>CM048746.1:659589397-665053800 GCA_026315105.1 Locusta migratoria
CCCCCCCCCCCGCCCTAATGCAATATACACTGCTGCGAAATCGACAAGAACATCAAATGACGTTTTAAGGAAATATCTCTCGATTCTTCAGTATTCCAGGTAAATTGTTAACTCTTTTGCTAACAATCTTAATGATAGCAAACAAATATGTACATATCTATGGAAGAGAACGAAGGTCCAAGTTAACATGGACTTCGGGGCTTAGCCACGGTGGAGAGGTGCTCTCTCCAGTCGAGAAATTAGCAGACATTGTAACGCCAAGCTGGCCAAGTAACGAACGCAAGCGTACTCCCGGAGGTAGCAGAGCAGACGGGCGCACGGCAAAGAGACCGTCAAGTGAGTCATTAAAGAAAATAGCATACGTTGGGTGTGCTCGCATGAATGACAAACGGCTAGTGTAACGGCTAAGTAGGAGTTACCGACGATAAGAAAGTGGTAGTTCGGCGGCCTCGGCATAGAGGCTCTCAATGGGGCTAGTGTTAAACGCTCCCGTCGCCAGACGGATCCCTTGGTGGTGGATTGTGTTAAGGCGGCGCAGTATGGACGGTCAAGCCGAAGAATAGACGATGCTTCCACAAAGGGGAAACGTTATTACTAAACCAAAATATCCACGGGTGTACTGCCGGTCTATAGTGTCCAATGGGCACAATATTTCGGCGATCATACATGTCGCCATCATCAGTGAACTGACGGACTAAGCTCCTGGAAACGCGCTGGCACGGAGATCCGCACGCTACGGCTGCTCGAAGGGAACTGGGTTCTAGCCCGGTAGCGGGCCATTTAAATACCCTCGGCCCGCGGAGCGACCCCCTCCGCGGTCCGCGCCCCGCGCCGCGGCCGCGCAGTGGAACCGATTGCGCCGGCGTCTGAGAAGACGTCGGTGTGAGGGCTCTGTCCGCCGTGGTCATCACTTCGTTACGTTTGCTAGATTTACTCTTAATTAACCCCATCGCTGGTTCCCAAGCTTTGCTAAGATTATAGCCACAGTCACGGTTTATGAGGTCGTCACTTGTGCGAATTTCAATGGCCTCTCTAACAACGCAGTCACAGTATCTCGACGTCTGTACCAGAATCCTAGTGCCTTCATAGACCATCGCATGATTCTCTGACAAACAATGTTCAGCGGCCGCCGACTTGCTCGGATACATCAATTGTGTGTGCCTCTGGTGTTCAACGCATTGATCCTCGACGGTACGCATCGTCTATCAAGTATATGACTTTCCACACTGACACGGAATCTGGTACTCGCCGGCCTTCCTCAAACCGAGATCATCTTTGGCGTTCCCCACAAGTGCACGAATTTTATTCGGCGGACAAAAAACAGTTCCAACCTGGTGTTTTTTCAAAATGTGGGCGATCTTCCCCGAGAAGATCCTTCCTACCCGAAGATCCTTCCTACCCGAAGATCAGCGTTGACCCCACAAAGAAGGTGGAAAACAAGACGAGGGCGCTTCTCAAGGATGCCGATTTACCGGAGGGTGTCGCCAAGAAACTGCTACCTCAAGGTCCGGTACCGCCAAGACTTTATGGACTCCCTAAGGTTCACAAAGATCGGGTGCCGTTACGTCCCATTGTCATTAACATCAGAGCACCTACATATTTGTTGGCCAAATACTTGACGGGAATATTAAGTCCTTATGTGGGTAAATGCCCTCATCATATCCGTAATTCTGTGGATTTTTTTAAACGTCTTAACAGCTTCAGGCTGGATGAGTCAGATACCATGGTGAGTTTTGACGTCGTTTCGTTGTTTATGAGGATGCCCCTTCAAGAGTCACTAGATTTGATTGGCCAGAAGTTTGACGAGAAGACCACCAAACTTTTTAGGCATGTCTTGACCTCCACGTACGTTCTTTTCAATGGCGAATACTACGAACAAACGGAGGGAGTCGCCATGGGTAGCCCACTCTCCCCTGTGGTCGCAAATTTGTACGTGGAGAATTTCGAGGAGGAAGCCCTGGTATCATCTGAATGGAAACCTACTTGCTTTTTCCATTACGTGGACGACACTTTCGTCATCTGGCCACATGGTATGGATAAACTGCTTGACTTCCTTACACATCTGAACTCCATACACCCCAACATCAAATTCACTATGGAGACTGAAACGGAGGGTAAATTGCCGTTCCTTGACGTCTTGGTCAAGAGAAGAGCTGATGGCACCCTGGGTCATAGTGTATATCGGAAGACAATGCACACTGATCTGTATTTACACGCAGACAGCTGTCACAGAGGAATGGGGGTACTTAAAACTCTAGTACATAGGGCGCACACTATCTCCGACGCAGAGAGTCTACCCCAGGAATTGGAACACCTGAGATCTGTATTTCGAAAAAATGGGTACTCAGAGTAGCAGATTCAGCGGGCTCTCCGCCCAACCACTACAACACAACCTGTGGAAACGGAGGAAAACACGAGGTAGGATGTAGGCACTGCGTTCGTTCCATATACCGGCGCACTCTCGGGGAAGATCGCCCGCATTTTGAAAAATCACCAGGTTGGAACTGTTTTTTTGTCCGCCGAATAAAATTCGTGCACTTGTGGGGAGCGCCAAAGATGATCTCGGTTTGAGGAAGGCCGGCGAGTACCAGATTCCGTGTCAGTGTGGAAAGTCATATATTTGACAGACGATGCGTACCGTCGAGGATCAATGCGTTGAACACCAGAGGCACACACAATTGATGTATCCGAGCAAGTCGGCAGCCGCTGAACATTGTTTGTCAGAGAATCATGCGATGGTCTATGAAGGCACTAGGATTCTGGTACAGACGTCGAGATACTGGGACTGCGTTGTTAGAGAGGCCATTGAAATTTGCACAAGTGACGACCTCATAAACCGTGACTGTGGCTATAATCTTAGCAAAGCTTGGGAACCAGTGATGGGGTTAATTAAGAGTAAATCTAGCAAACATAACGAAGTGACGACCACGGCGGACAGAGCCTTCACACCAACGCCATCTCAGACGCCGGCACAATTGGTTCCACTGCGCGGCTCCAACGCGGGGTGCGGACTGCGGAGGGGTCGCTCCGCGGGCCTTGGGTATTTAAATCGCCCGCTACCGGGCAAAAATTAAATAATTGTTTATTATACATCATATTTTCAAGGAATATAATAATGGAAAGTCCAGGTTGGAATTAATAATATAGTAATAAGGACAGTTTACAACTCACCGCAAAGACGTGGCGATGAGCTGTGACAGGCACGTACAAAAGACACACACATACAACACTTTCAGCTATGGGCCATGGCCTTCTTCAGAAAATAGAAGACTCACGCAATCACACATGCACACAACAGTCATACAGCCATCACCTCCGGCTGTGGCACTTCGAAGTGATGTTTGTATGACTGTGTTGTTTGCCTGTATGATTGCGTGTAGGTGGGTTCGTAAACTGTGTACAGCTGCCTTCGTTCTTTGGCAAACTGCATGTGAGCGAAGGAGCCAGTGCGCGGTTACCTGTAAACTTTGGGCACAAAAGTCTCCTAACATTTTTTCAGCACATTTTTCAGTGCAGTAATAACTGAACGCAAAGTGTATACCACACAAAATTGCGTGACAGAACTAGGACTCGAACCTGGGACCTTTGCCTTTCGCGGGCAAGTGCTCTACTGACTGAGCTATCCCGACATGACTCACGATGTCGTCTCACTACTTCCGCCATATCAGTGCACACTCCACTGCAGAGTGAAAGTTTCATTCTGGAAACATCCCTTAGGTTGTGGCTAAGCCATGTCTCCACCATATACTTTCTTCCGGGAGTGCTAGTCTTGCATGTTTCACAGGAGAGCTTCCATGAAGTTTGGAAAGGAGGAGGCGAGGTACTGGTGAAAGTAAAGTTGTGAGGCGGCATCGTGAGTCGTGTCAGGATAGCTTAGTCGGTAGAGCACTTGCCCACGAAAGGCAAAGGTCCCAGGAAGTTCCATAGCAGCACACACACACACACACACACACACACCGCTGCAGAGTGAAAGTTTTATTCTGTATACCACACAGTTTCCTGTAAACCCTGTTTTGGTAAGCACACACGCCAAATACCTACACTTATCTTCATAATGTAGGATGTTATCAGTCAGTAAATAATTAGAATTATTTGTGGCCATTCCGGACACAATCACTTGCTTCATCACTCTCCAGTGTAAATTATTTTCTCGCAACTTTGCTATGTTTTTAAAAAATAAATAAAATCTCTCCTAAAGGGTATATCATTAATTAATAGCATTCTAGAACAAACTACATTGTTCAGCTAAAGCAGAATATGTAGATAGTCCTTATGGAAGATGTGATAAGATGTTGACTACAATTCTGTCTTTTCCTTTAATGTATATTAATTTTAAACATACGACAAAAGAACCATAGGAAGACGAGTTAATCTAGGCTGTAATAATATACAGGAAGACAAGAATGTAACAGCCAGATAGTCACTGTATACTTTATTTTTTCATACACAAAGCTGTGACTTCTAATTTGGTAGTATTATAATGCGCTCACATTGCAATAAAATTCTACTGGCAAAACTGATGATCTGAACTTCTTTTCTCCCTTTATCTTCTGCCCATTGAAATGCATTTTATTGTAGTCGAAGCGTCCATAGATACACATAATTCTCTACTCATATATGGATGATACAAAGTATTTGCTTTCACCAGGCCATTTTTAATTTCGCCATATATTCGACAGCACTCTTTTCTCCATTACCAAGCTATGTTCTTTTGCAAAAATTTTAATAGAACACCATTGCCCAACATTTTATGAGGTAAATATTCAGGGAACAAAGATGTCAAACCAATAAAAATTTTTAATTGACATTTCGTACTAGGTTAAAGAAAATTACGAATGGCTTCTATTTTTGTCTGGTCTAGACAAATACCGGCTGGAGATATAATATGACCAAGAAATACAATTTCTTCATGAGAAAATTTAGATTTTTTAAAATTTACTGTTAAGCAAATACTTAAAAATGTTTTAGCACAGAATCTAAGTTACTATGAGCAAGTAATCAACATACATGGTAAGTTTATCAACACGATCTCGCGACAACCCAGTGTCCAAACTTCAATGACTTGAATATATATTTATTTTATTATATTATTTTTACTTTATTTTTATCCTCTCCCCTCACCTGCCTCCCAACTCCATTCCTAAGCTTCATTTTGTTATTCCCATCTAGGCCATGCTGTACCCATCCCCACCACTGTGATGTAACCTTCCTATTCCCTCTCCCCTCCCCTCTCGTCTCCGATTTACATACCACAGAGTGTAATTCGAAGTATGGCATGGAGGTTGATGGTTATGACGGTGATGTGTGCCTGTGTGATTGTGTGAATGTTCTATTTTCTGAAGAAGGCCATGGCCGATAGCTGAAAGTGTTGTATGTGCGTCTTTTGTATGTGACTGTCACAGCTCATTGCCATGTCTTTGCGGTGAGTTGTAAACTGTCCTTAACGCTATATTATTAATTCCAACCTGGGCTTACCATTATTTTTGTCCTTCCTGTTATTCCAACGTCTCATTTTATTTATGTAATACATTATAGTTACTTGTTTGTTGAACTACATGGTTTTACCATGTATCCTTAACATTTAAATAAAAAGTGTAAATTTAAAATGTAAACAGTAATAATCTGAATACTATTTTTTCTTTATTTATTCATGTAACGAATGATAATAGTGAACAATTCAACGTTATTAAGTGTGGTACAAATAATGAAAGAAGTCTACCCTTACTTTCCACCATATGATATAACATATGTTAAAACAACAAGAAGAAGAAGAAGAAGAAGAAGAAGTAAATACAAATTTAAGGCCACAATAAAAAAATTAATATCAAGTATTTAATTATTAACCTATATAGGTAGCTGATCTGAAGTTTTACCAAAATCTTTAAAAATTATTATTTTGGGATATAGTGGATTAAACTGACCTCTTAGGTCAACATACACACCCACGTCTGAGGCGGGACTCAAATCTCCGACGCAGCAAGGAGACAAAAATTCAAGGTCTGAAACATCTTTTCTTTTCCTTCTTGAAAATGTGTTACCTAATCATCTTTACAGAAGTTTCAAAAATGTTTCCAATCATCAATAAATAATTTCTGAAGCCTAGTCCATCCTCCACTTTTTAGTATTGAGAAGGTTCATTTTAAAGCCCATGTGTATTTTCTTATTGTAAGAACCTTGAGTATCCACCAAACATTTATTACAAGCAATGCTGCACTTTTCAGTTCTTTCACTTTACATCATAGACCTAAGTTATACTTCTGCAAAAGATAGTAGCTAACATGTCGAAATAATTGTTTTCGTTAAGAATTGATCAATATCTATTTATCCTCATTGTAGATTGAAATTATACATAAGATTGGTAAACCAAAGTGTCCAGTGAAATAATCTGAATAATTAAATTTCCACTACCGAACTGGACATCAGCATTCCAGAAGCACTAAACTAAAGATATACAGATCCAATCATGGAGACCAAATAAATGGTTCTTTTCAGAACCCACTCTGTAATTTAAGTGAACATCAAAGGCTTGACATCACCAAAATAACAATTGCTATACGAACTATGCCAAGATCAGAAATGTGATGTTTTATGCATTCAGGGAACTCATAAGGATAACCAGTTAATTGCAGATTTTACCACTTCATAAACATGGTAGTGCTGTTTTTGTCACACCAGAAATCCAAGTTGATAGTGTCCACTGTACAATCCACCTCAACATCGAGATACTCTCTTTAGAAGTCGGCAACAGTGTGATCACCTCCATCTATAAGCCTCCTTCAGAAAGTTTCTCCTTTATCCCACCTAAAATTTTAATTCAGAGATTTCAGCAGTCACAGCCACGTGTGGGAATACACACATGAAGATGAAAATGGAGAACTGTTATTTCTTGGGCTGAAAGTAGCCAACTCTCTCTCATCCATGACAGCAAACCACCTGCTTCCTTCAACAGTGGGAGATGGCAATGAGGATCTAATCCAGACCTCTTTGTAAGAAAGAATATAGCACAACAATGTTGTAAATCTGTGTGCTTGCTGATCATAAAACACAACATAGACCAATAACGTGTCAGCTACTTTGTAGTGGTACAATACCTTGACATACCCAAATAGTTATCAATTTATTTTAGTGAATTGATTAGGTATGATAAGAACAGCAGCTGCTGCCAGAATCTGTTTGTTTCAGATTCTGGAGTGGTGGTAGCAGCTAGTGGCCTCAGATATTATGTCTGCCCAGTTAATGATGTATATTGCAGTTGCTTGGAGAAAGTGTGTACTTAGACAGTTGCTAAGAAGAAAAAGTTGTTGATTTTGACTTGTATTCTGTATCTGACGTCTCTCAAGATATTTGTGTCATATTCCTAAGTACTAATTGATAGAATAACTCCTTGAATATAAATAAATATGGAGTGAAAATTATAGAGGGAAACTTTCCCGGTGGGATAAACAAAAATAAAAATAGAGAAGAGATGACTTACCAAAAGGACCGGCTCGTCGAGAGAAACAAATAAAATCACACACAAACACACATACAAGCTTTCACCACCACTGGCAGCTTCTTCAGGAAAAAGAGGAAAAAAGGGGAGGAAAAGGGAAGGATATGGGTTTTAAGGAAGTGGAAAAGGAGTCATTCCAATCCCAGGAGTGGAAGGACTTACCTTAGGGGACAAAAAGGAAGGTAAACAAATACACACACACTCAGGCATATCGAAACGCAAACACACCTAGACAGACATTTGTTAAAAGCTTACCTTAGGGGAAAAAAGGAAGGTAAACAAATACACACACACTCAGGCATATCGAAACGCAAACACACCTAGACAGACATTTGTTAAAAGCTTACCTTAGGGGAAAAAAAGGAAGGTAAACAAATACACACACACACTCAGGCATATCGAAACGCAAACACACCTAGACAGACATTTGTGAAAAGCTTTTCACAAATGTCTGTCTAGGTGTGTTGGCGTTTCGATATGTCTGAGTGTGTGTGTATTTGTTTACCTTCCTTTTTTACCCCTAAGGTAAGTCCTTCCACTCCTGGGATTGGAATGACTCCTTTTCCACTTCCTTAAAACCCATATCCTTCCCTTTTCCTCCCCTTTTTTCCTCTTTTTCCTGAAGAAGCTGCCAGTGGTGGCGAAAGCTTGTATGTGTGTTTGTGTGTGATTTTATTTGTTTCTCTCGACGAGCCGGTCCTTTTGGTAAGTCATCTCTTCTCTATTTTTATTTTTGTTTAAATATGGAGTGAAATGTATAAAAGAGTGGTTTATTCTACAAAGTACATAGATGAGTGAGAAATGACAAATTATTTGTTAATTAATTAATGACTAAAAGTACTTAGTGGCACAGCTATTGCTGGACCTCATTGTTTCAAGACTTTCATATTTTGAACATGAAAGGAAGATTTAATAGTTGAATTTCACTCTTCATAAAGAACAACTGTCAGCTTGGAATTCATTAAGCGGTGAATTACTAAGCATCTACAAATGTAACTATCACACTGCTTATGTTGAAAAATATTCAAATCAAGGTCAGGCAGCCATTATAGTTGAACTTTGTTTTATAATATCTCAAGAAACATGCTTCAGGTAATAAGACAACTTTAGAAAGGCTAATTGGTCAAAGTTTTCCAAAATCTTGGATGACAAAGTTCAGACTATCCCAGCTATACCTGAAGAATATGAACATTTTGTTGATGCTCTCAGATGCGTACTCCAAGAGGCTGTAGGACAAACTATATTCAAGGGGTAACTGCAGAGACAGCAGTATTACTAGATGAATATTACAAAGCATACAACAAAAAACCACTTAGTGAGTAAACCTTCAAAGTTGCAGCTTGTGTTCTGTCTTCAATCTCTGAGGCAAAGAGAGACTAATGGGAGAAACTGATGGCAGACTGTGATATGAGTAGTAGCAGTCAAGGGGGCTTGGAATTTACTACAGCGCTTAAATAATGACCGTTCTCAAACAAGCATACATGCAAATGTCACAGCTGATGAAATTGCAGGCCAGCTCATCGAAAATGGAAAAACTACTAGCACCACCAAGACTAGCAGGAAGACATTCAACAGAAAACCTCATCAAGAAATCAGTATTCTACATAAACCTTTCAATCAGGCTGACCTTGAGCATGACACTGAACATAACCAAGAATGGTAAAGCTGCTGGGCTTGACAACATAAGAGTTGGGCAAATTAAGAACTTCCATCCAGCCACAAGCACTGGCTAACAGAGTTGATGAACAACTGCACCCAATCAAGCAAGATCCTGAAATTATGGAGGAAAGCCAGAGTCATAACTATTCTCAAGCCTGGTAAGAATCCAAATGATCTAAATAGTTATTGGCGCCGGCCGCGGTGGCCGAGGGGACGGCCACTACGGTCGGGGGTTCGAATTCCCCCCTCGGGCATGGATATTTGTGCCGTCCTTAGTATAAGGTAGTTGATAAGTAGTTTGATTAATGATGAAAAATCTCCTCAGAGATGATAAATATTGTTAAAAACGAGATAGAATGGCTGGCCAGTACTTACCATTGTGCTGTACCGCCGATAGTCACACAAATGAAGAATAAGATAAAAGGGGACAAAAAGGACAAGGACAAGCTTTCGGAACAAAGTTCCTTCGTCAGGTGGGAGAGAAGGGAAGAAGAAGAAAGGATGGGAACAGAAGGGAAAGGTAGTTCACGACCTAGGTCATGAAGGTGGTGTTTCAGGAGTGTGGACGTCAGAGATACTGCATGTATGCACTGAGCCAAGCCAGAGAGGATAAATATAACCAAAGAGGAAAGATCAAGTAGTAAAGAGAAGAAAAGATGAGTGAAATGAATGATGCTGAGGGGTGTAGGAGGGGCGGGGAGGGGGTCTAAAACGTTTACCATTAACAGGGAAATATGGTTGGACACACACACACACACACACACACACACACACACACACACACACACACACACACACGCACGCACATGGGGGGGGGGGGAGAGAGAGAGGGAGGGAGAGAGAGAGGGAGAGAGAGAGAGAGAGAGAGAGAGAGAGAGAGAGAGAGAGAGAGAGAGAGAGACGGGGGGGGGGGGGGGGGTAATGAATAGGTGAGCTGAGGATGGAGGAAGGGGAGGGGTTAGCGTAGATTTAGGCCAGGGGGGGGTGGCGGGAGGAGAGGATATGTTGGAGGGCAAGTTCCCACCTCTCTAGCTCTGAGGGACTGGTGTTTGTTGGTACTATCCAAATGGCACATGTGGTGTAACACGTGCCCAGGTCCCTGGAGTTATGCTGGAGAGCATGTTCTGCCACAGGATATTGGGTGTCCCCCAGGCGAACAGTCCGTCTGTGTCCATTCATCCGCTCAGCCAATTTGTTAGTAGTCATACCAACATAAAAGGCTGAACAGTGGACTCATGTCAGCTGGTATATGACATGTGTTGTCTCACATGTGGCCCTGCCTTGAATCGGGTAGGTTTTTCCTGTGGTGGGGCTGGAGTATGTGGTAGTGGGAGGATGCGTTGGACAGGTTTTGCACTACAACCAGTCAAAGCTACGGAGGTGGGAACTTGTCCTCCAACATATCCTCTCCTCCTGCCACCCCCCTGGCCTAAATCTACGCTAACCCCTCCCCTTCCTCCATTCTCAGCTCACCTATTCATTACAACCCCCCCCCCCCCCCGTGCGTGTGTGTGTGTGTGTGTTGTGTGTGTGTGTGTGTGTGTGTGTGTGTGTGTGTGTGTGTCCATCCATCCATCCATATTTCCCTGTTAATGGTAAACATTTTAGACACCCCCCCCTCCCCCGCCCCTCCTACACCCCTGAGCATCATTCATTTCACTCTTCTCTTTACTACTTGATCTTTCCTCTTTGGTTATATTTATCCTCTCTGGCTTGGCTCAGTGCATACATGCAGAATCTCTGACGTCCATACTCCTGAAACACCACCTTCATGACCTAGGTCGTGAACTACCTTTCCCTTCTGTTCCCATCCTTTCTTCTTCCCTTCTCTCCCTCCTGACGGAGGAATTTTGTTCCGAAAGCTTGTCCTTGTCCTTTTTGTCCCCTTTTATCTTATTCTTCATTTGTGTGACTATCAGCGGTACAGCACAATGGTAAGTACTGGCCAGCCATTCTATCTCGTTTTTAACAATATTGATAAGTAGTTTGTAAGTTTAGGGACTGATAACCCCGTAGTTAAGTCCCATAAGCTTAACAAACATTTGAACATTTGAATAGTTATTGGTCTATCTCACTCCTTTGTCTCACTATACAAGATCATTGAAAGACTCATACTCCATAGACTAATGAAGAAGTTAGAGGCAATCTACATACCTCAGCAAGCTGCTTTCAGAACTGGGAAGAGCTGTA
Source organism: Locusta migratoria (assembly GCA_026315105.1). Lineage (NCBI taxonomy): Eukaryota > Metazoa > Arthropoda > Insecta > Orthoptera > Acrididae > Locusta > Locusta migratoria. Next base: position 659,600,739 of record CM048746.1, read on the forward strand.
TATCTCAAGTGTTGAAGCTAACACAAAATATTGAAGATAATTTTGGAAAGAAAGAGATCACTGTAGCAGTATTTGTTGACCTTACAGCTGAAATTGCAGGCCATCTTATCGAAAATGGAAAAACTACTAGCACCACAAAGACTAGCAAGAAGACATTCAAGAGGAAACCTTATCAAGACACCAATATTCTACATCAAACTTTCACTCAGGCTGAGCTTTAGCATGGCATTGAACATGACCAAGAAGAGTCCTTATGAAACTATACAATGCTACCAATGACTACCAGCTTACCTGCTTCATAAGGAACATCCTTGAAAACAGAAGATTTTTTGATGAATTTCAGGGGGAAAGAAGTAGGTAGAAATCAGAGGAATGGAAGTGTGCTCTCCCCATCATTGTTCAACATCCACACCAATGACCAGCCACTACCCGAAGGAACACAGAGCTTTATCTATGTAGATGACTTTGGCATTACCACTCAAGCCACCTGCTTTGACTCTACTGAGCAGAAATTATCAAATGCACTTTAAGTGCTGTCCGCCTACTACAAGGAGAATCAGCTGAGGACCGAACCCCAGTACAACTCAAACTTGTGCCTTCCACCTCATAAATAAAATGGCAAACAGAACTCTCAAAATTACTTGGAAGGAACTACATTAGAACATTGCATCTCATCAAAATATCTTGGACTCACCCTTGATCATGCTCTCACTTACCAGAAACGCTGCTTGGACACCAAGCAAAAAGTGGCAGCCAGAAATAATAATATAAGGAAGATAATGGGCACTACCTGGGGGGCACATCCCAATACTGTGAGAATCTCTTCTGTTGCTCTATGTTACTCTGGAGCCAAATATGCATCCCAGTATGGTACAAGTAATGCCACTCAGGATGGTAGATGTTGCTTTCAACACTACCTGTCACATCATTACCAGATATCTGAGACCTACCCTGTTGGACAAACTGTATCATCTTGCTGGCATTGCCCCTTCTGATGTCTGTCGAGAGGTTGCAGCAAAAAATGTGAAGAAGAAGAAGAAGAAGAAGAAAAGAAGAAGAAGAAGAAGGCGGGTACATCTAGAGCTCACCCTCTGTATGGATACAGGGCAGCTACTACAAGACTCAAATCTAGGAAACGTTTCCTCAGGACAACAGACTATTCACTGAACATCTCAGTAATCCCGAAATGACATGTGACTTGTAAGCTGCACTCTCTCCGAAGAATGGCTGACACCTAGCGAAGAACTACCACCGGGTCACATGGAAAAGTGAAGTACTTGGAGATCACTGAACAGATTATGAGTAGGCATGACAAGATGTAAAAGCAACCTACAGAAGTGGGGTTTAACACTGAACCCCCATTGTGTGAGTGTGGTGCAATCCAGATGACATTTCATTTGTTGCAGTGTAGTTGGTGCACTAAAACATACACAGTACAATATCTGCTTTAGGCTACAGAAAATGCACTGGGTGTCGCTAACTTCTGGGTAAAAGTAGTAAAGGTAAAGCAGTCATCAATCCGAAGGTTGGTTTGAACACCACAGTGCTTTACTAGGCACGGTCCTATCTGGGAGTGGTATGCCGTTGCCTTCCTCCGACCTTTGAACTGACTTACCCAGCAAGTTATAGGAGGGATCAACAGTTTAACGTGGGTTCCGAACCTTGGTGCTACTCAGTATTTTTCACATGAGTAATATTGCCAGAGGTGGAAGAAGTGGAAAGTGACAGATAAAAATCCTAGGACCTGGTGGGGATCGAACCCTCGACCTTTGGATTTGTAGTCTGGCATTCTTACCACTGTGCAACTGAGGCATATGGTAAAAGTAGTATAGACACTTTTTGTAAAGTGGGACTTTGTATATAATGTATATAATCCAGTAAGAGTTTATTGCTTTGTAAATGCATACTTAGTGTATTCTGATTTATTTATTCATATCAGAAGCATTAATACTAAGTTGCATCCACACTGAGGACTCAGTGTTGAACATGTTCTGCATGTTATTGGTATGTCAAAGGAATATAGGGTCGATGCTGACTCGGTTTGGGTGGAGTTGTGCCACGCCATGCATACTGGTTCAAGTTGGGATGCTGCAATGTTGTAGGTGGAGCAAGTTAATACATAGTAAGTGCCCTATTTATTTTTGCTGTACCTTTATCTGAAAAAGAGGTGCCCATGGAAATAATATTTTCACTGAAAGAGGCAATACTAAAGAACCTGACACCACCCTCTGCTTTGATCCACAACATTATGTGCAATGACATACTAAAAACAAAAAAATCCCAAACACAAAACAAAATGCATAAAATGAATCTTAGCTTAATGCCAAATGAAACTTTCCTTCACCAGTATTCTGCCAAGCAATTGCCATTACAAATGATTGAAATTTCAAGTGCTTAGTGATTTTTAATTAAAACATTGTGTTTGGGTAAGTGGATGAGTGAACATAAATTTATTAGTTTGAATTGTAATAAGTGTTGGTACAATATTCTTCCAATTACACAAGTTCTGCTGTGTGACATTAAATTTTTGGCACTACAGTTTCAACTTGTGGTAAGTAGACTGCTGGCTCTCCTCTGTTGAACTTCTAGATCAAAACTGACGAACTGCATGGTGTGCCGGCATATGTAATCAAACCCCCTTCTTTCAACTGGTTGGGCCGCAAGGTAAGCAAAGAGGTACCAAGACAATGGGTGCCCCCTGTGACTGAAATATGAAACACAAGAAGTGATCCACTACCAAATATTAAGAATCCGATACCATCAAACTCAATTTAAACATTTGATACCAGTAACTTGACACACCAAATACTTAATTTTAGCTTGTGATACACATTTTGACAGAAATACAATTAAATAACCTTCATTGTTTTGGGGATTGTCATGAAGTATTAAGACAAGATATTCACATATAATATATAAGTTAGTACATTACTTACGGGATTTTTCACTTTGTAGATATGAAAATCTTCTGTTAATAGCATGTAAAAGGAAACATATCCATGTAAACTGGTCATCTTGCATATTTCCTGATCTGGTCTGTTATGTAAAAGATTTTGAAGCCTGATTGGAATATCAATAATGGAGGATATGTAACAACTCACCTTAAAGAAGCTTGATGAGCATCTAAATTCCATCATGCAATGCGGAACTTTCCATCCCCAGCTTTACCCAGCATCCTTCCCCCTCCACTCCCCACCTCGCTCATAGTCTAGCTTGTGTTGCTGGAGTGGCCGGACATGATAGTTGTGTGTGTATAGTTGTCCGAGTGATTGCGTGAATGTATGTGTTTTTTTTTCTGACAAAGTCCATGGCCAAAAATTTAAGTTTTGTGAATGTGATTATCTATTTTCGTGTCTGTCAGTAGCTCAGCAAGCTTCTTTACGGTGAGTTGTTACCTATCTTCCATTTTAGATTTTGAAGCCTATTAGTTCACTAAGTCACTTGATATGAATTAATACCAATTTCATTACTCACTTGAAAAAAAAAAAATTGGTCATATTTTAGAATATTTGAAATTTATGTTATTTTTCAGATAGCACCACATAATCCAAAAGAGATGATGTTATGAATTATTAAAACACACCTTTTAAGTTGTCATTTTCACTTCTGTGTTCATGTATAAATTTAACTGTCATTGTCATTCTGTTTACATGGTTCTAAAGGTCATATCTGTTAGTTTCATGTCAAAAATAAATATTTGTATATATATCTTTATTACGTAAACCAAAGACAAAACTTACAATTTTTGTGTTTCTATAAAATCAGATTGAACTTGGCCTCTTGGGGGTCAGTTGATGTCTGGACGAGGTGCTATGGTTTGCAGACATAGTATCCAAAGAACTTGTGGTCACAGAGAGTATGTACTTCAGAGTGCAAGAGACAAGATGGTAGTATGTTAGTGTCTTTTTGTTTAGTGAGTTAAAAAGTGAAAGAAGTCAGAATTTGTGGCTATTACTGAGTTTCATTTGTCTGCTCAAAGTCTGGACTTCTGTCTTTGTGGGGATCATATTCCAAGACAACGAGACTATCTCAACTTTGAATTTTGTATCAAGATAATACAGAGATATTGTGTATTCCAGTATCATATGTTCTCAATGTGCCATCTTTGTTGTGTTATTACACACACATGCACAGAATTTATTCAAGCTTAAATGTTATGGGTAGCAGGGATACTACAAGTACTACGGAGTGACTTATTGCCCCTTGTTGTAGTGGCACGGTGACTTAAGTAGATAACCAGTGTTGTGAATAGAGATGCCACAACAAAACTAAAACTAAATAAAAGTTACGGACTTACTACTTCCACATAGTTTTATGCCATCATCTGGAGCATTTGTTTTGTGACATAAATTAGTGGATTGACTGCAAAATTTGTGATGTATGGCAGCCCTAATTACAAGGCACAAAGTACAGCAAAAGTAATGCTGACATTCATGTTATCTAATGATGAACAAAATAGGATGACACTTTGGCTTCAAAATATGGTGAGGTGAAATGTTTTTGGTAAAATATAAATTAAGTTAAATCAGCTGCAAGTATTCATAATCTAGAAATTAATCAGTATCAGTTTGCATTATATATATTTTACTATTAATGCTCTCTTTCTTTCTTTATTTCTTTTTCTTTTTTCAAAAAATGTGTTATGGTATGCTTCGTTCTCTTTAGTGCCTGCACATTAGACAACTTTTCCTTCTTCCAAGACCCATGTCACGAAGAAGGGGGAAAAAAGAACAAAAAACCCAACACTAACATTAAAACCTTTTCTGCAGGTGGCTTTAACCATGATGGCTGATAAAGGTAATGAAATGCTCCATGTTCTGTGCAGTAAAGCAGTAACAGCAGAGAGTGTGCAACCCTGCATTTTAAAAGACTACTTTGAAGGAAGTCATTCAGGTTTGCTGGAGAAGAAATTGAACTCTTCAAAAATGAAGCTGCACTGGAAAGTTCACACTTGGATTCATATCGCTAGTTTCTCAATTAACAGAAGCTGGTCTCGAAGCTTCATCTCAAATTGCTCTCTGAATCACTGGAAACAAGAAACCTCATACTGTCATAAAACAGGAGAGGATTTCAATGATTCTTGCCTACTAGATGCAGTAAAGTTAGTCATCACAGAGCAACACATAGAAAAGATAAACAATACATCTCCTCCTAAAAATTATTGATACAGTGCCTAGTTTTCCAGAGATTTCTGCAAGAACAGACACCATTGTTTGAAAATAATGGCTGTAATTTTACAAATTAAAAATATTGAAACATCTTGACTGTTTCGGGGGCACTGTAATGAATTCAACAGAAGTTCAAAATTTGTGCTGGACTGGGATTCGAACATGGATTTTCCACTTTGGGCCAGCAATTGTCTTAACCAATTAGCCCATCAAGACATGCTTCCCATCCTGTCCAAATTCTCAACTTAAAGCACACTGTGATTGTGCCCCCTACCCATTACTACCCTTTGCTCACGACCTAGCTATACTGTATTCCTGCAAGAGTATGTTGAGACAACACACTAAAAATAGATTTCTCCAAAACAGAAATGGCCACATGTTGACAAAATCTGGGTGACAATTATAGAAAAGTTATTAAAAAATCAAAAAGCATGTGCATCATGTCTGAGATTAGCTCCTCTGATAATAGAATTAAAACAATTTGGAATATTATTAAAAGGGAGACAGGGCAACCAAGAGCAGAGGAAGAGGGTATTACCATCAAAACAAATGTAAACGTTATTAACAAAAAGTCAGAAGTTGAAAACATTTTTAATGATTACTTTTTAAATGTTGTTGAGAAAATAGGATCTAAATGTTCATTAGAAGGAGCAAGACAATTAATGGAAGAGGCCAGACCCATACAATTTGAAACAATTGAAATTCCACCTACCTCTCCTTCAGAAATTAGGAAAATAATAAACTCTCTAAAGAGTAAACGGTCATATGGAATTGATGGCACTTCCAGCAGGGTATTAAAAACTTGTTCCCATGACGCAGGTAGGATTCTCAGTCACATTTGTATTAGCTCTTTAAAGCAGGGCATTTTCCCAGAGAGAAATATGCAATCGTTAAACCTCTGCATAAAAAAAAGGGGATATGTCCAATGTCAACAACTACCACCCCATCTCACTTCTGACAGCTTTATCAAAAATTTTTGAAAAAGTTATGTATTCCCAAGGTGCTTCACATATTAGTAAAAATAAAGTTCTAACAAAATGTCAGTTTGGTTTTAAAAAAAAAGCCTTTCAACTGAAAATGCTATATATACCTTCACTGATGAAATATTAAATACTTTGAATAACCGCACATCACCAGTTGGGATTTTTTGTGATCTCTCAATTGCTTTTGATTGTGTACATCATGGGATTCTTCTAGATAAGTTTAAGTATTGTGGTATGAGTGGGACAGTGCACAAATGGTTTAAATCATACTTAACTGGAAGAGTCCAGAAAGTTGAAATAAGCAGTTCACATGATATAGATGAAACAAGTAATTCCTGTAACTGGGGAGTTATCAAAAATGGGGGACCAAAAGGTCCTTTGCTGTTCCTAATATATATTAATGACTTGCCATTCTACATTCACGAAGATGCTAAGCTAGCACTTTTTGGTGATGATACAAGTATAGCTATCACAACTGACAAACAGGAATTAACTGATGAAATTGTAAATGATATCTTTCAGAAAGTTATTAATTGGGTCTCTACAAATGGACTCTCATTAAACTTTTACAAAACCCAGTATATACAGTTTCATACAGTAAATGGCATGACACCATTAATAAACTTAAACTTTGAACATAAATCTGTAGCTAAGGTAGAATATTCAAAATTTTTTAGGTGTTTGCATTGACGAGGGACTGAATTGGAAGAAACATATTGAAGATCTCCTGAAATGTTTGAGTTCAGCTATTTATGCTATCAGAGTCATTGCAAAATTTGGTGATATGTATCTCAGTATATTAGCTTACGATGCCTATTTTCATTCATTGTTTTCATATGGGACAATTCAACATTGAGTAAAAAGGTATTCATTTCACAAAAGTGTGTAATCAGAATAATTGCTGGAGCCCACCCAAGAGAATCTTGCAGACATTTATTTAGGGATCTTCACTGTAGCTTCACAATATATACTGGGTGAGTCACCTAACATTACCACTGGACATATTTCGTAAACCACATGAAATACTGACAAACTGATTCCACAGTCCAAATGTGAGGAGAGGAGCTAGTGTAATTGGTTAATACAAACCATAAAAAATGCACGGAAGTATTTTTTTTTAACACAAACCTACATTTTTTAAATGGACCACCATTAGTTTTGTTAGCACATCTGAACATATAAACAAATACGTAATCAGTGCCATTTGCTGCATTGTAAAATGTTAATTACATCCAGAGATATTGTAACCTAAAGTTGACGCTTGAGTACCACTCCTCTGATGTTCGATCACGTGTATTGGAGAGCACCGAATTAAGTAGGAATCCAAAGGGAACGGTGATATACCTTAGGTACAGAAGAGACTAGAACAGCACATTATGTCCACATGCTAACTCCTTTATTGGTCTTTTTCATGTACATTACCATGAGGGGTGAGGTTAGAGCTCTGCATTTCGATGAAAACAACAGCTCGAGCATTTCCCATTTCATGCCGCTGCTCGACGGCTGGGGTAGGTGCACGCTGCGGTATGGCTGCGGCCCCTGTGGCCGGTCGCCCTCCGCCTCTCGGTTACCGGCGGAAGTGTCGAGCACTGCTGGGTGCTCGAGCGCTCTCAGTCTCGGCTGATGACAGCGCGACTGCTGCGCGCTCAACTGTGCGGAATTGCATTAGAAACCGACCTGGCTTTGAGCAGCGCAGACAGCGTTATGGATCAATGAACTACAGGTTATAAAGGCTCCATTCATGAAACAAAAACAAGTATTGCGGAGAGAATTAGGAGCGGCTCGTTAGTCCTGAAGAAGAAAGACATGTCAGAAGAGGAGTTGAAAAGTGAAGCTTGGAAATATTTTGAACTTGTAGTGGATCCTGTCACACTGGTTTCTGCTGGTTTTGTGCAATGTACCACATGTGTTACTATACTTTCGTATCAGTCAAGCACAACAGGTATGATTCGGCACTGCAAAAGTAAATGTGGAGCAGAATTACACCGACCACTTGCAGTACCAAGTAGCACAAGGAAAGTTGTTGTTGATAGATTGGTCGATATGGGTGGAATATATTTGCAGGGGCTCATCAATGTTCACGCCACATATGGCTAAGTCAATATAGAGGATGTTCTTCCACATCCTACCACTGTATCGTGGCATATTAATGAAAAGACCGACAAAATACGGGTGACTATGGTGCCCAAGCTAATATGTGCTTTAAAGAACAAAATGTGCTCTTTAAATGCTGATCTGTGGTCTGATAACTACAAGAAGATACGCTGCACATAACGCACGATTAGACTACTGTGTTACCGATTGTCTACCAAACGGAACAAAATACTATATTGCAGTTACCTCAATGGTAGAATCTCCAGTAGTTTGCAATGTTAAAAATGTTTAAATGTTTGTAAAGCTCATAGGACTTAACTGCGGGATCATCATTCCCTAAACTTACAACATCAAACATCAAATGTGACAAATACAGTTGTAGTATTTGGGTTATAGAACTGATAGTAAACAACAAAAGACATTTGTAAAAGAAATAAGTCATTAATATGAAGCGGTGGTCTCTCATCTCTAATATACATTAATGACTTGCCATTCTACATTGATGAAGATCAGTTCTTTTTGCTGATGATACAAGTATAGTAATAACATCCAAAAAATGAGAACTCTCATTAACTTTTGATAAAACACAGAATATACAGTTCCGTACAGTAAATGGCACAACTCCAGTAATAAATATAGACTTTGAACAGAAGTCTGTAGCTAAGGTTTTTCAAAATTATTCGTTAGTTTTGAAGGGAAACCAGAGTTTTTCAAAATTTTTTGATGTGTGAATTAATGACAGATTAAACTTGAAGCAACAAATTGATTGTCTGCTAAAACGTTTGGGTTCAGCTACGTATGCTATTAGGGTTTTAGCAAATTTTGACGATAAGAATCTCAGTAAAACAGTTTCCTATGCCTATTTTCATTTACTGCTTTCATTTGGCATCATATTCTGAGGTAATTCACTATTGAGTAAAAAAGTATTCATTCCACAAAATTGTGTAATCAGAATAATTACTGGTGCGCGCCAAGATCGTTCTGGAGACATGTATTTAAGGATTTAGGTATCCTCACAGTTACTTCAGAGTATATATATTCACTTATGAAATTTGTTGTTAATTATCCAACCAGTTCACACACATGTTCACATGTTTGTAAATCTATCGGAATGAACTGCTTGGTTATTAGTTTGTAGCTTGCAAACAATTTAAACTAAGGTAAACTAACCTAAGGACAACAGACACCCATGCCATGCCCCGAAACCCAGATTGCGAACGGCCGTGCGCATCCCGCATGGCTAATCTGCCACGGCGAACCCAGTTTAAAAGTAATAGTATTGTGCATAGGGATAACACCAGGAGAAAGGATGATATTACTATGCAGGGTTAAATCTCACTTTGGCACAGAAAGGGGTGAATTATGCCGCCACAACAGTCTTCGGTCACCTTCCAAACAGCATCAAAACCTGACAGATAGCTAACTAGCATTTAAAAATTTATTGAAAGAATAACTGAATGACAACTCCTTCTACTCAATGGATGAATTTTTGGATATAAATTAGTAAAACTAAAAAGAAGAAATAATAATAAAAAGAAAAATAGTACAAAATATATTTGTGACATATAACATTTTGTGTAATGTAATTCATTGTACAGACACCTTTTATTACACTGACAAGTTACACATTATTACGAAGTGTCGTATTCATGCTCTTACCCAAACCTTCAGATGTCAGACACTCAGAACCGTACCAAACGTTGTATATCGATAGAATATCAACCTGAACTTCTATATAATTCATGATTTGTGCTGTCGTCCAGTAGAATGTGTATAAACTATAATAATAAGTAACAACTAACCTACGGAATAGAGCAAAAGCGTATCTGTGAGGCATAATCACGTCACCCTTCCATGGGTTAATAAGTAGAGCATTATATTGTCATGCAGAGGGTCCTGGGTTCAAACCCCACCTAGGCCTTAAATCTTTTTATTGTTTAAACTACAGTACGTTGGAAATTGTTAAAAGGAGCAATGTGTTCCTCATATGTAAAAGGACTGTTTCCATTTTGTAGCAATGTGTTATTGGCATTTTACTAATGCTTCGTTTTATTTGAAAGTAGCTAATCTCTAGGGTTTATTCATAGTTTCACAGAATAAACAAACATAATCAGAACATATGAATAATAATAATAATAATAATAATAATAATAATAATAATAAAACTGCATCACACATACAGCTGTATTAATAGTAATAACAATAACAAAAATAGTAATGTTAAAAACAATAAGCATAATTAAAGTAATAACACTGTACAGATTTCCTACTTCCAAATAAAACGAAGCAAGAGTAAACTGCCAATAACACATTGCTACAATATCGAAACAGTCCTTTACATATGAGGAACACATTGCCCCTTTTAACAATTTCCAACTTACTATAAACAATGAAAAAAAATTAAATCGAGTTGGCGCTTGAACCCAGGACCTTCTGCACCACAAGCTAACGCTCTACCAACTAACCCACAGTGGCGTGGCTTTTCTCTAATCCGTAGGTTTAATGTTACTTATTATTATAATTTACGCACGTTCTACTGGACGGCAGCAAAAATCAGGAATTATATAGATGTTTCGGTTGATACTCTATCGATATACAACGTTTGGTGTGGATCTGAGTGTCTGACATCTGAAGGTTTGGGTGTAAGGAACAAGTATTAATCTAACCAGTCTGACGCAGTGCACCTTGCTGTTACCGAGTCCGCCGGTTACTGGCGACCGGCCGAGCGTTCGGTGTGCTCGGCCGAGCGCTGGCGATCGGTTGCCCACAACCAGTTAAAGAGGACGCTCGGCCGCATACTACTGAGAGCCAGAGGGGTGAGAGGGACTCGCCAGTAAAAATTGGACATAATGCAGACCTCTAGGTGAGGTACACGTACACACGTGATTTCCGTTTTCAATTACGGAGTGGAATAGAGTGTGTCCCGACATGTCAGGCCAATAGATATTCAAAGTGGTGGTCATCATTTGCTGCACACAATTGCAATGTATGGCATAATGAATGTTGTACACACCGCAGTACATCTGGTGTAATGTCACCGCTGGCTGCCATAATACGTTGTTTCATATCCTCTGGTGTTGTAGGCACATCAGGGTACACATTCTCCTTTAACGTACCCCACAGAAAGAAGTCCAGGGGTGTAAGATCAGGAGAATGGGCTGGCCAATTTATGCGTCCTCCATTTCCTATGAACCACCCATCAAACATCCTGTCAAGGGTCAGCCTAGTGTTAATTGCAGAATGTGCAGGTGCACCATCATGCTGATACCACATGCATCAACGCATTTCCAGTGGGACATTTTTGAGCAATGCTGGCAGATCATTCTGTAGAAATGTATGTGGCAGGTGTTTGGTCCCCTGCAATGAAGTGAGGACCGATGACGTGGTCGCCAATGATTCCGCACCATACATTTACTGTCCACGCACGCACGCACGCACCTGTCGGAGCCAGCGAAGATTGTCCACGAACCAGTAATGCATGTTCCGTTGATTCACTGCCCCGTGGTTTCTGAGATCCGCTTCATCAGTAAACAGGTAGAACTGCAACTGCAAATGCCCATTGCACTTGATGATTAAAGTCATCACCATGTAATTGCTGATGTGGCAAAACAATGAAACCAGTGAAAGCAGTGACGATGCAGTATGCGCATGACACTACTTTGACTCAGTCCACTGGCTTTCGCAGTGTCCCGTGTACTCCTGTGTGGGTTCACGGCAACAGCAGCTAACACACCAACTGCACCTGCTTCTCCTGTGATGGGCCTGTTACGGAACCGTTTGCGTGCTACGACCATACCTGTTGCATACAGTTGGTGGTAGATGTTTTGAAATGTGTGGCACATTGGATGCTCTCTGTCTGAGTACTGTTTCGCATACACCCTGCAGGCTTCAGCTGCATTTTGTCGACAGTTGCCATAGATGAGTATCATCTCCGCCTTTTCAGGGTTTGAATACACCATGGTCACAGTTCCTACAACACTACAGTATCACAGATGTCTGGTAACACAGTGTACTATTGTGTCTGCGTGCAAAGACGAATACAGAATAACAATAGCAGCAAGCGCTACATGCGGACACGGCGACAGCTAGACCAAACCACAACAGTGCACTACAGCCACATTCGTAAACACGGTCGTCGTCATAAACATGTCCCTGCAGATGCTGCTTGCTGACCGTGACCTGTGTTTGTTACAACACGCAACTGAATGTCGGAGGTTTCAAGTGCCAACTTTAGGTTACAATATCTCTGGATGTAATTAACATTTTACACTGCAACAAACAGCACTGATAATGTATTTGCTTATATGTTAAGATCTGCTAACAAAACTAATGGGATTCCATAATAAAAAAAAAATAAAAGAAATAGGCTTGTGTTAAAAAACATACTTCCATGCATTTTTTATGGTTAGTATTAACCAATTACACTAGCCCCTCTCCTCACGTTCGGTCTGTGGAATCAGTTCATCAGTATTTGATGTGGTTTACGAAATATATCCAATGGTAATGTTAAACTTGTTATTAACAATCCAACCCAATTCAAAAGTAATAGCAGTGTGCATGGTTACAACACTAGGAGAAAGGATGATATTCACTATTCAATGTTAAATCTAACTTTAGCTCAGAAAGGGGTGATTTATGCTGCCACAAAAGTCTTTGGTGACTTACCAAGTAGCATCAAAAGTCTGACAGATAGCCAACTAGTATTTAAAAAGAAATTAAAGGACTGTCTGAATGGCAACTCCTTCTACAATGTAGATGAATTTTTAGATAAAACTTATAAATAAAAAATAAAAATAAAAAAAAAATTAAAAATTAAAGAATGCAATAAAATATCCTTAAAATATTGATTGTCAAGTGTAGACAACATTTACTAAACTGATACATTGCACATAATTACAAAATGTTACATATATTTGATCTATAGAACAATTGTTAATATAATCTAATCTAATTTATTATCAGAAAAAGTTGCTGAAGATGAACTAGGAGATAATATACTGAGAGATGAATTTGAGAGAGCACTGAGAGACCTAAATCGAAAAAGAGCAAGGAACATATGAAACTTGGAACACATGTGAGCTACCATGGAGTATCTATCAACTTCCTAGTAAAGGGGTTTAACAAAGCCAGTTTTAAATTCCTCTGGAAAATTGACAGATTTAGTGATGCAATGCATGTTTTAGAAATGATGATAGTATTTAATGTATGGGAACTCTAATGTACTCTTTCAAAACATCACCAAACTCAGGGGATTTTATTTTTGAGAGAATAATTTTCTTAATTCAAAAGGAGTAAGGGGGGGGACATTAATATGATTTAATTTTTGTGATTGGCTTTTCAAAATACTGCTTCATTATTTCTCTTTCTGAAATTCCTGGCGGATTAAAATTGTGTGCAGGAACTGGGATTCAAATGTGGGACGTTTGCCTTTCATGGGTTAGTGCTCTACCATCTTAGCTGCCCTAGCAAGCTTCACAGTCTGTCCTCATAACTTTACTTCTGCCAGTACCTCACCTTCTGCTTTCCAGACTTCACAGGTTGAAATGTTTCTTGTCATCGTGGATCTGCAGTCATGAACTATTCCATGATTTACAAACTGAAATGTTCTCACTACTGTTTAAAATCTCTTCTTCAAACAACAAGAACAAACATTTCGTATTAAAAGTCTCTCTCAGCCAGTTAAGCACGTAACTTTAACGTAGCTGTGAAAAGTTTAGTTAAGAGATCCAGCCTCAGCTGTGCCTCTGTCATTTCTAGAATGTGTAACCATAATGAATAAACTTCTTCTTGATGCTCAATGTTTAATTTAAGATGTCCACAATAAATAAAAATATAAAGAAGAACTCCATTTTTCTTGAGAAACTTCTTAAATCAATTTCTTTGCCTTATTGGTGAATACATTGGACATCAGTCAAACCATGAATGAACAGTATTACAATAGTGCCAAGAACACACATATAAATCAACAAGAACAATTCTTCAATTGTTTTTTCCAGTGTTATTCCTAAATTATGGAGAAACTTCTTCGTATTATGTCCTATGTCATTTGTGATTACTGTGTGCTGGCCTTCGCCCCCAGAATCTGCAGCAAATATAGATTCTGGTGGCAGTTTCTGTTCTGTTCTGGTCCAACCTAATAACAATTTAATTAACATGTAGATACCTCAATTCGTCGTAAAAGAAGGCAGTAGTGTTCAATATAACACTATACAAGGTGTTCTCTTGTGAACCTCGGAGGAATACCACTCCTGTATGAAGGGATGTGGTGAAGACATGGCTTAGCCACAGCCTGAGGGATATTTGCAGAATGAAACTTTCATTCTGCAGCAAAGTGTATGCTGATATGAAACTTGCTGGCAGATTAAAATTGTGCCCCAGAAACGGGACTTCCACTTCTGTGAAGTTTTGAAGGTAGGAGGAGAGGCACTGGCAGAAGTAAAGTTTTGAGTACAGACCATGCAGCATGCTGGGATAGCTGATGGTAGAGCACTTGCCTGCAAAAGGCAAATGTCCCAGGTTTGAGTCCCAGTTCCAGCACACAATTTTAATCTGCCAGGAAGTTTCGTATCAGCACACACTCCACTGCAGAGTGAAAGTTTCATTCTGGAAACATTCCTTAGGCTGTGGTTATGCCATGTCTGTTCCTTATCCTTTCTTCCAGGATTGCTAATTCTGCAAGGTTTGCGGGAGAACTTCTGTGAAACTTCCTGGCACATTAAAATTGTGTGCTGGAACTGGGACTCAAACCTGGGACCTTTGCTTTTCACGGGCAAGTGCTCTGCCAACTGAGCTATCCCGACATGACTCATGATGCTGCCTCACAACTTTACTTCTGCCAGTGCCTCGCTCCTACTTCCCAAACTTCACAGGAGCTCTCTTGTGTACCTTGCAAGACTAGCACTCTTGGAAGAAAGGATATGGTGGAGACATGGCTTAACCACGGCCTAAGGGATATTTCCAACATCTCTCCACCATATCCTTTCTTCCAGGAGTGCTAGTCTTGCAAGGTTCATAGGAGAGCTTCTGTGAAGTTTGGAAAGTAGGAGGTGAGGTACTGGCAGAACTAAAGTTGAGAGGACAGGCCATGACGCGTGCTTTGATAGCTCAATTTGTAGAGCACTTGCCTGCATAAGGCAAAGGTCTGAGGTTCAAATGCCAGTTGTGGCACATAATTTTGATCTGCCAGGATGTTTCACATCAGCACACACTACACTGACGAGCGAAAGTTTCATTCTGTTTACGTATTTTATACTGTATTTAAAAATTGTTACTAAATCTACTTGTTACCCATGACTAATCAGTTATAATTATTCATTAAATTAAGAGTGATTAATGACTATCTTGTGTGATCTGTTGTATCTCCTGTTTTACCTCATTCCATATTGACTTCAGTCTTAACAGAAATACTGATTAATGATATAATGTGAAAGGGTGTGTGTGTGTGTGTGTGTGTGTGTGTGTGTGTGTGTGTGTTGTTTTTTTTTTTTTTTTTTTTTTTTTTTTTTTTTTTTTTTTTTTTTTTTTTTTTTTTTTTTTTTTTACTTTCAATAGCTTTTCTTAATCTCGCTGTCTGCCTTGGACTTAGGTGAGTTATAGTGGTCATTTGGATGCACTTTTCTTATCATTTATTAGTTTTCGTGGAGTGTCTTGATCACAGAATCACTATTTATTCTTGCCAACAGCTGTCTCATCTGGAGAACCAGAAGCGTCTGGCACCAACTGATGCCATCCTGGAAGCAGAACCCACATCTGCTGCTGCTGTTGTTCTTAGGGATGTGTGGAGCATATTGTCTCTAACAATATGACAGATTTGGAGGTGGAATTTGACTCAGAAGTAGGAAACAAAATCGGTTCTGGTGATGGCTTGAGCTGTGACAATGCGGACCAGCTTGCAACCCTTAAGAGCACTGTTGTTGTTGTTGTTGTTGTTGTTGGTCTTCAATCTGCAGACTGGTTTGATACAGCTCTACATGCTACCCTGTACTGTGTAACCCTCTTCATCTGAGAAAATGTACGGCAACCTACATCCTTTTGAATCTGCTTACTCTATTTGTCCCTCATTCCCTCTACGATTTTTACCCCACACACTTCCTTCTAATGCTAAGTAGACAATTCCTTGAAGTCTCAGAATGAGTCCCACCAATGTCTTCCTTCTCTTAGTCAGGATATGCCAGAAACTCCTTTTCTCACCAAATTTCAAAAGCTATCATCTTTTTGTCTGAACTATTTATTGTCCACATTTCACTCCCATACAATGCTACAGTCCAGACAAATGCTTTCAGAAAGAACTTCCATACATTTAAACTAATACTGGATGACAAAAAATTTCGATTCTTCAGAAACCCTTTCTTTCCCATAGCCATTCTGTATTTCATATTTTCTTTACTTTGGCCATCAGAAGTTATCTTGCTTTCCAAATAACAAAACTCATCTACTACTTTTCTTGTCTCATTACCTAATCTAATTCCCTCAGCATTGCCTGATTTTCCTACATTCCAAGAGCACTGATGGAGTTGTGTAATATACCAGTCAAATATGTGCCCCTTCCACCCCTTTTATGGTGGGACTGTTCTTTATTATTGCACTGATGGAGTCTTACTGATCTGTAAGATTGATGAGAGCATCCATGCACGAGTTGCACTAGGCCTTGATCATGGATTGGTGTTACAAAATATGAAAATAAAGTGAAAAGCAGTAAAGAATCAATAGGTGTCAATGTCAACAGTTTTCCAATTTCTGTTTTAATCATCTGCACAGAAACTTTAACCATGCGATTAGAAGCAGGGCAAAATTGAGATGTGGTAAGGATATTGATTCTAGTCAGGATGCAAAATTATTGAAAATTAATGCAGAATAATGGGTGTCTATTATAGGGACTCTGTGGTTATTGTATTTTGAAGGCCCATGGGCCACTGGTGGTAGGTGGGTGGGTGAGCCACAGGCCACTGGCAAGACAGTATGGTTGGCCCTGTTGCCCAACTAAAAATCATTCAACAACTTTACACAATCAAGACTTGCATAAGTGAGCCTTGATGGGGCAGCTGGACTGCTGTTTTTAATAAGTTTTTCAGAAATTACAGCTTTCTAATGACAAATGCAATAACTGAGTTGGCTGTCTCATTTCAAACAATGAAACCTCATTTATCTATTCAAAAATAAATAAATAATAAATGAATAAAATAAAAATAAAATTATTAGTAAATATTAAAATTTAGATTTACTAAAAATTTTGTGTATCTGCTCAAAATGTTTCAGTAAATCTCGTTTTTATTCCCCCCAAAAAAATTTTACATATGATTCTTACAGATAATAACCTTTTCCTTCTGAATCAGAATCATCTATTTACTCCTCCAGGGCACTGTAAAAAACATCACTCTCATGTAAATTTGCCATATCGAGAATATGCAGAGTGTGAACAATGCAGGTAGCACACAAAAGCAGTGTAGGACTCAGAGAGCAAGAAATAGAAAGCCATTTTGTAGCGTACGAATAGTTTGAACTACACTTACTATGTGGCAGCACAATGCAGAAAATCTTTCTACTTCATTTTATGTGGTTACCAACAGAGAGCAGCTCGCAAAATGGCTGCTACAAATTTTCTGCGATGCATGAGTCAGACTTGGGCACCATCCATATGACTAACAACCACTGAATGAGTCTTGCATGGGTGCTGTTCACAATGTATTAAGTGCGCCTCAGACTGCTCAATTTACTGCTGGATTGCATGCTGGGCATTGCAATGGCAGCAGTTATCTGCTAAGATGGAAAATGACATCATTGCTGGCTCCACTGTGGGGCCGCATGCTGGAAGTCAGAGATAGGACATGTCCTATTTTCCGGCTTCTTGTCTGTGGTGGATTTTAACGTTAGTAATTAGGAAGGCACATTTTGTCACATGGAGGTATGTTTTCCAAGTTTGCTGGTAGAGTGTACTGATGCTACTTCGTGTGTGTGTACCAAGTGTCATGTTGACAACTTTAGTGTCAGTAGCAGCCCTATTATCAGAAAAAAAGAAAAAGAAAAGAAAAAGAACTTTTGAAAAACATTTAAGCATTATCTCTTGGCAAAAGAAAAAAAATGCATAAAACTGTATGTCTAATATTTATTACAATAAAATATGGCTACAATATAGAAGGATTTAATTACATTCTACAAAGATTGTGTTATAAAATAAAAAAAGTTTAATGGAGAAATTTTCATCCAACATATCAAAAGGTATTTTGATATAAAGTATAAAGATGTTTGTTTACAAAATCATAATTATTAACAAATCATTTTCTTCAAGCAAATTTAATTATGGTCATAACACTTTGCTCATTATCAGGGCAAGATAACAAGAAAACAGAAAAGAATACCGAGTGAGGTGGCACAGTGGTAATGCACTGGACTCGCATTCAGCAGAATGGTGGTTCAAATCTACCTCTGGCCATCCAGATTTAGGTGTCCGTGATTTCCCTAAATTGCTCCAGGAAAATGCCAGGATGGTTCCTTTCACAGGGCATGGCAGCTTTCCTTCCCCATCCTTACCCAAAACTCAAGCGTTAAGTCTGTGTCTAATGACCAAGCTGTTGACAGGACATTAAACTCTAAGCTTCCTCCCTTCCTTCCAGAAAAGATTCTCCAATCTACAGTTAGCGTTCTCAGATCATTTTCTTTGTCATATTTCTTCAACAAATAAAAATGTGCTGATTACTCATCTACTACTCTTTACTATCTCCACTACTACCACCTTCATGTTGACACACTGTCAAGTCTTATGTGTCAGCTATCTATCTAGGGTGAACGAAGCATCATGTGCAGCCAACCGCACGCAGAAGTCATCACAGTGCCCAGCACAACACCATGCTTGACTGCCTGCTGGGAAACTAAGCACGGATTCCAGCAGCAAATCAAGTGTCTTCTGAGGCAGGCTTTACACAATGTAATAGCCCTGATACCATACAGTGATATCTGCATGGGTAGTGTGAGAGATAAATGATGATGATACATTGTAGGCAAGGAATGGTTTCTTGAAATTCCTTCAACTTGAAGTTAGTTAAAAGAATATTTGTAATGGTATTGTTTATGTCACACTGTATACAGGGTGTCCCAGCTATCTTGTACACCCAAAATATCTCTGGAACAATTACAGCTATTGGAAAACGACTTTCACCGGTATCAATGTACGGCTGGGGCCCATGAATGTACATATTTGGAAACATTCTAGAACAAAAGAAAATGTGTTTTTTAACACAAACTTATGTTTTTTTTTAAATAGACACCCAATATTTTTTCTGCAGCAATCCATAGCATGACAAATCACATAAACAATGGTGTTGATTGCATTGCAATATTCCAATTACATCCCGAGATATTGTGACGAGAAGTTGATGCTTGAAAAACCTGAAATACGCTGCTAGCACACATCCTGAGGCTCAGGCATGAACCCCATGCTGCCTGTAATCGCGATGTAATTGACATGCATAATTGCACTTCCATACTTACCAAGAGGTCCAAAACGAATAATACGGTCTGCTGCCATCAACTCTCATAAGCACATAATGGTTTCCCTCTTGCATGTTTTGTGTGTCTATGTACACAATATGAACCAGTACTGATTGGTATACACCAGTCAGGTTGTCTTATTTATCCTGCACACCCAAAATGAAGTTTATCGAATGTGTTAAATAACCCATTGTGCCTTTCATGCACTTGTTCATCCAGGGCCTAGCTCTACCTAGACACGTGCCCAACGTAGTTCCCATTACAGCCACAGTTACCACTTCACCTTGTTTGTGATTTGTGACCCATGCAAACTCCTGTACTCCAGCACACTCCGAGCATCCCATTTGTTGTTGCTTTGGCGTGCAGTACACCGCTTGCCAGTGTAGTCATACATCAGAGTAATCTAGTGACATTGTGAATAAACATTGTGTTGTGGAACTTACACTGTATTATGTACACACATGAAGATATGGTAGAAATGCTGCTGAGCTATGGAGAATGTATGTTGATGGGAAATACGTTATTAGATTGCTTGTTTGTTTATAGTTCTGTTAGAGAACATTATGATTATTACGTTAATATGTCTGTTTTCTACCCTACTCTACATACCTGTACTGTACCCTGTTTTAAGGTGGTCAAAATTCTGTTCAGGCAGAGTGACTGTACAGAAGACAATTCCCTGACAAGCCATTACCTTTACGCCGGATGTTTGGTTGTCTCACATCTCGTCTACATGAAACGGTAAGCTTAAATCCAAGACCTAGACATCATCCTAGAACAATCACAGATGAATGTGCTGAAGTTTCTGTGCTTGCTACCATAGCTGTGAATCCTCACATCAGCACATGTCAAACTGAATGTGAAGTTGGTGTGTCGAAATATAGTGCACAGCGTATTCTTCAATGTCATAAATTTCATCCTTACCATGTTCATTTACACCAGGATCTTCATGGAAATGACTTAGGCAACAGGGTAACATTTTGTCGGTGAGCTCAGAAAAAACTTCTGACTAATCCAAATTTTTTTGCAGATGTTCTCTTTACTGACGAGGCATCATTCTCCAACAAAGGAATTGTCAATATGAGGAATATGCATTATTGGTCCGCAGACAATCCAAAATGGCTCCATCAGGTAGAGCATCAACGTCCGTGGAAAGTGAATGTTTGGTGTGGGATTATTGGAGATACCATTATCGGACCTTTCTTTGTAAATGGCGCCCAAAATGGCAGACAGTACTCCAGATTTATACGACAATCTTCCTGTTCTCTTGGACACCGTACCTCTGAACAGGAGAATGGTCATGTGGTATCAGCATGACGGGTGCCCTGCACATAACGACTTAAGAGCACAACGACTTCTGAACTGTAAGTTCCCTTGTAGGTGGATTGGACATGGTGGCCGAGTTAGGTGGCCTGCCGTATCTCTGGACCTTACACCGCTGGAATTTTTTCTTTGGGGAGCAGTGAAGGATGCTGTTTACCAACATGAACCAACAACACCAGAAGACATGAAGCAACACATTATTGATGCTTGTACAGCCATCAATGAGGAAACATTAGTACGAAGTAGGGCATCCTTCATCCGCAAAGTGACCCTATGTATGCAAGCCAATGGTTATCACTTTGAGCATGGTATGTGAACGCTATCTTTAGTATGTAGTGCTGATATCACAGTGCAAGTTTCTACAAAGGGCCATTTTACTCAGTGATGTTCAGAAACATTTGTTTGAAACAATTTGTCATGTAACACATTAGATAAACATAACATTCATAATTATGTGATAATAAACTAATTGTTTAAACATGTTTATATTCATTGTCTATGTCTTACCTGTACTTCCCAAATCAAAACATTTTTACCTAAACAATGGTAAAATCTTTAATCCACTTGCTCGTTTCACTAAAACCATCAACATGAATGAATGTTTCACTGTCACTTGCACTAGATCTACAGTAAAGTAAAGTTTTAACATTGCACGGCATTACCTTTTTAGTAACGGATTAATGATAAGCGAAGTTAACTTTGTGACTAACATTGTGGTACACAGATATGTTACAGAACCGCATCACCCCTAGCCTGTGGGATAAATATGTGCTGGAATGTACGACTTTAATGCAGGATGGCAGCAGACCGTATTATTCGTTTCGGACCTCTTGGTTAGTATGGAAGTGCAATTACGCATGTCAATCACATCGCGATTACGGGCAGCATGGGGTTCACGCCTGAGCCTCAGAACGTGCGCTAACAGAGTATTTTGGGTTTTTCAAGCGTCAACTTCTCGTCGCAGTATCTCGGGATGTAATTGGAATATTGCGATGCAATCAACACCTTTTTTATGTGCTTTGTCTTGCTATGGATTGCTGCAGAATAAATATTGGGTGTCCATTAAAAAAAAAAACATAAGTTTGTGTTAAAAAACACATTTGCTTTAGTTTTAGAATGTTTCCAAATATGTACATTCATGGGCCCCAGCCGTACATTGATACCAGTGAAAGTCATTTTCCAATAGCTGTTACTGTTCCAGAGATATTTTGGGTGGACAAGATAGCTGGGACACCCTGTACAATCAGAGATATTGTCACAAACCAAATTAAGCAAAGAATATTTAACAAAAACATCTTTGGAACAAAAGCTTAATAAATTACACCAAAGTAATTACAACAAACAGCATGACCTAAGCAGTATCCAAATAAAGCTATATATAAATGTAAGTAATTACGACTTATATGAATATGGCAATGTTATATTAAATGTATATCTTCCTGTAAAACACACTTTCTTCTCTGTAATATGTAGCTTAAGAAAATGGGCAAAGCTCAAAACTAGTCAGCATTTAAAATAAAATCAGCTTTGGTGCAATATATAAAATTGTCTTTCCTACAATTAAAAATAGTTAGTGACAATCTGTAGGCAATTGAAAGTAAACATTTTCTCAGCAATCATTTCAGTGGATGAATTATCATTGCAATTTAAGGGATAATAATTTCATGTGGATCATTGGCCTGGTGCAAGTCTTTCAATTGGACACCACTTTGGCAACTTACATGTCCCTAGTCTACCCCAGTTATCCAACCAGGGAAAGGGGACCTACAGCTTAATGTGGAATCTGAACTATATGTCATTTCTGGTGACTCCCCACATCATTGAGAAGTGAAGGTAGGGTTAAAGCGCAGGCTGCATAATATATAATATTGCTGGTAAAAAGTTGCAGCTTCTTTTGTTCAACAGAGGAGAAGTTGCCATCTATATCAAAAGTTATTACAGTGTAGAAAGTTTAGAAACACAAATGTTTTGTGTTTAGCAACATGTAGAACCATGTGCCTGTGAGCTTAAACTGAAAAAAGGTCCTTCTTTTATAATTGTAACAATATATAGGCCCCCTTCAGGAAACTTTCAGTTATTTATGAAAAATTTGGATGCCTTGTTGTGCTGTCTGTCAGATAAGGGAAAATAAATTATTATTTGTGGGGATTTCAATGTTGACTCACTAAGGAAATGTAATAGGAAGAATGACCTGGAAGTCTTACTCAGTTCTTTCAATTTGTCATCTGTAATTGATTTTCCTACTCGGGTAGTAAAGGACAGCAGCACACTGATAGATAACTTTTTTTATAGACCAAGATAAGTTTAAAAACATAAATGCTTGTCCTGTTGAGAACGGTCTTTCCGATCATGGTGCACAGCTAGTTACAGTAAATGACATAGTTCCTCTCTCTAATTCAAAACAGCCCTCCAAAGTTGTGCATTCAGTTAACGATTCAACAATTAGAAATTTCAGGGAAAATCTTCAGCAGTTAGGCTGGGATGAGGTGTATAAGGAAGCTGATGCTAATTTAAAATACAACTTATTTCATAACACATTTATAAGAGTATTTGAAAATTGTTTCCCCAAGAAAATAATTAAATATCATTATAAGAAACCATGCAAGAAACCATGGTTTACTAAAGGAATAAGAATATCTTTTAACCGAAAAAGGGAACTGTATCTAACAGTAAGAAAGAATAATGACCCAGAAACAGTCAAATATTATAGAAACTACTGTGCTACATTAAAAAAGTTATTAAAAAGTCCAGAAGCATGTGCATCATGTCTGAGATTAGTACCTCTGATAACAAAATTAAAACAATTTGGAATATTATTGCCAGGGAGACAGGGCAACCGAGGGCACAGGAAGACAGCATTACCATCAAAGTGAATGAAAAGTTTACAACTAACAAGCCAGAAGTTGAAAATATTTTTAATAATTATTTTTTAAATGTTATGGAGAAAATAGGATCTAAATGTTCATTAGAAGAAGCTAGGTGGTTACTGAACAGGCCATACCCTCATACCCACACAATTTGATACAATGGAAATTCCATCCACCTCTCCTCCTGAAATTAAGAAAATAATAAACCCTCTCAAAAGTAAAAGCTCACATGGAATTGATGGTATTTCCAGCAGGGTAATAAAAGCTTCTTTTCAAGAAATAAGTAGGATTCTTAGCCACATATATAATAGTTCTCTGTAGCAGGGTGGTTTTTCCTGATAGACTGAAATATGCTATTGTTAAACCACTACACAAGAAAGGGGATACGTCTGATATCAACAACTACTGCCCAATCTCACTTCTGACAGCTTTATCCAAAATTCTTGAAAAAGTAATGTATTCTAGAGTAGTTACACACATAGGTAAAAATAAAGTTCTAACAAAATGTCAGTTTGGTTTTCTGAAAGGCCTTTCAACAGAAAATGCTATATACACTCTCACCAATGAAATATTAAATGCTCTGAATAACCAGACATCACCTGTTGGGATTTTTTTGTGATCTCTCCACAGCTTTTTATTGTGTAAATCATGTAAGTCTTCTAGATAAACTAAAGTATTGTGGTATGAATGGGACAGTGTACAAATGGATTAAATCATACTTGACAGGAAGAGCTAGGGATCTTCACAGTAGCTTCACAGTATATATATTCCCTTATGAAATTTGTAATTACCAATCCCACTGAATACAAAAGCAATAGCAGTGTACATAACTACAACAGTAGCAGAGACAATGATCCTCACTATTCAAGATTAAATCTAGCTTTGGCACAGATAGGGGTGAATTATGCTACCACAAAAGTTTTGGTCACCTACCAAACAGCATCAGAAGCCTGAGAGATAGCCAACTAGCATTTAAAAATAAAAGAATTTCTGAATGGCAACTCCTCCTACACTATAGATGAATTGTTAGATATAAATTAGTTAATCTGAAAATTTAAAAAATTAAAAATTAAAAAAAAAATTAAAAAAGACTGTCATGTAATATTTAGTACAAAGTAATAATTTGCAAAGACACCTTTCATTAACCTGACACGTTCCACATCATTACGAAGTATCATATTTATGACCTATGGAACAAGGACTAATCTAATCTAATCTAATTTAATATATTGTGGAGGAGCACAGGTGTGACAGCATCACAAATAAATAAATGAATACACAAATGAATACACACACACACACACACACACACACACACACACACACACACACACAATCGCAAGCTTTCGCAACCCAGTTGCGTCTTCAGGCAGTAGGGAAGGAGAGGGAAAAGGAAATGATGAGGGTTTTAAGGAAGGGGGTAAGGAGCCATTCCAATCCCGTGAGAGGAAAGACTTACCTTGGGGGAAAAAATGGAGGGTAAAAAAATGCACACATGCCCACACATTCACACAGACACAAGTACACCTAGGCAGACATACTGTAGAAAAGAAGTATCTTTTCTACAGTATGTCTGCCTAGGTGTACTTGTGTCTGTGTGAAGCTTGGAACAGGAAATGACTTGGATTTATTCAGAGAGGGGGGGGGGGAGTGAAGCAGCCTGGGAGAGAAGGAATGAAGGCTACTTGGGCTTGGAGACCTTGTGCGCCACACCACTCACGCACCCCCACAAAAGAGCTGTGGGGCGCCAGGGGGGAATGTTTATTCTTAATTCCATCCAAATACCAACACTGTTTCTCCACTTATGTTGGAGTAACATTTTTCATATGGATAAAGGAGTTTCATACTGCTTTCCAGAAACTGAATGATGTATTACTTTGGGATCATTGCCTTGTACACTTTGATCCTATGAAGTCTGTTATCTTGGATATGTGCTCTTATGACATTGGAATAGTCTCATCACACAGAATTGACATGGCAGACAGGCAAGTTGTAATTATTCTCAAAGAAAATGTAGCCACTTATATGGAGTGGCCTAGTTTTAGGAATATATCTTTAGCAGCAGGTTTTCAACTGGCAAGTGATAGTAACCCCTTCAATCATTATTTATCTCATCTAAAAGAAAGTAAAAAATAATTTAAAAGGAAAGAACAGTTGTACAAATCCTGCAACTCCTTTCATCAAATTATGTACAGACACTTCCACACCTCAGCATTCAGTAAATCAGAAGCTTTTAACTATAACAGTGAGGTTCAAGATGATAATGCTTCTGATAGCTTTCTGCTTAATAACCATAAAATTGACCAAGTTACGATAGCACAACGGGGCTTTTAGGTTCTGTTGCACTATATCTGCATTGGTTGACCACATTCAGCAAATTAACTTCATAGCACAATAGTCCATGAATACACTCAGTTTTGAAAAAAGCACTTGAAAAGTGTAATTAGATACAATTACATTTACTCTGAGAAATTCATAGACAAATACAATTGATAATTACTTTTTCAAAAAAAAGTAACTGTTAAAATTACAATTGCTTTTTAGTTTGGTGGAATTTTTTATGTAACAACAACAGAAAAAATAGGACTGCATAGAGAAAAAAATCAATACATTAAAATAGAACATATTGCTTAACCCAGGAAACAATTCAACATTATTCAAGAGGCATCATTCACACACCAGTTCTGTTGTGCCCATTGGAAAAGTGAAGTCGCACACCATGAACTTTGCTGATTAGTTGACTGAATTAGAAAGTATGGCCATTCTGAATTCTGGGGATCACTGTATGTGAAAAGGTAAGAAAAAAAAAAAACAGTTAATAGAGCTATATAAAATAGATTCTGAAGTCAGGAGGTGTAAAATACAGGGAAAGGAGAATTATTTACAACTTGTACAAAAACCAGACCGCAGTTATTAGACTCTAAGGGCATGAAAGAGAAGCATCAGTTGGGAAGGGAGTAAGACAGGGTTGTAGCCTTTGTCCAATGTTGTTCAATTTGTACAATGAGCAAGCTATAAAGGAAAGCAAGGAGAAATTTTGTAAAGGAATTAAAGTTCAGGGGGAAGAATTAAAAACATTGGGTTTTGCCGATGACATTGTAATTCTGTCAGATACAACAAAGGACCTAGAAGAGCAATTGAATGGAATGGACAGTGTGCTGAAAGGTGCTTATAAGATGAACATTAACAAAGTCAAAACTAGGGTAATGGAGTGCAGTCTAAGAAAATCGGGTGATGCTGAAGGAATTAGATTAGGTAACGAAGCAATAAAGGAGGTAGATGAATTTTGTTACTTGGGCAGTAAAATAACAAATGATGGTCGCAGTACAGAGGATATAAAATGCAGAATGGCAATTGGAAGAAAAGCATTTTTGAAAAGAGAAATTTGTTAACATCGAATATTGATTTAAGCCTAAGGAAGTCCTTTCTGAGGGCATTTGTATGGAGTGTTGCCTTGTACGGGAGTGAGACATGGATGATAAACAGTGCGGACAGGAAGAGGATTGAGGCTTTTGAAATATGGTGCTACACAAGAATGCTGAAGATTAGGTGGGTGGATCGCGTAACTAATGAGGAAGTACTGAACAGAATTGGGGAGAAAAGGAATTTTTGGCATACCATGACTAAAAGAAGGGATCACTTGGTAGGACACAGTCTTAGATATCGAGGAATCGTAAATTTAGCATTGGAGGGAAGTGTGTGGGGACCAAAAGATGCATATAATAAACAGATTCAAGTGGATGTGGGTTGTCGTTCTTATGAGGAGATGAAAAGGCTTGCTCAGGATAGGGTATTGTGGAAAGCTGCATCAAACCAGTCTCCATACTGAAGACCATAACAACAACATAAAATAGATGTATATAATATAAAAATGAATATTTGTCCTGTGTGTTTTGATAAACCATTCATTCGATTCCAATGAAACTTTTGTCAACTGTTCACTATATGCCGACGAATGTTTCTGACCCAAAAACAAAAGAGCACATAGCTCAGGAGATATGACATCATAAATAATGAGAGGCCAACACATAAGAATACTCAGATTTGTGTGTCAATAATTGGAACAATGGGAGTAGTTAGGGACCTGCAACAAAGTTTGTATGTAATTTCTGACATTTATGAAGTGATTTGTAACTGATCCCCTCCCCACCCCCACAAAAATCATGAACTGAAAAGAAGTCTACCGCTCACAACAGTTTCTCTGTAGATGCCATATAACTGTCACATCAGGCATAACCTTGTATCAAATAAGGTTAGCGTTACAGATTTGCATCTTACTATCTATTTTTGTCTGCAATTCTCCCTTAATTCTCTTGCATCCAAAATTAAGCAGTATTTATCTTAATCTCTATCTATATAAAAGGGAAAGGCACTCACTCACGGACTAAACAAGAAATATCAAAAACTACTTCACTTATGAAGCTGAAATTTGGCAGGAATGTAGTTTATAGGTAGAAAATGTTAGTTAAAGTATTTTGTGATAGGTGCATGGCAGAGCATACTTCTTCTACAGGCACTCAAAATCTACAGTTTCATTCCAATCATCATGAAAATTTACACACTTGACCTTCAAAACAAGGGTAAGGTCACCATCTACCTTAACTTTCATGCAGTTTAAGTTTCATGCAGTACATGGGTGAGGGTACTTTGCAACATAAAAATGGATCGCTAAATACCTTGGTAGCGCCATAACTTGAGAACGGCTCGACATTTCACAGATCCCTTTTCTTTCTTTCTTTCTTTCTCTTCTTCTTGACTATTCTCAGAACATAGGTTGTATGAAATAAAACTGGAATATTTTAGAACAACAAAGGGCATTTGTCAGTGTGACCCTGCATTTCTATTGCATAGACATCCATAGCTTTTTTCCGATATTGATGACATTTTGCACTACCTTAAAAACAGGAGGAATGTCACTGTCTCTATAAAATTTCGTTCGTTTCTTGGTGGAGGCTACTTAACTTATGGAATTTTACAGAATGCATAGTTTTTCTCCAGTCTTTATGAATTTTTGCACACATGACTTTTAAACCCTGAGGAAGATCACTGGGTACATTAATGTTTGTAGGGTACATGACAGAGGGTACCTTGCAGAAAACTTTGCTGAGAGAGGGAAAGGTGGAAACAAACAGAGATGGGAGAGAAAGAGGTGGTTGCAGAGAGAGGGGGAAGGGGATGCATGCAACAAGAGAGTAGGATAAATAAACACCCAGACAATACTGGGTTTACAGCTAGTGTATGTATAGAAAAAGAGAATGGTACTATTATGAATACTAAAATTAGGCGCAAATTAGGTACAGAAATTTTCAACATTTTTGCTACTAAGAAAGTGAAAAAAAGAACATAAAACTCATCTTTGTTCAAAGCACACAATTTCAAGAAAGAACCTATCACTCATACCTACTATGGACAATGCAAATAATGAATGAACATTGCACCAAAGAATATTGAAGTGACAAATCTTTCACCGGCTGCGAAATACTTACACAAGATGATGACCTGATATAAAATAATGATTACAGTGTTTTAATAATTACTGTTATATTACAGCAGATAAATTTCAAGTACAAATTCCATAAAATGTAATTGTTACATTTAATTCAATTACTTTTACTCAATTACTTTCCATCACTGAATACAACATTACATATTGGCACACTATTTCAGACCATCAGAGAATAATTCCTTTTGCATACAAACAATGAACAACCACATGGCAGTGATTTCCAAGGCTTTCCAGCAAACACACTTGGCTTGCTTTGCCAAGGTCATTGGGTATAATATGAATCAAATAATTGGCACTGCGACATTGTACTTGGCAAGGCATGGCCTCAACGTTGAACGGATGTCACAATGTCTTACCTGTGCAGAGCCTCAGCCAGCTCCATATCACCAGTTTTTTAATTGGCCAAGTTCCAGGCACCATGTCAACATTTAAACTTGGATTTTGTTGGTCCATGCTGGAATGCATTTCACTGAAACATTTAGTAAATTTTGCCTTTGTGTTTCCAATGTATAAATGAGAAAAATGTCTTCATTTCTTACCTTTAAGGACAGCCTGAAGTGTTTGTCACAAACAATGGACAACGATTTATTGCAGCAGAATATTATAAGTTTTACAAAGCCAAAGGCATTACACACCCACAAGTTCACTGCTTCTCCCCCCTCCCATCAAAGGGGCAAGTTGAATGCTTTGTCCACAAATCTAAGCAACACCTTGAAAAATGTCATACAAACACAAGCTCTTTCATTTTTCTAGTCAACATATTAATTGCAGCCACACAACAGAACTTCAGAGTTGTTTAATGATCAGGGCCACCATACCTTGTTCCCACACCCCATTCCTTCCTTATGAAAAGAAAACCAATGTTTTATTAATGGTAGCATTATCACCTCATTTGCATCTTATTGAAGCTAATGTAGTATTTAAGTGATGGCTCCTGAAGGAAGCACAGACACTATCAGATGCAAGTTACTCAATTCTCAGCAAAAGGACATTAAATCAAGTGAGTAAGCTTTAAATGGGGGATAGCAACAGAAATGTTATACTTCTCAATCCAGAACGGAATGGCTCAAAAAGCACAGTCTGACAAAATATTATAGAAAAGTATCCACAAAACCAATTAATAAAAATGATGAAAGAAAATAATTAAAGAGGATTCAAGTTTAACAGGCATCAACTTATTATGTACAGCACAAATTGGAAGACCGATTTAGTTATAAACAAAAATTACACACATTATACTGTACTGTAGTTCACAGTAAATTTAAACATGTGGTCCTAGACATTATCCACCTGCCAAAAATATAATGCTTTTCAAATAAAATGTAATTAATTAATTAATTAATTAATTACAAGAGGGAGAATTAGGTCACAATCAATGCACACATTCAGACAGCCACACTATGCAAGTACTCACCAATTGGAAACAATTCTAATGCCACCCCAACAGCAAATTCAATGCGTGGAACCAAGAATCAAGCATGGAAGACGCCCCCTCATTTATGTCCATTTTTGATGCCTCACAGTCATGTGGATGGGACATCAATCATTATTTTCAAGTGTCACTTGTGAGTACCCTTCCATTACGTCTTCACAAGAATGGTACCAGACCTGACTTCATTGCATCACCATAGGTCATTGGCAGAAACAATTGTTATCAACAGGAAAGAATGCACTATTTGGTGTCTTTGAAGTACAATGAAGCTCAGTTAGCTACCATAGGCAAATATGTGTCCAGATTCACTGGTCCTGAAGGCTGCACAGCAGCCAGTGGTGGCTCGGAGGCGTCAGCAGTGCCGTGTGACAGTGGCCAGAAGACACCCCAGTGCACATGAAGCAGTGTGCTGACAGTTCCAGTGGCTCGTCAGCAGTGAGAGGGCACCACACTGTCTCCCGTGGCATGCCACTCAGATGCTGAGCAGTCTGGGATGGTCTCAATGTGATGTCACTGTTGCTCAGAATTTCTCAATGCTGGGGTCGTCTCTTTAAGTGGTCTGTAGTGGACAACTGGGATAGCTATGTGCATTTCTGGTTGCTTCCCAGTGATGGACAGCAATTATTTTTATTAATTTATTTTTCTGGTTTAAGGGCAGACAACTGCTAATCCCAAACATGAATGTACTAAGAAACAGAGTTAGGACAACTGCCAATGAAGATGATCCAGGATATCACTAAAACATAGTATAAAATATGTCAAGAGGAGTAATTAAATGTCCTTTGATAAATGAGTGTATAAAATGCAAGACCTGAGCTGCTGCTCGTGCATTGTTGGCTAAAATTTTCCCTACAGTGTTTGGCAGATGAAGGGCAACACAGACATGATTAAAATTAGAACAGGACATTAAAATATGGTGCACCATCATAGGGTGACCACAGGAACACAATGGTATGGGATCACCAATCAGCAAGTGGTGGTGGCAAATGAGCCAAGATGACTTCCTCTTACCAAGAGGTACACGAGGAGGTTGTCCGAGCCATTGGGACAAGTTTCATGGTTCGAAGTTTATTGGCATGAAGCGAAGACCACAAACTATGCCGCAACAATAAAATGTGCCGGAAAATAGCCCATTGAATATCACTGGATGGGAAACAGAATGTAGCTGTCCAAGGTAGAATGGCTGTAGCTTTGGCCACAGCATCAGCTGCCCCATTCCCATGTACACTTATGTGCCCAGGCACCCACAGAAACCAAACTTGAGAACCATCATCATCTAACAATTTAAGGGAATATTGGATTCAGTGTACAACAGGATAAACTGAATACAGGTCTCAAAGATTTTGAATGGTTGAATGGCACAGAGTCAGAGCAGATGACATAGGAAGGATAGTGGTGGCAGCAGATATACGGAACAGTCTGATAGAGAGCAAAAAGCTCAGCTGTGAACTTCAAGCACTGGTTAGTAAGCCTGTATTGAAACCTGTCATCCCCAACAACAAAGGCAGATCCGACAGCATCAGTATTCTTGGAGCCATCTGAATAGATAAAAGTCGTAGTATTAAGCCGCAAGCAAAGTTTGACAAACCTTGAGCGGTATTCCAAATCAGGAGTACTCTCCTTCTGGAGCGAGCTGAGTTCAAGATGAATGTGAAACTGAGCCTGCATCAATGGTGGCATTGGGCTCTCATGCATTCAAAGGGTAGTAGGGAGGGTAAACTTGAGTTGCTGGAGTAGAGAAGAAAAACGAAATCTGGGTTGAGCAAGCCTGTTGCAGACAACCCATAATAGCGACTGAGGGGTCATTGAAGACTGATGGGTAGGATGGGTGGTTGGGCATTGACAGCAGGTGGCACACACACTGACATTTGCACCGATAGTTCAAGGGTAATTCTGAACATTTGGCATAAAGACTTTCAACAGGGCTGGTTTTCTCCAATCTCCGGGCATAACCCCTGATTGAGGATCAAGTTAAGATGGCATAAAATGGACGGTAGACAAAGTTTCCATAATCCAGCTTTGAGCAGACAATGAACTAGTAGAAGTGAAAAAGGACGGTTTGATCTGCTCCCTATAACTTACAGCTAAGAACATGGAGGATGTTAAGGAAATGAGTCCAACGGCCAGCCAGATAGGACACATGGGGAGACCAGCAAAGTTTCCTATCCATTGTTAACCCTAACAATTTTGTTGTTCCAAGAATGGGAGAGCAATGGGGCCGAGATGTAGAAATGGTGGAAGAAACTCTTTGTATCTCCAGAGGTTGATACAGGCTGTTTTCTCACAGGAGAAATGAAAGCCATTTGCCATACTCCAAGAATAAAGATGAACAAGACAACGCTAAAGACAGCGTTCTAGGAGACACATGCTCTTTATGCTTGAGTAAATCATGAAGTAGTCCACAAAGAAAGAGCTGGAGATGTCAGCTGGAAGGCAGTCCATAATGGTGTTGATGGCTATAGCGAAAAGGGCAATGCTCAATACGGAGCCCTATGGGACCTCTTTCTCCTGTCAAAAGGTGTCTGACAAAACAGACCACCCATACTCTGAACATTCAATCCATTAAAAATGCTTGAATAAAGAGGAGACGGTGGCTGCAAAAGCCCCATGTATGAAGGGTGATGAGAATGCCTGCCATCCAACAAGTGTTGTAGGCCTTTTCCAAATCAAAGAATACAGCCAGCGTCTGGAACTTTCATAACAAATTATTCACAATATAGGTCAACAAGGTAACAAGGTGGTCAATAGCAGAACACTGCCTACAAAATTGGCATTGGACATTGGTGAGGAGGTGTCGAGATTTAAGTAGCCAAACCAACTGAGCTTTAACCATGTGTTCCATCACCTTGCAGACACAGCTGGTGAGGTAAATGGGGTGATAACTGGAGGGAAGATGTCTGCCCTTTTCTGGTTTGGGTATGGGGACAACTGCTTCACACCAGCATGTCAGAGCCTGACATTCAGGCCATATGTAATTATAGGTGCGAAGGAGAAAGCATTTACCTGCACGAGAAAGGTTCATCAGCATCTTAATATCAATGGCATCAGGCCTCAAAGCAGAAGACCGGGACATGACAAGAGCATGTTCGAGCTCCTGCCTGGTGAAGGTGGCATTATAAGTGCCACAATTTATAGAGTGGAAAGGAGGTGGCTGTGCCTCCTCTACCAGTATTTGAAGGAGGACAGTGGGGTGGTAATGAGAAGCTCAAAACCTCACGGCTCAAAGCCCTGCAATAGACCTAGATGCAAAACCTGTCCTATCCACCATCCCACCACCACCTACTCCAGTCGTTTCACTGGAAAGTCCTATCCTATAAAAGTTATGGCAACCTGTGAAAGCAGTCATGTTATCTACAAACTGAGCTGCAACCACTGTGCAGCTTTCTATGTGGGCATGACGAGCACTCGGCTATCTATCCGAATGAATGGCCATTGTCATACTGTGGCAAGGAGACAGCTAGACTAGCCTTTTGTAGAGCATGCAGTGCTTCATAGTGTGACAGTTCAATGACTGCTATACAGCCTGTGCCATATAGATCCTCACCACAAACACCAGCTTTTCTGAATTGCACAGATGGGAACTGTCCCTACAAAATAACCTACACTCCCACAATCCCCCAGGCCTAAACCTTTGCTAATTCCTGCCTTTACCACCCTTCCCTTCCTCTCCCTGCCGCTCTCTATCCTTACTTTCATCTCTTATCCCAACACACATTTCATTCTCTTCCCTTCCTTCCACACTGTCAGTCAGAGAGCACTGACATATTCCCCCACCCATGCCGCACATTCCCCCCTCCCGTCCTGCTTCCCTCTCCTTGCCACCTCTTCACCCTCACCACTGCTTGCTTTCACCTGGGATGCTGGATAGCGCAGGTCGGCCACAGCGACCAGAGATGGCGATCGTCTCTCTCTCTCTCTCTCTCTCTCTCTCTCTCTCTCTCTCTCTCTCTCTCTCTCTCTCTCTGTGTGTGTGTGTGTGTGTGTGTGTGTGTGTGTGTGTGTAAGTGATGAAGGCCGAAAGCTATAATGTTGCTGTCTGTTATTTGTGCCTTTCTGCAGCTCATTGGTTGTCTCTGTGGTGAGTAAGCAACCTATCCTTCTCAAAAATATTATTGAATCCTTCCTGGAATTTCCATTGTTAGGGTAAAATTAAATGCATTACAATAGGACATAGTGCTGAACACAGAAAACAATTCAACATCCTCTGCGCCAGAGCATTCAGGTGGACTTCACTTCTGCTTTATGTAATCCATTCTCACACATCTAAAGACTGGTACTGGAACATTATTCAACAGGCATCATTCACACACCAATTCTCTTTTGCCAATTGGAAAAGTGAAGCCGCACACCATGACCCTTGCTGATTAGTTGTCTGAATTAGAAAGTATGGCCATTCTGCAAAGCATCACTGTGACAGGAAGTTGGCAAGGATCACTGTACATGGAGAGATAAGAAAAAATAATGAATGAACATTGCACCAAAGAATACTTAAGTGCCAGATCTTTCACCAACTGCAAAATACTTACAAAGGATGATGACCTGATATAAAATAATGATGACAGTGTTTTAATGATTACTGTTATATTACAACAGGTAAATTTCAAGTAAAAATTTCAGAAAATGTAATTGTTACATGCAATTCAATTACTTTTACTCAATTACTATCCATCATTGAATACAACACATATTGGCACACTATTTCAGCCCATCAGGGAATAATTCTTTTTGCATGCAGACAATGAACAGTCACATGCAGTGATTTCCAAGGCTTTCCAGCAAACACACTTGGCTTGCTTTGCCAAGGTCACTGGGTGTAATATGAATCAAATAATTGGCACTGCAACATTGTACTTGGCAAGGCATGGCCTCAACACTGAACAGATGTCACACTGTCTAACCTGTGCAGAGCCCCAGCCAGCTCCATAACAATGGTTTTTTGATTGGCCAAGTTCCAGGCACCATGACAACATTTAAACTTGGATTTTGTTAGTCCACGTTAGAATGCATTGGCATTGAAACATTTACTAAATTTCCCCTTTGTGTTTCCAATGTACCTATGAGAGCACTGTCTTCATTAAAAACTGTCTTCAATTTTTTACCTTTAAGGACAGCCCGAAGTGTTTGTCATAAACAATGGACAACAATTTATTGCAGCAGAATATTATAAGTTTTACAAAGCCAAAGGCATTACACACCCACAAGTTCACTACTTCTCCCCCCTCCCATTCAAGGGGCTAGTAGAATGCTTTGTCCACAAATCTAAGCAACTCCTTGAAAAACTTCATACAGACACAAGCTATTTCATTTTTCTAGTCAATATATTAATTGCAACTACACAACAGAACTTTAGAGTTGTTTAATGATCAGAGCCACCATAACCTGTTCCCACACCCCATACCCTTCTTATGTAAAGCAAAAGAATGTTTTATTAATGGTAGCATTATTAACTCCTTTGCATCTTACTGACATGTTGAAAGTTAGCTGTTTGATTTGATTTGATTTTTCCAGGGAAGCCAAAACAGTCTTGGTCTAACCCGCCACTGCCCGCACCAAAACTAAGTTTATTGTGCGGTATCGCTCCCTGTATATCTAGTAAAGCCAACCAATGCCCTTTAACAGTACAAGGAGTCCCTTTACCAGTTCTTTATTAGACACAATTTCTTTGGGTCTGGTTGTCCCAAATATTGTGTGCCTTTTATTCTCCAATGCAATGCATTCGAAGATTAGATGTGATGCAGTTTCATCACCATCATCACAGATCTTACATTTACGGTCCTTTTCTGTTATTCCCATTGTACGTAGGTGATTTTTGAAATTCCCATGGCCTGTCAGCAATCCAACCATGAGTCTAATCTCTCTCCTGTTCAGGCCCAGGGTTGCAGAGCTTCTTTTAAAACATGGCTTTGGCATCATTACCTTGCCATGTTTTTGTTGATGGACTTTGGTCCAATATTCTACGTGCTGTCTTCTGAGCCAGTTACGTAGCTCCAATTTGATCATTGCCTTGGTGATTGTCAGGACAGGTTCCGGTCCAATAAATGGAGTCTCTGCCCCCATCCTGGCTAATCTATCGGCATGTTCGTTGCCACTGATCCCCGAGTGGCCAGGGACCCATAATAGGTTTACTCTATTGCTTTCCCCTAACTCCACCAGAGCCCTGTGACATTCTGCAACAATTTTAGACCTTGTTGCAGGAGCTGCCAGTGATCTCAGGGCTACCTGGCTGTCTGAATAGATATAGATGCTACAATCTTTGTAGCACCTATGCAAATTCTCCTCCACACCGGCCCCATCACCTTGGTTGGATTTTGACCCTTCAGTGAACCAGACAATATCCCCCGTATGGTGTCGAACTATTTTCTCCCATTGCTCCCTTCTTCCAATTGTTATATTGAAAAGCTTGTTGAAGCAGTATGGGGTTATAATATAGTTGGCTGGCATTTCCCCAACCTTTCCTATATTTACCTCACTCACTATTTTAGTGTGTGATTCTGGATAGCCCAAAGAGTTCCAGTTGTTGCCAGATTTGAGTCTGTATGCACCAGCCGCTGCCTCCATCTTGACCCAAAGGTGTAATGGGGGCATATCCAGCATGTTTTCCATCCCAGCAGTTGGTGTGCTGCTAATTTCGCCTGTTATGACTAAGCAGGCTAATCTCTGCACCTTACCAAGCTCCTTAGCAGCAACCTGCTGTGCTACCTTCTTCCACCACACGACCGCCCCATAGGTGATCCTGGGTCTAATCACTGTGGTGTATATCCAGTGCATACCCTTGGGGCTCAGGCCCAATTTTTGCCACAAGCCCTCCTGGTATTTACTAGAGTACCTTTTGCATTGGAGAAAATATTCCTGATGTGAGGGGTCCATGTCAGTTTCTCATCTAGGGTAACCCCTAGATATTTCACTGTCGCCTTCACAGGTAGCGCTTCATTGAAAAGCTTTAGATTCCAACTTGAATGTTGTATATGCTTCTTTGTGAATGGTACAACAGTCTTCTTAGGACTAACCCCCAGATCCTGTTTTCTGCACCATTCTTGCACAATGTCCCAAGCACCTTGTGCCATATTCTTTACTGTGTCAGCAAATTTGCCAAGTATTACTATGACAAGATCATCTGCGTATCCTTGGCAAAAGTACTGCCTAGAGTTTAATTCTCTGATGAGATCATTCACCACTAGATTCCACAATAAAGGGGAAAGAACTACTCCTTGCGGGCAACCTCTAGTGGTGTTGATTACCATTTTTTCCATTCATCATGGTAGCCTCTACCTTTCTTCCACTGAGCATGGCCCTAGTCCACCTACATATAGTGGTCCCTAGGTCATGCACCTCTGCTGCCCTAACCATGGAATCTAAGGTGGTGTTGCTAAAAGCCCCCCCTCAATGACCAGGAAGATACATAGGGCTATTTCTTGAAAGTGTAGTGCTTTCTCCACCTTCCCAACAAGTTGGTGAAGAGCTGTCTCACATGATTTACCTGGTTGATATGCATGTTGGTTTGAATGTAGAGGAGCCCTACTTAACTTCCTTTCTCCAACATGCACATTAACCAGCTTTTCCAATGTCTTAAGAATGAAGGAGGACAGGCTGATTGGTCTCATATATCCTTGGCATGATCAATTCTCCCTGGTTTAGCAATGAAGACAACCTTCACTGCCCTCCAGGCATTGGGAATGATTCCTGCTGCTAGGCTAACCCTGAATAACCTGCATAGGAATCTAATAATATTTTCTCCCGCTTGTTGCAGGAGAGCTGGGAAGATTCCATCGGGGACAGGTGACTTGAACGGTTGAAATGTTCCCACTGCCCATTGGACCTTACTGAGATCGACACACTCCTTGGCCAAACCCCAGTCCTCTTTGCAAATACCTGAGAACCATTGTCTCTCAGGAATCACATTCTGGTCTGAGTTATCCCCCAGAGTATATTGAGGAAAGTCAGTCTTGAGGAGCAGTTCCAGCATTTCATGTGCTGTCTTTGTATACTCCCCATCCTCCTTCCTCAATGTTCCTCCTGGATTAGTTGGTACCCTAGTGAGGATTTTATGAAGTCTCGTTTGAGTAGCCATGCCATCCACATCCTCACAGAATACCTTCCAGGATGCCTCCTTTGCCCGTCTGATGGCAAGGTTGTAATTGACAAGGGCCTCACAATACTTTGCCCATTGTCCCTTGCGCCTCGCAAGGTTAAACAGTCTTCGTACCTGTTTCCTTTGCATTACCAGGTTATTATTCCACCAAGGCACACTCCTATTTGTGCACTTCTTAGTGATTGAGCAGTTGTCCTGGTAGGAGGTCACTATAGCAGAAGTTAGGCCTCTGCTACTTCCTCAAACTCTGCTGGATTCATTATCGAAGTTTTAATTTCCGATAGGCTGAAGTCAAGGTCTCTCCTATATGTTTCCCAGTCCGTTTTCCTGGGATTCCTATAGGCCATGGTCTGTCTGGTTCCCATTTCAACCTTGAATTTAAAATACATGTGATCTGATGAGTATGGCTCTAGGACCACATGCCACTGTTTGACGTAACTGCCCATCATCATGGAACCAAAAGTTATGTCAATTACTTCTTCCCTTCTACTATTCCTGAATGTGGGTTCATCACTCATATTCAGGATCTCCAAGTTGTTAGATAGGAGAAATTCAAGAAGGTGCTCACCTCTACTGTTGGTGTCCTTGCTGCCCCACGATAGATTGTGGGCATTGGCATCACATCCCACCAACAGTTTGTTACCTTGCTGATGGCAGGCTTCTGTCAGTCTCCTCACTTCCAAAGAAGGAGGAGAACTGTCTTCGTAAGGAAGGTATGCTGAGGACAAAACAATTTCCCTCATGATACCTTCCTCACGTTGCTGCATCCTGATGGTCACCAGGTCCCTGGAACAAAAATCCATCATTGGTATGAAAGGCATTCCATTTCTAACATAAATGCATGTTCTGGAGTTTTTTAGATTTCTATCATAAATCAGTTTACCTCCAGTACCACCGAGACCCGATACACCCCTTTATATAAATAGGGTTCTTGTATCAGGGGCACGTCTACCTCATGTCTTCCCAGGCGACGGCTCAGGGCAGCAGTGGCCCCTTTATTGTGCTGCAGGTTTATCTGCAGCACTTCCAGTCCCCATCTTGCTGCCATTATTGCCTTTAAGATCTTTGATTACCCTGACGGCTACCTGCGAGAACCCTAAAAACAATTTCAGGCCTTGCTCTCGCAATGCCTTCAGGGACTTCTCTCCGACCTCCACCACCAGGGTTCGTCCTTCCGGAACGACCTTTTGGTTAATTACCCTCCAATCCTCTGTCGAGACTTTTGGGTTCTGGACCCTTATTTTCTTGAACAAAGTCTTTGGAGTGACATCTTTAAGGATCTTTGGTACCCATATTGATACCTTTGCAGTCTTCAGGAGTTCGGCTGCTGTCTTGACCAGCAGCTTCGCATCCTCCGACGGGGATATCATGGGCACCTTGTACTTAAGCCATTCTGCTGAGGGCTCCCCCTCGCAGACAAAAATGAGGGCACCACGATCTAGATAGACCCTCCAGAATTTTGGTCCTGAACCAGCGTCCCCCCCCCCCCCCCAATCTCTTCAAAGAGGGCCATCTGCATGAGCTCCTCCTGCTGCGAGGTGATGCTTACCAGTGGGTATCCTTCATGGACAACTGCCACTCTAAAGACCTAGACTGCAGTACTATAGGTCTGTTTCCCTATTTCCTGCCTCAGCCCTTTAGGATCACGCTTGTCCAGAGAGGAGGGAGTCTTAGATTCCTCCCTAACCCTCTTGCCGCCTGTCTTTGACGTCGAGGGGGTCTGTGTATCCCCTTCGACCTGAGGCAGTTTCTTTTTGGAGGTCATGGGCTCAAGCCCTTTTGATTCCCTCCACTTATGTTTAGGAAGCCATTCTTTTCCTTCCTTTTGCTTCTGTTCCTTGAGAAGCTTCCTCCTCCGAGTTCTAGACAAGGCCTCAATCCTAATCTGGTCCAACTTCTCTGTTACAGTTCCCACTTCTTGCTCAGGTCTAGACCCTGACTGAGAAGTAGGAGTGCACTCCACTGGTCCTGATCCCAATGTCTGAGTATCTGAGGTCTCAGATTGCCCCTTGGATTCTTTTAAAATAATTTTGTTCTCCGTGTTTATCTTAGTCCCACGAGATTTGGGGATTTATATGGTCCACACCATGATAACCCCGCGCGGTGCAAGGCTACTTACTCAGGGAGGTCGCCCGGTATCCCTGAGGCTCCATTTGAGACTCATCCACCCATGTGCCATGCACACCTCAGCACGGATCGCATCACACCTTGGGTTGGGAAAGGAATTGGGAAAGGACTGGGAGAGGATAAGGAAGACGGGACGTTGTGGGACACTCTTAGTCAGATCCATCAGCTGAGGCCTTTCTGGCAGTAGGTTCTCTACCTTCGGTATAGCCCTCTGCTTCATGGTATAGCCCTCTCCACTCGCACGGACAGTGCTACGTCAAGGTGGTGTCCCCTGGAGAGGGGGACATCTACATCTACATACATACTCCGCAATTCACCGTCAGGTGCATGGCGGAGGGTACACTGTACCACTATTAGGCTTTTCCTTTCCTATTCCACTCCCAAATTGAACGAGGAAAAAAAGAATGCCTATATGCCTCTGTACGAGCCCTAATTTCTCTTATATTGTCTTTGTGATCTTTACGCGAAATGTAAGTAGGCGGCAGCAAGATCGTACTACACTCAGCTTCAAATTCCGGCCCTCTAAATTTACTTAACAGAAATTCACGAAAAGAACG
Source organism: Locusta migratoria (assembly GCA_026315105.1). Classification (NCBI taxonomy): domain Eukaryota; kingdom Metazoa; phylum Arthropoda; class Insecta; order Orthoptera; family Acrididae; genus Locusta; species Locusta migratoria. Next base: position 659,642,369 of record CM048746.1, read on the forward strand.
TCGTCTTTCTTCCAGCGATCCCCAATTGAGTTGCCGGAGCATTTCCGTGACACTCGTGCATTTGGTCGAACCTACCGGTAACAAATCTAGCTGCTCGCCTCTGAACCGCCTCTATGTCTTCCTTTAAACTGATCTGCTGCAGGTCCCAAACACTTGAGCACTACTCAAGGCATGGTCGTACAAGCGTTTTATACGTGGTCTCCTTTACAGGTGAAATACATCTTCCCAAAATTCTCCCAATAAACTGAAGACGGCTGTCTGCCTTACTCACAACTGTCCTTACATGCTTGTTCCATTTCATATCGCTCTGCAATGTTACGCCTAGATATTTGAACGAAGCGACAGCATCAAGAAGCTCACTACTAATGCTGTATTTGAACCTTATGGGATTGCTTTTCCTACTCATGCGCATCACCTTACATGTATCTACAATGAGAGCTAGCTGCCATTCTTCGCACCAACTACAAATTTTGTCCAAGTCATCCTGTATGCTATTACAGTCAGTTAAAGATGACACCCTCCTATACACCACAGCATCATTAGCAAACAGCCACGAATTACAAGTTACTCTGTCCACCAGGTTTATATAGATAGAAAATAATAGCAGTTCTATCACACTCCCCTGGGGCACGCCTGACAATACACTCGTCTCTGATGAACACTCGCCATTGAGAACAATGTACTGCGTTCTATTACATAGGAAGTCTTCCAGCCAGTCACAAATCTGTGAACCTATTCCATAAGCTCGTATCTTCGTTAGCAGTCTGCAGTGCGGCACCACATCAAACGCCTTTTTGAAGTTGAGAAAAACACAATCCGCCTGTTGCCCTTCATCCATGGCTCGCAAGATGTCCTGTGAGAAAAGGGCAAGCTGAGTTTCACATGAACGAAGTTTCCTAAACCCATGCTGATTCATGGAAAGAAGATTTTCCGTTTCAAGGAAATTTACTATATTCAAACTGAGAATATGCTCTAAAATTCTACATGAAACTGATGTCAACGTTATTGGCTTGTAATTATGTGGGTCAGTTCTCTTTCCTTTCTTATAAACGGGAGTCCCTGCACTTTTTTCCAATCACTAGGAACTTTGCGCTGAATTAAAGATTCGCGATAAATGTAAGATAAGCAGGGGGCCAATGCCACAGAATAGTCTTTGTAAAACTGAACAGGTATTCCATCCGGACCAGCAGACGTTTTTGTATTTAGCTCTCTCAGCTGTTTCTCTACACCGGAAATACCTATTGCTATGTCCCCCATTTTGGAATTACTACGTTGATCAAATGATGGCACATTTGTGCAGTACTCCTGCGTGAAAGATTTCTTAAAGGTTAAATTTAGAACTTCAACTTTCCGTTTGCTTTCTTCTATTACTGCCCCGGAATGATCAACGAGTGACTGGGCAGTGGGCTTTGACCCGCTTATCGATTTTACATAGGACCAGAATTTTTTCGGGTTCTCGCAAAGATCTTTTGCTAAGGTATGGCTGTGATAATTATTGTATGCTTGGTGCATCGATCTTTTTATAGGTGCACGAATCTCTACTAACTTTTGCCTGTCATTTGCGTGTTCTTTTTTGAATCGAGAGTGCAACAGCCTTTGCTTTCTCAGCAGCTTTCTAACATTATTATTATGCCACGGTGGATCTTTTCCATCCTTAATCGTCTTTACTGGCACATATTTCTCTAACCCTTTATTAACGATGCACTTAAATTTAGTCCACAATTCCTCTACATCTATAGTTCCAGAATTAAATGATGCCCATTCCTTTTTTAAGTTTGATCATAACATTTGCTTATCGGCTCTTCCCAACAGAATTAAAATGATAAAATGGCAACAGAAATGTTCGATCCAGAAGGGAATGGCTCAAAAAACCCAATTGGGCAAAATTATGGAAAAATATCCACAAAAGTAATCATTATAAAAATGGTGAAAGAAAAATAATTTTAAAAAAGCACAGGATTCAAGTTTAACAGACAAATGTATTGCGTACAGCACAAATGGGAAGACCAATGTAGTTATAAGCAATTAAAAAAGTACACAGTACAGTAGTTTGCAGTAAATGTAACACACTGACAGATTATAAAATATAAATCTAACTATATAAATATCAGAATATAAATGTAATACATATGGTGAAAGGTACTGCCCACCTGCCAAAAATATAATGCTTTTCAAATTAACTGTAGTTAATTACAAGGGGGTTCAAGGGGAGGATTAGGTCAGCAAATTTGATGCATGGAACTATGAATCAAGCATGGAGCGCTTTACACACAAAATTTAAGGAAAACTCCCCTCATCAACATCCCATTTTTTATGCTTCTCAGGCATATGGATGGGACATCAATCATATTCAAGCGTCATTGGGTCAACTTGTGAGTACCCTTCCAGTATGTCCTCACAAGAGCGGTACCATACCTTTGGTATCATAGGAAAAATGACAAATACAACAAATCTTCCAATGCCAATATGGAACACAAGGGTGTAGAGTTGTTAGTGTTCCAAGGCACAAATGGAGTCCAGCTGTGCAAACTGAGAAGTTGTCGATTACTTGTTGAGATAAGTTGCACATGTTGCAGAATAGGAATTGATTAGCAATTAGCAAGAATTGCATCACCTTAGGGCATTGGCAGAAACAATGTTATCAACAGGAAAGAATGCACTCTACTTGGTATCTTTGAAGTGCGATGAAGCTCAGTTAGCCCCCCCATAGGCAAAGACATGTCCAGATGCACTGCGCCTGGAGGCCGCGCAGCAGCCAGTGGTGGCTTGGAGGCATCAGCTGTGCTGAGTGACAGTACCCAGAAGACACACCGGTGCAGATGAAGTGGTATGCTTACTGTTCCAGGGGTTCACCTACAGTGAGAGGGCACCACACCACTGTCTAGTATATACAGTCGCGACACTCACTGCTGTGAAAGCTGTTACCGCCGGACACTTGGAGCGACACTAGCGCTCCAAGCGGTCGTAAAGCCGGCTGCCCCTTAACGCCGTATGCGACACATTAATAATGACCGCTTGTAATTACTTTTCTGTGTGATTTGCTAAATATTGCCTATATTCTTCTTTCCAAGCTTTAGTTAACGATCTTGACACATGACTGAGTGTAAAAGAAACGTAAACCGAGCAAAAACTCGTTGTGATCGGACCCAAACTGCAATTGTGCAATATGGTGCGAAATAATTCTTTAGAAATTGCTTGCAGCTTACCTTGCCGGTAGTGATAGATAAACATAGTATTTTGTGCAGACAAGCCTATAATAGAACTTCTAAGGGACAGTTAAATATCAACAAATGTAAATTTAGTAAAAACTCGTGAATAAACTGACGCTAACTGCAACATATTTATGACGAAATTCTTCAGACATTGCACCTTACTTGGCTGGTAAACACAGTATTTCGCACATGAGAAACATGTAATTGGCCTTCCCGGTGTTAAAAGGTGCGAAACAATGTTTTTACCATGCTTTTTAGTTATGAAAACACCCACTGGCTATGAAACTTTCATCTAATATAATTTTGCTACGAGGTTATTTCAATTATATGATATTTTAAGATAATATTACGTCGATTACACGACAGTATAAATGTCATATTATATGAATGGTCCTAAGTCATTATCACAGTCTGTCATCATATGGTTCGAAGATGAGGGACGAGTGGGAAGGGACGGGGCGACAATCATCTGTAAAATAAGACGGCTCAGTGGTTTCCGATAAATAGGTTTATAATTATATGTTAGACTGTGGTTTCCATTAGATAAAACAGAAAACATTTAACCTTTCAAACATTAATAACGGTAACAATGAACACTTCTTTTTAATACATTTCTTATAAATTTGCCTCAATACTGAATTACTTTTGAGTGCCCAGACAAAAATGTTTCTAGCTGTGATGTAGCAGCAACCACAGTCGTAATAATTTTTCAGAACACAGTTTAATTTCTTCCGCCTTTATATTATCACCTCTTTGCGGTAGTTTCCTCTTCATTCCCAGTTTCGGTGGTTTGTTTGGAACATCGAACAATGTAGGTACAGCATTCCACACCAGCTTCTTCCGTTCATCATTCATGAACTGGTTTGCATCGAAGTGTAGCGAGCAGAACTTCACATTATCATGTAAACACGTGGCAACTTTATCCAAAAGATCTTTTCTGCTATTTATAAGCCATTTCATGATCCTAAAAAGAAATAATCTTCAATGTGTGTCTGTTGCTCACAAGATAATTGTAAATAAGCATTACCGAAACTTGATGTCACATACCTCTCAGGATCTGTAGGAAAGCTAAAGAATGATAAATGAGACGTATTCTTGTTGTTGTTGTTGCTGCAATTTATTGCACTACACACGCTTCCCTTCGTAAAACCCATATCGTACAACAAAACACACAACAAACACACGTCTCGTATACGATAAAAAGCGACGTGGTTTTACGTCCGCAAGGAGCGCTGCAGTCGCCTAGTACAACAAAACTCAGCGGTGGTGTCGCGACTGTATATGTTAGACTGTGACCACACAGTCTCCCGTGGCATGCCACTCAAATGCTGAGCAGTCTGGGATGGCCCCGATGTCACATCGATGCTGCTCGGACTTTCCCAGTGCTGTGGTGGGCTCATTAAGTGGACTGCATTGGGCACCTGGGCTGGTCACGTGCATTTCTGGTTGCTTGCCTGGTGATGGATGGCAAGGCTGGCCTTCAGTGGACAGTGGTGCACTGTATGCTTGACAAGGTTCAGAAGCCTAACAACAAACTTACATAGTGCCCATCAGGGGCTTTACACCAAATGGGATTATTAGGACTGCAAAAGCTTTACACTAGCTCTGGTTCTTATATTTAATCACAAAAGGGGAAGGTAAACAGCTATGGGTCTCGACAGCACCTTATAGTGAAACAACTTACACTACATGTTTCCTGCTAGAGGCTCAAGAAAGCCAAGTATAATTATTTAATGAGTCATGTTTAATTTAGCAAATTGGTAGGAGAATATTTTCTGGCTCCAGTTTTAATCTGTACAGGTTTTGTGCAGAAGAAAAGGAATCAGCAGAGAATCCACTGTACAAGTAATATAATTATTCCGAGATAAATTAAACCTATGAACTGTATGTATATTCTGTAGCTTTTACTATGTTATAATTATTCTTTGTCTGGGTATGTTGGAGAAACAAGGCAGATAATAAGCCTTTGTATGTATGTACTTAAGCGATAAAATAAACACTGTACTTGTTCTAGTAAGTAACACACTGCTTGCTTGAATTAATACTGGTTTAAATCAGAAGTGTTTGCTATTTTGGGTTCTCTTGTGATGATTGGAAAACGTTTAATGCCCAAGAAGACCTATCAAGATATGCTGCTATTTTAGGAGGCATGGTTCTAGCCGGTCCTCTTATATTTGGCAACTTCATTCTTATTACACACATTTAACGAATGAAGAGATCTTAACATAAAGAAGTGGTAATGAGATTGTTCCCGACATGCATGGTTGGTTGAGATACTTAAACAGTAGACACCGTCGGAACAACTCAACCTCTCCCTCAATTAGTTACATTAGTGTAAATTAATAAAAAAAGAAGACCCTTCTACAAGATAGGGACTGCAGTCTTGCCGTGTCACCACCTTCTGTCAGATTAATCAAAGAAATTAATCATCATCACCCACACCTAGCTGCTTTCTCCTGTAAGAAATGTCCATTACCTTCAGATAACATGATCACACAGATTTTGAGCATAATAATTAATACAAAAAAGGAGAATGACAATAGTTTACGCTACTCTAAAGCTATATAGATAGACAAAAGATTCAAGATCCTCCTAGAAAGTAAACATTACATTAGTGAAATGTGATAAAATTATGTACACAATATCCTCTGGGATTTCATGCCTTGATTGCTCACTGAGCTTGTGGGTCCCAAGCTACTCACTTGCAAGTTTCGTGTCAAGCTTTGACAGATGCACAACTACTTAAGGTCCTTGTGGGTCTGACGTGGTTTCTCTGCACACACTAAATACAATAAAGAGCACAATCTTCAGTATCACTTTGCAGTGCTTCCAATGCTTGTCCCTGTCTTACGAGCACAAAAAAATTAATTTCTTACTTATCAAAACCAGTAATGCTCAATAGCGTAACCTTAACAGGCACCAACCATAGTGAATAATGAACATAATGCCAAAACAGATGCTCATCAATGCAATCCCCAATTAAAAACTACGGCCTTGGCACCAACTACGGCAATTTATGAATACTATTATCTGAAAAGATTGCTCTGTAAGACACAGAATGGGTGTGTTAGTGGCGGTCCCTAAAGAAAACAGAAGGTACCTCTTCTTTGAGTGGAGGAGTAATTAAACAATTATTACACAACACCCAACATCTGCCCTAGAACAAGAATTCTCTTCACCTACCAACAAGATGTTTCTTTAGACACATGATACTTACCGTACATGGATCATTACACAACAGGCATGGAAGATACTCAATTACAAGTATTCACCCAACTCTCAGGAATCTTCTTAGGATCAAGAGTCCAGACTGCAAGAAAAGAAACACAATAAAATGGGACCTGAAATAGAACACAACAAAAAACACAGTACTTATTCCCTATAAAATTTTAAGGGAATGACGAGATGCGCACTACAAGATTTACGAGTACTTAGGGTCTCCAGTTCCACTGCATTTTCATGTACTAACCGCCTGATTCAGAACTGCCTGATAAACAGTGGGAAGAACTTGAGCGAAAATACATGACGCTTATTAGAAAGCTGTAATGAAAGCACTGAGACCTTCTAGCCTAGGAAAATATTGTTTGATACTCTAGCAAATTTCAGCAGAGGCCAGTGGAACTCAATCTCATGGTGCACTCAATTAAACTTAGTTTCATTACACTGTTATTATGGAAAAGATGCACTTCACCAGCAAAAAATTTCAGCATTGCCTGGTATGCAACAAGCAAATCCATGCCCAATAGAACGTCAATGATGAGTGAAGGTTTTTTTTTTTTTTTTTTTTTTTTTTTGTGGTTTTTGGGCGCACAACTTCTATGGTCATTAGCGCCCAGCCAAGAACATAGATTCGCTATGATCTCAAAAAAATGGTGACGTCAGAACATCAACAAGAGGCTAAAAACGAAAGATAAAAGACAATTAAAAGGGTTAAATATCCTTGGATAGGTTGGCCAAGTTCATAAAACGCAAAACCCGAGCAGCTGCTCGTGTGTCATCAGCTAAAATTTCCTCCAGAGTAGACGGAAAGTGAAGGGCTACACGGAGATGATTAAAATTAACACAAGTCAGTAAAACATGTCGCACTGTCAGCAGTTCACCGCAGGAGCATAGCGGTGCAGGTTCGGCGGATAGCAAGTGACGGTGGCTGAAACGGCAATGACCGATCCGCAACCGAGCCAGGATGACCTCCTCCCGCCGAGAGGGGCGTGAGGATGTCCTCCAAGCGGTCGGGATCGGTTTGACAGTTCGCAATTTATTGTTGTACAGTGAAAGCCACACACTGTGCCATTGCGACACGATACTCCGGCGAAGAGCCCGTTGAACATCGTCCGATGGGACGCAAGAGGTAGCCATGCGAGGCAAAAGAGCTGCTGCCTTGGCTGCTGTGTCGGCGGCCTCATTCCCGGGCACACCCACATGGCCAGGGACCCACAGGAAAGAAACGTGACAGCTGTCATCCGCCAGCAGCTGGAGGGAGCGTTGGATCCGATACACGAGAGGATGGTTCGAGAAAGGGTCCTTGAGACTCTGCAGGGCACTAAGGGAGTCAGAACATATGGCATAGAAAGGTTGGCGGTGGCGGCAGGTATACAAAACGGCCTGGTGGAGGGCGAAAAGCTCAGCCGTGAAGTTCGAGCACCGGTCAGTGAGCTTGTATTGGAAACGGTTGTCCCCGACGACGAAGGCAGATCCGACACCGGCAGTGCTCTTGGAACCATCAGTGTAAATAAATACGGCATTATCGAACCGCGAACGGAGTTCGACAAGCCTCGAGCGGTATACCAAATCCGGAGTGCTCTCCTTGGGGAGCGAACTAAGTTCGAGGTGTGTGTGAACCTGGGCCTGATGCCACGGTGGCAATGGGCTTTCGCTCAACCGAAGGGTGGAAGGAAGGGTAAAATTGAGCCGCTGTAGCAGGCGGCGAAACCGAACTCCAGGTGGAAGCAAGGCAATCGCAGACAGCTGATATTGGCGATCGAGTGAGTCGCCAAAAAATAATCTGTAAGATGGATGGTTGAGCATCGACCGTAGGCGGCATGCGTACCGACACAAGAGTATGTCACGTCGAGTGGTCAAGGGTAATACAGCAGCCTCGGCATACAGACTTTCAACAGGGCTGGTATAAAATGCACCGGTCGCCAGACGTAATCCACGATGGTGGATAGAGTTGAGACGGCGGAGAATCGACGGCCGTGCTGAAGAGTATACAAGGCTTCCATAGTCGAGCTTCGACTGAACAATGGCCTGGTAAAGGTGAAGCAGGACAGTACGATCCGCTCCCCGTGACGTGCCGCTGAGGACACGAAGAACGTTAAGGGATCGGGCACAACGGGCAGCCAGGTAGGACACGTGCGTGGACCAGCAAAGTTTACGATCCAACATGAGTCCCAAGAATTTCGTAGTCTCCACGAAAGGGAGAGCAACAGGGCCGAGACGTAGAGAAGGTGGAAGAAATTCCTTGTATCTCCAAAAATTGATACACACAGTTTTCTCAGTGGAGAATCGGAAGCCGTTTGCGATGCTCCAGGAATATAGACGGTCAAGACAGCGTTGGAGAGAACGCTCCAAGAGACACGTCCACTGGGCGCTACAATAAATTGCGAAATCGTCAACAAAAAGACATCCGGAGACGTCGGCTGAAAGGCAATCTACGATCGGATTGATTGCAATGGCAAAGAGCGCCACACTCAAGACGGAGCCCTGTGGTACCCCATTCTCCTGGCAAAAGGTATCTGACAAAACAGAGCCCACCCGTACCCGGAACTTGCGATCCGCCAAAAACGCTTGAATGAAAAGAGGAAGGCGGCCCCGAAGGCCCCATGTGTGCAATGTGCGGAGAATGCCCGCTCTCCAACAGGTATCGTATGCCTTCTCCAAGTCGAAGAACACTGCTACTGTTTGACGCTTCTTTAGAAAGTTGTTCATAATGAAGGTCGACAACGTAACGAGGTGGTCAGCAGCGGAGCGGTGTCGACGAAAACCGCATTGGATATTAGTCAGGAGGCGGCGAGATTCGAGGAGCCAGACCAACCGAGCGTTAACCATGCGTTCCATCACCTTACAGACGCAGCTCGTCAGAGAAATGGGGCGATAACTGGAAGGAAGGTGTTTGTCCTTCCCTGGTTTGGGGATGGGGACAACAATGGCTTCACGCCAACTTGTGGGAACATGACCTTCAGTCCATATGCGATTGTAGGTACTAAGAAGAAAGCACTTGCCCGCAGGAGAGAGGTTCTTCAGCATCTCAATATGAATGGAATCGGGCCCGGGAGCAGAAGACCGGGACAGGGCGAGAGCACGATCTAGCTCCTGCATGGTGAAGGCGACGTTATAATTTTCACGATTAAAAGAGCGGAAAGAAGGCGGCCGTGCCTCCTCTACCTGTTTGCGAGGGAGAAAGGCAGGGTGGTAATGGGCAGAGCTCGAAACCTCCGCAAAGAAACGACCCAATGCGTTTGAAACATCAGCTGGGTCCACGAGGACTGCGTTCTCCACGGTCAGGCCAGGAATCGGGGAGTGGACCTTGATGCCGGACAAACGGCGTAGGCCACCCCAGACAACCGTGGAGGGAGTAAAACGGTTAAAAGAACTAGTAAAAGCAGTCCAGCAAGCTTTCTTGCTGTCGTTTATGATACGACGGCACTGTGCTCTCATACGTTTGTAATTTATGCAATTCTCCAAAGTTGGGTGGCGGCGGAAGGTGCGTAAAGCACGGCGTCGGGCTCGAAGCGCGTCGCGGCAGGCTGCAGTCCACCAAGGGACCTGGACACGACGTGGAGAAGAGGATGTACGAGGTATGGAACGTTCAGCAGCAGTGAGAATAACCTCTGTGAGGTATTCGACCTGACTGTCACAGTTGGGAAAATTCTGATTGTGAAAAACAGCCATGGAAGAATAAAGCCCCCAGTCGGCTTTAGAAATGTTCCAACTGGTGGGACGTGGAGATGGGGAATGATGTAGGAAGTGGATGATACAAGGGAAATGGTCACTTGAGTACGTGTCAGAAAGTGCATACCACTCAAACCGACCGGCAAGCTGAGGAGTCCATATTGCGAGGTCTATATGGGAATAAGTGTGTGTTGTGTCAGAAAGGAAGGTCGGTGCACCGGTGTTGAGGCAGACAAGATCGAGGTGGAGGAGAAGGTCCACCAAAAGGGAGCCTCTCGGACAAGGTGCCGGAGAGCCCCATAGGGGGTGGTGGGCATTAAAGTCGCCTACCAACACGAAAGGTGAAGGGAGCTGGTCAACAAGGTTTAGCACATCTGCCCTAGTAAGGGCAGATGACGATGGCGAATATATATTACAGAGGGAGAAGGTAAATGTGGATAAGGTGATGCGGACGGCAACTGCCTGTAGGTGAGTGTGCAAGGAAATGGGATGGAAATATACGTCGTCTCGAAGGAGCATCAGAACCCCTCCATGGGCTGGGACACCTTCCACAGGTGGCAGGTCGAACCGCACAGAGGTGTAGTGTGGAAAGTCTGCACGATCACGTGGACGCAACTTAGTTTCCTGGAGGCAGACTAGAAGCGGGCAGTGCAATCGAAGGAGTAGTTTTAACTCCTCCCAATTAGAACGAATGCCGCGAATGTTCCATTGAAGGAGCGCCATGATAAAAATGAGAGAAGAAATAAGGAGAAAAACCAAGTAGCGAGTGGGGTCACCTCGACGGCCGCTGAGGACCGGATTTCGAGGGAGCACTGCTATCGCTGTCTGGGGGCAAAGGGTCATGTTCCATTGGTTCGACCGACGCGCCTGCCACCTCCCTGAGTTGATCAGGAGGGGCAGTTTCCACCGCCGGTAAAGGGCCGGGCGCCCGGCTAACGGAGCGTCCCGGTGAAACAGAAGACGGCCGAGGCCGGCAACTGTTGGACGGCGCGACAGATGGGTCACGCCTCGGCGGGGAAGGAGAGGAACTTTTTTTCTTGTCAGCTCTTCTGGAAGAGTGACGGCGGGAAGAGGCAGTTGACGGTTGGGAAGCCTGAGAACGCAGAAAATCCTCACGGACGGGTTCCTTTTTCAAGGTCCGGGCATCTTGTTTAGGTGCCCGCGGTTTACTAGAGGTTGACGAAGACTGTACCTTAGAAGCAGCAGGAGGAGGAAGCAGGGACGTGGAACGGGCAATCTTCGGGCTGGCGGATCGCACAACTGTGTCAGCGAAAGTGAAATCACAAGTCTGGGTACTGGAATCCTTAGTAGGTCGAGTTGAGGTGAGGACCTTACTGTATGTACCCGCTGGGAGGACAGTGGGCTTTCGACTCGCCAACAACTTTCGAGCGGCAGATGTTGATACCTTCTCCGTGACCCGAATTTGCTGAATGATTTTTTCATCCTTATAAACAGGGCAGTCGCGAGAGGAAGCCGCATGGTCGCCGTTGCAGTTAAGGCAGTGAGGGGACGGAGGTGGGCAATCCCCCTCATGGGCGTCCCTACCACAAGTGACACATTTTGCTGCATGTGGGCAATGTTCACGGGTATGGTTGTACCTGTGGCATTGGTAGCAGCGCGTTGGGTTTGGAATATAAGGGCGGACTGAGATAACTTCGTACCCTGCTTTGACCTTCGACGGGAGTTCAACTCTGTCGAATGTCAAAAACACAGTACGAGTCGGTGTCAGCTGGTTATCTACTTTTTTCATCACCCTGTGGACGGCTGTCACACCCTGATCAGACATGTAGGACCGGATGTTGTCATCAGACAACCCGTCAAGGGATCTCGTAAAAACTACCCCACGTGACCAGTTGAGTGTGCGGTGCGCTTCTACTTTGACTGGAAACGTGTGTAATAACGTAGTCCGTATAAGTTTCTGGGCTTGGAAAGCACTGTCCACTTCCAGCAACAATGAGCCATTGCGCTGACGCGAACAGGTTTTAACAGGACCAGCAATTGCATCAACACCTTTCTGTATAACGAAAGGATTGACAGAATTGAAATCTTTTCCGTCGGTGCGCGACACAACAAGAAATTTCGGCAAATTAGGCAGAGTCTTCTTTTGCTGAGGCGAATCTATCTTACGTTTCTGGGTCAATGTCAGTGAAGAAGAGAAGGAAGTCATTGCGGAAGTGTCCCCCGTGATTACCGGCATCTCCGATGGCGCGCTCCTTCCTAGTGGGGGCCCTCTCCGAGGGCTTACCCGCCTTAGGTGATTGTTCACACCTCAGGTCACACCTCCCGAGAACTGACGGAGGGACCAATCGGCATGTTCGGAAGGTACCAGCTCGGGTAATCACCCCTCCCTGGGCCTGGCCTTTACCAGGGGGTACGTACGTGCCCTACTTGTCTACCCGGGGTGGGGAATTACGCGTTACCCCGTCACCTGCTACGCATGATAATGCGTGGGTCGGCCTTCAGACACGCACAGGGAGGAAAGAATAAGGATAGAGGAAGTGAAGAGGAAGAAGGAAGAAGTGTCTCAAACGCCGAGGCGGAGACTAATGAGGAGAAGAAGGCGAGGGGAGTACAAGGAGAGAGAGACAGAAACAAAGGGTAAGAAAGGAAGGAACCAAGGAATAAGAGAAACGACAACAAGAAAACACCTGAACTCGTGAGATACGCCCGTCTCCGGGCGAAGGCATAAACCGGGAGGGAAAGTGAAGCAGCCTGGGGCAGAAGAAAGGCTGCTCCGGCTCGGGGCCCCGTGCGCGCCACACACGTACCCACAAAAGAACTGTGGGCCCCCTGGGGGGGATGAGTGAAGGGGATGACTATGAACTATGTTATGAACTTGTGCTCTTAGCAGTGAAACTGAATTTTTGCTTGTTTCTTCACTTCTCCCGACCAAAGCACCCTTAACTTTGGTATGGTAAAGTGACAGAACTGGCCAGGAAGCAACTGCCTGAAATCTGTCAAATGCTACCTCACTGACTATGTTGCCTGTGTCAATCACACCATTTTAACTCTAAATATTTAATCTAAATACTTACAATCGGTTGCACCATTGTCTCAGTCATGTCCGTGTTGTCCTCTAGCAAGGCTTTCCTTAGTTCAGTTAAGCCCAAGAGATTGGCCTGCTCCATTGTCTGTCCGAGTATGTTGATACTATACAGATCAACAGGGGAGAAGTGTTAAACCCTAGGTCGGGATGGCACTGCTTCTGTCTGGTACTTATGAGGATCAGGCAACTGCATCTCTATGCCTCGTGGAGATGTACTTGGCCACATCCAAAACACGTGGTTCAAAAAATACTCTCTGTTACCATTGCCATACTGTCTGTGGTTCCTTGTCTTGTGTTTCCCACAGTGGTGCAGTGGAACTTTTGATCCCCATCGCTGTTCTGCTGTTGACACAGGCCAGTCTGCCCACTATTTTGGTTCTGTCACCTGCTGTTATTCTCACTGTGCATCTCAGTCTTTGTATGGGGGCTGTTGAAGTGGGAGCTAGGGCTTTCTGGCACAGACTCATAGTCCTTGTTGAACTCCAATTCCCCAAGCAAAGCCTGGAACTGCACCAACCAGCAAGAACAGCATTTTACAACCATTGAGGCAGCTTTGTTAAGCAGATGCAGATCATTTCCAGATGGGTGTACAGATTGTACAAAAACTGAATCCGCATCATCATGCACAGGAAGAACTTCCTTGGGGACCTGAAGTTTGACTGGGTGTACTTGTACATCAACAGGACACTGTGTATCACATGGTCCTGATGAATTTTGGAACAGTATGTTATGAGAAAGTGCTGTCTGTAGTCCTCAAAATACCTGTAGTACTGTATCAGGGATATCATTGTGGGCCCCCCCTTCAAGATACCCGGACACAAATTCTATCTTATGGATGTCAGGCCAGTTAGCCAGCAAAGAGTAATGCCAGTGCTGGCATTTGATTATTCACCCTCTCTTGTCTTTGTAGCCAGCCTGACTGGTGCGTGGCTGTGCAACATCATCATCGAACACTAAATTGGTGTTCCTGTCCATACTGTATGGGCGATTACCACAGACACTACAGTTCACATGGCCTATTCAAGATGCAAAATGTGCTCCCAAAGTTCCTCCAAAATGTCCCATTGCCTGCAGTTCACTTGCCATTTCTTCTCTTGTGATTTTATCAGCTTTTGTAGATGCTCAGACCCATCAGTAGAATTTATCTGAGTCACCGATTATTCATTGTTTCAACCCTGGTATCCACAGAATCTGTCAACTCACCTCCCCATATACTTATTGTGGCGAGTTCACCCACATGTATCTTTACCATACCATTGAGCTCAGTGATCCACGCATTCATGGTGCTGGCGAGCTCATTGACAACAACATTAATATGAAATATCTGTAATCATCCACAGTGAGATGTTTTTAACATGACAAATGTCCTCCATATTCCTTACAGCCTGTTTGATTAAATGCTCATCTATCTTTTCAGTGTGCTCCCAAAGTTAAGCACTGTGTTATTTGCCATTTTTTTTCTTTTCTTCTTCTTCTTCTTCTTCTCCTTCTTCTTCTACTTCTTCTTCCTCTCTGTGAACTTTCTATTTAGTTCTTTAAAATCACTAGATTGTTGCTTAGTTTGGACCTGTCCACTGCAACAGCAGAACCACTAACTTGTCTATTTGCAAAATTCTCTATTTTTTTCAGGCTTTATTGTGACCGACAATGGCATGCTCCACACCAGGTCCCATACAGTTGCTTGCAGAACTTGATGGGTCACTGTCATGCCTAGATACTCACTCTTGGTGATTGACTATCTGAGATTTAGTAGTATCCTCAGACAAATCAGAGCAAGGATCTATTTCTCTGGGGGTTCGCCTTACAGCTTCTGGTAGTGAAAGAAAGAGCTGCAGATGTATCCATGTTTCACACACTTTTATAACAACAGTACGCACTGAAAAGAATAGCTTAACAATGGTGACCATGTGGTAAAACACAGGTGAATTAAAGAAATTGTTACATGTACTTAATTACTGCACCACTGTAGTGTTGAGTGAAAACCACTTCCTCCAGGGGACAGGTGGACAGAAATTTTTTTGTACTATTAACTAACCAGGAGATGTCAGAAGGATGAATCCATGTAGGATTCGCCAAATGAAAGATAAATGTTGACTCATGTAGAGGATGTATTTGTTGCAACTGATGGATCATGATGCAAGCGGAGACACTTTTGGATGGAAGTTACTCAGTTATCAGCTAAGGTACATTAAACCAAGTGAGTAAGCTTACAGTGGGAGGGGGGGGGGAGTTAAATAATAAAATGGCAACTAAATTGCTATACAGCTCGATCCAGAAGGCTAAAAAAGGACTGTCTTTCAAAATTATAGAAAAGTACCCACAAATTGATTATAATAGTAATATTGATGTCTAGTAATTTGATTGCTGTAACTACAGTTCTGTGACATTATTTGGTTACAGTGCTTTTTTGTAACTAAGTTTCATATTTTTTCAGTGAGGATATTTAATTTTGAGATGATTCAATTCATTTAATTCCATTCAGTTCATTTGTCTATAGGCAACAGTCAGTTGCATAAGACCATCATCATACATTATATACATATGTATGTTAAAGAAAAAAATTGTTTTAACAGTACAACATTTTACAAATTATATACTATACAAGAATATACAGTACATTTAATACAAACATATGTGAATATTTATTTAAAAAAATAGCCAGCACATCATTTTAACTTACATTGTGAGGTCATGCATTTCATTGTACAGAAACTCATCTGTTGAATAGAAGGCTTTTTGCTTAAGCCAAGATTCCATAGTCATTTGAAACTTACTGGTACCCAGTTCTCTTATACATAGGGGTAACATCTTGTAGTAGGAAATTGTCTTCTGCTTTTGTTAACCTAACCCAAGGTATGTTCAGTGAATTTGAACTTCTTGTGTCATAGTTATGGACATCTGCTCTGATTTCATACCTATGTGCATCACCTTTAGCATGAACCTGTGTTTTTAGTATGTAAATACTGGAAACTGTTAGAATTTTATGATTAATAAAGTAAGGCCCGCATGAAGCTAGACTGTTTAACCCTAAAATACATCTGATTGCTTTCTTTTGCCATAGAAAGACATCACTTGCTCCAGTAGAATTTCTCCAAAGCAATAAGCTATAGTGCAGATACATGTGAAAAAAGGATAATATGCCATTTTTAGAATATACTCTCACAACTTTCCAGTTGACTTAATAAATGTAACACCGTGGCTAGTTTAGTGCAAAGTTTTTTTTTTTTTTTTTTTTTTTTTTTTTTTTTTTTTTTTTTTTGTATGAGCATTCCAACAAAGTTTGCTATCCAGATAAATGCTTGATACTTTTACAGGTTTTCTGTGGTCATGTTGCTCATCATCAATATTTCATTCAGAAGAATTTTTTACCATAGAATCATTCCTTTGTTTCACAATAGTCATTTCATGGTGTGTTGTGATGAAAGTTGTGTCATCATCAAACATTACAGTTTTAAATGGGAAAGTTAGTAAATCACATACATAATGTTTATAGTTTAAGGGTCCCAATACAAAGCTTTGTGGACTCCATACTTTACATTGAGAAAATGAGATTTGGTATTTGAATTGACAACCACCATCTATTTCCTGTTTGTTAAGTATGATATTAGCAGTGCTAATTCTGTACCAGCAAAGCCATAATTTTGAAATTTATTAATCAGGGTGCTGTGGGAGAGAGTGTCAAAGGCTTTTGTTAGATCCACTAAAGTAGCTTGGGTATGCTCTTTATTTTCAAAGCCATGTATGACAAATGATACAAGTTATTGGAGTGTCTTTATTGTTGACCATCCATTACGAAAACCATATTGAGCAAGTGTCAACTGCATCAATGTGACAACAGGATGCTTTGGAACAGTTGAGCTATTGATCATTCCCCACTGGTAACTGGGACACAATGTTATGGCATTTGAATGTTGTGCCATGTGACGGTACAAAATTTCATAATGATCGTTTGACAACATTGGTGCCCATCTCTTAACTTGGGCACTCCGCGTGGCACTAATTTGGCAGGATATAAGTGAGTGGAATCACTCAATTAGCCGTGTGGTCTAACGCACCACTTTTCGAGTCATGGAGGCATACCTGCTCTGGTTCGAATCTGCCTGACAGGTTAATGAAGGGGGTCAGAGTGCCGGCCAGCTTGGATGTGGTTTTTAGGCAGTTTTCCACATCCCCCTAGGTGAATACCGGGCTGGTGCCCAAGTCACACCTCTGTTACACGTTTTGAAAACATTTCATAACACTTTCCCACATATAACACTATACACAGACATTTGGGGTACACATTTCCTCCCAGCGGGCAAGGGGTGGTGGCAGGAAGGGCATACGGCCAACCCCATCAATACTAACATGCCAAATCTGCAATAACAAAGCCAACCCTGTATATGCGAGAAAAGGGCTGAAGAGAAAGAAAGAAAAGAGAAGTGAGTGGCTTGTGGTCCATGAGAAAAAAAACTTTCTCCCATATAGATAATGACGGATCATTATGAATTCATAAATGATTACCAACACTTCTTTTTCAGTTTGACTATAATATTCCCAAGCCTCAATTTGAAACATCACATCTTGACCAGCTACCATAAATGTGACACACACCCTGTTACAACTACGTTCCATGTCCAAGACATAACTCAAACTTGTCTGTGGGTGCTTGTGGACTACCAAGTTGCACTTCATGTTTCAACGATGTTTCATAAATTACACTACTGGCCATTAAAATTGCTACACCAAGAAGAAATGCAGATGATAAATGGGTATTCGTTGGACAAATATATTATAGTAGAACTGACATGTGATTGCATTTTCATGAAGTTTGGGTGCATAGATCTTGAGAAATCAGTATCCAGAACAACCACCTCTGGCCGTAATAACGGCCTTCGTATACCTGGGCATTGAGTCAGACAGAGCTTGGATGGTGTGCACAGGTACAAATGCCCAAGCAGCTTCAACACGGTACTACAGTTCATCAAGAAGAGTGATTGGCGTATTGTGATGAGCCAGTTGCTTGGCCACCATTGGCCAGACGTTTTCAGTCAGTGAGAGATCTGGAGAATGTGCTGGCCAGGGCAGCAGTCAAACATTTTCCGTATCCAGAAAGCCCCGTACAAGACCTGCAACATGCGTTTGTGCATTATCCTGCTGAAATATAGGGTATTGCAGGGATTGAATGAAGGGTAGAGCCACAGGCCATAACACATCTGAAATGTAATGGCCATTGTTCAAAGTGTCATCGATGTGAAAAAGAGGTGACCAAGATGTGTAACCAATAGCATCCCATACCGTCATGTTGGGTGATACGCTGGTATGGCAATGATGAATACACACTTCCAATGTATGTTCACCACGATGTCACCAAACACGGATGTGACCATCATGATGTAAACAGAACCTGGATTCAACTGAAAAAAAAAAATGACTTTTTGCCATTCGTGCACCCAGGTTTGTTATTGGGTATAACATCGCAGGCACTCCTGTTTGTGATGCAGCACCAAGGGTAACCGCAGCCATGGTTTTTGAGCTGACAGTCCATGCTGCTGCAAATGTTGACGAACTGTTCATGCAGGTGGTTGTTGTCTTGAAAATGTCTCCATCTGTTAACTCAGGGATCGAGACGTGGCTGCACGATCCGTTACAGTCATGTGTATAAGATGCCTGTCATCTCAACTGCTAGTGATATAGGTCATTGGGATCCAGTACGGCGTTCCATATTGCCCTCCTGAACCCACTGATTCCATATTCTGATAACAGTCATTGTAGCGTGAACAATGCAAGCAGCAATGTCGCAATACGATAAACAGTAATCACGATAAGCTGCAATCCGACATTTATCAAAGTTGGAAACATAATGGTACACATTTCTCCTCCTCAGACAAGGCATAACAACAACATTTCACAAGGCAACGATGGTCAACTGCTGTTTGTGTATGAGAAATCAGTTCGAAACTTTCCTCATGTCAGCACGTTGTAGGTGTTGCCACTGGCACCAACTTTGTGCGAATGCATATAACAGCATCATCTTCCTATTAGTTAAATTTCACATCTGTAGCATGTCATCTTCATGGTGTAGCAATTTTAATGCCCAGGAGTGTATTAATACATCACCTCATTTCTTGTTCAGTGGTAGAACCAGTAGCTCGCCTGCTTATACATTATTAGGCAATGACAGGTTCTTCCAGGTTGTATGAATCACAAATATGTCACATTTCATTGAAATGGTGGATTTATTAACTTTTTTGAAAACACACAGACATAAGCTAACATGTTTAAACTTCACAAGACTCTTAAGACATGTTGTAGACAAACATATGACTGAATGCCATTCTCCTTAACAATAAAAGGACTAACATATTGACATAACTGACTGTACAAAGGCTCATAATTGACTGTACAAAGGCTCATTGACTGACTGAACTCTTTTGCGTTCACGCCAATTCACGCATACATATACAATGTATTGTTTTCTAGAACATTCTAGAACAAGGAAGTTGCAACATTACATCTGGAAAAGCTTCCTTGTTTAACTTAAATGAATCTTTCATAAAGAAGATATACACAAAATTTTGACAATTACAGTGAAAGTATTTTTGTATAAAGACAAAACAGAAATTAAGATCTTAAATAATTTATGATTAGAGAAGTGTTACAATTTGTTTACATTTTTATAATGGTTAGATTAAAGTAATTACATAGTTTTAAGGTAAGCAGAGCATTGCAAACAAGTCAGTAAATTACAAAAGACATAAGATAAAGTTAGATAGAAATTAGCAAAAATCTATTATTGCCTAATATTAATGCTATATTTTTAACAAACAAACAATTTAACAAAATGATTTAAAGAACATTAACAATGTTGCAATTAAACAGTCTTATCATATTTTGAAAAAAAAAAAAAAAAAACAGAAAAAAGGGGACAAAGGGACAAGCTTTCGGAACAGAGTTCCTTCGTCAGGTGGGAGAGAAGGGAAGAAGAAAGGATGGGAACAGAAGGGAAAGGTGGTTCACGACCTAGGTCATGAAGGTGGTGTTTCGGGAGTGTGGACGTCACCTTCATGACCTAGGTCGTGAACCACCTTTCCCTTCTGTTCCCATCCTTTCTTCTTCCCTTCTCTCCCACCTGACGAAGGAACTCTGTTCCGAAAGCTTGTCCCTTTGTCCCCCTTTTTCTGTTTTTTCATTTTGTGTTACTATCAGCGGTACAGCACAATGTTAAGTACTGGTCAGCCATTCTATCTCGTTTCAACAATATTTATCATCTCTGAAGAGAATTTTTATCATATTTTAACATTTTATGAATAGATTCATGATTATACATAAGTAAAGGATCAGTTACAAGTAGTACTGATATTTGCACTTATCCAAACAAGCTGAATTTTATGGGATATATACATTACAACGTATAGATCATGAACTGAGTCATGGGCTGAGGTCTATAATGACATGATGGTTTACAAGAGTCAAAATTCACCTAAATGGTTGTCACAAAGTTGTGAGGGAGAATTACTACCTACTACATTGGTACTACATGCTTTTATTTGTTGGCCCTGTAAGACAACAATCTGCATTAATAAAGCATCCTGAAACTAATTTTATTATGCACCGCAAAAAAGGAAGAATTCTCTCAGTGATCATCAGTCCTGTAAAACCCAGAAGAACTGAAATGTAATACATGCAGAAACAAGAATAAGGGGGATGGGTAGGCAAAACAAAAGCAAAAGCTTCCTAAAAACACATTGGTCAGGTCTGTCTTCATCAGATGTGTCTCAATCACAACATAACTGCAGTGTAAATCTCAATGGCACTCACAACATGTCAGGGCATTGTGGAACACACTGTAGCTGGGAACAACACCTGAAAAACTGCAGTGTAAGTCAACAAGACCACACATCTGTGTTTATTGCCGTACTCAGCAGGTACAGTTGCTAAACACTGTTCAAGAATAGTCTCATACTTCTTCCAAGTGGTCATTTCCATCTGAAGGCTAGAGAGAAACTGACATTTCTCGGTGGCACCAGCAGTTATCTATCCTCTGACTGCCGTGGAATTTGCATATGCCTTCTTCAGTCCCCATAGCCAACAGCCGTGTTATAGTGGACACTTCAGTTCCCAATAGTAATAAAAAGAAGCTGAAGCATCCAAACATTTCTGAGACACTTAGTTGAGCAAGGACTGTCCATTGGCAGTGGTGCACTTGCCTGGTGGTGCATGTTAGGCTGGTGACATCACAGTCAGCATATTAAAAAGACACATTTACAACGTATCAAATGCAATGGCCACAGCAGTAAATTATGGAATTACATCACCTAATTTCCCCCCTTACAGTCAAAAGATAGCATAACTAACACCAATCTACAAAAATAAGTGTTGATATAAAATTTTATACCATGACTATCACAATCTTATCAACACTTTCCTGGTTCAAAAATCTCATGTTTAAAAATATGAATGGCATTTTTTTATCACGAAGTCAACTTAGGTAGCCGTGTAGTGGATCATAAACACAGTTAACTCTAGAACGGACAGGCAAAAAAGAAAAAGTAAAGTAAGTTCAAACTGATGGGCTGGGTTCTTTCAGAGTTTATCAGTATTTTAATGCATTTCTTTAAAAATAAAATGTAGTCCATTAAAACTCTGAGAATCTTAGTATTCTGTGTTTACAAATATTCTTGAACATTTAGATCCATTTTTTTCAAAGTTCATATTCGTTTTGTGCCATTATCGTGGAATTTGCATATGCCTTCTTCAGTCCCATAGCCAACAGCCGTGTTATAGTAATAAAAAGAATCTGAAGCATCCAAACATTTCTGAGACTCTTAGTTGAGCAAGGACTGACCATTGGCAGTGGTGCTCTTGCCTGGTGTTGATGTTCATGATGTTTCAGATCATTGCTCTTGGTAGCAGCTGGCTGAAATCTCATAGGGCGAAAACTAATTCACTACAAATGATGAAAGCAACACACACAATTGCAATTCTTTGACACTTAATGATTTATAAATGCCCAGTTGTCCCCATTTATGGCCAGCTTACATCCTTTAATACCAGGTACACACATTCCACACATCAATAATACGACTTTACAACACAGTAAGTGTGTGTAATACAAAAATTCAAGGTGTACATCTTAATGTGGCACAAATTTTTATGACACTTGTATTTCATAATTGAACATATACACAGTAAAGCACACACACGTGACGTATGTCACTGATGACAAAAGACACTTCGTATAATGTAATTAGAGCACTGAGGCACACCATATGAAAGCAAAACAAACTCTGACAGCCGGTGTGCTGCCGCTCACTGCCGCAGCACTGCGGCAGGTGGCGCTGGCGAGAACACCTGATCTCTGACAGCGCCAACTGACGTAGCGGACAATACGAATTTATTATTTACTACATACGTCCCCTTTTTTGGTAAACATTTTCACATGCCCAATGTCCATCATGTCGTCTTCGGGTTGAAATGTTTGGGTAGGTGCACGTCCGTAAGGTTTGTAATGTCCAGGTTTGTACTTTCTTGTAATTATGGGCGAGTCCGGTGTTTTCGCTATAGGTATCACATTCTTTTTTGTTATTATAGGAGACATAGGTCCACTGTCACTATCTTTATTGCACACTTCACTCAAGAATGGTAAAGTTAGGTCCGTATTACACTGTGTATCATCTTTTTTGACACTTTAGGGTAAGTTCACTTCATAGTCAATCTCATTTTTTCGTCGTCGTTATCCGAGGGTATCGTAGTTGTCCTAGGACAGAGCTGGTCCACAAGTCATGCGACGTCACCTCCGGCTGTGCTAAACTCGTACATACGGTTCCCTCTTTGAGCAGTGATACGTCCTTTTATCCACTTTGGATTGTGACCATAACCCCGTGCCCAAACAGAGGCGCCCTTTCTATATCGTGCCTGATTTGTGTTGGTGGACTGTTCCCTTGAGGGTAATAGGAGATGCAGTAATGTCCGGGGTTGTCTGCCATGCAGCATTTCTGCAGGGCTCTGTTTTCCTGTTGATGTGATTCTGTATGATGCTAAAAAGCTGAGGAGTGATTCCTCCATGGAGGATGATGCTAGATGTTTTTTCATTTGTGTTTTAAATGTTCGCACCAGCCTTTCCACCTCCCCATTTGATTGGGGTGAAAAGGCGGTGCAGTGACATGGGAGATGCCTCTCCGTCTGCAGAATTGTGCAAAATCAGAAGAGGTAAACTGTGTACCGTTATCGGACACGATGGTTTTTGGAAGGCCTTCAAGCGCAAAGATTTTGTCAAGGGCCGAAAGGTGGAGGCCGTAGTAGGCGCCGAACATTTAAAGACAAATGGAAAATTTGAGTATGCGTCTATGACCAGGAGCCAATAGGAATGAAGGAAAGGGCAGCAAAATCTATATGAATTCTTTCCCATGGTTGTTCAGGTGTAGGCCACGGCGAAAGTGAAGATTTGGGTGCCGGGGCATTTGTGGCACACGGGCTGCAGGCAGCCACCATGCGCGCAATGTCAGCATCTATGCCTGGCCAGTACACATGACGGCAGGCCAGATGTTTTGTTCTGGAAATACCCCAGTGGCCTTGATGTAGCAGATTCAGGACATCCGTGCGAAGAGCCAAAGGAACAATGACTGGGTGTGACATCATTGGTGGCCAGCAGGACCACCGCAGGAAGTGTGGACAGACGCAGACGAAGATGATAGTAGTTTTGTAGCGGATCCGATGCTTTTCCTGACGGTCTTTCTGGCCATCCATGCTTGATGTGGTGGACAACCTGGCGGAGGACAGGATCAGCAGCTGTGGCTTCCACGATGCGATGTCTGTCGATCGGAAATCCGTCCACTGCCACCTGAGCAGCTTCATCCATGTGGAAACAGACCAATTCATCAGCATCAAAAACAGGATCAGGACCCATAGGAAGACGGGAGAGAGCATCCGCATTCGCATGCTGTGACGTGGGCTGAAAATGAATCTCGTAATTGAATCTAGACAGGAATAAAGCCCAATGTTGCAATCTGTGTGCTGCTTTGTCAGGAAGAGATACCGATGGATGAAAAAGTGAGACCAATGGTTTGTGGTCTATGATAAGAAGGAACTTAGTGCCATATAGAAAGACGCTGAACTTTTTTAAAGCATAAACGATGGATAAAGCTTCCTTTTCAATCTGGGAGTACTTTGCTTGTGAAGCATTGAGAGTCTTGGATACGTAAGAAATTGGTCGCTCTGTGCCGTCCGGAAATTTATGAGAGAGTACAGCCCCAATGCCATGTTGTGACGCGTCAGCTGCAAGTATTAAAGGCAGCCCTGGACTGAACGTTGCTAAGCAAGGTGATTTTTGCAAATGAGATTTGAGTGTTTGAAAAGCCTTTTCGCATGCGTCAGACCAAACAAAATGCACATTCTTTTTCAAAAGACAATTTAAAGGATGCGATATTTCCGCTATAGACGGTATGAACTTGTGATAATAGGCTATATTACCTAGGAAGGCTTGTAAGTCCTTCACGGACGTAGGTCGAGGAAGAGACTCGATTGCAGCAATGTGATCCTTTAAAGGACTGATACCCTCATGTGAGAGATGAAAGCCCAAGTATGCAATGGAGGGTTGGAAAAATTTGGACTTGTGAAAGTTACATTTTAACCCCGCTTGTTGCAAAACGGTAAACACATGTCAAAGGTTCCTGAGATGTTCATCTGTGGATGCCCCTGTGACCACAATATCATCCTGATAGTTAATGCATTCCGATACCGGTGCAAGAAGTTGTTCCAAAAAACTTTGAAAATAGCTGGCGCGCTGGAAATGCAAAACAGCAACCTTTGGTATTGATAAAGACCAAAGGGTGTGTTGAGGACAAGAAATTGACGAGATCGCTCATCAAGAGGCAATTGATGATATGCTTCAGACAAATCAATTTTTGAAAAATATTGTCCGCCCGCTAATTTGGCACAGAGTTCCTCTGGCCGTGGCATGGGATACGTGTCAATGATACTTTGTGAATTTATGGCGTTTTTAAAGTCGCCACAAATGCGAAGGGATCCGTTTGGCTTGAGAACCACTACCAAAGGAGAAGCCCATTCACTTGAAGTGATAGAAAGAAGAACACCTGCAGTTTTAAGACGATCGAGTTCTTTTTTAACAGAATCGCGAAATCGCAACTGGAAGAGGGTGCGCGCGAAAAAATCGCGGGCGAGAACCATCTTTAAGCGATATGTGGGCTGTGAAAGCAACAGCACGACCTAAGACTGTGGAGAAAAGATCAGAGAATTCGGCAGATAAAGCCTCTATTTTGTCAAATGGAACAATGTCCGAGACCATATTTATAGTGTCATCTACAGAAAATCCAAAAGCGCAAAATGCGTCGTAGCCAAACAAGTCTGTCGTGGCTGCTTTGTCTACAACAAAAAGAGTGAGCGTGCGTGTCACATGTTTATATGTGACTGGTACTTCAAATTGGCCTTTGAGAGCCAGTTGTTAATGGGTATAAGTGTACAAGTTGCGCGAAACAGGTGATAAGGGGGGCGCCCCCAGCTTAACGTAGGTGTGAGAGGTAATAATAGTTGCGGCGGAGCCGGTGTCAACTTGCATTTGAATATCCTTTCCTAGGACAGTAACAGAGACAAAAAGTTTATTGTTTGAGGAATAAGTGGAGTTGACAAACATGACTGAACCAGCGTCAGATTCCATATCATTGATTGCTTGAACTTGTTTTGAACGACATACGGATGAGATGTGACCACGTTTTTTTGCACTTGTGGCATTGTGCCCATCTTTGAGGACAGTCGTCATGCGAGTGCTGCGTGAAATATTTTGGACAAGAGGGCAGAGCATTTTGTGTCGGTTTTCTCTGAAAAACCATCTTGCTTTTGTTTTGTTTCTGCTGAGAGGGGTGGTATATAGCAGCAACGTCGTCACTCACTTCGCTGTGAGCGGCGGCAGCAATGGCCCTATCTAACGCAACCTCTCCTACGTCACCCCACGAATGCAGCTGAGCGCCCGCGGTGCGAGTAATTTCAGATGATTCTGCGATTGACAACACCTCTGCCAGGGTAGGGTCATTTAATTGAAGTGCTTTTCGTCGAACCTCTTTGTCAGGGGCCGAGCGGAGAATAGCGTCACGTACCATTTGATTGGCGTACGATTCCTGATGGATTTTCGTCACAAAATTACACTTTCTGCTGAGCCCTTGCAGCTGTGTGGCCCAAGCTCGGTACGACTGATTTGAAAGTTTTTTGCACTGGTAGAAGGCTACCCTAGAGGCAACGACATGCGTTTGTTTCTTACAAAAAGAATTTAGAAGTGTACACATTTCGTCGAATGACAACGATGTTGGCTCTTGAAGTGGGGCCAGTTGTGAAAGCAACTGATAAAGACGGGGCGAAAGCCAAGAGAGAAAAAGAGACTTACATAGGTTGGTGTCAACAACGCCGAATGCTGCAAAGTGTTGACGTAGTCGTTTCTCGTAGTCAGTCCAGTCTTCAGCGGCATCGTCATATGGCTGGAAACTCTGAATTGAAAGCTGTTGCCTCCTATCGAACTGTGGTGCGTTGATCACCTTGATGGTGTTTGCGAAAAGCTCTGGAAGTTGCAGGACATGATCGGTGAGTACTTTTTGTTGTTGCAGAAATGCTTGTAGAAGTTCTTCGACGGTGGCTGGCATGATTTGACACGTTGTTTTGATATATCCCCTTCTCGTCGCCAATTTTGACACACTTGTGGAATATGCTTAAAGAATCTTGTATTTCATAATTTAACATATACACGTTAAAGCGCACACATGTGACATACGTCACTGATAACAAAAGACACTTCGTATAATGTAATTAGAGCACCGAGGCGCACCATATGAAAGCAAAACAAACTCTGATGTCCGGCGTGCTGCCGCGCACTGCCGCAGCACCGCGGCAGGTGGCGCTGGCGAGATCACCTGATCTCTGACAGCGCCAACTGACGTAGCGGACAATATGAATTTATTATTTACTACACGAATATTACTAGCCTATTCATATTAATGGTAGAAACACTGACAAACTTTTACATAATTGTTCTTAATTAAAGTTCAAACTGGCATGGCTTGTGCCTCAGATCGCGGCCGAAACAATGAACAATATTCGGAACTAACAGAGTATTGTTTCGTCAGTTGTCAGAAACACATCTATCACATGCCACAAACGCATTCTATTTATATCTTTCAAACAATATCACTGAAAATTATGTATTGTGAATTGAGTTCATTACATTAATTATAATGGAACAGTAAACAGTTAGGCCTACATAAAACAGGTTGCAGTAAAAGATAGCGTAAATAATACTGAGTAAATTATTATACAAATCTTGGTTCAATTTATAGTATTTCATTTACATATTTAACAAAATAGGTTTATCAATAATACTTTCATAATTAATGGTAATTATACAAAAAGTAAAGAGGGCAAAACTTTAGTATCATTACTTGTGAAAAATAGTAGTACCTACTTTAATAATATCAAAAAAGAATTTACTTGGTTTTAACAGAAATACTAATTAGCATACTATCTGAACTTTAAGAATACATCTCTGGCATTAACTAATTAATATTTGCTAATTAAACAAACTTCTCTGGTATCAAATAATAGAAAATGGCTTCAACTAGTCAAGTTAGAAGAAAGAAGAAAAAGAGTTTTGGAAAAGAAAATGATAATAGACTAATTACTTTCATATTTATTACTAAGCAACAGTGGTATCAGGAGGTGGCATAATGCAAGCAGATGGGAATAAATTCCAACATTCTTCTTTACATCATATGTTATGAATTTAGGATTATCACACACATCATTGCATCATATTACAACATTTAGTCCATAGTATCATGAAATAAATGTATGTCACTTGTTACAATATCCATTACTGCTCTGTCTATTCTGCACGTTCTTCTCACAACATTACACAGTGCTACAGACACAGCTACTATTGCATTTGTAACAACAACCTTGTTTGTCTTCTGGAATTACCTCCTCTTCAATGGTAACCCCCAACAGCTATGCTGCAAGCTAGTGAATGTTCTTGTACAGACTCAGGCTGTTTTGCATAACTATCTCAAGGAAGCTAAAAAGAGGGATAATAGACAAATTCAGTGGACTGAGGAAGCGAAGAAAATGTTTGAGCAATGCAAACAAGATATTGCAAATTCTGCATTATTGGCTTTTCCTAACTCAGAGCTCATGCACTGATGCATCAGATGTTGCTGTTGGTTCTGTACTCCAACAATTAGAAAATGGAATTTGGAGACCGGTTGCATTCTTTTCACAGAAACTGAGTCAGTCACAGAAGGTTTATAGTACCTATGATCGAGAATTGCTGGGAATTTAGCTTTCTGTGAAAAATAAATGAAGTCACATTAGACTTTGAAAACAGAGATTTTTAATTGTGTTATATCTTTATCACTTTTATACCATTTGCACTTGTGTTTTTGTAACATATCTTTTGTTATTCTAATATGATATTGTTTGTTTTGAATTAATGTAATTTCAGACTTCGCCGTCCTGTATTACTTCATAACTTTGTTACTGCTGGGGAAGTAGTGTACAGGACAGTGTAAATAACTTCATTGCAAATATCAACATGATATCTCTTTGTTCTGTGTGTTCAGTTGTTTTGTAAATAACAGAAAGTGTGTTCGTAACAAAGCCAAATAAAAATTGTAATATTCTCCTGTGGATATTCATAATTTTAGTAAATATATCCGTCACATCAGTAATATTCTACAGCAGATTATTGTGATCAGCTCTGTACATCATGTGTGGTTTTATTAGATCCAAACCCAGTTTGTTAAGAATTTCCCTTCTTGAAATATCTTTTCCAGTGTTTGCTTTGTACACTGCATATGCATTTATGCCAACTATGTTCAAAATGACATAAAACATACACAATGGCCAGTGTGTTATTTGTCTTCCAACATTATATTCTGAACACATGACATCAACCAGATCCACTCCACTCTTCATTGAGTTGTAATGATTATGGCCTCCTTCAGATTACCTGTTTCTTTGTCAATTTCATTATCTGTATACATTACATATTTACTTTTCTATTGCACATACGACACCAATGTCAAATTGTTGCTAAACTATTAGACGAATGAATGTACTTGTTACTTTTTGTGAGGCAAGAATTCTAAAGGAATTTCTCTTATTTTTGAGCAGTGTTCCAACTAATGTAAGCTTACACTCTGAGAAGTTTTATAGTAAGACTGTAGCTTTTGAGCCAGTTGTCAAGAGTAATATTCCTTCCTGTTTCCTTCACTGGGTCAACAAGTCTGAGCACAACATTGAAGGCTGCATTACTCACTTGGAAGACACCTGCAGGTTGTTGTCCCACAAATACTTGCAAATTATTCACGTAATATGTTTCAGCATCTGCCAGGATAAATATCTACATCTTTTACTTTCCGGTTTCTGATGGAATGTACATTCTGAAAGAACAATACCCTTGATATGATAGCATTTTCTCCTCTGTAAGGTATTCACTTGTTTAATACTTTAGACAATTTTTTGTAAAATCCTTTATAACATCATGTACCAGTGCCAACATATCACTTTTTTATGTTCACCTCATCTGTTAATGTTATATAACCTAACACATATCAAAAGAAAATGATATCTCTCCTCAGTGACCTACTTGGAGGGAAGATTTCTGTCTTGTGCCACAAGTGTGTCAAAATTCTTCCATATTCATTTTTCCTCCAGGAAAAAACACCAGAAATATACAAAAGACCCAAAAATGCCTTGAACTCTTTCTTTTCTTGTGGATCACTTTCATGAAGTGTTTTTACATAGATAATGCAAGTATTTGTACACTATATAATTGTTGTCAATGAACAGATTCCAGGACTCAAGAATGACGTGGACATTTCTGCCCTCCCTAATGACACCAGGCACATGCATAATTACATTGTGAGACCTGGTACGGATATTTAGTTGGGAACATTTTTCTCCGATTTAGTTCTTCCATCTCTCTACGAATAGCAAGGTGTCAATTCACTGAAAGAGGGACCAGAACCAACCATAGTAGCTGGTACAGAATTTCAGGCATAGTGATGTTCTCTGCACTATCCAGATTTTCGTCAGTTATTTCATACTCTGTGTCATGATCACTATCAGGGAGAATCGTCATTTTACAATAACAATATTTTCAATTTCGTCCTTGTGGTGTCGCACAAGTACAAAGTGCGCGCCACCTACTTTCGCCACGCGCCGCCATGCACGCACGGCGCGGCGTTCTTATGACGACAGCCACGAGCGCCCTCTGCTGCAGCTCCGCTCGTGGCCAC
Organism: Locusta migratoria; assembly: GCA_026315105.1. NCBI lineage: Eukaryota > Metazoa > Arthropoda > Insecta > Orthoptera > Acrididae > Locusta > Locusta migratoria. The sequence continues at coordinate 659,672,794 of CM048746.1, forward strand.
CTCTGAACGACACCGGTGACTTGGGACTGAGATAGCAACGAGTTAGGACCTTCGTAATCAGATAGGCACCAGTGAAGACTTTGCTATCGTACAGGCACTAGGCAGGCCTCTAACAACTATGTATCAACATTCTGCAGTACTATGTAAAAGTTAAGTATTGTTACATTCTGTGCAATATATATCTCTTTCTAATTTACTCTAGTGTTTGTAGTTTCTGGCTGCTCCCCTCCGTACCTGCACCAGCATGCTATCTTTGTTCCTGTGTCGGTCTCATTCCACTCGGCCACCGACACCTACGATGAGGCTGGGACACAAAAGCGGCGACGAAGATGGGACACAAAAGTCCTGGCTTAGTGGATGCTGCCAAGCCATTTTATGGCACTTCTATTGTTCATGGTCAGTATAACAATAAATCTATACAAGCAAATAAAAGCTAACTTAAGTGGATGGGCTGGGTCTGTCAGACCCACAACAAGTTTTTTCCCTGCTCCAACAATCAACTGGTGAAGATAGAGGACTAATAAAACAAGTAGTGGCCTCTAGCAATGTTAAGTGGAAGCTACTGTAAGTAGTGTATGCTTGTGTCTATTTATAACTAATGTCCACCTGGGTCTCTCAGACCCAGCCTGTCCATTCTTGGGTTAAATTGGACATAATTAGCAGAGGTGAAGCAACAGTTATGACTAGGAGGTGGTTGTGTATGTGCGTTGCTGCCATGCATGAAAATAGCTAACAAAACAATGCAAGGCAGACTCTTGCATAAGTCGGTCATGCTAAATAGATGGTGGGTCTTAACTAAGAAGTGGTCATCAGCTGTTGCAGCAGGAACTGTGCTATTGTCTGTGGATGGGCCATGCTAAAAGGCACCACTGTGCTTTGAGACTGGGGAAACACAGTGCTGGTCATCACCATCACAATTGACAGTGTTTTGTGGCAGTCAGTGCTATCAGGCACTGCCCGAGACTGCAGGAGTGGCGATGGGGCAAGGCCATCACCCCTTATGCCACCTGACACCACTGAGAGAGGCATTGTTGGGCACAAGTTACCACCATGCATCAGTGCTGTACAGGGGAATTAATAAAGGCATCCATTGAAAACACTGTTTTACTGGTGCCAGGATACACCCAGTATCCATGTCTTCCTGGGTCTAACACCTTATACACTGGTGGCAGGACAACAAGCATCACCTTTCCAACATGAAGCTCAAACCTACAACCCATGGTAACACCATTTTTTTTGGTGCGGGGGGTGGTGGTGGGGGGAACTGGGCACCTGGTATCAATATATTCATCTATAAATTAGGCAGAACAGCACAGACGATTTTGATGAGTGATGCTTCACAGGAGGAACTACTATCTTTAGTTTTTTTTAATATGATGATTAGGAACAAAAGCATTGCTATGTCAAAATCTGAGACCCAAGGTGTATTTGAGTAAGTAGTTCATGTATTGCAGGATAGGACAGCGTAATTGGAAGTACATAATACAGAACTGTGTGATAGATTGGAAGCAAAGCTGGCAGCACACAAAACAATGAATCTGGCAACTGTAAGTTTAATTACTCCCTTTCCTGGTTAAGTCAAGTGAAGATGTGCAACACTTTGTGGCTGATTTGAGAAAATTAGTTGATATCAACGGTTGGTCATCTGCAGAGTTATTAAGGGTAGCAAAATTAAAGTTGACAGGAGAAGCAAAAGTGTTTCAGGGTTTACAGAGGCTCTGAGGGGATTGGAGACATTTGATCAGTTTAAGCAAGCTCTAATTGAGAGGTATAGGAAACAAGATAGTGTGAGGTACTGTAGGAAGCAACAAATGTTGGTGACAAAAAAGCATGAGGCAATGGTAGAGTGATTTGCAGGAATAATTCAAAAGATATATGCGTGCACATATGAAGTTTCTTTTTGTGGTTTTAGGGCGCACAACTTCTATGGTCATTAGCGCCCAGCGAAGAACAGATTCGCTATGATCTCAAACAAACAAAAAATGGTGACTGTCATAACATCAACAAGAGGCTAAAAGGGAAAGATAAAAGACAGTTAAAAGGGTTAAATATCCTTCGATAAGTTGGCCAAGTTGATAAAACGCAAAACTCGAGCAGCTGCTAGTGTGTCATCAGCTAAAATTTCCTCCAGAGTAGACGGAAAGTGAAGGGCTACACGGAGATGATTAAAATTAACACAAGTCAGTAAAACATGTCGCACTGTCAGCAGTTCACCGCAGGAGCACAGCGGTGGAGGGTCGGCGGAGAGCAAGTGAAGGTGGCTGAAACGGCAGTGACCGATCCGCAACCGGGCCAGGATGACCTCTCGCCGAGAGGGGCATGAGGAGGTCCTCCAAGTGGTCGGGATCGGTTTGACAGTTCGCAATTTATTGTTGTATATTGAAAACCACGCACTGTGCCATTGCGACACGAAACTCCGGCGAAGAGCCCGTTGAACATCGTCCGATGGGACGCAAAAGGTAGCCATGTGAGGCAAAATAGCTGCGGCCTTGGCTGCTATGTCGGCGGCCTCATTCCCGGGCACACCCACGTGGCCAGGGACCCACAGGAAAGAAACATGACAGCTGTCATCTGCTAGCAACTGGAGGGAGCGTTGGATCCGATACACGAGAGGATGGTCCGAGAAAGGGTCCTCGAGATTCTGCAGGGCACTTAGGGAGTCCGAACATATGGCATAGAAAGGTTCGCGGTGGCGGCAGATATACAAAACAGCCTCAGCCTGGTGGAGGGCAAAAAGCTCAGCCGTGAAGCTCGAGCACCGGTCAGGGAGCTTGTATTGAAAACGGTTGTCGCCGACGACGAAGGCAGATCCGACACCGGCAGTGCTCTTGGAACCATCAGTGTAAATAAATATGGCATTATTGAACCGCGAATGGAGTTCGACAAGCCTCGAGCGGTATACCAAATCCGGAGTGCTCTCCTTGGGGAGCGAACTAAGTTCGAGGTGTGTGTGAACCTGGGCCTGATGCCATGGTGGCAATGGGCTTTCGCTCAACCAAAGGGTGGGAGGAAGGGTAAAATCGAGCCGCTGTAGCAGGCGGCGAAACCGAACTCCAGGTGGAAGCAAGGCAATCGCAGACAACTGATATTGGCGATCGAGTGAATCGTCAAAAAATAATCTGTAAGATGGATGGTTGGGCATCGACCGTAGGCGGCATGCGTACCGACACAAGAGTATGTCACGTCGAGTGATCAAGGGTAATACAGCAGCCTCGGCATACAGACTTTCAACAGGGCTGGTATAAAATGCACCGGTCGCCAGACGTAATCCACGATGGTGGATAGAGTTGAGACGGCGAAGAATCGACGGCCGTGCAGAAGAGTATACAAGGCTTCCGTAGTCGAGCTTCGACTGAACAATGGCCTGGTAAAGGTGAAGCAGGACGGTACGATCCACTCCCCATGAAGTGCCACTGAGGACACGAAGAACGTTAAGGGATTGGGCACAACGGGCAGCCAGGTAGGACACGTGTGTGGACCAGCAAAGTTTATGATCCAACATGAGTCCCAAGAATTTCGTAGTCTCCACGAAAGGGAGAGCAACAGGGCCGAGACGTAGAGAAGGTGGGAGAAATTCCTTGTATCTCCAGAAGTTTATACACACCGTTTTCTCAGTGGAGAATCGGAAGCCATTCGCGATGCTCCAGGAATACAGATGGTCAAGACAGCGTTGAAGACAACGCTCCAAGAGACACGTCCGCTGGGCGCTGCAATAAATTGCGAAATCGTCAACAAAAAGAGATCCAGAGCGCCACACTCAAGACGGAGCCCTGTGGTACCTGGCAAAAGGTATCTGACAGAACAGAGCCCACCCGTACCCGGAACTTGCGATCCGCCAAAAACGCTTGAATGAAAAGAGGAAGGCGGCCCCGAAGGCCCCATGTGTGCCCGCTCTCCAACAGGTATCGTATGCCTTCTCCAAGTCGAAGAACACTGCTACTGTTTGACGCTTCTTTAGGAAGTTGTTCATAATGAAGGTCGACAACGTAACGAGGTTATCAGCAGCAGAGCGGTGTCGACGAAAACCGCATTGGATATTAGTCAGGAGGCGGCGAGATTCGAGCAGCCAGACCAACCGAGCGTTAACCATGCGTTCCATCACCTTACAGACGCAGCTCGTCAGGGAAATGGGGCGATAGCTGGAAGGAAGATGTTTGTCCTTTCCTGGTTTGGGGATGGGGACAACAATGGCTTCACGCCAACTTGTGGGAACATGACCTTCAGTCCATATGCGATTGTAGGTACTAAGAAGAAAGCACTTGCCCGCAGGAGAGAGGTTCTTCAGAATCTCAATATGAATGGAATCGGGCCCGGGAGCAGAAGATCGGGAGAGAGCGAGAGCGCGGTCTAGCTCCTCCATGGTGAAGGCAACGTTATAATTTTCACGATTAAAAGAGCGGAAAGAAGGCAGCCGTGCCTCCTCTATCTGTTTGCAAGGGAGAAAGGCAGGGTGGTAATGGGCAGAGCTCGAAACCTCCGCAAAGAAACAGCCCAATGCGTTGGAAACATCAGCGGGGTCCACGAGGACTGCGTTCCCCACGGTCAGGCCAGGAATCGGGGAGTGGACCTTGATGCCGGATAAATGGCGTAGGCCACCCCAAACCACCGTGGAGGGAGTAAAACGGTTAAAAGGACTAGTAAAAGATATGACGACATTGCGCTCTCATACGTTTATAATTGTTGCAATTCTCCAAAGTTGAGTGGCGGCGGAAGGTGCGTAAAGCACGGCGCTGGGCGCTAAGCGCGTCGCAGCAGGCTGCAGTCCACCAAGGGACCTGGACACGACGTGGAGAAGAGGATGTATGAGGTATGGAACGTTCAGCAGCGGTGAGAATAACCTCTGTGAGGTATCTGACCTGACTGTCACAGTTGGGAAAATTCTGATCGTGAAAAACAGCCATGGAAGAATAAAGCCCCCAGTCGGCTTTAGAAATGTTCCAACTGGTGGGACGAGGAGATGGGGAATGATGCAGGAAGTGGATGATACAAGGGAAATGGTCACTCAAGGACGTGTCAGAAAGTGCATACCACTCTAACCGACCGGCAAGCTGAGGAGTGCATATTGCGAGGTCTATATGGGAATAAGTGTGTGTTGTGTCAGAAACGAAGGTCGGTGCACCGGTGTTGAGGCAGACAAGATCGAGGTGGTGGAGAAGGTCCACCAAAAGGGAGCTGTGGTGTCGCAAGAGTACAAAGTGCGCGCCACCTACTTTCGCCGCGCGCCGCCATGCACGAACGGCGCGGCGTTCTTACGACGACAGCCACGAGCGCCCTCTGCCACAACGCCGCTCGTGGCCACCGCTGAACGACATCGGGCACTTGGGACTGAGATAGCAACCAGTTAGGACCTTCGTAATCAGATAGGCACCAGGGAAGACTTTGCTATCGTACAGGCACTAGGCAGGCCTCTAACAACTATGTATCAACATTCTGCAGTACTATGTAAAAGTTAAGTATTGTTACATTCTGTGCAATATATATCTCATTCTAATTTACTCTAGTGTTTGTAGTTTCTGGCTGCTCCCCTCCGTATCTGCACCGGCGTGCTATCTTTGTTACTGTGTCGGTCTCGTTCCACTCGGCCACCGACACCTACGACAAGGCTGGGACACAAAAGCGGCGACGAAGTTGGGACACAAAAGGAGCCTCTCGGACAAGGTGCCGGAGAGCCCCATAGGGGGTGGTGGGCATTAAAGTCGCTTACCAACACGAAAGGTGAAGGGAGCTGGTCAACAAGGTGTAGCACATCTGCCCTAGTAAGGGCAGATGACGATGGCGAATATATATTACAGAGGGAGAAGGTAAATGTGGATAAGGTGATGCGGACGGCAACTGCCTGTAGGTGAGTATGCAATGAAATGGGATGGAAATAGACATCGTCTCGAAGGAGCATCAGAACCCCTCCATGGGCTGGGACACCTTCCACGGGTGGCAGGTCGAACCGCACAGAGGTGTAGTGTGGAAAGTCTGCACGATCACTTGCACGCAACTTAGTTTCTTGAAGACAGACGATAAGCGGGCAGTGCAACCGAAGGAGTAGTTTTAACTCCTCCCGATTGGAACGAATGCTGCGAATATTCCATTGAAGGAACGCCATGATAAAAAATTATATAAGAAATAAGGATAAAAGCCAACTAGCAAGCGGGGTCACCTCGACGGCCGCTGAGGACAGGATTTCGAGGGAGCACTGCTATCGCTGTCTGGGGGCAAAGGGTCATATTCCATTGGTTCGACCGATGCGGCTGCCACCTCCCTGAGTTGATCAGGAGGGGCAGTTTCCACCGCCGGTAAAGGGCCAGGCGCCCGGCAAACGGAGCGTCCCGGTGAAACAGAAGACGGCCGAGGCCGGCAACTGTTGGACGGCGTGACAGATGGGTCACGCCTCGGCGGGGAAGAAGAGGATCTCTTTGTCAGCTCTTCTGGAAGAGTGATGGCGGGAAGAGGCAGTTGATGGTTGGGAAGCCTGAGAACGCAGAAAATCCTCACGGACGGGTTCCTTTTTCAAGGTCCAGGCATCTTGTTTAGGTGCCCGCGGTTTACTAGAGGTTGACGAAGACTGTACCTTAGAAGCAGCAGGAGGAAGCGGGGACGTGGAACGGGCAATCTTCAGGCTGGCGGATCGCACAACTGTGTCAGCGAAAGTGAAATCACAAGTCTGGGTACTGGAATCCTTAGTAGGTCGAGTTGAGGTGAGGACCTTACTGTATGTACCCGCTGGGAGGACAGTGGGCTTTCGACTCGCCAACAACTTTCGAGCGGCAGATGTTGATACCTTCTCCGTGACCCGAATTTGCTGAATGATTTTTTCATCCTTATAAACAGGGCAGTCGCGAGAGGAAGCCGCATGGTCGCCGTTGCAGTTAAGGCAGTGAGGGGACGGAGGTGGGCAATCCCCCTCATGGGCGTCCCTACCACAAGTGACACATTTTGCTGCATGTGGGCAATGTTCACGGGTATGGTTGTACCTGTGGCATTGGTAGCAGCGCGTTGGGTTTGGAATATAAGGGCGGACTGAGATAACTTCGTACCCTGCTTTGACCTTCGACGGGAGTTCAACTCTGTCGAATGTCAAAAACACAGTACGAGTCGGTGTCAACTGGTTATCTACCTTTTTCATCACCCTGTGGACGGCTGTCACACCCTGTTCGGACATATAGGACTGGATGTCATCATCAGACAACCCGTTAAGGGATCTCGTAAAAACTACCCCCCCGTGACGAGTTGAGTGTGCGGTGCGCTCCTACCTTGACTGGAAACGTGTGTAATAACGTAGTCCGAATAAGTTTCTGGATTTGGAAAGCACTGTCCACTTCCAGCAACAATGTGCCATTGCGCTGACGCGAACAGGTTTTAACAGGGCCAGCAATTGCATCAACACCTTTCTGTATAACGAAAGGATTGACAGAATTGAAATCTTTTCCGTCGGTGCGAGACACAACAAGAAATTTCGGCAAATTAGGCAGAGTCTTCTTTTGCTGAGGCGAATCTATCTTACGTTTCTGGGACAACGTCAGTGAAGAAGAGAAGGAAGTCATCGCGGAAGTGTCCCCCGTGATTACCGGCGTCTCCGATGGCGCGCTCCTTTCTAGTGGGGGCCCTCTCCGAGGGCTTACCCGCCTTAGGTGATTGTTCACACCTCAGGTCACACCTCCCGAGAACTGATGGAGGGACCAATTGGCATGTTCGGAAGGTACCAGTTCGGGTAATCACCCCTCCCTGGGCCTGGCCTTTACCAGGGGGTACGTACGTGCCCTACTTGTCTACCCGGGACGGGGAATTACGCGTTACCCCGTCACCTGCTACACATGATAATGCGTGGGTCGGCCTTCAGACACGCACAGGGAGGAAAGAAGAAGGATAGAGGAAGCTAAGAGGAAGTAAAGAGGAAGAAGGAAAGAAGTGTCTCAAACGCCGAGGCGGAGACTAATGAGGAGAAGAAGGCTAGGAGAGTACAAGGAGAGAAAGACAGAAACAAAGGGTAAGAAAGGAAGGAACCAAGGAATAAGAGAAACGACAACAAGAAAACACCTGAACTTGCGAAATACGCCCGTCTCCGGGCGAAGGCATAAACCGGGAGGGAAAGTGAAGCAGCCTGGGACAGAAGAAAGGCTGATCCGGCTCGGGGCCCCGTGCGCGCCACACACGTACCCACAAAATAACTGTGGGCCCCATGGGGGCACATATAAAGTGAAACAGAATGCTGTGTTAAATTGAGTAATTTTAAGAGAAGCAGAACATAGAGCTTTGGATCCATTTGGAGATGGTTACCAACAGAAATATCTAGCAGGGTAAGGATGGGGTCAGCTGAAAGTCTCCAAGCAATTGTGAGACGCACTGTTGGGTGTGAGGTGATCAGTACAGCCACAGGAGTGCAGATGAAACAGTATGTTTGTAAGGGACATTAAATGTTATGGTTGTGGTTAATTAGGGCACATTAGAAAGTATTTTTGTCAATTCCAGGGTAATCATAAGAGGGGGCACAATCAGCAAGGAGACAGTAATAATAAGAGGTGGACAGTCAAATTTTAATCAGGCATTAAGAAGCACGGGAAATGCAATCTTAAGGTCATTCTCTCTTAAACTGAATGCTACAAGTTGTTCCTATGCAGAGGTGGATCATGCAGTGATGTAAGGAATAAAATGCAGGATATTATTAGAGACAGGTGTGCACACATAAGTTACCAGTGAGACTGGTGAAATTCAAGCAATGATGGAACCGTCCATAGTATATGTAGTCTGCTGTGAAGGACAGGGATGTTAGACCACTGGGGTTGGTAGATTTAGATTTTCGCCTGGGAACATTTCAGTATAGTCAATGCATACAAATTGTGCCACACATCATTGAAGGATGTGATCCTATGATTAGATTTCCTGCATCAGCATTATGCTAAAATTTCACTTCGGCAACTTAGAGTGGAACTTAATGGAGTAGTTTTCCATTTGAGTGAAACTGTTTACAGTGTAACAATGTTGTGAGTGCAATGATTGTGCCCGGCAAACCAATTAGATCACAAACAATGACATGAGGCTTGATTCACATAACTGCATTTCTAAAGATACTAGGAATTTCAGGAAAATGATACTTTGGGTCAGGCAGAGTGTTTTGTGGAAAGCAGTGAAGTATGCACACAGGAGATAGATTGCGAAACAGCATTAACTGTACTAGTAGATAATTTCAGCAATGAAGACGTGAAATTGAGTCTGACTTCAGAGGTGTGATCCTCAAGAAGTCACCAGCCATAACTGAAACTGTGTTAGAGACAAAAGTCAAACATTTAGATAGTGGCAACGGAAAGTGTGTAGGTTTTTTTTAAGATTTGTTTTGTTTGAAATAAAGCTAAAAAGCACTGAATACCAATGGGAGATGCAACACCCATATATCACAAACCATATAGGGTCCTGAAGCACTCAAGATTTCAACTAGAGGAGTTTATTGATCAACATTTGAGAGATGTAATCATGGAAGGCAGTAATAGTGAGGTGGGGAGGCAGGACTTGTGGTGGTGCCTAAGAAGTTGACAGAAAGTTCTAAGAAATATAGGTTTTCTTGCAACTATTGTTATTTGAATGTTAAGACAGTTGCAGATTCTTATCCCTTGCCTAATATCAGTAAGGGATTAGAGAATTTGGACCAGGGCAAATACTTTTTGACCATGGATTTAAAGAGCGACTATCATCAGTTGGAAATTTCCCAGAATATTGGCAGAAAACAACATTTTTTTTGGTCATTATCAATATAGAAAGATGTTATTTGGGTTTAAAACTGCACCCCTGCACTTCAGAGGTAGTTGTACAGGACTGTGAGGGGTCTCAAATCTTGGCAATGTATAATTTACCTTGATTATTAAATAATATTTTCAAGGTGCATGGATCAGTATTGTAACAACTATGGGAAGCAATTTGTTTTTATCCAATAGTGATTCAGACTCCCCACCTTCTGCTGATGTAGAAAAGTCAGAGGTGCGGAGGATACAAGCAGCCGCTGCCGGCTGCCATCGTACATGGTGCAACTACTGAAGGCAGATTATTAGGTGGTGCCATCCTGTGCCAACCACCTGCAACAAGGCCCATGTAGACAGACTGTCATGCCACAGAATCGTGAGAGTTAAATTGTGAGACCTTAAATAATATTGCCACTGCAAATGATAGAAAAGTGGCAATGAGGACTTCCTCACTCTGCAAGTTTGATCTGAGAGCAATAGAGGTCTGCAAATCGCTGGTTTTGCTCGCTCGTACTCGGTCGAGTGCACAACGTTCAGTGGTGGGACACCGAGTCTGTACACTTGTAGCGACCGTGTTGACACTCTAACAAGGCTACATGGGGCAGGGCGGGCAGAGGCAGCATAGTGCTGCTGCTGTTCTCACAAGGAAACCTACCCAAGTGTCACTCTTCGATTTTTATGTAAGTTGCATATGTTATAATACATGAAAAACTATGGGGGACACATTTTTTAGCGGCGGCAAACATTTTTAAGGGATGAAATGGTCCCTCCAAAACTGGGACTAATATAGAAAAATGGCGATAACGTAGAGATTAGTGAAGCGAGTTTAATGATTTTTGGTATAAAAATATCTTTTATCAAAAGACAAATTTCATAAACTTCGATGAAATCAAAACAATTTTTTAGCACAAAAAACTGATCATTTTAGGGGTAGCTGCCCCCTAATTATCACTCCCCCTGCAATGTACCTAGGTCAATCTCTTATCAATAGATACTTTCATACCAAAAGTTATTAAAATCGATTCACTTTATTATAAGTTATCGGGATTTTCCTGCTTTAGCCCCAATTTTGGAGGGACAGTTTCAACCCTCAAATATGTTTTTCTGACGCTAAAAAAATATGGGTCCCACAGTTTTTCATGTATTGTAACATATCCAAATTTCATAAAAATTGGAGGGTGACACTTGGGTTTGTTTACTTGTCAGTTGCTATGGCAGCGGCCCTGTGGCTCTGAGGTGTGGGCTGCTGTTGCGTCTGACACACCCCCACCATTTAAAGGAACTAAAATCAGTTATGCTGTAGTCCTGTATAGTAGCATGTAACCATAATATCATTATACCCTATATGAGACCAAAAGGTTGTTTTTACCAACTACAACATCTGGAAGTAATGTAAAGGATCCGAAAAGAAACTATGGAATGAACGACGTTTTTATTGCAATGTACAAAACTGAATGTTACCGTACAACAAAGTATACATCGAAAAGTAACACCATTATACCCAAACTATTCATTGGTGGCATTTTAATTGCAATGTACTGTTAAAATATCATTGACACATTGTAGATTGAATCGAGTTCTTCTATCAGAGATCAGGTTCCCTTCCACACTGAAAGTGCGTTCACTAGGTGCATTTGAGGCGGGCACACAAAATACTCTTTTGGCCAATATAGCTAGCTTAGGAAAGAGTACTGTTGCGTTTCTACCATTCAAGCGGATTGTCATTATCGCCATCAATTCGTGCTAAATAAAGGTCCACCTTATTGGTGGATTGCGACTTGCGCATTTCACAGTCCAGCCATTCCGAAAACGTGCACTTCATTCTTTTGGCTGGTCCACCCACGTGACATTCTTCAGATGGATCTAAATAAATGTAACACAGATATCACTGAAACAGCAGGAGCACCATAAATTCGTACACCTGTGTAAAGTAAACTATTGAAATAAGAGGATTTAAAACAGGTACGGAATATATGAGCATTAGACCAGCATATGACCCTGACGAAAGAAAGCGAGGATCCTATATATTGCACAAAAGCTTGCATGCGTTCTTTAATATGTAGATAAGGGAAAAATTCCCGTTAAGGACTCACTCGGAAAAGGTGGAGGTGTAGCAACCAAAATGATACGAGAATATGTATTAATGGGGTGCAGTATTGTATATTTAATATCAATATAAAAGAAGGACAAAGTATTCCAGGACTTGAGAGTGATAAGAGGAATGGATATAAAATACAATCACTTCCTTGTTAAGACAGCAAGGAACACCTACCACTTAACAGGCACTAACAGTCCACAAAATCGGAAGAGGAAAGAAAGAAAGGTCATGTGAAACTCGTTTAGTAAATGACCTTAGCACAGAAACTTTATATTAATCACGTATATTAACCAGTATGGTAAAATATAAAATGTGAAACTGGATGGCTAGTTCAATTGGATCAAGAGAACAGCTGTCAAAGCACCCGGGAAAGGAACAATTCCAAATTTCGCAGTCAGATTTTAATCTCAAGCATCTAGTTTGCTCCTGACACTTGCCTTGGACTCTAGTGGCACTGCGACTGAGTGGTGAGCAGGCAGTGTGGACAGTCGGGCCGGTTGAGCATGCCCCGCTCGAATGAGTGTGGGGGAAGTCGAGCGCAGCCACAAGCCTTGTTGCAAGCTGCAGCACCGACACCTTTCTGACTGTCAGAACGACATGTATCTCGCGATTCGAGCGAGCAACCAAACGAGGTGCAGACCTCTAGTGAGCAAGGATCCTGAATATCAAGTTATGGCAGCGGCAGTTGCTCCAGCAAGGCAATCAGTGGCAGCTCTTGCAGCAAGTATCTGCCATGTCATCGCCTCTCCCTCCATCCTTCATTTCCTTTCATGAAGCGGACAACAGTTGTGAGGTTTATTTATGGTGTTTTGAACTTGACTGCAAAGCAAGTCAAATTCAGGATTCTGGCCACTGTTACGATTCATAGGAATTTCAATATTAGTAACTTAAGAAAATCGTGCAAATATTCACGTGTTTTACGTGAACTGTAACTACCACAGTTATCTGTATGGGTTAAACTTACCTTAAACTGGACATAAATGTTAAGTATATTTTTGTAATCAGAAATCACAGGCAAGGCATGTATGACATTGACATTTGTTTTGATTTGTCATAAGAACTGTGCCAAAGATCTTGAAAATAGAAGACGATCTTATCAGCATTTGTACGTAGTGATTGTAACTTGCTACTAAAATGTTATTTTGTATAAAAGCCATTAGTAGGCACAAAGAATCAAATAATAATGCAATTACATGAATATCTGTTATTTAAAAATTAAAATTTTGTCTTTTCCTTTAAAAGAAAAGTGTGTAGCAGTTGTAACTGTTACTTGCAATTTCATTTGTATAAAAAAATCTTTACTAAACACAAAGATAATTTATATTGTAATTTGAAGTATATTTTCTATTTAAAAATCTAAAGTAATCTTAATAGAAACTTTAAAGTGAAAATTGAACGTCACGTGATGTCACATGATGTGAAGAAACGTGACATAGCCGCCTTATTGAATGGTATTTAAACCCTGTTGGCAGATGCCAAAGGCAGAAAGAAAATGTTTGCTGTGTTGGTAGTACCGGTGGTAGTGGCAGCAGTGAAACCAAGCTATGTAAGCTGTATGGTATAAGTATATACAGTGTAAAAGGATTTTAAGTAAAAGTAACTTTTGTGTTTTTGACTGTGGTTCAAATAAATTTGTTTGTCTTCTCAACAATGTAATGATCTGTGTAGAGAAGCTATTAGACTATCCCATTAATTTGGAATTATGTATGGACAAATTTCTGAGGATTTGCAGTGAAGTGTCGTTTTAAGTGCTTAACTTAGATGTTGATCACCTCTGCGATATATCACCACCAATATGCAGTGTTGTTGTCTTCTAGTTTTTGTGTAATCTGGATGCTTAGGTTTGAAAGGTGGGCCATGACTACCAAGGGACTGTGGACAAGGTCTGCAACTGAAAGAAGTGATTCATACACATATACTTTTATTACAACTGAAGATAATTATCAACAGTAGGTGTTGTGGTTGTATAATACAGTTGCTTCCTAGCTACAAAACAGTTCTGCAATGATCTCTTCCATCAGACAACAGTAGTGTTCTGGGTTGTGTCAACATAGATGGCTGGCTCATTGTACTCGCTCTATACTCTTCCTTCGACTGGTAAACTGAACTGTCATGGTTAAGGTGCACCAGCATATCCAGCTGAGCCCTCCTCTTCTGATTGGCCAGTGTGTGAAGCGAGGCTGAAAGGTAACAATGGCTGGAGGCCCCCAGGCAGCTGACTTACCATAAGGTGACTTATCGCCTCTTCTGGAAGTGGCAAGCTGGTGTGTGTAGACAGCTGGCATTGCGGCAAATGACGATGCCACAACAATCCCCCCCCCCCCCCCCAAAGCTTCTCACTCTCATTGTGTAGTGGGCGAAACGGCAGTACGAGGAAGGTGTGAGTGTGGGAATAATTGAGGGACCAGTGGTTCGAATCTGGACCCAGTGCCGAACCACTGGCCAAGGCCACCATCTGGCCTGCACTTGGCATGAAACACTAAGTCGAAAAAATACCAATGATCACACTCCCATGGTCATGTGTGCAGAAGGAACAGATGCAGGTGCAAGAGCAATGATCTCATTGACTTGCGCGGCGTTGGCCCCCCTGCAGGCCATGGCGATGGTAGGACCCTTGACACACAATTGAGGAACCTGCTTTGGTGGACATTAGTTGACCCGTGATGTCAGAGAGGATGGGTTGTTGGATACAGTGATACTGGAGGCTAAGCGTCCAGCTCTGTGGGCTCGGGGCCGAGATGGGAAATTGGCCAAACCTGGGACGTTGGAAGAGGCATGCACACCACTATCTGAGGGAACAGTGTGTAGTGACATAAACCAAATCCCTATTTTTTTTTATCACCTTGAGATACCAAAACCTTTGTTATCTTACTTTATTAAATATAATTGGGCCTATTCAGGATAGAAGCTGCCACCAGAATCTGTACGTTTCAGATTCCGGCAGAGGCTGCAGCAGCAAGTAGGTAAAGAAGCAAGTTCTGCTGCGACCTGAAATATTTATATTCTTATAAAAGCACAAATACGATGCATATCAAACCAAACAAAAGTTATGATGAGTCAGTTAGGCCAAAAAACGTGTTCCAAGTGCAATAAAAAAAGTTTGAGTGCCTTAGAAGCAGACAAAGTACCAAGTGATTTATATGTAAATGAAAAACAAAAGTAAAAACGTATTCCAGGTGCTACTAAAAAACTCAGTGTTTTAGATGCAGAGAGAGGTCTCGACTTAACATATGAAAGTGGGCCTAGTCCTACACTAAATAAGGAAGACAATAAAATATCGCCACAAAATTAAGTTCCTGAAACTGATATATGTAATAAATGTCGTAAAATGGTGAAAGCAGGAAACAGATGTGGTCAGTGCAAAAAGTGGTACCATTTCGGTGCAGACAAGAGGACAGTTCAGTGAAAAGTGATAAGAACGTTATTCTCGAATGGGAATGTAATGACTAAGTACAAAAAGAGGACTCAAAACAGTAAGCTAGATGCAGAAAAATATACTACAAACAACTATCATAGCCTAGTAAATTCAACGTAAGAAAACTCCACTGCAGTGCCTGCCTGTGCCCATGAACGTGTGCAGAAACTACATGTTCTAGCTGACAGCCATGGATGGGGTATTGCCTCACTTGTTACTGAGACATCTGATATAAAAACTACAAGTTTTGTCAAGCCAGGTGCCTGTCTTTCAGCAATAATCAATAATGTTCAATTGGAAGAATATATGAAACTGACTTCAAACAACTTTGAACCTCTGTTTGGCAGCTCCCATGATGTGTACAAAAATGAAGCATCAAAAGCTAGAAGAGAATTCGAGAAGCATCTCGCTCATATGACCCATACAAATGTTCTCTATGTAAATATACTGCACCGCCATGATTTGCCTCTTTGGTCTGAAGTAAACAAAGAAATTTCTGCTGCGAACATGCCTTTTTCAAACATATGCAAACAATTCAGAAACGTTTGTATTGTAGATGTGTGTGACATTGGTTGAAGATTTCATACTTCACATGGACCCCATCTGAATAAGCTAGGGAAGAGGCTTGTTACAAGTAAATTACTAGAATGGGATACATACCAAGAAGGGAAAAAAGATGAGATTAATCAGCCTACAAACTTACAGCTAAGTCATTGTAACTTATTATTTATAAACCTTCAGGGACTAGAAATAAGGTTGAAATATTGGAGGAGACATTAATTCAAAATATTCTTTTCTCTCTTTATCTGAACATTGGCTGAAACCAGGACAGATAGAATATTATGTACCAGATGGCTATAAATATGGAAGCTGGAAGCAGTTTTAGCAGATCTCAGTACCTCAATGGAGATACAGCTATCTATGTTTCAAAAGGAATAGAGTTTAGAGTGCTAGGTCTTAGTTGGGCATGTGTAGAAAAACACTGAGGTTACTGGAATCTTATGTGATGTAATGAAAATTATATTAGTATGTATTTACCATTCTCCTGAAACAGATGAAAAAACCTTTTTAGATAATTTAGACAATGTACTCTGCTACACAACAAGGTGGAAATAACATGTAACCATAATAGGGGGAGACATCAACTCAAGCTTTGATGTAACATGTAACAAACTCAGTTTAAATAAGTTACTAAATATTTTAAGGCAGCACAACTTTCATCATATAAATTCAGAACCAACAAGACTAAAAGCATACTTGGATAATGCTTTTGTCAACTGTGCTCATGACACGTACTCCACCAATGTAAAGGAATTTGCTTTCTTATAACACTCCATGTTAACTGTAGAGTTAAAATATTATATAAAAGGGGATGGGAACAAGGTTATACCAACACATCAAAACCTAACAACTTTATACTAACAAAAAACAACCTCAGAAAACTAATGCACCAGTTGAGCATTACTAACTGGGACAAATTATTTTAAAGTTGTGGTACTAATGCCCAACTAGTGTATGAAACTTTCCATAGTTAATAGGTATTTTAAAAGCACATCTTGTTAAGAGAAAAAAAAAACCACACACACAAGGCAGGGTAAATCATGATATACAAAAAGAGTTGGAGAATCTAAAAATAACCTAATGCTGTTAAAGCATCTTGGCAAACTAATTAATTCTAAGGAAATTAAGGATCTTGAAATTAAAAGCAATAAACTGTATAAGAAAGAGCTACAATTGGCTAAACAGAGGTACAAAACCAATCTTATAAAAAATAGTAAAATCCAGTACAAACCAGCATGGTCAATAATTAATAATATTAAAGGTGAAACCAGAAACCTAGATGAGACATTCGCAATACCAACTGATACATTCAACAAATATTTTGTAAGTTGTGCTGACAAAATAAAAAAACAGATCAGTGAACCCAATATAACTTATGTAGAATATCTTAACAGTGCAAACCTAAATCAGAATTGGGCCCAGACCATCATTGAAACACTTTAAAGAGGTATCCCAAGATGAAGTTCTTAAAGTTGTTAAGGAAATGAAAAATTCACATAGTACTGATATTTATAATATGTCAAACAATCTGCTAAAGGAAATAATATTGCAGCACCACTAACCTTTACTATAAACTTATGTATCAGAGATGGGGGTTTTCCTCATCCTCTTAAACTATCCAGGGTGACTCCAATCTTTAAGAAGGGCAGAAAATCTGAGTCTGTAAACTACAGGCCAATTTCACTCATACCAATTCTGGCCAAAGTCTTTGAGGGTATAATGTATCAGCAAATGTACGAGTATCAGGAAGTAAACGATATGTTAAGTACGTCACAGTTTGGTTACAGGAAAGGAAAATCAACTGTACATGCCATAGAACTGTTAGTAAGTGAAATTTTAGCAGCATTTGAGAACCACTCACATACATAAGTAACCTTATGCGACCTAAGCAAGGCCTTTGACTGTGTGGATCACTCTGTTTTGCTGTCTAAACTTGAATACTATGGAATGTGTGGCAAAAGTGTAAAACTCCTCAAATCATATCTTAACAATAGGAAGCAAGTGGTAAGTTCAGGAGGTTATGAATCAAAGATACTTGAGGTTCAACACGGAGTGCCACAGGGCTCCAAACTAGGTCAGCTTCTGTTCCTTGTGCATATAAATGACTTACCAGCAAATATCCATGTAAAAACATATGTACACAGATGATACCACTTTTCTGTCTGTAAACAAAGTATTTGACAACCTTGTCAGCAGTATGAATTTAGCAAAAGAAAATGCAACATCATGGTTTAATGCAAATTGCCTATTATTAAATGAGACAAAAACCCAGAATATGTGGTTCAGTCTGTCAAAGAATAACAAAATAGAAAACAAAATGTAAAATTTTTAGGTATCATCCTGGACAACCAATAACTTGGAACTCTTATGTTTAACACACAGCGGCCAGGCTGTCAAGAGTTACATACCTGCTGAAGAGGCTGATGGGCTGTGTGACATTTGAATATGTGAGGACTGCATGCTTTGCTTTTTCCAATCTGTTTTAAGATATGGGTTAGTACTCTGGTGAAACAGAAAAGAAGAAGAAGAAGAAGAAAGCAATTAGAGTAAAGGCAGACAATAGACCATACTGCAAACCACTGTTCGTTAAATATAAAATACTAACAGTTATTAACCTATATATTCTTGACAGTGTAAACTTCGTACTTGCAGACCTATCTAATTTAAGGATAATGAATCAGAAGCATGACCACAATACAAGAATCTGTAAGTCTCTAATCCTGCCACAAAACAGATTGGCAAACACTAACAATAGTCATGAGTACGTGTCAATTAGATATGCAACAAATTATCCAAACATGCCTCAAGTATGCCAACCAAACTATTTATGAAAAAGCTACACAGCTGCTTGTTAAAAAATCCATTCTATACATTAGAAGAATTTCTTGAAATACCCAATATCAACTTAAATATGTTAATATATTATGTAAAACTTTTAGGATAAGTGAACTGTCGAAGTCTATTGAAAGTAATATTGCTGAATGACGAATAAAGAATCTGAATCTAATGAGCTTGATGAGTGGCAAATGGTGTAAAAATTGGGTTGGGAAGTGTGTACCATTTGTGAAGCAACCACAGTTTAAAGAATATGATGGTTTATTGTCTAGATAAACTAAACTAGGTCCTTGAATGGTTGTGGTGGCCTAATTCAGATATGAAGTGCTATAGGAAATGCATGACCATGTGTAAAAATGGATGTAGACAAGTATAATATGGAACTGTGTACAGTGTGCATGAAGAGCATATTTATGTCAACAGATAACACCTTTTCACAGGCTACTAGAAACTGTAGTTCCATTCAAATTCCCAAGGTTAGAAGTCATAGGGCCTTTCAATAAGATTCCAGGAAATGAGTATATTCTAACAATTATTGGTCTTTTTTCTAGGTATATGGAAATGACTGCAATACCAAATCAGCAAGCATGGTGCTGCATGCATTCATCAATAATTGGATTTTGGGGTACCTGAGATGGTAGTAACAGACCAGGGACCACCTTCGTGGCTGATTTGTTGAAGTTGTGTGAACTCTTGAATGTGAAGATGTTGAGAACTAGCCCTCTGCAACCACAAGCCAGTAGTATGACAGAGACAGAACATTGTATGACAGCACAGATGTTGGTATATTACCTAGTTGCACACCACATATACTGGGGCATGCATCTAGAACTCTGAATCTGTGCCTACAATGTGTAGCAGCATACAAGTATCGGGTTGTTCCCACATGAGGCTCTCTAATTTACATTTCGATTTCTCGAAATCTATTTGCACAACAGGAAAAGTAATTGTTAAAACAACATGGAATCAATGGAACACACACTAGAATTATATGTGGTTTGTACTGTCTCAAAAACCCATAAGGCAATCTCAAAAAGACATACCAAGTCAGATGCTAATACAAATATTAATCAAACATAGCTGTTCATGCAGCTAGAAGCCCAATAAATTGGATTACTAATTAAAGATGCACTTTTTTCTTTTATAGTTCCCACATGCAAATGAATAGCTAAGAAATAGTGATTATTATTTATGCACTTTACGTATTTCTCTGTGAATTATATTTTGCAGAAGAATGTGTCATTGCAGAGGTCAGTATTTTCACATAATGATCACCACATGAAACATTGTGAAAATGAGTTCTTACTATATTTTCTTCCTTCACAGTTTGCACAGTGAATATGTTATTTTCACAGTCTATAAAGTATTGTGGCAGTGAACATTGTTTCCAAATCAGAATTTGCTCAAAGTATCTTCAGATGCAAGTAAGCTGAAAATGTGAGACCAGTTTTTACCAGCTTGCTACATCATTCTCAATTAATAAATTCTTTCTTCATGTGCATTTTGAACATTGTCCACTTCCTCAATAAGCTGATCTTCACATATTTCTTACAAAATATTTTCATGAACCTCGAAGTTTTAATACATTACTGAACAGACCTCCAAAGAAGAGGATATTTGAGCTGCATTTGACACCTGAAATGGTTAAGTCCATTTCATGACATAATCAATTAATGTCTCATGAAATGAGCTTCAAAAACCAGCGTGTTTTCTTCTTACAATGCAATGAAAAAATCTTAGGTTGCCCAGTAATGCTTTAATATTTACATAGCATTTTTGGGTAACCCATGCGGCCCATGGATGACACAAGGGAAATGGTCACTTGAGTACGTGTCAGAAAGTGCATACCACTCAAACCGACCGGCAAGCTGAGGAGTGCATATTGCGAGGTCTATATGGGAATAAGTGTGTGTTGTGTCTGAAAGGAAGGTCGGTGCACCGGTGTTGAGGCAGACAAGATCGAGGTGTTGGAGAAGGTCCACCAAAAGGGAGCCTCTCGGACAAGGTGCCGGAAAGCCCCATAGTGGGTGGTGGGCATTAAAGTCGCCTACCAACACGAAAGGTGAAGGGAGTTGGTCAACGAGGTGTAGCACATCTGCCCTAGTAAGGGTGGATGACGATGGTGAATAGATAATACAGAGGGAAAAGGTACATGTGGATAGAGTGATGCAGACGGCAACTGCCTTTAGGTGAGTATGCAATGTAATGGGATGGTAATAGACATCTCGAATGAGCATCAGAACCCCTCCATGGGCTGGGGTACCTTCCACAGGTGGCAGGTCGAAACGCACAGAGGTGTAGTGGGGAAAGTCTGCACGATCACTTTGATGCAACTTAGTTTCTTAGAGAGAGACTAGAAGCGGGCAGTGCAATTGAAGGAGTAGTTTTAACTCCTCCCAATTGGAACGAATGCCGCGAATATTCCATTGCAGGAGCGCCATGATAAAAAATGAGATAAGAAATGAGGATAAAAACGAACAAGCAAGTGGGGTCACCGCGATGGCCGCTGAGGACCGGATTTCGAGGGAGCACTACTGTCGCTATCTAGAGGCAGAGAATCATGTTCCATAGGTGCAACTGATGCATCTGCCAACTTCCCAAGTTGATCAGGAGGGGCACCTTCCGCTGGCGGTACAATGCCGGTTGCCCGGCTAACAGTAGTGCACCCCGGCGAGACAGAAGATGATCGGGGCCGACTACTGTTGGGCGGCGTGACGGATGGGTCACGCCTCGGCGGGGAAGGAGAGGAACTTTTTTTTTTTTTTTTTTTTTTTTTTTTTTTTTTTTTTTTTTTTTTTTGTTGGCTCTTCTGGAAAAGTGAGAAGAGGCAGTTGACGGTTGAGAAAATCTTCACGGACAGGTTCCTTTTTCAAAGTCCAGGCATTTTGTTTAGGTGCACGCAGTTTATTAGAGGGTGACGAAGACTGAACTTTAGAAGCAGCAGGAGGAAGCATGGACGTGGAACGGGCAATCTTCAGGCTGGCCGATCGCACAACTGTGTCAGCGAAAGTGAAATCACAGGTCTACGTACCTGCACCTTTAGTAGGTTGAATGGAGGTGAGGACCTTACTGTATGTGCCCACTGAGATGACAGTGGGCTTTTGACTCGCCAACAACTTTCGAGCAGCAGATGTTGAGACCTTTTCCGTAACCCGAATTTGCTGAATGACCTTTTCATCCTTGTATACAGGGCAGTCCCTAGAGGAAGCCGCATGGTCACCAATTCAATTAAGGCAGTGAGGGGATGGAGGTGGGCAATCGCCCTCATGGGCGTCCCTACCACAAATGACATTTTGCTGTATTAGGGCAAGATTGACGGGTGTGGTTGTATCTATGACATTGGAGACAGCGCATTTTGTTTGGTACATAACTTCATATCCTGCTTTGACCTTGGATGGGAGTTCAACTCTGTCGAATGTCAAAACACAGTACAAGTTGGTATTAGCTGGTTATCAAACTTTTTCAACACTATGCACTGCTGTTATACCCTGATCAGACATGTAGTTTTGTATTTCTTCATCAGACAACCCGTCAAGGGATCTTGTAAAAACTACCCCTCGTGACGAGTTGAGCGTGCGATGCACTTCTACCTGGACAGGAAACTTGTGTGTGTAGCAACGTAGTCCGTATTAGTTTTTGTGCCAGGAAGGCACTGTCCGCTTCCAGCAACAATGTTCCATTGCGCTGATGCAAACAGGTCTTAACAGGCCCAGCAATCGCATCAACACCTTTCTGAATGACTAAAGGATTTACAGAAGTGAAATCTTTACCATCGGTTCGAGAGAACTAGGAATTTCAGGAGATTGGGCAAAGTTTTCTTATGCTGAGGCGAATCAATCTTTCTTTTTTGGGTCAAAGTCACAGAAGAAGAGAAGGAAGTCATTGCAGAAGTGTCCCCCGTGATTACCGGCGTCTCCGATGGTGTGCTTCTTCCTAGTGGGGGCCCTCTCTGAGGGCTTACCCGCCTTAGGTGATTGTTCACACATCAGGTCACACGGCCTGAGAACTGACAGAGGGAACAATCGGCATATTCAGAAGGTACCAGCTCGGGTAATCACCCCTCCCTGGGCCTGGCCTTCACCAGGGGGTACGTACATGCCCTACTTGTCTACCCGGGGCGGGGAATTACACGTTACCCCGTCACCTGCTATGCATGATAATGCGTGGGTCGGCCCTTAGAAACACACAGGGAGGAAAGAATAATTCTGAAAATGAGTTCTTGTTATAATGATTTCCTTTGCACACTATATTACGATGCTTTTTGTGCCCCATAAAGTATTTGTGGGGGGGGGGGGGACACTTTCTGCAGTAGCATTACTGCCAGGTACACCTAGCATATATCCACTTACGAGCTGCAAACTTTTGCACCAGATATCTTCTGTGGAAGTAAGTTCAAAATATGAGACCAGTTTTTACCAACTTGCTTTTCAGTTCTCAATTAATAAATTTTCTCTTTGCAATGACCTGTTTTTAACATGGTTAACTTCCTCCAAGAAACTGATCTTCACCAGAGTTTGGTGAAAATATTTTTAAGGGAATATGTGAAGTTTCAAGATTTTACTGAACAGACTTCCAAAGAAAAGGATATTTGAGCTGAACCCAGTCATATGATTTCTGATCTTGAAATGAATAAGCCCATTTTGTGATATTTAAGTTAATTTTGCATGTCGTAAACTGAATATAAGTCAAACTCTTTCAGCACATCATCTTTGAGCAATGGACTCTGGAATGTCACAATTTTCTTTAGCTGGAGAAGCTGAACATCTTAATGTTAAAGCATTACATAGTACCAATGAAAGAAATTAAAAAAAAATCTAGTCTTATTCACTTTTAGATAACGCCTATTTTGTTTACTGTTTGTTTGTGTCCCCATTTGGCTACACTGTACAGGTTTTTTTTTCCCCAAAATATATGGGAAGGTTAGTAAAAAACATGACATTATACATCCCGTATTTTCTTTGTCGGGACAACAGGACACTTAGGTTAAATAAGGGATGATCCTGTAAAATACGGGCTGTCTGGTCATCCTACAGTAGACTTTGTAATGGATTTAGCACTAGGGCACACATTCATCTTGGTTAATGAAGTTTGTGATCCTTTGTCAATGTAATTAAAACCAGGAGGTATACCAATATATAGTTAAGTTCTATATCCATAGGCTACAGGTACTATGATACTATTATTTTGTATATACATAATTACCTGTCAGTACTTTGTTTTCATCTGAAATTTTCCACTAATATAGATAATAATATAGTAATGAACGAAATTAATTTTCCCAATATTAATGGAGCAAGCATTTTGAAAGGCATTGTTCAAAATTAAAAAGACTCATTACACATCATAATTATATTTTAATGCAAAATAATGTTATAAAAACACTTTTTCACACCATAAACTTTACAATTTTGACCATTCTTTGTCAACTTACTTTCATTTAATTATGGTTTACAACATTTTTTAAAATAATAATGATAACATTATTGGCTAGTAACATAATGAAATTCTTCATACTGCTACAAGAATGTAATTACTACAATTTCGTGAAGTTACGTAATATCTCCTAAACAGTTGCTGTCTCAATAGCGGGAAAGCACTATGATCCCTGTGCTGAATCCTGGTGCGGATCCTCTGTTGGCTGACAATTACCGCCAGATCAGGCTCACCAACATTCTCTGCAAGCTCTTTGAACATATTGAGAGTCGCCGGTTCTTGTGGATCCTTGAAGAGAGTGAATTCCTTGCACCACAACAGGTTGGGGAGGTTGGGGGGGCTTCCGCCAAGGTCGCTCTACCATTGTCATTGGAGTAGGCTATTCGCACTGCCTTCGCTAGGTGTGAGTATCTGGTTGCGGTATTTTTCAATCTTCGCAAGGCGTACGATAGCACCTGGCGCCTCAATATACTGGCTAGGTTGCATGACAGGGCCCCTATGAGGCTATGGGGCTACGGGGCCCCTTACTATTTTTATTTGGAATTTCCTCCCCCACCACTCGTTTTGGGTGAGGGTCAGTGTCCCTTAGTTCCGCCCATATCCAAGAGAACAAAGTCCCACAGGGCTCCACCTTCAATGTCACATTGTTTTTAGTGGCAATAAATGGTCTTGCAGTGCTGGTTGAACAGGGCTAGAATCTGATGTTGAAACTTTGTTGCATGGTGTTGGAGGAACTGGCTGTGAATCCTATCTGGTCCTGGAGTGGTATAGAGGCACGCAACAAGGGCAGTTTCTAACTCCCACTCACTGAATGGGTTGTTGTAGAGTTCCTGGTGGCGGGAGCGGAATAAGAACTGTTTATGTTCAGCCCGTACTGTGTAGAAGTTGTCACTGTATGTGACAGTCGAGGAGCAATGTATATAGTGCTCTGCCATGTGTTCGGCAATAGCTGTTGGGATTGTGCAGAGCATACCCTGGATGGTGAGAGGGATGGGATTCCTACCAGTGGGTGGTATCCAAAGACGTGCCGTACTTGTGTCCATACCAAAATCAGGGAGGTGCGGGAGCCGATTGTGGCTACATACCTTTTCCAGGAGTCCTGCTACTCTGGCGTATCAGTCGCTGAGCACGCGCAAGGAGCTGTTTAAAGGCTACCAGGTTCACCATAGAAGGGTGGTGTTGGTGGCACTTTAGTGGTCAGCAACGTTTGTGCGTAGCCTCAGCAATCTTTGGTGTACACGAGGTACATACTTGCGCCTAGGGGAACCAGTGGATTGCGGAACAGCTGCCTTGGCAGCTGAGATAATGGTGTCAGTCACCTGTTGGACTGAATTATCGACGTAGGCTGGTAGGGTAGCATTGATTACAGTAGCCGAGACATAAGCCGGCCAGTCATCCATACGGAGGTTGGTACTGTAGGAGCGACAAAAAGTGGTCGCTGCCACACAGGTCATCATGCACCTGCCAATTCAGGTGTGGTTGGAGACTTGGATTACACACAGAGAGGTCGATAGCTGAGAGTGTGCCTTGTGCCCTGCATAGATGCGTGGGGGTACAAGTGTTCAGGATGCAGAGTTCTTGCTGCGCCAAGAGGGCCTCACAGTCCCTCCACAGCCCATGATCCGAGTTCCATCCCACAATGTTTGGTGGGCGTTGAAGTCCCCTAAACGGAGGCATGGTGGGAGAAGTTGGGTTACTAAGCACAACCTCATCTGGTGGGAGGCAGATCGAACAAAGTTTCAACTCTTGCTCTGTCCAGATTATGAAAGCGACTGCCTTGAGATATGTGGAGAGGCACGGCACCACTGAGGACTGAGGCAAGGACGTAAACACACAAACACCTCCAGATACTATGTAGTAGAGGGACTGGTTCTTGTAGTAGCCCCTATAATCGCAAAGAACAGGGGACCTGTGGATAGGAAACCAGGTTTCCTGCAGGGATAAGCAGAGTGCAATGTAGTGGCATAGTAGTTGTTGCAGCTCAGCAAGATTGTGAAAAAAGCCGCTGCAATTCCATTGTAGGATTACATTTTCTCTATGCTGTAAGGCCATAATGAGATAAGGAAAAGGTTATTCCATAGCATCTCCTGCTGCTGAGGTTTCAGACTTTGTAGGATCTAGAACCATAGGTTCCAGTGATGGAGTTAGTGCGAGATCGTCAGGTGAGGCAAGGATCTCCACCTTGTCTGCAGCAGATGTGGGAGTCTAGTTTTAGAACCACCGAAGGTTCCGTTTCCTCTTTTTCTGCTTAGCCTCGCGCTGGCCCTTTGGCTTCAAGGGCTGGAAGGGCTTCTCAGTAGTGGCGTCAGGGGTTTGCAAAGAGCACGAGGCCCTTCGACCAGCAGTTTGGGGATCCTTTGCATCTGACTGGGATCCTGTTTTGCACCAGGAGAGCCTGAGAGGGGAGCGTCACAAGGGACCCCTTCCGAGTGAGAGGGGCCGAAGGAGGGTGCTGCTCCTGCAGCTGGACCGATGTCCCTAGTGTTTGAGAGTTACTTGCTCCCAAGGTAGGAAGATTGGGACTGACCAAAGAGGGTGTGCCCACAACTATCACGGGGGCAGGTAGAGATGATAGGACCTGGTAGCCCAATTGATTTGGTTGGACAAGGTGTTGGATTGTCGCCAGGGATGGCGACAACAAAGCTGCTTTGACATACGACGAGAGAATGTCAACTGGATGAAGCTTGAGATATTTCACACTGGTAGATCATCATCATGACTTTTTCAGGTAAGGAATCACCCTTAAAAGCCAAGATGAAAGGCACCAGTGGCAACCCTGCTGTGCTTCAGACCCCTGTGAATTAACCTGATGAAATGAACGCCCCGCCACTTCAAATTAGCTCTAAGTTCTTCATCGGACTGCAAAAGTCGGTCATAATGAAAGAAAATATCCTGGTCAATATTTAAGCTCTTATGAGGAGTTATGGAAACGTAAACATCACCCACCTTGTCCCAGGCCAGGAAGGCCCATGACTGGGCTGCAGATTACGTCGTTATAATTACTGCCCCAGATCGCATTTGGACATGCCCACCACCTCCCCGAACCTGTCCTCCAGGTTCTCTACGAAAAACAAAGGCCTCATCGTCATAAAAGATTTCCAATCAGTTCGACTACGCACTAAATACTTATTAGCGTATGCCTGACCTTGCGGATGGGCCCTACGTTCCTCCCATGGCGCGGCCAGGGATGGGAACGACTGGGGGTCATACTGTGCAGCATTATAGTCGCCTCTTCCTCTCTTAGAGACGGCAGTTGTACGTCTGCCAACGTTTCTTGATCCTTTCATGGTATTATCACGTTCTATACATCCACCCAGACAGTCCCACTTGCTCGGGTAAGCGTAATACAACTGATGTGCAGCACAGTGTGGCCGACTGTTGGTGCAACACAGCCCTCAGCTCGGAACCCCAGGTTCGCCAAGCCCGTACTCATCAAATTATTCCCGAGCCTTGAGGGGAGTTAGAGTTCTGGGTCAGGGTAAACAACCCAACGTTGACAGAAGTGCATGATCTGGGTTTTGGGTGCAGAGAACTTTAACCAATGTGTTGAGGCTCATGACTGCCATTCGCATGGCTCCTTGCAGACCCGTTTCAGCAACACCAATCATAGCAGAACTAAAGTATTAACAGAAGTCATTGGCAAAAAAGGAACAAGAAACCAATGACCCACCACCGCCAAAAGACCGTTGATCGGAATTAAGAAGAGCGGTACACTGAGGATGGAGCCCTGTGAGACGCCGTTCTCCTGGACATTGGTTGAGCTGATAGAGGTACGAAACCCGACCCTAAAAGAGCGAAGCGAAAGGAAGTTCTTGATAAAGATTGGGAGTGGACCTTGTAAGCCCAAGTCATACAATGTAGCAAGATTATTGAGGCGCCAGATAGTGTCACATGCCTTCCAGAAGTCAAAAAAAGATCGCAACAAGGTGCAAACGCCTAGGAGGTTGTGCAGTTGGCAGACTCCAGTGGTACTAAAATGTCAATAGGTGAGTGATCCTGACGGAAGCCCACCTGTTGGGGGGGCCAGGAGACTCCTATTTTGAAGTATCCACATAAGCTGTCGACTCACCATATGCTCAAGCAACTTACATACGACTTTAGATAGGCTGTTGGGGCAGTAACTGTCAACTGACAGCGGATCAGCACCGGTTTTATCATGGGGTTAATGATACTATCCCTCCACTGGGATGGAAAACACACCCTGCCCACACACAAACAAGGCGAGCAGTTTGTTTTGAGAGTCAAAAAATGTTCAAATGTTTTTAAATCTATCGGACCAAATTGCGTGGTCATCAGTCCGTAGCTTACAAACTACTTAAACCTAGGTAAACTAACCTAAGACAACACACACACACACACACACACCCATGCCCCAGGGAGGACTCTAACCTCCACGGCGAACAACCGCGCGCTCCGCAGCGAGACGCTTTAGACCGCTCGGCTGCTCCACCGCGACTTTTGAAAGTCCACTGAGAGGTGACGAACTGGCTGTGGATGCGGCCTGGTCCCACTGGTCCCAGGGAGGTATTGGGGCATGCAGCGAAGCAGTTTGGAACTCTCACTCAGTGAATGGAGCACTCTTACTGGCGGCGCGTTTGGAAAGAATTTCGCTCTACCTGTTGTTTGAGGGAACAGAAGGATGCACTATATATAGTTTGCCGCCACGGAGCAATGTGTTTTAGACGATATTCATCAACATCCAGGTGATGAAAGGTTTGATTTTAATCATGAAGTTTTAATTAAGGCTGGTGTACTTCAAGGTGCAATCTTATCGCACCTCTTATATTCCCTCTACATGGCTGACATTCCAGTACCAATCAGATGGCATGAGGGATTAGCATTATATGCAGATTACATGGCCTATTGGCGTCACTCCACCACGGCAGAAGGTATCAGTCGTCTTGCCAGCCAATGCATCCAAAAGCTAGAGCCGTGGTTAGCTAACCGGAGGGTAAGACCGAATGCGGGCAAAAGTCAATCATCTTTCACCATAAAAATGTCACTGTCAAAATACTAAAGCTCTGCGTGTCTGCCTATGGGGTAAACAAATTGCACCACGATGAACAGTCAAATACATGGGCATAACATTTGATGCAACCTTAACGTATAAGCAGACTATTTCAGATTTAATAATGAAAGATACGAAAAGACTATGATTATTAAAACCTATTAAAGGTACATTTCATGGAGCCACCACCTCAGCCCTTTTGTGTAGGTACCCCAGCTATATTCTCCTAAAGTTTTTTTGTTCAGAAAGAAGAATCATGCGGATAGCTGCTAATTTAAAACTGAGCGCTAGTAGGGAAGAGGTATATAACTTAACTGGTATTCAACCAATTGAGCAAAGGCTTATTAAACTGAAAGCAAATTTTGGAGCTGCTAGATTAAAAGATGAAACTAAAGTCACGGAATTGTTTAATAGGACACCTGTAAGGATTAACTATCCTAAATTTAAATACCCATATACGCCAAGGCAACTGCACAAGCAATGGAGAGGATGTACCCTGGAGACTTTGAACTTCTGTCAGTCCAAGACCAACGCAACTTATCCCTGCACTTGGGTAACGTAGATTGTTTTACGTATTTTGAGGAGGATAGTTTACTGGATATTACTATTTTATCTAATTCAGTCAAATTTTAGCACATTTAATTTTATTCAAAGATTTATTTTATAAAAGTTAAATCTACTCGTTCTGAGGTTTTTTTTCTAGGAAGGGTTTTTCCTCAGGCACAGATTAAGCGGGTTAACCTCCATTAAGACAAAAGGATGAACAAACTGAGGTAATAAAATACAAGAAAAATAAATATAAAATAAAAAAAAGCGTCTGCCATGCACTCGGCGATAAATGGCCAGGTGAGTACAGAGGGTGCCCTCGATGTTCAGAGAAGGGATTCCCGCCAGTGGGCGGTATCCAAATATGCGCTGTACCCAAGACCAAACGCGAGAAGTGGAGGCGCGAGAAACAATGGATGCTATGTACCTCTTCCAGCAATCCTGCTCGCTTCATGGAATGAGTCGTCGGACTCAGTCCCGCAGCCTTTTAAAGGAAATTAGGGTTTCCAATGTGGGATGACGCCGGTGGCGTTGCAGCTCTCGCCGACGGTCTCTGATGGCCTCAGCAATCTCCAACGTCCACCAGTGTACAGACTTTGGCCGAGGGAAGCCAGTAGTGGTTGGAACTTTGGCTTCGGCAGCAGAAACTATGACAGTAGTGATGTGTTGACCTGCCATATCTGCGTCGGCTGATAGTGGAGCAGAAACCACAGCAGCCGAAGTGTAGCCCCGCCAATCAGCTTGATGGAGACACCATTGGGGCGGGCGACCTGCAGGGTGCAAATGCAAGTGTGACAAAGGACAGGGAAGTGATCGCTACCTCAGAGATCGTCATGGACCCTCCAACTAAGATGTGGCAGAGGGCTTGGGCTACATATGGACAGATCAATGGAAGAGTATGTGCCATGTGTGATGCTGAAGTGTGTAGGAGCACCAGTATTCAAAAGGCAAACATCCTGTTGCACCAGCAAAGCTTCAACATGCTTACCACACCCTGAGGTCTGAGAACCACACCAAAAAGGGTGATGGGCATTGAAATCCCCCAATAGGACGAATGGAGGGGGAAGTTGCACGACCAAGGCAGTGAGGTCAGTTGGTGAAACTACCTCACCTGGAGGTAGGTACAGAAAGCAGACAGCGATGTCTTGTAGTGTCCTGATCCTGACAGCCACTGCCTCTAGTGTAGTGTGGAGAGGCACGGGGGCACTGGGGACAGTGACAAGGACGTACACACACACACACACACACACACACACACGGAGGGCCAAGGTCCACTGGGCAGGAAGCCACGTTTCTTGCAGGGCTATGCAAAATGCGGGGTAACGGCACAGTAATTTTCGCAGCTCAGTAATTGTTGCAGCTCAGCAATATGGTGGAAAAGATCGCCGCAATTCCATTGGAGGACGGAATTTTCGAATTTTCTCCGAGATGATGAGCCATAATTTGAAGCGAGACGGGTTATTCTATAGGAACACCTCCTACTAACTGCTCGGAATCTGCAGGATCAAGAACCATAGGTTCCGGTGAGTCTGCAATGGCGAGAGCCTCAGAGGGATGCGAGGATCTCCACCTCATCCTCAGAAGCAGAAGACTCAAGAGAGCGAGTTTGAGGATGCTGAGCATTCTTTTTTAGATTTCTTCTTTTTCTTCACCTCTCGCTGGCCCTTTGGTATTAAGCGCTGGAGAGGCTTCTCTGGAGCGGCATCAGGGACTGGCAGAGAGCAAGAGGCCCTTTGATTAGCAGCTGGCGGATTCTTCAGCCATCGGCTGGGAACCTGTAGCACACACTGAGAAACCTCGGAAGGGAGAGTATCGAGGGACTCCTTTCGAGCGAGAGGAGTTGGAGGGAGCTGTTGTGCCTCTGACTGAGTAATGGGGATAGTTATCCCCGATGGTGTGGGGGAAGGTGCTCCCACAGGTGGTGTGTGCTTGGGAGCAGATGATAGAGCACCGCTGCTGCCGGCGAATGGGCCGCGGAGAGCTCTGCCAGAGGCAGCAATGTTATTGGGCCGAAACGTTATTACCAACTGTCGAGGGGGCTGAATGAGTTTGGTGGCCCAGAGGGCCCATGGTGGTGGTTACAGGTTTACCTACCGTCATCACTAAAGTAATGGGTGACAACAGCAGCAAACGATGACCTCAGTGTGAGAGGGTGCAGTTGCTTGTATTTCTTTTTAGCCTCTGTGAATGAGAGTTTATCCATGGTCTTGGACTCCATAACCTTACGTTCCTCATGGAGCATCATGCAGTTTGGCGAGCAAGGGGGATGGTGTTATCCACAGTTGACACATACAGGTGGCGAAGTCCGACTGAGACAGACGCCCACATTCTCTACATGTGGGGCTGGAATTGCTCCTGGAGGCCATGTGGCCAAATTTTCAGTACTTTAAGCACCGCATTGGAGGAGTAATATGAGGCTTTACGTCGCGCTCATGTATCATAACCTTGACCTTTTTGGGCAAAGAATCGCCCTCAAGGGCCAGGATGAATGTTGTCCTTGGGCCCCCTGTAGATGCGCCAGACGAAGTGGACACACCGAGGTTGGTGCGTAGGTCATCAATGGACTGCAGGAGGGTATCACGGCGGAAAATAATCCCCTGAATCATGATGAAACTGTTGTGAGGGGTGATGGTCACAGGAACATCTCCCAGCTTCTCACAGGCTAGTAGTGTCCTTGAATCTGTGGCAGATGCTGCTTCAATGAGGACTGCACCGCTTTCCATCTTCGACATTGCTGGCACTACACCAAACTTTTCTCCTAAGTTGACTACAAAGAAAAGAGGTTTAGTATTATGAACGATTCCCCATCTGCTCTACTACATACAAGAAATTTAGGGGAGTAAGTCTCAAACGTTCCTCTGGCCCGTCGTTCTTCCCATGCCCGAGCTATGGAAAGTAACAATTTCGAGGTCATACTGTGCAGCATTATATTCACTTCTCCCACGCTTTGAGACGCCGTTTTTGCGATCGCCCATGCTATTAATTGATCGTTTCATCCTGTTCACCAAGCAGCTAGAGAACTATACATCCGCCCAGGCTGAGGCCCACGTGCCTGGGTAAGCCTTATACAATTGAGGTGTGGCAGGTTCCCTAGAGGTTGCTCGCTAGTGACTGTTCAACCACAACAGCCATGCTACACCTCAGTACGTATCACACCTTGAGATCGAGATTTTTATAGAGGTTTGTACCGTACTCGAAACCCAGGCGATTAAGCTAAGATCCCTGGGGTCTGAATGTACCATGTTCCTCCGTCGCGCCAAACGATGGTGGTTTAAGGAAGCTCAGAGCTCACGGGGCGGCGGACTGTTGACGTAGCACAGTCCACAGCTCAAGACCCCGGGTTTGCCAAGCCCGTACTCAGAAAATTAATGCCGAGCCCCTGAGGAGCCCAGTCCAGAGCAAGAGCTCCTGCAGCGGCAGCAGCGTTCCCCCTCCCAACGCGGTAGCTGTCAGCCCTTCTTGAGAGCCAGAAATCTTGCAGCAGCATTCCCCACCGACCGCAGCAGGTGTCAGTCCCGGTCCAGAGCCAGAGCTCTTGAAGCGGCAGTGGCTTTTTAACACCAACTGTGATAGCTGACACCCACAGTCCAGAGTCAGAGTTCTTGCTGCAGCAGCGGCGCTTTGCCACTGACCAAGGCAGCTGACAGCCCCAGAGCAGAGCCAGCAGCGGCGCTCCCCATCCGACTGTGGAAGCTGTCAGCCCTGGTCCAGAGCCAGAGATCTTGCAGAAATGGCGGCGTTCCACCTCCTACTGTGGGAGCAGTTTTTTGTTGTTTTAGGGCACACAACTGCTGAGGTCATTAGCGCCCGAATCAAAACTGGGATATACCCAAGGATAATAAGACTATATAAAAACAGGTAAAAACATAGGATAAAAATCAACAAAGGGAAGAGCTAAATGTCCTTTGCCAAATTGGTCAAGTTGATAAAATTCAATACGTGAGCAACAGCTCGTGCGTCATCAGCTAAAATTTCTTTCAGTATATCCAGTAAATGCAATGCAATCCGAACAGGAGTAAAATTTGAACAAGACAATAAAACATGGCGCACTGTCAGCGGGTGACCATAAGGACACCACGGTGCGGGGTCACCAGTTAGCAAGTGGCGGTGGCTGCACCGGCAGTGTCCGATCCGCAAACGGGCCAAAATGACATCTCGTCATGAGCGGCGTGAGGCGTCTTCCAAGTCACCAGGAGTGGTTTAATGGTCCTGAGTTTATTTGTAAGTGAGGACCACACATTATGCCACGAAGAAATAAGGCCACAGGAAAGAACCCCTCGAATATCATTCGATGGGACACAGTACCTAGCTGTTCGAGGTAGGAGAGTTGCAGCCTTGGCAGCAGCATCAACAGCCTCTTTACCAGACACGCCTGCGTGGCCAGGTATCCACAGGAGGTGAACGTGGGGGCCGTTGGCAGCTAACAACTGAAGGGAGCGGTTGATTCGGTGCACAACAGGATGGGCCGAAAAGGGGTCGCTCAGACTCTTGATGCCGCTCAGGGAGTCAGAGCAGATGACATAGGAAGGAGAACGGTGTCGGCGGATATATAGTACAGCCTGATAGAGCAGTGGTCATTAAGCCTGTAGTGAAAACAGTCATCCCGACGACAAACGCACATCCAACATCTGCATTGGTCTTCGAGCCATCCGTATATATGAAGACGGAATCTTCCAGCTGTGCACAAAGTTCAAAAAATCTCTAGCGGTAAACAGCATCCAAAGTACTCTCCTTCGGGAGTGAGGTGAGTTCGAGGTGAACGCGAACTTGAGCCTGAAGACGAGGTGGCACAGGGCACTCACCTATTTGAAATGTGGAAGGGAGAGAGAAATCGAGCTGCCGAAGCAAGCGACGAAAGCGGACTCCAGGAGGGAGCAGGACAATCGCGGAAAGCCTGTAATGTCTATTGAGGGAGCCATTAAAGAGTGATGGATAGGAAGGGTGGTGAGGCATCGAAAGCATACGGCATTCATACCGACACAGAAATATGACGCGTCGTAGGGTAAAGGTAATTCAGCAGCTTCGGCATAGAGGCTGTCAACAGGGCTTGTGTAAAAAGCTCCTATCGCCAAGCGTAGCCCCCGATGGTGAATCGAGTTCAGGCGGCGTAAAATGGACGGCCGTGCAGAATAGTACACGAAACTCCCGTAATCCAGCTTGGATGTGACAGACCGATAGAGGTGAAGTAGGATGGTACGATCCCCTCCCCATGATGTACCACTAAGAACACAGAGAACGTTGAGGGAACGAGTGCAGCGGGCAGCCAGGGAAGACCCATTTGGAGAACAGCTGAGTTTCCTAACCAACGTTAGCCCTAAAAATGTCGTCGTCTCCGCGAAGGGGAGAGCGTCGAGGCCGAGATGGAGAGAGAGTGGAAGAAACTCTATGTACCTCCAGAAGTTGATACAGACCGTTTTCTCATGGGAGAAACGGAAGCCGTTTGCGACACTCCAGGAAGAGAGACTGTCAAGGCAATGCTGAAGACGACGCTCCAAGAGACACGTTCTCTAGCGCTGCAATAGATCGTAAAGTCATCCACAAACTGGAAGCCTGAAACATCAACTGGGAGGCAATCTATAATTGGTTTGATCGCAACGGCGAAAAGTGCCACGCTCAAAACAGAGCCCTGTGGCACCCCATTCTCCTGGCGAAAAGTGTCCGACCAGACAGAGCCCACTCGTACGCTGAACATGCAATCTTTAAAAACAACACGAATAAATATGGGGAGACGGCCGCAAAAACCCCATGCATGCATGGTGCAAAGAATGCCCGCCCGCCAACAAGTGTCGTAAGCCTTCTCCAAATCGAAGAAGACGGCCACCGTCTGACACTTCCGGAAAAAGTTATCCATAACGAAGGTCGACGAGGTAACGAGGTGATCAATATAAGAGCGATGGCTTCGAAACCTGAATTGGACATTAGTGAGGAGATGTCGAGATTCGAGTATCCTAACCAGCCGAGCATTGACCATGCGCTCCATTACATTACAGACACAGCTGGTCAGGGAAATGGGGCGATAGCTGGAAGGAAGATGTTTGTCTTTCCCTGGTTTGAGTATGGGGACAACAATTGCTTCACGCCAACGAGTGTGAACTTCACCTTCAGTCCAGACGCGATTATAAATGCGAAGAAGTAAGCATTTACCTGCAGGGGAAAGGTTCCTCAGCCTGGAGCAGAGGATCGGGAAACGGCAAAGGCACATTCTAGCTCCTGCATGGTGAAAGTGGCATCGTAATTTTCACGATTGTGAAACGTAAAAGAAGGCGTTCGTGCCTTCTCGGCCTGCTTTCGGGGGAGGAAGTCAGGGTCATAATTAGCTAAGCTTGAGATCTCAGCGAAAGAGTGGCCCAAAGCTTTGCAGATATAAACAGGTTCCACGAGAACTTGGTTTGCTATGTTCAGGCCGGGGATTGGGGAATGGACCTTAGTGCCAGATGACCGGCGTAAGTTACCCCAGACAACCGACAAAGGAGTAGATCTGTTGAAAGAAATCCAGCAAGCTTTTTTGCTTTTTTTTAATGACACGACGGTATTTTGCTCGTAGCCTTTTTTAATTAATACAATTTTCCAAAGTAGGCCGGCGTTGAGCACGTCGCCGGGCTGGAACAGCGTCACTACATGCTGCATTTCACCAGGGAACTGGGACCCTACGTGGAGATGTTGAGGTTCGGGGTATGGAATGTTCGGCAGCGGTGAGGATGACGTCCTTGAGATAGTTGAACCGACTGTCACAGTTGGGAAGCTCTGATCATGGAAAACCGCCATGGAAGAATAGAGCCCCCAGTCTCCTTTGGAGATGTTCCAGCTGGTGGAACACGGAGAAGTAGTATGATGTAGGAAAGACATTATGCAGGGGAAATGGTCGCTCGAGTACCTATCAGACAGAACATACCAATCGAAACGTTGTGCAAGTGGAGTAGTGCAAATTGCGAGGTCCAGACGGGAATAGGTATGCATCGTGTCAGAGAGGAAAGTCGGTTCGCCAGTATTTAGGCAGACAAGGTTAAGATGGTTGAAGAGGTCAGCCAAAAGAGCCCCTCTAGCAAGAAGCTGGAGAGTCCCATAGAGAGTGGTGGGCGTTGAAGTCACCAATCAACAAAAATGGCGTAGGAAGCTGAGCAACAAGGTGCACTAAGTCTGCCCTAAGAACGGCAGATGACGGGGTGTAGATATTACAAAGAGAGAAGGTAAATGTGGAGATTGTGACATGGACGGCAACCATGTGTAGGGGAGTTTGCAGTGGGATGGAATGATAGTAGATATCTTCCCAAATGAACAGCATAGCACCTCCTGGGCAGGAATACCTTCCACAGAAGGTAAATCAAAACTCACTGCAGTATAGTGTGGGAAATCGATACGATCGGTTCGATGGAGCTTCGTTTCTTGTAGAGCAACTATAAGTGGGCAGTGCAATCGAAGGAGTAGTCTTAATTCATCGCGGTTAGAACAAATGCCTCCAATGCTCCACTGAAGGAGTGCCATAAAGGAAGAAAAGGGAGAAAGCAAGAGGGGATCAACTCGACTGTTGCTGAGGGCCTTGCTGCGAAGGGGCACTGCTACTGCCATCGACAGATGGACAATCGTGTTCCATGGGTTCATTCATCTGTTCTGCTTCCTTCCTGGGTGGATAGGAAGAGGCAGCTTCCTCCGCCTGTGAAATGCCGGCAGATCGGCAAGCAGCAGAGCGTCCTGGCGAGACAGAGGATGGCCGGGGCCGTCTACTGCGGTATGGCGTAACCGAAGAGTCACGCCGTGGCGGGAAAGGAGAGGAATCTCTTTGTGTGTCTTTTTGGAGACAGTTCAGTTTGAAGAATGAGCGGCTGATGGTTGGGAAGATGAAGCTTTCAGAAAATCTGAACAGGATCTTTTTTCGAAATCCGGGCTTCCAACTTAGTGGCCCATGGTTTCTGTGAGACTGAAGTGGACTGATATTTAGATTGAGCAGAAGGCATTGGGGATGTCGAGCGCGCAATCATTGAGCTGGATGATCTAACAAATGAGCCGCTGAAGGTAAAGTCACGCGTCTGTATACCCATCTCCTATGTTGGTCGAGGAGAGGAAAGGACATTGCTGTAGGTAACTGCTGGGAGCACAGCAGACTTTCTACTTGCTAGTAATATCCAGGCAGCAGAGGTGGAAATTTTTTCCTTGACTCCGATTTCCTGGATGACCCGCTCATCTTTATATACAGTCCATTCTCGAGAATTAGCAGCATGGTCACCAATGCAGTTGAACCGTTGACACTGGTAACATCTGGTGGGATTAGGGACATATGGCCGAACGGAGATGATTTCATATCCTGCCTTTATCTTCGAAGAAAAGTCAACTTGGTCGAAGGTCAAGAAAACGGTTTGGTTGGCGTTAGGTTGTTGTTAACTCTTTTCATAACATGATGTACAGCTGTTACACCCTGGTCAGAAAGGTGCTCCTGTAGTTCCTCATCCGACTGGCCGTCAAGGGATCGTGATAATACAACCCCCGCGACGACTTTTAGGGTACGATGAGGTTCGACCTTAACAGGAAAGGTGTGTAACAGTGTAGTGCGAAGCAACTTCTGAACTTTAAAGGCATCTTCCGTTTCCAGCAACAGTGTCCGATTTAGTTGGCGGGAACACGTTTTAACAGGACCTGCACCCCACTGCATGACAAAGGGATTCACTGATGTGAAATGACAAGGAATTTGGCAAGTTAGGCAAAATTTTCTTTTGCTTGGATTCATCGTGTGTCCATTTCTGGGTAAATGCAGAAGTTTAAAAAGAAGAAGCAGTAGTCATTGCGAAGTTGTCCCCTGTGATTACCGGCGTTTCGATTGCGTGGTCCTTCCTAATGGGGAACCCTCACTGAGGGCTCACCCGCCTAAGGTGATTGTCCACACGTCCCGAGTAACGGACGGAGGGACCAATCCGCACGGTCGGAAGGTTCAGTCCCTAAGCTTACAAACTACTTATGAACTAGCTAAGACTAAGGACGGCACAAATATCCATGCCCAAGGGGGGGATTCGAACCCCCCAACCGTAGTGGCCGTGCAGACCGTGACTGAAGTGCCTCAGTCCCCTCGGCCACCGCTGCCGGCGGAAGGTTACAGCTCGGGTAATCACCTCTCCCTGGGCCTGACCTTTACCAGGGGAGACGTACGGGCCATACATGCCAACCCGGGGCTGGGACTTACGCAGTACCCAGTCACTTCTTACGCAACGAGTGCGTGGGCGGCCTTCAGGAACGCACAGAGATGAAGAAAGGAAAGAGATAAGAAGGAAGTGGGAAAAGTTGAGTCTCAAACGCCGAGGCGGAGACTAGAGGAGGAGGGTAAGGCTAGAGGAATACAGTAAGGAGGGAAGGCAGGGACAAAGTTTGGAAGAAGAGAAACCTAGGAAAGAAAAAAGTTGGTACAAGAGATCACTTCAAACTTATATGTATGGGACACCCATCTCTGTGTGAAGGCATAAACCGGGGGGGGGGGGGAAGCAGCCTGGGGTGGGGCGGAAAGGAAGACTGCTTCAGCTCGGGGCCAAGAGAAGAGAAGAAAATGTAGTAGGTGAATATGGACTGGGAAAAATGAATGAAAGAGGAGATCGTTTGGTAGAATTTTGCACAGATCACAATTTAATGATCACCAACACTTCGTTTAATCATCATGAAAGAAGGCTGTATACATGGAAGAGACCAGGAGACACTGGAAGGTACCAGATTGATTTTATAGTGTTAAGGAATAGATTTAGAAACCAGGTTCTAAACTGTAAGACATATCCAGGGGCAGATATAGACTGACCATAATTTATTGGTTATTAACTGCAGATAAAAATTTAAGAGACTGCAGAAAGGTTAGGAGATGGAACCTGGACAAATTGAAGGGACCCGAGGTGGTTGAGAGTTTCAGAGGGAGCATTAGGCAAGGATTGGCTGGTACGGGGGGAAAGTAATACAGTAGAAGAAGAATGGGTAGCTCAGAGATAGGGTAGCGAAGGCTGCAAAGGACCATCTAGGCAGAACGACAAGGCCTAAAGAAATCCCTGGATAACACAGGATATACTGAATTTAATTGATGAGAGGAGAAAATATAAAAATTCAGCAAGTGAAACAGGAAAAATGGAGTACAAACGTCTGAAAAATGAGACTGACAGGAAGTGCAGACTGGCTAAGCAGGAATGGCTACAGGACAAATGCAGAACCGTAGAAGAATGCATAACTAGGGGAAAGATAGATACCGCCTACAGGAAAATAAGAGAGATTTGGAGACAAGAGAAACAGTTGTATGAATATCAAGAACTCAGACGGAAAACCAGTACTAAGCAAAGAGAGGAAAGCTGAACTTTGGAAGAAATATATAGAGGTCCTATAT
Source organism: Locusta migratoria (assembly GCA_026315105.1). Classification (NCBI taxonomy): domain Eukaryota; kingdom Metazoa; phylum Arthropoda; class Insecta; order Orthoptera; family Acrididae; genus Locusta; species Locusta migratoria. The sequence goes on from CM048746.1 coordinate 659,712,751, forward strand.
AAAGGAAATAAACTTGAAGGCAATATTCTAGAAATGGAAGACGAAGTGGAGGAAGATGAGATAGGAGATATGATACTGTGAGAAGAATTTGACAGAGCGCTGAAGGACTTCAGTCGAAACAAGGCCCCAGGAGTAGATTATATTCCATCTGAACTGCTGATATCGTTTGGAGAGCCAGACGTTAAAAAAATTGTTCCGCCTGGTATGCAAGATATATGAGACAGGGGAAATACCCTCCGACTTCAAGAAGAATATTGTAATTCCAATTCCAAAGAAAGCAGGTGCAGACAAGTGTGAAAATTACAGAACTATCGGTTTAATAAGTCATGATTGCAAAATACTAACACGAATTATTTACAGACGAATGGAAAAACGTGTGGAATCCAACCTCGGGCAAGAGCAGTTTGGATTTAGGAGAAATGTAGGAACACGGGAGGCAACACATTACGACTTATCTTAGAAGATAAGTTAAGGAAAGGCAAACCTACGTTTTTATCGTTTGTCGATTTGGAGAAAGCTTTTGACAATGTCGACTGGAATACACTATTCCAAATTCTGAAGGTAGCAGGGGTAAAATATAGGGAACGAAGAGATTCAACCTATACAAAAACCAGACAGCGGTTATTAGAGTCGAAGGACAAGAAAAGGACGCAGAGGTTGAGAAAGGAGTAACACAGGATTGTATCCTTTCCCCAACGTTGTTCAATCTGTACATTGGGCAGGCAGTGAAGGAATGGAAGGAGAAATTTGGAGAGAGCATTAAAGTGCAAGGAGAAGAAATAAAAACATTGCGGTTAACCGATGATATAGTAATTCTGTCAGAGACCGCAAAAGATCTGGAAGAGCAATTTAATGGAATAAACAGTGTTTTGAAAGGAAGGTATAAGATGAACATTAACAAGAGTAAAACGTAGGTAATGGAATGCAATGTCAGAAAATCAGACGCTGCTGAAGGAATTAGATTAGGCAATGAGACAATAAAAGTAGTAGATGAATCTTGATATTTGGGTAGCAAGATTACTTCTGATGGCCGAAGTAAAGAAGATATAATATGCAGAATGGCTATAGGAAGAAAAGCATTTCTAAAGCAGCGAAACTTGTTAACATACAATATTAATTTAAATGTTAGAAATCCTTTCTGAAAGCATTTGTCTGGAGTGTAGCATTGTATGGGAGTGAAACGTGGACGATAGGAAGTTCAGATAAAAAGATGATAGAAGGTTTTGAAATGTGGTGCTACAGAAGAATGATGAAAATTAGATGGGTAGATCACGTAACTAATGAGGAGGTGCTTAACCGAATCGGGGAGAAAAGGAGTTTCTGGCATATCCGAACTAGCAGAAGAGACCGATTGGACACATTCTGAGACATCAAGGAATTGTCATCTTAGCATTAGAAGGAAGTGTGTGGGGTAAAAATCTTAGAGGGAGACCGAGGGACGAATATAATAAGCAGATTCCAAAGAATTTAGATTGCCGAATATATTTTCAGATGAAGAGACTTGCACAGGACAGGTTAGCGTGGAGAGCTGCATCAAACCAGTCTGCGGACTGAAGACAACAACAACAACAACAACAACAACAATCTTATTTTCACAAAATTAATTTTTTTTTTACACAAAAGACAAATGAAATACCTGAGATGATAGTATTTAACGGAAATTATTCGCTGAAACAGAATATGCCATCAAAAACATAGTGCATATCGTAGTTTTTGCATTATAAAAAATTCAACTTTTCTACATTTTCTTTTTCAGTATCTAAACATTGGTTATTCACTGTAATACTGATCACGTGGTTTCATTAATTATTTATTTAAGTCTAGTTTACCGTACTGATGCTAATACTACAGTCATTTTTTTTAATCCAGCTTTTATACCTGGGAACTATGTTACTGGTCTCTAATTCAAATTTACTGAACTTGCGCAAAAAACTAAATATGCATCTTAATAGTACTCAGATCATTTGACGCCTTGTACGAAATGTTTGGTTAAGCCGTTTTCAAGATGTATCGTATCGTATCACCGCATACGTCTAGTCCAGGAGATCTCAGACTTTGAGTCGCGGAGCACCTTTAAATCGTGGAACTAAAGGCGGAGCATTGAATCTTACGTCGCAGATATATACTGCATTTGGTAAATTATTAACGAAGCAAGGTGATTTCACAATTTAAGTACACAAGACATTAAGATTATTCACAGTACAAGTTTATTTCATGGACAATTTCACATTACACAGAAATCAACGCACATACAAAAACAGTAACAAAACATTTGGGAATAAATTCAGTAGAACAAGTATTTTAGATCCTAATTTTTTTTTTTTACACACACGGATAAATAGGTATTTAAAGACGTTGTTAGAAGCTTTCCTTGGTTTAGAAAAAAAACAAGGATGCCAAGAGAGTGATGAGACTGTTTTAATTTGCACAGAGAGACTATATTTGGTTGAATATTGGACAGGTGCAACCTAATACCTTGCTCTACATTGAGACGGGATCTGTATTTTGTTTTAATTTAAACATATGCAGAAAACTACGATTCGCATAAATATTTGTTTGAGAAAAGACAGTAGAATATGTTTAGCTTTATCTGATAAGATTTTACACTCGTCCTTTAACGTACACCAAAATTCTGAGACTGACTGTCTTAGTCAGTCAGAGGGGTGGGGGCCGCTGCTTCTGTACTGTGTAGGTATGGCGACTCGAAAGCACCGTGATAACACGTTTTGGGCAAATAACATCCATAGGACGATTGGCAAAGTTATGGAAATCGGGCTGCTTAAAATCAATCAGGGAAATTTTAGGAAAATTCGAAAAAACTGAAAAAAATTTGGATTTGCCTGAAAGCACGGAACATTCTCGATATAAAAAAGAACTTAACCTTGAGATAATAAATCCTGTAAAGAAGACTACTTACTTGCTGTTCATTAGCAATTAGAATTAATAACACTATCAGAAAAAGAAACTCCTTACGTGTTTACCCATCCAACAAAAAAAGTTAAAACTCTGTCTGGAAATCAGGGAAATGTCAAGGAATTCCACTCTGGAAAACTTGTGGCAACCGTAAATAACCAGTTACCTAAATATGTTGAGCAATTTTAAGTGGTGAAAACTTTTTTTTCCTTCCTGGATCACGAGGACCAGTAATTCTTAACTTCAATAGTCGTCTACTATGGGAATGTTTTTCTTTTTCTTTTCTTTGTTGTAGCTAGTCATCAATTTTTTGTTTTCTGGAAGTTAGAGCTGCACGTTGTAGTGAGGTGAGGTCCCCACTCCACGCTTAAAAACCAATTTGAATCTAATGCCTGCATTTTGTGTAACGCAATACATGACCTTAAGTCCACTGAACGTAATGTAGGTCTATCAGGCGACAACATTTTTCGCTGCAAGGACTCAGAATTAAGTGCTGTAGGTGTCTTCATTCCAAAACTTTCTAATACATATGTCAAAAGACGCAAGTTAGGATTTGATACAATAAGATGTAAAAAGAGTAAAGTTCTTAATTTTTTTTCAGTTGCTTGATCAAGACTGCGGATCTTACCTTGTTCCTTGCAATATTTTTGTGCAGAAACGGAAAGCTAACCAACGGACAAACCCTTCAGTAGCACATGTAGTTCTGCCGTATTTCCATATAAATATTTTTATGATGGTACAACAGAAGATGCAGAAACCACATCGTACTTGGCGGTCCTTTCCCTCTCCTTCCCTCTTTACTGGCTGCCCTCGTGCTTCTCCCAAAATAAGAAATAAAAGAGAGAGATGGCAAGGCATGTGTCAGCAGGGCAAACACCATAGCGAGCGCGTAGAGCACGAGAAACAAGGCTGAAGCCCAGCCCCTACCACTCGACTCACGAACACGTCAATCACAAAGTAGTTTTCAACGGTGTATAATACACAAACGACTTTGTAACGTAATGTACTGTACGTCACAGGTACCTTTGACATCACCGCGGTTCCTAGCGGACTTGACAAGCAGCTGCCCCACGCTCGGCACGGATGAGACCGGAGAGTTACAAGCTGTACACGCTCTTGGCTGGTCCTTACACATTGCTTATGCACGGTACCCGCAAACGGTAAAAGATGACGGAATGTGCTTCTGCAATTCAACTTTCAATTGGCGCACCCAATATAATACAGAAAATTTATGGGCAATGAACCATCTTTCTACATCTTCATCTACAACCATACTCCGCAAGCCACCCGACGGTGTGTGGCGGAGGGTACCTTGAGCACCACTATCGATTTTCCCTCCTATTCCAGTCACGTGTTGTTCACGGAAAGAAGGATTATCGGTATGCTTCTGTCTGGGCTCTTCAAAAATGTTCAAATGTTTGTAGAGTCTATGGGACTTAACTACGGGGGTCATCAGTCCCTAAACTTTTAAACTACTTATGAACTACTTACGAACTAGGACGATACAAATATGCATGCCCGAGGGGGGATTCGAACCCCCGAACGTAGTGGCCGTGCAGACCGTGACTGGAGCGCCTCAGTCCCCTCGGCAACCGCGGCCGGCTCTCTAATCTCTCTAATTGTTGCTGCTGCTGTGTTACTCAGGTTTTCCACATGGAGAGACAGTAGAACTGCATTAATCTTATCCCTTGTGACTTCGAATCAGTGTTCAGATATTTGGTTAGTTCATATGCAAAGATCTACATGAGAATGGACACATCTCCAACAATTACAACACAATGCTTTAACTTCTTTGTTCCACCACTAGATTTAACTGTGTTTTTATTTTATTTTTATTTATTTATTATTTTTACATAATTCAGACTCTCAAGTTTTACAAAATTAGTGCTGCTGATAATCGGAAAGTGGATCCTGCTAATATTTTCAAATCCTATCTTTACTTTTATTTCTAATTAACCATTGTTCAACCTCAAATGACTAAGGACGGACAAAGTTACGGTCGAAAGTAAATTTCAGGGAATCTTTACTCGTCGGTTGCGATATCACTGAATGGCATTCACTCCTAAACAAGTACAACAAACACACTTAAACGCTGCAGCTAACGCTGACGCTTACCACGCGCTAAAGTGTGACGCAGCACTCGGCACGGCACTTCCCACCTCCAGCGCGTCCACCGAAACACAATCAGCCATGGAAGCGGACACATGGAAGGTGCTCAATACTATTATACAGGGTGTTACAAAAAGGTACGGCCGAACTTTCAGCAAACAATCCTCACACACAAAGAAAGAAAATATGTTTGTGGACATGTGTCCGGAAACCCTTAATTTCCATGTTAGAGCTCATTTTATTACTTCTCTTCAAATCACATTACTCATGGAAAGGAAACACACAGCAACAGAACGTACCAGCGTGACTTCAAACCCTTTGTTACAGGACATCTTCAAAATGTCCTCCGTTAGCGAGGATACATGTATCCACCCTCCATCGCATGGAATCCCTGATGCGCTGATGCAGCCCTGGAGAATGGCGTATTGTATTACAGCCGTCCACAATACGAGCACGAAGAGTCTCTACATTTGGTACCAGGGTTACGTAGACAAGATATTTCAAATGCCCCCATAAATGAAAGTCAAGAGGTTTGAGGTCAGGAGAGCGTGGAGGCCATGGAATTGGTCCGCCTCTACCACACGACTGAAATGTGCAGGAGCTGCATCGTGCATGAACCACATGTTGTGTCTTACTTTTAAGGGCACATATTCTAGCAGCACAGGTGAGTATCACGTATGAAGTCATGATAACGTGCTCCAGTGAGCGTAGGTGGAAGAACATGAGGCCCAATCAAGACATCAACAATTCCAGCCCAAACGTTCACAGAAAATCTGTGTTGATGACGTGATTGCACAATTGCGTGCGGATTCTCGTCAGCCCACATATGTTGATTGTGAAAATTTACAATTTGATCACGTTGGAATGAAGCCTCGCCCGTAAATAGAACATTTGCAATGAAATGAGGAGCGACACATTGTTGGATGAACCGTTCGCAGAATTGTACCCGTGGAGGCCAATCAGTTGCTGATAGTGCCTGCACACGCTGTACACGGTACGGAAACAACTGGTTCTCCCGTAGCACTCTCCATACAGTGACGTGGTCAACGTTACCTTGTACAGCAGCAACTTCTCTGTCGCCGACATTAGGGTTATCGTCAACTGCACCAAGAATTGCCTCGTCCATTACAGGTGTCCTCGTCGTTCTAGGTCTTCCCCAGTCGCGAGTCATAGGCTGGAATGTTCCGTGCTCCCTAAGACGCCGATCAATTGCTTCCAACGTCTTCCTGTCGGGACACCTTCGTTCTGGAAATCTGTATCGATACAAACGTACCGTTCCACGGCTATTGCCCCGTGCTAATCCATACATCAAATGGACATCTGCCAACTCCGTATTTGTAAACATTGCACTGACTGCAAAACCACGTTCGTGATGAACAGTAACCAGTTGATGCTACGTACTGATGTGCTTGATGCTAGTACTGTGGAGCAATGAGTCGCATGTCAACACAAGCACTGACGTAAACATTACCTTCCTTCAATTGGGCAGTGAATCGAGGAAGTACAGTACATACTAACGAAACAATTGGGTATTTTGACAATTGTCTGCACGAATTATTTCAATTTACATTTAAAGAGAAATATTAAAATGACCTCTAACATGGAAATTAAGCGTATCCGGACACATGTCCACATATTTTCTTCGTGTGTGAGGAATGTTTCCTGAAAGTTTGGCCGTACCTTTTTCTAACACCCTGTATACTTAACTCGAGCATTAAGTGCTCCGTGCAGCACAGTTTGACAAACTCTGGTCTAGTTTATCTTTAGAATGAGCCTATCTGCTCCTTTGTGTCATACATGGATCAATAATTATTAAGTTTTAAGTGGTTTATTACATATTTCTCCAAGGCCAAAGAGGGCTTTTCCCGTCGTTTGCCATTTACTGTATAACGGCCTAGATTTTCCAGTCACGTGTCTATAGACAAAGCTAGCGACCAGACGCTAGTTTGACAGATACGAGGTGCCGCTAACTATTTACTAACCCCTGAACTACGACTCAGTAGCTGTCAAAACATTACGATTCCCACCCATGTGCGTGATTTACCACGTAAGTGCAGACTTCAAGTGTCCCCACGAAACTGTCCCCTTACAAGATCCATCATTTCCCCATATTCCTTTACTGTTTCTCCAGCCTCCCCGCCCTTTTGCTTCTTCGTAAAGCGTCGATGGCCTCTTCATCCCGCACTACCTCTTAAGGCAACGGGATGTCGCCCTGTCGCCTTCGCATTATAGCGACCAAGCATTGTAAGGTACATTTTCCAATTATGTTGTTCGTTAAAACTCTGAATTTTGCCAAAGGTCCGTCTATTACCTTGCAGATGCAATGGTGTGCACAATTTCCGCACTTTCAGCAACTGATAGAGCTGCTTAATCACTTCCGAAATGAAATTTGAGCCTTTATCTGTAATAATAGCTTCCGGTACTCCAAATTTGAGTATCGAATTTTTTATCAGCGCCTTTAACTGCTGTTCAATAAATTCTTCCAACAATAGCTGCAAATTGCGAGCAAACCGGTATGGCTTCATATATATCAGAGTGTTGTTACCTGTTGGAAGTGTGTGTTGCATAGTCTTCATCGTCGGCAATTGCCTTGTGTGTTAAATCCTGAAACTATTAGGACAGATAGAATTTCATCCCTATCACCTCAATTCAAGTGTGAAATTTTCTGGCGGAAGACATAGAAAGTGTCTTTATTTAGACTTTGCCACACATGCATTGTGAAGGCTGCTATTGCTGTACCACCACCACAAACACCACCCGCCGTTCTACAACACCAGTACAGAGATAAAATACAAAGAGAAGTCATCTCATGTGGCTCGGAACTTCTCGATTCTTCTCTTCTTCGATGGAGAGCAAGATCAATTTCCTTGCCACCATATCCATTTTTCTCGAAGGCCGACCGTGAGTGATTTAGTTCAGCCTCCAAGTAAACTGGTTCACAGATTTTGTTGGATCCATCCACCAAGTTTTTTATGATACCTATTTTTTGCCTAAGATTGTGGTTTGACTCCTTGTGGAGGTATCGATCAGTATGTGTGTTGGTTCTGTATACCTAATATCCCATCCAATATATCCAGGAAGTTGAGTTGGCCATTTTTCTCTTTCTCTATCGTGAACTGTATCTTTTGATTAACGCTATCGAGAAGCATTAAGAAGGCATCCAGCTCCTCCTCACCTGGTTCCACACGACAAAGGTGTCAACATATCGGTACCACTTAGTTTCTTTCTGGTCGTCTGTAGCGCCTGCTGTTCGAAAAACTCCATAAATAGACAACAGCTGAACTAAGATGGCTACCAATAGCCACTCCGCAAATTTGTTCATAAAACTCCTTGTTGTACTGGAAATGTCTGGAAGTGTCTGAACAAGGCAACAATGTCAGATGGAAACATCTCGTATGTATGAAATAGCTTCATTCACAGGTACCACAGTAAACAAAGACACTACATCAAAACTCACCAGAATATCATTCGGGCTGACAATCTACCTTAGTATCGCAAATGCTGGAAGCTTTTAATGTAGCTGTCCGTTTTTCCAATGTAAGACTACAGCAGAGAGGCGAGTATCTGGCCACCTCATGGGTGGGAGATCCTATGGCGCTCACAATCGGTCTTAACGGAACCATGATCTTATGCCTTATAGACTGAATGAATAAACTTCTGTTTTACACAGTTGTTTTTTGAACGTCTGAAGAGGCAGGAGACTTCTCAGCTGATTCGTTCTCAAAATTTTCGGAGTAGGATCCTTCAAGTTTTTTATAAATCGTGGGATCTAAGAGATCAGTAACGTGATAACCTTCGCTCTTCAGCGAAACTGTAGCATTTCCTTTGTCAGCATGAAGTACGATGATACTGTTATCTGCATTGATCTCCCTTATAGCCCTCTTTTCCACTTGAGAAATTTCTGTTAAGTGGTTTTGCCTTTCGTAATATTCTGGCCGTTTCTGTCCTAATGCCATCTGTAGATTGCGAAGGTAACAGACGGATTCCTGCTTCAAAATTGGCTATAAAGTCCTCCTTTGGTACCTTAAATGTCACTGCAAAATAACCCCCTTTCGAGAGAAATGAAATTTCTTCTTTCGTTAATTCTCTCCCAGACAAAATAACAACCGTTCGGGAATTATCAGCGACTGATATTTCAACGTCTGTCTCTGCCTATTAGAAGACACTTTGTAAGGTATGGTGCTGAAAAATTGTGAAATGGATAGGAATGATTCCGGCTGGGCAAGGTTTTGTGGGTTAATACAATAGGAAGACAGGAGCGGCTGACCCTGAATTAATTACTGATATTTAACATCACACCAAATAATTTGCATGATTTGTCCTGTTTCAGTTCTAATTGTATTGAGACTCTTCCACTTCCTGCAAGTGGCATAAAATATAATTAATAATTTCTCCCCGCCAAAAATCTAACGAACTAACTGGGATCTGACGACTAATAATGTTGAAAAAACATCTTTCAAATCCAGCAATATTTACTACACCTTTTTAAGCAGGATAAAACACACAATCATAAATCCAATACTAAAAATCATAAGCAACAAGAATACATTTATAACAAAATAAGAAATAACAATCTAATGCATATGAAGTTATACAAATTATTGCGAAACTGAAAATTAGTAACGACTGGCAAGTCAGAAACCCGTATCGAGAAATAATATAATATTCTTAGCGGGATAATCGAGTCGGAATACCAGTGCAGGGTTGACTTTCCTAACTACACAATCCCCACTATAAGGCAGAACCTGTTGTGTATCGACTACATGTTGCTGCAGAGCGCTTTACCATACATTACCAAATTGACGACTTGCGTGTGAAGGCGCTGCGCTGCAGTGGCGTGGGGGCAGGGCGACTGTGAGCTGAAAATTTGCGCGACCACAAAATAAAAAGGAAAACTCGTTCCGTCACTCGGAAGCTGTACTCCCTGCTATCAGCCTCTGTGCGCTCGGCAGTACACAGTGCCTACGATCTCAAACAATCCTGCCAAGTCAGGACCACTTCAGTGAGCGTAGACAAGTACGCACGAGTACTGAAGTTCTAAATGACTCCAGAAGTTGAGTATATCGCAACTAGTGCTTCGGTGCCCTGGTATTGGCTGGCTGACCTTATTCAAACCAAAAACAAGAACAGTAAATCTCAGAGTGTACCCTGAAACTTATACAAGTTCACTCGTCCAAGTATCGGCTCAATAAGCAAAATCTCCAAGTCCGCACAATTGGGAGGACAGGACGCCACCAGACGCGTCCGTACTCGAGCGCTACGAAACACGAAGTCCCCTTCTATTACCACGTCTCTGCGCAAGACCCCCCCCCCCCCAGAAACGTTTTTATGTAAAGCCAATCAGCGTCGAGTTCTCGAACTCCAGCCAGTAAAATCTCACAAGACAACCGCCGATTTCGAAAAACTGGCACTTTGAACATCAGCCAATCAAAGACGGCATCCCTTCCACACAAACTTATGGCGCGATTCTCACTAAGCGGCTCTAACCGTCGCCCGTGGGAGCGGCTGCCTAGCCTCCAGCAAACACTCCGTCGCTTTCCCTTTCGGACCCTCGGCCACAGCCGTGGGCCCTGCTAGCTTCTTCTAAAAAGCGCAGACGTTGCCTCTCCTTCACAGTTTGGGACACAAGGCTACGACCTACTGCCCTGCCAGTGTGCCACCAAAGGCCAGCGAGCCTGGCCTCATACGGCGCCGCAGGGCGCAGGTAGGAAGGAATTCGCCCCCTCAGGCCCAAGTCAGCTCTGTATCTCACCTTAGCAAAAATCTTCCCTGCATCGTATTCCCGACAGCAATAGAAAATTGTATGTACAGGACTCATTAAGACAATACGTCAACAATAAACATCGAAAATAAAGATGAGAGATGGACTGCCATCTCAACTTCTGCACTGATTTCCATGGTCTTAAATGTTATTTCATCAACCTTATTCCAGTCACAACATTGAATTACACTACTGTTATACAAATGGAGGTGTAACAGTTTGCTGCTAGTTGCCGCCAGTTCTCGACGTGTCTGGTGAATGCGCTCACGTAGCATTGCTACTTCCATGCGGTTGTAAATACGGTTAGCTTGCGCTGAATGGAACATTCTCCTCACCTTCAGAAATTTTTCCACTGTCGCAGCATCTCGGCAGCTTAACAGAATGTGAGCGTACACAGTTGTTGACCTTTCTTCTAGTGCAGTCCCTCCAGTCGTCTAACTAAAACGGGCACGTCGTCCTCAGAGGCGACTTACGATACAATGTCAACTTTCACGACCGGTGTCGTCTTTCAGGTGAAACTTCCGGGCTGAGAAGTATTACACCTGGACCACGACCTCTCAGCCCGGAAGTTCTACCTGAACGATTTAAATATGATCACTTTTATCAGAGTTCAGTTCCAGTGAAGTCTCTTGGTAGATTGCGGCAGCTTCACTCCAGCATCCAATCTTTTTAGATCCCTTCCGGCACCATCTACCTCGTCGTGGAAAATTACTTCGATCTCTTCCTCATCCTCGTCAAGTTCAGTTTCTGGGGAGTCTCGCAAAATACGCCAAAATAGTGTTTGCACGTCTTGGAGCAGTTCAGACCAAATTTGCGACATTCACATACCGCTGTGCTACCTGTTTTGTATGTACAGGAAACTTTCAGTAGCGGGTTTGGTGCCGCATCTACCGCCATAGTCATGGGTAACGTTTTTTCTTCTTTTTTTGTGGTTTTAGGGCGCATAACTGCTAAGGTCATTAGCACCCAGCTAAGAACAGATTCGCTAGATCTCGAAAAAATTGGTAACTACCAGATAGAGTATCAAAAGAAGGCTAAAAACGAAAGATAAAACCAACTAAAAGGGTTAAATATCTTTTGATAGATTGGCCATGTTGATAAAACGCAAAACTCGAGCAGCTGCTCGTGTGTCACCAGCTAAAATTTCCTCCAGAGTAGACAGAAAGTGAAGGGCTACACGGAGATGATTAAAATTAACACAAGACACTAAAACATGTCGCACCGTCAGCAATTCACCACAGGAGCACAGCGGTGCATGGTCGGCGGTTAGCAAATGACGGTGGTTGAAACAGCAGTGACCGATCCGCAACCGGGCCAGGATGACCTCTCGCCGAGAGGGGCGTGAGGATGTCCTCCAAGCGGTTAGGATCGCTTTTACAGTTCTCAATTTACTGTCGTGGAGTGAGAACCACGCACTGTGCCAGGACGACACAATACTCCGGCGAAGAGCCCGTTGAACATCGTCCGATGGGATGCAAAAAGTAGCCATGCGAGGCAAAAGAGCTGCTGCCTTGGCTGCTATGTCAGTGGTCTCATTCCCGGGAACACCCACGTGACCAGGGACCCACAGGAAAGAAACGTGACAGCTGTCATCTGCTAGCAACTGGAGGGAGCGTTGGATCAGATACACGAGAGGATGGTTCGAGAAAGGGTCCTTAAGACTCTGCAGGGCACTAAGGGAGTCCGAACATATGGCATAGAAAGGTTGGCGGTGGCGGCAGGTATACAAAACGCCCTGGTGGAGGGCAAAAAGCTCAGCCGTGAAGTTCGAGCACCGGTCAGGGAGCTTGTATTGGAAACGGTTGTCCCCAACGACGAAAGCAGATCTGACACCGTCAGTGCTCTTGGAACCATCAGTGTAAATAAATATGGCATTATCGAACCGCGAACGGAGTTCGACAAGCCTCGAGCGGTATACCAAATCCGGAGTGCTCTCCTTGGGCAGCGAACTAAGTTCAAGGTGAGTGTGAACCTGGGCCTGATGCCACAGTGGCAATGGGCTCTCGCTCAACCTAAAGGTTGGAGGAAGGGTAAAATCGAGCCGCTGAAGCAGGCGATGAAACCGAACTCCAGGTTGAAGCAAGGCATTCGCAGACAACTGATATTGGCGATCGAGTGAATCGTCAGAAAATAATCGGTAAGATGGATGGTTGGGCATCGACCGCAAGCGGCATGCGTACCGACACAAGAGTATGTCACGCCGAGTGGTCAAGGGTAATACAGTAGCCTCGGCATACAGACTTTCAACAGGGCTGGTATAAAATGCACTGGTCGCCAGACGTAATCCCCGATGGTGGATAGAGTTGAGACGGCGGAGAATCGACGGCCGTGCAGAAGAGTATACAAGGCTTCCGTAGTCGAGCTTCGACTGAACAATGGCCTGGTAAAGGTGAAGCAGGACGGTACAATCCGCTCCCCATGATGTGCCACTGAGGACACGGAGAACATTAAGGGATCGGGCACAACGGGCAGCTAGGTAAGACACGTGGGGGGACCAGCAAAGTTTACGATCCAGCATGAGTCCCTAGAATTTCGTTGTCTCCACGAATAGGAGATCTACGGGGCCGAGACGTAGAGATGGTGGAAGAAATTCCTTGTATCTCCAGAAGTTTATACACGCCGTTTTCTCAGTGGAGAATTGGAAGCCGTTTGCGATGCTCCAGGAATATAGACGGTCAAGACAGCGTTGAAGACAATGCTCCAAGAGACATGTCCGCTGGGCGCTGCAATAAATTGCGAAATCATCTACAAAAAGGGATCCGGAAACGTCGGCTGACAGGCAGTCTACAATCGGATTGATTGCAATGTCAAAAAGAGCCACGCTCAAGACGGATAGAGCCCACACGTACCCAGAACTTGCGATCTGCCAAAAACGCTTGAATAAAGAGAGGGAGGCGGCCACGAAGGCCCTATGAGTGCAATGTGCTGAGAATGTCCGCCCTCCAACAGGTATCGTAAGCCTTCTCCAAGTCGAAAAACACTGCTACCGTTTGACGCGCCCTTAAAAAGTTATTCATAATGAAGGTCGACAAGGTGACTAGGTGATCAGGTGATCAGCTGCAGAGCGGTTTCTACGAAAACCAAATTGGATATTAGTCAGGAGGCGTCGAGATTCGAGGAGCCAGACCAACCGAGCGTTAACCATGCGTTCCATCACCTTACAGACGCAGCTAGTAAGAGAAATGGGGCGATAACTTGATGGAAGATGTTTGTCCTTCCCTGGTTTTGGGGGTGGGGACAACAATGGCTTCACGCCAACTTGTGGGAACCTGACCATTCCATATGCGATTATAGGTGCTAAGTACGAAACACTTGCCCGCAGGAGAAAGGTTTTTCAGCATCTCAATATGGATGGAATCGGGCCAGGGAGCAGATGATCGGGACAGGGCGAGAGCACGGTCTAGCTCTTGCATGGTGAAGGCGACGTTATAATTTTCACGATTAAAAGAGTGGAAAGAAGGCGGCCGTGCCTCCTCTACCTGTTTACGAGGGAGAAAGGCAGGGTGATAATGGGCAGAGCTCGAAACCTCCGCAAATAAACGGCCCAATGCGTTGGAAACATCAACAGGGTCCACGAGGACTGCGTTCTCCACGGTCAGGCCAGGAATCAGAGTGGACCTTGATGCCAGATAATCGGCGTAGGCCACCCCAAACAACCGTGGAGGGAGTAAAACGGTTAAAAGAACTAGTAAAAGCAGTCCAGCAAGCTTTCTTGCTGTCGTTTATGATACGACGACATTGCGCTCTCATACGTTTATAATTGATGCAATTCTCCAAAGTTGGGTGGCGGCGGAAGGTGCGTAAAGCACGGCGCCGGGCTCTAAGCGCGTCGCGGCAGGCTGCAGTCCACCAAGGGACCTGGAAAAGACGTGGAGAAGAGGATGTAAGAGGTATGGAACGTTCAGCAGCGGTGAGAATAACCTCTGTGAGGTAGTCGACCTGACTGTCACAGTTGGGAAAATTCTGATCGTGAAAAACTGCCATGGAAGAATAAAGCCCCCAGCTTCTAGCACGTAATTAAGACGTTTGAATCGACTTTTTAGCGAAGTTTGTGTTACAGATTGAACTGTAACGTTGATTGCGGACAAACGGCTACTACGATTTTTGCATTTGCGTACATCATTCGACGCAAAATTTAATGTTCATTTTGGTGAGGGTAACATTTTCAGTAGAAAACAAAATTTCCGTCTATCAAGAGAAATTCTGTAAGAAATTAAGTCAAAAAGTTGTCCCTAGGGTTTGGAAGGTCAAAAACTTTAATTACACATAGACTCGACTATGCACACAAGATAAAATCCACCATTATTGCAAGCAAACTGTACCCTGTTTCCCGACTAGTAATAGACTGAAGTTTTCTTCTAGCCGCCATTTTTCGAATTAGCCTGAAAGAATACTTCCTCTGCTGCCATCACCAGCACCACCACCACCAAAAGAAAATTTAAATTTTTAATTACTTCATTTGGAGTAGTTATAAATTTCGATGGGACCTAACAATCTGCATAGCAATGAAATCCAATTACTGTACATTACAAAAAGTGAGTAATTTATTTGTGAACACAAATGGTCAAATTTTGACCAGAGGCATTACTAGTAAAAAGTTAAAGCTGTAAGGAAGAGGAAGAATTGAGTAGGTTACACTACATTCGCTGTGTGTGGTAAGCTGAGCATAGGTCAGGACGAGAAGTGTGTCTGCATAATCTGACTGATTAAGGCGACCGCTGATTCTTGAGGGGTTAATCCGGGTTCAAATGTCAGGCCAGCAGAAATTTTCAACTGCACCGTAGATTTCAATGTCCCTTTAACAGTCACGATGTTTATTTCGAAATCGTAAATTTGCAGCTGTTGATGCGACAATTGGTTGCAACGGTGTATTTCGGATATGTCCGGAAGCACATACACCATATTCAATATTTGCACTATTAATTGCGCCCCCATAGGGGAGACATGATGGCAACGGCCGAATGACGAGACTCTGGCATGGGTGAGGAACTCCCTGCTGAAGAGAGTGTAGGAGCGTGGAAACGCCAGGTGAGCCGCTGCCAAAGAGGTATATAAACAACAGAGGCTACAGCGCTCTGGGTGGCAGCACTGAGCAACACTGGCCGCCATATTTGAGAACGTCAGTTTGATGCAGCAGAGTGAGCAGACGCTTCTGTTTCTAATCTAAAGTAACGTGTAAGCGCTGTTAGTGGTAAATCATGCCCAGTGTATGTTCGGCGTACAATTACAGCAACTGCAGTGATAAAACTGTTGGAATATCATACTTAAAGAAAGAGATATGTAATTATTTATGTCGTTGTGTATCAGGGTGTATTTGTTTATAAACATTCATTATACTTTCGCATTTACCAAGTTTCAAAATTATGTTTACTTCACGACCATCAAAAAGCTAGGCAGAGGACGGATCTATTTGGTGTGTTTTAATGTAATGACAGTTGTATATATAGTGTACAAAAGCGTATTAACCATTGGCTAAGTAGCTTATGTATATGAACTGTAAATTATTCTTTGTACAGATTTTTTTGAAAAACACGGAGTTGCAAACCCAATGGGTAACTAGTATGAGGCGTGATAAGTGGCAGCCTACAAAGTATAGTTAAATATGCTCTTGTCATTTTCAAGGAAAGTTATGCATGCTACCACCCATCGAAAACGGCTACTTGCAAATGCCATTCCAACACTTTCCTGAGCACCTACAGAAACGAAAAGCTGTAAGGAGAGTACCAAGAAAACGTCAAATTGTGGAGAGCTTGAAAAATACGTAATGTACTTCAAAGCATGAAACATCATTTGAACCACAGGTAGAATAAAGGTAATTAAAAACTTTAAAGAAATTCGCCTGTATTTATAGGGAAGATATGTCGGAAAATACAAACGATTATTGACATAGTGACATCAAATAATGCAACAGATCGACGATTGTAAACATTACACTTAGTATGCAGTAATAAACGAGAAATGCTATTCGTAGTGGGAATTACTTTCCGAAATGCGTCGCCTAGAAATTAAGGAAAAATAAAGATTGGCAATGATTAATATAAAACATAGGATTCAGCGTTAGCAGACACCCAGTGTCCAGTGGCGTAGCTATCATAGGGCTAGGCGGGGCAGTGCCCCGGGGCCCCCGAGTTCAAGAGGCCCCTTGACCTACGTGAGCGACTTTCAAAAATAGTTACCGTAGAACCTTGAACACTTTCATGTCCGCCAATTACTTCGGATAATCGAAGTTCTAATGTATATAATAATGAAGGTTTTCCGACTTTGAACTTTTTGAACCTTGACCAACAAACTTCAAACGCACGAAGTGAAATCCAAAAATTATTCACACCCCAGAATATAAAAATAACAAGTTCCTTTGCTTGTCCGCTAAGACGTGGATCCTGCCAACGTCAGCGTATTGTCGGTTGAAGTCGGAGTTGCCGTGCCTGCCAATCTTTGCGAAATAACACAGAATGGTGCTGAATTACTAGCACAGTGTTTGACAGAAGACAGTTGACCACATTTTAATATGAAGTCTCTACAATGTATTATTACAGAACGGTATTATTACAGTAACTCAACTGTTTGTGTAGTTAATTCCCCAAGGGTGTGCTCCATAATCATAGATCCCAATGAAGTGCTGCAACCAATTGCACTCTGCAATTCGTGCAAGAAGAAGAGAAAATATGATTCCTTTGTCACAATAGTAAATTGTGCATTCAAGACACTATAATAAGCGAAGATGTCAACTTAGTAATTTCCTGGCCAGACAATATATACTTCATGAAACTTGGTAGGGGCACGGCTCAAACCAAAGTATTCCATAAAAAAAAAAAAAAAAAAAAAACAGTGAGATGTCGGTACTGACAACAGTCCGCCTGCTGTCACCGCGGACTTGACTGTTCCCGGTTTGCTTCGCAGCAGGGGGCCATGTTTTCATGGTTAAGTAATACTTCATTGTTTATTTTTTACTAGCTTATGCCTGCGACTTCATTCACCTAGTAAGGAGCATCTTCGGAAACTATCCCAAGAGGACGTTTCTCTTTATGTCCTACCCAGGCCCCGCTGCAAAATTTCATTCATATTCGCCCAGTAATTTTTGCGTGAAAGCATAACAAACAAACCAACTTTTACACTTATAATTATATTTGAGAGTACAATTAAATATTATCTGTTGCGTGGCACATAATAATTTACTTAATAGTATTTAGGTTTGTCTTATGTCTTCCAGTGGGCGGTAAGGAGCTGATGAAGTAGTTTTGCATATGTTAATTTTAAAGAGGGCCCCGATGTCATTTTTGCCCCGGGGCCCTTGGTGACAAAGCTACGCCACTGGCAGTGGCGTGCCCCTCACGTTCTAAAAGATGGCGGCAACCTTTCCAATTGGCTTCAACTATGGCGGCGCTGTGGCCAGTCTATGTTGTTCATACAGGTCTTTGGCCGCTGGCTATGGGCGCAGGCCGCTATCAGCGAACGTCAGCGGGTGGGCCGGAGCGCTCGGGAACGTTCGGCCGCGGTCGGCAGCGCTCGGCCGGGGGCGCGTGCGAGCCGGCGGGCACTGCATGGCGCGCGCCGCCGTCGCGTTGCCACGGGAGACCGTGACGTCACCGCGGCTGCATCGCCGGCTGGCGCTACAATTGCTCCGACAGATATCGGGCTGTAAACAAATCGATGCCGCCACCGACGGCGGCGGCGCTACAATCTCCGATTTCTTATACAGGGAATAACGAAAATAATTACACTTTTACGAAAAATCATCTTTAGCAGTTAATCAGAGAAAGTAATCGGATCTACTGGCTACAAAAAAGTTCGAACTTTTGAACTCAGATTAAGTATTACGAAGGACTGACTTATCACGTCACGGAGCACAACTATGAAGTGAGAATAGCTATATAGAAAGATAGGAAGCATTAATGTTCATTTAGTCCGCACCCAGGAAGTGATATAATATGCCTGTAAGGAGGAAGCAGAAACTGCCCAGACGATTTCAGAAAAAGGAGAGAAGAATGTGAGTAGTCGTTATTGGCGTGTTCCAAAAGACTGCCTCTGAAGAACCTTTTTCGTCAACCCACGGCAGTTACGCGTCATTGTCGCAATGCCGACGCCTACCATTAACATGCTTTGTGCGCTGAAGTGCTTGGTTCAAGTATTTTATCAAATTGCGTGGTTATGGTAAATCAGCCCAAATTTGCGACTGGGTAGGGGATTTCCTGTCAGAGGACACAGTTTGTAGTAATCGATGGTAAATCATCAACTAAAACAGAGGTGATATCGGTCGTTCCACAGGGTTCTGTTATTGGTCCTCTGCTGTTTCTTATTTACATAAACTATTTGGGAGAAAATCTAAGTAGCTCTCTTAGGTTGTATGCAGATGACGCCTTCATTTAACGTGTAGTAAAATCATCTAAAAATCAATACCAACTGCAGAACGATCGGAATAAGATATCACTATGGTGTAAAAATTGGCAATTGACTCTAAATAATAAGAAGCGTGAAGTAGTCCACATGAGTACGAAAAGAAATGCGTTAAACTTTATTTACCAGATAAATAAATCAAAAATGAAGGCCGTAAACACTACAAAATACCTAAGAATTACTATTACTCTATTGGTAGAACCCTTAAAAGATGCAACAGAACTACTAAAGAAACTGCATACTCTACGCTTGTCCGTCCTTTTTTGAAGTATTGCTGCCCAGTGTGGGATCCTTATCGGGTGGGTTTGACGGAGGACATCGAAGGTTCCCAAAGAAGGGCATCTCTTTTTGCTATTGTCACGATACAGGGGGTGGGGGGGGGGGGGCAGCGTTACGGAAATGATACAAAATCTGGGATGGGAATCATTGCAACAACGGCGCTTATCGCTGCGGCATGTGCTACTTACGAAAGACCAATCGGCAAGATTGTCCTCCAAACGCGAAAATATATTATTGACTGTCGAACGGAGAGATTTAGGTGTTTTTTCTTCCCGCGCGCTATTCGAGAATGGGATGGGAGATTATAAACGTTGTTCTATGAACCTTCTGCCAGGCACTTAAATGTGGTTTGCAGAGTATCCCATGCAGATGTAGAGGTTTTTGTTCTTGACGTGCGAAAAAATAACTGCTCAAAACAGGGGATTAGGTGAGATACACGTAAGTACGGTAACGTATTTTATTCAGATATTGGTAACAACTGTTATTTGTGTGTGATACAACACAATATTTTGCTGTCTCATCTATTTACTTGAGATTTACAGGGCATTTACTTAGAGCGAAGAACAATGGGACTAACATAATGGTTAAAAACTCATTCTCGTTGCTCTCTAATATGGTGTGCGATCACCTCGGACGGATAGCACAGTTGCTCACCTGGGTGGCATCGACAGTACGAGGTTATCAATCAGCTCTTGAATATATGGCCATTCTTCCACGAGTGCAATTACCAGCTCTGCAACCGTTGTGGGAGGTGCTCGTCTGTTTGCCAAGTGCATCCCACACATACTCAATTGGATTTATGTCCGGTGAAGTAGGTAGCCGCCGGCCGCGGTGGCCGAGGTGACTGAGGCGCTCCAGTCACGGTCAGCACGGCCACTACGGTCGGGGTTTCGAATCCCCCCCTCGGGCATGGATATTTGTGGCGTCCTAGTTCGTAGGTAGTTCATAAGTAGTTTGTAAGTTTAGGGACTGATGACCCCGTAGTTAAGTCCCATAAGCTTAACAAACATTTGAACATTTTGAAATAGGTAGCCACTCCTTTCGTTTCATCAGCTTTAAGCATGTTGTCTATCACTGCAGCTCTGTGGGGACTAGTGTTATCGGCCAACACAACGAACCCATCTACGGCACCAGCCTAGGACACAATAAAAGGTCGAAGGATCTCGTCTCTATACATCTGAGCAGTCTAAGAACCACTCTTAACGACACAGAGGTGCGTACACCCGCTAATACTGACTCCTTCCCAAGCCGTTCGTCCACCACCATGATATGGTGATGTTTCCTGCATATAAGGAGGCTTGTTCCCAGTTCCACGTTCTCTCCAGACGACGGAACGACGATTGTCCTGCTGAACAAAACTTGACTCGTCTGAACAGAACCCAGCGCCATTCGTTAAAACTCCAATACCGATGTTCTTCCGCTCAGTTTCTGCGGGCCAAACCGTGTCGTGATTTTAATGAGACACACACCATAGGCCTAAGTGCGTAGAAGCCACATTCCCGAAGGAGATTTCGGACTGTTGATATTGCGCGTCCAAAAACTTATTGAAAGCAGAAATAAATAGCAACCTGATATGCTCAAGTATAAAAGTAACTTATTATTATGTTCGCGTGCTCGGTACGTACTGACATGTTGCATGAGTTTTCTTTTAGAGGATTTCGGGCATTTTAATATTTTCAAAACTATACACCATTTTTACAATGTAGGAGACTACACTCTACATAACCCTTTTTTCACTTTGTCCTTTCTTCTGTGCCTTTCGTGGACCTATGAATTTTTTTTTTTTTTAGCTACTTGGTAGGTATCAAACTAAATACCTTTAAGAATGTGAAATGCTAATATTAACAGTTTATATACGGACGTATTATTTAGTTGTAGTTGCGTATTCACTTTATCAGACTTGTAGGTAAGCGCTAAATATGTTGGTATACAGGCTTTTAATTTTTGTGAAACTGAGGTACGAAACTAAGCTGGCTCTACTGAAATAGTTAACTGCTATTGGAAGCATTTAGACATTACTTTATACAGCAGCAATGTTATGAAATAGTGGTCAAGTATTTGTGATGATTAAGAGCAGAAGTTTGGACGAGAGTGAATCGTCAAAGATTCACATCTATGCCTAAAAGTATTACTAACCACCGTAAATGAATACTTGTCATTCCTAACATTATTCTTGTACTTCTGAGCATCCTTTGCAAATGAAAGATTTCTGAATTACATTTTTGATAGTTGCTACGATTTTTAGCGTCACAGAAGCGCCTAATTACGAAGTATTTTGAATGTGCTGCTTCACTCCAAATACACATTCAGTATTCAATCATTTCGCGGTATGTTTTTACGACCCAGCCGCTTGGCAGCGCTGCAATCGCAAGGTTGCAAAAATTCACTGGGAGTTTCGTGACACTTATGTTCGACTTTGGTTACAAACCTTGTTTCTTGCAGACATTCCCAGCTAAATAATGGGAGGGTCTAAGTTTATCGCTTACTACTTTTGTGCTGATCATGTTTTAAAACTACGACATTCGGCATAACGTTACAATTATTTACTCTTACACTACTACTGCGGTACGTTATACTAGGAACTTTAGTGACTGTAAATGTAGGCCAGTGTACGTAATAAAAGCTTAATTCTGGTAAGAGGTCCCCAGATAAGAATTTACTGTTATAAAAAAAGCTTAATTTTAGCAATAAAATTAGCAAAAGATCCGTGTGAGCTACCGGCTACTCCCTGCTGCAAAACCTTGTTCCTGGCCCAAATTTAGAACTGACTTGGTTCAAATTACTCTAATAACAGGAAGTTTGCGATACAGTGGCCAATATACGTAGCAGCTCACACGAAATTACACAGGCATTAACAAGCAAGCCACCACTATTAAAGTCATTTCATAAAGATGGCTAAGAAAAACATTTATGGCGCAACGGAACTTAAAGATAAAAAATTGCATCTGAGCTTGTTCTCAGCACTGGTCAAAACAATATTAAATAAAAGGGGGAAGGTGCTCGAAAACTACAATTTATAGGCAAGTCAAAAATAATACTGAACTTTTTTATTCAGGTCGAACGCAAGCAAAATGGGGAACCAATTTTGTATTACAATAAAACTGCATCCCATTTACAGGAACTAATACTGACGATGCCCAGCAATGAAATTAACAAATTACACAGAACTTAACGCTACTGGGGGGAGGATTTACAAACACCACTCACTCGCTCACACAGACGCAATGCAACAGCGAAACTCACCAAAATCTGCGTGCTGAAACGAGGCAGAAGCAGGCGCCGGTATCGTAGGCAAAATTCAGCAAACCCGGAGGTACCACACAGCTCAATATGGAATAACACTGCGAAAATGGCTCTGATCTGTCGTGCCTGATTTGAGATGGTGCTCAAGTATAGCAAAGTTAAGATGCATCTACATTAGACCGCGAGCAAACACGCTAACGGCGACACACGGCTACGTTACATGATCGCACACCACTGAAGGTGAAGTGATTAAAAATCGGATTCATTACACAAAATCACGGCGGAGTCTTAAGTTGCAATCTGAGTGTAAACTATGTAGGCACTGGTTTTACGAGAAGTGGCGTGAATTCAGGTGACTGGAATTGAATGGGTTCTTTCTCCCCAAGGAAAGAAACCATTACCAGTGAGATGGGTCTTCAGAATTAAAAACCCTGAAGAAGCAATACCTAAATTTAGAACTCATTTGGTAGTTAAAGGTTGTTCCCAGAAAGGAGGAATAGACTATAAAGAAACATTTTCACGTGTAGTGAAGTATGCTTCTTTGAGATATCTTCTATATTTTCCTGTAAAAGAAAATTTGTTAATCCACCACATGGATGTAAAGACTGCATATCTCATTGGAGAATAAAAGGAAGAAATTTTTGTGATTCCATCAAAGGAAGCCAAGGAAACCTCAAGAAAAGAATAAAATTTGGCGCCTAAAAACAGTATGAACGGTCTTAAACAGAGTGGATATTGTTGGAATCAGTGCTTACATAAATCCTTGACAAAAATGGACATTAGTCAATCAGTAGCTGATCCTAGTCTATATTGCAAAAGAGATGGAAACGAAACTATCATTGTGGCTATATGGGCTGATACTTTTAACAAAGAGTATAAATTCAATGAATAATTTCAAGAAACAACTTCACTCTGATTTTGATGTGCATGACTTGGGTGAAGTGAAACCATATCTTGGGATGAAAATTCTAAGGAATAAAAATGGGGAAGAATTATCAGTTGATCAGTGTACATGAAGAGAATACTGGAAAAGTTTGGGATGAATGATTGTAAACCAGTTTCCACACCTATGAGACAAGGTGTCAAGTAGTCAGTAACAGAAGAAGATAAATTGTGTAATGAGAAAACAGCATATTTGGATGTAGTGGGAAGTTTTTTATATTTAGCTCAAACTTCAAGGCCAGACATTGCATTTGCTACAAATATTGTGAGCAAATTTAATAAAGACCCTAGAATCAAACACTGGGCTGCTGTTAAAAAGATATTTAGATATTTAAAAGGAACTAAATGTTCAAATGTTTGTAGAACTTATGGGACTTAACTACGGGGTCATCAGTCCCTAAGCTTACAAACTACTTATGAACTACTTAAGACTAAGGACGGCACAAATATCCATGCCCGAGGGGGGATTCGAACCCCCGACCGTAGTGGCCGTGCAGACCGTGACTGGAGCGCCTCAGTCCCCTCGGCCACCGCGGCCGGCTTAAAAGGAACTGCTGATTACAAATTAAGTAATCATAGGACAGGAAACTGGGAGCTTGAATGTTATAGTGGTGTTGACTGGAGTATAACTCCATAACTGACATTCTATTACAGGAGGTGTTTCAAACTGATGGGAAGATTAATATCCTCGTCCTGCAAGAGACAAATAACAGTGGTTTTGAGCACTGTTTAGACTGAGTACAGAGCATTGTCTTCCACCATACAAGACGTGTTATGGTTAAGGACTCTGAGAAGTGAAATCGCGCCATATACAATCACTAAGGCAGCCAAAGTGTTTTGTGACAACATGGGTGCTATCAAGTTAGCTCGGAACTAGATTACAAATGTGCATTCCAAGCATATTGATATCAGGCATCATTTTATCTTCTGCATCAACATAGATACTCTGCAAATCACATTTAAGTGCCTGGCAGGGGGTTCATTAACCACTTTCGTAACCTTTTCTACCGTTCCATTCTCTAATAGCACGCGGGAAGAAAGTATACCCACATCAATCCATTTTGGATCTGATTTATTTTATTGGGATGATCATGTCTTCCTATGCACTTGGGTGCTAGCAAAATATTTTCACATTCAGAAGTCGGTTATTGAAATTTCGCAAAAAGATCTCGCAGCAACGCATAACTTCGTTCCTTTAATGATTTCCACCTCAAATCGTGCAACATTTCCGTGACGCTTTCCTCCTTGTAACGTGAAAAGACACACTGCCCTACTCTGAACCTTCTCAATGTCTTCCGTCAGTCCCACCTGGTGAGGGTCCCACTCCGGGCAACAGTACTGCAGGAGAGGACGCACAAGTGTGATGTAGGCAGTCTGTTTGGTGGAGCTGTTGCATCTTGGAAGCGTTCTGCCAATGAAACTTAACCTTTCGTTCGCCTTCATCATCATATAAAAGAAGCATATTACTATTAAATTATCTGTGCACAGAGGATATGCATTTTAATTTACTGACCAAACCGCTTAGTAAGAGGAAATTCAAGAAATTAGTAACATCATATGGTTTAACATGACGTGTTATGCACAGTACTACAAGATGATGCAGTGTCCAAATATTTGTTCAGGGGGAGGGGTTGGTATTTTGGTGAACAAAATATTTGCTGTATGCACAGTGCAGTGAACTAATGTGTAACACTATATATTCCATGCTTGTTATAAATGTTCTGTGGTATATGTTATATGTTCTGTGTTAGTTGTAATGTGTCTGTTGAATGGATGGGAACACACAAATTAAAATAAAATATAAAATACATGTTCCTAAATAGTGTTGCAACATATTTTGGTGCGTAAATATATAAACCAACAGATCTTTACTTCATTCTTCACATGCTATGGACTGAATCTCCAACCTGTCGCCTCCCGTCGGAGTTGCAATCTTTGTGAGATAGCTGTCTTGTGGCCCAAAGTAACATCTGCTTAGTTTCTCAGGTAGCCCAGCCTTCCGAACAAGAGTGAAGATCCAGACGAGGTAACGACGCTGGAACAAAATATGGTGATGGCTCGCCTCTTACCTTTGACAAACATTTTTTGAGCCTTGTAACGTATCGTAAGGAGCTGAGGCAACTGCAGAGTCTTCAGCCCTGGTTATCACGTCATCGTTTAGAACTAGAAAGACTATCGTCGTTGATCAACAAGCACCAAAAATGATGGCTTCTACCAAGTGGTCTCTCGTTTGGCAGTGTCCTAGGCAATCGTTAAGAAAGCCAACACTCGTCGCAGCTGCTCTGATCGCCTTTGACATACATGGGCAGCGCGATAGATGTCTCATTAAAATGTCCAGTGAGCTCACTACTTTGAGGATGGTAGGCAGTCGTCATGTGATGTGTTATGTTCCACTAACTGCTTACTTCTACCGCGTCTCTAATGAAAAACGTTTCCTTTATCTGTAATTATAGACTTTGGTTTAATAGAACGTCCTCCACAACGAATTTAGTTAATTCTGTTTTCACAGCTTATGTAGTGGCTTATAGGGTTGAATAATCAGTACAAACCATAATACACTACTTGTCAAGTCGTCCGAACTAGGTCAATCCCAACAAATTCGAAAGGCGACCTGGTGGTTTCTGTGGCACCGCCTTCCTTCATTGGCATTCACGACAGTCGACACAGTGACGAACACTTATAATCGTGAAAATTTTATAGTTTTTATAAATCCTATATGATTAGCCGCAGGTGCATCACTGAATTTCTGTAGAACTTTTATGCGTTTGTGTTTAGTGATCACTTTCCATATGGGTCATTTTTGTTTGTTGCGATTTTACTCATTAATTAAATCATACATTCACACGCTCTTATCGATACAAGGCACGAATAATTTGCTTTAGGTTTGCGTCTTATTCATAGACCTAGGAGTGCAGCAAGACTATCATTAGCTTCATTACTCTTTTTTAGGGCGCAAAACTACTTAGGTCATTAGCGCCCAACACTGCCCATAGTAAAATCGAACCTGGGTAGAACTTAAATGGCTTTTGACATATTTGCACGATTTATAAAAAGTAAAACTCGGTCAGCAGAATGGGGATCAGCTAAAATATCAGACATTTCAAATGGTAAACATATCATGACGTAGACGATTAAAAAACGGACATTGCACTAAAAGATGGTACACAGTAAAAGGTTCATCACAGTACTCACATAAGGGGGCAGGATCACCATGAAATAAATACTGGTGGCTATAACGGCAGTGGCCAATACGAAGCCGGGCCAGAACAATAACCTCGCGGCCAGAGGGTCGAGATGACGTTGACCACAGATCAGGCACAGGTTTAATGGCCCGCAAATTGTTCCCTGACAGGGATGACCAACGTAAAAACGTCACTACTCTTGATGATCCATTGGATTTCTTGGGAGGCAGTCGGCATCCGTTTTTCCTTCCACTCTCTTATATCTTAGTAATATACAACTAAAGTAGTGGCCAAAGTGAGATTCTTGGTCAGATGTGTTCCATAACATGACAAATCTGAAGCACTGACTGCAGGAATAACTATCTAGCAAACAGCCTATACGCACTGAGATGCCTATTTTACTCTCCACAGACATCGTATCTAAATCTCTGGGCGACCACAATCTACACTGGTCGAAACAATTCGGGTATCAGTTGAGATATCTACGTTCTGAAGTAGTATCATCGGCTGAATGAACTAAAACAGTTCGACGTTTTTCTGTCGGTTCTACAAAGTGGAGAAATTATTACGACAATTATTGACTTGTGTTTACCAAACGAATTACACAAGAAGTTGGCTTCACGCAGTGTAAGGAGCAGGCAGTGCAATTCAACAACGTGACTTATCCGAAGCTGTGGCATGGAGAGCCATACGAAAGCTGCAAGCGGGACAGACACAGAGGGAGGTGGCTGCAGCTACTGGAGTGCCCCGAAGTGTAATTTCCAGGACAGACTGTCAGACAACAGGAACCGTTGGAAGAAGGCAAAACCAAGGTCGCCCACGCGTAGTAGATGACCGTTATCCCCGATTAAAAGGTTGGCAGATGACAGCGGAACCAGACAAAAATGGGAAGTTTTTCAGAAAACAGTGGAACCTTTCGACCTGGTTGCCGGAAGGAGACCGATATGGAGTGGCAAGTGCTGTAAGTACACCATTTTATAGCAAACAACAAACTGTTTTAAATCAGTAACGAAATGTTTTGTACATATGTAAGAAACCTAACCTTTATGTGTAAACAGAAACATGTAAATATTTCAGGACACCCACTGATGATGCCCCGTGAGAAAGGCGAAACGCTTATGGGTGAATTATAAAAATAAAACCCTTCATTTGCAGTAGCAAAAGGCGTTTTCTTTAAAAACAGCACAGTGATATACATAGTATTCAGCTGCTGCTCAAATGGCCACTACAAGCAACGAATATTTTGTTCAATGGTAGGGAGGACCGTGATGAACGACATACTGAAAGTCCCGACCTCTCGCGTGTGAGTTCGAGCGTGGGTGGCATTAGAGGTAGGGCCTATACTTTTTACGTTTTTGTTAAAAAAACAAACTATTATCTCTAGTTGAAAGGACAAGAGTACGAAATTAAACTGAATGAAAATTCGCTACAAAAAAGCTGTTCATTTCTCTAGGATAAATATTTTGAGAGATACGGGAGAAACAAAATAAGCGAATTCTTAAAAACCGAATTTCATGCTACGAGTATTAAGTTAAAATGTAAGTTCGATTTAAGTAGTTTGTGATTGAATAAAAAAAATGTCTATACGACCTCTAATACCCTGATGCAGTGTTAGGGGATACAATATGCGCTTGTGATGTTGGTAAGGGGACATCCGGGGTCTGCACGGCTTCGCCGTGAGGTGTCAGGTAGGCGACTGAAATGTGGCTGAGTGCCTTAGCTGCCTCTGCTGAGCAACGCCCGCCTGACGAACGGACAGAGTGTGCGGAAGATCTGTGTACTGTATGCTTGTTGAAAACAGGCTGCTTAAAAGTTTGGACAGTTGTTTAATGCAGTTGTAAGGAAAGTTCCTAACATCCCCAAGTAACGATCGGCATTCACAGTTGTGTTTCCCTGTTCTTTTGCGAGAAAATACCGTTCTATAATCCCATGTTAATGAAACACCACGCTATACTGTCACTTCACTGGTGTCTAAAGGGCTATCACGTACATTACCAATTGTGTTCGGCAAGTAACGGTAGTTCTGTTTATCGTTTGTTGAAACAAGATTGATTCAGGAGACAACTGGGCGGGGAAAGCGGAATTATATGAAGTTAAATGTTTAGATTGTGAAATGAAATACGTGGGACAGACTGGTAGGAATTTTAAAATTCGATTTAAAGAGCATAACAACGTTGAGAATGGCTCTTCGGCGGTGGCGAAGCATCTAAAAAATGAACAGCATTCGTTGGGCAATATTAACAACAGTATGAGTATAATGGATGGTTGCTGTCTAGCCTGGAGTAGATTGAAATTTTTTGTGCGTTAAGAAAAGAACCGAATAGCATACTGAATGAACAGACGGAATTGTCTAAAGGACATTTCTGGTCTCATATTGGCAATGTCCTCGATAAACAGTGAAACTTCCCCTCGCATTTGCTTCCTTGGGGTTGGGTCATTTACTGTTAGACGTTTTTTGGACACGTTTTAATTGTGTTTTAGACGGGTTTACTTTCGATAGTAGCAATATGGTAGGTTTATCTATCGTAGTCGGTAGCGTTTGAACTATCACACATGTTCACATGTTTGTTAAGCTTAAGGGACTTAACTGCGGGGTCATCAGTCCCTAAACTTACAAACTACTTATGAACTACTTACGAACTACTTACGAACTAGGACGGCACAAATATCCATGCCCGAGGGGGGATTCGAACCCCCGACCGTAGTAGCCGTGCAGACCGTGACTGGAGCGCCTCAGTCCCCTCGGCCACCGCGGCCGGCAAAGGACATTTCTGGTTTCATTTTGGTAATGTCCTTCTCGATAAACAGTGAAAATTCCCCTCGCATTTGGTTCCTTTGGGTTGGGGTTGGCTGATTTACTGTTAGTTTTTTGGATACATTTTAAATTGTGTTTTTAGACGGGTTTACTTTAGATAGTAGCAATATGATAGGTTTATCTTTGGTAGTGGGTAGCGTTTCGACTATCTCTAATATAGCAAAGCAGATAGTTAGCAGTCCACAACTGTGCCTCCAACTAGCAACATGTTATACTGCGAGGAATGTTTATCTGTTGATGTTGCGCATATGCCGCAAATATTTTACGTTTGACGTTGCCTTAGGCAGATATCTTTTAGAATTCAAAGTAAGCCTTTTTAGGATGAACATATTTTGTTATATTGACATGAATCGTATTTAAGGTTTTAATGTTTTCGTTTTAATTTACGTTTTCCTTGGCTTTCTTCTTTTTAGAACTTGAGAATGGGCTAATGTAGGCCCGAAACATGTCGTTCGGACATTTTTACATTGTGACAACTGGAGCGGAAACTTTAGTGCGGTAATTCTGTTTATTCACATATAACCTGTCAGATGAAAAGATGTTATGGCTGTAAGGTGGGACACGTTAAGAAATTCGTCTGTTAATTTTTGTTAGTTGTTGACTGAATCGCAACCGTAACCGGCAATCTTTGTTCTTCAATCGTTGCACCATCTGTACTTTATCTGGATGAAATTTTAAGCGAAGATGAATGATCCCTGGTCATTACAACCACTGCCACTTGCTTACGAATTGAACACCGTGGGCTCCGTAAGATAGACTCACATACAACAACAATGTTCGCCGGAGAACGGACTCTTTAGTCGTCCTGTAGGTTTCTTCATTAGGGCAGATCCGGTCTCTACAAAGTTTTTGATCCAACATTTTATGGCACGTTTCTACGGAAGGACAAAATGTACTAAATTAAAAAAAATGTCTAAACTCCCTCTGCGCCGCTACCAGACTATCATTGCATTGTAAAACATTTTCGTAACTAACGCCACGTTGTCCGTTCCACTGATCCACGATTAGTGAAATGGCGGACTGTTTACTCGTTAACTGACACGAACCCGGAGTGCTGCCTCCTGCCCCTGGCTATACATTGCCGTTATTCTGTCACTCTGTAGGTATTTTGATAACTGGTTTCAGCGATGAAAGGAGGTTCGCCAGCGTGCAACTATGACGTAGACCTGACGAGAGCTGTCTCGTCTACTGCATTCCTCCGAGACACACTGGCCTTATGCTCTGTGGTACGATAAACCACAACTGCCGTTCATCTTTGGTGTTTGTGGACGGAACGCTACTCAGTACGTACAGAATGTTCAAATGTTTGTATAACTTATGGGACTTAACTACGGGGTCATCAGTCCCTAAACTTACAAACTACTTATGAACTAGCTTACACTAAGGACGGCACAAATATCCATGCCCGAGGGGAGGATCCGAACCCCCGACCGTACTGGCCGTGTAGACCGTGACTGACGCGCCTCAGTCCCCTCGGCCACTGCGACCGGCACCTACAGAATGCAGAGAGGCCCAGTCGTTTGGCAGTCTCACAACAGGAACGTTGTGTGTTGTTCTAACAGAATAATCGTCACCCACACATGAAACTCAACGTGCTCTATAAAATGTGCAGCAACTTCGTTGGTCAGCACGATCTGTCCAATGGAGCACGTGCGGAATGTATATCGGGACAGCTGAACCAATCCAGGGCGGTGAGCTCAACGTTATCAACGAAGACCCATGCTCTGCTGTTAGTACAGACAACACCTTGGATGAAACAAACGTGAAACTGCCAATACGGCCCGGACTGACCAAGGAACAACGTCAGCGGGTGTTAGCTATACTACGCCAATTTTCTGGTGCATTCACACCTCAGCAGGGGAAAAGTCAGACGAAACGGCCCACGATAAGGCACCATATCAATACTGGGGATCATCCACCATTTAGTCGGCGTTCGTATTGAGTGTCGCCAGCTGAAAAACGAATAATTCGGGAGGAAGTGGAGATGTTGCACGATGACATTCAACCTTCGGAGAGTCCTTGGTCGTCTCCGGCGATCCTTGTAAAGAAGGATGGCACGTGGCGAGTCTGTGTCGACTATCGGCGGCTGAACAAAATCACAAAGAAAGATGTCTACCCACTGCCGCGCATTGACGACACCTTGCAATGCGTGAATAGAGTGTCTCTTCTCATTGCTGGCCATGGGAAACTTCTCATTTCCCTTTTGTTAATAAGAGTGGGAATTATCCGTCTTTCAGCTGGCGACACTATACAAACGCTGGCTAATTAGTGGATGATCCCAGTATTGATACCATGCGTTATCGTGGGCCGTTTGGTATTATTTTTTTCCCTGATGAGGTGTGAATGCACCCGTAAATTGAAGTAGTATAGCTAACACCCGCTGGCGTTGTTCCTTTGTCAGTCCGGACCTTATTGGCAGTTCCACGGTTGTTTCCTCCAGCGTGTTGTCTGTACTAACAGCAGAGCATGGGTCTTCGTTGATGACGTTGAGCTCACCGTCCTGGATTGGTTCAGCTGCCCCGACACAAATTCCTTTGGGGATAAGTTGCGACTGCTCGTGACAATTAGTGATCCAAATCTCTCCTCGACCTTCGGTAATGCTTATGATAGCCGCTAGTATGTAAATTTCTTTGGTGAGCCTGGTAAACTTGTTACTATCAACAAGCACTTCACAGTTTAATCGCTCATCTGTGATTGTGACTGCAAATCATCAACGGTGGGATCGTCACATTGTCAACGGCAAATAACTTCTGTGTTACGTGTACCCTTCGGAACAACTTCAATTTGCAGCTCAGATTTTCCACAGTCAATGATAGCTTGGGATGCCTGAAGGAAGTCCATTTCGAGGATGACATTGTGACTACATTCTGTTAACATTACAAATTCAAACGGCTGGGTCCTGTTGATGGTTATTCTTGCGACACAAGTTCCTGCTGGCTGGACGTACTTTTCATTCGCGATCTTCAGCACATTTGCTTCCGTATCACAGAACACTGTCTTATTGTGTTAATGACCATGTGTTAGTGCTGCGTATATGTTAAGTTCGTAATTAACCTGCTGTGTTCACTTGCCTTCGAAGTCAAGCCTGCTTCCATTTCAACGCGACAATATGATGCGACGACAGCTGAGCCGTGCCACTCGTCATCCCAGGTGGAGCAGTCGTGGAGTGACGTATCCCAAGGCAGCAGCCGCCCCCTGTCTGATGGAATGGCTGCCCGAATCAGCGTCCGTGGAGGCCCCGCCACGTGTACTCAGCACGTGGTATCTGAGCACCGATTCAGCTATTTAACATTACATATACGTCATACGCAGTGTTTCAACCAAAAACTCTTTAGTGATTTTGAATACTCCAGACAGATGTTCAGTTTTTTGCTAGAGGTGTATTAATGGGAAATCCAAACGAAAAAAATTTACACATTTCCACGTGTAAACACACCTTAGTCACAATGCCATCAACAAAATATTTGAAATGCCATGGTCGATGCAAGTTTTACTTAGATTTGCTCAACAATATTGGTATTAGCCTAAGGATGTACCAACAGGCAGTTTGATTTAATACTGATTTTGATTCTGTAGTGCCTTTCTAGTTCACGTAGGTATTTTTAAGATCTTGTGTAGGTGTATGGTAAAGACCAAGTTTGAAGCTTCTATGTCCTGAAAGATGCACTTAAGGATACAATTTCCAATTTCTCATCTGTAGGTAATTTCTAGTAAGACTACATAAGTGACTTATTTTCAAATCGTTCTTACACTTCATTTCTCAAAGATTTTCTATGTTTTCATTTATTATTTATTTATTTATTATGGTTTTCTTTTCCATAGGACATGATTTAGGAGTGAGACTCCATGGTTATGGAACAAGTCAATAAATGAATTTTTAAACAAGAATGGTAGTAGACATTTTTTAAGTAGTGCTATGCACATGAAAATCTTAAGACAAAGTGAAAAGAATAAAGAAAACATGAATTGACTTAATTGTTTAACTTTTCTAGGAGATCCTCGAGAAAATAAAAGGTGTGAGCCATGAGGTAACTCTTCAATTTAGATTTGAAAGCGTGTGGGTTAGTGCTAAGATTATTTCTTGTGGCAGATTATTGAAAATGGATGCTGCAGAATACTGTACACCTTTCGGCACAAGTGTCAAGGTGGTGTGATGCAAATGTAGATTCGACTTATGTGTAGTATTCACCGAGTTAAAGCTACTAACTCGTGGAAATAAGCTGATATTATTAACAACAAACGACATTAAAGAAAAAAACGTATTGTGACACCAGTGTCAAAATTTTCAAACTACTGAAAAGTGGTCGACATGACATTCGTGAACTTACACCATATGTTGCTCGAACAGCTCGTTTTTGAGCCAGAAGTATCCTTTCTGCCACAGGTGAGATACCCCAAAAAATAATGCCGTACGTCATAAGTGAGTGAAAGTAAGCGTAAGACACTTTTCGTGTTGAAAAATCACTTATTTCAGATATTTTTCTAATGGTAAATATAGCAGAATTTAGTTTTGGAACAATATCCTGAACATGGGCTTTCCACAATAGCTTACTGTCTATATGAATACCTAGAAATTTGAAGTGTTCAGTCTCACTTATCATATGCCCGTTATGTGTAATCAATATGTCAGCTTTCGTCAAATTATGTGTTAGAAATTGTAAAAACTGAGTTTTACTGTGATTTAACATCAACTTGTTTTCTACAAGCCATGAACTTTTCTCCTTAACTGCATCATTTGATACTGTGTCAATATTACGAGCAAAATACTTCACTACCAAGCTTGTATCATCATCAAACAAAAATATTTTTTTACAGTCATCTGTTATACTCTAAGGCATATCATTTATATAAATAAACAGCAACGGTCCCAAAACAGATCCCTGTGGCACCCCACAATTGTGCCCCATTGCGATTGTACGTCATAGCCATTTTCTACACTGCGGAGAATTACCTTCTGTTGCCTATTATTAAAGTAAGAGGAACCACTTGTGAGCGACTCCTTGTATTCCATAATGTTACAACGTCTGCAACAATATTTTGTGATCAACACAATCAAACGCTTTTGTTAAATCAAAGAAGACGCCTAATGTCCGTAGCCTCTTATTTCATCATCTTGGAACCATCATTAAATTTTAAAATTTTTCTGTAACCCTCGTTATAGCCTGCCAATATGGGCATTGGGACTGTTTCCGCCCTCCTTTCAAACCAAGGGCCAGTTGCTGCTAAACCAACGGGCCACTGACACAAAGCCGAGCGCAGCACTGTGTCAAGTACAGCGAAACTTGTGCATTACTACGCGTATTTTTTATGTAAATGTTTTGTTTCATAAATGTACGTTGTTATATCTCATTGTCTTGCACAGGGTCTCAAGATGGTAACAGTTACCGAAACTAGTTAATGAAGGATTTACAACATTCTACATCTACACACAGATCTTCATGCATACTCCGCAATCCACTTAAAGGTGCGAGGCGCAGGGTACTCAGTACCACTACTAGTTGCTTTCCTGTTGCAGTCTCATATATAACGAGGGAAAAAACGAATACTTCTATGTGTTTGTACGAGCCCTGATTTCTCTGATCTTGTCCTCTTTACAAGAAATACAGCTTAGTGGCAGAAGAACCTTTCTGCAGTCTGCATCAAATTCCAACCCTCTACATTTCTTCAGCGTTTCTCGAAAAGAACGTCGCCTTTCCTCCAGCGACTCCCATTTGAGTTCCCGAAGCATTTCAGGAACAAACGTGGCCACCCACCTGTTAATTGTTGCCCTTCCCCACCACTGTCCGTACATGCTCGCTCCGTTTCATATCGGTGTTCAGCGTTACGCGTAGGTATTGTGACTCAACCAGCTCACTACTAATGCTGCATTCGAACATTACGGGATTATGAATAGCAGTGTTTGTCCGTCTTTGCAACTTCAATAAAAATGCGATTTTTCTCACCAGACACGTTTCGTTTTATTGACAGTAAATCATTTTCAGTGCTCTGTAATGATAGCAAACTGTAGATTTCTTTGTTTTTAGATCGAAAAACAGGTCGAATGAAACTTTCACTCTGCAGCGGAGAATGAAAGTTTCATTTTGGAAACATCCCTTAGGCTGTGGCTAAGCCATGTCTCCACCATATTCTTTCTTCAAGGAGTGCTAGTCTTGCATGGTTCGCAGGAGAGCTTCTGTGAAGTTTGCAAAGTAGGAGGCGAGGTACTGGCGGAAGTAAAGTTGTGAGGCGGCACCGTGATCGTGTCGGGATAACACAGTCGGTAGTGCGCTTGCCCACGAAAGGCAAAGATCCCAGGTTCGAGTCCCGGTTCCGGCACAATTTTAATCTGCCAGGAAGTTTCGAAAAACAGGTCGTTAACGGAACATGAAAAGTAGGCCTAACGTTTTGTTATTTACGAAAATTTTGTCTGGTTTTCCCTTCACATCAAGGAATGCCGGTCTGTTTCATGCAGTACCGCCGGTTCTTCATGCTGTGTCGTTTTTACCACTACTTTCACTGTCACTTTTGCACTGCCCATAGTTGTTTTCACAGATCAGACGTGTTTTTGTTTTGACTGAGTCTGCACAATGTGTTATTGGAGTGTTGCCAACATCACGAATGTAGTTCTTTTTCTCTGTTTTGTAATAAATATTTATTAGTGTATTTAGTTTTGATGTAAGCGGACTGGAATTATTAGCAATATATATATATACAATGGAGACGTTTCTATTTATTTATATATTTTTTTTTAGATTATTATTATTGTTTTTATTATTGGTGGGGGAGGTTAAGTAGTAGGGAAAGATGACTGTATGGTAGTTGGATGTGGTAAAGTGTGATGTTAAGTGAGATGGAAGACAAAAGTGATGGACAGGAGGTGGGGGTGGTGGTTGGTATAGGGGAGAAATTTGTCAGTTATGACAGTTTTTTTTTTTTTTTTTTTTTATATATATATAATGATCAGTGTTGCCCAAGCGTGTGTTATTACCAGTATTTTTGGTTAATTAGACATCAAATACTTAAGCAAATAAACCAGTTATTTACACGAATGGGTGATACAATGGTATTCAACTACTTTGCATACAGACTACTCTTAGTATATTTAAAAAAGGATTTCTTGATTTATTTAATAGGTCATTGAAAGAACATTACCTACAAAATATACTGAATGCGTCCTCTCGCTGTTCCCCGTCAGTCTTCGGAAACGGAGCGGACGAACTAGGAGGTGAGGGATCTGCGAACTAGTTCGCATAGTTCGCTTGTGGGAGCGCTCTTCCGAACTAGTTCGTTCGCGAACTACGCAAGACTAACACACAGGGTATGTCAAAGGGAACCACACAGCGGCTGCGGTCGATGTGCTTCAATTGCAGCTTTTCCCTGATATTTGCTACTGAACTATACAGTGTGCGTCTCTTATCGTTGACCTCCCATCCACTCTGCCATGTGTTTAGACGGCAGGCCTTTAGTTGGCCGTAGTTTACAACTTGTACAAAAACCAGACTTGAAGGGCATGAAAGGGATGCAGTGGTTGGGAAGGGAGTAAGACAGGGTTGTAGCCTTTCCCCAATGTTATTCAATTTGTACATTGAGCAAGCGATAAAGGAAAGCAAGGAGAAATTTGGAGAAGGAATTAAAGTTCAGGGTGAAGAATTGAAGACATTGCGTTTTGCCGCCGACATAGTAATTCTGTCAGAAACAGCAAAGGGCCCGGAAGGTGCTGAAAGGTGCATATAAGATTAACATTAACAAGAGTAAAACAAGGGTAATGGAGTGCAGTCTAAGAAAATCAGGTGATGCTGAAGAAATTAGATTGGGAAACGAAGCAATAAAGGAGGTAGATGAGTTTTGTTACTTGGGCAGTAAAATAACAAATGATGGTCGCAGTACAGAGGATATAAAATGCAGAATGACAATGGGTAGAAAAGCGTTCTTGAAAAAGAGATATTTTGTTAACCTCGAATATTGATTTAAGCCTAAGGAAGTCCTTTCTGAAGGCATTTGTGTGGGAGTGGAACATGGACGATAAACAGTGCGCACAGGAAAAGGATAGATGGTTTTGAAATGTGGTGCTACCGAAGAATGCAGAAGATTAGGTGGGTGGATCGCGTGACTAATGAGGAGGTACTGAACCGAATTGGGGAGGAAAGGAATTTCTGACATACCTTGACTGAAAGAAGGGATCGATTGGTAGGACACATTCTTGGACATCAAGGAATCGTGAATTTAGCGTTGGAGGGAAGTGTGTGGGGAAAAAAACAGCAGAGGAAGACCACGAGATGGATACAGGCCGGCCGCGGTGGCCGAGGGGACTGAGGCGCTTCAGTCACGGTCTGCACGGCCACTACGGTCGGGGGTTCGAATCCCCCCTCGGGCATGGATATTTGTGCCGTCCTTAGTATTATGTAGTTCATAAGTAGTTTGTAATCTTAGGGACTGATGACCCCGTAGTTAAGTCCCATGAACTATACAAACATTTGAACATTTTTGAATGTGGAGCGACGCAGACGACCTCCCACCTGCTCCAGTGTACCCAGTGTCGAGCAACATGCACAACAGAAGATCTACTACATGCAACACCAAATGCAATGTAGGTCGCTTACTTGTGGGCATCAAAGTGTAAATAATTGTCTTGTAAATATGATGTATTCACATAACATGTAAATATTGTACATTAGTTTATACATTCTAAGTGCTTCTGACACGAATAAATAATTATATTTCGAAGAGATTTTACAGATGTACAGCCCTTATAAAAATGAATATATAACTGAAAAAAATATACCTGAAAAAATATACCTGAAATAAATACCCGGGCAACGCCGGGTTTTCAGCTAGTTTTGCGTATAAAATACAAATCCTAGCAAAGATATACACGAATGAAGACGGAAACAGTTCTCGTCGCGCGTTCTCTCGCGAGACCGCCGGACCGGAAGCGGCGACCTTGGCTCTATTTATAGGGCGGGCGGCCAGCGCGGTGCGTGTCGATGGCATCTGCGGCGCCGACCGGCCCTTCCGGGTTGCGCCGGCGGATCGATGGGCTGTCCGGAGAAATCGATACAGTGTTTTGGCGCACGCTCTGACGTCAGCAGCTGATGTCACAAGTGGCCTCCCCCTCAAGGCAGGCCGCGGCGCGCGGTGGGGGCGCCAAACTGGGTCAACTGCTCCCCCTCCCCCTCCCCCCCCTCCCCACAGCGCAGCCACAAACCGCCCCTCCCTGCCTCCCTGCCGCCCCTAGCCAGCGCCGGCCCGCGCCGCTACGCCGCCGCCGGGCTCGAACCCGCGACCCGCAGGCTCCCTGCCGCGCGGCCGCCCGTTGCAGCTGGCGGCCGACACGTCTGCAGCTGAAGCCGGCTAGATAGAAGTTCGAATTCGGAAAATTACGGTTGTTCATTCGGCCATGTCAGAAAGAAGAGAGACAATATCAACAATAGAGTATTTGACTGTTTTCTGGAAATCGTTTTAAAATGTTAATTATGTCATATTATGGTACGAACATGCTTTCTTACCTCGTGGATTTCAGTACTAAAAAAAAAAGGGAAATGAAACTCAAATAATTTGAAATCCCGCTAAAACGCTACATTTGAGTCACGTGATGCCTGTGACGTCATACAACACACTGCTGCTGCTGCTGCTGCTTCTCTCGTAAGATAAACAAATACCTGTATATTTTTTTGGGCCGAGGCCTCGTGTTTGGGCGTTTACGTTTGCATAATGACCTACAAATATTGCTTAGTTCCGCACTTTACCAATACATCTGTCAAGACTCCAGAAGAATTGTTCTTGCAAGTACCAAAAAATGAGAAGATACGCAAAAAGTGGTTGACACTGGCGTGAAGAGATCATAATGTGTGTATTTCTGTGAGGATCATTTTGATGTAAGTAAACAATATTATTCCATTGGTAAACTAAACTGTTTAGTATCATTCTCTTCTACTGTTCAAATGTTCAAATGTCTGTAAATATGTCGGACCAAACTGCGTAGTCACCAGTCCGTAGCTTACAAATTACTTAAACCTAGGTAAACTAACCTAAGGACAAACACATACACCCATACCCCAGGGAGGACTCTAACCTCCACGGCGAGCAACCGCGCGCTCCGCAGCGAGGCGCTTTAGACCGCTCGGCTACTCCACCGCGGCTCTCTTCTACTGCAAAGGTGTAAAGTACCGTAGGATTATGTGTAGGTTAATGACCTGATGTTTACATTTGCGAAGTAAAACTTCATAATGTTACACGCCTTCGCTTTATGTGTAATTAAAGCCGTTTCCTAATATATTTGGTGAAAGAACAACATGAATATTGTTACAGCCCACTATGAAAGTATAGCACTGATTATCTCCAGTAAGTGCAATTTATCACCAATAGATCTTAGTCAAACAACCGTTTTATACATCGACAACGCCCTTCTGGTTACCTTACAACAACTTAGCCTATCGTAAAGGGTATATTACACGGAGCGAATTTGGTCGCTAGTCGCTGGCGTATTTGGGCGCAGCTGCTAAATTCGCTCCGTGTAAACAGGGACAGCGAACAAAATCGCTGCTCCGAAACGCGAGCGTCTGAAGTTGAAGGGTGGGCTACTTTAGACGCTGGTCGCTGGCGTTTTTGCTGGCGTTTTTGGTCGCCCCGTGTCATATACGGGAGCGTCTAAAGTAGCCACCAGTCGAGTCAAAATGTCGAAGGAAATTGTAAATGCTGGCGTTGTGTTTCTCGCAACAGTTTTAAAAGAACAATTAATGAACCAAAAGCAAAACGGAAAAATAGAAAAGAATAAAAGAAAATGGATTAGAAGGTGGATTGCGAGGAGGGACAAATATGGTGCTTCTGCAAATATTTTGGGTGAATTATCGTGTGAAAGTCCTTCTGCCTATAGAAATATAATGAGGATCACACAAAA
This sequence comes from Locusta migratoria, assembly GCA_026315105.1. Classification (NCBI taxonomy): domain Eukaryota; kingdom Metazoa; phylum Arthropoda; class Insecta; order Orthoptera; family Acrididae; genus Locusta; species Locusta migratoria. Next base: position 659,753,265 of record CM048746.1, read on the forward strand.
AAAAATTTGATAGATTACTGTAAATGGTAGAGGATAAAATAAGGAAACAGAATACCATCATGAGGATGGCGTTCTAGCCAAGAATAAAATTTAAATAATCGTTATTTTTAATTTCCCATAATACTGGAAAACTTCGATAAATTTTCAGCAATTTCATTACAATTTCACTTCATATGTTGTTTGGTGGTGCACAAAACTCTTAATATCTATATTTACGTCAATGATCACAAAATTTCTCGTCGTTTTGACGACCGGTTTCGGTCAGGATGACCATTTTCAGGTCTACAGCAAATCAGAAACAGAAGGATACATCTAGTGTTAGACTACTTTAGAAAAAATAAATATTGCATTAACTTACGGTCATCAATACATGTAATATAGCCATATGGCAACATCACAGCATAACTGTATCTTCATTAAGGAATGTAACAACAGGTATGATGTATAATATTTTTAACACCTTTTTTATACTGATGACTATAATGCCTTATTTATGTTGTATAAGGTACCGTAGTCTATTACTAAATTTGTCCTGTTTCCGATTTGCTGTAGACTTGAAAACGGTCATCACTGACCGAAACCGGTCGTCAAAACTACGAGGAATTTTGTGATCGGCGTAAATAAAGATATTAAAAGTAATTACAAAATGGATCACTGATATAAATTCGCGACCATGTCGTACCTTGGGAAACAGGACTGTTTGGTATCACCTAACCTCCAAAACAATATATCATATGCTTCGTCGTGTTTCAATTGTTTTTACGAAGACGTTAGCGTCTGAAGTCGCTGCGTGTCATTGAGTCAGCGTATTCATTCGCTATTCGCCCATACGCCGAGCGACAACAGACGCCAGCGACTAGCGACCAAATATGCTCCGTGTAATATACCCTTAATATACTTACATGGGAGATGTCTTTAATGCGCCGATTTATTTAGCTTTCAAACTTTCGTAATATGCAAGTGTAAATACGATTAAAAGTGTTAGTTACCCAAATATGTTTTTATTGAAGCTTTACTGGGTTAAATTTTACTTACTATCCCGGCGGCTTCCTGTGACTATGTTGGCAACAGATGCTGAATAGCGATAATCATGAGACGTCGCCATTAGCCAATCCCGTGACCGCGCAAATATTTTGTCGTGAAACCTTTGATTTACGAGGGCAGTTACTTTTACTGACCGGACAAGGGTACATACAAGAATCAGAGCAGGAACAGCATTACTTCATGGTCTGTACGATACACTAATCTAGTCATTCTATGTGGTCTGAACATCTGGACAAAGATTTTCTATCGTGTTGATGATGTTGCCAACATAATCACTCAAGGCCGCTTGAATAGAAGATAAAATTTCACCCTTTATTGCATAATATGGTGACTTCAGATTACGTCTGCTGACATCAACAAATATCTCTCGAAATAATTAGCTTTGAAATGTAGGTGTGCATTACTTACAATGCAGATTTCACGTTTCTTATTTCTGGCACGTAAAAATTTGGATTCTTATTAAGAATGAAGACACCATAATTACTGTAAACGCGTTTAGATCACGAAAAAACTTAACTTAAAGCTGCGAAATGGAGGAAACGCGTACAATACTACAGCTCCAACTTCTAGTTGCCGCGCTGTAGGTGTTCTGTGACGTCACCAGTACTTCAGTCAATAACGGAGCGTTTCCGATCACATGGTCTAATCGTGAAATTTGATGATTTTTTAAGCTTTAATTACGAAAAAATAACAGATGTTTTGTAAGAATTATGAGCGAAAATGCTGTCTGAATGTTATAATCACTCAGAATAACAATAATTCGAACCGTATTTTTAACACAGGAAAAATCCTATTGTATTGAAGATATATTTTCTCACTGCGAGATAGCACATCACCCTTAAATGTTTATTTTAGAAACGAGTAGCCGGTTCGGTAAAATTACAAGCAGGTTAATTATAAACATGGCGAAACACAAACAGTCCCCTCACTACGTGATAGTAATTGCGATCCTGCCGATGACAGCGCTACTAAAGCAGAGTTACTAAACATAGCTTTTAGAAACTCATTCACCAAAGAAGACGAAACCAATATTCCATATTTCGAATAACGAACAGAGGCCGTAATGAGTAGCGTAGAAGCAGATACCATCGGAGTAGTGCAGCAACTAAAATCTCTTAATAAGAACAAGTCTTCTGGTGCGGAATGTACACCCATTAGATCTATATGATGATGAAGCGATAGCTCCGTAACACCCAACTGTCTCATAGAAGGATCTGTACCAAAAGACTGGAAACTTGCACAGGTCACACCTATATTAAAGAAAGGCAGTAGGAGTAACCCACTAAACTGCAGGCCCATTTCATTGACGTCAATTTGCAGCAGGGTTTTGGAACGTATCCTGTATTCAAATATTATTAATTATCTTTAACAGAATGATCTATCGATCCCAAGGTCAACAGAAATTTATAAAATATCATTCATGCAAATCACAACCAGCTCTTTATTCACACGAAGTGATGGGTGCTATCGACAAAAGTTCGCAAATCGATTCCGTATTTCTTGATTTCCACAAGGTTTATGACACCGTACCTCACAAATTGCGTGCATATGGTATATCGCCCCAAATTTGCGATTGCATAGGGGACGATCTGAATATCAGTAGGGTGTAAAAATTGGCAACTGACTCTAAATAATGAGAAGTGTGAAGTCGTCCACATGAGTACGAAAAGAAATCCGTTAAATTTTTTTACAAGATAAGTCAATGAAAAGTGAAGGCCGTAAACTCCACAAAATACATAGGAATTACTATTACTTTAACTGGAAAGAACACATAGATAATATCGTGGGAAAGGCGAACCAGAGACTGTTTTATTGGCAGAACCCATAAAAGATGCAACATAACTACAAAAGAAACTGCATACACTACGCTAGTCCGTCCATTTTTTGAGTATTGCTGCACAGTGTGGGATCCTTATCAGGTGGGTTTGACGGAGGACATCGAAAGAGTCCTAAGAACGGCAGCTCGTTTCGTATAGTCACGATACAGGCGCGACAGCGTCATGGAAATGATAAGAGGATCTGGGATGGGAATCATTACAACAACGGCGCTTATCACTGCAGTGTGGGCTACTTACAAAATTCCAATATCCAACATTCTCCTCTGAATGCGAAAATATATTCTTGATTCCATCCTACACAGGTAGAAATGATAATCAGAATAAAATACGAACGGAGAGATTCAGGCTTGCTTTCTTCCTGCGCGCTATTCGAGAATGGAATGGGAGATAAATAATGTAATGGTGGTTCGATGAACTCTCTCACAGGCACTTCAATGTGATATTCAGAGTATCCCATGAAGATGTAGATGTAATCTTCGTGCGGGCGCGCAGCGCATTCAGAACCCCACCCGAGGATTTCGTAGTGCTGCACCATACTGCAGTCTTACAGCTTTCCAGCTTACGTATTTGTTTAAATTTCACACCCCCCTCCCTCCCTCATCTACTCAGAGCCCTCACTATTGCATTCTTTCTGAAGGAAGATCACACGCCTGCTTGTGTTACATTAGTTTCTTTCTGGCAATTTTGAAAGTGTCATTTTCACTTTATGTAAGCTTGTAAAAGCATCTTTCCATGACGGCATTTATTACAAGCATCAAAGAATTCTGCGTATGCATCGAACGAAAAATTTAAAAGGAATCATATTTATCTCAACCTATGTTTCTGAATGTCTAAAAAGGAAGTTATACTCATTGACACAGCAGGATCTTAAGAGATAGAAATGCCGTTGCCGCTTATGTGGGAGGGAAAAAGCTGCACGTCGAAAGTTCTTGTGAAGCGCAAGAAGGCGTGCCGCAGGGAAGTATGATAGGACCGCTATTATTTTCTATCTATATAAATGATCTGATGGACAGATTAAATTGTAATTTGCGGCTGTTTGCTGATAATGCTGTGGTGTATGGGAGGGTGTCGTCTTTAACTGACTGTAATAGCATACAGGATGACATAGACAAAATTTCTAGTTGTTGCGAAGAATAGCAGCTAGCTCTCAATGCAGAAAAATGTAAGGTGATGCGCATGAGTAGGAAAAAAATTCCCATAATGTTCGAATACAGCATTAGTAGTGAGATCCTTGATGCTGTCGCGTCGTTCAAATATCTAGGCTTAACATTGCAAAGCGATATGAAATGGAACGACCATGTAAGAAGCGTTGTGAGTAAGGCGCACAGCCGACTTCGGTTTATTGGGAGAATTTTGGGAAGATGTACTTCACCTGTAAAGGAGACCGCGTATAAAACTCTTGTACGACCACGTCTTGAGTATTGCTCAAGTATTTGGGACCCGCAGCAGATGAGATGAAAGGAAGACATAGAAGCAGTTCAGAGGCGAGCAGCTAGGTTTGTTACCGGTAGGTTCGACCAATGCGCGAGTGTCACGGAAATGCTCCGGCAACTAAATTGGGGATCGCTGGAGGAAAGACGACGTTCTTTTCATGAATTTGTGTTGAGGGAATTTAGAGGGCCGGAATTCGAAATTGAGCTGCCGCCTACTTACATTTCGCGTGGTGATCACAAAGACAAGATAAGAGATATTTGGGCTCGTACGGAGGCATATAGGCATTCTTTTTTTTCCTCGTTCTATTTGGGAGTGGAATGGGAAAGGAAATGCCTAGTAGTGGTAGCGATACAGTGTTCCCTCCGCCGCGCACCTTACGGTGGACCGCGGAGTATGTATGTAGATGTAGAAGTTTGCCTGGTGTCAGTCATATCTGATTACAGTGATTAGATGTGTTGCATGTGATCAAGGGAAGACGGACTGAAGCATCCCTTGTATTTGTGCGACTGATGTATTGCAGTTACAATTGCTTTGACGATTGCTTTGATACCTCTCCACGCTACCCTGTCCTGTGCAAGCCTCTTCATCTGACAAGGAGATCACACGCGTATCATCTGATTTTAGAACGTTTTCGTCGTCATGGTACGTGGAGTTTGAGTACTGAATCAGCCGAAGCCCTTCTCGGGAATTTTTTCAAGTACACGTAAGTACCATTGCAAGATCTGTCGGTGTAGCTCAGGTGGTAGCGTTCTGGCTTTCTAACCGTAGGATTGATGGTTCGAATCCCGTCATGCCTTTTTTTCGTAGTCTTCGAATACTCACACAGTTTTAATATCCAATGGTAAGGTACAGCAGTCAACAATCCGAAGATTGGTTTGAACACCACCGTGCTTCATTAGGCATGGTCCTGTTTGGATGTGGTACGCCGACCTACGAGCTGACTTGCCCAGCCAGTTACAGGGGGAACTACAGTTTAACGTGGGTTCCGAACCACGGTATCTAATGGTAATTTTTACAAAAAAATGAACGTTTCTTGTTTATTCGTAATTTCCTGTATTTTTCTAAAAGGTTAGTCATGATGGTTTCAATGAAACAAACATGAGTTACATTTTTACAGTATTGACTTTACAATTAGTTGACGGTTGTCCTTAAGTGTTCAGTTTGTGAAGAGTTACGACGCTGTGTTTGGAAAGTCATCTCCATAGCTACTAATGGCTATCCAAGAAGCTAACCTACTCGTCGTTTCAGGTGACAAGGTGTTCAGCTCGACTACATACACAATAGCTGACAACACGTGGAATTAGAGATCCCAAAATGCTTTATACAACTGAATTCGAATACAACGAAAAAATATTTGTCACTGCGAGAAGCGAATCACTGAGTCGATGACTGAGGCTAGAACACTACCACCTGAGCCACACCGACACATGCTCCTATTGTTTCAATTATTAAATAAATTAAAAACAATTTTGTTTTTAATTTATTTGATTATGTTCTACCAAGAAGCGACGGAAGAATCAGTCAAAATGGTTTCAATTATTGGTACTTACAAAATTTCTAAGTCGATTTTCTCGAGAATTTCTGAGTTGGCTTTGCTTGATTTGTTCTGAACCTCACGTACCATTAATATAAAAAAAAATCTTAGATCCGATACTCATGTGGTGTCCTTGTGAGACCAAGAAAGGCAACCTAGATCCTTTTGAATCTGCTTACTGTATACTGTATTTGGTCCCCGGTCTCCCTTTACGATTTGTACCCCATACACTTGCTTCTACTGCTAAGTTTACGATTCCTTGATGTCTCAAAATGTGTCCCAACAATCTATCCCTTTTCTTAGGATATGCCAGAACTCCTTTTCTCCCCAAATCTGTTTAACGCCTTGTTACTTACGTGATCTCTCCATCTAATCTACATTCGTCTCTAATACCACATTTCGAAAGCTATTATCTTTTGTCTGAGATCATTGTCCACGTTTCACTCCCTTATAATGCTACACTACAGACAACTGATTCCAGAAAGTACTTCCTGACATTTAAACTATTGGAAGTCAAATTTCGCTTCTTGGGAAACGTTTTTCCTCCCGTAGCATTCTGCATATTATATCTTCTTTACTTCGGCCATCAGAAGTTATCCTGCTAACCAAGTAACAATAATTGTATACTACTTACAAAGAAAGTACATGGGCTCGAACAAACATTTGTATGTATGAACGTTTGTTTATAGGATCTGTACGTACACTTCAATGTACTGGTGGGTGTCCTTTATCTACAAAGCTCTGCAACCATGCTGTAGATAGCACTGTAGATGTAATTGTAGACGCCATACGTAATGCAGATATCTTAACTAGAACTTATGTAATAATCATCGTACATGTTCTCTAGCGAATTGTCATCAAAAGCCGTGATGATAGTTGCAACTTTAACCTACTTCCCGAAAGACTGTTGGTATTCACTGCCACTGCTTCCATCGCCTCTTCCCGCACTTACCATAGCACTACCGCTTGCAATGAGTTGTTCGTCATTATCATCCCTATTATGATTATTATGAGTTTGTACCAACAGTAACTTACGCTCATATTTCTGTACCATAACAGATACGAGAAAGCATGCAAATGATTCATCTACACTAATACCATCTTCACGAAGAAGGGTTCTCCGTAACTGCATATCAACTAATCGAAATACATTAGCAGGATTGATTAGCAATCGCCGCTCCATCTGACGCTTCACCACACAAATATCACGAAACGCAACTTCGGAGGCACACTGCACCGTCCCTACTGGCGAACCGACAGGTCAAAGTGCAATGCGGCATAGCACACGCAGAGGTCTCTAACGGTCGACTGCAGAGTTTTGCAGATGCGGGAGTATCTCTAGTGCAATAAGGGATCTTTACATTCTCTCTCATACGATTTTGCTGTATATGTGTGTGTTCGAGCCCAAGTACTTTACTTGTTAGTCTTATTCCTTCAGCATCGCCTGATTTTCTGACACTACATTCCATTACCATCGTTTTACCCTTGTTAATTGTTCATCTCATACCTTCCTTTCAAGAAATTGTCCATTCCGTTTAATCACTCTTCCAGGGCCTTTGCTGCCTGACAATTACTATGTCGTCAACAAACCATAAGGTTTTTATTCCCTCTCCCCTAACTTTAACTGCCTCTCCAAAATTGTTCCTGCATTTCTTCTCAGCTTGCTCAATGTAAGGTTGAACAACATTCGCGAAAGGCTACAACCGTGTCTTACTCCCAAATCAATGCGAGCGTTTCATGCCCTTCAACTAATTGCTGTCTGGTTTTTATACAAGTGTTTTTGTAGACAAGAACTTAGATTCCCTAGACCACAAAAAAAAATTTGGTGACTGTCAGAATATCAAGAAGAGGCTAAAAACTAAAGATAAAGGACAATGAAAAGGGTTAAATATCCTTCGATAAGTTGGCCAAGTTGATAAAACGCATAACTCGAGCAGCTGCTCGTGTGTCATCAGCTAAAATTTCCTCCAGTGTAGACGGAAAGTGAAGGGCTACACGGAGATGATTAAAAATTACTCAAGACAATAAAACGTGTCGCACCGTCAGCAATTCACCGCAGGAGCACAGCGGTGCAGGATCGGCGGTTAGCAAATGACGGTGGCTGAAACGGCAGTGACCGATCCGCAACCGGGCCAGGATGACCTCACGCCGAGAGGGGCGTGAGGAGGTCCTCCAAGCGGTCGGGATCGGTTTGACAGTTCTCAATTTATTTTTGTACATTGAAAACCACGCACTGTGCCATTGCGACACGATACTCCGGCGAAGAGCCCGTTGAACATCGTCCGATGGGACGTAAAAAGTAGCCATGCGAGGCAAAATAGCTGCGGCCTTGGCTGCTATGTCGGCGGTCTCATTCCCGGGCACTCCCACGTGGCAAAAAGCTCAGCCGTGAAGTTCAAGCACCGGTCAGGGAGCTTGTATTGGAACCGGTTGTCCCCGACGACGAAGGCAGATCCGACACCGGCAGTGCTCTTGGAACCATCAGTGTAAATAAATATGGCATTATCGAACCGCGAACGGAGTTTGACAAGCCTCGAGCGGTATACCAAATCCGGAGTGCTCTCCTTGGGGAGCGAACTAAGTTCGAGGTGAGTGTGAACCTGGGCCTGATGCCACGGTGGCAATGGGCTTTCGCTCAACCGAAAGGTGGAAGGAAGGGTATAATCGAGCCGCTGTAGTAGGCGGCGAAACCGAACTCCAGGTGGAAGCAAGGCAATCGCAGACAACTGATATTGGCGATCGAGTGAGTCGTCAAAAAATAATCGGTAAGATGGATGGTTGGGCATCGACTGCAGGCGGCATGCGTACCGACACAAGAGTATGTCACGCCGAGAGGTCAAGGGTAATACAGCAGCCTCGGCATACAGACTCAACAGGGCTGGTATAAAATGCACCGGTCGCAAGACGTAAACCCCGATTGTGGAGAGAGTTGAGACGGCGGATAATCGACGGACGTGCAGAAGAGTATACAAGGCTTCCGTAGTCGAGCTTCGACTGAACAATGGCCTGGTAAAGGTGAAGCAGGACGGTACGATCCGCTCCCCATGACGTGCCACTGAGGACACGAAGAACGTTAAGGGATCGGGCACAACGGGCAGCCAGGTAGGACACGTGTGTGGACCAGCAAAGTTTACGATCCAACATGAGTCCCAAGAATTTCGTAGTCTCCACGAAAGGGAGAGCAACAGGGCCGAGATGTAGAGAAGGTTGAAGAAATTCCTTGTATCTCCAGAAGTTTATACACACAGTTGACTCAGTGGAGAATCGGAAGCCGTTTGCGATGCTCCAGGAATATAGACGGTCAAGACAGCGTTAAAGACAACGCTCCAAGAGACACGTCCACTGGGCGCTGCAATAAATTGCGAAATCGTCAACAAAAAGAGATCCGGAGACGTCGGCTGAAAGGCAATCTACGATCGGATTGATTGCAATGTCAAAGAGCGCCACAACAAGACGGAGCCCTGTGGTACCCCATTCTCCTGGCAAAAGGTATCTGACAAAACAGAGCCCACCCGTACCCGGAACTTGCGATCCGCCAAAAACGCTTGAATGAAAAGAGGAAGGCGGCCCCGAAGGCCCCATGTGTGCAATGTGCGGAGAATGCCCGCTCTCCAACAGGTATCGTATGCCTTCTCCAAGTCGAAGAACACTGCTACTGTTTTACGCTTCTTGAGATAGTTATTCATAACGCAGGGCGACAACGTAACGAGGTGATCATCAGCAGAGCGGTGTCGACGAAAACCGCATTGGATATTAGTCTGGAGGCGGTGAGATTCGAGGAGCCAGACCAACCGAGCGTTAACCATGCGTTCCATCACCTTACAGACGCAGCTCGTCAGGAAAATGGGGCGATAGCTGGAAGGAAGGTGTTTGTCCTTTCCTGGTTTGGGGATGGGGACAACAATGGTTTCACGCCAACTTGTGGGAACATGACCTTTAGTCCATATGCGATTATAGGTACTAAGAAGAAAGCACTTGCCCGCAGGAGAGAGGTTCTTCAGCATCTCAATATGAATGGAATCGGGCCCGGGAGCAGAAGATCGGGACAGGGCGAGAGCACGGTCTAGCTCCTGCATGGTGAAGGCGACGTTGTAATTTTCACGATTAAAAGAGTGAAAAGAAGGCGGCCGTGCCTCCTCTACCTGTTTGCGAGGGAGAAAGGCAGGGTGGTAATGGGCAGAGCTCGAAACCTCCGCAAAGAAACGGCCTAATGCGTTGGAAACAGCAGTGGGGTCCACGAGGACTGCGTTCTCCACGGTCAGGCCAGGAATCGGGGAGTGGACCTTGATGCCGGATAAACGGCGTAGGCCACCCCAAACAACCGTGGAGGGAGTAAAACGGTTGAAAGAACTAGTAAAAGCAGTCCAGCAAGCTTTCTTGCTGTCGTTTATGATACGACGACATTGCGCTCTCATACGTTTTATAATTTATGCAATTCTCCAAAGTTGGGTGGCGGCGGAAGGTGCGTAAGGCACGGCGTCGGGCTCGAAGCGCGTCGCGACAGGCTGCAGTCCACCAAGGGACCTGCACACGACGTGGAGAAGACGATGTACGAGGTATGGAACGTTCAGCAGCAGTGAGAATAACCTCTGTGAGGTATTCGACCTGACTGTCACATCTGGGAAAATTCTGATCGTGAAGAACAGCCACGGAAGAATAAAGCCCCCAGTTGGCTTTAGAAATGTTCCAACTGGTGGGACGAGGAGATGGGGAATGATGCAGGAAGTGGATGATACAAGGGAAATGGTCACTTGAGTACGTGTCAGAAAGTGCATACCACTCAAACCGACCGGCAAGCTGAGGAGTGCATATTGCTAGGTCTATATGGGAGTAAGTGTGTGTTGTGTCTGAAAGGAAGGTCGGTGCACCGGTGTTGAGGCAGACAAGATCGAGGTGTTGGAGAAGGTCCACCAAAAGGGAGCCTCTCGGACAAGGTGCCGGAGAGCCCCATAGGGGGTGGTGGGCATTAAAGTCGCCTACCAACACGAAAGGTGAAGGGAGCTGGTCAACAAGGTGTAGCACATCTGCCCTAGTAAGGGCAGATGACGATGGCGAATATATATTACAGAGGGAGAAGGTAAATGTGGATAAAGTGATGCGGACGGCAACTGCCTGTAGGTGAGTGTGCAAGGAAATGGGATGGAAAGACATCGTCTCGAAGGAGCATCAGAACCCCTCCATGGGCTGGGACACCTTCCATGGGTGGCAGGTCGAACCGCACAGAGGTGTAGTGTGGAAGGTCTGCACGATCACATGGATGCAACTTAGTTTCCCGGAGGCAGACTAGAAGCGGGCAGTGCAATCGAAGGAGTAGTTTTAACTGGATGATTTTTTCATCCTTATATAGAGGGCAGTCTCGAGAGGAAGCCGCATGGTCGCCGTTGCAGTTAAGGCAGTGAGGGGACGGAGGTGGGCAATCCCCCTCATGGGCGTCCCTACCACAAGTGCCATTTGCTGCATTTGGGCAAGATTCACTGGTATGGTTGTAGCTGTGGCATTGGAAACAGCGCGTTGGGTTTGGAATATAAGGGCGGACAGAGATGACTTCATACCCTGCTTTGACCTTCGACGGCAGTTCTACTCTGTCGAATGTCAAAAACAGAGTACGATTCGGTTTCAGCTGGTTATCTACCTTTTTCATCACCCTGTGGACGGCTGTCACACCCTGATCGGACATATAGGATTGGGTGTGTTCATCAGACAACCCGTCAAGGGATCTCGTAAAAACTACCCCCCGTGACGAGTTGAGTGTGCGGTGCGCTTCTACTTTGACTGGAAACGTGTGTAATAACGTAGTCCGGTTTACTTTCTGGGCTTGGAAAGCACAGTCCGCTTCCAGCAACAATGTGCCATTGCGCTGACGCGAACAGGTTTTAACAGGGCCAGCAATTGCATCAACAGCGGTCTGTATAACGAAAGGATTGACAGAATTGAAATCTTTTCCGTCGGTGCGAGACAACAAGAAATTTCGGTAAATTAGGCAGAGTCTTCTTTTGCTGAGGCGAATCTATCTTACGTTTCTGGGTCAACGTCACTGAAGAAGAGAAGGAAGTCATCGCGGAGGTGTCCCCCGTGATTACCGGCGTCTCCGATGGCGCGCTCCTTCCTAGTGGGGGCCCTCTCCGAGGGCTTACCCGCCTTAGGTGATTGTTCACACCTCAGGTAACACCTCCCGAGAACTGACGGAGGGACCAATCGGCATGTTCGGAACGTACCAGCTCGGGTAATCACCCCTCCCTGGGCCTGGCCTTTACCAGGGGGTACGTACGTGCTCTACTTGTCTACCCGGGGCGGGGAATTATGCGTTATCGCTTCACCTGCTACGCATGATAATGCGTGGGTCGGCCTTCAGACACGCACAGGGAGGAAAGAAGAAGATAGGAAATGAAGAGAAAGAAGGAAAGAAGTTCTCAAACGCCGAAGCGGAGACTAATGAGGAGGAGAGGAAGGCTAGAAGAGTATAAGGAGAGAAAGACAGAAGGAAAGGTTTGGAGAGGAAGAAACCAAGGAATGAGAGAAGCTACTACAAAAAACGACCAGAACTAGCAAAGGACGCCCGTCTCCGGGCGAAGGCATAAACCGGGAGGGAAAGTGAAGCAGCCTGGGGCAGAAGAAAGGCTGCTCCGGCTCGGGGCCCCGTGCGCGCCACACACGTTCCCACAAAAGAACTGTGAGCCGCCCTGGGAGGTTATACAAGTTGAATATAGCTCTTCGCTCCCTATCTTTTACCCCTGCTACATTCAGAATCTGGGAAAGTATTCCTGTCAACGTTGTCAAAAGCTTTCACCAGATCTACAATTGCTAAAACGTAGGTTTCCCTTTATCTTTTAAGGTAAGACTTAATGACAGTTAAATTTTCTGGTTATTTTATATGAATTTAAATGTGTGTAAAGTTAAATGTTGCGTTTCTTTGCTTTGTTATATTTGTGTTGTTAATTTCTCCATTCAGGCACCAAGTAACGCGAAACATATCTATCAGATTCTTAAGGAAATCATACTTTACGAAAAATCTGTGGGCCTGCTCTGAGGTAAATTTGTGTGTCTTTGTAGTAAAAGTATGCCAAATGTAGATTAACAGATTTTGACATTTCTGAAGACCGAAAGCAACGACCATGTGAAACACAGATCGCACTGTTCATGCCTGAGTTCCAGAGGGCAGCAAGGTACAGGTTACCAGCTAGACGCAGCCACAGCCTGTTCAAATTGTATGTTTAAGTTAGTTGTTCGCTCTATAGATCCATATTGATGTTCCACATGATGAGGATCTCTTCTAGATATAATTATTTTAGTAGCTGGTAATACTAATAGTACGAATACTAGGGATGTGTACTCCCTGAAGTCAACAACATTGTTCACTTTACTCCTTGCTTTCCGGATCTACTAGAAATTGAAGGCACATTCTTTAATATCGTTTCCCTTGATACTGAGTACACCCCACCCGCAGAATCCAAAAATATTAATTCCAGAAGTGCTAATGTGTAACTGCGTAAACAATGTAGTAGAATACCCAAATGGTTCAGTTGACTTAGCTCACATAGTTCAGAACTAGTTCATCAAATGAACTAAGCCGTATCGATAGAAATATTTCAGTGAATTCACTTAGTTCAGTTGATGAACCAGCCGGAACTACGTCACACTGTAAGGCCGAAACAGTTCTATTCCACTTTTAAGCAGACGGTTTTTTTATGAATCTTCATATATTAATGAGGTGAAAAATGTCTTACGCGATTTTGCATTTAGAACTAAGAAAATTTGTTACAAGGGTACAGAAGAGTCCAAGGAAAAGACAAAACGTTCCCAGCACACCTGCTTGCTCTGATTATATAATGGGCCTTAGCACGAAGGCGTTACATTTCGCGTAATGATCACAAAGACAAGATTAGAGAAATTAGGGCTCGTACGGAGACATATAGGCATTCTTTTTTTCCTCGTTCAATTTGGGAGTGAAATAGGAAAGGAAATGCCTAGTAGTGGTACAGTGTACCCTCCGCCACGCACCTTACGGTGAATTGCGGAGTATGTATGTAGATGTAGATGTAAATTGGTAAGTGCAACTTAGAAAGGGTGGCGCTTGACATGTTGAAAGGCTCGACGGCGGTCACTAGTCACCGCGACGATTTTTCTGTTCCACCACGGAATTGGGCGGCGGCTAAGAGGGCCTTTTTTTGTGGTTTTAGGGCGCTCACCTGCAGTGGTCATTAGCACCCGATTCTGACCCTAGATTGACTTAAAACAAGGTTAAATAAGCTGCCGAGAAGGAGAATTTCAGAACATCACTAAAACGAGGAATAAGAAATATCACAAGTAGGAATTAAATGTTCTTTGACAAATTTCCCATGTGTATAAAACAATACTCTTGCAGCAGCCCGTGCGTCATCAGCTAAAATGTCCTCCAAAGTGGACGACAGATTTAATGCAACATGAACATGATGAAAATTGGGGCAGAACATTAAAACATGGCGCATCGTCATCGGGAGACAGCAGGAACATACTGGTGGGAGGTCGCCTGTCAATAAGTGTCGGTGGCTGAACCGGCAATGACTGATTTTCAGCCGGGCTAAGATCTCCCGGCGGGAGGGGCGGGGGGGGGGCGGGGTCTTCCAAGCTGTCGGGATCGGTTTTATGGCACTAAGCTTATTGCCCTAAAGCGAGGACGAAAGCCGATGCCAGGATGCAACAATACGCCTGCAAATAGCCCCTTGAATGTCGTTTGACGGGACACAAACGACAGCTGTCCGAGGTGGGAGAGTGGCTGCCCTGGCTGCAGAGTCAGCAGTCTCCTTCCCCGGCACACCTACGTGGCCAGGTACCTACAGGAAGCGAACGCGAAAGCCGTTTCAGCTATCAATTGAACAGAGGGTACTCCGACTCCAGCAAAAGGATGGACTGGATACGGGTCTTTAAGACTCTGAATGGCACTGAGTGAATCTGAGAAGATGACATAAGAAGGATGGCGGTGGCGGCGAACATATTGGACTGCCTGATAGAGAGTAAAAAGCTCAGCTGTGAAAGTGGAGCATTGGTCGATGAGCCTGTATTGATAACTGTCGAATCCAACGACAAAGGCTGATCCGACGCCATCAGTGGTATTAGTGTCATCTGTATAGATGAAGATGTTTTCATCAAGCTGAGAACGAAATTCGACAAACCTTGAGCGATACACCGAATCTGGGGTACTCTCCTTTGGGAGCGAGCTGAGTTCGAGGTGGACGTGAACCTGTGCCTGAAGCCACGGTGGTGTTGGGCTCACATCCATTCGAAAGGTTTCAGGGAGAGTTGCTGAAGCAGGCGACGAAAACGAACTCCGGGATGCAACAGTGCAGATGCAGACACCCCATATTGGCGATCAAGGGAGTCGTTGAAAAATGATAGGTAGGATGCGTGTTTGGGCATTGACAGCAGCCGGCACGCATACCGATAGAGTAATAGGTCACGCCGATAGTGCAATGGTAATTCGGCTGCTTCTGCAAAGAGGCTTTCAACAGGGCTGGTATAGAAGGCTCCAGTCGCTAGGCGTAACCCTCGTTGGTCAATTAAGACGGCGCAAGATGGACGGCCGTGCGAATGCGTAAACAATCCTTCCGTAATCCAGCTTCGATCGGACTATGGAAAGGTGAAGGTGAAGGACGGTTCTATCAGCTCCCCATGATGTACCGCTAAGAACACGGAGGACATTAAGGGAACGTTTACAACGACCAGCCAGAGAAGACACATATGGAGACTAACAAAGTTTCCTATCCAACGTGAGTCCTAAAAATTTCGTTGTCTCCACGAATGGGAGAGCGACGGGGCCTAGATGTAGAGACGGTGGAAGGAACTCTTTGTATAGCCAGAAGTTGAAGCACACTTTTCTCTTAGGAGAAACGGAAACCGTTTGCGATGCTCCAAGAATAATGACGGTCAAGAAATCGCTAGAGACAGCATTCCAATAGACACGTTCTTTGAGCATTTCAGTAAATTACGAAATCGTCCACAAAGAGGGAACCAGAAACTTAGGGTGGGAGGCAGTCCATAATTGGGTTAATTGCTTCAGTGAAGAGTACTACACTCAAAATGGAGCCCTGTGGCACCTCATTCTCCTGGCAAAAAGGGTCTGACAAAACAGAGCCCACTCGTACCTGAAAACGTCGGTCCGCTAAAAATGCACAGATAAAAAGGTGGAGACGCCCGCGAAATCCCCAGGTATGCATGGTGCGGAGAATTCCCGCCCTCCAACAGGTGTCGTAGGCCTTCTCCAAATCAAAGAACACAGCCACAGTCTGACGCTTCCGCAAAACATTATTTATAACGAATGTCGACAAGGTGACGAGGTGGTCAATTGCAGACCGATGCCGACGAAAACCGCATTGGACGTTAGTCAGGAGGCGTCGGGATTCAAGGAGCCAAACCAAACGAGCATTAACCATGCGTTCCATCACCTTACAGACACAGCTGGTAAGAGAAATGGGGCGATAACTGGAAGGAAGGTGTTTGTCCTTCCCTGGTTTGGCGATGGGGACAACAATGACTTCACGCCAACGTGTGGAGACCTGACCTTCAGCCCACATGCGATTATAGGTGCGGAGAAGGAAACATTTACCCGCAGGCGAAAGGTTCTGCAAGATCTCAATATGCATGGCATCGGGCCCCAGAGCAGAGGAGCGGGTCATGGCGAGAGCATGGTCTAGTTCCTGCATAGTGAAAGTGTCATTGTAACTTTCACGATTTAAGGATTGCCGCCTCTGCCTGTTTGCGGGGGAGGAAGGCAGGGTGATAAAGAGCAGAGCTCGAAAGCTCCGAAAAAGAGCGGCCTAAGGCATTGGATACGTCAACGGGATCCACAAGGACGGCGTTCGCTACTGTCAGGCCTGAAATGGGGTAGTGGACCTTAGTGCCAAATAATCGGCGCAGGCTACCCCAGAGAATCGAGGAGGGAGTGAAATTGTTAAAAGAACTAGTGAAGGCAGCCCAACAGGCTTTTTTGCTTTCTTTTATAACACGACGGCATCGCGCCCGCAGTCGTTTGGAATGGATGCAATTCTCCATCGTTGGGTGGCATTGAAAGGTGCGTAGAGAAAGTCGCCGGGCTCAAATAGCGTCGCTGCATGCTGCACTCCACCAGGGGACTGGGACGCGGCGTGTAGAAGATGTATGGAACGTTCGGCAGCAGTGAGAATAACCTCTGTGAGGTACTGGACCTGGCTGTCACAGCTGGTGAAATGCTGGTCGTGGCAAACCAGCCAAGGAAGAATGAAGCCCCCCAGTCGGCTTTGGAGACGTTCCAGGAGGTGGAATGCGGAGATGGGGTATGATGCAGTAGGTGGATTACACAAGAGAAATGGTCGCTCTGGTAAGTGTCAGAAGGGGTGTACCACTCGAATCGATGCGCTAGCTGAGGAGTGCATATCGTGAGGACCAAGTAGGAATAGGTGTGCATGGTATCCTAAAGAAAGGTTGGTGAACCGGTGTTTACGCAGACAAGATTGAGATGGTTGAAAAGGTCCCCTAGAAGGGAGCCTCTTTGGCAAGAAGCTGGAGAACCCCAAGGGTGGTGATGGGCGTTGAAGTCGCCAAGCAAAACAAAAGGCGGAGGAAGCTGGGCAACAAGTTGCACCACATCTGCCCTAGTTAAGGCAGATGATGACGGGTATAGATATTGCAGAGAGAGAAGGAAAGGGTAAGGGAGAGTGATTCGGATGGCAACTGCCTGTGCAGGAGTGTTCAGAGAGATGGGATGGGAATAGGTGTCGTCCCGAACGAGCAACATAACCCCTCCATGGGCTGGAATACCATCCACAGGAAGACAGGAAGTAGGTCATATCGCACAGAGGTATATTGATGGAAGCCTATACGATCCTGTGGGCGTAACTAGGTTTCTTAGAGGCTAACTATGAGCAGACAGTGCAGTCGAAGGAGTAATTTTAATTCCTTGCGATTGGAGCGAATGCCTCGAATATTCCACTGAAGAAGCGCCATGATAAGAATAAGGGGACAAAAGAGAACGAGGCAGAAGGGGATCACCTCGATGGCCGCTGAGGGCCTGACTTCGAGGGAGCACTGCCATCGCAATCCATTGGTGGAAAATCTTGTTCGATCAGTGTGACTGGAATTTCTACCGCCTTCCCGAGTTGATCGGTAGGGACAGCATCCTCCGCCAGTGAAACGCCAGTTGCCCGGCTAATAGTAGTGCGTCCTGGCGAGACAGAAGATGATCGCAGCCGACTACTGTTGGGTGGCGTGACGGATGGGTCACGTCTCGGCGGGGAAGGAGAGGAACTCTTTTTTGTTGGCTCTTTTGGAAGAGTGACGGTGAGAAGAGGCAGTTGACGGTTGAGAAGTCTGAGTACGGAGAAAATCTTCATGCACAGGTTCCTTTTTCGAAGTCCAGGCATCTTTTTAGGTGCTCGCGGTTTATTGGAGGTTGACGAAGCCTGAACTTTAGAAGCAGCAGGAGGAAGTGGGGACGCGGAACGGGCAATCTTCGGGCTGGCCGATTGCACAACTGTCAGCGAAATTGAAATCACAGGTCTGCGTAACTGCATTCTTAGTAGGTCGAGTGGAGGCGAGGACCTTACTGTATGTGCCCGCTGGAAAGACAGTGGGCTTCCGAATCGCTAATAACATTCGATCAGGAGATGTTGAGACCTTTTCGTCTTTATTAACAGGACAGTCCCTAGGGGAAGCAGCATGGTCACCATTGCAATTAAAGCAGTGAGGGGACGGAGGTGGGCAATCGCGCTCATGGGCGTCCCTACCACAAGTGATACATTTTGATGCGTTAGGGCAAGAATTACGGGAGTAGTTTAATCTGTGGCATTGGAAACAGCAAGTAGGGTTTCGTACATAAGGGCGAACGGAGATAACTTCATATCCTGCTTTGACCTTGGACGGGAGTTCAACTCTGTCGAACGTCAAAAACACAGTACGAGTTGGTGTTAGCTGGTTATCGCACTTTTTCAACACTATGCACTGCTGTTATATCCTGATCAAACATGTCGTTTTGGATTTCCTCGTCTGACAACCCGTCAAGGGATCTTGTGAAAACTACCCACCGTGACGAGTTGAGCGTGTGATGCGCTTCTACTGGACAGGAAACGTGTGTAGTAGCGTAGTCCGTATTAGTTTTTGCGCCTGGAAGGCACTGTCCGCTTCCAGCAAACAATGTTCCATTGTGCTGTCGGAAACAGGTCTTAACAGGGCCAGCAATCGCATCAACACCTTTCTGAATTACGAAAGGATTAACAGAAGAAAAATCTTGACCGTCAGTTCGAGAAACAACCAAAAATTTGAGAATATTAGGCAAAGTTTTCTTATACTGAAGTGAATCGATTTTTTTCACAGTAGTAGAGAAGGAAGTCATTGCGGAAGTGCCCCCGTGATTACAGGCGTCTCCGATGGCGCGCTCCTTCCTAGTGGGGGCCCTCTCTGAGGGCTTACGCACCTTAGGTGATTGTTCACACCTCAGGGCACACCTCCCGAGAACGGACGGAGGGACCAATCGGCATGTTCGGAAGGTACCAGCTCGGGTAATCACCCCTCCCTGGGCCTGGCCTTTACCAGGGGGTACGTACGTGACCTACTTGTCTACCGGGGGCAGGGAATTACGCGTTACCCCATCACCTGCTACGCATGACAATGCGTGGGTCGGCCTTCAGACACGCACAGGGAGGAAAGAAGAATAGAGGAAGTGAAGAGAAAGAAGTGTCTCAAACGCCTAAGCGGAGACTAATGAGGAGGAGAGGAAGGCTAGGAAAGTACAGTAAGGAGAGAAAGAAGCAAAGGTTAGGAAAGGAAGAAAATAAGGAAAAAGAAAAACTAGGACAGGAAACCACCTTGATTCGCAAAGGACGCCCGTCTCCGGGCGAAGGCATGAACCGTGAGGGAAAGTGAAGCACCCTGGGGTGGAACAAAGGCTGCTTCGGCTCAGGGCCCCTTGCGTGCCACACAACCCACAAAAGAGCTGTGGGTCCCCTGGGGGGACACCATAGGGGAGAGCCACTGCACCACTCTAACGGTACTACTAATAAAGGCTCGTTATGATTATATAAGATCGATTTATGGAATTAACCTATATTTATTCATCAGAGTTCTAGACGTTGGCGTACACCGATAGCGAATTACTATATGTGTGTAACTGATTTTCATTTTACATCTATTTTTTGCTAAAAGTCTCTAAAAACTATTACATCCATGTAATGACTGGTTCTCTATATACTTTTGTTGAATGTGCATGGAAAGCCACTCATTACATGGGACTAAGTCCGTCTTACGGGAAATTTATCACCTACAGTGAGAACTTTTCGATACACTTCTGCATCAAATTCTACTGAAAGCTATCTTCTTTATCACCGTATTTATTTCGAAGCGATTCTCTTTTCGCTTCTGCCTGCGTGATTACTTCTCGTACGGCACTTCGATCCTCGCATGTTCGATATTTATTGATATTAGGCGGCGACTCAGATGTGGAACGCTTCTTCAAAATTACCAAAATTGCATAGGAAAAAATCAGTTCCAATCTTCCCGTCTACAGGCATCTTTTCCAATTCACTTCCCGTAAACACATTCACATTACAAATATTTTCATTAAAAAAATTGACAGTACTCCACTTGTTTTCAGTAGATGCAGTCACCCCAAAAACCTTTCATACTTTATATGTATTATAAATTTCTACATGAACAGGGACGCTGCGTATCGTTAAAAATTATGGAAACAAGTCAGTCGGCCAGGCAATTGTATCCTGAGGATTTCCTTCATTTTTGTTTTAAACGAAATCACTTTATATGCCATCGAGTATCAATTCACTTAACTCTCGCTTTCCATCATAACAGAAGACCAGAATACCACCCGTCAGCTTTGACTCATGGCGTCATTAGCAGCTACATTAAGTAGAGAAATGCGGAAAGCAATGTTACGCCGCAAACATTTTGACAGGGAAATGTGTTAAGATCTTCGTTTGCTCTCTTTAGCAAGACGGAATAAGGCCAGCAGCCGGTAGAAGGAAATGCTCACCCGCCTTGCGTGATGACGGCAGCCGCTGCGTCGGTAAGTTGAAAAGTCTACCGTCAGCGAAATGTGTGTGAGTGAAATGGCTGTCAGACAGAGACGCAGCTAGTAAACATTTCATAACTACACGTAACTCTGTCACAAGAGTGAATAAGACCACGGATGAGTCAGCGGTAAAGACACATCGGGCGAACACTGCATTTTCAAAGGGAACACATTCAGACCGTTTCATTCGTCATAGCTTCAGCCAATTTTATGTATAAATACTCCCACATTTAGAAGTAGCAGTCACTTGGTTTCTGAATTGACGATGCCCAGGAGGTAGTCATCAATTCACTGGCCTAATCGTTGTGCTCAGTCTTTGTCACAGATAGCAGTACATACGATAGCTGCTAGAGGCAGCTAAGAGATGGAGTCTGGTCGAGGCCATACTTCACACTAAACATCACCTGGGAAGATGGTGATCCGCTGTGCTGACGACTTCACACCTCTACGGTGGCTGCCGGAGGCCAGCGCAGTCTTCAGTGGTTGGTTACTAAAGGCCAATGTTCCTGTAGTCCAGTTAGCACTCTGGTGCTAATCCGGCCAGCCGGTATCCCGAGTCGGGAACCAGCACGACATCCGACTTCAGAGGGGTCCCTGCGTGGATCCACTGGCCGCTGCATAGCCTGGTGAAGGGATAGAGCACTTCACAATAACAGTCTTTGCATCGATTCCCGGCATCGCGGCGTGGGCACTACCATCATACGTAACATCAAGGTTGCAGCTCGAAGGCGACGCCACCTACTGCTCTAGCTCCTGTCGAGCTAGCGCCTTCACCAAACTTATGTATTTTACGGAATAAAATGTGTCAACTATAATTCTGTTTCACTAGCGTCCCTTGGCGCTCCACCAGGTTCCACGTCTCATCCTGACCTAAAGCTGGAACACCGCTCGGCCCCAGCAATATGTACAGTTCTAATTACGGTATACAGTTTTGGTTTAAGAACACAAGGGATCAAGATCTTACTTATTTCCCCTTTGCGTCACTGACCACTAGCGGTGTGAAGTATTCGTACAGGTCTAGTATTAACAGGATGAAATCATTACGTTGTGTTTTAATTAGTGGAGACCGGGGCACGTTGGCCATAGAGGCATGATGGCCCAGTCAAATTCATACAATATAAGATGCATCGTATTAGCAATCAATCAAAAAGTAGTTAGCACTGTCTTTATACAGGACCAATATCGCAGACGGAGTAGTAGTCCTTAATTGTTTTCGTGCATGTATCAGAAAAATTCTACTCGTCGGTTAATGTGTTATTCAACTTTTTCTTGCTTTAGGCTCAACGGAGTGAGTATTATAATTAAAGGTCGTAGTTTAAGGATTATTTCTATAAGTCATACGGTATTAATTGCTTCAGTGAGTTTTCTTGATAACGTCTATAATTCTTCGAGTTTAATTATTAGCATAATTATCCAAGTTAAACATTTTGACATGTTTCAGGGGTCATAAGATTGTCATTCACGAGATAAAAAGCGTTGAAAAAACGCCAACCAGTAAATTATTTCAATCTTAAACAGTGATCTGAAGTCAGAATCCCGTTCATTTCCTTGATTTGAAAACATGAGTTACTGCTCTGGTTTAAACCTTTATTTGTAGTATCAAAAATGAACCGAAATTATGAAAGAATGAAAGGGGAATGATTTCTGAAAATAGGATGCTAAAAGCATTTTTAGAAATAAAAGAAAAGGAAAGATCTGAGGACTGTTACCGAAGACTTCGGGATTCCAAGAAAATGATTATCGTACTGGAGGTACTGTGCGAAGTACAAAGACCTCATGTCAGTCTGCACATGTAGCTGAAACTCAGGAGAGAAACTGAATTGGAAAGAAATATTGCAGAAAAATTTAAGCACTAGGTAGAAAAGTTATTTTCCAGAAAGGAAGTGCGAGGAATAGTAGAATGAAATTAACCAAATCAACTGCAGGAGGGAAAAAAAGGCAAAATGGTGATGACTATGAAGTCACACTGCTTTTTTAAACAACTGCAGAACAAGAAATTCAGTGCACAAACTGTAAGCGTTGGGCTCAGAGATGCGTGAAAAATGAAATCCGGGGACTATTTTATGAGTGTTAAAACTGTCCTGTTCCTTTGGAGCTGGCTATTGATTAAAGATGACGGCATAACAGTACATTGGGATACCACCCGTCTGCTTTCACACATGACGTCATCAAGATGTCGGAAAACCATTATACGAGATATCTTTATACTTCTGTATTGTAGTTACAAATAATCTACAGTTATTATAGATAACAGAATGTATCATCCATCACAGGTCTTAACCCAAAAATTCGTGCCTTCGGCACTCTTAGGAAAAAAAGCTCTCTCGGTTAACCTACACCTAACCATCAGAGAGAAGCTACAGATCACTTTTTAAACACAAAATATTAATCTGTTTTGTTTGTAAACAAACTATCGTCTTTAACTCAACCACCACAATCACTCGCGCCTTCCACAAACAATTGGAGAGATACTAAAATTTACTTACCTGTGGTTAGAAAAGGCATCGAATAAATTTATTATGAAAGAGTTAAAGCTAGCGAAACACACAGTGGTGGATTGGCGGAGTTTCTGCCGTGAAGTGTGTGAACTAGATTGTATTGAAAACGGCGATCGTATTGGGGGAATAGGAAAGATTGTTGAAATTGATGAATCTAAATTTGGCAGAAGAAAATATCAGAGGGAAAAAAGTTGCTGGACTGGGTTTTTGGGGGTTGAACGGGGTACCACGAAATGTTTTTTCGAAGTAGTTCCTAAGAGAACTAAAACTGCACTGTTAGAAATACTGAAGAAATATGTTCGGCCAGGAACAACAGTGATTTCCTATTGCTTTTCTGCATACAATTGTCTCAAAGACGAAGGATTCGCGCATCTCACTGTGAATCATTCTATAAATTTCAAAGATCCGGAAACTGGTGCTCACACCAACACCATTGAAGGTAGCTGGTCAGCAATAAAGAAGTTTTAAGGGCACAAACAAATGTAGAAACTCTTAATTCTTATCTCTTTGAAAATATTTGGAGGAGACAATGGTCCAACGAAAACGATTTGTTTATGGCATTTTTGGAAGCTGTTAAGAGAATTTACAATGCGAACTAATTTTTTATTTTTACCGTTTTGAAGTAGTACTTACGAGATTCTTTAATATACTCACCAAATGTTAGAGTGTGGGATAAGCTTAAATTGTTGCACGTGAACAAATTGTACTCCTAGGTTCCTGCCTAGCCACATCGTTTAAAATAATGACATTCGTAAAAATTTGTAGAAAATGTTTATTATCTTTCAAAGCCTATGGACAGACAATGAGGTAAATAATATTGTCTGTCCACCATGAAATACTGTTCCTGCTCTAGGGCTGACAGATTCTTGACGTATCTTTGCCTGCTGAGTATATTAATGACATTTGTAAGTACTACATGTCAACAGTCTTATTAGTTATATCGCTCCGGCCGAGTACCACGTTCCATAATTGTAATTTGTAAGTATTGTAAAGAAATACAAATTCTTATTCTCCATACAGGAATAAATTTGTTTTTTTGTTGCAAATACATCTGTTTTGGAATGATCTTGCTAATTCCCTTTGTAATATTTTGACTTGTTCACCTACAGCATTGCAATATTTTCTACGAATGTGTCACTATTTTCCATATTTTGCAGCAATCTTTAGGAGTGAAAATTGGGCTGTTCAGATGATACATGTCAAACACAGTAGTAAATCATTGTAATGACACATGTAATGATTATTGGCCATGTGTAGAACACGTGCGATGGAAATGTAGAACTGTAGTAACGTTTTACTATATGTAAATAACACTTCCGCATAATGAAGAATGCAAAATCGCCCTGAAAACGGTTCGTTTGTTAAAGTTGTTTAATGCTATGTAGCATCAGTAGTGGTTCTTTTCGTAATAGTGAAGTGTAATGACGAAAGTGGTGAAATTCGGTGCGAGAGCCTAGCGAAGTGTGTTATTTTATAACATGTCGACTTCGGCATTCAAACGGAATGTGACAAACGGCTGAAGTGCAGTTTGTTTAAAGTAATACCACTGACTAATTTTTCCAGTGTCTTGCAATACGTGAACAATGAATCTTATTAAAATTAGTGTTCACTTCCCTAAGAAAGAATTCGTCTATCTCAAAGATAGGTTATGAACCGGAGATTCTGGCGCTACGCGTCCTCACGTACTAAAAAAAATCTTTTTTAACCTATACCTAACATTAAGCTACGCTACAGATCACTAAGTGAAAGAATGTCTCCACCACACTTTCAGGCTATTGTTTAACACGCTATCGATAACTTCAAAACCAACAACATGCCAGCATAACCTTAATGTGTAACACAAGGTCATTATCTTACGCTCTATCTCCATTAAAGAACGTAAATATAAATTTCACATTTAGTGAAATACAATATGTTGATCTAAAGATCTCGACATCCACTACGCGGATTTGTTTACAAATCATAAAGAGTAATGCTACTTCCTATTGGCAGAGCGAACGCGACTCCTGATTGGCTGCGGCGCCGCTGCCAACGTCTGCACACGAAGCAACACTCACTGACAAACTGCACATCAGCCAAGAAAAGCCAAGAAAAAATATATGGTCCCCCCCTATAGTCAGACTTTTTGTTCATATACATCCACTCAACACATGCATAAATAGTTTTGTAAACATATGTTTTACGTACTTATTGTGGTTAAAATTCGTTAGTCCAAACACGAGCGGTTTCTATCTATTCAAAGCCTATCTGATGTACAATACCGAAATTGCAAGAATAAAACAGTTGTGGTAGACATACGTAAACAGATTTTATGTAAAAATGTGGGCAGACCACTTAACTGTAAAAGTAAAAATGTACGATATACGTTCGATTAGGAAGAAACTAGGACACTTACGTGGGAAGCCAAATGAACACATTAGCTGCAGATAGGGCAGGGGAAGACACCAGAAGCAACGGCAGGCCAGCGTAGAGGCACTCGCGAGGTGAACCGCGAAGCGACGGGCTGGTGGCCGCACTACGCTACGCTACACTGTAGACTGACGGAGCCGCCGCCGGAGTGTAAACACAGGACTCGCCGTGGGACCGAGCGTGGGGCACCTGGTGGCGGACCAAGGCGCCAGGGGTAAACAACAGCGAAGGACAAGCACCAGCTACCTGCAACTGATCTAATGTGTACAAAATGATACTGGCAATGAAGTATGCCATTTTCTGTAATAGAAGCGAAAAACAGAAATAAAGTGACATTGTCATTAAGATATCAAAAGTATCATCTGCAGGAGGCGGTACTTTTCCGATTCTCATAGGGTGACAGTACAGTCAGTCAGGATAGCTTTGTACCAGTCAGGGTATCTTTGTAGCACTAAATATTTTTCTTCCATAAGGCTGATGTTCCACCTACTGGAATTGTTTATAACAGAGGTATTGAAAGTTACCTTTAGAAAAAAATCTACGAATATCAAGAACTCAGATGGGAAACCAGTTCTCAGCAAAGAAGGGAAAGCTGAAAGGGGGAAAGAGTACATAGAGCAGCTCTACAAAGGAAATGAACTAAGAGACGATGTTGTAGGAAGGGAAGAGGAAGTAGATCAAGATGAAATACGAGATACTATACTGAGAGATGAATTTGACGGAGCCCTGAAAGACCTAGTTCGGAACAAGGCCCCAGGAGTAGATGACATTCCGTTAGAGCTACTAAAGTCTCTTGGAGAGCCAGCCATGACAAAACAATTTGAACTGGTGTGTAGGATGCATGAAACAAGCGAAATACCCTCAGACTTTAATGTAATAATCCCCATTCCAAAGAAATCAGGCGCAGACAAGTGTGAAAATTACAGAACCATCAGTTTGATAAGTCATGGTAGCAAAATTTTAACACGAATTATCTATAGGAGAATGGAAAAGCTGGTAGAAGCTGACCTCGGGGAAGATCAGTTTCGATTTAGGAGGAACGTAGCAACCCGGGAGGCAATACTTACCTTGCGTCTTATCTTAGAAGATAGATTAAGGAAAGGCAAACCTACATTTTTAGCTTTTGTAGATTTGGAGAAAGCGTTTGACTATGTTGACTGGAATACACTCTTTCAAATTCTGAAGTCAGCAGTGGTAAAATACAGGGAAAGGAGAGTTATTTACAACTTGTACAAAAGCCAGACCGCAGTTATTAGACTCGAATGGCATCAAAGGGAAGCATCAGTTGGGAAGGGAGTAAGACAGGGTTGTATCCTTTCTCCGATGTTATTCAATTTGTGAGCAGGCGGTGAAGGAAAGCAAGGAAAAATTTGGAATAGCGATTAAAGCTCAGGGGGAAGAAATAAAAACATTGTGTTTTGTTGATGACATTGTGATTCTGTCAGAGACAGCAAAGGATCTGGAAGAGCAATTGACTGGAATGGACATTGTGTTGAAGAGAGCGTATAAAATGAACATTAACAAGAGCAAAACAAAAATAATGGAATGCGGTCTTAGAAAATCAGGCGATGCTGAAGGAATTAGATTAGGTAACGAAACAATAAAGGTGGTAGATGAGTTTTGTTACTTGGGTAGTAACATGACATTCGATGGTCGCAGTACAGAGGATATAAAATGCAGAATGGCAATGGGAAGAAAAACATTTTTGAAAAAGAGAAACTTGCTAAGATCAAATATTAATTTAAGTGTAAGGAAGTCTCTTCTGAAGGCATTTGCGTAGTGTGTTGCCTTGTACGGGAGTGAAACATGGACGATAAGCAGTGCGGACAGGAAGAGAATAGAGGCTTTTGAAATGAGTGCTACAGAAGAATGCTGAAGATTAGGTGGGTAGATCACATAACTAATGAAGAGGTACTGAACAGAATTGGTGAGAAATGGAATTTTTGGCATACCTTGACTAAAAGAAGGGATCGCTTGGTAGGACACATTCTTAGACATCGAGGAATCGTAAATTTAGCATTGGAGGGAAGTGTGTGGGGTAAAAATCGCAGAGGGAGACCAAGAGAAGCGTATAGTAAGCAGATTCAAGTGGATGTGGGTTTCCGTTCTTATGAGGAGACGAAAAGGCTTACTCAGGATAGAGTAGAGTGGAGAGCTGCATCAAACCAGTCTCCGGACTGAAGACCATAACAACACAATAACAACATTCCCAATAGATGGATCATGAGCCATTTCAAAACATAAATATTAAGTGGTACAAAGACACCCTGACTGGTACAAAGTTACCCTGATTGACTGCATTTACAGACATTCAATTACGGTTGCAATTATCACCTCGTGGCTCTACGATGATGTGTCAAAGTGGGGATCGTATCAGTTAGATTCTACGCTGTTATGAGTCAGATTTATTGGTAACACTTCAGACACACGTCCGAAAAATGTAATTTTGCGTGAAAATTCGTTTAACATTATTCCTGCCAAACTTTCCACTTCTTTGCCTTCGAGCAATTTTAGTCAGTGGTATTCCCAAATGGAAATTTATGTTGACACTGAATAGCATTTTCCCACTCTGCTTTTTCTTATATTTCAGATTTTGCACCATAATATCAGTCTTATGCTAGTGGTATGCAAATCAAAATTATTTTAGATAGATTTCTTAATTTACTTCATATTTCCTTCGATACATCAAGTGTTTAATCACGTGAGAATATAATTGCGTGTCATGATGTACAAATAACTGCCACATTCATAATCATTTGCTGATAGGAAATATGTGTAAAACAAATAATTATTAACCCATCCGTAACTTTAAGTATATAAGTGATCTACTTCGAAGTATTTTTCATTTGGTAATTATCAATTGTTTCGGCTGTAATAAACTTTTTCGTGTAAAACGATGTACTTTAATTATCTGAGCCCAAAAATCGTGGTTGTGGCAAAGGGAGGGGGGCGGGGGAGGGGCGCGTCAAGAAATTTTTAATCAGAGAATATAATTGTTATAACAGATGACAACTGCATAGGAGACTTTTAGTACAGGGAAGACCACCGACATATATTACTAGATTGGCAATGCCGTATACTGTATCATTGGTGTCAGTGACGTCTCGCTGCCATATTTGTATACTATAAATGTGAGAGCAGTCGTGTATGTAATTAGAGAAAAAAGTCGCAAAATACGATGAACTGGCGTAACTACGCTGTGTTTGGAGTTTTGACGTATGGGAATTTGGTGTGTTGTATATGGCTGTAATTTTTTTCAGCTGGAGTAAAATTGACACATACAGTAACGAGTTGCATCGATTTGTTGTTATTATCAATCTCTTACTAATTTCAGTCCATTTCGGATTTTCCTTCAGTAGTATGGCAATTACAAAAGTGTTGTTTATCGTGGACAACACGTATCATTCTTTTGAGAGATCTCAGGAAATCTGTAGTCTGCTTTGACATATACACTAATCAGTTAAGTTTCCTGATTTTATCAATCTATTGCTAGTTTCGGTCAACTTCGGCTTTTCTTTCAATAGTATGACCGTGATAAATGTGCTGTTTTCGTGGATAACATATATCTTTATTCTTCTTGGTGTTATTCAGATAACTACTTCGGCTTTCACTGTATGTAACGGTACAATTTCACCTACCATCCCAGCGGTCTCGCATGTTATGTTGGAAACATCAACGAAACGGAAGAAAATTTTTGCCAAGATGTTAATATTTTCAGAAGTCCACGTTGTGTGACTTGATTAGTGTTTCGTAGAGACGAAGAAGTAGATAAATAATGCTGTTCCTGCTCTATGGTTGACAGGTTCTTGTATGTACCCTCGTTCACTCAATAAAAGAAGATGCTCTGGTAAAACGAAGATTTCTTGATAAACATTTGCGAGGGCGCCTGGGCTTTAAGTAAAAAACTGTAGGTAATGCGTTCTTCTCATAACACGATTCGACTATCTATGTGTTAACTCATTGCGGAAGTATTGGTTCAAATGCAAATCCTGTTCAAACCCAACTAATATGGCTTAATATTCACAGAATATATAACATCAACTGCGATTGGGCAAAGCTGAAAATGTGTACCCAGCCAGGATTCTAACCCGGGTCTCCTGCTTTCTAGGCAGGGGACACAGTGATCACCGCACCTGTAAGGACTACCTAAGCACGCCTCCCGTCAGATGCGAATTCCCAGCTTCGCCCTGCCCACAGTACTCAAACTCGTAGTTA
This sequence comes from Locusta migratoria, assembly GCA_026315105.1. Taxonomy (NCBI): domain Eukaryota; kingdom Metazoa; phylum Arthropoda; class Insecta; order Orthoptera; family Acrididae; genus Locusta; species Locusta migratoria. The sequence goes on from CM048746.1 coordinate 659,783,265, forward strand.
TGAAACTAATTCCCGTAAGAGTAAGGGCTTCAAACTTGTCCACCCCTCCCCACTAACGATAGGATCATTGCCCGTCACCGGCATATTATATATATACATGTGGCGTCTGTTCCGAAAGAACAGACGTCACTTCTGATCCTGGAATTATTATTTAATGCCCCGACTGTTCAGACTCACTTACCATGTGCTCATTCTGTGTAATTGAAATGCCCGTTTTAGTTGAACGGTGTGTAAGAAACTATAAAAGCTGTGTTACTTTACGGGTACAAGTACTTTCTCTTGTGACGGCGAGAGAATCGCGATAGACGGGTTGAAAAACACTACTGTAGATGATGTGACACTGTTTGCAGATCTCTGAATCGTATAAGTGTTAATTATCGTAATTGTCATTCGAACCCAATGTGGCGGTTCATAGTCACTCCCGGGCATCCACATTGGTTTTCCGTGATTTATTCAAACCGCCCCAGTTAAATGTCGGGGTGGTTCCTTTCATACGGCACGGCCGATTTCTGTACATTGTAGTGCTACATGCGCTTCCATATACAAAACAAAATTTATTTACCCATATTTAAATTAATTATGCTTATATTTGTATATTTTTTTCTTGTAATTTCGTGTCATTTTCAATGTGTCATTAAATTCTTAAAGACGCAATATTCTTTGAAAAACGTAAGTCAAAGTCTAACTCTGAGCAAAGAGCAAGTAGAATAATACATAGATTTAACTGCTGTTTCTTTCAAAAGAAAGGAGTAATGACGCCATTTCCTTGTTCTGTATTATGCTCTCGTCTAGTAAACTTCTCTTCCATATTACGCTTGTATACGCCCTGATGCCACCCCCATGAACCACAGACATTGCCGAGGTGGGGTGGCTTGCGTGCCTTAACGATGCAGATAGCCGTACCGTAGGTGCAACCACAGCGGAGGGGTATCTGTGGAGAGGCCAGACAAACGTGTGGTTCCTGAAGAGGGGCAGCAGCCTTTTCAGTAGTTACAGGGGCAACAGAGTGGATGATTGATTGAGCTGGCCTTGTAACATCAGCTAATGTGGCTTTGCTACACAGCTACTGCGAGCGGCTGAAAGCAAGGGTAAACTACAGCCGTTATTTTTCCCGAGGACATACAGCTCTACTGTATGAACATATGTATATCCTCTCGGGTAAAATATTCCGGAGGTAAAATAGTCCCCCATTCGGATCTCGGGGTGGGGACAACTCAGGAGGATGTCGTCATCAGGAAAGATAATACTGGCATTCTAGATATCGGAGCGTGGAATGTTAGATCCCTTAATCGGGTAGGAAAATTAGAAAATTTAAAAAGGGAAATGGATAGGTTGAAGTTAGATATAGTGGGGATTAGTGAAGTTCGGTGGCAGGATGAACAGGATTTCTGGTCAGGTGAGTACAGGATTATAAATACAAAATCAATTGGGGGTATCACAGGAGTAGGAGTGATAATGAATAAGAAAATAGGAACGCGGGTAAACTACTATGACCAGCACAGTGATCGCATTATCATTGTCAAGATAGATACGAAGCCAACACCGACAACAGTAGTACAGGTTTATATGCCAACTAGCTCTGCCGATGATGAGGAGATCGAAAAAAAATTATTGAGACAATTAAGGGAGAGGAAAACTTAATTGTTATGGGAGACTGGAATTCGGTAGTAGGACAAGGAAGGGAAGGGAAGATAGTAGGTGAATATGGTCTGGGCAAAAAGAATGAAAGAGGAAGCCGCCTGGTAGAATTTTGCACGGAACATAATTTAGTTATAAGAAACACCTGGTTCAAGAATCACAAAAGAAGGTTGCATACGTGGAAGAGACCAGGAGACACCGGCAGATACCAGATAGATTTTATAATGGTAAGACATAGATTTCGGAACCAGGTTTTACAGTGTAAGACGTACCCAGGGGCAGATATAGACTCTGACCATAACTTGTTGGTTATGAACTGTAGGCTGAAACTGAAGAAACTACGAAAAGGTAGGAAAATAAGGAGATGGGACCTGGATAAATTGAAGAAACCTGAGGTTATTAAGAATTTCAGAGGGAGCTTTAGGCAACAATTGACAGAAACAAGGGAAAATAAAACAGTAGAGGAGGAATGGGTAAAATTGAGAGATGAAATAGTGAAAGTAGCAGAGGACAAAATAGGTAGGAAGGCAAGACCTACAAAAAATCCTTGGATATCACAGGAGATACTAAATTTAATCGATGAAAGGAGAAAATATAAAAATGCAGTAAATGAAACAGGCAAAATGGAGTACAGACGACTAAGAAATGAGACTGACAGGAAGTGCAAAATGGCTAAGTGGGAGTGGCTAGAAGGCAAATTCAAGGATGTAGAAGAATGTATAAATAGGGGAAAAATAGATACAGCCTACAGGAAAATAAAAGAAACATTTGGAGATAAGAAAAACAGCTCTATGAATATCAAGGACACGGATAGAAAACCAGTTCTCAGCAAAGAAGGGAAAGCTGAAAGGTGGAAAGAGTATATAGAGGGTCTCTACAAAGGAAATGAACTTCGAGACAATATTGTAGGAAGGGAAGAGGATGTAGATGAAGATGAAATAGGAGATGCTATACTGAGAGATGAATTTGACAGAGCCTTGAAAGACCTAGGTCGGAACAAGGCCCCAGGAGTAGATGACATACCCTCAGAGCTACTAAAGTCTCTGGGAGAGCCAACCATGACAAAACTATTTGAACTGGTGTGTAGGATTTATGAGACAGGCGAAATACCCTCAGACTTTAAGAAAAATGTAATAATCCCCATTCCAAAGAAATCGGGCGCAGACAGGTGTGAAAATTACAGAACCATCAGTTTGATAAGTCATGGTTGCAAAATATTAACACGAATTATATACAGAAGGATGGAAAAACTGATAGAAGCCGACCTCGGGGAAGATCAGTTTGGGTTCAGGAGAAATGTAGGAACTCGGGAGGCAATACTCACTTTACTGCTTATCCTAGAAGATAGATTAATAAAAGGCAAACCTACATTTCTAGCTTTTGTAGATTTGGAGAAGGCTTTTGACAATGTTGATTGGAATATACTCTTTCAAGTTCTGAAGCAAGCAGGAGTAAAATATAGGGAGCGTAAGGTTATTTACAACTTGTACAAAAACCAGATAGCGGTTGTCAGAGTTGAAGGGCATGAAAGGGATGCAGTGGTTGGGAAGGGAGTAAAACAGGGTTGTAGCCTTTCTCCAATGTTATTCAATTTGTACATTGAACATGCTATAAAGGAAAGCAAGGAGAAATTTGGCGAAGGAATTAAAGTTCAGGGTTAAGAATTAAAAACATTGCATTTTGCCGACGACATAGTAATTCTGTCAGATACAGCAAGGGACCTGGAAGAGCAATTGAACGGAATGGACAGTGTGCTGAAAGGTGCATATAAGATGAACATTAACAAAAGCAAAACTAGGGTAATGGAGTGCAGTGTAAGTAAATCAGGTAATGCTGAAGGAATTAGATTGGGAAACGAAGCAATAAAGGAGGTAGATGAGTTTTGTTACTTGGGCAGTAAAATAACAAATGATGGTCGCAGTACAGAGGATATAAAATGCAGAATGGCAATGGGTAGAAAAGTGTTCTTGAAAAAGAGAAATTTGTTAACATCGAATATTGATTTAAGCCCAAGGAAGTTCTTTCTGAGGGCATTTGTATGGAGTGTTGCCTTGTATGGGAGTGAGACATGGACGATAAACAGTGCGGACAGGAAGAGGATTGAGGCTTTTGAAATATGGTGCTACAGAAGAATGCTGAAGATTAGGTGGGTGGATCGCGTAACTAATGAGGTGGTACTGTACAGAATTGGGGAGAAAAGAAATTTCTGGCATACCTTGACTAAAAGAAGGGATAGATTGGTGGGACACATTCTTAGACATCAAGGAATTGTGAATTTAGCATTAGAGGGAAGTGTGTGGGGTAAAAATCGCAGAGGAAGATGGATACAGTAAACAGATTCAGACAGATGTAGGTTGCCGTTCTTATGTGGAGATGAAGAGGCTTGCTCAGGATAGGGTATTGTGGAGAGCTGCATCAAACCAGTCTCCGGACTGAAGACCACAACAACAACAACGCCCTGATGAATTGTGAAAATGTCTGTACGATATATCTCGATGAGAAAGTTGTAATTCAAATGATGACTTAATTTATGACATGATCTCGATCGTATGAAGTTAACGAGATTTCACAAAGGTAACTGAACTTTGAATGTGATGTATATGTAGACTTGTTTCATTTATTTGAATAATAATTGTTTCGTGGATTTACCGAAATTTATCCGAGTACTTATTTGTAGTGAGATTAGAACCTTATTTTTTCCTTTCACATTTTTCATTTAACTGTGATGCTATTTATTTTTCAGGACAAAAGAATAATGAATTACACTGATTTACGAATCTAATTGTTGGAGATGTGTACAATGGACCCCTTTTTATCACGTTTTTTTTTTTATTAAATAATTATTCTAACTGCGACCCTGAGATTACGAACGACCTACCATTTTCGATTAGTAACAGATCAGCTAGCCGGAAACTTAGTTACAAAATAAGCAATAGTGATAATGTCTCCAACAGTGAGGTTCACGTTGCTTATCAGTATGAGTCAGGTTAGAAAAGGATTTTAACTACTTTCTTGGTGGGTAGCTCATTAATTTCTCTAAAAGTAAAGCATAGTAGATTCATTTCAATAGATAGATGGTTTTGCTACGTAACCAGTATTGAAATATTTCTCCCAACCATTATTTACGGTTATTCTATTTCGTGCTCACATTTACTTGCAAAAATTTATACTGATTTAAAAATTTAAATTAAAATAATAAAATTAAGGGAGGAATGTTTCAACGTTATACCCAATCTTCCTTCCCATCCACTGTTAGCGAGACAGTAAAAAAGCACGCTACATCTGTGACAAGTTTAAAGTTGCTGTACAAAATAAAGTACAAAATAGTGTACACTTTGCATGCACTTTTTGATACTACGAATAAATATTCAGTGTAAGATGTTTGGACTGTCCTCCTGTCAAACTAGTATGTGGATAAATTATGAATTCTGCATAAGCTGCTTCTTATGACAGCAAAAAGAGTTGCTATCAGATTTTTTTTAATTTCTGCTTGACAATTCGTGAATGAGAAGACAAGAAAACTGAGCAAACGCAGGATGTCTCAGAAGGAATAGTAAATAAGGCGACAGTACAGGCTAATTGGAATAAAAATGTTATAAAACTTGTGTCTACTTTTTATTCAGTTCGAAGATATAGCTGAAATCAATGTATTTTCGTTTAGTTGTGGGTAGACTGATTGCTACGAGTTGCTATAGGCGTATTTATCGAATTTCAGCACTAGTGTTGATGTTCAATTTGTGAAGTCGTACTTTAGATCACACTGTAGTTCTCATTGTGTTTTTGGCCAAGTCTACTGCTCTGTAATGTGTGAATTTACAAGAACATTACTTTTCGACTTAATCTCCTTGGGTTTCAACGCACTTGGTCCATCGTTGTACAAGCTTCCTTATGCCCTCATAAAAGAAGGTTCTCGGTTGAGCTGCGACCCGGAATGTCACACTTCTTTCACTGCTTCGCCCGAGGCAAATCGACGGCCCCTTAATGCCTGTTCGAGTGGACCAAACAGGTGATAGAAGGGGCAAGATCGGGACTATATGGATGATGATCCAGTACTTCAAATGTGAGTTTCTGGAGCGTTTCAGCACTGTCGGCAGCGGTATGCGCAAGGGCATTGTCGTGCATAAACACAATAATTATTGACAGCAATCCTCGGCGTTTGTTTCCAATTGCAGGCCTTAGCTGGCAGTAAGCATCTCACTGTAACGCACACCGTTTATTGTTGTGCCCCATTCCCCATAATGTTACAGTACTGGACCGAAAGCATCACTTCTCCTGGGGGCGGTTGGGTCTTGAACTTTCTCTTGCAAGACGAATTTGGATTCTGTATTTTTATTCCACACTCTCTGCCGATTACTCTCCGGCTCGTAATGATGGATCCATGTTTCGTCATCAGTAATGATCATGTCTAAAAAGGTTTTCCCCTTCGTTAATGTAGTAATCCAAATGTTTTTCGCAGATGTCCCAGCGCGTTTGTTTATGCAACCGCGTGAGTTGCTTTGGGACCCATCTTGCAAAAACCAAGTCTTGGGTGACAGTACAGACTCACTCACGTTTCGTGGGCAGAACCGTGACCAATTTGCAGACAATGTACAACTTCGTCAATAGTTAATCGTCTAAGAGAATCATTTCACGTGAACGCTCAATGGTATCTTCATTTGTGTCGAAGATCTTTCATCGTGCGTAATACCTGTGCGACCATTTTGGAATTTTTCAATCCATTCGTAGACACTTCGTTGTGCCAAAACACTGTTCCCGTATTGTTCCGAAAGTCTTCGATGAATTTTGGCCCTTAATACGCCTTCCGCCCCCCCCCCCCCCCCAAAAAATCGAATAACTGAACGTTGCTCTTCTTTGGTGCAAATACACAACGGAGCAGCCGTGATTAACAGCGCGGCAGAGATAACGAAACTAACCTACCAGCTTGAAAATTACAAAAATATAACAACAAATAAGCAAAGCATGCGTCATCAACGTAAAACGATAGTACTACCAAAATAAACATTTGAAGATAATAATTGACTTACCCTGGCTCAATAAACAAAATAATTAATTTAAGACGGACGATGCACGGCAGCCATGTTTGCGCGCCAAACTGTGAAGGCAGCCTTGCATCGAGACGCCACAGTTCAGTTCACTACACGCACTCGGAAGAGCATGTGAGTTCAGTACACGAACTCGGAGGATTAACATGTGAATTCAGTACACGCACTCGGAGGAGTAACATGCATACGTCACCTACATACAATGGGAATAACAAAAGGGGACCCTGAACGTAGGATCTGTGATGACGGTGATGAAACTGCATCACATCTAATCTTCGAATGCATTGCATTGGAGAGCAAAAGGCACAGAACATTTGGGACAACCAGACCCGAAGAAATTTTGTCTAATTAAGAACTGGTAAAGGGACTCCTTTCACTGTTCAAGGACACTGGTTGACTTTACTAGATTTACAGGGAGCGATACCGCACAATAAACTTAGTTTCGGAGCGGGCAGTGGCGGGTTGGTTGTTGTTGTTGGTTGTTTTAAGGGGACTATGGCGGGTTGGACCAAGACTGTTTTGACTTCCCTGAGAAAATCAATCAATCAATCAACATGCTTACGTAGACGGTCATAAAACATTGTTTAATCATCTTAGACCAAGGCTAAATGACTTTATATCTACTTTCAGTTACGACAATGCCGGCCGCGGTGGCCGAGGGGACTAAGGCGCTCCAGTCACGGTCTGCACGGCCACTACGGTCGGGGGTTCGAATACCCCCTCGGGCATGGATATTTGTGCCGTCCTAGTTCGTAAGTAGTTCATAGGTAGTTTGTAAGTTTAGGGACTGATGACCCCGTAGTTAAGTCCCATAGACTATACAAACATTTGAACATTTTTTTCAGTTACGACAATATGTGTCAAGTGGATATTTTATTATGCAGTTTACTGGTTTTCTTCTTTCTTTAAATAAATCAGTTGGCATCCCGAATCCTGAGGACTTTTCAGTGATTATATCAGTTCCTGCCAATAGTATAATAATTTCAGCCTCAATAAAGAACTCCGACCTGCGTGCTATCATCTGCGTGGGGACGACATCTATAGAAGACGTCAGGTTGGTGAACTTTTAGAGTTTCTACACTTCACACAGTGCAGTAGGGAGTTACTACAACCCTCGCGTACACTGTCATTGCGATACAAACGCAAACTGTTGTGCGTCATCCACGGCAACATGAGGAGGAAAGGAAATGATATAGGACCGGTTTATTCATAACCCCCTGGAGTCGTTTTCCTGTTGTAGACTGCATTTCAGTATGTACAGTAAATTATCTCATGACCAGCAGGGGGATATGGAAGTTCAATTTGGGTCAATCATTAAGGCAAATTGTTATAACTCACGGTCCGTCCTCACAACTTTACTTCCTACTTCTCCAACCTCATAGAAGTTTTCCTGCGAACCTTGAAAGACTAGCAATCCTGGAAGAAAGGATATAGTACAGACACGAAGTGATGGGTACTATCGACAAGGGTTCGCAAATCAATTCCCTATATCTTGATTTCCAGAAGGCTTTTGACACCGTACCTCACAAACGGCTTTTAAACAAATTGCGTGGTTATGGTATATCGCCCCAAATTTGCGATTGGATATGTGATTTCCTGTCAGAGAGGACACAGTTCGTACTAATCGATGGTAAGGCATCGACTAAAGCAGAGGTGATATCGGGCGTTCCACAGGGTAGTGTTATTGGTCCTCTGCTGTTCCTTATTTATATAAACGATTTAGGAGAAATCTAAGTAGCTCTCTTAGGTTGTTTGCAGATGACGTCGTCATTTACCGTCTACTAAAATCATCCGAAGATCAAAACCAACTGCAGAACGATCTGAATAAGATATCAGTATGGTGTAAAATTGGCAATTGACTCTAAATAATGATAAGTGTGGAGTCGTCCACATGAGTACGAAAAGAAATCCGTTAAACTTTGTTAACAAGATAAATTAATCAAAAGCAAAGGCCATAAACTCCACAAAATACCTAGGAATTACTATACTTCATACTTAAATTGGAAAGAACACGTAGATAATGTCGTGAGAAAGGGGAACCAGAGACTGCGTTTTGTTGTCAGAACCCTTAAAAGATGCAACAGAACTACAAAAGAAACTGCATACACTACGCTTGTCCGTCCACTTTTGGAGTATTGCTGTCCAGTGTGGGATCCTTATCAGGTTGGTTTGACGGAGGACATCGAAAGAGTCCAGAGAAGGGCAGATCGTTTCGTATCGTCACGATACAGAGGAGACAGCGTTACGGAAATGATACACGATCTGGGATGGGAATCATTACAACAACGGCGCTTATCGCTACGGCGTGGGCTACTTCCGAAACTCCAATCACCAACATTCTCCTCCGAATGGGAAAATATATTGTTGACTCCAACTTACATAGGTAGAAATGATCATCAGAATAAAATACGAGAAATCAGAGCTCGAATGGAGAGATTCAGCTGTTCTTCTTCCCGCGCCCTATTCGAGAATGGAATGGGAGATAAATAGTATAATGGTGGTTCGATAAACCCTCTGCCAGGCACTTAAATGTGATTTTCAGCCGACGACATAGTAATTCTGTCAGATACAGCAAGGGACCTGGAAGAGCAATTGAACGGAATGGACAGTGTGCTGAAAGGTGCATATAAGATGAACATTAACAAGAGCAAAAAAAACTAGGGTAATGGAGTGCAGTGTAAGAAAATCAGGTGATGCTGAAGGAATTTGATTGGGAAACGAAGCAATAAAGGAGGTATATGAGTTTTGTTACTTGGGCAGTAAAATAACAAATGATGGTCGCAGTACAGAGGATATAAAATGCAGAATGGCAATGGGTAGAAAAGCGTTGTTGAAAAAGAGAAATTTGTTAACATCGAATATTGATTTAAGCCTAAGGAAGTCCTTTCTGAAGGCATTTGTATGGAGTGTTGCCTTGTATGGGAGTGAGACATGGACGATAAGCAGTGCGGACAGGAAGAGGATTGAGGCTTTTGAAATATGGTGCTACAGAAGAATGCTGAAGATTAGGTGGGTGGATCGCATAACTAATGAGGAGGTACTGAACAGAATTGGGGAGAAAAGAAATTTTTGGCATACCTTGACTAAAAGAAGGGATCGCTTGGTAGGACACATTCTTAGACATCGGGGAATCGTAAATTTAGCATTGGAGCGAAGTGTGTGGGGTAAAAAACGACGAGGAAGACCAAGAGATGGATACAGTAAGCAGATTCAGACAGATGTAGGTTGCCGTTCTTATGTGGAGATGAAGAGGCTTGCTCAGGATAGGGTATTGTGGAGAGCTGCATCAAACCAGTCTCCGGACTGAAGATCACTACAACAACAACCATTATAAAATCTATCTGGTATCTCCCGGTATCTCCTTCAACCAGGTGTTTGTTATAACTAAATTATGTTCCGTGCAAAATTCTACCAGGCGGATTCCTCTTTCGTTCCTTTTGTCCATCTAGTATTTTCCCTTCCCTTCCTTGTCGTACTACCGAATACCAGTCTCCCATAACAATCACGTTTTCCTCTCCGTTAATTGTCTGAATAATTTCCTTTAGCTCCTCATATATTTCTTCGATCTCCTCATCATCGACAGAACTAGTTGACATATAAACCTGTACTACTGTCGTCGGTGTTGGCTTCGTATCAGTCTTGTCTACGATAATACGATCACTGTGTTACTCATAGTAGTTTACCCGCATTCCTATTTTCTTATTCATTATCGGACCTACTCCTGTATTACCCCCAACTGATTTTGTTTTTATAATCCTGTACTCACCTGACCAGAAATCCTGTTCATTCTGCCACCGAACTTCACTAATCCCCACTATATCTAACTTCAACCTATCCATTTCCCTTTTTAAATTTTCTAATTTTCCTACTCTATTAAGGGATCTAACATTCCACGCTCCGATCCGTAGAATGCCAGTGCTGTCTTTCCTGATGATCACATCCTCCTGAGTAGTCCCCGCCCGGGGATTCGAATGGGGGACTATTTTACATCCGGAATATTTTACCTGGGAGGATGCCATCATCATGTGTTCATACAGTAGAGCTGCATGACCTCGGGAAAAGTAACGACAGTAGCTTCCCCTTGCTTTCAGCCGTTCGCAGTAACTGTGTGACAAAGCCACATTAGCTGATGTTACAAGGTCAGCTCAGTCAATCATCCAGACTGTTGCCCCTGCAACTACTGAAAAGGCTGCTGCCCCTCTTCAGGAACCACACGTTTGTCTGGCCTCTCCACAGATACCCCTCCGCTGTGGTTGCACCTACGGTACGGCTACCTGTGTCGTTGAGGCACCCCACCTCGGCAATGTCTGTGGTTCATAGGAGTGGCCACAGCCACTATAACATAGGTACAGCTATATATAAAGATACGCGGGAATTAAATGCCGCAAAGCGTGCGTGTTTACAGTTACGCTGCGAGAAGTGCCGGGAGCACAACTAAATTGGCCAGTTTTGCGGCTGTGAAGTGGGCACCGGTGACGTCATAGGCGGCAGCGCGGCTGGGGGAGCTGGACCGGAAGCTGCGAGGCGCAGTGTGTGTGGTGACTGACATTTGGCGTCTCGACAACAGGTGGATGCGCGGGCTTCAAAGGCGCCGCCAAAGGTCACGCCACACGCAGCCGCCGCCAACTTGCCTTGTTAATCCCGCCCTGACAGCTCCTCCTTACCAACTTGCTGACCTTTGGCAGCACCTTAATGTCATCCCGCGCGCCAAACAGGTATACTCCTCTAACAAGCCCGGAAGCGATCCGCAATTGCTATATATCTGCCGGAATTGGTTATACGTGCGGATCTCCTCCCCCCACCATCAAGCAGAGCGCTTTGCTCTCCTTGCCTACCCACTACTCCCACGCGTTTTATCTCTCTCTTCCTCCTCCCCACTTTCTCTATGCATCAGTGGCAGACTAAGGGGGGTGGGGCAGCGGACCACCCCGAGCATCTCGTCTTAGGGGCCTCCAAATATCTCGAAAGCACGATGTTCTGGAATATATATATACCACCATGTCTTAGGTTAAAAGACTGGACTAAAAATATCTTACGAAAAAAACCGAATATATAGCACACAAACATAATGGAGAAAAAAAAATTATGGCCGGCCGCGGTGGCCGAGGAGACTGAGGCGCTTTGGTCACGGTCTGCACGGCCACTACGGTCGGGGGTTCGAATCCCCCCTCGGGCATTGATATTTGTGCCGTCCTAGTTCGTAAGTAGTTCATAAGTAGTTTGTAAGTTTAGGTACTGATGACTCCGTAGTTAAGTCCCATAAGCTTTGCAAACATTTGAAAATTTTTTGAAAAAATTATGAAAACGAAGTATGGGAAAATTAAACGAGTTGATAAACTTAAATACCTAGGGGAATAGATCCAAGTTAACGGTCTAGATAACACAACAAATAAAGAAAGAGTAAAGAAGTTAGAATTTGCTTACAAAGTAACACAAAACTACTACAATAAGAAATCAATATCCATCCAAGCGAAGCTCAGACATTATAATTCAGTTATTAAGACACAAGCAACATATGGCTAAGAGTGCCTCACATTGAATAAGAAATGTGAACTACGAGAACTAGAAAAAAGATAGGAAAATACTAAGAAAAATTCTGGGTCTCGAGAAAAATAATGAAAACATATGGATGAAAAGGAGAAATGAGGATTTATACAAAAATACAGAAAAAAACTAAAGAAAGAATGAGGAAAACACGGCTAAAATTTTATGGAAATTTAAAAAGAATGGAAGAAAAACGGATGACAAAGAAAATTTTTAATTATGTTAATAAACTGAGGAAAAGTGTGGGATGGATAGAAGCAGTGAAGAATGATGCAAACAAAATAGGTGTTACAGAAGAAATAATATGTGAGAGGAATCGCTTCATGCTACTGATAGAAAACGCAACCTACGAAGAAGATAAGCCCAAACCTCGACCAAAGAGAGTATGGACAAATGACCAGAGACGAGCAGTTGGAGAGAAAATGAAGAAGTACTGGGAAGAAAGGAAGAGAAAGAAACACCATTAGCCATTAGTCGTCGTAAGTTGTATGCGGTCCATAGCTGGCCAAATTTATATATATATTTTTTAAATTGTTCTTTGAGTGCCCTTGGCCTCTCGTTCTGGGGATTCCAGATCTCGAAAGCTTTTTTTTTTTTTTTTTTTACTGCCAGGTGCCTCTCGTCCTGGGGTCCTACAAATCTCAAAAGTTACTTTTTCTATAGTAATACATGTATTTTCAAGTGGAGGAGGGGGCTCATTTTGTTTTGCCACCGCCTCGGGCCTCCGACACCCTTAAGCCGTCGGCACACGGAGCGTGTGTCTGAACGTGTGAGGTCAACGTGTCAAGTCGAATGTTCTGCTGAACGCTCGGATATGACGCGACTTGTGCATACGAGACGTGTGCTTCAACGAGCATCACGCGTCTGCAACGCGCTCTAGCGACATTTGTCGGCGGTATCAGGTTCTGGAATCACACTGCTTACGAAATAAGAAGAGTGGAATTCTTGCTTTACCTCTATTAAATGGCTTATTTACGCGCTTGTGCATATGTTCGTTATGTTCTGTGATACAGGCCTACATAAAAAAAAGTAATAACAAAATATCTACGACAATTCATCGTGAAGATGGAGCAGGATCAGCATCTGGATATGTAATGAAAACCATTTACTTTTTTCTTTTTCGGCACAGTTGCACTATTTAGAAGTTTGTAACTAGTTTAGGACTTGTTCGTCCATTTTCAAACCATAGGCCTTATTCCAACCGTAACAATACACTGCATGACTGATAAAATCTGTACGTTGTCCACTGGTAATACATGATTACATTGAAATTTAAAATAGGCTAAAACAGATGATGTACTATCACGTTGGAGGCCCGTGGACGCATCATCTATTTCAACCTATTTTAAATTTCAATGTAATCATGTATTAACAGTGGACAAAGTATAGACTTTATCAGTCATTTGCTTCATGCAGTGTATTGTTACGGTTGGAATAAGGAAAAATGGACGAACAAGTCCTAAACTAGTTAGAAACTTCTAAATAGTGCAACTGTGAGGAAAAAATAAAAAATAAGTGGTTTTCAAAATATCTATGACAAATTTTGCTATTTAAAATTAGGGCGGCCTTCATATGAGGCAAACATTATTGCAACAGTCTCGCATTTTAGTAAAACTTAAATTTCATTCTTCCACAGTCAATGTTACTATTCAGTAGAAGAATGTTAAGAACGTGTAAAATTCAATATTTACTTTAAGTAAGTTGCAGACTGTCGTGTTCATAAAACGAATCCAAGAAACTCACTCCTCAGAGGGTGCGCACTTATGTTTACATAGCATAGAATCTTATGCAGTATACTTATATGAAATTTATACAATAGTCTCTGACTCTATCAGAAAACTTTAATACAAGAAGAAAACATATTGTTTTCAAAGAGCTTCGAACCAGCGTCATGGGACACTCTCCATTCCACAGCCCACGACTTTGTTGCTTACGCTACAGCTACTAACATAACTTCGTATCATCTCCGAAGGTATTAGACTTGTATGTACTACTGGTAGCTATGTTGGTTGCTGACATGCAATTACAAGAAATGATGTAAAGAACAATTCGTGTTGGTAGATTTTCAGTCTGCATTGCCTTGAAACGGCAGATTACTGTAATACGGAATTTTTTTTAATTACATGACTGGTTTTCGAGAGATTCTCAGTTTACTCACTTATTTTTACTTGCTTTAAAATGTCATACATTCATAAGACGTAAGTTATATATGACATAACTGTAGACTGGGATACCACCCGTCTGGTTTGACCCATCAAGATGTCGGAAAACCAGTATACGGGATATCTTAATACTTCTGTATTGTAGATACAAATAATCTGTAGTTATTATAGATAACAGAATGTATCATCGATCACAGGACATAGCCCAAAAATTCGCGCCTTCGACGCTCCCATACGGAAAAAAAAATCTCTTGGTTAACCTACGCCTAACCATCAGAGAGAAGCTACAGATCACTTTTTAAACACACAGTATGTAATAATTTGTCTTGTTTTTAAACAAACTATCGGCTATAACTCAACCACCACATACCCTAATCACTAACGCCTTCTACAAACACACACGCACCTCAAAACTACCGGGCTGCGATGACGTCACGGGTCAAAGCTGACGGGCGGTATCCCCGTCTACAGGTGACCCTTATATACTTTAAAACCCATGAAATACGACGGCCAATATAGCGTCTTCACCTCTCTATCGAAACGAGTTGCCCCCCCCCTCCCCAGATAGCCACGTGGTGTGACGTCGGTGGCGTTCTCCCACCTTATTGGTGATCGTTCAGACGCTCGTTGAGAATATCTGGCATGCTCGATACTGCCCCACACGTTGGGAAAGCCTCGCCAACGTTTGGTTCGCACGCTGTGACGTCACAAACCGCCACGTTGGCCACACTCGTTCAGATACACGCTCCGTGTGCCGACGGCTTTACTACGCCACTACTATGCACATCCTTCTCCCAAGTTCTATCTCGATTTCGTTGCTTTCCTCCTTTTATGTTCATTTCCTCCCCTGCTGACCATCAGCCTCGTTTATCGTAACTGTAAAAGAAGTTTGCAATGGAACTGGGGTCGTTTAAACGGAATAAGGACTTTAGAACATATAGGGTAAGGTGGTACAATTGCGATCATTTCAGACACTTGTTATTGTAACTGGAAATATTTTGAGAAAAGAAATGATTTTAACTATGGCATTTGTTCTTGGATTTTTAATGAATATGTAACACAAATACTATACAATTACAAAAGTTGGTATAAGCAGAAAAAAAAGGTTACAGAATTGAGAAGAATCGATCGAAAATGTACCACACTAGGTACAATTGTGATCACTTCCTGGTACAATTTTGATCACTTGCATCTCCCACATATAAAGCACTTTTTCCCTCGGGCACCAACGCATACTTCGTGGTACCAAACATTGCATTTTTAGCAGCGAATCCAGTCACCCTTACCTACTGATTCTGCACTATAATTATTCAATAAACGAAATCCACAATTATTTTCGTTGTTTGCTGGCGAATTGAAGCTGGTAAACTTCTTCCATCATTACAGACCATGAACAATTCTTCATTAATGTATCCCTCTTCACTCACCACCGTAATGGAACCAGAAGGTAAGTCATCTTGAAATTCAGGGCGTTTTCTCACTCCTTTAAGAATTACCATTGGTGGTAAACACGCACCACTTGCATTCATGCATGCAGCAAGAGACACATTTTGTCCTCCTTCCACGTTAGTCAGTGAAACAACTTCTCGCTTTCCTTTACGACTTACTACTTTTGTGGGCCTATTGTTAAGAGGAAAGCCGAATTCATCCACATTATAAATACACTCTGGTTTATCAAACAAATCATAATCCTTTAAGATTTTTTCTAAATTCTGAAAATATTTACTTACTTCTGCTTTATTTAAGACTTCAGCTCTGGCTCGCGAAAGATCCTCGGGTTTTCTCAGGCTTAGGTGAGTGTGTCTCTTAACAAATGCTCTAAACCAGCCGATTCCAGCAACCTTGCTTTCTAAGTTCCATGGATGTTTCAAATTATTTTTCTCAGCTAACCGAAATGCAGCTTTTCTCAACTGGAGTGGCGACAGACCCAATCCGCGCTGGTCTAGAAATAAAGCTCTCTGGACGAAAGCATCTTCCATTTCATAACTGAGTACCGTTGGATGACCAATTCTGTTTTCTACAGGACTAGTTGGAGTTAATAGAACTTGCATTTTCTTTTTTATTTGCACTTTACCATGTAAAGTTCTGAAAGGAATGTCATATAATTGTGAAGCAGTTCTAAGGCTCAAATGTCCATTCATTACACTTTTTATTGCCTCATCTAATGCAGCTGGACTCCATTTATTGTAGATTTTCTTTTCTGCTCGTTTTCGTGACATCTAGAAAATAAGAGGTGGCTTTAAAAATTGCGTAGGAAAATCTATAAATATACAGAATTTATTTGGAATAATGGTAACCAATATGGTAACCAATCGTGACGAACTGAAAAACTGCGTTGATCGAAATTGTACTAGGGTATCGAAATTGTACCATTTTTCTGATCGAAAATGTGCTACTGGCGTGAGTGATAATTTGCAAGCGCGTGGGAACTAGAAAATTTATAAGAGCGCGTTAGACTAAGTAGCTTCACATACCTCTTAACAGGAAAAAATTTATATGTCCGTAGTACAAAGTGGTGTATTCTTGGAAAATGCGGGAGGAGCTGTAGAAACCTGCTATACTATGACGCCACACAAAGGCAAGTGCTACCAACACTACGAGACTGACAAATGGCGCGAAACCTTACTTTGATCGGAATTGTACCTATATCGAATTTGTACCACCTTACCCTACTTTCCTCAGACATTAAGAACTATCTCGAAGAGAACGATTTACTGATCCATAGTAACACTGATTCAGAATGTATCGTTCTTGTGAAACACAGCTAGCTCTTTAATCACATGGAGTGATGGGTGCTTTCGACAAGGGCTCTCAAACGGAGTCTGTATTTCTTGATTTCTGGAAGGCTTTTGACACTGTATCTCGCAAGCGTCTTAAACTCAAATTCTTTGTTTACGGAATACCTACACAGTTGTGCCTCTCAAAAAGGACACAGGAAGTTGTATTGACGGAAAGTCATCGAGTAAAACAGAAACGATACCTGGCCTTCCCCAGAGAAGCGGATGATGCAGTCGTTTACCGGTTAGTAATGTCACCAGAAGAACAAAAGCAACTGCAAAAATATTTAGATAAGATATATGCATGGCTATTAACCCTAAATACTGAAACGTGTGTAGTCACCAAGATGAGCACTGAAAGAAATGCGCTAAAGTTCATGAACACCATGAATAAATCAAATCTACAGTCCGTCAATTCAACTAAATACCTAGGAATAACAATTAAGAACAACTAAAATAGGAAAGAACACACACAAAATATTGTAGAGAAGGCGAAACAAAGGCTATGTTTCAGTGTCAGAACACTTATAAAATGCAACGGTTCTATTTTAAAAACTGCCTACACTGCACTTGTGTGTCCTAATTTGGAGTATTGCTGCGCATTGTGGGATCCCCACCATGTGTTATTGACGGAAGATTTAGAGAAATTTCAGAGAAGGGCAGCTCGTTTCGTATTAACGCGATAGAGGAGAGAGCGTCACGGAAATGGTGCACGAGTTGGGGTGGAAATCACTAAATGATCAGCGCAAAGTTCCTAGTGATTGGAAAAAAGCGCAGGTGACTCCCGTCTATAAGAAATGAAAGAGAACTGACCCACATAATTACAGGCCAATATCGTTGACATCAGTTTCATGTAGAATTTTGGAGCATATTCTCAGTTCGAATATTGTAAATTTCCTTGAAACGGAAAAGCTTCTTTCTATGAATCAGCACGGGTTCAGTAAACATCGTTCATGTGAAACCCAGCTTGCCCGTTTCTCACATAACATCTTGCGAGCCATGGATGAAGGGCAACAGGCGGATTGTGTTTTTCTCGACTTCAAAAAGGCGTTCGACGCGGTGCCACACTGCAGACTGCTAACGAAGATACGAGCTTATGGAATAGGTTCACAGATTTGTGACTGGCTGGAAGACTTCCTAAGTAATAGAACGCAGTACGTTGTTCTCTACGGCGAGTGTTCATCAGAGACGAGTGTATCGTCAGGCGTGCCCCAGGGGAGTGTGATAGGACCGCTATTATTTTCTATCTATATAAATGATCTGATGGACAGAGTAACTTGTAATTTGCGGCTGTTTGCTGATGATGCTGTGGTGTATGGGAGGGTGTCGTCTTTAACTGACTGTAATAGCATACAGGACGACTTTGACAAAATTTCTAGCTAGCTCTCAATGTAGAAAAATGTAAGGTGATGCGCATGAGTAGGACAAACAATCCCATAATGTTCGAATACAGCATTACTAGTGAGCTTCTTGATGCTGTCGCGTCGTTCAAATATCTAGGCCTAACATTGCAGAGCGATATGAAATGGAACGAACATGTAAGGACAATTGTGAGTAATGCGACTTCGGTTTATTGTAAGAATTTTGTCAAGATGTACTTCATCTGCAAAGGAGACCGCATATAAAACGCTTGTACAACCACGTCATGAGTATTGCTCAAGTGTTTGGGACCCTCAGCAGATCAGTTTAAAGGAAGACATAGAGGCAGTTCAGAGGCGAGTAGCTAGGTTTGTTACTGGTAGGTTCGACCAATGCGCGAGTGTCACGGAAATGCTCCGGCAATTCAATTGGGGATCGCTGGAGGAAATACGACGTTCTTTTCGAGAATTTCTGTTGAGGAAATTTAGAGAGCCAAATTTGAAGCTGAGTGTAGTACGATCTTGCTGCCGCCTACTTATATTTCGCGTGGTGATCACAAAGACAAGATAAGAGAAATTAGGGCTCGTACGGAGGCATATAGGCATTCTTTATTTTTGTCGCTCTATTTGGGAGAGGGATAGGAAAGGAAATGCCTAGTAGTGTACAATGTACCTTCCGCCACTCACCTTACGGTGCAGGCTGCGGTGGCCGAGGGGAATGAGGCGCCCCAGACACGGTCTGCACGGCCACTACGGTCGGGGGTTCGAATCCCCCCTCGGGCATGGATATTCGTGCCGTCCTTAGTGTTAGCTAGTTCATAAGTAGTTCGTTTAGGGACTGATAACCCCGTAGTTGAGTCCCATAAGCTATACAAACATTTGAACATTTTCACCTTACGGTGGATTGCGGAGTATGTATGAAGATGTAGGTGTAGAAGAAAGGCGCTATTCGTTGCGGCGGGTTATTTTCGAAAATAAGAGAAAACAGATCCCGTGAGCTATTAGAGAATGCTACGGTAGTCGAAA
The DNA here is from genome assembly GCA_026315105.1 of Locusta migratoria. Lineage (NCBI taxonomy): Eukaryota > Metazoa > Arthropoda > Insecta > Orthoptera > Acrididae > Locusta > Locusta migratoria. The sequence continues at coordinate 659,802,812 of CM048746.1, forward strand.
TACCATAAAAGCGGTTCGATGAACCATCTGCCAAGCACTTCAGTGTGAGCTGCAGAGTATTTATGTAGATGTACAACAACTGAAATCAAGATGAAAGTCGTGTAAGAAACGCTCTGCATGTGTGTGTGTGTGTGTGGGTGGGTGGGTGGGTGGGTGGGCGTAAGTGAAATAATTGACTGTATGTGTGAACAAATTGAAATCAATAAATTAATGATATGTAGCTAATATCATAAAATATGTTTACCATGTTGATTGTAAAGTTCTTGATGTGTTGGAAGTGTGTCATCGAATTTCTGTAACTGCAAGTGAGCAGAGTAGAATAACTTATTGCAAACTTGATTTACTGTAACCTATTTCACTGAAGCATGACTGTATTAAAAAGAATCAAGTTAATTTCAATCAAAATGTTGTGCCCCAGATAAGAAGTGACTATAAATAACTACAGTTTGATCTCCTATTGCAAACGCTGACAATAGTCTCAAAATACAGTGCTGCAATGTTTAAAATACCTTCCGAACAAATTTCTTCTTTTAACTCCGCCGCGTTAGCCATTGTGTTGAGAAATCAGTTTTCATGATCAGATAGAAATTACTATTTCTACACGTTTTTTAAGTTCTTCGAATTATTTCTACTTTATGAGAAGGTTGACAAAAAATTTACGATCACATCTATTCTTACATAAGTTACATTCACATTGTGATATGTAGTTTAAAAGTGAAACTTTCTCTGATAATGGAATTCGAAACACACATCTACAACCCATTTCTCTGAATCATGATATTTATTTCAGCGTTGTGTCCCTGGCAATCTCTAAGCAATGACTATATGAGAAAAATCTATTGGCGCCACAAATTTAATAGTTGACTCTACATCAGTTTCTCCAAAATTGTATTCATCACAAACGCATGTTGATATGTCTCCAACTCACTTTAAGGGACCTAGATGTGAAAATGACTGAAAAATCGAAAAAAACTTTTTTGCCTCCACCTGAAAGACAAATTTCTCCCGTTTCCAAAAATGTGTGGTTTATTTACTTTTAAATAGTTATTTATTATTGTCTTAAAAGCTCTTTGAACAAATGTCTGCATACTGGCCACTCTTGAGGCAAAGAATATCACCACAAACATTCCATGCCTGCCATAGTCATGGTAACATTAAATCCAATATACAGGGACCTTGCAGACAAAAAAAATTACTTTAGCAAATGTCTACATAGCCGTACATAAAATCCTAATGAGAGTTTCAACAGCTGAGTGTGGCGACGAATACCGAAATCAGTGTTTGTTGGATTGACAGTACTCAAAATAGGTGTGATGCTGTTATTGGTTTCAATGATAGTGTAATTATCACGACAAATGTAATGGACAAATTAAGCATACAACCAGGAAATAATAATACTGCCATACATCGTTAGCGACAAGTGGAAGCTGAAAGGGCTGCGGAAGTCACCATTAAAGAGTCTAGACTAAGGAAAAGACTCTTGAAAAAGTCTGCAGGGTATAAAGAAACAGCTAGCCAGCAAGATTATGCCACTGGAATGTTGAGAAAGACGCATACAGTGAGTCAAAAACACTGATAATTATATACTCATTTTATCGAAATTACTTTTTCAGAACATTAGGTAGATATACACTCGAGGCCATAAAATTGCTGCACCAAGAAGAAATACAGATGATAAACGGATATTCATTGGGCAATTAAACTATAACTGTCATTTGATTACATTTCCACGCAGTTTGGGTGCATAGATCCTGAGAAATCAGTACCCAGAACAACCACCTCTTGCAGCATTAACGACCTTGATACGCCTAGGCATTCAGTCAAACAGAACTTGGATGCGTTTACTGCTTCAACGTGATACCATAGTTCATCAAGAGTAGTGACTGACGTATTGTGACGAGCCAGTGGCTCGGCCACCATTGACCAGACGTTTTCAGTTGTTGAGAGATCTGGAGATTTGATGGCCAGAGCAGCATTTTCCGTACCCGCAAAGGCCCGTACAGGATCTGCAACATGTTGTCATGCATTATCCTGTTGAAATATAAGGTTTCGCAGGGATCGAATGAAGGGTAGAGCCAAGGGTCGTAACACATCTGAAACGTAACGGCCACTGTTCAAAGTGTCGTCGATGCGAACAAGAGGTGACCGAGACGTGTAACCAATGGCACCCCATACCATCACGCCGGGTGATACGCCAGTATGGCGATGACGAATACACGCTTCCAATGTGCGTTCACCGCGATGTAGGCAAACACGAATGCGACCATCATGATGCTGTAAACAGAACCTGGATACATCCGAAAAAATGACGTTTTTCCATTCGTTCACCCAGGTTCGTCGTAACGTACACCATCGCAGGCACTCCTGTCTGTGATGCAGCGTCAAGGGTAACCGCAGCCATGGTCTCCGAGCTGATAGTCCATGCTGCTGCAAACGTCGTCGACCTGTTCGTGCAGATGGTTGTTGTCTTACAAACGTCCTTATCCGCTGACTCAGGGATCGAGACGTGGCTGCACGATCCGTTACAGCTATGCGGATAAGATGCCTGTCATCTCGACGGCTACTGATACGAGGCCGTTGGGATCCAGCACGGCGTTCCGTATTGCCCTCCTGAACCCACCGATTCCACATTCATTGGATCGCGACCAACGCGAGCAGCATTGTCGCGATACGATAAAACGCAATCGCGATAGGCTACAATCAGACCTTTATCAAAGTCAGAAACGTGATGGTACGCATTTCTCCTCCTTACACGGTGCATCACAACAACGTTTCACCGGGTAACGCCGGTCAACTGCTTTTTGTGTATGAGAAATCGGTTGGAGATTTTCCTCATGTCAGCACGTTGTAGGTGTCGCCACCGGCACCAACCTTGTGTGAATGATCTGAAAAGGTAATCATCTGCATATCATAGCATCTTCTTCCTGTCGGGTAAATTTCGCGTATGTTGCATATCATCTTCGTGGTGTAGCAATGTCAATGGCCAGTTCACCAAATTTCTCCCAATTGAAGATTGGAATAGTATCTTTGTATTATGCCCAATACATTGCAGAAATGATATATATTTGTCATCCTGTATATAATTTTAAAGGTAATTTTAGAAAAAATAGCCATTAAGCGTAATAAAGGTTTTTTATGTTTCCTCGTATATATTCCAAACTACAAAATAAGAAGTATAATGTGTTCCTACGAATGCTGACAGCCTGTCACAGTCACAATGCTATTAGACTGACGATACACCAGAAAATGGTTCGAGAAAGCGAACGTGTATTTCAAAAACAACTATTAGACAAAATATTGTAATTATTAAACTATAACAGATATTTCAATAAATTTCCTATTACAGGTGAAGTTAATGTCATTCAATGTTGATAGAAAATCTAACTTCCACCGGATTGTAGATCAAAAGTAGTGTACGCCGAAAGCAAGGTATGAAAATTGCGCACTTCGCGTTCAGGTCTCCTTAAAACCAACATAAAAAGTTTTCCTCCGGTTACATCTTGTGCCAAAATCTAAGAAATTTTTGTAGTATGGGAAATATACTAGCGGTAACAATCAATATCTTCATTACGCGATAGCAATGCTTATGCTACGAATAACAGCTAAGCTATAGCAGTATTGCTAAACACAGCTTTCCGAAATTCCTTCTGCAAATGCGAAAGAAGTACTCCTGAACTGCCGGGGTGGAGTGGCCGAGCGTCCTAAGGCGTCTTGCTCCGTAGCGCGCTGTTTCTTACAGTCGGAGGTTCGAGTCCTACCTTGGACATGGGTGTGTGTGTGTGTGTGGCTGTACTTAGTTTACTTTGTCCAAGTAGTTTGTAAGCCTAAGGACTGGTGACCACACAAGTTGTCCGTTAGATTTACAAAAATTTGAACATTTTGAACTCCTGAATTCGAATCAAGATCAACCGGCAGTGTGCATAATTCAGAAGACATTCCTGAAGTATTAAAGCAACTTAAATCACTTAACAAATGGAAGTTTCCCGATCACATTGTATATCAATTATGTTCCTTTCAGAATAAGCTGAAGCAATTGCTGCATATCGTAAGTTGGGGTGATTTGGAACTACTGGGGTGAAATGGAACACTGTTTCCATTTCAAGAAATCATCTTTGCTGCTGAGAGATACTTTGGTGTAACTAACGAAAACCACCTCCCATAGTCACCAGATATACTAGTTGTTACATTGATAACTAAAATTGAGTGTGTGAAAGAGGTATACGACTCCAAATAAATATTTATATTTAAGTGTAAAATTTCCCGTAATATGAAAATCTGAAAACAAACTACCGCACAGCTACTCTGGTAATAGTAATACAGTTTTCTGACATTTGTATGTTAAAGGTAACTATCAGTCATGATGTGTGCAAAGTTGGGTGATGTTTGCTTATTTTATTTATTAGGTAGAGGTGTAAATATGCAAATTCGTATTTTTCAGGGTGAATTGGAACATGCTGTGAGTGTGCAAAAAGAAGATTGGGTCAGCTGGCTATCAAAACTATAGCGAGATAAGCCTCCAGAAAGCTCTGAATGAAGTCAAGACACGTAAAATATCTCTCAGAAATGTTAAAAAATATGAATGCCTGTTAGTACACTCTCAAGGAAGTTAAATAATAAAAATCCTTTGAAAATAGGTGGACAAACCGTCTGGACAGTAGAAGAGAGACCTTTAATTAGTGGTTCATTTAAATGTGCAGAATGGGGTTAGTCAATTACGACCAGTGAGGTTAGGGATAATGTGAAGTGCTATTTGGACCGAAGTGGAAGAGTGGAGAAGAGGTCTAATGGCAACAGGCCTGGAAATGATTGAGTGAAAAATCTGCTTACAGTACGCTTAAGTGAAAATGTAAAGAGAGCTACGGTCCAAGTTAAAAGAGGAGATAGAAAACTATTTCAGAAACTAGGAGAAGACAGTGAGAGGTGCTCCACCCAGTAAACAGCATTAATTAACAATAAACAGAAATAATATAAAGGCATCCACCACAACAAAGTTCTGTTAGATGTGTTTACTGTGTTCCAATCAACGCCTCCACATGTTTTAAATGCAATTATTTATCAAAAGAGTCAGTGTTCCAAATCACCCCAACTCCTGGGGTGATTTGGAACACAATTTAGATTAAAATATACGGAAAGGTTTTGATAGAGGATTTTTATCCTTGCAAAGCATTGATGTAAGAAAAACTAGGGATGCTATTTTTAAATTTTCATAGTTGTAGTGCAATATTTAGACATTAATTTTCAGTAAAAACTACATTTTCTGTTCCATTTCACCCCAAGTTACGGTACGTAACTATCGTACACAACCGCTCGCTCAGCGAAAGTTCCGTACCAAAAGACTGGAAAGTTGCACAGGTCAGCCCACTATTCAAGAAAGGCAGTAAGAGTGATTCACAAAATTACAGGCCCATATCACCGACGTCGGTTTGCAGCAGTATTCTAGAAGATATACTTTCGGACTACCTTGAAGAGAGCGACCTATTGACCGTCAACACGGATTCAGAAAGTATCGTTATGTGAAACGCAGCTATCTTTTACTCAGATGAAATACTGTCTACAAGGGATTCAAATGGATTACATATTTCTCGATTTTCGGAAGGTTTTTAACACGGTAACTCGCAAGCGCCTTCTAATCAAATTGTGCGCTTATGGAATATCGCCACAGTTTTGGCATTGGATTCGCGATTTCCTTTCAGAAAGGACACAGTTCGTAGTAATTGAGGGAAAGTCGTCGACTAAAACAAAAGTAATTTCTGGCGTCCACCCAGGGAGGTGCTATAGGGCCCCGCAGAAGGCAATCAAAAGGCTATACGGACCAGGGGCGACGTTCTCCGTCCTACAGGGGAAAGGGTTATACCTTGGGACATTTTTCAAATTTTAATTTTGTATACTATATGATTTTATTACAAGAAATTTGAAAATTTACCCCATCACAGGCATCAATTTTAGGTAATTTTGAACGAACAGCAGTTTACGCTAGCTCCAATATTTACACACTCAGCAATAAAGACTTTTGTGACACTTGTCCCAAGGTACAACCTATGGTTTCACCTTGGGACAGTGGTAGTTTTACCTTGGGACACGGTGTTGTATTTCGATTTCTTAGTTTTATGAATTGTTTTGTAATAAGGTAGTAAATGTGTTAGTCCAAATACAAAAGTTATTTTACTTTAAAACAAGAGATGGTGGGAATTAAATATTAAATGAATGAAACCCACGACACACCACTGCAGCTGGTAGTTCTTTCACTATATTACTGCGATTAACAGTGCTGATGTTCTCAACATTAGGGAGTACAAAATGGTCCTTTCCTTCCTTAAGAATTTCACAGTAATATTTTGTTCTGTGTTTTCTAAAACTACTCCAGCATAGTACACATGAGATATGCCACTGATGTCAACTTTTACCAAGACCCAACTACCTTGAGAACAAGAAAGTGTTTCTTTTCTAGATGGAAAGAAGGATGAGAAATCCTTTTCTTCAGAGGACAAATCAAATATGCTACCTCCATAGCTACTGCCAAGCTCGAGAATTTCTTCATCAAAAGAAGTGGAATAAGAAAACTCCTTTGTCCGTTTAGTGGTTTCTTTCTTTGGCAAAAAATTCTTTTTTTATTTTCTATTTTTTCCTCTTCGATTCTTTGTTTTTCTGGTGTATCAGTGACAATCATACACCTTCCAGGTGTCCCAAAGTGCAACCAGGGAAGTGTCCCAAGGTAAAACCAAATACACAATAACGGAAAACAGTGTCCTAACTTATGTACACATATATATCTTTATAACTTATGGTATCAATAGCTTACTTAAACAATGCCCTACAACACTGTATTGAATAAACATCAATAATGATGCTTAGCTTTAATTTCTATCTTCTAAGGATAGTGCCTAAATTTTACTTTCAAACACGAAAGCTTGTACAACTTCTCCTCAGATCTCAAACATCATACAAATACAACATGACCTCTTATTCCCTCTGAAAATAGGCCTGACAACTTTACTTCATAGTTTCCACTAGACTGCACTGCCTTTATTAAAAAGTGTCCCAAAGTAAAACCGTCCCAAGGTACAACCATTTCCCGTACTCAACTATATCGGCTGCATTTCAGTGACAGAGTCGTCTGAATGGGCGACAATTGTCGCACCCATCGTGCTCATCCTGTGAATACGTTCTTCCATGGTAACGGCGACGCAAAATGAAAGTGGCCAGCATGTTCTTCAGGCATTAACCCTATCGCAAATGTTTGGGGTCTATTGACAATGACTGTTTTTGGACGAGACGAACTACACTCCTGGCCATTAAAATTGCTACACCACGAAGATGACGTTCTACAGACGCGAAATTTAACCGACAGGAAGAAGATGCTGTGATATGCAAATGATTAGCTTTTCAGAGCATTCACACTAGATTGGCGTCGGTGGCAACACCTACAACGTGCTGACATGACGAAAGATTTCACCCGATTTCTCATACACAAACAGCAGTTGACCGGCGTTGCCTTCTGAAAAGTTGTTATGATGCCTCGTGTAAGGAGGAGAAAGGCGTACCATCACGTTTCCGAGTCTGAAAAAGGTCGGATTGTAGCCTATCGCGATTTCGGTTTATTGTATCGCGACATTGCTGATCGTGTTAGTCGCGATCCAATGACTATTAGCAGAATATGGAATCGTTGGATTCAGGAGGGCAATACGGAACGCCGTGATGCATCCCAACGGTCTCGTATCTCTAGCAGTCAAGATGGCAGGCATCTTATCCGCGTGGGTATAACGGACTGTGCAGCCACGTCTCGATCCCTGAGTCTACAGATGGGGACGTTTGCAAGACAACAACCATCTGCACGAACAGTTCGACGACGTTTGCAACAGCATGGACTATCAGCTCGGAGAACATGGCTGCAGTTACCCTTGACGCTGCATCATAGACAGGAGCGCCTGCGATGGTGTACGCAACGACGAACCTGGGTGCAAGAACAGCAAAACGTCATTTTTTCGGATGAATCCAGGTTCTGTTTACAGCATCATGGTGGTCGCATCCGTGTTTGCCAACATCGTGGTGAACGCACATTGGAAGCGTGTATTCGTCACCCGGCGTGATGGTATGGAGTGCCATTAGTTACACGTCTCGGTCATCTCTTCTTCGCATCGACGGCACTTTGAACAGTGGCCGTTACATTTCAGATGTGTTACGACCTGTGGCTCTACACTTCATTCGATCCCTGCGAAACCCTACATTTCAGCAAGATAATACACGACCGCATGTTGCAGTACTTGTACAGGCCTTTCTGGATCGGAATATGATAGACTGCTGCCCTGGCCAGCACATTCTCCAGATCTCTCAACAATTGAAAACGTCTGGTCAATGGTGGCCGAGCAACTGGCTCGTCACAATACGCCAGTCACTATTCTCGATGAACTGTGGTATTGTGTTGAAGCTGCATCGGCATCTTACCTGTACACGCCATCCAAGCTCTGTTTGACTCAATGCCCAGGCGTATCAAGGCCGTTATTACGACCAGAGGTGGTTGTTCTGGGGACTGATTTCTCAGGATGAATGCGCCCAAATTGCTTGAAAAAGTAATCACATGTCAATTCTAGTATAATATATTTGTCCAATGAATACCTGTTTATGATCTGCATTTCTTCTTGGTGTAGCAATTTTAATGGCCAGTAGTGTATGTTCTGAGAAGTATGCCCATTATAGTAACACATCTTCAATACAATTGTCCCTATTATTTCTAACATCTTACAAACGTCCGGCAGGCGTCGTGTCTTCCTAAATCAATTCAGACAAATGCAGGGATGGTTTCATTCAATCTGCACAGCCTATTTCCTTCCACATCGCGGAGAAAATCTGTCCCGTCGTGTGTTCCGTCTCTTAATGAACACGACGTCAGCAGGACGTTATACTCTATTCTCCCTTCCGTCCTCGAGAATAGTGCAGTAAATGAGCAAGTTACTGGCCGCCAATCGGCCATTCAGAGCTGCGGACGGAAGTAGGTCACATATCCGTGACACTGGCGAGGGTGCGGGCGAGCCACCGCGTCAGACCCCCGCTCCGCTTCACGCCCGGAAACGTACACAAAATGCTGAAAACAATAATAATGAGAGCCGCTAAGAATAACCCCCTCGGAGACGAATGGAGGAGCAACGCACCTCTTCCCCCGGCACTTGCGCACACACGCCCCTCTCTTGTAGTTTCGCGGTCTTTCTGGGCGCTACCCCCTCTCTCTCTTGCCTCTCTCTGCTCTCTATCGGCCAGTACTCTTTATCTCCGTCTGCCGTCCGCTATCTGTCTCTCTCCGCTATTTCGGTCCCACTCCCCGCCTGTCTCACCTTTCTACTCTGTCGATCGGCGCGCCTCTCTCTGTCTATCTCATTTCACCCCCTCTCCCCTCCCCCTTCTTCTCTGTCTCTCTCTCTGTTTTTACCCCCGCCACCCCTACGCTGGAAGTCATTCCACCCCTCCGCGGCGCGCCGCACACCGACTGCAGGCCGGCTAGGGAGGGGAAGGGGGAGAGTGGGGGGGGGGGGGCGGCCATGACAATCGATGCTCTGACGTCAGCGGCGGCGGCCAATGGCAGCGCGGCCATTGAGTCGCGCGCTATTCAGCGGCCGGCGCCTGGCGCTTAGTCCCTCCCGCGGCACGCCGCCAGGCGCCTCGTGGCCGCAGCCCGCCGCGCGCCTGCCACTCTGCCTGCTGTGTCGCTGACGATGGGCGCCGCAGCCGAAACGCCACCACACCTGTGACTCGCCGCCGCCACACGTGACACCAGTGAGTACCGACGATACGCGCCTCTGCAACCTATCTGTTTACACCAGTGGTTCCCAGGGATTTCTGTAATGCGCCCACAATACTTCTGAAAAAAAAATCGCGACTCACTGTACATATCTACGACGACTACGCAGCAGTTAATAGTAACATAAAAACGGCATATAACATGAAACGTAAATGTGCAAATCCTATCGAGTAAGAAATTAAAAAATCATAACATTATTAAAGAAAAGAAACAATTTTGGTCCAATGACAGTTGCGAATTTTGATGCTGTTGCAATACTTTCCATACCTGTATCAAAGTATTATGGTTTTCGGTATTAATCGTTTCCGACATAGATTGTTTCTACATTGATTAAAAATAAAAATAGCCTAGAGACAAGCATGCTGACACAAGTAAGTAGCTGGTATGCATATTAACCCATTTCTTCCCAGCATTGCGTAGACGCAACACGAAATTTAGCCTTACAAAATGCAGTCGAAATGGATTTACTATACAAAACTCACCATGCAAGTGTTAAAGCCTTTTTAAGTTAAAGCCTTTTAACACATGCATGGTGAGTTTCGTATAGTAAGTCCATTTCGACTGCATTTTGTAAGGCTAAATTAAGTGTTGCGTGTACGCAACGCTGGGAAGAAATGGGTTAAATCGTTCAAATATATATATATTTTAGATAGTCGACGTCTCCCTTTTGTGACTCTATAAAGAAGAATCAAATCATAGATCCAACCTTGTCGTCCTCAAATGCCGATTATTTTGCCTTTTTAAGGTTATCCTGTAAAAAAGGATTTCATATCTTTCTGACTCAATCAGAGAACAATCACATGATAGTTCCAACAGAGCCATCTTCATATATGACATGTATGCTGATTGTTTGGGCTTGTTAAAGTTGTCCATTACAGATTTCTTATCTTTCAATAATCAAAGAATAATAACATGATAGTTCTAACAGAGTGTTCCTCATACATACTGACTGTTGCGGCGTTTTAAGGTTGTCCTCTACAATCGGATTTCTTATCCATAACAGTTCATAAGAAATTTTTGGAAAGTAACTACTAAAACAAGAACCAGCTTCAAGTAATTCTCTCGGATAAACAAGGAACGGTTACTGGGCCTAAGATAAAAATAGCAGTTAGTAATAGCTTTCAGCTTAAAATATTAATCTGTAACTATTAAAAGGGCGAAATGTAATATGGGGAAAATAATAAAACAGAATTTTGTATTTTTTGCCGATAAGGTATTTTACTCTGAGATCTTAAAGTCGCCTGACCACCCACCTGAAAAGATAATGACACCCACTAGTTTGGGAACCACTGGTTTACAATACAGCCACTCTCTTTACCTTTCAGTTTCCTCAGTTTCCGGTGAGAGCCACCACTTCTTTGACTTCTACCACTCTTTATGTAATGTGTTTATTCAGTAAAAATGGCATGGTAGATAAACATAAACGACAGCCTGACGTTTACACTCTATGGGGATATTGCTAAATTATCACTTGGATGTTATATCTAACCCAAGAAAATTATATATTTATACTGTATATCCTACGTTTTTAGTGGGAAAGTTGTCATAAATTGCTACATTATTACATTCTTGTTTATTGAGAAATAGTTTGGTGGGCGGGGAAGGATCTTTCTTTATTGCAACATGTCTTGGAATGCAAGAAGTAGTATATTCTGATAGGGAAAGGGGGACATATGATTTGGCGTCAGTTATAAAGGTTTTACTTAATTCATTGCGAGTGTCGGTAGGTTAATCTTCACGATCTTGTGAAATGTATATTTGACATAGCTACACTGAGTGGTATGCATCAGCTGTTTTCTTCAACGGTTTGTGGAGTGACTACGAGACTTTGTCGCTACTTTCAAATGCAACAGGGGCAGCTCCTTGTCCCATTCTGAAGCCAAACCTCGCATGTTGTTCTTGCTATAGTGGGTCACAAATTCATTTTTGCATTTATGTAACTTCTTTGTTAATGAATCAAAATATTGCGTGATTCATGTGTTCTGAGATGCATAAGCCACTTCAGTGCTCCAAAACGTAACAAATATCCTCCTCGTCTTTGACATAACCATGTACTAAATCAAGAATTCATTGCTACTTGCTACTGAAAATATAAATAAATAAGACAAACTTCTGAAACTGTCTCAATGCTGTTTGTTTATTATGATATGGCTTCTCTGGTGTATGGATGAAATGGAGGGAGTATTTAAAGTTGGAAATGTGGGTCGCTTTACCATTTTAACCCGTTAAGGTTTAAAGTAAACAGACATGGAATTGTTTTCAGCGTAGTTATCTCTCATTTATTAAAAAAGATATCTGTAGCAGTTCTACCCTTTCAATGTACAAATGTTTCTTTTTTTATATATCTAGAATTGTTTTAAATTTTATCCACTTCCTTCTTGATCGAATGATATTTGTAGCATATAAAAAATTCAAATTTTAAATGTTTCTTTCATTAATTGCTTTAATACTATCAATTAGTTCATTACAAAAGTTGGTTGTGGTTGTTGCATTTGACACTTAAGTGTGTCTTATAAAACTGCGTCACATAATTGCACACGATATAAAAACAGATACTGGCTCAGAGCACTTCGGTGTTACATTTACAGCGTAATTTATTTGATGAGAAGACAGACAGCCGTTTCGTCTTTACTTTACGCCGGGATGGCTACACGTGTTCCATGTGGTCGAAGTGTTGATACAAAGTTCTTCTTTAATTTTTTTTTTTAAAGACCGTCACTGCCTGCAGTTTTAGCTATCGACATTACTTGACATGCCAGCTCAAAACAGTACGCTATTCTATATACTAAAAAAGACGTACGAGTTTTCATTACGTCTCGTACACCTTGTTAGTGATGCACTAATAATCTGTTTAGCTTTGTGGGGCTACCCCATGTTGTTTTACGATCAGCTTTCCTGTGTCCATTAGCATCTGACAGTACTGCACTTTTCATAAGAGTGCCCATTGATTTCGTCTCGTTCAAATTCTTCCCTCTTAAAGAATATTCTCACAAGTCTTCTCGGTAACCAACATCAACGAAATATTTCACTAAGATACCCCTGCAAATTTCGATGAAACAGCAGCAAAGCTTCCATACCATTTGCATTATTTTTCGAAGCTCGAGTGCTTGATTTGCGTGTGCCAATTTCTGAAGGTCATGTGTTACCGGTCGCTGTTAACGGGCAGAACGATGCTGGACGCCAAATACATTACACGCTATAGTACCTTACCCTGATTCCTTGTACAATGAGGTTATCATGGTTCTTGGTACTTATCATTTCACTCACCAACAGAAAATGCTATTTATTTATTTATTCTAAGAGAATGAAATTTAGAGTGTCGAGTGAAAGCACTATTTTTCTTACATGAATGCTGTAGTTTTGTGTCCTTTACCATATACATAGCATAAAACCAGTCATTTTTTTTTTTGTTAGCTCAAGCCTCGTGGCGAAACATATCAACAGCAAGCTGCGATAAAAGAGGCGCCACTGTTTACATGTATTCCAGACTGTCTTCTGCTTCTCATCGATTGGCTGCTGTTGCATGTGACGTCAACAGATCCGAACGGAGTGAAATTTAAAGCGTATAAGAGGAACACAGATAAGAACATTCTCGAAAATACACACACACACACACACACACACACACACACACACACACACAAGCGCAATGTTCATAAAATTAAAGTGCGTGGTTTCAATCCAGCTATCGTATTGCATACTTTTCATTTTTCACTTGCACAAATTCGTATATCTACTTTGAAACTGACGTGATTCTCAGTGGTAACAGCCTTAGTGATCATGGGATCATTAGTCAAGAGAACATGGGTATTATCAACGAAAGAAGAGGTATATGTAACAAGCCTCTGTAATTAGTATCTGCTTCTCCCTTTAAGATGGTCTAGTTGCCAGTGCGTCCTTCGTGGCAGCTTTAAACAAAGTATTTCGAAATATTTCATTAGCTGTTTCAGCGTGCTGCTATATATTCGAAATTATTGCTATGACAAGCCCTGTAAATATGAAAACTGGTTAACAGTTGTAATTGCTATTAAAAGGCGATACAACATCGTGAAGTGTGCAAGCATGCCTTCTGCGGTGCGTTGGCTGCTACTGTCTTTGTATTTCGTTATTCCTGATGCATAGTGTCCTTTGTATTTACAACAAAGCATATATTATATGGCACTCACCGTCTGAGCCTTGTAAGTCCGGAACCATTTGCTAAATTTTTTACAAAGAGTAAAATACTGCAAACTAAAAATGTGATTTTTTGACCGCTCATCTCTAAACGTCCCACTTACACACACACACACACACACACACACACACACACACACACACACACACACACACAGCGAGAGAGAGGAGGAGTGAATTAAGAAGTCACGCGGTTGGCGGAGGTAACAATAATACGATGATATTTTTCCTCTGGTAATACGTCAATGAGAGCTTCTTGATTACATTATGCACCTCTTTAAAGAGCTATCATATCGTTATTACTGAAAAGAGGTAAATATCACTAGATTACATCCCCCCCCCCCCCCCACAATTACCAATAAACCAACGGAACAACCAAGTTATCTTGAAAGTTCTTGACAGACTTTACTGCCAGCGTGTAGACTATCGGACTGAAATAATGTAGAAGTATTTGAAATATGTTTTTATTATCAAAATATCCACGGGTGTACTGCCGGTCTACAGTGTCCACGTTGGACACTATAGACCGGCAGTACACCCGTGGATATTTTGATCATCAAATACGCCGGGAGAAACTGAAGAATCACATGTTTTTATTAGTTTAGGGGGAGCCTCTAAGGCTAAAAAAGCCTACAAGGCAAGAACAACGAAGACTCATCTGTAACGTTCTGCTAATTGTTTAACTGCCAAAGTCGACAAGTCAGATGACTGTGGAACGTAAGATGCAAAAATTGCAAGAAACACATTGACTGAATGATCTAATCGTCACAACTCAAGGAATCCCGTATAACTTCATTGTTGCTTCTTTTATTATTTCATTGCTGTCAGTCAGTTAATAATTGTACAGGGTCTTTCTGGGGGAACAGTAAATATTTCATGGGGTGGAAGGAAGGAAGCTTAGCGTTTAACGTCCCGTCGACAGCTTGGTCATTAGAGACGGAGCTAACGATCGAAGTTTTTGAGTAATGATGGTGCAGGAAATCGACCGTGCCCTTTCATAGGAACCATCCCAGCATTTGCCTGGAGCGATTTAGGAAAATCACGGAAAACCTAAATCTGGACGGCCGGAGGTGGATTTGAACCACCATCCTCCCGAATGCGTGTCCAGTGCGCTACCGCTGTGCCACCTCGCTCGGTTTTGTGGGGGTGGCAGTATAGGCGAATTGCAATAAAAGCGACACATAATATAATGTTTCTAATTTGTATTGGGTACAGAGATGCAGCTATTAGTTCGTAATCCAAACAAACTTAAAGCAAAGGCAAATGAGGACATTTTCACTGACTCACTGGTCAGTTCTTCGTACAACATCTTCATATAGAATTAAAAGAAATTTTTGTGTATGTTCCGCAATTTTTTATTTAGTTAGCTGGTTTTCGGCTTACAAGGCCAGCTTCATACTTTCTACCAAGAACCGACGGAATAATCAGTGAAATTGTCCTCGCCTTTACTTTGAGTTTCTGTGGTTGACATGCTAACAGCTGTACTCTGTATTCAATAAAAATTGGACATACATTATATGAAATTTTAATTGTAATTCGTCTGTACTACCACCTCATAATATATTTACTATTGTTCCTGAAACACCGTTTATCAACGTCTCGGTTTCTAATCTCACAATGTAGTCACTGACATAAGCTTAATGCCTCTCCTGTAATGTTCATATTGCTGCAGTGGGCTTTACTGTTATCACACAACTCTGCTAAACAGGCAAGAAGTCATTTCGTTGATGACTAAAACTGAGCCTCTTTGAGCGTCATATATATGAGGAGCAAAACGTATGTTGTCCGTTGATTCAAATTTTTCAGTAGAAGCGAAAAACTGATATCTGGAAAACTACTCAATAATATTTTAAGCTGTTTTCACAGTTAGATCCGTTTTGAGGTACTGAACTAGAATATACCTTACAATTGATCTTTTTTTTTTTTAGTTATATTAGAAAATCCATTTATATTTCGGACAATATACGTTATGATCCGTCATATAGGATTTTATACATTTTGATGCGTTTTTAGTAACTCACCTTCATTA
Organism: Locusta migratoria; assembly: GCA_026315105.1. NCBI lineage: Eukaryota > Metazoa > Arthropoda > Insecta > Orthoptera > Acrididae > Locusta > Locusta migratoria. Next base: position 659,818,804 of record CM048746.1, read on the forward strand.
CTTCACATAAATTTTTATATTTGAAAATGTTATCTTATATAAGATATTCGCACTTCACATGAGTTGCCTCAATTATAGTGACATAAGATTAATGTGTACTTCAAGAAATGCTACAAATCTTTATATTACTGTGAAAAACTGGCTCAAAACAACATTCTGTTACAGGCAGAATATTATAGGGTACAGTAAATTTACTACATTTTGTCCATTCCAGGTTCTTCATGTAAGCCATCACAATCAATATGCTCAGGAGTGAAGCTGCTGCTTGGAACTTCTAAAGCCGACACAAAAGAATTATTTTTTTTCTTCTTTCCAATGTGTGCCGAATCTGGAGATTTACCTGGTTGCAGTTTTCATTTCTCGTTTTGATTTCTTCTTCATTTTTTTTTTGTCGGACGGTCTACACCATCCTTCCCAACAACCACACATTCTTTTTCTAAATCCATTGGGAGCAATACACACAAACCACAACACTATACTGCCGCTGTGCACTGCTAACAACAACGATTTGGCTCAAGTAGTGTCAAACAATGCCGTAGGCTATAATGCTTTGAAGTATTGCAAGTCCTGATACGTGTTAAACTCCCCAGTATAGCCAAACTGGAGGAAAGGAAAGCAAAACAAAAACTTAAATGGTGGACATTATACGTTCTGATCCATTCAGTGATGTGGAAAATATACGACTGGTTTTAACCCATATCAAACTAAATTTTGTCCGGAAGTGGACAATATACGTCTTGATTAGTTGCTCTCTCTCTCTCTCTCTCTCTCTCTCTCTATATATATATATATATATATATATATATATATATATAGGGTGTTTCACTAAGTGTGTTTGCCTCTATAACTTATAAAATAATAGGTGACTGGAAATTTTAATACGGTAGGTCAACACAAGAAATTTTACACTTTCTGCGGAGCTATGAACATAGTTTATTGTATCATTTTCCAAAGAGTTACACCATAAAGATATAATTTATAAATGGAACAATAGTTTTCTCTATCGTGCATTGGATTCGTTGAAACCAGCTGCGTCCAAATCAACTTAAACTACATTCCTATCACTGTTAGTTTGGGAGCTACAACCCTTCAAAGTTTAGGGGGCGGAGGCTACGACAGCGTAGCTAACTGGCTGGTGGTCATGAGACAGTGGGCCGTGCCCCAGGGGATAGCCACTCGGCCAGTCAGCTACGCTATCGCAGCCTCCGCCCCCGGATCTTTGAAGGATTGTAGCTCCCAAACTAACAGTGATAGGAATGTAGTTTAAATTGATTTGAACGCAGCTGGTTTCAACGAATCAATTGGACGATAGAAAAAAAACTATTGTTCCATTTAAAAATTATATCTTTATGGTGTAACTCTTTGGAAAATGATACAATAAACTATTCATAGCTCCGCAAGAAAGTGTAACATTTCTTGTGTTGACCTACCGCATTAAAATTTCCCGTCGCCTATTATTTTATAAGTTACAGAGGCAAACACACTTAGTGAAACACCCTGTGTATATAACTGTGATGTGGAAAAATTCGATATGACTAGTCACTCAGCCCGCCACCGGTCGCCTGAGTTACAGAAGCGTCCGTCGGCGGTGTGGCGGCGCTGGCGTCGGCCGGAGGCACCGGTTGCTAGGCAACCGGGCACGCAGCGATGCCGCCGGCTGCAGCTGCCGAACAAAACCGTTACATCTCGGGAAACTACCATACTTATCAGTGGCGTAACTAGGACTTGGCTTTGGGGGGGGATAGATCTGCTTGACGAGCAAAATTTTAGTTCGTTACAGACAGACTACCATCTACCACTCCCACTGAAGAAACTAATTCACTCCCATCCAATGAAAGATTATGGTAAAACACGCCAAATTTTCAATCTTTATCAGATTGCTGTTATACGATTTCTTTTCCTTCGTTTTTTTTGGGGGGGGGGAGGGGTGGGTTACGCCACTGATACTTATGGTGAAAAGACAACTGTTAAAGTACGCTTCGGACATCCGACATGTATCCCAGGGTCAGACTTCGAAATTTTGTTTTATCTCGCTAAAAGTTATTGATACATTTTAAAAATCTGATTGTCACTTTTTTTTTACATAAACACCTTTTCCTTTTACGAATTATCAGAAACCGGAAAACTTATAAAAATAAACGATTCCTGAGCCAGTTAACCAAACGATAACTACCAAAACAATAATAAGCGGAGAGTTTAATCAGTTTGTAAGACCAATTATCTTCTGTAAAATATTGTACTCATACAAGAAATGATTTCATTGAATCTGCACGATTATTTTCGAAGATCAGAGAAACATCTTCACGAGTATAAAATACACTATTTTCGTATTGTTTTCGTTATTCATAACGTATGTCACCTAATCAAAAAATAGGAAGCCGAGGATGGAATAACAATAATATGAAATGGCTAGAATATTGCTATTTACCACAGAGCTGTCGAGTAGCAAACAGACACAATGAAGAATAATAATAAAATTTTAAAACCTTCAGGCAAGGTTCTTCTTCCGAATTAGAAATAGACATACACTTTTGATATAAATGGTGTAATACATAGAAGAGTAAGATTTGGTGGAAGAAATAACAAAAATCTATAACCTCATCGCTGTAATAGCGTTTCTTAGTGTAAACAAATGCGGGTGCCTAGAAAAAGATCTTGGGGCGAAATAAAGAGTGCATAATTAAAATATCTGGGAAGAAGATTGTGGATGATTCAAAACGTACAAGAAGTTGAATAGCGCTTCGTAAGGTGAAAGGAGGAAGGAATGAATGTAGAACAGTTACATACATCAACGGATGGTAAGAACGTACACAGAATATTCAACACATTTCTGGGCATATTAACAATAACATAACATCCACAGTTAGAATATACACCACAGCAACAACTGAGAAGAAATGCAGAGACTGATAAAAGGGTTATTAGTCTAATATGCATTAGAAGAAATCACAGTTCAAATACTACAGTCTGATAAGAAGCACTGAAGAAGACGTTCTGTAGAAGGTAACCACGTTGGTGGTTAATAGATCACTCACATAATGAACAAAACTGTCCCGCTGTTACATCTCACTGTACCAAATATTCAACTCAAGTGAAGTATGTCAAAATATCGCGGATTCTACTCTTTCCTTGAAAACTACGTACCATTTTTCTCGAATTGGAACAGCCTCAGCCCTTAGGGTTTCACGTTTTCACCTTTTCGAAGTGAAGAATTTTAAAAACAGTGGAGCGTCTTTTCAGAATTGACATCTCTTACAATGCAGTTTAGGTCAAACGATGGCAATATTTAAAAATGCAAGGAACAGCTTTGGTGGCATGAAATCTTTATATGACTATTGCATATCGCTTTCGGTCACTGATTGGCATCTTAATTGCTAGAAACGAAGTCCTGTGGGTCCACATAGAGAGGTACGTTTAAGATACAAAAGGCATACAGTAATTCATTACAAAAAAGAATATTTATTTTCAAAGCTTTTATACCCAAACAATTGACAGTAACAGGCCTTTGAAAGAAATGACATAATAACATCAAATGATAATATAAAATCAACTGTCAGATATGATAGCTTCACATGTCAAAACAACGATATAAACACCTTGTCTACAAGTCTTCCTTGCCGCCATTCTACATCTACATCTACATGGGATAATCTGCAAATCACATTTAAGTGCCTGGCACGGGGTTTATCGAACCACCGTTATACCATTTATTTCCCATTCCATTCTCGAATAGCGCTCGGGAAGAAAGAACACCTGAATCTCTCCGTTCGAGCTCTGATTTCTCGTATTTTATTCTGATGGTCATTTCTACCTATGTAAGTGGGAGTCAACAATATATTTTCGCATTCAGAGGAGAATGTTGGCGATTGTAGTTTCATAAGTAGTCCACGCCGCAGCGATAAGCGCCGTTGTTGTAATGATTCCCATCCCAGATACGGTATCATTTCCGTAACGCTGTCTCCCCTGTATCGCGACAATACGAAACGATCTGCCCTTATCAGGATTCTTTCGATGTCCTCCGTCAAACCCGCCTGATAAGGATCCCACACTGGGCAGAAATACTCCAAAAAAGGACGGACAAGCGTAGTGTATGCAGTTTCTTTAGTAGTTCTGTTGCATCTCTTAAGGGTTCTGCCAATAAAACTCAATCTCTGGTTCGCCTTTCCCTCGACATTATCTGCGTGATCTCTCCAGTTTAAGTCTGTAGGTGTTAGCCATTGTAGGTGTATGTAAGTTTGCCGACTGCTGGTGCCACACAGTGTGGAAACGTGGAACTAAAACACGTTGGGCACGTTACCACAGTCCACCCACGATTGTGTGGTGCAGGTACGAACGTCTTAGCGTAAATCACAAAGAAATAAAGCTAGCAAAACCAGAAACGCAGCTTTGTGCGTGCAGGGCCTGAAAGGGATATACTAACAATTTTCTGTATACACATACACTCCCAAGTTAAAATGCAAATTGCTAGGCCGTGTGGGACCACAGGGCTTCGTTTCTAGCTCTGAAGATGCCCACTCAGTGACCTAAATCGATATGCGATAGTCAAATAAAGATTTCATCCGGCCAAAGCTGTTTCTTTCGCGTGGCTGCAGATGGAGTCGTCTGTAAGAAGACATGGTTTGTTTGTATTATAAAAAAATGTTCAAATGTTTGTAGAGCTTATGGGACTTAACTACGGGGTCATCATTCCATAAATTTACAAACTACTTCTGAACTAGCTAATACTAAGGACGGCACAAATATCCATGCCCGAGAGGGGATTCGAACCCCCGACCGTAGTGGCCGTGCAGACTGTGACTGACGCGCCGCAGAAGGCTCGGCCACCGCGGCCGGCTTTGTATTATACTTATGTTCTTGTTTGTATTATACCGTATATTACTGTAGCCGCAGACAACTAAAAATGCAAGATCTTGGTAAAGACAAGTTTCAAACTAGCCAGTATGAACTAAAGTATTACATAACGTCACAGCCTTAGCGCGAATGCGTCTTCATTTCGTCAGTTTTATGGTAATATAAATTTTCTGATTCCCTGCTCCTGCGTCGTGTTATTGCAAGTGGAAGTGAATGCATCTTCTCCCTGCCACTCAAGTGGTGCCCAAAATGTGGGAAAATATCTAGTCTGAAGACTAAGAAAGGGGGCGAACACTAAGAACAAACCATCTTTAATTCCTCTCGGTCACAGACCCTTGTCGTTACTGTTTCTAAGTGATCACTGCTGCCTTCGACATAACGGCAATTTTTACATCCACCGAAGAGATAAATATTTTTGGACAGACTGATTAAATTATGTGTTACCAAAAGTAAACTTCTACATTTAAATCATTATGCAGACTGGCTAAGCAGGAGTGGCTAGAGGACAAATGCAGAACCGTAGAAGAATGCATAACTAGGGGAAAGATAGATACCGCCTACAGGAAAATAAAAGAGATATTTGGAGACAAGAAAAGCAGCTATATCAATATCAAGAACTCAGAAGAAAAACCAGTACTAAGCAAAGAGGGGAAAGCTGAACTGTAGAAGGAATACATAGAGGGCCTATACAAAGGAAATAAACTTCAAGGCAGTGTTCTAGAAATGGAAGACGAAGTGGAGGAAGATGGAGATATGATACTGTGAGAAGAATTTGACAGAGCGCTGAAGGACTTGAGCCAAAACAAGGCCCCTGGAGTACATGATATTCCATCTGAACTGCTGATATCGTTAGGAGAGCCAGCCGTGAAAAAAATGTATCGCCTGGTATGCAAGATGTATGAGACAGGGGATATACCCTCCGACTTCAAGAAGAATATCGTAATTCCAATTTCAAAGAAAGCAAGTGCAGACAAGTGTGAAAATTACACAACTATCAGTTTAATAAGTCATGGTTGCAAAATACTAACACGAATTATTTAGAGACGAATGGAAAAACTTGTGGAATTCCATCTCGAGAAGATCAGTTTGGATTTAGGAGAAATGTAGAAACACGGGAGGCAATACTCACATTACGACTTATCTTAGAAGGTAGACTAAGGAAAGGGAAACTTATGTTTTTAGCGTTTGTCGATTTGGAGAAAGTTTTTGACAATGTCGACTAGAATACACTCTTCCAAATTCTGAAGGTATCAGGGGTAAAACATAGGGAGCGAAGAATTATATTCCACCTATACAAAAACCAGACAGCGGTTATTAGAGTCGAAGGGCAAGAAAGGGATGCAAAGGTTGGAAAGGGAGTAAGACAGGGTTGTATCCTTTCCCCCAATGGTGTTCAATCTGTACATTGAACAAGCTATGAAGGAATGGGAGGAGGAATTTGGAGAGGGAATTAAAGTTCAGGGAGAAGAAATAAAAACATTGCGGTTCGTCGATGTCATAGTAATTCTGTCAGAGACCGCAAAAGATCTGGAGGAGCAATTGAACGGGATGGGCAGTATCTTGAAAGGAAGATATAAGATGAATATTAACAAGAGTAAAACGAAGGTAATGGAATGCATTGTCAGAAAATCAGGTGATGCTGAAGGAATTAGATTAGGTAATAAGACAATAAAAGTAGTAGATGAAGTTTGTTATTTGGGTAGCAAGAGGACTTCTGATGGCCGAAGTAAAGATATAAATGCAGATTGGCTATGGGAAAAAAGCGTTTCTAAAGAAGCGAAACTTGTTAACATCCAATATTAATTTAAATTTTAGGAAGTCCTTCCTGAAAGCATTTGTCAGGAGTGTAGCATTGTATGGGAGTGAAACGTGGACGATAAGGAGTTCAGATAAAAAGATGATAGGATAGAAGCTTCGTGCTACAGACGAATGATGAAGATTAGATGGGTAGATCACGTAACTAAGGTGGAGGTGCTTAACCGAATCGGGTAGAAAAGGAGTTTCTGGCCTATCCTTACTAAGAGAAGGCATATATTGGTAGGATACAGTCTGGGACATCAAGGAACTTAGCATTAGAAGGACGCGTGTGGAGTAAAAATCGTAGAGGGAGACCGAGGGACGAATACAGTAAGTAGATTCAAAAGGATGTAGGTTGCCGAACGTATTCTCAGATGAAGAGACTTGCACAGGACAGGGTAGAGTGGAGAGCTGCATCAAACCAGTCTGCGGACTGAAGACCACAACAACAACAACCCCGATCTGATTGTGTTGACGGAATTACGGTTGAACACGTTGTCTGTATTGAATTGTGAACAAAGAGACAGTGTGGGAAATTGTTTGCACCCTTAGTAGAGTGGAACTCAGGTGACTCTTGTTCTGGACATTGGCTCAGTCTTTAGAGCTGTAGTTAAACCCTCTTAGCTCATCTGAACTTAACTGTTCTGTTGACATGTAAACATGAAAGATATTTGCACTTTTCTGAAATATTACTTTCTGTATTCCAGCAGAACGCATCTGTGACTAGCACCAGCTGTTTTGACATATTTAGGCCCCCCTCCCCCCCCCCCCCCCACGACCCAATACGTTTCCAGCTCTTCTCATTAATTGCGAGGGGGGGGATTGTAAATCATGAACGGTCTTTTGGCCTTCATCCTGACTCACTGATAATTTTTTCTCTGCATCACTGGTAAATGAAATTGATGATAAATAGTCGTGTCCTTCCCAATACACGAATTTTGTGAGTGGTTCAGCAGCATGTCTACATCTACATATATACTCCGCAATCCACTCGAAGGTGAGTGCGGTAGGGTACTCAGTGCCGCTACTAGTTACTCGCTTTCCTGTTCCACTCGATACAGAACGAGGGAAAAACGAATGCTCGTATGCATCTGTACGCGCCCTAATCTCTCTGATCTTGTCTTTACACGAAATGTAGGCTGGCGGCGGTACAATCGTTCTGCAGTCCGCCTCAAATTCTGACCCTCTAAAACTTATCGACAATGTTTCTCGAAAAGAACGCTGCCTTCCATTTGAGTTCCCGAAGCATTTCGGTAAAACCCGTGCATTGATCTAATCTATCAGTTCAAACCTCGCCGAACGGCACTAACTGCCTCTATGTCCTCCTTTAAAACGATCTGGTGGGAATCCCAGACACTTGAGCAATACTTAAGACGAGATCGTACAAGCGTTTTACATGTGCTCTCCTTTCCAGACGAATCACGCCTTGCCAAAATTCTCCCAACAATCCGAAATCGACCATTCGCCTTCCCCACGACCGTCCTTATGTGCAGCGGTACGCCTAGATATTTAATTGATGCAAGTCTGACAAGCTGTCATATATTGATTTTACTGTTGGAATTGTTGAGAGGCTGTGTGAGCCACAGAGACGCACTCCAGGCTGAGAAATACAGACCATTGCAGATAACAGGCTAAAACAGACACGTGTATCTTACGGGATGTAGGCACTAAAGAAATCTCCTAGCGAACTGCTGATACCCTCAGCCACCGTCCCAGGGTGGAGGTTACCTTTCGGAGGAGATGGGCGTAACTTCATACAGCGTCTAGACGCCGTTGTAAGACGTTACATTAGTACTTGGTGGCCAACAGGCACGTTTTAATGTACGTAGCAAAGTTGATACCAGTCTCTTGGGAACAGCAATTTCAGTGGTTTCACGAGGATAAACTGAGATAGTAAAGAAGAAAAACTGCAAGTTAGCAGCTCCCCTAAGGCGTGGCTTAAGACGAAGCCTAAGGCGTGGCCAACTGAGGTAAAACATTGTTGTTGCCCATATTGGGTAGCGTCGTGACGTTTTACTTTTGCTACCAAGTATGGATTTTGTTAGTGCACAAACAAGCCAACTCCCCACCCAGGGAATGGCAGAAAGGACAGGGCTGAAACGTGGTTCGCTAGAGGAGTCAGAGAGGGGGCAAGCCACAATTTAGATTGGTTGAACCAAGCAGCGGCCAATAGGAAATTGTTAACTGTCGGAAAGTGGGGAAAGAGGTGCGCCCACACCGGCCGTTAAAACCCCCGGTTTTTGGATCAAGGGGAAAGTTCTCAGTCAGACGAGTCGGGCGCCAGCCCGTTACAATCGCCGTCGGCTTCGGGGTGCTCCATGGCAGTCTCTTTCTCGCGGGGAGTGCGTCTGTCTAGGGGATGCTGCTAGGGAACATAATTACTGGTTTCTGTTGTGTCAAACGATTTATACTTTTCTTTAATAACTAACCCCAGTGTAGTAGACTTAGTATTGGATGCAATAAATTCAATGCAAGGTACCTAGGAGTTCCATAACGTTTCCTAAACACGTATCCTCTCGAGTCCCGAAATCCGCATCTCTAGTAGATGCCTGTACTGTCTCTCTGCAATCACTTCTTTCTGCTCTAGATATGCAGACTGACCTTGCTACCACTTCCCTCTTTCCTATGTAGGACACGACAAAGCAGCATGTGAGAATAATACGAACGTTTCCAAAACCTGATTCTTTGTTCAGATGAAGACACCCTTAAACTTGACGGGCCAGTTATCCACCATCATTGGGTCTTCTGGACCAGTTAAAACCCGTACACAATGTTCTGTTAATGTGCCAGGATTTTCATTCTGTTGTGTTTCTCCAGCTAGAGGTCGCCCGTCTTTAAAGTTACTATCTACATCTGCATCTACATAGATTCTCTACAAATCACATTTAAGTGCCTAGCAGAAGGTTCATTAACCACTTTCATAACCCTTTTCTACCGTTCCATTCTCTAATAGCGCGCGGGAAGAAAGAACGCCTAAATCGTTCCGTTTTCGATCTGATTTCTCTTATTTTATTGTGATGGTCATGTCTCCCTATGTAGGTGGGTGCTAGCAAAATATTTTCACATTCAGAAGTAAAAGTCGGTGATTGAAATTTCGTAAATAGATCTCGCTGCAGCGAATCAACGTCGTTCTTTTAATGATTTCCACCTCAAAACGTTCAACATTTCCGTGACGCTTTCCCCCCTGTAACGTGATAAAACAATACCAGCTGCCCTTCTCTGAATATTCTCAATGTCTTCCGTCAGTCCCACATGGTGAGGGTCCCACAATGGGCAACAGTACTCCAGCAGAGGACGCACAAGTGTGATGTAGGCAGTCTCTTTGGTGGAGCTGGTGCATCTTCGAAGCGTTCTGCCGATGAAACGTAACCTATGGTTCGCCTTCCCCACAATATTTTCTACGTGTTCTCTCCAGTCAAAGTTGTTCGTAATTGTAACTCCTAGGTATTTGGTAGAATCTACAACCTTAAGGTTTGACTGATTTATCGCGTAAATGAAATTAAGAGGATTTCTTTTAGTGGTCATGTGTATTACTTCACACATATCTTTATTTAGTGTTAATTGCCAATTTTCGCACCTGTAGAAATTTTGCCTGAATCACTTTGCAGCTGCTTTTGATCCTGTATTGACTTCACTAACCGATAAACGACAGCATCATCCGCGAACAGTCTAAGGGAGCTAGTCAGATTGTCTTCTAAATCGTTAATAAACACAAGGAAGAGTAGGGAACCTACAACGCTTACCTGTGGAACGCCAGATATCACTTCTGTTTTACTCGATAACTTACTGGCAATTACTACTAAATGTGTCCTCTCTGATAGGAAATCGTGAATCCAATAGCACAGTTGGGACGATATTACATAAGCATGCAATTTCATTAGAAGCCGCTTGTGAGGTACAGTCTCAAAAGCCTTTCGGAAATCCTGAAATTTGGAATCGATTTGAGATTCCTTGTCGATGGGTCTTATCACTTCCATGTGAATAAAGAGGAAGCTGTGTTTCTCAAGAGCGGTACTTTCTGAATCCATGTTGGCTATTGGTCAGTTGGTCGTTCTCTTCGAGGTAGTCCTTAATGTTCGAACAAAGTATATGTTCCAAAATCCTACTGCAAATTCTACTGCTCCGTAGCGTCAATAGCACATTTATGTTTATCCATTGGTATCAAGATGGGGAAATTGGAAAAATCAATCCTCTGTGACATGTTGGGTTCCTAATATACACAAACGGCTCGATACACTTTACTAAGTGTCAGTATGGACAGTTTTAAAGAAAGATGGAATGAAGTTAATCTTGTAATAGACCAAGATGAAAAATGTTCAAAAATAAAACAATCGGAGCAATATTTTAATTAAATAAAAAAATAAAGAATTTTGGTATCCTGAATACAAGCTTAGTGAAGAAAATGAAATTTGAATTTTTACGATTTTTACTTTTTAATTAAAAACTTTTCAGGTATTTTTACGGTGGGTTATTACTTATGTCTGGGTTTTGTACTTCCACCAAATTTCGTCCTTATGTAGAATACTACATAAGAGACAGCAAGAATAATTCATTTCTTTATGGAGCAAAAATATGTCATAATATCATCATCGGCATCATCATCATTTTCCATCTCCAGTTTCCCGGGTGTGGCTAACAACCGCTCTCCATCTCATCCGATCTTGATATAACATTTGGTCTTGGACATCATCCCAGTTAAAACCGTTCTTCTCCATGTCTGATTTAACTGCCTCTATCCATCGTCTCCTTGGCCTTCCTCTTGATCTTCTTCCTCCACTTCCATTCTGAAGTATTTTTTAGCTGTTCTTGTGCTATCCATTATCATTACATGGCCATACCACTGCAGTCATCGTTTCCCCAAGATGTTCGCAATAGGGACCCTGATACCAGCTGTTTCCCTCTGTACCTCATTTCTGATCTTGTCTCTCCTGGTAATTTGATTCATAGCACCGTGGTTAGGAACCCACGTTAAACTGTAGGTCCCCCTATAACTGGCTGGGTAAGTCAGTTCGAAGGTCGGAGGAAGGCAACGGCATACCACCTCCAAACAGGACCATGCCTAGTAAAGCACTGTAGTGTTCAAACCAATCTTCGGATTGATGACTGCTCTCTCTAGTCCTGATAAACCTCATTTCTGTTGCTTGGATTCTGCTGTTATCCTTTTATAACAATGTACATGTTTCCATGCCATATATATAAGGATTGGAGTGAAGTAAGTGTTATACAAAGTTAACTCTGCTGCCTGGGGTACTTTTTTGTCCCAGAGTAGAAATTTGATGCTTTTTGTGTTCTGTTGAGCATTTCTTCCCGGATGGTGTTGTCCTTGGAGATAATACTTCCAAGGTACTGAAAGTGGGAAACTGATTTAATTTTTGTTCCCTCCAAGTAGATGTTTGAACTTGTTCCCTCTCTGTTTATGCTCATAATATCGTAAATCCTAATATGTACAGGGCGATATATTTTAGTGATAGGTGTGTTTCACTGTAGTTTTCTCTTCAAAATAGTCTATTTATTTGAATTCTTTAGTGAGTGTACAAAATTTCCAGTCGTGATCTTGCTGTTACCTTAAATTGATAAATGTTGAAATTTAGTTTCTAGGAGATAATAATAATATTTTATAACGCCGTTAATTGTTATGGTGTTCGTTTAAAGGTCTCAGTTAGGACAACGTTACGCAGTTGAATGTCCCCAAACACTCGCTACGGCTCCGGGGCCATGGCTCGGGTTTTAGGCCTAACTGTGCTCCGGCCGCCACCCACGCAGTGACTGTTTATGTTGAAATCCGGAGTTAAACGACCTGAGCTACGCTTAGAAAGCGGTAACAAATTGCATAGTTATTTCGTAAAATGTACCCCAAGCATATTTTATATACTTTCTTACACATATAGCATTTTAAGGAAATGAATGCATAACACAAAACAGAGACATAGTAGATTGTTTAATAGTTACAATTGATTTTAAAGAGACACGAAAAACGAATATACTTTCGATTACTCTGTAATTAGATTCAGACGAGTGACAAAGCTGAAGCCATATAAATAAATAGTTCATAATTTAGGATAATGGCCTGAAGTTTGAAGCTTGAAAATCCGGTGAAAAATTAAGGTAAAAATTCACTATCTATACTAAAATGCACTAAAGATGGAAATGTCAACGATTCGTAACGAACCATTTCTTCAATCGTACAATTACTGAAAAATAAGTCTAGCGTAAAATCTATCAATCCTTTTCTTCATTTGTGCTCAATTGCAGTTTATTCATTTTAAAATAGATTCAGTAGCCTAATTTATGTGAATTGACAATCACTCTCATTGAAAGATATCAATGTGGGTTTTAAAATACGTGTTCGTTCTCCGAGTAGCCTTGGTAACTGTCTCTGATCCTCATATGACATGTAAACAAATATGGGTATTTGGCGCACTTATCTCGAAATGTAATTGCTTATTTGACGTTACTCGAATATGAAGTGGATTGCATCGTAGTTTTGCGAAAATAATGTCCTTGTTTCTATTGCTTTTTGAAGGTTCATCACAGAATAATGAATGGTGTTTGATGGTTATGTATTCTTCACGCGTTCTATTAATCATTATCACTGACATTAAGAGTCCACCTGAAGACCGTAGTTTGGATAATGAGACACAGCATTGCGCACTACTGATGATATAGCAATAGGTCTTCAAGTGTGGCGGGGATTGCCAAAAGAAAAATATGATAGTTGTAGGTTGTGGTGCGATTGAGCAGACATCATCAATTTCATAACATCGTCACTCGTTTAGAGTAGAAGGAAATGCCTAAGGCTTATACAGGAAAGTGTTCCCCCACTGCACAGGCTTCATTGTTACGTCCTCAAGTTGCACATTTTAGGTAGGAAGTATTTCAACAATACTGCAGTGGGCTACTACACCGACAACATGTGGGCTGCAAGCTCAAGAAGAAGGCATTTCATCACAAAATCTATGATGTAGGAAAAAACATTGAAAGTGTCGTGTATCTGTAGAGAACGCTTTTACTCTCATCGAAAACGAAGAACGAGTTGGGAAGATAAGTGAGAAAAGTGTACGTTTCTGTTGTAATATTTCTGGCCGTCTAACCCAGTGGCTTCTTTGGTCTGGTTCGCTACCTGCCATCCACATGAACGGTAGTGAATTGATTACAATAAGAATTTAATAGACTTCAATACGAACAAAACTAAATATTGATACAAATGACGTCTGGATGAGACACTATTTTACGACAATCGTTAGAAACTTGCTACTGATAGTTTTAAGTGATGAGATATAACGAAAAATTTGAAAATTAGTCACACATGCACTTAGAATAGCGTACAATTATTCACTGAATGATTTAACATTTTCTGAGCTTCTACTTTGTGTCGCTATTGACACATTTAACAAGAAATTCTAACAATTCCTCAGTCCGAAGCCATTGGTCTACTAATTCTGTATCCATATTTGTATCTGTACTTATCAGCCAGTTTGAACAGTAACTATTTGATCTGTTTCTTGAAGTAATGTACGTTACCTCAAACTTCAAAATGCTATGAATTATATTAGAAATGGAAGAATCTTATACAGCAACAAAGTTCAAAACCCTTTTAATGTTAGTTGTGTTAAAAATTTAAAGAGATTTGGGTAATTAGTTGAGGTAATAATCGAACTATGTAACAGGAATTTATGGTGAAGTACGAGACTATGATATTGTAATAAAACTATTGTTACGTTAACAGTTATAAATTATTTTATTCATAGCAAGTAGAGAAAATTACCATCTTACATGGACATGACAATAATGGTCTGAGAAAAAAAATCGTGAATACTGCGAAATAACACGAAAATAGTTCCTTCAGCGAAATTATGTAAAATGAAGAAAACAGGCCGAAATTGGAAAAATTAAATCGAGTTTTGTTAGAAACAGCAACGAATTTGGACATAACACCGAATTTCCCACTAGAGAATATAGATAAAGGAAAAAAAACTGATTAAAAAAACTAATTTTGGCACAATGTAGGAATTTGGTCAAAACCGCCGAACTAAACTACAAATAACATCAAACTTGTAACAAACATCGAATTTTAAAGAACACCAAATTCGATAAAGAAAACATCGATAGGCAAAAGAAAATCACAATATGTGAACAGTCATTTGGGCAAGAAATAAGACTATGTCAAAAATTGACAGAGTAAAAAAAAAAAAAAAAAAAAAAAAAAAAAAAAAAAAAAAACAGTGAGTTCAAAGGAGCATTCATGAAATTATAAAATTTTCTGAATACTTTTAAAAAATCAGAAATTTTAGGCATGGGGGAGGGGGTCGGAGTTTGGAAGTTCCGCCATGGGCGTAGGATACCTTGGTACAGCTCTGCCCTCGATTCAAACTCCATTTGAAAGGGAAGAGATCTGGCGATATTCTTGACATCCGACGAAGCGTGACGAGGCTTCTGAACACCAGCCCAAAGAAAGACTCAGTGCAAAGTTTCGAATGACAGGAAAGTGACTGTAGTCCATAGTTCACCTACGTTAATGTTACAGGACTATTCACTGAACTTTATTGTCAGAAGTTGTATATGCCGATCTAGAAAAAGCAAATGCAAATGTAGAATGGTCCAACATGTTCGAAATTCTGAAAAGCTATAGGAAAAGACGGGTAATCATTCTCTGCCCAAAGGACAGCAAATTTCTAAATAACTGACGAACAGCAAATGATTAAAATGTTAACAGTATATTCTCCAGATATACGTCTAGAAGTACCAGTCCCCAGTTGCCAAAAATCCGGAATCCTTATCATCATTCATCTGAAAAACCGTGATGGTTGCGTACGACGAGAACCATTTGGGCTGTGAGACAGCGTTTCGGCCGATACGAAATTTCCCATAGGACTTTGAGAAATATTCCAAGGAAAAAATATATTTATTTGCAAATCTTGCTATTTTGATATCGTAGCTAAATAAAGGCTTCATTTCATTTTCATTATTCATCACAATTACTCTGCAGTTTCACCTTAAATAAACTATTGGACTTATTTTAAAGAGTTTTCGTATGATTTATTTTACCTCATACATAGCAGCATATGAAATTCGGAGAAGATATAGAAATTTTATTTGCCGTTGAGAACAGAACAATATCTAATTGCGTTCTCAAAATATTCGTTTCATGTCCACTTGCACCGTCTGAACTCTGTCCAAGTGGACTTCGCGAAATTTATCTTAGACCAGCGCAAAGAAAATGGTCCTGTGAAGCACAACAAAAGGCAAATATATTCCTCTTAAAATGACTCTGACAGTGACTAGCGAACATATTTGCACTCTTTTGCACCGAATAAGAATAGAGTGGAAGTGAAAGAGAGACCATTAGGAGATAAATATCAGGTAGTCATTATGAGAAGCAGTAAAAAAGATAAGTGGATCGAGTACTAGCAGTGGAAGCAAAACAAAGAGAGTAATGGAACAGAGACACGTGGAGAGCATTCGTGGGCTTTGGGGTTCTCGAGCCTCCAGACCGCCAACATTTGTAAAAAACGTTTGTCCACTTTGCTCCGACCTCTAAACCCACAGGCTAATTTCCTATCCAGGATTTACAAGTACGACCAAATCATACGCGAGTCCATGTGTAGGAGGAGACGATGTCGATTGAAGAGAGAAACATAAGATTATGAGGAAGAAAGAAACAGTGCCAATTTGAGGGAAAACGAATGGGACATAGACAATGATAGAAAACACTAAAAGTGCCAAAGAAGATGACAGTGATAAGGATGTAGATAGTAACGGATAGACAGGCAGGAGAACGTTACAATGAGAGGAGAGACTAGTAAAGGGGTTTCGCATATTTGGTGTTCAAAGAGCGCGAACATTTTTGATGAGCAAGCTGGTTCCCCACTTTTCTGTTGGAGTCATTTGTATGGGAATTTCTTTGCTATTTTTGTGCTCCGACAGGAGTGTTTTTAAGGTGGTACACAATATGCACAAGAGGCAAAGAGGAGTAGTAAGAAAGGTAATATCAGTTCGTCTACAGTAATGCTCAGCTAATGGCAACATTTGTATGCGCACCATTCTCATTTTACGTGTAAAAAATTGGGATACTGTTGAAGCACGTCAGCTCTACACCTTTGACTTTCGTTTCAAGCTCTGTACCACAGTAGATAAGTGCATAAAGTCAATTTTTACCGAATGATAACTACCGCTTGTCGAGATATGATGTATAAAGTCCACATTAATGTAACACTTGCTGCTTCTCGTTAAACGTCAAAACAGTGGTTGACTCAGAAGGTGATAGCATTTTGTCAGTTAATTATCACTGCGTGGTTTATATCGTAAGTGCAGTGAGATTGTAAATATTCCAGTAAAATAATCGTAACGAGGAAGTTTACTTGATTTTCCGCGAAGAAATTTTCAAGGTATTCTTCGCAAGCCCTGTCGAGAGCAACTGAACTGTTGTTACGTTAGGAAGCAGAATGAAAAAAAAAAAACAATGCTCATATTGTAGCACAACAATATGACCTGCCCAGAGTCAGAGATTTCCCCCCGCCCCCCCTCCGTCAAACGTGCATCGTACGTCACATGATGTCGCATATGAAGCCCCAAGAAAGTCGTGTCACGTCTGTTTACGAAAATGACTGATTTATTGTAGGCCTACATTAGCCTGGAAGTTATATTGGAATTATTTCTATGTGGCTGTTTTGGCTTACTTACATTTGAGTTGTGGTGTTGCTGCTTGTTTGTTTGTGGCGTGTTTTTATGTTTTATAGTCTTCAGTGCGCTTTTTGCTGTGAAACAGCACTGTTTACATCGCCATTTTCTTTGTTGTGGTGGCTGTATGGTGTTGCATTTGTTTGTGTGGCGTGACTGATGTGAAGCGCGATTTTTGAATGGTTTAGATACTGACATTGTTTTGTGGGTGTATATTTGTGTATGTTTTTGTTGTGTGTGTGTGTGTGTGTGTGTGTGTGCGCGCGTGCGTGTGTGTTAAACAGAGAGAGAGAGAGAGAGAGAGAGAGAGAATACCCACAAAACAATGTCAGTTTCTAAATCATTCAAATATCGCGCTCCACATCACAGACACGCCACACAAACAAATGCAACACCATACAGCCACCACAACAAAGAAAATGGCGATGTAAACAGTGCTGTTTCACAGCAAAAATCGCACTGAAGACTATAAAACATAAGAACACGCCACAAACAAACAAGCAGAAACACCACAACTCAAATGTAAGTAAGCCAGAACAGCCACATAGAAATAATTCCAATATAACTTCCAGGCTAATGTAGGCCTACAATAAATCAGTCATTTTCGTAAACAGAAACGTCTTGTTGTTGCAGATGACAGGCTGTCAAAATTTGTCATTCAACAAGTAATGCACATGCAAATCCTGCGAATGACACAATGTAAGTACCTTGAATAAATTAGGGCTAAAACATCTAACAAAATTGTCAAACCAAACAACTTGTGCAAACGATTGCATAACAAAATTAAGTAACATGTTATTATAGAAAATAAACAACAGAAACCCACGGAATATGGCACAATAAGCGCCGAAACTAGTCTGGGTATTAAAACAAAACAAAAAGTGTCTTTCATATGGCGGAATCAACCACAAACCAAAAAAAGCTGAGTCGAACAACAACGAACAAACGCGATCAGTGTCCGCAAGGAACAGAACTACCCATAGAACAAAAACAAAAACAAAAGTGGACAGCTTATTGGATTGCCGGTCGGGTTGGAGACTGTCTCCACTCGGGGACTGGCTGTTGCGTCGTCCTCATCATCATTTCACCACCATCGACGCGCAAGACGCCCCAGTGACGTCACCCAAACACTTGCACCAGGCAGGCCGAACACGACGCCAACTGGGGTCTAACGGCCAGAAATGACACGCGAAATCGTCACCATAGTGTACCGCACAGTGTTTAGTAAATTAATGTGCCACTTCGCGTAACGTCATACTCCGGAGTGTTTACACCTTCATCTATATCTCCATAAAAACTTTCCAAATCACATTTAAGTGCATAGCAGAGGGTTCATCGAACGGCTAATGTGATTGTCCTCTCTCGTTCCGCTTCCTGGAAGTTCGCGGTGAAAAGGAGCACCTAAATCTTTCCGTTTTCGATATGATTCCTCTTATTTTATAATGATTTTGGTATGTATTATAAATTATCTTCATGTTCAGGAGAGAAAATTGTTAAAAAACTTTCGTAAAACAAATCTGTCCGCAACGAATAACGCCTCTCTTTTAATGATTTCCATCCCGAGTCGCGCATCATTTTCGTCACACACTAATCCCTGTATAGCGACAATACAAAACGAACGTCCCTTCTCTGAAGGTTTTCCATATCATCCGTCAGTCCCACTCCGTGGGGATCTCACGCTGCTCAGCAATTCTCCAAACTAGGACCAACAAGTGTACTGTAGGCAGTTTCTTTAGTAGAACTGTACCATCTTCTGCTTTCCGTGCGATATTTTCTATGTCATACTGTTACTGTGATACTGCGAGAGGAATTTGACAGAGCGCTGAAGGACTTGAGTCGAAACAAGGCCCCTGGAGTAGATGATATTTCGGCTGAACTGCTGATGTCGTTAGGAGAGCCAGTCGTGAAAAAATTGTATCCCTTGTATACAAGATGTATGAGACGGGAAATACCCTCCGACTTCAAGAAGAATATTGTAATTTCAATTCCAAAGAAAGCGAGTGCAGACAAATGTGAAAATTACAGAACTATCAGTTTAATAAGTCATAGTTGCAAAATACTAACACGAATTATTTACAGACGAATGGAAAAATTTGTGGAATCCGACCTCGGGGAAGATCAGTTTGGATTTAGGAGAAATGTAGGAACACGGAAGGAAATACTCACATTACGACTTATCTTAGAAGATAGGCTATGGAAAGGGAAACCTACGTTTTTAGCATTTTTCGATTTGGAGAAAGCTTTTGACAATGTCGACTGGAACACAATCTTCCAAATTCTGAAGGTATCAGGGGTAAAATATAAGGAGAGAAGAGTTATATTCAACCTATAAAAATACCAGACAGAGGTTATTAGAGTCGAATAGCAAGAAAGGGACGCAGAGGTTGGGAAGGGCGTAAGACAGTGTTTTAGACTTCAATATCTGAGCAGGCAGTGGAGGAATGGAAGGAGAAATTTGGAGAGGGCATTAAAGTGCAGGGAGAAGAAAATAAAAACATTTCGGTTTGCTGATGACATACTAATTCTGTCAGAGACCGCAAAAGATCTGGAACAGCAATTGAATGGAATGGACAGTGTCTTGAAAGGAAGATATAAGATGAACATTAACAAGAGTAAAACGAAGGTAATGGAATGCAATGTCAGAAAATCAGGTGATGATGAAGGAAATAGATTAGGTAATGAGACGAAAAAAGTAGTAGATGAATTTTGTTATTTAGGTAGCAAGATAACTTCTGATGGCCGAAGTAAAGAAGATATAAAATGCAGAATGGCTATGGGAAGAAAAGCGTTTCTAAAGAAGCGAAACTTGTTAACATCCGATATTAACGTAAATGTTAGGAAGTCCTTTTTGAAAGCATTTGTCTGGAGTGTAGCATTGTATGGGAGTGAAACGTGGACGATTAAGAGTTCAGATGAAAAGATGATAGAAACTTTTGAAATGTGGAGCTACAGACGAATGATAAAAATTAGATGGGTAGATCACGTAACTAATGAGGAGGTGCTTAACCGAATCGGGGAGAAAAGGAGTTTCTGGCATATCCTGACTAAGAGAAGGGATAGATTGGTTGGACACATACTGATACATTAAGGAATGGTCAACTTAGCATTAGAAGTAAGTGTGTGGGGTAAAAATCGTAGAGGAAGACCGAGGGAGGAATATAGTAAGCAGATTCAAAAGAATGCAGGTTGCCTAACGTATTCTCAGATGAGACTTGCACAGGACAGGGTAGTGTGTAGAGCTGCATCAAACCAGTCTGCGGACTGAAGACCACAACAACAACAACATTTTCTATGTGTTCTTTCTAATTTCACATGTTCGTAATTATAATTTCTAGGCATTCAATTGAATTTACGGCCTGTGCATTCGACTAATTTATTGTGTAAATTAAGTTTAACTAATTTCTTCTACGATCATATGGATGGATTCACAATTTTCATTATTTAGTCAGTTACTAATTTTGCATCATTCAGATATCTTGTCTAAATCATTTTTCAGTTGCTTTTGATCCTGTGGTGACTTTACTAACCGGTAAGTGACAGCATCATCCTCGAACAGTCTCAGAGAGCTACTCAGATTGTCTCTTGAAAGATAAGGAACATCAGGGGTCCTATAACATTTCCCTGAAGAATACCAGATATTAATCTTGCTTTACTCAATGACTTTCCGTCAGTTACTACGTACTGTGTCCTTTCTCACAGGTAATC
Source organism: Locusta migratoria (assembly GCA_026315105.1). Classification (NCBI taxonomy): domain Eukaryota; kingdom Metazoa; phylum Arthropoda; class Insecta; order Orthoptera; family Acrididae; genus Locusta; species Locusta migratoria. The sequence goes on from CM048746.1 coordinate 659,839,834, forward strand.
GCAAATCCAATCGCACAACTGTGGCGATATTCCACATGCATGCATTTTAATTAGAAGACGATTCTGAAGTACAATGTCAACAGCCTTCCGGAAATCTGGAAATTGGAATCGATTTGAGATCTCTTGTCGATAGCATTCATACTTTCATCTGAGTAAAGTGTGATATTACACATCATTTTCATGTAAAATTAAGCAATGTATTAGGAAAAGTAATGTGCTACATGATGCTATGGCACACGGTATACAGTAATGTCATTCAAGATACCATTTCTGCAGTTTTGGTTGCTGATAACTCGTAATAAAGTGGTAATACGACAAAAATTTGTTGATTTAAATGTCTCTGAAGCTTCTAGATAATTCTAGAAGCTGCTTCGCCACATTTCGATATCAGGCTGTTGGCACGGCACAGTAGCGATTATATTATCTTAATATATATAAAAATTGAAGTATATGCTTATATTTCATTCTGCAGCCAAAACTACATATCGCAAACGAATAGTGTTTGTATGTGGTAGTAGGTATCAGTCTCCCATTGTGCACTATGGTGGTTGATAACGATAGGGGAGTGGAAGATGTGGGAGTTGAAAGTTACCGACTTATATAAAATTCTACGTGTGGGTTTCAATATTTTTCTATTCGGAAAAAACTAAACTATGGAGACGAACGATCTCTTTGTGTTGTTGTAATATGAAGTCTTCCGTTGTACCTCATAGCAGTTCCGTGTAGTTAGCTATAAGAGGGTGGAAGATATAGTGGTTGAAAGTCGTCAGCTTATATAAAATTCGGACTGAAGACCGGCGATGATTTTTGACACAATTTTGCAAAGGATGGGGCCCCTCCACGCCCACACCAACGTGGTGACCATCACAAAAGTTCTACTGTCACCTCCGTAATTAAGTTAGTTTGCTAAGGTGGATCACGGGATGTGGGAACCGCGATGTTATCCGTACGTGTGGGCGCGATCACCCATTAATACGGTGCATCTGGAGATAGTATTGGTCGAAAGGTATACGAAGGGTAAAGGTATGTAAGGGCAGAGGAAAAAAAGTGCCAAGGCAAGAGCCAAGGGAAAAAAACCTCTGCGACAGTGGGGTAGGTATGAAGGGCAGTAGCGGTATGCTATCTGCGACAGATCATGCAAGGGTTGGTAATGTTAGTGATGGGTATTTTCTCAGTACCATTAACTTTGCTAGGTTTGTCATAAAGAATCAGTCCGTTTTGATGCGAGGTTCTGCTGCAGCTGAGCTCCAATGATTTTTTTTTTTTTTTTTTTTTTTTTTTTTTTTTTTTTTTTTTCAGCATCGAAGTTATATACAACGAAACGTGATGAACATTCTTCATTTGTTTTTCTGCAAGAAACGTACGAATAAAGAAAAATAAGTGCATATTGCAGTTTGAAAGGTAAAATAAACAGATGCCACAGCTTCAGAAAGAAATTTCGCTTTCTCGATCCGTTTCTAAAAGACAGAAAACGGCACTGAAAAGTGAATCTAGATACGATAGACACTTGAGATTTGTAGCCGCTGCTTATGATACACTGTAGGCATCAGAGATTTTTCGGTATTCTCATCCGTAAGAGGGTGAAATTGGGGATGAACGATTTTTTGAAAATACGTTGGTATTCGGGCAATTTTGAAGCAAGAAATACAAAACTTCGGATTTAGATTTTTGACTGGAATTTTAAAAACATGTGTTTCTATATTTTTGGAAATTCAACTACTAAGCGGGTGAAATAACGGGAAATCTTTTAAGCGTGCTAATAAGACTATTTTGATGCTAGCAATGCGAAAATTTGGATTTGGAACCATGGTTATAATTTAAAAAAAAATGTGTTTTAGGATGTTTTGAATTTTTCCATCGATGCTGCAATAGGGAGGCGCAAGTTGTATCAAAATACGTGATTAGGAAAGCATGTTTAAGGTTAAATGAGTGAAAATTTATATTCAGAAGTAGAAACAAGCAATACAGACCATCCAGTCTACACGTGCGAAGCATCGGGAATTAAGCTAGTAGCATATATTTTTTGGCGTGGACAAGATTAACGTAAAGAGAAGTTACGTAATTATAAGTAGACAGCCTTAGATATTTTGTACCAGTTTGCTGTACATATTCACAGGATAATTTGCTCTGAAGCCGCTTTTATTTTACAATGATAAAGCTTTTTTATTGTTGACATTAAATTATAAAAAATATAAGTAATTAATAAAAACAGACATGAACTTGACACCACTAACACCCCAATCCCGTCAACAGTACAGGGAAGTATGACTGTCTACCACGGCGATGCATTCACGCATCTTTCATTAAAACAATTCAGACATGGTGCTTATTTTTCATATTCATTATTTCGGGGGTGGGGCCAGCCTCCTTGCCTCCCCTTATATACGCCTCTGGCATCGCATATTATCCTTTTTGTGCCCTAATTATAGCATCATTCATTCTGGTCTGTTGTATTTTCAACTTTCAATTGTATCCAAAACATTTATTTTGTTCACGTTTGCAAAACTCTCACGTTTTCCTTGTTAACATTCAACTATTTGCAAAGAGGAAAAATTAAAATCCATTTTCCCGTTCTGTGACTGTGATTAGTTGTTTCTGTAAACTGTAATACAACTGCAGAAGACGCAAGATGCGATGTATGATAAAAGAAATACGACTCGAACAACAACAACGCTAGGAGCTGAATGTTTTTCAAATTACCTACTTATCATCTTGATTTTTCGAAATCTACAAACAAGCAACAAATCCTATTAAGAAAGCCAAATGTGTCGTATTACATTTAATTACCCGAAAACTTTATAAACTGCCTTCCTGGCACTGTGTTTTGCATGTAAACACTGTCATATTTGTATGACGACCCCATAACGAGTTGTGTACACAACCACCACAATATTACAGTAATTCAAATTTTCCACTTGGTGTTATGATATAAAATACTTACTGAAAAATATCGCATATCGATTTAATTCATAGAATGAACATCTCCAGTGCTGTTACGAATCCTGAGGACCCATGTATTACGCATAAACATTTTTAACGTTAAAAACATAAAAAGCTTTTTATGCATGTTAAAGTTAAAAAAAAAGTATGCGTTGCACATGAGTCCTCTGGATTCGAAACTGCTCTTGAGATGTTCATTCTTGAATTAAATCGATATACGATATAAATAAATATTATATATCATAACACCTTGCGGAAAGTTTGCTATTATTACTGTAGTATTGTTATTTAAAGCAACTGATACTGACGCACGACAGAAATCAAGAACAGGAAACAATCGTAAACAGTAGTCTGTTCGTATTTCTTGGGGTATGTAAGAGGGCGGACGCCTTAATAACTCTTCTTATTTTTACATCCAAGAACGCACAGCAAAATTCGACATCGTTACAGTGAGCGTCATGGGAAAAGCACATCCCTCTTGTTTGGCGATGACTCAGAAAATGTAATGTCTTATGACTATTCGTTATCTATGTGAAAAAATTTTAGCAGACATGCAAAAATGTTTAATAATATGATTGCTGTGGAAGGTTGCATTATGATTTATTTGTGCTGCGGGCCCATTGGATAGAAAGTTATTACAACGAATGTTCTGCATTCGCTAATACACCATTAACTACAACAAAGCTTATGCAATATCTCTCCAATTGTGCGATTTGATTCACGATTTCCTATCAGAAAGGACACAGTTCGTTATAATTGACGGTAAGTCATCGAGTAAAATAGAAGTGATATCTGGCGTTCCACAGGGAAGCGTTATAGGTCCCCTACTCTTCCTCGTGTTTATAAACGATTTAGAAGACAATCTGAATAGCTCCCTTAGATTGTTCGCGGATGATGCTGTCGTTTATCGGTTAGTGAAGTCAATACAGGATCAAAAGCAGCTGCAAAGTGATTCAGGCAAAATTTCTACAGGTGCGAAAATTGGCAATTAACACTAAATAAAGATATGTGTGAAGTAATACACATGACCACTAAAAGAAATCCTCTTAATTTCATTTACGCGATAAATCAGTCAAACCTTAAGGTTGTAGATTCTACCAAATACCTAGGAGTTAAAATTACGAACAACTTTGACTGGAGAGAACACACAGAAAATACTGTGGGGAAGGCGAACCAAAAGTTACGTTTCATTGGCAGAACGCTTCGATGATGCACCAGCTCCACCAAAGAGACTGCCTACATCACACTTGTGCGTCCTCTCCTGGAGTACTGTTGCCCCTTGTGGGACCCTCACCAGGTGGGACTGACGGAAGACATTGAGAAGGTTGAAGAGCTCGTTTTGTTGTATCACGTTACAGGGGGGAAAGCGTCACGGAAATGTTGCACGAATTGGGGAGGAAATCATTAAAAGAAAGACTATATTCATTGCGGTGTGATCTGTTTGCGAAGTTTCAATCACAGACTTTTAGTTCTGAATGTGATAATATTTTGCTAGCACCCACTACTTAGGGAGACATGACCATCCCAATAAAATAAGAGAAATCAGATCGAAAACGGAACGATTTAGAGAATGGAACGGTAGAGAAGGGTTATGAAAGTGGTTAATGAACCCTCTGACAGGCACTTAAATGTGATTTGCAGAGTATCTATGTAGATGTAGAACAGTATTGTGAGACAGCATCTGAGGAATCAATGTTACACGGAAATGAAGAACCCCTGATATAACCCGACGACGGCAATCGCACTGAAGCAGGCCAGTACTGTTTACATATACAGCAGCGTCTTTGACGCACCAGCATAGTTTAACTATTTCTGTAACTTGAATCACTACTTTTATGGATAAAGCCGTTCCTTGCGAGCCTGGGAGCGCGTGTTTTTTCGTTTTTGATGTATGAAATCTGGACTCGGTTTTCCTTTTTATTACGGAGGGGGCCTAGCCGCCTGACCGTCGCGTGGCGCTTCCGCCTGCCTAAAATCAAACGCGGAGCTGTTCGCGTGACCGCCATGGCAGCACGAGCGTGAAGCGGCTTACTGCATTTGCCTTTTAAAAAGCGCAGCCCGCCGCTCTAGTTTCACCGCCGCTCTATCGAACTGCCCAGAAACTTCGTCGTTGCCGGCCATTGGAAAACATCTGATACCGAGCTGTTGTTTTGTTACTAATCCCAACACCTGACTGTTGCAGGTCTCCATTCCTGTAGCCTACGAACCTCCGCCGGTGAGCGGCCGCGCAATCCTTAGCAAGGCGCCTTAGACCGCGCGGCTACAGAATATGGCCACAGACGTAGGATGCATTGTTAAGCTAAAGAATGGACCACCCTCAGCTGCTAAGTTAGTCAATTTTATTGCTACTAGTTTCGATACTTTGTCTCATCTTCAGTTTCCGTTACCTATCAAAATACATAAAAGCTGTGAAAGGTGGCCAACGGCGCTATCAGTTCAGGCATCGGTAGACAACTGCAGAAAAGAAATGTTAGGATGACTGGACGAGTGTTCATACGTAAGGGAATAACCTTGCAGGGTATTACAGGGAGGTGTACAGAACTATCAGAAGTGGTTATGGCCGCGAAATTATGCGCTGCGTCCGCCATCCCAGTGTTCACGGAGACATTTAACAGTCCATTCTTTCTCCTCTCCCAATCTTTCTGAAAACGAACCATTCTAAATCCACTTCTATAATGATCAATCAATGTCGACTGTAATACACTGTTTCAAATTCTGAAGGTACCAGGGGTAAATTATAGGGAGCGAAGAGTTATACTCAACTTATACAAAAACCAAACAGCGGTTATCAGAGTCGAAGGGCATGAAAGGGACGCAGAGGTTGGGAAGGGATTAAGACAGGGTTGTAGCCTTTCCCCAATCTTGTTCAATCTGTACATTGAGCAAGCAGTGAAGGAATGGAAGGAGAAATTTGGAGAGGGAATTAAAGTTCAAGGAGAAGAAATAATAACATTGCCGTTTTGCTGATGACATAGTATTTCTGTCAGAGACCACAAAAGATCTGGAAGAGCAATTGAATGGAATGGACAGTGTCTTGAAAGGAAGATAAAAGATGAACATTAACAAGAGTAAAACGAAGGTAATGGAATGTAGCGTCAGAAAATCAGGCGATGCTGAAGTAATTAGATTAGGTAATGAGACAATAAAAGTAGTTGATAAATTTTGTTATTTGGGTAGCAAGATAACTTCTGATGGCCGAAGTAAAGAAGATATAAAATGCAGAATGGCTATGGGAAGAAAAGCGTTTCTAAAGAAGCTTGTTAGGAATTCCTTTCTGAAAGCATTTGTCTGGAGTGTAGCATTGTATGGCAGTGAAACGTGGACGATAAGGAGTTCAGATAAAACGATGATAGAAGCTTTTGAAATATGGTGCTACAGACGACTAATGAAAATTAGATAGGTAGATCACGTAACTAATGAGGAGGTCCTTAACCGAATTGGGGAGAAAAGGAATTTCTGGCGTATTCTGACTAAGAGAAGGGATAGGTTGGTGGGACACATCTTGAGACATCAAGGAATCGTCAACTTAGCATTAGAAGGAATTGTGTGAGGTACAAATCGTAGAGGGAGACCGAGGGTCGAATATAGTAAGCAGATTCAAAAGTATGTAGGTTGCCGAACGTATTCTCAGATGAAGAGACTTGCACAGGACAGGGTAGCGTGGAGAGCTGCTTCAAACCAGTATGCGGACTGAAGACCACAACAACAACAACAACAACAATGACAGAACAGTTCACGGCAGCAAAACCACTCATACTTTCCTGCTAAAGTGTTGTGACGCAAATCCTGTATCAGTGCAGCAAATTTTCACTTAAGACCTGTGGGCAGCAAAATGTCAGATGCGCCAGCTTGTATTTGCAGATGCCTTAGGTGGCAGCGGCCGCAGCTACGCAGCAGAGATACGGGGATCAGTTAGGCACGCAGGTAATGGACTCACGGCCAGGTAGGGCGGCGTGATCGGCTGCCGTTAGCCGCACTGTGCGAGGCGGTCGCGCTAACGGCGCACGCGTGTTTGGCGCGGGTATCGACCACACAAAAGTAACGACCAGTGGTACACAAAATTTACATCTCAACTGGCAATTGCGGAAGAAGGTGAGGAATTCTGCTACCTTGCAAGGAAAGTAACAGACAACGGACGAAGCAGGGAAATTACGGCATTCACGGTACCAAACGCTGGCCTCGAAATGTACATTTGTATGTGGAACAGGCCAGGAGACACCGGAAGGTACCAGAGAGATTTTGTAAAGGCATAGATTTCTAAACTTTGTCGATTTGGAGAAAGCTTATGACAATGTCGATTGGACTTCCAAATTCTGAAGGTAACAGGGGTGAAATATAGTGAGCGAAGAGTTATATTCAACCTGTACCAGAACCAGACAGCGGTTATTAGAGTCGGAGGGCAAGAAAGGGACACAGACGTTGGAAAGGGAGTAAGTCAGGGTTGTAGCCTTTCCCCAATGTTGTTCAATCTGTATATTGAGCAGGCAGTGAAGGAATGGAAGGAGAAATTTGTAGAAGGCATTAAAGTGCAGGGAGAAGAAATAAAAACTTTGCGGTTTGCCGATGACATAGTAATTCTGTCAGAGACCGCAAAAGACCTGGAAGAGCAATTGAATGGAATGGACAGTATCTCGAAAGGAAGATATAAGATGAACATTAACAAGAGTAAAACGAAGGTAATGGAATGCAATGTCAGAAAATCAGGCGATGATGAAGAAATTAGATTAGGTAATGAGACAATAAAAGTAGAATTTTGTTACTTAGGTAGCAAGATAAGTTCTGATGGCCGAAGTAGATAAGATATAAAATGCAGAATGGCTATGGGAAGAAAAGCGATTCTAAAGAAGTGAATCTTGTTAACATCCAATATTAATTTAAATGTTAGGAAGTCCTTTCTGAAAGCATTTGTCTGGAATGTTGCATTGTATGGCAGTGACACGTGGACGATAAGGAGTTCAGATAAAAAGATGATAGAAGCTTTTGAAATGTGGTGCTACAGACGAATGATGAAAATAAGATAGGTAGATCATGTAACTAATGAGGAGGTGCTAAACCGAATCGGGAAGAAAAGGAGTTTCGGGCATATCCTGATTAAGATAAGGGATAGATTGGTTGGACACATTCTGAAAATCAAGGAGTCATCAACTTACCTTTGGAAGGTAGCGTGTAGGGTAAAAATCGTAGAGGGAGACCGAGGGACGAATATAGCAAGCAGATTCAAAAGGATGTAGGTTGCCGTACGTATTCTGAGACTAGCACAGGACAGGGCAGCGTGTAGAGCTGCATCAAACCAGTCTGCGAACCACAACAACAACAGATTTCTAAACAAGGCTTTAAACTGTAAGACATACCCAGTGGCTTATATAGACTCTGACCACATCGTAATGGTTATGAACTGTATATTGAAAGCGAAGAAACTGTGGAATGGTAGGAAAATAAGGAGATGGGACCTTGTTAAAGTGAAGTTACAGGAGGTTCTTGAAAGTTTCTGAGGGAGTTTTAGGCAACAATTGTCAGAAGGGCGGGGAAGGAGGGAGGAGGAACACGACAGAGGGTAGCTTTGAGTTATGAAACAATCAAGGCAGCAGAGGTCCAAATAGGTAGGAAGACACGTGCTACAAAACATACTTGGATATCACACGAAATATTGACTTTAACTGATGAAAGGAAAAGATGTAAAAGCTGTAAAGCAGCTAAAATGGAATACAGACGATCGATGCGCGAAGCATACAATAATTACCACAGCCATGTCTTAGCAAAAGATCTTTCCGAGTACCCGAAAAATTCTGGTCCTATGTAAAATCGATAAGCGGGTCAAAGCCCACTGTCCAGTCACTCGTTGATCATTCCGGGGCAGTAATAGAAGAAAGCAAACGGAAAGCTGAAGTTCTAAATTTAACCTTTAAAACATCTTTCACGCTGGAGGACCGCACATCATTTGATCAACGTACTAATTCCGAAATGGGGGACATAGCAATAGGTATTTCCGGTGTAGAGAAGCAGCTGAGAGAGCTAAATACGAAAAAGTCTGCTGGTCCGGGTGGAATACCAGTTCGGTTTTACAAAGACTATTCTGCGGCATTGGCCCCTACTTAGCTTGCATTTATCGCGAATCTTTAATTCAGCGCAAAGTTCCTAGTGATTGGAAGAAAGCGCAGATGACTCCGGTTTATAAGAAAGGAAAGAGAACTGACCCACAACATTACAGGCCAATATCGTTGACATCTGTTTCATGTAGAATTTTGGAGCATGTTCTCAGTTCTAATATTGTAAATTTCCTTGAAACGGAAAAGCTTCTTTCCATGAATCATCTCGGCTTTATGAAACATCGTTCATGTGAAACTCTGCTTGCCCTTTTCTCACAAAACATCTTGCGAGCCATGGATGAAGGGCAACAGGCGGATTGTGTTTTTCTCGACTTCAAAACAGCGTTCGACACGGTGCCACACTGCAGGCTGCTAACAAAGATACGAGCTTATGGAATAGGTGCACAGATTTGTGACTGGCTGGAAGACTTCCTAAGTAATAGAACGCAGTACGTTGTTCTCTACGGCGAGAGTTCATCAGAGACGAGTGTATCGTTAGGCGTGCCCCAGGGGAGTGTGATAGGACCGCTATTATTTTCTATGTATATAAATGATCTGATGGATAGAATAAGTCGTAATTTGCGGCTGTTTGCTGATGATGCTGTGGTGTATGGAGGGTGTCGTCTTCAACTGATTGGTCGGGGGTTCGAATCCCCCCTCGGGCATGGATGTTTGTGCCGTCTTTAGTCTTAGCTAGTTCATAAGTAGTTTGTAAGCTTAGGGACTGATGACCACGTAGTTAAGTCCCATAAGTTGTACAAACACTTTTTTAACTGACTGTAATAGCAGACAGGATGACTTAGACAAAATTTCTAGTTGGTGCGAAGAATGGCAACTAGCTCTCAATGTAGAAAAATGTAAGGTAATGCGCACGAGTAGGAAAATCAATCCAATATTGTTCGAATACAGCATTAGTAGTGAGCTTCTTGATGCTGTCGCGTTGTTTAAATATCTAGGCGTAACATTGCAGAGCGATATGAAATGGAACGAACATGTAAAGACAGTTGTGAGTAAGGCGGACAGCCGACTTCGGTTTATTGAGAGAATTTTGGGAAGATATACTTCACCTGTAAAGGAGACCGCATATAAAACGCTTGTACGACCACTTCTTGAGTATTGCTCAAGTGTTTGGGACCCGCAGCAGATCAGTTTAAAGGAAGACATAGAAGCAGCGAGCAGCTAGGTTTGTTAATGGTAGGTTCGACCAATGCTCGAGTGTCACGGAAATGCTCCGGGAACTCAATCGGCGATCGCTGGAGGAAAGACGACGTTCTTTTCGTGAATTTCTGTTGAGGAAATTTAGAGGGCAGGAATTTGAATCTGAATGTAGTACGATCTTGCTGCCGCCTACTTACATCTGGTGTGGTGATCACAAAGACAAAATAAGAGTAATGAGGGTTCGTACAGTGGCATATATGCATTCTTTTTTTCCTCGTTCTATTTGGGAGTGGAATAGGAAAGGAACTAGTGGTACAGTGTACCCTCCGCCACGCATTTTGGAGCATGTTCTCAGTTCTAATATTGTAAATTTCCTTGAAACGGAAAAGCTTCTTTCCATGAATCATCTCGGCTTTATGAAACATCGTTCATGTGAAACTCTGCTTGCCCTTTTCTCACAAAACATCTTGCGAGCCATGGATGAAGGGCAACAGGCGGATTGTGTTTTTCTCGACTTCAAAACAGCGTTCGACACGGTGCCACACTGCAGACTGCTAACAAAGATACGAGCTTATGGAATAGGTGCACAGATTTGTGACTGGCTGGAAGACTTCCTAAGTAATAGAATGCAGTACGTTGTTCTCGACGGCAAGTGTTCATCAGAGACGAGTGTATCGTTAGGCGTACCCCAGGGGAGTGTGATAGGACCGCTATTATTTTCTATGTATATAAATGATCTGATGGATAGAATAAGTCGTAATTTGCGGCTGTTTGCTGATGATGCTGTGGTGTATGGAGGGTGTCGTCTTCAACTGATTGGTCGGGGGTTCGAATCCCCCCTCGGGCATGGATGTTTGTGCCGTCTTTAGTCTTAGCTAGTTCATAAGTAGTTTGTAAGCTTAGGGACTGATGACCACGTAGTTAAGTCCCATAAGTTGTACAAACACTTTTTTAACTGACTGTAATAGCAGACAGGATGACTTAGACAAAATTTCTAGTTGGTGCGAAGAATGGCAACTAGCTCTCAATGTAGAAAAATGTAAGGTGATACGCACGAGTAGGAAAATCAATCCAATATTGTTCGAATACAGCATTAGTAGTGAGCTTCTTGATGCTGTCACGTCGTTTAAATATCTAGGCGTAACATTGCAGAGCGATATGAAATGGAACGAACATGTAAAGACAGTTGTGAGTAAGGCGGACAGCCGACTTCGGTTTATTGAGAGAATTTTGGGAAGATATACTTCACCTGTAAAGGAGACCGCATATAAAACGCTTGTACGACCACTTCTTGAGTATTGCTCAAGTGTTTGGGACCCGCAGCAGATCAGTTTAAAGGAAGACATAGAAGCAGCGAGCAGCTAGGTTTGTTAATGGTAGGTTCGACCAATGCTCGAGTGTCACGGAAATGCTCCGGGAACTCAATTGGCGATCGCTGGAGGAAAGACGACGTTCTTTTCGTGAATTTCTGTTGAGGAAATTTAGAGGGCAGGAATTTGAATCTGAATGTAGTACGATCTTGCTGCCGCCTACTTATATCTGGTGTGGTGATCACAAAGACAAAATAAGAGTAATGAGGGTTCGTACAGTGGCATATATGCATTCTTTTTTTCCTCGTTCTATTTGGGAGTGGAATAGGAAAGGAACTAGTGGTACAGTGTACCCTCCGCCACGCATTTTGGAGCATGTTCTCAGTTCTAATATTGTAAATTTCCTTGAAACGGAAAAGCTTCTTTCCATGAATCATCTCGGCTTTATGAAACATCGTTCATGTGAAACTCTGCTTGCCCTTTTCTCACAAAACATCTTGCGAGCCATGGATGAAGGGCAACAGGCGGATTGTGGTTTTCTCGACTTCAAAACAGCGTTCGACACGGTGCCACACTGCAGACTGCTAACAAAGATACGAGCTTATGGAATAGGTGCACAGATTTGTGACTGGCTGGAAGACTTCCTAAGTAATAGAATGCAGTACGTTGTTCTCGACGGCAAGTGTTCATCAGAGACAAGTGTATCGTTAGGCGTGCCCCAGGGGAGTGTGATAGGACCGCTATTATTTTCTATGTATATAAATGATCTGATGGATAGAATAAGTCGTAATTTGCGGCTGTTTGCTGATGATGCTGTGGTGTATGGAGGGTGTCGTCTTCAACTGATTGGTCGGGGGTTCGAATCCCCCCTCGGGCATGGATGTTTGTGCCGTCTTTAGTCTTAGCTAGTTCATAAGTAGTTTGTAAGCTTAGGGACTGATGACCACGTAGTTAAGTCCCATAAGTTGTACAAACACTTTTTTAACTGACTGTAATAGCAGACAGGATGACTTAGACAAAATTTCTAGTTGGTGCGAAGAATGGCAACTAGCTCTCAATGTAGAAAAATGTAAGGTAATGCGCACGAGTAGGAAAATCAATCCAATATTGTTCGAATACAGCATTAGTAGTGAGCTTCTTGATGCTGTCGCGTCGTTTAAATATCTAGGCGTAACATTGCAGAGCGATATGAAATGGAACGAACATGTAAAGACAGTTGTGAGTAAGGCGGACAGCCGACTTCGGTTTATTGAGAGAATTTTGGGACGATATACTTCACCTGTAAAGGAGACCGCATATAAAACGCTTGTACGACCACTTCTTGAGTATTGCTCAAGTGTTTGGGACCCGCAGCAGATCAGTTTAAAGGAAGACATAGAAGCAGCGAGCAGCTAGGTTTGTTAATGGTAGGTTCGACCAATGCTCGAGTGTCACGGAAATGCTCCGGGAACTCAATCGGCGATCGCTGGAGGAAAGACGACGTTCTTTTCGTGAATTTCTGTTGAGGAAATTTAGAGGGCAGGAATTTGAATCTGAATGTAGTACGATCTTGCTGCCGCCTACTTACATCTGGTGTGGTGATCACAAAGACAAAATAAGAGTAATGAGGGTTCGTACAGTGGCATATATGCATTCTTTTTTTCCTCGTTCTATTTGGGAGTGGAATAGGAAAGGAACTAGTGGTACAGTGTACCCTCCGCCACGCATTTTGGAGCATGTTCTCAGTTCTAATATTGTAAATTTCCTTGAAACGGAAAAGCTTCTTTCCATGAATCATCTCGGCTTTATGAAACATCGTTCATGTGAAACTCTGCTTGCCCTTTTCTCACAAAACATCTTGCGAGCCATGGATGAAGGGCAACAGGCGGATTGTGTTTTTCTCGACTTCAAAACAGCGTTCGACACGGTGCCACACTGCAGACTGCTAACAAAGATACGAGCTTATGGAATAGGTGCACAGATTTGTGACTGGCTGGAAGACTTCCTAAGTAATAGAATGCAGTACGTTGTTCTCGACGGCAAGTGTTCATCAGAGACGAGTGTATCGTTAGGCGTACCCCAGGGGAGTGTGATAGGACCGCTATTATTTTCTATGTATATAAATGATCTGATGGATAGAATAAGTCGTAATTTGCGGCTGTTTGCTGATGATGCTGTGGTGTATGGAGGGTGTCGTCTTCAACTGATTGGTCGGGGGTTCGAATCCCCCCTCGGGCATGGATGTTTGTGCCGTCTTTAGTCTTAGCTAGTTCATAAGTAGTTTGTAAGCTTAGGGACTGATGACCACGTAGTTAAGTCCCATAAGTTGTACAAACACTTTTTTAACTGACTGTAATAGCAGACAGGATGACTTAGACAAAATTTCTAGTTGGTGCGAAGAATGGCAACTAGCTCTCAATGTAGAAAAATGTAAGGTGATACGCACGAGTAGGAAAATCAATCCAATATTGTTCGAATACAGCATTAGTAGTGAGCTTCTTGATGCTGTCACGTCGTTTAAATATCTAGGCGTAACATTGCAGAGCGATATGAAATGGAACGAACATGTAAAGACAGTTGTGAGTAAGGCGGACAGCCGACTTCGGTTTATTGAGAGAATTTTGGGAAGATATACTTCACCTGTAAAGGAGACCGCATATAAAACGCTTGTACGACCACTTCTTGAGTATTGCTCAAGTGTTTGGGACCCGCAGCAGATCAGTTTAAAGGAAGACATAGAAGCAGCGAGCAGCTAGGTTTGTTAATGGTAGGTTCGACCAATGCTCGAGTGTCACGGAAATGCTCCGGGAACTCAATTGGCGATCGCTGGAGGAAAGACGACGTTCTTTTCGTGAATTTCTGTTGAGGAAATTTAGAGGGCAGGAATTTGAATCTGAATGTAGTACGATCTTGCTGCCGCCTACTTATATCTGGTGTGGTGATCACAAAGATAAAATAAGAGTAATGAGGGTTCGTACAGTGGCATATATGCATTCTTTTTTTCCTCGTTCTATTTGGGAGTGGAATAGGAAAGGAACTAGTGGTACAGTGTACCCTCCGCCACGCATTTTGGAGCATGTTCTCAGTTCTAATATTGTAAATTTCCTTGAAACGGAAAAGCTTCTTTCCATGAATCATCTCGGCTTTATGAAACATCGTTCATGTGAAACTCTGCTTGCCCTTTTCTCACAAAACATCTTGCGAGCCATGGATGAAGGGCAACAGGCGGATTGTGTTTTTCTCGACTTCAAAACAGCGTTCGACACGGTGCCACACTGCAGACTGCTAACAAAGATACGAGCTTATGGAATAGGTGCACAGATTTGTGACTGGCTGGAAGACTTCCTAAGTAATAGAATGCAGTACGTTGTTCTCGACGGCAAGTGTTCATCAGAGACGAGTGTATCGTTAGGCGTGCCCCAGGGGAGTGTGATAGGACCGCTATTATTTTCTATGTATATAAATGATCTGATGGATAGAATAAGTCGTAATTTGCGGCTGTTTGCTGATGATGCTGTGGTGTATGGAGGGTGTCGTCTTCAACTGATTGGTCGGGGGTTCGAATCCCCCCTCGGGCATGGATGTTTGTGCCGTCTTTAGTCTTAGCTAGTTCATAAGTAGTTTGTAAGCTTAGGGACTGATGACCACGTAGTTAAGTCCCATAAGTTGTACAAACACTTTTTTAACTGACTGTAATAGCAGACAGGATGACTTAGACAAAATTTCTAGTTGGTGCGAAGAATGGCAACTAGCTCTCAATGTAGAAAAATGTAAGGTAATGCGCACGAGTAGGAAAATCAATCCAATATTGTTCGAATACAGCATTAGTAGTGAGCTTCTTGATGCTGTCGCGTCGTTTAAATATCTAGGCGTAACATTGCAGAGCGATATGAAATGGAACGAACATGTAAAGACAGTTGTGAGTAAGGCGGACAGCCGACTTCGGTTTATTGAGAGAATTTTGGGAAGATATACTTCACCTGTAAAGGAGACCGCATATAAAACGCTTGTACGACCACTTCTTGAGTATTGCTCAAGTGTTTGGGACCCGCAGCAGATCAGTTTAAAGGAAGACATAGAAGCAGCGAGCAGCTAGGTTTGTTAATGGTAGGTTCGACCAATGCTCGAGTGTCACGGAAATGCTCCGGGAACTCAATCGGCGATCGCTGGAGGAAAGACGACGTTCTTTTCGTGAATTTCTGTTGAGGAAATTTAGAGGGCAGGAATTTGAATCTGAATGTAGTACGATCTTGCTGCCGCCTACTTACATCTGGTGTGGTGATCACAAAGACAAAATAAGAGTAATGAGGGTTCGTACAGTGGCATATATGCATTCTTTTTTTCCTCGTTCTATTTGGGAGTGGAATAGGAAAGGAACTAGTGGTACAGTGTACCCTCCGCCACGCATTTTGGAGCATGTTCTCAGTTCTAATATTGTAAATTTCCTTGAAACGGAAAAGCTTCTTTCCATGAATCATCTCGGCTTTATGAAACATCGTTCATGTGAAACTCTGCTTGCCCTTTTCTCACAAAACATCTTGCGAGCCATGGATGAAGGGCAACAGGCGGATTGTGTTTTTCTCGACTTCAAAACAGCGTTCGACACGGTGCCACACTGCAGACTGCTAACAAAGATACGAGCTTATGGAATAGGTGCACAGATTTGTGACTGGCTGGAAGACTTCCTAAGTAATAGAATGCAGTACGTTGTTCTCGACGGCAAGTGTTCATCAGAGACGAGTGTATCGTTAGGCGTACCCCAGGGGAGTGTGATAGGACCGCTATTATTTTCTATGTATATAAATGATCTGATGGATAGAATAAGTCGTAATTTGCGGCTGTTTGCTGATGATGCTGTGGTGTATGGAGGGTGTCGTCTTCAACTGATTGGTCGGGGGTTCGAATCCCCCCTCGGGCATGGATGTTTGTGCCGTCTTTAGTCTTAGCTAGTTCATAAGTAGTTTGTAAGCTTAGGGACTGATGACCACGTAGTTAAGTCCCATAAGTTGTACAAACACTTTTTTAACTGACTGTAATAGCAGACAGGATGACTTAGACAAAATTTCTAGTTGGTGCGAAGAATGGCAACTAGCTCTCAATGTAGAAAAATGTAAGGTGATACGCACGAGTAGGAAAATCAATCCAATATTGTTCGAATACAGCATTAGTAGTGAGCTTCTTGATGCTGTCACGTCGTTTAAATATCTAGGCGTAACATTGCAGAGCGATATGAAATGGAACGAACATGTAAAGACAGTTGTGAGTAAGGCGGACAGCCGACTTCGGTTTATTGAGAGAATTTTGGGAAGATATACTTCACCTGTAAAGGAGACCGCATATAAAACGCTTGTACGACCACTTCTTGAGTATTGCTCAAGTGTTTGGGACCCGCAGCAGATCAGTTTAAAGGAAGACATAGAAGCAGCGAGCAGCTAGGTTTGTTAATGGTAGGTTCGACCAATGCTCGAGTGTCACGGAAATGCTCCGGGAACTCAATTGGCGATCGCTGGAGGAAAGACGACGTTCTTTTCGTGAATTTCTGTTGAGGAAATTTAGAGGGCAGGAATTTGAATCTGAATGTAGTACGATCTTGCTGCCGCCTACTTATATCTGGTGTGGTGATCACAAAGACAAAATAAGAGTAATGAGGGTTCGTACAGTGGCATATATGCATTCTTTTTTTCCTCGTTCTATTTGGGAGTGGAATAGGAAAGGAACTAGTGGTACAGTGTACCCTCCGCCACGCATTTTGGAGCATGTTCTCAGTTCTAATATTGTAAATTTCCTTGAAACGGAAAAGCTTCTTTCCATGAATCATCTCGGCTTTATGAAACATCGTTCATGTGAAACTCTGCTTGCCCTTTTCTCACAAAACATCTTGCGACCCATGGATGAAGGGCAACAGGCGGATTGTGGTTTTCTCGACTTCAAAACAGCGTTCGACACGGTGCCACACTGCAGACTGCTAACAAAGATACGAGCTTATGGAATAGGTGCACAGATTTGTGACTGGCTGGAAGACTTCCTAAGTAATAGAATGCAGTACGTTGTTCTCGACGGCAAGTGTTCATCAGAGACGAGTGTATCGTTAGGCGTGCCCCAGGGGAGTGTGATAGGACCGCTATTATTTTCTATGTATATAAATGATCTGATGGATAGAATAAGTCGTAACTTGCGGCTGTTTGCTGATGATGCTGTGGTGTATGGAGGGTGTCGTCTTCAACTGATTGGTCGGGGGTTCGAATCCCCCCTCGGGCATGGATGTTTGTGCCGTCTTTAGTCTTAGCTAGTTCATAAGTAGTTTGTAAGCTTAGGGACTGATGACCACGTAGTTAAGTCCCATAAGTTGTACAAACACCTTACGGTGAATTGCGGAGTATGTATGTAGATGTAGATGTAGATGTAAACAGGGCTTTAGACTGTAAGACATACTCGGGGACTGATGCAGACTCTGACCACATCATAATAGTTATGGACTGTATGTTGAAAGTGAAGAAACTGTGGAATGGTAGGAAAATATGGAGATGGGACCTTGATAACGTGAAGGAACAGGAGGTTCTTGAAAGTTTCAGATGGAGCTTTAGGCAACGATTGTGAGAAAGGGAGGGAGGGAGGAGGAACACAGCAGAGAGTAGCTTTGAGCGATGAAACAATCAAGTCAGCAGAGGTCCAAATAGGTAGAAAGACACGTCGTGCAAAACATCCTTGGATATCACACGAAATATTGAATTTAACTGATGAAAGGAAAAGACATAAAAGCTCTAAATGAAGCAGCTAAAGTGGAATACAGACGACTAAGAAATTAGTTTGACGGGAAGTGAAAAATGGCTAAGCAGGAGAGGCGAGAGGGCAAATGCACGTCTGCAGAAGAATGTATAACTACGGGAACAATAGATGCCGCCTACGGGAAAATAAAACAGACATTTGGAGACAAGAAAAGCAGCTGTATGAATTTCAAGAACCCAGTGGGAAACCCGTTTTGAGCAAAGAACGAAAAACTGAAAGCTAGAAAGAATATATAGAGAGACTCCACAAAGGAAAAGAGCTTTGAGACAATATTGTTGGAAAGGAAGAGGAAGTAGATGAAGGTGAAATAGGAGATACTGTACTGAGAGGTGTATTTGACAGAGCACTGAATGAAAGACCTAAGTTGAAACAAAGACCCTAGAGTTGATCACGTAGCATCAGAACTACTGACGTCTCTGAGAGAACCAGCCATGACAAATAAATAGTGTTACAATTTGGAACCATGAATTACTAAACTGATGATTCTGTAATTTTTACAGATGTCTCTCCTTCCTTTCCTTGGAATTCGAATAATTTCATTTTTCTTAATGTCTGAGAGTATTTCGCCTGTTTCATACATATCATATACCAGATGAAAAAGTTTTGTCATGGCTGGTTCTCCCAGAGGTATCAGTAGATCCGAGGGTACGTGATCAACTCTAGGGTCTTTGTGTGAACTTAGGTCTTTCATTCAGTGCTATGGCAAATTCACCTCTCAGTACATTATCTCCTATTTCACCATCTACTTCCTCTTCCTTTCCTACAAAATTGTCTGTAAGTTCTTTTCCTTTGAGGAGTGCCACATTTCAGTTTTTCGTTCTTTGCTCAAAACGGGTTTCCCACAGGGTTTTTGAAATTCTTACAACTGCTTTTCTTATTAAGTCTCATAAGCTTTGCAAACATTTTGAGGTACAGAACAAATTTGGTAAAAAAGGAATTTTTGGCATACTTTGACTAAAAGAAGTGATGACATTCTTAGACATCTAGAAATTGAAGTGAGTGGGATAAAAATCGGAAAGGGAGACCAAGAGACGAATACAGTAACCAGATTCAAATGGATGTGGGTTGCCGTTTCTATGAGGAGATGATGATGCTTGCTCGGGATACATTTGGGCGGAGAACTGCATCAAGCTAGTCTCCGGACTGAAGACCACAACAAGAGGATAACATTGTATGGTTGTGAAAGATGGACAGTTGGGAAACCGGAAGAGAACGGAGTCGAAGTATGTCAGATGTGACGTTACAGTAGATTGTTGACAACCTGGTGGACTGATGACGAATGATGTGTTTCTCCGCCGAATCGTCGAAGAAAGGAAACCACTGACGACAACTGATTGATCGCACATGTTTTGACACATCAAGGAGGTACTAGAGGGACTTTAAAGCCTAAAATCTGTTTGGGGAGACAAAGATTCGACTGCATCCAGCAAATAATTGTTTTCAAGTGAAATGAAGGGGCTGGTTCAAGAGAGTAGTTGCTGGTGGCGGGCCGCTCTGAGACCAGTCTGACCTCCGTGGCTGAAGCCCTACCATTCCTTCAGGACAGCCCAGACGTCGCTTTCAGCCAGATACGTACACGTGCCTTCTCACAGACATCGGTGTCACAGGATGCTAGATCACCGGAGATGTGGCATAATGAAAAAGTGTGTGATACGGTGAAACGACGAATGAATTGCTGTGACTCAAGGACAACAGCCACAGACGAACGAAGTGGATATAGTATGGATGGCCGTACCACAAGACGCCAACACACCACAGGGCCCAACGCGAACGCTGTGCACACTAGGAAACAGGAAACAAGCTGAGCCAAGGAGACAGAAATGCTACAGAACACATGTCCTGTGAATAAGAACTTTGAATCACTAGTCTTTACAGGGGTTTTGGGTCTTTTGAATGTCAGTCTACCATAACTGAGCATAGCTCTTACAAGAAGATTATTCTGGTTCATGTTCATCTGCTAAGGGGTGAGGCTAAGTTCCGACTTTGTGATTATGCATGACAATACCTGTCCATACATGACTGTCAGGTGTCGGACACACAGGAAAGATGAAGATGTTGAACGCAGCTGAAGACCTGAGAAAATGTTCAAATGTTTGTAATTCTTATGGGTCCAAACGACGTTGGTCATCAGTCCCTAGTCTCCTTGGGTTTAGACGCATTTGGTCCATCGTTGTACAAGCTTCCTGATGCCCTCATAAAAGAAGGTTCTCGGTTGAGCTGCGACCAGGATTGCCCCGCTTCTTTCACTGTTTCCTCTGATGTAAATCGACGGCCTCTTAATGCCTGTTTGAGTGGACCAAACAAGTGTTAGTCAGAAGGAGCAAGATCGGAAATAAATGGAGGATGATCCAGTACTTTAAATGTGTGTTTCTAGAGCGTTTCAGCATTGTGGGCTTTTAACAGCAATCCTCGGCGTTTGCTTCGAATTGCATGCTTCAGCCTGGCAGTAAGCATCTCACTATAACGTACACTGTTTACTGTTCTGCCCCTTCCCCATAATGTTCCAGTACTGGACCTTGTGCGTCCCAAAACAATCTGGAAGCATCAGTTTTCCTACGGACGGTTGGGTCTTTAACTTTTTCTTGTATGGCGAATTTCGATGTTTGCGTTCTATACTATGCCATTTAATTTCCAGCTCATAATGATGCATCAATGTTTCGTCACCAGTGATGATCCTGTCTAAGACGTTGTCTCCTTCGTTACCATAGCGATTCAAATGTTTTTTTCAGATGCCCAAGCGTATGCAACTGTGTGAGTTGTTTTGGGACCCATCTTGCACAAACTTTATGAAAACCAAGTTTGTTGTGGTTGATTTAGTATGCAGAACCGTGACTAATTTGCAGATGATGTACAACTTCGTCAATAGTTAATCGTGCGTAACACTTGTGTGACCATTTCGGAATTTTTCAATCCAAGAAAACAAAGCCTGCATCATCAATGTGAACGACAGTGCTACCAAAATAAAGAAAAATATAACTAAATTGCGAATTATGATATTGTGTTTCACGTCTCCTATCATTATCTGCGATGGTTCCTATCCGACAATATTCTTTTTTAGGCTTAGAAACAAATAAACTGTTTTGTTCTACTAATTTTTATTTACTTCGAACTAGTTTTCGACTTATTAGGCTATCATCAGGAAAAAACTGACTGGCGTCGACAAGATACACTATTTTTTTAGATTGCTAAATATTTTACTCAAAAATGTACGTAAATATATGGTCCTTGGTTACGACATGGTGTTCGATAAACTTGTTTATTGTCATTTATTAACATTTCGTTTAAGAAAGGCCAAAATAAAATAAGTAATATTATTGTTTTACTGCCAGTGATACATTTTTGTGGTCGTGACCTATGTTTCCTATAGCCCCGCCTGTTTCTCCAATATATAGCTTTTTGTTGTCACTGCAACTAGGTTAACTGAACATTTGCAATACACATAATGAGGGAAAGACACAAAGTCCACACAGAAGTACTACATTTAGCCAACAAAGATAAAATGACACATGACACGGTTCAACCAGCCACCTACCACAGAATATATTAACGATCACACATTCATTTCATTTATATTTGTATACTACCATAGCAATAAAAAACGGTCAGATACTGATACTCCAATATACACAGTTCAGTGCCTACCTTCTTCACCCTAAAAAAACCTAATGTAAAAACGATACAAAAATTATAAAATTATAATGCTGTTTAATTAACTATACCATATTCAAATGTGAAGCAATATGAAAACTGCAATGTCTGATGCGCAGCAAAAGTAACAACTGTTCATTTTGAGAATTAAAAACACATGTCACGACCCCACAAAATGTACATTGTCTGTAAAACAGTGATATTACGTATTTTAAGTAACCTAAATAAGTGTATAATTTCGGCCTTTCTAAAACAAAATGATTATAAGAAAGTTTATTCACCAGTATGCCGTAAGCAAAGACCATGTGTTATGTTCATCTTTGAGTAAAATGTTCAGCAATCTAAGAAATAGTGTTTCTTGTTGACTCTAATCATTTGTTTCCTGATGATGGCCTAATAAGCCGAAAACTAGTTCAAAGTAAATAAAAATTAGTAGAATGAAAATAGTTTATTTGTTTTTGATGTAGGAAGGGAAGAGGAAGTAGATCAAGATGAACTAGGAGATACTGTGCTGAGAGATGAATTTGACAGAGCCCTGAAAGACCTAGGTCTGAGCAAGGCCCCAGGAGTAGATGACATACCCTCAGAGCTACTACAGTCTCTGGGAGAGCCAGCCATGACAAAACTATTTGAACTGGTGTGTAAGATGTATGAGACAGGCGAAATACCCTCAGACTTTAAGAAAAATGTAATAATCCCCATTCCATAGAGATCAGGCGCAGACAGGTGTGAAAATTACAGAACCATCAGTTTGATAAGTCATGGTTGCAAAATCTTAACACGAACTATCTACAGGAGAATAGAAAAGCTGGTAGAAGCTGACCTCGGGGAAGATTAGTTTGAATTCAGGAGAAACGTAGGAACCCGGAAGGCAATACTCACTTTACGTCTTATCTTAGAAGATAGATTAAGGAAAGGCAAACCTACAATTTTAGCTTTTGTAGATTTGGAGAAAGCTTCTGACAATGTTGACTGGTATAAACTCTTTCAAATTCTGAAGTCAGCAGGTGTAAAACACAGGGAAAGGAGAGTTATTTACAACTTGTACAAAAGCCAGACCGCAGTTATTAGACTCGAAGGGCATGAAAGGGAAGCATCAGTTGGGAAGGGAGTAAGACAGGGTTGTAGCCTTTCTCTGATGTTATTCAACTTGTACATCGGGCAGGCGTTGAAGGAAAGCAAGGAAAAATTTGGAATAGGGATTAAAGTTCAGGGGGAAGAAATAAAAACATTGCGTTTTGCTGATGACATTGTAATTCTATCAGAGACAGCAAAGGGCCTGGAAGAGCAGTTAAATGAAATGGACAGTGTGTTGAAGAGAGCGTATAAAATGAACATTAACAAGAGTGAAACAAAAATAATGGAATGCGGTCTTAGAAAGTCGGGCGATGCTGAAGGAATCGGATTAGGTAACGAAACAATGAAGGTGGTAGATGAGTTTTGTTATTTGGGTAGTAAAATAACATGCGATGGTAGCAGTACAGAGGATATAAAATGCAGAATGGCAATGGGAAGAAAAGCATTTTTGAAAAAGAGAAATTTGCTAACATCGAATATTAATTTAAGTGTAAGGAAGTCTTTTCTGAAGGCATTTGTGTGGAGTGTTGCCTTGTACGGGAGTGAAACATGGACGATAAGCAGTGCGGATAGGAAGAGGATAGAGGCTTTTGAAATGTGGTGCTACAGAAGAATGCTGAAGATTAGGTGGGTAGATCGCATAACTAATGAAGAGGTACTGTACAGAATTGGTGAGAAAAGAAATTTTTGCCATACCCTGACTAAAAGAAGGGATCGCTTGGTAGGACACATTCTTAGACATCGAGGAATCGTAAATTTAGCATTGGAGGGAAGTGTGTTGGGGTAAAACTCGCAGACGGAGATCAAGAGATGCGTATAGTAAGCAGATTCAAGTGGATGTGGGTTGTCATTCTTATGAGGAGATGAAAAGTCTTGCTCAGGATAAAGTAGGATGGAGAGCTGCATCAAACTAGTCCCCGGACTGAAGACCATAACAACAACAAGCCTAAAAAAAAATTTGTCGGATAGGAACCATCGCAAGCAATGATGGGGTACGTGAAACACAATACGTGGTGTATTTGTAATGGAAGTTCGTGCAGAGTTCACCTCATAGAAAGTGTGACTCAGATCAAACGTAAAGGCAGGTGCCAGACTCCCACTGCTCTATTCGGGCAGTAATGCACTTTTTGCACCTGCTGTTCATACTCGCTACAAAACTGACGACAAATTGTCGGATAATGTGCCACTGCTGTCTTTCACGAAGATTTTCAGTTCTTGCACAGTTGGGAGGGGGGGGGGGGGGGAGTTGTAAGACACATCTGTCACCGGAATCATACTCTGTATCATTTAGATCCGTGAAGTTCTCAGGCCTTCAGATACGTTCATACTTTCATTTTTCCAGCGTGTCCAACACGTCAGCGGTCATGTACGGGCAAGCATTGTCATCCATGATCGGAACTTAACCTCACCCCTAAGCAGACGTACATGATTCTAGAATAGCCTCCCTGGAAGACCTCTGTTCAGGTACGGTAGTCTGACGTTCAAAAGAAGCAGGACACCTGTTACGACTAGCGGCAGGAAGTTGTTGTTGACAGGACACCTGCTCTAGTATGTTGAGCACCTCAGTCACGTTGGTTCAGCACGTTTCGTGTTGCCTGCTAGGTGCAGGGTCCACCGTGGGCCTTGTCAACGTGTTCCATGCATAGTGGCGTCAGGTGGCACATAGAAAAAAATCATTCTTGCGATAAAAGCTATATAATACCTTTATTTATCATACTCTACTCTAGTTATATGGCATTATATTACGTCACACCATAGAGTGAGAATAAAATTTTAAAAAGAATTGAAAATAATTATAATACATATTGCACATGAGTTACTGAAAGAGAGAATTTTTGACAAATATGGCAACATCAAATTTAAAATTAGAATTGCATCTACGCACTGGAAACTGTCCTTAATTGTACTTCTGCTTAAAAGTAGTGGCAATGACGCTACTATTCACAATATGAAATCCATTTTAAGTTAGAATCATTGGTACATGTTCAATTATTAGTGATCTTACTGCTACGACACAGATTATATGATTACTTCACTGGAATGAACGAATGTTTACCATTGAACCCTAATTTCTAATTCCGTTGTATCGATATACTGCTTCTATAGTCTTTGGTGACAACTTTTGTAAACAATCAACATGGCCCAGAAAGAAAGTTTTACTCTGCAGCGGAGTGTGTGCTGATATTCATGGCAGGTTAAAATTGTGTGTCGGAACCGGGATTCGAAAGGCAAAGGTCACAGGTTCGGATCCCTCTATTAATCCGCCAGGAAGTTTCATATCAGTGCACACTTCGCTGCAGAGTGAAACTTTCATTCTGGTAACATCCCTTAAGCTGTGGATAGCCATGTCTGCACCATATCCCTTCTTCCAGGAGTGCTGGTTCTGCAAGGTTCGCAGGAGAACTTCAATGAAGTATGGAAAGTAGGAGGAGAGGTACTGGCGGAAGTGAAGTTTTGAGGACAACCGTGAAGCGTGCCAGGATAGTTCAGTCGATAGAGCGCTTGCTTGCAGAAGACAAAATCACAGGTTCGAATCCTGGTTCCGGTACACAATTGTAATTTGCCAGGAAGTTTCAATCAACATGACGTCTATAATAGATGGAACATGATGGTATAACATCAAAAAATTATATTACATAGAGAAATTTTCGGTTTACACATTTTTTCTGGCGTCTGTTAACAAATACGTCAATAAGAGAATCAACCAGTTTGTGTGAGATCTTATATATGAAAAACATAAAAGCTTTTTTTTTTAATACAAGCATACCGCCTCACTCTCATGAGCATGGGAATTTGATTTACTCTTAGGATACCACGTTTATTGTTGATAATGAATCTTTGCTATTTTCCAAATAATGTGATTTAGAATTATCTTTAGTGAATGATTTCTACCTCTTCTGAACCTTCTGCCAAATCAATTACCTATTAATGTTACAGTTTTTGAAGTAAGTCAAAATTAAAATTTTGTTTCATTTCAGTTTTCCTCTATGTTATGTGGCCACTCTTATAACGACACTTACCGCTTCCCCCGTCCCCCTCTATTGGGATAGTATTCACGATCCTTTGAGAATGAAACGAAATAATGTTACTTACTACGCTACTGAAGGGCCAAAGTATTTCTGTTCAACCACAAAGAAACTGGTCACGTCATTCATGTTTCAGAAAAACATTTGGAAACGGAACTTCCCTTACTGTGCGTACCGAATAAAACTGAATTAAATCGAATCGTTTTCCCGTAATTTTAATTTCTTTCATTCTATTGATATGATAGGAATTGTGATTCCAAATTATTGATTTATTCAACCAACAGCCAATGACCAGTTTCGGTATTACATTAATACTACCTTCAGCCCTGTACAAATAATTACAAATAAGTGTTGAGTCCTTAACATCATACTCTAAATATGTCATTCAAAATAGGAAGAATAAGACGTACATATGAAGTAATATAATAAGGCCTAATGAATGGTACAATAAAAAGGGGGCTATTGAAATAACATAATATTTATAAATAATACAAGAATCAAAGTATCTGAAAGATATTACTTCTAGAAATAATGGTGTTTATTGTAAGCAACAGATAATATTTATTCAGACTGTTTGTGTTCTAAAATGTTTGTAGCAGTAATAAATGTGTGTCAAAATATTTAAAAAGAATATCATAGGGTGAAATATACGAAATAATGGTGTAGGGGATTAGTATTGGTACAATCAGTAGGTGAAACTAACGATAAAATATATTATTGTGGGCAGAATATAGTATTATATTAATGCGTTGTCATTGTAGTAAGAATTGACATGGTATACGATAGTGACAAATCAACGTCAATAATAGAAAATGGACTTGTAATCAAATAAATAAAAACATTTGTGAGAACATGTGGGATGTCAGCGAGGAAATTAATCAGCATTAAAGTAAAGTAAAATGTGAAAACCGCAAATACGACTCCAGTAGAGAGCGTATAACACTTCATGGGTCCTCAGATAGCGGTGAATTTGACCTAACCATCTAGTACACAAACAGCTTAGTCCACAAATCAATATAACATCGACCGAAATGGAAATATAAATTACGATTATTTAAACTCCATTGAGCAGCATTTTTTCTTTCGACATAATCAAGTACAAAATATAAGTATTCCTCATAAAATAAGGTAGAAAGCCATTACTAGGTAGGGTGCCTTCACCATATAGTCAATAAGGTATGTGAGGATAAAGTCCAGGTAAAACCATGGAACAGAGGACAAAGAGTCAATCGAAATCAACTATGCATGAAATGGGCAAAGATCGTGTAAATCAGGGTCACTAAATTGTGTCGTACGACAAATAGTTGGATTTATAGTTGTTAACGAACAATTGCTTCTAGAAATATAAAAAAAAGAACAACTTCCTGATGTTCTGCAAAACTTATTTATCGGTCACAAACCAGCTTTCGGCTTCTTAGGCCATCATCAGGTGACAACTGACTGTAGTACACATGTTTTCAAAGATGTTAAGATTTACAAAGATGTTATCACAGACAATTGATACTTCACAGGAAAGTTTATCGCAAGTACTTATTTATGAAAGTAAAATAAGTACTTGCGAAGTGGGGGGCGAAGTTGTTCGCGTCCGGAAGCAATCCTCAAAGCTCCACGTGCCCCCTGGGTGGTTCTAAACGGACAACAATCTTTGGTAGCTGGTCCTGTCACCACGGTGATCTCCCAGCTATGTCAGCTACCAAGACAATCCAGAATGGCTCTTGTCAGGGCCAACAAAATTGTCAACAAAACGATCTGAACAGAGCAATAGGTCCAGTCCTAAACGTGTGCCATTTGAGGGGATAAGTAGGTCAAAATGTGACTTCCTCAGTAAAAATCTTCTGAGTAACAATATTGACGTCCTTGCTCTACAAGAAACCCATGCAGAAGATCTTAAAAGTTGTTCAAGAGGCAATATCCATGGCTACAGACTTGTGGGAGAGATAGGCCATAGAACATATGGCGTGGCTACATATGCTAGACAGGACTTGGATGATGTATCTATAATTCATGAAAGCTGTGACGATGACATATTTGTTTTGGCAGTGAAAGTGTCTGGAACTACCATAGTTAATGTCTGCAAACCTCCCAATATCCAGTGGCAAGATACGGTTCTCCCAGTTTTCGAACACCCTTCCCTATATGTCGGCGATTTCAACAGCCACAGTAGCCATTGGGGGTACTCGTCTGATAATGAAAATGGAATAGCCTTAGCTGAATGGGCTGAAAATAATAACCTTTCCTTGGTTTTTGACGCAAAAGACTCCAGCACATTTTTCTCAGCCCGCTGGAAGCGTGGATATTCACCTGACCTGTGTTTTTGTTCCTGTGATCAGACATTAAGATCTCTATCAGTTACGAGAAAGGTACTTGGCACATTCCCACGGTCGCAGCACAGGCCAGTGCTGATATCAGTTGGGATTAAGATTCCCCTAATAAGATCTTTTCCGAGACCCAGGTGGAATTTTAATAAAGCAGACTGGGAGGCATTTACTTCCAAATTAGAGGACAACATTAGATTCATTCCTCCTACAATAGAAAATTATGACAGATTCGCTGGACTCCTTAAAGCTATAGCTAAAGCCTGTATACCTCGAGGCTACAGAAAGACATATATCCCGGGATGGAGCCAAGAGTGTGAAGACCTGTATAACGAATTTATCAGCACTGAAGATTCAAACACTGCCGACATCCTACTGAACTCCCTTGATAATGCCAGAAGAGAGAAATGGGTGAAAAAAGTTCAGAGTTTAGACTTCACTCACAGCAGCAGAAAGGCTTGGTCACTTCTGAGGAAATTGTCTACCAGTTATCCGAGAAAAAACTTCCTCCCACACACCCTGATCCTTCCGACATAGCCAAACGAATCGTAGCACTATCCAAGTCAAAACGGCAACAGTCTGACAGATTAATATCCTATAAACTAAATGAAATTAAGAAATGCCAGCAGGCTCCCCTGGAAGTATCAAAACCTTTTTGCTTAGACGAACTGCATGTGGCTATCTCTGATATGAAGACTGGGAAAGCTGCCGGTATAGATGATATTTTCCCAGAATTTATTAAACATGCTGGACTCAAGACCCGATTGTGGCTTCTAAATTTATTCAATAACATTCTTAAAGACAGCTCTCTACCAAAAGCTTTTAAGAGATCTAAAGTAATAGCTGTTTTGAAGCCTGGTAAAGCAGCCGAACGTGCAGATAGCTACCGCCCAATTGCACTTCTCAGTGTATGTTACAAGCTGCTCGAGAGACTCATCTACAATCGTATTGTTCCCATTCTCACTGCTAGTATCCCTGTTGAACAAGCTGGTTTCAAACAAGGCCCTAATTGCTGTGACCAGGTCCTAGCACTGACATCTTTCATTGAGACTGGTTTCGAAAAGAAGTGTACCACTTCCGTTGCTTTTCTGGATCTCTCGGCAGCTTATGATACCGTGTGGAAGAAGGGCCTCCTAGTGAAGCTTTACAATCTCATTCCTTGTCCTATTTTATTGCGACTTGTGAACTCAATGCTAAGTGGTCGCCTGATCAAGATCTATCTCGGCAACACAGAAAGTGGGTTTAGACAGCTTCACGATGGCCTCCCCCAGGGTTCGGTTCTTGCTCCCATTCTTTTTAATGTTTACACCGCTGATATTCCAGCTACGCAATCTAGAAAATTCATTTATGCCGATGACATTGCCATAGCGTCACAACACAGAGACATCCATGTGACGGAAACTACTTTAACATCTGACCTAGCTCTCCTCAGAAATTACTTCGCAATGTGGAAACTAAAGCCAAACCCAAATAAAACGGAAGTATCTTGTTTCCATCTCAATAATAGGATGGCCGACTATAAACTTAATATCTCGTTTGATGGTGTTCAACTTGAACATAATGAACATCCAAAATACCTGGGAGTAATCTTGGATAGATCTCTTACTTTTAAGTACCACCTTCATAAAACAGCAGACAAAGTTAAAACTAGGAATAACATATTGCAGCACTTAGCAGGATCATCTTGGGGAGCCAGTGCTAAGGTTTTGCGTACAACAGCTTTGTCCCTAGTTTACTCTGCAGCTGAATACTGTTCTCCTGTCTGGCTCAACAGTGCTCATGTGAGAGACATTGATGTACAATTAAATAGAGCAATGAGATTGATCAGTGGCACTCTGATGGCTACACCACTTCAATGGCTCCCAATATTATGCAACATCGTTCCCCCAGATCTAAGTCGGAAGGAAGCCTTAATGAGAGAGTATTATAAGATCTTGTCCACTCCTGAGCTCCCTATCCTGCAAGACCTTCCACCACCGGTCAGCCGGTTGAAATCACGTGAACCACCTCTTAAAACAGCTGTGCAACTACATGAGAGTGGCTTCTCACCTAAATCAAACTGGGCAAGAATTTGGGATTCGTTTAATGGAAAAAACAGCATCTGGATAGACGATCCCTCTAAGCAGCTCCAAGGAATGGACCTTCCCAGGAGAGACTGGTCTTTGATCAACCGTTTCCGAACTGGTGTTGGTCGCTGTAACTATTGGAAATTCAAATGGGGACAGACAGACGCCCAGTCATGTGACTGTGGAGCAGACATTCAAACGATGACCCGTATAATTACTAATTGCCCATTACGATCATTCTCAGGAGGGATGACCGAACTCCATATAGTCAGTCAGGAAGCTGTCCAGTGGTTAAAGGAGTTGGACTTGGCTCTGTGACAGAGATATGTTTTATCTTATTAACTAGACACTAGTATATCTTACTAAAGTATTATATGTAGCTGACATTATACCATACGATATATATATGAAAGTTATTAATATTTATATAAAATATCAAATTTAATACAAATAAACAATCCCTGAGACGGATTATATATAAATTATTATATATAATATTGTATATTATATAAAAAATACAATAAGCATGTGTAAAGTATCAAAAATAATATAATTATTTTTGTTGAAAAGGAAGGTTGAAAATAAAACTTATTTCAGTAGAGGTGTAGGGGGGAACTGGATTTGATCGTTTAATACTAAACTGGCATCCTGAGCCAAATGTTTATTGATTTCCAATATTTCCAGTAGTGTCATCTTTTTGCTTTTCTTCAGGGTATGTATGATCTCACAGTTTACAACATGGCTTTCTCTGAGCAGATATTCAGCAAAGGTTGAATCTGTCTTTCTTAACCTCCAGCTTCTCTCATGTTCTGATAATCTAATAGTTACAGCCCTGCCAGACTGACCAACATACAGTTTCCCATACTGTTTGCTCGTGATCTTGTATACACCATTCTGTGATAGGGGTTGAATTTTGTCCTTACTATTGAATAAATACTTAGAAATGTTGTTTGTATTGTAAAATGCAGGCCTGTAATTTCGAGATTTTAAATTTCTACCAATTTGATCTGACATTTTGCTTAAATATGGGATGACACACCAGTTTTTCTGCCTACTGACTTGTTCTTGTCGGCCAGCATACAGAAGTGTTGATTTTTCTCGTTTTCTTCTTATTCAGTATACTGTCAATAAGGACAGGGCTATAGCCATTACTGGATGCTATATGTTTGATTGTTTGTGATTCTGATTGAAATGCAGAATCAGATAATAGAACAGATATGAGTCGATGGACCATGGAATGGAAAGCTGCATGTTTATGGCTGAGTGGGTGCTGGGAACTAGCATGGATAACTGCTTCTAGATGTAATATCTTTCAGATATTTTATTTCTTGTATTATTTATAAATATTATTTTATTTCATTAGCCCTTAACTATAACATTACATTACTTCAGTGCTGGTAGTTGGCTCATATGTACTTCTTGTTGTTTGTATTTTGTATGACATATATAGCATGATGTTATGAATACATCATTGAGCTGCCATTTTATTTGTATGGGACCTGAAGATGGTATTAATGTAATGCCAGCTCCTTTACTGTTTTGCACATCTCCGATATGCCGGGACTCAAATCACGGGAGTTCGCATATGCCGACGATGTGGCCATTGCCCTGCAGGGTGAGGCATTCTAACAATCAGAATCAGGCTTAAATTCTGATTTTGGCAGCTTCATAACTACTACAGGACCTGGCATCTGAACCTTAATGCATCAAAAGCAGTAAGCACAGTGATGCACTTGAACAACAAACAAGCAGAAAGGAAGCTGTGCTTAAAAATAGCAGCCCAGAACATAAGACACGAAAGAGCACCGAAATACCTGGGTGTTAAACTGGACCGCAGCCTAACGTTCAAAAAACACCTGCATGACGTCAGCCAAAAACTCAGAGGCAGAGTCAATATCATTGAGAAACTCGCAGGTTCTACCTGGGGAAGCAATGCTACGACACTTAGCACTTCTAATCTAAGGCGTTGCAGAATACTGCACACCTGTATGGGCTAACAGTTCGCACGTCAACAAAGTAGATGTTCGCCTAAATGACACCTTGCGAACAATAACTGGAACGTTGAGACCTACTCCAACACCATGGCTCTCTGTGCTGGCAAATATTCAACCTTAATATTCGTAGAATATATGACATCTACTGCGATTGGGCAAAGCTGAAAATGTGTACCCAGCCGGGATTCGAACCCGGGTCTCCTGCTTTCTAGGCAGTTGCGCTGACCCCTACACCACTGGGGACGCAGTGATCACCGCACCTGCAAGGACTACCCATGCACGCCTCCCGTCAGATACAAATTCCCAGCTTCGCCCTGCCCATAGTACTCAAACTCGTAGTTTAACTAATTCCCGTAAGAGTAAGATAATATGCCGGTGACGGGCAATGATCCTATCGTTAGTAGGGAGGGGTGGGCAAGTTTGAAGCTCTTACTCTTACGGGAATTAGTTAAACTACGAGTTTGAGTACTATGGGCAGGGCGAAGCTGGGAATTTGTATCTGACGGGAGGCGTGCATGGGTAGTCCTTGCAGGTGCGGTGATCACTGCGTCCCTAGTGGTGTAGGGGTCAGCGCAACTGCCTAGAAAGCAGGAGACCCGGGTTCGAATCCCGGCTGGGTACACATTTTCAGCTTTGCCCAATCGCAGTTGATGTCATATATTCTACGAATATTAAATAATAACAACTGCTGGATCAGAAGTGACGTCTGTTCTCTCGGAACAGACGCCACATGTATATATATATATATAAATATTCAACCTCCGTCACTCCGCAGACAACATGCAATCCAAAGAGAAATGGAAAAAATTGCTGCTGACATCACACTTCCCATACGCGCTAATCTACATGGCCCGACACGATTAATGTCTAGAATTCCCTTCTGGAACCACCCGTCGAACAATCGGAACACCGTAACAGAATGGAACCACCTGTGGCAGCAAGCAAGTGTTCACTATGGACACCTCATTAAGAACCCGGCTGATCGTGTTCCTAGTTTCAACCTCCCTCGAAGAACCTGGGTGGCATTAAACAGAATGAGAACTGGTGTTGGACGGTGCAACGAGCTGATGGCCAAGTGGGGCTACGTGGACGATCCTCACTGTGACTGCGGCGAAATACAGACGATGCAGCACATATTTGATTGTAAAATTCATGGTTCGCTGGAGGATCTGCGTAGACTTACAGACACTGCCATTTCTTGGCTTTGTGATTTAAGAGTTTCCGTTTAGTTCTAAATTATTTTGACAAATTTGTGTTCCCTTTAATTCTTAATTTATAAGCATTGTAATAAGTATAACGCATTTCATAATGAATAATGTTTTGTTAGATTTGTATGTTAATTTAGTTTCTCGTTTTGAATGTGTCTAGTACTGTAAGGCATGTGGCATATCGAGCGCAAACTAAACAATAATAATAATAATAATGGTTCGCAGGAGAGCTTCTGTGAAGTTTGGAAAGTAGGAGGCGAGGTACTGGCGGAAGTAAACTTGTGAGGCGGCATCGTGAGTCGTGTCGGGATAGCTCAGTCGGTACTGCGCTTGCCCGCGAAAGGCAAAGGTCCCAGGTTCGAGTGTCGGTACCGGCGCACAATTTTAATCTGCCAGGAAGTTTCATATCAGCGCACACTCCGCTGCAGAGTGAAAGTTTCATTCTGGAAGCATCCCTTAGGCTGTGGCTAAGCCATGTCTCCACCATATCCTTTCTTCCAGGAGTGCTAGTCTTGCATGGTTCGTAGGAGAGCTTCTGTGAAGTTTGGAAAGTAGGAGGCGAGGTACTGGCGGAAGTAAAGTTGTGAGGCAGCATCGTGAGTCGTATCGGGATAGCACAGCCGGTACTGCGCTTTCCCGCGAAAGGCAAAGGTCCCAGATTCGAGTCTCGGTTCCGGCACACAATTTTAATCTGCCAGGAAGTTTCATATCAGCGCACACTCCGCTGCAGAGTGAAAGTTTCATTCTGGTCAATAATAATGTAATACCGAAACCGGTCGTTAAATAAAACAACACAGACTTTAGGGATGTTGGTGGAGAAGTTAATAATTTGAATTAAAACTCGACCAACTGCAGGCTCGGTTCCATTAGAATATGGAGCTACATCGATAGCAGGAACTGCTAGCACGTACATTACAGAAATTTTTCAGGAATGTTTCTCAATACTTTCCACCTTATTGATAACTACGAAGACTGGTTACCCTGTGGAGGCCTTCTTGACGACAGCGTCACTCTGCGAGCCCAGTCGCTCGTTCGGATGTCCCAGGCCGTGGATCGATCAGCGGCGGCGGCGGCGGTCCCACCGCGCAACCTGCTCCCAGGTCCAGTAGCGCCCTCGAGTGATGCCACGTCTTGTAATCGACTTCAGTAAACCACCCATATACTGTAACAAAATAACCACTACAATAAGCATTATTAACCAATAGTCAACACGAATTCAGAAAGTATCGCTCTTGCGAAACACAGCTTGCCCTTTATTCACATGAAGTGTTAAGTGCCATCGACTAGGGGTCTCAAATCGATTCCATATTTCTAGATTTCCGGATGGCTTTTGACATTGTACCCCACAAGCGTCTTCTAATGATATTGCGTGCTAATGGAATAATTCCCCAATTGTGCGATTGGATTCACGATTTCCTATCAGAAAGGACACAGTTTGTTGTAATTGACGAGTAAAACAGAAGTGATATCTGGCGTTCCACAGGGAAGCGTTATAGGTCCCCTACTCTTCCTCGTGTTTATAAACGATTTAGAAGACAATCTGAATAGCTCCCTTAGACTGTTCGCGGATGATGCTGTCGTTTATCGGTTAGTGAAGTCAACAGAGGATCAAAAGCAACTGCAAAGCGATTTAGAGAAAATTTATACATGGTGCGAAAATTGGCAATTGACACTAAATTAAGAAAAGTGTGGTGATGTAATACACATGCTCACTAAAAAAAATCCTCTGAACTTCAATTACGCGATAAATCAGTCAAACCTTAAGGTCGTAAATTCTTCCAAATACCTAGGAGTTACAATTACGGACAACTTTGACTGGAGAGAACACATAGAAAATATTGTGGGGAAGGCGAACCAAAGGTTACGTTTCATTGGCAGAACGCTTCGAAGATGCACCAGCTCCACCAAAGAGACTGCCTACATCACACTTGTGCGTCCTCTCCTGGAGTACTGTTGCCCCTTGTGGGACCCTCACCAGGTGGGACTGACGGAAGACATTGAGAAGGTTCAGAGAAGGGCAGCTCGTTTTGTTTTATCACTTTACGGGGGGGGGGGGGGGAGCGTCAAGGAAATGTTGCACGAATTGGGGTGGAAATCATTAAAATTAAGATGTTAGTCATTGCGGCGTTATCTGTCTGCGAAGTTTCAATCACCGACTGTTACTTCTGAATGTGAAAATATTTTGCTAGCACGCACCTACTTAGGAAGACATGACCATCCCAATAAAATAAGAGAAATCAGATCGAAAACGGAACGATTTAGGTGTTCTTTCTTCCCGCGCGCTATTAGAGAATGAAACGGTAGAGAAAAGTTATGAAAGTGGTTAATGAACCCCCCCGCCAAGCACTTAAATGTGATTTGCAGAGTATCTATGTAGATGTAGGTAGTTAAGTCCAAATTTTACATACAATATAAAAGGGATACGAAGGGAACCGACGAATGGATAAAACTTGTGGAATCCGACCTCGGGGAAATTCAGTTTGGATTTAGGAGAAATGTTGGAACACGGGAGGCAATACTCAGATTACGACTTATCTTAGAAGATAGGCTAAGGAAAGGGAAATTTACGTTTTTAGCATTTGTAGATTTGGAGAAATCTTTTGACAATGTCGACTGGAAGACACTACTTCAAATTCTTAAAGGAAGCAGGAGTAAAATATAAGGGAGCGAAGAGTTACATTCAACCTATACAAAAACCATACGGCAGATATTAGAGTCGAAGGGCAAGAAATGGCCGCAGAGGTTGGGAAGGGAGTAAGACAGGGTTGCAGTAAGCAGTGAATGAATTCAAGGAGAAATTTGGAGAGGAAATTAAATTTCATGGCGAAGATATAAAAACTTTGCGGTTTGTCGATAACATTGTAATACTGTCAGAGACTGCAAAGGATCTGGAAGAGCAACTGAATGGAATGGACAGTGTCTTGAAAGGAAGATATAAGATGAACATTAACAAATGTAAACCGAGAGTACTGCAATGAAATGTCAGAAAATCAGGTGATGCTGAAGGAATTAGATTAGGTAATGAGACAATAAAAGTGGTGGATGAGTTTTGTTATTTGGGTAGCGAAATAACTTCTGATGGCCGAAGTAGAGAATACATAAAATGCAGAATGGCTATGGCAAGAAAAAGCGTTTCTAAAGAAGCGAAATTTGTTGACATCCAGTATTAGTTTAAATGTTAGGAAGTCCTTTCTGAAAGCATTTCTCTGGAGTGTAGCATTGTATGTGAAACGTGGGCGATAAGGAATTCAGATACAAAGATGGTAGAAGCTTTCGAAATGTGGTGCTACAGACCAATGATGAAGATTAGATGGGTAGATGATGTAACTAATGAGGAGGTGCTTAATCGAATTGGGGAGAAAAGGAGTTTCTGGCATGTCCTGACTAAGAGAAGGGATACGTTGGTGGGACACATTCTGAGACATCAAGGAATTGTCAACTTAGCATTAGAAGGAAGTATTTGGGGTAAAAATCGTAGAGGGAGACCGAGGGACGAATACAGTAAGCAGATTCAAAAGAATGTAGGTTGCCGAATATATTCTGAGATGAAGAGACTTGCACAGGGCAGGGTAGCGTGGAGAGCTGCATCAAACCAGTCTGCGGACTGAAGACCACCACCACAACAACAACAACAACGATGTGAACATTCTGGAAGAAATTCAAATATATTCATAACAAGTAACGTAAATAATTTATTAATCGATCTAACGGATTTCAAACGGAAAAATTATTTTGATTGTTTTATGCACATTTTAATGCTGGATAACAGATAATCAAGTTCACCACCGATCAAAGATAATAGTTAAAATTTCAACCAAAGACTAAGGAAGAAAATTCCAGACATACTGTGTTTCACATGCTCTTTAACTGTGGTGGCGCCAATCGCACTAGACACTGACTCCAGAACTACACTTTTTAAATAGGCACTGACTGCTCCTTTTAAGGGAATTGGCTACCGCGCCGTTCGTAAGCTGCTGGGAACAGTGCCGGCCGCAGATCACAGGCTTCAGGCTGCTGTCCAGGCAGCCCAGGCGAATGCTTTGCTACCCGTACGATCCCTGATGCCGCCGCGCCTTCCCATTCTCACATCCTCCCAGTCGACAGCTGCCTGACAATGGTTGGCGAACAGTTGGAGGGATGGGGGGATGTGAATTTCTGGACGGAAGGGCAAATTGGGTACCGCTGTAAGGAACAGGTCTGTGCTGTTTCCCAGTGCTGCCCCACCTGTTGCAGCGGTGGCCGAACAAATGCAGACGGAGTCGATGCTTCTCATTGGAAGCTAAAGTCTTAGGTGGCTCATGGAGGTCATGTATACAGAAGAATTTGATACCCGATTTCGAAGATACACTCCTAGCCAT
Organism: Locusta migratoria; assembly: GCA_026315105.1. Classification (NCBI taxonomy): domain Eukaryota; kingdom Metazoa; phylum Arthropoda; class Insecta; order Orthoptera; family Acrididae; genus Locusta; species Locusta migratoria. The sequence goes on from CM048746.1 coordinate 659,877,785, forward strand.
TAAAATTGCTACACCACGAAGATGACGTGCTACAGACGCGAAATTTAACCGATAGGAAGAAGATGCTGTGATATGCAAATGATTAGTTTTTCAGAGCATTCACACGAGGTTGGCGCCGGTGGCGACACCTATAACGTGCTGACATGAGGAAAGTTTCCAACCGATTTCTCATAGACAAACAGCAGTTGACCGGCGTTGTCTGGTCAAACGTTGTTGTGATGCCTCGTGTAAGGAGGACAAATGCGTACCATCACGTTACCGACTTTGATAAAGGTCGGATTGTAGCCTATCGCGATTGCGGTTTATCGTATCGCGACACTGCTGCTCGCGTTGGTCGCGATCCAATGACTGTTAGCAGAATATGGAATCGATGGGTTCAGGAGGGCAATACGGAACGCCGTGCTAGATCCCAATGGCCTCGTATCACAAGCAGTCGAGATGACAGGCCTGCACGGCCACTACGGTCGGGGGTTCGAATCCCCCCTCGGGCATGGGTATTTGTGCCGTCCTTAGGATTAGCTAGTTCATAAGTAGTTTGTAAGTTTAGGGACTGATGACCCCGTAGTTAAGTCCCATAGACTATACAAACATTTGCATATTTTTTATGACAGGCATCTTATCCGCATGGCTTACCTGTTACCATGGGTTACCTATTAAAGAAGATGTTCGAAGTATCTTCCTTGCATCTGGATTCAGTACTAGGCTCGTCTCTGTAATGATTTTCAAATTGTAAAAGACGCTACCGAAATCAAAATGTCTGAGAAACCTCTTAATAAGGACGGCGGCTTGCAGCTGAACACAGCTTGGGACCCGGCCATCGGACGGTTGAAGCGGGCGTGGCAATCAGGCACGCGGCCAAAACATTGCCTTATATGGCGATGCGGCTGAGCACCAGTGACGTCATAGGGGGCCCCGCAGGTATATAAGGACGGCGGCAGCAGTGACAAGACAGTCACCACTTTACAATGGCCGAAGAGATTTCGGCCGAAAGCTCGTGTATATCAAACCACTCGACGCGGCTGAAAGCCCGAGAGAATTTTATCAACATAACTCGCCTCGAAACTATACATTCTATTTACATTGATATTTATATCACCTTAGCCTAAGGGTAAAGGTAGGAATATTCCAATATGGCCATTGCCTTGGTGCTATTCCGCTATATGGAGACCCTTGGCAATAGTGGCAATATTCTATGGAACACAGAAGCTGATTTTTTTTTTAATGTTTGTAAATCTATCGGACCAAACTGCGTGGCCATCACTTAAACTCAGGTAAACTAACCTAAGGACAACACACACACCCATGCCCCAGGGAGGACTCGAACTTCCACGGCGAGCAACCGCGCGCTCCGCAGCGAGACGCTTTAGACCGCTCGGCTACTCCACCGCGGCTGAATTAAAGTTCGAGACGTGGAGGGAAGTCGTACTTAGACTATTCCGAGGCGTCTTACTCGCTAGTGGTGCGGTGGTCTAGTGATATGACGTCTCTTTAGTAATTATGGAGGTCCGGGTTCGATTTCCGGCCGCATCACAAATTTTAATTCATTGCTTCACCTGTATCTTTAATGTCTTGGACATATTCGAGACGAAAAACCGTCTCAGGGTTTGTGACTTTCTATTTACACTGACCTCAGCTCGCAATAATGCACAGTAGCTACTCCTGTAAGGCTCGGGTAACGATCGTCAAGGTGACAAGACCGTCAAACTGACTGCGGTTAGCACACAGCTACAACTGGTCCCATAGTCTCTCGCCAGGTGCTACAGAAGTATAAAAACGTCTGTTACATAAAACAACAACAAAGATAGCTAATTTTCATACTCTGGTCATAGCTATTAGGGGATCAGTTGAGATATCTACGTTCTCAAGTACTGGCATCGGCGGAATGAATTAGCTCGAGAACGTTGCTGGAATATTCCTTCAATGAATAAAAGATCTCAATTTCTTCCAAATCTGATTTGGAGATAACTTGTGCATTGAGAGAAGATACCAGCAACGTTCTCAATGAGAAAACAGAACTACCTAAAAACCGTTACTGGGCACATTTTAGCAATCTCCTCCTTGAGAAGCACTGGTATGTTCTCCTATTTTAAATATCGATGTCTTCCTTTCAACATCGCCGAGTAACTTAGGGCTTATTTGCGTTACAACACCTTCAATTTTAGTGGATGATATTATGAATAAGTGTTAGATGACTGGCCAATAATATCGTTGATCACCAATGATAGCTGTTATGCATATGGTTAATCTTTGAAGTTGAGAACTTCCGTCCGTTAGTACACAACTTTGTGCCATCCGATGAACATGTGGTTCAGCTCGACGATTTATGTTTGGACGAAGTACGTATCCTGCAAATATTGTGTTTAATGGTTTTGTGGTAGGTTAGACCTATTTTATGTTTTGCTTCCTTGGTTTACAGAACTTGATAATGGGATGATGTCGTCCCGAAACATGTTGTGCTGACTTATAAGGTTTAATTTTGGTAACTGGTGCATGATTTGCATTAATAATAACTTTCTGTCGGATCTACAGAGTGGAGACAACAACATTACGGTAACCGAGATAGTGGTAGTAACAGAAAGTTGGTGCAGAGGGGGTTGGGGTCAGCTTATGTTTACTCTACGAAACGAATCACACAAGCAGTTGGGTGCAGACAGTGTAGTGAGCAACGGGACTTGCCCGAAGCTGTGGCACTGAGCGCCATAGGAAGGTTGGAAGTGGGACAGACACAGAAGGAGGTGGCTGCAGATATTGCAGTGTACAAAAGTTTGAAATCCGTTAGATCGTTTAATAAATTATTTACGTTACTTGTTATGAAAATATCTGAATTTCTTCCAGAATGTTCACTTCGTTGTTGTTGTTGTGGTCTTCAGTACGCAGACTGTTTTGACTTCAGCTCTCCACGCTACCCTGTCATGTGCAAGTTTCTTCATCTGAGAATACGAGCCGGCCGCGGTGGCCGAGGGGACTGAGGCGCTTCAGTCACGGTCTGCACGGCCACTACGGTCGGGGGTTCGAATCCCCCCTCGGGCATGGATATTTGTGCCGTCCTTAGTTGTAACTAGTTCATAAGTAGTTTGTAAGTTTAGGGACTGATGACCCCGTAGTTAAGTCCCATAGACTCTACAAACATTTGAACATTATTTATTTTTTTTTTTTTTTTTTGAGAATACGTTCGGCAACCTACATCGTTTTGAATCTGCTTACTGTATTCGTCCCTCAGTCTCCCTCTACGATTTTAGCTGTCAAAAGACGATCGCAAAGGCCCACTTTTAGTGTTACTACCGTAACCTAAAGTGGGCCAAAAGCTGAGCTAACCCTTCAACGAACAACCACGAAGAAACTGAACGAACGACCGCGGACCATAGATCTACTAGATGAAACAAAAACAAAGCAAACACACACACAAAGTGGTAAGACGTGTGGCTAGTAACGTTGGAGGTCCGGGCTGGATTCCCGGCCGCATCACAAATTTTAATTCATGGCTTCGCCTGTATCTTTAATGTGTTTGAGGTCAGAGTGCTTTGGTCGGCGGCGGCCGGTATACGGCGTGAGGCGAGTGTTGTGGGCGGCGAGCGAGGGGGTCTCGGCCGCTAGGCCTAAACGCACCCCAGCCGTGGCTGCCGCGGCGAGCCTCGCAAACAGCAACCGAACACTCTGCCTGCAACCAATAACGGACCACACCGAGAAAAAAGCACTTCATCGGAATTCAGTTGCAATTCCTGTATTCCCTGTATTCACATTGTGCTATATTAGAAACTAGCTTATATGCCCGTGCTTCGCAACGGTTGTTAAAGAAGGTCCTGTGTATATCATGGTTCTTTGGGTTCCGGACGTAGTTCAGCAAAAACACAATCCTTGTTGGATCTCTCTGTCTATAAACTCAGTTCTCCTAGCAAAGATGTCAAATTTAAGTAGAAGTCATTGTCGAAAACGATGAATGTTAATAAAGTTTTTCATACTAAGTGTGAAATTAATTTAAGTCCGGAACAATGTAAATTCAATGTTAGGTTGTGTTCATAAAGTTACACATTGCAACAACAACGCCGAAAGCGGCTGGCAAATTACATTTCTGAAAACGATATTGGATAAGTGCGAATATTTATTTGTAACAGTTTTCACAAATATCTTCTTGAATAGGAATTTGGAATGAATTGTAAGACTGTGTCAAACATGAGACTCTGCACAAAAGAGTTTCGCTTGAAAGTGCTGGTCATAATGAGATGTGAAAACAACGGATGTATCTGATTCGGTAAAATTTTACTTTCTATCCTGGCGGCCTCGTGTTTTTATGTTGGCAACATCAATAACACGACATAAAATCGTTGCAAAGATGACCGAACCACATAGAGTGTAGATAAATACTGCTGTTCCTGCTGTATGCTTGATTTCACGACAAAATATTTGCGTGTCACGCGATTGGCTTATGACGATGTCACATGATTCTCGGTATTCAACATCTGTTGCCAACATTATCACAGGAGGCCGCAGGGATATGAGTAGGACTGCGTCGCATAGTTTTTCTTGACCCAGCTGTCAAACGATACCACCTTTCACAGCAGAGACTGTCGCAGCTATATGTATCAGAGATCACTGATTAGCACAGACCAGTGAGGTTACTGGCACAGGCATATCAATATTTATGGCCTACGAGACATTCATTAATGTATGTCTATGTTTCCATAACGCTTCCATGACAGTGATCAATGTTCCACGAGTATTTTTATCTTTGAGTCTATCTGGATTTTTATCTTTTTTTTTGTGTCTCTGTTCATAGTCGGTAATGTGTGGTTGACGGAAACATGTGATCTATTTAAAAAAAAATGCGTATTTGATATTCCTCGTCGTTATTAAAGTCTGAAAGGACCGCATTGTCTGACGATTGAAAGAATAAACAGATTTTGACTCGTACCATAAAGGTCGTAAGTCACAGAGTATATAGCTTTTCCTAAGAGTATTTACTGCATATTTTGCGAATTTTTGCACGTCACACTCACCCTCTACCACGCACCGCGACCAAACTCCCTTACTAACATCATTAGACCAAGGGCTATCTACCACCACAACCACGAGTGGGTGGCAGTATGTGGTCATGGAGAAAAGTCTGTCAGCACGTACACACACAAGCCTTTTATATATAGATATAGATTGTTGTTATAGCAGTGATGTAAAAAATTACGACAGGTCTGAAGATGGCGTCTAGCACGCCGAAACCGGTCATATAATTAAAAGAAGAAAGCGATCTTGGATGAAAACCTCTTATTAAAAATTCTAGATCGCCCCAACAATGGGTTCCTTATATAAATAAACAGTTACAGAGAAGTTCTAAGCTTAAGTTTACCAAAGATACATTTTTACAGAGTATGCTACAAACGAATCCTTCGCTGGATTTTATCAAATCTATATTTCCATAGAGTATGCTGCGTTTTTATAGAGGATATTTTACTTTTGTTCATGGTCCTAATTTATGCATACTTACAATGGTGCTACTTTACACTTATTAACATTCTTATTTGAGTATGCTATCGAAACATCGGAAAAAATTTACTGATTCACTTTCCACTTTTTCATTTAATATTTTGTCTTCATATTTTCTATAATGTGAATACACTTCCAGTTCTTCATATTGGTCCATTTTATGTCCTTCGTCTAGTCGGTGAAGTACTTTGACATTCTGCTCAATTTCTTTAAATGGGTGTCCTGCATCCGCCATTAACTCCATATAAAGATAACCAAAAAGTAAAATCGGGCTTATTTACATATTACAGCAACGACAGCAGAATGCAGCAGGCACTCACACACTCAAAACATCATAAATAATATGAAACAGCACAAAAAACGCACTTGGAGATGGGAATTATTTCTCAAAACGCGTCGTGCTAAATGAATAAAAAAATTGTGACTGGTAGCAGTATTGTTATTTATAAACAAATCCATTTATCTCACAGTCGCAGGCTTTCAAAAAACCCATTTTCTAATGGATAAAATCAAATCATAACTGTTTCATTTGCCTTCATTCTAGTTCTTATTTCACCATTTTTTTCTAATCTTTTGCTACTTCATATTCTGGCATCCCGACAGAAACAAGAGTTTGAGCCATAAGAAAAATAGAAGCATCTTTTCCTGTGTAGACGCATTTTTTCGGGAAATAATATTTGTTTTGGACAGCGCACAGTGTACCACATATGTTATAATCTGACTGTTATGATTTATTTTCATGTATATTTACAGTACTAAAGTATTTGCATTGAATACTTTCGTGTACTTCGGTGTACTTTATTAAGTGTATATTTGAATTAATGATAGTTATGAGACTTTGTAACATGTACTACATGTTATCGTGGATGAGTGTTGAACGGGAACGGTACTTATTTTCAGTCAAAAATTGCTTAATATTGAACGTTTCCAGGACTGAACCAGACGGATGCCCAAATCATTGACCAGAAAGGACGGACAAGAGGGTCTAAGAGCAGCCTCCAAATGTCATCATGACTACAAGTTAAAGAGCAGCTGCACAAATGTACAGTAGGTAGCCTATAAAAAATAAGCACTACAAAATTCGCCTAAAACTAGCTCTGCGAAAATGTAGGATTTTTCGAAGCACAAATCTCCTAAACACCGGTTAAGCCCTGTATTGGCTACCGTCCAATTCTAAGGAGAATTGGTCATTAAAGTGAGTTTCCGGATGCATTCTACGTTTGGACCACCCCACAACAAAAATCTTTTGAATTCTTGAATAATAGAACGTCCTGATTGCAAATAATTTTTATTACAATGACGCGTTTCGCCCGGTTAGGGCATCTTCAGATATCTGACAAAGAAGAAAATATTGATACAGAACTTACAACATTTACATGACATTATTTCGAAAATTTTTAACTGTTTTAAGAAATTGTGATAATGTACAGTACTAATGTTTTACATATATTAGATATTTTAATGAACATAAAACATTAGTACTGTACATTAACACAATTTCTTAAAAGAGTTTCAGATTGGCTTGTAGCTAAAAATTTTCGAAATAATGTCATGTAAATATTGTAAATTCTGTATCAATATTTTCTTCTTTGTCAGATATCTGAAAATGTCCTAACCGGGCGAAACGCGTCATTGTAATAAAAATTATTTGCAATCAAGACGTTCTGTTATTCAAGAATTAAACTGAACACGGTTGCTGTACCACACCACGAAAGATGGAATGGAAAGATTTCTACAAAAATCTGTTGTTCGTCGTATCTCTGTTGGGCTGTATTATTTCTATATCTGACAACCCTTCCTAGCCCCCCCCCCCCTTCCAGACATTCTCACTGTCCCCAGTGTCTCACAGATAATACAGATTAAGAACAAACAATCAGGTTTCCCTCCAATACCTTCCAAATACGGTTTAACAGTATCTGCAGAGGTACACAAGTCTGCAAAACCCCATGCTTTACATCTGCAGCAATACTCAGGCTGTTCGAGCCAGCATTCTCTCCATTTGCAAAGAGAGCGACGGGAAAGAGACTGTGCCCTGATTTCTTTTATCTTCGTGGTCCTTATACAGAATATACCTTGGCGGCAGTCCAGTCGTAGTGCAATGAACGTTAGATGCAGACCCTCTAAATTTTCTCTGTTGTGTTATAGAATGTTCTAGAAGAGCGACAGGTTCTCCCATGGATTCCCACTCGAGTTCAAGAAACATCTACGTATTACTGGCGTTCTCATAGAGCCTTCTGCTAACATACGTTCCTGCCAGACAGAATTGCTTCGATGTCTTTCTTTGATCCTATGACGTGGGCATCCTAAAAACGCTAACAAGACTGAGTCACGCCTTTGTGCTATTCGCGGTCTCCTTTACAGGAGAACCACACTTTCCCCACATTATCCTAAGTCGACCATCCCTTCCCCACTACTGTCGTTCCATTTCACACCGCTCTGCAACGTTCACTTGTATTTTTAGCCGGCCGCAGTGGCCGAGCGGTCTGCGGCGCGCCAGTCACAGTCTTCATGGCCGCTACGGTCGGGGGTTCGAATCCCCCCTCGGGCATGGATGTTTGTGTCGTCTTTAAGATAGCTCATAAGTAGTTTGTAAGTTTAGGGACTGATGACCCTGCAGTTAAGTTCCTTAAGCTTAACAAACATTTGAACATTTTTGTATTTTTAATCGACGCGAGAAGCACACCACTACTACCGTCTTATAACAATATGGGATTGTTTCTCCTACTCACCTGTCTCACTTTACATTTTTCTACATTCAGAGCTAGCTGGCATTCCCCACGATAATTATAAATTTTTTCTAAGTATCCTGCATCCTAATACAATAATTCAATGGCGACACCTTCATGTATACGACATCATCATCAGCAACTATACAGAGACGAAAATTAGAACAAAACGCTGCTCACCCGCTACATGGACACCAAACTACTCCATGCAGGCTGAAATCCGGGAAGAGTTTTATGAAAACTACTGTCAACTGTAGTACACCACCTTCAACGGCACGACAAAACCCGTGGACGACCAGAAATGCTGATGTCGCAACATGGATTCCACCTCTGGAAGCCCTCTCCCCCAGGCCGTGGAAAACGTGGAAGTCCCTCGATTAAGAAGCGGGGTGGGTGGAACAAAGGACAACATGGCCAGATGGAACTACCTCGCGGATAAATCAACTCTCTGCGAATGTGGGTCCGAACAAACCACGAAGCACCTGGACAGTAGACTTGCGGCTCTACCGCGCACTAGTTCGTTCTTTCAGTTCGTCCGCTCCCAGTGACGGCTGAGCGGCGTGGTCTGCGCATGCAGGTGGAGGGAGAAGTTTCCCCACCTAGCTACTTCATGCGCTTGCTGCTTGAGCTGCTAACGATTATCAAGCAAACCAAAAGAAACAGTTTGTGATAATTTCTCGCGTTTAAGTTTAGAGTTATCTCTATATCTTGGCAGTATGGAATTTATTAGTCATATCGCGCATATTTTAGTTCGCGATCGGTAGCTCTCCTTGTAGTTCGCAGCTCGGCCGCGAAGTAGGTCGCTATTTTTAGCTCGTCCGCTCGTTTTGGCTTTTGCTACCGCTACTAAAACTACAGCTGAGCTGCATCTCAACTCGAAATGACGGCAACTAGCAGAATGGAATCGCGATTCTGCGCGCTCTCGCGTCCTCTCGCTGTTATCCTTTAGTCTTCAGAAAAGAAGCGGAGGGATCTGCGAACTAGTTCGCGTAGTTCGCCTGTTGGAGCGCTCTTCCGAACTAGTTCGTTCGCGAACTGCACAAGACTACTGTACAGCTGCCCTCAGTGCCCAGTATCCTGCACGATGGAGGACCTATTGCAGGCCAAGGAGAATGCCGTCGAACTAGCTAATTTTTGGTCTGATTATATTTAGTGGTTTTGTAATTTGTTTATATATAATCTCTTTTGTTTTGTACTATAGTTGTACTTTTGTCTTAGACCTTCTGTATGCAACACTTTTGACACGAATAAAAAAAAAGAAAGAAAAAGAAAAAAAAAAAAAAAAAAACAGCAAACAGCCACAGAATGCAACTCATTCTGTCCGTCATATCGTTCATGTAGATAGAAAATAATAGTGGTACTATCAGAATTCTGTGGGTCACTCCTGCCGATACCCTCATCTAATATGAACAATCGCCATCGGGGAAAACGTATTGGGTTCTATTAGTTAAGAAGTCTTAGAGACGCCCAAATACCTAGAAATCTAACCCATAAGCTCGTAACTTCGACATCAGCATGCAGTGTATGTGAAACGCCTTTTGGAAATCAAACAATATGCAGACTGCCTGCTGCCTTCATCCATGGCTCGCAAGGTGTCGTATGAGGAAAGCGTTAGCTGAGTTTCACATGAGCGGTGACTCCTAAGGCCGTACTGACGCATGGTTACGAGCTTATTACATTCGAAATGAGAGGATATTCAAGAGCTCTGCAGCAAACTTTACATTTTAAATTATTGCCGATATTAAATTCTTGCGAAAACTGGACTCTTAAGGTGAGCGACGAAAGGAGAATAGAAGCTAGTGAAATGCATTTCCTAGGATATGTGGCTGGATATACTTCGATGGATAAAAATAGATATATGACATCAGAGCTGAACTGAATTTGCCGAACATGATTACCACCATGAAACAACACCAGTTTATATAATAATTTCGTGTGGCTAAGTGATCTGGTGCAAGTCTTTGATTGGACACCACTTCAGCGAATTCCGTGTCTCTAGCCTACCCCAGTTATCCAACCGCGGAAAGGTTAACGTGGAATCCGAACCATGTGTCGTTTCTGGCGACTCCTCACATCTTTGAGATGTTTCGAAACGGCGACCCTTCGGTTTCCAGTCGAGCGCGTGACCCCGAGGTCAACAGGCCCGACACCATTTGATATACAAGTACACATGGAACGTGTATGAGATGGTAGGGTTACTAAATCTGTAAAACAATGTAAATCAAGTGGCAACATATCTTTAGAAGGACCGATGAAGTGATGGCTTGACCTGTTTTGAAGGAAACGGAATGGACCAAAAGGTTCAATCCTTGATACAAATGATGATGGAAAGAATTCCATGGTACAGGACATAATGGTGTGCTTAACGTCTCGTCTTACACGACTGAAGATATCTCTAGGCGCTTTGCAGACACGAAGCGCTCGTTCACACTTAAGTTACTGCGACAAACCGTACGCCATGTGTCTGAAAAGCCTCAGACGTAGTCTTCGACAGTGTTGGGCGAAACGTCATTATTCCCAAAAATCTACGAGGCGCGTCCAGAAAGTAAGGTCCGTTTGGTAATAAAATGAAATTGTACACAGATACAGAAGAAATTTTTATTGCACAAGATTCTACAACTCTTAAACTACTTTTCCACACAACTGCCGAAATTTTGTAGGCACTTGTCATAGCGTGCCACAAGTTTTTGCATGCATCCTTCACAGAAGGTTGCCGCCTGTGTATTCAACCATGTGGTAACAGCTCTTTATCATCGTTGAAGTGTTGACCACCAAGAACAGATTTTAGGTGTAAGAAGAGAGGAAAGTCGCTAGGAGAGAGGTCCGAGCTGTATGGAGGATGATCAAACAGGTCCCATTGAAATTTCCGTAAGAATTGTTTCGTCACATTCGGTGTGTGAGGTCAGACATTATCGAGGAAAAAAAAATCTTTTGACAGTAATCCTCTTCTTACACCTAAAATCTGTCCTTGTTGGACAACACTTCAACGATGATGACGATCTGAAAGAACATGTTACCACACGGTTTAATACACAGGCGGCAACATTCTATGAAAAAGGCACACAAAACCTTGTGCCATGCTATGACAATTGCCTGCAAAATTTCGGAAGCTATGTAGAAAAGTAGTTTAACAGTTGTAGATTTTTGTACAATCAATATTTTATCTGTATCTGTACCCATTCGTTTTATATAACCAAACGGAACTTACTTTCTGGACGCGTCTCGTAATATCGGCAATACTTCAACGACCGGCCGTGAAAGCCTACATTCAATGATTTACGTTTTGAGTTTTCTTCTAAGTGGCTCTATTCACCCAAGTGCTGTTGGATGAGAGGAAGCTATTTCAGTTGCCGGGGTGAAATGTCTCCTGACGTCAGCCTCATTTCTAACGACTGAAACCTTGCTATCTGTCAACAGGAAAGAAAAATGTGCCGTACTACAAGAAATACAGCAGTTATTGAACACTTAAGTCCTCGATTAAAAATACACACCGTCCACTCCCACATCGATTGTTTGGCCTTCCGAATTGTTTTTTCGTCTTCCTTTTCTTTTCTTATGCTGGTAAATTGTCCCCAATGAATCACATGAGACTGATACAAAGTTCTCTGTTTTCAGGTTTATGGCAACGCCATTCAATTCGGATATGCACAGCGGAGTAAACAAAAGCCTGTGACGGAAGAACCAAATGAAGTACAGCGACAGAAGATTATGGAAGCTACCACTCGAAGAACTGCCAAGATCTGCGGCAACAGTGCTGTCTAGTGTGTGTTCTGCGGAGAAGACAAAATGTGAGTGCTTTCTTGAAAACTGATGATCGGGTGTGAAAGAGGGGGAGGCTGTGTTGTGAAGTGACTGCTGAAACGATACTCCAAAGGAGCAGCCAGCATCGAGGTTCGACTGTGACTCTTAGGCACCTTAAGCACTCGACGTGTCAACTGTTTTCAAAGACTACTATGACAATGAAGGTACATCCCGTTCACTAGATTACTGAGACTAATATTGTGTATACCATACTAAACCTAATCCTCTGAGTGTGATTAATATGAATGTTTGTGGCAGTCCAATGGCCATCTAAGATAAACGCCATTGCCACGTTATTGTTAGGTTTTGCCAATTCTCCTTGTTTCAGATTTCGTGACGCATTTGAGGGTCGTTGGTAGTTTTGGTACGTATTTTTTCCATCTCAAACAAAAACTTGGGCCATGAAACCTCGAAATGTGTAAATAAAGGTTTTAAATATATTTTAGGATTATGGCATGTTTTCTGTTATTATGAGATGACTTTCTCACTTAAAATAAATTGACACCATTTTTGTCAAAAATACAGTCGATTTAATAAGGCTCCAAAATGAATTCCTTTGAAGTATAATGTTTATAATAAGTCGAAGTGATTTGGTATGCAGTTTGAATGGTTGAAGGAAATGCGATAACGAATAGCGTCTACAATCGTTAGAAAAATCGGCCTGCCATACGCAAGGAGCATTTGAAGGCAGCTTTGTCAAACTTAAAACACCGCAGTAACTTACGTGGTCACCTATAAACGGTCGTTTTATTGCTACATACTTTATAGGAACAAGACATGCTATATGAGTACATTATGTTTTCACCTGTCAATAATACTTAACTGATGCCGAAAACCATGAGTTAATGACGACGCTTGTCGAGGAAAATACAGTTAATAAGACGCGGACGACCCATTCAGATCATAGGTATTTCTCAACCAGCGGCGCGAACTCTGTCGAGCGTATTTCGTCTAATGAAACCTTCAAAATTTGCTAGAAATCTGCCAGAAATAAATCTCTATGCGGAATATGTATTCGTTTTTACGTAATGTGAAAACTCGCCGTTCCGTTATTTGAATATTTGTTGCTTTTCTTCAGAATACTTAACATTAACACTTCATATCGTAATCATACTTCTGCTCAATAGAAAACGTAAACTTGAATGGAACAATTCAGCATCATCAACTACTTAAGTGAATTTTATCCATTATGAATGTTGAAGAACTCCGTGACTGTTCCTTATAGGTTACGGAAATAAAATCCGCTACCAGTCACAATTATTGGTGGTTTATTAAAACACTACCTGTTTCGAGCTTGTGCCCATCTTCAGGTGTTAACATTAAGTGTTGTTGACTATTTAAAGAAAACGTAAATTACATTGTGCTTTTATTTCCAGAACCCATCATCAACTACTTATTCAGTGTCAAACGCGTTAAATAAATGCACTGGTAATTATTAGATACTGCTGTCAGCGTGTCTTTATATACAGGCTGAAGCGAAATTCGAAAACTCGGGATTTGCAGCGCGATTCCTCACTTACTAGCAATATAAAAAACAAAACAAAAAAAAACCGTCTGTCACAAAATATCGGCCGGCCGCTGTGGCCGAGCGGTCTGCGGCGTGCCAGTCCGGTCTGCACGGCCGCTGCAGTCGGGGATACGAATCCCCCCTGGGGCGTGGATGTTTATGCCGTCTTTAGGTTAAGTTAGTTCATAAGTAGTTTGTAAGTTTAGGGACTGATGACTCCGTAGTTAAGTCCCATAAGCTCTGCAAACAAAATATCGCCCTGCGCATATTTTCGGCAGTAAATGGACGTCGAAGACTGAGATGGGAGTGTGTTCCACACGTCAGTGTGTTTCAGAATTACTCAATTACACCAACAAACTACTAGGGCATGTAGAAAGCGTCTTGAGGAGCAACATGGGCGTAGAAACCCATGCCATTAAACGTCCCTACAGAAAGTCCAAGTTACAGGCACCGGTGCTTTCCGCTAGACATCCTCTCCAGCAACTTCAACGCTCTTTAGACCGGACGCACACTGATCCAGCATTTCACCTGAAGCAAGTGTTGCGAAACAAAATGTTTTGCTTGGTACGAGCGCTCCATGTATTTCAGTGGAAGTCCACACACTGGTCAAGCAAACGTTGTGAGGCGTTTCGCAACGCCTTGAAACATTTGAGTAGTTGCTCGACGCCTGGATCCGATACAGCACGATGCTCGATGTTTCAAGGAACAAAATGTTCTGCGCATGTGCCGCCTCCCTTCCGCTTCTCACCACCCCAACTGTCACGCGTAACTCTATCCGTACAGAACCGTCTGCTTTGCGTTTTGGGAGCTGTGTTTTAGTCAAGTGTATTGCGTAAGGACTGAAATAGGGGAAGATGGCGTGGTCGACGATACAGTTATCGATGTTGATGAATTTGCAACCCTCGTGGAAACCAGATCAAAATCAAATATTCAAATGTTTGTAATTGTATGACAGCAAACTACGTTGGTCATCAGTCCCTAGCCTTACAAACTATTTAAACTAAGTTACACTAACCTAATGACAACACACACATCCATGCCCGAGGGAGGATTCGAACCTCCAACGCGGGAGGCCGCGCTATCCGTAACGTGGAGCTACAGACCGCTCGGCTACTCCCGCGCGGCGAAACCAAATCCGAGTTGTACGTGATTGCCAGAAAAGGTCACTACAACCAGGACGTGGTCGCCAAAGCGTGGCAACACAGAGGTTAAGAAATGAAGGTCTCAGGCGAGAAATGTATAATTAAAAAACAAATTAAATTCGTACAATATTGTAGAGAATAACCTTCATGAGTTATAAAAGCGTTCACATTTTGAAAACTTCTTCTTTCAATCGTTTTGCAGCTTTAAATATCATGTTTTATTAAGATGTAAACAAAAATATTTCTAAATTGATTGTAAATTACTATTTAGTAGGATTAAAATTACAATTTAGTATTTATAATTATTTCTAAATTTAAAATTCTTCTTCTTCCAATACAGAAAATATATTGGAAAATTATCAACCAAAAGTCGCTGGTTCAAAGTCTTTTGTTATGAGACACAATTCCATGGCAAAACTGTCATCATCCGACGAACCTCAAAAATAGAGTAATAGTACAATAATGGTATTAATTTGAAGCCTTCAGTTTGAAATGGAAATTACTCAAAAATTCAGCAGGGATGGCGCATCTCCAATTAGTGTCCTTTTTGGAAATGTTTCCGACGAGTTCCAACAATACTTCAAAACTATTGTCACTAATTCCAGAATAATTGTAAAATTTTCCCGGATCTGATTTCAGTTCTAAGAGGAAACACTCTCTCCTCTGATTGATCGGGTAAGCCCAATGTTTCCTTTCATTTGAGTCCAGCATTTTGGAAAAGAACTGCCATAAAGAAATAGCTACGTTGACTTCCTCGTTATACATGTTAATTGCGCCACTACTGGAGGAGAACAATATGAACAGTATTATGTTCTGTTGCTTGAAACAAAACATTGCTTCTTGCAAACCTCCCGCACACTGGAGGAGCAAAGAAGCTAAACGCTTGCAGTGAAACGTGGCGCAACATTTTGCTTCAGGTGGAATTCTGCACCTGTGTGCGCCCAGCCCTAGCGTCATTTGATGACGTTTCTGAGCACGAATTTCTATGCTCATCTCTTTCCTCAAGACGCCTAGTGCACCCTCTAGACGTCTGTTGGTGTAAATGTGTGGTTCTGAAACACACTAACGTACGGAACACACACTCACCTTAGTATTCGACTGTCGGAATTGTGCGCAGGACGAATGTGAGGGATCGCGCTGCGAACTCCGAGTGCATGAATTTCGCTTCAACCTGTATAAAAATGAATCCCTGTTTTCCCTTGGGCACGCCATAACTTGATAAAGACTCTACCGATTTGGCAGATCTCTCTTTTATGTGTTCGCAATTCTCAGGACAATGAATGTATAAATAAAATTTTTTGGAAGTCCAGCGGTCAACTGCATCCATGTAGCTGCAAAACCAATACTTTCGATCCCAGCTAGATGCAATTTTGCACATTTGCCCTTCAGAGAGAACAAGAGAAAAATCACTCTCTACGTGAAATTTCCTTCGGTGCATGGCGAAGGATACTTTACTTATGTATTTTGACAAAATCTATAGCTTTTCTCCAACCTTGATGAAATTTTGTGTACTTGATCTTCAGCACAAGAGGAAGCTTACTGTCCACATACAATTTCGTATAGTGCATGACGGAGGGTACTTTAGTGACGGACTTGGGCAAAAGCTGTAATTTTGGTTTTGCAGCGATCTTGAAGAATATTACCGACACTTGAATCAAATGTTCAAATGTTTGTAAAGCTTATGGGACTTCACTACGGGGTCATCAGTCCCTAAACTTACAAACTACTTATCAACTACCTTATACGAAAGACCGCACAAATATCCATGCTCGAGGGGGGATTCGAACCCCCGACCGTAGTGGCCGTGCAGACCGTGACTGGAGCGCCTCAGTCTCCTCGGCCACCGCGGCCGGCCCGACACTTGAACCAAGAGGAAAGTCACCCATGCAACAAAACTTTGACTCCTTTTATCTGATCGCCACAAATGACGCCAGATATATATGAGTTTCTCTAGATCAGGAGGAAGAGATGAACCAAGGAGGGGGGAGGAATGGAAGAAATAGGCCGAGAAAAGGAAAATTGGAGATGAACTGGGAGATGGAATGGCCACATAGGAGGGGAACGAAGATGGACTAGATAAATACTCTGACAACGCCGGGTTTTCAGCTACTTATTGATGAGAATGCTATATTAGCAAAATGTTCGAATGTTTGCAAAGCTTATGGGATTTAACTACGGAGTCATTAGTCCCTAAACATACAAACTACTTATGAACTAGCTAATACTTGGGAGGGCACAAATATCCATGCCCGAGGGGGTATTCGAACCCCCGCCCATAGAGCCCGTGCAGAACGTGTTTGGCGCGCCGCAGACCGCTCGGCCACCGCGGTCGGCTATATTAGCAGTGCAGACTGTATTGTAGGAAGTGTAACAGTTACTGAGACAATGCACTGTTGTTCCGCTGCACTCGTACTGCACCAAAGTCACGCAGTTGGCAATAATATTCAGAATATCGCCTGAAACAATGTATTATTGCAAAATGTATACAAAATATGAATCCCATTATTTAGTTGCTGTAACTCGTCGTCTGAATGTCAAAATTTTAATATCAGTGTACATTATGCTCATTAAAGTACCTTCTTTAATAGCATTAGCAAACATTAGGCTACCAGATTTTAGGCTGTCAGTTAATAAAAATATTGTTCGCTTTCATATTCCTTAAATTTGCCAGAATCAGCCGAATATCGGCGGAATTGGCAACAGCCGGCCGCGGTGGCCGCGGAGACTGAGGCGCTCCAGTCACGGTGTGCACGGCCACTATGGTCGGGGGTTCGACCCCCCCTCGGGCATGGATATTTGTGCCGTCCTTAGTATTAGTTAGTTCATAAGTAGTTTGTAAGTTTAGGGACTGATGACCCCGTAGTTAAGCCCCATAAGCTCTACAAACATTTGAACATTTGAATTGGCAACACCGCCCCGAAAGTCCATGTACTTTTTTTTTTTTTTTTTTTTTGTGTTGTATATGTCAGAAAATGTGGCAAGAGAAAAGCATCTGGAGTTCTATACGATCCGCAAGTCGACCACTCTTAACCTAAAGAGTTGAGCTAGGTACAACTGAGCAACAGGTAAACACGAAATTTTTGCACCACTCCTGAAATCACTTTCCCAAAAGTTTTTAGTGATTACGGATGACTTGAACATTGCTATATATATATATACAAATTGAGATTAAACAAACGTTAGTAATTACAGGGGATATTCCTTCCTCCTCTACTACAGAAAATTTTCAGTGTCTGTAGACAGATCACTAGAATAGCTGGAATGGACTTTTCAGAGTATCAAGTAGGTTTCAGACCAAACAGATCATTCGCAGAACAAATTGTAATTCTGAAATAATGATCCGGCATCAAAAAAGTTATAACATGAAAGTAATTAGCGCATTCATAGTTTTTGTTTAAATCCTGTACTTTAAATAACTGTAAGGTTGTCTTTCAAATTGTGAAAGAAAAATGTATAGAGCTTAACTTTTATATTACTTTATATTAACCACAAAAAATTGTAATAGAAAAAATTCATCACCTTCTCACACTCTGATTTTGATTTCAAAATGATTCGAAATCTCTTTTAGTTTTACGACGAATATGAGGTTTATGATGAACATTAACAAGAACAGTGTGATGGAATTTAATAAAACCGGGAAAAATGCAGTAGGAATTAGATTAGGAAATGATAAAAATTGCAATGTATGGACATTAGCACCGTGCGGAGCAGGGAAGGATACTGTTACAAGCATGGATTCCACCACATCGAATAAATAAGCGAAGGAGACGACGGAAAATGTGCGAATGGGGAAATGTCGACTGAATGTGGGAGACTGGACGGAGAAGGACCGATGACGCTTGGCGTGCAAGAAGCGGCGGTGGTGTTGCAAATACTCGCTGTAACGAGGAGATAAAAGTAGTAGATCAATTCTGTTGTTTGCGTAACAAAATAATTTGTGCTGGTCGAACAAGACTGACTACGGAAATGAACGAATTTCTGAAGGAGAGAATTTTTATCTACATTATATACAGGCTGTTACAAAAAGGTACGGCCAAACTTTCAGGAAACATTCCTCACACACAATGAAAGAAAATATGTTGTGCAGACATACGTCCGGAAACGCTTAATTTCCATGTTAGAGCTCATTTTAGTTTTTGGATTGTTGGATGAACCATTCGCAGAAGTGTATCCGTGGAGACCAATCCCTACATGGTACGGAAACAACTGGTTCTCCCGTAGCACTCTCCATACAGTGACGTGGTCAACGTTACCTTGTACAGCAGCAAATTCTCTGACGCTGACATTAGGGTCATCGTCAACTGCACGAAGATTTGCCTCGTCCATTGCAGGTGTCCTCGTCGTTCTTGGTCTTCCCCAGTCACGAGTCATAAGCTGGAATGCTCCGTGCTCCCTAAGACGCCGATCAATTGCTTCGAATGACTTCCTGTCGGGACACCTTCGTTCTGGAAATCTGTCTCGATGCAAACGTACCGCGCCACGGCTATTGTCCCGTGCTAATCCATACAGGAAATGGGCATCTGCCAACTCCGCATTTGTAAACACTGCACTGACTGCAAAACCACGTTCGTGATGAACACTAACCAGTTGATGCTACGTACTGATGTGCTTGATGCTAGTACTGTAGAGCAATTAGTCGCATGTCAACACAAGCACTGAAGTCAACGTTACCTTTCTTCAATTGGGCCAACTGGCGGTGAATCGAGAAAGTACAGTACATACTAACTAACAATTGGGTATTTTCACAATTGTCTGCACGAATTATTTCAATTTACATTTAAAAAGAAATACTAAAATGAGCTCTAACATGGAAATTAACCGTTTCCGGACACATGTCCACATAACATATTTTCTTTATTTGTGTGCGAGGAATGTTTCCTGAAAGTTTGGCCGTACCTTTTTGTAACACCCCGGATACTGGATCCCCGCAAGGAATCCAGCGTATTAATGATACGCATTCAAACTGTCAATTGCCTATTGGGGCAGATTTACAAATATTTATATGGCCTCCGATCTTTTCGGACATGTCCGACAGGGGGCACTACAATCGTAATGTGATACAAGATGAAAATAGCCTAATTGGTTAAGACGATCGCTGGCCCAAAGCAGGAAATCCGGGTTCGAATCCCGGTCCAGCACAAATTTTCATCTTTGCGATTAGATTTATTTCAATACCCTGAAACGGTCGAAATGTTTAAATGCTCAACCTGTTCACATAGTTATGCAAGAGCTGTGGGTTCACGTTTCCGTTGGAGACAAGTTAGATCTTGTTGCCATGTTGATATCTCACTGAGCCTTATGACTGTAAGCACTCCCTATAAAAGTGTACAGCTCTACCAGCTGTGTCACTACGCTGTCTGTTAGCAGACGTCGTTGGAACCATTATCATAAGCTCTCCTATCCCCTAAGTGGCACCTCCTGTTGTCGGATCAAAATCGGCGGCGTCTTTCCGGGTGTCCTAATTTTTCTCCGGCTGTGTATGTCACACAAAATTGTTCAAAAATTCTCAATTTTGCCGTTCTGATTATTTAATTAATCATTTCAGCGCACGTTCTTGTAATGTTTATTCGATTTGTTCAGGTATAGATTCCAGTACTCTTCTATTCGTCATTACTTGTTTCGTTAGCTGCACTAGAGAAACGCTGATGATATTTGTCGTAGAAGCAAGAGAAACACAAATATGAGACTTAAAGTATACGGGCGGTTGTACACCTTGTAACACCGTAGGTGATGACTGTGAACTGCAGTAGCTACGCTCATCATAAACCTTTCAACACGCAGTGCACTTCGTTCACCTGCTCGTCCAGGTCATTTGCTGTCTGTCAGATTTACAATGTCATCGAAAAAACGCAAAGTATTTATATTTTCTCCCTGAACTTTAATTTCTTCTCAACATTTTTTTCTCGTTTTCCTTCACAAATTCCTAAATGTACAGATTGAATAATATTGGCTACGAAGCTTACTCCAACCACTGCGTCGCTTTCGTGCCCTTCAACTCTTATACGGCTGTATGTTTATTTTATTTTACTTTTTTTCCCCCTGCTATAGTTCTCTTAAATCCGAACTGATCTTAAGGGAGATCTACATCTACATGGGATACTCTGCAAATCACATTTAAGTTCCTGGCAGAGGGTTCATCGAACCACCATTATACTATTTATCTCCCATTCCATTCTCGAATAGCACGCGGGAAGAAATAACAGCCGGCCGCGGTGGCCGAGGGGACTAAGGCGCTCCAGTCACGGTCCGCACGGCCACTACGGTCGGGGGTTCGAATCCCCCCTCGGGCATGGATATTTGTGCCGTCCTAGTTCGTAAGTAGTTCATAAGTAGTTTGTAAGTTTAGGGACTCATGACCCCGTAGTTAAGTCCCATAGACTATACAAACATTTTAAGAAATAACACCTGAATCTCTCCGTTCGGGCTCTGGTTTTTTGTATTTTATTCTGATGATCATTTCTACCTATGTAAGTGGGAGTCAACAATATATTTTCGCATTCGGAGGAGAATGTAGGCGGTTGTAGTTTCGTAAGTAGCCCACGCCGCAGCGATAAGCGCCGTTGTAATGATTCCCATCCCAGATTTTGTATCATTTCCATAACGCTGTCTTCCCTGTATCGTGACAATACGAAACGAGCTGCCCTTCTTTGGACTCTTTCGATGTCCTCCGTCAAACCCACCTGATAAGGATCCCACACTGGGCTGCAATACTCCAAATGAGGACGGAGAAGCGTAATGTATGCAGCCTCTTTAGTAGTTCTGTTGCATCTTTTAAGGGTTCTGCCAATAAAACGCAATCTCTGGTTCGCCTTTCCCACGACATTAATATTAAGAGGAAGGATGAATTGGTAGTACACATTCTGAGATGCAGGGGCTTCCGGCAACAGCTCCTAGATACAAAGCCTGTCAACAGTCCGTGTTACGTCAGAACGAGAGGCCGCGACCGCTAGCTGACTGGCAGGCTGCTGCGACACAGCCCACTGCGGCCTGCCCAGTCAGCTGGCGGTCGCTTCTGCGTAAAGTGACACGGACTGGTGAGGCCGCGTATCTAGGAGGTGTCGCTTCTGCCGGCTAGGAATGCATGGAGAGTTGCATCAGACCTGGCGCCTCTGTTCCTGCTCGCACGTGCCGGTATGAATGGACGAAACGTCCGGTTCACCGACACGGGAGGAGCGACCTTGTAGCGTGAGGCGGCAGTGGCAGAGGCAAAGCACAGTGACTAAGCAGCGCGTGACGCAGCAGGTGTGGGCGCCCGCAAACGGGCAGAGTCATGAGGAGTGCGCACCTCAAGGGCGGTATTTCGGCCAGCGCGCGGGCGGCGGGACTCAGTGGCGGGGCGCGAGGCGGCGGCGAGGCACGCGGTGCGGCTGCGGACAGGTGAGATACAGATCCCCCACTGTTCATCCGCAGCTCACTGGCAGCCACGTACGTGACACGGATTCCATTCCCGGCAGCGGACTGGCTGCTGTCCTCATCGTCACTTTCATTAGTCAGGCCCGGTGGTCTTGGGGTAAAGTACTCGACTCGACTCTACCTGTCGCGGTGGAGTAGCCGAGCGGTCTAAAGCGTCTCGCTGTGGAGCGCGCGGTTGCTCGCCATGGAGGTTCGAGTCCTCCCTGGGGCATGGGTGTGTGTGTTGTCCTTAGGTTAGTTTACCTAGGTTTAAGTAGTTTGTAAGCTACGTACTGATGACCACGCAGTTTGGTCCGATAGATTTACAGACATACATCGACTCTACCTCACAAACGGCTTTCAATCAAATTGCGTGGTTATGGTATATCGCCCCAAATTTGCGACTGGATAGGGGATTTCCTGTCAGAGAGGACACATTTCGTACTAATCGATGGTAAGGCATCGAATAAAACAGAGGTGATATCGGGCGTTCCACAGGGTAGTGTTATTGGTCCTCTACTATTCCTTATCTGGATAAACGATTTAGGGGAAAATCTAAGTAGCTCTCTTAGGTTGTCTGTCATTTACCGTATAGTAACCTGAAGATCAAAACCAACTGCATAACGATCTGAATAAGATATCAATATGGTGTAAATTTTGGCAATTGACTCTAAATAATGAGAAGTGTGAAGTCGTCCACATGAGTACGAAAAGAAATCCGTTAAACTTTGTTTACAAGATAAATCAATCAAAAGTGAAGGCCGTAAACTCCACAAAATACCTAGGAATTACTATTACTTCAAAAGTAAATTGGAAAGAACACGTAGATAATGTCGTGGGAAAGGCGAACCAGAGACTGCGTTTTATTGGCAGAACCCTTAAAACATGCAACAGAACTACAAAAGAAAACCGAGCGAGGTGGCGCAGTGGTAACGCACTGGACTCGTATTCGGGAGGATGGTGGTTCAAATCCACCTCCGGCCATCCAGATTTAGGTTTTCCGTGATTTCCCTAAATCACTCCAGGAACATGCCGGGTTGGTTCCTTTCAAAGGGCACGGCCGATTTCCTCCCCAATCCTTGCCAAAAACCCCGAGCGTTAGCTCCGTCTCTAATGACTAATCTGTCGACGGGACGTTAAACTCTAAGCTTCCTTCCTTCCTACAAAAGAAACTGCATACACTACGCTTGTCAGTCTACTTTTGGAGTATTGCTGCCCGCTGTAGGATCCTTATCAGGTGGGTTCGATGGAGGACATCGAAAGAGTACAAAGAAGGGCAGCTCGTTTCGTATCGTCACGATACAGGGGAGACAGCGTTACGGAAATGATACAGGATCTGGGATGGGAATCATTACAACGGCGCTTATCACTGCGGCATGGGCTACTTACAAAACTCCAATCGCCAACATTCTCCTCCGAATGCGAAAATATATTGCTGACTCCCACTTACATAGGTAGAAATGATCATCAGAATAAAATACGGGAAATCAGAGCTCGAACGGAGAGATTCAGGTGTTCATTCATCCCGCGCGCTATTCGAGAATGGAATGGGAGATAAATAGTATAATGGTGGTTCGATGAACCCTCTGCCAGGCAGTTAAATGTGATTTGCAGTGTATCCCATTTAGATGTAGATGTAGATAAATGTATTATACAACGTTGCATCCTGGTTCAGTGAACACCCGTAAAAATAACTGATCGTACGAAAAAGTACTGTATATTTAAACTATCACTCTTCTTTTCATTGTCATATCAGATATTTTTTCTCCATTTTCTAAATATTTTTATCGCACGAGAGATTTGTAAGTCATGCACATAGCACTTAGACGAGCTATAGCGTTGCCCAGTTACTGCCTTGGTTCAGACTCTTTTACTGCGGAGGGGCGAGGGAAAACTTCGACTTTGCTCTCAACACACCTGCTTCAACGCTACTCGGACTCTGAAGGAAACGCAAGACAATGCAGCCAGTTCTCGCACCTAACCTAGTGCATGCACGGATCCACTCTGATGGCAACGTCCCCACCTCACTCTTCTTTTTAGTCCATTAAAGACTTATCCACCTTTTCCTACACCCTGTCCCCTTAGAGCGTATTTATAGCGGGCCGCGGGCCCAGGTTTGATGTCTGTTCTTTCGGACATGTCCGAAAGAAGAGGAAATTAATAAATAATATTAGTTTTATTCATTTACTGTTGCTTCATTATTGTGCTACCAGAGAAATTAATTGAAACTTATTGCAGTCTCTCACTGCTGATATGTCTGAATCAGGCCATAGAACTGATTGTTGGTACTAATCTCCATCTCGTATGTTTCTGACGACGAATGAAAATGTATAAGTCATGATGGCTTCGGAAAAAATGTACAGTTTGCGTTTCCATGGAAGTGTACAGAATGGTCTTTAAGATCCACCCATCTTCGAAGGATCGACTGCTGATCGGTCGCATTATCCTCAAAAAGATTCAACCATCGGTTCATAATTAGTGCTGTGAACTCGAAAATAGTTACGAACACGTTAGTAATAAAAATGGTTCAGCTGGTACAAATAATGAAATTACTTTCATCCAGTTATTATTAGAATCATGATAAATAGTACAATGTGGAACACGTTTTGACAGCAGACGTCTCTGTGTGATGCTCCAGCTGTTCTTAATACATATTTTAACTGGCGTTTGTAGTCTCATCTGTTGGTACGTGTTGTAACTGCACGTGACGTTGTGCCGGTGCACCTCCTGCGAGGCATGGAGTAGAAGAAGCAGGATATCTGAAAGCTCGGGTCGGCTGCTAGGAGCTGGGGTATCCCGTGCAGATGTGTTAAGGCCGTGTGTGTGCCTGATATGTGTAAGATAGCTGTCAGTACTATGCGTCACATAGGTACATTTGTTAATCATGTAACTATCAATAAAAGATTTTGTTATGTTGTGAATTAAATTCAACACTAATTAGAAAGTATGCAGTACTCAATATGTATCAAAAATCTGATCATTAATCACAAATTTAAAGTATTTTTCAAAACATATAAAATATCTGTGTAGCGGCTAGGAAGAGGAGTGGTTGTTCTTGGCTGGTATGTTGTAGTATTCTAATTATGGAGGAGGATTGTCAGATTTGGTAATGGAATTATTGGATGTATGACGAACGCTCAATACACGTATTTTTCAACTCAAAGTAAGTTCTACATTTGTCTACGGTTATTTAATCAATTGCACAGGCAATTTCTGTTAAGTACAAAGGTAGCCTAAGGGACTGCCTCATCTGTAATTAAGAACCTGCAGATTATACACACGGGACTTTATCTAAATTGATCGTAAAATATTTGTTACATTAGACACAGAACAGCTAGCAATTCCAGATTGGGTAGTCAATTATCTGTTCAGACAGAGATACTCAACTCCGAGATTCTCTCTCTTATGTAAAAATAAATTCAAGTTTTACAGCTTCACACAATTGCAGATCATGAATCGAGTATCTACGACCTATATTAACGCCACTTTGTCTAGCCTGTGGTGGTGAGAAACAAATAAACTGTTATCGTTCAGAATATTTTGCAGCAGCTTATCAGAATATAACCAGAGAGAGTTAATGTCAACTGATTTATTATCTCAGACATATTTATTTTATTTATTTACATATAGCGCTTCCGCCCAGTAAGCAGGAGATTACCGGTTCGTATCCCGGCCTGCCACAAATTTGTGCAAATATGTGCATGTCGTGCGGTTACAACAACTACCAACAGATGAGACTAAAAAAAAAGTTAAATTCCTTAATAGTATAATGTCAAACAATATGACGGGCAAATGCGCTCAGGATCCATAGTTGTTACCTAAGAAGGACAGGATCAGAGATGTGAGTCACCGATTTCGATCAAACCCTGCATGTACGTTCTATAACTGAATATAAAGAGACTACACACAGTACTTTTTGAAAAATAATTACGATCAAAGTTGATGACGGAAAATCATATTTTCAATGCTGTACATCGAAAGATCGTCTGAAGGACAACATGTTTTACTGATATATATGGAGTTCAAAGTTAGTGACGTTCGAGTAATGAACGTTTCTGTGTTTTCGTTCTGTAGCTTGCGTACTGATAAACATGAGGGACTTTTCGAGAGCCGTCGCCGCTCGAGCAGCCCAGGGCTTGGATCCATCATGGAAATTTGTTGTTAGATTTTTATGTATATGATAATATTCTCATACTTGAAATACCTTTTCTTGCCTATTTTAATACAGCATCGGGATGTGTATTATCTGTTTACAGCTGCTTTCTTTATGATACACAATGCAAAAACCATAAAAATAAGAAATAAATAAAATAAAAAATTCTAAACAATAATATTACTCGAGAGCACAGAAAATCACGTGGAGCAGATTATATTAAAATGCTTGCATTGGTCCGTAATCTGTTTCCCGCGGTCTGTCTTTCAAGATATGCTATCATACTCGGGGTATGAATCGAAATTAATATCTGATAGACCAGTCTTCAACGATCTAAATAAGTATGTTTTCCACGAACGATATCTCTGACAACATGTGAATGTGGCAATGTGTCGATCGTGTGCTGTTCAATAAAATGTTCAAGTCTTTGTAAACATATTGGACTAAATTTCTATGGTCATCAGTCCCTAAGACTTATAAACTATTTAAACTAACTTTATATACCTTTACATTAGGCTACGCATAAAATCACTGAGTAAGTACCCTACTTATTACTTATTGTTGTAGTAATAGTTTTTTTTACAAACTTGTCATCTGCAAAGCGTAACAAATATTTTAAATTTCTTGCTTTCCAATTTTGGGTTCGAGGAACGCGTCATTCATGTTAGTACTAACGATTATTTTCCTATTCTTTTAGTTTGTGGTTGTTCCTGTTTTCTTTGTCGTGTGTTTGTCATTTGTTTTCCACGTTTTTTTCTTGGTATACATTACGCCAGTATCGATACGGCTGAAAACAATTAACTTGTTCTATGGTGATTTGTGTTGGAGAGTTGCGCGCGAAATATTTCTGGAACTCACCAAACACAAGAAAAACTAAACACATGAATTTAGTATTAACAGCAGTAACCAGTACCATCATAACTCCAATCACCTCATCATACAAAAAGAATCCAGCTTCAGATGTATGCTTCTGCTTCACAGATTGAACAGAGTACCCGCGAATTATAAGTACTGCACAGAAAAACTAAAGACAATAAAGTAAATAGCAGAAGAGAATGAATAAAAAACAAAGACAATAGATAGATTACTGAACAAAACACGGAAACAGACAACACAAAACCCTAACACCCGAATACAGTCAAACCAAACACAGTGCACACCAAATCAGCAAACAGTAAACAACAAATGAGATATAATGATATACAATAACAAAACCACATACAGAATAGAAAACATATTAAAAAGACAAGGACTCAGTATTGCGTACAGAACAAATAACACAACGCAAAACAAAATGATCCAAAAAACAGAAAACATGGACAAATATAAACAATCTGACATGGCCAATGGGCCATACCAAATTATTTAACTACCAATTTACCTGCAACTACTGCCATTCTGTAAATGTGGGCCAAACATGCACGAAGTTCGGACCAGATACACTGAGCATGTAAGAGCATTAAAAGTAACAGTTCCCATTCAACCTTTGCAGGCCATCTAATATCAGAGAATCAGCACCCTACAAACATAGAGAATGACCTAAAAGTTCTGTGCCAAAGAAAAGAACTATCACATACAAAACGCAATATCACAAGGAAATCCTTTACTCATTGAATACTCTTCACTCTACAACAAAGCATATTTACCACAATAGAGGAGATGTACAAATAATCTCTCTCTCTCTCTCTCTCTCTCTCTCTCTCTCTCTCTCTCTCTCTCTCTCTCTCTTTCTCTCTGTGTATGTCTGTGTGTGTGTGTGTGTGTGTCACATCACCACCACACCACCACCACAAAAACTTTAACAGAATCTAAATATCAGCAAACACTTGATATTTTCACTCATTCACACACACAGAAAAACACAACACACACACACACACACACACACACACACACACACACACACACACACACACGCACACACACACACACATATACGAAATGTATACATGAAAAAAAATCCACAATACTGATACACTCCTACATTACCCTAACAACAGACAAATGGAACACAACACTAACAGTGAACACTCGTATTTCGCGCGCAACTCTCCAACACAAAACATACAGAGAACAAATGAATAGTTTTCAGCTGCATCCATACGCCGAATATCACTACTAGCGTAATGTACGCCACGAACCAAATGTGTAAGACAAATAAGAAACACACGACAAAGAAAATAGGAACAACCAGAAACTAAAGTAATAAAAAAATAATAGTAAGTACTAACATGAATGACGCGTTTATCGAACCCAAAATTGGAAAGCAAGAAATTTAAACGGTGTGTCATGCTTTGCAGATGACAAGTGTGGTTTCCTGTGCATGAGTGTATATGTGCGTTGGTAATTGTCGCAGTATCCACTCAATCCACAAAAGTAAATATTGTTTTTTATAGGTTACACTGCAAAAAAGAACAGGGTAATTTGGAAGGACCGTTGTATATCGCTTCGGACGGCCTACTATCGATATGTATCGAAGACGCGAGTATGCAGTGTCGTATATCGAACACACGAACGTATCGTAAGAAACAAATGTTGGCGGACAAATGAAAACAGATATTCATTTCGACTTATATAAACAAATGAAATAATTAATGCTTTTAGGTACATACAAAAACCTATCAACCATAGAGAAGGTATAGGTATTTATTTTATGATCTGTACGAAACAGTGATCAAGTGATTCAAAATCTTCCTTTTACGAGGGCAATTACTTTTACGGAGCGGACAAGGGTACATACAAGAACCTGTCAACCATAGAGCAGGTATAGCATGTTTTATTTATTTTATGATCTGTATGAAATCTTTGGTTCATAAAGGTATTATCGTGTCTATGCTATTTCACTTAAAAAACTGGTTTGTAGCGTAGCCTTAAGAAGGTTAGGTTTAGGTTAAACAAATATATATATTTTTTAATTTTATTATTATTATTTTAGTACGTGAATCTCCGGTTCAGAAAGTTATTATCGTGGTCTAGGCTAAACAATTTTCTCCTATATCATAAAGGCAACTGATTTCGCCTACGAATGCCAATAAACAAACTACGATAGCATTCTGATGCTCGCATGTTCGATACAAATTGACACTAAGCAACTATCGATAGCAGGCCGTCCGAAGCGATATACAACGGTCCTTCCAAATTACCAAGAACACTGAAACAAGAAACGTCTTCACCTTGTTCAAACAATTATTAAAACCATTGACCATCTTGAATATCAATGCTCGTATTCAAGTAATGACGGCTATCCTCCTTTAATATCGGCATCATAATTGTTATTTGTTGTAACCAAACTCACTAAAGAAACAATTATTTGGGATTATAATTATTTTTTTACATAAATTAAACGCTAGATAACTTCAGTGCTGGTTATATTTCGTTTTAGAACAAAATAACAATAATCGCCCACAGATCTCATACCATCCGTTATTAACATCAAGGAGGTTAGAATAAAGGGAGATGGCATTATCTATTCTTAGTTCATACCTCAGTTGAAGCCTGTCATCCATCTTGGTCAGTTTTGGAATACTATTTATCTGTAAAAACTATGCGTTAAGTCGACCCTCTTACTGTTAATGCATTGTACTGACAGTCACTGCAAAGTAT
The DNA here is from genome assembly GCA_026315105.1 of Locusta migratoria. Lineage (NCBI taxonomy): Eukaryota > Metazoa > Arthropoda > Insecta > Orthoptera > Acrididae > Locusta > Locusta migratoria. The sequence goes on from CM048746.1 coordinate 659,907,584, forward strand.
GTAGTTTCAAACAATAGACTTTCTTGAATAAATCGTAATAAATACACATCATAATAATATTTGAAAACTTACTTTTCATCGGCTCTTTGTACTCTTATAACACGTTGTACATCACGGCAAAACCGTCGGAAGTTTTATCTCTGTTTTAAGTGACATAAAACATTAGCTCTACAAAAGGAACACATCGCCAAAACTTAGGAATACGGCGGAGGCAAGCTTCATTTTTTCAACATAAGGGCGTCTCCCTGTATTCTAACATCCTTGATTAACATGATGTAGGGACAATATGTACTGTGACATCTAAGAGATTATAAACATTATCTTTGTCACCAGTAACTTCCATAACAAAATTGTCAAAATAATTAATACTGCCATTCAAATGGCGTCATATCTGAAACTTAATTAAAACATTATTTCAGTTAGGACGCTACACACGTTTGTAAAAAAAAATATTACTACAACAACAAGTAATAAGTAGGGTACTTACTCAGTGATTTTATACGTAGCCTAATGTAAAGGTATGTCAAAAAAGTGCGATACTCGTATTTCTTGGCCTAAGCGAAACTAATAGCGAATGAACCTGTAAAAACATTTTAGGTTTATCTTAAAAGACAATTGCACGGAGCAATATAATTTTTTAAAACAAAATTAAACCATCTCACTGATTATAGCACAAAATGTGGTAAAACATGTTTGGGAAAAGCAACTAAAACTAAGTGTCTTGCATACGACGGAATATCCTCACCATCTGCTATAAGGAATTAGTAGGAGATTTAAATGTAAGAAAAACAGGCAACAGACTGATAAGTGCCAGAAAAGAGTTGTGAAAACCGCGTCATTGCTGTATGTTCTTCACTGTCGTCAGTTTGAGGGAGCTCGCTTTGAGAGCGCACGCCGTGGGTCGATTAAAACGAGGCTCTTCTGATCGCGCGACGCGACACACCACGCCAGCCGCGGGTCGGAGAAGGCGAGCTGAGCACTGGGCAGGGACCGCGAGGTGGGCAGCTTGATATTACTCCAAAGATATTACTCTACAATCGATATGCAAGTTCCTACGTGAAAAGTAAACGTCCTTGACAAGGTATGATGTCACCTAAAGTGAAATCCCGGAATGCATCCACTTGTAATATTAGATCCGATGCATTGCAACAATAACCAAAGATAATAATGTTCACGTCAAAGATATTCCTATCCGATTTTGCCCCCCTACCATCTACCATAAGTCATATATTATATCTATTAACCTACTTTATTCACCCTATAATATAGGAGGTGTCCTTACCCACGACACTATTTTCTAGGATGGCCTACGGCTGTGCGTCTGAGGAAGGACTTTATTAATATTCTATTGAGATTCTAAATTTCCTTATTTGCCTAAAAACAATACACGAACAAAAGATCCAAAGATATTACCGTAAAATCGATATGCAAGTTTCTACATGAAAAGTAAACGTCCTTGACAAGGTATGACGTCACATAAAGTGAAATCCCGGAATGCATCCACTTGTAATATTAGATTCGATGCATTGCAACAATAACCAAAGATAATAATGTTCGTTCACACACTGTACTCAATGGCTGCCACCGGCCAAATCATGCGGTCAACAAATCATTACGAATTAAAGTGGCCCACACGGACGTAGCCTTTAACATTGATCTACGCCATGAAGTTTTAGTTTCAACAAACTTAAAATTTTATTATGATCTCCTCTTCTTTTTCCATGCTTGAAAATTGGTCTGATTGCTACTTTTGTCCAGTCACAAAAACTTGTAACAACAACAGATGTATCTCTTTAGCCTTTTGACACCGTACCTCACAAAGGCTTTTAATCAAATTGTGCGGTTATGGTATATCGCCCCAAATTTGCGATGGAATAGGGGATTTCCTGTCAGAGAGGACACAGTTCGTAGTAATCGATGGTAAGGCATCGACTAAAACAGAGGTGATATCGGGCGTTCCACATGGTAGTGTTATTGGTCCTCTGCTGTTCCTTATTTACATAAACGATTTAGGGGAAAATCTAAGTAGCTCTCTTAGGTTGTTTGCAGATGACGCCGTCATTTATCGTCTAGTAAAATCGTCTGAAGATCAAAACCAACTGCAGAACGATCTGAATAAGATATCACTATGGTGTAAAAATTGGCAATTAACTCTAAATAATGAGAAGTGTGAAGTCGTCCACATGAGTACGAAAAGAAATCCGTTAAACTTTATTTACAAGATAAATCAATCAAAAGTGAAGGCCGTAAACTCCACAAAATACCTAGCAATTACTATTACTTCAGACTTAAATTGGAACTAACACGTAGATAATATCGTGCGAAAGGCGAACCAGAGACAGCGTTTCATTGGCAGAACTCTTAAAAGATGCAACATAACCACAAAAGAAACTGCATACACTACGCTTTTTGGAGTATTGCTGCCCAGTGTGGGATCATTATCAGGTGGGTTTGACGGAGTACATCGAGGGAGTCCAAATGAGGGCAGCTCGTTTCGTATTGTCACGATACAGGGGAGACAGCGTTACGGAAATGATACAGGATCTGGGATGGGAATCATTACAACAACGGCGCTTATCACTGCTATGTGGGCTACTTACGAAACTCCAATCGCCATCATTGTCCTCCGAATGCGAAAATATATTGTTGACTCCACTTACATAGGTAGAAATTATCATCAGAATAAAATACGAGAAATCAGAGCTCGAACGGAGAGATTCAGGTGTTCTTTCTTCCCGCGCGCTATTCTAGAATGGAATGGGAGATAAATAGTATAATGGTGGTTCGATGAACCCTCTGCCTATCACTTAAATGTGATTTGCAGAGTATCCCATGTAGATGTAGATGTAGAATTACTATTTCGGGCAAAATATTCTAAGGAATTGTTGAAAGGAAAGTGCGATTGTTAGTTGAAGGCAAGTTGGATGAATATCAGTGTCGGTTAAGGCGGCCAACCGTCCCGGATTCTGCGGGACAGTACCGCATTTGGACTCGTTGTCTCGCATTGGGATAATTACTGAAAATGTCCCGCAAAATGGCAAAAACGTCCCGTATTCCCGTAATTTAAAAACTGTTGGTCTAAGAACACAAGTCGAAACTATTTGTGTACGGTACCTGTGTCATGCTGCTTGCAAGTCTACTTCACAATGCATCATCTACGAATAAATGACAGTCTTCTTACATTATATACAAAAGAGAAAAAAACTATACACATCATCTGAATATTTCAAAATGACAAATTCGCTAGCAGTAGATTTTTATTATTATTATTTTATTTCATTTGTTGATAGGATGACAAATTTAAAAATTCTGTTTTTGCATTTTTTCTGTGTCGTCTTAAGTATGTTTCAATAAGTGTAATAGAATATTTTTCGGTACTCAAGGTCGCAAACATGATGTAATATTATCACAGTCTGTATAAACTATTTAAAAATCTGACATGCAAATACAATGTCAGCATTCATCTTATTTCCGTCAGGATTAAAAAGGTGGCGAAATTCTAAAAATGCAGCAACGAAAGTGAGTGAGCATTGCAGGTAGTAAGGTAAAATAAACTTCGCACTTCATCGAATGAACTACTATAATAGAGTAGTTCAAATGGTTTTAAAAAGTAGTTTTATCAAATTTAACTCGAGGTTATTGCAAAACATAATTCTTTGGTCGGAGTAAGCTACTAATCAAAATGTGTGGAGCAGGGATGCTCTAGGACATGAAACAAATAAAAGTAGTACAGACAACGAAGGCGATCGGAAAAACATACGGAGAAAGAATGTGTAAAATTGTCAGACTTAAAAATTCAAAATAGCAGATGAGAAATTATTTATGAACTGTAAATAAAGATTGAAAATTAAGAATAAAATTTCATTCATGTTAGATATGTTACTTGAAAAGTAAATGAGTAGGCCTACTCTGCTCGTCTAAATTTCTTTCCCAGTTTCAGAATAACTGGCTCAATGAGTCACGCGATCTTAGTTCTCTTTCACATCTTCGAAATGTCCCGCATTTATTTTTGAAAAAAGTCGGCCGCCTTAGTTTAGACGTCTTAGAGACTGCCAGAACGAGTTCTTATGCCAGATAATGGTGAAGACCTATCTACATCTACATCTACATGGGATACTCTGCAAACCACATTTAAGTGCCTGGCAGAGGGTTCATCGAACCACCAATATACTATTTATCTTCCATTCCATTCGCGAATAGCGCGCGGGAAGAAAGAATACCTGAATCTCTCCGTTCGAGCTCTGATTTCCCGTATTTTATTCTGATGGTCATGAGTGGAACAAGGAATTGTATCTACGTCATATACATCTAGGAAAGGTTTATGATCATATTCCTAGCATAAAGCTATCGTCAGTCCTACAAGATTGTAGAATAGAAGGCAAACTTCTGCAGGTAATTAATTTCGCAGATTGACTGGCATTAGTTAGAATTGACGGTAAATTGAGTCCATGGTTCACGGCAGTTTCAGCTGTAAGACAAGGCTGTAATCTGTCAAGATTGTTGATTATACTGTTTAAGGATCAAATATTGAAAACAATGTCAGGATGAGATTGAAATAGGTGGAAACAAAATAAGCAGTCTCGCATATGCGGACGTCTTAATTGTGATGGAAGATTCGATTGAAAGGTTGTAAACTAATATTTCAGAGGGAGATCAGAGGTGTAAGTGTTATGGCATGAAGAGCAGCATCTCCAAAATGATAGTAATGTCTGTGGGAAAGAGATTTAAACAGATTAAGTGCCAAACAGGAGGAACAAAGTTAGAACAAGTGGACAATTTTAAGTACTTATGATGTATTTCTCAGAGGATGGCAGCATAGTGAAAGAACATGAATCAAAATGTAGTAAAGCTAATGCAGTAAGCGCTCGGCTTCGATCTATCTCTTCTTCTGAAAGCAGGAACTTAGCACCTAGTCTAAGTCAGCAGTGCACCGCTCTACCTTTCGCCCAACGTTTTTGTATGGGAGTGAAAGATAGGTGGGTACAGGTGACCTTTTGATAAAGTTGACGTTATAGATATGATGATTGTTGTTATTAATAGATGAGACAATGGCAGGAGGGTGTTCGTAATGAGTAAATCAAAGGAAATCTGCGAACGAACACCATAGCTGAAGCAGTTAGAGCGAACTAGCTGAAAAGGTGGGGTCATGTTACATGCATGAGAAAACAAGTGTGCCAAAGAGACTCGTGAGTTCGGCAGTAGAGGGTAAGAGGACTCGAGATAGACCAAAGGGAAGGTGCTTGGATTAACATCAGACGAGGCATAAATGTTAGCTTTGAATAGGGGATAGTGGAGGAATTTTATTAGGACATACGTTTCAGACTGAACGCTGAAAGGCATAATCACTAACGAATCATGAAGGTGATGACGATTATCATATGTCTCATTATTTACGATTTAAGAATTAACTATTCGTAAAATAAAACAAATTTTTACTGAAGAAGAAGTCTTCTCTGGGTATGACTCGATTGAGGCTACGTTTCGACGCTTCAGCAGCAGAATAACGCCTTCTCTCCACTGATTCCGCAAGGAAACTTCACCTTTGCAATTCGCCAAGAAACCGTGCATATACATAAGGTTTTACTCAGCAAAAACAAAGGAAAAATATTGTACTTGCAAATCGAAGTACCAGAATTCTAGAAGTGTTCCGTCAAAAGGAAACTTCCTGAATCTCTGAACTAGACAAATTTTACAGACATGTAATTTCTGTTTAAACCCAAAGTAGTGTAAATTGTTAACAGTAGGACATCACAGTTACTAATTTTCACTGGTTATCTCTTGTCTCTACACGGCATAGAATAAGGGCTGCTATTCAGTATTCATTAAATAAAACAAATATGTTCTCGAAAATACACAGACACGTAACTTGGATTTACTGACAAATGAACTTGATGAGTGTTACAACAGACACAATTCCCTAGATTAAAAATACTTTTATTCAACGTAATCTGACGAGGTGGGAATCTAACTTTGATAGAAAAAAATATGTTACTTTTTGTCAAAATAATTTTGTCACGTGCTGCGCTGATAGAAAATTGCTGTGACGCGGCTGATAGCAGTTGTTGCCGTAAGAGCGCGGAAAAATTTAACGGGATAGAGGGGATGCTCAAGGAACAATATGTGGCAGGAAACCCAGCATCTAAGGAACCAGCTTAAGGAAGTAATAGGAATACGATCACATTACTGTGTTCTATGGACAATTTTGTGACGAGAGCGAGGTGGGACTATATTTTAAGATGTTAATAAAAGATATTAAATATTTTGTGTTGCTGGTGCTTGACAGATTTTAGACGAGTTGAAAATTGCATACTGAGAATACACAGCTATAACGAAAATATTTATTATAGGCGTCAATAATTGAACCTTTCCTTTACTTTGGGGCCCGCAGTGTGGAATATTTCGTTTAGTGACATAACTGTAATTGACGTTTATACCTTTTGCACTGCTAGTATAAGGCTTTATTTATTTATTTACAATGAACTCATTTCATATCGCGGAGGAGGGACGAATCATGAATATCCTTGAAGAAATTGAATTATATTCACATGCCTACAGAGATACCCTCAATTTACTCAATGAGCAAACAGAGCTAAAACACAAAAAACACATTGAAATTTTATTTATTTTTCAGCAACGATAATGGATAGCCACAAACATGTGATAGATATTCACTCCATAGTAACAACATAAACATTACCCACCAAAGTTATAATATAAAGGAAAATAAATTAGTTGATAACTACTGTAATCTATAGGTAACTATGTAATGTCGTTGAAACATTGACTATAGCTGTCATTTTTACTGAGGCATATAAGCCAATCATAACTGAATAAAATCAGTAACATCTTAAGTAGAAAGGACAGCAATAAGAACTATTAAATGTAAGTAAATTAAATGAAATAGCTATAAAATTTATATCTGACAGCTTATCTAAGTGTACTTTCTAATTATAAATTACCTCATTTGTATTACAGAAACCATAATGACGGCAATAAAAGTCGAAATGAGCTCATTGTAAATAAATATAGCATTATACTAACAGGTTTAAACGTCAATTACAATTAAACCTTTGTAATGCTGGCATGTTCTGACACAGGATCTTTGGTCTAGGACCTTGTTACGCTAATTGTGGTATATCTCACCCTTGTTTTACACACAGCGAAGCTGAAAGAGTTATGCTTAGCAATTTTGAAATGTACAACTAATGTTCATTTTGTATGTACATTTCGTAAATGTGTATGGGAAATGAATTCAGTACATAAAATACTAATGAGGAGATACTGAACAGATTTGGGGAGAAAAGGAATCTTTGGCATACCTTGACTAAAAAAAGGGATTCATTGGTGGGACACATTCTTAGACATCAAGAAATCGTGAATATAGCATTGGAGGGAAATGCGTGGGGTAAAAATCACAGAGGGAGACAAAGAGATGAATACAGTAAGCAAACGGATGTAGGTTGCTTTTCTGATGAGGAGATGAAGAGGCTTGCTCAGGATATAGTAGGGTGGAGAGCTGCATCAAACCAGTCTCCGGACTGAAGACCACAACAACAACCACGACAGTCTACTAATAATAATAATTTCGTGTGGCTCATTGGCCTTGTGCAAGTCTTTCAATTGGACGCCACTTCGGCGACTTGCGTGTTCCTAGCCTACCCCAGTTATCCAACCGGGGAAAAAGGACCTACAATGACAAATTAGAGAAGGGTCATTAAGATGTACTTTACATACCATACATTTCTTATGTTAGCATGTTAGACATGTGCATCGTATCAACCTCATAGATAGTCTGTAATACATTTGTAATACATCTAACTGTGGAAAGCAATGTATTACAGACCATCTATGAGGATGATACAATGCACATGTCTAACATGCTAACATAAGAAATGTATGGTATGTAAAGTACATCTTATTGACTCTTTTCTAATTTGTTAATGTTATATTTCATATAATGTATGTATACAGACGATGACTTCTTGTTAATTTAGCATTGATAATGGCAAGTCGCTTAGCGAATCCTAGATCTGCGAAATACAATAGTTTCTTACAAATAACGATTGATTGCTGCAAAATATTATCTGCAAGAGGGGTGCCGCGACTGTTGAAGCTGGATCAATAACGCATGAGAATAGACACATCGGAACAATGTTTGGCCCGTTTTAAGAGAGACGAACAAGATCTTTGCACCGGTTTGTGACCACAGATTAAACTAGGGTGCACTATTATACCCCAGAGACAAAACAACAGTCAAAGCAATGGAAACATGCTGATTCTTCGCCACCAAATAAAATCTATGCTCAATTATAAGCAGTAAACAATGTTTAACGATAGGTGGCGGGGGGGGGGGGAATTTGTATTTCTACATTTACATGGTAATTGCTTAGCACTATGCGTCCCTGAAATATAATGCGCAGATATTGATAAATTGTAAGGTCATTTTTTCGCATTAAGATTAAATGGTATATACCTGGAGATAAATGAATTTATGACTTTTATAAGTGTTTTTAATTTGTTTATTAATTACCCTTTTAGTTGTAGTTTGTTCATTTTGCTGATGAATTTGGCAAACGCTCGTTGTTAAGATCACTCTGAACATGTACAAGTGTTTTGTACACTTCATATCTGAGTTAGCTGCACTTTACACTATATTTATCAGAGGACCAACATGTAAATCTCAGGTGGGAGATTCTGTTTCTAGATTATCTCCCCACTGGGCAAACAATTACTTGAGAATACTATGCTAACCTTCTGGACAAATTGTAACAAATGATATGAGATAAAGGCTAGGTTAGCAGGGAAGAAAGTCATGCGGTTGCTATAGAAAAATTACACGAACTAATGACATACCGCCCCCCCCCCCCCCCTATTCCACCAGGCACTGGAACATCACTGGATCACGTGCGTTTCAATGATGTAAGTACTTTTTTTTTTATTCCGCTCCGAGAACTTTTCAAATTACCCCGCACATATTTAATGAATAACTGTTAAGTCACTGTAGAACACAACCCATTGATGAAATTACACGAGTTTGACAAACTTTTACTTTTTTGTCTCATCAACTAGTAAATTAATTCAAGATCTGCTGCATCTACACATCATCAATATACATATATAAAAATTGAATATGGGACGTGTGTCCGTATATTTCACTTGGTAGCCAAAATTATTCACTCAGGATCCAATGGCGGTTATGCATGAGAGTAGCCTTTAGGTTTGCGGTGTGCACTATGGTGTTTTGGTCGCGGTTTGTGGCGGTGGCTGAGTGTGGCGAAAAACAATCCGCAAAATGTGGAGCAATACGGCGATCAACAGATGCTCAAAGATAAAAAGACTCAAAGATAAAACATTGTGAAACACAGACATACATTAACTGAGCATTAACTACACTGGCAAATATAAATACTGATAACTGACAACTGTATTAGCAGTTCCGAGTCGATAGCTATAAGAGGGTGGATGATATAGTAGTGGAAATTCGTCGGCTTATATAAAATTCACACCAAAGACTAGCGATGACTTTTGATACTACAATCAAGAGTACGTATTAATATATTGCCGTCTGAAAAGAGATGCAAAAGCGTAAGAAAGAAATTTCGAGTTCTCGATCCGTTTCTAACAGATAGAAAAGGCGCTGAAAAGTGAATCCACAGTCGATAGAAACTTGAAATTTGTAAGCGTTATTATCTTACACTGTAGGCATTAGCGATTTATAGATATTCTCATGCCTAAGGGGGGTGAAATAGGGATGAACAGTTTTTTGAAAATACATTGCTATTAAGGTAATTTTGAAGAAAAAAATACAAAACTTCGGGTTTAGATATTTAATTGTAATTTTAAAATCACGTGTTTCGATATTTTTGGAATTTCTACCATTATGCGGTGAAACAAGGGAAAAGCTTTTAATGGTGCTAATCAGACTATTTTGATGCTAGAAATGTGAAAATTTGGGTTTGGAACCATGGTCATAATTTAAAAAAAAAATTCGTTTCGGGATGTTTTGAACTCTGCCAACAATGGTGCAATAGATAGTGGCAAGTTGTATCAAAATACTTGATTAGGAAAGCATTTTTAAAGCTAGATCTAAGAAAATTTTTATTTAGAAGTAGGAACAACCAATGGAGACCATCCAGCCTACGCGTGCGAAGTAGCGGAGAATTTAGCTAGTATTCTTATAAACGTATCTCCAAGCTTTGTATTGAAAGATTAGTTCACATGCAATTGCAATTTTTTTCAATATTATAAACTCATCATATGGTAACATAATTCGTGAGTGGAGGATGTCAACAGGTCGGCCTTGCATACTATTCGTCTGGATTGTTTTTGGACAGTTTTTGGTCGCTTTTTTATGCTCACTGTTATTATCAGTTAAAATGTTCGGTCTAATTCTTATTTTTTTTTTTGTCGCCTATAAATTACATGTAGGTTCTCTGATAAATATAAAGTGCAGTTAACTCAGATATGAAGTGTACAAAACACTTGTACATGTTCAGACTGATGTTAACAACGAGCGTTTGCCAAATTCATCAGCAAAATGAACAAACTACAACTAAAAGGGTAATTAATAAACAAATTAAAAACACTTGTAAAAGTCATAAATTCATTTATCTCCAGGTGTATACTATTTAATCTTAAGGCGAAAAAATGACCTTAACAATTTATCAAGATCAGAGCATTATATTTCAGGGACGCATAGTGCTAAGTAATTACCATGTAAATGTAGAAATACGGATTTCCCCTTCTCCCCACTCTCTATCGTTATCATTGATCATGGACTGTTCTTTTTACATGTTGAGAACCAAAATTTAACAACAGCTGAAAAGTTTCAACTCTCGTACACTTGTTTTCTTTAAAATTTCGTCACTTGTTATGTGGTCAATTGAAGTGAATATTCTTATTTATTCGAAATGTCTTTAGTTCACAGCAAGAGAGAGGCAGACACAGAGTAATAATGGTAAACATACTTCTATTCTGATTATCGGGGGAGTGAATATGGAATTATTTATTTAGATAATTGAACACCACACCACAGTGCTTTATTAGGCATGGTCCTGTTTGGAGGTGGTATGCCGTTGCCTTCCTCCGACCTTCGAATTGACTTACCCAGCCAGTTATAGGGGGAACAACAGTTTAAGGTGGGTTCTGAACCACGGTGCTACTCGGTATTTTCCACATGAGCAATACTCATTTGAAAAATACCGAGTAGCACCGTGGTTCGGAACCCACGTTAAACTGTTGGTCCCCCTATAACTGGCCGGGTAAATTAGTTTTTGGGAAAAAGGCTGAAATATTTAAAATGAATGACAGTGCTGGAAACACCTCCGACAGGTAATAATTCGTTTAAAATAAGCCACCTGAGTTAATAAGTAACAGATTTTTTAACATCTTCAGTTTGAGTTCCAATCCGTTGGATTGAAATGAAGATATTTTACTGGATTGCCGATTACTTAGAAGTCATATGAATAATGTTAGAGAAAATCATAAACATGAAGATATTTTCGATCGTGCTTCAGGGATGTGTGCAAACAACACTAATTTTCATGTTGACTCTTAGCTATTTGACTGAGCCGGCCGCAGTGGCTGAGCGGTCTGAGGTTCGGCCGGAGGTTCGATTCCCCCCTCGGGCATGGATGTTTGTGTCGTCATTAGTATAAGGTAGTTCACAAGTAGTTTGTAAGTTTAGGGACTGATAACCCCGCAGTTAAGTCACTTAAGCTTAACAAACATTTGTACATTATTTCACTGATAAAGTCAGTTGTAATGTGATTATTTCCACAGAGCCTTTAGGAAATTGAAGTAGTTCTACATACGCCATCATACTGAAGAGAGCTATAAAAGCCTTCAGTTGTTGTGGTCTTCAGTCCGCAGACTGGTTTGATGCAGCTCTCCACGCAACCGTGTCCTGTACAAGTCTCTTCATCTGAGAATACGTTCGGCAACCTACATTCTTTTGAATGTGCTTACTATATTTGTCCCTCGGTCTCCCTCTACGATTCTTACCACACACACTTCCTTCTAATGCTAAGTTGACAATTCCTTGATGTCTCAAAATGAGTCCAACCAATATATCCTTTCTCTTAGTTAGGATTCGGTTAAGCACCTCCTCATTAATTATGTGATCTACCCATCTAATTTTCATCATTCGTCTGTAGCACCACATTTCAAAACTTTCTATCATCTTTTTATCTGAACTCCTAATCGTCCACGTTTCACTCCCATACAATGCTACACTCCAGACAAATGCTTTCAGAAAGGACTTCCTAACATTTAAATTAATATTGGATGTTAACAAGTTTCGCTTCTTTAGAAACTTCTTTACTTCGGCCAACAGAAGTTATCTTGCTACCCAAATAACAAAATTCATCTACTACTTTTATTGTCTCATTACCTAATCTAATTCCGTCAGCATCACCTGATTTTCTGACATTTCATTACATTACCATCGTTTTACTCTTGTTACGTTCATCTTATATCTCCCTTTCAAGACACTGTCCATTCCATTCAATTGCTCTTCCAGATCGTTTGCGATCTCTGACAAAATTACTATGTAATAGGCAAACCGCAACGTTTTTATTTCTTCTCCCTGCACTTTCATGCCCTCTCCAAATTTCTGCTTCCATTCCTTCACTGCCTGCTCAATGTACAGATTTAACAACATTGGGGAAAGGCTACAACCATGTCTTACTCCCTTCCCAACCTCTGCGTCCCTTTCTTGCCCTTCGACTCTAATAATCGGTGTCTGGTTTTTGTATAGGTTGAATATAACTCTTCGCTCCCTATAGTTTACCCTGATACCTTTAGAGTTTGGAATAGTGTATTCCAGTCGACATTGTCAAAAGCTTTCTCCTAATCGACAAACGCTAAAAACGTAGTTTTTCCTTTTCTTAGCCTATCTTCTAAGATAAGTCGCAATGTGAGTATTGCCTCCAGTGTTCCTACATTTCTCCTAAATCCAAACTGATTATTTCCCGAGATAGGATTCCACAAGTTTTTCCATTCGTCTGTAAATAATTCGTGTTAGTATTTTGCAACCGTGACTTATTAAACTGATAGTTCTGTAATTTTCACACTTGTCTGTACTTGCTTTTCTTTGGAATTGGAATTACAGTATTCTTCTTGAAGTTAGAGGGTATTTCCCCTCTCTCGTACATCTTGCATACCAGGTGATACAATTTTTTCATGACTGACTCTCCTAACGACATCAGCAGTTCAGACGGAATATCATCTACTCCAGGGGCCTTGTTTCGACTCAAGTCCTTCAGCGCTCTGTCTTCAGATGAAGAAAAATTTCAAATTGTGGACTTCAATGAATTAAAATAAGTATTAGATTTTGTCTGTAAGATGATTCCCAACAATAGCCTAACACGTCATATCGAGACTTGCCGTTAATAATGTGTGGCGCTTTGAAATGGTCAGTCATGTAACATTGCGTTTCAGTTCTGCGTAAACTCTAGTGACTACTCATTCGTGTCCAGTCTTGCTCATATTTTAGATATTTCTTTCTCGTTTGAATATTTTTGGCTCTAAAGTTATTGTATATTTTGTAATCTTATTCTTGGTTTAAATTCTTGGTTTAAATTCTTGCTTTAAATGTTATTGTATAACCAGGATCCTCTCCGAAAAATGAAGATTTTTGTACTATACTAAGTTCTTGTGCTTACTGTAATTATAAATTATTCCATTCTGTGCTTTTATGTCATGCATTTACAAAAACTAAAACAAATATCCTTCGTAAATACAATAGTTTGTATAGTAAATATCCTTTTTGTAATTATAATAATAAAAAGATTTTAAGTCTTCAAATACACGAAGGGGAAGATGTAGACAAAGACCACTATTTGACCCGAGTGATATTAAATTTAAAGTCCCACATATTGAAGCAAATATAAACAATTCGTAAATTTGATGCTCGTAAAGTTAAGCCACTGAAAGCACTAAACTGAGAACATCTCAAACACTAATTGATCAAAAACTCAAGAGGCAGAAACACCTTAAGTGGAATGAAGATGAAAAAAAATCAGGAACAATAACTTTGAGATATAACAAATTAGCAAATGCATGTAATATTTTCCTGGCAACTAGAAAAGAAGCTCTGGAATTAATTAGGGAAACTTAAAGACGTTATGAGAACCGCAGATTACATGAAATTAAAGAAGACTTCTATAAAACAGTACCAGTAATCTGTGTCAAATCTTGAAAATAAACTTAAATGAACAGTAGCTCCAACAGCTCTGCTACGAGACGCAAAATGGACAGTTTCCATGTAACTAGCAAGAAAACAGCTTTTAACATTTAAAATACAGCAAAACTGCCCTTTACGCACACCAAAATACTCACGAGGTTTTCAAATTAAATACAGTCCAAATTACGAGTAAACTGTGAACAAGGTGAGAAGGTTAACAAGTATCAAAGCATCTTGCCAAGACTTAATTATTGCAGATCATCTGAAATAACCTGACTAAAAACTTTGAAAGAAATTACATTACGCTACAAAATAATATTCAGAGTGAGGTAATTCACATGACTGGATAACTGTACTACACAAAGGGATAAGACAGGAAGTTTCAGGACAGATACATCTTGCCAAGAACAAATTTTAGTTATGAATTAACTCACGTGCATCAAACATTTTATACGTTCGTCCATTTAAAAAAGAAGTACATCATAAGCTTCTCTTTTATATTCTGAAAGAACAAGGTATCTACAACAAAAGCACTGTAAATGTTACTTAAAATAAATAGTACAAAATCGAGAATAAATTTCAGGAGAATAATTTCGGAATATTTTGAAACTAAAACAGAAGGGAGACGTTCTCCATTAGTGTACAAAACTGAGAAAAACATACATTAGAGCTTAAAAAATGTTGAACCAGTGAATAAAAAACCAATATTATCTTTTGTAGACGACCTTGCAATTCTATCTGAGAACATTAAAACAACGGAAAATCAATTATGAATTATATTAGGAACACAGAAGAAGTAAAGCTTGAAATACCATTTAAAAATACATACCTAACTAGCAACTAACAGGCAAATAAATTGCTGTATTAGCATCGAGAGCGTTTCTCAAATATTTAGGCAAAGTACTTAAGAAAACTGGCGTTGTATACTAAATTCATTGTTACCAAATGGAAACAGCTTTTTGGCTTACAAAAGACATCTATAATAAAAATGTATCTTTCATATACAACACTCTGAGGCACTACAACACGTTGATAAACACACATATTACAAACAGAGACAGAAAGACTGAATAAATACAAAACAAGAAAACGAACCAGGAAAATTTTAGGCATGTTATACGGGAGAAAGCATGTTCAGACAAGCTAGAATTTCTTGGGCATACTGGGAGAGTGGAACCAAGCAATTAAGCAGACAAGTTTTGGGACATTACGAAACCTGCACTACAGCAAAAACTGAAATAATGAAATGGGCCAATGAAGTAAAATAATATCTTAATGAAACTGAAATAACACAGACTGATGCGTCCTGAGTCCACCACCGGTTCTTGATAGAAGAAGATAATACAGAAAGAAAATCACATTTTTATGAATGTTCGGCAGCTTATTTTTATTTCGTTAATAAGAGACTGAAATCTGAAGGAATCCTTGTAAACAGAAAATCGGTTAACGAAATAAAAATGATCCTGTGAAACATAGACAAAATTGTTCTTTTCATTCAGTATAAATTGATGCACTTGGAAATATTTAGGCAGAAAACTCACGACTGTACTGTTGTGCTGGCAGAAAAACCCGCCAGGACCAATTTGCTCTGGCGATCGAAAAAAAAAACACACATTCTGAGGAAATGACTGTAATAAGAGGAGAAAGAACATGTAAAAGAAAGCATGGTAAATGTTCCCAGTTTCGTATTACACACTCAAGTGGGGCCCTATAGTGAATAATAATACTAACAATAATAAACCTCGTAATTGATATAAGTATAACAAGAAATACATGCCACACGCACACCCACCTAACCATCCACTACCCCCCCCCCTTAACACACACACACACACACACACACACACACACACACACAGACAGACACTACAATACGATGATCAAACACCAAGTTCTGTAAGTGAAACTCAGGGTGCCGTGCTGGAGTGGCCGAGCTCTCTAAGGCGTTTTGCTCCGGAGTGCGCGGTTGCCCGCCGTCGGAGGTTCGAGTCCTCCCTCGGGCATGGGTTATGTGTTGCCATTAGGTTACTATCAGATAGTTTAAGTAGTTCGTAAAAATAATGACTAATAACCACAGTAGTTAAGTTCCTTAGATTTATAAACATTTTAAAACTCTGGTTCTCAAGTGAAACGTTTGTTTGAATAATATCTTGAAGTAAGAACGACAGAATACGAGAAGAAATTGTGCCACTAAAAAGTAGAAAACGGGTACAGACTTAAATACCAGAAAGCGACGAAGCGTCTATCGAAACATGAGGCAGACATCACGAAATGTAGGCTAAAATTCTATGGACATCAAGACATCAAGACTTACGCACAAGATCATTATTTTTGCGAAGAAGCTAAAGAGCGTATGATGGATACAAGAGAAGATCGTATAAAAAGCGTTCAGGTCGAAAAAACAGTGAAAAACGGTCCAGAGATAGAACGGTCAGAGAGATAGGGAACCAAGTGGACCGAAGAAAGGAAGTGGACTCATTGAAAGAAAATGAGGGTCATATGGAAGAGGAGGAAGGCGCAATCATAAACCCTTTACGTGGTCAAATAGTTTGTATACGCAAATAATAACAATTATAATAATAACGAAGAGTATATGGAATGGCAAAAATTCAGGGTACATTAACATTGCAGTAAGCAATTTCGCAAATACGTTTTTGTCGAATATGTACAAGGTCAATCAACACAAATATGTGATAGCAATATACAGGTGGCAGACAAAACTATATCAACACCTAACATGAAAACAACATTTACTTATCAGTAAGGCGTTGGCCTACCTTTGGTTTTGAGGAAAGCTGCAACTGCTCGAGAAACAGATTCGTAAAGTGGTTTCGTTGCAGAACGTTACCTATACTTATAAAAACTTTTCGCCAATTACTTCAACAATGTCGCAGCTGTAAATTTAGTACTGACTCTCTGCTCTGAAACTCCGCATAACGGTTCGATTACATTGATATGCGGCGATTTTGCTGTCCATAGGAAATGTCTGATAATTTTCAGATGATACACGAAGCACAGATTAACCTTTCCGGTGGTCGCATTATAATTGTGGAATATGACAGTGTTTATTAGCAGTTTATTAATCCTAGTAAGCTGTCTGTTGTCGAGGATGGTTAGACATTCCCTTAGAGTTATCCGACCAATACAGGTATGACAGGAATGGTCGAACACCATGGTGCAGATGCCCAAACAAAACTTGAGGAAAGGAGGCATGCCTTATCAGAAGCTTCTTTGAGGGCTTTCAGTACTTAAAGCCGATTATTTGTAGAAAGATCCGTAAGCAGTGACTCATGCATCCATTCCACATTCTTCCACTCTTCAATGTCGATTTCTTCGTATTTAAGCTGCGAAGTCACGGTCACCATCTGAATAAATGATTCATGCGATTTTTGATTGATATAGTAATTCACTTGTAAAAGTGATATATACATTATTAGTACTTGTATATATCTGTGAAATATTTTTACTATGTACTAAGAAAGTATATGGGCTAATAATCTGAACGAGTTCATCAGGTATATACTGCGTGATGTTTTTCCACCGTTTATAAACTCTAGCGATTGATCGAGGAGAGTATACCGAACAAAATTGGTAAATGGACTTATGTCCGGAAATGCATAGTTTCAATGCCACAGACCACAACAATTTGTTATAGAGACTGCAGTATTTATATTAGTATAAACAGTATTTCGTTCTATTTGGGAGTGGAATAGGAAAGGAAATGCTTAGTAGTGGTACAGCGTACCCTCCACCACGAACTTTACGGTGGATTGCGGATTATATATGTAGATGCGTATATTCCTCAAGTAAGTAAAGTGTAAAGGCATTCTAGGTTAAACTTTTATAACCAGTGAAGCCAAGTATATTCCGTTATATGACAGGACGAAAATGTGAAAAAAGTACTAGAAATATAACGATTGGTAGAGACCCAAAACCAATTAGGCCTGCCTATAAAATAAATCATTCATTATAAGGTGTGGCTTGTGTGGTGATATTCACTAAAACAGCTACAGCGTCCTAGAAGTATCGTGGATAAAACGATAACGTGATTACTTTGTCTGAAAACTTGCCTTTCAAGTAAAATACAGTAATATACGTGAAACACATTTATTAGAAATTTCGCAAGAGTGTTGTTTCTAAAATCATTACTCATATCAGCATAGTTTCTAAGTAGAAGTAGCTCTCACTATTTCGACATGAAGCCAAAATCGCGACTTTATTTTCCATACACTCCCCACTACCCCCGCCCCCACAAAAAAAAAAAAAAAAAAAAAAAAAAAAAAAAAAAAAAAAACTGCCTCCTTCATAAAGTAACTCTTTGTAAAATGAAGTATTCTGTTGGAAAAAGAAAAGATTAATAATGCGGTGTGTTGTAACTATGTGATTGTTCTAAATACATTGCCTCCATTGCATACATCTATCACGCCATCACTATAAAAAACAGAAAAATCCATTTTGTATCCTGTGTCTTATTATCCTTTGTCCTGCTCCGATGATATTAAACATCTTAACATGTGATTCATAGTAATAAGTTAGTGTTCCCCGCCAATAAGAAAGAAAATCAAAGCTTTAACTGATTAACTATCATTTCTACATGTTTTGGGCAGGTGAGGAAAGCTGCTAGTGAATTCTGTGGATGCCTTGGGCAGATACAGGCAATATTTTGAAGAGTTGCTCGATGTAGATGAATGTCTCATTTATCGAAGTACATGGAGTAGAAATGATGATGGAAAAAGAATCACATTTCTGGAAGTGGAGACAATGGTCGATAGATTGCAGTGTAATAAAGCGGCTCGAGTATATGAAATTAAGTGAAAATTCATCAAAGGCAATGGAATTTTAGGTCTCAAACAGGATAACTGAAGTATCGTGGGAGTTGGGAGAGGTTCCGCCTGACTTCACGAAAGCAGTAATCACACCAGTATTCAATCATGGAAACAGAAAGGCTTTTAACAATTACTGGAGGGGGGGACACTTTAATTAGCGTTGTGAGCAAATTATTCTAAGATATTGTTGAAAGGAGAGTGCGAGTATTAGTTGAAGACGAATAAAAATCAGTGTGAGTTTAGGCCTCTTAGAGGCTGCCAGGACCAGATTTTTAGCTTACGGCATGTATTGGACAAGTGCTATGAGTGGAACTGTATCTTTATGTATAAAAATGAACCCCTGTTGCTCTTGGGTACGCCATAACTTGGAAACGCCTGAACTAATTTTGTTCCTTTCGTAACTGTCAGAAAAAGGTTTATGTGAAATAAAATGTTTCGGAAATCTACCGGGTAATAACTGGAAAATATGACAAAAACTGAAGTGCGTTTTTCAATGTGTCCGCGTGTTTCTGTTGCATACAAATCTATTGTCTCGTTCCGATTTGGATGAAATTTTGCACGCTTGACCTTAAAAACAAGAGGAAGGTCCCTTTCTACATAAAGTTTCGTTTTATCCCTGACGGAGGGTACTTTACTTAACGACTTCGACAAAATCCATAGTTTTGCTCCGATGCTGATTTTTTTTTATGACACTTGGCTTTTATACCAAGAGAAAGGTCATAGTCTAAATAAATTTTTGTATGGTGCAAGGCAATAAGTAGCTTGCAAAATAACTTTGATTCTCTTTCATTGATAGGCACAAAAGTTGACAGATCTATATGAGTGTGCCTAGATGGGGAGGGTGGAGAGGAACCAAGGAGGAGTGTGGGAGGAGGGACAATAGAAGAAATGGTCAGACAGAGGGGAAATGCGAGAGCAAGACGTGGGTGAGGGGTGGACAGATGGACTGGGGGAGAACAGAACGCCGGTCGCGGTGGCCGAGGGGACTAAGGCGCTCCAGTCACGGTCTTCACGGCCACTACGGTCGGGGGTTCGAATCCCCCCTCGGGCATGGATATTTGTGCCGTCCTAGTTCGTAAGTAGTTCATAAGTAGTTTGTAAGTTTAGGGACTGATGACGCCGTAGTTAAGTCCCATAGACTATACAAACATTTGAATATTTTTTGGAGAACAGAATAAATAATACCCGTCAACAACTGGTTTTTAGGTAGTGTTTTATAGATCTACATCTACATGGGATACTCTGAAAATCACATTTAAGTGCCTGGGAGAGGATTCATCGAACCACCATTATACTATTTATCTCCTATTCCATTCTCGAATAGCGCGCGGGAAAAAAGAACACCTGAATCTCTCAGTTCGAGCTCTGATTTCCCGTATTTTATTATGATGGCCATTTCTACCTATGTAAGAGGGAGTCAACAATATATTTTCGCATTCGGAGGAGAATGTTCGTGATTGGAGTTTCGTAAGTAGCCCACGCCGCAGTGATAAGCGCCGTTGTAATGATTCCCATCCCAGATCCTGTATAATTTCCGTAACGCTGTCTCCCCTGTATCGTGACAATACAAACCGAGCTGCTCTTCTTGGGACTCTTTCGATGTTCTCCGTCAAACCCACCTGATAAGAATCCCACACTGGGCAGCAATACTCCAAATGAGGACGGACAAGCGTAGTGTATGCAGTCTCTTTAATAGATCTGTTGCATCTTTTCAGCGTTCTGCCAGTAAAACGCAGTCTCTGGTTTGCCTTTCCCACGACATTATCTACGTGTTATTTCCAGTTTAAATCATGGTTCAGGATAGTTTCAGGGGTAAGACAAGGCTGCAGCTTGTCACAGCTGTTAATATTATTTACGGATCATAAGTTGAAAACGATACACTAGCAGGGTGACATTAATAAAGGTGAAAACAAAATAAACAGTCGAACCTTAGTGCATAGGGCTCACGTCATTTCTGAACCGCGGTGGAGTAGCCGAGCGGTCAAAAACGTCTCGCTGCGGAGCGCGCGGTTGCTCGCCGTGGAGGTTCGAGTCTTCCCTGGGCCATGGGTGTGTGTGTGTTTGTCCTTAGTTAGTTTACCAAGGTTTAAGTACTTTGTAAGCTATGGACTGATGACCACGCAGTTTGGTCCGATAGATTTACAAACACTTGAACATTTTTTCATTTCTGACCCGGAAAGTTTGCCCACTGAGCTGTCTCATCTGGAGGTAACATTTCGACAGAATGGCTATGGTGAAGGGCGGATTAAAAGAGTGTTGCGCTATCGACCACATGTGCAACGGGCTAGTGATGATAACACTGAGTCGGCACCCACGTCAGTGGCCTTTCTGCCAGACGTCGGCAGCACTTCTAACGAGATTGGCCGCGTTTTGCGTAAAAACAATGTAAAATGTGTGTTTCGTCCAGCTTCTAAAATTATGGCACTGTTGGGATCCGTTAGGATGATCTCGGTTTGCGCAAGGTGGGTGTCTACCGTATCTCATGTAGCTATGGCATGTCATATGTTGGTCAAACTATTAGGACTGTTGAGGACTGTTGTATTGAGCATAAACGTCACACGTTTACAACAGCCAAACAAATCTGCTGTGCCCTAACACTGTCTTGACATAGGTCACCCTATGGAATACAACAAAACGGAAATTCTGGTATGCACTTCCAACAACTGGGACTGTGTTATCAAGGCAGCGATAGAAATAAAACTTGAAAAACTTATGAAGAGACATGGAGGGTTCTGCTTAAATTCCGCTTGGGATCCTGCTCTCTCACTTTCCATGGAAGCAATTAGTATTATAAAGCTATAATGTATAGTTTGGTCATGTGAAACGCCATAAAAAAGTCACATATTTGTAAAATCCTCTACCTATACCATATTCCTGTACATGATCCGTGCTACATTTTCTGACCCGCGACGGAAATTTGAAGACCTATTTTCTTGTCTATTGAAACAGTTAGGCGACTGCTTCTAGGATGGTCTCTTTCATGTGATTGTGAAGAAGACACAACCACGATTTTGTGTAGTGTAGTATTCCTGATGTGATGTCTCAAAAGAGACATGTAGCATGCTTTTCGTTAAAAGTTGTGTAACTGCAACATTAAGAAACTGTTTCAAAATTCTTGTTACTCTTACAATTTCATGACGTTTTATATGATTCAAAGTGAACATGAACGTTATTTTGTGTGCTTTCTTAATCTCATTTGCACTAGTGTTTGGTGTAACTCAAATGTTCAAATGTTTGTTAAGCTTATGGGACTTAACTACGGGGTCATCAGTCCCTAAACTTACGAACTACTTATGAACTAGCTAATACTAAGGACGGCACAAATATCCATGCCAGAGGGGGGATTAGAACCCCCGATTAGAACCCCCGACCGTAGTGGCCGTGCAGACCGTGACTGGCGCTCCTCAGTCCCCTCGGCCACCGCGGCCGGCTTTGGTGCAACTCAGAATCATAGAAAGAAGAGCGCCCCAAGATAAGAACGGAGGAAAGAACAAACGATAGAAATGCAGTGTGATACTGTGGATATACGAGTGTTATGCAAGTTACCTCATAACGTTTGAAGTGCCGTCCTGGGATTCTATCAATGTGATAAAACGATACATGGCTTGTGCGATGTCTGTCTGACCTGTGGCAAGTGAGAAAAATTTATGTGAATTAAAGAGTCGACTGAAGTCCTCGAGTGTGTGCGGAATGCCAGTGATTAAAGGTGAATGCGGATTTTCGTCCACATCTGACAGTGTGATAAAAGAGTCAAGTGTCATGTGTTGACTCGCAATTACAAAAGTTGTCAGCAGTTACAGTTTCCACATATAACATTGTGATAAGAAAAAGAGTGATTTGTTGACAGGCTGTTAAGGAAGTGCATCAGGCACCGAGTAAAGTGTCCGGCCTGAGACAGCCGCCTCGGAAGAAACAAAACTGCACAGTGTGTCTCTTGCAACTGACTTCACCTTCGTTGCAGAAGAGGGGTTCATTGCGATAACGGTTCCCCGTGTTGTGGCATGACAGACTCTTATTGTGCATCAAGGTAGCGTACATTATTGTAATGTAAAAAGAAAACACTGCTTGTAAATGTTTGTCTATAGCCTATATTTTCATTGTGTATGATTGTCAAAGATGCTGTATATACTAACGTTGTTGCATGCCCAGTTCAGAAAAAATAGAGTATTCGTAAGAAACTGAGTGATACGAGCAATTGATTGTACTCCCATTGTACAACATGTTTCAAAGTCTTTGCATGAAACGTCTTAAGAGTGCTATCATGTGGAGGCATCTTTTCAATGAAATCTCGAGCCCTGGACCAAAGAGATTTAATTGAACCAGCAGCTTCTCCTAACCGCGAATGCAGCCTGGAACGTTATCTATACTGAGTGTGATTTCAAACAGAGAAATCTTAAGAAGGAGTGTTCCTAAAAGGAGAGAAATATCTTAGAAGCTTCCCTACCGCATTTTACGCAGAGTAGATGCCTGGCTGTCAGGCAGTACACATGACATTCGAACGTGGCAGAGTGTCTACTCCCCACTGTTTCTCTGGAATACAATCAATTTAGTTGCAACTCTCGTGAAATTCCAACATAGTGGATTTGACGATCCGAAAGTTGCTATTCAGTTCCTTTATTAATTTTAATCTCCGCACTGTTGCATTTTCCAAACATTTCTTGGAGACTGGTTTCGGACTTAAACGTCCATTTTGGAACTTGCCCTCAACCGTAATTTTATTCATGTCATTTCACCACTTCCATACACAACCACCTAAATTTCACTCGATTATTACATTCAATAAATTCATTCTTTATTGTTACAATAAAGACTCTAACAATAAAAAATGAAATGTATGTTGTTGTGTATGGAACTGGTGAAATGATGTGAACACGATTTTGAGAGCATTTTTAAAAATGGACGGTTAAATCCGAAACCTGTCATCAAGAAAAGATTTAGAAAATGAGGATGATCAGAGGTTAAAAATAAATAAAGGAATTAGTTAGCAGTATCATCAAATACATTTAGGAGTTTCTTTAGCTGTTAAGAAATTCATACATGACGTTCTGTAATATCTGAGTTCCATTTCAGACATTACTCTCATAGAAACGACTTTTTTGAACTTTTTTGATACTGTCCTGTGAACAATTACACATTGCAAAAGATTATGATCTGTGGAAAACAGGCTACTATTGCTGGTGAATTATAGGTCTAACAGTTACTGGCATGTATCTTTTATGGCCAATTGAGAAAATGTCGGTAGGCCACTTCTTATTTGTGTAGTAATTATGCATCATTGTTTGGTTCTCCGCATCTACATGACAAAATTAATTATTAAGACAGAAACTTCTAGACTTGCAGAAAAAAATGGTTTCAATTCATGAATGATTATACATTTATGTCATTGATGGATTTTTTGAATCGTTTTATTTCATTTGTTTATAACCTAATTTCATTTTCACACTGCAGACAGTCAACGAAATGGATAGCTTCTTGAAAGGAACGCATAAAATGAACATTAAGAAGAGCAAAACAGGGGTAATGGAATGCAGTCTAAGAAAATCAGGCGATGCTGAAGGAATTAGATGAGAAAACGAAACAATAAATGTGGTAGATAAATTATTGTTACTTTGGCAGTAAAATAACATACGATTGCCGCAGTACAGAAGATATAAAATTAAGAACGGCAATGGGAAGAAAAGGTTTTTTTAATAGAGAAATTTGCTGAAATCAAATATTAAGTGTAAGGAAGTCTTTTCTGAAGGCATTTGTGTGGAATGTCGCTTTGTATGGTAGTGAAACATGGACGATAAACAATTCAGACAGGAAGAGAATAGAAGGTTTGGAAATGTGGTGCTACAAAAGAATGCAAATGTTGACCTGGGTAAATAAAGTAACTAGTGAGGAGGTACTGAACAGACTTGAGAAGAAAAGAAATTTTTGGCATAAATTGACTGAAGAAGCGATCTATTGTTAGAACAAATTTTTAGACACCATGTAATCGTCAGCTTACCATTGAAATGTGTGCTAAAAATTGCACAGTAAGCAGTTTCAAGTGGAGGTGGGTCGCCGTTCTTATGAGGAGATGCAGAGGCTTGCTCAGGATGGAGAGGTGAGAGAGCTGCGTCAAACCAGTCTCCGGACTGAAGATCACAACACCAAACAACAACTCACGTCGATCTTAATATTTCCCTTTTTGTTTTTCAGTATTTTTTATATGAGATCCGCCACAAATTACAGTTGCTTTAGATACATAAACGTTTTTAATAACTACATTATCTAAATTTTTCCCTTTTATGATCGTCCTACACATTTTCGTTTGTATCTATTGCTGGTAAGTGTTATGTTCTTTCTATGTTTGCTGTTACTTTTGTTATCTTCCATAGTTATCTCAGGTGGTTCAAACATTTCTCCTTAATACTTCAAATTTTCAACTTGGGATTTTTTTGGCTGGATTTGGTGATCATTTATTTGTTTATTTGTCTGGTTTCATGGGACGTAAAGCTGTTTGGTCATGGAGGGAGACCCTGAAAAGAAACTCCACTCACATTGTTGCCTCATCCCAATTATTCAGATGCAAAGCAACCTTCATTTTACTTTCTAATTAAACATTATCAGTTTTGAACAGTTTTTGCAATCCCACAATGTTATTTTCTTGGTCCAAAAAGCAAATACTTCAGTTTAAACAAAGAAAATGCCTACTGCACCGCTGGTGCCTTAAACTAATGAAATGATGATTGTTTGAATCTTCATCTGATACCTTCATTCTGCGTCTGATCTGTAAAATAAGGAAACTGTAACATCCTCAGCGCGTTTTAGACAAAGTAGGCAAATCTCATTTTGGACACGTCAGTTAAATTTATAAGTTTAATTTCATTTTCATTTTCTGATCGATTTTTCCACAACTACATTGAATAGTAATGGAGGTACACCAATACCTTCTGGGTCCCTGTAGTAATTTCTAACTGTGTAGAAAGTTCTAGCAAATACCAACTTCAGGTGTTAATTTAGTCACATATTGTTTGGTAAGTGTTTCTTTTTCTTAAATCTGAAATTCCTCAGGCCCTGAAACACGGTTCTTATACACATCGTATGCCTTTCTTTAGAAATATCTGCAAATGTGGTCACTGTTTACTTAGTTTCGCAAATTTGGTGGATTTTACAGCAAGTTGAAAATAAGCAAACGCCTTTATAATATCCTGTATTTCATTAGTGTCTTTTCTAATGACGTGGGTGAATTGAGGTTTTCTTTTCACTTCACCAAATTTTCGAATGTCTCTTGAAAAAGGATAGTCAGTTGGCCGCCATTTATTTTTAACATTTTGAAAAATTTTCCATGTTAAGGTGCCATTCTATTTTCGCAAATGCGGAGTATTTATCTGATTTCTTAGAATGTGAGAAATGTTGAGTCCACGTGTTTAATTTTAAAGGGTCTATTCATTTTTCCAATAAATTTCCAGACTATGCTTACTCTTTTGATGAACTGCCTTAAATAAAAAAACTTGTACACCTATCTTTTTATTTTCGAAACGTAGCCTATACGTTATTGCTGTCTCGCAATAAATCTTTTTCCAGACTTGCTTTCAAAGTTGCTCTTTTACAGGAATTATCAATGGATAAAGTTATATTTACCAATATATCTGCAGTCTGCTTTCCATTCTACACCATCCCTTACTGAACCTCTGCCAACAGAATAATTAAGAATAATAAATTCCTACGCTTTGTTGCAAGCTAGCTTTTCATTCTCGGTTTCTTATTTCATTTTACATTCTGAAATTGAGTTTCTGGTGCACATAGGACACTAAAGGGGAAATAATTCCGTCCATTTATCAATGGCATTCCATGGCTACAAGTAATTATAATGATAAACATAATATATAGCCATAATATGGCGCATTCTCGGTATTAGCTACAGATTTATGTTGTTTAGTTTGATTTCATATCTTATTTCATTAATTTTGTAAAACATATTCGCTATTTAGATTATCTCTCTCGACAAACCATTTTTCTCCAGATTATTTTCTTTTTTCGGTTGTTTGTTCCTCGTTCAGCCAGTCATGTGCTAAACATTGCTAACAAGAAAAATCTGTCTGACTAAAGTTATTCATAGAAGTATTTTCTTATTGTTTAAGAGAACACATTGCGCCTACTGTGAAAGGAAAATGAACGTTTATGTAACTTACGTTAGTTGGAAAGGAACAGTACCTTGTTTTCTGTCCGAGTTCCAGGAAAGCAACTAACGGAGAGACATGTTGGTTCCATATGTCAGTGATAATTAATAACAGCATGAAACCAAGTATTGGATACATCTAGCCACGATTCAGGCAGAATTTCGCAGCACATCCGCACGCGAGAAGCCGGCGGTCGGCTTGGCGGCTGCGACAAAATTTAGGCCTAGCCCGGTCAGCGCGGGCCCAGGTTGAGTCTCGTTTTGAACTAAAATTACATTTCTCCTCATAGATGTCGCACTGTGTAGCGACGAAGCCCTCTTTTCAGCATTTTGGAACAGCCATAGACTGAAACGTTGTTCAGTAGAAATGATGAACTCTTAATTCACAGTCATCAATTGCAGTTCGAGGGTAATGAGATTTAATTAGGGGTATAAGAGAAATTAGGTACTATGGTTAGATCCAAAGAAAGTTAAACACATTATGATATGTAACAATTAGGAAATAAATGTATGGAAATGTATGCGTGTTATAGAGAGGCTATGGTCACTATAACTTATAAATCTTGTTGAGTTTCCGATACCTGATATATAAACTCTTTTCATATTCTTACATTTACACGAAAATGGAAAATAACTTCAGGAATTATTGTAAAAATATATGTGTTGCCATACCCAGAAATGTGCATACTTAAATTTATAGTGTGAAACATCATCACTGGCTCCGAATTAATGCAACACGAAAGTCCGGTGACATATTTCGCTGCATGCGGAAATCCGATTGAGGCAGACTGTTACTTATGTCCTCGCTACTCGTATTGCATTATCTAAAGAATCGTAGTATAAGATCGTAACAATATGAACATAAGCATTCGAGGCAAGCAGAGATAATGAGTATACCTTGCATACTTAATGCGGTTTATTTGACAATTAACTGAAAATTACTTTTATAAATTACAGTTGTGTGTGTGAAATTTGTTTAATTAACGTGTAAAAGGAATAAATAATTATTGTAGGAGTATGGAAACTCAGTCATTACCCACGATAACGAATTATTTCAACTTTTATTTGAGTGTAAATTATTTTTTGCTGCGGCATATTTCACGTAAAATGTGCGGCCATTTTGAATCCCGTGCGTTTAGTACGCTGAACCCCGGCGGCAGCGCTGACTATCTCCGTCTCTCTCTCTTTCTCTCTCTCTCTCTCTCTCTCTCTCTCTCTCTCTCTCTCTCTCTCTCTCTCGCTTTCCTCCACACTCTGTCCCCCACCATCTGGTATTCTCTCTCTCTCTCTCTCTCTCTCTCTCTCTCTCATCTTCCCTTTCCTCCCGCGCCGCAGTTCTCGTGTCCTCCTCTACAGTCTTATTTCAACTCATTGTACGTTCGGCAGTTCTCTGCTCTTCTACTATGGGGCCTGGACATTATTGTTTTGTTTTTTCATTCCCTTTCGCGTGGGGAACTGCTATGTGCTTTCCTCGCAGAACGTGATATGTTGCTTGTTGTGTTATATGTCTCTTGCGCAGCTGTGTACGAGAATATTTCAGGTTTATACATTAATCGAAAGTAAATCTTGGTTACATCGTAGCTGAACATGAATTTGTAAGAAGACAGTTTCATGCTGTTAAATTGAACGTCTCTATTTAGTGATTACCCGTTTTCATTCCTCATCTACTGTGTTACCGTTTTGACAATGCAACACTATCCCATCCATTCTGTTTACTGAACAATATATTCAGATATTGTCCCTCCAAGAAGTCATCAACTAATTTAATTTTGACATCGCTGTAAGACACCTTTAAATCCTAATTCGCCTTTTCCTCATATGGTTATGCCTAACCATTAACTTTCAATTCTTTAAGTAGATCAAGTCATTAGGGCTACAGACGTGTTATATGACGTAGTTTGTGTGTTCTTCCCATGATCAATCAGTCTCCTCTTCATAAGAGATTCTCTGATTATTGCTGCCGTGCTTATTGCTAGTGTGTCAGTACTTGGAGTGGCATGAGTGCTATATTATCATAAATGTACTTATCACAATGATAAGAGAACTTTCATTATTGCAATATCCAACTCGGTTATAGTCATGCCTTTATAACTCTCATGTGTTGAATCTGAATGTACCTTACAAAATTTTCTACTTCGAGTTTTGAGTTTTTTATTCTTTATTGTTCATTTTCTGAATTTTGCTGTTTACTATTCTCATTTAATATCGTTAATTTATTTCATTTATGTTTTTTGTGTGGCAATGGTTGAAGATCTAAAAATCGTAACTAGTTATCATGTTTGATATTTGGCACTTTAATTACCTGATGGCAAGACAGTCATATATATATATATATATATATATATATATATATATATATATATATATATATATAGCTTTCTGAAACATGCATGGTGCAATTCTCATCATACTTAGCAATGCCCGACAGTGTAATCAGAGATTTTGTTAGTCACTGATTGGTTTTGCGAGAGGCAGTGGAACGTTGAGCTGTTTGACAATGTCTCGTGTAGTGAATTGTCTAGATCTGTAATAGCCACTTCGGAGAAAAACTATCGTGTAAGAAAAGTATACCTCTTGCATAGTCTGACGACATTCAGTTGACTTCAAGTTGCTTGCAGCACAGGCGGTAACTGGGATAGCGCTTCCTCGTGTCGTGACGCGCATTGTATAGCAAGGTAGCATAGATAAGTACAACTTCATTTGTAATTAAAAATAAACCTAGTTTGTAGCGGAATCAGCCCAACAGCCTAATGATTCATTGTAAGTAGCTTCGGTTATTGTCAAAGATGCTGCTAACGTTTCGTAAGCAGCTAAGAGATGCGAGCAAGACATTGCATTCCCATTATACAGTGCGTTCGAAGTCTTTGCATGACGCGTCTTGGGGTATTTGGTCACATAATGGGGAGGCGTTTTACATTGAACTCCACAGGCCTGACACAAAGAGACTTCACTGAACTAGAACTATCTGCCTTGCACACTACCTACCCCAGTAAAAGGACTGCACTTTTCAAGAAGGGAACCTTAGAAGTGAGTGTTGCTGAAAAGAGAAATATATTTCAGAAGCTCGGACTACCGGCTTTTACGAAGTGTAGATGCCTGGTTGTTAGGCAACACACATGGCACACGAACGTGTCAGACTGCCTGCCATCTGGTGTCTCTCATGAATATGAACAGGTTAGTTGGAAGTGTTACAAAGTTCCAACAAATTAATTTGGTATTCAATTCGTTTCTGTAATTTAAACTTGATCATAGTTTCATTTTCAGATCTATTTCTTGGTGGCAGGTTTCGGACATAGCCGTCCATTTTAAAACGTGACCACAACATTCGATATTGCATCCACGCTGTACCGTTATTAAGTCATTACTTGATTTGGCATGAAATTTATACTATCATAAATGGATACATTAAGACGTTAATAAAAGGTTTTTCATTGTTCATTTTTTGTTTACTATGCTTTTTATAGATGATTAATTTATTCAGTCTTCTATTGTACAGGAATGGTAGAAGATCGTCACTATATCACGTGCGATAAATACAATTATATGTCGAACTGTACTTACCTGATGGTAAGACCATCTATGGTAAAGAGGAAACATCACGATCTAGTGCATGGTGCAATTCTCATCATACTTGCCACTGCCCCTCAGTGTATTGTGAGATTTTGTTTCCTTAATGAGTGTTTCTAGTGAGGTTTGTTAAACTTCTAGTTAGTACAACTAGCAACTGACGGAACCAGCTGACATATTTTGGTGTGTGTGTGGACAATTTCGTACCAAAGTCTCAGAGGAAAGGAATTATTCATTTAAGAAGGCAAAAAAACTGGTATATTTTCAAATATTTTGTTGAATTGATGAGCCAAGGTCGTGCAACAATTATTAAATAATTTTACGAACATTTGGTTGTACAAGAATATCTATCCTTTTGATACACTACCCCGATATCGACGTTGGAGACACTTTAAAAAGCAAATTCAGTCCAATGAGTTGATAATGACGATTTAGTAACCTATAAGACTCAACGACAGGATGGAATATGCACTTGCAAACGGTTTTAAACCATCTTCCGTGCACTTAAATGCGATTAGCGGAATATTTATGTAGATGTAGAAATGCGGATAAAGAGCGAAAGAATAAACATACTTATAAAGTCAAATGGCGATAAAAATTATTAAGAAACCTATAACGTAATTGTCCAGTTGGTGATTAAGATAAATATTTTGCGGCTCTAATTTCACATTACCTGCATAAACAGTACTACCACAGTAACAGTATAGATGAAAGGTAAAGTCACTGTTTTTATATGTTGCTGTTACTGATTCATCAAGAATATAGCACGATACTATACAGAAAAATACAGCATATAAATTTATTTGCCACAGACATTGCCGTGGTTGGGGGGGGGGGGGGGTTGGCTTGCGTGCCTCAACTATATAGATAGCCGTACCGTAGGTACAATCACAGCAGAGGGATATCTGTGGAGAGGCCAGACAAACGTGTGGTTCCTGAAGAGGGCAGCAGCCTTTTCAGTAGTTTCAGGGACAACCGTCTTCATAATTGACTGAGTTGGACATGTAACATCAACTAATGTGGCTTTGCCACACAGTTACTGCGAACGGCTGGAAGCAAGGGAAAACTACAGCCATTACTTTTCCCGAGGACATGCAGTTCTATTGTATGAATATATAATGGTGGTATCCTCTCGCATAAAATATTCCGGAGATAAAATAGTCCCCTATTCGGATACCCGGGCGAGGACTACTCAGGAGGATGCGGTCATCAGGAAAGGCAATACTGGCATTCTATGAGTCGGAGCGTGGAATGTTAGATCCCTTAATCGGGTATTGATAGGGAATTACAAACAGAGGCCAGAATGAGTAACGTTGAAGTAGATATCCTCGGCGTAGTGAAGCAACTTATATCACTTAACAAGAACAATTCTTATGGTCCGGATTGTATACCCATTAGATTTCTGTTTGCTTATGCTGAAGCGATAGCTCCATACTTAACAGTTATATACAACCGCTCTCTCAAAGAAGGATCTGTACCCAAAGATTGGAAAGATGCACAGGTCACACGTATATTCAAGAAAGGCAGTACGAGTAACCCACTAAACTACAGGCCTATTTCTTTGATGTCTATTTGCAGCAGGGTTTTCGAACATATTCTGTATTCAAATATTATGAATCATCTTGGACAGAATGATTTATTGACCCAAGGTCAACACGGATTTAGAAAACATCGTTAATGCGAAACACAACTAGCTCTATACTCACACAAAGTGATGAGTGCCATCGACAAGGGTTTTCAAATTGATTCTGTATTTCTTGATTTCCAGAAGGCTTTTGACACCGTACCTCACAAACGGATTTTAATAAAATTGCGTGGTTATCGTATATCGCCCCAAATTTGTGATTGGATAGGGGATTTCCTGTCAGAGAGGACACAGTTCGTAGTAATCGCCGGTAAGGCATCGACTAAAAGAGAGGCGATATCAGGCGTTCCACAGGGTAGTGTTATTGGTCTTCTGCTGTTCCTTATTTACATAAACGATTATGGAGAAAATCTAAGCAGCTCTCTTAGGGCCGGAATTTGAAGCTGAGTGTAGTACGATCTTGCTGCCGCCTACTTACATTTCGCGTAGTGACCACAAAGACAAAATAAGAGAAATTACGGCTCGTTCGGAGGCATATAGGCATTCTTTTTACCTCGTT
Organism: Locusta migratoria; assembly: GCA_026315105.1. Taxonomy (NCBI): domain Eukaryota; kingdom Metazoa; phylum Arthropoda; class Insecta; order Orthoptera; family Acrididae; genus Locusta; species Locusta migratoria. The sequence continues at coordinate 659,940,455 of CM048746.1, forward strand.
CTATTTGGAAGCGGAATAGGAAAGGAAATGCTTACTAGTGGTACAGTGTACCCTCCGCCACACACCTTACGGTGGATTGCGGAGTATGTATGTAGATGTAGGTTGTTTGCAGATGACGCCGTCATTTACCGTCTAGTAAAATCATCTGAAGATCAGAACCAACTGCAGAGCAATCTAAATAAGATATCACTATGGTGTAAAAACTGGCAATTGACACTAAGAAATGAGAAGTGTGAAGTCGTACACATGAGTACAAAAAGAAATTTGTTAAACTTCGTTTACAAGATAAATCAATCAAACGTGAAGACCGTAAACTTCACTAAATACCTAGGAATTGCTATTACTTCAGACTTAAACTGCAAAGAACACGTAGATAATATCGTGGGAAAGGCGAACCAGAGACTGCGTTTTATTAGCAGAACGCTGAAAAGATGCATCAGAACTACTAAAGAGATTGCATACACTACGGTTGTCCGTTCCCATTTGGAGTATTGCTCTCCAGTGTGGGATCCTTATCAGGTGGGTTTGACGGAGGACATAGAAAGAGTTTAAAGAAGGGCAGCTCGTTTTGTATTGTCACGATAGAGGGGAGACTGCGGAAATGATACAGGATCTGGGATGGGAATCATCACAACAACGGCGCTTATAGCTGCGGCGTGGGCTACTTACGAAACTCCAATCGCCTACATTCTCCTCCGAATGCGAAAATATATTGTTGACTCCCACTTACATAGGTAGAAATGATCATCAGAATAAAATACGAGAAATCAGAGCTCGAACGGAGAGATTCGGGTGTTCTTTCTTCCCGCGCGCTATTCGAGAATGGAATGGGAGATAAATAGGACAAAGGTGTTTCGATGAACCTCCTGCCAGGAACTTAAATGTGATTTGCAGAGTATCCAATGTAGAGGTAGGGAGGATAGAAAATTTAAAAAGAGAAATGTTTGGTTGTGCTGATGCAGCTTTTGTCTTTCCGTGCTTGCTGTATTAGGTTTGTGGTTTATTCCGCCTTATGCAAGACACTTTTTGTTTTGTTTAAATACCCAAACTAGTTTCGGCACTTATTGTGCCATTTTCCGTGGGTTCCTGTTGTTTATTTTATTGTGTCATTCGCAAGGATTTACATGTGCATTAATTGTGGAAAATTGACAACCTGTCATATTTGAGCTGTGGTGTTGCTGCTTGTTTGTTTGTGTCGTGTTCTTATGTTTTATGGTCCTCAGTGCGATTTTTGCTGTGAAACAGCACTGTTTACGTCGCCATTTTTCTTGTTGTTGTCAAAGTTCGTCATTTCACAATTCATGCACATGCAAATCCTGCGAATGACACAATAAAATAAACAACAGGAAGCCACGGAAGATGGCACAATAAGTGCCGAAACTAGTTTGGGTATTTAAACAAAACAAAAAGTGTCTTGCATAAGGCGGAATCAACCACAAATCTAATGTTTGGTTGGTTGGGATGGGGGCACCAAACTGCTAACATTACCGGTACCCCGGTGGGGAGAAGGAGTGAGGATGGGGAAGTAGGGGAAGGGAAAGGAAATGCAGTCCAGGGAGGAAAGAAGGACGAAAGGCTGCATTAGCTCGGGGCCCGTGCTCGCCACGCAAGTACTCACGAAAGAACTGTGAGTCCCCTGGGGGAAAGAGAAATGGATAGGTTCAAGTTAGATATAGTAGGGATTAGTGATGTTCGGTGGAAAGAGGAACATAGTTTCTGGTCAGGTGAGTATAGGATTATAAATACAAAATCAGTTGGTGGTATTACAGGAGTAGTTCTGATAATAAATAAGAAAATAGTAATGCGGTTAAACGGTATGAGCAGCGCAGTGATCGCATTATCGTAGTAAAAATACATACGAAACCAACACCGACAACAATAGTACAGGTTTATATGCCAACTATCTCTGCTGATGATGAGGAGATGGAAGACATGTATGAGAAGGTAAAGGAATTTATTCAGACAATTAAGGGAGGGAAAAACATAATTGTGATGGGAGACTGGAATTCGGTAGTAGGAAAAGGAAGAGAAGGAAAAATAGTAGGTGAATATGGGTGGGGCAGAAGGAATGAAAGAGGAAGCCGCCTGGTAGAATTTTGCACGGAACTAAATTTAATCATAACAAACACCTGGTTTGAGAATCATGAAGAAGGTTGTATACGTGGAAGAGACCAGGAGACACCGGAAGGTATCAGATAGATTTTATAATGGTGAGACATAGATTCCGGAACCATGTCATAAACTGCTAAACATACCCAGCGGCAGATATAGACTCTGACCATAACTTGTTAGTCATGAACTGTAGGCTGAAGCTGAAAAAACTGCAGAAAGGTAGGAAAATAAGGAGATGGGACTTAGATAAATTGAAGGAAAGTGAAGTTCTGGAGAATTTCAGAGGGAGATTTAGGCAACAATTGGCAGAAACAGGGGGAAATAAAACAGTAGAAGAGGAATGGGTAGCATTGAGAGATGAAATAGTGAAGGCAGCAGAGGACCAAATTGGCAGATAGTAAAAATCTACAAAAATTCCTTTGATGTCACAGGAAAAAGTAAACTTAGTCGAGGAAAGGAGAAAATATAAAAAAGTAGTAAATGAATCAGGCAAAATGGAGTACAGAAGAAATGAGATTGGCAGGAAGTGCTCAATAGCTGAGCAGGAGTGGCCAGAAGGTAATTGCAACTCTGCCGGCCGCGGTGGCCGAGGAGACTGAGGCGCTCCAGTCACGGTCTGTACAGCCACTCCGGTCGGGTGTTCTAATCCCCCCTAGGGCATAGATATTTGTGCCGTCCTAGTTCGTAAGTAGTTCATAAGTATTCATAGAATATATGACTTCAACTGCTATTGGGCAAAGCTTTGCCCAATAGCAGTTGAAGTCATATATTCTATGAATATTAAATAATAACAGCTGCTGGATCAGAATGTGACGTCTGTTCTTTCCGAACAGACGCCACATGTATATATATAGTTCATAAGTAGTTTGTAAGTTTAGGGACTGATGACCCCGTAGTTGAGTCCCATAAGCTGTACAAACATTTGAACATTTGAAATGCAAGTCCATAAAAGAATGTATAAATAGGGGAAAAACAGATACCGCCTGCAAGTAAACAAAAAAGACGTTTAGAGAAAGAAAAGGAGCTGTATTAATATAAAGAACTCAGATGAAAAACCAGTTCTCTTCAAAGAAGGGAAAGCTGAAAGGTAGACAGAATACATAGAGGGACTGTACAAAGGAAATGAACTTAGAGACAACATTGTAGGAAGGGAAGAGGAAGTAGATGAAGATGAAATAGGAGATACTGTACTGAGAGACAGAGCACTGAAAGACCTAAGTCGAAACAAGACCCCTGGAGAAAACGACATTGTCACAGAACTACGGAAGTTTCTTGGAGAAGCAGCCATGACAAAACCTTTCCACGTGGTGCATAAGATGGACGAGACAGGGAAAATACCCTCAGACCTAAAGAAAAATTTAATAATCCCCATTCCAAAGAAAGTAGGTGCTGATAGGTGTAAATTTACGGAACGATCAGTTTAATAAGTCATGGTTGCAAAATTTTAACACGAATTATTGGCAGAAGCAAAATCTGGTAGAAGTCGACCTCGTGTAAGATAAATTTGGATTCAGGAAAAATGTAGGAACACGTGAGGCAATATTCTCTTTATTGCGTATCTTAGAAGATAGATTAAGAAAAGGCAAACATACATTTCTAGCTTTTGTAGACTTGGCAAAAGCTTTTGACAATGTCAATTGGAATACATTCTTTCAGATTCTGAAGTCAGCAGGAGTAAAATATAGGGAACTAACATATTAACTGCAGTTGGCGGTGGCCGAGGAGACTGAGACGCTCCAGTCACGGTCTGTACAGCCACTCCGGTCGGGGGTTCGAATCCCCCCTAGGGCATGGATATTTGTGCCGTCCTAGTTCGTAAGTAGTTCATAAGTAGTTTGTAAGTTTAGGGACTGATGACCCCATAGTTAAGTCCCATAAGCTGTACAAACATTTGAACATTTTTTGCAGTTATCAGAGTTGAAGGGCTGTTTCCATAGCAACTCATTTGTGTAATATACTTGAAGAACATTTCACAGGAATTTATTGTCATCGTTATTTCTCTCGATAAAAGAGGTTTAAATGAGTTTACTGATGTTTTACGCCTGCATTCAGATTACAATTGGTGCCTACTGCCTACTTCAGTCATTTTACGTCATAAAACGCAAAACTAAGTATTTTAGTTCTAGTCATAAATATTACGATAATTAGCACAAACCTGTTGTTGGAAATCGTGTTAAAAATCAAGAAATTGTTGCGTTGCAGCAAGGTGAGGTTAGGCCTAGAACTTCGCCAGACAGTGCTTCAAACAGAAAAATGAAACATCATACCGCAAAACAAATGGTATTAATAGTGAAAATAAAGTTTACATTTTGATTAGCATTACTTTTGTCTGTTGCTGATGATATATACTTGAGCAAAAAGAAATCCTTGTTTAGCGACGATGTTAAGAAGAGGTCTATCCAGCCAAATTGTAGTGGAATGTCAAGTGTGTAAAGTAACGAAATATACAGTGACATCTCCTATAACACGCATAAAATATTGTGAATTGACTATTCGCCTTAGTCATGCCGTGAGGTGTAGTGGGAAGGGAAGAAAACATGCTCCAGATATTCTGAGCTGTGATGAATCACCCACCGCCAACAGCCAAATTGGGAGGGTATTACAAACAATCGCATAATGCCCTAAAGAAGTCAGTGAGGGGTCTATGCAGAGGTCAGTAAAATAATTTGTATGTATGTGTCGAATTACTGATATTGTTGCTGCATTAGACGGTTCTTGACACAAGAGAGACCATACATTGGGTTATTATCTGTGTAGATACAAAAAAAGTGCTGGACAAAACACTGCATACGTTGTGCCAATAAGGTAAATGAACGATAATCTGACAAGACAATGAACGATTCAGTGGTGGCGTGGAAAGTAAGGGGCAGTGTCTATTTTCAATTGCTAGACGTTGTGTACGACACATTCACTACCTGGTGACTCCAAAGACTTCAGTGGTGTGGTTGCTAATCCATATGATGAAACTGAAATTCAATCAAGGAAGGGAACGTATGTCTTTAAGAGAACAGGGAAATAATTCTGCAAGGACATGACACTACGTTATTTAAAACATACACACTAATGGTAAAGCAATAATTGATGGATAAGGCAGGAGCGAAACAGAAATAGAATGAATACCATAATATTATGGTCTACTCCTCTGGAGTAACAGAGACAATGCTACTGAGATTTAAAAAAATTTAAAAAAATAAAATAAAGCAATTCGGACATCTCGGTTTCATGGAATTCCCACCATGCCTTAAAGAAAACTGTAGGCAGAACACGTATCGTAAGTGTGAAGCATGTGTGTGCACACACATGCACACCTCTCGCCAGAAACGGATGTGGTAGAACTAATATATGGAGATATTTCAGATTCTAAACTTCTGAAATGTGTTTGCATGGCATAATCCAGAAATGCTTACCAAAACTATTTTTGTTACTCTTTCAGATTTTTATGACGTCGCCCAAATATTTCCGGAAACAACATGAAATGTGGGATGCTACGAGTAAACATAGAACATGTCGCTGAATCTTAAAACGCTATTTAAAGGTCAAATTTTTATTGAGATGTGGTTCAACAACCTTAAGATATTTTTCAAACTTCTACCGGTTTCGGTTATAAACCATCTTCACGGAAGACTATTCAATTAAAATACAGAAACAGAATTGCACACAAGCTGAAGTAAAATACATAATATAACCCAGTAGTTTCATACAGGAAGTACTTACGAACTAGAAAGACTGATTAAACAGGTGCATTATATGCCTTCTCATGCATACTGGCATGCATGTCACACAATAAAATAAATCAGACGTCACTAGCACCAAGACGTGATTAAAAACATGAAAGCAATGCCAGGCTGTGTGAGGGTGAACCAAGGTCTATTACAAGAGAACCTAACACAACTATTGAACACATCGGTCAATGAGATAAAATTAGCGATGATCAAAGTATACATGGTGTGAAAATGTTATATCTTAGGTAACCATTATAGGTTATATCTTTGACAAGGAGTCATGGCGACATGTTACAGAAAGCAGCATGTAAACATTACGAAAATAACAGGATGCATTATGAAAACAATAAAAATGTGTAACAACAACAATTATCAGTCAAAGTAAAAAAGTAAGTGAACAAAGTATACATCAAAGACCTAATGTTAGGAAAATAGCAAACCTAACCCAATAACAGGATCGTAAAATTGTAATTAGTTTATGTAGAGGTAGGCCAGAGGCTACTAATGAGCATAGCGGATAACAAAATATGTCAACATTATAATACGTGTGGATACATCTTTCAATGAACAAAATCTGACATATTTAAAGCATTGCAGAGGAGATCAGAATAACAAAGAAATGAAAGAAAACTGAAGAGGATAAAATTATATTCAAAATGAAGAAGATTTTAGGAATCAGGGTTATTTTGACATGTTACCATTGAGAAGAAAATTAAAGATTTACGCAAAATACTCCTATCATAGTATACTTATCGCGATAATAATATAACTTAAAGATGAGTATCGATACACATAAAAAAGCATGTGTCCTTGGCTCTGAAATAAAATGAGACCGTACGTCGCGCGGATGATTCCGGTTTCATGCCGCTGGAGGGCAGCACCGGACGACGAACAACAGCGATTGCCTGGGGACTATCGAGAGGTCGATATGATGCGCAGTATCGAGAGTAAGATACAGGAGTAGGTTTGTGCGAGTGATCAGAACCGAAAAGAAAAAGGTTTATGTAGAATAAGGGTGAACATTTCAAGTGTATTTTTCGTAGTTTGTTTTCGGACGTTGCTATTTATTTAATTCATTTAAGTTTTCATCTCCTGATGTTTACGACTATATATATATATATATATAATGTGTCTTTTAATCACTGAATATTGTGATGAAAATTTGCAGACTTGGAAGAATGACGAAATTATAAGAATTGAGTGTTATTGTTGCTAACAAACACACAGCCTTACCTACTGGGTAATATAAGGAGAAATGCGATTTATCTTTTATTTATTGAAGACGACCGGTTCCCACACTATAAGGTGTTATCTTCAGATCTCCTACAGCTGGCATTTAACTGCTTATTAAACTGCACCACATAGAACCCGGTTGGTTGAGAGTCATATATAAAATCATGTGCTGGTGGGTAGTCAGATATAAAATAGATGGCTGCTCGAAATTAAAATATTAATATATAAATAAATTAATAACCACCATAGTGCACATAAGTATATTTTACTGTTTCAATTATGACCAGCAATCCATTTTATACCCATCCACAAGCACATGACTTTATATATGATTATCAATCAGTACACTTTCCAAATTTTATGTGGAGCAGTTTAATAAGCAGTCTAATGCCAGTTGTAGGCAACCTGTAGATGATACCATAGAGTGTCGAAACCTGTTGCCTTAAATAAATATAAAAATTGGGATCTTGGCATCTCTCCTTATATTAATATAAGTAGCTGAAAACCCGGCATTGCCCGGGTATTTATTTATTTATTCCTGCCATTTTTCAGGTATATACGCATTTGTATAAGGGCTGTATGTCTGTCAAAGCTGTTGGGAATACAGTTAGTAGTAAGAAGTAACAGATTAAAACTTGGTGCATAAAGGAACAGTTTTCCATGAACGTTACTGTTTATGTGGTCATATCTCATGAACTACGAGTCGTAAATTGTAACGTCATATCGAATGCCGTAGTTTTACTCCATAAACAGCAGAAAAGTGGTAAGCGAGAAACTTGTCTCCTTTCATCATTTTGCTATGGTTGTCAGCGAGAAAAAGTTTAATAAAGTTTGTTGCAAGTCCGTAAGTATTTTCATTCCCATACAGTGTATTTTTAAAGTCTCGCTGCATTATGCAGCAGTTTTGTGCGATTCTTGTTGTTTATGAAGTCATATCTTTTGAACTATGAGCCGTATGTGCTTCTTAACCCTGCAGCAATTGCTACCTCACGGTAAGGAATGTATGTACCAAATTTGGTTGAAATCAGTCCAATGGTTTAGGAGAAAATGAGCAGCATTGTCGCTAAACGCAGCAGTTTTCGCGCATCTCATTGTTTATGTCGTCATATCTCGTGAACTATATATCGTATGTGATTCTTACATTTACGGCGACCGTCCTCATGGATTGAAGCTTACGTGTACAAAATTTCATAAAGATTGGAACAAAATTGTAGATTTGTATGCAATCGGTACAAACATACGGACACTCTGCTTTATATATTAAAGCAAATAAGCAAATAAAGTGTTGCAGTTGTAACATAAAAAAATAGAATGTTGATTAACTTATCCGCGAAACAAAATGTTCAAATGTTTGTAGAGTCTATGGGACTTAACTACGGGGTCATCAGTCCCTAAACTTACAAACTACTTATGAACTACTTACAACTAAGGACGGCACAAATATCCATGCCCGAGGGGGGATTCGAACCCCCGACCGTAGTGACCGTGCGGACTGTGACTGGAGCGCCTCAATCCTATCCGCGAAACTGTCTTCTATAAGATACGATTTTGAGGCGTCTATCTTTAAATCATTCTGAGAATTTCTTAACATATAGGCGAGGCGAAAATAATCACCACATCTTAATTGAGGTTCAAGATTTGATGGAAAGCAGTACAGTAAAATTATTATTATCAGTCTTGCAATGGTCATGTCCCCATTTCAGTCGCAGTTGCCGATATCGCGGTGTTAACATTGGCACACCTACGGTGGAGGCCCACCGTTAGGAGTATTGGCCGCTCTGTGCGTTCAGATACCCACGCGCTGTGCGAGCATTGACATCTGACGTCACAGCCTGCCAGCCTGCCTTGTCTGATTTAGGGTGGCCGCCCGAGTCCTAGACGTTTGTACCTTCGATTCACCATGTTCTAAATATTTAAATGTTTATAAGGAACTCATTATTCAATGGGGCGATCTATAATTGTTTAATAATGATTTTGCAGCCGAGACCGCATTTTTCATTTATTATGTTACCGGTTTCGGCGTGCTCGACGCCATCTAAAGACCGGTCGTATTTTACATCACAACATTTTTTACATACTGGATGTACTCTTTTTGTATGTAAAAAATGTTGTGAAGTTATGTAAAATAGGACAGGTCTGAAGATGGCGTCGAGCACGCCGAAACCGGTAACATAATAAATGAAAAATGCGATCTTGGCTGCAAAATCGTTATTAAAAAGTTCAAATGTTTGTACAGCTTATGCGACTTAACGGGGTCATCAGCCCCTAAACTTACAAACTACTTATGAACTAGCTATTACTAAAGACGGCACAAACATCCATGCCCGAGGGAGGATTCGAAGCCCCGACCGTAGTGGCTGTGCAGACCGTGACTGGCGCGCCGCAGACCGCTTGGCCACCGCAGCCGCTAAAATAAAATATATAACCCCGTATTATATTACGTGATGTGTCTTGTAAATAATAGTATAACTTAAGATAACTTACATTAGTTCTTAAATAATACGATTTAAATACAACTCGGTCCTATATACATGCTATTTTCATATTCGAACACTTTGCAGAAGTAAATATTTCGAGACAAAATTTTGTGTAAAATAGGTTTTTCAATATCTTGTCTGGCAACCATTCCTTTTTGTCACTTCCTTCAAACGCTGCGTCATACTGCAAATTATATTTTGTAAATAGTCCGCATGAAGACCGTGCCATTCTCCTTTTAATCGACGCTTCAGAGTTTCATTAGAAGATACTGGCGTTTTTCTAATACACCGCTTCAGTTCTCCCAACACCTTCTCAAAGTGTTCTAGTATCTCTCTCCAAAGTGTAGGAACTGAACGTTTTGTTTATTATTGTGAGTAATGTAGAGCACTTCAAGAACAGGAACTTTGCCATGATATTTGTACAGTAAATTGAATGACAGCGCCATCCTAAAAAAACTTTCGTAAAAAAAAAAAAGGTATATAAAAAATAAAATCAGTAACCCGCATGCAACATAATGTAATTAAAAATAGAAAGGGAAAAAACGAAGAGTCGTGAATTGGCGTTTGATAATGTCTGATTGATACAGACACTGCGTAGTGTGGTTTCTTAAACAAAAGAATTGTTTTGGATGAAACACACGAGATATATGTGTAATATTCTGAACATATATTGCTTGTACTAATCGGCTTTCGGATGTTACTTCATCATCAGGTAAACACTATAGAGATATAGTAATGCAGTTGGGAGTTTACTTTCAAATGTCAGAAGTTGCTGTTTAGCTAATATATGTACATTGATTTTCAAAGAAGACTAGTATCAATGTCAATTGTCACACTAGTCTTCTTTGAAAATTAATGTACATGTATTAACTATACAGCAACTTCAGATATTTGAACGTATACTCCCAACTGCATTGCTATATCTCTGTAGTGTTTACCTGATGATGGAGTAACAGCCGAAAACCGGTTAGTAAAAACAATAGATTTGCTGAATATTACACATTTATCTCGCGTGCTTCATTCAAAATGAATAAAATATTATTTCAAGAACCATCGGAAGTTCAGTGAATTGAAAAGAATTATTAATAGAAACTCGTTATTATTTTAGGAAAAATAAACCTGTATCTTGGCATTTCAATTTTTGACACACTAACAGTCCTAGAAGGTCTTAAAATTTGCGTACACCATATTAAACTACTAACAACTGACTGCGCATTTCAAGTTGGTACAGACAATATATATAGCACAACGGTGTAATTACAGTGTATCAATAATACAAAAAAGTAGTAGAATATTTGACATTGTCAGATATTTATTTAGAAGAGGATGTGAAAACAATTTTGTCCTCCACCAAGAAGGACACAAGAAATCGTCCACCAATCGACTTAGGCGACAATTTTAATTCAAGTGTCATTCAAAGGCAGATTAAAAAAGAAAAGAGCATAGGATTAGGTAGTTTATATATGGTCAAAATAATGTTTCAAGGTAAAGAATTTGAAGTTAAAACACACAGAACGTAAATAATTTCATGCTAAACTGCTTACCTGACAAGGGAACATAATCAACTCGTCCTCATATTTTCTTGAGAAGAAAAAAAAAAACAAAAAAACATGATCTAGATATCAACCACAGAAATCGATATGATGTGTAAATTTGGGCCATTATTCAGATACTGGGCAGTTACGGCCTCCTCAAAGTAGAGCTTTTAAACATTGGCGCGCTCGGGTTGTTTCTCACTCGCCCGAAAGTCTGGTACTGTGAGCAGAGTTTACAGTCTAATAAGAGGTTTGTATTCGCGATGTCAGTTAACCCACAGGCCATCGTGCGACATCTCCAGTTCTGAAAATGCTATATATACCTTCACTGATGAAATTTTAAATGCTTTGAATAACCGGACATCACCAGTTGGGATTTTTTGTGATCTCTCAAAGGCTTTTGATTGTGTAAATCATGGGATTCTTCTCGATAAGCTTAAGTGTTGTGGTATGAGTGGGACAGTGCACAAATGGTTTAAATCATACTTAACTGGAAGAGTGCAGAAAGTTGAAATAAGCAATTCACATGATATAGAAGAAACAAGTAATTCCTATAACTGGGGAGTTATCAAAAATGGGGTCCCACAAGTTCCGGTCTTGGGTCCTTTACTGTTCTTAATATATATTAATGACTTGCCATTCTACATTCACGAAGATGCTAAGCTAGTACGTTTTGCTGATGAGACAAGTATAGCTATCACATCTGATAAACAGGAATTAACTGATGAAATTGTAAATGATATCTTCCAGAAAGTTAAGTGGTTCTCTACAAATGGAGTCTCATTAAACTTTGATAAAACCCAGTATATCCAGTTTCATACAGTAAATGGCATGACACCATTAATAAATTTAGACTTTGAACATAAATCTGTAGCTAAGGTAGAATATTCAAAATTATTAGGTGTTTGCATTGACGAGGGACCTAATTGGAAGAAACATATTGAAGATCTCCTGAAACGTTTCAGTTCAGCTACTTATGCTATCAGAGTCATTGCAAAGTTTGGTGGTATACATCTCAGTAAATTAGCTTACTACGCCTATTTTCATTCACTGCTTTCATATGGGATCATATTCTGGGACAGTTCAACATTGAGTAAAAAAGTATTCAGTGCACAAAAGCGTGTAATCAGAATAATTGTTGGAGCCCACCCAACAGCATCCTGTAGACTTTTATTTAGGGATCTAGGGATCTTCACTGTATCTTCACAATATATTCACTCATGACATTTGTTATAAACAATCCGACCCAATTCAAAAGTAATAGCAGTGTACATAGCTACAACACTAGGAGAAAGGATGATATTCACTATTCGAGGTTAAATCTAACTTTAGCTCAGAAAGGGGTGAATTATGGTGCCGCAAAAGTCTTTGGTCACTTACCAAGTAGCATCAAAAGTCTAACAGATAGCCAGATAGTATTTAAAAAGAAATTAAAGGAATTTCTGAATGGCAACTCCTCCTACAATTAAAATATTGATTGTCAAGTGTAGACAACATTTACTGAACTGACACGTTCCACGTCATTACGAAATGTCGTATATATGATCTATGGAACAACTATTAATCTAATCTAATATAATGACTAATCTGCAACGATTAAATGTCAAAGAATTAGACCTTTTTAAAGTCGTTACCGGTAAGCATAATCATTAGCAGTTATTAGACGTACTATACACGATAAAAGAAAATACATTACGCTTTGTATATGTTTTTCTTATATCTTTGAACTGCGTTACAGATATCATAGACAATTGTACTGATGAAGACGTGCTGGATATGGAAGAAAATAGTGGGAGGCGCGCCAGTCACGGTCTGCACGGCCACTACGGTCGGGGGTTCGAATGCCCCCTCGGGCATGGATATTTGTGCCCCCCTTAGTGTTAGCTAGTTTATAAGTAGTTTGTAAGTTTAGGGACTGATGACCCCGTAGTTAAGACCCATAAGCTATACAAACATTTGAACATTTTATTTTTGAAAATAGCGGGTTGACGTTCGGTGAAGATTTATAAGAGGAAGACGTCGACAGTAACGACGCTGTCATTTCACCACCGTCAGATTCGACGAGTACCTACATTTCTTCGACGGAGATTGGGCGTGGAATTGAGGTCGTCAGTGATAGTTGACGCTAATCATCGACTACCACTTTGCCCGTCGTCGAAACAGAACATATGCAACGAGCCGTTCGCGTTTTATACAGAACGTCATAACTGCAGTGGAAACGAATGAGACGGTTTTTCAACAAGCAGGCTAACGGAATTTAATTGTCAATACCTTTTATGCTGATCATTTTGTTATATGTAAAGTTGGCGCTATTGAATTGTAGTAAACTTGAAAGATTTACAGTACACATGTTTCGTTTTGTAATACTAATTCCTCCTTGACTTCCCTAACTCTTCAAATTTCACATTTCGGGTGACTCGCTATTGTCCTTTCATTCCACAGTACCAGAAATGTTCAAATGTTTGTGTAGTCTATGGGACTTAACTACGGGGTCATCAGTCCCTAAACTTACAAACTACTGATGAACTACTTACGAACTAGGACGGCACAAATATCCATGCCCGAGGGGGGATTCGAACCCCCGACCTTAGTGACCGTGCAGACCGTGACTGCAGCGTCTTAGTCCCCTCGGCCACCGCGGCCGGCGCACAGTACCAGAAGTTCGGGCCGCAGTGAAGCGGGCCGAGTGAGGAACAACCCGAACGCGCGAATGTTTGAAAGCTGTACTTTGAGGAGGCCGTAACTGCGTAGACCTGCATAATGGCCCAAATTTTCAGGTGATATCGATTTCTGGAGTTGATATCTAGCTCATGTATTGTTTTCTCAAGAAGATATGAGGTCGAATTGATGATGTTCCCTTGTGAGTGTGGTAACCCCAAAATCCTAAAATGCGACTCACCGTAGAACATCATCCCAGCGAGGAGGCAATGACATGCAACAGAGCGAGCTATAAAATTTGCTGACTACCTGAGTCTCAAAAGATATACATAAAGAGAAAATAATTCCCCCCCTCGACTCATTGCACCTACTTTTATCAGTACCACTTTCTTTAGTAACACACAGGCTGGGGAAGTTAAAAGTAGTCCGAAGAACAGACTGACTCTAGCAGATGAACTTTTGGACACTGCTGAAAGCGCATCGAATCTGGACTGCTCATATTTCTACCGTCTGCCTGAAGAAACGAGGGTTGTTTTGACACGACTTAGACTTGAGGGCTTCTCAAGAAAAGTAATCGCACACAGCTCTGTCAAGCAAGTTGACACTGTGCGAACGTGCTCCAAGGTTCGGCCTGCTGTAGGGGTAGTCGATCCATCCTGCTCGAAGTGACCGTAGGTCTCTTCCTGTCCCGTTAATGCTGCCGGAAATGGTTTCAAAATGTCGGCGGTATGACGCGCCTAGAACCGCTCAGGCGATACGAGACTTCATCAGTCATAGAGAACAGAACCATGTGCAAGCCGCGGCGAAGCAGCCGAGGGCATTGAGACGCTATGCTCCGATGCGCGAGACCGTTCCCCGTCGGGGATTCTAATTCTCCCTCGGGCATGGATAAATTTTCCTGTCTTTAGTATAAGGTAGTTCATAAGTAATTTGTAAGTTTAGGGACTGATGACCCCGCAGTAAAGTTCCATAAGCTTTACAAACATTTGAATTTCCATGTGCAAGCTATTCGTTGCTAGCTCATTGAACAGCCACTAGTAAACCTGGAATCGCTCAGGATCATCTGCTGCCTCTAACGCGTCAACAGCAGACGCTCGATAAAGTATTCGTCTTTACGATCGATGTGATACGCCGTTGATTTGGTACGAATCTGAAGCATTTTATGGTGAACTGTAGCCACATTTTCTGGAATGTGGGATTTTTTTTTCCTTTGACACTTGAAAACAGATCCTGAACAACGCCACCGCGGTGGAGTAGCCGAGCGGTCTACAGCGCCTCGCTGCGGAGCGTGCGGTAGCTCACCGTCGGAGGTTCGAGTCCTCCCTGGGGAATGTGTGTGTGTGTGTGTGTGTGTGTGTGTGTGTGTGTGTGTGTGTGTGTGTGTGTGTTGTACTTAGGTTAGTTTACCTTAGTTTAAGTAGTCTGTAAGTTACGGACTGATGACCACACAGTTTGGTCCGATAGATTTAGAAACATTCAACATCTTTGGACTCCGTTGCCACGTACCTTTCCACAGGGAACACCAGATACTGCGCTGTGAGCACCACCGTCTAGAGATGGCAAACTCGTTCAATTATTTAGAACTATGAAACTTCCTGGCAGATTAAAATTGTGTGCCGTAACCGGAACTCCAACCTGGGACCTTTGCCTTTCGCGGGCAAGCGCACTACCGACTGTGCTATCCCGACACGACTCACGATGCCGCCTCACAACTTTACTTCCGCCAGTACCTCGCATCCTACTTTCCAAACTTCACAGAAGCTCTCCTGCGAACCATGCAAGACTAGCACTCCTGGAAGAAAGGATATGGTTGGAGACATGGCTTAGCCACAGCCTAAGGGATGTTTCCAGAATGAAACTTTCACTCTGCAGCGAAGAGTGCGCTGATATGAAACTTCCTGGCAGATTAAAATTGTGTGCCGGAACCGAGACTCGAACCTGGGAACTATGCCATCCGCTGGAAACATCACTTAGGCTGTGGCTAAGCCATGTCTCCACCATATCGTTTCTTCCAGGAGTGATAGTCTTGCATGTTTCGCAGGAGAGCTTCTGTGAAGTTTGGAAAGTAGGAGGCGAGGTACTGGCAGAAGTAAAGTTGTGAGGCGGCATCATGAGTCGTGTCGGGATAGCTCAGTCGGTAGTGCGCTTGCCCGCGAAATTCAAAGGCCCCAGGTTCGAGTCCCAGCTCCGGCACACAATTTTAATCTGCCAGGAAGTTTCATATCAGCGCACACTCTGCTGCAGAGTGAAAGTTTTATTCTGGATTGTGAACTACTTCACTAACGATCGTTCCTTTCTGGGAAAGAGTTGAGACAGCAAAATCCCGTACTGTATCACACACAAATTATAATTGTAACCAATATCTAAATAAAATACCTTATCATATGTACACTGGATATGATATCTCACCCGATTCCCTAATCGTTTTGAGCAGTGTATAATACGTACGTTGTTATAGTAAATATTGAGTGTATACATACGTACTTCAAGGCTTTTGTGATTATAAAATATCCGTATGTCCATATAAGATAAATTTGTTGCGTATGTATTACACATATATTCAATAAACACATACAACTGTTTAATACAAATAAATAATCCCTGAGACGGATTTTCGTCTCTAATATGTCAACGACGTTATTGATAAATTTGAAGCATTGAATTAAAATTTGTGATGAAGCCTGGAATCGAACCCGGACATCCATGCTTACTACGCATTCGACTTACCGTTAGACAACCACACCATCTCTAGACGGTGGTACTCACAGCGCAGTATCTGGTGTTCCCTGCGGAAAGTTACGTTGCAACGGAGTCCAAAAATGTTCAAATGTTTGTAAATCTATGGGACCAAACTGCGTGGTCATCAGTCCGTAGCTTACAAACCACTTAAACTAAGGTAAACTAAGTACAACACTCACAAGAACTTCACCTGAATACGTATCTCAAAAATGTTCAAATGTTTGTTAAGTTTATGGGACTTAACTACGGGGTCATCAGTCCCTAATGCGTATCTCCGTCCATACTATGCAGACCAGATGCAAGATATTTCCCAGAGAAAAAAATAACGCAGTATACTATGTGATTAACAATCTTGGACTGGACACCACCATTGACTTCAAACTATACATGTAGGACGAATATAAAAAACTTAGCAAGTATATGAACCAAAAATCCAAATATGGAAACATGCTTATTATCCTATTTGAACGAATAGGGATAGGTTAAAATATATACATGGACTTATTAAATATAAGTTTTTATCGACGGCTACAAAAAAAACTGAAAGTGTTATATAAAGCCTTAATGCTAAGGTTAACTTATTTGAAGATTGAACTGCAAAATCTGAGTAAATCAACATATTGTTTCTATGATTGTGTATGTGTGAGTATATCGTTATGAGTACCTGTGTAAAGTATCTTACTTGTGCATATGTATCCTAAGATGTCATAATTGATGGTATCCTAAGATGTCATAATTAATGTTCACTATAAATAGTAGAAAGTACATGAAATAGAGTAAATAAAATTTTATTAAAAAATAATAATAAAATAAAATAAAATAAAAACGGTAAGACGTCTGCTAGTAAGCATGAAGGTCCGGGTTCGATTCCCGGCTGCATCACAAATTTTAATTCAATGCTTCAATAACAAACAACTGTGTGTAAACAGCGCATATATCGCTTAAAACATGTGATACAGTAGTTGTTTGTTTTTCTTTTGTCAAGAGTCCGTCATTCCCCTTCTTGGCTGTCTTTTAACATTACAACGCACAGACAGTCAAGTGCCCGCCTTCCACAGAAGCCGGCACAGCCTCAGCGCACTTCACTAGGGGGACTGGCTCATTTGGGTCGTCGTCTGCACCGCGATCCCTATACTCCTGCATTCTCTCCTCGTCTGCCAGTGCAGAGCCGAGGCTAAAGTCTGACGCCCATCATCTCAAATCTTCCGCATCTTACTGCGCAGTGTTAATTACATCACAAAGTGTAAACGCAGTCTTGATAACTTCGTTCCATATCTTCAAACTTATTATCTCTATTGTCATCTTGAAAGGAGGGAGTTTTCTGGTCAGTTATTTTTCAGAGATTTTATCAGAGATGAGTGCTTGACTTGCGATGTGCGATGATAATGGCATCCTTGAATAATTTTTTTTTTTTTTTTAATATTATTTGATGTCTGTGTCAGGTTCGCTGACGATGTCAGTCAGTAGGCGCTTTGGTAATGTGCTTTCAATGTTTTGATAGCATTTTTGATCCATCGGCTGAATCTTGCAGAACAATTATTTTGCAAATACAAAGCCTCTAGATGATCATCAGCCGTCTTAACTCTCAGCTCTTCCTTGTCCTGCTGTCCTAGAGCGTTACTTAACAATAGCGTCGTCAATAGCAGATTTTTACTCTTTGAGTGTTCTTTGACTTCTTGGACAAAATGGTTCGAAAACCAGACTAAAAAAATCGTCTTTAGAAACCCTTGATTTTGGCTTTTATATGTCATTGGAAGAGATTTATGTTCCTAATTTCTCGTGGGGATTTGGATTTACCCGCAGCTGAGAGTTTTAACATAAACTTTATTTTTCCCTTCGATCCATATAAAAGTTAGTGTTGGCAATTGATGCCACTGTCAGGTGGTCAGAATCAGCCACGACAGTCCCACTGCACAGGCCTCACACCATTACAGACCCTCCACAGCTTTAACAGACCCCTGTTGACATGCAGAGTCCATACAGTTAGGAGGTTGTCTTCATACCCGTACACGTCCATTCGGTAGATATAACTGTAAACGAGATTCGTCACACCGGGCAAAAATTTTCGAATGTTTGTGAAGCTTCAGGGACTTAACTGCGGGGTCATCAGTCCCTAAACTTACAAACTACACTACTGGCCATTAAAATTGCTACACCAAGAAGAAATGCAGATGATAAACGGGTATTCATTAGACAAATATATTATACTAGAACTGACATGTGATTACATTTTCACGCAATTAGGGTGCATAGATCCTGAGAAGTCAGTACCCAGAACAACCACCTCTGGCCGTAATAACAGCCTTGATACGCCTGGGCATTGAGTCAAACAGAGCATTAATGGCGTGTATAGGTACAGATGCCCATGCAGCTTCAACACGATAGTACAGTTCATCAAGAGTAGTGACTGGCGTATTGTAACGAGCCAGTTGCTCGGCCACCATTGACCAGACATTTTCAATTGGTGAGAGATCTGGAGATTTGATGGCCACAGCAGCAGTCGAACATTTTCCGTTTCAACAAAGGCCCGTTCAAGACCTGCAACATGCGGTCGTGCATTATCCTGATGAAGTGTAGGGTTTCGCAGGGATCGAATGAAGGTTAGAGCCACGGGTAGTAACACATATGAAATGTAACGGCCACTGTTCAAAGTGCCGTCGATGCGAACAAAAGGTGACCGAGACGTGTAACCAATGGCACCCCATACCATCACACCGGGTGATACGCCAGTATGGAGATGACGAATACACGCTTCCAATGTGGGTTGACCGCGATGTCGCCAAACATGGATGCGACCGTCATGATACTGTAAACAGAACCTGGAATCATCCGAAAAAATGACGTTTTGCCATTCGTGCACCCTAATTCGTCGTTGCGTACACCATCTTGCAAACGTCTCCATCTGTTGCCCAGAGATCGAGTTGTGGCTGCTCGATCATTACAGCCATGCGGATAAGATGCATGTCATCTCGACTGCTAGTGATACGATGCCGTTGGGATCAAACACGGCGTTCCGTATTGCCCTCCTGAATCCACCGATTCCATATTCTGCTGACAGTCATTGGATCGCGACCAACGCGAGCAGCAATGTCGCGATACGATAGACCGCAATCGCAGTAGGCTATCAAAGTCGGAAACGTGATGGTACACATTTCTCCTCCTTACACGAAACATCACAACAACGTTTCACCAAGCAACGCCGGTTAACTGCTGTTTGTGTATGAGAAATCTGTTGGAAACTTTCCTCGTGTTACCACGTTGTAGGTGTCGCCATCGGCGCCAACCTTGTGTGAATGCTCTGGAAAGCTAATCACTTCCATATCACAGCATCTTCTACCTGTCGGTTAAATTTCGTGTCTGTAACACGTCATCTTCGTGGTGTAGCAATTTTAACAGCCAGGAGTGTAGTTTTGTACATTAGGCATATTTGTTTCACTGTTTCCTAATTTATAAGCCGTCTACATGAATTCTTGAAGATAAAATCTTTTCATTTTTTTTAAATTTTTATTTTATTTTCCAATATTACCTTAGAAAAAATATACATCCCAACGATGTCGGGTTTCGTAGCTAGTAATTATATACAAAAATGTGCTTTCCTTAAACTCAAAAATGGCTTGACCGATTTGAATGACTTTTGCTTTGTTTTGTTCGATTTAGTACAGCAGTGGATTAGACAAAATAATAGGAAAACCCAAACGAACAGCTGAAAAATAGAGAAGAAATGTAAAATTATTTGTCTATTAACCTTGCGAAGGGCAGGTCGCCTTACAAAACTGTTTGGGAGCTGCCGCCTTAGGAGAAAAGGGGAACAGTGCTGCTTCTTTGATGGAAGGATGCAGCAAGGATTCCGTCTATATAAAATTTCGTAGGATGGGCGGCTATGGTACTTATAGACATCGCCACACATCTACAGTTCCGTTCTTATCTTAATGAACTTTTGCACATGTGACCATTAAAATAAGAGGTGAAAGCTTCTTGTTGTAAGTTTATTAAGTGAAAGTGAAAGCTTGATGAAAGTTTAAGTGAAAGTTTCCTATTCTTATTAAGTCTTTTTATTTAAATTAAGGAATTTATCTAATCATATGTGCGCAACGGATTTAACAAACAACATTAAGCCCTGTAAGTAAAACAATCTGTACTTCTGTGAACATTATTTCTGACAGTCAGATTCAGAGGCATGTAAGGACTGATTACTTTACTGGTACGTGAACATTTATATTTAAAAGGAAATCTTTTTCCAAAAAACTCAACACGTACCATACAACAAAATAAAAAATGCCACAATCATGAAAATGAGGGACGAGGTTGAGCTGAAATAAGAAAAATTAGTAATCATTAAGTTATTTATTGAATTAAAGAAACATACCTTTGTTCATTCTTCAATATAATACAATGGTTTTATACAATTCCGTTCCATACAAATATTCTATTCCTCTTGATACAGAATCCACTGTCCAATATAATACATTTGTATTCATAAATATAGAGTGAAATAAATCAAACTCAATACAATCATTGCTGACCAATTCAACCCCAGTACACAACACAGTTGCCATACGTCTGTCAGCTAGCCTAGCCCACAATCGACTCTTCTGCTCAACAGCTCACTCTCTGCTACTCGCCTCAGCAGTCAAAGAAGCTGCTGTAGCGCAGATGCTACATCGCAGTTGCGAAGACATTATAATGAGAAGTAGTTACAAACATGAACTGAGATTATCGATCATGAATGACTTTCATATACAAAACAAAGCTATAAGCGGATAAACGTTTAGATTCACAAAAATAAAGCTAAAAATGCATAAAAAATGAATTTCAGCCTATGGCTGCCTACTTTCAGAGGGTTCGGTTCAACAGACTTTGACACCGTTCTACTAATTGTTAGAACGCTCGCTAATGTATGGAAATGCTAATGGATGGGCTTCTTTTAAACCGCAAGTCAGCGTATGGTGGCAAATGTTACCTTGCAATAAACTCTGACAGTGTTACGCTGATCTACACGAAAATTGACGGATATATGTGAATAGATAAGGGGGGGGGATAGATGATGAGGAAGAATGAGCAGAGAGAGACAAGCGTAGGGCGGAAGAAATATGGTGAGAGAGGCGAAGGAGGAGATGAACAGGTAGAAAGAAGAGGAAGAGTTGAACAGAGAGAGAGGAGGATTGGAGGTGAGATGGAGTTTGAGAATATCTCTATAATGTATGTATATGTTCTTTTCGTTTCTGTACGCTATTAAAAGTTCTGCATTAATTTAGCTCAAAGTTTGACACCACATTGCATTCCAAAACAGTAATGTTTTTAAAAATTACAAGTAGCCCATCTGGCCAGTACTTGTAATTCCGAAGATGACCTACATCAGGTCGAAACCGGTAAATAGAAACTGTTAATTTCTGTGATCAAGACCTTTTTTTTTGTAATATTGATCATACCAAATACATGGCTGTTCTTCTCCTCTAACAATGTTGTCAAAATTAATGATGTTTTTAAATACCTGTTTCTATAATATATTATTTATAACATGTATATGTATGTCAATTTTGCGGTGCGATTCTAGGCGCCAGCCTCGGCGGAATGGCCGTGTGTACTACGGCGTCTTGCTGCGGTGGGCGCGGCCGTTCGCCGTCGTAGGTTCGTGTCTTCCCTCGGACGTGGGTGTGTGGGTTGTTCTTAGTACAAGTTAGTTAGGTAGTTTGTAAGTTTAAGGACGGATGGCCACTGCACATGCGTCGCACTACTTTACAAGCATTTGGACCTTTGAATCTAGGTGCCAGGTCAGGCACTAGCAGCCGGTCATGTCCGTGGCTCCAGTGCTCACTCGGGTGTGGGTATGTCTGTCGTCTATAGCGTAAGTCTGTTCAAGTTGTTTGTGAGTCTAGGGACCGATGACTACAGGCGTTTGGTTCCTTCCAGTTAGAAATATTTGACATTTCATTTTGCGATTTTTGGTAGCGACGTTTCCCCATCATAAAATCACTATATAAATACGCTAACACGAAAATTGTGGTACAGATTACTAATTTATTCGTACAAGAAGGCCAAAGAAAATTACATAGTTCGAAAGATTGTTTGTCATACATTTCACGAATATAAATATTATGTGTGCATTTAGCCATTAAAAGTGGTAAAAGGAAGTAGAAATTTTCCTATCTACAGCTTGGATCAAGTTCTACATTTTCCAACAACCAGCTCACTGATTGGTTATTCGCCTCGACCAAAGACTCTGCAGCGCATCTGCATTATTAAAAGAAGTGAATATCGAAACATGGAGTGCTCCCAACTCACTTTCTTGTGCCGTTCAAATGCTTCATTTTCGCAGTGATTAAGAGTGGTCAAAGGAAATGGATGTTTTCATATGAAGCCGATATAAAGGATGATGCGCCGGGAGAGGCATCTAGCGGTGCTCGGGTGGAACTACGAAGTCGACATGTCAGCTCTGGAATTCTGAATGTCGCAGTATCGAAATAACGTTATTTATTGGCGTTGTATAAATATACGAACACCGAAATTGTAGTTTCATTTCAAATATTAGGCTAATTAAAGTTATATAATTCGAAAATGGCATGAGAAGTATATACTTCCGTTTTTATTTGTTGTTATTGTGTCAGGCATTTTCCTTAACACGTAAAAGATACCGTTTCATACCACCCAGTGTCGGTTAAATTTTACCAAATATCCCAGCGGTCTCCTATGATAATGTCGGCAACAGATGCTGAATAGTGAGAATCCTATGAGTCTTCATTTTAGCCAATCGCTTGACAACGCTGATGTTTTCTCATGTAATTTTCGCTTTACAAGGGCAATTATTTTTACTGAGCGGACGAGGGTACATACAAGAACCTGTCAACCATAAAGCAGAAACAGCATTATTCGTTTACTTCATGGTGTGTACGATACACTAATCGAGTTATTCTATGTGGTTCGAACGAACGGGCAAAGATTTTCTATCGTGTTGTTGATGTTGCCAACATAATCACGCGAGGCCGCCGACATGATACGTAAAATTTTACCCCCAGTGACCATTGTAAACACAATTGGTCGATTTTCGACCACAGGCAATATTAGTTTATATAAATTCATTATAACATATATTTAATAATTTTCTTATAAAAACAGGTCAATTCCATTAGAACATTACGTCAAAATTTCACAGCATTGGATGAAGAACTTTCTGAGATTTGCACTTAGTAACATCTGCATTTACAAATTTAATTCTTCATTTGTTCAGAATCTGAAGTTTTACAATATTTTTCAAACACTGTGTTGAATTTTTGACACAAGGGTGGCTTTTATTTATGCACATGCTTCTTTTTTTAGTATTCGTTGCGTTGAATCATATTTAGTAGAACATACCAACCACTGAAACCATTTTCAGATAAATGCTTAAGTTGATAATTCAAAGAGTAAATAGCATTTTCACAGAGTAATTATTGTTCCATATTTCACGTTATATGGGTACAAAGTTGAAACAGTATAAAACGCGCTTTAAAATGATTTTCATTCATTTTGCGCCCGTAACGCACCCTCGACCCCGAGAAAACATGTAATTGATGTAATTTGCAATCTTGATTCTGATTGACGATAGAACTGACGTAGTTGACTGATCTCCGTTAATACAGATTCTCCTGTTGTGATAAAATGTGGATCATTTTACTATCAAAACCACGGGAATGGCACTGTCTACATAATAGCTCGTTCGGTGACTCGCAAAGGGTACTTTACAGCAGACTTCCAACCTAGAGTTTTATTCCGATCTTCGTCTTCAAAACGAGCACGAAATCATTGTCTAGATAAGATTTAGAATGGTGTATGGTGAAGGCACTTTATTCCACACTGCTTCTCCGATCACCGTACACTTTGGCAAGTATGTGTAATTTTTCAAATTTTGAAGGAGAATAGGCGGAGGAGGTGGATGAAGATGTAGGTAGGGAGGAGGAATAAATAAATGGATGTAAAGAAAGGGATGGTGGATGTAAACGCAGAGAAGAGGGAGACGAGGAGATGGACAGCGTGAGATTAGAGATGTACAAGGAATGGGGTGAGGGTGACGGAGAGAATGGAGAGGAGGAGAGAGAATAAGGGAGGAAGCGAAGAAGACATTTGAATGTATGTCGAATTTCCATACGTTTTATTAATCGCGAAGGATTTCTCGCTTCTCTAGCGGAATACACGAGGGATGGAACTTAGATAGTGGCAACTATTTATTCACAACCAATAAAAAAGCGTTACATGTTTGCGCCTGTTACTGTCCTTCAAAGTAGTCATTTGCGTTGAGTAGAACCAGTTGCCAGCGATGTGAAAGGCGTAGTATACCGTTGCCAGAGCCTGTTCTGTTGACGGTGTGAATGGACCGGCCTACTGCCTGTCGAATCTCTGGAACAGTTCTGAAGCCAATGCCACGAAGTGGTTCCTTCATCTTTCGTATCAAATCGAAGCCACAGATGGCCTTACATCCGAGGAGTATGATGGATGGTACAGTACTTCCCAGTCCCATCGAACTAACAGAGCAGCCATAACTTGCAGTCTATGCGTCCACGCATTGTCGTGAGAAATGATGGGTACTGAGTTGCGCAGCTAGTGTTACCGCTTCTTCCGCAAAGCTGGTCTCAGGCGATGCTCCAAAAAACAAAACAGACTCTAGGACGACCTGCCCGATGCAGGTCTGTCACAGTTTGCCGACCTTCGCTGAAGACTTTTACCCAACGTGCCACTGTTCTGAATGGCAATGTAGTGCTGTACGACTTCTGGCATATTAATTTTGTTCAAAAATGTTCAAATGTTTGTGAAGCTTAAGGGACTTAACTACGGGGTCATCAGTCCCTAAACTTACAAACTACTTATGAACTACCTACAACTAAGGACGGCACAAATATCCATGCCCGAGGGGGGATTCGAGCCCCATGCAGACCGTGACTGAAGCGCCTCAGTCCCCTCGGCTACCGCGGCCGGCTATTTAATTTTGATCAAAATCAAATGTTCAAATGCAAAGTTATGGGACCTAAGTGCAGTGGTCATCGTTCCCTAAACTGCTTAACCCTTAACCGGGATCGTGGGTCAATTTGGACCTGCCGACAAGAGCAAAACCGTCTAACAATCGAAACCCGCGGAGTTTCAGTATCGCGCACCAGTCTAAACTCAGTGGCGCCGCAGAACGCTCGGCCACCGCGGCCGGCAACTTTTCTTGTCTTTGTGATAAGTGCGCGAAATGTAAGTAGGCGGCAGCAAGATCGTGCTACACTCAGCTTCAAATTCCGGCTCCCTAAATTTCCTTAACTGAAATTCACGTAGAGAACGTAGTCTTTCCTCCAGCGATCCCCAATTGAGTTGCCGGAGCATTCCCGTGATACTCGCGCATTGGTCGAACATACCAGTAACAAACCCAGCTGCTCGCCTCTGAACTGATTCTATGTCTTCCTTTAAACTGATCTGGTGCGGGTCCCTAACACTTGAGCAATACTCAAGACGCGGTCCTACAAGCGTGTTATACGCGGCCTCCTTTACAGATGAAGTACATGTTCCCAAAATTCCCCCAATAAACCGAAGTCGGCTGTCCGCCTTAGTCACAAGTGTCCTTACATGTTCGTTCCATTTCATATCGCTCTGCAATGTTACGCCTAGATATTTGAACGACGCGACTGAAACAAGTAGCTCACTAGTGATGCCGTACACGAGCATTATGGGATTGATTTTCCTACTCATGCTCATCACCTTACATTTTTCAACATTTATAGCTAGTTTCCATTCTACATCAACTAGAAATTTTGCTCAAGCCATCCTGTGTGCTATTACAGTCAGTTAAAGACGATACCCTCCTATACACCACAGCATCATCAGCAATCAGCCGAAAATTACAAGTTACTCTGTCCATCAGATCATTTATATACAAGGTGTCCCAGGTATCTTGTCCACCCAAAATATCTCTGGAACAATAACAGCTATTGAAAAACGATTTTCACCGGTAACAATGTACGGCTGGGGCCCATGAATGTAAATATTTGTAAACATTCTAAAACGAAAGCAAATGAGTTTTAACTCAAACTTATGGTTTTTTTTAAATGGACACCGTATATTTTTTTCTTCGGAAATCCATAGCATGACAAATCACACAAACAATGGCGTTGATTGCATCGCAATATTCCAATTACATCCCGAGATATTGCGACGCGAAGTTGACGCATGAAAAACCCGAAATACGCTGCTAGCGCACGTCCTGAGGCTCAGGCGTGAACCCCATGCTGCCCGTAATCGCGATGTGATTGACATGCGTAATCGCACTTCCATACTTGCCAAGAGGTCCGAAACGAATAATACGGTCTGCTGCCATCAACTCTCATAAGCACATAATGATTTCCCTCTTGCGCGTTTTATGTGTCGACGTACACAATATGAACCAGTGCCGATCGGTATACACCAGTCAGCTTGTCTTATTTATCGTGCATACCCAAAATAAGGACACCAGAGGACATGAAGCAACACATTATTGATGCTTGTACAGCCATCAAAGAGGAAACAGTAGCACGAAGTAGGGCATCCTTCATCCGCAGAGTGACCCTATGTATGCAAGCCAATGGTTATCACTCTGAGCAAGATATGTGAATGCTATCTTTAGTATGTAGTGCTGGTATCACAGTTTCGGACCTCTTGGTAAGTATGGAAGTGCGATTACGCATGTCAATCACATCGCGATTACGGACAGCATGGGGTTCACGCCTGAGCCTCAGGACGTGCGCTAGCAGCGCATTTCGGGTTTTTCAAGCGTCAACTTCTCGTCGCAATATCTCGGGATGTAATTGGAATATTGCGATGCAATCAACGCCATTGTTTATGTGATTTATCATGCTATGGATTGCTGAAGAAAAAATATAGGGTGGACATTTAAAAAACAAGTTTGTGTTAAAAAACACATTTGCTTTCCGTTTAGAATGTTTCCAAATATGCACATCATGGGCCCCAGCCGTACATTGATAACGGTGAAAGTCGTTTTTCAATAGCTGTTATTGTCCCAGAGATATTTTTTGATGGACAAGGTAGCTGTGACACCCTGTATATAGAATATAGAAAATAATAGCGGTCCTATCACGCTCCCCTGGGGCACGCCTGACGATACACTCGTCTCTGATGAACACTCGCCGTCGAGAACTACGTACTGCGTTCTATTACTTAGGAAGTCTTCCAGCCAATCACAAATCTGTGAACCTAATCCATAAGCTGGTGTCTTCGTTAGCAGTCTGCAGTGTGGCACCGCGTCGAACGCCTTTTTGAAGTCGAGAAAAACACAATCCGCCTGTTGCCCTTCATCCATGGCTCGCAAGATGTCATGTGAGAAAGGGCAAGCTGAGTTTCACATGAACGATGTTTCCTAAACCCGTGCTGATTCATAGAAAGAAGTTTTCTCGTTTCATGGAAATTTACTACATTCGATATGAGAATATGCTCCAAAATTCTACATGAAACTGATGTCAACGATATTGGCCTGTAATTGTGTGGGTCAGTTCTCTTTCCTTTCTTATAAACGGGAGTAACCTGCGCTTTTTCCATTCACTAGGGACTTTGCGCTGAATTAAAGACTCGATTAGTCAGGCGACGCCGCGATTTCAGCTGGTGTGGTGCTATTTGCAACCCACTGTACGACGCGCTTGGCCGCCCCTCGGCTCGGCCGGCGCGGTGCGCGGCAGGTGGGCATCGGCTTCGGCGGCTGCGGCTGCGGCTGCGGGGGCGGCGCCTGGCCGTGACGTGGGCGCCGCCGTGACGCCACATTGACGTCACCGCCACGCGGCGCGCCGGCCGGCCGGCTCGGGGTTCGACCCCGCGCCACTTGCCTCGCCGGCGGCTCCGCTGGCTGGTGGCAGTCGCCGTCCAGTAGGGTCTCGACATCTCCAGTGCGGTCGTCGCGCGCGACCGCTTACCGAGTGATGTGCCCGTCTGTCGCGCGTCGGGTTACTGCGGACTGCGTGTGCTCGCGCGTGTGAACGTGTCTGCGTCTAAACCGGCACATCTACATCTACACGCCGGAAGCCACCTCGTATGCCACCGTCACTAGCCCCTCCAATTCCAGTCGCGGGAAATGCCACTGCAGGTAAGCTTCCGCGACGGCTGCAACCTCTACAGTTGGAATGAAATAAATCGCAATTTGCGATCACTTATGGCTTCACTGTACTAGGTTTAGATGGAACACCAAAGTGCGGCGAATGGAAATTTGTGCCCGGCCGGGATTCGAACCCGGGATCTCCAGCTTACTAGGCATACGCGTTGACCCCTCCGCTTTCCGCGGTGGAGTAGCCGAGCGGTCTAAAGAGCCTCGCTGCGCAGCGCGCAGTGGCTCGCCGTGGAGTTTCGAGTCCTCCCTAGGCCATGGGTGTGTGTGTTGTCCTTAGGTTAGTTTACCTAGTTTTAAGTAGTTTGTAAGTTACGTACTGATGACCACGCAGTTTTTCCGATAGATTTACAGACATTTGAACATTTGAACCACTCCGCCACCGAGGACACAGTGACCAGCCCGACTGCACAGGACTCTTCCCTGGACGTCTCCCGCCACACCCGAATCTCCATTCGCCACGCTGTCTCCTTCCTATACCACAGCCTATTTGTCCTCTGCAGTCGGGCTGGTCACTGTGTCCTCGGTGGCGGAGTGGCCAACGCGTCTGCCCAATAAGCAGGAGACCCCGAGTTCGACCGCACCACATACTCAAGGCCCATATCCGCAACCGCATCCGCGGCACTTTATCCGCATCCGCAAATATTAAAGTTTTGAATGGGTAATAGTAATAGCAGTAGTAAATTAATAACAGGCAACCAGTTGCAATAATAGTTGTTTGATAAACTTTTGACGCCGGCCGCGGTGGCCGAGGGGACTGAGGTGCTTCGGTCACGGTCTGCACGGCCACTACGGTCGGGGGTTCGAATCCCCCCTCGGGCATGGATATTTGTGCCGTCCTAGTTCGTAAGTAGTTCATAAGTAGTTTGTAAGTTTAGGGACTGATGACCCCATAGTTAAGTACCATAGACTATACAAACATTTGAACATTTGATTTGAAACTTTTAACCACGGTTTCGACAGATATAAACCCGTCTTCTTCAGAAATACATGTAAACCTATAGACAATGTGACATCATGAATTCAAATTCATAATCGTTATGCCTGAAATATACTCATACCAAGTCTATTATCTAAAACATTGTGGAATACAAATCAGAATAAAACTGTTACTTACTATACCTCCATATCACAGGAATTGGACATCCCTCATCATCATCATCATCATCATCATAACTCGTTGTGCTCATTGCTGAGCGTCGTGACCCCATGAACCAAGCGTCTCCATCCCGGACGGTTGTCAGCTTCTCTCAGTGCCTGCTGAAGAGGTAGACCGGAGATCTTCTTGATTTGGTCTATCCATCCGCTCGCTGCTCTTCCTCTTGGTCTTCTGCCCACAATCTTTCCTTGTAAGATTATGTTTTCTAGGTTTTCTCCGTCTCTTCTCACAATATGGCCAACGAACTGGAGAATTTTTTCGTCGACTCGAGAAGAAAGGCGTCTGGAGATATTCAGTTGTTCAATAATGGACACATTTGTTCTTCTTTCGGTCCATTTTATGTGTAGCATTCTACGCCAGCACCAAAGCTCAAACGCATCAATTCGTTGCTTGTCTCTGGCCTTGAGTGTCCATGAAGACAGAAAACATCCCCATGATCTAGGAAATGTCCAATTCCTGTGATATGCAAGTATACTAACAGTTTTATTCTGATTTGTATTCCACAATGTTTTAGACAATAGGCTTGGTATGCCGCATATTTCAGGCATAACGATTATGAATTTGAATTTATAATGTCACATTGTCTATATGTTTACATGTATTTCTGAAAAAGACGGGTTTATATCTGTCGAAACCGTGGTCAAAAAATTTATGAAACAACTATTAATGCAAGTAGTTGGCTGTTATTAATCTGCTATCCTATAAACGTTGCTGAGACGCAGTCATGTTTAAAATATTGAAGTAATAGCAGTATTTTAAATCGTGGTATGTAATGGTATAATTATTGTTAGTGTGTCATTTCTGCGACAACTTAACTACCTTTGACTTCTCGAATCACGGTACCTGTTCTATGCCTACCCCCACACAGGCTATTCCAAACAGGAAAACACTGGCTCTCCGAACGCACACAGTAGCGCTTCGGAGCCAGTGTGCTCGGGACACTACGTCAGCTGCTTAATATAGGCATATACTTATATTTCACTGGTTAAAACTGATCGGCCTAGAGGAGATTTTACTGTGTTTACCTAAAAAAAAAAACTGTTCTATCGGAGCTTTGTTTTCCAGATTTTAACGCACAAGACGTCATGTGACACAAAGCAAAGTATGTCATTACAAGTGTTAAAACTGCCGTCTGCTTCTAACTGGTAACTGTCAACAAAAAGAGACAATGTCGGCTGCAGCTACGGCCAGCCTATACAATCTAACATTGTGCACCTTCCTAAATACGCTACTTTCACTGTACACCGTATCTCATTTTGAAAGTTGCTACAAAATGCTATTGTCATTCTTTATTACATCCGTCACCATTTATCTAATACATAAACATGAATTTTTGTATGTTTGTTCGTATTTAATGCGCGGTTGTATCGTTCATTCGGTTGCGATGAAACAGTGTAAGAATATACATTCTTTTACACGCAAAACAGGCCACTGCATCCTTGATCTTTTCCTTGCCATCAAATACGTATCCAAATTTCCTAATTGACGATTTCAGTTGTTTTTCCTTTACTAATTTCAAATTACCTCTTTTCACTTTACACAATATAGTATCCAATGATCTGTTCCTTTTAAGAAAGAACGGTCGCAGTATTCACTATGATATACGTCGCCACTCGGTCACTACAAAGCGGTAACTGAAGTCAGCGGAAATTTGGCATGGCACCTCTGGTGGGCAGTGGGCCGGTTTGCCAACCAGAGAGCGCTTGTCAGACCGCATGTAAGACATGGTCGCGTAAACGGATTAGGCGCAGGTGCCTACGGTACAGCTACATCTGATGTGGCTAAGGGATGAGGACAACAGACTTCCGCTCTACCTTGAAACGAAAAAGCTTCTTTCTATGAATCAGCACGGGTTTAGGAAACATCGTTCATGTGAAACTCAGCTTGCCCTTTTCTCACATGACATCTTGCGAGCCATGGATAAAGGGCAACAGGGCGGATTGTGTTTTTCTCGACTTAAAAAAGGCATTCGACGCGGTTCCATACTGCAGACTGGTAACGAAGATACGAGCTTATGGAATTGGTTCACAGATTTGTGACTGGCTGGAAGACTTCCTAAGTAATAGATCGCAGTACGTTGTTCTCAACGGCGAGTATTCATCGGAGGCGTGCCCCAGGGGAGTGTGATAGGACCGCTATTATTTTCTATCTATATAAATGATCTGATGGACAGAGTAACTTGTAATTTGCGGCTGTTTGCTGATGATGCTGTGGTGTATGGGAGGGTGTCGTCTTTAACTGACTGTAATAGCATACACGATGACTTAGACAAAATTTCTAGTTGGTGCGAAAATGGCAGCTTGCTCTCAATGTAGAAAAATGTAAGGCGCATGAGTAGGAAAAAAGAATCCCATAATGTTCGAATACAGAATTAGTAGTGAGCTTCTTGATGCTGTCGCGTCATTCAAATATCTAGGCGTAACATTGCAGAGCGATATGAAATGGAACGAACATGTGAGGACAGTCGTGAGTAAGGCGGACAGCCGACTTCGGTTTATTGGGAGAGTTTTGGGAACATGTACTTCACCTGTAAAGTAGACCGCGTATAAAACGCTTGTACGACCACGTCTTGAGTATCGCTCAAGTATTTGGGATCCGCAGCAGATCGGTTTAAAGGAAGACATAGAGGCGGTTCAGAATCGAGCAGCTAGATTTGTTACCGGTAGGTTCGACCAATGCGCGAGTGTCACGAAATGCTCCGACAACTCAATTGGGGATCGCTGGAAGAAAGACGACGTTCTTTTCGTGAATTTCTGTTGAGTAGATTTAGAGGGCCGGAATTTGAAGCTGAGTGTAGTACGATCTTGCTTCCGGTGGATTGCGGAGTATGTATGTAGATGTAGATGTAGACGAGGATTGGAACTTAATTAGTGGCAACACTGCTTTCGAGACACTGTGCAATGGAATATACTATTGTTGCTGATAGCACGCATTCTACATATACATCTACATGGGATATTCTGCTAATCACATTTAAGTGCCCGGCAGAGGGTTCATCGAACCACCATTATACTATTTATCTCCCATATGTAGATGTAGATGTAGAAAAACCGAGTTAGCAGCTTGTGGGAACTGTGGGGACTTGGACAGTAGCTCTGGACTCGCTTTCTGGGCGACGGCGGGTCCGGTCAGCTTCCGCCAATCCTCATTAAGATATCCCGTGATTTCCCGGTGTCGATGCGTTATCGCTTCATCTAGCTATAAAAGGTGGGCTCAGCCGATTGTGAAAGCGACTCCGGAAGGAGTGAGTGTCGTGATTAGAACGTACCACCTGCGGTTGTTGTTGTTATGTTGTTGTTATGGTCTTCAGTCCGGAGACTGGTTTGATGCAGCTCTCCACCCTACTCTATCCTGAGCAAGCCTTTTCATCCCCTCATAAGAACGACAACCCACATCTATTTGAATCTGCTTACTATACGCGTCTCTTGGCCTCCCTCTGCGATTTTTACCCCACACACTTCCCTCCAATGCTAAATTTACGATTCCTCGATGTCTAAGAATGTGTCCTACCAAGCGATCCCTTCTTTTAGTCAGGGTATGCCAAAAACTCCTTTTCTCGCCAATTCTGTTCAGTACCTCCTCATTAGTTATGTGATCTACCCACCTAATCTTCAGCATTCTTCTGTAGCACCACATTTCAAAAGCCTCTATTCTCTTCCTGTCCGCACTGCTTATCGTCCATGTTTCACTCCCGTACAAGGCAACACTCCACACAAATGCCTTCAGAAAAGACTTCCTTACACTTAAATTAATATTCGATGTTAGCAAATTTCTCTTTTTCAAAAATGCTTTTCTTCCCATTGCCATTCTGCATTTTATATCCTCTGTACTGCGACCATCGCATGTTATTTTACTACCCAAGTAACAAAACGCATCTACCACCTTCATTGTTTCGTTACCTAATCTAATTCCTTCACCATCGCCTGATTTTCTAAGACCGCATTCCATTATTTTTGTTTTGCTCTTGTTAATGTTCATTTTGTACGCTCTCTTCAACACACTGTCCATTCCATTCAACTGCTCTTCCAGGTCCTTTGCTGTCTCTGACAGAATTACAATGTCATCAGCAAAACGCAATGTTTTTATTTCTTCACCCTGAACTTTAATCCCTATTCCAAATTTTTCCTTGCGTTCCTTCATCGCCTGCTCAATGTACAAATTGAATAACATCGGAGAAAGGCTACAACCCTGTCTTACTCCCTTCCCAACTGATGCTTCCCTTTCATGCCCTTCGAGTCTTATAACTGCGGTCTGGCTTTTGTACAAGTTGTAGATAACTCTCCTTTCCCTGTATTTTACCCCTGCTGACTTCAGAATTTGAAAGAGTGTAGTCCAGTCAACATTGTCAAACGCTTTCTCCAAATCTACAAAGGCTAAAAATGTAGATTTGCCTTTCCTTAATCTATCTTCTAAGATAAGCCGTAAAGTGAGTATTGCCTCCCGTGTTCCTACGTTCCTCCTGAATCCAAACTGATCTTCCCCTAGATCAGCTTCTACCAGCTTTTCCATTCTCCTGTAGATAATTCGTGTTAATATTTTGCAACCATGACTTATCAAACTGATGGTTCTGTAATTTTCACACCTGTCTGCACCTGATTTCTTTGGAATGGGGATTATTACATTTTTCTTAAAGTCTGAGGGTATTTCGCCTGTCTCGTACATCCTACATACCAGTTCAAATAGTTTTGTCATGGCTGGCTCTCCCAGACACTTTAGTAGCTCTGAGGGTATGTCATCTACTCCTGGGGCCTTGTTCCGACCTAGGTCTTTCAGGGCTCTATCAAATTCATCTCTCAGTATAATATCTCCTATTTCATCTTGATCTACTTCCTCTTCCCTTCCTACAACATCGTCTCTCAGTTCATTTCCTTTGTAGAGCTGCTCTATGTACTCTTTCCACCTTTCAGCCTTCCCTTCTTTGCTGAGAACTGGTTTCCCATCTGAGTTCTTGATATTTGTAGAATTGCTTTTCTTGTCCCCAAATGTCTCTCTGATTTTCCTGTAGGCGGTATCTACTTTTCCCCTTCTTATACATTCTTCTACAGATTTGCATTTGGCTTCTAGCCACTCCTGCTTAGCCATTTTGCACTTCCTATCAATCCCATTTCTTAGTCGTCTGTAATCCATTTTGCCTGTTTCATTTACTGCATTTTTATATTTTCTCCTTTCATCAATTAAATTTAGTATTTCCTGTGTTATCCAAGGATTTTTTGCAGGTCTTGCCTTTCTACCTATTTTGTCCTCTGCTGCCTTCACTATTTCATCTCTCAATGCTACCCATTCCTCTTCTACTGTTTTATTTCCCCCTGTTTCTGTCAATTGTTGCCTAAATCTCCCTCTGAAATTCTCCAGAACTTCACTTTCCTTCAATTTATCTAGGTCCCATCTCCTTATTTTCCTACCTTTCTGCAGTTTTTTCAGTTTCAGCCTACAGTTCATGACTAACAAGTTATGGTCAGAGTCTATATCTGCCCCTGGGTATGTCTTGCAGTTAATAACCTGATTCCGGAATCTATGTTTTACCATTATAAAATCTATCTGATACCTTCCAGTGTCTCCTGGTCTCTTCCACGTATACAACCTTCTTTTGTGATTCTTAAACCACGTGTTTGTTATGATTAAATTATGTTCCGTGCAAAATTCTACCAGGCGACTTCCTCTTTCATTCCTTCTGCCCAGTCCATATTCACCTACTATTTTTCCTTCTCTTCCTTTTCCTACTACCGAATTCCAGTCTCCCATCACAATTAAGTTTTCCTCTCCCTTAACTGTCTGAATAATTTCCTTTAGCTCCTCATACATTTCTTCTATATCCTCATCATCGGCAGAGCTAGTTGGCATATAAACCTGTACTACTGTTGTCGGTGTTGGCTTCGTATCTATCTTGACAATGATAATGCGATCACTGCGCTGCTCATAGTAGTTTACCCGCATTCCTATTTTCTTATTCATTATCAGTCCTACTCCTGTGATACCCCCAACTGATTTTGTATTTATAATCCTGTACTCACCTGACCAGAAATCCTGTTCATCCTGCCACCGAACTTCACTAATCCCCACTATATCTAACTTCAACCTATCCATTTCCCTTTTTAAATTTTCTAATTTTCCTACCCGATTAAGGGATCTAACATTCCACGCTCCGATCCGTAGAATGCCAGTATTGTCTTTCCTGATGATAACATCCTCCTGAGTAGTCCCCGCCCGGAGATCCGAATGGGGGACTATTTTACCTCCGGAATATTTTACCCTAGAGGATGCCATCATCATATTTTCATACAGTAGAGCTGCATGTCCTCGGGAAAAGTAACGGCTGTAGTTTCCCCTTGCTTTCAGCCGTTCGCAGTAACCGTGTGGCAAAGCCACATTAGCTGATGTTACAAGGCCAGCTCAGTCAATCATCCAGACTGTTGCCCCTGTAACTACTGAAAAGGCTGCTGCCCCTCTTCAGGAACCACACGTTTGTCTGCCTGCGGTACAAACGACGTAGTAGCTAATGGCACGGTTTCCACTCCACAATGTCGCCCGCTCGGTTTTGCAGTCGGTCATGTCCACCGTTTACAACTGGATACTGCTATATGCACATATACCTCACTTACATCTACATACATACTCCGCAATCCACCGTAAAGTGCGTGGCGGAGGGTACACTGTACCACTACTAGGCATTTCCTTTCCTATTCCACTCCCAAACAGAACGAGGAAAAAAAGAATGCCTATATGCCTCCGTACGAGCCCTAATTTCTCTTATCTTGTCTTGTCTTTGTGGTCACCACGCGAAATGTAAGTAGGCGGCAGCAAGATCGTACTACACTCAGCTTCAAATTCCGGCCCTCTAAATTTCCTCAACAGAAATTCACGAAAAGAACGTCGTCTTTCCTCCAGCGATCCCCAATTGAGTTGCCGGAGCATTTCCGTGACACTCGCGCATTGTTCGAACCTACCAGTAACAAACCTAGCTGCTCGCCTCTGAACTGCTTCAACGTCTTCTTTTAAACTGATCTGCTACGGGTCCCAAACACTTGAGCAATACTCAAGACGTGGTCGTACAAGAGTTTTATGCGTTGTCTCCTTTACAGATGAAGTTCCGTTTGATATCGCTCTGCAGTGTTATGCCTAGATATTTGAACGTCGCGAAAGCATCAAGAAACTCACTACTAATGCTGTATTCGAACGTTATGGGATTGTTTTTCCTACTCATGCGCATCACCTTTCATTTTTGTACATTGAGAGCTATCTGTCATTCTTCGCACCAACTAGAAATTTTGTTTAAGT
The DNA here is from genome assembly GCA_026315105.1 of Locusta migratoria. NCBI lineage: Eukaryota > Metazoa > Arthropoda > Insecta > Orthoptera > Acrididae > Locusta > Locusta migratoria. Next base: position 659,977,456 of record CM048746.1, read on the forward strand.
CATCCTGTATGCTATTACAGTCAGTTAAAGACGACATCCTGCCATACACCACAGAATCATCAGCAAACAGCCACAAATTACAAGTTATTCTGTCCACAAATAGCCTGCCAGGCTGAAACTGACCAATAGTATAAGAGTTTAAAAAAATCTTTTAAACGGCCGAGTTGAATATTCCAAAATGCTCTGTTAATGTGCACAAATGGTTGAAGCCTCTATATTTAGGTATTTCGTTATTTCTATAAATCGCCGTAGGCAAATGCCGCGATGGTTCCTTTCGATTTCCTTCCATATCCCTCACAAACACTATCTGAGTCTGTGTGCTCCGTCTCTAATGACCACTATGTCGACGGGACGTTCAACCCTAGTATTCCTTCCTCCGTTTTCCTGTTCCAGTCCCGTATGATTCGCGGGAAATGTGACTGCAAGAAGATATCTGTGATGCCTTCAGTCTCGCCACTGTAATCCTCATCAGCGACGGGTTTTCTCATTTGTCGCCAGTCAGCTATTCAAATTTTGACGCCCCTTCCGACCTCTACAATTCAGTACCCTATTTCACAATCATACAGATAATTTTTCAATGAAATTGTAGCTTTATGTTTCGTTCATTGTGGTACTAATTACACCACTTTTTCTACCGTAATTACAATGCCTATGAAATGAAGGATCGAAGGGTCAAGTCCCAAATTACTTTTACAACCCAAGTATTAGGTTAAGTTTGCACAAGAAATAGTTTTTTGTTTATATTTCTGAGTGGCATAATTTTACGACGTGATTCCACCCGTCTGCTTTGAGCCATGAGGTCGTCAACATGGCAAAAAAACCCGCATTTCAGTCGTAGTCAACTGCAAATAACGTTTCAATCGATTTGTGTTTTTAATTAAATCACGGGACTCGTTAAAATTTTACTTCCCACCCCAACGATTCGCCTGATTTCCCGAGATCTTAATGTTCTTAGAAATCCGAGCAGCATAGAATGACTTGGCTCATGTTTCATAGAGACAAATAAGTAACGTTATTCCTGCTCTATGATTGACAATTTCTCGAAGTACTCTTATCCACTCAGTAAAAGTAAATTTCCTCGTAAAACGAACAGCTCACCACCACAAAGCCTACGCCAGGGTTAAAGCCGAAGGGTGGAATTCGTCCTACAGATGATCCTTTTGAACTAATAAAAGCACAGTTATAACTACTAAAAATGTGAGTATAAGTATTCTTACACAATAATTGACATTGGCCAAAGGTAAATTTCTTAGAGTTTTAAAAATGTTGGCACCAAATTTGGCGCCTTTAAAATCTACCGCCCTAGACTCCATTCTACGCATCCTACTGGTAAATCCGCCAATGATCTTCATAGTCCTTTTCCGAGATATACCTAGGAGGAAGCAACAAAGGATGGTTAAAAAGTATCATAAATTTCAAAGTAGAGAACTCCGCAAATATGAAAAGGAGAGCTAACTACTTTCTGTTACCGATTTAGAAAGCTCTGGAGTTCCATTTCGTTGCTCATTTGAACTCTACAAGCGCTGTTGATCCGTTTTTGTTGTTAATGTAAAGATTACGGCTGCTCAATTGAGAGCTTTTTGTGTTATCGTTGTTGTTGTGGACTTCAGTCCGCAGACTGGTTTGATCCGGCTCTCCACGCTACCCTGTCCTGTGCAAGTCTCTTCATCCCCGAATAAGGTCGGCAACCTTTTGAACCTGCTTACTGTTTTCGTCCCTGGGTCTCTCTCTACGATTTTTACCCCACACAGTTCATTCTAATGCTAAGTTGACAATTCCTTGTTGTCTCAGAATGTGTCCCGCCAACGTATCCCTCCTCCGTAGCTCAGTGCCAGCGTCGCTGACTACCACATAGGGGACTGGGTGTTGTGTGTTGTCCTAATCATCATCATCTCATCATCATTGGTACGTAAGTCGCCCACGCGGCGTCAACTAAAAAGACTTACACTAAGGCGGCCGAACAATCCCACAACGGATCTCCCGGCCAAGAAAGCCATACTCTCATTTTTCATCCCTTCTCTTAGTCAGGACATGCCAGAAACTCCTTTCCTACCCAATTCGATTAAGCATCTCCTCATTAGTTACGTGATCTTCCCATCTAATCTGCATCATTCGTCTCTAGAACCATATTTAAAAAGCTACTATCCTTCTGTCTCAACTCCTTATCGTACATGTTTCACTACTGTATAATACTACACTTTTAGAAAACATTTCCCAACATTTAAATTAATATTGGATGTCAATAAATTTCCCTTTTTCAGAAATTATTTCCTCCTCATAGCCATTCTGCAGTTTATATCTTCTTTACTTCGCCCATCAGAAGCTATTTTGCTACCCAAATAACAAAAGTTATCCACTACTTTTATTGTCTCAATACCCACTCTGATTCCTACAGAATCGCCTGATTTTCTGTCTGACACTACATTCAATTACCTTTTTTTACTCTTGTTAATGATCATCTGATACCCTCCTTTCAAGCCATTGGCCATTCTGCACTTTTATACTGAATAAAAAATTAGAAGTAGCTTTCGCATTTATTAATACAGATTGAAATGTTGTGGGATTCTTCTTGAATAGCGCTGTATATTGGCCGATTCTTCTAGAAATGTTGGCTGTTGGAACTTGGACGCCTCTCTTGCATCTTATGGAACTCTGAATTTGACGATTCTGCCTATGACGCTTTAGCGCTTAGTAAATGAATCTATAACTAAACGTACTGCCCTTCTTTCGATCTACTCTCTCTACCGATGCCCTCTAGTACGAATACCACAAGGATGCATAATATTCAGTTACTGACCGAACTAATATTTAGTTAGCTACTTCGTTTGTTCATGCACTACACTTCCAGAGGATCTCTCCAATTAGTCTTGCGAGTACCTTACCCACGATTAGTTTTATGTAGTCGTTTCACGTCAAATCCCTCCTAGATATTTTAGGGAAGCAACCACTTCCAGCTATTCTTGACCGGTAGTGTAATCATATAATGAAGGCTCTTTCTTTCTACGTAAACGCAGCACTTCCGATTTGTTTAGGTAAGGGTTAATTGTCGTTCCCTGCACTATCCGTCGATGCGTTACAGAATCTGCTACATTCTACTACAGTTTTTCGGCGTTGCGTCTTCTATGTACACTACAACATCATCGGCGAAAAGCTTCGTTGAACTTATCGATGTTACCTACTAGGCCATTAGTAGCCCATACATTATAAAAAGGCCCTATGTCCATTGGGGCAAGCCACAACTTACTGTCATCGACATTACTTTCATTGACAATGAACATGCTGTGTTCTGTTTGCAATAAACTCTTCAATCTCGTCAACGCAGTTAGTCAGTTTTCTGTATGTTCGTGCTTTGTTTAGTAGACGGCACTGTGGAAGTGTGTCGGAATGTCTTCCGGAAGTCAAGAAAAATGCTATCTATCTGGAAACAGGAGTACTTAAGAAGATTAATTTCACATTTATTTCATGTTCGACATCCTAAGAATATGTTTTAATAGTTTTCTACGACTTGCAAAAAATTTTTAGTTTCCCTTTAACAATTTTCAGCCTTTTCTAGTACCCTTTCGTTGCTCACTCTTTCGATCCGGCTTGTCCATTATCCGCTACACCCACAACTGAAATGTTTCTAGCCCTTCTTCAACCTCTCGTCGTTTAAGGTCCATACGGTGTTATACTCCAGACAAAACGCTTGGCAAGCCTTTTCCTCAAACTTCTACATAGTTATCCACGTAATAATCTCCTCTTTCAGTCGAATGTCTGCTTCGTTAAAGCAATGCGAGTTTTTCTCTCGTGATGACCCGTCAAATTTTCAATGATCGTACTCAGAAGAGATGTGAATGCTTTTATTTGGCTAATAACTCTTCTTGCCTTCAAATTTAACAAAATCTTTCCTGTACTAATCACACACTTTTCGTTTCCACTGTATTGATTCTTATACTGCATACAAGCGTCATACAGATGTATTATTATTATTATTATTATTATCTTTTACAGTTACCTTATTTTCGGTTGCTGCTACCACGTCAAGGAAAACACTATTAATTCTTTTCTCTTCCCACCAAAATATGATTCTCTTTATCAATAATCTGTCGAAGATTGACTAATAATGGGGCAGTTCAAGAAATTGGGTGTTGCATCCGCCGTTTTGACAATTTCCTGTGAAGCCTCTAAACGTGCCTGCTTCTGGTCGTCAGTGAAGAACACAGCATTACTGCGCGTGTACGTTTGTAGCATAAGTTGCAGGAAATAATTACGAAAATCGTTGTTTGAAGCTATTTTTAAATGTTTCCAACTGCTATAAATATAAGTGTTTTTCATTATCAGAAGCGTCAGTGTACTGTTACATCAGATGAAACGGTGTAAAAAATGTATTTTTCTTCTGGCGCCTGCAGTATATATGTTTAGAGGTAATTTAACACTCGCCAGTCGTTGTAAACAGTGATTTAAACTTCAATCTAATTACTGATTATCCTAATTTTTCTCTCATTGCATATAGAAGTTAAAGTTTATAAAGTCTATAAACCATAAATAAACGGAAAACGGCGTGGATTAAAACTTCGTGATACAGCAAAGTGTGTAGTAATCCGTGTTTTTAGGACTAATTTTTTTGTGAACGAGATTCTTTAATTCAGTTCCATTTCAGTTAAATCTGTTTATATTTCTGTAAATTGTTTTAGTGCCTCTTGATGTAACATGTACTTTTTAGTCAGCACTTAATCAAATTTGTACTATTTCTAATTTTACCATGAGTGAGAAGTGTGTGACATGCTGTAGGATCGTTAGTTTCGGAGTGTTGTCTGATGGTTGTTGTAGTGTCTTTCATTGGCGTAAATGTAGTGGACGGAAAAATGGTGACATACATGAGGCTCACCAGTGGTTTTGTAGAATTGCAACAGAGATAAGAATATAATGCAACAGGAGGGGAAAATTGCAGCTCTTCAAGCTGAATTATATAAGGCAAGGGAGAATCTAAGCAAGTTAAAGATGGCGAAGGATCTACATCTACATGGGATACTCTGCAAATCACATTTAAGTGTCTGGCAGAGGGTTCTCATTCCATTCTCGAATAGCGCGCGGGAAGAAAGAACACCTGAATCTCTCCGTTCGAGCTCTGATTTCTCGTATTTTATTCTGTTGATATTTCTAACTATGTAAGTGGGAGTCAACAATATATTTTCGCATTCGGAGGAGAATGTTGGCGATTGGAGTTTCGCAAGTAGCCCACGCCGCAACGATAAACGCCGTTGTTGTAATGATTCCCATCCCAGAATTTGTATCATTTCCGTAACGCTGTCTCCCCTGTATCGCGACAATACGAAACGAGCTGCCCTTCTCTGGACTCTTTCGATGTCCTCCGTCAAACCCACCTGATAAGGACCCCACATTGGGCAGCAGTACTCCAAAAATGGACGGACAAGCGTAGTGTATGCAGTTTCTTTTGTAGTTCTGTTGCATTTCTTAAGGGTGCTGCCAATAAAACACAGTCTCTGGTTCGCCTTTCCCACGACATTATCTTCGTGTTCTTTCCAATTTAAGTCTGAAGTAATAGTAATTCCTACGTATTTTGTGGAGTTTACGGCCTTCACTTTTGATTGATTTATCTTGTAAAAAAAAAGTTTAACGGAATTCTTTTCGTACTCATATGGATGACTTCACACTACTCATTATTTAGAGTCAATTGCCAATTTCTACACCATAGTTATATCTTATTCAGATCGTCCTGCAGTTGGTTTTGATCTTCAGATGATTTTACTAGACGGTAAATGACGGCGTCATCTGCAAACAACCTAAGGGAGCTACTTAGATTTTCCCCTAAACCGTTTATGTAAATAAGGAACAGCAGAGGACCAATAACACTACCCTGTGGAACGCCCGATATCACCTCTGTTTTAGTCGATTACTACGAACTGTGTCCTCTCTGACAGGAAATCCCCTATCCAATAGCAAATTTGGGGCGATTTACCATACCCACGCAATTTGATTAAAAGCCGTTTGTGACGTACGGCGGCAAAAGCCTTCTAGAAATCAAGAAATACGGATGAACAGAGATGGGATGGGAAGGGATAACAGGCTTCCCAGTGTCAGACAGCTTCGTCATTAATCAGGAAAATATATTTGACCTGCTGCCTCACGTAGCTGAAGCTGTAGAAAGGGCACATCAAACTTTCAAGGAGGACTTAAAAATGATAGAAAAATTTGTAAAGAAAGAGGAAATGCTGTTGCTAGGTAGTTCACAAGGTGGAGGTGTCGGCGAACTACTGAAGGAGGAACTAGGTCCAGAGCACCAGGTCCACAAGCATTGCAGGTCTAGTCAGGCAACTCAGGCTATGGGACCTTTTATGAGGATTTCACAAAGGAGGATACCGTGGCTATAGTGGATGACCCGAGAAATCGTATTGACCGAGACTCTGAATATTCCACAGATAGTGACCTGGTGAAGATAGCAACAGCAACGAAGCACACTAGTCTGGGATTCGTGTCTTTTTTAAAGAAGCCATAATCAGCCTCATTTGAACTCTTCTACATCTACATACATACTCCACAATTCACCGTAAGGTGCGTGGCGGAGGGTGGCATACATACTCTTCCGTCAGGAGAGTAAACTTGGAGCAGATGCTTATGTCAGATATAGGAGTTTGATTCCTGTGGATATTAGCCATAGTCGGGACTACACTAGGTATGGTCTACACCTCATTAGGAAATGGAAGGGAAAACTATCTGGGTTGATTGCAGGTAACGTAAGAGGAGGTATTCTCACTAATGGTAAAATACCAGTTGTTACAGGTGTCAGAGGGATGTCTTTTGTAGGACAGGGAGGGAAAAAAGTAAACAAATTTCAAGAGAGCTCTGAAGACACCCTCATTTTGAGAAAACAGATGAACAGGAGGAAGATTTCAGCAAACAATGTTCAATAGAAATTATACATAAACTGACAGCAAATCTATGTCCAACCAGTTAAACTCCAATTAGTATGCAATATCAGTATGTTTATTACATCAGAACATTTCAGGACTCAAAAATAAAGTTGACGAACTACTCATTAGTGTTGATAAAATAGATCCATTTAATCCAGTTGACATAACTTGCCTCTCTGAACATCTTGTGACCACTGGTATAGAAATGTTAAACATTTAATGTTTTAAGTAAGTTTCCTACTTCTGTAGATACAGAATGAGGAGGAGCTGCCAGATTTATTAAAGACTGCCATAAATTCAAGAATAATAGATATTAATAAGCTCTAAATATCAACAGTAATTAAATTCCTTTAAACGTTCTTTCACTGAATTAAAAGTTGTAGTTTGGCTTGGACTCGAACCCGGAACCTGCTTACTAGGCAGTTACTTTAACACTCAGTTAGCACAGCCATTAAAGTTTGTCATGTAACTATGTTGGCTTTGTTTTTTTTTTTTTTTTAAAGAGGCAAACTTTCTTTCAGAACAAGTATTGAATGTACTGTACACGTCATTAAAATTCCTTGTGATACTGCGGCCATAAGCAACACTCTTTTCTTTTGTTTCAGATGAATGGTACAGATAACTGGCAGAGAGCTCGTCGATCTCGTACAGTAAAGGCTGACTCAACACCCAACATAGGTAAAAACTTCTCTCTTTGTTTACCTTTTACATTACTCACGACTTAATAACCTTCATATTGAGCAATGTACTTGCTCGTCGCAAAAGCATCTCCTCGCAAAAAAATGCAGAGACGTTACCTAGAGGCGTGTCCTTCGAAAAGTTAATCGAAGGAGATGACGAGAGTAGAACGATCTTCGTTCGCACTTTAGTGATTTGTCCATCTAGTACGGTCCGGCCTTCAATATTTAAGAACTTTCGCATGCCAAAAACATTGCTATACGGTCGCCTTTTTTCGGAATGATAAGTACACCAAATTTTTACGAATTTTTACATCTAATTGTAAGCATGTTTCTTACAACATTTTTGTTTAAATTTTGACAAACCAAAAGTGCTCCTGTCGAAGCCCAAAAAAGGCAGATATGTTCCTGTTAAAATAACACTGACAGAAAAATAGGGAACCAGCTTGCTCATTTTTAATTCCGCTTTCCTCGTCAAACACATTGACGTTCTTGTAACACTGCAGATGCTCAGTCCTTTTAGCCAGCCTCTAATCGTGACGAAGTTTCCGCGCTCGGCATCTCCCTTGGTTGCCCCCGTCCTCACACGTCCCTTTCCCGTTTTCTTTTATTCCGACTGCTACTATAGCTATCCATCTCTCTCCCTCTCTTTTACTGCCAATGACACTCTCTCTCTCTCTCTCTCTCTCTCTCTCTCTCTCTCTCTCTCTCTCTCTCTCTCTCACACACACACACACACACACACACACACACACACTTTCCCTCACTCCCACTCAAACCATCACTGTCTGTTTTCTTTCTCTCCCAAGGGCACGGTATATTCACTCTTCCATCGCCACTGACCGAGGTGGCGCAGTGGTAATAAACTGAAATAGCGTTCATGAGGACGGACGTTGAGACCCTCCTAAGGCCTCCCAGATTTAAGTACCCGTGATTTGTCTAACACCCTCCAGGCAATCTGAGGGATTGATTATAAAACAAGGTATTACTGTTAGCAAGCACTTTCATTTAAAGTAAACACGCCCAATCGAGCAGTCAAGACTATTTTCGACTATAAAATAACCTCAACAACAACACAACACATCCACTTTGATAGAAATTGCTTTATGCACAGACACAGGTGTATACAAAATTGAATGTTTAGATTCTGATTGTTTCTCATGTTATACCAGCTGATGATGGGGGTTTAAACCCTTGAAATGCGTTGTGGGTACAATAAACAAAGTGACTGGTAACAGTAATATCTTGTATTTTAATCAGTATCAAACCGAGGGATGGTTTCTTTTAAAAGACACGGCAGATTTCCTTCCCCATCCTTAACCGAAAACAACCCTATCTTGTACTCCGTCTGAAAAAACCATGCTGTCGACGGGACGCTATACCCCAATATTCCTTCCTTCTTTTTTTCTTCTTCCACGGCCACTGTCTGCTATTCTCTTGCAGCACAAAAAAAGGCGTGAATATGTTCACATGACAAAATGTTTGGGGTGGAAGGCGGAAAGAAGACAGACATTTCGATTCCCACTTTTCTGTCAGATTCATTTAAAAAGAAACGTTTTTCTTGCAGTGCTCCGACAGGAACAATTTTCATCAGGTTCCCTCAAATTTCTTACTAGAGGAAGGTGTTCTGCCTCCCCAAGATAAATCAGTGAATATCTCACAATTTCTTTCTCCTGAAAAAAAGTGGATCAGGTGAGATATCATATCCAATGTACATGTGGTAACGTATTTTACTCATCATTGGTTACAGTCGGAATTTGTGTGTGATACAGTACGATATTTTCCTGTTTCAACTCTTTACGTGAGGTTTACATGGAGTTTACTTAGAGCGAGGCACCATACGGCTACCATAATAGTAATAAAGTCATTCTCTTTGTTCTGTAATACGGTGTGTGATCACCTAAGACGACCAATATTGTTGCACACCGGCGTGGCATCAACAGTGTAAGGTTATCAATCATTTCTTGAGGGATATTTGGCTGTTCTTCCGTTATTGTTGTTGTGGTCTTCAGTCCGTAGACTAGTTTTATGCAGCTCTCCACGCCAACCTGTCCTGTGCAAGTCTCTTCATCTGAGAATACCTACATCCTCTTGAATCTGCTTACTGTTTTTACGATTTTTACCCCACACGCTTCCTTCTTAATGCTAAGTTGACAATTCCTTGATGTCTCAGGATGTGTCCAACCAATCTATCCCTTCTCTTAGTCAGGATATGCCAGAAACTCCTTTTCTCCCCGATTCGGTTAAGCACCTCCTCATTAGTTACATGATCTACCCATCTAAATTTCATCATTCTTCTGTAGCACCACATTTCAAAAGCTTCTATCATCTTTTTGTCTGAACTCCGTATTGTCCACGCTTCACTTCAATACAATGCTACACTCCACACAAATGCCTTCAGAAAGGACTTCCTAACATTTAAACTAATATTGGATGTCAACAAGTTTCGCTTCTTCAGAAACGCTTTTCTTCCCATAGCCATTCTGCATTTTATATCTTCTTTATTTCGGCCATCAGAAGTTATCTTGCTACCCAAATAACAAAACTCGTCTACTACTTTTATTGCTTCATTACCTAATTTAATTCCTTCAGCATCGTCTGATTAATCTAACGAAAGTAAAATCAAGCTTTCATTGAGCGTAGACTCAAAATGTGAGATGGGTAAAAAATATTTTTCCGTCGATTATTTTTCTCAAAACCGTTCAGTAAGTTTGAAAGCGGCCATTTATCAGCTCATTTGACACATATGGAACTCAAATATAATTATTTTTAGGTTGTATCTTGATAACGGATAAAGATTTAAAAAAATGAATATGGCGATTCTGGAACTCTGCAATCGATGAAGATACAGAAAAAAATTTAAACTCTGTTGGAGAATATCACCTTAAGAACGTCTGGTATGAATTTGCACGATTTTCAATGAATACAAAGTATAGAAGTTTGAGTATACGGCTTTTCGCAATTTCCTCAGAACCCGTTTACGAACAAATTGTGCTTTTATGAGGCGTATAAAGATTACTACACAACGCACTTTATGTCTAAAAGGAACTTGCTCATTTTGGCTAGGATGCAGGAAGTGTGTAATGTTTTTAAATTCCTACAGTCTGTCCATTCTTATACAAATGCTCACAAGACTAAGGGCTATCCGTAGCACTTTACCTTTTATCTCTGTGATCAATAGAACACAAGATGTGTGCCCCTCAACAATGCCATTATTCGCGCTCGGTGTCAAAACAAGCAGTGGACAGTTGAGATACCTAGATTCTGTAGTATTGACATCATCAGAATGAACTAAAATGCTCCGACGATTTCCTGTGCCATCTACGGAGTGGAGACAACATTACGGAAACCCAGCTAGTGGTGATAATATTACAGTTGCTGCAGAGCGGGTTAGTGTTGCCTCGTGTTTGCTACCAAACGAGTTACACAAGCAGTTGAGTTGAGACAGTGTTGTGAGCACGTAGTGCAGGGCAACAGCAACACAGGCCTAGCGGGTAATGTTGGCAACAGAACAGTTGTCAGTGCGCGGGAATGAAGCCGACCAATTGTGGCAAAGTTGGAAGTAGCCAATGATATTTTAGATGGCATAGTTTTTTTCTTTACATAATTAACAATATTAATTTGAAAACTTAGTTTCAGACACATTAAAACTGATGCGAAATATGATGTTTTCAATGTATATCAGTGGAATGGAGAGTCGGTTTGGAAATAGTGTTAGAAAATGTCAGCACAAGGAAAATTCATTGTTCCCATTAACGAAAGACGTCGTTATACCTTGACTAGACCGTTGTTTATTTACGTCAGGACGATATATTAGTTAGTACTTGTAAATGACAAGCTGCTGACATGAAAACTCTAAAGCATTTGCGACAGCCAATGTTATAATGAACAAAACGCTAGATATTCATTGTTAACAACATTACTCTTTGAAAATCGAATCATGCGACTGACGGACTTTATTTTTTGTGCTGACCGTGAATTGAATAATTACTGCTGTTCCTACTCTATGTTTGATATTGTCTCGATGTATCCTTGTCTGGTCAATAAATCAGTTATCCTCGTGTAACAGTGCACTCGGAATTAGTGGCCTATTTGGGGAAACTAATTTATGCTGTTCCTCTCTTTGTTTGACACGTCCTTGATGTAGCCTTGTCTAATCGATAGATCAGTAATCCTCTTTTAACAGAGCACTTGAATTCGCGGCATGATCTAATCAGTAACGATCAGTCACTGGGAAAACATATCTAGCAAGTTAAGTATGATGACAAATATTTATTTTAAAGTTTTTCAAAATTGTTACATATCACATTAATGAATTGGTAAACCTCTGTTGGCTGGACTCCTGGATTCAGCCCCTCCCAGACGCAAATCCTGGCTATGACCCTGATGTAGGGGCATTAAAGAGGTGGTAGGGAGAAAGTAGGGAAAATGTAGGTAGATTTTTGTGAGACTGTAGGTATTTCCTCTCTCTGCCATCTGGCAACACTGAACGTGAATTACCCGAAGGTATGGCATGTAGAGCAATGCAAGGTTGGAAGCGCGTCACGGAAGTATAATTACCAGCAGCTGGACGCGATTTCAGAAAATAGGAGCCGTTAAAGGAAAGCTAAGCCAAGGTCGTCCACGTGTGAAATCAGCAAAAGGTGAACGTTAACAGCCCGTCGAGACAGGAGGCTGAATCTAACTCAGCTGTTAGGCACCCTCCAGGCAGAAACAGGACTCTCAGAATCAACTCAAATCATCCGAAATCGCCTTTGGGAATATGGTCTCTCCCACGGAGGCCTATAATGTCTGTCCTATTAAAACCACGACATCGTTTAACCCACAGAAACTGGATGGAGGAACACCAGTATTGGAGTCGTAACGACTGGCGCCTGGTTCTGTTCACAGATGAGTCAAGATTCTGTGTTCGGTCGGACAGTCTGGAGAGAACCTGGAACTCAGAACAATCCTGCTTATGTACAGGAAACATCATGGTGGTAGGTAGTGTGCGCAAGAGTCAGTATTGGCGGACGTACGGATCTCTATGCCGTTCGGAATGGCGGTTTGACTGCTCAGAGGTATAGAGACGAGATCTTTGGACGTGTTGTGCCCGAAGCTGGTGCCATAGGAGATGGGTTCCTTCTGGTGGAAGATAACGCTCGTCCCCACAGAGCTGTACTGGTGGACAACATGATTGAAGCTGAAGGAACTGAACATATTGCGACCTTCCTCTCTTGACTTATTTGACTTATTTTCTGTATCTCCTAAGTGGAGCAAAGGGCATCAACGAACTTCCGCCACCGGACCCTGTTCTGCGCCAGTGTCTTGATCTCAGTCACAGGTTTCCCTCCTTTCTCGGTCCCTTCTGCTACTACACCCCTCCTGCATGTATTCCTTGGTCTGCCTCTTCTGCTGCCTTGTGGATTCCATTCTGGGGGTTTTCTTGCCGCGTTGTCTTTGCCACGCCTTAATATATGGCCAATGCACTTCCATTTCCTACGTCGTATCTCAATATCAGTGGGTGTTTGATGAGTTCTTCTCCATAGATCTTCGTTGGAGATTACTTGTGGCCACTATTTCATCAAGATATTCCTCAAGCTTCTATTCACAAATATTTGAAGCCTGCTAATCAGCTGTTTGTTGGTTTTCCGTGATTCACGCCCATAGAGCAGTACCGACTTGACATTTGTATTGAATATGCGTAGTTTTCCCTTGATTTCCAGATTGATCTCAGCATTGCAAATGCCCCTTTGGCCTTATTTATTCTGTTTCCTATATCTTCGATAGTTCCTCCCTCAGGGGTGACTAAACTTCCCAGGTAGCAAAACTGCTTGACTTGCTCGATTTCTTGGTTTTCTAAAAAAAAAAAAAAAAAAAAAAGTGCTTCATTTCGTTTATTACAGCGCATCTCCTTAGTTTTCTTTCCATTTATCTTGAGCCCCACCTCCGATGCTTCGATTTTTAAATCATTCAGCATTGCTTCCATATCCTTGTAAATGCTGGCTAGCAAACACAGGTCATCTGTAAAGTCCAAGTCATCCAACCTGACTGTCAATTTTCATTGCATTCTCTTCGACGGTTCATTACATTTAACAAACATAAATTAAACCTCTGCATGACCAACCAAATGGATTCTAAGGTAAAGAAGTGGTTCACTCACGAAGTAATTCTTTATAAATACAGTTTATTTCTCTTTCTGGACATGAAAATGCGGAGGTGGTCCTACTTTATATATCGGTAAATAATTGAATAATTCCCCAATTATTGTTCATGAGAGGCACTATAGGTATCACACGCACTCGATAGTAAAGGTTCCATGTCCATAGAACATTTCAGTTCCTAATTAATCCGCGATTAAAGTATTTGTTATAAAACACATTTTGTAATCACACTAGTACACGATCGCTGATTTATCACAGTTCCACAGCCCTACTACCGTGCATAGTTTATCACTTTTCAAGCAGAGACTAAGTTCTTCAGTCACAGTCCCGTAAATTTTCTAACTACACACATGCCTATCTCTTCAAATCACAGACCGCCTAGCGTCACAACCTCTCACCACCACGTCCAAGTTACGAGTCCCTTCCAAAGCGTTCGAAAAGCGTGTTCTCCCTGCTCCCAAAATTGTATCCTTCCACGTATCCTAACGCCTCATCTTTAAAATACAATTTCCCTTGCAAAATATTACACACTTGAATATCACAGAATTAAATGCTTTGACCACCTTTCTACAAATGTTGTTTACATTTGTCAAACAAATATATATTTAACAATACTAAAAAAAAGTTGAAACTGAAGCTCTTTGCTCAGATAGCCATTAAGCGTGGCATCTCACTGTTCAAATATACTTCCGCCGTCGAAATATAGTTACACAATTAATATTTAATTTATTGGTTTTTGATACAAATATATTCTATTCTTGTCCAAAAATACATATAATTGTTTATATATAAATTATCTGCTGCATATCTTCTATTTTTAGTCGTCCATGAAATATTTAATATATGACAGTCTACAACATTAGAAATGAATGATATATAATGCGCTTTGCTGGGTTCATGTTTTGTGTTTCTGTGGTGGAATCTATGTTCTTACACAAGAATATTATTACCTCTACGAAAAGCTAAACAAGAGAGTAAAACAAATTTTATTGAAAGAATACCGAAATAATGCGGTACGTCTTTTAAGATGGGTAGCGTGGTGCAATGCTGCCCATTTGCTTCTTAATCTCTTAGTGATAAACACTACGTATCGATAATTGTAAATATAAGTCTTATTATTATTATTATTATTATTATTATTATTATTATTATTGTAGTAGTAAAATTTCTTGACTTTTTATCTATAAGGGATATTTAAATTGTAATTACGGCGTTTGATTCTCCTAAGTCTCCTGAATCCATTCATACAATTATACTTGCCATATGATCATTCCCTGATTGTATATAGATTTTTAGAATGATGTTTCTGGCTATATTGTATTTCATTTGCAATCTGGAATAGTCGCCCTCGCTCAGCCAAGCGTTTCCGGTTTCCGAGCATATTAGGGAAACTCTGACAACCTGTCCATTCACTAGGTTCAAACTGTTAGCGAGCCGGCTGGGGAACCCAACAGCCTGGTAAAACCTGCCTTTCAAATGGAAACAATCAGCTTCCCCCTGTATTTGTAATATCACAATATGCAATGGCCAGCTTGTTCACCGGATTTAAACCCGATTGAGCAAGACTGGGATGCACTTGGCAGAGGCACTGCAGCTAGACCAGCACCTCCCACAGCGGCTGAAAAACTGTTTATGAATGGCCAAATATCCCTCAGGAGCTGATTGATAACCTCATACTGTCCATGGTACGCAGATGTGCAACTGTGCTGATCGTCCGAGTTGATCACACTGTATAATAGAGCAGCGAGAAATGCTTTTTGACTATTATGGTAGCCCCATGGTGTCTCGAACTAAGTAAACGCCATATAAACCTCAACTAAAGAATTGAGACAGCAAAATATCGTACCATATCAGAAGCAAATTACAATTGTAACCAGTATCTGAATAAAATACGTTACCATATCTATATTGTGTATGATACCTTATCTGATCCCCTAATTTTTTGACCAGTGTATAAATACCGTTCACTGCAGTGCCCAGGGTGATATTAATGCCGCAGATTGACATATACATTTCTTATTTTCGCAGAAAAATATTTGTTCATCCTCTCCTCTTCCCGCTCTCTGCTGCAGAATGAATGGCTTCTGCTGCCGTGTCTTACTGTACCTGCGGCTGTAGGTGTGCATACGTTTGAGTTGTATCTCTGGCCTGAGAGAAGCGAAGCGAAAGAGTTCGCTGCTCTCATCTGATACGCATCGTCCTGGACCACACATGTAAAAACAAGGTGGGCTGCTTTCCTAAGAATGAAGCAAACATGGAGTAATTCCAGTTTCCAGAACTGGCGATTATGTGTCTGCTTCAAAAAGCTCTCTCCCTGGTTTGCCCACTTATCACTTTCAACGAACGCGAAGTAGGAGAACTCAACTGTCGTTCCCTGAATCGCCGTCTCCCTATTTCCGGAAGGTAACAGATACCGGTAGGCGTGACTGCGCGGTGTACCAGAGATGTGGAAGCTCGAACGCCTCCGCAGTTCCAAGGACCAATCAATATTGTGCCACTCTGTAGGCTTATAGAGATGTTGTTATTGTTGTTGTTGCTGTTGTGGCCTTCATTCCGCAGACTGGTTTGATGCAGATCTCCACGCTACCCTGTCCTGTGCAAGCCTCTTCATTTGAGAATACGTTCGGTAACCTACAACCTTTCAATCTGCACTGTGTGCTATGCTCCGATGCGCGAGGCCGTTCCCCGTCGAGGGTTCGAATCCTCCCTCGGGCACGATAGTTCCTAAGTAGCTTGCACGTTTAGGGACTGATGACCCCGCAGTTAAGTCCCTTAAGCATCACAAACATTTGAATATTTTGTTACAAGCACACACCTCTAGCCCGTATTGTTTCGTTACCTAGTCTAGTTTCTCCACCATCGCCTGATTTTCTTTGACTACATTTCATTGGTCCTGCTTTTGTTTTGCTTTTGTTAATCATCATCTTATACGTTCCTTTCAAGACACTGTCCACTCCGTTCACCTGCTCTCCTTGGCCCTTAACTATCTCTGACATAATTACAATGTCATCGGCAATCCGTAAACGTTGTATTTCTCAACCGTGAAATTTAAGATCTTCTCCAAATTTCTCCTTGCTTTGCTTCACAGCTTGCTCAATGTACGGAATGAATAACATCGAGGAAAGGCTACAATCCTGTCTTACTCTCTTCCCATCCAATGCTTCCCTTTCATGACCCTCGACTGCTGTCTTGTTTCTGTATAAATTGTAAATAACCTTCCATTCCGTACATTTAACCCTGCTGACTTCTGAATTTGAAAGTGTATTCCAGCCAACGTTTACAAGAGCTTCCTCCAAATCCACAAGTACTAAGATACGTCGTAAGGAGAGTATTGCTTCACGTGTTCCTACATTTCTCTGAAATCCAAACTGGTCTTCCCCGACGTTGGCATCCACCAGTCGTTAGTTATTACTCTGAGAGTTCTATAATTTTCACAACTGTCTGCGCCTGCTTTCTTTGAATTGTTATGATATTTCGCGTGTCCAAACATATAATGCACTAGATGGAACATTATTGTCATGGCTGGCTCTCACAGAGACTTCAGTAGCTCTGAGGGAATGCCGTCTACCTAAAGGAGCCTTGTTTCGATTTAGGCCCTTCAGTGCTCAATCACATGCTTCTCTCAGTGTTTTTCTTTTCATTTTCATCTACTGTCTCTTCCTTTCCTACAATATTGTCTCGAAGTTCATTTACTTTGTAGAGCCCCTCTATATATTTTTCCACTTTTCAACTTTCCTTTCTTTGCTCAGAACTGGTTTTTCATCAGAGTTATTGCTTTTCTTGGCTCCAAATGTCTTATTTACCTGTGGCAGTTTATCTCTTTACTTACACATTCTTCTACAGACTTACATTTGGCATATAGGCCAATCCCTCTTAGCCATTTTCCACTTTTGGCAATTTCATTTTACCTGCTTCATTTACTTTTTTTATCATTTAAATTCAGTATTTACTGTGACAGCCAAGGATTTTTTTTAGGTCTGGTCTTTCTACCTATTTCCACTACTGCCTTCACTATTTTATCTCTTAAGGCTATCTATTCATCTTTCCAACTTTTCCGTCAATTGTTGTCTAAAGCTCCCTCTGAAATTTCTAGTACCTCGAGTTTCTTGAATTTATCCTGGTCCCATCTCCTTATTTTCCTACTTTTCTGCAGTTTTTTCAGTTTCAGTCTACAATTCATAACCAGTAAGATATGTTCAGAGTCTATATCTGTTCCTGGATATGTCTTACAGTTTAAAACCTGGTTCTGAAATCTCTGTGTTACCATTATAAAATCTGATACATTTTCCAAGTGTACAATCGTCTTTAATGATTCTTACATCTACATCTACATCCACATGGGATACTCTGCAAATTACATTTAAGTGCCTGGCAGAGGGTTCTTCGAACCACCATTATTCTATTTATCTCCCATTCCATTCTCGAATAGCGCGCGGGAAGAACGAACGCCTGAATCTCTCAGTTCGAGCTAGATCTGATTTCTCGTTTTTTATTCTGATGGTCATTTCTACCTATGTAAGTGGGAGTCAACAATAATTTCGGCATTCGGAGGACAATGTTGGCGATTGGGGTTTCGTAAGTAACCCACGCTGCAGCGATAAGCGCCGTTGTTGTAATGATTCCAAAAAAATGTTCAAATGTTTGTAAATCTATCGGACCAAACTGCGTCGTCATCAAAAAAAATGTTCAAATGTTTGTAATTCTATCGGACCAAACTGCGTGGTCATCAGTCCGTAGCTTACAAACTACTTAAACCTAGGTAAACTAACCTAAGGACAAACACACACACCCATGCCCCAGGGAGGACTCGAACCTCCACGGCGAGCAACCGCGAACTCCGCAGCGAGACGCTTTAGACCGCTCGGCTACTCCACCGCGGCGCGTCGTCATCAGTCCGTAGCTTACAAACTACTTAAACCTAGGTAAACTAACCTAAGGACAAACACACACATCCATGCCCCAGGGAGGACTCGAACCTCCACGGTGAACAACCGCGCGCTTCGCAGCGAGACGCTTAAGACCGCTCGGCTACTCCATCGCGACTGTAATGATTCCCATCCCAGATCCTGTATCATTTCCGTAACGCTTTCTCCCCTGTATCGTGACAATAAAAAACGAGCCGCCCTTCTTTGGACTCTTTCGATGTCCTCCGTCAAACCCACCTGATAAGGCTCCCACACTGGGCAACAATACTCAAAAAATGGAGTGGCTGACATGTCCCTCAGAATCGCACGGCTATTCCTGCGCGGCTATACGAACTACATTCGGAATTAGTGTCTGCTAAGATTTTGTTATTAAAACATAAAAAATTTCGAAAATATTATTTTGTTTCATAGCTATTTACCATTGTAAATTACGCAGCTCAAAATGCAGCTGCATCCATGTGTACTTCATTTATATGATGGTAATGGAATGTAGCTAGCTATTTTAAGGAATAATCTGAGTTCTAACTTTCGATGGTTTATTTGTTAAGGGTATTTGCGATGACGGTTTTGTTTATGCTCATATCGGACTAATATATATATATATATATATATATATATATATATATATATATATATATATATATATATATATGTGTGTGTGTGTGTGTGTGTGTGTGTGTGTGTGTTACAGTTACTAATTTATCCCCGAAGAAGGTTTTAGACACCTTATCATAGCGATCGGATAGATATTTAGTGACCTGAAATACGGAATTTGTATTTAAAGCTTCAGTAAATTGTCAGAAGACATGAATGACAACGAAAGAAATGTAAAAATTGGCGAACATCACTGATTCTATGACGTTAGCTGTAACATATTAATAAAGCTATACTTGTTCGCAACATGTTTCCCAAACTTATTAAAAATAGCACACAAACCATGGACGTATTCCAATGAAAATTTGTGTCAATATTTCAATTCATTCGGTCAAGAACGCTTGAGATGGGACCTTTTGGTTGCAGAGTAAAACGTACGACAAAAAAAAACAAAAAAAAAAAAAACAAAACAAAAAAAAAAAACATCGGAATTAACAAAGCAAAAAGACAATCCTTAAACGTCACAGAAATCCATTTACATCCCTCATGTTTATCACACGATCAATTATACGTCGCTTGCTCAATGGTTGTCAATCAAAATATCTCTACATTTAAGCTCCAAACAATACAACAAATAATGTAGATTACCAGAATGCCCTAAAATGAAATGAAAATCAATTTGGACATTACTCTCAGGATAACACAACACAGGTTGTAAGGTGTATTCTATGTATTATCTAAGTCATTAAGTACTTGACATGTTGATTAAAAATGCTTATTATTAAGAAAGGTATTGCATTTAATTTCCTTCTAGTTAACCAATCTCACAGCACACGCCGGCCGCAGTGGCCGAGCGGTCTGAAGCGTGCCACTCACGGTCTGCACGGCCGCTGCGGTCGGGGGGGCTCGAATCCCCTCTCGGACATGGATGTTTATGCCGTCTTTAGTATAAGCTATTTCATAAGTAGTTTGTAAGTATAGAGACTGATGACCCCCTAGTCAAGTCCCTTAAGATCTACAAACATTTGAATATTTGAATCATAGCACACTACTAAAAGACAGCTTAACTATCGAACTCTACCAACGCGCGAGCGGAGTCGCGGGTTTTGAGCTAGTATCTAACTAGATGTAAACACGGCTTTGCCCGGGTATTGATTTATTTGATTCTGTTGTTACACCACGTCTTCTCCCCTCCGCATCTCTCTTCTCTATTTCTCCATCTCTTCCCCCAGTCCTCTGTCTCTCTTCAGGCTCATATCCTCAGTTCTCCAATCGCACTTGTTTGTCCTTGCGTTTTTGCCGTTTGGTTGACCATGCAGATGGTATGTTTAATTTCTAGAGTGGTCTGATGTCCCACATCTCTTCCTCCTCCTCTCTATGGAAAACCACATTTGTCAACTTCTGTGGAGAACGGTGAAAATAAAGTTTAATGCAATGCAACCTGTGCTAGGCACCATACGGTAGCCTACAGGTTAGAAAGATATTTTCCATGAGAACATACATAAGTGAGCTAACTTCATGATAATTGGTAAAACACTGTCAAAGTCTGCTCTAAGGTACCCTGCACAATGCAGAATTGTATGTAGACCGTGTTCTTCCTCTTGTTTTGATGATGTAATGTGGAAAATGTTATCAAGAAAACTGAATGCAATACAAATCACAAACACACGGACACTGTACTTTAAATGCAGACAACAAAAAAGTGTTGCATCACTTTGGTTCCCAGTGAGACCTTCCTATCGTTACTCACCAATAAGAATTGGGCAATACATAACTCAGGGTAGTAAAAGGTTTATGGCTATTTGTCTCTGTTTATAGGTGTGAGTTATGTATGTCAGCTTCTATGTCCTAAACATCTACCCAATCTGTTTAAACAAGATCAATAATTAAGCTGTAGTTTAGCCAGTCTATCAATCTGCAGGTGATGACGCGAAAAATATATTTAAACAAACATAAATTGAAGCTCTGAATAACCAGCAAAATGAATTCTAAGATAATGTTCAAAACATTAACTCACGAAGTAATTTTTTATAATTGGAGTTTATTACTCTTTTTGGACATGAAACTGCAGAGGTGGTCCTACTTTATACATCGGTAAATAACTGAATATTTCCCCAACTATTGTTCGTGAGAGCCACAATAAGTATCACACGCACTCCAGAGTAAAAGTTTCAAATTATCACTGATAAATTAATGAAGTCCATCGAACGTTGCAGTTCCAAATTAATCCCCGATCAATTACGGTACTTGTTATAAAACACAGTCTGTCATCACACGACTGCACGATAGCTGAATTATCACAGTTCCACATCACTACTACCGTACATAGTTTATCACTTTTCACCAAAGACTAAGTTCTTCAGTCACAGTCCCGTAAATTTTCTAAGTCCACACATGCCTATCTCTTCAAACCACAAGTTCGTAATGCGGCTTCAGACCGCCCAGCGTCACAACCTTTCACCACCACGTCCCAAGCGTTCGAAAATCGTGCTCTCCCTGCTCCGAAAATTGTGTCCCTCCGCATATACTAACGACTTATCTTTAAAATACAATTTCCCTTCCCAAATATTATACATTTGAATATCACAGAATTAAATGCTTTGACCACCTGCCGGCAAATGTTGCTTATATAACAATACTAAAATACTGTTGAGACTGAAGCTCTTTGCTCTGGTAGCTATTAAGCGTGGCGTCTCGCTGTTCAAATATACTGCCGCCGTCGAAATATAGTTACACAATTAATATTCAATTTATCGTCGCTTTTTATGCAAATATATTCAGTTCTTGTCCACAAATACATATAATTGTTTATGTATAAATTATCTGCTGCATATCTGCTATTTTTAGTCGGCCATAAAATATTTAAGAGGCACTCTACAACATAAAACTAACGTTACTAAGAATAATATTAAATATAATAAAATACATATATACATCAATGCGCTTTGTTGGGTTCATGTTTTTTGTGTCTGTGGTGGAATCTATGTTCTGACACAAGAATATCAGTACCTCAACGACAATCAGAATAAAAGAATAAAACAGTTTATTGAAAGAATAGGGAAATAATGTGGTGCGTCTTTTAAGATAGGTAGCGTAGTGCAATTCTGCCCATTTGCTCCTTAATCTGTTACCGATAAACACTATGTATCAATAATTCTAAATGTAAGTCTTATAATACTACTAGAAGAACCCCCGCTGCTTCGCATGCGTAGGCTGGTTGGTCTGCAACAGTTGTTTCTTTTTAATCCTGATGAAGGATCCATATCTTAAGTTTCGTAGTTGTAGCTTGAAATTTAACAGCACCGTATTTTTGAAAATTAATTTTTGCATCTCGTATTTCACCCCCTTATCGGTAGAATTTCCAAAAATAGCGAAACACGTGGCTTTTAAATTTGAATCCCGAAAATTTGTAGTTCTAACATCAAAATTGCCTAAATAGCAACGGATTTTCGAAAAACATCCCCTCTCCAATTTAACCCTCTTGGTGGTTGAATTTCCAAAAATACCGAAACACGTATTTTTTAAATCATAACGAACAATACCAATATCAATTTTTGCAGCTATAGCTTCAAAATTGTCTTGAGAACAAAGTGTTTTCGAAAAGAATTTGTGATCCCCTCTTTTACCCCCTTACTTTTTGAATTTCCAAAAATACCAAAACTCGTATCTTTTTAATCCTGATCAAGAGTCCATATCCTAAGTTTCGTAGTTATAGCTTGAAATTTGAGTTAACAGCAACATATTTTTTAAAATCAATTTTTGCGTCCTCTATTTTACCGGCTTATTGGTTGAATTTCAAAAAATGCCGAAATATGTGTATTTTAAATTCGAACCCCAAATCTAAATTCGAAAATTTGAAGTTCTAACTTCAAAATTGTCTAAATAGCAATATATTTTCGAAAAACACCCCCTCTCCAATTTAACCCAGTTGATGGTTGAATTTCCAAAAATACCGAAACACGTATTTTTTAACGTCTAACAAACTATACAAATATCAATTTTTGCAGCTCTAGCTTCAAAATTGTATCAATAGCAACGTGTTTTGAAGAAGAATTTTTGATCCTCTATTTAACCATCTTACTTGTTGAATTTCCAAAAATACTAAAAATCATGTATTTTTAATCCTGATCAAGATTCCATATCCGAAGTTTCGTAGTTGTAGCTTAAAATTTGGGTTAACAGCAACATATTTTTGAAAATCAATTTTTTGCGTCACCTGTTTTACCCCCTTATTGGTTGAATTTCAAAAACTGCCGAAACACGTGTCTTTTAAATTCGAACCCTGAATTAAAATCCGAAATTTTGTAGTTCTAACTTCAAAATTGCCTAAATAGCTACGTATTTTCAAAAAAACGTTTCATCCCCTATTTCACCCCCTTACGGACGGAATATCGAAAAATCGCTTCTTAAATGGCGGTTACAGAGTAAGATCAACACCCTCCCCAAATTTCAAGTTTCTACCTTCAGTGGTTTGGGCTGGGCGATGATGAGTCAGTGAGTCAGTCAGTCAATCGGGACACTTCCTTTTATATATAGAGATTATTACAGTACTGAAATTTATCGGCTTTTTATCTGTAAGGGATATTGAAATTGTAATTACGGCGTTTGATTCTCCCAAGTCTCCTGAATCAATTCGTATAATTATATTTGCCGTGCGATCATTCCCTGATTTTATATGTATTTTTAGAATAATTTGTGTGGCTATATTGTATTTAGATTGCAATCCTGAATAGCCGCCCTCGCTAACCCAAGACCGCCGTTTCCTGTTTTCGAGCAGATTAGGGTGTTCCTAACGACCTGTATTCCATTCACTAGGTCCAAAATGTTAGCCGACCGACTGGAGAACCCAATAGCTTGCCAAAACTTTCTTTTCACATGGAAACAATCAGCTTCTCCCTTTATCTGTAATGTCACGCCAGGTCTCCTGAACACTGACGTTGAATGTGTACATTGCACCAATAATCCAATTCCTTACATTGTCCATCGACGTCCCACAAGCTGCTGAAAATGTAAACAACTACGAACGAGCAGCGCCATTGCGACGTACTGCGTACGGCAGCCCATCAGGCCCATGCTTGACACAGGAAGGAAGTGCACTACTTGTGTTGACTGAAGTTCTGCCTTTCCTGGAAGGTCAATTCCGAAGTTTGATCGTGTACGCATTGTTACTCTGTGTACGGAAGGACTCGCATAAAGTGAAGTTTTCGGACATCTCCTGAGCGAATGAAAGCGCTGTTGTTCGTACGTGTACAAGGATACAAGGAGCTGTCGATGACTCGCTACGTCCGCCGAACGGCTACCACAGCGGCTGATGACCGCTGCTTACGGATTTCAGCTCGGAGAGGAACGCCACCACGATGAATAACGATTTTCGTGCAGCCACAGGACTCGAGTTGTAGGCAGTAGGCTGCATGACATGCAACTTCCGTGGCGAGATCCAGCTTCGTCACCTAGACACCGGTCCCCGCGCTACAGTTGGGCCCAAAAGCAACCATCAAGTGCTATTCACAGGTGAGACTCGCATCTGCCGTCAACCATATTAGACACAACATCCAGCGAGTGCAGCAAGGAGGTGATCCCCTCATGTTTGAGGGTGGCATTATGTGAGTCATCGTACGCCACTGCTGGTCTTAGGAGTCAATCAAACAGCTATGTAGTGCAGGGAGGCCATCCTCCGACGTATTGTGCAACCACATCGGCAGCATGTCGCTGAAGGATTCCTGTAAAACGGGCTACCAGCTGGCGCGCTCCCTCGCTGGTCAGCTGTCTAATGCAGGGTTGCCAACTTGGGGGTTTTCCCCCCAGATATAGGGGAAAATTTTTATTCAGGGGGGAATTTAGGGGGAAAGAAATGTTAGGTGGATTTTTAGGGGGAAAAAGAACTGTCGGAGGAATTTTTAGGGGAAAGAAGAGAATTTATTTATTTATTTATTTTTGCATCAAATGTGTGTGAGAAAACAGAAAACGTGTTCCCGTACTGATTGCAGATGTTCATTGCCAACCGTGCAGCGAACTGTCCGCCTGTGTTGACTACATTGTCGCTCTTCTGTCACTACTGTCGCGTTATTTTCATTGTTTCTTCAGTTCATGTTGCCTGCACTGTTTACTTACAGCGCAAGGAGGCAGTGCATATTTTCCCTCTGTCCCCCTCCATCCCGTCGCTCACAAATACCAGCTTCTTTTCTCTAGTAAGTTAATGGACTGGTATTTTCAGAGGACACTGCACTGAAATACCGATAAGTAATGTGCCATGATCGGTAATTTAGTGCATTAGTGAACATTGTGTTGTATTGGTCATCCATTATTACTTTTACTTTAATGACCAGCTCAAGTTGTGATGTAAATGCATTATTTTATTGGTCAAAATGGCTACCAAAAATAAGAGAAAGTATGTACAAAAGTATGCGAAAATTTGGGAAAGGGACCCTTAGCTGAAAGGTGAGATTATAATTACTTCCTATTATGAGCTGTCTTTCGGTATTGCACCCCTACGTTCGTGCCTGTGGGCATGGCTCTTAATTTGTAATATATGGGAAAGAGACGGCGGGAGAGAGAATAGTCTCAGAAACAAGAAGGTTTGGTTTATTATTGTTATTTATCGAAAAGTAGTCAGGCTGCAGCTCCTAGCCGCCACCCCCTCCTCCCCCCTCGTTTGCTTTTTTAGGAGGATTTCTTCCTATTTAGGGGATTTTATAGTAAATTTAGAGGGAATCTTTGTGGCAGAGTTGGCTACTCTTGTCGAATGCCGCACTCCACACAACACGGCTGAGGCTGCGACAAGCGCGTGTGCAGGCGAGGCAGCACTGCCACAACTGTTTCTGAAACAGCTACCCTACAACTGACACCAGCATTCTTCTCCATGAAAATGCGATACACGTGACACCTGGTCAATTCTTAGCGATAATTTTTCTTTATTGTAATTAATGTAAAAGCTCTGTGATTCTGAAGATCAACGATTTCATGACTGGAATTTAATAAAGCATGTTTATGGCGGCATTATTTTACCTTTTTAAATGTCCATTACATGGAACCAACGTAATGAGTATTTCTTATGAATTAAATAACGAATTTTCCCATTATTTGTTAATTAATACGTCATTGATTTTAGTTGTTGGTAGAGTATAGAAAGAGTCGAAATTATGATTCATTTATCACGCTGAACTCCTTAGCAGTTTCTATACATGTGAATTGTAAATATGGCAATATGAATTTTACAATGAACTTATAACTAATGCCTGTCTTCGAGGAAAGTTTGTTTTTCATTTAAGTTCAAATAAATGTTACTTTTGCGTTTAAGCATAATAGCTTAGTTCAGGCGAATTAGTAACACACCATCTTAATTGCCAATAACTACACTTATCAAACGACGCCTGTCTTAAATGTTCACATACAATAACTCGCTAGTCAGTAGCGTTAATAAGTGGCACATCGGCCGATCCAGCATTTATACCAAATACTAAGGTTTTCAATTGAGGGAGACATCATCATCATCATTATAGACTGATTATGCCTTTCAGCGTTCAGTCTGGGGCATAGTACCTCTAATAAAATTCCTCCATGATCCCCTATTCAATACTAACATTGATACCTCGTCTGATGTTATGCCTTTTACTTCAAAATCATTCATCACCGAATCTAATTACTTTCTTCTTGGTCTACCTTGACTCCTCTTACCCTCCACTGCCGAGCTCATGAGTCTCTTTGGTAACCTTGCTTCTCCCATGCGTGTATCATGACCCCTCTATCTCAGGCTGTTTGCTCTAACTGCGTCATCTATGGTGTTCATTCCAAGTTTTTCTTTGATTTCCTCATTATGGACACCCTCCTGCCATTGTTCCCATCTATTAGTACCTGCAATCATTATTGCTACTTTCATATCTGTTACCTCTACCTAATGAATAAGGTAACCTGTATCCACCCAACTTTCACTCCCATAAAACAAAGTGGGTCGAAAGATAGATCGGTTTACTGCTAACTTAGTCTTGGTACTTTTTCCTTCTTGCAGAAGAGAGTAGATTTTAGCTGAACAGTCACTGCATTAGCTTTGCTGCACCTCGATTCCAGTTCTTTCACTATGTTGCCATCCTGTGAGAAAATACATCCTATGTACTTGAAACTGTCTACCTGTTCTAACTGTTCCTCCTATTTGGCACTCAATCTGTTTAAATCCCTTTCCCACAGACATTACTGTCGTTTTGGATCTTCACATCATAATCCTTGCACCTCTGATCCAGCTCTGAAATATTAGTTTCCAACCTTTCAATCGAATCGGCCATTACAACTATGTCAGCCGCATATGCGAGACTGCTTATTTTGTTTTCACATACTCTAATCCCGCCCTGCCAGTCTACTGTTTTCAACAGGGAGACAGTGCCAGAAAATACGGAGCCAATTTTCTTCCTCATAAGCTTTAGAAAGAAAAGAGCTGTAGTTTGCTTTTTTTATCTAAGTGAAATAAACTGAATTACAAATTTAAAGCGACAAGAATTTAACATCATGAGCCGGCTATATGGAAGTTACAATCAGAACTAATTGACGAGAAGGCATGTACAAATTACAAATGAGTTATTGACGTCTTTTGTCTCTTACATTTTTTATGACACAAGTGAACAGATATTAGGTGTTACCTTGTTTTTTGCAGCTACGCTCAGCATACTGTTCATTGCAGGGTTCTGAAACAATTACCTTTCATCTACATCTACATGGGATACTCTGCAGATCATATTTAAGTGCCTGGCAGAGGGTTTATCGAACCACCATTATTCTATTTATCTCCCATTCCACTCTCGAACAGCGCGCGGGAACAAAAAACACCTGAATCTCTCCGTTCGATTTCTCGTATTTTGTTCTGATGATCATTTCTACCTATGTAAATGGAAGTCAACAATATATTTTCGCATTCGGAGGAGAATGTTGGCGATTGGAGTTTCGTAAGTAGCCCACGCCGCTGCGATAAGCGCTATTGTTATAATGATTCCCATCCCAGATCCTGTATCATTTCCGTAACGGTGTCTCCCCTGTATCGTAACAATACGAAACGAGCTGCCCTTCTTTGGACTCTTTCGATGTCCTCCGTCAAACCCACCTGATAAGGATCCCACATTGGGAAAAATATTCCAAAAGTGGACGGACGAGCGTAGTGTATGCAGTTTGTTTTGTAGTTCTGTTGCATCTTTTAAGGGTTCCGCCAATAAAACGCGGTCTTTGGTTCGCCTTTCCCACGACATTATCTACGTGTTCTTTCCAATTTAAGTCTGAACTAATGGTAATTCCTAGGTATTTTGTGGAGTTTACCGCCTTCACTTTTGATTTATTTATCTTGTAAACAAAGTTTAACGGATTTCTTTTCGTACTCATGTGAACGACTTCACATTTCTCATTATTTAGAGTCTACTGCCAAATTTTACACCATACTGATATCTTATTCAGATCGTTCTGCAGTTGGTTTTGATCTTCAGATGATTTCACTAGACGGTAAATGACGGCGTCATCTGAAAACAACCTAAGAGAGCTACTTAAATTTTCCCCTAAATAGTTTCTGTAAATAAGGAAGAGCGGAGGACCAATAACACTACCCCGTGGAACGCCTGATATCACCCCTGTTTTTGTCGATGCCTTACCATCGATTACTACGAACTGTGTCCTCTCCGACAGGCAATACCCTATCCAATCGCAAGTTTGGGGCTATGTACAATAATCACGCAATTTGATTAAAAGCCGTTTGTGAGGTACGGTGTCAAATGCCTTCTGGAGATCAAGAAATACGGAATCGATTTGCGAACCCTTGTCGATAGCACCCATCACTTCCTGTGAATAAAGAGCTAGTTGTGTTTCCTTGTTGTTCATTCTCTTCATTGCAAAGAACAGCTGCTCGCTACAGTACACTGTACTGCATTGGCTGGCTGTAAAGTAGCAGGCACTGGACTTTTGGCGACTAGACATTTTTGTTGTTGTCACAGCTACACATTGGCGAGAACTAAGCGAAGGCGTCTGTTTCCTTTTGGCCGGCGAGTACTAGCATACGTGACGTCAGCTCCCCCACCACCGCAGCTCCATGAGCGCTCGTGGTCGCTCCGGCTCGCGCAGCAGCCTGCTGTAAATGGACGACAACTCTCGCGCTCATCTTGTGAATGCATTCCTTCATGATAACTGCATCACGCGACAGCAATGGCGAGCATATCCTCCAGGCGTGAACCCCATCGTACATATTCCTAATTTATCACTATATAAATACGCTAACACGAAAATTGTGGTACAGATTACTAATTTATTCGCACAAGAAGGCTAATGAAAGTTACATAATTCAAAAGATTGTTTGTCGTAGATTTCACGAATATAAATGTTGTGTGCATTTAGCCATTGAAACTGGTAAAAGGAAGTAGAAATTTTCCTATCTACAGCTTGAATGAAGTTCTACATTCTCCAACAATCAGCTCACTGATTGGCTATTCGCCTCGACCAAAGACGTTGTAATGGAGCACATCTGCAGTATTAAAATAACGTATTAAAATAACTGAAAATCGAAACATGGAGTGCTCCCAACTCACTTTCTTATGCCGTTCAAATGCTTCATTTTACAGTGTTTAAGAGTGGTTGAAGGAAATGGACGTTTTCATATGAATGCCGATATAAATGATGATGCGCCGGGAGAGGCATGTAGCGGTGCACGGGTGGAACTACGAAGTCGACATGTTGTGAGCTCTGGAATTCTGAATATCGCAGTATCGAAATAACTTTTTTTGGCGTTGTATAAATATACGAACACCGAAATTGTAGTTCCATTTCAAATATTATGCTAATAATAGTTATATAATTCGAAAATGGCATGAGAAGCATATACTTCCGTTTGTATTTGTTGTTATTGTGTCAGGCATTTTCCTTAATACGTAAAAAATACCGTTTCATACCTCCCAGTGCCGGTTAAATTTTACCAAATATCCCAGCGGCCTCCTATGATAATGTTGGTAACAGATGCTGAATAGTGAGAATCCTGTGAGTCTTAATTTTAGCCAATCGCTTGACAACGCTGATATTTTCTGATGGAATCTTCGCTTTACGAGGGCAATTATTTTTACTGAGCGGACGACGGTACATACAAGAACCTGTCAACCATAAATCAGGAACAGCATTATTTGTTTACTTCATGGTCTGTACGATAGACTAATCGATTCATTCTATGTGGTTCGAAGAAATGGGCAAAGATTTTCTATCGTGTTGTTGATGTTGCCAACATAATCACGCGAGGCCGCCGACATGATACGTAAAGTTTTACCTCCAGTGACCGCTGTAAACGCAATTGGTCGATTTTTGACCATAGGCAATACTAGTATATTGAAAAAGGCAATTTCTGGACCAGCCAATCTGAGAGATCTGCGCCAAATCGCTGTTGAGGAGTGGGACGATGTGGAGCATCACTTCATTGATGATCTACCAGACAGTATGCGACGACGAAGACAGCCAGGTGTTACCCGCTGTTAGTGGTACTGGAGTATGCTGTAATCTCAAATTTGTCTAGTCAGTTTCCATTTTCATGCGCAATAAAGAGAACTCATTGTTTTTGTATATTGCCTAATCTATTTTACTTAAAGACTCGCGCTATTCGTCCACGAGACTCAGAGGGCCATAGTCACGGGTTCTCAGGTAGATGCCGTGTTTCTTGACTTCCGGAAGGCGTTTGATACAATTCCCCACAGACTTTTAATGAACAAAGTAAGAGCATATGGTCTATCAGACCAATTGTGTGATTGGATTGAGGAGTTCGTTTATAACAGAATGCAGCATGTAATTCTCAATGGAGAGAAGTCTTCCGAAGTAACAGTGATGTCAGGTGTGCCACAGGGGAGTGTCGTGGATCCGTTGCTGTTCACAATATATATAAATGACCTTGCGGATAACATCGGAATTCACTGAGGCTTTTTGCAGATGATGCTGTATTATATAGAAAGGTTGTAACAATAGAAAATTGTATTGAAATGCAGGAGGATCTGCATCGATTTGACGCATGGTGCAGGGAATGGCAATTGAATCTCAATGTAGGCAAGTGTAATGTGCTGCGAATACATAGAAAGAAAGATCCTTTATCATTTAACTACACTATAGCAGGTCAGCAAGTGGAACTTCCATATCTAGCAGTAGGCATTAGGAGTGATTTAAAATGGAACGACCATATAAAATCAGTCGTCGGTAAAGCAGATGCCACACTTAGATTCATTGGAAGAATCCTAAGGAAATGCAAAGGAAGTAGGTTACAGTACACTTGTTTGCCCACAGCTTGAATACTGCTCACCGGTGTGGGATCCGTACCAGTACCAGGTGGGGTTGATAGAGGAAGTGGAGAAGATCCAACGGAGAGCAGCGCGCTTCGTTACAGGGTCATTTAGTAATCGTGAAACGTTACGGACATGATCGACAAACTCCAGTGGAAGACTCTGCAGGAGAGACTCTCTGTCGCTCGTTACGGGCTTTTGTCGAAGTTTCGAGAACATACCTACACCGAGGAGTCTAGAAGTATATTGCAGCCTACAACGT
Source organism: Locusta migratoria (assembly GCA_026315105.1). NCBI lineage: Eukaryota > Metazoa > Arthropoda > Insecta > Orthoptera > Acrididae > Locusta > Locusta migratoria. Next base: position 660,009,234 of record CM048746.1, read on the forward strand.
ATACCTCGCGAAGAGATCATGAGGATAAAATCAGAGAGATTAGAGCCCACACAGAGGCATACCGACAGTCTTTCTTTTCATGAACAATACGTGACTGGAATAGGAGGGAGAACCGATAATGGTAGTAAAGGTACCCTCCGCCACACACCGTCGGGTGGCTTGCGGAGTGTGGATGTAGATGTAGAACTCCAAGAATCGTGGTGACGCAACACTTTGTTGGATGTATATATAAAGAAGATACAGTGGACCAAGTAGGAAAGAAGCGTGCGAACCAGTTCCGTCGCGGCCAGCGGGAATTACAGGCGTGAGCGCGCACATGATGCGACGTAAGCAAGGCAGTTCCGAGCCGGCGCGATCGCTAGCTCAGTGGCTGCCCGCTATGAGACAGTGGGCAGTGCCCCAGCGGCCGGCCAGTCGGCTAGCGGTCGCGCCGGCTCGGAACTACCTTGCTTACGTCGCACGAGGTGCGCGCTCACGCCTGTATTTCTCGCCGGCCACGAGTTCTGTCCACTGACGTCATACGGCGTATGAGCGTAGCATATGAGTGGGTTCTTTTCCGCTCATGACATTAGACAATGTCCAGTCTGACACTGATCAGCACCATACAAAATGTATTAGTAATGTGGTGTCGCACAAGTCCAAAGTGCGCGCCACCTACTTTCGCTGCGCGCCGCCATGCACGCACGGCGCGGCGTTCTTACGATGTCAGCCACGAGCCCCCCTGCTGCAACTCCGCTCGTGGCCACCACTGAACGACATCGTTTACTTGGGACTGAGAAAGGGAACCAGTTAACACTTCGGAATCAGATAGGCACCAGTGAAGACTTGGCTATCAGTTAGGCACTAAGCAGGCCTCTAGCTCAACTATGTATCAGCATTCTGCAGTACTGAGCTATGTAAAAGTGCAATATATATCTCGTTCTAATTTACTCTAGTGTTTCTAGTTTCTGCTGTCCCACTGGCTGCTCACCTTCGTACCTGCACAAGCGTGCGTCCTTTATTTCTGTGTCGGTCTTCCTACTCGGCCACCGACACCTACAACGTAAACAAGACACAAAAGCGGCGACGAGGCTGGGACACAAAAGTGGCGACGAGGCAGGGACACAAAAAGTAACAGCAAATTAAATAATAGCTACTGTTGCCATAATATGGCAAAAGACAAAATCACAAGTTGTAACGTCCACGCGAGGCAGCAACGCGACTGAAACGGTGCAGACAGTAAGTGTTGTGGTGGTGGTGCTTCGTGTCCAGACGGCTGCCGTGGGAATGACGGCAACTGGCAGACGATAATCACGCGATTTTGCGCGCTCTCGCGTCCTCTCGCTGTTCCCCGGCAGTCTTCGGAAAAGGAGCGGACGAACTAAGAGGCGAGTGTTCTGCGTACTAGTTCGCATAGTCGGCCTGTGGGAGTGCGCTTCCGAACTAGTTCGTTCGCGAACTACACAAGATTAATTGGAACATTAAAGCAAATAACAAGTGCCCCCCGCCAGACACCTTCGGATTGATTGCGGAGTGTGTATGTATTGAATAGTCACTACACGACGTCGCGAGGTCAGTGGAGCGCGCCCACGTGGCAGAGCACAGTGCCGCCGCCGCCGCCGCTGTTTGTTTTGAAAGAAGCCGCAGCGGCGAGGCGAGACGAGGCGCAACTTGAGCGGCCGCGTGGCCTCGGCACGACGCGCGGCGCCCGATTTCGACCGACTGAGGTGGAGGGGAGGGGGTGATGCGGAGAGAGGGGGGTAGCGCCGGTACCCCCCGCCACCACCACCCCCCACCAGGGGCGGCGGCGGTGGTGGGGGCGCGGCGGCCGGGAGTGGGGCGCCGGCGGGGAAGCACGGCCGAGCACGTCAATGCTGACGTCACCACCGTGACGTCATACTGCCTCGACTTGCGTCACACAGCCGCCCCGCAAAGCAGTGATTTGATTGGTCGCCGCAGCGCTTGTGGGGGCGAATAGCGTGGGTGCGGCGATATGACAAAAGGCGCTAGTGGACACACGCACAAACAGAGGGGGAACAAAAAAAACTAGTTAACGGTATTTAACCCGACGGGTATATAGGTGCTTGTTAAACATACGCAGCGAGTTCCGCGCTGGTCGGACAAGCAGCATTTGTCTGCAGGCACAAGGAGGTCAGCTTCGTGCGTTACACGATTCCACACTTCCAGCGCACTTTGCCGAATAAAAGCCCCCGAATAAGATACTGCTGTGCATCTGTCGAATAAAAAGGAGATGAAATTTTCCCTCATGACATCTCCAATCACTCCAATCTACATCCACATCGATACTCTCCAAATCACATTTAAGTGCCTGGCAGAGGGTTCATTAACCACTTTCATAACTTTTCACTACTGTTCCATTCTCTAAGCCCGTTGAGAGCCTTCCAGGTTGTAAAGGATTTGTTACCTCCAGCTGCAAGTTGTTCCAGATAGGGTTATGTGTTACCTACTTCCATAGCTGAAGCCTCCTCTCTTCGACGGTGACGTCAATTGGCTCTGACGTCCTTCTTGAGCAAAGCCGCCTAGGTTGTTGTTGGTGCCCATGTAGGGGGAGGCGATTGTCTGTCACTTGTTTTTTCCTCTCCACCTCGGCAGCTTCTTGTCGCCATATGCTAGGGGCAGCCGGCCGCGGTGGCCGAGGGGACTAAGGCGCTCCAGTCACGGTCTGCACGGCCACTACAGTCGGGGGTTCGAATCCCCCCTCGGACATGGATATTTGTGCCGTCCTAGTTCGTAAGTAGTTCATAAGTAGTTTGTAAGTTTAGGGACTGATCACCCCGTAGTTAGACTATACAGACATTTGAACATTTTTTTGCTAGGGGCAGCTATCCCTATGAGAGGGTAGATCTTCTCTGTCGGCGTCGGTCTCAAGAACTATCTACATCTACATAGATCTCTGCAAATCACATTTAAGTGCCTGGCAGAGGTATCGTTAACCACTTTCATATCTTTTCTCTACCGTTCCATTCTCTAATAACGCGCGGGAAGAAACAACTCCTAAATCGTTCCGTTTTCGTTCTGATTTCTCTTATTTTATTGGGATGGTCGTGTCTCCCTTGCGCCTCGGTTGCACAATGGCAGAGTGCCAGACTAAAAATCCAAAGGTCGTGGGTTCGATCCTCGCCAGGTCCTAGGATTTTTATCTGTCACTTTCCACTTCTTTCACCTCTGGCAGTATTGCTCATGTGAAAAAATACCAAGTAGCACCGTGGTTCGGAACCCAGGTTGAACTGTAGATCCCCCTATAACTGGCTGGGTAAGTCAGTTCGAAGGTCGGAGGAAGGCAACGGCATACCACCTCCAAACAGGACCATGCCTAGTAAGCCACTGTGGTGTTCAAACTGACTGGTGACTGCTTTACCTTTTTTTGTTGATGTTGGCAACATAAACACGCGAGGCCGCCGACATGATACGTAAAATGTTACCCCCAGTGACCGACCATTGTAAACACAATTGGTCGATTTTCGACCACAGGCAATACTAGTATGAATAAAACTCGATGAAAGGTTCTATTGATAATTGGAGCAAAACTCCCAACCTGAAGAAGTCCTACAAATAATTAAAGCCAAAAAGAGGACTTAAATTGGAAAGAACACATAGAACGTATTGTAGGGAAGGCGAACCAGAGGCTATGCTTCATTGCCATAACACTTAGAAGATGCAACTGTTCTACTAAAGAAACCGCCTACACCACACGTGTTCGTCCCATTCGGAGAACTGTTGTGATCCCCACCAAGCGGGACTGACAGAAGATTTAGAGAAAGTTCACTGTAGGGCAGGTCGTTTTGTAGTATAGCCATAGGGTAACAGAGTGCCACAAAACGAGTTGGGGTGGAAGTCTTTAAAAGGAAGGTGTTATTCGTTGCTGCGAGATTTATTTTACCTACTTTCTCTTCCGATTGCGAACATATTTCGTTAGGACCCAACTACATAGGGTGACGTGATCATAGTAATAAAGTACGAGAAATCAGGACAAGCGAAGCAGAGGTGTGACGAAGCGTAGCAGTTCTCCACGGCCTCGCGCCTGCACGTAGGCTCTCCCGCAACGCAACTCTCGCCTGATGGCTGTAGCCAACAACGACGCTCAAACGCGTCACCAATTCATTTCTCATCCAGCACTTGTAGCGCCTAATGCCCAATGTTATCTCGTATCTAGTGCGAATCTCTGCAATCATACGTAAATATTAAACTCTGCACTTACATTGCTTAGCAGATAACACACAGAAATCGCAAAGTAACGGCCCATATCACTGACGTCGGTTTGCAGCAGGATTTTGGAACATACGCTTTTGCGAATATTATTAAGTACATTCAAGGTAACTGCCAGTTGACCAGTAAGCAACACGGATACAGAAAAAAAATCATGCTAAACAAAACTATTTCTTTCTTCACACGAAGTGATGGGTGCTATCGACAAGGGTTCGCAAATCGATTCTGCATTTCTTGATTTCCAAAAGGCTTTTTATCAAATTGCGTGCTTATAGTATATCGCCCCAACTTTGCGATTGGATAGGGAATTTCCTGTCAGAGAAGACACAGTTCGTAGTAATCGATGGTAAGGCATAGACTAACACAGAGGTGATATCGGGCGTTCCACAGGGAACTCTGTTTTTCCTTATTTACATAAACGATTTAGGGGAAAATCTAAGTAGCTCTCTTAGGTTGTTTTCAGATGACGCCGTCATTTACCGTCTAGTAAAACCATCTGAATATCAAAACCAACTGCAGAGCGATTTGAGTAAGATATCACTATAGTGTCAACATTGGCAATTGACGCTAAATAATAAGTGTGAAGTCGTCCACATGAGTACGAAAAGAAATGCGTTAAACTTTGTTCACATGATAAATCAGTCAAATGTGAAGGCCGTAAACTCCACAAAATACCTAGGAATTACTATTACTTCAGACTTAAACTGGAAAGAGCACGTAGATAATGTGGGAAAGGCGAACCAGAGACTGCGTTTTATTGGCAGAACCCTTAAAAGATGCAACAGAACTACTAAAGAAACTGCATACACTACGCTTGTCCGTCCATTTTTGGAGTATTGCTGCCCAGTGTGGGATCCTTATCAGGTTGGTTTGACGGAAGACATCGAAAGAGTCCAAAGAAGGGCAGCTCGTTTCGTATTGTCACGATACAGGGGAGACAGCGTTACGAAATGATACAGGATCTGGGATGGGAATCATTACAACAACGGCGCTTATCGCTGCGGCGTGGGCTGCTTACGAAACTACAATCGCCAACATTCTCCTCCGAATGCGAAAATACATCGTTGACTCCCACTTACATAGGCAGAAATGATCATCAGAATAAAATACGCGAATTCAGAGTTCGAAGGGAGAGATTCAGCATTTCTTTCTTCTCGCGCGCTGTTCGAGAATGGAATGGGAGATAAATAGTATAATGGTAGTCTGATGAACCCTCTGCCAGGCACTTAAATGTGATTTGCAGAGTATCCCATGTAGATGTAGATGTAGCTCCGAAAACCCATATCAATGATGTTTCGTTGAACGGCTCACACGCTGCTATTTTTTGATAGCCCGGCATTGAGTCCGCAGCAAGTTGCGGAAGGGTTCCACTTCTGTCCCGTTGAACGATTCTCCTCACTGATTAGTGATCCCATTCTTGTACGATCTTTTTGAGGCCGCAGCTGTGTCACAGACTTGATGCACGTTTTACCGGATTTCCCATATTGACGGTGCGCACGTGAAATGGTCGTATGGAAAAAAAACCACCTCATCGCTACCTCGGAGAAGTTGGTCTTACCGCTCGTGCGCCAACTATAGCTACACGTTGAGACTCACTTAAATCGTGGTAACCTGCAATTGTAGCAGCAGTGACCGCTCTAACGCCTGCTCCAGACACTAGTCTCATACCACAGCATCGTCCTCTTAGTGTTTACCTCCCAGTGTCTCTCGGTGTGTCCTCTCATTGAGCTCGTCTCCACTTCTTCTCACCTCAGCTCGGCCGCCCCGCCAAGGCGGAGACAAAAGCGCGGTTATGAATACATTTCCAATGGATACTCGGCCCGCCTGTTTATGCCGGCCTCATAAAAGTTTACTGCTATCTGAGCTTTCATAAATCCAGATCAGAATCTAGCCGCGCCGTATTACCCGGCTAGAATATGTGGCCGCTAGCGGGAGAATCGCAGCTGTGTGTCTGTGTGTGTTGCGTATCCTCGGGCACACTTAACTCGCACGTAAATGCGTTCGCAACTCCTCTCCCACAGCACGTCTAGCGCTGAAGCCTCGGTTCATATTCCTCCAGCACTGTAACAGTGGTTCAGGAATCAGTGATACCACGCTTCCACTTTTACATTTCTAGACCAATTATTAACAGACGATTGGAAACACTTGTGGAATCCAACCTCGGGGAAGATCAGTTTGGATTTAGGAGAAATGAAGGAACACGAGAGGCAATACTCACATTACGATAAAGAAAGCAAAACCAACGTTTTTAGCGTTTGTCGATTTGGACAAAGCTTTTGACAATGTCCACTGGAATACACTCTTCCAAATTCTGAAGGTATCAGGGGTAAAATATAGCGAGCGAAGAGTTATATTCAACATCTACAGAAACCAGATAGTGGTTATTAGAGTCGAAGGGGACGAAAGGGGCGCAGAGGGTGGGAAGGGAGTAAGAAAGGATTGTAGCCTTTCCCCAATGTTGTTCAATCTGTACATTGAGCAGGCAGTGAAGGAATGGAAGGAGAAATTTGGAGAGGCTATTAAAGTGCAGGGAGCAGAAATAAAAACATTGCGGTTTGCTTATGACATTCTAATTCTGTCACAGACCGCAAAAGATCTGGAAGAGCAATTGAATGCAGTGGACAGTGTCTTGAAAGGAAGATATAAGATGAACATTAACAAGAGTAAAACGAAAGTAATGGAATGCAATGTCAGAAAATCAGGCGATGCTGAAGGAATTGCATTAGGTAATGAGACAATAAAAGTAGTAGATGAATTTAGTTATTTGGGTAGCAAAATAACTTCTGATGGCCGAAGTAAAGAAGATATAAAATTCGTAATGGCTATGGGAAGAACAAGTTTCGTTTCTTTAGAAACGCTTTTAACATCCAATATTAATTTAAATATTGGAAAGTCCTTTCTGAAAGCATTTGTCTGGAGTATAGCATTGTATGGTAGTGAAACGTGGACGATAAGGCGTTCAGATAAAAAGATGATAGAAGCTTTTGAAATGTGCTGCTACAGACGAATTATGAAAATTAGATGGGTAGATCACGTAACTAATGAGGAGATGCTTAACCGAATCGGGGAGAAAAGGAGTTTGTGGCATATCCTGACTAAGAGAAGGGATAGATTGGCTGGACACTTTCTGAGGCATCAAGGAATTGTCAACTTACCATTAGAAGGAAGCGTGTGGGCTAAAAATCGTAGACGGAGACCGAGGGACGAATATAGTAAGCAGATTCAAAAAGACGTAGGTTGCCGAACGTATTTTCAGATTAAGACACTTGCACAGGACAGGGTAGCGTGGAGAATTGCATCAAAGCAATCTGCGGACTGAAGACCACAACCACAACAACCAAACCAAACGTTTGGTAGTTTAACTTCGTAACCATCAACAAACTGATGTTTTCTTATGCTATTGTTGTTGTGGTCTTCGGTCCGGAGACTGGTTTGATGCATCTCTCAACAAAACCCTATCTTCAGCAAGCCTCTTCAGCTCCACATAAGAACGGCAACCTCCAACGCTAAATTCACAATCCCTTGATGTCTAAGAATGTGTCTTACCAAAACAGTATTTTTTGTTGTTGTTGTGGTCTTCAGTCCGCAGACTGTTTTGATGCAGCTCTCCAAGTTACCTGTGGAAGTCTCTTCATCTGAGAATACGTTCAGTGACCTACATCCTCTTGAATCTGCTTACTGTATTCGTCCCTCGGTCTCCCTCTATGATTTTTATCCCACACACCTCCTTCTAACGCTAAGTTGACAATTCCTTGATGTCTCAGAATGTGCCCCACCAATCGATCCCTTCTCTTAGTCAAGGTATGCTAGACATTCCTTCTCTCCCCAATTCTGTTCAGCACCTCCTCATTAGTTACGCGATCCACCCACCTAATCTTCAGCATTCTTCTGTAGCACCACATTTCAAAAGCCTCTATCCTCTTCCTGACCGCACTGTTTATCGTCCATGTATCACTCCCATACAAGGCAACACTCCACACAAATGCGTTCAGAAACAACTTCGTTAGTCTTAAATCAATATTCCATGTTAACAAATTTCTCTATTTCAAGAAAGCTTTTCTACCCATTGCCATTCTGCATTTTATATCCTCTGTACTGCGACCATCATTTGTTATTTTACTGCCCAAGTAACAAAACTCATCTACGTCCTTTATTGTTTCGTTACCTAATCTAATTCCTTCAGCATCACCTGATTTTCTTAGACTGCACTCCATTACCCTAGTTTTGCTCTTGTTAATGTTCATCTTATATGTAACTTTCAGCACACTGTCCTTTCCGTTCAACTGCTCTTCCAGGTCCTTTGCTTTCTCTGACAGAATTACTACGTCGTCGGCAAAACGCAGCCTTTTAATTTTCACTCTGAACTTTAATTCCTTCTCCAAATTTCTCCTTGCTTTCTTTTGTGGCTTGTTCAATGTACAAATTTTCTTATATGACATTTAAATTGGAGACTGAATCTGATTGATAATCGCAGAAATGTGTGATACATCACTGCGGAAACTAGAAGTTAGAGTTCTTAGCAAGCAGTGTATCTTCCTTCTGGTTTCGTTGCTAATTTTTATGGTCCGTCGAAAGATTTTGAAGTCTCCGCATACAACATACAGTACACCACTAAATAATGTTTTAGTCCAGGGTATAAGGTCAGGGTGCAAGCTACTTCCACAGCATATTTTCTAATAGCATGCAGTGCTTCTCGGAGTAAGTGATGTGAAATGGTTCTGTTCTCAGGTTGGGGATGCACCACGACGCGGCGGGAAGCGTTTCTCGTCGGCGTGCCCCTCAGCTCTGCTTCAGACCCGGCTGCTGTGAGTACCTGTGCCACACAGCCAGCTCTGCAGTGCATGCTGAGCAGCCAGTCCAGCTCAGAAAGAGGCACAAAAACAAATCTTCCGGGCCAGATTGTATACCAACTAGATTCCTCTCAGAGTATGCTGATGCAATAGCTCCGTACTTAGCTATCATTTACAACCGATCACTCAGCGAAAGATCCGTACCTAAGGACTGGAAAGTTGCCCAAGTTACTCCAATATTCAAGAAAGGCAATAGGAGTGATCCCCAAAATTACAGGCCTATCTCATTGACGTCGATTTGCAGTAGGATTTTGGAACATATACTTTGTTCGAACATTATGAACTACCTCGTAGAGAACGATCTATTAACCAATAGTCAACACGGATTCAGAAAGTATCACTCTTTCGAAACAGAGCTTACCCTTTATTCACATGAAGTGTTAAGTGCCATCGACAAGGGATCTCAAATCGATTCCATATTTCTGGATTTCCGGAAGGCTTTTGATACTGTACCCAACAAGCGGCTTCTAATAAAATTACGTGCTTATGGAATATCTCCCCAACTGTGCGATTGGATTCACGATTTCCTATCAGAAAGGACACAGTTCGTTGTAATTGACGGTAAGTCATCGAGTAAAACAGAAGTGATATCTGGCATTCCACAGGGAAGCGTTATGGGTCCCCTACTGTTCCTTGTGTTTATAAACGATTTAGGAGACAATCTGAGTAGCTCCCTTAGACTGTTCGCGGATGATGCTGTCGTTTATCGGTTAGTGAAGTCAACAGATGATAAAAACCACTGCAAAGCGATTTAGACACAATTTCTGCATGGTGCGAAAATTGGTAATTGACACTAAATAAAGAAAAGTGTGAAGTAATACACATGATCACTAAAAGAAATCCGCTGAACTTTAATTACGCGATAGACCAGTCAAACCTTAAGGTCGTAGATTCTACCAACTACCTAGGAGTTACAATTACGAACAACTTTGACTGGAGAGAACACATAGAAAATATTGTCGGAAAGGCGAACCAAAGGTTACGTTTCATCGGTAGAACGCTTCGAAGTTGCACCAGCTCCACCAAAGAGACTGCCTACGTCACACTTGTGCGTCCTCTCCTGGAGTACTGTTGCCCCTTGTGGGACCCTCACCAGGTGGGACTGACGGAAGACATTGAGAAGGTTCAGAGAAGGGCCGCTCGTTTTATCACGTTACGGGGGGAAAGCGTCGCGGAAATGTTGCACGAATTGGGGTGGAAATCATAAAAAGAAAGACGTCATTCATTGCGGCGTAATCTGTTTGCGAAGTTTCAATCACCGCCTTTTACTTCTGTATGTGAAAATATTTTGCTAGCACCCGCCTACTTAGGGAAACATGATCATCCCAATAAAATAAGAGAATTCAGATCGAAAACGGAACGATTTAGGTGTTCATTCTTCCCGCGCGCTATTAGAGAATGGAACGGTAGAGAAAAGTTATGAAAGTGGTTAATGATCCCTCTGCCAGGCACTTAAATGTGATTTGCAGAGTATCTATGTAGATGTAGATGTAGATGCCTGTCTGATCCCCGTTCGTCTACAGCCGATATGTCCGCCAAATTTCCTCCCGGCTTTACATCAGTGCAGGCATTTGGAATTTTCCTAGAGTGATTTAGTGAAATCACGAAAAACCGAAATCGTGATAGCCGGACACGTGCTTGAATCGCACGTCCTTCTGATTTTTCTCTTCCAGGATGTTTAGCAGCTCGCTTTAAATCATGGCTGTAGGAGTCGTTGTGGTCTTCAGTCCTGAGACTTGTAAACTGCAGCTTACCACGCTACTGTATACAACTATAGCCTCTTCACTTCTCAATAAGGACGACAACCCAGATTTTCGTATCAGGCGCTGCTTATGCCATTTTTACCCCGACCACCTTTTCCTCCAGGGCTATGACACACCTATCTCTATTTCGCCCTTGGCAAAAACTCTGGGAGTGATAATAGACGACAAACTAAATTGGGCTGAGCACACAGCCGCCGTGTGTAGGAAGGCATCAGCATCTCTTCATGCCCTACAGAGATATAAGAAATTTTTTCCTCTCGATTTTATAAAAAAACTTATACAAATACTTGTAATTCCAATTATTGATTACAGTGATGTTATCTTGCAAGGTCTTTCTTGGGAAAGCCCACGACGTCTGGAACTAATGATGAATGCCTGCGTTCGATATATATGTAACATCCGTCTCTTTGATCATATTACACCATCTTATAAACAACTATCCTGGCTCCGTGCTGACAAGCGCAGAGATTTTCATACACTCTGTTTCCTCTACTCTCGTATCAACGTAAACTGTCCCTCATATCGTTCCTCGACCTTAACACTCTTATCTGATCAACATAACAGAACTACTCGTTCCTGTCAGAGCAAAACCCTTTCTGTCCCTATCCATCACTCAGCCGGTTTCTCAAAATCCTTTTCAGTAGCAGGAGCCAGGCTCTGGAACAATCTACCTCAGTATATCAGAGACCTGAATAACACTGCCAGCTTCAAACGACAGTTAATGGATTATGTACTAAAGCAATAATTACGCCATTCTTTATTACCCTACGGTCCAGGTACGTCTCATCCATTCCTTCTCCCAGATATTCTCCGACTGCCATTGCTCTCGCCAGGTACAGCTTTCTTAACTTCCTTCTGTCAGGATTCGCCATGCCTTAACCAGTCTCGATATATTCAAAAGTACATCTTGTATCTGCTAATATCAATGTTGTTACTTCTATTATTACACCAACAGCAGCAGAAGGTGTCTCAGTGGTACCGCTAGTATTAATCCTATTAGAGTTAATTCAATACCTTTTATTTACATCCCTTTACATGTAATCAATCTGTATAAATTATATTATTAATTCTTTATCTGTACAAATCATTATTATGTTATAGGTAACTCACATGTAAAGAAATACTGTACGTGTAAAACCCTGGTCCGATCTAAGAGAGGGCCTAATCTGATCAGGCTAAATAAACAAATAAATAAACTATTTATTTATTTATTTATTCTTTTGCACGAGCCGGCCCTCTAAATACCACGTTGATATCACTTTTCTTCCTCCTCCAACAGTCTTTCATTCTCTCCGACTGTTGTCTTCGTCTCTCCTTTGCTACAGTCAAGTTTCACTTTCTCCTCAACTACAATTTTGATGCTGTTGGGTTGTTGGGTAGTTCTATGTATCCATCGCTTATCTTGGCAGTCCTCTGTAATTCCAAGTCTCCTTAGTTATTCCTTCGTCAGCTTGCCATAACCTCTCTGGCTTTTCAGGTTATATATTTTGTCGAAGAGATGTTTATTTGGTCTTTGAGGTTTCATTCTAATCATTTGGCCGTACAATTTCAGTCGTCTCTTACTTATCATTGTTTCCACATCTTCTACCTGATCATATACTTGCTTGTTCGATCTCAAACTCTACTTTCCTTTTACTACTCTTGGACCGTAGATTCCTCGTAATATACTCCTTTCGATTTTCAGAAGCTTTTCCAGGCTTCTTCAGGTTGCAATTTTTATTCCATTAAACATCACTGCCTTTAACGCAGTATCACAGTGCTTTCCTTTTGCATTTATGGTCAAGTTCTTAGTGTTGCAGATGATTTCAGTGATTAAATTTAGTTTCTCCAGTTTCAGTCTTTTATTTTCTATTGTGCGTTTATCGGATCCACTATTGCTGATAATCTATCCAAGGTGTATGAACTGTTTTGTGACTTTAATATGCCCATACTTGGTCTCCACTGCTTTCTTCGTATAATTTTTCTTGGTCGTCATTATTTCTGTTTTGTGGAAGGAGATCTGGAGTTCAGCTTTCTCTTCTATTCCCTTTTTTTCATTGATTAGTGTTAAAGCTTCTTGTTCAGTCTCAGTTAAAAGAACACGTCGTCTGCAGAGGCCAAGCATTTGGGATTGACGGTTTTGTTCGCTGGTCCAATTATAGCAGCAGAGTTGTTATTTTACCAGAGTGTCTTCATTATCTTATCCAAAGCCACATCAAATAACATCGGTGAAAAGTTATCACCTCGTCTTAGTCGTGTACTCACAAGAAATAGTTGGCCGATCTCACCCTGAAATTTTACTTTTGATATAGTGCTTGTGAGTTAATTTGAATAGGTTTAATGTTTTTTGATCAGCTCCATATTGTCTCTTTACCTCAACTAGTGTTTCTCTGACTACTGAGTCATAGGCCTTTATGAAGTCAACAAAGGATATGAAGATGTCCTTAGCTTGTGTGGTGTAATGTTTGTGATCTTTTCCAGACTGATTATTTGTTCTGGACACGAACGCTCAGTCCTGAAGTTTCCTTGGTATTTTCCCAGTTTTGAGTCAAGTTAAAGTTCAAGCCCGGTTTTGGTCCTTTTTATGTAATGGATGTATGAGTGCCACTAGCCAGTACTCTGGTATCTTTTCTTCTTTCCAAATTTCTTGAAACAGTTTTGTTGTTTTAGTGATAAAAGCATCATTCGCCAATTTCCTGAATTTAGCTATTATTCCATCTTCACCAAATACTTTGTTGTTTTACAATGAATTTACTTCTGCTTCTTCTGGTGGTTCATAATTTGGATTTTGTGGTGTATTCATTTCAGTTTTTCCTTGGGGTGTTTTACAGTTGAGGAGTTCTTCAAAGTGACTGGCAAGGATGTCACAGTTGTTTTGATTATTAAGAGCCAAAGTTCCACAATTTCTCTTGAAACTGAGGCTTCTTGTTATGTAACCATTTATTTTTGTTCTTGAAGAACTTGTAGAAAAAACAGATGTTATTCTTCTTGGAATTTTCTTCTATTTCTACAATTTGATCTCCATGATGTATTCTTCTTACTTTCCTAAAAAAAATTATCTACCTTCTTTCTTATTGCTTTCAGCTTTTACAAATTTGCTGGCGCCTTGTTCTAGTTCCACAGTTTACACAGTACCATTCATTGGTTACGCGATCTGCCCACGTAATCTTCAACATTCGACTATGCCACCAACCACATTTCAAAATCTCTTATCTATCTCTCTGGACTAATATCGTTCACGTTCAACACCTGTACAATAATAAACTCCAGACAATTGAATTCAGAAGGTACGTCATAATTTTATTTATTTATTTATTTTTTTATGTCAAGTAATTTCTTTCCTTCAGAAATGCTTTCCTTCCCTTTCTAATTCTGAATTTGCTTTCTACTTCGTCCACTATGTTATACCACCTAAATAACAAAACTCATTTCCAAGTATTATTTGATCGTTTCCTAGTCTAATTCCTTCAGCATCCCATGACTTTCATTGACTACATTCCCTTACCCTTGTTTCGCTCTGATTAACGTTCATCTTGTACGATCCTTCCAAGACGTCCACTTCGTTCAACTGCACTTCCAGGTCCTTTTCTTTTGTCATCGGAAAATCGCCGAATTTTTATTTCTTCATCTTGAACTTTAATGCCTTCTCCAAATTTCTCTTTGATTTTATTTACAGCTTGCTCAATGTTCAGATTGGGAAATGTCTATAACTCTCCTTTACACTGCGTTCTTTCGTGCCTTTCGATTCATAAAACTGCTGTCTGGCTTTTGTGGAAGTTGTTCACTATATTTTACCGCTGCTGCCTTCAGGATGTAAATTGGTGTATTAAGTCAACATTATCAAAGCCTTTTTCCATATCTACAAAATATATAAACGTAGGTTTGTCTTTTCTTGACCTAAGATAAGCTTTAAGGTATTGTCCCGCGTTTTGTCACATTCTCCTAAATCGAAACTGATGAAGTCTCACAGTGTTAACAATAAGATCTATTGTTCATTATTTCGGAGGGGGGCAGGCTCCCTGTCCCCTCCCTCATTAATATTCCAGTGGCACATAGTGTACAATGAACACACACATGTTTCATGTATATGAGAGTAACTGTTTCTGAAGTGGCTACAGTGCGTTAATGTGACCCTGATTAATGGGGAAAATCTTTAATAGCAGTCCTATTGTTTCTGCAGGAATACGTCTGGTCTTCCTACTTCAATGGCGTGATATTCCCAGTCTGCAGAAACAATTATATAACCTGTGAGAGTGTTTATTTATTTTTTTGTTTTACCCCTTTAACGGACTTGCTGCTGCGACAACATCTATACGGCGCGCTAATCCACTTGATAAACCAGTGACGTATTGTCAACGGGAGAGGGGGGGGGGGGCGAATGGTTACAGAGAAATTTACAAACGCTCATGTTTTCCATTTATTCTAAAGACAAACTTAGGCTAACATATTTTTTTTATATTTTATGCACATAGTTTGCATTTGTCAGACGTTCTTATAAATACGGCAATATTTTATATACAAAATTGAGGAACACATTTCTTAAAAATTGTTTCAATATACGCCAGAAGAACCTTCACTTGTTATTCCAAACGAAGTCAGATTATCAGATGAGAAGTGTTTCTCTGTATTTGAACAGTGGCAACGATACGGTTGCATGTCACCAAGCTCGCTGCCTGTCAGCCACGACTGTAGCTTGGTGTTTCGCAAAATCTGAATAAATTTTTCCATCAGTATAAATACCTTGCATACTGATTGAGGCAGTACCTTGCTTACTGATTTAGGTAGATGGGTAGATCACGTAACTAATGAGGAGGTGCTTAACCGAATCAAAATGTTCCAATATCTGTAAATCTATCGGACCAAACTGCGTGGTCATCAGTCCGTAGCTTACAAACTACTTAAACCTAGGTAAACTAACCTACGGACAAACGCAAACACACCCATGCCCCAAGAGGACTCGAACCTCCACGGCGAGCAACCGCGCGCTCCGCAGCGAGACGCTTTAGAACGCTCGGCTACTCCAGCGCGGCTTAACCGAATAGGGGAGAAAAGGAGTTTATGGCCTATCCTGACTAAGAGAAGGGATAGATTGGACACATCCTGAGACATCAAGGAATTGTCAACTTAGTATTAGAAGGAAGCGTGTGGGGTAGAAATCGTAGAGGGAGACCGAGGGACGAATATAGTAAGCAGATGCAAAAGGATGTAGGTTGCCGAACATATTCTCGGATGAAGAGACTTGCACAGGACAGTGTAGCGTGGAGAGCTGCATTGCCGGCCGCGGTGGCCGAGGGGACTGAGGCGCTTCAGTCACGGTCTGCACAGCCACTACGGTCGGGGGTTCGAATCCCCCTTAGGGCATGGATATTTGTGCCGTCTGTAGTCTTAGCTAGTTCATAAGTAGTTTGTAAGTTTAGGGACTGATGGCCCCGTAGTCAAGTCCCATAAGCTCTACAAACATTTGAAAATTTGATTTTTTTTAGAGCTGCATCAAACCGGTCTGCGGACTGAAGACCACAACAACAACAACACCCCCTTTAACGCGCTATTTTTGTTGGATACAGTCTCGGATGTTCTTTATACGTCACCCTAGACACGAAGAACGAGCAATTTTGGGCCACGACAGATCAATACCTCGGGTACAATCGGTGTATAGAACAATAAAACGTTTCGGGTTACAACGCATAGCAATCGGCTCCCTCGTTTTGACGTGCGTAGTGACGGAGACACCGCCCCGGCGAGTTTTTCGCGCACGTACAGAGCCTGGGCAGATAACTTCGCTGCTCGCTCCGGTGCCGGGCGCCCATTCGCAGCGCCCCCGGACTGTACGGCGGCATCGGTGACGTCACGACACCCCCTCGCCCCTCGGCGCGCCGCGCCCCGCGCACGCGCGGCGGCGCCCACCCTCCCCTCCGTGCGCAGCGGCGGTGGAGGGGAGCGGCTGCTGGGGAGGGTAGGGGGTGGAGGCTCGCCGCGCCGCCCCGCCGCCCCGTTAACCTGAATCGCGCGGCTAAAAATAGCCCGTCCCTGGACTATTAATAGCAGCGCGCAGAGGCCACGGACCCCGCGGTGGCGCCGCGCGCGGCCGCGCCGGCAACTGCGGGCGCCGGCAGACGGCGCGGCCGGCCACGCGTTGCTATGCAGCCGGTGAGTGCGCGGCGCCGCGCTGCCGGGCAAAGTGCGCACCCACAGCGCTACTGCCGCAGCTCACCCGTGTCCACCAAACGAGGCGGCGCAATGCTTAGTGTGCTGGATACGTATTCACTACTAGCTGAAAACCCGGCGTAGACCGGATATTTATTTATTTATTCTAGCCTTGAGCTAGTACATCTCCTATACTTTCTCTGTCCATCTCCTATATTTTCCAGTAATCTATGTCTATAAATGTGAATGTCTGTTCAGTGTACGTTTATCGCGTCTGAACCGCAAGACATAAAGAGCTAAAAATTTGCACAGTTACTAATGTCTACTCGGAGAAGGCTTTAGGCACGGTTTTAAGGCGATCGGAAAGCTATTTATCTATATATATTAATGTGAATGTCTGTTCGGTGTACGAATATCACGTCCGAATGACAAGACGCAGAAACTTGAGGAAGGTTTTATAGCGATCTGATAGATATTTAGTAAGTTGAAGAATATGACGCGAAATGCGGAACAATAATTACTCTTTGAAAATCGTTTTATTGGTTGCATTGTTGCTTGACGGTTGATAATGATAAAAGGGTGGAGTATATTGCGATGGAAAGTTATTGATGTGTATGTGTGTTAATATTTCGCTCTGCAGCGAAAACTACAAAACGCAAACGAATGGTCTGTGTGTAATTGTTGTCCGAAGTCTCCCGTTGTACACCATAGCAGTTCCATGCCGATAGCTATAAGAAGGTGGAAATATCGTGGTTGAAAGTCGTCAAATTATAAAAAAATTCGGACTGAAGACCAGCGATGACGTTTGCGACTCTATAGCAAGGAGGTTACATACAGCGAAACGTGATGTCACTGACCATATCTTTGGTCTATGCGTGCTACAATGTCTTCAGCTCTTTCTCTATAAGGTTAAGCATACGAATAAGGAAATATAAGAATAAATATATAAAGGAGTAAAAAAGTAATTTCTTTTATACATCTCTTTAAAACGTCGAATTGACGTTTCGCGCATTATCTATCATAGTCAACCAACACGCGAGTGGAGCCGCGGGTTTCGTTATGTTATATTTATCAGAGAAAATTCAGGAACTCCTTTCTGAAAGCATTTGTCTTGAGTGTAGCATTCTATGGGAGTGAAACGATAAGGAGTTCACATAAAAAGATGATAGGAGCTTTTAAAATGTGGTGCTACAGACGAATGATGAAAATTAGATGGGTAGATCACGTAACTAATGAGGAGTTGCTTAACCGAATTGGGGAGAAAAGAAGTTTCTGGCATATCCTGACTAACAGAATGGATAGATTGGTTGGATACATTCTGCTTCATCAAGGAAATGTCATCTTAGCAATAGAAGGAAGTGTGTGGTGCAAAAACCATAGAGGGAGACCGAGGTACGAAAACAGTAAGCAGATTCAAAAGGATTTAGGTTGCCGAACGTATTCTCAGGTGAAGTGACTTGCATAGGACAGGATAGCGTGGAGAGCTGCATCAAACCAGTCTGCGGACTGAAGACCACAACAACAACAACGTCCGCCAATACTGACTCCTGCGCACTTCATTCGTCCACCACCATGACATGCTGATGTTTCCTGCATTTAAGCAGGATTGTTCAGAGTTTAAACAGGCGCCATTCGTTACGACTCAAATAATGATGTTCCTCCGCCCAGTTTCTGCGGGCTAAACGGTGTCGTGGTTTTAATGGGGCATGTGCCATAGGCGTCCGTGTGTAGAGGCCACATTTCCGAAGGCGATTTCGGCCTGTGTGTTGATACTGCGCGTCCTGTTGCTGCCTGGAGGGTGCGTTGCAGCCGACAAGGGAAGTACTTGGGCTCGAACAAACACATATACACCAAAATCATATTAGAGATAATGTAAAGGTCCGTTATTGCACTAATGATACTCCCACATCTGCAAAACTCTGTAGTCGTCCGTTAGAGGCCTCTGCGTGTGCCTTGCCACATTGCACTTGGACCTGTCGGTTCGCCAGTAGGGACGGTGCAGTGTGCCTCTGAAGTTGCGTTTGTGATGTTATTTGTGTGATGAAGCGTCAGATGGAGCGGAGATTGATAATCACTCCTGCTAAAGTATTGCAATTGGTTGAGATGAAGTTACGAAGAACCATTCTTCGTGAAGATGATATTAGTCTAGAAGGTGAATCATTCGCATGCTTTCTCGTATCTGTTATGGTACAGAAATATGAGCATAAGTTAGATACTGTTGTAACTCTAACACAGAATGATGATAATAGAGATGATAATGACGAACAACTCATTGCAAGCGGTAGTTCTACGGTAAGTGCGGGAAGAGGCGATGGAAGCAGTGGCAGTGAATACCAACAGTCTTTCAGGAAGAAGGTTAAATTTGTAACTATCATCACGGCTTTTGATGTCAATTCGCTAGAGTACATGTACGATGATTATTACATAAGTTATAGTTAAGATATTTGCATTACGTATGGCGTCTACAATTACATCTACAGTGCTATCTAGAGCATGGTTGCAGAGCTTTGGCCGGCCGCAGTGGCCGAGGGGACTGAAGCGCTCCAGTCACGGTCTGCACGGCCACTGCGGTCGGGGGTTCGAATCCCCACTCGGGCATGGATATTTGTGCCGTCCTAGTTCGTAAGTAGTTCATAAGTAGTTTGTAAGTTTAGGTACTGATGACTCCGTAGTTAAGTCCCATAAGCTTTACAAACATTTGAACATTTGCAGAGCTTTGCAGAAAAACGACACCCACCAGCAAATTGAGCTGTACGCAGAGATCCTGTAACCATACGTTCATGCCGATATGTTTGTTCGTGCCCATGTACTTTCCTTGTGAGTTCCGGTCTCGACAAGCTGTTAACCGAACATAACGGTCATCTCTTGCTGATGTTATCCGTGGACGACCTTGGCCTTGCCTTCCTGCTGTCTGAAATCGAGTCGAGGTCCTGTAAATTACACCTTCTGACACTCCAATAGCTGCAGCCACCTGCCATCGTGTCTGTCCCGCTTCCATCTTTCCTACGGTTTTTCACGCCACGCCATAGCATCTGGTAAGTCACGTTTTTGTTGCTTTACACTACCTGCGCACTACACATTTATTTTTCGTGTCCAGAACACCATCCATTACACTCTAGTGTGAGTCCATGTAATAAATTTTAAATATTTCTTGCCCAGTAATCAGCCACAAATATGACCTTGTCATTAGCTAGCTGTAAATCCAGGGGGGGGGGGGTACAGCATGTTCTGAGGTTTGGGCACGTCAGTAAGTGGTCGTCCGTCTGGACATTCTCACAGCCGCACAGAGGTTCCTCATCTCGAAAGGTTGAACTTGAAATTTGAGACCCCAGTCCTCATCCTGTTGAGAGCCTTCCAGGTTGTAAGGGATTTGTTACCTCCAGCTGCAAGTTGTCCTTTCAGGGCCAAGATACGGTTAGGTGTTGCTTCCTTCCATAGCTGAAGCCACCTCTCTTCGACAGTGACATCAATAGGCTCTGATGTCCAAAGGAAGCTCCTCCTTGAGCGAAGCCGCCTAGGCTGTTGTTGGTGCCCATGTAGGGGGAGGCGATTGTCTGTAAACTGTTTCTTCCTCTCCACCTCGGCAGCTACTTGCCGCCGTATGCTAGGGGGAGCTATCCCTATGAAAGGGTAGATCTTCTGTGTCGGCGTGGGTCTCAAGCACCGTGATATGATGCGGGCTGACCCATTTACGGCCACGTCGATACATTTCACGCGGGCCGAATTCTTCCACACAGGCGCGGCATATTCAGCTGCCGACAGACTAAGTGCCATGGCTGTTGTTCGAAACACTTGAGGGTCGGCACCACAGTTTGTGTTTGTCAATTTACTATTCCTAGTGCTGACCTTTTTCTTAAACAGTGTTGTTTGCATAACAGAGTTCTATCCAACTTCACCCTTAGGTATTTGGGAGCTTACAAGTGCTCCAGTTCTTGGCCTTTCCAGCTTACATGGAGCTCTGTCTTAGCTTCTTTATTCCTCAGATGAAAACTGCAGACTTGCGTCTTAGCTGGGTTGGGTTTCAAATGATTCTGGTGACAGTAATTACCAACTTCTCCTCCACTACCTTGAAGGTGCTTCCTTGGGCGGCCACAGCCGTGTCGTCGGCATATATAAACTGCCTGACATAGGGGTGTGCTGGCTGGTCATTTGTGTATATGTTGTACAACACTGGTGCTAAACAACATATACACAAATGACCAGCCAACACACTACACTATCTGAACCCAACTGCTTGTGTAATTCTTTGGGGAGATTAAACAGAAGTCATCAGCAGCAACTTTCAGTTATTTCCAATATCTCCGTTGTCGTTTATTTTATTTATTTATTTTTTTTTTTTCATTCCGTAGAACCGACAGAAAGCCGTCGAACGATTTTAGTTCATTCCGCCAATGACAATACTTTAGAACATATATACCTCAACTGATCCCCTAATCGTTTGTTTTGACTAGTGTATAAGTTTCATTGGCCTATCATCATCATTTTCCATCTCCAGTTTCCCGGGTGTCACTAACAAGCGCTCTCCATCTCGTCCGATCTTGATATACCATTTGGTCTTGGACATCATGCCAGTTAAAACTCTGTCTGATTTAACTGCCTCTATACATCGTCTCCTTGCCTTCCTCTTGGTCTTCTTCCTCCCACTTCCAGTCTGAAGTATTTTTTAGCTGTTCTTGTGCTATCCATTCTCATTACATGGCCATACCACAGCAGTCATCGTTTCCCCAAGATATTCGCAATAGGGACCCTGATACCAGCTGTTTCCCTGTGTACCTCATTTCTGATTTTGTCTCTCTTGGTACTTTGATTCATAGTCCTGATTAACCTCATTTCTGTTGCTTGGATTCTGCTGTAATCCTTTTTTCAACAATGTACATGTTTCCATACCATATATAAGGATTGGAGAGAAATAAGTGTTATACAAAGTTAACTTTGCTGCCTGGGGTACTTTCTTGTCCCAGAGTAGATTCTGAACTAGCATGTAGAAATTTGATGCTTTTTGTGTTCTGTTGAGGATTTCTTGCCGGATGGTGTTGTCCTTAGAGAAAATACTTCCATGGTACTGAAAGTGGGAAACTTATTTAATTTTTGTTCCCTCCAAGTAGATGTTTGAACTTGTTCCCTCTCTGCTTATGGTCATCTCAACCGTCTTGATCTTGCTGATTTTCAGGTTAAATTCTTTAAATTTATTGTTCCAGACAGTCAGGCTCTTCTGCACTTCTGTTCCTGTTACTCCCCATATTACAACATCATCTACAAATACCAGTGATCTCGACTCATTTGCAGTTTCCTTAATAGATTTTAGCATTCTGTCCATTACAATAATCAATAACAAACAAGAGTGGTGATAGAGCACTTCCCTGTTGGACTCCCCTCTTCGTGTCAAACCATTCAGAGCGACCATTTCCTGTTTGGACACTACTTTTGCAAGTTTGATACAGCATCTTTACTCTGTCAATCAGGTAATTGAGCAATTTTAGATATTCCAGACATTTCCACATTTTATTGCGAGGTACACTATCAAACGCCTTCTCAAGGTCTAAGAACACCATCACTAAGTTCTTTTCATGTTCCCAGTATTTCTCTGCCAAAATCCTTACCTCAAAGATGAGGTCTATAGTACTTCGCCCTTTCCTGAATCCATGCTGTTCTTCTTCTAATAAGGGTTCAACTATCTTCCTAAGTCTCGTTTCTATAATTTTTTCCAGCAGCTTTAGGGTATGTGAAAGTAGGGTGATAGCCCTATAGTTTCCACACTTCTTTCGGTCTCTTTTTTAAACAGTGGAATGATGATTCCTTTTGTCGAGTCATCTGGAATTTTGTTGTTTGTCCAGATGACTGACAGGACTCTGTAGATCCATTGTAGGCCAGGTGTTCTGGCTGCATTCACCATATCTGACCTTAGCTCATCAAACCCTGGAGATTTTCCGTTTCGCAAATTTTTCAGAGCAGACTCAACTTCCAGCCAAGTTAATGGTTGTAGAACCTCTGATGTTTCTTCAGTCAAGATTCCCATTCAGCAGCAAGTTGAAATGGCTCCTTATTTCACTCATAATTTCGGATTCTGTTCTCAACAGCTTCCCTTCCTCAGTTTCTAGCGCAACGATGTTAGTACGCTCATATCTTTTATCCTTGACTACCTTATATAGCAGTTTTTTATTGCCTTGACAGTCTTCTTGTAACTTGGTCATGAAGTCATCCCAACATTTATCCTTCTCGTTTTGGATCAGCCTTTTAACAGTCCACTTCTTGTTTCGATATTCCTGAGACAGACATGCAATTTCAGTGTCATTTCTTACATCTACTCTATTTTGGCCTCTTATTATAATCGATATTAAAAATCGCTACGTCCATTTTCCTGTTCTAGTATTTATATAATGATTATTATTAATGCCTTTGTGCATTACCCCTCAACTAGCCTCCAATACATGGTATGTTACACATTCATTGGACGACCTCGTGTCGCAGACAAACCTTCCAGCAGATATAAAGGTTATAATTAAGATGAAGATGGCCAGTGATGATTACTTCGGTTCTCTTGCACAATGGGCCCGAACTCCTGCTGGAAGCCGCGTGAATTGGCTGCGCGGCCTGAGGCGTCTTGTTATGGACTGGGCGGCCGTTCTCTCCGGAAGTTGGAGTTCCCCCTTGGCCATAGGTGCGTGTGTTGTCCTCAGTGTAAGATAAAGTAGTCTGTAAGTCTAGGGACTGATAACAGTGTGGTCCAATTAGATTACAAACATTTGATTTTTTTCCGAGAACTGGTGAAATGGCGCGAATAAAGAGTGAAAATCGGCAGGAGCAGTAAGTTAGTGTGTAAATAGAGAATTTGCGTCTGGCGGGAGGCGCGCTAGGGTGGTGATCACTGATCACGCCATAGTGTGGCACAAGAGTGGCGAACATTCGTTACCGCAATTCCCCAACGGAACAGTGCCCTCGGAAGTGGCGACAAATCCTGCTCCACGGTTGACAGTGTCTGGTACGTGCCCTTGTCCTAGTAAAACACCGCTCTCCGAATGCACGACGATTTTGCGAAATGCATCTGTAGTTGACAGGAGCGTGGTGTACCATAGCACGTGAAGGCATAATGTGCCATACGATGTGCATATTGCAATGTGAATGACAATCATTGCCATTTGCGTGTTGCGGCGCCAAGAAAGTGCACCATTGGATGACCACCAGTGGGCGACGAAAGCCATTATAGTGTGCTGTATTTCGTGCTATTCACTAGAAAACAAGTACAACAACGAACACGAAACGTACGAAGAGGTAATATCGTGTGTTGCTTCCAAAGAGCAACCCGTAACGATAGCAAGCCATGTCGCATGCGAGTAGCAACGATGCCAAACCGATTGTAGTGACGCAAATGGAACGATGTTCCACAGCGCGCACATTACGACACCAGGGTCAATGAGGGAAAAGCCCACGTTAACCCAACCTAACCAATGGCCTACGCCGCCCACAACGATGACAGACATAACACCCGGTACTCCCCAGCAGACACGAAATGCATAAATACGCATGCCCATCCGGGTAAACATTATCACCGCCATACCTACAATATCAGTAGCGGGTAGTTATAATGAGGGATGAAATCGTCTGTGGTGGTGGTGATCAGTGTGTTCCAGTGGCGTAGTGGTCAGAGCAGCCGTGTACTAAGCAGGAGACCCGGGTTCCAATCACGGCTGTGCACAAATTATTGAACAATCATTCACGCAAGACTCAAACAAAGTTTCCCCGTGATGTTGGTACTTCCACTGTGTCTTAAATGAATTACTGCTGGATGATTTAACACATAGCCATGGCCATGCTCATAGATTATTCGTCTGTTCTTGGTTGTACCACTTCATTTTTTGTTTTGTCTGTGACACATCTCAGAGCTTCTAGTTTTATATGCCGTTTGATCCTTCATCTAAGGGTTTTTTTTTTTCTTTTTTCCCCTTTCTACAATCCAAATGATTTTGTAGTTGCGCAAAACTTGAAAAAAAAATCAAAATAAAAAATTAAGCATTAAAAAAATAAATAAAACCTAGATTTTTCTTGGCCGCAGATTTAGGGAACTTCTTCTATTCTTGCAGCTTTGAATGCTAATCTGAAAAATCGGAGAGTGGGCTGGTGCAGGGGGAAGATGAGCCTCGTCAGCGGCGTCGCCTTTGTCGCAGAGATCCGTCGTTACGAAACAGGGACAGACGTTCATCTCCCCTGTCCTCCTCTAGATCTTTCTCAACACTCTCGCCGATTTCAACGAACTACAGTAACCACCACACTTTGAAATTACGAGAAAAACTCATGTAGGCTCAAGCTGAAGTTCAGTAGCTTCAATTATAGAAACATCATAAAAGCCAACAGGTTGGCTACTACTCATTGCAGAATCTGCGGGAAGTATCGATCTGCCAACAGCTACGAGAAGCCAACGCTGTTGTCTCTCCCTATAGAACATCGCCTACTGACAAAACCGAAACATTAAGCTATCCAAACAACATACGTATACGTTCTTCTGGTCCCTCTTGATCCAGAGCAATCGTTAGTACCACATCTTCACTTTCCATACCTTTCGTATCTCGTTTCACATCTTTTCTTCTTTCCGCAACCTCCTCAATGTTACCGTGGATTTGGAAAAACTAACTTCGGCTGAAACGAGAGTGCAGTTCTTATGAGGTTCCTATCTGCTTTCACCGCGCTGAGTGAAATGTACTGTCTCTACATAAAATCTCTAACCTGCCGTCTTCACACGTTCGGTTCCAAGCGTCGAAGATGGCACGCAGGTCGTTTTTTGATCTTGAGGCTGTTGGATTAGTTAACGAGCAATTAGTCTGGTAAATGAAATAAATCGCAATTTGCGATCACTTATGACATCACTGTACTAGGTTTAGATGGAATACCAAAGGGCGGCGAATGAAAATTTGTGTCCGGCCGGGATTCGAACCCGGGATCTCCTGCTTACTAGGCAGACGCGTTGACAACTCCGCCACCGACGACACAGTGACCAGCCCGACTGCAGAGGACTCTTCCCTGCACGTCTCCCGCCATACCCAAATCTCCATTCGCCACGCTGTCTCTTTCCTATACCACAGCCTATTTGTTCTGTAATGCTCGCAGCCACAATACTGTATTCCCGCATCAAGGAGATCAGACCATGAGGTATCGAGACACAATTAATTGTCGTCAGGAGCCCAGACTCGGCTTGTACACGATTTATATTTTTGACGACGTTAAGGCGTTCATTTAATGAAATAAATCGCAATTTGCGATTACTTACGGCATTACTGTACTACGCTGAGATGGAATACCAAAGGCGGCGATTGAAAATTTGTGCCCGGCCACGATTCGAACCCGGTATCACCTGAGACAGTGTGGCGAATGGAGATTTGGGTGTGGCGGGAGACGTGCAGGAAAGAGTCCTCTGCAGTCAGGCTGGTCACTATGTTCTCGGTGGCGGAATGGTCAACGCGTCTGCCTAGTAAGCAGGAGATCCCGGGTTCGAATCCCGGCCAGGGACAAATTTTCATTCGCCGTCCTTTCGTATTCCATCTAAACCTAGTATATTAATGCCATAAGTGATCGCAAATTGCGATTTATTTCATTAAAATGAACGCTGTAACGTCCTCAAAAATATATAATTGTTGTCTAGTAAAACAAATTTATGCCTAGCATGCCACTTTATTTTCGCAGAAATGAAGAAACTGCACAATTAACGCTTTTTCTATTTGAACTGTATCTAATTAAAACTGAGAATTTTTGTTGCCTTTACAGTGATCACACTTTTATATGAACAAATCCTAGCCCATGGACGACCGCATCGGACAGTGGGTCTGTCCGTGATGACTGCCTGAACTGGAATGAGCAGATACCGCGATCCACCTCGACCTGCTGGCGCGCTAACTCGCGCCAAAACAAGAGCGAAGCGTTTCGTTTGCCTTTTCGTATTCTTTTTTTATTCATTTACATGTTATTAAATGATCTGAAACTAGTACGGTATTGAGAGTGGTTTGCTTATGAAACTCAAGTAAATGTAATAAGACGTATATCTAATTTCGAGAAAAGAATAAATTAGTTCTGACGCGCAGCATCCAAATGCAGAGGCCAATCACGGCAGAGCACTACAATTTTGGGCTACCTTTTCCTCGAGATCAGTATCTACTGCACCAAATGTTATTGGTACCTCACACCAAGCGGCTCTGCTCTGAAATGCTCTGAGGAAAGTGAACATGATGGCTGCGAACCAGAAATATCAAATTAGGAATCAAACTCTGGTGCTCAAAAAAGCAGCCAAGGTTGCTGAACACACTAGCAGAGGTGGACAAAAAACTTGTTCAAATGTTTGTAAATCTAAGGACTTAACTACTTTGATCATCAGTCGCTAGGCTTAAGCCTTAGAGCGCTCCACCACACCACCACGGCAGAGAGGGTTGCCCCAGGGAAGCGTGATAGGACCACTATTATTTTCAATCTATATAAATGATCTGATGGCCAGGGTAACTTGTAATTTGCGGCTGTTTGCTGATGATGCTGTGGTGTATGGGAGGGTGTCGTCTTTAACTGACTGTAATAGCATACAGGATGTCTTAGACAAAATTTCTAGTTGGTGCGAAGAATGGCAGCTAGCTCTCAATGTAGAAAAATGTAAGGTGATGCGCATGAGAAGGAAAAACAGTCGTATAATGTTCGAATACAGCATTAGCAGTGAGCTTCTTGATGCAGTCGCGTTGTTCAAATATCTAGATGTAGCATTACAGAGTGACATGAAATGGAATGAACATGTAAGGGCAGTTGTGAGTAAGGCGGAGAGCCGACTTCGGTTTATTGGGAGAATTTTGGGAAGATGTACTGTAAAGGAGACCGCGTATAAAACCCTTGTACGACCACGTCTTGAGTATTGCTCAAGTGTTTGGGACCCGCAGCAGATCAGTTTAAAGGAAGACATAGAAGCAGTTCAGAGGCGAACAGCTAGGTTTGTTATTGGTAGGTTCGACCAATGCGCGAGTGTCCGGAAATGCTCCGGCAAATCAATTGGGGATCGTTGGAGGAAAGACGACGTACTTTTCGTGAAATTCGGTTGAGGAAATTTAGAGGGCCGGAATTAGAAGCTGAGTGTAGTACGGTCTTGCTGCCGCCTACTTACATTTCGCGTAGTGATCACAAAGACAAGATGAGAGAAATTAGGGCTCGTACGGAGGCATAAAAATGTTCAAATGTTTGTTAAGCTTATGGGACTTAACTACGGGGTCATCAGTCCCTAAACTTACAAACTACTTACGAACTAGGACGGCACAAATATCCATGCCCGAGGGGGGATTCGAACCCCCGACCGTAGTGGCCGTGCTGACCGTGACTGGAGCGCCTCAGTCACCTCGGCCACCGCGGCCGGCACGGAGGCATATAGGCATTCTTTTTTTCCTCGTTCTGTTTGGGAGTGGAAATGCCTAGTAGTGGTACAGTGTACCCTCCGCCACGCACCTTACGGAGAATTGCGGAGTATGGATGTAGATGTAGACAGAGGACAACTGGGGAAGAGAAAAAAGTGAATTATTTCGAGACCTGGTTTCACAGGCGCCCATTGCAAATGAGGTGGACTTCTATGATTACACGTGCGCTGATCGGCCAGAGCATTGTGACGGCGTACCTACTACCGATAAAAGCCTGTTCAGGCGTGGAAGTAGTGTCAGTGAGCGTGTTGTCTGTGTGTATAATGGGAAAATCACGTGATCTATCAGAGTTTCAGCGATGACTCTGAGCTTTGCCAGGGGCATTTCAGTCACTTCGCGATTTGTTGGGTGATCAGTGTCTTAAACAAGTGGTGCAACCTCGTCAAAATATCGAGGGGCTGGGCGGCCACCCATCTTCACAGGTATCATACGTCTTACAGTTGAGAGACTGGTGAAACATGACAGACTTTAATGCTGCGCAGAGTGTGTGTCTCAACACACAGGCAACAAGTATATCTATCAAAGGGCTTCAGCAGCCGACGAGCCATACGTGTACCAAGTTTGACAACGGGGAACTGCGACAGACTCGCGCATGTCGCTATCGTCAAGAGAACAACTCCTTGGAAGCTGTACTGCTTAATTACACTCGGCGGAAAATTCGCGTGGGCATAATGAATCCAGTGGAGCAAGGTACCAAGCCGCGGAAGAAAAATCGTACATCGGTTGCAGATCGCGCATAAACCTTCATGACATCACGTTTTCCAACAACAGTGGCATTTTTCAACAAGAAAATGGGCCACGACGCTAGGTCAAAAACATCAGCGGCGAGCTGAAGTTGATGAATTGGATCGTCAACTCGCACCGAACGCAAGTGGGATGAGTCTAAAGGTGCCGTTAGAGCTCTTGTCGACTCCCTCCAGCGATCTACCGTTGCTTCCAGACTGTTACCGGTGCTAAATGTGGACATTCCGGCTGTTAGGTAGCTGGTAATAACGCTCTGCCTGAGTATGGGTAACTGGTAATACAGTCATTTGTCACAGCAAACTGGGGCTTATCGGAGAACATCAGTCTGGACTACTGTTGCTCAGCTCAGACCTGTAAGCCGTGAACTCCGTCCTAAAGGCCTCAAAAAGAACACCGCGTACCGACCGGCAGCCGTGCAGTCCTCCGCGCGACGGCACCAGGCGCAGTATGCAGGGGGCGTCGTCAGTAGACTTGCGCATAATAGTTCTCGATCGGTAGAGCCGCGAACTAGTTTGCTCTTTTACTTCGTCCGCTCCCAGTGAGCGGCGTGTTCTGCGCGTGCAGGTGGAGGGGGAAGTTCCCCAACATAGCTGCTTCATGCGCTTGCTGCTTGAGCCGCTAACAATATCACGCAAACCAAAAGAAACAGTTTGTGGATAATTTCTCGCCTTTAAGTTTAGAGTTATCTTGGCATAATGGAATTTATTAGTCAGATATTGCAGAGTGCAGAACACATCAAAACAGAAATTTTGTAGCACTCAACTATGTAATCTAGCAAGCAGACACTCACCTCGAAATTACTCATCAGCAGAAGGCAAACATGTGATTTTTAATTCTGCTACGCGCCCTCTCGCTATTGCCCGTCGGTCATTGGAAAGGAATCCAACGAACTATGAAGCGAGATACGTTTGGCATAATCGTCCGCTGCTCCTAGTTCGCCCGCTGCTCCTAGTTCGCCCGCTGCTAAAAGAGCTCTCTTTTTTATGACAGATTTTTTATATAATGAATCAGTGTTGCCAAAGCGTGTGCTATTACCCGTATTTTTGGGCAATTTGACATCAAATATTTAGGCAAATAATCCAGTTATTTACACGAATGGGTGATACAATGGTATTCAATTATTTTGCATACAGAGTACTCGTAGTACTTTATTTTTAAAATAGATTTCTTGTGGCAGTGAACTATGAAACTACAGCTGAGCTGCATCTCAGCTCGAAATGAAGGTAACTGGCAGATGGGAATCACGCGATTCTGCGCGCTCTCGCGTCCTCTCGCTGTTCCCCGTAAGTCTCCGGAGGAGCGGACGAACTAAGAGGTGAGGGATCTGCGGACTAGTTCGCATATTTCGCCTGTGGGAGCGATCTTCCGAACTAGTTCGTTTGCGAACTACACAAGACTAGTCTCAGCACTCTACAGCCCCGGCCGTTGTGTCGGTTTCCGTGACCGGAGCTGCTACTCCTCGGTAAGTAGCTCCTCATCTGGCCGAGTGCAGCCCGCTTGCCGGGCGGTGACCCATCCAAGTTCTAGCCAAGCCCGACACTTCTCAACTTCGGTGATCTAGTGGGAACTGGTGTGTCCACTCCGACACGGCCGTTTTTGTACACGTGCCCTACACCGGCTATTTCTTTAATTGGCGAGGTAGAAGTGGAACGCATTTAACAGGTTCATTAGTTAAGAAGTGCTGCTGGACGAGACACGTCTAGTGGTCGTGGCTGCAGCGTGTGCAGTGGCATGTCTGCTCCTGGTGGCACGTATCGATTCCCTCGCGGTGTGGTGGTCCGTCTACGACCATCGGCACGCTTTCACACACCATTGCTTTCTTCGGGGGCTTTCTTTTAACGGTTTTTGGCGCACATAGTACTGTGTCCAAAGTAGTGATGCTTCGATAGGCTTGAACTACCTAAGTTTAATAAAAATAGTAACTGCGTGTGGCTCATTGGCGTGGTGCAAGTCTTCCAATAGGACACCACTTCGGCGACTTGCGTGTCCCTAGCCTACCCCAGTTATCCAATAAGTGCTCCTCCATGATCGGAAGCACACAAATGGAGACGTGTTGTTGTGCCGCAATCAATGTCGCGCCGACGGGTTACACAACAACGTTTGTCAATTACCTGCAACAACTGTGGAACGCACAGAGGCCTACATCTTTGATGCACCGAGAAGCGTACATATTTCATCCACCGACTAGGCTGCAGGAAATATGTCCCAGCCCGCGATTTCCGTTTCCTATCTTTGGTGTTTCAATAACTAAGAAGAAAGATCCATTACGGGGAAACATCGTATAGACCAATTTTTTTCAGGGAGGGAGTGTCCTTGAACAATATATTGTTGTCTCCCACTTACACAGGTAGAAATGGTCATCAGAATAAAATACGAGAAATCAGAGCTCGAAAGGAGAGATTCAGGTGTTCTTACTTCCCGCGCGCTATTCCAAAATGGAATGGGAGATAAATAGTATAATGGTGGTTGGATGAACCCCCTGTCAGGCACTTAAATGTGATTTTCAGAGTATCCAGTGTAGATGTAGATTTAGGTTTTCCGTGATTTCCGTAAATTACTCCAGGAAAATGACGCTACGGTTCCTTTGAAAGGGAACGTCCGATTTCCTGCCCCATTCTTGCCCAAATAATTCGAGCGTAAGATCCGGTTCTCGTGGCTACGCTGTCGACGGGGCGTTAAGCCTCACCTTGTTTCGCCACGAGCGTGCGATGTCGACGGCCTTCACCGATACGCCCCGCTGCCCTACTGCTCGGCACTGTACTGTACTGTGCCAGCACTGCGTACGTCAGACGAGTTGCAGACAGAGGCGACGCTTTTATTGATGTATTTGCGGGGCATGCGGCCGGCCGCGTGGACCAACCGGGTCAAGGCGCAGTGGGCCGGCGCGGCGCGTCGCAAAGGTCACGGGTTCAGAGCCTGGCGCGGCGCGAGACGCGCCCAGGGGTGCCAGCCGCCCCTCCCTCCCCTCCCCACGCGCTGCCACCCCTCCGCCACCTGGCTATATAGCCGCCTCACTCTGTCTAACACCCCCCCCCCCTCTCCTCCACCCTTCCACTGTCAAATGGGGTACAGTCCGTCGCACTGTCGTCCGCGGTTGGCTCCAAACTTGAAGCAGAGATGTGAAAAACCGATCCCGGTTAAAAGCGATACCAGTATTTTAGTTCTGAACCACCAATTTGTTTCGGTACTTATTTACTGTCGGTAGCAGCAATGGCAGCTATCGCTGAAACACTGGTTTAGTATAGGACCAGATACGTAGAAAGACAACATTTAGAATAAATTTCTCAGGTACTACAGGAGATACCGAATTTAATTCACGAAGAAAAATTACAAAAATGTAGAGTAAAATAGACTGCTAACGAAGACACGAGAATGTGGAATAAGTTCACAGATTTGTGACTGGCTAGAAGACTTCCCAAGTAAAAGATCGCAATACGTTGTTCTTGAGGGCGAGTATTCATCAGAGACGACTGTATCGTCAGGCGTGCCCCAGGGCAGTGTTATAGGGCACCGAGGCGCTCCAGTCACGGTCTGCACGGCCACTACGGTCGGGGGTTCGAATCCCCCCTCGGGCATGGATATTTGTGCCGTCCTTAGTATTAGTTAGTTCATAAGTAATTTGCACATTTTGGGACTGATGACCCCGTAGTTAAGTCCCCTAAGCTCTACAAACATTTGAACATTTTTTGTGATAGGGCCGCTACTATTTTCTACCCATATAAATGATCTGATGGACAGAGTAACTTGTAATTTGCGTCTATTTGCTGACGATGCTGTGGTGTACGAAAGGGTGTCGCCTTTAATTGACTGTAATAGCATACAGCATGGCTTAGACAAAATTTGTAGTTGTTGCGAAGAATGGCAGCTAGCTCTATAGCTATTGTTTCCAATAACAAATGTGGAATGAAGCATTCACTATGCAGCGGAGTGGGCGCTGATATGAATCTTCCTGGCAGATTAAAATTTGTTCGGAAACGGGACTCGAACCTGGGACCTTTGCCTTTCGCGGGCAAGTGCTCTACCACTGAGCTATCCTGACACGACTCACAGTGCCGCCCCATAACTTTAATTGTGCCAGTACCTCGTCTCCTACTTTCCAAACTTCACAGAAGTTCTCCTGCGAAAGATCCAAGACTACCACTTCTGCAAGAAAGGATATGGTTGAGACATGGCTTAGCCACAGCCTAAGCGAAGTTTCCAGAATGAAGTTTGGACAGTAGGAGGCGAGGTACTGGCAGAATGTTTAGTTGTGGGGCGGCACCGTGAGTCGTGTCGGGATTGCTCAGTGCTAGAACACTTGCTCGCGAAAGGCAAAGGTCCCAGATTCGACTTCCGTTTCCGGCACACAATTTTAATCAGCCAGGAAGTTTCATATCAGCGCACACTCCGCTGCAGAGTGAAAAGTTTCATTCTGGAAACATCCCTTAGGCTGTGGCTAAGCCATGTCTCCACCATATCCTTTCTTCCACGAGTGCTAGTCTTGCATGTTTCGCAGGAGAGCTTCTGTGAAGTTTGGAAAGTAGGTGGCGAGGTACTGGCGGAAGTAAAGTCGTGAGGCGGCATCGTGAGTCGTGTCGGGATAGCACAGACGGTAGTGCGCTTGCCCGCGAAAGGAAAAGGTCCCAGGTTCGAGTCCCGTTTCTGGCACACAATTTTAATCTGTCAGGTAGTTTCAACAAATGTGGAAACCAAAAAATTTACATTATTCTTTTCTTTAAGATATATAGAATCAATTATTATTTCAAGCTCATAGTACATCAATAACATCCTATTAATACGAATCAAATTTACCTTCTGTTTCAATGAGTATTGTGGATGCTCTCTCCGTAAATGAAACCGTAAGTTTGTAGTGCCTCCACCCGTTTTTTAACCTTTTAAGGCAAATGTAGCATTTTCTCTCACTGCTACCGCACTTTATAAAATACTTCGACACCTGGCATATTCAAACCAGAAAATTGGAAACATTTCTGTTATCCTCATGACCCTGCACATAACTTAAAACAATGTTGCGAAATTAATGGACTTTCGAGGCCGGTCGCGGTTGCCGAACGGCCTGCGGCGCGCCAGTCACTTTCTGCACGGCCACTACGGTCGGGGGTTCGAATCCCCCCTCGGGCATGGATATTTCTACCGTCCTTAGTATTAGCTAGTTCATAAATAGTTTATAAGTTTAGGGAGTGATGACCCCGTTGTTAAGTGCCATAAGCTCTACAAACATTTGAACATTTTTTTAGACTTTCGATGGTCTTCGACACGTATGCAAGAACATCAACTAGACCGAAGCCGCAGGTAAAAGCTAGTTCCTCATACGTCATACTGATGTTGGCTTTAAATGCCTGATGATGCCTGTAAACTGGTTGATTAATACAGAGGCTGCAAATGGAAATAAGCAACCCAGCAAGTCGCGTTGTTGGACTTTTTATTTGCATTTACAGTAAATAAACTGTTACGGTTCCTGCTTCCAAGACAAGCTGCGTTCAACATCGTAATATGAGGCATAAAATACAGCTTAAGGCTTAAAAATGATTTCTTCCGAATAGATAAAAGATGTAGATAGTCACCAGTAAAATTATCTGAAAAATAGTTCTACTACATGGTCAATAAAATTCTTCTGGACATTAGACCGCATCGTCGGTATATAGAAATTCTGTGATGTTTCCGCCACTCCTTAAGAAGAATTGCGTCTTTGTCTTCCTTAAATACCGATCTGGTGGGGATCCCAAACACTTCAGCAACATTCAAGAAGGGGTCGCACGACCATTGTAGGTGCGGTCTCCTTTACGGATGAACCACATGTTCCCAAAATTCCCCGCTTTCCCCGGGCCTGTCCTTACACGCTCGCCCCATTTCGTATCGCTCTGCAACGTGTCGCTCAGGTATTTAATCGTCGCCACTGTGTCCAGCAACACACTACTAATGCTGTATTACAACATTGCGGGTTTGATTTTCCTACCTCAGCCGCATCATCTTATATTTTTCTACATTTCGAGCTAGCTTCCATTCCTCACACCAACCACAAATTTATCCAACTAATCCTGCATCCCACTCCAGTCAAGCAATGACGACACCTTCCCGTACCCCATATCATCGTTATTAAAGAACCCTAGATTTTTACTCTCTGTCAGATCATTCGCTCCTAACGTTTCGTCTACAACTACGCTGTACATCTTCAGAGGCACTGGTCCTCCGTTGAGACTTGTAGACTGACGGATCGGATGCCTTACAGCGACATTCTGAAAAATATGAGCATTGTCAAAGTTAGAGATAATCCTTGTCAGAGATAAAAAGTAACTATAGATTGTCATCTAGGATAAAACTGTCCAGAGATTCGGCAAAGCTACTGTACATATGTTCCCGAGTTTCATTGTCTGTTCTTTCCTATTAAAATTATATCTGTTTATATTTCAACAGCTTCTCTGTGTACTCATAGAAAGTAGTTAGTAGCCGCAGATAAAATTCTTGTATTAAATAACTACTTCCATTTCTTGAATGAAAAGGAAATGGTACACTTCTCTCAGCCAGAAATATGTAGCTTCTTACGCTCGAAAGAGCATTAAACATATGCCATTTCAACCCTACCATCGTCGAGAAGGGAAGGAAGTAAGGGATGATCATTAGAGACCAGGGATCCCAACATAACTTGGATGTATAACTCTGTTATCTGACCATAGAACCGTAACGTCCCTGCACTTTCATTCTGTTTCTCTTAAGTCACGTTCCCGAACATACAGGGTCGGCTTTGTTAATCGGATTTGGCTTGTTAATATTTACGGGGGGGGGGGCGGATTCCCTTCCTAAGTCGCCACCCCATTGCCCCCGGAAAGAATGAAATGTGTACCCCAAACGTCTGCGTATAGTTTCATACGTGCGAAAGTGTAAAGTGTTACGAAATGTTTGCGAATCGTGTAACTAAGGCCAGCCACGGTCTGCACGGCACTGCGGTCGGGGGTTCGAATCCCCCCTCGGGCATGGATATTTTTGCCGTCCTTAGTATTAGCTGGTTCATAAGTAGTTTGTAAGTTTAGGGACTGATGGCCCCGTAGTTACGTCCCATAGACTCCACAAACATTTGAACATTTTGTAACTGAGGCGGGACCTGGAGACCAGCCCGGTATTTACTAGGGGGATATGGAAAACCTCCTAAAAACCACATCCAGGCTGGCCGGCACTGCGACCCCCTTCGTTAGTCCGCAGGCTGTATTCTAACCGGGGCCGGTACGCCTCTCCGTCTCGAAAGCGGCGCATCAGACCACACGACTAACCGAGCGGGCCGCCCTGCACTTTCATATGTTTTGCAAACCATTTGACATTGTCCGCCATATTGAAATTAGTCAAAGTAATTACCACCAGTTAGTACGTGACAGAGTTGCTCCATTACCTTTTGTTTCGATGTTTAAAGCAACATGCGATGTAGCATTGTATAGGATCGGATTTGACACTGTTTTCTTTAGGTTTTCTTATAATAATTCATGTAATAAGCTATAATTCGGTAAAAAAAATGGAATTTGCACATCTTTGACTGACACGATCAAACAATTTTACTTCGTCATCCAGGTAGTGTTGTTGCAGTCTTCAGTCTGCAGACTGGTTTGATGCAGCTCTCCACGCTACCCTGCCCTCTGCAAGTCTCTTCATCTCATAATATATTCGGCAACCTACATTCTTTT
This sequence comes from Locusta migratoria, assembly GCA_026315105.1. Classification (NCBI taxonomy): domain Eukaryota; kingdom Metazoa; phylum Arthropoda; class Insecta; order Orthoptera; family Acrididae; genus Locusta; species Locusta migratoria. Next base: position 660,046,013 of record CM048746.1, read on the forward strand.
GAATCTGCTCACTGTATTCGTCCCTCGGTCTCCCTCTACGATTTTTACCCCAAATACTTCCTTCTAATGCTAAGTTGACAATTCCTTGATGTCTCAGAATGTGTCCAACCAGTCTATCCCTTCTCTTCGTCAGGATATGCCAAAAACTCCTTTTCGCCCCGATTCGGTTAAGCACCTCCTCATTAGTTACGTGATCTACCCATCTAATTTTCATCATTCGTCTGTAGCACCACATTTCAAAAGCTTCTATAATCTTTTTCTCTGAACTCTTTATCCATGTTTCACTGCCATAGAAAGCTGCACTCCACACAAATGCTTACAGAAAGTACTTCCTAACATATAGATTAATTTTCGATGTTAACAACTTTCGTTTCTTTATAAACGCTTTTCTCCTCATAGCCATTCTGCATTTTATATCTTCTTTTCTTCGGCCATCACAAGTTATCTTGCTACTCAAGTAACAAAATTCATCTACTACTTTTATTGTCTCATTACCTAATCTAATTCCTTCAGCATCACCTGATTTTCTGACGTTACATTCCATTACCTTCGTTTTACTCTTTGTTAATGTTCATATCTTCCTTTCAAGACACTGTCCATCCCATTCAGTTGCTCTTCCAGATCTTTTGCGGTCTCTGACAGAATTCTATGTCATCGGAAAGCGCAATGTGTGTTCCAGTCGACATTGTCAAAAGCTTTCTCCAAATCTACAAACGGCAAAAACGTAGGTTTCCCTTTCCTTAGCCTATCTTCTAAGATAAGTCGTAATGTATCTATCTTTCCCCTACTTATGCATTCTTCTATGTTTCTGCATTTGTCCTGTAGACACTCCTGCTTAGCAAGTTTGCACTTCCTGTGCATTTTTCAAACATCTGTACTCCAGGTAGTATTGAGATTAATGTTAGAAGGTGAGGGAAGAGGAAGGAAATATTTCGTGTCCTTTGAAGGGAGCCACCCGGACTTTTGGCTGGAGTGGTTCAGGAAACTTACAGGAAGTGGAGGAGGGCGTGAACCGGCGTCCTCTCAAATGAGTCAGATGCGTCACCACTGCGCCACGCTGCTTGGTGTCGGGAAACACACATTGGTTGCAAAGTCTCATGAACACTGACGTTTAATGTGTATATTGCATCAAGAACACAGTCTTGTAGATTACCCATACATGTCACTCAACAATCACAAAGATGGAAACAACCCCGCTCGAGCTGTGCCAATAGACGGAGTGATCGAGACGACCGGTCAGTTCCAGTCACGACACTGCTAAGGAGACGCACGGCATGTGTTGACTGTAGCTCTGCATCGTGTCGGGAGGGTCTCTCATCGAGAGAACATTCCAGCCGTTTGATTGTATCCGTGTTGTTATTTTGCGTCAAGAGGGACCCACATAAAGGGCAGTTTCCAGACGCCTCTGAGTGAACCGAGGCGATGTTGTTCACACATGGAGGATGGTCTGATGCCGCCGGCCAAACGCCTGCCAGCCGGCATACCTCACAACAGGACTGACAAGCGGGCAACGCAACTGGACAAGCGGCGCGAGACCGACCAGCGCTTGCCAGATTCCAAAACAAGACCAGAACGTAAACAAACAGACGTAATAGGGACTATTTCTTACAGGTGGCTCTGTGAACTCACTAAGTATCCTTTCGCCTTCCTCCGGTTTGGCTCCAGGTATCTACTTAAGCCCGGCTTGCCAGCCGATGAGCCATCTACATCTACACACATACTCCGCATTCACCGTAAGGTGCGTGGCGGAGGGTACACTGTACCACTACTAGGCATTTCCTTTCCTATTTCACTCCACAATAGAACGAGGAAAAAATGAATGCCTATATGCCTCTGTACCAGCCGTAATTTCCTCTTGTCTTTGTGATCTTTACGCGAAATATAAGTAGGCGGCAGCAAGACCGTACTACACTCAGCTTGAAATTCCGGCCCTCTAAATTTCCTCAACAGAAATTCACGAAAGGAACGTCGTCTTTCCTCCAGGGATTCCCCAATTGAGTTGCCGGAGCATTTCCGTGACACTCGCGCATTGGTCGAATCTACCGGTAACAAATCTAGCTGCTCACCTCTGATCTGCTTCTATATCTTCCTTTAAACTGATCTGCTGCGGGTCCCAAACACTTGAGCAGCACTCAAGACGTGGTCGTACTAGCGTTTTATACGCGGTCTTCTTTACAAATGAAGTACATCTTTCCAAAATTCTCCTAAAACCGAAGTCGGCTTTCCGCCTTACTCACAACTGTCCTTACATGTTCGTTGCATTTCATATCGCTCTGCAATGTTACGCCTAGATATTTGAACGACGCGACAGCATCAAGAAGCTCACTACTAATGCTGTATTGATTGGTTTTCCTACTCATGCGCATCACCTTAGATTTTTTCACATTGAGAGCTAGCTGCCGTTCTTCTCACCAACTAGAAATTTTGTCTAAGTCATCTTGTATGCTATTACAGTCAGTTAATACACCACAGCATCATCAGCAAACAGCCGCAAATTACAACTTACTCTGTTCATCAGATCATTTATATAGATACACTCGCTGTCGAGAACAACGTACTGCGTTCTATTACTTAGGAAGTCTTCCAGCCAGTCACAAATCTGTGAACCTATTCCATAAGCTCGTATCTTCGTTAGCAGTCTGCAGTGTGGCACCGCGTCGAACGCCTTTTTGAAGTCGAGAAAAACACAATCCGCCCGTTGCCCTTCATCCATGGCTCGCAAGATGTCGTGTGGGAAAAGAGCAAGCTGCGTTTCACATGAACGATGTTTAGTAAACCCTTGCTGATTCACAGAAAGAAGCTTTTCCGTTTCAATGAAATTTACTATATTCGTACTGAGAATATGCTCCAAAATTCTACATGAAACTGATGTCAACGATATTGGCCTGTAATTGCTTAGGGGCTGATGAACCCGTAATTAAGTCCCATAAGCTCCACAAACATTTGAACATTTGAGACTTATCAAACCACCGTCAGATCCTCTAATTGTATTGACCAGTATGTATGGATACTGCTTTATGTTGGAACGCTAGTCAGTCAGAGGGAGAAGTGTGTGAAGAGCAGAGAAAGAGGCGAGTGTCCATCCAGGAGGCTGCAGCCCCGTCAGGCGGAGTGAGTGTGTCGCTGCCGCTGTGGAGGTCTCAATGAAGGCAGCGCTCTGCTGAATGATGCCGCCAATCGATGCAGCCGGCGGCTGCTTAACGCACCGCCGCCACGGGAACTCGCTCGCGGCCGGCGGCCGGCGGCCGGCGCTGGCATTAGCTGTGCAGCGCCTCCCAGCGGCGACGGCAGCTGAACGCCTGCCCAAAGCAATCGGCAGCTGCTCTCCTGGTCATAATGGTGAAGGTGTCGGGATTCATCGCACCGTGCCGTGCTCTGCCGCTGTGTCGACGACCACTGACCACTGGTCACGTGCCAATTTCAGTCGAATTGTGCACTGTGCTTTCAGTTACACTTCGCTGAGCATTAAAATCTGACTGTACTTTGGTCGTAGTTTTACGAGTCTTATGAACTACCTCGAAGAGAACGACCTATTAAGCAATAGTCAACACGGATTCAGAAAGTATCGCTCTTGCGAAACACAGCTTGCCCTTTATTCACATGAAGTTATAAGTGCAATCGACAAGAGATCTCAAATCGATTCCATATTTCTGGATTTCCGGAAGGCTTTTGACACTGTACCCCACAAGCGGCTTCTAATGAAATTGCGTGCTTATGGAATATCTCCCCGATTGTGCGATTGGATTTGCGATTTCCTATCAGAAAGGCCACAGTTCGTTGTAATTGACGGTAAGTCATCGAGTAAAACAGAAGTGATATCTGGCGTTCCCCAGGGAACCGTTATAGGTCCCCTACTCTTCCTTGTGTTTATAAACGATTTAGGAGACAATCTGAATAGCTCCCTTAGACTGTTCGCGGATGATGCTGTCGTTTATCGGTTAGTGAAGTCAACAGAGGATCAAAAGCAACAGCAAAGCGATTTAGTCAAAATATCTGCATAGTGCGAAAATTGGCAATTGACACTAAATAAAGTGTGAAGTAATACACATGACCACTAAAAGAAATCCGCTGAACTTTAATTACGCGATAAATTAGTCAAACCTTACGGTCGTAGATTCTACCAAATACCTAGTAATTACAATTACGAACAACTTTGACTGGAGAGAACACACAAAATATTGTGGGGAAGGCGAACCAAAGGTTACGTTTCATCGGCAGAACGCTTCGAAGATGCACCAGCTCCACCAAAGAAACTGGCTACATCACACTTGTGCGTCCTCTCCTAGAGTACTGTTGTCCCTTGCGGGACCCTCACCAGGTGGGACTGACGGAAGACATTGAGAAGGTTCAGAGAAGGGCAGCTCGTTTTGTTTTATCACGTTACAGTGGGGGGGGGGGAGCGTCACGGAAATATTGCACGAATTGGGGTGGAAATCATTAAAAGAAAGACGTTATTCATTGCGGCGTGATCTGTTTGCGAAGTTTCAATCACCGACTTTTACTTCTGAATGTGAAAATATTTTGCTAGCACCCATCTACTTAGGGAGACATGACCATCCCAGTACAATAAGGGAAATAAGATCGAAAACGGAACAATTTGTTCTTTCTTCCCGCGCGCTATTAGAGAATGGAACGGTAGAGAAAAGTTATGAAAGTGGTTAATGAACCCTCTCCCAGGCACTTAAATGTGATTTGCAGAGTATCTATGTAGATATAGATGAACACATCTGAAATGTAACGGCCACTGTTCAAAGTGCTGTCGATACGAACAACACGTGATCGAGACGTGTAACCAATGGCACCCCATACCATCACGCCAGATAATACACCAGTATGGCGATGACGAATACACGCTTCCAATGTGCGTAGATGTAGATGCCTGCCCAGCCGACATTTGCATTAAGAGGTTTCGCCACTTGTTGAAGACACTAATCACAGCACTCCTGAATAGGGCCCATACACTGACTCGAAACGAACCAAATCCGCCAGTGTACGGGGCCTAACGAACCGAGCTGCGCTAAATAAAAGCGAGTCGAGCCGGGTCGGCCACTGCTCGGGAATCAGTTCGCCAGTGTATTGCGCAGCAGGATCGGACTCGCTACACGGACGCCACGCTAGTACAGTGTGTTCTGTCACGATTGACCCCAGGTTATTTATGAGACCTGATTTCCTAACAAAATTTATTGACGAGTATCTGGATTTGCCGTGTTTGTGGAAGGTTCCTAGTGCGGCATATTCCAACAGATTACAACGAAATAACGCTTGGGAACATCGCCTTCAAATTACGAAAGAAAAAGTTCCGAATGAAGACCTCAACTTTGTAAAAAAATAAGATGGATAACATTCGAGCGTCATTCGGGAAGGAACCGAAGAAGATTCGCGACAGCGCGAGAAGTAAGTGGTGTGTCAGCAGATGATATGTACACCACAGCTCTATTCTTTGACCACATTCCCCTTTTATTCCGTTTCTTCTTGAATGCACCTAGCTCATCTAACACAGTACCCACAGTTGCAACTTGCTTCGACAGACTCATCTTTACAAGTGGACGGGACGAGCAAGATACGTGAGGTGCATGGGTATGGCGAAACATCGCCGAATCCGGCTCGCGAGTCAGGATCGGCAAGCCGGGCTCAGAAGTCAGACTCGCAAGTGTACGGGCACAGACAAATATATACAGACGGAAAAACCTCCATAAGGGCCCGGTCACACGCTCAGGGGTGCAGGGAGGGAGGGCCAGGGCAGGTCCGTAAGATGTCCCATGATGGCGCTGCGGTCAGAAGCAGCCCTTTAAAACTGGCCAGAGCAGGCGGCAGGTAGCGGCTGTCCCCACCACCACCTCCCCTCAATCGCCGGCATGCCGGACACAGCCGTGGCCTCAAGAAGGTTAGAATAAAGGGAGGTGGCAGTATCTATGCAGAGCACATACGTCAGTTGAAGCCTGTCCCCCATCTTGGTCAGTGCTGGGTTGTTATTTCTCTGTTAAAACTATGCGTTAGGTCGCCCCTTTTACTCTTAATGCACTGGACTGACAGTCACTGTGAAGTATGTACTTCTAAGCAACATACTTCCTTGAATAAATAGTAATAAATACTCAGCATATTAGATTTGAAAACAATTTTCAATGGCTAATTTGCACTCGTTTAACATGTTGTACACCAAGGTAAAACCGTCGAACGGTTTATTTCTGTTTAAGTGACAAATAACATTAGCTCTACAATACGAAAACTTCTCCAAAACGTAGCAATATGGCGGAGACAGGCTTCACTTTTTGAGCCCAAGGGCGTCTTCCTGTATTCTAACCTCCTTGCGTGGCCTCGTGGAAGGCGGCACCAGCTCTCCCCTCAGCCTCCCCTCCACGCTACCCTCTGATGTGCGAGAGGCATCCTCAGAAGCGCCTCTAGTGTCGTCTACCAGTACTAAGCCAGGGAACCGTCTGACATCTGCTGACATCTTCTGGAACTATGAGGCGAGCGTAGGACAGAGGTTTAGGGGGGGGGCTTCTTCTCTGTATGTGTTACTCTGTGGTACAGGGCCCTGAACTGACAGTTCCCGAAATGCTGGGGCTGAGCCTCCGGACCGGGTCCAGCTCAGATGCCGCGCCTTCCCTATTCTACACATGGACCGAACGCTCAATTATACAAAATGTACCGCGCACGTCACTGACTAGCAGTCATTCCTCGTCAGGTGAAGCTGCCATCTACTGGAATGGCTTATATCGAGAGTTGGTAGTTGCCGCGTGATATTAAGCGGCTTATGCAATTTCAATCGCTGGCTGCAAGCTGCGACAACTGGCAACGTTTTGGCTGAAACTTCTTACATACATTTTATAAATGTGAGATGAGGATAATCTAAATTCAAATATTGTAAATGCACTTTAAACCCATCAGTATATTTTGATCCACTTCTAGAATATTGGACTGTTAAATACCTTTACTATAATTGATTCCATTGTCATCAGAAAAAACAATCTAACCGCGCTTTTCATAATACAGTGTCTAATAACAAGATGCACAAGCGATAATAAGCAACAAGAAGCAACCCGAAGGAATTCTTTTTCGTACATACATTTTATATTAATTATTTACAAAGATAATAAAAGATAATTGTTCTCTGCGATTTCATACAGTCTCTGGTTGCAAACATTGTTCACACTAGTGACATGTCGAAACAGTTTGTTACATACAACGTAAGTTCACTTTTCACAACAACAGTCAAAATTCGGAAGGACATTAAACCCTCCATCCTACATCTCACTCGGCTCTTCTCCAGTTAGCCACTCTTCGCGTTTTCTCCCATGTCCACTCCTCCCCCCTTCCCTACCCTCTGGGTCTCCCCTAAGCTGCACCTGTTTCCAACTATACAGTAGCTGTATGTCCCGTACCGCGCCATTAGCACAGCTCAGCCTCCATTCTACCCTTACATGTCCCGTCCCACCACTTCTTCGCGTTGCTCTCATTGTGGAACGTTCCTCGAAGTGCGGTAGCTGAAGACGACTCCTGTTTGTCAGTACGTTGTGCCTCTGTGGTTTTATGAAAGTGTGTGTCTTCAGTTCTGACGAAGGTGCGGCCAAAAGCTACGTTGAGGTGTCTGAAACTGCCTTTTTAATGAACCTGTCTGCAGCTTAACGATGGTCTTTCCGGTGAGTCGCAACCTATCCTCATTATGATCTTCAGTTTTCCACAATCTCTTGTAATTGGCTTTCGAAACTACACTGGCGCATGCGTCTCACCATCGTACCCTCGCCATAAGAGGATAATAAAACATTGATACAATTTTGAAATTTCTTCAACATTTCAGAACACTTTCAAACAGTCTGCAAAATTCTACAATATCGCGGGGGGATAGCCGCTTCGTGCAAGGCGCTATGCTACGGATTGTGCGGCTGTTGCCCGTCGGAAGTTCCAGTTCTCACTCGGGCATGGCTTAGTGTGATGTTCTTACCGTTAATTAGCTTAAGTAGTCGTAAGTCTAAGGATCGACGACTCTAACACTTTCGTCTCTTACAAGGAAAGTACATGGGCTCGAACAAACATATCTGTTTGAACCTTTGGTTACAGGATCTCTACGTACACAATGTACTAGTGGGTGTCGTTTTTCTGCAAAACTCTGCAATGATGCTCTAGATAGCACTTTAGATGTAATTGAAGACGCCATACGCAATGCAGAAATCTTAACTATAACTTATGTAATAATCATCGTACATGTTCTTTAGCGTATTGTCGTCAAAAGCCGTGATGATAGTTGCAACTTTAACCTTCTTCTCGGAAGACTGTTGATATTCACTGCCACTGCTTCCGTCGCCTCTTCCCGCACTTGCCGTAGCACTACCGCTAGCAATGAGTTGTTCGTCATTATTATCCCTATTATCATTATTATGAGTTTGTAACAACAGTATCTAACTTATGCGCATATTTCTGTACCATAATAGATACGAGAAAGCATCTTCTACACTAATACCATCTTCACGAAGAAGGGTTCTTCGTAACTTCATCTCAGCTAATCGCGATACATTACCAGGATTGATTAGCATTCGCAGCCCCATCTGACGCTTCACTACACAAATAACATCACAAAACGCAACTTCGGAGGCACACTGCACCGTCCCTACTGGCGAACCGGCAGGTCAAAGTGCAATGTGGCATGGCACACGCAGAGGCCTCTAACGGACGACTGCAGAGTTTTGCAGATGCGGGAGTATTACTAGTGCAATAAGGGATCTTTACATTATCTCTCGTACGATTTTGGTGTATGTGTGTTTGTTCGAGCCCAAGTACTTTCCTTGTTAGATAAAAAAACATTTAAACATTTTTAAAATAAGAGAAACTCCGATCAATCTCTTTTACTTTGGTACTCGATATCCAGTAAGTGGTCAGCTGGTGTGATATCTTCTTTTGGTACCCACAGTTTCGAATCCAATCCTGACATCATCAAACCGCAACTTTGTTCACGCATGTTGCTACTAGTCGCCCACACTATATTAGTATCGTGAGCCTACGAGTGCGTCTACAGAACACAAACAAACGACACTTATTTTTCAGAATGAACTTCCTAACAGATTAAAACTGCCAGGCCGGGATTCGAACTCAGGACTGTTATAACTGACCACACTCGATAGTTAGTTCCGCCGGATTTAATTCGCACAAAATTAGTTTCACAGTAACGGGCTCTTAGACCTACACAGTTCTGAGTCCGGAAATACAAATTCTCTATAAGTCCAATTAGGCGAAGCCGTTCACAGTCACTGATACCGAAAAGTTCTTCTACAAGTCCGAAGGTGAGTCCATAGTGGCAGGAGTTTACCAGGCGAAATCCAGCGGCTAGCAGCACGAATCCTAGTATGGTCCAAGAAGTTCCGTGGGCAGCAGAGGTCGTCGTGAAATCCGGTCCTGACGTCTTCGATATTGCACGCATCGATGGCAAAAGCGAACTGTCTGGGCCACTGCGCTGGCTTATAAGGCGTGTGGATACTAGAGGAACTTGGCCATCTGCAAGAAAAGGTTCCCGGTTACTATCGATAGGCACTGTACCTGTCTGGTTACATGTAACGTCTTTGGACTCTGTTTTGCTCTTGTAGTTTGTCGAAGCTCGAGTTGTGCGTCTCATGGGGCGGCAACTTTGTCGGCCCCGATGTTGTTGTGGTTGCGGATACGGCAGGCGCTGGTCTCGCGTCGGAACTGTTGGACTGCTGCCGCAAAAAGGACCTTTGCTTTCCAAGGGCAAGTTCTCTATCGACTGTTACCTGTTCACGCTTCCTTGCCTCGCTGGAAGGCCTCCGCCCTGCTGCCTCTGCAACCGTCTTTGTTGCCTGTGCAGGGTTTTGTGTCATAAATGGCCAAAGGGATTCGTGTGAGGCGGTGGCCAGATCGTTCCTCAGAATTGTCCAGACTGTTCTCCAAACAAATAGCAGACTACTGTGACCCAATGGGATGGAGCATAGTCATCATTAAGAATTCTATCGTTGTTGGGAAGGTGAAGTCCGTGAAAGGCTGCAAACGGTCTCAAAGTGGCGTGATATAACCATTTCCAGTCAGTGATGGATTCAGTAGGATCAGAGGACCTGTTCCATTTCAAGTGAGAAGAGCTCAGACCATACTACCAGCTTTCACAGCGTCTTGTTAACAATTTTGGCCGATGCCCATGTGGGTTCTGCGCTACAATCAACCTTACCATCACCTCTTACAACTTAACCTTTTATTTGGTAATGTTGCTCTGGAGAACCATCAAAATTGCACATGGTTTTCTGGAACTTGTTTCAAATTTCGTCCTTGGATGGGCAATGCTGTTTCAAACCAACATTTAAGCTCTCAAAATACATCAATGTTTCGTTGCCTTTTGTGAAAAGTTTCACAACAGTCTCAATCCTTGACACTACAAGCATAAGTTACCGCGCACTAGTTTCTTTTGATTTTGTGACGATATGTTTTTCTTATAAATGAAAAACTGCTTACACAGAGAAAGAGGAATTCTTGAAGGTACATTAGGTTATCTGCCCTGCGGAAGGGTATAACTACACAGCATTCCACGCTTCTCTGTCTTCTGCGCTTCTCTTCATCCTTTGAGGCCCTCCTTGAGGCGTGGTGACGTCATCCTACATATGTTTCCTTCTTCTGCCCTGCCCTCTCTTTCCCGTAACGAAACCTTCAATTGCCTCCACTGGAAGACAATTTCGTTTCACATTGTGACCTATCCAATTTAGTTTTCTATCCTTCGCCATCAGCAGCATCCTCAGTTCTTCAGCACCTCCATTCACTACTTCTTCATCACTGAGTTTATTAATCCAGCTGATCTCCATTCTAGGCCATATCCACATTTAACAAAATTCAATTCACCTCTCATCTTGGTTGCTCAAAGTCCACGTTTCTGCGCCATACAAGGCCACGCTCCACACCAGTCGCTTCCTTACTTCCTTATTTAAACCACATGTTACGAGTCTTCTCTACTTTTGAAATGCCTCTTTCGCCAGAGCCATTCTCACTTTGATGTCTTGTTGGTAATCCTAGTCTTCCTTAACCAAACTTCTCAAGTACTTGAATATTCCAACCTATTCTCTGATTTCTGATTCCAGTTTAATTTCCACTTTTCTTTTCTTTGAACCTAAAGCCATGCGTTTTGTTTCTTTTTATTCATTTTCATGCGATATGTTGCACAGGCTTCAAATGTTCAAATGTTTGTACAGTCTATGGGACTTAACTACGGGGTTATCAGTCCCTAAACTTACAAACTATTTATGAACTACTTTCGAACTAGGACGGCACAAATATCCATGCCCGAGGGGAGATTCGAACCCCCGACCGTAGTGGCCGTGCAGACCGTGACTGGAGAGCCTCAGTCCCCTCGGCCACCGCGCCGGCTGCACAGGCTTCATTTAGGTCAATCAGCATTACAGTCAGTGTCTCTTGACTTTCTGCGAGGATCACAATATCATCTGCAAATCTTATGGAGACAATTTTCCGCCCACCTATCCCGACGCCAATGTCATCTCGTGTTCCGTTTTCCCTTTTGAAACCATACTGATCTTTCACGGGTGCTCCTTCCAGCGTTCCATATAGCCACCTATTCAGAACTCCAAGAACTACTTTTGCTGCCTGAGATATTATGCTGGTTGTCGTGATCTTCACACATATTATCATTATTAGTCTCTGGGATTGGGACTTATGAGAAAGTCCTCTGCCCATTCCACTTTGTAACAGATGTAGTTCAAAAGAGAGGTCAACACATTTTCGCTTGTTACACTTAATCTCTAGATTTCTGCACGAATACCGTGAACATTGCGTGGTTTTCTGTTTTTAAATCAAATGTTCAAATGTTTGTATAGCCTATGGGACTTAACTACGGGGTCATCAGTCCCTAAACTTACAAACTACTTATGAACTACTTACGAACTAGGACGGCACAAATATCCATGCCCGAGGGGGGATTCGAACCCCCGACCGTAGTGGCCGTGCAGACCGTGACTGGAGCGCCTGAGTCCCCTCGGCCACCGCGGCCGGCTGCTGTTTTTAAATTCTTTCAAAGCCATACTTACTTCTGAAACTACGATAAAGTCAACTTTTTCATCTTACTTCTCTATGTGCAGATTGAAAGGTCTCTGACCCACTTCGTAGAGAGTTTCAATACATTCTTTCCATCTATCCTGCACAGCGCGTGGGTCACTTAATAGAGTTCTATCTTTCCCTTCTATCTCCATATTAGTTTTGTTCTTCTTACCCTGAATTTCTATTAGGGACACTGCAAATGTACTGATCTTTCTCGGAAAGAGGAGGCCTGGACACCCAGTCCAGAAGAAGAATAAAACAGCATCTGCTGTACCAGTGAATGACAGTTTTAGTCTTTTCCCAGATTATGGTTCTAAACTTACACATAACCCAACATTTTCGAGCAGTCTCGCTTACTTGTCATCTACAAGTATGCAAAGAGTTGAACCACGTATCTGGAAATGTAGATCACACTATTGTCAAATAACAGGCAGTATTTGGTCCGAGAATACCGTGTTGAAACCAGATCCTGTACCTAAATCAGCAGCAGCAGAACTAATACGAGACACAGGAGATTACAGTGGGGCGTATGACACAACATACCACAAGAAAATCGCAATGGAGGTTTATTCACTAGTGACTACCGATTAATGCAGTTCGTCGAAAGTCTTCTACAACACAGAACGGGCTGTATATTATCTTGAAACAACATGAAAATTCATTGGAGCGTCCAGTACGGTCTCCCTTAAGGAAACGTACTGGCACCCTCCTGTCCAATATCGACACCAGGGACCAGAATGTCCGAACAAATTAATTATCTTTCCAGAATGAAACTTTTCACTCTGCAGCGGAGTGTGCGCTGATATGAAACTTCCTGGCAGATTAAAATTGTGGGCCGAAAGCGGGACTCGAACCTGGGACCTTTGCCTTTCGCGGGCAAGCGCTCTACCGACTGAGCTATCCCGACACGACTCACGATGCCACCTCACAACTTTACTTCCGCCACTACCTCGCCTCCTACTCTGGCTGTCGTGTCTCCACCATATTCTTTCTTCCGGAAGTGCTAGTCTTGCATGTTTCGCAGGAGAGCTTCTGTGAAGTTTGGAAAGTAGGAGGTGACGTACTGGCGGAAGTAAAATTGCGACGTGGCGTCGTTAGTCGTGTCGGGATAGCTCAGTCGGTAGCTCGCTTGCCCGCGAAAGGCAAAGGTCCCAGGTTCGTGTCCCTGTTCCGGCACACAATTTTAATCTGCCAGGAAGTTTCACATCAGCGCACACTCCGCTGCAGAGTGAAAGTTTCATTCTAGTTCATAAGTAGTTTGCGGGTGTTCTGTCCTCCCTCCCAAACTTCTTGCCTCCGAGGTATTCCCCACTACACCCAGTCTGCCCTTAGAAACGGCCGTTTTCGAATCTGTGAAGAAAATGTCCAATAAAAAATCGTCTAAATCTCGATCGTGGTGGTGTTTTATGTACTTTCTTTTTTACAATATGTCGGAGCTACCCCCGTCGCATGTTTGTTTCGGGGTCGTCGGGAATCGCTTGGAGAGGGAACAGTGACAGTGAAAAAACGCGGAATTTAGACGCTGATAAAGGTGAGTCAGAAACGTGGGCTTGGAAGGAACATATTTTTGTGCAATTTAAACGAAGTGACCGTACATGAGGCATGCAGGAAGAGGTACATTGTGGAAAGTAATGTGAAAGTATCTGTCCAGCGAAGGAGGAGATGTTTCATCTGCTCCACCATCGTCTTCGCTTGGGAAAAGACTGAAAAGTGCGTCGTTTTCAAGGCGTCACATCACTTGAGATAGGTTTTTTTTTTCTTTTTGGAGAAAAATTCTCCAAGGAATATTTCGAGAAGCAGATAAAACTGCCCAAATATCTATGGGATGAACTCCATCAAGCGGAAACTCTGGAAGTGAATGAATAGATTGTGGAAAAAGCTAGACAAGCTGGTGAATAGATACAACAGATTCTTCAGCGTCTTTCATGTATAAGTGAACTTACTGCTACTAAGGGTAAGAACCACAAATATTGCTACGTAAAATTGCACACCTTGTCGCGATCTACTGGTGCAGGAGGTAAACGAGGGCGTCCTGAACCTCCACCCCTTATCGAAGGTATGGAGCGCATTTATGCATATCTTTCAGAAACAAAAGAGGAAAACCAATTTTCCATAAGTGACTTGCAGAGAACTTCACAGGTGATTACAAACCAGCAGTTTCAAGTGTTCAAACTCATCTAAAACAGCGATATGGAGAAAAAAATATTTTTGCGCAGGTTGGACCGTATTACAGCCCAGTCTTGATGTTCACAGACATTGGACAAAACATTTTGTATGAAAAGTGGTACAATCAAAGATAGCGATCCTGCTGAAAAGCGGCTTAGAGTTGTCAAAGCTGCAGCAGAGATTATCCTGAAAGACATTCGTTCCCAAATATTTGACACTACTCAATATCCCCCGTCAGATGTCTTTTTAAAAGACGCAGAGGCGTCAGTTCCTGATTCTCTGCAACTGCTACTTGAACAGATTGTCCTGAAAAACAAATGTCCTTCTCTTGAACAGTGGAAAAAGAAGTGCATAGGATTTGCTCATGCAATCATGGCTGCAACGAAAACCAAATCTTTCCTATCCTCAATTCAAATAAGCTTTGTAACCTATTTGTATAGAAAATTTGGATTAAAGAACCTTGTTGAACTTTGCCACAGTATGGGAATTTCTTGTAGATATACGGAGGCTATGCGTTTTGAAAGTTCCTCTATCCTACATGGAGAAATGACCAAACTAATTGAGAAAGAAGCTTTTATGCCGTTTGTGTTTGACAATGCAGAAGCGATCGTTAACATAATTGATAGAGAAAATATGTTCCATGAAATGGGTGGTGTAATGATCATGACCCCTCACTCATCCGTTCACCCATACTTAAACATACCACGTTTGAAGTCTGTTTCTGCAGAGTCTGTCTGGTTCACACACTGCCACACAAATTAAACATTCTTCTATGAGAAAGAAATCTGCTTGCCAGCCATTTCAATTAACGAAGTGAAAATCGCTGAAGACATTTTACGAAAATCTCCATACCTGCTGTGGTTGTTTGGAAAAGCAAGTAACATGCCAGGTATCCCAGGATGGTATCGGTTCATGGAGTAAGTCACAGAAGATCTTCCTTACAAACGTTCAAAGATTGTATATCTCCATTTTATCCATGCTCCCCCAACCGACTACGACACTGTTTTAACATCACTTTTGGAAGCCAGTTAAAGAATAAGCATTTACGGGCAGGAAACACGATTTGTGACCTACGATCAACAACTCTACTTGAAAGCCCGAGACATTGTGGAGAGTCACCAGCATCCTCAGCTCGTCAATATCGTGGTGAGGCTTGGAGGTTTTCACCACCTCACTCATTCATGGGGGCAGTCGGTGCCATAATGGCAGGAACTTCCTTGTTCAATATTTGCTGAAAAAGTGTTGAAAAATCCTATTTATATGCAATGAGTTAATAATCATCGTCAATGCGTAATTTTTCCTTTTTATTTAACATATATACGATAAGAGGACTGCAATTCGTCTGGGTCAATTTATTGAATACTCTGACTTTTCCAACTTTTCGTTTTTTAACGATAACTAGAAATCTATTGGGCCTATGGACTTTGTTCAGTACTTAGATTAAAGCTAAATAACTGCTCTATAACTTTTTTGTATGACTTTCCCCTTGGGATGATCATTACAGTCAATATTCTAGCCGAAAGATGACTAAAATAGAAAATTTGAACTTTTTGGAGAAATAAGTCAATTTTTGAAATCCAATATCTCGGGAAGTACTGGACTTACAGAGCTGCGGTTGGGCTTAATTTTAGAATATTTTATCTACATTAATAGAGGTGAAAGTGACTTTTCGTTAAAAAAACTACCCTTCACGAGTTATAAACCAAAAAAAAACATAAAACAAATATAAAACACCAGAGTAAAGTCGGAAAATTTCGAGGTTTTTTGACTCTTAAAAAGTAAGCTAAAGGATTTCGAAGCTGCAAACTTGGTTTAATACTAGTCTAATATGTCCTAACAACATACAAAAAATTCAGCTTCCTACAATTTTTTTGAACCTAAACATACCTGGCGACTGTCCTATTATGGGAAATGTAGAGTTGCCGACCGTAGCGCTGTCCTCCGAGTATTTACCAAATAATCTGTGTGTTTGCACACGTTTGTTTGTCTCTTCAACGTAATAACAAAGCCAAAAAGAGCGTCGCGGGCGCCGAGCCCCGCCGCGCCATTGAGCGGCCGGGTTGTCATTCAGCTCGCTCATTGAAGTCTCCGGCCGGGCGCTGCCGCAGCCGCAGCAGCCGCTGACCCGCTGACCCGCAGCGCCGCCCAAACTGGGTCGCCGGCCCAAAATAGCCTGCTGCGTGCGGCTGCGTCACTGTGACGTCACCTGCTGACGTCACGGCCGGCGCCGACACGTGCCGCGCACCCGCTGACGTCACGGCCTACCACCCGGGTCAACAGCACCCCGGCGGCCGCGGGTACTGCGGCACCCAGGAATGCCCGCGCACGTGTCGCCCCGCGTCCTTGACGAACGGCACGTGGTCTGCACCAGTCGTTACCACCTGCCCCTAGCCCTAGTCCGATTGCGCACATCGCCGCCTTTACGAGTAGTCACATCTTGCCGCGATGCTGAGGAACAGTGACCAACTTAATCCTGATCTTCATCTACGTACACTGCTGGAAATAAGAATTACTTCTCCCTCCTAGACTTTTCCAGTTCACTCGGCATTCATTGTTGATAGTATGCTTATGGAGTACACGGCACAATCACATTTATACAGGATGTTAGAAAAAGGTACGGCCAAACTTACAGGAAACATCCCTCACACACACAGAAAGAAAATATGTTATGTAGACATGTGTCCGGAAACGCTTAATTTCCATATTAGAGCTCATTTTATTGCTTCTATTCAAATCACGTTAATCTTGGAATGGGAACACACAGCAACAGAACGTACCAGCGTGACTTCAAACACTTTGTTACAGGAAATGTTCAAAATCTCCGTTAGCGAGGATACATGCATCCATCGCAAGGAATCCCTGATGCGCTGATTCAGCCCTAGAGAATGGCTTATTGTATCACAGCGTCCACAATACGAGCACGTAGAGTCTCTACATTTGGTACTGGGGTTGCGTAGACAAGAGCTTTCAAATGCCCCCATAAATGAAAGTCAAGAGGGTTGAGGTCAGGTGACCGTAGAGGCCACGGAATTGGTCCGCCTCTACCGATCCATCGGTCACCGAATCTTTTGTTGAGAAGCGCATGAACCACATGTTGTGTCGTACTTGTAAAGGCACATGTTCTAGCAGCACAGGTAGAGTATCCCGTATGAAATCATGATAACGTGCTCCAGTGAGCTTAGGTCGAAGAACATGCGGCCCAATCAAAACATCACCAACAATTCCTGCCCAAACGTTGGGCATCTGCCAACTCCGCATTTCTAAACATTGCACTAACTGCAAAACCAAGTTCGTGATGAACACTAACCAGTTGATGCTACGTACTTATGTGCTTGATGCTAGTACTGTAGAGCAATGAGTCGCGTGTCAACACAAGCACGGAAGTCAACATTACCTTCCTGCAATTGGGCCAACGGCGGTGAATCGAGGAAGTACAGTACATACTAACGAAACAATTGCGTATTTTGACAATTGTCTGCACGAATTATTTCAATTTACATTTAAAGAGAAAAGATAAAATGAGCTCTAACATGGAAATTAAGCGTTTCCGGACACATGTCCACATAACATATTTCCTTTCTTTGTGTGTGAGGAATATTTACTGAAAGTTTGGCCCTGCCTTTTTGTAACACCCTGTATATGAATAGCCCCAGTGGTACTGACGTACCAGATGGCGATCCTGCTCAACACCCATAAACGTGACGTAACCCACACAGGTGACAAAACAGGTGCTGATTCTGGCATCCATTCCATTATACAGGTGACGAACGCTGTCTTCGGATACATTATTCGACACGTGCGCGACCTGGACACACAGTTCTGCAGCAGTTGTGGGGTGACTTATCAGCTATCGTTCTGTGATATCACACACATCCTGGATTATTGACAAGTCCAGTGATAGCGCTCTCCAGGGAAGTTGCTGCACGTCTTGCAGAGTACATTGAACTTCACACACAGTCTGTGGGCGGCCATTATCCTGTTGGAACAACACATTGCAGTCCTGTAGCAATACTGGCAACAGAACGAATCTTACATGTTGCATGTACCTAGCACTGGTTTGTGTTTCCTGCAACACCAAACATGAAAGAGACTTGTGGCTTATCACACTCCAGACCCTCAGACCTGGGTTGGGGCAAGTGAGTCTTGGAGGAATGCACTCCCCGAGACCAGCTAGAGGCGCGCGTGTCTGGTGTCCCACTGCTAGTAATCAGTTGCCAAGAGTTTGTGTTGACACATCTGGACTCAGAAACCCACTTATCTGTGCTGTCGTAGATGTACGTGTGCAGCTGCTGCCCTTACAAGACGATGATCTTCGCGTACGTCTGTGCTACGTGGACGTCCAGAACGACGCCTACACGTGTGACAATGTTCACATTACCATTCCAACCAGCACCGTTGCGCAACAGACGCAGCACATCCAACGTGTGATCCCAGTCTCATGAAGTACCATCCCACCACCGAGAAGGCCACTTTTCGACACGTTTCAAGCCCGCGTAGTAGGCACGAGTGAGTCTCTGTCATGGCACCTGTTTGCTTCACACGTCTAGCCTTAAGAGTGCGAACATACGACACTCTGGTGGGCGGTGGGAAAATCATTACCCCTACATTTGCCATCCCCCAGGTGACATCTGCTTTCGCTGGAACAAAACTGAAACCACCTTGGCATGTGTACTCTCTCCTTTTTGCTTCTACAGTGTATACACTGCAATCCGCACGAGCTGCGTGACGGAGGGTACCTCGTCCCACTGCTAGCCATTTCCTTTCTGTTCCACTCCAAAGCAGGACGAGGGAGAACAAATGCCTGTATGCCTCTGTGCGAATCCTAAGTCATCTTTGTGATCTTCAGGCAAAATGTAAGTTGGTGGCAGCAGAATCGTTCTGCACTCACCTTCAAAATCCAGCCCTCTAAATTTCCTCAACGGTGTTTGTCGATAAGAAAGTCACCTTCCCTCCAGCGAGTTGCGACTCCCATTTGAGTTCCCGAAACATGTATGTAACAGTCGCAGTATTGATCGAACATAACGGTAGCAAACCCGCCTCTGACTTGCCGTACGCATTCCTTTAAACCGATCTCGTATGGGTCCCTAGCACATCATCAGCACTCAATATTCAGGCAAACAAGCGTTTTGTACACAATCCCATTTACAGATGAATCACATCTTCTCAGAGTTCTCCCAATAAGCCAAAGTCGACATTCTGCCTTTCCCACGAATGTCTTCTACATGCTCGTTTCATTTCATGTTGCTGTGTAGCGTTACGCCTAGATATTTAATCGACGCAACTGTGTCCAGCAATACAGTACTAATGCTGTATTCGAACATTACGAGATTGTTTATTCTACTCATATGCATCACCTTACATTTTTCTATATTTTGAGCTAGCTTCCATTCCTCAGACCAACTAGAAATGTTGTCTAAGTCACCTTGCTTCATATTATAGCCATTCAATGATGATACATTCCCTTACACTAATCACCCTGCTTTACTCCTGTTATGATCTCCTTTGAATACCTTGGAGAACTACTATGAAGGGAACGACCTGTGATCTGATACAGAAAATACTCAAGTATCAGCATTCCCACTATATAACGGAAAAGCCTCGAGACAGTTGGAAATAGAATGAAGAGGGTTCTTCTACGTTACTTCGCCAGTCCAAAATACGTCGGAGTCAGCCTGGACCAATCACTCTCACTTAAAACTCACTGCACTGATTTGAAAGGGAAATGTGTAAGAAACAATATTATACATAAAATGGCTGCATCTGTATTGGGAGCACAAACTGAAGTTGGATCACCATCAAAGCGACTCTCTTTAGCAGCTGGACAATATGCCGCACTCCAAAAAAGAGGACGCTGCTTTAAATAAGGGGGTCAAAATTCACCCTGGATGTTGGAGTCAGGCACGTGTCCACAAAAGGCAGCTACATGTGGCCGTGGCATCACTGCATATCAGACGCAAAGTAGGTAGTCTAGCAGGGACGAAAGGAGGCAGAAAACCAGTCGGCGGAGGGTACTGTGTAACCACCGAACAGTCCCATTTCGTTTAAAGTAGAGGAACAACTTAAACTATGAGAACACATAACCAGAAAGCCGAACTGAGTCCCGGCGCTTGTGTGTATGGATGGACACTGCACGTAACAGAAGCTACAATGGAAGCATCCATGGAGAGCACTTAACAGGTTAAGAACAGGGTGTTCAATATTCTGACATGCTCAGTGTCAAGAAAAGACCCAGAATACCAAATTTCATGCATTACCTCTCAGCACGGAAAACGGCGACCTGCACTTAAAGACCGAGTGTAGCGGCGTTTGTGTAGTGTTGTCAGTGCTGACAGTGCATGAAGCGATAGCACAAAACAATATGGGGCGTGTGACGATCTATGCAAGAGGACAATGTAGTGCAATTTCGACCTGTTACAATCTGGACGAATGGAAAACTGTGTTGGTCAGATAAGTTCCAGTAAAATTGGAAATAAAGAAAGATAAGAGCTTAAAGTTCCGCTGACATCGTGGTCATTAGAGACTGAGTACAGGCGCAGATAGTTTTTGTCTAGGATGGGATAGGAAATGGGCTGTGCCTTTTGAACTGTTCAAAAATGTTCAAATGTTTGTAAATCTATCGGACCAAACTGCGTGGTCATCAGTCCGTAGCTTACAAACTACTTAAACTAAGGTAAACTAACCTAAGGACAAACACACACACCCATGCCCCAGGGAGGACTCAAACCTCCGACGGCGAGCAACCGCGCGCTCCGCAGCGAGGTGCCTAGGACCGCTCAGCTACTCCACACCGGCTGTGCCTTTTGAACTATCTCAGAATTTGCCTGGAGTGTTTTTGGGAAATCACGGAAAACCTGAATCATAATGGCGTGAGGCGGATTTGAACCAGGTGGCTAAGTTCTGATTTGGCGCAGACCACACGAAGCAATATTATCGAAGCATTGTGTAAGTTACTGGTGTAAGCTCATTGGTGTAAGGAGCTTTAATTCGAATGGACTGGATCCTCGGGCGCAAACGAACCCGCCAGTGACTGGAAATAGTTATGTTGAGGTACTCGGAGACCGTTGCAACTACTGATGGACCTCATATTCCCATATAATGGCGGAATTTTTTTGGGGATGACAATGCGCCTGGTCAGTATACGACAATAGTTGGCGACTGGTTTGAAGAACCCTCTGGACTGTGTCCGCTATTGATTTCGCCACCGAAACCGTCGACACGAGTCCCATCAGACATTTATGGGACACAATCGAGAGACACCTGGTGTCAAACTCCTGAACAGGCAACAGTTTGGCAATGAAGAGGCAGCGCGGGTTAATATTCCTGAGAGTCCTCGCCACGTCCAGTTGGTGCACTCCACTGGCAGTCACCCCTAGACCTCTGAGACCTGGCGAGCGAGGCGCGCCCTCCGGCGGCTCCTGAGCATTCATTGATGGGCGGCAGAGGACCGCCATGAATGGCGCTCAGCCTCTCCCGGGGGCTGCGCACCCCGGACCGCCGCGGTGACCCCGTTCCGCCGCGGCACGCGTGCCGCACACGTGGGGCCGCTCTGGCTCTGACGTCAGCGGTGACCACCCTCCGGTCGGCGGTGACGTCAGCGGGTGCGTGCGACGCGGGGGTGGGTGCGTATCTGGGTCAGAGCGGAGCGGGCCATTCAGGCCTTCCATTGACCTGCGGGCCGCACGTGGCGGGCGCACGTGCCGCTGTGCCGAGCCGGGGCCGCGCAGGCCGGGCAGGGCCGCGCCATTCATAACGCCGCGCCATTGATGGCCGCGTAATTTCTCAATGACTTCACTTACCAGGCCGCGCGCTGCGAAAAAGACGACGTTTCCAGGTGGCAGGGCCGTAGGGAAATTACTCATCTCGAGAGGGGGCGGGGTCCAGGACTCGAGTTCAGAAAGTTCATTCCGTCCAGTACCCTATACACGATGTTACAAAAAGGTACGGCCAAACTTTCAGGAAACATTCCTCACACACAAAGAAAGAAAATACGATATGTGGACATGTGCCCGGAAAAGCTTCATTTCCATGTTCGAGCTCATTTCATTACTTATCTTCAAATCACATTAATCATGGAATGGAAATACACAGCAACAGAACGTGACGTCAAACACTTTGTTACAGGAAATGTTCAAAATGTCCTCCGTTAGCGAGGATACATGCATCCACCCTCTGTCGCATGGAATCCCTGATGCGGTGATGCAGCGCTGGAGAATGGCGTATTGTATCACAGCCGTCCACGATACGAGCACGAAGAGTCTCTAAATTTGGTACCGGGGTTGCGTAGACAAAAGAGCTGTCAAATGCCCCCATAAATGAAAGTCAAGAGGGTTGAGGTCAGGAGAGCGTGGAGGCTATGGAATTGGTCCGCCTCTACTAATCCATCGGTCACCGAATCTGTTGTTGAGAAGCGTACGAACACGTCGACTGATATGTGCAGGAGCTCCATCGTGCATGTTGTGTAGTACTTGTAAAGGCACATGTTCTAGCAGCACAGGTATAGTATCCCGCATGAAATCATGATAACGTGCTCCACTGAGCGTAGGTGGAAGAACATGAGGCCCAATCAAGACATAACCCACAATTACCAACATTACCTTCCTTCAATTGGGCCGAATGGCGGTGAATCGAGGAAGTACAGTACATAATAACGAATTAATTGGGTATTTTGACAATTTTCTGAACGAATTGTTTCAATTTACATTTAAATACTAAAATTAGCTCCCACATGGAAATTAAGCGTTTCCAGAAACATGTCTACGTAACGTATTTTCTTTCTTTGTGTGTGAGGAATGTTTCCTGAATGTTTGGCCGTACCTTTTTGTAACACCCTGTATATCTTGCAGCTGCACTGTCTAGCCGCTTCAACGTTTAAAATTAGAACACATGTTGCATTGTGAGCGAGAAGAAACAGGTAACTGCTTATGGCTCGGGGTCATACACGGTAGGGAATACGCTCTATTCCCACACGTTATCCACGCCTCAAAACGCTGACGTACTTCTATTGTTGCATACGAAATGTTTTCGACTCGCCGTCCCTCGCCTGTCGCATTTATGTCATTTGTTGTGAAATCCAGAGGCGATCGTAACTGCGGGGGTATCCGGCGTCCTCCCCTCCCCTATCCTACATCTACATCTATATCTACATACATACTCCGCAAGCCACCGTAAAGTGGTGGCGAAAGATACACTGTACCACTACTAGGCATTTCCTTTCCTATTCCACTCTCAAATAGAAAGGGGAAAAAAAGAATACCTATATGCCTCCGTACGAGCCCTAATTTCTCTTTTCTTGTCTTTGTGATCGCTACGCGAAATGTAAGTAGGCGCCAGCAAGATCGTACTTCACTCAGCTTCAAATTCCGGCCTTCTAAATTTCCTCAACAGAAATTCACGAAAAGAACGTCGTCTTTCTTCCAGCTGTCCCCAATTGAGTTGCCGAAGCATTTCCGTGACACTCGCGCATTGGTCGAACCTACCAGTAACAAACCTAGCTGCTCGCCTCTGAACTGCTTCTATATCTTCCTTTAAACTGATCTGCTGCGGGTCCCAAACACTTGAGCAGCACTCAAGACGTGGTGGTACAACCTTTTTATACGCGGTCTCCTTTAAGATGAAGTACATCTTCCCAAAATTCTCCCAATAAACCGAAGTCGGCTCTCCGCCTTACTCACAACTGTCCTTACATGTTCGTTCCATTTCATAACGCTCTGCAATGTTACGCCTAGATATTTGAACGACGCGACAACAACAAGAAGGTCACTACTAATGCTGTATTCGAACATTATGGGATTGTTTTTCCTACTCATGCGCATCACCTCACATATTTCTACATTGGGAGCTAGCTGCCATTCTTTGCACCAACTAGAAATTTTGTCTAAGTCATCCTGCATTCTATTACAGTCAGTTAAAGACGACACCCTCCCATACACTACAGCATCATCAGCAAACAGCCGCAAATTAATACTCTGTCCATCAGATCATTTATATAGATAGAAAATAATAACGGTCCTATCACACTCCCCTGGGGCACGCCTGACGATACACTCGTCTCTGATGAACACTCGCCGTCGAGAACAACGTACTGCGTTCTATTACTTAGGAAGTCTTCCAGCCAGTCACAAATCTGTGAACCTATTCCATAAGCTCGTATCTTCGTTAGCAGTCTGCAGTGTGGCACCGCGTCGAACGCCTTTTTGATGTCGAGAAAAGCACAATCCGCCTGTTGCCCTTCATCCATGGCTCGCAAGATGTGATATGAGAAAAGGGCAAGCTGAGTTTTCACATGAACGATGTTTCGTAAACCGCCCACGAGAGGGCTATGAAACTTCGTCACGTTTAAAATTTTAAAATAATTTTTTAAAATTTAAAATAAGTTTTGTCATTGACATACTACCGTTGTATCAAAAGTGTTACTACAGCAGACCTACTGTTATCAGAAGGAATCCTAATAAGTATGGCTATCAGAATCATTCCAATTTAACGACATTCAAAATCGAAAAGGTTGACATTTATTGTTCAGCACTTGATATGCTCTTTATTTATAAAGAACTAGCTGTAAACACGGCGTTGCCCGGGTGTCTATTTATTCTACACACTCGTATTCCACATCCCCTTCCCCCCTCTCTCTGCATCCACCTCTTTCTCTACCATCTCTCTGTTCGTTTCCACCTTTCCCTCTCTCGGCAAAGTTTTCTACAAGGTACCATCTGTCATGTACCACACAAACATTAATGTACCCAGTGATCTTCCTCTATTATGCATTATGAGGATAAGGGATGGATGCTGTCCTACCTGGAGGAGGTTGAAATTTTTTGTGTGTTAAGAAAAGAACCGAATAGCATATTAAATGAACAGACGGAATTGACTAAAAGACATTTCTGGTCTCATTTTGGTAATGTCCTTCTCGATAAACAGGGAAACTTCACCTCGCATTTGGTTCCTTTTGATTGGGGTTGGCTGATTTAAAGTTAGAAGTTTTTTGGATACATTTTAAATTGTGTTTTTAGACGTGTTTACTTTCGATAGTAGCAATATGGCAGGTTTATCTTTGGTAGTGGGTAGCGTTTGGACTATCTCTGATGTAAGAGAGCAGATAGTTAGCAGTCCACAATTGAGCCTCCAACTAGCAACATGTTATACTGTGAGGAATGTTTATCTGTTGATATTGCGCATATGCCGCAAATATTTTACGCTTGACATTGCCTTAGGGCAGATATGTTTTAGAATTCAAGGTAAGCCAGTCTAGGATGAACACACTTTGTTATATTGACATTGATCGTATTTAAGGTTTTAGTGTTTTCATTTTAATTTACGTTTTCCTTGGCTTTCTTCTTTTTAGAACTTCAGAATCGGCTAATGTAGGCACGAAACATGTCGTTCGGACATTTTTACATTATGACAACTGGAGCAGAAACTTTAGTGCGACCTTTATAGGTAAAAAATACAATAAAACTTAAGTTTGCTTTAAAAGTGGACATCAGATAATTGAGAATTAACCTGCAAACACAAGCCAAGAAGTATACTCGAAAATGTTTAAAAACAAAAATAACCATATAAAATCGTAGAGCTAAGCAATATTCACTTAAAATTTCGTCACGGATGTCTATATAAATTACTCATCTTGTAATAAATAGTATCACAGAATATATGCATTCTTCGTATTGGTTTTCGTTACAGAGTTCGTATAGCTATAGTAGATGCGAATAACAAGATGTATGCATAAGTAAATTCGTATCGATACAGTAGATGCGAGTAACGATTCAGTATTTCGTATCAGCCAAAATATTCGTTACTCAGTACCGAATACATGCGGCTTCCTACAGCTCTAACAAGGAATCGCACACCTCTTCATTTAAGCTTGAGCGGCCGCGCGTTCTAAAACGCCTTGCTGCGGAGTGCGCGGTTGCTCACCGTCGGAGGTTCGAGTCCTCTCTCGGGCATTGGTGTGTGTTTTGTACTTAAGTTAGTTTAAGCAGTAGAACGTAAGAACTGATTAACTCAGTAGTTAAGTCCCATATATTTACCAACATTTGAACATTTTTAAGCATGAGCAATGGTCATGTGTTGACACTATACCGCATCAGTATGATAATCCGTGGTTTGACGCTCATTTTCTACATCTGAGACGTATTCCACTAGCCATAGTCGTGTCGGAATGGGTATATACTTGAATTACGTTACATTAAAAGTAGTTTCAGAAGTAAAACCACGGATGACAGTTTTCAGTTACGTTGCACAGTCCTGCAGTTTTGCGCGTCGCCCCTAGGAGCGCGGGGCCCGGTGTGAATGCGCCGGTCGCACGTACCCATGGCCTACTCTGGAGCAAGGCTCGGTTGCGATATAGAAAAGAGCAAAGTCTGCATGAAGTATCACGTTGTTGGAAGAAACCGATTGTACGAGTAAAAAGAAAAGAGGACTTTCCCCATTTTGCTAAAAACCCGCTCGGACCATTATAGGGTCCTAATCAAGACGACAGGTCCGAATGGAAGAGGACGTGTCCAAGCTCCATCAATAACGCCTGTCACAGACCACAAAAACATTCGGAAGTGAAGGTCTCTACCAGTTTATCGTGGCACTACGAAAACTCAGCATGTTATTATTAAAGATAGGAAATACTCGTTTGTAAAGGTAGCTTTGGGAGTACCGCAAACATCTGCAAATACGACGTCGAATTTGTTCCAATGACTGCGGTTTCTTATTGGAGGATAGCAGATATAGTGACAACGGTTTCAATGTCGCCCCCTCACAGGTAGCGTACTGGCATAGCTGCCAGAGTGCCCTCGGAAGATGACAGCCATAAGTCTCAGTTGTCAGTGTCCGAAGCAAACAGGTGCCATGCCATTGACATTCTCAACAGTTGTAGACCGCAGTCTGTTATAAAAGGATAAATCCTTAGAGTGAAGATCGTCAAATTCAACGTTTGATAACTAGAATGAATGCTCGCGAAAGGCAAAGGTCCCAGATTCGAGTCCCGTTTCCGGCACACAATTTTAATCAGCCAGGAAGTTTCATATCAGCGCACACTCCGCTGCAGAGTGAAAGTTTCATTCTGGAAACATCCCTTAGGCTGTGGCTAAGTCATGTCTCCACCATATCCTTTCTTCCAGGAGTGCTAGTCTTGCATGTTTCGCAGGAGAGCTTCTGTGAAGTTTGGAAAGTAGGAGGCGAGGTACTGGCGGAAGTACAGTTGTGGGGCGGCATCGTGAGTCGTGTCAGGATAGCTCAGTCGGTAGAGCCCTCCAAAGGCAAAGGTCCCAGGTTCGAGTCCCGGTTCCGGCACACAATTTTAATCTGCCAGGAAGTTTCATTTGATAACTAGTTTCGGCTCTTAAAGAGGCCCTTCATATCGTAAAAGTGTTTAAAATTCGTGACTATCGTTTATTAATAAAATGCATCACATAATTAAAACAATACAGTCATTACATCGTAAAATAATTTCCATGTCCATAAATAAAAGATTATATGGCCTTGAGATGGGCCAAGTTGTACAGTATGAAATACCTTTAAGAAATTAAACTGTCTAATGCACTGGAACAACATTTTGAAACTACTTAAAAATACCAGCACCAGTACATTTAAAATTACACATGAAATCATGTGTGGCGATCGTGAAACCATCAGCCTGAGTTACTCAGGAACAGAATGGAAAACAACATTCAGCATCTAAGCACTATCGATTTTTAACTTAATTATACAGGGAGGCATATGAAATTTACATACACTGTCCAAAATAAAAATTAGTACACCCTCTTGTAGTTTTTCAATTCACTCAACATTTATTATTGATACAGTGTATTTGAGTCCGTGAAATAATTACAGTTACCGATCAGTAGCCCAAACGATTCTGTCGATCGATGCTGATACAGCCATATTAGTACGTGGTGCGTGGGGCCTGTTTCAGTATGCCCAGTTCCTGCAAGTCCGTTTTGCTTGGAGTTCAGCCGTCTGCGGACTACCGATTCCGTTTCCGCGCCTGCCACAAAGCGTTGGCCGCCCAGGATTTTTTTCATGGGGCCAAACACATCAATGTTCGGAGTTTCAAGGTCTTATCTGTATGGCGGATGCTGGAATACGTACCATCTTAATTTGGCGAATTTCTCACGAACAGGAGCAGCAACATGGGGGCAATCTTTGTTATGAAGAAGTTTGTCACCGTTAGCATGAATTATCTGGCGTTTTATCGACAGGCACGACGGATCTAAACCCATGTTTTAATGTAGGATGCGGCACTGACAGTGGTCCCATGTTCAGCAAAGTACACCCATAACACACTCCGCAAATCGCAGAGCACTGCCACAAACAATTTCCGAGCAAAATGCTTCACTAAGAGGTTTTCTTTCGTACCCGTAGTGGAAAAGTGCCATAGGGCCGTGCTTCATTTCGGGCGTGTACTGGAACGATTTCATTTCAGAGAGTCGCACGTTAACACATTACGTGATGACTGGTCGTCACTATTCGCTGGTGTCCGCCTCCGTAGCTCTTGGCTAGTCGGGCGCCGGTCAGAGGGCAGAAAGCCCTTTGTAATGAAAAAAAACTGAGCCACGAACACATCGAACTACAACGAACAAACATGATCAGCGACCGCAAGGAAGATAACTACCTATAGGGCAAAAATAAATAAATAAAAGGTAGCAGCGTCACTAAACGCCGCTGCAAAGAGCGCGGGTTCGATTCCTCATCATCATTTTCACTATCATCATCGACAGCAAGTCGCCGAAGTGGCGGCAATAGAAAGACTTGCAGTAGGTGGCCTAACCTCTATGGGGATATCCCGGCCACGATCATTTCATTTTGCCATTCGTTGGCCCTTACGGTTCTCTGTCAGGCTCTCAGGCACCCAGCGGACTTAACGGACTTTCAGCATGTCATGAACAATATCGCACACCTGCTCCACAGAAAATGTTGAACGTCTGCGATAAGCTTCTCTGCTGGATACGCAGATGCTTCGGGGAGCTGCAGCTGTTACGGCCGCCGGGGACGTGCTTTTGTATAAAGGCTGTATGTCTGCAAAATCTTTTGGGAATACAGTTAGTAGTAAAGAAGTAATAGATTAAAACTTGATGTGAAAAGAGGCGGTTTCCTATGAACGTTACTGATTTTGTGCTCATATCTCATGAACTACGTGTCGGAATGTGATACAATTTAGAAGGTACATTCAACTACATGTGTGTATACTTTCTGTAAACTTTCCTGCGGCTACAATTTGTGGTGTACAAATTATAAATTGTAACGTCTTACCGAATGCCGTAGTTTTACTCCATAAACAGCGGAAAAGTAGTAACCGAGAAACTTTTTTCATTTCATCATTTTACAATGGTTGCCAGCGAGAAAAGGATTTATAAAGGTTTGAAATTATGTTTAAAGTTTGTTGCAAGTCACCAAGTACTGTCATTCTCATACAGTGTACTTCGAAAGTCTCGCCGCATTATGTGGCAGTTTTCTGCGAGTCCTATTGATTATGACGTCATATCTTCTGAACTATGTACCGTACGTGATTCTTAACCTTGCAGCAATTGTTACCTTACGGTAAGTAATGTGTGTACCAAATTTGATTGAAGTCGGTCCAATGGTTTAGGAGAAAATGAGCAGCATTTTCGCAAAATGCAGCAGTTTTTCGCGCATCTCATTGTTTATGACGTCATATCTCGTGAACTATATATCGTATGTGATTCTTACACTTACGGCGACCGTCCGCATGGATTGAAGCTTACGTGTACAAAATTTCATAAAGATTGGAACAAAACTGTAGATTTGTATGCAACACGTTCAAACATACGGACACTCTGCTTTATATATTACAAGAAGAAAGAAGACTAGCTTAACACCCGCTGCTTCGCATGCGTATGCTGGTTGCTCTGAGCTCGGGCATGGGGTGTTTGTGTTGCCCTTAGCATAAGTTAGTCTAATTAGTTTGTAAGCCTTAGGGACTGATGTACCCATAGTTAAGTCATTTGATTTTACTACTTGTAACCCCCTATGGCACCCCTTAATAATTGAATTTCGATAAATACCCCAACTTGTGTCTTTTAAATTCCAACCAAGTATGCAAATATTATTTTCTGTAATTCTGAGTTCAAAACTGGCTTAGTAGCAACGTACTTTCAAAACATATTTCAACCCCTATTTCACCCCCTAAACGATTAATTTTCTGAAAATACCGAAACACGTGTCTTTTTAACTCTGAACAAGAAAACATATACCAATTTATGTGGTTGTAACTTCAAAATTACCTTAATAGTAAAATATTTTACAAAAACATCCCCTCTCCAATTTAACCCCCTTGATGGCTGAATTTCCAAAAATATCGAAACACTTTTTTTTCTAAATTCTAACCAACAATACAAATACCAATTTTGGCAGCTCTAGCTCCAAAATTGTCTTAATAGCAATGTATTTTCGAAAAGATTTTTTGATCCCCTATTTTACCCACATGGTTGTTGAATTTCCAAACATACTGAAACTCGTCTCTTTGTAATCCTGATCAAGAGTCCATAACCTAAGTTTCGTAGTTAAAGCTGAAATTTGAGTTAACTGCAACATATTTTTGAAAATCAACTTTTGTATCCCGTATTTCACCACCTAATTGGTCGAATTTCCAAAAATACCGAAACACATCTCTTTTAAATTCGAACCCCGAATACAAATCCGAAAATTTGTAGTTCTAACTTCAAAATTGCCTAAATAGCAACAGATTTTAGGAAGACATCCCATCTCAAATTTTACCCCCTTTATGGTTGAATTTCCAAAGATAACGAAACACGTATTTTCTAATTTCTAATCAACTATACAAATATCAATTTTTGCGGCTCTACCTTCAAAATTGTCTTAATAGCAACGTTTTCAAAAACAATTTTTCATCCCCTATTTTACCCTCTACTTGTTGAATTTCCGAAAATACTGAAACTCGTGTTTTATTTTAATCCTGACCAAGATTCCAAATCCGAAGTTTCGTTGTTGTTGCTTAAAATTTAAGTTAACAGGAACACAGTTTTGGAAATAAATTTTTTGCTTCTCTTATTTTACCCTCTTATTGGTCGAATGTCGAAAAATGCCTAAACACATGTCTTTTAAATTCGAACCCTAAATTAAAATCCGAAATTTTGTAGTTCTAGCTTAAAAATAGCCTAAATAGCAATGTAGTTTCAAAAAACGTTTCATCACCTATTTCACCCCCTTACAGGCGGAATATCAAAAAGTCGCTTCTTAAATGACGCCTATAGAGTAAGATCAATACCCTCTACAAATTTCAAGTTTCTATCTTCAGTGGTTTGGGCTGGGCGATGATGAGTCAGTCAATCAATCAGTCAGTCAGTCGGGACATTACCTTTATATAGATTAAAACAGTATGGATAAGCAGTAGTAACAATAATTATTGAACACAATGGTTTTCATCGCAATATCCTAAAAAAATTAAAAGAACATGATACACTGAAGTGTCAAAGCAAGTGGTACACCTGCCTGCCTGTAGGGCCCTAGCGATGCAAAACCGTGTGGCGTGGACTGATGTCTGAAGTAGTGCTGGAGTGAACTGGCAGGCTAGGAGACTGAAGATGGTGTAGTGAAGCACCGAAACCGGTCGCATAAAATTTAATAAAGAATTAGAATACAGCTGCTGATATTTTTATCCATCTATATAAAGAAATTTCTGTCCTACGATCAGCGTTTTGCAGACGTTCGGTTGAGAGCTGTTCGATCATCCAGTACACAGTCCTTTTCTCGTTCCCAGTGATGTCCAGCTTTTCTTGCTCCTCAAGAAATTCCTGTCCTCTGGCGAGCTTTTGACAACTACGAAGAGCTGAAAGCGGCTGTCACAAGCTGCTTTCATTCCCAATGTAGCTGTTACAAGTCGGATGTTTTCAGATTATGTAGTTATGCACGTATGTGTTGCACCAGGACGCCAGCATTCCCCGGTATCAGGGTCAAGGCGTTGCAATAAATCTCGCGGTAGTAAGATCGAAGGTCACTCTCACGCAATGGAATTCTGTATCCCCAGACGTCGCAAACTTGCCGGTCAGGGACCGCAAAATTAAAAAAATTAAAACATCAGGTTGGCAATGTTCGTGTTTGTTGTGTGGAGGAAGGCCAGACGTGAAGTAAAAAAGATCCAGCATGCTGATATCCCGGCATATCAAGGTATCACATATAAAAATATTTGAACTTATTCTGTGGCATCAATATATTCGGACGTCTGAGAGAAAACTTCAGGCGATAGCGAGACAGCCATTTGTGGTGCTGTTCAGTTTGTCACTGTCTGATAAGTTACACAAGTTATAAGTAGTTTGTTTGATTTGTGGCCAGTGTGTTTATTGATACTGAAATGTCTATTTGAGATTAAATCCACGGTGCTACACCCTGGAACAAATTGAAAATCAAACGACTAACTAGATACTGATTAATGTAAACAAAGAACAACACCTGATAAAAAGATTGACTGATGCAGATAATTGTTTTTATTTCAACTTTTAATGTTATAAACGGTCGCAGTTACTAATCGCAGTCCATTATGGAGGACATATGAACTCCCCACCGAAGGGTGTTTCCAATATCACAGAAAACCTTAAGGACAGGATTTTTAATATACAATAAGTTTTTATACTGTTTAAGATGTTCATCCTTACGCAAGAGTATTAGCTACGTTGTCCGCCTGGCGCCTGTCTCGGTTGTCTGACGCTATATAGCAAATGATCACATTCTCCCGTTCCACTGTCCATCCTCACAAGAAGCCTCTCTCCTAATTCTATTGTGCAGTTTCAGTTAGTAATATCGTGTAGATGGCAATACGCTGAGATGAATTGGGTCACGGACACGTCCTAATATCGTGGCGGACCTTCTTTTGCCCTCTGAAGCGCAGCAGTTGTACAAGGCGTGGATTCAATAAGTCGTTCGGAGTTCTCTGCAGAAAGATTGAGCCATGCAACCTCCATAGCCATCCGTAATCGCGAACGTGTTGCCAGTCCAAGATTTTATCGCCGGCCGCGGTGGCCGAGGGGACTGAGGCGTTCCAGTCACGGTTTGCACGGCCACTACGGTCGGGGGTTCGAATCCCCCTCGGGCATGGATATTTGTGCCGTCCTTCGTGTAAGCTAGTTCATAAGTAGTTTGTAAGTTTAGGGACTGATGACCCCGTAGTTAAGTCCCATAAGCTATACAAACATTTGAATAGTTTATCCCCGAAATGACCGCCAGATTATGTCCCGTAAATGTTGGATGCGATGTGTGCCGGCAACGTTTGCCGACAAATAATTCGCCGGAACTTTCCACAATGTTCTTCAGTTCAACCGTGAACAATTGTCGTCCTTTGACAAGGCGCGTTGTCATCCATAAGTATTCCATCATCTTTACTCGTGTTTTGGAAGACATTGACGGTACGTTGATACTCACACACATTCTGCGTCTGAACGTCCTGCCCCTGATGGCACATCAATTGCCATCAGTAATTTGAAGTCTTCCCATAGCTAGCAAGATCCCAGGAATTCTCACGATAGAGCGTTTGTGGGATGACATTGGAAGGGACCCCTGTCTCACTAGCAAGCCGTTGTATTTGGAAGGACAGCTGCCACAACTGTGGACAAACTTACCTCAGGGGATGATCCGGAGGCTGTCTGGCACCATTACGAACCGCATGAGGGCATCCACAGGGGTGCGATACCCTGCTGACATGGCGCCAACAGCCATGTATTTCTCTCCTTCATGCGATATAGTAATCCGTTCAATAAAGTCGCGAGGTCTACTCGTGAGTTCATCACATTTTGTCAAGTAGTTTAATTCATTATTAAAGGAAAGTGTTTTTCATTAGTGTTTCCAAGTAACGTATACTTAAAGAACGATATCAGACACTGATATAAGAATACGACTGTAGTCTGGGTATCTTCGTAAGAGTTGCTGCATTCAAAAAATCACCTGCAGATGTACCGTCATGATACTTTGCACACATACATGTTTCTGTCTCTTACTAAGAAGAACATATTTTCAAGCAGAAGCCAGAAGTCAGTAATCATACAAAGCTTGTCACAAGATGCAGTCCAATGTGTGTATTGTCCGATTAACAAATAATTTGTCAGATTCTGTGTGCCGGTTTGTTTCTGGGGCTAGGACTTGGCCCCAGCACTTCGCGTGAGAACCAAATCGGCAATAAAAGCGGTAGGCAGGGGAGTGGAGACCTGCGCTAAATATAGCCGTCATCGACCGCGTCTGCCAGAATGTATAATATGGCAACTGTTGTCTGTCAGGTCAAACTTTTTCTTGATATTGATTCCTATGCAGGAGATATAAGAGCAACACCTATTTCCCCATTTATATAAATGGCTTTGATTAGAAAATATCACGAGTTGCATGTAATACAGTCTTCCAGCATCCTACAAAAGGGATGAAGTCTATCGTCGAAAACAATTTGGTCAAAAGATTGAATTAAAATGGAACAACGTTGGAAAATGAGAGAGTCATCTTAAAAATACAGGGTACCCGTAATTATTCCTCACCTCTTCATCATCATCATCGTCGTCATCATCATCCTTAGAGACTGATTATGCCTCCCAGCGTTCAGTCTGGAGCATAGTACCTCTAATAAAATTCATCCATGATCCCCTACTCAGTGCTAACATTGATGCTTCGTCTGATGTTATGCCTTTTACTTCAAAATCATTCTGCACCGAATCTAAGTATTTCTTCTTGGTCTACCTCGACTCCTCTTACCCTCCGCTGCCGAGCTCATGAGTCTCTTAGGTAACCTTGCTTCTGCCATGCGTGTAACATGACCCCACCATCTCAGCCTGTTCGCTCTAACTGCTTCATCTATGGTGTTCATTTCCACTTTTTCTTTGATTTCCTCATTATGGACACCCTCCTGCCATTGTTCCCATCTATTAGTACCTGCAATCATTATTGCTACTTTCATATCTGTTGCCACTACCTTATGAATAAGGTAACCTGTATTCAGCCAACTTTCACTCCCATATAATAAAGTTGGTCGAAAGATAGAGCGGTGCACTGCTAACTTAGTCTTGGTACTTACTTCATTCTTGCAGAAGACAGTAGATCATTGCTGAGCACTCACTGCGTTAGCTTTACTAAAGCTCGATTCCAGTTCTTTCACTATGTTGCCATCCTGTGAGAAAATACATCCTAGGTACTTGAAACTGCCTACCTATTCTATGTTACTCCTATTTGGCACTCAATCTGTTTAAATCTCTTTCCCACAGACATTAATTTCGTTTTAAAGATGCTGATCTTCATATCATAACCCTTACACCTCTGATCGAGCTCTGAAATATTAGTTTGCAACCTTTCAATCCAATCGGTCATTACAACTAAGTCATCCGCATATGCGAGACTGCTTATTTTGTTTTCACTATTTTAATCCCGCCCTGCCAGTCTACTGTTTTCAACATTTGATCTATGCATAGTATGAACAACAATGGTGACAGGTTGCAGCCTTGTCTTACCCCTGAAACTACCCTGAATCATGAGCTTAGTTTGTCATTTACTCTAACTGCTGCCTGACAGTCTACGTAAAGACCTTTAATTGCCTGCAAAATTTTGACTCCTATTCCATAATCTTGTAGAACTGACAACAGCTTTCTCCTGGAAACACTGTCATAAGTCTTTTTTAGATCTATAAAACACAGATACAATTCCCTGTTCCACTCATAGCACTTCTCCATTATCTGCCGTAAGCTAAAAATCTGGTCCTAACAGCCTCTAAGAGGCCTAAACCCACACTGATTTTCATCTAACTTATCCTCAACTAATACTCGCACTCTCCTTTCAACAATACCTGCAACTCTAATTAAAGAGATACCTCGACAGTTGCAATGTTTTCCGTTTACAAGTTTCAAAATTGGCGTGATTACCGCTTTCGTACAGTCATACGGAAACTGTCCGGATTCCCACGCCTTTTCAGTTATCCTGTGGAACCATTTGAGACCTGACATTCCACTGTATATGACGAGTTCCGGCTTAATTACATCCACCCCAGCCGCTTTATTGCACTGCAATCTATTGACCACTTTCTCTACTTCCTCAAATATGATCCTGTTTCCATCATCATTCCTATCCCATTCTACCTCAAAATCTGACACATCATTTAACGTTCCAGCTACATTGAGCAATTCTTCAAAATATTCCCCCCATTTGCTCAAGGCATCCACAGGATTGACTAGCAGCTTTCCTGACCTGTCCAAGACACTTGTTAATTCCTTCTTCCCTTCCTTTCTAAGACTGCAAATTACGCTCCAGAATGGTTTTCCCGCACTTTGTCCCAGAATTTCTAGCTTATTTCCAAAATCTTTCCATGTTTTCTGCTTGGAGTCTGCAATTATCCATTTGGCTTTGTTTCTTTCTTCAATGTAACTTTCTCTGTCTGCCTGATTTCTAGTATGTAGCCATTTTTAAATGCCTTCTTTTCTTTTTACAGGCTGCCTTGACTGTGTCATTCCACCACGCTGTCAGCTTCTTCCTTCCAAAACATTCTCTAACTACTTCTAGAAGTGTGTCCCTGTACCTTGTCCATTCCTCTTCCAGTGACTGTAAATGACTGCATTCAACTGACTGGTACCTTTCTGAGATCATTGTTATGTATTTGTGCCTAATTTCCTGGTCTTGTAGCTTCTCCACTCTTATCCTTCTACATATGGACCTGACGTTCTGCTCTTTTGGCCTCACAAAACGAATTTCACTGCAGATTAAATAATGATCAGTATCATCAAAGACCCCCCTGAAAACAGGTGTGTCCTTGACCGTCTTCCTGAATTCCTGGTCTGTTTATATAGTCAATGACAGATCTGGTTCCCCTTCCCTTCCAACTATACCATTCATAGTGTGGGTTCCGGTAGCCATGTACTAGTTCATGAACCACGGCAACGTATGAGTGGCCACGTAAGTGGTCCTGACAGTTGGGATACCAGTTTAGAATAAAGTTGCGCATCTTAGACATATTCTGAGTCGTGGCCACCTTTATGCTCAGACGGCAAAGACAACCAAATGCATCGGTTAGTCCCTCAACCGTTAGGGGTAAAACCCAGTGGGGCCCTGAGCAAGTTAGCTAGCAAACTGCTGTCCAAGTACTTCAATATGATGCTGGCAACAATCAGAGCAAAATGCCTCGGACCTTTGGAGGTGATGGAGTCCCACCTCTAAATGACAGACCAGGGACTCCTCAGATACGGCTTGGCAAACGATATGGAATGAGATGGGGAGCTATTAGTATCAATGGGGATTACAATGGGAAGAAGGTAGAGCTGGCGGAGGCTTCAAATAAGATGGGGTTGGATGTTTTAGCTGTTAATGACGTTAGGATAAGGGGAGGGAAATAGGACGAAGTCAGAGAATAATTATTATAAATAAATAATCCACTAATAACATCTACTGATTATTCAAGCAATTTCTAGGCAATTTTAGAATCATTAAAAAAATTACGTATTTCTTTTAATGTATTCGACTCAGTTCGTGCATCATTTCCGTGACACTCTCCCTATATCGCGATAATACAAAACAAGCTGTCCTCGACCTTTATCTATATCATCGTTCAGCCCCACTTGGCGGGGATCCGACAGCGGGCAACAATATTTGAAATAGGACGCATTAGTGGAGTTTATTTAGTTTCTTTAGTACAACTGTTGCATATTCTGAGTGTTCTGCCAATGAAACGTAGCCTTTGGTTCGTCTTCCTTAAAATATTTGTTATGTGTTCGTCCCAATTTAAGTTGTTCCTAATTGTAATTTTTAGGTATTTTGTTGTATTTACCGTCTGATTTATCGTGTAAATCGAGTTTAACGAATTTCTTCTAGTGCTCATATGGATGACTTCACACTTTACATCGTTTAGGGTCCATTGGAAATTTTTGCAACATGCATACCTAAATCATTTTTCAGTTGCTTTTGATATTTTTGCTGTTTAATTTATAGATTTTAAATCTAAAAGTAGTTAAATCAATATAACACAGATATAAAGCTCAGTACCGTACGGTATACTATAGGTCCACCTAGGGTTACCAGATGTCAGCGCTCAAAAAAGAGAACATTTCTAGAGTTATACAAAAATGAGGCTAAAGATTATAATTTGAAATTATCAGAAGCTGAGTTATCTTGTATTTTAGCATATGTAATTCCTTTATGTGGCCACCTCGCAACCTAATTACAACCCTAATTATTTAAAATTCTCGGAAATCGAAAGTTGAGCTCGACACACGAGCGACGTCAAAAGATGATAATCTAGTAAAAAATATTACATTGTAGGAAGACAAGTTAAGCTCTATAGAGTTTGCATTTATGAAAGTTCAAAAGATTGTATTTTTGCACTTTCAAACTGAAGCAGGTGTATAGCTTAAAGAATAAAGAAAAAAAGGACATTTACCCATTTTGCTAAAAATCCGACCGGACCATTTTTAGGGTCCAGAAAAGAGGATATGTCCGGGTAAAAGACGACGTCTGGTAACCCTAGGCCCACCACTTTGGTTTTGCTCATCCATTAACTGCCGACACATAGAAGCTACCAATGCTGTAAACATGTTATAGCTGATGAGAGTCAGACACTTAGCGATTGCTTTGATCAACTTGAGTTTGCATTCAGTATTCATCCTTTCCTGTCTGTATATTGTATGCGAGAAACTGCTACTGCTCGGTTCGTTCATGTACTGTTACCAATGAGAGAAGATTTAATACACGAAAGTAAATTATTGCGCAGTATTTAATTTTCATTTGACGGCCTCTGCTCACCAACATTCGTTTCTGTATATTCATGTTTTTATTTTTTATTTTTTTATACCCTTGATGTGTGTTCCATGTCGACACGGCCAGAGCCAACTGCCAGTGGCACGGTAAGTAGATAACTAATGCAAAACATTTTCAAGCATGCAGGTTTATGTGACTGCTGGTAAATGTTAGATCTTGCAACACAAGTATTTTAACGCTAATCTACCAGACGACTTAGGTGTCGTGAAACTGAGCTCCTCGCCATTGCGCCTGCTCAGCTGACGTATGTGCAACTCGTTGGCGAAACTGAAAAAAGTTGCGGCACCTTCCAGCTTTGGCGAAACTGTTTACGCGAATTTTTAGGTTAGGTAAGGCCGAAATAAAACAAAAATATATAATGAAGTGGGGAACAGAAGAGATTGTTCGTGATTTGGATATTTGTGCAATGTATAAGTGTTTGTGGGACTTTAACGACGAAAATTTCAGAAATAAGCAGCGATGTAATGTAATTTGTGATTTCAGTTCCGGTGACAATGGTTGTCACGTAACAGTATCTTGTTTCCGTATTGCATTACTGACTCTGTTTAAAAGAAATGTCAACGTCTCTGACAACATTCTAAGGTGATTACAATAACTTCTAGGATCTTCAACGACAATTTCGTTCAGAAAAGTTGCTGAGCAACCAAGCTGACGTCGTTTTTCAATCCAGTCACGAATCCGAACGGGTTTCTTAGTCTTTTTGGCCCACTGTAGGTTACGGTAGTAACACTAAAAATGGGCCTTTGGGATCGCCTTTTGACAGCTCGAAATTTAAATAAAAATAACAACTTAACCGTTCATCTGACACGGAAACTCAATACATGAATTTGTAGAGGAGAAATTTCTCTACAACTTTGCTCTCTTGTGGGTTTTTTTCATATCTCGCATCGGTTCACAGATATTTGCAAAAATATCGGCGATTTTACGATGTCTGTCTGTCCGTAACGTGTTCCCACTTTTTAAGTCGAACCGTTGAACCGATCAGAACCAAATTTTGCAGACATAATTCTAGGCCGCTGGAGACTAGAACCTCCCTTTTTCAAATTTTTACGGGCGAGGGATGTCACGTGACTGATTTACGAACGCTAATGTACGCTATGTTCCATCCAGGCTATAGTCACTCGTCCGAATGCCAAATGTACGCTCAGAGAAGCCAGGTTTTTCCATTGCTCTGTCGCCAAATTTTAAACAAAAAGTAGCCAAAATATCGCCATCTTTTCATCAATAAAATGCCTAAATATAACCATCTCTTTATCAGTAAAAATAGCGAAATATCGCAACTTTTAATCTGTTTACTTTATTATGCTATGGTATTATGGCATGTTACTCGACAATAATAATCCTGAAATTCAGGGAGTAAGCTGGTTACTGTGAAAAGAGTAACACAAATTATGTCACTCTCACATTCACAGACGTCAGACTGAAGTTTTCAAGGAAACACATACGTCACAGAAACATTTATTCGAGTCCATCCAAGAACTGAACCCAGACACACCACCAACTGACAATGAGAGCAGTCAAAATATTCACACATTGTAAATGTAATAGACTCCAGAAATTCAGTTACATTTAACTATTGCATTTATTAATTTCATAACTTATAAAAATTACAACACAAAACTGTTCAAGAATCATTCTATCAAACTCACACACGGGATGCTCTCATGCATAGGTTCGATTACCAGTCACTTTCATATTCTTAAAAACAAATGTTTACATATATTAAATAGTTATTGAATCTTTCAAACATTTCTTTAATACACACAAAATCATTAAAACATTTTGAGGTGTGGTAATTTATAATAATGCACTAAGCATTTAATACTTTGAGGTGGGATGGACTTTAATTCGTAATAATGCGTCATTACACACTGAAAAATCAGTCATGAGAACGACTGGGAAATCACCGCGTGTTCTCCATCGACATTTAAACCATTGTTAACCACTGTGAAGTGCGTAGTAAAGGGCTCGCTTCACAGTAGCAGTTGTTACGAATTTCTGTTGTGTTGTCATATGGAACGCGGAAAATTAATACTGTTTGAATGCTTCTTTGCATGCTGTACTTTATATAATCTTATCCTCATGTTCTCAGCGGGAGCCATACATACGGTGTTGTAGTATACTTAGAGATATCGTTTAAAGCCTGTTCTTGAACTATCGTAAGTAAGGTAGACGAGGTAGTTTATGTCTATCTTCAAGAGTCTGTAACTTGAGTTGGTTTACATCTCTGTGGCACTCTCCCACACATCCATGCTACTTGTGTAGGTTGATTACATTTGCTCAGCATTCTACCAAAGTTTAGCGGTATCATTGACGCAATGTCTAAAGAGTGATTGCTTTACATTCGTTGTATTTGAAATAAAATAAAATGGCCATTAAGTCGCCAACCAATTCCTTTAATAGCCAAATTTAATCGCCAGTCGCCAAACTGCTAGAATGGCTACTATTATAAGAAAAAGATAGCCAAGAATGCGAAAAATCGCCGCACCTGGCAACCCTGTGTACGCTACGTTCGTTCCAGGCTACAGTCATTCGTAACCAACACTGGCAGAGAAAATAAAATTTAAACAAAGTACCAAGGCAAGACAGGTGATAATATTTTAACGGAAAATTTTAATGAAAATCTGGGACAGATATTAAAATGATAGTTTAAAGAGGTAGAAGTTCAAAAAAGAGTATGTTTGTCAAAGCTAAACTCAAATATCATATAAATTTACCTGTTTGTTAAAATACAGTAAGAAAGAATACTACGTGTTGGGTGCATGGATATTATCTCAAAAGTAGAGTCGTAATTGTATCACTATAATTTTTTAATTTATGTAATATTATTTTTGTCCGAAATGTTTGCAAAAAATTATAAAATTACAAATCTAAAGTGGGCCGTAAAACACGTCAGTGTGATTTTTTTTTTTTTTTGTTTAGTCTTATGCAGCGATTTCAAACAGAGAAGAAAAATCCCGCCACAATTCGTACAGCTGCCAAAGTTTTCATTTTACGACGACTACGGTACTCACAAAACAACGAAACTGAAATGCATAGATTTAGCGCCGTGTCAACAGACATACACGAAACCAATTGGGCGCAACACATTTCACGCAACCAGTGTAGTATCGTCGTGTAGACTAGCCTTAACAGTGTTACTTTGTGTACATCATTAATGTTTTATCGCAGATGCTACAAATATCAGCAATATGTTAAAACAATTGCTTTTTAAACGAAAATTTTAACCTTGTGAATATTAAATGTACACTTTCATTGTCTCATTTATTTATTTATTTATTAAATTAAATAATTAGTGCCGGCCGCGGTGGCCAGGGGGCTGAGGCGCGCCAGTCACGGTCTGCACGACCCTACGGTCGGGGGTTCGAATCCCCCTCGGGCATGGATATTTGTGGCGACCTTAGTGTTAGCTAGTTCATAAGTAGTTTGTAAGTTTAGGGACTGATGACCCCGTAGTTAAGTCCCATAAGCTATACAAACATTTGAAAATAATTAGTTGTTATATACACAATTTGAAGAATATATTTTAAGTCGTTAAACTTTAATCAATTTTCTGTTCGACATTGAGTACTATTTCGACACAGTAAACATTTTATTTAAAAACAACAG
This sequence comes from Locusta migratoria, assembly GCA_026315105.1. NCBI lineage: Eukaryota > Metazoa > Arthropoda > Insecta > Orthoptera > Acrididae > Locusta > Locusta migratoria. The sequence continues at coordinate 660,088,550 of CM048746.1, forward strand.
TTTGAACACTGCATTGCTTCTTACGTGATGCAAATATCTTGGCTGGTTTTATTTTGTAACTGCAGTCGCATTTTATTAACCGGGCACGTCGGTAGCGAAAGAAAAAATTGTAGTTACATTCCGTTAGTATTTGTACTTTCAAGAGACTAAATCTCTTCCGTCGTTGAGAAAGACAATTCGAGCGCACGAACGGGAAATTTTGTGCCGCATCGAGAGTTGGAACAAAAGCAGACACATTTTTCGCCTCAAGGTTGCCGTCACTGCGAAAGTAGGACAAAGCGCGCGACAGCAGCTTGCTGCCATCTATGTGCCAGCCCGGGCACTGCACGTGCTTCACTGCTGACGTCACTAGTCCGTTTGACGTCATCTGTGGTTTACGCCCCACCCCTGAAACCTGGAGGAGGGGAAGGCAGGAGGGCGGTGTGCGAGAGGGGGGAGGGGGGAGGGAGAGAAGTGAGTGGGGGATCGTTCCGCGGAATTAATTGCTGATTGCACCGGCCTACCCTCCCTCTCGCCCCCCCCCCCCCCCTGTCGGCTTTATTTTACTTGAGAAGAATGTATTTAAGAAACGCGGATGTGTGTTGACATTATCAACATTTCATATCAATATCTGTAAATACCTGCAGTGCACCTTATCTGATCTGAAAGCTGGCAAAAATAATTATTGCCATCATGTACCTCATGTCATGAAAATATTTTCAGTTCTTATTGCACCTTACGAAGTAGCTGTACGAGAGAAAAATATCAGAACTATGTTGATATGGTATATTCATTTTCAGAAACGATCATAGTTTCAAAGCCATTTCGTATATCATAAAGGATCAGCAACAAAAAATTCACATTATTCTCCATAGTCAAATTTGAATCACATCGCGTCAACTTTCTCGAGTTAAGCTGACATTGAAAATCGTTTCGAACTCACCCTTGAATATCGCTAACAAGGGACATTGTACTCCAAGTAAAATTGTAACAGAGAGGAACAACGTAACATTATGTCAATACCATAGGAAGGAAATTATATGTAACTAGCTGAAAAACCCAGCGTTGCCCGGGAAATTTATTTATTTCAAATGTTCAAATGTTTGTATAGTCTATGGGACTTAACTACGGGGTCATCAGTCCCTAAACTTACAAACTACTTATGAACTACTTACGAACTAGGACGGCACAAATATCCATGCCCGAGGGGGGATTCGAACCCCCGACCGTAGTGGCCGTGCAGACCGTGACTGGAGCGTCTTAGTCCCCTCGGCCACCGCGGCCGGCTTTATTTATTTATACAAGTTTGTGTTAGTACTTCTCATACCACTCTGTCTCTGTCCATCTCCTTTTTCTTTTTAATAACATGTCATATTTATGGCACAGTATTCAAGAAATAAGGCTGTCTTCCCTAATGTACATAATAATAACTGCAGTATGCAAACAAAGAAAGGTAGTCATCAAGATGCAAATGATATATAACCTTACTACAAGTTGTGTATTTACAATATATAATCTACTAACAACATCGGATTATTCAAGCAACCTATAAGGAATTTTAGAATCATTTAAAAAAATTATCATACGGTTGCTTACCTTTATTAAGACTTTCAGTCTAAAATAAGCTTTGATAGTTAAGAATACCATACGCAAATGCAGTATATTTCCTGGATTCAGGATCAAGGGGAACTTGCCAACAGTAAGCTCTGAAGTCAATATTTGTAAGGTATTATACCTCGTAGAACTTTTGCATAAGTTCGACAATACTTTCTGGAAAAGTACGCACTGGTACTATAATTGATCATCTCGAGCATCAAGGACCAAGCGAACCTTTTCTCCTATCTTTTGAAAAATAAGCAATGTATTGCAATAAGGGTTAATTGAAAGTTCATTTAGTTTACATCTGACCATATTCTGAATTCCTTCATACACTGCTATCTTTTCAGAACACAGCGCTGGATAAAAACTGTCGCACTAATTTTGATGGGGATAAACGTTTAGTTTACTAGTGTAACCTCGAATAATTCCTGGTTTTTCATCAAAGACAACCAAAAGTTGCTTAAATAAATTAGCAAGTTGTTGCCTCTGATCGTTATTTAAGTTTTCTCGTTCATTAAACTCTTGTATAATTAAATATGGCATACTCGCTCCTTGAAGTAACCTGTTTGTATTTATCTTATCGGACATCCTTTGCAATGCCGGCCATGTTTTCCTTATTTCATGACGAGATGTACTTGTAAATCAGCTCCGTCGTTAGAAAGACTAACTTTCCCTGTCGAGAAGTCGAATCTATCTAGTGACCTTCTGAAGGCAGAAATCTATGTAAAAGGGTGCATTCCACTATGAAAACAATAGCTCTATTACCTAGGTCAATATACAATTGCAATTGCATTCCGATATTCTTTGATTTTACCTCAAGGGCACCGATTATTTTGCAGTTATGGTCGGAAATACTGGCAAATCGCTTCGTTCCGATAGCTACTTAAACAGTGCTGCCGTAATCACACTCACAGATGTTCCTATATCTAAAAATGTATGTATTGTCATACCTGCCACACTAGCTCTTATAATACGCTGTGGACACTCCTTTTCACATTGCTAAATATCATCACATAGCTCTTCCTGGTAATTTCCTAGAAGCGTTGTCTCTCGAAATAGTAACGGTATGTATCGCCGCAATCAGACATATCGATATAGCTGTGCGAGCGAGATATCGATATGTATGTTTGCAGAGATATATATCGTTACCATTTCGAGAGACAACGCTTCTAGGAAATTACCCTCTTCTTTTATTTATACACCATTATCGTAGTGTAGAAATCGGAGGTTCATTTTCGGTTCTGTGTTCTTTATCTATGGTTTGATTCGGCCAAACCTAGTTTGTTGTATTATGTGAGCTTGGGAAATTATCTTCCTCTGGAGGTTCAGCGATGTTAGCTCACGTGTACGTTAGTCAGTATTTACTTGCAACACGTTATTCTTTAGACACTCTTGGGAATGTCTCTGGTTTCCAGTGTAACCTGGATTAAATTACACGCCGTTCTAGGCAGCCGGCTGCGGAAGTGTCTTCCACGACTTCTTTGACCTGGCTGAGTAGATGTCTTTCACGAGCGCATTTGATTTGCTGTTTGAACTTTTTCGTGAAGCGTGCTTAAGTTGTGTTTTGAAGTGTCTAGAAATATTTTAAATTTTGCGTTGTCACCTATATTATAATGTAGATATTTATTGATGTAAGCCTTCTATGCAACTGAATAAACAAATTTATTTTGCCATATGCATTTCGCCTATATTTGTAAGGAGTTATTAGTGGCAAGTTTTGGTGGATGTTGGTCTACATACGGTGCTGTTTGGTTCCTTTAGGTTGTTTTGTTTCCGTCTTATTCCACTGGCCAAATATTTCCACTGAAGATGCCTTTCAAATAAAGGCGAAATGAATGTGGGAAAATGAACTTGTATTATTCAGTTGCATCAATAAGTATCTACATTATATTATTAAAAGCAACTGTGGGGCGAAAGGACCAAAAATAAACTAACAATGTTTGCACTGACATCGTTTGCAGCATACAATTCTGTCCATTTGTCATTACTTATGAGAACATTAAGTTTGTTGAAGTTATACGTCTGAAGGGTCTTAGGAGGGCTGGGATTGAAATATCTTCGTTAAGACTGACATTTAGTATATAAGCGTTGTGATCGCTGAATCCTGCATTATACACTTGTGCTGTTCATCTAAGTTCATTTCTGTAAACGAGTATTTGGTCTAAGGTAGCCTTGGATGAGGGTGTTACTCTTGTGGGCTGCAGGTTATATGATTTTGCAAGAATGGTAAATGTGTCCCTGTTTCTATTTTGAGTGTGAAAACAATGTTAAAGTCGCCACATACAATAAACGTATGAGCACAGTGCAATTCAAACAGAAAGAACATTTTTAATTGAAACATTGTTTCTAGCATGGCATTAGACCCGAACATTTGAAAATTACTCCAAATGCTCTACTTTCTGTAGCCTACTTTATGTATTTTAATGTAGGTCTACAGTGTTATAAATGAACTTAACAGATACATTAAAGATACTTTGTTTCTTATCATCAAATGTTTCTACTACATTATCAAAGTTTCAGTGATGTGTGAAAAATCTATTCATTGCAAGTAGGCCTACTCCTGCATTTGCTTAGATAACTGTAGGGTTACCAGACGTCCTCTTTTACCAGTACATGTCCTCTTTTACCAGGACATGTCCACTTTTTTTTTGATCCTAAAGTTATCCGACTGTTTCAATTTGAAAGTGCAAGAATACAATCTTTTGAATTCTCGTAAATGCAAATTCTATAGAATTTCTCTTAATGATGTTTTCTAGATTATCTTTTGATATCGCCCTTGCAGTGAGCTCAACTTACGATTTCAGATAATTTTATATAATTAGGGTTAATATAAGTTGCGAGGCGGCCAGATAAAGGAATTTCAAATTATAATCCTTATACTCATTTTCTATAACTATGGAAGTGTCCTCTTTTTTGAGCGCTGACATCTGTTAACCCTAGATAACTGGCAATTACGATTTCCTGTCGGGAAGTGCAATGTAATAGATTGTAGGAAGGAAAATCTGATTTAATGAACAGTAACAGTTTTAGACAGCAAAACTGAGACGCGATGCAGGATTTCGTTCCACTAGCCACCTCGAAAGAGGCACACTATTAACGATTCATTGCAAATAAAATCAGTCTTTCTTAGGCTCTTCTTTAACAGTAGCATAAATCAATTTTCAAGAAAAAGAAGGGTCGGTGAATTATCGTCCTGTAACAGGCTATTTTCTCGATAATTCGTTTTTACAGAACATTGTATGAAAGACGTATTTCCTCCAACAGCTATTTTCTTAGTAATTCGTTTTTACAAAACATGGTATGAACGAGATATTTTTAATGGATCTTTAATTTGCTGCTGACCACAAACACAACTCTTCATTGGACTCTACGTATTATGCTTAAAACAACAAACACAGCATCTTGTCAATCTACCTACTCCCATTAAAATTAAAGGTCGTCCACAACAACGCCAAAGAGCATCAAATATACGCTGAAAGACAGTCAGGAAAAGCAATCGTGGAAGACCTCCGCAGCCGGCTGTCCAGAACGGCGTGTATTAAATTTAGTTTCGTGTTTATTATTATGCCGACTACGATTCGGTCGATAATTATCCCCTTCGTTCTATCGACTGTATATTGCCCAGCATCGGGCCACAGTCACGTGTCTGTATCAGTTGAGCTTGGCCGTTAGTGTGCGTTTACACCGTTATTTGTAAAAATCATTCGAATGTTGCCGCACCCTTAAGTCTTTTTCCATCACGTCAATATTTTACCTGACTTGTGCGTTTAAACCCAGTGGCGCAGCCTAGCTTTGCTTCTGGCGGGGGGTAATTTTTTTTTTTAAATAAAGCCTATTGAATTTATTAATCTATGACTTACTTTTACACTTTTTATAATTTACCCTATTATACTACCAAAACAATTGCACAAGAAATAAAATGAATAGGCTCGCATTAATTTGCACGTAGAAGGGTAGCAACGTGGTGGAAGTTGAGAGTACTTAATCAGCTAGCAAAATAATCAAGCAGCTGCTATGTTACTAGCCAAAGAAAAAGGTCTTTCCAATTTAATCAACACTATTCTTGTTCGTAGTTTTTGGCAGCCTTGATGAGATTCCACTCTGTGACGCCGCTGACCCGCTAAGCATTTGGTCGGCTCATATGAACAATCGGCATAGCAGTAACAATTAGCGGTAGAATCAAAGCTGGTCGCGGCGACATTAAAACTGCTCACAAAAACAGCAGCACACGTTCTCAGTGGCGGCATCACGCTTGCAACCTATTGTCACGTTCACTTGTGACTGGCAACCTATAGTTAGGTTGTAATTTATTACATGAGTACTATTTCAAATTTCTGGTGGCGACCTGTGTAAAAAATTGAAAACAATAAAAAATGATAAAATTAAAATATCTTTGGGGGGCTTCATCCCAATTAGCCACCTCCCCCGTGGCCGCACCACTGTTTAAGACGTTATTTATGAAAATCATTCGTACGTTGTCGCACCCTTGCATCTTGTCAATATTTTACGAGTCAGATTAATCTATTTGCTTCTCCCTAGTGTCTGTTGTTGGTTTTCCAGTATAAAACTGTGCTTATATTTGTTTCCGGAATTGGCTTATCCCAGGATTTCGCTTTATTCAGATATTTTTCAAAATATCATCGAAGACTTCCATTTCGATCTGAGAAAGGTTCTAGATTGAACACTTCTTTCCTGAACGCCATTCGGGCAATATTTGGCCACAAAAGCACTTCAAATTCTTGATATGTTTGAAAATTTCCGATAGCGCCTGTTGACCAGTCTGCTACTCCGAAAAAAAAAAAAAATGTTCAAATGTTTGTATAGTCTATGGGACTTAACTACGGGGTCATCAGTCCCTAAACTTACAAACTACTTATGAACTATTGATAGAGCTGAAGCATTGAATTAAAATTTGTGGTGCGGCCGGGAATCGAACCCGGACCTTCATGCTTACTAGGCAGACGTCTTAACCGTTAGACTACCACACCACTAACGATTAAGGCGCCTCGGAACTTATGAACTACTTACGAACTAGGACGGCACAAATATCCATGCCCGAGGGGGGATTCGAACCCCCGACCGTAGTGGCCGTGAAGACCGTGACTGAAGCGCCTTAGTCCCCTCGGCCACCGCGGCCGGCTACTTCTCCGTTTATACAGTATAAAACGATACGAAACTCTATGTAGTACATGTCCTAAAACTACGGATAAATACAACGGATAGTCAGATTTATTTTCCGGGGAAAATGCCTGAAATTGTTATCAATTTTTCTCCCCCATTTAATCAAACATTACTAGGTGATTGGCGTATCCAGGATCGTGGTGGTCTAGTGGGGACTGAGGTCAATCAAGCTAAAATGATTACCTAAAAAAAAAAAAAAAAAAAAAAAAAAAAAAGCTGCCCAAGTATCGTGGTCTGCGGGGGGGGGGGGGGGCTGCAGCACGAAAGCCCCCCCCCCCCTCCACTCCCTGGATACGCCATTGCTAGGTGAAGTCAAATTCGGTTACATATACCAATCAGCCTTCTCTTGCATAATTCATATGCGAATCATGACTCACGGTTTGCTGTGTATTACTCGTAATTAATTCGGGCGTAGCAGAATTCAGCAGCCCCCGAACTCCTTAGCTTCTCTTCAAGTCGTTCTTTCCACTTGATAAAATCAGATCCTAGATCCTGCTTCAGTTGCTGCAAGTCTTGCTTCACCTGACTAGTTTCCGGAATGATTCTGGAGGACAAGCTTTAGAGTTTAGGTTGTCTTTTGTACTGCTTGAGCAATGCTCTGTTCGACTTCCTTCTCTTTAGTACTAAACCAGGACTTGTTCAAGTTACTTGCGATTTTAAGAAAAAATTTCCGAAACAAAATCCTTTTCAGTAGAAGTTATTTCTTCTACTTCTATAATGTCATTTGTTCCTTAAACATGTATTGCAGTTCGACTAGTTTAAATTCACTAACTTTATTCTTTAAATTTGTACCTGATTCTGCAATGTAGTTAGTTCAGCAGTCAACTGAGTAAATTGGCTAATTACTGCGCTGAGTCCTCTTTAGTTGGCATACTTTCTGCTTTCTTCGTCAACCCGGTTATAAACGCAAGCAAAGAAGTCACTTGCTTCGATAAATTACTTACATTTGTTACCACAGAATTCTGCTAAACTGAAGAGTTGTTCCATTAGTAGCTACTCCTCCTCGTTTGAAAGTTAAGGCTGTTAACTGACTCAATATCTGTGCTCATAATTATTACTAAACATGGGTGGCTCTTCCTATAATAAATACAAGCTAAAGTGAATGCTGGAATTGAGTGACTTTTCGCATTAGCCAATCGCATGACAGTACGCGATACCCTCTCCAATGAGATTCCTTGTATTTTTTCGCGACATACACGAACGCATTTCGTTGTTAGAGTTTTATGTTTTTCACATAAGCTTTTACTTATTTTATATTCTACTTCATGTTAATATCTTCATACTAACGCAAATGTTTTCTTCTGAATCTAAGTTTGACGGTGGCAATTACTTACACTGCACGGACAAGGGTACATATGGGAACCTGTCAGTCATAGAGAAGAAGCAGCATTGTTTATTTAGTTCAAAGTCTGCAGGAAACAATATTCATCTCATTCTACATAATTCGGGTTTCTAAGAATATTAACATGTTTCCAAAGATTTTCTAGCGTCTTGTTGATGTAAACGTTGTTTTTAGGGACATTTTTGTCTGTCATTGTCATCGAAGTTACAAGGAAATAATTATTCTAGTTGCATTATGCAAAGTAAAACTTATTATCGTAATCCTACTGTTTAGGATTCGAAAGTTTTTTCCCTATCGAACAGTCTCATTGTCCATTATATTTTAAAAATATAATATTTCGTAGCACATTTAAGTGTCGGACACAACAACACTGCTCGTTTTCTGACACAGTGTGAATACGTGTGATTTGTGGTTTCATTTACGTGAGATAACCCAAATTTCAGAAAAATGTTTACTAGAGATTTTCCCGTCGATATAACAATTGGTAAAATTTTACTTACCGGCTCGGAGGTCCCGGGAAGTAATGTTGGCAACGGACGCTGAAGGCCGGGAAGTCAGCTGACCAATCGCGAGACAGGTGCAGGCAGCGAATCAGATTTTAACGGGTGATTCTATTTACACTTAGGTAAAATCAGACGTGACGTCATTATGACGTATCCACACTATCGACGTCCAGAAGAGCGGCGCATCGACTTTTGTGATCGTTCGAGACGCTGGTTTTGGGTGAGACAACAGCTTAATTCGACATTCTTTCTGAACTACATACTTTTCCCTTCGTAGTTTAGTGACAAAACTAGGCCTTACTTAATATTGGTATCATGATTTGCAAAGCACTGACGGAAATTTCAGTAAATGTAAATTGAAAATTACGTCAGAAATAACGCAGACCGAGCCTAGAACGACAACTTCACACATTTTCAAAGAAAAGAACTAGCATGTTGCAGCAACTTGGCCGTAGATGAGTACCCAGTTTTACGAAATTTTTTACCTGATGTTCGCAGAGCCTCTGTAACAAATGACTGTATTAATATCCAGCTCATTTGATTTATAGTTTCGGCGAAAACATACATATACCTACGGCGATAATATGTTGTTTTTGTATGTCGCCTATTTTGAGATGTCCAAGTACACATTGTCGCTTCATAGCCTGGTAACCGTATTTTGTCCTCTTAGTTTAACGTAGACTCCGTACTACAATGCAACTCGGTAGCATTTTTCGCTTAGAGAAAAAGTTTCCATTAATTTTAAACACAATCTTCACAAATGGGCCACGATGACAACATCAGATTTGGGTGAATAACGTTTCAGAGCTCACAGTGTAGGTCCTTTTTCGGAAAGTTTATAGCTTCTTACTTTCAAAAAAAAAATAAAGCAAAGTTATAGCTTTCGAAACTAATGAATATACCATTACCAACTGAAGATATTATCAGCTACTCCTTTAATTCGTCTGCTACAATTGCAACCGCAGTTTTGCGTCTAGAACGACCACACAAGTCGATCATGGCTCCAGTCGTCTTCGATAGTGTGTATACGTCATAATGACGTCACGTCTGATTTTACCGAAGTGTAAATAGAATCACCCGATTTTAACAGGTAATAATTTTTTTGTCTTAAGGATAAGCACACATTATTATTTTCGTCCGTAATGCCAATTCCACAACGAGTTACATAAACTGACCGATGGTTAAAATCCATAGCTTGTTTTGTGCGTAAATTGAAGTATGCTTTTTGCTATAAGCAAGAACTTTTGAAGTCTTTTATATCACTGGGAAAATCTCTCGTAAACAATTTTATACATAACTGTACACCAATTGTTCACTAATCTACTGAAAAATGATGAAGTACAACCAGTTACACTAGTCTCAACACTTGGGAGAAAAGAGATAGAAATATTTGTGTGAACCTAACTTTTACAGCCTTCGTCGACAGCTATTAGACTAAGAAAAGCCACGATGTTATGAATCACAGCTAATTTTCGCCAGCAGGACATGAAACAAGGCACAGTACATGTATTAGTAAACACTCGGTATAGAATGACAATACATGATAATACATAGGAAATCTATTACATATACACATAAAATGATGAATCGATCTATTCACTGATTATTATCATAATAGTGCTGCCACGTTTGGTGTCACTTTTATTGTTCCTGCCTATTTGATAGAGATCGTTTTAAGTGATGACTTCGTTTAAGTGTTTAGGCGAAAGAGCAATTATAACTGCACTCGGTATTTAATATCTACGAAATATTTCTTACATACCTCTCTATTAATCTTCCGGATAGTGTATTCCTCAACCTAATTCGAACGTCGTAATCTTTATGGACAAGAAGAGAGAAAAAAGTAGAACGGAAGCAGTACACGGTGTTATGTACTATTTCAAATCGTAAGAAGCTTAAATAAGGACTAAATGATATTACCATTTTTGCTAAATAGATAGAGTGTAGGTTCGTTTTCTTCTTCATTCTCACTTCTTGCAGCAGAAAATTCATGAAGATATAATTCATTTGTAACCGACGTTTGGAAACATACCTTCCATAAATAGAAAGTGTGCAGTCTCATTTAATACATTGCTGGTTATTTATTATCTTCTTTTCAAAAACATTTATTATTATTCACACAAAGAACTAATAACAACAGCCTTTCCAACAGAGATAGTAGTCATTCCTCTTACAAAGAATAACTTCTGTCACAGAGTGTTAAATATTTTCCAAAGAGCGTGAAGCGCTCGCAAACGATTTACAGCTTATCTATTATCTTTCCGCATCATATTTAATGCGCTTAGCGCCCAATGATCACGTGTCTCTTGAAATTGCGTTCTTAATGCTATTTTAAGCATAACAAAAATTTTCTGGGGTTCTCGGCAAAATCTAAACAGATATGAAAAGTTATGACTGTGATAGCTGCATTATTTGACATCTATCTTTTTACATTCTCTTTCAACAATTTTCAACGTACTGCAGTTAAAAATGGTTCTAGGCGGGGATTGAACCCACGACCCTCTGTTCGATGAACTAACGCTCTACCAACTAGCCCACGGTAGCACTACGTAATAAGCTCTGACAGTTATGTTTTTTCTCTACTCCATAGGTTAGGTGTTACTTATAATTCACACATGTTCTCCTGGACGGCAGCACATAGCACGAATTATACAGAAGTTTCGGTTGATACTCTATCGATATACAACGTTTGGTAGCGATCTGAGTGTTTGACATCTGAAGGTTTGGGTGTGAGAATCAGACAATAAATCATCCGGTGTAAGTTATTCCGAACGAATCCCTCGACGTTTGAATTGCTTTCACCTCGGTTTCGCCTCCTCGAAGACCGGACAAGTCGTCTAGTTTCCGAAAATATTTTGCGGAGCTTCTTGCCATCACACTCTGCCCTAAATCTACATTTACATCCACATCTACATAAGTACTCTGGAAGTCACACTGAAGTGCATGGCACAGCGTTCATGAACCGCTTGTATGATATTTCTCTACACTTAAATTCTCTAATATCTCGCGGGGAAGAGGAACACCTAAATCTTTCCGTTTTCGATCTGATTTTTCTTATTTTATTTTGATATTTCATGTCTTGCTATGTAGGTGGGCGCTAACAAAGTATGTTCACATTCTGAAGAGAAAGTTGGTGAAAGAAATTTCCAAAATAGATCTCACCGCAACAAATAACGCCTTTCTTTTAATGATTTCCACCTCAACTCGTGCATCATTTCCGTGACACTCTCTCCCTATATCGCGAGCTGCTCTTCCCTGAACTTTCTCTATATAGTCCGTCAGTCCCACCTGTTGTGGATCCCACAATGCGCAGCAAAATTTCAAAATAGGACGCACAAGTGTTGTGTAGGCAGTTTCTTTATTAGAGCTGTTGTATCTCCTAAGAGTTCTGTCAATGCAACTCTTTGGTTCGACTTCCCTACAATATTTTCTAGTGTGTTCTTTCGAATTTGCCGCGGCGGAGCAGCCGAACACATTAAGGCGCTATGCTGCGATGCGCGAGGCCGCTCCCCGTCGGGGGTTCGAATCCCCCCTTGGACATGGATGTTTGTGCCGTCTTTAGTATAAGATAGTTCATAAGTAGTTTGTACGTTTAGGGACTGATGACCCCGTAGTTAAGTCCCATAAGCTATACAAACATTTCATTTGATTTTTCCATTTTAAGTTGCTCGTAATTGTTATTCCTATGTATTTAGTTGAATTGATGGCCTGTAGATTTGACTGATTTATCTTCTAAATGAAATTTAACGGCTTTCTTTTAGTGCTCATTTGGCTGACTTCACACTTATCATTGTTAAGGGTCGATTGGCAATTTTTGCACCGTGCAGAAATCTTATCCAAATCATTTTACTGTTGCTTTTGATCTTATGGTGCCTTTACTAACCGATAAATGACAGTATCATCCGCCAGCAGTCTAAGAGAGCTAATCACATTGTCTCCCAACTCTAATATATAAAGCAGAGTGTCAATGTGTATGTACGTGTTGCAGCCAATCATTTTCAAATGTTGTACACGTAAGCTTCAGTCCATGAGGACGGTCGCCGTAAGTGTAAGAATCACATACGGTATATAGTTCACGAGATATGATGTTATAAACAATGAGATGCGCGAAAAACTGCTGTATTTTGCGACAATGCTGCTCATTTTCTCCTAAACCATTGGACCGATTTCAATCAATTTTGGTAAAGACATTCCTTACCGTGAGGTAAGAATTGCTCCATTGTTAAGAATCACATACGACACCTGGTTCAAAAGACATTACGTCATAACCAATAGAAATCGTAAAAAATGCCATATAATGCGGCGAGACTTTCGAAATACACTGTATGAGAATGACAGTAGTTAGCGACTTGCAACAAACTTTAAACATAACTTCAAACCTTTATTAAACTTTTTCTCGCTGACAACCACACCAAAAAAACTGAAAGGAAAAAAGTTTCTCGCTTACTAATTTTCCGCTGTTCATGGACTAAAACTACGGCATTCGGTATGAGTTTACAATTTATAATTTGTACACTACAAATAATAGCCGCAGGAAAATTTACAGACAGGATACACACATACAGTTGAATGTACCTTCTAAATTTTATCACCGTAAGACACGTTGTTCATGAGATATGAGCACATAAACAACGTTCTGCTGTTCATGGACTAAAACTCCGCATTTCGGTATGACGTTACAATTTATAATTTCTACACTACAAATCGTAGCCTCAGGAAAAAAATGTTCAAATGTTTGTATAGTCTATGGGACTTAACTACGGGGTCATCAGTCCCTAAACTTACAAACTACTTATGAACTACTTACGAACTAGGACGGCACAAATATCCATGCCCGAGGGGGGATTCGAACCCCCGACCGTAGTGGCCGTGCAGACCGTGACTGGAGCGTCTTAGTCTCCTCGGCCACCGCGGCCGGCGCCTCAGGAAATTTTTCAGGCAGTATACACACATATAGTTGAGTGTACCTTCTAAATTGTATCACAGTACGACACGTAGTCCATTCTATAAGAGCACATCAACAATAGCGTTCATGGAAAACCGTCCCATCACGCACCGAGTTTTAATCTATTTCTCCTTTACTATTAATTGTATTTCCAAGAGATTTTACAGACATACAGCCCTTATACAAAAGAATATATACTGAAAAATGGCAGGAATAAAGAGGTAAATACCCGGGCAACGCCGGGTTTTCAGCTAGTCGTTTATAAAATAAGGAACAGTAGGGGCCCTATAACATTTCATTGGGGAATGCCAGATATCATTTCTGTTCTACTTCATGACTTACCGTGAATTATAACGTACTGTGTCGTTTCTGACAGGAAATCACGAATCCAATCGCACTACTGTGGCGATATTCCATAAGCACGCAATTTGATTGGAAGACGCTTGTGAGGTACAGTATTAAAAGCCATCCGGAAATCTAGGAAGACGGAACCTATTTGACATCCCTTGTCGACAATACTCATCACATCATCTAAGGAAAAGGTTAGCTGTGTTTCACAAGAACGATACTTTCTGAATCCGTATCGACTATGGGACAATAAGTCGTTCTCTTCGAGGTAGTTCATAATATTTGAGGGAAGTATATATTCTAAAATCCTGCTGGAAATCTACGTCAGTGATATAGGCCTGTAAATTTGTGTCTTCTGGAATACTGGTGTGGCCTGTGTAACTTTCCAGTCTTTGGATACGGATCTTTCGCTAAGCGAGCGGTTGTATATGATAGTTACGTATGGCGCTATTGCATCAGTGTACCCTGAAAGGAACGTAATTTGTATACAGGTGGCTTTTGTTAAGTGTTTTAAGTTGCTTTAATACTCCAGATATATCTACTTCTAAAATACGCATGCTGGTAGGTGTTGCTGATACGAATTCAGGAGTATTTGCTTCGTCTTTTTTCGTGAAGGAATTTCGGAAAGTAGTGTTTAGCAATTCTGCTTTATCAGAACTGTCATCAGCAGTATTATCATTGTTATCGCGTAGTGAAGGTATTGATCGTGTTTTCCCTCAGCGCCGGCCGCGGTGGCCGAGGGGACTGAGGCGCTCCAGTCACGGTCTGCACGGCCACTACGGTCGGGGGTTCGAATCCCCCCACGGGCATGGATATTTGTGCCGTCCTTAGTTTTGTGTCCCAGCCTCGTCGCCACTTCTGTGTCTCGTTTTCCGTCGTAGGTGTTGGTGGCCGAGTAGAAAAGTACCGACACAGGAATAAAGGATGCACGCTTGTGCAGGTACGAAGGTGAGCAGCCAATGGGACAGCAGAAACTAGAAACACTGGAGTAAATTAGAATGAGATATATATTTCACAGAGACTTAGTAATACTTAACTTTTACATAGCTCAGTACTGCAGAATGCTGATACATAGTTGAGCTAGAGGCCTGCCTAGTGCCTATCCGATAGCCAAGTCTTAACTGGTGCCTATCTGATTCCGAAGTGTTAACTGGTTCCTATTTCAGTCCCAAGTGAACGATGTCGTTCAGTGGTGGCCACGAGCGGAGTTGTAGCAGAGGGCGCTCGTGGCTGACGTCGTAAGAACGCCGCACCGCGCCGTGCGTGCATGGCGGCGCGCGGCGAAAGTAGACTTGTGCGACACCACACTTAGTATTAGGTAGTTCATAAGTAGTTTGTAAGTTTAGGGACTGATGACCCCGTAGGTAAGTCCCATAAGCTATACAAACATTTGAATTTTTTGCCTCAGCCAAACTCAGACCAGTCGTGTGAATTTCCCATTATACAAAATGATACTACATGCACCCCGCGTGTGTGTGAATACTAGTTATTCCTCATCAGATGACCCTGCTATCTCGTGGACGGCTTTATATCGATAGTAGGTAGGTAGTGACAATATTTTCACTGGACAATTGCATGTGTATGTACTATGTTAGGTTGTATTCTGAGGGTTAATTGCCACTCCCTGCATCAAGAGTCAATCCACTGCAGGCAGGGGCGCCGACTCCGTGGGTGCTGCGGTGCTGGTGCACCCCCCCCCCCCCCCACGAAATTTTTGGGGTGCTCAGCATCCACAAAAAATAAGGGAGGAAAATAAAGTAGCACAAAAATGGGGAAAATTGATAGCTGTCAATTATGTATTTTTCCATCTGATTGTCGCAATCACGATCTAGCCGCTAGGCTGTTCCAACAATGCCCCAAGGAGCACTCACTGCAGAGGCTTGCAGCCCGTTCGGATGGAGGGGCGAGACCACTGACCCCTGGCCGCATGACGTCGTAACCGATGCAACAGTCAGAGTTCAGTGACGGCCATAGTTTGTTGTGGCAGCTACATTAATTCTGTTCATTAAGATGGATTGATACCCGCCACTGTCTTTCACGTCAAAGTATTTAATTCTGCTAACAAGTACAGCATACTAGTGCAGTGGCGTTACACACGACTTCACGTAAAACATCGCGGGCAGGTAGAGGGCGAAGCACCTGCAGGGCTAGTGGCCGAGCTTAATAATGACACATAAACCGAAATTAACTGAAAAGGGAATCCAGGAAAGACGTTACGACTATTCATTGCTTCATTCACGAAGCGCCATTGTCTGCTGAAGGAGTGCCGTAATAAGAGGTGTTTTGTAGCCATATAAATAACCGCCGTTTCAAAGGTTTCCTGAAAGTTATACAAGTGGAGCATGGATATATACCTTAGCACAGTACAGTTCGTTGGCTTAGTTGTCTTGGGGATACTCAACACCCACACAAAATAAGGGAGGAAAATAAAGTAGCACAAAAATGAGGAAAAGTCATAGCTGTCATGAGGAAATATGTCTCTCTAAATGAAAGGGGCCAAATTCATTGTCGAACAGATTAAAACTGGATAGTAAATCTAACGCTCATTACTTACATAACTATGACCTTTAAGAAATTAATCATTGCAGGGCAAAGAACATCTAATAATAGAGATGAAAGACCAAATCAAAGTGTTTATGAAAGAGTTTCGTCTATCAGAGAGGCAAACGAGTAACGAAATACTGACATCCTCCAATCGTCTGATTCGTTTTAAAATTCCTAAAATTTCCTGTACTTACCAGTGGTGCTAATTTTCAAATTATTGATTTTTTGTTTTGTTTCTTATTTTGTTTTCTATAATATTGAATCTAGCACAGTTGAAGTACTGTTAATAATATCAGTTCTCTCTCGTTTTTCTCCAGATATCAAATCATGCAATGTTATTACTACTGACAGAGCGACAAATATGACTGGTACCGAAAAGGTTGCTAGCAAAAATCAAAGAAATTGAGCACTACTTGGTCCATTCTTTGAACCTAGTGGCCGAAAAGGTAATGAAAAATGAAATCACGAGCAACCACACTGATTTTCAAAAGTCGGAGCCCCTGCCTGCAGGCCTTCCTGTTTTCCGCTACAATCGTCAGAGGTCAAAGAAATGTAGCTAGTAGATTCTTTAACGCCTGAAGTATTGGTGAATAGTTTTTTTTTTTTTTCAACGATACGGAAAATGTAGTACCGGATGCCGCCTTAATGCCTGCGGCGAACGTACTTGGGACGAATTCACCGGCAGGTCTTCTCTGCTGGGACGGCCCGCGAAAAGCCGCCCTGCACGGCTTCGGGAATACATTTGTGGCGGCGGTGCTCGGCGCAATGCGTGCGCGCGGCCGGCGGGCGCGCGCGGTTGGCAGCCCTGAGCCGGTGTCGGGTGTCGGCCTGCAGGGGAAGCCCCTGGCCGCGGTAATCCGACAGCGCGGCGGCCGCGGCCGCGGCTGAGGCTGCAGCCGGCCACGGGCTTCCGGGGTACGGCGCGGCGGGCACCCTCCTAGGGCCGCAGTGCCAGCTGTTTATCATTCCAGAGCAGGGCCGCACCTGTACTGAGCAATAGTCTTGTGTAGTTCGCTCCCACAGGCGAACTACGCGAACTAGTTCGCATATCCTTCGCCTCTTACTTCGTTCTCTCCTTTTCCGAAGACTGACGGGGAACAGCGACAGGACGCGAGAGCGCGCAGCATCGCGTGTTTCCCACCTGCCAGTTACCGTCATTTCGAGCTGAGATGCAGCTCAGCTGTAGTTTCATAGTTCACTGCCACATATTTTCTCAAAAATTTCAAATGTTTGTATAGGTTATGGGACTTAACTACGGGGTCATTAGTCCCTAAACTTACAAACTACTTATGAACTAGCTAACACTAAGGACGGCACAAATATCCATGCTCGAGAGAGGATTCGAACCCCTGACCGTAATGGCCGTGCAGACCGTGACTGGCGTGCCTCAGTCCCCTCGGCCACCGCGGCCAGCCATATTTTCTTTTCTAAGGTATTCAGCAGTGTCTAAATGTAACCCTCATTCCAAGAAGGAAAGAGAACTCAAAACTTAAGGCTAGTCTACACGACGACACTAGGTTGCGAGACTCGTTTCATGAAATGAGTTGCGCGCAACTGGTTTCGTGTATGTCTGTAGACACGACGCCAATACTATGCACTTCAGTTTCGTTGTTTTGTGAATGCCGTACTCGCCATAGAATGAAAATTTTGGTACCTGTAAGAGTTGGGGCGCAGCTATTGCTTCTCTGTGTGAAGTCGCTGCATAAGACTAAACATAAAAAGTATAAGAAACGTGTTTGGGTTCGTGACTGGATTAAAAAAAGACGTCGGCTCGGTTGCTTAGCGAACTTGCTGAAAAATTGTAATTGAAGACCCTAGAAGCTATTTTAATCAACTCAGAATGTCACCAGAGCAGTTTACGTTCCTTTTAAACAGATTCAGTAATGCAGTAAAGAATGAAGATAATGTTATGCGTGAATCATTGTCACCAGAACTGAAATTACAAATTGCATTTCGTTTCCTGTCAAGTACATATTCGTCTCTACAGTACCTGTACCGTGTTTCAAAATCCACAATTGCCATATTCCGTTTGTATAGGTATTTGGAATTTAATGTATTTTAGCCTGAAATTCAATAATCGTGAACCCCTCAATATGTAATTCACGAATAATCGCTTCAAGAGCACTAAGACGCCGCTGCTTATTCCTGAAATTTTCGTCGTTAAAATGTCACAAACACCTATGCATCGCATATCTGTTCAAAAACCGAATTATTTCTTCCGTTCCGCCCCTTTATGTTCTGTTTTGTTGTGTACGGTTATAACCTAACCTAAAAACACGGGCAATCAGTTTCGCGAAAGTTGGGATGTGCCGAAGCTGTTTAGTTTCGCCAACGAGTTGCGCGAACACCTGCCGCGCATGCGCACTGGCCAGTACACAGTTTCATGAAAACTAGTGTCGTCGTGTAAACTAGCCTTTAACATTTTTTGCATTTATACGCGAGAAATTATGCATCAACCATTTTCTCTCGCCTGCATGATCCTGCTGACGGCTCGCGGGGTAGAATGTCGAGGATAACGTCGTATAAGCGACACTAACACTGTAAAGTAACGAACCGGTATAAAATTAATTAGCTACAAAACTGTAGTTTACTGCCTGTCGTCAGAATGTAAAGGTCGAAACCCAATGTCACTAGCGTGAAGATAAAAAATTTCTTCTATTTTATTTCTTAATACAAAATCAATTTCTGTAATAAGTGTGTGGTTGACCAAACTGGCTTAACTTTCGATTCAACTGAGGCGGCCGCCACTCTGAAACAAAGGATTGGAGTCGCCCAGCACCGAAGACAAAAATGCCTTTCTGCGCGTGGGAAATTGGTTTATTTAATAGAATAAATAGAGAAATCCATTTTAAAAATAAAATACTACGAGTACTCTGTATGCAAAGTAATTGAATAATGTTCAAATGTTTGTATAGCTAATGGGACTTAACTAAGGGGTCATTAATCCCTAAACTTACAAACTACTTATGAACTAGCTAACACTAAGGACGGCACAAATATCCATGCCCGAGGGGGGATTCGAACCCCCGAACTTAGTGGCCGTGCAGACCGTGATTGACGCGCCGCAGTCCCCTCGGCCACCGCGGCCGGCGTAGTTGAATGTCATTGTATCACCCATTCGTGTAAATAACTGGTTTATTTGCTTAAGTATTTGATGTCTAACTGCCCAAAAATACAGGTACTAGCACACGCTTCGGCAACACTGATCATTATATAAAAAAGCTGTTATAAAAAGAGCTCTTTTAGTAGCGGTAGCAAAAGCCAAAAAGAGCGGACGAACTAGAAGGAGCGGACGAACTAGGAGCAACGGATGAACTAGGAGCAGCGGACGATTATGCCAAACGTATCTCGCTTCATAGTTCGTTGTATTCTTTTCCGAAGGCAGACGGGCAATGGCGAGAGGGCGCGCACCAGAATTAAAAACCACGTGTTTGCCTTCTGCTGATGAGAGTCATTTCGAAGTGAGCGTCTGCTTGCTAGATTACGTAGTTCAGTGCTACAAAAATTTTTAAGTATTCTGCACTCTGCAATATCTGACTAATAAACTATATAATGCCAAGATATAGAGAACACGAGAAATTATCCACAAACTGTTTCTTTTGGTTTGCGTGATATCGTTAGCGGTTCAAGCAGCAAGCGCATGAAGCAGATAGGTTGGGGAACTTCTCCCTCCACCTGCATGCGCAGACCACGGCGCTCAGCCGTAACTGGGAGCGGACGAACTAAAAGAACGAACTAATTCGCGGCACTGTTCCGAACCCTTCCCCAACCCAATACGATGCTGAAGTATGAAATTCGCCTCTTAGGTGCCTACAACGTTCCCTTTGAAGAGAGCTGAATCGATTCGCGCTGCATTAGACCCTCTGCCATCTGTGGCGGCGGTCTCTGGTTCAGTGAAGCCCCGGAGAAAACCTCGTCGTGAAAATAAATAAATAAAATGAAAAGTGTTTTTAAACTGTCATTCTTCGTTTCTTTTTTCTATCAGACCATTTTATATGCACATCCAAAGTATTTTTATCGCATGAGAAACGTTTTACGTCACGGAGACAGCACGTATTCGAGTAGGGGCAGTGGCCGCAGCATTGCAATGCGCATGCGCGGATGAGGTTCAAATTCTTTTCTAAACATATGGGCGCTCCCATGGCAGGGAGGGGCAAGAGAAGTGGCGCTTTTAACATTGCCGTTGGAGCTGGCTACTCGAGATCTGGCGGTTACGCACGAATGGTCCCGAAGCAAGACAATGGAGTTACTATGCACCTTGCCTTGCGCATGCATAAATCTTCCATGAAACCAACATCCGCTCTTCATAGTTTAGCGCATTGAAGATTCATCAAAAACACGTAATATTTGGTAAAATACGACGTATGTCCACAAAGTAAGTTCCGTTTGATTATATAAGCCAAACGTGAACAGATACAGAAAAAATATTTACTGTATAAAAATCTGCAACTTTTCAACTACTTTTCTACATAACTTCCGAAATTTTGTATGCACTTGTCATAGCGTGGGACAAGTTTTTGTGTGCCTTCTTCATAGAAGGTTGCCGCCTGTGTATTCAACCATGTGGCAAACATGTTCTTTCAGCTCATCATCGTTGAAGTGTTGACCACCTAGGACAGATTTTAGGTGTAAGAAGAGATGAAAGAAGTCTTCTTCTTCCCTTCACGTTGCCGCCCGACCTCACAAGGCGAATGTGACCAAACAACTCTTATGGGAATTTCACTATGACCTGTTTGATCATCCTCCGTACAGTCTCGCTCCTAGCGACTTTCTTCTTACACCTAAAACCTGTCCATGGTGGTCAACACTTCAGCGATGATGACGAGCTGAAAGAACATGTTACCAATGGTTGAATACACAGGCGGCAACCTTCTACGGAGAAGGTATACAAAAACTTCTGCCAAGCTATGACAAATACCTACAAAATTTCGGAAGCTATGTAGAAAAGTAGTTTAATAGTTGTATATTTTTGTACAATAAATATTTTTTCTGTATCTGTAAACGTTTGTTTTATAGAACCAAACGGAACTTACTTTGTGGACATACCTAGTATCTTATAATTATACATTAAAAACGCATCAGCTGTAAAATCCTTCAGAAGATCGGATTATGAATAATAATGAAGTCACTACTCTCTAACTAGCAAGAATAGGCGTGTGGTTAATGGCATCGGGCTGCAATTTTTTAACCCAAATCATCTTTTAACAGATATGGGAACTACAATGACTTATGTATTGTTACTTGCCACGTATCTTCTAGAACGTTTTAGCAAATGTGTCGCGATTTTGAGAGTGAATGACATTTATACACTTTGTTGTAATAAATATTTAACTGTTTGAAAAGATGTGGGGGAGATCAGCCTTTGCGCATGCGAGCTGAAGATAGGCTTCATCGTAAGAGATTCATTTAGTTACAGTCACTTAATAGTGTAATCAGTTACTTACTGTATGTTAGTGTCTAAGTGCATTTCATACGTTCTGTCGGCCGCGGTGGCCGAGCGTTTTGCGGCGCGCCAGTCACAGTCTGCACGGCCACTACGGTCGGGGGTTCGAATCCCCCCTCGGGCATGGATATTTGGAATATTTGTGCCGTCCTTAGTATTAGCTAGTTCATAAGTAGTTTGTAAGTTTCGGTACTGATGACCCCATAGTTAAGTCCCATAATCTCTACAAACAATACTCAGTACTCAATACTCATATGTTCTTCGTGTTTATTATCAGAGGAAAATGAACATTCAATATCTTTTAGAAACAAATTACTCAGCTTTAAGCTTGGAACAAAAGAGTGAAATAAAGAAGCTTGGCAGGCCGACGCTTCAGCTCGAGTTGAAGCAAGCGCAAACAAGCCAAGGTAAGAAACTGCAGATATTTTAACGAAAATATATATAAAAGGGAAAGGTAAGGGGAGACTTCATAGTTGGTATGTCAGATGCTTTTCTATTTATTCTGTATTAACATTTTTCTGTGAACAAGTGAATTCGTACCATCTGTAATTCAATAACATATTTTTTCAATTGGCATATCTGTGAAGAAATGTTAGCGACATTCAGTGTGTAATTGATGATGGCCTAAGAAGCCGAAAGCCGGTTAGTAACTCAATAAATAACTTTGCAGAACAACTGAAATTTTTCCCTTTTTGATAATATTATCATGTTCTGTCAAGCACCGATAGATACTGGTTTTAGATACAATTTCACATGCACTGTCTCAATAAGATTCCACGAGATTCAGTAAGAAGATGTTCTTCGTAGACTGATACACAATTTTATACAGTTCTATGCTACTGTTAGATTGTGCTCTCTAGGTTAAATATTACTGCGTCATACTTAGACTAGATACCGCACTGCCAGACTGCCGGTACAATCCGAAGATTGATTTGAATACCAAAGTGCTTTACTAGGCATGGTCCTGTTAGAAGGTTGTATGCCGTTTCATACCAACTTCCGACCTTTGAACTGTCCTGTTTGGAGGTGGTATGCCGTTGCTACTCGATATTTTTCACACACTCTCACAGGTGAAGAAATTGAAAACTGACAGATAAAAATCGGAGGACCTGGTGGTGATCGAACCAGGAACTTTACCACTGTGCTACCGAGAACAAACACCATTTCTCTGTGAGTTTTTTATACCAAAGTTGGATCACCACCTATCACGACGTTGAACACCATACGTGGTTGGAAATGCACGCCTGATTTACTTATAAATAGACCAACACACACCTTTAGCCGTTAAGGTCGAAAACATAAAGTGTACCTTTCTAACGCGCGCCGTTAGAAAACGGAACAAGAGAGAAATATTATAAAAGTGTCTATATGTCTACGCACTTAATTGTTATTCGTACAGTAAATATGTAGATGGGTCTCAGGAGTATCTGTGCACCTTATGTTTTAACTCACAGGCAGTAACTGTGAACATGTGCAGGTTTTAGAGGCTAACAGTGTTCGCAACATACATTCTAACAACAGGACAAAACACGAAGAGATTGTACAGTGAAAGCATTCACGACCTGATGGCACAGTTCGTGATGAATGTTTGGTCGTGGTCCTTGAAACATTTCCGCTCCTGACGTTTTATCTAGAGCTGCTGCGCTAGACATCTTCAGACGTGCTCTTGGCGCTGCGGTGCTGAGTCGGCAAGACCCAGAACCACGGAAGCGGAAGATTCATCAGCAACCAAGAAAGAATTACTGGAATGGGGCAGAAATCGGTAGATGTACCGGGTGATCAAAAAGTACAAATTTGAAAACTTAATAAATCACGGAATAATGTAGATAGAGAGATACAAATTGACACACATGCTTGGGATGACATGGTTATTAGAAAAAAAAATGAAAAAAAGTTCAAAGAACGTCCGACAAATTGCGCGTGATTCTGGTTTTGTAACTGCTACCGTGACGGGTGAGAAGTACACCGATATGTTACAGAATCGCATCATCCCCAGCCTGGCTGATAAACACCTGCTGGAACGTACGATTTTTATGTTGGATATCGCTCCACCCCATACTGCTAGACGCGGGAAAGATCTGTTGCTCGCGTCGTTTGGTAATGATCGTGTGCTCAGCCGCCACTTTCGTCATGCTTGGCCTCCCAGGTCCCCAGACCTCAGTCCGTGCGATTATTGGCTTTGGGGTTACCTGTAGTCGCAAGTGTATCGTGATCGACCGAAATCTCTACTGATGCAGAAAGACAACATCCGACGCCAATGCCTCACCATAACTCCGGACATGCTTTACAGTGCTGTTCACAACATTCTTCCTCGACTACAGCTATTGTTGACGAATGATGGTGAACATATTGAGCATTTTCTGTAAAGAACATCATCTTTGCTTTGTCTTAATTTGTTATGTTAATTATTGCTTTTCTGATCAGATTAAGCGTCATTTGTCACACATTTTTTAACTTTTTTTTGTTTTGTATTTTTGTTTTTGGTTCTAATAAAATCATTCCAAGCACGTGTGTCAATTTTTACCTCTCTATCCACATTATTCTCTGATTTATTAAGATTTCAAATTGATATTGACTTTTTGATCACCCGGTACATGTAGCGACGAACAAACGATTACAAATTCTGAAAAATTTAAGGATTAATGATTCACGATTGAGAACTTCACACACTTAGTAAGACAATAACGTATTGGTCAACCTCTGGCTCTTATGCTAGAAGTTCATCGAGAATTCATTCAGCAATCATATTACGTGCAGTCAGTCTAACGTTCGTCTGCCAACTTCTTAAAGTCATATAGGCACGCGACAAAACGTGTGTGCCACACTTTTTTTCTCTGTAAAGTTCTGCAGTTCCAGAATTAATCTCTTTTGATAGTAGTTGGGATTTGCTGTAGATTTAAGTGAGCTTTTTGTAGTGGTCCGTTACAATGGAGGATTCATATTTCCTCTTACTTATATAAACATTGCAGTGTTTTTCTTTTTTTTTTTTTTTGTCACTCACAAACGAAATGCCAAAGGTGTATGAAGTCATAATTAGTGGCATTAAGGATGATATTTTTTATTTTACAGATGTATGGATCACTTACTACTTTTGATACAGTCAGTTCATTTCAGAAACAACGTTATTGACCATTTGCAGAATGTCTGACAGTATGCATCTGACACTGAGTGAAATTTTTATTATGAATCTTATGAAATCGTTACTATGTGTGTTTATTAATTCCAGCATTAATTATGTTGTCTGTTTTTTAGTTACAACAGAAGTAACAAGATTCTGTTGGTACGTGATGAACATCATTGTCATGAAATTTTATGTTTCAGATCTTTGACTCATATAATTTTAGTCAGTGTAAATCGCACAATTTAGAATTTTATTTTTTAGGCTGACCGGTTTTGGTCAGAAGAGATCATCTCACATCCTGTCTCTGAAGTTGGCTTCTGGAGACGATGGGCATGTGCCGATTGCTCGGCCTATATAATAATATTATAAACTGTGCGATCTGCACTGATCATTTTTATGAAATTTACTCTGTACTTTCCAATCATGTTTTCAATAATGATCACATGATTTTTCTTTTTTCCTTTCAAGGTTCAGCTTGCAGCACTACCTGTCTAGACAACAAGGTTGTTGTTGTGGCCTTCAGTCCAAAGACTTGCCTAACCGGTTAAGGAATGGAACGTTCCATGCTTTTCCTGATGATGACATTCTCCTCGATAGTTCCACCTGGAGATCCGAATATCGGACTACTTTACCACAGAATATTATATCCAAGTGAACGCCATTTCAAGTACCCACATTGTAGAGCTGCATGTCTACATCTACATAAATACATCTTCTCGAGAAAAGTAACGGCCTTAGTGTCCCATTGCTTTCAGCCGTTCGCAGTAGCTGTGTGGTAAAGCAACATTAGCTGATGTTACAAGGTCAGACTTTTGACCCTGCAACTACAGAAAAAGCTGATGCCCCTCCTCAGGAACCACACGTTTGTCTGGCCTCTCCAAAGATATTCCTACGGTCCGGCTATCTGAATCGTTGAGGTGCCAAAGACAGCCCACCTCGGCAATATATGTGGTTCATTGGAAGGGACAAGAAAGTCGTTCTATCTATTCTTCGCCTGAGTTTAACAGTTTACTGTAAATAAAATGACAGAAGAAATACAGTTTTAAAGGGGAAAGAACAGAAGAAGAGTGCCGTGTGGAAGAACCAGCAGAAGGAAGATGTCAGATGTAGTCACCTTTCGAAATACTACACGTCCATAAAAGTGCCCAGGGGCTGTTATGTTGCTGACTTGAAGTACAATAAAAATGGATGGTAAGTAGTTAACTGTACCTGTCATTAGTATTTCATTCAACAGATGAAATAGACTAGCATTGCATTTCGCATCATTTGAAATATTTGGAATTAATTGAGTTTTTTACTACTTTCCAGATTTTCGGAAGCTTCTTTGTATAAATGCATCCAAAGCAGAACGAGGCGCATATCTTCTCAAATACATGAGCATCAGCAGTCTCTCAAGAAAAAAGGATATCTCTGGAGGTAATAACTCCTACAATGCATTTACCAAAAAAATGATGGTAGATGCGTCTGAAAAGATCAAGTGGTCATCAATCAGAAGACTGGTTCCAGAACCACAGTTGTTTACTATGGACGGTCCTGATGGAAGTGGTATGCCGTTGTCTTCCACCGCACTAACCTACCCAGCCAGTTATAGGGGGAATCTACAGTTTAAGGTGGTTTCCGAATCACAGTGCAACTGGACAATTTTCACATTAATACATCTACATCTACATGGGATACTTTGCAAAACACATTTAAGTGCCTGGCAGAGGGTTCATCGAGCCACCATTATATTATTTATCTCCCATTCAATTCTCGAATAGCACGCGGGAAGAAAGAACACCTGAATCTCTCCGTTCGAGCTCTGATTTCTCGTATTTTATTCTGATGGTCATTTCTACCTATGTAAGTGGGAGTCAACAATATATTTTCGCATTCGGAGGAGAATGTTGGCGATTGGAGTTTCGTAAGTAGCCCACACCGCAGCGATAAGCGCCGTTGTTGTAATGATTCCCATGCCAGTTCCTGTATCATTTCCGTAACGTTGTCTCCCCTGTATCGTGACAATACGAAACGAGCTGCCCTTCTCTGGACTCTTTCGATGTCCTCCGTCAGACCCACCTGATAAGGATCCATCACTGGGCAGCAATACTCCAAAAATGGACGGACAAGCATAGTGTATGAAGTTTCTTTTGTAGTTCTGTTGCATCTTTTAAGGGTTCTGCCAATAAAACGCAGTCGCTGATCGCCTTTCCCACTACATTATCTACGTGTTTCTTCCAGTTCAAGTCTGAAGTAATAGTAATAGGTTTACGGCCTTCACTTTTGATTGGTTTATCTTGTACACAAAGTTTAACGGATTTCTTTTCGTTCTCATGTGGATGACTTCATACTTCTCATTATTTAGAGTCAATTGCCAATTTACCATTGCTATAAGTTAAAAAAAAGTGAAAAGTGACAGGTAAAAATGTACATCCTCGCAAAATCATTTCCAGCTATCAAATGTTCAATGTTCTGTAAATCTATCGGACCAAACCGCGTGGTCGTCAGTCCGTAGCTTACAAACTACTTAAACCTAGGTAAACTAACCTAAGGACAAACACACACACCCATGCCCCCGGGAGGACTCGAACCTCTACGGCGAGCAACCGCGCGCTCCGCAATGAGCCGCTTTAGAATTTCCAGCTATCACACGAGAATCACGTGCTAGTCTCCGCCGTATTGCGCGATACGGGACTCAAACCTGGGACCTTTGCCTATCGCAGCGCTCTACCGACTGAGCTATCCCGACACGACTCACGATGCCGCCCCACAACTTTACTTCCGCCAGTACCTCGCCTCCTACTTTCCAAACTTCACAGAAGCTCTCCTGCGAAACATGCAAGACTAGCACTCCTGGAAGGAAGGATATGGTGGAGACATGGCTTAGCCACAGCCTAAGGGATCTTTCCAGAATGAAACTTTTCACTCTTCAGCGGAGTGTGAGCTGATATGAAACTTCCTGGCAGATTAAAATTATGTGCCGGAACCGGGACTCGAACCTGGGACCTTTGCCCGCGAAAGGCAAAGGTCCCAGGTGCGAGTCCCGGTTCCGGCACATAATTTTAAAATTTTAATCTGCCAGGAAGTTTCATATCAGGTCACACTCCGCTGCAGAGTGCAAAGTTTCATTCTGAATATTTCATTTGTCTTTATTGTTCATCGAAACATAAAATGACAAGCTGTTCAGCAGTAATCTAGATATTTGTGTTCCAGACCGCAGCATACACCAGCAGTCCTACCAGCCGGTAACACGTCCTCTTGCTCTGACCCCTGCCTTCGTTCGTCGTCGCAGACTGTCCACTACACCATCAAGGGACTGTCCAGCTCCTCAACGGCTGTTCCGCGTAGATCTCTCAGGTTCGTTGTGTGGTCGCACCGTCAAAAACCAGAGCTTTTCAATATATCCCAGGCATGTTCGACAGGGTTCGTGCATGGATAAAATGCTCGCCATTCCAATCTTGCGATGCCGTTGTCACGAAGGAACGCGTTCGCAGTAGTCTTGTGTAGTTCACGAACGAACTAGTTCGGAAGAGCACTCCAACAGGCGCACTACGCGAACTAGTTCGCAGATCTCTCGCCTCTTAGTTCGTCCGCTCCTTTTCCGAAGACTGACGGGGAACAGCGAGAGGACGCGAGAGCGCGTAGAATCGCGTGATTCCCTTCTGCCAGTTGCCGTCATTTCGAGCTGAGATGCAGCTCAGCTATAGGTTTAGTAGCGATAGAAGGAGGTAAAACGAGCTGACGAACTAAAAAGAACGACCTTCATCGTGGCCGAGCTGCGAACTAAAACGAGAACTACCGGTCGCGAACTAAAATATGCGCGATAGGTCGCGAACTAAAATATGCGCGATAGGTCGCGAACAGTATTAAAAATCACATGTTTGCCTTCTGCTGATGAGAGCCATTTCGAGGTTAGCGTCTGCTTGCGAGATTACATAGTTCAGTGCTACAGAATTTCTGCTTTGAAGTATTCTGCACTCTGCAATATCTGACTAATAAATTCCATAATGCCAAGATATAGAGATAACTCTAAACCTAAACGCGAGAAATTATTCACAAACTGTTTCTTTTGGTTTGCGTGATATCGTTAGCGGCTCAAGCAGCAAGCGCATGAAGCAGCTAGGTGGGGGGAACTCCCTCCACCTGCATGCGCAGACCACGCCGCTCAGCCGTCACTGGGAGCGGACGAACTAAAAGAGCGAACTAGTTCGCGGCAGAGCCGCGAACTAAAGTGAGCGCTCACAATCGCCAACTATTATGCGCAAGTCTAGTTCGCAGAATGTGCCCGACGAGCGCGAGACGAATCCCTCAGCGACATGCTGCCGATGGTAGCAGTTTAGGTCGAAGGATGTCGTCCCTGTTCCGTTTAGCCCTTTGATTGCCTTCTTCGACCAGCAGTGGCGTGCATTGGCCCCACATATTTACATCTACAAAGATAATCCACAAGTCACTCTGAAGTGCATGGCTTAGGGTTCACGGAACTACTTTTGATATTTCTATATAGATACAGTTTCTCGTCTAGCTTGCGGGAAAAGGGAACACCTAAATCTTTCTCTTTTCGGTCTGATTTCACTTGTTACACAAGGCGCGTCCAGAAAGTAAATTCCGTTTCAATTCATCTCCGCTGCAGCGCTGCGACTGCAGCTCCGCACATGCGCTGTAGACGATGTGTATCAAGGAGAAGAACGTGCGCCATTTGGAGATCGCTGTCAGTTACGTACGCTTTGTTGTGCTTGTTTGAAATGTCGGCGTTGATTGAAAATCCCGCCGCCTGTGAAATCAGGCGGCTGATTCGGTTTCTGAATGCGAGGAAAGTGAAACCAAATGAAATTTATCGGCAAATTTGCGAAGTTTACGGACCAAATGCGATGAGTGATTCGATGGTGAAAAGATGTGTCCGACAGTTCAATGGCGGGCGTAGTGATGTGCACGACGAAGAACGAAGTGGGCGTCCACCTTTGGTTACAGAAGAACTGGTTCACGCGATTGATGACAAGATCCAGGACATCTCAAGTATTTCGTGGACGGTTATAACTTCACCAATGACGACGAGCTGAAAGAAACTGTTTCCAACTGGTTGAAGACACAGGCGGCAGATTTCTATGAAGAAGGAATACAAAAGCTGGTGCTAAGCTACGACAAATCCCTGCAAAATTTCGGCAGCTATGTGGAAAACTAGTTTAAGAGTTGTAGAATTTTGAGCAATATAAATTTCTTCTGTATCTGTGTACAATTTCATTTTTTTTTTTTTTTTACCAAACGGAACTTACTTTCTGGACGAGCCTCGTATTATGAACTTTCTCTAAATCGTCCTTCAGTTCCACATGGTGTGTATCCCACAATGCGCAGCAGTACTCCAAAATAGAACGCACAAGTGTAGTGTAAGTGGCTTCTTAATTATAACTGTTGTATCTTTTAAGTGTTCTGCGAGTGAAGCGTAGTCTTCGGTTCGCCTTCCCTACAGTATTTTCTATGAGTTCTTTTCAATTTAAGTTGTTCGTGATTGTTATTCCTAAGTATTTAGTTTAACTGAAGGCCTGTAGATTTGACTGATTTATTGTGTAATTGAAGTTTAACGGATTTGTTTTAGTAGTCATTTGAATGACTTCTCACTTATTTAGGGTCAATTGCCAATTTATACACCATGCCGATATCTAAATCATTATGCAGTTGCTTTTGATCTTCTGCTGATTTTACTAACCAATAGCCGCGGCGGAGTGGCCGAGCGCATTGAGGCGCTATGCTACATTGCGCGAGGCCGCTCTCTGTCGAGGGGTTCGAATCCCCCCTCGGGCATGGATGTTTGTGCCGTCTTTAGTATAAGGTATGTAATATTGCGTTTTCTTTCTTCCGATCAGGTGTTGGTGTAGTAGTTACTGTTCGTAGCCGCTATTGAAGTTCACTAACGGTACAATAATACCAGAAAATAATTTGGTGGATCTGACACATTTAGCTAACTTTATAAATAGAAGACTCAAAAAAGGAAGCGGAACCTGACTTTAAAGTTTAGCGGCAGTAGTAATTTGAAATGAAAGCAACACCTGAGCACAATATTACACAAAGAAACTAGCAGATTCCACGATGATATTTCTTACCATGATGATTATGTTAAGTTGACTGGATGTAGCAGATGAAGCTGTAAAAACTTTTGCTGCATTATGTAAAATGATGCTTGGTTGGCTTGGAGCAGATTGTACTAACTGAATGACCGTTTAAAAAATATTAAGTTAACTTTCGTGACAAAATGCTCTTTAAATCGATCGGATTTCGTTTAATTCCGAAGATTTCTTTGCAGGCATTGCTAGAAAGTCACATTCATGAAATTTACAAATAATGAGATCTCGAAGTAAATCTAGTAAATTGTAGATACAAGTCCAACAATGGCTCCAAGCATCATATTACATAATTAAGATTACTGCTGGAAAAACAGAAACACTTCATGAATTATTAAAGGTGGGTCATTTGAAATAAGTAAAAGATTTATACGTAACTAAATATATTTTCACCATACTTCATAAGAAAAACGCTATCACACACACTTACATTTAATAATGAAGAAGTCCCTGACGTGCGACTGTTCTCAATGAGGTAGGAAACATGAAAGACTAAGTTCACAGCCGCGTTCTGGGCAGCTCGTAAAAAATAGATGAACGTCAAAAATAAATGAAGAGCGTTATTAGCTGCCAGAGAAAGCTGTGGTCAGCGATAAGCATCGTAAATAAATTATTCATCGAATGA
Source organism: Locusta migratoria (assembly GCA_026315105.1). NCBI lineage: Eukaryota > Metazoa > Arthropoda > Insecta > Orthoptera > Acrididae > Locusta > Locusta migratoria. The sequence goes on from CM048746.1 coordinate 660,120,272, forward strand.
AAATTTTTAATGTAATACTAGAGGTAGTACATAAGTAGTTTGTAAGTTTAGGAACTGATGACCCCGCAGTTAAGTCCCTTAAGCTTAACAAACATTTGAACTAACCGATAAATGACAGCATCATCCGCGAACAATCTAAGAGAGCTACCCAGTTGTCTCCTAAATCGTTTGTAGAAATAAGGAACAGAAATGGCCCTGTAACACTTTCCTGGAGAACGCCAGATATCACTTCTGTTCTAATGCCACCCCAAAATATCAGCGAACTACCACTTTGCTGCAGTCGCTGGACGGTTAGTGTTCATCTTATATCTTCCTTTCAAGACACTGTCCATCCCATTCAATTGCTCTTCCAGATCCTTTGCGGTCTCTGCAGAATTACTATGTCATCGGCAAACCGCAATGTTTTTATTTTTTCTCCCTGAACTTTAATTCCCTCTCCAAATTTCTCCTTGCATTCCTTCACTGCTTGCTCAATCTGCAGATTGAACAACAATGGCGAAAGGCTACAACCTTGTCTTACTCCCTTCCCAACCTCTGTGCCCCTTTCTTGCCCTTCGACTCTAATAACCGCTGTCTGGTTTCTGTAGAGGTTGAATATAACTCTTCCTCCCTATATTTTACTCCTGCTACATTTAGAATTTGAAACAATGTATTCCAGTCGACGTTGTCAAAAGCTTCCTCCAAATCTACAAACGCTAAAATCGTACGTTTGCCTTTCCTTAGCCTATCTTCTAGGTAAAATTTTAACAACTTGATCAACTGCTTTGGGAGCCCCCCCCCCCCCCCCCACCACAGACGCGAGGCTGTATGCAGTCCCCGACGACAGCGCCGCCACTTGCTGGAGGTCTCAGCTGACGTAGATTTTCAGATGTGGTGAGCCTCGCATCAGACTAATTTTCTAACTGAAAACAACGACAACAACAACATGAAGAGCGATGCAGTGAGCGGTGGAGTGTAGACAGTGGCAGAGGAGGAGGAGGCGGAATGTTTTCCGCGGCCCGCTGCGGGTCTTCGGAGGCCGGCCAAGTGCGGCAGCGAGGCGCTAATCCCGAGGACACGTGCCCCGCAGGATTACCACCAGCCTGCAGCCTGCCACACGACCTGCACTGCCCAAAGTTAAAATTACTGCACACACTGCCCATAGCACCCCCTGAGATTTAATGGCAGCGTGGCGCGATTGGGATCTCGCCAAACACTGAATGCAAGCCTAGTACCAAAACAGGACCAAGTGCACTACTGCCCAGGGGCGCCGACTCCGTGGGTGCTCCGGGGCTCGTGCACCCCCCAAGATTTTTTTGGGGGTGCTGAGCACCCACATAAAACTGAGGTGGAAAATGAAATTGTATAAATTTTAAAAAAATCCGGGAAAAATCAAAACCTACCTTATGACTCAAGAGGCAATGCAAAACGTGACAATAGCGAGAGATGATATTTCATACGTGAAAGAAATGATCAGTTTTGTACGCGGGTCCCCGAGCAAGTAGTAATGAGTGTCGTGTTTTACCCACTTTATTCATCCTGAAGCACGTCGGTCCTTTTGACCTTTCAGGTGTACGCATTTATGAAGATTAAATTGTGTTCAAATGTTTGTAAATCTATCGGACCAAACTGCGTGGTCATCAGTCAAAATGTTCAAATGTTTGTATAGTCTATGGGATCTAACTACGGGGTCATCAGTCCATAAACTTACAAACTACTTATGAACTACTTAGGAACCAGGACGGCACAAATATCCATGCCGGAGGGGGGATTCGAACCCCCGACCGTAGTGGCCGTGCAGACCGTGACTGGAGCGCGTAAGTCCCCTCGGCCACCGCGGCCGGCACATGTGATTACATTTTCACGCAATTTCGGCGCACAGATCCTGAGAAATCAGTACCCAGAACAACCACCTCTGGCCGTAATGACGACGTTGATACGCCTGGGTATTGAGTCAAACAGAGCTTGGATGGCGTCTACAGGTACAGATGCCCGTGCAGGTTCAACACGATACCACAGTTCATCAACAGTAGTGACTGGCGTATTGTGACGAGCCAGTTGCTCGGCCACCATGGACCAGACGTTTTCAATTGGTGAGAGATCTGGAGAATGTGCTGGCCAGGGCAGCAGTCCAACATTCTCCGAACATTTTCTGTATCCAGAAAGGCCCGTACAGGACATGCAACATGCGTTCGTACATTATCCTGCTTAAATGTAGGGTTTCGTAGGGATCGAATGAAGGGTAGAGCCAAGGGTCGTAACAAATCTGAAATGTAACGGCCACTGTTCAAACTGCCGTCCATGCGAACAACAGGTGACCGAGACGTGTAACCAATAGCACCCCATACCATCACGCTAGGTGACACGCTAGTATGGCGATGACGAATACACGCTTCCAGTATGCGTTTACCGCGATGTCGCCATCACGGATGCGACCATCAGGATACTTGTAAACAGAACCTGGATTCATCCGAAAAAAATGTCGTTTTGCCAGTCGTGCACCCAGGTTCCTGTAAAATAAAAGTAAAATAAATACCGCCCACAGGAAAATAAAAGGTGCGTTTGAAGACAAGAAAAGCACATCCGTGAATATCAAAAGCTCAGATGGAAAACCAGTACTAAGCAAACAAGGAAAAGCTAAAAGGTGGAAGGAATATATTAAGAAGCTATTTAAGGGAAGTGAACTTGAAGATGGTATTGTAGAAATACAAGTGGAAACAGATAATGTTAGGAAAAACAATACTGCGAGCAGAATTTGTCAGAACAGTGAAAGATGCCTGCTTACCTATATCCATACTAATATTATAAATGCGAAAAAGCTCGTTTCTGTTAAGCTTGCACTACTAAACCGCATAACTGATTTTTATGATATAAAGTATGGATATAGTTTGAACGCTACTTTACAAACTGTATGATTCAAGCTATTTGTTCATTTTAAATGTATAACTCGATATATGGTACAGCTGAGCATTAATATTTCTCTTATAGCTTCTGAGACCCTTGAAGACTCCTTAGAAAACCTATTTATTCCTTGACTTTTGAAATTTACCACATTTATTAAAATACTTTTAATGGTTGATATATTGTACGTAATACGATTCAACATAAACAATAGCATGGTTACACAAGATGTCAACGTCTTCCAACTGCCGAACCGATTTCGATGACATTTGACTCCTGCATATTTACGTGTTGGGTAGCTTCCTCAGTCAGCAGTTTAGTAACGATTTAAAAAACAGAATTTCTTTTCATATTTAATAATATCTTTATTTTCATCTCGACAAAGAAGATCATAATTTATCGTCATTCTACGCACGCTTTTATACTCAATCCAGAAATTTGGAAACGTAATAACAAAGTTGTGAAATTATTGTACTTTCTATGGTCTTTGACACGCATGCAAGAAGATCAACGCGGGCATAGTTCAGTTTCAAAAGTAAGAATATCCAGAAACATGCCAAATCGTAAGGAAAAAAATGTCGCGTCCTTCTTGACTAAATGAGGTGAGGAACCCTTAAAAGCAAAAAAAGTTCCAATGTTTGTAATCCTAAAGAGCCAAACTACGTTGGTCATCAGTCCCTAGTCTTACAGACTACTTAAACTAGGTTAAACTAACCTAAGGACAACACACACATCCATGCCCGAGGGAGGATTCGAACCTCCGACGCGGGAGGCTGCGCGATCCGTAACGTGGCGGTCCAGACCGCTCGGGTATTCCCACGCGGCCCCTTAAAAGCGGTCGTTTGCAGAGGCACGAGCATATAGCTAGTTTTTTCATATTTTTTATTCTGGTTTTACTACTATTTGGATTTGTAAAAAGAAAAATAGATAAATTTTAATTTCAAATTATACCAAGTGAAATAATTTGTTTTTCAAAATAGTGTTTAATTGTTTAAAATTATATGCTACTTTCATTAACGTTTTATGTGGTAAGTACAAAAATTGTTTTTCATTATATACAGTTTTTAATGGAATTATTTATAAATTTCAATGTAAGCCACCAGTCAGCTAAAACATTTTAATTGATGCTCCTATTAGGTACGAATTGTATTATCGACACTGAACTTTTCTGTGCAATTTCAGAGATTTTTTAGGTGAATGAACAATTTCAATAGTCTGAAAAAACTTTTTATTTTCCATTATCACCATATTTGTTCAACGTATTTGTTGAAGAAGCCATTGAAAAGTTGAAAAGAGCAACCAAAGTAATAAGAATTAACGGGGAACGAATACACTGTATCCGTTTTGCAGATGATATAGTAGTACTTGCTGACTCAGTAAAGGAAATGGAGTTTATGTTGCTAAAATTTGCCAAAATCCTAAGAGAATTTAATCTAAAAATAATAAGAAGAAAACAAAAACTATGGTAGTTGGGAAGACAAAAGAAAGGGTAAAGTTAATATTAAACTAGAAGATGATGTTTTAGAGCAGGTTGAGAACTTCTGTTATTTGGGGAGCACAATCACTGACGACAATAAATGTATCACAGATATAAAGACAAGAATAGCCATGGCAAAGAAAGCTTTCCAAAATAAAAGGAATTTACTAACAGACAATCATATAAGCCTAGAAAGTAGGAAAAAGTTTGCCAAAACTTTTGTTTGGAGTGTGTTAACATACGGATGTGACGCGTGGACTCTGGGAAAGGCGGAGAAAAAGAGACTAGAATCCATGGAAATGTGGATATGGAGAAGAATGACGAGAACAAGCTGGGTAGATAGGAAAAGTAATGGATAGGTCTTAAGAGAAGTGAATGAGAACAGAACTCTGCTAAATTATATAGGAAGAAGAAAATCAAAAATGATAGGGCACATAATGAGTCACAGCCAGTTCCTAAAGAATGTATTTGAAGGAAAAGTTTTATGGAAAAAACCAAGTGGCAGGCCAAGAGCAACGTATTTTAATAACGTCAAAGAAGATATGGGGATAAAATGATATGAAGAATTGAAGAGGATGACAATGGAGAGAGGGACGTGCCTAAATCGACAAGGGTAGCCCTTAGTTTATAATGATGACTGGCAAAAAATGAAGATCGCGGACACGTGTAGGAAATTCGTTTCCTTTCTACAAAAATTAATAAGGAATGTTGAAATATTTGCGGCCAGCCAAAATTCTAGCCCGGCTCTCTTGCTTACTATCAGTAGCGGTAACCGGTGTGCCACTGGGACACACCGACCACCACATCCGTACGGACTTTCATAGCACGCCTCCCGCAAGACGCAAATTTTCAGCCCACCCACATACTGCTAACATACAGCCCTGCCTATTTACACTCACTACGCTCGGCGTTTCTCCGAGTCCAGTAATAGTTCAGGCCTGGTATATACTAAGCCAGTATAACTCCGACGGGTATTTTGGTGCCTAGAGCAATCTTGACCACAAGCAGTGAGATGTCAACAGTTGCCAGAGTTCAAATATTTGTCAAGCTTATGGGTACTTAACTGCGGGGTCATCAGTCCCTAAATTTACAAACTAACTTATACTAAAGACAGCACAAACACCCATGCCCGAGGGAGGATTCGAACCCCCGACGGAGAGCGGCATCGCGCATCGAAGCATAGCGCCTCAATACGCTCGGCCCCTCCGCGGCGACAGTTGCCAGAGTACACGAAGGCCTGTATGAGGTGAAAGATTCGTCTGATGACGTAATAGTAAAAGAAACTGTGATCGATAGGAGATTCAGTAGTGGAATCAGAATTTGTCAGAGGTCTGCGCGACTTGCAATCAAATACGGCAGATTCGTAGATAACATTCTATCGGAATTTCTACAATTTTGCCAAACGACTATTCAAGTTGGTGGCTAGAATCTATGAGACTGGCAACTTTAAAATCTAATATATAAAGCAGAGTGTCCGTATATTTGTTCAAAAAAATGTTTGTAAACCTTATGGGACTTAACTACGGGTTCATCAGTCCCTAAACTTACAAACTACTTATGAACTACTTACGAACTAGGACGGCACAAATATCCATGCTCGAGGGGGGATTCGAACCCCCGACCGTAGTGGCCGTGCAGACCGTAACTGAAGCGCCTCAGTCCCCTCGGCCACCGCGGCCGGCGTATATATATTTGTACGTGTTGCATACAAATCTACAGTTTTGTTCCAATCTTTGTGAAATTTTGTACCTGTAAGCTTCCATCCATGACGACGGTCGCCGTAGGTGTAAGAATCACATACGATATATAGTTCACGAGATATGACGTTATAAACAATGAAATGTGTCTAAAAATGCTGCATTTAGCGACAATGCTGCTCAATTTCTCCTAAACCATTGGACCGCTTTCAATCGAATTTAGTACATATATTCTTTACGTGAGATGACAATTGCTGTATGAGTACGAACCACATACGACACATGGTTCAAGAGATATAACGTCGTAAACAATAGGAATTGCAGAAAACTGCCACATAATGCGACGAGACTTTATCAATACGCTATATGAGAATGACAGTACTTAGCGACTTGCAACAAACTTTAAACATAATTTCAAACCTTTATTAAACTTTTTCTCGCTGACACCCATAGTAAAATGACGAAAGGAAAAAAGTTTCTCGCTTCCTACTTTTCCGCTGTTTATGGAGTAAACTACGGCATTCGGTATGACGTTACAATTTATAATTTCTACACTACAAATTGTAGCGCAGGAAATTTTACAGACAGTATACACACTTATAGTTGAATGTACGATCTAAATTGCATCACAGTACGACACATAGTTCATGAGATATGAGCACATAAATAGTAATGTTCCGCTGTTCATGGACTAAAACTACGGCATTCGGATGACGTTACAATTCATAATTCATACACTACAAACTGTAGCCGCAGGAAATTTTATAGACAGTATACACGCCTATACTTGAGTGTACCTTCTAAATTGTGTGACAGTAAGAGACGTAGTTCACGAGATATGAGCACATAAACAATAACGTTCATGGAAAACCGCCCCATCACGCACCAAGTTTTAATGTATTACTTCTTTACTACTAATTGTATTCCCAAGAGAGTTTACATACAGCCTTTATACAAATGAATATACACCCGAAAAATGGCAGGAATAAATAAATAAATACCTGGGCAACGCCGGGTTTTCAGCTAGTAAAATAATAATAATAGAAAGTCATCCACACAATTTTGAAGGTAGCAAGGAGAGATAAGTGTGATAATTACCACACAATGAGCTCAGCAGTACATGCATCCAAGCTACCGACGAGAATAATATGGAGAAGAACATTGAGGATCCATTGGGTGAGAATGAGTGGCTTTAGGAAAGGTAAAGGCTACAGAGGGGTAGTTCCGACAGAGCACTTCATAATGCGAGCAACACTACAGAAATACGAAGACTCGATCATAGGATTTGTCAAACTGGATAAACCGTTTGATAATGTGAAATGGTGCAATATTTTCTAAGTTCTCAGAAAAACATGAGTAAGCTACAGCGGTAGACGGCTAATATGTGTTATGTACGTACAAGAGCCAAAAGGGTCAAATTAAAAAGTTCCGGATGATCAAAAAGTCAGTATAAATTTGAAAACTTAATAAATCACGGAATAATGTAGATAGAGAGGTAAAAATTGACACACATGCTTGGAATGACATGGGGAAGAAAGAACAAAGTTTAAAAAAAAATGACGGAGTAAAAACATTAATGTGAGTTGCAGCAGATGACATGCTCTCACTACTAAAATCCTCCTAACTCATAGGTTTTACCCTCGATTAATCTGGTGTTGAATGTTTCGGTAACAGTGTATGCACCGGTGCTGTAATACAGTTGTTTAAACAAGACTGGCATTCAAGTGAATCTTCCGATCGGAACGGATAGTGCCTCACCATAACTCCGGACATGCTTTACATTGCTGTTCACAACATTATTCCTCGACTACAGCTATTGTTGAGGAATGATGGTGAACATATTGAGCATTTCACGTAAAGAATATCTTTGCTTTGTCTTGTTATCCTAATTATTGCTTTTCTGATCAGATTAAGCGCCGTCTGTCGGACATTTTTTGAACCTTGTTTTCTGTTCTAATAAAACCCCATGTCATTCCAAACATGTGTGTCAATTTTTACCTCTCTATTTACATTATTCCGTGATTTATTAAGTTTTCAAATTTATACTGACTTTTTGATCATCCGGTATATAGCCTTTTACCCTTAATGTTCAATAAATACGTTGTAATAGCACTGACGGAAATAAGAGGTACGAGAGTGGAACAAAAATTCAGAACTAAACGATATCAAAGATGCGATTTGCGGATGACATTGCCATCCTGAATAAACTTGGAGAAAAATTAAAAGATATATTAAGTGGAAAGAATATTCTAATAAGTACAGAACATGTACTGTGCGCAAACCGCAAAAAAGGCAAGAGAAATGACAAGCAGAAGAAATGAAAGTAGCGAGAAACAAAAGAGCAAAATCGGTGATTGCGTGTTAGATGTACGAGGGAGAGTTGGAAAATAAGTTTCCCCTGTCCACTGTAGGCAGAGTTGCGTAGGAAAGGAAAAAAAAAAAAAATAGAATGAGACATATCTATATTTTTCTACATAATTTCCAAGTACATTGATACATTTGTGAAATCGCTTTATAAGCTTCAGAAAGCCGTCCAAGAAAAAGTCTGGGCGTTGCTTACGGAAGAAGCGTTGAATGGCTATGGGCGAAAGCGACACAGTACGTGAACGCGAATTGGAAGACACCGATACACGTTGGGTAGAGGTCGACCATGAATATGGCAATGACTTTCTGTTTCGGATTGTGACGGGGGATGAAACGTGGATTCACCATTACACTTCCGAATCGAAGGCCGCATCCAAGGTGTGGGATCATCCGTCATCATTTGTTCGAAAGACGTTCAAAATCACTGCGTCTGTAGGTAAAGTGCTACCCAAAGTTTTCTGGGACGCCCAAGGAGTTTTGTTGCTGGACTTGTTGGAGGATGCAACTATCAGTGCTGCGCGGTACTGTGCACTCTGTCGAAATTGAAAAAGGTGATTCGGAAAAAGCGGCCTGGTCTTCTCAGATCTGGCGTTCTGCTGTTGGATGACATTTATCTAAGACCACACTCGGCGACGGCAACGCAGCCGCGGTGGAGTAGCCGAGCGCTTTAACGCGTCTCGCTGCGGAGCGCGCGGTTGCTCGCCGTCGGAGGTTCGAGTCCTCCCTGGGACGTGTGTGTGTGTGTGTGTGTGTGTGTGTGTGTGTGTGTGTGTTTGACCTTAGGTTAGTTTACCTAGGTTTAAGTAGTTTGTAAACTACGGACTGATGACCACGCAGTTGGGTCCGATAGATTTACAGACATTTGAACATTTTGATTGACGGAAACGCAAAACCATATTGCAAAACCATATATTGGTTAGGAGCGCCTACACCATCCGCCATACAGTCCTGATCTCGCATCAAGTGACTTCCATCTCATTCCAGCTTTGAAGAAGACTCTCGGAGGAAGGTGTTTTGGAAGCAATGCAGACGTCAAACAAACCGTTCTACCCTTCCTCCGTATGCAACGCCCTGATTTTTCCTGGATGGTTTTTTGAAGCTTGTAAAGCGGTATGACAAATGTCTCAATGTACTTAGAAATTAAGTAAAAAAATAAAGATATGTCTTATCTTTAAGGTCTCATTCTATTTTTTCCTTTCATACGCAACTCTGACCACGGTCGACAGCGGAAACTTCTTTTTTTCAACTCTTGTCGAATTTTATACTACCTAGGAAGTAACATAACCCACGATAGACGAAGGAAGAAAGACATAAAGTGTAGACTGGCAACGGCAAACAGGGCACTTATGGCCAAGACGGGTCTTCTAGTATCGAGCATAGACCATAATGAGAGGAAGACATTTCTGAGAATTTATATTCGGAATACAGTGAAACATGGCAGAGGATGAACTTGAACAGAGAAGAATCGAAGAGTGTGGAAGGTGATGCTAGAAAAAGTACTTTAAAATAAGACGGACTGTTGTGGTAACGAACGATGGGGTTCACGGTAGAATCGGGGAAGAAAGGAATATATTCAAACACCGACGAGAAGGAGGGTCAGGGTATGTTAAGACATGAGGGAGAAAAATCCGTGCTACTAGAGGGAGCTGTAAGTGTTAAAAAAGTAGGGTAAGGCATCCACGTAATAAACTAACAGAAAAAAGTAGTACACGTGATTTTGATCTAATAATGACAGATGCCCCCAACGGGACAGTAGATGTACTATAATGGTTTTAATGTCGCCCGCCAACTGTTAGCGTAGTGACATACCTGCCAGAGACCACCTGTGCGTACCCTATTAATAGGGAATGTTTAGGGTAACGTCGGCTGAATTGAATCAAAATTTTTTAAAATCGAAGTAGAAGACAAATTTACACACGAAAAAATTTTCATTGTATATCCCCAAAACTATGTTCTTTTGTTTATAAATTCAAATATATAACACTTCGTAAATATTGTTCATATTTTCACAGAATACATCTGAAAGCTGAGCTGCACGACCCTATTTGCCTTCTTCAAGTAAGGGAAATCGGGACATCAATCTGGCGAATAGGGTCAGTACAAAGATGTATGCATCACTTTAAAATAGCAACACATTTTCCACAAATAAATCTCTTCTTCCCTACTGCACCAACACAATTTTCATGGTACCATTCCCTGCCATTTACTTGACATTGAATCCAGTCACCGAGTTTCGCCGATAATGGATCGCTGTATTTAATGTTGCAGAGTTCACAAGATGTGTTATCGTCATCTGTTTCTTCGGAGGATGCTGATGAGCTTGACGCTGATGATTCATGCTGTAGGTCTTGTCTGTTCTTAACCTGCCGTTTCTGCAAACGTTTGGGCTGGGATGAGATTTTTCTTTTCTTTTCCAATCTATTTTTTGTTGCATTTATATTTTCTGGGGATGTAAGAAGTAGTGCTTTCTGTTTTCTGACCACCTTTTACCTTTGCTGGATAATCCTTTCCACTTTGCAGTCGCCGTTGTAGACAGGACTGCGGTACCCCAAACAATTCGCTGCATGGCGCTGACTTCTACCCTCCCGGTTAGCTTTAATTGCATTTTGCATGTCATCCTCGATCCACGAAGTAATGGTTTTTCTTTTATATATCCCCATCTGCAACAAAAAGGCGGAAACGAATTGATAAAAAACGAAACAATATAATAATTGCAATGAATCGAAATAAAAGCATTGACCCTTTTCACCCGGATTGCAATGACCCGATTCGGCAGAAATGCAAATTATTTTTTCCCTACGTTGGCATTCCTGCACACGCATATCTACGCCCCGTTATCACCATAAACTTTTCTCCATTGTATAGACCTACTTCTAAACGAATAGTTAACAAATTACTAAACGAATTACCAGAGATATATAAATTTGAATCCGAAGCTGTTTTACAAAGGAGAAAATTTTAAGAACTTACCGCAAACAGCGCAATCTTCCACAAATTTTTACACAACAACGAACACGCCTGACAATGTATATCACTTTCCAACTCATACACAGAGTTCCAACAGTCACCGCTGTGTGGCAGCACTTCCCATACTACTTCGTACGTGGCGATTAGGGAGGAATTTCTAAAATTGACCCGATTCATCTCCCGACCCGATTCGGCTGACCTTACCCTACAGCCTTGAGGCTCAGAGTGATGTCAACGTGTGAAGCAAACGGGCACCAGAAGGCGGAGACGCACTCGTGCTTCCTATAGCCAACCGAGCGAGAATGAAAGGGGTCCAACTGTGGCCTTCCAAGTGGCGGGATGGTCCTTCCAGAGAATTGCCACAAATATTCGTCGTGGCGCCAGTTGTGCAGTGATGCTGGTTTCAGTGGTCACGTGAACATTATAATTAATTTAATGTCGCTAGGTTATCATTTTGTTAAAACATTCATTATTATATTAATTAATGTGGCATAAGTACGGCTTCTCCGCTATGCCACTGTCCCTGTGAGGATGTGTGATAGCTCACTTTGCATCGTTCTCTCTGGCTCAGTGTCGATAGCTGCTGATACTACCAAAGAGGTTTCCACACCCTTTGGTTGCGAGCTAGTTGGTGAGTCTTCCCTCCAGTGCGAGACTCACTGTCTGTCCCAACCACCGCTGTTTCTTGGATTTTCCGGCACATGTCAGTTCTAGTATAATATATTTGTCCAATGAATGCCCGTTTATCATCTGCATTTGTTCTTGGTGTAGCAATTTTAATGGCCAGTAGTGTATGTTAGTATCAAATAATAAATAATTGTCCAGAGTCATATTTTGTCTCAATAATATCATAGATATTAAACTGAAGGAGAGGTATTGGACTAAAATTTAAGTCACTGCCGGGATTTGAGCCTGGGACCTCCCACGTACTAGGCAAGCACTATATCTACTAAGGCACTGTGGCCTAATGGATATGGTTAATTGCACAGACTGTCTTATTGCACGTCTCCCTCGACAACAGAAGCTTCAATTCTGCCTCATATTCCCGTATATAAATACGTATCAATGATGCCAAGGCCATCTGATAGTGGAACAGCAAACCAGTAACAAACCTGAATGGTAAAGATCCTAATTTGCAACTCAAGCACAGGCAATATAAATATCAAATAACAAATAAATGTCCAGAGATATATTTTATGTCTTGATAATATCAAATATATGAAATTGAAGGAGAGGTATTGAATTAAAATTTGAGACTCAAGCAGGGAACAGGAGCAGCATTGTAGTATGTGTTGTGGAGGAGACATGCTTTAAGACAGTTCATGTAATTATAATATCTATCATGTCGTGGTGGCTTAGTGTTTATATAGAGGTATTGAATTAAAATTTGAGACTCAAGCAGGGAACAGGAGCAGCATTGTAGTATGTGTTGTGGAGGAGACATGCTTTAAGACAGTTCATGTAATTATAATATCTATCATGTCGTGGTGGCTTAGTGTTTATACTGCTTGCCTAGTAAGTGGGAGGTCCTGCGTTCAAATCCCAGCTCGGCCCTAATTTTAATTCAGTGCCCGTCCTTCAATATAATATCTCTGATATTATTTAGAAACAATATGTCTCTGGACTTTCATTTATTATTTGATATTTGTGATGGAGAACTCTGAGAAGGTGTACTAATTGCTGTTTCCGTCAGTGTAACAGTGGGCGTGGGCTGCAGCTGCTACTGAGATGAAGAGTTGGCGCAGGGGAGGTTTTCGCCCTGGGCTGCCTCAGCCTGACAACTCTGTCAACAACAGTTGTCTTCAACATCGCAGCTCCTCTAGGCAGGACGAAAGCGGCGCGTCCGACGCCCGAAACGGTCTGCCCGGCCCCTGCGATGGCTTCACATATGCGAACTTTTTATGTTTCCGTCGGTCAATTTTCGCGTATTAAGAGCGACCGAGTGGTAGTCTTGTTAGCCGAAAATGGCGGCCGTATGCCGCAGTGGAGGGGGGGGGGGGCGAGCGTGGAGAGGGGGGGTAGATGGGTGGCGAGAATGTAACAGGGCAGCCAACTAAATGTAGTTAAAAGCTTAACATATAACAGGGGGCCGCCGTAGGGTTTCCCTCACAGTCGCCGGGAGGCCGCCGGCGGGGGAGCTCCGGGAGCCACTGGCGCCAGTCGACAGGTAAGTGGCGACAGCCGAAGGAACGCGCCCCTCCGTGCAGTAGAAGCTGCACCCTAACTGCTGCACGCGTACCAGCGGGCCCTTCTGAGCCCCTGCAGAAGTAGCTGCGGGACACGTCAGCGTCTGCAATGACTGCCTAGAAATGCAGGTACAGATAGCTATACTAACAATAAATGTCCAAATGAAACTTCCTGGCAGATTCCAATTGTGTGCCGGAACCGGGACTCGAACCTCGGACCTTTGCCTTTCGCGGGCAAGCGCTCTACCGACTGAGCTATCCCGACACGACTCACGACGCCGCCTCACAAGTTTACTTCTGCCAGTACCTCGCCTCCTACTTTCCAAACTTCACAAGGCTCTCCTGCGAAACTTGCAAGACTAGCACTCCAGAAAGAAAGGATATGGTGGAGGCATGGCTTAGCCACAGCTGCAGAGTGAATAGTTTTAACTCTGGAAACATCCCTTAGGCTGATATCAAGTATCATATCAGCGCACATCCGCTGCAGAGTGAATAGTTTCATTCTGGAAACATCCCTTAGCCTGTGGCTAAGCCTTGTCTCCACCATATCCTTTCTTCCAGGAGTGCTAGTCTTTCAAGTTTCGCAGGAGAGCTTCTGTGAAGGTTGGAAAGTAGGAGGCGAGGTACTGGCAGAAGTAAGGTTGTAGGGCGGTGTCGTGACTCGTGTCGGGATAGCTCAGTCGGTAGAGCGCTTGCCGGCGAAAGACAAAGGTCCCAGGTTCGAGTCCCGGTTCCGGCATACAATTTTAATCTGCCAGGAAGTTTCATATCAGCGCACACTCCGCTGCAGTGTGAATAGTTTCATTCTGGAAATGTCCAAATGTTTTAAAATCTATCGGACTCAACTGCGCGGTTATTAGTCTGTAGCTTATAAATTACTTAAACTAAGGCAAACTAACCTAAGGATAATGCAAACACCCATGCCCGAGGGGAGGACTCGAACCCCCGACGGCGAACGGCCGCGCGCACCGCAACACGGCGCCCCAGTGAGCACGACTAATCCGCCGCAGCAATAAGTGTAGGTCTGTCATTGTACACTTCAGTGTTCAAAAGTATTAAACGGATTTTCATGCTGTTTTCATAGGAACCTTGAACAAAGTTTAGGTCAACTACAGCCACGATTTCATGAAAATCTGTTCACGGAGAAAACAGTATCGTAATTTTAGGTGTTTTCAGTAACCGTCGTGTGTGTTAATGTATCAGAAACCAAAATTACTCCAGAAATCTGCATCTAGTTCTCACAGGTAACCTGATAGTATCTTGGGGCAACATACAGAGTGATTCAGGAAAATATGAAGATATTTTAATATTTTATTTTACAAGTGAAACTAAACAAAAAAGTTCGTATAAATACAGGTCCGCAAATGTTTAGTAACGGAGTAAGGCTAATAAAATATTTTGCCTGAGATTTTCCAGAAATTCCAAAGGAAGAATTTTGGAAATTTGTAATTTATTAGTTACTTGATCAATTTTTTTAAGTTCCACTCAAATGGACAAAGTTTTCAACAGAATTGTAGAGATTTTGATATTGGAAATTGACTGTAACAAAGTTAACTAAAACTGTATAAATGTGTCAGATAATTTGCTTTTATTAATGCAGTAGGGCATGTGAATTCATGTTAAAACCGTAAAAACAATGCTCAGTGCTTCGGAAGCTGTACAGTGTATATACAAACTCACTGTACATTGTACAACTTCCTTAACACTCAGTCACGTGCCCGTCGACGCGATCTTGTGGAATTTAAAAAAAAATTGGCCAAGTAGTTAAAAGATTACAAATTTTCCCAAATTTTTGCTTTGCTTCTCTGTAATTTCTGGAAAATTACTACATGTACATGTCTGGGACCTGTTTTATTAGATTCATCAGATTAATAACAACAAAATATATGGAAATCGTGCTTTACTTTAACCTCGTACAGTTTTGTGATGGTTTCATATTAGCGAGGTTGCTAAAAATCCGGGAAAATCTTTTATTAGCCATAACTCCGTAACTACATATTTTCGTATCCATGTGCATAAGAGCTTTTTCCTTTGGTCTTACTTGTAGAATAACATATTAAAATACTTTCATATCTTCGTGTGTCACCCAGTATAGGCTTCGTTTCATCAAAATCGGACCCGGAAAAGTAAAGGTATCTTCGGTTTAAAAGTTCAAGTGTTTGTATAGTCTATGGGACTTAACTACGGGGTCATCAGTCCCTAATCTTACAAACTACTTATGAACTACTTACGAACTAGGACGGCATAAATATCCATGCCCGAGGGGGGATTCGAACCCCCGACCGTAGTGGCCGTGCAGACCGTGACTAGAGCGCCTTAGTCACCGCGGCCGGCTATCATCGGTTTAGACATTTGTCTAAACGCAATAGTGTGTGTCTATCTATATAACGTAATCTGCAGTACTGTACGAACTTTCATGAGGACCTACACATAAATTTTGAGTAGCTGGGAGCAACATACTTTCAAATCGGATCAGTGGGAGGAAAGAAATTGTAATTGAAATTTTAGGTGTATGCTATGCTTATAATTACGGCATACGCCAGTAAAACCAAGAGAGCCATTGTTCGTTACGTATATCTCAGTGATAGCTGTATAATCTGGATATACAACTCTGGTTTGTCAACATAGAACACTAGCGTGACTGCGCTTTCATATGTTTCGCTCTAGATTTTGCATTGCCTTCTATGTTGTCATTAGGTAAACGAATTTCCATCAGTTTAGTACATGATAAATATTTGCTTGCTCATCTCTTGTTTTGAAATTTATGGCAATATGAGATGTAATAGACTGGTATAAGAGCGGAATCGAAACCTTTTTTTGTCTTTTTTCTTTTTCTTCTAACATTTCATAGCAATCATGTTGTAACTAGGAAAGGAACATAAAGGAAACATCTTTGGCTGGCACTCTCGGACATCTTAAGTTCAACATCCAGGTAGTTTGGAGATCAATAGTATAACTATTAGATGGCTCTGCTGTTGTTTTTTTCCAGTGTTTATAAATAGAGCAAGAAACCGTAAAGCTGCCATTAGTCACGTAGTGTACCGTTGCGTGTAGTGCCTCAGTAACATAAGTATGGTAAGTTTACGTCAGTGGCAGAATTAAGCACTGCATTCTTTTATCTAACAACGCAAACCAACATTGAACAGCCAGTTGTTGATTTCGCTTTGTGTATTAAAAACCTACAGACATTTCTTTGCTACATTAAGCAGGTTACATTTGTATTTGAAACATATAAACATTCCTACTCTTTTATCGTTCAGTTTCATTTATATAAGAACTCTTTGCAAGAACAGTCTAATTTATGTAGTTTGATTTGTGCTTTCGGTGCGTGCTTATTATATTATTAATTCGTTCTGTTTACGTATAACCACGTCCAGAAAGAGGTCGACTCTTTCGCAATACACAAGATTCAGGACTGTGCGGCCTCTTGGCTAGGACGACAGACGAATCCATTTTAACTGATTTAAGTCGGGAACCCTTAAAAGCGATCGCGTGAAGATGCCCTTATGTAACATCGTTACGAAACACGGACTTATAGCTAATAATGTCAATAAGTCTGAATAAATCACTTTACAATGAAATTTTCACTCTGCAGCAGAGTTTGCGCTGATATGAAACATTCTGGCAGATTAAAATAGTGTGCCGGAACCGGGGCTCGAACCTGGGATCTTTGCCTTTCGTGGGCAAGCGCTCTACCACTTTTTTTTGCTCAGTGGGTGGTTCTGTTTATTGCGGACTCTGATCGTTTTTGTTCGTTGATGTTCGAAGTGTCATTGGCTCAGCTTTTTTATTACAGAGGGCGTTGAGCCCCCTGACCGGGCGCGCTGAGCCACGGCGCCCGGCTATTTTTCAAATGTTTGTATAGTCTATGGGACATAACTACGGGGTCATCAGTCCCTAAACTTACAAACTACTTATGAACTACTTACGAACTAGGACGGCACAAATATCCTTGCCCGAGGGGGGATTCGAACCCCCGACCGTAGTGGCCGTGAAGACCGTGACTGGAGCGCCTTAGTCCCCTCGGCCACCGCGGCCGGCTCCACTGAGCTCCCGACACGACTCACGATGCCACCTCACAACTTCACTTCCGCCAGTACCTCGCCTCCTACTGCTGCTAAGCCATGTCTCCACCATATCCTTTCTTCCAGGAGTGCTAGTCCTGCATGTTTCGCAGCAGAGCTTCTGTGAAGTTTGGAAAGAAGGAGGCGAGGTACTAGCGGAAGTAAAGTTGTGAGGCGGCATCGTGAGTCGTGTCGGGATAGCTCAGTGGTAGAGCGCTTGCCCGCGAAAGGCAAAGGTCCCAGGTTCGCGTCCCGGTTCCGGCACACAATTTTAATCTGCCAGGAAGTTTCAAATCACTTCATATTTGAGACTTTACTCGTTGCTTTTCACGAATGAGGACACTCAAGCCGAATTGTTTACCGTTGCCAAACTGGCACAAGAGTTGCTCAGTCCGCTTGCAGTTCCTTCCTCGTCTTTTTGTTTGGATCCCCAGTCCTGGGCCTGCTCCAATTATTTCGGATTTCATCAAATATGATAACCACATCAAAATCATCGCACACACGATGATACTAATGAAATGTCGGCAAACACGCTCAAAAGACTGCACCAACGAAATACTGCTGGATTGTCAACGACTGCAATGCCATCTGTGGTTTAATATAGCAAGAATGGAATCCTAAATGTCAACATCTCAATTTTATTTTATTTACATGATAACGACACGGTCTTTAGATTATAAAATGTTTTAGACAGTCATAATTGTCGTCATCCTAATAAAATATAGCATACTGCCGCCATAAGATATTAGATCATATTTTAATGTCGATGAAACAGGCCACATTTCTAACGTAAAATATACATGGGTAGTAAAACTCGTGTAAACAACAGTCTTAATATAAAATGACATCATCACTGCCGATGTACTGTATATTTTATGCTACATCACTTGGCCTGTTTCACGGCGAAAAATTATTTTATCAATCTTGGATATGAAAATATGCTAATGATGATTTGCTAAAGAGCCGAAACTGATTAAGACATAAATAAAATTGAGATTTTGACTTTGAGGATTTCATCCTTTGTATACTATAGATCCTTTCGCACGTGACTAAATTTAGCGTCACATTTAGTGTAATATTATAATAGCAGACGGTAAGTTTCGAACGACATTGGGTGAAACAGAACTTCTGGATCGCTGCAGTTCTTCGTTGCGAGTGGTGCAGACGAATTAGAAATGCAACAGTCAGGTGGTTAAGATTCATTTACGTGTACGAGGTTTGGAGACTGAATTTCCCAATTTGTTTAACTTTTTTAATTTCTAAATCTAACCAAACTAATTTTGATTTTAGTAATGTTAATACGTGAATACATGTAGGAACGACATATAATATTACATGAGGTTAATGAAACTTTTATAATTCGAAAGATTGTTTCTCATAGATGTGCACAAAACAAAAGCCCTGTGGTTACTCAGTTGTTAAGTTTAGTAAAAGGAAGTAGATACTTTTGTGTCTCGTCGCCGCCGGTTGTCCTGGGTGTCGGTGACGAGTAGACAGAGACTGACACAGGAAAATAGAATGCACGCGTATGCAGGTACGGATTCTGAGGTGACCAGCCAGTGAGACAGTAGAAACTACAAACACAAAGCAAGATTAGTACGAGCTATATATTTCGTAGAAATATAATACTTAACTTTTACAAGTATCATGACTGCAGACTAGCGTAATGCTGACACAAAGTTGATCTGAAACTAGGTTCACTAGGTAGAGGCCTGCCTACTGATGAGAGTCTGTTCTGGTGCCTGTCCTATTGCCAAGTGACCGATCCAGTGCATTGGTGGCCGCGAGTGGGGTTGCAGCAGAGGGCGCTCGTGATCTCTATATAACCTGGATGTATAACTCTGGTGTCTGAGCATAGAACTGTAGCGTGCCTGCACATTCATATGTTTTGCACACGAATTTGCATTGTCCGCCATGTTGTAATTAGTCAATCGAATTTACATCAGTTAATACATGACATATAATTGCTAGATTACCTCTGGATTTGAAATTTATGTCAATATATGAACTAACAGACTCACGTGAGTACGGAATCGAAACATATTTCCTTTCGTTTTCTTGTAATACTTCATAGCGGCCATGTTGTAATTAGTCAAGAAACAGACTGTGAACATCTTTGGCTGGCACGCTCAGGTATCTGTAGTTCAACGTTCAGGTAATATGGAAATCACTGCTGACGACTTAAGAACGTCCCGCCGTGCTTGCATGGCGACGCGAGGCGAAAGTACGTGGCGCGCACTTCAGACTTGTGCCACACCACAGATAGTTTTTACGTTAAGTAGAAATAAATTAATGTAAATATTTAACCATTCAAACTATTTCGTTATAGATATTAACAGTATATACAATATTATCAGGGCTTGTGTGTTTTAAATTAATTTGATAAAACTTATTTATCGTCAATAGTTCACCCATGCTGCTTGTACTTGTTATATGTTGATAATATGAAGCTGACTGGAGACACTTTAGTTCCTTCCAAAACAATATTTCCTCTGCGATGAGCTTCATCTCCAACTTATAACTCAACATTCATGAGAGCCAGTCACATTGTATTTTCTCAGAGTTGAAAAAACTAAAGTCAAATTGAAGTCAAAATGTTTTTCATAATCAGAAACAATGTTGCACAAAACGAAAATGTTATGGAATGTGCAGTCATAAATTTCTTCAGTATCGACCAATGTACGTTTTATGAGCTCGAATGAAAGCACTTGATCCGTAGTGTGTTATCAGGTAAAAACGAACTTGCGTATATTAATTAGAGCCGAGGATTCATTATAAACAAAAGAAGACGAGGGTTAAATGAATTCTGATACTTGATTACCAATCTGTGCATCCGTTTAGAAAAAAAATGAAGGGCCGCGGTGGAGTAGCCGAGCAGTCTAAAGCGTCTCGCTGCGGAGCGCGCGGTTGCTCGCCGTCGGAGGTTCGAGTCCTCCCTGGGGCATCGGTGTGTGTGTTGTCCTTAGGTTGGTTTACATAGGTTTAAGTAGTTTGTAAGCTACGGACTGATGACCACGCAGTTTGGTCCGATAGGTTTACATACATTTGAATGTGAAAAATGAAGGAAATCAGCCGGATAGAACGGCCTGGCCGAATGACTCTAGTTTTCATGAACTTTTTGCTATATATAAGATACTTCAACAATGAAGTCCTGCAAACTTCTCCCCTGCATGCCTTCTTCGAAAACGATGTTAGTAGTTCTATTGTGATCACGCAGTACATACCGCTTGAACAAAGTGATCAAACCCAACAGCTGTTGTGCATCGACATGTGGAACAGAAATCTCGTGATAAACTACGCTTGCATAAAGAATCTAAACAACTGCAACAGAAGTCGTGCCTGTTGGTTAAATTAAATTATTTGTATATTTACGTCGTTACATCGACGTGTATATCCGAAATCGTGTGATAAACTATGCTTGCATTAAAGGTCTTTGTCTTGCATAAGGAATCTAAACAACTGGAAGAACTGTCGTTCTCGTTAGTTAAACAGTGTGTCAATAGATGGCCCCTACTACATTGCTTTTATATCAGCCTCGCAAACTATGTTAATACTCGGCGCCGTGGCTGATGGGAGCGATCGTAAACACAGGGTGTCTCACGAAAGACGCCTGTCACGCGCCCGCAGATCGCGCGGTATGGCTCCCGGCCGCCGCCGCCGCATTCGCCGGCCACGACAGCGGCGATTCTCAGACTCTCTTGTGCCTCGGGCGCATACACTGAGTTAAAGTCTAAAAAACATTACCATTTGAGTAACCTAAGCTTACCTTTATTTATAGTAGATGTTCAAAATGATGCCCCTCTATGGAAAGAGAATATCGGCTGCCGAAATCTGGGAAATGTCTAGTCGAATCCTGAATGAAAATTTCCACTCTGAAGCGGAGTGTGCGCTGATATGAAACTTCCTGGCAGATTAAAATTGTGTGTCGGAACTGGGACTCGACCTGGGACCTTTGCCTTTCACGGGCAAGCGCTCTACCGACTGAGCTCTCCAGACTCGACTCACGACGCCCCCTCTCCCCCCGCCCCACAACCTTACTTCTGCCAGTACCTCGCCTCCTACTTTCCAAACTTCACAGAAGCTCTCCTGCGAAACATGCAAGACTAGCACTCCTGGAAGAAAGTATGTGGTGGAGACATGGCTTAGCCTCAGCCTAAGGGATGTCCCATTTACGAATGGAATTCTGGAAACATCCCCCTCGCCTCCTACTGTGGCTAAGCCATGTCTCCACCATATCCTTTCTTCCAGGAGTGCTAGTCTTGCAAGTTTCGCAGGAGAGCTTCTGTGAAGTTTGGAAAGTAGGAGGCGAGGTACTGGCGGATGTAAAGTTGTGAGGCGGCATCGTGAGTCGTGTCGGGATAGCTCAGTCGGTAGAGCGCTTGCCCGCGAAATGCAACGGTCCTAGGTCCGAGTCCCGGTTCCGGCACACAATTTTAATCTGCCAAGAAGTTTCAGTCGAATCCTGTCTATCAACTCTTCGAACGTATGGGGATTGCTTGCATACACCTTGTCTTTTAACATTCCTCAAAGATAAAAGCCACAGGGTTTTAGATCTGCAGAACGAGGAGGACAGTCAACTATCCTATCATCAAAAACACTTCGTATTGCTCCCATAGAAGCATTGGTGCTCTTGCATTGTCCTTCATGAAATAACAATACAGCTTTTCGTTGGGTGAAAGTTCTTGAAAAATGGATACAGGATATTGTTCACATACTTGTCAGAATTTATTGTTTCGTGAAAAAAGATTGGCCCAGTTATTCGCCTCGCACTAATTGCACACCACACTCCAGTTTTCACGTAATAAAGAGGTTGTTGATGTAACTCATGTGGATTTTCTGAGCTCCATACTGAAAGGAAACACGACAGCAAACTCAAAACAAAACACCCGAACACTCTGTCACGCAGTACAGACCACAAGAGCACGGTGTTTCTACCTGACGACAATAGGACCGGACTCGGCGCTGTTGCCAAGTGTCCCAGAACACGACAAGCATAGCGGAGACCAACAGGCGGAGCGGCAGCAGCCGACAAACGCGCTGCACCACTCGTGGACCTCTCCCAGGCGTCTCTCCTGAGACACTCTGTACATGTCCCAATTACGATCCTTTGATGGGTATCAACTTATATTGTACGAACAGTACAAATTTTTCCAAAATAAAGGCTTCTTTTTGGGCGGGGGGGGGGGGGGGAACCACAAATTTAAAAAATCGCACTGACATGTTTTACGGCCCACTTTATATTTGTAGTTTTATAATTTTTTGCAAACATTTCGGACAAAAATAATAATGTAAATAATAAAAAAATTATAGTGATATGATTACGACTCTACTATTGTGATAATATCTATGCACCCAACACGTAACCCTTTTAGGAAAAAAGGAGAATAATTTTTTTTTTGTAGTGGCGGGTACTGAACCACGGACTATGTGCATCACAATCCAACACGCTGCCTACTACACTACGGCTAACAATTACGAAATTCGCCCTTAATTTTCGTACTATTGATGGCAGTTGTTAACTGATGCTAATGTGGCATTTTTAGACACTAGAATATCAGTTTTCGTACGAAGAACAACGTGTTTTTGTTAATTCTTCAGTGCGCCGTTGCTTTGAAATAACAACGTATAAGTTATAATAACATAATCATCAGAAACGCAACGCAAGATTGCGTATGCCAGAGAGAGTTCTGGGCGTGGAATGTCACGTGACATCTGCGAACGGCTGGATTTCGTAAAATCAATGGAGGGTGTCAAATCTCCGCAAATATCTCTCAAACGATACTAGATATGAAAAAAACATAAGGGAACAAAGTTGTAGAGAATTTTCTCCTCTATAAATTCGGTTATTCAATTTTCGTGTCAGATGAATGGTTAAGCCGTTATTTTCATTTAAATTTCGAGCTGTCAAAGGCCCACTTTTAGAGTTACTACCGTAACCTAAAGTGGACCAAAAATGTTCAAATGTTTGTAGAGGTTATGGGACTTATCTATGGGGTCATCAGTCCCTAAAATTACAAACTACTTATGAACTAGGTAATACTAAGGACGGCACAAATATCCATGCCCGAGGGGGTATTCGAACCCCCGCCCGTAGTGGCCGTGAAAACTGTGACTGGCGCGCCGCAGAGCGCTCGGCCACCGCGGCCGGCAACAAATTTAAACTATCTGTATATTATTCGTCATTAGTGGAGGACGAAACCTGGAAAATGACACCTCAATAATTAATTTTCTATAAGTAATACGAGATATATGACGTATCCACAAAAAACACTGATGAGAAATTATATGATAATTACTGTTGAAAACATAGTTTATTGATGGACTCTGCCTAAATATCAAATAAAAGCAAGTGAATATGGAGGGGTGCGGGGGACAGAAACCGTCTCTTGCCCAAACTTTGAATAGCGGGGGTTGAGTGCCCCTCCTGCCCCCCCCCCCCTCCCCCCAGTAGATACACCGTTCCTCGTCAGAGTTTTGACTGGTGGTGACATCGCTGTGACTCGACAGAGTAGCTGGATGGGCTGTTGGTAACCCAGTGACGTAACCAGATTTGCGGCGCCGAAGCGCCGGGCCATGACCTGCGAAGCCATTGCGGCCGCTAATTGGTTTAGAAAGACGCCGACCGCAGCGCTAAAGCCGCCAGCGCGGGGGGCAGCCACACGACTGCGAAACCGCGTCACACGGACGACCCGCTGGTGGGGCTTAAGGCTAGTCTACACGACGACACCAAGTTGCGAGTTGCGACACTCGCACTCGTTGCGTGAAACGAATTTCGCGCAACTGCTTTCGTGTATATCTGTAGACACGGCGCCATTACTATGCACTTCAGTTTCGTTGTTTTGCGAGTGCCGTAGTCGCCATAGAATTAAAGTATTGCTAGCTGTAGGAGCTAAGGCGGAGCTATTGCTTCTCTGTGTGAAGTCGCTGCATAAGACTAAACATAAAAGGAATAAGAAACGTGTTTGGGTTCGTGAGTGGATTAAAAAAAGACGTCAGCTCGGTTGCTCAACGAACTTGCTGAAAGAAATTGCGATTGAAGACCCTAGAAGTTATTTTAATCAACTGAGAATGTCACCAGAGCAGTTCAAGTTCTTTTTAAATAGAGCTAGTAATGCAATAAAGAAACAAGATACCGTTATGCGTGAATCATTGTTACCAGAACTGAAGTTACAAATTGCATCAGTTTCTTGTCAAGTAGATATTCGTTTCTACGGTACCTGTCCCTTTCCGAAATCGACAATTGCCATAGTTAGTTTGTTTAGGTATTTCAAATTGAATGTGTTTTAATCTGCAGTTCACTAAACCTTAAACCATCTATATTCAATTCACGAATAATTGCTTCAAGAGCACTAACATGACGCTGCTTATTCCTGAAAATTTCATCGTTAAAATCGTACAAACACCTATGCATGACGTATATGTCCAATAACCGAACTATTTCTTCCGTTCCCCCCTTTATGTTGTATTTTGTTCTGTTTTGGTCACAACCTAACCTAAAAACACGCACAATCAGTTTCGTCAATGTTGGAAGGAGCCGAAACTGTTTAGTTTCGCCAACGAGTTGCGCGTACGCCTGCCTCGCATGCTCACTGGCCAGTAGCGCAGTTTCATGAAACCTAGTGTCGTCGTGTAAACTAGCCTTTTAAGGCGTCCGCGTAGACCGCGCTCAACGCCGTAGCCAAACGTAAGCCCAGTTTACACTAGAGCTGGGTTTGAACATGACTCGAACTGTTCGAACAATTTACGTCACATTTCGGACAATCTCGGGAAATGTTCGAACTTTCGATCACGACGCTATCGAGCAATGTCAGGAGGTACTATCTCTACGAATTACAACGATATTCATAAATCTTTTCTGTGCTGTGCAGTATACGATTTATATCGAAGATGGGGTGTCATTAATGTACTATTGGCATTAATAAGTGTGAAATTCCGACTATAATAGTTTCTAGGGTGCAGATCATAAGTAAAAACAGTAGCGAATATAGGCTATAAGTAAACTATAGCAATCGCTATTAAAAATTATACTGCTGCGATCTAGCGACTGCTGTTGATACTACGTACAGAGCAGTTCGTGCACCTTTTATTCCAAGGTTGGAATTACAGTTTATTTTTATATGACTTATTTCCGTTATTGGGTATTATATTTGTAATGTTTTCCCTATTTCACCTCTTTCATTATTGTTTTCAAGGCGATTAATAGGTGGTAACATTTTTATCTGTTACTGTACCGTATTATCAGGGAATGGAAGGGTCATTTGCAACCTATCTCTTATAATCATATTATATGTAATTTCTACTTATGAAGGATTCACATTTTTTCATTTGAATGTTAGACGTTAGTAATGAGGTGCAATAGTTCTGTTCTAGTAGCAGATATTTTATCAATGGATCATATCTTGCAGTGACACCAGACGCGTCATGTATGCACTGTTTTAAATAAAATATACAGTTTTCATACTGTTGCGCTTTTTTTAGTTTATATAAATTTGTACTTCCTATGACATAAGTTCTGAGCAAAGCGATAGCCCGCTAACTTCAAAATCTCCCGCGTATCGTTGACAGATAAGCAGAGCCAGTCATTTATTATCTGAGTGTTCGAATAGTTCGATACTGTATCCAGTTCATGTTCGAACGCGAGTATCATTTTCCCAGCCCTAGTTTACACCATGATCGAGCTAGTGACGGGCAGATCACGTTGCGAGCCATCTATCGACGTAGACGCGAAACATTTCGTCAGCGCAGACGGCGTTTCGAACTCGCTAATACGCTATAGCTATAGCACAGGTTCTAAATTTGACAGTAGTGTCCCGAGTGCGCACGCGCAGAAATGAGCTTGTTGTGCCGCTTTTATGTTTACCTGTGGAATGAGTGGGGTCCAGATTGAAACTGTTTGGGTTGGAAGAAGACTTGCGTATAATAGTTCGCGATAGGGAGCGCTCACTTTAGTTCGCGGCTCTGCCGCGAACTAGTTCGCTCTTTTAGTTCGTCCGCTCCAGTGACGGCTGAGCGGCGTGGTCTGCGCACGCAGGTGGAGGGGGAAGTTCCCCCACCTAGCTGCTTCATGCGCTTGCTGCTTGAGCCGCTAACGATATCACGCAAACCAAAAGAAACAGTTTGTGGATAATTTCTCGCGTTTAAGTTTAGAGTTATCTCTGTATCTTGGAATTATGGAATTTATTAGTCAGATATTGTAGAGTGCAGAATACTTCAAAGCAGAAATTTTGTAGCACTGAACTAATATAGCAGGCAGGCGCTAACCTCGAAATGGCTCTCATCAGCAGAAGGCAAACACGTGATTTTTCATTCTGTTCGCGAACTATCGCGCATATTTTCATTCGCGACCTATCGTGCATCTTTTAGTTCGCGACCGGTAGCTCTCCTTTTAGTTCACAGCTCGGCCGCGAAGTAGGTCACTCTTTTTAGTTCGTCCGCTCGTTTTGGCTTTTGCTACCGCTACGAAAACTACAGCTGAGCTGCATCTCAGCTCGAAATGACGTCAACTGGCAGAAGGGAATAACGCGATTATGCGCGCTCTCGCGTTCTCTCGCTGTTACCCGTCAGTTTTCGGAAAAGGAACGGACGAACTAAGAGGCGAGGGATCTGCGTACTACTTCGCGTAGTTCGCCTGTGGGAGCTCTCTTCCGAACTAGTTCGTTCGCGAAGCACACAAGACTAGTTGGAAGCGTATATCTTGTATATATGCAGTGCAACAGAGCTGAAATTGGATTTCACTGAGGCATACAACTACTAACTAATGCTGTTCCATACGGAAAATATTCTGTTTCGCGGTACAAGAAGAGTTATTTATGAAGAAAATAACAGAGAAGTGTTTATTCTGGATAAAGTTTGAATACGTTTGCCGCGGCGGAGTGGCCAAGCGCATTGAGGCGCTATGCTCCGATGCGCGAGGCCGTTCCCCGTCGGGGGTTCGAAGTCCCTCCTCGGGCATGGATGTTTGTGCCGTCTTTACTATAAGGTAGTAGTGTTAGTATTTTGCAACCATGACTTATTAAACTAATAGTTTAATAAGTCATGGTTGCAAAATACTAACACGAATTATTTACAGACGAATGGAAAAACTGGTGGAATGCGACCTCGGGAAAGATCAGTTTGAATTTAGGAGAAATGTAGGAACACGGGAGGCAATACTCACATTACGACATATCTTAGAAGATAGGCTAAGAAAAGGCAAACCTACGTTTTTAGCTTTTGTAGATTTGGAGAAAGCTTTCGACAATGTCTACTGGAATACACTCTTCCAAATTCTAAAGGTAGCAGGGCTAAAGTATAGGGAGCGAAGAGTTATATTCAACCTATACAAAAACCAGACAGCGGTTATTAGAGTCGAAGGGCAAGAAAGGGACGCAGAGGTTGGGAAGGGAGTAAGACAAGCTTGTAGCCTTCCCCAATGTTGTTCAATCTGTACATTGAGCAAGCAGTGAAGGAAAGCAAGGAGAAATTTGGAGAGGGAATTAAAGTTCAAGGAGAAGAAATGTTCAAATGTTTGTTAAGCTTA
Source organism: Locusta migratoria (assembly GCA_026315105.1). NCBI lineage: Eukaryota > Metazoa > Arthropoda > Insecta > Orthoptera > Acrididae > Locusta > Locusta migratoria. The sequence goes on from CM048746.1 coordinate 660,148,426, forward strand.
TGGGACTTAACTACGGGGTCATCAGTCCCTAAACTTACAAACTACTTATGAACTACTTACGAACTAGGACGGCACAAATATCCATGCCCGAAGGGGGATTCGAACCCCCGACCGTAGTGGCCGTGCTGACCGTGACTGGAGCGCCTCAGTCACCTCGGCCACCGCGGCCGGCCAAGGAGAAGAAATAAAAACTTTGCGGTTTGCCGATGACATAGTAATTTTGTCGAGACTGCAAAGAATCTGAAAGATCAATTGAATGGAATAGACAGTGTCTTGAAAGGAAGATATAAGATGAACATTAACAAGAATAAAACGAAGGTAATGGAATGGAATTTCCGAAAATCAGGCGACGCTGAAGGAATTAGATTAGGTAATGAGACAATAAAAGTAGTAGATGAATTTAGTTATTTGGGTAGCATGATAACTTCTGATGGCCGAAGTAAAAAAGATATAAAATGCAGAATGGCTATGGGGAGAAAAGCGTTTCTAAAGAAGCGAAACTTGTTAACATCCAATATTAATTTAAATGTTAGGAAGTCCTTTTGAAAGCATTTGGTCTGGAGTGTAGCATTGTAGGGGATGAAACGTGGACGATGAGGAGTTCAGATAAAAAGATTATAGAAGTTTTTGAAATGTGGTACTACAGACGAATGATGAAAATTAGATGGTAGATCACGTAACTAATGAGGAGGTGCTTAACCGTATCGGGGAGAAAAGGAGTTTCTGGCATATCCTGACTAAGAGAAGGGATAGATTTGTTGGACACATTCTGAGACATCGAACTTAGCATTAGAAGGAAGCGTGTGGAGTAAAAATCATAGAGGGAGACCGAGGAACGAATATAGTAAGCAGATTCAAAAGGATGTAGGTTGCCGAACGATTTCTCAGATGAAGAGACTTGCACAGGACAGGGTAGCGTGGAGAGCTGCATCTAACCAGTCTACGGACTGAAGACCTCAACAACATCAACAGTACATAAGTAGTTTATAAGTTTAGGGACTGATGACCCCGCAGTTAAGTCCCTTAAGCTTCACAAACATTCTGAATACGTTTTTTTACTCATCTGTTTATAATGTACAGTCTACAATGTTGTAGCATGCCAGAAAGAAGAAGCGTGACACAGTTGCATGCAAACTCGAGAGTGAGATGTCGAGAGTTTAATTGGAAATGTGTAAAACAAAATTTAGTTCGCTGAGGTCCCATCGTGGAGCGGAAATTAAAATGCTATGTAAACTTTAAAAAAATCTATAATAATCGGTACAGAAACTCCGTTTGCAAAGGAAAGGCTTTTGATAGATTTTCCCTGTGGCCAGAAACTGCAAGGTTAAAGCGATCCTGCAAATAATAACAATAATAATGTTAAGAATTACCGTAAATATGTTAACTGACATACAAATTAAACAATTTTGGGAATTCCTGTGAAACGTTAGTTCCAAAGGAATAGGTAGTTTTGGTTGCCATATGATATTAAATAATCTATTGTTTATTCGCCACTTGCGAATTCTACCGACAATAGCTGCATTACTAAAGATGTTTCGCTGGCCACGGTGGCCGAGTGGACTGAGGCGCTCCAGTCACGGTCTGCACGGCCACTACGGTCGGGGGTTCGAATCCGCCCTCGGGCATGAATATTTGTGACGTCTTTGGTATAAGGTAGTTCATAAGTAGTTTGCAAGTTTAGGGACTGATGACCCCGTAGTTAAGTCCCATAAGCTTGACAAACATTTAAACATTTTTTAAAGATGTTTCTGTTACTTGGTGACAAATGAAAATTTGAGCAGGACCGAAACTCGAACCTGTGTCTGCTGCTCTGGCACAAATCATTCCAAGCTAATTCCGGGATGGTTCCTTCCTCACTATCCCTGACGAAAACTATCCAAGCGTGTGTTTCGTCCCTAATTAGCTACGATGCCGACGGGATTTTAAGCCGCAATTTCCCTGCTTGTCTGTTGAGAGCGCTAATCAAGTATTATTTTGTGTCCAGTCTCTTTCTGGTCTTCCTAACGTGACGCTTATACCCTCTAAATAATCGGTTTCCGACGCCTGCATGTTATCGAACAGGAAGAGCGACACTGCTCTTTTCCGCCGATGCCTCCACAGTTGTTACATGTCCTCCAGCTAATTAAATATGGCAGTAGAGTGATTATCCCTCAGTTTGCAGTTTCTTGGAACTATTAACAAAAGTAAAGAAAAAAATTGTTTTTTTGGTCCGGAAAGGAAACTGATATTATTCTTTCCTAATTAATTAAGCAAAGTACAGCGCTTTGCGTGTCAAAGAATACTGCTCTTCTCAAGTGAAGTAGACCTTGCAAACGATTTGCGTTTGTATTTCGTAAATCTCTTGCAAGACCATAAAGAGAAAGGCTCCCTTCACATTAGTAAGCTTTACTATGCAAGCTTTAAAATCTAACGACAAAGTACTCAGGTGTCATCTACGTCGTGCTTTGTCTAGACACCTGTCTCGTCTCCTCAATCGAGATTTCTCACTGCCCACACAATTCCCAACCAGCTAACGTTTGGGACTATCAAAGTCCATTAACTGCCTTGGCTTCCTCGTAGAATGCTAATAGTCTCATGTCGTTTCATTGGAAATATCGTAAAACAGTTATTCGCTTTCCATTTCTTCATTAATTTCGTAGCTTGCTGTTAAGTAACCACATCCAGGCCAAATTTTATGTTGCATATAAGTATTAACAGATTATTCGACTCGTAAGTAATTTAAGTAATAAAATAAACACACAAAATAATTTACGACGGCGACTACCAGTAGGCAGTGAATTAAGTCAATGAAAAAAATTTGAGTATTTGCGCCCTGCCGAGTTTCGAACCCGTGTCTCCTACTTACGAGACATTGACACTTTCCAGTAAGCCACCTGCAGATAGTGATCATCACGAGTGCGCGAACTACACTAGCATGCCTCCCGAGGGATGATGCGATGGCTGTGTCCAAGCTGTGGAGTGACCAGCGGTAAGTAGCAGACCTGGGTTCGAATCCCGGCTTCATATAACTTTTCCACATTCCCCATAGTGTTAATCCAGTGTCCACTGGGAAGCAATGTTCCTAATTCCTTGGTGTCTGTTCATTCGGACATTTTGTAGAGGATCAATATGGATCATTTGTGAATAAGACAAATTAATACTGGGTTCTCACTGCCTCTAAATTATGCCTCGTGTTCTTTTCACCTTATCTCGAATCACTTTATCATCCAGACCTTCTTTCAGTTTTTCGATGCCACATCAGTATCCAGAAATTTCCAGAATCCCTTCGCAGATAATTTAGACATTTGTGGAGGAATTTCCACCCAGTAATGTTTCCTCCCTTCAACTCACTTGTGGAAGTATCTCTCAATAGTAATATTCCCACTTGGTCATTTTGGTTCCATTTATTTATAATGAGAGTAATACACGCACTTATCTGTAAAACTACAGTTTTATAAAGCATTCCGTACAAATTAACTACATATTTTAACGTATAAAATAAAGGTACTCTACGTGAAAAATATTTGAAATTCTCTAGCAAAACGCGTAACAAACCTATGCAGTCATTTGATTACAAGATGAAAGAAATGTCCTGCGTTCTCATGATCCTGTTGATGCTGGCATGTAATGGTGTAGTCCACACACTAGAACGCAAGGCTGCCACTTGAAAAACAGATATTTCAGAAATAAAAACTGAAAAAAAAATGCTTGGGTTGCAAAGGCGTAACAGGCGGTCCAATGTGTTAAATTGCTCATTGTAGTGTGTTATTCTGCTAGAAAGAGGACGCATGGGCTAAGTACGTGTACTGTATACTTTCAATAACGAGTTTCCTATATTCCACAGCTTATATGACTGCATAATTGGTATCTATGTTTGTGAGCTTTTACTGACAACAGCAAAGATTTTCGTCCTACACAAAGACAATTTCAACCATATTTGGATTAGTATCTGCGATAAATAAAGCAGGAAAAATTAAGATTGTAAACACACTACGACAATGAACGACATAATTTTTCCGTTTAAATATAGATAGTACAAGCACTAATGTGAACAACCAAGAACAATTTGCGAGAAGAAAAGGAGTTATTCAGACATGATATCATTAACTGATATTACTTTACGTACTCATTACTGTGTTTTGAACTTTGTGATAGAAGTTCCACAATAAATACGCTGTAACACGTATAACTGTTGACGTCTTATTTCACAACTTTAACTGCGTTCCAGACCCGGTGACCAATTAATTGAATTTTTTAATTTTTGAAACCAAGTATGACAAATGGTTATTTCCCTCAAATACACAATAAATAGGGTCTTATAGTCATGACAAGGTGTAAGAATATTTTCCGTTCTCTATTTAAAATAACGCAGTACTGAAGGGGTTAAGGATGCAACAGCGGTAGACCAATATCTTTCGAAAGACGCCATCCTTAGAGTAATTGTATGTGCCGAATGGATAGACTGAAATCTAAATCGTACGAGTAATCACGTTTCTAAGTATACCTCTACACAGATCAAGGGCGTGACTGTCGATTAAAACAAGATGTGTGGTAAAATTTGGTGACTACGATGCACGTGCAGAACAGCAACCTTAGGTTCATTACCGAACTGGTGTTTGTAGTTGACTCATCACTTATTTATCTCACGAGAAAACTATATTCGGCTCTTCTTCCAATAACAGCCGAATTTATTGCTAATTCCCTTGTAAATATACCCTTTTCAAAAAGACGGGTAGCTTCTGCAGTACTGGGAGTAATTCCAAACAACTTATATCGCCGTACACTTGGTAATAAAATACAAATGTCATCATATCTATTGAATAATGAACATTGAAGAAACCCATGGAATAGTTTCAAGCATTCTTACCGATATGTGAATTCGATTGCTTGTGACGTTAATTCTAAATACAATGACGCTGATGTTATTCATGTCCAATATACTTGCGCATAATAGTTCGCGATCGGGAGCGCTCACTGTAGTTCGCGGCTCTAGCTAGTTCGCTCTTTTAGTTCGTCCGCTCCCAGTGACGGCTGAGCGGCGTGGTCTGCGCGTACAGGTGGAGGGTGAAGTCCCCCCCCCCCCCCTAGCTGCTTCATGCGCTTGCTGCTTGAGCCGCTAACGATATCACGCAAACCAAAAGAAACAGTTTGTGGATAATTTCTCGGGTTTAAGTTTAGAGTTATCTCTATATCTTGGCCTTATTGAATTTATTAGTCAGATATTGCAGAGTGCAGAACACATCAAAACAGAAATGTTGTAGCACTGAACTATCTAATCTAGCAGGCAGACGCTCACCTGGAAAGCAGAAGGCAAACACGTGATATTTAATTCTGCTGCGCGCCCTCTCGCTATTTCCCGTCGGTCTTCGGAAAAGAATCCAACTAACTATGAAGCGAAATACGTTCGGCATAATCGTCCGGTCCTTCTAGTTCGTCCGCTCTTTTTGGCTTTTGCTACCGCTACTAAAAGAGCTCCTTTTTTATTACAGCTTTTTTATATAATGAATCAGTGTTGCCAAAGCGTGTGCTATTACTCGTATTTTCCGGCAATTTGATATCAAATACTTAGGTAAATTAGCCAGTTATTTACACGAATGGGTGATACAATGGTATTCAACTATTTTGCATACAGAGTACTCGTAGTTCTTTATTTTTAAAACAGATTTTTTATGTCTGTGAACTACGAAACTACAGCTGAGCTGCATCTCAGCTCGAAATGAAGGTAACTGGCAGAAGGGAATCACTCGATTCTGCGCGCTCTCGCGTCCTCTCGCTGTTCCCCGTCAGTCTTCGGAAAAGGAGCGGACGAACTAAGAGGCGAGGGACTTGTGAACTAGTTCGCGTAGTTCGCCTGTGAGAGCGCTCTTCCGAACTAGTTCGTTCGCGAACTACACAAGACTGACAGAAACACGAAACACACACAACACCTGAAACGAACTTAGCCAGACTGCTTTGTAGGACAATTTTATTGTGTAGATGTACCAGGAATCTATTTTTATTGTACCGGTGTACCAGTCAATCAATGTTCATTCACACATGCAGTCAAATGTAACAACACAAAGAGATTTACATTCACAAACAGACGCATTCAGAAATTAGGCAACTTTCAAAACGGTCTAGGCAAATAAATTGCAGAAAGAAGTGTATAATTGTTCATTTCGTTCTGTCGAGCTGGAGTTTTGTAGGATCAAATTACTCGACACAATTTGCTTGCCAATAATCTGCAGTGCCTGTGGCCACCGTTTCATGGTATGTTGAATGCCTTTTTATCAATTCTCACACAAAAATTCCCCTGGATGAGGTTTCATATTATGTTTTCAAAGTAGAGAGGAAGAAGATGAAGATGGGGTGAATCATTCGATACTGCAACGATAGTTTGGCAAAGTACTAAAATACCAAAGTCCAAATATTATACCTGGAGTAGACGTCATTTCAAAAAAATGTTCAAATGTTTGTAAATCTATCGCACCAAACTGCGTGGTCATCAGTCCATAGCTTACAAACTACTTAAACTAAGTTAAACTAACCTAAGAACACACACACACACACACACACACACACACACACACACACACACACACACACACACACATGCCGCAGGGAGGACTCGAACCTCCGACGGCGAGCAACCGCGCGCTCCGCAGCGAAGCGCCTTAGACCGCTCGGCTACTCCACCGCGGCACGTCATTTCACCTACATTGTTAAGATCTTTGGGGTCACCAACGACTATAAAATTTTCTACCTCGTATCTCTTTAAGATATATTAATTGAATTACGTAAAGGGTTCAAGGAGTAAGTAAGAAGCCAAATTCCATAGGAAGCAGGTTCTGTTAGCTTAGAAAGTTATTGTATTGTCAGTGCTTGCAGAACACCATCATGAATTGTCTACAGAAGGCTGAAAAATTGGTAGGTGACATAGTGGAATATTAGTTTGGGTATCAGAGAAATGTAGTAAGTAACGAGATAATACTGACATTGCAGCCGCAGCTTGTCGTTGACAATAAATTGAAAAAGTGAAAACAACATTTATATCAATTTTAGTTTTGAGAAAGCTTCTTGGGGAGAACACGTTCTTCACAGAAACTACTACAACAACATCACTAATTACATACTGAAAAGTACTCTGTGTAATTAAGCCTCAACTATGAGAAACCGATGAGAAATTTTGAGAGGAAATGAACGTTCAAGGAGAAAAAAATAAAAATTTGAGCTTATCTAGTAGTATTCTCATTCTGTTAGAGATGGTAAATTACTTGTAAGGACATTTGAATGGCATGGATACCGTCTGGTAAAAATACTGAAAGATGAACACCTGTAAAATTAAAACAAGAGTAATAGAGTGAAGCATAATTAGCAAATATTATGATAGCAGAATTAAATTAAGAAAGAAACAATAATAATATGTGCGTTTTATTCTATGTGGAGCAGTATAAGCGATGATAGCCAAAGTAGAGGTGACGTAGAATACCAACATGAAGCAAAATATCTCTTAAAGTGATCGGTAAAATCCTTGATCTCTCAGACTTCCAAAGAAGTCAAATCGACAGTGCGCAGTTAGTAGGAACATCGATGACGAAAACGGCTGCACTGTCCAACGTTCCACTAGGAACAGCATCCACTGAATACAGTAAAAATTTACGATTACTTCAGACTTAAATTGGAAAGAACACGTAGATAATGTCGTGGGAAAGGTGAACCAGAGACTGCGTATTATTGGCAGAACCCTTAAAACAGAACTATAAAAGAACTGCATACACTACGCTTGTCCGTCCATTTTTGGAGTATTGCTGCCCAGTGTGGATCCTTATCAGGTGAGTTTGACGGAGGACATCGAAAGAGTCCAAAGAAGGGCAGCTCGTTTCGTATTATCACGATACAGGGGAGACAGCGTTACGGAAATGATACAGGATATGGGATGGGAATCATTGCAACAACGGCGCTTATCGCTGCGGCGTGTGCTACTTACGAAACTCAAATCGCCAACATTCTCCTTCGAATGCGAAAATATACTGTTGACTCCCACTTACATAGGTAAAAATGATTATCAGAATAAAATACGAGAAATCAGAGTAGCCCATGTAGATAAAGAGGAATAGAGGGCGGAAGCCGAATTTAACTGACGATCGTTAAGAACGATTCTTGCTTGCCTGAGAACATGAACCTACCACGGCAAAAGCGACTACAAAAGTCTGCACTCACTGATTAATACTGTTTCGATAAAAACAGTATGGGTGGAGCGAAACATTCACGGAAATGCTGCAGTTGCTAAACCCTTATAACAGAAGGTTAACAAAAGCTGCGAAGGAAGATTTGCCACGATCTTAAAACCTGGACACTTGATGACTAGCAGTTTGTGTTATCGCTGGATCAATCATCTTTTACGTTGCTGCCAACGAACAGCCGAGTATACGTATCAAAAACTCCAAAAGCAGCTTATGATACGGCAGGTCCGCTTCCTGCAGTCGAGCATAGGAAAAGCTACGCCATTATTTGGCAGCAGTATCGTGCTATTAAACTGTTTCTCTAATTACCCCACTGATCGGATAACTTTGAATGAATGTCTTACCATCCTCTATATCAAAATGCTTACTATGTGCAACACATTATCAACAAACACTGTCATATTCCAAAATGATAATCCACCCACACATACAGTCAGAAATGCTTAGGCTTGCTTGTACGGCAACAGAAACTTAGCAAACATTTCCCTCAGAGAGCAAAATCGCCATTATTAAAAGGTAGCTTGAAATATCCAATACCAGACACAAATGTGTTTTAGGGTTAAGCTTTTTTTATTTGCAACATGTTTCGATGCTGTGCATCATCATCGGGCTTTAGGCATACAAAATCTATTATTACAGGTATACATTAATGTACGTTGATAAAATATTGCTGTTTGTGACAATGAACCTGTGGAAACAGTAATATGACCTATATAAGATTATGTCTGTTTATGGGCTCAAATATCATCTGTTTATAAAGATATTTGTTATAAACACATTGATGTTGTGTAGCTCTCTTCTTCTGTGCTCACGAGTGACCACAGAAAGAGCTACTGTTCGGTCACAGAAGAAGAAGAGAGCTACTCAAAATGAATGTGTTTATAACAAATATCTTTAAAAACAGACGATATTTGAGCCCATAAGGACATAACCTTACATAGGTCATCTTTCTGTTTCCACAGGTTCAATGTCCCAGACAGCTAGATTCTATCGATGTACGTTATTGTATACCTGTAATAATAGATTTTGTACGCCTAAGGCATGATGGTGATGCACAGCAACGAAACATGTTGCAAATCAAAAAAATTGTAACACCTAAATCATATTTGTGACTGGTAGCGGAAAATTCATGCAAACTTTTAATTATTTTGATAGTCACTGTCGACACACAGTCAGCATGACTTAAAAATCGCTATGTCTCAACATAATTGAATCGTTGAGGGGAGTTTTAGAGCAGAGAGTGAGGATCAAAGCAACATCGTTGAATAACACACATTACGAATCTGATCATGCAAAAGTTGCAACTGTTCTCAAAGCCAACGCCTTACTAATAGATCAATGATGTGTCTGTGTTAGGAGCTCATATTTTGTCCACTACCTGCAGTCTTACTATTGTGTAAATATTCTGCCTGCTGCCGTACTTGAGCTGTAAAGCCGATATACGAGGGTAAGTCCATTATTATCCTCAATTTAGTTATATTTTTGTTTATGTTGGTAGTACTGTCGTTTTACGTTGGTGACGCATGCTTTGTTTATTTGTTGTTATATCCTCGCAATTTTCAAGCTGCTACGTTAGTTTCGTTGTCGCTGCCGTGCTGTTAATCATGGCTGCTCCGCTGTCTATTTGCACCAAAGAAGAGGAACGTTCAGTGATACGTTTTTTGTGGGCGGAAATTCATAGAAGACTTTTTCAGTACAGTACGGTAGCAGTGTTTTACCACAACGAAGTGTTACGAGTGGATTGAAAAATTCCGAAATGGTCGCACGAGTGTTAAGCGCGATAAAGGAGCCGGACGACCGTTTACCGCCACAAATGATAGACGATTAACTATTGATGAAGTGGCTCATCGTCTTCAAATTAGTCATGGTTCTGCCTATGAAATTATTCACAACAGACTTGGGTTTCGTAGAGTTTGTGCAAGATTGGTCCCAAAATAACTCACACAGTTGCATAAGCAAACGCAACTCGACATCTGCAAAAAACATTTGGATCGCTATGGTACCGAAGCGGTCAACTTCTTTGACAGAATCATTACTGGTGACGAAACATGGGTCCATCATTACGAGCCGAAGAGTAAACGGCAGAGTATGGAATGGAAACATCCAAATTCGGCGTGCAAGAAAAAGTTCAAGACCCAACCGTCCGCAGGAAAACTGATGCTTACGGTTTTTTGGGATGCACGAGGTCCTGTACTGGAACATTACGGTAAAAGGGACACAACAATAAACAGTGTACGTTACAGTGAGGTGCTTACTGACAGGCTAAAGCCTGTAATTCGAAGCAAACGCCGAGGATTGCTGTCAGAAGGTGTTGTGTTGTTGCACGACAATGCCCGTCCGCATACTGAACGCCCCAGAAACTCAAATTCGAAGTACTGGATCATCCTCCATATAGTCCCGATCTTGCCCCATCTGACTAACACTTATTTGGACCACTCAAACAGGCATTAAGGGGCCGTCGATTTGACTCGGACGAAGCAGTGAAGGAGACGGTGCATTCCTGGCTCGCAGATCAACTGAAAACCTTCTTTTATGAGGGCGTAAGAAAGCTTGTAGAGCGATGGACGATGTGCATTGAAAAGCAAGGAGACCATGTCTAAAAATGGTGTTCTTGTAAGTTTCGTATTTTACTACAATAAAATTTTATAACTACTTTGCGGATAATAATTGACTTGCCCTCGTACAATCAAATCTTGCTGCTAGTTAGATGCACTGTATGCCTAACCCCAGAGTTTCTTCACCATAAATTATTTTATGAGCATTAATGATGTGTTGGTGTTTTTTTCCCATGCAGATAACAGAAGACATAAGTGAGCGACTGTGTTGCCCCACTGCAGCTGCTGGACACTGCACAAGATTAGCGATTAAAAAACTCTTGTGCGTGTGACAGCGGCTATTGTGGGTGCTTCACCTGCAGCGTCTGCGTCTCTGGACGGCAACCACGGCGTCCCAGCAAGAGGAGCCACTCGTCCCCTGGCGTGCGCCGTCGCTACTGCCTGCAAGAGTTCACCTGCATGCCAAGTGTGCAGGAGCGTCGTTCTCACCATACAAGCCGCCATCATCCACTGAAACGAGAGCATCATTCGCCTGTAGTGATGAAACCCTCAATCAAACACTGTGTATAACTGAAAAAAATCAGTACCCTGGGAAGTTTCTCAAATAATGTTCGTTCAGGCAGCTGCCAGAAAGCTAATTTGAAGCGCTAGATAAGAGGCGTTTCTGCGCATGCACTGCTACGATGATGTAGAAATTCGTGTTTGGTGCTTGCTCTGCTGAAACGTTTCAGGATGCCGATTTTCTTGCAGTATTCTCTTATGTTAGGAAAATACTCTCAGACTTTAAGAAAAATGTAATAATCCCCGTTCCAAAGAAAGCGGGTGCAGACAGGTGTGTAAATTACAGAACCATCAGTTTAATAAGTCATGGTTGCAAAATTTTAACACGGATTATTTACAGAAGAATGGAAAAGTTGCTATAAGCCGACCTTGGGGAAGATCAGTTTGGGTTCAGGAGAAATGTAGGAACACGGGAGGCAATATTCACTTTACGGCTTATCCTAGAAGATAGATTAAGAAAAGGCAAACCTACATATCTAGCTTTTGTAGATTTGGAGAAGGCTTTTGACAATGTTGATTGGAATACACTCTTTCAAGTTCTGAAACAAGCAGGAGTAAAATATATGGAGCGTAACGTTATTTACAACTTGTACAAAAACCAGACAGCGGTTGTCAGAGTTGAAGGGCATGAAAGGGATGCAGTGGTTGGAAAGGGAGTAAGACAGGGTTGTAGCCTTTCTCCATTGTTATTCAATTTGTACATTGAGCAAGCTATAAAGGAAAGCAAGGAGAAATTTGGAGAAGGAATTAAAGTTCAGGGTGAAGAATTAAAAACATTGCGTTTTGCTGACGACATAGTAATTCTGTCAGATACAGCAAAGGACCTGGAAGAGCAATTGAACGGAATGGACAGTGTGCTGAAAGGTGCATATAAGATGAACATTAACAAGAGCAAAACTAGGGTAATGGAGTGCGGTGTAAGAAAATCAGGTGATGCTGAAGGAATTAGATTGGGAAAAGAAGCAATAAAGGAGGTATATGAGTTTTGTTACTTGGTCAGTAAAATAACATGCGATGGTCGCAGTACAGAGGATATATAATGCAGAATGGCAATGGGAAGAAAAGCGTTTTTGGAAAAGAAAATTTGTTAACATCGAACACTAAGTTAAGCATAAGGAAGTCCTTTTTTGAAGGCATTTGTGTGGAGTGTTGCTTTCTACCGGAGTGAAACATGGATGATAAACAGTGCGGACAAGAAGAGGATAGAGGCATTTGAAATGTGGTGTTACAGAAAACTGCTGAAGATTAGGTGGCTGGATCGCATAACTAATGAGGAGGTACTGAACAGAATTGGGGAGAAAAGGAATTTCTGGCATACCTTGACTAAAAGAAGGGATCGATTGGTAGGACAAATTCTTAGACATCAAGGAATTGTGAAATTAGTGTTGGAGGGAAGTGTGTGGGGTAAAAATCGCAGAGGGAGACCAAGAGATAAATATAGTAAGCACATTCAAATGGATGTAGGTTGCCGTTCTTATGAGGAGATGAAGAGGCTTGCTCAGGATAGATTAGGTTGGAGAGCTGCATCAAACCAGTCTCTGAACTGAAGACCACAACAACAACAACAGGTACTTTAGTATAGCGTATTACGCTCGCTAAAAAATGAAAAGGCGCCAAATAAAAACCAGCGAATAGTTGCAACCAGCCAATAGTTTCTAACACTTTTTCAAATAAATTGATTGGCTGACAATGTGGCAAAGAAAACGTATTACAGTAGTTAATTAATAAAAGCCAATTTTCTTTAGTAAACCGACAAAAATAACTTCATTATTCTGCAAGACGATGAATGCTTGTGATAATAATATTGTGGGAATAAAATCAGAAAACTGAAATATCATATCATTTTAATCTTCCGTGATTATCTTAATAAATTCACTAAACAGCTCCCAGCACAGATATCCGTTTTGTCTTCAGTTGACGTTACAGTTAAACACTGGTCATGTGTAGACTACTTCAGCACCCGACCACTTCCCACATTTCGCTTAACCACTCCACTACCATAGAGAAATTTCTTCGCATGCGCGAATCTGGCACCTTGAAAGCGCCAGATTAGCAAACAGACACGCTCGAAGTAGAGTAGTCAGGAGCGGGAGATAGCGTTACTGAAACGTTATAACAGTGCATGTGCCTGAGTCCGCTGGCAGATGCTTGAACAAACCTGTAGTAAATTCGGAACGGCACAAAACCATGCTTATAATGACGGTTGCTCATTAAATAAAATGTGGTCGGTGTCATTTCCATGTAAAACGTTGTATCCCAGGAAATGCGGTATACATAAGATGAGTTTATATTATAAATTCATTTTGCTGACAAAATGTATTCCATAATTCACTTAACTTTATATTTCCCACTGTATTTCAAATGGTTTCAGATACTATTTGCAGCTCATTAACAAAAAGTCAAAACAATGTTTGATAAATTTAAATGGAAATGGGGAAAAATTAAGAGTCCAATGGGGCAATGAGAATTCCAGCAAAGCTAGAATAGTTGGGTATAGTAGAGTGCATTGTACACTTATGCAAGGAGGAGGCATTCTCTGGTGGAATAATAGAAGAAGAAATTGCAGTTTATATCGAAAATTTAGGGAATCTGGAATCATAGTGAGAATTTAAAATACCTCTGAAAGGCTTCAGACCAAATAATGCAGATAGGATAGATAACATTCCATCAGAATTCCTAAATACTTAGGGGAAATTACCATCTATTCAGTCTGAAACGTAGACTCTATGTGCTCAGACTTACAAAAAAGAAAGAAAAAAATAAGAAGAGATAGCTCATGCATCCAAGCTACTGACTACTGATGATAATAATATACACAAGACTGGAAAATAAAATTGAGGATGTGGTAGATGACGATCGTGCCATGTTAGCTTTAGAAAAGATAAGACACGAAAGACCCAGTCCTAACTTTGCATTTGATAATGGAAGCAAAGCTAAGGAAAAATTAACACACGTATGTAACATTTGTTGTCTTACAAAAACCTTTCATTAATGCAAAATGGTGCAAGATGTTCCATACGGAAAGTCGAATAATACACAATATGTATAAGAACCAAGAGGGAACAATAAGATTTTGAAGACCAACAATGAAGTACTCTAATAATAAAGGGATATAAGGGAGTGTAGTCGTTCATACTATTGTTCAATCTGTACATCCAAGCAGCACAAATTGAAAGAAATAAACGCTCAAGAGTATTCTAGTTCAAAAGTTTATATTTATTATGTAAATAATTACGATTGTTAAAAAAATACAGTTATGTAAAAACAATCATAGTTAATATATATCAATTAATTTAAATGTATACAGTTTTTATAAGAATCCTAAGCTGGAACTTCTATATTTCAGTCATATTTATATTAACATGCCTGTTATTATTGTAGTTCTCTTAATTTTTTACTTTAAGTATGTTACGGGCCAGAATATTAAAAACTAACAACTTTTTTGCTTTAATTTACACTTCCATGACAGTTGGAATAATTTCTCAACATTAATTGCCCAAAATAGCTGCCATGTCAGTGAATCTTTATTTCCAACATCTGTTTCAAGTATATTTATTTTCGAGTAACATGCAGTCTAATAGTAGATTATGTGCATAATTTTACGATTGAATCATATATTATATAATTGTTCTTGATATCTATACAACAGCTGCAGTGAACTGTGACGACTACATCAAACAGAAAAGTTTGGTACATCTTTTGAAACTTGTTTGATAGTTTTTCAATTTTTTTTAAATTTAATTAACGTAGTATTTTTCATGTATATAATTCCACAAAAATTTCAATAATAAGTCCTTTAGAAATTTTATGTCATAGTTGGATTTTTAGCTTTAAAAAAAGAAACATTGGTTACTGTAGTTTTTTTAATCTATATTGTTTCCTTTGGCTTATATAACTGCATTGTTATACTTAGACAGTTTTGTTTTTCTGAATGTATTTTGCTACAAGATTTTTATTTGTATGGAAGACCAAGTGGATGTAGGTGGTTATGAATGGCGCATTTATCCTGAATTTGTAGACAAATGTCATTGTATATTGTATCTCCACAGTAACTTTGATTTTGCAATGTAGGTTGTTAAATGCTCAATCATTTTCTTGGATGTGTTTATTTTTTTAATTAATTAGCATTAGGGTAACATCTACACAACTATTGGTGTAGGAGATTTTATTGCCAACTGAGAGTTGAAAAATTTTTGTTCCACTATATTCAGATAAATATAAATTATGGTAGCACCTACATTATTTCCCATAGCTACCCTGTAACTATGTGTTTAGGTTTCTTCCTTGAATTCAAAATAATTTTGAGCTAAGTTAACTTGAGTTATTTTTAGAGATGATTATGTATGTTGTAATATATTATGTTTTATGATATCTATAGTTGTATATTATCTTGTATTGTAATATTGGTACATACATTTGTAGTACCTATAGTGGGATATTTTACATTAGGTGGACTATGTATGTCTTTCATTGGTAATATTTAAGTGTATTTCTTGTGATAATATATAGCTTTGTAGTTTGTTTGGTTTTTTACTTATCAGATATTTTGGGCTATTGACACAGTTCATTTTAGAACAGATCAGCATTTAATTTCACATATTTTTGGTTCAGCTCATAGTGTTGGTGTATGTGGGTTTAAATAAGCAGTTCACATAATATACAAGACACAGCTAATTGCTCTAACTGGGGAACTGTCAAAAATGAGATCCCACACGGTTTAGTTTTGGGTCCTTCACTGTTTTAATATATATTAATGACTTGCGATTCTGTATTCATGAAGATGCTAACCTACTTCTTTTTGCTGAAGATACAGGTATAACCATCATGCCTGACAAACAGGAATTAAATGATGAAAATGATCTCTTTCAGAAAATTATTAAGTGGTTATCTGCAAGGGACTCACATTAAACTTTGATGAAACTCAGTATATACAGTTTCTCACAGTAAACAGCATGACACCATTAATAAATATAGACTTTGAACAGAAATCTGTAGCTATGTTGAATATTCAATTTTTTTAGGAGTTTGCATTGATGAGGGATTGAATTGGAAGAAACACATTGAAGATCTGCTGAAATGTTTGAGTTCAACTACTTACGCTACAAGGGTCATTGCAAAGTTTGGTGATATGAACCTCAGTAAATTAGCGCCTATTTTCATTCGCTGCTTTCATATGAGATCATATTCTGGGGTAATTCAATATTGAGTGAAAAAGTATTCATTGCACAAAAGTGTGTAAGCAGAATAATTGCTACAGCCCATCCAAGATCATTCTGCAGACATTTATTCAAGGATCTAAGGATCTTTACAATAGCTTTACAATATATGTATTCAGTTACAAAGTTTGTTATTATCAATAAACCCCAATTCAAAAGTAATAGCGGTGTGCATAGCTACAACACTAGGAGAAAGAGTGATATTCACTATTCAAGGTTAAATCTAACCTTGGCACAGAAATTTGTGAATTATGCTGCCACTAAATTTTTTGGTCACTTACGAAGTAGCATCAAAAGTCTGACAGATAACCATCAAGTATTTAAAAAGAAATGAAAAACATTTTCTGAATGGCAACTCCTTCTACACTTTAGATGAAATTTTAGATAAAACTTAGTAATTTCACTAAAATAATACATAAAGAAATCTTTAAAATATTGGGTCATCTATAGACACATTTATTAATCTGCCACATTCCATATCATTGCAAAATGTTGTATTTATGATCTATGGAACAAGTATTAATCTAAGCTAATCTATAATAGTCATGTTCTTTTATCACATTTTCTTAGTACTGCATTACAATATTAATGCATCTCCTTATTTGTGCTGAACATCTGTTTTTTAAGTTAATTGGTAGTTCAGTAATGATGGCTTAAGAAAAGTCATGACTTTATTTACACATGTGTTGTTACTTAATATGTTCCCTTTGTCATTTCAGATTTTGCTATTTTCAAGGTTAGTGTGTTCTGCTTGTGGTCACTTATTGTGTATTTTCATAATGTTATTCCTTCTGCATCATGTTTGCTACTTTAACTGTCAGTTCGTTTTGTTTTCAAACTGGTAGTTTTGTAATATTGATTACAGTTTCTTAGAGCTGTCAGGTGTTTTAATGACAGTTTATGTTCTTTTGGTTCAATATTAGACTTTAAAGCATTTTTATGAAAAATCGTTTCTTCATCTGTGAAAGCAATATTGTGAGATTTTTTTTTCACACAGGTAAAATTGGAAAGGGGGCTGATTTCTTTGGGCAGAGTTAAATAAGCATTAGATTATTAAATTTATTTGTATGTGTATATGATATTTGTGTACTAGTTTGCAAAGCAGGAACTATGGTACAACAGTGTGGATGACTAATACACAAAAGACAAACTGAAACATGAAGAACTCTTGTACCTAGAATTGTACATTTATGCTTAAGTAATAGTTTTTTTTTTTTTTTTTAAGAATTTTGATAGATTTATAAAACTTCATTTTTCAGTATAATTTTATTTTTCAAAATTTTTTACAATTTTAATATGATTTTATTTCCTAAGATTCATTTCATATTTTTTTTTAAATATTTTATCCATTGAAAATTAAATATGATTTTCTAAATTTGATTTGATTTTTAAAAGTTTTAATTTCTTTAATAATTCATTTGAATGTTTGATTTAATTTTGTTCTTAAAAATTGAATTCAGTTTTTAAAACTGAATATGATTTTCTAAATTTGATTTTACTTTTAATTGATTCAATTTCTTTAATAATTGATTTTTATATTTCACTTTTATTTTAATTATCTAATTTTTAAGGTTTTTATTTAAATTTGACTTTATATTTGAAAATATTAATTTCGTAATTGGGTTTAAGACTAATTTGATATCTTAATATTTTGTTTGAATTTTGTATAATTTGATTTGATTTTTGAAATTTTTTATTTTCAAAAAAATAATTAGATTAGATTGGAGTTATTGGATAATTCTATGATTTCTTGTCCAAAAGTTCCACATTAATCCAGAAGCTAGCCTGCCCTACTCAGGAACTCAGAGTCCTTGAGACAACTGTTCTGACAGAACAAATGCCACTTAACATCCAGCAGGATTCATTCAAATCTCTTTTCCTGCTTGTAGTCGTCCTCGCCATAGATATGTCGCATGTGGTATCTAACAAAAATTTCCACAACGTATTTCCCATATCAACAGTCAGAAAAAGTGTCTCAGTGATACCACCTCTGCTGAGTGTTGCCAAAAGCATGGTACAGTGGACACCTTTACTGCCTCTTGCATTTAATGGCTAAAAATTGGATCCTCCCTACAACTGATATCTGCCTCTATTATTGTAATTCCAGCCAGAATTCCCAAATTTCTTGCACTGCCTACACTGCTGTTCCTTAAAATCTCATTGCATATGATCTTTGTAACCATATTTGAAACATTTCGCTTACATACTGAAAACTATTACTTTACTCATGTCCTGGCCAAAGTAATTATTTCTGCCAAAATGAAACCAGTTTCTCCTGCCTCATGTAATCACCTTGGGAACTGAATCCAATACTTCTTCAACATCTCTGGTTGTAATCCTCATAAAAATGCAGACAGTGCCATTTGGTTTGCCTCCTATTAGACAGCTGCATAACCATATCATCATCTGAGAACTGGTAGCGCCGATGTTGATATTGCGATCTACTAAGACCCATCATTTCTAGTCAAAAGTACACCAAAAGAAAACTACAAAAGGGGGAAGAAAACACAAGGACCTACCCTAGAGGCTAGAAATAAACTTTATAGGCTACTCAGCACTTACTTCTCTTCACACACAGAACCCCTGTTGCTGAAGACCCATGGTCATCCTTGGTGTCATCCCTCCTGTCCTCTTCCAGAGGTTGTCCTCACAGTAGTGTGAAAGGTCGATGTATTTTACTCAGGCAGCATTCTGGTTCTAGGAGTTGGAAGGATAAATACAGCAGGCTGCTCTTTGTGGACATGTACTACACCTTTACTCACACAATTATTATAATAACAGGTTAGCGCTCAGAGTTGAACCTCATAATTCTCCAGCATTCACAGTGGCAATAGTGATAGTGAAAGATGTGGCGGCTGGCTGGGTGGTCAGTCCTGCATCCAGCACTCGCAGATCAAGCATGACAGTTGCCATGGAAGCAGCACTGGAAGATCCGTTGGGACTTCACCTAGCAGCCAGTCTGTCTCCAGTCACAATGATGGTCACTGACATAGCCTGGGTGGAATACAATAATGCTGCTGAATCCCATTATGAAAGGCTCTCTCGTGATCTGTGAATGCATCTGCTACTCGTTCAACTCTGAGATTTTCACCTGGTCAACAGGATGTGGAAAGCTTCTACCTCGGATCAATGCCTTTGACTGATGTATTGGGCTGATTACGGTGTATTCTGTCATTACTCACTGTCGGGCGTGATGGCGATAATCAGATACCTAGACTACTCTCGATCTCATTTTGTCACTCATGGATGGCTGCACTGTCTGAGGCACCTTGTCTGCACTGCCGCCCCCGCCAGAGCAGTGGCGTAGCTATCATAGGGCTAGGCGGGGCAGTGCCCCGGGGCCCCGGAGCTCCAGGGGCCCCTCGACTTTCGACGATCGAAAAAAGTTACAGTAGAGCGTCGAATTTTTTATTAAACTTTTTTCACCCTCCCACCCTATCGTCCATCATATCCCCTTTCCCTCAAACCAAGTTTTCACAGTAGCCGCACTGGGCCATAGCTGGCGGAACAATGCTTCTAATTGGGCCTTCAAAAGACGCCACTATGTGGCGCTGCTGACAGGCGAAGCTGCCAGTCAATGTGTCTAACAATCGGCACACTTCATTTAGCGTAGCAACAGAAGTAGCGGCAGCATCAGAACTGCTCACAGCAACAGCTGCGTCTTCCAAGTGTTGCGGCGTGCAATGTGAAGGATCGCGCTCCTCCAAATGCAGTACAAATACATTTACTGTACATTACTTCTTATTGGCAAATAGAAGTGTACAGTTCGAATATCCGAATAAAACGGTTTTTCGAATATCCATGTCTCCAAATTACTTCGGATAATAGTTATACTGTATTTATTTTAGTTGAATGAAGGAATTTCGACTTTTAATTTCTCCTGCCGAAATTGATCCCCAACATGGACAGTTTGCCAATTATGTTAGGAAATTATAACAAAATATGCACTATTAGAATATGAGTTTACGAAGTATTTACCGCAGTTTTATTCTTCTGCGGCAGCCGTTAGGTCGTTCAGCAAATTAAAAATTATCAAAACGCATCTGAGGTACAGTATGGCTCAATCTCGACTCGGACATTTGGCTCAAATGTTCAAATGTTTGTAAATCTGTGGGACCAAACGGCATGGTCATCTGTCCGTAGCTTGCAAACTACTTAAACTAAGGTAAACTAACCTAAGGACAACACACCCATGTCACAGCGAGGACTCGAACTCCCCGACCGCGAGCAACTGCACACTCTGCAGCAAGGCGCCTTAGACCGCTCGGCTACTCCACCACGGACATTTGGCACTCATAGCAATCGAAAACAAGGCTGCATCAAGTCTAGATTTAACAGACCTTATTGATTTAGCAAAAACCAAAGCCAGGAAAAGATTGTAAAATAATTGTTAAAATAAAATGACTACTTTTTAAATTGTGTACCCATATTATTACTATAATGTACTGCTGTCACCAAAACGCTTACCGATAATTACCGATCAGAAATCATATCTTTGCCAACATCTGAAATCTAACACTTTGAAGCATTCTGTTACTCCAGTAGGTATTCTTTTATTCTGACTTCGGTGCGTGAGGAAACACGAACGAAATCCCCACGACTTAAAAAACGCCACTCATTAAGTTCATGATACAGTGAGGCGCGAAAAATAATTATGAATTTTTTTTCATGGACTAACAGTATTCGTGTTACAAGAAATAGAAAAATTTCCAACTTTTAGAAAACAATGTTTTAACACATTGACTTCCACGTGAGTTAAATACACGTTACAGAAAATCTTCTCTTCGGGCCACGTGAAGTAAATACAACTCACGGACATTTTTTCATTTAAAGCTCCGTGGTGCAGTTGTAACTTAGAGTAGCATGCTGTGACTTGGTGTTACAGCACGTTGTGGCCCCAGTAATAAATCGTGTTCGTGGCCTCTAGTTTTCAAGAGCTCAAGAGTACTTATTGACACTTGAAATCGTGAATTATATAAAACTCACTTGGCCCAGTAACATTGGAGTTTCCTTGTTTTTATAATCCATTATTTAGTGTTACATATTACTTATAAACTAGATTGTATATCACATACAGTTTTAATTACATTCTCCAACTCTAATTGCAACAGTGAAACAGACTGAAAAATTTGGGTAATTCCACTTTGTATCTCTAACACCTGCATGCACTGTGCTTTATGAAGAAACACTCTTTATAAAAATGAGTCCCAATTTCTTACATTTCCATTTAGTTTGTTTGCATTTCTTGAGAGCTTGCTCTCGTCCAAATTCGTTCATTTTTTCGTAGCATCCGAACACCTATGACTTGCTGTTCCCATGTTCACAAGAGCACAATCTGCAGGCAGCTCGGTGGCTACGGTAGAAGATTTCTTAGGGGGCATCGGCATCTACTGTACGGAGTAGTCTGTCACTTCCTCTTTGAATTGTGATCGAGGTGATCTTGTTGTTGATGCATCGGTAAATCACAAGAGCATTTACCAGTGCTGACCCTGTCAACAGTTAAATTGCAAGCTTCCTGTACCATTTCACACCCCACCTTACACAATAAAGGACTTCATTTGGTGAGAGAGATGACTGATTAGTCAGTTATGACTGCTGGATTTTGTGCCCCTCTTGGTTTGAACTTCAGCTTCTTCCTCTCCATGAACAGTACTTAGCATCAACACATTCATCTTATTTTTCCATTTCAGTAGTATATTCATCTTCTTCACTTATGTCCATAACTTCATCTAAACACTTTCAACACTTTCTCCTGCTACAATATCACTGTTACGGAACAAACACTGAATACTGTAGTAACAATGCAGAAAAACAATAATGGAACTGTGCGCAAATAATGTTGTGGAATGAAAGACTTACAAGACTACCAACCCAAAATTATTAGCGACGAAGCAAATAACACACCTGGCACTTTACTCTGGCGCCATGTGAGTCATATGTAACTCACACAAAAAAACAAAAACTAAGGTACTAAATTGCAATATTTTCAACTTATTTGTACTTAAATAGCTTACTTCAAGCGAACTAAAGCAGAATATGGAAAAAAGTAAATCGTCCCCGGGGGTCGGTAACCCAAGTATACATTCGGCAGCCAATATGTTAATATAGTTATTGTTAAACAGAATGGACTAAGACAATATTAAATGTATACAGCATATTTAATTACAGTAGAACAGTATTGGGCATATAATTTGTTGTGGGGATGTGACAGGTGACAGTAGGAAGGGGTGGGGGGTGGTGGAGGGCAGAAGATGCGGGAAAGGGCAGACACTGGAATGGTCAGGCATTGCCGTACTTTGTGCGCCTGCAAAACGAATTGCGAGAAAGCGAGCCCCCACTCTGTTTATCCCATTACGTCGCAAAAGGAAATTACAAGGTGATTTACAAAGTTATGCCGACCCTTCCACAGTGCACCTCATAAATCAGATTACGTACTGACAGACCTGGAGAGTGCGCATTTTCCACAAAATGCGTTGCGCCAGGAAACAGGCATGTTTATTTTCCACAAATACATTACTACTGAAAGGAATACCGAACAGAATCTACATTCCTTTCTACACACTACCTTGCAATACTAGGCGGGAAATGGATTCGGCATTCTGTGGCTTTTTTTCTGGGAACGGCGCCTTCCCATACCATAAGACTATTCGCTCAGTTTACGTTCATATTAACACTCTACCCTCCGCCGCATTCTGCTCAGTTCTTGTATGTGAAAAATAGCTTCACTGTGGTGAGAATTCAGCACTTCATGCAATCTTTTAAGGTACGTTTCTACCCGCACACTATTAGTTTATTCTGCCATTTAAAGGTTTAATTACATTCACGGATCAGAAGTTTCGTGTAATAATTACTTTGTCTCAATAGTGAATTGTGCATCAAGACGCTGCCCTCTACCCCACTGTCACGATAATAAGCGAAGATATCGACTTAGTTATTTTACTTATTACTTTTCCTGGCTTCAAGAAGCCTGGTAGGGGCACGGCTCAATCCAAAGTGTTTATCAAACAAAATCTGGCAACTTACTTTTGATGAAACCATCCTACGCGAATATTTCCCCTATTTTCCTTCTTTGAGTGGACTATCAACGAAATGAGCTAACAGCGCAGTAGTTTAGCGAGAGAATTGTCGTCACTGACAAAAGTCCGCCTGCTGTCACTGCTGACGAAAAATATCGCATGGGGAATTATCATCTGTATGTTCTACCCAGGTCCAACTCTATCACTATCCCTCTGTAAAATTTCATCCAAATCAGCTAGTAATTTTTGCGTGAAAGCATAACAAACATTCACACTTATATCAGAGTACGATTAAATATTATCTGCTGCATGACACAATTTACTTAGTAGTATTTGTTTGCCTTATTATGTCTTCCAGTGGGCGGTAAGGAGCTGATGAAGTAGTTTTGCATCTGTACAGTATTGGTGTAAAGAGGGCCCCAGTGTCATTTTTGCCCCGGGGCCCTTGGTGACATAGCTACGCCACTGCGCCAGAGATTCGAGTTCTCCCTTGGATATAGGTGTATGCGTTGTCCTTAGGATAAGTTCGTTGTTAGTTACTTTAAAATAGTGTGTAAGTCTATGAACCGATGACAGAAGTGTGGTTCCTTAGTTATGGATACTTTGAACGACCTCATTTTGCCACCCGTCTGTCCTGGCTGATTAGCAGTTCACTTTTGACACTGCCATCATTCTTCCACACTGCTTCCAGAACAATCTACACTATGTTTTCAACCTTCTTTCAATTAAATAGTAGTAATCTCTTCACTCTCTCAGGCCACACCACTATGCCCCTTTATGGCTCCCATGTAAAGCGAACCTATCTGCATTTAACATTGTTTTCCTGACGTTCTACTCCCGCAGAGGTAAGGAGACTACTTGGAGCCATCTTAAATAAAATTTCGTAGTCCCAGAGACTTTTTCTTCCCCATTTCTCCCACTCTCAACCTTTGCTATTCCTAACAGGGGTTTCTTCTCCCTACTCTCGTGGTTTCTACTCGGAATTACCGTCGGCGAGTGAGGACCAATTCTTTTGTGTTCACAAATGGTGGGCAGTTTGGTGTTTAAGTTGCACAAGTGCTGAATCTTTGTATAACGTTTGAAGCAATTTCACAACCAAAAATGTCCCCAAACGTTGAACTCTAGCTGTTGAGGACAAATTCTGATGCAATGACTGAAAACAATCCTCAGCAGCATTCACTTGTTGCAGAACCGGTGGTATAC
This sequence comes from Locusta migratoria, assembly GCA_026315105.1. Lineage (NCBI taxonomy): Eukaryota > Metazoa > Arthropoda > Insecta > Orthoptera > Acrididae > Locusta > Locusta migratoria. The sequence goes on from CM048746.1 coordinate 660,173,178, forward strand.
CCACTATAATGGCCCACCATCAATAGTTTATGCTGTAACCTAGCACCAAATTGCAACCATAATGAACAGAAAAGGAAGGAAGATTGGGGTTTAACGTTCTGTCAACACTGTGGTAATTAGAGACTGAGAACGTGTTCAGATAGTTTCTGTCAGATATGGACAGAAATATGGCCATGTCCTATGAGAGGAACCATCCCAGCATTTGTGATTTAGAGAAATACATGACATGAATAACCATGGCGGGAGGTAGGTTACAACTGCCTCAATTCCAAATACTACTGCAGTGTGTTACCATTAAACCAACCCACTTGGAAGACTGGACAGTGTCTGAGGCAAAACCATAGTGTTTCCTTACCAGACTCCCTTGCACGTGCCATCTACATCTAAGAGACGTAGTTCATGTGCTTTGTTCATGGTCTCAGAGATAAAGAGCTTAGTTCACTGAACAATGTGTTTCTCTGACGTCATGGAATAGAATCCGGCCCTTTGCTTTTGTATCATTTCATTACTACTCATTCCATTGCAGTACCACTTCCATCCTTCCTCATCTCCTCCACATTTTAGAGTACCAGTAACATCAACTGGAAAGAAGTTTGTATATGGTACAGCTTGTCTAATATGGTGAGATCACATTGGTGTTTGTGTATTTTTATATTCCTGCTTATTCTTAATTTTATGTACTCTAAAGTAATACCTCTCTCTTTTCCTCCCCTTCTCTCTATCTATCTGTCTCTCACTTGGTACATGTCCACATGTGTGTTTGTGTGTGTGTGTGTGTGTGTGTGTGTGTGTGTATGTGGTTTGCATTTGTCGTCTTTCTGTTCCCATGCCATTATGACACACATTTAATTTGTTAATTTCCTACTGACTTACCTGAAAAAAACATACATCCTTTGTTGTAAATCCCAATGTTGTAAAAACAATAAAAAATGAAGTGCTTTATACCAGGATAAGGTAGAAAATGGATTTAAGCTGAATGCCGAAATTTTGCTTAATACTAAATTTTATATATTTTTCACTTTCCTTTTTGATTCATAAAAATAATTCGGTAGCTCAGACAGCCAAAATACTAAAGAGTCATTTCACTTGAAAGAATGGTTACAATGTTTTAATAGACAGAAAAACTACTGCTTGGTTTTACTTGAACAAATAGAAGAAATAATTAACTCAGTGTACAATACTGCAGAAGTGACATATGTTTTCATTTCGTTGCTCCCACAGACGTCTTTCATTCGAAAAAATAATAATAATAATCCAACCCAACGTTATTAAAAGCAGGTTTGGGCTCGAAGCGAGGAGTGCTGCGATTGGCTAGCACTGTGACGTCACCATAGAAGCAAAGCGAGGCAGCAGCTGCGGAAAGCGAGCAAGCAACTTGCAAAGACAAATAACTACTCATGACTGCTATACATTATCATAAAATAATTTTAAATAGTTGATTTACCTGTTTAGGTGTTTGTAGTGGATGAAGAGTGCCCATGCCGTTATTTCAGCTTTTGTGTTGCTGCTGCTTTTTGCAATTTTAGTTTCGTATTGAGAAAAAGAGAAATTTGCTAACATCGAATATTAATTTAAGGGTAAGGAAGTCTTTTCTGAAGGCATTTGTGTGGAGTGTTGCCTTGTATGGGAGTGAAACATGGACGATAAGCAGTGCTGACAGGAAGAGAATAGAGGCTTTTGAAATGTGGTGCTACAGAAGAATGCTGAAGATTAGGTGGGTAGATCACATAACTAATGAAGAGGTACTGAACAGAATTGGTGAGCGAAGGAATTTTTGGCATACCCTGACTAAAAGAAGGGATCGCTTGGTAGGACACATTCTTAGACATCGGGGAATCGTATATTTAGCATTGGAGGGAAGTGTGTGGGGTAAAAATCGCAGAGGGAGAGCAAGAGACGCGTATAGTAAGCAGATTCAAGTGGATGTGGGTTGCTGTTCTTACGAGGAGATGAAAAGGCTTGCTCAGGATAGAGTAGGGTGGATAGCTGCATCAAACCAGTCTCCGGACTGAAGACCATAACAACAACATAACATTGAGAAACCTCATGCAAATGAACAGTGTAGTTCTCACATATTATAGTGTCCAGGGAAAAGTCGCGATATTTAACTTTGATAGAGGCACAGATTGTGTTTACGTAATTTTTTTCTCTTAGAAATAGTGTCCAAACCGTTCAATTAATTGAAAATCAGTTCAAACTAAGACACTTTGTGAAGCCATTCATCAGCCGGTACTGTAAGCCCACCACGAGACAGAACTTCAGTCCAACTATCCAGTATCTGTTGGAGGACTTAAAATATCATTAGAATGTGTTCCCAGAGTGTTGTCTGTACTCTTTGCACGATATGCGATTTAACCAGCCAGATGCTGAAATCGTTCTGCAAAGCAGTCAGATCCCTCTTTGACACCAGATTCTTGTCGTACAGTTTGTAGAAGGAAGTAAATACTTTGCAGCTCTCTTTCACCATCGATAATTTCTATTGCCTCATTCATGTCAGACAAAATTCCTTTGAACAGATGTGACGTCAAATATCCGTCACTTTCATATACCTCCACTGAAGTTTCATTTGACAGAGGAATATTGTTTGCAATGTGACCCAAGAGTAGCATCCGCAATCGATGTTTTACGTCCATTGTAGAGGGATTCAAATGAAAATGACCGCTGCCTCTTATCTGTGAGAAAAAAGTCTCCAGTGTGTCCTGGTTTAGTCGTGCTGGTAAAATATAGCTGATCTTAAGGTGCTGCAGGTCTGTAAACAGTCCGAATAAGGAACGAATTGTGGTCATTATTCCTTTCTGAACGGAAGCAAACTATTTTTACTGCCTACAGGCATTTTTCCACACACAAGTACAGATCCCTTAAAATTCTTCCCTGTACATTCCTGTGCATCTCATAACCACACGATAATGCGTTCTTGTTGACTGTTCTGACATTCAGTTTATCAAATGCATCATTTACAAGTTGAAAAAAGTTTGCGGCTTCCGCTTCATCAGGAATTAAGTACCTAATGGCTTTAGGTGCTGTATTTTTTTTTTTTTTTTTTTTTTAAGATACATAGCTAAATAAACCCTTGGATGTTCTCTGCCCTTGACAATGAAGTGAATTGTGACAATTTAGGACATAATTTCATCTCAACAATGGATTTATCAACAAATTTTCCACTCAGAAGCCTGATTCCTTCGTCCAGAATAAATGTGGAACATCGCAATGTGTAACGTCAGAACATTGAAGCGATCTTTTTTGTGTCACTTCGTAATCCACACTTTCTGAATCTGAAGTTATTTTGGAAACGAATGATAGCTCACATTCGCTCCTTTTGTCTTCCTGTTGTAAGACAGGCACAGCTGGGCATTTTAAAATAAAAATTCCGTCGGAAACCGCAAATAACACCACAAAATTCAAACGAAAAACAACCCAACTCTGCTACGCACCTCGATACTTGTAGCCACGCGACACCGCATGCTTCTACGGTAACGTCATGCACAGAACGGTGAAATGTCCATCAACCTGTGCAGGCAGTTTGGGCCTCCCCTGATCCGACCGACATGTAAAACCAGGACCGACAGACTATTGAATTCGGTTGTCCCAGCAACTGATTTCACTCAAAAGAAGGAATCAGTCTAACTGACTGTGTTGATGTTTTCATTAAGTTGCTCCCATTGACTAGTTTCACTCAAAAGAATGAATGAGTAGTCCAACCGACTGAATCAATTGATTCAGTCGTTTGATCCCCCCCCAAATGATTTCACTCAAAAGAATGAATAAATAATTCAGTGGATATGCAAAACTACAACTGAATAAGTACATGGCGCACGATGACTTGTAGAGAATGATAGACAGAGGGAACAGCAGAATGGAATGTTATGGGGTGAATCAGTGATTTATTGGTGTGGAATATCATGAAAGGATGTAAGCCTCATGTTAGGCCAAATAGCATTTTAAGCATTTTCTCTTTTTGAATGGATAGTAGGGCCCATGTTAGTTGGCGATCAAGTGTTAGTTTGAGACATTTCAATGTATTAGTCAGTTGCATGGGTTGGTGATAGAAGGTGAGATAAATTTTGGTGTGGGGTGGGGGAAGAATCTGCAGGTGGTTTGACTTATTATTAGACAGCATTGATTTTCATTCAGAACCATATAATAGGCCTTACAGAATATTGGAATGAGTATATAACAAACTCCCCACACATAATTAAAAACGAAAATAATTTTATAAATGAAATTAATGTAACTCTACTATGCAGCTGTTGAACAATACTACTCCACCAACCCACAAACACGCCAAATAACAGCAACTTCAGCTTATCCCCCGCCCCAGTTTTGCCAGTAGATAACAGCATTGAGATCCTTTTAGTAATAATTTGTGAAACCTGGCAACAGATGTCTTCAATGGTAAAGTGTTTATATTAAATATCATACATTTATTGTAATATTATCCCCTTTAATCTTTCAAAAGTAAGTTCTCTTATGCTATTTCAGTACTTCATTAAAGCTAAAATTCTAAAAAGTAGGCTGAAAATAAATTGTGTTCATGGAAACATAACATGTTCAATGTTAATCTTGTCTCCAAGATATCAGCATGAGCTTCATGTGACATTTGTATCACATGTTATAAATATAACATATTTTGTTTTTTAGTTGCATTGCATGCTTTAACATCCTAACCAATAATTTCCTACATTAGTAGCCCTACTTAAATGCCACTAATTTATTAACCTAACCTGCATCAAAAAGTACGTGCACTGTGGCATTGATCTAAGTTCGATTGCTATACCACAAGTAAATAATCCATAATATTTGATCTTTATACAATGCATGATTTAAAAAGATATATCGAAAGGACAATCTTAGTCAATACTATCCCATTTTAATTTGTGACTTTTCTCTATCTATAGATTTGAGAATGGTGCCCTAATGCACTGAAACTAGTCAGGTAAAATAAAGATTTCAGTTATTAATTACAGTGGCTTGACCATTATATGTGGTATGAAATACATAAAAGAAATATGTTATGATACATGTGTTGGGATGACGAAAATTCAAAGGAAATATTCTCTGATTTATGAAAGGAAGTTTTTATCCATTAATTTATTTTCTCATCTTTGTTTTAAAACGTTATTAATATTTTGGAATATGAAACAAAATGAATAGTACTTGAAATACAGATTTCTTTGAATAATAATTGAAGGAATATATTGGTTCTCTTGTTTAAGAAGGTGGGAAATAGTACAGTAGATGCGAGCTAGCTATTCAGAGAGAAGCTAAAATTTTAATTTGTGTCATACAGCTATAATGTTCGAGTATTCTGTAATAAAGAGTTATAGGAATAGTAAAAATTCAATATTATCATACAGTGTACCTTCTTATTTCTGTGAATCAGAGTTATATTCAGGTGTTAAAACTCACGAATCTAAACAAAAATCAATGTCATAATTTCACAATTCCTTGAACTTAAACTAATACTATTCATATTGACATTTATTTCCTTTAAGTTTTAATGAATATAATGCAAATTACATTTAAATATTTATTTAGTAATATGGTGGTGTCATAGAACATAGCTATTTGATTAACGAATACTGATTTAAACTCTGCAATTTTAAGCATTTATCAGGAACATACAAGAGTAAAGAATGAACTAAGTTTGGCAGAGTGGCAGAGGTTTACACAGTATATACCCTTACAGATACTTCTGGGACATTATTTCTCAATAATCTGTGAGAAACTGGAGCTGTATATTCCATTTAAAATATACAGACAATATAGGTCTAGAACTAAGGACCCTATGGCTCAGCGTCCAATGCTTTAACCACTTACCATGTTATTGCTATCTTCCAGCACTTTGGTTGCGATAATATCACCATATTAAAAATATAAAATGTAAAAAACCAATCCCCTTATTAAGTTCAGATACTTGTTTGAAACATTAATATTAAATTAGTTATTGCAGACAATAAATTTCTTCTTCATATTTAGAGTTCAAATAATCATTTCAGTAAAGTTATATAAAACTTCTACTTTCACCTCAATGATTTTCTTAATAGACTTACTATTGCTTACATTTTTGATTTTTTTAAATGTTCAAAATAAAAATTTTAATTAATTTATTTTAGAAGTACAGGCAAAACATGTGACATGAAATTCTGAATTTATTCATTAGTAGATATTTTCTAATTGACACACATATCAAGTATGTCAAGATAGATACGAAGCCAACACCGACAACAGTAGTACAGGTTTATATGCCAACTAGCTCTGCGGATGATGAGATCGAAGAAATATATGAGGAACTAAAGGAAATTATTCAGACAATTAAGGGAGAGGAAAACTTAATTGTGATGGGAGACTGGAATTCGGTAGTAGGACAAGGAAGGGAAGGGAAGATAGTGGGTGAATATGGTCTGGGCAAAAGGAATGAAAGAGGAAGCCGCCTGGTAGAATTTTGCACGGAACATAATTTAGTTATAACAAACACCTGGTTTAAGAATCACAAAAGAAGGTTGTATACGTGGAAGAGACCAGGAGACACCGGGAGATACCAGATAGATTTTATAATGGTAAGACATAGATTTCGGAACCAGGTTTTGAAGTGTAGGACATACCCAGGGGCAGACATAGACTCTGACCATAACTTGTTGGTTATGAACTGTAGGCTGAAACTGAAGAAACTACAGAAAGGTAGGAAAATAAGGAGATGGGACCTAGATAAATTGAAGGAAACTGAAGTTCTTAAGAATTTCAGAATGAGCTTCAGGCAACAATTGACAGAAACAGGGGAAAATAAAACAGTTGAGGAGGAATGGGTAAAATTGAGAGATGAAATAGTGAAGGCAGCAGAGGACAAGATAGGTAGGAAGGCAAGACCTACAAAGAATCCTTGGATATCACAGGAGATACTAAATTTAATCGATGAAAGGAGAAAGTATAAAAATGCAGTAAATGAAACAGGCAAAATGGAGTACAGACGACTAAGAAATGAGATTGACAGGAAGTGCAAAATGGCTAAGCAGGAATGGCTAGAAGGCAAATGCAAGGATGTAGAAGAATGTATAAATAGGGGAAAAATAGATACAGCCTACCGGAAAATAAAAGAAACATTTGGCGATAAGAAAAACAGCTCTAGGAATATCAAGGACACTGATGGAAAACCAGTTCTCAGCAAAGAAGGGAAAGCTGAAAGGTGGAAAGAGTATATAGAGGGGCTTTACAAAGGAAATGAACTTAAAGACACTATTGTAGGAAGGGAAGAGGATGTAGATGATGATGAAATAGGAGATACTATACTGAGAGGTGAATTTGACAGAGCACTCAAAGATCTAAGTCGAAACAAGGCCCCTGGAGTAGATGATATCCCGTCAGAGCTACTGAAGTCTCTGGGAGAACCAGCCATGACAAAATTGTTTCACATTGTGTGTAAGATGTATGAGACAGGTGAAGTACCCTCAGACTTTAAGAAAAATGTTATAATCCCCATTCCAAAGAAAGTGGGTGCAGACAGGTGTGAAAACTACAGAACCATCAGTTTAATAAGTCATGGTTGCAAAATATTAACACGAATTATATACAGAAGGATGGAAAAGCTGGTAGAAGCCGACCTCGGGGAAGATCAGTTTGGGTTCAGGAGAAATGTAGGAACACGGGAGGCAATACTCACTTTACGGCTTATCCTAGAAGATAGATTAAGAAAAGGCAAACCAACATTTCTAGCTTTTGTAGATTTGGAGAAGGCTTTTGACAATGTTGATTGGAATAAACTCTTTCAAGTTCTGAAGCAAGCAGGAGTAAAATATAGGGAGCGTAAGGTTATTTACAACTTGTACAAAAACCAGACAGTGGTTGTCAGAGTTGAAGGGCATGAAAGGGATGCAGTGGTTGGAAAGGGAGTAAGACAGGGTTGTAGCCTTTCCCCAATGTTGTTCAATTTGTACATTGAGCAAGCTATAAAGGAAAGCAAGGAGAAATTTGGAGAAGGAATTAAAATTCAGGGTGAAGAATTAAAAACATTGCGTTTTGCCGACGACATAGTAATTCTGTCAGATACAGCAAAGGACCTGGAAGAGCAATTGAACGGAATGGACAGTGTGCTGAAAGGTGCATATAAGATGAACATTAACAAGAGTAAAACTAGGGTAATGGAGTGCAGTGTAAGAAAATCAGGTGATGCAGAAGGAATTAGATTAGGTAACGAAACAATAAAGGAGGTAGATGAGTTTTGTTACTTGGGCAGTAAAATAACAAATGATGGTCGCAGTACAGATGATATAAAATGCAGAATGGCAATGGGTAGAAAGGCGTTTTTGAAAAAGAGAAATTTGTTAACATCGAATATTGATTTAAGCCTAAGGAAGTCCTTTCTGAAGGCATTTGTATGGAGTGTTGCCTTGTATGGGAGTGAAACATGGACGATAAGCAGTGTGGACAGAAAGAGGATAGAGGCTTTTGAAATGTGGTGCTACAGAAGAAGGCTGAAGATTAGGTGGGTGGATCGCGTAACTAATGAGGAGGTACTGAACCGAATTGGGGAGAAAAGAAATTTCTGGCATACCTTGACTAAAAGAAGGGATAGATTGGTAGGACACATTCTTAGACATCAAGGAATTGTGAATTTAGCGTTGGAGGGAAGTGTGTGGGGTAAAAATCGTAGAGGGAGACCAAGAGACGCGTATAGTAAGCAGATTCAAATGGATGTGGGTTGTCGTTCTTATGAGGAGATGAAAAGGCTTGCTCAGGATACAGTAGGGTGGAGAGCTGCATCAAACCAGTCTCTGGACTGAAGACCACAACAACATCAAGTATGATTAGGACATGGGGCAAGAGAAGAAAGTTTATATGTAGTTGTTGTTGTTGTTATGGTCTTCAGTCCAGAGACTGATTTGATGCAGCTCTCCACAATACCCTATCCTGAGCAAGCCTTTTCATCTCCTCATAAGAACGACAACCCACATCCACTTGAACCTGTTTACTATACGCGTCTCTTGGGCTCCCTCTGCGAGTTTTACCCCACACTCTTCCCTCCAATTCTAAATTTCCAATTCCTCGATGTCTAAGGATGTGTCCCACCAAGCGATCGCTTCTTTTAGTCAGGGTATGCCAAAAATTCCTTTTCTCACTAATTCTGTTCAGTACCTCTTCATTAGTTATGCGATCTACCCACCTAATCTTCAGCATTCTTCTGTAGCACCACATTTCAAAAGCGTCTATCCTCTTCCTGTCCGCACAGCTTATCGTCCATGTTGCACTCCCATACAAGGCAACACTCCACACAAATGCCTTCAGAAAAGATTTCCTTACACTTAAATTAATATTCGATGTTAGCAAATTTCTCTTTTTCAAGAACGCTTTTCTTCCCATTGCCATTCTGCATTTTATATCCTTTGTACTGCGACCATCATTTGTTATTTTACTGCCCAAGTAACAAAACTCATCTAACTCCTTTATTGCTTCGTTACCTAATCTAATTCCTTCAGCATCACCCTTAGACTGCACTCCATTGCCCTAGTTTTGCTCTTGTTGATGTTCATCTTATAAGCACCTTTCAGCACACTGTCCATTCCATTCAATTGCTCTTCCAGGTCATTTGCTGTATCTGACAGAAATACTATGTTGTCGGCAAAACGCAATGTTTTTAATTCTTCCCCCTGAACTTTTATTCCTTCACCAAATTTCTCCTTGCTTTTCTTTATAGCTTGCTCAATGTACAAATTGAACAACATTGGAGAAAGGCTAGCCGGCCGCGGTGGCTGAGGGGACTGAGGCGCTCCAGTCACGGTCTGCACGGCCACTACACTCGGGGGTTCGAATCCCCCCTCGGGCATGGATATTTGTGCCGTCCTAGTTCGTAAGTAGTTCATAAGTAGTTTGTAAGTTTAGGGACTGATGACCCTATAGTTAAGTCCCATAGACTATACAAACATTTTTTTTGAGAAAGGCTACAACCCTGTCTTACTCCCTTCCCAACTGATGCTTCCCTTTCATGCCCTTCGAGTCTAATAACTGCGGTCTGGCTTTTGTACAAGTTGTAAATAACTCTCCTTTCCCTGTATTTCCCCCTGCTGACTTCAAAATTTGAAAGAGTGTATTCCAGTCAGCATTGTCAAAAGCTTTCTCCAAATCTACAAAAACTAAAAATGTAGGTTTGCCTTTCCTTAATCTATCTTCTAAGATAAGACGTAAAGTGAGTATTGCCTCCCAGGTTCCTACGTTCCTCCTGAATCCAAACTGATCTTCCCTGAGGTCAGCTTCTACAAGCTTTTCCATTCTCCTGTAGATAATTCGTGTTAAAATTTTGCAACCATGACTTATCAAACTGATGGTTCTGTAATTTTTACACCTGTCTGCGCCTGCTTTCTTTGGAATGGGTATTATTACATTTTTCTTAAAGTCTGAGGATATTTCGCCTGCCTCATACAACCTACACACCAGTTCAAATATTTTTGTTATGGTTGGCTCTTCCAGAGACTTTAGTAGCTCTGAGGGTATGTCATCTACTCCTGGGGCCTTGTTCCGACCTAGGTCTTTCAGGGCTCTGACAAATTCATCTCTCAGTATAGTATCTCCTATTTCATCTTGATCTACTTCCTCTTCCCTTCCTATAACATCGTCTCTAAGTTCATTTCCTTTGTAGAGCTGCTCTATGTACTCTTTCCACCTTTCAGCTTTCCCTTCTTTGCTGAGAACTGGTTTACCATCTGAGTTCTTGATATTCGTAGAGTTGCTTTTCTTGTCCCCAAATGTCTCTTTTATTTTCCTGTAGGCGGTATCTACTTTTCCCCTTCTTATACATTGTTCTACAGATTTGCATTTGGCTTCTAGCCACTCCTGCTTAGCCATTTTGCACTTCCTGTCAATCTCATTTCTTAGTCGTCTGTACTCCATTTTACCTGTCTCATTTACTGCATTTTTATATTTTCTCCTTTCATCAATTAAATTTAGTATTTCCTGCATTATCCAAGGATTTTTTGTAGGTCTTGTCTTTCTACCTATGGTGTCCTCTGCTGCCTTCACTATTTCATCTCTCAATGCTACCCATTCCTCTTCTACTGTTGTATTTCCCTCTGTTTCTGTCAATTGATGCCTAAATCTCCCTCTGAATTTCTCCAGAACTTCACGTTCCTTCAATTTCTCTAAGTCCCATCTCCTTATTTTCCTACCTTTCTGCAGTTTTTTCAGTTTCAGCCTACAGTTCATGACTAACAAGTTATGATCAGAGTCTACATCTGCCCCTGGGTATGTCTTACAGTTTATCACCTGGTTCCGGAATCTATGTTTTACCATTATAAAATCTATTTGATACCTTCCGGTGTCTCCTGGTCTCTTCCACGTATACAACCTTCTTTTGTGATTCCTAAACCACCTAAACCCGTGCAAAATTCTACCAGGCGATTTCCTCTTTCATTCCTTCTGCCCAGTCCATATTCACCTACTATTTTTCCTTCTCTTCCATTTCCTACTACCGAATTCCAGTCTCCCAACACAATTAAGTTTTCGTCTCCCTTAACTGTCTGAATAATTTCCTTTAGCTCCTCATATATTTCTTCGATCTCCTCATCATCGGCAGAGCTAGTTGGCACATAAACCTGTACTACTGTTGTCGGTGTTGGCTTCGTATCTATCTTGACAATGGTAATGCGATCACTATGCTGCTCATAGTAGATTACCTGCATTCCTATCTTCTTATTCGTTATCAGTCTACTCCTGTGATACCTCCAACTGATTTTGTATTTATAATCCTGTACTCACCGGACCAGAAATCCTGTTCATCATACCACCGAACTTCAGTAATCCCCACTATATCTAATCTCAACCTATCCATTTCCCTTTTTTAATTTTCTAATTTTCCTACCCGATTAAGGGATCTAACATTCCACGCTCCGATCCGTAGAATGCTAGTATTGTCTTTCCTGATGACAACATCCTCCTGAGTAGTCCCCGCCCAGAGTTCCGAATGGGGGACTATTTTACCTCCGGAATATTTTACCCGAGAGGATGCCATCATCATAATTTCATATAGTAGATCTGGATGTCCTTGGGAAAAGTAACGGCTGTAGTTTCCCCTTGCTTTCAGCCGTTCGCAGTAACTGCATGGCAAAGCCACATTAGCTGATGTTACAAGACCAGCTCAGTCAATCATCCAGACTGTTGCCCCTGTAACTACTGAAAAGGCTGCTGCCCCTCTTCAGGAACCACACGTTTGTCTGGCCTCTCCACAGATACCCCTCCGCTGTGGTTGCACCTACGGTACGGCTATCTGCATCGTTGAGGCACGCAAGCCACCCCACCTCGGCAATGTCTGTGGTTCATGCGGGTGGTTTTTGTAGAACTTAGACAAACTAAATATTCAAATCTAAATAGGCTAAATGAGCAACTGAAAAAAGAAGACTGGGGGTGTGTATATAGGGCTAAGAATATAGATGAGAAATGGGACTCAATCTGTTCAGTATTTAATAATTATGTAGAAACATCATGCCCAAAGAAGTTTAAAAATGTAATACAGCAAAATAAAAAGACATGGATCACAAAGGAAATTATGAAGATCAGGGAAGAACTTAAATCTTTGTATGACCAGTACAAGAGAGATAAAACGGAACAGAGCCATGAGATCTACAAAAGCTTAAAAAAAGAATACAGGAAAGAAATATGTGCTGCAAAAAAACAATTTTTACAGAACGATATAGAAAGATCAAAAAACATGGCTAAAACAGTCTGGTCACACATAAACATGGTACAACCAGCTCAGTAACAGAAAACATAGTAATGGAAAAGGATGGCATAACATATGACGACCCACAGGACACTAGCAATATATTTAATCAGCATTATAGTAGCTATTAAAGCAAAATACCTTAGAAGATAAGACCAAGAGTAAAATTTTAGATGTAAAAAATAGTATATTCATGAAGCCAACAAGTGAAACAGAAGTTGGCAATGTAATACAAAATCTGAAAACCAAAAACTCAGAAGGACTGGACGGCATATCTATCAGGATACTTAAACATTGTGCAATATATGTGATAAGACCACTCTCCATATTAATAAACATGTCAATGGAGGAAGGAATATTCCCAGCATGTTTGAAAAAGAGCTAGGTGGTTCCAATATACAAGGGTGTTAATAGAAGAGAACCAGTAAATTACAGGCCAGTCACTGTTACATCAGCTTTTATGGAGACAATAATAAAGGACAGAATAATTAATTTCATTGCCAATAATGATATATTAAGCAATGATCAACATGGTTTTAGGAGGGGCAGATCTACTATGACAGCAATCAATGAGTTTGAAACAAAGGTAATTACAGCACTGGATAAAAAAGATAAAGTCTGTGGACTCTTCCTGGATCTCTCCAAGGCTTTTGACTGTGGGTCACACAAGCTGCTGTTAGAAAAACTTGAAAGTTATGGGATAAGGGGAAAAGCATCAGATATCATAAGATCTTTCCTTCAAAATATAATAATGGAAAGTCCAGGTTGGAGTCAGAGGTGACTGTGTATGACTGTATTGTGTGCCTGTGTGATTGCGTGAGTGTTCTATTTTCTGAAGAAGGCCATGGCCGATAGCTGAATGTGTTGTTTGTGTGTGTCTTTTGTATGTGCCTGTCACAGCTCGTCGCCACGTCTTTGCAGTGAGTTGTAAATTGATATTTCCTTCAAAATAGAATGCAATGTGTAACAGGAAAATATAAAAACCAAAACAAAGTTCTTACAGTTTCCTTGAGCTTTCAAGAAGTTAAATATGGTGTGACACAGAGGACGGTACTGGGCCCAATACTGTTCATATTATAAACAAACGATATGACACTGTCAGTCGAAGATAGGCTAATTATGTACGTGGATGAAACATCCATCATGTCAAGATGAAATGTGTGAACAAATGACAAAGAGCTTGGAAAATGCAAATAAATATTTCAGTAGAAACAACATGTTTATAAATGACAGAAAAACTAAGTAAATGCAGATCCAGGCTATAAAAACAGCTACAACTCAAAACTTAAGTCTCAAGTTGGGTGACTCACTGCTGGAGGAGGTTGCTAGTTACAAATTTTTAGATGTGAAAATAGATAAATATATGACTTGGGAATATCACATACAGAAAATATGCTCAAAAATAAGTTCAAATGTATTTTAATGAGAAAAATGTCAACCACAGTGAACAAAGATATGTTGCTGAAAATATACTACGGGTTGATCTTCCCATATATATCATACTGCATTGTGATATGGGGAGGTGTTGCAGATGTGCATATCAGAAGACTTTTGATACTGCAAAAGAAGGCCATTAGATGTATCACTGGAATCCCGTCAGGGCAATCCTGCAGAAACAAATTTACGGAACTGAATATAATGACAGTGCCATCATTATACATTTATGAAACCATAATGTTCGTAAAGTTAAACTGCAGTGCAATATTAAATAGGAACATCCATGAATATAATACAAGGAAAAGAGATGATTACCACATACAAGTAAACGGTTACAATTAAGTGACAAAGATTCAATAAACGCTGGTAAAATTCTATACAACAAGTTGCCACAACACATCAAAAATATCAACAAAATACAGGACTTTAGAAGAAAATTAAAAATATATATAATTCTGGCCAGTCCATATAGTGTTAAGGAATACATAGAAAATTGTCAGGTAGATTACCAGATGGTAGGACAGTGAAAGTAAATAGCGTGTAGAACTGTCATGTAATCAATCATTAATTATAGGATGTACTTTCTTAACAGTAAATTATAAAATACATTATTAAACTAAACAAAGAATATATATATATATATATATATATGGTATAAAATAAAGATTTTTGACTTACCTAAAGTACAGGCTTGTCGATAGAAACACGAAACACACAAAAACACACAACCATTCGAGCTTTCGCCACCAGTGGTGGCTTCTTCGGGAAAAAGAGGGAGGAAGGAGAGGAGAAAGGGAAGGATACGGGTTTTAAGGAAGTGGAAATCCTTAAAACCCGTATCCTTCCCTTTCTCCTCTCCTTCCTCCCTCTTTTTCCCGAAGAAGCCACCACTGGTGGCGAAAGCTCGAATGGTTGTGTGTTTTTGTGTGTTTCGTGCTTCTATCGACAAGCCTGTACTTTAGGTAAGTCAAAAATCTTTATTTTATACCATTTTCCCACCTAGAAGGTCTCCTTCTATAATATATATATATATATATATATATATATATATATATATATATATATATATATATATATATATATATATATATATATAAGGTCTCCTTCTATAATATATATATATATATATATATATATATATATATATATATATATATATATATATACGAATATGCTGCAATAAGGATGACTTGTGAACTTAAGAAATACTATGTAAGTTTAATTGTACAGGAGAGCCCTATGTATTGTATTGAATGAGTATAACAAATTGTAACCTCTGTACATAGACAAACTTTATGTTTCAGTAATGTGTAAATATGCAAGTAGGCCTACTGAGTATGCTCTGTGTTAGTATAAAAAGATTGTAGCCTGATTTGTACAATGATGCAATATAATGAATATAAAAAGTATGTAATGTGGGGGATGCCTTATGCAGCTAGTAAGCTGTCCAAGGGCTAATAGATAAATAAATAAAAATAAATAAATAAACACTATGTTCAAAAGAAGTGTCACATTCTTTGAGAGATGATTGTACTCACTGATACAAGAAAAATAAGTCCAATAAACATGGGTCCAGAAATGCTTGCTTTCTTAAATAAACACATGTTTATGGCAAATGTTTCAGGGGACATCCATTCATGGCAAGCCATACCTTTGCCCTTTGGTGTAAGGAATGATGCATACTTTGAAATACACACAGTTGTAATTCTTGCTGGCATGCATTGAAAAGAATCCCATAGAATCGTCTCATCACTGATTGAAGTTGCATAGACCCCTTTTTTCAAGTGCCCCCATAACCAAGAACTCATCGATTGAGGCTAAGGTGCGAGGTTTCCCTGACGAATTCAGCAGTGCCAAGATATCTGCAAGTAATGTTCATGCACATTGTGATGAAAGTGTGGTGGGACACCATAATACATGGAACACACCTGTAATCGTTGCTGACTTGGCAAATTCTCCAGCAAATTAGGCAATACATTAATGACATAGTCCAGATACTGCACCCCACTCAACCTTTGTAACAGCTTGTATGGCCCTATTACTCTACTGGCAAGTACACCTTCCCATACATTTGATTGAGAGCTGATGTTGCTGCCCTCTTTTTTCAATTTCTAGGGGCTTTACATTTGCTATAGATGCTGGTTGTAGAAATTAACAACACCATCTCTTGTGATACCTGCCATGTCCATAAATAAAATATAGGCTGCAAACAGTGAAGCTGTTACACTTCTTATTTTGTAAACGGGCTATGTTGAACTGGAAACTAAGTGCCAGCCTAAAATGTGAAATGATAAACTAATTAAACAAACTGATGCTTATCGGAAACCTTAAGCTGCGATCTGTACCCTAAAAAACAGTGACAGTGTAAATAGAATACCCGCAAAATCGTACGAAGGACGCACTCCCGCGACTTCATGAAATCAAAGTGACGTTTTGTACTGTGTATATTCCAAGGACGTACCAGTATACGATAACATAGACCAAAATTATAGCAAGTAATGAACCAATAAGCCACATAAACTAAACAGTTAACTGCAAACATACTCACAGACCACCAACAAGCGGTAGCGAAGTTTGTCACGATGTCAGAACGAACTTGTAAAGTCGGTACGTAAATTTTTTTCAAGTGAGTGTGAATTACATTGTTTACAGTGAACCTTTAGACGAAAGCACAAACAGTCCAAGTAATAAAATCTCTTAACTTCGAAGGATAAATGTGTGTGTGATTAAGATTGATTCTGCTAAGCAGACGGTATCTCAGCAGTTATTTGGAATCTATACACTGATGCTGTGAAGGACAGCGAGTGGCTAGCTTGCGACCAAAACGAACGTTGTACATATCCATTCTTGACACTCTGGGCCTCACCAGGCATAGAATCCATGTGACGGAAGAAAATGACGTGCACAGTGTCGTACCGTCATGGACACTTAGAAAACACGAATAGTGAAAGTATGGAACTGATTACACGTGCAAAGGCTCGCATGTGCAGGAAGACTGACCCAGCGACTCAGCCACCCGCTACGTGACGGCGAGTGATTGTCGAGCAGGCACTGTTGAAATCGTCGTGTGACTGCCGCCCAGCGCGGACAATTTGAAATATATTCCCTTCCGAGAAACTGTCCTGAAAAATAGGCAGTGACCCAACCCAAAGAACTATATATATAAATGAATTGCTGTTCGTTAGTCTCGCTAAAACTCGAGAACTGCTGAACCGATTTGGCTAATTTTAGTCTTGATATATTTGTCCGGAAAATAGGAAAATCGGGAAAATCTGAAACAGCTTTTTCCCGTGTGCTATCAATACTGTTCGTCCAATTGCGATAAAATTTTGTACATCTCATGTTGAAAGCAATAGGAAGATTCGCATCAAATAAAAATTTGGACAAGTCATCTGGAAAGTAGGAAAATTTAGGAAAAACTGAAAGCGATTTTCTTCCATGAATAAAAATCAATTGCCACATGGTTGTAAGAGCATCACTTGAGTATGGCTTGAGAGGACAAGGTTTGTATGAATTAAATTTTTTGGAAAATCTACCGGAAAATTCGAAAATTTGAGAAAAACTGAAAGTACGTTTTTCAATGTGTTTTTGATTGAATTCAGCATTATAACTGACTATTCGCACAATGGAGAAGGTAATTCTTTTTTTTTTTTTTTTTTTTTTGGTTTGTTCATTATGGTCTTGGAAAAGTTTTCAGTAAAAAAATATTCACAGTTAAAAAGAAAAGTCGCAAAATTCGAACAAATTTCCTTTTCCATTGTACTTCTAAATGTACTCAACACTATAAGTTGAGAACCGTTCATCCAATTGCGATAAAATGCTGATAAATTGACGTTCATCGAAAGATGAACGGTGTTATGAACTAAACCTTTGGGAAAATTACCCGGAAAATTTGAAAATTGGCGAGAAACTGAAAGAACTTTTTTCAATGGGATATCAACTTCATTTGTCTGATTCCGAAAAACATTTTGCGTATTTGATGTTCAAAGCAAGAGTAACGTTCTTATGAAATAAAAATGTGGAAAACTTTCCCAGAAAATTGAATATTTCAGAAAAAAGAAAAAGATTTTTCTATGAAATGTCAATACCATTCGTATCATTGTGATAAAACTTTGCACATTCGACGTTCAAAGCGAGAGAAAGGTTTGAGTGAAGTAAAAGTTTTGAATAGGAGTACATACATATTAGCAATTGCAAAGCATTGCCGGGTCGACTAGATAACACAACAACCATGTCATTATTTTACACGTTTTAAATCTAAATTTTCCTCATAATTTTTCCACATTTTATCGCCATTTAAATCTTCCATGAACTTCCACAAACATGACATGAACATTATCCTTGACATGTGTGCGTGATCTGTCCACTCTTTCCGCCCACTATCGAGCCGATAGTTAGACTATCTGATGATGCCTTTATAAAGCTACTCGGTCTAAAATACATATGATTTAAATTAATATGTTTTATATTAAGAGGTAAGTGATACAAAGTTCACCGGGTCATCTAGTATATATATATTCTGAAACTACAATATGGTGAAAAGACTTTAGTTATAAGCACAACTGAAGAGAACTGTTACCTGTACTAAAATTAAATTTTCTCATATTAACAAAAAGATATCTGATAGCTACCAAACTAAGTCAAAGAGGCTAGACCTCGTGTAAATAATAGCAAAATTATTGAGATAATGATCTTTAAAGAAAATAATTTAGAGTAAGCATTATATAGTAATGTACACCTAAAAGTGACGTTGTAACATATTGCGTTTGCGTACGTTCATGTCAGATCGGTTGTTTTGGTTTCAATCAAAATGCACTATACTCACATAAACCTTTCCAGTTTAAACCCCTAAAATAACAAACAACAGCTCACAGATACTGATCACTACCAGTGTGTCCTAATGATGTTTCTGTGCTTCCATTTCAGCAATAATCTTGTGTATTTGTTAAGTTACTAATGACTGTTAAATTTCATCTTTTTCATGTACAACTGCTAAAATGAGTACCAGTAGCTAAGTACAGCTACATGAGCCACGTCCAGTCTTGTAAAGCCGTGTCAGCTACCCGGACAGCCCTACTTCCGAGAAGCAAAGTAGTTTGGGCAAGGTGCTCAACGCCTGTTGTGCACATGTTGAGGTCTTCAAACGAAGAAAGTTGACTTACTGACGTTCGGAAGTGGCGATATTAAAAGAAAATTCTGAATTACCAATGTTTATGTTACCTTCTGTTTTCCTTCTCATTTTCAACGAACAATGTTCATTTGTAAAAGAAAAAAATATCAATGTTTTTAGAAATATGTAAAATCAAATCAAATTCAAAAGGACAAGATAAATGATGTAAATGTGAAGTAAACATAGATCCTTATACAATGAATTCCAATGTATGTACATATTATACCGTAAAAGAACTTTTTGTAAATATCATTGTATCCCTAAACTTGTATAAGAACCTGTACGTGTAAAAAGTCTCCAAAAATCTGCACAAAAAACAGAAATGAACTGTCATGTTAAAGAACACTATATGAAACTGTACGAAGATATATCCCTTGTATCAATTTTACGTTTGTATCACAATGTAAATCAACCAATGATCTTTATCTTCGGCTTGTCCAGTTTCCCTGCCTGTCCTAAGACAAAGAGGGGGCAGTGAATAATAGAATAAAAAAAATTAACCGAATATATATTTTATCCCGGAGTGTTTTTCCTCTCTCGATTATCTCTGAACCCTGATGATTATTCCCTTGTTTTTCTGAACACGAGAGAAAGAACAGTGTTCCACTCATCTGTCTGTTCCTATCTTCCAAACTGTTTAGACGTATCTGTTTCGACTCCTGTTATCCATGTTTTATCTGTGTGAGTATAGTGTGATCATTTCTAAAACAAGCTGTAAAAAATGTTGCCAGAATTTAATATGATGAGCATTTATAATTTCAGTCTGCGCTATTGGAACCTGGCGAAGTAATTCAGCCTGGTTAAGTTGTGGAATGGGTTTGGACGCCATTACGACTGACGAACATTCGTGCAGTGATTGTTGCTAAATTTATTAACTTACAAACAAAATCATTTCCATTCAAAATTAATCAGCGTTTTATAACCTGAAATCGCGTTTTCTCTTTGACATATTAAATATCCGAAGTCCAATAATTCTCAGTTTGAGATTTTCAGCGTAACTTACGACTGGACATTCAACTAAAATTTAACACACGGTCATCTGCAGGAAACAGATCGAATAATCAGTTCAAACCTTTCATGACAGCGATATACCTTAATAAATATGCATTTTATTACAGCTAAACACTGGAATGAGCGGACCTGATAAATGATAGTAAGGTAAACTCCGTCTCTTTTTACAGTGTAACTGCCGCCAACATCTACTCAAAACAGCTTTCAAAATATCTAAAATATCCAAACTAATTCCACCATTTATTTAGTAATTCCTATCAATGAAATAAGTTTTTACGAAATTTTAACTATCTTTGACCCCAATCCAGACTTCAAAACTTTTATGAAATTAAATCACAATAAAAAGGTGAACCTGCACTAATTCCAAACCTTTTGGCAATTCCATTATACGTTGTATACGTGGAAGAAACCAGGAGCACTGGAAGGTAGCAGATATATTTCTTAATGGTGAGGCATAGATTTTGGAACAAGGTTTTGAACCGTAAGACATATCCATGGGAAGGTATAGACTCAAACCATATGTTATTCGTTATGAACTGCAGACTGAAACTGGAGAAACTCCAGAAAGGTAGGCAAATAGCAGATAGGGTCTGGATAAATTGAAGAAAACTGAAGTTCTTAAGAATTTCAGAAGAAGATTTAGGCAACAATTGACAGAAATGGGAGGAAATAAAACAGTAGAAGGGGAATGGGTAGCTTTAAGAGATGAAATAGTGAAGGCAGCAGAGGACAAAACAGAAAGACAAGACATACAAATATCCTTTGAAATCACAGGAAATACTAAATTTAATTGACGAAAGGAGATGATGTAAAAATGCTGTTAATGAAGAACGTAAATCGGAGTACAGAATACTAAGAAATGAAATTTACAGTAAGTTCAAAAGGGCTAAGCGTGGCTAGAAGCCAAATCCAAATCTGTAGAAGAATGCAAACTAGGGCGAAAATAGATACCGCCTACAGGAAAATAAAAGAGACATTTGGAGACAAGAAAAATAGCTGTATGAATATCAAGAACTCAGATGGCAAACCAGTTCTGAGTAAAGAAGGGAAAGCTGAATTGTGGAAAGTATATATAGAGGGGATCTACAAAGGAAATGAACTTCGAGTCAATATTGTCGGAAGGAAAAAGGAAATAGATGAAGATGAAATGGGAGTTACTATACTGAGAGATGAATTTGACAGAGAAGTGAAAGACCTAGGTCGAAACAAGGCCCTTGGAGTGGACAACATTCACTCAGAGGGGACTGATGACCTCGATGTTTAGTCCCCTCGAAACACACAACAACATTCACTCAGAACTACTGAATTCTCTGAGAGAACCGCCCACGACAAAACTATTTTAACTGGTGAGTAAGATGTATGAGACAGGCGAAATCCCCTCAGACTTTACGAAAATGTAATGATCCCCAGTCCAAATAAATCAAGCGCAGACAGGTGTGAAAATTACAAAGCCATCAGTTATACGAGTCTTGGATGCAAAATTTTAACACGAATTATTTACAGAAGGATGGAAAGGCTGATAGATGCTGACCTCAGGGAAGATCAGTTCGTCAGGAGAAATGTAGGTACACGGGAGGCAATACTCACAACTTATTTAAGAAGATAGATTAATGAAAGGCAACCCTACATTTCTATCTTTTGTAGATTTGGAGAAAGCTTTTGACAATGTTGATTGGAAAAACACACTTTCAAATTGTGAAGTCATCAGGGGTAAAATATAAGGTACGGAAGGTTGTTCACAAAGTGTATATTAATGAAACAGCTGTTATTAGAGATTAAGGGCATGAAATGGACGCAGTGATTGGGAAGGAAGCAAGGCAGGATTGTAGCCTTTCTGCAATGTTATTCAATTTGTACATTGAGCACAAAGGAAAGCAAAGAATAATTTGGGGAAGGAATTACAGTTCAGGGTAAAGAAATAAAAACATTGCATTTTGCTGATGACATTGTAATTCTGACAGAAACAGAAAAGTACCTGGAAGATAAGTTGAACGGAATGTGCAGTATGTTGAAAGGAGCATATAAGATGAACATTAACAAGAGCAAAACAACGGTAACGGAATGCAGTCTTAGAAAATCGAGCGATGCTGAATGAATTAGATTAGGTAATGAAATAATAAAGGTGGTAGACGAATTTTTTTACTTGGGTAGTAAAATAACATGTGAGGTCGCAGTACAGAGACTATAAAATTCAGAATGGCAATGGGTAGAAAACCTTTTTTGAAAAAGAGAAATTTGCTAACATCGAATATTAATTTATGTGTAAAGAAGTCCTTTCTGAAGACATTTGTCTAGAGTGTTGCCTTGTATGGAGTGAAACTTGGACGATAAATAGTTTACACAGGAAGAAGATACAAGCTTTTGAAATGTGGGGCTAAAGACGAATACTGAAAATTATGCAGGTAGATCGCATAACTAATGAAGAGGTACAAATTTCTGGCATACCTTGACTAAAAGAAGGGCTCGATTGCTAAGACACATTTTTAGACATCAAGGAATCGTGAATTTTCCACTAGAGATAAGTGTGTGGGGGAGAAATCGCAGAGGGAGACCAAGAGACGAGTATAGTAAGCAGTTTCAGATAGATGTGCGTCGCCGTTCTTATGAGGAGATGAAGAGGCTTGCTCAAGATAGAGTAGGGTGGAGAGCTGCATCAAACCAGTGTCTGGACTGAAGACCACAACAACAACGATTCTGCTTACGATTTTTCAGAGGAATCACGATGTCAAATTGAAAGTCCGAATCTTGAACGTCTTCAGTCACTTCCTTTTAGACTACCGCCGTATTGCGCACGCAACTGCTCCAGAGCCTGCTCTTCGTGTTGTCTTGCTCTAGACGGATGGCCATGCTTCGGGTATTGATCCCTCATTCCCTTCAACGGGATGTTTTATCGTTGTTGCTTATGCACTGAGGCATTTTTCGGACCCAACAACAAGCTCACCATCATTGCACTTGGCACGGTCTGGATGCTCAAACTCAAGCAAAGCCTTCTCGTTCTTCTAAGACATGACATAAAGTCGTTAATGAGATATGCGCCCATATCAGTATTAATTGATAAACAGTGCTATTAGGACGCTGTGTAAAATTATAGAGCCACAGATAGTGATGTGCTCATGCATTTATTGACGCGTTTCGATAAAAATCATCTTCAGAATCTGTAAAGTTACAAACATCAGTAAGCCTGGTGTCACGAAAAGAGAACTGAATGGACAATAGAGATACCAAAGTACATTACAAACACAAATATCTTAAGTACCTATCGGGGAGGGGGGTGGCTTAACATAATAAAATTGTATGGCGTCATAAAATATGAGCAGGACGTAATTTTACTCCCATTGATTACGTCCTGGTCATATTTTATGACTTTTAACCTCAGCTTGTTTTATGACAGATATGTGTAACCCTACTAATGTAACGTAGGGATTTTATCATGTCAACCTTTAAATAGTGGTATTTTATAATAGCTGACAGTATCTGTCAATTTACTCCCATTTGAATACGTCCTGGTCTCCCGCCTTTCTGTCCTTGCCATGCCATGGGGCACCACCATAGGTGTGTGAGCTTAACAATAAGAGCTGCATACATTTGTATTGTATTGTCACGTCCTCTCCATTTTAAACTTAAATATTTGTAGGATTACTAGGTTTTAATTCTTTCTATTTGGTTTTGTATAGTTTCTATTTTTCTTATCTTTGTCAATTACACTAGAGCCACCTGGTGGCGTCTACCGTTTACTTTGACGATGCTGGGTGATTTGGCTTCAGTAATGTTCAGCAGGGCCTTGACGCCATACAATTTTATTATGTTGACCCCCCCTCCACGGTATGCACTTCAGATATTTGTGTTTGTAATGTACTTTGGTATCTCTTTTGTCCACGCAGTTCTCTTTTTGTGACACCAGGCTTACTGATTTTTGTAACTTTACAGATTCTGAAGATGATTTTTGTCGAAACGCGTCAATAAATGCATGAGCACATCACTATCTGTGGTTCTATAATTTTACACAGCGTCCTAATAGCACTGTTTATCAATTAATTCTCGTTCTTCTGTCTGCGCAGCAACAAGCAACTGTGGCCCTACATTTTTCCCCTTGGCTTACAGCGAATTTCCGTCTGTGGACACCATCTCTCCGACCACTACGGCAAGTACGCTGGCAACATTGTCTTCTATTTTTTGTACTGAAGGTTTGCCAGACGTTCTGGTCTCCGACAACGGACTAGAGTTCACGTCCGACGCCTTTCGTCAGTTTTGCTCTGACAGTGGTATTGGTCATCTGACGACGACTCCTTTTCGTCCACAATCGAATGTTGAAATCGACAATTTTGTCCCAACATTAGAAAGCCAGATGGAGAAACTTGGTTCATCTCATTCTCGTGAGCAAGCCTTAAAAAATTTTCTTCTTATCGCTCTTTGCAGACGGTCGGTCCCTCTCCAGTAGAACTTCTGCATGGCCGTCGTCCTCGGACATTGTTGTCTCTTCTGCGACCACCGCGGGTAAAATTTGTTCCGTCTTCGAATTCGAAGTTTAAGGTCGATAACGAAGTCTTTTTTATGGTCTACGGACGTAAACGTCGTTGGGAACCAGGTAACACGGTTGAAGTCTTGGGTCGCTTTATACGAGTATATCTGGCTCAGGCGTCATTAAAATCAGCTGCGACGCTCGAATCTAGTTGTGCCTCAGATGTTTTGTTGGTAGAGCTCCACATTAGGCGACACCCCGACCGCCCCTGTCTTCTACCAGGGTGGTGTCGATGGACGTCACACTGCCGCTGGTGCCGCCCCCAATGCGGACAACGCCGCCGCCTTCTCCTTCCGCAGAACACTAAGTCGTCGACGCGCCGCTTCCACTCTCCTGCAGCGTCATCCGGGTGAGGTTAGTGACACGCCAGACAAGCATCGTGCTGACGTCACAATCAGAACTCATTAACTCACAAACACTACGTTTACATGCAACACATTTTCCGGAACACGAAAACCGATTTTCGTAAACCGTTTTTCGCTGTCGTGTTTACATGGGATAGCCTGAATCGGTTTTCCTCGCACACTAAATATGGCGGCTGAAAAACAGCTGATTCAATTCCTGATTTAGTCAGCACAATTACTAAATTTCTTTATTTAAATACACAGATTTCTGATCACACTAATATTTATACTCTTATTTCACATTAACAAATATTACTCTTTCCATATGTGCCGGTAATTCTTAACAAGAAACACAATCTGACAAGCCAAGAACGCTTCAAAAACGGTTGCGTTTACATGGGCACGAAAATCAATTGTGGAACTGGAAAACCGCTTTAGAGAAGCGGATTTCCAGAAACGATTTTAGAGTGTTTACATGACCAACCAAAAGCGGAATTGGGAAATCGGTTTACGAAATCCGGTTTTGAGAGCCCATGTAAACGGGGTGAAACAAACTCGACTGTGGCCACGACCGGGCGCTATCGATCTTTGTAGCTATAGCACAAACGAGTCCTAATTTCGACACGCAGAAATTGACTCCAGCCAATCTGATGCTGTGTGTTTCTTAACCGGAGATTCGGACGCTACGCGCCCTCGCGTACTATATAAAAAAAAATCTTGTTTAACCTATACATAACAGATTTCCACTTGTTCTTTCCATGTCAACAGAAGCCATCTTGATTTGCTGTATATCTCGCAGTTTTGGTTTTATAACTCGCAGTAAGGTGTTCCAGGCTAACAGCGCATCAAAGATGTATAACAAAATTGTATCCGGATCAATTTGTTATAACTAAATGTAAATAAAAACACACGTTAACAATAAAACACCTAGTAAGGTCTACTATAGACGATTTGGCATGTATCTCCTGTAGTGTAGTGGATAGAACAGTAGATAACGAATGTGGAGGTGTAGGGTTCAAATCTCTGCTACCGAAATTTTTTTTTACTTTTATTGTTTGTATGATATTGTAGTAGTTAGTTATTCATAACATATAGTGGGATCTTCTTATTCATATAACAGTAGTATGTTTCACAGTACTCGATGTTAATTGTCACAAAATGCTGTGTCAGGAATAGTTGTCATTGATTTGTAAATTTGCGTGTGACTAAAAAATGGAGAATGAAACTGCTGCAAGTGATAAGATGATATTTCTGTTTATCCTTCACAAAAATATTTGACCTTTGTTTCAAATATGTTACGGTTTCCGAGAAAGTGGTAAGTGACAACGTATGGTAAACGCTTAAATTGCTGGTAGGCCTAAATGAAATAAATATCAGTGACATTCACGCTATTCGCTAGTCAGAAAGATATGGCTGTTTATTTTCTAATACCCTGTAATATTGCTTGTTTCCCCCAGTATTTTGCTGCATAGTTTCGAATACGTGGAGATTTTCGAGAGTGTGGTTTTATTGATATTCCTTACTTGTCACCAGTATTTGGCAATTTATTTGTGAATATGTCACGATTGTAGGGTATGTGGTTAACAGTGATCCTAAGAGGATAACTTTAATTTCTTTTGCAAATGTATACAGCATACTCAGAACATCGTCCTCTGCTGGCATACGTTTGTCAGTATAATGGCGTAGCTCACTGGCTGACAGGTAGCGAGTTCTCATTGGCCAGACACAATTTCTGCGTGTCGAAATAAGGCCTCGTGTCGACAGGTGGATGTATCGCGTTCAGCTCCTGATGACGTCAGGCCGACGCTTGCCTAGCGTCTCACTAAGCTCACCCGCGTCATCCCGGCAGCGCCTCCAGCCGTTGCTTCGCCCACGCCGCCGTCTCCTACGGCCACCCCGGTCTCTGACGTGCAGCCTACTTTCGGTTTTCCGGTTGGTGTGCCAGCGCGCTAGCAATGTGGATACTGGCTGCGCCGCGGCGGAGCAGCCGAGAGCATTGAGGCGTTGCCGTTCCCCGTCGGGGGTTCGAAACCCCCCTTGGACATGGATGTTTGTGCCATCTTTAGTATAAGCTAGTCCCTAAATAGATTGTAAGTTTAGGGACTGATGACCCCGTTGCACAAAGTAACTATATAGAGAAGAAATCCCCCTAAACCATCGTCCTACGCTGTCCTCGTAGTTTTGAAAAGCCCTTTTTAAACGATGAACGGTAGTGAAAAAGATAGATAATAGTCTACTGAAGCGCTCCTAGCGTACTATCCCTGAACTACAAACTCATGCAAGATCTTGTGGCAGCGTGTTTAGACGATAAACGCAATCAGACAGTAATACCCTATGTTGAAAGTGAGGTTATGACTGGCGATCTGTTGTGTAGGAAGTCATAGTTTAATACTGGAATTGAGGAAACAACGCTAAATGTTATTGACGGCCACAGAAAACTTTGCAAAGTATGTTTTTGGTCAACTTAGTGTGCTAAAGTGCTGGGAAGTGAAACAACATTTCGAAACATTGACATCTATTTTCAAGCGAAAAAAAAAAAAATAAACATATGAACACATCAAACAATATTTATAAGAGCATAAATAGACCCAGTTTACTTTATCTACTACGATTTGCGCACTAAAATTGTTCAAATGTTTGTTAAGCTTATGGGACTTAACTACGGGGTCATCAGTCCCTAAACATAAAAACTACTTATGAACTACCTTATACTAAAGACGGCACAAATATCCATGCCCGAGGGGGGATTCGAACCCCCAACCGTAGTGGCCGTGCAGACCGTGACTGAAGCGCCTCAGTCTCCTCGGCCACCGCGGCCGGCCTGGCGATTTGCGCACTGACATTGTTAATAACATCATGCACAACTGAATTTTTGTCCTTCATTTCGACTGACGTTTTCATTTAAAATGCTATTTAATGAAAATTGCGTCACCAAATTATAATCTTATTCAAATAAACAATTGACTTTAGTCTTTTCTGTTACAATATTGCAAAACATAAACCACTTTTCGGTTTCAGATATACGACTTCGCTTTTAGGTGGACACTCAATTGAGATAAATATTTAAGTCGTCTTGAAACATATGCAATTTACCGCTAAACCAAAGTATAACACTGAAATAAAGATTATTAAGACAAATTTCCGTGCAAACCGCGTAATCGTCGACTATAAAATGAAAATCGC
This sequence comes from Locusta migratoria, assembly GCA_026315105.1. Taxonomy (NCBI): domain Eukaryota; kingdom Metazoa; phylum Arthropoda; class Insecta; order Orthoptera; family Acrididae; genus Locusta; species Locusta migratoria. The sequence continues at coordinate 660,201,542 of CM048746.1, forward strand.
GTGACGAAAATAGGTTAACTTCCAATATCAGCAGACGACCATTCAATCAAAACAATCGTCTCGAGAAAGCTTCACGTGGCGTTGACGTGAGGTGACGGTACGGTAACGGACAGTGTGGCTGCCGCCATTAGAAGTACATTGAGGAATACATTCTGATCATAAACTTCGACAAAACGCAAAACATACATAAATACGAAGGAAAATGGCGGACTAACTGGAGCGGTGACTGCTGCAGACAGCTACTAGATCGCGCATGTGCAGTGAACCCACTAGTACCGAATTTAGAACTGGCTCTATTTCTTTATCGCTATAATTATCGCGCTTCGATACTAGCGCGATCATACTAGTGCAGCCATTCAAACGACAGACAGCCGCCATTAACGCGACTTGTTATCAATCTGTTACAAGTTCGTTCATCATTTAAAACGGACTTAAGATGCTAGCAGATGTCAGGCGGTTCCCCGGCTTAGTACCGGTAGACGACACTAGAGGCGCTTCTGAGGGTGCCTCTCGCACATCAGAGGGTAGCGTGGAGGGGAGGCTGAGAGGAGAGCTTGTGCTACCTGCCACGAGGCCACGGCTGTGTCCGGTGTGCCGGCATTTGAGGGGATGGTGGTGTTGGGGGCAGCCGCTACCTGCCGCCTGTTCTGGCCAGTTTAAAGGCCTGCTTCTGACGTCAGGGTCATCATGGGACATCCCCCCACCCCGTTTCTGCGCATGTGACCGGGCCCTTGCAAAGGTTTCCCATCTGTATGTTTTTGTCTGTGCCCATAGTTAAGTCCCATAAGCTCTACAAACATTTGTAACCGGCTGGGGATGGGCAGCTGCCACTGGCCCACGTTCCAGCTCCCACCTCTTTCTATACATCGGGGTCCGGGCCGTCCCCTCAACGGCATGCATAACAAGACATTATTCCACTGTGCTAGCGTGTGACAATGGGCCGTATGAATAAAACGGAGTATCTACTGTATACTCTGAATTCCGGAGAACATACTTAGGTTCGCATGAATAAACTGAGTTGGAGAATATACTTCAACCTAATTTGTTCTCAGCCTGAGTAAAAGGGTGGGGGAACTAGCTCACATCAGAGAACATTCTCTGATTTTGTTTGAATAACACTAGAGAAGTTTCTCACGACCAGAGAACATTCTCTATTTTCTGAAGTGAGGTCTGTACTATACTTTGTGCTGAGTAACTTCTATTAAGGTTACGTTTTATAAAAGCCTCAATGTTAAAATATGGACCTGTAACCACTATTATTTTAAATAAAGAAACGGTAGAACTTAATTGCTAGTTTTCCTTATTGAATGAAAAATAACATAGTGCAAGTGTGTTGTCAGCTTACCCCTAAAAAGCTGGCAGCGCGCCGTGAACTCAAGCTCGGCAGGTCAGCCAGTTAAATAGCTAGCAGGCGTTATACTGCGACTGTAAATAAACAGAGCATTCTCGAGCCTAATTCGGACCTTCTCTTACAGAGGCCGCTACGTAGCTAGGAACCATCCAAATACTCCTACGCAGGCTCGCGATTGGCTGGCAATCGACTTTTAGGGACCAGCCGAGCGACTCGCCAGGCAGTGTCACATCCACCAAGCAAAGGAAAACCTCATGGAAGACTCCGAAGACCATTCGACGCCATACCGAGGAACCACTCCGGCTACTCCAACGAACGTCTGTAGCCACCACCTTTGAAGTAGCGACCATTTTAAATACTGTAGAAGAAGTTTAGTTGTAATAAATTAGTTCTTCAAGAAGAAGATGTTATTAATTTATTTATTGTATGGCATTACATGACAAATGTAAGAAATTACACAGATAAGAAGTAAAAAATATAAAACTTAGCAATCATATACAAATAATAAAAGGTATGCTTTAACAGTCAATGACGAATTTGTATATGACAAATACAAATGTGTATAATTGAACTAAAATAATAACAAATGGATATAAATGAAAACAAATAGGAGGCTTTTATAGGTTGCTGACTAGGTGTTTAATTCAGTCCAGTGCTGAGAGAGTAGCAATGAGAAACTCATCCCACTCTCCTTGAAAGGCACTGAGCGTACAGTTCATAACAGTGAGATTCACAATTTGTCGAAGTGCACTGGAGTCGCATGAGGGAGATTGTCCATGTTGTTGTTGTGGTCTTCAGTCCAGCGACTGGTTTGATGCAGCTCTCCACAATACCCTATCCTGAGCAAGCTTCTTCATCTCCACATAAGAACGGCAACCTACATCTGTCTGAATCTGCTTACTGTATCCATCTCTTGGTCTTCCTCTGCGGTTTTTAACCCACACACTTCCCTCCAACGCTAAATTCACAATTCCTTGATGTCTAAGAATTTGTCCTACCAATCTATCCCTTCTTTTAGTCAAGGTATGCCAGAAATTTCTTTTCTCCCCAATTCTGTTCAGTACCTCCTCATTAGTTACGTGATCCACCCACCTAATCTTCAGCATTCTTCTGTAGCACCATATTTCAGAAGCCTCAATCCTCTTCCTGTCCGCACTGTTTATCGTCCATGTTTCACTCCCATACAATGCAACACTCCATACAAATGCCTTCAGAAAGGACTTCCTTAGGCTTAAATCAATATTCAATGTTAACAAATTTCTCTTTTTCAAGAACGCTTTTGTACCCATTGCCATTCTGCATTTTATATCCTCTGTACTGCGACCATCATTTGTTATTTTACTGCCCAAGTAACAAAACTCATCTACCTCCTTTATTGCTTCTTTTCCCAATCTAATTCCTTCAGCATCACCTGATTTTCTTACACCGCACTCCATTACCCTAGTTTTGCTCTTGTTAATGTTCATCTTATATGCACCTTTCAGCACACTGTCCATTCCGTTCAATTGCTCTTCCAGGTCCTTTGCTGTATCTGACAGAATTACTATGTCGTCAGCAAAACGCAATGTTTTTAATTCTTCACCCTGAACTTTAATTCCTTCTCCAAATTTCTCCTTGCTTTCCTTTATAGCTTGCTCAATGTACAAATTGAATAACAATGGAGAAAGACTACAACCCTGTCTTACTCCCTTTCCAACCACTGCATCCCTTTCATGCCCTTCAACTCTGACAACCGCTGTCTGGTTTTTGTACAAGTTGTAAATAACCTTACGTTCCCTATATTTTACTCCTGCTTGCTTCAGAACTTGAAAGAGTTTATTCCAATCAAAATTGTCAAAAGCCTTCTCCAAATCTACAAAAGCTAGAAATGTAGGTTTGCCTTTTCTTAATCTATCTTCTATGATAAGCCGTAAAGTGAATATTGCCTCCCGTGTTCCTACATTTCTCCTGAGCCCAAACTGATCTTTCCCGAGGTCGGTTTCTACTAACTTTTCCATCCTTCTGTATATAATTCGTGTTAATATTTTGCAACCACGACTTATTAAACTGATGGTTCTGTAGTTTTCACACCTGTCTGCACCTGCTTTCTTTGGAATGGGGATTATAATATTTTTCTTAAAATCTGAGGGTACTTCGCCTGTCTCATACATCTTACACACCAGGTGAAACAGGTTTGTCATGGCTGGTTCTCCCAGAGACTTCCATAACTCCAGCTATATAAGGTATCAGCACATCTTCCGTTGTTTGTCCGGACTTTGTTCAATTTTACCCAGTCCTTTCTGGGTAACTCGGAATCTGAGGATAGATTTTCTCCATTGAAAACACATACAAGGTTTGGTTCAGCAAATTCATACCGCTGTGTGCGCCATTGTGTCATGAAGTCAAGGTGTCTCTGCATCTCTCACTGGTGGTTGTCGAGATTTGGGTCTATTTACTCGGAGTACTGGTGGCATTTGATGAATGGTCAGTTTGTTATTGCCAGTGATTCTATTATAAATGAGCTAGAGCTAGAGCGAACTTGACAACTAGTTCTCCTAGAGATTTCCTGGTTAAACAATACAGATACTGAAACTGAGGCCGGCCGCGGTGGCCGAGGAGACTGAGGCGCTCCAGTCACGGTCTGCACTGCCACTACGGTCGGGGGTTCGAATCCCCCCACGGGCATGGATATTTGTGCCGTCCTAGTTCGTAAGTAGTTCATAAGTAGTTTGTAAGTTTAGAGACTGATGACCCCGCAGTTAAGTCCCTTAAGCTTAACAAACATTTGAACATTTTTAAACTGAGGGACCAGTGATTAGACGAAAATTGTGTTCACAATAGATTGGCGATGAGTAACGACTCGAAACCTGGAAGAAGATGGCGAAGCAACAACAACAGGAACTATCGATTCAACAGTTATTGACCCAACGTTTTTACCAGTTTGCTCAAGAGCAAAAACGAATCTTCGCCGGAGTTCAGAACCTCTGCCGTCCAGCACCACCACCACTATTCCCAGCATTCAACGAAGAAGGGAAACTTATGAGAAGAAGATACGCCAGTACTTCAGGATTCATCAGGTTAGCAATGAAAATGACATGTGGGCCTATTTTCTTTCCTGGAATTATTCCCGCATGTGTGCCCTCCTCACCAATCTGCAACCACATGACCTGGTCCTCCATTTCTCATTGCCAATGCTTACTACCGTTGCAGATACCACATCCTGGCCGTCAGAGTTGGACTTAACTACGGGGCCATCAGCCCCCAAACCTACAAACCACTTATGAACTACTTACGAACTAGGACGGCACAAATATCCATGCCCGAGGGGGGATTCGAACCCCCGACCGTAGTGGCCGTGCTGACCGTGACTGGAGCGCCTCAGTCACCTCGGCCACCGCGGCCGGCAGAGTTCTTCCAATGCCAGAAGAAACCAGATCAAACTTGGCAACAGTGGGCTGCTGAACTCCAGGGCCTCAGCCGGAAGTGCTACTTTGTCACTCGCAGTACAAGGGAATCTTACGCAGATGACATGGCATGGAATCACATGATTCAAGCCTCCTCGGATGGAGCTTTCCGCCATGATGCCTTAAAAATGGACCACCCATCGCTCGACTAGATCATCGAGTTAGCATTTAAGTTTGAAGTTTCCAATGCAGCCGACGAGGTTAGAATCGTGGTCCGCCGTCGGAGACTCCGAAATCTTGGATCAAGAAGACGTCACAGCCATACAGACGCCTCCTCGCAATGCCAACCTGTAATGTACCCGTCGTCGTTTTATATTTTATATAACCTCGTGTCTGGACTGTGAATTTACCATTCTGTCTGACTCTGTGCCCGGTAACTTGTGCACTGAAGATGCCTATTGCAAGCTATTGCAATGCAATGTGGCTCCCACACGTCTGTATGTGGAATGACTTGTCTACGCAGGCTTTATCCAGTTTGAGTACAAATATGGGTTCCCGCCACGTGCGAAATAAGCACGCCCGATAACGTTCATGAAATTTAAGAGTCATAAGACTGACCCGCGCAACGGATAGCATTACAAACGCATCTGAACTAATTAATTGGATCCAATATACGTACTCAAATGGAATTGATACGTTACTCTGATATTTATGCTCCAGTGCACCATTGCAGGCCACACCAAAGACATTAAGAATGAGATTACTAGTGCAGAATAGGGTCATATGAACATTTAGAAATTGCTTCGACACATGTGTGGGATAAAATCATTATTTATTCACAAATTCCTTAAGATAAATACTATATCATGTTAATTTAAATGCGATTTTTTAGTATTAAAGAGAATTTAAATGCAACCTATTGTTGCTATTATCTGAATGGGCTTCCAAGCAAGTTAAAAGAAAGAAAAAAACTGGTTAATCTCATCACTCGCAAGGATATGGAAGCAAGGAGTTTTCTCAGATTTCCCCGCTATGATTTAACACATTCACACAAGGCATGCAAAGGAAGATTTACTATGCGAGCCATCAAATTTGAATCAGTGCGGCCGTTGCTGTTCAGGGGTATCAAAGCAGTGGCGTAGCTATCATAGGGCTAGGCGGGGCAGTGCCCCGGGGCCCCCGAGCTCAAGGGGCCCCTCGGCCTACATGAGCGACGTTCGAAAAAAGTTACCGTAAATCCTTGAACACTTTCATGCCCGCCAATTACTTCGGATAATCGAAGTTCAACTGTACATAAGAATTTAGTTGAATGAAGGTTTTCTGACTTTGAACTTTTTGAACCCTGACCAACAAACCTCAAATGCACGAAGAGAAATCCAAAAATTATTCGCCCTCCTGAATATAAACATAACAAGGTTCTTTGTTTGTATGATAAGACGTGACACATAATAATTTACTTAATAGTATTTAGATTTGCCTTATTATGTCTTCCAATAGGCGGTAAGGAACTGATGATGAAGTAGTTTTGCATAGTTTCAGTTTAAAGAGGGCCCCAATGTCATTTTTGCCCCGGGGCCGTTGGTGACATAGCTACGCCACTGTATCAAAGTGGTGTGAACAGACACAAAAATATTACTCGAGAATGGGATTTGCATTAATGATCTTCTGATTACTACTAGAACATGACAGGTGATCACAAAACATTACAATACCCGTCTAAGTGGTGGGCCCCACACAAATATCAAGTTACTGAAATTTAATTTAAAATAATTACCACCACGCTGAATCTACTCTTACTTCTACGGAATTTGGGTATGATCACCTAAATACATCACGTCTGGCAACATTATTACTAACCCATGGGCCTATCATCATAGCACACAATCATTACAAAGCAAACCTAACAAAAGTTACGAAAATCTGCCAGTTAACACTAAATTTTACGTAATCACAGGCCAGGAACCGATCTCTTTCTCCCCATAGGCGCCACCAGGGCCAACCGTCCCCTCTCCAAATTCGCGGGGGCCGAGCGCCCCGATTGGCTGGACACCGAGGGTCCGTTACTCCACCACCTTCGCAAACCTCTAGCTTGACCAGATCGACCCTCTACTTCAAAGCTCAAACAAAACCTTTGCTGCTAGACAGTCCTTGCTACCACTAACTACATAGCCACAACCAAAGAATACAATATTGCCCATGTTACCAACACCCAAAGAAATATTATTACACTCCACTCGCAACCCCTAGTACACAAGGGTGGGGGAAATAGGAGAGTGACTTATAACAGGAAAGATATAAAATAAAGTGTACACCTTTGCCATTTCTGTTTCTACAATTGCTTTTACAGTCTGTAACACCTGCCACAAAGTGTTGCAAGCCATTCCCAATTGAATCAATTCAAATTTCATTTGTTAAGTTGACATAAGGAGACACCAGAGCAATGAAACGAAATGACAGTCTCGTTTCAAACCGCCACAGCCAACGACCAACAAGAACTTCCAGGGGCCAGGAGAAGCCAGCCATCCTGCGGACCACGCCAGCAGCCGCGACGCCGCCGTCAGGAACCGCTTCGTCTGGTTCAGACTGTTATTCCAAGCACGAACGAGACGATTGCCTGGACCGCTGGGCGACGTGCCATCGCTGTGGCCGAGAAGGACATCTAGTCTCTGTCTGTCTTTTTCCTACCTCACCTTCCGCTGCTCGATCGGACGCCTCCCCAGTCGTCCCTATGATCATCAATCAAATGGATTCCTCTAGCACCTCTAGATTTTTTCTATATTAGGGAAGCAACTCCGGATGCAGGTGGACACGGGAGGGGCAGTCTCCCTCATCAACCACACCACCTACACAGTGTTCGGTAAACCACCGCTCCAGCCAACCCTTCGATGGCTTCTCACACACAACAAACAGGAAATCCCTACAGGGCCGTCAGCCGAAGGGTTTCCTTGTTGATAGTTAACAGCCCCAACACCGTGGATCTGTCAGGGTTGGACGCCTTCCGATTGTTTGGATTCACAAGTGATGACCCAGTGCATCTGATCTCACCTCAAGTTCCTGTACAGGATGTGGATGCCCTGTGCACAGAATTCCAGGACCTCTTCTCGCCAAGTGTAGGGTGCACCAAGGACTTGTCCATCACTGTAGGGCGCGCCAGGTGCCAGTCACTTTCCAGCAGCCAATTCAAGAGCCGTTCGATTACCTACAACGTGAAGGAGTGTTTCAGCCCATCCAGTTGAAAGACGACCGTCTGTCATCTTCCATATATTTTTTGTATATTTCTGTAAAGTTATAATTTATTTAATGTCGCTAGATTATCATTTTTTGAAACTTGAACCCCACTCTTTTCAAGGTTTGAGGAATAGCATTTTTATTTCATGTGTTAAAATATTAGTTAATATAGCTAGGTTTTTCTTATTTTGTTATGTTAATAATTTATTATTATATTAATTATTGTGGCATAAGTACGGCTTCTCCACTATGCCACTGTCCATGTGTAAATGTGCAGTTATTTTACTTTTAAGTGGGTGCAAGACTCTATGGCTGTTTGAATGTGGGGAGTGATAGGTCTCTTTGCATCGTTCTCTCTGGCTCAGAGTCGATACCTGCGGAGGTTACCAAAGAGGTTTCTACACCCTTTGGTTACAGTCCAGTCGGCGAGCCTTCTCCAGCGCAAGTGTACTCGCTCTCCATCCCCACCACTGCTGTTTCTTGGATTTTTCAGCTTCCAGTGGCTTCCCGTGTCCGGTGGCCGCTCGGTCTGGTCATTCTGAGCTGGGCGTCTGGTGATGTAAGGTTGGTTCTGCTCTTGTTTTTGGAGATGGTAGTGTTTCATTGACTAGCACATTTAACTTAGATTCGTGAACTTAGAATCATTTTTTTTGGAATATTTTCTTCGATCGTGTGCGGAAATGTCTTCTCGTTTTTCAGTTCAGTGATTTCCAATAGATAAACCCAGTGTGTGTGATTCTAGTTGCAGTTTGATAACGGCTTGGTATGTTAAAACCTTTTGTGATCATGTGGTGGTGTATGAACTCCGTGTAAATACTTTCTAGCTTTGTGGGGCCCAATTTCTAATAGGTGATACGTTCATTTTTGTACAGTGCATGTAAAAATCTTCTCATAATTTCCTTTCGTGATGATATGTGTTCCATGTGGTTGGTTCATAGAACAAAGCCATCAGCTTCCACTCTTGTTTGTTCCATGCCCATCAGGCAAGTAACTATGCGGGTATCCTTCTGATTTCCACTAATATTTCGCGATCTTCTCTCCCCGCCTATTTTAATTTGCTGTTTCTTCTCCACTGGTAGTACGCACTCTGTCTTTGTCAGTAATTCTCTCTGAGCCTTGTACTACCTCCTTCAGTAGTTTCCTTATGTGATTCTAAACATTTCTATGGGTTGCATGCTGTAATTCGTATTTTTATTTTTCCGACTTCGTAATTATTTCATTTTTGTGGTTCCTCTGAGACAGGACCTCATCCGTCCCTGTAATCACCCCCTATCGCGTGTAGCTGTATTTCATTCACTTCTTATATAATTCTAAGCATTTCTATGGGTTGCATCCTGTAGTTAATTTTCTTTATTTTTCGGAAACTGAATTCATTCAATTTTATCGGTTTTCGGAACCACGTGGGCCCGAGTTCCGACTTCCGGGGTTTGCAGCTAGTCGCCTGAATTCACTCCACTTCTCATATAAAACCAGTACCTAGATCAATTTCTAACAGACTGCAGCTTAAGAATCCACCGTGATTTTGTTTAATGAATCCGATTTTCAATCACTTCACCTTCAGTGGAGTGCGTTCATGTAACTTAGCGGTGTGTCGCCGTTAGCGTGTTTGCTCTCGGTCCAATTCAGATGTAAGTTAACTTGGATATACACACGCACCATGTCAAAACAGCACGACAGACCAGAGCCAGCTTCATAGTGTTTTCGTATATTGTGTTTTGTGGTGCCTCCGACTTGCTGACTTTCGCCTACGATAGCGGCGCCTGCTTCCGCCTCATCTCAGCACGCAGATTTTGGTGCGTTTCGCTGTGGCATTGCTTGTATGTGAGAGAATGAGTGTTGTTTGTGAATCCTTCCCCACAGTAAAATTAATCATGTGTAATTTAGGCTGGGCACCAGCAGCATTAATCCATGTAAGAGCTTCATTTTTATTGTGTTAACGAAATTGGTTCCCCATTTTGCTTGTTTTCTGTCTGAATAAACAAGTCCGTTCAGCATAATTCGTAAGTTGCCTATAAATTGTAGTTTTAGAGCACCTTCCCTCTTTTATTTAATATTGTTATTCACAAGTGCTAAGAACTAGCTGTATGTCTAATGTCCGTTGCGCCATAAATGTTTTCTTAGCCACCTTTCTAAGATAACTTTAATTGTGGTGACTTGCTTATTAATGTCTGTGTGTAATAACGTGTAGGCTGCTATGTATATTGACCACTGTAGTATTAACTTCGTGTTACTTAAGTAATTTGAAACGAGTCAGTTCTCATTTTGAGCCATGGAACAAGGCTTAATAGCAGGGAGTAACCAGTAGTTCACACGGACCTCATTTTCTAACTTAAGTGATAAATCAAAGCTCTTGTTAAGTACAGTGGTCGACATTTACAGTTTAGTTCGTGGGAACACCCCTCGTCATTGTCCAGAAACCAGGAAGACGCTTAAATCTCTACAGGGATTTTGAGGCCACTCTCAACTCACAACTGCAGGTTGAGGATTATCCACTTTCCCGCTCCGAGGGCCTATTCCGCAAATTAGGAGGGGGCGATACTTCTCTAACGTTGACCTCGCCGAGGCATATCTCCAGATTGCTTTCGACCCATCTTCCCAACCGTTTACAGTCATCAACACCCCCTCTGACCAGTTCCAACTGATGTGTCTCATGTTAGACTGGCTAGTGTCCCAGCCATCTTCCAAAGATACTTGGAACTGAAAGTAACGAGAGTTATGAAAAGCACTTTTTTCAGTTGGTAAGATATCTGACATGGATAGTTTAAAAGTCTAGCGACCCACCTGAAGAGATTCAACGACCGACAAGTGCGTCACGATCCTCCGTTTGGGAACTATTGATACAATATTTTAAAGTTTTTATTTATAAATTCATATATAAATATTCATATTTTACAGGGTAAGGGCTCCAAATACCACCTACCATAATTATTTCCCTGTTTATCAACCTCATGGTTTGTGAGTATTTCTAGAAACTATCCTTCTTTAGTTATCAAAGACAAAAAAGCTTTTAAAGCTATCCAACTTTGAGTCAATAAGAAAACTTAGAAAGTTTTGAAACGAAATTTTCCGAGAGTTAGTTCCTAATACCGCCTAACCCCGTCCCTATTATCGCCCACCCAACGAAATTAGGAGCATCTAGCTCTTGACAATGATTGTGGTGTGCATATTATTAATTGGGAACAATTTCTTTTCAAAAACAAATTCATCCACTTTCGACTTGACATATTCGCTGTTTTAGAAGAGGGATGGAGGAGATTATTCTTTAAAGCAAGCTGAAATGCCATCCGCTGTGCATCATTTCGAGTAAAACCAAAGAAATTCTTTCCCATATCCATACAGTACTCAACCAGCTCTTTCTCTACCTCAGCCGTCAACATAGGTTTCCTTCCAAGTTTCTGTCTTACAACTGCAGTTTACTGTGCCCTGTCCCCTTCCACATATATTTTAATGCACTCTAGAATTGTCGATCGGGGTAATTCAAACGTATTTGACGCTCTCAGGATTCCCATTTCTTTTTTCTGGACACACCGACCTGCAGCCTCAAGATTTGAGGCTGATTTGATGTGACGTGCTCCAAGTCTGAACTTTCTTTTTACAGACGCAGTTCTATTCAGCCAATTATCAGACAAGCTGATAGTTGAGCAAAGGGGAATCCCAGTTGGGAATAAGTGGGAGGGGCTTACCAGTTCCAGCATACGCCTTACAACCAAAGAAAACCTTGGTCGGAACCGGGGGATTGGGACCAATTTAATTTATCTCTGGGACGTTGCCCCAGACTAAAAATGGATTAATGTGGGAGCACGAGTGCACTCACGTCAATCACAGATCGGACGCCAGAGTTACTCTCGCAAACTCGTAGAGATCAGCTCGACCAACAGTGGACAAGCGTCTCCCTAGAGGAGCCACACCTGGGAGCGCAGTATCCTCTGCGTCGATAGCTGACTAAAATAAAATCCCTTTAAGATGAAAGTAAGTCTGGAATAACTGCGAGATAGATTAGTCAACAACCGCCAAGGGTGATACTAGGATCCAATTGATGGGCAATATTGGAAGCATAATTCAATTACCATAGACACTCAGATGACAGTACTTTAAAGAATCTTTTCTTGCTGGTAATAATACGATTAGAGTGAAATTAAAAAAATGTTCATATGTTTATAAAGCTTATGGGACTTAACTACAGGGTCATCAGTCCCTAAACTTACAAACTACTTATGAACTAGCTAATACTAAGGACGGCACAAATACCCATGCCCGAAGGAGGATTCGAACCCCCGACCGTAGTGGCCGTGCCAAACGTGACTGGCGCGCCGCAGACAGCTCGGCCACCGCGGCCGGCCGATTAGAATCCTTCTTTAACATGCTTACCAGGGAAATAAAATTACGAGGTATGTCCACAAAGTAATTTCCCTTTGGTTATATGAAACAAACGTGTACTGATACAGAAAAAATATTTATTCTACAAAAATACACAACTATTAAACTACTTTTCTACACAGCTTCCGCGATTTTGTAGGCACTTGTCATAGCGCGGCACAGGTTTTTGTATGCCTTATTCATAGAATGTTGCCGCCCGAGTATTCAGTCATGTGGTAACATATTCTTTCAGCTCGACTTTATTGTTGAAGTGTTGACCACCAAGGTCAGATTTTACGTGTAAGAAGAGATGAAAGTCGATAGGAGCAAGGTCCGGGTTGTACGGAGGATGATCAAACGTCCCAGTGAAATTCCCGTAAGAGTTGTTTGCTCACATTCATCGTGTGAGGCGGGAATTATGGTGGAAGAAAAACACCTTTTTACAGTAATTCTCGGCGCTTGTTCTGTATTGCACGGCGAAATTTCTTAATGCTTTTGCAGTAAACATGTGGATTGATTCTTTGGCCCTGTGGTTAGAAATCAATCAGCAAAATGCCTTTTCTTTCCCAAAAAGACAGTGCACATGACTTTTCGAGGTGTCAAGATTTGCTTAGGCTTAACCTTTGTTGGGGATGAAGTGTACCTACATACTGCCGTTTTGTTTCAGGGGTGTGGTTTCATACCCCGTGACCATCCAGTAAAGAAAAAGATTGCCTTCTTCATTGTAGCGTGTCAAAACTGAAGTGCCTTGCCCATCCACTGTTTTTTGTATTGTTCAGTAAGATTTTTCGGTATCCAACGTGAGATAAAGTTTTCGAAATTTCAGGTTTTCAGTAACAATTTCATGAATTAGTGATCGTGAGATTTGTGGAACTTCCATAGCAAGGGCACTAAGTGTGCTTAATCTCCTCTTCAAATGTTTGTAAAGCTTATGGGACTTAACTACGGGGTCATCAGTCCCTAAACTTACAAACTACTTATGAACTAGGACGGCACAAATATCCATGCCCGAGGAGGGATTCGAACCCCCGACCGTAGTGGCCGTGCTGACCGTGACTGGAGCGCCTCAGTCACCTCGGCCACCGCGGCCGGCAATCTTCTCTTCAATTATGTGAACCATTCCCTCAGTAATCACAGATGAGCGTCCACCTCGTTCTTCATCATGTCAGCGTGCACTTGATGACGTACATCATTAAACAGTCTGACCCATTTTCTAATCATTGAATCACTCATAGCATTTTGTCTGTAATCCTCGCAGATTTGCCGATGAATTTCCTTTGGTTTAACTTTCTTTGAATTTAGAAAAGGAATCACAGATCTGATTTCACACGCGGCGGCATTTTCTATTACGGCTGACATAATAAAGAAGCACTACAGAGCACACGTCGACAGCAGCGATCTGAAAATGGCGTACGGTACATGTCTTGTCCTTGAGTCAGAATAACTGCCGCGCATGCTCGGAACTGCGATTGTAGCGCTGCCGCGGATAAGGGTACGCTAGTCGCTGACGTATTTGGAGGCAGCTGCTAAATTCGCTCCGTGTGAACAGGGACAAAGTCGCTGCTCCGAAACGCGAGCGTCTAAAGTTGAAGGGTGGGCTACTTTAGACGCTGGTCGTCGCTGGCGTTTTTGGTAGCCCCGTGTCATATACGTCTAAAGTAGCCACCAGTCGAGTCAAAATGTCGAAGGAAATTGTAAATGCTGGCGTTGTGTTTCTCGCAACAGTTTTAAAAGAACAATTAATGAACCAAAAGCAAAACGGAAAAGTAGAAAAGAATAAAAGAAAATCGAGTAGAAGGTGGATTGCGAGGAGGGATGAGTATGATGCTTCTGCAAATCTTTTGGGTGAATTATCGTGTGAAGGTCCTTCTGCCTACAGAAATATAATGAGGATCACATAAGAAAATTTTGATAGATTACTGTAAATGGTAGAGGATAAAATAAGGAAACAGAATACCATCATGAGAATGGCGATCTCGCCAAGAATAAAATTTAAATGATCGTTATTTTTAATGTCCCCTAATACTAGAAAACTTTGATAAATTTTCAGAAATTTGATTACAATTCCACTTCATATTTTGTTTGGAGGGACACAGAATTTTTAATATCTTTATTTACGTCAATGATCACAAAATTTCTCGTCGTTTTGACGACCGGTTTCGGTCAGGATGACCATATTCAAGTCTAAAGCAAATCAGAAACAGAAGGATACATCTAGTATTAGACTACCTTAGAAAACATAATTAATGCTTTAACTTACAGTCATCAATACATGTAATATAGCCATATGGCATCATCACAGCATATGTGTATCTTCATTAAGGAATGTAACAACAGGTATTATGTATAATATTTTTAACACGTTTTTTATATTGATAACTGTAATGTCTTATTTATGTTTTATAGGGTGCCGTAGTCTATTACTAAATTGGCCCTGTTTCCGATTTGCTGCAGACTTGAAAATGGTCATGTCGCACCTTGGGAAACAGAACTGTTTGGTATCACCTAACCTCCAAAACAATATATCATATGCTACGTCATGTTTCAATTGTTTTTACGAAGACGCTAGCGTCTAAAGTGGCTGCGTGTCATTGCGTCAGCGTATTCATTCGCTATTCGCCCATACGCCGAGCGACAACAGACGCCAGCGACTAGCGACCAAATACGCTCCATGTAATATACCCTATAGAAATAGAAACGGAACTTGCTATGTGGACGACCAGTGATCTCAAATATGCAAATATTATCACTGGATACACAACTGTAGTGGTTACGATATGTGAAAATCGTGACGGCCTATTAAATTTATGTTGCCAACTCTGTACGTATAGGTCGTGTTGTTGTTATGACCCTGGTGTCCTCTGAAAATAATTTATGAACGACTGATTACTTTAATAAATACACATTGGTGAACTTCGTGTCGCTTATGGTTTTAGAGAAGTCAACGGAAAGGATGTAGTGTTCAGATCCATATCAGAGTTTTATGTTTATTCAGAACTAGTGTTGCTATTTTATTTCGTTTAATGAATTAATAGCACTGCTATATACGGTATTTCTTGTGTTCAGTTTTATATTTGCCTCTTGTTTTTCGTTTGAGCACACAGACTAGATATGCACGCTGCGTGGAAAATCATGCTTACATCACATACTTCGAATCTCTCGTTATTAATCTTTATTTATCTGTCTACAACAGCGTAATTTAATCATTAAATTCAATGTGGGCAAAAAAAAAACTAGTTCTGAATCAAAATATAACTTCAGTGTAAGTTGTACACAAATCGTGTGGGTTTTTTTTTTTTTTTTTTTTTTTTTTTTTTTTTTTTTTTTTTTTTTTCCCCCCCTACCGTTTCGTGGCAGGTGTGCGTTTAATTACATGTCTCAAATAGTGTTCAAATTTTCAGAACAGGTAGTGCCCGTTGTATATGAGTTAGTTTTTATGAAATAAACTAATAGAACTATTAAATTTTTTGCAAGAACAATACTAAAAACTATACTGTGACAGCTATACGTACACTAATATGGCGTCGAGCGTCACGACTTCATAATACACAGTACTAACTCGAGATTATCTTTGAGCTCACTGTGGACGACCCTCGTATTATATGTAAAAACTTAACCTGGTTGTTTCTTCGATTCACTGCAGGCAGGAAAAGCAACTGACACGACCACAGCACTTCAGATGGCATCCTATTCCCGCTGTCACTCTGAGGAGGCTTGCAACTAGTGCTGGCTGAAACAAACCCACAGAAGCTCAGTCTTACAAAAGAAACTCATAGGTCACATGCATAGCAGTTTTATCATACGAATAGGCGAAGTAAGGCGCAGAGGCGATATTTGGGCCACTTACTCTATGTTTTATTCTACCATTAAGAGCAAAATCTAGGAACCACAGGACTAAATATTCGAGGTGGTTGGGGTGTCGATTGTGGATATAAATTCAGAAAGGGATGGTGGCTTTTGCACAAGGTAGCAAAGCGTCGCCAAGTGGAGAAGATACCTGCTGCTGATGGAAAGTGTCGGCGGTCGTAACTGCCAAGATGAGGGCAGCGATGACGAGGCGGCCAGGATGACAGGGAAGGAGAAGACGACACTCAGCTGAAGGTACACAGCAGACGACGAGCAGTAAACATAACACAAATAGTAGTGGGAAACACCAGCAATCTTAACATACGGAAACGGCCAAGTCCAGTTTAAAAACGATGCCTACGAAAGGATGTCGAACGATTTCGTTATAACGTGTTCTTAGTTAAATAATGAAACTCTTGTACTAAAATCGAGAATATTGATACTAGTGCATCAGATGCCGTTACTGGCATAATGATAGAGATGTAGTGAGCATGCGATCTCCGTAACTAGTAATAGAAAAGAATTATGGAAAGGAGAGTAACGCGTAAGAAATACGGATTGCATAGAAAATATACAAAAGAACGTACAAAAAAACACAGCGCCTCTGTCAGCAGAATGCAGAAAGCTTTGGATTTTCACGTGACACTAGACCACATCACCACACTACTGACTCCCACCGTACTAGCACGTGACCGCATTCGTTTAAGACGCTGTGTAATTTTTTTTTTCTTTAGTAGCTTATATTGCAATTGTGTCCCAATTGTAAACCAAAAGAAAGAAGAAAGATCATGATTTACAGTCGACAACGTGGTCACGAGAAACGGTGGATTGTTAATGTTGAAACATGTTACCGTTGCCAGTTCAGCGAGGGATACGGTACGGTACTGACCTAAAGAAACATATTGTACTTGAACAAACTGGACCCCCCCCTCCCCCGTCGCCCCCAACGAAAGATAAACTATCTTTACTACTGCTATCTAATGAAAACAAACAAATAATAAAAATAAAATAAAGAATGTTTACACCTATACAGTTACTGGATCTTGATGTACTTCCCTGGCTTTCCGACGCAAGTATGAACTGTAACTTTTATTTCTTTAGACGTTTACATGGAACACATCTTCCGGAAGACGAAATCCGATTTTCGTAAACCGTTTTTCGCTGTCGTGTTTACATGGCATAGCCTGAATCGGATTTCCTAGCCCATTTAAATATGGCGGCTGCAAAACAGCTGATTCAGTTCCTGATTTAGTCAGCACAATCTCTATTTTCCTTTATTTAAATACACAAATTCATGTTCACTCTAATATTTATACTTTTATTTCACATTAGAAAATATCAATCTTTCAATATGTGCCGAAATTTCTTAACAAGACTTCACAATCTGACAAGCCAAGAACACTTCAAAAACGGTTGCGTTTACATGGGCACGAAAATCGATTGTGGAACTGGAAAACCGCTTTAGAGAAGCGGATTTCCAGAATCGATTTTGGAGTGTTTACATGACCAACCAAAAGCGGAATTGGTAAATCGGTTTACGAAATCCGGTTTTGCGAGCCCATGTAAACAGGGTGATTTAGTCGTTCGTCGGCGGTCTTTCTAATATAGTCAACAATAACCTCATCTTTGACTATTGTACGATGCGCGAAAACGGAAACGACCAGGGGTTTAGCAGTTTCCCCATCACATAGACTTACTAAATAAATCGTCTCAGTTCCAACCAAGCGACCAATGATATGGCGCTCTGGGAAAGCCAATGGGAAGGCGATGTGTTTCACGCGCGTGCATATGAACTAGGTTAAGATGTAAGGTGTAGTGCAGTAGTATTTTGCTTTTGTGTTCGCTTGTGTAGCTTCTAGATTGGTAACAGCCAATTGTACTTATGTTTTGAAAGATATGTTTCAACATACGTTACGATTATGACATCCATTGTTTTTTTCGTACTGCTGTTTTACTCAGTAAACACACAATCAGATGAACTAAGCGCACAGCACTCGAATGTGCAAAACGAAAATTCTCTCCGCAGTATCTGCACTAAAGTCAAGTGATACGGCTAGGGCACTGCAGGCCATAAGCGTATTTCAAGCGTTATTAAATGCAGATATCTTTCAGAACTATAGTAAAACTACCTACACATTTTAATAGACATCTTAAAAATTATATTCATAGGATGAAGCTGGTTTACACACGCAAAGATCGAGAGTGTGATGCTTTTTTATGAGAACTGAAATTTTAGTTTTTTTCCCCATGACGGAATGGAGCTTGACAGACAACTATATTCTTTTTGTTTTCTACAGTTGTTATACGAATGTCTGCTGGAATTAATTATGTTTCAGAGACACTCATAGCCATGGAAAAATAAAGAAATTCTTAAAGCAAATGACAACCTTCCAGAACTGTCTTCAGTCTTTGCTTATGCTTTTGATTTCTTAAATGCAAGGAGGTAGTTAGTACAGCGTCTTTAATAACCTTCATTGGGTAAGTTCAAAGGCTAAATAGGAAGCATTAATTAAAATGGAATGAATCAACTATGTAATGGTTTTAAAAATATGTTACTGTACAGACAGCTTCTCTTTGGGTTCTGAGTTCAGTCTTTTGCTGAATTGTGTCTCAATTAGGAACAGGGGACTGATGACCTGCTGTTTAGTCCTCTTAAAAAATCCCAAAACAACAAGGACAGACATCAGGTAGCTTTTGTCCTAGGAAGTATTGATCCACCCACTAATGAAAACCAATCTCCTATACCACCAACAAACATAAAAACTATCTGGAGGAAATTAAGGACATTTTGGCAAACAATCTTGGAAATTATACAAACCTCACTCATTCATGAGAACATTCACTCATGACAAAATAAAGCATAGCCAACTTTGATTTTTTTTATCCTCTTAAATTACATCCTTTATAAAGTTTTGCCATTGTGTAAATCTAGTCACAATAGTACACAAGGAAAATTAAGAAAAATGAACAATACCAGAATCAAAATAGTGTTATGTATCAACAGATGTAAAACTAAATAAGTATAGCACCATGTTACACATCACTAAACACTGGAGCAAATAGACAGAAACTCAACCTTAAAAAAAAAAAAAACTATCTGTGATTTGCCTACAAAACCTAACAACATGATACTGTTGTACAACAGGTAAGAATTAAAAAAAGTGAAATCAGCAGCATCCCCCCAGCATTAGAATAAACAGAGCAGCAGATTAAATCTGTTAACTACTGTGACTTACTATTGCTTATCCGACTAACTACTGTGACTTGGCTACATCCACAGATAAGAAATAATATACATTTAGAATCTTTCATCATACTATTAGAAGCTTAATATAAAAAAATACTAGCATTTCCATTCATGAAAATAAAAGGAAAGTGGCATTTCAGTAGATGTGTGTACACCAAAACATCACGTGAAAATTACTGGCATAGAACAGATTCATCTTGATTGATGCAAGCTGATAAATTACTGCATAACTAATAAAATGGAAGATGAAGTGGCTGGTTGCCAACATCTAGCTGTGTTATTTCCCATAACAAAATTCCCTACAAGGACCTGGGTAGTCAAATGTTAACACTTGACAGTAAAATCTTATACTAATTTGAAACAATTATAGGAACAATACTTGGAAAAATTCTGTGTATGCCAATTAATGTAGGTCTGATGGGGTTAAATTTTTGATTAATTGATTGATTTCTTTATTAATCCAAGTAACAATGTAGATTGGACTTTTAAATAAATCACTCAATCAAAAATTTAACTCCAGAAGTAGACCACACAAAATGAAGAAGAGAGAATAAAATTCCTTGGGGCACAGCTGTTACATAATGTCTCTCTTTGTGAGGTTAAAACTTTAACCAGTAGCTATGAACCACTTATACACCTCTCCAACTATTTATAGTTATATCAGCTCGAGTTTAATCAGGACTCTTTGGTTAGTATGTTTGTGTTGTCAATAAGTCTTGGTTCTTTTTTATACACAGAGACTGAATTGAATGTAAAGATAAAATAGCTGTGTTATGACTCTGCTGAAAAATGCATGTTCATTTGCATACCTACCACTGAACACTTCCACTGTACTGTAAATGATTGTTTTCGCACTCTACATGCCCAAGACTAGTCTGCTGGTGAGGTCCAATACCACATTGTTAAGACATTTGCCAATTAGTGGGAACTGACTAGCAGGGCCCAGACTTCTGAAGGACCATAAAATATTCCAGAAGTATTCACACAATATATGACATCAACTGCGAATAGGCAAAGCTGAAAATGTGTACCCAGCCGGGATTCGAACCTGGGTCTCTTTCTAAGCAGTTGCACTAACCACTATGACTGAGGAAACAGTGATCATTGCACCTGCAGGGTCTACCTAAGCTTGCCTCCTGTCAGACACAAATTCCCATCTCTATCCCAGTGGTGTCATATATTCTATGAATATGAAAGAACAACTGCAGGATCAGAAGTGACGTCTGTTCTTCCGGAACAGACACCACATGTATAAATATTCCAGGTTTATTTCTTACACTGGAGCATTTTATGTGGTGGTATAATCCAGCTACATGGTCACATAACAAGTATTTATCTTAGTGCAGAGAACCCTTTATGAAATCTAAACTGAGAAGTGATCAAAAAGTTCAGATTGAGTCAATTAGCATGGCCACTTCTATAAATACTTTTCACTGACAAGAATATGTTTAAGGAAGAAATTTTTTCCAAGTATTGTTCCTATAATGGTTTTATATTAGTATAAGATTTTACTGTTAACATTTGACTACCCTGGGTCCTGTAGAATGTTTTGATGTGGAAAATAACACAGCTAGATGTTGGCAACCAACCACTTCCTCTTTGTTTTTATTAGTTATGCAGTAATTTATTAGCTTATATCAATCAAGATGAATCTGTTATATTCCAGTAATTTTCACATGATGTTTTAGTGCCCACATATCTACTGAAATGCCACCTTCCTTTTATTTTCATGAATGGAAAAATTAGTATTTTTTTAAATTAAGCTTCTAATAGTATGATGAAAGATTCTAAATGTATATTATTTCTTATCTGTGGATGTAGCCAAGTCACAGTAGTTAGTTGGATAAGAAATAGTAAATAGATTTGACCCGCAACTTTGTTTATTCTAAAGAAGTGGGGTGCTGCTGATTTCACATCATATTGTTCGGTTTTGTAGGCAAATCATGTATAGTATAACGTTTTTTCCTTTTCTTTTTGGGAAGTATGAACACATGTTAGGCCAGTACCTTAAGTTTCATCACCACCAGCTTTAGCGACATAACATCTCACTTTATGTAGATCGTCTAATGTTTATAAGAGAATATAAGTTGAGTTTCTATATATTTGCTCCAGTGTTAAATAGTGACATTAACAAGATGCTATACTGATTTAGTTTCACTTCTGATAATACCTTGGTTTATTTTTATTCAAGTATTGTTTACTTCCCTTAATTTTGCTCTTGTACTATTATGCCTAGCCTTATATAATGCCAAAAAGTCTATACAAAATGTAATTAAAGAGGATAAAAAATCAAAGTTGGCTGTGCTTTATTTTGTTATAAGTGAATGTTCTCAGGAATGAGTGAGGTTTGTATAATTTCCAGGAATGTTTGCCAAATGTCCTTAATTTCCTCCAGATTGTTTTTATGTTTGTTGGTGGTATATGGACATGGACTTTCATTAGTGTCTGGATCAAAACTTCCTATAATAAAAGCTACCGGTACCTAATGTCATTTGTTTTGGGACTTTTAAGGGGACTAAACAGAAGGGTCATCAGTCTCCTGTTCCTAATTGAGGCACAACGGCAAAAGACTGAACTCAGCACCTAAAGGAGAAACTATCTGTACAGTCACTTATTTTTCAAACCATTACAAATTTGATTCATTCCATGTTAATTACTGCTTCCTATTTAGCCTATGAACTTACCCAATGAAGATTATGAAAACGCTGTAGGTAACTGCCTCCTTGCGATGAAAAAAGAAAAACGATAACCAAAGACTGCAAATAGTTGTGGAAGGTTGTCATTTTCTGTAAGATTATTTTCTTTTTCTGTGTCTATGTACGTCTTCGAAACATAATTCGAACAAACATTTGATTAACAGCTGTAGAAAACAAAAAGAATTTGGTTGGCTGTCAATTATGTCCCGGAAAAAATAAATAAATAATTCAGTTCTCATAAAAAAAAAAAAAAAAATAAAAAAAAACCATCACACACTCGATCTTTGCGTGTGTAAACCGTCTTCATCTAATGAATATAATTTTAAGATGACTATTAAAATGTATACTTAGTTTTATGATACTTCTGAAAGTTATTTGCATGCAATAACGTTTTAATAATGCTTTGCGCTATGTGGCGTGCAGCGCTGTTCCCATATCACTTGACTTGAGTGGAGATATTGCAGAATTCTAGTTCTGTGCATTCGAATGCCATGCGCTTAGTTCATCTGATTGTGAGTTTACTGAATAAAACAGCAATACGAAAAAACAAACACTGGACGTCAATCACATGTTAAAACAAATCTTTCGAGAAAGAAGTACAACTGGCCGTTTCCAATCTAGACGCAACACAAGCGAACACGTAGGTAGAATATTATTGCAATACACTTCACAAGTGTTCACATGCACGCGCGTGAAACACATCGTCTTCCCATTGGCTTTTCTGGAGCGCCATATCATTGGTCACATGGTTACAGCTGCAACGACGTGGTGGGGACATTGCTAAACCCCTGGTGGTTTCCGTATTCGCGTACGATGCTCGCATTTTCGATATATATCGTTTGAAGGCCGCAGTCTGCATCTTTTATAGACAACGCTTATTCCAAATTGTTTCTTTTACTTGTGATGGTTAAATAGTATGAATACCAGATGCCAAATACAGAAACGTCCAAATTTATAATGTGTCTTGATTTGACTTGAATGTTGAAAGGTCTTTGTTTACATATTCTGTTCGATGTTGACAACACTGCATGACGCGTGTTGAATGGCAGGCGCCAGGTTCTAATGATTGGGGTTATCTCAACTGTATAGAATTGTACACGATGTAAATGTTGTTTCTTACTAGTAAAGCATATGTATTTTTGCGCTCATCCCAAGTTATTTGTAAAATGTATAGCACAAATACGTGAAATTACTGAAAACAGCAATGTTTACATTATTCAATGCTGAGGCGGTTCTGAAAACATTATTTTGTGATTCTGACAAGTAAACATTTTATTGGATATGTCTTCGTCGAGTCCTGCACAAAAACGGCCATACGATGGTGGTAAGATGTCAAAGTTTACCTTTATTCCGTAAGACAGCCACTGTCAAATGATTTACGGACGTAACAGCAGTTCAGTTCGTGATTAGTTGTAATTTTAGTGAATTGTGTCAGCTTGCAACCACATTCAAAATCTACAACCAAAACATATAGAATGTTATTTTCTGACAGGACGGATATCAGCGATGTACAGATGATGTATTTAAGTAAACATCTTTTATGGTCAGGGTAGCAATCTTTTATTTTGTGATTCTAACCTTTAAAGATTTTATATATAATCATTTTTATACAGTAGGCCTAGAGGATTTAAGAAGCTACTTGTTTTTTGATCAAAAACTTATGGGAAGCTTTTTGTCATCTTTCTGGTATATCCCAAATCCGAACAGTAATATTTCATGATTATCACTCTATATTTAAAGATTGTATGTTTACTGTTTATGTTGAAAACAACCATTATCAGCATTACTTTCGTTAAAGATTTACCATGTCATTTGAAGAGTCTGTTAAGTAATGAGAAACTATTGGCACAGGCATATTATTTACTTTTTGCCACTTTCTTGTGGAACTAATATTTTTTTGTGAACAGTGTAATATTACCTGAAAATTAGTGCATTGTTATATGTTAAATTCATGCTGATTTATAGTGTAGACATTTTTATTAGAGTAGGTATAGGTGGATTTTCATTACACTTTTGTCTTGTCGCTTTATGGCTGTAATTTAAGTACACCCTTACTAAGATTTTACTTGTGGCTTAGGCATTGTAAATTAGTGTGCTCATGTTGACAATAACCTTTGAATGCTCCTTGAAAAATTAACCATGCGTAGAATGAGGGGTACCATGAAATAAATTTTAGTCTTATTAATGTTGTTCCTGTTTTGTGGTTGTTAGATTCTTGTATGGCCCGTGTCTGGCTCAGTGAATTAAAAAGTGAACATTTTGTTCCAAATTTAGCACACATAAGTTGTCAGTGCTGTAGGTAAAATTTAACCAACTTTTAATTTTAGTGTGGATATGAATGCAATTGTCATACTACAATTGGAGATGCATTTGAAAATAGATACACTGGGCAATAATGTAGATTCCAAATGAAATCAGTGTTCCTGATCATAACCAGATATTGAGAATCAAATAGACCTACATAAAAAACATCAATTCTCATTGCAGAAAAGGTTAAAGAATGAACCTGCATAATTAAAGATCAGTATCATTGTCATCAATGTCCTGTAGAATTATTAAACACATTCTATGTTCAAATATATTTTCCACGAGAAACGTTTCTGTCCATGCATCAGCATGGCTGTAGAAAGCATCACTCGTGTGAAACTCAGCTCAGTCAACTAATGCACATGATACCACCCGTCAGAATGTTGGGTTGTATTACTCAAAACTTTTATTTTATTATTATTTTTTTTTTAATGTGAATGTAACATTATGTTGTACAATGCAAATTGATCAATTTATATTCACACATCCACTTACCTTAGCCCCAGGTTTTAATTAAAAAACACAGATTGTTTGAAACATTGATCATTCATAATATAAATTGCTTGCCAGAACACCATGTTGCAAAGAAAAGTTTCTTTCTGCTTAATGGGAAGTGTGTATCAGAATGTTGTGTTTCACATTTTTTCCCCTGTTTATTATGTCCCCACCAGTGACACCATAGGTCAAAGAAAATAGGTGGTACCGTATCGGGTTTTTCAGTATTGCTACTTGCCTTGCCCTTTTCTCGCATGACATCTTGCAGACTATGAATGAAATGCAACAGACAGACAGCATATTTCTTGATTTCTCAAAGGTGATTCACATGGTATCACACTGCAGACAGCTAATTTATACTAGCATATGGAATAGATTCACAGATATGTGTTGTCCTTGACAGTGAGTGTTTTTCAGGGACGTTGGTAATATCAAGACTGCCCAGGTAAGTGTGAGATGCTAAGGTAGGCCTATGTGGGGAGGTGTCATCATTGAATCACTGTTGTAGGATGCAAGATGTCTTGGTAATTGTGAAGGACGCTTGCACGGGCGTCCGTTTAGATACATCTCGAGCGCGCGACCACACATCGATATGTGGTGCATTTCGATATGTTCCAAGATGGGGGAGAGTTAAAGTTACTGTATGTAAATGTCACTTCAAGGTACTTTACCTCGACATACCTTGCAGTAATAGATAGATCTGTCTGCATCCCGTGAGATTTTTTTTTTTTTTAATAAACGGAAACAAAAAGATTGATTTACATTTTTGGAAGTGGTTATCTTACATTATTCTGGGCAATACTGCGACTACAGTAAAATACAGATCTATCTGCATCCCGTGAAGGTTTTTTTTTTTTTTTTTTTTTTTTTTTTTTTTTTTTTTTTTTTTTTTATATATATATATATATATATATATATATATATATAAAAGAGCAGTAAGTAGTAGTTGTAAGAGTACTTACATTATTAGTCACTGGTGTATGCAGCAGGTACGAGACCTTCCTTCCTGTAGCCTGGGTACACCCTGCTAATATCATGAAGGAAAACCGGAAGAGTGTCCCAGGCGTCAGTCTTCCCTTGCAGCCGCAGGTTGTGAAAATATATATATTGAAACAGATATAGTTCGTCCCTGTCCCCCGGACGACCTTCTCTCTTAATAGATGTTTTTAGGGACTTCCATAGTCTCTCAATATTTTGAGTATGGACGGAAGGGTCATCTGAGGACACAAACTCAACCAAGTGGTTCACGAACTTGTGATGGAACCCTTCCGCCTTCAGGGACTTGTAAAACGAAAATCCGTCAGTGATGATTTTAGTACCCGGTAATATAAAATGTTTTATCAATCTACGAGTGTCTTTTTCTCCCTCGATAGGACACGCACGATAAAACACTTTTGGGAATCTCGTTCGATCCCACCAAACACCCACAATTGTTCCACCTCGTTCTTCAGAAATCTGCCACGTTGAAATTTCGTGGTGTAGATATGGGACTCATCAACCTCTGCACCTTTATTTGGGCCACAGATGGGAACGCTATCTTGAGTTACTATGACATAACAAACTTCCCTACAAAAGCCATAATAATCACAAACAGTTCTCCGAGATAACCCACTTTCGGATGCTGCGGCTTCTTGTGTATACTGTCGAATCCAGCACGCAACCAAAATAACACTCTTGTCTATTGATATTTTAGTATTATCAAACCACGTATTCTTTCTTGCAGACGTGCGTTTTTTACAATTTTTACAGTACAACTGATAGGGATATTCAGCATCTGCACTTTTCTTCCCCAAAATTACACTATTCACAGACTTGCAATCAACACAGTCCCTTTCCTCATCTCCTGGCAATAAATTAAAGTCTGTGCAAAACTCCCAGCTATCTTCCACCGTTGCTAGACGCGGAATTAAGTTCTTCCATGTAAGGGAAACAGCAGCACTCACATTCATATTACGTTCAAAATAATATGACTCAAACTCACATTTGCTACCTTCGGAATACAATTTGAACTGTTAATAATTCACGCTATCTTGGAACATATCGAAATGCACCACATATCAAACTGGGGTCGCGCGTTCGAGATTTATCGAAACGGACGCCCGTGCAAGCGTCCTTCACAATTACCGATGTCTTGGACAAAATTATTAGTTGATGTGAAGAATAGCAGCTATCTATAAATGTAGAAGTATATAAGGTGTTGCAGATGAGTTGGAAAAGAGTCTCATGTATTCAAATAAAGTATTAGTAAAGTGCTGCTAGACACAGTCACATTAAATATCTAGGCGTACCAATGCAGATCAATATGAAGTTGGTTGAGCATAAAAGGATAGTAGTGGAAGGGGTGGATTGTTAAATTTGGGAATACGAGATTCATAAATAAAGGAGACAAGTATAAAATGCTCGTGTGGTCCCATCTTGTGTATTGCTCCCCACCAGATTGATTTAAAGGAAAACACTGAGGCAATTCAGGAACGGACTGTTAGGTGTGATACTGGTAGATTCAATGAACCCACGAATGTTACAGAGATGCTTTGGGGCACTTGAATAGGATTTGCTGAAGGGTAGGTAATGTTCTTTTCGAGATACTATATTAAGGAAATTTAGATGATGGAATTTGAACCTAACTGCGGAAATACCAGACTGCAACTAACTTACATATACTGTATTAATGATAACACAACAGATTCTGCAAAATGTAATTTTTAATGTGTGAAATATCAGACCAACTGTGTGACAGTATTGAGGAGTTCTTAGACAACAGAACATAGCTTGTCATTCTCAGTGGAGATAAAGTCTTCATGCATGAACCGTAATCACTCACGTACCCAAAGTGATAACATTATGACCACCTACCTAATAGCCCGTATGTCCATCTGTGGTAATGCATGTTGGCATGGAAGCAATGAGGAATCTGTGGTTCACTGGAGGGCATTTGCACCACATACTGTGGTACATGCTTGGTCGACAGAGGACCTTCGTTAGTAGTGTCCGGATGCATTATTGGTTCAGACAAACTTGTACTTTACCCAAGCATGCCAAGTGTTACGCTTTGTCCGTAATTATCAAAATTTCTTGCAAAATTTATGGTGTTACTGGAGCCTGTGCTAAAATTATGGAGTTGGCTATTTGATTTATTTTAGAAGTTTGGCAACACAGTTTTTCATTGGGACAATGTATGAACCACTATGCTCGTCTTTGCGGTGAGTTATAAACTGTCCTCACTATATTATGAACCACTATAGTTTTAAAAATAACACAATACTGTACCCTTTTATCATCAGTTTTGTACAAACAGTACAATATACATTAACAGTGAAATGGAGCCTTGATTACTTCAGTACTATGGGTGCGTAAATTTGTAATTAGGTTGCAATGTTCATGCTGTGATGTCATTAGCGGGTGTAAATCAGTTATTGTGTACCCTTAAATTACCTCTCTCAGGTTTTTTAGTCTGTTTCGAACATAAGTAAACAAATGTAAAGGACAATGTAATTGTTTCTTCTAAAGTCACATATAACTTACTCTGCCTGAGGTATATTTATTTTTTGGTAGGCGTTGTCTCGTGCCTTAACAATTATTTTCATACAATTAAGCATCAAATGGAGATTTTTACTGTCAGTTTTTTAAATAAATTCTGGGTTAGTGCCCTTGTACACCTCACTTTTTCTTAATCCTTTCCCTATTACAGATAGCTTATTTTCAAACTTGGCATCTCTGCTTTACCCATCATTATAGTCTGATGTTAGTTTTGCCACAGTTCACCACATGTCCTGTTTTCCCATTCTGCCCAGCCTAACATCTGTCATGAGGGTGTGGCTGCCCAAGCTCTTGACATTTGGATGAAGTTTCACCACAGCACTCCTTGAATACTTGATATGTCCTGCAGTTTTTGAAATGCTCATGTTGAATGTGCAGGCCATCACTAGTTGTCATTAGTCAAACTCTGATAGAGTGCATCCCCTTCCCATTCTACACATGGACAGCAGTAGATTGCTGTTATTTCCCATGATACACCAAATAGTAGTGTTACAGGAAGATCACACTAAATAATGTTAAATAAGAAATACAAAGTAGAAATCAGATTTAGCAAATGTAAGCGTCATTCCATGTCAATTCAACTCACCTCTCAACCTGACCCCCTCAGATTTCTTTCAAATTTGGTGCCTTCAATGACCCAGGTAAGAGATGGAAAAATACCAATTTGCAGGGTTGTATTAAAACTTAAAAGAAAGTTACAGGTCTGGAAAGTTTGGAATTAGTGCAAAATTTACACGCATCTGTCTCAACATAAAAGACTGTAATTCTGATTCTAATTAATTTCATCATCTTGGACAGTTTCGAGCCTCTGGCCGGGTCTGCTTCGAACATAAGCCTCTCCATCGTCTTCTGTCTTCCCACCATCTTCACCTTGGTCCAGTCTTCTCCTATATTCTTTACACCTTCCTCCACTCCTTTCATCCACCTGTCTCTCGGTCTTCCTCTTGGTCTCTTTCCTTCCAGTTTCATCTCGTGCATCCTCCTGGGTATCCTCCACTCATCCTTTTGGTAATATGCCCATACCATTTCAGCCTTGATTTCTCTATCTCCTCTTGTAATGGTTCCACCTTCATTAACTCTCTGATCCTCTTTCTTAACCTGTCTATCTATGTCACTCCAATACTGTTTCTCAAGAATTTCATCTCAGTAGCTTGTAATTTGCTTTTCTCTCTTCCTTTCATAACCCAGGTTTCGGATGCATATGTCAGGATCAGTATATATATATAAAAATCACGAAAAGTGTAGAAGGAAACTCTCCTGGTGGGATAAACAAATATAATAAATAGAAAACAAATGACTTACCCAAAAGGACCGGCTCGTCGATAGACACAAATAAAAATAAAAATCACACTCAAACACACATACAAGCTTTCGCCACCACTGGCAGCTTCTTCAGGAAAAAGAGGAAAAAAGGGAGGAGAAAGGGAAGGATATGGGTTTTAAGGAAGTGGAAAAGGAGTCATTCCAATCCCAGGAGTGGAAGGACTTACCTTAGGGGACAAAAAGGAAGGTAGACAAATACACACACACTCACACATATCCAAACGCAAACACACCTAGACAGACATTTGTAGAAAGCAAAGAAGTTGGACAGAGATACCACTTGAGGCAGAGGCTCTGTCCACAGAACCGAGGCAAAGATGCTAAAGATGGTGGGCGGGAATTTGAATTTAGCGGAGGTTGAGACCAGGTGGGCAACGGGAGGAGAGAATAAGCTGAAGGGCTAGTTCCCATCTCCGGAGTTCTGAAAGGTTGGTGTCAGTGGGAAGTATCCAGATAACCCGGACAGTGTAACACTGCGCCAAGATGTACTGGCCGTGCCCCAAGGCGTGTTTAGCCACAGGGTGATCCTCATTACCAACAAACACTGTCTGCCTGTGACCATTCATGCGAATGGACAGTTTGTTGCTGATCATTCCCACATAGAACGCTTCACAGTGCAGGCATGTCAGTTGGTAAATCACGTGGGTGCTATCGCAAGTGGCTCTGCCCTTTATCGTGTACACCTTCCAGGTTACTGGACTGGAGTAAGTGGTAGTGGAAGGGTGCATAGGGCAGGTTTTACAACGGGGGCGGTTGCATGGGTAGGAGCCAGAGGGTAGGGAAGGTGGTTTGGGGATTTCATAGGGATGGACTAGGAGGTTACGAAGGTTAGGAGGGCGGCGAAAAGACACTCTTGGTGGAGTGGGAAGGATGTCATTAAGTATGGATCTCATTTCGGGGCAGGATTTTAGGAAGTCATATCCTTGCTGGAGAGCCACATTCAGAGTCCGCTCCAGTCCCGGAAAGTATCTGGTGACAAAAGGGGCACTCCTGGGGTTCTTCGGTGGAAGGTTCTGGATTTGGGGGGATGAGGAGGTGGCTCTGGTAATTTGCTTCTGAACCAGATCAGGAGGATAGCTGCGGGATGTAAAAGCTGTTATTAGGTTATTGGTGTACTGGTTCAGTGATTCGGGACTGGAGCAGACTCTTCTGCCACGAAGACCTAAGCTGTAGGGAAGGGAACATTTTATGTGGAATGGATGGCAGTTGTCATAATGGAGGTATTGTTGTTTGTTTGTTGGTTGGTTTGATGTGGACGGATGTGTGAAATTGGCCGTTGGACAGGTGGAGATCGACATCAAGGAAAGTGGCATGGGATTTGGAATAGGACCAGGTGAATTTGATGGGACCAAAGGAGTTGAGGTTGGAGAGGAGATTCTGGAGTTCCTCTTCACTGATGGTCCAGATCATGAAGATGTCATCAATGAATCAGTACCAAACTTTGGGTCGACAGGCTTGGGTTTCCAGGAAGGCTTCCTCTAAGCGTCCCATAAATAAGTTTGCGAACGAGGGTGCCATCCTGGTTTCCATGGCTGTTCCCTTTAGTTGTTGGTATGTCTGGCCCTCAAAAGTGAAGAAGTTGTGAGTTAGGATGAAGCTGGCTAGGGTATTAAGGAAAGAGGTTTTAGGGAAGTGGGTGGTCGGCGTGAAAGGAAATACTCCATCGCAGCGAGGCCCTGGGCATGTGGGCCTTAATGACATCCTGCCCACTCCACCAAGAGTGTCTTTCCGCTGCCTTCCTAACCTTCGTAACCTCCTAGTCCATCCCTATGAAATCCCCAAACCACCTTCCCTACCCTCTGGCTCCTACCCATGCAACCGCCCCCATTGTAAAACCTGCCCTATGCACCCTTCCACCACCACTTACTGCAGTCCAGTAACCCGGAAGGTGTACACGATAAAGGGCAGAGCCACTTGCGATAGCACCCACGTGATTTACCAACTGACATGCCTGCACTGTGAAGCGTACTATGTGGGAATGACCAGCAACAAACTGTCCATTCCCATGAATGGTCACAGGCAGACAGTGTTAGTTGGTAATGAGGATCACCCTGTGGCTAAACACACCTTGGGGCACGGCCTGCACATCTTGGCACAGTGTTACACTGTCCGGGTTATCTGGATACTTCCCGCTGACACCAACCTTTCCGAACTCCGGAGATGGGAACTTGCCCTTCAGCTTATTCTGTCCTCCCGTTGCCCACCTGGTCTCAACCTCCGCTAAATTCAAATTCCCGCCCACCATCTTAAGCATCTTTGCCTCGGTTCTGTGGAAAGAGCCTCTGCCTCAAGTGGTATCTCTGTCCAACTTCTTTGCTTTCTACAAATGTCTGTCTAGGTGTGTTTGCGTTTGGATATGTGTGAGTGTGTGTGTATTTGTTTACCTTCCTTTTTGTCCCGTAAGGTAAGTCCTTCCACTCCTGGGATTGGAATGACTCCTTTTCCACTTCCTTAAAACCCATATCCTTCCCTTTCTCCTCCCTTTTTTCCTCTTTTTCCTGAAGAAGCTGCCAGTGGTGGCGAAAGCTTGTATGTGTGTTTGAGTGTGATTTTTATTTGTGTCTATCGATGAACCGGTCTTTTTGGGTAAGTCATCCGCTTTTTTATATATATAGAAACAAAACACACACACCCACACATTTACACAGACGCAAGTACACTTAGGCAGACACACAGTTCTACAGTGTGTCTGTAGCCGGTGGCCGGTTACCAAGCCCCAACAGAACGAATCTCTGCCTACATAGACCAACACCTTCAACCCATCATGTGCAGTCTCCCATCCTTCATCAAAGACACCAACCACTTCCTCGACCGCCTGAAATCCTTACCCAGCCTGTTACCTCCTGAAACCATCCTTGTAACCATCGATGCCACTTCCTTATACACTAATATCCCACATGCCCAGGGCCTCGCTGCGATGGAATATTTCCTTTCACGCCGACCACCCACTTCCTTACCTAAAACCTCTTTCCTTAATACCCTAGCCAGCTTCATCCTAACCCACAACTTCTTCACTTTTGGGGCCCAGACATACCAACAACTAAAGGGAACAGCCATGGGGACCAGGATGGCCCCCTCGTACGCGAACTTATTTATGGGACGCTTAGAGGAAGCCTTCCT
The DNA here is from genome assembly GCA_026315105.1 of Locusta migratoria. Taxonomy (NCBI): domain Eukaryota; kingdom Metazoa; phylum Arthropoda; class Insecta; order Orthoptera; family Acrididae; genus Locusta; species Locusta migratoria. Next base: position 660,234,431 of record CM048746.1, read on the forward strand.
GGACACCCAAGCCTGTAAACCCAAAGTTTGGTATAGATACATTGACGACATCTTCATGATCTGGACTCACAGTGAAGAAGAACTCCAGAATTTCCTCTCCAACCTCAACTCCTTTGGTCCCATCAAATTCACCTGGTCCTATTCCAAATCCCATGCCACTTTCCTCGATGTCGACCTCCATCTATCCAACGGCCAACTACACACATCCGTCCACATCAAACCTACCAATAAACAACAGTACCTGCATTATGACAGCTGCCATCCTTTCCACATCAAACGTTCCCTTCCCTACAGCTTAGGTCTTCGTGGCAAACGAGTCTGCTCCAGTCCTGAATCCCTGAACCAATACACCAATAACCTGATAACAGCCTTCACATCCTGCAGCTATCCTCCTGATCTGGTACAGAAGCAAATTGCCAGAGCCAATTCCTCATCCCCCCAAATTCAGAACCTTCAACGGAACCCCAGAAGTGCCCCTCTTGTCACCGGATACTTTCCGGGACTGGAGCGGACTCTGAATGTGGCTCTCCAGCAAGGATACGACTTCCTAAAATCCTGCCCCGAAATGAGATCCATCCTTCACGACATCCTCCCCACTCCTCCGAGAGTGTCTTTCCGCCGCCCACCTAACCTCCGTAACCTCCTAGTCCATCCCTATGAAATCCCCAAACCACCTTCCCTACCTTCTGGCTCCTACCCTTGTAACCGCCCCCGTTGTAAAACCTGCCCTATGCACCCTTCCACCACCACTTACTCCAGTCCCGTAACCCGGAGGGTGTACACAATCAAGGGCAGAGCCACTTGTGACAGCACCCACGTGATTTACCAACTGACATGCCTGCACTGTGAAGCATTCTATGTGGGAATGACCAGCAACAAACTGTCCATTCGCATGAATGGTCACAGGCAGACAGTGTTTGTTGGTAATGAGGATCACCCTGTGGCTAAACACGCCTTGGTGCACGACCAGCACATCTTGGCGCAGTGTTACACCGTCCGGGTTATCTGGATACTTCCCACCGACACCAATCCTTCAGAACTCCGGAGATGGGAACTAGCCCTTCAGCATATCAGCATATTCTCTCTTCCCGTTACCCACCTGGTCTCAACCTCCGCTAAATTTGAATTCCCACCCACCATCTTAACATCTTTGCCTTGGTTCTCTGGACAGAGCCTCTGCCTCAAGTGGCATCTCTGTCTAACTTCTAACTTCTTTGCTTTCTACAGTTCTACAGTGTGTCTGCCTAAGTGTACTTGCGTCTGTGTAAATGTGTGGGTGTGTGTGTTTTTGTTTACCCTCTTTTTTTCCCCCCAAGGTAAGTCTTTCCTGTCCCGGGATTGGAATGACTCCTTATCCAATATATATATACACACACACACACACACACACACACACACACACACACACACACACACTTCTTAGGGGTACATCCCTGTTGCATATCAGGCTTCTGACACCCTTACGAAATGCTTCTAATTAAGTTACAGCAATGAAAATGGTACCATTGGAAAGCTAATGAATAGACATTTACACTGATATGCCACATGGCAGGTTTATGAATCTTTTTATTCTAAAGGTCATTGACTTTTGACCTTGAATATATCAAAACACCCCAACTTCAAATTTTCTGGAAAAAATATATTTTATTGTTCCATTATGTTACTATAAATATGGTAAATATCAAGATGGCACACTAAAGGCATCAGTCAAAAAAAATTATTTTGTTAACTTAATTACACCAACAACATTCAGTAAGCAGCTATTACCCTAGATCCTATTCTTTTCTTTTCTCCTCCCCCCCCCACCCCCCCAGAAAACCAGCCAATAGCAATTACTTTTATTCTGACCAATTCTATAATATTTCTAGCTGTGAACAGTTAATGAGAGAGACTTTTATTTCAACCAATCAACATTAGCCTGTTTTAATGAACAGCCAGAGAGGCTTATTTAATCACCATTACACTGTTTCATGGCTGTTGTTTGTTTAATCAAAGTGCTGCTTACATTTGTTGTAAAGAAACATTTAGTAATAGTTTAAAAATGGATATCAAGTCAAAATTGTGTTGTTGCAAGCCATTTAGGAAAGTAAGTTATGCTAGAGTGCAGAAGAATTTAAGGACTGTTCAGGAGTGGATGATAAACAAATGTCCTAATGTATTTTAGGTGGAAAAATTTCCAGTACATGTAGAGAGAAAATATCAGAAATCCCAACAAGCACTGCAGATGTTGCCTCAGTTGAGCCAGGTACTTCCAGAGAAGATTTAAGTAAAGATGAAGTAGCTTCAGATCTGCCACTCAATTCTTTAAATAGCAGCCTTCACTAAGGATCATGTAGTGGATATCGGCGCATTTATCTTGGCCTTTGAGGGGGATACTCTCCCAGAGAAGATCAAGGTAATGATCCATCATTGTGGTGTGAAGTCATATGTTCCACCTCCCATGTGATGTTTTCGATGTATGCAGTTCGGGCATATGTCTTCTCGTTGCACAGCGGTTCCTGTATGTGGTGTGGACATCCTCACAATGAGGAAAACATCCTGTATGCATCAACTGTCACAAACACCACTCTTCTCGCTCTCCAGATTGCCCTGCATATAAAAAGGAGAAGAAGATTCAAGAGTACACGTCCCTAGACCGCTGTATGTACCAGGAGGCCCGCCGAAAATTTGAGCATCTGCACCCCATTCAAATGTCTACTAGTTTTGCCTTGGTTACATCCTGTACCCTCCCCCCTCCTCATACCATTCCACCGTATTCTTCCTCCTCCTCCTCCTCCTCCTCCTCCTGCACCACCCTTGCCCCCCTCCTTAGCGTCCCCCCTCTCCCTTCCAGCTGGAGAAGTGGTCCCTTTCTCTGGCACTTGCCAGTGAAGGTGTTCCCTCCCAGGGTTCCTCTTCCTGGTGTCCACCAGATAGGAGGTCCTCTGCCTCAAGCTGGCAGCTGGACACCCAGTCTGATAATACCAAGGTCACCCCACTTTGTTGGTGCCAGACTTTACTGACACCAGTTCTCTCTGGGACCTGTTCTTCCTGTCCTGCAAGAGAGAAAGAGAAGAAGAAGAGGAAAAAGAAGCAAAAGTCAAAGGACAAGGCCCCTTCAGTAGTCCTGGAAGTGCCACCTTTGTCCTCACAGCCAAATAACCCCACTGAACTTGGGTCTGATCTGCTATTCATGGATGTCGTTCCTTCCTCGTTGGTGATGGACGTTGACCCAGGTTTGTGAAATGCATCAGTCTGTTCGCCTTCCATATGGATCCTCGATCTGTTCTCATCCAGTGGAACTGCAACGGCTACTACCATCACCTCCTGGAGTTGAAACACCTTATTGCCTCTTACTCAGCAGCTTGTGTTGTTTTGCAGGAATCACATTTCACTGATGGCCATTCACCAACACTCTGCGGGTTCTGTGCTTTCTGTCGGAACCGTGTTTGCCCCCTACAAGCATCTGGTAGAGTCTGCACCCTAGTTGGTATGGATGTTGTTAGTTCACGGATCCCTATCCATAACACACTGGAGGTGGTTGCTGTTAGGGTCCACTTACACACTCCGTTAACAATTAGTAATCTGTATATCCCTCCTGACAGGCCATCTACATCTGCTGCTCTCACAGAACTCCTTCAGCGACTCCCTCCTCCCTTCCTCATTCTTGGGGACTTCATTGCCAATCATCTTTCATGGGGCAGTGCTTATACAACTAGTCGGGGCTGCCTTGTAAACCAATTCATTGCCGATCATGACCTGTGCCTCCTCAATGATGGTTCCTCAACCCATTTAATACTGCTCATAGCACCTTTTCTTCCATAGACCTTTCACTCACTTCTCCTCCCCTTTTCCCTTTATTTCGTTGGTCACCACATGACGACCTTTGCGACAGTGATCACTTTCAACTGATTCTTTCACTCGCCTCACACTGGATGAGGGACAGGATACCTCGTTGGGTTTTCCTTTGTATACATCCCAGGTGGTTTTCACACCATCCCCATCTGACTGCATAGATGATGTCATCAGTGATATGTCTAATGCGATTAATCGAGCTGCTAGCATTGCTGTCCCCCGGTTGACAGGCCCCCAGTTCCGTGATGGAACGCAACCATTGCCTCAGCGATACATGAGCACCGTGGAGCCTTGCAACATATTAAGCACCACCCGTCCCATGCTGCCCTTGTCAACTTTAACCGCCTTCGTGCCAAGGCTCGTTATATAGTCAAACACAGCAAGCAGGTGTGCTGGGAACATTTTCTGTCCTCAGGCTGAAGCCTCAAATTTATGTTTCACCACAAACCCTTCACGGAATAGGAACTGCGTGTGGCCCTTTCCTCATCTCATGAGTCTGCATCTGGGCCTGATTCCATCCATAATCAACTTCTCAAACATCTCAGCCCCCCTCCCCCACAACAGCAATATCTTCTCCAGGTATTTAACCACATTTGGCCCCTCACAGTGGAGGGACAGTATAATGGTTCCTGTTATTAAGCCTGGCAAGTATCCATCATCCATGGTCAGTTACCGGCCGATTAGCTTGAGAAATGTGCCATGTAAATTGTTCAAATGGATAGTTGCTGGCAGACTTTGCTGGATACTTGAATCATGTGAACTTCTGTCACCTTATCAGTGTGGGTTACAACAAAGCAGGTCTATTATCGACAATCTACTTCGACTGGAAACAGCAATCAGAAAGGCCTTCTCAAAACGTCAACCATCTTTTTGCTGTTTTCTTTGATTTACGTAAGGCATACGACACCGCTTGGCATCATCATATTTTATGTAACTTCCATGACGGGGGCCCTACAAGGCTCGCTCCCAATTTTTATCAATCAGTTTTTATCCTGCCACATGTTCCGTGTGATGGTTGGCTCTTCCTTCATCTCCCCACAGATCCAGGAAAACGGTGTACCACAGGGTTGTGTTAGTTGTTACACTCTTTATAATTGCCATTAATGGGTTGGTCATGCTTTTCTGCCATCGTACTACAGTCCCCGTTCACCATTGTAGTATCTGCTTGGCTAAGGGTGCCTTCCAGACCAGCCCTGTTGACAGTCTCCTTAATGAAGCTGGAATCTCTCCTCTTCAGAGTATGTGCCGTCAGTTTTTGGTATCCTATGCCATTGCCATTTGTCCATTCCCTGGTCATCCCACATGTCATATTCTCTTTGAGGGTGACAGTTTTAGAACTCCTGATACTCACCCTTTGGTGGGTTTCCCCATTGGTTTGCTGCTCACTTTCAATTTGTAGGGCCTTCAACCTCTCTTCCCTTGACTGTATGTGTCGTGCTATTCTGTGCACCCCCCGTTGGATGGTGCCTCGGCCGCAAATCTGATTGGATCTTGACTGAGCCCCGAAAGCTTCCGTCTCCCCCATAATCTTCCAGTATTTGTTGCACACAGTACTTGCAGAGATTCGGGGTGCCACGATTTTCTACACTGATGGATCTAAATTTGCTGATCATATGGGATATGCATTTACGTCTTCTGTTGATGTGGAATAGGATTCTTTGCCAGAATCGTGCAGTGTGTTGGCGGCAGAACGAACGGCTATTAGTAGGGCACATCAAACAGGTAGGCCTGGACCATGTTTTAATCTGTTCTGACTCAATGAGCAGCCTGCATGCCATAGACTAATGCTATTCCTCACACCCTTTGTTCATTGGTATCCACGATCTCTTCGCTGATCTTTGTCACACTGCTTGCTCTATTGCTTGCCTCTGGGTCACCTCTAATGTGGGTATCCTAGGAAATGAAGAGGCTGACCATTTGGCTAGAATAGCCGTAACTCCCTGCCCCTTCACCTGGGCAATCCCGGGCATAGGTTTCATACAGGACTGGAACACCAACTGGTAGGCTACTGCTCTGTCTAATAAACGATGCTCCATGAAGTCGACCACTGCAGCTTGGAGTTTTTCCTTACGCCCTTATCGATGGGAATCCACTGTTCTTTTCCGTCTCTGCATCGGTCATTCCAGGCTGACCCACAGTTTTATTTTGAACAAAATGAGCTTCCACTACATTGCCCTTGGTTTTGGTGAATGATTCATGGATGTCTGACAGACTCCTTGGATTTCTCCGTAAAAGCGCTTTTTACTCTCGACTATAAGATTTTATCTCCAACACTTCGACAGGATGGATGGGTTTGTGGCCCAACCTGCGAGCAGCAGGGTTTGGAGCTCTCTCCTCCCCTCCCCATGACGACTTCAATTTCACCTTTTAATTTGGTTTTAATTCATTTTATTCCCCCCCCCCCCCTCCTTTTTTAGGCTTCTGATCTAGGGGCATACACTGTTTTCCTGTATCTGCTTGTTGTTCAGTAAATTGGGGTTCTAGATTTGTCGTGACATGCGTAGCATAATTCTGCTTTTTCTGTTGGTTTTAGTCCTGTTCTACTTGATTTTAACCCCCCTTTCAGTTCCTCTATTGTACTATCGGTACGGTTCTAGCCGACCACACCCATGCTTGCATTTCGTACAGAGCTCATGCGACTGATGACCTAGCTGTTTGGTCCCATCCACCCATCAATCAACGAACCATCACCTGCTGATGAGTTCAGTCGACCTATGGGAAGAAGCCCAACGCTGTACCCTGGATGAGGTTGTTCGCCAACGCGCCGCTGCCATTCACCATCGCTGTACAGAGATACCAGCCACTCCCCTAGCTGCTGTGCCAAAGAAAACTAACAGAGGTGACCATTATGGAGGTGAGGCCACCGCAGATGAAAATCCTCCATGAACGACAGCAGCTAAGATGTCGGGGAAATCTCATTGACATCATAATTGATGACCAACCTGTCTGGGCACTGGTTGATTCAGAAACTGCTTTCTCTGTATTGTCAGGTAATTACCGCTAAAGATACAAGATATGGGATATGGGATACAAGAATAACCCTCAACAACAAGGCCCAGCCATTTGAATTTGTCGTTTTAAAAGAATGTAGTCATAATGTCATCCTTGGATGGGACTTCCTTCAGGCATCTAAAGCTACCATTGACTGTGGAAGATCTGAGCTGCAAATTGAGGAAGTGGTTCTGACGGGTACACATAATACAGAATTTTCTGGGAAGTTATTTGCCGTTGACAATGTGACGATCCTGCCGTTGACAATGAGAAGAGTTCCAGTCACAAACATAGACGACTGATTAAACTGTGAAGTGCTTGTCGATAGTAAAAAGTTTATTAGGCTCACAAAAGAAATTTTAAAAATTACAAAAAAGATGTCTACCCATTGCCATGCATTGACGACACCTTAGATTGCTTGAGCTACACACTTCTCAACTGTGAACATGCAGACAAGTTACTGGCAAATCGAGGTTGACAAAGCTGACAGGGAAAAGACAGCTTTTATTACACCTGACAGCCTTTATGAATTCAAAGTAATGCCATCTTGGAGAATCGGGTATCTGTCGGTAATCCACGTCGTACTTGCACGATATTTCGATCGTGATCTTAATCAGGTGCTTCCTGATGAAGATTGTGAGTAATGCGATCGAAATATCGTGCAAGTTCGATGCGGATTACCAGCAGAAATCCGATTCTCCAAGATGACAACACTCCGCTAGGAAAGCCTTAATATGTACAAAGTAATGCCATTTGGATTATGTTATGCTCCGGCCACATTCGAACGCATAATGGACAACTTGCTTCGACAACTTAAGTGGACTATGTATCTTTGCTATTTGGATGACATTGTCATTTTCTCGAAAACATTTGAAGAATATCTGAGATGCCTGTGAATTGTGTTGAAGTGTGTTCTGAGTGCAGGACTCTGCCTCAATCCAAAGAAGTGCCTCTTCATTGCCGATAAAAATCCTGGGGCACCTAGTCAGTGGTGTACGTCCTGATCCAGATAAAGGAAGGGCAGTCAGAATTTCCAACTCCTCAGCACATGCGTAATGTGAGAAGTTTTCTTGGGCTGTGCTCATACTACCGACATTTCATAAAAGGATTTTCTAACAAGGCATGTCCATTGCAAGAACTTCTGCAGGGAGAAGTCAAGTTTTACTGGGATGAGAGAAAAGAAAGAGCTTTCCGGGCACTTAAGGATGCTCTAATTTGCACACCAATTCTAACCTTATATGAAGAGAATGTGGAAACCGGACTTCACACTGACACAAGTGGGTATGGGATTGGTGCAGAGCTTGTGCAAAATCAGGAAGGTGCTGAAAAGGTGATAGCCTATGCATCAAGAGTACTCTCAAGGTCCGACATAAACTATTCTACAACTGAGAAAGAATGTGTCGCAGTTATCTGGGCTATCAACAAGTTCCGGTCGTATTTATTCGGCAAACCTTTCACCGTCGTGCCAGACCACCATTCTTTGTGTTGGCTGACTAGCTTGAAGGATCTATCAGATCGACTAGCAAGATGAGCACTAAGACTCCAAGAGTATGATGTCACAGTGGTATTCAAGAATGGGCGCAAACACAAGGATGCTGATTGCCTTTTGAGGAATCCATTAGTGGAACACAACAGCATGAATGAAATTTTAGCCCTCACTGAATTATGTGACGCTACAGCTGAACAGTGGGAAGATCCAGCACTATTAAAAACCATGGTGGCCTTCGAAAAAGGAGAACCGACCGAAGTTCCAACTTTTAAATTAAACGGGGCACTGTATAAGAGCAACTATGATCCACTGGGCCCAAAATGGCTACTGTTCGTTCCAGCTGTCTCCAGCCAGCTATTCTCAAGTATTTCCATGATGCTCCAGTATCTGGTCATCCGGGATTTGTGAAGATCCTAGACAGAATCAGACACAGGTATTACTGGAAAGGTCTCTACCAGTTTGTCAAGCACTATGTGAGTCACTGTAATGAGTGCCAGCAACGGAAGCATGTGCCACCGCAGTTACCTCCAGGGCTTCTCGTACCAATTCCACCTGCAGCAGCTCCATGCTACCAAATTGGAATCGACCTTTTAGGGAGGTCCCCGAAGTTGACAACTGGTAACTGATGGATAATAGTCTGCACTGACTGCCTCACATGCTACGCTGTCAGCAAAGCTGTGCCAACTGCAGAAGTTCCAGAGATCGCAAAATTCCTTGTAGAATACATTTTGAAGCATGGAGCACCAAGTGTGATGATATCTGATCGTGGAAAAGTATTCCAGTCAAAACTAGTATCAGAGTTAATGTCACATTGTGGCATTGTCCACAGAGTGACAACTGCATACCATCCTCAGACAAATGGTCTTACAGAATGTTTTAACAAGATGTTAGCAGATATGCTGTTGAAGATGAGCAGAAGGATTGGGATACAATACTGCCAGTTGTGACATTTGCTTATAATACCACAAGACAAGACACCACAGGCTTCAAGCCATTTCTCCTGCTCCATGGCCGCAAAGCTGAGATGACAGTGGATACACTGTTCCCGTTCCAGCTGGATGACACTCAGGATGACTATGTGAAACAGCTCAACACCAGGGTTGAAGCAGCAAGACAACTGGCTCGCATACGGACACTGGACACCCAGGCGAAGGTGGTATAACGACAAGCACCGACCTCTTGTGTACAGCACAGGAGATCTGGTTTGGATTTTTACCCTGTATGGAAAGTTGGGCTATCAGAAAAGTTATTGAAGCAATACTTTGGTCCTTGTCATGTCATACGCTGCCTGCCAGATGTTACATATGAATTCGAAGATTATGAGCTGTTGTTGAAACCACAAAAATGAAGAGACGTTTACATCCTCCGCATGAAGCCTTACTACATCCTGAAGAGTAGATAGGCAAGGACTCTAAGGACAGTAATTATACTGATGAAGCCAGTACAGGAACGTCTGTCGTTGGTAATCGTGCAGAAGGAAAGGATTCTCCAGAACTGCCATACAGAGGACCCATGACAAGATCAGGATCCAGGACATTGCAGCTGGCTCCAAAGGGAACCTAACAGTGGGTCGCTGTGTTTTCAGGAGAGGGAGCATTGCCGCAAGACCACAAGTTATCAGACTGCCAGCGTGGCACAATGGATAACGTCATCGATTACGGTGCTGAAGGTTGCCAGTTCAATGCCGTCCACCAGCAAAAATTTCTTTCTTTCTATTTATCATTTCTAGAATGTTCTACATGTTTCGTATGTTCATTTGTAATTTCTACATGTTTTCTAATGTCTGGTACATTCTGTATGTGTATAAATAGCAGAGCACTCTACCTGAGAGGCAATCAGTGCTGTGTGTATGTTTCAGTTCGTAATAAACCTTCTTTCAGTATAAGTGCTGTGTTTGGTTGACAACCCCGGCTGGAGATGAGCTGGCACAACAAGTAGCTATTTGGGGCCCAGTGGATCGTAGTTGCTCTTGTACAATGTTCCGTTTATAAGTTGGAACTCTCCATTGGTCGGTTCTCCTTTCTCCAAGGCCTCTATCATTTTTAATAGTGTTGGATCTTCCCTCTGTCGAACCTGCTTCCATTTCAACGCGAGAATATTTCGTGTCTAGGGGCAGCGTAACATTGACAGCACTCTGAAGTAAATGAATGTCTTGCAACTAGTGCAGATGTTTTCTGCTCCTGGCATCACCAAGTCAAATAGCCTTCTCTTGTCATATTAATGTACTTCCATGTAACTAACAAGAACTACATAGTTTTGGTGCACTATGGCATTGTTCTCGGAATCTATGATTACAAGGACAAAAAAATTACAATGATTCAGCCACATTGAACATTGGAAAAGTTTAAAAATTTACCACAAAATAGCCGGCTGCAGTGGCCGAGCTGTCTGCGGCGCGCCAGTCAGTGTGCATGGCCGCTACGGTCGGGGGTTCGAATCCCCGTCTCGAGTATGGGTGTTTGTGCTGTCTTTAGTATAAGGTAGTTCATAAGTAGTTTGTAAGTTTAGGGACTGATGATCCCACAGTTAAGTCCCTTAAGCTTAACAAACATTTGAACCACAAAATAAAAACAGGGTTTTGGGACTATGGAACTCTACATTTATCAAAATGACAATCAAACCATGTGAGCTGTGTGATCTGGGGTGCGTCGTCGTGGAGTAAGCTGCCGCTACCATCAGGGGGTTTGAGTACTCCCTCGGGAATGGGTGTGTGTGTGTGTGTGTGTGTGTGTGTGTGTGTGTGTGTGTGTGTGTGTTGTCCTAGGAATGAGTTAGTTTCAGTAGTATGAACTTTTTTTTTTGTGTGTGTGAAACATATGCCCTAGGTTTTTGTACTGTCACCATTATTACATTTGGCACATTTAATATCATAGTCCTGTGGGCATCATTGTACAAAACTTTTTTTTTGTCCGTATTGTAAAATTGTTTGAGTTTAAGTGGTTAGTCAGTCTTACAGTCCAATTAATCGAAAGTTGTAAATATGTAGAAATACCAATGCCAATTTCACATGTCTTCCTCTGTATAGAAATTCGCCTTTATACCCATCAGGCCAAGCTGAGAAACACAGATTGAATTAAATGCAGAGCCTAAGTGCCCTGTGTTAAGCTGTGGACAAGTGTTTCACCCCTGAACACAGGGCATTCATTCAGACTCTAAACTCTCTGTTCTTTGTGGTAAATTTTGAAACTTTTCATTATTTAATGTGGTGTAATCATTATAACATTTCTGTAATCATGGGCACTTGAAAATGATGTCATAAAGCACAGAAACTAATAGTGCATTAATAGTCCTAATAGTTAGATGTAAGTATATTAAAAAGTTTTTCTGAGAAGCGACTATTGCTTTATATGTGTGTGTGTGTGTGTGTGTGTGTGTGTGTGTGTGTGTGTGTGTGTGTGTGTGTTTTAAAATTAGTCTCACAAGGCCTTTAAGGACATGTTCACCCTCCTCTGCCATGAGGCGCCCCCCTCCTTTCCAGAAAAAAAAAAAAAAAAAATCTGTATCTGCAACTGCTTGTTGGTGCTGCATTTGTGTGATAAAAAAAAGCCATTTAAGCTAAAATTTTTACTATCCATCATAAACCATTTTAAAATTAAAATGGTAAACTACGTGTCAATTTGTAAAGAAGGCACAAGATAGTCTGCAGTAAACAAAGCTCATCAAAAAATTTCCGGCTGCGCCAATGTTGTAGGGGTGCTATCGGTAAGGTGTGCATAGGTATACTTTAACAGAAAGATGCCACAACTTTTGTAACCCATGTGAAATTTATTCCAATAAATTCATACTCTACTCTGGCATTGAAGCAGTACAATTGGACTGAAAACGTTAAAGCTGCTGGTCCCCATCATATTCTTATCTCACCAACGCTCAAATCGCCCATGTGGCGTCACCAGGCAGGCTGAACACGATCCCAATTGGGGTCTAACGGCCAAAAATGCTACATGATCATCGTCCTTCTTATCTCATGCGCATGATGCCTCTCCCTCCCACATTCATATCTTGTTACTTGCTGTCCCCTCCAAGTGGTCTTCCACAACCTTCCTTTCATGCCCAACTCCTTCCTGGTACAACCCCTCAACTCAGTCAATCTGCATAACTTCAATTCTACCTAGAAATACTTAGAAAGGAACAAGCAACAAAATAAGCCTACTTAATAAATGTATTGTGACATTTTGTTGAGTTTAGATAAATGAGCTTGATCAGTGCATTTCTTCAGTTAAAAGGAAAAAGGTTAGGCAAACATAAATTTAAAAGAAACTTTAATCATGGCTTTAATTCCTAAAGTTGTCTTCTGGTGAGGGGGTTATATCTATACTTCCAGCCTGTTCCTCCTTTCATTTGGTAAAATACAGTTACTCATCCACACAATGAATGAATACCTTCACAAAAGGAATTTATTTTTAATGTATTTCAATTATGCTATGTATTATCTTGTTTCATTTTTATAAAATAACATTAAGTTCTCAGTAAACTTGGAACTGACATCAGACAAACCTAAAAAAACGATGAGCTCACTATTGCATAGTACTGTAACAATGGTGTGGAAAGCCACATTATTTTAACCTATCTAACTTTTTGTGTATTTGCAGGGGATGCCAATTCAAGTGCAGTGCCAGAAAAGAAACTACGGACATGTAATTTTGGTGAAAGTTGCTACAGAAGAAATCCAAATCATTTCTCGGAATATGCTCATCCTCACTGTAAGTATTTTTTTCCTACATTGTTGCATTATGAGGTTGTAATTCATTATTATTTACTATCATACATGGAGTAATATCCTAGAATTTATTTGGAGATACTGTTAAGTTTTACAGAAACTCATTAAATTCAAGAAGGGATCAAATACGATGATGGTTGTTGTAAGCAGCAGACAACTAGTGGTAGGTGACTGCAACTAAGGAATAGAATGTGATAGACTATAATTAGTAACCTCCAGAAATTTTTGGTAGGAGCTTCTCTGGCTAAGGCTGGTATTACACTATCAAATTATTGGACGAAAAAATTGGATGAAATATTGGTCATATTTTTTGACAAAGAAATTGGATGAAACGCAAAAGGGGGTATTACACTATCATCCAATATTTTGTCAAATTTGCTACAAAATGGTGTAATGCTCAGCTATTGTTTATACTACAGTTGCGTTGTGTCTGCATTTAGAAGAGAAGGAGGGGAAAAAGAATAGGAAACGCACTTGGATGAAACCGTGGGTGTCAGAGCGAGATAAATAAAATTTGTTACGGGACCGGGAGGATTTTCATTTTTTATGCCGTCGGCAGATCAGCCAGGCCGTTCAATGCTAATTGCTTTGTCACTCTTCATCCTTCACAGTTTGCAATAGAATAATAAAAAGGCTGACTCAAACAGTGTATACGAATAAGATTGTTAAGTTGATAAAGCAAGTTTCATTAAATAACGTTTGAAATGGAAAATGTGAGCACTTACAAAGAGGATTATCTAAATTGTTTATGACGTTATTAACAATGTAAGGGGGGGGACATTGCTGATAAAGTAAATAGGCTCTATTTATTTCCTTACAAAAATTGGCTGACGTATTTATATGTACAAATTCGCTTGCAAACAGATGTCGATGTTTTGAAAGTTGTTTCATTTCCCAGAACTTAGCACACCACGTTACCAAAATCATACATTCTAAAATCTGCTTCGGCCATATTAAGATTTAGGGGTATTGCTTCTTCAATTCCGATAGTATATAAAGACTTTTTTACATCACGGATTGTAACTCAACCTCACTTTTGCCGCAGGGTATTGGACTACGCGAATTGACGTGACGGACAGTGTGAATTGGCCTTGTCACCTGTTATACAAGGCCCCATCTGATTTTTTTAAATTTTGTTGTTGCTAGAAAACTCTACACAAACATTCCACTACTAGCCATGTTTACGAATACGAACGTTATGTCCAAGTAATGTCAGATATTTAACCTCCAAATAAAACAGCTGTAGTGGCAAGGAAGCTGTATACTACTAGCGCTCCAAGCGGTCACATTTCTCACTGCAGGAAACAGAAGACGAGCGATTTTCTTTGATCAAATCTAGGCCGAGGCCCTAGATTGGATGAAAAATTGAACGATGTTCCCACACACTACGTCCAATATTTCTTTGTCCAATTTTATGTCCAATAATTTGACAGTGTAATACCGGCCTAAGACAGGGGATATGTGTCGATTAGCATTTATAATGACTTTAAAATCGTCATGAAGGTGCAACTTGATGAATGGTTTCTTTACTATAACTATAGGAGTTGACCATTCTTTGGGTTCAGTAGGTTTAACATTGATGCCAGGTGATAAATTTGGCTTTTACCTGGACCCATGTGATGAATGGAATAGGGCATGCCCAGTGTCACACTGAGAGTTTTAATGTAATATGAGCTTCAAAATAATTAGCACAACCTAGCATTTGTGTAAAAAGTTGAGAAAATTCCTCACACAATGTGTCAGTCTGTGAGTAGGGAATCTGCTCTGAACCAAGGTGCACAGTGGCAGAAATGGAAAAACCAAAAGTTGTCAATGCATCTGACTCACAGGTTTTTTGTAGTGGGCCAACTAAGCAGCAGGAGCTGTGAACTGCAGTACTTTGCTTCTTACTACTCACCAATCTTCTTGAACAGCAATCAATACTGTGCAGCCAAGATCAGTGTACATCTGATAATTCAACAGTTATTGTTGAATTGGTATCCATGTACGATTTTAACGCTTTGTTCACCAGACACACTTTAGTAAAGAGTTGGTGGGGCTAGTTTGCAGAGGAAGCTCAAAATTAATGTCTTTGTTCAAGTCTTTCAGCACCCAGAGCCTGAGAATGGCACTCAAGCAGTATCCCCCCAGGGAGCCCCAACAGTTCTTTTTGTGGGTACTTGTGGGCATGGGACCCCGAGCCGAAGCGGCCTTTCTTCTGTCCCAGGCCACTTCCCACTATCCTCCCGGTTTGTGCCTTTGCCCAGAGACAAGCGTTTTCATTCAGTCAGAGGTTTTTTTTTTTTTTTTTCTTACTCCGAGACTTTTCCTTTTCTTGGTCCTCTTCCTTGTTCTTTCGCCTTCCCCTCTTGCCCCTTTCTTCTTGTCCTCAACTCACCCTTTTAATCTCCGCCTCGGCATTTCAGATTCTCCCTCCTTCATCCCTTTCTCACCTTCCTCTCTTCTTTCCTCCCTGTGCACGTGTAAAAGTCAACCCACGCTCTGGGTAGCCGATGACAGGGTAAGGCGTGACTCCCAGCCTTGGGTACACATGTAGGGCACTTACGTACCCCCCAGTAAAGGCCGGGCCCTGGGAGGGGTGATTACCTGAGCTGGTACCTTCCAACCATGCCAATTGGTCCCTCTGTCTGTGTTTTGGGAGGTGTGACCTGAGGTGCAAACAGTCACCTAAGGCGGGTGCGCCCTCAGTGAGGGCCCCCACAAGGAAGGAGCGTGCCATCGGAAACGCCGGTAATATGGGGGACTGTTGTGTACTGAATCCAACGCTCTCTTCAGTTGCTAGCAGATAACGGCTGTCACGTTTGTTTTCTGTGGGTCCCTGGCCACATGGGTGTGCCCGGGAATGAGACTGCCAACATTGCGGCCAAGGAGCAGCTCTTTTGCCTCGCATGGCTACTTTTTGCATCCCATCAGACGATATTCAATGGGCTCTTCGCTGATGTATTGTGTCGTCTTGGCACAGTTCGTGGTTCTCACTCCCGACTGCTTGAAGGACCTCCTTACGTCCCTCTCGGCAAGAGGAGGTCATGCTGGCCCAGTTGTGGATCGGTCACTGCCGATTCAGCCTCCGTCATTTGCTAACAGCTGACACTGCACCGCTGTGCTCCTGTGGTGAATTGCTGATGGTGCAACATGTTTTACTGTCTTGACTTAATTTTAATCATCTCTGTGTAGTCCTTAATTTGCCGTCTACTTTGGAGGAACGTTTAGCTGCTGACACACGAGCAGCTGCTAGAGTTTTTTGTGTTTTATCAACATGGCTAATTTATCAAAGGATATTTAACCCTTCTATTTGATATTTTTTATCCTTCTGTTTTAGCTTTCTCTTGATACTCTCCTTTCCGGCAGTTATCCTAGGGCTAATGACCTGAGAAGTTGTACGCCCTAAAACCACAAAAAAAAAAGGTCATGCAGTATGTCCCTTCTTGTTGCACAATGATGTATGATGGGATTGTTCCCCGCTGTTGGTTCTCCATCCCCTTGTGTGATGACAGATTGTGCAGAGAATATCTCCTTCATAGTCCGTGATTCCTGGACCTCCTGCCACTTGGTTTTGTCCAACTTTCCCTGCTTATGAAAAATGTACCGAAGAGTGGGATGCATATGTACAATGTTTGAGACAGCATTTTAAAGCTTTTGGAGTAATGGAAGCAACATTGCGTTGTGCATTATTTCTTTCATGGATTTCACCATAGCTGTATCATATATTGTCAACTAGCCTCCCTGGAGGTTCCAGTGACTCTAACTCTGGATCAAATGTGCACACTTCTTTTTAAGCATTAATGAAAGCTTACCCATGTCAGTGGTGCCAAATTTAGAATTCTTTTGCTGTTGTAAGCAGGCTAATTGGTCTTATCTTGCCTGTGCAGCTGAGCTCCATGGGTTAAGCTTTAATGTGCTGAATACGGGCTTGGCGAACACGGGGTCCCTGAGCTGGGGACTGTGTCGCCCCAACAGTCCTGCATAGCGTAAGCTCTGTGTGCGCCTCAGCGACCACTGTATGGAGCAACAGTGGAGCATTGTTACAGAACGATCTTGGCTTAGTTGCCCATTCGCAAGACCAGTAAAACACTCTGAGGTGTAACAGTTGCTAGCAAGCAACCTCTGGAGAGCCTGCCGCACCTCAGTTGTATTAGGCTTACCCAGTCAAGTGAGGGCTATGCTTGGGTAGACCTTTACTTCCCTAGCTGCTCGTGGGACCACAAAGAAACTAGTTAAAAATGGTGTTGCCAGACATATAATTGCTGCCTCTAAGTGTAGAAGAATGCAAATTTATGCGACAGCTTACGACCCTAAATCATTCTCTTCCCTGGCTACAGTGTCCCCTCAGGGGCTCAGCATTAATTTGCTGAGTACGGGCTTGGCGAACCCGGGGTCCTGAGCTGTGGGCTGTGTCGCGCCAACAGTCCGCTACACCGTAAGCTCTGTGCGTGCTTCAACGATCATCGTTTGGCGCGACGGTGGAACGTTGTACGTTTCAGAGTCCGGGGATCTTGGCTTAATCACGGTGGAACGTTGTACGTTTCAGAGTCCGGGGATCTTGGCTTAATCACCTGGGTCGCGAGGATGGTACAAACCTCTATAAAAAACGCCTCAATCTCAAGGTGTGCTACGTGCTGAGGAGATGCATGGCTGTTGAGGTTGAACAGCCGCTAGCGAGCAACCTCTGAGGAACCTGCCACACCTCAGTTGTACAAGGCTTACCCAGGCAAGCGGGGCTCTGCCTGGGTGGACCTTTAGTTCCCCAGCTGCTCGTGGGACGAACATGAAACGAGCAATTAATATCGTCGCCACACGCAAACCTTGCGTCTCTATGCGTGGTAAAAGGGACTACAATGCTGCAGATTATGATCCCCAATCGTTTCCTTCTCTGGCTACACCTTGGGAAGAACGTCAGGGAAGACAGAAGGGTGAGGCTTATGCCCCTAAGTATCTGGTCTGTAGCCGTAGTGATGGGGAATCTTTTAAGACAACTAAACCACTATTTTTTGTTGAAAACCTTGAGGACAAGTATGGAGAGGTGGAAGGCATGTCGAAGATGCGGTTGGGATCAGTATTAATAACGACGTCATCCCCAGCTCAATCGCGGGCACTGCTTGCCTGTGACAAGCTGGGTGATGTTTCCGTTACCATTACGCCGCACAAGACCCTAAATATGGTACAGGGTATCATCTTTCACAAAGACCTCTTGCTGCAGTCAGATGACGAATTGCGTGCCAACCTAGAACGGCAGGGAGTACATTTTATTCGGCGAGTCCATAGGGGTCCGAAGGACAATAGGGTCACCACGGTGCCTTCATCTTGGCTTTTGAGGGTGATTCATTGCCCGAGAAGGTCAAGGTGATCGTTTACCAGATCGACGTAAAGCCCTACGTTCCTCCCCCTATGCGCTGTTTTAAATGCTGGAAGTTTGGCCATATGAGCTCCCGATGTGATGCCAACCCAACATGTCGGGAGTGTGGACGTGCAGTTCATCCGAACGTCCCTTGCACTCCGCCTCCAGTATGTGTCAACTGCGGCCAGAATCACTCCTCTTGCTCGCCTATGTGTACAGTTCTGCAGCAAGAGAGGAAAATCATGGAATACAAGACCAGAGATCGACTGACTTATTCAGAGGCCAAACGGAAATATCAGAAGCTCCATCCTGTCCGCCTGGTAACTACCTATGCCGCAGCAGCCTCATCGTCCTCGTCCACTGTGCCTGCTGTTCCACCTGTTCCGTCAACAATAGCGCGCCCCCAGGCCCAATCGACTGACCCGGCCCCCCTACCAGCAGGGGGCACCTCATCTTCGGTGGCTCCCACTCTTTTCACAGTGGGAGCATCACCTGGTACAACACCGAGGACTCAAGTCCCCACCTCTAAGCCGGGGAAGGAGAAGCCTTCTCCGGCCCCTCTCGCTCGGAAGGGGTCCTTAGAGACAACCCCTTCTGCAGCTTCCCAGAGTGCTCCGGAGGATCCTGGCCGCAGTCTTCAGGATCTCCAACCTGCCGGTCGAAGAGCTTCCTGCTCTTCCTCTGTCCCGGATGCCACTTCTGGGAAGCCCCCTCGGTCCTGCAAACCAAAGGGCCAGCGAGAGGACAAGAAGAAGAGAAATAAGAAGAAAGAATGTTCAGTGGCTTCAAAGTCACAACCACCCACATCCTCTTCTTCGGAGGATGAAGTCGAGATCCTCGCATCTCCTGAGGATCTCGCAATTACCGATTCCCCAGAAAATAAGATCTCTGGTTCCGTGGATTCCGAGCACATGGTAGCAGACGATCCGATGGAGTGATCTGCTTTTTATTCGTCATGGCGGTACAGCCAGAAGGAAACATCATCCTCCAGTGGAATTGTAGCGGCTTTTTCCACCACCTGCCTGAGCTACGACAACTTCTCAGCCACACACCTGCCTTTTGTATCGCTCTTCAAGAGAGCTGGTTCCCAGCGACGCGGTCCCCTGCCCTTCGAGGCTAACGGGGCTATTTTAAAAATCGGCCTATCTATGACAGAGTTTCTGGTGGAGTTTGCATCTATGTCCTAGCCACTGTCCCGAGCGCTGCCGTGCCCCTTCAAACGCCCCTAGAGGCGGTTGCTGTTCGGCTCCGGGCAGTGCAAGATGTTACAATCTGTTCAATCTATCTCCCACCAGATGAGGCTCTCTCTCCTGTGGACCTCACTGCCTTGGTCGCCCAACTTCCCCCACCCTTCCTTCTTTTGGGGGATTTCAATGCCCACCACACTTTGTGGGGTAGCACGCAGACCTCGGCACGGGGTAGGGATTTTGAGACACTACTGAACCAGCTGAACATCTGCCTCCTGAACACCAGTGCTGCTACGCACTTTATCGTGGCACACGGTACATTCTCCGCCATAGATCTGTCTGTCTGTAGCCCAAGCCTACTTCCGCACTTCACTTGGAGGGTCCACGATGACCTATGTGGCAGCGACCATTTCCCCATCTTCCTGTCGCTCCCACAGTGTCCATCTGCTGACCGTCTGCCTCACTGGTCCCTCCATAGGGCCGTCTGGCCAGCATATTCCATAGCCGCTATGCTTCCCTCTCCTCTTCTGGCTCATGTCGATACCGCTGTTCAGCAGGTCACTCAATCGATCATTTCTGCTGCTGAGAAAACCGTACCCGTCTCACTTGGATCACTCCACCGTAAGTCAGTGCCCTGGTGGACGCCGGAGATAGCTGAGGCCATCCGGGAACGTCGGCGAGCACTACAGCGCCACCGTCGCCACCCTTCCATCGATAACCTTATTGCGTTTAAGCGTCTCCGTGCACGGGCACGCCGATTGATCCAGCAAAGCAAGAGGGCCTCCTGGGAGCATTATGTCGCCTCCATTGGATCCCGAGCATCACCTTCACGGGTATGGTTGCAAGTTCGACGCCTCTTTGGCCACCGCCCACCAGTGGGAATTCCGTGCCTCAGCATTCAGGGTACAATTTGCACTGACCCTCTCACAATAGCTGAGCACTTGGCACACCACTATGCTCGCACCTCAGCGACCGCTGCATATGATGCGGATTTCCGCGCCCTTAAAGAGCGCACCGAGCGAAAACAGATATCCTTTCAAACGCGACGCCAGGACATCTATAACATCCCTTTCAGCGAATGGGAGTTCGAAAGCGCCCTTGCCGCATGCCCAGCCACGTCCCCTGGACCCGACCGCATTCATAGTCAGTTCCTCCGACATCTGTCAGCAGACTCTAAACGCCAACTTCTCTCCTTGCTGAATCGTCTCTGGGTTGAGGGTGTCTTCCCATCTCAATGGCGGGATAGCATCATCATCCCAGTGATGAAGCCTGAGGCTGATCCACAGGTGGCTGATAGTTACCGCCCAATCAGCCTCACCAACGTTCCGTGTAAACTCCTCGAACGGATGGTGAGTCGGAGGCTCATGTGGATCCTCGAGGACCGAGGACTCTTGGCGCCTCAACAGGGTGGGTTCCGTCAAGGCCGCTCCACTATCGACAACCTCGTGTCGCTGGAGTCGGCCATTCATACAGCATTTTCTCGCTGTGAACACCTGATTGCCGTCTTTTTTGACCTGCGGAAAGCGTATGACACCACCTGACGCTATCATATTCTGTCTACACTGTACGATTGGGGCTTACGGGGTCCACTTCCTACATTTATTAAGAACTTCCTGGCGTTGCGTTCTTTTCGTGTTCGTGTTGGTTCTTGTTTCAGCTCACCTCATTGTCAAGAGAACGGAGTCCCACAAGGTTCCGTTCTTAGTGTTCCTTTATTCTTAATCGCCATAAACGGTCTTGCTGCAGCTGCTGGGTCATCAGTTTCTACTTCCTTGTATGCCGATGACTTCTGCATGTATTACAGCTCCTCCAGCATCGGCGTAGCTGAACGGCGGTTGCAGATCGCAATTCGAAAGGCACAGTCGAGGGCGTTTGCACATGGTTTTAAATTTTCTGCATCCAAGCCCAGTGACAAGCCTCCTAGTCGAAGCTGGAGTGCTCCCGCTGCGGTTCCGCAGGCAACACCTGCTGGCTTCGTATGTTGCCCATGTTCAGGCCTCGCCCCTCCGTCCAAACCGCCGACTCATTTTTCCAGACGCTGCGGTCCTTATTCCTCCACGACGGCCTAGGTCGGGTTACCCGATCTCGGTCCATGCTCGTTCCCTTCTTTCGTCCCTCGCACCCTCTCCACTCCCTACCATGTCCCACTATTCCTTTCGAAACCCTCCTTGGTCTATTCCTCGATTGCAGCTCCGTCTGGATCTGTCCTGTACGTCAAAGGACTCGGTTTCCGCTACACATCTCCGCCGCGAGTTTCTACAACTCCTAGACTCGTTCCATGCAGCAAAACCCGTCTACACAGATGGTTCCATAGTAGATGGCCGTGCTGGGTATGCGTTTCTTCATGACGACCATGTGGAACAGCATTCTCTGCCGGGTGAGAGTACCATTTTCTCTGCCGAACTGGTCGCCATTCTAAGGGCTCTGCAACACCTCAAAGCGTGCCCCAGGGGGTCATTTGTCATCTGTTCTGACTCCCTGAGTGGCTTACAAGCGATCGACCAGTGTTTTTCTCGCCAGCCATTGGTACGGTCAATCCACGATACTGTTCACTCTCTAAGCCAATCTGGCCGTTCTGTGGTCTTTCTGTGGACCCCGGGCCATGTCGGCATCCGAGGGAATGAACAAGTAGATCGCTTCGCCAAGCAGGCCACTATGGAACCACCGCTTGATATTGGCGTCATGGAACCTGATATGAAATTGGTGTTGCACCGGAAGGTGCGCGAGGCTTGGAGCACCGAGTGGGCTATGGCAAATGCGCCAAACAAGCTTCGGGCAGTGAAGCCGTTCACAGCCCTGTGGAAGTCTTCACTGCGTCCGATCCGCCGAGAGGCGGTTGTTCTCTGCCGCCTCCATATTGGGCACACGTGGTTGACCCATGGGTATCTCCTACGCCGTGAGTCCCCGCCCGTGTGTCTATGTGGTGTCGTAATGACAGTGGCCCATCTTTTGATGGACTGTCCGATTTTACCCAATCTGTGGCATTCTTTTAATCTTCCAGGCGCACTACCCTTAGTTTTAGGTGACGACGCCTCTATGGCTAACAAAGTTTTACGTTTTATCCGCGCTGCTGGTTTTTATGACTCAATCTAACGATAGGTGCTGTGGCTTGACATCTTAGGCCACCACCAACCCAGCTTTTTAACTTTTCACGTCCTTAGGAGTTCTTAGTGTGTGCAGTATGGCTGGCTCATCCTGTTTTTTCTTTGTGATCAGCCAGCCAAGGTACTCTGCTATCCAGTTTTATTCGTGACTTTCTTTTACTAATTGTGTGTGTCTTCGTTTTGTATTGTCAGTGGCTTGTCTATTGTTCACCTGCCCTTTTGTGCGGTGTCATTTTCAGGGCATTGTTTTATCTTTATTGACAGTTGACTCTCAGCTAGGAACAGGGGACTGATAACCTAGCTGTTTAGTCCCCTTAAAACAACCAACAACAACAACCACCCTGGCTACACCATGGGATAAACATAAGGCCCTCAACCAATCTGAGCCATACTTGCTCGAGTACCTAGTATGTACACAAGCATATGGGGAATCTTTTTTGCAAATCAACCCACAATTCTTTGTTGAGACCACCGAAAACAAGTTGGGCAAGGTGGTGTTATTTTCAAAAATGAGAAGTTCGTCTGTCTTGATACCAACAGCATCCCCTACCTTCTCAAAGGCATTACTTTCCTGCGACAAGATGGGTCATATTCCTGTCAGTATCATACCACACAAGACACTCAACATGGTCCAGGGTTTAATCTACCACCATGATCTCCTGTCACAGTCTGATGAAGAGTTGCACTCCAACTTACTGCGATGTGATGTTCACTTCATCCGACCTGTCTATAGGGGACCGAAAGATTGAAGGGTTGCCATTGGTGCTTTCATCCTGGCCTTCGAAGGTGATACACTGCCTGAGAAGATCAAGGTAATGATATACTGGTGTGATCTCCCCACTATGCGGTGTTTTCAGTGCTGGAAATTCAAGCAATATCCTCCCAATCCAGGGAATGTGGGTGACCACATTTCCACGTGCTGGGAATGTGGGTGACCATCACATCCAGTCGCTTCGTATACACTCCTTTCTGTGTGTGTGTGTATGTGTGTGTGTGAATTGTGGCCAGCACCATCCATCAGCCTGTACTATACTCTACAAGGAAATTATCGTGGAGTTCAAAATCCCAGATTGACAAACTTATTCAGAGACAAGAAAGAAATAAGAGTGGCATCATTCCATACTGATGTTAACGTCATTTGGTGCCATCATGTTGTCTCTACTCTCCATGGGGATGATAACATTAAAAGTGTCACCTCTTTGTGAGGGCCACCAACATCAAACTGCCCCCCTTGAAGGTTGGGGGTTCTTCTTCTGTTGCCTGCCCACTACCTCCTATGGGGGCAATTGTCCCCCAACTGTTAGGGACACTAGTTGTCCAACCCCCTTCCAGCGAAGCAACAGCGTTCTCTGGCATCTCTCCCACTGACATTGTGGATAACAGTAGCTGACACAGTCACTGAGTGCTGGTCGCAGGGCTTCAAGGTCATCCTCGGTCCCTGAGACTGAATCGCTGAAGCTCTCCCAGCAAGAGAAGAAAATGATAGTCTTCCAAGAAAAGAGATTCCACAGTGGCTACCAGGCCACTACCCCATACATCTGCTTCTGAGGGCGAGGTGGAGATCGTTGCATTCCTTGAGGACTTTGCGATTGCTCAGGCGTTGGAAGCCATGGGTGTTGAAGCTCAGCCTCTGCAATCAGTGACAACAAATGATTCTGTAGAACCTCCTGCACCCTTGACATCAGTATGCCTCAGCAGTCTGGAAGCAATGTGATTATCCAGTGGAACTGTGGTGAGTTTTTCCGTCTTTTTTCCTGCCTCTTGTCAGAGTTGCAGCAATTGTTGTACCTCTTTTCAGACTTTTGTGTAGCCCTACAGGAAATGTTGTTTGCTGCCCAGCGGACCCCTGTCCTTCATGGCTATCGGGGCTACTACAAAAACCGATCCATACGTGACAGCGTATGTCGTGGTGTCAGTGTGTACATCCTTGCCATTATCCCCTGTGCCTCTCCATACCACTCTTGATGCAGTGGCTGTTAGAATACAGGAAATGCAGGAATACACTATCTGTGCATCTGCCTTTCCCCAGTCGAGGCTGTCTCTTTAACTGCCCTTGCAGCTGTTGTCACCCAACTTCCCCCACCATTTCTTCTCTTGGGGGTCTTCAATCCCCACCACCTATTGAGGGGTGGAACACAGACAAAAGGCTGCAGTAGGCCTTTGAGACACTTTTGTCACAGCAAGACATTTGCCTTTTGAACACTGGTGCTCCTAAGTATTTTTGCATGGTGCAAAGCACACATTCAGCCATAGACCTGCCTGTTTGCAACCCCAGCCTTCAACAACATCTTAATGGGAGGGTCCATGATGACCTATGCACCAGCAATGATTTCCCAATCTTTCTGTCGCTCCTGCAGTATTAACCTGCAGAATGCTGGCCATGATGGTCTCTCATTAGGGTTGATTGGCTGTCTTACAACTTGGCTGCGGTACTTGCAGCTGTGATAGCTGCCGTCATTGATATTGCAGTGTAACATGTGACTCACACTATTGTCTCTGCCGACAAGGCAACTGTTTCGAGCACCACTGGTTCTCCTTGGCAGAAGTTCATGCCTTGGTGGACACTGAAGATAGCTGAGGCCATCCGGGAATGTCGACGTGTGGTTCAGCACCACTGGCACCACACTTCCATAGATAACCTTTAAATGGATCCATGCATGAGCTCAGTTACTGACCCAGCAGAATAACCAGGACTCCTGGGAGAGGTTGTAACCACTGTCAGCTCGTGCCTCCCCTTCTCAGGTATAGTCACAAGTACATTGCCTTTTTGGATACCACCCGCCACAGGAATCCCATCTCTCAGCATCCAGGGTATTCTTTGCACTAACCCAACTGCTATAGCTGAGCACATGGCAGAGCACTATGCCCGTTGCTCTGAGGCTACAACATATAGTAGATAGGGATCTCCTGATCCCACAACGGGGGGGGGGGGGGGGGGCAGTTTCCGTCAGGTCCACTCTGCTATTGACAACCTTTTGTTACTGGAATCTGCCACCCGTACAGTTTTCTCTAGGCGTGATCACCATGTTGCAGTCTTTTTCAACCTTTGGAAGGTATATGATACCAACTGGCACCACCATATGCTCATTACGCTGTACGACTGTGGATTATGGGGTCCACAACCGATCTTTATTCAGAACTTTCTTTCCCACTGCTCTTTTCAGTTTAGGGTTGGTACCTCCTTCACTTCAGCCCAAGTTCAGGAGAAGTGTCCCACAGGGCTCCGTCCTTATTGTACCTTTTTTAATTGAAATAAAGGTCTTATTGTGTCAGTGGGGTCATCGGGGCTTCCTCTTCATTTGCCGATGACTTTTGCTTACATTTTAGTTCTGCTAGCATTGGTGTTGCTGAAAGGCATCTCCAGGGAGCCCTTTTAAAAGGGTCAGTCGGGCGCCTTAGTTCTCTGCACCAAAAAAACTCGGGTTATGCATTTCTGGTGCCGTCAGGCTGTTCACTTTGCCCCTAGAGCTCTACTTGGCGGACGAAATGCTTCGTGTCAAAGAAATGCATCACTTTCTCGGCATACTCTTTGACAACCGGCTCACTTGGGTGCCACACCTTTGTCAGTACAAGCAAAAGTGCTGGTGGTACCTAAATATACTGCACTGCCTGAGGCACAATGTCAGCCACCTGCCCAACTCTCTTGCAGCTCTATAAGGCACTAATTCAATCAAGCCTGGACTACAGTAGCCTGGTGTACGATTCAGCAGCTCCTTCCTTGTTGCAGGTCTTGGATCCAATTTTACGTAGTGTCATATGTTTAAAATTAGTCCAGTGATAACCGTCATTGCTGAAGTTGATGTTCCCCCACCCCAGGCACTTCACCCTCCTGCGGTTCCACCAGCAACAGCTGTTAGCATCTTACATTGCCTGTGTCCATGCTTCGCACCACCATCAAAATCACAAGCTTATATTTCCGACTGCTACACTCCCTTCCCCACAAAGACGGCCCAGGTCGGGTCTACCGATGGCGGTCCATGTCCATTCGCTTCACTCATCACTTGAATCCCTTCCCTTCTCTCTCACTACCCTTCCCATACAACTCCTTGGTGTATTCCTCACTTGCAGCTGAGGTTGGACCAAAAACCGCAGTAACACTGCTGAATGTCTGTCACCAGTTCCAGGAACTCCTTGAATAGTTCCACAGTATGTTTGGCCCTGGCGGTCCACAAGTCTGTAGTACGGCACCTGACTATATTTGTGCTTGACAATGATCATACAAAAAATCTTTTCAGATTGGACATGTTCACAGTGTTCAGCAATTACTATCTGATAACTGCTGGTGACTGACCTGCTTATGCTGTAGATAAAGTTCGCCTGGTTTCTGATGAAGTTCCTTATATACTGATACATTGTATTTTGTGTTTTCTTCTTTCTTCTTGCCTGGTTTAGGATGTTCTAACAATTTCCATGTACACATTACTGTGAAATATGTAGCCCAGCCCAGATTTTTTGGGCCAGCACAGTTCAATTGTGAGATTAATTTTCAGTCTGAAGCCCAATGCTAACCTCTCAACTAACAGCCAGTCCGGACCCGTCATTTGACCA
The DNA here is from genome assembly GCA_026315105.1 of Locusta migratoria. Taxonomy (NCBI): domain Eukaryota; kingdom Metazoa; phylum Arthropoda; class Insecta; order Orthoptera; family Acrididae; genus Locusta; species Locusta migratoria. Next base: position 660,261,636 of record CM048746.1, read on the forward strand.
GGCTGAGTTACTCTGTTTTCACATTGACATCAAAGCTCAACAAACAGTGGATGGTTTACTGATCAGTTGCTCCATTATTGCATGAGAAACTGCTATGGATCCCTTCTTATGTTAGGTGATTCTGTATATACTACAAGGTTGGCTCTGCAACTACTACATATTCTGCCATAGTTTCTCTGTGACCAATGGAGTCCTATTGTTAGAGTAGACCATGTGATACCCTGGGTAGCTGTTGTGTCGGCAATGTGCAGAAATTTTTGCTCCTTTGCTTTAGGATCACTGTGGTGTCTCCTACATTGAAGACTCTGTTCTGGTGACATGTATTCTTGCCAAATTTCGATGGTGACATCCAAACACACAAAAAATCCCCTAGACTGGCAATCTTTTACTGAAACTAGAAATTTAGCTTGAATTTCAATGAGAGAAGCTTACAGTAGTTACCAAAACGAAACCCTGTAATGTAATTTGGTAGAGAATCTGGTCATATGTAAAGTAAACTAGTGGCAAAACACAAACAATACTTTCATTACACAATGGAAATGGTCATGCTACTAATAACAGTTCTGCTAGAGCAGAATTGCTTAATGCAGCTTTCCGAAATTCCTTCACTAGAGAATACGAAGCAAATACTCCAGAATTCCTATCAAGAACAGCTTGCACCATGCATCATTTAGAAGTAAATAGCCACGAAGTATTAAAACAACCTAAATCACTTTAAAAAAGTAAGTCTCCCGGTCCTGACTTTATACCAATTAAGTTCCTTTCAGAATATGCTGATGCAATAGCCCCATACCTAAGTATCATACACAACCGCTCACTCCCAAAGAGTGGAAAGTTGCACAGGTCACTCCAATATTCAACAAAGTGATACACAAAATTACAGGCCTATATTACTGATGTCGGTTTGCAGCAGGATTTTAGAACATATACTTTTCTGAAATACTATGAACTACCTCGAAGAGAACGACCTATTGTTCTATAGTCAACACGGATTTAGAAAGTATCATTCTTGTGAAACACAGCTAGCTCTTTACTCACACGATGTGATGAGTGCTATCGATAAGGGATGTCAAATAGATTCATTTTTTCTACATTTCCGAAAGGTTTTCGACACTATTCCTCACAAGCGTCTTCTAATCAAATTTCGTGCTTATGGAATATCACCACACTTGTGTGATTGGATTCGTGATTTCCTTTCAGAAAGGACACAGAACATTGTAATTGATGTTAAGTCATTGAGTAGAACAGAAGTGATATCTGGTGTTTCCCATGGAAGTGTTGTAGGGCCCCTACTGTTCCTTATTTTTATAAACAATTTTGGAAACAATCTGAGTAGCTCTCTTATACTGTTCAGAGATGATGCTGTCATTTATCGGTTAGTTAAAAAAGCAACTGCAAAATGATTTAGATAAGATATCTGCATGGTGCAAAAAATGGCAATTGACCCTTAATAATGATAAGTGTGAGGTCATCCATATGACCACTAAAAGTAATCCGTTAAACTTCGATTACACATTAAATCAGTAAAACCTTGAGGCCATAAATTCAACTAAATACTTAGGAGTAACAATTGCGAACAACTTAAATTGGAAAGAACACACAGAAAATATTTTAGAGAAAGCGAACCAAAGACTATGTTTCATTGGCAGGATACTTATAAGATGCAACAGTTCTACTAAAGTAACTGCCTACATCACACTTGTGCATCCTCTCCTGGAATACTGTTGCCCATTGTGGGACCCTCACCCGTTGGGATTGACAAACGATTTAGAGAAAATTCGGTGAAGTGCAGCTTGTTTTGTATTATTGAGATATAGGGGAGAGAGTGTCATGTAAATGATGCATGAGTTGGGATGGAAATCATTAAAGAAAGGCATTATTTGTTGCTATGAAATCTATTTGCAAAATTGGTTTCACCAACTTTCTCTTCAGAATGCGAGTTGTTAGCGCCCACCTACATAGGGAGACATGACCATCATAATAAAATAAGAGAAATCGGATCGAAAATATAAAGATTCAGGTGTTCCTTTTTCCCATGAGCTATTAGAGAGTGGAACTGTAAAGAAATATCATAAAAGTGGTTCGATGAACCTTCTGCTGTGCACTTCAGTGTGATTTGCAGAGTATCCATGTAGATGTAGGTGTAAATGTGTCACACATCTCATTGTCACTTGTTCTTAGTGCCCCCTCCATCTCCAGGTAGTGGTGCCTCCCTGACAAATACCGTCACAAGCATGATGGGAATGCACACACACACACACACACACACACACACACACACACACAACTACTGATTCCAGATACTGTCCAATGTAATCATAGTGATTGTCGTGTGTGTGTGTGTGTGTGTGTGTGAGAGAGAGAGAGAGAGAGAGAGAGAGAGAGAGAGAGAGAGGGGGGGGGGGGGGGGGGCTCTATTGGCCAAAGGCCTTGAGTTAGCTACAGTTAGAGCTATGATGAATTTCATTTGAAGTCCTTTCCATAAATTGACAAGACATCAAAGTTATTGAACACTGCAGTATGGCATGGAGAACATCACCTTATAATCTACAATGATTACACAACATATGTGATTTTTTAAAAAAAATATTTATGTTTGTATTGTAAGGATGTAGAGAATCCATACCATGAAGAACTGAAAGAGTCTTGTATTCCAAAGGAATACTAATGTCTTGTTTGATGGTGGTTCAAAATATTCTGTCTGATACATGTACTGTATATTTGTTGCTTTGTTTCCCCTGGGGGTTCGAATCCTCCCTCAGGCATGGATGTTTATGTTGTCTTTAGTTTATAGATAGTTTGTAAGTTTAGGAACTGTTGACCCTGCTGTTAAGTCCCATAAGCTTAACAAACATTTGAACTTTTTGTTGCTTTGCTGCTAATGCTTTACTACATCATGAAATCTTTATACAGTGGACAAGCTATTAGAACAACAAGAAGACGAAGAGCCTAAACTGCCTCCAGGTTATAAACCAAAAACTACACCATCCATCGTTTTAACACAGTTGACGATACTGCAGAACATTAATGGCAAAAATGGAATAAAAGGTAAGACAATAGTTATTCTTCACTGTCTGTACCATTAAAAATCCACAGCAGAACAACTTCAAAATTCTGCCAGTATTTTTCTGTAATCCTAAGAGTGTACTCTCATAAGTTCCAGAACCTTTCATAAATACAAATGTTAAACAACAAATAATTGCTGAGACAGGACTTGAACCTAAGACCCTCAGATCTATTACTCATTGGTGACATGCTGATCTTCATTCTGACAACTTACTTAATTAATAACCAAGATGGAAATTCCTAATTACTTATTTATGGAATATTGTAATTTACTGGAATAGGAGCAATCTTTGCCGGGTCAGGCATAATGTAAACTATTTTTTGACAGGAAGTGACACTCATATGCAAATTCAACATTGTGAAATGTCAGAATTACATACATGAATAATTTCATAATGGACAAGATGTCCAAAACAAGTCATCACTAAAGAAACAAACTTCCAACTTCAACTTATGGCTAGCTTCTCTGACAGTTACTGTAATCACGGAAAAGCTGCTATTGTATTTCAACTCCTGTGTGCTTTCTGATCCTGGCTTAAAATTATGGTTAGCATTCACAAATTTCTCTTTTATAGTGAAGGTTTTTTAATACTGTCCCTCCACATTCTATATGCTCTTTACTTCAGCCAGTATTAGTTATTTTGTTGCCCAAATAGCAAAACCCATTTAGTCTTATTAGTGTCACACTTCCTAATCTGTTTCTTAAATCATCACCTTCTTTAATTTGACTACATTCCTTTATACATCTCTTACTTTATTGTTCATCTTAACAACTTCTCAGCACAATATCAATTCCTCTTAATTGTTCTTTCAAGTTGTTTGATGTCTCTGTCACAATTACAGTGTCATCATCTGACCTCAAATTATTGATTTTTTCCACCTGAACTTTCATTTCCTTTCAATATGTGTATTGCTGTGTTCCCAACGCTGTAGAGGTCAGTGCAACTGCCTAGAAAGCAGAAGACCCAGGTTCAAGTCCCATCTGGATGCACATTATCAACTTTACCCATTCGCAATTAATGTCGTACATCCCATGAATATGAATAAATAATAATAATAACAACTGCAGAATCAAGAGTGAAATCAGTTATATATACGTAAAAAATAGAAGAAGTCCACTTACCAGGCGAAGGAGCACAGGCAGGATAGCAACAAATAAACACACACACACACACACACACACACACACACACACACACAAACGCAAGCTTTCGCAGCCTCGCTGCTTCGTCAGGCAGAAGGGAAGGAGGGGGAAAAGGAAATGATGAGGGTTTTAAGGGAGTGGATAAGGAGTCATTCCAATCCTGGGACATACACACACACCCACACATTTACACAGACACAAGTGTACTTGTGCATGCACGTTTATTTGTGCTACTATCACACCTTTGCTCCTTTGCCTGGTGAGTAATCTTCATCTACACGAATATTATAGAGGAAAAATTCCTAGCAGGAAATATATATATATATATTAGATGAAGATTACTTACCAGGCGAAGGAGCACAGGTAGAGATAGTAGCACAAATAAATAACACACACACACACACACACACACACACACACAAATGCTAGCTTTCGTAGCCTAGCTGCTTCTTCAAGCATGAGCCATTCCAATCCCAGGACAGGAAAGACTTACCTTCGGGGGGGAGGGGGGGGGAAAGGAAGGTAAACCAATACACACACACCCACACATATACACAAATGCAAACACACCTAGGCAGACATACTGTGAAAGCAAAGAAGTTTGGCAGAGGTACCACTTGAGGTAGAGGCTCTGTCCAGAGAATCGAGACAAAGATGTTAAAGATGGTGGGCGGGAATTTGAATTTAGCGGAAGTTGAGACCAGGTGGGCAACAGGAAGAGAGAATATGCTGAAGGGCAAGTTCCTATATCCGGAGTTCTGAAAGACTGGTGTCAGTGGGAAGTATCCAGATAACCTGGACAGTGTAACACTGTGCCAAAATGTGCTGGCCGTGCACCAAGGCGTGTTTAGCCACAGGGTGATCCTCATTACCAACAAACACTGTCTGCCTGTGACCGTTCATGCGAATGGACGCGTGTACGTGTACGTGGTCTTGTGAACTTGCAGTGTGCATGCATTTTGTATATTTTATTTTATTTTATTTTGTTTATTTTATTATTCTCCCCTCACCTGCCTCCCCACTCCATTCCTAAGCTGCATCTCGTTATTCCCATCTAACCCATCTCCACCACCGTGACGTAACCTTCGTATCGCCTCTCCCCTCCCCTCCCCTCACCGATTTACTCGCCGCAGAGCGTGATTCGAAGTGTGACAGCCGGAGGTGATGGTTGTATGACTGTATTGTGTGCCTGTGTGATTCTCTAGGGTGTTAAAATGGCTGTGATATGCCACTCATAATGGGGCACAGATAAGTGAGGGTTGCTTAGGATTCTGTTGTGGGGCAACTATTGTTTCTCATTTGTATAAATGATATGCTTTCTAGTATAACAGATAATTGTAAAATATTTATGTTTAATGGTGACACTAGCTTGGTAGCAAGGATGTTGTTGGCAATATTGCTACTGCATGAAATAATAGCATAAAATATAAGTTTATGATTTGTAGAAAATAAATTTATGCTAAATCACAGTAACTGAGTTTTGTATTCAGATAGACAGAGAAACATCCCGCTGTCCATTATTAAAGTAAGAGGTGGCGCGACTTGTGCATTGTATTTACAAATGTCTGTCTAGGTGTGGACGTCTAGGTGTGTTTGCGTTTCGATATGTCTGAGTGTGTGTGTATTTGTTTACCTTCCTCTTTTTCCCCTAAGGTAAGTCCTTCCACTCCTGGGATTGGAATGACTCCTTTTCCACTTCCTTAAAACCCATATCCTTCCCTTTTTCCTCCCCTTTTTTTCCTCTTTTTCCTGAAGAAGCTGCCAGTGGTGGTGAAAGCTTGTATGTGTGTTTGTGTGTGATTTTATTTGTTTCTATCGACGAGCCGGTCCTTTTGGTAAGTCATCTCTTTTCTATTTTTTATTTTTGATTATCCCACCAGGAAAGTTTCCCTCTATAATTTTATAAGTAGTTTGTAATTTAAGGGATTGATGATGCCATAGTCAAGTCCCATAAGCTTAACAAATATTTGAACTTTGCAGATTCCACTAGTCCTTGTCCCTCACAAACCTAGTACTACAAAAACATTTTTCCATGCCACAGGCATCCGTGAACCACCTCTGCTCCCTCCGAAAGATATTGCTAATGTGCAATCCCCATTACATATAACCCATATCCCAAGTTGAATCCCTTGAACTCCAGCAACCAGAGAAGCATTCGAAACACCACCTCCATAAGCTATCCAGCCTCTGACATCCAACTGCTGCCTTGGTGCATCAGAGCCGAGGCCGAGCGCCATGCTACGATGCGTCAGACCGTTCCCCGTTGGGGGTTCGAATCCCCCCTTGGGCATGGATGTTTGTGCCGTCTTTAGTATAAGCTAGTTCATCAGTAGTTTTGTTGAAACGAGATAGAATGGCTGGCCAGTACTTACCTTTGTGCTGTACTGCTGATAGTAACACAAATGAAGAAACAGAAGAAAAAGAAAAAAGGGGGGGGGGGGACAAAAAGGACAAGCTTTCGGAACACAGTTCCTTCATCAGGTGGGAGAGAAGGGAAGAAGAAAGGATGGGAACGGAAGGGAAAGGTAATTAACGACCTAGGTGGTGTTTTGGGAGTGTTGACGTCAGAGATACTTTTGTAAGTTTAGGGACTGATGATCCCGCAGTTAAGTCCCATAACCTTTACAAACATTTAAACATTTGGTGCTCTGGTATCGCGGAACGACATGTCTGAGAGCCCGCCGGACCACATGTACTATGACAGCAGCCGTTAGGCGGCGCGCACAACCTACTAGCGCTGCCATCGCCACTAGAGCGCTGCACGCCGTGGCGCGCCTACCGCGCCGCACTATATAGGGCCGGAGCCACAGCTCGCTCCTCAGTCTTGTGTTGACTGCGCTCCGTTTACTTTCGCTATTCATTGGTTATCCGGCTTCGTACTCTGCTCTGTCACGGTTCCGATTTGGCTTTCGTTTGGATCTTTGTTTTTTCGATTAGTTGTTGTTATTGTCGTCTCTGTGGTTTCGTGGAGTGTTTCTCGTTAGCGGCGTTGCTTGATCGGTCGGTCATCGCTAGTCGCTCCCGACCCAGTCAGGTCTTCGGTCACAATAGGTGCACCAGTAGGCAAACCCTATCTCACACAAAGTGTTACTCCCCGAGACTTCTCATAGCATCTAAACCTTGCCTTGCAGACCCTTTCCACTTGCCACATCCCCATAACTCCTTATCAACTATCCACAATACCGAAAGCCTAAACAACCCCAGAACACTGTTGTAAACATTTCTGCTATAAACCTCAATCTAACAGAAGTTTCAGTCCTTCAGTGCCACACACACAAATTTAATAGTTTTGGATTTGTCAAACACCTTCTCCCCTTGTGCCAATCACTACAGTGGAAAAACTACTTTGCTGCCAATCCCACCTATCAAAGCCAATCTAATTCCACTATTGGAACTTTTCCTCTTCCTATTCATACCTCCATCCAACTGTGACCCTCCCTCACTTCTGCCTAACCAACCTCTGATCACCTTACAAGAATTCCTCACTTCCAACTTGGCATCACCATCCTTCCCCAAGTCCATTCCTAAGAATGCCAACCTTTCTGCAGAAGAAAATACAGCCTTACACAGCCTCAAAATAGATCATATCACAACCTAATCATCCTCCCTGCAGACAAGGGTTCACCACTGTTTTTATGAATTACAGTGATTAGGTGGCAAAACACCTATGCCAATTGTCTGATTCCCCCACCTATAAGTCGTTGCAGGGCATTTCCATCCCAAAAGTCCAATGTTACCTACGATCCCTGCTAAAATCTTATGGGCCTTCCAAGAACCTCTCCTCCAAATTCATCTCCCTCCTCACCTTAACAACACCCTGCATACTACCTTTTACATGCTTCCAAAAATCAATAAACCTAAAAATCCTGGCTACCTGGTTACTGTACTCCCATTTAAAGAATTTCAGCACTTGTTGACCAACACCTCCAACCAATTGTTTGAAACGTAGTCTTCCATATCCAAGATACCAACCACTTCCTTCACTGACTCTCCACCATCCCCATTCCATTATCTCCTAGATCCTTATTAGTCACTTTTGATATTATCATCGCACTTTTACCTGAGCACTGGGCTATTGGCGGCGGAAGTCAACTGTGTTCATGCAGCTGCACCCCTCAGGGGCTCAGCATTCATTTGCTGAGTACGGGCTTGGCGAACCCGGGGTCCTGAGCTGTGGGCTGTGTCGCGCCAACAGTCCGCTACACCGTAAGCTCTGTGCGTGCTTCAACGACCATCGTTCGGCGCGACGGTGGAACGTTGTACGTTTCAGAGCCCGGGGATCTTGGCTTAATCGCCCGGGTCACGAGGACGGTACAAACCTCTATAAAAAAAAACCTCAATCTCAAGGTGTGCTACGTGCCGAGAAGATGCATGGCTGTTGAGGTAGAACAGCCGCTAGCGAGCAACCTCTGAGGAACCTGCCGCACCTCAGTTGTACAAGGCTTACCCAGGCAAGCGGGGCTCTGCCTGGGTGGACCTTTAGTTCCCTAGCTGCTCGTGGGACCAAGATGAAGCGAGCAATAAACTCTGCCAATGGCGTCTCTAAGCGAGGAAGAACAAATTTCAATGCCACGAAGTATGACCCCCAATCGTTTCCTTCCCTTGGTACATCACGGGAAGAACATCGGGCTAAAGAGAGGGACGAGTTATACTCTCCAAAGTATCTAGTATGTAGCAGAACAGACGGGGAAAGCTTTATGACGACAAAACCTCTTTTCTTTGTCGAAAATTTAGAGGATAAGTACGGCGAAGTCGCAGGAATGTCGAAGATGAGGAGTGGTTCAGTGCTGATAGAAGCTGCATCATCCGCTCAGTCGAAAGCATTGCTTGCTTGCGACAAGCTGGGTGATGTCCCTGTCAGCATAACACCCCACAAATCACTGAACATGGTCCAGGGTCTGATTTACCACAGAGACCTCCTCCTACAGTCTGATGACGAGTTACGCGCCAACTTAGAACGACGGGGCGTCCACTTTGTCCGGCGCGTGTATAGGGGTTCGAAGGAATGTAAGGTTGCCACCGGTGCTTTCATCTTGGCCTTTGAGGGCGATACGTTGCCCGATAAGGTCAAGGTCATGATTTACCGGTGTGATGTAAAGCCTTACATTCCTCCCCCAATGCGATGCTTTAAATGTTGGAAATTTGGGCATATGTCATCTCGATGCACCTCTAGCCCCACATGTAGGGAATGCGGGCGTCCAGCCCATCCGGACGCTCCGTGTACTCCCCCGCCAATATGTGTCAACTGTGAGCAGCATCATCCACCCTGTTCATCAGACTGTACCATTTTCCGGAAAGAACGTAAAATAATGGAAATTAAGACTCTGGACAGACTGACATACACCGAGGCGAGGAAAAAGTATGAAAGAATCCACCCCGTACCACAGACTGCTTCATATGCGACAGTTACGTCGTCGTCAGCTAACCTGGCGTCGATGGCACCAACGGTGCAACCATTTTCTGTGGGCCCTAAGGGCCATCAACCTCAGTCTGCCTCCTCGAAGGTTGGGGGGCCTCCATCCATTGCCCCACCAGTACCATTGGTGGGGGCAAGCTCACCCCCACCATCGGGGACAGAAGTCCCCATTCCCCTGCCGGAGAAGCAGCAGCCTTCCCCGGCCCCTCTCGCTAGGGAGAAGTCCGTTGGGACGCTCCCTTCTTCGGTTTTGAAAACTAGACCGGAGGATCCAAGCCGTCCATTGGGAGATGTAGACACCACTGGTCGCAGGGCTTCCCGATCCTCATCGGCTCCTGAAAATTCAGAGAAGCCCTCCCAGCGGTCTAAACCGAAAGAACAGCGGGAGGAGAAACATAAGAAAAAGAGATCTAAGAAAAAATCTCTTCCGACGGCACTCCCGTCGTCGGTTTCTCAAACTTCAGATTCTGACGATGGGTTGGAGATGCTAGCATCCGCTGAGGACCTAGCACTCACCGACCCTCCAGAATCGATGGACATAGATGCCACACTCAATAAGGCGGCGGCAACAGGTGATACTAAGGCGTAAACGAAATGTCCGCGACGTTCATGGCATCCCAGTACGCCAACAGCAATATCCTCCAGTGGAATTGCGGTGGTTATTTCCACCGTCTCGCTGAACTGCACCATTTATTGAGCCAATTCCCTGTGCTGTGTGTAGCACTCCAGGAAACTTGGTTTCCTGTTCAGCGGACCCCCGCCCTTCGTGGTTATCGGGGCTATTATAAAAATCGTGCAGTCTATGACAGAGTTTCCGGAGGTGTTTGCATCTTTGTTCTCGCCAATGTTCCCAGTGCACCGGTACCACTAAACACTGCACTCGAGGCAGTGGCTGTGAGGATTCGGGCAGGACAGGAGATTACTATCTGCTCTTTGTACCTGCCTCCAGACAAGGCAGTGTCTTATGCGGAACTCGCCGCCTTGGTTGCTCAGCTCCCATCGCCGTACCTGATGCTGGGGGACTTTAATGCCCACAACCCCTTGTGGGGTGGAAATGATATTACGGCCCATGGTAGAGACGTGGAGTACCTCCTGGCGCAGCTAAATATTGGCCTGCTTAACAACGGAGCTGCCACTCACTTCAGCTTGGCCCATGGCACTCACTCAGCCATAGATCTGTCGCTCTGCAGTCCCAGCCTACTTCCACATTTAACTTGGAGGGTCCACGATGACCTTTGTGGAAGCGACCACTTCCCTATCATACTGTCGCTCCCACAGTCACCACGTGCAAGCTACCTGCCACGATGGTTACTCCGTCGGGCAAACTGGCCGGCCTACACCTCGGCTGTTACAGCAACTTCTCCAGTCCCAGACGATGTTGACTTGGCTGTCGATCAAGTTACTACGGCCATTATTTTCGCTGCTGAAGCCACAGTCCCGAAATCCTCTGGTTTTCCCCGTCGTAAATCGGTGCCCTGGTGGACACCAGAAATTGCTGGGGCTATAAGGGAGCGTCGTCGAGCGCTCCAACACCACCGCCGCCATCCTTCATTGGAGCACTTGATTGCTTTTAAACGGCTCCGTGCCCACGCTCGTCGGCTTATAAAGCAAAACAAGCGAGATTGCTGGGAGAGGTATGTAGCCACTATCGGCTCCCGGGCCTCCCCAACGGAGGTGTGGAAGCAGGTTAGGCGCCTTTTCGGGCATCGTCCACTGACAGGAATCCCCAGTCTCTACATTCGGGGTACCCTGTCCACAGACCCAGCTGCTATTGCGCAGTACATGGCAGAACATTATGCTAGCACCTCAGCATCTACATCTTACAGTGCGGACTTCCGCGCCCACAAAGAGCGTGTTGAACAGCGGCAGTTTTCGTTTCACTCGCGCCGCCAGGAAAAATACAATATGCCATTCAGCGAGTGGGAGTTTGAGAGTGCCCTAGCTGCATGTCCTGACACCTCCCCAGGACCAGACAGCGTCCACGTCCAGTTTGTCCATCACCTGCCTGCGGCTTTTCAACGACGACTTCTCACCCTATACAACACTCTGTGGGTGAAGGGTGCTTTCCCATCCCAGTGGCGGGATAGCATCATTATTCCGGTCATGAAACCTGGTACTGATCCGCAGGTGGCTGAGAGCTATCGCCCAATAAGCCTCACCAACGTTCTGTGCAAGATCTTTGAACGTATGGTGAGCCGGCGGCTCATGTGGCTTCTTGAAGACCGGGGACTCCTCGTCCCCCAACAAGGGGGCTTCCGCCATGGCCGCTCTGCAATAGATAATTTAGTGTCGCTCGAGTCGGCCATCCGCACTGCTTTCACCAGGCGTGAGCACATGGTAGCGGTATTCTTCGATCTTCGCAAGGCGTACGACACCACCTGGCGCCACCATATACTGGCTACGCTGTATGACTGGGGCTTACGTGGTCCCCTACCGACGTTCATACAGAATTTTTTATCACTCCGTACTTTCCGAGTTAGGGTCGGTACCTCCCTCAGTAATCGTCATACCCAAGAGAACGGGGTCCCCCAGGGCTCCGTTCTCAGTGTACCTTTATTTTTAGTTGCCATAAACGGCCTTACGGCGACTGTGGGGTCATCGGTCTGTTCGTCCTTGTTTGCCGATGACTTCTGTCTATACTACAGTTCTGCTAACATTGGTGTCATTGAAAGACGACTGCAAGGAGCCATTCAAAAGGCACAATCATGGGCCTCAGCGCACGGCTTCACATTCTCAGCATCCAAAACCCAAGTGATGCACTTTTGTCGTCGTCGGGTCGTTCATCCTGACCCGGAACTCTACCTTGCTGGCGAACAGCTTCATGTAGCAGAAACGCATCGGTTTCTTGGCATGCTGTTCGACAACCGACTGACTTGGGGACAACACCTCCGTCAGTTGAAGCGAAAATGCTGGCGGCATCTAAATATATTGCGCTGTCTCGGCCACACTGCCTGGGGAGCTGGCCGTCAAACTCTGCTGCATCTCTTTAAGGCCCTAATATTATCACGCTTGGATTATGGGAGCCAGGTGTATGACTCTGCGGCGCCTTCAGCATTGCGGACCTTGGATCCCATTCTTCACAGTGGTGTTCGTCTTGCAACAGGGGCTTTCCGCACCAGCCCTGTGCCAAGTCTCCTCGCTGAAGCTGGCATCCCTCCCTTGAGGTTTCGCCGGCAACAGTTATTAGCTTCCTATGCAGTCCACGTTCATGCTTCGCCTCATCATCCTAATCGCAGGCTTTTGTTTCCACACACCTCCCTTCCCTCTCCAGACCGTCGACCCCGATCAGGACTGCCAATCGCGGTTCGGGTACATACTCTCCTTTCCTCATTAGAGTCCTTCCCCCTACCTCCCGCATTCTCCTGCCAATCTCATATCCCTCCTTGGTCCATCCCTCGCCTACAACGTAACCTGAAATTGTCCTGTGATCCAAAGACAACGGTTTCACCACATATACTTCACCAACAGTTTCTGGAGATCCTTGGTACGTTCCGCGATGCAGAGGTCATCTATACTGATGGCTCCCAGGTCGGAGGCAGAGTGGTTTACGCCTATGTTCATGGCGACCACATTGAACAACGCTCCCTTCTTCCTGGCTGCACCATCTTTACTGCTGAACTGATCGCTGTACTTCGTGCTCTCGACCACCTTCGCACACGCCCGCGGAAGTCATATGTCATTTGCAGTGACTCCCTGAGTGGCCTACAAGCTCTCGAAAAAATGTTTCCCCAAACATCATCTGGTGCAACACATCCATGAGTCTGTGTTCAGTCTCGGCGTGTCTGGCCGTTCGGTGGCTTTCATCTGGACCCCGGGCCACATAGGCATTCCAGGGAATGAACGAGCTGATCGGCTGGCCAAGCAGGCCATCGCCTCGCAGCGTCTGGATATTGGTACCCCAGAAAGAGACATCTGTTTGGGTCTGCGCCACAAGATATCTATGGCTTGGAACTCGGAATGGTTGACATTAAGCACGCCCAACAAGCTTCGTGCGATCAAATCTTCGACAGCAGCTTGGAAAACGTCTCTTAGGCCATCTAGAAGGGACTCTGTCATCCTCTGTCGCCTGCGTATAGGCCATACAGGGCTCACGCACGGCCATCTCTTACGTCGAGAAGACCCGCCAAACTGCCATTGTGGCGCTCTGCTGACTGTGGTCCACATCTTGGTGGACTGTCCTCTTTTAGCTGCATTGCGGCAATCTTTTAACCTGCCTACTGCGCTTTCTTCGATTTTAGGTGACGACGCCTCTATGGCTGACTGTGTTTTAGATTTTATTCGCGCAGCTGGAGTTTATCATAAGCTTTAATGGTGGATTCATACGCCTGATCTTCAGGCATACACCGCTTATAGTTTTACTCTGTTGTCAATTTTATCTTGTCAGTCCTATTTCCGACTGGCAGTTGTAGTCTGTGCAGAATGGCTGGCTCATCCATTATTATCCTAGTGATCAGCCAGCCAACAACATCTGCTGTGGTTTTAAGTAAATCTGATTACTTGTTCCACCTCTCTTGAGGTTTCTTTCTCTTTTTATGTCGTACTTATGACCAACACTGTCTTCAGTATGTCTTGCGTACTGGTTGCAGGGTGCTTAATTTTAAAGATACATGAAACCCTGTGATATTTTATCTGGGAACAGGGGACTGATGACCCGGTAGTTTAGTCCCCTTTAAACACCCAACGAACCAACCATGCAGCTGCAGAATGTTTATGCTCTCTACCAACCTTACCTACGTAAACAGCAGTATGTGCCGTAGCCATTGTGTCTTTATTGTTGATTGTTGTTCATCATTGTAAGTTTTTATTTCTAACTATTTGTTCCATGTAGTTTCACAAGTAACAGTTATTTTGTAGCAGTTTCATATAAATAAGTTTCCATTTTCGATTACTCAAACAGGATGGAGACACACAGCACCGACAGCCGCATACGATAAGATGTGGAATGAGATCATAATTTCGCAAAGTTTTTACTTATAGTGTTCATAATTAGTAGCATAAGTTTATGTTTTCGATTAGTCATACATTAAAGTGATGCTTAATTTTGTGTCCCTTCTGTGAAACATTAAGCCATTAGTTACACTTTCATTTAAAAGCTGTAAGCTATACGACATGAGCTGGTTGCAATGGGAGAAGGAGGCGGGGCCTAACTTAACAGCCAATGCGCTATGAGCCCAGTCTCTGCTCAGAGCTCAGGTAAAAGTGTGAGGATTATACCACTTTTCTGTACACTAATATCCCACATGCTCATGGTCTTGCTGCTCTTTAACACTAGCTTTCTGAGCACCCTTCAGACTCCAACCCCAATACCTCATTCCTTATAACCCTTACACATCACATCCTAACAAACAATTACTTTCCATTTGAAGGAAAAGTATACAGTCAAATCCACATCACAGCCATGGGCACACATATGGAACCCTCCTGTGCCAACCTATCATGGGCCATCCAGAGGAAACCTTCCTAGCGTCCCTGAATCCCTAGTCTGATTCAGGTTCATTGATGATATTTTCATGATTTGGACTCGGCGCCAGGACACGCTATCCTTGTTCCTTTACAACCTCAACTCCTTCTCTCCCATCAGTTTCATTTGCTCCATCTCAACCCGGCATGTCACCTACGTGGATGTTAACCTCCACCTCACTGACAGTTCCAGCCACATTAAACGTACTTATTACCAACAGCACCTGCACTTAGACAGCTGTCATCCATTCCACATCAAAAAATCGCTTCCATACTACCTTGTCACCCTTGGATGAATAATTTGGGGTGATAAGTCCCTTGCCCAATATGCTGAAGGCCTCATAAAGGTCTTCACAGACAGACATCAGTTTCCTAACCTAGTCTGCAAACAGATTTTCCACACCATATCTCTACAAACCACGAATTCTCCCTCCACCCCAATAACCATTCACAAAGGAGTGTCCTTGTCACAAATACCACCCCTTATTGGAACAATTAAATCACATGCTTCGAGAGGGCCTTTGATTATCTGTCATTGTGCCCTGAAATGAGAGAGATCCTACCCAAGATCCTTCCGATCCCTCCTAAAGTGGTGTTCTGTCACCCACCCAATGTCCACAACAACCTAGTTCATGCCTATGCCATTCCCAATCCTAACATGTTACCACAGGGATCAAAGCTCTGTGGAAGACCTCAGTGCAAAACCTGCCCAATCCATCCACCCAGCACTTACTCCTATAAGTATATTATTCTACCCCAACAGAGGTTGGGCCACCTGTGAAAGCAGTCATGTCTTTACTAACTCTGCTACAATCATTGCACAACATTTTAAATTGGTGTGACAATGACCAGCAATCCATCAGGTTGAATGGCCACCGTCAAACTGTGGCAAATAGCAAGATGGATCGTGGTACAGCATGCAGCTGAACACAGCACTCTAGATTTCAGTGGCTGCTTTACTACCCAAGCCATCTGGATCCTCCCCTCCACCATCAGCTCTTACGAACTGAGCTGATGGAAGTTCTCTCATCTTCACATTCTATGGTCCTGCAACTACTCTGGCCTCAATCTAAAATAACTTGGCATCCCTAGACCCTATGCCTAACATCCCCCTCCCCCAACTCCCTACTCATTACTCTGTATCCCTCCAATTCATGTCTTCCTTCCAACTGTGTGTTGCCTTTTACAATATCCTCTAATTAATTACTTTTTCAAATCCCCCTTTCTCCCCACATGCCTCTACACCTCCCTTTTATCCTCTCCTGCCCCTCCCCATCACTGCTTTCAGTGCTGCATCTCACATTCCCATCTGTCAGAGCCTTTACAATCCATCATTCAATGTGGAACTTTCCATCCCCAGCCTTACCTGGCAACCTTCCCCCTCCACTTCCCTCCTCACTCACTGTCAAGATGCTTGTGGCGCTGGAGCAGGCATAGATGGTTGTTGCGTGTGTACGGTTGGCTGAGTGACTGAGAGAATGTATGCTTCTTTTTCTGGCGAAGACCGTGGCTGAAAATTTATTTTTTCTTGCCTGCCTTTACTGTGAGTTGTTATCTGTCCACCATTTTTAACATTCCAATTGGATTTTCCATTGTCATATTAGTGTCTATTTCATTCGGTTTCCTTCCCAGTGTCCACTGATAACTGTCAGAGGTGGTCCTACATCCAGTGACTGCACCAATTCGTATCAGGCTTGGAACATACTGCCATGAAGTGTGACTTCTGTTTCGGGATCCTATCAGTTAGGATTTTTTTATTACCCCTGTTTTTACCCTATGTTAAGTTCCTTAAAGTGTAGCATTATTTCTTCTAGAAGCATTTTGCAGCCAGCATTGATATGACAGCTATACAAATTTATTTACATTGTGTTCAAAGGCACATCCAAACATGGTAGTTGCTGTCTCGTATTTGGGGATAATGAATTGTTTGGAGCTTGCTTACATTCTTTGTGATATACAGAATGTTTGTAAAGTCAGTCACAGAAAGAAAATGCAACAAGATAGAAATATGAAACCTTCACCAAATCTTACTATTACATAATTTTGGTTTTTGTGCACTCACACTCATACTTATGCTGAAATAGAATGAAGCAAATTATGTAGCTGCAGTAGGTCAAGCCATTTCATTCAAGATGCAGAGAAAAGTTCTGTGGCTTGCTAAATTTGAATCTGTGACACATGTTCAGCACGAGTACTACATTGTGTACAATGAAGTCCCATCTCACAGTTGAAGAAAACTGGCAGTTTGCTGGAGTAAAAACATTTTGGTAATTTTTCTGTTTTGTAGGGACACTACAGGTCATGGACTGCTAAGAAACTCCAAGAAATTGGTGTTTCAATTGCACGAGAACCGCACCTAATGAAGACTTCAGTTCATAAAGTTTTAAAGAAATGTCTCAGTTTTATGGATTGTAGACTACAGGTGTTACACACTATTCACCCAAACTGTTTGAATTTGCTTCAAAGATGCTTAATGAGATTGAACATGATTATTAGTTCCTAAAGAGAATAATTCTGTTGACATTGGATGAGAGGGAATGCATGACATAAATGTTGATTAAAAATATGTAGAATCTGTTATTTACTTGCTTTTCATTCAAATCCATTTCTTAAAAATCCCCTTGTTCATACTAACATGTCTAAGATAATTTTCTTCTGCTTTTCAGGAAAAGAAACTGCAACCAAAAATAAACCTGCAGCGCAGGAAGCTGCTAGTTCCAGCACATTTTTAAAGGATATACACAAGCAGTCTCAGCTGACCAAAAAACAATCTCATACGGCTGTAAATAGTCCAAGTACCTCCAATGAATACAGAAGCCCCAACTCTGATTCCAAAGAATCTAAGAGACAAGTTCAACAGAAGACGCCCACAGAAAAAATAAAGGGTCACTTTCCAAAACCATCCTCTTCAAATAACTTATCAAATAGCCAAGCAACACACAATGAAGCAGCTGAGAGATCGAGTAAAGAATCACGCTTGGAGATGAAAAGAAAAATAAGGGAACAGTGGAACAATATCTCATCAGTGGTACCTGTCAGTGACAATGTACGGGAGAAGTTAGCAGCTGGTGCACCATACAATTTTTTCCTTACAACAGTGCTTGATTCCAGGCCTACACATTCAGAGATGTTATCAATTACATTTGCTGATTTACTACATCCTTCCCTTGGAGAACTGAAAGCATCATTGCAAGTGAATTTTATGGTCGAATTAGAATGGCTGTTGGAGCAGTACGACTCTCATGGCTACAAGTTAGTTTCATATGTTAATACATTTAAATTATAGGCATGCATAAATTAGTAATATATCTTCAAAAATACATTTTTAACAAGGCTTATTCATCTAAAATATCTTGAGTGGAGAGCCAGTAACCAGGAAAGAAAATCTTAAGTTAAATATTCTGCTACCTATAAATGAGAGAGAAAGTTGTAATAATGACAAAGGGAGCAGAGACATTGTTGCAGAGGTTAAGTTGATGAGAGGTGAGTGAAAGTTCCTGTACATGAGTTTCTGGTATTTTGAAGAAACATTCAAATTACTAACTCAGTGACCCACACAGAATGTTCGTAGTGTCTGTGCTAAGAAGCATGCCCTATGACAGGTTACCACATGTGGCCTCTATTTATTTCTCATTGGCAGTGTAGTTATCATTGTGTTAATAAGTGAAATTAAACAGCTAGTCCACACCAGCTTGTATATGATATGGGTCATCTTATACACTCATTTTCAGAACTCTCTCTCTCTCTCTCTCTCTCTCTCTTCAAAATACTAAATAGAAGTTCATATTGATTGATTGATTTTGTCAGGGAAGCCAAAACAATTATGGTCCAACCCGCCCACTGCCAGCATTGAAACTAAGTTTATTGTGCGATATCGCTCCCTGTATATCTACTAAAGCCAACCAATGCCCTTGAACAGTGCAAGGAGTCCCTTTACAAGTTCTTTATTAGACACAATTTCTTCGGGTCTGTGTGTCCCAAATGTTCTGTGCCTTCTGCTCTCCAATGCAGTGCATTCAAAGATTAGATGTGATGCAGTTTCATCACTGTGGTGTCGTACAAATCTAAAGTGCGCGCCACCTACTTTCGGCATGTGCCGCCATGCACGCACGGCGCGGCGTTCTTACGACATCAGCCACGAGCGCCCTCTGCTGCTATCCCGCTTGTGGCCATCACTGAACGACATCGTTCACTTGGGACTGAGATAGGAACCAGTTAACACTTCGGAATCAGATAGGCACCAGTGAAGAATTGGCTATCGGATAGGCACTAGGCAGGCCTCTAGCTCAAATATGTATCAGCATTCTGCAGTACTGAGCTATGTAAAAGTTAAGTATTGTAATCTTTCTATGAAATATATATCTCATTCTAATTTACTCTAGTGTTTCTAGTTTCTACTGTCCCGCTGGCTGGTCAACTCCATACCGCACAAGTGTGTATCCTTTATTCCTGTGTCGGTTAAATTCTACTCAGCCACCGACACCTACGACGGAAACGAGACACGAAAGCAGCAACTAGGCTGGGACACAAAAATCACCATCATCACTGATCCTACATTTAGGGTCCTCTTCTGTTATTCCCATTGTATGTAGGTGTTTATTGAAATTCCCGTGGCCTGTCAGTAATCCAACTATGGGTAATCTCTCTCCTGTTCAAGCCCATGATTACAGAGCTTCTTTTAAAACATGACTTTGGCATCATTACCTTGCCATGTTTTTCTTTATAGACCTTGGTCCAATATTCTATGTGCTGTCTTCTGAGCCAGTTACATAGCTCCAATTTGATCAATGCCTTGGTGATTGTCAGGACAGGTTCCGGTCCAATAAATGTAGTCTCTGCCCCCATTTTGGCTAATCTGTCGGCATGTTCATTGCCACTGATCCCTGAGTGCCCAGGGACACACAATAGATTTACTCTGTTGCTTTCCCGTAGCTCCACCAAAACCTTGTGACATTCTACAACAATGTTAGATCTTGTTGCAGGAGCTACCAGTGATCTGAGGGCTCCCTGGCTGTCTGAATAGATGTAGATGCTACGGTCTTTTTAGCACCTACGCAAATCCTCCTCCACACACACCCTGATGGCAGTGATTTAGCCTGGAATACTGAGGCCAGTTTCCGTAGAGAGATGACACTCTCCAGTCTTGGCTGAACCCTGTATACCGTGGCCCCAACGCCTTGGTCTGATTTCAACCCATCAGTGTACCAGACAACGTCCCCCGTACGGTGTCGAACTATTTTCTCCCACTGCTCCCTACTTCCAATTGTTATATTGAAAGGCCAGCATTTTCCCAACCTTTCCTATATTTACCTCACTCACTATTTTAGTGTGTGATTCTGGATATCCCAAAGAGTTTCAGTTTTTGCCAGATTTGAGCCTGTATGCACGAGCTGCTGCCTCCATCTTGACCCAAAGGTGTAATGGGGGCATATCCAGCAAGGTTTCCATCCCAGCAGTTGGTGTGCTTCTAATTCCGCCTGTTATGGCTAAGTAGGCTAATCACTGCACCTTACCAAGCTCCTTAGGAGCAACCTGCTGTTCTACCTTCTTCCACCACCCGACCGCCCGTAGGTGATCCTGGGTCTAATCACCGTTGTGTATATCCAGTACATACTCTTAGAGCTCAAGCCCCAGTTTTTACCACAAGCTCTTCTGGTAATTACCAGAGTACCTTTCGCCTTGGAGCAAATATTCCTAATGTGAGGGGTCCATGTCAGTTTCTCATCTCAGGTAACCCCTAGATATTTCACTTTCCCCTTCACAGGCAGAGCTTCATCGAAAAGCTTTATATTCCAACTTGAATGTTGCATATGCTTCTTCCTGAATGGTACAACAACAGTCTTATTAGGAATAACCCCCAGAACCTGTTTTCTGCACCAATCTTGCACAATGTCCAATGCACCTTGTGCCATATTCCTGACTGTGTCAGCAAATTTGCCAAGTATTACTATGACAAGGTCATCTGCGTATCCTTGGCAAAAGTACTGCCTAGAGTTTAATTCTCCAATGAGTTCATTCACCACTAGATTCCACAATAAAGGGGAAAGAACTCCTCCTTGCGGGCAACCCCTAGTGGTGTTGATTACCATTTTTTCATCCATCATGGAAACCTCTATCTTTCTTCCACTGAGCATGGCCCTAGTCCACCTACATACTGTATAGTGGTCCCTAGGTCATGCACCTCTGCTGCTTCAACCATGGAATCGAAAGTAATGTTGCTAAGAGCCCCCTCGATGTCCAGGAAGATACAGAGGGCTATTTCCTGAAATTGTAGCGCTTTCTCCACCTTCCCAACGAGTTGGTGGAGAGCTGTCTCACATGATTTGCCTCGCTGATACACATGTTGGTTTGAATGTAGGGACTTGGTGGACATCAGGATGCAGCAACATGATGAAGGAATCACGAGGGAAATTGTTTAGGCCTCAGAATATCTTCCTCATGAAGACAGCATGTTCTGGAGTTTCTTAGATTTCTAGTGTAAATCAGCTAACCTCCAGTACCACCGAGGCCTGATACACCCCCTTTGTATAAATAGGCTTCTTGTATCAGGGCCACGTCCACCTCCTGTCGCCCCAGGTGACGGCTCAGAGCAGCAGTGACCCCTTTACTGTGCTGCAGGTTTACTTGCAGCAGTTCCACTCCCCATCTTGCTGCCAGTATTGCCTTTAAGGTCTTTGATAACTCTGATGGCGACCTGCGAGAACCCTAAAACAGTTTCAGGCCTTGCTCTCCCATTGCCTTCAGGGACTTCTCTCCGACCTCCACCACCAGGGTTCGTCCTTCTGGAACGACCTTTTGGTTGATTACCCTCCAATCCTCGGTCGAGACTTTTGGGTTCTGGACCCTTATTTTCTCGAACAGAGTCTTTGGAGGGACATCCTTAAGGGCCTTTGGTACCCATATTGATACCTTTGCGGTCTTCAGGAGTTTGACTGTTGTCTTGACCAGCAGCTTCGCATCCTCCCATGGGGATATCATGGGCACCTTGTCCTTAAGCCATTCTGCTGAGTGCTCCCCCTTGCAGACAAAAATGAGGGCACTGTGATCTAGATAGACCCTCCTGAATTTGGGTCCTGGACCAGTGTCCCCCCCCCCCCCCCATCTCTTCAAAGAGGGCCATCTGCATGAGCTGCTCCTGCTTTGAGGTGATGCTCAGCAGTGGATATCCTTCTTGGGCAGCCACCATCCTAAAGACCGAGACTGCAGTACTATAGATCTGTTTCCCTGCCTCGGCTTTTTAGGATCACGCTTGTCCAGAGAGGAGGGAGTCGTAGATTCCTCCCTAACCCTCTTGCCACCTGTCTTTGACGTCGAGGGGGTCTGTGTATCCCCTTCGACCTGAGGCACTTTCTTTTTGGGGTCTTCGGCTCAAGCCCTTTAATTCGCTCCACTTATGCTTAGGAAGCCATTCTTTTCCTTCCTTCTGCTGCTGTTCAGTTCATATTGGTATGTTCTGCAGAAATGATTAGCATTTGAACCATGTAAGCTTATGGGTTCAGGGCCAAAACAGATATCGCGATGCAACACCACCTACTGGTAAAATGCTCCTGTGTCTTACATTGCTGCTATAGCTCCTGGTTCATCAATTAGATGTGGGACTTCGTCCCCTCCAAAGGTCTGAGGCATTTTGCTCTGATTGTTGCCAGTATCATATTGAAGTACCTGGGAAGCAGGTTGCTAGCCTTACTTGCCCAGGGTGCTCTGGGTTTTACCCCTAACGGTTGAGAGACTAACCGATGGATTTGGTAGTCTTTGCCATCTGAGCACAAAGGTGGGCATGACTCGGAATATGTCAGAGATGCTGAACCTTATTCCAAAGTAACTGGTATCCCAACTATCAGAACCATTTACTTGACCACTCATAAATTGCCCATGGTTCATGAACTAGGATATGAATACAGGAACCCACACCATGAACCACGTCAGTTTTATAAGCACTTGGTAAATCTGCGCTGTGTGACTGTCATTGTAATGGCCTTGTGAAATGAGGCCTCTGCTTGAAAACAAATGATGCCTTGAGTATTGTGGAATATGTACAAACTGTGAAGCATAGTGTATATGGATATAATTTTTTCTCTATTGTCATTGTAATATTTAACAACTTAACTGAAGTACACAATTTGTTTTATAACACCTTCAGAGAACAATTAACAAAACAAAGTAAAGTAATGAATAATAGATTTCCAGTACACTTTGTTTTCAATTGGGTTTCATTGTAACTTTTTTTATTAGAAAAGGAAATGGAAAAATAATGCCACTTTTGCTGAAATCTATTAGGCAAATCGAATTGACTAAAGCAAAGAATATATATATTAATAGAACATCTCTTAAGATATGATGCTCTTGTCTATAGTGGGAAGTGTAGACGATAAAAATTGTAGAGAGAGACTAGGTGATGTATACAGTAATCAGGTTCAAATGTATGTTGCTTGTAGTAGTTTTTCAGAGATGATGAGGCTTTCGAAGGATAGATTAGCATAAAGAACTGTATAAAACTATTTGTCAGACTGAAGACAGCAACAGCAAGAACAACGACAACATAAGTGCTGTGAGACATTCCATCAGCTCTTTCCACAAAGTTGCTACAACCACACAACACAGTGCCTGCCGTATTGGCCGTTCGGCCATCAGTACCGCTCCACAGGTTGCTAGCCCGGCAGGCACCAGACCATAACCCCAAGCCAGAGAAGTACACGCCAGCACTCAACACAATAAGCTGTAATACTCGATCCAGCAGAGTGCTCCACCAGAGCGATCTTGGATGTGGCTAAGTGACAGTGCGCTCTGCGTCAGCCGCAAGAACTATGTCACACGCATTTAAGGCCTGCAATAGCCGTCTACAGGCAGTCTCTCGTCCACTGTCATGGAAGAACCGAGATCCGCCGACCGACCTCTGGCTATTCGGACTAGTAGTAGCGTTATTGTAATGTACTGTATTGTGTTTTGATAACTGACTGTGTAGAACTGACAAGTAGTTATTGTAATGGCCCTGAATGACAAGTTGGGATAAACTGTTCAGTTGCAGAACAAAATAAATTTTTGTTGACAGCATCCGTGTCCTGTTTATAACAAAAGTTACAGTTTATTTTTATGTTGCACATTCATGTGATGGTGCTGTAATTTTTTATTTGACTGTTGCCTGCTTCTAGTAAGAATTTTGCTATTTTCTATTAACATTTTTCTTATTATTCTACAGGATGGTCTGTACAGTAAAAATACAGTTACCATACCGTGTTTTTTATTAATTCGAGAAAATTTGTACAGTATTTGGTGAAACAAGAGTTTTAACTGCATAGTATTATTATGTATCAGAAGATAACCACCTGATACTACTGGATGCACCAATAATATATTTTGTTGGTTGTAATGTATTAAGTGTATCTAGCCACCATGTTGAAATACAGATTTCATCTGAAACTGAAGAGAGATTGGTAATGTAACACTTTCTCTCTCAATACTGACTTTCGCATAATAGGTTTACAGAGTGAATAAAAGTTTAAAACCTGAATCAAATAACTTCATAGAAACAAATTTTATTTATTGCAACAGAGTTATGCTTGCTTCAAAACTGTGAAAAATATCTGATGGATATCATATTTCAATATTTTGCACTATCTGACTAAGGAAATTTTATTTTGATCCTCATTGAAAAGTGTGTAATAGTGGGAAACATATGTGTATGTAACTCATATTTGTTTAGTGGGAAATATGTTTATCCTGATTGTACTGACTCAGGTACACATTGGCCTGCACATTAGTGACAGTAGGAGCACAGAGCTATGACTGGCCTTTATAACCCACTGGAAATTGATTTCACTTGTTTTTTGTTAACTGACTGATAGTAGAATTACAGATATAAATAAAATTGTTCTGGTTATACCCATTATTTTTTTATTTCATTTTGATATTGATATTATACCACAGAAGTTGTCAATTGCACCTAAAATTACTATTAATAATTTATCTTTCTGACAGGAAAAAACCATTACTCATTCTTTATGAAGATGATGGCGATGATTTCAAAAAGTGCAAGAACATCCCAGATAATGTGAAGGGTTATCGAGTAAAGCCTGGAAGTGCATTTGGCCATCATCACACGTTAGTATTTTCTATTGCATTTCTATGAGCCAGTAATTTGGACCTTTAATTTTTTGTGTTGTAATGAGTCAGTGGAATTATATACTTTGCAGTGTTTCTTTACAGATATTTTAAGACTATTATAAAGCCACATCAAATCCTTTTAGAAACCAATTCTTCGTTATTATTTTTATTATCATTATTATGAGGGATGTCCAAAAAGCAACTTCAATTTTGAAATAACAATCAAACCAGTTTCAATACAAAAGTCTTATTACATAATCTGAAAACTACAGTTTTTCTCTATTTTTATATATTGTCTCCAAAGTTTTCGAAATACCCATTACATAAATCTGATGCCTGTATTTGTAGCCAATGAATCTCTTCTTCATTGATAGTGTAGTGTGCAAGACACTTTTTGAGATATCAGAACAGATGAAATTTGCTAGAGGCCAAGTCCAAAATGTACTGGGTTATTTTGGTTAAAGTGCAGTTCATGCATACAAGACTGGTGCTTGACTTGTAGATGTTGGCAACAGCACAATGAATGACTGGAGGTGAAGGCAGCCAATCGGGAGTCACTTTCAGGCAGCAAATAAGAAGTACTAGATCTTTATGTTTTGTTAACATGTAGTACTTATGAGTGCCACCACCACCACGGAATGGAATGAAATGTATAGTACTTATGAGGATAATTAATATACTCATGAGACAAGTGTACATCAAGAATCTGTCAACCATATAGCAGGATCAGCATTATTTATTCATTTCATGATGGACACAAAAGATTATTCCCCTCATTCTCTAACAATGGATTTTTTAAGAGCTTGCACATTTTCTCTTCACCATGAAATAAATAATTAATGCTGCTATTGCTCTATGGTTGACAGGTTGTTGATATACTCTTGTCCGGTGAGTAAATTAATTACCCTCGTAAATACTACATGTCAATGGTCAGTTGCTTCACACATCACTCCCTCACAATTGCACCTTCCATATATATAGTAAAAAAAAAAAAAAAGGTTAAAAAATCAACCACACACATGGACACACACAATGAGGGATTATAAATGAAAATATCAATTGCCAAAAACACTACTGGCAAACACCAGAACAAGTTTTAATACTGATGCCAAATTTACTAGACATCAAACACGCAGTCTTATAGGCCGCCCGGCTGTCATTCATCATGCCATTGCCAATGTCTAGGCATAAACTGCACTTTAACCATTGTTTTCATGCAGCCAAGTTTTGCACACATTTGGTAGTGAGCAGTTGTATCTGGTCACACTCAGGCTGCCACTCCAACCATGTTAGAACAGTGACAATAAAGACAAACAGTCCATCATATTGGCTAAAAGTTTTGTTTTTATAGCAAGCAATCTGCCATGAAAGAGGGTTCTTGGATTTTCCCTACTGCAAAGCCACACGCATTTGGCATTGTTAACCTCTTTGTTTTCTGCTGTTCTCTTCGCCTTTCTTGAACAACTCCCATCTTCATTCACAAGGAGCGGCACAATGATTAAAATTGAGGACCTGTGTTTTTGTCTGAAATTGTTAATGTCCCATGCTAAAGATCTCTGCTAACAGCTTACCACTCATGCCTTTGTCTAATTTTTTGAGCATTTTCATCTTGTTCGTCAACAACAATTTAATATGTGCTTCCTTTTAGAAGAACTGTGCCAAACTGTAAATTAAAATACATTCACAAAGAAAAGAAACAGATGATGAAACACATAACAACAAATAAGTGTATATGTGAACTTTACAGAAATGATTGATGATTGTCACACAAACACAACAGTTCCCATGTTGTCATACAACAATGTGTGCTCTATGTTCATTGATCACTGGTTGATTTTGTCTGTAATAACTGTTGAACAAACACAACAATTTTTATCATACAACACAAATTTCTTTTTCCTCTACACAATCCATATAATTGCTCATCTGAATAGTTTGAGTTCAGATAATTTGAGTTTTATCATATTTATTTGCCTTAAGCATAATTGCTAAAGTTTGCTATGTATTCTTTGCAGGAAAATGTCCATATTCTGTTATGAGGATGACAGTGTGAGAGTTGTTATAAGTACTGCTAACCTCATTGCATCTGACTTCGAGAACAGAACTCAAGGGTAATGAACGCATGTATTTTTTACTTAAGTTTTACTTATTTACTAACATTAATCAGAAGAAAATGGAATCAAATAATCCAAGAAAGAAAAACAAGACTAGTAGCAATTTTAATTTGAAATCAACAGTATATATTTTATGTACGTTTCATTCATATTAACATCAAAATAGTTGAATATGAGACACTCTTCATTGATAGCGGACTAAGCATATTGGAGGCCTCGGACAGTATAGAGTCTCTCTCAGATCATGTGTGGGAGATTGGGACTCGTAGAATTCTCCCTGAAAGAGGTCTACTACTACTTCAGAAGATACAATCATGAATAATAATGAACTCGCTACTCTCAACCTAGAAAGAATAGCTGTGTGGTTAGCAGCATAGCTATGCATGTTGAAGCTATAGGTTTTAAGACCAACTGTAAGCAATTTTTATAAACCTAATCATCTTTTTAACGGATATGGGAACAATGACTTTTGTATTGTTACTTTCCACATGTACTTTGGACATTTTTGCAAATGTGGCACAATTTTGAGGGTAAATGACATTTACACTCTTCGTTGTAACAAATATTTAACTGTTGGAAAAGATGTAGGAGGGCAAGACCTACAAAGAATCCTTGGATATCACAGGAGATACTAAATTTAATCGATGAAAGGAGAAAATATAAAAATGTAGTAAATGACACAGGTAAAATGGAGTACAGACGACTAAGAAATGAGATTGACAGGAAGTGCAAAACGGCTAAGCAGGAGTGGCTAGAAGGCAAATGCAAGGATGTAGAAGAATGTATAAATAGGGGAAAAATAGATACAGCCTACAGGAAAATAAAAGAAATATTTGGAGATAAGAAAAACAGCTCTATGAATATCAAGGACACTGATGGAAAACCAGTTCTCAGCAAAGAAGGGAAAGCTGAAAGGTGGAAAGAGAATATAGAGGGGCTCTACAAAGGAAATGAACTTCGAGACACTATTGTAGGAAGGGAAGAGGATGTAGATGAAGATGAAATAGGAGATACTGTACTGAGAGAAGAATTTGACAGAGCCCTGAAAGACCTAAGTTGAAGCAAGGCCCCTGGAGTAGATGATATTCCCTCAGAGCTACTGAAGTCTCTGGGAGAACCAGCCATGACAAAATTGTTTCACATTGTGTGTAAGATGTATGAGACAGGTGAAGTACCCTCAAACTTTAAGAAAAATGTTATAATCCCCATTCCAAAGAAAGCGGGTGCAGACAGGTGTGAAAACTACAGAACCATCAGTTTAATAAGTCATGGCTGCAAAATATTAACACGAATTATATACAGAAGGATGGAAAAGCTGGTAGAAGCCGACCTTGGGGAAGATCAGTTTGGATTCAGGAGAACATAGGAACACGGGAGGCAATACTCACTTTAAGGCTTATCCTAGAAGATAGATTAAGAAAAGGCAAACCTACATTTCTAGTTTTTGTAGATTTGGAGAAGGCTTTTGACAATGTTGATTGGAATAAACTCTTTCAAGTTCTGAAGCAAGCAGGAGTAAAACATAGGGAGCGTAAGGTGATTTACAACTTGTACAAAAACCAGACAGCGGTTGTCAGAGTTGAAGGGCATGAAAGGGATGCAGTGGTTGGAAAGGGAGTAAGGCAGGGTTGTAGCCTTTCCCCAATGTTGTTCAATTTGTACATTGAGCAAGCTATAAAGGAAAGCAAGGAGAAATTTGGAGAAGGAATTAAAGTTCAGGGGGAAGAATTAAAAACGTTGCGTTTTGCCGATGACATAGTAATTCTGTCAGATACAGCAAAGGACCCGGAAGAGCAATTGAACGGAATGGACAGTGTGCTGAAAGGTATATATAAGATGAACATTAACAAGAGTAAAACTAGGGTAATGGAGTGCAGTGTAAGAAAATCAGGTGATGCTGAAGGAATTAGATTACGTAACGAAGCAATAAAGGAGGTAGATGAGTTTTGTTACTTGGGCAGTAAAATAACAAATGATGGTCGCAGTACAGAGGATATAAAATGCAGAATGGCAATGGGTAGAAAGGCGTTCTAGAAAAAGAGAAATTTGTTAACAGCGAATATTGATTTAAACATAAGGAAGTCCTTTCTGAAGGCATTTGTATGGAGTGTTGCCTTGTATGGGAGTGAAACATGGATGATAAACAGTGTGGACAGGAAGAGGATAGAGGCTTTTGAAATGTGGTGCTACAGAAGAATGCTGAAGATTAGGTGGGTGGATCGCGTAACTAATGAGGAGGTACTGGACAGAATTGGGGAGAAAAGAAATTTCTGGCATACCTTGACTAAAAGAAGAGATAGATTGGTAGGACACATTCTTAGACATCAAGGAATTGTGAATTTAGCGTTGGAGGGAAGTGTGTGGGGTAAAAACTGCAGAGGAAGACCAAGAGATGGATACAGTAAGCAGATTCAGACAGATGTAGGTCGCCGTTCTTATGTGGAGATGAAGAGGCTTGCTCAGGATAGGGTATTGTGGAGAGCTGCATCAAACCAGTCTCCGGACTGAAGACCACAACAACAACGGAAAAGATGTGGGGAAGAGCAGCTTTTGCGTGTGCATAAGGTTAAGAGGGCTTGCTGCTTACATTGTCACGTGACCCGAAGGTAGCTTGTCTCTTTATCGTAACAGATTCATTTTGTTACAGTCATGTAACAGTGTAATCAGGTACTTACTGTGTTTTAGTGTTCATGTGCACATTCATCTGTTCTTGGTGTTTATCATCAAAGAAAAATGAAGAATGTTCAGTATCTTTTATAAACAAGTTACTCATCTTTAAGCTTGGAAAAGAAGTGTGAAATAGTGAAGCTTGGTAGACCGGCACGCTAGCTCAAGTTGAAGCAAGTGCAAACAAGTCGAGGTAAGACATTATGCAGAAATGAAATGAAAATATATCTACAGGGGAGGTGGGTGCCGAAACATTGACATGCCCATCTGATAGAAGTGAACCCCCAGTCATCTGAAGCACCAGATGCTACTGTAAAAATCAAATTTAATTTTCTGCTAAAATGTTGTTTTATCTATTATGATAGTACTGTTAATATATATTACTCTGTGTTTAATGAATATGTAAAAGTTTTGTTAAGGTTTATTTTTAGAATGTCATAATTTATTTTTCTTGAACCTTGTGCTTCCTGCTCACAGTTAAGAAAACAAAGCAATCCCGGGTTACAAAGAAAAAAGGAAAAGGGAGAGAGAGAGAGAGAGAGAGAGGAGAAGAAGAAGATGACAGAAACAGTTGGAAGCCACTGTCATATCATTTAGTTCCAAAATGAATGGAAAATCATAGCTTGATGAGATGAGTCCCGTTTGCAGTTGATAAGAGCTTATGGTAGGTTCTGAGTGTGGCAAACACACGATGAAACCATGGACCCAAGTTGTCAACAAGGCACTGTGCAAGCTTGTGATGGGTTCATAATGGCTAGGTTTGGCTACTTGGAGACCATTTGCAGCCATTCATGGCCCCGTGTTCTCAATCAATGGTGAAACTTTTATGGATGACAGTGTAACATATCACTGGGCCATAATTGACTGTGACTGGTTTGAAGAAAATTTTCTATATTTCAGTAAATGATTGAACCATCCAGATCACTCGAGATGAGTCCCATCTAATTGTATTCATAAATGTTCAAATGTTTGTAAATCTGTGGGACATAACTTCTTTGGTTATTACTTACAAACTAATTAAACTAAGTTAAACTAACCTAAGAACCACACACACACAAGGGAAGACTCGAATCTCCGACGCCAAGCAACCGCGCGCTCCGCAGCAAGGCGCCTAAGCCTGATCGGGCACTTCACCACGGCTGTCGATTTGTGGGACATCATTACAACACCCAGTTATGTACAAAATTCTGCACCATCAGTACTTTAGTATTTTGGATGAATATAGAAGCAGCAATATTCCCGTAGGGGACTTCCACCAGTGTTTTTAGTCCATTCCACACTGCATTTCTGCACTTCACTGCACAAAAGTAAGTCTTGACACATTATCAGGGAGTATTCCATGAATTTTGTCAATCAGTGTAGTAGGACTCCAGGAGGAACAATCTGAGTTTGTAAAAATCACAATGCTATAGATTTTATTCTTGTAGTAAGAATGTTGACAGATAAGTACTGGGAACATGGAGAGAATATTTTGATTACTTTTTTTTGGATATTACAAAAGTGTATGATAGTGTTCCCTGAATAAAATATCTGGGAAAGCATGGAAGATTTCATGGTACAAAGTATTTGTTTGTAAATGTAAATATTTTATCTCAGAATTAGTACACCTCTGTCCAAATAGGCAATGGACAATTGAAATGGTTAAAGTCACAGACCAGTGTCTAAAGAAGGAAGTTCCCTATTGCCACTCCGGTTCATAATAGTAATGAACAAGTTTATAAAAGGCATCAAGGAAATGGACTATAGTAGCAGTTGTGAAGTTTGGGTGTCATGGCCATCTTGCCGTTTACAGCATTTCCAATTAGTGATAATTTCAAATGTTTGTAAAAATTTAGAAAAGAGTAGCGAGTCATCTCTGTTTTTAGTCTAGACTGTGAAAGGGCACTTTCCAAAAGAAAGCTTTCTACAGTATGTCTGCCTAAGTGTACATGCGTCTGTGTAAATGCGTGGGTGTTTGTATATCGAAACGCAAACACACCTAGACGGACATTAGCTGGAAAGTCTCCTTCCAAATAGGTATAAAATAAAGATATTTGACTTACATAAAGTACAGACTCGTCGACAGAAACATAAAACACACAAACATTCGAGCTTTCACCACCACTGGTGGCTTCTTCGGGAAAAAGAGGAAGGAAGGAGAGGAGAAAGGGAAGGATATGGGTTATAAGGAAGTGGAAAAGGAGCCATTCCAATCCTAGGAGTGGAAGGACTTACCTTAGGGGACAAAAAGGAAGGTAAACAAATACACACTCACACATATCCACATGCAAACACACCTAGGCAGACATTTGTAGAAACCAAAGAAGTTGGACAGAGATACCACTTGAGGCAGAGGCTCTGTCCACAGAACCGAGGCAAAGATGTTAAAGATGGTGGGTGGGAATTAGAATTTTGCGGAGGTTGAGACCAGGTGGGCAACGGGAAGAGAGAATGTGTTGAAGGGCAAGTTCCCATCTCCGGAGTTCTGAAAGATTGGTGTTGGTGGGAAGTATGCAGATAACCCTGACGATGTAACACTGTGCCAAGATGTGCTGGCTGTGCACCAAGGCATGTTTAGCCACAGGGTGATCCTCATTACCAACAAACACTGTCTGCCTGTGACCGTTCATGCGAATGGACAGTTTGTTGCTGGTCATTCCCACATAGAACGCTTTACAGTGCAGGCATGTCAGCTGGTAAATCACGTGGGTGCTATCGCAAGTGGCTCTGCCCTTGATTGTGTACACCTTCCAGGTTACGGGACTGGAGTAAGTGGTGGTGGAAGGGTGCATAGGGCAGGTTTTACAACGGGGGTGGTTACAAGGGTAGGAGCCAGAGGGTAGGGAAGGTGGTTTGGGGATTTCATATGGATGGACTAGGTGAAATGTTTTGTAGGGGGCCTAAGGTTTTGAGGATTCCTTGAAGCTCTGCCTGGACATCGGGGATAGGATTGTATTGACAAACTTTGTAGGTAGTATTGTCTAAAAGCTGACGCAGTCCCTCAGCCACATACTCCCGCCGATCAAGTACCACGGTTGTGGATCCCTTGTCGGCTGGGAGAATGACGATGGAATGGTCAGCTTTCAGATCACGGATGGTTCGGGATTCAGCTGTAGTAATGTTGGGAGTAGGATTAAGGTTTTTTAGGAAAGACTGAGAGGCAAGGTTGGAAGTAAGGAATTCCTGGAAGGTTTGAAGAGGGTGATTTTGAGGAAGAGCGGGTGGGTCTAGCTGTGATGGAGGATGGAACTGTTCCAGGCAAGGTTCTATTTGAGTCATGTCTTGTGCAGTTGGATCATTAGGAGTAGGGTTATTTTTCTTCGTGGCAAAGTGATATCTCCAGCAAAGGCTACGAGTATAGGATAGTAAATCTTTGACAAGGGCTGTTTGGTTGAATTTGGGAGTAGGGCTAAAGGTGAGGCCTTTGGATAGGACAGAGGTGTCAGTTTGGGAGAGAGTCACCCAGAAGGTGTACACGATCAAGGGCAGAGCCACTTGCGATAGCACCCACGTGATTTACCAGCTGACATGACTGCACTGTAAAGCGTTCTATGTGGGAATGACCAGCAACAAACCGTCCATTCGCATGAACGGTCACAGGCAGACAGTGTTTGTTGGTAATGAGGATCACCCTGTGGCTGAACATGCCTTGGTGCACGGCCAGCACGTCTTGGCTCAGTGTTACATCGTCAGGGTTATCTGGATACTTCCCACCAACACCAATCATTCAGAACTCCGGAGATGGGAACTTGCCCTTCAACACATTCTCTCTCCCCGTTGCCCACCTGGTCTCAACCTCCGCTAAATTCAAATTCCCACCCACCATCTTTAACATCTTTGCCTCGGTTCTGTGGACAGAGCCTCTGCCTCAAGTGGTATCTCTGTCCAACTTCTTTGGTTTCTACAAATGTCTGCCTAGGTGTGTTTGCATGTGGATATGTGTGAGTGTGTGTTTATTTGTTTACCTTCCTTTTTGTCCCCTAAGGTAAGTCCTTCCACTCCTAGGATTGGAATGGCTCCTTTTCCACTTCCTTATAACCCGTATCCTTCCCTTTCTCCTCTCCTTCCTTCCTCTTTTTCCCGAAGAAGCCACCAGTGGTGGCGAAATCTCGAATGTTTGTGTGTTTTATGTTTCTGTCGACGAGCCTGTACTTTAGGTAAGTCAAATATCTTTATATACGTAAAAAATAGATGAAGTACATTTACCAGGCGAAGGGGCACAGGCAGTGATAGCAACAAATAAACACACACACACACACACACACACACACACACACACACACACAAACGCTAGCTTTCGCAGCCTAGCTGCTTCATCAGGCAGAAGGGAAGGAGAGGGAAAAGGAAATGATGAGGGTTTTCAGGAAGGGGGTAAGGAGCCATTCCAATCCCGGGACAGGAAAGACTTACCTTGGGGGGAAAAAATGGAGTGTAAACAAATGCACACACACCCACACATTTACACAGACACAAGTACACTTAGGCAGACATACTGTAGAACTGTAGAAAGCAAAGAAGTTAGAAGTTAGCTGCCACCACTGGCAGCTTCTTCAGGAAAAAGAGGAAGGAAGGAGAGGAGAAAGGGAAGGATACGTGTTTTAAGGAAGTGGAAAAGGAGTCATTCCAATTCCAGGAGTGGAAGGACTTACCTTAGGGGACAAAATGGAAGGTAAACAAATACACACCTAGGCAGACATTTTAGAAGAGATCCTATATCCATCCCTATGAAACCCCCAAACCACCTTCCCTACCCTCTGGCTCCTACCCATGCAACCGCCCCCGTTGTTAAACCTGCCCTATGCACCCTTCCACCACCACTTACTCCAGTCCAGTAACCCGGAAGGTGTACACGATCAAGGGCAGAGCCACTTGCGATAGCACCCACGTGATTTACCAACTAACATGCCTGCACTGTGAAGCGTTCTATGTGGGAATGACCAGCAACAAACTGTGCATTCGCATGAACGGTCACAGGCAGACAATGTTTGTTGGTAATGAGGATCACCCTGTGGCTAAACATGCCTTGGTGCACGGCCAGCACATCTTGGCGCAGTGTTACACCGTCCGGGTTATCTGGATACTTCCCACCGACACCAACCTTTCAGAACTCCGGAGATGGGAACTTGCCCTTCAGCTTATTCTCTCCTCCCGTTGCCCACCTGGTCTCAATCTCCGCTAACTCAAATTCCCGCCCACTGTCTTTAGCATCTTTGCCTTGGTTCTGTGGACAGAGTCTCTGCCTCAATTGGTATCTCTGTCCAACTTCTTTGCTTTTCACAAATGTCTGTCTAGGTGTGTTTGCGTTTCGATATGTCTGAGTGTGTGTGTATTTGTTTACCTTCCTTTTTTTCCCCTAAGGTAAGTCCTTCCACTCCTGGGATTGGAATGACTCCTTTTCCACTTCCTTAAAACCCATATCCTTCCCTTTTCCTTCCCTTTTTTCCTCTTTTTCCTGAAGAAGCTGCCAGTGGTGGCGAAAGCTTGTATGTGTGTTTGTGTGTGATTTTATTTGTTTCTCTCGACGAGCCGGTCCTTTTGGTAAGTCATCTCTTTTCTATTTATATATATATATATATATGATCTCTTCTAAAAGGAATGAGATAAAACTGTTTGCAATGGTAGTTGCAAGATATTTTGTTACAGTTTATTATATTTGTTGTTGCATAAATAAGTAGTATACAGCAGAAAGAAGTCATAACAATTACTCAGTAAACAAAATTTAATGCACACAAAGTCATAGCAATTTCTCAGTAAACAAAATTTAATGCACACAAATTTATTTTCAGGTTGTGGGTAAGTCCAAGATGTCCAAGGATCCCACTTAATGCAGACACTAAAGCAGGCGACTCGATAACAGAATTCCGTGCTGACTTAATGCGGTATTTGTCTGCCTACCAGATGCCAGTTTTGCAGGAATGGATTACAAGAATACGTTGTGCTGATTTCTCAAAAGTCAGGTCTGTTCTTTTCTTTTAGAGAAGTACAAATAATTCAATTAGTGTGCATTTTAATTTTATTTAAATGTTTTTACTTTAAATGAAAACATTTTGGTAAAGGCTTTACCATGACTGTTGTTTGAAATTGACTGAAACACAAAGTATTACTTTTACCAGTCACTTTGTTTTATTATACCCTTAATGTGCTTTGAGGGTTTAAACCCCAATCATCAAGTGGAATGACATTAATCTGAGTACATATAGGTTTGGTTGACCTGTTTTACTGCCTCCAGTGGCCACAGGTCCATTGCATTGTCTTAACCTCACTTATATGTAACAAATTGCAGACACCATTTGTGTTGTGATTTGTTACATGTAAGTCAGGTCAATGTCAATCCACCTGATGATGGGGGTTTAAACCCCCGAAGTGCATAGTGGGTACAATAAAAGAAAGTGGCTGGTAACAGTAATACCTTGTTTTTCAATAAATTTATTTTAATGTAAAAAGATATCTTTTGTTTCAACATCCGAACTAGCTTTTCTCATATGTTTTGTGTAATTTTGCAGTGCCTCCTTTGGCAAACCATAAAAAAAACGTTCATGTTCCACATCATACCTATAACTTTCTCTAGCCTGAGTAAATGCCCCATTATTTTGCTTTTGCTGTCTATATGGTCTAGAACTTTAGATAAAATTGATAAGATAAAAACCAGTCACAGAAATTGGATTTGCAAGTTAATGGAAAGAAATACATAATGTTGCACTCACTGTCAAGTGGATACTATATGTAACTTTGACTTTAGAATTTGTGTTGAAGGGCAGTTAAATAAAATTCAGGGCGAGAGTGACAATAATGAAATAGAAAAGAAATTATATTGAGAAAATGAACAAAACCCATAAAAAAATTAAATTGAAACAAATTTAGTAAGTTTGGTGGAGTAACTAAATTTTGGTGAATAGTGACAATTAAAAGAGGGCATAATAGGTAAGAATGGCATTATAAAATATCTTTGTTCTTATACCATCCAGGATTTATGGGAATTAACTACACCAGGGTTAGTTTTCGATTAATGATGAAAATTCTCCTCAGAGATGATAAATATTGTTAAAAACGAGATAGAATGGCTGGCCAGTACTTACCATTGTGCTGTACCGCCGATAGTTACACAAATGAATAATCAGAAAAAAGGGGACAAAAAGGACAAGCTTTCGGAACCCAGTTCCTTCGTCAGATGGGAGAGAAGGGAAGAAGAAAGGATGGGAACAGAAGGGAAAGGTAGTTCACGACCTAAGTCATGAAGGTGGTGTTTCAGGAGTGTGGACGTCGGAGATACTGCTGACGTCCACATTCCTGAAACACCACCTTCATGACCTAGGTCGTGAACTACCTTTCCCTTCTGTTCCCATCCTTTCTTCTTCCCTTCTCTCCCATCTGACGAAGGAACTGGGTTCCGAAAGCTTGTCCTTTTTGTCCCCTTTTTTCTGATTATTCATTTGTGTTACTATCGGCGGTACAGCACAATGGTAAGTACTGGCCAGCCATTCTATCTCGTTTTTAACAATATCTACACCAGGGTTACTCATTTTCGGCCTGTGGAGCCATTCCGTATTAAAGAAAATTTTAACTTTTATCTCGCATAAAACTTCCAAAAGTGCATTCCACCAAGCGTGTTTCATATCATATCCAATTACAATAGGTATATCTCAGTTCAGTGATTCAGCAATCCTTAGATTATCATCTATATTCCTCTATGGAAAAAAAAGAAAAGATAATATTATTGTGATTCTTCAGTTTCTCCCTGCGTATTTCATAATCAAAATATCCACGGGTGTACTGCCAGTCTGTAGTGTCCAACAGGCACAATATTTCGGCGATCATACATGTCGCCATCATCAGGTGAAATGACCGACTGAGCTCCTGGAAACGTGCCAGGACGGAGATCCGCACGCTACGGCTGCTCGAAGGGAACTGGGTTCTATCCCGGTATCGGGCGATTTAAATACCCTCGGCCTGCGGAGCAACCCCTCCGTGGTCCGTGCCCCGCGCCATGGCCGCACAGTGGAACCAATTGCAATGGCGTCTGAGGTGACTTCGGTGTGAGGGCTCTGTCCGCCGTGGTCGTCACTTCGTTACATTTGCTAGATTTACTCTTAATTAACCCAATCGCTGGTTCCCAAGCTTTGCTAAGATTATAGCCACAGTCACGGTTTATGAGGTCATCACTTGTGCGAATTTCAATGGCCTCTCTAACGATAAAGTCCCAGTATCTCGACGTCCGTACCAGAATCCTAGTGCGTTCATACTCCATCGCATGATTCTCCGACAAACAATGCGACCGCCGACTTGCTCGGATACAGCAATAGTGTGTGCCTCTGGTGTTCAACGCATCGATCCTCGACGGTACGCATCGTCTGTCCAATGTATGACTTTCCACACTGACACGGAATCTGGTACATGCAAGCCTTCCTCAAACCGAGATCATCTTTGGCGCTCCCCACCAATTCACGAATTTTATTCGGCGGACAAAAAACGGTTCCAACCTAGTGTTTTTTCAAAATGCGAGTAACCTTCCCCGAGAGTGCGCTGGTATATGGAACGAACGCAGTGCACACATCCTCCCTCGTGTTTTCATCCATTTCCACATGTTGTGATGTAGTGGTTGGGCGGAGGACCCGCTGAATCTGCCATTCTGAGTACCCATTTTTTTGAAATACAGTTCTCAGGTGTTCCAATTCCTGGGGTAGACTCTCTGTGTCAGAGATAGTGCACGCCCTATGTACTAGTTTTAAGTACCCCATTCCTCTGTGAAGGGTGGTGACAGCTGTCTGCGTGTAAATACAGATCAGTGTGCGTTGTCTACCGATACACACCATGACCCAGGATGCCATGAGCTCTTCTCTTGACCAAGACGTCAAGGAACGGCAATTTACCCTCCGTTTCAGTCTCTGTAGTGAATTTGATGTTGGGGTGTATGGAGTTCAGATGTGTAAGAAAATCAAGGCGTTTATCTATACCATGTGGCCAGATGACGAAAGTATCGTCCACGTAACGGAAAAAGCAAGTAAGTTTCCATTCAGATGATGCCAGGGCTTCCTCCTCGAAATTCTCCATGTACAAATTTGCGGCCACAGGGGAGAGTGGGCCACCCATGGCGACTCCCTCCATTTGTTCGTAGTATTCACCATTGAAAAGAAAATACGTGGAGGTCAAAACATGCCTAAAAACTTCGGTGATCTTCTCGTCAGACTTCTGACCAATCAAATCTAGTGACTCTCGAAGGGGCACCCCACAAAGAAGGTGGAAAACAAGACGAGGGCGCTTCTCTAGGGTGCGGATTTACCAGAGGGTGTCGCCAAGAAACTGCTACTTCAAGGTCCGGTCCTGCTAAGACTTTATGGACTCGCTAAGGTTCACAAAGATGGTGTGCCGTTATGTCCCATTGTTAGTAACATCAGAGCACCTACATATTTTTTGGCCAAATACTTGACGGGAATATTAAGTCCTTATGTGGGTAAATTCCCTCATCGCATCCGTAATATCGTGGATTTTGTTAAACGCCTTAATAGCTTCTGGCTGGATGAGTCAGATATCATGGTGAGTTTTGATGTCGTTTCGTTGTTTACCGAACTTTTTAGGCATGTCTTCACCTCCACGTATTTTCTTTTCAATGGCGAATACTATGAACAAATGGAGGGAGACGCCATGGGTAGCCCCCTCTCCCCTGTGGTCGCAAATTTGTACATGGAGAATTTCGAGGAGGAAGCCTTGTCATCATCAGAATGGAAACCTAATTGCTTTTTCCGCTACGTGGACGACACTTTCGTCATCTGGCCACATGGTATGGATAAACTCCTTGAGACGTCGAGATACCGTGACTGTGGCTATAATCTTAGCAAAGCTTGGGAACCAGCGATTGGGTTAATTAAGAGTAAATCTAGCAAACGTAACGAAGTGACGACCACGGCGGACAGAGCCCTCACATCGACGTCATCTCAGACGCCGTCACAATTGGTTCCCCTGCGCGGCCGCGGCACGGGGCGCGGACCGTGGAGGGGTCACTCCGCGGGCCGAGGTATTTAAATCGCCCGCTACCGGGATATAACCTAGTTCCCTTCGAGCAGTCGTAGCGTGCGGATCTCCGTGCCGGCACGTTTCCAGGCGCTCAGTCGGTCAGTTCACCTGATGATGGCGACATGTATGGTCGCCGAAATATTGTGCCCGTTGGACACTATAGACCGGCAGTACACCCGTGGATATTTTGAGAATACTATTGGATTTATTTTGAAAAGACCACATGCTTTTCTCAAAATAATGTAGTTTCGCCGTTATAATATGCAATGAACAATCAACAGTAGAATGGATTGTGCAAGCAGTTACATTTGTTGTGCTGTGTACATGATAAGAGTGCCAGACATATCCATTACATTCCATATTTAATTTTACTGCAAACTCTCAACTTTGTCAGCCGTAAAGTTATGACCCTTCATATGTATACGTGTTGCATATTGAATCATAATAGACCTATCATTACTTCATGTAAGTATCTTTTTACAATTAATCTGTGATGCTCCTCTTTTAATTTTAATAGGATTACTTTTATGTATTCATTTTTGGTGAGGTATACAACTGAGATAAAAATGGTTTCTGCTCAGTACCTTTATTTAATTTGAGTGGTACAGAATAGAGAAATACTTAATTGTAATAATGTGTTTTTACTGGTAACATTTAAGGGTTCCAAATTGCAAAAGTAGACAAGGGACCCACCACTTGCACCATCATCCACCTGTCTTTCTCTCTTATTAACTAAACAGCAACTAATAATTTTATTGACTTTATGCATAGAATTGTTTTAAGTAACAATCCTAATAAAAAGAAGTGTAAAAGGGGTTGACATTTTTGGGACATTTAAAACTATAATGCTGTGAAATGCAATCTGATGCTCATTTAAGTTAAATGAGAAATTTAATCAGGTTACTTCAGAAGAGTCATATGAAACATATTTGGACAAGAAGAAATATCTAGCATTTTACAAATGTGCTTTAAAAATTATTTCATTATTCAGAAATACTTGACATGTATGAACAGCTCGTCAGTTGGATTAATTACTTGTACATCAAATCACAAATGAGAACATGAATAACTGATGTGCATCTGCAAAACTCCTTGTGTGCAACAACTATTTCAGTTAATGTTAACATTAATTCCTGTAGTTCAGTCAAACGAAGCTAAACATCCATTCACAATGTATTTCATTAAATTGTATAATAATAATTGAATAATAAATGTTCTTTTATCAGACTTGTTTTACTTTCTGTAAAAAATAAATTAATATTTCTTGCTTTTTTTGTTTCGCAAAAGAAAAATTTATAATACTGAAAAGTTTGGCTACCTTGAACTGCACATTAATCAAATACATATCTTTGACATATTATACTTGTGGTAAAAATGTCCTTTTTCCTACAAATTGCTTTATTTATATTCGTAATACTCTTAGCTTAGCAGATGCATAAAGTAAAAGAGAATCCACAGAATTTCAAAAAAAATTGTTTACTCTTCTGTTATTCACTGGCACACTGCCTTCCCACTGTGAATATTGTTCTCAAACACAGGACAAGTTAATTGACATTCATAAGCTACTAGAAATTACACTGGCTTCTGTCAAACATTTGGAAGCTGATGTGATGGGAGAGTTAGGACAGCTCTAGAAACTTATGTCCCAAGAAATCAGAGTAGAGCTTGAGCAAGAAGTACTGGCCCATGTGCAGAAACACATCTCGACTTGTGCACAGGGTGAGTCTATTCCTTTGTTTCAGAAAGGCAGCCGGCTCAGTTGCATTTTGCCTGCTGAGCCATACATGTTGCTAGTCATTCAGCTGTGACATGTGCCCCGCGACCAATAGGCAACATGCAGTTGAGGCAGCTGCCCCTCCAAAACCAAAGAATGGACTCACTTGAACTGAAACCAATAATCAGCTAGTAAAGCTCATAGATATCAGGAAATGTGTTGTGTAGTGTGTCAAGAGATGGTGTACTAATTGTTGGCAGTTACGAATGGGAAGGGAAACCCTGTGCTCTCCCACGGGACACCTTTACTCGAACGCGTGGAACTGCACAAAACCATGCTTGGAATAACAGTATATTAAGCCTTTGAACAGGCAATCGTAAATAGGACAATGGTGTGCGTCATTTCCATGCAAAATATTGCATTACACCTCAAGTAACATTTTAACAGAGAGAAACAAAGTAACACAATATCAGTACCACAGGAAGGAAATTATATGTAATTTAATGGCATCAGTGTATCATTATATACTCATTCAGTAGCGCCAAAAACTCTCTGCTTGAAGTAGTGCACAGTACAATAGCAATACCACACACATGAAAATGCTCATATTAGTCTTCAAAATGCAGATGTGGGACTTTGATGAAGTGGTTAAAACAAATTGGAAGAGAACAATGTGTGCACCTCAATAAAGCCACATTATCACATTCCAATCACTTTTCCATTCACGCAGTTCAATATCAAAAGCCACATTAATTATATTTTCAAATAATGATGTTTCTTTTGCCAAACATAGACTTATACATAGGCGCAACAAATTGATTGTAAATCACAGAGTGACATTTCACAATGAAATAATGATCATGTACTTTCACTTGTGGTTTGGCACCTTGTAGTCTTGTTGTTGTTACGGTCTTCAGTCGGAGACTGGTTTGATGCAGCTCTCCACCGTACTCTACCCTGAGTAAGCCTTTTCATATCCTCATAAGAAAGGCAACCCACATCCATTTCAATTTGCTTACTCTATGCGTCTCTTGGTCTCCCTCTGCGATTTTTACCCCACACATTTCCCTCCAGCACTAAATTTATGATTCCTCGGTGTCTAAAAATGTGTCCTACCAAGTGATCCCTTCTTTTAGTCAAGGTATGCCAAAAATTCCTTTTCTCACCAATTCTTTTCAGTACCTCTTCATCACCTAATCTTCTGTAGTACCACATTTCAAAAGCCTCTATTCTCTTCCTGTTCGCACTGTTTATCATCCATGTTCCAGTTCCGTACAAGGCAACAGTCCATACGAATGCCTTCAGAAACGACTTCCTTACACTTAAATTAATATTTGATGTTAGCAAATTTTTCATTTTCAAAAATACTTTTCTTCCCATTGCCATTCTGCATTTTACTACCCAAGTAACAAAACTCATCTACCAACTTCATTGTTTCGTTACCTAATATAATTCCTTCAGAATCTCCTGATTTTCTAAGACCGCATTCCATTATTTTTGTTTTGCTATTGTTAATGTTCATTTTATATGCTCTCTTCAACACACTGTCCATTCCATTCGACTGCTCTTCCAGGTCCTTTGCTTTCTCTGATAGAATTACAATGTCATCAGCAAAACACAATGTTTTTATTTCTTCACCCTGAACTTTAATCCCTATTCCAAATTTTTCCTCACTTTCCTTCACTGCCTGCTCAATGTACGAATTGAATAACATCAGAGAAAGGCTACAACCCTATCTTACTCCCTTCCCTTTCATGCCCTTCGAGTCTAATAACTGCGGTCTGGCTTTTGTACAAGTTGTAAATAACTCTCCCTGTATTTTAAACCTGCTGACTTCAGGATTTGAAAGAGTGTATTCCAGTCAACATTGTCAAAAGCTTTCTCCAAATCTACAAAAGCTAAAAATGTAGGTTTGCCTTTCCCTAATCTATCTTCTAAGATAAGCCGTAAAGTGAGTATTGCCTCTCGTATTCCTACGTT
This sequence comes from Locusta migratoria, assembly GCA_026315105.1. NCBI lineage: Eukaryota > Metazoa > Arthropoda > Insecta > Orthoptera > Acrididae > Locusta > Locusta migratoria. Next base: position 660,305,285 of record CM048746.1, read on the forward strand.
CTCCTGAATCCAAACTGATCTTCCCCTGGGGTCAGCTTCTACCAGCTTTACCATTCTCCTGTAGATAATTCATGTTAAAATTTTGTAACCATGACTTATCAAACTGATGTTTCTGTAATTTTCACAGCTGTCTGCACCTGATTTCTTTGGAATAGGGATTATTACATTTTTCTCAAAGTCTGAGGGTATTTCGCCTGTCTCGTACACCTACTCCCAGGGTCTTGTTCCGACCTAGGTCTTTCAGGGCTCTGTCAAATTAATCTCTCAGTATAGTATCTCCTATTTCATCTTCATCTACTTCCTCTTCCCTTTCTAAAACATTGTCTCTAAGTTCCTTTCCTTTGTAGAGTTCCTCTATGTACTCTTTCCACCTTTCATCTTTTACTTCTTTGCTGAGAACTGTTTTCCATCTGAGTTCTTGATACTCATAGAGCTGTTTTTATTGTCCACAAATGTCTCATTTATTTTCCTGTAGGCAGTATCTACATTCTGCACTTCCTGTCACTCATTTCTTAGTCGTCTGTACTCAATTTTGCCTGTTTCATTTGCTGAATTTTTATATTTTCTCCTTTCATCAATTAAATTTAGTATTTCCTGTGATATCCAAGGTTTTGCCTTTCTATCTGTTTTGTCCTCTGCTGCCTTCACTATTTCATCTCTCTATGCTACCCATTCCTCTTCTAACGTTTTATTTCCCCCTGTTTCTGTCAATTGTTGCATAAAGCTCTCTCTGAAATTCTTAAGAACTTCAGGTTCCCTCAATTTATCCAGGTCATACCTTTCTGCAGTTTTATCAGTTTCAGCCTACAGTTCATAACCAATAAATTATGGTCAGAGTCTATATCTACACCTGGGTATATCTTACAGTTTAAAACCTGGTTCCGGAATCTATGTTTTACCATTATAAAATCTATCTGATACCTTCCGGTGTCTCCTGGTCTCTTCCAAGTATACAACCTTCTTTGGTGATTCTTAAACCACATGTTTGTTACAATTGAATCATGTTCCTTGCAAAATTCTACAAGGCGACTTCCTCTTTCACTCTTTCTGCCCAGTCCATATTCACCTACTATTTTTCCTTCTCTTCTTTTTTCTACTCTTGAATTCTGCTGTAAGACGCACACACACAGCCGATAACATACGTCGGAAGTCGGCCGCGAGAGTGCGCCGCGGGAAAATGCGGCAAACGCCAGAGCACGCCACAGGCGGGTCAATGACCCAAACAGTGCGGAGTTGTGCTCTGCGCGCAGTGTGTTGTTTACGAGGTACGAGCTCACTTCGCGGGTACTCGTACAGCCAGTGCACGCCAGTGTTCTGTGTAGCAGTGAGAGAGTTGTTTTCCGTGACCACAACATTGGCGACGAGTGCGGTATTGTTTTGTTTTCCTCCGCGCGTTTTCCGTCTGAAGTGGTTGTTCGTCTTACACAATGTCTACTGGTTCTTCCGATGAGATTCTGCGTCACCTCGTCGAACAACAAGAGGTTTTTGCATCGGCGATTCACGCTCAGAACCAGGTATTACAGTCTCTTGCTACAGCCTTGTCTAGTGGGTCCCAACCCCCGTCCACCCCACAGGTTGTTTCGCCCCCCGCACCCCCTCTGTCTTATCCGCCACCTTTTCCGGCGTATGACGATTCCGTCGAAGAGTGGGACGCTTATGAAAAACGGTTAAGACAACATTTTCAAGCTTTTGGCTGGTCTGATGGCACCTTATGTCGTGCGTTATTCCTGTCGTGGCTGTCGCCTCGTCTGTATCAGCTGCTTTGCCAACTCGCCCCCTTGCAGGATCCTGCGTCGCTGTCTTTCGATCAAATGTGCGGCCTTTTTTCACAATATTACCGCAAACGGACTCATGTGATAGCGGCCCGTGTTGAGTTTTACCGCTGCAGGAAGCAGCCACAACAGTCTTATCGGGCGTGGGCCGCGGACCTCCATGGTTTAAGCCGTCGTTGCCATTTTGTTACGGATGTGCATAACGAATCGTATGCCGATCATATGGTCCGGGACGCTATTATTCGGCTCGCTCCCGATTGCGAGGTTCGCGAACACGCTCTCCTGTGCGAAAATCCTTCACTTTCAGAGGTTCTTAACATTGCGCAGTCTTTCGAGGTTTCGCGGGCGGCGGGCAGCCAAATTGAGGCTTGGTGTGAGGTGGCGGAAATCCAACCCTCTTCTTCCCCGTTACAGGCAGGGTCGCAAAGGGATGACGTGGTCGCGGCAGTCCGCGCGCAGCCTCGGCGCCGGAGCGATCGGCCAAGTGCACGGCCGCGGAAACTCGGGCCAGGCGGCGTGCAGTCACGCGACCGGAAAATGCTTCCTTCGTGTCCCTCCTGTTTTGTCGATCATGATAGACCTGAGTGCCCCAAGCGGTGGTCCACGTGTCATCAGTGCCACAAGAAAGGTCACATTGCTTCTGTTTGTGCCTCCAAAAACCAAGATTCCGACGCAGAGATGGACGTAAATTGCGTCTCAGCAATTTCGGTTGCACCCAACAAGCTCTTTATTGACGTCACTGTTTTCCACAAACAGTTGCGTATGCAAGTGGACACGGGCGCGGCCGTCACCTTATTGAACTCAAAGACTTATTTGGATCTGGGTTCTCCCTCTCTCTTACCGGTGTCATGGAAATTGGTCAGTTACAATAAACAAAATATTCCGATCCTGGGACAGTTCTCAGCGCCTGTTACATACAAATCTGTCACTCGTAGGCTCACTTTCCTTGTTGTAAACAATGCTCACACGGACAACTTGTTTGGTCTTGACGCCTTTCAGGGGTTTGGGTTCACTATTTCCGACGACGTCAACATTGTCACTGACCAGGTGCCCTTCCCGCAACTGGACTCTTTACGCACCGAATTCTCGGCGCTGTTTTCGGCGGGGTTGGGCTGTGCTAATAATTTCCAAGCCCACATCACCTTGAAGCCCTCTGCCAGGCCCCGCTTTTTCCGCGCTCGGCCGGTTCCGATTGCCCTCCGTGACCACATCAAAGCGGAGCTGGACCGCCTGGAGGAAGCTGGGGTGGTAAAACGCATTCCGTCTAGTGAATGGGCGACTCCCATGGTCATTGTAAAAAACCGTCGGGGCGGTTGCGCCTTTGTGGCGATTTCAAACGTTCCGTGAACGCCCAATCTATCATCGACACTTATCCATTGCCGCGCCCAGACGAGCTTCTTGCGAAATTGGCGGGTGGACAATATTTTTCAAAGATAGATCTCTCTGAGGCGTATTTGCAAGTTCCTCTCGACGCTGACTCTCAACGTCTCTTGGTCCTGAACACGCCCTTTGGTTTGTACCAATACTTGAGGTTGCCCTTCGGGGTGGCCAGCGCTCCAGCAATTTTTCAGCGTTTCCTTGAACAACTCACACTGTTTGTGCCCGGTTGTGTCAATTATCTCGATGATATAGTAGTGTCCGGGTCCTCAGCCGATGAACACTTACGCAACTTACGGGCACTGTTCACGGTACTACAGGAGGCGGGGTTGACGTGCAACCTGGAGAAATGCCACTTTTTTCAGCCTTCTATCACGTTTTTGGGGTTTGAGGTTTCTAGTGAGGGCAGCAAGCCCCTCAGTCAGAATGTCTCTCCCGTGTTGGCTCTCCCTCGGCCGACTTCAGTCAAGGACCTGCAAGTGTTTTTAGAAAAGGTCGCTTATTATCATAAATTCTTGCTGGGGGCTTCATCTATTGCGAAACCCCTGCATGACCTGCTGCGCAAAGGGACTTCCTTCCATTGGTCATCGGCCTGTGAAACAGCATTTTGCACATTAAAGGAGGTGCTGCAATCGGCTCCCTGCCTCGTCACCTATCAACCCGGCCTCCCTCTTGTCTTGGCAACGGACGCCTCTCAACATAGTATTGGGGCAGTGCTCTCTCATAAATATCCAGACGGATCTGAGCGACCGATCGCTTTCGCCTCTAAAACGCTCACTCCGGCCCAAACCAGATATTCGCAAATTGAGAAGGAGGCCCTTGCTATTGTCTACGCTCTGAAGAAGTTTCATGTCTTTCTGTATGGCGTAAAATTTCATCTCGTAACTGATCACAAGCCACTGGTTTCTCTCTTTCACCCTTCGGCGTCACTACCGGACAAGGCCGCTCACCGTCTTCAGCGTTGGGCGCTGTTCCTATCTCGATATAACTATGCGATACACTTCCGCCCTACATCCAAACATGCCAATGCAGATGCGCTCTCCCGGCTTCCGGCTGGACCAGACCCAGACTTTGACCAGGAAGAATTGCTGTGCTTTCATGTCGACTTAGCCGCTCAGCAAGCAGTGGATGGTTTTCCCATCACGGGTGCCAAGGTGGCTCGGGCTAGTGCCGCAGACCCGGTCCTCCGCAAGGTGATCCGTCTGGTCCAGCAGGGCTGGCCTGAGACTCCGCCGAAATGGGCATCGGACCCCCTCAGAAACTACTACGCATTTCAACACCATTTTTCTGTTGTAGATGGCGTGCTTCTCCTTGATTCTGAGGATTCCTCTCCTCGGGTCGTCATTCCATCGGCCCTCCGCTCAGAGGTCCTCAAGCTGCTACACGCCGATCATTGGGGGGTATCTCGTACTAAGGCATTGGCCCGCCGCCATGTGTTTTGGCCGGGCCTGGCCAGCGACGTGTCTCGTATGGTTACCTCGTGCTCACTATGAGCGCAACATCAAGCCTCCCCTCGGGCAACATTCGCCCCATGGCCTCAACCTTCGCAGGCCTGGGATCGCCTACACATTGATTTTGCGGGCCCCTTCCTTAATGCTTATTGGTTGCTGGTTATTGATGCCTTCTCTAAGTTCCCTTATGTGGTCCGTTGCCTTTCAACCTCAGCCATGGCCACAGTTGCCGCCTTGTCACGCATTTTCTCGATTGAAGGCCTTCCCACTACCGTGGTGTCTGACAACGGTCCTCAGTTTGTTTCCCGCGAGTTTGCCTCCTTCTGCAACGCCCGAGGTATCCGCCATGTCCTGGCCCCACCCTTCCATCCACAGTCAAATGGGGAGGCTGAAAGATTTGTTTGCACCTTTAAGACCCAGTTAAAAAAATATGTGGCTCGGTACCCTTCTGATGTTGCCCTCGATCAATTTCTCTCATCTTTTCGGTTCACCCCTTTTGGCGACAAGAGTCCTGCGGAACTTCTCCATGGCCGGCAGCCCCGGACTCTGCTTCATCTCCTGCATCCGAGCCCGGGACATTCATCTGTGCCTCCATCTTCTCGCTTCCGACCAGGGATGGCTGTCTGGGCACGTGGGTTTGGACGTCGACCGAAATGGATTCCTGCCATCATCACCAGATGCCGCGGCCGCCGTCTCTGCGACATACGCACAGAAGACGGCATCACTGCACGTCACCACGACCAGCTGCGCCTGCGTGTGGAAGAGCGGGAGCCCCCCATCCCTCAGCCGATGCTCTCGCACCAGTCTGCTCCACTAACCAACCCACAGGCCGAAGAGAGGTTCCTGCCGTTACCTGCGAGTTGTCTGCCTCCGCCAGGGACTGACCCAGGTCCCTCCTCTCAGGGACCTACACCTTTGCGGGTACAGCCAACACCCATGCTGGATTCATCTCCTCCTGATGCATTGCTCCCTTCGGGTCCACCATCACCAGGTCCGGGGACTGAGGTGGAGATGGAGACCGAGCCACCATCACCGGTCCTGCCATATGGGTTGTCAGGGGAGGGGCGCCGACGCTGCCCGCGCTCCAAGTACTTCCGACCCTACGCAACAGTGCCTGCCCGCAACCTCAGTCAGAGCCCAACAGATGACGACGTCATGGACATTGCTCGCATCCGAGCCTCCCCAAGGGGAAAGGAATGCTGTAAGGCGCACACACACAGCCGATAACATACGTCGGAAGTCGGCCGCGAGAGTGTGCCGCGGGAAAATGCGGCAAACGCCAGAGCACGCCACGGGCGGGTCAATGACCCAAACAGCGCGGAGTTGTGCTCTGCGCGCAGTGTGTTGTTTACGAGGTACGAGCTCACTTCGCGGGTACTCGTACAGCCAGTGCACGCCAGTGTTCTGTGTAGCAGTGAGAGAGTTGTTTTCTGTGACCACAACAAATTCCAGTCTCCATCACAATTAAATTTTTCTCTCCCTTAATTGTCTGAATAATTTCCTTTAACTCTTCATACATTTCTTCAATCTTCTCATCATCCGCTAGTTGGCATATAAACCTATACTACTGTTGTTCCTGTTGGCTTCGTATCTATCTTGACAATGATAATGCGATCACTGTGCTGCTCATAGTAGTTTACCCACATTTCTATTTTCTTATTCATTATCAGTCCTACTCCTGTGATACCCCCAACTGATTTTGTATTTATAATCCTCTACTCACTTGACCAGAAATCCTGGTCATCCTGCCACTGAACTTCACTAATCCCCACTATATCTAACTTCAACCTACCCATTTCCCTTTTTAAATTTTCTAATTTTCCTACCCCATTAAGGGATCTAACATTCCATGCTCCGATCAGTAGTATGCCAATATTATCTTTCCTGATAACAACATCCTCCTGAGTAGTTCCCACCTGGAGATCCGAATGGGGGACTATTGTACCTCCGGAATATTTTACCCGAGAGGATGCCATCATCATCTGTTCATACAGTAGAGCTGCATGTCCTCAGGAAAAGTAATGGCTGTAGTTTCCCCTTGCTTTCAGCTGTTCGCAGTAACTGTATGGCAAAGCCACGTTAACTGATGTTACAAGCCCAGCTCAGTCTATCGTCCAGACTGTTGCCGCTGTTTCTACTGAAAAGGCTGGTGTCCCTCCTCAGGAACCACACGTTTGTCTGACCTCTCCACAGATACCCTTCCACTGTGGTTGCACCTACGGTACGGTTACCTGTATCGTTGAGGCACGCAAGCCACCCCACCACTGCAATGTCTGTGATTCATGAGAGTGACTTGTAGTCTTACAAAATCAATAATCCTGGAAAGTCCAGGTTGGAATTAATAATAGTCAGGACAGTTTACAACTCACCCCAAAGACGTGGCGACGAGCTGCGACAGGCACATACAAAAGACACACACATACAACACATTCAGCTATCGGCCATGGCCTTCTTCAGAAAATAGAACACTCACACAATCACACAGGCACACAACACAGTCATACAACCATCACCTCCGACTGCCGCACTTCGAATCACGCTCTGCAGCGAATCATGGACGGGAGGGGAGGGGTGGGGAGAGGGGATAGGAAGGTTATGTCACGGTGGTGGGAATGGGTTAGATGGGAATAACAAGATGCACCTTAGGAATGGAGTGGAAGGTGGATGAGAGGAGAAAGGACTTGCATTGTGCATGCATTTTCTATATATATTTATTTTATTTTCTCCCCTCAACCGCCTCCTCACTCCATTCCTTAGTTGCATCTCGTTATTCCCATCTAACCCATTCCCACCACCGTGACATAACCTTCCTATCCCCTCTCCCCACCCCTCCCCTCCCATCCCCGATTCGCTGCAGAGCGTGATTCGAAGTGCGGCAGTCGGAGGTGATGGTTGTACGACTGTGTTGTGTGCCTGTGTGGTTGTGTGAGTGTTCTATTTTCTGAAGAAGGCTATGGCCGATAGCTGAATGTGTTTAATGTGTGTGTCTTTTGTATGTGCCTGTCGCAGCTCGTCGCCACGTCTTTGCGGTGAGTTGTAAACTGTCCTCATTATTAAAATCAATAATCCTTCTGATATAGAGTTTATATTGCTGAAAGAAGTAAACATTAATGGGTTGGCAATATTTTATCGTTTTCATTGCCAAGATCTTCAGTGTAAAATCTTTCTCTGAAAAACTTGTATCTTGAAAGATACGATTTGTATGACCCGCCCAGGAATCTCACACTACAATAGGTTCTTTTCATTTGTTACACGATAGAAAACATTTTATATGCTCTTTAGCCATTTTTCCACTTTTGTTTGCCTCCACATGAATGTTTCATGGGCAGGTTGTTTCAAGTTTCTTTAAAACATTTGGAGTGAAAGCACCTTGTGTCTCTTGAAATCAGATGTACAACTTATTTGCTAGTTTGTTTGCCATTGATAAAGCCACAGAAATTGCAACACACCACCTGTCATTTTCTCTCCTCTAGACATATCATACTGCACTTGACTCTGGCACCTGTTCAGAACATTACCTTTCTCCACAACCTCCTCTGTTATAAACATGTTCACTTCCTCCACAAACTGTTGTGCCTTCTGAAATTTAATGTTATCATCTTCTATGTCCTTAACTGTGACAAAAGTAGTAATATGCCTGGATGAAATGCCATATTTAGCCTTGAAATGGCCGAGAAAGGAAACGGATGCTTTAAAATTGACCAAGCCAATCATTTTAGGCCTTCTAGTCCCCACTGCAGATGCCAATATTGAACTGTAGATGCATACCTCCTTGCACCATCAAATTGTGATATTACATATTGTTTTTTAGTTTGTAATTGTGACAGTCTGTTTCCTTTGAAACGAGCACCTGCTCCCCATTTTCTAGACATGTAATTTAGTATTAATTTGCAATTTCATTTATTTTTGAAGCACTTAAAGTGCTTTATTGGTTTGCTATAGGAATTGAAGTCACCAAAGGGCTCACCTCTCTTTGTTGAGTACCTGCGTGCCTAACACAGGGCCCCATCCTTTGCAGTGCTACTTCCTTTCTGCATTGTGTGACCACCCTCCCACTATCCTTTTCCCTTCCCTTGGAGACAGAGTCGTAAAGTTTATTAAGAAAACATGTTTTCCGTGGATCTTTCCTTTTCCTTGACTGTTCCCCGTTTCACTTTTCTACATCCATCTCGGCATTTGAGATATCTCTACTCTTCTTCTGTTATCCTCCATGCACTCATTGCATAAAAGGAGATTGGATAACGCTTAAGTCCCAGCCCCAGGTCGACATGTAGGGCTCTTACCTCCAGGTAAAGAGCAGTCCCAGGAAGGGGTGATTGCCTGAGCTGAAACCTTCCCAGTATGCCAGTTAGTCTCTCCATCTGAAGTTGGAAGGAGTGCCCAGTTGGAAGGAGTGCCCAGTTGGAAGGAGTGCCCAGTTGGAAGGAGTGCCCAGTTGGAAGGAGTGCCCAGTTGGAAGGAGTGCCCAGTTGGAAGGAGTGCCCAGTTGGAAGGAGTGCCCAGTTGGAAGGAGTGCCCAGTTGGAAGGAGTGCCCAGTTGGAAGGAGTGCCCAGTTGGAAGGAGTGCCCAGTTGGAAGGAGTGCACCATTGGAGGTGCTGGCAATCGTGGTTGCATTGTAATGGGTTCCTCATCTAAATGTAAGTACAAGGAGACAAAAGAATTGAAGGAAAACACAGCCTCGACTACTCTACCTGCAGCACCTTGCTATCATGTTGTGCCTAGGACCGAGGAAGGGAAAAATTTTTCCTCCGTAAATCCTTCTGTAATCCAAAAAGGACTCTATGCCATCACAGGCCCAGTGAAGTCATGCTCTTGTCTTTGGAATGGCACTCTTCTACTGGAGATTGCCTTTCAGGCGCAACTTCTGCTTAAAGCCACTCTGTTGGAAAGCTACCCTATACACGTGAATGCTCACCGTACCCTCAATTCCTGTCATTGGATTGTTTCCAGCAATCTGTTAGATGGACTAAGTGAGGAGTAAATTCAAGATCATTTGTCTGATCAGTGTGTCACAACATTGCACAGAGTAATGAAAAAGGTCGATAAGGACTCGGTGCCGACCCATACCATATTTCTGACCATTGATCGCATTGTCCTTCCACCCGAGATCAAGGCTGGTTATGGGGTTATTACTGTGCTGCCATACATCCCAAACCCAATGCATTACTCCCAATGCCATCATTACAGCCATACTCACCAGTCCTGCAGAAATGATGTCAAATGCACCACCTGTGGCAGAGGTGCTCATGAGGGCGATTTCTACCCCCGTCCCCTCGCTGTATCAACTGTACGGGTAATTGTGCAGCCTCCTCACACATATGTTCTGTACATCTCGATGAATAAGCTATCCAGGAAACCAGAGTGAAGGCAAACGTGCCAACACCTGTAGCCCACAAAGTCTACACTCGTCCAAAGCCAGCGCACCACCATCGGTTTCTTACAGCTTCGTTGTTGCCACAATTCGAGAAATGAAAGAAATGGCAACACAGACTTGCCACCTACAGTTCAGTTCTGGAGTCATATCGACACCCAGCCCCACAACAGTGTCTTCTTCAACCACAAAGGGCATGCACCGCCCTATCAAACCTCCACTTGCACCACTGAAATCACAATCCTTGTAAACAGAAAGCAAGTAATCAAAAAAGGATTACTCCTGTGACTAGTTTCTGCTCTCGCCTACCCGATAGCCATCTGGGTCTTCATCTGCAAACTGTCATGGTTCAAAGAAGTCAAATAAAGGACAAAGATCCTCCCCCTTCTCCTTTTCGGCGTTCATCCTCGTCAATGTCGTCTAGTTACGCCGTGCCCCGGGAGCCTTCCGTGTAACTGGGGCATTCCACCTATGGCCAATCAGGAGCCTGGCACAAGGCGTATCCTGACATTGTAGTAGAACTAGTGGACCAAGATCCTCCAGACATTGACGCTTGCATCTCGGGGCATATACACAGTGGTAGACAGTAGTCACTTGGACGAATGCTCCTCTTTTGATCCATCTTAGTGATGACAATTTCCCAATGGAACATTCATGGCATCCAGTCCAATAGGACTAACTGTAGCTTCTCTTTTGAATCTGTTTGCCAATGATTTTCTACTTCCAAGAAATAAAATTAAACCCTTGTGATCATTTTACCTTCCCACACTTCAACTCTCTCCGTTTTGACCTGCCCCCCAAAGCAGGGATTCCGACTCATGAGAGCATCATGCTGCTTATAAGAGAAGGTATCCGTAGTCACACTATCCCCTTACATACACAGCTCCAAGGTGTTGCTAATCAGCCTTTCTCTCCCTGGCTTTAAATTTTTCCTATGCTATGTCTGTACACCCTCGTTGTCCACTGTCACATGGGCAGACCTTTGCACCTTATTGATCAGCTTCCCTCTCTGTTATCTGCTTGTTGGTGGCTTCAGTGCCCACCATCCTCATCGGGGCTCTCCATGCCCTTGTCAGAGAGATGCACTCATGGTGGTTATCATTAACCATCTTCATCTCATTTACCTCGATACCAATGAACCAACATTTCTTTCAGATTTCATGCATTCTCTGTCCCACTTGCATCTTGCAATCTGTAGTCCTCAACTTGCCCGACATTTCAAATCATCTGTGCCCTCCAATACACAGTCGAGTGACCACTTTCCATGTGTCATTAGTTTGCTACCGCGTAATCCATCAGCATGTATGCACTTTATTCCTCATTGGCAACTTTCCATGAACACCAGTTGTCCAATATTGACGAACAGGTCAACGATCTTATTGCTACAGTCATCAGTGCCGCAGAATGTTCTGTGCCTTGTACCGCTTTGTCGCCACGACATATTCCCATCCCCTAGTGGACTTAAGACATACCATACTGCACTCAGAGCTTGGAGACATGCTCTCCACATCTTTAAATGCCATCCCACAATGGAGAACTGTAACCAGTACAAAAGGCTGTGTGCACAGTGCCACCATCTCTTTAGAGAGTGTAAACAAGCTAGTTGAATTGCATTTACTAGCTTTTTCAACAGTTTTACTCTCTCTTGAGTCATTTGGGGCAACCTCTGATGACTTTCCAGGGCTTCAGCTCCCTTCCTGATTCCCAGTGTTACTGTGGCGAATAACGTCATAGTGGTATCCATAAACACCTCTAACATTCTGGGCCGCCATTTTGCTCAGATTTCCAGTTCCACACACTGCCCTCCCACTTTCCACCCTTGTAAATGGGCAGTGGAAGCGAGAGCGATATCTTTCTCCTCTCAGGATGGTCAAAGCTATAACGCTGTGTTTACTGTGAGGGAGCTTCATCACACACTCTCTTCATCTTGACTCTCCTCTCTGGGACCAGATGGCATCCACGTACACATGTTAAGACATCTTTCTTCCAAGGATCTGTGTTTTCTTCCTCAAACCTATAACCATATTTGGACAGACAGCACGTTCCCTAGTTGTTGGTGTGAAGCTAGAGTCATTTCCATACCTAAGTCTGGGAAAGACAAACATCTTCCTTTCAGCTACCATTCAGTTTCCCTCACCAGTAGCATCTGCAAAGTGATGGAATGAATGATTAACAGTCGGTTGGTATGGTGGCTGAGACCTCGGAATCTCCTTATTAATGCTCAATGCTGTTTTCGCAGGCACCGCTCTGATGGTTGACCATGCTTGTCACCCTTTCAACAAATGTTATGAACAATATTTTGTGTGGAAGTGCCAAACAGTGGCTGTGGTGTGTGTGGTTTTTTTTTTTTTTTTTTTTTTTTTTTTTTTTTTTTTTTTTTTTTTTTTTTTTTTTTTTTAAGTGTGTGTGGGTTCGGCCCTGTCAAACACTTTCTCTCAAGAGAACAGTGTACCTCAGGGCTCAGTGCTAAGCATAGTTCTTTTTGTCATCACAATTAACCCTATCATAGACTGTCTTGTGCAAAGTGTTTCAGCTACTCTCTTCGTTGATAACGTTGCAATTTACCACAGCTCTCAACGATCTTGTGTACTCGAGTGGCATCTTCAGCACTGTCTTGATCATCTCTTTCCAGGGAGCATCAGTAATGGTTTCCATTATTCCACTGACAAGACAGTGTGTACAAATTTCTTCTGACATCTCTTCATCTTGTCCCAGTCACCCTTCTGTTTGTTGATACACCTAAATTCCTGGGATTAGAGTTTGCAGCTCACTCAATGTTCTACATGCACTGTATGATACTTCTTGGGGAGCAGACCAGACCACCCTTCTCTGTGTGTACTGATCCATTGTCCGTTTAAAATTTGACTACATGTGTATTGCCTATTAATCTACACATGTGTCCAGTTTATATTTTTGAGGTGTATAATTTGCTTACTCACCACAGAGACGTCCGATGAGCTGCAGAAAGGCACAAATAACAGACAACAACATTATAGCTTTCGGCCTTTTAGGCCTTCGTCAGTTAGACACACACACAAACACAGACATGACCGCTGCCTCCGGTTGCTGTGGCCAATCTGCACTACTTGGCATCTTAGGCGAAAGCAACCAGTGGTGGGGGTGAGGAGGTGGCACGGAGAGGGAAGCAGGAGGGGAGGGGGGGATGTGTGGCATAGGTGGAGGAATATGCCAGTACTGTCTGATGGACAGTGTGGAAGGAATGGAAGGGAATGAAATGTCTTTGCCACAATCTGAGTTTCCCATCTGAGTTGCCTGATATCTTAACAGATGACACATGGTCTGCATATAGCGTTTTACTTTTTATCCGCTGTAACAATATGGCAAAAGAAATGTATTATTCCGCAGTCGGCGAATCCAACCATTTTCCTACAGTAATTAGAAATCTACTTAGGCACGGCCTTGTCCTTATCTGTTTCTTTTATGACGCTGACAGACTGCAAAGAGCCCTTTCCTTTTATTTCCCTTTGCCTTTGCATAGTCCACGCATTTGAGTTCTGACATAAGTGCGTATAACCTCAGTAGTTTTGTAGCCTAAAAACCACAAAATATTAATAATAATAAATATTTTAATATGTGGACCTTGTCTTTTTGGGTGGCGAGGATTCATACTCACTGTGACTTGTCTGTTTCTGTTGCTCTGAAGATGAATGATGTCCTCCAAATTATGTCCTCCAAATTATGTATATCTATCCAACGTATTTGTGTCATCACGATTATACTTCTGAATTATTATGCTATATAATATATCCACAAATTAAATATCCTCAGCTGTGATGTCATTTCCACATTCAGTATGTCTCAACTTGCTCCATAATATTTGGACCACATGCATTAGGATTAATTCTCTTCATGATATCTCTGCACTGTACACAGTTTACACAGTAACTCACTTGCGAACACTCCAAGAGATAAATACGTACTGTAGCTATACCGCTCGCACAACTGTACCACTGGTTAGTGCAGCTATGCTATGCCACCATCTAGTGGTGTTATAAGACATTTACACAGAGGCGTTTTACACAGAAATGACGCATGTTTATGATTGCTTGTTATTCTAAGCAAGGTTTCATGCGGTTCTGAGCATTTGATGTCAAAGGTGTCTGTTAGTGTGTGTGTGTGTGTGTGTGTGTGTGTGTGTGTGTGTGTGTGTGTGGTTGAGAGAACCTAATTCAACATGTGAGAGAGTTTATTGTAGCAACCTTTAAGAGAAAAGGGAGCAAACAGCTACAGATTGTGATGCATACTGAACCAGATAATTCCTTCCATTTGAGCTTTGATGTCAAAACTTGAATAATTCCAGCGACTAGTCATACTCACAAAGTTCATTGGCACTTCGCAGATTGCAGCATAGTCCCAAGAACTTATTATACACTACGGTACTGAGTCAATAGGAATAGTTTGAATGAGAGATTTTGAAGGTTTTGTGAGAAGTTAGGCTGCACTACCTTGATGTGTGGTATAAAGTTGAGAACTTTATGCTACCCGTAAATGTGTACTATGCACTGCTATCTATGTAGCTGAATAGCTGATTGTATGTGTGTGGAAGGGAGGGGAGGGGGATGTACAATGGGAACAAAAAGATTACCCATCCTGAATAAAGTCCAAGAACAGAGCATTGCACATGCCCTAGTTCTGAAGTGCAAGTTTTGCCAACTCTAACGGTCTTTGGAGCTTCAGCTTGGTGTTTACATTGTCAAATAGAAGCAATATAAAGGGATACAGTATATGTTGCGATTCATAGCAGCTTAACTCGTGTATCATTAATTTTGAAAAATGTCATTTGAGTACATAGAAGAGATTGAGGTTTAAGAACGCCACATGGATAGATTTACTACAATAAACCGATTTTTACATATGTTTCGTTGGTTGAGTGGGTAGGTTGACTTGCTTCATCATTCAGCATACATACACTTACCTCTGAATAAGGAATCACAGAGAATCTTGATAGTCAACATTCCGCATGCGCTATACTGTGTTCAAAAAGTTAGGTTTCGGGGATGTCAGTACTACAACAGTCTTTCAGAGGTTTCTAGAGCAACTTGTACTGGGTGTTTTGGGCTGTATACTTTACTTATATGTTACAGTGGTCACAGGGGCCACAACAGAGGAATAGTTAATCAATTTATGATGGTTCCTAAATCCTTCAGTTAGCAGGCATTGAATGGAATCTTGTTGAAAACTTAATTTTTTAACCAACCATAGGTGGAAATCCTTAGCACAACATAACACACAAAAATATTAAGCACACACAGAAGTTCCTTGAAGCTGTTGTCGCAATTAGGAATCGCATAAATGTAACTGAAATTCAGTCCTTTCTGCAAAAAGTAACATAATAAGGAAAATTTACCACAGTGGTGGATTCAGTCATGTACACATTAATTCACAAGAGGAAGAAGGTTGTGCTATCATATTATCTGAAGCCTTTGAACAGGAACTATATCAACAACATGCTAAATTTTGACTGGGTAAACAGTTAATGGTGGTGACAGATGCCTCTGAACAGATTATGGGAGCAGTCCTGGCACTAAAGTCTGGTTCATACTAGGCCAATAACTTGGTTAAGTAGCAAGTGATTTAGTAGCTCTACTTGATGGCTTAACAGCCAGTAAGCAAGTGCACAGTCACACACAATTTAGTTGGCAGTCAGTTTTTGGCTGTTGTCAAGTGTTTACTGCGGAGAGTGATAGTTAGCCAAGCTATACATCTTGCAGCAGTGGCTATTCTGGAAGAGGTGAAAGAAGAGATTGAAACTGTAAGGAACAGAAATTGGGTACAAAAATGGATTGTCTGAAGAGATTGGCATGAAGCATCTAATGTGCTTCACATAGAACTCTGAAAATAACATGCAAAAAAATATTTTTCATCACTGAGAATGTTGGAAACTTGCTTCTGTTAATTCTAATAGAAAAAGTACATAATAAAATCCAGCATATTGATACTTGTCTTGGAGAAGCCATACCTTCATGAATTAAACTGAAGGTGTTGTTGTATATTCTTGTTACTGGTACACCTCTTGACGCTTTCTATTTTCTGTTTAATCTCTCTCTCCTCCTTTCCCATCATCTTTTCAAGCTCTGTGATTGTGGCTGCTTTATTTTTGTACAGTGGACGTTTCACATTCCACAAGCACTCCTGTTCTACATAAAGAGAAACAAAGTTAACTATTGTTTTATCACTCCAATGAGCCATGTTCATAACCTCAAATAAGATAACTGAAAAAAGAAAGAGCTGGAAAAAGACAAATGGAATAATAAGCTGATGTTGTGCATACTTTTTGATAGCATGCCAGAGATGAACTAGGGTGGGGGAGGCTAATTGCTCGGCTAGTATCCAACTTACTTGCGCGGTCTGATTTGATAGTTTTACTTAGCAGCTTCACCTAAATGATGTCATTCAGACATTACTGGCATAGTGTGAACCAGCTTATAGAGGTGACCAGTTCAGAACATCTGATTGCATTTGTATCAGTGATGTTCTGTGCCATGAAAAAGAAATATTCTTAGCTAATAAAGAGGTGATCTTGTTAGTGCTGATGATATTCTATGTCTTTTTCCACGAGACAAAGTTTCACTTTATTACAGACTATAAACCATTGGTCCAGCCGCAAAATTATAGGTTATGACGAGATGATAGCCCATAGACTCCAATGCTGCGCCCTGTTTGTCAACTGTCCATTTTTAGTAGTATATATATTAATTTAAAAACATTTTGAAGTGTTTACTTTTTTAATATTAGTTACTTTTACAGATTCTTACTTTTGTTGGCTTAGTAATATTTTCATTTTATATCTACTTCCATTTTTTTAAATAGAATTACGGGCTTTTGAAAATATAGTGGTTTCCATTCTTATGGGTCATTTTTTTACCTACAATATTGTTTGAATGCTGCTTTTAACAGTTTTAGTCCTGCTACAAAATAAAAAAAAATAAAATAAAAAATTAGCTGTATGTTACCCTTAAAAACCTTTTTTCTGTTAGGACTTTCTTTCTTTCTTTTTTTTTCCTTCCGAATCAGCATTAAAGAAAAGTATGAACAGAATAATAATCTTGTTTCTAATAATTTTGTTTTACAGAGTATGTCTTGTGGGTTCCGTGCCAGGAACACATCGTGGGGTGGATATAGACCGGTGGGGTCACCGTCGAATGGCAGCCCACCTTAAGCGCTTTGCTGAGGTTCCTAGTACATCGTGGCCTCTGTTCTTCCAGTGTTCCTCTATTGGCAGCCTAGGTGCAACTCCAGATTCTTGGATGTGTGGAGAATTTAGAGCTAGTCTTGCTCAGTCTGTCAATAAGCAGCCCCTATCGCAGCAACCACCAGTGAAAGTGGTATGTTGTTTTACTACTGCTTATTTTGCTTATTTTTATATGTTCTTTTTACCAGCATGTCCACTTATTTCCTCTAATTACTATGAGAATACTAAGACATATGCTGCTACTTTTGTAGAAACAATCATTTATTCAAATGTTTCTAAATGTAAAAGGCCATTTACATATGAAATGTAAGAAATTGATGAGTGGAGGAGGCACTATCAGTCAATCTATGAAGTAATTCATATCATAAAATAAACCACATGGAAATGAGTGCATGTTCCATTTGTATTATGCACCAAGCATTTCAAGGTTGAGTAAAAACTTTTAAAAAATATCAAATGTGAAATTTATGTTGCACTGTGCAAATTGTTTATTGTTTCCAACTGACATTGTAGCAGCACACATTCTCAATATTGTGTTTGAGCATGCAACTCTAGATGACAACTGTGATACAAAGTGTGTTTTACAATGATTAATAAGTTCTTGTGAAGCTGTCACAAACTTTAAAATATTTGGCGTTTAGAACTGTCGGAAGAAGTTGTTCGACAGAGATGTGGACACATTGTGGGACAGCAAACTAGATACCTTTGAGTCAACCCACTCACAGTGGTTCAATGTTCTTGCTATTTGACCACAATAAATGAAGACAGTGTTATTGTTCAGTTGGCAACAATTAAAAATGGAAGATGTATTAAGTTTTCTGACACCATTTAAAAATGCCTTCCTCAGCATATTTTAATATTTTTACTATTCCCAATAAAACAAAAACTTCAAAATTAAATTTATGAAATAGTATAAAACTAAATATTGATGATATTTTAAATGAAACGATGGAAATTCCAGGAAGGATTCAATAATATTTTTGAGAAGGATAGGTTGCTTACTCACCACAGACATCCAATAAGCCGCAGATAGGTACAAATAATAGACAACAACATTACAGCTTTCGGCCTTTTAGGCCTTCATCAGTTAGACACACACACACACACACACACACACACACACACACACACAGTGTAGGAGGTAGGTGACTTGCCAAGTGAATCTGATGGGGGAGGAGAAGTTGAGGTTGTGAAGGATTGAGGATAGGATGTCCTGGCCCTAAATAGAAATCAGGAGATCATCATCAATGAACCTGAACCAGACCAGGGGTTTGGGAGGCTATGATGGTTTTTTCTAGATGGCCCATCAACAGATTGGCATAAGAAGGTAACATACGGGTTCCCCCGGCTGTGCTGCAGATTTGATTGTGTAGCAGAGGTACAGTGTATGCATTTACGGTGTTGTAAAATATGCAAGCCTCTACTTGTGCATATGTCGTATCAGGGAAACGATTGATTTCCAGACATAAAGTAATTAGAACTTATTTCATAAAGTAATTAGAACTTATTTCTTATTTCATTGTCCTCCTGATGTAATGGCCACCATTTCTGTGTCATAATGTTGTGGACATATATTTACCAATTTGCCAGAGCATTTAAATGCCTTGTAGTGCAGCAGATTCAGATTGGATTAAAGGACTTGCTGCTTATGAAATTCAGAGGCTGCTTTTAAACTATTGTTTGTTATATTATTATCTTATTTCATAGATATTTGTAGATTAAATAAAAGCAAACAGAGTGGGCATGATTTCTGTTATATTTGGCATTGTTATTGTAAGGGGTGGCATGAATCTCTTCCTGTTACCACACTGTCCCACCTCCCCTCACAGGACAGTATACACTGGTCAAAACAATTAAGGGGGTCAGTTGCTATATCTAGGTTCTGAAGTACTCTCATTGGCAAAATGAATTACAATTGTTTTGAAATCTATCTGTTGGCTCCATGGAGTGGAGACAAAAACATTATGGTAACTGAGGCAGTGGTAATAACAGAAATTTGCTGCAGAGTGTGTTGTTGTTGTCGTTGTTGTTGTTGTTGTGTTCACTTTCCCAAACAAATTATACAGGCAGTTGGGTTCAAATAGTGTAGTGAGCATGTAGTGCAATGCAACAACGTGTCTTATCTGAAGCTATGGCATGGAGAGCCATAGGAAGTTTGGAAGTTGGGCAGACCCAGAGGGAGGTTAGCTGTAGCTATTGAAGTGTCCCAAAGTGTAATTTCCAGGAACTGGACATGATTTCAAACAAGAAGAACCATTAAAAGAAGGCAAGACCAAGGTCATCTGCAGGTAACATCAGCAGGAGCTGACCATTATCTCCAATTAACAGTCCATCGAGATAGAAAGCTGAATGCAACTCATATCTGAATAAAATATATTCTCATAATATGGAACTTATTATGTACATTGTGTACGATATCTCACCTGACCCCCTAATTCTTTTGCTCTGTGTATTACCCAAGTGAAGGAGCATGAACATTTTTCATGTTTTTCAAATGAATAACTGTGGTGCAACTTGGGTACCAGCCAAGTATTCAGACAGGCAAAATCTTTGAAACCTGTAAAACCACTCCCAGGCAACCTGGCACACTGGTCCTAATCATTAATCTGCTGGACTGATTTGATTCAGGACTAGTGCATCTGCCCAAAACTGGAAGTTCTGTTATCTGGGTGGGTAGTTTGTCACATAGGATTGTTTCTTTTAAATGTCTTACAAATATATGTATATATTTGGCACTGATTTGCATCCAGTCACTGGCACGATTGATCCAGAAATAAATTGTTAAGTTAACCTCTTAACCATGCTATAAGAACTGCATTCTGACAACCTGATGATTGTGTGCAGCATGTTCTTCAAATGGCATTTAGGCCCAGAGTTGTAAACATAATGTATGTGAATCAGCTCTGTGTCCACTTAGACATTTTCATCCACACCTGCATACAAACTCCACAAGCCACCTTACAGTCAATGGTAGTGGATGCCTCGTTCCACCATTACATCGTTTAGTTCCAGATAGAGGAAGGGAAACATGAATGCTTATATGTTTCTGTTTAAGTCTTAATTTCTCTTTATCTTTGTGTTTCTTATCCAAAATGTAAGGTTTGCAGCAGTCGTATCATTCTGCAGTTAGCCTCAAATTTCAGGCAACTAAATTTACTCAGTAGTATTTCTCAAGAAGCAGTTCTGTAACACTCTCATGCTTATTGAATCTAACATTAAGAAACCCATCAGCCCACATCTGTAATGCTTCTATCTCTTCCTTTAAATTGATATCATAGGGATCCCAAACACTTCAACTGTAGTCAAGAATGGACCACACTAGTGTTCTCTTCATGGTCTGCTTTATAAATGAATTTTATTTTCCCAGAAATTCTCTCGGCAAACCAAAGTCAACTACAGGCCTTTCCCCACAGCTGTCCTTACATGCTCATTTTCTTTCGCATTACTTTGCAACTTAATGCTTCTATATTTAATGAATGCAACTTTGTCAAACTTTACCCCACTCATACTATATTCAAACATTATGGGATTTATCGTACTAATATGCATCAGCTAACTTTAGAAATGATATTCTATTGCAGTCACTCAAGGATGTCACCTTCCCATACACCACAGCAAACATCCTCAGATTGCTACTTGCCTTCATCTGCCAGATCATTTATGTAGATAGAAAATAATGATCATTTATGTAGACAGAAAATGACAACAGTCCTGTTACTCTTCCCTGGACCATTTGACGATATTCTTGTCTGTAATGAAAACTTGCAGATGAATGAAATATACTGTTTTCTATTACTTAAGTAGTCAAGTATCTCATATCTGGGAAACTATTACACATGTTAACATTTTCATTAGCAGTCTGCAATGTGGCACCATGTCAAATGCCTTTTGGAAATTTGTAACATGCAGTCTCCCTCTTGGTCTTCATCTGTGATAAATTGTCCATTCTTGTCAGATTGTTGAGCTACATGGCATTCAGCAACCAGGCACTTTTATACTATGATTTATTCAGCCAAGACACGTTTAGGTTTTCACCTGTCTTCAGTTGGCGTAATTACAACTTGATTTAATGTGTGTCAACATTAGTTTGAAAGTTGCATATGTCGGTCTCCTCTGCATGTTGATCATGTGTTTTCTATTTAATGTTGTCACTAACAATATTTTAACTTTTGTTTTGCACACGATCACTGCTCTATCCGCCCTGTTGTTGACTGACTGCATTGGCATAAAAGAAGGAAAAGAAACAGATACTACAACATGGTGTTACAATCACTGAGACTGATCCAACTAAGGCTGATTGTGATTCATCACATTCGTATTTATAAATAATGCTAGTTTCTAGAAATTTCCAGAAAAGAAGTTGCTATAGTCACATTTCTGAATTATCCTCCCATAATTAAATTAGGTGCCTTTCACAAATAAGGTATACATACACACATCAGATTAATCAGCAAAAAGAGTAGACAATTTTAAAAAATATTTATAGAGTAGATAAAATTACATACTAAACATATATGAAAAACACGAGTAGTGCATTGTTGGTTTGTTTACATGGTGGGTTAACTGAGGGGTTTGATTCCCAATAAGACCATATGTATTTGATCTTGCACTGCCGCGGTGGAGTAGCCGAGCGGTCTAAAGCGTCTCACTGCGGGGCGCACGGTTGCTCGCTGTGGAGGTTCGAGTCCTCCCTGGGGCATGGGTGTGTGTGTTGTGCTTAGGTTAGTTTATCTAGGTTTAAGTAGTTTGTAAGCTACGGACTGATGACCACATAGTTTGGTCCGAAAGATTTACAAACATTTGAACATTTGATCTTGCACTACTTTATTCACAACACAACAATAAGCATTACAAGTCTGAATTAACATGGCCAGCAGAGCTCAAAGACACTGTTCCCAAAGAAGCTGGTTGTAAAGGTGGTGTACATTTACAGTCAATGTGAAGTTGAGAGGTCGCCACACAGCCTCCTCCCCCCCCCCCCCCCCGCCCAGTATGGAGTACATCTGAGGAGGGGGAGGGGAGAGAAAAAGGCATCAGGCGGCACTTGCCTTGGCATTCGATCCGAGTCACAGTTAACTCAGCGGTGTCAAGAGGCAGCGATGTGGGTGAGTGGCGGTGAGTTGCAGGTGCGTTGACAACGTAGTAGGCGAGGTGTTGTGGGCGGCAGAGTGCTTGGGCTGGGCGTGACAATAGTTGAGCAGAGCTCAGCAGAGCACTGATGAGAAGCTCAGCAGGAGGTGGTAGGATGGCACAAACTGCTGACGTGCTGACCGTCATAGGAACGGGAATGTGTTTCAGAAGCTGCCACTCGATTCCGGAAGGGGGTGAAGGAGTGGAAAAAGTCAGGAAAAGAATGAAGACAGAACGATCCTGTAGAATAATGGAAAGATCAGTGGCGAGAGGAGGGGGTACAGGAACGACGAATTCGAGGGCAGGAGATGGAGGGAGGAGGGAGTAAAGTGGAAAGGCGATGGAGGAGAGGAAGTAGAGTGAGTGGAGGACGGCAGAGGGGGTGCTGGAATAGCAGGAGGAGGGGTGGGGGAGAGGGAAGGTGGCTGAATCTGACTGAGGTTGAGGAGAGACTTGGTCAATGTAAGCCGGTTTCACTCGATCGCTTGAGACAGTGGCGGGTGCATTGTTGACTGATTTGATGAATTTGTTGTCAACCCCCTTCAGGACCTAGTGAGAGCCAGAATAAGGGGGCTGAATGGGGGTACAGGCAATGTCATCTAGGAGATAAGCATATGTAATGTCACCAGTGTATTTGGAACATAAGGAGAGGGAGCAGAGAGACTGGACAGAGGAGCAGGAGAAAATTTGGAGCAGTTGAGATGGCCTCAATCAGTGAAGGATGGGAGGTCAGAGGGAGGTGGGGAGTGATGGACTAACTCCATGAGGGTTTTCTTCAGGTCTAATTTGTAAGTGGAGCGAAGACTTAGGAGGACCAATGGAAGAGTATCTAACCGTAGTGAGTCATGGCACATAATAGCCACTTTGAGTGTGCAGTCCCAACGTTTGACTAAACTATTTCATTGAGTGTGATAGCCTGTGGTGTGGAAGTGTTTCATTTCGTATAGGTTGCATAGGTTTTGAAATAGAGCAGATTCATACTGTCGGCCCTGGTCAGTGGTGATAACAGCTGGACAGCCGAAGCAGGAAATGCGGGTGATAGTTTCTGGAGTGATGTTCAGGAGGGGTGCAGCTTCAGCCCAGCTGGTGGTGCGATCAATTGAAGTGACGAGGTAATGAAAACCGTCAGCTGAGGGAAGGGGGCCAACTAGATCAATAAGAACGTGCTGGAAGCGGCCCGCAGGGACAGGAAAAGAGCGCAGGACAGAGGTGGTGTGAATCTGAATTGTGCTCTTTTGCCAGGGAACACAGGCATGAGCCCAGGCTTGGCAACCGTGCCTCATGTCCTGCCAGATGAATCGGTGGAAGCCTTGACGCCAGGATATGCAAGATCATGCATTTTATTGAAAATCTCGTGCCTGAGGCAGCGAGGAATGTATAGGTGGAGAGTGCCTGTTGATTCATCACACAAAATGTCACCCGATACACCAGGAAAGATGGTGCAAATAGCAGAGAAGAAGAAGTCCTCAGTGAGTTGCATTGTGTTGTCATCAGTGGTCTGAAGAGTGACGAGATGAGAGAGACGAAATGGCATCAATGCGTGAGAGGAAATAGACTACAACATTATCCACACACTTGACGTAGCAGACGTCAGTGGTGCATTGGGAGATGTAGTCGAAATAGTGGAACCTGCGATGAGGGGGATGCGAGGGGGGGGGTGGTGATAGCAGCCACAAGAGACTTATGGTCAGTGATAACATAAAAGGAGTGGCCGTCTATGGCAGAGCGGAAGTGTTTCATAGACTCATAGACGGCCAAGAGTTCTCGATAGAAGACGAAGTATTTCTTTTGAGATTTTGTTGAGTTTCTATTAAAAAAAAAAACTGCAGGGGGGATGTTACACCGTCGAGGGATTGCCTCAGAGTTGCACCGATGGGGGTATCACTCACATCTGTGGTAATAAAAAGTTCAGCATCTGGATGAGGATGAGTGATAGTGACAGCTTGAGCAAGTAGGTCTTTGAGAGCAGAAAATGCAGAGGACATAGCGTCCGACCAGGGAACAGGTAGTTCGCCAGAGGAATTTTGGCTGTTAATTTATGCTAGTTTGTTCATTTACCTTTCTATTAAGCAGGAGTCACCTGCACTTTTTTCTACATACTTGGCACTTTGAAGTGGTTCTAAAATTCACTACTAATGAAAGCTAAATAAAGGCCGTTGCCATAAAGTACTGTTTTTAAAATCAAGCTGGATTCCATGAAACAAAATTGGGTGGAGTAAGGGGAAATAGTGCAGGCATATTTGTTTTACTGTTGTACACTCCCCTCCACCTTAAGTGCTCAGCATATCCTTGCAAATGTACATTACAGTCTTAGTTATGAATTTCATTACTTTTGACATCTGGTTTCAGCCAGATTTCTGTTCCTAGTGTTATGCTGGTATTGTGGCTTTTCATTAGTAAGAGCAATTCTGGGACCTTTCCATAGACACTCCTACAGTTAGCTGTGGGCTTAGGAATAATTATGGAAGTGGGAACAACAGTGCAAGAAACAGCCCAGCCAAGTGGTTAAATAATTTATTTTTCCATGTGTCTGTGTTATTTATTCAGTCTGACTAATTTGTTTAATGTATTTGTTGATGACTAGCGACTTAAATTGTTTGTTATCACTAACATAATAGTTGTAAAATTTTCTTGCAGATCTATCCCTGTTTTCGTAATGTGGCCCAAAGTATACACGGCCTTCTGGGTGGTGACTGTCTACCCTATTCCATAAGAACTCATGGGAAGCAGGCTTGGTTTACTGGATACCTACAGTAAGTTTATTTTATTGTAATTTATATTTTTCCAATTTTATTTTAATCTTTAATTACTTAACAGCTCTCTGCAAAGGCGTATAATTTTATTTGTGGTGCAATAAATGTGTATAGCCAGTCTAATTATTGAATTTATTGAGGCTTATATGTTTTCATATGACAAATTGTGTAGAGTAGTGATTTTGATTTGAATTGCTCGTGTGAGGTGGATTGGAGATGTGGAAAGAGGGGGGGGGGGAGGGAGATAAATCAGTGCTGCCTTGCAGTGTATGCAATCACTAGATCATGGCTGGATAAGGTTGCCAGGTGCAGTGCCTGGTAGATAAGAGGAAGAGAGGGAAAGAAAGGGCAATAAAGGAGGAGCAGAAAAGGTGAACAGACCATTGGGTGTGTTAACATAGAGCAGCACACATTAAGGGTGAGGGAACAGGGGTTGGAAGGAAGTTATAGAATAAAGGGGGCAGACACTGTTGAGTGGAAGGTATGATCATAGCAGGTTACTGTTAGTTGAGGCTGGGTTGACTTCGAGAACAGAGGATGTGTTGTAGCATTAACTTCCATCTGCACGATTCAGGAAAGTTACTGGTGAAGGGAAGGATCCATATCGATAGGTTGTGAAATACTCATTTGTGTTGTTGTGGTACAAAGTCTTCCATTATACACCATAGCAGTTCCGTGTCGATAGCAATAAGAGGGTGGAATATATAGTGCATGAAAGTTGTCAGCTTATATAAAATTTCGACTTTTGACACTATAATAGCAAATAGATTATAAAAAGTGAAACGTGATGCAAATACTGCAATTGTTTTTCTGCAACAAGCATACGAATAAAGAAAACTAAGAGCATATTGCAGTTTGAAAAGTAAAACTACCAAGAAAGATGCCAAAGCGTAACAAAGAAATTTCGTGTTCTTGATCCATTTTTAAAAGACAGAAAACTGTGCTGAAAAGTGAATCTAAAGATTATAGAAACTTGAAATTTATATATGTTGTTTATCTTACACTGTAGGCATCAGCGGTTTTTCAATATTCCCATCCTTGAGGGGGATAAATAGGGGAGGAATGGTTTTTGAAAATACGTTGCTATTAAGGCAATTTTGAAGCAAGAAATACAATACTTCGGATTTAGATTTTTGATTGGAATTTTAAAAACAAGTGTTTCCATATTTTTGGATATTCAACTATTAAGCATGTGAAATAAGGGAAAATCTTTGAAGGGTGCTACTAAGATTTTTGATGCTAGAAATGTGAAAATTTGGATTTGTAACTATCATTAGAATTTTAAATAATGTTTTTTGGGATGTTTGGAATTCCGCCATCAGTGTTGCAATAGGGGTTGTCAAGTTGTATCAAAATACTTGATTAGGAAAGCATTTTTAAAGCTAAATCTATGAAAATTTACATTTAGAAATAGAAACAATGAATGCAGACCATCCAGTCTAAGTGTGCGTAGCAGCGGGAATTAAGCTAGTATAATAATAAGGACAATTTACAACTCGCCACAAAGACACGGTGACGAGCTCCGACAGGCCCCTATAAAAGACACACATGTACAAAACTTTCAGCTATTGGCCATGACCTTCTTCAGAAAATAGAACATTCATGCAACACACAGGAACACAACTCAGTCACAGAACCATCATCTTCAGCTGCCGTACTTTGAATCACCAAAGTGATTCAAAATGTGGCAGCTGGAGATGATGGTTGTGAGACTGAGTTGTGTGCCTGTGTGATTTCGTGAATGTTCTATTTTCTAAAGAAGGCCATGGCGTGGCCTATAGCTCTGAAAATGTTGTATGTGTGTGTCTTTTTTATGTGCTTATTGCAGCTCGTCGTCACGTCTTTGCGGTGACTTGTAAGCTGTCTTTACTACTATATTCTTCATGAAATCATTTTCAATGGGTCAACAAACTGGTCATATCTCTCTGGACTAGGTACCACAAGTCCTCAGTGAACTTAGACCACTGTGCTCTTCTGAAATTGGAGTGTCTTTTAAAGTGTCTTTGGCACTACAGCCACTTTCACAGAACACATGATAGGTTGGTATTGAAAGTGTGAAATTGCTCCCATAATATTTTTCTCTGTCTGATGTGCTATGTTTTCACTTACAAAAATGTTGTCAGGGTGAAATCCACTTTATCATCTTCCACTAATAAAAGAGTGAGGTTTCTTCGGATCATGTATGACCTTCATTACTGTGCTTTCAGCCCATTTCTCAAGATCTTCCCCACTCTTGTCTGTTTCCTTGCAGCCGGATGATGCACTGTGTCAATTAAAATCACCTATAATGAGGAACTAATGACCCTTTAAAACCGCGACCGATTGACCTATAACGAGTTTTGTTGGTTTAAAAAAGATGTCGGGCTGCTTAAAGCTGAAGTCTATCCTAGGTTGTTTAAACACTGAAGTTATTGTGCATGATTAAGTTTCCACTGTCAAAATTTCTGTATCTTCACTGGTTGTCATGTCCTGGAAGAAGTATGATTGAGAGTTGTTGGGCAGGACCAGATATACATAGAGAGGAAATGAACTGATCCTATAGCTTTTTATGACCAGGATATCCCCATAGGGGTTTGGTCAACTACTGCAAGCCTTTATATTCATACCACTATGAAATAAAGGAATAAACTAAAATAAAACTATGCACCTAGTTATCTGTGTGTAAAAGTAAAATAAAGTTGTGTGAATGTGCTTATCTATTTTCGTGCCTGTTGGCAGCTCAGCGAGCCTCTTTACATTGACTTGTTACATATTCTCCATTATTGGGAATTAATTAAAAAATATTATTTATATTGATGGACTTGGTGTGAGGGAAGGTGCAGAGGTGTGGGAAAACTCAATTTATCTTCAGTTTCAGTAACCAGCAGCTGTAACTAAACTGGTAATTGAGGAGGTTTAATAAATAATAAAATATTTAATATGTGTAGATAATAAACAGAAGAGAGTTGAGTGGCTAAACCATGTGTACAGTGTAGTTTAATTACACTCTAGTGCAGCTGGACATCCTTATACAGCTGTTCACAAATGTAGGTAAACTCCACTGTCCATACTATCACATATAGACAGTCAACATTGTATCACAATGGTGTGTTTACACTCTTTATAGCCCTCAAAGCTTAGCCACTCGATAAAATAATCATTATATACATAATAATTACAATTACAGTCTTACGAAGTTGCACTGACAGGAAATATATAATGGTATATTTGATTGTGTATTATAATGGTGTATTTATTGCATATATTCTTATTGATTTTATGTTTGACTCGCCATTTGCACTGCCTCTGTTCTGTAAAGATATAAATGCTGTAATAGCATTTTTTTCTGAATTTTCCAATTTTCCGGGGAAACTTTTCCAAATTTTTATTTCATAATAACATTACTCTCGCTTTGAACGTCAAATATGCAAAATATTATCGCAATCAGATGAATGATATTGCTATCCCATTGAAAAAAAGCTCTTCCAGTTTCTCATGAATTTTCAAATTTTCTGGGTAACTTTTCCAAATTTTTAGTTCATAAGAACGTTCATCTTTTGCTGAACGTCAGATGATCGAAATTTTACCGCAATCGGATGAATGGTTCTCAACTTACAGTGTAGAAACACATTGAAAAAGGAACTTGGTTCGAATTTTGCGACTTTCTTTTTTAACTATCCCTAGTTGTTTTTACTGAAAACGTTTCCAAGACCATAATGAACAAAACAAAAAAAGAATTACCCCTCTCCGTCATGCGAAGTCAGTTATAGTGCTGAATTCAATCAAAAACACATTAAGAAACGCACTTTCAGTTTTTCTCAAATTTTCCGGTAGATTTTCCAAAAAATTTGTTTCATACAAACCTTGTTTTGTCAAGCCATACTGAAGTTATGCTCTTACAACCATGTGGCAACTGTTTTTTATTCACAGAAAAAAATCACTTTTGGTTTTTCCCTAATTTTCCTACTTTCTGGGTGAGTTTTCCAAATTTTCATTTGAAGCAAACCTTGCATTTGCTTTCAACGTGAAATGTACAAAATTGTATTGCATTTGGACAAACGGTATTGATAGCTCACTGGAAAAAGTTGTTTCAGTTGTTCCAGATTTTCCTCTTTCCAGGACAACTTTTTCATATTTTATCCCATTTAAACCTTCTCTGGACTTACACGAATATTTGAAGACTAAAATCAGCCAAATCGGTTCAGCCATTCTTGAGTTTTAGCGAGACTAACAAACAGCAATTCATTTTTATATATACAGATGATGGAAATTCTCCACAGAGATAAATTATTTTTCATAATAGATGGATTGGCTGGCCAGTACTTACCTTTTTGTTGTACCACTGATAGTCACACACAGAAAGAAAAAGGATGAAAATAAAACAAGCTTTCGGAACTGTGTTCCTTCTTCAGCCAAGAGAGAAGGGAAGAAAAAAGGAAGGGGACAGTAATTCACGACCTAGGTCATGAGGATAGTGTTTGAGGATTGTGGAAGTCAGGGATACTGTATAGTAGTACTGAGTCATGCCAAACAGGATATATAACCAGAGAGGAAAGATCAAGCAGTAAAGAGAAGAAAATATGAGTGAACCATATCCAGTAAAGAGAAGAAAATATGTGTGAACCATATGGTGGTGGGGGTAGAGGAAGGGGGTTTTCTAAAATGTTTTTGATCCACACACACACACACACACACACACACACAGAGAGAGAGAGAGAGAGAGAGAGAGAGAGAGAGAGAGAGAGAGAGAGAGAGAGAGAGTCCCTCTTCCCCTGTTAATCAAAAATGTTTTAGACAACCCCCCTCCTCCAGACCTCAGCATCATTTGGTTCACTAATCTTTCTTCTCTTTACTGCTTGATCTTTCCTCTCTGGTGGCATAGCTCAGTACTAATATACAGTATCTCTGACTTCCACAGCCCGCAAACACCATCCTCATGACTTAGGTCGTGAATTACCTACCCCTTCCCTTCCCATTCCTTTTTTCTTTCCTTCTCTCTTACCTAAAGAAGTAACACAGTTGCAAAAGTTTGTTTTATTTTCATCCTTTTTTTCTTTCTGTGTGTTACTATCAGCAAAAGATAAGTGCTGGCCAGCCACCTATCTTTTTTGAAAAACAAAATTATTACAAAGAAACAAGCAAGTACACAAAATACTTTTAATTAACATTGAGTAGAAACCCAGTTTCATACTGATATATACAATGAAGAGCCAAAGAAACTGGTACACTTCTCTAATATGTGGGGGTCCCCACGAACATGCAGAAGTGCCGCAACTCAATGTGGCATTGACTTGAGTAATGTTTGTAGTATGCTGGAGGGAATGGATACCATGCATCCTGCAAGGCGCTTCATAAATCTGTTAGAGTACAAGGGGATGAACATCTCTTCTGTATGGCACATTGCAAGGCATCCCGGATATTGTCAATAATGTTCATGTCAGGGGAGTTTGGTGGCCAGTGGAGGTGCTTAAACTCAGAATAATGTTCCTGGAGTCACTTTTTAGTAAGTCTCGGTGTGTTGGGACATTACATTGTCTTGATGGAATTACCCAAGTCTGTCGAAATGCACAGTGGACATGAATGGGTACAGGTGATCATCCAGGATGCATACAAGTGTGTTATCTATCTGAGTTGTATCTAGACATATCAGGGATCCCCCCTATCACTCCAGCTACACACACTCCGCACCATTACAGAGCCTTACTCAGTTTGAAGAGTCCCCAGTTGACATGCAGGGTCCATGGATTCATGAGGTTCTCTCTATACTCGTACATATCCATCCACTCGATACAGTTGGAAACAAGACCAGGCAGCATGTTTATGGTCATCAACAATCCAATGTCATCCTCTGAGTGTTTACATATCCCTGTGCTTGCATATGCAGGCCTATACCAGTTTCTTTGACTTGTCAGTGTATGTTTGCTTATTTATATTAATTTATGACTCATAAATAACCAAGCACAGACCCAGTAAATTGTATGTGTAATATTACTCTAGTATGTTGCTTACCAAACTGGTATGTTGTGTTATTTTCTAAAAATTGAGTGTAAGGCCATTATTTTATAGTTTTAGTGAGAGTTGAAAAAATGAACTAACCATAGGCATAAGAAAATGTAACTTCTCATATCGTCAAAGTATTTTCACTTTGCAAATACCATAAAAGTGCAAATGTTGATTTCAAGTATCTTGCAATGAGAGCAGTCCAACAGCTTAAAATAGTGTACTTTCCTGCCTGTGTAATAAGCAAACTTGGTAATAGCAGTAGTGCTGATTTGTTCTTTATACTCTGTAAAGTTGTCTAACAAATAAATATACTGAAATTTGTTTTCAATCTACACAGTGAGTGGAAGAGTGACAGCCGCCATCGTTCAGAGGCTATGCCACACATAAAGACATATGGACGAGTGTCACCAGACTGGACCAGTATGGCTTGGTTCCTTTTGAGCAGTGCCAACTTGTCAAAAGCAGCATGGGGCATGTCCAGCAAAGGGAAGACAATTGGTTCTGGCCACTACATTATGTCCTATGAATTGGGTGTACTGTTTTTGCCACAGTTACTGGTTAGTGCTATATGTCCTTTTTTCTTTCTTATAGCTCTCCCCTTTTCTTTCTCTCTTTTTATTATCACATGTTTATTTATCAGAAAATGACCAGCAATGATGATAAGAGATAATATTCATAATTTAAACAATGGAAATACCTTGAAAGATTCAACAATATTTTGGAAAGGATAGGTTGCTCACCACAGAGACACCCGATGGGCCATAGAAAGGCACACATAACAGAATAAACAAAAAACTAAGCTTTTGGCTGCTAAGCCTTTGTCTTCCATAGATAACACTATGGCAGACTAAGGCTTATTCATAATTTTAATTATTTTAAATGGAAAATTCATTTGAGAGAAATATAAAAATGTGAAGGTACAGAATACTACTTTGAGAAGGAATTTTTGTACTCCTGATAAGACAAAATTAAAAGTAAAAATATTATTCCTAGCTTTCAAAATACTAGTTTTATCCCATACAAGAATTTTGTTTACTCTTATTCTTATAGCATAGGGTACATGTGATCCAGGTATTAGAGTGGCATGCTCTCCTTTATAACCTTCCACAGCCTATCCTTCTTTCCCCCTTGATGGGTGTACTGCTTTGGGTTATATTTAAAAAAAATTAGGAGGAGGAAACAAAATAGTTGACTGAAAATGTTTACTTATTGTCAAAATCTAAGCTTACTGTGTCTGTAGTTGTCAGTCCTGGTGCACTCAGTGGCCTAACAATCGGCATGGATGTCAATAGCAAAAATCAGCTTGTAATCAACTCAGCCACCAAACAAGGAAGTACAGTACATCCATGTCCTTCAGACTATTAATAAAAGAACACGTGGATGTGGTGCATGAGTGATGAGACGATACAGTATGATTGTTTTCGAGGAGTGTGACTGAACTCTCAAACTTTACAGCTGGATAATTGACATTAGAAACTGTTAATTTCGTTCCATTTCAAATCATCACTTGTCTACTGTAAGTGCAGCCCTTTACACTTTCTTATGTTGAGGCTAAATTGCCATTTGCTGTACCGAGTGTCAATACACTGCAGATCCTCCCGCATTGCGCTATCATTGCCAGTGTTGCTACTTCTTGATAAACTAGACCATGATCTGCAAAAAGTTTCATTGAACTTCTGTTATTAACGGGAAGGAAGGTTATGTGTGAACATAAAACAAATATAAAACACCAGAGTATAGTTGAAGATTTACACATGTATTTTTACCACACTCGGAGTCACATCAGCTTCCATTAACTATGGAGGAAGACAGCAATCCATTATTAAGAGGAAGGTAACAATAGAAGGTTTTTTTCAATTAAAATTCCTGGATACTGATTAATTTCTTTACATATTTTCAGATATATTTTTTGTCCATCACTTTAAAAATGCACAAAAATAGTTCTACACAGAAAAGAGATGAATGTTAAGATCACGTTAATGCTAAGTAAGATTTAGTTACAGAGAACATTAAAAGGTAACATTTCATAGTGGAAGTTAATAGGACAGAATTTCAGAAAAGAAGTTGCACATTCATAAATGCAAGCAAAGTAAATTCTTTTAAACAATGCACTACATTACAGTGTGACAAGGATGCATGACTCAGTTTTTCAACATAGTCGCAAAGTTTCTGTAAAATATCCTTGACATGTTCTACCAACTGTAGAGACCTGCTCCACTCCCTAGCAACTGTATGAATATTGCTGTGTGAATGTCCTTGATGTCAGAATCTCTCTTTCCCAGATGTTATTTCAGCTCAATAAATTGCATCATGCATCATGTATGACAGATTGGCATTGCCCATATCATTGTCATCAAATTATAAATGTCATTTCATTATAGGTAGATACAACATTGCACTCCATACCAGACTATCATAGCAAACCCTTGTATCCTACATTGACTTGGGAATACATCCCCAGTTGCCCCACCAATTCACTCGCACTGTACTTGTTATCTACACTTACAATGTACCATTCTTACTGAGCAGTGGTCTTAGAGCCAATTGTATAAAATTAGCTGACTGGAAATTAAATCTGATGGCAGTTAAGAAATTAAGCCAAGTTCAGGGCTCTGCTATATTGTATAATGCTAAACCTAGATCCACCGAAGCCGGTTCAACTTTGATCTGAGTTAGCACAGGAAATGCTTGGCAACTCAGTAAAAACCTGTTGAAGTTCGATTATTGCACTTCAACCACAGATACTAATCAACACACAATGATTTTTATTGAAGCTTTCATGGTGCAAAGATGGAAGAAAAGGAAAGACCTTAAAATTTTTCCTAAGATAAAAAACATTTACTTTTAGAAATCAGTTTTGGAAGACATAAGGAGGCATTAGAAAGCAAAGAAATGGATAAATTTGTTATAGCAAAGTAGTTACATGCATAGAAAGAACGTTGTTTATTTTAATTCACAGAACATTGGTACAGATTGTGACTGGAAGATTTTAAAACTATCTTAAGAAAATATTAAGAAAAGAACCAAGGAAGAACTTGTACCTGACAAGATATAATTTTAAGTCTGTTTGCAATTATTACAGTAAATTTCTTTGAGTAATTTCATGTGTTGTGTTAACTGTATGAAACATAGTGAAAAATTTTCAAGGTGGCATAAGACTGGATGTGGTAATTTCGTCAGGCCTGCTGTTACAGAAAACTTGTTGCTGCACTGCACATTTTAATGCTCTTGCAATTATTTTGAAGTGAAAATGCTCTGTGAAACGAGGTTTATAAAACTATTCTTTTGCATTCTTTTGTTTTCTTCCCCTCCCCCCCCCCCCCCCACCAACCTTTTCACTGCTTGAGTCCATATTTGTTAAGTTTTCCTCAATCTTTGGCAGTGGCTTTTTCTGCACCCATTTGCACAGAGATCTTTCATCCTAGCACTCATAGCCATTTTGTACCAGAATTGGGTGGTCTCGTGAAACCTCATTAGTTTGTTCCTAAAAGTTTGTCTCTCTCTTGGATTTCTCTTTCTTCAATTTTTATAATTTCTAGGCCTCTTTCATAGTTGTACCAAAAGGTTAGAGTTTTGGAGGCCCTGGAAGTAGTTAAATATCTGTTTTGTGAGTCTACTTTGGGGGGTTTAGAGACTTAGCACATTTAGGACATTTTTTTTCCTCTGTATGCATACAGCTCATTATTTGAGTTCAGTTTCCTTATATTGTTTGAGAAAATGGGGCCAAAAAATTTTCAGAGGATTCTTCACTCAAATATTTCTAATTTTTCTATCCCATCAGGAGGCTGAGAAATAATTTGCTGCATAAGGGCTTGGCGAACCCGGGGTACCTGAGCTGAGGACCAGTAAGCTCCACCAATCCTCAAGACACCATAACCTCTGGGTATGCTTCAGCGACCACCATGTGGCGCGACACTTGAACGTTGTGTGTACCAGTGAACAGGGATCTTGGCTTGACCGCCCGAGTCATGAGGAAGAAAATGGCTCTATAAAAAGAAACCTTAATCCTAAGGTGTGCTGCATGCTGATGGGATGCATGGCTGTTAAAATCGGAGTGGACAGCAGAAGGAATTGTCAACATGCAGAATATCATGAAAAGCGTGGATGGAGCAATTGTAAAATTGGAGCTCTTTGCCTCACTTCTAATAGTCAAAGGCTCCCTGAACATGTGAAGGCTGGCTTTCTGCGCTTAAGGGCTCGACCATATGTCCCTAATCCCATGCTCTGTTTTCAAGTGCCAGCGCTTTGGGCACACATCTTGGATTGCAAGGGTGAAGCTACCGTGGCAAAGCTACGCACGAAGGAGTTGACTGCACACCACCTGTGTTGTTGTTATGGTCTTCAGTCCGGAGACTGGTTTGATGCAGCTCTCCACCCTACTCTATCCTGAGCAAGCCTTTTCATCTCCTCATAAGAACGGCAACCCACATCCACTTGAATCTGCTTACTATACGCGTCTCTTGGTCTCCCTCTGCGATTTTTACCCCACACACTTCCCTCCAATGCTAAATTTACGATTCCTCGATGTCTAAGAATGTGTCCTACCAATCGATCCCTTCTTTTAGTCAGGGTATGCCAAAAATTCCTTTTCTCGCCAATTTTGTTCAGTACCTCTTCATTAGTTATGTGATCTAAGCACTTAATCTTCAGCATTCTTCTGTAGCACCACATTTCAAAAGCCTCTATTCTCTTCCTGTCCGCACTGCTTATCGTCCATGTTTCACTCCCGTACAAGGCAACACTCCACACAAATGCCTTCAGAAAAGACTTCCTTACACTTAAGTTAATATTCGATGTTAGCAAATTCCTCGTTTTCAATAATGCATTTCTTCCCATTGCCATTCTGCATTTTATATCCTCTGTACTGCGACCATCGCATGTTATTTTACTACCCAAGTAACAAAACTCATCTACCACCTTCACTGTCTCATTACGTAATCTAATTCCTTCGGCATCGCCTGATTTCCTAAGACTACATTCCATTATTTTTGTTTTGCTCTTGTTAATGTTCATTTTATACGCTCTCTTCAACACACTGTCCATTCCATTCAACTGCTCTTCCAGGTCGTTCGCTGTCTCTGATAAAATTACAATGTCATCAGCAAAACGCAATGTTTTTATTTCTTCTCCCTGAACTTTAATGCCTATTCCAAAATTTTCCTTGCTTTCCTTCACCGCCTGCTCAATGTACAAATTGAATAACATTGGAGGAAGGCTACAACCCTGTCTTACTCCCTTCCCAACTGATGCTTCCCTTTCATGCCCTTCGAGTCTAATAACTGCGGTCTGGCTTTTGTACAAGTTGTAAATAACTCTCCTTTCCCTGTATTTTACCCCTGCTGACTTCAGAATTTGAAAGAGTGTAGTCCAGTCAACATTGTCAAATGCTTTCTCCAAATCTACAAAAGCTAAAAATGTAGGTTTGCCTTTCCTTAATCTATCTTCTAAGATAAGACGTAAGGTAAGTATTGCCTCCCAGGTTCCTACGTTCCTCCTCAATCCAAACTGATCTTCCCCCGAGGTCAGCTTCTACCAGCTTTTCCATTCTCCTGTAGATAATTCGTGTTAAAATTTTGCAACCATGACTTACCAAACTGATGGTTCTGTAATTTTCACACCTGTCTGCGCCTGATTTCTTTGGAATGGGGATTATTACATTTTTCTTGAAGTCTGAGGGTATTTCGCCTGTCTCATACATCCTACACACCAGTTCAAATAGTTTTGTCATGGCTGGTTCTCCCAGAGACTTCAGTAGCTCTGAGGGTATGTCATCTACTCCTGGGGCCTTGTTCCGACCTAGGTCTTTCAGGGCTCTGTCAAATTCATCTCTCAGTATAGTATCTCCTATTTCATCTTGATCTACTTCCTCTTCCCTTCCTACAACATCGTCTCTAAGTTCATTTCCTTTGTAGAGCTGCTCTATGTACTCTTTCCACCTTTCAGCTTTCCCTTCTTTGCTGAGAACTGGTTTCCCATCTGAGTTCTTGATATTCGTAGAATTACTTTTCTTGTCCCCAAATGTGTCTTTTATTTTTCTGTAGGCGGTATCTACTTTCCCCCTTCTTATACATTCTTCTACATATTTGCATTTGGCTTCTAGCCACTCCTGCTTAGCCATTTTGCATTTCCTGTCGATCTCATTTTTTAGTCGTCTGTACTCCATTTTGCCTGTTTCATTTACTGCATTTTTATATTTTCTCCTTTCATCAATTAAATTTAGTATTTCCTGTGTTATCCAAGGATTTTTTGTAGGTCTTGCCTTTCTATCTATTTTGTCCTCTGCTGCCTTCACTATTTCATCTCTCAATGCTACCCATTCCTCTTCTACTGTTTTATTCCCACCTGTTTCTGTCAATTGTTGCCTAAAGCTCCCTCTGAAATTCACCAGAACTTCACGTTCCTTCAATTTATCTAGGTCCCATCTTCTTATTTTCCTACCTTTCTGCAGTTTTTTCAGTTTCAGCCTACAGTTCATGACTAACAAGTTATGGTCAGAGTCTATATCTGCCCCTGGGTATGTCTTGCAGTTTATAACCTGGTTCCGGAATCTATGTTTTACCATTATAAAATCTATCTGATACCTTCCGGTGTCTCCTGGTCTCTTCCAAGTATACAACCTTCTTTTGTGATTCTTAAACCACGTGTTTGTTATGATTAAATCATGTTCCGTGCAAAATTCTACCAGGCGACTTCCTCTTTCATTCCTTCTGCCCAGTCCATATTCACCTACTATTTTTCCTTCTCTTCCTTTTCCTACTACCGAATTCCAGTCTCCCATCACAATTAAGTTTTCCTCTCCCTTAACTGTCTGAATAATTTCCTTTAGCTCCTCATATATTTCTTCGATCTCCTCATCATCGGCAGAGCTAGTTGGCATATAAACCTGTACTACTGTTGTCAGTGTTGGCTTCGTATCTATCTTGACAATGATAATGCGATCACTGTGCTGCATATAGTAGTTTACCCGCATTCCTATTTTCTTATTCATTATCAGTCCTACTCCTGTGATACCCCCAACTGCTTTTGTATTTATAATCCTGTACTCACCTGACCAGAAATCCTGTTCATCCTGCCACCGAACTTCACTAATCCCCACTATATCCAACTTCAACCTATCCATTTCCCTTTTTAAATTTTCTAATTTTCCTACCCAATTAAGGGATCTAACATTCCACGCTCCGATCCGTAGAATGCCAGTATTGTCTTTCCTGATGATCACATCCTCCTGAGTAGTCCCCGCGTGGAGATCCGAATGGGGGACTATTTTACCTCCGGAATATTTTACCCGAGAGGATGCCATCATCATATGATCATACAGTAGAGCTGCATGTCCTCGGCAAAGGTAACGGCTGTAGTTTCCCCTTGCTTTCAGCCGTTTGCAGTAGCTGTGTGGCAAAGCCACATTAGCTGATGTTACAAGGCCAGCTCAGTCAATCATCCAGACTGTTGCCCCTGTAACTACTGAAAAGGCTGCTGCCCCTCTTCAGGAACCACACGTTTGTCTGGCCTCTCCACAGATTCCCCTCCGCTGTGGTTGCACCTACGGTACGGCTATCTGCATCATTGAGGCACGCAAGCCACCCCACCTCGGCAATGTCTGTGGTTCATGGGGATGGACACCACCTGTAAGGTGTGTTAATTGTGCTGGTGACCACCCTGTGGAGTAGGGACTGCAGTGTGTATCACGACGAAAAAAAAGATACAGGAGATAAACACAACCAGGAACATCTCAAAGGCCAAGGAGACAAGGGCACACAGCCCCCTGCATTTGCTTCTTCTTTTGCCACCTTTCTGCAAGATCCAGTTTCAGTAGTCCCCTCAAAAACATGTGAAAAACCTACAGTTACTGTCTTTGCTGAGCCTCTGGCCTCCACCACGAACAGCCTGCCCTCCCACCCAGTAGAACCCCTGTCACATCTGCAGCAGTCACTACGAAGGCACACAAACCCAAAAAATACGCAGCTGAACTCTCATCACAGGCAAAACCTGAAACCGTACAATCAGAAATGGTCACAATCACTATCAGTGATGCTTCAGCTGAATCTGCCTTAGAGCTCCTGAAGCTTGATGTCAGTCTGGGGCAACTACATCACCTCAAGATTGACACCACACTGGGGCAAACATCTCGCCCCAAGGGTGACCCTCCACCCATTACGGGCTCTCAGTCCCATCAGAAAGAGAGAGTGAAGGTTAAACGACCTTGATAGATGGCTCCCATATTGCAATGGAACTTGCAGCGATTTAGGACACATGTGGAGGAGCTACGTTTATTATCTCAGGGACGACCTCTGAGTATCTGTCTCCAGGAGACTAATTTCAAGCCCTCCGATAACCCTGAGATACCTGGTACGTTCTCCACAGAAAGGACAACATTGGTGGAGACAGAGCTAGAGGGGAAGTGGCTGTATTCATCATCACAGCCTACTATTCTGAACTCATTTCTGTCAACACTAACCTATGAGAAGTTACAGTTTCTGTACATGTACACCACCAACTGACTACATGCTCCCTGTATCTGCCACCAATGAAGAGGCACTTGAAGATCTTATACAGCTCCCCGACTCGTACATTCTCTGTGGTGATTTTAATGCACATAATGTGCTTTAGGGCTCTATCACTAACTGCCCCAGGGGTAGAGCAGTTGAGACACTTCTCTTGTTTTTAAGTGCCAATTTCCTAAATACAGATCAGAGCACACACTTCTGCACTGCAACAGGGTCTTTCGCTGCCATTGCTCTGTCGCTTTTTTGTTCAGCCCTTACCCACTCTACTCATTGGTAAGTGGACAACAACCTGCATGGTAGTGGACGTTTTCCAATTTGGATTCACCTTCCAGACACAGTAGAACCCAAAAGACAGCCACGTCTATGGGTTCTTAGCAGGGCAGACTGAACATTTTATGGCCAACTTGCTAAATTTGAGCCCCATGACAGCGTCCAGGAATGGGTGGATAATGTGTTATCGCTAAAATCGACTATGGTGCCGCTGTATCCATTACACAGTCATTATGCAAACCAAAATGGTATCCAGTCCCGTGGTGGAATGATGAATGCTGTTCTGCCATTAGAATGAGACTGGCGGGTCTGCGTCGATTCAAGTGTAGACCAGCTGTAGAAAACCTCGAGTGGCAAGGGTCAAGTTTCACCGGATTATTTGAGAGAACAAGAAGAGGTCATTGCAACAGTTCATAAATTACATCAACCATTCTACTAAGAGTTCTGTTCTATAGGATGCCATTAGCAGGTTATCAGGGAGGGGTATCAGGTGTTCAGTAGCTGCTGCAATAGGGTATTTGACTGTTTTCTGGAAATCATTTTCAATTGTTAATTATGTCATATTATGGTCCAAACATGCTTTTTTACCTTGTGGATTTCAGTACCTTTTTTTAAAAAAAAGAAATGAAATTCAAATAATTTGAAATCCCGCTAAAACGCTTCATTTGAGTCACGTGATGCCTGTGACGTCATACAACACGCTGCTGCTGTTGCTCTCGTGAGATAAACAAATACCTGTATATTCTTTGGGCCGAGGCCTCGTGTTTGGGCGTTAACGTTTGCATAATGACCTACAAATATTACTTAGTTCCGCACTGTACCAATACATCTGTCAAGACTCCAGAAAAATTATTCTTGCAAGTACCAAAAAATGAGAAGATACGCAAAAAGTGGTTGACACTGGCGTGAAGAGATCCAAATGAAATAGCTGCTATTTCATGTGTGTATTTCTGTGAGGATCGTTTTGATCTAGGTAAACAATATTATTCCATTGGTAAACTAAACTGTTTAGTATCATTCTCTTTTTCTGCAGAGGTGTAAAGTAGTATTATGTGTAGGTTAACGACCTGATGTTTACATTTGCGAAGTAAAACTTCATAATGTTACACGCCTACGATTTATGTGTAATTAAAGCCGTTTCCTAATATATTTGGTGAAAGAACAACATGAATATTGTTGCAGCCCACTATAAAAGTATAGCACTGATTATTTATCTCCAGTAAGTGCAATTTATCACCAATAGATCTTGGATAAAATAACGTAAGCCTTTTCTTCTGCACAGGGCTCTACCAAGCAATTTTCATTGCATGTAAATAACATTTCAACCGATTACCGTTTTTTATTTTATTAAAGCATGGGGCTTCGTATGTGGATGAGTAAACGTAAATGGATTAGTTTGTAGTGTCAAAAGTAGTGACATATTCATATCGAACCAAATCTTGAATATGTAAGGAAAATACTGATTTGCATGGCAGAAAGTTTACACACAATCGCAAACATTCACTCACAATAATAACAAACCAGAAAAGCGCTGTAATTTCGGTGCTGTAAATTTTTTCCATTGTGTCTCGCTTGCAAGGCATTGTTGCTGTATTTTATAGGTTTTGATGTTTCACTTTGCACCAGTATTGAAGTAGTTAAATAAAATTACTCCCTCAACTGCATGCTATACTGGGTTAAATTTTACTAACTATCCCGGCGGCTTCGTGTGACTATGTTGGCAACAGATGCTGAATAGCGAGAATCATGAGACGTCGCCATTACCCAATCGCGTTACAGCGCAAATATATTGTCGTGAAACCTTTGATTTACGCGGGCAGTTACTTTTACTGACCGGACAAGAGTACCGTACATACAAGAATCCCCCTCAGGGGCTCAGCATTCATTTGCTGAGTACGGGCTTGGCGAACCCGGGGTCCTGAGCTGGGGACTGGTAAGCGCCGCTAGTCCTCTAGACACCATAACCTCTGGGCACGCTTCAGCGACCACCGCGTGGCGCGGCGGTGGAACGTTGTGTGTACTGGGGAATGGGGATCTTGGCTTGACTGCCCGGGTCGCGAAGATGGTACAAACCTCTATAAAAAACCCTTCAATCCCAAGGTGTGCTACGTGCTGATGGGATGCATGGCTGTTGAAGAGGAACAGTCGCTAGCGAGCAACCTCTGGGGATACTGCCGCACCTCAGTTGTATAAGGCTTACCTAGGCACGCGGGGCTCTGTCTAGGTGGACATGTACTTCCCTAGCTGCTCGTGGGACCGACATGAGCACTTCCAATTTGTCCCTTGAACCTTCCAGTGGGATGGGTGTACCACTGGGGGGTACCAACACCCAATCCAAAAAGAGGGCTAGGATATCCAG
This sequence comes from Locusta migratoria, assembly GCA_026315105.1. Taxonomy (NCBI): domain Eukaryota; kingdom Metazoa; phylum Arthropoda; class Insecta; order Orthoptera; family Acrididae; genus Locusta; species Locusta migratoria. The sequence continues at coordinate 660,347,469 of CM048746.1, forward strand.
TCCTCCTGATTCGGGGAGTAAGAAAAAGTATTTTGGGAATAGTAACAGAACACAGGCTGTTGTACAGAATGTGTTTATTGTTGTGAAACGAAAGGACGGCTCGTTTGAGGGAGTGTCTCCCTTCTATATTCAAAAAGGCCTTGAGGGAATTGCTGGCAGTTTAAAATCAGTGAAACGTTTGCGGAATGGGACATTACTGATCGAAACATCGAGTTCCCAGCAGGCAACCAACCTGCAGCAGGCGAAATTCCTGGGTGAATATGCCATAGAGGCGGAGTTGCATAACACCTTGAACTACAGTAAAGGCGTAGTGACCTGTAGAGATATAGTAAACATCCCTTTGGAAGAATTGAAATCTGAGTGGGCACAGGAGGGTATTTTGGATGTGCAAAATATTATGAAAAGGGTGGATGGTGAGTTGGTGAAATCGGACTCATTCATCCTTACCTTCAATAATCCCCAACTTCCAGATAATGTCAAAGCAGGTTTTCTTCGTTTGAAAGTTCGACCTTACGTCCCCAACCCAATGCGCTGCTTCAAATGCCAGCGCTTTGGGCATACCACCCTGGGGTGCAAAGGTGAGGCCACCTGTGGCAAATGTGGCAAGGTGGCACATGACGGAGCAGTGTGTACACCACCTGCCACGTGTGTCAACTGCTCTGGGGATCACCCTGTCTGGAGTCGTAATTGTAAAGTCTTCCTTGAGGAAAAAAAGGTGCAGGAAATAAAGACCACGAAGTGCATCTCGTATGCTGAGGCCAAGAAAATCTTCCAGGCCATGCAACCACCAGCTTTTGCCGCTTCTTTCGCTTCTGTTGTCCAGAAGCCGATTGTCAAGTGTGATGCTGTTACGCAAACTGTGTCTGTCTGTGTTGGTACTAGCACCTGCACTTGCCAGTGCACCTGCCAGGCGGCTGCTGCAGTCGTAGACGATTCCAGTCCGGTTGGTCCCCAAACATCGGAAAAAGGAACTGATCCGCCTCCTGTGGAGATGATGGCCCCCCCAGTAGTAGAGGTTGTGCAGAAATCCACCACAGCCACTACCTCTGCAACAGGCTCCCATCCGAAACCACCTAAGGCTAAAAAAGCAGTTGAAAAGTATCTGTCACAGGATAAAGTGGAAGTTACTTTGTTTGAGCCTGTCCATGTACGTGTAACAGATGCTCCATCTGACTCTCTGTCCGAGCCAATGGACCTTGATGTGCGTTTGGGGCAGCCGAACCGCCCCAAGTCGGACCCTCTACCCCATAGCGTCTCGCCGCCTCGGCGGAGAGAGAAAGTGAGGGTGAAACCTCCGTAAGCGATGGCTCCCATACTACAATGGAATATGCAGGGCTTTAGGACCCATGTGGAGGAACTTCGTCTCTTATCTCAGGGTCGACCTCTGTGTATGTGTCTCCAGGAGACAAATTTTAAGCCTTCAGACTCCCCTGAGATACGTGGTTACACGCTATGTAGGAAGGATGACGTAAGTGGGGCGAGAGCTAGGGGTGGAGTGGCTATTTTTGTTCGTACAGCCTACCACTCCGAGCCCCTCTCCCTCACCACAAGCCTCCAAGCAGTCGCAGTATCTGTATATGTGCGTCATCGACTGACTGTTTGCTCCCTCTATCTGCCCCCTCATGATACGCTTAATGAAGAGGACCTCAAGGACCTTCTTACTCAACTTCCCCAGCCTTTTCTTCTGTGTGGAGACTTTAATGCACATAATGTGCTTTGGGGCTCTGTCACTACTTGCCCCAGGGGTAGGGCCATTGAGCGGCTCCTCTTGTCGTCGAACGCACATTTACTTAACACCGGTCAACCAACACACCTTTGTACTGCGACAGGGTCATTATCTGCCATAGACCTCACTCTTTGCTCTCCGTCCCTTGCCCACACTATACAATGGGACGTGGTCGATGATCTCCATGGCAGCGATCACTTTCCAATCTCCATTTCCCAACCGTATGGAATCGAACTTGAAGGACACCCGCCACGATGGATACTCAGTAGAGCGGATTGGGCACTTTACAGCCAACTTGCCCGCTTTGAACATCGTGACAATGTCACAGAATGGGTGCACCATATTACTGCCGTGATGCACTCCGCCGCTGATGCATCCATTCCACAGTCTTCGGGACGTCGAAAACGGCAGCCAGTCCCTTGGTGGAATGACGAATGCCGATCTGCCCTCAGGACCAGGCGGGCGGCTCTGCGTCGGTTCAAGTGTCGTCCGACTTCAGAGAACCTCGCTGCTTTCCGGGTTGCAAGGGCCAAGTGTCGTCAGGTTATTAGAGAGAGCAAACGGAGGTCATGGCAGCAGTTCCTGAGTTCCATTAACCGTTCTACAACCAGCACGAAAGTATGGGAGACCATCAGGAGGATTTCTGGAAGAGGAGGAAGGTGCCCCATAGCTGCTGTGATGTGTAACGGAACTTTACAAACACGACCAGCAGACATTGCCCAAGCCATGGCTACTTATTTCGCTTCCGTTACTGCCACTGCTAGTCAGGATCCAGAATTCCGGCGCCACAGAGCGGCTGCTGAGAGGGGCCCCATGGACTTCAGGTCCGCGATTACGGAGGAGTACAACCGCCCCTTCTCCCTGTGGGAATTAGATTCTGCATTGTGTATAGCCCGAGACACTTCACCTGGTCACGATGGGATCCACTATGCTATGTTACGGCACCTTACAGATCGCAACAAAGTTATCCTCCTTCACCTTTTTAATGCCATTTGGATGTCAGGACACTTTCCCGACTTGTGGAGAGAGGCTATTTTAATTCCCCTTTTAAAACCCGGTAAAGATTCCACATGCCCCAGCAGTTACCGTAGTGTTTCCCTCACTAGCTGCATTGGAAAGACCCTGGAGCGGATGGTCAACCGCCGCCTTGTCTGGATGTTGGAATCCAGGCAGCTACTTAGTCGCTTCCAGTGTGGGTTCAGGCGATATCGTTCCACCTTCGATAACCTGGCCTCTCTGGAGGCGGCAATACAACAGGCTTTCCTGCGCCGTCACCACCTTCTGGGTGTATTTTTTGATATCGAGAAGGCCTACGACACTACTTGGAGGCATCTTATACTTAGGCAGCTTCACGAATGGGGATTTCGCGGTTGCCTTCCAATTTTTATCCGGTCATTCCTTTCTCCACGTTTTTTTAGATACAGAGTCGGTGGCGTGCTCTCTGACCGCTTTGAGCAGGAAAACGGTGTCCCTCAGGGTAGTGTTTTAAGTGTGACGTTGTTTGCTATAGCCATTAACAGTATTACGTGTGTTGTGAAAAGTCCTGTCCAGTGTTCACTATTTGTTGATGACTTCTCTGTCTTCTGTTCTTCTTCCAGTCTTGCAACGACAACTCGTCAGTTGCAGCTCACTCTCCGGCGGCTCGACAAATGGGCACAGAAGACCGGTTTCACATTTTCAACAGAGAAGTCGGTGTGCGTTTGTTTTAACCGTTCTCGTTCTATTTTTAACTTACCTGAACTGCGGATGAGGGACACCGTTCTGAATTTTAAAGACACTGTGCGTTTTCTGGGTGTGACATTTGACTCTAAACTTACCTGGTTGCCACATCTTACAGATTTGAAGAGACGGTGCCTGAAGGCACTAAGTATTTTAAAGTGTCTTAGCCACACTTCATGGGGAGCCGACAGAACTTGTCTGCTACGATTTTATAGAGCATTTGTGCGTTCTCGCCTAGACTACGGGTGCACCGTGTATGGGTCAGCAAGACTCTCTTATTTAAAGATGCTGGACGTGGTGCATCATGAGGGGATTCGGCTCGCAACTGGGGCATTCCGCACGAGTCCCATACCAAGTATCTGCGCCGAGGCTGGTGAGCCACCACTTCACATGCGGCGGCAGTTTCTCGTGGCACGCCAGGCATATACGACTTTGTCCTCGCCAAATACACCAGCCCATCCGGTCGTTGCCCACCCTCCTGCGGCACGGCTGTTTTGTAACAGGCTACGGGCAACGAGGCCTTTTGGGATACGTTCTCAAGATTGTCTTTTAGATATGGATGTGTCTGGTTTTAATGTTTTACAGCGAGGTTGGAGTAAACGTCCACCGTGGCTCCTCCAGCGGCCGAGACTGCTTTTAGAGTTGACACATTTTCAGAAGCATTCTACTTCCGATTTTATATTTCAATCTCTGTTCTCTCAAATTTTAGATCAGCATCGTGATTTTACCGTGGTGTACACGGATGGGTCCAAACATGGGGACTCGATAGGCTGTTCCATAGTGTTCCCCAACACCACTATCAGGATTCGCCTCCCTCCTGCATACTCAGTTTTCTCAGCAGAACTCCATGCGATCCTGCGGGCGCTGGAACAAATGCAGCTGGTTCGTGGCACGAAGTTTCTCCTGTGCTCTGATTCTCTCAGTGCGCTGCAATCAATACGAAATTTGTATCCAGCTGAGAAGATAGTGCAGCTCATTCATGACAGAATGTCCACTCTCCAGCAGCGGGGGAAGCAAGTGACATTCTGTTGGGTGCCAGGACATGTCGGTATTAGTGGTAACGAAATGGCTGATCGGGCTGCCAAGGAGGCTTGCGACAGTTCTGGTATTACTCATTGTGCCGTTCCCCTGCCAGACATCCTCTCTGTGGTGCGCCGGAAGTCCCTTCGTTTGTGGGAGGAGACGTGGCAGGCAGTGACGAACAATAAACTGCGGTTGATTAAGCCCACTGTCCGACCGTGGCGAACATCCTGTCATTCATTGAGGCAGCATGAGGTGGCCTTGACACGTCTCCAAATCGGGCATTGTCCTTTGACACATGGCTATTTACTCCGTCAGGAGGACCCTCCGATTTGCGATGCTTGTGGTGTGCAAGTCACTGTACGCCACATTTTACTGGAATGTATTTCCTACCGTGCTGCTAGGGCAGCGGTGGCTCTTTGTGGTCCCCTGCCCTCTGTTTTAGCTGATGACGAGGCGAGTGTGACGAAAGTATTCAATTTCTGTGAACTTTCCAGACTCTGGCCTAAGCTTTTAGGCTGGAGGTTTTAGGACGTTAACGAATGGTTCGCCCACCACTCCTCTGGCATGGCATTTTGAGTACGTCTGTAAACCTTAGACGCTCACCAACTGTTCCTACCTTGCCATGTTTGGTTGGGTCTTTGTTTCGTTCCCCTTATCGTTTGGCTACTTTCTCTTCTGTTCCCTATTTGTCTTCATTTCATTTTAATCAGGTCACACGTGTCGCCTAATTATCTTGTACGGGCGCTAAAGACCTAGTTGTCGTGCGCCCATAACATCCTATCCATCCATCCATACAAGAATCATAGAGCAGGAACAGCATTATTTATTTACTTCATGGTCTGTACGATACACTAATCTAGTCATTCTAAGTGGTCTGAAAATCTGGACAAAGATTTTCTATCTTGTTGTTGATATTGCCAACATAATCACTCAAGGCCGCTTGGTAAGAAGATAAAATTTCACCCTTTATTGCATAATATGGTGACTTTAGATTAAGTCTGCTGACATCAACAAATGGGTATTTTTTCCAGTGGCATAAAATATGTCTGGAAATAATTAGCTTTAAAAAGTAGGTATGCATTACTTACAATGCAGTTTTCACGTTTCTTATTTCTGGCACGTAAAAATTTGGATTGTTTTTAAAGAATGAAGAGACCATAATTGCATCAACTTTAGGGAGGTTTCCGCTGTCAGCCTTCACATAACCATCTTACATTGTGGCATAAAAACTGTAAACGCGTTTAGACCACGAAAGAACTGAACTTAAAGCTGCGAAATGGAGGAAACGTGTACAATAATACAGCTCCGACTTCTAGTTGCCGCGCTGTAGGTGTTCTATGACGTCACCCGTACTTCAGCCAATAACGGAGCGTTTTCGATCACGTGATCTAATCGTGAAATTTGATGATTTTTAAGCTTTAATTACGTAAAAATAACAGGTGTGTTGTAAGAATTATCAGCGAAAATGCTGTCTGAATGTTATAATCATTCAGAATAACAACAATTCGAACCATATTTGTAACACAGGAAAATACCCTATTGGTAATGGGAGTCTCCACACCAACCTGCGAGACATTGCTCAGACCATGGCAGTCTATTTTGCTACAGCAACTGCCACCGCCAGTTACAATCCAGCTTTCCAGTGCCACCAGGTGGCTGCTGAGAGGGCAAGTTTTGAGTTCCATTCCAGCAATGATGAATAATGTAACTGCCTCTTTTCCATGTAGGAGATGGATTCTGCATTGTTGTGGCCCGTGACACATCCCCAGGTCACAATGGTATGCACTGTAGCATGTTAAGACACCTCACAAGGCAGAACAAGGAAATCCTCCTCAACCTTTTTTATTTCATCTGGGTGTCAGGCCAGTTCCCTGATCATGGAGAGAGACACTTTTAATTCCTCTTTTAAAACCCAGGAAAAACCACACAAGCCTAAGTAGTTATCGTAGTGTTATTCTCATAGCTGCTTGGGTAGATTAACCGCCACCTTTTCTGGATGCTGCAATTCAGGCAGCTTTCAGCTGCTTTCAGTGTGGGTTCAGGAGATGTAGCTCGACCCTTTGATAACCTGGCCTTCCTGGAGGCAGCTATACAACAGGCTATCCTGCACCGGCATCACCTTCTACGTGTATTTTTTGATATTGAGAAGGCCTATGACACTACTTGGTGGCATCTTATCCTCAGGAAGCTCCATGCCTAGGGTTTTCATGGTTGTCTTCCCTGTTTATTCAATAATTTCTTTTCCACGTTGTTTTAGATAGCAAGTCAGTGATGCCTTCTCGGATTGTTTTGAGCAGGAGAATGGAGTCCATCAGAGTAGCGTTTTAAGTGTAACCTTGTTTGCTATAGCAATTAATAGCATTACACCACTCATGAAAAGTCCCGTCCATTGTTCTTTATTTGTGGATGACTTCTCTGTCTTTAGCTCTTCTTCCAATCTAGCCACAACTACAGCCGATCTGCGCTACCCTGCATGAACTAGGCAAGAGCAACAGTGGTGGGGCTGAGGAGGTGGCAAGGAGTGGGAAGCAGGAGGGGAGGGGGGATGCACGACGTGTGGGGAATACGCCAGTGCTGTGTGACGGACAGTGCAGAAAGAAGGGAAGGGAGTTAAATCTGTGGTGGGATGGGAGATGAATGTAAGAATAGAGAGTGGCAGGGAGAGGAAGGGAAGGGTGGTAGAAGCAGGAAGTAATGAAGGTTTAGGGGATTGCAGGAGCATAGGTTATATTGTAGGGGGAGTTCCCGTCTGCGCAATTCAGAGAAGCTGGTGTTTGTGGGGAGGATGCATATGGCACAGGCTGTGTATCAGTCATTGAAGTGAGTCACACTATGCAGCACTGCATGCTCTGCAACAGGGTGGCTTACCTGTCTCCTGGCCACAGTTTGATGATGGCCATTCATTTGGATACATAGCTGGGTGCTGGTCATGCCCATGTAGAAAGCTGCACAGTGGTTGCAGCTCAGTTTTTAGATAACATGACTGCTTTCACAGGTTGCCCTTCCTTTTATGGAATAGAAAATTCCAGTGATAGGTATGGAGAAGGTGGTGATGGGATGGTGGATAGGACAGTTTTGCATCTAGGTCTATTGCAGGGGTATGACTCATGGGGTACGGGGTTGGGAGCCGAGATGGAGTAGGGATGGGCAAGGATATTACGTAGGTTTGGTGGGCAATGGAATACCACTGTAAGGAGAGGGGGGTGGGGGTAGAGAGGATATTGGATAGGGTATTTCTTATTTCAGGGCAGGATGGAACGTAGTCGAAACCCTGGCTGAGAAGTTGGTTTAACTGCTCCAGTCGTGGGTGATACTGGGTCAGAAGAGAGTGAGTAAGCAACCTATCCTTCTCAAAAATATTGTTGAATCCTTCCTGGAATTTCCATTGTCAGATTTAATAACTGTCCTCTCACTGAATTTTTAACACCTGTTTGCTTCATTTTCTATACGTACCAGTCCTAAAATTTCTTCATAAACTCTTCTTCCAACAAAAACATTGTCATCCAGTTCAGGCTTCTCATCTGATGCATTGACAGCTATATTGAGCAAAACAAATGCTGCAGCTATAATAATTGCTGCACAATGTACTTAAACCCTGAGTCCTAAATCTAAGCAGGGAAATCATCTTTTTGCGAGTTCAAACACTCTTTAAACTGCTGTTCTGGTTTTCTTGTGAGCTTTGTTGTAGTTTCGCTCAGTTGCTTTTTCTTCATGGATTGCTGGGTGTCAACAAATACCAGTAACACCAGTAGCCATTGTCACATAGAAGTATGCGTACCGGAATTCCTTCTATTTCCAGCTCGGCATATATGTGAGAGATTCCAAAAATGTTGCTGTCATGCACAAACTATCTAGCCACAGCATATAACATAGGAGATTGCTTACACATTTAGCGAAAACCACCCATGACAATTCCAAAATATCCCTGAATTTTCACCACCAGGAGATTTGATGGGGTATTGGTACAGGTAATAGCACCCAAAAACATTAGGAAAATTTGCTGTTCCATAAAAATCATATTGGGTTTTCATCGAGTCATGTTCTGTAGGCATTTTATAATTTCCTTTTTCAGTGACAAAATGCTGGCCAAAACCTTGTGGGTACTCCTGCAAGCTGTTGCTGCATTTGAAAACTTCCTATGGCATAAAATCGTAATGTCAAAAGTAGCATTCCCATTGGAGACAGTGGCTTCTTTCGTTTTGTTCATTTTAGCCGTCATCTCTCAATTGCAGTTCTAGCTGTTTGCACAGTATTTTTATTCAAGCGAAACCTAAACTGAATTGGGTTATTTAATTTGAAGACAGGTTTAGCCCTTTCACAGAAATTGCGGGGAACTTGTTGGATATAATCACTGTCCTTTGTAAATAAATTGGAATACTGAGATATCTGTTAAGTATAGGAAAGGAAACACTATAATTCATATGACATACAGATACTGCAAAAAGAATTTTGCACAACAGTAGCCCAGAACACTCTGAAGACAGACAGAAGCTAGGTAATGCAATGGTGTGTTATGATATGGCACTGTTGTTGTAATTATCTCTTATGACTGATCCAGTGGAGACAGTACTATCAAAAGGGGGAGGGGGGGGGGGGAATATTCAGAATATATGTAGATTCGAACCCAGAATCTTTTACACCATAATTTCTGTCACAACTTCTGAGCCACCGCGACATTTACAAGATACTGCATGATTAATCCTTTATTTGTGCTGGAGGTGGTATAGTGGCAACGAAATGTTTGCTTTTTGAGGATAAATAATTTAATCAGGAAAGTGAATACACGCTAATCTGTCAACTACAGACCAGGAACAGCATTAATTATTTATTTCATGGATAAAACAAAAGATTATTCCCCTCATTCAATGCCATTTGCCAATAACAGTGCACTGCCAATGCCATAACTGAAATTTTACCAACTTCATGGCTAATACTATACGGAGATAAGTATAGTTACATATTCATCAGTGCACGTGAAATTGTCATAGCAGGATGTGTTCATTAGTTTAAAAAATCGATACGAACTACAGTTACTGCTACTCAAGCTGAGAGAGCAAATATAAAATATATTGGATCGTTACTGCTTGCTGTTAAAGTTAACAAAGTGCACCATTACTTACTCACCATTACTTACTCACCTTGCTTTGAATTTATAACATTTTAATAGTTTCAGGTTGTATCTAATATGAAGAAAAAATGTTTGCTAGTATCACTTCACTGTAAGGTGACAAAGTTGAACATAATTTTTAACCACAAATTTTTGCCAGTCAAATATGATCAGAGTTTGCTGCAACATAATTTGAGATCATATCCTGTCTTGATCTAAGGTTAAATGCTTTATACAGTAGGTCCTTGGTGTGAAAAAGTGTGCAACTTACTTTTTGAAGCCCCCTATATACTTTTGAAAGCTAGGAATATTTTTTGTAATATGTCTATTAACAGCACTCTGCAATCCAGATGTGTCACACCTAATTTCATAAGAAAGCCCGTGTGTTTGGGTGTGTGTGTCAGAAAGAGAGGTAATGTTATTAAGTTACTTACTAATTTACATGAAATTAACTATTTTACTCCTTAGTAAAAAAGAAGTAATAACATCTATCACACTTACCCTCTGTTGTTTAACACTTTCGCTGCGGTTGACGCTATCCTACATTGAGCGCGGATGCTTATAAGCGTCAGCCGCAGCGAAAGTGTTAAGAGAATGCATCAAAATTTAATGTCTTAAGCACCTTCATTTTTAATTTATTTATTTATTTAACGTATTTTTTATTTATTTAATTTTTGCTAATAATGCAGAAGGACAGTAAATGGTGTTAGTTTTACAGTTGAAGTGCTCAGGCTGTAAGCTCTCCATCTCACTAGTAAACATAAGTAGCACATCTTCTGTTTTAATTTAACAATGTTTTCTATTTATAGTATCTTTGTGACATTTTGATTATTACTTTACAGATTGGAAAGTCAGAGTTCCGCATTGGTAATACAGCGGGGAGTACTTCAGTGCCTTATTTTCCTTTGGCGTTTGATATTCCACCTACACCATATGGAGAGAGGGATAAACCTTGGGTTACTGAATATATGACTGTTAAGTTTTGATATGTAATATTTTGTAAATAGCAAAAACCAACTGTCATGTTTTGTATTGTCTTTTATGTGAAGCAAAATTGTAAAGATCATTAAAATATTATTAATTACAAAGAAGAAATGTTCAACTTATTTGTTAGAGAACAGTTTTCAAGAACAGTAGTAAATGTCTTGGAATAATATGTTATGTATGCCCTACATGATTATTCTTATTGTCGAATGAGGGCCAACTGTTCTACATTGAAGTAGTCTATTATACTTTTTAAAAATCCCAAAAGTTAAGCTACATAATATAAGTGTTGTCTGGAGGCTACAGGGCATATAAACAAAGTAACTACACAGAATAACAAGTGAGTGTCCATGACGGTAGTATTGTAGTTACTGTTGTGAAATTCATGAGGATTTAAAATCGAGGAAATATTCTCGGAATATTGCTAGCAATATTCCCAAAATTCATAAATTCCCAGGAATTTATGATTAATTAGCCAGATAGCTTAATAAAAATTAATTAATGGGTTTAAGGCAGTAATTATATACCATATTTTTCCGCAGATAAGACGATGGCTGAATCATTAAAGAAAGGCCCCAAAATCCGAAGTCATCTTATACGATAGTACAAAAAAAATTAGATTGAAATTTACTCTGAAATTGATAATATAGCAGTTGTGCTGCATAGCCTGGCTTTGAGCTCTAAACGATATTAATCGAAGCAGTTAAGTATCGAAATGATACGTATCGAACAGGCGAATGTTATGATTTTTATGAATATGTCGTGATTTTAAAGGCTGTGGTTGGGCAGGAACCTAAGTGTACAGCTTTCAAAAACTTATTCTTTTACCCATAGCTAACCTCCCTAAGGCTATGCTACTGATAACCTTTTTAAAAGTGAAAGGTTACTTATTGGACAAACAAGAAATTATTTTTTAGTATGTGATGGTACGTAGCGTGCTTATCTCTGGTTCAGAAACATTCGTTTATTCCATACCTATTGTTTCGAAATTTATCGATTCGATATATATCATTTGGAGGTCGAAACCTTGCTATAACTGCGCTACGCAGCACATCTGCAATATTACCCTGATAAAATTTACGTCCTGGAGGAAAGATTTATGAAAACAAAGTTTTGCGCAATTTTTTAAAAAAAATATTCACTTTTCGAGCTTTATTAATTTACTCAGTGGACAAGGGTACATACGATATCCTATACACCAAAAGAGCAGGAGTAGAATTAATTATTTACAGTGCAGCTTGATTTTACAATGTCGCTTGTCAAAAATAATTTCTCAATATATACAGAGTTGCACTGAAAAGATTAGAGTATATTTACGTACGGAGCAGTGAAAGGGTTAAAATATTTTGGAGTTATATGCAACAATTGCGGCTTCCTTCACAGTCCTTTATCTTCTGTCCTCCGGCAATTTCATGTGTTTTCACCCACAATATATGTGCATCGGCGTGATTAAATGTCTGGGCAAAAGAAATTACCTTTTTTAAAAAAATTCTCAGTGGGGAAAAAAAAATGTTTCTTCACGATCGGATACAACGTAACACTACACGCACGAAAGTTTAAAAAGCAGACTGCAAACACAACAACAAAGGGTGAACTGGTGTACCAATCACAAAAATTGCTTATGGTGGCTTCTTAACGGCCTTTTTCGGAACTTCCTGAATCTTTACCTCTGAATCTATGTCGCAGGCATGGTTTTAGATCCCGAAAACTGGAAAAAAGTGCAGCATGCATTTGGGTAAATACGATAACTTGGGGTCGTCTTATAGGCCAGATGTATGCTTAAACTGGGGTTGTGTCCGAGTGGTTCGGCCGAATCCAGATTCGCCGAATCTAGCACACTGGGTTCGGATTCGAGATTCGATGCATAATGGCCGAATACTACCGAATCCCGAATCCAAAGTTTATATGTAAACCTTCAGTTACGAATGTTGTAGTTAACTTTGCATAACAGTGCGCTTTCTTTTGCGTTATTTACATTATTGTTTCATAGATCCGCTGAAAGACGTGACGTCATAAAACGGGGTTAAATCGAGTACAAAACAAACGAAGTTCTGAATGGCACTAGGAGCCACCACAAGTTAGTTTTCCGTCTGGTCGAAGCGGTGCTACACACACCCCGTTTACATGGGCTCCCAAAACCGGATTTCGTATACCAATTTCCCAATTCCGCTTTTGGATGGTCATGTAAACACTCCAAAAGCAAAAAACAGTTTACTAAAATTGGTTTTCGTCTTCCGGAAGATGTGTTACATGTAAAAGTAGTGAGTGGCTTGCTTCTTAGGCACAAATGTAAATACTGGCGCTAAAACTTTTGCACTCGTAAAAATAAAAAAAAGGAAGTCGAGTCTAATTTCCACTATTTCGACTATTGAATTTTAACACACCATTCAATGAAGGAAATAGAACTTTAATATTGCTCCACTTCAAATGTAGCAGGCCACGTTGGTAACAGGTAATTTCCTAGGAACTGTATACATCGAATGAAACGGCAATACAATCGATATATATCAGACATTCAACTCTCGCTCCACTAGCAGTAGCAAGGAACCTTTTTTTTTTTCGGTTTAAAATAGATGTCGATGTTTTGACATGTTTCAGTTCCCAGCACTTTACCACATTAATTTAACCCAAAACATACACTGTAAAGCTGATTTTGGCAATCAATAACATTTAGCGTTGTTGTTTCTTCAATTACAGAATTATAATATGACTGTCTACATAACACGTCACCACTCATAACCTCACTTTCAACATGGACGTCATGGAGTACTGGAAAAAGCGTATTGACGTGACGGACAGTGTGAATACAACTTGATGTGACGGATCCGTGACATGACGTGACATGACGGACAGTGTGAATCGGCCTTAATTCGTTGTCAATGGACTTTTAAGTCAAAGATATGGTCGTTAGACTATAGGTACCAGTATTCGAACATGCGAATGTTATGATTTTTACGAATATGTCATGATTTTAAAGGATGTGGCTAGGCAGGAACCTAAGAGTACAACTTGTTCACTCACAAGTTAGGTTCCTGACTAAACACTTCCTTTAAAATCATGACATATTCGTAAAAATCATAACATTCGCTTCTTCGATACCTATCGCACAGACCTATCGTTTCTATATGAAACACTATCCGATATATATCGATCACACTGCCGCTTCATTCGGTGTACACGGCTCCTGGGACATCACCTACGATTCTTGCTTGAGTTGTCTCATTCTAATTTTGCGTAATGCGTATTCTTTCGTCGAATTTTGTGAAGTGCTGGGGTATGTGAACCTTAGAGAAGCACTAGGATTTCAAGAAGAAACTTATTTACTACCGTATGTGGAAAAAAAAGTTCTAATTGTGCGCCATTCAGGCTGGATAATGTCAATTCAACATACATCTGATGTCTGTTTCAATAAATCCGGTTAAATTGTATGACGGTTCTCGCCGGGCTGCAGTGGTTATGTTGGCACCAGTGGTAATGACGGCAACTCAGATGACCAATAAATGTTTTATCGTGACATCAATTAAAACAAAAATTATTTTTTTCTGAGTGGGCAAGGGTACATACAAGAACATTTCAACCATAGAGCAGGTACAGTATTAATTTAACTGCAAGTGAAACGAGCAGCAATAACACTCTGTACCTCGTGAAAAATATTAACGCAATTCTACACTTCATTCGGTAAAATTTTGCGACGCTTCTCGCCGGGCTCCAGTTCCTATGTTGGCAACAGATGAACAATGCAGTGTAGAATTGCGTTAATATTTTTCACAAGGTACAGAGTAAGTGTTATTGCTGCTCGTTTCACTCGCAGCTAAATTAATACTGTACCTGCTCTATGGTTGACAGGTTCTTGTATGTACCCTTGCCTGTTCAGAAAAAAATAATTTTTGTTTTAATTGAAGTTGCCACGAAAAAACATTTATTTATTGGTCATCTGAGTTGCTGTCATTACCATTGGTGCCAACATAACCACTGCACTCTTGCGAGAAGCGTCGTTCAATTTAACCAACAAAATAAATTAGCTTTGGATGGATAATAAATTTTACAATGGCTTATATAAGTGACTATAAAATCATTAAACATTTACACATCCTATTTTTTAAGAACCTATTTTTCAAACTTCCAAAATATCTACTCACATTTTCATGTTTTATTTTTGATTCTCCACCTTTGAAAAAGGAAAAAAAAAGGTAATTCTTTCCTTTGTAAGACTTCATTATGCAATTATTTTTTATTTCATCATAATGAAATAGTTGGTAATAGATGAAGAAAGTTTCTTATTATCTTTTAGAGCATCTAAACAACATATATCTCAAAATGTTTCATAAAAATTTCTTAAGAGGATAAGGGGGTATTAAAAAATTCTTAAAATTTAAAATAAAAACCCAAATGAAATTTTAAGTTCTTAAATTTTACTGTAACATTGTCATTTGAGATCCACCACAGAAGGCTTTATCTTCATCACTGGCTGTGATAGGGTAGTAATTCTTTTTAAATACATATACTTTTGTTGACAGATTATTTGGGTTCGAGATTCGATTCGGGTTCGGGATTCGGCACATGTTATATTTAAGATTCGGTATTCGGATTCGATTCGGTAAAATTGGGATTCGACCCATCCCTAGCTTAAACTATAAAATTTTGATGAAAATTTGTACCTCGTCTTATCTGAAGGTTGTCGTATCTGTGGAAATATACAGTAGTTAAATCAAACACAAAAACTGAAATATATTTTAAGAAAAATCTATAATTAAACACATTTCTTGGGAATTTACAATTTTAAAAACAACATCCCTCAAATTAATAGGTTAATGTCGTAATTGTGTTATTAAACACGAACACTCTTTTATATTGGAAAAAAAATATTATTGAGCAAAAAGTGCAAAATGTTATAAAAATGAAAACTCCTAAAGGAAAAATGTTTAATACAGCAACTTTTCGTATTCATTTTTATTAATTATACTGATCACTATCACTTTCAATGTCCATTAAATCCTCATCTTCTACATTTTCAGCACCAAAAAAATCACCACCACCATTACAGTCAGTCTCATCATCTTCTTCCTGTCCTCCTGCTTCCTCTGGGTTAGCTTCTTCTTGCTTTCTTGTTTCTTTCATGTTCTCTTTTGGAGGTGAAGCATTCATAAGTTTCCAGTTGTACGAAGGAATTGTCAGTTTTGCAGCTCGCTCAGAAAAAAGACGGATTCTTTTCTTGGATTGCAACCAAGAAAACACTAAATGTACACTCTGTGGCAGTTGAAGTTACTGGTGCCCCCAACATTCTTATGGCTACATCTGCTAAGTTACAAATACCTCTTAACCCCCTCGACCATAACAGAGGTGTGATAATTTTTTCTTTATTATCCATCCCTTCACAAAGAAACTTTCTTGAGAATGAGCTAAACTATGGTTATGATAAATTTAAGTAGCCTTTTTTATTTTAATACTTTTTAATTTGATGACTCCGACTTTCTATTTTAAAATATAAATAAAATATTTGTTAGGTTCAAATGGATGAAACGAATATTATAGAAGGAGCTATCATGGTGGGAAAAATATATATAAAAATAAAGATTGTTTGGCTTAGCCAAAGTACAGGCTTGCCGATAGAAACAAAAAACGCACAAACACGCAAGCTTTTGCCACCACTGGCAGCTTCTTCAGGAAAAAGAGGAAAGAAGGAGAGGAGAAAGGGAAGGATATGGGTTTTAAGGAAGTGGAAAAGGAGTCATTCCAATCGCAGGAGTGGAAGGTCTTACCTTATGGGAAAAAAAGGAAGGTAAACAAATACACACACACTCACACATATCCACACGCAAACACACCTAGGCAGACATTTGTAGAAACCAAAGAAGTTGGACAGAGATACCACTTGAGGCAGAGGCTCTGTCCACAGAACCGAGGCAAAGATGTTAAAGATGGTGGGTGGGAATTTGAATTTAGCGGAGGTTGAGACCAGGTGGGCAACGGGAAGAGAGAATATGTTGAAGGGCAAGTTCCCACATCTGATGTTCTGAAAGATTGGTGTTGGTGGGAAGTATTCACATAACCCGGATGGTGTAACACTGTGCCAAGATGTGCTGGCCGTGCACCAAGGCGTGTTTAGCCAAGGGTGATCCTCATTACCAACAAACACTGTCTGCCTGTGACCGTTCATGCGAATGGACAGTTTGTTGCTGGTCATTCCCACATAGAATGCTTCCAGTGCAGGCATGTTGGTATAGGACATGGGCGCTATAACAAGTGGCTCTGCCCTTGATCGTGTACACCTTCCGGGTTACAGGACTGGAGTAAGTGGTGGTGGAAGGGTGCATAGGGCAGGTTTTACAACGGGGGCGGTTACAAGGGTAGGAGCCAGAGGGTAGGGAAGGTGGTTTGGTGATTTCATTGGGATGGACTAGAAGATTACGGAGGTTAGGTGGGCAGCGGAAATACACTCTTGGTGGAGTGGGAAGGATGTCATGAAGGATGGATCTCATTTCCGGGCAGGATTTAAGGAAGTCGTATCCTTGCTGGTGAGCCACATTCAGAGTCTGCTCCAGTCCCGGAAAGTATCCAGTGACGAGAGGGGCACTTCTGGGGTTCTTCGGTGGAAGGTTCTGGATTTGGGGGGATGAGGAAGTGGCTCTGGAAATGTGCTTCTGTACCAGATCAGGACGATGTGAACGCTGTTATTAGGTTATTGGTGTACTGGTTCAGAGATTCGGGACTGGAGCAGACTCGTTTGCCATGAAGACCTAAGCCTTAGAGAAGGGAACGTTTGATGTGGAATGGATGGCAGCTGTCATAATGGAGGTACTGTTGTTTATTAGTTGGTTTGATGTGGACAGATGTGTGAATTTGGCCGTTGGACAGATGGAGGTCGACATCAAGGAAAGTGGCTTGGGATTTGGAATAGGACCAGGTGAATTTGATGGGACCAAAGGAGTTGAGGTTGGAGAGGAAATTCTGGAGTTCTTCTTCACTATTGGTCCAGATCATAAAGATGTCGTCAATGAATCTATACTAAACTTTGGGTTGACAGGCTTGGGTATCCAGGAAGGCTTCCTCTAAGCGTCCCATAAACAGGTTTGCATACGAGGGGGCCATCCTGGTTCCCATGGCTTTTCCCTTTAGTTGTTGGTATGTTTGGCCCTCAAAAGTGAAGAAGTGGGTTAGGATGAAGCTGGCTAGGGTATTAAGGAAAGAGGTTTTTAGGTAGGAAAGTGGGTGGTCGGAGTGAAAGGCAATACTCCATCGCAGTGAGGCCCTGGGCATGTGGGATATTTGTGTATAAAGAAGTGGCATCAAGGATTTCAGGCGATCAAGGAAGTTGTTGGTGTCTTTGACGAAGGATGGGAGACTGCACATGATGGGTTGAAGGTGTAGGTCTATGTAGGCAGAGATTCGTTCTGTAGGGGCTTGGTAACCGGCCACAATGGGGCGGCCAGGATGATTGGGTTTGTGGATCTTGGGAAGTAGGTAGAAGGTGGGGGTACGGGTGTCGGTGGGGTCATGAGGTTAATGGAGTTAGGTGAAAGGTTTTGTAGGGGGCCTAAATCTTTGAGGATTCCTTGAAGTTATGCCTGGACATCACAGCAAGGATACGACTTCCTTAAATCCTGCCCCGAAATGAGATCCATCCTGCCCACTCCACCAAGAGTGTCTTTCCGCCGCCCACCTAACCTCCGTAATCTCCTAGTCCATCCCTATGAAATCCCCAAACCACCTTCGCTACCCTCTGGCTCCTACCCTTGTAACCGCCCCCGTTGTAAAACCTACCCTATGCACCCTTCCACCACCACTTACTCCAGTCCTGTAACCCGGAAGGTGTACACGATCAAAGGCAGAGCCACTTGTGATAGCACCCATGTGATTTACCAATTGGCGTGCCTGCACTGTGAAGCGTTCTCTGTGGGAATGACCAGCAACAAACTGTCCATTCGCATGAATGGTCACAGACAGACAGTGTTTGTTGGTAATTAGGATCACCCTTGGCTATACATGCCTTGGTGCATGGCCAGCACATCTTGGCACAGTATTACACTGTCCGGGTTATATGGATACTTCCCACCAACACCAATCTTTCAGAACTCCAGATGTTGGAACTTGCCCTTCAACATATTCTCTCTACCTGTTGGCCACCTGGTCTCAACCTCCGCTAAATTCAAATTCCCGCCCACCATCTTTAACATCTTTGCCTCGGTTCTGTGGACAGAGCCTCTGCCTCAAGTGGTATCTCTGTCCAACTTCTTTGGTTTCTACAAATGTCTGCCTAGGTGTGTTTGCGTGTGGATATGTGTGAGTGTGTGTGTATTTGTTTAACTTACGTTTTTCCCCTAAGGTAAGATCTTCCAGTCTTGGGATTGGAATGACTCTTTTTCCACTTCCTTAAAACCCGTATCCTTCCCTTTCTCCTCTCCTTCCTTGCTCTTTTTCCTGAAGAAGCTGCCAGTGGTGGCAAAAGCTTGAATGTTTGTGTGTTTTTATTTATGGTTTTTTTTTTTTTTCTATTGGCGAGCCTGTACTTTGGGTAAGGCAAATAATCTTTATTTTTATACATAAATAAAATATATCGATAGAATTACATTGTTTGAAATGAACACAGTTTTTGGTTTCCAGTATTTTAAATATCGAAGAATTAGCCCTACAAATATCAAGCAATGAAATTTATGATTTTTACATTTCCTTGAACTGCAAACCGCGAAATAATCAACCTTTAGAAAATCCGAATTTATAATATTGATACGCCTTCTAGTGAGTAGCTACTAAATACGAAAAATACTCAAGGAGGTTTGTTTATTCAATTTGTTAAGTTTTCTGTTGATATTGGTTACATTTTAGGCTATAAAATTTAAAATAAACTGGTGCGAAATTTGTTAAACATTAGTCAATGGAAATGGTATTTCGGGGAAACATTAAGCAAATAAACCAGCCGAGTTTATGATTTACTTGAAAATACAAGTGATTTTATTAACATATAACATTGTAAAACATAAAGATTCTTAAACTGAAATTGATAGCAATATATTAGAAAATATTTTTTTATATATATAAATCACAATTCATCGCAGGAAATGAGGAGTCTTTCAATTCTGAAAGTGAAACACCTCTAATCATTTGTTTGGAAAAATTAAAAAATGCTACAGATGACGCCGGTTGAGAATTATGCCTCCAGACAAATATTTTGTAACTTTAGGTTTCATTGAGAGAAATGTGGGGTCTCAACTTGCCGAATAATAGTAGCTCTAGCGAATATTCTAAAATATTTTTTCCACGAGACTTAAAGTAAATGATGTTCTGCGTGGAATTAGTGAGGAAATTAATGCAGAGAATGATAAATCTTGGATTACAATGAATGAATTTACTTAGTTAACCTAGTTATAAGTTTTTCTTTTTTTTTTTTTTTTTTTTTTTGCTATCTTCCTGGACCAAAGAAATATTCCCGGCAATATTCCCATTTTATAAGGTCCTTCTCACTGGGAATATTCCTGGCCCTCATGACTAATTGTAGTACATTTCATAGAATTGCAAATATTCTTAGCTCCATAAAATCAGCTGTTCATTGTCTTTATGGTCATTTACTCAAGCTAACACCATCAGTTCATATATTGGCAGCATCATAGTAAACAAACTGAATGAGGAGGTTTTCACATTTTTACCAATCCATTCAATATACTACTGCAGTTTTTATGCACTACCAGAGTTCTGTACACTTTCAGTGTATTTCAGTTTTCCTATTGAAAGCACTGCTGCCTTATTCTGTTCCATTGTGCTGATGAGACAATGACAGCCGTTAATTTTAAGAAGCATTTTGTATTTCTATTTTGCGCCTGTGGGATGCATCCAAATTAACTGATATGGATGACAAAAGTTATCCACAGTAAGAAATGGGAACCTAATTTCATATAACATAGGTTTGATGTCAAATCTACATCCGAGGGTGGGGGGTTGTTAAATAGCAGTCACAGACTAAGGATACTGCAAAAGGTGTCACTATTACTGAGAACTCAGTGTCCACTGAATTGCTGAGAACACAAAGGATAGCTGATTATTTTAAAACTGTTATGTCCTTAATGGTGCAGTTTAATGTAAGTGCAAATATAACTTTTTATGTGCTGTTTCATTTTAGTAAGAATAGAATTATTACATATGCTGTTTTATATATTTGCTAGTAATTTTATATTTCACATACATGGAGAACTCTTCAGATTAAAATGCTTTGTTTAAAGTGTACAAAAAATATACAATCACATTCACAAAACTTAAATTTTAGGCCATGACATTTGTCAGAAAAAGAAATGCATACATTTATACAATCACTCAGATAATTATACACACACAACTACCATCTCTGGCCACGCCAGTATTACAAGCATCTTGTCAGTAACTAAAGAGGGGAGTGGAGGCAGGGTGTACATGCACAGGGGGCCCGGGAATATTTTCATCTGGGAGAAATCCGGGAATTACCCAGGATTTTTTTTTTTTCTTCTAATATCAAGAATGTTTTATTATTTAAATCATCAGTTAATATTTTTTGTAATATTCTCTGGCAAGAATATTACTTTGTCGCGATACTACAGAGTAACACTACAGCAATGAAACAAAATTGAAAGAATAACATGAACATGAGACTTTAATTAAAAACAGTGTGATTAACAATGAAGAAACACCGTGTGGCTAGTCTACAAGCATCTGCCTATAACAGAATGTGTGAAAGGCGTTAGGAGGAAGAGTATGGAGTACTTCACTACCAATTAGTTTTGATGAGCATAAGTCTCACCTGTTTATGTTTCTAACAGGTCGCAGGAAAAACTGTGAATGGTGAAGAAGCTACACTTTCAAAGTAATTGGCTTTTTACACAATATGACTTATTACAATAGGTAGAATGTGCTATGAATTTCTTAAATCACAAACTGTTCAACACCCATTCAAAATTTGAACCAGCACTTAGACAATTTTAGGGCTCTGAAGCCCTGCTGTTTATGTCATTATTAAAATATTTAATGGCACATTTATGTTTTCATATATCTTAAAGGGTAACAAGTGCTACAGTAAGCTAAGCTTTAAGGTTAGTTTATCATATTTATTTTAATTCTTTATTATATAGATTGAAAATTATGCAATAACAATGGCAAAAAGTATCTGTAAAAATTACGGAAAGACAACCAGTCAGGAGTTTGTAAATAATTATGCATTGTGGTCATACTTTGTTGTTTTATTAGGTTCATGCATAAAAATTTATTCAAAAATTGTGACACATTCAAAGAAAACAGCAAAACATTTTTGACTTGCACAGTCATGCCAAGTATTACAATTTTTCCATAATTATCATGTGTTTTAGGCTAAAATTATGGCCTTTCAAAAGCACCTGCTGAAATAATGGATTTCACTATTTTATTTATTTTTTAGTGGTTTGACCGCATACTATTTTTCGTTGCAATATATTCTGAACAAGTATTATTTCAGAAATAGTATAATACCTTGGTGTTTCTGCCTAGCACAGACTATAATATACCCTGAAATTATCTACCACAGTGGTGCTTCGCTTACTTCACTACTGTGGGTACACATGTAGTTACGCTACGATTTGATGTATAGAAGGTCATGCTGTTACGTTACTATCAAGGGTAAATGAATTATTGAGCACCAATCAGTTAACTATTGCATTATTTTTACTTTCTGGTGAAAGCAAAACAAATGTAAATTTCGATGTAACTGTCGCCAATTTTTATTATTCGTTGTATTTTTCATATTTTAACTCCCCCTCCCCCCCCCCCCAAGAGTCACAG
Source organism: Locusta migratoria (assembly GCA_026315105.1). Classification (NCBI taxonomy): domain Eukaryota; kingdom Metazoa; phylum Arthropoda; class Insecta; order Orthoptera; family Acrididae; genus Locusta; species Locusta migratoria. The sequence goes on from CM048746.1 coordinate 660,369,800, forward strand.
CTACGTCTCATACATTTCATTGCAATAAAAAAAAATTCTGATCTGGTCCAAGTTCCCTCTACTCCTCCTCAGTTCCCTTACCCCCATTACAAGTAGATTCTTTCAAAACTTGGCATCTCTGCAAGAAATTAAAGATGTCCTACTGAACCACAGACATTGCCGAGGTGGGGTGGCTTGCGTGCCTCAATGATACAAAAAGCCGTACCGTAGGTACAACCAGAACAGAGGGGTATCTGTGGAGAGGCCAGGCAAATGTGTGGTTCCTGGAGAGGGGCAGCAGCCTTTTCAGTAGTTACAGGGGCAACAGTCTGGATGATTGACTGAGATGGCCTTGTAACATCAGCTATGTGGCTATGAATATGGACTGGGCAAAAGGAATGAAAGAGGAGATAGTCTGGTGGAATTTTGCATGGAACATAACTTAATCATAACAAATACCTGGTTTAAGAATCACGAAAGAAAGTTGTATACGTGGAAGAGACCAGGAGACACAGGGAGGTACCAGATAGATTTTATAATGGTAAGACATAGATTCCGGAACCAGGTTTTAAACTGTAAAACATACCCAGGGGCAGATAGAGACTTTCACCATAACTTGTTGGTCATGAACTGTAGGCTAAAACTGAAAACACTGAAAAAAGGTACGAAAACAAGGAGATGGGACCTGGAAAAATTGAAGGAACCGGGGAGCTTTAGGCAACAATTGACAGAAACAGGGGAAAATAAATCAGTAGAAGAAGAATGGGTAATACTGAGAAATGAAATAGTGAAGGCAGCAGAGGACAAAATAGGTAGAAAGGCAAGACCTGCCAAAAATCCTTGGATATCACAGGAAATAATAAATTTAATTAATGAAAGGAGAAAATATAAAAATGCAGTAAATGAAACAGGCAAAATGGAGTACAGACGACTAAGAAATCAGATTCACAGGAAGTGTAAAATAGATAAGCAGGAGTGGATAGAAGACAAATGTCAGTCAGTAGAAGAATGTATAAATAGGGGAAAAATAGATACAGCCTACAGGAAAATAAAAGAAACATTTGGAGAGAAGAAAAACAGCTCTATGAATATCAAGGACACTGATGGAAAACCAGTTCTCAGCAAAGAAGGGAAAGCTGAAAGGTGGAATGAATATATAGAGGGACTATACAAAGGAAAGGAACTTCGAGACACTATTGTAGGAAGGGAAGAGGATGTAGATGAGGATGAAATAGGAGATATTATACTGAGAGAAGAATTTGACAGAGCACTGAAAGACCTAAGTCGAAACAAGGCCCCTGGAGTGGACGACATTCCCGCAGAACTACTGAAGTCTCTGGGAGAGCCAACCATGACAAAACTATTTCACCTGGTGCGTAAGATGTATGAGACAGGGGAAATACCCTCAGACTTTAAGAAAAATGTAATAATCCCCATTCCAAAGAAAGCAGGTGCAGACAGGTGTGAAAATTACAGAACCATCAGTTTAATAAGTATTCATGTGGCGTCTGTTCCGAAAGAAGGACATCACTTCTGATCCAGCAGTTGTTATTATTTAATATTCACAGAATATATGACATCAACTGTGATTGGGCAAAGCTGAAAATGTGTACCCAGCCGGGATTCGAACCCGGGTCTCCTGCTTTCTAGGCAGTTGCACTGACCCCTACACTACTGGGGACACAGTGATCACCGCACCTGTAAGGACTACCTAGGCACGCCTCCCGTCAGATACAAATTTCCAGCTTCGCCCTGCCCACAGTACTCAAACTCGTAGTCATGAAACTAATTCCGTAAGAGTAAGGGCTTCTTTCGGAACAGACGCCACATGAATATATATAATATGCCGGTGATGGGCAATGATCCTATTGTTAGTGGGGAGGGGTGGGAAAGTTTGAAGCCCTTACTCTTACGGGAATTAGTTTTATGACTACGAGTTTGAGTACTGTGGGCAGGGCGAAGCTGGGAATTTGTATCTGACGGGAGGCGTGCCTAGGTAATCATTGCAGGTGCGGTGATCACTGTGTCCCCAGTGGTGTAGGGGTCAGCGCAACTGCTTAGAAAGCAGGAGACCCGGGTTCGAATCCCAGCTGGGTACACATTTTCAGCTTTGCCCAATCACAGTTGATGTCATATATTCTGTGAAGTTTAATAAATCATGCTTGCAAAATATTAACACGAATTATTTGCAGAAGGATGGAAAAGTTGGTGGAAGCCGACCTTGGGGAAGATCAGTTTGGATTCTGGAGAAATGTAGGAACTCGGGAGGCAGTCTTGATATTACGGCTTATCTTAGAAGATAGATTAAGAAAAGGCAAACCTACATTTCTAGCTTTTGTAGATTTGGAGAAAGCTTTTGATGATGTAGATTGGAAAACACTCTTTTAGATATTAAAATCAGCAGGAGTAAAATATAGGGAATGGAAGGTTATTTACAACTTGTACAAAAACCAGACAGCAGTTATCAGAGTTGAAGGGCACGAAAGAGATGCAGAGGTTGGGAAGTGGTTAAGACAGGGTTGTAGCCTTTCTCCACTGCTGTTCAATTTGTACATTGAGCAAGCTATAAAGGAAAGCAAGGAGAAATTTGGCGAAGGAATTAAAGTTCAGGGTGAAGAAATAAAAACATTGAGTTTTGCCGATGACATTGTAATTCTGTCAGAGACAGCAAAGGAGCTGGAGGAGCAATTGAACGGAATGGACAGTGTGTTGAAAGGAGCGTATAAGATGAACATTAACAAGAGCAAAACTAGGGTAATGGAGTGCAGTTTAAGAAAATCAGGTGATGCTGAAGGAATTAGATTAGGTAACGAAGCAATAAAGGAGGAAGATGAGTTTTGTTACTTGGGCAGTAAAATAACAAATGATGGTCCCAGTACAGAGGACACAAAATGCAGAATGGCAATGGGTAGAAAAGCGTTCTTGAAAAAGAGAAATTTTTTAGCATCGAATATTGATTTAAGCCTAAGGAAGTACTTTCTGAAGGCATTTTTATGGAGTGATGCTTTGTATGGGAGTGAAACATGGACAATGGACGATAAACAGAGTGGACAGGAAGAGGATAAGGGCTGTTGAAATGTGGTGTTTCAGAAGAATTCTGAAAATTATGTGGGTGGATCGTGTAACTAATGAGGAAATACTGACCAGAATTGGGCAGAAAAGGAATTTTTGGCATACCTTGACTAACAGAAGCAGTGTCGTAACTATGGGGGGGGGGGGGGGGGGGGGGATGAGGGGGATAGAACCCCCCAACCCCCAAAAAAAAAAAAAAAAAAAATCGTATAACAGCAATCTGGTAAAGGTAAAGATTGAAAACTTGGAGTGTTTTACCTAATCTTTCATTGGATGGGAGTGAATTAGTTTCTTCAGTGGGAGTGGTAGATGGTAGTTTGTCTGGAAACTAACTAAAATTTTGCTCGGCAAGCAGATCTATCCCCCCCCCCCCCCCCAAAGCTGAGTCCTAGTTACGCCACTGAAAAGAAGGGATCGATTGGTAGGACACCTTCTTAGACATCAAGGAATTGTGAATTTAGCATTGGAGGGAAGGGTGTGGGGTAAAAATCGCAGAGAGAGACCAAGAGATGAATATAGTAAGCAAATTCAAATGGATGTGGGTTGTCATTCTTATGAGGAGATGAAGAGGCTTGCTCAGGATAGATTAGGTTGGAGAGCTGCATCAAACCAGTCTCCGGACTGAAAACCACAACAACTATTAGGTTACAGCCTAACAACATACACAATAACTGTAATCTATTCATACAAAATTGTGAAGTATTTTACAAAACAAAGCATCATAAATTACATCTGTGTCATCATGAAAAAAACTGAAATATACAAGAATTACATTTACGAAACAGAAATGAAAAACATTGTTGCTGACTGTTTGCAGCTAAGGCATGATTGGCCATTCTTACATCCCACCAATTTTCGCACTTTTGTGCTGGAAAGTTGTACGCTTGTATATAACACATTAATATTTTAAAAAATTGTTTTACTGCTCCAACCCAAGTAAAATAATAAAAGGGCAATTCACTTTTTTACCCCAAAACAGTCTATTTTCACCTGGGAAAAATTTTACTTTTTACCCAGTAAAAAATCTGGGACAAACCTGGGAATTTTTTCTTCTTGTCTACGTATACGCCCTGGGAGGAGGTAGGATGTCAAGTAAGGGTGGGACTGAAAGTTTCGAACTGCATGATGGATTGTAAAGGTTCTGATAGGTGGGAATGTGAGATGCAACATTTAATGTCCTGAGGATAAAAGGGTGGTGTGTGGGAAGAGGGGATGTTTCAAATTATTTTAAAAAATAATAAAAGTGAATTTTAAAAAAATAATAAAATAAAGAATAAACGAAAATTTAATTAAAGGGATATTGAAAGGAGCGACACACATTTGGAAGGAAGACATTAACTGGAGAGGTACAGAATAATGAGTGGGAAATTGGGGGTGGGGTAATATTTGGATTAAGGTGTAGGGATGTCAAGTTGTCTTACACTGAGGCCAGGGTGGTTGCGGGATTTTTTGCTGTGGAACAGATGGCAGCTGTCAAAGTGTAGGTACTGTTGGTAATTAGTAGGTTTAATGTGGACAGAGGTCTGGATGGTGCCATCAGTGAGATGGATGTTAAAATTCAGGAATGTGACATGCCGGGTTGAGATGGACCAAATGAAACTGATGGGAGAGGAAGAGTTGAGGCTGTGAAGGAACATGAGCCATGAGTCATGAGTCAAAATCATGAAAATATCACCAGTGTACCTGAACCAGACTAGAGATTTGTGGTTTTGGGAGGCTAGAAAGGTTTGCTCTAGATGGCCCATGAATAGATTGGCATAGGAGGATGCCATCGGGTGTCCATGGCTGTACTGCAAATTTGATTGTATACTTTTTGTTCAAAGAGAGAGTAATTTTTTGTTAAGTTGTAATTGGTAAGGTTATATAATGAATGAGGTATTGGGCTTGAAATTTGAAAGACACTGAGAAAGGTAGTGTTTGAGAGCAGCAAGACCATAAGTATGTGAGACATTGGTGTACAGTGAAGTGGCATCAACAGCAACAAGTAAGGATCCAGAAAGTAGAGAGGTGGGTATGGTGGACAGTTGGTTAAGGAAGTGTTTTGTATTTTAGATGTGAGAGTCTTGGTTTCAAACAGTTGGTTGGAGCTGTTGGTCAACAAGGGCAGAAATTCTTTTAGTGGGTGCACAGTAACCAGTTACAATTGGGCATCCAGGATTGTTAGGTTTATGGATTTTTGGGAGCATGTAAAAGGTAGATGTGCGGGGTGTTGGAGTGAGGAGGGAGATGCCTTCAGGGGAGAGGTTCTGGGAAGGGCCATAAGATTTTAGCAGGGATTGTATGTCATGTTGGACTTTTGGGATGGGGATGTCCTGGCAGAACTTGTAGGAGGAGGATTCAGATAATTGACATAGGCCTTCTGCTATGTAATCACTGTGATTTGTCACAACAGTGGTGCAACCTTTGTCTGCAGGAAGGATCCCGTTTAGAGGTTCTATAAGGCTGTCCTTTCTTCTGCCAAAAGGTTAGTACTCTTAGGAAGAGACTTAGGAAAGGATGTAGATGCCAAGTTGGGAGTGATGAATTCCTGGAAGGTGACCTGAGAGTTGTTAGGTGGGAGTGAGGAAGGGCCATGGTTGGACGGTGATGTGAAGTGGGAGAGGCATGTTGGAATGAGATTGGCTTTAATGATAAATTTGAAGCATAGAATTAAAATTTGTGATGTGGGCGGGAATCGAACCCGGACCTCCGTGCTTACTAGGCAGACGTCTTAACTGTTAGACCATCATAGCACTAACAATTAAGGCACCTCGGAATAGTCTAAGTACGATTTCCCTCCACGTCACAAACTTTAATTCGGTTTCTGTGTTCCAAAGATAATTGCCACTACTGGCAAGGCTCTCCACGCAGCAGAATAGCACCTCAGCAATGGACATATTGGAACAATCCTGTTAAGACTTCTGCATAGTAAGCATGGAGGTCCGGGTTCGATTCCTGCCCACATCACAAACTTTAATTCTATGCTTCAAATTTATCATTATTGACTTTGACAAATTCGAGACGAAAATCCATCTCAAGGATTGTTTATTTGTATTAATTGAGATTGGTTTTGATTGGGGGGGGGGGGGGATTACTCGCAAACTGCAGGAATTGGCAGAAGAAGCTGAGTAGGTCTTTGAAAACTCTAACATGGTTAAATTTGGGTGTGTGGCTGAAGTTGAGGCCTTTGGATAGGACTGAAACTTGCATGGGGTTGAGGTTTATGGCAGAAAGGTTAACAACAGTCTTCTCAGAGTATTTAGACTTTGGGTATTGTGGATTGTTAGTGGGGAGTTTCGGATATGTGCAAGGTAAGGCATGGATGCTGTGAGAGGTTCACGGGCAAGAATGCTTCAGCTGGGATAGGGGTTGACTAGTGGTGCACCAAGGCAGCAGTAGGATTTCAGCAGGCTAGATAACTTATGGAGGTGCTGTTTGGCTCCGTCCCCATAAATATTTATCTGTGGGAGGTTGTAATAAAATAATTCTGGTCACAAAACACACTAATAATAAATAATTCAAATGACTTGGGTCCTGGTCGCCTTATACATAACAGTGAGATGCTAACAAGAAAAATTCACCTAATGACTTCAGAAAACATAACATATGAACTAATGTATCACGGAAGATTACTCTAGGTTCATCTTTGATCTAATGCAGTCACTAGGTGGGGATCAGTACAAGTTTAAAGCAAAAAATGATTCTCAGTATTACACGGATCCATACTTCAGGTTTAGCATTTTGTTTCATTAAAAATAGCTATGATGGATAATCGAGATTTTTTACTTTAGCTAAAGTAATGTTTTTACCCCTTGCATGTTTCCCTGTATTAAAGTTAAGTATTCACTTCTAAACATTTTCCCCACTGTTATTTTATACAAACTTAAATGTTTGTAAACTATCCTGAGATATACCTCTTGTTATGACTATATAAGCTTTGTCCCTTTACCAACCTAACACAGATATTGATATTCAAGTTCTTGTTAATAAATAACATCTAGAAAATATAACAATAGGTTTCTTTGTAATTTTCTTTCGTAAAGTTTCTCGACCATTTATTGAAAAATAAAAGAAAATTCATTCCATAAGTTTGTATAATACATTCTAATCGTCGAGTTTTCTGAATCAAGTTACCGAGTGACCTCATGACTAAGTTGTGACCCCACTAGCTTCTGAGTAGTTACTCAAAATAAAGTAACCTTACGGCACCATCGCCATTTTAATCCTTAACCTTAAATTGTGAAAACTGATTCAAAGCTCTGCCTCTTCAGGCATGGGTGACTTATCAAAACTAATTCACTGCAACTAATCTCCCCGTTTTTATCACCCAAAAACTTAGAGGTCGGATATTCGATGTATTCCTTGTAAACTTAAGTGTCCCAAACTGACTTTTATTGATGGATAGTCACACTCCATTAAGTATTCAATAGCATAATCAGTTTTAATTAACTCAAAAATCAAATGTTTGTATAATCTATGGGACTTAACTACAGGGTCATCAGTCCCTAAACTTACAAACTACTTATGAACTACTTACGAACTAGGACGGCACAAATATCCATGCCCAAGGGGGGATTCGAACCCACGACCATAGTGGCCGTGCAGACCGTGACTGGAGCGTCTTAGTCCCCTCGGCCACCGCAGCCAGCTTTAATTAACTCCAAAACTTTGTATCAATAACTGCTGTTTTATTTCAAGTATGATCTGCAATAGGAAAGCAAAGTTATTGTGATAATTAGTTACCAATCCAAATTTTTAGCACATGAGCATTTTGTTGCCTTTTATCTGACTCCCTTAGGATCATTAAAAGATTCAGCCAACTAAAGTATCATGAATAAAACAGCTCCTGTCAGGACTGCCCATAATTAAATTGCCTTTCCCAATTTATGATAAACTAAATAGATATGTCAGCAGTTACTTGATAAATTTTTCCATGCCTTTAATCACAAACTGATTGGCTTACGCCGCATAAGTATCGTCTTTTAATAGTAAAGAGTAAATTATATAATTCCATTACACTATTGTTATGGAGCCCTTTTGCTGTTGTATCACATTGATCAAAACTTCTAATCGCTTCTGACAGAAGTTAATGAATCCTTCACTAAGATCCAAAAACACTTTAACATCCAGGAATTACCTTTAAATAGATCGATGTCGTGTATTTCAAACGACGATCTCCATGATTGCACCAGTAATAATTTCTCACGGCAGCAATTTTTTTTTAGACTGGTAAGCAATCGTTCATCTACACAGCGATGAGGGTACAATAGGAATATGAACTTTTAATTATGAAAAAGGAATATCATCTTTCTCCCCCTAACAAAGAAAGTATCATTTCTTGGCTTGTGGCCGGTGAGATTTTAGTGGCCAGCTCTTGCTGCAACAGCGAGGGATATCGGGCCCCGTTGTCAGCACACTTGTGAACATATCTCTGGATGTCCAGCTAATATCGGGTGTCAATCGCTGATCGGCAGTAACAAGGCAGTTCTACAGCTTAGTTTTAAAAAAAATATTAATTTAGTTTTACAAAAACATTAATTATAATAATACAAATGACAAATAGATTACCTTTTCCTAATAAGTAGATAAGAATAAAATATTTCTCTGTCGCAATAAGTTGTAGTGATCCTGGGATCTCATGTAGCGAATTGTCAAATTTAAAATTTCCCACCACACTTACTCAATAGGCCTTCACAGCCAGACATTATCCTCCAGACGTAGTCCACAAACAGGTTTCCGTGCCATATCAACATTCTCAACAGCAAACAATCTCCCAGGGGGTATGTATGACTTCTACTCGTCGGATAGGCTTCCTCAGTTTGTAGATCAGATGTTACACAGTCAGTGACAGCCTGGGTTGTCATCTGAGGATGACATTATGGTTATATTCTGTTAAAACAACAAATTCAATTGGCTGCGTCCTGTTGTTGGTAGCTATTCTTGCAGCACATGTTTCTGCCGGCCATACGTATTTTCCATTTGCGACCTCCAGCACAGTTGCTTTTGTATCATAGAACATAGTGTTCTTTAGTTTGCAGCGGTAGTCGTTCGACAATACAGAGAATGAAGTTCCTGAGTTGAGTAGTGCCCGGACAGATCGGCCGTCAATGATGATGTCAATGAGATTTCTTTACATCTTAGTGACTGTTGTCCACATTGGATTTTCATCTGTAGCGGCCTCACCTCCATAGATGGTCGCCACACCTAGTTCTCCTGAACACAGCGGCTAGGCAAGCCACTGGTATTTCTGTAAGGCGACAGTGAACAGTGGCGGTATGTTGGAGAGTGATCACATCCAGGATATGGCAACGGACATCACCCCATATGTCGAGAGTAATCATCTGCAGTTGACTGTGATAGAAAGGATGCTCTGATGGTTGGCATCTCGCAGCATAATAATTGTCAAATACTCATCTTCTCCCCCTACAGTATCATACGACACATTCAGGATGCCCACACAATGACGTGATTTCTTCTGTCCTCCTGTGAGGCGTGATAGTTGCCGTGGGAGTTGGTTGTGGCCGCATCGGTTGATTCCTAGGCTGCCATTTGGCAGCTGCAGCATAAGTCATAGTAGAGTGAGGCCACTCTTCATGTTGAGTGTGAATGGCAGGACAGACAGGTGCTAATGTTTGTAATACCTCTCCTCAGCAGTGTCGGCTCCCTCATGACATACAGGACTGACATCCATGACTATAATCTAGTGCTTGCTTGGTCCAGCGGTCCCGTCTGCCATAAAATGTTTTAATTCTTCTCTCACAATTTGTCATATGAGAGAACCAAAATCAGGCTCGTCTTCCACAAAGGCTATAGGGACTACATTTAGGAGTCCGTCGTACTTCGTTCATCCAATCCTCCTCCTGTTGCATCTCTTCAATTTCCTGCCACCATTGGATAAACTCATGTGTCATTGAAATGTCTTTCAACATAAGAGCTCAACACATGTCTTCTGCAATGCCCTTCATCAGGTGTATAATTTTATCAGTCTCGGTCATATCTGGGTTAACAATGTGACATAGGGCCAAAACATTTTCCATATACGACTGAAATGACTCACGATGTTGTTGAGCCATATTCTTCAATTGCTCTTCTACCCATCCAGGTAGAAATATACATTTGCCAAGCACGTAATATGATCCCACTTATTATACTTGGCAACTAGGATGAATTCTTTCAGACATTTGTTTGGGTTTTGTCCAGCATATCCCAACAACACCAATGGCTGTCTGATGTGCAGCTGGCTGACTGCTGTTTTGGCATCCAAGGGTCTTTTCATGACACAGGTCTTCAGAAGTAGATAGTGAGTACACCCTTTGTATTCCGGTTCTTATCCATGTAGGCAATGGCTCTTACGCTGCCTAATTGGAGCCTCGATGATGCAGGTGTATTGCAGGATATATGGCACCTCCTCCACTGCTGGTGGTCTGGAATTCGAAGGCTGATCATTAATAGAGCACAATACTTTACACTTAGAACAAGTTTATTGCTAACACAAGCATACCCTCAGAACAGACTGACTCTTGCCGAAAAAGTGATAGCCTAGGCGTCAAGAGTACTCTCAAAGTCTGAGATAAACTACTCTACAACTGAAAAAGAATGTCTCGCGGTTATCTGGGCTATCAACAAGTTCCGGCCGTATTTATTCGGCAAACCATTCACCGTCGTGACCGACCACCATTCTTTGTGTTGGCTGACTAGCTTGAAGGATCCATCAGGTCTACTAGCAAGATGGGCACTAAGACTCCAAGAGTACGATGTCACAGTGGTATTCAAGAATGGGCGCAAACACAAGGATGCCGACTGCCTTTCGAGGAATCCATTAGTGGAACACAACAGCATTAATGAAATTTCAGCTCTCACTGAATTAGATGACGTTACAGCTGAACAGAGGGAAGATCCAACACTATTAAAAATGATAGAGGCCTTGGAAAAAGGAGAACTGACCAATGGAGAGTTCCAACTTATAAACAGAACATTGTACAAGAGCAACTATGATCAACTGGGCCCCAAATGGCTACTTGTTGTTCCAGTTCATCTCCAGCCAGCAATTCTCAGATATTTCCATGATGCTCCAATATCCGGTCATCTGGGATTCGTGAAGACCCTAGACAGAATCAGACACAGGTATTACTGGAAAGGTCTCTACCGATCTGTCAAGCACTATGTGAGTCGCTGTAAAGAGTGCCAGCGACGGAAGCGTGTGCCGCAATTACCTCCAGGACATCTCGTACCGATTCCTCCAGCAGCAGCTCCATTCCACCGAGTTGGGATCGATCTTTTAGGGAGGTTCCCGAAGTCGGCAACCGGTAACCGTTGGATAATAGTCTGCACTGACTACCTCACACGCTATGCTGTCACCAAACCTGTGCCAACTGCAGAAGCTCCAGAGATCGCAAAATTCCTTGTAGAAGACATTATTTTGAAGCATGGAGCACCACGTGTCATGATATCTGATCGTGGAAAAGTATTCCAGTCAACACTAGTATCAGAGGTAATGTCATGGTGCAACATTGTCCACAGAATGACAACTGCATACCATCTTCAGACAAATGGTCTTACGGAACGTATTAACAAAACGTTAGCCGACATGCTGTCGATGTACGTCAATGTTGAGCAGAAGGATTGGGATACAATTCTGCCAGTCGTAACATTTGCTTACAATACCGCAAGACAAAACACCACAGGCTTCACTCCGTTTTTTCTGCTCCATGGCCATGAAGCTGAAACGACAAAGGATACACTGTTCCCGTTCCAACCGGACAACACTCAGGATGACTATGTTAAACAGCTCATCACCAGGGTCGAAGAAGCAAGACAGCTGGCTCGCATACGGACACTGGACGCCCAGGAGAAGGACCGTCAGCGGTATAATGACAAGCCGACCTGTTGTGTACAGCCCAGGAGATCTGGTATGGATTTTTACCCCTGTATGGAAGGTTGGACTGTCAGAAAAGTTATTGAAACGATACTTTGGTCTGTATCGTGTCATACGCCGCCTGTCAGATGTCACATACGAAATTGAGGATTATGAGCCGTCGTCGAAATGTCAAAAACGAAGAGACATTGTTCACGTCCTGCGCATGAAGCCTTCCTACGATCCTGAAGAGCAGGTAGACGACAATGGCTTCTTGTTCAAGGACTTTAAGGACGGTAATGTTCGTGATGAAGCCACGACAGGAACGTCTGTCGTCGATAATCGCGGAGAAGGGAAGGATTCTCTTGAACTGTCATACAGAGGACCCATGACACGGTCAAGATCCAGGACATTGCAGCTGGCTCCACAGGGATCATAACAGCGGGTCGCTGTTTCTCCAGGAGAGGGAGCAATGCCGCGAGAGACCACGAATACCAACTGTCGGCGTGGCGCAGGGGATAGCATCATGGACTGCGGAGCAGAAGGTCGCCGGTTCAATCCCACCCACCGGCAAAAATTTATTTAAATACAATGAAGGAATCCCTGAGACGGATTTTCGTCTCAAATATGTCAAAGACATTATTGATAGAGCTGAAGCATTGAATTAAAATTTGTGGTGCGGCCGGGAATCGAACCCGGACCTCCATGCTTACTAGGCAGACGTCTTAACCGTTAGACTACCACACCACTAACGATTAAGGCGCCTCGGAATAGTCTATGTACGATTTCCCACCACAACACAAACCTTAATTCAGCTTCTTTGTTCCAAAGATAATTGCCACTACTGCCAAGGCTCTCCATGCAGCGGAATAGCACCCCAGCAATGGACATGGTGGAACAATCCTGTTATGGTGATATAAATATCAATTAAATACAATGAAGGAATCCCTGAGACGGATTTTCGTCTCAAATATGTCAATTAAGGTTTGTGTTGTGGAGGGAAATCGTCCGGGTTCGATTCCCGGCTGCACCACAAATTTTAATTCAATGCTTCAGCTCTATCAATAATGTCTTTGACATATTTGAGACGAAAATCCGTCTCAGGGATTCCTTCATTGTATTTAATTGATATTTATATCACCATAACAGGATTGTTCCACCATGTCCATTGCTGAGGTGCTATTCCGCTGCATGGAGAGCCTTGGCAGTAGTGGCAATTATCTTTGGAACAAAGAAGCTGAATTAAGGTTTGTGTTGTGGAGGGAAATCGTACATAGACTATTCCGAGGCGCCTTAATCGTTAGTGGTGTGGTAGTCTAACGGTTAAGACGTCTGCCTAGTAAGCATGGAGGTCCGGGTTCGATTCCCGGCCGCACCACAAATTTTAATTCAATGCTTCAGCTCTATCAATAATGTCTTTGACATATTTGAGACGAAAATCCGTCTCAGGGATTCCTTCATTGTATTTAATTGATATTTATATCACCATAACAGGATTGTTCCACCATGTCCATTGCTGAGGTGCTATTCCGCTGCATGGAGAGCCTTGGCAGTAGTGGCAATTATCTTTGGAACAAAGAAGCTGAATTAAGGTTTGTGTTGTGGAGGGAAATCGTACATAGACTATTCCGAGGCGCCTTAATCATTAGTGGTGTGGTAGTCTAACGGTTAAGACGTCGGGATTGAAGCGTGCCTGGGAAATGTGTCTGAGAAATTCACATCGTTATAGGTCCAAACTCGAATGGTGGGTCTCACACGCAAAACCCAAAATCCGATCCTTCCTCAAAAGCTATGCGTTTGAGAAGAAGCAATGGGAAAGACACACAATGGAATTTTACTTCCAGTGTTTACGAGAACTGCATGCCGATCACATCAATGTGTCACGCCACATCGTGAAAATCAATAGAATCAAGGCGAAAATAACCGCTTTGAAACGCCAACAACTGGAAGGTATTAAAATACGATCGAGGGATCATAGTGGCATTTCGGAAGAAAGGCCAGCACTCTTCCATCTCCTGGCAGAGCTGAGAAGAGGACGGCGCCAGCACATCAGTGCCCTTCGTACCGATGACGGCGCACAGATTACTTGTCAACGGGACATCATGACGTTGGCACAAGATTATTACACTAAATTGTATGCTTCAGGTGACACGTATGACAATATCGCTTCTGAATCATTTTTAAATTGCATTCACCCGACCGTGATGGACGAAGAAAATGCAGACCTTGAGGCACAAATCACAGAAGACGAATTGTACAATGCTGTGAAAGGAAGTCCACGGAACAAATCCCCTGGACCCGACGGGTTGCCTGTCGAATTTTACTTAAAATACTGGTCCATATTTGGCAGCACACTGACAGAAGTTTTTAATGAAATACGCACGATTGACACGATTCCCTGCGAGTTTTTAGAGGGCATCATAGTGTTGGTCCCCAAAAAGGGCAGAACAAACTATTTGGAAAACATGCGTCCTATATCGCTGCTCAATGCAGATTTCAAGATAGTTGCTAGGGTACTGCTCCAAAGGTTGAACGCCATTGCTGCTCGCATCATCGGTCAATATCAATCGTGCGCCGTGCCCAGGAGAACAATACAGCAAGCTCTGGAGGAATACCGCGATGTCACTGCTGTCACTGCAGCCTCCAACTGCAAAGCGGCCATCATGTCATTAGATATGGACAAAGCATTTGATAGGGTTCGACATAGGTATCTGTTTCGTGTGATGTCAAAAATGGGTATGAGACCGTTTTTCATAAATATTATCCAGCGACTATATACTGGTGCAACATCAAGAATTCTTGTAAATGGCCAATGCACAGCAAAAGTACCCATACTAACGTCGATCAGGCAAGGATGCCCCCTTTCAATGATGCTTTTCTCCATATCAATTGAGCCTTTCCTACGAACATTGTATGTTCAGTTACCAGGACTTGAAATTGGGGGACAGAAATACGTCTGTAGAGGATATGCCGACGACCTGGCTGTGTACATAACTGACCCCTCTGATCTCACCAGAATAGAAGATGTGATTCACACATATAGTCACTGCTCTGGAGCTAAAATCAACCTCCGCAAATCTCGCATTCTACAGCTCGGGAAAGGGATAAAATTCATCGGAACTGGCCCATTCGAAGTGACAGATCACACCAAACTACTTGGTATTCGTTACAATAAATGTCCTGTCAAGACAGCAGCCTGGAATTGGAAAATGAAACTCAACAGCCTACGAGCGATATTAAGAGAGAATTCCACTCGCTCCTTAAATATCATACAGAAAATCATTTTGATAAATCTAGTCATTTTACCAAAAGTGTACTACCTTGCGAGTGTCTTTCCCCTGCCTGAAACAATCGGACACCGTATTGAATCAGCACTTGCGTGGTTTATATGGAGGGGGAGTGTCCTTCGGGTTGACTACCTCACGACGACATTACCTGAAACAAAAGGAGGTCTAGGACTCACCAACGTCAAAGCGAAATGTAAAGCGCTGCTAATATCTAGGACGGCTAAGGCTCTAGAAGCTGGAGACGGAAATCTCACAGCGTACATTTTAAAATCGGTGACTCCACCAGACAGCAGGGTGCCAGTTATGGTCGGTCATATTAATTATAAGCTTCGACACATTAAAGGATACGTAATTGAAAACAGCTATATTCATCATAAAGTAAGAAACTACACAACAAAGGAAATTTATAAAGTGCTGACAGAAGATAATGGCTTAAGTAAAGTTCAGAAGAACAACCCCACAATCGACTGGAGCAGAGTGTGGAAAAATATTCATTTGAAGACCTCAGCATCTAATGTAAGAGCTACGTGGTACTGTGCAGTAAACAACATCGTCAGCACAAATGAGCGTCTCTTCAGGATCGGCATATCAAACACGGACAAATGCATGGACTGTCAGCAGACAGACACTCTACTTCATCGATTCACTTGCGGTGCAGCTAATGAGATATGGCAATGGGTAAGGCGCAAGCTTGCTATTATGAACCGCACGTCAGTCAGTAATATAACTGTGGAGGAACTGTTAGCTCCAACGAGCTGGCCGTATCCAGACCAAAAGAGAATGTCCACATATTGGTTAATGGGCAAGTTCATTGAGTATTGTTTGGCAAATGAGAGAAAGTCCCTTCTGGAATTACAGCATGACATCATGCAGGAGTACGCGAAATGCTCGAAGCACGGGAAATGGAAAGTAATGATGGGTGGTTATTTACCTGCTGTTCTTGATTTAAACTGACCATAGAGATAGTGAAGATTATATTACAGATTAACTATGAAAAAGAAGCATATATCAGTGAGGGGAGTGGAGTGTTTCAGGTACCTAGGAAGCCTGAAGATGTGAAAAATGAGAACTAAACGAGCAAGGGAGAAAAGCAGAAGCATTTCGGAAGAGTGTCAGAAGCCTGATATGGAACAGGGATGTACCCTTAAGAAGTAAAAAAAGTTATATATTGGTCATATTATGTCTCAATCCTGACATATGCATCTGAAACCTGGTTTATGAAAGGAAGAGAGAAAAGCAAATTCCAAACTAGTGAGATGAAATTCTTGAGGAACAGTATTGGAGTGACAAAGATAGACAGGTTAAGGAATGAGAGGATCAGAGAGTTAATGAAGGTGGAACCATTACAAGATGAGATAGAGAAATCAAGTCTGAAATGGTACGAGCATATTAAGCGAATGGAGGAGAGGAGGATACCCAGGAGGATGCATGAGAAGAAACTGGAAGGAAAGAGACCAAGAGGAAGACCGAGAGACAGATGGCTGAAAGGAGTGGAGGAAGGTGTAAAGAAGAAAGGAGAAGACTGGACCAAGGTGAAGACGGAGAGATGGTCGGAAGATTGTAGACTTTGGAGAGGCTTATGTTCGAAGCAGACCCGGCCGGAGACTGGAAACTGTCCAAGATGATGGTGGTGATGATGATGAAGAATCAATTAAAATATGCTCCTCACTCATAATATAGATTTTTGTAAGATTTATTAGTGTGTAAGAATTATCCAGACATATGTTTACTTAGTTCACACTTCAATTTTTAGTGTGTCTTAAGTATCCTTGATAATTTTGCATATGCCATCATTAAGTGAGGAAGAGTTAACATTTTTCTACCATTTATGATTTATCACTTCTTATTTGCTATTGTGAAGTACCTTGTTTTGTTACCAAATTCATAATGTGCAGCCTTCTATATGGAGATTATGCCATTTGCTTCCATTGTCAATGGACCATTATTTACCATTTACATTTCCAATTGTTAGAATGATTTGGTTATGGTCTGCCTTTCCTGTGCTACCTACAATCCTTTGAGGCCTTGTAGTAGCTGTCAGTTCAAGTTTGAAGTTGTTAAAATCCACTGACCCGTCTTGTTCCTTCAACTCTTTTTTCGTAAAATTTTAACCCACATCCTGTTTTCTGGCTTTAACCAGTGCCTATTCAACCGTCATTTGGAGACTGTATCAAAACTTTCGTCATCCTAGAGCTACTATGTTATGATATTTATGCAGATAACAGATTCTCAAAATGAATGGTCAACATTTTGGAACCTTGCGCCTACTAAAATTCAACACGTGGAAACTTGAGACTTCATTGAAATTTTAAAATGTGTACTGTTATTTGCCTGATCTTTGTCCATTATGTGTCAAAGTGATCTCAACCTCTTTTCCATTGATTTGAATTAAGTTCATTTTCAAATTGCTGATACACTATTTTATACACTGTTTATAGCCGATGTTACTGTGCTGGCGTGTTCTCATTTTAAGTGCACCTTTGCGAATTGCTACCATAATTCTATTTCCTCATTAATGTGCGTGCTATCACGCCATCACCTGATGTTCGACCACCTCTCTCCTTCAAGGCTGTTGCAATCAGCTGCAGCCCCTCTCACTTCCCTCTTGCTCCAAGCCACCTGCCCATCTCGTGTTTCTTCGCCTCTCCCCCCTCCAGCCATGTGTGTAGCCGAGACTTACCTCCCCTCTCCACCCGCCTATCACAGGCAGCCATTATACTTTTCTGATTATCACCTCTCCTATTGAGCAATGCACCATGTACCAGTCTGACAGTTCTGTCTGTTTACAAACAGTTCCCATCCCGTGTAAGCTGCATTACATGCAAAGTATCTCAACACTGCGACAGGCACATACAAAGGCACACACATACAACAGAGCGTGATCTGAAGTGTGGCAGGCGGAGGTGATGGTTGTATGACTGTGTTGTGTGTCTGTGTGATCGTGTGAGTGTTCTGTTTTCTGAAGAATGCCATGGCCGATAGCTGAAAGTGTTGTATGTGTGTCTTTTGTATGTGCCTGTCGCAGCTCTTCACCACTTCTTTGCTGTGAGTTGTAAACTGTCCTTACTATATTATTAATTCCAACCTGGAGTGATTCATGAAGTAAATGTTCCAGTTTAATATCAGTTGAGACACCCATATTTAGTTCGGTGTTAGCATCATTTGCGGTAGACTGTGTAATAATCAATTTCAATGAGGCCATAGTGAGGCCACAATATGACTTGGATCTAGAGGTAATATTATTGTGTAATGTTCCTATATGAACTGTTTGGATGGACTGTTGCCTCTTTAAGTAACTTGCATTAATTCCAAGTGAATAATTAGGCATTATGTACTCAATTTCTATTTCTAGACCTTGTGAATTATACTGAGAACTAAGGTAGATAAACCTCTGTTATATTTCCATATTTTACTTCCTTACTTGATAAGAGTTCCATCCCTTTGTTGAAAAAAACTTTTAATCCCACACATTTCGTGTTCAGATGCATTAGTGTATTTTGTCACTTCCACAATATTTTATGTAATCAGTGATGTTACTGGTTTTAGAAAAGGTTGTTACTTAAATGTAGTTGATCAGTTAATGGAGTTAAAGCCAATATTACATCTTTTTATGGCTTTACAATGTTAATTGTAATCACAGAAAAGAACTAAAATTCAATTTATTTTATATTAATAGTGAATTATTAAGTCCACATTAATCTATGGGAAGTATCACCTACGTCGGAGTATAAGCATTTTGTGTGTTTTTCACTGAATTGATTCAATTGAGTCCCTTATTTTACTATGTTTTGCACCGTGTGAAGGAAAAGTTCTTTCAATTTTGTGCAGTAATCTGATCCACTATGGTTATTACCCAGATGCATTAATCCTCTTATAATTATATAATTTGTTATGCGATATTTTACATTTGTTCCACTGTGTAACAACGAGATTAATATTTGCCAAACAACACAAACATCTACACCTTTCTAGGAGCATCTGTAACCATTGCAAGTACCGTGCTGATTAAGTGTGGCCAGCGTCTACACTTTGATTTCACAGAATTTAGTAATCACTCGTAACATGTGAAACAAGCTTTAATTTGAAGTGTAACAATCAATTCAAATGTTAAATGGTTTGAATGTTCACATTATTGAATTCATTGTTCTACAAATTTCTGCAGAGTTATGACATTTCCTAATTTTGTTGTTTACCTGACAGCCAAATGTGACTACATGAAAGACCCCTCACCTTCATATTAAATGAATTGGAATTGCAACACATTCCTCCCTTAGTTACTAGGTCTCCTTTCAGGCAACCCGTTCTTCCCAGGAGTGTCTGGCGCCCCGTTACCTTTTCCATTTTCTAATCTGCAACTTAGACTCTCACTCATTCACTGCATCCGACCCCAGGGTGAGTCCCAATATGTAACCCATACTTCAGAATATACCCAATATTAACGTGAATCCTATCTTTTACTTTATCAATCAGCCACCCTTTCCTAGGGCGCCCACAAGCCTTTACCACTTTGCCTTTCATCCTGACAATGCCTCCAACCCACCTTATTTGTACAGCAGTGGGATGGGTTGTATAATTTTGCTATCATCCCTGGGATAAAGATTAAGTGCTTTACAATACTCAAGGAGCAGAATTGGCTTCTTTTGTCACTGCAATGTAAGGTTATGTTACAGCACTAACAAGGGAACATCATCAACTCAAACTCATATTTTCTTGAGAAAAAAACACACACGTTAGATATCAACTCCAGAAATTGATATTGTGTGAAAATTTGGGCCATTATTCAGATATTACACAGGTACAGCTTTTATGCATTTGTGCGCTCAGATTGGTCCTCACTCGACCTGTTTACTGCGAACGATTATTGCCCGAACGCGAAGTGCTGAGTAATGAAGGGACAACAGCGAGTTCCCCGAAATGAGAAATTTGAAGAGCTAAGGAAGTGGAGGAGGAAATAATATTACAAAATGTAACATATGTACTGTAATACTTTCAAGTTTACTCCACTTCAATAGTGCCAGCTTTACATATAACAACATGATGAGCATAAAAGATACTGAAAATTAAATTACGTTACACTGTTTGTTGAAAAACCACCTCATTCGTTTCCACTGCAGTTGTGACGCACTATATATAAAACACAAACGGCTTATTGTGTATATTCATCTGTTAGGGAGGTTGGCAAAGTGGTATTCGACTATTTAAAATCATCAAAGCAGTTTTCACCATCACGCCCAAGCTCTGTCGAAGCTGTTGTGTTCCTCTGAGCTGTTAACTGCGGTGACGAACCCTATCTCTCGACGACGCAACCGATCTGGTGGGACAAGCACGTGGGAGTAGGGCAAATAGGAACTCTGCAACTTCAAAATGTATCACTGGTAATAAAAATAATTTATTCTTAACTTCTTATTCACATTGCTGTGGCGGCTTCTCCGACTATAACCAAACTGAAGTAGGGTACATCACATTCAATGTTCATGGCAAACAAGTACGGCTGTAGCATTAAGTCCATGTTACAAGCAGTCCTAGTCCTGTCCTTGCTAACAGATGCACTTGGCTAAGCCACATGTATGGGTCTCAACCGACCTCTGCGGCGCGGCCAAATACCACTCGCTTCCTGTAGAGGGCGCCACTTCATCACCTGTGTTTCTGTGGTGCCTCTATAGCGATGATGCTATCTGTGGCATGCGTGTTTAACTTGTGACACCACAGAAGCGATGAAAGTGCTCGTCGAATCAGACTGTGGTGAAATGGCAGCATTGTTATTGTCAACATCATCCTCTTGTAAATCTGCACCGTACGTCAACCCACTATCTTTTTCTGCATCCAGCACATCTTCATCAGAGCAGTTGTCTATGATATCTGCAACACAGTTGAAAGATATAATAAAAAGCTTGAAGATAGCACCATGTATTTTCTTTTTCTGTGTATAGTATGTCTAATAACTGCAAATGATTATGCTTACCGGTGACAACTTAAAAGAGCTCTAATTCTTTGACATTTAATCATTGCAGATTACTCATCATTCCATACTGCTCCTGGAGATGTCACACGACAGCCGGTGGGTTAATTTACATTGCGAACACAAACCTCTTATTAGACTCTGCTCACAGTACTCGACGTTTGGGCATTTAAATGACTGCAGTGAAGCGGGTCAAGTGAAGAACAACGCGAGCGTGCGAATGTTTAAGAGCTGTACTTTGAGGAGGCTGTAACTGCGTAGTATCTGAATAATGGCTCAAATTTCCTCTCGATATTGATTTCTGAGGTTGATATCTAGATCAGGTATTTTTTTCTCAAGAAAATATGAGGTCGAATTGATGATGTTCCCTTGTAATACTTGCAGCCTCACATAACTCATTTATTGCTTTTAAAATCTTGTGTTTTATGGTTCATTTACTACAAAAGGCAACCACACCCTTCTCATCTTGGAAATACAGCTTTTGCGGAAAACAAAGCCAGAGACACTGCAGCGGCTCCCGCCATAGGTTCGAGCCCTCCCTTGGGCATAGTGGTGTGTGTGTGTGTGTGTGTGTGTGTGTGTGTGTGTGTGTGTGTGTGTGTGTGTGTGTGTGTGTGAGAGAGAGAGAGAGAGAGAGAGCCAGGGTATGGTTCTGTAGAGGGCTATTAAAAAAAAAAAAAATTGCCTATTGAATTTATGACTTATTTTTATACATTTTAATATTTAACTAATTATACTATGAAAAAAATTGCACAATAAATAAAATGAGTTGGCTCGCAATCATTCAAAAGTGGAAGAGGAGCAATGTGGTGGAAATAGAGTATCTCTATGTATAAAAATTGAACTAAAATAACACTATCATTGTCCATCAGATTTCACTAGGTGGCACCACTGACCCGCTAAGCAGCAGGTCGCCGCATATGATCAATCGGCTCGTAACTTCAGCATAGCAGTAACAATAGTGGCAGCATCAAAGATGATCGCTATGGCATTTAAACCGCTCACACGTTCTCAGTGGCAGCTTCACGTTGGCGACCTATTGTCACGTTCACTTGTGCTTGGCAAATTATAGTTACATTGTGATTTATTACAATATTTCATATTTCTGGATGCTGATCTGTTAACAACAACAATAAAAATGGTAAAATTAAAAAATCTTTTGGTTGTGCTGGGGGGGGGGGGAGGCGATGGGGAGGGGGGGGAGGGGGGAGGGGGGGAAGGCGGCCTTCAGCTACATTAGCCTATCCCACCCTGTGGTTGTGCCACTGATCACAGGTAACTTTTGCCATTGAATATAAGCAGCAGTAGCCACACTATGTAGACTCAAACATAAATAGGCCTACTGGCACCAAAAACTTCTGTGCTATTACAAATACAAATTCAAAAAATACAGTAGAAGATGAGTCTATGTTCTTCTGAGGTACAACCACTGTATCAACACAACACAATTGACTCAATGCAAAAAAGGAAACAGAAATTCAGTATTGCTCATCTCCAAATGTAGCAGCATTTTGAATATTCATAGAAAAAAAATTCTTTGTATCAATAGTAACAATGGAAAAGTCTTTATGATTTTTGTACAAGTTGGTAGCTGCAAATATGTCATTCGACAGTCATAAGTGGTTATGCACGAACTTAGTAGCATAGCTTTAAAATTCAACGTTTTGCAACTAAGAAATATTTGCATGTCTTTCTATGTATTTCACATAATCATTGAGGAATGAGAGAAGATGAAGTGATTGTTAGGTTTGATGTTTCCAACAGTGTGAATTAGCAATTATTGTAATTACTTGTGATTATGGTGTCAATACAAACTGATTTAATTACAAAATGCTGTACATAAAAATATTCACTGTAAATAACAGCTGCAAACAGATTTCCTTCTTTGATACTGCATAGCTACTTTGTTAGTATTTCTAAATTTATACAATGTTTCACTATGTAAATACGAGCTGTGTGTTACTGCCTTCACAGATTTAAACACGTTATACAATGGAGGCAGAATAAATTGCCAACATCCAAGCTTAAATAACACCATTAACTGCAATGCTATTAATCATTTAAGTGGAAAATGCAAATAAATCATAAGATATGAAAAGGAAGAGGAATAAAGAGGGTGGAATTTACACCATAAAAGGCTATCTGTTGCCAGCAATTTCATTACTAAGTGGGACCCATATACTTCACGAAGTCACAAACCTGCAAACAACATGATGACTGACTCATACATCCAAAAACAATTTTGGCAGAGTTTGTTTGTGTGTGTGCGTGTGTGATAATAGACAGGATACTATGATGCAGACCATGCTATTACAAATAATCAAGTATTCACAACAGTTGGAAATAAACAATAAGGCTCCCATCATTACAAAGTTATATCTTGCAAAATTAAAATTGTGGACAGCACTAACAACAATCAGCATTGTTCGTACATACACCAAAATTATTAGGTACAATATTTGTTAAGAGCAAAGGGGGAAAAATGTATCTAATATCAAATTTTAAACATATATCTAGACACGTGTTGTTCACAGATCTTTCCTTCCATTTATTTCTGTTGTATTTGTTTATGAATTTACAAACTAAGTTCCATTTTCCACACAGCAAAAAGGTTTCACAGCCACATGACATTGTTACAAAAAAGCCAATCATTCTCATCACAGTCAAAATAACATAAATATCTTATGTTCAGTAGCACAAAATATAATATGGAAAAAGGACAAAAGAAGCAGCATTTAATTTTAATAAAAAATTCAGCAAAATGTAGTTCATTTTGTACTTCTCAAGAAATGTTTGGCACTGTAACCTGTAACACATAAAAAACAAAAATTTGTTTTATCAGGTACAATGAGTTCAACATAAGATTTCTTACTCAGTCTGAAATAGTGAAATAATAACTGGAAAATTAGTTTGTATGTACATAAATAGTCACTAAATTCATATGAAAACAAGACTACCTCCATAAAGTTACTGTATGTCAAAAAGGTTCTGTTTCATTACATTTTTTACTGTTGTAGGAGGAAATACTGCATTTGTAATATTTTCAATGAGAGATCTAGAAGGTATAGCAGACATTTATTTTCAAATGTAGGCTACCCTAATAACCAATATCAACAAAATTCAAATTTTACTAGGATCAGTTATTAATACTTGACACATGTGAATACAAATGATTCCTCTATTTTGCACAGTCATAACTACTTAGCAGAAAGTTTATTGTCCTACATCCCATAAAGTGAAAAGGCTAAACAACATTGTATGTAGTCTACAGGTCTGATATTTTCAAATATAAAGCTGATGTACTGAAACAATTTACATACTTCTTATCAGAAGTTAAATCAACTATATAAGCTTACAATAATTAAATGTTAGTTACAGTTAAATAAAAATTTTGGTAACTGAAACATCCACAAAAATAAAGTTATGATTGCACAATACAAACAATAACTACACCTGGCAAGTTATGCATCTCTTCAAACTAGCTGTTAATAAAAACATTATGTTACTGTTGATTCTCCCGTGTGTTCTCCGTATTTGGATGTGCGCACCCTGGGTTAGAAATGAGCAATAAACAGTGTATGTTATAAAGGTTTTTCAAGCCCTTGTGGTTAAACAAGGACACAGTTCAGTTGCAATCTGGATATTCTTATTGTTGAGAGCTGCCTGACGTTCCATAGTACTTTTTAAAGTATTGCATACTTTCAAGTTTACACTAAATATTTCCATATTGTCACTCTGCAAGCCATGTTTACACTTTTTGCTCATCTCAAATAATAAAATACAAATTCCACTGTCCAAGTTAAGCTGCCAGCATTGCCTACGGAAAATAGCACTTTCTCACCTTATTCCTGCCTTCAGATAGTTCTGCACGAGGTGAAGTTCACAACTACTTCTGTAATGTCACTTTCCAAAAATTAAGGAAGATTTGGACAAACAGTATGTTGTTAATAGTCCTACCAAATGGCTGCTAACTATGAAAAATAACAGCAAATTATGAAAATATACCCAGTCCTCTTTCATTAAACACCAGAACATTATACTCCATAAATGTGGTGAATATATTAAGAAGAAAATAGCTAATTACAGACGGTAGTAAAATAGGGAAATATATCAAAGGCCATTGAGAAAAATCTCTCTACAGTTTCCCAAAGAGCCACATGAGAGAATGCGCTCTATTTCACAATTTAATCACAGCTTAAATTTTACTTGTCATTGTGGGTGAATTATCACCAAAGTTTTACTTGAACATGCTGTGGCACTGGAATAATTGCAACCAGATATCAGTTACTGGACTAAATATCATATCAGAGCCAGCAGCATTTCTCTATCGCTCATAAGTTGACAGCACATCATACTTATACTATAACCAAAAGTATGTTACTTTTACATAATGCAGGACGTCCACCTCCACAGTCCAATGGACAGTATGGTGGGTTGTCACGCAGGGGTCCACATTTAATTCCTCGTTGGGTCGGAAATTTCCTCCACTCTGGGACTGGGTGTTGTGTCGTCGTCATCATCATTGACATGCAAATCGCCCCAGTGGTGTTACCTAAAGACTATGCAGGCCGAACATGATCCCAACTGGGGTGTAATGTCCAAAAATACCCCATAGAATCATCATAAGAAAGGGGAGGTGAGAAAAGAGGGAAAGAATTTATAATCCTAAAACTGAAGTGATTGTTTAGTTTGGTATTTGAAGTGCATATTTGTAGTTGTGTGTCACAGTTCTGTGTGATTATTGTGGCAATACAAACTGATTCACCTATTTTCAACTACTGACCTCCTTACAAGTAAACCTAACTGTCACTCTCCAATTTGTCTGAAATTTGAATATGTTATAGTACATAAAAAACTTAAAGGTAAGTGTTTTTATTATTATTATTTTAAGTGTGGTGAAATGGGCCCTCCAAAACTGAGGCTAAAATTGAAAAAATGTGATAACTTAGAGAGATTAGTGAAGTGATTTTAACGACTTTTGTTATGAAAGTATTTTTTGATAAGAGATGAAAATCGGACTAGGTATATTGAAGGAGGAGTAAAATGTAGGGGGCCAACTACCTCTAAAGTGACCAATTAAAAAGTAAGTATTTTTTTGTATTTTTTTTATAGGTATATCAATATTTGATGGGTAAACAACCATTACATTACCGCACTTGTTTGATACTACCCATGAAACACCTTGTGAATCTATATTTCTGAACTATAATAATGGAAAGTCCAGGTTGGAGTTAATAGTATAGTAATAAGGACAGTTTACAAATCAACGCAAAGACATGGCAACGAGCTGCGACAAGCACATGCAAAAGACACACACATACAACACTTTCAGCTATTGGTCATGGCCTTCTTCAGAAAATAGAACATTCACGCTATCACACAGGCACATAACACAGTCATACAACCATCACCTCCGGCTGCCGCACTTGTTGATTCAAAGTGCGGCAGCCGGAGCTGATGGTTGTATGCCTGTGTGATTGCGTGAATGTTCTATTTTCTGAAGAAGGCCATGGTCGATAGCTGAAAGTGTTGAATGTGTGTGTCTTTTGTATGTGACTGTCACAGCTTGTCGCCACTTCTTTATGTCGAGTTGTAAACTGTTCTTATTACTATATTTCTGAACTGTTTCGTCTCTTGACAAAATGCTTGAATAGACAGTAACTCGACATCCGACATTCAAAATACTACAAAATCTTCTTTTGACATAATAGTTAATGAGACATGTTAAAAATGTTTATTGGTTTTAACCACCAGCGTTAGTGTTGCCTGTGATATAGCGCGTGAGGGTCGCATGGCCAGATTTATCTCTCTTTCCTGCTGCTTGATTAGGGCGAGTCCCCTTGCCTCTCACCATTTTCTTTTCGTGTGTCAGAACACAATTCATTGTTTTAACACATACATAGAGATGATTAAAGATTTTTGTTGAGTTTATTTTATTATTAATGTATTTGTTATTATAATTTTATTTTTGCATTTGTTTATTTTGTTATTTTATTTATTATTACTTTATCATAAGTTGCTGATTTTAGGATTAAATTATTTTTGACACTTATTCATACATGATGTTTGTTAAAAATATATTATGTAAAAAGGCTGTATGCACCAATCGCAGCAGATGCAAAATCATACTGCAGTGGATTAAGTGTTGCTTGTAAAAGTCGAATAATATTTTTAGGATTCATTGCTGATGGTGATACCGATCAAGCAGCGGGAAGAGACGTAAATCTAGCCCTGCAACCTCCAACCTCACAGGCAACACTAATGCCAGCGGTTAAAACCAAATTTCAGAAAATTGTTTACTTGTTAGACCCATGATTCAATTAAAACCATTTGAAACAATGAACATTTAACATTGACATTGCTTGGTGCAGCTAAAAAAAAAAAGTCTTTGGTATCCATTCTTAATATCACAATTCATTGCATTTTTCTTTGAAACACAGGCTTTATCAGCTTCATGTAACTCAGGAGAATGAGATAGGCTTCTCATCTCTCATTTACTAGTATGCTGTGCATATTTTATTTCTCAATTTTGTAGTTACTTAACAAGATGTAAAAATGAAAGGATTCTGTGCATTACCAACTGAAAGTGCCAAAACAGCTAATGAGGTTTTGTGTTCTGCAACCCAAGTCTGCCTCTTTTTGAATAAGACTCCATAAAAATCCCTCTCTGGTAGCATTATTAAAGAATCCAAAGAGGTGTGCATTTTAATTACTCTGGGGCTAGAGGTGAGTTGTGTGTAATTCATAATTTTCCACAATTTACACTTAGCAAAAATGATGGAATACACCAAAGCCCTCAACTGGTGGGAACCTCCAGGCAACATAGTTATACATTTTCACTGCCAATACCTGCAGGTAGTGCTGACAGTCAACTTGATATGTGAGTGTAATTCATACAGTTCACAAATAAATTACGTAAGATGGGAAATCTTTGACAGTATTGCCAACGATCATCTGAAATAACTGTATTAAATAATTTCAAGCCATAAGAAACACATGGTATTAATAATATTATCACAAACTTGAAAGCATAATTATCAATATGTAAAATCAAAGTAAGTCACTAATGAAGCAGCAGATATTAATGCAATGTACTTCACACATGAACATTGCCAAATGTCTCACTAACATAGCTAACACAAACACCTTCAAACCATAAATATGCAACATCAGATAATTTATTCTTCTCATTCAGCTCAGTATCCAAATTATCTGCAGCTGTTTCAATATTCAAAACCAGGACCAGATTGCATTGTGAGTGATTAAAAAGAGAACATTGTCAATTTTTAGAACTGACCAACAGGACTGACAATGTGGTCTCACACCCTGAGGAATTGGACAACAGCTGTGAAGGCTCACACTTACATTTAAAAAAAGGGCTTTGTGGATATGGTTCTGGGTAGAGGGTCAAATACTACAACACACCATTTACAAACATGACCTGCCTCCTAGACATGGCTCCACCACCAGTCACACAATACACAACATTCCTATACCATGGGTCAAAGCAGACTAGTGGACCTGACTGTTGACCCCATTTGCTCATTCTTATTTCTGATCATTCTAACGATAGATATTCTACCCTCTCTCTAAACATTATTAGTATTCATAAGATACAAAGAGTGGCAATTTCAGATAAGTTAAAAAACCATTCCAGATAAAGACGCGGCCACCACAACACACCTGAAAACCCTAGGCAATAAACAGACAGTAGTTTCTTTGCTGAAATTGTGAGTCTCTTCTCTAGTACCCCAATATTTCTCTTTTAAATCAAAACAGTAAATCCATGACATGAATCAATTTACATTTTCCTTTGAACCAAGAAATAAATTTCTGCTCCCCCCCCCCCCCCCCCTTGTAATTAAGGGGGTGACAGGACCAACTTAAAACCTCTTACACCTCTTACAGTCCCCAGAAATGAGAAACAGTGGTCTGCCGGCTGAAGGGAGTTTCAGTGCTGTATACTAGGCCTACTTGATAAGCTTATAATAACTGACAATAGGAAAAGAAATGGATGGGAAACGTGATGGATGTGACCCAATGAAGAGATAAACTTGGACAAACAGAATGGAAAAAAATAGGCAACACAAAAGAGGGGAGAGCCATTTAAGTTGTAAGGTGCATTGGAGGTAGCGGACAGTATAAATTAAGAAGATGAAACTGGAAACACAA
The DNA here is from genome assembly GCA_026315105.1 of Locusta migratoria. Classification (NCBI taxonomy): domain Eukaryota; kingdom Metazoa; phylum Arthropoda; class Insecta; order Orthoptera; family Acrididae; genus Locusta; species Locusta migratoria. The sequence goes on from CM048746.1 coordinate 660,399,102, forward strand.
ATACATATGTAGATCTAGAAAAAACACACACACAACCTACTTTGAACAAAATACACCAATGTTTATTACATTTACTTGAAGTGTAAGGAACAGCAAAGTTCCCATGGTCATTATGAAATATATGAGAGGAAGGTCAGTTTCTTTTAATCCAGTGTTCAAATGTTTGTTAAGCTTAAGGGACTTAACTGCGGATGTCATCAGTCCCTAAACTTACAAACTACTTTATACTAAAGACAGCACAAACATCCATGCCCGAGGGGGGATTCGAACCCCCGAACGTAGCAGCCATGCAGACTGTGACTGGCGTGCCGCAGACCACTCAGCCACTGCGGCCGGCAGTCCAGTGTACACAGAAGAAGGAAGTGAGTTGAATCAATCTTTCACATCAGACTATTTTGATAATTTGAAAAGCCTACCATTTCAATTATGGGATTTTATAGAAAAGATAAGTTCAAATGAAGGAATTGGCACCACTCATTGGCTTGAACACATGGACATGTTGTGTTGTATGATATCATTTTATGGTGATTTTTAGTTGTCTGTGTTTAGAGGTGGTGCACTCTTGTGGTGGATGTCAATAGATGAGCAATTAGTTACTTGACATTGTTAGTGTGGTGTGCATACGTGCACATAGGATTTCATTTTTTGCTTTCTGTTGGTTACTGTGTCATGTCCCTTATGGAAATTATCACTTTTTTGTGTTTTCTTCTGTGATCAGTATCAGTGTCAGCTTTTTTTGTTAAGAATGGGTATGACCAGTAAATTAACAACATATACTTCCATTACTGTGGATACCGACATGTTTCAGATATTTAAATTTCTGCAATTGTTTGGTATTTTGGCCGAGTAATCACATCCACCTTGTCAAGACTTTCTACATTTTTCTGTTTATTATACTTGCATTTAGTTACCATAGTCATTTTGTTAATCAGTATATACAACAGGTCATTTCTTCCGAGTATCAACAGTGCCATAATGTTTCTCAATTTCATCAATACAGCATTTTATATTTCAGTAGTTAATCGATGATACAAGATTAACCAATATATCTTATATTGAGTCCAGAGGAGTGGTCAGTACAAGAAAAAGTCAGCTTTGACTCATGATGTAACAGTGGCACAATATTAAATTAAAAGTTTGGATGCGGAATGTTGCCTTTGTGAGGATAATTAATTTACTGAGCAGGCACGAGTGCATACAAGAACCTGAAACCATAGAGTAGGAACAGTATTATTTACTTCATAGTCAGCTCAAAAGACTTAGTTGCAACTGGTTGTCACGTCAAAGCTGATGGAATGTATCAAACACTCCTCTACCTTCCTTTTATTATGTACAGTGAATATTATTATAAAGGTTAAATTCTATGACACTTCTCGCCAGGCTCCAGTGTTTATGTTGGCACCAATGGTTAATGGCAAAACTCAGATGACCAACAAATGTTTTGTCTTGACAACTTCAATTAAAATGAAAATTATTTTTTTCTGAATGGACATGGGTACATACAAGAACCTGTCAACCATAGAGCATGTATGCTATTAATTTTGCTGCGAGTGAAATGAGCAACAATAACACTTACTCTGTAGCTCGTGAAAAATATTAATGCAATTCTGAACTTCATTGTTCATATGTTGCCAATATACACACTGGAGCCTGGCGAGAAGCATTGTAAAGTTTTACCATTATAAATGTCAAAAGAAGGGAAAAATTTATGTGATATTACTCATCTCTTCCATTTTAAGGTGACCGTTTAAATGGAACAGGAAACAATACTGCACTTTCAACCCTTGTTTAGTTTATTTCTATATTCAGCATGCAGATAGTTAGTGTAGCTGCACAACACATCTCTAAAACACAATCTAAAAATAACTTTAAAAAATCACAATTAAGTACTGAGGAGCAGGATGTGTATGAGAGGTTCATCACAACCTTGTAATTAATGGTAAGCATCAGCTACAGCAGTGCTAAGTTATCACAATACTCTATTAAGGGGACACGTCTCATCTAATACTGATAGAAGAAAGGATAGCACAACCTGTTAGCTAAGCAGACATTAGTATTGAGATTACTTTACAGCAAGTTATCTGTATGTCACATGGATATGGCACTACGCCGCACAGCAGCACTCAAGAGTGGGTTTGGATCTGGTTCCTCTGTAATAACATTCACCTTTACCCATTCACGGTTTGCACTAGATTTCCGTAGTGCATCTATGACTGCTTGCACATACAAACCATCTTCAAATGTTGCTGCCAATGCAACAGGTTCCTTGACCCACCCACTCTTGTCTTCAACTGGTAGAAATGCTTCTCTCAGTGCACTAATCATTTTAAACAATCCTTTCATGTATGGGCGTGGTATCACACTTATGGCAGCAGCATTAATAGATCCCCCTCGCTGCAAGTCTTCAACATCTAAATAAATGACTTCCTCTTTAGCAGCTCCACACTTGTACCCATATAGGTCTCCACCACGCACCATTAGATGTCCTTCACGCCCACAAACTAAAACTTCCTGACTAAATGTTCCTGGTAGATGATTGTTGAGTGTTGCAGTTACAAGTGTGCCACCACTCATCTCCATCTGAAATGCACAGAAGTCCGGACTTGAAATCTGCCTTATGCCACGTACATAATCAGTGGTCTTTGTGAAAGTTCGTACAAGACCATGGACACGTGAAGCCCTTTGACCAGTCAGATGTGATACCAGGTCAATGACATGGCTACCCACAAGTGTTAATATACCTCCACCCATTGTGTCATCACACAACCAGTCATAACCGTCATGAAGAAGGCTTCCCATCTGCACACGTACATCACAGACGGTAATTTCATTCTCACTGCCAAGGTACCCATCAACAATTGCTCTCTTCATCTGAGAAAATGCGGGAAGAAATCTTAAGCTATGATTAACGATTGAAATCAGTGACGGATAATACTGAGCAGCACGTACCATCTTCAGTGCTTCACTTTGACATAATCCGGTTGGTTTGTCACACAGCACATGTTTCCCAATGCCTAGAGCTTTAACAGCAATCTGTGCGTGAAGGTTTGGTGAACACATAATAAATATAAGATCGACATCTTTGCGTAGCAGCACATCATCAATTTTGTTTGTATAAAATGGTATCTCAAGTTCCTTAGATACTTCTTCAGCAGCACTGAGGGTTCTACCCCATATTGCTTCTATTTTGAAGCCCTTTTCCCTCAAAAATGGAACAATAACCCGCACAACGTTGCCCGTTCCAAATACTCCAATACCCGGCAGCATTTTCCCCGCAAATATTCTTCATAAGTCTTCCTTCCGAAAGGATTCAAAATATTGACGTACACTTCTTTTACCGCATTTATGGCTGGATTAACGCACTCCTGTTCTCGCACCCGCAAACGTAAACATAACAAATTGCACAGGACACAATTAACACTTTTGACAGCTCGTAAACATCTTCAAACTTCAAAGTAGATGCAACAAACAATATCAAAGTTTCTAAGTAAAGTAGAGCAGTTTACGCCACAGACATATATTGTCATATATGGGCGAAGAGGGTAAGTGAAACCTCTTCGAGTTTGATGCTCATTGACGGAATATCTAGAAATGGCGTCTGTGTGATGTGAGTGTGTGCGGTTTGATTATTTTGAGTTTGTAATATTTTGTTGATTAAAAACATTGTAGTCAGTTTGTTGGACATATCAAAATGTCTCTTCAAGATATTGATGGAAGAGGTGCCGATTCGATAGCAGATGCTGGATCATCTTATAATAAGGTACGTAATTTTTCGTACCTCAACGATGAAACCGTGTGTCAAGTTTCTGTTTGATGATTGTTTGGCAGTGTACTCCATTGTTTAGAACGTCTATCAAAAAGGGTATATTAGACGTGTTTAAAGTTATTATAGTTGACAGCCGATTTGCCGAAAACTGTTGAGTGTTTACGCCTGATGTTGACAAACAAATGTCAGATGGGTTGCCAGACATTCAGAATGACGTCGTGTCTCGCCGCATATTGTGACCGAAATAAAGATTTATTTCAATATGTCACTTTGTATAGCGACTTTAGATGATTCTAAAACTGTCGTCTTGTTTCAGATTGTTGATTGGCTAAATGAGGCGTCTTTGGCGTCAGAAACAACAACAAAAACAGAAATCCTGTCAAAAGTCCAGGAAATTATAGTAAAAAAGGAACCAGGGTTATTGAACAACTTTCTGGATGAAGTGATTGCTTTCCAAAATGACCGAAATAGTGATGTTAGAAGACTCGTCGTCGGAATTATAGAAGAAGCCGTGTGAGTCTCATATCTTTAATGTACTGTATTTTGAATTTCATTTGAATGTATTCATTTGTGACTGAAAATTGACCCTGCGACTTAAAAATTGCCTAGGACTAATGTAGATAAAGTTCTACCAACCATCCCGGCAGCAACTCGTGGTTATGTTTACTACATCAACACCGTAGCAAATTGTGCCAGGATGTTAATGTTCTTAGAAATCCACATATAATGTGTTGGTTTAGTGTTTTATAGAGCCCATGAAGTAAATAGATAATGCTGTTCCTGCTCTATTGTTGACATGATCTTGTATGTACCCTTGTCTGCTCTATAAAAGTTATTGACCTCATGAAACAGATCTCTTAACAAAATATACAGGCCTATGCGTTGTCATGCCGTTGGCTAATACCACGTTAATGATTGTCTGCGTTATTATGAGAACTCTGTGCACTTTAAGATTAGTCAATTATACATGTATGTGTGTGCGAGAGAGGGAGAGATTATTTATTTGTCCATAGATTGTTCATTTCTACAATATCATACAAGGAAGAAGAAAATACACTTACAACATTGGTGCCTTATGACATTTATAAATCATTTTAGAGATAGTTGTTATGTAAATTGAAATTCGTATGCCTAAGTGTTACATCTGAACAGAAAGACATTGCATGTGGAAAAGCATAGTATTATAGTGTGCAATGTTCTGCATTCCAATGCTGTGATTCGAAAATAAAATCAGAGAAACGTGATATTAACACATTCATTTTCACATCTTGTAATGATTGTATGCTGGCATTCATCCCAGTATCCACAGCGACTGTTGCCAACACTTGCACACTACGTCACGTAAGTACATTAGGCCATGCCACCGGTCGAGACTTTTACCGCCATAGTGTGCTAGTGTTAAGGTGTTGACAGGTTCGCCTAAATTCTAGTTTAGGTGACAGTTGTTTCTTGTTTATGTGCAGATGTTGATAGTGAAAGGCAGCCAGTCAGAAGTGTTATTGAGAGAGCAGCTGAATCTGTGTCTATCAGTTTTGTTGTTTAAATAACACTGTGTTGTCCACATAAATATTTTTAGCTAAAATTCGTGACATATTCATTAAAAAAATAGAAATTCAATGCTTTGAATTGTAAATCTGTGATCATGTGAATATTTTTATAGCAGAAAACAGCTCATTCTTTTTTTGGGGAATTTCAGCTAAACTGCAGAGTCTGTTGCCTATGCACTGCAAATGTTGGCAACACTATAGAATATCTATGTATACAACACAGCAGTCAACCATAGGGCAGGCATAGCATGTTTTATTTATTTTATGATCTGTACGAAACAGTGATCATTTTGAGTTAATGTTAGGATAGGTGTAGGTTAAACAAGAAGGTGTTTTTTTTTTAAGTACGTGAGGGTGCGTAGCACCTGAATCTCTGGCTCAGAAACACGCTATCGATTTACAGTTGTATTTATTTAATGATCTGTACATTTAAAAAAGTTTGAACTGAAAGCTATGTATAGTGGGGGAAAAAAATTCTGCTGCATGATGTAGTTGACTGGTTCTCAATGTACTTTCTTGTATATGTCTTCCATACCGATAGCAGTTTTAATGAAGTACATTGAGTACTAGTCAATACATTGTGTGACTATATTTTGTGTTCCTTTATGTAACTTTGACTGCAAAGTAACATGTTTTAAATAAGAAATCTATAGGCCTATTCACAATGAAAGAATTGCACTCAATTTTCATTAATTAAGAGGTAATTTCTTAGGACCCATGTACATCGAAGGAAACTGCATTGAGATCGATATATATCGAAGGTTAGATTCTTTCTCCACATTCAGTATGACAAACGCGAAGCAGTTGATTTAAATTGTATGTTTCATTGCGTTGAATTTGTGATATTTTCTTGTACTTTTCCGATTCAATATGTGGTAATTTGGTAGAATCCGTGTACATCGAAGGAAACGGCATTGCCATCAGTATATATATCGAATGTTTGATATAGTGTTTCTGAAACGCAGATTCAGGCGCTACGCACCCTCACGTACTAAAACAAATTTAACCTATACCTAACCTAACTTTAACTTTAAAAAAGTGATCTGTAGCATAGCCATAAGGAGGTTAGGTATAATTTAAACAAGAATTTTTCTTTTTTTATGTGCGGGCGCGTAGCGCCCAAATCTCCAGTTCAGAAACACTCTATCGCACATTCTATATATATCGATGGCTATGCCGTTTCTTCGGTGTATACGGGTTCTACCAAATTACCCAATATGTAGTTGCCTATATTGTATGTGCAACTGTAGACGATTTAGTGTTTCTGAACTGGAGTTTCAGACGCTACGCGCCCTTGCATACTAGAACAAAAACTTCTTGTTTGACCTGTACCTAACCTTATTAAGGCTGGGCTACAGATCATGTTTATTAAGTGAAAGTTAGGTTAGGTATAGGTTAAACAAGAAGTTATTGTTAAGTATGTGAGGGCACTTAGCACCTGAATCTCTGGGTAAGAAACACTCAATCGATTTATAGTTGTACATTAGCTATATATCATTTCAGGCTGAAGTTCTTTGATTCCAAGCATTCTTGGAAAGCATCGAAGCATAACTGAAGACAGGGTACCACCCTTCACCTTTAACCCATGATGTAATCACAATCTCAGAAAATACTTACGCGGGATAATACCTTAATACTTATGTATTGTAGATAATAAATAATCTGTGGTTATCCTCGTAAATTACATATTACATCAGAATGCACTATCCATGACATACCACCATCGTCTACAACTCAGCGACAACATGATTACTGGCGCCAGCTACAAATGCGCATGTACATGACAACATGCCAATGCCACGGGTCAAATCTAAAGGGTGATATCCCAGTCTTCAGATAAGCCAAACTTTCATAAAATCATGTCAAATAACAACATTGTAATTAGCTATATGAACTAGCTGTTTCGCCATGCCAGTTTTCCGTCATTGGTTGCGAAGCGAGAGTCGAATGTTTGATATATATCAATTGCAACATAGCAGTTTCCTTTGATGTACATGGGTCCTAGGAAATTACCAAGTAGGAAAGCTATCATGCCCATGTAGTGACTGATTATCAATGTAGTTTTTCCATTTGCCATCCTGAAGCTATTTGTATACCACAATCTCAAAAACTACACATCAAATAAAAACTGCATCATATTTTGTTTCCTGTAAGGAAGAATTATATATGGGTGATTTTCTTATAACATGCCAAACCAAGATTCCTAATTCATGATTTCTTCAGAGTTACTTTCAATTTCTTATGAAAATTGTTCATTAGAATGGTCTCTTGTATTAAGAAAAGCATGCACCCTGGAAAGTAACCAGTTTTCTTAACAAAGACAAAAAAATTATCTCATATGTGCATAGAACTATTTGCAGTACCTGTGATTTTTATACTCAACATATATATGACAATTATTATTTTCAGCAAATGCTATATTTTCATATTCTGGGCATAAAAGTGAAGTACGGGCTTGTCGCGTACCTTTTTTGCAATGTGAAGTAGGATCGTTATTTCAGTTTATATAGTTCAGAACTTGATGTGAGATAATATATACAGACAAAATCTTTTGGGTTTGGATAGGTGTTAAAACAAATTAATAGTTTCCCCTTTATTTTATGGTGTTAAATATCTCAGAAAGTTATATTCATAAATTCCAATAATATGCAACTATAATAATTTGTACCTTCAAAAGATAACTTAAAGGAATAAATTGGGTCTTGTATTCGTCTTCTGAAGTATTAAGGTAAGCTACAGTACATTTGTTATTTAGTAAAAGTGCAGTTTATGAGTGCGTGAGTGGTGTATAATGTGTAGACGTTGGTAACAGCGTGATGAATGATACAGGTGAAGGTGATCAGTCAGAAGTGGGGTACCAATGGTCAGTAAGATCCGCGTTTCTTGTGTTCTGAATTTGATGTTTCTTCACAAGTACTACTTTTACCACGCAATGTAAATTGAAGTATGTGTTTCCCTCTCAAGTAACATGACTGACTATAATTTTTCCAGGTGCCTTGTAATACGTGAATAATGAATCTTAGTGTTCACTTTCCCAAGGTGGAAAAAAACAGATGTTGGGTAATTTGGAAGAATCTGGAAGTTCTGGTTCTGAACTCGAGATTCAGCCACTATGCGCCCTCACGTAAGCCTACTAAAAAAATATCTTATTTAATCCCAGCTAGCTGCCACCAGTGCCACATCGTAAACAGCACTAAGCTTATATTCCCGTGCATTTGATAATGGTGTATTCCACAGATATTCATGTTTATTTTGAAAACTGCCGTGATCAGTTTCGTTGATTTGACAGTGTACATACCACTGAGCACAGTTCAGTCAGCTGCCAGCTGCCTTTATGAGAATACTAGGCTACTTAAAAGTTGATTATTTAGTTTTCTACCTTCTACAGTTAATTGTATCGATATGATGGATAGGATGTGTGCCTGCTGTGTGCAGACGCAGGAGGAGTTGGCCGCAGTTCGCGAAAAGCTGAGCGTGCTGTTGGCTACAGTCATTCGTCTTCAGGCTGCTGTCTCAGAGTGCAGCGATGGTGGGAAGTCTGGTGCGTCGAGTGGGACACCTCAAGTATTTCATACTTCGCTCTCTGTCCCTGCTACCGAGGCACCTTCAGATCTACCGGATGTCAAATTATGACAGGAGAAAGTTAGTAGAGATTCGTGTGTCTCTAAAAAGATCAATGTGCGAAGCATACAATAATTATCACAGCCATAACATACCAAAAGATCATTCCGAGAACCCGAAAAAATTCTGGTCCGATGTAAAATCGATTAGCGGGTCAAAGCCCACTGTCCAGTCACTCATTGATCATTCCGGGGCTGTAATAGAAGAAAGCAAATGGAAAGCTGAAGTTCTAAATTTAACCTTTAAGAAATCTTTCACGCAGGAGGACCGCACAAATGTCCCGTCATTTGATCAACGTACTAATTGCGAAATGGGGGACATAGTAATAGGTATTTCCAGAGTAGAGAAGCAGCTGAGGGAGCTAAATATGAAAAAGTCTGCTGGTCCGGATGAAATACCAGTTTGGTTTTACAAAGACTATTCTGCGGCATTTGCCCCCTACTTATCTTGCATTTATCGCAAATCTTTAATTCAGCGCAAAGTTCCTAGTGATTGGAAAAATGCGCAGGTGACACCCATTTATACGAAAGGAAGGGGAATTGACCCACACAATTACAGGCCAATATTGTTGACATCAGTTTCATGTAGAATTTTAGAGCATATTCTCAGTTCGAATGTAGTAAATTTCCTTGAAACGGAAAAGCTTCTTTCCATGAATCAGCCTGGGTTTAGGAAACATCGTTCATGTGAAACTCAGCTTGCCCTTTTCTCACATGACATCTTGCGAGCCATGAATGAAGGGCAGCAGGCGGATTGTGTTTTCCTCGACTTCAAAAAGGCGTTCGACGTGGTGCCACATTGCAGACTGCTAACGAAGATACGAGCTTATGGAATAGGTTCACAGATTTGTGACTGGCTGGAAGACTTCCTAAGTAATAGAACACATTACGTTGTTCTCGACGGTGAGTGTTCATCAGAGACGAGTGTATCGTCAGGCGTGTGATAGGACCGCTATTATTACTGCTGTTATTTTCTATCTATATAAATGATCTGATGGACAGATTAAGTTGTAATATGCGGCTGTTTGCTGATGATGCTGTGGTGTATGGGAGGTTTTCGTCTGTAACTGACTGTAATAGCATACAGGATGACTCAAACAAAATTTCTAGTTGGTGCGAAGAATGGCAGCTAGCTCTCAATGTAGAAAAATGTAAGGTGATGCGCATGAGTAGGAAAAACAAACCTATAATGTTCGAGTACAGTATTAGTAGTGAGCTTCTTGATGCTGTCGTGTTGTTCAAATATCTAGGCCTAACAGTGCAGAGCGATATGAAATGGAACGAACATGTAAGGACAGTTGTCAGTAAGGCGGACAGCCGAATTCGGTTTATTGGGAAAATTTTGGGAAGATGTACTTCACCTGTAAAGGAGACCGCATATAAAACGCTTGTACGACCACGTCTTGCTCAAGTGTTTTGGACCCACAGCAGATCAGTTTAAAGGAAGACATAGAGGCAGTTCCCTTCTCTAGATTCCACCTCTCCTTTCACAGTGACCAGCAGCTTTTCAGATTCCACAAGTCTTTGTCCCTTATAATCATGCTACTACAGAGACACTTCACCATGACACGTACATCCCATCATCTTCATTCATATGTTACTACTAACATGTAATACAGACTACATACATACCATCTCCCAAATCAAATATCTTGCTTTCCAGGTCCTGGAAAAGCACTATCTAACAAGTTATCTGTTTTCTGGTATCCTGCTACTACATTGGAACATCCTACCCATAGTGTTACTCCTCATGATCTTCTCATAACACACAGACCTTTTCTAGATGACCTTTTGAACTTACCACATCCCTCCAAACTCCCTACCAACGTCCCACAACATCTAGAACCAAAATAATCCCAGAACTCTGTGGCTAACCTGTCCACAAAATCCTCGACTTTTCCTATCAGTCCTGTCAGTCTAGTACCAACTGCCGCCAGTGTATCACCTGCAGAGCAGCAGATGCATTATTTTATGTTGTCCTTTGTTTCTGCATTTTCATTACTAGACATTTCTTAAATTTCATTACTGCTTCTGTTTTTTACAGCTTCATTCTTGCATATTTGGTAAATACTGTTATGCAGAGTTTTTGTCTGTGATTTGTGTCTACTGCTTGCTGCTGCCTGTGTGAGACCACAAGTGCTCTAAGTTATGTAACTAAACTTATCTGTATAATTTTTTAGTTGTCAATTCTTAAATTTCATCTTAAAAACCTTTATTCTCGCGTAGTGTTAAAAGTTGTTCTGTAGTCATTAGTCTGTTGGTTTGAACGGTGGGGACCATATATTGCATCTCAGTCAGGTACTTCCCACCATTAGTGTAGTGCTGGTGTAGTAATGAATTGAATTATGTAACTACTTGGTTCAACCGACATCAATCCTTCAGAACTCCGGAGATGGGAAATAGCCCTTCAGCATATTCTCTCTTCCCATTGCCACCTGGTCTCAATCTCCGCTAAATTTGAATTCCCGCCCACCATTTTTAACATCTTTGCCTCAGTTCTCTGGACACAGCCTCCGCCTCAAGTGGCATCTGTGTCCTCTCCCGGAATTTGAATGGCTCCTTACCCCCTCCCTTAAAACCCTCATCATTTCCTTTTCCCTCTCCTTCCCTTCTGCCTGAAGAAGCAACTGGGATGCGAAAGCTTGCGTTTGTTTGTGTGTGTGTTTTCTTTATTTGTGCTACTATAACCACCTGTGCTCCTTGGCCTGGTGAGTAATCTTCATCTATTTTACGTATTTCAGTAGTAGTGATAAGATGCATAGAGTGTGTGCGGTCTCAGGAGGAGATGGCTGCTGTGCACAAACAGCTGAGCGTGCTTTTGACCACAGTCAACCGTTTCTAGTCTGCTGTCTTGGGTGTGGCGATCACAGAGATGCTGGCATGTTGCATGGGGCACCCCAGGTGACCCCCTCAGGGTCTCAGCATTAATTTGCCGAGTACGGGCTTGGCGATGCCGGGGTCCTAAGCCGCGGGCTGTGTCGCACCAATAGTCCGCTACACCATAAGCTCTCTGCGTGCTTCAACGACCATCGTTCGGTGTGATGGTAGAACATTGTACATTTCAGAGCCCGGGGTTCAAAAAAAAAAAAAAAAAAAATCCCTCAATCTCAAGGTGTGCTACGTACTGAGGAGATGCATGGCTGTTGAGGTTTAACTGTCGCTAGTGAGCAACCTTTCAGGAACCTGCCGCTCCTCAGTTGTATAATGCTTACACAGGCAAGTGGGGCTCTGTCTGGGTGGACCTCTTTTCCCTAGCTGCTCGCGAGAACGCCATGAAAAGATCCCATAATGTTGCTGGACGTACAATCGGTGCCTCGAAGAGAGGAAGGCCTGATTTAAATGCAGCAATGTATGACCCCCACTCGTTTCCTTCCCTGACCACCCCATGGGAGGTATCTAGGGCTCATCAACAAGGTGAGACTTATGCCACTAAATACCTTGATGTAGCAGGACAGGTGGAGAATCCTTTTAATCGACGAAGCCATTAGTTTTTGTGGAGCACCTAGAGGATAAGTATGGAGAGATCGAGGGCATGTCTAAAATGAGATCAGGGACAGTCCCCATAATGACGTCATCCCCAGCGTAGTCATGAGCACTGCTTGCCTGTGACAAGCTCGATGATGTTCCTGTTAGAATAACACCTCACAAGAGTTTGAACATGGTTCAAGGCATTATATTCCATAAAGACTTCCTTTTGCAGTCTGATGACGAACTACGAGGAAACGTAGAGCGGCGAGGCGTTCATTTTATCTGGTGTATTTTTATGGGGTCCAAAGGAGAACAGGGTAGCAACGGTGCCTTCATCTTGGCTTTCGAGGGTGATTCATTGCCTGAGAAGGTCAAGGTGACGATCTACCAATGCGACGTTAAGCCCTATATTCCTCCACCTATGTGTTGTTTCAAGTGCTGGAGGTTTGGGAACATGTCATCCAAACTGCCGGGAATGAGGGCGCACATCTAATCCCGACATCCCCTGTGCCCCTCCTCCAGTCTGTGGCAACTGCAGCCAACGTCACGCGCCCTGCTCGCCACAGCTTTGGACAAAGAGAGGAAAATCATGGAATATAAGACCTTGGACAGGCTTTCATACTAAGAAGCTAAATGTAAGTACATGAAACTCCATCCTGTAAACATGATCGCCTCATATGCTACAGCTGCTTCGTCGTCGCCATCTATGACGCCAAGATCACTAAATGTCCAGCCAGTTGCAGTGGGCCAACAGGCCCTGCCACCTCCACCACCCCCACCCCCGCCTTCCAATGGTTGGGGGAACCTCTTCCTTTGTTGCTCCCAAAACTCCAACTTTGGTAGCAATTCCCCCCCAAACACTGGACACATCGGTCCCCACCCCCCGAGCCAGAGAAGCAGCAGCCTCCTCTGGCTCCTCTCGCAAGGAAGGTATCACTTGCATCCCATCCTTTCTCAGCTTCCTCCACTGAAAAAGCAGACCCCAGCGAGTGGCAAACAGTGCCAACAAAGGCTGCTCGTAGGGCTTTGGGGTCATCCTCAGTCCTGGAGACTGAGTCAGTGAAGCTCATCAGACATAAGAAGCTGAAGGAGCAGCGAGAGACACAAAAGAAATGAGTGAAAAGACAGAGAACATGGTAGTTTCTGCACTACTGCCCCATACTTCCGCCTCTAAAGACAAGGTGGAGATTCTAGCGTCCCCTGAGGACCTGAATCTCGATGGTATCTCAGAGACTATGGATATTGATCCAACAGCCTCAGCAGTAGGGAAAGCAACTGATCCTGAGGTATAGAAGCCGTCCTTAGTACCTCACGTCTTCCCAGACCATTCTCCAGCGGAATTGTGGTGGATTTTTCCGACACCTGGCTGAATTACGACAACTTTTAAGCACCACACCTGCTTTCTGCATTGCCCTCCAGGAGACTTGGTTCCCAGCAATGCGGACCCCTGCCCTTTGTGGTTACAGGGTACACTACAAAAGTCACAGCTTTTATCGTAGGGTGTCAGGTGGAGTGTGTGTCTACATTCTTAACTCTGTTCATAGTGAAACCGTTCCCCTTCAGGTAGCTTTAGAAGCTGTGGCTGTCAGAGTAAGGATACCACATGATGTAACTATCTGCAGCTTATATCTCCCACCACCGTTTTTACTATTGGGTGATTTTAACGCCCATAACCCCTTGTGGGGTGGTGCAATAGCCAGTGGCTGTGGCAGAGATGTTGAGAACTTAATATCCCAGTTCAATCTCTGCCTCTTAAACACTGGTGCCTCCATGCACTTCAGTATGGTGCACGACAGTTTCTCAGCTATTGACTTATCGGTTTGCAGCCTGGTCTCCTACCATCTGTCAACTGGAGGACAGCTATTCGTGTTGTAGTGTGCACTTTCCTATCTTTCTGTCACTCCCCCGTCGTTAGTGCCAAGGACTCCCCCCTCGATGGGCTTTAAATAAGGCAAACTGGGATAGCTTCCGTCTTGCTGCCATTCTTGAACCTCTCCTGAATGATACGATCGATGTAGTGGTAGAGAATGTCACTAAGATGATTATATCTGCTGCTGAGCACACAATCCCCATTCATCCGGCTGCTCCCAGAGAAAGACAGTGCCTTGGTGGTCTTCGGAAATGTTGGGAGAGGTACGTCTTCACCATAGGGTCGCATACCTCCCCTACCCAAGTCTCGATGAAGATCCGACACCTGTAAGGCTACCAGATCCAGACAGCAATTCCTGGGATCTCTATAAGTGGAGCTGTCTGTACGGATCACGGTGCCATCCCCGAGGCTTTTGCCTAGCACTACGCTCATGCTGCTGCATCCCAAAATTATCTGCCTGGCTTCCGCACATTAAAACAGCGGATTGAATGCAATCCCCTTTCATTCACCACACACCACCCTGAGGTGTATAACGCTCTGTTTAGTGAGTGGGAGTTTCTCAGTGCCCTTCCGCTCTGTCCAGGGTCCGACAGAATCCACAATCACATGTTGAAACATCTATCTGACGCTTCTAAGAGACATGTTCTAGCGTTGTTTAATCAGATCTGGAGTGGAGGTGTCTTCCTGTTACAGTGGCGAGAAAGTACCATTGTTCTGGTGCTTAAGCCAGGTAAAAATCCACCAATCAGCCTTACAAATGTCCTCTGTAAACTGCTAGAACACATGGTAAGCCGGCGGTTGTGTTAGGTGCTTGAATAATGGGGCCTGCTGACTCCATGCCAAGGTGGTTTCTGTCGGGGGCACTCGGTCTTGGATAACCTGGTCCATCTTAAGTCCACCATCCGTACAGCCTTTTCTCGATGTCAGCACCTGGTTGCCGTCTTTTTTTTATTTGTCAAAGGCATACAACACGACCTGGTGATGCCACATCCTTACCACCTTACATGGCTAGGGACTTTGGGGCTCATTCCCATGTTTCATTCAAAACTTTTTAACTCTATGCACCTTCCGTGTGCAGATTGAGGCGTTCCATAGCTTCTTACATACCCAGTAGAATGGGGTTCCCCAGGGCTCGGTATTGAGCGTTTTTAGTTGCTATTAATGGCCTAGCAGCAGCAGTTGGGTCGTCAGTATCACCTTCATTGTATGCTGACGACTTCTGCATATATTTTAGCTCTTCTAGCATGTGTGTTGCTGAACGCCAGCTGCAGGGCGCCATACGCAAGGCTCCAGACATGGGTCCTCTCCCTTGGGTTTCAGTTCTCGGCTGCCAAGACATTTGTTATGCACTTCTGTCGGCATCAGATAGTCCACCCACATCCAGAGCTTTATATTAACGACCAACTACTCACTGTAGTAGAAACTCACTGTTTCTTAGGAATGGAATTTGATGATCGGCTAACATGGATATCACATATTTGCCAGCTTAAACAGAAGTGCTGGAGGCACCTCAACGTCCTCCGGTGCCTTAGCAGTGTCACTTGGGGCGCAGATCACAGTACCCTGCTGCACTGTTACAAAGCCCTTGTTCTGTCACGTTTGGACTACGGGAGTGTAGAATATGGTTCCGCGTCACCCTCGACGCTACAGCTTCTGGATCCTATCCATCACTGCGGTGTTGGACTCGCGACAGATGCTTTCAGAACAAGCCATGTGGACAGTCTCCTTGTGAAGGCTGGGGTACCTTCTCTTCAAATCAGGTGGCAACAACTGCTGGCAAATTTTGCAGCCTACATCTATGGTATGCCTACTCATCCCAACTATCATCTTCTTTTTCCAAACAAAGTACTCCAGATACCAGAACGGCGACCGAGATCAGGGGATTGACGATCATTGTCCGCGTTCGGTCTCTTCTGAGTGAATTGGGCTCTTTTCCTCTGCCATTTTTGTTCAAATTCCAGTCGTGTATGCCACCATGGTGTCTACCTCGACCTTTACTTCGACTGGGCTTGACACACCGGTCCATACGCTTTGTTCACCTAGAGGCACTGTCAATTCTAGATGGGTACCAGGACTCCACAGTAATGTTCACTGATGGCTCGAGGGCAGATGGTTGTGTCGGCTCTGCATATACGCATGCCGGACATAAGGAACTGCGTTCCCTGCCGGACGGCTGCAGTGTATTCACTGCTGAGTTGGTAGCCATCCTTCGTGCAATCGATCACATTCCTTCCTGCTCTGGAGAGTCTTTCGTCATATGCAGTGACTCCCTAAGCAGTCTACAGGCCCTTGATCAGTGCTTTCCTCGCCATCCCTTGATTAAGGCTATCCAAGATGCCCTATACGACATCGACCATTGCGGGCGGTCGGTAGCATTTGTCTGCACACCAGGACACGTTGGGATAGCTGGAAACGAGATGGCTGACATTTTAGCGAATGAGGATACCCATCAACCAACCCTGGATATAGGTATCCCAGCTCCTGACATCCGTTTGATGTTACATAGTTGTGTACTTCTGTCGCCCAACAAATTGCGACTTAAGAAGGAGACAACCAACATGTGGAGGTCCTCTATGTGGAATCCTCACAGGGATTCTGTCCTGACTCTGCATCGGCCATACTTGGCTTACGCACAGTCACATTTTCCGTCGTGAGGATCCTCCTCACTGTCGATGTGGTGTGCCTTTGAGAGTTTCCCACATCTTACTCGAATGCCCAACCTTCACCCCTCAAAGGCGGACTTTTAGTCTTGCTGACTCCTTACAACTTGTTTTAGGTGACAAGGCCTCTGTGGTTGATTCTGTTTTAACTTTTATTCATAACAGCGGATTCTACAATTCCATCTGACGTTATTGAGTATGCATTATCTATTTATTTTGCACCTGCTTAATATTTTTAGGCAGGTGATTTTAATGTGTTGCAGGGTGGCTGGTCGTTCTATTTTTATTTCGGTGAACACTCTGGTCTTCTCTGGTCTTCTCATTTAAATTTCTTCTTTCTTTCCTTTAGTTGATTCTTTGATTTCTGACATTCTCCATCTACGGTTTGATGTAGTTTAACACATTATGTTCTAATTTAGCAGTCTGTTATGTTGTCTCTGTGATTGGAAAAAGTGACTGATGACTATAGTAGTTTGTTCCCTTTCAAACCCCAACACAACCAACCCAGGTGTCATGTGGGGTGCCCCCACTCTCTGGTGCTGCGGCACCTTCATGTGTGCCAGATGCAGTTGATCTGTCTTCGCCACAGGGTGAAGAGTTGATAGTGCATTCATGTCACTTGAAGCTGAGGGCCAATGTTCATTCTGCCCATGTGGCACTGTTCATTTGTCCAGTGAGTAGATGGGTATCCAGTTTTTCAGCAGGGTCCAAGCAGACTAATTGGGGAGGGGAGCTCCAGTGTTAGGTGTGTTATGGGGCGACTTAAGTAGATAGCTTCCAAGCCAGTGAGAACTTCGATGTGCACTCGGTATGGCTGCTGGGGGGAGAGGGCGGGTTGGAGGATCAACCAAGATGGTGGAGGTGGCCTTTGGGTATTGAGCATACAGCGTTCAGTCGTGTGCAAGTTGTTGCTCATGGTGGCACTAACTATTCCTGTCACTTGGGTTCTGAGCACATCTTCAGATCGTACAGGTGGGTGGCAGAACTGATGAAGACTGCTGGCCTCACATGCAGGTTGCAAGAGGAGCTTTTAATTTGCAGTATTGTTCCTAGAGTGGTTGGCTGACTTTGGTTGAGATCCCAGTGAAGGTCTCAACCAAAGGATCCTTTGTCAACTCTGTGACTTTCATAGCTGTAGATTTCTGGACCTCCATTATCAGGTGAGGAATTGTAGGACTCCTCTTGATTATCAGGGACACACTACACAGAGGAAGCAGCTACTCAGGTACGGTAGCAGAATACTTGTGGGGTGCACATGGTTTTTTATTTAACCTAGCGAATATTTCTAATGAACTCTTATCAGTTGATATGTAGGCATAATCAAGGTGCATTTGGGAGGACTCTTTGACTGTCAAAATGTTTGAAGTAAATTTTCAGAGTATTAGAAACATAGTTCCCGAATTTGCTGTACCGCTATTGAAGGAAATTTGTCGCGCTGAAATAATCCTCGGGACTGTAGAGGTAGGAGGCTGTATACTTCGATGGTTTTATGGACGGTGGGATTCGGCTGCTGGGAGGCGGTGGCTTGGGAGTTAAACAGCAGTTCCTGTCCAACAAAGAAAATGTTTTTATTCAACATTAAAACATGCCAGGTTCGCTTTTAACTGTGTCTTCTGGTGCCCGTAATATTCCAAACGTGTCCGACCACACACCGGCTGTCTTGTGAGGTCCGGGGTGCCTCGCGTCCTATGGCGGCGGCGTGGACAGTCGGCCAGCAGTGATGTAGGAATCTGGGGCTCTGTGTCGGCCGTTTTGAGATGTTGCGGCGAGGTGGCACAGGCAGTGCACAGGCTGACCACTGCACTCCTGCTGATGACCACATCGGCTTGTGGCACGGATCAGACGGCTTATTACCACCAAGCTGTGACCGGCCGGTGACCCTTACAAAGTGTGGCACAGCCTGTGCAGATGATTACTGCCCAGCTGTGACTGACCGTTGACGAGCTTGCTCATTAAATATATCACTCCCGTGCTGAATTTAGTGCTGGAACCTTCCAGAGCAAGTCATTGTCTCAGAGTTGATGTCTGTGTGCTGCCTTGTCATGTTTCTGAACCTTCTAGCTCGGTTTGATGCCTTCTTGGTTTGTGACAGCTCATAGTTTCGTCACTTGGCCGGAGCTTCTGTTATGTAGGCCGCTGACACTGCTAGGCGACTAGCTGCCTTCTGTCAGCCGCTCTGTTTGTGGCAATGTGCTGGATACTATCAGAACAGCTACATACCCAACATTAAATTATCTACACTCTAATTTACATTTTGCGTTGCTATTTACTCCAAAATCCTCAGACCACTACAGAACTGAGAATTGGCTTAATCCCGGAGTAGAAAGCTCCGAAATATTTAGGCAAGAGTGGAATGCATATTGCAAAGATAGATCAGGTACAATTGGTAGGGTGTGTGTTCTTTGCAGTCAACAAAATTACTGTTTATACTGAGGTTAAAGTTGAGAGTGACTGTGAGGTTATCTGCACACATATAATAGGTATAGACGAAACCAAGTTAATGAACTGGGACGTCTATGGTTTCACTACAGGGGGTATAGTCAAGCAGTCCTGTGAACTGCTGTTGAACATATTTTACAAACATGGCTTTGAGCATCTGAAACATTGAACCACATGCGATTGGAATATTATAGACATTATAACTGTAAACAGGTCAGACATTTTATAAAATTTTCTTGGTGTACTAGCTGCGTTATTTCGAATTAAATCCTTGAGCTTTTTATGGCAGGCTCCACCCATCGTCATCGGGAGTAAAACTGACTGCCGACAGTGGCCGAATGTGCTGCATATGAAGCTGCGTGCATGACTTTCTGAAGATCTGCAGAGCACGGAACCTCAAGGCAGGCAGTGCACTGCCCTGCCATGTGACATCACGAGGCATGTACAGCCGGCACCACATTTGAACCTGGCGCTCTCACTTCCTTATGAGCACCAGACTTCTGCTTCCGTTCCATGTCCAAAGCTTGCCCCCACATCCTACTGAGTGTGTATCCCTGTCGAAGTTGAAATTGTTGTTGTGGTCTTCAGTCCACAGACTGGTTTGATGTGGCTCTCCATGCTACTCTGTCCTATGCAAGCCTCTTCGTCTGAGAATACAAACGGCAACCTACAGTCTTTTAAATTTGCTTGCTCTATTCGTCCCTCAGTCTCCCTCTGTGATTTTTACATCTCACTTCCTTCTAACGCTAAGTTTACGATTCCTTGATGTCTCAGAATGTGTCCCATCAACCAATCCCTTCTCTTAGTCAGAATTTGCCAGAAATTCCTTCTCTCCTAAATTCTGTTGTTATTATTTAATACAAATTTCAGCTGCTTCTTTTATGATAGATTCCCAGTAATTGTATTTTCAAACTAAATTTGTTAGCCAATGTTCTTGTCCCACAGCTGACTTATCAAGTTATCTTTGTTTTATGTGTTGCATGTGATTGGCACAACACTCAGCAACAGTTTGAACAGTCTGACTTTAATACTTTCACACTCACAGAGAACACTATAAACGCCCAGAGCATGCAAACCTGTGCTGTCATTAATAGGGTATAAAATGCCTCTCATCTTGGAGATGGCCGGAACACTGGTCTCAATCTATGTTTCCTCAGCACATGTCCTATCTTGCTGGTCATTGTTCCACAGAATGAAAGGAAAACCTCTAGCTTGGCCTTATCCGTTAATTTACGTGCTCGCTGCCGTTGGTGGCAATGGAAAGCTTTGCCAATTTTACCCTTGTTGTAATTGTTTTCCTTGAAACCACACTTCAAAATTTTGGAATTCAAACTCCAGATGGTTGTTGTCAGAAATAACCTTCGCCCTGTGTACTAGGGTGTTCAGGGCAGCTTTCTTATGTCCAGATGATGGAACACTTGCTGTTCACGTAACTATCAGTGTTCATTGACATTTTGTACACTGAATGACCAAGCCGGCCTCCTGCTTTCTATTCAACTAAAACATCCAAGAATATGAGCTTGTTTAAGTCCTTCTCTGTCTCAATGGTGAATTTTATGTTTGGGCACTGTTCATATGGTTGACAAACTGTTGCAGTGTATCCTTGCCATGAGGCCATATCACGATGTATCGTCGACATAGCATAAGAAGCAGGATGGATGCAACCTCCCTTAAGTGCTTGCTCTTCAAAATGCTCCATGAAGTTCGACACAACCAGAGGCAGTGGAGAGCCCATTGCTGTGCCATCCGCCATCTCATAATATTAATTGCGGTACAGAAAGTACATTGTCATTAAAGAGTGACGGAACAGCTTGACAATATCAGGTGGAAATTGTTGGGCCAACATCTCCACAGTGTCTTGCACTGGAACCCTTGTAAAACGTGACACAATGTCTAGACTAACCGTTACGTCATTTTGATCTATCTTCTTGAAGGTTTCGATGAACGAGTGTGAATTTACAACATTACATTCACAGTGTCCCAATCTTGGAGCCAATAATCCTGCCAAATGTTTTGCTAATTTGTATGTGGGTGAATAGATTGCACTTACAAAGGTTCAAATGTGGCACAAGCTGTACGCTTCTCGTGACGTCATACAGTACTGCAGCGCACTGCCCATTTTGCCGTCACATACCTGTGCTCTTTGGCGCTCCAGAATGTTCCGTACGCAGCTTGGCTGCTATGTAAACAGGACACCTGGCCAATGTCGGCAGTCAGTTTTTCTCCTGATGATGATGGCGGAGCTTGCCATCGAAAGCTCGAGGATTTTATTCGATATGATGCGGCTTGTATGCTGAGAAAATGTTATAGAAGAAGCTACCGCTAAAGACTCCAAGGACACAGGTTAGACCTTGTTGGTGATGTCACTGCAGAGACAGGGGTTTGTGATCATGTTGCCGTAGCGACAGTGATAATGCAAATAAATAAATCGGTCAAGAAGGCAAGGTGAGTGTTAAAGCTAAAAAAAGCGGATAAGCAATTGTTAGTATCCAACTTTGGATTGAATGGACTTTGTTCTTTTATGCTACGGTGTACATAGAGGAATTATGGATAAAATTTAAATGCATTGTTAATAAAGTGCTGGAGAAGTGTGTGCCGTCAAAATGGATTAAGGTTGGGAAAAACTCACCATTTTAATAATAATATTTGAAATATGCTGAGAAAGCCAAGGCAATTGCACGCTTGGTTCAAAAAAGGTCAAGCAGTTAGTAGAGATTTGCATGTCTATAAAAAGAGCTATACGTAAAGCATACAATAATTACCACCATCATATTTTAATGAAAAATGTTGCCAAGAACCCCAAAAAATTCTGGACCTATGTAAAATTGGTAAGCAGATCAAAGGCCTATATTCAGTCACTTGTTGATCATTCTGGGGTGGTAAGAGAAGACAGCAAAATGTAACATTTAAGAAATCATTCACACAGGAGGGCCATGCAGACATAGCTTACTTTCATTTAATGATCACAGTAACTTCCACCTGGGGGTCATAGTAATAGGCATAGCTGGTGTAGAGGAGCAGCTGAGAGAGTTGAAAACAAACAAGTTGCCAGGTCCAGTTGGGGCACCAGTCTGGTTTTATGAAGAATACTGTGTGCCCTTAGCCCTTACTTAGCTTGCATTTATTGTGAATTTTTGATCCACCACAAAGTTCCAAGTGACTGGAAGAAGGTGCAGGTGAATCCTGTGTATAAGAAAGGCAAAAGTCGGACCTACATAATACTGATCCCTATCATTAACGTCAGGCTCCTGTTTAATTCTTGAACATTTTCTCATTTATAATATAGTAAATTTCCTTCATGCGGAATAGCTTCTGCCCATGCATCAACACAGCTTTAGGAAGCATCAGTCATGTGAAACTCAGCTTGTCCTTTTCTGTTATGACATCTAGTGTGCTATGGATGAAGGGCAATGGCCAGGCTGCATATTTCTTGATTTTCAAAAAGCGTTTGACATGGTGCCACATTGCCGACTAATTATAAAGGTACAACCATATGGAATAGGTACCCAAATATGTGAGTGACCCTTCGACTACTTAAGTATTAGAATCCAATAAGTTGTCGATGGTAAGTGTTCATCAGAGACAAGGGTATTGTCAGGAATGCCCCAGGGAAATGTGGTATGTCTGTTATTTTTTCTGTCTATATAAATGATCTGATGGACAGAGTGAGTTGCAATCTGCTGCTTGTTGCTGATGATGCTGTGATGTACTGGAAGTAGTCGTGGAATCACTGTAGTAGGATGCAGGTTGACTTGGGCCAGATTTCTCTAAATGTAGAAAAATTTAAGGTGAGTGCCGACGCAGATGAGTAGGAGAAATAATCCTATAATGTTGGAATGTAGCATTAGTAGTGTGCTGCTTGATAAGAGTTGTGTCAATTAAATATTTAGGTGTAACGTTGCACAGAGATATGAAATGGAATGAGAATATAATGACACTTGTGGGGAAGGCAAATGGTTGACGTTGGTTTATTTGGAGAATTTTGGGAGGCCTTGTATAAAACACTTGTGCAACTCTGTCTTGAGTATTGATGAAGTGTTTGGGATCACCGCCAGATCAGTTTAAAGTAATACATAGAAGTAATTCAGAGGCGGGTGGGTAAGTTTGCTATTGGTAGGATCTATCAATGCCTGAGTGTTACTGAGATGCTTCAGAAACTCGAATGAGAGTCACTGGGGAGAAGGCAAGTGTCTTTTCGAGAAACATAGTTGAAGAAATTTAGATGGCCAGAATTTGAAGCAGACTACGGAATGATTCTACTGTCACAACTTATATTTTGCACAAATATCACATAGGTAAGCTCAGAGAGATCGGGGCTCATACAGATGCATACAAGCATTTGTTTTCCCCTCATTCGATATGGGAGTGAACCCTTAGCTACCACCTCTTTGGGTGCAGAGTATGTATGTAGATGTAGAAAATTTGTTTATGTCATCAGTCAAATCTATTTATTCTACTTTCAGTTGTAGGAAATTTACATTACTTCGACTACATTTTACGTGGAATGTTTGGACTGTGTGAAATCTCTAATTATTCTTATCTCTTGAACTACTTTGGTTTATGTAAGCATGTTAATGGCAAGAAAAAAATTGGTTTTTAATTTAGTGTACAAAATCTTGAAATTGCAATAACTTATGACTGCCATTCTTTCTTTCAAAATTAATTGGTTGATTACATTTGAAACAACAAACAACATGACTTTATTAATAAAGTTCTGTGTGTGCTGAAGGGGGATCTTTTACATTGCAGTTAGAGTATGATAAGTAACTGAAACTATATTAATCCTTCCAGGCAAAATGAAAGGTATTTCAGAGCAAGATGATAAGGACCAAATTGCTGTGTTCCAGGCATATTTAGCAACTGGCTGGTCATGCTGTCTTTTTGACATAGTTTTTCGGTGAACATTAATGCCGACAGACAGCTCGTTGGTTGTCGTGCCCATGTAGAAAGGAGGATAGTGATTGCAGCTGATTGTAAATCACATAGCTACTAACACAGATTGTTCTGCTTTTGATGGATTAGGAGATGCCTGTAATGGGACTGGAGTAGTTGGTGGCGGTAAGATGTATGGGACTGGTCTTGCATCTAGGTCTGTTGCAGTGATATGAGGCATAAGGCGAGGGATTGGAAGTGGACAGGAAGGATAGTAACAGACAAGAATATTATTTCAGAGCTATGGTAGGTAGTAAAGTGCCATTATGAGGGAAAGGTGGGTGGAGGGGTGGGGAGATTGGGCTAGGACATTCCTCATTTCAGCTCTGGAGGGGTGGGGGGAGGGTAATTGAAACCCTGTCAGAAAATATATTCAGTTGCTGTATTCCTGGATGATACCGAGTTAAGAATACTGCTTTATAGCCAGTCAGTGTATATGTGGGAGGTGATAGGTGACTGGAGAGATAAGATGTGGCATATAGATTTTTGGAAGTTGGGGTGGTGGGAGGGGGAATGTTGTTATGTTTGTGCCTCATTGAGACCCTAAGCATATTTGGAGGACTGCTCATCACACAGATGTGATACCCCAGGGGGCTCATCAATCTTAGATGAGTACGTGTTTGGCTACCAAGGGGCCCCAGCCTTCACAGCACTCCTTCCTTTTCGTGCTGCATTACTACTTGCCACTATCCTTTTCCCCTCTCTTGGGGACGGAGTCCTGCGCCTCCTCCAGGAAATCCCTGGATTTTTGTTTCACCTTCTTTCCTCTCTTCTTTCTTATCTTGCCTACTTTTTTTTTCCTTCGCTTCAGCATTTCAGGTTCCTCTTCTCTTCTCTTCTTTCGTCGTCCTTGTGTGTTCCTGAAGGTCACCCACATGTTTGACATATAAAAGGTGACTGTGGTAGAGCGTAAGGCCCAGTCCTGGGTTGGCGTGTAGGTTTCACCTGAGCTGCAACCTTTCCGATGTGTCAATTGGTCCCTCCGTCCAGAGTTCAGGAGGTGTGGACAATCAACTAAGGCAGGTGTGCTCTCTTTGAAGGGGGTCCCTGGTAGAAAGGAGTGCACCATCGGAGACACTGGTAATCATGGGGGATTTCTTCGCAATGGCATCCCAGAAAAGAAGGTATAAGGACATGAAAGAGTCTCAGGATTCCGAAAATTCGAGTACTCCTTGGCTGCACCTTGATACTTCGTGGTAACACATACTGAAAATGGTCAAAGTTTATCTACAGTTAATCCATTTGTCATCCAAAAAGACGTTTATGCGATCGCAGGCCCAGTGAAGTCCTGCAAACGTCTGTGCAACGGTACCTTATTTATTGAAACAGACAGTGCCTTTCAGGCTCAGAGGTTACTAAAGGCCACACTTCTCCAAAGTTACCCAGTGCAAGTGGAGGCTGCTGTACTCTCCAACAACTCTCGTTACGGTTGTATAGTGTAATCTGCTTGATAGTTTGCCCGAGGAGGAAGTCAAGGATTACCTCTCCGATCAGGGCTTCACAGCAGTGTGTAGGGTCATAAATAGGGTCAACAATGAATTGGTCCCACCACGCACTGTTTTCTTGACTTTTGATTGAGCGACTCTGCCTCCAAGATCAAAGCTTGTTATGAGGTCCTCAACGTCCGACCTTATATCCCCAATCCCACCAACTGCTACCAGTGTCAGCATTACAACAATACCAGGCAGTCATGTAAAAATCCAGCTAAAGGTGTCACATGTGGCAGGGATGTCCATGAGGGTGATTGTCCACGTCCTTCTCTTCACTGCCTAAACTGCATGGGTAACCACACTGCCTCCTTCCGCGACTGTCCCATCTATCGTGGTGAGCAAACAATTCAGGAAATATGGGTGAAAGAGAAGGTACCGATACAGGTAGCAAGGAAAATGTATGTCAGGTGTAAAACAGAGTACGTTAGTATCTGGGACTTTCAGCTCTGTTGTTGCTACTCCACGGCAACTGCGAGACATGTCTACACAAACGTGTTACATGCAGTTAAGTGTAGCTGTGGTAACACAACCCAGTCACACACCCATTGTCTCTGTATCACTGGGGCATACTGCCAGTGGTCTCCCTTCGTTGATGATTTTGCAATTTATTGCAGCTCTCAAGAAACCTGTCTCCTTGAACAGTGTCTTCAGCAGTGTCTCGGCCATCTGTACTTCTGGAGCATCAAAAACAGCTTTTGCTTCTCCACAGACAAGACAGTCTGTAAGAACTTCTGGCAGCGAACAGAATTTCTCACTCCTTCCCTCCATCTCGGACCAGTTGTTCTTGCGTTTGTAGATACTACAAAATTCTTAGGATTAACATTTGATAGGAAACTTTGTTGGTCCTCCCGTGTCTCTCACTTGGCAGCTTGCTGTAGCCGTTCACTTAATGTTCTCAGAGTGTTGTACGGTAGCTCATGGGGAGCAGATTGGACCACCCTCCTCCACTTCTACCAATACCTTGCCCACTTGAAACTAGATTACACAAGCCCTGTCAACAGTCGCTATGCTGAATCTGTTGAATTGCTGCTGTCATTCCGGAGGGAGGTCCTTCTTAGTCATTATGCGAGTTGGTTGACATCTATGTGTGGCTATCTATCCTATGAAGTTTTTGTTTACGTATCCTTTGATTATCACTATGCAGAGAGTCCTTCTTGTCCGTTTTCGTTAAACTTCTTCGCCTACTTGTCTTTACACTTCCTTCCACGCTCCTGACGGAAGTGAGTTCTTCCTCGCCCTGTACCTGTACCAAGGTCCTTGTTAACTTTGATCTTCATTCACTTCCGAAAGATTCTACCGCTGACCTTGTCTATCGCAGCATGTTTGTAGCTCTTCACTCACAGCTTGCAGGCAGTATCTTCATTTATATTAATGGTTCCAAGACTGACCATGGGGTTGGGTGTACCTTCGTGCATGGTGAGTTTTCTTTTCAGTTTTGTCTCTCACACTACTGCTCGATCTTTACAGCGAAGCTCTTCAACGTTTATCAGGCCACTCAGTACATCAAGCAACACCAGCATTCTAAACATGTCATATGCTCAGACTCCCTGAGTTCACTCCACAGCCTAAGCATGCTACATTCCGTCCACCGCCACCCCATACTGCAACAAATCTAACAGTGCTTTCACCCACTTACTGCCAATGGTGCCACTGTATTGTTCCTTTGGGTCCCGGATCATGTTGGTGTTTCGGGGAATGAGGCTGTCAATGCTGCCGCTAAGGCTGCAGCTCTCCTCCCTCATCATGCTACATATTCTGTCCCTTCAGCTGACCTTCATGTCATCCTTTCAGGATGTGTGGTCTCACTCTGGCATGCCATTGGTCTTCCCTTCACAAAATAAACTTACGGAGGTTAAGCCTCTTCCTATTGCCACTGGTCGAACTCCTCTCGGCCCTCTTGCCACGAAGAGCTCGTCCTCACCCGGCTGAGCAGACGCCACTGTCGGTTCAGCCATCACCCCTTATTAAGCAGCGACCGTGCTCCACTGTTTAGTTACTGTTCCAAACGGTTGTCTGTATGCCACCTTCTGGTCTAGTGCCCATTTTTTAATCGGGTACTACAGTGTCTGTGTTTATCGTCAGAACTGTCTGACTTTTAGCAGATGACAAGCATTCTGTTGATCACGTTATACTTTTTATACATCATTCCAGTATGGCAAAAGAAGTTTAAAATACTTCGCTTGAGGAATTCTATTGTGTCCTTGTTTCTTTACCCTTTTATTGTGGCGTAATTGTATCAGCTTTTTATCTTTGCCTCCTTTTAGTTCTTGGTCTTAACAAGCACGGACATGGGCACTTATGACCTTTGTAGTTTTGTGCCCAACCCCCCCCAACCCTACCACCACCACCACCACCACCACCAAGTGGTGGTAATGTTGGTGGTAGATACCTTAAAATGAGAAGTAATTGTGCGTGAGGATACAATTGGTCATAATGAACAGGAACTTGAAACCTTTATTATTCAGTTGAGTGGCCAATTAATTCCCAGAATTAATTATGAAACCAATACTGATGGAAAACAAATGCCACAAAATGCATGGAATACAGAACTGTTAGTGAAATCTAACAATGGAAAGTCTAGGTTGGCATTAACGATATAATAATACGGACAGTTTACAACTCACCGTGGCGACAAGCTGCGACAGGCACATAAATAACACAGACACACACACACACACACACACACACACACACACACACACACACACACTAAATACAACCCTTTCAGCTATTGGTCAGGGCCTTCTTCAGAAAATCGAACATTCACGCAATCACTCAGGCACACAACCGTCACTCCTAGCTGCTACACTTTGTATCACACTCTGCAATGTGTAAATTGGGAAGGGGAGGGGGGTAGGAGGGTTGCGTCACGGTGGTGGGGATGGGTACAGCACGGCCTAGTGTTATATGAAATGGAACGAATATGTAAGGACAGTTGTGAGTAAGGCAGTTTATTGGAACAGTTTTGGGCAGATGTACTTCCATCTGTAAAGGAGACTGCATATAAAATACTTGTACGACCACATCTTGAGTATTGCTCAAGTGTTTGGGTCCCTCATCAGATCAGTTTAAAGAAAGACATGGAAGCAGTTCCGAGTTGAGAAGCTAGGTTCAATGCACAAATGTCACAGTAATGCTCCTGGAACTCAAATCGGAATTGCTGGAAGAAGACGACATTCTTTTTCGAGAAAATTCTGTTGAGGAAATTTAGAGGTCCGGAATTTGAAGCTGATTATAGAACTATCTTCCTGTCACCCACTTACGTTTCGCATAAATATCACAAAGACAAAATAAGAGAAATTAGGGCTCGTACAGAGGCATATAGACATTCTTTTTCTGCTTGTTGTCTTTGGGAGTGGAATAGGAAAGGAAATGCGTAGTAGTGGTACAGTGTATCCTCCACCACACACTTTACAATGTATTGCAGAGTATATATATGTAGATGTAGGTGTAGACCCATCATGTACTAATTGTACTTGCACTTTGACTGCCGCTATCCATTTCACTTAAAAAAAATCCCTCCCCTACAGCCTTGCAGCCGTGCTACCTGTGGATTGCGTATTTGTTGTGATGATGACTCCCTTACTCCGTATACTTGAAGGTTTCACGAAGGTCTTCACAAACAGGTATAACCCCACTTCCCAAACCTAGTCTTCAAACAGACATCCCATGCAATATCCCTACATACCACCAATCTTCCCTCCACTTGCAATATCCAGCCACAAAGGATTGCTGCCTTGTCACCCAGCCTCATCTCCAACTGGAACAACTGAACCATATTCTTTGTCAGGGCTTTATCTGCCACTAAGCTCTGAAATGAGGCACCCTACCCAAATCCTTCCAATGCCTCCTAAAGTTGCATTCCATCTCCTGTCCAACTGCCAAAACATCCTAGTCTGTCACTATGCCACTGCCAATCCCAACATTTTACCACAGGGATCATGTCCTCGTGGAAGATCCCATTGTAGAAGACTTCGCCAATCCTCCCACCGAACAGTTTTTATTCTAGTCCCGTCACAGACTGTAGTAAAGAATGCAGTATAAGAATTGGTGTCCGTGTAGAGGATAATGGAAAGGAAAGGTACCTGCTAATTGAAACCAAGGGCAGCAAAATGCTGGGAAGACTGGATAATGCTGAACTTCTAGTGATTGCTTAATAGGTGGAGCACCATTCGTCATCATCTCAGTTCATCCATCACCATTCATCCAAGTCTCACATTGATAGTAAAATAAAGCCGAACTACTGCATTTGTGTTTTGACTAAGTGATGTTGTTATTTCAGGAAGAAAGATGCCAACGTGTTGCCTCGAGTTGCACCGAGCCTGTTGATGCTGCTGCAGGACGGGAGCGCTCAGGTTCAGAAACGTGTAGTGCAGGCTGCCGCCCAGGTGTACCGAGCGGCTTTAGCCTGGCTCTCACATGCCCACTCTAGCCATGAGGAAGTGGAAGCCACTTGGAATGCAATCACGGCAATCAAGGCACAGATTGTTCACCTAGTCGACTGTGAAAATGATGGGTAAATATTGTCATTTCTTTCTTTTTGGGTATTAATTTTCCTTCATTACTTACTTCTTTTTCTTTTACTTCTGTTCTGGTTTCAGCATGTTTACTATTAGGGGTAGCCGGATGCTCTGCCTGTTATTAACCCATTATTCCCCAGGACCGAATATGTGTAAGCCTACCCCAAACTGTCTGCATGTAGCAGTTTCTATGTGCAAGTGTTTTCTAAATGTTTGCAAAATATGTAGTAGGACTTAGGTACCAGCCTGGTATTCACCTAGTTGAAAGTGGCGAACCACTGACTATCCACAGCCACGCTGTTCAGTACACCAGCCCTAATCATTAATCCTCTGGATGGATTTCGTATGGGACCAGCACACCTGCCCGGAAACGACTTGCTTGTGTGAGAGGATATCTGAGTTTCTGTTACTTGCTTGTTATTTGCATTTACATCAGACATTAAGTGTGGGGAATTAAATAACACATGTAATCACAGGAGTTTTCTCAATCTGATATGTGAGGATTTGTTACTTCATGGCATACTACAACTTGAAACCAGATTGGGGCTCCAACTTGGGGTAATTACTCTTATTGACTGATCCAGCCAACAATCTCTCATGACCTGCTGTCTTACCTTTTCTCTTACAGATTCTACAGAATTTCTCATGCAACTAGCATTCATGGGAGTTTCAAGCTGTCTGCTAGACCTGGATTCAGTCTGTCAGAAAGCTATCAAAATATGTGGAAATTCCACCAAAAAATGAAATTTTTGTTACAAACAGTAAAAAGATCATCATTGGCCATAAACGTCTTTTGCTTTTATTATAACGAATTAATTTTGGTTACTGAGTAACCATCTTGAGTGCTGGTATACAGAATCAAAGCTATGTCAAAAAATAAGTACAATTTCCAGTTAGCACAAATATTATAAGTAGTTGATACATACCAGAAAATCCACATAATATGTTACATGAATGATAAAATATCACGAATCTGACACAGTCCATATTCCAGAGTATAGATGATGCTTGGTAATCATTTTAAGTATGAGGTATACATTAAACTGAGCCAGCTGCTTACAAAGTCTTTGGTAAAAGATAGCACTAGCACCCTCTTTATTGTGTCAAAAAGCTTTAGATCATTTCTAGTTGATAGATTCCTCATCTTCAATCTTAATTTGACATATTGTTTCATTCATCTTACAGAGAAGATCTATACATTCTTGCCATCAGCTCAAAACCCCCTATGGTTCTTTAGCTAATGTGTCGTCTGTTCTTTCTATTTCCATGTTGGTCCTCCTCCTTTTACTTTCAAACACCAACTCACTAGCTAATCTGTACATTGTTTCATATTTTTCCCTCCTCCTCCATTTTCTCTCTTTCTTCACATTTCCTTTCCATCCACCTTTCCCCTGCTTTTTCAGTTTCTCTCCTTACTCCATTATTCAGTTTCCTGTACCTCTTTTTGCCTTCTTCATTTTCCATTTTCTACTTTTATCCATCTTTATTTTGCTTTTTCAGTTTCTCTCCTTAGTCCATTCTTCAGTTCCCTGTAACTCTTTTTTGCCTTCTTTATTTACCACTTTTTCCTTTAATCCATATTTTTCAGCATATTTTCTGTTATTCATTCTTTCGTGATACCTTTGGACATTTTAATTCTTAGTAGGAGTCCTATCTTCATTTTATCCATTTTTTGTATACACTTTCTTTGACTGTACCTCTTTACCACTGTTCCATAAACCTATCTTTCAATTCTGATCTCTTACCCACCTTCTTGAGTACCTCCAAGTTTAAACTTTCTTTTGTTTTAACTCTCCAGACTTTCTTCAACTTCACTTGTATTTATGTCTGTTCTTAGATAAGCTTTGGCATTGTTTAGACAGTACATAAATCTTTAGTCCAACTGAAACTGTTCTCTAATCACATTAGATATCCATATTTTCTCTGCAGTTCTAAGCTAATTATACATTCTCCTATCTCAGTTCTTATCCCTAATCCAAATTTCCCTACTCTATTTTAGTCTCTTCATTCACCCACTACTGTGTTCCAGTCCCCCATAATTATTATACAGGCATTTCCATTTTCTTTCTCAATAAGTTCTTGACTCTCCTCATAATATTCAACATACTTATCTCTGTGTTGGCGAGTTGACAAGTATGCCTGTATTAATACCACATCTTTGTCCTTACCTTGAAGTCATATCATCATCAGTCTTCCATTAGTACATTGTATCTTCTTTATCTTGTTTTTTCAATTTCTGTCCTATAAGTATTCCCTGTCCATTTTAACCATTCTTGAGTTCCCCCGAGCAGAAGAGCGTCTAATCTCCACTTTCTACTTCTCCATCTCATTTCTCACATTCCAAGTGCATCTAATCTTTTCATTTTCGTCTCCTGCATAGAACTTTTTATTTCCTGCTTGCAGCAATGTGCGGACATTCCATGTTCCAATCCTTATCTTTCCTTCCGCCATTGCCCCCTTCTTCCTTTCATATAATATGTTTCCTCTCAATGTGTGGTTTTCCCAGAGATTCAGATGAGGGAAAGTTTTAGCTGCAGACTCTTTCACATGGAAAGACATACCATGTACTGCCTGGGAAATTAATGTGGTAGTACTCCATTACTTTCCACCTAGACAGTATGTTGTCCAACCTAAAACCAGCTGCTCAGTATGAGTCAGATGCTGTCTGTAGCCGCCTCTCTGGGGTACAGTCGCTACTTGTACTCTTTATCCACCCAAAGAGGAAAGGTGCCTCTTCTGACAGCTTCACCATTGACTCTTTTCTCCACGGCTGTCGAGGTCTTCACCATTACCCTGACAAGGGGCCCTTACTCGGTACTATCAGCCGGTTCCAGATGAACCATGTGTGTGTTTTTTTTTTTTTTTTTCTTCCAATGCAGACATGTAGCTACTCTAACTCTGCCACCTTGAAATTCACAAACTGTGTGACACAACATTCTACTCAATATAGCACTGAACAATAACCAACAAACAGTAATGAAACTTCTGGCAGTTAGACATTCAACACAGGTGTATGCATGATGCCAACCACATTTTGGTCCAACATCACATTGGCACAAAATTATAAATGTTCTGGAATATTTTTGAACAGACTTCATACTGAAGGTCTCACAAAAGTCATATCCCTTTACATCAATCTTCCCTCCTATTACTGAACTGAGTGAGGGGGCTCAGTGGTAACACACTGGACTTGCATTCAGGAGGATGCTAATTGAAAGCCACTGCCAGCCATCTAGATTTAGGTTTTCCGTGATGCTTCCTGTGAAAGGGCGTGCCCGATTTCCTTCCCTATCCTTCCCCAAAAAAACTGAGTGTGCACTCCAACTCTAATGACCATGCTGTCAATGATCCTTCCTCCCAGTAACCAGCCACAAAGGAGCCCCCTCCCCTGTTATTCAGTACCACCTGGGATGGAAAAATTTAACCACATCCTTCATCAGAGAACGATACATCATCTCAAAGGTCATTCCACCCTTCCTAAAATGGTGTTTTGTTGCCCAGCCAACTTTCACGTCTTCATTCATTCTTACTCACCACCAAATGCTGCCACTTTCAGCAGGGATTATATGCCTTTGGAAGGCACCATTGAATGGCCTGCCCAAGCCGCCCACTCAGCATTTCTTGTTCAATTCCTGTCACAAACTTGTTCTACCCCATCATTGGCCATGCCACTCGTGTGAAAGCTGTCGTCATCTCTGCTGCAATCACTGTACAGCTTTTTGCAATCAACTATCCATCAAAATGAATGGTCATTGTCAAACTGTGGTCAAGAGCAGATTGGATCTGCCTGTGGCAAATCATGCGACTAAGTGATCTTAACCTACAGTAACCTCCCATCCAGCAGTTCCCATCCTCCTCCTCTCCCCCCCCCCCCCTCTTTATTCTGTAACATTTGTCTCATTGGCCGCTGTCTGTGCCACTTTTCCCTTCCGGGTCCTTCCCTCCTTCTCTCCTCTGCGTGTCGTTTTCCAAAGCCACATCACTGATATCTCTACACCCACTCTTGCACTGCATCCTTCTCCTTGCCGCTCGCCCCCTCACTCTCAATTGCTCTTACAGTTAAAGTGGCTCTTCAGATGCAGAAACAGCATATGGTGGTCATGTATATGAGAGTTGAGCCTGTGTTACTGTTTGTTCTCTTTTCTTTTTTTTTTTTTACTAAATTTGTGGTCATAAGTTTTGTGACTGTTTTCTCTTTTTTCCTCTGCTACTCGCCTGTTTGTAGCTTGGTTCTTTCTATTGCACATATTGATGCACTGATGTCTTCTCATGTAGTATTATTGGGTATTTATCATTTAGGTAAATAGTAAACAAGCAATGGAAATACCTTAAAGGATTGAACAATATTTTGGAAAGGATAGGTTGCTACTCACAACAGACAGTATAACAGAATAAACAAAAATGAAACGTTCGGCTGTCACAGAGAATGCCACAAACCCCCAACCATTGTCTCCGGCTTTTGCAGATGGACTGCAACAGACAACACAACTGAGGAGAAAGCAACCAGTAATGGGGGTGAGGAAGTGGCATGGAGAGGGAGGCAGGAAGGGAGGGGAGGGATGCCGGTGGGGATGGAGCAATATGTCAGTGCTGTCTGACAGATAGGAAGGGACTGGAGTATGTGGCAGAAAGGGAGATGTACCTAAGCAGGAGTGTTGGTAGGGAAAGGAAGGGGGAGAGGTGAGTGGTGGGGCAGGAACTAGCGAAGGTTTAGGCCTGGGGGATTGCAGGATTGTACGATATACTGTAGGGAGAGTTCCCATCTGTACAATTCAGACAAGTTGGTGTTTGTGGTAAGGATTCATATGGCACAGGCTGTGTAGCAGTCATTGAAGTGAGCCACATCATACAGTGATGCATGCTCTGCAACAGGATGGTCCACCTGTCTCCTGGCCACAGTATGACGATAGCCATTCATCTGGACAGATAGCTTGTTGTTAGTCATGCCCACGTAGAAAGCTGCACAGTGTTTGCAGCTCAGTTGGTATACAACATGACTGCCATCACAGGTTCCCCTGCCTTTTATGGGATAGGAAATGCCTGTGAGAAGACTGGAGTAGGTGGCGGTGGGATGGTGGATATGACAGGTTTTGCATCTAGGTCTAGATGCAAAACCTGTCATATCCATGGTTGGCATGAACTTCTCCATTCGGTTTAAATTTTGGCAATTGTTTCGATAGATTTATCCCTGAAGTAAAATTTAAACCATTCCCATTAGAATTTTGAGGTGAAATGACTTGGCTGTTACTAAGGTTGTTTGTGTTGACAAAGTTTTTGGAATTCTGCCTTTGTCCGCTCCAATTCAGCCCAAAGTTTATCAAATTGGTGGCTTGCTAATTTCGAACCGGAACTTTTATCTTCTACCCCTTATAAACTGTTACTGTTAATCTCTTGAAATTTTTTGTTAGTAAGAGCTTCAACCTTCTGTTCCCAATTATAAATTGTATGACCCAAGAATAAAGTTACATCTGTGATATTTTGACACCTTTCTAATGTATCAATTTTCTCCTCGGCTATCACAAACCTTTTATTAATTTGTGACATTTCAGAGAGAGATTTGCCCTCTAAAAACTCAATTCTGTTGCATGAAGATTGTATATCTTGGTCTAACAACAAAAATTTTGAATTAACCTCTCCTTTAAATGATTCTTTGAGCTCATGTGTTCCCTTAAAATTTCTGTGATAATTGCTCTCTTAAAATTGTTTTCTCCCTTTCAAGTTTATTTCACACAATTTGATGGACAACTCTATTATTTCCTCTCTAGGAACAATCAATTCTCTTAAGGTACTAACCTCCTGTATAATTTTAGTGTAATTTTCCTGACAGTCATGTATATGTTTGTCTAATTTAACGGTTAAAGATTCATTACTTTTCGCAATTCATGTGACAGATTATTAAATTTATCAGAAATATTACTAAATTCTTTAGACTGATTTTGGTTAATAAATCTGTAGACTGTTCATTGATTTTGGATGATAGCTGTTCACTAATTTTCTCTGACATTTGTTGGAAAAGTTTTAATAAAGCAGGGGAGATTTCCTCCATTTCTGACATGTCTTCTAGTTCGCGGCATGAAGTCACTCCCACAACAATTAAGGTTCAACACAGTATAACAGTAAGACTGGTTACACTCACCACAGGTTTACAGCTAGTACCACATCGAAAGGTTTGGATCGGCTGCTACGACGATCGTTGTGAAGCGACAACATGGAAACAATAGTCCCGCATCTCGTCGGCTGGTTGAAGCATTGACCCGAAACAGCAGCAGTTGTTTCTTCCTGTTCTGGTGGCGTATTCTTCTTTTCTTCCCAGTATTTATAATCGTCGTCTTAGGCTATCAAGTCGACAATTTGATCATTGTTGATTTCAGTAACCATGCCACGATTTCAGTACCAAAATTCCATATTAATGCTTCAATAATTCTCGTTTTTACAGTCGTGTTCAGTCTCCAGGTTATCCCAATCTTCCTTGGCTTTGTCCTGTCACGGTCACCAATTTTGCGCTGTTACTGTGTGTTTTTCTATCAGTATCATCACAGCACAAATGGTACTTTTGCATGATTAATCCCTTGAACGAATATGTACAGTTCAGGGTTTACCTTCCACAAGGTCCAGCTAGTCCGTGCCTTGAGTTAAAGGAAATAGTCGTTATGAATCAAACTAGTCACCGAAGCAGCTTGACATAATCATAACACCTGGAAATTTCTTCCACATCTATATTGGCGAAGATAAACTCTTCTTTCCAATAACACAGAACTTTATTCCATTGTTAACTAACTGTTTTACATATTTAATCCTGATGTGTACTGAATGGAATCTCAATCAATAACAACAATTGCTCCATATAATAAAAAACAACAGACAATCAATTACAGATGACCTTAGTTTTCTCTCTTCCTTGGCACTGTGCAGTTCTTTTACTTTGTACCAGTGAGCACAAATTCACCTGCCAAAACCTGCAGAAATAAATTCCGTCTGGCAGTATTTGCTCACACAATGCCAAACCCCTTATAAAAATAAACTATTTGAATATCTTGGGTCGAGCTAGGAACCAGTAGTGTACAATGTTACACTACAATATGATTTGTTGAGCAATTAACTTAAATAGTTTCTCTTCTACATGTATGTGTAAGTCTTTATTTTTATATACCTGCAGTATCCGTACACATGCTGTGAAGTTCCTGGAGAATGTTGTCCTCCTGCAGACGTATCCGGAACCTGATGGCATGGTGCGGAGAGATGACTTCTCTCTAGAAGATGTACCAATGACACTCAAGATAGCGAGAAGAAGGAAGTTGGAAGAGGAAGCATTGTAAGTAACCTGGCATTATAATACCTTCCTTATCTTTTGTGGGTGCAGGTTTTACAATGGATAGAAAGTAAAAATTGAGTGACATGTAGTAGTAAAGGAAAGCTGTAGATAATGGTACCAGAGAACTGATTTGGCTGATTTTCTTTTTGGAATACAAAAAATTACTTTGTATACAATTACTTCACTGTAATTTAACAATTCAGCTTTTCCATGCTAAATAAAACGTGTTGCTTGAAGTTGTTTCAGTAATTACAAAATAGTAAAATTTGCAAAGAACTCTGCAATATGAGCCTACTTCTAAGTCTGACCATTACACCAGCTTCGGCGTATTCTTATGCACTAATTCGGTTCGGAAGGGTGGCAGAGAGCCCTTGTATCCTCTGCTGTGGTCAGCTGACTCACACCTGTTCAAACAGGTCATCAAAATCCTCGGTACTGGCATTGGTGAACAACAAAAAGTAATTGTCACTTATCAAGTGGAAACTGTAAGATGTGTAGCTGAACTCTCTCCTTGTGGACTTAACCCATTATTTGGCAATATTGCTCTTGAGCAACATCAAAATTGAACACAGTTTTTTGCAAAATGTTTATAAAGTTTTGTTCTTGAATGGGCAAATGTGCTTTCAAGCAATGTTTAAGCTCTCATATAACGTAATGTTCCATTGCCTTTTGTGAAAAGTTTCAGAATAGACTGAATCTTCAACAGACTCTGCAATCATACGTTAGCAGTGTACTAGTTTATTTCGATTTTGTGACATTATTTTGTTTTTGTTCAAGCAAAACTGCTAATAAACAGAAAGAGGAAGCCTTGAAGATGAGTTATTTTGCAAAAGTGTTAGTTAATTCTTTTCTGGGATATTACTAATGGATTGATATTTACTGGGAAGAGGAGACCTGGCGGATCGCTATGGCACGACTCAATATGAGATCACTATGGAATGGACAGTCAGTTCAGAAGAAGAAGAAAATAGCTTCTCCTGTACCAGTGACTGGTGTGTGTTAAGGCAGTTCTGCTAATTTACCAGATGCAGGACAAAAAGAAAAATGTTGGCTCTATCTTCACGGGTCTTTGCAATGTGGGGGAGTGACCATGTACAGTGGGGGACAAAAAGATTACCCGGCCCGAATAATTTAAACTCCAAGAACAGTGTTGCGATTCATAGCAGTTTAACTTGCGTATGATCTATTTTGGGAAACATTATTAGATAATATAGGAGTGGTTGAGGTATAAGAACTCCACGTGCGTAGATTTACTACTACAAACTGCTTCTTACGTATGTTCCGTTGGTGAGTGGGTAGGCTAATGATTTATGAAAACAAGGGGTGTGAGTTCAAGTACCAGAGTCACATTTTTTCTTTAGACCTGTTGCAGGTAATATTTTGTAACATTAATTCACTATGAATTGACCAATTATAGGCTTTTCTAGATTATACATTCTTAAACATATTCTGTTTTGTAATAGCCTAATCTTTAAACAACGAGACAAGCTATAGCCATAGTAAACATGTTGAAAATGGATGCATGTATTTGTAATTACTTCAACTGTCACATGGTGAATCTATAGTGTTAAGCTAAGGTAAATGTATCAGCAGATAGCCATAATTTTCCAAGTCCTTACACATGAGCAAGTGACTGCGCCTACCATTATCTGTTGTTTTCAGTTTAATATTCATTCTTCAACTGTGGTGGCCCCTCAGGGGCTCAGCATTAATTTGCTGGGTACGGGCTTGGCGAACCCAGGGTACTGAGCTGTGGGCTGTGTTGCGCCAACAGTCCGCTACATCGTAAGCTCTGTACGTGCCTCAGCGACCATCGTTCGGCGCAACGGTGGAACGTTGTAAGTTTCAGAGCCCGGGGATCTTGGCTTAATCACCCGGGTCGCGAGGACGGTACAAACCTCTATAAAAAAACCCTCAATCTCAAGGTGTACTACGTGCCGAGGAGATGCATGGCTGTTGAGGTTGAACAGTCGTTAGCAAGCAACCTCTGAAGGACCTGCCGCACCTCAGTTGTACAAGGCTTACCCAGGCAAGCGGGGCTCTGCCTGGGTGGACCTTAAGTTCCCTAGCTGCTCCTGGGACGAGAATGAAACGAGCAAGTAATAGTGTCGCCACACGCAAACCTGGCATTTCTAAGCGTGGTAGAAGTGACTTTAATGCCACACAATATGACCCCCAATTGTTCCCTTCCCTAGCTACCCCATTGGAGCAACGACGGGCGAAAGACAGGGTTGAGCCTTACACCCCTAAATTTCTTGTATGTGCCAGAACTGATGGGGACACGTTCAGCAATACTAAGCCACTCTTCTTTGTGGAAAACTTAGAAGATAAGTTTGGCGAAGTTTCAGGGTTGTCTAAGATGAGAAGTGGTGCAATCCTCATTGAAGCGGCATCCCCAGCACAGTCACGGGCGCTTCTGGCCTGTGATAAGCTGGGAGATGTTCCTGTGACAGTCACCCCTCACAAGAGTCTTAATATGGTTCAGGGGATTATTTACCATCGCGATCTCCTCCTGCAGTCAGACGACGAATTACGCGCCAACTTAGAACGACGGGGTGTCCACTTCGTCAGGCGCATCTTTAGGGGATCTAAGGACAACAAGGTAGCCACCGGTGCCTTCATCCTGGCCTTTGAAAAGGTCAAGGTTATGGTGTACCGGTGCGATGTAAAACCTTATATTCCACCTCCTATGCGGTGCTTCAAATGCTGGAAATTTGGACACATGTCCTCCAAGTGCAATTCCAGCTCCACCTGTAGAGAATGCGGGCGTCCATCCCATCCGGACGCTCCTTGTGCTCCTCCTCCTATTTGCGTGAACTGCGGACAGCACCATCCTCCTTGCTCGCCTAACTGCACAGTGCTCCATAAAGAGAGAAAAATTATGGAGTATAAAACCGTGGACAAACTGTCGTACAATGAGGCCAAGAAGAAGTTCGAGCGATTGCACCCAGTAGCATTGAAGACATCATTTGCGAGTGTAACGTCGTCACCTTTTTCTCCAGTGACGACGGTCCCCACGTCTGTGCCAACTTCTGTGGGCCCTCAGGGCCGTAAAGCTCCATCAGCCCCCTCGATGGTTGGGGCTCTCCACTATGTGCTCCCCCCACTACACCTCCTGGGGGAGCACATCCCCCTACACCGTCGGGGACAACGGTCCCCGTCACTTAGCCGGAGAAGCAACAACTTTCTCTGGCTCCTCTCACTCGGAAGGGGTCCCTTGGGACGCTCCCTTCCGAGGCATCTCAGAGTACCACGGAGGGTCCCAGCCCGCGGCTGTCGGACTCGCACGCCCTTGGTCAAAGGGGTCCGCACTGTATGTCTGGCCCTGACACCGTCTCTGAGAAGCCCTCTCAGTCCTTAAGACTGAAAGGACAGTGAGAGGAAAAGAAGAAGAAGCTGAAGAAAAAGGAATCTTCTGTGCCTCTAAAGCCACGCCTTGTCACATCTTCTGCTTCTGATGACGAGTTGGAGATCCTTGCATCCCCCAAGGATCTCGCTCTCCTGGATTCTGCAGAATCAATGGTTCTGGATCCAGTCGGAACACATTCGACAGCAGCAGTTAGTGAACCTATGGACTAATAATCCTTCTCCTATCATGGCCTCTCCAGTCAGCAATAACCAAATTCTCCAGTGGAATTGTGGTGGTTTTTTTCTCCCATTTAACAGAGTTGCGGCAGCTTCTCAACACTTCACCTGCACTGTGCATTGCCCTGCAGGAAACCTGGCTTCCCCCGACGCGATGCCCTGCCTTACGAGGCTATCAGGGATATTACCAGAATCGCACAGTTTATGACAGGGTTTCAGGTGGAGTCTGTATTTTTGTCCTTTCATCTGCATACAGTGAGTCTATTGCTCTCCAAACGCCTTTAGAAGCTATGGCAGTCAGAGTGAAGACTACAATCAACCTCACCATTTGCAGTGTATACCTGTCCCCAGACGACATAGTACCCCAACATGTGTTTGCGGCACTGATTTCTCAGCTCCCCTCACCTTTCTTATTTCTGGGGGATTTTAACGCTCACAACCCCCTGTGGGGAGGTACTACGATTACTGGCCGTGGCAGAGACGTTGAGAGTTTACTATGTCAGCTTGACCTCTGCATTTTAAATACCGGTGCTGCCACACACTTCAGTGTGGCTCACGGCACTTACTCTGCAATTGATCTGTCGGTATGTAGTCCTGGCCTTTTAGCGTCAGTCCACTGGAGAGTGCATGATGACTTGTGTGGTAACGACCATTTCCTGATATTCCTTTCACTACCACGGCCTCAGTGCCCTGGACGTTTGCCCAGGTGGGCCCTTAACAAGGCTGATTGGAAGGAGTTTACTACCGCTGCAAAGATTGGCCCTCCATCGGATGCCAGCATAGATGAGGTGACTGAAAGTCTCACCGCAGCCATTGTCTCTGCGGCTGAACGTACGATCCCTAGCTCTTCTGGATCCCCTCGGTGGAGGACGGTGCCATGGTGGTCACCAGAGATCGCTGAGGCTATTAGGGATCGCAGGCGTGCACTCCAGCGCCATAAGAGACACCCGTCCTTGGAGAACCTCATTTCATTCAAGCGACTCCGTGCACGAGCACGTCTTTTAATTAAGCGTCGTAAGCAGGAGTGTTTGGAACGGTATGTGTCCACCATTGGCACATGTACCTCTCCATCCCAGGTCTGGCAGAAGATCAGACGCCTCCATGGTTACCAGAGTGCTTCAGGCGTGCCAGGGATTTCTATGAATGGAGTAGTTTGTACGGACCCAGATGCAATTGCTGAACATCTATCTGAGCACTTTGCTCGGATTTCTGCATCTGTGAATTACCCGCCAACCATTTGTACCGTGAAAGAGCGAGAAGAACGGAAGTGACTCTCCTTCTCGACCCGCCTAATTGAATCCTACAACGCTCCATTCAGTGAATGGGAATTCCTCGGTGCCCTTGCACATAGTCCCGATACCAGCCCCGGGCCAGATCGCATTCATAACCAGATGCTGAAACACCTATCAGCGCAGTCTACACAAAACACCTTATCCGTGTTCAATCGCATCTGAAACGATGGTGTCTTTCCGTCACAGTGGCGAGAAAGTATCATTGTGCTAGTGCTCAAGCCCGGTAAAAACCCCTGCGATTTGGACAGTTACCGTCCCATCAGCCTCACCAACGTTCTTTGCAAACTGCTGGAAGGTATGGTGAGCCGGCAGCTGTGCTGGGTGCTAGAGTCTAGAGGCCTGCTGGCTCCATGTCAGGGTGGTGTCCGTCAAGGCTGCTCCACTACAGACAACCTCGTTTACTTGGAGTACTGTATTCGTACAGCCTTCGCTCAATGCCAACATCTTGTTGCGGTGTTTTTTTATTTGAGAAAGGCGTATGATAAAACAAGGAGACGTCGCATCCTTCAGACGTTACATGAATAGGTCGGCTTCCTATTTTTATCCAAAACTTTTTAGCTGTCCGTACGTTTCGTGTCCAAGTTGGTGCTTCTCGTAGCACCCCTCATGTGCAGGAAAATGGGGTTCCTCAGGGCTCTGTTTCTCGTGTCCCCTTATTTTTAGTAGCCATAAACGGCTTAGCGATAACAGTTGGGTCGTCAGTATCACCCTCTCTCTATGCTGACGACTTCTGCATCTCTTTTAACTCTTCCAGCACTCAAGTTGCTGAACGTAGGTTACAAGGAGCCGTTCGGAAGGCACAGTCCTGGGCTCTAGCCCATGGCTTCCAGTTCTCTCCTGCAAAGACCAGAGTTATACACTTCTGTCGGTGTCTGATGGTTCATCCACAGCCCGAACTTTATCTTAACAACCACCTCTTAGAGGTTGCTGACACTCACAGGTTTTTAGGGCTTGTATTTGATTCTCGGCTGACATGGCTCCCTCACATTCGACAGCTGAAACAGAAGTGATGGCGCCAACTGAATGTTCTCCGCCATCTGGGCCATACGACCTGGGGTGCCGATCGGTCC
Organism: Locusta migratoria; assembly: GCA_026315105.1. Classification (NCBI taxonomy): domain Eukaryota; kingdom Metazoa; phylum Arthropoda; class Insecta; order Orthoptera; family Acrididae; genus Locusta; species Locusta migratoria. The sequence continues at coordinate 660,442,673 of CM048746.1, forward strand.
ACACTGTTGCGGATATACCAAGCTTTGGTGCAGTCCCGTCTGGACTTTGGATGCCTTGCCTATGGCTCCGCATCCCCCTCAGCATTGCGCTTGCTGGACCCCATTCACCACTGTGGGGTTCGCATTGCGGCAGGTGCCTTCCGCACCAGTCCTGTGGACAGTTTACTAGCACAGGCCAGGGTCCCACCTCTGCGGATCCGCCGCCAGCAACTGCTCGCGGCCTATGCTGCTCACGTCCATAGCTCGCCAGGTCATCCGAACCAACGTTTGCTTTTCTCCCGTCCTCAACAACGGCGACTCCGTTCCGGTCACACGATCACCTTCCGTGTCCAGTCCCTTCTGTTGGAACTAGAGTCTTTCCCTGTCGCATCTCTATATCGGGCCTGTACGCGTACGCCTCCATGGTGTGTACCGAGGCCATGCTCTAGGCTGGACTTGGCCGATAGACCCAAAGACTCCGTTCCTCCAGAGTCACTACGCCGTCAGTTCTTAGCTGTTGTTGCAGAGTACACTGGATACGATATCGTCTATACTGACAGTTCGTTGGTTTGTGGCCGTGTTGGCTTTGCCTATGTCCTTGGCGATCACGTCAAGCAGCGGTCTCTGCCGGATGGCTGCAGTGTGTACACTGCCGAGTTGGTGGCCATTCTCCGTGCTCTTGAGCATATGCGCTCCTGCTCAGGTTGGTTTTTTTCTGCTCTGCAGTGACTCCCTGAGCAGTCTTCGCGCTCTCGATCAATGTTACTCACGTTCCTCCTTGGTGCAGGCTATCCATGAGACACTTTTTGCTCTTGATCAGTCAGGACGCTCTGTGGTCTTCATTTGGTCTCCTGGTCACATCGGCATCCCGAACAACGAACGAGCCGATAAGCTCGCCAAACAGGCTGTCCATGCATCCATGTTAGAGATTGGCCTCCCGGCCTCAGATTACCAGTCTGTGTTGCGCCATAGAGTACGTGAGCTTGGGCCGCCGAGTGGCGTAGCCTGAGCCATCCCAACAAACTCAGGGCAATAAAGGAGACCACAGCTGTGTGGCACTCGTCCATGCGGGCCTCTCGCCGGGACTCGGTAGTCCTGTGCTGGCTCCGCATCGGCCACACCTGGCTGGCCCATGGCCATCTCCTCCGCGGTGAGGACCCGCCTCGTTGTCGTTGTGGCTCTCCCTTGACGGTGGCCCACATTTTGATGGACTGCCGTCTTGTAGCCGCCCTGTGGCGGAATTTTAATCTTCTTGCAATTTTATCTGAAGTTTTACGTAATGATGCCAATATGGCTGATTCTGTCTTAGGTTTTATTCGTGACAGCGGTTTTTACAACTCCATATGAAGCTTGTGTTGCCCCGTGGCTGACCCTTCCTATTTTATTTTCATGGTCGGTCAACCACGAACTTTAGCTTTGTCATTTCATTTCCACACTTGTTTGCTCTTTCCATGTGATTGTCTCCTTTCGTGTTGTCTCCTGCCATGTTGTCCCTTGTTGAATTTGTTGAAATTTTATTGATTGAGTGGGGTTTTCCTCCCATAGCTGTTTTAACTCTGGGCGAATTTTTCAGTGTTCACAAACTTATCTCGCTCTTTGATGGAATGGGGGACTGATGACCTCCGCAGTTTTGTCCCCCTAAAACATCAAACCAACCAACCAAGCAATCAACTGTGGTGGGACTATTCGACCGTTAAGCTAATGAGAAAGGACAGGTAGCTCATTGATAGTGTGTCGGCCTATATTTCAATATTATTATTATGAACATGTGTCTGTCTTATTAAAGCCTAGATTATTATAAAATAGAATCTTCTAAAACCTATAAAATCCTAAAACTGCACAGTTTTCACAAATTACAGTAAAACCCTGCTTTTACGTTCCTGGATTTTATGTTTTTCTCGCCATTTATACCATTTTTTGTTGCTCCTGTCAAATTTCCTATGTTCACAATGTTAATTCGGCCCCATTTTTGTGTTAACGTATTGATACTTCTCTCGTGTTTTACACTTTTTGAAACCATGTTCATGAAGAAAAAAAAGACGCAATTGACATAAATTGACACCGACATGGCTTTCACCATCAAGTTAAGCAATCAAGTTTCTTGACACTTTACATTTATTCAAACGTATATTTCGCACTTCATTGTTTGCAGTACGTGTCTAGTTGACTAACGTGTCTAGTTGACTAATGGCGCAGAGTAACTCATCAGCCTCTTCTCTTTGTTTACACACCTGGTAGTTTTTCATGATTTGCATGACGCATTACAAGAATTTATTCTTATTGTGAAATTCAAATATTTATCTAATAACTCACCGTAAAGAGGCTTGCTGATCTGCTGACAGATATGAAAATAGATAATCACTTTCACATAATTTAAATATTCGGCCATGGCCTTTGTCAGAAAAAGAAACACATACATTCACGCAACTGTATACACACAACCATCATGTCCGGCCACTCCAGCGACACAAGAATCTAGAGAGTGTGAGTGAGGTGGGGTGTGAAGGGGGGAGGATGCCGGGTAAAGGTGGAGATTGAAAGTTTCGCGTTTCGTGATGCAGTTTAAAGGCTCTGATAAGTGGGAATTTGAATTGGGGCAATGAATATAGTGAAGGGAAGGCACAGGAAAGGATAAAAGGGAAGTGTAGAGGAGTGTGGAAAGGGAGTGGGAGGATTTGAAATGATAAGAATAATCAGGAAAAATAAAAATTGGAAAAAAAGGAAAAAAAAATTAAGTTAGGAAAATAAGTAAAAATAAAAAGTAATTAATTAAGGGGATAAAGTAAGTGCTGATACACATTTGCAAGGAAGACATGAGATATAGGATAATGAATGGGGAAGGAAGAGGGGCAGAAGATGTTAGGCATGGGGTGCAGGGATGGGAAGTTAACTTAGGTTCAGGCCAGGATAAGCTTGATGGACATGATGATTATGTGTATATAGTTATCTGAGTGGTGTTCTGTTGCCCACCCAACCTTCAAAACATCCTAGTCCATCCCTATGCAACTCTCAACCGCAATCCCTTACCACAAGGATCATATCCCTGTAGAAGAGCCCAATGCTAAACCTGCCAAATCCGCCCTCCCAGCACTTCCTTCTCCAGTCCTGTCACAGGCCTATCCTACCCCATCAGAGGTTGGGGCACCTGTGATAGCAGCCATGTGATATACCAACTCTGCTGTAATCATTTCACAGCATTTTATATTGGTATGACGAAAATCAGGTGTGCGTCACGATGAATATTCATTGCAAGATGGATCAACCTGTGGCACAACATGAAGCTGAACACAGCACTCTGGATTTCAATGGCTGCGTCACTACTTGAGCCATCTGGATCCTCCCCTCCACGACTAGCTCTCTGAACTGCGCAGATGGGAAGTGTCTCTTCAACACATTCTGTGGTCACATCCATCCTGGCCTCAGCCAAAGATAACTTCCCATCTCTGCAGCCTATGCCTAACATCCCCCCCCCCCTCCTCTTCCTTCCCTATTCATTATCCTGTATCTCATGTCTTCCTTACAACTGTGTTGCCACTTACAATGTCCCATTAATTAATTACTTTTTATTTTTCCTAACTTTATTTTTTCCCCTTTTTCCAATTTTTATTTACGTTATTATTCTTGTCATTTCAAATCCCCTCACTCCCTCCCCACACTCCTTGACACCTCTCTTTTATCCTTTCCCATGCCTTCCCTTCACTGTATTCATTGCCTCTATTCAAATTCCCACCTATCAGAGCCTTTAAAACATCCCCACCTTTACCCGGCATCCTTCCTGTTCCACTCCCCACCTCATTCACAGTCTAGATGCCTGTGGCTCTGGAGTGACCAGACATGATAGTTGTGTGTGTATAGTCGTTTGAGTGATTGTGTGAATGTATGTGTTTCTTTTTCGGACGATGACCGTTGCCGAAAATTTAGCTTGTGTGAATGAGATTATCTATTTTTGTGCCAGTCAGCAGCTCAGCGAGCCAAATTATTGACATTCGTATCAGATTTTCCATTGTTAAAATATTAAATAAGTATCTTTTCTGAACTTTTATGAATGGTGAGAGTGATGGTTTGCTTGTGTATGTTCTTCTGACCATTGAAGATGGCACAGTATATTGTAAACTCAAAAACAAGATTATAGTGAGAGATGCCAACCCTGTACAAATGTCACAAAAATACTTGTGCATATATTTGCACTTACGAACACCAATAAATTCTTGAATATTGTCATGCAAAACATTGAAATACAAAAAGTGCAACTTGTGCAGTTTTAATATGTAAATAATGAATACCAGTTAAAGGCTTACTGTTAAAGTCGATTCTGATGCATGAAATTACGTCAAAATATTCTACTTCCTATAAAGTTCCACTTAGTATTTAAAATAGTATAAAATTCGGATAACCTTTGTTATATAATAAACTTCCTTGCGAGTTTTAGGATGCCTATTACAGTAAAACCCCTTTTTAACGAATCTCTGGGGACTCAATTTTTTTTTTCCTTAAAAAGGGGGTTTTCCTTAAATGGGGTTTTTGTCTAGGTACACAGGAGTGACCCAGAATCATTATTCAAGCGTTTTTAGGAGATGTAGTTGATATTTAATTGTAAACTTACCAATTGACTGCCAAAAATTTGAATACATCATAAAAACACACACATTTCACAGAACACATTCATTACTGTTTTTTTTTTTTTTTTTAAATCAAAAAGAGTTGTTTGTTTTCTCCTTCCAGCATACTGTAATGAGAGAAGTTGTTGCTCAAGTTGGTTGATATTTGCCAGCATTGCCTCCTCTACATTAAAAGTGGAAAAGTAGTTTCTGACAGTGTCAAGTCCTTCCACAGCAGCTGCAAAACTTAGTGCAATGGCCTTTTCATCATCTTCTTCATCATCATCATCGTCACAAACGCCACCACCTTGTACCTCAGAGCGTGCCCTCATTACAATTTCACACATCTCACTCACGTTCACCTCAGGTGTCGATGGATCACATGAAACAAAGTCCTCCAATGTCAAATATTCAGGAACATATGCAAATCTCCATTCTTCTTCAGGAACAATGTCATCCTCTTCTACGACATATGTAGCCTTGGCACAACCAGCCTTTGCAAAACAATTTAACGCTGTCTGCTGCGGTACAGTTTTCCATGCAGTAACAAACATGTGCATGGCTTGTAAAATGTTTAATTTCATCGCCTGCTTTCTTTCAAGGTAGGTAATAGATTTTTGAACTGCTGCTCTGTATTTTGCTTTGACAGAGTGTATTATGACTAGATCAAGAGGCTGCAGGTGGCTAGTACAGTTTGGTGGGAAAAACAAAACTTTTATATTTCTCAAAAATTGTGTTTCTTTGGGATGTGCAGGGCAACAATCAATAATCAGCACTATTTTTCTCCCTGCAGCACCCCTCTTGGCATCTAAATGCCTGAGAAATCTTATAAAGATTTCGGTTGTCATCCAGGAATTACTATTGTACCCGTACATACAAGGCAGTGTTTTCATATTTTTAAAACACCTGGCTGTTTTGAATTTTCCTATTATCAGTGGCACCAACTTCTCACTTCCGTCACTGTTAAGACATAATAATGCAGTCATTCTGTTCTTACGATATTTTTCTTACCTGTGTGGCACTTTTCTCCCTTCACAGAATATCTTTTTCCGGAAATTAAATAATAAAACACGCCAGTTTCAACTACTTTAAAGATGTCTCTGGGCTCATAGTCCTGTATTAAACGTGGTAGTGTAGTGCTCTTCCAATAACTTACAGTTTCTATAACAACAGCCTTACTCTCGTCACTTATATTCTGTAGTGTGAGTTTATGACGCTTTTTAAAACGATCTAGGCATCCATTTGATGCACAAAAATGTTGTACACCTATTCTGACAGCAATTTCCGGAGACTTATCTTGAAGAATATTCCCACTTACACGAATGTAGCCTCCTCTTACGCCATGAAACCACTTTAAATGAACATTTTCCACTTCACTGAACGTCGAAGTTTGAATGTTCTTCCTTGTGGATCCCATGGAACCGCTAGCTTCAGCATTTAATAGTGCTTCCTTGTTTTTCAAAATGCTGAACAAAGACGATGGTGCTAAATCGTACTTCTTCACCATGTCCGATTAAGTTTTACATTACGATTATCTTCCATGTCATGGATGACAGTCAGTTTTTGTTGAATTGTGCTTGCAGGCCATAACTTCACAACAATAAAACTCTGTAAAACTGATGATTTGCGTAAAGTAACCAGTACAACACTTCGCGGCTTGCACTTCGTATAAACAACAGACATCAGATCACGTGACTACTAATGCGGAAACTGCATTCTGATTCGTTCAATACTTTTTCCACTATCGCTACACTGCAATTTGATCTATACACAGCCCATGTCGATCGAAAGAATCAATTACTTAACTTTTCCTGCCAATGTACGGCTTATAACATAAATAAAGAAACTGAAAGAAATCGGAACTCGCTTTCACATGTTAGGAATTTCGTAAAAACGTGATTTGATTTGAAGTAAGTTTCATCTTTATTCCTTGAAAGCGGGATTTGTTAAAAGCGGGGAAAAATTACATTGTTCTTATGGGAGTTCTGCCGGGACCGATGGAAATATTCATTAAAAGGGGGTTTTACTGTACGTACATATATCACAAATAAATCATTAAAATGCAAGAGTGTTCGAGTAAGCATATTTTACCATTTAAAACATTTTATACGATTTTCATTAAGTCCCTGGAAAAGTGCAAAAGCGGGGTTCTACTGCAATATTTAAAATATTATCTGCAAGAACTATAAAAAATAAAATATAAATTGACTTGAATGTGTGCCCATTGCATTTATAAACTGTCAGCCTATCCACTCACCCAATGAAACATTTGTAGACTGACTATAAAATCCGTGCTTAGTTCCAAAATGAAGGTTTTGAGAAAACATTTTAAAAAAAAAACCTAAAATGAACAGTTTGTTTTTAAGTGCAATTTTTTTGCCCTAATTTGTGTCTACCGTTAATATTTAAAGACTTATTACAGTTGAATTGACAATTCAATTTTTATCTTTACGAAAATAAAATTTCCCTGATAAAAAATAAGATTAGGGCTATGTGCCATACCCTCTAATGTAAAAACCGGGCTACGTACCATACCCTTTACTGTAAAAACTGGGTTATGTGCCATACCCTCTACTGTACAAACCGGGCTATGTCCAAAATTCAAGTAAATGGAAAGCTAAGTGCATTTATTTTGGTATAATAATCAGCAACACATTTTGGTATGTTGTTCATTTAAAGTGCAGTCGGTAAAATATAGGTTGAGGCTTTGTTTGAAAAAAAAAAATAATAATAATAAAAATAAAATAAAATAAAATAAACTATGAATATGTTTACTTACATTTATTACAAATAAAATATGGAAGTGATTCTCTTTGAGATGGTACAATGTTAAGTAACAGAAAAATTACACATTTATCTTAAAAGCACTCTTACTGACATAACTCTTCGTAATAAAGGTGTTTTTTCGGGTAAGGAATAAACTTTTTCAAATCTTCCTTTTTCTCAGTTTTCAATCTTCCTTCCAGTTCCAAGAGTGGTAGTTCCAGTTCTTCTATTGTTTCCCTTTTAACTCCTTTCTTGAACACATTTATCTGCCTCCATGCCTCTAGTTCATTAAAAGGTTTTTAATAAAGACTGTTCCAGGGTTGTTCTTTGAAATTTTCTCCAGGCAACCTTTGACATTTCCAGATTAGTGGTGTTAAGGTAGGCTTGTGCTGTCTTAGCGAAGTCAAAGAAATCATCCTTTTCCATCAATGTTGTCATAAATGGCCGGTGATGACAAGCATTACAAAAAACTCTGACAAGATCTACAGGGACCTCACACTTCTCAAACCTTTTTCGGATTTTGATTATAGCAAAGTCACAGTCACAGCTAAGGTATGAATGGCCAGAAATGACGTACTTGTGATGAATTTCGTCAAAATAATCATTACAGATCAGGTAGATCCATAAGAACAGTATCATTTTATTTTTGTTTTGACTGCAGCAGTTGTCATCCATAGAATCAGTTTCTTTTTCTGGGTTAATTTACTTTTAATGCCTCTTAAAATTCAACTAGCAATTTTATTTCCTCCCCTGCCACCCATGCCTTCGTGCCAAACGAACATGCACCCTTAATTATTGTCAGCCATGTGCAAATATAAGTTGAAACAAGATAATTGGTGCAGATAGTAGACCTGACAATGTGTCAAAGTGGGCAATAACAAAACTTGTTGTAAGTCTACGGACATTGTACAAGTATCACTTGCAGGGGTCATTGACTCTTCCATATCACATTTCATCTCTTCCCTGTTTTTCACTACTTTGCACTCAGAACAAAAACACATATACAAACAACTGTGACATTAAATGCCGAAGGAATACAACTTTGAGCTATTAATAAATGACAACTTAGGTCTATCATGTCATAGTGGTATTTAAACCTACCGCAACAGGTGAAGGTTGTTTCTCAGGCGCTGTCATGTTCCAGCTGTTTTTGTAGGACTTTCCTTCTGTTCTAAGCTTTTTCTTGCATTGAGAAACACTCCCTTACCACTTTTACGGCACTTATTTACCACTTCCTTTGCAGAAAATAGCACCAAATGAATAGTTACTGCTTGCTACACGATGGAACCTCAAATCAAACAGTAATAATAAAGCTCACGTCAACCTCTGGCCACCTGGCACATAGCCCAGATTTGACTTTACAACAGGTGGCACATAGATCGTCGCACAATCTTGTAAGGAACATTAGAACTACTCCCACACTGAATAACAGATAGCCCGCTTTTTGCTGAATAGTGTTATGTATATAGCCCACATTTTCACAATAAAACGAAATTTTTCATTTTTGGCATTTACCACGGATTTTATTTTCAGTCTAATACTTGAGAAGCAGTTCGTTGTAGTAAATGTACACACATGGAATTTTTATACCTCAACCATTTCAACGTGCTCAAATAATGATTTCCAAAATAAATAATTGTGAGTTAAAGTGCAATAAATCTCAACATATACTGTATCTTAACTATTGTATTGTTTCTATTTGACAATGTAAACAGCAAGCTGAATCTCCACAGACTGCTGGAGTTGGCAACACTCGCACTTATGAGCTTGGGCATAGGCAACACTCTGTTCTTGAACTTTAAATTATTCAGCCAGGTAATCTTTTTGTCTCCCATTGTACATGAAAAACGGTATTACAGTTGAGTCCATCAATGTTTCTAAACACTGAACTGAAAAGATATTTAAATGTTGTGCAGGTGTGAATTAGTGTAGTAAAACTAAACTTCTAATTGTCGTTAATTATATGTCTCCTGACTCAGATTGGAATACATTTATGCTCAAGCTAGAGAGGGTTCAATGTTCTCTTTATAGAAAGTACAAACAATTAGTTGTATGTGTTAATTTTGATATTAATTGTGTGATTTTGTAAGAAAAGTTTGCTTTTAAATTTTCTTAATTCTTATCACCTGTTTGTTGCAAACAGTATTCTTCCTTTCAAGAGTGCAGGGGAGTAGCAACACAACAATAGACAACATGTTTGTTCATATTAATAATGAAAATTCCAGGTTGCTATTCATCCATATAATGAGGACAGTTTAAAACACACCACAAAGATGTAATGGCAGGCACATACAAAGAATACCCCCATACAACACTTAAGTTATCGTCCATGGCCTTCTTCAGAATAAGGGACATTCATGCAATCTCACAGACTTGCTTTACAGTCACACAAACTGCAACACAGTCATCTCCGGCTGCCGCACTCTGAATCACACCCTGCTGTGAGGAAATTTGGGAAGGGTGGGGTGATAGGAAGGTTGTGTCATGGTGGTGGGGATGGATACAGCACAGCCTTATAGAGCATGTATGTATTAGATTGGTGAAACGACATGCAGCTCATGGAGTGGGGGGGGGGGGGGGGGGGAGAAGAAGAAGTTGTGCAAACTCCCATCTGTGCAGTTCAGAAACGTTACTGGTGGGTGGTAGGATCCACATGGTCCGGATTGTGAAGCAGCCATTGATATTAAGCATGTGATCCGCTACATGTTATGCCACCTTCTTTTTAGCAACATTTGGCAGTGGCTATTCATCCTAATGGACAACTGGTTGGTGGTCATGACAATACAGAAAGCTGTGCAGGGATTTCAGAATAGTTAGTAAATTTCATGGCTGCTTTTACAGGTGGCCCCGCCTCTGTTCAGATAGGATAAACCTCTGACGGGACTGGAATGGGAAGTGCTGGGTGAGTGGATTGGACAGGTTGTGCAGTGGGGTCTTTTACAGGGATATGATCGCTGTGGCAGTGGGCTGAGTTTCGGGGTGGCTTTGGGATGGATTAGGATGTTATTGAGTTTGAGTGGTTAACGAAACACCACTTTAGGAGGGGTGAGAAGGATCTTGGGCAGAATGTATCTCATTTCTGGGTACAAGTACAGAAAAACAAAATGTTGACGAAGCATGCAGTTTAGTTGTAGTATTGGGTGACAAGGGGAGCACTCTTTTTTTTTTTTATGGTTACTGGTGGTAGATAGAGGAGTTGGGATGTGTGGGGGTATAGGACAGGAGATAAGTTTGTAGACTAGGTATTTGGGGTAGTTTCTATCTATGAAGGCCTTTGCGAGACGTTCACCATATTCAGACAGGGACTGCAGATACACCATCCAGGAGCGGCCAGACAGATTTCCCGAGTCTTATCGTCACACATCCCAAATCCTCCGTCTACCACCATTAACCATCCACAAAAGAGCACTCTCTTTTCACCCAGTACTACCTTGGACTCTAACAACTAAACTGCACCCTTCACCAAGGTTTTAATTTTCTGTCCTCATGCTTAGAAATCGAAGACATCCTGCTCAAGATCCTTCCCACTCCTCCTAAAGTGATGTTCCGTCACCCTCCCAACCTCCCTAATATTCTACTCCATCCTTATGCCACCCCAAAACCCAGCACACTGCCACAGGGATCATATCCCTGTCAAAGATCCCGTTGCAAGACCTGTCCAATCCACCCACCCAGCACTTTCTATTCCAGTCCTGTCACAGGATTATCCTACCCAATCAGAGGCCAGGCCAGTGTTAAATTTACCAACTCTGCACAGCATATAATTTTGGTGTGACGATGAACCAGCTGTTCGTCAGGGTGAATGGCCACCGCCAGACTGTGCCCAAAAACAACCTTGTGGCACAACATGCAGCAGATCATATAATTGATTTCAATGGCTGTTTACAACCTAGGCAATCTGGATCCTCCTTTCACCACTAGCTTTTCTGAACTGCACAGATGTGAGTCCACACATATTATTTGTTTTGTTTTGTTTTGTATGGCTTTCCTCTCCTCATGCCCCCTCCCTTCCCCCAGTTCCATTCCTGAGCTGCATCTCATTCCACCCAACTAATACATACATGCTCCGTAAGGCTGTGCTGTATGCATCCTCATCACCATGACACATCCTTCCTATCTCCCTTCCCATCACCCTATTTCCTCACCGCAGAGTGTGAGTATAATAGCTGGACGTGTGACTGTGAAGTGTACCTGTGAGATTGTGTGAATGCTCTTTATTCCTAAGAAGCCCATGGACAAGAGCTTAAGTTTTGTATATGTGTGTCTTTTTTATGTGCCTGACACAGCTTGTTGTTATGTCTTTTGGTGAATTGTAAGCTGTCCTTACTATATTGTTGTTTGTTCATTCTTTATTATTAGAGGGGCATTCTATTCGCAAAATAGTGGATGGCCTTTCAGACCACGATGCACAAACTTTAACTTTAAAAGGGTTTTGTGCTCAGTTATAAACTATTTTAACATTGGCAAATCTAATTGAAATGTCAATAATGGAGGATAGATAACAACTCACTGTAAAGTGGCTCGCTGAGCTGCTGACAGGCACATAAAATAGGCAATCACGTTCCCACCAAAAAGAAACACATACACTCAAACAATCACTCAGACAATTGAGTTAGAGGGTGGCAGCCAAAGATGGTGGTTGAGTAACAGTAAAGTGTGCCAGTATAATTGTGAGAATGTTCTCTATTCTGAAGAAGGTCAATTGCCTGTAGCTTAAGAGTGTGTGTGTGTGTGTGTGTGTGGCTGTCTTTGTGTCTTTTTTACGTGTTGTCACAGATCATCATAAATCTTTTTGGTGAGTTATAAATTGTTCTTATTACATTGTTGAATTCAAACCTGGACTTTCCATTATTAAATTTAACCAGCAAAAGTGTTTGATTGTGTTGATCACAAGATATTGTTGCAGAAGTTGGGACATATGGAGTAAGGGACGTAGCTCACAATTGGTTCACCCCTTACTTTAATAACAGATAGCTGAAGGCGATTCTCTGCAATTTTGAAAATGGTTGTGATATGCTCAGTTAACCCGCGAGGACTCATGCGTGAGCATTTTGCTCACAGTAATTTTAAATAATCATCATTTTTACCAAGTTTAATTATTCAAATATTTGTGTTCTCTTATAAACACAACTAGAAATACTTATTTAGACGTATTAAGTACATTACAAACTGTTCTTTGACTGTCAGAAAAATGCTGTACACGCATTTGATCGCATAACTTTTAAAGACACGAGTTCTTGCAGGTTAAGTGGTGTTTGAGCCAGGATCCCGGGGCCACTGTTGTTTCTCATTTATATAAATGATATGCCTTCTAGTATAACAGGTAATTCTAAGATATTAACTGTTTCCTGATGACACTACCTTGGTAGTGAAGGATGTTGGTGGGAATATTGATGCCATATCAAATAATGCAGTTTAAGAAATAAGTTCCTGACTTGAAGGAAATAAATTTATGCTAAATCACAGTAAGACTCAGTTTTTATCGTTTGTAGCACTCAATTCAGCAAACTCTTAACATTTCAATTACACAGATGGGCATTTGATAAGTGAGACTAAACAGTTCAAATTTCTACCTGTTCAGATAGATAGTAAGTTGTCTTGGAAAGCCCATGTTCAGGACTTTGTTCAAAAACTAAATACTGTATTGTTAAATATAAGAACTTTTTCTGAAATATGTGATAGTTCAACAGAAAAAGTAGTCTACTTTGCTTACTTTATTTACATATGACTTATGGTGTTATTTTTGAGAGCAACTTCACTGATTCAGAAAGGGTATTCATTGCGCAGAAACGGGTAGTTCGAGCAATATGTTGGTATGCCCACTTATTGACCCTTTTAGTATCCTGGGAATTCTGACATTGGTCTCTCAGGACATTTTATTTTTAAAGTCATTTGTTGTTAATATTTGGCTATTCCCAGGAGTTATCAGCTTTCGCTCCGTTATTACTAGACAAAAATCGAATCTGCATTTGGATCAGACCACATTGACCCTTGTGCAGAAAGGTGTGCAGTATTCTGTCGCATTCAGTTTTTAATAAGCTGCCACAATAATTCAAAAAGCTTAGCAGTCATCCACACACACTTCCACGGCAACACTCAGTAGTTTCCTCATGGTTCACTCTTTCTATACTGTCGAGGAATTCTTGTAAAAGATTAGAATTAAGCTAATTTCTTTATTATGCTGTTGGTTCTGCTTACTTATTCCTAGACATGTAGTGTGCATAGGATTGTGATGCATTTAACTTCATCAATTACAACTCATTTCTTACAATCTGATGTGCTAACTCGTTCCATGACTAAAGAGACTTGCTCTTCATTTCACTCCAGCATAACATGAAAAATAAAAATAAATAAATAACCTCTACTGTAAAATATGGATATTTTTGGTAGTTTTGGGCTTTGTAACAATGGGACTTATTTTCAGACATTTCAATTAAGTAGTGTAATATTTAACAATTCTACAGCCACAGGAACAACACTGTAATATTGACATTGTTGATCATAAACCACTTTTTATAGCATTATTACTTATAGGCAAGAAAATATATTTTTTTTAAATTAATGTGGAAGTGTTCACATGACTATTCATGTTGAATTCAACTAAATGGATTTTCTTCATTTTATTTGTGTGATGATATTTACCATTTTACTTGGTGAACTGTGTACTTCAAAAATGAATATTGCTGATCCCTTCTGTCATGAGTGTTTTTCTGTTGTCAGGATGGTTTTTGAGTTGCTCCTGAACTTTCACGGATCTCCTCACATCAGCAGTGTCAACCTCATGACATGCATGGGGTCTTTGACACTGATAGCCAAGATGCGACCACAGCTTTTCATGGGAAAAGTTATCACTGCTTTTGAGAATTTGCACAGTGAGTTGTATAATGTCTTTAGACCTTTACATAGTCCTACTTAACACATACAAGAAATGTATAGAAAAATGGAGGCAGCCACTTTTCTCCACTTTGTTACATATCCAAACACCCAGTCATTGGTTGTAGTTGCCATTTCACATTCACTCAGTGCTTTATTGGCATGATTTTATATTTGGTTTTTAATAATAGTTTATTTTATAATAAGTTTTATTGTAATAATTCGTTTAATAGCCACTTTTGTATTGTAAAGGGCAGAGATGTTTAATTGGTGATATTGTGGGCTTTTGGATTCAGCTATTGGTAAGTGTTGGTGGAGACCAAACGGTGGTTCCTGTTCAACAAAGAAATTGTCTTTATTTCTCTGTAAAGATGAATGTTGAGCCGCTGACAGACACAAATAAAAGACTGTGTTGGGCAGCCAGTGACGGCTGACGTGTGTGGACGAGTGCGCCTGAGTGATTGTGTGGGTGAGTGTTCTCTTTCTCAGGAAGGTCGCGGCCATACATTTAGAATTGTGTGTGTTTGAGTGTCTTTTATTTGTACCGGTTGGTGGCTCAACGTTCGTCTTTACGGTGAGTTGTTCCCTATCTACATATTGTTATTAACATTCCTTACTGGACATTCCATTGTTGTTAATTGTCTTTATTTATTATTACAATATGTCAGGTTGGCTTTTTCTTGCATTTTCTTGTGCATGCAATATTCCGACCATGGGCGGTCATGTGACAACTGCAGTTGTCACTTGCTAGCGGCTATTGTGCTGCATCAGGCATTGGATGGAATGCCCCATTGTGGCAAGTGGCATATCTGATGTAAGAGAACTGCAGCATTCCTACTGAAGCCCAGCTGTGTTGAACAGTGGAGTGATGTCAGGCAACGGTGGGCCTCCTGTAGACACGAAGGCAGTAGCGTGTGATGTTGGCATCATGAACAGCTGTGTTTATCACACCTCTGGCAGCGAAACCTTGTGGCTCACTGCAGCAGCGTGGACAGTCGCCCAGTTTTGACGTTGGAGTCTGGGGTTCAGGGCTCGGCATCAGCCACGGTTTAGATGTCGTGCTGAGAGTCGCAGACAGTGCGCACTATTGCTGACCACTGCACTCCACCCAGTGATGATGGAAATGTGTGGCACAGACTGGGCAGCGTATTACTGTCCAGCTGTCACCAATCGATGACAATGAAAACAAGTGGCACAGATCAGACAGTGTGTGACCGACGAAACAATGACGAGCTGGTTGGTGCCCTTTAAATATGCTGCTCCGCTGCTGAATTTGGTAGTGGAACCTTCCAGAATGGGTCATTGGGTCCAGGGTTGAAGTCTGCATGCTGGTTCATCATATGTCAGCACCTTATGCCTGGAGCAGTCTCTTCTAGCTGTAGTTGACTTGTGCAGTTTGGCGCCAGGAACTATAACTGCACATTGCATAAATTATAAGTCCCCATTCTTGTATTGAGACTATGTAATTGCTTTGCAAATAGTTCCGATGTCATCCATGCTTTCTTATTGACAGCGTAATTTGTGGGCAATGTTTTCATGTTTTTGAGACAGTGTGGGTTTTTTCTGTTTATTTTTCCCCCCTTGCCGATCACAATGGGTTTAATTTTTTCTGAGCCATCAATGTTAACTCCGAACCTTACAATAAGACGAACTTTGTTGTGTTTCCCACCTTGACAATTTTCACCTTTGTTCGGAAGGACAGTGAAAAGTAGGCCAATTTCATCAATATTAAAAATGTCTTTTGGTTTAAACTGAGGTAACAGTTCCTGCAGTTTTCCACTTTGCCATTCACTAACAGTCTCCATATTTAAGCTGTTGCATTTGCCGAACTCAGTTTTGTACACAACATTTTATCGCTTCTTGAATTTGTCGCTCCACCCGTTGGCAGTCTGTGAAATTCTCGATGCCCAGAGTATTGGCCATCTTCAGCGCCTTTTTGTGCAACATTACGCCACTCACTGGGATGTTATGTTGGAAGCACATGCTGTCTGATACCAGTTCATCATCATGTCTTCCAGCTGTGAATATTTGGAGTAAGTAGCATATTTCAATTTTTTTAATTTGGTCCACTGTTCCTTGCACTTGCCAAAATAGTGTCTTTGTTTCTCATTACGGTTCTGAGCTTAGATGCATGTATTCCTAAGCTCTGAGCTAACGCAACACGTATTCTGCAATGTGCTTCAGCTCTTTAGATAATTCTAACTTTATCTTCCACCGAAAGGCCTTTCCTTTCTTTTATCGCAATATTCTACTGCGGGTAGAAAATACTCAAAAATAAAACAGCAAACTAGATAACACACTCAGCTACGAACCATGACACAAAACTAAAAAAATTATTCAATAGCTCTTGCCTCGTTGTTTTGCCGAAGTACATATATAAGTGATATTAAAAATCGACTTGCTTCATTCTGTAGCAACAACTTTGTCAGTGCAGCCAACTTAGCAAATGTTGGCTAGCAACGAGTTTATCATATTATTATACAGTACTAATAATATGTAGATAGGGAACAACTCACTGTAAAGATGAACATTGAACTGCCAACAGACAAATAAAAGACACAAAGACACAACACACAATTTCTAAATTTTCGGCCACAGCCTTCCTCAGAAAGAGAACACTCATCCACACAATCACTCAGGCACACTCAGCCACACACGTCAGTCATCTCTGGGGTGGAAGCGGAGAGGGAAGATAAGGGTGGGGATACAACAAGCAGAGGCGATGTCAGGCGGAAAATGAGATGCAGTATGAAAAAGGGGGTATATATAGATTCTCTCTCTCTCTCTCTCTCTCTCTCTCTCTCTCTCTCTCTCTCTCTCTCTCTCTGTGTGTGTGTGTGTGTGTGTGTGTGTGTGTGTGTGTGTGTAGAAAATTAAAAAATTAATAATAATATAAAAAATTAAAACCAGGAAGCACACAGTAGGGAAAGGGGCATGAATAGGAAGGAAATGTAGGATGTGAGGGGGAGGGGGATGGGGGGGGGGCATCGAATTTAGGATGTTAGGTTATCTGAGGTTGAGGCCAGGATGGTTGCAGGGCCATAGGATGTGCTGTAGGGATAACTCCCATCTCTGCAGTTCAGAAAAGCTGGTGGAGGAGAGGAGGACCCAGATGGCTCGGGTGGTGAAGCAGCTGTTAAAGTCCAAGTAGTTTACAATGAAAATCTGTGTAAGCAGACAAGCCAATATATCTGTTGTGGCCTAGCGGGCCATTCAGATCATGCACGCCCTTACTGTGCTCTGTGGCTGGCGCTGGCCCTGCCAAGTTAGTTCCTGGCCTAGCCACGGGAGGGCACGGTCGTCTAAGACAGCTGACATGAGCTGCGCACCATCTGCTGGCGGGGCGCTGTCAAACGGCCGGAGTGACGGCCGGGTCATTCTTCGAGTGAACGCGGAACAAGCTGATAGTGTTTATGCCAAACTGTGTTTTCATCAATATCTTTTTAAAAGGTTTACTTGGGGGGATTTTTAATAAATAAAAACAAAGAAAACTTTATTGTCACCTTTAGCTATCTCAATACTTCAATACTAAATAGTAATATATTGTGACTTCAGAATTACAAATCTGGATACCGTGATGTGCTTACAACATGGCTGGACCATGTTTTACCTTACATACAGAGGTTGTTTCATTTTTGCCTTATTCTTGTCCAAGCCCAGATATTAAAGTATTAAGAGGTTCTTGAGAACCCCGCCCCTCCTCTCTCCCGAGTAATTTTGGCTGGTCTGCTTTTGCGAATTTTCATTAGTCTTCAAGCCTATCAGAATTGTTTACTATTCAAATATTTATATTATTTTTAAATCTCATCTCATTTTTGCATGTAACTTTCTTATGAGAAAAAGAATCTGGATGTGTCATTTATGTTTCCATTGCAGAAAACCTACCACCGACCTTGTCAAAGTCACAAGTCAGTTCAGTGAGCAAACACCTTAAGATACAGTTGCTAAATCTGCTGAAACAGCCATCCTCCTTTGACTTCCACAGCAACATAACTGCCTTGCTGTCTGACCTGGGAGCTACTCACCAGGAGGTAATGTATAAGATACAGTGTGTGATGTATATCCTGCGGAGTGAGTGTACCTTTTGATTGAAAGCTATGTTCCACACAACCAGAAATTGTGGATTGTATAAAAGCTAATTTTATAGCCTAGTTATTTGTCAATTAAATTGATTAATCTTCATGATTGCCGCAATGGATTGATTAGCCATGCATACTGGAGCGCCGTGTTGCGGTGTGCGTGGCAGTTCGCCATTGGGGGTTTGAATACCCCTCGGGCATGGATGTCTGTGCTGTCTTTAGTATAAGGTAGTTTGTAAGTTTAGGGACTGATGACCACGTAGTTAAGTCCCATAAGCTCTACAAACATTTGAACATTTGAATCTTCATGATTATCTTTCCTCCCAATGTCTTTCTGCTTCCTTTAAGCTTTTGCAGGCTCTGTAGTCATTACCTGATGTCAGAATGTCATAATGGAGAAGACTGAGTTACCATTGCACTGTGACAATAGATAGTGTGTGTAGCTGAGAAATCTATTGTAATAATTGAAGTTGTCCATTTTCTTTCTGACGAAGTTTGTTCAGGAGATACTCTGCAGTTGACATTATGAGAGCTCTATTAATGTCATAGGCGAGGATCGCTTGTGAAGAAGTTTGTGAACATTTCTTTCTACAGTTGAAAACGTAGTCTTGTGAATTACATGATGTTAAATTTTTGTTCGGGACCTGGACTTGAATGTAGACTGTTGGCTTTCATTGGCAATGTCTTCAATAGTGGAACTATCAAGAACCAACTAGGAATATTACTTCCAGTATTTGTCTCCTACTTTGTATGCTGTGAAAACAAGGTACAAGTTGTGTATGGCTAAATCAGTTGGGCTAAAGTTCTGATTCCAGATTTATGCTACAAGTCATTTTAGAGACATTGTCTGGCAAAGGTTAAGCACTCAGTAGTGCTTGAAACGAAGTTGCACTCTTTCTGACCTGGATGCATGCTCCAAAAATGTCTTAAAGTTGTTGTTGCCTCTCCTGAGGCAATCTGATGCCTAACACTTGTAAATGGTCCTCTGTTTCCTCAATACTGGCTCTTGGATGGAGTTAACATCTGATGGTATCATGATACTGTCATCTGTGAGCTGAGAGATCACAGAGGAGGATGCATGATGGCTGTGATGTACCATTGTGGTTTCAGAGCTCTCTTGACATCCACCAGCTGTTGCCTGAAGTCATACTCGATAGTTTCCTACATCTTGATGTGATGAGTAACATTGCGGTGGCTCTGCGAAACATACGAAAACACTCCTCTCCTTTTATCACCAGACTTGCCATTTATGATCATCCAAGCTAATGGAGTACTGTTTGTCATTGCTAATCAGTATGTGATGCTCTTCTTCAGCAGTTCATACTTCCTGGTCACGGCACCAATCTGAATGTAGCTCTTGTACTTTGGTGTTAATTGTGGCCTTTGTATGGGTCTGAATTTCCCTATACTTGTTACAACTAGGCTCCATCTGAGACAGGATACAGATAAGTAGATACTCTGTTGCTTATTTTTGGATGGCAAATGCAAATGTGATGGGTTACAATGTGCTTAGTGCACAATATAGTAACTTTTATTATGTTGATTAGCCACAGTCACCCAGAAACTTGATAAAAGAGTCCTGTCACTGGACTGGTAATGCGCTGGACTCTCATTCGGAAGGATGGTGGTTCAAATCCACCTCTGGCCATCCAAATTTAGGTTTTCCGTGATTTCTCTAAAATACTCTAGGTAAATGCCGGGATGGTTCCTTTAGAAGGCACGGCCAATTTCTTTCCCAATCCTTACCCGAAACTCTGGGCGTTAGCTCCATTTCTAATGACCGAGCTGTCGACAGGACGTAAAACCCTAAGCTTCCTTCCTTCCTTGTCACTGGACCGAGCCAAAATGAAATGTTACTGTTCTATGTATGTTTTTTTACAGACAATCTGTCATCTTGTTGCTGGATGAAGTAACTTTCACCTTTTAGGTTTCTTCCAGTCACCATAATCAAGGATTTTTTGCATAAGGGTTTATGTAGAAGCACTATAGTGATGATGCATTGACAATGACAGACAATATGTAATAACCATTCCAAGGATGTTACAAATTCAGGCAGTATACAGCAAAGTAGCCTGCAAAATATGGCACCACAATATATGCGCTCTGTGATGTCAGGTCCACCCCCATGAACCATAGACGTTGCTGAGGTGGGGTGGCATGCGTGCCTCAAAGGTACAGATAGCCATACCATAGATGCAACCACAGTGGAGGGGTATCTGTGGAGAGGCCAGACAAACGTGTGGTTCCTGCAGAGGGGCAGCAGCCTTTTCAGTAGTTACAGGGACTACAGTCTGGATGGTTGACTGAGCTCGCCTTGTAACATCAGCTAATGTGGCTTTGCCACACAGTTACTGCAAATGCCTGAAAGCGAGTGGAAACTACAGCCATTACTTTTACCGAGGACATGCGGTTCTACTGTATGAACATATGATGATGGCACCCTCTCGGGTAAAATATTCCGGAGGTAAAATAGTCCCCAATTCGTATCTCCGGGACTACGCAGGAGGATGTGATCATCAGGAAAGACAGCACTGGCCTTCTACGGATCGGTGCGTGGAATGTTAGATCCCTTAATCAGGTAGGGAAGTTAGAAAATTTAAAAAGAGAAATGGATAGGTTGAAGTTAGATATAGGGGGAATTAGTGAAGTTCGGTGGCAGGATGAACAGGATTTCTGGTCAGGTGAGTATAGGAGTATAAATACAAAATCAGTTGTAGGTATAACAGGAGTAGGTCTGATAATGAATAAGAAAATAGGAATGTGGGTAAACTACTATGAGCAACACAGTGATCGCATTATCATAGTCAAGATAAATACAAAGCCAACACCGACGACAGTAGTACAGGTTTATATGCCAACTAGCTCTGTCGATGATAAGGAGATTGAGGAAATGTATGAGGAGTTAAAGGAAATGATTCAGACAATTAAGGGAGAGGAAAACTTAATTGTGATATGAGACTGGAATTCGGTAGTAGGAAAAGGGAGAGAAGGAAAAAGTAGTAGGTGAATATGGACTGGATATAAGGAATGAAAGAGGAAGTCGCCTGGTAGAATTTTGCACGGAACATGATTTAATCGTAACAAACACCTGGTTTAAGAATCACAAAATAAGGTTGTATACGTGGAAGAGACCAGGAGACACCAGAAGGTATCAGATTGATTTTATAATAGTAAAACATAGATTCCTGAACCAGGTTCTAAACTGTAAGACATACCCAGGGGCAGATATAGACTCTGATCATAACTTATTGGTCATGAACTGTTGGCGGAAACTGAAAAACAGCAGAACGGTAGGAAAATAAGGGGATGGGGCTTGGATAAATTGATGGGAACCTGAAGTTCTTAAGAATTTCAGAGGGAGTGTGTTGGCAACAATTGACAGAAACGGGGGGAAATAAAACAGTAGAAGAGGAATGGGTAGCATTGAGAGACGAAATAGTGAAGGTGGCAGAGGACAAAATAGGTAGAAAGGCAAGACTTACAAAAAATCCTTGGATATCACAGGAAGTACTATATTTATATATAAAAAAATAGACGAAGATTACTCACCAGGTGGTGATAGTAGTACAAATAAAACACACACACACACACACACACACACACACACACACACTAGCTTTCACAGCCTAGCCGCTTCGTCAGGCAGAAGGAAAGGAGAGGGAAAAGGACATGATGAGGGTTTAAAGGAGTGGGTAAGGAGTCATTCCAATCCCGGGACAGGAAAGACTTACCTTGGGGGAAAAAAGGGAGGGTACACAAATACACACACATCCACACATTTACAAAGACGCAAGTACACCTAGGCAAGTACTATATGTAATTGATGAAAGGAGAAAATATAAAAATGCAGTAAATGAAATAGACAAAATGGAGTAAGTGATGACTAAAAAATGAGATTGACAGGAAGTGCAAAATGGCTAAGCAGGAGTGGCTAGAAGGCAAATGCAAATCTGTAGAATAATGTATAAGAAGGGGAAAAGTAGATACTGCCTACAGGAAAATAAAAGAGACATTTGGGGACAAGAAAAACAGCTCTAAGAATATCAAGAACTCAGATAGAAAACCAGTTCTCTGCAAAGAAGGGAAAGCTGAAAGGTGGAAAGAGTATATAAAAAGGAGCTCTACAAAGGAAAGAGACAATGTTGTAGGAAGGGAAGAGGAAGTAGACGAAAATGATATAGGAGATACTATACTGAGAGATGAATTTGACAGAGCCCTGAAAGACCTAGGTTGGAACAAGGCCACGGGAGTAGATGACATTCCCTCAGAGCTACTAAAGTCTCTGGGAGAGCCAGCCATGATAAAACTATTTCACCTGGTGTGTAAGATGTATGAGACAGGCGAAATACCCTCAGACTTTAAGAAAAATGTAGTAATCCCCATTCCAAAGAAATCAGGCGCAGACAGGTGTGAAAATTACAGAACCATCATGGTTGCAAAATTTTAACACACATTATCTACAGGAAAATGGAAAAGCTGGTAGAAGCTGACCTCGGGGAAGATCAGTTTGGATTCAGGAGGAACCTAGGAACCTGGGAGGCAATACTCACTTTACGACTTAAATTAGAAGATAGATCAGGGAAAGGCAAACCTACATTTTTAGCTTTGTAGATTTGGAGAAAGCTTTTGACAATGTTGACTGGAAAACACAGTTTCAAGTCAGCAGAGGTAAAATACAGGGAAAGGAAAGTTATTTATAACTTGTACAAAAGCCAGACCGCAGTTATTAGACTCGAAGGACATCGAGGAATCGTAAATTTTGCGTTGGAGAGAAGTGTGTGAGGTGAAAACCGCAGAGCAGACCAAGAGACGCATATAGTAAGCAGATTCAAATTGATGTGGGTTGCCATTCTTATGAGAAAATGAAAAGGCTTGCTCAGAATAGACTAGGGTGGAGAGCTGCATCAAACCAGTCTCCAGACTGAAGACCATAACAACAACAACAACAATGATGCCAGATTGTGTTTATGCCAAATATGGAAGTATATGTAGGCAAACAGCCTACTGGTTCATATCAGGTACACACTGATGCAGATAATATGGTCCTAGGATTGATTCGACTGATTGCAAAATAGGCAGGAACGTGACCGTGGACAGTTATTTCACATATATATATCTGTGACTAACAAAATGTACGCCAATCATTGACTCTTACTAGTAGGTACTCGTAAGAAGAATAAAAGAGAAATTCCACCAGAACTTCCAGTCATAAAGTGTAGGCAACTAAATAGCAGCATATTCGCATTTGGAGACAAACCAAACCCTGCAACTGCTTGATTTGTTCATATGTCCCATAAAAGAAACAGAGAAAGGATGTTCTAATGAACAAACAAACCTGAAGTCATTACAGTCTACAATCTCACAAAAAGAATGTGTAAATGTTGTCAACCATTTGAAATCAGAATATTCTGCTCAAATGCTCAAATAATATATATGGTAAGCACAAATTACTTAATTCCATGGAGAAGATTCATCACAGAATTGATTATGAGGCTTACAAAAGCCCACATGATCAAACGTATATTAATTCCAAGGATATCACTTCACTTGAAGGAGAAAATAAAATGTGTTGTACACATTTGCAAACTACTGACAGCTAAAGAAGAAAATTAATCAAGGGGGAAAATAACTATTGACACCTTTATACCAAACAAATTAACAAAAGAGGGGTCTGACCAACTCGGTGTGGTACACAAAATAGGTTAGATCACTCTTGGAAAGGCAAAGAAAAAAGCATGAGAAATTTAAATGGACACAAAACCCTCAAGGCTGGCACTCTTTTACAGAAACTCGAAATTTAACTCCAACTTCAATGTGAGAAGCTTATAAAAAATCCTATAACAAAACCCTGTCACGTAATTTGGTAAAGAATCCTAAGAAATTCTGGTCTAAATCAATACCTTCACTACATGGTAGTAATGGTGGTGCTACTGATGATAGTTCTGCTAAAGCAGAATTACTTAACACAGCCTTCCGAAATTCCTCCACGAAAGAAGATGAAGCAAATACTCCAGAATTCCTATCTAGAACAGCTGCCAGCATGCATAATTTAGAAGTTGATAAGCCTGGTGTATTAAAGCAACTTAAATCACTTAACAAAAGTAAGTCTCCCAGTCCTGATTGTATACCAATTAATTTCCTTTCAGAGTATGCTGATGCAATAGCCCCATACATAGTTATCATATACAACTGCTTGTTCAGCGAACGTTCTGTACCCAAAGACTGGAAAGTTGCACGGTTACGTCAATATTCAAAAAAGGCAGTAGGAGTGATCTGCAAAATTACAGGCCTATATCATTGACATGAGTTTTCAGCAGGATTTTAGAACATATACTTTCCTCAAATATTATATAACCTCGAAGAGAATGACCTATTGACTCATAGTCAGCACAGATGCAGAAAGTATTATTCTTGTGAAACACAGCTAGCTCTTTACTCACTTGATGTGATGAGTGCTATAGACAAGGGATGTCAAATAGATTCCGTATTTCTAGATTTCCAGAAGGCTTTTGACACTGTACCTCACAAGTATCTTCTAATCAAACTGCATGCTTATGGAATATTGTCACAATTGTGGGATTGGATTCGTGGTTTCCTGTCAAACAGGACATAGTATGTTGTAATTGATGGAAAGTCACCAAGTAGAACAGAAGTGACATCTGACATTCCCCTGGGAAGTGTTATAGGGCCCCTACTGTTCCTTATTTTTATAAACTATGTAGGAGACAATCTGAGTAGCTCTCTTGCGTTGTTTGCGGATGATGCTGTCACTTATCGGTTAGTAAAGTCACCAGAAGATTAAAAGCAACTGCAAAATGGTTTAGATAAGATATCCGCATGGTGCAAATTTACTTTTAATAATGAGAAGTGTGAAGTCATCCATATGACCACTAAAAGGAGCCTATTAAACTTCATTTACATAATAAATCAGTCAAATCTACAGGCCGTCAATTCAACTAAATACCTAGGAGTAATAATTACAAACAATTTAAATTAGAAAGAACACACAGAAAATATTGTAGGGAAAGCGAACCAAAGACTATGTTTCCTTGGCGGAACACTTAGAAGATGCAACAGTTCTACTAAAGAAACTGCCTACACTACACTTGTGCGTCCTATTTTGGAGTATTGCTGCGCATTGTGGGACCCCCACCAAGTGGGACCGACTGACAATTTAGAGAAAGTTCAGAGAAGGGCAGCTCGTTTTGTACTCTCGTGATATAGGGGGCGAGACTATCAGAAATGATGTACGAGTGGGGATGGAAATCATTAAAAGAAAGGTATTATTTGTTGCGATGAGATCTATTTGCAAAATTTCTTTCATGAACTTTCTCTTCCTAATGCGAACATATTTTGTTAGGATCCACCTACATAGGAAGACATGATCATGAAAATGAAATAAGAGAAATCAGATCAACAACGGAAAGATTTAGGTGTTCCTTTTTCCTGCTAGCTGTTAGAGAATGGAACCATAGAGAAACATCATAAAATCGGTTTGATTGCACTTCAATGTGGCTTGCAGAGTATTGATGTAGATGTAAATGTTGATTTAACTACTGCCCTAAAAGGAAAAACAGATTCACAGCATCACTGTTCCGGCCCTACCTGTAAACAACATAGAACATGGAGTGTTCTTATTTGCCAGGAGTCTGTCTGGAAAAGCCATATCTGAATCTGAGGAGTAAAAAGGAGTGTGGTTAACCTTGATTCATCAGTTCCTATAAATATTATAAACTGCTGTTACGCAGATGTTGTAATTGTAATGTAAAAAGTTTGTGAAATGTTTGCATGTTAACGTATTTTTAAGTTTAGCAAATTACATATTCCATAATATGTATATACTAATTTATAATGCTTTTTGTAATAATAAAAAATTGATTTGTTGTATAAACATGTCTTTCTTTGGCACAAAGAGATAAAAAAACAGTACAAGACTGCATCGTTAGAAAAAATAGAACACATGAGTTACCACGTGACAACAATATACACGAGTGACTGCAGGTTAATTACTGCTATCTGAGTTGCAAGACCTGCTGAACAAATACACGAAACATATGTGGCCCCGCACACCAACAAATGGTGATGCACGACTGCTGTTGCCTTGCTGATGTCTCCAAATGCCTTTTCTTTTTTTCCTACCATCTGCTTATGCAAACTGCCCAAACATGCACAGTGACATGTAGTATACTTCCAAACTGCCCATATACAATTTTCATTTTACTGTTAACATCTTTTCTCGGGATGAGTATACAAGTGTAAAGTGTGAAATATGTTTTGTTAAAACAGCATGTTACATTACAGAGTATGACTACCTTTGCATGCTCCACTCATCTGGCTATTGCATGATGCTGTCTGCTAAGCAAATGGAGACCAATAATGAGGGCCCTTTCAAACTGTCAGATGCTGATAACACTATCCCCAAGAGTATAAGTGTGTCAGTGATCATCTGTCAGCTGTTCATGCCTATGATATACCCCAGCTCTTAACAAGAACGACAGTAATGCAGTTTGTTGGCTCTTCTGCCTACCTGTCAATGTGTAAGACTTTTTTTTTTTTTTTTTTCTTTTTTTTTTTTTTTTTTTTTTTTTTTTTTTTTTTTTTCAGTCTGTCTAAATTCAAAGTGCTCTAACAGGTTGGAATAGAATTTATTTTGGAACAAATATCTCAAAATGAGTATGTACAAGTGTATATATTAGATAAAATTTAAGTGACTTTTACTTTAAAAAATGTTTGCTTGAGATTGCTGACGTGATATAGATTGAAATTAGTATGTATTTTAAACTTTTGATTGTATGAATGCTCATTAACAGGTCAGTATGGTGTCTCTGACTCAAATGATTCTTTATGTTTAACATTCCTGTTATGACAGGAATATTACTGTGTAGAGATCATCGATCTTGATCATTGATCTCCTGGTTAACCATGCAGCGAATATCACTGATTACACCAACATACCTAACTGTTAACCAGGCATCGAATATCAATGATTACACCAACGTGCCTAACTGTAAAAAAGATGAGGACCCTAGGACACATCACCAAGATCTGCCAGATCAATGTAGAAGGAATAAGCTGGGCTATAAGTAGCGAATAAGGTTTTAGGTGATCACAGTTCAGGAAACCAACATTGAAGGCAAACTTAAAAAGAGAGGCATGATCCCAGGCTACAAACTAGTTGGTACAACATATCATCGTGTCTGTGGTGTGGCGATCAGCAATTGGAGATGCCTACCTGTGCTCAGCAGTGGTACATGATGACATACATGAAGCAGTTGTCAAGGTAGAAGAACTGTCAGTGAGTAATGTGTACAAACCACCAAGCACAACTGGCATCAATAAGTCCTGCCCTTCCTTCCACACCCAGTCATATATGTGGGGACTTTTAATAGCCACCAACCCCTGTGGAAGTACATAACATCTGATGGAAATGGCGACGCTGTTATTAACTGGACGGAAAATAACAACCTGTTCTTAGTTTTTCATCCAAACGACCAAGGAACATACAGGGCAACGGCCTGGAAAAATGAATACAGCCCAGATCTCTGCTTTGTAACAACTAGTAATAACCTATACCGGTACTTAAAAGCACCAAAAGATGTGTACTCACAGACTTTCCTCACAGCCTAATGGAAATTGGAGTCAGGGTACCAACATGATACAATTACACAATGGCCAAGGTGGATTTCACAAAGGCAAAATGGAATATGTATGTTGTGAGACTGGACAAGTGCTTGGGAGATGGATCCATCCAACAACTATGACATTCACAGGTGCCATCAAAAATGCAGCAAAATCTGCTGTCCCAAGGGGCTTTTGCAACCAATATATACCATGATGGTAGCGATATCAATGACTCCTTGAGAGTAAAGACCCTAAGATTGCAGATGACCTGCTGTTCCACGCCGAGAAAAGCGGTTTGAAATGGCTGAGTCACTCAGCTTCATGATACCTATACCCGGGCCGCTGAAACATTGCACTTGACGTTTCGCATTACGGCGAGTTAAGTTGGCTACACTGCTTTAGCGACGTTGCAAAACTAGCCTCTATACGCACAGCAGACGAAACGGTTTTCAGTTGCATCTCGTAAATGTAAGCTATTGAGCAATAAAAGTGCATATAATAATTCGTTCTTGAGAGCAGCAATTAACGGCATATTAATGAAGACCAGAGCACAACAATGCACACGCTTTCTCGACAAATACGAAATAAGCAATAACCAAGATAGTAACTTCTCTCTCTACGTTTTATAATCAGAATACTTCTCACTCACCAATTTACGGCGACAATGGAACAATTACATCCTGCTCCCCATCTTCACTGTTGTCGTCACTGCCAAAATTGTTGTCATCACCAAGACAAATCATTAACCGTTCATGATTACTGATGATCCCTTCCATTGTTTGTGCTGCCCGAATGTTTCTCAACGTGCTCGACCCTTTTTCCAAGATGCAGCATCCACATTGGCAACAGCTGTTCCACCTCTGTTATTGTGAAAGACTTATTGTTCCTTAAGTAATTCTTCACGTCACTCCATACCAATTTTATAGGGTTAAAACGGCAGTGAAATGGTGGCAGATTTATTACATTGTGACGCTGCTCCTTTCCGATTTCGTCTACTGCATGTGTGGGTGTAATAGGCTTATTTTGTTTCACGTACGAATATAAAAGAAGTTTTGACATTGACATATCTGCAGCAACATTTCTTTCTTGTAACCACTGCACCATAACTGCTTTCCGATCGTTTGAAACGAGAATGAACTTCCTGCTCAGAGCATACGCTTCGAAGTTTTTATTCATACGAAACTGAGAATTTGCTCAGAAAACGACAAACGTCTTTCCGGTGACATTATCCAATTACTTGGACTCGGAAAGTCAAACCACTGACAGTAAAACAAATCGCACCGAAAAATGCACACACAACATAAACACTCGGCACACGCGATAGACAACTTTGTTTACGGTAGAACTGAACAAAGCCGGCAACGCGGGAACGTTGACGTCACAGCACGTGATCACTGGAAGTGTTTATCACGCTGTGATTGGATCGTTCCTAGCGACTAGCGCCTCGCGCTTCTTGCTCTTCACTTGTTATTTGTAAACGTCAAGTGCAAAGTTTCAGCGGCCCGGGTATAGTAGAAAAGCCTGGAGTCTTCTCTGAAAACTAGGTGCAGCAAATTACATCATTATTCCACAGATATTTCTGCAAAAAGGATTGTGGCTCATATAGAGGGAACATCCAGAGCCCCAAGTGACAAGAAACACACAAGAGTAATATGTCATGCACTTAGAGCCATTGAGACAAACATCACACCTCTGGACCAGTATTCCTCCCAATTTACCACTACTCAATTCAGAAAAGCATTGAAGAATTTTAAGATGCTAAAGGCTCCTGGGCTGGATGGAATGCACTGTGTGGAATATGCCAAAAAATGGATCGCAGAGTTTTATACAAATATAATGGCAGGAGGGAAAATATCACAAAAATGAAGAACTCAAAGATCATTGCACTGCAAAAAAATACTGAAAAATTGCACTGAAAAATTAGTAACCAGGCAAAAGTTACAGACTTATGACTCTGCTCTGTGTCATATACAAACTGCTCAAGATACTCCTATACAACAGGTTGAGTCCAAAAATACTAGAATCAATTCCAGTTCCAAATTATTATGAAATCTCATATTCATGATCTATGGAAAAAGTATTAATCTAATGTAATCTAGTTCAAAAAGAAGGATTTTGACCTAATAGAAGTTAGTGAAGTCAACAGAGGATCAAAAGCAACTGCAAAGCAATTTAGACAAAATTTCTACATGGTGCGAAAATTGGTAATTAACACTAAATAATGAAAAAGTGTGAAGTAATACACATGACCACTAAAAGAAAATTGCTGAACTTCACTTACACTATAAATCAGTCAAAACTAAGGTCGTGAATTCTACCAAGGATTTACAATTACCAACAACTTAGACTGGAGAGAACACATAGAAAATATTGTGGGGAAGGCGAACCAAAGGTTACGTTTTATTGGCAGAACACTTCGAAGATGCAGCAGCTCCACAAAAGAGACTGCCTACATCACACTTGTGTGTCCTCTCCTGGAGTACTGTTGCCCAGTGTGGGATCCTCACCAGGTGGGACTGATGGAGGACATTGAGAAGGTCCAGAGAAGGGCAGCAAATTTTATTTTATCACATTACAGGGGGGAAAGTGTCAGAAATGTTGCACAATTTCAGGCGGAAGTCATTAAAAGAATGGCATTATTTTTTGCAGTGAGATCTATTTGCGAATTTTCAATCACTGACTTTTACTCCTGAATGTGAAAATATTTTACTAGCACCCACCTACCTAGGGAGACATGACCATCCCAATAAAGTAAATCAGATCTAAAACGGTATGATTTAGGTGTTCTTTCTTCCCATGTGCTATTAGAGAACGGAACAGTAGAGAAAGGTTATGGAAGTGATTAATGAACCCTCTGTCAGGGACTTAAATGTGATTTGCAAAGTATCTATGTAGATGTAGTAGCTGTACTGCCCAAGTACTTTCCTTGACAACCTATATAGAAGTAGGCTCTCAGAAAAAGCAAAAAACATGAATTGCTTTCATAGACTGAGTACAAATGCAGCCTGTGACACTGTCTGGAGACAAGGGCTGCGCTGTACAAATTAATTAAAATAATTGCATGCCAGATATCACGAGACATATCAGTAATATGCTTTTAACTTGACTATTGGAGAAAGTGCGAGCTCCAATAAATTACTCTACAATGGGCTACCACAAGGCTCAGTCCTTACCCAGCTGCTCTTCAATCTCTACACCTCTGACATACCAAACGTACAAACCTGGAAGTTTGACTATGCATACGACTGGGCTATAACTGTCCAACATGATTGCAGCTACCGAAGACGCCTTGTGTTCCAACTTAAAGCTACTGAGTGACTACTTTCG
The DNA here is from genome assembly GCA_026315105.1 of Locusta migratoria. Lineage (NCBI taxonomy): Eukaryota > Metazoa > Arthropoda > Insecta > Orthoptera > Acrididae > Locusta > Locusta migratoria. The sequence continues at coordinate 660,473,916 of CM048746.1, forward strand.
CAGATGGAGACTGCAGCCGAATTCAACCAAGACCTAAGAATCCTGCTTCCCTCTCAGAAACCACTCAGTAAGAAGAGAGTGTAATGTTATCTTTGTAATAAAAGTGTTAATCATAACAATACAAAGAGCACCTGACACAGACCGTAGGTAAACTGAGGATTAAAAATAATATCATCTGTAAACTGTGTGACACAACTTGGGGTTCTACAGCAAACACACTTGCACATCAGCATTTGAGCTAGTATACTTGGTGGCAGAATACTGCATCCCTATATGGATTAATAGCCCAAAAAAGACTGATATGGTTCTAAATGATACTATGCACACTATCAGTGGCACAATTACATCCACACCTACTGTACGGTTGCCAACCCTGTCCATATTCCACCACCAAAGATATAGCGAAAAAATGCTCTTCTTACAGAGTATAATGAACTAACTAACAAACCTCAGCTCCCCATACACAACAATGAAGCTGACATGGAATGCAGAAAACTCGGATCAAGGAGACCACTAACACACTCTGCTAAAGAGTTGACAAACTCCAGTTTTGATTTAACCAGTCTCTGAAACCAAAATTGGCAAACACACTGCCCACCAAACTGCCAAAGCTTCTTGACCACGGAGACACTGCCTGGCTTCAACCAACTGCACCAAGTGTGGGCAACACTGAACCGCATATGTACTGGCTATAGAAGAAGCACGATGGCCTCCACAAATGAGGAAAGATACCAGTACTAAATTGTGACTGCTGTGCTGAAAGCAAACAATCCAACACATTTTGGAAAAATGCCCAGTCTGAGCCCACAAGGATACTTCACTGATTTCCTAGCTGCAACAAGAGAGGCAGTTGATTATATTCAATGTTGTAATGTCATTTTGTATAAAATTATGAGTGTTAAAATGTATGCCATATGATAAATAAACACTTACTCTGTGAAGTAAGTACTAAAGCAAAATACATATGAATTCCTGAGGCACCATCAAATCTTGACGTTCATTAGCAAGTGGGGTGATGTGTATTTTCACTTCTGTTTTCACAGTGCAAAACTTTATCCCCCTAGAATGGCTCTTTCATTCCTCAGCAGAATGTACACTGTTTATTTTATTTATTTATATTATTTTTATTTCATGGCATATTTAAACTGTTTGTCAAACAACTACACAAACTCATTATCTTTCCCTTTACTCTTACTTGCTGAGATACAAAGGCACAATTTGCGATCTGCCCTCAGAAGTTTATTTACATCATAAGCAAAGCTATTGGCGGGTGACGGGGGAAGGGGGGGGGGAGTTGTGAAGCATTCTTGTATAATTCATTGTAAATAGGGAAGGGCAAGATACAAGGTTTTCTGCCAGAAAATTTTAAACTTTTTTTTTTCCTTGTAAGTGTGTAGAAGCTTCATTTTTTCCTATCTAAATGCTGAGAGAAACAGAAAATTTTTATTTGTACAAGAAAATCAATACTATCTGTGACTATAACAAATGGATATTTGGGTGAAAATTAGTAGAAAATTATTTCAATGTATTCATAGATGTGTTGTATACAAGGTGTAAATTATTTGATGAAGTTGTTACAAGGAAGCAAAAGGACATTAACGCAATCTATCTGATGGGTAAATAGAGGTATAAAATTGTGGTTACAGTAGAGGGATTTTGTGTGTGAGTTTGGAAGGGAGGAGAGTGGAGCTGGAGGTTCAAGATAGGTACAGATATGACAAGAATGCTGGCAGAGAGGGAAGGAAAGACAAATATTGCTGTAAATAAAGAATTCAATTAATAGAAAGGGGTGTGAATGGAGTTGTGGCATGTAAGAAATACAATTTAATAAAGGGAGGAGATACAGTATTTATTACTTGAGTGTCACTGGTCTTTGATTCATAACAGTGAACATACTGAAAATATAAGAAAAATATAATTGTAGGTGATGCGGTCATTCCCACACCCAGAGGAGCTGCGACGCCGGCAGAAACGAGTGGCTCAGATGGCACCAGAGGCCAGCCAACCTTCCTCCAAGAAACCTCGCATTGAAGTCGAAGAGGAGGTCGAGGTTTCAGAAGATGAAGAAACCATGCAGGTAGGGAATTTGTGGTCCACCTAGTGTATTGTACTCATGATGAATATATGTAGAAATATCAGTATCAATGATGGTAATTAAGGGCTAAGCAATATGTAAAATCCCTAATGTATGGAACTCAGGAACCCTTGACAATAAATAACAGCATTCAGTAGCCTTAGAGCAGTTAGCCTTTCTTCTGGCAGTAACATACACATTATGCTATTGCCAAAGGAGTTAAACATTGAAAATCTAGTGAAATGCTGATTTTTGTTAAATGTTTTTGTGTGCACTCATTGATCTGTTTTGAGTGAGTGAGACATTCTCTAAGATTGTCTACATAATATGCAACTGTATTCTGCTACCCATAATAGCATGTGTGGCAAAGAGTACTGTGTGCCCCATTGTCTTATCTCTTCTATCCTGTTGCCTTCATCATGACAAATTCTTGGCAAGAATTGTCTAGTGATGATCTTCTGACTAGTTTGATTCCGCTGTTCAGACTGGTCTATCCTGTATGAGCTTTCTAATCTCTGTATGACCATTGCAGTCTGTATCCTCTTGAACTTGTGTATTGCGTATCAACCTATAGTCTCCCTCACTCTCATCCACAACCAACTTGACTTTTCCTTAATACCTTATGTCCTATCAACCTACATCTTTCTAATTCAAATTTGACTCTAAAGGTGCTTTATTTCAAATTTGATCCAGTACCTCTTCTTTTAATAATCATCCTACCAGTATAATATTTTGCTTTCCTCTTTAACGCCATCATTCAGAAACTTTAACTCTCTCCTTGTTCATATTGTTTATCATATACATTTTCTTTCCACAAAATCGTACTGTCAAGACTCATGGTTTCAGAAAATACTCGCCAATAATTAAATTTGTGGTGGGCATTTTGATATCATTTTGACATAAATAGCTTTGAAACAATGGGAAATCCCAGTTGGAATATAAACAATATTATGAAAGGAATAGAGTGCTGCTTACCATAAAGACAGGCATGACAAAAAGCTAAACACAGTCACACAGTTAGCGTTTGGCCAAATTCTTGTTCAAAGAACACACACAACACAAAACACACAACCATACCAATAACACAGCTTGTCCAGACATGAACAACTGAACTGGACCCTTTGTCAAAACTTTATCATTGCTGTAATGCACACTTCAACATACGAGGTCATCTTGTCAAGTCTGAGCCTGGACTGCCGATGTGGCTGCCTCTGCCTCAGCTCTGCTCGCCGCTCTCCACTTGTTGTCGTGGCTGTAGCTTTATTGAGCAATGAGTGAGACCTCTGGTGGACATTTGGCGAGATTTGAAATAGTCCGCGTGTTAGTCGAACGTGCTTCATAGCATCCCTCCCCCTTTGGGAAGTAGGTGCTCCGCCCCTGAGGAGGCACCTTAGTCGTCGATCTCCATGTCTTCCATGGAGGAAGACACACAACAGTCCCTGCTGGGAAGAGAGATTCCTGGCCGGTATTGATGAGTATGGAACAAAGTGACGAGGCTTAGAGCATTTGAATGTACATCCAAGGACTGGAGAAAGTGGCACAGGTGGCATCTCCGTGTCTGGCAGTTCAACTCGCGTTTTGACCTGAAGGAGGTTCTGTGCCGGAACATTGTGATATGGTCAGAAATGGCGAGACTTAGGGCACTGATGACCTTTCCTTTAGCATCAACTGGAGAGAGTGAATGGTGGTGGTCATTACCCTCCGGAACTCCCCTTACTGGTGACGCATCATCTGAGGACAAGGGTACAGTAAGCTCGATGTACGGAGGTGTTCGGTCTGGCGCACAGACCCGAGGCCTTGATGAAGCTACCAAAGGACTTGCTGTCTAAGAGCATCAGGAATGACCCTGGAAGACGTGCCGTTGCTAGCCAACAGCAAAACTCAGGCGGTAGCGCAGAGCAAAGTAATTGTGCAAGGGATCCAAAGCTTTGCCCAGAGGCTTTTCCGGCCACCCATTTTGAACTAAGGCGACCACCTTACTGCGCACTGGATTTCTAGCGACAGGTGCAGCAATCCTAGAAGCATGAATGGGAAACCCGTTTACAATGTTCTGAGCCTCTATATCCAAATGGGTCCAGCCCCATCGGAAGCCAACAGGGAGTAGCAGGATTGGTGATACTCTCGGTGGGCCAACAGTGGATCGTATAGTGATACCGTGAAAGAATCAGTGCCCAGCGCTGAAGCCTGTGGGCAGTTTTATCTGGCAACGAAGCTGAAGGATTGAATAAGGCAACCAACAGCTTGTGGTCAGTAACGAGGTGACCCATATAGAAACACATGAAATTTCTGAATGGCGTAGACAATGGCAAGTGCCTCCTTCTCAATTTCGGAGCATCATTGCTGAGTAGCAGTGAGGGTTTTGGAAGCAAATGCAGTCAGATGCTCAGAGCCAATCATTAAATTTGTGCGAGAAGATGGCACCCAATCCCATCTGGGAAGCTTCGGAAGCCAACACCAAGCGCTGGCACGGATGATGTGTGACCAAACAAAGAGCAGATGTTAGTTGGGTTTTCAACCTCTGAAAGGCCTTTTCACAGGCTGGAGTCTTTTTTTTTTTTTAAGTAAGGCATTCAAAGGATGAGCCACTGTGGCAGCACCAGGAAGAAATTTATGGTAATAGGTGACTGTGCCTAAAAAAAAAATACTTTATCTCTTTAACATCAGTAGGCCATAGCCATGATTACAGCAACGTGATGTTGCAAGGGACGGATGCCATCTTTAGAAAGCCCAAAGCGAAGATAGACGATTGAAGGCTGGAAGAATCTTGATTTAAACACATTGCAATTGAGGCCAGCTGTCTGAAGGACTGTGAACAGTGTACGATTTGACAAATGCTCCTCTCTGGTGGCACCCATGACGACAATGTCATTTTGATAATTAATACACCCTGGGGAACGGATACTGTTAATTGTTCTAAAAAATGTTGGAAAATCACGGGAGCACTAGCCGCTCCAAATGGAAGATGCTGATCTTGGTACGACCCGAAGGGTGTGTTGAGTACCAGAAATTGTTTGGAGACCTCATCCAAGGGGACCTGTAAGTACGCCTCTGATAGGTCGAGTATGGAGAAAAACTGACCTCCGGCAAGTTTTGCAAAGAGTTTGTCTGGGCATGGCAATGGGTATGTGTCAATGATGCTATCGGTGTTAACAGTGTTCTTAAAATCACCACAAAGACGTAACTGGTCGTTAGGTTTTTGAACAATCACTTAGGGTGACGCCCATTTGCTGGAGGAAGCCAACCTAATGACATCATCACGAACCATAGAATCAGCATAAGAATCCTTGTGAGCATCAGTAACGAACAAACATCTTCAACTCAAACTTTGAAGTTCCATGACCCAAGCGTGATACGTTTGATGGGGCTTTTTCTGACAGCATAGAATTTAACATGCGCTGTGACAACATGCATATGTTTGTGATAATAAATAGACAACAACTGAAACATTTCATCAAAGCAAAGAGAGGCCAGGTCCCGCAGAGGTGCCGACTGGTCGAGCAATTGATAAACACAGGGAGAAAGCCAAGACAAAAACAAGGCCTTACTTACGTTAGCATCTGTGATTCCAAATGCAAGGAAATGTTGCCACAGCCGCTTCTCATATGCGTCCCAATCTTCAGCCGAGTTGTCATACTGAGGAAACGGGGGCGGAAACGTCGTTGGCGCAGACACCCTAGCAGAAAACGTGGTGGAAAGCATCTTGATTGCAGACGTAAAAGCTCTCTGCTGCTCTAGAAGAGCCTGAATGACAGCCTTAGTATCCATAAGCTCATACGGATAACACGAGCAAACAAGAGACGCGTGGAATGTGAAACGCGTCGCCAATTACTGCTGTAATGCACACTTCAACATACGAGGCTAACCTTGTCAAGTCTGAGCCTGGACTGCCAACGGCTGCCTTTGCCTCGGCTCTGCTTGTCGCTCTTCACTAGGTTCGCGGCGGTAGCTTTGTTGAGCAATGAGTGAGACCTCTGGCAGTCGTTTGGAGTACTGTTGGCATGATTTGAAATAGTCCACGTCTTAGTCGAATGTGCTTCGTAGCAATCATCATGTCCTGAAGCGATGGTAATCCTATCCAAGATCCTTCCCACTTCTCCTAAAGAGGTATTCTGTCACCAACCCAAGCTCCAAATCTCCTTGTCATCCTTACGCTACTCAGAATCCTAACCCTATGTCCCAGGTAACATACCCCTGTGGAAAACCTAGATGACCCCCAGGGGGCTCACAGTTGAGTATATTCGTGATGAGTATGGGGCGCCAAGCTAATGTAGACTTTTTCCTTCTACCCTCTCTGGACTGCATTTCCTTTCCTTCTCCTCCTTTCCTATCCTCACTCCTTCCCCTTCCCACCAGGTGACAGATGACCTTAGTAGTTCCCCTTGTCCCTCACAACCCATCCCTCCATCCAAAACCTAGATGAAAGACCCACTCAGACAACACATCCAGCACAACCTAATCCAGTCCTGCCTCACCAGAGGCCGGGCCACCTGTGAAAGCAGCCATATCTTTGATCAGATGTGCTGCACAGCTTTTTGTACTGGTGTAACTACCAAGTAGCTGTCCATTAGGGAGAATAACCACCAACAACATGTGGCCAAGAGGAAAGTGCACAACATGCAGCGAAGCATAATGTGCCAGTTTTCAATTGCTGTGCTACAACCTGTGTCCATTTGGAACTTGCCCTCTACCTCCAGGTTTTCTAAACTGTGCCGAGGGTGTCACTCTCACTCCATATTCTCTGCCCTTAAAACCATTGGGCTTCAACGTACAGTAGTAACCAGCTATCCTCATACCCTCCATCCAACAGTTCCCACCCTCTTCATCATATTACATCCTCCCAATTCACATCTTTTCACCCTCCCTTTTTGTATACTATCGCCCCCTTCCCCCCATCACCCTCCCTCCCAATGCTGCATCTTAGTCATCCACTCATGTAGGTAGTTATGACTAAGCTGTAGACTTAGTCTCTGCCCTGCAACCTTCCCCCTTCCCACCCCACTCCAGTTGTGTTTCTATTTGACGAGACAATCCGGCTGCAGCTGCCAGATGCAGTGATTTGTTTCCTTTCTTCTCTCTGTCTTTCTTGTGAGTAAGCATTTTCTTTTTAAGAGCAAGATTTTGGCAAAAACGAACTTGTGTGGTTATTTTTTCATCATGCCTGTCTGCAGCTCAGTGTCTTCACAGTGAATAACAACCTATCCTCTTCATAAAACTGTTAGGAGACCCTTCTTGTCTCTTGACAATCTGCCATTTATATCATCATTACTTCTGTCATCATCAATCAAAGCCTCTTTTTCATTAAATGAACTGTGAAAGATTATCATGATTTTTTAAAAATATTTTTCTTTTATAGATTGTGAACACTGCACCGACAGTTGAACCTGTCCCTAAGATGCCAGCTCCTGTTGTCTTGACAGATGAAACCATCAATATCGCAGAGAAATATATCCTCGAGCGTTTGACACCAGAAGTTGCCACGGAGCTTGTCATCCAAAATATGGTAAAGCTTAATTTGTACTATATATAATAATAATAATAATGAAAAGTCCAGGTTGGAATTAATAATATACTAAGGACAGTTCGCAACTCACCGCAAAGATGTGGCGACGAGCTGCAACAGGCACATACAAAAGACACACACATACATACATACAAATATATGTATGTATGTGTGTGTCTTTTGTATGTGCCTGTCACAGCTCGTCGCCACGTCTTTGCGGTGAGTTGCAAACTGTCCTTAATTTGTACTATAATTTTTCAGATTTTATTAATACTAAGTTGTAAATTTAGTGTCTAATTGTGTAGAATAGATCATGTAAAAGTTACCATGTCTTTGTACTATGTTGTCGGTCAGGTGTGTGAAAACAAGCTAAAACATTTACAGATGAATACAAATCAACATTTGACCACTATTTACTGGTGAATAACACAGTATAACACACACTAATAATTACTTGAAGTACTCTTTGATCTGCAGGTTTCGGTGTCTTGAAGATGCTTTGTAGTAAATAACCAGGATACAGGCAATAGAGGATAAATTACAATTCACCATAAAGAGGCTCACTGAGCTGCTGATAGGCACATAAAATAGACAATCACATTCACACAACATACATTTTTGGCCATGGCCTTCATCAGAAAAAGAAACATACACACACACACAAAACCACCATATCCAGCATCACAAACTGTGATGAGGTGAGGAGTGGAGGGAGAAGGATGCCGGGTAATGGTACGGTAGGAAAGTTTCACGTTGCAATGATAGGTTGTAAAGGCTGTGATAGATGTCAGTTCATATCTTCCTTGCAACTGTGTGTCACCCCTTACAATATCCCTTTAATTAATTACTTTATTATTTTTAACGTTTAATATCCCCCACTTCTTCCCCACACTCCTCTACACTTCCTTTTATCCTTTCCCATGTCTTCCCTTCAATTTATGGAATGTCAGATCTCACATTCCCACCTATCAGAGCCTTTACAGTCCATAATGCAACGCGGAACTTTCTGTCTCCACCCTTACTCGACATCCTTCCCCCTCCACTCCATAAGTCACTCATAGTCAAAAAGCTTGTGGCACTGAAGCGGCTGGGTATGGCAGTTGTGTGTGTGTGTGTGTGTGTGTGTGTGTGTGTGTGTGTGTGTGTAATTGTCTGAGTGATTGTGTGAATGTATCTGTTTCTTTTTCTGATAAAGACCATAGTTTGAAATTTAAGTTGTGTGAATGTGATTGTTTATTTTTCATGCCTGTCAGCAGCTCAGCGAGCCTCTTTATCATGAGTTGTTATCTATCCTCCATTATTAACATTCTAATCAGTTAGTTGACAATGTTCTTGATGCCATGGGACTTTGTACTTGTTGCAATAAGAAACCCACATTAAATCGTGTTGTAAAAGTTGGGTTTTCTGCACCCTAATTTTAATGGAAAATTTAAATTAATGAAAATTGCTAATTTGCGGTTCTCTTTTGAACACTCACCAGTGAATGTGAAGAGAGCCAAATCAGATATCATGTGTAGTAAAGTCACACTGTCAAAATTGAGCAGAAAAATTGATGAAACATTTGTAACGTGTTCCCTGAATTTAATGCCCTTTCCCCAGAAAATTATCGACCACAGTTTGGTTGTGGAACTGAGAGCTGGATGAAATTCGAAGTAGAAAGGTTCAAATTATGTAATGAGGAATGGAACTTTTATTTGAAAGACACTTTAGGCCCCGTTGTTTAGGGGAGGGTTGTGTTCACCACAGTTCATAAAGATATTGTTTATATTGAGGTCAAAATGTATCCTCATTGTGAAGATTTCTGCTTGTGAGAATTTGGACCACTGTCCTCCGGAATACTTATACTGCTCTGTCTGGAACTAAGAAGACATTAGCCAGGCTCCTCAATTTTGTAAGCACAAGCAGATTGTCTAACTTCAGTGCTAATTAAAAAGTCAATGACGCAACGTATGAATACTAATAATAAAATTTCATCTTGGTGGTTATCATATTGATTTTGTTCATCCCCAGTTGCAGTTTCAAGTCCAGGGACTCAGGTCCTCCACAAAAATTTATTATTTTTGTATCTTTTCATTTTTTACAATTAAAATACATAAATTGGCATAAAATATACATTACATATTCAACAGTGTACATGAGTCCCCTGGTCCGGAAACTGCACTGTGGATGTTCATTCAAAAAACAAAATCAGTATATAAGATTGGAAAAAAAAGAAAAAGAAAAAAAAAACTTTGTTTGAATAAAGAGCTAGTTGTGTTTCACATGAACAATATTTGCTAAATTCATGTTGACCTTGGGTCAGTAAATCATTCTGTTCGAGATAATTCATAATGCTTGAATACAGGATATGTTCCAAAACCCTGCTGCAAATTGACACCAATGAAATAGGCATATAGCTTAGTGGGTTATTCCTACTGCCTTTCTTGAATATTGGTGTGACCTGTGCAACTTTCCTGTCTTTTGGTACAGATCCTTTCTTGAGCGAGCGGTTGTATAATCAAATAGAAATCTAATGGGTATACAGTCCAGACCAGTAGATGTGTTCTTGTTAAGTGATTTCAGTTGCTTCACTACTCCAATGATATTTACTTCTACATTACTCATTCTGCCCTCTGTTTGTAATTTGAAATCTGGAATATTGTTTTCGTCTTTTGTGGTAAATGAGTTTCAAAAAGTTGTGTTTATCAACTCTGCTTTGATAGCACTATCATCGGCGGGATCGCCATTTCTATCTTATAGTGAGGGTATTGTTTGTGTTTTGCCTCTAGTATATTTGACATATGACCAAAATCTCTTTGGGTTGGGTTCTCAGTCAAATTTCGAGAAGAGTTTCATTGTGAAAAGTATTGTAAGCTTCTAGCACTGAAGTCCTTGCTAAATTTCGAGCTTCTGTGAAGGATTGCCAATCTTGGGAATTTTGTGTTTGCCATTTTCGCATTTATATTTGATTCATATTTTCGTTAAATAGCTGGTTAGTGTATTAGTCCGCCATGTGAATTGCATTGCAACAGTCGTCTTGTTTTAATAAGTAGTGAACTTGTTATAATGCTGATTCTGTATTATATCAAAATGTATCATCATTGAGTGACATGAAGAATGTGTAATAGGTTGGGCAGAATTTCTATTTGGAGTGATAAATGCCAGCTCCCATAAATAAAGAAAAACGTAAGGGCTATTCCATGTAAAGTTGACTAATGTTCTATCTTCATGGATTTCGATGAAATTTTGTGTACACACAGGTACATGTTCCTGATAAGCATTTAGTGTTAAAGTTTAACATTTTTCAAAGCCGTATTGGCCTAGATGTCATTTGTTTGACTTCATGTGCAACTTTGCACAGAGTGAACGTGAATTTCTGGTAACTTTAAAGCCTTATTTCTTGGACAGTATTTGATGGGAAGGGGGGGGTGGGGAGAGGGGATTCAAATAGCTTTAACAATGTACACCTTCTTGTAAGAATGCCTGCCATCTAGATTTAGGTTTTGTATGATTTTCCTAAATTGCTCCAGGCAAATCCTGGGATCGTTCCTTCACCATCCTTACCCAATCACATCGCCTGTCTTCCTCCCTAAATTCCTCCAGTAAATTGTAGTTGTAATAATGGCATTCAGTATCAACGTGATCTTACTAAAAATCAATTTTTACTGTAACACAAACTGGCCGAATTTTGTTTTCTGCATCAAGATATTGTCCGAAATATATCACCAGATATTCAAACATCTGATCATTTGCAGGGCATTGAAATAAATTCAAGCGAAAGTTGAAAGTTGCTACAGGACTGGAATTAGGACCTGAATTTGCTGTTTCGGGCCAGTGGTCACTTTAACCAATTAGGCTATTCAAACAAGCTTCCTTTCATGCTCAAATTCTCGTCAGATTGCATACTACAATGGTAGTTTCCTCAGCCCATTTCTTACTCTTGATCACATCTTTTAACTGCATTCATACAAGGGATCAGGAATATTTTTGCATCCACAGAGAAATTGTCATTTGTCTGTTAGAGGCATGTATAGTGTCTGTTATATTGTGCATGGGGTCAAACCAGTAACTTTTTTTCCCACCCATCTGTACTAACTTATGAATCATTCCATGTGAACTTGCCTGTGGCGCCCTTCTCGAATATTTCTATGAAATGTGGACAAACATATTCTCAGTGATCATTGGTTAAGTTTAACATTCAGAGTGGAAAAGGGAATCTTATAAATCAAAATAATCTGCAAAAACTAAAGTCATTCGGCCAGATCAAACTACCTGGCCAATTTCTTTCTTTTTTGCTTTAATCAAAAGGTATTCATCCACAGATTTGTTATCAAGTATCAGAATTTACGTAACTCTCGTCTCCCTTTTCCCATACTCAAACGTGATTTCCTTCCGTATATTTCTTATGGGTATATCCTTGCTGTAAACTTAAGTCAGTTGGTCAGGCTGTTCTATCCGACCAATTTCTTCATTTTTTCTTTAAACAAAAGGTATTCATTCATTCGCAGATTTGTCATCAAGTATCAGAATTAACTTGAGTTTCTCCATCCTTAATTTTTATTCAAACGCAGTATCGTTCTGTCCTTGCATTGAATATTTTAATCGGTTCGTTTTACTATATATTCAGTTCTAATTAAGGTGCACAGTTCTATTTGACCTAACAACACTCAGCGGATCAAGCTCTTTCATTTGCACTTTTAAACACTTGCATTGATTGATTCTGGAGAAAGCTGTGTGTGAACATTCAAATTTACTTCCATTTATTCTCATTGTTTTTGTCATTCCACTAATGGTGTGAAGTATTTGCACGGGTCATCTAGTTAGAATTATTTTCATTTAACAGTTAAGTGTACGGAGTTCAGCAGATGCCAATAATAATTGAAGATCTCTTCCAAAAATTGTAACCAGAATGTCAACAATATCATGAAAAAGGATAGATTGCTACTATACAAGCACGGTTCATGCTAACATGACTGTTATCTTCAACTGCCACAGCCTGAGACACCTATCTAGGCTATAATAGCAGTAAATACAAACTTGCATAAAGTTTCTACTACCAGCCATCTACTTAGTACTACGACAGCTGCATAAGTGTCGAAGAACAAAAATAGTAAGCCATATAAGTCAGTTAACAAACATATTTGTTGGTCAATAAGTAAATTAAATTGTCTGTGTGTGCTTAGTGGTTATATGCTGGCCTGTGGTGTCTATAATTCGAGATTCAATTCCAAATTAATGCATTGTAAGGTCTGCAGAAGACAAATGATCAAGTCTGTGTCCAGTAAATGTCTATAAAGCTTTGGTTCCACACCTCAGTGTAAGCAGCTAGTGTAGGCATGTACTACACTGTATATTTTTTTTAATTTAGTGTCGATTAGCTGTGCTTTTAAAATCTGCAAACAGAAAATTTTCTGTGTGAATAATGTAGTCTAAATTCTTGGTCAACAGCGGTAACCCTTCTTTTTCCCCAGAAAAAATTTAATAGTTCAATGTAATACTGTATTGCTATTATATATGCCTCATCATCTCACTGTTACTGCCCAATGGTTGTGTATTATTAACTTCTGAATGCTGTATTTGTTTATGCAGAGATGAAAGTGCCACGTTTTCAAACTATATGGCCTTGAAGACACCACCAACTGTATTCCTAGAGTTGCCTGGCATGTCTAGTGTTCATTCACATTTACACTTAACCACATCCAGTTGATCAAAGATTAGTGTTCACAAATAATGAGTGTGTGAAGTGGGTTCTTTTTCTGCACTAAAATTAAACTTTTATCACCAGTGAGCAACATTTTTGCAATGAACCCATAGGTATTTTGTAGTTTTCCAAATCAATTTTCTTGTAATACAATTACAATAATTTTAAAGTAATTTTATACATCAAATGTGTTGTGTTGCTGTTCCAGATGAAGCTGCCAGACACTGTTCCACAATCATTCTGTGCCGAGTACAAACCTATCCCGAATGCAGGGTCACCCATGCAGATCAAAATACTGTGCCGCCTTCTCGCCGAGCAGTTGTGTACCGCGGGGATGGATCCTGTTGGTGGCCAAATTAAACAGCCTAAGGTACTGTCTATAGGAGAACTATCATCTATTACATTTTTAACTGTGGACATTAAATTCATTTGTTTCAGTTTACTTTATGAAAATGGGGAGGAAAAAAAAATCGTCTCCATCCACCTCCCTCTTCCCCGCCTTCTTCCAGCCTTTAGTAGAGATCATCTTACAAAATTATAAGACAATTCTGGAAGTCTCTTCTACAGTCCAGAAGATTCAAATTCTTTTTCTGGTCAGTTACCTTCTCTACTCTTTATCTAGCTGCTGTTAAGCTTCTCTTTATTATGGAAAACCTTAATGTTGTGGATCTGTAGTCTGTACATTGATCAGTTACAGATGTCGTCCTGATTCAATTCTGTGCTCTTGCGGCCCTTCCTTACTTAATGGTTAGAGAGATACAGCATCTCGCACTTCCGATATAAATACTTAGACCTTAGAATCATTGCTTTGTGAACTAAATATATGATCTGTGTGTGAAAAGTAGGGAATGCCGGCCTTTTTAACACTAGGTTGAGTGGCTCCATCAAAAGTTTAATTTGATATTATTAAAGTGCATATTTTGTTAATTACAATAGGACCCAGTTCTTACACTTATCAAAGGCATTAAAAATGGTGTAAAATATGGGAATGTGTAAAATGCAGGAACTAATGTTTTAAGTGGTAAAGTTTCCTTTTAGGATCCCCCTTGCATTTTCATAGATTATGTATATGTACATAATACATATCAAAATACTTGCCAAGAGCTTTATTTATTATGTAACTAGCTGTAAACCCGACGTTAACTATTTATTTACTTATTTAAGCAGTGAGTTAGTACTTCTCATATCCCTTCTTTCTCTGTCCATTTCCTTATTTTCTTTTCTCTCTTTTTTTTTTTTTTTTAATAAAATGTCATATTTATGGGAGACTATTCAAGAAATAAGGCTCTCTTGCATAATGCAACAAAATAATAACTGAAGTATCCAAACAAAGAAAGGTAGTAATCGAGATGCAAATGATTTGTAACCTTAATAATTTATTTAATTCAAAACTTGATTACCGTATTTACGCGAATATAGGCCGCACCTAAACTTTAGACACGATTTTATAGTAAAAATTAAATCTCAAATATAGGCTGCATTAAATAGTTTACGAGAAACCTCAGTTATAGAATGGCTTTTATTTCTCTGCAGCAAATAAATTGTGTGCTATACTTGTAGCTTCACACGCCCTGCCGCTAAGTGGGATGCTGTCACTTTTATTTCTCTGCAGCAGATAAATCGTCTACTAAAACCAATGTGTTGTTGCACGGCTGTTGATTCTTGCGCATTTGTTTGCCAATTGGGTGACAGTATGCGATATCGAATGAAATTTTTCAATTTATTTTCATGCCATATCTGAATGTATGGAATACACTGTCGTTTCCTTTCAGCATTCTCCATGAAGACATACTTAATTTTATTTTATCATGATGCTTACGCAAATGAGAAGCAAGAAACGATTAAATGTGTTCATAGTGCCAGAATTAAAGCTACAGTCTGACCAACAGTTTTGTTATTGAATGTCATTCCTTTCTGCAATACCGCCTATCCATTTATGATGAATAATCCACCAAATAATTTCAAACATTGGTAATTTAAAAGGGAAATTTCAGTGTGGTGAAAATTTAATGCGTCATAATATTTTTTATCAGGACACATCTGTCTCACTTCATGCAAATAAAGAAACAAATGACTCCCAGCATGTACAGAGATCAGTGCCACGTAAGTACATGACACTGATTTAGACGTTTAGCACACATAGCATTTCTGCAATTTTGTACTCTGTGTGTTATGTACATCCATTTTATGTTTACGAGCACACATATGTCTTGAACTTTAGTTGGCTGTGCCACAGATCACAGCTGTCGATCCCTTGTGGAGACATTCGATACAGGCTATATCGATACATGTCTTGCATCAGTTGCCGCGACATGGCGAAAGGGAACGGCTGTATAAACACGCTGGCGAAGTTTTGCGAGATGATGTTGAAGGTTTTTGTTTGAAAAGAATAGTTACTGTGTTAAGTTTATCCACCCACATGATATGTGTATATGTCTTGAAACTTTGTGATTTGTAATGTCAGTAGGAAAATTTTAAATATAGGCCACACCATGATTTTTCTAACCTAAATCTCAGAAAAAAGTGCGGCCCATATTTGCGTAAATACGGTATAAAAATATTTTTGGTTACTTGTTCAAAATCTAATATGAATAAATTCTTTGGGGAGTCCACCCCTGTCAAAACCACTCTGCAGTGTTTAATAGGTTGCCCTGTGATATATTAATCATAATAGAAAATGCAAGTCTCACTGAAAACTACAGGCTTTTGAAGTTAAAAGCTACATCTGACGGAAATAACGGGTTTTGGTGGATGTACACTGTTTCATTCTCTTCTTTTCCGTGTGGCTCTATAGATGTGAAAAGTTTTTACCCGTCACAGTATATACAACCTCATATTTATTGAATTATATGTTATAAAATTGTATGATTTTGTAGCAATATATTCATTTCTACAAGTGCTGCATGTCTGAAAAATATGTTACGAATACAGTTCATTGTAAAGAACAATTAGATTAAAATCTGGTGTGTGGTGGGGCGATTTTCCACGAATGTTACTGTTTATGTACTCATATCTCATGAACAACGTGCCGTACTGTGATTCAATTTCAAAGGCATATTCAGCTGTATGTGTGTATACTGTCTGTAAAATTTCCTGTGGCTACAGTTTGTAATGTACAAATCATAACCTGTAATGCCATACCGGATGCTGTAGTTTTACTCTGTGGAGAGCGGAAAAGAAGTACCGGTAAGCGAGAAACTTATTTCTTTTCGTCATTTTGCTACGGTTGTCGGTGAGAAAAAGTTTAATAAAGGTTTGAAATTATGTTTAAAGTTTGTTGCAAGTCGCTAAGTACTCTCATTCTCATATATACCCGGGTGCTGAAACATTGCACATGACGTTTCGCGTTTCGGCGAGTTAAGTTGGCTACACTGCTTTAGCGACGTTGCAACACTAGCCTCTATACACACAGCAGACAAAACGGTTTTCAGTTGGATCTCATAAATGTAAGCTGTTGAGCAATAAAAGTGCATATAATAATTTGTTCTTGAGCAGCAATTAATTAATGGCATATTAATGAAGACCAAAACACATCAATGCATAAGCTTTCAATAACGGAGCAAAGCAATATAGAAAAAAGGCATTAGATCAGGACGGATACAAATTAAACAATAATAAAGTTAGTAATTTCTCTCTCTACGTTTTATAATCAGAATGCTTTTCACTCACCAATTTACGGCGACATTGGTACAATTACATCCAGCTCCCCATGTTCATTGTTATCGACACTGCCACAATCATCGTCATCACCAAGACAAATCATTAACTGTTCATGATCCCTTCCATTGATTGCGCTGCCCGAATCAGTTTTTCAACATGATTGGTATGTGTGGGCTTGCACTACACTACATGTCCTAAGGTCCCATCACTATTCTTTTGAACCAGAACATCCAGAAAAGGAAGTTTCCCATCTTTTTCTACCTCCATTGTAAATTTAATATTGAGATGGAGACAATTAAAGTGATTTAAAGCATCCATTCCATTAGGCCATACCATGAAAATGTCATCGACGTATCTCCAAAAACAGTTAGGCTTAAGAAACGACGTCCTTAAAGCCATGCCTTCATGTGTGCCCCCACCTAAGACTAGGGCCCTTCTTGGGTCAGTCAAAGATGATTTAGGACTGAGGAAACCCGGTGTTTATAGTATTCCATGTTATTGTGGTAAAACTTACATCGGCCAAACAATCTGCACAGTTCAGGATCCGTGTGTTGAACATCACCGTCATACTCACTTGCTTCAACCTGAAAAGTCAGCTGTTGCTGAACATTGTCTGAATGAGGGACACAAGATGTTATATGATGAAACTAACTGATTGCTCCTGCTTCCCGCTACTGGGAATGTGTTCTTAAAGAATCCATAGAAATTCGTATGGCTGATAATATTATTAATAGGGACAGGGCTTTCCTCTAAGTAAAACTTGGAACCCGAGCTAATCTGATATTAAGCAACAACGGTCTTCATTTCGACCTGCTGTTTCTTTTGCCGATTTTCTCCACCGGCGCGCTACTAGTTCTATTGGCCTAGAAGGCCTCTACTTTTTCGCGCACGCGCGGTGGGTCGTCAGCATTGCATAAAGGGGCTGCTGTTTCTGTTCTGCCTCAGTTTCCAGCGAGTGAGTGTATCAGCGCACTCACCTGAAGATGGCAGCCAGTTGGTCTGCCGAAATATCATGTTTAGTTGACTACGGTATCCGGCTGCACACCCGAGATGAATATTATCAGTTATTATGCCGTGAAAGTCTATCCAACCACATATGCTAATTGATGGTTATGAAACTTGCAGATTCTGATGATGACAAAGTTGAAACACGTCAATAAATAACAGCCGCATCACCGACTGTGGCCTTCATATTTTAAAGAGTCCCTTATAGCATTGTTTAATTACGAAATCATGAATTGTAAATTACAGGAAAAAATGCAAGTATAGTAAGAACAAAAAGGAGAATATTATGAACATAAGAAATTTGATGAGAGTGACAAAAATTTTTGTAAATGGCAGGAAAACATTAATGGGGATTGTAATTGTTGTATATCAAATGTTCCGCTGCGCCAGTCAGTGTTGCGGTACAAGTGTGAAAGTTCGCGAGCACCACCTGGCCAGCTGGTGGCGGAAGGACTGAAAGCAGTATGCGGTAAACGCAGTTTGCATACAAACTTGTAAGTGTGATGTCCTATTCTCATCTTGATAGTGTCATGCATATTGATTATTGAGTGTTCGTGTTGTTACAACGTTTGGCGACGAATAGGGATTTTTTGCAATTATTAACTTTCAAACAACATTCGTGATTTCAATGCTCGAGCAAATTCTGTAAATCCTCGTCGAGTTTCTGGCCAACCACCTTACTGAACATTAGAAGTTTGTCACACTGGCTCTACAACAGCTCCTTACGGCAACACACAACAATGTACATCGACATTGTCCATACCCACTTTTCCGCCATACGAGGCAACAGCAAAAGATTGGACAGACTATGAGAAGCGGCTTCGATGACACATCGTAGCTTTCAGCATTGTTGATGCAAAAATCTGTAAGTCACTGTTTCTGTCATAGATCTCTCCAAAGTTCTACCAACTTCTCTCTCTCTCTCTCTCTCTCTCTCTCTCTCTCTCTCTCTCTCTCTCTCTCTCTCTCTCTCTTTCCATAAAATCTCGGGCAAACTGCCTGCAAGAAGTTACGGACATCCGGCAGTTCGCCCGAGATTTTATGGAAATATCTGTACACCGGGAAAGCTTTAAACATCACAACTTTTGTTTCAATTAGCACCCATCAAAGAACCCTCTTCACTGTCATTTGACAAAATGTGCTTGCTTCTTACTTCATATTATAAGAATAAAACACACATTGTTGGGTCACATGTAGCATTTTATCAGTCTAAAGAACAGCTCATCAGTCATACCAAGCATGGGCTACAGAACTGCAAGGCAGTAGTAGAAAGCAAAAATTCATTACTACTGTTCATAAAGAGTCTTATGCCTATTCAGTGGTCAGGGTTGCAGTTTTGAGGTTCGCTCCCAATAAGGAAGTTCATCAGAAGGCTCTTAAATTAAATGACCCATCCTTATATGAAGTATTGGCCATAGCAGAATCTTTTGAAATTACTTGCAATGCAGGTGCGCAATTGGATGCTTGGGGACGTCGGGGAAGACATGGCAGATAGGGCATTTGTTGATGCGCCAGGCAGTGTCGTGAACGAGGAAGTAGCAACGGTGTACTCTTGCACACAACCCAAGCAAAGCAAGCAGCACACTAGTTCTAAACAGAAGCAATCTCTTGCTACCTTTTTTTTTTTTTTTTTTTTTTTTTTTTTTTTTTTTTTTTTTTTTTTTTTTTTTTTCTCCAGTATTCATGAGATGATTGTCCCCAACGTTGGGCTACATGTCACAAATGTAAGTAAAAGGGTCACATCTCTTCTGTTTGCCGATCTAACCAAGTGCAGGCTATACACAATACAGACTTAGATACAGCCTCCATACTATAGATCAACTCCACAAACTCTTCTGGAAACAAACATTACCTCGCGGTGCAGATGTTTGGAAAAGATGTACAGATGCAAGTAGATATTGGCTCGACATCCACAATAATTACGTCACGAACTTATCTTCGCCTATGTTCAACGCCCCTTTCACCAGTCTTGCACCATTTATGCACATGCAATCAGCAACAACTCTTCCTCTTGGGATGAATAGATGTCCAAATCACATGTAAGTCTGTTGTACGAACGGTCACTGTGTATGTTGTTGACAACATGGGGACGGCTGACTTGTTCAACTATACTGTCAATGTTATATGCAACAATATTCCTTACACTCAGATAGATACCTTGTCTACAGACTTTTCTGCTCTTTTTTCGCCCGACCTTAGGTGTGCCACAGCTTTTGCAGCTCATGTCTTTCTCAAACCAGGACCAGGCCGCGTTTTTTTCGAGCCGACTACTGCCTGTAGTGTTGCGCAACGCTGTAAAACAGGAGTTAGGTCGGCTTATGACCTCAGGAGTTTTGCTTCCTGTTCCTTCCAGCCAATGGACCTCTCCGATTGTCGTTGTCAGCAAAGCTAACAGCAGTCTCAGGCTTTGCGGCGACTCGAGACTGCCATCGACGCTCAATGTCTTGTTGATACTTACCTATGCCTTGATTGGAAGAATTGTTTTCCAAACTTGCCAGAGGAAAATACTTTTTGAAAATCAACCTGTCTGAGGCTTATCATCAGTTACCACTTGATGAGTTGGCACATCAGTTTCTTGTTCTCAAAACGCCTTTTGGCCTTTATTGTTACCAACAGTTGCCATTTGGCGTGCCCAGTGCACCAGCCATATTTCAACGGTTTCTTGAACAACTTATTATTTCTGTTCCCAGATGCATTAACTATCAGGCTGACATTGTCATTACCGGGGCTACCACGGATGAACATTTCAAAAATCTAATTTTTTCTGAGTCCTACAACAGGCTGGTTTTAAGTGCAATTTTCACAAATCTCAATTCTTTCAGCCCTCTGTAGTGTACCTGTGTTTTCGCCTTTCCGAGGATGGCATCTGTCCCTTTTGTGACAACATTGCCGTGAACGACGCTCTTCTGCATCCTTCATTGGTCAAAGAACTGCAAGCTTTTCTCGAAAACATGGCATACTATCACAAGTTTATTCCCTCCGTAGCGGAGATTTCTTACCCACTCACTCACTCGCTCAAGAAAAATGTTTCTTTTACGTGATCTGACAAATGCAATGCTGCTTTTCACCACCTTAAAGCTCATCTCCAAATAGCACCTTGTTTGGCCACTTTCTGCTCTGGGCAACAGCTTGTTTTAGCTATTGATGTGTCACAACATGGTATTGATGCTGTTAAATCTCACAAATATTCTGATGGTACAGAACGTCATATTGCTTATGCCTTCAAAATCTTAAATGACTTGCTGTTGTGGTATTCACAAATTGTAAAAGAGGCTCTTGCCATTGTTTATGCTCTCAAGAAGTTTGGTGTCTTTCTCTACGGTAATAAGTTCCATCTTATTGTGGACCACAAGCCATTGGTCTCTTTATTTCATCCATGTACTTCAATTTCTGACAAGGCAGCACATAGGCTCCAACAGTGGACACTTTTTCTCTCTCATTTTCAATATGACAATCATATTTGTCCAATTGCTCAGCATGCAAATGCTGATGCCTTATCCAGACTTCCTATGGGCCCTGATCCCATCTTCGACAGTGATGAACTTCTTTGATTTCATTTGCATGAGGCTGCGCAGGCTGTCGTTGAGGGCTTTCCTGTCGCAGACAACGCCTAGCGGCAGCCACCGCCAAGGATCTTGTTCTACATGGGGTTCTACGTCACATGGAAAACGGCTGGCCGGATTGTCCTTCTGGAAAAGCATTGGATCCCCTTTGGAACTATTTCCATATGTCGCTGTGCCTCTCCTCCCTCAATGTAGTTAACCTGCTGGCTACCGATAACGTCTCTCCCCGCATTGTCGTTCCGGCAATGTTGCAGCCTGCGGTCCTACATTTTCTACACTAGGGACACTGAAGCGTCTCTAAGACAAAGAATCTCGCTAGACGGCACATCTACTGGCCCGGACTCGATGCAGAAATTGTGCACATGGTGGCCGTTTGTCAGACATGTGCGGCGGAAGAACCTGTGCCCAGCTCCTCGCTTTCGCCATGGGACCGCATTCATGTAGATTTCACTGGACCCTTCCTGAACACTTATTGGCTACTAGTCATTTGAGGCCCATTCCAATATTCCTTTTGTGCTTCAGCTGCTACCACCACCACGGCTTTGGCCAAAATCTATGCCCTGGAAGGTTTAGCCACTACCATTGTTTCTGATAACGGGCCTCTATTCACCTCCTCTGAATTTTCTGACTTTTGTGCCCAGAGGGGCATATCCCATATCACCACACCATGGTTACACCCCCCAGTCCAATGGGGAAGCGGAACATTTGGTCCGTACCTTTAAATCCCAAATGAAGAAACATCTTGCATCCTCTTCCACTGATGATGCATTCCTGCAATTCCTAGCATCATATCGCTTCATTCTGTCCGGGGACCATAGCTTGGCAGAGCTTTTGCATGGACGCCAACCTTGTACTCTCCTCCACCTCCTCACACCCCCACCTTTTAAAGGCACTATTAGCACTCAAGGAAGATTAGTGGAGAGCGCTCCTGTGGAGGTGCGAGTCTACGGAAAGGAACCAAAATGTTTACAAGGCCATGTTGTCGCACGGAAGGGCCGGTGGTTGTACACCGTCACCACTCCTGGGGGGAGGTGTCTCGCCACATTGACCAACTTCGCCCAAGAGTCACCACAGTACCGGTAATGCCTGTCAAGGAGGACTTGAAGATGGATGCGCACACAGACCTTCCTACAATGAGAATTCAAACTGAAACTTCTGACATCCTATCAGATGGGTCACCACCACAACAGATGGAACAAGACAACCATGAAGCCACCGATACTCGATATCTCCAGTCTTCCCTACTTCTTTCATATGTGCACCATCACGCAACTCACCACCCATCCCATCACGAGCCAGAACAGGACATTATCAGCCGTATGGGAAGGTGCCTACTAGATCATTCGCAAACAGTGCTGAAGAAAAGATGGACGTAGCCTTACTACAACGAGTGAGTGAAAAACAAAAAGGTGGGAGAAATGTTGTATATCAAGTGTGTGAATTCAAATGTTCACCTCACCCGTTGGCGCTGCGGGACGAGTGTGAAAGTTCACGACTGCCACCCTGCTAGCTGGTTATGGAAGGACTGAAAACAGTATGCGGAAAGGCAGTTCACATATAGATTTGTAAGTGTGATGTGCTATTCTCATCTTGATAGTGTCATACTTGTTGATTATTGAGTGTTCGTGTTGTTACAATAGTAATTATACACAGTTGCATAGCTTTGCTCCAAGCGGCCGGCAAGATACATTTCTAAATTTGATATTGGATGAGTGTGAATAGTATCGTTTATATTGATTTTAACACTACTTTTTACATTTGGGTACTATGTATGTGGTACCAAGGTAATAACTTAAAAATAGCTTCACATTTGTCTTTCTTAGATCCCTGACAAGGTATAAAACTCTACATTACAGAATAGGCTACTTACAATTATTTTGTAACCTACAGGTTTTTACTAAAACATTTCATTATCTGTTAAAAATAAGAAATGGCTTGGAAACACCAGGACCTTCCCTAGGGTAGAAAAACATTGCTTTTCTTCTTAGGAACATTAAGGTTTCTTCACTGCAATTGCAGTAAAATCGGTGAGGGTGGAATGTAGGAAACAATATAGAATGCAGCAAGTACAGCATTTAAAGTACCAAATCAGTCATCACAATTATAGCTGAAGGAAACATCACAGACATGGGAATAAAACGGCAAAAGCAATCTTTGTTTCCCAACAAATAAGAAACCAATTCCACAATTGTTGCTACAGCTTAACCTCAAACTGCAAAAAATCTTTGAAACATTGGCTTTTTAAGCTAAAGTAATTACGATCAAAAGCATATATGTGTACAAGAAGACAAGTGTAAAAATGTGCAAATCTTTAGACTCCATACTGAATAAAAAATAAATAAAATAAAATAACTGCCTGTCATAGTAGGAACAGAAAGTATTATTCTTTATACCACTGAATCAGTGAAATTTGGCTGCTTTCACGTTAATTTCCCAATTATGTTGTTGTTGTTGTGGTCTTCAGTCCGGAGACTGGTTTGATGCAGCTCTCCACAATACCCTATCCTGCACAAGCCTCTTCATCTCCACATAAGAACGGCAACCTACATCTGTCTGAATCTGCTTACTGTAACCATCTCTTGGTCTTCCTCTTCGATTTTTACCCCACACACTTCCCTCCAACGCTAAATTCACAATCCCTTGATGTCTAAGAATGTGTCCTACCAATCTATCCCTTCTTTTAGTCAAGGTTTGCCAAAAATTTCTTTTCTTCCCAATTCTGTTCAGTACCTCCTCATTAGTTACGCGATCCACCCACCTAATCTTCAGCATTCTTCTGTAGCACCATATTTCAAAAGCCTCAATCCTCTTCCTGTCCGCACTGTTTATCGTCCATGTTTCACTCCCATACAAGGCAACACTCCATACAAATGCCTTCAGAAAGGACTTCCTTAGGCTTAAATCAATATTTGATGTTAACAAATTTCTCTTTTTCAAGAACGCTTTTCTACCCATTGCCATTCTGCATTTTATATCCTCTGTACTGCGACCATCATTTGTTATTTTACTGCCCAAGTAACAAAACTCATCTACCTCCTTTATTGCTTCGTTACCTAATCTAATTCCTTCAGCATCACCTGATTTTCTTACACTGCACTCCATTACCCTAGTTTTGCTCTTGTTAATGTTCATCTTATATGCACCTTTCAGCACACAGTCCATTCCGTTCAATTGCTCTTCCAGGTCCTTTGCTGTATCTGACAGAATTACTATGTCGTCGGCAAAACGCAATGTTTTTAATTCTTCACCCTGAACTTTAATTCCTTCTCCAAATTTCTCCTTGCTTTCCTTTATAGCTTGCTCAATGTACAAATTGAATAACAATGGAGAAAGACTACAACCCTGTCTTACTCCCTTTCCAACCACTGCATCCCTTTCATGCCCTTCAACTCTGACAACCGCTGTCTGGTTTTTGTACAAGTTGTAAATAACCTTACGCTCCCTATATTTTACTCCTGCTTTCTTCAGAACTTGAAAGAGTTTATTCCATTCAACATTGTCAAAAGCCTTCTCCAAATCTACAAAAGCTAGAAATGTAGGTTTGCCTTTTCTTAATCTATCTTCTAGGATAAGCCGTAAAGTGAGTATTGCCTCCCGAGTTCCTACATTTCTCCTGAACCCAAACTGATCTTCCCCGAGGTCAGCTTCTACCAGCTTTTCCATCCTTCTGTATATAATTCGTGTTAATATTTTGCAACCATGACTTATTAAACTGATGGTTCTGTAGTTTTCACACCTGTCTGCACCTGCTTTCTTTGGAATGGGGATTATAACATTTTTCTTAAAGTCTGATGGTACTTCGCCTGTCTCATACATCTTACACACCAGGTGAAACAGGTTTGTCATGGCTGGTTCTCCCAGAGACTTCAGTAGCTCTGGGGGGATTTCATCTACTCCCGGGGCCTTGTTTTGACTTAGTTCTTTCAGAGCTCTGTCAAATTCCTCTCTCAGTACAGTATCTCCTATTTCATCTTCATCTACATCCTCTTCCCTTCCTACAATATTGTCTCGAAGTTCATTTCCTTTGTAGAGCCCCTCTATATACTCTTTCCACCTTTCAGCTTTCCCTTCTTTGCTGAGAACTGGTTTTCCATCAGTGTCCTTGATATTCATAGAGCTGTTTTTCTTATCTCCAAATGTTTCTTTTATTTTCCTGTAGGCTGTATCTATTTTTCCCCTATTTATACATTCTTCTACATCCTTG
Source organism: Locusta migratoria (assembly GCA_026315105.1). Lineage (NCBI taxonomy): Eukaryota > Metazoa > Arthropoda > Insecta > Orthoptera > Acrididae > Locusta > Locusta migratoria. The sequence continues at coordinate 660,499,602 of CM048746.1, forward strand.
CATTTGCCTTCTAGCCACTCCTGCTTAGCCATTTTGCACTTCCTGTCAATCTCATTTCTTAGTCGTCTGTACTGCAATTTACCTGTTTCATTTACTGCATTTTTATATTTTCTCCTTTCATCAATTAAATATAGTACTTCCTGTGATATCCAAGGATTTTTTGTAAGTCTTGCCTTCCTACCTATTTTGTCCTCTGCTACCTTCACTATTTCATCTCTCAATTTTACCCATTCCTCCTCTACTGTTTTATTTTCCCCTGTTTCTGTCAATTGTTGCCTAAAGCTCCCTCTGAAATTCTTAAGAACCTCAGGTTCCTTCAATTTATCCAGGTCCCATCTCCTTATTTTCCTACCTTTTTGTAGTTTCTTCCGTTTCAGCCTACAGTTCATAACCAACAAGTTCTGGTCAGAATCTATATCTGCCCCTGGGTATGTCTTACACTGTAAAACCTGGTTCTGAAATCTATGTCTTACCATTATAAAATCTATCTGGTATCTCCCGGTGTCTCCTGGTCTCTTCCACGTATGCAACCTTCTATTGTGATTCTTGAACAAGGTGTTTGTTATAACTAAATTATGTTCTGTGCAAAATTCTACCAGGCGGCTTCCTCTTTCATTCCTTTTGCCCAGACCATATTCACCTACTATCTTCCTTTCCCTTCCTTGTCCTACTACCGAATTCCAGGCTCCCATAACAATTAAGTTTTCCTCTCTCTTAATTGCCTGAATAATTTCCTTTAGCTCCTCATATATTTCCTTGATTTCCTCATCATCGGCAGAGCTAGTTGGCATATAAACCTGTACTACTGTTGTCGGTGTTGGCTTCGTATCTATCTTAACAATGATAATGCGATCACTGTCTTGGTCATAGTAGTTTACCCACATTCCTATTTTCTTATTCATTATCAATCCTGTGATACCCCCAATTGATTTTGTATTTATAATCCTGTACTCACCTGACCAGAAATCCTGTTCATCCTGCCACCGAACTTCACTAATCCCCACTATATCTAACTTCAACCTATCCATTTCCCTTTTTAAATTTTCTAATTTTCCTACTCGATTAAGGGATCTAACATTCCACGCTCCGACCCGTAGAATGCCAGTATTGTCTTTCCTGATGATCACATCCTCCTGAGTAGTCCCCGCCCGGAGATCCGAATGGGGGCTATTTTACCTCCGGAATATTTTACCCGAGAGGATGCCATCATCATATGTTCATACAGTAGAGCTGCATGTCCTCGGGAAAGGTAACGGCTGTAGTTTCCCCTTGCTTTCAGCCGTTCGCAGTAGCTGTGTGGCAAAGCCACATTAGCTGATGTTACAAGGCCAGCTCAGTCAATCATCCAGACTGTTGCCCCTGTAACTACTGAAAAGGCTGCTGCCCCTCTTCAGGAACCACACGTTTGTCTGGCCTCTCCACAGATACCCCTCCGCTGTGGTTGCACCTACGGTACGGCTATCTGTATCGTTGAGGCACGCAAGCCACCCCACCTCGGCAATGTCTGTGGTTCATGGGAGTGGCCCGATTATGTATGTCACTTGATATTTTACTAATGCTTGTAATGCAAAAATTATGGTAACTATTTTGTTCATTATGTACAAAAATATTTATAAACAAACATTACTCCTTCAGCAGCTTGCTCACCGCTAAAGCGCTAGTGTCGTCGTGACTGTCAGTTGGTAACCGATTAAAGTAGTGAATGTCGTGACTATGTATGTTATGTGATTATATTGTACTTAGCATCTTCCACTAGTTACATTTTGTTTGTTTTGCAGAAGTTGTGTTATTGGTTGTATTTTTTTCTACCTGAGTTAACATTTCCATTTTATGCACATTAAGACCATTCTTTAGAGTGCCCACAAAAGAGAACTAACCCAATCAGAGGAATCTAACAATAGAGAGCCCAGGTTGAAATTCAATAATGTAATGAAGATAGTTTGTAACTGACCACAAAAATGTATGTCAGACTGCAACGGGTACATAAAAAAGACATTGATACACATAGAACTCAATCTTTTGCCCATTAGTCTTCTTCTGAAAAGCCATCACTCACATAATCACATCTCACAGACATGCAACCACCATCTCCGGCCGCCACACTCTGACTCTTCAGATTTGGAGTGCAGCTGCCGGAATGTGTCTGTGTTGTGTTCCTGTGTGATTGTGTAAGTGATGTCTTTCCTGACGAAGGCTAATGGCAAAAATCTTGAGTTTTGTGTGTATGAATGTCTTTTGTGTGTAACTGTTACATTCAATCATTGTATTTATCTTTAAAGATGTATTTGATCTTGCAGGCAGAAGTAGAGGACATTCCCCCAGAAAGAGAGACAAAACCATCTCTTGCCTCTGTGATGACAGAGATAATGGACAAGGAAAAGGAAACACAACAGCCAACTACTTCTCAGCTGCCTGTGAAGGTGAGCTGAAATCATTCTTACAGTTTAGCTAACTCTTTGTATTGCAACCCAGATTCATCATATTAATTGTATCGTTTGTACATAATTGTATCTGTGAATGTAGAATGCAAAATTCACAAATGAATGTAAATAATGCCTTATTTGCCATCAAAGAATGCTTGCAGGAAACAAAATAAGAGTAAATTATTTATATAACAAACATTGAATGACTTAAACGAGGCTTAGACAAAGAACATGACATGGATGCTAACCACTAGCGCCTTCTATATATGTCAAATTGTATTATGTGGAGCTTTACCTGCAGTAAGATATTCCATTTCTACTATTAGTACTCTAGCTTTCTGCACCTGGCAAAGAACGATAAGGACTTATGTTGAGACTTTGTTAGAATGGGTTGAAATTTTCCATTGCAATCATTCTTACAGATCATAAGGCCGTGTTAGTTGAGCAGTTAAAGTGTCTGTTTAATAAGCAGGAGTTCGGGGGCTTGAATCCCAGCCACAGCTTAAATTTTAACGCCTCCCCTTATAACAAAAGATGTTTGTTTAAGCAACTACTAGAAAGCTACAGTACTTTCCAGTGTAAGAAATCAGGTGTTACTGCGTGGGTGCAGATTCACTTTGGAGTTTGCACTGCTTAAACTTTTTTTGTTCCAATCCTGGTAGGATACTTGTGCTACGCATAGAATAAACAGCTGGTTTGAGGCTTCTTTATTGTTTTGGTATTCTTATATAATGCTAGTCAATTGTGCAGAGCAATAAATTCTGTTTTTAAGTTTTTTATTAGTGTGATTTAAAGAAACCATGATATTGGTATTGCAACTTTTCACAGAATACATCATACGTATAAACTAAGATGTATATAATGATTAGAGGTATGTGAAATTCGTATATGCTATAAATGCTACATAAGTGCTATAAATGCTAAATAAGAAAAAAATCAATGAAAAGTCCAGGTTGGAATAAATAATATAGTGAGGACAGTTTACTACTCACCGCAAAGACGTGGCGACGAGCTGCGACAGGCACATACAAAAGACACACACATACAACACATTCAGCTATCGGCCATGGCCTTCTTCAGAAATAGAGCACTCACGCAATCACACAGGCACACAACACAGTCATACAACCATCACCTCCGACTGCCACACTTCGAATCACGCTCTGCAGCGAATCGGGGACGGGAGGGGAGGGGAGGGGGAGGGGATAGAAAGGTTACGTCACGGTGGTGGGGATGGGTTATATGGGAATAACGAGATGCAGCTTAGGAATGGAGTGGGGAGGCGGGTGAGGGGAGAAAATAAAATAAAATAAAATAAAATAATTCATGTACACTGCAAGTGCACAAGACCACACACACACACACACACACACACACACACACACACACACACACACACACACACGATCACACATTCACACACCACTCAAATCAGGCGAGGTTTGGGATACAGAGGTAGGAACTGTAAGGTATGGAAGGGGGGGAAAAAAAAAATAATAATAATAATGAAGTTATCGTAGATTGAGGCCTGGTTGATTTCGGGATCGGAGAATGTATTGTAGGGATAACTCCCATCTGTGCAGTTCAGAAAAGCTGGTGGTGGATGGGAGGATCCAGATGGCCCGGGTTGTGAAGCAGCCATTGAAATCAAGCATGTGCTCCGCTGCATGCTGTGCCACAGGGTGGTCCACCTTGTTTTTGGCCACAGTTTGGCGGTGGCCATTCATCCTAATGGACAGCTGGTTGGTGGTCATGACCACCAACCAGCTGTCCATTAGGATGAATGGCCACCGCCAAACTGTGGCCAAAAACAAGGTGGACCACCCTGTGGCACAGCATGCAACGGAGCACATGCTTGATTTCAATGGCTGCTTCACAACCCGGGCCATCTGGATCCTCCCATCCACCACCAGCTTTTCTGAACTGCACAGATGGGAGTTATCCCTACAATACATTCTCCGATCCCGAAATCAACCAGGCCTCAATCTACGATAACTTCATTATTAATTTTTTTTTTTTTTTTTTTTTTTTTTTTTTTTCCCTTTCATACCTTACAGTTCCTACCTCTGTATCCCAAACCTCGCCTGATTTGAGTGGTGTGTGAATGTGTGATCGTGTGTGTGTGTGTGTGTGTGTGTGTGTGTGTGTGTGTGTGTGTGTGTGGTCTTGTGCACTTGCAGTGTACATGAATTATTTTATTTTATTTTATTTTATTTTCTCCCCTCACCCGCCTCCCCACTCCATTCCTAAGCTGCATCTCGTTATTCCCATATAACCCATCCCCACCACCGTGATGTAACCTTTCTATCCCCTCCCCCTCCCCTCCCCTCCCGTCCCCGATTCGCTGCAGAGCGTGATTCGAAGTGTGGCAGTCGGAGGTGATGGTTGTATGACTGTGTTGTGTGCCTGTGTGATTGCGTGAGTGCTCTATTTCTGAAGAAGGCCATGGCCGATAGCTGAATGTGTTGTATGTGTGTGTCTTTTGTATGTGCCTGTCGCAGCTCGTCGCCACGTCTTTGCGGTGAGTAGTAAACTGTCCTCACTATATTATTTATAAAAAAATCAATGACATTTATTAAAATTAGTTATTTCAGCAGAATTTAAAGCTCAATTGATAAAACATCTTAATATACAGGAAACAAAATGTTACTGATTATAATATATCTACAATTATATGTGAAATCACCAGATAAAGTGACCAAAAAAAATCGAAAATTAAGATTGGTAATGTGTACTTGCTGTGTAACTACCATGTTCTGTTAAACTTTCCAAGACACATTTGTGCACTACCGAGCTACCATAGAGTACATGAGATATCTTACTGTGATATTTAGCATCAGTGAAAGGCCAAAGGTATTTCATTTGTACCTGGAGGTATAAGAAAAGAAGGGAAGATAAGAAAAAACACCAAGCTTAACTAGAAGACTTCAAACGGTATATTATCTTGCTTTGTTGCTTGTGAATGATGTTTTATAGTATAGAATTTTTGAATTTCATCCTAATCAATGTTTTCTTTCTCCTTTATTTGCTTCATTACCTAAACAGATAAAAATTCAAAAACTTTGCACTAAACACAGAACTGTTTTTTAGAAAAATGGCAAATAAATACCAATTACTTAAAGTTTGGAATGGCTGCTATTTCTCCTATTCTCATTTTATAAAACTGAACTGCATTATGTGAGTTGCTTTCATCTGCACCTTGAGGTACCTACTTGCAATAGTGGCCTAAACAAATTTGTATTGACAATGATAACGGTCGCAGAAGCCTATACTTACATTGACTGAAGTGTGTTAAAAATGGCTACGCATGAACTGAGTTTTAGGCGAGACGCAATATCTGAAATAAGGTTCATGGCTGAAATTCCTTGGTGTCACTTTTGCAATGTGAAACAACTGGGAGGACGAAAATGTAGCAAACACATTTAAAGTGCCAGTTACTGATATGTCAAAGAATTAAAAAACCGTAGCTCATTTAAATGTTTAAAAACATTTAAAACTATGATTCTTGAGTTTCTCCCGGCGTATTTGATAATCAAAATCTCCACGGGTGTACTGCCGGTCTATAGTGTCCAATGGGCACAATATTTCGGCGATCATACATGTCGCCATCATCAGGTGAACTGACGGACTGAGCTCCTGGAAACGCGCCGGCACGGAGATCCTCACACTACGGCGGCTCGAAGGGAACTGGGTTCTAGCCCGGTAGAGGGCGATTTAAATACCATCGACCCACGGAGCGACCCCTCCGTGGTCTGCGCCCAGCGCCACGGTCGCGCAGTGAAACCGATTGCGACGGCATCTGAGATGACGTCGATGTGAGAGCTCTGTCCGCCGCAGCTGTCACCACCCTTCACAGAGGACTGGGGTACTTATAACTCTAGTACATAGGGCACGCACTATCTCCGACGCAGAGAGACTACCGTAGGAATTGGAACACCTGAGAACTGTATTCCGAAAAAATGGGTACTCAGAGTGGCCGATTGAGCGGGCTCTCTGCACAACCTGTGGAAACGGATGAAAACACGAGGGAGGATGTAGGCACTGCGTTCATTCCATATACCGGCGCACTCTCGGGGAAGGTTGCCCGCATTTTGAAAAAACACCAGGTTGGAACTGTCTTTTGTCCGCCGAAAAAAATTCATGCACTGGTGGGGAGCACCAAAAATGATCGTGGTTTGAGGAAGGCCGGCGTGTCCCAGATTCCGTGTCAGTGTGTCAAGCCATATATTGGACAGACAATACGTACCGTCGAGGATCAATGCGTTGAACACCAAAGGCACACACAATTGACGTATTCGAGCAAGTCTGTGATCGCTGAAAATTGTTTGTCGGAGAATCATGCGATGGAGTATGAATGCACTAGGATTCTGGTACAGACGTCGAGATACGGGGACTGCGTCGTTAGAGAGGCCATTGAAATTCGCATAAGTGACTGTGGCTATAATCTTAGCAAAGCTTGGGAACCAGCAATTGGGTTAATTAAGAGTTAATTAAGAGTAAATCTAGCAAACATAACGAAGTGACGACCACGGCGACAGAGCTCTCACATCGACGTCATCTCAGACGCCATCACAATGGGTTTCACTGCGTGACCGCAGTGCTGGGCGCGAACCACAGAGGGGTCATTCCGCAGGCCGAGGGTTTAAAACTATAACTATAAACGCTAAATAAATGCTGCATTTTCAAAGTTTACTTGCTAATACTGATAAAATACTGAATTGTATACTGTCACTGTATTATGGTAATTTACCAATGAATGACACTCTGTAAATTTAAAATGGAAGAAACACAAATTAAGAAATAAAGTGAAGCCTGGGGAATGTACCAGAGAGGTATTTAAGAACATTGTTTCATGGAAGGAAGGTGTATGAAGGAAATGCATTTTCTTCTTATGAAGCTGTTCATGTAGGTATTTTAAAGAAAATATTTTATTTCCGATTACTGATTAAATGGCCTTCTTAGCGCCCTTCAAGTAAACATTTCTAAATATTTGTACATGTAGTGTTATTATAGCCTACATTGTCTCATAAAACAATGAACACACATCTGAGGATAAGCCAACAGTATCATAATTTTGTAAACCTCACTCAGAGCATAATATTGCTGAAAGGGCATATTCGTATAACCAGATTCACATAGATGTACCTGATATGAAGCTTTCCTGTGTGGTTTTCAGGATACCAATTTACTAGAATAATTCCCTCACATTTAGTTCTTTATTATAGCATAATTTGTGATCTGTTAACACTGTACATGCTATAAAATATTTTTTTTAAAAATATGTTCTTAAAACACAACAAACAGTTGAAAAAAGCTAATAGGGTGGAATATTGTTTCAAATAAATTGATGTGTAGCAAAGAACAGTTGATTGTGATTGATTGATGGAAGCCAGATTTCTTTAGAAAATCATCAAAAATAACTTCAGTGTTCTTCAAGTTAAATAATACATGATCTGCAAATAATGTGGAACTAAAATCAGAATACTGAAATGTGTACAGTCACCCACATCCACCCACAAAGGAGCACCCCTCTTGTTACCCAATACCACCCAGGACTGGAGCAGTTAAACCACATTCTCCTACCTGCCTTGAAATGGTATTCCGTTGCCCACCAAACCTACATAACTACATAATATCCTTGTCCATCCCTACTCCAGTCCTGCTCCCAACCCCTTATCCCACGATGGCTCATATCCCTACAATAGACCCAGATGCAAAATATGTCTTATCCACCATACCACCACCACCTACTCCAGTCCTGCAGGGTTTGTACGCCTGCTTAAAAAGTCCTTATTTCAACGACTAAATTTTAAGAGCCCTTAAAAACTTCTTATTTTCACATTTAGCGGTAGAACATGTGAAACTATGATTTTTAGAAGATGCATTATCCACGCACCAGTATAGACCCCCGTTCTATTCTGCTGTGAATCCACGCATGTACAGTAGGTAGCACAGACTCGTGCATGTGCAGAAGGTGAACTGCAGTAAGCTTTCTGCTTGTTAATTGTAAACATGTTTAGGTTATTTGTATACTGTTGTTGTATGTGGACACCCCTTTAACACCCAATCTTTAAATTGGAAATTTTTCTAATTTCTCGGTCATGAAATTTTCACAAAGGCAGTAATTAATCTAAAGCAGTATTTTTGCCAATAGACTTTCATTTAGGTGTATACAGGCTATTAATGAAAAGCATTCTGTGTTCTGACAGCTTTCTGGTCTAGAAATAGACTGAACCAAGGAAGTACTAAGTGTCTTAATTCAGACGTATAGCGAGGAAATACAATATATCAGTATTATCCTCACAACCCGCCAAATGGTAATAAGGTATGTTGGCAAACACGATGTTTACTTTACATGAGAGTTGCAATTTGCACTTGTAGCTGCCTAATTGACGAAAGAGCGCATTTAATTTGATTTAATCTTTTGCTTTAATTCAGTGTGCCAAGTAAAAGAAACAGGCAATAGACTGAAAGTGTCCGATCACAAAATGCACAAGAAGATAAGAAGATAGCATACTTCTTACTGTGGTTGAGTGAAAACTTTCAATATAACTGTCACTTTAGTGAATACCTTCCTTTATCATCGACAACAGCTTTTTAAAACAATCCACGACAATTCTCAGGAAGTTCAGAAATTCCAAGTGATCATCGGGTGTCAATGTCAATTCATACATTAAACGGAAATATGAGCTCCTGTCTTCGTCCCTTCTTTCCAACCAGGATTAAACCCAACAACCTCTCGGTTTTTGACCTCATCCTCCCCTAAAATTAGAGATTATAGACTCTGTAAGGCACAACTGTGTCTTTGTCGTGCAAATTATTGTATAAATGTAAATTTAGATTAATATCATGCTTTTGGAAACAAGCGTTGTAATAACAAAATGAACAGTTGCGCTTACAATTTGGAACAGTAATACTGGAACATAATTCGATGGTAGGTACATGAGAGGACAAAAATTATGTAATAAAAATGATGAAAAATGGTTACTTAATAAAGAGGAACCTCATGGACTAAGTAAGTGTAAGTTAAATGAACAACATTAGAAAAAATCAGTCGGTGCCCCTTAACCCTTTGAGCGCTACAGACGGGATATCCCGCAGCGCTCCACCGGGCCGTGGGGCCGATGGACGTGGTTTGCCGTGGCAGTGGTATTTCCCGCGGGCCCTGCAGGCGGCATTCACCGCGCGGCCTAGCAGGTACCTGGGCGCTAATGCCGGCTTACACCGCGGCCGGTCCCTTTGCCTTCGGGTCTGCGGACGTGAACAGCCGCAGGGCTGAGTGCCGGCACAAATATCCAATCTCTGCTGACAAACACAGACTGGTTGCTTCAAATGTTTGCACTTAGGATGCAAAAATAAATAATTAGTGCAAATTTGTGAATTCTTCCATAACTTATTGATAGATATTAAACCTTAGATATTCTTAATTAAACAAAAAATTCTGGCATTATTATTTCTAGAGTATTCTGACCCGGATTGCAGTAAAAAATATTTATTTAAATGGCGACTAGTTTCGAGCGAAGCCCAAAGATGCCCAAAGACAATCACATTACAGTTACCCATGATATCCTATGATTTTATTAACTGCTAAAATGTGGTCGTCACTTTTCTTTTCTACATGATTGTTTGAAAATGGGCTTCGGCCGAAACTAGTCGCCGTTTAAATAAATACATTTTACCGCAACTGTGGGTACAGTTTTCAAGTGATATTTAGTAACGGGTTGCTGTTCTATTTTTCCACGACGTTGGATTTGTGAAAAAAAATTATAGGCCTAGACATTCATCTCCTTATGATAAGCAGAAATTACTCAGACGTAAATATAAGTACTAAGAAACCTCGATTTGATTGATCATTGCTTTCAGACAATTAACTGGGTTTACGTAATTGAAATGTATTCGCAAACTTGGAAAGGGCGTCTTGCCAAAAAATTGGTTAGTTGCACAAACTCGCCCGTTTCTGAAGCACAAAAGGTCATTAGGAATTAAATGTGACGTTTAATTAGGTTGTTTAGAAACTTGAATATTTCCTTATCTAATCATCGATTATTTCTACTGTACAATAACAATTGCGTCCCGTATAAAAGGAATTCAGTAATGTTGAATATTATGTTTTTAAGTTTCCCTGCGTATAATTTGTTTGATTAATGCTCTCAAAATATAGTCGTTAGATTCAAAAGTGTGACTCGGCTTCCAGATGCTTTCGTCGAAAGTAGTTTGCGCGAGAATTACTGCGCTAGTACAGAAGAATGTCAACGTTTAGTCGTTACAGATTCTAGAGCGTTTGAATCGCAAGTTGCGTACAAAAATCAGATAATTAAGTACCAGTATGCCAAATAAAATTCAGATGTATATAAAGACCTTATGATGATTCTTAAGAACTAAACGCAAATAAAAGAAAGCCTTTGATGGAGAGTGTCATTCCATGTCAGCTCACCTATCATTCCCTGTTCGACCATTGCAGATTTGGTTGAAATTTTATATGAACATTCGCTGAAATTTCTCTTACTAACATATTACAAATTTAATATTTGTCATCGAAATATTTTCCGAGTTATAACATCTCAAAGTCGCCAGGAATTCACACTTGCCCTTCGCAAAATTGCGCATGGCGTCAAACAAATGATTATAACTCGTCCAGTATTGCTTCAACGAATCATAAAATCTATTATTATTGATTGATTGGCGACATGTTCGAAAGTTCACATAAATTTTTCCGTCATGGTAGAGCAGGAAAATATTCCGAAATTATGCGATTTGACACGTAATGACCCAGGGCCTACGTGTTAGTAGTGTAAGGATTTTCAGTGTACATTGTCTGTCTGGCAATTATATCAAGATTCAAAGTTAAGGAATAAGTATCCAGATATTCTGTTTATTTGTAACGTCAGCGAGCACACTCCGAGACTGGTTCCGGAAATACTCCGGCCAGGGCGAGGACGGCCAGGTGGAGAGCTCAGGCACACACAACAGGCCATGGAGATGGCGGCCAGCGCAGGTAGGCGGATTAGGCGGCCGCCGGGGCAGGCTTGACTCGGCAAGCCGGACGCGCGGGTGCAGCACTCGAAGGGTTAAAGAGTTTCCCATGTTGTATTGTATTGTATTGTAGTGTGCCAGGATTATGAACATAGATATTAAGTACACAATAAACTACAATTTACATGCATTAAGGGCACAATTTTGAGCACAAAAGAGAGAGGGGTGGGGGGGAATGACTTATTGTGTAATTTGCCAGCTTCACTTTTTAAGTGTTAAGGCATCTCCAGAGATTCTAACTTCCTTTATTTTCAACAGAGACTGACAGCAGAGCTCCAGGTGGCCAAGCAGCGAACTTTGGATACGAAACGTACAGCGGAAAATCCGTATTATTGCTTTTCGAAACACGAGTTGTTGGTGCATACTGACTTATGTAAACACAACTAGCCTGTGCTTTTACGGGTTACGATCGTTCTTTGTGTGATTTATTTAGTTTTGTTGGTTTGTTAAGTATGCCGGGCAGTCAGTGTATTTTTAATATATAATAATGGAAAGTCCAGGTTGGAATAAATAATATAGTGAGGACAGTTTACAACTCACCGCAAAGACGTGGCGACGAGCTGCGACAGGCACATACAAAAGACACACACATACAACACATTCAGCATCGTCCCCGATTCGCTGCAGAGCGTGATTCGAAGTGTGGTAGTCGGAGGTGATGGTTGTATGACTGTGTTGCCTGTGTGATTGCGTGAGTGCTCTATTTTCTGAAGAAGGCCATGGCCGATAGCTGAATGTGTTGTATGTGTGTGTCTTTTGTATGTGCCTGTCGCAGCTCGTCGCCACGTCTTTGCGGTGAGTTGTAAACTGTCCTCACTATATTATTTATTTTTAATATATTATGGATTACAAAAGAGGAATACAGAATGTGGATAAAGCCACATTCTTGTAAGGCAAAATCAATATGTGTTTTCTGCAACAAAGAGCTAAACATCGGCGACATGGGTGAAAGTGCTCTGAAGGTTCACAGGACAGGTAAAATAGGCGTATTTTTAAATATTAAATGCAAATGCATAGGCCCTTCTAGCTAACCCTGCCATTTACAGTTTACACCATACATTTTTTCTCTCTTATTACAGATTTAAAAAAAAAAAAAGTATATGTAAAAATTAATTTGTTGAAGCCCAATTGTTAATGACATTGCAGTTGTTTTACTTGTTTGAAGTTTTTATGTACACTGTGTATACATGTAAGCAGTGACTCCTTAAAAACTCCTTATATTCAGAGACTCATTAAAAACTCCTTACATTTCTTAGGGTATGAACCCTGTCCTGTCACAGGCATTTCCTTTTCCATAAATGGCATGGCAACCTGTGAAAGCATTCATATTATACACAAACTGAGCTGCAACCACTGTGCAGCTTTCTATGTGGGCATGACCAGCAAGGGGCTTTCTATCTGAATGAATGGCCACCATTAAACTGTGGCCAGAAGACAGCTGGACCATCCTGTTGCAGCGGATGCACCCCTGCATAATGCCTCTCACTTCAGTTATTGCTCCACAGCCTGTGCCATATAGATCCTTCCCACTAACACCAGCTTTTCTGAGTTCTGCAGTTGGGAACTCTCTCTACAATATCCTAAGCTCTGGCACTCTCCCACTAGTTCCTGCTAACACCACCCTCCCCTCCCCTCCCCTTCCATGTTTCGCTCTATCAGTACGTCTTCCATCCTGCCACACATTCCAGTCCCTTCCCTTCCGTCGCCCTACCGTCAGCCAGCACAGGTGTATTCTCCCAACCCTGCCATACATCTCTCTCTACCACTCCTGCTTCCCTCTCCTTTCCATTTCCTCGCCACCACCACCATTGGTTGCTCACACCTTGGCTGTGCTGAGTCCACAGACAGGTCACAGCGGCCAGAGACGACGGTCGTGTGTGTGTGTTTTCCAACCGACGAAAGCCGTGTTGGCCAAAAGCTTTGCAGTTGTGATGTTTAAAGCTTTCCCGGCGTACAGATATTTCCATCAAATCTCGGGCGAACTGCCGGATGTCCATAATTCTTGCCACGATATTTCGGCGCAGAGTCTTCTGGCGACTTTCAGGTGAGTACTGCCAAAGTACTGGCGAAGACGCACTGAGCTGTGCTATTTATGCCGAAGTTACGGACATCCGGCAGTTCACCCGAGATTTGATGGAAATATCTGTACGCCGGGAAAGCTTTAAACGTCACATCAAGTAACTCTACGGGGAGGAAGTGATGGAGTGTATTCGAAGATTCGACAAGTTACGTGAGAAAAGAGTGAGACTACTGAGCTCATTGATTTTCTTATTAAGTTGCAGAGATAGGGGAATAATTCCAAATTTTGCCAAAATTGGGCATTTTATAAATACCGCTGCTGCAAATAACATCAAGCGCAAAGCAAGCATGGCATTGGTAAGAGAAAGGATTCGTTTCAGTCGGCGTGAGTTGGATGCTGTGTCTAAGGACATGTACCATCTGCACTTGGAAGTGGCGGCAAGACTGTCTTCCCTGTCTTGGGACTGGGTGGATGGTATAAAGCAAACTGGAGCCATGACAAAGCTGTGACGAGGCAAACTGCCAAGATCGACCGTCTTTCTACACAGAAGCTGCAGGAAGTTCCAACTCGACGATCCGTTATCAATTTGACGGGGAAAATTATAGATGACGCCACTGTATCTGTGCTGGCAAGAGGTTTTAACTTCGCTCCAACACCTGTTTCACCGCCACTAGTGGACTTTGTTAGCGCCATCGAAGAAGCTGTGCGCCGTCTTCCTACAGATGAAGCGGAAGAAGTTCGTCGAGAGTCTTGTCGTGTATTGACGAGAGCCACACCACCGAAGAGCAATATTTCGCCTATGGAGAGGGCTGCCCTCCGTAACTTACGAACAGACGTGGATACAGTAGTACTCAAATCTGACAAAGGAAATGCTACTGTTCTCATGCCACGGGAGGACTACATTAATAAGATCAACGTTTTATTATGTGACTCAACATATCACAAAGTTGGCAAGGATCCAACAAACCGAGTGGTGCGAAAAACAGCTTAACTTCTATCAAATAGTTCTCTACCGAAGGAGGTCAAAAAGAGACTGAAACCAAGCAGTTCAGTTCCACCTAGGCTATATGGACTGCCTAAGATCCACAAGGAAAGTATGCCATTACGTCCAATTGTGAGCAATATTGGAGTAGCCACTTACGACCAGGCTAAATACTTGGCGTCTTTGCTCAAACCTGTAGTAGGCAAGTGTCCACATCATATAAAGAATTCCAATGATTTTATCAGCAGACTTCAGTCACTTCAGCTGCAAAGGAACGACTTGTTGGTCAGTCTTGATGTGGTTTCATTGTTTACAAAGGTGCCTCTTGTGGACTCACTACACCTCATTGGCAACATGTTTGCGCTATTTGAGCACACGCTCTCCTCTACATATTTTTTATTTAACAACGAGTTTTATGAACAATCTGACGGAGTCGCCATGGGGAGTCCTTTGTCTCCCCTGGTGGCTAATCTTTTTATGGAAGATTTTGAGGAGAGAGCACTTGAGTCAGCTATTTTTAAACCAACAGTGTTTTGGCGATATGTCGACGACACTTTTATAGTGTGGCCTCATGGCGTGGAACTTCTCCAAGGCTTTTTACATCATATGAACTCCATACATGAAAACATAAAGTTTACTATGGAGATCGAGAAAAATGGTTGTTTGCCATTTTTAGATGTTTTCGTGCAGCGCAGAAGTGATGGCTCACTTGGTCATTCGGTATACAGGAAGCCCACTCATACAGATTTGTACTTACAAGCTACTAGTTGCCACCATCCAACACAAACAACGGGCGTCCTCAAGACTCTAATCCATCGAGCCCATACCATCTCTGATGCCGACAGCCTTCACACGGAACTGGAACACCTGCAGACAGTATTCCTAAAGAATGGATATACAAGGAAGCAAGTAAATCGAGCAATGCACACCTCCAAACGACAGAACAAGGAAGAAGAAGAAGAGGCTTTCAAATCGACTGCTTATCTCCCATATATTGGGAACTTTTCATTGCAGGTAGGCAGAATACTAAAAAAGCATAAAGTAAGAGTCATCTTTTGCCCTTCTCCTAAAATTTCATCGCTGTTGGGTTCTGTCAAAGACGATCTGGAGCTGCGTAAAGCAGGTGTTTACAGGATTCCGTGCGAGTGCAGCAAGTCATATATAGGGCAGACGACGCACACTGTGCAGGACCGCATCGTGGAACATCAGCGTCATACTCGGCTACTCCAACCCACCAAATCCACAATCGCCGAACATTGTATTTCCACAGGTCATTCAATGAAATACAATGAAATGAAAATTGTGGCCCACACATCAAACTTTTGGAGCTCAATTATTAATGTAGCTGTGGAAATAAGATTGTCTGACAGTGAGACTCTTATCAATAGAGACAGCGGTTTCCAAATAAATGCTGCATGGAATCCTGTCATTGAAAAACTTTGTAGTCGGCGTAGTTTCCTGCAACTGAATGACGATGAGAATCAATCTGATATCGAAGCGGCAAGCCACCACCACGGAGGGCACTCGGAGCAGCGTACGTAGCTGTAGTGAACGTGCACACTAGGTACGCGCATGCGCAATGTCGGCTGAATTGGGCATAAATAGCACAGCTCAGTGCGTCTTCGCCAGTACTTAGGCGGTACTCACCTGAAGATGGCCAGAAGACTCTGCGCCGAAATATCGTGGCGAGAAGTTACGGACATCCGGCAGTTCGCCCGAGATTTGATGGAAAAAGCTTTGCAGTTGTTTTCTGTTATTTGTGCCTTTCTGCGGTACTAGCAACCTGTCCTTCACAAAAATGTTGTATTTCCTTTGTTTGTTAATGCATTTAGTAATTTAAATATAAAATCCGAGTTACAGTAAACTTTTAAAATGGTGGCTTCAGATTCACTACTCATTATACATAACTCTCACAAACTACAAATTCAAACATTTAGAAAGACAAGGTTTGCTTTTTCAAAGTAAACTCTGATCACTGCAAACCAGCGTATAAAGAGGAAAAATTTGTGAAAGGCACTGTTCAGAATTAGAGATGACAATGTACAGAGCTTTTTCAATTTCTTTATGTTAGTTGTGAACTCTGCTTAAACCTGTAATAGAATGACAATATTAAATACTGGTTAAAAATTTTACTGTCTAATGTGCCTTCTAACGTTCTTGCCCTTTTTAAAATTTATTTTTATTGAATGTAGGTGCCGAAGCAGCGTGTTCGCACACTGAAGCTGTCAGAAATCACGAAGCCCCTCTCGAATGAGACCCGTGGGAACATGATGCGGGGTGCCGTGAAGCGCATTCTGAATGCAGAGCATGCTGCAGCTGTGGGTGGTGTTTCACCCATCCGGAGTAAAATAATCTCCACACTTGCTGTAACTTTCAGTACTGATGTAAGAGACGGTAAGATATAGACAGATTATAACTTTCCTTATTTGCCATTAGCTAATTTTTTAAGCAACTATCTGCTATTAACATACATCTATGCTCCATCTTTGTACATTCCAGTGTGTATAAGTGAAATTGATAAAGGCTTCAAAAGAATAGACAGTTGATAATGAAAATTATTGAAAAAAGAAACCTGTGAACTTGGGTTTCATATTGGTTTGTTAATAAATGGAAATATCTGTATTCTAAGACATTGAGATTTTTAAGTAGAATAACAAAAAAGTGCTAAAAATTGAAGTTTTTAAAATTTCTCAGTCAGCAGGATCGAAACAATCAATTAAAATGCTATTTTTCTGCTACAAGTACATATCCTTGGACACAACATCCAAACTGGTTAAACTTAACAAAGGACTGCCAACACCTGGCTTGTTTTTGGTATAAAGCAGCTCACAGCTATTGGAATAGACATGAGGATATGCTGGTTTATTCACATGCAGATATGCTGTGATGAGGGGGCAGTCATCACCTCAACATATCATGATTATCATAGGTACACTGTGTTGATTTAGTTATTACTAAACTTTTGGTAAGGGTAGGGGTGTGTGTGGGGGTAGGGGTGTGTGTGGGGGGGGGGGGGGCAGGCATGACAAAGGTACTTCAGACATGTTTTCACTCAAACTCTGTTCCAGAAATGAAACGGAACCTCTCCCCACACTTTGAGTGGTTATGATTAAAGGGCATCTACTCACAGAGTTCAAGTATAGGCTGCAAAATTTATTAGGCATGCTAGTCCATCAACGTGGAACTGATTTATGATGAAACAAATTACTCCCCGTTTTGTCCACCGGCTGCAAACTTGCACTGTAGTTGCAACGAATATTTATATAACAGGTGATATATGCAATGTGTTAGGAATGGGACATAGGCAGAAATGGTCAAGCAAGTGAGAAAGGCATAATGTTAATTTGCTATTAACTGCCAATTATACAGTTTGTTCAAAATGAGCACTGGTGACATCTGCAAGAACAATGTACAAAAAACAGGTAGCATTGTTGAAACTATTTTTCCCCCTTCGTCGTCTTCCTAATCTTTTCCCCACCATAAATGGGGGGTATGGTATGTGGTATTTGATTACAGAGTAAGTCTGGGGGATACTGTGTGCATCTGTGAAGGCCTTTGTGAGACTCTCAGGACACCAAGCAAAGGAATTCTTGTTACAGCATATATGCCATCCACAGGCTAATAGGCTGTGTTGGAGGAATGGTGTGGTGTACTATGGATGGCAGCTGTTGAAATGCTGGCCCTGTCGGTGGGATTAGAGTGGACAGAAGTGTGGACGGAGCCATAACTTAGGAGGAGATCAACATCCATAAAGGTGGAATGCTGGGTTGAGGAGGACCAGGTTCAGTGGATAGGAGAGAAGGTGTTAAGGTTGTAAAAGAATAAAGAAAGCTATCTTGTGCTTGTTTTTCGGGAGAGTGCCACGTTTCCTCTGGTTGACTCAGAAAGAGACTGGCAAAGGAGGATTCCATGCAGATACCTATGGCTGTGTCACAGATTCACTTGTATACCCTCCCTTCACAGAAGAAGTTTGTGAGTATTAGGATATAGTTAGTAAGAAGAATAAGGAAGATATAGTTAATTTTAAAATGGGAAGGGTGTTGTGAGATGTAGTATTAAATAGCAGCAAGATAATGTACATTACGGTTATATGTGAATGCGAAATTGGTGTCAATAGTGATGAGTAGAGGTCCAGGAGAACAGTAACCCATATTACCCACATCACTTTGTGTCCTTCTGTTCTATCAACTTTCCCAAATTTATATCCCCTCACTCTTGCTTTGCTTTACCATTTGCTGTCAAACCCACCAGACATCCTTCTTCTCTGCTCCTTTCCTTACCATTTCCACCACCCCCATATTCCTTTCAGCCTTTCATTGCTGCAACAACCAACCTTACCATCACACAGCCAGAGACAGCCGTGTGTGTGTGTGTGTGTGTGTGTGTGTGTGTGTGTGTTATATCACATGGTAACTCCCCCTACAGAATATCGTACGCTCCCACAATCCACTAGGCCTAAACCTTTGCTAGTTCCTCCCTCCACCACTCTCCTCTCCCCTACCCACACTCCAACTTACATACATCCCCCTTTCCGCCACATTCCAGACCCTTCATATCTGTCGGACAGCACTGACATATTGCTCCATCCACACCGGCATCCCTTGCGTCCATTCCTGCTTCTCCCTCCATTCCACTTCCTCACCACTGGTTGCTCTTGCCTCAGCTGTGCTGTCTGCTGCAGTCCAGCTGCAACAGCTGGAGACGGTGATTGTGTGTGTGTGTGTGTGTGTGTGTGTGTGTGTGCGCGCGCGCGCGCGCGTGCGCGCGTGCGTTCATCTGTGGCAGATGAAGGCTTAACAGCGAAAAACTTCATTTTTGTTTATTCTGTTATGTGTGCCTTTATGCGGCTCATCGGACGTCTTTGTGGTGAGTAGGAACCTATCCTTTCCTAAATATTGTTGAAATCTTTAAGATATTTCCATTGTTTGACAAAATAATCTGGATTTTTTTTATAGACGTGTGGTGTGGTACTATGCAATATTTGTAGACAATTTTCATAAATGTGAGTGTTCAAACAATACATTGCTGTTAGTGAATTTTATGGCAGTAGGCATTGCATCATGTTATGTTTGTTGACATCATGGGTATCACATGGCTCAGATGAAGCAAGCATACTAGGATTTCAATCCCCCCTTTCCTTCTTATTTTTTAATTTAATTTTGTTAAACTTTGCTTTCTCTCTCTCTCTCTCTCTCTCTCTCTCTTTTTTTTTTTTTTTTTTTTTTTTTTTTTTTTTTTTTTTACCATACTGCGATTCCTAAGGAAAATAAGCATGTTAAGAGCATAAGATGATATAATTAACTATTTCTGATGACTTCTAGAAATCAGTCTGGTACCCTATTGTCAAGTAGATTTATTACCTAATGTAAATAAATGATTCATCATTATCATTAGAGACTGGTTATGCCTTTCAGCATTCTGTCTGGAACATAGTCCCCATAATAGAATTTCTCAATGATCCCCTGTTCAATGCTAACATTGATGCTTCATCTAATGTTACACCTTTTACTTCAAAATCATTCTTTGCCAAATCTTAAGTACTTTCTTTGGTCTACCTCAACTCTTCTTACCCTCCGCTGCTGAGCCCATGAGTTTCTTAGGTAACCTTGCTTCTTCCATGTGTGTAACATGACCCCATCATTTTAGCCCGTTATATCTAACTGCTTCATCTATGGTGTTCATTCCAAGTTTTTCTTTTATTACCTCATTATAGAGACCCTCCTACCATTGTTCCCATCTATTAGTACCTGCAATCATTCTTGCTACTTTCATAGCTGTAACCTCAACCTTATGAATAAGGTAACCTGTATCCACACAGCTTTCACTCCCATACAACAAAGTTGGTCAAAAGATAGAGCGGTGCACCACTAACTTAGTCTTGGTACTGACTTCCTTCTCGTAGAAGAGAGTAAATCGTAGCTGAGCACTCACTGCATTAGCTTTACTACACCTTGATTCAAGTTCTTTCACTATGTTGCCATCCTGTGTGAAAATACGTTCTAGATACTTGAAACTGTCTACCTGTTCTAACTTCTCAATCTGTTTAAATCTCTTTCCCAGAGGCATTACTTTAGTTTTGGAAATGCTGATCTTCATATCATAACCCTTACACCTCTGATTGAGCTCTGAAATATTAGATTGCAACCTTTCAATCGAATCTACCATCACAACTAAGTCATATGCATGTGCAAGACTGATTATTTTGTTTTCACCTATTTTAATCCCGACCTGCCAGGCTTATGTTTTCAACATATGATCCATGAATAGTATGAACAACAGTGGTGACAGGTTACAGCCTTGTCTTACCCCTGAAACTACAATAAACCATGAACTTAATTTACCGCCTGCTCTAACTGCTGCCTGACAGTCTACATAAAGACCTTTAATTACCTGCAGAAGTTTGCCTTCTATTCCATAATTTTGCAGAACTGTCAACAGCTTCCTCCTAGGAACAAGGTCATACGCCTTTTCTAGAGCTATAAAACACAGATACAATTCCCTGTTCCACTCATAGCACTTCTCCATTATCTGCTGTAAGCTAAAGATCTGGTCCTGACTGCCTCTAAGAGGCCTAAACCCACACTGATTTTCATCCAACTTGTCTTCAACTAATACTTGCACTCTCCTTTTAACAATACCTGAGAATATTTTCCCCACAATGCTGGTTAAAGCGATACTTTGATAGTTGTTACAATCTTTTCCGTTTCCATACTTGAAGATTGGCGTGATTACCGCTCTTGTCTAGTCAGATGGAACCTGTCCCGACTCCCATGCCTTTTCAGTTATTCTATGTAATCATTTGAGACCTGACTTTCCACTGTATTTGACGAGTTCCAGCTTAATTTCATCCGCCCCAGCCACTTTATTGCACTGCAATCTATTGACCATTCTTTCCACTTCCTCAAATGTGATCCTGTTTCCATCATCATTCCTACCTCAAAATCAGACGTATCATTGAATGTTTCACCTACATTGAGCAGTTCTTCAAAATATTCCTTCCATCTGCCCAGGGAATCCATAGGATTCACTAGCAGCTTTCCTGACCTGTCCAAAACACTTGTTAATTCTTTCTTCCCTCCCTTTCGGAGACTGCTAATTTTCCCAGAGCTTGACCCATAGTTTCCAGCTTATTTCCAAAGTCTTCCCACAATTTCCACTTGGATTCTGCAATTATGCGTTTGGTTTCGTTTCTTTCTTCAACATAACTATCCCCGTCTGCCAGATTTCTAGTATGGAGCCTGACTTTCTGCACTTTTGGCCTCACAAAACCAATTTCACTGCAGATTAAATAATGATCAGTATCGTCAAAGAACCCTCTGAAAACACACGTGTCCTTGACTACCGGATGGTTATTATATACTCAACAGATCTGGTTCCCCTTCCTTCCCAAGTATAGCCGTGAATATCGTTATGCTTAAAAAAGGAGTTTGTGATAGCTGAGCCCTTACTGGCACAGAAATCCAAGAACTGTTTACTGTTTCTGTTGGCCTCCATACCCTCTCCAAACTTACTCTTAACCTTTTTATACCCTTCTGTTTTATCCTGGCATTGAAGTCACCCATGAGCAAAACACTGTCCTTGTCCTTCATATTGAAGTACTTGGGAAGCAGGTAGCTAGCCTTACTTGCCCAGGGCCCCAATAGGTTTTAACCCCAACAATTGAGGGACTAACCTGTGGATTTGGTAGCCTTTGCCATCTGAGCACAAAGGTGGCCACACCTCAGAATATGTCCGAGATGCCCAACCTTACTCCAAAGCAACTGGCATCCCCAATATCAGGACCACTTACGTGGCCACTCATACTGGTTCATGTACTAGGACATGACTACAGGGAACCACACCATGAACCACAAATGGTTAAACAATGGAAATTCCAGGAAGGATTCAACAATATTTTTGAGAAGGATATGTTGCTACTTATCACAGAGACGTTCAATGAGCCGCAGAAAAGGTACACGTAACAGATACAATTTGTTTAATAGTGGCTCATCGGACATCTCTGTGGTGATTAGCAAACTATCCTTCATAAATATGATTTTCAGTCTATTTTAGCACTCAGACCACAGTCTGTGTGCCTTAAAATGTACTCAGATTCATTGTAATATACCAATCAGGTTTTATATGCTCCTAATATTGGCAATTTACAGTTGTACTGGACTTCCTGCTCGAAGACATCAGAGGCAGGATAGACTTGGCCTTTGCTTGGCTGTACGAAGAGTACAGCTTCATGCAGGGCTTCAGCCGGCTGCCACCATTCATAAAACGTGAGGAGACACCCGAAGATCGGTACAACAAGCTTTTGTGTTCTCTGGTGAGATCACTTGGTGACCGCCCAGGACAGGAAGGCAAAGATGGCTCGTGAGTTTTTGATGATAGTGGTCTTATCTTATGATCTTGATGCTTTGTAGATGTGGTTCATATTGTTGATATTTTGTCATGTCATTCCCTCTGTAATAATCTGGCAGTTGTTACAAGTAATATCTGTAACAGATATTTACAACAAAGGACAGGACATTGATTTATGATGCTGTTGGGGGGAGGGGGGGATAAAGGTAATATAACTGACTAGGAATACATTTAATTACTGATATATGCTTGATTTAGTAGTGTAAGGAACAATCACATTTGCATTTGTGGGTGCTGCTGCCCACATATATACTCCAAAGCATGACTGCAATGCAGATACATAAACACTGACATTCAAGCAAGGGATTATTTTAGCATTTGTACCCTTATGAAGTGTGTGCAGTAAATGTAGAAATGTGAAATACGGTGATGTTATCAACAAATGTTTCCAAACATGACCAATTTGCTGTTATTATTATTTTCTTTCTTTCTTTCTTTATTTTTACTTTTGCGTATTGTCAAAGGACAAACAACAAAAGGCATCAGAGAATGATGACTGTGATTAAGGTAGTATCTCTGTCAAAAGCCACCACTGACCACACACATCCCCACAATACTAATGTAATGTGGAAGTGACTACAATTCAACTGGGAGACATTTGAACATCGTCCATATAATCCTGATATATCTCAGTGAAAATATCACACCTTTGGTTTGTAAAAGTTGGCATCGGCAGGGTTAATGATACTTTTCAGACAAGGAAGTGCAGTCAGCAGATATGGAGTTATTCATAAAGCAGGAAACTGTGTTTTAACAAAGGAATATTTCAACCTGTGTTTCTGTGGGATGATTACCTCTGTGCTCACTGTGATTTTCTCTTGTAGGCATACCAATGCTGGAACTTTTTAATCAACCCTTGTTTAAACCAATTTAATATTTTAAAACACAAGACATAACATTATGACTTGTACAGTATAACCCCTCCTTTATGTTCCCGGAATTAACATTCTCCCACCATTTACACCCTTTTTGTAAGTCCCATCAAATTTATGATGTTCACAGGATTAATTTTCCCGTGTTTATGTTTTAACATATTTACGTGCCCCATAATTTACACTTTATGAAACCTTGTTTATAGAGCAAAAAAGTTATGAAATAATTGCACTGCCACAGCTTTCACCTTCAAGTAGTGTTCAATAAACATGCACACAAGTTCCTTGACAGTTTGCACATGTCGCATCTTGACGATCGTAGTTACGGCGGGTTGCAAGCTATCCTCAGCAAATTGTTGAATTCCTACCTGGTATTTTCCATTGTTTAATATTGAAATGATGTTTCCCTGCTGTGTCAGTATTATGTTTACTGGTGTCATAGATACAGCATACAAATACTTGTCTCATAAGGTAACATGCTGCTGTATCATTCACATACCGTATGTGTTTGCAACCCACAATAATGCACTAGCGGAAGCAGAAAATAAAGGATTCCAGCTCCTGCATCGATTAATGCAACATCCAAAGATTTTAATAGTTGTGTCCTCCTTTGTATGTCTGCAATGTGACAACTGTTGCAAAAAAAGGAGGAGGGGGAGGAGCAACATGTTTTTTCCTCCCTGGACAGTTGGCCTCATATTATGTACCAAATCTTAAAACTGCTACAAGTAAAATAATAAAACTTTGTGCTTACTTTTAATTCATCATGACCTTTAGTTTCCTTACTGTGCAGAGTAAGGTATCTGGCATAAGTATGCTGCCTGCACTCATCCTGCCTGTGGCTTTGGTGCCAGGGGTTGTAAGTACCCTGACAGTGCACACAATTTGAATACGCACTGTGCTCACCACATCACAGCACCTAAAAGTCACAACTTCCATGTCAGATTACCACACAATGCTTTAATATAAATCCCCCAATCCATTCCTGATGTTTTGTAATTTACTTTCCCCTGTTCAGAAAATTTTTGCAAAGTGGATTGAATTTCAAAATCACAAAAATTTGGTGGTCTGTTGTTCCCCCTACAACCAAAAGGCCAAATCTTGCACCTTTTCACTTTCTTCTCTTTGGTGTACTGAACGATGAACTTCATGGGTAGCACTACAGGAATTATGGGGATTTTATTGATGCAACAAGAATGTAGCTGAGCCATGGACCAGGGAGTGGTACTAAGGCAGCAAACATGCCTCATACTGAGTTAACATATGATAGTAGAATTGAATAGATATTACACAAAAAAGCAGCCAGAGAACTGGGGAACAACATGGTTTTTTTTAAGTTGTGAATAAACCACAGTGCTCTTCTGCTAATGTATTGGAATACTTATTGAATGACCACATATTTTCATTTTAATTTGAACTGTGCATATCCATCTCCCTTTTATATAAGCTGACTTGTCCAGTATATGATCCAAAACTTGCTTATGTAAAGAACCAATAAAATACAATAAATGTTACAGGTTATTATCCCGGCTGTTCCTCGAGGCTCCATTGGTGACAGATGAGGCCGTGGACATCCTGCGTAGGATTTGTGGTGACAGGAACCGTGCTGCGGCTGGCATTTTCCTGCTGCAGGAGTTGGTCGTGCGGCGGCCTCCGAGGAAGATTGTGTTCCTCAATGCTCTTTTGATGCACACGGCACATGAAGACCAAGAGGTTAGCATCTTGTTCATATTTTTTAATGAATTGTCTGCAACTGCAGAAAGAAATTTTATATGTGGGCATCCTGATTCCACATATAATGTACATTGTGTTGTGCCCAATGAAAATAGTTACTTGAAATTAGATGCAATTTCATGAATTGGGTGTGCACCAATGACCACAATATAATTAATATAAAACATGGAATGAACAGCATAGGGTGTAATCCTTTCTTTGTTAATTTCAATCACAGAGCTGAATACTGCTTTAAGATCTGCAATAATGATGGTCACTCTTTGATTGAAATAATTTGCTATTACTAAAGCAAGGATTTGGACTAGTGCTGATCTTCTATGTGTAATATTGAAGTTTATGTAGTGGAGGGGGACATGCCTTAAGACTGTCTGTGCAGTCACTGTAGCCATTAAGTCTTTATGGCGTCTACTGAGTTGGCAGGACGTCCTGTGTTAGACTCCTGGCTGCAACATAAATTTTAATTCAATGCCTCAACTTCAGTTTAATATCTTCTACAGCTATCAAGACTAAATATGTCTCTGGATATTGTTTATTTGATATTTAAATATTACTTTAATTGTAAAATGAGTTCAAAATGGGATGTCATTAAGAAAAAATTTATTTGGTAATATTTTTTCAATAGGGTGATGTTTGTAACAAAGTTAGTAGGCGACAAAATGAAAATTCAAAAAGAACTCATCAAAATGTTTAAATACAATACTTTTCAAAACTTCAGGAAAACTTTGCAGGTGACCCACTTTCTGAACACCAAGTGACTGGAATACCATTAAAAAAAATGATCAGTTCATGTATATTAATTAGCATTTCTACTGTAAATCTCTGCTCCTGGAACATCTAAAAATTAACAGAAGTGTTTTAGACTTAACAATTTTTTTTATAATATTCAAATCTTTAAAAGTGACTTAGTCAGATTCTTTGTTTATATATCCTAAGTTACTGAACAAATATCCAAATATATTAAAGCACATTGAAGAAAGGTAGTAATGCCACCTGACAATAGTTCAGTGAGGTCGAAGTTCTGGTAGTGAGTACGCTTAACTGTCAGAGTTTCATGGGGGTGATAGCTAGTTTTCAGAATATTGTACCAAAATGGAAAAGTTGACTCATCTCATAATACCTGGAATACATTGTTTGTCAGTAATACTTAAAACACTTAAGATTAAATAATGTAATGTATTTCAATCACTGTACAGGTTAGAATGAGAGCTCTGGACGCCGTTACGCAGCTCTACGACCGTGGGGAACTGCGGTCGATCATAGAGGAGTATGCAATGCTGTACTTGAGCTTTCTCCGCCTACCGAGCCCACCAGATGTGCTGTTCGGGCCAGACCGCGGTCGCGTGAAGTCAACGATACCTGTAATAGAATGTCGAAACGCAACTGGAGAAGCAACGCCGATACCGTGGAACGAGGAAGCCGTGCGTGCCTGCCTGTACCTGTACCTCGCATTGCTGCCACTCAACGAGGAGATGATTCATGAGTGAGTAGCCAGCAGTGCTGCTTCCTGTGACTGCTTAGTAGTTACCAATTTGTGCAAGTGTACCTTAACCTGTATTGTTACTTTGTTCCTGGATAGGTAGAGCAGATGATATCCAGTGTTCCACATGTAGATGGTAATTGTCAGGGCGTCTGTAGTTCTAAATTTGTTCACTCTTTGGTATTTCTAGCTCTTGACAGACACATAGCATGGTTGACATACATCTTTTATTTTTACCTCGGGAGGGGGGGAGGGGGAGACGTCGACGGTGGTGTAACTTGGTATATTCATCCTTCCCCTGAGAGTGCAGCAATTGTGATCCCTGTGGCTGATGTTTTACTGTTTGCTTTCATATGGATAGAGATCTTTGTGATTTGGTAACCCCCAAACTGGGACCTCAAAATACAGTCAAAATTGGATAGTGTGAAGAGAACCATGCAGTACAATCACCAGAGAATGAGACAGGATGGATGATAAGCTGTCCACATTAGGGTCCAAGGCAGCATCTGGCAGCGACGTAGGAGGTGGCAGTATGTAGGGTAGTGATTGCACTGATGCAGCAGGAGGCCTATCCTGTGGTATCAAACTGGACCGGGTCTGTGACTCCACTGTCGAGCCTCCATTGCTGCTACTGGAGGCTGCAGTGGTAGTCATTCTTCGGCGGTCGTGAAAGTGAGTGAGTGTGTGTGTGTGTGTGTGGGTGTGTGTGAGGGGGGGGGGGTTGCAATCCCCATGAGGGTGCAGCATGTGACATGGGTGCCGGTGAAGGAGATTCTTCTGCTAGCAGGGCTTGGGGATGGGTGCCCACTGTGGAAGGAGTTGATTTTGATTTATGTGAGATCTCTTGGCCTCTCATCCATAAGTTGTAGGCCGAAAGGTTGTTCTGGCACACGATGACTGCCAGTTTCCAGTGAGGATGGCGACCAAAACCACTGCTATACCCAGTGGAAATGGTGGCACTCTCAGACTCGAAGAAAGGCGAAGTCCAAGCCAGAGGAGAAAAGCAGATTCTGTGACTAGCACTCATGGAGGAGTAGAGAAAGATTACCATTCCCCATGGCTGAGGTCCAGTAGGCATTAGGAAAATTTTTCAATGCCTCCTCAGCGAAAAATTTGAGAAAGTACTTTTTATTTGGGTCTTAAATGTGTACACCATGTGCTCCACTTCCCCATTCGATTATGGGTGAATGGGGGAGAGTGCAAATGTCAAATGCCAGAGTGCACATAATTATGGAATGTCTGAAAAAGGAACTGAGGTCCATTATCAAATACGAGGATTACTGGCCGGCCTTCCACAGAAAATATTTTCAAGAGGGTGTGGATGATGACCTCTGTGGTGGCTCAGGAGCACCGAACCACATCTGTGAAGTCTGAAAATGCATAAATTATCTATAACAGCTTGAGCAATTCTTACTGCAAATTTGTGGGAATGACCACTCGGAGAACTGAGTCATTGGTAGTATAAGGATGACTCCTTCTAAGACTGAGAGGTAATGTCGCAGAATGAAATAATTACAAAGGTATCTGGAGCCATGGCGCAGAGGCCAGAACGACCATCCCTGTTGGACCATGTGGATACTTGCTGGAGGACTGGGTAAGCAGTCATTTTCTTGGTGACTCTGGCTCTAATGATTGGAAACCATCAACCACTTTGTGGGGTGCAACATCCAAATGAAAACAAATTAGCTGCTCCCGACCGAACTTGGGATCTGGGCCTACCAAAAGTTGGGAGGCATGTTGCCCTGTTAGTTGAAAATTAATGTTATAATGTTACTTGGAGAAAAACAAGGCCCACCACTGCATGGCCATAACTGGAACTCTAGAGGATGGATTAAATATTTATATTAAAGGCTTATGGTCCATAAGTGACAGGAACTTAGTGCTGTACATGAAGGCATGAAATTTGGGTACTGCTCAATATGTGAGTAATTTAGTTGAGCTGTACTAAGTGTTCTGGACGCAAAAACCAGCGGTGTACATTGCGATGGGCAAGGACTGCCCCCAGCCCATACTGCATCTGTAACCAGGATCAACAGTTAGTTGGGATCATACATAGCTAAACACTGAGCCAACTTGAGGTAGTCCTTCAATGTGGTGAAGGCACATTCACAAGCTTAGGACCACTCAAAGAAGACACCTTTGGGCAGAAGACAGCTCAGACAATGTGAAAAGGTAAAGGCCCTGGGAATGAACCAGTGGTAATAGGCAATTTTGCCTAAAAAGAATTGTAATTTGTGCTACATTGAAGGGCGTGGTATGGCACGTCTGTAATAATGTGGATCTTGCTCTCCATAGCCGGATGCCTTGCTGATACATAATGTGTCTCAAATACTCGAGAGGAAAGGCTGACACCTTAATTTTTGAAAGAAAGTCCAGAGACTGCAGGTGTTCCCTTGTGGTGTGTCCAGTAACAATTCTATTGTCCAGGTAGTTGAAGCAGTAAGATATTGACAATGGTAATTCCAGTGATTCCAAATGCTAGCTGCTGGCATTGGTAAAGTCCAAGCGGCATGTTGACAAGTGCAAGATGTTTAGAGTCCTTGTTGAGAGGTAACTAGTGATAGACCTTAAAACATTGAGTTTACAGAAAAAATGGCCGCCTCGTAATCGTGAGAGCAATTCATCAGAATGTGGCAATAGGTATGTTTCCACCACAGACTGAAAATTAATGGTGGCTTTAAAAATTACCACAAAGGCACAATTTACCTCAGTCTATCTTGACAGTGATGATGAGTATGGTCCATTCACTTGACGAAATGGAAACCATCACCCCAAGGGCTGTAAGCTGGTCGAGTTCCTCCTTGACTTGGGGGGTAGAGGGTCAGGGAAAACTGTCTCAATCTTTCTTGTTAGGTATGGTCCATTCACTAGACCAGGGGTCTCCAAAATATGGCCCGCGGAGTTCTTTCATCCAGCCTGTGCACCAGTTTTAAGTAGGTTGCTGGCTGTATTTTGTATATAATCTGCAATGAACTTATAGCTGTGCTCAAGGATTTTAATATCCACCGTCATTATGAAACAAAGCATGGTGCACATTTTGATGCGTTCAAAGACCATGTACTTGAGCACAAATTGGAAATGTTAAAATGTAGACTGTGTTTGTAACAAAACGTCTTTAGGAAATGTATACACAAAAGTGAAGTTGCTACGAAAGTAAGCTTAAGAACTGTCCACGATATCACCAAACGAGGAAACCATTCACGGATTTTGATCACATAAAAAACTGCATGCTGATTACAGCTGAAGAATTGTGCTCTGGCCAAACGAAACAATGTAAAGTTGTTTACATTTCATTCCGTTCCATGATGGTGGTGGTGAATAATTAAATAATTCACAGCCTCTGTTGCAGTATTCTTTATATTGCAACAGAGACTGGGAATTATTTAAGTAAAGTTGTTTCTCTATCAGCAAATACTGTGGCGCGTCGAGTTAAAGACATTGCTTCCGATTTAACACATCAGTTGTAAGAAAGGGCATCCAACATTGCTTGGTACTTTATAGCCCTGGACAAATATACTGACATCAGAAGTTCTGTTGTTCTCTAGAGATGTTAGCTCAAACTTTAAAGCAACCGAAGAACTAGCAGAACTGATTTCTTTATAGGGCACAATAACGGTTGATGACGTATCTAAAGATGTAGGCGTACAGTTAACTTCGGCGCAATCTTCCTCTTTCTCGGCTGAAATGTATGCCAACTATGGAGGGAGAAATATGTGTGCCAACTTCGTAGGTTTTGTTGGCAGAATAAATGCAGACTATGGAGCCAAACATACTCCCAGACCATTGACAGATAATTAGTTCTTCATGAGGAACAACTTTGTGCAAAATCCGTGGATATTTATTATGTAAAGATATCTGTAATGTCTTAAATGGTACAATGCTTCTCGCCGGACTCCAGTGCTTATTTTGGCACCAATGGTAGTTAATGGCAACAACTCAGATAACCAATAAATGTTTTGTCTTGACAACTTCAATTAAAACAAAAATTATTTTTTTCTAAACGGACAAGGGTACATACTAGAACCTGTCAACCATAGAGCAGGTACAGTACTGATTTTGCTGCAAGTGAAACGGGCAGCAATAACACTTTCTCTGTAGCTCGTAAAAATTATTAACGCAATTCTACACTTCAATGTTCGTATGTTGTCAACATAAGCATTGGATCCCGGCGAGAAGCGTCATCAAGTTTTACCCTTAAATTTAAGCTATTGAATCAAACACCACCAATTCAGGTGTTTCCTAGAAAAGGTTGACTCTTTGTCCAGTGATCTTCCATACCACACGACACACGGTAATAAGGTGATTAACGTGTGGTAAAATTTCTCAACTATTTTATGGTTGATAATAGAGAGAGAGAGAGAAATATTTCTAAATTAAAAAATAACCCCTTAGAAGTTCTAATGAACGAAGAGTAGCTATAGAAATTAGCTTCTTTGCTGGTTTTCCAACTTAAATGTATGCTCTAAGGAAATACGAATTTTACACATCCCATTCTCTTCTGAAGTGGAAGATGTTCCTGCAGTGTTGCAAATGGTAATAATTGATCTACAAGCAGATGAGTCAACAAAGGACAAAATTAAGAAAGGCATTATTGTATAGTTTTATAAATTTCTCCCATGGAAAACTACCCCCTCGTCAAAGACTTTTCACGAAGTTGGTTATTTGTATTTGGGACTATACACAGATGTGCACAAACATTTTCGTTGCTCAAATTTGCCAAATCCAATTAGGGAGTAACCTCAGTGGTGAACATTGAGGGACATTTTGTTAATACAACAAAATTGGATTTTGGATTCAAAAAACTAATTTCACACTTCACACTAAGTGTTCTCAATAGTAAAAAAGTGTATATGATGTATACACTGAAATTCGAGTTGATTAAATTTTATTTATGGAAGAAGTTGCTGAGTATGTTAATGTTGGCAACAAATGATAATTAATTTACTTACCAGAACAGGGAACATAAACGAACCTGTTAACCGTACAGCACAATGAACAGTAATTATTTATTTCAACACCAAGATCATTCTCCTCATGCTGTGTGATTGAGTATTCAATGCATATTCAACTGTCGTTGCCAACATCAGCACACTATGCCACCGCTGCTGAAGGTAAAATTGTAGCTTTGTGGTTTTGTAAGACCAAAAAAATTTCACCATTTTCTTGTTTTGAGAAATGTGAGAGCAACAAAAAGTTATACTGTAGGTCGCGTTTGTAGCTAGTGTGTTGTGTTAAATAAGTCATAGTTAATAATTTTGTCAGTTTGGTGACAGCCAATTCCAGTTGATGTCATGTTGGTAGAGACGTGATGAAAGATGGAAAGTCAGCTAATCAAGAGTGGCGTTCCGTTTGTTAAGAATGACCTGACTCTTTGAAAACAATTCAGGGTTGTGGACAGACTTATTTTTTACGAGTAACATAGCAAAATCGTGACATATGTGTTGAAAATACATTGTTTTGGAAGATTTACTTGTAAATGGTATTGCTGCTCATTTCACAGGTAGAAATTAAGTCTTGCTATTAAGTACCTGCTTAACAACATAACCAAAAGTCATTATGTTCATTGAAAAACTTTAAAAAACACAGAGAAACAGTCACTAGGTAGGTGCGACTTTAATTTTACAGTCTAAAGTTGAAAGATGTATTTAAATTACCAATAAAAGTAAATTTGCTCAATTTTCATTTATTAGAAAATCTGTTACATCGATGTAATGGCCGATTTTTTGTGTAACATTTCCATTACGATTCCCAACAGAGTTGTACAACAGATAATTTCATGCCACGGGAGAGATAGAAAGACATTGTCTGTCAGAACGCCACTTCTGATTGGCTGCATTCACTTCCCATCATTCATAGGGCCAATGCCAACATGGGCAACTACTGGCGTGTCACTTTGACATAACCTATGACTGGCGTGAGATGACTCAATGTGTTTACTGCGCAGGAGCTGAAGCGACTGTCTGATTTATTTTTGTGAGTGTCTGTTATACTTACGTGGAGTTATAAGAGACCATTCGATTAAATGAATGGAACTGAGTGAAGTGAGGAATGATTTCCTTTTTTTGCAAATGTGTCATTACATTTTACAGTACAAACTGGTCCATTTACGTTCACACATACATATACCGAGCACCCATGTTTTAATTACAAAATACTAAGAATTTGAAATACTGATAATTTGCAATGGACAGCGTAGTCAAAATTTAATATGTCGTCATAAATCTCGCCAGAACACGACTGTTTCACTTGATGCTCGTAAACAAACAACTGACCGACACAACTGTCCCTGTGTACCGCACAGCTACCGCTGCCAACATCGTCAAGAAAGCGTAGTTCGCCGCTGTCGGTAGTTTGAACTTTTACCACCACCAATATATACATTTTAAACAGAAGATTACTGCATTTTGACATAGTTCACATGTTACTTATCTTTGTTTGTGGGTGTAAAGAGTGGTACGATGGTGATAATACTGTATACACGTTAAATTGTGGTTTCCGCCTCATCATTGACGTCACAGGTCAAAGTAGGCATTAGTATCGCTTTCTTCAGTAATTGCAATGTGATCGGAACTTGAAATGTCACCTTCATGGCCTAGTAAATTGGAGACCCCTGCACTAGACAAAATGGGAACCATCACCCCGAGGCTGTAAGCTGGTCCAGTTTCTCTTGACTTGGGGGCAAAGAGTCGAGGAAATCTGTCTAGCACGAAAAAAATAAGGGCTGGCCAATTACTGTAATGTAATGTAATATGAGCTTCAAATTCTGAAATGCAGCCTAAGCCATTGTGATGATACGTATTGTAGAGGTGAGGAGTATGAAGGGGAGTAGGAAGATTTTGTTTTCTGCAATTTTTAAAATGTAATATTTTCTTATTTTCCCAATTACTTACATCCTGGACATGAAGTAACATATTGATTGTTGATTGATTACACAATTAGCATTAAATAACTCTGACATAACAGAAGAATGTGATACTTTCATATGTGTTGAAATAGATGAGAAATTTTTAGTAGTTGTTTTTTCGATCTTTATACAAGACACAGATATTGTATTGATGTGGTTTAAAGTTTGACGAAGTTTTTTGAAATACTAACTCAGTATGTTAAACAGTGTTTCCTTAAATTAACCAAGATATGCTACAATAATTTGTTAACAGGAAATTACCTTCCAATTTTTGCAGTTACATGATGTATTGTTATAAAATTTTAATAGCCGGGTAAACTTACAAAGACAAGTTTTACAGTATGGATAGAATCTCATAAACTGTAATTTTGACCTTTAAATATTGGTATCATACATAATTTTCTCGGAGATTTTGATTTTTCCGTAATTTATTACTTGCTTTATTAATAATTTTTTTGTTATACCATTCGGAAGTACATCTGGAAACCTGGTGTACAGGGATTGCAATGACTGACTTCAGTTTAGACCAATTGTATTGTCAGAGATATAAAAAGTAAAAGCCTGAAAAGCATCAAATCAATTAGCTGAACTAGCACTTCTGACAACAATATAGGTAATAGGCCGAGTTCTTGATTTCTATGTGACCTTGGTAGTAATTGGCTAAGCAAGGGAGATGCACTGTTTACTATAATCATGGAAGTGCCTATTGACTGTTGACAATGGCAAAGGCCTCAGGTCTGAGTATGTTTGTGAACTTAGCAAGAAAACTGCCACACCCGTATCTATTTGCAGGTGGAGTCGGTGCAACAAGACTAAAATCTCAATAAAGACATTGTTTGAATTGTTTACAGGAGCAACACCCATCAACAATATATCCTGATATTATTCACATCCATTTCCTGTGAGGTTAAGTCCTGTGCCATTGAACAGCAAATGTTTGTGAAATGCCTTTTTTTTTTTTTTTTTTTTTTTTTCGACATTTGCATCAGACGTCACACTGCTGGGGGCACTCTGACATCTCATGTTAGGTGTAACAGGACACACGAGATGGCAATGGACTGGTGGCCAGAACTCTGTTTATGGGCCATCCAGGGGTGATTGTATTGGCCGGTTTGCACCTCCATGATGTTGTCCTCCCCGGACATAGTACATGTAGCTTGCCTGCCCTGCACCGCCGTGACATTGTATCACATGTTTAGTTGCTATCCCATGGCATGAGAGACTTTATACGATTGTAGCATTGACAGAACCTCTTTGAGGGTCAAGTCTTTCAACTGGAGGGCCCTTTGCCTGACTTCCCCTTCTGGGGACAAATGAACAATGACGTCACAAACTACGATGTGAGCATGCGATTCTTTTACTTTTTCCATGGCTGTGGCCGTGCTGTGAATATTGTGTAAGCCACAAACATGAAAATACATGAAGGGATGACCTGACATATCGCCAATACTGTTCTAGCCCTGTACAGTGATCAGCGGTCCTGATGCACTGGCCAGACACTTGAGTACACTGGCAGGTGGCGCATCAGACTGCGACTGGCTGGTCAGTGTGGTCTGTCGGAACGCAGTGCTGGCCGATAGTGTGCTCAGCCAGTGACCTGCAAAAGCAAGTGCGCCCCAAGTAGATGGGATACGACTCCTAGCAGTGCCTGCTGATTATGGCGTATGGGGCTATTTCATCAGCACACTCTGGTAGGAACCTAATTGATATACAATCTGGACTGGAAGACCTGCTTTTGTTAAGCGATTTAAGTTGCTTTGTTACTCCAAAAATATCAACTTCTAAATTACACATACCGACAGCTCTTCTTGATTTGAATTGTGGGGTATTCACTTTATCTTCTTTGGTGAAGGAGTTTTGAAAAACTGTGTTTAGCAATTCTTTTTTAGTAGAAATGTCATCATTTGCATCACCGTTGCTGTCGCATAGTGAAGGTATTGATTGTGTTTTGCCACTGGTGTATTTACATAAGACCAGAATTTCTTTGTAGTTTCTACTGAATTACAAGACAGTTTAGTTGTGGAAACAATTTTAAGCATCTCGCATAGAAATCCATGCTGATTTTAAAGTTTCATAAAAGTTTGCCAGTCTCGGACATTTCATGCCTGTTTAAATTTTGTGTGTTGTTTTCTTTGTGGGCAATGTCAGTCCCTTCTTATGTTAATTTGTTTTTTTATATATCTCTCAGTAGCTATTTCTTTGGTAATTTCAAAAAACTGCTGACTCTCATTAAAAATAAGAAAATAAAAACGAGCAGAATTTTTATCTGCTTCTTTGAATAAATATATCTTTTGTTTAATTTTGGTGGATTTAGGAAAATCGATATTCAATCCTGCTATGACATAACTCTATGTTCACTAAACCCTGTGTCTGTTTTTGTGCTCTTTATTAGCTCCAGAGTATTTGTTGCTAAGAGATTCCCAACCATTTTCTATTCTAGTGGGTTCATGTACTAATTGCTTGAGATAATTTTAGGAGAATACATACAGTAAAATTTCAATCGATATTTTATGCTCGCCTCCATTTATGAAAACATATTGAGTGGAAGTTAAAGTCACTACCAATTATAATTGTATTGTCATGGTACATTTTTTAAATTTTATTCAAACTATCTTTGAACATTTTTGCAATTGAATAGTCTTGAGTCAGAGAATCAGTAAAAAGAACCAATTATTAATTTATTTTTACCCATACTAACTCATAGGAACTATCTACTTCAACTTCGTAACAGAATAAACTGCTTGTGAAAACAATAAATCACCACCACCTATTTTATCCTTTCTGAACACCATTTGTCCCTTGGTAAAAATTTCAGTTAAACTCATCTCTGACTTTAGCCAGCTTTTGGTACCTATAACAATTTGAGATTCAGTACTTTCTTGCTTGGAGCTCTGGTACTTTCCCCACACAGCTATGACAGTTTACGACTGTTAGACCAATGGGTTTTAGATCTGTTTTCATCCTATCTGTGCCCTTCCCCCTTTGAGACTGAAACCCTTTTTGGGTATTAAGTCCTCTTACTAAAAACACTGCCCAGAACTGTCCAGTCCATGCCACGCAGCCCTCACTACTCGTTTAGCTGCTTCCTGTGTGTAGTGGATGCTCGACCTATTCAGCAGAACCCATAATCCCACCACCCAATTGTGCAAGACGAAGAATCTGCAGCCTACTTTGTCGCAGAACCATCGGAGCCTCTGATTCAGACCCTCCCCTTGCTCTGTACCAGAGGTCCACAGTCGGTCATGTTAACTATGCTGAAGACGGTGAGCACTGCCTTCATCTTGCAAGTAAGACTGGCAGTCTTTACCACTTCATATGGCCGCCCAAAACCAGAGAGAATCTCTTGTGATCCAAACCAATGCATTGTTGGTACTGACATGACCTGCAGTTGGCTGCACCCTGTACACTTCATGGCATTGGGAAGGACCTGTAGCACATCTGGAATGACTCCACCCAGCATGCACATGGAGTAGACACTAGCCTTCTTCCTTTCCCTAGCAGCCCTATCCTGAATGGGGCTCAATTACCTGCCTAATATTGAAGCTCCCAATCACAAGTAAACCCAACTTCTGTGATAGCCCAAATCTTTCAGTTTGAGACATGACCTCGGGTCAAGCAACACCATCCAGCTCAGGAACATTGTCAGGCACAATAGTGCCTCAAGTGTGTTGGCAAGACAAACTTGGAAGGCCTCTTGATTGGTCTTTCACTGTCTGCCATGCAGCTGGGCCAACTTCCCACACAACCACAAGAGGGATGTCTACCTCATTGCGAGGGGACTGATAACAAACAGCCCAAACCCAAACCTCATCGCGAGCAGTAACAGGGATTGTAGGACCCACAGACAAATCCGTGGCCATGTTGGACGTGATAGACATCTGTTCGGTTCACACAGTCGGTCCACAACCCTCAACCGCAGTCTCCAGCTGGGCAACCAAGGTTAACACCATCTGATTTTGTGAGCAAAGTATCGCCAACTGAGTTTGCATCCCCACACAGCAGTCACAGCCCTTATCCATGAATTCAGTACCATTAAACTACTAAAAAGGTGTGATATAGGCTCTACATTGAGTAACTAAGATAAACTGAAACAAGATGGTCACAGATCACACAGCGGACGAATACACTAACCAGATACTTAACATAAATCTGAATCTCTTATAAATGCAAACGCACAATAAACTTAAGAACCCGAATTACAACAGAAAAGTATCTCACTTCTAGTGAGAAGCCAGTTACACTTAAAAGTGAAGATGTACTCTCTTTGCTGTGCTGTGATCGTGATGGTGTTCACCTAGTAGCTGACAGTAATAAACAAACTGTAACTCGGTTCAAAACAAAAACAGAAGACGGATGTGGTTCAAACAGCAGAAACCAGTTTCTTAACACATATCTGAATCTAATGTACACGCGAGCATACAATAAATTTAGGAAACTGCAAGAAAGCCACACGGAAAAGTCAAAATGGGAGCAAACATGACTTCGAAGGCAACAGAACACAGCACTTATACTCAAAGCATGTTTATTACGAACTCAACATACACGCAGCACTGACTGCCTCTCAGGCAGAGTGCTCTGCTATTTATACACAGACAGAATTTACCAGAAATTAGAAGAACATTTAATATAAGAAACAAGTAGAATTTACAAGTGAACATAAGAAAGATGTAGAATATTCTGGAATTGTTAATTACAAAGAAATAAATTTTTGCCGGTGGGCAGGATTGAACCAGCGACCTTCAGCACCGAAACCCGTGACTCTATCCCCTGGCGCAACGCCGGCAGTCGGTGTTCGTGGTCTTTCGCGGCATTGCTCCCTCTCCTGGAGAAACAGCGATCCGCTGTTATGATCCCTGTGGAGCCAGCTGCAATGTCCTGGATCTTGACCGTGTCATGGGTCCTCTGTATGACAGTTCAAGAGAATCCTTTCCTTCTCCACGATTATCGACGACAGCCTTTCCTGTCGTGGCTTCATCAGGAACATTACCGTTCTTAGAGTCCTTGAACAAGAAGCCATTGTCATCTACCTGCTCTTCAGGATCGTAGTAAGGCTTCATGCACAGGACGTGAACAATGTCTCTTCGTTTTTGACATTTTGACGACATCTCATAATCTTCAACTTCGTATGTGACGTCTGACAGGTGGCGTATGACACGATACGGACCAAAGTATCGCTTCAATAACTTTTCTGACAGTCCAACCTTCCATACAGGGGTAAAAATCCATACCAGATCTCCTGGGCTGTACACAACAGGTCGGTGCTTGTCGTTATACCGCTGACGGTCCTTCTCCTGGGCATCCAGTGTTCGTATGCGAGCCAGCTGTCTTGCTGCTTCGACCCTGGTGATGAGCTGTTTAACATTGTCATCCTGAGTGTCGTCCGGTTGGAACGGGAACAGCTTATCCATTGTCATCTCAGCTTCACGGCCATGGAGCAGGAAAAACGGAGTGAAGCCTGTGGTGTCTTGTCTTGCGGTATTGTAAGCAAATGTCACGACTGGCAGGATTGTATCCCAATCCTTCTGTTCGACATCAGTGTACATCGACAGCATGTCGGCTAACGTCTTGTTAAAACGTACCTTAAGACCGTTTGTCTGAGGATGGTATGAAGTTGTCATTCTGTGGACAATGTCGCACCGTGACATTACCTCTGATAATAGTTTTGACTGGAATACTTTTCCACAATCAGATATCATGACACGTGGTGCTCCATGCTTCAAAATAATGTCTTCTACAAGGAATTTTGCGATCTCTGGAGCTTTTGCAGTCGGCACAGGTTTGGTGACAGTGTAGCGTGTGAGGTAGTCAGTGCAGACTATTATCCAACGGTTACCGGTTGTCCACTTTGGGAACCTCCCTAAAAGATCGATCCCAACTTGGTGGAATGGAGCTGCTGCCGCCGAAATCGGTATGAGATGCCCTGGAGTTAATTGCGGCACATGCTTCCGTCGCTGGCACTCTTTACAGTTACTCACATAGTGTTTGACAGATCGGTAGAGACCTTTCCAGTAATACTTGCGTCTGATTCTGTATAGCGTCTTCACGAATCCCAGATGACCGGATATTGGAGCATCGTGGAAATATTTGAGAATAGCTGGCTGGAGATGAGCTGGAACAACCAGTGGCCATTTGGGGCCCAGTGGATCGTTCCGTTTATAAGTTGGAAGTCTCCATTGGTTGGTTCTCCTTTCCCCAAGGCCCCTATCGTTTTTAATAGTGTTGGATCTTCCCTCTGTTCAGCTATAACGTCATCTAATTCAGTGAGGACTGAAATTTCATTAATGCTATTGTGTTCCACTAATGGATGCCTCGAAAGGCAGTCGGAATCCTTGTGTTTGCGCCCGTTCTTGAATACCACTGTGACATCGTACTCTTGGAGTCTTAGTGCTCATCTTGCTAGTCGACCTGATGGATCCTTCAAGCTACTCAGCCAACACAAAGAATGGTGGTCTGTCACGACGGTGAATGGTTTGCCGAATAAATACGGCCGGAACTTGTTGATAGCCCAGATAACTGCGAGACATTCTTTTTCAGTTGTAGAGTAGTTTATCTCAGACTTTGAGAGTACTCTTGACGCATAGGCCATCACTTTTTCAGCACCTTCCCGGACTTGTACAAGCACTGCACCAACCCCATAACCACTGGCATCTGTGTGAAGTACCGTTTCTGCATTCTCGTCGTACAAGGCTAGCACTGTTGCAGAAATTAGAGCCTCCTTAAGTGCCCGGAAAGCTCTTTCTTTTGTCTCATCCCAGTAAAACTTGGCGTCTTCCTGCAAAAGTTCTTGTAATGGACGTGCCTTGTTAGAAAATCCTTTTATGAAACATCAGTAGTATGAGCACAGCCGGAGAAAACTTCTCACATCAGGAATGTGCTGAGCAGTTGGATATTCTGTGACTGCCCTTACTTTATCTGGATCAGGACGGACACCATCTCCGTTGACTAGGTGTCCCAGGATTTTTATTTGTTTGGTGACGAAGAGGCACTTCTTTGGATTGAGGCGGAGACCTGCAGTCTGAACACACTTCAACACAGTTGACAGGTGACTCAGATGTTCTGCAAATGTTTGCGAGAAAACGACAATGTCGTCTAAATAGCAGAGACACGTCTTCCACTTAAGGTGTCGAAGCAAGTTGTCCATCATGCGTTCGAATGTGGATGGAGCATTACACAATCCAAATGGCATTACTTTAAATTCATAGAGGCCGTCAGGTGTAATAAAAGCAGTCTTGTCCCTGTCAGCTTCGTCAACCTCGATTTGCCAGTAACCTGTCTGCATGTCCATAGTTGAGAAGTATGTAGCTCCTTTCAAGCAGTCTAAGGTGTCGTCAATGTGCGGCAATGGGTAGACATCTTTCTTTTTGATTCTGTTCAGCCGCCGATAGTCGACACAGAATCGCC
The DNA here is from genome assembly GCA_026315105.1 of Locusta migratoria. NCBI lineage: Eukaryota > Metazoa > Arthropoda > Insecta > Orthoptera > Acrididae > Locusta > Locusta migratoria. The sequence continues at coordinate 660,540,854 of CM048746.1, forward strand.
ACGTGCCATCCTTCTTCTTTACGAGGACCAACGGAGACGACCAAGGACTCTCCGAAGGTTGAATAATGTCATCTCGCATCATCTTCTCCACTTCCTCCCGAATTATCCATCTTTCAGCTGGCGACACACTATAGGAACGCTGGCTAATTGGCGGATGATCCCCAATATTGATACGGTGCTTTATCGTGGGCCGTTTCGTCTGACTTTTCTCCTGTTGAACTGTGAATGCACCCGAAAATTGTCGTAGTATACTTAACACCCGCTGGCGTTGTTCCTTGGTCAGTCTGGGCCCTATTCACAGTTCCACGTCTGTTTCCTCCAGCGTGTTGTCTGTACTAACAGCAGCGCATGGGTCTTCATTGATGATGTTGAGCTCACCATCCTGGATTGGTTCAGCTGTTCCAATTCACATTCCCTTGGGAATAGGTTGTGACTGCTCATGACAATCTGGATCCAAATCTCTCCTTGACCATCGGTAATGCTTATGATAGCCGCTGGTATGTAAATTTCTTTTGTGAGCCTGATAAACTTTTTACTATCAACAAGAACTTCCACTTTAACCAGTCATCTGTGCTTGTGACTGCAACTCTTCTCGTTGTCAACGGCGGTATCGTCACATTGTCAACGAGAATAACTTCCCAGAAAATCCTGTATTACGTGTATCCAGCAGAACAACTTCTTCAATTTGCAGCTCAGATCTTCCACAGTCAATGATAGCTTGGGATGCCTGAAGGAAGTCCCATCCGAGGATGACATTGTGACTACATTCTGTTAATACGACAAATTCAAACGGATGGGTCCTGTTGTTGATGGTTATCCTTGCGACACAAGTTCCTGCTGGATGGACGTACTTTCCATTCGCGACCTGCAGCACAGTTGCCCCTGTATTACAGAACATTGTCTTCTTTAGTGTGTGGCGATAATTATCCGACAATACAGAAAAAGACACTCCTGAATCAACAAGTTCCCGGACAGGTTGGACGTCGATTATGACGTCGATGGCATTTCCCGACATCTTAGCTACTGTCGTCCATGGAGGATTTTCATCTGTGGCGGCCTCACCTCTGTAGATGGTCGCCTCGCTTAGTTTTCCTGGGCACGGCGTCGGGGAGCGACCTCATCTAGGGTACGGCAATGGGCTTCTTCCCATATGTTGACTGAACTCATCAGCAGCGATTACCTGGGATAGAATTTCTCTGATGGGTGACGTCTTGAGGCAAAATAATCGTTGATTACTCGCCTTCTCACTCTGCAGTAGCATACGACATGTCCAGGTCGCTCACAGTGGGAACACAGTGGTGTGTTGTCTTCTGTCCTCCAGACGTCTGTTCTTCTGCGGGGCGTGATTGTTGCTGGGGAAGTTGGTTGTGGCCGCGGCGGTGGTTCATAGGCTGCCATTTGGCGACTGCAGTGACGCCATTCTTCATGTCGGGTGCGATTGGCTTGGCAGACAGGAGCTAATATATGAAATACCTCTTCCACAGCGCCATCGGCTCCCTCGTGACTTATATAGTCCCGGCTGCCATGCACTGCTGTAATTCTCACAATTTGTCGTATGAGAGAAGCGGTCATGCTGGTCTTCCACAATGGCTATAGCGACTACATTGGGGAGTCGGTCATATTTCTTGCATCCAACTCTCCTTTGTTGCATTTCTTCAATACACTGGCACCACTTGATGACCTCTTCTGTCGTAGCGACGTCTTTTATCAGAAGGGCTTGGTACATGTCTTCTGCTATACCCTTCATCAGGTGTGTGATTTTGTCGGCCTCTGTCATGTTCGGGTTGATAGTGTTACACAGGGCCAAAACATTCTGTATGTAAGACTGTGTTGGCTCACCATGTCGTTGGGCCTGGTTCTTCAGTTGTTCTTCCACCGAGTGGATTTGTCGCTGTCGGTCTCCAAACGTCTTCTTAAGTTCCGCCTGGAACGTTTCCTAGTCATTCAGTTTGTCTTCGTTGTTCTCAAACCATTGCTGGGCTGTTCCGTCCAGGTAGAAATAAACATTGGCCAAGCACATTGCATGATCCCATCTGTTGTACTTGGCGACCCGGTCGAATCCTTTTAGTCATTTATTGGGATCCTGTCCAGCGTCTCCAGAGAACGCCGACGGGTGTCTATTGTGCAGCTGGACTACCATTGATTTCGTGTCTATGGTTCTTCTGATGATACGGACTTTTGGAAGAATGTACTTGGTATATCCCTTGTATTCCGGTTCTAGTCCGTGTAAGCTACGGCTTCTACGTTGCCTAATCGGAGCCACGGTGATGCAGCTGTTGCACAGGGTACCCGGCGCCTCCACCAAACAATGTCGCGTTGAAATGGGAGCAGGCTTGACTTCGAAGGCAACTGAACACAGCACTTATACTTAAAGCACGTTTATTACGAACTCAACATACACGCAGCACTGACTGCCTCTCAGGCAGAGTGCTCTGCTATTTATACACAGACAGAATTTACTAGAAATTAGAAGAACAGTTAATATAAGAAACAAGTAGAATTTACAAGTGAACATAAGAAAGATGTAGAACATTCTGGAATTGTTAATTACAAAGAAAAATAATTTTTGCCGGTGGCCGGGATTGAACCGGCGACATTCAGCACCGCAGTCCGTGATGCTATCCCCTGCGCCACACCTGGAGTTGGTGTTCGTGGTCTCTCGCGGCAATATGTCACTACAATTGAGAATCCAGTTATACGTAAAAGTGATTTTAAGTGTGGTACGAGTTTGTAGCATTTAGAGTACATAATATTAACAGAAGAAGCCACAGTAGTGAGTAAAGCAAACAGGCTCAGTGCTCAGTCTTGGTTATGAGAAGGCGTTTTCCTTCGGCTACACCCTCCAGAACAGCTACACGTCCATTCAGCTTGCTAGCAGATGAGAATTGTAGATTTTCTCGGTGCTGTTAACTTCCAGCAGTCAGCCCAATATCCTAGTCTTATTCCACAGACAATTAAAAAGAAAAAGCCAGCAAGAAGCATGTGAATAATTCTTAAGTTAGCAAGCTAAACTCATTGTTGTTCTTCATGAGTAATATTTTGAAGCTGATGACACTAATTTCTCATAAGACACTAATGTAAGAAAGGTATGAAGTGGTAAACAGTATGAACACCAGCAGAATGAGAAGTTCCTAACAAGAACTTTTTTAATGATTTTATCGAGATTAACAAAAGGCCGGTCTGAAGAACCTTATATTCAGGCAACCAACTTAAGATGTATCAGAATTCATACTTGACACACTAAACCACATCCCTCTACCCCATCTGTTTTATCCATGAATAGTTTTTTTGAGAAGAAAAGCTGTTGGCAAGCTTATGTATGACCTTTAATTTCTGTGTGATTTTTCTTTCCAGTCTCAATAATTATGTATAAAGCACTGAAAATGTTAGCCTTTTTGGCTCATAATGTGAATTATTTTGAAATTAATACCTCATTGTTTGTTTGTTCATTGTCTGTGTGTGTGTGTGTGTATTTATTTAATCTGAAATTGTAGATTGGCGAGGGTGTATGTGCAGACAGCGGCAGACATGAAAAGGACAATTCTGCGCCTGCTGGAGCACCCGGTCAGAGGGATGGGCATGGACTCTCCACAGCTGCTGCGGCTAGTGGAGGAGTGCCCCAAGGGTGCCGAGACTCTTGTCACCCGTGTCATCCATATCCTTACTGAAAAGAGTGAGTCTGACACCTCTCACTGTTTGTGAAAGTTATGCTAGTTGTGTAATATTACTGTAAAACTATTACCATTTGAATCTGATTACTGTAACCGAACATTGGAGTTCCTTGACACCCACGTCTCTCTCTCTCTCTCTCTCTCTCTCTCTCTCTCTCTCTCTCTCTCTCTCTCTCTCACTCACACACACACACACACACACACACACACACACACACACACACACACACACATAGAGGAAAATATTCCTAGTAGGAATATATATAGAAGGAGACTTTCCTGGTGGGAAAGTCTTTCCTCTCCCGGGATTGGAATGACTCCTTACCCCCTTCCTTAAAACCCTAATCATTTCCTTTTCCCCTCTCCTTCCATTCTGCCTGAAGAAGCAACTGGGTTGCGACAGCTTGCGTTTGTGTGTGTGTGTGTGTGTGTGTGTGTGTGTGTGTTCATTTATTTATTTGTGATGCTGTCACACCTGTGCTCCTTCGCCTGGTGAGTAATCGTCTATTTTTTTATATATAATTTTTCCTGCTAGGAATTTTTCGTCTATAATATATAAATAAAGTAGATATGGTTTACTTACCAGGCAAAAAAGCAGAGCTATGCAGATAGAAACACAAATAAAAACACTCAAATGCTGAGCTTTTGCAATCTGGGGTTGCTTCTTCAGAAAAAGATCAAAGAAAAGGAAAGGATGCGGGTTTTAAGGGAGTGGGTGAGGAGTCATTCCAATCCCAGGAGAGGAAAGACTTATCTTGGGGGAAAAAGGATAGGTAAACAAACACCAAGCCAGACATATATAAAAGGTGTGTGTGTGTGGGGGGGGGGGATGTTTGTTTACCTAACCTTCCCGCCTCCCCCCCCCCCCCCAAAGATAAGTCTTTCCTCTCCTGGGATTGGCATGACTCCTCACCCACTCCTTTAAAATTAACATCCTTTTCTTTTCTCTCTCCTTCCCTGCTCTTTTTCTGAAGAAGCAATCCCAGGTTGCGAAAGCTCAGCATTTGTATGTTTTTATTTGTGTTGCTATCTACGTACCTGTGCTTTTTCACCTGGTAAGTAACGTCGCGATGGAGTGGCTAAGCACATTGAGGCCCTACGCTACAATGCACGAGGCTATTCCATGTTGGAGGTTTGAATCCTCCCTTGGGAATGGATGTTTGAGCTGCCTTTTGTATATCAGTAAGTTCATAAGTAGTTTGTAAGTTTAGGGACTGATGACCTCGCAGTTAAGTCTCTTAAGCTTAACAAACATTTGAACGTTTGAACATACATATATAGAGGGAAACATTCCTGGCAGGAAAAATATGTATAAAAAATAGATACGGTTTAATGTACTAGGCGAAAAAGCACAGGCTAGTTTATAGACATTCAGACGAAAACACACACAAACAAAAAAAATTCAAGCTTTTACAACCGTTAGTGGCTTTATCTGAAAATGAGGAAGGAAAAGGGGGGGGGGGAATATTGGGGTTATGAGAGGATTCATTCCAATTCCGGGAGCGGAAGAACTTACCTTAGGGGAAAAAAGGACAGGTAACAAACACGCACACACTCACACACACAAACACATTTACACGCAATCACACCAAGGGACAGTAAGGACAGTTGAACACACCCACACACATATACATGCACACACACCAAAGCAGACATATGTAAATATGTAAAAAGCAAAGAAGTTGGACAGAGATGCCAGTTGAGGCCGAGGCACTGTCCAGAGATGAGAGGCAAAGATGTTGTTGAAGGGTGGGCGGGAATTAGAAATTAACATAGGTTGAGACCTTGTGGGCAATGGGAAGAGAGAATATGCTAAAGGGAAAGTTCCCATCTTCGTAGTTCTGAAAGATTGGAGTTGTTAGGAATCAGCCAGATAACCCGAATGGTGTAACTCCTAGTTCATCCCTATGAAATCCCGAAATCACCTTCCCTACCTTCCGGCTCCTACCCATGTAACAGTCCCCGGTTTAAAACCTGACCTATGCACCCTCCCACCACCACTTATTTCAGTCCTGTAACTTGGAAGTTGTACACGATTAAGGGCAGACATGCCTGCACTGTGAAGCCTTCTATGTGGCAATGACCAGCAACAAACTATCCATTCGCATGAACGAACACAGGCAGACACTGTTTGTTGGTAATTAGGATCATCCTGTGGCTAAGCATGCCTTGGTGCTAGGCCAGCTCATCTTGGAACAGTGTTACAGTCTGGGTTTTCTGGATACTTCCCACTGACAACAATGTTTCAGAACTCTGGAGATGGAGACTTGGCCTTCAGCATATTCTCTCTTCCCGTTGTCCACCTGGTCTCAACCTCCATTAATTTCACATTCCCGCCCAGCATTCAACAACATCTTTGCCTCTGATCTCTGGACAGAGCTTCGGCCTCGACTGGGATCTCTGACCAGCACCTTTGCTTTTTACAAATGTCTGCCTTGATGTGTTTGCGTGCATACATGTGTGGGTGTTTGTTTAGCAGTCCTTTTTCCCGTAAAGCAAGTCCTTCCCGCTCCCTTAAAACCCACATCCTTTTTTTTTTTTTTTTTTTTTTTTTCCCCTCCCTCCTTCCTTCCTTCCACTTTTCTGCTGAAGCAACCTTGAGTTGTGAAGGCTTAGAATTTGTGTGTATTGTTATTTATGTATATCTGTCAATGACCCTGTGCTTTTTCACCTGGTATATATGTAGCCAATGCTTTGATGCTTCAAAAGTGGCCTATCTACATTTAGTCAATTTATACAATGGGTTTGAATAAAATGAGGACACGATCTTGGACAAACACTGAGCCACAGAGAGGCACATAGAAAAGACAATTGCATTCACACAATTTAAATTTTCAGCCACAACCTTCATCAGTAAAAGAGCATACACACATTTACATTGATACAACTCAATTATGAATACAATACTTGTGATTTTTGAGTATATGTATGTCCTTTTCCTGATGAAAACTGTGGCTGAAAATTTGATTGTCTTTTCTACTCACCTCTCTCTGTGGCTCAGCAATCAACTTTACATTGAGATAAACCTATCTTCATATTATTGTCATTTCAAACTGGACTTTGCTGTATTAGATTACAGATTTATCTGTTTTTATTTTTTTGATTGTATTCATTACCTCAGCTAAAGTCGAGTACACACAGCATGTGTTGGCGTTGCTTCTGTAGCGCTCATAGGTTGACAACACACTACATTACATGTTGCCAGTGGCATACGACTTCGTGTCATTTTCGCACGCAATTCGATTACATAGTTGTAGTTCAGTTGTTTCCGTACAATGGAGACACCATTTTGCTACCATCCCCACCATTCACACTCATACCAATACCAATATTGAACCCTTCCTTACCCAGTTCACTTCTCCATCAAGTTGAGATCCACCCATACTGCCTCCAAATCATCCCCTTCTAACTTTTCAGAATTTCCTAATTTCTTACCTGCCTTCACCATATTTCCCCAAATCCCACAAAATGGATACAAACCTCACACCTGCAGAAAGAAATGCTAACCACCATATAAAAACTGATCCAGATCTTATGATCCTACCTGCTGACAAAGGCTCCATGGTTTTAGACCACAAGGACTATGTCGCAAAGGGTCTCCCCAACTGTCTGATTCTTCCACCTACATACCCTGCCACAGTGATCCCATCCCAATAACCCAACAAGATCTCCAGTCCATCTTCATATCCTTAGGTCCTTCCGAAGATACTTCCCAGAGTCAGTCTCTCTCCTCACCCCTCCTGTACCCCCACCTCTGTGCTCCCTAAAGTTCACAAACGCAGGCACCCTGGAAGTCCCAAATAGGCCAGTTATGGTGCTCCCACTAAGGCAATTTCTGCTCTTGTGAACCAATACCTTCAGCCTATTACCCACAACCTGCCCTCCTATATAAAAGAAACCAACCATTTCCTCCACCAACTCTCCACAGTTCCTGTTCCTTTACCATCTGGTACCATGCTTGTCACAGTTGATGCCATGTCCCTCTATACCAACATCCTCAATGCTCATGACTTTGCCACTGTTGAACACTACCTTTCACAATGCCCAATGACTCCAAGCCCACAATCTACTTCCTTGTTACCTTGACCAACTACATCCTCACCCGCAATTACTTCTCCTTTGAAAGCACCTACAAACAAATTCGCAGCACAGCCATGGGCACCTGTATGGCACCTTCCTTGACCAACCTGTTCATGGGCCATCTAGAGGAATCCTTCCTGGTTACCCAGAATCCCAAACCCCTCATCTGGTTCAGGTTCATTGATGATATCTTCATAATGTGGACTGAAGGTGAGGACACACTATCCACATTCCTTCAAAACCTCAACATCTTTTCCATACACTTCACCTGGTCCTATTCAGCCCCATGAGCCATCTTTCTCAATGTTGACGTACTGTACAAAGATGGCCTTATCAGTATCTCCATCCACATCAAACCTACCAACCTTCAACAATACCTCCAACAACTGCTACCCATTCCACACCGAACAGTCCCTTCCATACAGCTTAGCCACTCATGGTCGTTGCATCTGCAGTGACAAGCCGTCCTCCCCAAATACGCCAAATGCCTCACTGAGGCCTTCACTGACCACAATTACTCTCCAAACTTGGTCCATAAACAGATGTCACAGGTCCTGTCTGTCCAGCTACCCACCGCCTCCCAAGAACCCACCAATCTGGCCACAAAGGTGCATCCCTCTTGTTACCCAGTACCACCCAGGACTGGAGCAGTTAAACTGTATTCTCCACCAGGGTTTAGAATGCCTTTCATCCCACCCTGAAATGAAAACTACATTACCCAATATGCTCCCCCTCCCCTACAGTGGTATTCCACCACCCACCAAATGTAAGTAATATCCTAGTCCATCCCCATGGCTCATATCCCTCCAATAAACCTAGATGCAAAACCTAGCCTATCCATCATCCCACTACCACCTACTCCAGTTGTGTTGCAGGCATTTCCTATCCTATAAAAGGGAGGGCAACATGTGGAAGCAGTCATGTTATCTACAAACTGAGCGGCAAATGCTGTGCAGCTTTCTACATGGGCATGACTAGCACCAAGCTGTCTATCCCGATGAAATAACCATATGATATTTTTGACCGGGAGATTCCTGTTTAGGTGAATGGCCATCATCAAACTGCGACCAGGAGACAGCAAGACCAACCTGTTTCAGAACGTGCAGTGCTGCATAATGTGAATCACTTCAGTGACTGCTACACAGCCTGTGTGATCTGAATCCTCCCCACAAACACCAGATTTTCTGAATTGTGCAGATGGGAACTCTCCCTACAATATATCCTACGCTCCCACAATCCCCCAGGCCTAAACCTTCTGTAGTTCCTGCCTCCACCACCCTTGCCTGCCCACACTATCATTACATACATCTCCCATTCCGCCACACTTTTCATTCCATTCCCTTCCCTTCATTCTGCCTGTTCATCAGACAGGACTGGCATATTCGCCCACTCATGCTGTGCATCTCCCTCCTCCCCTGCTGCTTCCCTCTCCTTGCCACTTCCTCACCACCACCACGACTGGTTGCTCTTGCCTCGGCTGTGCTGTGTCCACAGACAGGTCACAGCAGCTAGAGACGATGGTCGTGCGTGCGTGCGTGTGTGTGTGTGTGTGTGTGTGTGTGTGTGTGTGTGTGTGTGTGTGTGTGTGTGTCTAACTGACAAAGGCCTTAATGGTCGAAAGCTACAAGTTTTATTCTCTTATTTGTGCCTTATCTGCAGGACATCAGATGTCTCTGTGGTGAGTGAGCAATCTATCCTTCTAAAATATATTGTTGAATGCTTCCTGGAATTTCCATCATTTGGTTCTATTCAAAAATTTATCAGTGGAGTAGGAGTTGGCCACTAGTAAGTCTTTCAAGTTCCTCTTAAACTGATCTTTATTTGTAGCTTAATTTTTTATGGTTGCTGGTAAATTATTGGAAATGTGTGTTCCTGAGTAGTAGACCCCTTTTTGAACTAAAGTAAGTGCCTTTAAGTCCTTGTGTAGATCGTTTTGTTCCTCGTATTGTATATAGGAACTGAGCTGTTTGTTGGAAAAAAGCGATAGATTATTTACCACAAATGTCATTTAGGAATATATATACTGAGAGGCAAGTAGTTAGTACACCCATTTCATCAGTATGTACTTCCATAAATCTTAGAACCTTCTACTTTATTCACGTACTCCTGTTTGTGTGTTACACTTATACTTCACAATATAGTGAGGACAGTTTACAACTCACCGGAAAGATGTGGCGACAAGCTGCGACAGGCACATACAAAAGACACACACATACAACACATTCAGCTATGAGCCATGGCCTTCTTCAGAAAATAGAACACTCTCACAATTACACAGGCACACAACACAATCATACAACCATCACCTCCGACTTTGAAGTGCGCCAGTCGGAGGTGATGGTTGTATGACTGTGTTGTGTGATTGCGTGAGTGTTCTATTTTCTGAAGAAGGCCATGGCTGATAGCTGAATGTGTTGTATGTGTGTGTCTTTTGTATGTGCCTGTCGCAGCTTGTCGCCACATCTTTGCGGTGAGTTGTAAACTGTCCTCACTATATTATTAATTCCAACCTGGACTTTTCATTATTATATACACGTATACTTCATGTTCTGAGGTCTACAACTTGTTTCATTTTCTTATTTTGATGACCTGGCTTCTTGTTTTCAGCCCCACCGAGTGCAGAGCTGGTGGCCCGTGTTCGAGAGCTGTACCACACTCGTGTGTCAGATGTGAGATTCTTGATACCTGTCCTGAACGGACTCAGCAAGAATGAAGTGATTGCTGCTCTGCCCAAGCTCATCAAGCTCAACCCTGTTGTTGTCAAGGAAGTTTTCAATAGGTTAGAGTTTTTATAAATAATAATTTACCTTAGTTGTATTAGCAGCAGAATGTGGATGGCAGATAATTCTAGTTTGTTATTTTTCACCAGTATGGTTTCTCTAATAAGACAGCAGTAAAAACTAGACAGAACGGGGGTGAACAATACTATCATGTTTTCATAATTTGGATCCTTTGAATAAATATGGACTTCAGCCTTCAACTGCCACTGAAATAATAATTTTGTGACTAACATTTGTTTGAAGACATGAATTACTACCCTCCACCTGATAACTCTGTAATGATACCTTAATGCATCGAGTCCATTACTGCTTTTACAATGATCGCTTTTGTTGGTTGTGTTAACTGCACATAGATAATAACAGTTTAACAGTTCTTGATCCGACTTTGGAGTGGTGGTGGAAATTTGAATAGTGTATCAGTTTTAGATAAAAATATGAATGTGAATTTCGTGTGCTACCATTTAAAGTGCTAATCACTTTACAGCCATAAGCAATTTTGCTGGACAAATAAAAATGGAGTGAAATTCACATTTCAGATTGCTCGGCACACATACGGAATCACCTAGTCACACCTCTCCACTTACTCCAGCTGAATTGCTTATAGCTCTGCACAACATCGATCCTTCCAAGTGTGAGCTGAAGACTGTCATAAAGGGTGAGTATCTGCATGTTGTGTGTGTCTTGTCTTTTTCTAGTATTTGAGTAACTCAGTCAGCCCAATGAATGATACTCAATATTTGGCAGCTTCTGCCTCCATAGCTCACTTGACAGAATTGCTGACTGCCATGCAGCAGGCCTAGGTTCGATTTCTGGCAGGAGACTGGGTGTTTGTGTCATCATCATCTGCACGCAGCATCAAATAAAAAGACTTGTATTAGGAGGCTGAAAACTCCCAGAAGGGGTCTCGCAGCCAATAATGCCATATAACCACTTTATTGGCAGCTGCAGGGTATATCAACCTGTATATATACTGTAAGCTACTATCCCTTTTCCTGCTTTATTCACAGTTTGTGAATAGAAAAAGTGTTGTTAGAGCCTCTCTGTGTGAGGTGGAATTTTGTCTAATTTTTTCTATTATACAAGGTGAGGTTTGGCATGCTAGGTAATGTTTTTATTCACTTGTATTGCATCTAAACCTTAAAAATTTTGATGTAAAGTTCCTTCACAATCGTCATTCCTATGGCCTCTTATTCTTCCTCAGTCAAACTTCAAAATGTTTCATAGGTCTTTGACAAGGCATACTGAAGCAGGTTATGGAAAACAATGGCACGAAGGAATAAGTCCATATGCCTGTCTCTTCCACCTGGCAGGCAGAGCTACTGGCTACAGTGATGTGCTGCACCTGCACTGACTTCCTAATCATGAGCATCTCTCATTCCCAACATGGCAAGCTGCAAGTATCACTTGATTAGGAGGTTTTCTTCAGGGTTGTTACAATTTGGCTGCCCAGCAGTTTATTATTCTAGGACACATTGTTCAGGAGATAAGATCATCATAAGGATGTCACCACAAACTTCACCAACATGGGGTGGTTTGCAAGCCTCAATTATACAAATAGGCGGAATGTAGGCTCAACCACATCAGAGTGGTATTTGTGGAGTGGCCAGACAAATGCGTGATTCCTGAAAAGGGACAGCAGCCTTTTCAGTAGTTGTAGGGGCAACAGTCTGGATGATTGAGCTGGCCTTGTAGCATCAGCTAATGTGATTTTGCCATACAGTTACTATGAATGGCTGAAACCAAAGGGGACTACAGATGTTATTTTTCCTGAGAACCTGCATCTCTATTGTATGAATATATGATGTTGGCATCCTCTCGGGTAAAATATTCTGGAAGTAAAATAGTCTCCCATTTGGCTCTCTTGCAGGGAGTACTCCAGACAATGTGGTCATCAGGAAAGACAACACTGGTGTTGTATGAATTGGAGCTTAAAATGTTAGATCCCTTAATCGGGTAGGGAGGTTAGAGAATTCGAAAAGAGAAATCGATATGCTGAAGTCAGATGTAGTGGGAATTAGTGAAGTTGATGGAAGATGAACAGGATTTCTGGTCAGGTGAATACAGGTTTATGAATACAAAATCAGTTAAGGGGGGAGGGGGGAAGGAGTTTATCTAATAATGAACAAGAAAATAGGAATGTGTGTGAGTTACTATGAACAGCATAGTGAAGGGATTATTCTAGCAAAAGTAGACACAAAGCCCAGCACCGACCACATCTCTTCTGTTGATGAGGAGACTGAAGATATGTTTTAGGAGGCGAAGGAAATTATTCAGGCATTTAAGGGAGAGGAAAACTTCATTGAGATGGGGGACTGGAATTTGATCGTAGGAAAAGGAAGGGAATGAAAATATGGACTAGGGAAAAGAAATGAAAGAGGAAGCCGCCTGGTAGAATTTTGCATGGAACCTAATTTAATCATAACAAACACTTGGTTTTAAGAATCATTAAAGACAGTTGTACATGTGGGAGAGACCAGGAGTCTCCGAAAAGTGTCAGATTTTATAATGGTAAGACATATATTTCAGAACCCAGTTTTAAATTGCAAGATGTACCCAGGGGCAGATATAGACTCTGACCTTGTAGTAATGCGTATCAACTGTAGATGGAAACTGCAGAAAAGTAGAAAAATAAGGAGATTGGACCAGGATAAATTGAAGGAACCGCATGTTCCTGAAAATTTCAGAGGTAACTTTAGGCAACAATTGACAAACTGTGGGAACGTAACACAGAAGAAGATGAATGGGTAGCTTTGAGAGGTGAGATAATGAAGTCAGCAGAGGACCAAATAGGTAGAAAGACAAGACCTACAAAAATCCCTGGATGTCACAGGAATACTGAATTAACTTTGTGAAAAAAGATATAAAAATTCCATAAATGAAGCAAGTAAAATTGAACACAGGCAAAAAATGAGATTAGCCAGAATTGCAAAATGGCTAAGCAGGAGTGGCTAGGTGGCAAATATAACTCTGTAGAGCAAAGAAGGAAAAGCTGAAAGGTGGAAACAATAATAATGGAGCTCTACAAAGGAAACAAACTTCTAGACAATGTAGAAAGGGAAGACGAAGTAGATAAAGACGAGATAGAAGATACTATATTGAGAGATGAATTTGACAGAGCACTAAAAGACCTTAGTTGAAACAAGGCGTCTAGAGTAGATGACATTCTCTCAGAGCTACTCGAGTCTCTGCTAGTGCCAGCCATGACAAAACTTTTTCGCATGGTGTGCAAAATGCATGAGACAGACAAAACACCCTCAGACTTCAATAAGAATATAATAATTTCAATTCCAAAGAAAGCAAGTGAAGACGAGTGTGAACATTACAGAACTGCTTGTCTAATAAATCATGGTAGCAAAATTTTAACACAAATTATTTGCAATTTTCGTTCTCTGGGGCCCGCAGTGTGGAGTATGTCTTTGATTGACATGTTCAATACCACAATAATTATAAATTATTTTAAAACTGTGAGTTAATAAAGTTTAAAGCAGTGTTAAAATAATTTATAATTATTGTGAAATTGAACAAATTATTTGTTTACAGAAGAATAGAAACTCTCGAAAGAGGCAACCTCATGGAAGACAGTTTGTATTTAGGAGAAATGTAGGAACACGGGAGGCAATACACACCTTACAACTAATCTTGGAAAGTAGATTAAGGAAAGTAAAAATCTACATTTCTAAATTTTGTAGATTTGGAGAAAGCCTTTAACAATGTTGATTGGAATACACTCTTTCAAATTCTTGTACAAAAACTAGATAGTGGTCACAGGAGTTGAAGTCCATGAAAGGGAAGCATTAATTGGGGATAGAGTAAGGCAGGGTTGCAGTCATTCCCCAATGTTGCTCAATCAAGTTGTGAAGAAAAGCAAGGAGAAATTTGGAGAATGATTTAAAGCACAGAGAGAAGAAATAAAAACTTTGCATTTTGCTGATGACATTTTAATTCTGTGAGAAACAGGAAAGTATCCAGAGAGCAAATGAATGGAATGGACAGTGCTTTGAAAGGAGTATATAAGATGAACATAAATAAGAACAAAACAAAGGTAATGAAATGTAGTCTGAGAAAATCAGGTGATGCTGTAGTAGGAACTTGTTTTATTCACTAACACAGACACAAATACAATGTCCATGGTGGATTTTCATCTGCGGTGGCCTCCCCTCCATAGATAGTCGCCTCGGTTAGTTTTCCTGGGCGCAGCGGCTAGGGGAGCAGCTGGTACCTCTGTATGGCAATGGTGAACGGCACTACCGCATTTAGGAATGACCTCGTCCAGAGTATGGCAATTAGCTTCTTTCCATAGGTTGACTGAACTCATCAGCAGGTGACTGCCTCGGGTAGAACTGCTCTGGTGGCTGACCTCTTGTGGCAAAATAATCATCGAATACTCGTCTTCTCTCTCTGCAGTAGTGTACGACGTGTCTAGTGCGCCCACAGTAGAAACACAGTGGTGTGTTGTCTTCTCTCCTACAAATGTCTGAAATACCTGTTCCTCAGCGGCGTCAGGTCCCTCGTGACTTACAGGACTTACATCCATGGCCATAATCTGATGCTCGCTCGGTCTAATAGTCCCGACTTTCATAAACTGTTGTAATTCTTCTCTCACAATTTGTCGTATGAGAGAAACAAATTCATGCTTGTCTTCCACAACAGCCATAGGGATTGCATTGAGGAGTCTGTCAGACTTCTTTTGTCCAACCCTCCTTTGTTGCATCTCTTCAATACGCTGGCACATCTTTTATCAGAAGAGCTTGGTACATGTCTTCTGCAATACCCTTCATCAAGTGCGTGATTTTGTCGGCCTCAGTCGTATTCGGATTGACTATGTTACATAGGGCCAAAACATTCTGTATGTATGACTGTGTCGGCTCATCATGTCGTTGGGTCCGGTTCTTCAGTTGTTCTTCCACCGAGCAGATTTGTTGCTGGCGGTCTCCAAACGTCTTCTTAAGTTCCTCCTGGAACGTTTCCCAGTCATTCAGCATCTCTTCATTGTTTTCAAACCATTGCTGGGCTGTTCTGCTCAGGTAGAAATAAACGTTGGCCAAGCACATTGTATGATCCCACCTTACTTGGCGACTCAGTCGAACCCTTTTAGCCAATAGTTGGGGTCCTGTCCAGCATTTCCAGAGAACACTGACAAGTGTCTGATATGCAGCTGGCTTACGGCTGGTTTTGTGTCCATGGTTCTTCTGATGATACAGACTTTCAGAAGGATGTACTCGGTATATCCCTTGTATTCCGATTCTAGTCCATGTAAGTGACGGCTTTTACATTGCCACGGTGATGCAACTATTGCACAGGATACCCAGTGCCTCCACCAAACAAATGTCACGTACAAATGGAAGCAGACTTGACTTCAAAGGCAAGGGTGTCGACTGAACACAGCACTTATACTGAAAGCAGGTTTATTACTAACTGAAACATACATGCAGCACTGACTGCCTCTTGGGCAGAGTGCTCTGCTATTTATACACAGACAGAATATACCACAAAATTACAAGAATAGTTAACATAAGAAACTTTTAGAACATTCTGGAAATGTTAATTACAAAGAAATAAATTTTTGCCGGTGGATGGGATTGAACCGGCGACCTTCAGCACCATAAACGGTGACGCTATCCCTTACGCCACGCCGACAGTTTGTTAACTTGGGGCCTTATGGCAATATAATGACTTGGCAATCGCGTGGCAATGTAAACTGTCCTGTAAAATACTTTATGTAAAAGTGAGGTATTTTATTCCTATGTGATTATGTTTGGTTACATTGTGGAATATAAATGGTATGTAATTGCCCGATCATCATATGTATTCTGATGTCAATTCTATTATGGTGTCATTGCGAAGTCATTATATGTGTTATAGAAATAAAGATATATAATACTAATATAGTCATTATAAATGTTGATAGATTCATAATAAAATAACAAATAAGTGGTTCTAACTAACTAAAATAACCTACTTGGTTTTGCATAAGATATCACAACTTTTTATGGTGGAAGGAATTCGTCGCGAGACTTGCATTTTTGTACAATTTATGTTTTTGATGGGATTGATTTTTCAACAGCTCTCAGATATTGATGAACATACTACTGTCAATACA
This sequence comes from Locusta migratoria, assembly GCA_026315105.1. Classification (NCBI taxonomy): domain Eukaryota; kingdom Metazoa; phylum Arthropoda; class Insecta; order Orthoptera; family Acrididae; genus Locusta; species Locusta migratoria. The sequence goes on from CM048746.1 coordinate 660,557,485, forward strand.
TGCACCCTTACATACATAAGAAGAAAAATTACATTATGGCACATACATACCATATTTGTGTGAATGTAGGCTGCATTTCTGCATTTCTAATCCCAAATTTTGTCTTGTATAATTGTGGTGCGGCCTATAATGGAGAGTCCATCCTCCCCTGCCTCCCCCCCTCCCCGCCCTTTTAAACAGTTACTAGATTCAAAAATTACATCCTCATGTTATTTTGGTTTGGAAAATGTTATAAAGTAGATAGTCTTTAAAAATGGTAAATGTTTCATAATACTGCATCTTCATTTTTGTACATGTTTATAAAAATGGCACGGCAATTGATGAATGTCGATGTTTCGATGTAAATCAAATGTTCTTATTTTGTACTGCAGCCGACTATGGAAGGGGGCGACAGTGTTTTTAATATGCCTGTATGATCGTAAACAATAACAATGTGTAACACATAGACTTACTAGGCACTGAAATAATTTTAATTTTATGTGGTCAATGAAGTTAATCTTTGCATCCTCAAACAATTAAATAGTTTGTCATTACTTGCACACCAGTGATGAACTTCTTTTCCTTGCGTTTTTCATGTTCCTTAACGTACTGGGCAATATGAAGTTTAAATTTGGCAGTGTAGTTTGTGCATTCTTTTCCCATTATCTCTCACAAGCCAAAAGATCGTAACACACACACACACACACACACACACACACACACACACACACACACACCCACATACATGAAAAAATCTTTTCTCTCACACTATACTCCAAAAACTATGCTATAAAGCATTTGAAACTCCAGGAAATATGCCTTAGTTTGTCCTCCCCTTATGTGGAGAGCTGTCATCTTGATCTGTTATTGGTTGATTTGTCCATATTTGTTTTGATTTCATTGAGAAGCGAAGAGGGATTCATAAGATTGTTTTTCTGATTACAAGAAAGTCTGATTTGTAAAAAATGAAAAATAAAAAAATTAATTTGTGGCCTATATTTGAGATTTTTTTCTATAATTACCAGTCAAAAGTTTAGGTGTGGTCTCTAATTGTGTAAATATGTTAACAGCTTTGTAAGTTTAAAAGGTGCAGCAGAATGGGGTAGCAATAAGGAATGGTTATAAAGTGTCTGTTTGAAGACTGTACAGCTCATCATTAGGATGCTATGTTGACAAAATATCTGTGGGCATTCAGGCAATGATTTCAGCAATGCACCAGATTAAAGATACCTGTTTGGTAAAAAGTTTGAAGTAGTCTGTAACTGCCAGCTGCACATACCTGTCCAACAGGAAACATTGACCTATCATAGTGTTTTTTAAAGAACCACAGGTATGATAATCACATGGGGAGAGGTCAGGAAGGTGTTGAATTTTCTCCTGATTATGTGGATGTAACTTACTTTAATGTTTGCTGAATGGGGATGCACACCAAGCAGCAGCATCTGTTCCGCAATAGTGGTTTTCAAAAGACATGCTGCCCTACGAATAACAGCACATTGGTACAGTTTGATGTTAGCTGTATTTGTTAATAACATTCTTATAAATAACATTTTCACAATTACTGCACATATGTTGGAAATACATGAAGGCCACATTAATACCTACGCTGAATGACAATACCTAAAATTGTAATCTTAGTGCCATCACAATAAAAATGTCTCTTATATGTTCACATAGCAAAATTGACACAGAAAACAACATGTTGCACCCAGCTACCTTTAATGTAACCAAACACACTGTTCCACTTGAAGATGAGAATGTAAACTCTCGAACATGTTGTGGGATTAATAAATGAGAGTGACTTACATGTATTTGTTTTCCTTTTTTTAATGGAACATAGGTGCTTATGTACTTACATATAAATTGTGCTATAGCAATAAGCTCAAACAGAAATTTTTTGATAGCTCCCCATATTTTGTCTTTTAATGGGGAAAAAACTGCATGAATCTCAGCCTCTGCAAGAAGTTTCCTCCATTCTGTCCTCTCTCGCATAGTTTTTTTGTCATTATTTGGGTTTCTTATATCTTCTTGCGTATGGTCTATCCACTGCGTTCTTAATCTTCCTCCGTCTCTTCTTCCATTTGACCTCCATCTGTAAACCTGTTTTAGCATTCTTCTAGTTTCTGTCATGAAGACATATTGAAACCAGGCAATTTCCTCACTTTTATTGCACTTGGATTATTGGCGACATAGCAAGGTGCCACAGTGAATAAGAAATGTTTGTAATGTCTGTACAAATTCCCATCTAGCTCTCCTGATTTATGTTTTGTACAATTATTTTAATTGTGCAAGGAGAATGCTGGGACATTTCCTTGAATGCACAGAGTCAATTTCCTTCCCCATCATCAGTGGATCTGTCTCTAGGAACTTCACCATTGTTGGCACAGTAAAAATCTTTATTCCTTGCTTTTTCACATATTCCTTCCTTTTTCAATGTATTCGTTACTCACTGTGCTCCTTTTTGGAAGCTGTTTTAATGAAGAATAAATTACATTTGTAGGGAACTAAGCTACAAGGAATACAGATTTTTAAAAAATAATCACTTTATATTTCACTTTTTTTATAGTCTGGGATTTTTAGGGTAGTAAATGATACTGTACATTACACAGGATACTATTTTAATCAAAACATTTGGTGTCATTTTCCACTACCAACTCACAAGGAGTTAAAAAGACTGCTTTTCAAAGACATGGAAAGTTAGTCACTGAAATAGGAGATGAGTTTCAATACTTGTAAGCTATCCATTGGACACTGTATAGACTGCATCCTATTGTTTTAAAGATTTCTACGAATTACTCAGAATGTTCTTTCAGTCTTTACCTTTCTGACGAAACAGCTGCATGTAACATATGTAATAGTTGATACTGGTATATAGTTTGTGTTTTCCACAAGGTTTCCTTAACACAGTTGACGTTCTGTTTTTTTCCTATTGCAGCAACATCACTATGCTTCTCGGAGAAGCAGGCATACAGCCAAGAAGTTCTGGCAGTGGTTCTGCAGCACCTCATGGAGATGACACCACTTCCAACATTGCTGATGAGGACTGTCATACAGTCCCTGTCCCTGTATCCTCGGCTCATCGGTTTTGTTATGAACATCTTGCAACGACTAATACTTAAACAGGTAACCACTTCCTACTGGGGAGAAACAGTATAGATTATACTAAAAGTAATGTTCAATATGTATGTATGTGGATTTGCTTCCACATGTAGCACATACTGCCTCATAAGATCTTCATACTATTTAAAGAAATATTTTGGAAAGTTATTGTGTCAAATATTTTTAGTTTCCTGGACTGATAAACATAGTTAAATATTTGATAAAGTAATGAAAGAAATATTTTGCAGAAGGATAGGTTGTGTACTCACCACAGAGACATCCTATGAGTTGCGGAAAGGTGGAATAGAAAACAACTTGATAGCTTTCAGCCATTACTTTGAAGTTGTTTTCTATTATTTGTGCCTTTTCGTGACTCATTGAACATCTATGTGGTGACTAAGCAACCTATCATTCCTGGAATTTCCATTGTGTAGTAATGAATGAAAATTTCACAACTGTTACCTGATTACTGTACGCTGTCTGGTGACAGCGCAAGCGTGTGCAGTGTTGAAATGAATGAGTAAAGCCGTTATATGTTTCATCTGTCAGTCATTTCAACTCAGGCAATGTTGTTAATATAAACATGGCTAGTTGCACCATAGTTTAGAATCTACGTTAAACTGTAGATTGCCTTATAACTGGCTGGGTAAGTTAATTCAGAGATCGGCATACCACCTCCAAACTCTACCAAGCCTAGTAAAGCACTGTAGTGGGCAACTAATAGGGAAGACTACTGATAATAGTTCAGAGTCTAAAGATCATTGTTAATATTCCGCACCTGCGAGTAATCATCTTAAAAAGAGTAAAGATGTTAGAGGGCTTGTTTTGAGCAACAATATGAAGCAGTTGAATGATGTTGAAACCATGATTAGATGACAGGTATTCGACTGTTAAAAGTTGATACCTCACCACAGAATAACCATATGCACTGAGATGAGAAAAGTCATGGGATACCTCCTAATGTTGTTCTGGACTTCCTTTAGCCCATCGAAGTACAGAAACCGAATGTGCTGTCTGCTGCAGTAATGGTGCCTCTATAGGCATCCATATCAGCAAAAGTGTTGCTGGTGCAGAATTTTGTGCGCAATTGGACTTCTGAAATGTGTCCCATAAATATTCATGGCATTTGTGTCAGGTGATCTGGAAGGCCAAATCATTTGATTTTGAAATCATACAGAATATTCTTTAAACCAATTGTGAACAATTGTAGCCTGGGACATGAAACACTGTTATACTTTAAAATTCAATCGTTTTTTGGGAACATGAAGTCAATGAAGGTTGTAGAACATTCCATGTAAAAAGAGTCCGAACTGTTATGGAGTCACGACCAGTTTTTACTGTGCTTTGTTACAACTGAAGTCCGCGGCTTAGTGGAATCTGCACCACACTTGAACCCTACTTTCAGCTCTGATCAACTTAAAGTTGTCTGACCCAGCCACAATTTACCAGTTACATAGGCTTCAACTGATATGGTCACGATTTCAGCTGAGGTGCAGCTTAGATCATACACTTTGGCACAATTTTGAGCTGTGGATCTTTGATTATTGAATTCTATAATTTTTGGGACTGAATTTGGATCAGATTGGGAGCAACCAGCAAACCACTAACCGACCCAAGGTTGTCAGTAGTATCGCGACAGAAGTCAGACTGGACTAGAGAATGACCGACCAATCGAGGGTGTCAGCGGAGAGTTGTCACATCTGACATTACGACACAGAGGTGACAGACGACGACAACAACCAAGCAGAAGTGCCAGTCCAAAGTGTTGTAACAGTATAATTTATTTCTGACTAACAACGGTACAAACACACAGATTAAGTGACACGATACACTATTGTGCCAAGCCACAAAATACAGCTGATGTTCATATTAGGCTCTGGCGAGAGCTACAACATGACTGAGGGCGAGGCCTCGCACACCGCGTGCTTGCCCAGTCGCGACGGCGCTGCAAGCCCTCAAAGGCGGCACCATCGTGCGGCGGACTTGGCCATGGCACGTCTTTCAGATGCCCCGGGCAGACGGGTCGCGGCTTGCGGTGGCGCGCTCCAACACAAAGTGTGAACCAAATCGAAAATCAAGATGTAGCCAATTAAGATCCAGGAAAACAATGTTGTAGAAACAAACAATAACGGAGTGCAGTCCAAACACAACAGAAGAGCGTGCCACGGCTCCGTGACCTATGCAGCTTGGCTGCAGGCACAGATGGCCGACACGGTAGGTGCGTATCTGCATTTAGCGCTGTAGTAGCGATGGCAGCGCTCACAAGTTGTGTGCACCACCTAACAGCCATTGTCAAAGTTCATGTGCTCTGGTAGGTTCTCGGTGGGCCAGAATACCATATCCTACCCCCCCTAATATGCGGGCATAGGCACAGGAGCGTCCAGTACAATGTTTCAGGAAGTAGACTGATGGCACGATTGCTGTCCTGGCTGTGGAGTCCGCCAACTCAGGGAAAGAATGTGAGACCTCGCGATAGATACTGGGGTGCATTGGTGTGGCAGACGATTGCTGAGAGGGTAGAATAGGCCAGTCGTCAGGTATGTTTAGGTCCAAAAAAATTGCAGGAAGCTGAATTTTTGGTATGTTGTTAGGACATATTGGAGTAGTATTAAACCAAATTTGCAGCTTCGAAATCCTTTTGAAATTTTCGGACTTTTTTCTGGTTTTGGCTTATAACTCGTGAAGGGTGGTTGTTTGACGAAAAGTCACTCACACCTATACTAATCTAGATAAAATATTCTAAAATTTAAGCCAAACTGCATTCCGTAAGTCCAATAGTTCCCGAGATATTGGACTTCAAAAATTCACTTATTTCTCCAAAAAGTTCAAATTTTCGATTTCAGTCATCTTTCGGCTAGAATATTGGCTCTAATGATCATCCCACGGGGAATGTCATACAAAACAAAGTTATAGAGCAGTTATTTAACTTTAATCTAAGTACTGAACGAAGTCCATAGGCCCAATAGATTTGTAGTTACGTTAAAAAACGAAAACTTGGAAAAATTGGAGTAGTCAATAAATGGACCCAGACGAACTGCAGTCCTCTTCTCCTGTGTATGTTAAAGAAAAAGAAAGAATTACTCATTGAAGATGATTATTAACATATTGTATATAAATAAGTGTAATTATGTGTTAGTGCATACAAATATATTTGTGAAAGTAGGTATTGCAGTAAAAAAAAGAAAAAAAGAAAAAAAAAAAAATATATGAGAGAGACGAAAGCCTCTCCGTTTTTGGGTATTGGTCAGCCATTAAGGGATAGGGTCTTTCGTTCGTAACGAGGCCTTTTGTTGTGCGAAGGTATCAATCCCGCTCCCTTACTCACAGTCGTGACTTAGCGGGTGTTCTGCCCTCCCTCCCAAACTTCTTGCCTCCGAGGCCTTTCCCACTACACCCAATCTGCCCTTAGAAACAACCGTATTCGGATCCGTGAAGAACGTTTCAAACAAAAACCGTCTAAATCTTGATCTTGGTGACCTTTTAAGTACTTTCTGTTTGACAATATGTCGGAGCTTCCACCGTCGCATATTTGTTTCGGGGTCGTCGGTAAGTGCTTGCAGAGGGAACAGTGACAGTGAAAAAACGCGGAATTTAGAAGCTGATAAAAATGAGTCAGAAATGTGGGCTTGAAAGGAACATGAGGTTTTTTTGTGCAGTTTAAATGAAGTGACCGTACATGACGCATGCAGGAAGAGGTACACTGTGGAAAGTAATGTGTAAGCATTTGTCCAGCGAGAAGATGTTTGATTTGCTCAACCATAGTCTTCGTGTGGGGAAAGGCTGAAAAGTGCGTCGGATAGAAGGCGTCACATCATTGGATATTATTGTTTCCTTTGTGGTGAAAAATTCTCCAAGGAATATTTCGAGAAGCAGATAAAATTGCCCAAATATCTACCGGATGAACTTCATCAAAGGGAAACACTGGAAGTGAAAGAATCGATTGTGGAAAAAGCTAGACAAGCTAGTGAATGGGGGCAACTCATTCTTCGGCGTCTTTCATGTATAAGTGAACTTGTTGCTACTGAGGGTAAGTACCACAAACATTGCTACGTAAAACTGCACTCCTTGTCGCGATCTACTGGTGCAGGAGGTAAACAAGGCCGTCCTGAACATCCCTTCCTTATCGAAGGTATGGAGCGTATACAAGCATACCCTGCAGAAACAAGACAGGAAAACTAATTTTCCATAAGTGCCTTGTTTGCAGAGACTTTCACATGTGATTACAAACCAGCAGCTGCAAGTGTTCAAGCTCATCTAAAAAAGCGATATGGCGGAAAAATTATTTTTGCGCAGGTTGCTCCGTATCACAGCCCAGTCTTGATGTTCACAGACATTGGACAAAACATCCTTTATGAAAAGTGGTACAATTAGAGACTTAGCGATCCTGCTGAAGAGCGGCTTAGAGCTGTCAAAGCTGCAGCAGAGATTATCCTGCAAGACATTCGTTCCCAAACATTTGACACTACTCAATATCCCCCGTCACATGCTTTTAAAAAGACGCAGAGGCATCCTTCTCTTGAACAGTGGAAAAAGAAGTGCATAGGATTTGCTCATGCAATCATGGCTGCAACGAGGCCTAAATCTTTCCTATCCTCAATTCAAATAAGCTTTGGAACCTATTTGTATAGAAAATTTGAATCAAAGCACCTTGTTGAACTTTGCCACTGTATGGGAATTTCTTGTACATATACGGAGGGTATGCATTTTGAAAGTTCCGCTATCCTCCGTGGAGAAGTGGCCCAACCAGTCGACAAAGGAGCTTTTATGCAGATGTGAACATTAACACAATCGATGGAGAAAATACGTTCCATGAAATGGGTGGTACAATGATCATGACCCCTCACTCATCCGTTCGCCCAGACATAAACAAACCACGTTTGAAGTCTGTATGTGCCGAGTTTATCAGGTTCATACACTGCCACACACATTAAACATTCTTCTATTAGAAAGAAATTTGGCTTGTCAGCCATTTCAATTAACGAAGTGAAAATCGCTGAAGTCATTTTGCCAAAATCCCCAGACCTGCTGTGGTTGTTTGGAAAAGCAACTAACATGCCAGGCATCCTAGGATGGAATGGATTCATGGCTCAAGTGAGAGAAGATCTTCCTTACAAACGTTCAAAGATAGTAATCTCCCTTTTATCCATGCTCCCCCAACCGACTACGACACTGTTTTAACATCACATTTAGAAGCCAGTTAAAGAACAAGCATTTACGGTCAGGAAACATGTTTTGTGACCTACGATCAACCACTGTACTTGAAAGCCCGAGACATTGTGGAGAGCCACCAGCATCCTCAGCTTGTCAACATAGGAGTGAGACTTAGAGGTTTTCACCACCTCATGTTATTCACGGGAGCCGTCGGTGCCATAATGGCAGGAAGTGACTCAAGGAACTTCTCTGTTGAATATTTGCGGAAAACAGTGTTGAAAAAATCCTTTTTATATACGATGCCTTAATAATCATAATCAATGAGTAATTCTTCCTTTTTCTTTAACATACATAGGAGAAGAGGACTGCAGTTCGTCTGGGTCCATTTATTGACTACTCCAATTTTTCCAAGTTTTCGTTTTTTAACGTAACTACAAATCTATTGGGCCTATGGACTTCGTTCAGTACTTAGATTAAAGTTAAATAACTGCTCTATAACTTTGTTTTGTATGACATTCCCCGTGGGATGATCATTAGAGCCAATATTCTAGCCGAAAGATGACTGAAATCGAAAATTTGAACTTTTTGGAGAAATAAGTCAATTTTTGAAGTCCAATATCTCGGGAACTATTGGACTTACGGAATGCAGTTTGGCTTAAATTTTAGAATATTTTATCTAGATTAGTATAGGTGTGAGTGACTTTTCGTCAAACAACCACCCTTCACGAGTTATAAGCCAAAACCAGAAAAAAGTCCGAAAATTTCGACTTAAATTTAAAATTTAAAATTTGGTTCTTAAAAGTTACGCAAAAGGATTTCGAAGCTGCAAATTTGGTTTAATACTACTCCATTATGTCTTAACAACATACCAAAAATTCAGCTTCCTGCAATTTTTTTGGACCTAAGGCCATTTTTTTGTCTACGACGACTGGCCTAAGAAGCAGAGGCGAGGTCTTCATCTCTGTACCCGTATCCACCGGAGTTGCCAACGCTGCTCTGGATTGCAGATGGAGCCCCTACAGTTGAGGTGTATGTGAGGGTGAACACTCATGTGAGTGCAGCTGCAGGTATGAGAGCGCCATCTCCATACCAGCATCTACTGGAGCCACGAACAATGGCCTGGAGTGCAGATTGTACCTGTGCGGTTGTGGAATTAACACAGGTGAGAGCTCCCAGTCTAGTGAGCTACCGGTGGGGTTGACACTGGGAAATCGGAGCGGAGTTAGATAGTATGAAACCTCTTCTCCGAGTGTTGACAGAGAAGAGGCGACAACCATGAGGGCTTTGTTCCATATGAATGGACGCACACAGCAGAACCTGGGGTATAGCTTCCAATGTACCGGGTTTTGGGTTCCAAGGGATGTGAGGCCATGGAGGAGTTCAACCTGGCTACGATCCAGGATAAGAGTAGTTCTGTAGGTGCTTAGAAACAATGTGAGGGCTGGTGTTGGATGTGTCCACGGCTTTCAACATTTGTTGTTTGAATGTCCGCACCTCTGCTCAGCAGTACCATTGGAGGATAAGTGGAGCAGAGGACTAAATAGGTGTTAGATGTCATTGGCATTGCAAAACTGCTCGAAGGCCATTGTTGTAAATTGGAGCCCATTGTCAGTCACGATGGTACAGGGTAGGCCTTCAATAGTGAGAATTTGTGTGAGTGTGCCTTCCTGACTACTTAGGCATCTGAAAGACGTGCTCCACTCCACCTTCTGCATTGACAACTTTGTGTGTGTGTGTGTGTGTGTGTGTGTGTGTGTGTGTGTTTATTATAGGACATGTGCTAGAGTGTCTCCTCTGATGAATGAAGCTGGTCTTCCAATCATCATCTTGTGTCGAATTGTGACCAGCACACATGACCTGTGGTAGTTTTTGACAGATATGGTGCCCCATAATACATTCTTAATTCTTCAGTGGATAGCTGTTGCGTTTTCTTTTGACACCCAAGGAAAGAATAATGTAATGTTGCTACATGTGAGAGTTAGTGTATTTGCCACATCCACATTAGAAAGTCACATTTGTATGTTAATATCTTACCTGTTTGTCGATGCTTATATACCTGCATTGGAGTCCCGTTACATTGCATGTAATCTGCAGCAATACTTGCAAATGGGAACTTTCTGATCATCCACTGTACAATTAGAGGCAAAAAGATTGTTTCCTACTTTAGTGGTCTGTGGAGTTTAGCTTAGTCTTTACAAACGTCAAGTAGGAGCAGTATAATAGTTAGGATACAGTGTATTTTGAGGTTCATTGCAATTTAACTCATTTTATCATTTCTTTGGAAAATCAGTGGTAGAAATGTAAGAACTCCACACTCGTAGAACTACCACAATGATTGGTGTGTTATATTGGTTTCAGTGGCTGTGTGGGTGGGCTGACAGTTTCTGAATGTAATGGATGAGCGCTCAAACCTGATGGAGTCACAGAGCTGGCCGCAAGTCCGTTAATCATTAATTAACGATTTTAACTTTTAAGCTAATTCAATAAACATTAACAGACTCATTCAATTCCATTAACTTGTCCTAAGTCCGTTGATCTGTTATTTTTGTACCCATTTGTTTCCATCAGCGATAACAATGGCGAACGTGAACATTTTGATAAAAAATAAATGTTTGTCTCATGTCCCTGTTGATTAATAATGTGTTCAGTGATGACGTACTAAACAAATAAGTATTTTCAATGTTCTAACTTGTGGAGTATTTGCTTGCCGTAGATATTAGTGGTGAATGGGGACAGGAAGGCAGGAAAAGTTAATTTTCATTACAATTTTCTTATTGAACTTTGTTATAGCTGACAGGAACAAATTTAAATTATATACTGCTAAACAATTGATAATGGTGTCTGCGAGAATCAAGATATGGCTGACACACCTAATCAGGAATTTAGCATATAATTTTGATTACATTAATTTCCCCATCTTATGCTGACTGCAATTAAATAAATATTTTACACTAGATGAGTTTCGTTTTTTATTTGTTATATGCCTTCTGTGCAAGATTTTTTTTAAATTTGTCATTCAATCTAAGGATACCACAGGACAAATATATTTAACAACTAAAGCACAGAGTCTACTGCAAATGTGCCTGGACATGAAATCAAAATATTCATTTAGTGACGTGGTATATCTTGGGTAAAATATTTAGTTTTCATGTTTACTTCAAGTCCTACTTAGTTGCCGTACCAAAACCTTTTTTTAATATCAGATAGGGTAATACATTTTATTTTTTTGCTCAATTCAATAATACAACAACCGCAAATATATAAATTTGGAGACTAAAGGAGAGTTTTCAGGGATGCACATTTCTTTTACAAGTTAACTTCCGTTAAATAGTCCGCAAAGTAATGCTTTAATGTATAACGAAGTTAACATTTTTTAGTAATGGATTAATGATGAAGTTAAATTTTTGATTAACAATGCCCAGCTCTGTAGAGTCAGTAGTTTTTCGTAACACTTTGAAAACGAGCAATGTTGCTTCTATGTCAGTTGGACTCCACGCTGAAAATACATGCAACGTAGTACCTAAATTGGCAGAGTTTCTGTTGGGGCTAATGACTTCCAGCATGTGACTTATGTCTATTGTCATTATAATAATACTCTCTTGTTATTGTAGCATCAAAAAAGCATCACAGATGGTAGCACATGTCACTGTTTGAGGTGGGAATAAAATATAACCCGAGTTACTTGCTTTCCGGTGCACACGCTCACCTGTTTCATGCACCATGACAGTGCAAAACTTTCGTTCGATTGGTGGTTTTGATAGTAAACATCCTTTTTTATTTCCATTATGACCTTATGGGACAAAGAAATAGAGTTGAACTTGTCAATGAAAACTCTAATTTTGATGGCAGTATTTGATGTTGGTATGAAAACAATACCCTTCCATTTTAATATAAAATCTTTCTCTCTGGAGTATATTACGCTTGTCTACGGTATCTGCAGGGAGAAGACCTACTTTTCAAATAAAAAATAAATAGTGATTTATTTCCTATGCTGTATAATGTACTGTACAACATTTAGAATAACTGTGAAAATAGTCAAATATAAAAAATAGATGTAGATTACTCACCAGTTACTCATGTTTCCTTCATGACATCCTTCCTACTCCACCGAGAGTGTCTTTCCGCTGCCCACCTAACCTCCGTAACCTCTTAGTCCACCCCTATGAAATCCCCAAACCACCTTCCCTTCCTTCTGGCTCCTACCTTTGTAACCGCCCCCGTTGTAAAACCTGCCCTATGCACCCTTCCACCACCACTTACTCCAGTCCCGTAAGCCGGAAGGTGTACACGATCAAGGGCAGAGCCACTTGCGATAGTACCCACGTGATCTACCAACTGACATGCCTGCACTGTGAAGCGTTCTATGTGGGAATGACCATCAACAAACTGTCCATTCGCATGAATGGACACAGGCAGACAGTGTTTGTTGGTAACGAGGATCACCCTGTGGCTAAACATGCCTTGGTGCACGGCCAGCACATCTTGGCACTGTGCGACACCGTCCGGGTTATCTGGATACTTCCCACTGACACCAATCCTTCAGAACACCGGAGATGGGAACTAGCCCTTCAGCATATTCTCTCTTCCCGTTGCCCACCTGGTCTCAACCTCCGCTAAATTTGAATTCCCACCCACCATCTTAACATCTTTGCATCGGTTCTCTGGACAGAGCCTCTGCGTCAAGTGGCATCTCTGTCTAACTTCTAACTTCTTTGCTTTCTACAGTTTTACAGTATGTCTGCCTAAGTGTACTTGCGTCGGTGTAAATGTGTGTGTGTATTTGTTTACCCTCCTTTTTTCCCCCCAAGGTAAGTCTTTCCTGTCCCGGGATTGGAATGACTCCTTACCCACTCCCTTAAAACCCTCATCATTTCCTTTTCCCTCTCCTTCCCTTCTGTCTGACGAAGCAGCTAGGCTGCGAAAGCTTGCGTTTGTGTGTGTGTGTGTGTGTGTGTGTGTGTGTGTGTGTGTCTGTGTGTGTGTATTCATTTATTTATTTGTGATGCTGTTACACCTGTGCTCCTTCGCCTGGTGAGTAATCTACGTCTATTTTTTATATTTAATTTTTCCTGCTAGGAATTTTTCGTCTTAATATTTGTGAAAATAGTCAGTACCAGCTGGTTGAATGACACCTATTGTGCCCGTTAAAGATTGGACTATTACAAGATGGAATCGTTTGAAAGAATATGGAACCTAGAAAAGCCTACAGATACACAATTTTTAGCAAATTAACATTTAATATATTAGTTACACAGGTCTAAATAAATAGATAAATAACTTTTTACTCCAGTTATATTCAAATGTCTGTCCTTAATGTTCACAAACCATCAGCATGTCCACTCAACCATCAAAACAGTTGTGAAATACTCATCACTGTAGTAATTCTACCATCATGGAGTTTGTTATTTCAAAATTTATACATTCTTTAATAATAATTTTTTTAAATAAATGTTGTGACAAGTTAAACAACAAAAAATCTCTACATATACTGTATGCTAATTATGGTATTGCCTCAATTTGACAATGCAAAAATGCCATACTGAAGCTCCATACATCTCTAGGGTTGGTAACATTGGAACTTTGGTTGGTTGGTTTGATTTTTCGGGGGACTAAACGGCTACGGTTATCAGTCCCTTGGAACTTTGAACTTCGGCATGTGCAGTGTTGTATTCTTAGCCTCTATTTGGGCTGGGGAATCTATTTGCCTCTCATTGTATATGTCATGCACATATGTCTGTGAAATTGTACTCTAAGAAGTACTTGAAAAGTGGTCAGTGGTTTGAGAATGAACTTTCACACCCAAAACTAATCATCATTAAGAAACTGAACAAAACTGTGACAGAAACCTGATTAAATAATAATTCATATAGTTCAGTATCTCCTTATGAACTGAAAATCAATATGTGAGGAGTTTTTATCAGTGTTACCAAAAGTACAGGAAAAAATAATACATTGATAATGAAATAGCATAGTTAATGTTATGTGTAACTAAAAGTACAAACTTTACTCATGTCTTAAACATCTATATTCTAATGCATCAGTGAATTACATTAATGGCAAGCAATTATTTGGTTGTACTTTCTATTTCTAATAATAGTGAAAATATTCGCATTTCAACAGGTATGGAAACAGAAGAAAGTCTGGGAGGGCTTCATAAAATGTTGCCAGCGAACAAAGCCTCAGAGCTTCCAAGTTCTCCTGCAGCTGCCACCCGCACAGCTGAGTGACGTTTTCGAAGTCTCTCCTGACTTGCGACAGCCTCTCCTAGCGCACGTCACAGCCTTCACTGATAATCAGGTTAGTGATTTTAAATTGTGAGGGAGAGTTTTATCAGAATTTCAGATAGTAACTTCTGGCCATCCATTTCATAAACTTTGAGTAGTTTTTATTATGTCATTAGCCATCTTCCGAGCCACAGTGGAAATCACTGAAACTGTATTCTGTAACTCTCTGCAGGCAACTGCAGAGCTTGTGTGACATCAGATGATCTCGAAGGTTGTCTTGTGGATGTATTCAATAGGTGTCAATGTGGAAGCAAGGATTTTAGGAACAAGAAGATAGCTTTATTCTGTACATATACAGTCTCAACTCTAATCGACCACTATTATTGCATTCAGTATCCACATACAGTTAGTTCGGAAAGTTTATATGTGCCCGGGCAGCTATGAGTGTCAACACCCAAGTTTGATTTTAATGGAAAACAGTTTCTGCAGGTCCAGTATTCCCAATATATGCAGTTGTTTCAGGTTTTGAGACACAATGTGTGTTTTAGCAATTGTGATGCACTACAAATTTTGCCACTCATCAGAGAAAAAACTGTGTAGGTAGTAAGGTCAAGGGATCCATTCCGTGTCAAATCAACACAGTCCACAATCTCCTCCTGTCCGAATGAATTTGAGCTCACTAGCTCAGATTTCTTTTTTTGAAACTTGGCACAGAGGAAGACCGCATGTACTATTGTATAAAATGTGTCAACCCATTTTGAAAATACAGTTATGCCTAGTGTTCAAATATCTTAAAAATATGCCCCATTGCCGTAATTTCTAATTTATGTAGCAACTCTCATAATAAAGCAGAGGTTACAACCATTACAATTTAATCGTAATTGTTACGTAGATTATTTTAAAATACTAATTTACGATAGGAGAAGTTCAAGTGCTGATTTTCAGGTTTAAATAACAAATCAGTGTCATTTGTTTTTTCCGTCAGTGAAACTGTGTTCCTCTAGAGTTCGTTTGTGTGATGTCATGAATAAATAAATAAATAAAAAATAAAGAAAGAAACCTGGTTACGAGTAACAACTTCTAGCATTCTCTTATGGAACTCACCCGTACTGAGAGTAACTTCTACAAACTCGATCCCGCCATTGTGGGATCTAGAAGCAGCCACATGTTGACATATCCAAAAGGAAGATAAGGAACTTCACATCTGTGGAATGCTTCTTGGCTCAGATTCCAAGTGTCTTACCTTCTAGAGAGACTGAAGGACTTGAAGTACAGTTAAGTAATTTTCAGTATTATCTTTTGGAAGATGAACTTCAGGAACGAGCAGATATCACATGGTATAACATATCCCAATTAGAGGATTCCGCGGACAAAATATATTTACAGAAAAGCAGTTGAGTGATGCCTATAAAGTGACTAGGTTGTACCATTCAAGTTTTAAGAACGTCACTGTCACTTCAGATTCTCCCTCTACCAGTGCTGGGCTTTATCAAATATTAAAAGAAGAAGAAGAAGAAGAAAGAAAGGGGAGAATGATTTCATTAGGCCTAGTAACAAGGTGGAACAAGATGATGTTGATGGAGACATCAAAATTTGACTATTTTTACACTTTCTTAAGCTGAACTCACCAAAGTATTTTAACCTGCACTCTAAGTAATTATTTTATGGTATCTTGTTTTTGTGTCCAATTTTAATGATTAGATTATTTTATATATAAATATATAGCCTAAATAAATAAATATTAATTTGGAAATCACAAAATCTAAGATGTTCAGTTCAGAGGAAGAAAATAATTACCTATTGACTTTTGCTCCTCCCCACCCACAGACATTCCTACTGTACCCATCAGAATAATGTATTAATATACTGCCCCTATCTCATTTGCAACCTTACAAAAACTGTTTTCACAATTTTGATGATTCCTTATTCACTTATTCACCTTGGACCCTTTCTAACCTCCCCCCCCCTCCCTCCCCACTCATACGTATTAGGCCGCATTACTATTTGCCATATTTAAAAGTTGGAACCTCCGATAAAGCTAAAAGAATGGGGGAGATGTGGTTTTACATCGTTTTTCATTGACTTTCCTTCAATACATAACACAATATAGTCAAAGATGGAAACTATTTATGTAATTAAAAAAATAATAATAAATAAATTAATGAAAAAGGAGGAGGAAGGAGAGGGAAAAAGAAAAGGATGTGGCTTTTAAGGGATATGCAAAGAAATTGGACAGAGATTCCGGTCAAGGCAGAGGCTCTGTCCAGAGATCAGAGGCAAAGATGTTGTTGAATGGTCCACGGCAATTTGAAGTAAATGGAGGTTGAGAAGCTGGTGGGCAATGGGAAGAGAGAATATGCTGAAGGGCAAGTTCCCATCTCTGGAGTTCTGAAAGGTTTGTGTCGGTGGAAAGTATCCAGATAACCTGGACAGTGTAACACTTTACCAAGATGTGCTGGCTGTGCACCAAGGCTTAGCCACAGGGTGATCCTCATTACCAACAAACACTGTCTGCCTGTGTACATTCATGCAGATGGACAGTTTGTTACTGGTGATTCCCACATAGAAGACTTCACAGTGCAGGCATGTCAGTTGGTAGGGCAGCTTTTTACACCAGGGGTGGTTACATGGGTAGGGGTCGGAGGGTGGGGAAGGTAGTTTGGGGATTTCGTAGGGATGAACTAAGAGGTCATGAAGGTTAGGTGGGCGGCGGAAAGACACTCTTGGTGGAGTGGGAAGTACGTCATGAAGAATTGATCTCATTTCAGGGCAGGTGTTTAGGAAGTCGTATCCCCACTGGAGAGCCACATTCAAGAGTCCAATTTAGTCCCGGAAAGTATCTGGTGACAAGGGGGCACTTTGAGGGTCCTTCTGGGATTTGGGGGGGGGGGGGGGGGGAGATGAGGAAGTGGCCCTGGCAATTTGCTTCTGTACCAGATCAGGAGGGTAGCTGCGTGATGTGAAAGCTATTATCAGATTATTGGTGTACTGGTTCAGGGATTCAGGACTGGAGCAGATTCATTTGCCACGAAGACCTAAGCTGTAGGGAAGGCACTGTTTGATATGGAATGGATGGCAGCTGTGATAATGGAGGTAGTGTTCTTTGTTAGTGGGTTTGATGTGGACGGATGTGTGAAGCTGGCCATTGGACAGATGGGGGTCAACATCGACGAAAGTGGCATGGGTTTTGGAATAGGACCAGGTGAATCTGATGGAACCAAAGGTGTTGAGGTTGGAAAGGAAATTCTAGAGTTCGTTTTCACTGAGTGTCCAGACTATGAAGATGTCATCAATAAATCTATACCAAACTTTGGGTTGAGAGGCTTGGGTATCCAAAGAAGGACTTGTCAAAGTGTCCAATAAATAAGTTGGCATATGATGGGACCATCCTGGTTCACTTGGCTGTTCCCTTTAGTTTTTGGTAAGTCTGGCCCTCAAAAGTGAAGAAGTAATGGGTTAGGATGAAGCTGGCTTGCGTAATAAGGAAAAAGAGGTTTTCGGCTTTAGGTAGGGTTGCAGGTGGTTGGCATGAAAGGAAATACTCCATTGCAGTGAGGCCCTGTGCATGTGGCATATTCGTGTATAAGGAAGTGGCATCAATGGTTACAAGGATGGTTTCCAGAGGCAACAGATTGGGTAAGGATTTCAGGCAACCAAGAAAGTGGTTGGTGTCTTTGATGAAGAATGGGAGACTGCACGTAATGGGTTGAAGGTTTTGGCCTATATAGGCAGAGCTATGTTCTGGGGGTGCTTGATAACCAGGCACAATGGGGCAGCCTGGACGATTAGGTTTGTGAATTTTAGGAAATAGGTAGAAGGTGGGGGTGCGGGATGTCGGTGTGGTCATGAGGTTGATGGAGTCAGATGAAATGTTTCGTAGGGGCCCTAAGGTTCTTAGGATTCCTTGAAGCTCAGCCTGGACATCAGGAATGGGATTGCCTGGACAAACTGTGTATGTAATATTATCTGAAAGCTGCTGCAGACCCTCAGCCACATACTCCCACCATCCAAGTACGATGATTGTGGTTCCATTGTCGGCTGGGAGAATGACGATGGAAAGGTCAGCCTTCAGATCACGCATAGCCTGGGCTTGAACTATGGTGATGTTGGGAGTTGGATTAAGGTTTTTCAGGAAAGATTGAGAGGCAAGGCTGGAAATAAGAAATTCCTGGAAGGTCTGAAGTGGGTGATTTTGAGGAATAGGAGGTGGTTCTCGCTGTGACGGAGGACGGAATTTCCAATTTGGTTGGTATATTCCGGAGTTTGATCATTAGGTGTACGATTAGGAATTTTTTTCTTAGTGGCAAAGTGATATCTCCAGCAAAGACTACGAGTTCAGGGCATAAATCTTTGACGAGGGCTGTTTGGTTGAATTTGGGAGTAGGGCTAAATATGAGACCTTTGGGTAGGACAGAGGTTTTAGACTGGGAGAAAGGCTTAGAAGAGAGGTTAACAATGAAATTGGGATGATGTGGTTCTGGATTGTGTGGGTTAGCATTTTGAGGCTTGGGGGGAGTGGACAGTAAATCTTTAACAAGGGCTGTTGATTGAATTTGGGAGTGGGGCTAAAAGTGAGGCCTTTGGAAAGGACAGAGGTTTCAGGCTGGGAGAGAGGTTTAGAAGAGAGGTTGACTACTGAATTGGGATTTTGTTGCTCCGGATTGTGTGGATTGGAATTTTGAGGTCGGGGTGGGGGGGGGGGGTGGTTCTCGCTGTGACGGAGGACGGAATTTCCAATTTGTTTACAAAAAGTAAAGAAGGTTGAACTTACCAGTCGAAAAGCCACCAGTTTGTTGGTTCACACATAAATAAACACACACAAACACACATGCTGAGCTTTCACAATCTTAGGTTGCTTCTTCAAGAAAGAGGAAGAAATGAGAGGGAAAAAGGAAAGGATTCAGGTTTTAAGGGAGTGGGTGAGGAGTCATTCCAATACCTGGAGAGGAAGGACTTGTACTATGGAAAAAAGGACAGGTAAACAAATACACGCACACACACCAAGGCTCTGTCCAAAGATCAGACACAAAGATGTTGAATGGTGGGCGGGAATTTGAAGTTAACGGAGTTTGAGACCTGGTGGGCAACAGGAAGAGATTGTAGCTGAAGGAAAAGTTCCCAACTCTGGAGTTCTGAAAGGTTGGTGTCGGTGGAAAGTAACCAGGTAACACTGTGCCAAGATGTGCTGGCTGTGCACCAAGGCATGTTTACCAACAAACACTGCCTGCCTGTGTCCGTTCATGTGAATGGACAGTTTGTTGCTGGTCATTCCCACATAGAAGGCTTCACAGTACAGGCATGTCAATTGATAAATCACATGGGTGCTATCACAAGTTTCTCTGCCCTTAATCATGTACAACTTCCAGGTTACAGGACTAGAGTAAGTGGTGGTTATTAACACCGGCATTCATTGCTCACATTTCTTTAAAAAACATAAATAAATAAAGGTCCAATAATGCAACATCTGGATATTCCTATCCATACTCCAATTTTATCCTCAGTAGCATTGCCAGCACAGCATGATTGTCTCTTATTCACAGTCATGTGGTAACAAGATCAGAGATGTGTGTCCACACCACTTCCTACATACAAAGTGACATCAAGAAATTAATATCACTGAAATTGCAGACATTCTTGATCAAATATGTAAACAATTGCTGGCTGGCGGTGGCGCACCAGTCTCGGTCTGCACGGCCTCTACGGTCGGGGATTCGAATCCCCCCTTGGGCATGGATATTTGTGCCGTCCTTAGTATTAGCTAGTTCATAAGTAGTTTGTAAGTTTAGGGACCGATGACCCTGTAGTTAAGTTCCATAAGCTCTATAAATTTTTTTGTTCCTTCCAGGCAAAAAATAATTCATATACTGCTTCATACAGGATCATTTTTAAATTTTGCCTATTTGTTTTATACGTGTTTGCATGATCACCGTCTTATTCTTGTGCCAACTTGCGCTTTGATATTGCCGGGCTCTGCTGCATAGCCAAGAACCTATGTTTAATTTAGGTGATCTTTTTATCTAATACTGAACTCATCTAAAAATGCTCAGTGTGATGCTGGAATGCAATGTGATACACTTGTTTTTGATAAATAATCCATCAATTCCTCCTGTGCTAAATCTGTGTATTTGATGAGAAGATTACTTTCCTCGATTGAAAACACCACAATTTAAAAACAAATTTTACTATACATCACACTCAGTAGCTTTCATTATCTGAGGCAAATTTAAAAAGAAAAAAAGTACAATCATTTATGACAGCTCTGACTATTCGCAATCTGCATCCATAGACAAGTGCACAACTACTTTCTGAGTATAATGTAGAATAAGAATAAATTTGTTCCCCTCCTCTTCTCCCCCCCCCCTTTCCGCACAGCTCTTTGTTAAGTGTGGGGCATAATTTGCCATTACTTATGAATCTTTCTGTAGTATGAGATTTGACATTTGGCATTATTTATTTGTTTTTGCAAATGAAAACGCTGTTTCCCTATTGCAATTTGTTTTTACCCAGATGTGTTTTGTCCTCTTTTGTTTGAGGGCCTCACTAGTGCATTCTAGAAACTATATCGTTTTTTAAATGTATTATTAATAGATTGTAAACAGATCATGTCTTTTTAAAATAAGTAAGTATTTACTTAAATTATAGAAGGAAACTCTCCTGGTGGGATGAACAAATGTAAAAAAATAGAAAACAGATGACTTACCCAAAGGACAGGCTCGTCAACAGACACAAATAAAATCTTCAGGAAAAGAGGAAGAAAGGAGAGGAGAAAGGGAAGGATATGGGTTTTAAGAAAGTGGAAAAGGAGTCATTCCAATTCCAGGAGTGGAAGGACTTACCTTAGGGGGGAAAAAAGGAAGGTAAACAAATACACACACACACACACACACACACACACACACACACACACACACACACACACACACATCCAAACGCAAACACACCTAGACAGACATTTGTAAAAAGCAAAGAAGTATTTACTTAAAGTGTTTCATCTTGCTGTTCTTCCTATAAGGTCATAGACCAAAGTCGCACATTTTTTTAAATGTATGTAATTTCCAAAACACAGACTTGCAAGACAATAAAGCGTAAGGATCACTTTATTTATTTTAAAAAGACGATAAATGTTTATAATATATTAACATTATATTCCGCCAGGTCCTGGATTTTTATCTGTTACTTTCCGCTTCTTTCACCTCTGGCAGTATTGCTCATGTGAAAAATACTGAGTAGCACCATGGTTCAGAACCCACGTTAAACTGTAGGTCCCTCTAAAACTGGCTGGGTAAGTCAGTTCAAAGGTCGGAGGAAGGCAACGGTATACAAACTCCAAACAGGACCATGCCTAGTAAAGCACTGTGATGTTCAAACCAATCTGCAAATGGTTGACTGCTTTATCTTTAACATTACATGTTTTCCTTGGAAGTGTTTTACTTCCATGACTTCTGGTCTGAATTTGTCTCTGTTGAGTACAGTCTCCTATTCCATTTGCACTTCTTGTGAGTCCCTCTGTGCCTTGCACCCTCCACCTGTTCTCTTGGCTTGTCTTCCTTCATTCTGTACATGTCTATAGTGTGTTACACATATTTTCTTGGTCACATCTTGTTACTTTAGGGCAGATTAATATGTGTATTTCCTTAATTGGTCTGAAAAATCAATTGCCATCTTTGTTCCTATTGGACATGATGCTTTTCATAAGATTCTTCTATCTTTTCCAATTTCTAAAATGTTGAACTTCAGATAAAAGTAGTTTTCTGACCCATAGAGGTTTTCTAATTTTATAACTAGTATTTATCTTAATTTAACATAATTGAAATAACTTTTCGTTTATACAGATTTCTCATCTTAATTTTCATTTTTCTCACTTGTGATTTAAATGTTTTCTTTTTCAGTTTTTATGTTTCTTTCTTCCTAGGTATTTAAAGTTGTTGGGCTTCTTCGCAAGTTCCTGTCAATGATTACATATTGTCTTTTCAAATGATTTTTCTTTATTTTCCTTTTCAGCTTTTCCTTTCCTAGTCTTTTAGTTGATTTAGGTATTTTTTATAAAATACGTGTTTTGTTTTTGGTAGTTAGATGAAGTGAACATGTCTAATCTTTTACTTGTGTTGCAGCGTGCTCATATCCCGAAATCTATTATGGACGTTCTCCTGGGCAGTAAGCGGACATCAAACGATGAGTATGACATCGATACAGAAGCTGTAAGTCTACTGAAATGTATTGAAATTATATGCTATGTGTTGAAACATACACAACTCTGTGCATGTTATTCTTATCCATAAGCTCCCTCGGAGTTTTGTAGCTTTTATGTACTTTTTCTTTTTGTAATTCCTTTCCATTACAGAGTAAATTGCGTCAGTAACTTTTCTGTATTTCTTTATTCTTACACATGGATTCTACATCTATGCTTAGCGAGTTAATTATTAAAAGTAGTATTCTGTTCAGATATTCATCATGATGTACTAACTGCTGTAAACACAACACTGAACTCTGAAGCCAAGTAACTAATATTCACAGAATATATGACATCAACTGCAATTGGGCAAAGCTGAAAATGTGTACCCAGCCGTGATTCGAACCCGGGTCTCCTGCTTTCTAGGCAGTTGCGCTGACCCCTACACCACTGGGGACACAGTGATCACCGCACTTGCAAGGACTACCTAAGCACGCCTCTCGTCAGATACAAATTCCCAGCTTCGCCCTGCCCATAGTACTCAAACTCGTAGTTATTAACTAATTCCCGTAAGAGTAAGGGCTTCAAACTTGCCTACCCCTCCCTACTAACGATAGGATCATTGCCCGTCACCGGCATATTATATATATATTATTGAAGATGATGCAGTGACTAGAAAGGACATGGAACTTAAGAGCTAACAGTTGTCCCCCCACTCCCCCCCTTCCCCCCACTGCCACCAGCACCACCTTCTCTCTCTAACATCTGTGTTACTCTGAATTTATATGCAGCCATAGATATTAATAATCAATAGTTCTTTGAAATTATCTTCTAATCACTCTCCGATCATTCTGAGATGGTAATGTAAAACAGCAAAAGGAAAGCCAAAGTTTTAAATTTTACATTTAAGACACCACTGCATCCCAAACCTATCAACCTGCCTTCTATACATTAAAACAGCGGGTGGAACACGAACACCTCTCATTTACCACACACTACCCTGTGGTGTATAACACATCCGTTTAGTGAGTGGGAGTTCCTCAGTGCCCTTGCTCATTGCTCTGAATTGCCCCTGGGCCAGACATAATACACCATCAGATACTAAAACATCTGTCTGAGGATTCCAAAGATATGTTCTAGCCTTGTTCAGTCACATCTGGGGTGGTGGTGTCTTACTGTCACAGTGGTGAGAGAATACCATTGTTCCAGTGCTTAAGCTGAGTAAGACCCATTAGATGTGGATGGTTATCATCCCATCAGCCGTACCAATGTTCTCTGTTAACTGCTGGAATGCATGATGAGCCGACGGTTGTGTTGGTCCCTGGAATATCGGGGCCTGCTGGCTCCATGCTAGGGTGGTTTCCACAAGGAGCGCTCGACCATAGATAACTTGGTCTACTTCAAATCTGCCACCTGGACAGACTTTTCTTGATGTCAACACCTGGTAGCCATCTTTTTCAACTTGTCAACGGTTTACAACATGACACGGCGACACCCCATCCTTACCATTTACAAGGGTGGGGTCTCTGGGGTGCACTCCCAATTTTTATCCAAATCTTATGACTATGTATCTTCCTTGTATGGTTCGGAGTCTTCCATAGCTCTTTGCATATTCAGGAGAATGGGGTCCCCCCAGGGCTCTGTATTGAACGTCCCCCTGTTTTTATTGGGTATTAATGGCTTAACAGCAGCAGTATGGTTGTCAGTGTCTCCCTCATTATGTGCTGACGACTTCTGCATATATTTTAGTTCATTTAGCATTTGTGTTTCTGAATACCAGTTGCAGGAAGCCACATGCACATACACTTGTGTTGACGTCGGACAGACCACCCACTTCCAGAACTTTATATTGACGGCCACTTAATGTAGTGCAAACCCATTGTTTCTTGGAACTGCTATTTGACAATTAACTAACATGGCTACCACACATTTGTTACCCTAAACGGAAGTGCTGGCAGCAACTAAACACTCCACTGCAGTGGTACAAAACCCTTGCTCTGTCGCAACTCGACTATGGGAGCATTGCATATGGATCAGCTTCACTGTCAGTGCTGCAGATGCTAGACTCCATCCACCATTGAGGAGTTAGACTTGCAACAGGGGCTTTAAGAATAAGCCCTCTGAACTGTCTCCTTGTGGAGGGAGGGGTTCCTCCACTACAGATCAGGTGCCAACAACTGCTGGCTAACTACACCTAGTCTGTCTAGGTGTGTTTGCGTTTCGATATGTCTGAGTGTGTGTGTGTATTTGTTTACCTTCCTTTTTTTCCCCTAAGGTAAGTCCTTCCACTCCTGGGATTGGAATTACTCCTTTTCCACTTCCTTAAAACCCATATCCTTCCCTTTTTCCTCCCTTTTTTTCCTCTTTTTCCTGAAGAAGCTGCCAGTGGTGGTGAAAGCTTGTATGTGTGTTTGTGTGTGATTTTATTTGTTTCTATCGACGAGTCGGTCCTTTTGGTAAGTCATCTTTTTTCTATTTTTATTTTTATTTTATTTAGGTTTATTGAGTATCCATTATCTGTATATTGTAAACCGCTTAGTACTTTTAGTTAGTTGATTCTAATGTAGTACTCTACTCTTTCTGTGAACACTTAGCCTAGACAAGATGATATTCTTTTTTAAACCTCTCTCTTCTTTTTTCAGTTTTATTTGCTTCTTTTAATTTTGACATGTGTAATAGAGATGGTTTAAGTTACCAGACAAAAGAGCACAGGTACATGAATAGACACACAAATGCTTAGCTTTCAGAACCCTAGGTTGCTTCTTCAGAAAAGGAGGAAGGAAGGAGAGGGAAAAGAAAAGGTTGTGAGTTTTAACAGAGTGGGTGAGGAGTCATTCGAATCCCGGGAGAGATAGGACTTACCTTGGGGGAAAAGTACAGGTAACAAACCCCCCCCCCCCCACACACACACACACACACACACACACACACTCCACGGCAGACATATGTATAAAGCAAAGAGGTTGGGCAGAGATGCCAGTCAAAGCAGAGGCTCTGTCCAGAGATCAAAGGCAAAGATGTTGAATGGTGGGTGGGAATTTGAATTTAACCGAGGTTCAGACCAGGTGGGCAACAGGAAGAGAGAATATGCTGAAGGGCAAGTTCCCATCTTCGGAGTTCTGGAAGATTGGTGTCGGTGGGAAGTATCCAGATAACGTGGATGTACCAAGATGTGCAGGCCGTGCAGCAAGGCTTGCTTAGCCACCGCGTGATCCTCATTACCAAGAAACACTGTCTGACCAGCAACAAACTGTCCATTCGCATGAACGGACCCAGGCAGACAGAGTTTGTTGGTAATGAGGATCACCCTGTGGCTAAGCATGCCTTGGTGCACGGCCAGCATATCTTGGCACAGTGTCACACCGTACGGGTTATCTGGGTATTTCCCACCGACGCCATCCTTTCAGAACTCTGGATGTTCTGACCATTATGAAACTTACCATCTGATTTTACAAATTTTGTTTGGAGAAAAAAATTAATTTTTATGTATCTTGATGAAAAGTCAATTTTATTTTCATTATTTGTCACTATATTTGTGCAATATCAAATTAAGTAAAGTATTGCAACATATTTGAAAGAGTTTGCAAATGTAAGAACTTACTGCATAGATTTCGCACATGCTAAGACAAAAAAGAGAGAGAGAGAACCAAGCGGAAAAAAGCTCTTGTTTGAGCACAAAAGACTCAGACAGAAAACTAGGCAACCAGCTGCCTCTATCATTCAGTTTGTCTGACAAAACATTTCCAGGCGAACATACTGGGGGGGTGAAAGAGAGAATGGAAAATGCCAGTGGGAGATAAGACAGAACATAGACTATTTGTGAGAGAGACAGTAATAGAGGGTTGTAAAGTGCTACATTTGACCAGTTACTGCTCCCCTACTGAAGTAAGAATCAAGCCGTTTGTGCCCAGCTTCACATGATTCTGTTAGGTTATGTGCTGCCATGTGGTCGCTGCATGGCACATATCCGATCTCTCTCTTGCACTCTCTATTTTTGACACAATAACATTTCCAAGAGTTTCTCAACATAGTTTTCAAACAGAACTTGGAGTATATTTTGTTGTATTTTAGTACAATAACACAAAAATTAGAAATTCCATGTGGATATATCTATATATATTCATATCACATCTGTGATTGGAAAAGGGGACTGATGTCCCTTTAAAAATCTAACCAATGAACTACATTTTTTTCAACAAATCCACAACCACTCTTGTGTTTGTGTTCGATTTTTAATGAGTATATTCTTTTATATTTATCTGGAAATCACAAAATCTAAGATGTTCAGTTCTGAGGAAGAAATTAATTTTTGCTCCCCCCCCCCCTCCCACCCACCCGCCCAAGAAAAACTGGCATTCCTACAACCAAAACTCTCAGACGCAACCACAATTTCTAATCACTCTGGCCAGAATGAGACTGCTTCATGTTGAATATAAGTAGCAGTCTGGAAGCACTGCTTGATGGAATTGCAGGGATTGGTTGCTGACAAGCAGCAGCATTGATAGTGGGCGATGGGGAGGGGGCCGATTCACCGGCACACAATGAGTGTGAACGAATTTGAATTAATGGCCTAGGTCATCTGGACTCTTCCCTGTTTCATCAGCTTATCTGAACTGTACAGATAGGATTTATCTGTAAAACACATTCACTTTTCCTAAAATCATCCTGACCTCAAGATACAGCACCTTTGACCCAACAGTTCCTATCCTTTTTGTCCCATCATCTCCTGCCAATTTGCATTCCTTCACCTTCATTGTGTGTCGCTCTCTGTTAACACACTCAAGTATTTTCCTTCTATGCTCTTCTCCTCCCCCTCTCCTAACCATCCTCACTGCACCTAATAGCCTTGTACCACCCATCTAGTCCCTGCATACACTGCCATGTGAGCAGTGACATCTCAACCTCCCTCCTTCCCCCAGTATCCTGCTGTTCCTCTCCACCACTTGAAGACTGCTACTTCCATTTGATGTGACACATTTGCATTCAGGTCTGTGTGTGTGTGTGTGTTTGTGTGTGTGTGTGTGTGTGTGTGTGTGTGTGAATTGTGCTTGTATGAATGTATCTGCCTTTTCTTTTTGCCAAAAAGGATTTTGTTGCAACGCGTGGTTGTCTTTTCATTCTCCAGGTCATGACACACAATTCTAACCTGACAGTAGTAGTATTAATCATCCAGCATGAACATAGGTTTTGAATCTTCCATTTCAAAATTGTTTTTATTTGGTAAATAACTCTTCGTGAGACTACATTCGCTGAATTTCCGTGTTTGTCTCTTTCAGAGATCACCCTCAGAACTGACAATTGACATCAAAGAAGAACCTGAAGATTACAATAGCAGGTCAGAGCCAGCACCACCTGGTTTGGAATAGTGGTCAGCCTTCGGTCCGATTTTCGGACCTGGTGTTCATCCAAACCCTTATTAGTGCCAGTGTGTGAAACTGCTACTATTAAGATGTTAAGAAATTTCTGGGAAAATCCTCCAGTGAATGGAGACAGTCTACTTGTGTGTGAACAATGTTTCATGATATGAAACAATGAGATAAGAGTGATTACAATGAAGCACAGCTTGTCATTTTGCGTATGTGGTGATGAGAGTGACAGTGCATTCATATATGGAAAGATGACAGGACGTTTACTCAGAATAGTGGACAGATGCTGATGCTATTTTAGTCCTAGTTCCTGTCCTTATCCAGTACAACTGCATGCTCGTATGAAGGAATTTTTGTGTCAAAAGTGCTGGTTGTATGTAATGTAAACTGCTAAAATTTTATGTAAATATGTAATGTAAATGTTGTTATACAACTCGACTATTTTTCTTGTTTCAACTGCATCAGTTTTTGTTACTACAAAGTTATTGTCAGGTATGTATAATATGCAAATACATAATGTACAAAATTGGCATGTAAGAATAATATATATAAAGTTGAATGATATTGTTGGATGGTTCAGTCTTCATTCATTTTTTGTCATGTTTTACCAACCCCATAATGGACAAAAGCATTCAAGAATGTGAAATAAGTTACCTAATACTTCAAACAGAAGACTTATAGATTGTCAATCACAAATTCATATATCTATGAGAAAATTGTTTTTGGGCCATATTTTATTTATCTTGTATACCCTTCATTGACCTTGATGATACTGGTATGTAGATATAATAATATAGGTATCAGATGTTGTTTTGACAATGTTCCATGGTACTTCCACCTGTTGTTAGGGTAGATCAAGGAATACTGCATTTATTTCTAAGTTGTCCATGTGTCACTCTTTTGCTTTGGAACTATGGGTCCCAGTTTAGAGATTTGCTTTGTGACTACTTTTTCAGACAAAATTTAAAAATAATTTTGTAATTTGAAGAAAGCAAAATAGTTTCTGGTTCACCCAAGTTTTTCTGGTAGTTTTCTTTCAGTTGTTACTGTCTAATCCAGGAAATAGAATTTTTGATTATGAGTATCATGTGAGCAATAAATATTGTTCAGTCAGCAACTGTTGTGCAGTCTTTCCTAACTGTCTTTTTTTCCCCTATTATTATTATTTTAAATCCCCCCCCCCCTTCCTCGCACCCCTCTACACCTCCCTTTCATCCTTTCCCAACCCTTCCCTTCACTGTATTCATTGACACAATTCAAATTCCCGCCTATCAGAGCCTTTAAATTCCATCGTGCAATGCGGAACTTTCCATCCCCACCTTTACCCAGCATCCTTCCCCCCCTCCACTGACCACCTCAGTCACAATCTAGCTTGTGTTGCTTAAGTGGCCAGACATGATACTTGTGTGTGTATAGTTGTCTGAGTGATTGTGTGAATGTGTTTCTTTTTCTGACGAAGGCCATGTCTGGAAATTTAAGTTGTGTGAATGTGATGTTCTATTTTCATGTCTGTCAGCAGCTCAGTGAGCCTCTTTGCAGTGAGTTGTTACCTATCCTCCATTATTGATATTCCTATTGGATTTTCCATTGTTAAAAATGTGTATATATACATATAGGAAATTCTTGTACCTAATTCTAATTAATAGGATGAACTAGTAATAACTGTAAAAAACTAAAAATATTTTCTGTTCACTCTTAAAGCAATCAAAAGGACCACTGAAGATGTTAAAACTGTAGCAAATCATGTATGGGCTTACAAAAACAAAACAAAAGCACTGTTTTGCTCAAGGCAGATCCTTATCCAGAAGCAACTAACTTAAATATTTATAAAGCAAACACGAACCAAAAAGGGCTTCAAGATCAAGATGTGTTTCTATTTCTGGTAAGGTCGTAATGACCAAGAGCTGAGTACACTTACAGTCTTTTGTGTGTGCCTTTCTGTGTATCATCGAGACATCTCTGTGGTGAGTAGCAACCTCAGGGTGGCCACTCAACATTGAAACAGGAAATATAAGGGAATTTTGGAGTTCTGGGAAATATCAGGGAATTTTGGGGGTCAGGAAAAAATCGGGGAAATTTTGCATATTTCTGGAATTTTGGTTAGAGGTTTAACCCTCGAGCGGTCGCGCTGGCGCACAGAGTGCGCCATAGTTAAATAAACATTGTTTTCGTTATGTTGGTAACAATGCCGACGTTTGAAACTCTAGCTATTCCTCCACTGTTATCCTCACTATTGTTGTGCGCAGTCTGCTAATTGTCGGTGCTCAAGAAAATTCTTAACAGGACAATTTGTGAAGCATTGTCATAACTGGCGCACTCAGTGCGCCGTGCGACTGGTCATGTAAGTATTTTTTTTACTTTCTGAAACGTAGTGTTGTATTTCAGTTACGTTATTCCTATGGGCGGTTCATGAAAATATGCCTGATATTGCGTTAGATTATAATGCCACGAAGGGACCAGATGTGCGGCACATATTCTGTGGCTCGTATTACGAGAAGATGGCCCTTGGTAATCTTTTTCGTTCTAATGGACATTGCGGGCATCAACGCCCAGATCCTATTTTATTCAAATGGACAAAATCATAAGGTGTCAAGAAGGATTTTTCTAAAGAAGTAGGCTTATGATCTCACGAAAGCACATCTAGTAGAAAGGGCAAAAATTCCAAACCTTCCTAAGTATATTTCGCCGTTCGTTCAAAGGTACCAGACAACATCTGAGCAACTTGTGCAGCCTTCTTCTAACACACGACGACGGTGTGTTATTTGTGGAAGAACCTAGAATGTTAACACAACAATAAAGTGTGATTCATGTAAGAGTTTTGTTTGCAGGAAACATGAGATTATTAGTTACTCGTGTGAAAAGTGACATGTTTCAACTACAGACTCAGAAGGCTAGAGATATGACCCTTGACCTCTCTGAAATTACTGACTTGGGCTGTCTGTAAGCTGTTACAACAACATTTCAGTAGACATTCAGTACGAACATATTTGTTTTCAAAGCTGATAGTAAAACGTAATCTTTTGTCAGTGAAATTATATGATTTAAATTCTTGGATTTTCATCTACGTTTATAATAAGAAGTGACATTAACTGTCACATTAATTAATGAACCATTTCCTTTTGCAATGAAAGTGATAAATATATAGATATTTCTTGATTAGACGTGTAGTATTTGGAATTGTGGTGTCGAAATAAATTCGTATTAATTAGCCAAAAATGTGTAATATTTCGATACTATTAACACCTGAGTGAGTGATAGTACATCAACCTTTTAGAAAATTAACTTTAAACATTAGTACTGTCATGAGTTCATGTGAAAAGTGCAACAGAACTGGGTCAACGTACGTGGCGCACTCAGTGCGCCGCGCGACTGCTCCTGCACCATGAAAATGCGCGACTGCTCAAGGGTTAAAAACCGCACGCTTTCATAACTCATCTGATTTCGTGTAATTTTCCATTTACATGACTGCAAAGACAAGTAAATGTATAACAGTGAACGAGAATTCGCTCTGGTGTAAATACTATCCGTACGTTGTTCTGTCGCGTTCGCTTGTGATCAGGTAGTTGTCAGTTTAAAAAGGAACCATTAAAGGAAGTTCATCTCCACTCTGCTTGAGCGCTAGTTTTCGTGATAAACTGAGTGCACTCACTTTGCTGCAGGACTCTTGTTTTTTTTTGTGCACTCATTATTTGTTGTTTTTGTGTACTGAAAGTTATTCTCATGATAAGGGAATGGCTAGGCAAGACTACTTCTGTTGATAGAAGAATACAAATCACATAGATGCTTTTGAGACCGTACAAATCCTTATTACAAAATAATAAAGAAAAAAGATTATCGTTGGCAAAATAAATTACAGATAATACGGTGAACTGTCATTTTCATTTCATTTTTGTTGTGTCTTTTGTTTACATTCTTCATGAGATTGATACCTAAGAAGTAACTATCTTCAATCAGCATGATCACAATACAAAATATAGTTGTGTATTTTTGTTACACATCACAGTGTATGCAACTACGTTTAGCACCATTGTTCATGCAAATTGCCATGTACAAGTCAATGTCTAGGGAATGTGCATTGCCCTATGTTTTCTTTGGGCCCTTAAAAGATGCTGTTATGTTTAACCCGTGAGCATACACACTATGAGCATTTTGATCATATTGCCGCGAGAGACGACGAACACCAACTGCCGGCGTGGCACAGAGGATAGCGTCATGGACTGCGGAGCAGAAGGTCGCCGGTTCAATCCCACCCACCGGCAAAAATTTATTTCTTTGTAATTTACAATTCCAGAAGGTTCTACATCTTTCTTATGTTCACTTGTAAATTCTACTTGTTTCTTATATTAACTGTTCTTCTAATTTCTAGTAAATTCTGTCTGTGTATAAATAGCAGAGCACTCTGCCTGAGAGGCAGTCAGTGCTGCGTGTATGTTGAGTTCGTAATAAACTTGCTTTCAGTATAAGTGTTGTATTTAGTTGCCTTCGAAGTCAAGCCTACTTCAATTGCAACGTGACATTGTTTGGTGGAGGTGAGGGGTACACTTTGCAACAGCTGCATCACCGTGGCTCCGATTAGGCAATGTAAAAGTCGTCGCTTACACGGACTGGAACCGGAATACAAGGGATACACCGAGTACATCCTTCCAAAAGTCCGTATTATCAG
Organism: Locusta migratoria; assembly: GCA_026315105.1. Classification (NCBI taxonomy): domain Eukaryota; kingdom Metazoa; phylum Arthropoda; class Insecta; order Orthoptera; family Acrididae; genus Locusta; species Locusta migratoria. Next base: position 660,590,137 of record CM048746.1, read on the forward strand.
AAGAACGATGGAGACGAAACCAGCAATAAGCCAACTGCACATCAGACACCCGTCGGTGTTCTCTGGAGATGCTGGACAGGACCCCAACAAATGGCTAAAAGGGTTCGACCGAGTCGCCAAGTACAACAGGTGGGATCATACGATGTGCTTGACCAACGTTTATTTCTACCTGGATGGAACAGCCCAGCAATGGTTCGAAAACAACGAAGACAAGTTGAATGACTAGGAGACGTTCCAGGAGGAACTTAAGAAGACCTTTGGAGACCGCCAGCGACAAATCCACTCGGCGGAAGAACAACTGAAGCGGACAAAATCACGCACCTGATGAAGGGAATTGCAGAAGATATGTACCAAGCTATGAATTTAAAGTAATGCCATTTGGATTATGTAATGCTCCAGCCACATTCGAACGCATGATGGACAACTTGCTTCGACACCTTAAGTGGACGACGTGTCTCTGCAATTTAGATGACATAGTCGTTTTCTCGAAAACGTTTACAACTGTCAACTGTGCTGAAGTGTGTTCAGACTGCAGGTCTCCGCCTCAATCCAAAGAAGTGCCTCTTCGTCGCCACAGAGATAAAAATCCCGGGGCACCTAGTCAACGGAGATGGTGTCCGTCCTGATCCAGATAAAGTAAGGGCAGTCACAGAATTTCCAACTCCTCAGCACATTCGTGATGTGAGAAGTTTTCTCGGGCTGTGCTCATACTACCGACGTTTCATAAAAGGATTTTGTAACAAGGCACGTCCATTACAAGAACTTCTGCAGGGAGACACTAAATTTTACTGGGATGAGACAAAAGAAAGAGCTTTCCGAGCACTTAAGAAGGCTCTAACTTCCACACCAGTGCTAGCCTTGTACGACGAGAACGCAGAAACGGAACTTCACACAGACGCCAGTGGCTATGGGATTGGTGCAGTGCTTGTACAAGTTCAGGAAGGTGCCGAAAAAGTGATAGCCTATGCGTCAAGAGTACTCTCAAAGTCCGAGATAAACAACTCTACAACTGAAAAAGAATGTCTCGCGGTTATCTGGGCTATCAACAAGTTCTGGCCATATTTATTTGGCAAACCATTCACCGTCGTGACAGACCACCATTCATTGTGTTGGCTGACTAGCTTGAAGGATCCATCAGGTCGACTAGCAAGATGGGCACTAAGACTCCGAGAGTACGATGTCACAGTGGTATTCAAGAACAGGCGCAAACATAAGGATGCCGACTGCCTTTCGAGGAATCCATTAGTGCAACACAACAGCATTAATGAAATTTTATCTCTCACTGAATTAGATGACGTTACAGCTGAACAGAGGGAAGATCCAACACTATTAAAAATGATAGAGGCCTTGGAGAAAGGAGAACCGACCAATGGAGAATTCCAACTTATAAACGGAACATTGTACAAGAGCAACTACGATCCACTGGGCCCCAAATAGCTACTTGTTGTGCCAGCTCATCTCCAGCCAGCTATTCTCAAATATTTCCATGATGCTCCAATATCCGGTCACCTGGGATTCGTGAAGACCCTAGACAGAATCAGACGCAAGTATTACTGGAAAGGTCTCTACCGATCTGTCAAGCACTATGTGAGTCACTGCCAAGAGTACCAGCAACAGAAGCATGTGCCGCAATTACCTCCAGGACATCTCGTACCGATTCCGCCGACAGCAACTCCATTCCACCGAGCTGGGATCGATCTTTTAGGGAGGTTCCCGAAGTCGACAACCGGTAACCGTTGGATAATAGTCTGCACTGACTACCTCACATGCTACGCTGTCACCAAACCTGTGCCGACTGCAGAAGCTCCAGAGATCGCAAAATTCCTTGTAGAAGACATTATTTTGAAGCATGGAGCACCACGTGTCATGATATCTGATCGTGGAAAAGTATTCCAGTCAAAACTAGTATCAGAGGTAATGTCACGGTGTAACATTGTCCACAGAATGACAACTGCATACCATCCTCAGACAAATGGTCTTACAGAACGTTTTAACAAGACGTTAGCCGACATGCTGTCGATGTACGTCAGTGTTGAGCAGAAGGATTGGGATACAATTCTGCCAGTCGTGACATTTGCTTACAATACCGCAAGACAAGACACCACAGGCTTCGCTCCGTTTTTCCTGCTCCATGGCCGTGAAGCTGAGACGACAATGGATACACTGTTCCCGTTCCAACCAGACGACACTCAGGATGACTATGTTTAACAGCTCATCACCAGGGTTGAAGAAGCAAGACAGCTGGCTCGCATACGGACACTGGACACCCAGGAGAAGGACCGTAAGCGGTATAATGACAAGCACCGACCTGTTGTGTACAGCCCGGGAGATCTGGTATGGATTTTTACCCCTGTATGGAAGGTTGGACTGTCAGAAAAGTTATTGAAGCGATACTTTGGTCCGTATCGTGTCATATGCCGCCTGTCAGACGTCACATACGAAGTTGAGGATTATGAGCGGTCGTCGAAACGTCAAAAACGAAGAGACATTGTTCACGTCCTGAGCATGAAGCCTTACTATTATCCTGAAGAGCAGGTAGACGACAATGGCTTCTTGTTCAAGGACTTTAAGGACGGTAATGTTCCTGATGAAGCCACGACAGGAACGTCTGTCGTCGATAATCGCGGAGAAGGGAAGGATTCTCTTGAACTGTCATACAGAGGACCCATGACACGGTCAAGATCCAGGACATTGCAGCTGGCTCCACAAGGATCATAACAGCGGGTCGCTGTTTCTCCAGGAGAGGGAGCAATGCCGCGAGAGACGACGAACACCAACTGCCGGCGTGGCGCAGGGGATAGCGTCATGGACTGTGGAGCAGAAGGTCGCCGGTTCAATCCCGCCCACCGGCAAAAATTTATTTCTTTGTAATTTACAGTTCCAGAAGGTTCTACATCTTTCTTATGTTCACTTGTAAATTCTACTTGTTTCTTATGTTAACTGTTCTTCTAATTTCTGGTAAATTCTGTCTGTGTATAAATAGCAGAGCACTCTGCCTGAGAGGCAGTCAGTGCTGCGTGTATGTTGAGTTCGTAATAAACTTGCTTTCAGTATAAGTGCTGTGTTTAGTTGCCTTCGAAGTCAAGCCTACTTCCATTGCAACGTGACAATATTTTACATTTTAAAACAACTGCCATTTTTAAATTCTGAAGTAAGTGTCATCTTATAAAAACACCAAAAATACTTAGCTACACGCATTAAGTACATTTCAAACCAATCATTGAGTGTCAGGAAAATGCTATACATCCAACAGATTGTGTAACTTTTAAAGGCCTTGCAGGTTAAAATAGACTACTATATTGCATTTGTTGGGTACGAAATTGTTAAAGTCCTTCACATCACTGCATCGCACCTTCCAGTTTGTTGTAATTAAAGTTGATCTGATGAATGTGCACAATTCTTGTGTATATTGTGAATATTGCAAGAAACGTTTTTTTTTACAGCTTGTGTGTACTTGCTGACACGTGTTAAATGCAACAAATTATTAGTAAATTGATAGGTACAGGTAATAACCTGTAAAAAGTTCCAAGGCGGATCAAGATAGTTTTTAACAAGTCTAAATATCATGTCTTCTGAACTATCTGCGGGCAGCAGAGCACAGCGGCCGGACGCAGGCGAGCTCGGGCGGATAAATGTGGCGCACTGCACGGCTCTGTTGCGAGCGTTCAGCATGAGCATAAAATGTTCAGCATAAGTGTGCCACTTTTAATGCTTACTGGAAAGATTTGTACTGTATTATTTATAAAGTGTGTTGGGAAAGCACTGTGCTTAATATGGAACTCAATGGGAAATATCAAAGCACCACCAATGCACCGTCTCTACGAAAATAAACACTCCACAACACACGAGGGGCGAGGTAAAAATAAATTAATCAGTACTATCCGTGAGTGTGCTGAAAGTTTCAAACTGCAGCTTTTGCTTTTTAAAAGTCAGCACTAATAAAGAAATTTTAACAGTTTTCCCTTTCTAAAATCCTTGAATTTACGTAATTTACAGACAATGCAGAAAGAATTTTAATATGGGTTAAAAAATAAATAAATAAAACAAGTAAAACCTTCACTATTATGACGCCTTTTTCGGTGCGCCCACAGGATGGCCCATCTAGATTTCGATTTGAGTCCACAATAATACCATGCGATTCAGTTGTGACAAGGTGCTATAACCATTACATAGGAGATTTGGTTTCATTTTATAAAGACAGTATCTGTAAAAATGTTATATTTGTAAACTTAAACAGTGTATTACGAACTGTTGTTTTTCTGTAACATGTCTCTGACGTTCAGATTGCGTGATTGTAAGAAAGATAGGTAAACATTCTCCCTCTCGTGTTCCTTCTCAGTCAGTAAGTGTTCTCCACACTCATGTATCAATTTATGCACAGTGTAGGTCATGAAATTCAACTAAGTAGTGACAAGTAATAATCCAGATGCCATTGTATGAGTAATATATCTAGCCTACCTTTTGATTAGAATGTATTTTGCACAGGTAATTAAAGTGAGCTGACATCCAGATTTGCCCGAGAAAGTTCCGGTCATTTTAGTACAGTCCCGTTGCCCCCATTGTGTTCTGTCGAGACGCCTAAATGTTCCGGTTTTTTGACATAAAAAAATCTCGGCCATGTGTTGTTACAAGACATAACTTCTTATAATTTTTGCAGTGTAAAAGTGTCTATACTTCATAAACCTAACATACCGTACCGATTTCAGAATGCGTTTATACGACCTGTGTGATGACGCATTAATCATAGATACTTGCAATAATACTTCCGCTGAAGTTGGTGTTGCTGAACTAGGTTTGCCTAGTGATAGCCCTGCTTTTTGTGATTATTTGGACACAGTGAGTATTGTAGTACACAAATCACAGAATCTTCACTCACTTTGTTTATACACTGTAACCACCATCCATATCCAAAAATGGCACTGCATTTTCAATTCAGCATTTCAGAAGTAGTGATAAATTCATAATTCAGTGTCAAAAACTGTGTAATATAACTCCTCTTTAAATTAACCATGGACCATCTCTCAGAGAGCTATAATTTTTTCCTGTTGTGATAATTAACACATCACTGTAAACTGATGTGGGCTGTCCCTATTGGATGTGGTGCACAGATGCCAGAACTCTAGTACTGTTAACACACTGTTTTTATTATTATCCCCCAATTCAAGCAAAGGGGTGTTGTAAGTCACTGGTATTAAAGATCCGATTTGAAAACAGAGCTTTTCTTCACAAACTACGTTCCATGAAAAGTCTGTTCAGCCATTTAAATTTCAGCAGCCAAGTTCAGTAAGAATATTTACCGCCACCAGGGTTCTCCCTTTATATATGATACTTAATGAATCACAGTTACATCATGTTAGGTAGTAAAAGCCAGCTTTCAAAAAGTTAAATTTAAGCGAAAAAACTCTCAAACAGTAATTTATTCACTTTTGAAACATGAGCAGGCGAGTGTCGTAACCTGTATGAAGTTACCTAAGCAAGATATTTACTAATTTTTAACACTTGTGTGTATCTTACACAGTAGCTGTGAATATATGCATGTTTAATATTTGCTATATTATGATTTGGTGCCTGTTACTTATTTCATTGTAAGCTTCTATAATTTATAACAATCAAGAGCATTGTTGAATTTTGAGTAGTGAGTAGTTACAAAATTGGTTAGAAGTCAGAGGAATAAATATATGTCATAGAATGAAGGCTTTCACGGCAGGTGTCGTCATTACTTAAAGCTTCCGGGCTGAGATGCTGTGGTCCATACATAAAACTTTCCCCTGACGTTTCGCCCTCGTCTGCAGAAGGTATCCTCGGAGGTAAAGCTGTGTACTGCAGTACGGGCAGTACACCGCTTTACCTCTGAGGATGCCTTCCGCAGGCAAGGGCGAAACGTCAGGGGAAAGTTTTATGTATGGACCACGGCATCTCAGCCCGGAAGCTTTAAGTAATGAAAATATACGTCAGTTTGCCTGCCGAAATTACCATTTCTCTACAGGGTGCAGTAAAGAATATTAATTTTTTCTTAAAATGTTTCAGTTTTGGCCCACTTTAGGTTACGGTAGTAACACAAAAAGTGGGCCTTCGCGATCGTCTTTTGACAGCGCGAAATTTAAATGAAAATAAAAGCTTAACCATTCATCTGACACGAAAATTGAATAACCGAATTTGTAGAGGAGAAAATTCTCTACAACTTTGCTCTGTTATGTTTTTTTCATATCTCATATCGTTTTGAGAGATATTTGCAAAAGTAATGGCGATTTTGGGATGTCTGTCTGTCCGTAACGTGTTACCTGTTTTTAAGACAAACCGTTCAACCGATCATCACCAAATTTTACAGACATAATTGTAGGCTGCCAGAGACCAGAACCTCCCTTTTTCAAATTTTTTGGACAAAAAATACGGTAGTAATACCACAAAAAAAGCCGTTTGTAATATAATTGTAATTGCAAATGAACCGTTCATCTGTCACAAAAATTGAATAACCTAATTAGTAGAAGGGAAAATTCTCTACAAGTTCGCTCTATTGTTTTTATTTATTTATTTTTTTCATATCTTGCATCGTTGCAGAGATATGTGCAAAAATAACGGCGATTTGACCACAGTCTATCACAGACAGTTGCGAAATTCTCTAGGAAGAAATTGAAGCTGAAGCGATACTAGCGCTCCAAGTAGCCAGTAGGGAATAACAGTCGAATGGCATGATACAAACTGAGATGTTGCCGCCTTTAATGCTGTTATTTTCATATTTCTTAGTCACTGAACGTAGTTGTGAACTCTCTAATACAAATATGAAAATATCATTAAAGTAATGTCACTGCTTCTTTCAATGGCAGTCTATAATAACAAATTGTCAGTGTGGTGTAATTCATATTGTTCACAATACTGGAGTCATATTGATATCGGCCAAAACATTTTGAAAGCAGAAATGAATTACAACCTGATGTGCTGATATATTATGATTATGTTTGTGTGTTCGGTGCGTACTGACATGTTAACAGTTTTGTTTTAGCGCATTTCGGACATTGTAATATTTTCAAAAGTACACTCGATTTTTACATTGTAGGGGACTAGATTCCTCATCGCTGTATAAACCATCTATTCACCTTGTCCTTACTTCTTGCCTTTCTTGTAACTCTCATAATTTTTTTAGCTGCTTGGCAGGTATCAAACTGAATATCTTCATGAAAGTAACATGCTAATATTAACTGTTTATATATGAACATATTATTTATTTGTAGCTATGTATTTACTTTACCAAACTTGTAGGTAACCGCCAAAATGTTTATACCGGCTTATCATTTTGTGAAACCGAGGATGAAACTAAGCAGGCTCTACTGAAATAGTTTATTATTATTATTAATATTACTTTTATACAGTAGTAATATTATGAAATTGTGGTCAACTATTTGCGATTCTGATTAGGAGTATAAGTTTGGACGTGTACGAATCATTAAAGATTTACTTCTGTACCTAAAAGTATATCTACCCATTGTAAACGAACACTTGTTATTCATAACATTATTCTGTTATTTCTGAGCATCCTTTGTAACTGAGAGATTACTTAATCGTATTTTTGTTAGTTGCTATAATTTATAGCACCACAAAAGTTCATAAATACGGAGGTATTTTGAATGTGCTGCTTCACTCCAAATACACATTCATTACTCATTCATTTTGCGGTATGTTTTTACGACCCAGCCGCTTGGCAGCACTGCAGTCGCGAAGTTGCAGAAATTCACTGGGAGTTTCGCGACTCTTATATTAGATCTGATTTGACAATGTCTGTCTGGCTGTAACGTATTCCCACTTTTTAGGTCGAACCGTTCAACCGATCGGCACCAAATTTTAGAGACACCATTGTTGTCTACCAGAGACTAGAACATCACTTTTTCAAATACGGTAGTATTACCAAAAAAACCGTTTGTAATGGAATTTTAATTGCAAATGAACCGTTCATCTGACACGAAAATTGAATAAACGAATTTGTAGAGCAGAATATTCCCTACAAATTTGTTCCGTTGTGTTTTTTTCATATCTCGTATCGTTTGAGAGATATTTGCAAAAATAACGGAGTTTTGACACCCTCCATTGAATTAACGAAAACCAGCCGTTCGCAGATGTCACGTGACATTCCTTGCCCAGAACTCTTCTCTGGCATACGCCATCTTGCGTTGCGTATTTGATGATTTTCTTATTGTAACTTACACATTGTCATTTCAAAGCAATGGCACGTTGTTCTTTGTACGATAAATGATAATCTAGTCTCTACAAATGCCATATTAGCATCAGTTAACAATAATGAGAGATTAAAGAAAGCAACTTCTAACTATTAGCCGTAGCGTAGTGGGCAATGTGTTGGACTATGACACTACAGGTCAGTGGTTTGGAACCCGCCACTACCTAAAAAAATTTTTCCTAAAAGGGTTTCAGATACTCTTATTAATTAATTTTTTATTATTTAGATTATTATTTTGGTCTAAAATGTTTGCAAAAAGATTAATTTAAGAGGAGCCTGAAAATGTGTGTTCGTAGGTTTTCCCGGCGAATATGCTGAGTGAAGATCTCTCGGGCGTGCAGCCGGATGGATTGATCGTTGTAGAACGAATTTTCGATAGCGTAACGTGCCATCATCATCAGGTTACTCCCGCTGACTGAGGCGCTGGACCGGCGGCTGTGCTATATATACCTGCGGTCACCCCCCCTCCACTGACCTCGAGTGCGGACACCGGGATGCTGCGGTGGTGGGGGTAGCTCCTGCTCTGGACTCGAGTGGCGGACCTCAGTTTGCGCTCTGCCTTCGCTGTGCTCGGTGTTCTGCTTGCGCCGCGATCGAAGAAATTTTAGTGCCGGATTCCATGCGTGGTTTAATTGAAATCCACTGTCCTTGTTTATGAGGTCCTCGCGTAGCCGGATTTCGATGGCCTCCTTATACAGACAGTCCCAGTACCGTGATGTATTGTGGAGAACCTCTGTGTCTTCATATTTCATCTTGTGTGTTGTTTCCAGACAATGTTCAGCAATTGCTGATTTTGTGGGCTGTTGGAGTTCGGTGTGGCGCTTATGCTCAGTGCACCTTTCTTCAATTGTTCGAATTGTTTGGCCAATGTACGCTTTCCCGCACTCGCATGGAATGTGATAAACTCCCGATTTCCGGAGTCCCAGATCGTCCTTCACTGTCCCTAGAAGAGATTTGATCTTTGCCGGCGGGCGGTACACGCATTTGATGTTTTGTCGTCGTAAGATTCTGCCGATTTTTCCGGATACGTTGCCTGCGTATGGAATGTAGGCAATTTTTGCCGGCGGATCCTCCTCGGGTGTTGGCTGTGGTGTGCTCTTATGTTTGAAAGCACGTCGGATTTGTCGATCGCTATACCCTTTTTCCTGGAATACTTCCTTGAGATGGTCAAGTTCTGGTTTCAGGCTTTCTTCGGCAGAGATCACACGAGCTCTGTGGACCAGCGTAGTTAGAACACCTTCTCTTTGGGACGGGTGATGACAGCTAGAGGCATGGAGGTACTGGTCCGTGTGGGTTTCCTTCCGATAGACACTGTGTCCCAACGTTCCGTCCGGTTTTCTGCGAACCAGAACGTCCAAGAAAGGTAGCTGACCGTTTTGTTCAACTTCCATTGTGAACTGGATCTGGCTGTGTATGGAATTCAAGTGTTGCAAGAACACCTGAAGTTCATCTTCGCCGTGAGGCCAAATGACGAACGTGTCGTCGACATATCGGTAGAATATCGTTGGTTTTAGTGGCACTGTGTTTAGTGCCTTGTCCTCAAATTCCTCCATGTACATGTTGGCAATCACAGGTGACGGGGACAGCCCATGGGCACGCCATCAGTCTGTTCATAGTACTCTCCGTCAAAGAGAAAATAGGTCGACGTGAGCACGAAATTAAATACTTTTGTGAAGGAGGGCCCAAATTTCATCTCTATGAGTTCCAGCGACTCCTTCAGTGGTACCCTGGTGAAAAGGAAGACAACATCGAAACTGACCATGAGATCTGAGTTGGACAGTCTGAGTTGCCGTATCCGTTCCACGAACTGAGCCGAGTTTTTGATGTGGTGCTCACATTTGCCAACCTGCGGACTCAAAACTGACGTCAAGTGCTTCGCGAGTTGGTACGTTGGCGCTCCTATTGTGCTCACAATCGGTCTCAGAGGTATACCCATCTTGTGTACCTTTGGAAGCCCGTAGAGTCTTGGTGGTGCGGCCGCACGAGGACGGAGTTTCTTAGCTGTTTCGTCTGTGAAAGTACTCCGAAGAAGTTCAATTGTCTTGCGCTGTATTCGGCTGGTTGGATCCGTCGTGATCTTCCTGTAAGCAGGGTCATCTAGGAGCTTATAAATTTTCTCCTTATATTCCGCAGCTGTTAGCAGAACGGTTACATTCCCCTTATCCGTCGGCAGGACGACGACGTCTTGATCATCACGCAGCGACCGCAGCGCGGCCCTTTCACGTCTGGTAATGTTGTGCCTGGGCGGCGCAGGCGCGGCTAGAGCGCGGCACATTTCCCTCCGTATCTTCTCGGCTGTATCCGGCGGTAGAGTGGAGGCCACTTGTTCCACACCGCTGATGAATTCTGCGACAGGTAATGCTGCTGGTGTAGGGGCAAAGTTTAAGCCTTTCTCCAGGACTGATAACGCAGCAACGTCTATATTTTTCCCTGTAAGATTCAGGACGGTGCGCCTCGGCTCCTGATTAGGCTGTTTTGATGCTAGCCTGTTGAATTTTGAAGATTGTTTCTTGGATGCATTCCTTTGTGCCCGCTCTGCTTGCGCCCAAGAAGATGTTTCAACCCAGTCCCAGGTGGTAGGGGCGAGCAAGGACGCCAATTCCAGGTGTAGAGAAAAGACGAAACAGCTAAGAAACTCCGTCCTCGTGCGGCCGCACCACCAAGACTCTACGGGCTTCCAAAGATACACAAGATGGGTATACCTCTGAGACCGATTGTGAGCACAATAGGAGCGCCAACGTACCAACTCGCGAAGCACTTGACGTCAGTTTTGAGTCCGCAGGTTGGCAAATGTGAGCACCACATCAAAAACTCGGCTCAGTTCGTGGAACGGATACGGCAACTCAGACTGTCCAACTCAGGTCTCATGGTCAGTTTCGATGTTGTCTCCCTTTTCACCAGGGTACCACTGAAGGAGTCGCTGGAACTCATAGAGATGAAATTTGGGCCCTCCTTCACAAAAGTATTTAATTTCGTGCTCACGTCGACCTATTTTCTCTTTGACGGAGAGTACTACAAACAGACTGATGGCGTGCCCATGGGCTGTCCCCGTCACCTGTGATTGCCAACATGTACATGGAGGAATTTGAGGACAAGGCACTAAACACAGCGCCATTAAAACCAACGATATTCTACCGATATGTCGACGACACGTTCGTCATTTGGCCTCACGGCGAAGATGAACTTCAGGTGTTCTTGCAACATCTGAATTCCATACACAGCCAGATCCAGTTCACAATGGAAGTTGAACAAAACGGTCAGCTACCTTTCTTGGACGTTCTGGTTCGCAGAAAACCGGACGGAACGTTGGGACACAGTGTCTATCGGAAGGAAACCCACACGGACCAGTACCTCCATGCCTCTAGCTGTCATCACCCGTCCCAAAGAGAAGGTGTTCTAACTACGCTGGTCCACAGAGCTCGTGTGATCTCCGACGAAGAAAGCCTGAAACCAGAACTTGATCATCTCAAGGAAGTATTCCAGGAAAACGGGTATAGCGATCGACAAATCCGACGTGCTTTCAAACATAAGAGCACACCACAGCCAACACCCGAGGAGGATCCGCCGGCAAAAATTGCCTACATTCCATACGCAGGCAACGTATCCGGAAAAATCGGCAGAATCTTACGACGACAAAACATCAAATGCGTGTACCGCCCGCCGGCAAAGATCAAATCTCTTCTAGGGACAGTGAAGGACGATCTGGGACTCCGGAAATCGGGAGTTCATCACATTCCATGCGAGTGCGGGAAAGCGTACATTGGCCAAACAATTCGAACAATTGAAGAAAGGTGCACTGAGCATAAGCGCCACACCGAACTCCAACAGCCCACAAAATCAGCAATTGCTGAACATTGTCTGGAAACAACACACAAGATGAAATATGAAGACACAGAGGTTCTCCACAATACATCGCGGTACTGGGACTGTCTGTATAAGGAGGCCATCGAAATCCGGCTATGCGAGAACCTCATAAACAAGGACAGTGGATTTCAATTAAGCCACGCATGGAATCCGGCACTAAAATTTCTTCGATCGTGGCGCAAACAGAACACCGAGCACAGCGAAGGCAGAGCGCAAACTGAGGTCCGCCACTCGAGTCCAGAGCAGGAGCTACCCCCACCACCGCAGCATTCCGGTGTCCGCACTCGAGGTCAGTGGAGGGGGGTGACCGCAGGTATATATAGCACAGCCGCCGGTCCAGCGCCTCAGTCAGTGGGAGTAACCTGATGATGATGGCACGTTACGCTATCGAAAATTCGTTCTACAACGATCAATCCATCCGGCTGCACGCCCGAGAGATCTTCACTCAGGAGCCTGAAAAGCTTAGTAGTGACCAACTCTTGCTCCATTGATAAATTTTTGAATAGGAGCAAATGATGTATGTATTCATACTATTTGAATATTAACAAAAAGAACAAAGGACTCACTGTCTATAATTGTTTAAAGATCTATGGATACTGACTGCCCCCAATGAATATATTTTCCAAACATTACTGTACGACAGAAAAAATGTATACTGTTAAGATACAAACAGCTCTATACGTAATCAAAACACAAGAATTAGGGAACACATGCACTTAACAAGAAAAAACAAAGTGAGAACCCACAACAGTACTGAATACCAGGGATTGAAACTGTACAATAAGTTGTCTCATGACATCGAACAAATAACTAATTTGCACAGCTTTAAAATAGCTGTCAAAATGTTTCTCCTTGAAAAAATTACTCTGCCATAGTACACGCCTTTTTTGTTTCTGAAATTGGGGAGGGTATTATAGGTGCAAACTTTGTAATTTCAATAGTGCATTCAGTTGGTTCTGGATGGGCTAAACTAGTTAATCATTTTAGTACACTTTATACAAAATGTGCCTCTTAATAAAGCTCATTTATATAATAAATAAATATATTGCTAAATATGAAAATTGCTTACCGATAATTTGTTTTCAATACTGATGTACAGCATATTTATTCTTCACCAAACAACTGAAAAATTAAAAGGGGGGGGGGGTATATAGGCAGTGGGATACTATAGCTGATTAAATACATACACAATAAAAGACTATTTAAATTAAATATAACCTGAAAAAAAGTACCAACAACTTCCTTTAGTAAAATGAGAAACTGTACATTTTGTAAGTAGTATACTGTGTATTTGTGTTTTTTCATTTATTTATGCATCCAAATCATTTATGTTCATCTGACAAAACCCGTTTCATGTAAATGGTGAATAAACAAATCAATACTATTACTATTATTATTTCAGCTTGTAACTGTTATAACTTTATTAACAGAAGAAAACAAACTTTTTACATCTAGTCTATTGAATCATGATTCACTACAGACAGCCGTGCTCTGCTGAGTTGCAGGCAAGCCCCGGTTCACTTAGGCGGTGCTGTCTAATTGCCGTAGAACCCCTATAATTACTTTTCACGCATTATGTGTGACAGTAGATTTGAATTTATGATGCACTGCCACAACACTTTTCACCCTTTGGGAAATTCACTTCACATTGCAGAGGTGTTGAACAGTGCTGAGACATCCATTTGCTCTTGATGAATGGGTGAATGAGGAATGAGCCCCGGATGGGGCCCTTTGCACAAACCACGGACCTGTGACTGAATGATGGGTGAAATCTCTGAAGTATTGGCTGCAGGTGGTGGAGAAGTCGGTGTGCTCTCTGCTGGAGTCACAAGTCCCCGGGACTGAATCACGGGCGACAGCTGCGATGCCTCTGGTGCGTGCGACTATGATGCTAGCACACTTCCCCGCACAGTTAGTTCATGTGATGAAAGCACATCTTCTGCAGGAGTATGTTGCGTGCTCGGAGTTGTGAGCAGCAAAGGTGGTACCTAGAGATGGTGCCTATTGGCTTCTGAAGGAGTATGAGTAGTTCTATATGGAGACAATGTCAACAACGGCAGTTCCAACACCCGCGGACGTATGTCACACAACCAATGGCCTCTAAACTTTTTGATGGGTCCTTTGATCCACTTGGCGCGAGAGCCATACCCCAGTACCCAAACAGGAGCACCTACCCGGAACTTGTCAGGAGGTTGAGAAACAGCCTGAGACTGTGAAGATGAAGAAGATGTATTAATGTGCACAGCTGATGAGCAAGTAAGAGCTCGGCCAGGCTGTGATCACCCATGGGCGAAAAGTGATAAGAACTTAAAAAGTGAAGTAAATCATCTTCCAAGAAAACTCATTGAGGAACTTCTTCACCTGACACTTGAATGTGCGAACAAGATGCTCGAGCTCCCATTCGACTGTGGAAGGAAGGGTGGCGCTGTGATATGGCGGACACCGAGGCCGGAACTGAAATCTGCAAAAGCCTGTGAGGAAAACTGAGGGCCACTGTCTGTGACAAGTGTAGAAGGTAGATCTTCAAGGGCGAAAATCTTTTCAATGAATTTGTGGTTGCCGAAGTGGAAGGCGATGCACAGCAAACCATAAAAGGAAAATTGGAATAAGCGTCAATGACGAGAAACCAGTAGGCACCAAGAAAAAGGCAGGAAAAATCAGCGTGGACCCGTTCCCACGGGTTCCTGCAGAGAAGCAGGAACCACCACCCTCAGAAATGCTCCGTCTGCAGAGAGGAGAACCACAGCGTCAGGAACAGACATTCGCAGATGCAAGACATAATAGTTATGGAGAGGGTCAGATGCCTTGTCAGAGGGTCTGTCAGGCCACACTTGTTGAATGAACCTAATCACCTTACCGAGAACTGGGTCATCAGCTGTAGCAGAAGAAACATGGTCCCCCGTAATTGGAAAACCATAAACTGCAAAACTTTTGTCCTCATCCACATGGAAACAGAGTAACTTATCGTGGTTGGAAAAATGGGGTCAGGACCCATAGGCAGCCGCAATATGGCATCAGCATTTGGGTGCTGGGCCGTGGGGGTGATAATGGATCTCATGGTGAAAATGAGACAAGTATAAAGCCCAACTTTGCAACCTGTGTGCAGCATTTTCTGGAAGTGATGCTGAAGGATGAAAAAGTGCGACAAGAGGCTTATGGTCAGTGATGAGATGAAAATTGGAACTGTATAAGAAAACATGAAATTTTTTTAAGGCATACACTATGGCAAGAGCCTCTATCTCAGTCAGAGAATGATGCCATTGAGCGTCTTCGAAGTGTAATCAATAGGCCACTCTGATCCATCCTCATATTGCTGTGCTAGGATGGCCCCAAGACCATATTGGGATGCAGCCATGGCCATCACCAGTTGCCGCCCTGGGCAAAATGTGACTAGACACAGCACTGACTGAGGTTGATCTTTGAGGCGGACAAAAGCATGTTTGCATTCGTCAGTCCAATGGAAAGGAATGTTCTTATGGAGCAGCTGATTCAATGGATGGGTCACATTAGACATGGAAGGAAGGAATTTAGGATAGTTTCGCCCAGAAATACCTGAAAGTCTTTAAAATTAGACGGCCATGGCAGTGCTGTGATAGCATCAATGTACTGACTTAAGGGGCAGATTCCATCATATGACAGCTGAAACCCCAGATACTCAACGGAAGACTGAAAAAATTGAGATTTAGAAAGATTACACTTCAACCCCGCCGACAGGAGAACTTGAAAAGCGTGTGATGATTGCCCAAGGTCCTCATCTGTGGAAGCCCCCTTAACTACAATATCATCTTGATAGTTTATGCAACCAGGCACGGAAGCTGTCAGCTGTTCTAAAAATCACTGAAATATAGCTGGTGCACTGGTAATACCAAATGGCAACTGTTGGTATCCATACAGGCCAAAAGGAGTGTTTAAGACAATAATTTTTTTTGGAATCTGTGTCCAAAGGCAGCTGGTGATATGCCTCCGATAAATTGGATAAGACTTGTCTGCTTGCAAGGTTGGCAAACAAGTCATTAGGACGAGGAAGCAGGTAAGTATCAATAAGACATTGTGCGTTGACAGTCTTTTTGAAATCGCCACACAACTGCAATTTGCCACTGGGTTTGCAAACCACTACGAGGGAGGAAGCCCATTCACTAGAAGAAACTGGCAGGAGAGCCTCCAAAGATGCCAACCTACCGAATTCAGCCTTGACTGGGTCAAGTAATGCCACTGGAAGGAGGCGGACACAGAAAAATTTTGGACGGGCCACTGGTTTGAGAATTATATGTGACTCAAAATTGACAGCGCAGCTCAGGCCAAGAGAGAAAATTGAGGAAAATTCTGTACACAATTCATCTAACTGAGTGTAAGGAATATCATCAAATACTACATGTACATTGTCTGTAATGGAGAATCCAAAAAGTTGGAAAGCATCATATCCAAACAAGTTTTCCATTCTTGCATGATCAAAAACATAAAAGGTGGGAGAACGAACAACCGACTTGTAAGAAGTGGACTGGCTGATAATCGGAATTTTCTGTATGTCCACAAATTGCACATGGCAGGAGACAACAGAGAACCCAAGTCCAAGTATGTGTGGGAATTTATGAGTGTGACAGCAGAACCTGTGTCTACCTGTATGCGAATTTGTTTGTCAAGGACCTAAATGTGTATATATAACTTACTAGTATTTGGAAGTACACAATTGACAGTCATAACAGAGTCATCGTCTTCAACAACAGCATGAGTCTTGTTAGACCAGCAGGCTGAGACAATGCAAGCTTTCTTATGGCAGGTGTGACATGTAGCCCAGCTTTGAGGACAATCTACCCTCTCGTGTTTGATAAAGCAACGTGGACAGGATGGAAGCACCGAATGTATCTGATTTTCCTGGTGCATCTGCCACTGTTGCTTCTTTTTAACATGCGGTTGCCCCGCTCATTGTTGTTGAGGCATGTGTACGGCAGTAACTTCCCCGTCATCATACGAAATAGATGCTTCATCTGCTGCGGCATCAGACTGCACAACACTGACATCCATGTATTTGTCAATTTGCTGGCACAAAAAATTTCATATGACTGTGCAATACTCAATACTTCAGATAAAGAGGGGTTCGGCAGCTGGAGGGCCCGTTGTCTGACTTCCTTATCCGGAGGCAGCCTAAGAATAGCACCTCTAACCATGGAATCGGAATAAGATTCAAAATGCACATCTGTAATGAATTGACATTTCCTACTAAGGCCCTGTAATTCCCTGACCCATGCACGGTATAACTGATAAGGCTGCTTGGAGCACTTGTAAAAACCACCCGGGGAGCACAAACATGGGTGTTTTTGTGATAATATTTGGAGAGCATGTCACACATTTCAGTAAAAGATAACAATGCCAGATCCCATAAGGGGGGAGGGGGGGCTATCTGAGATAATAGTTCATACACTTTTGAAGAAATCCATGAAAGAAACAGATATTTGCAGAGCTGATCATCGCCAATGCCGAGAGCCACAAATTGTAGCCATAGATACTTTTCGTAGTCCTCCCATTCTTCCGCAGCTTCCTCGTATGGAGGGAATGGAGGCAGAAAACACGGCACAACCCGACTAGACAACTATGTTGACACAACTGACATAAGCATCTGTGCTAAGTCACATAACGACACTACTAGGGCAGTCTGTTGCCTGATGAGCGGGTGCAATAGCTGGTCTAAGGTCTCCATATTTATCAAGACATTGCCAACGACAATGCATGGAGTACTTCACAACTCGTCACCACTTAAATTTATTAACACAAGAAAACAAACTCTTTACATCTAGTGTATTGAATCATGGTTCATTGCAGAAAGCCGTGCTCTGCTGAGTCGTAGGCGAGTACCGATTCACTTAGGTGGCACTGTCTAATTGCGAATTATGAATAACTCCAAAATTGTACTATCAAATTTTCATGGCATCAGTTTGGATGGTCTTTGACTCATGCAATTAGCGCAGTGCACTGTGTATTATTCATAGACGAGTCTCATCTTTTATGTTTGTTTGACTGATTGGATAATCCAGTATGACTATTGTATTTTTAGTGAAATTGACTCCTGGTGTTTTCTGTGTGTACCTGCATGCCTCCGGAACAACTGTGCTCAGTGTCAGCTCTGTAGCTAACCTGTATGGTTCTGTTATGTGCTTTCAAAATGTTTAAGACTATCAACTCGCCTGCCGTGTGTGAGCTTAGCTCAGTGTTATGGTTTTTGTCACTGAAGAACTTGTCCACCGCAGAAATTCATTGACAGATTTCCAAAGTGTATGGTGATACTATTATGAGTAAAGGCAAAGTGTGTAAGTAGGTAGAAGAAATCAAAGATGAATGTGACAACATACATGATGAGAACTATTCCAGTCGCCTATCTTTGATTACAGATGATCTAGAGGTTTCAGCTGAAGAGAGGATTCACAAGTAAAGGAGCTTCACAATAACAGGTCTCTCAAACAAATTTCCTGATGCGTCGAGATCAGTGCTTTACAAAACAGCAGTTTTGGTTATCGGAACAGGCGGCAAGATTGTATGAAGAAGGTATTTTAAAATTGGTTGAAAAGCATGATAAGTGTTTGAAAAAACTTGGCAATTATGTCAAAAAATAGAGTAAAGTATGTACTTAATGAAAATAAATTTACTTTTTTTAAATAACCTTTCATTGTGTACTTCTGTTCAAATGGAACGTACTTAAAAAAAACCACCTCATGCTTTTATTCTGTACTTTTGTGTAGTTTATCTACGATGAAGGTCCATGACCGAAATTAGTTGATTTTTAAGGATTTAATAAACAGTTGATGGTTCAATATGCATTTTATCAAATATATGATGGCTGTTAACTCTCACCTTACCAAAACATCATAAGTTTTAATCTACAGTTCATAATCAATAAGATATGTTCAGAGTCCATATCTGCCCCTGGATGTGCATTACAATGAAAAACCTGGTTTCTAAACCTATGTTACCATTATAAAGTCAATCTGGTATAATCCAATGTCTCTTGGTCTCTTCAATGCATACAACCTTCTTTCATGATGATTAAACCATTGTTTGTGATGATTAAATTGTGCTCTGTAAAAAATCCTACCAGGCAATCTCCTCTTCTTTCCTTTTCCCCTGGCCATATTCACCTACTATGTTTCCTTCTCTTTCCTTTCCTACTACCAAATTCCAGCTCCCATCATAATCCATTTTTCATCTCCCTTAACTATCTGAATTATTTCTTTATATAAAAAATAGATGTGGTTTACTTACCAGGCGAAAGAGCACCAGTACACAGACAGAAACATAAATAAAGACACACACAGGAAAAATTCCTAACAGGAAAAATATACGTAAAAAATAGATGAAGTACACTTACCAGGCGAAGGGGCACAGGCAGTGATAGCAACAAATAAACACACAGACACACACAAACGCAAGCTTTCGCAGCCTAGCTGCTTTGTCAGGCAGACGGGAAGGAGAGGGAAAAGGAAATGATGAGGGTTTTAAGGGAGTGGGTAAGGAGTCATTCCAATCCCGGGACAGGAAAGACTTACATTGGGGGGAAAAAAGGAGGGTAAACAAATACACACACACATTTACACCGACGCAAGTACACTTAGGCAGACATACTGTAGAAAGAAAAGAAGTTAGAAGTTAGACAGAGATGCCACTTGAGGCAGAGGCTCTGTCCAGAGAACCAAGGCAAAGATGTTAAGATGGTGGGTGGGAATTCGAATTTAGCGGAGGTTGAGACCAGATGGGCAACGGGAAGAGAGAATATGCTGAAGGGCTAGTTCCCATCTCCAGAGTTCTGAAGGATTGGTGTCGGTGGGAAGTATCCAGATAACCCGGACGGTGTAACACTGTGCCAAGATGTGCTGTTCGTGCCCCAAGGCGTGTTTAGTCACAGGGTGATCCTCATTACCAACAAACACTGTCTGCCTGTGACAATTCATGCGAATGGACAGTTTGTTGCTGGTCATTCCCACATAGAACGCTTCACAGTGCAGGCATGTCAGTTGGTAAATTACATGGGTGCTGTCGCAAGTGGCTCTGCCCTTGATTGTGTACACCCTCCTGGTTACGGAACTGGAGTAAGTGGTGGTGGAAGGGTGCATAGGGCAGGTTTTACAACGGGGGCGGTTACAAGGGTAGGAGCCAGAAGGTAGGGAAGGTGGTTTGGGGATTTCATAGGGATGGACTAGGAGGTTACGGAGGTTAGGTGGGCGGCGGAAAGACAGTCTCGGAGGAGTGGGGAGGATGTCATGAAGAATGGATCTCATTTCAGGGCAGGATTTTAGGAAGTCGTATCCTTGCTGGAGAGCCACATTCAGAGTCCGCTCCAGTCCCGGAAAGTATCCGGTGACAAGAGGGGCACTTCTGAGGTTCTTTTGAAGGTTCTGAATTTGTGGGGATGAGGAAGTGGCTCTGGCAATTTGCCTCTGTACCAGATCAGGAGGATAGCTGCGGGATGTGAAGGCTGTTATCAGGTTATTGGTTCAGGGATTCAGGACTGGAGCAGACTCGTTTGCCACGAGGACCTAAGCTGTAGGGAAGGGAACGTTTGATGTGGAAAGGATGGCAGCTGTCATAATGCAGGTACTGTTGTTTATTGGTAGGATCTATCCAACGGCCAACTTGAAGAAAAATAATCCTCTTCCTAATGATCCAGCTCCCCAAGACATCATTCAAATCGAACCCTGCCTAGAACAGTTCCGTCCTCCGTCACAGCGAGACCCACCTGCTCTTCCTCAAAACCACCCTATTCAAACCTTCCAGGAATTCCTTACTTCCCACCTTGCCTCCCAGTCCTTCCTGAGAAACCTTAATCCTACTCCCAACATTACCGCAGCTGAATCCTGAGCTATCCGTGATCTGAAGGCTGACCATTCCATCATCATTCTCCCTGCCGACAAGGACTCCACGACAGTGGTACTTCATCGGCGGGAGTATGTGGCAGAGGGAGTGCGTCAGCTTTCAGATAATACCACATATAAAGTTTTTCAAGGCGATCCCATTCCTGATGTCCAGGCAGAGCTTCAAGGAATCCTCAAAACCTTAGGCCCCCTACAAAACCTTTCACCTGACTCCATTAACCTCATGACTCCACCGACACCCCGCACCCCCACCTTCTACCTACTTCCGAAGATTCACAAACCCAATCATCCCAGCCGCCCCATTGTGGCCGGTTACCAAGCCCCAACAGAACGAATCTCTGCCTACATAGACCAACACCTTCAACCCATCATGTGCAGTCTCCCATCCTTCATCAAAGACACTAACCACTTTCTCGATCGCCTGAAATCCTTACCCAGCCTGTTACCTCCTGAAACCATCCTTGTAACCATCGATGCCACTTCCTTATACACTAATATCCCACATGCCCAGGGCCTCGCTGCGATGGAATATTTCCTTTCACGCCGACCACCCACTTCCTTACCTAAAACCTCTTTCCTTAATACCCTAGCCAGCTTCATCCTAACCCACAACTTCTTCACTTTTGAGGGCCAGACATACCAACAACTAAAGGGAACAGCCATGGGGACCAGGATGGCCCCCTCGTACGCGAACTTATTTATGGGACACTTAGAAGAAGCCTTCCTGGACACCCAAGCCTGTCAACCCAAAGTTTGGTATAGATTCATTGATGACATCTTCATGATCTGGACTCACAGTGAAGAAGAACTCCAGAATTTCCTCTCCAACCTCAACTCCTTTGGTCCCATCAAATTCACCTGGTCCTATTCCAAATCCCATGCCACTTTCCTCGATGTCGACCTCCATCTATCCAACGGCCAACTACACACATCCGTCCACATCAAACCTACCAATAAACAACAGTACCTGCATTATGACAGCTGCCATCCTTTCCACATCAAACGTTCCCTTCCCTACAGCTTAGGTCTTCGTGGCAAACGAGTCTGCTCCAGTCCTGAATCCCTGAACCAATACACCAATAACCTGATAACAGCCTTCACATCCCGCAGCTATCCTCCTGGTCTGGTACAGAAGCAAATTGCCAGAGCCACTTCCTCATCCCCCCAAATTCAGAACCTTCAACAGAACCCCAGAAGTGCCTCTCTTGTCACCGCATACTTTCTGGGACTGGAGCGGACTCTGAATGTGGCTCTCCAGCAAGGATACGACTTCTTAAAATCCTGCCCCGAAATGAGATCCATCCTTCATGACATCCTTCCCACTCCTTCGAGAGTGTCTTTCCGCCGCCCACCTAACCTCCGTAACCTCCTAGTCCATCCCTATGAAATCCCCAAACCACCTTCCCTACCATCTGGCTCCTACCCTTGTAACCGCCCCCGTTGTAAAACCTGCCCTATGCACCCTTCCACCACCACTTACTCCAGTCCCGTAACCCGGAGGGTGTACACAATCAAGGGCAGAGCCACTTGCGACGGCACCCACGTGATTTACCAACTGACATGCCTGCACTGTGAAGCGTTCTATGTGGGAATGACCAGTAACAAACTGTCCATTCGCATGAATGGTCACAGGCAGACAGTGTTTGTTGGTAATGAGGATCACCCTGTGGCTAAACACGCCTTGGGGCAGGACCAGCACATCTTGGCACAGTGTTACACCGTCCGGGTTATCTGGATACTTCCCACCGACACCAATCCTTCAGAACTCCGGAGATGGGAACTAGCCCTTCAGCATATTCTCTCTTCCCGTTGCCCACCTGGTCTCAACCTCCGCTAAATTCGAATTCCCACCCACCATCTTAACATCTTTGCCTTGGTTCTCTGGACAGAGCCTCTGCCTCAAGTGGCATCTCTGTCTAACTTCTAACTTCTTTGCTTTCTACAGTATGTCTGCCTAAGTGTACTTGCGTCGGTGTAAATGTGTGTGTGTATTTGTTTACCCTCCTTTTTTCCCCCCAAGGTAAGTCTTTCCTGTCCCGGGATTGGAATGACTCCTTACCCACTCCCTTAAAACCCTCATCATTTCCTTTTCCCTCTCCTTCCCTTCTGCCTGACGAATCAGCTAGGCTGCGAAAGCTTGCATTTGTGTGTGTGTGTTTGTGTGTGTGTGTGTCTGTGTGTTTATTTGTTGCTATCACTGCCTGAGCCCATTCACCTGGTAAGTGTACTTCATCTATTTTTTACTATATATATCCATACACTTATCTGAGCTCGTCATCATCAGCATATGTAGTTGGCATATAAACTTGTACTACTGTGGTCGGTAATGGTTTCGTGTCCACCTTTGCTATGATGATGCATTCACTATGCCTTTCATAGTAACTTACTCACATTCCTATTTTCTTATTCATTAGCAGACCTACCCCTGCATTGCCACCCACTGATTTTATATTTATAACTTTTTTTTTATGTCCTCAGACAAGGTAATGACTGTAGTTTCCTCTTGTTTTCTGTCATTCACAGTAACTGCATGGCAAAGCCATGTTAACTGATATTACAAGACCAACTCAGTCAATCATCCAGATTATTGCCTCTGTAACTACAGAAAGGGCTGCTGCCCCTCTTCAGGAACCACATATTTGTCTGGTCTCTCCACACATATCCCTCCACTGTGCTTGCACCTACAGTACAGTTATCTGTATTGTTGAGGTACGCTAGTCACACCACCTCAGCAATGTCTGTATTTCAGGAAGGTGAGAAAAAGCATTAGAAGCATCAAAAGTGTTTAAGTAAAAATTGTAAAGTATAAATTTATAGACCTGTTCCATGTCTTCCTGGATGTACACTGACCAGCAAGTACATTATGCCTATCTACTTAGTATTTTCTTACCCTCTCATTAGTTTCCCTCTGGATCAGGACTCAGATGTGGTCACCCACTTATGCAGTGAATCACCAAATGACCGTGCTGAGGAGTTCTGCCACATTTACCTTCTCCTTCACTGGAGCACTACATAAATCAAAATATGACTTCCATTGCTAGTTTTACCAGAATTAAAGCTGTTTGTACATTTTCCAAAGCTTACTAGTTTGTATTCTCTAATAAATTATAATAAATTAAAATCATACATGCCACTAGACAAGGCTTGAACTTCACCCTTCTAGTTGCAGAGTCATATTGAGAGATAAAGACAATTACATTGGGAGTGAAACTTCGAGCACCATTTAAACTTTCACAAATACAAAATTTTGTGCCCCTCAGGCTAACTAATACAACAAAACATCTCATCACTTATACATCTCAATACATATGTCTTGAACATCTTATTGCCTACTGAACTTACAATTACTAATGCCTCCCATAGAATATTCTCAGTTTACAAGCTGCTTTATGTCAGATAAAATCCTCGAGCTTTCGATGGCAAGCTCTGCCATTGTCATCAGGAGTAAAATCATTGACTGCTAGTGTTGGCAAGGCATCATATGCAGCACTGCATCTGGAAGTTTCTGGAGGGCCGGAGAGCACCTGCGCGGGAAGGCAGCGTGGACTGATGGGCTGCAGTACCGCTTGACATCATGTGGAGCATACTGCTGGCAAATTTGAAGTACTGGGAGTTGACTTGGATAAAGGTTATATCCAACAACTGGAATAAATTAATAATTGGTTATTTTTACCGACCCCCTGACTCAGAAGATTGGATTGCAGAAATGTTCAAAGAAAATGTGGATCAAATTAAAAAAAAAAAAAAAAAAAAAAAAAAAAACACTTACAATTTTAATTGATGGTGACTTTAACTTACTCTTGATATGTTGGCATAAGTACAAGTTCAAAACTGTAAGCAAGCATAAAACATTGTCTGAAAATTTTCTGTGGGCATTCTCTAAAATTATCTCAAGCAATTAGTTCATGAACTCACTAGAATAGAAAATGGTTATGAATCTCTTAGCAACAAATAATCTGGAGCTAATAAAGAGCATCGAAACTGACTCAGGGGTTAGTGAAGACAGAGTCATCACAAGACTGAATATCAGATTTCCCAAATTAAACAAAAAATATGTTTATTCAATAAAACAGAAAAAAAAACATAAATTATCAGTACTGACTTCATGCAGACTCTCTTTTTTCATATTTTGCTTCTATACACTTTTGCCCCTAATTTTGCTTTCAGATCCCAAGGATCACTTTTGCATCATATCTCTGAACTTTGCTGATTTCCTCCAGTTTGATGTTAAACACCACCTTGTTGCCTTCATCTGATTGCTCTGTGGGGGGCAGTTGTAACATAGAAAAATTTTGCATTTTATTTCAAAGATTGCAATTTATTACTAATGACTGCTTTGAAACTAATTATTTGCTTTAATTAAGCTATCTGTAAGACTTGAAGTACCAAGACACCCGGTACCATTATGGCTTCTTTCCCCTCCAGTATACCGGGTGATCAAAAAGTCAGTGTAAATTTGAAAACTTAATAAATCACGAAATAATGTAGATAGAGAAGTGAAAATTGACACACATGCTTGGAATGACATGAGGTTTTATTAGAACAAAAAAAGTTCAAAAAATGTCCAATAGATGGCGCTGGACAGCAAAATGTCAGTGACTGCGCATGAATATTATGTATAAAAGGAGGTGTAATGACAGAGAGAATCAGATGCACCAGCACTAGCAGCATGTTGAAATTACCTGAAAAGACACTTTTAGTGAAGCTGTATTATCAGAATGGGAACTGTGCTAGTTCAGCATTACAATCCTATCACCGTAGGAAGGGGGATTCAAGCGGGTAAAGGTTCGTTGACAAATGCAGCTGTGGTGAGAATGATTTGGAAGTTCAAAGCCAGGGTTGTTTAGATGATAGACCCTGTAGTGGCCAACCGAGCACAAGGCGTAATGCTGCTGAGACAGTTCAGGATGAAATGGAGACTGTAGCAGGTTCGTCTATGCATGGGGAAGTCACTGCCCGTGCAATCGCACGTTGCACTGGCATTCCATACACTATTGTTTGGTTGGCACTTAGGCTTATCCTTCAATGATATCCTTACTGTTGTAACAGTATAATTTATTGAACACTGTTTAACGCTACACATATATACCAATCTACACGGTACGGTGGTGGCAAGTTACGGACTCAGTTAATGTTGACATGAGACCGGCGAGAGCTACACATAAACTGAGGCACGCCTCGCACACCACGTGCTCGCCCGGTCGGGGCGGCGCTGCAGGCCCTCAGAGGCGGTGCCATCGTGCGGTGGACTCGGCCGTGGTGCGTCTTTTAGAAGCCGCGGCCGGATGGGACGCGGCTTGCACTGGTGCGCTCCAACATCCCTCCCCTCTTCTGGGAAGCCGACCTCGCAGTTGGAGGCGGAAGATGGCCGGCGACGCTGGATCGTAGCGACCACAGGAGTCGCCCACATGACCCTGCGGCGGGGGCGACTGCGGCGGAGCGAGAGCCAGCCGGAGACGGCGAGCGCCTCCATCGCCTCATCTGCGTCTGAGGGGATGTCGTCAGCACGTCGCTGCACGGCCGACCAGTCCGGGGGCATGTAGGGTCGGAAGTGCCCACGCCGGCGGCGACAAGGTCTTGGCAGGGTCCCCGCTAGCACAGGTGACAGTGGCAGAGAGGCCAGTCGCATCTCGACGGCGCCACTGAAGGAAGACGCCTCCCCTGCCGGCGCTCCCTCCACCGCCGGTACGGGAAACGACCCGGACGCGTCCATAGCAGGACCCGAGCAGGCAGGAGGCGGGGGCAACGGAGGAGCACCGGCCGGAGCGTTGACCCGTGGGGAGAGAGGCCGCATCTCGACATCGTCATCAGCGGCCGACTGTCGGCGTTGTGGATGCCCATCCATAGCGCCACTACCCTGAGCCTCGTCGAGCGTCGGCTCCGACGGTAAGACGTCGACGTGGCGGTGGGAAGGGGGCAAGAACGCAGCAGAGGCTGCCGTGCGACAGCTGTCAGTGGGAGGAGGCCGGTGCCACCGTGACGTCGAATGGATTCCTCTCTCGACCTCCAAATCTACGGAGGGGTATCCGAGAGGCACAGTCATGAGATCTGAAGGCGGTGGGGTGGGGCCCCACCGAGGACGTAGTTGGTTGAGATGGCGGGAGATCATCACCACGTCTGCATCTACCACGCACATCTGTCGACCACGCAAACGCCGTACTACCCCTGGCGTCCACCCTGGGCGGCGGCAAAGGTGCGTGCCCAGACAGGGGTGCCTGGTGCATAACGCAGAGAGTGTGTGAGCACCGCAGGTCGTGGCTCCGGGCACAGCAGGTGCAACAGCGTCCGGGGCTGGTGGCCGTGGAGGACCTCCGCCGGGCTCCGACCATTTATTGGTGTTTTCCAATAAGTACTACGAAATAAGGGGAGCGGATGACTTTTCCAGGCACTTACGAAGTTGTGATTTAAAAGTTCGCACCATACGCTCTGCCTCCCCAGTGGATTGGGTGTGGAAAGGAGCCGAGATGAGGTGGGAAATACCATTATTAGTGCAGAATTGTTGAAAATAAGACGACGTGAATTGTGGGCCATTATCAGAGACGAGCGTCCGAGGAAGGCTTTCGATCGCAAAGATCTGTACCAGGGCTCTGATCACTTCTTCTGCCATAGTGGAATGCATACGCATGACATATGTATAATTAGACAGTGCATCTACCACCACGAACCACATTGACTGACAGAAAGGTCCGGCCAAGTCCACATGAATGCGGTCCCAGGGGTGCTCCGGAGTAAGCCACGGGGAAAAAATGCGCCGGGGGGCAGCCTGCTGGGTAGCACACTGAGTGCAAGTACGAACCAACTGGTCAATGGCGGCATCGATTCCTGGCCGATAGACAAAACGGCGTGCAAGCACCTTCATGCGTGTGATGCCCCAGTGACCCCAATGTAACAGAGTTAACATACGAGCCCGTAAGTGAGACGGAATGACGACACGAGGCTCGTCGGAATCGGTACTGAGGAAGACGACACCGTCGATAATTGACAGCCGGTGTCGAAGCTGGAAATAGGTGCGCAGAGGGCCAGCCTCTTTGGCGGACAATCGCTCAGGCCACCCGGTGGTGACATGCTTAAGCACCTCCCGGAGCACAGGGCCCCGACGGGTGGCTTGCGCGACTCTATTGGCCGTAATCGGAAGTCGCTCAACTGCGTCGTGCAAACGTTCGTCAATCTGAAAAATCGCCACCTCGTCTGGGTCAAAGGAAGGGTCGGGGTCCATGGGTGGACGGGACAAGGCATCGGCATTGGCATGGTGCAACGAGGGCCGATAATGAATTTCGTAGTGATAGGCACTCAAAAACAGAGCCCAACGTTCGAGACGTTGCGAAGTCCGGTCTGGAAGATGAGAACGCAGGCCAAAGAGTGCCACCAGGGGTTTGTAATCCGTGATAAGGTGAAATTTAATGCCATAGAGGAACACATGAAACTTCCGAACAGCATAAACAATCGCCAAAGCCTCTTTCTCAATCTGAGAATAATTACGTTGGGCATCTGACAACGTCTTAGACGCGTAGGCAATGGGCTGCTCAGAACCATCATCCAGTCTGTCGGCCAACACCGCTCCAATCCCGTACTGAGAAGCATCCGTAGCTAGGCCTAGCTGTCGGCCTGGTGTAAATGTGCCGCAACAAGGTGAAGACTTTAACATTGATTTGATGCGTGCGAATGCCGCCTCACAAGCAGCAGACCACACAAACGGAACACCTTTCTTTCGAAGTGCGTTCAAAGGATGTGTGACCTCCGCCACATTAGGAAAAAATTTGGAGTAGTAGCTGACCTTGCCCAAAAAGGACTGGAGTTCCTGTAAATTCGTAGGACGAGGAAGATGGTCAATCGCCGTAACTAATTCTGACCTAGGGCGGACGCCATCTCGTGACACTAGGTGTCCCAAATACTCAATTTCAGGTTGAAAGAACTGTGATTTTTGAAGATAGCATTTGAGGCCTGTCGCGTGCAATTTCGTGAACAAGAGCTGCAGGTTGTTTAAGTGATCTGTGCGGGAGGAACCGGTGACGATGATATCGTCCAGATAGTTCGCACGGCACAGAATGTCGTCCAATAACTGTTGCAAGAACCGTTGAAATATTGCGGGCGCACTCGCAACCCCAAACGGCAGACGTTTGTAGCAGTACAGCCCGAATGGAGTATTGAGAACCATGAATTGTTGAGAATCAGAGTCTAAGGGAAGCTGGAGATACGCTTCCGCCAAATCAATTTTTGAAAAACACTCACCGCCCGCCAATTTCGCATAAATGTCGTCCGGGCGGGGAATGGGAAAACAATCTATCACTGACTGCAAGTTAACCATAGACTTGAAATCACCGCACAACCGAAGGGCTCCCGTGGGTTTCCTTATTATCACCAGAGGTGTCGCTCAAAGGCTAGAGGAAATTGGTTCGATGATACCCAAGCCATGCAACCGATCCAACTCGTCCTTAACCACTGGGCGCAAAGCAAAAGGAATAGGCCGGGCACGACAAAATTTCGGAACCGCTGTAGGTTTGAGAGTGATGTGCGCCTCGTAACCAATGGCCATTCCCAAACCCGCCGAGAAAAGTGTTCCAAACTCGCGGCAAAGGGAATCCAATTCAGTAAACGGTATGGAGTCAGACACCAGATGAACCGCGTCGTGAATGCTGAAACCAAACTCCATGAACGCATCCAGGCCAAAAATGTTTTCTGAAGCCGCGCTTGTGACGGCCAAAAATGTGACGGCGCGCACTACGTGCTGGTACTCCACCTCAATCGTAAACTGCCCGAGCACTGGAATCGGCTGTTTACCATAGCCGACCAAATGACAAGAAGTCATTACAAGAGGCGGCTTCCCCAGTGCCAAATACGTATCCAAATTTACGAGAGAGACGGAGGCACCGGTATCAACTTGAAAACGGAACGGACGGTTTTGAATTAGAAGTGTGACATAAATCTTCGAAGACGTGACCTGCTCCTGTCCAGGTGCGGTAGACAGACAGTTTACTTCCATGTGGGACTCGTCAGAATACGGTGGCCGATCGCGTGCGGAAGTCCGACAAACTGCCGCCACGTGGCCTTGTTTACGACAGGACGCGCACCGAGCGCGGCGGAAGGGGCAGCGCGGGCGATCATGCGCATGAAAACAATCCGGACATGAGGGAAAGTCACGAAGTCGGTATGGATCGGCGGAAGGTAATCGCGAAGAACACGTAGACGATGAAGAGCTGGGCGAAGAACGACGCCTGTGGGGGCGCGAGGACTGTACCGCCGACACCTCTACGATTTCCTCAAACTGATCCGCTGCCGCCTTAGACACCTGAAAAGCTTGTGCAATAGACAAAACCTCGTCAAGGGTGGCATCCTGTAACTGCAAAGCCTCACGACGCACAGCCCTATCAGGAGCCGAACGGACAACGACATCGCGAATCAACTCCGTAAGCAAATCGAGCTGCTGCTGCTGTTTTTGCAGTAACTGAAGCAATGCCGGATCCATAACCACCGCAACAGAAAACACGCATAAGAACGAAACTCGTTGCCAATTTTACTGTTGTAACAGTATCATTTATTGAACACTATTTAACGCTACACATATATACCAATCTACACGGTACGGTGGTGGCAAGTTACGGACTGAGTTAATGTTGACATGAGACCGGCGAGAGCTACACATACACTGAGGCACGCCTCGCACACCACGTGCTCGACCAGTTGTGGCGGCGCTGCAGGCCCTCAGAGGCGGCGCCATCGTGCGGTGGACTCGGCCGTGGCGCGTCTTTTAGAAGCCTTGGACGGATGGGACGCGGCTTGCAGTGGCACGCTCCAACACTTACAAAATCCATCGGCATCATGAACTGTTACCTAGCAATTTAGTGAAGTGGAGGGCATTTGTGGTGTGGGCGTTTCAAAACATGGTGGAAAATGACAATTGGTTGAGTAATGTGTTTTGGAATGATGAAGCTCATTTCATGCTCCAAGGGTCTGTCAACATCCACAACTGCAGAATTTGGGCTACTGAAAATCCTAGAACTGTCATGGAAACTCCATTGCAAGATAGGAAAGTCAAGGTATGGGTTGGATTTACCACATCTACCATTATCGGGCCTTTTCTCTTTGAGGAACTGCATGATTCTGGTTTTGTAGCTGCTACCGTGACAGGTGAGAGGTACGCCGATATGTTACAGAATTGCATCATGCCCAGCCTGGCTGATAAACATCTGCTGGAATGTACGATTTTTATGCAGGATGGCACTCCACCCCATATTGCTAGATGCATGAAAGGTCTCTTGCGCACGTCGTTCGCTGATGATAGTGTGCTCAGCTGCCACTTTCGTCATGCTTGGCCTCCCAGGTCCCCAGACCTCAATCCGTGTGATTATTGGCTTTGGGGTTACCTGAAGTCACAAGTGTATCATGATTGGCCAACATCTTTAGGGATGCTGAAAGACAACATCCAATTCCAATGCTTCACCGTAACTCCAGACATGCTTTACAGTGCTCTTCACAACATTATCTCTCAACTACAGCTATTGTTGAGGGATGATGGTAAACATATTGAGCATTTCCTGTAAAGAACATCATCTTTGCTTTATCTTAATTTCTTATGCCAATTATCGCTTTTCTGATCAGGTGAAGCGCCATCTGTCTGACATTTTTTTTAACTTTTGTTTTGTTTTAGTTCTAATAAAACCCCATGTCATTCCAGGCATGTGTGTCAATTTTTACCTCTGTATCTGCATTATTCCATGATTTATTAAGTTTTCAAATTTATACAGACTTCTTGATCACCCAGTATATCAGTGTGTTTCCCCAATGCAATCATTCTCTGTCCTTTCCATCACATTTTTGGTGCACCTATTTTCACTCTTCATTTCTTCACCAATTACTTCTAATTTAATTGTCCTCAAATTTCAGGTGGTTATCCTCATAGGCATTTTACTTGTTATTAACATTTTCTCTGCCAAGTCACCATTTTGAAATCCATAGCCTTCCAATGTCAGTGTGTGACATCTCAACAATTCCATTTTATGAGGTGGATGAGCTAGATTTTCCCCTTGGAGTTTACTGCCCTAGAGGGGTAGCTTCCCTACACCTAAAGACAGTGGCAGACTAAGGCTGTCTGAGGACTGGGGCGGCAAAACAAAATGATGCCCACCCTGTGCCTCCCCTCCCCCATCTTTTGAGATATTTGTAGGCCCACCTCAAAGAGATTCCCCCCCCCCTTTCCTTATCCCACCACTGACTAAAGAGCCCACCCCGCCCTATGCAAAATAATTCGTCTAGCTCCTGTGCCAAGGCCTGCCCAGCTAGGATAACCATGCCAATATCAATAATAGCATCAGTGTAGTCCTCAACTTTGTTGGAGCACACCCTGTTCTGAAAGTGCCTTTGATAAGGCTGTGTCTTGTGGGAGTATATAACAGTGAAAAGTTACCATCCAGACACAAACATATGTTCTTTATCAACCGTGTGTTGGACCTGGTGGTCTTGAGCTAAAGTACTTGATAGGAAACCAAGAGTGTCACATGTTCAAAACCTGGTTGACTTTCATGTTAACTCAGCCTTCAGCTCTCAACATTGTAAGAAGTCGTCAGAGACAAAATGTGGTTTGGATTCCATGTTGAACTGCAGGCCTACGTCCCCTTTCCCTCGTTAGATAACTGGTTTAGGTTAGGGGGCATGCAAGTCACCGAAGTAACGTGCAATTGAAAGACTTGCAACAGGCTGCTGAGCCTTACTAAATTATCAACAACTTCATGTATGAAATATATACAAAGAAAGAGCTATGAACAAGGGATTGAAGGAAGCCTGTTTACGTGATCCATTACGTCTCCTTGTCCACCTTCCCCTCCGTATATAATGAATAAGGTCATCAACAAATGTGGGTATGTATCTTAAAATGCTGTTCAATGAAAATTGTTTTGAAACTTCTTGGCAGGTTAAAATTGTATGCCAGAACCATGATTCGAACCTGGGACCTTTGCCTTTCGTGGGCAAGTGCTCAACCACCGAGCTATCCCAACATGACTCACAGTCTGTCCCCATAGCATCAGTTCTGCCAGTACCTCACGTCCTACTTTCCAAACTTCACAGAATTTCTCCTGCGAACCTGGCAAGACTAGCACCCCTGGAAAAAAGGATCTGGGTGGAGACATGGCTTAGCCACAGCCTAAGGGATGTTTCTAAAATGAAACTTTCACTCTGCAGTGGAGTGTACGCTGCTCTGAAACTTCCTGGCAGATTAACATTGTGTGCCGGAACCAGGACTTGAACCTTGGACCTTTGCCTTTCGCAGGCCAATGCTCTACCACTGATCTATCCCAAGTGCTAGTCTTGCAAGGTTCGTAGGAGAACTTCTGTGAAGTTTGGAAACTAGGAGGTGAGGTACCGGCAGAATTGAAGTTGTGGGGATGGACCATGAGTCATGTCGGGATAGCTCAGAGGTAGAGCGCTTGCCCACAAAAGGTAAAGGTCCCAGGTTTGAGTCCCAGTTCCAGCACACAATTTTAATCTGACAGGTAGTTTCATATCAGCGAACACTCCACTCCAGAGTGAAAGTTTCATTCTGGAAAATTGTTTTATCAGTTTTCATTCGTATTTATACACAATTTATATACACAAGATGAGGCAGCTAAGTCATAACACTCCTTGTATCTCCCCAACCGTAATAGATACAAAGATGTCATTTGGACAATGAATTGCAGGGACAGCGGCTATTTGAATATATCACATTTCATGTTTGTGCTATTGTTTTATTCAGTTTCTTGTAGCAAACATGTACACCAACAAAGAAAAGTTAGATATGCTTCTAGTGTATGGTGAAAGCAGAAGAAATACTGTTAGAGCAGTAAACTGATATGGTGAGCTGTAACCTGATTGTGAGCTTCTTGCACGTATTTGCAACAAACTACTTGAATCGGAATCATGGAACGCAAAACTGCACTGCAGTGCCTACAAGATGATCCAACATTTCTTGAACAGGTGCTTTTTACTGATGAAGGGACTTTCACCAACCATGGTAATGTGAATTTGCATAATATGCATTACTGGTCAACAGAGAACCCTCACTGGCATCAACAGGTATGTCATCAGCAACTGTGGAATGTTAACATGTGGTGCGGCAAATGTCATTGTGAGGCCGCAAGTCTGGGTGTACTAAATGGCAATAACTATGTACAGTTCCTGCAAAATGTTCTGCCCATTTCGCTGGAAGAGGTAGCACTGACTACACATCAGTGCATGTGGTTCCACCTTGACGGCTGTCCTGCTCACTCTTCTCATGTGGCTACAGTGCTGTTAAATGAAAAGTTCCCTGATTGTTGGATAGGACGACGTGCTGAAGTGATGTGGCTAGCCCGGTCTCCTGATCTGACCCCTCTTGATTTATTTTCTGTTGGGAGCAATCAAACATAAAGTGCATGCTCAAATACCAACTATTCCAGACAATATGAAGCAACATATAATCAAAGCATGCACTGATATCTCATGTCACACCCTCACAGCCGTTCACAAATCATTGGAACAGCAACTACAAATGTGCATGGCAACAGAAGGGAACCATTTTCAGCAAGTGCTTCAGTAAAGTTTTGTATCATGACCAGTACGTACTTTGCATTTTGTGTGTATTTGCTACACATCAATAGTAAATATTTTCTAATTGTGAACAATAAGGCCTCCTCATTTACATTTCTGTTACGTAAAATTTACTAACATCTTGTAGTATTTAAATAATGTATGCTGTCTACTATTTTGGTATCATAGTTGTCAAATAAATGAATAACATTTGCACGACATCATCAGCTAATTTTTGTGCAAAATATCGCAGTATGTATTACTATTGTCAGGTAAATGGGCGTATTTACCATGTACTCTACACAACAAGAAAGGTCACATACGGGAACATGTGTCTAAAAAACTATTCTCCTAAATATTATGATATGCACATATTTGAAACCGTCTTTTTAAGCCCATCATGTTGCGCTAAAATTTACATAGGGTTCTGTCTTAAAAAAAAAATAAAGATGGCTTCATATCTCTCTAATAAAAAAAATAGCACAAACATGAAATGTACTGTATTCAGGTAGCCCCTGTCCCTGCAATTCACTGTCCAAACACCTCGCACTTGGAAAATATGGGGGGGGGGGGGGACAAAAAAAT
Source organism: Locusta migratoria (assembly GCA_026315105.1). Classification (NCBI taxonomy): domain Eukaryota; kingdom Metazoa; phylum Arthropoda; class Insecta; order Orthoptera; family Acrididae; genus Locusta; species Locusta migratoria. Next base: position 660,625,210 of record CM048746.1, read on the forward strand.
AACCACATCATCATGAAACATTTGCAGTTTTTCACTGCAGCAATGCACTAACATTTAAAAAGACAAGTTTGCACATAATCCACAACTAGGAAAAGAGAGAGCCAAGAAAATAGGTTTACTTTTGGTGGCAGGTGACAGAGGTTTCATCAAAATTTTCATCCTGAGCAGTGTTGCAGATGGCAGAAAGAGAAAACACCTACAGTGTCACAAAAATGTAACTATGTTTTCCCTACCACCTTATTAAAGACCCTACATTAGGGGTGTAGCCAGGATTTGGATCTGGGAGGGACTGAATCCAGGACACTGGCCTGGAGGGGGGCATTGCAATATAACTGTTCTTTGTATCCCACTGAAGCACCTCAGGGCTTTGCCCCATCTGACTTCTAGCATGGCTTACTGAAAAATAAAATGGCGTTTGTGTGTTGTCCAAGTTGTTTTTGTGTGTGTTGCCATTTTGTCTGACATGTCTGTGTTTATTCCCTAAAGTGTCTGGTTAAGGTGTTTTTATGTCTCCTGTTTGAAGCATCTGGGTAGTTGGTGAATTAGGTGATGGGGTGAAGAAGAAGCCTTTTCTTAAAGGGCATCTGATTTTCAAAATGTTCAAATGTTTGTAAAGCTTATGGGACTTAACTACGGGGTCATCAGTCCCTAAACTTACAAACTACTTATGAACTACTTACAAACTAGGACGGCACAAATATCCATGCCCAAGGGGGTCTGATTTTCATTTTATGAGTGTGGGGATTAATGGTGTGTCCTAATTATTCCTTAATGTGTGTGTTTGGCGTGTATCGGTCTGCAGCAGTAATAAATAGTATGCAGTACCTTATTCTAGAATGTCTGGAGCTTGTGCAGGTGTGTATCTGTTGCCATGGACCAGACTTCAGAACCATAGAGTATATTTGGTAGAATGGAGGACCTGCACAGCCTCATCTTGGTTTGTATTTGCAGACCTGTGTTTTTGAGGAGGGGATACAGTTGGATGAATGCTGTGTTACCTTTGTTTTTTGCCGTCATTAGCTCTTTGGCAAATGTTAGCCTCCGGTCCAGTACTAGACAAAGATATAATATTCACAGAATATATGACATCAACTGCGTTTGGGCAAAGCTGAAAATGTGTACCCAGCCGGGATTCGAACCCGGGTCTCCTGCTTTCTAGGCATTTGCGCTGACCCCTACACCACTGGGGACACAGTGATCACCGCACCTGCAAGGACTACCTAAGCACATCTCCCGTCAGATACAAATCTATTTTCAGTTCTACGCAGGGCACTTCGACCGTGGCCAAATTTAGCACACTGATTATCCAGTGGCAAATACACCGCTTCACAAGAACTGCCACTCCGCTGCCACCGGCCTGCGGATCACCCCTGTGGACAGAGAAGTTACAAACCTTGAACCGATCGGTTGGTGCTAGTTTTGTCTCTTGGATACAGGCAATGTCTATTGCATGCTGGTCTAGAAGGGCGTGTAATTGGGGGATTTTTGGAGGAATGCCATCCGCATTCCAGGTTACAATACGAAAGAAATACTTGCGATTACGGTCTATCGCCAAAGACTGACATGGCAGCTTCAGCAATGCTTAGCATTTTTGCAAATCTATTTTTTGGTGAGGACTGCCGTCAGTGTCTTCCTGAGTTTCTGGACAAAAGAGCCCAGGTTGAAGCCAGTGAACAGTGTTTTCAGGTCCCTGCACTCTCTCATCAAGCCATCCAGGTCACTCACTCTGTCTGCACCATCTGCGGGTTGCAGGGGTGTTTCTTGGGGCGAACATATGGATTCTTGAACTGGTACCATTTTCTCGTGGCTCTGTTCTGGGAGGAAGTGGCATCATACCTCAAACTGATTTTTACAAATAAATAAATTAAAAGGTAGAAATATATATATATGAAGATGCTCCCTCTGTGTGCTTTTTTGTTTTGTGGAGAAATATGTTTCGGGGGGAGGGGGGCCTGCAGCCCAGCAGGCCCCGCTCTCTGAATACGCCACTGCCATACATTGAAACTTCAACAGTCTAATAAATGGAGAGGAAATTATATCTAAAAAGTAAAAAGGTTTTAGAATAGGTTAGTACTTAATGGAGTTTGAATGTCACAATTACTCACCAATATAAAACAGTATTTTTGTTGTTGTTGTGGTCTTCAGTGCGCAGCAGACTGGCTTGATGCAGCTCTCCACGCTGCCCTGTCCTGTGCAAATCTCTTCATCTGAGAATACGTTCGGCGACCTACATCCTTTTGAATCTGCTTACTTTATTCGTCCCTCAGTCTCCCTCTATGATTTTTACCCCACACACTTCCCTCTAATGCTAAGTTGACGATTCCTTGATGTGTCAGAATGTGTCGCACCAATCTATCCCTTCTCTTAGTCATGATATGCCAGAATCTCCTTATCTCCCCAATTCTGTTGAGGACCACCTCGTTCGTTACGTGATCTACGCATCTAATTTTCATCATTTGTCTGTAGCACCACATTTCAAAAGCTTTTATCATCTTTTTGTCTGAATTCCTTATCATCAACATTTCACTCCCATACAATGCTCCATTCCAGACAAATTCTTTCAGAAAGGACTCCTAACATATAAATTAATATTGAATGTTAACAAGTTTCGCTTCTTTGGAAATGCTTTTCTTCCCAAAGCCATTCTGCATTTAATATCTTATTTACTTTGGCCATCAGAAGTTATATTGGTACCCAAATAACAAAACTCATTTACTACTTTTATTGTCCCATTACCTAATCTAATTCCTTCAGCATTGCCTGATTTTCTGATATTACATTCCATTACCCTCGTTTTACTCTTGTTAATGTTCATCTTATATCTTCCTTTCAATACACTGTCCATTTCATTCAGTTGCTCTTCCAGATCCTTTGCAGTCTCTGCCAAAATTACTATGTCATCAGCAAACCACAAAGTTTTTATTTCTTGTCCCTGAACTTTAATTCCCTCTCCAAACTTCTCCTACATTCATTCACGGCTTGCTCAATGTACAGCTTGAACAGCATTGGGGAAAGGCTACAACCCTGTCTTACTCCCTTCCCAACCTCTGCGTCCCTTTCTTGCCCTTCGACTCTAATAACCGCTGGCTGGTTTTTGTATAGGTTGAATATAACTCTTCGCTTCCTATATTTCGCCCCTGATACCTTCAGAATTTGAAAGAGTGTATTCCAGTCGACATTGTCCAAAGCTTTTCCCAAATCTACAAACGCTAAAAACATAGGTTTGCCTTTCCTTAGCCTATCTTCTAAGACAAGTCGTAATGTGACTATTGCCTTCCGTGTTCCTACATTTCTCCTAAATCCAAACTGATCTTCTCCAAGGTTGGATTCCACAAGTTTTTCCATTCGTCTGTAAATAATTCGTGAGTATTTTGCAACCATGCTTTATTACAGTGATAGTTCTGTAATTTTCACATTTTTCTGCACTTGCTTTCTTTGGAATTGGAATTTTGAAAGGGATATTTTAAGATTATTTCAAAGTCAATTTCTGGCAGTCCATGTTTCACACCTGTGACTATGGAATCAACTGTTTATATTTCGCCGCTGCTGATTGACGACGTTACATCGTTAAATGAATGAAATAAATCGCAAAAGTACAGTGAAGCCATAACTGTTCGCAAATTGCGATTTATTTCACAGTTGAAGTTGTTGCATTTGAAGTTTCACCATATATGTTGTTAGAAGTAAACAGTAACATGTCTTTTGGAATGAAATAATCGCAACAATGTTCTCCCTGTTTCTTCATGTCGAATTTCACTCTCACTGATGCCTCTAAAGTGTTGTACTAATTCTGTTTCGTTGTTTGTTACCATTGAAAAAAGTCTTTCAGCTGCAGCATCTGAATGTGGCAAACAAAGCACAATGTTACCTAACATACCTATATTTTGAAACTGTTTAATGTCTAATAAGTTCGTGCAGCGTGACATTTTGTCCCAAAACTGTACATTAGATATCTTTAAAAGGTTTGCTTTTTCACTTTCTTTGAAGTACAGTAATTATTTTCAAAGAGTAATACTGTTGACATATCGTCCTGACGGAAATAAATAACTGTCTAGTCAAGGTAATATAACGTCTTTCGTTCATGGAAACAATGAATTTTTCTTGTGCTAACATTTTCTAACACTATTTCCAAGCCGCCTCTCCATTCCTTTGAAATCATCATATTTCGCATCAAATGTAATGTGTCTGAAACTAATTTTCCAAATTAATATTGCTTACTATGAACAGAAAACAAGTGCGCCGTCTAAAATATCATGGGCTACTTCAAATTCGCCCAATGAAATTCAAGCTCGTTGGTTAAACTGGACTTTGCGAAATTTGTCGGTTTCATTTCCGCGCATGGACTTATTAAATAAAAAGTTCCCGCGTGTTGACCAGTTATACTGGTATTGACTGTTGCCAACATTACTCGCTAGACTTGTTTCGGCGATTGTAAAATTTTACAAAAGCACCTACGCGTCGTAGACTTTTGGATGAAAATTCCCTACATGATTTTAATGCTTTAAATTACCTAGGTGTAGGGGAAAATTCCGTACGTCTGGCAACACTGATCCCGAGACAACGCGACTAGTGCGAATGTAGCCATTTGAAATGCATTGTTGTGAAATGATCTGACGTGATGGCCAATGTTTATTGGATGGTATCTGGCTGGCAGATGCTGAAGGCTAATCGACAAATATTTTTAATCTTTGGAAAAAGATTGATATAGCTTTGTCGTTATCAGTGATCTCTATACTAACTGCATGAATAACTTTGGTGCCTGAGCATAGAATTGCAGCGTGCCTGCACATTCATATGTTTTGCACACGATTTCGCATTGTCCGCCATGTTTAAATTTGGCAAACGAGTTTCCATTAGTTATTATGTGACAAAGAATTGCTTGCTTACCTCTTGATTTGGAATTTAATTAAATATTCAATGTTGTAGGCTGATATAGGAGCGGAATCGAAACATATTTTCTTCTCTTTTTCTTGAAATGCTACTTAGCAGCCATGTTTGAATTTGGCAAGAAACTAAATATGAATATCTATGGCTGAATTTCAACGGGAGAGCTTAAGTTCACGACTTTGGGAGCCAGCGTGACGTCATTATGACGTGTACATGCTGTATCGAAGAGGCCACATAATCACATATCGACTTTTGTGAATTTCGAGATACTGTGTACTGCGTAGCGCCTCCTTCAATTCGTTGTTCTAGCGTTTTGCGTTTCCTTCAAACGTTGTTAGTTATCTTGTTTTCAATCGCTTTTCTTAGTATGTCGACTTACTATGAGAGCACACTGAGAGAAAAGCTGAAACATTTGAGCGTTAATAATGACGGAAAATTGTGTGGCTACTGCGAAATACAAGAATAAGTTTATATGCTTCTTACGCAGTTCAAGTGCATCGGCTACTCTTACTCCGTGAGAGATAGTACACAGCATCTAAAATAAGCAGGTGAAGTCAGAAGTAAGGTAATGTTTTGTTTTCGTTACTGTAGCCCGTATATCGCTCAATTTTATTTTAATCTTTCTGTGTGATCACGAAAACGCATTTTGGAGTGTCTACCAGTTGTACATAGCTAAGCAAAAGTAATTGTAACATATGTAGCCGATAAAATAATGTGTGTTCAGTTGTTTAATAAGTTCCTCTGCTTCGTTGTCTGTGAGAAAATAATTTTTCACAATGTCATGTCCGATTCTTTGGCCGTTTCGTTAAACCATTTTATTTGTACATTTGCAGGTTGTCCAAAATTCTTCTTCACCCAAAGTAAAGGCAACGTTGAGATCCGATTTTACGGATTTCCATCTTCTATAGTAAGCACAAATCACCGTAAATGTATTCGTGGACCTAAGTATTATAAAGACAAGGAGGCGGCAGTTCCAGATCACCTGGTTGGTAATCTCATTACTTCCTTTCTTATCCATCTGTAAATAATAAGTGTTCGTTTACAGCGTAAACTAAGAAAAGTAAGGCGTAATTGAAGACAGGGTATATTCTGTCCTGCAATTCACTATTAATTTGGTATTATAAAAACTGGGGAAAAAGGGAGGTGACAAACCATCTCCCTCAACAAGTAACTTCTTCAATTCAAATGTGTTTACAATCTCTCCCCCCTCCCCCACACTGTTCTTTGGAAGTTGTTTCTTAAAGTTGCTTTAATTATTTTAGTTGTTTTACTATCAAATTAAAATTTGATTGACATAAATCAGTGCATTTCTGTTAATTGACTCTTACGCTATTTTGACGTCCATAAAAGTACATATAGGTCTATATTAAGTTGCTACTTTTATTCCTCTGTAAATTAATTTCCCTTTCTAAATTGTGCCTGATACTCTCTGCTCATTATCTGTGTCAAGTATTTCTTCTGCACCTTTTTCAAAACACCTTGGATAAAAGCTTGTAGGTCACTGGTAGGAGGAAGAGTCTCCTATAGTTGTTGGCATCTGTTTGCTTCTTTTTTTATATAGTGGATGTATTAGTGCAGATGTCCATACTAATGGTGAACTGTGTTTTCCAAGTTTGATTCTGATATAGTATCAGGTGTCACCACAGTACTTCTCCAGATGAGTTATTGTTTTTGGGTAATTGTATTATTTCTCTTATTGTTGGTGATGGTTTTGACTTTAATGATGAAATCAAATCATAAGAAATTGTTGTTGCTCATAATCTGTGTAGCATGAAAATTTGTTTTAAGATCTATTTATTTACCAACAAATTTTTAAAGTGTTAGTTACAAAAATTAAACATAGTGAGCATAAATTTACCTGAATTATTTGCATATTGCATGAGCAACTATTTGTGCTAGCATAATTGAAACTTTTGTATTCTGTTGCAGATAATTTTAACATGAAGCAAAACATTGACTCAATGCTGATTTTTTTTTTTTTTTTGTGGCATTTCTGGCCATAAGATCCCAGCTGGGATCGTGTTCGGCCTCTCTGGTGCAAGTTTTTTATGTGACGCCACTGGGGCGACTTGTGATTGACTCAATGAAGAATCACTAGATAAAGTGATAAATTAACTGAATAACTTAAAATATTGTATTAATTATCAACAACAATCAACCTTTCATAACTTCTTGAGAAGCAGACCAGATCAAATCTCTCCCCCCACCTACTAATTGCTACTGCATAATTACATATACCCAATGGAGGTGTGGGATCACTGCTGAAATATATGTTTCTATCTTTTTAAAAGTTGACACCACTGCTAACGTAGGTCCATTGCCTGTAGGGTTTGATACCTTCACATCATGTTGCGAGATTTCGAGGTGTTCAGTCATTTTTGCAACTGTTTCAGTACTGCAATTATAAGTCAGATTTATTAAGTTCTTACAGATCTCTCTTGCCCGTTACGTGCTGCGAAATTAGTGCTTAATGTTTCAGAAATGTTGAGCCATGCATTTGCTCTAGATTGCTGCTAGTATTCTGTAACCCCTGTGCTGCAGTGTTTGTGTACTATAACTGCTTCTTGAACCAAACCCATATGTTTCATCTAAACAAATTGAGGATTAATCCTATAAGTGAAATTTAATTTGTCAAATCCCCATTCAGAGAAGAAACAGAAGATGGCACAAAAGTATTTGCACAGAAACTTAAACTTTAGGAAATCTGGACATGGACAATCAGGTTTTGCAAAATCTACTTTGTAAAAACATTCTTCAATTTCTGCACTGGTTACATGAAAAAGTCCTGTAGCCACCACAGTTACTGATTCTGCACTTAAGTCAATTTTTTCATATTACATCATCACATGCTTAACAAACTTTGGTGTCTTCCTATACAGGAATAAAGAGATGTCTTTGCTGTAAAATTTAACTGCGGAATTTAACTTGCAATACTTTTCAATGGGGCTAGGAAGGTAACTGTTAACTAAAACTGCAATGAGGTCTGTTAATTCTGTGTTTGTATTATGCTCTAGGTGTGAATGTTTCACCAATTTGTTCATTACTGAAACAGCAAACATACTTTTGTACTTGAAAGCCTTCACCCACCTTTTATGCACTGGAACCCATTGTTTATCAAAGTACTGCAAAGCAGAATCATTTGGTTTATCGAAAACATGGATTCTCAACTTTAGTAAATTATCAATATACTCTTGCTTGAAAGACGACTCTGCAATACCGTTCCACAGATTAAAAATTCTAACTCACATTTTTTTGTTCTTTTGTGTGAGACCATAACCACCTTTCTCAAATCATTTCTCTGTTAAATGAACACAGATACACTTTGAAACGGGAAAACAAGGACTGAATTGCATTTATTTTGGACGCAGAGAAATCAGTAACCCTGTAAACAGGATTCATGTTTTTGTTCCACTCCTCGAAAATATTTAATGCTTCTGAAATTGACCATGTGTCTTCTATTTGAATGTAAATAGAACCTACCACTAAATAGCACACATTTGCCTTTACTGTTACAAAGAGTAGTGGATTATCACACTTGATGGTCTTTTACGTTATATCAAGCAAGCGCATTGTCACATACTTTCTCAGTAGTTCCCTTTGTCATGCAATCTGATAGCAAAAGAAGAGTGGATGTACTTCTCCATCAACCTCTGTACAAAGTCTGAAAACAGGCTCTTCCACCAGTCATCATCAATTTTTTTTATTTTACTTTTTATTTATTTATTTTTTCCTTCCTTCACTAATTTACCTTCACTTGCGGCATATCCTGATCAATTGCTGTTTCCTACAAAATCATTGTATTTAGTCATGGTCGTTAGGGATTTGCTTTGCAGGGGAAAAAAGTGGAAATCTTACCAGCACTAAGATACTAGTAAAATAAAATTGCTACTAAGTTAGTATTATTGTAGGACAGACAAGTGTCCAAAAAAATCCATCTGGCTTGTTAGACCCTGAGGCCTGCTTCCAAGGGCAAAAATAAACATAAAGTAACTACAGCCAAATCTGTTGACTTATGTTACTGAAGGATCTAACAGATAGTAACAGAATTATTAAACATGTAGGGCTTCTCCAAACGTTATTCTAAATGATTTATAGAACTTGAGAATTTGTTGATTACTGTTATAATTGATGTAGCCTGTGAAGATTTGTCTTCTAGTTTCTTTTCTAGTATGACAGAATGTATTGTGTATTATTCCTTTCAGCCATCTGATTTTTCATGTAAGCTTTTTTTTCTGTTCTGATTACTTTCCAAGGAATGCACATGAAGAATCATATTATTTTTGCACATCATTGTTATGTATTGAACAGAAGTAACAATTTGTTTCGCCTTTGAAGGGTGATGTGTTCTAGCAGAGTTTGGCATTGTATTCTCATGTGTATTTCAAACAGAGCTGAAAATGAATAAAAATTTTCACTAATTGTGGTATCATACTTAGGATTTAATAGTGTCTCTTGTATGTATGTTTTGAATGTAAACTGGACATAAGTTGTAAATCATCTGGAATATTAACATGTAGTCATAGATTATACTGAATAAAATGCAATTAATTACCATTTACTGTATTTTTGTCTTTGTGCAAGATTTCAATAAAATTGACAGCATTTGCAATACATTCTTAAAACAATAACAAATTCAGAGCAGAAATTGTGTAAACAGGGATGTGCATTTTTTATGTCTTCATGCCATGCATTACTTCTGTCTACATTTCTGCAGCATTTTAAATTTTTGTGCCCTACAAATTCCTATAATCTATTTTAGGTCTTTGATTTCTTCCAAAATGTTATCCTTGTCACAATTAGGCACTGAAATTTTTCCAAAGTTCTAGAGAGGACTGATGGGAAACTAAAATGGCAGAACAGCTTGTTTATTAGTTAATAACAGTTTTACTTTCAAATATTGTACTTTAAAAATCATGCTTTACTACTACAACCAATTTTGCTGCTCTCACAAGTGACCAAACAACTATTATTTCAAAGATACTGGTAACTGCGCTAATCCAACAATATCTGAAAATCACTAAAATAAACAGTTTTGCTACCATATCTAATCTGATATATAATTTCCAAACATTTTAAAATTTGAACAGAATTTCATAGTATTAGACAATGTTCTATACATGTTGAGTATCAAATAAAATGAGATGAAATATTAAAGTACAGTAGTTGGAAAAATTACAAGCAGCATACTAGCTTTCAACTTCTATAAGCAGTGTCGCATGTTTTGTGTGCAAGGAAGACTACTTTTCTTAAGTACATTCTCATTAGTTATGGTGTAAGTTTGTGATAAGTATTGTAACTCTGTCACCCATCAGTAATGCCATATAAGAAACGATACCCACAGTGATTAATGCATTGCACTGTTTTAAATTACAATATTTATATCTTGGTTTTGAATGTAATTTCAATAAAAGGATTGAAAACTACCAAGGGCACCCATTTCCAATGACAAGGGGACCCTGTCTTCTTATCTCTCAGGAAAAGGAAAAAATTTAGTGCAGTCAGCAGTTTTTCTTCCCATAAACTTACTTTAAAGTATGCATTGTAATAACAGAACTAAGTTTTTAACAGGTTGGTACTTGAACTTCATTATGACTACTTAAAAGTAATTGCTTGCCTTGCAAACTGTTACAAATACTTTTCTCCCTGGTTTGGCTTTCCTTAGAAATTATCATATGGGCACTCTTCAGAACATCACAGCTCTTTGGCTGACATGATGCCATGTTGGGTTTGTGTACTGCTAGGATTTCTCATTGATTTATTTGCTGCGGGACTGGTAAAAGGTAAAGAAGTCAATACTCTGAAGACTGGTATGAATACCATAGTGGTTTGCTAGGCATGGTCCTGTTGGACTTGGTGTGCCATTGCATTCCTCCAATCTTTGAACTGTGTTACCCAGTCAGTTAAAGGGGAACTTATAGTTTACCTGAGCTCCAAATCATGATGCTACTCAGCATTTTTGCCGGAGGTGAAAGAAGTGAAGTGACACATAAAAATCTTAGAACTGAGCAGGGATCAAACCTGCAGCCTTTGGATTCATAGTCTAGCACTCAACTATGTTACCGAGAACCACCTGTGAGATTGAACTGAGATTATGAGATGCAGACAAGCAATCTACCAATCATCTTTTTGTCTAGTTGCTACTATGTGGAAGAAATTCAGAATGGATTTCATTACTTTCTGGTTTTAAAGTTTTAAGATCAGTAGAAAATTTAAATACAGAGAACGTTTTCTTTAGTGTTATTTTTGAAGAATATAAGTTTGCACATATCGTGTATTTTATCCTTGATTCCTGGATATGGACAGTAAATGTAATCATATTAGCTGATATGTTGTCCCAAACTTTTGTTTCCAATCAGGTTTCGTAATAATGGCCATGTTTCTTTACTTCGTGTTTGAAAATTTAGAGACTCAACAGTCTTAAACACAGTTGGCTTGGGAGGGGCTTGACCCAGTTGAGCTAAAACCAAGTACTTTTAGAGAGGGCTAAACCAAGTTGAAAATGGTCTTTATAAAGAGAAAACCACCTCTGGATATGCTGCTGGTCCAATTACAGAAGCAGTCTTTACAAGATCTAAATCTATGTCAGATGTCATTTATGATATATCATATATGATTTGAAATGACAGATTCTCATATTTTTTTTTAAAAAAAAGGGGGGGGAGGGGGCAACACAGAAGAAAGTGCTTACACTACAGCCTATATTTCACTTACAACACTTCTGCACAGTTAAATTTTACTAACCACATTGGCAACAGGAGTGTACAAATATTGGAAATGAAATGTTTGCTTTGCAATGGTAATTAATATACTGGCTGGATAATTACATATTTCATGGTCAATATGAAAGGTTATTCCACTCATTCTTTCCGATGGGGTTTTCAAGGAGCATTCAATGGTCGTTGCCAACGTCTGCACAGTACACTGCAGATGTGGTAAGTACAATTTTACCTTCCAGGTAGTTAAACACTTTCGCTGCGGCTGATACTTATAAGTGAACACGCTCACTGTAGAATAGCATCAGCTGCAGCGAAAGTGTTAATTGCATACTTTTTTCAATTCTATCGTAAGGTAAAATAAATCAGTCAACACTCTGAAGATTAGGTTCAATACTATAATGCTTTAGTAGATATGGTCCTGTTTTGCAGGCAGTATACCATTCAGTTTAAAATGAATATTGAACCATGGTGGAACTCTGCATTTTTCACACCAATAACAGTGTGAAAAGTTAAAAGTGACAGATAAAACTCTTTGGTTTGACTGAGGATTGAACCTGTGACAGTATAATATAGTCTGTGTTGGTTAGCTGCCAGCTCAGTTGTGTGGTTTGAATCTATAAAGTAGTAACTTCTTTTACAAAATGAAAGAGTGCAGTTTCTCTGGACCTACAGTTGAGGAACAATGGAGGAATCTTTGTTTTCACCCCTTTGCTGTGAATAGGTGAAAATTCTAACCAACTCCTTTCTTTTCCTGTTTTCATAAATAGTTTAGATTTTCCTTGCCATCAGTTTGTATAGTTATACAGAAATAGACATCTAACAAAAAATGGACATTTATGATCTTCGACATCATCTCTTCGAGCCAGTGTTCTGTTAAGTTCAGCACAGAAATAAATTGCAGTTAAGTCTCTTAACACATTTCGTTGAATCGATATTTGCACACAATTTGTTACACCACTGGGTGGTTATTTCCCTACTGTGCTATTTTTTTATTTTTTAAGTTGCAGGAGACATCATAAAGTAAGGATGCATGTGCTGCTAACTTCCTGTTTGATACACACAGGGGTGATGTGCGTTTCATGTTTTTACCCATCAATAATTGATGCTCATTTCTGTTGCTCATCTTCCATCATTTTAGTTTCATTTCTTCTTGCACATTTTTTCGCCTCTAATTGAGGAATATATGTAACCATCTTGTTGCAAATGTAGACCATACAGACTGATTGCTTTTTTAACACCTCTCTCCTTACAATGGAGGTGTCACCATAAAGCTCATGAGACGTGTTCTACATTTTCAAATGAGAAATTTCGACAATGCAAGGTCCAGATTGAAATGTCAATAATATGGGGATAGATAATAACTTGCTGTAAAATTGATCACTGAACTGTCAGAAAAGAGTTAACTCATTCACACATGACAGCCAACACTGGCTGCTATGGCACAGGTAGCTTTCATGTGTGGATAAGTGATTGTGTGAATATACTGTTTTCTGATGAAGACTGCAGCTAAAATTTTAAATATCTGGTTTGAATGTTTGTCTTTTATGTCTGTTGGTAGCTCAGTGAGTTTCTTCTTATGAGTTGTAACCTACAGATTTCTTTGATAAGAAAAGCATTCTACAATATTTTCACTTTTCTATATGCTCTTAATGCTAGGGTCCAAAGTTGAATTGAGCATATGATATCCAAAATATGGTTTCCACAAGAATGGACAAGCTTTAGCCTATTGGTGCCATTTTCTTCATGCAACAAGATTTCGGCATAGTTCAAACTTCCCCGTCGTAATGAGAAGCATTACACATTTCACGTAATCTTGCTTTTGCAAGTAACTGTTGACATACACTAAGTAATACAGTAACATTATCTGTTACACTCTTCCATTTTAAAACTCTTATTATTATATTCATCAAGTCATTTGCTTTCGGTTATCACACGTATATGGACTTGTATAACAACAACGGACATTTTTACGTTTAAATTAATCTTTGTAAACTAGCTTTGAAATACGTTCTTTATTAGCTAAGCACATAAACACATGTAATGATTATTTATTCATTCACAGTCGTACCCAGCAGTACATAAATTGTGTATCTATTGTGTATTCCACAAGACGTTTACAGTACGGCAACTACCCAATCGGCAAATAGGTAGGTTTTCTACGAAACGATTACTTCCTGAGTTTTTTCAGTGGTATGTCGGGAATATTTGTATTAAAATCTAGCTCCTTTTAATCCTGCTTTGACGAAATACGTAACTATATGCCGCGGTACTGTCTTTCTTCAGCTGGAGACGTCAAAACAAAACTGTCATTTTGTTCAGCATCTCGAATGTTAACCGAAGTCGAAAGGTCGATATATGGCTTCTGTCTTCTTCGATACAGCATGGCTACGTCATAATGACGTCACGTGGGTTTCCATGGTCGTGAACATAAGCTCTCCCGAATTTCAACATCCAGAGTGTATAGAGATCAATGGTCGTTATGGTCGACAATTAATCGTTGATCGACTTATTTACGCAGTAGGCCTACAATTTTGCGTGGCAAATTTGATTTGGTGTATCCACACTGCCATTGTATTATGTTTCGGATTCATGTTCCCGGAGAGATATCAGCGGAAGAAAAAAAGAAAGCCAAAGAGGCAGTAATAGGAAACGTTACAGCCTTTTTTCTTTTGGTCGTTGTCATAAAAGGGCGTAAGCGACTAAGTTTAAATTTTATTTTTTAATAAATTCGCATTGTCTTCACATATTAGTAGAGTATTTACTATTTCATTGTATAGTGTTTGGTGAAATATTGTATCTGCATCGCTTGTTATATATTGATTTGATTTTGTGGGATACCGGTAGCGCAAATGGATTGTAGGGCCTACCGATTACCTACAGTACAGTATTTCCAGTTGCTCTACGGGTTTCCTCTTTATATTAATTCGTGATAATATGAAGCTAATGCACGTTACATTTCACTTATTTATTGCAGTTCGTTATGTTCTGAGGTAGTGCTGCCTGCTTATAAATGAAGCGTCATGAAGCAGAAGATCAAACGAAAGATGACATTGAAAAGTTCCAGTATCTGTCAATAGCAATCAGTTAATAAAATGTGAAACGATGTTTTTAACTCAAAGCTTTCAATTATTTTTATATATATCTGGGTTCATTGTTGAGTTGATTATGATTTTTTTTGTCAGTTAACATACTAGAGTAGGGTTACTTTTTAAAGTAATGAACATCAATGGAATAGCCACACTCAGATTTTCAAGTTCGATTAAATATTTAAGTTAGTATGGTATATGGCTATTTTAGAGTTTATAGTATATGTAATTACTCTCGGGAATTGAAACCGGAAATTAGCAGCGCAGGGTGGGAGGTTATCCAAGTAGTATTAATACTATGGGAGACAAATTGCGGTAAAATTTTACGACGCTTCTCCTCGGACTCCAGTGCTTATTTTGGCAACAGATGAACAATGAAGTGAGGAATTGCGTCAATATTTTTCACGAGCTACAGAGTAAATGTTATTTACTGTACCTGCTCTATGGTTGACAGGTTCTTGTATGTGCCCTTGTCCGTTCAGAAAAAATTTTCGTTTTAATTGAAGTTGTCATGAAAAAAACATTTATTGGTCATCTGAGCTGCCGTCATTACCACTGGTGCCAGGCGAGAAGCGTCGTACAATTTACTCCAATGGCTATTGGTAAATAGGCACTAGTCCCTACCTTTTATAAACTTTGTCTTGTTCCTAAAAAATCGAAAGAACAACAACAGATTACACCTTCCTGTTTCCATTCTCTAACAGTTGGGTATGGGTATCTTTCCATTATTAATAAGCATTCCGTATGAAATTGTGATATAGTGAAGCTGTCATTTGCTGTAAGTAAAGAAAGAGTGGCTATGGTGTTACGATTTTTAATTATTTTTTCACAATAACGAACAATTTGCACTCAGCAGTAGTTATTTAATTCTGCCAGCTAGAGATTTTTCTCATGAAACCAGCTCGTATTGGTAGGCCTTGCTTCGTACAATTTATGTTATTGGTAATGTTAACGAAACATTTTACTCTGCTTTAGGGCTAAATGAACCAGTTATACCGAATGTAAGCTTTTAATACTATGGCAATGTTATGTCTGATGTGCACACATTTGTATTAATCTTTGTAGGTCTAGGTTAGGTAGGGTTGAAAGGTAGCAGTAAATGCAAGTTAGCGAAGTGGTATTGTACACGTCACTTAATCCATATTTTGTAGGTTGTATACAAGCGAATAGGACAAATATGAAGTCCTGGAAACCCGTCTTTTTTTTATTATTATTGTATAATGACTCTGTTTGACTGTAAGGTATGTTAACCATATAGAATGGTTACACTAAAACTTCACCCTTGGAAAATGAGAGATTTTAGGGCAATGAAACTATGTGGGAGCATTTGTAAGGGCATTCAGAAAAGAAATAATGAATGCACAATTGAAAGAAACCAATTTTAATTTCCACGAGATAGGTTAACATTTTTCAGTACACACTACCATTTTTACATTCCAGGTTAAAAACATTTCTCAATGTAATTATAACTTGTATGATAGTGTGGAATCACACGAGATTGATCTGCTGCTGCTGCTGCCTGAAACATCTTATTTAGGATGTTGGCTATCTCCTTCAATATTCTCATCTTTCATGTCCAACATGTGTTAGGATCCTGGTGATAAAACCCCATTCTTCAGGTACTCCTATAGCTAAAACCTACAGTGCCATCTTATTTTCATTTATATAAATTTTAGATACCCATACAGTAAACAGCATTCCATCTACATTACCTCAAGTAATCAGTTTGCTAATAACCACTCTGTATGTCGAGCATATCTCCTAATGCAAGCAACATTTAGTAAATCTCATCACCTGAATGGTTTTATATTGAGAATCTTGATGTTACTGTAATGTTTTGCCATGCATCCTTTGATACTACAGAACAACATATTACCCACTGGCAAGAACAGTGACTTACTAAAAAATGCTGCATTTGAGAAAGATGAACCTTGAACTAGCCTGCAGCAAAAACGAAACTATCACCCTCATGTGAACAAATTATGAGACAGAGATGTCTCTTTTTCCCTAATGGTTGGGGTTCTTCAGACATGTTACAGTTAAACTACAAATTGCCATATTTTGGCTTGTATCATTTTTCTTGCCAGGGTGCAATATGTGATTAAATACTTACTTATTACTGAATTTTATACCGGTAGTCCATCTTATCACATACTAGCTTAAACCCGCGGCTCTGCTCGTGTGTTGGTTGATTATGATAGATAAGCTATCTTTCAGTAGTGTGCTATGAGACTGGGTTTGAAGGAAGAAATGAAATACAATACCTTCTTTAGAAACAAACATTTTTATTCAACATTATCCAGAAAGTAAGCAGTACAGATCAAATCACACGTAAAAATGCACTCGTTTCGAATAATCCAATCACTAAATTCAACAATAATGCTTGTAATATCATCACAGATCGATCACTAGATGTAATATGCGAAACATCAAATAGATTTTTTTAAAGAGATGTATTAAAAGAAATTTCTTGTTTACTGCTTTATTTATTCATTCTTATATTTCTTTATTCGTATGCTTATCCTTACAGAGAAAGAGCTGAAGACATTGTAGCGAGCATAGACCAAAGATATAGTCTGTTCGCTGTATGTAACCTCCTTGCTATAGTGTCGCAAACGTCATTGCTGGCCTTCAGTCCGAATTTTTTTTAATAATTTGACGACTTTCAACCACCATATCTTCCACCCCCTTAGAGCTATAGCCATGAAACTACTTTGGTGTACAACGGGAGACTTCGGACAACAATTACACACAAACCATTCGTTTGCTTCTGTAGTATTCGCCGCAGAGCGAAATATTAACACACACACGTAGAATTTTATATAAACCGATAGCTTTCCATGCCAATATACTCCACCCTTTTATCATTATCAACCCTCAAGCAACAATGCAACCAATAAAACCATTTTCAAAGAGTAAATATAATTTTTAAAGAGTAATTATTGTTCGGCATTTCGCGTTATGTTCTTCAAATTACTAAATATCTATCAGACACTATAAAACCGTGCCTAAAACCTTCCTCAGGTATAAATTAGTAACTGTACAAATACTTAAGTCTCTGCGTCTTTTTGTTCGGACATGATAAGCATGCATCGAACAGACATTCACATTAATATATATAGATAAATAGCTATCCGATCGCCATAAAACCATGCCTAGAGCCTTCTCCGGGTAGATGTTAGTAACTGCACAAATTTGTAGCTCTTTATGTCTTGTGGTTCAGATGTTATAAACGTACACTGAACAGACATTCACATTTATAGATATAGATTATACCTTACTTTTGAGACTAGATAATTCTTATTTGTTGACAGATATGGCTGGTTCTCTCTTGCTTTTTCATGTTGCATGTTTTTCCCCATTTCACTCTATTGTGTGCAGTAAATCAAAATTCTAATAGTTCCCTGTGCATTGTTATACTGCAGACTATAAGTAAATTCACTGTCATCCTAATTTTAATTTTCTAGGTTCATTTTTCTTTTGTAATCCTCATATTTAAATTAGGTAATGTTTTGGAAAGGTCTAATGATATTACTTGGCAAGTAGTTGCAGTTACTTGTCTGCCAATATATGAATTTTTATAAATACTGTTATTACATAATTCTAGTCTTATTTCTTTCCCTCGTGCAGCTTACCTGTGGCCATTCTTAATCATGTATTGTTCTGTGTATCAAATGTTCAAATGTTTGTAGAGTCTATGGGACTTAACTACAGGGTCATCAGTCCCTAAACTTACAAACTACTTACAACTAAGGACGGCACAAATATCCATGCCCGAGGGGGGATTCGAACCCCCGACCGTAGTGGCCGTGCAGACCGTGGCTGGAGCGCCTCAGTCCCCTCGGCCACCGCAGCCGGCTTCTGTGTATCTCCCCCATTTCTGTCTCTTTCTGTTCTTTGTGTGAAGCTTTTCCTTTTTAGTATCTTGATTTTTGTGGTTGTATTTGGTTTTCTGTAAACACCCATTACATACTTTGATGTTTTTGTTAAATGTCTGCCCCCGGAGCTCAAATGACAGCATCGCTGACTACCCTGCAGGGGGGGGGGGGCACAGGAGGGGATTCAGGTGTTGTGTTGTTGTTGTTGTTGTCGTCGTCGTCGTCCTCTTCCTCTTCACCACCATCACCACCACCACCATTGACATGCAAGTCACACAAGTGGTGTCAATCAAAAAGACTTTCACTATGGTGGCCGAACAATCCCATATATTTTCTCTCAGCCTAAAATGCCATAAGATTATTTCCATTTTATTCCCCCTGTTAAATCTTGTAGCTGCCTCAACGAGTTGCCTTGCAATTGCTCCGACACATTGTAATATGTAAAAAGTAAGCTTTCTTCTTATACCCAAATTTGCACACTTCAGACCCCTGTTTTTACTATCTCAGTATGCTATTTCCCATGTAACTTACCATAACTTAGGGTCTCGTCTACTAACTGGCATTGTTGTGCAGTGGCAATGTCCTCTAATCCTAGTTTGTACTAATGTGCATACTGTGTATCATGTTATTCTTTCAAAACTTACCCTATGATGACTCTGCATGTGGCAGCATGTAATTTCTCTTAATAGAATTTCTCATAACTGTTCATGCTTCTGCAGTCATTCCTCAGGGCCATAAGTTTATCCCAAAATCTGACATCTGAATCCATCTTTTAGCTAATCACACTGATCCACGTAGGTCCTCTGCAATTCACATTTAAGTGCCTAGCAAAGGGGAGTCATCACACTGCTTTCAGACTGTTTCTGTTCTGCTCCATTCTTGAGTAACACATAGGGAAAAAGGAACACCTAATTCTTTCATTTGATAATCTGACTTCTCATATTTTATTCTGATGAGGTCGGAGCCAATGAAGTATGTTCGCATTTCGAGGAGAAAGTTGATTGGTGAAAAAAAAATTTTAATAGGTCTTGCTGCAATGAATGATGCCTTTCTTTTAATGATTTCCACACCAACTAGTGAATTATTTCCCTGACATTCTCTCCATTTTATCATGATAATAGAAAACTAGCTGCCTTTTTCTGAACTTTTACTATGTTCTCCACCGGTCCCATCATGTGAGGATCCCACACAGTGCAGAAATACTCCAAAATAGGATGGACAAGTGCAGGATAGCCAGTTTCTTTAACAGAGCTGTTGCATCTTATAAGTGCTCTCCCAATGAGGTAGTTGTCTTCCTACAACATTGTCTGTGTGTTCTTTACAACTTAAGTTGTTTGTGATTGTAAATCCTAGGTATTTATTTGAATTTATGGCCATTAGATTAGATTAATGTATTGTTGAAATTAAGTTCAACAGATTTCTTTTAGTGTTCATATGGACAGCCTTACACTTTCCGTTGCCATTTTTGCATCATACTGACATCTTATCTAAATCATTTTGTAGCTAATTTTGATCCTCTGGTAACTTACCTAAATGATAAATGACAGCATCACACACAAACAACCTAAGGGTGCTGTTTGGATTGTCTCCTAAATCATTATGTAGATGAACAACAGTGGGGGCCCTGTAACATTTCCCTGGGGAATGCCAGGCATATCTTTTGTTTTACTTGACTACTTTCCATCAATTACTACAAACTGTATCCATTCGAACAGGAAATCATGAATCCAATTGCACAATTGAGATGATATTCCATCTGTTCACAATTTGATTAGAAGCCACTTGTGAGGTATGCTATAAAAAAAAATTGCTTGAAAAAAAGTGTAAGTTCCAAAATCCTGCTGCAAATTGACATCAATGATATGGGCCTTTAATTTTGTGCTTGCATTTATAGCCTTTCTTGAATAGTGGAATGAGTGTGTAATTTTCCAGACTCTTGGTACAGATCTTTCTCTAGTGAGAAGTTGTATATGATAACTAGGTGTGGAGCTATTGAATCAGCGTACTCTGAAAGGAACCTAATTAGTATACAATCTGGACAATACTTGCTTTTGGTAAGAGATTTAAGATGCTTTACAGCTCTGAGGAGACCTGCTACTAAGTTACGCATGCTAGCATCTGTTCTCAATTCAAAATCTGGAGTATTTTCTATGTCTTCTTTGGTGAAAGAATTTGGGAAAGGAGTCATTCCATGTCAAATCAACACACTTTAACGTGTTGGCTGCCGTGTGGCTGGCGACAGCCACAACAGGCGGTTCTGGCACACCTCTGACATCATTGCGGCAGTCAATGTGTTTAATACTAATTTTACCTCACCCTCTTAGAGATTTTGCTAAAAGTTGCTGAAACTAAGAAAAATACCAAATTTGAATTTTTTACTTCAAACCATTCCTGAAATGTGATCATGTAAACTCTTCAAAAACTGGCCAAAAATGTGTGATTGGTTTTTTTTTTCCTCTAATTTCCCTAGGAGCTGCCCTAATTATTGAGCTAGAGAGCTGGGAAAGGTGTCATTTTGCAGCATTTTTTTCATGCTCTTTCCAGTGATATACAATAAAATGTAGCTTCTAATTAATAACCTTTTCAAAATACTAATTAATATTTTGAGTTTATTATTATTATTTACAAAAAGTACATAATTGAAAATTTTACAAATACATACACAACTACTTCATACTGTTGTAAATCATATGCAAAATATAAATGTGTGATGATGATTGTTAAAACAAATTGACCAAACTGACCTTTAACAAACAGAAATTTCATTAAAATATAATGAAAGGTAAGTCAAAAACTATTAGAAATATCAAAATATCACCTTCTTGAAATGAAACTAATCAACATTTTCTATAGTTTCTTACAGTTTAAACTAATAGTCTATTAACTGGCAAAACAAAATGTTGAATGTGGGGCCTATAGCTAAGATTTAAATAAGTAGACTATTAATGTGATATTTCTGGTCCAAAAATGCACATTCCATTAGCACAGACTTCAACCACTGTATGAAAGCTGAGCATGCTTGTGTTCCGGTCTATGTAGGCAGGCTATGAACAAGCTGAAACAAGCACAGTGCTTGATCTCTGTAGAATCATTTAGAGACTGGAGCCATTGTTGAGAGGATATAGTGTGCATTGTTACCTTCAACGGCTTAGTCAAGGTTAATGTACCTACAGCATTATTTTGCAGTGTGGTTTTAGTGCAAATCATACGACGAAGACCACTCACCAGGCGAAGGAGCACAGGTGTGACAGCATCACAAATAAATAAATGAATACACACACACACACACACGCAATCGCAAGCTTTCGCAACCCAGTTGCGTCTTCAGGCAGTAGGGAAGGAGAGGGAAAAGGAAATGATGAGGGATTTAAGGAAGGGGGTAAGGAGCCATTCCAATCCCGGGAGAGGAAAGACTTACCTTGGGGGAAAAAATGGAGGGTAAACAAATGCACACATGCCCACACATTCACACAGACACAAGTACACCTAGGCAGACATACTGTAGAAAGCAAAGAAGTTAAGTTATTGAAGTTAAGAAGTTAGACAGAGATACCACTTGAGGCAGAGGCTCTGTCCAGAGAACCAATGCAAAGATGTTAAGAAGGTGGGTGGGAATTCAAATTTAGCGGAGGTTGAGACCAGGTGGGCAACGGGAAGAGAGAATATGCTGAAGGGCTAGTTCCCATCTCCGGAGTTCTGAAGGATTGGTGTCAGTGGGAAGTATGCAGATAACCCGGACGGTGTAGCACTGTGCCAAGATGTGCTGGCCGTGCACCAATGCGTGTTTAGCCACAGGGTGATCCTCGTTACCAACAAACACTGTCTGCCTATGTCCATTCATGCGAATGGACAGTTTGTTGCTGGTCATTCCCACATAGAACGCTTCACAGTGCAGGCATGTCAGTTGGTAGATCATGTGGGTACTATCGCAAGTGGCTCTGCCTTTGATCGTGTACACCTTCCGGGTTACGGGACTGGAGTAAGTGGTGGTGGAAGGGTGCATAGGGCAGGTTTTACAACGGGGGCGGTTACAAGGGTAGGAGCCAAAAGGTAGGGAAGGTGGTTTGGGGATTTCATAGGGGTGGACTAGGAGGTTACGGAGGTTAGGTGGGCGGCGGAAAGACACTCTCGGTGGAGTAGGAAGGATGTCATGAAGGACGGATCTCATTTCGGGGCAGGATTTAAGGAAGTCGTATCTTTGCTGGAGAGCCACATTTAGAGTCCGCTCCAGTCCCGGAAAGTATCCGGTGACAAGAGGGGCACTTCTGGGATTCTTCTGTTGAAGGTTCTGATTTTGGGGGGATGAGGTAGTAGCTCTGGCAATTTGTTTCTCTACCAGATTAGGAGGATAGCTGCGGGATGTGAAAGCTGTTAATAGGTTGTTGGAGTACTGGTTCAGAGCTTCAGGACTGGAGCAGACTCGTTTGCCACGAAGACCTAAGCTGTAAGGAAGGGAACGTTTGATATGGAATGGATGACAGCTGTCATAATGCAGGTACTGTTGTTTATTGGTAGGTTTGATGTGGACGGATGTGTGGAGTTGGCCGTTGGACAGATGGAGGTCGACATCGAGGAATGTGGCATGGGATTTGGAATAGGACCAGGTGAATTTGATGGGACCAAAGGAGTTGAGGTTGAAGAGGAAATTCTGGAGTTCTTCTTCACTGTGTGTCCAGATCATGAAGATATCATCAATGAATCTGTACCACACTTTGGGTTGACAGGCTTGGGTATCCAGGAAGGCTTCCTCTAAGCGTCCCATGAATAAGTTTGTGTACGAGGGGGCCATCCTGGTTCCCATGGCTGTTCCCTTTAGTTGTTGGTATGTCTGGCCCTCAAAAGTGAAGAAGTTGTGGGTTAGGATGAAGCTGGCTAGGGTATTAAGGAAAGAGGTTTTAGGTAGGGAAGTGGGTGGTCGGCGTGAAAGGAAATACTCCATCGCAGCAAGGCCCTGGGTATGTGGGATATTTGTGTATAGGGAAGTGGCATCAATGGTTACAAGGATGGTTTCTGGAGGTAACAGGCTGGGTAAGGATTTCAGGCGATCGAGGAAGTGGTTGGTGTCTTTGATGAAGGATGGGAGACTGCACATGATGGGTTGAAGGTGTTGGTCTATGTAGGCAGAGATTCGTTCTGTAGGGGCTTGGTAACCAGCCACAATGGGGCGGCCGGGATGATTGGGTTTGTGAATCTTGGGAAGTAGGTAGAAGGTGGGAGTGCGGGGTGTCGGCGGGGTCATGAGGTTAATGGAGTTAGGTGAAAGGTTTTGTAGGGGGCCTAAGGTTTTGAGGATTCCTTGAAGCTCTGCCTGGACATCGGGGATGGGATTGCCATGAAAGACTTTATATGTGGTACTGTCTGAGAGCTGACGCACTCCCTCTGCCACATACTCCCGCCGATCAAGTACCACTGTCGTGGAGTCCTTGTCGGCAGGGAGAATGATGATGGAATGGTCAGCCTTCAGATCACGGATAGCTCAGCTTTCGCAACCCAGTTGCTTCTTCAGGCAGAAGGGAAGGACAGGAAAAAGGAAATGATGAGGGTTTTAAGGAAGGGGGGTAAGGAGCCATTCCAATCCCGGGAGAGGAAAGACTTACCTTGGGAGAAGAAAAGGAAGGTGAACAAATACACACACACCCGTACATTTACACAGACGCAAACACTCCTAGGCAGACATACTATAGAAACCAAAGAAGTTAAGAAGTTAGACAGATATGCCACTTGAGGCAGAGGCTCTGTCTAGAGAACCGAGGCAAAGATGTTGAAGATGGCAGGCGGAAATTCAAATTTAGCGGAGGTTAAGACCAGGTGGGCAACGGGAAGAGAATATATGCTGAAGGGCTAGTTCCCATCTCCGGAGTTCTGAAGGATTGGTGTCGGTGGGAAGTATCCAGATGACCAGGACGGTGTAGCACTGTGCCAAAATGTGCTGGCCGTGCAGCAAGGCATGTTTAGCCACAGGGTGATCCTCGTTACCAACAAACACTGTCTGCCTGTGTCCATTCATGCGAATGGACAGTTTGTTGCTGGTCATTACCACATAGAACGCTTCACAGTGCAGGCATGTGAGTTGGTAGATCACGTGGGTACTGTCGCAAGTGGCTCTGCCTTTGATCATGTACACCCTCCAGGTTATGGGACTGGAGTAAGTGGTGGTGGAAGGGTGCATAGGGCAGGTTTTACAAGGGGGGCGGTTACAAGGGTAGGAGCCAGAAGGTAGGGAAGGTGGTTTGGGGATTTCATAGGGATGGACCAGGAGGTTACAGAGGTTAGGTGGGCGGCGGAAAGACACTCTTGGTGGAGTAGGAAGGATGTCATGAAGGATGGATCTTATTTCGGGACAGGATTTAAGGAAGTCGTATCCTTGCTGGAGAGCCACATTCAGAGTCCGCTCCAGTCCCGAAAAGTATCCGGTGACAAGAGGGGCACTTCTGGGATTCTTCTGTTGAAGGTTCTGAATTTGGGGGGATGAGGAAGTGGCTCTGGCAATTTGCTTCTCTATCAGATTAGGCGGATAGCTGCGGGACGTGAAAGCTGTTATTAGGTTCTTGGTGTACTAGTTTAGAGCTTCGGGACTGGAGCAGACTCGTTTGCCATGAATACCTAAGCTGTAAGGAAGGGAACGTTTGATGTCGAATGGATGGCAGCTGTCATAATGCAGGTACAGTTGCTTATTGGTAGGTTTGATGTGGACGGATGTGTGAAGTTGCCGTTGGACAGATGGAGGTCGACATCGAGGAAAGTGGCATGGGATTTGGAATAGGACCAGGTGAATTTGATGGGACCAAAGGAGTTGAGGTTGAAGAGGAAATTCTGGAGTTCTTCTTCACTGTGAGTCCAGATCATAAAGATGTCATCAATGAATCTTTACCAAACTTTGGGTCGACAGGCTTGGGTATCCAGGAAGGCTTCCTCTAAACGTCCCATGAATAAGTTTGCGTACGAGGGGGCCACCCTGGTTCCCATGGCTGTTCCCTTTAGTTGTTGGTATGTCTGGCCCTCAAAAGTAAAGAAGTTATGGGTTAGGATTTTTTTTTTTTTTTTTTTTTTTTTTGTGGTTTTAGGGCGCACAACTTCTATGGTCATTAGCGCCCAGTCAAAAACATTGATTCGCTATAATCTCAAAAAAATGGTGACTGTCAGAACATCAACAAGAGGCTAAAAACGAAAGATAAAAGACAATTAAAAGGGATAAATATCCTTAGATAGGTTGGCCAAGTTCATAAAACGCAAAACCCGAGCAGCTGCTCGTGTGTCATCAGCTAAAATTTCCTCCAGAGTAGACGGAAAGTGAAGGGCTACACGGAGATGATTAAAATTAACACAAGTCAGTAAAACATGTCGCACTGTCAGCAGTTCACCGCAGGAGCACAGCGGTGCAGGTTCGGCGGATAGCAAGTGACGGTGGCTGAAACGGCAATGACCGATCCGCAACCGAGCCAGGATGACCTCCTCCCGCCGAGAGGGGCGTGAGGATGTCCTCCAAGCGGTCGGGATCGGTTTGACAGTTCGCAATTTATTGTTGTACAGTGAAAGCCACACACTGTGCCATTGCGACACAATACTCCGGCGAAGAGCCCGTTGAACATCGTCCGATGGGACGCAAAAGGTAGCCATGCGAGGCAAAAGAGCTGCTGCCTTGGCTGCTGTGTCGGCGGCCTCATTCCCGGGCACACCCACATGGCCAGGGACCCACAGGAAAGAAACGTGACAGCTGTCAGCCGCCAGCAACTGGAGGGAGCGTTGGATCCGATACACGAGAGGATGGTTCGAGAAAGGGTCCTTAAGACTCTGCAGGGCACTAAGGGAGTCAGTAACATATGGCATAGAAAGGTTGGCGGTGGCGGCAGGTATACAAAACGGCCTGGTGGAGGGCGAAAAGCTCAGCCGTGAAGGTCGAGCACCGGTCAGGGAGCTTGTATTGGAACCGGTTGTCCCCGACGACGAAGGCAGATCCGACACCGGCAGTGCTCTTGGAACCATCAGTGTATATAAATACGGCATTATCGAACCGCGAACGGAGTTCGACAAGCCTCGAGCGGAATACCAAATCCGGAGTGCTCTCCTTGGGGAGCGAACTAAGTTCGAGGTGTGTGTGAACCTGGGCCTGATGCCACGGTGGCAATGGGCTTTCGCTCAACCGAAGGGTGGAAGGAAGGGTAAAATCGAGCCGTTGTTGCAGGCGGCGAAACCGAACTCCCGGTGGAAGCAAGGCAATCGCAGACAACTGATATTGGCGATCGAGTGAGTCGTCAAAAAATAATCTGTAAGAGGGATGGTTGGGCATCGACCGTAGGCGGCATGCATAACGACACAAGAGTATGTCACGTCGAGTGGTCAAGGGTAATACAGCAGCCTCGGCATACAGACTTTCAACTGGGCTGGTATAAAATGCACCGGTCGCCAGACGTAATCCACGATGGTGGATAGAGTTGAGACGGCGGAGAATCGACGGCCGTGCTGAAGAGTACACAAGGCTTCCATAGTCGAGCTTCGACTGAACAATGGCCTGGTAAAGGTGAAGCAGGACGGTATGATCCGCTCCCCATGACGTGCCACTGAGGACACGAAGAACGTTAAGGGATCGGGCACAACGGGCAGCCAGGTAGGACACGTGTGTGGACCAGCAAAGTTTCCGATCCAACATGAGTCCCAAGAATTTCGTAGTCTCCACGAAAGGGAGAGCAACAGGGCCGAGACGTAGAGAAGGTGGAAGAAATTCCTTGTATCTCCAAAAATTGATACACACAGTTTTCTCAGTGGAGAATCGGAAGCCGTTTGCGATGCTCCAGGAATATAGACGGTCAAGACAGCGTTGGAGAGAACGCTCCAAGAGACACGTCCGCTGGGCGCTACAATAAATTGTGAAATCGTCAACAAAAAGAGATCCGGAGACGTCGGCTGAAAGGCAGTTCACGATCGGATTGATTGCAATGGCAAAGAGCGCCACACTCAAGACGGAGCCCTGTGGTACCCCATTCTCCTGGCAAAAGGTATCTGACAAAACAGAGCCCACCCGTACCCGGAACTTGCGATCCGCCAAAAACGCTTGAATGAAAAGAGGAAGGCGGCCCCGAAGGCCCCATTTGTGCAATGTGCGGAGAATGCCCGCTCTCCAACAGGTATCGTATGCCTTCTCCAAGTCGAAGAACACGGCTACTGTTTGACGCTTCTTTAGAAAGTTGTTCATAATGAAGGTCGACAACGTAACGAGGTGGTCAGCAGCAGAGCGGTGTCGACGAAAACCGCATTGGATATTAGTCAGGAGGCGGCGAGATTCGAGGAGCCAGACCAACCGAGCGTTAACCATGCGTTCCATCACCTTACAGACGCAGCTCGTCAGAGAAATGGGACGATAACTGGAAGGAAGGTGTTTGTCCTTCCCTGGTTTGGGGATGGGGACAACAATGGCTTCACGCCAACTTGTGGGAACATGACCTTCAGTCCATATGCGATTGTAGGTACTAAGAAGAAAGCACTTGCCCGCAGGAGAGAGGTTCTTTAGCATCTCAATATGAATGGAATCGGGCCCGGGAGCAGAAGACCGGGACAGGGCGAGAGCACGATCTAGCTCCTGCATGGTGAAGGCGACGTTATAATTTTCACGATTAAAGGAGCGGAAAGAAGGCGGCCGTGCCTCCTCTACCTGTTTGCGAGGGAGAAAGGCAGGGTGGTAATGGGCAGAGCTCGAAACCTCTGCAAAGAAACGACCCAATGCGTTTGAAACATCAGCTGGGTCCACGAGGACCGCGTTCTCCACGGTCAGGCCAGGAATCGGGGAGTGGACCTTGATGCCGGACAAACGGCGTAGGCCACCCCAGACAACCGTGGAGGGAGTAAAACGGTTAAAAGAACTAGTAAAAGCTGTCCAGCAAGCTTTCTTGCTGTCGTTTATGATACGACGGCACTGCGCTCTCATACGTTTGTAATTGATGCAATTCTCCAAAGTTGGCTGGCGGCGGAAGGTGCGTAAGGCACGGCGTCGGGCTCGAAGCGCGTCGCGGCAGGCTGCAGTCCACCAAGGGACCTGGACACGACGTGGAGAAGAGGATGTACGAGGTATGGAACGTTCAGCAGCAGTGAGAATAACCTCTGTGAGGTATTCGACCTGACTGTCACAGTTGGGAAAATGCTGATTGTGAAAAACAGCCATGGAAGAATAAAGCCCCCAGTCGGCTTTAGAAATGTTCCAACTGGTGGGACGTGGAGATGGGGAATGATGTAGGAAGTGGATGATACAAGGGAAATGGTCACTCGAGTACGTGTCAGAAAGTGCATACCACTCAAACCGACCGGCAAGCTGAGGAGTGCATATTGCGAGGTCTATATGGGAATAAGTGTGTGTTGTGTCAGAAAGGAAGGTCGGTGCACCGGTGTTGAGACAGACAAATTCGAGGTGGTGGAGAAGGTCCACCAAAAGGGAGCCTCTCGGACAAGGTGCCGGAGAGCCCCATAGGGGGTGGTGGGCATTAAAGTCGCCTACCAACACGAAAGGTGAAGGGAGCTGGTCAACAAGGTTTAGCACATCTGCCCTTGTAAGGGCAGATGACGATGGCGAATATATATTACAGAGGGAGAAGGTAAATGTGGATAAGGTGATGCGGACGGCAACTGCCTGTAGGTGAGTGTGCAAGGAAATGGGATGGAAATAGACGTCGTCTCGAAGGAGCATCAGAACCCCTCCATGGGCTGGGACACCTTCCACGGGTGGCAGGTCGAACCGCACAGAGGTGTAGTGTGGAAAGTCTGCACGATCACGTGGACGCAACTTAGTTTCCTGGAGGCAGACTAGAAACGGGCAGTGCAATCGAAGGAGTAGTTTTAACTCCTCCCGATTAGAACGAATGCCGCGAATGTTCCATTGAAGGAGCGCCATGATAAAAATGAGAGAAGAAATAAAGATAAAAACCAAGTAGCGAGCGGGGTCACCTCGACGGCCGCTGAGGACCGGATTTCGAGGGAGCACTGCTATCGCTGTCTGGGGGCAAAGGGTCATGTTCCATTGGTTCGACCGACGCGCCTGCCACCTCCCTGAGTTGATCAGGAGGGGCAGTTTCCACCGCCGGTAAAGGGCCGGGCGCCCGGCAAACGGAGCGTCCCGGTGAAACAGAAGACGGCCGAGGCCGGCAACTGTTGGACGGCGCAACAGATGGGTCACGCCTCGGCGGGGAAGGAGAGGAACTCTTTTTCTTGTCAGCTCTTCTGGAAGAGTGACGGCGGGAAGAGGCAGTTGACGGTTGGGAAGCCTGAGAACGCAGAAAATCCTCACGGACGGGTTCCTTTTTCAAGGTCCGGGCATCTTGTTTAGGTGCCCGCGGTTTACTAGAGGTTGACGAAAACTGTACCTTAGAAGCAGCAGGAGGAAGCGGGGACGTGGAACGGGCAATCTTCGGGCTGGCGGATCGCACAACTGTGTCAGCGAAAGTGAAATCACATGTCTGGGTACTGGAATCCTTGGTAGGTCGAGTTGAGGTGAGTACCTTACTGTATGTACCCGCTGGGAGGACAGTGGGCTTTCGACTCGCCAACAACTTATGAGCGGCAGATGTTGATACCTTCTCCGTAACCCGAATTTGCTGGATTACCTTCTCATCCTTGTAGACAGGGCAGTCGCGAGAGGAAGCCGCATGGTCACCGTTGCAGTTTAGGCAGTGAGGGGACGGAGGTGGGCAATCCCCCTCATGGGCGTCCCTACCACAAGTGACACACTTTGCTGCATTTGGGCAATGTTCACGGGTATGGTTGTACCTGTGGCACTGAAAACAGCGCGTTGGGTTAGGCACATAAGGTCGGACGGAGATGACTTCATACCCTGCTTTGACCTTCGACGGAAGGTCAACTCTGTCGAACGTCAAAAACACAGTACGAGTCGGTGTCAATTGGTTATCGACCTTTTTCATCACCCTGTGGACGGCTGTCACACCCTGATCGGACATATACGATTGGATGTCTTCATCAGACAACCCATCAAGGGATCTCGTAAAAACTACACCCCGTGACGAGTTGAGTGTGCGGTGCGCTTCTACCTTAACTGGAAACGTGTGCAACAACGTAGTACGTATCAGTTTTTGGGCTTGGAAGGCACTTTCCACTTCCAGCAACAATGTGCCATTGCGCTGACGTGAACAGGTTTTAACAGGGCCAGCAAATGAATCTACACCTTTCTGTATAACGAAAGGATTGACAGAATTGAAATCCTTTCCGTCGGTGCGAGAGACAACCAGAAATTTAGGTACATTAGGCAGAGTCTTTTTAGGCTGAGGCGAGTCTAACTTACGTTTATGGGTCAACGTCACGAAAGAAGATAAGGAAGTCATCGCGGAAGTGTCCCCCGTGATTACCGGCGTCTCCGATGGCGCGCTCCTTCCTAGTGGGGGCCCTCTCCGAGGGCTTACCCGCCTTAGGTGATTGTTCACACCTCAGGTCACACCTCCCGAGAACTGACGGAGGGACCAATCGGCACGTTCGGAAGGTACCAGCTCGGGTAATCACCCCTCCCTGGGCCTGGCCTTTACCAGGGGGTACGTACGTGCCTTACTTGTCTACCCGGGGCGGGGAATTACGCGTTACCCCGTCACCTGCTACGCACGTAAATGCGTGGGTCGGCCTTCAGACACGCACAGGGAGGAAAGAAGAAGAGGATAGGAAATGAAGAGAAAGAAGGAAGAAGTGTCTCAAACGCCGAAGCGGAGACTAATGAAGAGAAGAAGGCTAGGAGAGTACAAGGAGAGAGAGACAGAAAACAAAGGGTAAGAAAGGAAGGAACGAAGGAAGAAAAACCACAACAAGAACCACCGTAGCTCACGAAATATGCCCGTCTCCGGGCGAAGGCATAAACCGGGAGGGACAGTGAAGCAGCCTGGGGCAGAAGAAAGGCTGCTCCGGCTCGGGGCCCCGTGCGCGCCACACACGTACCCACAAAAGAACTGTGGGCCCCCTGGGGGGATGGGTTAGGATGAAGCTGGCTAGGGTATTGAGGAAAGAGGTTTTAGGTAGGGAAGTGGGTGGTCGGCGTGAAAGGAAATACTCCATCGCAGCGAGGCCCTGGGCATGTGGGATGTTTGTGTACAAGGAAGTGGCATGAATGGTTACAAGGATGGTTTCTGGAGGTAACAGGCTGGGTAAGGAATCCAGGCGATCGAGGAAATGGTTGGTGTCTTTGATGAAGGATGGGAGACTGCACATGATGGGTTGAAGGTGTTGGTCTATGAAGGCAGAGATTCGTTCAGGAGGGGCTTGGTAACCGGCCACAATGGGGCGGCCGGGATGATTGGGTTTGTGTATCTTGGGGAGTAGGTAGAAGGTGGGGGTGCGGGGTATCGGTGGGGTCATGAGGTTAATGGAGTCAGGTGAAAGGTTTTGTAGGGGGCCTAAGATTTTGAGGATTCCTTAAATGCCGGCCGCGGTGGCCGAGGTGACTGAGGCGCTCCAGTCACGGTCAGCACGGCCACTACGGTCGGGGGTTCGAATCCCCCCTTGGGCATGGATATTTGTGCCGTCCTAGTTCGTAAGTAGTTCATAAGTAGTTTGTAAGTTTAGGGACTGATGACCCCGTAGTTAAGTCCCATAAGCTTAACAAACATTTGAACATTTTGATTCCTTGAATCTCTGCCTGCACATCAGGGATGGGATTGCCATGAAAGACTTTATATGTGGTACTGTCTGAAAGCTGACGCAGTCCCTCAGCCACATACTCCCGCCGATCAAGTACCACGGTCGTGGATCCCTTGTCGGCTGGGAGAATGACGATGGAATGGTCAGCCTTCAGGTCATGGATAGCTCGGGATTCAGCTGCGGTAATGTTCGGAGTAGGATTAAGGTTTCTCAGGAGAGACTGGGAAGTAAGGAATTCCTGGAAGGTTTGAAGAGGGTGATTTTGAGGAAGAGCAGGTGGGTCTCGCTGTGACGGAGGACGGAACTGTTCTAGGCAGGGTTCAATTGGAATGATGTCTTGGGGATCTGGGTCATTAGGAGTAGGATTATTTTTCTTCGTGGCAAATGGGTATATCCAGCAAAGACTACGAGTATAGGAAAGTAGATCTTTGACAAGAGCTGTTTGGTTGAATTTGGGAGTAGGACTAAAGGTGAGGCCTTTGGATAGGACAGAGGTTTCAGATTGGGAGAGAGGTTTGGAGGAGAGGTTGACTACTGAATTATGATGTTGTGGTTCCAGATTGTGTGGATTGGAGGTGTTTTTTTTTTTGTTTTTTTTTTTTTTTTTGGGGGGTGGGGGTGTTTAGTGCGCACAACTGCTGAGGTCATTAGCGCCCAACACTGCCCGTAGTAAAATCAAACCGGGGTTAGATCTTAAATGGCTTTCACCATATTTGCACGATGTATAAAAAGTAAAACTATGTTATCAGAAAGCGGATCATCAGCTAAAATATCAGACATTTCAAATGGTAAATATAGATCACGACGGAGACGATTAAAAAACGGACATTGCACTAAAACATGGTACACAGTAAAAGGTTCATCACAGTGCTCACATAAGGGAGCAGGATCACCACAAAGTAAATACTGGTGGCTATAAAAGCAGTGGCTAATACGAAGCCAGGCCAGGATAATCTCCTCTTGGCGTGAGGGTCGAGCTGACGTTGACCAGAGATCATGCACAGGTTTAATGGCTCACAATTTGTTCCCTGACAGGGATGACCAATGTAAAAACCAGCGGGAGATTATAAGCTGGGAGACACCAGCTCGAAGGTCATCAGAGCTAGTAGAAAAGGTAGATAGCCGAGGGAGGAGAACTGCCTCCTTGGCAGCCGTATCCGCAGACTCATTCCCCAACACTCCCACGTGGCCAGGGACCCACAGAAACGTCATAGTAGTTCCGCTTGCTGAAAGAGAGGTAAGGCAATTGCAAATGCTTTGTACGAGGGGATGGACAGGATAACAGGATATAGCGTGTGAAGGCTCAACAGAGCTCTCTGTGAGTCCGAGCAAATGACAGTCTTATTGAGCGAGTTTCGCCGGACGTATTGGGTGGCTTGATATAATGCATACAGCTCATCTGTAAAAATGGAACTCCACTCACGGAGACGACATTTAAACGAAGCGTTGCCAAGTACAAAGGCACACCCAACACCCTGATCTGTCTTTGAGCCATCAGTGTAGCTGAACAAATTGTCATCAAATTTGAACTGGAGTGTGAGAAATTCTCTCCGGTAAATGAAACGGGGTGTGGAGTCCTTTGGAAGAGAATGAAGGTCTAAGTTAACACAGACTTCGGGGCTTCGCCACAGTGGATAGGTGCTCTCTCCAGTCGGGAAAATAGTAGGCATTGTAACGCCGCGGTGGCCAAGTAACAAACACAAGCGTACTCCCGGTGGTAGCAGAGCAGACGGGCACATGGCAAAGAGACCATCACGTGAGTCATTAAAGAAAACTGCATACGTTGGGTGTCCTCACATTGATGACAAATGGCTAAGCAGGAGTTCCCGGCGGTAAGAAGGGGGTAGTTCAGCGGCCTCGGCATAGAGGCTCTCAATGGGGCTAGTGTAAAACGCTCCCATTGCTAGACGGATGCCTTGGTGGTGGATTGTGTTAAGGCGGTGCAGTATGGATGGTCGAGCCAAAGAATAAACGATGCTTCCATAGTCCAGTTTGGACCAAATTATGGTGTGATACAGATGGAGGAGAGTAGACCGATCAGCTCCCCATGAGGTGCCACTTAATACCTACAGCACATTGAGAGAGCAGGTACAGCGAGCTGCCAAACGAGATATGTGGGGAGACCAACTTAACTTCCTGTCGAAAACAAGTCCCAAGTACGTCGTGGTCTCCACAAATGGATGTACTATGGGGCCCAGACGAAGGGACGGGCGAAGGAACTCCTTCTGCTACCAGAAGTTCATGCAGACTGTCTTGTCAGCCGAGAATCGAAAGCCAGTGTCCATACTCCAGGTGTAGAGAGTGTCTAGGCACCGTTGAAGGCACCGCTCCAGGAGACCCGTTTGCTCAGAGCTGCTGTAGATCGCGAATCGTCGACAAAGAGGGACACCGACACTCCCGGTGGTAGATGATCGCTATAGAATTGATTGCCACTGCAAGTAAAACAACGCTCAGGACCGAGCCCTGGGGGACCCCGTTCTCCTGAATGAAAGTGCTCGATAAAACCGAACCAACATGCACTTTATAAACACGGTCTGTTAAAAATTCCCGGATAAAAATTGGCAGACGACCCCCAAAAACCCCATGAATGCAGAGTACGGAGGATGCTCATCCTCCAGCAGGTGTTGTATGCCTTTTCCAGATCAAAGAACACCGCTGCTATCTGGCGCTTCTGTAAAAAGTTATTCATTACTGAAGTAGATAGGGCGACGAGATGATCCACTGCAGAACGGTGCTTGCGAAACCCACATTGGACATTAGAAAGGAGATGTCGCGTTTCAAGCCACCATACCAGGCGCCTGTGAATCATGCGTTCCATCACCTCGCATACGCTACTGGTTAGAGAAATGGGGAGGTAGCTGGAAGGGAGAAATTTGTCCTTCCCAGGCTTTGGTATGGGAATAACTATGGCTTCATGCCAGTGTATGGAAAGGTGCCTTCTATCCATATGCGGTAGTAGGTGGCCAGTAGGAAGTGCAAGCTCGTTGGTGAAAGGTGTTGCAACATCGCTACATGAATGCCATCTGGTTCTGGAGCGGAGGACCACGAAGACGAGAGTGCGTGGTGGAGCTCTTGCACAATAATCTCGGTATTGTAGCATTCACGGTTATGAGAGGTAAAGGACAATGGAGTCGCCTCCACTGTCCGTTTCCTAGCGAGGAAAGCATCAGTGTAGTGTGAAGAGCTAGAGACCTCTGCAAAATGTCGACCCAGTGCGTTGGCTATTTGTGGAGGGTCGGCGATGGTGTCAGTTGTGACACAGAGACCTGGAATCGAGGAATGAGCCATAGTACCTGATATTTTTCTGAGGTTACCCCAAATGATGGAGGAAGGGGTAGACCTATTAAAAGAGCTCATGAATGAGTGCCAACTGGCGCGTTTTCAGTTGTGAAAGAGGCGACGACAATAGTCCTGCTGCCGTTTGTATCAGATGCAGTTGTCAAGCATGGGCCGTTGTTTGAAGGTTCTAAGGGCATGTCTTCGTGCTCACAGAGTGTCATGGCATTCCGCGATCCACCACGGGCAAGGGGACGACGTGCTTGGGTAGTCTTACAGGGGATGGAACATCCCGTGGCTGTGAGAATAACTGTGGTAATGTGTTCTACTTGGTCATCTATACTAGGATATTGATGAGTACCAAAATCCACCAGCGCTTTGGTTATCTGCCAGCGGTGTGGATGCTCAAGGGTGTCAGGTGTCATTACACATGGAAAATGATCGCTCGAATGTGTGTCTGACAGAACAGACCATTCAAGATGCTGTACCAGCCGAGCAGTGCAGATAGATAAATCTATATGGCTGAAAGTGTTTGTGGAGTCCAAAAGACAAGTTGGTTCACCAGTGTTAAGACAGGTGAGCTAAACGTGGTTCAGTATATCTGCCAGGAGGTAGCCCCGTGGACATGGTCGTGGAGCCCCCAAGGGGGTGGTGGGCATTGAAATCGCCCACCAACAAAAACGGCCTCAGAAGCTGGTCAATAAGATCTAGATGATAAGATCTAGTGATGGGAAAGGAGGAAGGAGCGTAAATATTGCATAGTGTGAAGATAAATCCAGGAACGTTTATTCGGACAGCAACAGCTTGTAGTGGAGTACACAAAGGGACGGGTGTACTGTGTACGTCATCCCAAATGAGCAACATTACGCCCCCGTGGTCTGAAATTCCTGCCACTGGAGGAAGGTCAAAGCGAACGGCAGTGTAGTGTGGGAAAGTAATTCTAGTACCAGGGAGCAATTTTGTCTCCCGTAGAGAGAAGCTGCAGTTCTGTCCAATTCGACCAGGTACCACGAATGTTCCATTGAAGAATATCCATAGTAGGATAAAAAGAGATGGAGGTGGACATCAGCCCAATGAAGGTGGCAGGCCACAATGCAAATGTTCGCAACTAGTGGTGTCTGAGACGGGAGGGTCTTGCTCCGTATTCTCAGAGGTGACCACAGCAGCCGCGTGACGGTGGTCGGCAGCCCCATCTTTGGCTGATGCACCTGGAGAGACTATAGGCTTCCAGGGGATGCCATCGTCACATTTTGAGGTAGAAGGGGGGGGGGGGGAGTTTTCCCCCTACTTGACTTCTTGGAGCCCTGGTGAAGCTCCTTGCTAGGCTCAGATGTTTTGGAAGGGGATGAGGAGGAAATCTTCGCACGAATGCTCCTTCTTAGACTTACGGGTCTCGATCTGTGGTTTCACAGCTGAAGATTTGGAAGAGGTATTCACACTTTTCGTCGAACTTGACACCTTTGTCGATGTAGACTGTAGGTCACATGTCTGTGTGGCCATATCCCGTGTTTGTGGAGGCGCTGCAACTACAGTACTGTAGTTACCATGTGGTGGGGTCTTAGGCTTATGACTGACATACATCTTATGTGCAACTGTTAATGGAACCTTTTCCTTGACACATATTTCCTGTATGGGCTGTTCATCGGCAAACACGGGGCATTCCCGGGAGGAGGCAGCATGATTCCCGTTACAATTGATGCAATGGGGGGATGGTGGTGGACAATTCCCCTCATGTGCATCTTTACCACAGGTGACGCATGTTACCAGGATCTTGCATGACTGACTTGTGTGATTAACACCGAGTAGGGTTAGGGATATAAGGCCGTACTGTGACTACCTCATATCCTGCCTTGATCTTTGGCGGCAGAGCCACTTGGTCGAAGGTCAGAAACATGTGAGTGGGGACTAAAACATTGTTCTCCTTTTTTGTCACTCGGTGTACTGCGCTGCCAGATATTCCTTTAGTTCATCCTCAGTCAGACCGTTTAAACAGGCTGAGTAGACTACCTCTCGGGAATAATTGAGGGTTGGATGAAGCTCAACACGAACTGGGTAACTATGGAGCAAATTAGCCTTGAGCAGCTGCTGTGCCTGGGAGCCACTTTCTGTTTCAAACAGTAGTGTTTCATTACGCAGGCGGTTGCAGGTTTTAACTGGGCCAGCAATGGCATCAACCCCTTTCTGAATGATAAATGGGTTTACCGACGAGAAGGATTGTCCTTCCTCAGTACGGGTAACCACAAGGAACTTAGATGTCAATTGTAGATGCTTCTGTTCAGATACACTATTATCCAGTATGTCAACTTCCAGAGACTCTTCTTTCTTTCTTTCTTTCTTTCTTTCTGTATCTCCGATGGCATGCTCCTTCCTACTGAGGGCCCCCAACGGAAGCACACCCGCCTTGGGTGATTGTTCCCACCCCAGGTTGCACCTCCCGATCTACAGACAGGGGGACCAATCGGAGAATCGGAAAGGTATCAGCGCAGGCAATCGCCCCTCCACGGGCCTGGCCTTAACCAGGGGTACACACGCACCCTACATGCCTGCCTGAGGCTGGGACTTAAGCATTACCCAATCACCGATATGGGTGGCCTTCAGGTGCGTACAGGGAAGAGGAAGAAAGAAATAGTAGAAGAAGAAGCCTCAAACGCTGATTCAGAGGCAAAGAAAGGGCTCTATCCAAAATCGTTTGTACTTCGGTTCTCCGAAGGATGCACAGACTTGGTTCCCAAGAGAGGGGAAAAGGACAGTTGGAGAAGCGTCGTGTAGCATGGAAAAGAAAGAGTGCCACAAAGGCTGGGGCCCCCGTGCTCGCCATGCATGTACTCACCACAGAGCGGTGAGCCCCCCTTTCAATTTCTTTTACAGTAATAGAAGACATTTGAATCTCATTAACATTTAAAACACCTGAATTTTGTAAAAGAACCATTGCCTCAACAGAATCCATACATCCAATTTGGGGTGCAGTTGACATAAAATGACTGTTGAAAATCTCTGCTACTTCATCAGGTTATGAATGATTTTATTTATATTAGCACCCCCTAAAGTTTATTTTATTTTATTTATATTAGCACCCCCTAAAGTTTCTCTTGTCGATCTTTTGATTGTACCTCATAGGGTTTTCATTTTATTATTAAAGGAATCAATCTTATACCTAACAGACATACTCTTTGCTTGTCTTAATACCCATTTCAGGATACTACAATACAGTTTGTAGTGAACTTATCTTTCAGATGTTTTGCATTCCCTAAGTGTAGCCAACAGCTGTCTTTTTCTTTTGCATGTAGTTTTAATCACCTGAGTGCAGTGGCGGACTAAGGGGGGGACCTCCAAATCTCCAAAGCTGTTTTTTTTCCAGACTGTCTCATGCCTCTCATCCTGGGGGCCTCCAAATCTCAAAAGTTATCTTTTTTATAATAATACATGTATTTCCAAGTGGACGGGAGGTCTCAATTTGCCACCGCTCCACGCCTCCAACAGCCTTAATCTACCACTGCCTGAGCGACCTAGCATTTTTTTTTATTATGGTCACTGTAATTTCTATTAACAGTACTTTTCGGGAAGGGGGGGGGGGCACGGAAGCTGGCTCAAACAAACACACGAATTGTTCTCAAAACAGTTTAAACTTATCACCTACATTATAGATTGGTCCCCAGCTGATATCCTGTAAGGAAATCCTGAAGCTTATCAGATTTTCAGTACTAATGCATCTGTAGTTTGAACTACAGGAACTGACTTTCCTGAGTGGATTAACACCTCTGATTCTAAGTAACTGACCATAGTGGTCAGACCATTTAAAATTTGTTTTACTGCTACATTTTGATATCCGATCTTATCAATGAAAATATTGTCAGTGAGACACTTTAAGTTGTCTGTTACTCTTGTGGAAAAAATCTACAGTATCGTTTACATTATAAGTGTTCATTAAGTGAGAAAGAGCCCTGTTACCATTTTCAGTGAGAAAGTTATAAAGTCCCCCCCAGAACTATAACAGCTTGATTTAGGAAAAAAAAACATAATTAAGGAGAGCTACTTATTTTAAGAAAATACACAATTTTTCCCCTGGAGCTATACATATTGTAATTACAATGATTTCTAGGCCTACCTTTGTATTTATGATAATACCACTAACTTCTAAGTGTTCCTCAATGCAGATTTAGCTTAAGTCCAATGATCTGTACACTATATTGTCTCTAACGTACATAATAACTCCTCGTATCAACAAATATTCTCTATAGTAGGCTGCTATACTGTAATCGTCTAGTTTCAACATGGTAATGGGTTCTCTTATTCAGTGTTCTGTGATACACAGTTCTTAAGCACCATCCAGAAGATCACTGTCACTAATATTTAATGCCAACCGTTCTAATTTATTATGGAGGTCCTGAATTGTACGATGAAATATAGGAAAAGTATTGCTAATATTAGTTACAACACTGCAGTATTTTAAATCACACTCAAGAGTTCGGTAAGATTTAGTGGACTAACTTGTAGACTGAGCTGTCATAACCTTTTTACCTATGGGTATTGGTATGCTGCTATACTAGGATGTTCCATCCATTGTGACAAAAAATAAGAGTTGGTGGTAACAGAACAAAAATTGTGTAGAGGTGAATAGCCCGAAGATTGGTGATCTTTTACAGAAACTTGATATTTAGTGAGAGCTTCAGTGTAAGAGCTTATAACACTTTTCACAACAAAACCCTGTCTCATAATCTAATAGAAAATCCAAAGATATTCTAGTCATATGTGAAGTACATGAGCACCAAGACACAATAGGTTCTTTGTGCAATGGCAATGCTAGTGATGACAGTGGTGCTAAAGCAGAGTTATTAAATACAGCTATTTAACCTCACTATTTTAGATTTTGCTAAAATTTAGTATACCTACAGTGGGTGATGAGACTAAGAAAAATACCAAATTTCAAACCATTCCTGAAATATGGCTGTGTAACTCTGTGTCCTATTGTGGATTAACTGGTGTACAAGAGGGTGTTGTGATTGAATGACTGTAGTAGGATGCAGGATAACTAGGAATGAATTTCTAGCGGTAAATGTAGAAAAATGTAAGGTGATGCAGATGAGCAAGAGAAACAATCACATAATGTTCGAATATAGCAGTAGTAGTGTGCTACTTGAGAGAGTCAAGTCAATTAAATACCTAGGCGTCACGCAGCACAGCGATATGAAATAGAACGAACATATAAGGCAGTCGACTTCGCTTCATTGGGAGATTTTTGAGAAGGTGTGATTTGTCTGTAAAGGAGACCACATATAAAACGCTTGTAGTACACTGTTTTGAGTATTGCTGAAGTG
This sequence comes from Locusta migratoria, assembly GCA_026315105.1. NCBI lineage: Eukaryota > Metazoa > Arthropoda > Insecta > Orthoptera > Acrididae > Locusta > Locusta migratoria. The sequence continues at coordinate 660,665,982 of CM048746.1, forward strand.
TTTGGGATCCCCACCAGACAACATAGAGAAGTTCAGAGGTGGGTGGCGAGGTTTCTAACCAGCAGATGCAATCAATGCGCGAGTGTTGCCGAAATAGTTTAGGAACTGAACTGGGAATCGCTGGAGGGGAGGCGACATTCTTTTCGACATACACTGTTGAAAAAATTTAGAGGGCCAGAATTTGAGGTGGATTGCAGAACGATTCTACTGCTGCCAACCTACATTTTGCGTAAAGACCACAAGGAAAACATTAGAAAGAGTAGGGCATGTATGGATGCATACAAGTATTCGTTTTTCTGTCGTCCGATATGGGAATGGAACAGGAAAGCAAGTAACCAGTAGTAGTAGTAGTAGTAGTAGTAGTAATAGTAGTAGTACTGAGTACCCTCTCCTATGCACCTATGCCCGTAATGTGTTCCCACTTTTTAGGTCGATCCGGTCAACCGATCTTCACAGAATTTTGCAGACATATTTCGGACAAGAAATATGTTAGTAGCACTAAAAAAAGCCTTTTGTAATGTAATTGGAATTGCGAATAAACTGTTCATGTGACACGATAAATGAATAACCGAATTTGTAAAGAAGAATATTTTCTAGAACTTTGCTCTCTTATGTTTTTCCATAACTCGCACCTTTACAGAGATATTTTGCAAAACTAATGGCGATTTGAAACTGTCACTTGATTTTACGTAAGCCAGACGTTCGGAGATGTCATGTGACAGTCCTTGCTTAGAAATCTCTCTGGCATATGCCATATTGCTTGCCATATTTTATGATCTTCGTATTACAACTTACGCATTGTCATTTCAAAACAATGGTGCACTGAAGAATTAACAAGAACACGTCGTTCTTAGTACTATAAATTATAATCTAATGTCTAAAAAGCCATATTAGCAGTTAACAACTGCCAGCTCTTCGACATGCAGCAGGTCATCAGCCACATACAGTTCAGGTTCTGGGTGTACCACCTAACATCAACTGAAATGTGTAACCCAGGTTTTTAAGGCAGAAAACTGAAAACCGTGTGCAAACACCTATGACTGCGCCTCATGAGTAGCTATCTGCAACCACCCTTCAGCTACACAGATGTTGGTGGAGCTAAAGTACATGCAGAAGTCATCGGCATACAAGGAGGTGGAAACTGACGACCCCACAGTCGTAACAAGTCCATTTATAGCTACTAAAAATAATGGTATGCTGAGAACGGAGCCCTGTGAGACACCATTGTCCTTAATATGGGGTGAGCTAACAGACACCAACCCTCACTTGGGAAGAGCAGTGGGAGAGGAATTTGTGTATCAAAATCTGAAGTGGGCCCCTTAAGCCCCAGTTGTACAATGTAGACAGTATATGGTGGTGCCAAGTGGTGTCATACGTCTTCCTAAGATCAAAGAAGATGGCAACCAGATGTTCGCGGTGAGTAAAGGCTGTACAGATGGCCGACTCCGGCAACACAAGATTGTCGATAGCAGAGCGGCCCTGTCGGAATCCCCCCTTGTTGTGGGGCCAAAAGTCCCCGGTCCTAGGATCTGCCCTAGGCTTCATCATCGAGATGATGATGATGCTGTCCTGCCATTGGGATGGGAAAACACCATCAACCCAGAAATGATTGAGCAGGGCAAGAAGTTGGTGCTTAGAGTCCACTGACAGGTGATGGAGGAACTGACTGAATGCGATCGGGTCCAGGGGAGGTGTCAGGGCAGGCAGCAAGGTCACTTTTGAATTCCCACTCAGTAAAAGGGATGTTGTATATTTCCCGATGTCGCTTTCGGAAAAATATCTGGTGTCATTCCATTTGCTCTGTAAAGGTGTGGAAGTCTGCACCATAAGCAGCAGTCACTGAGCTGCGAGTATAATGATCTGCCAAGTGCTCAGCTATGGCGACAGGGTCAGTACAGATAGGACATTCTGGTGATAAATGAGACCATGGACCATGTTGAGTGTCTTGTGGGTCGTGACAGAAATGGGAATATCATCCAGCTTTTAACAGGCAAGTAATGCCTTCGATTGGGCTGAGGATGCCGTCTGTACGGCCCCACTTTTCATTTTGGAGAAAGACATCATCTCACTATACTAGTCTTCAAGCTGGTCGACGAAGAACTGTGTCTTGGTGGACAAGAAAGATTCACCATCGGTACGGGAGCAAATGAAATATTCTGTTGAGTATGGCTCTGATCTGTGTAAGGCCCTGCATTCCTCCCATGGCGTAGCCAGGGAAGGGAACAACCTAAGGTCGTATGCTGTGGCATTGTAATCTAACTTCCTGTGCTTAGAGATTTCGGTTATATGCCTGCCAACGTTTCGTGATCATTTCATGGTGTTTCCACGAGCAGGTGGATCTGCGTTATCGAGTGGGGAATTGTAGGGTGCCCCTAGATAGATCAGGGGTGCACTACACTAAGGAAGCGGCTACTCGGGTAGCAGAGTACTTGCGGAGTGCACATGGGGTTTTTTTAGGCTAGGTCTTAACTCTGATGAGCACTCGCCTGTCAGCATTCAAACAGTGAATTCAGGCCACGTTCAGAACAAAAATTTGAACATCAAAATATTAGCTGCGAACTTACAGAGTATTAGAAACAAAGTTCCCGAATTTGCAGCACTGCGTGGAAGTTATTGTGCTCAGATAGTTTTAGGCACCGAAAGCTGGCTAAATGATGATGTGGCAAGTTCAGAAATATTTAGCGAAGCGTGGAATGTATATCGGAAAGATAGATCTGATACAACTGGAGGAGGAGTGTTCATCCCTGTGGACAAAGATATTGTTTCTACTGAGATCGAGGTTGAAAGTAACTGAAGTTATCCGGGCACGTATAACAGGTCTAAAAGAAATAAAGTTAATAGTTGGGTGTTTTTACCGGCCCCCCAGTGCTGCTGTAGCAGTTTTAGAATCATTCAAAGAAAGTCTACACCTGGTAGTTCATAGGTATCCGGGCCATGTAATATTAGTCGGAGGAGACTTCAACCTTAAGAGTATAGATTGGGACCTCGCTAGTTACATTTCAGGCGGTACAGACAAGCAGTCTTGCGAGCTACTTTTGGACACATTCTCCGAAAACTGTCTTGAGCAGTTAAACCGGCAACCCACGCGAAATGGAAATATTCTAGACCTAATAGCCACAAACAGGCCTGACCTTATTAACGATGTCTGTGTAGAGACAGGAATTAGTGATCATGATATCGTTATAGCGTCGATGGTGACCAAAGTTCATAAACCAATCAAGAAGGCTAGGAGCGTGTTTTTGTTGGGAAGAGCCGATAAGCAAATGTTACGATCGCACCTTTAAAATGAATGGGCATCGTTTAATTCCGTGACTATGGATGTAGAGGAATTGTGGACTAAATTCAAGTGCATTGTTAATAAAGGGTTAGAGAAATATGTGCCAGTAAAGACGATTAAGGATGGAAAAGATCCACCGTGGTATAATAAAATAATGTTAGAAAGCTGCTGAGAAAGCAAAGGCTGTTGCACTCTCGATTCAAAAAAAAAACACGCAAACGATGACAGGCAAAAGTTAGTAGAGATTCGTGCGTCTATAAAAAGATCGATTCGCGAAGCATACAATGATTATCACAGCCATACCTTAGCTAAAGATCTTTCCGAGAACCCGAAAAAATTCTGGTCCTATGTAAAATCGATAAGCGGGTCAAAGCCCACTGTTCAGTCACTCGATCATTCCGGGGCAGTAATAGAAGAAAGCAAACGGAAAGCTGAAGTTCTAAATTTAACCTTTAAGAAATCTTTCACGCCATCATTTGATCAACATACTAATTCTAAAATGAGGGACATAGCAATAGGTATTTCCGATGTAGAGAAGCGGCTGAGAGAGCTAAATACAAAAAAGTCTGCTGGTCCGGTTGGAATACCAGTTCGGTTTTACAAAGACTATTCTGCGGCATTGGCCCCCTACTTAGCTTGCACTTATCGCGAATCTTTAATTCAGTGCAAAGTTCCTAGTGATTGGAAAAAAGCGCAGGTGATTCCCGTTTATAAGAAAGGAAAGAGAACTGACCCACACAATTACAGGCCAATATTGTTGACATCAGTTTCACGTAGAATTTTAGAGCATATTCTCAGTTCGAGTATAGTAAATTTCCGTGAAACGGAAAAGCTTCTTTCCATGAATCAGCACGGGATTAGGAAACATCGTTCATGTGAAACTCAGCTTGCCCTTTTCTCACATCTTCATCTTCATCTTCATCTTGCGAGCCATGGATGAAGGGCAACAGGCGGATCGTGTTTTTCTCGACTTCAAAAAGGCATTCGACGCAGTGCCACACTGCAGACTTCTAACGTAGATACGAGCTTATGGAATAGGTTCACAGATTTGTGACTGGCTGGAAGACTTCCTAAGTAATAGAACACAATTCATTGTTCTTGACGGCGAGTGTTCATCAGAGACTAGTGTATCGTCAGGTGTGCCCCAGGGGAGTGTGATAGGACCACTATTATTTTCTATCTATATAAATGATCTGATGGACAGAATAAGTTGTAATTTGCAGCTGTTTGCTGATGATGGTGTGGTGTATGGGAGGGTGTCGTCTGTAACTGACTGTAATAGCATACAGGATGACTTAGACAAAATTTCTAGTTGGTGCGAAGAATGGCAGCTAGCTCTCAATGTAAAAAAATGTAAGGTGATGCACATGAGTAGAAAAAACAATCCTATAATGTTCGAATACAGCATTAGTAGTGAGCTTCTTGATTCTGTCGCGTCATTCAAATATCTAGGCGTAACATTGCAGAGCGATATGAAATGGAACGAACATGTAAGGACAGCTGTGAGTAAGGCGGACAGCCGCCTTCAGTTTATTGGGAGAATTTTGGGAAGATGTACTTCACCTGTAAAGGAGACCGCGTATAAAATGCTTGTACGACCACGTCTTGAGTGTTGCTCAAGTGTTTTGGGACCCGCAGCAGATCGGTTTGAAGGAAGACATAGAGGCGGTTCAGAGGCGAGCAGCTAGATTTTTACCGGTAGGTTCGATCAATGTGCGAGTGTCACGGAAATGCTCCGGCAACTCAATTGGGGTACGCTGGAAGAAAGACGACGTTCTTTTCGTGAATTTCTGTTAAGTAAATTTAGAGGGCCAGAATTTGAAGCTGAGTGTAGTACGATCTTGCTGCCGCCTACTTACATTTCGCGTAAAGATCACAAAGACAAGGTAAGAGAAATTAGGGCTTGTACGGAGGCATATAGGCATTCTTTTTTTCCTCGTTCTATTTGGGAGTGGAATACGAAAAGAAATGCCTAGTAGTGGTACAGTTTACCCTCCGCCACGCACCTTACGGTGAATTGCAGAGTATGTATGTAGATGTAGATCTAAAAGTCCACCCAGGCAAAGCCCCGCTTGCCTGGGTAAGTCTTACACAACTGAGATGTAGCAGGTTTCCCCATAGGCTGCTCGCTAGCGACTGTTCAACCTCAACAGCCATGCATCTCCTCAGCATGTAGCACACCTTTAGATTGAGGATTTTTTTTTAATAGAGGTTTGTACCGCCCTCACGACTCGGGTGATTAAGCCAAGATCTCTGGGCTCTGAAACGTACAACATTCCATTGTTGCACCAAACAATGGTTGTTGAAGCATGCACAGAGCTTACGGCGTGGCGACTGTTGGCACGTCATTACACAGCTCGGGACCCCTTGTTCGCCAAGCATGTACTCAGCAAATTAATACTGAGCCCCTGAGGGGGGGGGGATTATTCAGCTCATGTCGAATAGTTCCATTACTGGAGCCACTGTTCACCTGTTATTCGCATTTACAATGTGCATAGCACAACAATCAGATCGATATTATTGATTAAAAAGTGGTGAAAGGGTGAAGTTGGAGTGGGCATCCTCCGTGTAATGTCACCGCTGGATTGATGAAACCTCAGATGGATGTATTTTAATTGTGGTTTGTTACTATTCTCTGTAAATTAAGTATGAAGATGTTGTTGTTGTTGTTGTTGTTGTTGTTTTCGTCTTCAGTCCGGAGACTGGTTTGATGCAGCTCTCCACAATACCCTATCCTGAGCAAGCCTCTTCATCTCCACATAAGAACGACAACCTACATCTGTCTGAATCTGCTTACTGTATCCATCTCTTGGTCTTCCCCTGTGATTTTTTCCCCACACACTTCCCTCCAACGCTAAATTCACAATTCCTTGATGTCTAAGAATGTGTCCTACCAATCTATCCCTTCTTTTAGTCAAGGTATGCCAGAAATTTCTTTTCTCCCCAATTCTGTTCAGTACCTCATTAGTTACGCGATCCACCCACCTAATCTTCAGCATTCTTCTGTAGCACCATATTTCAAAAGCCTCAATCCTCTTCCTGTCCGCACTGTTTATCGTCCATATCTCACTCCCATACAAGGCAACACTCCATACAAATGCCTTCAGAAAGGACTTCCTTAGGTTTAAATCAATATTCGATGTTAACAAATTTCTCTTTTTCAAGAACGCTTTTCTACCCATTGCCATTCTGCATTTTATATCCTCTGTACTGCGACCATCATTTGTTATTTTACTGCCCAAGTAACGGAACTCATCTACCTCCTTTATTGCTTCGTTACCTAATCTAATTCCTTCAGCATCACCTGATTTTCTTACACTGCACTCCATTACCCTAGTTTTGCTCTTGTTAATGTTCATCTTATATGCACCTTTCAGCACACTGTCCATTCCGTTCAATTGCTCTTCCAGGGCCTTTGCTGTATCTGACAGAATTACTATGTCGTCGGCAAAACACAATGTTTTTAATTCTTCACCCTGAACTTTAATTCCTTCTCCAAATTTCTCCTTGCTTTCCTTTATAGCTTGCTCAATGTATAAATTGAATAACAATGGAGAAAGACTACAACCCTGCCTTACTCCCTTTCCAACCACTGCATCCCTTTCATGCCCTTCAACTCTGACAACCGCTGTCTGGTTTTTGTACAAGTTGTATATAACGTTGCGTTCCCTATATTTTACCCCTGCTTGATTCAGAACTTGAAAGAGTTTATTCTACTCAACATTGTCAAAAGCCTTCTCCAAATCTACAAAAGCTAGAAATGTAGGTTTGCCTTTTCTTAATCTATCTTCTAGGATAAGCCGTAAAGTGAGTATTGCCTCCCGTGTTCCTACATTTCTCCTGAACCCAAACTGATCTTCCCCGAGGTCGGCTTCTACCAGTTTTTCCATCCTTCTGTATATAATTCGTGTTAATATTTTGCAACCATGACTTATTAAACTGATGGTTCTGTAGTTTTCACACCTGTCTGCACCTGCTTTCTTTGGAATGGGGATAATAACATTTTTCTTAAAGTCTGAGGGTACTTCGCCTGTCTCATACATCCGACACACCAGTTCAAATAGTTTTGTCATGGCTGGTTCTACCAGAGACTTTAGTAGCTCTGAGGGTATGTCATCTACTCCAGGGGCCTTGTTTCGACTTAGGTCTTTCAGGGCTCTGTCAAATTCTTCTCTCAATACAGTATCTCCTATTTCATCTTCATCTACATCCTCTTCCCTTCCTACAATATTGCCTCAACGTTCATTTCCTTTCTAGAGCCCCTCTATATATTCTTTCCACCTTTCAGCTTTCCCTGCTTTGCTGAGAACTGGTTTTCCATCAGTGTCCTTGATATTCATAGAGCTGTTTTTCTTATCTCCAAATCTTTCTTTTATTTTCCTGTAGGCTGTATCTATTTTTCCCCTATTTATACATTCTTCTACATCCTTGCATTTGCCTTCTAGCCATTCCTGCTTAGCCATTTTGCACTTCCTGACAATCTCATTTCTTAGTCGTCTGTACTCCATTTTGCCTGTTTCATTTACTGCATTTTTATATTTTCTCCTTTCATCGATTAAATTTAGTATCTCCTGTGATATCCAAGGATTGTTTGTAGGTCTTGCCTTCCTACCTATTTTTTCCTCTGCTACCTTAACTATTTCATCTCTCAATTTTACCCATTCCTCCTCTACTGTTTTATTCTCTCCCCCCCCCCCCCCCCCCCCCGTTTCTGTCAATTGTTGCCTAAAGCTCCCTCTGAAATTTTTTAAGAACCTCAGGTTCCTTCAATTTATCCAGGTCCCATCTCCTTATTTTCCTACCTTTTTGTAGTTTCAGCCTACAGTTCATAACCAACAAGTTACGGTCAGAGTCTATATCTGCCCCTGGGTATGTCTTACACTGTAGAACCTGATTCCGAAATCTATGTCTTACCATTATAAAATCTATCTGGTATCTTCCGGTGTCTCCTGGTCTCTTCCACGTATACAACCTTCTTTTGTGATTCTTGAACCAGGTGTTTGTTATAACTAAATTATGTTCTGTGCAAAATTCTACCAGGCGGCTTCCTCTTTCATTCCTTTTGCCCAGACCATATTCACCTACTATCTTCCCTTCCCTTCCCTTCCTTGTCCTGCTACCGAATTCCAGTCTCCCATAACAATTAAATTTTTCTCTCCCTTAATTGTCTGAATAATTTCCTTTAGCTCCTCATATATTTCTTCGATTTCCTCATCATCGGCAGAGCTAGTTGGCATATAAACCTGTACTACTGTTGTCGGTGTTGGCTTCGTATCTATCTTGACAATGATAATGCGACACTGTGCTGGTCATAGTAGTTTACCCACATTCCTATTTTCTTATTCATTATCAATCCTACTCCTGTGATACCCCCAATTGATTTTGTATTTATAATCCTGTACTCACCTGACCAGAAATCCTGTTCATCCTGCCACCGAACTTCACTAATCCCCACTATATCTAACTTCAACCTATCCATTTCCCTTTTTAAATATTCTAATTTTCCTACTCGATTAAGGGATCTAACATTCCACGCTCCGACCCGTAGAATGCCAGTGTTGTCTTTTCTGATGATCACATCCTCCTGAGTAGTCCCCGCCCGGAGATCCGAATGGGGGACTATTTTACCTCCGGAATATTTTACCCGAGAGGATGCCATCATCATATGTTCATACAGTAGAGCTGCATGTCCTCGGGAAAGGTAACGGCTGTAGTTTCCCCTTGCTTTCAGCCGTTCGCAGTAGCTGTGTGGCAAAGCCACGTTAGCTGATGTTACAAGGCCAGCTCAGTCAATCATCCAGACTGTTGCCCCTGTAACTACTGAAAAGGCTGCTGCCCCTCTTCAGGAACCACAAGTTTGTCTGGCCTCTCCACAGATACCCCTCCGCTGTGGTTGCATCTACGGTACGGCTATCTGCATCGTTGAGGCACGCAAGCCACCCCACCTCGGCAATGTCTGTGGTTCATGGGAGTGGGTATGAAGATAAAAAAAAGAATTTTTCAGGCGATCTAAGTTGTATAGTAATAATAATAATAATAATAATAATAATAATAATAATAATAATGAGAGAGAAGAGGAATGTGATAGAAATTCAGTATAAATTGGTAATTATTACAAAGGTTTACCATCTATTTACAAGCAATCTTTCGAATCCGATAGGAACGGTGAACCAGCTCTAGCTGTGGGGACTCCAAAAACTACTTTTTGCAGTGGTAAGTGGTTCCCCGTATCTTGATAATCCATCAGTGTTTTGCTTAAATCCCAGCCACATTGAACACTAATATGATAATCACAGTTTTAAAATTAAAAGAATCCCCGATGAGATAAAATTGGGGACACCTAACTCCTCCATCCCAATGGTTTAATAATTTTCTTGTTGTGCTTTTGCATTCAAACATTCTCACTGATGAAAATTTCGCCAACCAATGATTTTACTTCTGTTGTTGTTGTAGTCATTTCTTTTTCTCAAACACAGAAATAAGGGGCATTTCCTTGGTTTCGAACACAGGCACTGACCATGGTCAGAGCACCACCGGTATTCACCTAGCATCACCCTATGCCAACTTATTTGTGGACCATCTGGTGGAATCCTGTCCAGTCAATACCTTAACCTCTTTTCTGGGTTATGTCCATTAATAATTTTTTCATTATCTGGTCTCAGGGCAAGGGCAATCTCTGCTCTTTCTTCCATAACCTCAACAACTATTTGCAAGTTATCTTCACTTGGTCCTTCTCAACTCTTCCAACCACTTTCCTAGACCTTGATCTCCAACTCATCACTAATCTGTCCATAGTGTAATGAACACCACCAATAGTATCTCAGCTTTGACAGTTACGACCTGCTCCATTTCAAAACTCTTCCTTACGGTCTCACCAGCAGTGGAAAGCAGTTGTTGAAGTATACTGATAACCTTACAAGACCAACATCCTATCAAGCTTATCCATAAAAAGAAAATATTCTTTGCTGCCTACTCCTGAAACCAGTAAAAAAATTAACCAGCCACTGGCCAGCACACCTCATCATCCAATATCACCTGAAACTTACTTTCTCATGTTGTCATGGCACCAGCCCATTTGAGACTAACAGCTGCAACCACCACCTTAAAAGCATTTTGCATCCATCATTGATTTCTTTCGAAACACAAAGCCTGCCTCCATATCCAGCCACATGAGTACAACTGGTGGCTGTTCTAATTGCTGCTGTTTATTTGTATCCATAGTGAGATACCAATGTAAAGGTGACTAAGTTGACATGGGGCAAGACTCTTCTCTTTTCGAATGGTCTCTTCTGCTGATTCACAAGGCACCTTTCATTGTTAGCTCTTTAAAGCATTTGCAGTGTTTCCCTTGCTATACATTTCAAATACTGCAATTCAGAATCTAGGTAGTTGTCAGGATTAATCTTCACTCTGTACAAAAATGTTTACCACCACTCAAGTGTGTACAGGGTGGTAAAAACTATTAATCAGGTACTGATCAGTGTATGTTGGTGTCCAGTACAAACAATAGCTAACTTCCTGCTGTTTCTCAAAGTGCTCCATACATAAATTCTTGACTGTTGGAGACGATGGTGATCCCATGGTTGTGCCATCCGTTGTATCATAATATTGGTTGTGGTACAAAAATTACTATACAGTGTCACTAGGACTTTATTGCTCTCAATAATTGAGTATCAGTTGTGCGATTCATCTACCAGTCCACTATAGACGAATGGTATGTCTCTATTTTAACCAATTCCTCCTTTCAGGAATTTCCATTTTGTTTGATTGCTAACACAACACACACACACACACACACACACACACACACACACACACACACACACACACACAACACACAACACACAACACACAACACACACACACACACACACCCCAAACTACTAAAATGAACAAATGGGTTATCATACAATATGGCTTTTAATAATTAAACATTACTGTTCACAATATTAAATCACATAAGTAAATTGTACTTTTATCAATGAGCCATAATATGAAAGGCAATATGCACATTTGTAGACCACTGCATCAAATATATTTGTAATTGACAAAAGATATTTCTAATAAATTTGATCATAAATGACATCACTTCTTCACAATATAAATTTACATTAAAGCAATGGACTCTTCCAACACATCAGTGTAGAATAATTGAGTTATCAATTTCCCTGAATGATACAAACATTATTTAATTACAACACAGTTTACTGGTTACTGTTTATTATGTTATCTTAGTCATATGGCAAAAGCATTGACACATTATACAAACAAATAATTATGTCACTATCAATGACATCTTTTAATTATAAAAAAAAAAAACCTACTTTGCAAGATAAAAATGAATTTTGACTGTTCTGTATTAGGCACCACAATCCATATTGAAAGGATAGTGAACAACTGCCATAAAACTTATATAAATGAAGATTTTTCTTAACTTCTTTTGAAATTCTTTCATTACACAATTTCTTATATGTTGACTACTGTAACTGTTGATACTTAGACATGTATTGGCAGTGCATCAGAGTAACATAACTAAGTAATTCAAAAACATTTCAGACTCAATAAAATACTGTTATAAAGATAAATAAAAACAACAGATAGAACAGTTACCACAACTGTATAAATGCACAGATATGAGCCACTTTACATCAAAGGCTTACCAACTTACATAGTGCTTTATTACTGAATTGCTGTGTTAGAATTACCAGTAACCATCATATTATGTGGACAAATAGATCGTTTTATTTCACAACTGCAATAAGAAATACACTCAGTGGAAAAGGTGTGAACTATTGCTTAACCGTTTGGGACATACCAAATTACACTAACAGTTAATATTCAAACATACAACGGTGGTCCCATAAATACCTGGTCTAACCAAGAGACGGCAATCATTGTTGAAAAATATCTCTGGATTAGAATGTACATGATGTATGAAGCATATGTTTCAAGTCTGAAGATGCTGCATTATTTAGTATTTGTTTGGCAGCCATCAATAGTGAACATTGTGAATGAACTTGTGAAAATGGAGAAAATTTTTATCATTATGTGGTACAATATTTTTTAGAGGCATTAGCGCAACCGATATTAAATCAGAGCTAGATTCTTCTCTGGAAGAGTCGGCTCCTTTATTTACAACAATAAAATATTAGGTAGCCAAGTTTAAATGAGGCCATACAAGCTGTCAAGAGAAGGATCACAGTGGTCAATCAAGTCAGGTAACAACTCCAGCTTTGGTGAATAAAGTCCACAAACTGGTACTGGATGATAATCTACTGAAAGTGTGCGAGCTAGTAGACATAGAAGGCATTTCAAAAGTGTCACACATCTCGTGTTCATATTTTCAGATAATATGCAAAAACTGTGTGCAAGGTTTGTGCCGCATTTGCTCACACTTGAGCAAAAACATTGTCATGTAGATGTTTCAATTGAATGTTTAGCAAAGCTTCACAGCAATAAAGCTGATTTGCACTGTCTCATAACCATGGATGAAACTTCAAGACAAAAGACCAATCAAAACAATGGACAAATTGGAGAACCAATTTCAAACGAATGTTTTTCATTGATTACCTTGAAAACGGAAAAATTATTAACAGTGAGTATTATTCAAGCTTATTAGAAAGTTTGGGCAAAGAAATCAAGCAAAAACTGTCACATTTGGCCAAGAAGAAAGTGTTATTTCTTCAGGACTATGTACCAGCTCACAAGTCTTACTGCAATGGCCAAAATTCATGAATTAAAGTTTGAATTGCAACCTCATGCACCCTATTACCAGATATAGACTCATCAGATTATTTGCTGTTCTCAAACTGGAAAGGGGGGGGGGGACAAAGTTCAGTTGTCGAAGATTTTAAAAAATGGTAAGACATGATTTCAGCAATTAATTTGAGGAGCTAGACAGATCTAATAAAAAAGGTATCAAACTTATTGACCTTTGTTGGGAAAAAGTGTATAGAGCTGAAAGGAGATTATGTTGAAAAATATTTTTTTGGGTACTTATGGAACCACCCTCATAAATACAAGGAGTAGGGTAGCATGAATGGTCACAGGTTTGAGCTGTTTAGATTATCCACAGAGTAAATGTTAACTATACTGAGAAAGTCTACTTCCAGAGTTTTAAGAACCAGCTTTTAATGATGACTCTAGGAATACACTCTAACCAAACCCCTTTGTATTATTCACATAGGTATAGGACATATTCATCAATCATATACATACGTAAATATAAAAATTGGATTACTGGTTTTTAATATACAAGGAGAGCAACAAAACTTTATAAAACATGAAAGGGGCTTTTCCACAGATGTGCACAAAACAAAAAATCATGTGTACGCACCTGATAAGAGTTGTTAATGGAAGTAAAAGTTTTCACATGGAAAGTGGGTATTACGATGACAATCTTCCAGGAGACATAAGTCTTAACACAACAGCCATCTAGTGGTAAACTGGACGGATCTATGAGGTTGACAGTGTTGTCAGCAATGGACACCAAAATTTCATGGTAATGAAATTAAGTTATTTCTTGGCATCGTTATGTTGCTTGTTATCTTTAAAGAAAAAGCATTTGTGGGCATCTGCTGCTGATACCAATCAATTCACACAAGTTTCTAATTTTTAATTACAGTACTTTATTTTGAATAGCTACAACTTCCTCATAATCACATATTACGTCTTTACTCTTATTCTCAGTGTGTTAATATAAAACCCATAAATTTGCAGTTTTCAGGGAGAAACAAACTGCATACCAATAAATTCCAAATTGAAAAAGGTTGAGTTTTGTTACTTTGTAAACACAGTTCGTCGCATTTTAACCACAGGCCATACTAGTTAGGTGAATTAGAGCACACAATCCATACATGAAAGGAACTAGGACCTAATAAACTTTGGGCCTTCCACACTGCTTTGTGCTTCATAGTGGTTTGTAGAGCATAAATATGAAGGATGAATATGTTGTACATAACTATCTTACTTTGATTGTTCACATGGCATACTAAAGATTATATTAGCTGCTTTTCTCTGGTATAGTAATTCTTGAATAACTATTTCTGAAGATGGCCATTGCCTTTGTTTCATTTCTTAGTGTGAGCCATATATTATTCAAAATGGTATCTTTAAACAAAATAATTTACTAGATCATTGCAAAACGACAGAAAGATGGCAGACTCAGATACTATTAATGCAAGCTCTGCAATATGGACTTTTTGAGCAGTTTATGGTTGTCAAAACTGCACAGTTTTGAGTAAATATTCAATATAATGGAATTTGCATGAACATGTATGTCAAGCACTTACAATAAATGCTGTTAGGCATATTTATGTTTTAGTAATAACAGATTTAATCAAGAAATTGTGGATCATATGCCACACTGAGTACAATATCTGAATGTATAACAATAAATGCCTTTAACAATAATTTCCTGAGGGATAGGTTGCTTAATCATGATGGATGTCCAATGAGTCGCAGAAAGGCACAACTAATAGAAAACAACTTTATAGCTTTCGGCAGTGAAGGTCTTCGTTGGGCGTGAGCATGAGACCCATGAAGGCCTTAACTGCCAAAAGCTATCAAGTTGTTTTCTGTTATTTGTGCCTTTCTTCGACTCATCTGATGTCTCTGTGCTGAGTAAGCAACCTATCCTTCATGAAAATATTGAATCCTTCCTGGAATTTCCATTGTTTGATAAATACCTTTAAAATGCTAACAGTGAAAGCACATAATATAGTAGCTCTGGTGGCACCACTGATATATGATACATCAGTTTAACTCTTTAGAAAGAAAGAGTTCAATTACATGTGTTGGAAGGGAACCAGTCAGTTTCTAATGTAAAATAAGAAGGTTGTTCATATTAATGGCACAAACACTAAGGAAATACTTTATTGTGCACAGTTCTTCCAAATTATGTCCACTGTAAATGGACATGTGGTGAATATCCCTTCAGTAATAAATTAATAATAATGAAATTTGGAAGACAGAAAACTTTACATCTTTGGTTTATAATTCCTCATATACAGTAGTTATTTAATTAGGAAGACAGAGTGCTTAACAGTTGATTCAAAATATATACTAACAGAACATAACACTCTCTTACTACATGACATCCCTAGGCAATTATGTGACAGACATTTCTTGTCTTGTGCATAATGATTGGCACTTTTCCATGGCAAAAATTACAGATTTGTGATATAAAAGTGACTGGTGGTTTGTATAAATTATTGAAAACTATTTAATTCTTTTGGAGAAACCAAACTATGCTTATAAACTTGACTAGGGTAATATTTAAAGTCTATAATATAAAAATAATTCTCTTGTGTAGTAAATATCTTTGTGCTAACTTAGTAATGTACAAATATTTGTAATTTTAAATGAAATAATTGTGCATGCTGCTGTACAAAAAGACTAGAAACAATTTGTTGTATAAATCTGAAATGAAATAACACCTTTATAACATTGATCAATAGAGGTGTCAATTTGAAAGGACTTTGGCTTGACTTATTGATAATGGTTATTAGTATGAATATTGTCATTAAATTAATTACAATTTCTGGTAAAATTTCATCATTACAATATGAATGTCTGAGGTTAAAAGCTAGTTTTGTACTGTCAGATAATGTTCTCGTGCATCTATTGTTGTGTCTAACCATATTCAGAACTGACGGTAAGACTCATTTCTCCATCGTCTATGTGAGTGTCGTGGTACCACTGCCGAGTATCGAGGAGAACTGAAAATTGATCAAGCAAATTAGAACAAATAATAATAATAACAGTAATGTTTCTGAGATCTAGATGTCTTCAGTAACATGTGACATTGTTGCATTAGTTTTATAAGTTTACTTTCTAATTTTATTTACTACACAGAATGTTGTACAAGATAAATGGAATGATAGAAAAGAGGTGGCAGTCTTAGAGATTTCTAAGATCATTAAAGTAGCACAGCGAACTTGTACTGACAATTCACCACTAATTTTATACACTTTTTTAAAAAGACTTGCATATCTTCTGTTACTGGACAACATAACTAAATTTTGTAGTTATATTTTGTAGTATGGACATGTCTAATTTGTACATACCTATATCCCCTGGTTCCACACGGAAGCTTAGTGGTGAACAAATATCATCACACTCTGGTGGTGGTAACAATTTCCACGTCTTGTGTCCTTTAATTTGGGCCTGCCACATCAAACGGCTTACATAGTCAATCTGTAAAAGGAAATATAAGCAATGTTTAATTTCCATTTTTAAATTTTACCAACTGATTTTGTTACTGTTCTAAACTATTTATATTCATCAATATTGCGAGTTTTGCAGATTCACAATATTTTCTGATGGTGTATGAAAGATAAGATACCAATTACATTATTGCTTATGAGAATAGTGGGGGATTAACATTATTACTTCTGCAAGAGTTGCAATTAAGTGACTCTTTTGGAATTCATGCCCGTTGCCATGGGGGGAATCGCTATGTTTGACATACTTCAGTACTCACTTTTGCATTCTAACAACTTCTGTTTGATTTGACAAGTTGCTACAAACAATCCTGTATGACTATGTTAAAGTACAGATAATGGAAAAATAGTGTATTTTAATTTGATACATTTATGTTTTTTGAACAAAATTCTTTATGCACTCCCAATTGAGTTACAGTCCCAGTAATTTAACAATGCAATCTCTTATTTGCCTGACATTTTATGTGCATTGTGCTGAAAACCTCTTGCAGGTTTTTAATTAATACAGTTAATCTTTTCAAATTTAAGTGACAAAGAATTGCCCAGGAACTATTTTTATAATAGTCCATGAAAATTTTGTTATTAATGCAATATCTCCGGCTTCTGCCTACCACTCTTCACACCAGGCTTGAGTAACCCTTCCCTATTATTCCCTTTCTTGTCCCTCCTACCTGATGAAGTAATTTCCAAAATCTTGTTTGTGCCAGCCCCCCCCCCCCCCCCTCTCTCTCTCTCTCTCTCTCTCTCTCTCTCTCTCTCTCTCTCTCTCTCTCTCTCTCTCTCTCTCTCTCACACACACACACACACACACACACACACACACACACAGTCAAGTACTATACGCAGATGGTTCATGTTGGCAGATGGTTAAAAACATATTTAGGAGGATAGAGGTTTGACAGTATTTCGTTTTTAATACATACACTTAAATTTTGGCATATTTTGGCTTATGGAGAATTGTTTTAATGATGGTTGTTACATAGACAACTTATTTTAAACTAGATGACCCGGTGAACTTCGTATCACCTCTTAATATAAACCATATTAATTTAATAAATCATATGTATTTTAGACCCAGTAGGTTTATAAAGGCATCATTAGATAGTCTAAGTATTGGCTCAATAGTGGGCGGAAAGCATGGGCAAATATTGCACACGTGTCCAGGAAAAGTTCATGTCACATTCGTCAAAGTTCAGGGAAGGTTTAAATGGTGGAAAAATATGGAAAAATTGAGAGGAAATTTTAGATTTAAAACTTGTAAAATAATGACTTTGTTGTTATGTTGCATGCATTCAGAAATATACTTCAAAGGAGCAAAGTTCGCTTTATACGATATGAACTGACAAAGATAAAAACGAATCTCTGTTTGTTAGTCACGCTAAAACTTGAGAACTGCTAAACCGATTTCACTATACATATTATCATTATATAAACCACTGAATCTATTGTGATGAAGTCTCGTGTGAAGATAGCTTGAGCACTGAAGTACCAGATAAGATACTTTAAAAAGTGTGTAATTAACAATATATTTTTTTATTTGTTGTATATAAAACGAAATATCGAACAATAATTACTCTCTGGGAAAGCTGTTTACTCTCTTACTACTTAACTGGTTTTCAGAAGTTACAATTAACTTATAAAAATACATTGTCCTTTTTGTAAAAAGTGGATAGAACGGTAAAACAACAGAAGCACCTGTCAGTTTTCCAAAAATTTTCCTATTTTCTGGCTAACTATTCCAAACTTTTACTTCACTCGGACCTTCCTCTCGCTTTGAACGTCGAATGTGCAAAATTTATCACAATCAGATGAATGGTATTGATATTTCATAGAAAAATCTCTATTTTTTACTAAATTTTCCATTTTTCTGGGAAACTTTGCCAAATTTTTATTTCATAAGACCGTTACTCTTGCTCAAAACAAAAAAAGAATTACCCTTCTCCATCGTGCAAATAGTCAGTTATAGTGCCAAATTCAATCAAAAACACATTGAAGAAAAAAAAAAACCACTTCCATTTTTTTATTCAAATTTTCCAGTAGATTTTCCAAAAATTTTATTTCATACAAACCTTGTCCTGTCAAGCCATACTCAAGTGATGCTCTTACAACCACGCGAAATTTATTTTTCTTCATAGAAAAAAAAAAAAATCGCTTTCAGTTTTTCCTAAATTTTCCTACTTTACGGGTGACTTTTCCAAATTTTTATTTGATGCGAATCTTCCTCTTGCTTTCAACATGAAATGAACAAAATTTAATCTTAATTGGACGAACGGTATTGAGAGCTCACTGGATAAAGCTGTTTCAGTTTTTCCCAATTTTCCTTTTTTTCCAGACAACTTTTCCATATTTTGTCAGTGTTTAAACCTTCCCTAGACTTAATCGAATATTTCAAGACTAAAATTAGCTAAATTGGTTCAGCCGGAAGATTGACAGTTGTGGATGTCCCGAAGGAAGAAATCTGTCTCACTGACAACTTAATATGGCACTAAACTCCGAAAACAGGTTTAATTAACTTTGTTGAAACTACTACATAACGGAACACTCCTGTAACATCATTACAGACGCACAATTCTAAAACACAAGAGCAGAATTAATATGGTCAATGAAACCTGTTCAGTGCAAAAAGTCTGCGACTGTGAATGACAATTTAAAAATTGTCATTACTGCAATCTTCCCTGACAATTGCACAGGAATTTCAGTTGGGTCGAACGAAACTGACCTACATCATAACTGAGGCAATGGCGCCACATTTCCATGGAAAATATTATGAGGATGTAAGAAAATTTCATTTTTCACTGTTGTTTGACGAAACCACTAACAGTGCCAACAAGAAAGAACTCTAATTCAAATTTCAGCATTGGTCAGAAGCAGAGAAAAAAGTTCTTTGTAAACATTTACAGACTTTTCATTTGGCATGCCTCTGCTAATGATATTATTAAACAGATAGACTGAATCATTAACGATGCTGGTGTATCTACAAATAAATCTGTTATGCTGGGTACAGATGGGTCTAATGTGAACAAAAAGGTGTGGAAATTGTTGAACAATAGACTTACTGAAGAAAGGGGGGGGGGGCAAGTTTTGTTGGATGTTTATTTGTTTGTTTTTAACCAGTTTGGATGAACTGTGTCATCTTCAGAAACAATTATTATACAACAATTTTCTCCTATTTTCACTGCAAAAGTTATAAAGATTTTAACAATCTGTAAAGTTCTTGTTTGTATACAAATAAAAGTTATCTTATCACAAGTAACAAGGAGACTGAACCGGGTAAACATTCCATAGGTGTGTTGCTATAGGCATCCATCAGAGGGCAGTGGCATCACAAAGAGATAACACTGCCATTTGGAGGATGCCTATAGTAACACCTATGGATTGTTTACCTGGTTCAGTATACATGTTACGAGTTACAAGAACACACACAATTTTTAAATGTGCAATACAGATGACAATTCACTTTGGTGATGCAAATTTTAATCCTTTCACAATGTTCTTTTTCTTATATTTCATTTTCACAAGTAACTCTTCATTTTATGTTAGTCCCAAAGGTTTTGTATGTGTTTTGTTAACTTTTATTTATATACAAACAAGAACTTTAGAGATTTTAACGATCTTTATAACTTTTTGCAGTGAAAATAGGAGAAAATTGTTATATAAAAAATGTTTCTGAAGATGACACAGTTCATCAAAACCAGTTAAAAAGCAACAAATAAATTCACGTTCTTGGCTGAAGTAAGTGTGTTTTAAATAAAATTTTGATCGCTCTCCATAGGCATAATATGCCTAACTATAACTTGATACTTTATTTATTCAACTTTTTCAAAAAATGCCACTCTAGATGGGAAGATTTTAAATAATTCAAATTTTAAAAAATGTTTCAAAGAGGTGCTTTTTGAAACATGTTTTGAACAGGTGGCTTACAGCTGGTCCTAGAACAGGGGCCAGCAATTAGAGAATATTTCTTAAAGTTTGTTCCGTTAAACGATAAGAACCTAATCAATTCAGAGAAGTACAAACATATTGTTAAAGTCGTGAAATTTGTAGACATCAAGGCAGAACCGTGTTTTATTGTAGATGCTGCTGGAATCTATTTTTCATTTATTAAGTTGTTTGAATCATCAGAGCTATTTTTTTATGTCCTTGATAGTGAATTGAGAAATATCAGGAACAAAAATAGCAGGGAGAATTTTTAAACCCGAGTTAATTGCTGTCATTCATACAATTAAGAGAGAGAATCTTCTGATGCCTGTGGATGTAGAGTGTGGGGAAAGAACTCTTTAAAACGCACAATCCCTGAGTGAGACATCAAAAATGAAAGATTTTTCACGCATGACAGATCTTTTGGAATTGTGTAAAGTTTTAACATTCACTAGATTGAAGGTTCTCAATGTGAGAGAGGAATGACATGCACTGAAGGCAGTCCTTATTGTACCTGAATAACCGGTCAGAATTGATGTTTTTTGGAGGGATATTCTATATCAGAAAAATGAATTGGGCTGTATCAAGTTGAGAGGGGTTTCTCTACATCTAGAAGAGTTCCTTCGGAAGAAAAATCGGCCATGTCAGAACGTTTGTTAAATGATAGGCTATTAATTCAAGATGTGTTGAAGGCATATGATAATGTAGTGCAAGTGCCAATTACAAAGGAACTGCTAAAGCTGGCCTATGGAGCTCTAAGATCATATGAAAATTACCTTTAAGAGCAAAGATGAATAGAAGAAAAGAAGATGAAAGCTGAAAAAGAGAAAGAAGCAGCAGAACGGGCCCAAAGAAAATTTTAACAAGTAGAAAATTTGAAACGTTCAGTGAAGAAACTAACAGGTGCAGACTGTCTCGCAGGAAAGAAAGGAAACAAAAGATTCTGCTGAATCTTTGCTGAAAGAAGCAAACCAAAGATTGAAAGAAGCAGTTAAGAAGAAGGACATGGAGGGTGTCAGGATAGCATAAGGAATGATGTAAGACACATTAAAATGATGTGAAAAAGAAAAGGAGCTTGGGAACAGCGAAGAAAAGATTTTGAAGATTGTTCACAAACGAAAGTCAAATTTAATTGACTTCTTTTTAATAAAGAAGCTTAAAATATAGTAGTTAGGTCATTTTCCTCACAGCATGTTATTTTACTTTCGTGTCTAAAACTCCACTTTTTTATTACAGTTAAAAATCTTGTTATATTTTCTATACTTTTCATTGTACTACCAGATATTATGTAATTGATATGAATTTGTGTGTACATGTGTGAATTGTCTTTCATTGTGCGCAATAAGTGTTTGAGCTACTAAAATTGTGACTTAAGTTTTATGCTACTATTTTTGGGTTTTTATGCTACTAAAGCTACTATTTTTACTTTCATCACTGTGTGGCAGCCCACCATAACCAAGAGTGCTTTTCAAAGATTTTTTGTGTAAAATTATTTTTATTGGCTTAGTGAGTGATTTTCACATTGCTGAAGTTATTTGTACTTACTGCTCTGAGATATTTAATAGTGAACATAACAACCACATGTTTCAGTAATAGCTATGAAATGCTTTTAGTTTTGCAATACTGCACACATCTTGCAAATGTATTATTTACTCTTAATGTGTAAGTCTACTACCATATTGCCTTTATTTTAATTTTTATTTATTTATTTTTTGTAATGATGAGGCTATCTTTTTCCTAATGAATTTGCTCTGATGCCCGAATTCATGTGTTCAATATTTTGCAGAATGTATTGCAATGAGCAAACAGAGCTATTACTGACAGAATTTCTTTTGTCATACAGGTCACCTCTATTCCTTAATAATTTATGGCTTTTTGCAGTATTTGATCAGGATTACTTTTTGGGAACAAAAATATATTATGGCCTTCATTAGTAGTAATGAAGGTTTTTTATGTGGAGGCCATTTATTACATACTGATTTTACTGATGCTACATTTATCAAACTTTTAGATAAACATTGGAGACAAACACTATTGGCTGGGCAATGTTTTAGTGGATTTTAAGTATCATTGTCTGCTACCTCCTATGGTCGATGTTTTTTGCACTCATTAATAAAATGTGAACGTATGATACAGTAGAGGGTGAAACCACCTTCACAGATTGTCTGCTTATCTTAAAAACCACTGTCAAACTTTATAAAACTCCATAGATATTCAAATTCTACATTGAAGTAAACAAGATGTTACACAGCTAACTCTCCTATCCTTCTTGGCAAATAATTTCGTATGGCTCAATGGCGTGGTGCAAGTCTTTCAATCGAATGCCACTTTGGCGACTTGCGTGTCCCTAGCCTACCCAAGTTATCCAACCGAGTAAAGGGGACCTCCAGCTTTGTGTGGAATCCGAACCACATGTCATTTCTGGCGACTCCTCACATTGTTGAGAGGTGAAGGATGGGTTAAAGTGCAGTCTGAAAAAATCCGAGGTCCGGCCCAGTTTCGAACCCACAACCCTTTTGTTTCGGGTCACGCACTTTACCCCAAGACCACTGGCAAAAGGGCACAAAATACCATTATTGTACCACAAAATGTCAAACTGTTACTTTCTGCCATTAAATTTTGATGACACCCAACAAAAACTACACTGAAACTTCCTGGCAGATTAAAATTGTGTGCCGTAACTGGGACTCGAACCTGGGACCTTTGCCTTCCACGGGCAAGCGTACTACAGACTGTGCTATCCCGACAACTCACGATGGCCGCCCCACAACTTTAGGAGGCGAGGTACTGGCGGAAGTAAAGTTGTGAGGCGGCATCGTGAGTCGTGTCGGGATAGCACAGTCTGTAGTGCGCTTGCCCGCAAAAGGCAAAGGTCCCAGGTTCGAGTCCCGGTTCCGGCACACAATTTTAATCTGCCAGGAAGTTTCATATTAGCGCACCTCAGCTGCAGAGTGGAAGTTTCATTCTAAAAACTACACTAATGCTGTTTCAGACTCATCTAAGTAGGCCTACATGTTCCAAACAGAGGCACACAATGACATTCTGATAAAATTCAAACAGTTGGGAAACTTGTTGAGCTACAACAATAATGCTGAAAAAGTATGCACAAGCGTAGCAAGTACAATTATTAATGGTGTCTAAAAAGTTCAGTGAATGATATCAGATCACAAACGAAACAAAACAAAAGATAAGAAACTTTGTTACTTTATTGCTTAAAAAAAAAAAAAAAAAAAATAGTTGCCACCTGCTACAACAAGCTTTTCATAAAATTTGTACAATTTGTGGAAACTATTTGCAAAGGTCTCCTGTGAAATCTGTTACAGAATAGCTGTAATACGATCTGACAACATTCACATGTGCAAATGTTCACCTTTCATCGCCACCTTCAAGTGGGGAAACGGGAAGAAGTCCGAAGGAGCCATATCAGGGGAGTACAACGGGTGTTTAAGAAAAGTCACCATCTTTTGCACTAGGAATTGGTGCAGACTGATCGCACAGTGTGCAGGGCCATTTCATGGAGCAGCATCCATTTTCCAGCCCTAAGCTGGCTGTACGTGCCGGATACACCTTAACAATCTGTTCAAAATGGTGTGGTAAAATACAGCATTAACGGTTTGGCTTGCAAGAACAACGGCTTGCAAGAACAAATTCATCATGGATAATGCATTGTTGTCAAAGAAGGCAGTCAACACTGGTTCACCTTTGATTTTTGCAGACGGCTTTCTTTTGGTCACATCGAAGACCGTGAACACCATGACACTGAATGCTGTTTTGATTCCAGATCAAACTGTTGGTACCAAGTCTAATATCCCTTGACAATTATGTTGATAAGTAATGGATCCTGGTCACACATGGAAATGACGTCACCAGAAGTTTCCATCTGTTTTGCTTGTGCGAAACATGGAATATATCGGGAGCAGATCTTCCACTTGCCCAAATCATAACGGATGATACTGTTGTGCAGTGTCCTTTCTATGCCCAATACCTCCACAATCAATATCAGAGAACGTTGCCAATCTTGTTCCAGCGTTTGTCCATCATTTGTGGGTTTCTGCTTGTCGATGGCAGACCTGAACTTGGCTCATTCTCAGCTGCTTCCTTCCCTTTACAGAAGTGTTTAAACCATTTGTGAAGACATTTTCTGCTCACCGCTTCCCTCCTGTGAATCCGCAGCTACTTTCCACGTGTCTCTGTTGTCTTGCTGAATGTGTAGCAGAACTTTATGTTTACACATTGTTCCATTCCACTAGACACTTCCTCTCACACAATTTCCAACTAGTCACAGTCTGTTTACACTGCCAGTCACCTGTAGCGCATGCTGTGTATCGATTCTCCTGAAGTCGAAGACTATGCGCGTAAGTGCACACGTTTTTGTTCAGACATGACACCATTAACTGAACTCTTTTTAGCCATACCATAAGTATGATCCAGTGTGTTCATGAACTCTGTGTGTGTGTGTGTGTGTGTGTGTGTGTGTGTGTGTGTGTGTGTGTGTACGCACTGATCTATTTAAGAAAAGTAGTAAATGAGGTATTAAATAACTTATGCAACATTAGACATCACTTGTTATGAAACTGATGAGAAAACAGGTTTTCTTTTAAAAAATGAAGACTAAATGTAACACATACCTCTAATGTGAAGCTTGTAATAGCCCCTGTATGAGTACATTATGTAACAAATCTGCACAATTTTAATTTCAGAAAAGATTATTAAATAAAGGATATAAACTTGGTAAGTAATGTAATGTCATTTTGTAAAGAACACGTGGTTTTTAATAATTATCAGTGAAATTAGTTGAACACTTAGTTCCACCATCACTCTGTCAATATTTATTTCAATTGTACCAGAAGTACTCAACCAAGATGGTCATTTCACACTTAATTAGACCAGTTATTTTTGAACTATAACAATAGTTTTCATACACTGGAGAGAGGCTAAGCTGTGTTACTGTTCATATTCCACACACAAAACTATAGCTTCTCTATGACTGGATAAGTCACATAAAAGGTAACAAATAGGCAATAGTGCATTACAAGATGTGACAATCTAAAGCAAATTTTCATATTTCTTTTAACTGCAGTTATGAGCTGTGTGTTTCAAAGCACACAATTCTGTAGCCTATAGCAGTACAGTGTTATAGTTTTACACCAACTGTTTCTGTCAATTGAATTGTCATTCCATGTATTGCAGGTTCCACTAGCTACAGCAATATCTCTCACTAACACATTGTTATCCTTGGAAATCACCCTGGAGCCAGTGATTTTTCTGTTTAGGTACACACTAGATATGTTAAATGTGCTGATATTCGTCCAGTTTGAACTAGAGTATCCTGCCAACAGGTAATGCCAATTTCTTTTGTGAGTACAAGTCTCTCTTTAATCACATTTCTAATAACCAACTTTTTGGAATAAATAATGAAAACAAAATATGGTACTTTGTTTGAATATGCTACTCAAAACTTTTTACATTGAGGACCATGAAAACAGACATATATGTAACAATAAAATTATAATCAGAATTTGATTACGGAAGAGGGCAATTAAGGTTGACCAACTAGAAACAGATTGAAGATGGTGCTGCTTTCATTTGTTTTTCTATTTCCTATTAATGTTCAATATACCAGTATATTTGGATGGAAACATTAAATTGGCAGTAGGCCTACTTGCTAAGTCTTATTTTATAAAAACTGCTTTGTGACTTGTTTAGTTGAGTGTAACATATTGACATAAAAAAATCAAAATGGTTGCAATATGTCCAAACTAAACATTATATTTTATTATTCACTTTGCCTTGCCACTCAGTTATACTTGATCTATAACACTACAAAATTACAATTACCTGCTATGTTTAACTGTCTATATGTTATCATTAATGTAATTCTGATACAGTTTTCACTACAAATAATCTATTACGACCATGCCAGATAGCCATTAATACTTAGTGGTATAATGCAAAACTAGAGGTGGATCACTAGTATATGGGAAAAGTAAAGCAACAAAAATATATCAATAAAATTTTTGAATATCCGTCTCCAGATCACTTTTATTTTCTAAAACATTCGTTCATCACAGGGCAGGTTACTCTGTAACTTCAAAATTTGATCTGAAGATGGGCAGCTGTCCAGAAACCGGTCATGTTTTAGAAAATAAAAGTGATCTGGAGACGGATATTCAAGAATTTTATTCATAGAACGTTCGCAGAAACTCCTTGAAGACCAATAGGTCTTGCTTTGATAAAAATATATCAGTAACAATTCATATTTCCTAATTGAAAAATATCTAAATTCTTACATGCATGACAGCTCCCTGTTGGTATCCTATGAAGATGTAGTCAGTGCGAGAGTGTTCGGCATCCTCTGGCAGGAAGTGTGGCTTATCATAGTACTGATGCAATATCTCCAAAACCTCTGGGTGACAGTTGCTCCTGAAATAAAATCAATCACATCTTTATTTTTCTGAAATAATGTGCCAACAACTTTGGAAAATCTGTTTAATGAAGCAAGAGTGATGCATTGGGGACACTATCAATTATTTTAAGGTGTCAATTAGTGCCTTGGAAGATTAAATTCCACCTTCAGTTACTCTGAATTATTCTCTTTATTTACTGGTTGTTCTGTTAATCTACAATACTTTTTACCTATAAAAACTAATGATGGGAACAGTCTAATGAAAACAATCGATTCATTCGGTTGTTGGAAAAAATCGATCATTCGGTTGTAGTTTCTCGTATCGGTTGAATTATTCATGCATTCTTCTGAGTGAAACCAGTCGGTGGTATCAACCGAATGAAAAAATCAACACAGTCGGTTGGACCACTCATTCCTTTTGAGTTAAATCAGTCGATGGGACCAACCGAACGAAAAAATTGGCACATTACGTTGGCCTCTTCATTAGTTCCTTTGAGTGAAACCAGTCAGTGGGAGCAACTGAATGAAATAGTCACTTGGTCGTAGTTTTACCATGTTGGATTTATTTATTTATTTTTCCTCGAATGAAAGTAGTCTGTAGGAAAACCGAATGAAAACATGCGACATTTTTGCAGTTTTGTACATTGACTCAATTACTCACTTTCTTTTCAAGTGAAAGCAGGCAGTAAGTTTTTCTGACGGTTGAACCATGTAATCATTATCCCAACTGAAACGACTGATTAATGTTTTAGCTTACAGCGCTATCCATTTATTTGTATGAAAGAAACTGGCATGCACATCAGATAACTACATCAGTGCTACATTATACCGCCATGGAAAAAGGGGTATGCCAAAGTTAAAATGCGTATTACAATGTTCATTTATTTACGTACTAAATGAAGTAACTTTTCGTCTTATACAGTAACAGTGATTCATATTTTGTCGTAGATTAAATTGTTAGAGCTGCAATCAACGAGTAACTAATTAAATGTCATATCGCTGGAGCAGACCTGCAATCACTTTAATTACCCACCCCAGATTACTTTCGTAGATATCCACAATCTGTAGAAGATAAGTGGCCAATGACCATGAAGTACCGCGGGGAGCGGGGACACTAGAGGGGGTGCTGCCTCGCTTCCGTTTCAACTGCTGACAGCGGCAGCAGGCGCGCGCCAAACTCCACACAACAGTGTCTGGCGGGCGGGGCGTGCCATCGCCAGTTGTTGTCCGTTTTGTTACTGTCTCAATAAAGAAGCGTGTTCCAAAATGATCTCTACACGTTTAATCTCGCATACTGTATCTCCGAAGTGGGAACAGGTAGAAACTTGCGGTTTGCGGCTTATTGTTCATACATATCTAAGGTTCTAGTAGGACAGAGTTAAGTATGTTAACTTTGAGCATATTTGCTAGATCCAAATTCGAAAATCACAAACATTAGGTTTTGTGTCCCAACTTCGTCGCCGCTTTTGTGTCCCAGCCTCGTCGTCGGTGTCGGTGGCCGAGTGGAATGAGACCGACACAGGAATAAAGATAGCCCGCTGGTGCAGGTACGGAGGGGAGCAGCCAGAAACTATAAACACTAGAGTAAATTAGAAAGATATATATATTGCACAGAATGTAACAATACTTAACTTTTACATAGTACTGCAGAATGTTGATACATAGTTGTTAGAGGCCTGCCTAGTGCCTGTACAATAGCAAAGTCTTCACTGGTGCCTATCTGATTACGAAGGTCCTAACTCGTTGCTATCTCAGTCCGAAGTGGCAAGTGTCTTTCCGTGGTGGCCACGAGCGGGGTTGCAGCAGAGGGCGCTCGCGGCTGTCGTCGTGAGAACGCCGCGCCGTGCGTGCATGGCGGCGCGCGTCGAAAGTAGGTGGCGCGCACTTTGTACTTGTGCGACACCACATTAGGTATTGTAAAAAGAAGCCTCCATTATAGTAATTTATTATAAAAATATTTTTGTTAATTCCATCTAATTTGAAGGAGTACAAGAAGACATACAACATTTATCAGTGCTGTAAATTTTCTTCAGCGTGTCTGTATTCGTCAACAGTATATGAAAACATTCATCTCAAGTTTCATAATTATTCACTCTTGTCACAGATATTTCTGTGGTTATTGGTGAAACGGTGTGGAGGTTTATTCCATCCCTCCTCCATGAACCATACAAAATCTTACATGAACGGTGAACTGCCACTTGTTTTGAAAGTCGTGTGCAAAATTTCATCAAGATCGGAATAAAACTATATTGGCGTCAAAGTCTAGAATGCCTTCGGTCATGCATCGAACTAAAGTAGATTTAGACGGTGACCATTCTCTTTCTTTGAAGGTGAAGAGTGAAATATATCATCAAAATTCGAATACAAACGGAATTTGTCCTAGTTAGAAAGTACCCTCCGCCACTAACCTACGAAATTTATTGTACACAGTTACCTTCGCCTTGTTTTAAAGGTCAAGTGTGCAAAATTACATCAAGATCGCAGCCAAATTATGGTTTTTGTCGAAGTCAGTATGTAAAGTACCCTATGCCATGCACCGAATGAAATTTGATGTAGGCAGTGACTTTCCTCTTGCTTTGAAGGTCAAGTGTGCAAAATTTCATCAAGATTTAAACAAAACTAGATTTTCATGCAATAGAAACACGGACACACGGCTATATTTATAAGATTTGTCTCTAAGAAAGTTTCATGCTGAACCACGGTTCATTTATACTCGAAAAGGCTGAAAGAGTATGCAAATAAAGTCACACAAAGTCGGTGAATTGATAAAAATATCCATATAACTGCAGAAACCGACAGACTTTTTCCAGCCGGTTGTATCGCATCAAGAGAAAACACTCAATGCCGAGAACATTCATATAAAGGACTGAGTAGGGTCACCATACGTCCTCTTTTTCCCGGACATGTCCTCTTTTTGAAGCAAGAAAAAGTGTCCGGCCGGAATTTATAAAATTCTACAAAATGTCCTTTTTGGGTTCCGAGAAAGAAAATTTATTTTTGTTTCATTGGCAACATGTTCATTCGCACAGCATTTCCAAACTGTTCGCAACTACTACACGCATACACAGAGTGAAATTTCCGTTCACAATTTCGCACTCCACATGGGTCTGACAGTTGAAAACGTGTCGGATCTTCTCTGCGAAGGAGCCCGGTTGTCTATCTTGTATTCAACCAGGGCATTCTGTCTTCTGCGTTACGTTCTATGGCGTTGCTTCTGATATACTTTGTGGTTTAGGTTAAAGCTGTATTGTGTGTTCGTGATCGTAGGTAGTCTTTTGCTTCAAAATAAATTACGAACTTAATTATAACATAATACCGAAGAGAAAGTCAGTGTTAATTATGTGCTCCTGGAGAAATACAAATCATTCAAGCGAATGATCAAACGAATGTAAGAATTAATGATACATTGTGCTCCCACCAGCTTTGTAATTTTATATATATATATATATATATATATATATATATATATATATATATATATATATATATATATATATATATTTTTTTTTTTTTTTTTTTTTTTTTTTTAAAAAGATTATCAAACGAAACAGAACATACCAGTAGCTGAAGTGTGGTGTGCATATTTAAACGAGTCATCTAGTGTTGTTATTTATTCTGAACTGATAAAAATTGTAGACTTTTTTCTATAACTAGTCATAATGCCGACACAGAACCCGTGTTTTCTCTTCTGAACACACAGTGTACAAACTAAAGGGATAGAATTAAAATATACTGTAATTATACTATTTGTGTACAGTATAATTTCAAACATTTGAAGAGAGATTTCGTCGTCCACCAAATATAGTTGGTTCAAAAGTGAATAAGACAAGAATGAGACAATTGAGAGTAGTGATGAGGAATAAACTGTCAAGGTTCATAATATTTCGATTCCCAACAACCACACAGGGTTACTGTTTTAAGTTTTAGTTTTACTGGTTCATTAATAAAGTTGTTAATTACATTATGTTAAAGATAAAGTGTCCTGTTTTTTATATGAACTGTCCTCTTTTTGGTGGTGAACATATGGTAACCCTAGGACTGAGACTTGTTTCATCCGATGGTCACGCATCGACTATTCTACAGTTCAATATCAAAGGGTCAAGCAAGTGGTGATCGTGATGTTTTGGATCATCAGTGTGAAAACAGAAGCCAACCGCCAATAAGCATGGATAAATTAAAGAATGTATTAGTGATGTACTGTAGCTCAATCCAACAGTCTTTCCTAATTTAACAAATTTTCGGTTGCTTCCCTATAGGGGCGCACCTTAAGGTGTGTGTGTGTGTGTGTGTGTGTGTGTGTGTGTGTGTCTATACTTGTACTAGCAAGTAACTTCTGCAAGAAACTTAATGTTTTTGCTCTTTGGGACCTGCAGCACTGAAAAAAGTTGCAAATTTGTTGCTAAGTTTAGATTTGTTTTTATTTCGTCACTACTGGTTGTTCCAGCGCATTGCCATTTTCAAGCCATGGAATGACGTGCATATATCATCGTATTGGACTGTCTGATGTTTGTCAATTACCTCCTGGTATTATAAAAAAAAGTTAATAAACATCTTTTGACAGTTCCGATTATACCCGTGTATGTTTAGCCTGGAGGTCTGTAAACACACATCATCGGAACTGTCAAATGAAATTTAATAACTTTTATGTAATACCAAAAAGTAACTGACAAACATCAGACAATCCAATACGATGATATATATACATGCACGTCATTCTATCTAGACAATACTTGAAAATGGCAATAACGCGCCAAAACAGTCTGTAGTGACGAAATAAAAACAAATCTGGAACTTTTACTAAACTTGCTAATGTGTTTACCTCAGAGCAAAAATTGCGCAACTTTTCTTCTGCAAGTCACTTTAGGGAACGAACTTGCCGGAGTGTTTCCATCGGTGCCTCGTTGTGAAATAAGCAAATGCACGTTTACAATGTCGTGCACAAAAATATGAGCAGCTACTACCGTCGTTCTTTTTATTATTATTATTATTATTATTATTATTATTATTATTATTATTATTTATAAGAAAAATGTGACTTACAGAAGTTCGGGAGTAAAAATAAGTGCTTGGGTGAATAAATTAATGCAGAGACATACATGTTTGTTTTCAAGAAACCTTACTCATTGATCTAAACTCAAAGAAAACAAAATTTCATTGACTCAAAATACTCCAACTTGCTGGTATAAATGTAATGTGAACTTTGTCAACTTTTTCGTGTCCTCGTTTTAATTCTCGTCCATGTTGCGAAAGTAATTTATTTTTTCGTATTTCGGCATTTGTTGTTCCGAAATCTGCTGCAATATTTTGGGAGGTATCTGTTTTCCTATTAGGGTTGCCAGATTGAACTCGAGGCAGGCCCGGAGTCCAGACGTGCCCCCCTCCCCCTTGGCCATGACTCACCCCCTCCCCCAACTACGACCAACTCACCCCCCTCCAACCAGGATTACACGTAAACAAACAACCTAATCGTCTCCTCCCTCCCAACAAGTATCCCCCCTCCCCCCCGCGGTGGAACATTGCTAGGGGGTGGCCTTCACATGCCGCAGCTGACCGGTCAGTGCGCCAGTTGCTGTGGATCAACAATCGACACGCTTCAGTCGGCGTGGCAGCAGAAGTGGCGGCAGCATCAAAGCTGCTCACATCAACAGCTGCGCCTTCAAAGAGTTACCGCTTGAGGCTCCGAAAACTGGTTACCAAGAAGAGCGCCAAATACCTAATAAACTTTTGTAGCCACTCTTTCTAATTTTCTTCCTGCAACCATTCTTCACGGAACGAACTTAGATATCGTCTCTTCATTTCACTGTTATTACTCACTAATATGAGTTGATGTAAGCTTGTCTGTTAACACACGATCTGAGTATTCCAAAAATTGACGGTAAACTGATAATGAACGAACGAACACAAATAATAGACGTCGCCAGTTGACACGTTGCTAGCCGATTACTACCGACGCAACAGCGAAAAGTTTTCAGAGGATGAATAGAAAAGTAGCGTTTTGTTGCAATAAGAAATTAACATTTATATAAAAGTTATTCATAATTACTAGAGAGGAGCCGGCCGGAAATGGCCGAGCGCACTGAGGCATCTTGCCACGGTGCGCGAGGCTGCTCCCGCCAGAGGTTCGAATCCCCCCCTACGGCATGGATGTGTTCGTCCTTAGTTTAAGTTATGTTAAGTTCGATGTAGATCGTCGCTATATGAGCATATTACTTAAAAAGCGTCGTATAAAAAGTTCAGATGAAGGTTACATTCAAGCCTGGAGATGAGAGTCATTGGCCCGTAGACCCGGAGAATTCATTCCAAACCCGGGCACTCTGGGCGGCGCCCGGAGATCTGGCAACCGTATTTCCTATTCTGTTTTTGATGTCCAATTTTGCATCCCGAAATTCTGAAAAGTATTCAAATTTCTCTAGCTGCGCTTTCTCGTCATTCGACGCGATTTTCGTCATTGTTACTGACATTTCCGTTTTGTGAACCCAAAACCAAACTTCGACAAGTGCAATAAAAGCTTTAAGCAACTTGCAAGTCCGGCAAGAATATCCAGTGACGTGCGGAAGCTACTGATGAAGTCTACTTGCTGGTGGTTTTTGCAGGTCAAGAAACTCGCAGTAGCTTCCTCACTAGCGGGCACGCGCCCTATTAGGTGAGCGTCACCAGTCCGCACACATCTGCCCGCGGTGGTTTCGGCGTGGGCAGCGGCCAAGTCAACGGCACGCGCCGGCAACGAGCGGCCCACGCCAGCAGCCGCGCTAATGCCACCGCTCTTCCTCGCAGTGTCTGCCGTCTGACAGACGTCCCCCTTCTGGGGTCCCTATTGCTTTCTCCCTCTTGAAGTTTGCGAATATCTCTCTCTCTCTCTCTCTCTCTCTCTCTCTCTCTCTCTCTCTCTCTCTCTCTCTCGGGTGTTTCACTGTGTTTGCCTCTGTAATTTATAAAAATAATAGGTGACGGGAAATTTTAATGCGGTAGGTCAACACAAGATTGCTTTCTCCCTCTTGAAGTTTGCGAATACCTCTCTCTCTCTCTCTCTCTCTCTCTCTCTCTCTCTCTCTCTCTCTCTCTCTCTCTCTCGGGTGTTTCACTGTGTTTGCCTCTGTAATTTATAAAAATAATAGCTGACGGGAAATTTTAATGCGGTAGGTCAACACAAGAAATGTTGCACTTTCTGCGGAGCAATGAACATAATTTATTGTATCATTTTCCAAAGAGTTACACCACAAATATAATTTTGTTAAATGGAACAATAGTTTTTTTTTTCTATCGTGCATTGGATTCGTTGAAAGCAGCTGCGTCCAAATCAATTTAAACTATATTCCTATCACTGTTAGTTTGGGAGCTACAACCCTTCAAAGTTCCGGGGGCGGAGGCTGCGATAGCGTAGCTGACTGGCCGAGTGGCTATCCCCTGGGGCACGGTCCACTGTCTCATGACCACCAGCCAGTTAAGCCCCGTTTACACTGAAGTTCGGAACATGTTTTTGTTCGCAACATTGTTCGCAACTTGTTCCAGACAAATGTTGACAACATTGTACGATGTTCGTGTCCGCATTAACATTAGCGGCCAACATTTGTACTATCGTCTGCTTCAGTGAATGTCTGCAAACATCTCATTTTTTGTATTTGCGTTACGAAACCCCGGCCCCGCTATGTCAAGCGAAGAGGAAGAAATATTAACATGCTGAGCTCAACTGTTACTCCTTGACAGTTTAAGAAGACTAAGATGACGACGTCGGTGGTTTACCAAAACATATTATAGAAATCGTGGCGGGAGTAACATGCTTTCAGTCCTGAACATGGAAGACGGTTCTGGCTTTCGGAATTTCACTCTAATGTCACCATCCGATTTTAAAATTTTGATAAATATTATAAGGCCAGTTGTTACCAAAAAGGACACTAGTTTCAGGGAAGCAATCCCTGTGAAAGAAAGACTTGAAGTTACCCTCAGATTTCTCGCAACGGGAGATTCCTATCAAAGTCTTGCATACTTATTTCATGCACATCGTCCAAGAACTTTAAAATTTTAAATCCAAACCACTTTGGATAGTATACACTGTCCGCCCCACTTCCAGATTTTTTGCTTTCCTCAATTTTCCTCTTCTCGCGCCGGTATTGCGACACGAGACTTTTTTTTTTTTGTCGACATCACTGGGTTGTACCCAGCTCCACGCCAATTTTGTGGAGAGAATCGTGCTTTTCGTTTATATTTTTGTAGCTTGTGGAACGTACGTTCCACAAGCTCTGTTCTTCCTCATAGTAAGAAATAAGTGCGCAGATTTTCTCCCTGGTCTACTGCATTTCGCAGAACACACAGAAAACAGTAGATCAGTACCGTAAAGCGAAAACCAAACACTAGCGCTTCGTAGCGGCAGTTCATAGTAGCAGGCCACGGAACAAATGTTCCTTTGATCTCTACCGACACAGCGGCGGAACACTGTTTCCGTGTTGGCAACATGTTGTGAACATCGACAGACTAGTAGCAGCCACGAAGAATGTTGCGAACAATGTGTAAACGGGGCTTTAGCTACGCTGTCGTAGCCTCCGCCCCCTAAACTTTGAAGGGCTGTAGCTCCCAAACTAACAGTGATAGGAATGTAGTTTAAATTGATTTGGACGCAGCTGCTTTCAACGAATCCAATGCACGATAGAAAAAACTATTGTTCCATTTTAAAAAATACATCTTTGTGCTGTAACTCTTTGGAAAATGATACAATAAACTATGTTCATAGCTCCGCAGAAAGTGTAACATTTCTTGTGTTGACCTACCGCATTTAAATTTCCCGTCACCTATTATTTTATAAGTTACAGAGGGAAACACACTTAGTGAAACACCCTGTAATTATATATGGTGGCGCATGGAAACGGGAAATTTCGAAATAACGTCATTTCCATGAATAAATTAATAAAACTAGTAATTTATCAACGAAAGTGAATGTATTCAGTATGCCATTATTCAGTATGTCTTTACAATCAAAATGTCGAAAAGTGTCTCTCTACTTTTTAAAGATGACATCGGAAAGATGTGCTCCCATTCGGCGTTCACACTCTAACAGCCTGTTATGAAAACATTGGAATGCGCGGTGTGGCAAATCTTGGGGAATGGCAGTGATTTCGTTTTCAATGTTCTTCAGTTCATGGATTGTTGCAGGACGTGTACGGTACACCTTGCCTTTAAGATATCCCCACAGGAAGAAGTCGCACACACTAAGATCAGGGGATCTCGCAGCCATGCAATATCACCGTTACGTGAAATAATGCGTCTTCCGAACAATTGACGACCTGCTGCCAACGATTGTAGAGCAGCGTGTGACGTGGCTCCGTCCTGCTGAAACCACATGGTTTTCGACGTTAAGATTAAGCTCGTACAGTCTCGGTGTATAGAATGTTTGAAGCATTTCAACATATCGAGCGGATGTTACTGTCACTGCACTACCATCCTCACATTAAAAAAAAAAAAGGGCCGATAACACCATGACATCATACAGCACACCATATTGTGACCTTGGCGCTATGTAGTGGTCGCTGGTGAAACTCAAGGATTGGCCTGTACCAAAAACGAAAATTCTGTTTGTTCACGAATCCGTTCAGGTGGAACTGGACTGATATCCATAAGTTACCAAGGAAATTCGCGTCCTCTTTGATTTTAGCCGATATCTGGCTACTAAACTCCATACGTGACGCTGGTCTCGTTCATGTGAGTGTTACACAATCTGCAACTGATAGGGATGGAAGTATTCTTTGTTAGCTTTGTCGGTTAAACCCTGGCGAAGATGCATGCTGTCGAACGGAGCGGCGAGGACTTCTCTCGATTGCAGCTCTAGCAGCTGCAATGTTCTCTGGGGATGTACCGTTGGAATGCCACCTGGAGGTTTCTCTTTCAAGGCAGATCCTGTTTCTTCATAATTACGCACCTACGTTGTAATCGCATGCGCAGGTGGGACACGTCAATCACGTCCAAGCTGGTAATGCTGTCGAAATGTTCTCTGCGCGACAGTCGCACTACTGCACGTTCCGCACCAGTCCAATTCTCCATGATTACTAAATGACAATACGTTCACATCAATTGTGCCAAGTTTCGATCATCTGCCGGCGCTACAATGCTGCCAACTGTAACGTTCAAAATTTCCCGTTCCCCTGCGCCACCGTGTGTGTGTGTGTGTGTCACCAAGTAGCATAAAAAATCTGACAGCCAACTGGTATTTAAAAAGAAATTAAAGTGATTTCTGAATGGCAACTCCTACACTTTAGATGATATTTTAGATAAATCTTAAATTAAAAATAATAGAAATAAACTTTAAAATATTGCCATGTATAGACATTTACTAAACTGACACATTCCACATCATTACGAAATGTCATAATATATTATCTAGGTAAGGTAAAGCAGTCAACAATCCTGTTTGGAGGTGGTATGCCGTTGCTATCCTCCGACCTTCGAACTGACTTACCCAGTCAGTTATAGGGGGACCTACAGTTCAACGTTGGTTCCGAACCACGGCATATATGATCTATGGAAAAATTATTAATCTAATCTGTTCGGTGTACGCTTATCACGTCCTAACCACAAGACGCAGACAGTTGCTAATTTATTCCCAAGGAGGGTTTTAGGCACGGTTTTATAGCGATCGGATAGATATTTAATGGTTCTGGTTACTTTTGAAAGTAGGATCACCAATCATGATGCGGAACAAAAATGGTTCATCGACGCATAAAACACATACTGGGCGAGAAGAATGTTTGCACAGTTTTACTATTTAGAATAAAGAGTGTCGCTCATACCGCTAGGACGTATGTTGATATTCTGATGGTGGTTATCTCTTCAAATGTTTGCTATCACTTATTTTAGCAAAGACATTGAAGTAAAATTTATGCCACGACCGGGATGGAGATGTTCATATTCTTCTAGTTGCCATAATACGACAGGCTGGTATGAAGTCTTATTACAAGAAAACGGAAAGAAAATACGTTCGATTCCACTCCCGTACTAACCTATTACGTCGCAAATCGACAAATTACAAAACAGTAAACAATCAATTGTTTGTCACATACAAACATACAAACATTTTTCGACCATATTGTACAATTGTTTGAATTTTCAAGTGGTCAGTCTTATTCAGTCATAGTCCAATTATTCCAAATATATGTAAATATGTAGAGAAACCTATGCCAATTTCGCATGGCTTCCTCTGTACAGGGATTCGCGTATACCCACCTGGCGAAGCTCAGAATCAGTTACATACTAAATTAAATTCAGAGCCTGAATGCCCAGTGTTCAGCTGTCGGCAAGTGTTTCATCCTTTATGTTGATGAAGGATGAAACAAGTGTGCCCACTGCTGAACTCAGGGCACTCACGCTCTAAATTCTGTTTTTCATTTTGTGATAAATTTAGAAAATTTACACTGTTTAATGTGATTGAATCATTGTAATATTTTTGTGATCATAGGCATTTGAAAATGACGCCATAGTGTGCAGAAACCAATAGTGCATTGGTAGTTAAATGGAAGTAAATTGAATTTATTTTCCCCCCAAGGAAGCGACTGTGGCTTTGGAACATATTGTGTGTTTCCTATAGCAGTTACATGTGACAATACCTGTAATAAAACACATATAAGTTGAGTGGGACAGCCTGTATATATTTGTGTGTATGTTTTAAAATTAGTCCCACGAAGCCATTAAGGACATGTTCACCCTCCTCAGGCTTTAGCCCCCCTCCCTCCAGAAAAAAATTCTGTACCCGCCACTGAATAGAGGTAATGTGGAGCTCCCAGAACCTTAAATTCTTATTGCAAGGTATGTTATAAATTACGACCTGGTTTATAGTTTGCAGCAGATAAAAATAGTCTCACAATACTCCCTAAATAGCAGCCTTAAAAATGTCCACTGTCAGACCACGACAACAGGCGCGCATGCCAACGCAGCACCTGCCGTGTGCAGTGGTGGGCCACTCCCAGTTCCGGCCTCCTCAGCTGTGCCACAGATGCCAACAGGCCAGGGTTGACAAGTAAACGTTCCAGTACAAGGCGACGCAACACCGTCTAGACACGAGGCCTCACAAGCCCGCGTCGCGTCACACCGATAGGCTGCCTTAAAAAGCTCACTGGCTGGTCGCTGGGGCACAGCCCACTGCCTCGTAGCGCCACCCAGGGAGCTTCCGATGGCAGCCTGTCGGTGTGACGTGAAGCGGGCTTGTTGTGAAGCCTCGTATCTAGACGGTGTTGGGCGACGCCGGCGTAACTCCACGCTGCACGGATGCATTCTCACAATACAGGAAAGCCATTAGCCTGCATCACATTATGTTGCAGTACCGCTCTAGATAGTTACGCCACGTCTGGAAGGGAAGTAGCGATCGCCTCGTAGTTTTCATGTATTTCAAACAGTACACGAGTTTTTTTGCATGAAATCAAAGTGGAAGATCGTGCTCAGGTCCACCAAAACCAGAAACATTGGTATTCCATCTAAATCTAGTACAGTGATGCCATAAATGATCGCAAATTGCGATTTATTTCATTAAATGAACGCTGTAACGCCGTCAAAAATATATAATTGTATACAAGCCGAGGCTGGGCTCCTGACGACAATTGTGTCTCCATACCTCATGGTCTGTTCTACCTGATGCGGTAATACAGTACTGTATTGTGGCTGCGAGCATTACAGAAAAAAAATAGGCCGTTGTAATAGGAAAGAGACAGCGTGGCAAATCGAGATTTGGGTGTGGCGGGAAACGTGCAGGGAACAGTCCTCTGCAGTCGGGCTGGTCACTGTGTCCTCGGTGACGGAGTGGTCAACGCGTCTGCCTAGTAAGCAGGAGATCCCGGGTTCGAATCCCGGCCGGGCAGAAATTTTCATTCGCCGCACTTTGGTATTCCATCTAAACCTAGTACAGCGATGCCATAAGTGATCGCAAATTGCGATTTATTTCAAGGATTTCTGTAACAGAGACAGGGATAGTCTTTCCCTGTTACACGATATGTCAACGTTACTTCTCTGGGGAGCACAAGTAAATTGTATGCGTCCTTTGTGTTAGCCGCGCCGTCGTCAGTGACGTCATCGTTGCTCAGTTCTGGACCATATTTGGTAATTTTTTCGTCGAGCAGCCGCCCCCCCCCCATTCCCCAATACAGGTTCCCAGGCCGTACTAATCTGCAATCCACCGTCTTTCTTGAAAACTAGCTGCAAGTATCCGGCTTTGCCCGCGTTTAAAATAAGGTTTCCTGTAGAATCGTACAAAACCGTTTATTTGCATGTAATAAAAGGGTACATTTATGTTAAAGCTGTGAGATAACATTTTTGGCACTTCCATTTGGAGTATGCACAAAAAGATTTTCGTCTTTGCCCACTCTGGAGCAGGCCACATACAACTGTCCATGAGAGAAGCATGGTGTCTGCAAGTCTATACAAGCAATCCCAATAGACTGGCCCTGTGACTTTTTTTTTTTTTTTTTTTTTTTTTTTGGGGTCGGGGGGGGGGGGGGGAGTTCTTTATCACACGGCTTAGAACAGGCACATGGCCATAGTGAGATTGGGATGGAACGAAACCTATTTAAGAACCTTCCCCATGTAATTTTGTGTGCGTGTACCAAATTTCACGTTATTTGGTTGTCTGAATCTTGAGTTACAAGAGGACAGACAGACAACAAATGCGTCTTAAAAATATCTGATAACATCTCTATACTTATTTTAAATGTGTATTTCCGTCAACAGTTGCAATATAATTGTTTAATAACCTGTTTCTGCGTCCGCAACTATAAGATCTGAAGATGATCCAAGTGATCGAAACATGTTATTAAACAATTATATTGCAACTGTTGACGGAAATAAACGCATTTAAAATAACACATTGCAGTTGCGGACACTCTCCAATCGATCATGTCGACTATAATAAAAATCTCTATACTTATATCTCTATTGCCTCATTTATTACGCTGTCTCAGAACCCCTTCGTCAGTTTAATAGTGGGCATGCAAATTTATATTCGTTTTCCAAAGGATGTTCCACTACAGCTGACTATTCAGGGTAGCGTAATCTAAAACACCTTTCATGCTCAATGCGAGGCTGTTCTATAGAGCAAATAGCCTGACCGACATAATAATAAAACCTGCCCACACTCGCACGGATTTTTGTATATGCCTGGTGTGCTAAAGCCTACATCGTCTTTCACAGGACTCATTAGTTGCCGGATCTTTGCTGGAGACTTGAAGATTGTGACAATTAGGTCTCTTCAGCAGCCGGCTATCTTCCCAGTTACTGAGCAACGAAATGGAAAAATACAATCTTCTTGGTGTCTTCTTCGTCGTTCTTGCCCTCGTGGCTTGGACCTAGTAGCTTGTAAAATTTGTTTTAACGATCTTCCTTGAAAATTTTACGTAAAAGATATATTGCACGGAGCGTATTTGGTCGCTAGTCGCTGGCGTCTGTTGTCGCTCGGCGTATGGGCGAACAGCGAATGAATACGCTGACGCAATGACACGCAGCGTCTTCAGACGCTAGCGTCTTCGTAAAAACAATTGAAACACGACGTAGCATATGACATATTGTTTTGGAGGTTAGGTGATGTCTAACAGTTCTATTTCCTAAGGTGCGACATGGTCGCGAATTTATATCAGTGATCCATTTTGTAATTACTTTTAATATCTTTATTTACGTCGATCACAAAATTTCTCGTAGTTTTGACGACCGGTTTCGGTCAGTGATGACCATTTTCAGGTCTACAGCAAATCGGAAACAGGACAAATTTAGTATTCGACTACCTTATAAAACATAAGGCATTACAGTCAATTTAAAAAAAACGTGTTAAAAATATTATACATCATACCTGTTACATTCCTTAATGAAGAGAGACTTATGCTGTGATGCCATATGGCTGTATTACATGTATTGATGACTGTAATGCATTATTTATGTTTTCTAAGGTAGTCTAATACTTTATGTATCCTTCTGTTTCTGATTTGTTGTAGACTTGAAAATGTTCATCCTGACAGAGACCGGTCCTCAAAACGACGAGAAATTTTGTGCTCGACGTAAATAAAGATATTAAAACTTCTGTGTCCCACCAAACAAAATACGAAGTGGAATTGTAATAAAATTTCTGAAAATTTATCGAAGTTTTTTAGTATTATGGGACAGTAAAAATAACGATTATTTAAATTTTATTCTTGGAGAGATCGCCATCCTCATGACGGTATTCTGTTTCCTTATTTTATCCTCTACCATTTACAGTAATTTGTCAAAATTTTCTTATGTGATCCTCATACGTCTGTAGGAAGAAGGACCTTCACACGATAATTCCAAATCAAAAATCAAATGTTTGTATAGCTTATGGGACTTAACTACGGGGTCATCAGTCCCTAAACTTACAAACTACTTATGAACTAAGACTAAGGACGGCACAAATATCGATGCCCGAGGGGGGATTCGAACCCCCGACCGTATTGGCCGTGCAGACCGTGACTGGAGCGCCTCAGTCCCCTCGGCCACCGCGGCCGGAACGATAATTCCCCCAAAAGATTTACAGAAGCACCATATTTATCCCTCCTCGCAATCCAACTTATCCATTTTCTTTTATTTTACCTACTTTTCCGTTTTGCTTTTGGTAGATTGTTCTTTTAATACTGTTTCGAGAAACACACCACCAGTGTTTATTACTGCCGGCCGCGGTGGCCGTGGGGACTGAGGCGCTCCAGTCACGGTCTGCACGGCCACTATGGTCTGGGGGTTCAAATCCTCCACCGGGCATGGGTATTTGTGCCGTCCTTAGTATTAGTTAGTTCACAAGTAGTTTGGAAGTATAGGGACTGATGACCCCGTAGTTAAGTCCCATAAGCTTAACAAACATTTGAACATTTCTTTATTACTTCCTTCGTCATCTTGACTCGACTGGTGACTATTTTATACACTCCTGCATATGACACGGGGCGATCAATACTTGAAAGCGATCAAAAACGCCAGCGTCTAAAGTAGCCCACCCTTCAACTTTAGACACTCACGTTTCGGAGCAGCGACTTTGTTCGCGGTTCTTGTTTACACGGAGCGAATTTAGCAGCTGCGTCCAAATACGCCAGCGACTAGCGACCAAATACGCTCCGTGTAATATACCCTTAAGTGACTCAGTTCTTTTGGTAGGTAGGTTTTCAGCAGCTGGCAAGGATACCACATGGGTATCGGATTTTAAAATTTATATTTATGGTACGTGAAGTCAGAACCTTAATAACAATCATCCAATGCCATTCCACGCAACTCTAAAAAATAATCGAGAAAATTGGCTTTGAAGTTTTGCAAAGTACACTTAAGTACCAATAATTAATTAAAGCAGTTACAGCATCTGTCAGTGTAGCTCAGCTGGTAGCGTTACGGCCTGATAACCATAGAGACGGTGGTTCGAATCCCACTGCGACGCAGTTTTCGTTTTCGGTTATATAAAACGTTCTGGGATCTAATTCCAAGGGCTGTGTCAGTTTTTGTTTATGTGTACGTAGACGAGCTGAAAACCTTGTCACTTAAAACGATGGTTGAGAAGGTTAGCTGCTTGGAAAGCCATTAGTAGCTATGGAGATGACTTTCCAAAAACAGTATCACAAACTGAAAATTCAAAGACTACCGTCGTGAACTAATGGTCAAGACACGGTAACTTATGTTTTTTTTTTATTTTTTATTGAAACCATAATGATGAAGAATCTTCTGTAAAATACTTCACTGTCATAATATAGTAAGGACAGTTTACATCTCACCGCAAAGACGTGACGACGAGATGCGACAGGCACATACAAAAGACACACATACAACACATTCAGCTATCGACCATGGCCTTCTTCAGAAAATAGAACATTCAGACACACAACACAGTCATACAATCATCACCT
The DNA here is from genome assembly GCA_026315105.1 of Locusta migratoria. Classification (NCBI taxonomy): domain Eukaryota; kingdom Metazoa; phylum Arthropoda; class Insecta; order Orthoptera; family Acrididae; genus Locusta; species Locusta migratoria. The sequence goes on from CM048746.1 coordinate 660,709,659, forward strand.
CCGACTGCCGCACTTCGAGCGTGATTCGAAGTTCTATTTTCTGAAGAAGGCCATGGCCGATAGCTGAATGTGTTGTGTGTGTGTGTGTGTGTGTGTGTGTCTTTTGTATGTGCCTGTCGCAGTTCGTCGCCACGTCTTTGCGATGAGTTGTAAAATGTCTTTAACATATTATTATTCCAACCTGGACTTTCCATTATTATATATACTTCACTGTCAGTCATGTTTTATTATTATTGTACTGCAATTCTAGTAACTTTTTCACTGACTGATTGCGTGACTGTATATATAGCTTCATACTGTAGTCAAAATTAATTAAGGAGACGTTTATCTTACTTTCAGTTTGTATCATCTGATTTTTTTCCTTCCAAGATGGGAGGCAACATTGGTACAGCTTCAGCACCACAAACCTCTAACTTTTAACTACAGTGGTAAAGTTACGTTAATTTCCTTTACTGTGGCTGTAACGGGAGAACTATAAATACGATTTTTATAATTTTTTTATCTTTGAGCTTTACTTTTGGATCCGCAGGACGTTTAATTACCTTTCATTCCTGTATTTCATGCTGGTGCCAATCTATTGCAACCTACATATGGCAGTGACTGGATGTAGAGTTTTAATTCAGCGCATATTTCGTGATATGAAATTTATAAAAGCAAGTGTGATCAGTCTGTATCTGTGCTACGCGGCTAGCATTAAGGGGCTGACGGTCCAATGCTTCGGCAAGAGATTTAAAACACGAGAAAACAAGCGCCACTGTGTACAGAGCAGCCGTGCTGGATAACCGGCGTGTTGCGGTAGCCTGGTCGATAACTTACTGCACGAGATTTAGCTGCTACGTGTCGAGGATGAGCGGTGGAGTCTGTTCATGCGATCTAGCCATTTTTAGGCACCGCCGAGTGCCGTCAACGATTGGAACGCCACCGTGTGACAGTCGCAAGCGGCTATAGCTTTACAACGTGCAGTTTCCGTGTTTTTACGGTGTAACTAATGCTCTGTCCTTCAGACACGCTTGCATGTCTGAAGGCAACAAACGCTGTAGCGACGACAGTTGCAAATAACAAGAAATGTATTGACACAGCTAATGTAATTAACGTATTAGTTACCGTTGTCCCTTTTTTGGACGCAAATATTTATTTCTATACGAGAAATGAAACTTTAAGCTTTTATTGTAGTACCGGAAGGATGAGCTGACTACTATAATGCGTGGAAATTCTAAATAAAACATCAATTTTGCGAGCTCGCGTCCCCCTGGTACTTGCTGTGTAACAATGTATTGATATTTAGTTGTCGTAAGTGTGTTTAGCAACATACGGATATCCATATACAATTTGGTATTTTTCAGGTTTCATGAAGTAAGTGCAGTATCAATTTGTTTTGTGTCCCAATAATCTTAAATTATCAATGTGTTGTTTATGTGGCCCATTAAGTTATACAAGACTTAAGTACAAAAAAATTACTACTTACATTGTAGAGATCTACTTTCTTGTACGAGATTTGCTTCATTTACATGTTAAGAGAATGAAAACATGCCATATCTACTTACGATTGAATAAATTTTAGTCGAGTGAAGAGAAAACTGATGACTTAGAACTAGCGATTTTTTCCGATCGCTGCAGATAAGATTTTGACAAAAAAAAAAAAAAAAAAATTACACGGACTGTCTGAAATTTTAATAGTCTGGAATTTTTCATTTGTCACCCAAGGTATCACCAGCTGAGGAATGTACTCTTATTTGAGCACAAAAATGAAGTATGTTCCTTTTTAAAAAAACATTGGACAAGTGAGGCACCAGTCGAACAGAATGAGTGAGTGAGTGAGATTATATATATTCGGAAGACGGTCCGCACACTGGCGAACGTTAAGAACATTTTGGTCCACTTCCTCCCCCCCCCCTCTTTTACATCCACATCACAGTTTCTTAGTGAAGGATTTACAAGTCCGACCAAACAATCCGCGAGGACATGTAGAGAGTAGACAATGATGATTGTGTGGTGGACAGCGCGGTGGGTTGCCACACAGAAAGCACGGGTTCGATTCCCGGTCGGGTCGGGATTTTATCCGCTCGGGAACTGGGCGTTGTGTCGTCCGCATCAACAGCCGCGCGGGAATGGGGATCCAGTGCTTCAAATTTAACTAAAATTATCTCAAGTTACACATTTCTCATAGATTTCCTGTTTGGAGAGATGAAAATTTGATCTGTTTTGAACATTTCATTCGCTTAATGTGTTCACCTAACTTCAACAGAAAAAAAGTTCCCCGCATGTCGAAAATTCCTTAACGTCGTCAGAAAGTGCATGTCCGTAAACTGTCAGTATGCCCTCTTAATCAACTATTACGTCAAATGAAACTAAAATGAAAATGTAGTGTAGTCCTTCACGAACACATTGATGAAAATTCCACGTTCATACAGTGAATAGTTTGCGAGTATGAGCGAATTGAATGAAACGCGAGGTAACGTTTGAGCTTCGTCCGGAACGTGGCAACTCTTTCAGATCGGGGGAAAACTGCGGAAAGTTTAGCTCGGGTTTATAGGAGCCTTACGCCTGGCTGTGTGAAGTGAAGCGCCTCAGCAATGCGGCAGACAGTGGCGTGCTTTTTACTCGCTGCGGTGCGGTGCGGTACGGCGCCAGGCACGGCACACGGCAACAGATGGCCCGGCGGAACCGCCCGTCTGTGACACCAGCCAGCAGCCAACGGCGTCTGGCGACGAGGCTGACAGCTGGCAGCTGACACGCACATTGCACACACGCCGCCCCACACACCCACATGTCAGGCAGCAGCGAGCAATTTACCTGTCACTATCGGCCGACTTCCAAACTGGGCAGACATACCGCCACCGTGTGCAGGAACTGGCGGCTGGAGCATCAAATGAATGGCGATTCTCTTCTTTCAGGGCTTTAATTGCTTGTCAAATACACTCAGTCGCAAAAGTATTTGGACAGTGGGAAGTTTCACAATGAGTACTCAGGAACATTGACTATGAAACCCAAACATTTATTAGCAATATATATGCGTAACAACCAGTGGCGGCTGGTGATATGCTAATGTGCTACAGCACACTGTAAATGTATTACTAAAATTATGCCATTTCTCTTCGAATCCAAGCGAGAAATCGCTGTAAAATTACAACCTTTCTCTTGGAATGCGAGCCAGATATCACAAAATTATGCCAATTCCCTTCCAATACGTATTACAATGCTAGTAATAAGGATGAAAACGCATTTTGGAGCGCTCTCGCCGCGATAGCTGGAAACCAGTTCCGTGTGCTGAAGTGGGATTCAGCCGCGCTGGTACGTGCGCAGAGAGGCGGCGCAGTCGTCTGTTCGCTAGTGCGCATGCGCAGACGGTGACGTCAGGCCTGGCGGCTCTTGTGTGCTGAGACCGACTGCAGCACCAGATTAATATCTCTCTTCGCACTGGTTGTAACGGTTGCGGAAGAATAGTATGACGAATATTGCGACATACAGAGTCAAATAGCGCGCTGGCTCAGGCGTCTTGCTCGTCGTCTCTCAAACCTACTTGTGTGAGGCTCGTATTCAAATACCTCTGAGTTCAAAGTTTTAATTTCTGTAAATAAAACTTCAATCACAAACAACATTGGTAATTTATAGCCAACATGCGAGTGAAACTGCGCTTTTCAGCCAAGCAGTTTCATTGGTCACTTGTGTAGAACTCAGATGGCGTGGCGGGGATATTGTTAAACTTCGTTATTTCTATTGTCAGTCACGCTTTTTATTTTGGTATATTTTGTTTCCTGTTTATTTTTGTAATATTGTAGCACACTGGTCAAATTTTGTACGAGCCGCCACTGGTAACAACATTAATTACAAACCAAGTATTTTATTATTTCGTTTCCAAAACATAAATAACATAAAACTTAACAATAAAAATGAATTAACCTGCACACCCTGCTGCTACATAAGTATTCGGACACTGTCCAATAAAAGTTCATAAGTTGTTCGACGAAAATGTCAATACCTTGTGGATCCACTTTTCATTTTCAATACCTCCTCCAGTCCACTAGGCATACCTTCCACGAGTTTTTTCGTGAAATCTGAGACTATATTTGCCCATTCTTGGCGCAGTTTCTCTTTCAAGGTCTCATTAGTACAGATGTTGTCCGCGCGGAGGGTCCGTTTCAATCGACCACACAAATGTTCGGTTGGGTTAAGGTCTGGTGATTGGGGAGGGTGGTGCAATACTTTTGGGCAATTTAAGAGCAACCACTATGCGTGCACTATGCGTGGTATGCTTGGAATCATTATCTTGATAAAGTTGTTCGCAATACCTAGATGTCGTGCACTCTGCTTCAAATGTCCTCTCAGTATATTCAAATACGCTTCCTTGTTCATCGTATCATAAATGAACACTAAATCACCCACACCATTGCCGGACATGCATCCCCACACCATTATGCTCCCACCTCCAAACTTTACTGTTGGTCTGAGGTTCCTGAGATTCAGCTCTTCATTGGTCTTTCGCCACACGTTTGCCTTTCCGTCGCTTTGCTATATTGTAAATTTACATTCGCCGCAAAATATCACCCGATTCCACCAAGCCTGATCGTAGTCGGCGTATTCCCTCGCAAACTGCATACGTTTCTTCTGGTTCACTGCATTTATGAAAGGCTTTCGCCGTGCCACTCCACCATGGTACTGCGATAGTCGGATAACTCTCCGCACGGTTTCGGGTTGAACTGTTATACCAAGGTCTCCCTCCACCTCACTTGCAATTCGTGTGGCAGATATTTTCAGATTCTGTTGTACCTTTCGGACAATCACACGTTCATATCTCTGTAGAAATGTCCGTGGCCGTCCTGTACTGCAACGGAATTCCAATCGGTCTTCTTTCTCAAACCGTTTAATAATGTCGAACTGTACTTTTCTTTATGTTCACTATTGCGGCAATTTCCCTGCAGGTTTTCCCCTTCGCGAGATGATTACAAGTTGCCTTTGCTCGAACGTGAACACTTCCCTCTGCGTCCCATCGTCGACCTGCACAGGTTCGCGATACGTGTGCACTAATCATCGCTTTCGTTTCGCGCAAATTTCGGATACACTGCAGTCACTTCACCCTCTGTGCGTCTCTGATTGAACTATTCTCTCACGCTGTCCGCCTTTGTCCGAATACTTTTGTTGCACCTTCCCATGCCGTTTTCAGGAAATATTACGCAACAGACATGTCCAACAACAAGTCTTCGTATTTGACGCGTGTTTCACGTTGCGACATCGTACCCGGAGTCCCAAATACATAAAGTGCAATTTCAGTATTTGTTGATGCGGCAAACTGCAAAATTATGCGCATTTATGTGCTGTCGGAATACTTTTGCGACTGAGTATATTTTGCTGCTTTCTTCGCTGTCACGATTTTCGAGTAAATTGTTAGTCATGAACCTAAGAAAACAAGGAAATTATGAGCACAACGCATAATTATTTACGAATTACTAATTGATTTTCTATCGTTATTGCGTAATTTGTGATCTAATAAAGAACTGCAATAAATACGATAAACTCACCTTGAATCTTATTTCTTTAGCGTTTGTTACCCTTTAAGATTAAAACGAATGTGCCAGTAAAATTTTTAATAACGGCATAAATGGTTCATAATTCATATTGCATGAAAGGCCACTTTGAAAGTATAGTTTCTCCACTATTCGTAATTTTTACCCGCCATCTGGTTCAAACGTAAACAGACGAAACATTACGCTCATCCTCAACAGTGTTTTGAAGCACTGCACACACTTCGTCGTGACGCCTTTGCCGCATTGCGCTTTCGGCAGACGCTTTTAGACTACGCGCACGGTGTTCTGTTGTTGTAAATCGTGTCTTTTCTCCCAACTGAAGTTGGGATTTTCATGTTATTCTCTTATGTTTTACTGCTGCAGTATTATTCTGCAGTAGAGGGGCTACAGTTAAGTTCTTACCAGCCAATAGTACCAAAAAACAAATGAATGTGAACAATGAAAAGCTCGCGGAATTCTAAAAATTCCCGGATTTCTCCCGAATGAAAATATTCCCCGGTTTTTTTCCGAATCTCCCGGTGCGTGTCAACCCTGACAGAAGTAACTGGAACTGCTGTTATCCATTCTCTCAGAGAATTTAATTACGAGGGAAATGGAATGTACTGACGTTTCCTTAGTAGTTTAATTGCCTCATCAAGTAAGCATACAGTATCTATGTTGCAAATTTAAGCCGCGGCGGAGTGGTCAAGCGCATTGAGCCGCTGTGCTACGATGCGCGAGGGCGCTCCTCGTCGGGGGTTCGAATCCCCCTCGGGCATGGATGTTTGTGTCGTCTTTAGTATAAGGTAGTTCATAAGTAGTTTGTAAATTTAGGGACTGAGGACACCGCAGTTAAGTCCCTAAAGTTTGAGAAATATTTGATTTTTTTTTTTTTGAAAATTTATATGTTCAAGTAGTAACAACAACTAAAACTACAAACTTCGAACCGCTATAGAACTTACGTCACGAACGATGTCAAAGACAGTGTAGCCGCTGTATTCCTAGGAAGTAACGAATAATGACACGTTTGTACCAAGTACTGCTTGTTTTAGTAACGAATACATACGGACACACTTCGTTACTCACACCTTTAACGGTTATCGTTAATCATGACTGCACGTTACGCTACTTCTGCAACATTCGTCGATATCACCATATTACTGCTTCTCTGCAGGCAGACGGATTATAGATTACAAATTTAGTGCGCAAGCACTCAGTATCTCGACTCTGTCTGAGTGGGATTTTGTGTTAATGTTGTTCAGTTTGCTTGCTGCGCCAGTCCATAAAAAATCACTTACAAACTCCTTCCCTGACACTACTGTCCGCCTACGAAACAAGTTGCCCTGTTCTCTTCACATAATTCAGTCTTCCGCTACATCAACTAAAAACTTTAAGCATTTCCTTCTGTCATCCCGTTACAAATTTTTCAAAACTACACTAAAATTGATGATCTGTTATCTCTCTTCATCTTACTTCTTTCGCAATATATCACGCCACCTACTCTTCCTTTATATTTTCTTATATCTCTATTATCATCCAACCTTTTCCCTCTCTCTTCCAACACTTCCTCCATACCTATTGCTGTTAGCAGCCACAATGAAACACCTACCGTATTCTAAAAGACTAAGACTTTTCTGGTTACTAATAAATACTAAGAACCAACTGAATATTAGATTTCGGACAAAATATTGTTTTCGGCCAGAAATCAGCCAAATCTCTTGACCGAAACTACCTTTCGTGAACTTGCGGATGAAGTCTGGTCACATCTGGAATGGATCCGGTCATCAATAACGCTTACCTCAGTTAACGGTGCGCCGTTTACCTACTAGGAATATTTCTCGCGTGTAAATATTGCATTCTTTTGATAATCACAACACAACGCAATCTTAGTGATTATACTATGTTTGCAAAAATTTAACTTATTCACCACTGCACTTAATGGAACGGCTTATATTGATATACTTAAAAGCTTTTTAGAATCTGTTTCCTTCAAAGTGACGGGCTTACTTTAATAACCGATATGGATTTATGTTACATTGATAATGTGATACACAGCATTTCCTGTTGAGATTGCGCAAGTTTACACAAACAACAATCACACGCTTAGTCGGACATTCTGCGACACTGAAGTTGATATACTGACAGGAACAATCAGCACTATATAACAATTTTACTTCACTTGAATCTAATTACTGTAATAAACAAATGAAAAATGAAAATGTTAACGAGGAGAGATGAATATCCCACGAGATTTGACGAAGTAAACACTACGTCTTGCTGAGCGAGATTCAAGACAGGACCTAGTCTGTGTGTCATGCAGTGACCATGCTTCACAATTTTGCTTACATATTTATATTGGGCTAAAGTTCTGTATCACAGCGTCGTCAGCAACATATGTATCGTAATTGACATCGAGGGCTTATTTTGAATAGAAAACCTACTTGCAACAACTTAGTATATTTTCAGTTATTCTGCTTTGCACTTCTTTTAGAAATTCTAAGAGCTTCGTGAATTGCGAGGAAAAACGACAATTTCACTAATAACAGGTACGAGGTATTGGTATGCGCTTGCTTAGAAGTACAACTTCTAAGGAGTGGTTGGGTTAACATTCATAATAGCTGGGTGGAAAGTTTAGGTCAGTAAACCTGTTCGCTTCGTAACTGCCGCGGTGGAGTAGCCGAGCGGTCTAAAAGCGTCTCGCTGCGGAGCGCGCGGTTGCTCGCCGTGGATGTTCGAGTCCTCCCTGGTGTGTGTGTGTGTGTGTGTGTGTGTGTGTGTGTGTGTGTGTGTGTGTGTGTGTGTGTCCTTAGGTTAGTTTACCTAGGTTTAAGTAGTTTGTAAGCTATGGACTGATGACCACGCAGTTTGTTCCGATAGATTTACAAACATTTGAACATTTGATTTTTTGCTTCGTAACTCATCATCTACGGACGCCTGGTTAGGCTTACGCACACACTAAAAAGCTTAGTATAGGAAGGGAACGTTGCAAGTAGTGGTACTGACATTGACTTACGTAAGTTTCGGCCGTAAATTGTGCGTGCGCGTGTGTTCTATATGGTTTGAAATTTTTAATGTCTCTAGTTTTAGTATAAAGTAATATTGCCAATATAAAGTATGAGGGACGCCTGGCTAGGTGTAAGAGGACCTAAAAGTTCTAATCTTGCCACGTTAAATAAACGAGTTAATAAATAAATATTCTCGCAAACAACTTGCCTTCCTTGTGGACGCAGACTACTTTAAGATAACACTTCATCCAGCAATTCATCAGCTCTTCATCCCATCGGAAAAATAGGTTGTCAACACGGTGAAAAAGCAGCCTAGATCATATTTTAACCAAATTATTGCTTAATTTCTTAAATTTCTGGTGCCGGAACTCACCTCTTCAGCCATACACGCGCCCCCTCCCCTTTCCTCCCCACCCCCACCAATTTTCGAGTTTTGGAAACGTATGCTACAAAATGATTTTTTTCAACAGAATTCAAGCTTTTGAAGTTTCTTATAATCGAAACAATCTTTAAGTGGCTTGGTCGATATGAATAATTTTTGTATTGTTCGCTTTAATACAGGTGTGGTTTAGCAATAAAAAAGGAACAGGAAAAATCTAAATGAACATCTGATAAATCGAAAATAAACCCGACGCATATTACCCCCTCGAAAGGCAACTTGCTATATATACAACTTAGAGTTGCGATCGTATGAAGAAAAAGCTTCACACTGTTACTCCTTTGATACTTCATAATATCAATACGTGAACAATCTTTCTTATATACAAAAACGAGTCTCTTTGTCATAGAAATTAAAGTTTTATTCCAATCTTTATGAAATTTTGCACATTTGACCATCAAAATAACAGGATTCCTTACTAATTGTAAGTAAGTTCGTTCATGTAAGAATTTTTTGATGAGAGCATTTTTTTTTTTTTGTGGTTTTTAGGGCGCACAACTTCTATGGTCATTAGCGCCCAGCCAAGAACGTAGATTCGCTATGATCTCAAAAAAATGGTGACTGTCAGAACATCAACAAGAGGCTAAAAACGAAAGATAAAAGACAATTAAAAGAGTTAAATATCCTTGGATAAGTTGGCCAAGTTGATAAAACGCAAAACTCGAGCAGCTGCTCGTGTGTCATCAGCTAAAATTTCCTCCAGAGTAGACGGAAAGTGAAGGGCTACACGGAGATGATTAAAATTAACACAAGTCAGTAAAACATGTCGCACTGTCAGCAGTTCACCGCAGGAGCATAGCGGTGCAGGTTCGGCGGATAGCAAGTGACGGTGGCTGAAACGGCAATGACCGATCCGCAACCGAGCCAGGATGACCTCCTCCCGCCGAGAGGGGCGTGAGGATGTCCTCCAAGCGGTCGGGATCGGTTTGACAGTTCGCAATTTATTGTTGTACAGTGAAAGCCACACACTGTGCCATTGCGACACGATACTCCGGCGAAGAGCCCGTTGAACATCGTCCGATGGGACGCAAAAGGTAGCCATGCGAGGCAAAAGAGCCGCTGCCTTGGCTGCTGTGTCGGCGGCCTCATTCCCGGGCACACCCACATGGCCAGGGACCCACAGGAAAGAAACGTGACAGCTGTCATCCGCCAGCAACTGGAGGGAGCGTTGGATCCGATACACGAGAGGATGGTTCGAGAAAGGGTCCTTAAGACTCTGCAGGGCACTAAGGGAGTCAGAACATATGGCATAGAAAGGGTGGCGGTGGCGGCAGGTATACAAAACGGCCTGGTGGAGGGCGAAAAGCTCAGCCGTGAAGTTCGAGCACCGGTCAGGGAGCTTGTATTGGAAACGGTTGTCCCCGACGACGAAGGTAGATCCGACACCGGCAGTGCTCTTGGAACCATCAGTGTAAATAAATATGGCATTATCGAACCGCGAATAGAGTTCGACAAGGCTCGTGCGGTATACCAAATCCGGAGTGCTCTCCTTGGGAGCGAACTAAGTTCGAGGTGTGTGTGAACCTGGTCCTGATGCCACGGTGGCAATGGGCTTTCGCTCAACCGAAGGGTGGAAGGAAGGGTAAAATCGAGCCGCTGTAGCAGGCGGCGAAACCGAACTCCCGGTGGAAGCAAGGCAATCGCAGACAACTGATATTGGCGATCGAGTGAGTCGTCAAAAAATAATCTGTAAGATGGATGGTTGGGCATCGACCGTAGGCGGCATGCGTACCGACACAAGAGTATGTCACGTCGATTGGTCAAGGGTAATACAGCAGCCTCGGCATACAGACTTTCAACAGGGCTGGTATAAAATGCACCGGTCGCCAGACGTAATCCACGATGGTGGATAGAGTTGAGACGGCGGAGAATCGACGGCCGTGCTGAAGAGTATACAAGGCTTCCATAGTCGAGCTTCGACTGAACAATGGCCTGGTAAAGGTGAAGCAGGACGGTACGATCCGCTCCCCATGACGTGCCACTGAGGACACGAAGAACGTTAAGGGATCGGGCACAACGGGCAGCTAGGTAGGACACATGTGTGGACCAGCAAAGTTTCCGATCCAACATGAGTCCCAAGAATTTTGTAGTCTCCACGAAAGGGAGAGCAACAGGGCCGAGACGTAAAGAAGGTGGAAGAAATTCCTTGTATCTCCAGAAATTGATACACACAGTTTTCTCAGTGGAGAATCGGAAGCCGTTTGCGATGCTCCAGGAATATAGACGGTCAAGACAGCGTTGAAGAGAACGCTCCAAGAGACACGTCCGCTGGGCGCTACAATAAATTGCGAAATCGTCAACAAAAAGAGATCCGGAGACGTCGGCTGAAAGGCAATCTACAATCGGATTGATTGCAATGGCAAAGAGCGCCACACTCAAGACGGAGCCCTGTGGTACCCCATTCTCCTGGCAAAAGGTATCTGACAAAACAGAGCCCACCCGTACCCGGAACTTGCGATCCGCCAAAAACGCTTGAATGAAAAGAGGAAGGCGGCCCCGAAGGCCCCATGTGTGCAATGTGCGGAGAATGCCCGCTCTCCAACAGGTATCGTATGCCTTCTCCAAGTCGAAGAACACTGCTACTGTTTGACGCTTCCTTAGAAAGTTGTTCATAATGAAGGTCGACAACGTAACGAGGTGGTCAGCAGCAGAGCGGTGTCGACGAAAACCGCATTGGATATTAGTCAGGAGGCGGCGAGATTCGAGGAGCCAGACCAACCGAGCGTTAACCATGCGTTCCATCACCTTACAGACGCAGCTCGTCAGAGAAATGGGGCGATAACTGGAAGGAAGGTGTTTATCCTTCCCTGGTTTGGGGATGGGGACAACAATGGCTTCACGCCAACTTGTGGAACATGACTTTCAGTCCATATGCGATTGTAGGTACTAAGAAGAAAGCACTTGCCCGCAGGAGAGAGGTTCTTCAGCATCTCAATATGAATGGAATCGGGCCCGGGAGCAGAAGACCGGGACAGGGCGAGAGCACGATCTAGCTCCTGCATGGTGAAGGCGACGTTATAATTTTCACGATTAAAGGAGCGGAAAGAAGGCGGCCGTGCCTCCTCTACCTGTTTGCGAGGGAGAAAGGCAGGGTGGTAATGGGCAGAGCTCGAAACCTCCGCAAAGAAACGACCCAATGCGTTTGAAACATCAGCTGGGTCCACGAGGACTGCGTTCTCCACGGTCAGGCCAGGAATCGGGGAGTGGACCTTGATGCCGGACAAACGGCGTAGGCCACCCCAGACAACCGTGGAGGGAGTAAAACGGTTAAAAGAACTAGTAAAAGCAGTCCAGCAAGCTTTCTTGCTGTCGTTTATGATACGACGGCACTGCGCTCTCATACGTTTGTAATTGATGCAATTCTCCAAAGTTGGGTAGCGGCGGAAGGTGCGTAAAGCACGGCGCCGGGCTCGAAGCGCGTCGCGGCAGGCTGCAGTCCACCAAGGTACCTGGACACGACGTGGAGAAGAGGATGTACGAGGTATGGAACGTTCAGCAGCAGTGAGAATAACCTCTGTGAGGTATTCGACCTGACTGTCACAGTTGGGAAAATTCTGATTGTGAAAAACAGCCATGGAAGAATAAAGCCCCCAGTCGGCTTTAGAAATGTTCCAACTGGTGGGACGTGGAGATGGGGAATGATGTAGGAAGTGGATGATACAAGGGAAATGGTCACTCGAGTACGTGTCAGAAAGTGCATACCACTCAAACCGACCGGCAAGCTGAGGAGTGCATATTGCGAGGTCTATATGGGAATAAGTGTGTGTTGTGTCAGAAAGGAAGGTCGGTGCACCGGTGTTGAGGCAGACAAGATCGAGGTGGTGGAGAATGTCCACCAAAAGGGAGTCTCTCGGACAAGGTGCCGGAGAGCCCCATAGGGGGTGGTGGGCATTAAAGTCGCCTACCAACACGAAAGGTGAAGGGAGCTGGTCAACAAGGTTTAGCACATCTGCCCTAGTAAGGGCAGATGACGATGGAGAATATATATTACAGAGGGAGAAGGTAAATGTGGATAAGGTGATGCGGACAGCAACTGCCTGTAGGTGAGTGTGCAAGGAAATGGGATGGAAATAGACGTCGTCTCTAAGGAGCATCAGAACCCCTCCATGGGCTGGGACACCTTCCACGGGTGGCAGGTCGAACCGCACACAGAGGTGTAGTGTGGAAAGTCTGCACGATCACGTGGACGCAACTTAGTTTCCTGGAGGCAGACTAGAAGCGGGCAGTGCAATCGAAGGAGTAGTTTTAACTCCTCCCGATTAGAACGAATGCCGCGAATGTTCCATTGAAGGAGCGCCATGATAAAAATGAGAGAAGAAATAAGGATAAAAACCAAGTAGCGAGCGGGGTCACCTCGACGGCCGCTGAGGACCGGATTTCGAGGGAGCACTGCTATCGCTGTCTGGGGGCAAAGGGTCATGTTCCATTGGTTCGACCGACGCGCCTGCCACCTCCCTGAGTTGATCAGGAGGGGCAGTTTCCACCGCCGGTAAAGGGCCGGGCGCCCGGCAAACGGAGCGTCCCGGTGAAACAGAAGACGGCCGAGGCCGGCAACTGTTGGACGGCGTGACAGATGGGTCACGCCTCGGCGGGGAAGGAGAGGAACTCTTTTTCTTGTCAGCTCTTCTGGAAGAGTGACGGCGGGAAGAGGCAGCTGACGGTTGGGAAGCCTGAGAACGCAGAAAATCCTCACGGACGGGTTCCTTTTTTAAGGTCCGGGCATCTTGTTTAGGTGCTCGCGGTTTACTAGAGTTTGACGAAGACTGTACCCTAGAAGCAGCAGGAGGAAGCGGGGACGTGGAACGGGCAATCTTCGGGCTGGCGGATCGCACAACTGTGTCAGCGAAATTGAAGTCACATGTCTGGGTACTGGAATCCTTGGTAGGTCGAGTTGAGGTGAGTCCTTACTGTATGTACCCGCTGGGAGGACAGTGGGCTTTCGATTCGCCAACAACTTACGAGCGGCAGATGTCGATACCTTCTCCGTAACCCGAATTTGCTGGATTACCTTCTCATCCTTGTATACAGGGCAGTCGCGAGAGGAAGCCGCATGGTCACCGTTGCAGTTTAGGCAGTGAGGGGACGGAGGTGGGCAATCCCCCTCATGGGCGTCCCTACCACAAGTGACACACTTTGCTGCATTTGGGCAATGTTCACGGGTATGGTTGTACCTGTGGCACTGAAAACAGCGCGTTGGGTTAGGTACATAAGGGCGGACGGAGATGACTTCATACCCTGCTTTGACCTTCGACGGGAGGTCAACTTTGTCAAACGTCAAAAACACAGTACGAGTCGGTGTCAGATGGTTATCGACCTTTTTCATGACCCTGTGGACGGCTGTCACACCCTGATCGGACATATACGATTGGATATCTTCATCAGACAACCCGTCAAGGGATCTCGTGAAGACTACCCCCCGTGACGAGTTGAGTGTGCGGTGCACTTCGACCTTAACTGGAAAAGTGTGCAACAACGTAGTACGTATCAGTTTTTGGGCTTGGAAGGCACTTTCCACTTCTAGCAACAATGTGCCATTGCGCTGACGAGAACAGGTTTTAACAGGGCCAGCAATTGCATCTACACCTTTCTGTATAACGAAAGGATTGACAGAATTGAAATCCTTTCCGTCGGTGCGAGAGACAACCAGAAATCTAGGTACATTAGGCAGAGTCTTTTTAGGCTGAGGCGAGTCTAACTTACGTTTGTGGGTCAACGTCACGAAAGAAGATAAGGAAGTCATCGCGGAAGTGTCCCCCGTGATTACCGGCGTCTCCGATGGCGCGCTCCTTCCTAGTGGGGGCCCTCTCCGAGGGCTTACCCGCCTTAGGTGATTGTTCACACCTCCCGAGAACTGACGGAGGGACCAATCGGCACGTTCGGAAGGTACCAGCTCGGGTAATCACCCCTCCCTGGGCCTGGCCTTTACCAGGGGGTACGTACGTGCTTTACTTGTCTACCCGGGGCGGGGAATTACGCGTTACCCCGTCACCTGCTACGCACGATAATGCGTGGGTCGGCCTTCAGACACGCACAGGGAGGAAAGAAGAAGAGGATAGGAAAGGAAGAGAAAGAAGGAAAGAAGTGTCTCAAACGCCGAGGCGGAGACTAATGAGGAGAAGAAGGCTAGGAGAGTACAAGGAGAGAAAGACAGAAACGAAGGGTAAGAAAGGAAGGAACGAAGGAAGAAAAACCACAACAAGAACCACCGTATCTCACGAAATATGCCCGTCTCCGGGCGAGGGCATAAACCGGGAGGGAAAGTGAAGCAGCCTGGGGCAGAAGAAAGGCTGCTCCGGCTCGGGGCCCCGTGCGCGCCACACACGTACCCACAAAAGAACCGTGGGCCCCCTGGGGGGTTGATGAGAGCATGTCAGCATGTGGTGCATGACAGAGGGCACATCGCCACCTCGCAACGAATTTGGAAAGTTCTCCTGATCACCACGAAAGTTGACATATATGACTTTCTATTGATGGGGGAGGAGGAGAGGAGCTTAAGAGGCGGAATGAACACACACACACACACACACACACACACACACACACACACACACACACACGAGAGAGAGAGAGAGAGAGAGAGAGAGAGAGAGAGAGAGAGAGAGAGAGAGAGAGAGAGAGAGAGAGAGATATTTCGAAATACTGGACAAGGGCTGCAGAAGGTACAAGGTGCATTTAAACAGGCAAAGATAATTTTATCAGCTGTTAACGTGCGGTCACTGTTTCTTTTAATGGATTCACAGGAAATAAACCTCATATTACTTAGAAAAACGCAGAATCATAACTGGAGTCTTATGCTCAATTGTTGGATCGTTTGAAACTTGCTTTGGCTGAAAAAACTTTGGTACGCTTTTTCACCAGCATAATGAACAATACCACACGTAGACGACAATGTCGAAAGTGCATGATTTGGGCTTCGAACTGTGTTTCACACTACAATTTGCTTCAAGTGACTTATGTCTCGTCATTAACTTTTAATTTTGGCTTACTGGGAAGAAATTTTCATCGAGGGAATCAGTGAGTTACAATCACTAGGTTCTTGGCAGACTTAGAGAACCTTTTTCTTTCTGATGGACCGAAAAAGCTGGAGGGCCAATGAACCAATTCTATACACCTCGAAGAAGACTGTCGAGAAGCGAGTTGTTTGCGATACATTTTTTTATCTACTTTATCACCAAATTTACCATTTTGCCCATTATGGTTTTTATTCGTGACACACTAACTCATGGGATTTGTTTGAACTGAGTGGACGGGAACGTTACTGGTGAGAGCAAAGCGTAATCTCTCTCATTCCTTCTGCGTGACGTGGCGCGCCTCAAGAAAGGATGCTGGCCTACGTGTTACGTGTCCGTGAGCTGGGAGATAAGGCAAGCAAGGCGCGAGCACTGTGAGCCAACACCGAATAACAGAGAGCGAAAGAGCATTATGTTTGACTTGAGAGGTCGTATTCAGATGGGGCAGGAGCTGGGGAAGGGAACACGAAGACACAGTCGGGACAGCCTTCAGTCAGCTGTAGAAATGATAAATATAAGTAATAAATCTTATCAGGACGAACGCACAACAGGAAAGTTGCAGTTGTCAGCGAGAAAAGTTTGGTAAAGATATTAAACTATGGGTGAAGTCTGTTGCAAGTCGCTAAACGCTCTCATTCGAAAACGGTACATGTATAAAGACTAGTTATTGACATGACGGGGCGACTTTTGTGACTAATAATTATTATTTATGACCGTCGTATGGCCTGAACTATGTGTCGCAGATGTTTTTGCTCCATAGCTATTCTTTCCTGACCGTAAAGAATATTTTCACAAAATTCTACATCTACATGGATACTCTGCAAATTGTTTGTATAGCTTAGGGGACTTAACTACGAAGTCATCGGTCCCTAAACTTACAAACTACTTATGAACTAATAATACTAAGGACGGCACAAATATCCATGTCCGAGGGAGGATTCGAACCCCCTACCGTAGTGGCCGTGCAGACCGTGACTGCAGCGCCTCAGTCCCCACGGCGACCGCGGCCGGCGATACTCTGCAAATCACATTGAAGTGCATGGCAGAGGCATCGAACCACTTTTTATGATATTTCTCTATACTTCCACTCTAATAGTTTGCAGGAAAAAGAAACACGTAGATATTTGTTTTCGATCTGATTTCTCTTATTTTATTATGACGGTCATGTCTCACTATTTAGGTGGGTGCTAACAGTATATGTTCGCATTCTGAAGAGAAAATTGATGAGAGGAATTTCGCAAATCTCGCCGCAACAAATAACGCCCTTCTTTTAATGATTTCCACCCCAACTCGTGCATCATTTCCGTGACACTCTCCCCCCCCCCCTATACCGCAATAATACAAAACGAGCTGTCCTCCTCCGAATTTTCTATAAATCTTCAGTCAGTCCCACGTGGTGTGAATCATACAATGCGAAGCAATACTGCAAATAGGATGCCCAAGTGTAGAGTAGGCAGTTTGTTTAGTAGAAATGTTGCATCTTCTAAGTCTGCTGCCAATGAAACGTAGGCCTAGTCTTTGGTTCGCCTTCCCTACAATATTTTATGAGTGTTCTTTCCAATTTAAGTTGTTCGTAATTGTTACTCCCTAGGTATTTAGTTGAATTTACAGTCTCAAGGTTTGACTGATTTATCGTGTAATTGAAGTTTAAGGTATTTCTTTTAGTGGTCATATGGGTGAGCTCACACTTGTTATTAAGGGTCAATTGCCAATTTTTGCACGACGCAGATATCTAAATTTGCTTCAAATGGGTCCCGCAGTTTAGAGAGAGATGTCAACGATATAGTACAAACCTAATGATACAATAATACTGCCCCGAATCTGCCGACGGTACTCGTGGCGCAGTGGTTAGCATCGCAGATCGCTGTTCTTGCTGTCCCCAGTTCAAATCTATGTGTAAATAGTGGAGCGCTCCAAGCAGGAGTCAGTCTGCACCGAGTGTACGCTTGTGTTAGCAATAATGTGTTCTAAGTGTAAAGTGTTGTGCTCTATCAACGACCAGCCGTCGAATTCCGGACCACCTACAGTTTTCTATGTGACAATATTAACGTATTCGCAGTTGCGAGTATGAATCGACGCCAGGTGTATAATTTAACGGTGATACGTGAACATTGGATCTGTTTAGTGGCGTCGCTATTCGCCACAACGCCGGCGGTCAGCGCAAGTCGCCGCGCCACTTCAAGAAGACGCGATTAACGCTCAGTGGTACTTGGGCCGCCGGGGGCGCCCGCAGTCTATGTACCTCTATTGCTTGCTTCGCGCGCCGGGCAATAGAAAGAAGGGGGCTCTCTTATATATGCCGGCGCACCACACCAGTACGAGGCCCGCAACCGCGCCACAAACAGGGAGCTCAACAGAATGCAAACCAAAGGGACATCAAAGTAGCTGTCACTGAACATCGCTACCAGGAATGGTGCAAAAGACTAGCCACTCTCCATGTCGACGATGGCACCGGCTGGTAGGCGACACAGATGTTCCTGCGGCGGAGGCAGAAGATATCAACACTCCAGGTTGGTCCCGTGTCGGTCAGAGATCCCGCGGAGAAGGCGAACACTATCGCTGACGTCTTCGAAGTCAATTTCCAGCCCGTCGACCACGACCATGTCCTACTGGTTCACCAATGCCGGTATTCCACAATGCCGTGACGAGGACCCGATGGAAGAAGTCAGTACTGATGAGGTCTCCAGGATCCTCCGTCGCCTCTACAAACGGAAAGCTGGCGGCCCCGTCCAGCTTACGACTGAAATGCTTCGTCACCTGCCACTACCTTGCAGCACTCTTCACGACCATCCTGCACACAGGACACTACCCGCAGGAATGGAAGAACGAGGAAGTTATCCCAGTCCCTAACCCTGGGAAAGATCCCCGACAGCCACGAAGCTAAAGGCACATTAGCCTTCT
Organism: Locusta migratoria; assembly: GCA_026315105.1. Lineage (NCBI taxonomy): Eukaryota > Metazoa > Arthropoda > Insecta > Orthoptera > Acrididae > Locusta > Locusta migratoria. Next base: position 660,728,515 of record CM048746.1, read on the forward strand.
ACCGGCTATCAGCAAAGTGTTCGAGCTTGTCTATCTCCGCCACCTCCTGTACCACGTTCCGCGCGAGAACCTCCTTCCTGAAGAACAGTGTGATTTTCGATCTGGCCACGTCACGGTGCATCAGCTGCTCCATCTTGTAGAGGCGGCCCTAGACGCCACCGAGCACTGGGAGTACTTTGGGGCAGTCTTTCTCGACGTCTCGAGGGCGTTTGACTTCGTCTGGCACGAGGGGCTTCTCTTCAAGCTGCTCAAACTTGGCTTGCCCCTGCCACACGTCCGCCTGCTCCAGTCTTATCTTTGGGACAGGACATTCTGCGTTCACACCGAGGAGCTCTCCACCCGCCACACCATCCATGCTGGGGTCCCCAGGGTTCCGTACTGGGTCCGATCCTGTATATCTTATATACAGCTGATATGACATGGATCAACGATGTTCACTTGGCCCTTTACGCTGACGACACCGCCCTCTTCTGTCGCAGCATGTATGCTCGCCATTTGGAAACTCAGCTGTAACGAGCAACTTACACACTCAACCAATGGGCCACAAAATGGAGGTTGAAGATCAATCGGAGCTAAGACACAGACGTTCCCCGTCGCCAGGTAACATGTCCCGGTCGACCTTAATCGTCTCTCTGTGCGGGGTGTAGCTGTACTCTGGGACAGGATAGCTAAATATCTGGGAGTGAAGTTGGACAGGCGGCTTACGTGGAAACACCACATCGATGACGTCTTCAGCAAGGCTCGAGGAAGGCTGCGGGCTTTGTACCCCTTCCTCAACCCGAACTCTACCCTCTCGCCACACTCATCTGCCCTATCTTTGACTATGCGGCGGTGATCTGCGGGAATATGACAGTCGCACATCCACCAGGTCCAAAGCCTCCAAACCGGGTGCTTCGACTCGCCCTTCATCTGCCACGAGATTTCCCCACGGAAGACCTCCTCACAGGATCTCCTAAGTCCCCACCGCCAAGGCCAGATTTCAACAAGCTGCGCGGATCTTCTATCAGAAAGCCGCTCAGTCATCCAATGCCCTAATTCGAGCACTCGGCCACCAAGTGCAGCGGCTTAATGCCACACGACGGCCACACCTGCTCCGCAACAGTTAGGTGCGGGTAGAATGTAAGGCAACCGACAGCAGCAGACTGCAACCGTTATGACAACCACACACCCGCAATGACACACATTCCACCATGTCATCTTGGAGGCATAACCCACCGACTTTAACTCCACAGCCAATCGGAAACCCATTTGTTACCGTCAGTATGAGACAGTTCCATGCAGTTCATAGTTTCGATCCAGAAGTCCAACAGAGGAGAGCCAGCAGTCCACTTAGCACAAGCCGGAACTGTATTGCCAGGAATTGTAATGATACATTGCAGAACTGTGTAACAGGAAGAATATTGTACCAAAACAAACATCAAAGTTGAGTATTTATTTCATTGTGTTAATAAATATAGGTGGACTAACTAATTCTTTTAGTTACAGACCTATGTCCACGGCCTTGCTCGTCAGTCCCCGTCCAGAACCTACAGCATAGCAAAGTCACAATAATGCGGACCGGGAATCTAACCCTTCTGCAGGTAAGACCTAACTGTATTAAGGCCCATTCACGGAAGGAAAATGGGTGCGGGCGTACATATACAGTTGGTCGTCTGGAGAGTAACTACAAAGTAGGCCCTGAAAAAGGCGGAATAGGTTTCGTTCTACACTGAAATCATTTACTCGGGCGACGAAATTATACGTTCAAGACATACAATCTCAAGAGCTATTGTAACGGAATGGAAGCTAAGTGAGGGATGAACTTTGGCAGGATGGCCATCTGGAAAAACGTCAATTATAGCGCTCCGCATCTGACATACCCTTTCATTCCCAGTGTTGTTCCTCGAAACACTGTATTAAAAACTGATTTATACCGTATTTTGTGAGTCAGTCTTTAAAGTCACATGGTTTTTGATGAATAACATGATTCTAGTACGACATTTGACCATTTGGTACGGCGTGTAGCCACTTCTGAGCATCATTCTTCAGTTTTGGAGGTTGTGTTACGTTGCCGCCTGTACGTGGCTGTGAGTGTGGTTCATGTTATTTCGGCAGTGAATTGTCTTGTCTTTGGTGCTGTGCCGAAGATTATGCTAGCATTATTGATCTGGCATTACATAAAAAAAAACAATAGTTCGATCAAAAAATTTAAAAACGCACATTTTTGTGCGAATTCAAATGTTTAATTCTATCGAACCATGCTATCGGTCATAATTCCCTAGACTTACAAACTAAACTAACCTAAGGGCAAACACACACACACACACACACACACACACACACACACACACACACACACACACACACACACACACATGCCCGAGGGAGGATTCGAACCTCCGACGCGGGAGGCCGCGCGATCCGGAACGTGGCGCTCCAGACCGCTCGGCCACATTTTTTGTTTAGTGCACTGTATTAATACAGAAAACACTGAATTTTAAGTTTTTCCAAAGCACAATTTTTAACTTGGGAATGAAAGGGTTAACAATATAATTAGTATCAATGAGACTACATATAATCGGTTTCAGCGAAACTATGTCAAAAGTTCCAATTAGTCGACACAGTAATACATATAGATGCGAAGGAAATACAAATAAAGTGACTACAAGACAATGTAGCCTTCAATACAAGAACTTCACCTGCGAACATGTCACCCCTGCTTAGTCTTGTGTATTTCGAACGAACTAGTTCGGAAGAGCGCTCCCACACGCGAACTAGTTCGCAGATCCCTCGCCTCTTAGTACGTTCGGTCCTTTTCCGAAGACTGACGGGTAACAGTGAGAGGACGAGAGAGCGCGCAGAATCGCGTGATTCCCTTCTGTTAATTGCCGTCATTTCGAGCTGAGATGCAGCTCAGCTGTAGTTTTAGTAGCGGTAGCAAAAGCCAAAACGAGCGGACGATCTAAAAAGAGCGACCTACTTCGCGGCCGAGCTGCGAACTAAAATATAAGCGCGATCGCGATACGTCGCGAACTAAAATATATGCGCGATACGTCGCGAACAGAATCACGTGTTTGCCTTCTGCTGATGTGCCATTTCGAGGTTAGCGTCTGCCTGCTAGATTACATAGTTCAGTGCTACAAAATTTCTGTTTTGATGTGTTCTGCACTCTGCAATATCTGACTGATAAATTCCATAATGCCGAGATATAGAGATAGCTCTAAACTTAAACGAGAGAAATTACCCATAAACTGTTTCTTTTGGTTTGCGTGATATCGTCAGCGGCTCAAGCAGCAAGCGCACGAAGCAGCTAGGTGGGGGAACTTCCCCCTCCACCTGCAGGCGCAGACCACGCCGCTCAGCCGTCACTGAGAGCGGACGAACTTAAAGAACGAACTAGATCGCGGCTTGCCGCGAACTAAAGTGAGCGCTCCCGATCGTGAACTATTATACGCAAGTCTACCCCTGCTCCCCAGACACCAGTCAGGCTATTTCCCAGAGACAGGAGAATAAATAATAAACCCTCCGTGTACTGGTCCATATGAAATTTTCTAGGTTATATAATCAACAAACTAGGAAGTGACATCACATAATCTGTAGTATACTAGCAGCGGGAGTACCAGAATATTCGTCGGTATATGTCGTTATGTGTTTATGTATAAATATACTTTCGCAAAGGGAAGATACGTTTTATTTTTATTCTGTTTAAAATAATCGTTAGGAATAGGCAGAAGCAGCTTTATTGACAGACTTCCTACAGTTCCGACCGGAGGAGCTGACGGTCAAGGCTAGTCTAAACGACGACACTAGGTTTCGTGAAACTGAGCTGCTGGCCACTGCTCATGCGCAGCTGACATGCGCAACTCGTTGGCGAAACTGAAACAGTTTCGTCACCTTCCAATTTTGTCGAAACTGTTTAAGCGAGTTTTTCGGTTAGGTGACGACTGAAACAAAACTAAAATATACAATGAAGTGGGGAACAGAGGAGATTGATCGTTTTTTTTTTATATTTATGCAATGCATAAATGTTTTTGGGACTATAACGACGAAACTTCCAGAAAAAAGCAGCGACGTAATGCAATTTGTAATTTCAGTTCTAGCGACAATGCTTCTCGCATAACAGTATCTTATTTTCGTATCGCATTACAGAATCTGTTTAAAAGATATGTAAAACGCTCTGACATTCTAAGCTGAATACAACGACTTCGAGGATCTTTAATGCTGAGCAACCAGTCACGAACCCAAACACGTTTCTTAGGTTTTTTTTGTTTTTTTTTTTTGTTTTTGTTTTATGCAGCGATTTCACACAGAAGCAACAGCTCCACCACAGCTACAGAATTTTCATTTTACGACGACTACGGTACTCACAAAACAACGAAACAGAACTGCACAGTTTTGGCGCCGTGTCGACAGACATACACGAAACCAATTGCGCGCGCCGGCCGCGGTCGCCGAGGGGACTGAGGCGCTCCAGTCACGGTCTGCACGGCCACTACGCTCGGGGGTTCGAATCCCCCCTCGGGCATGGATATTTGTGCCGTCCTTAGTATAAGGTAGTAGATAAGTAGTTAGTAAGTTTAGGGACTGATGACGCCGTAGTTAAGTCCCATAAGCTTAACAAACAAAACAATTGCGCGCAACTCATTTCACGAATCCAGTGTCGCAACTTAGTGTCGTCGTGTAGACTACTCTTTAAAAGTGGTGGGCGCTATTGTGGCGTTTTAGACAAAACATGAGCACGGTCGCATCTCGCCGGGTGCTGGCCAAGGGCTTGGTGGAGGACCAGGTGCAGACGCAGCTGCTATCACATGGTTCACAGCACCACCAGACAAGCATCTCCCTCCAGCACGAGAGGGGGAGCGCGTGCAGTCAGGTGTTCCAACAGCCTACGTGAGGGGAGCAAATGGAGCACTGAATACGTCAACAGGGACAAAGCCAAGTGACTCCGTTATTTATACACTGCTCAAAGCGATTACCGTATCGGGTAAGCTATCATGCAGAATATACGTATCGTGGCGTATTTTATTCAGATATCGATTACAGTTGTAATTTGTGTGTGATACAGTTCGATATTTTGCTGTCTCAGCTCTTGGGGTTTACATGGAGTTAAGGTGCGTGGCGGAGGCTACACTGTACCACCACTAGGCATTTCATTTCCTATTCCACTCAAAAAAAAAAAAAAAAAAATAAAATAAAATAAAATAAAAAAAAAAATAAAAAAAAATGCCTATATGCCTTCGTACGAGCCCTAATTTCTCTTGTCTTGTCTTTGTGATCACTACGCGAAATGTAAGTAGGCGGCAGCAAGACCGTACTACACTCAGCTTCAAATTCCGGCCCTCTAAATTTCCTCAACAGAAATTCACGAAAAGAACGTCGTCTTTCCTCCAACAATCCCCAATTGAGTTGCCGGAGCATTTCCGTGACTCTCGAGCATTGGTCGAACCTACCAGTAACAAATCTAGCTGCTCGTCTCTGAACCGCCTCTATGTCTTCCTTTAAACTTATATGCTGCGGGTCCCAAACACTTGAGCAATACTCAAGACGTGGTCGTACAAGCGTTTTATACGCGGTCTCCTTTACAGGTGAAGTACATCTTCCCAAAATTCTCGCAACAAACCGAAGTCGGCTGTCCGCCTTATTCACAACTGTCCTTAAATGTTCGTTCCATTTCATATCGCTCTGCAATGTTACGCCTAGATATTTGAACGACGCGGTAACATCAAGAAGCTCACTACTAATAATGTATTCAAACATTATGGGATTGTTTTTCCTACTCATGCGCATCACCTTACATTTTTCTACATTGAGAGCTAGCTGCCGTTCATCGCACCAACTAGAAATTTTGTCTAGGTCATCTTATATGCCATTACAGTCAATTAAAGACGACAACCTCCCATACAGCACAGCAAACAGCAGCAAATTACAACTTACTCTGTCCACCATATCATTCCTCTACGAGTGCAATATCCGGCTCTGCAACCGTTGTGAAAGGGGCTGCTCTGGCTGCAACGTGTCTGACAAGTGCATCCCAGAGATGCTGAATCGAGTTCAAGTACAGTGAACAAGCTGGTCACTCCATTCGTTCAGTTCTCTCTGCTTCAAGCATGTCGTCCACTAGTGCAGCTCTGGGAGAACAAACGTTATAGTCCACTGTATGGAACCCATATCTTATGACACAAGTGTGAAGCCCAACAAAATGTTTAATGATCTCGTCTCTATACATCTGAGCAGTCAAAGCGCCATTCTCAACGACATAGATGTTCGTAGGTCCGCCAATGCTGACTCCTGCACACACCATTCCTCCACCACCATAATGTGGTGACTTCCTGCACCGAAGCAGGATTTTCCTAACAAGCTTGACTCATCTGAATAGAACCCGGCGCCATTCGTTACGACTCCAATCCTGATGTTCCTCTGTCCAGTTTCTGCGGGCTGGTTTAATGACACACACACACACAGTAGGCTTCCGTGGGTAGAGGCCAAATTCCTAGAGACGATTTCCGACTACTCGTGTTGATACTGCGCGTTCTGTTGCTGCCTGGAGTGTGCGTCTCAGCTGAGTTGCTTTCAGCCTACTGTCTCAACGGGCTGTTAACTGAGACACTACAATAGCTGCAGCCAGCTTCCTGTGTGTCAGCCACGATTCCAACCTTCCTATGGCTCTCCATGTCATAGCTTCTAGAAGTCACTTTGTTATTCCATTGGGCCACATGCTCACTACATTATCAGGACCCAACTGCTTACCTTCATTCTACGAAACGAATTAGGCAAATCAACAACATCCCCTCTGCAGCAACGTTCTGATATTACCACTATCTGGGTTGCTGTAATGTATGCACTCACTCAGAAGAACCAAGATAAAGGCGTCGAAACATTTTAGTTCATTCTGCCGATGACAGTACTTCAGAACTTAGATATCTGAACTAATCCCCTAATTGTTTTGACCAGTGTATTTCATTGTACCTTTTCCATTTTTCAGTAGTTGATAAATCCCAGAATGCATTTGATTATTTATCTTACATTTTATGTAAATAGATGTTCCATACAGAATGCCTTTTGCGTGAGAAGTTGATAAGAAAGCATAAAAGGCGAAAGCTGAAAAGGTGAAAAGTAAGGTGCACCAACTACTTCTGCCGCGAGTACTTCCACGTAATTGTACACACTCATTTTTGAGTGTGCCATCGAGATCCTAACTAGATAGGGAACCGTATGAGACATGTAATCTGACGTTTAGGCTTGCTTTTATGAGCTCATACGTTGCCAACACAGTACGATGCTTTTGGTAGCAGAAATGTGCAATTTGAAAATAAACACATTATTATTATTATTATTATTATTGTCTAACGACTATAACAGAGGAGTGAACGCATACAAATAACTTCTCGGAAATTTGTTTTCAAGTATCTTATTTCTTTACGTTAGTAATATACATTGTGTCCAGAAATACACCTTGTACAAACGACAACGGGAACAAGGGATACAATTATTAACTGTTCGTTGGTACCCACATGTGAACTTATAAATTGTCAATATACGTATTTTTTAATTATTATTGATAAAAACCTGTCGTCAGAAAATTTTAAATGTTAAGATGACCGCTGCGACTGATGTAAAAGTAATTACATTTCGTACGTCGTTCCCACAGCCGCCGCTAGGTCTTTTCGTAGTTTAAGGAAAGAATATTTTGGCGTACTCTTCCCAAAAACTCTCAGAGTGGCCTTTACTATTTTTACTGAATTTGTGTTATGTGCCCAGAAGGTAAAAGGCAAAGAGATAAACAAAACTTAAAACCAAACATTTATTTACAAGTCATTACTATTACGTAGAGAATAATTTTTGATTTGTTACATCTTTCAAAATTAAAACGACATTTTCCTGACTTTCAATTTAGAAAACTCGTTCAGCAGGAAGACTGTTTCCTTTAAGAAATCATTTTCAATAGCCAAAGTAGGTAGTTCACTCAAGTGCTCTTGGCTTAAAAAGCTTAAGAAGTTTCTGGCATATCCTGATTAAGAGAAGGGATAGGCTGGTGGGACACTTTCTGAGACACCAGGGAATCGTGAACTTAACATTAGAAGGAAGTGTGTGGGGTAAAAAATCTTCGAGGGAGACCGAGGCACGAATACAGTAAGCAAATTCGAAAGGATGTAGGTTGCCGTACGTATTCTCAGCTAAAGAGGCTTGCACAGGACAGGGTAGCGAGGAGAGCTGCATCTAACCGCTCTGCGGACTAGACTTCTGCGGCAGAGCCGCGAACTAGTTCGCTCTTTTAGTTCGTCCGCTCCCAGTGACGGCTGAGCGGCGTGGTCTGCGCGTGCAGGTGGAGGGAGAAGTTCCCCCACCTAGCTGCTTCATGCGCTTGCTGCTTGAGCCGCTAACGATATCACGCAAACCAAAAGTAACAGTTTGTGGATAATTTTTCGCGTTTACGTTTAAAGTTATCTCTATATCTTGGCATTATGGAATTTATTAGTTATTGCAGAGTGCAAAACATATCAAGAGAGAAATTTTGTAGCATTGAACTATGTAATCTAGCAGGCAGACACTCACCGCGAAATGACTTATCAGCAGAAGGCAAACACGTGATTTTTAATTCTGCTACGCGCCCTCTCGCTATTGTCCGTAGGTCTTCGGAAAAGAATCCAACGAACTATGTAGCGAGATACGTTTGGCATAATCGTCCGCTGCTCCTAGTTCGTCCGCTCTTTTTGGCTTTTGCTACCGCTACTAAAAGAGCTTTTTTTATGACAGCTTTTTTATATAATTAATAAGTGTTGCCAAAGCGTGTGCTAGAACCCGTATTTTTGGGCAATTTGACATCAAATACTTAGGCAAATAAACGAGTTATTTACACGAATGGACAATACAATGGTATTCAACTACTTTCCATACAGAGTACTCTTAGTACTTAATTTTTAAAGTAGATACCTTGTGGCAGTGAACTATGAAACTACATAATGGAAATGAGCGTATGGCTTTCTTGGCCGGGAGATCCGTTGCGGGATTGTTCGGCCGCCTTAGTGTAAGTATTTGTCGCGTGGGGACTTACGTGCCAATGATGAGATGATGACAACACACAACACCCAGTCCCCTGCCGGGAATCGAACCCTGGCCTCCTGCGTGGTAGTCAGCGACGCTACCGCTGAGCTACGGAGACGGACTACATCTGAGCTGCATCTCAGCTCGAAAAGAAGGTAACTGGCAGAAGGAAATGACGCGATTCTGCGCGCTCTCGCGTCCTCTCGCTGTTCCCCGTCAGTCTTCGGAAAAGAAACGGACGAACTAAGAGGCGACGGATCTGCGAACTAGTTCGCCTGTGGGAGCGTTCTTCCGAACTAGTTCGTTCGCGAACTACACAAGACTACTGCAGACTGAAAACCACAACCTCGAATAATTTGTTTCACCACTGGCCACAGATAGCGGGAGTGTGATCAGTATCCTCAAGGCAACAAAAACATTTGGAAAAATGCCCACATAACGAGGCTTGGTTAAAACAGATAAGGCTCCAGCCGGGTGACTTCCAGGACGTAAAATTTCGCAGTTCTTCAAACAGATCACATGACAGTCTTCGGGCGGATATTTGGGCGCCTCCCGTGGTCGCGTACTTCGCTTTCATCTCCCGCCGCCTCTGGGCCTTCAGGCGACTGCCCGAACCCAGTTCGCCGGGCACACTCGATTAGGGTTACCATAAGTTCATTACCAAAACAGAGGACAGTTCATACAAAAAAGGACACTATCTTTAACATAATGTAATTTACAACTTTATTAATGAACCACGTAAAACTACTACAAACTAAAACAGTAACCCTGTTTGGTTGTTGGAAAACGATATATTATAAACATTGACAGTTGATTCCTCATCACTACTCTCAATTGTCTCATTCTTGTCTTATTCACTTTTGTACCAACAATATGTGGTGGACGACGAAATCCCACTAAGAGCTTTTTGTTTATTAACAAGTAGTGTGCAAAGCTCAGGCATTTCAATTGTTTGTAATTATACTGTACATATACAGTATAATTACAGTATATTTTAAATATTGTGTTTTGTCCACTGTGTGTTCACAAGAGAAAAGACAGGTTCTGTGTCGGCATTATGACTAATTATAGAAAAAAAGAAGTCTACAATTTTCAGCAGTTCAGAATAACAACACTAGATGACTGATTTAAATATGTACACCACACTTCAACTGCTGGTATGTTCTGTTTCCTTTGATAATCTTTAAAAAAATATAAAATTACAAAGCTGATCGGAGCACAATGTATCATTAATTCTTACATTCGTTTGATCGTTCTCTTGAATGATTTGTATTTCTCCGGGAGCACATATTTAACAGACTTTCTCTTCGATAGTGTTTTATATTTAAGTTCGTAATTTATTTTGAAGCAAAAGGCTATCTACGATCTCGAACAGAGCTTTAACCTAAATCACAAAGTATATGAAAAGCAACGCCATAGAACGTAATGCAGAAGACAGAATGCACCGGTTGAATACCGGATGGACAACTTGGGTTCCTTCGCAGAGAAGTTCCGAATCGTTTGGAACTGTCAGACGCATGCGGAGTGTGAAATTGTGAACGGCAATTTCACTCTGTGTATGCGCGTAATAGTTACGAAAAGTTTTGAACTGCAGTGCGACTGTTTCGCCAATGACACAAAAATAAATTCTCTTTCTCGGAATCCAAAAGAGGACTTTTTGTAGAATTTTATAAATTCCGGCCGGACACATTTTCTTGCCTCAAAAAGAGGACATGCCCGGGAAAAAGAGGACGTGTGATAACCCTACACACTATGGGTTAACCGAATCTTGAAAAAGCGGACATTCAGAGAAGTGGTAAAAATGGATGCGGACTCCACACTGGTCAGAAATGCAGACATGCCCGCGTAAACGCGGACGCACGGTGACGCTGTCTACTATTTGGCCACGATAACTTGACGATTCGCGTGGTGGCTGCTGGGAGCTTGTCTTGCACGAACGGAAGGTAGAATTGGCTGCTTGCTGCAGTGCTGGAACCGTTAACCTAACAATGTTAACATTAATTCTTCGCGTCAAGGTGTATTGTAAGGTTGTCAGCGCATGTAAATAAAAGAATAACTTTCAACCGGTGTCTCTTTTCTCCGCTTGTGGCAGCACCAACAAAATCGTCAAGTTATCGTGACCAAATAGTAGATTCAGCGCGAAAACAGAGCGGTTGCGTGCGCCGTATAGAGACCTGATGCGTGGTGGCTGGAGGCCGTCCGCCTTAACACGTGCGTTCACACGTGTCCGCGCCGTGCTTTGGTGCTGGTGTTTTTTGCGGGCAGACGGGCCTCGCCTTCCGGAGGGCAGCCGCTGGTGCAACGGATACAGCAGCGGCCACGTGGCTGGGCCGCACAGATGCGCCTTTCGCGCGCCGCCGCTCTCGACAGCAGGCAAGGCTAGGGCAGGACAGGGGAGGGCGGTATGCAGGCGGCCAGCCGTCCGTTACCCTTCCGCAGGGCCAGCTGGCTGTTTGTGCACGGCGCGGCGATACCAGCGGCACACCACACCACCTGCCCCCATTCTGCACGCCGGCAGCTTCCGGGCGATTCTCTGCGCCGTCTCACCGGGACCAACAGCCCTCGTCTCGCCTCACACACAACCAGGGCCGGCAATTGCCTAGGGCGCTCCAATTTGTGGTGCACTCGCGGTGTAGTTTACTTTGCTGTTGCGCTGCGGTTCCAGGAGCGACGAATTCCCTGTTACTACACACAGACCAACAAGCAAAAGACAAGACAAGTAAATAGGTTCGTTCGAGTGGCCCAAACGCTGATAGTTACTGACGATTTGGAAGGCCTCCACTGCGCATGCGCGCTTTTTGACAGTTGCTAACTCCGAAGCCAACTCTAACGCTTATTTCACTTGTTTCGCAGTTTGGCCACCTATAGCGCTAGTTGGTATCTTTGCTCTCCATAGACCAAAGATAACACAGACTGGGCATGTTCAAATGTTCAAATGTTTGTAAACCTTATGGGACTTAACTACGGGGTCATCAGTCCCTAAACTTACAAACTGCTTATGAACTAGCTAATCCTAAGGACGACACAAATAGCCATGCCCGAGGGGGGATTCGAACCCCCGACGGTAGAGACTGGGCATGTGTATCTCTGCTGTGTTGTAGTTTGAAACCAACATCTAATTGCCCTGAGTCGCGTCACTGAGGCTTCGTCATTACGAAAAAAACAGCGTTTCTATTTTACAGGTGAAGTCAAGCGTTGATTTTAACAGTAAAACGACTTCTCGTATTCCCATTAAACATTTAATGTATAAAATAACGTGATTTCTCCGTATTACTGACATTAATACGGTGAGTATAGTTTTTACATGTGACCAGGGGAAAATTATTTTCAGTTGCTTTTACAAGCAAACGAATTACAGATCCTCAATGTGTGTTGCACTATGAATTTTTACTTTTTCCCCCAAGTGACCAAGGTGATTTTTTAATATAAGATTATTCCAGCGTGTCCTGACTGAGTATACATGTGAGGAAGTAAGTAATTTCTGGTGCAGATCTGCCATTAATAGCGTTCCACAACGCTGAAGATGAATACAGACTTTTTATTATCCCTATAAAACTAGTTCTTGTGATGAACATCAATTTTTTGATCACATTATTATTTAATGTAAATAGCCAATATTTTTCTTCTTTTACGTTTTGGCTTCACTGTATGTGGAAAAGTCAAAATATAAACGCTTGTATTATATTAAAATCGGACATTCTACAACATCTACATCTACATCGATACTCCGCAAATCACATTTAAGTGCCTGGCAGAGGGTTCATTAACCACCTTCATAACTTTTCTCTACCGTTCCATTCTCTAATAGCGCGCGGGAAGAAAGAACACCTAAATCGTTCCGTTTTCGATCTGATTTCTCTTATTTTATTGGGATGGTCATGTCTCCCTAAGTAGGTGGGTGCTAGCAAAATATTTTCACATTCAGAACTAAAAGTCGGTGATTGAAACTTCGCAAACAGATCACGCCGCAATGAATAACGTCTTTCTTTTAATGATTTCCACCCCAATTCGTGCAACATTTCCGTGACGCTTTCCCCCCGTAACGTGATAAAAAGAGCTGCCCTTCTCTGAACCTTCTCAATATCTTCCGTCAGTCCCACCTGGTGAGGGTCCCACAAGGGGCAACAGTACTCAAGGAGAGGACGCACAAGTGTGATGTAGGCAGTCTCTTTGGTGGAGCTGGTGCGTCGTCTAAGCGTTCTGCCAATGAAACGTAACCTTTGGTTCGCCTTCCCCACAATATTTTCTGTGTGTTCTCTCCAGTCAAAGTTGTTCGTAATTGTAACTCCTAGGTATTTGGTAGAATTTACGACCTTAATGTTTGACTGATTTATCGCGAAATTGAAGTTCAGCGGATTTCTTTTAGTATTCACGTGTATTACTTCACACTTTTCTTTATTTAGTGTCAATTGCCAATTTTCGCACCAAGTAGAAATTTTGTCTAAATCGCTTTGCAGTTGCTTTTGATCCTCTGTTGACTTCACTAACCGATAAACGACAGCATCATCCGCGAACAGTCTAAGGGAGCTTTTCAGATTGTCTCCTATCGTTCATAAACACAAGAAAGAGTAGGGGACATATAACGCTTCCCTGGGGAACGCCAGATTTCACTTCTGTTTTACTCGATGACTATCCGTCAATTACAACGAACTGTGTCCTTTCTGATAGGAAATCTTGAATCCAATCGCACAATTGGGGAGATATTCCATAAGCACGCAATTTCATTAGAAGCCGCTTGTGGGGTACAGTATCAAAAGCCTTCCGGAAATCCAGAAATATGGAATCGATTTGAGATCCCTTGTCGATGGCACTTAACACTTCATGTGAATAAAGGGCAAGCTGTGTTTCGCAAGAGCGATACTTTCTGAATCCGTGCTGACTATTGGTTAATAGGTCGTTCTCTTCGAGGTAGTACACAATATTCGAACAAAGTATATGTTCCAAAATCCTACTGCAAATCTACGTCAATGAGATAGGCCTGTAATTTTGGGGATCACTCCTATTGCCTTTCTTGAATATTGGAGTAATTTGGGCAACTTTCCAGTCTTTGGGTACGGATCTTTCGCTGAGTGATCGGTTGTAAATTATAGCTAAGTACGGAGCTATTTCATCAGCATACTCTGAGAGGAATCTAGTTGGTATACAATCTGGCCCGGAAGATTTATTTTTGTTTAGTGACTTAAGTTGTTTTACTACTCCAGGAACATCTACTTCTAAGTTTCGCATGCTGGCAGCTGTTCTTGGATTGAATACTGGAGTGTTCACTTCGTCTTCTTTGGTGAAAGAATTTCGGAATGGATGCAAACCGATTTGATTTCAGATATATATAAATGCAAGACGAAACATCAGATGTATTCTTGAGGAATCGTATGAAAAACTGATGCTGCTTGTCAAACTAATATTTCGTCTCCTGTGTAAGCAACAAACAAAGATTTACGGTACAACAAGCGCTCACGTAAGAATTGCAGTTCTGCTGCTTATAAAAAGAACTGAATACATTTCATCTAGACACAAGTAAAAACTGTCACCGTTGCATTCATATTGCGAATTACGGATAACTAATGCCCATTGTACTACTGAATATGTAATAAGAATACGATAAGACTTTTATTGTTGAAATCTAAGCTTAATTTACACTAGCAAGGAGAAGAACTGAGACTCTCGGCTGCACTTCACACTGCTTGTAATGATGAACAGGTTTCCATGCCCCGAGTCACGTGACTTAGATGTTGGTTTCAGTATAGTGACGTCACGCGCAGTATATATTATCTATGGTCTATCGTGTATTCTACCGATGTTGAAAGAGAGCTTATGATTGGCGATATGTTATGTAGGAGGATGCTCAATTGAGAAAACTATTTAAGTCGTCATGAAACATTTGCAATTTACCGTTAAACCAAAGTATAATAATAAAGATTAACAAGACACATTTGCGTGCAAACCGTGTATCTGTCGAGCATAATACGAAAATCGCGTTACGAAACTAGGTTAACTTGCGAGGCGCGATGTTACCAGACGACCGTTCCATCAAAACATTCTTCTTGGAAAGCTCACGTTGACGTGAGGTGACGGACCGGCGACGGACAGTGTGAATTCCGCCATCAGAAATACATTGTGGAATATATTCTGATCATAAACTTCGACAAAACGCAAAATATACGTAAACATGTGCCCCCATTTATAAATAATGTAGCCAATTCAACCTGACAAACCTCATACAAAAATGAGGTAAATTAGGATGTGGTGTGAGAAAGGAATATTCGGTAACATACAACTTTATATGTATTTTGTCCCATTATTATGAGTTACAATAAAATTTTAAAAATGAAACATACAAATTAATATACAAAAATTTGCAGGTGTTGTGCAAGTATCATCATCGTACATGATTTTCCCAGAAGTTAAACATTTAGTGTAGAAACGCCCACATTGGCACTAATAGATTTCTATAATAAATAACCACAAGGAGAAACAGACGGAACAGTAATTGTTAGAGGCTATAGTGGCACATATAGAGCTAGATGTCGGTTATAAAAATCCATCAGTGCTGATGCCTGTTGTGAACTATATTATTCTTATGTGTCAATCACTTCATTTACAGATGGCACAGAAAATCTCAGTAGGACTATTTTCACTTCATTTTCAGGCGAATATATCAGAATCCAAACTGTAAAAACATACGCATTCATCTTTAAATTCGTATGTTATGAAAATTTCCACACCTTTCATTTATATTATGTATGGATGTACTGTGTTAGAAGGCCACATAAGTTGAAAGAATGCCTGTCTAATATACAAAGCTCAGCCTCAATCAACAGAAAATGGAAGATTTTGAACAGAAACATCTTCGTAAATGTGCAGGCTTGTCTTTTGGAGGAGGCTTGTTAAACGCTTTGGAGTCAGTCAGAAAACAGCTTGACGAAAATCTGCTGACTTAAACGATCTCAAACTATCAGCTCCGCCACTCGAACACCTGATTGGTCAGTCAGATATCGTCAGAAAGAGTCAAAAGAGCCACTCTAACGCCTCAAACCGCTTCAGATCATCAGCAGCGCCACTCTAACGAATCTGCATTCTCTGACTCTCCAGAATTTTGCTAGTAAGCGTTTAGTGAACGGACGAGTAGCAGTTTGTAACTAATCACCCCGTGATCAAAGCTGGCGTGTAGCCCATCTTGTCAGCTGACAGCCCTCACGACCCGCACAGTCCGCCGCTCTGCAGTCTCTGTTGTTACAGTGGCTTCTTCCGTCAAAAGAAATTGATGCTACAAATACTCTGCTAAAAACGAGAACCTTTCTTGAAGATTGTAGAAGTAATTTGGGATTTAAAAAAACGCTGGTAGAAGCAAGAGAAATTTCAGAAGCAGCCAACATTTTCGCATCATTTTCATCAGATATGAAACCAGTCCGTCTAAGATACAAGAAAAAATAGCTTTGTTATGAAGAAAATTCATAATTTTTATTTTGCAATATTGGATACCGCAATAAACTCAGTTGACGAGAGATTTCATAAGATTAACAACCTAAATCCTGTATTTCGCTGTCTATATTATACAAAATGTACAACATAAAACTCCCAAAGCAGTTCTTGAAGAATGTGTTAATTTAGAACACTAACTCACAACGACTATAATTTTCAAATGTCTGTAAATCTATCGGACCAAACTACGTGGTCATCAGTCCGTAGCTCACAAACTACTTAAACCTAGGTAAACTAACCTATGGACAAAAACACACACACACACACACACACACACACACACACACACACACACACACACACACACACACACCCATGCCCCAGGGAGGACTCTAACCTCCACGGCGAGCAACCGCGCGCTCCGCAGCGAGACGCTTTAGACCGCTCGGCTACTCCACCGCGGCACAACGACTCTAAATATATTGATGCTACTGATATACGCAATGAATTACAAGTCGTTTCTAGAAGAGTACGCAATAACTGAGGGCCACAATACGTTCTGAGTTATATTTCTAAAACAGGACTTATAGACATTGTACCTAATTTAGTTACTGCACTAACACTCGTTGCTTACATCCCTGTGTCTGTAACCAGTGGTGAGCGCAGATTCTCGAAATAAAAACTCATAAAAACATATCTGCGATCCACAATGACTCAAGAAAGACTTTTGGGGTTGGCAACTTTGTCAACCGAACGAGAAACAGCAGACACATTTGATTTAAAAGAGATCAATTCAGCATTTGCAAAACCCAAGGCACGAAAAATTAAAATTGTAATTGTGTCTTTTTATAATGAAGCTAATAATTGAATCAATTATTGTAAACTACGGCCAAAACCTTTTTACAACACAAAATTTAAATACGATGAAAAAGTAACGCTGTATAGAAGTGTATGATGTGTCCCATTTTAATGAGGTAATATTGTTTATGTAATGTATTTGTTGTGATTATGTATTTGAATAAAAAAGATGCAATGTGTATTTTACTTTGATGGTTTATTGCGATTTTATTAAATGGAGCGACATTAAAATAAATTGCATAGGGCGCCAAATTTGTTGGGACCGGCACTGCAGACATCTTTGCTGAAACTCAACGGCTTGAATCCCAGCAACACATGTCACAGTTCGTAGGAACGCGCGGAGTAAACGTAAAGGGTCTCCCTACTTTCACGTCGTTGGCTATAGCTCCTAAAAGCCCAGGCTGAATCGTCCACCATTTTTGCCCCATCATGGGCGCATCTGACAATGTTTATATTGGCAATGGTTGACCTCTTCACGCAGTTTTCAACAATATTTATAATGAAATGTATTTAATATT
The DNA here is from genome assembly GCA_026315105.1 of Locusta migratoria. Lineage (NCBI taxonomy): Eukaryota > Metazoa > Arthropoda > Insecta > Orthoptera > Acrididae > Locusta > Locusta migratoria. The sequence goes on from CM048746.1 coordinate 660,746,331, forward strand.
GCACACGTAAGTATAACGAACAGTAACTAATGTGTATGGACCTATAAAGATTTAGAATGCGCTTTTAATATAACAGAAAATCGTAACGTACCAGAAATATAACATAGCTTCTCGCCGGGCTGCAGTGGTTATGTTGCCACCAATGGTAATCACGACAACTCAGATGAGCAATAAATGTTTTTTCGTGACTACTTCAATTAAAACGATTTTTTTTCTGGACGGACAAGGGTACATACAAGAACCTGTCAACCATAGAGCAGGTACAGCATTAATTTTGATGCGAGTGAAACGAGCAGCAATAGCATTTACTCTGTAGCTCGTGAAAAATATTAACGCAATTCTACACTTCATTGTTCATCTGTCGCCAACGTAAGCACTGGAGCCCCGCGAGAAGCGTCGTAAAATTTTACCCAGTGACATATTTTGGAGTGTTATGCGACCGTAAGGGATGTTTCGACCTTATATATAAGTAATTGTGCAAAGTATTATTCAGTATGTTGAAAACTACGGATAAATGCACCACAATAAATCCTATCCACTTCGAAAAATGCGAAAAACTTCATTAAGTGACAAACATTCTGCAACAAACTGCTCCAGCATCATTGACAGGGAGAATTAATGCAATTCTAAATAACTGACTTGTTTATAGCTACATATACTACATGTACTTACAGTATATAATTGAGCGGCAGGTCCTGGTTCCCAGTTGCTTCTGCGACAATTTAGAGCCCATCTTTTTCTTCGTTTTGGATTGCTGGGAAATTTGAACATGCGCACTCCTTTGCTGCAGTGATTTATTCATTTCACAACTGAGCAACCACACATTTTCCACAAATTCTTCAGTAAATTAGATTTTAAACTCACTTTCCGGTCGCGACTCATATACCCCACATACAATTGTCTTGCACATTGGGGCAAAAATGGCGGATAGTTCAGCTCGGATTATAGGAGCCTTAGCGTTGGCCTTCGCATTGACGTCAAAATGACGTCTAACGTCAAAGTCGAATACGCATCGACTGCTGTCGAGTTTTTGTGGTCGAATCAAGTAACCCCTGGGAAGTGCGAAATTCTTGCTTGTCACTAGACTCATACACTGACAGTAGTGGCCAGTCGTACGTGTGTCATTAGGAAAGACCTGCGAAACGAGCGGAGACAGTTCAGTGCAAACCAGGAGTTACTCATAATGGCTGGTGTAGTTATTCGATTATTACTTGTTTCTTTGCCCGATTTGATTGATCTGTTTGTGTATTGAAGTAACATATGTTGCATAAAGTGTACTTTACGTACGCTTGTAAAAATTTATACACCTAAATAACAAACGGAGTGTTGCCTTTATACACCACAGAAACCAATATGTAGTACTGTAAGAAGAGTTGAAACTAATATTGTGTACTAAACGTAATTGTCGTAATTGTCGGTAATTGTCCATTAATTATTATTATTATTATTATTAAAGAATTCAGTGAGTCTTTCATAGAAGTGTTGGTACAGGGCGGAAAAAATTTTCATTTTAGTAAACATCAGAGCTCATTTCTCACTTCTTTATTGTCCGTCTATCTTTTTTGTTGTCTTTTGAACCAGCTAGAGATCGAAGATGTGTGAAGTTAACGAAAGTATATTTCGTGAAATTCTGAAAGAGTTTAGCGTTTCAGGAGGAGGCTATATTTCTGGCTACTGTGATTCGTCGGTTGCAATAGCTTTATTTTAACTATTAGAAGTCTCTGGCGAATGTGGGTGCCTTTGGGCCTAGAGAGAATTAACTGGGGAACCCCCCCCCCCCCCCCCACACACACACACACCAAGATCATTTCATCACATTTTGTATTATATTGCCCAGTTTAGTTGCGTTTCCCCATTGCAAAATTTCAAATTAGATAAGTAAAATACGGTATTGGTTATCAGACCACAGAAGAATTCGGCAGTGTTTACATATAGGCATGTTTAACGTAGCAGAATGACAATGTAGCACCTCACACATAGAAAACCTCGTACAAAAGAATACGAAAAAGAAATCGTTGGCAACAGAATAAAGTTAATATAGCAGTCCATTGTCTCTAGGCCTGTACAGCCACACGCTTTCACAGCCTCTTACAAATTAATGTAACCCACAGGAACTTACTGAACACGCGAAAAACCACTTCCCGGAACGAGTCTTACAAAAGCAAAATAAATCTTTGCAATAGAAAAATTTCTCATAAACCAATCCATTGTCTCTAGGCCAAAAGGCACCCACATTCACCAGCGACTTCTAATGGTTAAAATAAAGCTATTGTAATCGACGAATCACAGTAGCCAGAAATCTGGCCTCCTTTTGAAACACTAAACTCTTTCAAAAATTTCACGAAATATACTTTCGTAAACTTCGTACATTTTAGATAGCTAGCTAGTTCAAAAGACAACAAGCAAGACAGACGTACAATATGTAAGTGAGAAATGAGCGTTCCTTGCGCCGTAGCTGTGTTCGACCACAAAACTCGACAGCAGTCGATAGGTATGCCAACTTGGACGCCATACGTCATTTTGAAGTCACTGCGAAGTCAACGCCATTAAAGTAGGGAGGCCGAAAGGTATATATACACTGCCCAGTGGCGGCGCGTCCTATGTGCTCACTTCTTCAGTGAACTCCTGGGAGATAGCTCGTCGTGAAAAAAGTGTAAAGTGAATAAAGTGTTTTTTAAACAATCATTCTTCGTTTCGTGCTATCAGATCAGTTTATACGCACATTCGAAGTATTTTATCGTATGAGAAACGTTTTATGTCTCGGAGACAGCATGTATACGACTCTTAAGCGCGGCCGCATAATATAGGCGACAGTGGCCACGACGTTGCAATGCGCATGCGTGGCTGAGGTTCGAATTCTCTTCTGAACCCCCTGGAGGCAGGATATGGGCGCTCCTACGGCAGGAAGGGGCGAGGGGAAACGCCGCTTTTAATATTGGCGTTGGAGCTGGTAGAGACACCAGCTCCCGGCTACTCGAGCTCTGGCGGTTACGCACGAATGATCACGAAACAAGGCAACGGACCTACTGCGCACCTCGTCTTGCGCATGCGCAAATCTTCCTTGAAGGCAACATCCGACCTTCATATTTATTTTTGGAGCATTTTAGAGCAATTAAAAACACGTCACATTTGGTAAAATATAACTATAAATTAAAGACCCGACAACTGTAAAAGCCTTGAGAAGATACTGTAATGAATAATAAGTCACTACTCTCCACCTATCAAAAATTGCCGTGTGATTACTAGTATTGCGCTCCACCGTCGAAGTTAGTGGGTTTGAGATCGACTGCAAGCATTTTTTTTAAAAACCCAATCTTTTTAACAGGCACGGCAAACAACTGACTTTATTGTTACTTGTCACATATCTTTGGAAGTTTTAGCACAAATGTGCCGCGATTTTGAACGTAAATAGCATTTACACTCTTCGTTGTAACAAATATTTAACTGTTTGATTTGATGTGTAAAGTTAGAAGGGGCCGCTGTTTACAGTGTTACGTCACCCAAAGGTAGCCTGTCTCTTCACTGTAACAGATTCATTATGTTACAGTCACTTAAGAGTGTAATCTCCAAACAAAAATAATTGCCCCTGTGTCCTCAACTATTTAAATAATTTAGGACAGCGGCTGCCAATCTTTTTACCTATGTGACCCAATTATCTTCTAAACGAAATCACAATAAAATATAAGTGGGCGTTTATTACTTACGAGAGGTGTTTTGTGGTGGAGCATTAGGGAGTCGACCCGAATCTCAGATCTCACGTGGCTGAGAAGAGGTCTCGGCAAATCTCACGTAACGTTTTCCCGCAAGAAAAAATGTAAAATTGTGCAGTAACTCGGTTAAATTAAGTAAAACGCGTTTCACACCTAAAATAACACTAAATCCGACACAAAGATAATTATCACTTTTATGCAAGCATCACATAGTAAAACAGTAGCCCCTCTATTGATTCGCTAACGATACTCTTACCTTTTTATACGCGCGCGTTTTTGTCGGAACTGGAACGCAACACGTGTGGCAGCAACAGAGCGCCTCTCTCACATGAAGCTGCGTGAATAGAAGCCCAGGCCAGTCCGCTCGGCTACGGCCATACCAGCGTTCTTTACACGCGCGTTTGTAAGGGATGTCCTTTGTTGTAGAACTACGTCAAGGAAATACTACTCCTGCTTATCGTACACACGTGGTCTCCTGAATGACTGTCACTACTCCTTCCTTAGTCCTTGATGTATTTCATGCACTTCCGCAGTTTCTGCACATTTATCGCTAAAAGACAACGAAATGTACAGATCTTTGTTAAGCATAAGGGACTTAACTGCGGGGTCATCAGTCCCTAAACTTACATACTATTTATGAACTACCTTACACTAAAGACGACACAAATATCCATGCCCGAGGGAGGATTCGAACCCCTGATGGCCGTGCGCATCGTAGCATACCGCCTTAATGCGCTCCGCAGCAGCTGACAGACAACGAATGAAAGTATTACAGACTTGCCGATTAAAATGATAATTTTAATTGTGTTTTCTGTGCACTGAAGGTGTTAGCTATACCTCCCAGGAACTTGGCGGTACATGCTAGCTTCTGTGCTTTCTCGTATGACATGCCCGCTTTATAATTCTTCGGGCAATCTAATTTCTTCCATATTAGCCGCGGTGGAGTAGCCGAGCGGTCTAAAGCGTCTCGCTGCGGAGCGCGCGGTTGCTCGCCGTGGAGGTTCGAGTCTTCCCTGAGGCGCGCGCGTGCGTGCGTAGGTTAGTTTACCTAGGTTTAAGTAGTTTGTAAGCTACGGACTGATGACCACGCAGTTTGGTCCGATAGATTTACAGACATTTGAACATTTTTATATTTTCTCCTCTCATCAACGAAGTTCATTATATCCTGTGTTATCCAGGGATTTCTATTGGGCCTTGTCCTTCTGCCTATATGGTCCTCTGCTGCCTTCACTACCCTATCTTTCAGAGCTACCCATTCTTCTTCTATTGTATTACTTTCCCCCCGTTTCAGCCAGTCCTTGCCTCATTGCTCCCTCTGAAACTCCACCACCTCTGGTTCCTTTAATTTGTCCAGGTTCCATCTCATAACCTTTCTACCCTTCTGCAGTCTCTTAAGTTTTAATCTGAAGTTCGTAACAAATAAGTTATGGTCAGAGTATGGATATGTCTTACAGTTTAGAACCTGGAAAGCAACCATTATTCATGTACTAATCCAATTCCTTTAGCACAGCCGTATTTCCTTACACCGCATTCCATTACTCTTGTTTTCCTCCTGTTAATGTTCACCTTACACGCTCCTTTCAATACACTGTCCATTGCGTTCAACTGCTATCAAGGTACTATGATGTCTAGCAAAATTACAATGTCATTGGCAAATTACAAAGTTTCATTCCTTTTCCCTGACCTAATTTCTTCTCCAAATTTCTCCTTGCTTTCCTTCACAGCTTGCTTTTTGGAAACACACACAGTCGTGGGCGCAATAACACTTCTTTATGGAAGGCAATCTAATTATGTACGAGGCGCGTCCAGAAAGTAAGTTCCGTTTGGTTATATAAAACGAACGGGTACAGATACAGAAAAGATAATGATTGTACAAAAATCTACAACTGTTAAACTACTCTTCTACATAGCTTCCGAAATTTTGTAGGCAATTGTCATAGTATGGCACAAGGTTTTGTGTGCCTTTTTCATAGAATGTTGCCGCCTGTGTATTCAAACATGTGGTAACATGTTCTTTCAGCTCATCATCGTTTAAGTGTTGTCCACCAAGGACAGATTTTAGGTGTAAGAAGAGGATTACTGTCAAAAGATTTTTTTTCCACGATAATGCCTGGCCTCACACACCGAATGTGACCAAACAATTCTTACGGAAATTTCAATGGGACCTGTTTCAACATCCTCCATACAGCTCTGACCTCTCTCCTAGCGACTTTCATCTCTTCTTACACCTAAAATCTGTCCTTGGTGGTCAACTCTTCAACGATGATAAAGAGATGGTTGAATACACAGACGGCAATATTCTGTGAAGGATGCATGCAAAAACTTGTGGCACTGTGACAAGTGCATACACAATTTCGGCACTTATGTGCAAAAGTAGTTTAAGAGTTTTAGAATTGTGTGCCATAAAAATTTCTTCTGTATCTGTGTGCAATTTCATTTTATTACCAAACGGAACTTTCTAGACGCGCCTCGTAATTGAGTAAAAAGTATACACGTCATTGACGATGCGAGATGAGTCTGCCGCGGTGGCCGAGGGGACTGAGGCGCATCAGTCACGGTCTGCACGGCCACTACGGTCGGGGGTTCGAATCCCCGCTCGGGCATGGATATTTGTGCCGTCCTTAGTATTAGTTCATAAGTAGTTTGTAAGCTTAGGGACTGATGACACCGTAGTTAAGCTCAAAAAATACACGTGGCGAGATTTCGATTCATCACAAAAGATGATGCCGGGGTCACAACTCTTCAAGTAGATTCACCACTAGCACTCCACAGCCGACTAATTGCTGGATAGTTGTACAGTATTTCAGTCAACTTCAGCGCAGAGGTGCAATCTAAGCGAAACGCTTCCAAGTCTAGCGAGCGTGAACAGCCTTGGAACCCGTTTCTGGCACGAACTTTCTCCCCAGCTTTCATGCCAAAAGGTCCGCTATCCAGCATGCGGGCTCGTTGGTCTAGGGGTATGATTCTCGCTTAGGGTGCGAGAGGTCCCGGGTTCAAATCCCGGACGAGCCCTGACTTTTTTTCCATAATAAAACTAGGCCCTCCGAGGTTTCCTTTTGACACCTATGAACGCAACATCACACGTTTCATTTCTCCCACCCATTCACAGTGCTTCACGAAATACCGCCGTTAAGAAACGACTCGAGTCCGCTTATACAGACTTCATTCTTTTGCGAAGTTTTTTTCTTCTTCTTGGTCCGCACGCCAAGTTTTAGGTGATTGTTCCTGCTCCCCTTTTCACTGCCGCCTAGGAATGTCTTCCGACATCACTCCAGTCTCTCTTATTGGCTGCACTATTAATACTGAATTTCAAATACAATACACCTTCCAACTGGTTGGTACAGCATGGCCTGACGTGGCATTCTCTGTACACTGTTTATAGATGATGTTCCCATGATGTTTTATTCATATCTGATTCATTCTTAATGTCTTCATTTCTGATTTCTGTGTAAACTAACGTTAAAATTTCCTGAACGCATCAGGTGAGAATTTTCAACCTAATGAATTATTCTTTGGTTTATATACTATTTACTACCGCTGAAGTACTGTTAAAAATTGTATTGGTTGCTATCTCTTGTTTAGAATTCCGCCTCTGGCGGAGTCGACAGACTGACTACCAAGCAGGGGGCCCGGGTTCGATTCGCGGCAGGAGACTGGGTGTTATTTCATCACCGCCATGCGGCGTGAAATGGCAAGACTTGCACTGGACGGCCGAACAATCCAAGACCGGATCTCCCGGCCAACCATGCCTTATGATTAATTCATTTCTTGTTTAGAAATGAAGTCGTGCAAAGTTATTGCTACTGACCGAGAGCAAATATGACTGGTGCATGCAAAAATCAGAAATTGAGTGAGTTGTGTACTTTCACCACTTGGCTCATTCTTTGAACCTCGTGACGTAGAAGTAATGAAGAAAAAATCTAGGAGCACCCACACTGATTTTCGAAAGTCTGCGCTTCTGGCTTCGGATATGTCACTTTATCGTTGCATTCCACTACTTGCTCACTACGATATCTGAAGCCAATTGCTTGTGCTATTTGTTTGGCAGAGTAAACAAGTCAACACCAAAACTCTCTGCAGCAACTTCCTGTCATTACTACAATCTCTGTTGTCGTAATGTTGTCTCCACTCCGGAGAACCGACAAAGACGTTGAGCCATTTTTGGTTCATTCTGCTGATAATACTTCACCTAGATATCACAACTGATCCTGTAGTCTTTTTGCCGGCCGCGGTGGCCGAGGGGACTAAGGCGCTCCAGTCACGGTCTGCACGGCCACTACGGTCGGGGGTTCGAATCCCCCGTCGGCATGGATATTTGTGCCGTTCTAGTTCGTTAGTTCATAAGTAGTTTGTAAGTTTAGGGACTGATGACCCCGTAGTTAAGTCCCATAAGCTTAAATATTTGAACACTGTAGTTGTTTTGACCAGTATGGATTAAATACATCGTAGCAGGGAAATGGCGGTTTCATTGCAAAAAAATCGCACTGACGTGTTTTACGACCCACTTTAGATTTGTAGTTTTATAATTTTTTGCAAAAATTTCGGACAACAATAATGTAAATAATAAAAATTATAGTGATATGATTACGACATATCTATGCACCCAACACTTAACTCTTTTAGGAAAGATGGACAAAATTTTGTTAGTGGCGGGTTCCGAACCACTGACCGTGTGCTTTAGAATCCAACGCGCTACCCATTACACTACATCGGACAATTACGAAATTGGTCCTTTATTTTTGTACTATTATGGCAGTGGTTAACTGATGCTAATAAGGCATTTTAGACAAGATTATCATTTATCGTACGAACAATGACATGTTTATATTAATTCTTCAGTGCGCCGCTGCTTTGAAGTAACAACGTTTAAGTTATAATAAGAAAATCATCAAATACTCAACGCAAGTTGGCGTATGCGAGAGAGTTCTGGGCGTGGAATGTCACGTGACACCTGTGTACAGCTGGTTTTTGTGTAATCAATGGACGGTGTCAAATCGTCGTTATTTTTGTAAATATCTCAAACTATACGAGATATGAAAAAATATATATATAAGAGCAAAGTTGTAGAGAATTTACTCCTCTACAAATTCGGTTATTCAATTTTCGTGTCAGATGAACGGTTCGTTAGAAATTACAATTAAAAACAGCTTTTAGTGTTACCGACATTTTTTGTCCGAAAAATTTGAAAAGAGAGGTTCTCGTCTCTGACGGCCTGGGAGCATGTCTGTAAATTTTGGTACTAATTGGTTGAACGGTTCGTCTTAAAAAGTGGGAACACGATACGCACAGACAGACTTCGCAAAGTAGCCATTAATTTTGCAAATATCTCAAACTATGCGAGATATAGAAAACCATAGGACAGCAAAGTTGTAGAGGAATTTCTCACCTACAGAATCATGTATTCACTTTCCGTGTAAGATGAACGCTTAAGGCGTTATTTTCATTTAAATTTCGAACTGTCAAAAGACTATCGGAAAGGCCCACTTTTAGTGTTACTACCGTAACCTAAAGTGGGCCAAAACGAATATATTTGCTGCGGATGGTGGCCACACGAATAAACTTGGCTGGTTTCGTATTTACGTCACTGGCGATTCCTATTTTCTACGTATGGATGGCATTGTTAGGTTTTTGTGGCCACACAATGTACAACGAGAGGTGAACGTTAGCCTGCGGCGCCTCTTCACGCCTGCTTTGGAGATAAAACGGGCTGGGCTGACGCTGGCAGGCAGAGGCGAGGTCGGCAGATGGGAGGGTAGGATCGTTATCTGCCCTGCTCAGCCTCCTACACTTGCCTCCTATCCCCCCCTCCCCCCACTCTGAGCTGCCTCCATACGCGAGCTACCGCCTGGCCGATACAACCAACTGCCGTACGCTGGTGTTTACGGGTTACTCTGTCTCGCCATGACAGCTTTCGTCGTCTGTGCATCGTGCGCTTCCCTGGAACACATTAACGTCTACTAATGACGCGCAGGCATTCTTATTCGGGGAAGTTCTGAAGCAAGCAGGAGTTAAAATATAGGGAGCGTAAGGTTATTTTCAACTTGTACAAAAGCCAGGCAGCGGTTGTCAGAGTTTAAGGGCATGAAAGGGATGCAGTGGTTGGGAAGGGAGTAAGACAGGGTTGTAGCCTTTCTCCAATGTTATTCAATTTGTACATTGAGCAAGCTATAAAGGAAAGCAAGGAGAAATTTGGAGAAGGAATTAATGTTCAGAGTGAAGAATTAAAAACATTGCGTTTTGCCGATGACATTTTAATTCTGTCAGAGACAGCAAAGGACCCGGTAGAGCAGTTGAACGGAATGGACAGTGTGCTGAAAGGTGCAAATAAGATGAACATTAACAAGAGCAAAACTAGGGTAATGGAGTGCAGTCTAAGAAGATCAGGCTAAGCTGAAGGAATTAGATGAGGTAACGAAACAATAAAGGAGGTAGATGAGTTTTCTTACTTGGGCAGTAAAATAACAAATGATGGTCGCAGTACAGAGGATATAAAATGCAGAATGGCAATGGGTAGAAAAGCGTTCTTGAAAAAGAGAAATTTGTTAACATCGAATATTGATTTAAGCCCAAGGACGTCCTTTCTGAAGGCATTTGTGTGGTGTGTTGCCTTGTATGGGAGAGTAACAATACGATAAACAGTGCGGACAGGATGAGGATAGAGGCTTTTGAAATGTGGGCTACAGAAGAATGCCTAAGATTAGGTGGGTGGACCGCATAACTAATGAGGAGGTACTGAACAGAACTGGGGAGGAAAGAAATTTCTGGCATACCCTGACTGAAAGAAGGGATAGATTGGTACGGCACATTCTTAGACATCAAGGAATTGTGAATTTAGCGTTGGAGGGAAGTGTGTGGGGTAAAAACCGCAGAGGAAGACCAAGAGATGGATACAGTAAGCAGATTCAGACAGATGTAGGTTGCCGTTCTTATGTGGAGATGAAGAGGCTTGCTCAGGATAGGGTATTGTGGAGAGCTGCATCAAACCAGTCTCCGGACTGAAGACCACAACAACAGAGGTCAAAAGTGTCCTTTCTGAGAGAATTACCCTGAAGGGGACAAATAGATATTGATGAATCAATATTTTTTAAATAAAGATACAAAATCACCTTACTTTCTGAACACATCTTTTACACAGTACCAAAGCTACAGTCGAACGTGTACGAATGGTGGCTTGTGCGAGCTAAAGCAAATACAATGTTCCTATACCGAAAAAGCGAGACATCGCCTTCCCCCTACAGAAAAGTTGTTTTTCTCATGCTATTTTCAACCATATTTGTTATTGTTAATGACAGCGTACAAACGACCTCCCTATACATTAAGGCAGTGGCGACCAGCGACCACAGGTTCCATTCTTGTGAGCAGGGACCATAAGGTTCAAGAAAAAAACTGTCCACCTAAAGATAAACTTTAATCAAAACTTTTAACATCTTCATTAAATTCAAAAGTAATAAGTAACAGGAGATACTTAACCAGATACATTACTGACCATATAAGAATATTTAAAATTAATATCAGTCTGAAATTTTATATTTTTCCTGGACAATATTTTAGCCCTAGCAGACCACAAATTGGGAAGCACTGCACTAAGATGACAATATAAGGAACTCATTATTGGGGCGAACGAGAATTTTAAATTTCTTATAGATCACTTGACATTGTACTTCTGTGTTTGATACCTGACAAAGCACCTCATACTTGGTAGCAGTGTACTTCATACAAATTTTACATGTATGACATTCAGTGTATAAAAAATACTACTTCATGTAATTTGTGTATATACGATCTTTAATGTATAGTAAGAAAGAAATCGGCTGCCTCAAAGGCAAAGACCAATATGTAATATATTCTACAGTCAGTATTGAAGTTGGATTCTGAAGTGACTCTGGTTAAGACCATAAGAAAGATGTGTTCAGACGTTTTATTATTGACTTGTAAATTTGATTTTGACACATCAATGTGGATGTACACCGTTTTACTATGTAAAAAATTGTTACAGCAGTGAATTCATGTAAAATTACTGTAGGTATGTAAGTATGTAATTGTAGATAGATTGGTTTTTGCTGTTATGTATTGCAGCTCATTTTGTAAAGAACTGTATTAGGCCTGAAGATGGCGTCTAGCACGCAGAAACCGGTTATTTAATTAAATGAAGAAAGCTATCTTCGCTGCAAACCTCTTATTAAAAGATGACAATAGTTACGGCGAGAAGTTGCCAACTGCAGCAGAATCACACGGTGTAGTAGGGCGACGCATAGGCAATGCTGTAATTCTCCGGTGACTCACGTCAAAAGTTTTCCTACGTGAGTATAGCCACCAGACAAGTCGATTGTAACAATTCCTTTGAAGTGTAGTGCATCAAAGGACGAGGTAGGTTACAAAGTACTCGTTCGACCAGAACTTTAATATTGCTCGCGTGGGATGCCTAGCACAGAGTTGATACATGGGATCCTAAGGAGAGAACGCTTCGTTACAGCTTCATTTAATAGGAGTAAAAGCGTGGAGGATAAGATACACTGCTGCGTTAGGCGCTGCAGAAGAGACTTCCTGAGTCACGTTTGAGCTTCCTTCGAAATTCCGAGAGCGAACGTTTCTGTAAGAGCTAACAATTTGTTTCCTGCTACAGAAGTCTCTCTTAAGACCACGAGAGAGAAATTAGAGCCCACACAAAGGCTTATGTGTAGTGGTTTCTGTGAACCATACGCGACGAACAGGAAAAGGGGAGATGACACTGCTACCTATGTACCCACTGCCACAAACTCCGTGGGGTAGCTTGCGCAGTGTGACAGCGTCTTCTTCCCAACATGTACGAAAGAACGGAATTCACGCACTATTATTGGGACGATGGCAAAATGATCCTTTAAATTTGACCGCAGTTGCACACGACGCCCGATATCTTCACGGAAATCTGCTAACCATGGCCGGGAGTAAACGGGCCTTTTTTTTTTTTGTGGTTTTAGGGCGCACAACTGCTAAGGTCATTAGCGCCCAGCGGGCCTAATTGGCAACGGACACTGCAATAGTATTGCAGGCTGTAAGCTCAATGTTTGTGTGTGCCAGGGCAGCTCTTCCTGTTGCTGCGATGGACGCCGTGTCCAGGTGGGTTAGTGGAACAGCATCTGCATAGTAATCAAAAGACTCGGGTTCTACAGGGTGAATCACCTAACATTACCGCTGGATATATTTCGTAAGCCACATCAAATACTGACGAACCGATTCCACAGACCGAACGTGAGGAGAGAGGCAACTGTAAGTGGTTAATACAAACCATAAACAATGCACGGAAGTATGTTTTTAACACAAACCTACGTTTTTTAATTGGAACCCAGTTTTGTTAGCACATCTGAACATATAAACAAATACGTAATTAGTTACGTTTGTTGCATTGTAAAATGTTAATTACATCCGGAGATATTGTAACCTAAAGTTGACGCTTGAGTACCACCACTCCGCTGTTCGATCGTGTGTATCGGGGAGCACCGAATTAAGTAGGGATCCAAAGAAAACGTTGATGTACCTTAGGTACAGAAGAGACTAAAACACCAGGTCCTAGCATTTTTATCTGTCACTTTCCACTTCTTTCACGTCTGGCAATGTTGAAGTAAAAAATTGCAAGTATCATCGTGGTTCGGAACCCACGTTAAGCTGTAGGTCCCCCTATAACTGCCCGGGTAAGTCATTTCGAAGGTAGGAGGAAAGCAACGGCATACCACCTCCAAACAGGACCATGCCTAGTAAAGCACTGTGGTGTTCAAACCAATCTTCGGACTGTTCTCCTGATCTTACACCTCTGGACTTCTTTCTGTGGGGTACGTTTAAGGAGAATGTGTACCGTGATGTGCCTACAACACCAGAGGATATGAAACAACGTATTGTGGCAGCCTGCGGGGACATTGCACCTGATGTACTGCAACATGTACGACATTCATTACGCCACAGATTGCAACTGTGTGCCGCAAATGATGGCCATCACTTTGAACATCTAGTGGCCTGACATGTCGGGATACACTGTATTTCACTCCGTAATTGAAAACTGAAACCACGTGTACGTGTACCTCATCCCTCATAGTAATGAACATGTGCGCCAGTGAAAAAGACCAACAAAGGTGTTAGCAGGTGGACGTAATGTGCTGCTTTCCCTTTACAATAAGCAGATTACAGATATAAATAAGTGTACTGCAGGCTAGTTGCAGTTCCAACTCTCAAATAATTCAAAGCAGCTACGTTATGAGCAACAGTTCTCGTCGGAGGGTCGACTCCTCCACTGGTTATGTTTGTGTGTGTTAGTGTAAATATTCGAATGTTTGTAAATCTATGGAACTTAACTACTCTGGTCATCAGTCCCCAGACTTACAACCTAACTTACGCTAAGGACAACAAATACGCCCATGCCCGACGGAGGACTGGCACCTCCGACGGCGAGCAGCGGCGTGCTCCACAGCTAGGCGCCTTAAAACGCTCTGCCATTCCCCCGCGGCTCCTTAAAGTACTTTGTAAGTCTAGGAAGTTATGACCGCAGCAATTTGGTCCAATATATTTTTAACTTCTGCAAGTGCCCGTAACAGGTAAATTCTGTATATAACCCATGAAAAGGAAATGAAAGAACGACAGTTGGTCGGATGAATTTTGTTGGAGAATGTCAAACTTCTCGACACGTTTACGTTGGTGTATGCCGTCCAAAGCTTGCGACGTAACTGCTTGTTGCTAAGTCATGGCGGGCTTCGATGCTATTTGGGCGGTCATTTCTACTTATTCCAAGGGTGACATGCTTATTCAGCATTAATGTGACCTTGCAAAAGATTGTGAGACCTTATGATATTAAATATAGGGAGTGAAGAGTTATACTCAACTTATATAAAAACCAAAAAGCGGTTATTAGAGTCGAAGGGCATGAAAGGGACGCAGAGGTAGGGAAGGGAGTAAGAACGGGTTGTAGCCTTTCGCCGTTGTTCAATCTGTATTGAGCAAGCAGTGAAGGAATGGAAGGAAAAATTTGGAGAGGGCATTAAAGTACAGGGAGAAGAAAGAAAAACTTTGCGGTTTGACGATGACATAGTAATCCTGTCAGAGACCGCAAAGGATCTGGAAGAGCATTTGAATGGAATGTCTTGAAAAGAGGTTATAAGATGAACATCAACAAGAGTAAAACAAGGATAATGGAATGTTGCGTCAGAAAATCAGGCGTTGCTTAAGGAATTAACTTAGGTAATGAGCAATAAAAGTAGTACACGAGTTTTGTTACTTTGGTAGAAAGATAACTTCTGATGGCCGAAGTAAAGAAGATATAAAATGCAGAATGGCTATGGGAAGAAAAGCGTTTCTGAAGAAGCGAAACTTGTTGACATCCAATATTAGTCCTTTCTGAAGGCATTTGTCTGGAGTGTAGCATTGTATGGAAGTTAAGCGTGGACAATAAGGAGTTCAGACAAAAAGATGATAGAAGCTTTTGAAATGTGGTGCTACAGACAAATGATGAAAATTAGATGGGTATATCACGTAACGGGGAGAAAAGGAATTTCTGGTGTATTCTAAGAGAAGGGTTAGGTTGGTGGGACACATCCTGAGACATCAAGTAATCGTCAACTTAGCATTAGAAGAAAGAGTGTGGGGTAAAAATTGTAGAGGGAGACCAAGGGACGAATACAGTATGCAGATTCAAAAGGATGTAGGTTGCCGAAAGTATTCTCAGATGAAGAGACTTGCACAGGGCAGGTTAGCATGGAGAGCTGCATCCAACCCGTCTACGGACTGAAGACAACAACAACATCATAGTACAGCATTTAATCTTGGGGAATAATACTGTGTCGCAATAAGACATGAGCATTGGTTACTCGGGTAGTTTAGTCCAGGACTGGTTTTGCGGGTACTCGGATGATCTCTCCTAGCTACAGCACTCACCACATCTCAGTATTACTGACCCTCTGCCGTTTACTTTGGAGACAAGACTGAGATCCCTATCCCCTCCTCCCCCCAATAATCGTTACATCATTGTTACTTGTAGGATGAATGATGCTAGATCTTTTGAAAACGACGCATTACCTGAATTTATGTGCTGCGAGGGGACTAAGTGATTTTTCAACATCAATGGTACTCCTGCACCGTTTTAGCCGTGGCAAGATTTTTTTTTCCCTGGCGTTTCCATATTTTTGTTTCCCCTACTGTATATTACTTTCAAATTAGCAATATGCTTGTATCAGGTAAGTAGGACACTGCGTTCTGACCTTTCACTACCGAGATAACGTATGCGTTGATTACACGCCAAGTCTAATTAGAGCAGTGCGTGACCCAGAGCCACTACTTACACCGCCTGCAGTCGCGTCATACGGCCACCGTTGACAGCGAAGGCCAGAAGGAAAACTGTACACGAACGGGCAGTTATTTTACTGCATTGTAGAACTGCAGGAGGAACTAGATGAAGAGAAACGAGACACGACACCGCGGAAAGAATTCGACTGACTTCTGAAAGATTCTGAGTAGTGCCCCTGTAGTAGATGATATCGTTGGCAGTGCGAGTAATAAGAAATTGTTCCAACTTGCGTGCGAAGTGTATGACACAATGGAAATATCCTCCGACTTCAAGATGAGAGTAATAACAAAAGCAAGTGAAGACAGGTATGAAAATTACAGAACTATCAGTTTAATAAGTCATGTTCAAAATACTATCTAGAATTATTTACAAACGAATGGAAAAATTTGTGGAATCCGATCTCGGGGAAGATCAGTTTGGTTTTAAGAGAAATGTAGGAACACGGGAGACAATGCTCACGACTTATAAGATAGATAAGGAAGGTAAACTAAATTTTTAGCATTTGTAGAAAGCTTTTGACAATGTCGACTGGAATAAACCCTTTCAAATTCTTAAGGCAACAGGGGTAAAATACAGGTAGCGAAGAGTTATATTCAAGTATCTATTTTCCCCCTATTTATACATTCTTCTACATCCTTGCATTTGCCTTCTAGCCACTCCTGCTTAGCCATTTTTGCACTTCCCGTCAATCTCATTTCTTAGTCGTATGTACTCCATTTTGCTTGTTCCATTTATTGCATTTTTATATTTTCTCCTTTCTTTGATTAAATTTAGTATGTCCTGTGATATCCGAGGACTTTTTGTAGGTCTTGCCTTCCTACCTATTTTGTCCTCTGCTGCCTTCACTATTTCATCTCTCAATGCTACCCACTCCTCCTCTACTGTTTTGTTTTCCCCCGTTTCTGTAAATTGTTGCCTAAAGCTCTCTCTGAAATTCTCAAGAACTTCAGGTTCCTTCAGTTTATCCAGGTCCCATCACTTTATTGTCCTACCTTTCTGCAGTTTTTTCAGTTTCAGCCCACAATTCATGACCGATAAGTTATGGTCAGAGTTTATGTCTGCCCCTGGGTATGTCTTACAGTTTAAAACCTGGTTCCGAAATCTACTTCTTACCATTATAAAATCTATCTGGTATCTCCCGGTGTCTCCTGGTCTCTTCCACATATACAATCTTCTTTCGTGATTCTTAAACCAGGTGTTTATTATAAACAAATTATGTTTCGTGCTGAATTCTACCAGGCGGCTTCCTCTTTCATTCCTTTTGCCCAGACCATATTCATCTATTACCTTCCCTTCCTTGTCCTGCTGCCGAATTCCAGTCTCTCATAACAATTAAGTTTTCCTCTCCCTTAATTGTCTGAATAATTTCCTTTAGCTCCTCATATTTCTTCGATCTCCTCATCGGCAGAGATAGTTGGCATATAAACCTGTAGTACTGTGGTCGGTGTTTGCTTAGTATCTATCTTGACTACGATAACACGATCACTGTGCTGGTCATAGTAGTTTACCCGCATTCCTATTTTCTTATTCATTATCATTCCTACTCCTGTGATACCCCTAATTGATTTTGTATTTATAATCCTGTACTCACCTGACCAGAAATCCTGTTCATCCTGCCACCGAACTTCACTAATCCCCACTATATCTAACTTCAACCTATCCATTTCCCTTTTTAAATTTTCTAATTTTCCTACCCGATTAAGGGATCTAACATTCCACGCTCCGACCCGTAGAATGCCAGTATTGTCTTTCCTGATGATCACATCCTCCTGAGTAGTCCCCGCCCGGAGATCCGAATGGGGGACTATTTTACCTCCGGAATATTTTACACGACTAGATGCCATCATATGTTCATACAGTAGAGCTGCATGTCCTCGGGAAAGGTAACGGCTGTAGTTTCCCCTTGCTTGCAGCCGTTCGCAGTTAATGTGTGGCAAAGCATCATTAGCCGATGTTACATGTCCAGCTCAGTCAATTATGAAGACACTTTCCCCTGTAACTACTGAAAAGGCTGCTGTCCCTCTTCAGAAACCACACGTTTGTCTGGCCTCTCCACAGATACCCCTCCGCTGTGTTTGCACCTACGGTACGGCTATCTGTATCGTTGGGGCACGCAAGCCACCCCACCTCGGCAATGTCTGGTTCATGGGAGTTACTCCTAAGCGAAAGAAAAGTTTCAGCAAGAGGCGTGTGGTTTGTTGTACGTGACTCAGTCTTTATCTCTAAGCTGCGCAAAGTAAACTGCGACTGCTTTATCTCACGTTTGCCAGCGGGACGTCTAGAACAATGGCTACGAAAACGTGTGGGTTCCGGTTTAGATACCGCGGGCGCCCTACTACTCACCAGGCAGCCGACTGAAAGCGCCACAGGAAGGAAGACTCGCGTGCAAAGCATTACAACCTTCTAGTAGTTTCTAGCAGCGCCCGTTCTTCGGAGAAATCTTCTGTTTAAACACTCTGGTAGATTAAAACTCCGCTCGCAGAAAACGGAGGTGCAAAGATGATATCACCGCATGCGTGTTTGTCAAGGAGAGAAGAAACAGGACGCTCGCGCGGTCCGCCCCCTCCGTTACTCCGGCCCTGTCTACAGCGAAACTGTTGTGAGCGGTAGACTTATTTTTGTTTCATCATTTTGTATGTATGTATGTGGGGGGGGGGGGGGGGCGGCAGTTACAGAACTCTTCATAAACATCCGAAATTACATGCAGACATTATTGCAGGTCCCTAAATACTTGCGTTTTCCAATAATTGACGCTTAAATCTGGGTATTGGGTATTCTCACGCAGTTGCCTGTCATTTGTGACGTCATATCTCCTGAGCTATGTGTCGTGCGCGCGCAGAGAGAGAGAGAGAGAGAGAGAGAGATTACATATTAAAACTAAGAAACATACGGAAGCAGAGAGTATCTAGCTAAACAAGTAATTCCTATGTTCCCCAAAAAGTGTACGGATTAGAGTGAAATTTTGCTACTGACTAAAGAGAAACATTCGCTTTTCATACAGTATTTTACAGAAGGACTAACTTCAAAACTTTAAACTACTAGAATTCTCAATTTGTAATCTGTAATGCGTATATTCTGTTCCTCGTCAATGCAGTATGGACAAGAGAGCGAAATCCAATGGATAATGAGACGCTGGAAGCTGTAATTACATTTTAAAAAATTCAGATAGTAAAGGTGTGGGGATTTTTTTCCTTACTTTTAAAAATAGTAAAATTTTGATTGATGACTCCGCAAAATAAGATCACAAAACCCAGATTACGTGGCAACATTTTCCAGCAATGGAGCGACTGGAAATACCATATAGGCTCCTAAGGGTGAATACAAAATAAATCTATAATGTTGAAGTGGGATGTCTGTCCTCGCCAATATGGAAATGTTGGCGTCTTGGGTCCGCCGCGTACGCTTCAACCTCGCCTAGCGAAATTAGGCCAAATTCAGCTAGTGCCGTCATAGAAACAGCGTAAAGCGCCAGATTTGCACACTGGACCGAGTAATTATAGCCAGCTGACAGCTGCTACATGTTGTAGTCTTCGTCGCATTCCTCAGTCCGGAGACTTATTTGCTGCAGCTCTCAACCGTATTCTATCCTGAGCAAGTTTGGAACCCACGTTAAACTGTAGGTCCCCCTATATGACTGGCTGGGTAAGACAGTTCGAATGTCAGACCATATCAAGTAAAGCACTGTTGTAGACTTGGGCATAATAGTTCACGATCGGGAGCGCTCTCTTTAGTTCGCGGCTCTGCCGCGAACTAGTTCGCGAAATGCAGGAAAATTTAGGAAAAACCGTAAGCGATATTTTTCTATGAATAAAAATCAATTGTTCAATTGCCACATGGTTGTAAGAGCATCACTTCAGTACGGCTTGACAGGACAAGATTTGTATGACATTTTTTTGGAAAATCTACCGAAAAATTGGAAAATTAGAGAAAGTGCGGTTTTCACACGACGAAGAGGGGTAATTTTTGTTTTCTTCATTATGGTCTTGGAGTTTCAGTAAAAAAAAATAAGGACAGTTAAGAAGGAAAGTCGCAAAATTCGTCCCAAGTTCCTTTTTAATGTGTTTCTAAATGTACTAAACACTAAGTTGAGAACCGTTCATCCGATTGTGATACAATTTTGATCATTTGACGTTTAACGAAAGATGAACGTTCTTATGAAATAAAAATTTGGAAATGTTTCCCGAAAAATTGAAAAATTTAGAAAATATAGATTTTTCCAAGAAATATCAATACCATTCATCTGATTGGGATAAAATTTTGCACATTCGACGTTCAAAGCGAGAGGAAGGTTTGAGTGAAGTAAAAGTTTGTAATTAGTGGAAAATTGAAAGAGCTATTTTCTTTGGGATATCATCATTCGTACGATTGCGATAAAATTTTGCACATTTGACATTCACTTTATAAAGCTACTGGGTCTAAAATACGTATGATTTAAATTAATATGGTTTATATAAAGAGGAAAGTGATACGAAGTTCACCGGGTCATCTAGTTTTTAAAATAGATTTCTTGTGGCAGTGAACTAGAAAACTACAGCTGAGCTGCATCTCAGCTCGAAATAAAGGAAACTGGCAGAAGGGAATCTCGCGATTCTGCGCGCTCTCGCGTCCTCTCGCTGTTCCCCGTCAGTCTTCGGAAAAGGAGCGGACGAACTAAGAGGCGAGGGATCTGCGAACTAATTCGCGTAGTTCGCCTGTGAGAGCGCTCTTCCGAACTAGTTCGTTCGCGAACTACACAACGAAACTTTCCCGAAATTTGACTGAAAACCCAAAGAGATTTTGGTCATGTGTTAAATATACTAGCGGCAAAACACAAACAATACCCTCACTACGCGATAGTAATGGCGATCCTGCCGACGACAGCGCTACTAAAGCAGAGTTACGAAACATAGCTTTTAGAAACTCATTCATCTAAGACGAAACCAATATTCCAGATAACGAATTACGAACAGATGCCGTAATGAGTAACGTAGAAGTAGATATCATCGGAGTAGTGCAGCAACTAAAATCACTTAACAAGAACAAGTCTTCTGGTCCGGATTGTATACCCATTAGATTTCTATATGATTATGCTGAAGCGATAGCCCCTTACTTAACCATATACAACCGCTCTCTCAAAGAAGGATCTGTACCAAAAGATTGGAAAGTTGCACAGGTCACACCTATATTCAAGAAAGGCAGTAGGAGTAACCCACTAAACTAGAGGCCTATTTCATTGACGTCAATTTGCAGCAGGGGTTTGGAACATATCCTGTATTCAAATATTATGAATTATCTCTAACAGAACGATCTATTGACCCAAGGTCAACACGGATTTAGAAAATATCGTTCATGCGAAACAACTAGCTCTTTATTCACACACACGTAGTGATGGGTGCTATCGACAAGGGTTCGCAAATCGATTCCGTATTCCTTGATTTCCAGAAGCTTTTGACACCGTACCTCACAAACAGCTTTTAATCAAATTGCGTGGTTATGGTATATCGCTCCAAATTTGCGACTGGATAGGGGATTTCCTGTAAGAGGAGCCACTGTTTGTAGTAATCGATGGTAAGGAATTGACAAAAACAGAGGTGATGTTGGGCGTTCCACAGGGTAGTATTATTGGTCCCCTGCTGTTCCTTATTTACATAAACGATTTAGGTGGAAATATTAGTAGCTCTCTTAGGTTGTTTGCAGATGACACCGTCATTTACCGTCTAGTGAAATCATCCGAAGATCAATACCAACTGCAGAACGGTCTGAATAAGATATCACTATGGTGTAAAAATTGGCAATTGACAAGTGTGAGGTCGTCCACATGAGTACGAAAAGAAATCCGTTAAACTTTGTTTACAAGATAAATCAATCAAAAGTGAAGGCTGTAAACTCCAAAAAATACCTAGGAATTGCTATTACTTCAGATTTAAATCGGAAAGAACACTTAGATAATATCGTGGGAAAGGCGAACCAGAGACTGCGTTATACTGGCAGAACCGTTAAAAGATGCAATAGAACTACAAAAGAAACTGCATACACTGCGCTTGTCCGTCCATTTTTGGAGTATTGCTGCCCAGTGTGGGATCCTTATCAGGTGGGTTTAACGGAGGACATCTAAAGAGTCCAAAGAAGGGCAGCTTGTTTCGTATTGTCACGATACAGGGGAGATAGCGTTACGGAAATGATACAGCATCTGGGATGGGAATCATTACAACAACGGCGCTTATCGCTGCGGCGTGGGCTACTTGCGAAACTCCAATCGCCAACATTCTCCTCAGAATGCGAAAATATATTGTTGACTCCAACTTCCATAGGTAGAAATGATCATCATAATAAAATACGAGAAATCAGAGATCGAACAGAGATTCAGGTGTTCTTTCTTCCCGCGTGCTATTCGAGAATGGAATGGGAGATAAATAGCATAATGGTTCGATGAACCCTCTGCCAGGCACTTAAATGTGATTTGCAAAGTATCCCATGTAGATGTAGAAAGCATTGTTGTGTTCAATCTTCGGACTGTTGAGTGGTGTTACATATGGTGCCACGTTTCATCCAACTACATTAGTTTGTGATACGGCTGGAGGACGGTGACTCAGTAGGGAACACAGGTGCAGCTGTTACGAGGAAAAGGCGCCTGTGTTGGCGGTAGACGGTCGTAAAGTGTGCAGGTAGTTGTGGTAGTAGCTGGCAGGTAGGCCGGGACACCTGTGCCGCACAGCTGGGCTGTCCTGGGCGTGCGACACCAGAGGGGGAGGTGTAGTGGGGCCGCGGCCGGTGAGTCAGCCGCGGCGCTGGCGGAAGCACGGATTGATTTCCTGCCCGTGTCCGGCCGGAAGTCCGGCACACACGCCGCGTCCCACACCCGCGACCAGGTTCACTGGCCCGCCAATGTCGACACCCGGTGCCAATGTCACCTGACCCACGTCCCAATCTGAGCGCCAGGCGCATCACTCATTACGACGGCACAGTCACATGTAAAGTTGAATGCCGTAATGGGTGAGGAACAGTTTGGTTTCAGACGAGAAGTAAGAACTAGAGATGCCATTGGACTACTGAGAGTGATAGAGAGGTACAAGGAGAAGAAGAGAAACGTGTATGCTGTAATCATTGATCTGGAAAAGACACTTGACCGTGTGAGATGGGACAAATTGATGGCAACCCTAAGGAAACATGGAGTTGACTGGAGGGATAGAAAACTAATTACAAATTTGTACTTGAACCAGACAGCAAGAGCAAGAATAGGAGGTGTGATAAGCGAAGAAATTGAACTGGGAAGAGGTGTAAGACGAGGATGCTGTCTAAAAGTTCAAATGTTTGTAAATTTATCGGACCAAACTGCGTGGTCATCAGTCCGTAGTTTACTAACTACTTAAACCTAGGTAAACTAACCTAAGGACAAACACACCCACCCATGCCCCAGGGAGGACTCTAACCTCCACGGTGAGCAACCGCGCGCTCCGCAGCGAGACGCTTTAGACCGCTCGGCTACTCCACCGCGGCAAGGATGCTGTCTCTCACCAACACTGTTCAATATCTATCTTGAAGACATAAGGAAAGCTTTAATGGAAGCAGAGGAGTTTGTATTGGGGGACGGCGAGTAGAGTGTATGAGATTTGCAGACTACATGGTTGTGATGGCAGAAAGTGCAAAAGAGATGGAACAAATGTTAGATGATGTAAACACAAAATTAGAAGAATATGGAATGAAGATTAAAAAGAAGAAAACAAAAAGCATCGTAATTGTAGGAAGGAGTACAAAATATCGTTTAAAAATATGGGGAGAAGAAATAGAGCAAGTGCATAGCTTCAAATACTTGTGAAGTATGGAAGTATGTACTGCACTGCAGAAATTAAGAAAAGAATTGCCATGGCAAATGAAGGATTCGAAGGGAAACAGATTACTTAGTGGACAATTAAAGAAAGATATGAGGAAAAGCCTTGCCAAGTGTTATATCTGGAGTGTTGTGCTGTATGGTGCGGAGACCTGGACGTTGAGGAAGGAAGATGAAAGAAGATTGGAGGCACTAGAGATGTGGATATGGAGGAGAATGCAACAAGTGAAATGGGAAGACCGAATAAGTAATGAGGAAGTATTAAGAAGAGTTGGAGAAGAAAGAAACATGCTGGAAAGAAAACGAAACTGGATTGGACATTGTTTGAGGAGGGACTGTTTACTGAATGAAGGAATAGAAGGAATGGTGAAAGGAAAAAGAGGAAGAGGAAAGCCAAGATATCAAATGCTGGACAACATCCAAGAAAATAAATATGAAGAAATGAAAAGATTTCACTGCCCACAGCCAAAGTGGAAGAGCATCAACCCATGACAAGAAGAGGATCATTCCATGACAAGACCTGCCGCAAGGCAGAATACAATTGGTGTTACAAGTATGTTTCCACGGGCGATGTCGAGATGATTTAAATTCTTTTAGACGTTTTACCATGTCGAGCTAGGGCAATCCGGGTGATTCAAAAAGAAAGAAAATTTTTGTTGTTCATTACTATTCAGGAATTTGCTAAATACTGTTCAAATGTCTAAAGGTGTGCGACCAATCTGGGGTGCTGATCGGACCCTACACTTACAAACTACTTTTAAGTGTTAGTTGTCTTCTGTTTTACTTGTAACTCATGTTTACAATGGCTACTCCGCAGCAGAAATCGTTTTGTGTTGTCGAATTTGCGCGAAGTGCCATTACGTGATTAACAGTGCAAAGACGTTTCAGGTTGAGGCACCAAATTGATCGAATGAGTGGAACATTCGCAGATGGTATCGACAGTTTACGCATACAGGATGTATATGTAAAATGAAAGAGTCCTGGCTGCCCTCGTGCTCACCAAGAAAATGTTGCACGATTTCAAAGTGCTTTCCAACGTAGTCCTTCCAAATCAACTTCTCGTCCCATTCTGCAGTTACAACCGCCTACAACAATTTTTTAGCGTGTTTTGAGACTTATAAGTTACTGTTGTTACAAGCTCTGCGTCCTGATGAGAAACGCAAACGTATTGCATTTTGTAACTAGATTCTTGATGATATTGTCATTGATTATACTTTCGCACAACGCATCGTGTTCAGTGATGAAGCGACTTTCCATGTTGGTGACCAGGTAAACACAATGTTCGAATTTGGTAGGCCTACAGAACCCACATGCAGTCATTGAACATATACAAGATTCGCCCAACGTTTTTTGTGCGATATCCCGATCATCTGCTTACGGTCCATTCTTCTTTGAAGGAAACACGGTTAATGATCAGCTGTATCTTGCTATGTTACAAAAATGTTTGTTTCCGAGGCTGCACGAAGGCAACTTCATTTTTCAACAAGACGGGCGCCCCTCATCGGAGTCGCCAAGTGCGTGAATACCTGAACGAAACTCTACCGAACCGTTGGATTGGTCGTCAAGGAACTCGCGACTCGACATGTCTCAGCTGGGCTCCAGGGTCACCGGATTGACACCCTGCGACTTCTTCCTGTGGGGTTTCGTTAAAGTCAATGTTTATGCACTATGAATCCCACAGAATCTGGAAGAGTTGAACCAGATCCGTACCGCTACAACCTCAGTGACGAAGGACATGCTTGCCAAAGAATGGGAGGAATTTAAGTATCGATGTGATATTGTGCATGTAGCTGATGGAGGACATATTGAACATATCTGCACTTGATAGGTTCGTAAATGCGTGTCATGTTTCATATTCGAATGTCTTAATGTCTCATAAAGATAAGCATTCGAAATATGTATATCTTTGAGAAACAATGTATTGGAGCAATCCTAGCTGCATGACTGTCAGGCAGAGTACATCAAATTCTCGTACATCTCTATAAAGCAGTGTCCGTATGTTTGCGTGTACGTATTTTATACAAATACAGTTTCTCTCCAATGTTTATGAAATTTTGCACACGTAAGCTTCAATCCACGAGGACGATAAAGGTAAGAATCACGTACAACACACAGTTTACGAGATATGACGTCAAACAATGAGATGCACGAAAAACTGCTGCATTAAGCAACAATGCTGCTCATTTTCCGCTAAACGATTGGACCGATTTCAACCAAATTTGGTACACACATTCCTTACCGTGAGGTAAAATTGCTGCAGGGTTAAGAATAACATGATTCAGAAGATACAACGTTATAAACAATAAGATTTGCAAGAAACTGCCGCATAATGCGAAGAGACTTTATACACTATACGAGGAAACAATACTTAGCGACTTGCAACAAACATAATTTCAAACTTTTTCTCGCTGATAACATCAAAATAATGAAAGGAAAAAAGTTTCTCGCTTACAACTTTTTCGCTCTTTGTGGAGCAAAACTATGCCATTCAATATGACGTCGCAGTTTAACATTTCTACACTACAAATTTTAGTCGCAGGAAATTTTGCAGATGGTATACAGACATACAGACGACTGTACTTTATAAACTGTATCACTGTACGACACGTAGTTCATCAGGGCATAGTAACGTTCACGAAAAACCGACCCATCACACATGTTTTAATCTATTACTTCTTTACAACGCAATGTACTTTACCGACATATAGCACTTATACAAATGAATATATAACTGCAAAATTATACAATTTTGCAACATATACTTCAATAAATATGAGATATTTGCTGCGATGGGTAAAAACCTGTCATCATGCAACACGTATTCCAGTCAGTTTAAAGAAAATCCTGGAAAGCTGACAGTAATGTTGACGACTTTGAGCTCTGAAGCGTAGACGGTTGCAGGCGACAGCAATAGACTTATATAGAGTTATAAGGATGTACGAGACAGGAGAAATACCCTCAGACTTTAAGAAAAATGTAATAATCCCCATTCCAAAGAAATCAGGTGCAGACAGATGTGAAAATTACAGAACCATCAGTTTGATAAGTCATGGTTGCAAAATTTTAACACGAATTATCTACAGGAGAATGGAAAAGCTGGTAGAAGCTGACCTAGGGGAAGATCAGTTTGGATTCAGGAGGAACGTAGGAACACGGGAGGCAATACTCACTTTACGGCTTATCTTAGAAGATAGATTAAGGAAAGGCAAATCTACATTTTTAGCCTTTGTAGATTTGGAGAAAGCGTTTGACAATGTTGACTGGACTACACTCTTTCAAATTCTGAAGTCAGCAGGGGTAAAATACAGGGAAAGGAGAGTTATCTACAACTTGTACAAAAGCCAGACCGCAGTTATTAGACTCGAAGGGCATGAAAGGGAAGCATCAGTTGGGAAGGGAGTAAGACAGGGTTGTAGCCTTTCTCCGATGTTATTCAATTTGTACATCGAGCAGGCGGTGAAGGAAAGCAAGGAAAAATTTGGAATAGGGATTAAAGTTCAGGGGGAAGAAATAAAAACATTGCGTTTTGCTGATGACATTGTAATTCTGTCAGAGACAGCGAACGACCTGAAAGAGCAGTTGAATGGAATGGACAGTGTGTTGAAGAGAGCGTACAAAATGAACATTAACAAGAGCAAAACAAAAATAATGGAATGCGGTCTTAGAAAATCAGGCGATGCTGAAGGAATTAGATTAGGTAACGAAACAATGAAGGTGGTAGATGAGTTTTGTTACTTGGGTAGTAAAATAACATGCGATGGTCGCAGTACAGAGGATATAAAATGCAGAATGGCAATGGGAAGAAAAGCATTTTTGAAAAAGAGAAATTTGCTAACATCGAATATTAATTTAAGTGTAAGGAAGTCTTTTCTGAAGGCATTTGTGTGGAGTGTTGCCTTGTACGGGAGTGAAACATGGACGATAAGCAGTGCGGACAGGAAGAGAATAGAGGCTTTTGAAATGTGGTGCTACAGAAGAATGCTGAAGATTAGGTGGGTAGATCACATAACTAATGAAGAGGCACTGAACAGAATTGGCGAGAAAAGGAGTTTTTGGCATACCCTGACTAAAAGAAGGGATCGCTTGGTAGGACACATTCTTAGACATCGAGGAATCGTAAATTTAGCATTGGAGGGAAGTGTGTGGGGTAAAAATCGCAGAGGGAGGCCAAGAGACGCGTATAGTAAGCAGATTCAAATAGATGTGGGTTGTCGTTCTTATGAGGAGATGAAAAGGCTTGCTCAGGATAGAGTAGGGTGGAGAGCTGCATCAAACCAGTCTCCGGACTGAAGACCATAACAACAATAACAACAACAGAGTTATAAGGAAAGAAAGAATGAAACAGTACATCCAACAACGAATACCCATTATTTACGACTTGGCCCTGTGGTCTTGGGGTAAAGTGCTGGACTGGAAACAAAAGGGTCGCGGGTTCAAAACCCGGCCGGACCTCTGATTTTTTTCAGTCTGCACTTTAACCCATCCTTCACCTCTCAACGATGTGAGGAGTCGCCAGAAACGACACGTGGTTCGGATTCCACGTTAAGCTGTAGGTCCCCTTTCCCCGGTTGGATAACTGGGGTAGGCTAGGGACAAGCAAGTCGCCGAAGTGGCATCCAATTGAAATATCCAATTGGGATATTTGGTAAAATTTAACCGGCACTGGGAGGTATGAAACGATATCTTTTACGTGTTAAGGAAAATGTCTGACAATAACAAATAAATACGGAAGTATATACTTCTCATGCCATTTTCGAATTATATAACTTTCATTAGCCTGATATTTGAAATGGAACTACAATTTCCGTGTTCCTATATTTATAGAACGCCAGGAAATAATGTTATTTCGGTACTGCGATATTCAGAATTCCAGAGCTGACAACATGTCGACCTCGTAGTTCCACCTGTGCACCGTTACATGCCTCTCTCGGCGCATCATTTACATCGGCATTCATATGAAAACATCCATTTCCTTTAACCACTCTTAATCACTGCGAAAATGAAGCATTTGAACGGCACAAGAAAGTGAGTTGGGATGTTTCGATATCACTTATTTTAATACGGTTTTAATACTGCGGATGCGCTGCATTACAGCGTCTTTGGTCGAGGCGAATAGCCAATCAGTGAGCTGATTGTTGGAAAATGTAGAACTTGATCCAAGCTGTATATAGGAAAATTTTTTACTTCCTTTTACCACTTTTAATGGCTAAATCCACACATAATATTTATATTCGTGAAATCTACGACAAAATCTTTCGAATTATGTAACTTTCATTGGCCCTCTTGTACGAATAAATTAGTAATCTGTATCAGAATTTTCGTGTTAGCGTATTTATATAATGATTACATCCTGGACAAATAACAAATATTGTTTACTATAGACTTGTGTATTTTGATTACTGTCTTTCTTTGTTTGGATACTGTACTTAAATTTTTATATGTTATGCAAGAGAGCCTTATTTGTTATCTATTCTCTGATAAATATAACAAAGGAGATGGACAGAGAAGAGAAGAGACAGGAGAAGTAGCTTGAATAAATAAATAAGTACCCGGGCAACGGCGGGTTTTCAGGTAATATTTAGAAATAAATACAACAGATGGCATCAAACAACGTAAATGTAGAGCTAAACAGAAACTTGTGTTGGGTGGCTGTGACAGCAGCTTGACAGCTGACGCAGTGAGGATACGGTCACCGCCGCTAAACCAGCTCGGCGTAGCGAGTTACGTCACAGACTAACATATATATTCGTCTATGGTTACGCACAGCACGCCGCCTCTTGGGATGGGATCAGAACACAGCGACAGACGTGCTTGCCTGACCCCTGCCTGGCTGCCCCGCATTCACTTCCCGGATAAGCTGCGCTATTCAGGGGCAGCGCCGTGAACGGCGCATACCTACCGTCCCGATGCTGCCAACAGCACGCCCATTCACTGCAGTGCGCTCTCTCTCTCTCTCTCTCTCTCTCTCTCTCTCTCTCTCTCTCTCTCTCTCTCTCTCACACACACACACACACACCCACACACACGTGTGCGCGACTAGCCTCTAGTGATGCACGACGGCTTTACCCTGTGCGGCCACACCACCAGGCTCCTACGTCTGGGCCACACCATGGGCCTCTGAGGCCCACACGATATATAATAATGAAAAACTAAGAAATTCAATTTCGTGATCAGAATGAAGGTATAATACGTTAAAAAGACCTGTAATAAAATGAAATAAATTTCGCTCCTTTAGAAACGCTTTTCTTCCCATAGCCATTCTGCATTTTATATCTTCTTTACTTCGGCCATCAGAAGTTATATTGCTACCAAAATAACATAATTCATCTACTACTTTTATTGTCTCATTACCTAATCTAATTCCTTCAGCATCACCTGATTTTTTGACATTGCATTCCATTACCTTCGTTTTACTATTGTTAATGTTCATCTTATATCTTCCTTTCAAGACACTGTCCATCCCATTCAATTGCTCTTCCAGATCTTTTGCGGTCTCAGACAGAATTACTATGTCATCGGCAAACCGCAATGTTTTTATTTCTTCTCCATGCACTTTAATGCCCTCTCCAAATTTCTGCTTCCATTCCTTCCCTGCCTGCTCAATGTACAGATTGAACAACATTGGGGAAAGGCTACAATCCTGTCTTACTCCCCAACCTCTGCGTCCCGTTCTTGCCCTTCGACTAATAACTGCTGTCTGGTTTTTGTATAGGTTGAATATAACTCTTCGCTCCCTATATTTCACCCCTGCTACCATCAGAATTTGGAATAGTGTATTCCAGTCGACATTGTCAAAAGCTTTATCCAAATCGACAAACGCTAAACACGTAGGTTTGCCTTCCCTTAGCCTATCTTCTAAGATAAGTCGTAATGTGAGTATTGCCTCCCGTGTTGCTACATTTCTCCTATATCCAAACTGATCTTCCCCGAGATCAGATTCCACAAGTTTTTCCATTCGTCTGTAAATAATTCCTGTTAGTATTTTGCACCCATGACCTATTAAACTGATAGTTCGTAATTTTCACACTTGTCGGCACTTGCTTCCTTTGGAAAGAAAAAAGTTTCTAAAGAAGCGAAACTTGTTAACATCCAATATTAATTTAAATGTTAGGAAGTCCTTTCTGGAAGCATATGTCTGGGGTGTAACATTGTTTGGGAGTGAAACGTGGACGATAAGGAGTTCAGATAAAAAGATGATAGAACCTTTTGAAATTTGGTGCTACACACGAATGATGAAAATTAGATGGGTAGATCACGTAACTAATGAGGAGGTGCTTAACCGAATCGGGGAGAAAAGGAGTTTCTGGCATATCCTGACTAAGAGAAGGGATAGATTGGTTGGACACATTCTGAGACATCAAGGAATTGTCAACTTAGCATTAGAAGGAAGCGTGTGGGGTAAAAATCGTAGAGGGAGACCGAGGGACGAATATAGTAAGCAGGATCAAAAGGTTGTAGGTTGCCGAACGTATTCTCAGATGAAGAGAGCTGCATCAAACCAGTCTGCGGACTGAAGACCACAACAACAACAAAATAAAATAAATATACATTTTCTCAAGAAACAACAAAACAAAATAACTAAACTCTCATAAATTAAACAATAGTAGTCTAAACTTCATATAACGCAAAAACTTTATCATATTCGAAAACCAACAATTAATAATGTTTAAAACTAAAATCGGTATCAAAATTCAGCGGAAGTTTCTCATTTTTTACCGGTACAATTTGGACATTTTTTTTTTTTTTTGTGGGGCTGATCACACACTGTCAACTTACAGAAATCACGCTGCATTTTTGATTTTTCTTTTTTGTAGTCACAAAACATACAGTAAGTTCTTTTGGGAATAGCTCCTTGCTCAATTTCTTCACGAGCTGACTCTGTAGGTGGACTCATGTTTAGGCATCTGTAAATACTGTCCCGTAGGTTACGGGGAATTGGTGTGTCAAGCCTAGCTTTCATCCAAGGTGCTTTAAGGTGTTCAAAAAGCGTGCATATGGACGCTAATCGGAACAATGGTTTTGTTAGACAGTTGTGTCTCCCTTTCCCTCGATTTTTGTAAAGTTATGGAGGTCTTTGAGGCCTAGTTGTTTACCTGAACGGACCGGCAGGGGCGGAAGTGTTGTGCACTGTACACTGGCTCAGAGAAACTAACTAGAAGAGGCTTACATGTGAGTCACGTCCCCTCCAGCTGTGTTGGAGCGGGATTAGACAGGTCTGTGTGAACATGAAGACTTTTTTGTGTCGTTTTAGGGCACACAACTGCTGAGGTCAATAGCGCCCGAATCAAAACAGATATACCCATGGAAAAACAGCCTATATAAAAACAGCTAAACACATAGGATAAAATACAACAAAAGGAAGAGCTAAATGTCCTTTGACAAATTGGTCAAGTTGATAAAATTAACTACTCGAGCAACGGCTTGTGCGTTATCAGCTATAATTTCTTCCATTGTATCCGGTAAATTCAGTGCAATCCGAACAGGAGTAAAATTTGAACAAGACAATAAAACATGGCGCACAATCAGCGGGTGACCACAGGAACATAACGGTGCGGGGTCACCAATTAGCAAGTGGCGGTGGCTGAACCGGCAATGTCCGATCCACAACCGGGCCAAGATGATCTCTTCTCGTCGCGAGCGGCGTGAGGCCATCCTAGCCACCGGGAGCGGTTTAAGGGTTCGAAGCTTATTATTTGTAAGCGAGGACCACACATTATGCCACGACGATGTAAGGCGACGGGAAAGAGCCCCTCGAATATCATGCGATGGGACACAGTACGTAGCTGTCCGAGGTAGGAGAGTTGCAGCCTTGGCCGCGGTATCAGCAGCCTCGTTACCAGGCACGCCTGCGTGGCCAGGTACCCACAGGAGGTGAACGCGAGGGCCGTCGGCAGCTAATAATTGAAGGGAGCGGTTGATTCGGTGCACAACAGGATGGGCCGAAAAGGGGTCGCTCAGACTGTGGATGGCGCTGAGGGAGTCAGAGCAGATGACATAGGAAGGAGAACGGTGTCGACGGATAAAGAGTACAGCCTGATAGAGGGCAAGAAGCTCCGCTGTGAAATTCGAGCAGAGGTCATTAAGCCTGTACTGAAAACTGTCATCCCAGACGACAAACGCACATCCGACACCTTCATTGGTCTTTGAGCCATCCGTATATATGAAGAGGGAATTTTCGAGCCGTGCACGAAGTTCAAGAAACCTCGAGCGGTAAACAGCATCCGAAGTACTCTCCTTCGGGAGTGAGGTGAGTTCGAGGTGAACCAAAGAACTCTAAGTGAACACTCCAGAATTCAAGCCAAGAACAGCTGCCAACATGCGAAACTTAGAAGTAGATGTTACTGGAGTAGTAAAACAACTTGTCACCAAACTACAAATCTTCCGGGCCAGATTGTATACCAACTAAATTCCTTTTAGAGTATGCTGATGCAATAGCTCCGTACTTTGCTATCATTTACAATCTATCACTCCGCGAAAGATCCTTACCCAAAGACTGGAAAGTTGCCGAAGTCACTCCAATATTCAAGAAAGGCAATATGAGTGATCCCCAAAATTACAGGCCAATCTCATTGACGTTGATTTGCAGTAGGATTTTGGAACATATACTTCATTCTAACATTATGAACTACCTCGAAGAGAACGACCTATTAACTAATAGTGAACACGGATTCAGAAAGTATCGCTCTTGCGAAACACAGCTTGTCCTTTATTCACATGAAGTGATAAGTGCCATGGACGAAGGATCTCAAATCGATTCCATATTTCTCGATTTCTGGAAGGCTTTTGACACTGTACCCACAAGCGGCTTCTAATGAAATTGCGTGCTTATGGAAATTCACCCCAATTGTGCGATTGGATTCACGATTTCCAATCAGAAAGGACACAGTTCGTTGTAATTGACGGATAGTCATCGAGTAAAACAGAAGTGAAATCTGGCGTTCCCCAGGGAAGCGTTATATGTCCCCTACTCTTTCTTGTGTTTATAAACGATTTAGGAGACAATCTGAAAAGCTCCCTTAGACTGTCAAACCTTAAGGTCGTAGATTCTACCAAATACCTAGGCGTTACAATTACGAACAACTTAGACTGGAGAGAACACAGAAAATATTGTGGGGGAAGGCGAACCAAAGGTTACGTTTCATGGGCAGAACGCTTTGAAGATGCAGCAGCTACACCAAAGAGACTGCCTACATCACACTTGTGCGTCCTCTCCTGGAGTACTGTTGCCCCTTGTGGGACCCTCACCAGATGCGACTGACGGAAGACATTGAGAAGGTTCAGAGAAGGGCAGCTCGTTTTGTTCTATCAGGTTACGGGGGGGAAATCGTCACGGAAATGTTGCACGAATTGGGGTGGAAATCATCAAAAGAAAGACGTTATTCATTGCGGCGTGATCTGTTTGCGAAGTTTCAATCACCGACTTTTAGTTCTGAATGTGAAAATATTTTGCTAGCACCCACCTACGTAGGGAGACATGACCATCCCAATAAAATAAGAGAAATGAGATCGAAAACGGAACGATTTAGGTGTTCTTTCTTCCCGCGCGCTATTAGAGAATGGAACGGTAGAGAAAAGTTACGTGGTTAATGAACCCTCTGCCAGGCACTTGAATGTGATTTGCAGAGTATCTATTATAGATGTAGATGATAAAATGCCAGATGAACATCAAAATACAAGTTCGCCGTCCAGCAAAACTAAGAAGCAGACGACATGCTACTGACAGAAATAAAAATATAAAGAAAATGTAGCCTTACGAAGATGGGCAAGGTAGTCCAAAACCGATAATGGCTTTGAAATAAAACATTTTTAAAAGCATGTATGGCTGCTTTGGTTATTCACCAACTATTATTAACGGCCACGGAGTTCACGAGAGCCATATGGATACCGTACCTTAAAGGAAAACGTACTCTTGTAAAATTAAACGCCTTTTTCCCCAGACCGATTGGTCTGTATAATTGTTGAAAGACTATCGTAGTAAGCTATATTCCTGTCTAAGAGCAACATTTTTCTTACTGAATCTGTAGCAAACGGACAGAGTACCAAAAGACTGGAAAGTTGCACAGGTCACACCTATATTCAAGAATGGCAGTAGGAGTAACCCACTAAACTAGAGGCCTATTTCATTGACGTCAATTTGCAGCAGGGTTTTCGATCATATCCTGTATTCAAATATTATGAATTATCTCTAACAATGATCTATTGACTCAAGGGCAACACGGATTTAGAAAATATCGTTCATGCGAAACAACTAGCTCTTTATTCACACGAAGTAATGGGTGCTATCTACAAGGGTTCGCAAATCGATTCCGCATTTCTTGATTTCCAGAAGGCTTCTGACACCGTACCTCACAAACGGCATTTAATCAAATTGCGTGGTTATGGTATATCGCCCCAAATTTGCGATTGGATAGGGGATTTCCTTTCTGAGGACAGTTCGTAGCAATCGATGGTAAGGCATCGAACCTCCGTGAACCTGGCACCCGACTTGAAGAAATTGTTTTTTACTTTATACTATCTTACAGAGCTTCGTTTGTAGTGGATTGTAGTGCAAAAATTTTTGTTTGTAGTTTTTCGGAAAAAAGTTATGGGTTACGCAAAAAATAGCCAGCACCCCACTTTTAAGAAATTAAATTCTAATGAATGATATGCGTAGGAAATCGTTTGTAGTGGTTTGTAGTGAACGAATTTTCGTTTGTAGTAACTTGTATATCCCACAAAACGTGTTCAAAATGGAAGGCGCGAGGCCCATACTGCTGTGAACTGCACCCACTGGCAGCACCCCACTTTCAAGAAACTTAATTCTAATGGATGCTATATGTAGGAAGTAGTGTGTAGAGGTTTGTAGTGAACGAATTTTCGTTTGTAGTAACTTGTATATCCCACAAAACGTGTTCAAAATGGAAGGCGCGAGACCCATACATATCATCCATTAGAATTAAATTTCTTGAAAGTGGGGTGCTGCCAGTGGGTGCAGTGCACAGCAGTATGGGCCTCGCGCCTTCCATTTTGAACACGTTTTGTGGGATATAGAAGTTACTACAAACGAAAATTCCTTCACTACAAACCACTACAAACGATTCCCCACACATATCATCAATTAGAATTTTATTTCGTAAAAGTGGGGTGCTGGCTATTTTTTGAGTGCCTCATAATTCTTTTTTTCGAAAAACTACAAACAAAAATTTTGGTACTACAATCCACTACAAACGAAGCTCTTTAAGATTGTATAAAGTAAAAAGCGATTTCGTTAAGTGGGGTGCCAGGTTCACGGAGGTAGGCATCGACTAAAACAGATGTGATATCGGGCGTTCCACAGGGTAGTGTTATTGGTCCTCTGCTGCTCCTTATGTAAGTAAACGATTTAGGGGAAAATCTAAGTAGCTCTCTTAGGTTGTTTGCAGATGACGCCGTCATTTACCGTCTAGTGAAATCACCTGAAGATCAAAACCAACTGCAGAACGATCTGAATAAGATATCAGTATGGTGTAGAAATTGGCAATTGACTCTAAATAGTGAGAAGTGTGGAGTCGTCCACATGAGTAAGAAAAGAAATTCGTTAATCTTTGTTTACAAGATGTATCAATCAAAAGTGAAGGCGGTAAACTCTACGAAATACCTAGGAATTACTATTACTTCGGAATTAAACCAGAAAGAACACGTAGATAATGTCGTGCGAAAGGCAAACCAGAGAGTGCGTTTTATTGGCAGAACCCTTAAAAGATGCAACATAACTACAAAGAAACTGCATACACTACGCTTGTCCGTTAATTTTTGGAGTGTTGCTTCCCAGTGTGCGATCCTTATCCGGTGGGTTTGACTGAGGACATCGAAAGAGTCGAGAGAAAGGCAGCTCGTTTCGTATTGTCACAGTACAGGGGAGACAGCGTTACAGGATCTGGGATGGTAATCATTACAACAACGGCGCTTATCGCTGCGGCGTGGGCTACTAACGAAACTTCAATCGCCAACATTCTCCTCCGAATGCAAAAATATATTGCTGACTCCCACTTACATAGGTAGAAATGATCATCAGAATAAAATACGAGAAATCAGAGCTCGAACACAGAGATTCAGGTGTTCTTTCTTCCCGCGCGCTATTCGAGAATGGAATGGGAGATAAATTGTATAAAGGCGGTTCGATGAACCCTCTGCCAGGCACTTTAATGTGATTTGCAGAGTATCCACGTAGATGTAGATGTGCTGCAAAAATGGTCGGATTTAAGTTAACAAGACAGAAAATGGGCTGGCACTGGCGTAAGTAGTAGATATGCATTATATGGCTGGCATTCAAAGATTTAAACAAGTAAACGTCCCAAATGCAGACGTGATACGCGAGTAAACTGGCTCACGTCCGTGTAACACGCAGTGGGACTTGCTGCTAGTTTTCTCTGTGGCTCGTGCAAGGCGCCGATCACGGTTTGGCTCTCTGCCTGCACAACTTTCGCGTGCTTTCGGGCGACAACGGCGGTGCTATTTATCTGGTAAAGATTCTCTGAATACCTTCTATGTTGGCCAGTCCAGAGAACTGTCGTCCGATTCTCGTTAACCCGATAGCGCGAGCACGCTAGAATAGCGTGCTGTCAGAAATAAAGTCTCATGCTACATCTTAACCACCGCGAATAGTTCTACACAGTGAATTAAACGTAGCATTATTCTTTTAACTGAGACATATGGAAAGTTATTTATTAGTCTCTCATTTTTTGCGATTTCATTCCAGGCAGAGCTGCTTGCTCAAGAAACGAATCAGTGCATAATTTACACTGCAGGTTAGAAAATTTGTAAACAAAACAAGTGATAAAAGGACAAGATAGAGGCACTACACACACGCGTCAGGAGTATACAAGGTGGAATGCGAGTGTGGGGAAGTATACATAGGTGAGACAGGGAGGTCAGTGGCAACGCGCATACGCGAACATGAACGCTTCATTCGATTAAGCCAACACAATAAACCTGCAGTAGCCGAACACCTGCAAGCTTGCAGCAAAAAGATAAATTTTAACGATGCCAGAACACTCGCTAAGCAACCAGGGATGGTTAAACGTAAGATAAGGGAAGCCATCGAAATTGTAAAACACTAATAACATGAACAGGGAAGATGGACTCAGGCTTGCCCCCTCATGGCTACCAGCCATCACAGCGAAATAGGCCGCACTTACAACACAACACGCGAGCGTCACTAGTAAGCAACTGCCGCCGCGCGGCCCACGGCCAGCAGGAGAGAAACGGAAGCCCTCACACCAATCGCCGATGAACACCAATCATGTCTCACTATGCAAGCAGCAATAGGCAACGGCTAACCCCTATTCCCTCCACTTCAGCGTCCTATCATAATAAAGTTTCCACTTTTCCGTCAAAATTTCACAAATAACATAGCTTATTTTAAAAAATTACGTAATGTCTAATTGAAAGTAAATATGAAGTGTAGTAACAACCAGCTCAAATCAATATCCCCAGATGAAGGCCACTGTAACGTTGGCCGAAACGTCGGTTATTCACGTAATAGCCTTCTTACTTCATGACGCGGTACAACACCCAGAAAACTTGTGTCATACGTAAAATCTATTATTTATCTATATAACGAGATTGCGCGCGCGCGCGCGTGTGTGCGTGTATCGGCACATCTCCTGAACTATTGGACCACCTACTTGGTAATAAAACTTTCGTGAAAAATAATCTTCCTCCTATAGCGAAGCGAACCGTCGAGTGTCACACTTTGTACACCAATAACAGCAATAATTACCAGACACACACTAAATTTACATACAACACATTTTCCGGAAGACTAAAACCGAACTTCATAAATAGATTTTCACTGTCGTGTTTATAGATCACAGCCTGAAGCTGATTTCCTAGCCCATTAAAATATGTCGCTCCTGATGTAGTCAGCACAATCGCTTTTTCTCGTTACTGAAATATACTGTTTCGTACTCAGTCTAATAAATTTTTCTTTCATTGCACAAAAAGTAACATAGCGTGACCAATGAGAAAAGCATTTACTAATTCGTCACGTGAAGCATATCTCTCTCTCTCTCTCTCTCTCTCTCTCTCTCTCTCTCTCTCTAGCAACTGAGGCGCTCTGCTGACCCGCTGAATTAGTAATTCGACAGGAGTGAGTTCCAAACGCGTCCCTAGGGAGAACCCGTTGAAGTCTCACTGTAGTTTGCCTTTACCACTACTTGAGAGGTTCCTAGAGTGTTGTCACAGTTTCTTTAATCGAAAATGCTGTAACGGAATTAGTGACTTGTTTCTGACAACTGCAATGTCAGCGTGACGATTATGCACGTTCTGCACTGATCATCCGGAACATTATAGCCACAAGACAAGACAAGAAAAATCTACCAGATTTCCCGGGTAAAAAGTAAAATTTTCCCGGGTGAAAATGCACTTTTTTCGGGGTGAAATACAATTTTTCCCAGGTGAATTGCGCTTTTTCTGTTATACTTGGCTTGGAACAGTAAAGCTTATCAACTCTTTAAAAGTTGAATGCGTTATACTCAAGCGTATAGCTTCCCAGTGTTATATGATGCACTTGCAATGTTAACGTATTGTTTTTTGTTACGCGTTCTTGTTGGTAATGCCGCGAAAATTAATGGGAAGTAAGAAAGGCTGATCATGGGTCAGGTGCAAACATAAGGTGATTTTTTTTTCACCTCTGTTTCGTAAATGGCGAACATTCTAGTTTCTTTTCTCATGATGACAAAGATGTTGCAATGAGGTCGTCCATCATTTACTTTGTTTGGTAAAAGCCTATTTCGCAGTTTTGTACGAATATGTTACAATTTTCGTGTATGTTGTTATGCTGTGACGCAATAAAAACAGTTTTAATTGCTTGTCAAATATATTTTGCTATTTTCTTCGATTATTTCACGGTTTTCGAGTAAGTTGCTACGCATGAACTTATTAAAACAACAAGTGTATGACCACAACGCATAATTATTTACGAAGTCCTGATTGGCTGTTCGTTTCCTTTTTGAGAGTTTGTTACCCTTTAAGATATATCTAAACATAAATGTGCCAGTAAAATTTTTAATAATTGTATAAATTTCTCTACGTGGCTGGTCCGCCAAGAGTTCTTTTGAATGGGAGCGAAATAGTTGTGATTTATGACATTCATAGCATATTCTCAATATTAACGTAATTAGAACTGTATAGAAGGCCACTTATTTTGAAAATATAGCTTTTACACTATTCGCAATTTTTAGCCGCGATCTGCTAGAAACGTAAACATCAAACATTACGCTCATCGACTACAGTTTGTTTTGAAGTATTGCATACTCTTCCTGGCTCCTTGAACACATTCTGCTTTCGGCAGATTGCATGTAGGCTATGAACACGGTGGTTTGGTGTTATAAATCGTGCCTTTTCCGAAATGAAGTTTTATTTTCGCGTTATTCTCTTGTTTGTGTCTGATTACAACAGTATTATTATGCAGTAGCGGGCTACAGTGACGTTTTTGCCGGTCAAAACTGTAAAAAATACTAGCAAACCCGGCAACGCTTCGCAGTACGTAATGTGTATGGGATATATACCCTAATCTCTTCTTCTCCCTATGTCTATCCCTTCCTCCCTCTATTTCCCCAATGCCTTCTCCCCCGATATTTTACCATCACCTTCACACCACCCCCTCTTATTCAATACCGTATACCTCTCCTCCACTCTGCGTCTATATCGTCCGTTCTTTAAATTCATTTCATTCCCCCAATGTCTCTTTTCTCTGATCTTATTGTTATTGCAATCGGGAACTTGATTGGAAATAGATATCAAAATGGATGGGTACATCAATTGGAAACTGGTTATTTGACAGACTTTCGAGCTGGTCTACCTGTGAGATTAGTAGCTTTAATGGCCGTACTTTTAATTGTTATATTCTACGAAGAGGTATGATTGTAAATTTAGGAATAAAAACTATTTTCCTGTTTTATGTTAAAATGGCTGAGAAAAGGAAAACTGCACGATAATGAATTTGGCCTTGAAGCTATAAAAATGAAAGCAAGTTATTTATCTATGAACCTGGTAATGCTTTGCGAATGATTGACAAAAGTTGAGTTAAAGCCTTCGAAAAAGAATTTACCTTAAAAGTTGGGTCAAAGACTCGTTCTTCGATAATATTTGCCCCAAATGATGTCATCTAGAAGAAACTATTGTACATCTGTATATGTAAGAAGTGCTTCGACCGAGGATCTTTGTCAGAAACCAGCGATGCCGGTGACTGGTGGCGGTATCAGTTCTGGTAATTTGACCTTTCCACCTGCACAACATAATCCCGACGGTTCTTGTCGCAATTTCCAAGCAGTGCAATACTGACAAACATTGTTCATTGTTCCGAAACCAACTGATCCATCTGCTGCGTAATCGAGTGCTAGATCGTACCTGAACGCCAAACGTTCAGTTATCGTCTGACGGATTATTTTGTGCGTAATCTACAACTGGGCGAGTTGTTCCAGAGTCATAACGGATGGCGCTTGAGAATTCCTTTCTCGATTTGTACGATCTTCGTCGGTCTCTTTTACTCTACAATCACGTACAGTAGGATTACATTTCGCGTACGCCGACCGATATTACAAGGCCGCAATCGAGGCACTGCTGTAAAAAAAAAAAATGAACTACGATCTGTACGCAATTTGTAACACTCAAAAATACCACGAACTGACATCAATCCTATCTTTGAAAAGCTCCAAAAATGATCACCACCGACTACACCATGGAGGTAAGATTAATACGGAGGGGCTTCTAAAGAACAAATTTCAGCCAAATCAGTGAAGCCATACTCTAGTGACGCGCTTTCATACATGCGACAATTCATTTTTATTAATACAGATTAACCGATAACGTAAACAATGAAAAATTCCCGGAATTCTAAAAATTCCCTGGTAATTCCCGGATAAAAATATTCCCAGGTTTTTCCTGGATGTCCCGCTGAGTAGACACCGTGTACGTACTATCGATATAAACCTTCCCACGCGATAGTAGCGTCAGGAATATCTGTCGGTCAGACACGCACGGTACATGTAACACACACACACACACACACACACACACACACACACACACACACACACACACGAGGACGAACATTCGACGTGAGCGGCAACGTGGATCCGTAACGTGGCACCCGGGTTCGAGTCCCGGTTCCGGCACACAATTTAATTCTGCCAGGAAGTTTCACTCAGTATGTTGTTTTCGGTGGTGCCACAGTATGTTTTTCTCGGTGGTGAAAGTTCAGATACAAGAGTATTTTCGGGAAGAAAATGAGGTGCGGAATATTAGGGTTTAACGTACCGTCGTGGTCGTGGTAATTAGACACCACTCGAAATTTCGGATAGTGTTAGTCAGAGATGGGGAAGGAAGTAGCTTTGCCCTTTTGAAGCAACCATCAGTGCACTTGCCAAGAGCGATATAGAGAAATCCCAGGGTGATTTGACCTACCGTCTTCCGAATGCGAGTCGAGTCATTCGGTGGTAACTTCAGAAGTGCCCTAGGGAAGGGTTATAGGCCCGCTATATCTCCTGTCTACGTAAATGATCTGAAGGACAGCTTGCTGCTGCTGCTGCTGCTGCTGAGTACGAGAAGGTGAAATTGAATGACTTTAGTAGGATGTATGATGGTTTAGCTACCGTAATGTATGAATACAGCATTAGTAGTCTAATGATATACACAGTCCCGTGGATTAGATATCTACGCGTAACGTTGCATAGCGATAAGAAACTGAATGAGTGAGTATTAAGGAGGGTAGTGGCGAAGACGGATGGTAGACTTTGGTATTTTTTTTCTGTTTTTGGGCGGAGAACTCTGGGAACATGTGGTTCATCTGTAAGAAAGACTGCGTATAAAACGCTTGTGCTACACATTATTTGAGGATCTGGGGAAGACATGGAAGCTATTCGAAGGTGGGCTGCTAGATTAGTTTCTTCTAGGTTCGATCAACAAGTGACTGTTACGGGATGCTTTGGGAACTCAAATGAGGGTCCTAGAGATAAGGCGAAGTTGTTCTTGAGGAACACTGAGGAAATTTGTAACTTGCAGCTTCGTGCAGAACAATTCCATTGCGGGAAACATATTTCGTGTAAAGAACACAAAACGAAGAAAATTTGCGTCATATAGACGTATTTTTCCCCTCTTTCTATTTGGAAGTGGAACAGGTAATGAAATCGATATAAGGAGTACGAGGTAACCTCCGCTATAGACTGGCGGATTGCGAAATATGGTGTGTATGTAGTGTAGTCTGGTAACAGCTAATACCAGGATCAGATTATATTATCACCACCACCAGTGGAAGTTTGCGAAATGAGACACACGTCAAAACCTATATTTTTACTACTGAGGACCATCCTAATTACCTTGACCGTCATAACGCTACAGTGACCTAATGCGAAAAATAAAACGGATGGAGTGGATGAAATTAAGTAGGTACTTGTGAAATACAGTGGAATGTGAAGTCTGAAATAGTTGCACAGGATAACTGAAATGGTATGGGAGTCAGGACATGTTATGACTGGACGAAAGCATAATCACACAAATTTTCAAGCATGGAAAGAGGAAAAATTGAATCAACTACAAAGGTTTCAATTAGCATTGTGGGCAAATTCTTCAAGTATTTTTGAAAGGAGAGTGCGAGTAATGGTTGAAGTTGGATGAAAATCAGTTCGGGGCTAGGGATCTTAGAGGCTGTAAAGACCAAATCTTTCGCTTACGGAAGATAATGGAGAAGTGCTACGAATGGAACAGGGAATTTTGTTTTTTATAGATATAAAACGTGTCACTTCTGCAAGATTATGGAATAGGAGGCACACTTCTGCAGGGAATTAAAGGTCTTTTACGTAGATTGTCAGGCAGCAGAGTTTACGGTAAACTGAGTTCATAGTTCACAGTAGT
Organism: Locusta migratoria; assembly: GCA_026315105.1. NCBI lineage: Eukaryota > Metazoa > Arthropoda > Insecta > Orthoptera > Acrididae > Locusta > Locusta migratoria. The sequence goes on from CM048746.1 coordinate 660,790,024, forward strand.
TTCAGGAATAAGAAAACTACAGACTGGCAAGGCGAGATTAAAACTGGTGGAAACTAAATATTCACGCATATACTGACTAGTTAGTTGTGATAGATACGATTGAAAGGTTGCCATCGAATATTTCCGACCTAGGTAAGAAGATTAACGGTTATGGCAGGAAGAACATTTCCAAATCGAAAGAAATGTCTGTGGGAAAGATTTTACGGGACTAAACTACTCTGGTCATCGGTCCCTTGGCTTACAAACACACCCATGCGCGAGGGATGAGTCTAACTTCCGACGCAAGCGGCCACGCGATCCGTAACGTGACGCTTCGTACAGCACGGTATCTTTCGCTAACACCGCCTGGAAGACAAGGCCTCGCAACTGACCGTGCCTACACGTCACACAGAGGCCGCCAACGCTAGCTGACTGGCCGGCCGCTACGGGGTGGAGGGCGTGTCCTAGCGGCCAGCCAGTCAGCTGGCGGCCGCGGCCTCTGTGTGACGTGTAGGCACGGCCAGTTGCGAGGAAGGAGGAGGGAAGCTTAGGGCCTAACGTCCCATCGATAGCTTGGTCATTAGAGACGGAGCTAACGCTTTGAGTTTTGGGTAAGGTTGGGGAAGGAACTCTGCCGTGCCCTTTGCAAGGAACCATCCCAGAATTTGCCTGGATTTTTTATGGAAATTACGGAAAACCTGAATCTGGATGGCCGGAGGTGGATTTGAACCACCATCCTCCCGAATGCGAGTCCAGTTGTGTGGCCTTGTCTTCTAGGCGGTATTCCTCACGCGCGGCTGAAAGAACTGGTATCTGGCTGCAGCAAAGGTAATGCAGCGAGCGCTCAGCTACCATCAACTCCCTTCCACAAAGAGGAAATCGCCGGGCGCAGTGGCCGAGCGGTCTGCGGCGTGCCAGTCACAGTCTGCACGGCCGCTACTGCCGGGGGTTCGAATCCCCCTCGGGCATGGATGTTAGTGCCGTCTTTAGAATAAGGTAGTTCATAAGTAGTTTAAGTTTAGGGACTTATGACCCCGCAGTTAAGTCCCTTAAGCTTGACAAACATTTGAACGAGGAAATCAGTACTAAGCCGAAGTTACAAGTACTGGGAATGAACACTATAGATGGAGCGAAGCTAAAAGGTCTGCATACATGTGGCGTCTGTTCCGAAAGAATAGACGCCACTTCTGATCCTGCAGTTGTTACTTAATATTCACAGAATTCTGTGAATATTAAATAATAACAACTGCAGGATCAGAAGTGGCGTCTATTCTTTCGGAACAGACTCTGTGAATATTAAATAATAACAACTGCAGATTCAGAAGTGGCGTCTATTCTTTCGGAACAGACGCCACATGTATATATAATATGCCGTTGACGGGCAATGATCCTATCGTTAGTGGGGAGGGGTGGGCAAGTTTGAAGCCCTTACTCTTACGGGAATTAGTTTCACAACTACGAGTTTGAGTTCTGTGGGCAGGGCGAAGCTGGGAATTTGTATCTGACGGGAGGCGTGCCTAGGTAGTCCTTGCAGGTGCGGTGATCACTGTGTCCCCAGTAGTGTAGGGGTCAGCGCAACTGCCTAGAAAACAGGAGACCCGGGTTTGAATCCCGGCTGGGTACACATTTTCAGCTTTGCCCAATCGCAGTTGATGTCATATATTCTGTGAATACTAAAAGGTTTGGATGGTGGGGTTATGTTACGTGCTCAGGAGAGTTAAGATGACCTAAGATTGTTGGTATTTTAAAGCGAACTAAACTACTAAGTCATCATTCCCTTGTTCCTAGCTATGACGTCACAACTTGATGCCAAACAAAGAAAATCTGGCGCTCAACACACAGAAGGAAAAGCCACAAGTTGTACAGAGCGACAATGAACATTCCACTGACAACACAAAGTGGGAAAAACACAAAGGGGGTTAGACCTAGTGTTTAACCGAAATAAACACTTAACACCAGGTTACCGTGGCTGGCTGATCACATGGATAATAAAGGATGAGCTAAACACGCCGTACACACTAAAAACCTCTAGTCTACAAAAATAGTCTGATAACTACTTAAAAGTGGTGGAGGAATGAAGAACAGATCACGCTAAAGCACTCACCGCTAAATGGAGTGATAAAAACTAGCCGCACGAATAAAACGTAAACTAGTCAGAGGATCGTTATCTAGAACGAAAGGGAGCGCACATGGTAGATTAAAAGACTGCAAGAAGGTTCAAATGGGACAGTTCATCAGGAAATGGACCAGTGTCAACACAGCGACACTTGCGGAGGGTCTCACGGCGAAGTAGATAGCCATGGGTGAACCAAGTACGCCCAATGCGGAGACGGTACAAGACAACGAGTCCCGACCTGTGGAACTGAATGAAGATTTCCACGTGGCCGTGATAGCTTGATCAGACGAAGCTTAATCTGAGCACTCTAATCAGACCATTCGCAGGTTGAAGCTTCAGGCACCTTCCGGTGTGGCGCCAACCGGAGATCAGTTTCCATGACACCAATTTATAGAGGTCGTGAGGTAGTGGTCTGCTTGGCGAATCGATCGACAAGTATTGGTATACTAATGTGGCCTGAGGTACAGACAAAGCCAAGTAAACTGCCAGACAAGCCGAAAGAAGAGAGAATATCTTGAACAGACTGCAGAAAAGCATGTTTAGAGCAACACAGGCCGAGTGCTTCCAAGGCACTCAGGCAATCACGACAGATAAATGACTCCCCACGGAATGAGCGGAGGTGCTCATGAGCACGGCATATAGCTACCAGATTTGCAGTACAAATACTGCTCCCATAAGGCAGGGAATGCTGTTCAATGTGATCGCCGTAGACGTAGGCATACCAGTTCGGCATCCACCACAGAACAGTAGGTTTAGAGAAATTTTGGCTCACGGTACGAGTCGACAAGTTCCGCAAACTGGTGACGGAGACTCGCTGGTGGTACTGAGACCTTGGAGTCACGTGCCAAATGCATGTAGAGCTGGAAGTGAGGAAGGGACCAGCGAGGCTTTTGGGAAGGGTACTGGAAGGAGGAGGGAGGGGAAGGGATTAGGTTGGTCGGTTGGTTGCGATAGGGGAACCAGCTGCTAAGGTTATCGGTCGCCCAGTGGGGAGGGGAATTAGTGAGGATAGGAAAGGAGTGGAAGAGAAAGGAAATGTAGTCCAGGGAGGAAAGAAGGAAGAAAGACTGCATTACTTCTACATCTACATGGGATACTCTGAAAATCACATTTAAGTGCCTGGCAGAGGGTTCATCAAACCATTTTACCATTTACCTCCCATTCCATTATCGAATAGCGCGCGGGAAGAAAGAACACCTGAATCTCTCCGTTCGAGCTCTGATTGCTCGTATTTTATTCTGATGAACATTTCTACCTATGTAAGTGGGAGTCAACAATATATTTTCGCATTCGGAGGAGAAAGTTGGCGATTCGAGTTTCGCAAGTAGCCCACGCCGCAGCGATAAGCGCCGTTGTTGTAATGATTCCCATCCCAGATTGTGTATCATTTCCGTAACGCTGTCTCCCCTGTATCGTGACAATACGAAACGAGCTGCCCTTCTTTGGACTCTTTCGATGTCTTCCGTAAAACCCACCGGATAAGGATCGCACACTGGGAAGCAACACTCCAAAAATTAACGGACAAGCGTAGTGTATGCAGTTTCTTTTGTAGTTACGTTGCATCTTTTAAGGGTTCTGCCAATAAAACGCACTCTCTGGTTTGCCTTTCCCACGAAATTATCTACGTGTTCTTTCTGGTTTAATTCCGAAGTAATAGTAATTCCTAGGTATTTCGTAGAGTTTACCGCCTTCACTTTTGATTGATATATCTTGTAAACAAAGATTAACGGATTTCTTTTCGTACTCATATGTACAACTTCACACTTCTCATTATTTAGATTCAATTGCCAATTTTCACACTATAGTGATATCTTATTCAGATCGTTCTGCAGTTGGTTTTGATCTTCAGATGATTTTACAAGACGGTAAATGACGGCGTCATCTGCAAACAACCTAAGAGAGCTACCCAGATTTTCCCCTAAATCATTTATGTAAATAAGGAACAGCAGAGGACCAATAACACTACCCTGTGGAACTCCCGATATCACCTCTGTTTTAGTCGATGCCTTACCATCGATTACTACGAACTGTGTCTTCTCTGACAGGAAATCCCCTATCCAATCGCAAATTTGGGGCGATATACCATAACGACGCAATTTCATTAAAAGCCGTTTGTGAGGTACGGTGTCAAAAGCCTTCTGGAAAACAAGAAATACGGAACCAATTGCGAACCCTTGTCGATAGCACCCAACACTTCGTGTGAATAAAGAGTTCAGAGCCCCGTGATCGCCACGCACTCATGAAAGAACAGTGAGCCCTCTGGGGGGGGGGGGGGGGGGGGGGGAGGGACTCAAGCGGAGAAAGGATGGAGCGAACCCGGGCCGCCATCAGATCTGACTCGCGCCGCCGTTGAGGGGAGGGGAGTGCCATTAAGAGAGGGTACGACTAGTCGACGTAGGCTATAGAGAAAGTACTTTCATTCCGTTAAGAATCAATCTTTGATTAAGACGTTTTGAAAACAGAACATCAAAGTCAGCACTGAATAAGAGATCGTGGAGGAATTTTATACGAGGGACTGCTCCAGACGGACGGCTGACAGGCATAATCAGTCAAATCACTATATAAATACGCTAACACGAAAATGGTGGTACAGATTACAAATTTATTCGTACAAGGCGGCCAATGAAAGTTACATAATTCGAAAGGTTGTTTATTGTGGATTTCAGGAATATAAATATTGTGTGTGCATTTAGCCATTAAAAGTGGTAAAAGGAAGTAGAAATTTTCCTATATACAGCTTGGATCAAGTTCTACATTCTCTAACAATCAGCTCACTGATTGGCTATTCGCCTCGACCAAAGACACTGTAATGCAGCGCATCTGCAGTATTAAAATAAGTGAATATCGAAACATGGAGTGCCCCCAACACACTTTATTGTGCCGTTCAAATGCTTCATTTTCGCAGTGATTAAGAGTGGTTAAAGGAAATGGATGTTTTAATATGACTGCCGATATAAATGATGATGCGCCGGTAGAGGCATGTAGCGGTGCACGGGTGGAACTACGAAGTCGACATCATGTCAGCTCTGGAATTCTGAATATCGCAGTATCGAAATAACATTATTTCTTGGCGTTGTATAAATATACAAACACCGAAATTGTAGTTCCATTTCAAATATCAGGCTAATGAAAGTTATATAATTCGAAAATGGCATGAGAAGTATATACTTCCGTTTTTATTTGTTGTTATGTCAGGCATTTTCCTTAACACGTAAAAGATACCGTTTCATACCTCCCAGTGCCGGTTAAATTTTACCGAATATCCCAGCGGCCTCCTACGATAATGTTGGTGACAGATGGTTAATAGTGAGAATCCTGTGGGTCTTCATTTCAGCCAGTCGCTTGACAACACTGATGTTTTCTCATGGAATCTTCGCTTTACGAGAGCAATTATTTTTACTGAGCGGACGAGGGTACATACAAGAACCTGTCAACCATAAAGCAGGAACAGCATTATTTGTTCACTTAAAGGTCTGTATGATACACTAATCGAGTCATTCTATGTGGTTCGAAAAAAATGGGCGAAGATTTTCTATCGTGTTGTTGATGTTGCCAACAATCACGCGCCAAGTTGTGACGTCGTGCGCAGGCTTTCTTCTATAGGGGGTGCTGGTTGTAGACGTGGTGCCGTTACTGGTATAGCGCCAGGAATGCCGAGCCTTGACCCCTGCCGAGCAGACGTAATTTATCTGTGTGCTCCGTGCCCCTCCGGAGAACGCACACGCGAGGTGTGGGAGGAGGGGAGGTGGCGGGCCTAGGGGACGAGGGGGGGAGAGGGGGAGGATGGCGTTGAGATGATGAGGCGGTGGGCGCGCAATGAGGGGCCACAATCAAGACACTGAGTCAGCGCCCCACGGCTCAGCGCTGGGGCCGCTGCTACTGGCGCTCCTGACACAACTTACACCGCCCCGCTGGCTGTAGGAACGAATACCGACCACACACCTAACAACAAAAACCAGACAGGGGTGAGAAGGACTCGCGCTCTGCGGGGCCCCTGCGAACATCCTCTGCACTATTGCTCCCTGGAAATAAAATATAATACACGCGATTCTTGCTACTGTCTTCAGTCCGCATATAGTTCGATGCAACTCTCCATGCTACCCTGCCCTGTGCAAGCCACTTCGTGTGCGTATGAGAACGGCAACCAACATCCTTTTGAATCTGACTACTGTATTCTTCCCTCTGTTTTCCTGTACGAATATTACCCCGCGCGTTTCCCCCCCCCCCCCTCTCTCTCTCTCTCCCCCCTGCAGCATAATAAAGGTCATATAATGACATTTTACTAAAGAAATTCCAATTTGCTGCTAAGTTTAGATATTTTTATTAAGTCACAACAGACTGTTTCGGCGAATTAATGCCATTTTCAAGTGACCTTTTTACATAGTTTTCGTAGTTGTAATTATAAATCTTCTTCTTAAAGTAATAACAAAGGTTTTTACTTACGTCTAGATGGAATGACGTGCATATATCATCGAATTAGACTGTTTTCTGTTGTTATAAAATTTTTAAAATATTTTAAATTACGTTTGACAGTTCCGAAGATATATGTTTACATATTGTTAATTGCAAAATCGTTGCACTTACACGTAATACAACAACCAGGGATCGCAACTACAACTGATAGCGATAAAAAGACCATCTTTGCCACCATTAAAAGATAATATACGAGTCCAAATGCGGGACTGTCTCGCACAATCCGGGGCGGTTGGCCACCTTAGTCTAAACACGTGTCTGTCTAATGAATATAGAACGACCATGCAAAATTCTATCGAAATCGGCGACCCACGTGTCTTAAGTCGTCCTGCATTCGAAGGTGGCTCCTGTAAACCGCAGCCTCGTCAGCAAACAAGTGTAGATGAGGCCTGACTGCCGCCTAAGTCGGCAGCTGGCACCGCGCGACGTAACGCAGCGTCCGGCCACACGCCGAAGCGCGCCAGACCACCACGCCTTGGGTGCAGCGATGTGCGGCCTAGGCGATGCGATGCGTGGCGTGTCCCACGTGGCCGCTGCGGCCGGAAGCGCCGCCGGATGCGCCTATGCGCCGTGTGCCACGCGCGACCCCGCCATCTCATCGCCACCACTGCACCCACAACACAACACACCACACCACACCCAGCCGCGGCCGCCTGCCCAGTGCCGCCTACAGCTGTCACAATAAATGAAAGATACCTATCCCGTACTACAAAAAACAACTCGTTATCAGTACCACCCAGAAATACGGCCGCTACACTGGCTTTGAAGTCGTGAAAAAATTTAAATATTTAAATCTTCCACGAAAAAATTGTCAGCCTTGTTTCAGACTATGCGGTATCTAATACTGTTGTTGCTGTGGTCTCCAGTCCGCAGACTGGTTTGATGCAACTCTCCACGCCACCCCGTCCTGTGCTAGTCTCTTCAACTGAGAATACGTTCGGCAACCTACAGCCTTTTGAATCTGCTTACTACATTCGTCCCTCGGTCTCCCTCTACGATTTTTACCCCACACGCTTCCTCCTAATGCTGACAATTCCTTGATGTCTCAGAATGTGTCCAACCAATCAATCCCTTCTCTTACTCAGGATATGCCAGAAACTCCTCTTCTCACCGATTCGGTTAAGCACCTCATTAGCTACCCATCTAATTTTCATCACTCGTCTGTAGCACCACATTTCAAAAGCTTCTATCATCTTCTTATCTGAACTCCTTATCGTCCACGTTTCACTCCCATACAATGCTACACTCTAGACAAATGCTTTCAGAAAGGACTTCCTAACATTGAAATTAATATTGGATGTTAACAAGTTTGGCTTATTTAGAAACGCTTTTCTTCCCATAACCATTCTGCATTTTACATCTTCTTTACTGCGGCCATCAGAAGTTATCTTGCTATCTAAATAAAATTCATCTACTACTTTTGTCTCATTAGCTAATCTAATTCCTTCAGCATCGCCTGATTTTCTGGCGTTGCATTCCATTACCTTTGTTTTACTCTTGTTAATGTTCATCTTATATCTTCCTTTCAAGACACTGTCCATCCCATTCAATTGCTCTTCCAGATCTTTTGCATTCTGACGGAATTGCTATGTCATCGGCAAACCGCAATGTTTTTATTTCTTCTCCCTGCACTTCAATGCCCTCTCCAAATTTCTCTTTCCATTCCCTCATTGCCTGCTCAATGTACAGATTGAACAACAATGGGGAAAGGCTACAACCGTGTCTTACTCCCTTCCCAACCTCTACGTCCCTTTCTTGCCCTTCGACTTTAATAACCGCCGTCTGGTTATCTAATACTATTGCCGAGAATACACACAAATGCATGCATGCATGCATGCATGCATGCATGCATGCATGCACGCACGCACGCGCAATAGAATTTTGAATTTTGAAGCTGCCTCAGTTTTGCTCCAAAGTGAATGAAAAACTGTTTGTAGAAGCATTTTCTTCGTAATTAACCATATTTCAGTTAAAACATTTATTAATAAAAAGTACAACATTATTGCCGATTCTACAGTGTTGTTCTTCAGTCTTCCAGCTCCCCTTCAGGCTCTCCAGGATCGTTTGAAACATCTGACATCAAATGGTAGTAAAACCACATTTCGTTTTAACCAACATATTTTCTGGCCAGTTATTTGGCATCTTTAAACTTTTGGCCTTCAAGCGGGAGGAGACAATCATAAGCTTGACGAAAGTTGTCCATTGTTATGATACTCGCAGGACTTGGTTGCAAATTTACGCATTATCCCTACGGTCGCACTGCGCTGAATAATCCCTTTACCGATGTATGGCTGTTCATAGAGGAATATTTTGTACTTAGAGATTAAATAATTTCCTCTTTTCTTGTTCGATAATGATATGTAGGGGTTCTTTACAAAAAAATTCAACGTGTCAACAGTTCTGGAAATAAATTTCTGGTCCTCTGCTGTAACATGAAATTAGGGATGGTTCTTCAGATAATGCAAGCATTGTCCACTATAACAAAATCTTTAACTTCCTCAAACACTTTTCTATATTTATTGTATTGGTGGTGGTGGTGGTGGTGGTGTTGTGTGTGTGTGTGTGTGTGTGTGTGTGTGTGTGTGTGTGTGTGTGTGTTCTTTCGGACGTCCGAAAGATCGGACACCTCACCAATACAATAAGTATTTACACGCCACGACGGCGTTAGCTTCAGTTATTTCACCGCAGATGCAGTAATACGTCCGACGTCGCACGGGAATCCGTAATGGCGAGTGTAAGAGGGCATGGACGATAGGGGCGCTACAAACATAGCGTGCGACTTGTGAGAATTTGAGACGGACGGGAGCGGAAGACCCGGGTTCGATTCCCAGCCCGGCTCATTTTCACATGTCGCCATTGCTTAATATCAATGTCCAAATGCAGCCAATGTTAATATTTTCTTTCATTCCCTTCCTTTACCTATCATTCGCAACTTTATATTACCGAACGCTCTGTCGCATGGCATAAAGCTGTGGAACGGTTCTGGGAATCTATGAACGATCTCATGCATGTCTGAAACTAGTATGCGGTGCTGTCGCTTTCTTGTACGAAACGAAGGGGCTTTCTTTTTGTATGTGATAGAATGTTCAACTCAATAGAGCAAAAAAGTAGAGCTGCCTCCTCCTTCCGCCAAACCCCTCAATTGTAGTACTGAGGAAAGGATCAGTAAAGTCAATTTCCCTCGTGATTAAAATACAAAAGGCTTGGAACGTCAGAATCAGCAGGAATATTTCGTGACGAATACCAGTGTGACCTATCACAGTAGTAGCACTACATTTGCGAACAGCGGAACTGTTGTGCTGTATTATGTGACATTAAGAAGTAAGATATACCGTCATGAATAAAAGTCTAGATTATAAATTTTGATTATTTTTTAAAAACTTTATACTAGGACCTGGACAATAAAAAAGTTACTATTAAACTGAAACCTTTACAGGTAAAAATACAACAAAACGTATGTTTGCCTAGAAAGTGGACGTCAGATCATCAGAGGATTAATCTGCAAACACGGGCTAACCATCTAAAATCTTAGAGCTACGCAATATTCACTTAAAAGTTCGTCACGGATGTCCATAAAATTACTCATAACAAACACTATCACAGAAAATACCCATTCCCTGCGTTTTCGTTACGGAGTTCGTATAGATACAGTTGATGCGAATAATGAAACGTATGCATGAGCAGGTTCGTATCGATACGGTAGATTCGATTAACGAAATGTATTCGTGAGTAACGATTCTGTATTTCGTAAAGTATTCGTTACTCAGTTCCGATTACATACGGTTTGCTATAGCTCCACTATCGCCTCACTCAACCAACGCCACTTTCTATAGGTGGCTTTTTTTTTTTTTTTTTTAGGGCGCACAACTTCTACGGTCATTAGCGCCCAGACAAGAACATAGATTCGCTAGATCTCAAAAAAAAAAATTAAATAAATAAATAAATAAAAATAAATAAATAAAAAATAAAAAAATAATAAAAAATAAAAAAATTGGTAACTGTCAGAACATCAATAAGAGGCTAAAAACGAAAGATAAAAGACAATTAAAAGGGTTAAATATCCTTTGATAAGTTGGCCAGGTTGATAAAACGCAAAACTCTAGCAGCTGCTCGTGTGTCATCAGCTAAAATTTCCTCCAGTGTAGACGGAAAGTGAAGGGCTACACGGAGATGATTAAAGTTAACACAAGACAGTAAAACATGTCGCAATGTCAGCTGTTCACCGCAGGAGCACAGCGGTGCAGGGTCGGCGGACAGCAAGTGACGGTGGCTGAAACGGCAGTGACCGATCCGCAACCGGGCCAGGATGACCACCTCTCGCCGAGAGGGGCGTGAGAAGGTCCTCCAAGCGGTCGGGATCGGCTTTACAGTTCGCAATTTATTGTTGTACAGTGAAACCCACGCACTGTGCCATAACGACACGATACTCCGGCGAAGAGCCCGTTGAACATCGGCCGATGGGACGCAAAAGGTAGCCATGCGAGGCAAAAGAGCTGCGGCCTTGGCTGCTATGTCGGCGGTCTCATTCCCGGGCACACCCACGTGGCCAGGGACCCACAGGAAAGAAACGTGACAGCTGTCATCTGCTAGCAACTGGAGGGAGCTGTTTTACAGATGTTTGTAAATCTATCGGACCAAACTGCGTGGTCATCAGTCCGTAGCTTACAAACTACTTAAACCTAGGTAAACTAACCTAAGGACAACACACACACACACACACACACACACACACACACACACACACACACACACATGCCCCAGGGATGACTCTAACCTCCACGGCGAGCAACCGCGCGCTCCGCAGCGATACGCTTTAGACCGCTCGGCTACTCCACCGCGGCTCGCTGTTTTAAACCAGTGGCGAATATAGCATATTATATATACGAAGGTTAGAAACTCTATTCACAACCGATACAAAAGCGTTACATGTTTGCACCCATTATTGTCCTTCAAAGTAGTCAAAGCGTTCTGTAAAACCCGTTGCCAGCGATGTGGGAGGAGTAGTGTACCGTTAGCAGATTATTCTTTTGATTGTACGAATGGAGTGGTCTACTGCCTGTCTCATCTGACACCTCTGAAGCGAATCTTTGGAATCAAGGAATTAAGTGCGGGGAGTATGGTGGATGGTACAGTACTTCCCAGTCGAATCGACCGAACAGAGCAGCCACAGCTTGCGCTGTATGCGCCCGCGCATTGTGCAAAATGATGGCTGGGTTGCGCAGAAAGTGTTGCCGCTTCTTTCGCAAAGCTGGTCGCAGGTGATGCTCCTTAAACGACCAGTAATACTTTGCATTGACGGTCTGTTATGGAGAAACTTAGTGCGCTAGGATGTAACACCATAACAGTCGTACACGAGAATCGCCGGGAACGTCCATCATAATGGAGCTGTGACACGCCTCTCTAAGACTCTTATGACACCGGCGTGCTGTACCTCTGACACCGTTACGTTAGGCCGCTCGCTCACAAGTATTTCCTTCGCTTGTGCGCACGTCGGTGACATGGTATGGGCGAGTCCAAAAAATGTTCAAATGTATAGCTTACGGGACTTAACTACGGGGTCATCAGTCCCTAAACTTACAAACTACTTATCAACTAGCTTATCCTAAGGACGGCACAAATATCCATGCCCGAGGGGGGATTCGAACCCCCGACCGTAGTGGCCGTGCAGACCGTGACTGGAGCACCTCAGTCCCCTCGGCCACTGCGGCCGGCTGGGCGAGTCTATTTGCTCGAAGGCACGGTAGGTATGTCAACAATGTGTGCTATCAGCGACAATAGAAGCACATAGTAAATTAATTGCATAGTGTCTCCACAGCAGTGTTGCCACTATTTAAGTTATTGTTGACATTACATCATAAAAATATATATATTTTTTACATTATTTCCCTCGCCTCCCCCCTCATATACGATACCATTTTAAGATACGTCCATGCGACGAACAAATTTAGAGAAACTATTCCGCATTTCGAGCAGATACGTCTCTAGAACAAGGAATTCACTAAAGTAATGTCCCAACTTAAGTCAACAAATAACAGTGCGTTATTCAAGTGGTTTATCAATATTCGCCAAAAATAAAAATTTAGGAATATGAGAACGTGATTTTTTTTAACCCTCACATCTAACCAATTTTCGGACTGAATACAACAATAAGAACAAGTATGGTCATAAAATTTGTTTCAAGTATTAGTATAGCGAAAACAAAAAATATAGGTATCACTAAAGATATTTTCTAGGACGCACGATATGGGACCGTGGTGATGGCAATGAGAAATTTGCTTCCCACTAGGAAGAAATTTATCTCAAAGAATAAATGGAGTATTCAATATACCGTATTTACTCGCCTATAATGGCCTCCTTTTTACAATTTTTTTTACTTCTGGAATTAGGGAGAGCACTGTAGGTCGAAACTTCGTTAATTCAACACTGATAGTGCATTCAAATAGTTCAGGAAGGGCTAAACACGTTAATTTATCACACTATATAAGTATTTTATTGGAAATTTTTTATATAATATACAAAAGTATGTTGATCATTGTGTGTAAGTTTCTATAACTAAGTCCGCCTGTATTATGCTCGTCTTTCGTTGCAGTTCGTGGCTAGCAGAAGACACGTACTGATACAAGTAAAAACTTGAAATACGAAAACTCAGTTTCACGAGCTGCCGCACGGACACCAAGATTGGATGCAAACTCGACAGCTCTTAATGCAAACGATGGCAAAACTAATTCTCCGATCACCGGAGATTTTTGTATGTTGACAGTACAAATCTTATATCAAAAATGCAGGCTAGCGATATTGAATACAATTCTGGTGTAGAAAAGCAGCTGAGGGAGCTAAATACAAAAATGTCTCCTGGTCCGAATAGAATACCAGTTCGGTTTTACAGAGTATTCCGTGGAACTGGCCCCTTAGACTGCATTTATCGCGAATCTTTAATTCAACACAAAGTTCCTAGCGATTGTAAAAATGCGCAGGTGACTCCTGTTTATAAGGAAAGAACTGACCAACAGGTCAATATCGTTGACATCAGTTTTCTGAAGAATTTGAGCATATTCTCAGTTCGAATATAGTAAATTCCCTTGAGACGGAAAAGCTATCTACGAATCAGCACGGATTTAGGAAATATCGTTCATGTGAAACTCAGCTTGCCCTTTTCTCACATGACATCTTGCGAGTCATGGATGAAGGACAACAGGCGGATTGTGTTTCTCGATTTCAAAAAGGCATTCGACGCGGTGTCACGGTGCAGACTGCTAACGAATATACGAGCTTATGGAATAGGTTCACAGATTTGTGACTGGCTGAAAGACTTCCTAGGTAATAGGACGCATTACGTTGTTCTAGACGGCGAGTGTTCATCAGAGATGAGTGTATCGTCAGGCGTGCCCCTGGGGAGTGTGATAGGACCGTTATTTTTTATCTGCCGGGTGACCAAAAGTCAGTATAAATTTGAAAACTTAATAAATCACGGAAAAATGTAGATAGAGGTGTAAAAATTGACACACATGCTTGGAATGACATGGGGTTTATTAGAACAAAAAAGTTTCAACAAAATGTCCGACATGGCGCTTTATCTGATCAGAAAAGAAATATTTAACATAAATTAAGACAAAGCAAAGATGATATTCTTTCAGGAAATGCTCAGTATGTTCATCATTCCTCAACAATAGCTGTAGTCGAGGAATAATGTTGTGAACAGTACTGTAAAGCATGTCCGGAGTTATGGTGAGGCATTGGCGTCGGATGTTGTCTTTCAGCATCCCTAGAGACGTCGGTCAAGTAACCCCAAATCCTGGGAGTGGCAGCTGAGCTCACGATTATCACCAAACGACGCACGCCAAGAGATCTTTCACGCGTCTAGCAATATGGGGTGGAGCGCCATCCTGCATAAAACCATGTCATTCCAATCATGTGTGTCAATTTTTACCTCTGTCTACATTATTCCGTGATTTATCAAGTTTTCAAATTTATAGATTCTGATCACCCGGTATATAAATGATCTGATGGACAGAATAACTTAATTTGCGACTATTAGCTGATGATGCTGTGGTTGTATATGGGAGGGTGCCGTCTTTAATTGACCGTAATAGCAAATAGGATGACGCAAAATTTCTAGTTGGCGCGAAGAATAGCAGCTAGCTCTAAATGCAGAAAAATGTAAGGATGCGCACGCGCAAGAAAAACAATCCCATAATGTTCGAATACAGCATTAGCAGTGAACTTCTTAATGCAGTCGCATCGTTCAAACATTGCAGAGTGATATGAAATGGAACGAACATGTAAGTGCAGTTTTAAGGCAGACAGCCGACTTCGGTTTATTGGGTGAATTTTGGGAAGATGTGCTTCATCTGTAAAGGAGACCCGCGTATAAAACGCTTGTACGACCACGTCTTGAGTATTGCTCAAGTGTTTGGGACCCGCAGCAGATCAGTTTAAAAGAAGACAGAGGCAGTTCCGACAGTGGCGTAGCTATGTCACCAAGGGCCCCGGGGCAAAAATGCCATCTTTACACTAATACTGTACAGATGCAAAACTACATCATCAGCTCCTTACCGCCCACTGGAAGACATAAGGCAAGCCTAAATAGTACTAAGTAAATTATTATGTGTCACGCAGCAGATAATGTTTAATCGTACTCTCTAATATAATTGTGAAAGTTAGCTTGTTATGTTTCCACGCAAAAATTACTAGGTGATTTGGATGAAATTTTGCAGAGGGATAGAGATAGAGTTGGACCTGGGTAGGGCATACAGCTGAAAATGCTCCATGGGATACTTTTCGTCAGCGGTGACAGCAGGCGGACTTTTGCCAGTGCCGACGACTCACTCTCGCTAAACTACTGCGCTGTTAGCTCATTTCGTTGACAGCCCAGTCAAGGAAGGAAAACAGGGGAAATATTCGTGTAGGATGGGTTCATCAATAGGAAGTTTCCGGATTTTGTTTGATGAAACACTTTGGATTGAGCCGTGCCCCTACCAGGGTTCTTGAAGTATATGTTATTGTCTGGCCAAGAAAAAGTAATATGTAAAATAACTAAGTCGATATCTTAGCTTATTGTCATGACAGTGGGGTAGTGCACAATTCACTATTGAGACAATTATTACATGAAACTTCTGATCCGTGAATGTAATCAAACCTTTAAATGGCAGAATAAACAAATAGTGTGCTGGTAGAAACGTACCTTAAAAGATTGCGCGAAGTGCTGAATTCTCACCACCGTGAAGTTGTTTGTTGAACTGAGCAGAATACGGCGGAGGGTATAGTGTTAGTATGAACGTAAATTGAAGAGCGAATAGTTCTTATGGTATGGGAAGGCGCCGTTCCCAGTAAAAAGCCACAGAATGCCGAATTCATTTCCCCCCCTACCATTGCAAGGTAATGTGTAGAAAGGTATGTAGATTTTGTTCGGTATTCCTTTCAGTATCATTTGTGAAAAAAAAAAAAACCCTCATGCCTGTTTCCTGGCGTAACGCATTTTGTGGAAAATACGCACTCTCCAGGTCCGTCTGCGCAGTACGTCATCTGTGATTTATGAGGTGCTCTGTGGAAGGGTCGGCATAACTTTGTAAAACACCTTGTAATTTCCATTTGCGACGTAATGGGGTAGACAGAGTGGGGGTTCGCTATTCGTTTTGCAGGCGCACAAAGAACGGCAATGCCTGACCATTCCAGCGGGCTACCCTTTCCCGCACCTTCTGCCCTCCAACCCCCCCCCCCCCCCCCCATTTCCTGCTGTCACCTGTCACATCCCCACAACAAATCATATGCCCAATACTGATCTACTGTACTTAAATATGCTGTATAAATTTAATATTTTGTCTTAGTTTATTCTGTTTAACAGTAACTATATTAACATATTGGCTGCCAAAGGTATAATTGGGTTACCGAACCCCAGGGATCGTTTACTTTTTTTCTATATTTTACTTTAGTTTGCTTGAAGTAAGCTATTTAAGTACAAATAAGTTAAAAATATTGCAATTTATTACCTTAGTTCGTGTTGCTTTGTGCGAGTGACTCACATGGCGCCAGAGTAAAGTGCCAGGTGCATCATATGCTATGTCGCTAATAATTTTGGGTTGGTACTCCTGTAAGTCTTTCATTCCACAACATTATTTGCATACTGTTCCATTATTGTTTTTCTGCATTGTTACTATAGTCTTTATTCAGTGTTGTTTGCTCCGTAACACAGTGATATTGTAGCAGGAGAAAGTATCTCGTAGAAGTTATGTAGACGAACAAAGGCATGTAAAGAAGCTTTTAGATGAAGTTGTGGACATAAGAAGATGAAGATACTACTGAAATGGAAAAATAAAAGGAATGTGTTAATGCTGAGTATTGTTCATGGAGAGGAAGAAGCTGAAGTTCAAACAACGAGGGGCACAAAGAAAAAACCAGCAATGGTAACTGACCATAGTCAGTCGTTTATAGATCTGTCTCACCAAATGAAGTCCTATATTGTCTAAGGCGGGGTCTGAAATGGTACTGGAAGCTTGCAGTTGAACTGTTGACAGGGTCAGCACTGGTAAATGCTCTTGTGATTTAGCGATACATCAACAAGATCATCTCAATCACAGAATTCAAAGAGGAAGTGACTTTGAAACTACTCCATACAGAAGATGTCTATGCTTCTCACCTGCAGATTGTGCTCTTGTGAACATAGGAGCAGCAAGTCTTAGGTGTATAGATGCAACGAAAAAATGAAGAATGAATTTGGACGAGAGCAAGCTGTCAAGAAATGCAAACAAACTACATGGAAATGTAAGGAATTGTGACTCATATTTTTGCGAAGAGTGTTTCTTCATAAAGCACAGTGCATGCAGGTGTTAAGAGATACAAAGTGGAATTGCCCATTTTTTCAGTTTGTTTCACTGTTGTTGCAATTACAGTTGGAGAATTTAATTAAAACTGTATGTGATATACAATCTACTGTATAAGTAATATGTAACACCAAATAATAAATTATAAAAAACAGGAAACTCCGATATGACTGGGCCGTGTGAGTTATATACAATTCACGATTTCAGGTGTCAATAATTACCCTTTAGCTCTTGAAAACTAAAGACCACGAACATGATTTGTTACTGGGGCCATAACGTACTGTAACACCGCACGATACTGTGAGTTACAACTGCACCACGGAGCTTCAAATGGAAAAATGTCCGTGAGTTGTATTTACTTAACCTGGCCCGAAGAGAAGACTTCTTGTGGCTTATATTTAACTCACGTGGCAGTCAATGTGTTAAAACATTGTTTTCTAAATGTTGGGAATTTTTCTATTTCTTGTAACACGAATACTATTAGTCCTTGAAAAAAATTCATAATTATTTTTCGCGCCTCACTGTGTATCGCGAACTTTATGAGTGGCGCTTTTCAAGTGGTGGGGATTTCGTTCGTGTTTCCTCACGCACCAAAGTCAGAATGAAAGAATACCTACTGGAGTAATACAATGCTTCAAACTGTTAGATTGCAGATTTTGGCAGAGATATGATTTCTGATCGATAATTATCGGTAAGCGTTTTCGTGAACTGCGGTACATTGTAGTAATAATAGGAGCACACAATTACAATTATTTTACAATCTTTTCCTGGATTTGGTTTTTACAAAATCATCAATAAGGTATGCTAAATCTAGAGTTGATGCAGCCTTGTTTTCGATTTCTATGAGTGCCGAATGTCCGAGTCGAGGTTGACCCATACTGTACCTCAGATGCGTTTTGATAATTTTTAATTTGCTGAACGACCTTTCGCCTGCTGCAGAAGAATAAAACTAAATACTTTCGAAACCTCACATTCTAATAATGCGTATTGTGTTATAATTTCCTTACATAATTGGCGAACTGTCCATGTTGGGGTCAATTTTGGCAGGAGAATTTAAAAGTCGAAATTCCTTCATTCAACTAAAATATTATACACAGTATAACGTCTATTATCCGAAATAATTTGGGGACATGGATATTCGGAAAACCGTTTTATTCGGATATTCGAGCTGTACACTTCTATTTGCCAATAATAAGTACTGTACAGTAAATGTATTTATATTGTATTTGGAGGAGCGCGATCCTTCACATTGCACGCCGCAACACTTGGAAGACGCAGCTGTTGCTGTGAGCTGCTTTGATGCTGCCGCTACTTCTGCAGACTGAAGTGTGCCGATTGTTGGACACATTGACTGGCAGCTTCGCCTGTGGCAGCGCGTCTTGTGAAGGCCCAATTACAAGCATTGTTCCGCCAGCCAGTGCGGCTACTGTGGGAAACTTGGTTTGAGGGGAAGGGGATATCATATGATGGACGATAGGGTGGGAGAGTAAAACAAAATGAAATAATAAATTCGGCGCTCTACTGTAATTTTTTTCGATTGTCGCTCACGAAGGCTGAGGGGCCTTTGGAGCTCGGGGGCCCTGCCCCGCCTAGCCCTATGATAGCTACGCCACTGAGTTTAGAGGCGAGCAGCAAGGTTTGTTACTGGTAGGTTCGACCGATACGCGAGTGTCACGTAAATGCTCCAGCAACTTAATTGGGGATCGCTGGAGGAAAGACTACGTTCTTTTCGTGAATTTCTGTTGAGTAAATTTAGAGGGCCGGAATTTGAAGCTGAGTAGTACGATCTTGCTGCCGCCTACTTCTATTTCGCGTAAAGATCAGAAAGACAAGAGAAATTAGGGCTCGTACGGATACATATAGGCATTTTTTTTTCCTCATTCTATTTGAGAGTGGAATAGGAAAGGAAATGCCTAGTAGTGGTACAGTTTACCCTCCGCCCCGCACATTGCGGTGAATTGCGGAGTATGTATGTAGATGTAGAGGATATTCATCTGCTGTTACCGTTGTTCCAGAAGCCAGCGGCAGGCAGTGTAGCCGAAAATCACGTGACTAACAATCATGAATGAGACATTTTTTGTATTTTGATCTAAATAATTAATGAGATTACTATAGGCGAGTAAATACGATAGTCACCAATTCACAAGTACACCCATCTTTCTACCAACCCGTCCCCACAACCCGAGAACGCAACAATATACGACAATATGCCACCTGCAAGCGTGGCCAACTCAAATACGCACGGCGCAAGACGTCAAAAACGTAATCGGTCAAAGCCAACACCGTTTATCGAGACGGCGTTACCGGGCCATTACGTCGGCCCTACAATATCATACGTCCATAATTTGCGCGGTTGTTTCCACTGCTTTTTGGTGTTAAAGCATTTTGGAAATGAACACTATAAAGACAGAAAAACTGCAGCGTTCTCACTTGCAGGTGAAAATTTGTCATTTAAGCAATTACTAATGAAGTTATCACTTCATGTGCAAAGCTTTTCCTGTAATACTCCGAGAAGGGCAACAATCGCTTTAGTGCGTTACTAATTACGCAGTGCAATTACTCAATGCGCATTGTCAAAAACACGCGGTCACGTTTAGGCGTTTTTTCGAAAAGCCGTTGTGACGCACACTAAAGATTTCCGTAATTTACACTGACGCACAAATTCTCAGATGAAACCACAAAATTTTACTTCATTAATGTTCAACAACATTGCTATTGAGTTATTCTGTGACAGAAGACATTCGGCAAAAACGCGTTAGCAACTACGGTATCGCGACTTATATTGCACTTCAAACATCGGTCATCGCCGAATACGATAATCACTGCCTAGGCTACAAACATAACGACCTCGTATCAAACATTAAATCACTACATCTGAAGCGACCTACGTGTAACAGCAAACAATGAAAACAGTGCTGCTGCTGCTATCTAGCATTCCTCTACATAAACTAATAATGTAAACACACTGACAACAAAGCGCACCTTAAACAATTTACTAAACAATTATTGACCGAAATGTTTACTTACCAACCAACATACCACGGCTTCTCGCCCGGTTCTTGTTTAACTCTTGACTCCGGCATTGAGAAAACCTCCTCTAATGTTTTGAATTCAGTCTTGAAAGTTAAAATCTGGCACTCGTCCTCTACACTTTCGTAAGCACCATCAATTCTTTGATATAAATCTCTTAAAAAATGATAATCAAACTTATGCATTGCAGGCCATTTTGAGGCAGCACTTTTCATTAACATCGGACTGGAAATGTACGCATATTCCTTAAATTTTTCCCTCGTAATATTATGAAATACAAGCACTTCCTTCACATTCTTACACATTTCACAGTCTGTAATAGGTCTAGTAGCTTCCCAGATAAAATAATTATTGGGTAGAATACATCGTATACCGATTGCACTCTGCACGATGTATTCTACAAATGGTATTTTCAATGCAATACTAACGCACGTGACAGCAACAAGTGTTGCTAAAATAAACAAACTGTGAGATCTAAATAATGCAGAACCACCATCACTTTTCGTCCGAGTTTTTCTATATGTCACGTTTCTTAATTCATCTATATGGATTCCACAGTCAATCAAGCTCTGATTCAACGCAATGAACTTTTCATACACTACTCGCTCGGCGTCAGACTCCTCTTCGTGGTCCCCATCACTGTTGTTTACTGCCATGTTACACGCTTCATAGTGACGTTTGAGCACGCTCGGCGCCGAATCCTTTTGAGTTTGACGTTTCGCATCCTCCAAGCAGTGAAATCGATAGCTATGAGCAACATCGATAGAGCTTGGTTTTCGATTGTCAGAGAGTAGCTTTCAACAACGTTATAATTTAAAACATAATAATCTCTCCATTTAAAAGTAATTAATTTCAACTAGTTCTAATATTTCCAGTTGATGTCTCGCCATATTTTAATTCGATATATTTACGAGACATTCCAACACATTAACTGGCCTCTTGCAGAGAGCTTTGTGAAATCCTGAAGGCGGTGCCACTTGCTACCTGCAGTGCCATCTGTTTGCAAACAACGAAACTAAGACAGTCAGTAAGGGGGGGAGGCTAATATTTGTATGCTGGTAGATTTCGAAGCGACATTTTGTTTCCTATAGAAGAATCATAGTTGAATTTGCTATTACAAAATAGAGAGCAGCGAATCCGTTTCGATTAGAGCTACGTAATAAGAAGTACAGACGTGTTTATTTGTTTTATGGGCAATTAATAACAGTATACATGGCCTTCTACTGTATGAAAGATAAAAGAAACTATTTAATTATTGTTTAATTACCAAAGATATCTACATTTGTCCAAGGCTAGACTGAATGATGGAAGATATATCGTACAGATAAGTCCTCTACTTTTTTCATATCCCATTCATTTTATTCTATGGCCATAAGTGAGTGAAATAGAGTACCGGCACGTACAGAACCACGTAGATTCTGTTTCATATAATCCGAAAGATGAAAACTGTAGAATTGATGTACATTATTAACGAGGTGGTAAATACTTCACATAACAAGACAAGGTGACAGGATAGAGTGAAATACCCCATACCTGCGGTGAGGACGGAGGTTTCATCATTTGTTAAAGGCCACATTCGAAATGCACGAAGGAATCGCAAACAGAAAAAAACAGTAAAGCATTGAAAATGCTTCCGAATCGACACATACGTTAGCAAGATTCTCCAATTAACTTAATGCGGCTGCCTATCATACTCAAGTTAAACGAAAATTTCAAAGATGATTTTATATTTCTCGTTCATTTGTATATTAATATTATTATTACAAATCAGTCAGCGCATTGTCACTTACATTAATAAACTCATTTCGCACGTATTACAAGTTGAACGGTGTGCGATACCCGCACAGGAAACAAGTTATTCCGGAAGCCAGAGACTGATAAATGTAACTATGCCACAACCTGTCTCCAGCTGCCGCTTAATGCCGAAATTACGTGGCAACAAAGTGTGTTTTCTACTGTGTTTGTAACTTTCTGAGTCGAATCTTCATCAGACCAGTCTCTTTCGCGAAGTGTCACATAGACGGTTCCGAGTCAATGTTTATGTTATGTAAACCCTCTGGCACGATTTTGACGTTTAGCATGTGGTAGAGAAACATTCAAAACAGATAACATAAACAGTCAACAGGCAAGAAAGTTGCAGTAATAAAGACAAGCACTTATGTATTTAGCTCAAACAATGCTCGAGTACGAAGATGACTACTTTTTAGAAGAAGACAAAATGTAAGTATCATTCTCTTTTTAGTTAACTAAAGAGACTGACTTGTAACCCTCGTGTACGGTAATTAGTTGCTTAAAAGTGCAGATTTCTATGAAAACTCATCAACGAACATCATTTGTGAATAAATAAACACTCTAAAACAATGTATCGGTACACTACACAGAATAAAAATTTTAAAACTCTATTCCGTCATCCGTAGGCCCACTACATTTAAATACCAAAGTGGGCAAGCTATAAATGCTTTATACTGGAGAGAAAAAGAACAAAGTTAAAAAGCGGAATAGATTAGCAATAATAAATTCATACTAGTACTAAACAATGAATTAAAATGTAGTTCTAAGGCCTTTATTGATCAATATGGTCAACAAATTTAAGATTATTTCACACATCTTTGTCATACAGTTTTATTTTATTCATGAGAGACTGTAACATTACATGCTCTCCACCTGTTATTTTAACTTGCCAAAGCAAGAAATGAGATCTGCAGTTACCTGTGGCTACAAACTATGATACAGATATAGTTACTTAATCTGCCACTGTTACCTTATTAAAAGCTGAATTAACTGCAATTCAGCCGAAATTTATTTTGTTTTTATGTTTTATTAATTATTTTGTATCGTATCAGATAAGGGAAGGTGTCCACAAATGGCAGAGTACTCCCCTATTTTGAGAGGACTCTATGGTGGTGTCTTCAGTGATTCCGACGAGGAAGACAGATATTTTGGCACCATGGAAGATCGCATGTATGTTTACATTTTGTTTTTGAATTTTGCTTTATTTTTATAGAAACTTTTTGTTTTTTTCTTTTGCTTTCTGTGGTGATGGGTGATTAATTTTTCGTTTCCTAAATTTTTTATGCTTGTCGGAGAAAAAATAATGACACAATGAGAGGCATTTTGAGAATCTATCAGGAGTGAAGCAAATTCTTTTTGAAACTCGGTATTTGACATTGTATTAAAGCAATTATGATGGGTTTTTATTTCCTATTTTTGAAAGTGAAATGTACCGAATTTTTCAAATTACTCTACACAAGTGCCACTGCCACCAAATATTTTATTGTTGATAAATAGACAGTGCACTGAAAAAAGAAATGCACATTTCATGTTGGTCAATAAATACGTTTTCTCATTAGTTACATTGTAATTAATAACAATGAATTATTTGATCTCTATCATAATTACAATGTGACTGACACCTCTCTTTTTAGCCTCACTTCAGTGATTCCTTTCACCCTGGGTTTGGGGTCTGAGTAACCTACTGTTAATCTTTGATCACTTTGTACATGACATTCCTGAAGGAACTATCCCGGCATTTATCTGTAGGAAAACAATTAAATCCAAATTATATTTAATAGTGGACAAAACAAAACTGTTTGCATATCATGATAAACTCAGGTATCTTCGGCTGTGTGCAACTCACACCAGTGGAGGGGGGGGGGGGAAAGACAGACAGTGGCAATGTGACATGGGACCATGCTTAGCAGATATTTTGGTAAAACTGCAGAGTATGTGGCCCATGTTATTAGCATGGCGCGTATGTTGGCACAACCAATTGAGTACTCGAAATGGTACCACTGCAACTCAATATTGTGAAAAGCAAAGGTCCTATAACACCCCTTTAGGGCAGGCCTCAGATCATTTTAACATCTGAAAAATTCTCTCAATTGAGAATTCTGTTAGGTATGAACCTCTCAATACAGTCACACAGTTGGTCTGATGGTGCGGAACAGTATTGAAAAGTCTTATGGAAGTTAAGAAACATGCCATCTATCTGCAATCTTGTAGTTACTACAATGGCATTATTTGTGTTTCTCATGATCGTTGCTTTAGGAAACCACGTTGATTCCTACAAAGGGTATTTCTGGTCTCCAGAAATAAAATAATATTTGAACGTAAAATGTGTTCCAAATTCTGCTACTGATGGATGTCAGAGATATAGGCCTATAGGTTTGCTCATCTGATTGACTACCCTTTTTTTAAAAATAGTATAACAATTGAAAGTCCAGGTTGGAATTAATAATATAGTAATAAGGACAGTTTACAACTCACCGCAAAGACATGGTGACGAGCTGCGACAGGCATATACAAAAGACACACACATATGACACTATCAGCTATCGGCCATGTCCTTTTTCAGAAAATAGAACATTCACGCAATAACACAGGCGAATTGAAGTGCGGCAGCTGGAGGTAATGGTTGTATGACTGTGTTGTGTGCCTATGTGATTGAGTGAATGTTCTATTTTCTGAAGAAGGGCATGGTCAATAGCTGAAAGTGTTGTATGTGTGTGTCTTTTGTATTTGCTAATCGCCACGTCTTTGCGGTGAGTTGTAAACTGTCCTTATTACTACTTTTTTTTTTTTTTAAATGGCACTGATTTGTACATTTTCTAATCCTGAGGAACGCTTCGCTCTTCTAGAGACCTTCGGTACACTGCTGCTGGAAAGGGAGCATGTTCCTTCACATTTTCTGTGTAAAATTGAATTGGTTCAGGGACGTTCCCTCTGTTGAGTGATTTAAATTGCTTTTCTATCCCTCTGACACTAATTTCAATATCTGTCATTTTGTCAATTGTGCATTGGTTTAGAGGAGCAATTACCAAGCAGTCTTCATCTGTGAAACAGCTTTTGAAAAAAGATATTTAATATTTTGGCCTTTTATCATCCTCTGTTCCAACACCATTATTGATATCTGGTTTTGTCCCATTTACTAGTTTGACATAGGACCAAAATTTTCTAGGATTTCTGCCAAGTCGGTACACAAAACATTGCTGTCAGAGTTGTTGAACTCCTCTTGTCCTTATGATAATTTTGGCATCATGCAACTTAGGCTCCTATGGTTCTATGCTACACTTTGGTTACACTTAAATTTGTGGTGGTGAAGTTCTCTTAATTTTCATAACATTTTCCTAACTTGATTGTTGAACCATGGTGGATATTTCCCATCTCTCATAATTTTACATGGCACATACTTATCTATTGGAACTATTGTATTTAGTAGTAAAGTATTCAGAAATCGGCTCATTTCCACTTTTGATAAGTAAGATCTTTCTACCTTTCTTGATATTTCTATTTACAGCTGTATTCATTGATGCTGTAATGGTCTTAGGAGTGCTGATTCCATGATCTAGGCTACCTGAATTGCAAAATTTGGGTCTGTTTTTTCATCAGCAGGTCTAAAACATTATCTCCATAAGTAGCCTCTCTATTTAACTGCTTGAGTTAATTTTTGGATACAGCACTTAGAACAATATTGCCCCTTTTTCTGTCCCTGCCACCTGCCACATTTTTCTCCCACTATATATCTGGTAAGTTAACATCTTCACTTAAAACTATGACATGACTAGAAAACCTACAGGAAATATTTTCGAAACTCTCCTTCAGATGATCTGTCACTACTGCTGCTGAGACAGTGAGTCTATGAAAACTTCCAAAGATGTTTGACACACTTTTCACACTGAATTTTGCCCAAATTATTTTGCATTCTGAATCTGCACTAATTTCACTTGATACAATTGTATTCCTTATTGCTATAGGGTCAATCCATGTCAAATCAACAAGGCTCACAACCTCACTGCCTTTTATTGCAATAATATTTTAGGTACATCTTATCTGCAGCTAGATATGAAAGTTTGCAAAGTTTCAGATGACTGGCTTAACCGATTGGCGTACTTTGACAGATATATCTGTCACTGTACTCATGTGTATTAACATACAATGACGGATATTTCCGTCACCGTCTCGGCGACTCCTAACACCGCACTTTAGTAGAATTCTGCCTTACAGGTAGCTCCAGTTTTAGTTTGCAGGCATTGCCAATGGATGACAGAAGCTGTATGTGTTGAAACAGTCCAGTGGTTCTCGAGAGTGGGCATTTTCTACAATGTTGGACTTCCGGACTATAGGGTTCGAGGACAGCAAAGCCAATAAGGAAGCCCACTGCAAGAAAATATTTGAGACTATTTCCCTACAAAAATCCTCCCAACAGACAAAAAAGCAACCCCTAACAAAAGATGCAAGGTGTGTTACAACAGAGGACAGCCCAGAGAATTGTGCTTTCGGCATGACAAATGCAAAGTTTGTCTTCGTGTGGACAAATGTTGTAACAAGTATCATACTTAGTAAACTATATCTGAATGTATCTCATAGTATAATGTAGTAATACAATAAAATAATCACTGTAAAATAGTGTTTAGTATGTTGCCACAACAACCATTAAAAGTTGTCAGAAATAATAGTATGGCTGTGTGTAAAAGCCAGTAATAAAAGTTTATGCCAATGGGTTAATTATTATAAGACCTATCATTAATGGGTTGCCGTTCTTATGAGGAGATGAAAAGGCTTGCTCAGGATATAGTAGGGTGGAGAGCTGCATCAAACCAGTCTCCAGACTGAAGACCATAACAACAACAACAACATCATTAATTGATTTATTAAAAATTAGTCAAAATTCATGTTACAGTCCTTCATGTATATAGATATAAATCGAGTAATTTCCAAATTTTTTTTCTCAATTTTAAATTAAGTTTTTTCAAAAACCTACAAATTTAAAATTTTGTATATTATGAGTCCATATATGTTTAATATAACCTGAAAGTTACAACCTGGAACGTAAAGGGGCTTTCAAGTTGTTAGTAATTTTGTTCAGAGATAAAGTATGAGCATCTGTGGTTGACAGGTCACTTATTTGACCTAACATTTTATATTGTTTGAAATAAGAAAATGAAGTTGTATTGAAGGCTGTGCTTTTAACATACATGGTTGTTATAAATTATTATTCAAAAGAGATAGATTGGCTGGCCAGTACTTACCTTTTTGCTGTACTGCCGATAGTGACACTCAGAAAAAGAGGAGGAAAGTAACAAGCTTTTGGAGCTGTGTTCCTTCTTCAGGTGGAGAGAAGGGAGAAAAAAGGAATGGGAAAGGAAGGGAAAGGTAATTCACGACCTAGGTCATGAGGATGGTGTTAGGATTGTGGAAGTCAGAGATACTGTGTAGTAGTACTGAGCCATGCCAAAGTGGACCGCTCCATTCTAATTCTCCCAGCGGACAAGGGTTACACAACTGTGGTACTTGATCGAGGGGAGTATGTGGCAGAAGGGCTACGTCAACTCTTGAACACCTCTACCTACAAACTTTTTCCTCATCACCCCATTCCCTCAGTCCAGGCTGAACTACAGAAAATCGTTAAAACCCTAGGTCCCTCACAAGATCTCACCGCTGCCTCTGTAGAACTTCTCTCTCCACCTGAAACTCGCACCCCGACCTTCTACCTACTCACTAAAATCCATAAAGAGAATCATCCCGGCCGCCCCATCGTAGCAGGCTTCAAAGCTCCAACAGAACGTGTCTCGGCTCTGGTAGACCAACACCTCCAACCTATAACCTGCAGGCTCCCATCCTATATCAAAGACAGAAACTACTTTCTGGAATGCTTCAAATCCATCCCTATGCCCCTCTCACGTGATAGCTTCCTTGTCACCATAGATGCTACATCCCTGTACACCAACATCCCCCACACCCATGGTCTATCAGCTCTGGAACACTATCTTTACCAATGTTCATCTGAAAGCCTCCCAAAAACCTCATTCCTTTATTTCATTAATATTCTAGCTTCATTAGAATATAAGTTATGAACAAATCAATGTCATTCCGCAAGTGAAAATTTTGAGTTTTTTTAAATTTTTGAGCACCCATTAGTTAGTAACATTTCATTAGAAAAAATTGAAAAAATTATTTTGAGCTACTATTTATACCGCATACAAAATTTCAAAGAAATCTAAGAGGGTCTGGATGAAAATAATACTTTCATGTGTTGATTTGATGTGGAATGACCCTACAAGCACTCCTCCACCTTGTGTTCAGCCCATCTCTGTGGTATACATTCCATTGTAAGTGGAGGACTTCATTACTATTTACATCTGGTTTGAGCTACATTTCCATCCCTAGTACTATGTGGGCATTGTGAATATCTAAAAGTGAGAGCAGTTCTTCTATCTTTCCATAGAAGCTCCTGCAGTTAACTGTTACTATATTAATCTTCTTTTCTGTGTTCTATTTTGCTGAATGTTGCCTTCACTTCATCTTAAGAGCCCTGTGGATTGATTTCTTGGTAATTTGGTAGAACGCTTGCAAACTATATATATCTAAGGTGAGACTGTGATATATCGATATGTCTAGCAATGTAGTGTTGAAGTCAAATATACAAGTAAAATTTGCGATGTTCACTTTACGTGGATATTTTACTGACCGGACAAGGATACATTGACGAATGTTATTTTTACGAATATGTCACGGTTTTAAATGTTGTGGTTAGTCAGGAACCTAAGAGTACAGCTTAAATTATTGTGAGTGAACAAGCAACACTGGCAATAATTATGTTCACTCACAACAATTTAAGCTGTATTCTTAGGTTCCTGCCCAACCATATCCTTTAAAATCATGACATTTTCTATGTAACTTTATGCTACGACATTCGCTAATTTGGTATCTACTGTTTCGATCCATCACAGTTGTATCTTTGATATATATCGTTTGCAAGCGTTCTACCTAAAAAAAAAAAAACCCACATGCGCACTCCACCTGTACTCCACTATCCTAGTAGCTGCTTCCTGTATGTAGAGCACACCTGACTTATTGCGGGGATCCTACGTTTCTCCATCTGATAGCAGAGGTTGAGAAATTTGCACTCAGGATCACCTCAGAATCATCTGAGCCTCTGGTTTAAACTTTCCACTTGACTTCAAACCAGAGGACTGCAATCAATTCTGGGAACAATGCTGCAGATCAATATCACTGATTTTAACCCACGAGCAAGACTAGCTGTTTTCACCAAATCCACCAGCTGCCTGAAGGAGCCAAGGATGACCTCTGAACTCAGATGGCAGGAGTCACTGGTGCAGAAATGGGCAATGATTTGCAGCCAAGTGCACCCAGTGCTCTCTATTGCTGCCAGCAGAGCCTCTTCCGTATCTCGGATGAGAAACCCCCCCTCCCCCAGCAAGCAAGCAAGCTGAGTTGCACACTTGCATTCTTTCCCACTCTTACTGCAATTTCTGCAAGAGGCTCCATCAACATCCTAACATTGCAACTCCCAGTGACTAGCAAATCCACCCTCTGTGTCTACCCACATCTCCCAGAAGGATTGGCTGCTGCTGAAACTGGCAAGGCAGCCCATGCTTGTTGAGAAGTATAATCAGCAGCAGACAACACCTCAAACCTATTGCCGAGGGTTAAGGGGACAGCCTTACAGCTGACAGCTGGTTTCTGATTTCGCCTACTGCCCAGAGTTTTGTGACCAATTTACATTTCATCAATCACCGTCAGACAACTGTTGATCTGCTGGGATGTCAGAACCACAGTATCATCAGGGACCAGAGACATTGCAGTAGGCACCAGAGCTACCCCAATAATTGCCTGAGGTAACCAAGTGACACTGCAGCCCAGAACAGCAGCCTGAAGACTGTTGACCATGGCCAACACAACCTCCAGCTGCTTAAAGATAGGGCAAACTCCTCTTGAATCTGCACACAACAGATGCAGTCCCTACCCATCTCATTCAAGTTATTTAAAATCATTGTTTGTAGCAAAATCCATTGAAAACGAAACACTAACTAAATTAAAAAAATTTTGACTAGTAAAAAAGTATTAATAATTTCAATCCATGGTAAAGAGGCTCACTGAGCTGCTGACAGGTATGAAAATAGATAATCACATACACACACTTAAATTTTTGGCCACGGCATTGACATTCCAGTCGGATTTTCCATTGTTAAAATAATAAAAAAAATATGCTACTAGAGCCTAAAGTTTGACACTGGTGGCAGCTGGCCCTAACTGACTGGCTAAATAGCTGAAGCAGTGGTCTCTGACTTGTTTTGAAATATACAAATCACGGACAAAAACTCTACACAACACTATTTATCAAATACACGAGAACAAATTCCCTTAAAAAAAAAAAAAAAAAAAAAAAAAAAAAACCAGAAGCACCAATGAAATTTAAGAAATTTACCAGTAATGAAAATTAAACAAAGCCAAATTTCACCAATTAGAGCTACCTAGGTGTGACACTTGCAGGAGCTGGCACTTGACTATTTGCATAGTGACACTGACATTTCATTGGACTGCGTCTTACGCTCCCAGGCAATTCACATTTTTTTGTGATTGCTGTTGATATTCTATATTTTCCTGTACAATATTCAGTTGGTATTAATATCCAATGTTGTGCATTGTATGGCTTGCCAGTATGATAATATGTTGTCACAATTATGCAATGTGTGCATTAAGGGGGCTAAAGTGTTGCCATAAATTGCAGTGTGCTTGTATATGCTGACATTGCCTGAAGTGTGACTCACCCCTGTACGTGTTCTTTGAATCACACACTATTGGTCCGGATACTTATGTTATTAATCATAAACATTTTAGACAGCATTCACATTACTTGATTGGTGAATGCTTTTGATTTTTAAAAGATCATTTCCGGAGCTTCAAATATAATACAGGATTTAAATTAGGGAGGTAGATAAATTGAACTTAAAATTGGCTTAAAAGAAAAGAAATAAAATATCCATTGCTGGAGCATGAAATGCTGAATAGCAATGGTCAACTGCTGAAGAGACCAATGCAATAATTTCCTAAAAAGAGGAATGCATGATGTCAGCATTCGCCACTCGGGGACTAGTGTCAGTAGTGCGCAGAGTCTCCTCTATTTAAGACACAGCCATGTTGGTCACTTCAGCAGTTGACTGTGCCATTCAGTATTTCCTGCTTTAGCCTTCGTTATATTTATATTTTGTAAAATTCTTATTTTTATTTTAAGCTATTTTAAAACCTGTAATTATATTTGTAGGTATGAAGATGATCTGATCTTGCAGTGATTGAAACTGATTACCCTTCAATAAATGTGAATTTAATATATTTTGTAAAGATCACAAATATTTTCCCAATAATATTTTCACAAAAGACAGTTTTGCAATTCATAAATCCACACACTTAAGGGCACTTTCTGTGAACCTTGGACCATGAATTTTCTGCTATGCCCCTTGCATTAACTCCTAACTATTAAGAAACTGAGAACATAACTATAAATGTGTGGCTGTGCTCCTACTTGGTACCAGTTGGACACACATGGCTGGGAATGCAATCTGGAAATGGACTGGGGTGGAGTTTTTATTAGGTGGAGTGGGTAGAAGAAACAAATACACAAAGCAGGAGAAGCAGTTGGTAATGAATAGCTACTGACTCGGAGATGGAAAAGTGGGTGAAGGGGTGACAGGTGTATGACCCTGCATATTGTGCTCCAGTCCTGTCACAGGCTTATCCTATCACAGGCATGGCCACCTGCAAAAACAGCCATTTTGTTTATTACCATACAACGTTTTATGTGAGTGTGATTACCAAGCACCTGTCCATCAGATTTAATGTATACCAGCATCTACTTGCTTGAACTATGTAGACATCACTGAGAAAGGTGATTTAAGTTTTCTGCGATTTCCCTAAATCACTCCAGGCAAATGCTGGGATGGTTCCTTTCAAAGGGCATGCCCACTTTCTTATCCCTTCCCCTTCCTTGACAAAATCAATCAAAGCATTAGTGCTGTCTCCAGTGACCACTGTCGACAGGTTTTTAAAGTCTAGTCTTCATTTCAATATAGTTCAACACATCCTTCACTCCTATAATCCTTGTACCTTCAACTTCTGCTAGCGTACTGCCCCACTGTGTACGCAAGTTTCCCGTCATCTGTCTTGTCACCTCTTCCCAGCTCATGCCTCCACATTTTCTTCATTGTGTGTTGCATCTCAGTGGCTCTGGTACACAGGTGTCGCACCCAATTGCTGGCAATACTGAAAGTCCTGATACCATATGTCTGCATTGACCCATGGAATCATGGACAAGAAGATACTAAATGAAAAAAGTGGAAAAAACACATTCTAAAACACAAAATTCCTAAAATAAACCTGTCCATTACACCCAAAGAAACTCCACAGTAATCTGCCAAGCAGTTGCCATTGCGAATGATCAAAGTTTCAATTGATTAATGTGATTGAGTGAATGTAAGTAGACCTTTTTGTATTGTAAAAAGTAATGACTCATTCATGACAAAAGAAAAGGCCCCATTGCAAATGATCAATATTTTCTCATACAACACACAGGTAAAAGCTTACAGGTGGTGTAACATGCTTAAGTTCCTCTTGCCGCCTCTTCCTCTCGCACTCCTTTACTACACAACTGCTGCTTCCCTCCAAGCCAATACCTACTCATCCTCAATCCTTTCTCCTGCTGCCTCCATTTACCTACCCCATCCAACACAACACAACCATCATCCCAATACACCAATATGTATGTGTGTGTGTGTGTGTGTGTGTGTGTGTGTGTGTGTGTGTGTGTGTGTGTGTTTTGAATTCCTGTTAATTTTCTTTCCTGAACTGACTTTTGTCAGTTGTTTTCACTCAGTGCCCTTGAAGAGAGATAAATTACATACAGTATTTGGTTTTCATGGGGCAGTGTATTATCATTAAGTGGGCTGGTTATGTGTTAAATTCCTGTATCTTAACTGAAGACATTTCTAAACTTGTTTAATATTATGTGTAAAATTTTGAATGTTCATTACATTGAAAAGTATAAGAGTGGGAAAAATGTGAATGTGTATAATTTATAACGGGGGTTTGAGGATTATGACTATACCAAATCAAGGGACTCTCAGCATTTTTACAGTTTATTATGTGTCTCATAGTCATTGTACCACTTTAAGTGCCTATTTTATTATTGTATGTGGCATGTTTTAAAGACAAAGGTTACTTACACATTTTTCTGTTTTAAGTATACACATGATACTACTTTCATTGGAGTTACATGCTAAAGAGGCGAGTCATGATGTTCTGTACTTTCTGTATTGCAACCATTGACTGTGGCATATGTGATATTAACACTTCGTATAAGACAGTGGCTTCTTAGATGTATGTTTCAATTGCAATTGTCTCAACTAACATTAGAACGGTGTATAACTGGACTATCTTTTGTTTTTCTTGCATCCCGTCAACTGCATTTAGTCCAGAATTACAGGTAGCAACATGCAGAGAAGAGAAACAACATACTGGTTTACATGTGAGTGTAGATGTGGTTGATGAACTGTGAGTATTTGTATTGAAATTACAATGAATTAAACATTGTGTGAAAATGTTAACCCCTTTCAATTGCAGTATATTAGGTGCTGCTTTTGTTCCATTGTATAAGTTGAGGCTTCCTGTAACATGCTAACTATGCATATAGCATTCTTAGACATGTATGTTTGTTCTATAATGAAGCTGTCATCCAATGTAACCAGAAATTAGAAAAATAAACTATTTTCCTGACCCTAGTTTCAAGTATTTATTGGTACTCCTTCCTAAGTATTTTTTAAGGACAATTATATTGTCAAGCTATATACTGTATTGTTGTATTGCTGTCAATATTGCCTAAAACAGGTGTGGTGTAGTAATAGTGTTAATCTACCTAAATATCGTATTATAGCAGTGCATTAGGGGTAAGGAATTGTTGATTTATTAAAATGTCCACTATTTGATTACATTAAATGCATTTCATAAGTATACTAGATGATTAATGGTTGAGGTTGCAGTTGATCTTATGATTCTATTTTGTTTCTTACACACATTTTCAACAGCAACTTTGTTTACATCTCTAATAACACATTCAAAAAATACACTTTACACTCTTTGATGTGCTATTACTTAAAACCCTAACAAAATACACACAATCCTTAGAAGTTCCACGTGCTGTAGCCAGAACTAGAAGCAAAAACCTCTTCTTTCATGTGTATAGCTTAGAAATATTTTACAAATCTAGAGCTACACTGTCTTTGTAGATATAAAATTAATTGGACAAATAAAACTAATTTACTCTCAAAGTGGCAGCAGGAGATAACGCACATAGCATTTATTGAAATGTACAAGCTTGCGGTGTTAGTGGCTTCATCTTCTGGTAGAAGAATTGACAGGAAGGAAAGAGGGATGGAGGACTGGCTAGGCTTAGTAAATGGAGAGTGCTATACATCGCAGCACATAGCACACTAATTACACACCGCTACACATGGTTACGCCACCAGCTTTGAAACGGCAACACTAGCACGGACCAGTGTTACCGGCCTGCCACCTAGCGGCCGCCAGCAAAGCAAAGCCAAGCGAACCGCAATCCGGCTCAGTTGTGTGTGAGACTTGTTCTAGCATGCATAATATTGAGTGTTGTATACTGCCATAATGACGTTCAGTTATTTATGTTGATCTGCTCAACACTACTATTAGTGCTCGTGATCGTACTACTGAGAAGTTACTTCATTGACGACGAGAGTAGGGTTGGAACACGTGTGCTTGGTTCACCCTACTTATCGGCTTCATCTAGAGACTGCCCTGTTTACAAGGAGTTTCGACATCTGCTGCGAGGAAGATAATAGCTGGTCGAAAGCCCGCTGAGCACCCAGTGGGTAAATACAGTGCTGTCCTTGCCTCTGCTCGCCCTACTAAGGAGGTTGGCACACAAATGTGTGCCAAAGATTGCCCAATCAACCTCTCCACTCACTTCCTCTCACCGAAAAACACTGTCATCAGCAGCTCCTCCCAAATCACGGGTGTCTAAATCGGATGCCCGGACTTCCAAGAAGGAGCCTGTCCGTGACGATTTCTTAAGATCTGAGCCGGCACAATCTACATCGGCGCACACAACTCATCGTCATTCCTCTAAGAAGGCACACAGAAAAAAGAGTTCCTCTCCTTCCTCGCCATGGCGTGACTCAACTATCACGCCATCTAGCAGTGGTACCACCCGGTCTTCCTCTGTCTTGCCGGGGCGCGCTACTGCTAGCCAATCATCTGGCCCTTTACTGGCGGAGGAAGCTGCTCCTGCTGATAAATCCAGGCAGGCGGCGGACACTCCAGATGAAGCGATGGAACATGACCCTTTACCTGTAGATTCCAGTAGCAGCATTCCCTCGAAGTCAGACTCTCATTGGCCAGCGAGGTGATCTCCTCTAGCTTTTATTTTCTATCTTCTCACCTTATGGATGTCCTTCAATGGAATATTCGTGGCATTCGTTCCAACAAAGATGAATTGAAACTTCTACTCAGACTGCACCGTCCATTTGTGGTCGGACATCAAGAAACTAAGTTACACCCACGCGACAACATAGTTTTTTCACAATATACCTCCATGCGTTTTGACCTGCCCCCTGTGGAGAGTATTGCAGCCCATGGAGGGGTTATGTTGCTCATTAGA
This sequence comes from Locusta migratoria, assembly GCA_026315105.1. Classification (NCBI taxonomy): domain Eukaryota; kingdom Metazoa; phylum Arthropoda; class Insecta; order Orthoptera; family Acrididae; genus Locusta; species Locusta migratoria. The sequence continues at coordinate 660,825,920 of CM048746.1, forward strand.
GATGACATATACTACCATACTATTCCACTGCACACTCAACTACAGGCAGTTGCCGTCCGCAACATTCTTCCCACCTTTTCCTTCTCCCTTTGTAACATCTATACCCCATCGTCTTCTGCCCTTACTAGGGCAGATGTGCTGCACTTTGTTGCCCAACTTCCTTCCCCCTTTTTGTTGATAGCGATTTCAATGCCCACCACCCCCTATTGGGTTCTCCGCCCTCTTGCCAGAGAGGCTCCCTTTTAGCGGACATTCTCAGCCATTTTAATCTTGAAACTTCCAGGCAGTTTAAAACTGCGTGCCGGAACCGGGACTCGAACCTGGGACCTTCGCCTTTCGCGGGCGAGCGCACTACCGACTGTGCTATCCCGACAGGACTCACGATGCCGCCTCACAACTTTACTTCCGCCAGTACCTCGCCTCCTACTTTCCAAACTTCACAGAAGCTCTCCTGCAAACACGCAAGACTAGCACTCCTGGAACAAAGGATATGGTGGAGACATGGCTTAGTAAAGTTGTGAGGCGGCATCGTGAGTCGTGTCGGGATAGTACAGTCGGTATTGCGCTTGCCCGCGAAAGGCAAAGGTCCCAGGTTCGAGTCCCGGTTCCGGCACGCAATTTTAATCTGCCAGGAAGTTTCATATCAGCGCACGCTCCGCTGCAGAGTGGTTTCATTCTGGAAACATCCCTTAGGTTGTTGCTAAGATATGTCTCCATCATATCCTTTCTTCCAGGAGTGCTAGTCTTGCGTGTTTGCAGTAGAGCTTCTGTGAAGTTTGGAAAGTAGGAGGCGAGGTACTGGCGGAAGTAAAGTTGTGAGGCAGCATCGTGAGTCGTGTCAGGATAGCACAGTCGGTAGTGCGCTTGCCCGCGTAAGGCAAAGGTCCCAGGTTCAAGTCCCGGTTCCGGCATGCAATCTTAATCTGCCAGGAAGTTTCATATCAGCGCACACTCCGCTGCAGAGTGCAGTTTCATTCTGGCATCTTAATCTTGTCTGCCTAAACACAGGTGCACCAACCTTTCTTTCAGATACGACGCATACCTACTCTCACTTGGACCTCTCGATATGTACTGCTCAACTTGCACGTCGGTTTGAGTGGTATGCTCTCTCTGATACATACTCGAGCGAACATTTACCCTGCATAATTCATCTCCTTCATCCTACCCTATCTCCGGGTTCTACCAGTTGGAACATCTCGCAAGCTGACTGGGGACTTCCTCCTCAATGGCGGTTTTCCATGATGGGAACTTCCCCACCTATGACAGTCAGGTCAAATACCTCATGGAAGTCATTCTCAATGCTGCTGAATATTCCATTCCATGTACTTCGTCTTCTCCACTTCAAGTCCCAGTCCCCTGGTGGACTGTGGCATGTCGCGATGCTATTAGAGCCCGTAGACATGCTCTACGCACCTTCCGCCACCACCCAACATTGGCGAACTGTATCAATTACAAACGTCTACGAGTGCAGTGCTGTCCAGTCATCAAGGAAAGCAAACGGGCCTGCTGGATTGCTTTTACTAGTTCATTTAACAGACTTACTCCTTCTTCTGTTGTCTGGGGGGGGCCTGCGCCAGTTATCTGGCACGAAGGTCCACTCTCCAATTCCTGGATTGATCATCACAAATGAAGTCTTCATAGACCCAGCCGATATATCCAACACTTTAGGTCAATCTTTTGCAGAAGTCTCGAGCTCCACACATTATCACCCCGCCTTTCTCCCTCGAAAACAGACAGAAGAGGCATGGCCACCTTCCTTCCAATCTCTCAATCGGGAAAGTTACAATGCCATCTTCACCATGCAAGTGCTTGAATGTGCTCTCTCCGCGTCCCAATCTTCTGCTCCAGGGCCTGATGCAATTCATATACAGATGCTGAAAAACCTTTCTTTTGCGGGTAAACTTTTTCTCCTCCGCACTTATAATCGCATATGGATTGAAGGTCAGGTCCCCACATGCTGGCGTGAAGCAGTTGTTGTTCCCATACCAAAACCAAGGAAGGACAAACATGTTCCTTTGAGTTATCGCCCCATTTCTCTCACCAGCTGCGTTTGCAAGGTGATGGAAAGCATGGTTAATGCTTGGCTGATTTGGCTACTCGAATTTCGCCGTCTCCTTACCAACGTCGAATGCGGATTCCGCAGGCATTGTTCTGCTATCGACCACCTCGTTACCTTGTCGACCTATATTATGGATAACTTTTTGCATAAGCGCCAGAATGTGGCTGTGTTTTTTGATTTGGAGAAGGCTTATGACACCTGTTGGAGGACGGGTATTCTCCGCACGCTCCATACATGGGGCTTTCACGGCTGCCTCCCCATTTTTATCAAAGCATTTTTACTAGATTGAAGGTTCCGTGTACGAGTGGGCTCTGTTTTGTCGGACACCTTTCACCAGTGTGGGGTGCCACAAGGATCTGTGTTGAGCGTGACACTTTTCGCCATAGCAATCAACCCAATTATGGATTGTCTTCCGGCCGACGTCTCTGGCTCCCTTTTTGTGGACGACTTTGCGATTTACTACAGTGCCCAGAGAACGTGTCTCCTGGAATGCTGTCTTCAGCGTTGTCTTGACCGTCTGTACTCTTGGAGTGTCTCCAATGGCTTCCGGTTCTCCAGTGAGAAAACAGTCTGTATAAATTTCTGGAGATACAGAGAGTTCCTTCCACCGTCTCTCCATCTTGGCCCCGTTACTCTGCCTTATGTGGAGATGACTAAATTTCTAGGGCTAATATTGGACAGGAAACTCTGCTGGTCCCCGCGTGTGTCCTATCTGGCTGGACGGTGCATTCGTTCCCTTAACATCCTCCGAGTTCTTAGCGGCACATCATGGGGAGCAGATCAAACCGTCCTACTTCACCTCTACTGGTCCACAGTCCGCTCGAAATTGGATTACGCCTGACGATAGGAGCTTTTTACGCAAGCCCTGTTGACAGCCTCTATGCCAAAGCTGCCGAATTACCTTTACCATATCGACGTGACATATTACTGTGTCGGTATGCTGTGTGCTTTCGATGCCTCAGCACCCTTCCTATCCATCATTCTTTAACGACTCCCTCGATAGCCAATACGGGCTGTCTGCGATTGCCCTGCTCCCTCCTGGAGTCCGTTTTCATCGCTTGCTTCGGCAGCTCGATTTTACTCTCCCTTCCACATTTCAAATAGGCGAGAGCCCAGTGCCACCTTGGCTTCAGGCTCAAGTTCGTGTTCACCTCGAATTCACCTTACTCCCGAAGGAGAGCACTTGGGATGCCTTATACTGCTCGCGGTTTCTTGAAGTTCGTGCACGGCTCGAAAATTCAGTTTTCATATAAACGGATGGCTCAAAGACCAATGACGGTGTCGGATGTGCGTTTGTCGTCGGGGATGACTGTTTTCAGTACAGGCTTAATGCCCACTGCTTGAATTTCACAGCAGAGCTTTTTGCCCTCTATCAGGCTGTACTCTTCATCTGTCGACAGCGTTCTCCTTCTTATGTCATCTGCTCTGACTCCCTCAGTGCCATCCAGAGTCTGAGCGATCCCTTTTCAGCCAATCCTATTGTGCACCGAATTAACTGCTCCCTTCAGTTATTAGCTTCTGATGGCCCTTGCGTTCACCTCCTGTGCATACCTAGCCATGCAGGCATGCCTGGCCCGAGGCTTCTGATGCCGCTGCCAAGGCTGCAACTCTCCTACCTCGGGCAGCTACATACTGTGTCCCATCGCATGATATTCGAGGGACTCTTTTCCGTCGCCTTATATTGTCGTGGCATAATGTGTGGTCTTCACTTACTAATAATAAGCTCCGGACCATTAAACCGCTCCCGGTGGATTGGATGACCACCTCGCACTGCTCACGACGAGAAGAGGTCATCTCGGCCCGGTTGCAGATCGGACATTGCCGGTTCAGCCACCGCCACTTGCTCGCTGGTGACCTCGCACCGTTATGTTCCTATGGCCACCCACTGTCAGTGCGCCTTGTGTTATTGTCGTTTTCCAATTTTAGTCCTGTTCGGCTTGCACTACATCTGCGGGACACATTGGAAGAAATTGTAGCTGATGACGTGCGGGCTGTTGCTCGAGTATTGGATTTTATCAACTTGACCAATTTGTCAAGGGACATTTAGCTCTTCGCTATGTTGTTTTTTATTCTATGTTTTTTAGCTGTTTTTATATAGTCTTATTATCCTCGGGTATATCCCAGTTTCGATTCTGGCGCTAATGACCTTAGCAGTTGTGCGCCCTAAAAAAAAAAAAAAAAAAAAAAAAAAAAAAAGCGCACCACTTGTTATTGTAAGGAAACCCTTGGGTGCCTTACATATCTGTGGCGACTGTAAAGTCACGATTAACGTGCAGTTGGTCATAGACTCCTATCCACTGCCACATACTGATCAATTATTAGCTTCACTTTTGGTGTCACATTTTTTTTCTTGAGGAGATTTGGTAGAGGCTTATCTCCAACTTTCCCTCTATGAGGAATCGAGGCGGTTGCTGGTGGTTAACACACCTTTCGGCCTCTATCAATATCAATGTTTGCCATTTGGTGTGGCCAGTGAGCCGGCAATTTTCCAGCGCTTCCTGGAACAACTGGGGTGTGTTAACTATCTAGATGATATTGTGGTTACAGGATCATCACCCGTGGAGCACCTTTATAACTTGCGGGCCCTCTTCCAAGTTCTGCAGTCAGCTGTCCTCCGTTGCAACCTTTCTAAGTTTCGCTTTTTCCAAACATCAATTCCTTACCTTGGGTTTGAAATTTCATCGGAAGGAGTACGCCCCCTACCGGACCGCGTGGCAGCAGTTGCCTCTCTCCCGCGGTCCACGTCTGTCAAGGACTTGCGGGTTTTTCTGGACAAAGTTGCATACTACCATCATTTTCTGCCCAGTGCGGCTACTGTAGTGCAACCTCTCCACCACCTCCTCCACAAAGATGTACCTTTTGTCTGTTCGGCGGACTGTGACCGAGCTTTCACCACTCTGGAAAATCTTCTAGTGTCAGCCCCCTGACTGGCCGCGTGCACTCCGGGTCAGCACCTGGTTCTCGCTACTGGTACTTCCCAGTACCAGGCTGGAGCAGTGCTGGCCCATAAAGTTCCTGACGGGTCTGAACACCCTATCGCGTATGCCTTTAAAACTTTGACCCCAGCCCAGCAAAGATATTCTTAGATTGAAAAAGAGGCTTTGGCCATTGTCTATGGCTTAAAGAAATTTCATGTGTATGTGTATAGTGTCAAGTTCCACCTGATTACGGATCACAAACCTTGGTCTCACTTTTTCATCCTACCACGTCTCTTCCAGATAAGGCCTCACACTGGCTTCAGCGGTGGGCTCTCTTCCTGTCACGGTACAATTATGAAATTCACTTCCAGCCTACAGCCCAACATGCTAATGCTGATGCCCTGTCGCATCTTCCTATTGGACCAGATCCTGAATTTGATAATGAAGACCTTCTCTGCTTTTATCTGGACGAGGAAGTGATGGCTGCTGTGGATAGATTCCCTATTACGTCTTCAGTACTGTCTGCGGCTGTGGCTGCTGATCCTGTGTTATGACAGGTCTTGCATTATATTCTTACTGGTTGGCCGGAAATTCCTCCGCACCGGGCATCCGACCCTTGCGCAATTATTATTCCTTCAGGCTCCGTTTGTCTGAATGTGACGGGGTCATCTTACTGGCTACAGACGACATGCGGTCTCAGGCGGTTGTGATGTTGACCTTATGTTTGCATGTGCTGGCATTGCTACATGAAGGACATTGGGGGGCCTCCCGCACTAAAACTCTGGCCCGGCAACATGTGTTTTGGCATGGTACGGATAGAGACATTGTACACCTGGTAGCCTCCTGCTCTTAATGTGCTTCACAACAGGCAGCACCGCATGCGTTACTTTCACCTTGGCCTCAGCCTAGACAGCCTTGGGAGCGCATACATGTGGATTATGCTGGCCTATTTCTTAATTCTTATTGGTTTTTTTGTCATGGATGCCTACTGTAACTTCACTACTATGTCTACGACTATGACTATTCAATCCCTTTCTAAGATTTTTGCCATTGAAGGCCTCCCTCACACATTGGTTTCGGACAAGGCCCTCAGTTTACCTCCTCTGCTTTTCGGGATTTCTGTGCCCAGTTGGGGGTCCGTCATGTTCCTACTCCGCCTTTCCACCCCCAGTCTAATGGTGAGGCGGAGCGGCTAGTGTGCACGTTCAAGGTCCAGATGCGAAAGTATGTGGTCTCTTCTTCATTGGATGATGCTGTGCTTAAATTCTTATCGTCTTACCACTTCACACCAATGGGGGAGCATAGTCCCGCTGAGCTACTCCATGGCCACCAGCCGCGGAAAATGCTGCACCTGCTCTTGCCATGACCACAGCCGGTCGCCGTGCCGTTACCATGCTGCTACGCTCCTGGCTCAACCATCTGAGAGCGGGGGTTTGGACACAAGCTCTGCCGGCTGCCAGGCGTCGTCATGGCTGCAGAGGCCGACGCATATGTTCCGTATGCACGCCAGGAGGCGTTGTGCGCTGCTACTGGGACCCGTTACATCTCTGGGCTCCTGTGGGGTCCGCAGCACAGGCGCCGCCACCACCACTGCCTACACCGCCAGTGGGTTCCACACCTGACTTAAGGTGCCGCATCAGACGCCTCCGCCAGAGTCGATGGTTCCATACCCACCCCTGCTTGCGGTGGCGCCTGCTGAAGACAAGGCCAGCTCCACCTCGCCGCAAAGGGAGGGCAGCAGCTGCAAAAGTGCACTTCCCACAGTCTGGCCAGGCGGGACCACGTCCAGCCAACATGACCGAGCCGTCTCCCCCGACATCTCCAGTCCTGGGTTCATCTGTGGCATCAGGTTCTCCGATCATACTGTGCTTCCTCCCGCAAAGGACAAACAACCCTAGACGCCCACGCCCCCACCAGTATCGTCCATATGCCCAGGTACTGGATCGCAGTCTCCTCAATAATCCCACACCACCTTCAGATGATGCCATGCCGATGGACATTGCCTGGGTCTGCGCGTGGTCGGTCGACATTTCGCCCTGAGGAGGGAGGAGTGCTATACATTGCGGCGCACAGCACGCTAATTATGCACTGCCACACGTGGTAATGCCACCAACTATGAGACAGCGACACTAGCGCGGACCAGTGCTATCGGCCTGTCACCTAGCGGCTGCTGGCACAATGAAGCCAAGTGAATCGCAACCCGACTCAGTTGTGTGTGAGACTTGTTCTAGCGTGCAAAGTATTGAGTGTCGTCTACTGCCATACTGACGATCAGTTCTTTTATGTCGATCTACTCGACACTATTATTAGTGCTCGTGATAGTGCTACTGAGAAGTTACTTCAGAGTGAGTTATAAAAAACTTGCTTTTTTCATGGGAGACTTACCCAACAGAACAAGACGGACTCTCCTGTGACTCTGGGTTCTCGATGAATTTCCCACAACTGTCCCCAATTACTAAACCCTGCTGGTCCTTTTCCTTAATCTCTTTCCCTTCTCATCAACCCTTTTGCTGAATGAGGAGACAGTGGCTTCAAAAACTTGCACATTTATGTTTTTTTATGCATACTCTTCTGCCGTCACTTGATGAATAAAATTTTTATCTATGCAATTATATTTTCAAAAAATGTTGTTGTTAACATCGTGTCTTCTGTACGCCCCATGTGAGCTTAATTTAATGTGTAATGTTGTTAATTTTGCTTCCATTTTGGCCTCTACACATTTTTATATTTTGTAGTGAGCTATTTTTTGTATAATTGTGTAGGGGAAGTGTCAGGTTGTTCTTAATGGATTAGGGGTTCATTACTTGTATGACGTGACTATGGGGAGAGGTTGCTGTATGAAGTGACTGGGCTCTTTTACATTAGAGAGTCTCGGAAAAGTTAAGACAGAGATACATTTTCAAAGGGAGAAGTCAGTCACAGAACATGGCTGACCTGGAAAACTTCAGTGTTCTACATGTAAACTGACACAGTTTTACAAATTCAGAATATTCAGACCTCTCAACCATTGAAATAAACTCAGTGGTGTACTTGATTGAGTTTCAAACCCAGATTTTTCACTTCAGGCCGGCACACTTCCTGTCCCACCAAAATTCTGAACATATCATGCATGACAATGGAATTACCCCTTGTCCATTACTTCCTCTTGCTCACAGACTAACTGTATTCCTACAAGGGATCAAGCATATTTGTGCATTCACACAGAAATTGTCAAGTGCTTGTTGGGGGCATGTATACAATTATCAATAATAGCACTTGTTCTTTCAGACATTTAAATTGAAATAAATGCATTCTCTGAAAACTATTTTGTTGAATTAATGACTTTGGATCGTTGAGGAAAAGAAAAGAAAAAAGAGGAGGTAGAGAAAACTCCCCCATACACACACTTGACCTCTTAGTCACTAATATTCAAAAGCAAATAAAGGGCATCATTCTGGATGGAAGGATTAATGACCATGAGGTCCTTGTAGCTAGACTGTAACATCCAAATACACCAATAATAAATGCAAAACACATCTTAAAAAAAAAAAGGCGGGGGGAGATAGAAATGCACTTGCTGGCTTTCTGAGAGGCCTTTCAGGCCAATTATATAAATGTAGATCAGATGTGAATTAAATTGAAAGATATACTGTTGATGGCTGTTAAGAGTAAATTAATTGGAGATGGAACAGAGACCCCAGAAATACCAGAGAAGTATGTATGTTTTATTCAGGACATGTATAATAATGCCAGAATACAGGTGAGAAGCAGTGCAGGACTAAGAGACTGGATACCAGTGCAATTTGGGTTGCATCGAGGGTCTGCATTGACCCCATCTATCTTCGATCTGGTCATCGATGTATTATCAGAAGAGGTTAGAGAGTGAGCTCCTTGGTGTATGACATTTGCAGATGATCTAGCATTATGTAGCATCAATAAGGATTACCTGCAAATTAGAGTGGAGATCTGGAAAAAAATGTTGGAAGACAGGAGGATGGAAATTAGTAGGAAGAAAATGGGGTACATGTGCCAAGGACGAGGAGGAGAAGTAACAACCCACTTCAGTGGAAATACTTGAAGAAAGTTGATACCTTTAACTACTTACGATCAGCAGTGTCAACCGATGCAATTCTGACATGGCAGTAGCCTGCAGAGTGCAGCTAGAATGGACGAACTGGAAAAGGATGTCAGGTGTATTGTGTGGCAGAAGAATAAACCTGAAGACTTAAGGAATGGCGTATAAGTCCGTAGTAAGACCGGTTTATGATTTATGGAGCAAAGTCATGGGCACCAACTAAGACACATTGTAAGGCGATGGATGTGACTGAAATGAAAATGTTAAGAAGAATTTGTGGCATTACCAGCACCGTTATGATCTGAAATGAGAACTATCAAAGAAGGTTCAAAAGAGAAGACGACAGTGGGATGGACATGTATTGAGCAGGGATGACACGTTGGCAAGATAATGACAGCAATGGTAGTTGAGGGTGACAGAGGAAGACCAAGAAGAAGATGGAAGGATTGTGTATGTGAAGATTTGAGGGAGAAATGACTAAAAGAAGAGGATGTGTGGGACTGAGGGAAATGGCGAAGACTTGCCAGGAGCATTGACCTTACTAGAGTGGGGAAAAAGATGAGAAAGAAGAAGAACAACAGAGACCCTATATTACACACAATAGGTCATGAAACTGTTGCAGCAGCAAAAACATTCCAGATTTAAAAGAACGCAAAATGTTCAAGATTGGAATCTTTTACTGATGCTCAAAATTTAACGCAAAGCTCTAGGTGATTGTTCTGTAATCCTCTATACTTCCAAAACTCACCAATCCTTTTATTTCACCTCTTTCTTCTCTTCCCTTCCACCCTTCTGTCACAAGAGGGAGCCACTTGGTCTCTCTTGTATTTTCTCCTGCTGCCATTCAGTGAATAAACTTTTATACATCCCATTATATTAGATTTTTAAGAAGTGATAATTTTCTGTGATTCATACTATTAAAATGTTCACTCAGAAAGCAGTATTGCCTTTATTTAATGCTAATATGTTGAAGTTACCTGTTGTATATTTGATTGTAAAATAAACAAAACGGTATGCAGAATCCACTGTGTTTTAGTTTAATGCCAGTAGTACTTCCTCTTTTTGTGTCTTATATTTGCTATGAATTATTTGTGTCATGAAAGATATTGTTTTGGAGAGAAGTTAACAGAAACTAAGTACTTCTGTATTTATTTCTGAGAAAGATAAAATAACAGTTTCATTATGTTTACTTTTTGTGATTATAATGGGAAAGGATTTGTCTTTTGTAATTGAATTACTCTGCCAGTTGTACAGGAATTCTAAATCATTGTTTCATAAAATTTTGTCTTACAAGCTTAAATACCTGTACTATTGTAATGATCATGAGCACGTGTATACCTTAATGGAGAATCACAAGTGTAATCACTCACTCTGTTATTATTTAAAACATACCAATTTATGTGAGTAGAAATTCAAATGTCTTTCTGTGCCATTCTTTTATAAAGCCCAGTGACTTTTGAGAATTATCTCTTACTTTACAGACAGATAATGTCCTTTAAAGAGATTGTTTCATAACTACACTTTTAAAATTTTCAAGGTTTCAACAATATTTTGGAAAGAATAGGTAGATTCTGCCCCAAAGATGCCCGATGAACTGCAAAAATGCACACATAACAGAGAAACAAAATATAAAGCTTTCGGCTGTTAAGCCTTCATCTGCTATAGAGAACGCGCGCAATCGCGTGCGTGTGCGCACACGCACATGCACACGCACACGCACACACACACACACACACACACACACACACACACACACACACACACACACACACAACTGCCATCTTTGGCTGAGTTTGTTTGTTTGTGTGTGTGTGTGTGTGTGTGTGTGTGTGTGTGTGTGTGTGTGTGTGTGTGTGTGTGTGTGTGTGTGCACATTCTCTGTAGCAGATGAAGGCATAACAGCCAAAAGCTTTTTTGTTCTTGTTTTATTTTTCTGTTATGTGTGCCATTTTGTGGCTCATTGGACATCTCTGCAGTGAGTAGCTACTTATCCTTTCCAAAATATTACTTTACAGTTAGGAATACCCTTAGCTTCTGTATCACTGTTGTGAACAGATGAAAGAGGTTTTTTTCTGTTAAATCTAAAAGTTATTCCTTCATTAGATTTTTAAATATTTGTTGAGTAGCCCAATTCCATCTGAGAACAAACACACAGAAGGGGAAGATTGTACCGAAGAATGCAAGGAGACTGATTCAAAAAGTGAAGAAGGAAAGTTATGTGACAGGTAAGCAGACATATTAAAAGGAATATGTAGACTTGATAAATGATCACGGTGAAAATAGCTAACATGAAGTTCAGGAGAATTAAATTTATCACTATCACTTGAGTATTATAATGTACATATAATGTTGAGTGTACTATACTTCAGTTGATAAATTAACTCTATCAAATCTATAACTTGCTGTTATATAATCATAACTTGATTTGTTGACATGATATAAAATTTAACAAATAACTTACCCTACAGAAATTATCATGTTAAACTTGTTGAAAATCTAATTATGAATGTGGTATAGTCTCATTTATAGTTTGGACACATGTAAATGAATTTCTTTATTATTATATACACTGTGTGATCAAAAGTATGCAGACACCCCTAAAAACATATATTTTTCATATTAGATGCATTGTGCTGCCACCAACTGCCAGGTACCCCATATCAGCAACCTCAGTAATCATTAGACATTGTTAGAGAGCAGAATGGGGTTCTCTGTGGAACTCAGACTTCAATCATGGTCAGGTGATCGGGTCTTACTTGCACCAGAAGCCTGTACATGAGATATTCATACTCCTAAACATCCCTAGGGCCACTGCTTCTGATGTGATTGTGAAGTGGAAATGTGAAGGGACACTTATAGCATGAAAGCGTACAGGCCAACCTTGTCTGTTGACTGACAGAGACTGCCGACAATTGAAGAGGGTCATACAGTGTAATAGGCTGGCATCTATCCAGACCATCACACATTAATTCCATACTGCGTGAGGATCCACTCAAACTCCAAGTACTATGACAGGCGGGAGGTGAAAAAACTTGGATTTCATGGTCGGGTGGCTGACCAAAAGCTACATGTCATGCAGGTCAATGCCAGACGACAGCTTCCTTGGTGTAAGGAGCATAAATATTGGATGATTGAACAGTGGAAAAACATTGTGTGGAGTGACAGATCACGGTACACAGCGTGGTGATTCAATGGTAGGATGTGAGCATGGTGAATGCCCAGTGAACGTCATCTGCCAGTGCGTGTAGTGCCAACAGTAAAATTCGAAGAAGGTGGTGTTATGGTGTGGTTGTGATTTTCATGGAGGGTGGTTGCACCCCCTGTTGTATTACATGACACTATCACAGCACAGGCCTACATTGATGTTTTAAGCACCTTGTTTCCCACTGTTGAAGAGCAATTCAGGGATGGCAATTGCATCTTTCAACATGATTGAGCACCTGTTCGTAATGCGTGATCTGTGGCAGAGTGGTTATATGACAATAACATCCCTGTAATGGAATGGCCTGCACAGAGTCCCAATTTGAATCATATTGAACACATTTGTGATTTCGGAAAGTGACTTTGTGCCAGGCCTACCGACCTACATCGATACTTCTGCTCAGTGCCGCACTCCTTGAAGAACAGGCTGTCCTTCCCCAAGAAGCCTTCCAGCACCAGATCGAACATATGAATGTGAGAGTGGAAGCTGTCATCAAGGGCCAACACCATATTGTATTCAAACTATACTGATGGAGGGTCCCACGACCTTGTAAGACATTTTCAGCCAGGTGTTCGGATACTTTTGATCATTTAGCATATTTATTATTCCAAGAATTCATCTTGTCATTTATTATTTTGTGAAAGCAGTGTTCCACTTTCTGTGACTGGAATAATAAATAACAAATTTAATTGTATCAGTTCTTAAAACTAATCTTTGATTATTTTCATTGTAGTTCAATTACACAGAGAGTGTAGATTTTTTATATCACAGTTTGAAATTATGTGAAAGGGTGATTTTTTAAAAATAGCTCTGATCATAACGTGTACACTGCTGGCCATCCAAAAAGGAACAGAATATCACAAACAAATTTCTTTGGGGGATAACACATTGTGCAACAATCATTTGACTGAAGTGAGGAAGGTGATGAAATCATTGAGTGTTGCTGCCATTGCTGGCTATAACTGCTGCTACATACCTACCTTTGCATCAAATGATAGAGGTTCTGGTTGTATTATTACGGTATAGCAATCCATGTTGCTTCCGTATACTGCCAAAGTTAATCTGGACAGTCAGTCCCCAATCATCAAACAGGCAGTTATGATGGACAAGATATTAGGAGACCAGAGAGGAAAAGGTACCAATGTTATCCAATGGGTGTCCGAAGAAGTCTTGAACATTGCATGCCACATATGATCACTCATTATCCTGTTGTACTGTGGCCATTGGCAGCTCCAAAGTTATGCAAGAATGATAGAATCCAACACTTCAGAGGTGTATCACTGTCTAGTTAGTGTACCAGAAATACTTTGAGCCTATTGGGGTTGTGCAGTAGTGGATCCACTAATACTCCAAACTGTAATACTGGATGCAGAAAGAACTGGTGGTGCATAAGACAATGTTTCAACAATCTCTAACCATGGTGCTTCCAAACTTCAATCCAACCATTGTTGTTGTGTAGGCAGAATAGGGAATGAAATGATGTTGTTAATGAATTCACTTTTTTCTACGTCATTTACCTTCCCAAGTTTTTTTAAACTTTTCAATTTGGCCAACATCTGTTTTCAGTAATTTTGGTGCATTTCTAATATTTATAGAAAACTTAGCATCTCTCCAGAAATTCTTAAGCCAGTCATAGTGGCTACTTCTTCAAAAAGATTTCTTTGTGTCATAGAAAATATCATATTTTTAGAAAGTAAAGGAAAATCATTTACAAATGTAAGACTATTTATTCCAACATTTTTTATTCTTTTCCCAACCATATTTTTCAGTGCAGATTCTCACCATTTCTTTGGGAACCCAATTAAAAAGAATCGGGGCTGGTGCATAACCGTATTGTACACATGTGTTTGAGATATGTATCTTCCATAAATATCACTTTAAAGAATTGGTCTATAAGTATTTCACAAATTATATTCCATATTGTCATTGATATATCCAAATGTTCCAAGCTATTGGAGGGGGCACCAAATAGTATCTTCTAAATGTTCTGCCTATTTGGACCAAAACAATGATATACAAGCAGTTGTTATGAATACCTCGTCCATTTCTGGTGCTGTTGTTTGTGCATCTGGAGCACACTCCGCACTTGCTGAAATGAATATCCATTGTTCTGAAACACATTTTGCTGTTTTCCAGTACTACTTGTAGGCTATCTGATGTCTGACATCATGAAAAAGACTTTGAGGTCATTGGGGAAAATTGTCTACAATGTAATGGGAATATTTCAGGTTATGGATGCAGACTATTAAGAAGATATAAAATTATAGTGATATTTCCTCCTCTGTTCAAAAGCTCGGTGCTCTTTGGATATGTGAAAGACATAAAGCTGTGCAAGGCAGGTGATTACAGGATTCTAAGTGAAAGTAGATAATCTCATATAGGGCAAATGATGTGCACTGTGCAGGATAATATTGTAGGACGTTAGTGACATACTCTCTTGCTTCAAGCCAAAAAGTCTGCTGTCAGCAAACATTGTGTTTCCACTGATCATTTTATGAAATATAATGATGAAGAATTAGTAGCCAGTACATCACACTTTTGGAGCTCCATCATCAGTTAAGCAGTGGAAATAAGTTTGTCTGACAATGAGACTAATCGAGATGACTCTTTCCAGTTGTATTCTACAGGAATTCTGCTATAGAAAAACTTAGTAACCATCATAACCTGTGTCATTTATAAAGACAAAGCAGTTGATATTGATCAGCAACCTTTCACAAGGAGGACATTCAGCACAGTTTATATACTTCTACATCTACATCTACATACATACTCCGCAATTCACCGTAAGGTGCATGGTGGAGGGTACACTGTACCACTACTAGGCATTTCCTTTCCTATTCCACTCCCAAATAGAACGAGGAAAAAAGAATGCCTATATGCCTCTGTACGAGCCCTAATTTCTCTTATCTTGTCTTTGTAATCTTTACGTGAAATGTAAGTAGGCGGTAGCAAGATCGTACTACACTCAGCTTTAAATTCCGGCCCTCTAAATTTACTTAACAGAAATTCACGAAAAGAACGTTGTCTATCTTCCAGCGATCCCCAATTGAGCTGCCGGAGCATTTCCGTGACACTCGCGCATTGATCGAACTTACCGGTAACAAATCTAGCTGCTCGCCTCTGAACCGCCTCTATGTCTTCCTTCAAACCGATCTGCTGCGGGTCCCAAACACTTGAGCAATACTCAAGACATGGTCGTACAAGCGTTTTATACGCGGTCTCCTTTACAGGTGAAGTACATCTTCCCAAAATTCTCCCAATAAACCGAAGTCGGCTGTCCGCCTTACTCACAGCTCTCCTTACATGTTCGTTCCATTTCATATCGCTCTGCAATGTTACGCCTAGATATTTGAACGACGTGACAGCATCAAGAAGCTCACTACTAATGCTGTATTCGAACATGCGCATTACCTTACATTTTTCTACATTGAGTGCTCTGTATGCTATTACAGTCAGATACAGATGACACCCTCTCATACACCACAGCATCATCAGCAAACAGCCGCAAATTACAAGTTACTCTGTCCATCAGATCATTTATATAGATAGAAAATAATAGCGGTCCTATCACACTCCCCTGGGGCACGCCTGACGATACACTCATCTCTGATGAACACTCGCCGCCACTTGCAGCAGTCTTACGTGTGCCCCAGTAGTGCATACACAACACAAAACGAATACACCACGCACATGCTTGCAGGACCTTAAATACAATAGCTTAGAATGTTTTTTCATCATCTTTTCATCAGAAGATGGCAAGAAGATGCTGCACTGTAATATTGTGGCAGAAAGTTCAGGACATCTGACAGTTCTCTTGCAATTTTATAGGACAATCAGTGTACCAGGAAAGTTGTAAATTTGACAGGCTTTTTGTACTCAGCAAGCTACTATATGGTACATGGAAGAAGATACCTTGAAATAGATTTTGACACTGTTTAACTGATCATCATGAAAGTTGGCAGCTGTATCTAATTTTTTATGGCTAGGTTTTCACACTGAACTGAAAGAAAACAAAAGAGGAGATGTGCCAATATAGAATAAGTAAATACACAAGCAGTCATTTCAGCTAGCATTTTATATGCTACTAGTAACAAAGAAATTCCTCAGCAGTTGTTAATGTCTTGTTTATTCGCTTTGTGTCATTTCTTGTTACATGTTAAATGTATTTGTTTGAAAGCAGGGCAATATGTTTCTAAGTGTTATGAGCTCTTTCTTTTAAAATATTTGTACCAGTTTATGATCAATCGAGTTTTCATTTTCAAACATTTCTCCACGTCAGTTACAATTATGGGCCATTTCATTAGGCAACTGCTAGTTTCCTACATCATTCTTAGTCAGTCCTAGCTTTTGTTCTGTTGCTCAAGAAACATTGGCTATATGGTGATAAGTACCATACAATCTTTCTTTCTTGATTGAATTAAATAAGTACTTTGTCCTTTGTGTCAGTATACTCGTACTAAAATTTCTCTGATTCATCATGTGCCAATTGAAAATTTTGCACACCAGCTGTACCCTGCAAACTCTCTTACCAATTAATCTTGTGTTCCCACATTGAATGAATACTAGTTGGTATCCATTAAATATTCCCATCAGCCTGTCATAGGTGAAAACCTAAGTTAGTATCATTAGACAGTTATTTATCTATCATCAAGAAACCTTAGTGTTGAACGCAGCTGAAATTTAATCTTGCTGGACTTAGTTGACACCCACCTGAAAGAACACACAGACAAAAGCTAATTATCCACCCACCTCAGCAATTTTTGAGTTTGAGGATAGTAGTCTCCTCTTTCTCTTGCTCTCTCTTTCTTTGACTTGTGTGTGTGTGTGTGTGTGTGTGTGTGTGTGTGTGTGTGTCTGTTGAGGGGAAGGCAGGGAGGTAGGGGTGTAGTCAGAGAAAGGCTATGCCTGAAAGCACAACTTCTGTGCTACATGCTTCTCCACGTCAGGCATATTTTATTTAGTGAGAAGTTGCATAATATTATGTACATATTATATTTCGTATCAGTGTAACTACAATTTTACTTAAAAAGTTATCTCACACACACAGTTATTATGCATGTTAATTGTATTTTTTAAATAGTTACTTTAATTTATGATTGGTTTTTATATTGCCTTGTCTCTGCCAAAAGTAAATGCACTGATGAAGAAGAGGAAGAGGAGGAGGAAACCAACAGTGAGAGAAGCTCACTGGTTCATCTCAATTTAACACAGAATACATTGTAAGTTTGTCTGCCTGTAATTAGTGCACTTAAAAACTGAGGCTACCATAAAATTATTTTAAAAATCCATACGGTAGTTCACCAGAGTCATCCCTTGTGTAGATATCAACCTACTCACTTCCTAAAGTAAACCCTCCAAATGCAACAGGGTCATTTCATATATGTGATCTGTAATTGCAGTTTATACCTAGTTGAATGTGCACATGACATGGTAGAAAAAAGAAATCAAATAACTGATTGTTTGAGTAATTAAAAATATGACTGATATTAAGATGTAATTCAAAACTAGACACACCATGGTTGATAGGTGTAGCTACTAAATTTATATTTCCTGTTTAGATGGCTGAAGGATTTAACAAACAATAATGTTTTTTAAGTATTATATTTCCTTTTTGTGACAAAAAGCTTAAGCATTTAGTCTTTGGTACTGCTTCAATAGCTTCATTATTGATGTAGTCTGAAATTGCTATTTGAGCAGTATACGTTTTTTCACCACTTATTGCCACAAATATCTTGAGCATTTTATTATTAATGTTACACAAAGAGCTTCACTGTTGATGTAGTAGACACTATTTACTGGAAATAATATGCTGTCTCCTCCAATAGCATATTCAAAGTGCGGCAGCCGGAGGTGATGGTTGTATGTTGTGTACCTGTGTGATTGTGTGAATGTTCTATTTTCTGAAGAAGGCCATGGCCGATAGCTGAAAGTGTTGTATGTGTGTCTTTTGTATGTGCCTGTCACATTTCGTCGCCACGTCTTTGTGATGTGTTGTAAACTGTCCTTATTACTACATTATTAATTCCAACCTGGACTTTCCATTATTAGAAAAAAAAAATAAGAAACATACTTCTATTCACTCAGTGCATACAGTACTTGGAAATCAAACATAAAATTAATAATTCTTTAAAGTATAATTTTTTAAAATAATAGAATAGTACTAATGAAACAGTGTCTTATATGCTTGTGTTAGAAAAAGTGTCACTGTCCAGGGTGTCCAGCGAACCTTTAAATCTTGAAAACCGGGGAAAAACGTGGAATTCTCGAAAACTGGAAAAAAAAAAGGGCCAGGAAAAACCCTTGAATTTTACTCAAAAACCTTGAATTTTTGATATTTTCTCGAATTTCACATACAGTGAAACTCCACTTTACCATTCCTGGATTTTATGTTTTCCTGCCTTTTACACAATTTTTCGATGAAAGGAGAAAATATAAAAATGCAGTAAATGAAACAGGCAAAATGGAGTACAGACGACTAAGAAATGAGATTGACAGGAAGTGCAAAATGGCTAAGCAAGAGTGGCTAGAAGGCAAATGCAAGGATGTAGAAGAATGTATAAATAGGGGAAAAATAGATACAGCCTACAGGAAAATAAAAGAAACATCTGGAGATAAGAAAAACAGCTCTATGAATATCAAGGACTCTGATGGAAAACCAGTTCTCAGCAAAGAAGGGAAAGCTGAAAGGTGGAAAGAGTATATAGAGAGGCTCTATGAAGGAAATGAACTTAGTGGCAATATTGTAGGAAGGGAGGGAGAAGTAGATGAGGATGAAATAGGAGATACTATACTGAGAGATGAATTTGACAGAGCACTGAAAGACCTAACTCGAAACAAGGCCCCTGCAGTAAATGACATTCCCTCAGAGGTACTGAAGTCTCTGGGAGAACCAGCCATGACAAAATTGTTTCACCTGGCGTGTAAGATGTATGAGACAGGTGAAGTACCCTCAGACTTTAAGAAAAATGTTATAATCCCCATTCCAAAGAAAGCAGGTGCAGACAGGTGTGAAAACTACAGAACCATCAGTCTAATAAGTCATGGTTGCAAAACATTAACACGAATTATATACAGAAGGATGGAAAAGCTGGTAGAAGCCGACCTCGGGGAAGATCAGTTTGGGTTCAGGAGAAATGTAGGAACTCGGGAGGCAATACTCACTTTACGGCTTATCCTAGAAGATAGATTAAGAAAAGGCAAACCTACATTTCTAGCTTTTGTAGATTTGGAGAAGGCTTTTGACAATGTTGATTGGAATAAACTCTTTCAAGTTCTGAAGTAAGCAGGAGCAAAATATAGGGAGCGTAAGGTTATTTACAACTTGTACAAAAACCAGAGAGCGGTTGTCAGAGTGGAAGGGCATGAAAGAGATGGAGTGGTTGAAAAGGGAGTAAGACAGGGTTGCAGCCTTTCTCCAATGTTATTCATTTTGTACATTGAGCAAGCTATAAAAAGGAAAGCAAGGAGAAATTTGGAGAAAGAATTAAAGTTCAGGGTGAAGAATTAAAAACATTGTGTTTTGCCGACGACATAGTAATTCTGTCAGATACAGCAAAGGACCTGGAGGAGCAATTGAACGGAATTGAAAGGTACATATAAGATGAACATTAACAAGAGCAAAACTAGGGTAATGGAGTGCAGTGTAAGAAAATCAGGTGATGCTGAAGGAATTAGATTAGGTAACGAAACAATAAAAGAGGTATATAAGTTTTGTTACTTAGGCAGTAAAATAACAAATGATGGTCGCAGTAAAGAGGATATAAAATGCAGAATGGCAATGGGTAGAAATGCGTTCTTGAAAAAAAAAAAAATGTTAACATGAATATTGATTTAAGCTTAAGGAAGTCCTTTCTGAAGGCATTTGTATGGAGTGTTGCCTTGTACGGGAGTGAAACATGGACGATAAACAGTGCGGACCGGAAGAGGATTGAGGCTTTTGAAATGTGTTGCTACAGAAGAATGCTAAAGATTAGGTGGGTGGATTGCGTAACTAATGAGGAGGTAATGAACAGAATTGGGGAGAAAAGAAATTTCTGGCATACCTTGACTAAAAGAAGGGATAGATTGGTAGGGCACATTCTTAGACATAAAGGAATCGTGTATTTAGGATTGGAGGTAAGTGTTTGGGGTAAAAACCACAGAGGAAGACCAAGACAGTAAGCAGATTCAGACAGATGTAGGTTGCCATTCTTATGTGGAGATGAAGAGGCTTGCTCAGTATAGGGTATTGTGGAGAGCTGCATCAAACCAGTCTCAGGACTAGAGACCCCAACAACACAACACAATTTTTTTCTTGGTTCACAATTTTAATTTGCCCCAGCTTTTGGGTTTAGATATTTACATTTTTCCTGCGATTTATGTTTTATGAAACAATGTTTGAGGAGTTAAAAACTTACATAACTGACATAAATTGAAGCTGCCATGAGTTTTGCCTTTAAGTTGTGTTTAAAACGTTACACAGTAAAATTGCTTGACATTTTTGCGTTTATTGGAATGCATAGTTTGCATTTCATTGTTTATAGTTCGCCATATGGTGCAGTGACTGACTGGATGCGACTGTAATTTACGATCGCTCCCACCAACCTTAATTTATTCAAATGTAGTTTTTCTCACATACTATGATGAGTTTCAAGAATGAATTTATTCTCATTGTGAACTGAAAATATTTATGTAACTACTTTTGTGACGTTTCATAAACAATGTGAATGATAGTTTGCGTATGTGTGGTTTTTAGTACATTGGAAGGGGCAAAGCACACTATAATGTCAAAAAGACAGCACGGTGTAAGAGGTATTTGCGCCTGACAACACAATTCTCAAAAATCATCGTCTGAAGTGTGAAAAAATAAATAAATAAATAAATAAATATGAAGCTTGAAAAATTCGCAACTGGTTCATTCATTCATTATTTAAAAAAAATGAATGACACAGTTGCAGCCTTCACGAAAACATTGATTATGATGAATAAAATGATGTTGTATGTTTCCTATGAAGTTACTAGTTTCAGTAATGCTTTGAAATTCAGATAACGTTTATTACACAATAAACACAGGCCTGCCTAGTATTGTGATGTCTATAACATTATATATTGCACAAAAACTACGGAAATGGAAGTGTTATCCTACAAGCAAATTTTAGTGCTAAAAAGTAATTTCCCGTATTTTACACCATTTTTTAAAATCCCCTTAAACATGTTACATCAGGGTTCCACGATATTTATATTTCACACTTATGCTGGTAGTTTATTGATTTGAATAGCATATCGTAGCTTATCAATAACATAGTAAATTGATGTATTACAGTCAAGTTTTCCGTTTGTGAGAAAGGATGTGGCAAGTGAAGAAATTCTAAGACTCACACTGTTAATTAGAACAAATTTGCCCAGAACATGAGCAGGGCCATATTTAGGGTATGTGACGCCCCTGTGCAGTAATTTATTTTACGCTTCCCCCCCCCCCCCCCCCCACCTCCCCTCACCCCCAACTCTTGGGATTCAAACTGATTTCTCTAAAAGAAGAAGAAGAAGAAGAAAAAAAAAAAGGCACCCCACACTTTTAATATACGATGTTACCGATAATTATGTATTAAGGAACGTAATTGTATCTTTGTGTACATTTTGTATTACTCACGGGTTCTTCATGTATAAAAAATGCATTCCTTCAAATGCAGTCATATATTCAGTACTTTTGTTTTATAAGCAGTTGAAGATATGTAGAAAAACTTTAAAGTGTAATAATTGTTTCTACTTTTTATGTGAAGTTAATAAATGGTGAACCAGGGAAAAATGATTATTCCTTGGAAAACCTGGAAAAAACCTTGAATTTGAAAATTACTTATCGCTGGACACCCTGCTGTCAGAAAAGTTTGGAAAGCTCTGATGCACACATTTCTTCTTATCATAGGCATCCAAAGTGTATATACCAATTTTGTGTAACATTATAGAATTTGACTCGGATTTACTCATACAGTAACTGAGGGACAAATGTATGGTGGAGAGGAGAAACCAGAATAATGCATACATTCTGATTAACAAGAAGAGGAACTTGAATCATACCTAGTTTATGCATAAAGTGTAAAAGACTGCTTCAGATTTTTGTTGTTGTTGATATGGTCTTGAATAGAACATATTCAGTATGTATGGTTAGCTGGTTTACAGGAAGTCTGCATAATTATGTACAAAATATGGCTTGTTTTACTATTAATCATATAATATGGAGCACTGTTCTTCACCAGTATTTTATAATTTTTTTGTGATTCAGCCCCTGTACTATGTAGCAGTCATTGTAACTGATGACCTATAATAAGAACATATTTTAAAAGTATTTGCAAATTTGTACTGAACATTTAGGTCCAGAATGCTCAAAATTTGTTGCTTGTTTTAGGGGCATGACAGTGACATCTGGGAGTATCACTATCACCAAGGACAATTCAAATTTGATTGGTATCAGCATTGGGGGAGGAGCACCATTGTGCCCCTGTCTTTATATTGTGCAGGTACGATTATTTAAACTGAATTTTCCATTTGTCATGTGTAACTGCATAGGTGACATTAGTCTGTAATATGTTTAGACTTAATATAATATAAAGATTAAGTGTGAAGTCCTTTGGGATATTGATCTGACTGCCTGACAAGTCATTTCACTTAACAGATCAAAATTAATAAATGGACATGTGACCAATGGTAACCACTCAACCTGTAGAGGACATGCTGAACAAGAAATAGGCACTGAGGAAGGTCTTTTTGTTATAACTAAACTGTCATCCATGACTCTATATGCACACACATGAACATGCACAAACACACTTAACAGTTTCAGTGGATATTGTTTCTGCAGCCAAGTCTGCAATTCGCTGTTATTCAGGACCTCCTTCCCCCCCTCCCCTCCCATCCACTGCAGAGAACAGTGGTCACTAGTTTGTTGAGCAAATTTGAGTCCACCAGTGGGCTCTCTAACATCATAAGTGGAACTCATCTGTGGAGCACCTTATTACCTTCAAATTGCTCCATACTCAAATCCATCAACTAATCAAAAGAAGCAGGCAGGGGTACAATTTGCACTATTGGATCAGTACCTCTCTATCCTAAGTGTTGAAGATGACCAGATGTCTTTATAGATACCAGACCCCCTTTGGAATTTCTGTGAATGGAGCAGTCCGTACAGATTGAGAAGCAATTACCAACCACTTTGCTGACTATTATGCTCAGAGTTCAGCATCTGTAAATTATGACCCAGCCTTCTGCGCTTTAAAAGAGCAGGAGGAATGAAAGTGCATATCATTTTCTACACACCACCTGAAACTGTACAATGCTCCATTCAGTGAATGGGTATTCCTCTGTGCCCTTTGCCATTGCCTTGATACACCTCTTGGGCCAGACGAAATGCACTACCAGATGCTTACACACCTCTCAGTGGATTACCAGTGTCACATCCCTGGTATCTTTAACTGCATCTGGAGTGAGGGTAATGGCGGGAAAGCATCACGGTCCCATTACTGAAACATGACAAGAATCAACTGGAGGTGGGTAGCTACTGCCCCACTAGCCTCACCAATGTTCTGTGCAAGTTTCTCAAATGCATGGCGAGCTGGCAATTGTGTTGGCTTCTTGAGTCTCGGAGCCTCCTGGCTCTGTCCCAGGGGGTTTCCGTCAAGGTCACTCCACTACCAATAATTAGGCGTTCTTGGAGTCTTGCCTGACATCAGCACCGCATTGCAGTTTTCTTTTTTTTTTTTTAATTATGGAAGGCTTATGGCACAACTTGGAGACATGACATTCTCACTACACTACACAAGTGGGGTCTCAGGGGCCTACTCCCAGTCTTCATTCCAAACTTTTGGCCCTGTGTTCTTTCTGAGTCCAAGTCAGTGCATCCCGTGGTTTACTTCCCAAACCCAAGATAATGGGCTTCTGTATTGAGTGTCCCCTTTTCTTAGCAGGCATTAATGGTCTATCAATAGCTGTTTGGTCGTAGGTGTCGCCCTTGTTGTATGCCAACTGTAATAGCTGCTAGAAAGATTGCGCGAGGCGCCCACCGGCACGGTGTGCCCCGGACAGCAGATGCAGCAAGTAAGGCCTGGCCACCAGAGCGCGCGCGTAGCCTCGGCAGCGTGCTCTACCAGTGGATCAACAACAACTCCGTGAGCAAGGCCCGGCCGAGCCAGTGCGATGTGAGCCGTGCCTTGGCTAACACCCGTGTAAGCACTGCGCAGTTCTAGGCTCTATCATGTGCTGTGTACTACACAAGTGGTGACGAGTAGGGTCATCCTCGCACGTGTTGTTTTGTGCATCGAGTTCCGCAAAGGTCCAGGCATGCTAGCTTTAGTTCAAGTTTTGGTTGAGCAGCAGAAGGAGCTCATGGCCATCATGCAGCAGGCGATTCCGGTGTTGCTTTCAAAACAGTCTTCTCCGGTGCCATTCCCTCCTCCGTTCCCCCTGTATGACGAGACGGTGAAAAATTGGGACGCCTAAGAACATCGTCTGTGGAAGCATTTTCAGGCCTTTCATGTCGACGACACGATGGTATGTCATGCTCTATTTTTGTCGTGAATATCCCCCTCATGGTATCAGGTGTTGTGGCAGTTAACGGCATTGCAAGAACCCTCATCCTTGTCTTTTGACACTTTGTGCTCGTTATTGTCATCCTATTATTGCCGCCTCATGCATGTTGTGGCTGTGCGGGTTGAGGTTTATTAGTGCAAGAAACAGCCCCATCAATCTTACTGTGCCTGGGCCGTTATGTTGCATGGCCTGAGCTGCAAGTGCCATTTTGTGGCGGTTTGTTCGGCCCCCGATAGAGAGCCGAGGCACAGCGCTCTGCAGTTGGAATACCCTTCCCTTGAGGAAGTCCTCTCTATCACTCAATCCTATGAAGTCTCACATGCCGCAGGTCAACAGTTGGAAGCCCAGTGCAACGTGGCGGCGGTGCGGTGAGGCGCGAATGCGTCCGATGCAGTACGGGAGGACGAGGTGCGTAAGCAAGAGTTCTGACCGCCGGCCCCTCTTACCAGCCTGCCCATCGTGCTATACAAAACATGACTGATCAGAGTGTCCCTGGCATTGGGCCCTGTGTCACAAATGCAACAAAAAAGAATGTGGCAAAAGTTTGCAGGTTCAGAGCATATGGACATAGATATTCAGAAAGTTTCAGCCTGTCAATACTACAAACAAGCTCTTAATTGAGGTTTCTATTCTGTTGCGCCAACTCCACCTGCAAGTAGACATGGGCGCAGCAGTGTCTTTGTTGAATGCACAAACATACTCAGACCTCGGGTCTCCCTCATTGGCCCCAGTTCACAGGCGTCTTCACGGATACGGAAAACGTGCATTTCTCTGCTAGGGTAATTCACGACCAATGTTACGTGCCCTATTACCTGTTCTGCCAACCTTTTTGGATTGGATGCCCTTCAGGCTTTTGGCTTTGCGATTTCGGACACCATTCAGTTGGTCTCAGAAGATGTTTCACATCACTCATTGGAATCTTTGACATCAGAATTTTGAGATGTCTCTGAGGAATGCATAGGGTGTTTTCCAATTTTCAGGCCCCCTTAAAATTAAAGCCAGCAGGGCGCCCGGGTTTTTTTCAGGCTAGGCAGAACCCCTTGGTTCTCTGTCCTCAGGTAAAGGCAGAACTGAACCGGCTGACGGCCCTCGGGGTGATTCCTTGGTGTGGTTCTACCCACGTCTTCCAGTGATTGGGCCACGCCTTTAGTTATTGTGAGGAAACCTTCCGGCAAATTGCGCTTTTGTGGCAACTTTAAGGCCACCATCAACTTCCAATCAGTGGTGGACACTTACCCACTGCCTCAATCAGAAGTTTTCACCCAGCTAACAAGTGGCCAATTTTTTTTTTAAGCTCGATCTTTCAGAGATGTACCACCAGATAGCTCTTGATGAGCGGTAATCAACACCCCGTTGGGTCTTTTTCAATACCAGTGTCTGGCCTTCAGGATGGCTGGGGCACTGGCCATATTTCAACATTATCTCGAGCAGGTCACATCAGCAATCCCTCACTGCATCAATTACCTCAATGACATAATTGTCACAGGTTGCAACACGAAGGAACACTTGCACAACCTCTGTACCCTTTTCCTCAAATTCTGGTCCAGGGGCCTGCAGTGCAATCTCAGTAAATCGAAGTTCTTTCAACTGTCCCTCAAATACTTGGGCCATCTCATCTCTAGGCACAGCGTCCAGCCTCTGTCGAGTTTGGTGCAGGTTATCAGAGACCTTCTGTGCCCCTCTTCACTGCAAGTGTTGCAAGTTTTTTTTCAGGTAAGGTCACCTATTACCATTGGTTCATCCCTGGGGCTTCCACCTTGGCTCAGGTTCATCCCCTGTACCACCTTCTGCGCAAGGGTGTGCGTTTTCAGTGGTCTGCCGCATGTGAGCAGGCTTTTGCTTCTTTGAAGGACCGCCTCACATTGGCCCTGTGTTTGGTGACTTATGACCCCTCTAAGCCGTTGGTCCTGGCTATGAATTCTTCGCAGTATGGGGTGGGTGCCATCCTTGCACATTGCAATGTGGATGGTTCTGAGCAGCCGCTGGCATTTGAATCAAAGACTCTTAATCCAGCTCAGGCCCATTACTCCCAGGTGGGGAAGGAGGCCGTGGCATAGTCTGTACTGTGACCAAGTTTTACCCCTTCTTTTATGGCATGAAGTTTCAGTTAATCATGGACCATAAACCATTAATATCATTGTTCAGCCGATGCTCCAAAATTCTGGATAGGGCTGTCCACCGGCTACAGCACTAGGCCCTGTTCCTTTCAAAGTACCAGTATGACATTCATTTTTGCTCCACTGGCCAGCATGCCAACACCAATGCTCTTTGCAGACTTGTGGTGGGCCCAGATACGCAGTTGTAGCGGGAAGAGAGATAATGTATTTTCATTTGGATGTCACTTTCCACCAAGCCGTTGATGGATTCCCAATCACTAGTTCTTGAGTTGGAGAGGTGACGGCAGTGGACCTGGTGCTTCAGCAAGGGGTGTGTCTCGTTCAACGGGGGTGTTCTTCTCAGCCTCCAGGCTGTGCCTCTGATCCTCTTCTCAATTACTTTGTTCTGTGAGACTGCCTCTCCATCTTAGAGGGAGTTCTCCTTCTTTCGACTGTGGTTGCAGATCTCTGCATGGTGGTTTCTGCGAGTTTGCAATGTGAAGTTCTCCACCTGCTACATGAGGAACACTGGGGTGTTTCTTGTGCTAAGTCTATGGCTCGCCGACATGTATACTGGCCCAGCATTGACAGAGAAATAGAACATCTTGTGGGGGCTCGCTCCCAGTATGCGAGCCAACGACGCACTTCAGCATTCGTCATGTTTTCTTGCCCCCCTTTCATCCACCATCAAATGGGGAGGCTGAGCGGATGGTTGCAATTCCCGCTGAATACCTGCAGTTGTCCTGCGCCGCAACAGCCACAGGCTCTACACCTTAAGAGTAGGGGTCTGGGAGGTACATCGTCACCAGAATCAGCGCTGTTGCAGAATGGACCCTCCCCTCCCCACAGCTATCGGCTTCTCAATGACAGATGCCCTGGTCCAGTGCGGCAGTTGCTCTGGGTACTCTCACCTCCTTCCCATCTGAGCCTCAGCCTCTTTGCGAGGAGCCTCACCTGCTGCATCCCCCCCAGGGGAACATTGGCCACCATGGTTGCCAGAGATAACCTGCCAAGAGCTTCCTCCCCCACCCCCCGCTGCCCCCCTCCAGGCTAGCCCGCTGTCTCAGGAGGAAGGTGCCACCATCGGGCGGCCTTTGCCTCCATCCACACCACCTTTTCATCCACCTACCGATGGGGTCATGGACATAGAGTTTGACAGCTTGTCACCAGTTCTGTCCCAGGCTCCAGTAGGAGGACGACGGGGGCCTTTTCATGCGGGACAAATCCACTCATACTCGAAGGTCCCAGTTAGTGTTGGCCCATCCACTCGACTCCAGCACTGCAATGTACGTGGAAGTCATCTCTCCCTCTGGGTACTCTACCTTTCCACTGTGGGAACTACCGATTCGTCACTCCCCGAAGGAGGAGGAGTGTAGTAGCTGTCAGAAAGAACATGCAAGGTATGCACTGGTACGGTGCGCTCTGGACAGCAGATGCAGCAAGTAAGGCCTGGCCACCAGAGCGCACACGTAGCCTCGGCAGCGCGCTCTACCAGCGGATCAACAACAACTCCGAGAGCATGGCCCGGCTGAGCCAATGCGATGTGGGCCGTGCCCTGGCTAACACCCGTATAAGCACTGCGCAGTGCTAGGCTCTATCGTGTGTTGTGTACTACACCAACAACTTTTGTATTTATTTTTGCTCCATTAGAATTGGTGTTGCTGAATGGTGAATACAAGGGCCCATAAAATGGCACAGTCGTGGGTACTGACACATGGCTTCCAGTATAGGCCTAGAGCTGCCAAGGATTGCAGTATCTGTGCAAATTTATTTAAATATTACTAGAAATTGTGTCCTATTGATTTTATATTTAACTGATCTTACTCATGTTCAACAGTGTATGATTGTGTGAAATATGCTGTTAATAAAGCAGTATTTGTTACAGTTGATGTTATTGGTGTTTAAAAATTCTCTCTTCCTAGCAGTTTTCAATTAGTGTCCTCCTAATGCTCTCACGAATGAAAGCATTATATTCTAGTCATGGAACACACTATCGTGTGTCATCTGTATTCTGAAAAATAATCATCTTTGCATCAAAATTGTATAATTTTAAGTTTATAATAGAGGATAGGTAACAACTCACCGTAAAGAGGCTCACTGAGCTGCTGAGAGGAACGAAAATAGATAATTGCTTACACACAACTGAAATTTTTGGCCATGGCCTTTGTCAGAAAAAGAAACACATACATTCATGCAGTCATTTAGACAACTATACACACACAACCACCATGTCCAGCCACTCCAGCACCGGAGTGTCTTTTTCTGACAAAGGCCATGGCCGAAAATTTCTGTTGTGTGTACGTGATTATATATTTTCGTGCCACTCAGCAGCTCGGGAAGCCTCTTTACAGTGAACTGTTACCTATCCTCCATTATTGACATTTCCAATAGGATTTTCCAGTGTTATAGTTTTATGGGTTTGCTTCTTAAAGAAGCAACTCAATGGAATTATTCTTTTTTCCTCTGGGTTTACCACAATGTCATTTTCAAACTGGTTATTGAAATATGTCAGAATTATTGTCATGTGTACATTCTTAGCATAAAATAGATTCACTTAT
This sequence comes from Locusta migratoria, assembly GCA_026315105.1. Classification (NCBI taxonomy): domain Eukaryota; kingdom Metazoa; phylum Arthropoda; class Insecta; order Orthoptera; family Acrididae; genus Locusta; species Locusta migratoria. Next base: position 660,855,365 of record CM048746.1, read on the forward strand.
GTTTATGGCAGGTATTTGACAACACTCCAGCAGCAAAAGATGGCACATTACAGAGTGGGGATGAACTTGTTGGTGTAAATGGCCAATCAGTAAAAGGGAAGACTAAAGTAGAAGTTGCGAAAATGATACAAGCATGCAAGGTAAGACTTATTAGTGATAATTTCCTCACTTTTCTGCTTTTATATGTATGTGTTGTTCACTCAGTTAGTCTCTGTACTGCCAGAATTCTGAAATTTTTCTTGGGAAGTTACCAAATTGGATTTACTGTACAAGAATGACTACAAGCATTAATCTTGTTTTGATTTATATTTGTTCTGAAACTTAGCTATGTCTTACGAAATACTTACTACTCTTTACTAAGTATGTTGTAAGTCATTTAATTGACTTCAGTGGAGAAATTTGCTGTTTTATTCTTGTTTTTCAAGCTGACCATAGTGGTTAAATGTGTTTAAATTCACCATGCTTGGGAAAGATTGAGAAACTTGGTGAAATATGTGCTAACGGTCAGACTAAAACTACTATACGCGGACATTTTGAACCACACACAGCAGCTGCCCAATCAGAGAGCTGCCTCGTCTGTCCGGGTGCCGGCAGTCTCTAGGTGGCATGCTGGTAGCCGCCAGTGCCGCTGTCTTGCGGTCAGCAGTGCACACACAGGTCATTACAACACTCCTCCCCCCTCAGAGGGAAATATCAATGGGCACTGAACAGAGCCAGGTGATGTCCATCGACATGTCCTCAGTAGTAGCAGCATTGGAGTCATCACTGAGCTGGTGAGCTGGCACATCGGAGTACGGACGATACTGATTAGGACGTGGCGGACAGAGGCGGCCTGTCTGCAGTGGGATACAGCAGAGGGCGGAGCCCCCATCTCTGTTGATAGGGTCAGCCCTTGGGTCACTGCGAAGCCAACCTGTACTGTGCTGGGCCTCATCCCTGTTGTCGTTCCGGAGCTGGAAACAGCACGCCCGGGTGTGGAGGTGCCCCCGCGGGTCGCAGGTATCACCGAAGGCATACAGGGTGTCACCAGGGAGAGTGATGCTGTTCCGTCTGGCAAGGCAGGGGGTCCCGTGCTGGGTACCAGATGTGAACCCCTCTGGCGCCAGAGGAGGCAGGGGAGGCGTCGGAGGCGGTAGTGACAGAGTCTGTGGAAGTGGAGGTGGCGTGGCTGGGACCCGGGGGTGTAACTGATCCGAATGTCAGAGTACCATGTCCCTAGCGTGCGGGCGGAACAGATGTGACAGCTCTCGCAGGCTGTGATGATACCCACCAGCCGGTGGGGGCTGCGGCTGAACCTCTGCACCCAGTCAGTGGAGCCCGGGGAGTAACTGTAATCCTTGGCGGATGCAAGGCGCAGCAAAGAAGTAACGACTGCCACGGGATTTGGCAAGAGGCAAACCCCTGCCGATGAGATCTTAAATGTGAGGTAGGGGTTCGATGGCTGGAAAAAATGAGACTTTGCCAGATTGCAACGCAGGCCAGCGGCCTGTAAGACTTGAAAAAGGGCCTGCATGTTGCGAAGATGCTCTGCGTTAGTGGCCCCCTTGACCACTATGTCATCAAGGTAATTTACACAGCCTGGAACAGGGCAGAAGATCGCTGGTGTCCTGGATACACTGAATGTTAACCACTGGTACTGGTAAAGTCCAAAAGTTGTGTTAACAACCAATGGGCATTTGGAGTTCTCATCAAGGGGCAGTTGAAGGTATGCCTCTGCCAAATCCGCCTGAGAAAAAGCCTGGGAGCCCGACAGTAATGCCAACAGCTCATCTGTGCGGAGCAAAGGATAGGAGTCGATCACCGACTGAGCATTAATTGATGCCTTGAAGAGTATGCAGATTTGTAAGGAGCCCAAGGGTTTCTTACCAATGACCAACAGCATGGCCCATTCACTAGAAGAAATGCAGAGATTGAAGGCGGTACAGCTCAGCTTTCAATTGACCACGAAGGACCACAGGAACCTGACGGGCATGAAAAATTATTGGTTGCACTGCAGGCTTCATTGTAATATGGGCCATAAATCTGGTAGCACACCCCAATCCACCAGAAAAGAGTGACGTAAATTCCTGACAAAGGGATTCCAGCTCTTGAAAAGGCACTGTCTCAGACACAAGATTGACAGAATCAGAAATAGTAAAGCCAAAAGAAGTAAAGGCATCCAAGCCAAAAATATTTACTGCCGCTGTATCATCCACCACTAATAAGGTGATTGAACACACCACATATTTGTAGGCCATGGGGGCGGTAAATTGACCCACCCCAGAATATGTTGGTGACTATAACTGTGCAAGGCCCATGCCACCAGAAATAATGGGGGTTATCTCAGCCACGTCTAGGTGTGGAAGTTTAGTAAGGAAACTCAGGCTCCTGTTTCCACTTGTAAACACACGGATTTGTCAAAAATTAGCACCTCGATCAATAATCTGGAGGGTGAAGACTGCAACCCTTGTACAAGGTTAATTTCCATGTCCATCTCTGTAGAAGACTGTTGTGAATGGTATAACAAAGCCATATGCCCTTTTTTTCTTCGGGAATTTGTTGCACATTACCCTGTGCCAAGGGCACGATGCCCTGTCATGATTGAAGAAACAGTACTGGAAGGAGGGGAGTGATTTAGCATGATAAAGAGGCATGAGCCACTGCTGTTGTTCACCCTGTTCCGACTGATAGCAGCCATGCACGCAGGGAGTGGGGCGATACTGCACTGCCCCGACGTCATCACCCTCCCCAAACTATCTCCGTTCCTCTGTGTCAGAAATTGGAGCTACATTCCCCCAGGCTTCAATTTGGTCTCCTACGACCCAGGAAACTTCAAAGGACTGAGCAATATTGAGAATGTCTGCTAAGGTCGGGTTGTTGAACTGCAGAGCCCACTGATGCACCTACCTATCTGGGGCGAGATGCAGAATTGTATCCTGAACCATGTCATCTGCATAATATTCCTAGTGTGTAGCCATGATGAACAAGCAACGGTGGCTGAGCCTGTGTAACTCTGCCGCCTAAGCATGGTAAGACTGGTTTGGATTTTTTCGTGACTGATAGAACTCGACCCTGGCCACTATGACTTGTGTCTGAGGCCGATAGTATGAAGACAGGAGGCGGTGCATATCATCAAAGAATAATGCCCCCTGCTTGGGGGGGGGAGGGGGGAGAGGAGGGGGCAGTTGACCCAACAACTGATAGATACATGGTGATCTCCAAGAGAGAAACAAAGCTTTACACAACGCCAGATCCGACACATTGACGGTGATGAAATGTTGGTGTTCATATGAATCCCAATCTTCCAGGCTATTGTTAAATGCTGAGAAAGGTGGCAGAAAAGAAACAAAGCTCTGAGTAGCAGTCGACGATGCTGTGCCAACCGTCGAAGCTGACTTGTTAGATCCCGATGGAGCAGAGTAGCAACATTCTGCGATAGAAGTCATGATGCTGACTAGGTTTTTGAAGGGAATCAGCCAGAAATTGCACCCAAGGAGGGAGTTGCAAGGCCCCGTCAGCAGGCATGGCTGGGAAATTATAGCCCGCGTAGCCGCCAACAAGCATGTGTAAATTTGACGCACCTTGTCATCAATGTTCTAACGGTCACACTACAACAACTAGACTCTGATGCTGCCAAGCACACACTTAAGGTGATAAACAATAACAGCCTGAGCAGAGAGCTGCCTCGTCTGTCCGGGTGCCAGTGGTTGCTAGGTGGCGTGCTGGTTGCCATTAGTGCCACTCGCAATGTGCATTATTTGGAATGTCTTACGCCGCGACATCACAACAAAATATCTCTTTGTTGTCTTCTTTTTAATGATTTCCAGCTGAGACTGTTGAATATGTTGAACAGTTTTGTACATGATTAAAATTATTCTGGGTGTTGTGCTTTATCATTGTATAAAATATTTTAAAATGGAAATTATAAAACTATATGTGAATGGAAAACGGTCACCAAGCTTTGAAAACTCAGAATATTTCAGAGTAGCCTCTTTCCTATCCTCTACCTTTCATCATGACTCACCTATCACATACTACAGCCACTGAAGTTTTACAAACAGTATGTATTGCCATCGATTCTCCTGTTAACCAGGCATGTCCTGAGGAAGGTTATTGTAATATGACCAAAACATCAGTTTTATTGTTGATACTTTAAAGTATTTTATATAGTGACCTGGTACAACACCTTGAAGAATTTTAATCATCTGGACTCCAGCTGCACAAGTCGTTGTAATTGTATGTTTTATATATTGTAATATTTATCCACTGGAGAGTTTTCTGACCGGTAAAGATTTATATGGTACTGATACATTGTCAGTGAATACTTACTTACTTACTGCATTGGCCACACAATCTGCAGACAGTCTTTGGCCTCACCAATCAGCCTCCTCCAATGTCCTCGGTCCATGTAATTTTCAGACAGACCGAGCATGCTCATATCCTGTCTGATTTGGTTAGCCCATCACAGTTGTGGTCTTCCCCTTGGTATTTTGCATCTGGTGTCTTCTTCCACTACCTGCCTGATCATATGGCCTTCTCGATACATTACCACATTATGTGTCCATGCCACTTCAGTCCAGGTGGCCAACGGGAAGAGAGAATATGCTGAAGGGCTAGTTTCCATCTCTGGAGTTCTGAAGGATTGGTGTGGGTGGGAAATATCCAGATAAACCGGATGGTGTAACACTGTGCCAAGATGTGCTGGTCGTGCACCAAGGCGTGTTTAGCCGCATGGTAATCCTCATTACCAACAAACACTGTCTGTCTGTGACCGTTCATGCGAATGGACAGTTTGTTGCTGGTTATTCCCACATAGAATGCTGCACAGTGCAGGCATGTCAGTTGGTAGATCACGTGGGTACTATCACAAGTGGCTCTGCCTGTGATCGTGTACACCTTCCGAGTTATGGGACTGGAGTAAGTGGTGGTGGAAGGGTGCATAGGGCAGGTTTTACAACGGGGGCGGTTACAAGGGTAGGAGCCAAAAGGTAGGGAAGATGATTTGGGGATTTCATAGGGACGGACTATGAGGTTACGGAGTTTAGGTGGGCGGCGGAAAGACACTCTGGGTGGAGTGGGAAGGATTTCGTGAAGGACGGATCTCATTTCGGGGCAGGATTTAACCCTTTTACGGCTGCAGGGGCGAGCGCCCTGGCTGCCCGCCTGGCTGACGGCGCGATACCAGCTGTGTGCCTGAGCGGCAGTGGCTGACCTGGCCCCATGGCCGCTGTGGGCTACGGCCGCTGCAGCTGCACGCTAGTCGCGCACTGCGGTGACCACACAGCTGCCCTCAATAACACTGTCTATAAAATCAGTATCTCACTGCTCCGCCACAGCAGTTGCAGTTTGTGATACGAAAGAGCCTTCCAAATCTAAACGACATTGTTATAAGATTATCCTAGGATGAGAATGAAAATATTTAAGTAAATTCAAATACCTTTTTGATTTGTCATTGAAAAAACTATAACTTGAGGTGTACGTTACCAAAATATATTACTACAACGTATTAAAGTGTCATTAACATCAGTCGAGTATGTTTCACAACATTTAGTTTTGAAGTCAGTTGTTCGTAGGGAAGACCTGCAAAACTCCAACAGTTCTAGCTACAATCGTAAATAAAAAACAGTTATTGAAATTTATGTAGCAAGAATTAAACAAGAAAAATAATGATGTAATAATGGAATGGAAACAATAAAATAAAAATATTGATAGGTCGTTTGCTTCGTTTGAAATTAAAGCCTAATTTCGATTCACTATGCTAAATAATCCGATAATAAGCATCTGCATGCTTTCTGCTAGCGAATTTATTTTTCAGATATTCACGGAGTGGTAGAGTTTGACTTAGTGGTTTCCTATCTTCATTTCTGACGCAGGCATTCGACTGCCGCTGGCTGAGTTAAAAACTTTTTTTTATTAATTCTATTGCTTTTATTGATTTCTTATTTTTTTCATTTTCTTTTCTTTCAACATTCAAAGTACCTGAAGAAACTAACACTTCCTTAGTTTGTGGTATGTCTCAAAACAATAGAGAGCAGCATTACATTTATTTGCACCTGATTCGTGTCATTTTCCGTTTTGTATTGGCAGTAGACACTACATAACGTCTTTGCGGTATCTCCTTTTTCTCTGTTGCTCCAAAAACCCCGGGATAATGTTATTTTATATTCCAGTCGAAAAGGGCTGTTCTTTTTTATGTCAGTAGCATCTAGCTTTTAGATATTTATGAATGAAATTTCTCCAGTAACTGACGGATTAGTTCTAAGTGGAATTTCGCTAGTGGCTTCTTCTGTATATTCTGCATTTCAAAAATAGTTTTTGCATTGAGCATACTCAAGTCAGTTAAATGAAAGAATACTTTCTTGTACCATTTCTATTTTTCGTAAGCACTGTAGGGACTTAATATCATGTTCGTCCTATCTATCGCACCCACTCACTAATTGTAACTAAATACATAAGTGTGTTTCACTTTATTTCCTCCCATTTCATCATTCTTTTTTTCTGTCTGAGCAAACTCTGGTCCATTTCCAGTGGATAGCATCCAGGACTTATTTATTGTGCACCCCAGACTTCAGTTGTATTTACCTTTCTTGAGTTTATCAAGTCAGGATAGTAAATGTTTCCTGTTTTTACGCACTGTACCACTGGCATTAATGCACTTCGCATGGAGCCATAAGAACAATTCAGGACTCGAATACCAATTGTCTAAATAAATGCCATGTCGTTTGTTGAGGTATGGTAACAACAAACTGACAACGACATCACCTGATTTGCCCCAGTCAGCATTTCCGGATTCTAATTCAGTAGCGGCATCAGTGTAGACAATATAATCCAGAATGTAACTGGTCTGTATGACACAAAGCACGGAAATTTTAATCCCAGGGCTACGTTTGTTTGGAATATACGGTTTGAACCGTAGCCTTCCTCTGAAAAGTAGCAACTTTCGTCAGTTACTAAGTTCTTAAATGGGACTGCAGCTGGTCGGAGTCTCTTTTTGGCGTGTTCCACAATCATGCATATTTTCACAAGAATATCTCGTGATGAGGCTAAATTGTCACTGAAGTGTAATAAAGGCAGTATCGAGTGGCCGATCGCGTTGAGGTGCTGTGCTTAGTCGCGCGAGGCCATTCCCAGTCGGGGGCTGGAATCCTCCCTCGGGCATGGATGTTTGTGCTATCTTTAGTCTTTAGTATAAAATAGTTTATAATTAATTCAAATAAATAATCCCTGAGACGGATTTACGTCTCAAATATGTCAAAGACATTATTGATAGATCTGAAGCATTGAATTAAAATTTGTGGTGCAGCCGGGAATTGAACCCGGACCTCCATGCTTACTAGGCACGCATCTTAACCGTTAGACTACCACACCACTAACGATTAAGGCACCTTGGAATAGTCTATGTACGATTTCCCTCTACAACAAAAACTTTAATTCAGCTTCTTTGTTCGAAAGATAATTGCCACTACTGCCAAGGCTCTCCATGCAGCGGAATACCACCTCAGCAATGGACATGGTGGAACAATCCGGTTATGGTGATATAAATATCAATTAATTCGAATAAATAATGCCTGAGACGGATTTACGTCTCAAATATGTCAAAGACATTATTGATAGATCTGAAGCACCACAAATTTTAATTCACTGCTTCAAATCTATCAATAATGTCTTTGACATATTTGAGATGTAAATCCGTCTCAGGGATTATTTATTCAAATTAATTGATATTTATATCACCATAACAGGATTGTTCCACCATGTCCATGGCTGAGGTGCTATTCCGCTGCATGGAGAGCCTTGGCAGTAGTGGCAATTATCTTTCGAACAAAGAAGCTGAATTAAAGTTTTTGTTGTAGAGGGAAATCGTACATAGACTATTCCAAGGTGCCTTAATCGTTAGTGGTGTGGTAGTCTAACGGTTAAGACGCGTGCCTAGTAAGCATGGAGGTCCGGGTTCGATTTCCGGCTGCACAACAAATTTTAATTCAATGCTTCAGATCTATCAATAGTTTATAATTAGTTTGTAAGTTTAAGAGCTGATGACGCCGCAGTTAAGTCGCATAAGCTTAACAAACATTTTAACAAATGCAGTATCACCTTGTACCTGTCTCGGGCCATTATGTCAGAAAATACTGGTGTTTGCAGCAAGGAATCTTTTGACCAATATTCATTCACTGCTAACTGTTTGTACCTTGGCATAAGGAGGGAACAAGCCAAAAAGCAATAAAATTCTGGAGCGTCTATAGATTTCCATCTTGTTATCTGCTGGGCACTGTTGTAATTTTCTCGGTGAGAAATGTATAATACTTGTTCATATCTACAAATAACTGAGATACATTCAAATGAGATAAAGTACAATAAATAAATAAGTAATCTAAATGAGTTGCTTATTCATCGAAATCTACCTTTAAACCACTAAAAGTGTTCGCGAAATTGTGGCGATTCGCCGCAGGACGATTATCTGACCAGCCATAAAATCTTTTTCGTATCGAAATTTCACTTAACACATCCTCTTAAGAAGAGGAATCTTCTGCAGAAGTTCTTCGTTGTGTTTAATAAATACCGTTAGTTCCATACACATCCAACTCTTCGTATAAAGAAAGGATGTAGTAGCACTATCATCATCGTCACTACTATTCATGAGGATGTCCATTATTTCATTGTTTGATAAACAACGTTTTGAAATTGTAATGACAATACAGTGAGAAGCTATTCTCTCGCCAAACGAAAAATACAGGACGGGCCCGATGGAGAGCTCGTGAGCAGGAAGGCCCGGAAGTGAAAACTGTCGTGCTTACCGACAAAACAAAGAAGACCTGTTAATGGCCGTGCCACCAAGAATGTTGAGCCACGGATAAAACCGAGTCGCCGCCGCTCCATTGTGCGCCCGGGTCCCGGGCGTAAATGAATGCCCTTAGCCTTCAGGCCGCTCTACGTGCTGGGCGTATATGAATGCCGGTAGCCGTCTGGGTCTCCTGCCTGCCGGGCGTTCATATACGCCCGTAGCCGTCTGGGCCTTATAACTGCCGAGCATACATGTATGCCCGTAGCCGCGAAAGGGTTAAGGAAGTCATATCCTTGCTGAAGAGCCACATTCAGAGTCTGCTCCAGTCCCGGAAAGTATCTGGTGACAAGAGGGGCTCTTTTGGGATTCTTCGGTTGAAGGCTCTGAATTTGGGGGGATGAGGAAGTGGCTCTGGCAATTTGCTTCTGTACCAGTTTAGGAGGATAGCTGTGGGATGTGAAAGCTGTTAGTAGGTTATTGGTGTACTGGTTCAGAGATTCGGTACTGGAGCAGACTCGTTTCCAACGAAGACCTAAGCTGTAGGGAAGGGAACGTCTGATGTGGAATGGATGGCAGCTGTCATAATGAATTGTTTATTGGTAGGTTTAATGTGGACGGATGTGTGAAGTTGGCTGTTGGACAGACGGAGGTCAACATCGAGGAAAGTGGCATGGGATTTGGAATAGGACCAGCTGAATTTGATCGGACCAAAGGAGTTGAGGTTGAAGAGGAAATTCTGGAGTTCTTCTTGACTGTGAGTCCAGATCATGAAGATGTCATCAATTGATCTGTACCAACCTTTGGGTTAACAGGCTTGGGTATCCAAGAAGGCTTCCTCTAAGCGTCCCATGAATAAGTTTGCATACGAGGGGGCCATCCTGGTTCCCATGGCTGTTCCCTTTTAGTTGTTGGTATGTCTGGCCCTCAAAAGTGAAGAAGTTGTGGGTTATGATGAGGCCGGGTAGGGTATTAAGGAAAGAGGTTTTAGGTAGGGAAGTGGAGGGTCAGCGTGAAGGAAATACTCCATCGCAGCAAGGCCCTGGGCATGTGGGATATTTGTGTATAAGGAAGTGGCGTCAGTGGTTACAAGGATGGTTTCTGGAGGTAACAGGCTGTATAAGGATTTCAGGCGATCGAGAAAGTGGTTGGTGTCTTTGATGAAGGATGGGAGACTGCACATGATGGGTTGAAGGTGTTGGTCTATGTAGGCAGTAGTTATAATCTGACAGCTGGATAATCTGATGTTTTCAACAGCTGTCGGACTATAACTATTTTAAATTAATATACATATGATTATATAAATCAAATTATTCTGACGATGCTCTTGTATACATAGTGAAACTGGTAAATTGAATAAATAATTATTGTGAGTTGTGGCTGCTTATAAAATCAAACTTATTTTCAGCAGTCACTTTCTCCTACATGCAATATCTGCTCTTTCTAATTATGACTATATTAGTACTTCCATGTGTAACAAAGGTACAAACCACCAACAATACCTCCATTTTGACAGCTACCACCAATTCCACACCAAAAAGTCCTTTCCATACAACCTTTCCAAATATGCCAAATGTCTCACGGAGGCCTTCGCCGACCGAAATTACATTCTAAACTTGTACTGTCAAGAAGGAACTGACAATAATCTGTAGTGAGAAAGTCGTATCATATAATGAGAAATGTTTGGTGCATTTTTTACCAGTTTTGATGTAGTAGGTGGTATCTATTAACGAGGGAGCTATGAAAAATCTACTCTGACCCAAACAATCCACAGATGGCAAAGAGAAGAGTACAGGTTATTGAAAACTTGATGCAACATGAAGGTATTAGGCTGGCTACTGGGGCATTCAGCATCAGCCCCATATCCAGTCTCTGTGTTGAGCTGCTGAACCATCACTTCATGTGTGGCGACAGCTCCTAATGGCATGACAGGCGTATACCACACAGCTTGCACCGTACACACCTGCATACCATACTATTGCACAGCCTCTCTGGGGGGCACCACCTTGACATAGCACTGTCTGTGCGGGTGGAGAGGCTTATGTTTTCACGTGAAACTGAGGGCTATAACGAAAGTAGAGAACCTACTGCTGAAAAGGCCTCAGCCGATGGATCAGACTAAGAGTGTCCCACAACGTCCTGTCTTCCTTATCCATTCCTGGTCCCTTTCCAATTCCCAAAATACCAAACACTAGGGGGCTCTCACCTGGGGAGTATGTCGGGTGGCAGTCCCATAAACCCCCTTAGCTAAGTCTGACATTCTTCCACTTACTTGTGTCAGGCTTCTACTGTTTTCTTTCCTATTGTCCTCCCTGGAAGTGGATGAAAAAGGAAGGAGGAAACAGAGTAGGCATGGGAAGAGAGGTTAAGGATTGGAACATGGAATGTGCTCACATTATTGCAAGTGGGAAAGCTGGAAAATGCCAAACACGAAATGTTGAAGAAAAGACTAGATGTACTAGGTATGTGTGAAGTGAGATGGGGGAGCAAGGGAGAGATGGCTAGTGGAGAGTACCAATTGTTTTACCCAGGCATGGAGAAGAGTGGTAGCTTTGGTGTAGCAATTATGATATGAAAACAGCCGATAAAGAACATATTGAGAGTGGAGTATGTAGATGAAAGATTGATGATGATGATGATGATGATGATGATGAGATTAAAAGATGACAAGAAGGACATAGTTTTAATACAAATATACATGCCAACAAGTTAACACATGGATGAGGAAGTAGAGGAATATTACAAAAATATTGAAGAAATCATGGCTAAGGAAAAAAGAAATGCTTGCATCATTGTAATGGGGGACTTGAATGCAGTGGTAGGAGAAGGAAAAGAGGAGGAAGTGGTTGGCAGATTTGGACTGGGAAATAGGAATGACAGGAGTGACAGGGTGGCTAACTTCTGCAGAGAAGATTCTCTTGTGAATGGGAACACCTTGTTTGAACACCACAAAAGAAGAAGATATACAGGGATATCTCAGCTGAATGATGGCAGGTACCAAATTGATTACATCATTGCACAGAATAGGTACAAAACTGCCTAAAAATGCAAGAGCACACCCTGGAGCAGCCATAGATAAGGGCCACAACTTGGTGATGGCAGACTTGCGCATTAAGGTGAAAAGTGTGAGAGGAGGAAAACCGAGAGAGAAATTTGACTTAGAAAGATTAAAGGAAGAGGGTAACAAAACTGAGTTTGAAAACCCTTTTTGGGATAGAGGGCCTAAAGAAGAGATCTCAAATGAGATATGGAAGAGATTGAGCCCAAAAACTCAAGGAATCTGCAGTAGTAGTTTTAGGGATGTGGAAGCTCAAAAGAGAAAGTAAAGAGTGGGTAACTAATACAATGCTGTGCAGGAGGGAAGAGAGAAGGAAACGGAAGACAGTAGGAACTGAGGAAGGGAAAAGAATGTTTAGAAAGCTGAATAATGAACTAAGGAGAGAAACAGAAGAGGCAAAAAAGACATGGTTGAGAGACAGATGTTGGGAAATAGAGGAACTAGAAAAGGAAGGAAAATATGAAATGATGTATAGATTAGCTGCTGATCTAATCTTTGAAGCAAAGAAAAACAGGAAAAGTATTGAAATAGAAAGAAGTGACCGCACAGTGGATCATAAACTGGAAGAAGTGTTGGGAAAGTAGCAAGAATACATAGAGTGCTTATATGAGGCCGATCAGAGACCGAACAATACTGAACTGGAAGAGGAGATGAGAGTTACTGAAGAGGACAAAGGATGCTGCATCTTGGTAGAAGAAGTAGAAAAGGCTTTAAGATAAATGAAGAATTGCAAGCCAAGTAGAATTGATGCACTACCAGCAGAGTTGTTTAAGAGCCTTGGGAGTAGTGGGGTGAAGGAATTAATTCATCTATGTAATAACTTCTTAACTTCTTTGCTTTCTACAGTATGTCTGCCTAGGTGTGTTTGCGTTTGTGTAAATGTATGTGTGTGTGTGTGTGTGTGTGTGTGTGTGTGTGTGTGTGTGTGTGTGTGTGTGTGTGTGTGTATTTGTTTACCTTCCTTTTCTCCCCCCAAGGTATGTCTTTCCTCTCCCGGGATTGGAATGGCTCCTTACCCTGTCCCTTAAAACCCTCATCATTTCCTTTTCCCCGCTCCTTCCCTTCTGCCTGAAGAAGCAACTGGGTTGTGAAAGCTTGCGTTTGTGTGTGTGTGTGTGTGTGTGTGTGTGTGTTTTATTTATTTGTGCTACTATCACACCTGTGCTCCTTTGCCTGGAGAGTATTCTTCATCTATTATATATGTAATAAGATATATGAAAAAGGTGAATGGCCTGATGACTTTTTCTCATCATTGAGAAGAAAAGAAATGCCAAGAAATGTGAGGATTTTCGAACCATAAGTTTGATTTCTCATGCAGCAAAGGTTCTGCTACAGATGATAAATAGACTGCATGGAAGACTGGGAAAAAGTATTACAGAGGAGCAGTTTGGTTTTAGAAGAGGAAAAGGAATGTGAGATGCTATTGGACTGCCAAAAATTATAGGCGAGAGATACATCGAAAGAGGAAGAGAAGTGTATACTGTTTTCATTGACTTGGAGAAGACCTGCAACAGAGTGCAGTGGAATAAGTTAATGGACATACTAAGAAAGAATGGAATAGAGTGTAAGGACAGAAGGCTGATTAAGAATCTATACCTGAAACAGAAAATAAGAGTACAAATTAGGAATGAGATGACAGAGGAAAGCACAATAGGTAGATATGTGAGGCAAGGTTGCTGTCTCTCCCCAATACTGTTTAACATATACCTGGAACACATCATTCAGAAATGTATGAAACAAAACAGAGGTGTATGGGTCTGTGGTAGGAGAATAGAAGGTGTTCAATTCGCTGATGATATGTTATAAATGGCAGAGAGTGAAAGAACTATGAATGAAATGTTAAATGTAAGACGTGTGAGGAATTTGGAATGAAAATTAATAAGAAAAAGAGAAAATGTATGGTTATAAATGCAAAAGTAGGAACAACAATAAGGCTAGTTCAGGAAGTAATAGAGCAAGCTAGTGCTTTCTGTAGTAAATAATAAATTCGTATTGCCCGCTATGAACAGTATCTTTTGTTATCAGTGACTTATGTCACGTGTATGTACATGATCGTGTAATTGTTCAATTGTGAAATACAAGATTCTTTAAGCATTTTCTACGAGTGTTCATAAAACTTTCAAATACCTGGGAAGCATAATTACAGAAGATATGAGATGCCACAAGGAAGTGAAAACTTGCATAGCAATTGCCAAGGAGGCATTTAATAAGAGAAGGAGGAGGCTTCTATGCGGCCATATGGACAGGAATCTGAGAAAGAGACTGACAAAATGTTTTATATGGAGTGTGACACTATATGGTTCTAAGACATGGACACTGAGAAAAGAGGACGAAAGGAGATTAGAATCATTCGAGATGTGGACTTGGAGGAGGATGGAAGGGATAAAGTGGGTAGACAAAGTGAGGAATGAAGATGTGTTGAGAAGAGTGGGTGAAGAGAGAGAAATTGTAAAGGTAATCAGAAAGAGGTAACGGAATTGGCTTGGCCATTGGATGTGAAGAGGACTCTGAAGATACCAGATGGTTGACAGTATAAAGATAGGAAGCTTACAAGAAAACAAAGAGGGTAGCAAAAGACAGGATTGCATGGAGAGCTGCATGTGAAGACCTGCCTTAGGGCAGAACACTGGTGATGATGATGATGATGAGCCTCCTATGGAAAGGCTTTATCATAATCGGCTTAAAGCAACGAAGCCTTTTGGGATTCACACTAAGGATTGTCTTTTCAATGTGGGTGTGGCTGGCTTTAACCTTTTATGCCAAGGTTAGAGCAGATTTCCACCTTGGCTACTATGAAAGTTCTTTTAGGTTTGAGACATTTAAAAAAAAAGAATGCACACATGACTCTACTCTTCACTTTGAGTTTTTTAAAATTTTTTAAAAATTTTCATCATTTTCATGTTATCAGTATTTGCTTTCTTACTGCCTACTATGTTTTTTCCAGCAGAACTGTTTGCGATCCTCATCGCACTAGAACAAATGCGGCGTGTTCAGGGCCATTGATTTATTATCTGCTCTGATTCCCGTAGTGCCCTACAATCTCTACAGAACATTTACCCAACTGAGATGATAACACAGTTGATTCATGAGCAACTGTACTTCCTCCAATGGAGGGGAAGCAAGTGTTATAACTTTGGACACCAGGACATGTGGAAATCTGGGGCATTGAAACTGCTGACTAGATTGCCAAAGGAGGTTTGCAGTGGCCAGGATGTAATACCGTGTGCTATTCACCTTCAGAACGTCCTCTCTCTGATGTGCCAGCAGTCCCTTCAGTTGTAGGAGGAGACATGACTGGCAGTGGCAGGTAATAGGCTTAATAAGCTATGGTTGATTAAACCAAGTCTGACCATGGTGTTCTTCTGGCAGTGACTCGGATGCAATGAAGTGGCCCTAACACGACTGCAGATCAGATGCATGCATTTTTATTTACACACTAGCTGTCAACCCAGCATTGCCCGGGTGTTTATTTATTCTACACTCTCATAGCCCATATCCCCTTCCCCCTTCCCTCTGTATCCACTTCTTTCTCTCCCATCTCTCATTTCCACCTTTCCCTCTCTCGGCAAAGTTTTGTACAAGGTACCCTCTGTCATCTACCATACAAAGATTTATGTACCCAGTGATTTTTCTCTTGGTTTAAAGGTCATGCATGCTAAAATTCATTAAGTGCCCTCCACCATGCACCGAACAAAACTTGCTTTTAAGGTAGAGTGTGCAAAAGTTCATCAATATCACAACAAAACTATAGATTTCTATGCAATAGAAACACAGGGTCACATTGAAAAACACACTTTGCTGTTCTCAAATATTCTAGTTTTATTTCATACAACCCTTGTTCTGAGAATAACAAAAACAACAAAAACGGATCTGTGAAATCGGTCAAGCTGTTCTCAAGTTATGCCACGACCAAGGTATTTAGGTATCCATTTTTATGTTGCAAAGTACCCTCCCCCATGCACAATATGAAACTTAGGTAGACGGTGATGTTCCTCTTGTTTTGAAGCTCAAGCATGGGAAATTTTGTGAAAATCGGAATGAAACTGTAGATTTCGTGAGTCTGTAGGAGAAGTATGCTCTGCCATACACCTATCACAAAATACTTTCTTAGCTGACGTTTTCTACCTCTAAACTACATTCGTACCAAATTACAGCTTCCTAGGTGAAGTACTTTTTGAGATTTCGTGTTTAGTCAGTGAGTGAGTGAGTGAGTGTTCTTTCGCTTTTATACAGATAGAGATTGAGAAAACAGATCACTTAATTTTTGGATGCAAGAGAATTAAGGTAGACTTGCAGACAGAAGTTAGTAGTAACATGCAAATCTGTAATGCTAACCTTATCTGATACAAGTTCATGCCTTATGCGACAGTTTTACGGCATTTACAGCGAAGCTGTTGTGAGTGGCAGACTTATTTTCATTTCATTTTGTGTGTGTGTGTGTGGGGGGGGGGGGGGGTTGGAAGTGGGAGGGGAGTTCAATTACAAATGCTTCATAAACATCTGAAATTACATGCAAACTTTGTTGCAGGCCCTAACTACTCCCATTTTCCAATAATTGATGCATAAATCTGGGTATTCTCACGAGGTGGCCTCTCATTATTTATGACATCGTATCTCTTGAGCTATGTGTCGTGCTCTTTTGTTTTTGTGCCAGGAACCTTTGTTGGCATACGGTGAACAGTTCACCAAAGTTTCATTGCAATCGAATGAATAGTTTATGAATACATAGAGGACATACAACAAACATTCATTTTTATATGTATAGATGAGAATCCCCCATTTTTAATGCTTATGCTATTCAAATAATGTGTGCCACATTTTAACTGAGTGCATTTTATATAATGCTGTGGGGGCAGGTGTTATGCCCTCTATTTTACCTGAAAATGAGATGAGTGTGACTAAGGTTTTAAAGTCTTTTGGGTTGTTTAGACTCTGACCTGAAACTTTTAAGCTGGAATTTTAGTGTGTTGTAGAGCAGCTGGCTCATCCTGTTTTATTCCCATGATCAGCCAGGTTCATCTGCTAAGTTGTTTTAACTACTTCCCTAAACTTCCTCTTTAGGCATAGTTCTTCTGTCACTCGTGTCTCTCATTTTATGTGTTTGACCTCGATTGCATAAGTGTTTTGCAAGATTAATTATCTTCTCCTTCTACTGCTGGTTATACTTCCCTTTTCTCGTTACTCTGTTCACAATCCTGTCATACTACACTTCATTGAGCATTAAAGACCTCAATGTTGTGTGCGCGAAACATCATATCCATCCATCCACACACACCTAATGGTCTGCCTGGCCTATGCAGTCCAACTACACTCTGCCAGACAGTGCCCTACCCATGATTTGTCTCAACCAGTTCCGTTTTGAGAAGGTTTTCACGTGTTGCAGGCTCACCACAGCTGTCATCTATGTGTGATTGTGAGAGTTTTTATATTTCTTGCAAAGGATCTATGAGCCAAAAGCTTTCAATGAGTAGCCTTATATATGTGCCTTTGTGCAACTCATCGTGATGAGTACCAATATATCCTTCTCAAAATATTGTTTTCTGAGGCCGTGGTAGATTATTCTATAACTTGTTCATCAAGGTAATATCAATGTTTAGTATTTACCTTCATCTATTCTCTCTTCTGTAGGAGGTGCAAGGAATCCCAGGTGTGGGAATCTGAACAGTGGCAAATACGCCACCAGTTTTCACACAATATGGCAGGCACAATCTGTAATAAAATGCTTTACTTAGAGAGTAACTTTATCTTTTTATTTACAGTATACCATATAAAAATGAAATCTAATTACATAATCCACATATTTCACTTTTTTATAACTTTCAATACATTTATTGAATCAAGACAACTTGTAAACACAAGGGAATGGGCTGCTTGAAGGCAGGAGTGCTCATCCTAGACTGCCGGCAGTCTCATCCATGTCCGCCAGTCGCCCAGATGGTGCTTGCGGCGGAGCCTGCATTTGCAGTGCCGCTGTTTGGTGGACCGATGGGTGGCAGTAGTTTTGAACAATATGCGGCCGGAGCAAAACTTTCCCTTTTAAGAAAAACATATCAAAAAAATACAGATATAGAGAAAATGAAACATCACAATGAACACTAGGTTGAAACAAATTAAATACTTGTAAGTTCACAAATAAACTAAAAAAAAAAAAAAAGCACTTCTACTTCCACTTGTTGATTTTCACAATTACTCGAACGAAAAGTAGTTACACACGAAAAAAAAACTGTTGCACTCGTATGTCACTTTGCACTTTGGCACTTTGCGCGGTGCTTTTCTAGAACTCTTTGGACAGCACTTATGTCCGTGTGTTCTTCTGTGACTGAAGTGAAGTCTCTCAGAGGTACTTTGGAATACGGTCGGAAGTGTCCAGCTCGGGTTTGATGTGGTCTCGATCTGAGGTTAGGAGACATGTACTCGTGGAGATTTGCCAGTTGAGTGTGCTGTAGAGGAGGGAATACTGGTGACATGGGTAGTTCATCTCCTTTGTGAAGGGATCCGGCTGGTGGGCTTGCTGGTGCTTTATCTGTGTGGACGTCCTGCCTGGCTGGCAGGACCTGCAGTGCTGGAAACAGCACAGTGTCCACGTCCATATCTAAGGGACACTGCTCGAAGGCAGGAGCTGTGGCTGACAACGGTGAGACGTGCTTCCATAGTTGGTCAATAAGCTGTTCAATGTCTCCTGCCGCTGAGCATACCGTGTAGAGGCACCATCCCCTGGGTTCTAGTATGCGGCCCTGTATCCATTTCTGATGTTTGCTGTATCCCTGTACCCATACCGGAGCACCCATTGAAAATTTGCTGGCAGTGGCAGGAGGCTGGTGGCTGGTAGGAGGTCGGATTTGCTGAAGGAGTGTGCACGGCTGTCTGCCGTGCGTTAATTCCGCAGAGCTTGTGTGCCCTGAGGTGTGAAACGGTATGATGCCAGGAAATATGTGAGTGCCACATCTGTGGTGGCTGAGGTAAGCAGACTTTTCATTTGATTGTTAAACGTCTGAACGAGTCATTCAGTTTCCCCATTGGACTGGGGGTGAAATGGAGGAGATGTGATGTGTTTGATGCCTCTGTGGGCACAGAAGGCAGAGAGTTCAGGTTACAGGAATTGAGGATCATTGTCAGATACCAGCGTAGTGGGAAGTTCATCCAGAGCGAATATTTTAGTGAGTGTGGAAATGGTGGCCGCCGTGGACGGAGAGGAGACCCAGACAACAAAAGGAAAGTCGGAGTATGAATCAATAACAAGTAACCAGTATATGCCGAGAAGCTGAAAAGGCACCCAGCGAAATCTATGTGGATGCACTACAATATGTGTGTAGCATTATGCCAGGATGATGTAGACGTCTTCGGAACCGGCATCTGGGAGTTGCACGCTTTGCAGGCAGCAACCATATGGACAATGTCGGCATCGATGCCCGGCCAGTAGACATGGCATTGAGCCAGCGTCTTGGTGCAGGAGACACCCCAATGGCCATGATGGATGAGCCTTAGAACTTCCTTCTGGAGACTTGATGGAATAACCATTCTCAGCAACGCTTCATTGGTGGAAAGGAGAACTACGCCATTCCTAGATGTGAGGCAAAAATGTAGTGAAAAATAATTCCAAAGTGGGTTAGATGACTTCCTGGAAGGGTTGTCCGGCCAGCCACCCGTGATGTGGTGTAAGATGTGGCGTAGCACAGGGTCGGGTGCTGTAGCGGCCGCTATGCAGTCACCTGTGATTTTGAAGCCTTTAGCAACCAATTTTTCTACCTCATCTAAGTGAAAACAAAGAAGTTCATCCCGATTGAAGACAGGGTTGGGGCCCTTGGGAAGGCGAAACAGAACATTTGCACTGGCGTGCTGCGCCGTAGGTTGGAAATGGATTTCCTAATTCAAGTGGGACAGGAATAAGGTCCATCGCCGGAGTCTGTGGGAGGCCTTGTCAGGTACTGAAGCTGTCGGACTGAAGAGAGACTGAGGGATTTGTGTTCGGTAAAGAGATGGACTTTTGTACCATTTAGGAAAACACTGAATTTTTGTAAGGCATATACGATATCGAGAACCTACTTCTCTATTTGAGAGTAGTTTTGCTGAGAGGTGTAGAGAGTGTCTGATGCATAAGTTATGGGGTGACCTGATCAGTCTTGATATCTATGGGAAAGAACAGCACCAATTCCATGCTGTGAGGCATCAGTGGCAAGAACTAACAGTTGACCCAGTGTGTAAGTGTCTAAACATGGGGCAATGTGCAGAAGAGTTTTGAGGCAAGTGAAGGCATGTTCACATTCCTCGGACCACTGAAATGCGACACTTTTGCAAAGCAGTTTCTTCAGTGGGTGGGCAACCTCCACTGCAGAGGGCAGAAACTTGTGATAATACGCTATGGTGCCCAAAAATGCTTGCAACTCTTTGATGTTGGTGGTTCGAGGAAGAGCTTCAATTGCAGCAACGTCCTCACGAAGCAGCCTAATTCCATCATAAGAGAGTTGAAACCCCAGGTACACAAAAGATGACTGAAAAAACTGTGACTCTGAAAATTGCATTTGATGCCAGTAGCATGCAGGACAGAGAAAATCATGTGAAGATTGCGAAGGTGTTCCGCTGTAGTGGAACCTGTGTGACTATATTGCCCTGGTAATTAACACATCCCAGGACAGTGGCCCGTAGTTGTTCCAAAAAAAAAAAAAAAAAAAAAAAAAAAAAAAAAAGTGCTGAAAGATTGCAGCAGCGATTGTGACGCCAAGTGGGCAGTCTCTGATATTGAAATAAGCTGAAAGGTGTGTTGAGAACAAGGAACCAACGACAAGCTTCGTTGAGCAGAAGCTGATGATAAGCCTCAGACTAGTCAATTGTAGAGAAAAATTTTCCCCCCGCCAATGTGGAGAACATTTCGTCAGGGCACAGCACGGGGCATGTATCAATGAGATATTGTTATTGTGCGTTGATGGAGGTGCCAAAGTGCCAAAGAGACGAAGACTACCATTAGACTTGTGAATGACAGCTTGTGGTATGACCCATTCACTAGCAATAATTGGAAGCAGAACACCAGAAGCAGCGAGCCGATAAAGTTCCTCTTTGACATCATCATGCAGCACCACTGGAATTGGCTGCATGCAAAAGAACTTTGGCCTGGCCGCTGGCTTGAGTGTGATGTGAGCTTCAAAGTTGTTTGCGCGCCCCAAGCCATGAGAAAAAGTATAGAAAATTCTGCAGACAGGGATTCTAAGTGGGAGTATGATATTTCCTCTGAGACGACATTGACAGTGTCATCAGTGGAAAATCCGAACATGCGGAAAGTGTCATAGCCAAACACATTTTTGGTAACCGAGTGATCCACAACACACACTGTCAGAGTACAAACGACTGATTTGTAGGATATCTCAATTTCCAGTTGTCCCAAGAGTGAAATTTGTTGACAATTATAAGTGCACAAGCAGAGTGTAACAGGTGACAATGGGGGCGAACCCAACATTGTGTATGTCTGAGAAGTAATTAAGGTGGCTGCTGAGCCCATGTCGATCTGAATGTAAACATCCTTCCCGAGCATTTGACCATCAATATACAATTTATTTGTTGAAGAAAGTGTGGAACTTATGAAAAATATTGAGTCATTATTGACGTCACTATCACGGACGACCTGTACTGTTTTAGACATGCACACTGAGGACATATGACCTTTTTTCTTGCAATTGTGGCATGTGATCCTATGTTGGGGGCAATTGTCATGCAAGTGCTGTGTGAAACATTGAGGACAGGAGTGCAGTGAAGAAGTAGCAGAACCTTGTTTATTTGTAGAGCTGGTGTGCTGCTTAACTTTCCTGTGCTTGATCTGTGTTTGAATTGCAGCGACATCGTCCTCCGCACAGTGCGAGGTGGTGTCAACAGGTGCCCTGTCTGACTGAACATCACAAACATCGCCCTGCGAATCTATTTGTGCACCTGCAGCTCTAGTGAAGGATTTTCAAGTTGGAGGATCCTCTGCCAAACTTCCCTGTCTGGAGCAGAGTGTAGAATTGCATCCCTGACCATCTTATGTGCATACGATTCTTGATGAATTTCAGTCACGAATTGACACTTGCAACTTACCCCTTGTAGCTCTGCTGCCCATGCCCTATAACTTTGATCTTGCTTCTTTTTCCAATGATAAAATGCAATGATTGAAGCAACAACATGGGTCTGTTTCTAGTAATAGGATGTTGGCAAAGAGCACGTTTCGTCAAACGTGGGAGATGACAGTTCTTTCAACGGAGCCAAATGAGTAAACAGATGATACAATTTTGGAGAGATCCAAGACAGGAATAATGACTTACAAAGTTGATTGTCATCAACGCTGAAAGCCGTGAAGTGCTGGCAGACATGCTTCTCATAGTTGATCCAGTCTTCTGCAGCTTCCTCGAATGGCGCGAATGTGGGTATGTTCAACGGCGTTATTCATTGTGGTTAGATGCAGCAAGAAGTTGTTGCAAGGCAGCGCAGAGCTGCTTTTGCCTCTCCACTGGCGAGTAGTTGTTTGAGCTTAGCCATACCGGAACTTGGTATGAATTCCATCCTTGTTGCCACTAAAAGTGTTATAACTTTCAATACATTTATTGAACGAAGAAAACTTGTACGCACAAGGGAATGAGCTACTTGAAGGCAGGAGTGCTCATCCTAGACTGCTGGCAGTTCGTCAGTCCTGCCGCACGTCCACTGGTCACCCAGATGATTTTTACGGTGGAACCTGCATTTGCAGCGCCGCTGTTGGCAGACTGACAGGTGGTGGCAGTTTCGAACAAGACGCGACCGTAGCATACTTCGTCTTGAACAGTATCATCTTTCTTTGGTTAAAAACCAGATATTACATCTGCAATATAAAATGGTTTAGTTCCTTGAAACAAATTGTTTTTAGTATTCTTACACTCATGGCTAATGTAGAACAACATTTAGCAGTTTCCTATATATATATATATATGGCCACAATTTGTATCCACAATATTTGAAACTCCTCTCATTTGGATGGAAAACACCACTGCAGACCACTGCTATACCAAATGATCCAACCCGAAGTCCAGAATGCCAATGGACACGCAGCACCTTGCTCCACATCAGACTGGACAGAACTGGCCCTGCTCAATTCACAGCATCCTTTCCCAACAGTAAATTGCCCTCTTAAGTCAATCCACATATCAAGCCCCAGCTGTGAAAGATGAGACTTGCCCACCTCCTAGCGGGTAGTGATTCCACGCAGTGTGCTATCAGGAGGAATCTCTACAATTGCATGCATATTGGCTCATTCAACACATATTCTTTTGCATCTGTAGCCTCAATTTCATTTCCTGCATTATCCATGACTGTGTACACTTCAATTTGGTGCCATTAACAGCTTTTAAATAGACCAGAGGGAGAGGTCTTTAGATAACATTCTGCTCTAATGATGACCGCTTCACGCATTGTTCTTCGGGCAGCAAAGTACATTTTCTTTATGATATCTTAATCCATACTCCTAGTATTTTTTACTATTTTTTGGGATCCCTTTTTCACTGGTGCTGTCAATAGTGGAGAAAGTCAGTGCTAGTTGGAAACTATTAATTTGTCTACCAGTGCTGCCAATATTTTTTAGTGTTACCTCTTGTTTCATGTAATCACAATATGTTATAACCGTGCTGACACTGTGGAAAGGAGTTGACACTGGCCTCTCCTCACCACTACTTTTCCTGTGGCAGTCCTTAAGTGGGGGCTGATTACCACTGTGCCTAGGATCTTCATATCGTGGCACAAAAATATAGAATTGTAAAAATCCCAATCACTTGTTAGATAATTAGTCTCCTGAAATGACAGCAGTATGATTGGGGTACATACATACTAGCAAACGGAAGGAAGGAAGGAAGGAAGGAAGGAAGGCAGAAGTAATATTACAGTTTAACATACTATTGACAACCTAGGAACAGGGCACAACCTTCGGTTCATTTTGGTTAAGGATGGGAAAGGAAATCTGTTATGCCCTTTGAAAGGAACCATCCTGCCATTTTCCTTGAATTATTTCTGTATAATAAATAATTCACTGTATCTCGTGACTATATCCTATTGTAGAATTATTGATTAATGTCATGCTGAGTGACTGGCTGCCAATATTGTGGTGTGCTTTCTTGCATAATAACTCCCTGCAGCATGGTTAGGCAAAAATGTTTTCATATATGATGGGACACTAACACATATGTTGCTAGTCTTATTCAACAGCTCCTCCATAACATATTTGGTGTCAGTTGAATTAGTAGCTAGTTGTTTCCAAATGCATGGGCCTTTGAATCATCTGTTCTTAGTTGCTGCAATTTTTGATTGTGCAACTACCTAAGAGACCGTATTTACCAGGACATTCAGTTTTCCAGATCTGAAAAAAAGCATACTCATGAAGATGCATTGTCATGTTGTGTAGTGCAATAGTTAAAGCTTTCAGACAAGCTTGACCACTGACAGGGGCTTTTCAAGCATAATTATATGTAGACACTGTGTCTACAGTGTAGGCACAGTGTCCATAAGTATGCTTGAAAATAATATTATAGAGGGAAACATTCCTGGTTGAAGAAAATTGCCAGAGCCACTTCCTCATCTCCTCAAACCCAGAACCTTCCACAGAAGAACCCCAAAAGTACCCCTCTTGTCACTGGATACTTTCTGGGATTGGACCGGACTCTGAATGTGGCTCTCCAGCAGGGATATGACTTCCTTAAATCCTCCCCCGAAATGAGATCCCTTCATGAAATCCTTCCCACTCCACCAAGAGCATCTTTTTGCCACCCACCTAACCTTTGTAACCTCTTAGTTCATCCCTATGAAATCCCGAACCACCTTCCCTACCCTCTGGTTCCTACCCATGTAACCACCCCTGATGTAAAAACTATTCCACGCACCCTTCCACTACCACCTATTCCAGTCTTGTAACCCAGTAAGTTGTACACAGTTAAGGGCAGAGCCACTTGGGAGAGCACCCACGAGATTTACCAGCTGACATGCCTGCACTGTGAAGCCTCCCCCCAGGGGGCCCACAGTTCTTTTGTGGGTACATGTGTGGTGCGCACGGGGCCCCGAGCCGGAGCAGCCTTTCTTCTGCCCCAGGCTGCTTCACTTTCCCTCCCGGTTTATGCCTTCGCCCGGAGACGGGCATATTTCATGAGCTACGGTGGTTCTTGTTGTCGTTTTTCTTCCTTCGTTCCTTCCTTTCTTACCCTTTCTGTCTTTCTCTCCTTGTACTCTCCTAGCCTTCTTTTCCTCCTCGTTAGTCTCCGCCTCGGGGTTTGAGACACTTCTTTCCTTCTTTCTCTTCACTTCCTCTATTCTTCTTCTTTCCTCCCTGTGTGTGTCTGAAGGCCGACCCACGCATTATAATGCGTAGCAGGTGACGGGGTAACGCGTAATTCCCCGCCCCAGGTAGACAAGTAGGGCACGTACGTACTCCCTGGTAAAGGCCAGGACCAGGGAGGGGTGATTACCCGAGCTGGTACCTTCCGAACGTGCCGATTGGTCCCTCTGTCAGTTCTCGGGAGGTGTGACCTGAGGTGTGAACAATCACCTAAGGCGGGTAAGCCCTCGGAGAGGGCCCCCACTAGGAAGGAGTGCGCCATCGGAGACGCCGGTAATCACGGGGGACACTTCCGCTATGACTTCCTTCTCTTCTTTAGTGACGTTGACCCAGAAACGTAAGTTAGATTCGCCTCAGCAAAAAAAGACTCTGCCTAATGTACCTAAATTTCTTGTTGTCTCTCGCACCGATGGAAAGGATTTCAATTCTGTCAATCCTTTCGTTATACAGAAAGGTGTAGATGCAATTGCTGGCCCTGTTAAAACCTGTTCACGTCAGCGCAATGGCACAGTTGCTAGAAGTGGAAAGTGCCTTCCAAGCTCAGAAACTACTCCGGACTACACTGTTACACACGTTTCCTGTCAAGGTGGAAGCACATCGCACACTCAACTCGTCACGGTGGGTGGTCTTCACGAGATCCCTTGACAGGTTGTCTGATGAAGACATCCAATCCTATGTGTCCGACCAGGGTGTGACAGCCGTCCATAGGGTAATGAAAAAGGTCGATAATCAACTGACACCGACTCGTACTGTGTTTTTGACGTTCGACAGAGTTGACCTCCTGTCGAAGGTCAAAGCAGGGTATGAAGTCATCTCCGTCTGCCCTTATTTACCTAACCCAACGCGCTGTTTTCAGTGCCACAGGTACAACCATACCCGTGAACATTGCCCAAATGCAGCAAAGTGTGTCACTTGTGGTAGGGACGCCCATGAGGGGGATTGCCCACCTCCGTCCCCTCACTGCCTAAACTGCAACGGTGACCATGCGGCTTCCTCTCGTGACTGCCCTGTATACAAGGATGAGAAGGTAATCCAGCAAATTCGGGTTACGGAGAAGGTATCGACATCTGCCGCTCGAAAGTTGTTGGCGAGTCGAAAGCCCACTGTCCTCCCAGCGGGTACATACAGTAAGGTCCTCACCTCAACTCGACCTACCAAGGATTCCAGTACCCAGACTTGTGACTTCACTTTCGCTGACACAGTTGTTCGATCCGCCAGCCCGAAGATTGCCCGTTCCATGTCCCCGCTTCCTCCTTCTGCTTGTAAGTTATAGTCTTCGTCAACCTCTAGTAAACAGCGGGCACCTAAACAAGATGCCCGGACCTTGAAAGAGGAACCCATCCGTGAGGATTTTCTGCGTTCTCAGGCTTCCCAACCGTCAACTGCCTCTTCCCGCCGTCACTCTTCCAGAAGAGCTGACAAGAAAAAGAGTTCCTCTCCTTCCCCGCCGAGGCGTGACCATCCATCACGCCGTCCAACAGTTGCCGGCCTCGGCCGTCTTCTGTTTCACCGGGTCGCTCCGTCTGCCGGGCACCCGGCCCTCTACCGGCGGTGGAAACTGCCCCTCCTGATCAACTCTCGAACCTATGGACCACGACCCTTTGCCCCTGGACAGCAATAGCAGTGCTCCCTCGAAATCCGGTCCTTAGCGGCCGTCGAGGTGACCCCGCTTGCTAGTTGGTTTTTATCCTTATTTCTTCTCTCATTTTTATCATGGCGCTCCTTCAATGGAATATTCGCGGCATTCATTCTAATCGGGAGGAGTTAAAACTACTCCTTCGATTGCACTGCCCGCTTCTAGTCTGCCTCCAGGAAACTAAGTTGCGTCCACGTGATCGTGCAGACTTTCCACACTACACCTCTGTGCGGTTCGACCTGCCACCTGTGGAAGGTGTCCCAGCCCATGGAGGAGTTCTGATGCTCCTTCGAGACGATGTCTATTTCCATCCCATTTCCTTGCACACTCACCTACAGGCATTGCCGTCCGCATCACTTTATCCACATTTACCTTCTCCCTCTGTAATATCTATTTGCCATCGTCACCTGCCCTTACTAGGGCAGATGTGCTACACCTTGGTGACCAGCTCCCTTCATCTTTCGTGTTGGTAGGCGACTTTAATGTCCACCACCCCCTATGGGGCTCTCCGGCACCTTGTCCGAGAGGCTCCCTTTTGGTGGACCTTCTCCAACACCTCGATCTTGTCTGCCTCAACACCGGTGCACCAACCTTCCTTTCTGACACAACACACACTTACTCCCATATAGACCTCGCAATACGCACTCCTCAGCTTACCGGTCGGTTTGAGTGGTATGCACTTTCTGACACGTACTCGAGTGACCATTTCCCCTGTATCATCCACTTCCTGCATCATTCCCCATCTCCTCGTCCCACCAGTTGGAACATTTCCAAAGCCAACTGGGGGCTTTATTCTTCTGTGGCTGTTTTTCACGATCAGAATTTTTCCCAACTGTGACAGTCAGGTCGATTACCTCACAGAGGTTATTCTCACCGCTGCTGAACGTTCCATTCCTCGTACATCCTCTTCTCCACGTCGTGTCCAGGTCCCTTGGTGGACTGCAGCCTGCCGCGACGCGCTTAGAGCCCGGCGCCGTGCTTTACGCACCTTCCGCCGCCACCCAACTTTGGAGAACTGCATCAATTATAAATGTATGAGAGCGCAATGTCGTCGTATCATAAACGACAGCAAGAAAGCTTGCTGGACTGCTTTTACTAGTTCTTTTAACCGTTTTACTCCCTCCACGGTTGTCTGGGGTGGCCTACGCCGTTTATCCGGCATCAAGGTCCACTACCCGATTCCTGGCCTGACCGTGGAGAACACAGTCCTCGTGGACCCTGCTGCTGTTTCCAACGCATTGGGCCGTTTCTTTGCGGAGGTTTCGAGCTCTGCCCATTACCACCCTGCCTTTCTCCCTCGCAAACAGGTAGAGGAGGCACGGCCGCCTTCTTTCCACTCCTTTAATCGTGAAAATTATAACATCGCCTTCACCATGCAGGAGCTAGACCGTGCTCTCGCCCTGTCCCGATCTTCTGCTCCCGGGCCCGATTCCATTCATATTGAGATGCTGAAGAACCTCTCTCCTGCGGGCAAGTGCTTTCTTCTCAGTACCTACAATCGCATATGGACTGAAGGTCATGTTCCCACAAGTTGGTGTGAAGCCATTGTTGTCCCCATCCCCAAGCCAGGGAAGGACAAACACCTTCCTTCCAGTTATCGCCCCATTTCTCTGACGAGCTGCGTCTGTAAGGTGATGGAATGCATGTTTAACGCTCGGTTGGTCTGGCTCCTCGAATCTCACCGCCTCCTGACTAATATCCAATGCGGTTTTCGTCGACACCACTCTGCTGCTGATCACTTCGTTACGTTGTCGACCTTCGTTATGAATAACTTTCTAAAGAAGCGTCAAACAGTAGCAGTGTTCTTCGACTTGGAGAAGGCATACGATACCTGTTGGAGAGCGGGCATTCTCCGCACATTGCACACATGGGGCCTTCGGGGCCGCCTTCCTCTTTTCATTCAAGCGTTTTTGGCGGATCGCAAGTTCCGGGTATGGGTGGGCTCTGTTTTGTCAGATACCTTTTGCCAGGAGAATGGGGTACCACAGGGCTCCGTCTTGAGTGTGGTGCTCTTTGCCATTGCAATCAATCCAATCGTGGATTGCCTTTCAGCCAACGTCTCCGGAT
Source organism: Locusta migratoria (assembly GCA_026315105.1). Classification (NCBI taxonomy): domain Eukaryota; kingdom Metazoa; phylum Arthropoda; class Insecta; order Orthoptera; family Acrididae; genus Locusta; species Locusta migratoria. Next base: position 660,884,196 of record CM048746.1, read on the forward strand.
CTCTTTTTGTTGACGATTTCGCAATTTATTGTAGCGCCCAGCGGACGTGTCTCTTGGAGCGTTCTCTTCAACGCTGTCTTGACCGTCTATATTCCTGGAGCATCGCAAATGGCTTCCGATTCTCCACTGAGAAAACTGTGTGTATAAACTTCTGGAGATACAAGGAATTTCTTCCACCTTCTCTACATCTCGGCCCTGTTGCTCTCCCTTTCGTGGAGACTACGAAATTCTTGGGACTCATGTTGGATCGTAAACTTTGCTGGTCCACACACGTGTCCTACCTGGCTGCCCGTTGTGCCAGATCCCTTAACGTTCTTCGTGTCCTCAATGGCACGTCATGGGGAGCGGATCGTACCGTCCTGCTTCACCTTTACCAGGCCATTGTTCAGTCGAAGCTCGACTATGGAAGCCTTGTATACTCTTCTGCACGGCCGTCGATTCTCCGCCGTCTCAACTCTATCCACCATCGGGGTTTACATCTCGCGGCCGGTGCATTTTATACTAGCCCTGTTTGTGGTGTCGCACAAGTACAAAGTGCGCGCCACCTACTTTTGCCGCGCGCCGCCATGCACGCACGGCACGGCGTTCTTACGACGACAGCCACGAGTGCCCTCTGCTGCAACTCCGCTCGTGGCCACCAGTGAACGACATCCGTCACTTGGGACTGAGATAGCAACCAGTTAGGACCTTCGTAATCAGATAGGCACCAGTGAAGACTTTGCTATCGTACAGGCACTAGGCAGGCCTCTAACAACTATGTATCAGCATTCTGCAGTACTGATCTCTGTAAAAGTCAAGTATTGTATAAATTCTGTTCAATATATATCTCGTTCTAATTTACTCTAGTGTTTCTAGTTTCTGGCTGTTCCCCTCCGTACCTGCACCAGCGTGCTATCTTTATTCCTGTGTCGGTCTCATTCCACTCGGCCACCGACACCTACGACGGAAACGAGTCACAAAAGTGGCGACGAGGCAGGGACACAAAACTGTTGAAAGTCTGTATGCCGAGGCTGCTGTATTACCCTTGACCACTCGGCGTGACATACTTTTGTCTTGGTACGCATGCTGCCTGAGGTCGATGCCCAACCATCCATCTTACCGATTATTTTTTGACGACTCGCTCGATCAGTTGTCTGCGATTGCCTTGCTTCCACCTGGAGTTCGGTTTTGCCGCCTACTACAGTGGCTCGATTTTACCCTTCCTTCCACCTTTCGGTTGAGCGAAACCCCATTGCCACCGTGGCATCAGGCCCAGGTTCACACTCACCTCGGACTTAGTTCGCTCCCCAAGGAGAGCACTCAGGATTTGGTATACCGCTCGAGGCTTGTCGCACTCCGTTCGCGGTTCGATAATGCCATATTTATTTACACTGATGGTTCCAAGAGCACTGCCGCGTCGGATCTGCCTTCGTCGTCGGGGACAACCGGTTCCAATACAAGCTCCCTGACCGGTGTTCGAGTTTCACGGCTGAGCTGTTTGCCCTCCACCAGGCCGTTTTGTACACCTGCCGCCACCGCCAACCTTTCTATGCCATATGTTCGGACTCCCTTAGGGCCCTGCAGAGTCTTAAGGACCCTTTCTCGAACCATCCTCTCGTGTATCGGATCCAATGCTCCCTCCAGTTGCTAGCTGATGACAGCTGTCACGTTTCTTTCATGTGGGTTCCTGGCCACGTAGGTGTGCCCGGGAATGAGACCGCCAACATAGCAGCCAAGGCCGCAGCTGTTTTGCCTCGCATGGCTACCTTTTGCGTCCCATCGGACGATGTTCAACGGGCTCTTCGCTGGAGAATCGTGTCGTCATGGCACAGTGTGTGGCTTTCACTGTACAACAATAAATTGCGAGCTGTAAAACCGATCCCGACCGCTTGGAGGACCTCCTCACGCCCCTCTCGGTGGGAGGAGGTCATCCTGGCCCGGTTGCGGATCGGTCACTGCCGTTTCAGCCACCGTCACTTGCTATCCGCTGACCCTGCACCGCTGTGCTCCTGCGCTGCACTGCTGACAGTGCGACATGTTTTACTGACTTGCGTTAATTTTAATCATCTCCGTGTAGCCCTTCACTTTCCATCTACTCTGGAGGAAATTTTAGCTGATGACACACGAGCAGCGGCTCGAGTTTTGCGTTTTATCAAATTGGCCAACTTATCGAAGGATATTTAACCCTTTTAATTGTCTTTTATCTTTCATTTTTAGCCTTTTCTTGATTTTCTGACAGTCACCAAATTTTTTGAGATCTAGTGAATCTAAGTTCTTGTCTGGGCGCTAATGACCATAGAAGTTGTGCGACCTAAAACCACAAAAAAAAAAAAAAACAAAAAAACTGTGAAGCCTTCTATGTGGGAATGACCAGCAACAAACTGTCCATTCACATCAACGGACACAGGCAGACAGTGTTTGTTGGTAATGAGGATCACCGTGTCGCTAAGCATGTCTTGGTGCACGGCCAGCACATCTTGGCACAGTGTTACACCGTCCGGGTTATCTGGATGCTTCCCACCAACACCAATCTTTCTACCCTTCAGCATATTCTTGTCTCTCCTCGTTGTCCACCATGTCTCATCCTCCATTAATTTCAAGTTCCCACCCACCATTCAACAGCATCTCTGGACAGAGCCTCTGCATCAACTGGCATCTCTGTCCAACTTATTTGCACTTTACACATGTCTGTCTTTGTGTGTGTGTGTGTGTGTGTGTGTGTGTGTGTGTTTGTTTGTTTGTTTGTTTATCTGTCCTTTTGCCTCTAAGGCAAGTCCTTCAGCTCTTGGGATAGGAATGACTCCTTACCCACTCCCTTAAAACCCAAATCTTTTCCTTTTTCCCTCTCCTTCCTTCCTCTTTTTTGAAGAAGCAACCTTACATTGTGAAAGCTCAACTTGTGTGTGTGTGTGTGTGTGTGTGTGTGTGTGTGTGTGTGTGTGTGTTATTTATGTGTGTGCCTATTAATGCACCGGTGCTTTTCGCCTGGTAAGTTAAACCATCTTGAGGATAATATGAAACAAGAGCATGTTGGTTCTATTTTTTTTAATTATTTATTTATTTCGTATTCTGCTCATCATGGTTGTGAATATATCACAGGATATGGAACATGTCTGTTTGCTTTGGCTGCACACTTTGTTTCCATTTAAAAATTGCTAATCAATTTCATATTAACATGTGTACAACTTAAGATCTATCACAGAAAAGTAAATTTTACAGAAGAATAATTACAGAGGAAAAATAGTTGAAAAATGTATTGTCGGGAAATTAAATGTTTATAATAAAAGTTCTGTGCACAGTAAAATGTATCTGGGAATTTATGCATGGGTTACAGGTAAATGACAGTATGCATTTTGATTTAAGAACTCTTCTATAAAGTAAGATGACTGTTGCAGTAGTTACTGACTTAATTTTTTAAAAAACAATATTTCATCATCAACTAAACATTTGATTTTTGGAGGTAAGTAATTGAAAATTTTACAGCCACTGAAATGGCCCCCCATCTCTACCACACTCAGTATCAGCCAGCTTCTAGTGATTACAGTAATGGATCTACAAGGTGCATCTGAAATGTTTGTTGAATGGTCCTGTGTTGTATGAACTGCACTGGCAAGGATGAGGTGTCCACGCAGACATGTTAAGGAGCATTTCAACAAGTGCCCCCCTAGCATGCAAAGCACTGCAGTGAAATGGTGGTACATGTTGCGACCCAGCTAACGGAGGCGCTGTGAGAACTCGTGTCATTGCAACTAGTAGTACAAAATGGAGCTAAACATTATAATGAAGTTTTGTTTCAAATTAGGCAAAACGGCAACAGAGACACATGGGATTTTAGTGCAAATGTAGGGTGTTGAAGCAGTGAGTGAAAAGTGTGTGTTTGAGTGATTTAAATGGTTTAGAGATGGAAATGAAGGTTTTGAGTATGAGCCACATTTGCATTGACCATCCACAATCACAGTCCCAGACAACATCGAACAAGTGAGATGGGTGCTTGCAGATGATTGGCAGCTGTCTTTAAGAATGATAGCATAGTAGTCGAAGGTCAGCTTGTGCTTCACAATGGTTGCAGACACCCAACCTCAATGCTTCGAGCGATTCCACAAGAAGTGTTTGCTGATAGATTCCAACAGCGATGTCAGAAGTGTATTGTTCCAGTGGCAGTTACTTTTAAGGCCAGTAAATGTATTTTGTTTGTAACTCTTGTTTCCTAATTTCCTGCGATTATTCATCGAACTTTTTACACACACTTTGCATGATACTTCTGAACTGGGACTGGAACTAAGAGGGCTATCCACAAACTACATTACGTTTTGGAATTAAAAATAAATAAAGTATTGGAATCTTTTTGTTATATACAGATGGGAAGCCACTCTTAAAAACTACTTTTCTACATAGTTTCCATTTAAATGAAGGCACTTATCGTAGCGATGGACAAGCTTGGAAATTCCTTCATCATAAAATTCGGCCGCCTGCGCCTTCAACCACGTGGTTACCTCTTCTTAAAGCTGTGCGTCGTCATCAAAACGCTGCATAGACAACCACTTCTTCATTACTGGGAATAAGTGGAAGTCACTCGGTGCCAGGTCGGGACTGTACGGCGGATGAGGAAACTACTCCCACTTAAAAGATTCGAGAACTTCACGAGTGGCATTTGCCATATAGGCCCGGGCATTGTAGTGAATCAGCAAGATCTTTGAGCCCAACTTTCCCCTGCGCTTGTTTTGTATTGCTCTTCTGAGGTTGTGCAGACTTTGGCAATACCTTTGAGAGTTTATCGTATTGCCTCTTTCCAGGAAATCCACAAATATCACACCTTTTCTGTCCTAAAAGACAGTTGCCATCACCTTGCCGACATTGTCTGCATGCATTTCTTGAGTTTTTGGGGGGAATTTGTGTGCCCCCACTGCATTGACTGCAATTTTGTCTTGCACGTCACATGCTTAACCCATATTTCGTCACCAGTAACAATGCAATCAAGTAATGAGTCGCCATATTTCTCGTAAGCGTCCAAAAATGTTAACGCTGCAGCCATTCGCTGACTTTTGTGAACATCTGTCAACTTTTTTTGGTATCCATCTTGCACAAAACTTCTGGTGACCAAACTTTTCGGTAATAATTTCATGCAACAAACTTCGTGAAATTTGTGGAAAACTCATAGAGAGTTCCGTTATTGTGAAATTACGGTTTTCACGGACCGCGGGATCAACTGTTTTGACAAGTTCGGCAGTCACTATGCTGGTTCGCTCTTCGTCGTGAACGTTAGTTCGGCCATTTTTAAATTTTATGACACATTGGCGCACTCCACCTTCAGTGATTATGTTGTCCCTATACACTTCACAAAGCTGCTGATAGATTTCTATCGGTGCACAATTTTTTGCAGACAGAAACCTTATTACAGCACGCACTTCACAGCATTTTCAATTAACACTGACATTTCAAACTGTCGCAGTAACTCAACGGAGTACAGCACAAACCTCTCACTAGCACAGCAGGATGCCGACTGAGCAGTGGAATGTCGTGACACCAAGATAGCCGTGCTAGCCCCGCCCCTAACGGACACAAACGAAAATGTAATGTACTTTGTGGATAGCCCTCGTAGATCATGGCAGCTCCCCCTCCCCATGACCCCCGATTTCACATTGGTGACTCCTACCATAGCCTAATTGTTGTACGACTTTGTTGGTGTTCTCCCCCCCCCCCTTTCCCTATTTGATTGGTACCCACGACACATCACTTTGTTTAGGAACTATTAGGCGCCTCTCTGAAAGTGTCAACCAGGGCAGACAACATGGGTTTCCCCCTCTCTCAATCCAGGTCTGAGTTTATATTACCTTTTCTTTTAGTATCATGACTCTTATATGCACCATTACATTTAAAAATCGACTTTTTTTTTCGTTACAAAACACATCAGTGCACAGTGAACATTATCATTTCATGTTCCTTCAAAAGATTTCTATATGAGGCTCTATAATGAATTTTCAGTTGAATTACTTTCTCATGTTTCTCTTTTCTCTGGCATTGACAGTGTACATACAGTATATACTCAAGTGGATTTTTTGTTTTGTTTTAGGATGAAGTAACAATAAATTACAACAAGCTTCATGCAGATCCACAACAAGGAAGGACTTTGGATATAATTCTAAAGAAAGTGAAGCATCGTTTAGTAGAAAACATGAGTACGGCTACAGCAGATGCCTTGGGTTTATCAAGAGCTATTCTCTGTAATGACACTTTGGTTCGCAAACTTCAAGAGCTCGAACAGACAGAGAATATGTACCGTGGGCTTGTGGATAATTCAAAAAGAGTACTACGTGCTTTTTTTGACCTCTTACAAGTGTACAAAGGTCAGTGTGGTCCTCTAAAAATATGTCTTGGATTAGGAATTTGTATGGAGTCAGGCGAAATTATTTTATACTTTTTAGTCCAATAGAGTCAAAGGGCAAGAAAGGGACGCAAAGGTTGGGAAGGGAGTAAGACAGGGTTGTAGCCTTTTCCCCAATGTTGTTCAATCTGTACATTGAGCAGGCAGGGAAGAATGGAAGGAGAAATTTGGAGAGGGCATTTAACCTTCCTACTGTGTTCGAAACAGAGACACACACATTGTGAATGGGTCAGTTAGACCAGCAGTTTAAAAAATATATATATTCTTCAATATTACTTCGAAATATATTTTACATATATATATTTTTTTCTTGTGTAAAAACAGATATTGAAGCTTTACAGCATTTATTGAACGTAATTAATGCAAAAAATTATTACATTTTAGATTGTGAAACAATGATCACACAAGTTTTTATAAGTGAATAGTTGCATAAAAGTGCAAACTAAAGCTTAAATTTTGTCACTTATTGCAAACACTAATTAACCTAAAATTACAATGAAATATGATAATTAATTCTGAAGAACAATATTTAGCTTCAATATATGCGTGTTGTATTAGCTTACACAATTATTGCAGTAAATATTTGCATTATCTTGGCATAGGGATGATTGACAAATGTTACATTTCTTATTAGTCTTTCGATCTTTCTTCGGTCCACACTCTTTGTACTGGCCCCTTTTCTGTTCCTTTTCTCCAGAACTCGTTCCTGCAATATTTCGAAATTTAATTTTATCTTTTTAGGAATATTTTTGGACATTCTGTTTTCTTGCATTGTTCTTGTTAGCTCTCTTAGAAAAAGTCGTCTTTTGTACAATTTGTTTCAATAGTAGCCTGCGTTAGTGTGTACATACAACACATAAGCATTTATTGCAGCAATGTCTTGAATATTATAAAATAAAGAGGCCTTCGCTTAGTACATCTTTTACAGGAATACGTACTAGCAAGTGTATTTGTCATGTCAACTCCTCCTTTCGTTTTGTTGTAATTCAGTATTACCTCCGGCTTCTTATGCTCTTCTGCAGACACGGTAGAGTCATGGAGCATGGTAGAGAGTATTACGAAGCTTTATTCTTTTTTGGCAGATACGAACCCCGTGGTATACAGTTCTGAAATCCAAAGATGATTGAAAACACTTGTCTAGTGTTTTTTGTCAGCATTTCTTTCGGAATCTCAGCTTTGTTCTTTCTCAGAATTCAACTAATGTTAGAATTTTCTGCAGAAGTTGTTTGGCCAGAGTGTAGTCCGTAAAGAAATTATCAGTGGTAATGTTTCGCCCAGTTTCCTCAATTCTTTCAACAAGCCTCAATACAACATTTCTACCTTGATTTACTTCTCGTGGTCCATTTTCCAGCTTTCCTGTATAGACTTCTGCTGCACAAACATATGCTGTTTTCACATCAGATAACAACCATAATTTTATGCCATATTTTCCTCTTGGTTTTGAAATCATGTACTTACGGAAGGGACACCTACCTCTGATTGGAACCTGTAACTCGTCCACTGTGACATTTTCATAAAGAATGAACATTTTAGGAAACTGTTCCACAAACATTTCAAAGACAGCCAGTTTATCAAGGCATCGCCTAGCTGGTCGATCTGCATATCTGAGAATTCTGATTTTATAGAAACATTGAAGTGACACTGTTACGCGAAAAACTGGCCCACCATTCATGTTGTCCCATGGCTATTGGAGAGATTCCCCAGCAGATCTCTACACACCAGCTAATATAAGAAGTCTCAAATAAGCCTTCATTTTCTGATTTGTAATAGAAATTTATTATGCTCACCTTGGTTTTGACACAGCTGGAGGATTTGTAGACCATTATGTACCATTGCGCGACTTACGTACATTTCCAGTTACGCTGGTTTCTTTAGACAACAAAACCACGCTTTCGTCTCCTTCGATCACATCACTCTTCTCACTTCTAATCGATACATTAGCAACATCACTTGAACTGTCAACAGAATCTTGATCACTGACAGTATAATCTTCTGTTTCATCTTATGACTCATTTATAAGCTTTTCTAACTGTTCATTAATTAGAAACCGACTAACAAAATCAGACTGTACGCCTATATGCAGTCGTTATACAGAGTCCCACAACAATGTGAATGCCTCTGTGACATATTAGACCAATCACAATTATTTCTAACAATTTATTCGTAGAAACTAAATAAAAATTTCCGCCTGGGTCTAAAAGACCCATTCACAATAACTGTGTCAAAGTTATGTATCTTCTAAAGTATTTCAGTTTTTGAAACGAAAATTGAGGATAACATAAATAATGACGTATTTGAGGAATACATAATGCCATGTTGCAAAATAAATAACATTTAGGGGTTTACGTTAATTTCAGTAAACGAACTGAGTCAGTTAGACCCATTCACAATAGGAAGGTTAAGTGCAGGGAGAAGAAATAAAAACATTGCAGTTTGCTGATGATATAGTAATTCTGTCAGAGACCGCAAAAGATCTGGAAGAGCAATTGAATGGGATGGACAGTGTCGTGAAACGAAGATATAAGATGAACATTAACAATAGTAAAACGAAGGTAATGGAATGCAATGTCAGAAAATCAGGCGATGCTAAAGGAATTAGATTAGATAATGAGACAATAAAAGTAGTAGCGAAGTAAAGAAGATATGAAATGCAGAATGGCTATGGGAAGAAAAGGGTTTCTAAAGAAGCAAAACTTGTTAACATCCAATATTAATTTAAATGTTAAAAAGTCCCTTCTGAAATCATTTGTCTGGAGTGTAGCATTGTATGGGAGTGAAATGTGGACGATAAGGATTTCAGATAAAAAGATGATAGAAGCTTTTGAAATGTGGTGCTACAGATGAATGATGAAAATTAGATGGCTAGATCACGTAACTAATGAGGAGGAGCTTAACCGAATCGGGGAGAAAAGGAGTTTCTGGCATGTCCTGACTAAGAGAAGGGATAGATTGGTTGGACACATTCTGAGATATCAAGGAATTGTCAAGTTAGCATTAGAAGGAAGTGTGTGGGGTAACAATTGTAGAGGGAAACCGAGGGACGAATACAGTAAGCAGATTCAAAATGATGTATGTTGCCGAACGTATTCTCAGATGAAGAGATTTGCACAGGACCGGGTAGCATGGAGAGCTGCATCAAACCAGTCTGCGGATTGAAGACCACAACGACAACAATACAATATAAAATGTACTATGTTAAAAATTTATTTTCATTTAAATAATTATGAATATGTTTATCAACACTAGTGAAATATTTCTAAATGTAAGTTCTAGCTTATAATTCTGTCTTATTTAAGAATTAATATTTACAACAGTCAACAGTATTAAATGTCCAGGATAAGTATTTATTTAAACTTGAGAAATTGTCATAGTAAAAAGTTCAGCAGTATTAACAATTAAGCTGGGGGAAATGAAAATTGCTGAGTGATGAAGGTGTGTGTTTCTGGGCTATTGGGCAATCAAGGATGAACTTATATGATTTCTGCACACATGCTTGACCATTGCACTCGCAGTACAAACATTGTCTCATGGAAATATAGCTACCAGATTATATTAGAGGCTCTTCAATTGAGTGATTTATCAGTTGTGCGAGAACCACAATTAGGACGCATATGATACTAAGTAGTATCTCTGATTGTCAAGTAAGATGTTTCTGCAGTATGAATCTGGATAATGGTTTGAAAAACGACATTCAAGAGTGTAACAGATGACATTAACATGGCAGTGCTATAGTGTGAATCATACCAGTACTAAATATATATTAATAAAAATGAATTGCCACATGTATGAAAGTGCATCACTTGGGAATGGCTTCACTGATTTGGCTGATGCTTTCTTTGTTCTGTTCTTAATTCTCGGGACAAATTTTGTATGAAAGAAAATTTTTGGAAAATCTATCAGAAAATATCAGAATTTGAGAAAAACTGAAAGTATGCTTCCAGCTGGGATCATTTCTTTGATTCTCCAACTATCAGCTAATTCATTCGCTACTCGCCTAGCAACCAAATATATTGTAACAGAGCAAACAAATATGCCAAGGAGGTTAGAATATAGGGAGGGCATTATGCACACAATGTTAAAACAGCCAGACAGATTTAACATGAAACATTGTTTCTTTACAAGCCCCTCCGTATTATTCTTACCTTCATGGTGTTATCAATGGTGATCATATCTTTGGAGTGTTGCAAAGTTAGAATTGATGTCAGTTTGCAGTATTTTTATTCTTACCTCCATGTATTTTTGAGTGTTACAAATAAATTGAGTACAGATCGTGGTTTATTTTTTTTTTATAACAATGCTTCCAGTGCGGCAGTGTAATATCGGTCGGCTACTTGAAACGCACTCTTACTACGTGATCGTAGAATGAATGAGACTGATGGAGATCGTACATAGCGCTTGGAGGTAAATCGGAAAGATATTCTCAAGCGCAATCCGTTATGACTCTGGAACAGTGGATACAGTTGAGTTCCACTTGCTCGGTTGCAGCTTACGCACAAAATAATTTGGATCATCGACAAAACTGTTGGCCATGTGTGATGATTAGAACTGAACATTTGGCATTCAAATATGATCCAGCAGTCGATTACGCAGCGGATGCATCAGTTGGCTTCGGAACAAACTGTCGCCATCTAAAATTTCATTAGCTATCCCAAGCTTTGCCACAATTGGTCGGCTTCATTTCCACGTTCCAACAGCTCTTGTCAACATAGCTATACCACACATGTGTTGCGGATTGTAAAATTTTACCAGTATGTAGCAATGTTGTTAATCGTGTTTCAATTAGGTTCCTAACAAGACAAGATATGAACGCAACACAAGACTTTCAAAACGTTGTTTCCATTCCACTTATTTTATTTCAATTAACTGTGTTTCATATGGAATTTCTGACATTAGACTATGATCATGCTATAATGCAATTAAAAAACTCCCAAGAAAATATAAACATGTTATAAGGTGAAGGAGCACAGGCAGTGATAGCCGCAATTAAACACACACACACACACACACACACACACACACACACACACACACACACACAAACGCCAGCTTTTGCAGCCTAGCTGCTTCGTCAGGCAGAAGGGAAGGAGAGGGAAAAGGAAATGATGAGGGTTTTAAGGGAGTGGGTAAGGAGTCATTCCAATCCCGGGACAGGAAAGACTTACCTTGGGGGACATGCCTAAGTGTACTTGAGTCTGTGTAAATGTGTGGGTGTGTGTGTATTTGTTTACCCTCCTCCCCCCCCCCCCCCCCAAGACATGCCTAAGTGTACTTGAGTCTGTGTAAATGTGTGGGTGGGTGTGTATTTGTTTACCCTCCTTTTTTCCCCCAAAGGTAAGTCTTTCCTGTCCCGGGATTGGAATGACTCCTTACCCACTCCCTTAAAACCCTCATCATTTCCTTTTCCCTCTCCTTCCCTTCTGCCTGACGAAGCAGCTAGGCTGCGAAAGCTAGTGTTTGTGTGTGTGTGTGTGTGTGTTGTGTGTTGTGTGTGTGTGTGTGTGTGTGTGTGTGTGTGTGTGTGTGTGTGTTTAATTGTGGCTATAACTGCCTGTGCTCCTTCGCCTGGTAAGTGGACTTCATCTATTTTTTACATATATTTTTCCTGTTAGGAATTTTTCCTCTATAATAAACATGTTATAAAAAATATTTCTTTTCTGCTCACTATGAGAAAAACATGCTAAGCTGTGCTGTAAGTATGTGCGGTTTTGTTTTCCTCTTCCCAGTCATTTTTAACATACAACAGGAAAATTGTTTTTATGCCTCAATTTATAATTATACCTGTTCGTACAATACAAAAATTAAAAGTGAGGGCATTAAAGCTACTAACTTTTCAGATAGAGCAGCTCGAAAGTTCTCTCTAATAACCCATTTGTAATTGGTTTACCTGATTGCAATAACAATAAATAAGATCAGAGAGCGGGAAAGGAGGAGATAGAGAATGGGGGAATGAAATGAATTTAAAAAGGCGGGGTGATATAGACACAGAGAGGAAGGGGGGAAGAGATGGATATGATGTGGGATAAGAGGGAGTGGTGCGAAGATGGGGAAGGAAGGGATACCCATAGGGAGAAGAAAAGAGATTAGGGTATATATCCCATACACATTGGCTACTGTGAAGTGTTACCGGGTTTGCTAGTAATGAATAAAGATGATTTGTTGGCAATGTTCACAGATTTGTATGAGCTGATGACACCATTGAAACTGGGAACAAATGGCGTTCGTGTGTTGGGGTATCCCATGCAAAGAAATGAGTACACACAGTGAAATATTGTGATGTAACTGTGTTCCTCAACGTATTCCTGAGCCATCACATATTTAGTGTCTGGCTGATTTGGAGGTTCTTCATATGATGTAAATTATCCAGCTATGCTGTGCACATAATGAGTTCAAAGTTATTTTTAAATTTATTTCATTGAACAGGATGATGATGTTTTGTTGCTTTTACATTAATGATGAAACCACTAAATACAGCTGATTGCTTTTACACCAGCAAACTAATGGCATCATTGACTTATCCAATGAAATTGTGAGGAATAGTTCATGTGAATGTACTGTGTTCGAAAGTGTACTCTTTCATCCCAAAGATAACAATTAATGTTGAGGTGTATTTACATTACTTCTTTTTGAAAATTATTATGCATACCTTGTTTGCTCCAGTTTTAGAGAAAATAATAATAATAATAATAATAATAATAAAACCGCAAAGGTCTCCAATCTGCTATTCCTTCTATCTACATTAACCACACTGTCAGGTCCATCCTGAAGAATTACTGTTTCATGTATTTCAGTTATAAAGTTTTTTCCACTGCCTTCTTCTACAGTACTTTTAAATAATCTTCATTCCCATTTAGTGGCTAACATATGTCATCTTTGTAATAGGCTTCTGTTGATTTCTCAAAATTGCATAGCTTGCCATACTCTCAGAGTTCATTATACCTCATTGGGAATGTTCCCCTTCCTGATATGTCTTGTTTTGCATGATGTCCATAAGCTCCTGCTTATTCCAGTGCTCAGACTGGTTAGAGCGATTGTTCTTGACAGAAATGGCTGATTTGTTTTAAATTTGACACTCTGTATACCCCCAAATTACCTATAGATGTAATAATGTATAGTTCCTATTATTATTTATATGATCAACAAGGAAAACTTCAATTGTTTTGCATACAGGTGTTTTAATGGCCAACTGGTGTATTAGTTATGAAAATTATTCTATTACAATTGTTGCAAACACACACATCAGTGAAATAATAAAATTTTTTCTCTAGCATTTGGTGATACTTTTGCTGGAATTGGTGTTCGTGAACCCCAGCCCAGAGCCAGTGAGGCATTTCGACAATTTGGTGATTATCACAGACAAATGGAAAAATATGGAATCCAGATGCTGAAGTCAGTTAAACCTGTGAGTTGCACTTTTGCATGCATTAGATTAAACTTTCTTCTGGTGTAATTAATTCTGTGAGCAAGTTATTATTTTGAATGATACCTTTAATATTATTTTGTTTTATTGCCAACAGATATTGACAGACTTAGGTACGTACCTGTATAAAGCAATCCCAGACACAAAACTGACAATTCGGAAATATGCTGATACAAAATTTGAATACTTGTCATACTGTTTGAAAGTTAAGGAAATGGATGATGAGGAGTATAGTTACAGTGCTTTACAAGAACCACTGTACCGTGTGGAGACAGGAAATTATGAATACAGGTATAATAGATTAAGTCTTTTTTTCTGTTATTTGAATCACCATCTCCAACAAAGCATGAAATATTTTATGATGACACCATTGGGAATCGTGCACTTTGATCGCCATACCAGTAGTAGGGACAGGAAAAAGCTCAACATTGGTTGTTGGAATAAAAATCTTAATTATATTAATTGCATGGTATTGATTTCAGTCACTATGTGCTCATTTTCAGTGCAGCAATTCAGTCCTGATGACTGCCAAAATATCCACACACTATTCTTCAAAAGAGAGAGTTTGGTAATGCCAATAGTAACAAAAATAAAAGTTTCATCTAGCTTTGTGAAATTAGTATTTCCTTCATCAGGCAAGAGAGGGGGAAAGAGTAAGGGGACAGAAGGGAAAGGTTATTCACAAACTAGGCTGTAATGTAGGGACGGGTGAATGTAGATGTCAGATATGTTGGATGATAAGTTCTGAGCCATGCCAATTGAGATTAAGGGAAGATTAAACACACACACACACACACACACACACACACACACACACACACACACACACACACAAATTAGGGTGACAAATAACTAATGTATAGGTAAGTTGAGGATCTAGCCACTTTACCTCTTTATAATATTTCCACATCTCAGTAGAGAATTTCCGTAAGATTAATAAAATATCACATCACCATACATATGCAAATAAGATTTGTCGGATTAACAACAATAGATGAGGGAGTGGGAAGAGTGGTTGTGGAATGATTGCTGTTGGCTAAAAGGGAGGCAGCAGATGGAAGCGATAGGAATATGACTCCTGGGCATGCAAACCAATGACTTGAATATGTACCGTTGGTGTACCCCTCTCTCCTATCCCCCTTGCACCAGCATTTGTGAACTGAGTAGATGGATGTTACCCTTGCCCCATCTTTCATTCATGAAATCCTCATGGCTACAATCTCCACTGACCCATTACATCCACATTCTCCACCCAACAGTTTTGCCTTCCTTCCTGTCTTGTCACCCACTTCCAATACGGTCCTCTATGTTGTCATTGTTGTTCCGCTACAAACTTACTGGCTCTGGTGTCTATGCGTTTCATGCACAGACTTTGTGTTATACTTCTGTTACCATTAAAGAAAAAAAAAAAAGTCTCATAGTTCAACCTTTGTCCAGGTACTTGCCCGCTTTTCATAACCTCTTCAACTCGCTTGTAACCACTGGGTGATTCATATTCCTATAGCTTTTTAATATCTGATTTTTCTTGTTTGTATGCTATTTTCATCTAGTATTAGTGAACTTTAATAATAATGATAATAATAATAAATAATACCTTTTCAATTAAAAAAATATTGTGTGTGTAATAACACTGTATATTCAAAAAATATTTTAATTGGTGGTTTATATAATCAGGAAAGACAACACTGGCTTTCTACGGATCAGAGTGTGGAATGTTAGATCCCTTAATCGGATAGGAAAGTTAGAAAATTTAAAAAGAGAAATGGTTAGGTTGAAGTTAAATATAGAGGGGATTAGTGAAGTTCAGTGGAAAGAGAAACAGGATTTCTGGTCAGGTGAGTACAGGCTTATAAATAGAAAGTCCATTGGGGGTATTATTGGAGTAGGTCTGATAATGAATAAGAAAATAGGAATGTGGGTAAACTACTATGAGCAACACAGTGATCGCATTATCGTAGTCAAGATAGATACGAAGCCAACATGGACCACAGTAGTATAGGTTTATACGCCAACTAGCTATGCCGATGATGAGGAGATGGAAGAAATATATGAGGAGCTAAAGGAAATTATTCAGACAATTAAGGGACAGGAAAACTTAATTGTTATGAGTGACTGGAATTCGGTAGTAGGACAAGGAAGGGAGGGGAAGATAGTAGGTGAATATGGCCTGGGCAAAAGGAATGAAAGAGGAAGCTGCCTGGTAGAATTTTGCATGGAACATAATTTAGTTATAACAAACACCTGGATTAAGAATCGCGGAAGAAGGTTGTATCTGTGGAAGAGACCAGGAGACACTGGGAGATACCAGATATATTTTATAATGGTAAGACATAGATTTTGGAACCAGGTTTTAAACTGTAAGACATACCCAGGGGCAGACATAAACTCTGACCATAACTTATCGGTCATGAATTGTAGGCTGAAACTGAAAAAACTGCAGAAAGGTAGGACAATAAAGTGATGGGACCTGGATAAACTGAAGGAACCTGAAGTTCTTGAGAATTTCAGAGGGAGCTTTAGGCAACAATTTACAGAAACGGGGAAAAACAAAACAGTAGAGGAGGAATGGGTAAGCCTTGAGAGATGCCTTCACGGCAGCAGAGGACAAAATAGGTATAAAGGCAAGACCTACAAAAAGTCCTTGGATATCACAGGACATATTAAATTTAATCGATGAAAGGAGAAAATATAAAAATTCAGTAAATGAAACAGGCAAAATGGAGTACAGATGACTAAGAAATGAGATTGACAGGAAGTGCAAAATGGCCAAGCAGGAGTGGCTATAAGGCAAATGCAAGGATTTAGAAGAAAGTATAAATAGGGGAAAAATAGATACAGCCTACAGGAAAATAAATGATATTTGGAGATAAGAAAAACAGCTCTATGACACACATGTAAAACCAGTTCTCAGCAAAGAAGGGAAAGCTGAAAGGTGGGAAGAGTATATAGAGAGGCTCTACGAAGGAAATGAACTTAGAGACAATATTGTAGGAAGGGGAGAAGAAGTAGATGAGGATGAATTTGACAGAGCACTGAAAGACCTAAGGCGAAACAAGGCCCCCGGAGTAGATGACATTCCTTCAGAGCTACTGAAGTCTCTGGGAGAACCAGCCATGACAGAACTGTTTCACCTGGTGTGTAATATGTATGAGACAGGTGAAGTACCCTCAGACTTTAAGAAAAAGTAATAATCCCCATTCCAAAGAAAGGTGTGAAAACTACAGAACCATCAGTTTAATAAGCCATGGTTGCAAAATATTAACACGAATTATTTACAGAAGGATGAAAAAGCTGGTAGAAGCCGACCTCGGGGAAGATCAGTTTGGATTTAGGAGAAATGTTGGAACACAGGAGGCAATACTCACATTACGACTTATCTTAGAAGACAGGCTAAGGAAAGGCAAAAATACATTTTTTAGCGTTTGTAGATTTGGAGAAAGCTTTTTACAATGTCGACTGGAATACGCTCTTCCAAATTCTGAAGGTAGCAGGGGTATAATTAGGGAGCGTAAGGTTATTTACAACTTGTACAAAAACCAGACAGCGGTTGTCACAGTTGAAGGGCATGAAAGGGATGCATTGGTTGGGAAGGGAGTAAGACAGGGTTGTAGCCTTTATATTAAAATTGAAATTATTCTGAGCTATTTGCTGCATCATGATGATACATTTCACCAATGTTTAGGATTCGTTACAGGAGCCTTCCTGAGGGAATTTCTACAAGCAATCAATATTCCCTTAGGAAGGCTCCTGTAACGAATCCTAAACATTGGAGAAATGTATCATCATGATGCATCAAATAGCTCAGAAGAATTTCAATTTTAATATATTATATGTTGCATCATTTTGTAGTTAACAAGAAGTTTTCTGTATCTCATTGGCTGTCTTGACAATAACAACTCACCATAAAGATATTCACTGAGCTGATGACAGGCACAAAAATTTACAGTCACATTCACACAACTTAAAATTTTGACTATGGCTTTTGTCAGAAAAAGAAACACATACATTCACATAATTACTTAGACAACTACATACACACAACTACCACCTCTGGTTGATCCAAACACTCCATTTCTAAAAGCATCTTGACAGTGAGTGAGGAGGGAAGTGGAGGGGAAAGGATGACAGACCTGTACCAGGTGGGTATGGAAAGTTCTGCATTGCATGATGGATTGTAAAGGCTCTGATAGGGGAGAATGTAAGCTGCAGCAGTGAATGCAGTGAAGAGGAGGAGTGGGAGAAGATTAAAGGGAGGTGTAGAGGTGTGTCAGGATGAAGGGAGGATAAGAAAATAAAATAAAAATGTAATTAGAGGTATATTGTAAGGGTGGTTGGATTTTTTTTAAGGGGGGGGGGTATGTTAGGTATAGGGAGTAGGGATGGCAGATTATCTTAGGTTGAGGCCAGGGTGGTTGTAGGATCATAGAATGTGTAGATGGGCAACTCCCGTCTGCACAGTTCAGAAGAGCTGAGGTGTAGGGAAGAATCCAGATGACTCGAGCAGTAAAGCAGCCATTGAAATAAAGAGTGTTGTGTTCAACCATTGTAAAATGTGGTGCAATAGTTGCAGCCATGATTGGTATGACAAGAAACCAGTGGTTCATCAGGATGAATGGCCACAGTCAGAATGTGCCAATAAACAAGGTGGACCACCCTGTGGCACAACATGCAGTTGAACACAACACTGTTTATTTCAATGGGTGCTTTATTGCCAGAGTCATCTGGATTCTTCCCTCCACCTCAGCTCGTCTGAACTGTGCAGATGAGAGTTGTCCCCTCACCACATTCTACTGTCCTGCAACCACCCTGGTCTACAGCCTACGAGAACTTGCCATCCTTACACACTATACCTTATATCCCCCCCCCCCCCCAATGCAATTATCCTGTACCCTTCCAATTCATGTCTTCCTTTCAACTGTGTGCACCCCTCTCTCGAAACCTCTCTACACCTCCCCTTTATCCTCTCCTTCCCTTTTCCTTCACTGCAGTCAATCTTTTTCTTACATTACTGCCTGTCACAGCCTTTGCAATCCATCATACAATGCGGAACTTTTCATCCCCACCTTTACCTGGCATCCTTTCTTTTCCATTTTCCCCCCCACTCACTGTCAAAATGCTTATAGTGCTGGAGTGGCCAGAGATGGTGATTTTGTTTGTGTTTGTATTTGTCTGACTGATTTTGTGAATATATGCTTTTATTTTTCTGCCATGGCGAAAAATTTAAGTTGTATGAATGTAATTGTTACTTTTCATGCCTGTCATCAGCTCAGTGAACACGTTTATTATGAATTGCTATATAGTCTCCTTTATTGACGTTCCAATCAGAATTTTCATTAATTGTCTTGATTTCTCTCTTGAACAAGAAGAATTTAGAGATTAATCGTAATTATGGTTGGATATAATTTTTATTAAGATTAGTCAGGAATACAGAAAAAAATAATGTCTGTATTTTCATGCAGGCTGATTTTGAGGTGTCGGCAAGATGCACGTGCAAGATTTGCCAGACTGCGTGCAGATGTGTTGGTGAAATTGGAGTTATTAGACAACAAGCATGTCCAGGATGTGGTGTGGCAGCTTCAACGATTGGTTGCTGGCCTTGCCAATTTCCATGGGGAAACATACAAACTCCTCCAAGGACGATCACTGTTTCCTGTAGAAGTTGATCTCAGTCGTTCTGCTTTTCAGTACAAGAGTGCTGGTGTACCAACACAGGTAATCTTCTGATGGTATTAATAGATTTTTATATGTTTATTTATTAGCCGTTCAGCATGTTTACCATGCAATTGGCGGCATCATTTACATTTTATCTTTTTACCAACATAAATTTACAATGGGTACAAACATATCCTTACAGTTTCACTTATAATTACACATATTTACATGTTACAACTCTATAGTAATTATTTATTTCTACATGGATTTGGATAACATGGTATTTTAATTTTATTGAAAGGTATTTGTGAATTTTTTATGCATTAAGCATGTCCTCCAAGTTACTTTAGAGATATTCTTCCACTAAGTAATACGCAGTCTTTTTAAACCATATCTCTAATGCTGACTTTAATTTACTTAGAGGAAGTACTTTTACATATTGTGGTAATTGATTATGTAGTTTAAGACCTAAGTGTTTATGGCTGTTATTTATCAGTGACAGCCTTGAGTCTGGTATATCCAGCAAGCTATTGTTTCTCGTACTGTGTGTGTGTGTGTGTATTTTCTCTCTCAGGGTAAATTTCAGTATATTTTCTTTTACATATATGAGGCAGTAATACACATATAGACTTGGGAGTGTCATTATGTGGAGTTAAGTGAAATGATTCCTACATGATTCTCTAGGTCCCAGGCCCTGAATAATTCTAATTGCTTTCTTCTGCCTTATGAATACAAGGTTTGCACCTGGTGAATTACCCCATAACAGTAACCAATACTGCAGCTGTGACTGGAAGAATGCATAGTAGCAGAGAAGCAATAATTTTTGTTGACACAGTGTCTTAGTTTATACAGTACAAAAATTACATGTGCAAGTTTACTAGAAAGAAAATTTATATGTTCATCCCAGAAAAGTCTTTGGTCTATTTTGAGACCGAGCAGTTTAACACTTCGATTATCATCTTTCGGTGTCTTTAGGTTAAAATAAATTTCCTCTATCTTTGTTTTGTTTATACATAATTGCTTAGCTTTACACCAGTGTTTACTTTTTTTCTAATTGTCCCTTATTTTTCTCTTTCACTACACATATATCTTCACCAGAAGTAATCATTGTCATATCATCTGTGTATAATACATTTTTGCATGATATATGGTTTGAAAAATCACTAACATAAACTATAAAAATGAATGTCCCTGTAGCGTTCCTCTCTTAATTGACATTAGTGTTGACCTCTCCTTGTTAACATACACTAATTGTTGCCTGTTGCTTAGGTAAGATTTAAATAGATTTAATGCTTTACCCTCTATTCCATAGTATTCTAACTTTTCTGCTATGATCTTATGTGACAAAGTATCAGAAGCTTTAGTTAAGTCTATGAGTGTAACACAGGTAGTCTGTTTCATTTCATAGCCATCATGTATTTCAGTTATCAGACTTTAAATAGTTTTTATGGTCGATAGGTTTGATCAAAATCCAAACTGGCTTTCATTGAGTAGCTTACTATTTTCAAAATACTTGTAAATCTGTAAATGTATTTAGCTCTCTATTATTTTAGATATTATGGGGACAATTGCTATAGGTCTGTAGTTATCTGCTATGTGTTTGGCATCCTTTTTTTAATATTGGAAAAGTAACTGTGATTTTAAAGGCATTTGGGGAAAATACCATCATTGAGAATTTTGTTTACAAGATTTTATGACACTTGCAGAATATGCTTAAAGAATCTTGTATTTCATAATTGAACATATACACGGTAAAGTACACACACGTTATGTACGTCTCTGATAACAAAAAAGACTTCGTATAATGTAATTAAAGCGCCGAGGTGCACCATGTGAAAGCAAAACAAACTCTGATAGCCGGCGCGCCGGCGCGCTGCCGCGCACTGCCACAGTACCGCGGCAGGTGGTGCTGGCGAGATCACCTGATCTCTGACAGCACCAACTGACGTAGCAGACAATACGAATTTATTATTTACTACATACGTCCCCCTTTTTGGTAAACATTTTCACATGCCCAATGTCCATCATGTCGTCTTCGCGTTGAAATGTTCGGGTAGGTGCACGTCCGTAAGGTTTGTAATGTCCAGGTTTGTACTTTCTTGTCATTATGGGCGAGTCCGGTGTTTTCGGTATAGGTATCACATTCTTTTTTGTTATTATATGAGACATAGGTCCACTGTCACTATTTTTATTGCACACTTCACTCAAGAATGGTAAAGTGTTCACTTCATAGTCAATCTCCATTTTTTCGTCGTCTTTATCCGAGGGTATCGTGGTCATCCTAGGACGGAGCTGGTCCACATGTCTTGCGACGTCACCTCCAGCTGTGCTAACCTCGTACATACGGTTTCCTCTTTGAGCAGCGATATGTCCTTTTATCCACTTTGGATTGCGTCCATAGCCCCGTGACCAAACAGAGGCGCCCTTTCTATATCGTCCCTGATTTGTGTTGGTGGACTGTTCCTTTGAGGGTAATAGGAGATGCAGTAATGTCCGGGGTTGTCTGCCATGCAGCATTTCCGCAGGGCTCTGTTTTCCCGTTGGTGTGAATCTGTATGATGCTAAAAAGCTGAGGAGTGATTCCTCCATGGAGGATGATGCTAGATGTTTTTTCATTTGCGTTTTAAATGTTCGCACCAGCCTTTCCACCTCCCCATTTGATTGGGGGTGAAAAGGCGGTGCAGTGACATGGGAGATGCCTCTGCGTCTGCAGAATTGTGCAAAATCAGAAGAGGTAAACTGGGTACCGTTATCGGACACGATGGTTTTTGGAAGGCCCTCAAGCGCAAAGATTTTGTCGAGGGCCGAAAGGGTGGAGGCTGTAGTAGGCGCCGAACATTTAAAGACAAATGGAAAATTTGAGTACACGTCTATGACCAGGAGCTAATAGGAATGAAGGAAAGGGCCAGCAAAATCTATATGAATTCTTTCCCATGGTTGTTCAGGTGTGGGCCACGGCGAAAGCGAAGATTTGGGTGCCGGAGCATTTGTGGCGCACGAGCTGCAGGCAACCACCATGCGCGCAATGTCAGCATCTATGCCCAGCCAGTACACATGACGGCGGGCCAGATTTTTTGTTCTGGAAGTACCCCAGTGGCCTTGATGTAGCAAATTTAGGACATCAGTGCGAAGAGCCAAAGGAACGACGACTCTTGGTGTGACGTTATCGGTGGCCAGCAGGACCACCCCACGAAGTGTGGACAGACGCAGACGAAGATGATAGCAGTTTCGGAGTGGATCCGATGCCTTTCCTGATGGTCTTTCTGGCCATCCATGCTCGATGTGGTGGACAACCTGACGGAGGACGGGATCAGCAGCTGTGGCTTCCGCGATGCAATGTCCGTCGATCGGAAATCCGTCCACTGCCACCTGAGCAGCTTCATCCACGTGGAAACAGAGCAATTCATCAGCATCAAAAACAGGATCAGGACCCATAGGAAGACGGGAGAGAGCATCCGTATTCGCATGCTTTGACGTAGGCCGAAAATGAAACTCGTAATTGAATCTAGACAGGAATAAAGCCCAACGTTGCAATCTGTGTGCTGCTTTGTCAGGAAGAGATACCGACAGATGAAAAATTGAGACCAATGGCTTGTGGTCTGTGATAAGGTGGAACCTAGTGCCATATAGAAAGACGCTGAACTTTTTTAAAGCATAAACAATGGATAAAGCTTCCTTTTCGATCTGGGAGTACTTTGCTTGTGAAGCATTGAGAGTCTTGGATACATAAGCAATTGGTCGCTCTGTGCCGTCCGGAAATTTATGAGAGAGTACAGCCCCAATGCCATGTTGTGACGCGTCAGCTGCAAGTATTAAAGGCAGCCCTGGACTGAACGTTGCTAAGCAAGGTGATTTTTGCAAATGAGATTTGAGTGTTTGAAAAGCATTTTCGCATGCGTCAGACCAAACAAAGGGCACATTCTTTTTCAAAAGACAATTTAGAGGATGTGATATTTCCACTACAGACGGTATGAACTCGTGATAATAGGCTATTTTACCTAGGAAGGCTTGTAAGTCCTTCACGGACGTAGGTCGAGCAAGAGACTCAATTGCAGCAATGTGATCCTATAAAGGACTGATACCCTCACGTGAGAGACGAAAGCCCAAGTATGCAATGGAGGGTTGAAAAAATTTGGACTTGTGAAAGTTACATTTTAACCCCGCTTGTTGCAAAACAGTAAACACTTGTCGAAGGTTCCTGAGATGTTCATCTGTGGATGCCCCTATGACCACAATATCATCCTGATAGTTAATGCATCCCGATACCGGTGCAAGAAGTTGTTCCAAATATCTTTGAAAAATAGCTGGTGCACTGTAAACGCCAAACGGCAACCTTTGGTATTGATAAAGACCAAAGGGCGTGTTGAGTACAAGAAATTGACGAGATCGCTCATCAAGAGGCAATTGATGGTATGCTTCAGACAAATCAATTTTTTAAAAATATTGTCTGCCCGCTAATTTGGCGAAGAGTTCCTCTGGCCGCAGCATGGGATACGTGTCAATGATACTTTGTGAATTTACGGCATTTTTAAAGTCGCCGCAAATGCGAAGGGATCCGTTTGGCTTGAGAAACACTACCAAAGGAGAAGCTCATTCACTCAAAGTGATAGGAAGAAGAACACCCGCAGTTGTAAGGCGATAGAGTTCTTGTTTAACAGAATCGCGAAATGCAACTGGAAGAGGGCGTGCGCGAAAAAATTGCGGGCGAGAACCATCTTTAAGCGATATGCGGGCTGTGAGAGCAACAGCACGACTTAAGCCTGTGGAGAAAAGATCAGAGAATTCGGCAGATAAAGCCTCTATTTTGTCAAACGGAACAATGTCCGAGACCATATTTATAGTGTCATCTACAGAAAATCCAAAAGCGCAAAATGCGTCATAGCCAAACAAGTCTGTCGTAGCTGCTTTGTCTACAACGAAAAGAGTGAGTGTGTATGTCAAATGTTTATATGTGACCGGTACTTCAAATTGGCCTTTGAGAGCCAGTTGTTGATGGGTATAAGTGCACAAGTTGCGCGAAACAGGTGATAAGGGGGGCGCCCCCAGATTAACGTAAGTGTGAGAAGTAAGAATAGTCGTGGCGGAGCCGGTGTCAACTTGCATTTGAATATCCTTTCCTAGGACAGTAACAGACACAAAAAGTTTATTGTTTGAGGAATAAGTGGAGTTGACAAACATGACTGAACCAGCATCAGATTCCATATCATTGATTGCTTGAATTTGTTTTGAACGACATACGGATGAGATGTGACCAAGTTTTTTGCACTGGTGGCATTGGGCCCATCTTTGAGGGCAGTCGTCACGCGAGTGCTATGTGAAACATTTCGGACAAGAGGGCAGAGCATTTTGTGTCAATTTTCTCTGAGAAACCATCTTGCTTTTGTTTTGTTTCTGCTGAGAGGGGCGGTATATAGCAGCAACGTCGTCACTTGCTTCGCTGTGAGCGGCGGCAGCAACGGCCCTATCTAACGCAACCTCTCCTACGTCACCCCACGAATCCAGCTGAGCGCCCGCAGCGTGAGTAATTTCAAATGATTCTGCGATAGACAATACCTCTGCCAGGGTTGGGTCATTTAATTGAAGTGCTTTTTGTCTAACCTCTTTGTCAGGGGCCGAGCGAAGAATAGCGTCACGTACCATTTGATCGGCGTACGATTCCTGATGGATTTTCGTCACAAAATTACACTTTCTGCTGAGCCGTTGCAGCTGTGTGGCCCAAGCTCGATATGACTAATTTGAAAGTTTTTTGCACTGCTAGAAGGCTACCCTAGAGGCAACGACGTGCGTTTGTTTCTTATAAAAAGAATTTAGAAGTGTACACATTTCGTCGAATGACAACGATGCCGGTTCCTGAAGTGGGGCCAGTTGTGAAAGCAACTGATAAAGACGGGGCGAAAGCCAAGAGAGAAAAAGAGACTTACATAGGTTGGTGTCAACAATGACGAATGCTGCGAAGTGTTGACATAGTCGTTTCTCATAGCCGCCCCAGTCTTCGGCGGCATCGTCATATGGCTGGAAACTCGGAATTGAAAGCTGTTGCCTCCTATCGAACTGTGGTGCGTTGAAGATCACCTTGATGGTGTTGCAGGACATGATCGGTGAGTACTTTTTGCTGTTGCAGAAATGCTTGTAGAAGTTCTTCGAAGGTGGCTGGCATGATTGAACACGTTGTTTTGATATATCCCAACCTCGTCGCCAATTTTATGACACTTGTAGAATATGCTTAAAGAATCTTGTATTTCATAATTGAACATATACACGGTAAAGTACACACACGTGACGTACGTCACTGATAACAAAAGACACTTCGTATAATGTAATTAAAGTGCCGAGGCGCACCATATGAAAGCAAAACAGGTGGCACTGGCGAGATCACCTGATCTCTGACAGCGCCAACTGACGTAGCGGACAATACGAATTTATTATTTACTACACAAGATTAAGCAGAGGCATTCTAATTTCCATGATTATGCATTTCAAAACATAGTTACTGAACCCATAGTAGTCCTCTGTTCTGGAGCTGTTTCTGAATTAATAATATCTGTAGTACTAATTTTTCTCCAAGTCAATCTTTCATTTGTTTTCTTTTGTGATTGCAACAGGAAGGTCTTAGCATCAGATGTATCGTCATTTTGTGAGTTCTTCCTTCCCCAGATTTATCTCACTTTTTATTACATTCCTGGCTGCTTTACATTAATTTTCAGAATTTAGAATGTATTCTTCATTTGCTTTGATTTTTTGCTGCTCTGATTTCAAACTTGTAGATTTTTCTGAAGCGTATATAATTCTCCTTGTCCTAGAGGTTGTTAGCAACTCTAATGCAAGAAAGTGAAGATCATTGTGTTGTGTGAAAGCAAGTGCATTGATGTTAGACAATACTTATCATTAATATAAAAAAGACAATGCATCATATTTAAAGATATTAGAAATAATTGTACATGCAGTAGTTGCTTTGGGCACCAGGGAATTCGTAGATCACGTTGTGGGTCTGTCAGTAACCATACAGTGTCAGGGAGGTAACTAATTGTGGTGTGGTATGAATACTATACCTGTACCTGTGTACCACACTGTTGCTTGCCAGTTCTCATGTGGAGTGGGATGTGAGGTTTGTGAGTTAATATTTCAGTGAAGCTAGTGTAGTAAGAAATTCAGGTAGGAATTCATTGACTTTCCTTGTGGAACTGTACATTTTACAGAATATATAGGGTAGTTGCTGGAGAGGAGAAAAGATTTTGTTTCCTTCGGGGTGAATTAGGTAACTTGAAGTGATAAAAAATTATGGGAACTGGGAAAAAGTAGTAATCGAGGGGTAAAAAGAGAACACTTCAGCAGTCAGATTTTATATAATGTAAGATTAAAAGTTTCATGCGTTAACTTAAGTAAGAAGAGAAGCTACTGGAAGTGAAAAGTAACATACAGGAATTTAATGAAAGCTTCAACAGAAATGGAAGGAATGGGAACAGACTTGCTGATAGCAGTAGTCTTGGTTTAAAGGGAATGTGTAAGCCAGAATTTACAGGAAAAAAAATAGTGACCATTTATCAAATAATCAAGTCACAAATGGTGTGAAGCCAAGTGTCAGCATTAGGTAGGTGAAAAACAGTGTGGGGCTGGGAATATTACTACAAAGACTGGTTATAAGAGATATAAAATACAGTGAGAGTAGTTTGCAACTCACCACAAAGATGTTTGTCAACCTGCGACAGGCACATAATAAAGACACTCGTACACAAGCAAATTAGCTTTTGGCCATAGCCTTCATCAGAAAAAAAAAAAAAAAAAAAAAAAAAAAAAAAAAAAAAAAATGATGTCATTCATACAATCACACAGGGACACCTCACAGATATGTGGCTGCTGTGTTCTGAATAATGCTTTGCAGTGGTGGTATGGGGGATGAGGTGTAACAACTTGTAAGAGATATGAAATGGAAAAATCATGTAGACTTAGCTGTAGGTAAACCAGGAGGTTGACTTCGATTCGTTCTTAGGGTATCGGGACATACAACCAGCTTAAAATAAGATTGGCCCTTACTAGAATATAGTTCAAGCCACCTATGCATTGTCCCCTTAAGGAAACATAAAAATCTAAAACATGGTGCACATAGGCAGTCAGTCAGTCATTTTTCCCCATTGCTCTATACGTGAATGAAGTTTGATACCCTGACCCAAGAGCCTACCAGACTGCAGGACTTCAACAGCAGCCGTCAGGCAGCACGCACAACCTGTGAATGTCGTCATTGCCACTACAGTGCTGCGCACAGAGACACACCTACCATGCCAACCATCTACACAGGCAGTCCTGCTATATAGGGCTTCAAGCAGCAGCACACTCTTTTAGTCATATGTTGCTCTTGTGTTGTGTCCTCTGATTGGAGGCTCTCTTATGTTGCCGTGTGGTTGACCCTTCCTCTTTTTAATCTAATGGTCGGTCAACCACAGACATCAGATTTGTTGTATTATTTCCTTTTGTTGTTGTGTGATCGTCTCATTTCGTGTTGTCTCTTGTTGACTCCATTGACCTTTTACTGACTGACTGGGAGTTTCCTCCCTTTTGCTATTTTAAACTCTGGGCACTTTTATCCACACTTATGCCTCTTCTCGTGTCGCCCAGTGATGGAATTGGTGACTGATGACCTCTGCAGTTTTGTCCCCCACAAAAACATTCAGCCAACCAACCAACCTTTTCAGAATAGTAAACAAATGTAATTTGTTGTTCTTTTTTTTTAAGTAGATACTGTCATGTTGTACTCTTATTATTATTATTATTATTATTATTATTATTATTGTTATTATTGATAGTTTAAACAAAGATAAATGTTGCTGCTTTATTTACAGGAAGGAACAGAGGAAGAAGATGATGATGATTTGTTGCATGCTGATGAAGCCAAAGAGAATGACACCACATTGATTCCAGAACTAAATTAATTTTTTAAAAATAACATGAAACTTTAATGTGTATTAAAGCTTAAATTCTACAAAAGAAATGTTGCATTGTATATGTATAAAGTTAAGAAACTTGTACCAAATGTTGCTTGCTGGGTAAAGAATCATAATGGACTTAAACATCTTTTTCACCTAGTCATGTATTTACCAAAGAAAAATCAAATGCTGTTATGATGCAGTGTACATTTTTATATTGGATTTATTTGTAGTATTAATTGTTGAATCTCAAAGCGGACCACATATTGTTTTATCTCATTATTTTTTATTATCTGACTTATAGCACTAAGCACGAAAATGAAGTTCAGTTATAACTTCTTGTACTCTGAATGTGTGTGTGTGTGTGTGTGTGTGTGTGTGTGTGTGTGTGTGTGTGTGTGTGTGTGTGTGTGACAGAGAGAGAGAGAGAGAGAGAGAGAGAGAGAGAGAGAGAGAGAGAGAGACTTTGGGTGGGTGGATGGAACGTAGTTCTACTTTTAATTCCTCAATATTTGTACTGTTTGAGTGTTTAATACACATGGAGGAGGAATTTTGTTTTGCACTTGTGGTGATTATAAAACTTTTTTTTCCTGTGAATAAATACCTGTTCTATTATATTTCCATCTTTATTTTTTTATTTATAAATCTTGACTCACATTTAATTGAACTGTACTTAAATTAACTTAGCACAATGTATTGGGATGTTAATATGTGTTAGTTATCAGTAATCTTGTGCATTATTTATGAACTCCTTGTGCAGATTCTGTCTTAAGAACATCACAGTAACTTTAGGGTTGCAGAAAACTGTTCGCAATTGGGTGTGTTTCACATACTTTCAGAATGAGTGTTCTCGGGTTTCCAGCTGAGTTGCCAATTTCTCTTTATAGAAACACTCTTAAATATTTTTGTCAATTATTGAGCACAAATTTAACTAGAACAACTTGAGTGAAGCCATCAATTAAAAATCTGTAATTCATTAGAGATCCAGCTTTTGTTAATAACATAGTGATTATTCGATTAATGATGAAAATTCTCCTCAGAGATAATAAATATTGTTGAAATGAGATAGAATGGCTGGCCAGTACTTACCATTGTGCTGTACCGCCGATAGTAACACAAAATGACAAAAACAGACACCGCAGGTAAACATTTGATCATTCATCACATCATTCACTCAATCGTGGCTGAACTACAGAAAATCATAAATAACCTAGGGACCTTACCAGGTCACACCACTGCCCCCATAGAACTTCTCTCTCCATCTGAACCATGAACTCCGACTATCTACATATTTCCTAAATTCTGTAAAGAGGATCAACCTGGTTCTCCCATTGTAGCAGACTTCAAAGCCCCAACAGAATGCATCTCAGTACTTTTAGACCAGTGTTTTTCAACCTTTTTGAATATAAATATATGTAAAAAAAAAAAAAAAAAAAAAAAAAAAAAAAAAATAGATGAAGTCTACTTACCAGGCGAAGGAGCACAGGTAGTGATAGTAACAAATAAATCACACACACACACACACACACACACACACACACACACACACACACACACAACGCAAGCTTTCACAACCCAGTTGCTTCTTCAGACAGAAGGGAAGGAGAGGGAAAAGGAAATTATGAGGGTTTTAAGGGAGGGAGTAAGGAGCCATTCCAATCCCGGGAGAGGAAAGACTTACCTTAGGGGAAGAAAAGGAAGGTGAACAAATACACACTCACACCCACACATTTTCACAGACGCAAATACACCTAGGCAGACATACTGTAGAAAGCAAAGAAGTTAGACAGAGATACCACTTGAGACAGAGGCTCTGTCCAGAGAACCTAGGCAAAGATGTTAAGATGTTAAAGATGGTGGGTGAGAATTAGAATTTAGCGGAGGTTGAGACCAGATGGGCAACGGGAAGAGAGAATATGTTGAAGGGCTATTTCCCATCTCCGGAGTTCTGAAGGATTGGTGTCGGTGGGAAGTATCCAGATAACCCGGACGGTGTAACACTGTGCCAAGATGTGCTGGCCGTGCACCAAGGCGTGTTTAGCCACAGGGTGATCCTCATTACCAACAAACACTGTCTGCCTATGACCATTCATGTGAATGGACAGTTTGTTGCTGGTCATTCCCACATAGAACGCTTCACAGAGCAGGCATGTCAGTTGGTAAATCATGTGGGTGCTGTCGCAAGTGGCTCTGCCCTTGATTGTGTACACCCTCCAGATTACGGGACTGGAGTAAGTGGTGGTGGAAAGGTGCAAGGGCTTGAATATAAAAATATTCCGGCGACCCCCTTTGTCACAAACTGTAACAAAACTATGTTATCTCAAAAGGGGGGGGGAGAGTTTTCTTTTTTTCTTTAGCTTTCCTTTAAATTCTTGTATGAAATTTTTTACTATATTTTTCGGAAGAGAACACATTATCCTATTTTTACATGATTTATGACAGAAAAATATATTTTGCGTAACAACTGTTTCATATTTTAGGTGAAACTCGGAAGCGAATTATGCTCATTAAGAAAGGCCCCACTGTATAGACAATTTGTAAACTAGGTTTTTATTTTGAATTTTTCAGAATTACTTATTGTATGTTCTTTTACTCCTTGATTGTTCCTGAAAAGAGTTTCTGGCTTTGTGCTTATTATTCATTAGCACACTGTATTATGAAACAATCCATGATCTATTCAATTCATAATTGATGTTAGACTAAGAACACCATAATTTTAACATTAAATAAATTTCATTTAGGTGTATGTTTTGCATCACTGAACCCCCAATTATTTTGTGGTGCAAGTACTTCCTCCTGTGACGGCGATCCCCCCCCTCCCCTGAGCAAGACTTTGCGACCCCCCAGGGGGCCGAGACCTGCAGGCTGAAAAGCACTGTCTTAGATCAATACCTCCAAGCTACAACACACAGTCTCCCATCCTACATCAAGGACACGAACCACTTTCCGGAATGCCTCAAATCCCTCCCCATATACCCCAACCCCACCTGAAAGCTTCCTTGAACCACAGATGCTATGGTCCTCTACAACAAATCCCCCATACCCATGGTCTTTCTGCACTAGAAAACTACCTTTCCCACATGAAAGCCTCCCAAAAATCTCATTCCTTGTCTCACTTGTCAATTCCATCCTCACTCACAGTTACTTCACCATTGAGGACTAGACCTACAAACAAATCAGGGGGACAGCTATGGGAACCTGGATGGTGCTCTTCTGTGCCAACCTTTTCATGGATAGCATAGAAGAGGCATTTCTTAAGATGCAGCAGTTGCACCCCTGTCTTGGTACAGATGATATCTTTGTGGTCTGGACTCAATGAAGAAACTCTTTTGAACTTGAAGACCTCTGCAACATCATTGTCAAACCTTACAACAACCCAAAACCACCCTCCCTACTTAATGATTCCTACCTCTGTAATCAACCCCACTGCAAAAATTGCCCCTATGCATCCTCCCACAACTACCTACTCCAGCCCTGCAATAGGAAAAACGTTCAGTATTCAAGGGTCACGTGTGAAACAACCCAAGTCATATACCAACTTACATGTGTCCACTGCACAACCTTTTATGTTGATATGACAACTAACAAATTGACTGAAAGCATTAATGATCACAGACAAACTGTTTACCTGGAGAAAAGTCAATATATTGTGGTAGAACATTCTATCCAATGTGACTCCCAAGTACATTGTAACATGTTACATCTAGATACTCCCACCTAGACCATTCCTTCAGAGCTACAGAAATGTGAACTTGTCCTCCAACACATCCTGTCCTCCCATTATCCTCCTGGCCTAACATATCAATCATCCTTTCCTCATGACCTAGGTTGTGAGTAACCTTTGTAACCTTTCCCTTATGTCCCCTTACTCTTCCCTTCTTTCCTACATGAAGAACGAAAATATTTCTGAAAGCTAGTGTCTAAGTCCACATTTATTTTTGTCTTTATTTGTATGATTATTGGTGGTACCAAGCAAAGGTTAGAATTGTCCAGCGACTCTATCTCTTTGGAATAATATTTTCACATCTCAGTATCAGATTAATTGTATAAAATGAAATATGAAGTGCTGCATGCGATAATGTTTTGTAATCTTCTTCTTCATCTTCATTAGGACCCTTCAGGATCACATGTGGTTTGTTTTGCACATCTTCTTTCTTCCCGATCTCTCTTCATTCTATCACTGCTTCTGTTGAGACAACTCTTATTTTGGTGTCTGGTCACCCACGCCCATCCACCAACCCTTTATACTTCTCCAACCCTGTACTGCCACGGGCAGATTTGTTTATTTTATTCTTAGTCTTTCAATCACTCTTGACTTCCTTAACCCAGTTATTTCTCGTATGACATGTTGCATTCCATATCTTCTTAGCCAACCTATCATCATCCATCCCTATGATGTGGGCAACAAATGGTGACCACGTCTTCCATATCTTGCTCATATATGTTTAATATTTTCATAGAGTTACTGTTATGTTCTGTGTATCCAGATATCCCCTTGTTTTTTGGTGCCCCATATGTCTCTCAGAATTTTCTGCTCCTCCTTCCTCAACTGTATACAAGCTCTCTTGCTGAGTGTGATCATTTCTGATGCATACAGCGCAGAATTTCTTACAGTTGCTGTATAATGTCACAATTTAGCATTCCGTCACAGATTTTTCTTGTTTTCACCGGACACCAAAGCTTCTGCAAAAGCTGTGACATGTCTCCTGTGCTGTTGTTGTTCTGTATTCCAGCAGTTATCTTCTCCCCCAAATAACAAAAACTGTTGACTTTCTGAACCACTTGGCCAACTATCTTCCAACGAGACCCAGTGTTCAATGTCTTAGTCTTTTACGTAATATTCAGTCTGACTTTTTTACTGCTATTTTGGCTAGATTTTTTAGTGCTGCCTTTGCCTCTTCTGTCTCATTTAACATTGCCATGCCATCTGCAAATGCCAGGCATGCTTGCATGATGTGTGAACCTGTACCCTATTTGTACACCTTTTATCTTCTTGTTTCTATACAGTTCCCTCCACTGTCTCACAACCTTGTCCAAAACCAGGTTAAATAAAGTTGGTGACAATCCATCCCCTTTCTGGGCTTCTGGTTTTATTTTGAAGCTGTCTGAAAGTGTACTGTGATGTCTGATCATGTTACTTAATGATTCCTTTATTGTTGCATGCGTTGTAGCACCCCGCCCTGTATCTTCTAACTTCCGCAAGCAGAGTACTTCTGTCAACTGAATCATAGGCCTTTTGGAAGTCCACAAATATCACTATTGTCTTTTTTCTTTCCTGTGTCTGAGCACTTAGAGTACTTAAAGTGCATAGAAGCATCTCAGTTCTCTCTCTTTGAGAGAGCTGTGTAAAGCTCTATTAATTCTGTGGTGCTTGCTGCCCACTGTAGCAGATGGCTATTATTGGACAAAACTCATAAATGCATGGAATTCACCTCATTGATCCCTTTCAGTAGCTGCTGCACTACAGGCATCACTAGCTGAACTGTCAAGTGTGAATTTTTCACCTGTAGTATGTCAAGATTGTAATAGTGAGCAGTTCAAACAGCATTTAGAGAGAGAGAGAGAGAGAGAGAGAGAGAGAGAGAGAGAGAGAGATACATTGACAATAAATGCAAGGAGTCTCTATGTCCAAATCGATTGAAGAATTTCTATACAAGAAACTCGGGAAGTTATTAGTGCACAGTGTCCACTCCAGAAGGCATCACTATAAATTTTGTTTTTGTTTGTAAGTAGTAAACAACAATACATTTTTTATTTTATAATAGACCTTGATTTTTAAGATATATGTATTAAAAGACAATGCTATTTTGTTAACAATTCATGTGTGAAAGGATTAAAGGTTTTAGTGTAGGGCATTTATTTTATAGTAGTTTCTCATTTAAACTTTATAATTTTTGGCATTAAGTCTGTTGCATTTACAATTCTGTTAACAGAAGACTGTTGGGCACCATGTAGTGTGCATTGTGCTCCAAACAGTGAGCAAGACAACTAGAAAAATTGTTGAAATTTTCTGTAAAGAGAAAATGACTGTACAGTTGCTAACTCAAAACACACAAATCATCAAAGCTGGAAGAACCACTATGTCAGTTGTATGTGGAATTGTAGATTCTAACATTTCGTTACAATAACATCCCCCCTCCCTCCCCCCCCCCCCCCAAAAAAAAGAAAAAAAAAGTATTTCTCTATCTATGGAGAACATTGTACGACAATGTATTGGACTTGTTCTAGTGTTTACAGAAAGAACAATCAAGATTTCAGGCCTACATTTTATAAATTACAAATATTACAAATTTTGCAAGCTGACAAGTGATAGTGTTGCAATGTGACAATGTGTCATTTACAGTACAGTTGATGGATAAAGTTTGTCAGGATTTTCCCATGAGGGGAGATGAATGGAATGAGGAACTGTCTGGCTATAGAAAGCTAATATGGAGTGACTCTTGCCTCACAGAAAAAGCCCCTTAAATTTGTGGCCGCAAGAGTTATTGCAAATCGGAAAATGATAGTGAAATTACATTAAAGAGAAAGTCCATGATACGAAGATTATAGAGGAAAAATATATATAAAAAGTAGATGAAGTTTACTTACCAGGCGAAGGAGCACAGGTAAGTGATAGCAAACATAAATAAAACAAACACACACACACACACACACACACACACACACACACACACACACACAAAAGCAAGCCTTCGTAACCTTGTTGCTTCTTCAGGCACAGTAGGGAAGGAGAGGGAAAAGGAAAGGATTTGGGTTTCTCTCCAATCCCGGGAGAGGAAAGACTTACCTTTGGGGAAAAAGGTTAGATAAACAAACACACACACATATACACACGTACACACACAAAGGCAGACATATGCAAAATGCAAAGAAGTTGGACAGAGATGCCATTCGAGGCAGAGGCTCTGTCCAGAGATTGGAGGCAAAGATGATGTAGAATGGTGGGCGGTAACTTAAAACTAATGAAGATTGAGACCAGGTGGGCAACGGGAAGAGAGAATATGTTGAAGGGCAAGTTCCCATCTCCGGAGTTCTGATACGTTGGTGTCAGTGGGAAGTATCCATACAACCCGGACGGTGTAACACTGTGACAAGATGTGCTGGCCTTGCACCAAGGCATGCTTAGCCACAGGGTGATCCTCATTACCAACAAACACTATCAGCCTGTGACCATTCATGTGAATGGACAGTTTGTTGCTGGTCATTCCCACATAGAACGCTTCACAGAGCAGGCATGTCAGTGGGTAAATCACGTGGGTATATCAATTTATCAGTGATAGCACAACAAGAACTGTTTATGAAATCATTTATAACAATAAATTTATTAAAAAGCAGTCAAAGCACACAATACTATATATGTTGGTACATGGATTTCTCCAACACATGAATTTGCTTGAATAAGAATAAATTAAAACAACAGATTTCTTAATAACAAAAGCTTGACTTACCACTACTGTGTAGCTTAAACAGAGGTATTCACAAGTACATGAAACTTAGGCTCTGCATGGACAGTGTTTACTAATACTAATCTCATGTTCAGAAAAAAAGAACACTTTGAAAGACTAGAGACGGCAGGTTCATGTTCACAGGACCTTTACATTAGTATGTTCTGCAGAAATGATTAGCATTGAATCATTTTGGCCCACAGATTCAAGGTGAACATCAATATTGCAGTGCAACACAACCTACCAGTAAAATTACTGCAGCTATTGTTATTGCTATAAACTGAAGATAATGGATTAGTGTAACTTGGGAGAAGTGTAAGACACATCACACAGCAATGAATGAACTGAACCACCAAATCAGCGAGTTTGAAAAAGGGTACAGTGTTGGAAGGAGAGAATATAATGCATCCATCTGAGTAATTGCTGCTCACAAGGGACAGAGTGTAATAGATGTGTGCTGAATGGTGAACTGCAGGTCATAGAACATGCTGACACGGTTCAGATGGCACCACCCCCAGGAATATTGACTGCTCCATCAGAATGACATTGCAGGACAGATCTGTGTCCTCCTCCGCTCGGCCACAACAGTGGAACACATTGTACACTAACAGGGGTGACAGTCCAGCACCATTTACTATGTCATGGATTATGCATGCATCGTCTACTTCTTTACCTTTCCTTGATAAATATGCAGAAAAATGGCAGATGATAATGAAGTATTGATCAACATTAGTGGGTACAGGAATACCAACCAAATAGTGTTTCCAGATGAATCCAGGATCTGTTTTTTTTTTTATTTATGGTGGCTGCTTTTGTCTCGGGTGAGGGGGGGGGGGGGACAGTGTCACAGTGACTGCATTCACACGAGACATAACAGCATCAACTCAAGGCCATATTTTGTAATATCCTATTATGTGCATGTCTGAAAGAACATATTTCTTAATTAGAATACACACTCTAGAGTTCTTGTTTGTAAATTATAACCTGTTAGTATTTGTGTGTACTTTGAATTTATTCTTTTCTAATGTTGCAGATAAATTCAGTTTTTTACTTTCCTAATTGCAGTTTCTATTGATAAATTCACATTCAGTCTTCATTCTTACAGTGGAACATGAAATACAACAATTATCTGAGCCATGTCTTCTTTGACTAACAACAACAACAAAACCACTCTGACTCTTTCACCTAACACGATCCTTTGGGTGGGAAATTAACAGTTTATGATGAAAACTACATTGTTGATACTGGTACATTACTTAATGTTGTAATGAAAACTTCCATACTCATTAAAGTTTAAATGTAGCAACAATAAAGAGAAATAATAAATCAATTTACAGAGACATATTTTGTCTCAGTATATCAAAGATATTCAACAGAAGGATAAGCACGAATTAAAATTTGTGCTGCAGCTGGGATTCAAACCCAGGACCTTCTACCGGCACTGATACGTATTACATAAGGGAACACGAGACAGAATTGAAGTTTGTGTTTTGGAGGGAGACTTGCTTTAAAACTGTCTGTGCAGTCACACTACCCATTAGGCTGCTGTGACTGAGTGATTAAAGCATCTGCCTAGTAAGCAGGGAACCCCGCATTCAAAACCCGGCTGTAGTACAAATTTTAAATCAGTGCACGTCGTCCTATTCAATATTAGTAAAGAGGAACTGCTTATCATTGATTTGTTATAAAAAACATTTAAAAATACAAACTGTTTACAATTAGTTTGTAAATTACAAGTTGTACATTACTAAACAATCTTGATTATTTTATACCAACTTCCTGGAATTGCTGAAAAGATAAATTCATACGAAAAAAAAAAAAAAAAGAAAAGAGAAAAAGAACTATGTGACATACTTAATGAACAGGTGCACTAAAAAGTCCTGGTATGTATTGTATGAGAGGTGTTTGAAAAGTCCAGGCAAAGTCATAGAGATGGCACCACTGGCACATATTGAGGTCATGTTTACTTGGTAGCATCTTTGTAAAGAATGCACACCAAATTTCAGCCATATTGGTCTATTTGTTTGTATTTGGCATTGTCAAAGAATGGACACAAAAGAATTTCGTGTGGTGATTAAGCATTACTTTATGAAAGGCGAACCACCTCAGGAGACTAAAGAGAAGCTTGATAAACATTATGGTGACTTTGCACCCTTGATTAGAGGCTGTAAGGGCACAAGTGATACTGAATGTTCTGGATGCCCTGTAGAGATTATGAATCCAGAAATCATTGATAAAATCCATGATATGGTGATGGATGACAGAAGACGTAAGGTGTGTGAGATCGCTAGTGCTGTGGGTATCTCGAATAAAGGGTACATAAAATTTTGCATAAATATTTGGACATGAGAAAGCTATCCACAAGATGGGTGCCGCAATTGCTCACGCTTGTCGAGAAACGGGATCATGTGGTGTTGCAGGGAAGGTTTGCAGCTGCTCAGGAAGAATCCACAGGACTTAAAGTGTCTTATTGTCACTGTGGATGAAACATTATTATGCTGCTGAGACCAAAGAACAACCTAACCAATGGGTTACCAAATGAGAATCTAAACTAAAAAACTGATCCTTCAGCCGGAAAGGTTATGGCAAAGATCTTTGGGGATTCGCAGGGGATAATCATCATCAGCTATATGGAACAGGGTAAAACTGTTACAGGTGCATATTATTCATCATTACTGGACTGTTTGAAAACCAAGCTGCAAGAAAAATTCCGGCGATTGACCCACAAAAAAGTTTTCTTTTTTTTCTTTTTTTTTCCATCACGACAATGCATCAGCACATACCTCAGCAGTTGTGGAAGTAGGATTTCAACTCATTTCACATACACCATATTCTCCAGACTTGGCTCCCTCTAACTACTATTTGTTCCCCAATTTGAAGAAATGGCTGGCGGGACTAAGATTTCCTTTAAACAAGGAGGTGATTGGAGAAACTAATAGCTATTTTGCAGGCTTGGACAATTCCTGTTATTCAGAAGGGATCAACAAGTTAGAACAATGTTGGGTGTAGTGTATAAGTCTAAAAGGAGACTGTCAAAAAATAAAAAGGTTTTTCCCCAAACAAATTAGTCATTTTTATTTTTGCATGGACTTTTCAAACACCCCTCATATTTAATCAGGGCTTTCATTAGCTGCCATCATGCCCTGATATGAGAGATATCCTATCCAAGATCCTTCCAACCCCTTCTAAAGTGGTGTTCCATCACCAACCCAACCCCTCACATCAGGAATATTTGCTCCAAGGCAAACGGTACTCTTGTGAGTACCAGGAGAGCTTGTGGCAAAAATTGTGGCCTGAGCCCCAAGGGTATGCACTGGATTACACCACAGTGATTAGACCCAGGATCACCTATGGGGCAGTCGTTGATGGAAGAAGGTAGAACAGCAGGTTGCTGCTAAGGAGCTTGGTAAGGTGCAGAGATTAGCCTGCTTAGCCATAACAGGCGGAATTAGCAGCACACCAACTGCTGGGATGGAAACCATGCTGTATATGCCCCCATTACACCTTTGGGTCAAGATGGAGGCAGCGGCTGGTGCGTACAGACTCAAATCTGGCAACAACTGGAACTCTTTGGGATAACCAGAATCACACACTAAAATAGTGAGGTAAATATAGGAAAGGTTGGGGAAATGGCAGCTGACTATATTATAACCCCATACTGCTTCAACAAGCCTTTCAATATAACAATTGGAAGTAGGGAGCAGTAGGAGAAAATAGTTCGACGTCGTACGGGGGATATTGTCTGGTTCACTGACGGGTCAAAATCGGACCAAGGCGTTGGGGCCGGGGTATATGGGGTGCAGCCAAGACTGGAGGGAGTCATCTCTCTAGGAAAGCTGGCCTCAGTATTCCAGGCCGAAATCACTGCCATCAGGGCGTGTGTGGAGGAGAATTTGCGTAGGTGCTACAAAGATCGTAGCATCTATATCTACTCAGACAGCCAGGCAGCCCTGAGATCACTGGCAGCTCCTGCAACAAGGTCTAAAATTGTTGCAGAATGTCACAGGGTTCTGGTGGAG
Source organism: Locusta migratoria (assembly GCA_026315105.1). Taxonomy (NCBI): domain Eukaryota; kingdom Metazoa; phylum Arthropoda; class Insecta; order Orthoptera; family Acrididae; genus Locusta; species Locusta migratoria. The sequence continues at coordinate 660,924,008 of CM048746.1, forward strand.
CTAGGGGAAAGCAATAGAGTAAACCTATTGTGGGTCCCTGGCCACTCGGGGATCAGTGGCAACGAACATGCCGACAGATTAGCCAGGATGGGGGCAGAGACTCCATTTATTGGACCAGAACCTGTTCTGACAATCACCAAGGCAATGATCAAATTGGAGCTACGTAACTGGCTCAGAAGACAGCACACAGAATATTGGACCAACGTCCATCAACAAAAACATGGCAAGGTAATGATGCCAAAGCCATGTATTAAAAGAAGCTCTGCAATCCTGGGTCTGAACAGGAGAGAGATTAGACTCATGGTTGGATTGCTGACAGGCCATGGGAATTTCAAAAAACACCTACGTACAATGGGAATAACAGAAGAGGACACTAAATGTAGAATCTGTGATGACGGTGATGAAACTGCATCACATCTAATCTTCGAATGCATTGCATTGGAGAATAAAAGGTACAGAATATTTGGGACAACCAGACCTGAAGAAATTGTGTCTAATAAAGAACTGGTAAAGGGACTCCTTGCACTGTTCAAGGGCAGTGGTTGGCTTTACTAGATATACAGGGAGCAATACCGCACAATATACTTAGTTTCGGTGCGGGCAGTGGCGGGTTGGTCCAAGACTGTTTTGGCTTCCCTGGAAAAATCAATCAATCAAATCAATCAACCCAACCGCCACAACATCCTAGTCCATCCATATGCCACTCCCAACCTCAACTCCTTATCACGTAGATGATATCAATGTGGAAGACCCCGTTGCAAAACCTGCCCAATCCACCCACCCAGCACTTCCTATTCCAGTCCTGTAACAGGCTTATCTTATGCCATCAGAGGTCAGGCTACCTGTGGAAGCAGCCATGTGATTTACTAACTTTGCTACATTCATTGCACAATATTTTATATAATTATGATGACGAACCAACTGTCAGTCTGGATGGTCACCGCCAACTGTGGCGAAAAGCAAGATGGGCCACCCTGTGACACAGCATGCAGCTGAACTGGATTTCAATGGCTGCTTCACTACCTGAGTCATCTGGATCCTCCCCTCCACCATCAGCTCTTCTGAACTGTGCAGATGGAAGCTGTCCCTTCAACACATTCTACGGTTCTGCAACTTCCCATCCCTACACCCTATGCCTAACATCATCCCCTTCTCCCTCCTTCCCCACTAATTATTCTGTATCTCTCCAATCATGTCTTTCTTGCAACTGTGTGGTGCCCCCTACAATATCCCTTTAATTAATTACTTTTTTAAATATTTTTGTTTTTCTAGTTTTAATTTTTCTTTATTATTTTTATCATTTCAAATTTCCCCACTCCTTCTCCACACTCTTCTACACCTTCCTTTCATCATTTCCAGCCCCTACCCTTCACTCTATTCAATTCCACAGTCTAGATGCTTGTGGCACTGGAGTGGTTGGACATGGTGGTTGTGTATTTATAATTATTTGTGTGATTGTGTGAATGTATCTGTTTCTTTTTCTGATGAAGGCCATGACTGAAAATTTAAGTTGTGTGAATGTGATTGTCTATTTTTTTGTACTTATCAGCAGCTCACTGAGCCTCATTATGGTGAGTTGTTATCTATCCTCCATTATTGACATTCCAATTGGATTTACCATTGTTAATACAGTATAGATTAGATTAGTTGTTCAGTCCATAGAACCATGTTGAGATCCTCATCGATGTAGAACATTAAAGACTGTGTGTTGTATAACACATTAACACCTGTGTATCACATTAATATATATATATATATATATATATATATATATATATATATATATATATATATATATATATATATATATATATATATATATATATATATATATATATATACGTAAAAAGTAGATGAAGTACACTTACCAGGCGAAGGGGCACAGGCAGTAATAGCAACAAATAAACACACAGACACACACACACACAAAAATGCTAGCTTTCGCAGCCTAGCTGCTTCATCAGGCAGAAGGGAGGAGAGGGAAAAGGAAATGATGAGGGTTTTAAGGAAGGGGGTAAGGGGCCATTCCAATCCCGGGACAGGAAAGACTTACCTTGGGGGAAAAAATGGAGGGTAAATAAATGCACACACACCCACACATTTACACAGACACAACTACACTTAGGCAGACATACTGTATCCCATGAAACGAAAATTATAGAGGGAAACTTTCCCGGTGGGATAAACAAAAATAAAAATAGAAAACAGATGACTTACCAAAAGGACTGGCTTGTCGATAGAAACAAATAAAATAAATAAAATCACACACAAACACACATACAAGCTTTCGCAGCCTAGCTGCTTCGTCAGGCAGAAGGGAAGGAGAGGGAAAAGGAAATGATGAGGGTTTCAAGGGAGTGGATAAGGAGTCATTCCGACAGGAAAGACTTACCTTGGGGAGAAAAAAGGAGGGTAAACAAATACTCACACACCCACACATTTACACAGACACAAGTACACTTAGGCAGACATACTGTAGTAAGCAAAGCTTTGCTGGAGATATCACTTTGCCACGAAGAAAAATAATCCTACTCCTAATGATCCAACTCCACAAGACATGACTCAAATAGAACCTTGCCTGGAACAGTTCCATCCTCCATCACAGCTAGACCCACCCGCTCTTCCTCAAAATCACTCCCTTCACGCCTTCCAGGAATTCCTTACTTCCAACCTTGTCTCTCTGTCTTTCCTAAGAAACCTTAATCCTACTCCCAACATCACAACAGCTGAATCCCGAGCCATGATCTGAAAGCTGACCGTTCCATCGTCATTCTCCCAGCCGACAAGGGATCCACAACCGTAGTACTTGATCGGCGGGAGTATGTGGCTGAGGGACTGTGTCAGCTTTCAGACAATACTACCTACAAAGTTTGTCAAGACAATCCTATCCCTGATGTCCAGGCAGAGCTTCAAGGAATCCTCAAAACCTTAGGCCCCCTACAAACCTTTCACCTGACTCCATTAACCTCATGACCCCACCGACACCCCGCACCCCCACCTTCTACCTACTCCCCAAGATCCACAAACCCAATCATCCCGGCCGCCCCATTGTGGCCAGTTACCAAGCCCCTACTGAACGAATCTCTGCCTACATAGACCAACACCTTTAACCCATCATGTGCAGTCTCCCATTCTTCATCAAAGACACCAACCACTTCCTCGATCGCCTGAAATCCTTGCCTAGCCAGTTACCTCCAGAAACCATTCTTGTAACTATTGATGCCACTTCCTTGTACACAACCATCCTACATGCCCAGGGCCTCACTGCGATGGAGTATTTCCTTTCACGCCAACCACCCACTTCCCTACCAAAAACCTATTTCCTTAATACCCTACCCAGCTTCATCCTAACACACAACTTCTTCACTTTTGAGGGCCAAACATACCAACAACTAAAGGGAACAGCCATGGGAACCAGGATGGCCCCATCGTACGCAAACTTATTTATGGGACGCTTAGAGGAAGCCTTCCTGGATACCCAAGGCTGTCAACCCAAAGTTTGGTATACATTCATTGACGACATCTTTATGATCCTGACTCACAGTGAAGAAGTACTCCAGAATTTCCTCTTCAACCTCAACTCCCTTGGTCTCATCAAATTCACCTGGTCCTATTCCAAATCCCATGCCACTTTCCTTGATGTCGACCTCCATCTGTCCAACGGCCAACTTCACACATCCGTCCACATCAAACCAACCAACAAACAACAGTACCTCCACTATGACAGCTGCCATCCATTCCACATCAAATGTTCCCTTCCCTACAGCTTAGGTCTTCGTGGCAAACGAGTCTGCTCCAGTCCCGAGTCCCTGAACCAGTACACCAATAACCTAATAACAGCTTTCACATCCCGCGGCTATCCTCCTGATCTGGTACAGAAGCACATTTCCAGAGCCACTTCCTCATCCCGCCAAATTCAAAACCTTCCACAGAAAAACCCCAGAAGTGCCCCTCTTGTCACTAGATACTTTCCGGGACTGGAGTGGACTCTGAATGTGGCTCTCCAGCAAGGATACGACTTCCTTAAATCCTGCCCCGAAATGAGATCCATCCTTCATGATATCCTTCCCACTCCACCAAGAGTGTATTTCCGCTGCCCACCTAACCTCCGTAATCTTCTAGTCCATCCCAATGAAATCCCCAAACCACCTTCGCTACCCTCTGGCTCCTACCCTTGTAACCGCCCCCGTTGTAAAACCTGCCCTATGCACCCTTCCACCACCACTTACTCCAGTCCCGTAACCCGGAAGGTGTACACGATCAAGGGCAGAGCCACTTGCGATAGCACCCACGTGATTTACCAACTGACATGCCTGCACTGTGAAGCGTTCTATGTGGGAATGACCAGCAACGAATGTCCATTCGCATGAACGGTCACAGGCAGACAGTGTTTGTTGGTAATGAGGATCACCCTGTGGCTAAACATGCCTTGGTGCATGGCCAGCACATCTTGGCACAGTGTTACACCGTCCGGGTTATCTGGATACTTCCCACCAACACCAATCTTTCAGAACTCCGGAGAGGGGAACTTGCCCTTCAACACATTCTCTCTTCCCATTGCCCACCTGGTCTCAACCTCCGCTAAATTCTAATTCCTGCCCACCATCTTTAACATCTTTGCCTTGGTTCTGTGGACAGAGCCTCTGCCTGAAGTGGTATCTCTGTCCAACTTCTTTGGTTTATACAAATGCCTGCCTAGGTGTGTTTGCATGTGGATATGTGTGAGTGTGTGTGTATTTGTTTACCTTCCTTTTTGTCCCCTAAGGTAAGTGCTTCCACTCCTGGGATTGGAATGGCTCCTTTTCCACTTCCTTAAAACCCGTATCCTTCCCTTTCTCCTCTCCTTCCTTCCTCTTTTTTCCGAAGAAGCTACCAGTGGTGGCGAAAGCTCGAATGTTTGTGTGTTTTTGTGTGTGTTTTATGTTTCTGTCGACGAGCCTGTACTTTAGGTAAGTCAAAAATCTTTATTTTCTCTGTTACATTATAGTGTGCAAACGGGAGAAAAGACGAATTCAGGTTAGAGGTCCCACGTATGGTCATAGGCATCCATGCTCAATAATTCAGGAGCTACTGTAAGACTATCTTGTTTTAATATATTCAGCCAGGCCTTTTTCACTTTTTATCTCTTTGCCATTCCAATTTAACATGGGGTATTATATCAATGGAGACAATAATCTGACCATAAAATATGAAATATATCTTTGATTGATCAGCATATTTTCCTTAGCTACCATTGACAAATTTACTTCTTTGGCCCACAAAGTTGGTCCAGTTTGCCAGTAAATTTCTGCCATTACATCTTATTTTGCAAGAAGAAAAAAGTTCTATGATGTGTTTCAAAATATCTTCCAACTTCAGTTAAAGTTTATCAGACTGTTATGATAGAATACATTTGTGAGAGACCCCACGTACATGTCCTTTTTGAGCATACAAGAAATCACTGTGTCGCTTCATGCTGCACTAAATTGAAAGCAAGTGTATATCCACCCATGAAAATGCATGCATTGCAGTGGCAACTAATTTTCAGTGGTGGTGCGTAGACAAATGGTGAAACTTCAAAACAAAATTGTTTCAAACTGTTTGTTATGTAACTTAAATTTATGTCATACTTCTTAAGAAGACCAGAAAATTATGTATATGGTAATTATGAAGTTAAATATATACAAGGTGATTTTTAATTAAAGTTGCACTTTCAAAACACTGTAAAAATAGCACCACTGGTCAGAATGACCTCAAATTGCAACAGAATATTACCGGAGAAGTGGGAAAACGTATGCAGAAGAAAAATAAATATTGTGAAAATCGATTAATAGGTGGCACTATATGTGTCAGAATAACACCTGCCATGCACACGACCCATTGAAGTTTGTATAAACATGCTGGGTACACGGCTTTTCCTCATTTTGCATCTGAGATGTTTGCCATGACTGTCTCATTGCAGCATCATACTCTGCTTTTGAAGCTGTGCACAAGTTGGTCTGCATAAGGGTTCGAAGAAAGATGTTGTTCCAATGACTGCTGTGGGTCTGGAGAAAATGCTCCAGAAATTTGAAGAGTCAGGTTCCTTTGATGTGCAACCTGATAGAGGAAGGAAACAAACTGATTTGATGTCAGTGGAAGAAATGGCCACAGCAATACAAGAGAAATCAGTTGGTGCTGTGGAAATATGTAGTGCATGGGGCATTGCCCCAACATTGGACTAACCTGTAAGCACCGTGCGTATAATCCTATGAAATATCCCTTTCTGCATCCGTTCAAAATTACCCATATGTGCGAGTTGCTTCTTGATGATCTGCCAGCAACAGAGATCTGCTTTAGAATTTCTTACTCACATGGAAGTGGATGATGTATGGCCATGGAAGATTTTGTGGACAGGTAAAGCCCACTTCCATCTGTCAGGATATGTTAGTACACAGAATTGTCAAATATGGGCAACAGAAAATCCACATGCAAATCACTGTGTGTTGTGTGTTTATGGCATCATTTATCATAGGCCCGTATTTTTTCAAAGAGACAGGTCTTGTTACCTGTACCATCACTGGGAAGTGATATGAAGGTCTTTTGTACAACCATGTCATTCCAGCTCCCCAATAATGTGGATGGGGTCATTTTTATGCAAGATGGCGCTCCTGCACATACTGAAAATCCAGTAATGCAGCTACTGAAGTGTCATTTCATAAATGCTAGGATTATCGGCCACCATTTCCCTTCATCCTGCCCGCTCCGATCACCTGATCTTGATTCGTGTGACTTCTGGCTGTGGACTACCTGAAAGACGTTCTGTTCAGTGATCCGATTACAAATTTAGCTATATTGAAGGCTTATATCACCCAACGCGTTCTGAACGTAACCTCAGAAATACTTTGTTTGCTATTGGTACATGCTATTTCTCTATTTCAACTTGGTGCAGATAACAGTGGACAGCATACTGAACATGTTTTGCTCCAGGCACACGGAAATTAAAAATCTGATTTGGTTTTGATTGATGATTTTTCTTTGGTTTTAGCCTAGAGACAATTAAAACCAATATGATTGATTCTTTTTATTCAGTTTTTGGCCTCACGGTAATTAAAAACTGATTATTCCCACTCAATATGATATGACCTTGTCATGGTGGATGGGGTTATGTAACAAACAGTACCACAGTGGCGCTGGAGTGGAGTATAGTTGTGATGAAGGCCATGGCCAAAAATTTAAGTTATGTGAGTTTCTGCTTGTCCTACCTGTCAGCAGCTCAGTGAGCCTGTTTACAGTTGCATTCTAACTTTCATTATTACTGCTATCACACCTGTACACCCATGCACACTGAGTAGTATAGGAGGTTTAAGGTCTAACTTACACCTTAGGAATTATTGTTTGACTCATCTGTCATTTGTAGTCAACCACTATTAAATTATGATGCTTATATTGCCATATATTGATCAATTGTCACACTATTTATTTTTCTCCTGCAATACATTCCCCCCCCCCCCTCTTCTCTGATAATATTCCATTGTAATTTGATTTTATTCTGACCAGTGATGGTATTTTTGTAGCATTTTGAAAGTTTAATTATAATCACCCTGTATATGGACCAAACATGGACGCTAATAATAAGCATAATACAGAAATGAACTATCAGCAAGAGGGCAGCTGACAAACTTCAGTTTGAATCTAACTAGCTCCATCACACAAGTAATTTACTAAAATGTTACATAGTCTTTCTCTACTGTGTGGTGTAACGGCGTCTGGTTGTTGTTATATGACGGTGGCGTTGTGTGCAAGTCCCCTAAAGCACTTAAATGTTTGAGAATTTCTTATTACTATATGTTATCTTCTAAAGGAAAGGTCCTGCTTGTCAGAATGCCTCATTCATGCACCTTTGCAAAAGCTAAAATTTCGATCTTGAATGCCTTTACGAAAGAAGTGGCTGCAATTCAACATTCTTCTTCTACTACTACTCTTCATTAAACAGGTATATTTTAGGGCTATTTGCCCTATAACTCTTATACAGCACTATACTTCCAATACATCAAAATTTTAATGACCTAGCTCTTACAACATCTGTGTCTGAACATTACACTATGAAGTCACACTCAGAACAACAATTCTTTAAAAAAACCTTTCTCTTTCTTGTAAATCAAACAATACAAAATACAAAGTATTTCATTATAATAATTCTCTTTGATGACAGGAGCTGGCCTCTATGCACCTCCCAAAACAGGTAGTATGTTGTTGACTTACTACTCGCACATCCAGTCACCTAGACTTACCGAAATAACTTGTGGCAGAAACATTTGCTCCCCTTCAACCTAACATGGTTGTAATGGAATCTTCCTATCGGTACCACTTATGCCTTTATACTACATAAGAACCCACCCAGATGGAAGATCATTGTCACATAAATTAGTCTATTTTGTTTTGATAATTCAAAAGAGTGTGCCTCGGTTGCACAGTGGTAGAGTGCCAAATTATGAATCCAAAGGTCACTGGTTCGATCCCTGTCAGGTCCTAGGGTTTTTATTTGCCACTTTCCACTTCTGTCACCTCTGGCAGTATTGCTCATGTAGAAAATACTGAGGGGCATCGTGGTTTGGAACTGACGTTAAACTGTAGATCCCCCTATAACTGGTTGGGTAAAATCAGCTCGAAGGTCAGAGGAAGGCATCGGCATACCACCTCCAAACAGGACCGTGCCTAGTAAAGCACTGTGGTGTTCAAACCAATCTTCGGATTGTTGACTGATTTACCTTTTTAATTCAAAACAGAGGAAAACACAAATACGTATTCCTCCATCAACATCAAACAATTTCAGTGTCATTCATTCCCACTGGACCGTGCAATATCTCCTCTTGAGCAGTAGTTCCAAGTCCCAAATCACCAGCATTAAAGTCAATAGTGGTTACACTCTTATACTGTGGTAAGCGAGAAAAACGAAATCTTCTCCTGTAATGAGGCATCTCTCAAGCTATTCAATGCTGTTGCCTGTGCGGCAGCTAGACGATGACTGATGCTGTCTTACCAGAAGCACGACTTATATAGCGCGCTCTTATCTAACCGCAACTTCCGGTGATAACTTGATTTTCCAGCGACCGGCTCCTAGTAAAATCTAGGGAGCCGCCCCCCCCCCCTCTCTCTCTCTCTCTCTCTCTCTCTCTCTCTCTCTCTCTCTCTCTCTCTCTCACACACACACACACACACACACACACACACACACACACACACACTTTCAAGGTCACGTGGTACAGCGCAGCATTACACATGCGCAACTCATGCACTGAGGCTCACAGAGGTGCCCAGAGGAGCCTCACATAGAGTGCATCCTCTGAGAGCTACAACACCAAGAAGAATCGCTTCTCAGCTTTTGGCAAGATAAATATTTTTTTAAAGCATTTTTTTTTTTTTTTTTGTTTTTTTTTTTTTTTGTTTTTTTTGTTTTTTTTTGGAACAGCGATTTTAAAATTTTAAATAATTAGAATAAGTCAGTCCAGATCGCAAGTTACTTCGTTTCGTACTGGCAACCGGTTTTGGTTCTACAGAACCATCATCAGGCATTTGGCACCTTGTTGGTGGACAGTGACGATGGCGGTGGCTGGAGCAGGCGTCAACTGCTCCAGCCACCGCCACCGCCACCATCCACCAACAAGGTGCCAAATGCCTGATGATGGTTGTGTACAACCAAAACCGGTTGCCAGTAAGAAACGCAGCAACTTGCGATCTGGACTGTCTTATTTTAATTATTCAGACAATATTAATCTATATCCTCTTTTCAAATCTCAGACAATATTATTACGTCATAACTATCAACCATTTGCCATTTTGGTTGGTGCATTAATTCATCTAACCTCAGAACAAAAACAAATGCTGGATGGCAGGTTTTAGGATTGGTTACCTTTACTAAGCTTTAATTTTTATATGAAAAATTTATGGAAGCTAACCTTGGGGAAGATTAGCTTGGATTTAGGAGAAATGTACGAACACGTGAGGCAATACTCACATTATGACTCAGGAGATAGGCTAAGGAAAGGCAAACCTACATTTTTAGCATTTCTAGATTTGGAGAAAGCTTTTGACAATGTCGACTGGAATACACTCTTTCAGTTTCTGAACGTAGCAGGGGTAAAACATAGGGAGCGAAGAGTTATATTCAACCTATACAAAAACCAGACAGCAGTTATTAGAGTTGAAGGGCATGAAAGGGATGCAGAGGTTGGGAAGGGAGTAAGCCAGGGTTGCAGCCATTCCCCAATGTCGTTCTATCTGTACATTGAGCAAGCAGTAAAGGAACGCAGGAAGAAATTTGGAGAGGAAATTAAAGTCCAGGGAGATGGGATAAAAATCTTGCGATTTGCTGAAGACATAGTAATTCTGTCAGAGACTCCAAAAGATCTGGAAGAGCAATTGTATGGAATGGACAGTTTCTTGAAAGGAGAGTATAAGATGAACATCGACAAGAGTAAAACGAGGGAAAGTTAATGGAATGTAGTGTCAGAAAATCAGGTGAGAGTGAAGGAATTGGATTGGGTAATGAGACATTAAAAACAGTAGATGAGTTTTGTTATTTGGGTAGCAAAATTACTTCTTATGGATGATGTAGAGAAGGCATAAAATGCAGAATGGCTATGGGAAGAAAAGCGTTTCTGTAGAAGCAAAACTTGTTAACATCCACTAATAATTTGAATGTTAGGAAGTCCTTTTTTAAAGCATTCGTCTGGAGTGTAGCATTGTATGGGAGTGAAATGTGGACGATAAGGAGTTCAGAAAAAAGATTATAGAAGCTCTAGAAATGTGGTGCTACAGATGAATAATGAAAATTAGATAGGTAGATCACGTAACTAATGAGGAGGTGCTTAAGGAATTGAGGAGAAAAGGAATTTGTCATATCTTGACGAAGAGAAGGGATAGATTGGTGGGACACATTCTGAGATATCAAGGAATTGTCAACTTAGCGTTAGAAGAAAGTGTGTGTGGTAAAAATCATAGAGGGAGACCGAGTGACGAATACAGTTAGCAGATTCAAAAGGATGTAGGTTGCTGAATTTATTCCCAGATGAAGAGACTTGCGCAGGATGGGATAGCATGGATAGCTGTATCAAACCAGTCTGCGGACTGAAGACAACAACAGCAACTAAGCTTTCCATTGGTTAGCATAATCTATTTGACTTGCATCGCGTATTTTGAGAAATCGTTGCATCGTGGATACATTACAGGTAAGTTTAATAATATATAAATTTTTTGTGCTTTGTAATTCTGTCATAAAAAGGAAACTCATAAAATTAGCAATGTTAATGAAACATCCCCAGTTCTCAAGCCACATAATTTCGATTAAAATACTCGAGACTTTGATGGCGATCTCCACCGTCGTCGTCAGGAGTTCACTGACTGCCAGGCCTGATCAACACCGCCTAGATACAAGGCCTACAACAATTCTGTGTCACGTCACACTGATAGGCCGCCATCGCTAGCTGACTGGCTGGCCACTGGGGCACAGCCCACTGCCTCGCAGCGCCATCCAGTAAGATTGTGATGGCAGCCTATCGATGTGATGTGACATGGAATTGTTGTCAAGCCCTTTATGTAGATGGTGTTGGTCTGATATGGTTTTCCACTTATATAGGCACAATGACACCATCTGCAACCAATGAGAGTGGGCCAATGTAGCATGGTGCCAAGTCCAGGAGGGTAGATTGCAACCTCGGCGGCATCACTGACAGCACGTGTTGGCAGTCCTCAGCTATGCCCAACTTGTCAAGCTCCCTTTGTTTAATACAACATTCGTGCTCAGTACAACGCTCTGCCACGATGTGTATATTATGGAGTCATCAAACAAAACCAAAACCATGTGGAAAGCTGTGCGGGATCTTAGGGTAATAAAACAACCGAGAAAAATATTGCAGGATGGAGAAACTGTCACCCCAAGGCAGTTAAAACTATTTGAATTCTTACTTTGCAACTATTGCTGATACACTAGTAAAAGAAAAATTTAGAAACCCACCAAATGCAATATTAGACGAACTTTCACATACTGGAGTAAATAATGTATCCATGTTTTTGAATCCAGTAGGCCCATCTGGACTTTTAAATACTATTAATACACTGAAGAGTAATTATTCAGCTCGTTTAGGTGATTTCCCAGACTATATTATTAACATATCAGCAAATCTTCTACTCTCTCCCTTGTTAGATATCTGCAATTCTTCTTTATCAAGTGGCGTTTTCCCTAAACAGCTAAAACGAGCAGAAGTTGTACCACTGTATAAAAAAGGAGATCAGATCTGTATTAGTAACTATAGGCCAGTGTCACTGCTGTCAGGATTTTCAAAAATTATTGAAAAACTGTTCCTTTCACAACTAACTTCATTCTTCACCAAAAATAATATTATTTCTGAGTGTCATCATGGCTTCAGACCTCAGTGCTCAACAGAAACAGCCACTTTCAATCTGATAAACCGTATATTAAATGCAGTGGACAATCACAAAAAAATCTCGGGTTTATTCTTAGACCTTACAAAAGCTTTCGATGTCATTGATCATTCTTTACTGTTCAGAAAGATTGGGCGTTGTGTTGTGAGAGGTGTTCCAAATGAGTGGATTAAATCATATTTGGAAAATCGCTCACAGGTAACCGAAATAAAGCATATTAACGGAAATGAATTCCAGACACACCTTTCAGAACCATGCATTCTGAGTCATTGCGTTCCACAGGGCTCAATTTTAGGTCCATATTTTCTTGGTGAGCATTAATGATTTACCACTACACATTAGGGGTCCAGAGCCAGTACTGTTTGTAGATGACACTAGTCTACAAATTGAAGCAAATGATGAAGAAAATCTTACTGCATCTGCAAAGGACATTGCAAATGATGTGTGTGAATGGTTTAGCAGAAATAAACTAATAGTAAATCTTCAGAAAACTTAATCATAAATTTCCACACAGATCAGAAGAAAAATGTTGTACCACCAAAAGTATGTATGAATAACCAAAATATTAGTGCTGCTCCTGAAACAAAATTTCTTGGGATTCACATTCAAGAAAATCTCAAATGGAGCACTGATATTGCAGCCCTAAATTCAAAATGATCTAAAATGAGGTATGTACTCAAAATTATCTGCAACAACACGTCTGCCGATACAGTTAGGTCTGTATATTTTGCACGTGTACATTCACTACTGAGGTATGGTGTTATTTTCTGGGGAAGTGCTCACAAGGCCATAGCCGTTTTCAGGAGGCAAAAAGCAATCATAAGAATAATTAAACAAGCTAGCAGCAGAAAATCCTGCAGACCTTTCTTTGAGGCCTGGGTAGAGATGCCGGTGCACCACAGCCAAGAGTTCAGACTACTATAGAGTACAGAAGAGCACGAAGCAGAGCTGGCAGGGCTACCGTTTCAGGAGATCCGTCTACAGGGACAAGCCGGAACACTACTATTGACTGTAGCTAGGAAGAGATCATGGCAGAACTCTGAGCTATGTATTTGGTAGGACCTTGCATCGACAAGCTCACCTTAAGTTCCATATTACCTTCAATTGTAATAAAAGTATATGTGAACTAATCACTTTTTTCAGTTGCAGACCTTGCCCACCATCCTTGTAGCCATAGCCCGCCGTTCGAACTAAGCATCCTGAGGACATAAAAGAGACGAATCAGGCCTTTACGCTTGTAAATCAAACTCAACACAATAAATGACACATAAGACGGTCTTATGCCATTAAATGGCATGACGAATTTTTGTTTGTGATCTCAATTTGAACCTATTATTAACCAAAAAATGCTGTTCGAGACTCGACTGCGCGTAAAGAGACATAAAATATCGGCTCTTCACCAGTATCGGCTTACAAGGGCGAATGTCTGAACCTGGGAATCAATTACGGTAATTTTAACAATGCATGAGAACTCCCGTGAGGCTTATATTGTCTCTGAGAGATCCACTTAAGATATGTAAAGTAGTGAAATTCACAGGCATTCAACGCAGTGAAGAAAAGTTGCAGTAATGGACGCACATTAGAACCCAGTGCATATTTGAATTAATAACTATGCACAATCACCATTAACGTGATATTGGAACCTGAATGACGATACATATGATTTGTGTCTGGTATCGATTCGAACCCGGTACCTTTCGCCATTTTATTAGAGCTACGAATATATTTATTGTTTGGTCAGCAGTAGCGCGATGTGCACATGCTCAGCTAGAGGTAACGCATAATTCTGAGCTGCCTATTGTCGTTGTTGACCTTACATGACGTGTCAACCACCACATTCTCCTTCACTAGCAGATAGGGTCACGCTGTTTGTAGAGACCTGGAAAGATTTAGTACAGTATGCTGAAGAAATAATGAAATGATTGTGCAGTATCATATAAAAGAGTTAAAATACAGAGAAAATTGGAATCAAAGCACCACTCCCAGCCACGTACCAATATTAAAAAAAAAGAAAAGAAAAACATCCCAAGGCCAATTAAAATACGCAATATCCCTTACACTAACCATAGGGTCATGAACGAAAATAACGTTACTAGTGTAAGGACGCCTACTAGTCACAGTTTCAGCAAACAGCATGTTTTGCCTCTGACAGCAAAAACTGAACCAATTATGTTCCGGTGAAAACCGAATGCACCAGTTTAACTACAGCACCGTCCTGCGTTTTGTCTTTTCGCTACTGGAGGTGAAGCCGATAAGTTTGTGGGCGTTAAAAACTACTACCCTAGAGGGGAGTCGAACCGGGACGTGTTTGTGGGAGGTATTTTAATAACTCGTAACACACTTGATAGCGTGGAGACGCTTCCTAGGGTCCATGATAGCCGAGAGAAGGCAAAGAACTATGTTGGGATTCAGTACATGGGTAAAAGGTAATGCCTAATATCAAATGGAGTACATTTTTGTGGGAGGTATTCTAATAACCCGAGGCGTATCCTTGGGTCCATTGTAGTCACGGGCAGACAAAGAACTGTGTCGGAATTCAGTAAATGGGGAAAAAATAATGATTAAATACAAATGGGATATATGTTTCTGGGAGGAACTCTAATTACTCGAGACACATTTCAAAGTGTGCAGATACTTCCTTGTATCCATGGTTGCCGCCGGCAGGCAAATAACTGTTTCGGTATTCAGTACATGGGGAAAAAAATAATGCCTAATGTCAAATTGGGTACATTGTTGTTGGTCTTCGAAGAACTCGTAACACATCGTAATGTAGAGACTCTTTTGGGTCCTTAGTAGCCGCGAGAAGGCAATTAAGTTCGTTTGAATTCAGTACGTGGATTAAAAAAAGAATGACTAATGTCAAATGCGGTACATGTTTTTGGATGGCATTCTAATAACTCGTAATTACCGTTACTACTCCAAGAAAACGGTTTAATGCTCACTACGTCATTCATTCATAATTTTAGGCCACTTTTTTTGCAGCTGGACAAAAAGCTGCTTATAAAAATTTGTATGCATACAGCACTGAGAGAAACATCGATTACGGAAGCAATACTTTTCCTTTTTAACAAACCCACAAATGAATAAACACTAGATACTATCATGCCTAAAATACAAAAATATTTATCCATGTGATTTAGCGACATTACATGATGATTACAATCGTTTTCTTTAGGACAGAATTTTTCAGTAACTGTTGTTTACTTTGAATCCTAACTACGCAATCGAAATTTCTTAATAAAAAGCCAGACCTATGTTTTATAAAATTATGGAAATGTATGATTAAATAACATGTAGCGTTGTACAAAGAACGACTTAAACGAGTTAAAATGCTAAGATAAAAACGATTAGTTACTAACATTTGATTATAAGGTTGAGGTTTTCCTAATAACTCTCAAAGGCGTCAAAACGGCAAACTTCAAGTTTAATAGACAGTTCCTTTATATGCTGAATTGAAAATGGCGCCTGACACGTCATGTCAAAAATTCTAACTGTGCTGTGCATAGTCTCTGGTCCTAAACAGTGATCTCTATATTGTGTGAATGTTTGTATCAAGGACGTTAGATTCTAACCTCCTTGGTTTGTATATCTTTTCTGATGAAGGCTATGGCCGAAAATTGAATTTATGTGAATCTGAGCGTCTATCCAACTTGACTATCTGCGGCTCAGCGATCGTCTTTACTGTGAATTGTATCCTATCCTCTATTATTGACATTCCAATGTGGATTTTTCCATTATTAGATTATGTACTGTAACGTTACATTCAGTTTGGTGCTTCCAATAGTGTAGGAACAATTCTGCTCCTAAGTCAAGAGTCTTGATAACATGAGCAATGTTGAGCATGGATGCAGACTTCCATCGCCCTTTAACATTAATGAACAATGGATGCTGAATTATCTGGTGTATTCTCGTTTGTATAAAATAACTATTTTCTTTCTGTATTCTGATAATATTCCTTTCAGAATTTATATTTCTGTGTATTTTGTTTGGTACTGTACTTGATATTACTGCTTTTTCGTATTAGTAGTTTCTATAGGAAGACAGTTTTCTTTTATAGTAAGTCCATTGTTTATGAACAATCAAGCAGAAATCGAATTCCGGATTAATTAGATTAGCGTCTTGGTATTAGGAGGCTGCCCTCCTAATGTAGGCTCTTTTAGAGCTTCAGGAACGAAATAAGTAGGAATGGAAGCTGTCATTTATGTCCCTTTTAAGACATGGTTTTAAGGATGGCTCACAATTTTGACTGGGCAGTTTGAAAAAGAATTATCCCACTATCTGTCTCTAGTAACAACAGAAAAATGTAATTGTCACAAGTTATTACTTGCATTGCATTAATTTTGTGAAATTTTATTGTTTTGAAAGAAAAAAGGAAGAAAGAAAATTACAAGATGAATTTTATAAAAATATTTTATTAAAATAACAATTAAATATAAATAATTTAAATTACAAATTGATGAAACTATTCGAAACTAGTGACTGTGAATGATGAAGTGAAAAATTTTACAAATGGACAATGAATTTGTGTGACACCCTCATATGCAAAGTGCCTGAAATCTGTAACAACAGCTAAAGGCTTGAAATGATTTCATATGTACAATGCAATGTGTCTCATTTTTATATACAGATTCTTACATACATTATATGTACATATACATCTTTTAGTATGCTTAAGACCATGGAGAACAGTCTGTGATATTTCATATCACATCAGTTATACCTCACTTTACAAATTCTCTTATTTGAGTCTGTGAGGTAGTCGATCAGGAACCTAATACCATAAAATACTTCAGATAAGGTGATTTGTAATTTCCACCATTATAGGTCTTTCTTAATTCTGTACTGAATGGTCTAAAATGAAGGAACTTTCAGCAACAACGAGAAGAAGAGTATGAATAACATTATCGTAGGAGAGGAACATGGATTATAATGTCTAGATGACTTAATTTTTAACTTTTGGTGTATTCCTTAAAACATTTTCATAAATAATTTACTGTGTTTCCCAGGTTATTTTTAGGTACATTAAATAACCCTAGGAATATGGACAATGTTTTCCATTGTATTCAACAGTTAAATAAATTAAATTAAAATAAATTATGCTTTGGAATGGTGCTGGAATGTTAACAAATGATGGCAATTTTACTACTGCCAGAGATTCAATTTAATTCTGTGACTCTACAATGCATTCTCATCTGGCCATATTGTTTTCAGATGTTTCCAACGATACGATTCAACGCTAGTGTGAGGGAAAAGTGATGACTGCATCATTTTCTTCTTTGCTTTTCTTTAAGAAACCAAACCAACATGTATGTTTTTATTAACGTTGTTTTCTTGTTGTAAGATGTATTTGAGAATGACAAATGGGGAATTGAAACCAGCTTTTCCCTCACACTGGGGATCCCTGCCAAAGAGAGCATAGTAAGTAATGGAAGAACACTTTTCTATTGTGTAAAAAGGTAAGTAAGTCTTTGAACCTGATACCAAGAGGAATTTTGAAACAGCTCTATTGTTGTTGAGATTCATATTTGACAGAAAAGTTGTCATAAGTCTGAGCTGTTCCTCAGAATTGCAGGGTTCAGTGCCAACAGAACAGAGGTTCCAATCTCTGTTCTAAAACTTATTGTTGTGTTTTACTTACAGTGCCTTCCATCTTTTTTTAAAATGTAGCACAGTTTTATCTTGAAATTTCAGGAATGTGATCCAGATAAATGTTGGAAGTTATGAGGCTCCAGCAAGAAGTTTATGTTTGTAGAGGTCTGTTTGTGTCAGATGGACTGTGTGCGTGGTGAACGAGTGACTCGAGGTGACGCACACGCGTGCACAAACGCAAACGTCGGTGGTGCCAGGCTGTCGGTGACTGCCTCGAATGTCGGAACTGCAGTTCCCCCGACTGCGGGTGTCACTTCTTCTCGTCGTCCAGCGACAGCTTGGCCGACGTCTGCCTGGCGGCCTTCTCCTCCTTGATGGCGGCCGAGATGTTGAAGATGGCGAGCGCCCTGACGATCTCCTTGCCGAGCTCCTGCTCGGAGCGGAAGGCGCGCAGCACGGCGGACGCGACGGCGAGCGCGACGGCCAGGAAGACGGCGGCGACGACGGCCAGGTTGACGGTGGGGCTGGGCCGCAGCTGGAAGGGCTGAGGCGCTGCTGCCACGTCCTGCCACGGCGCCCACGTCTGGTTGTAGAAGGCGGGGTTCGCGCGCGGGTCCACCGGCACGTTGTTCGGCGGCACCATCGTCAGCCGGTACTGCTCCACGGCCTCCTGCAAGAGGCGAACCACACATTGTAACCATTTGCAAAACCCTCTACATCTTTACACCACAATTATATAGGGTGTTACAAAGAGGTACGGCCAAACGTTCAGGAAACCTGTTAGTATTATGTGTCACATATTTGTTAACGATGTAATTGTCGATAAAAGATTTTGTTATGTTATAAATTAATTTCAAGGCTAATTAGAATGTTTGCTGTATTTAATATATATCAAAATTTACCGTAAATTATTTTTCAGAAGATATAGAATCTCAATGTAATTGCTAGGAATTTTTCACACAGGTGGTGTAGGTCTGCACGTTAGTGCTTCGACATCACATTGACTCGATTTACCACGCAGTTACAGGTATTAACTGTAGACACGATACGTGATTGAGGGGGAACTGTTGGACATTTGAAACAAATTGCAGAGGGAGACCAATAAGAAGGAATAAAGAAGAACGTGCAGTTATTCGAAAATGGAAGAGGCTCGCACAAGATAGAGAACAGCATAAAAACAAGAGTTGAGGCCGGAGACCACAACAACAACAACGTGCT
Organism: Locusta migratoria; assembly: GCA_026315105.1. NCBI lineage: Eukaryota > Metazoa > Arthropoda > Insecta > Orthoptera > Acrididae > Locusta > Locusta migratoria. The sequence continues at coordinate 660,943,217 of CM048746.1, forward strand.
GACGAATTCATGTGGTCCGAGTGTGTTTCTCTTGGTCGAGTTGAGCCACCTGATGACACCAGAGTCCTCGTTATACAAGGTGTTACAAAAAGGTACGGCCAAATTTTCAGGAAACAATCCTCACACACAAAGAAAGAAAATATGTTATGTGGACATCTGTCCGGAAACGCTTAATTTCCATGTTTCCATTTTATTTCTTCTCTTCGAATCACATTAATTATGCAACAGAACGTACCAGCGTTACTTCAAACACTTTGTTACAGGAAATGTTCAAAATGTCCTCCGTTAGCGAGGATACATGCGTCCACCCTCCGTCGCATGGAATCCCTGATGCGCTGATGCAGCCCTGGAGAATGGCCTATTGTATCACTGCCGTCCACGATACGAGCACGAAGAGTATGTACATTTGCTATCGGGGTTGCGTAGATAAGAGCTTTAAAATGCCCCCATAAATGAAAGTCAAGAGGGTTGAGGTCAGGAGAGGTGGAGGCCATGGAATTGGTCCACCTCTACCGATCCGTCGGTCACCGAATCTGTTGTTGAGAAGCGTACGAACACGTCAACTGAAATATGCAGGAGCTCCATCGTGCATGTATCACATGTTGTGTCGTACTTATAAAGCCACATGTTATAGCAACACAGGTAGAGTATCCCGTAATGAAATCATGATAACGTGCTCCAGTGAGCGTAGGTGTAAGAATATGAGGCCCAATCAAGACATCACCAACAATTCTTGCCCAAACGTACACAGAAAATCTGGCGGTGAATCGAGGAAGTACAGTACATATTAACGAAACAATTGGGTATTTTGACAATTGCCTGTACGAATTATTTCACTTTGCATTTGAAGAGAAATACTTAAATGAGCTCTAACATGGGAATTAAGAGTTTCCGGACACATGTCCACATAACATATTTTCTTTCTTTGTGTGTGTTGCCGGCCGCGGTGGCCGAGGGGACTGAGGCGCTCCAGTCACGGTCTGCACGGCCACTACGGTCGGGGGTTCGAATCCCCCCTCGGGCATGGATATTTGTGCCGTTCTAGTTCGTAAGTAGTTGATAAGTAGTCTGTAAGTTTAGGGACTGATGACCCCGTAGTTAAGTCCCTTAAGCTTATCAAACATTTGAACACATTTTTTTTAGTGTGTGAGGAATGTTTCTAGAAAGTTTGGCCGTACCTTTTTGTAACACCCTGAATATGGGGTCCAACCTGGAGCTATCAACTCCACCATATTTCATGTCTTCTCCCTTGTTATAGACACTTTAAATTAATCCTCCTGGCTCCCTTATTGTCCACCTATTTTCGCCCACTTTAGGTTACGGTAGTAACACTAAAAGTGGGCCTTTGCAATCGTTTTTTGACAGCTCAAAATTTAAATGAAAATAACGGCTTAACCATTCTTCTGACACGAAAATTGAATAACCGAATTTGTAGAGGAGAAAATTCTCTACAACTTTGTCCTCTTGTGTTTTTTTTCGTTTCACAGATATTTGCAAAAATAACGTCGATTTTGGGATGTCTGTCTGTCCGTAACGTGTTCCCAATTTTTAAGACGAACCGTTCAACCGATTAGCACCAGATTTTACAGACATAATTGTAGGCCGACAGAGATCAGAACCTCCCTTTTTTTCAAATTTTTCGGACAAAACATACGGTAGTGATACCAAAAAAAGCCGTTTGTAATATATTGCAATTGCAAACGAACCGTTCATCTGACACGAAAATTGAATAACCTAATTGGTAGAGGGGAAAATTCTCTACAACTTTGCTCCCTTATGTTTTATTCATATCTTGTATCGTTGCAGAGATATTTGCAAAAATAACGGCAATTTGACGATGTCTGTCTGTCGGTAACATGTTCCCACTTTTTAGGTTGAGCCGTTCAACCGATTGGCACCAAATTTTGCAGACATAATTGTTGGCCACCAGAGATCAGAACCTCGCTTTTTGAAATATTTCGGACAAGAAATACGTTAGTAATGCCAGAAAAAAGCCGTTTGTAATGTAATTTTAATTGCAAATAAACCTTTCATCTGACGCGAAAATTGAATAAACGAATTTGTAGGGGAGAAAATTCTCTACAAGTTAGTTCCCTTATGTTTTTTTCATATATCGTATCGTTTCAGAGATATTTGGAAACATTACGGAGTTTTGACACCCTGAAGTTCAATATCCAGGAAGTACAGAGATCAATGGGTTTAGCTGTCGTCAGCACTCGGCAGAGGTGACACCATCTCCCCATCAGTTATACTTCTTTGATCCCAACAAACCCACCAAGTTCATATTATTACCACAAGAGGGGTAGCAAGTAGTTGTCAAACTGCCCGTCAGAGGCGCCACTACCACTTTTGTTATCTTTGACAATTGGTTCGATGTGATAGAGAAGTTACGTACCTGCAGGCTGCGCAGGACCAGCGGGTGCGCTGTGGCCAGGTTGACGGTCTCGCAGGGGTCTTCCCTGAGGTTGAAGAGGCAGGGCGCCTCCATGGGCCGGCACTGCGTGGCTTCGCTGCTGTTGTCCGCGCGCCGCGGCGGGCACCGAACTTCTGCCTCGTGCCGCAGGCGCGCCACCATCTCCTCAGAGAGCAGCTGCGTCGAAACTTGCTCCTCCACACCGCCTGCACACACAAACACGACGACACGTCAGCACACAGCCATTCACACCACGTCCCAAATGCACCAGTGGCCACAAACCAGGATATGATCACAACAAACTACAGTAACTCTACAAAACTATAAGTTACTTGAAAGGGAGGTGGCATTATCTGCACCGAGCACCTATGTCAGTTTAAGCCTATCCGCCATCTTGGTGAGTCATGGAATGCTATTTCTCCTTTAAAACTATGCCTTAAATCGACCCTCTTACTGTTAACGCATTGATTGAATTGACAGTCAGTGCAAATTATATTCTTTCAAAGCATACACTTTCTTGACAAAATACTCATCATAAGATATTTTAAAAGTTAACTCTATTTATCACTCTTTTAACACATTATCCATTACAGCAAAACTGTTGAATGTTTCATTCCTGTTTCAAGTATCATCAAACATCAGCTTTACAATACCAACACTTCTCCAAGACTTAGCAATATGGCAGAGGCAAGCTAAGGGCATCTCCCTGTATTCTAACCTACTTTGCTAGTTCATTGTCCCGTTATAAGTTCAGAACAAATGCACTAAAGGAGCACTTTGTCCGACAGGCGTAACATGGAACATATACGACGCTCAACTGAACTAAGGAGGGGGCAGTTCTCAACACCGCCCACTACGCAGGTGCAACGTGATTATTCGCCTGTGGTGCTTGATCGATCGTCCTATTTCATTCGCCGAACTTTATTGCCAGAGGTTGTATATTTAAAATCAATACTGTTTAAAATGTCATTGTTAGTGTTTTTGTACATTCGAGTTATACACCAGCGCAGAATGCAGTTTGACATGTTTAACTTCACAAAAATCTGTGAATTTAATACTTTCCGAAAGGTTTCGTAGTTTTCTTCTTCTCAGTTTGGTTTCTGGAAAGATTGGGGGTGGTCGATCAATTTGGGCCATTTAGTCACAGTGTTGCCTATCTGCAATGTTCTTTATCTTCGAGACTGGTTGTCTTCCCTTTCCATACCTCATCACGCTAGAACTGGCCACACCACACAGAAATATATGATGTAAACTGACAATATTGTATGCAGTATCATGTCATTGAACTCAACATTACCATTCTAGAGCGCAAGTGATCAACTCTGTTTGGACAAAGCAGTCATCAGAAATAGTAATAAATGATGTACACCAACCATGTTCAAATGTTTGTGAAGCTTATGGGACTTAACTACGAGGTCATCTGTCCCTAAACGTACAAACTACTTATGAATTAGCTTATACTAAAGACGGCACAAACATCCATGCTCGAGGGGGGATTTGAACCCCCGATTCCCCCGGCATTGTTTTAGAGCTTTGTCGTAATGGTCGAAATATTTGTCATGTTTTGTTGTAATGTTTAATATAGTCCACAAACGTGATGATTGGCTAGGTAAGGTGGCTGCGTCAGGCTCCAATAATAACTACGCTTTTGGCACTCTAGATAACGTATCCAAATTTAAACTTTCGCTCTGCAGTGGAGTATGCGCTGAAACTTCCTGGCAAATAAAAATTGTGTGCCAGAACTGGGACTCGAACCTGGTACCTTTGCCTTTTGAGGGCAAGCGCTTGCCTGCGAAAGGCAAAGGACACAGGTTCGAGTCCTGGTTCTGGCACATAATCTTAATCCGCCAGGAAGTTTTCGATAACGTATGTCTATGCAACACGGTAAGTACATTTTTATTGTGAGATCTATAGTTGGCGTCATGTAGGAAGGCGCTTCTGCACATAGAGGCAGAGCGATAGGGGAAGCGTGAAAGGGAGGAGCTACGGCCGAGCCTGTGGGAGAAACATTACATAACTCGCGGCCAGTCACACGCCCAGATAATGTACATTATTGGCTACCATTTGGGTAATGGAGGGAGATGCGCAGAACGGCTGACAAGTAAGGCGCCTTCGTACGTGATGCCGACTATAGTTCGGAAATTGCCCACGGCGGGACGGGGCGGCGCGACTGACCTGTGGTGGTTGCGGTGGCGGCGGCCATCTTCTCGAGCAGCTGCCGCTCGGTGAGGAAGCCGGAGAGCGCGACGCCCGTCTTGGAGGCGAGCACGCCGGCCACGTCGTAGGCGGGGACGGCGTCCAGCCCCCCGCTGCCGCCCCCGTGGCGACGCGGCTCGCCGTACCAGCCGTCCCAGGCACCGCCCGTCGAGCCGGTGACGTACTTCCAGCCGGCGCGCACCAGCGCCGCGTAGCCGTAGATGTCGTCGATGTTGTGCAGCACCTCGGAGCGTGGCGAGGGCGCGGCCTCACTCAGTGCCGGCCACATGTCCACGCCGTCGATGCGGCCCAGGTCGCTCACGTCCATGCCTGCCGGCACAAGACGCCCGGGCTCAGCTTCACTCTCCAAGGGAGCAGGCGTTCCAATTGAGAAACGCTTGCGATAGCAACATATGTGGGACATAAGAACTATGAAGAATACATAACAGAAATGAGGGATCAAGGCGGTTCTTTCTGGAAGGGACTCAACCAATGCTTTTGGCTGAGCTCAGTAGTGAAGCCAGGATTTTGGTTGCTAATATCCTTTGTTGTTGTCGTCTTCAGTCTGTGGACTGGTTTGATGCAACTGTCCAAGCTACCCTGTCCTGTGCAAGCTTGTATACATTTTATTTCTGGTACATTGTCTTTCATAGGCAACATTGTCTCAGTTAAAAAGAAAGTTGACTATTGGGACAGTGTGACTGCACTACCAACAACCAAAAATATGGAAATAAGGCGCCTGAGTCACTTGCATTTAGAGTGCTTACAGGGAACATCTTGACCTGTGGTGCAGCAGGGGGAGAGGGGGAATGGAAGGAGCTATGGGACTGCATCCCTCTCCCCAAGGAATACAGTTGCTTTTTCTTAAATTTTCCTAATGCAAAAGTGGAATATCGAATTTCGTATTAAGACGACTCCTCTCTCTCTCCTGGAACGGATTAAGAAGCAGCAAATCCAGTCTTGGGGAGAGGGGGGTCTGCAGTCCCGTATGTCCCCACGCAGGCTCGACACCACCTAGAGACATGCCCTCACAACAGCCTGTGTCACGTCACACCAACCAGGCCGAGGCCGACGAGAAAGACTGGTCGCTGCGCCGGCACGATCGCTAACTGATTTGCCGGCCGCTGGGGTACAGCCAACTGCCTCATAGCGGCCAGCCACTCAGCTAGCGATCACGCTGGCTCAGGACTACCTCGATTACATGACATGACGTGCGCGTTGCGGCTGTGCAGCACCAGGCCGCATCCACCAGCTCAATGGCTGGCCACTGGGGCACAGCCCACTGCGTCGTAGTGGCCAGCCAGTCAGCTGACCTGGTCGGTGGGACGTAACACGGGCTGTTGTGAGGCCTTGTCTCTAGATGGTGTTGCCTGGCTGCGTCACTGGTCAAGCTGATCTCTGCAAGCACTCAAAACGCGACCAACTTGGGCGCCCAGATTTTTTGTTGTCGGTACTGCAATCATGCTATTCTGATAGTTGATGATTTTAACTCTACAGTGAACAATGTCCCAGAAATAAATCAAAATTATTCCAATCCACACTTCTGACAAAGTTTTTTGGGAGGTTTCCTTGGTTGTAAAGCAGACACGCGAGCCCCTCCCACTTATTCCCAGTTGGGATCCCCAATTTTCCAAGTATCAGCTCGCCACTCGTAATGGGCCGGACCACAAACAGCCTACATCAGCTCTAGAGTTCAGACTGAAAAGAATAAAAAGTATAAGGGCTTGTACTGAAGGTAACAGAAATCATGGGATAGCGATATGGACAGATACAAATGGCGTTATAACTGCAAACATAGTAACAAAAGGTCGGCACGTGGACATAGCTGTCATTTGTACTCTGGTGAGTCTTGTGAAAAAGTTTCCAATGTGGTTATGGCCGCAAAATGGTTATTAATAGGCACTGAGTGCAGTGTGGTGGTTTGAACTACTTGAATGGGACATTACACTTCGGAAATCGTTAGGGATTTCAATATTTCGACATCCACAGTGTCAAAAGTGTGTTGAAAATACCAAATTTCACTCAGTAGCTCCCACCACAGACAGATGTCCCGAATTAATGACAGAAAGCGGCTGCTTTTCTTTAAAGTTGTCAGTGCCAATACCAAAACTACACTGCGTGAAATAACCACAGAAATATGGCGAATGTATCTCTTAAGACACTACACCAACGTTAGCAGGCTACGGTGGCAGAAGAGAACCGACCCGAGTGCATTTGTTAACAGCACAACATTGCCTGTAGTGCCTTTCCTGGAATTGTTGACCACATCAGTTGGATCCGTAGACAACTGCGGATTCGTCAGATGAGTCCTCATTTAAACTGCTAAGATCTGATGGCAAGGATTTGAGTGTGGAGCAGACCCCCACGAGGCCAGCTAGTGGTTCCCCCATAATGGCCCTATTATGATTGGGTTTTCGTGGAATGTAACCAAGTATTGGCTGGACGTGCATCCAGTTGGGCGGGTCCAAGAGTGACGACATGGGGCGTGGACTCACCTGCAGCCGAGTAGAGCGTGGGCAGCCAGTCGGTCATGTGCATCAGCTGGTTGGACACCCGCTGGGTCTTCCTGAGTAGGGGGCTCCAAACGGCGGCGACGGCGCGCACCCCTCCTTCCCAAGGGCTGTGTTTCTGCTGCAACACGTCAGGAGGGACGCTGTCAGTACGTTTTGTTGCATATACACTGTGTGTTTCTGAGTCACAAATGTTTGGGACTACACCAAAAGAAGGAATAGCCCAATAAACAAGGACTCCAAAATGCATACCTTAAGAGCTACGACTACATCCTCCATACTGTGAACTCGTCATGCTACTTTTCAAGTGCTGATAGCTGTTAAGACATACATTTAAGATCTTTCGTTTATTATTATTTTGGACTAATTTCCTAAATATGGAAAGCAAAGAGCTTACAGTAGAAGAGTTTGGTTTAACAGTGTCACGCGTTCGTCATTAGAATATTAAGTACGCACTCCCACTTAGGGGCGTTGTAAGAGAGGGCTGGAGGGGGAGGGGGGTCTATTTGCCCCTTTTTGCCCTTGAAATCAAAAGATGGTAATAAACTGCTGGACAAGAAAATTAAGTAAATTTCTTTAAATTTTACTAACTTTTAACATTCATTTAACTGATTACAGGTCTTTGCTATTAAACTATATTCCCACTTTAATCATTGCACCATTGTTTCCCAATTTGATCATTCTCTTTGTCATTCCATCACCCCTCTCCCAGCCTGTTGGCTGGCGATGCACTTGCTTCTCCCAACAACTTTTGGAGTTTATAATGGCAATTTCTTAACATCCTGTATAGTCATGTGAAAGCAGTTGTGTTGCCAAATATTAATGAGGCCTCTACTTTTGATTCATCTGAAGAACCTACTGAAATTTCTTCCCAGTAAAAATGTACTGTACAATATAACAAGGAGACCACATGGGTATCGGATTTTAGAATTTCTTTATGTTTATGGTACGTTAGGTTCAGAACTTCAATAACAATCAGCTAAAGCCATACAACGCAACTCTCAAATATTCTTGAGAAAACGACTTTGAAATTTTGCAAAGTGCACATAAGTACCAGTAATTAAAACGGTTGTGCCACCTGTCGGTTTAGCTCAGGTGGTAATGTACTAGCGTTATACCCATAAAGTTGTAGATTCGAATCCCACTAGGTGATATTTCTTTCTTTCTTTTTTATTTTATTTTATTATTTTTTTTCATTTTCCCATTCAGTTATATAAAACATTTTGGAATCTCTAATTCAACTTGTTGTGTCAGTTTTTGTTTATGTGTATGTAGATGAGTTGAGATCCTTGTCGTCACGTAAAACGGTAAAACGATGGTTAAGTAGATTAGCTTCTTGAAACGCCATTAGTAGCTAGGGAGATGACTTTCCAAATACAGTGCCATAGCCCTTCAAAAAATGAACAAGCAAAGACTACTGTCGTCAACTAATAGTGGAACAAAAACTGTTAAAAATGTAACTTACGTTCTTTAATTGACTATCTTTATTAAAAACCTTCCATAAAATATAGAAAATTACGAATAAACAAAAACACATGCACTTTTCGTAAAAATTGCCATTAGCTATTAAAATTGTGTAAGTGTTCGAACAGAACGAAAAAAGTTTAAAAAAAAATCCGCCATGACAGGATTCGAGCCACCGATCACAGCGAGAACTCTACCACCTGAGCTACACGAACAGATACTGCTACCATAGTACCTATTCGTACTTACTGCATATGTATACTTTGCGATTATCTCGAAAATTATTGAGAGTCACGTCGAATGGCTTTCGCTGGTTGTCATTTTAGATATGAACTTGATGTACCATAAATATAAAGAAATTCTATAATCTGATACCCATATGGTCTGCTTGTAAGTTGTAGTTGCTGTAACTACGAACTCGTCTGTACTATTTCCGCTTGTTGATAACTTGTGTTCGTCACTGTCGCCGTAAAGCTGTGGCCGCGTCAGTACACTCACCCCTCTGAACGGCCAGTTGGATCCCCTGTTGGAGTGGATGCCGTGCGTGGGCGCGCCGTGGTCCGACATGAAGACGACGATGGAGTTGTCGAGCATGCCGGTCTCGCGCAGCGCCGCCATCACGTCGCCCACCGACTTGTCCATCCGCGACACCATGGCTGCAAGCAGAGGCGAGCGGTCAGTAGAGTGGCAGTGCAGCAGCTGGGTGTGTGGCAGGGGCTCGGCAGGAGGGTAGCACCACAGACAAATATATACAGACGGGAAACCTCCGTAAGGGACCGGTCACACGCTCAGGGGTGTGGGGAGGGAAGGTTCCGTAAGATGTCCCATGATGGCGCTGCGGTCAGAAGCAGCCCTTTAAACAGGCCAGAGCAGGTGGCAGGTAGCGGCTTTCCCCAACACCACCTCCCCTCTAACGCCGGCAAGCCGGACAGATCTGTGCCCTCGTGGCCGGCGACATGAGCTCTCCCCTCCACGCTACCCTCTGGTGTGCGACAGGCACCCTCAGAAGCGCCTCTAGTGTGGTCTACTGGTACTCAGCCAGGGAACCACCTGACATCTGCTGACATCTTGTGGAACTTCGAGGGGAGCGTAGGACAGTGGTTTAGGGGGGCTTCCTCTCTGTGTACGTTACTCTGTGGTAGCACTCACCGGCGTAGACGCGGCGCTCGGGGTCACGGATGTGGCGGAACTTGGCGATCTCCTCGTCGGGCGCCTGGAAGGGGTTGTCCTGGTTGCCGGTGTGCGGCGCCAGGTGCGCCAGGTACAGGAAGAGCGGGCCGCGCGATTGGTCGTGCCGTCGGATCAGCGACACCGCCTCCTCCGTGTACAGGTCCGTCGAGTACTTGCCCGCCGCGCTGTGGTCCACGCTCATGTTGCGCCGCATGTCGTAGCCCGCGAACGGCGAGTTCTGCAACACCGGGGACGCGCGCTCGCGTTACCACAGGAGCATTGGCATGCGAGACAATACAAACTGCTATTGTTTTCTTATTCTTAATTCTTTCAGTTTTATTTTAATTTTCCCCTTTTATTCTTTGCTGTCCTTCCTTTCTCTCACTTGTTTTTTCTTTTTCCTCTCTGTATTATCTTCATTCGCTTGTTCTTTCGTGTTATTTTGTCTTTTACTACTTTTTCTTTAACCTTTTCTTTATCTTTTCATTTTTTCTATTATTTTCTTCCACTTTATCTTTCTCCTTATTCTCTATTATTTTATTTCGTTTGTTCTTTCATTTTTCTTTATTACTTTCTGTCACTTCTTCTTTCTCTTTCCTTTTCTCCTGTATATTATATTTTTCTGCTTGCTCTTTCTTACTTTCTCGTTCATATACTTTTAATCTTCTTTTTGCTTTACTTCCTTATTGTAATTTTCTTTCTCTTTCTTTTTTAATTGTATTTTCCTTTTTATTTATTGTGTTTATCTACATTGCCCTTTAATCTTGTTTATTTATTGATTTTTTTGTACTTCTTTATGGTCTTTTTCTACCATACTTCTCTATGTCTTTTCTTATCGTACTCATTTATCTACTTCTCTTATCGTATTTCTTTATTGTGTTTCCCTATTCTATTTCTTAATCATATTGTCTTCTCTTTCTTTTCTTTTCCTATCTTATCTTATTTTTTTTCTTTTCTTTTCCATAGCTGCGGTGGAGTAGCCGAGTGGTCTAAAGCGCCTCGCTGAGGAGCGCGCGGTTGCTCCCCACGGAGGTTCGAGTCCTCCCTGGGGCATGGGTAAGTGTTTGTGTGTTGTCCTTAGGTTAGTTTACCTAGGTTTAAGTAGTTTGTAAGCTATGGACTGATGACCAGGCACTTTGGTCCGATAGATTCACAGACATTTGAACATTTATTTTTTTCCATCCCTAATTTTAATTTATCTCTGTTAGCTTATATATTTTTCTTTCGTTTTTCACTCTTTTCATCTTTCTTCATTTCTTTTTTCTACATTTCCTGGTACCTTCTCTCTTTTATTAAGGTATTTGTTGCTATTTTATCTTCTATATTTTGCTTTTATTCCATTGTTCTATTTTTTCTCTTTTTAATATGGTTTATACTGCTAAACAGTCGACAACACATCCCTTGTACTACTTATATTACTTTTTTCTCTCTTTTTCCGTCCCTAATGTTGAAGTGCTGATAGGACAACGACAGCTACTATCTAAGCTGCAAACGAGAACGATAAGTGGAGAGAGCAGGAGAAGCGCTCTTACCGTGGCCTTGACGGTGTGGTCGTAGTAGTCCTGGAAGCCGTTCCAGTAGCCGAAGTGCGAGTCGAAGCCGCGGTAGGTGGGCGTGTACTCCTTCCTGAAGAAGCCCAGGTGCCACTTGCCGATGGCGTGCGTGGCGTAGCCGGCGCGCTTGAGGTGCTGCGGCAGGATGCGCTCCGTCAGCGGCAGCCCCCACGGCTCAGGCTCCAGGATCACCAGGTGCTGCATGCCTGGGGGACAGACCACCGCAGCGCGTCACCACACCACACGTCACTCTTCCCAAACGTCAGAGGTAACGATCCTTACAGCTTACAGGCTGTCTAGACGATGGCAGAGGCCGCTCACCTGTGTGGGTTGGGTATTTGCCGGTCATCAGCGCCGCTCGAGACGGCGTGCAGAGGGCGGGCGCGTAGTGGTTGTTGAGGATGACTCCGTGGTAGGCCAGGGCGTCGATGTTGGGCGTCGGGATCTGGTCCGACCCGTGGAAGCTCACGTCGTTCCAGCCCTGCGGAAAGGGTGAGTCAGTCAAGGCAGGTGCGAAACGCTCGTGGCCCACAAGTTAAGAACCACTGCTGTACACGGAGAGCATGACATCCTAAGCAGCTGGGGGAGTTGTTAGAACTAAACGTTAAAATGCTACTATGAACACGGACGGTTTACGGTATATTGATATATGATGCATATGTATTTCAACTAGTACTAGTACTAATTATCGTTGTAAAGCACCAATTTTTCTCTAACAAGGAAAGTACATGGGCTCGAACAAACATATCCGTATGAACGTTTGGTTACAGGATCTCTACGTACACCTCAATGTGCTGGTGGGTGTCGTTTTTCTGCAAAGCTCTGCAACCATGCTCTAGATAGCACTGTAGATGTAATTGTAGACGCCATACGTAATGCAGATATCTTAACTATAACTTATGTAATAATCATCGTACATGTTCTCTAGCGAATTGTCATCGAAAGCCGTGTTGATAGTATCACTAGTCCAATAAGGGATCCTTACATTATCTGTCATACGATTTTGGTGTATATGTGTTTGTTCGAGCCCAAGTAGTTTCCTTGTAAGTTCAGGACAGAAATATTCCTAGCGATTGAAGACAGATTCATTCACTTAAAGGTCACTGAACCGCGGTTGTTATTATCATGGGAAGATTGCTCTCTCTGATTTACGAATGAGTCCTTCTCACAAATTCGTTAGTAACTTTAATCGATCATTAGATTCCCCATTCACAGCCTATATTGCTATTGGTGTTATACTAGAGAACCAATGAATCATTCTTTGGTTTTTCTCGTAAACCTTGCGGTTTGTCAAGATCCGTCAACAGAACGCACTCTCAAGCAGGAAACTGGTTTGGAGCAAGAGCAGTTATTGGAGGGGAATGGTAAATCAAGGTGAAAGTGGAGAAGTAGCATATATGCTACAACCCAGCCTAATGCTGATAAAGGGACGACAAGCACGCGCAATGTCGTGTACTTTAAACGGAGCTGAATCACACATAGAACTACGATGTTAAATGCACTCGAGAGTAGAACGCGTTGTACTGTCAGATGTTAGACCATAATTTACTTTAGTACCGTTATTAAATTGGGTTATTTATGTCTGCAAATGCAACATGTGTGCCAAAAAAACTCATTGCAACTGCACGCGTATCCTTGCAATCGTAAAAGTTTTCAGTGTCGCCAACGCTTGCCTATACGATGTGACCGGATAGCGGACGCTTCATGCGTGTCTGGTTTGGAGTAGTCACTGTACTCGGCCGTTTCTTCATCTTCGTAACACGACGTCTGTTCGATTACCTCTGTTAAGAGAACGTAAATCTGACGATAGACGTTTTCTCTCCGATCCCACGGTCAACAGTGCAGAACAACGTCGTGACTTTAAGGTGGTCCGTCGTAAAAGTGCAGAGTGTGCCGTAAAGCGGACAGCGCGGGCATTTTACTGTCACTGGGCATTTTTTTAGTGCCTGTGGCGCGGTCACTGTCAAAAAATGTAACGGGGACAAGGCTGGGACGTGTCGCTTCTGAGGTGAGAGAAATCTGGAGCCGCTCGCTACACCACGTGGCCACAGATCTCGGGGAAGCTAGGCCGCAGGACTTCTAGCTGAATTCGGCCGCGGTAGTAAAAGACTCTTCTCGATCGCTAAAATAGTTTCATTTATCATCTCGTGGCGCGTTTCAGAAGAATCACTTACTCGGATCAGTGTCTGGAAACAACTATGGAGAATGTAAGCAATTAAAATCAACTTAGAAGGTTTGTGGTACAACACGACTTTGCGTGTTTCATGGCAATGGTGGCTTAGTCAAAATTGGAATATTCTGTCCGTGAGGAAGTTGCACTATTGTTACCAGCTCAACTTCATGTCTTGTACTCAAAGTAGATGAAGTTTAATTACCAGGCGAAGGAGCACAGGTAGTGATAGTAACATAAATAAAACATACACACACATAAACGCAAGCTTTCGCAACCTAGTTGCTTCTTCAGGCGAAGAATTTGTCTGACTAGGTGTGTTTGCGTGTGTATATATGTGGGTGTGTGTGTTTTTGTTTACCTTCCTTTTTTCCCTCCAAGGTAAGTCTTTCCTCTTCTGGGATTGGAATGGCTCCTTACCCACCCCCTTAAAACCCTCATCCTTTCCTTTTCCCTTTCTTTCCCTACTCTGCCTGAAGAAGCAACTAGGTTGCGAAAGCTTGCGTTTATGTGTGTGTGTTTTATTTATGTTACTATCACTACCTGTGCTACTTCGCCTGGTAAGTAAACTTCATCTACTTTTTATATATATTTTCTTGCTAGGAAGTTTTCCTCCCCCCCCCCCTCTCTCTCTCCAAATTAAAAAAAAATGTAAAAAGAGAAAAAGAAAAAAAAAAAAAAAATATGGCGTTGCATTCACACACAGAGAGGGAGAGAAATAATGCTTATACTCACAAGGAATACAAATTCGAAATATGAGATCATGCAGTGCTGCAGGACACTGAAATACATTGAATGACGTAGAGGAAAATTTCTGCTGGACCGGGATTCGAACCCACGGTTCCCGCTTCAGGACAGCGGTCGACTTAACCATTTAGGCTACCGAGACACGCTTCCCCTGCTGTCCAAATTGTCAGTTTATGGCGCTCCCTGTCCAATATTTCCTCTCGCTCGTATCCTAACTGTATTACCGTAAGGGAACGAGCGTATTTTTGCATCCGCACTGAAATTGTCAATTGACTGTTGGAGGCATACATACGATTATAGATATGATGTCTGCTCCACTTTTTTCTCGGACATGTCTGAATAGCTTACAGAAACTCCAGCTTAACCGCATTACGACAAGAGTGTGTGTTACCGGCTTTTGAAAACACGAAAGTACCTGTATGGTACATCTAAAGCGAACGTAAGACACATTTTTTCGTATTGAATCTATTATAGCTGCTGTACTTCTCGTGAAAATGCATTGTGCGGTGTGCCAACCTACCTTAAAAAAGTGAGATCAAGTTACATTTAGAGTAATCGCAGAGTGCTGATAACTGTACCAGTAAAATAATTCTGATCGCATTCTATTGCCACAGGAGAAATGAGACACACATGCTGCAAAACAGCAACGAAAATGAGCATTAATTTCCTTATCAGCAAATCTGATAACACTGAATGTCTATTTCATAAAATTTGTTGCCACTGCAACAATTCGCCAGTAATCCAAATAATAGTTGTAATTGTTTTATTACTTGTTGGTGTTTTTGGTGCTAGACATTTTCCTTGATTAATTTTTCGTTTTCCCTGCTTTAATGCGTAAGATTATTGAAAACATACCGTAAGCTCTACTCTTTCATCGAGACATATGCTGTGTGTCTCAAAAGCACAGAAAAAATGTTTAATGCAATGTGAACTCATGGGAGTATATTTCACTTCACTAACTGTCGAGTATTAATACAAACCTGCAAGGATGTAACATTCGCTGCAGATTGATAATTTTAACATTTTAGAGAATTTTCTACCTGAATATTTCGAACAGATTTCTAGTAAGCAGTGAAATCTGAATTAAAAAAATGGCGGAATAAGCACTTACCAGATCATCGGCCAGCATGATGATGATGTTGGGCCGCTGCTTCGTGGGCGTGGAAGACGAGGTAGCGAGTAGCGCCAGAAGCGCCACGGCTGCGACCCACAAACACGGACTGGACATGACTGCTTCTGCACCTGCAACGCCACCACCAGACGCTCCAGTTACTTTGCAGGCGGAGGCCGCTTTGCGCAAGGGGCTATAATTTGTTACCGCGGAGCTAAGCGCGAAACAGCAGAGGGCAATGTCGACTGAATATGTGTAGCATTCTGCTTAACTAAAACAAGCTGTACGTTCCTCATTAACGTTGGCACAAAATTTTATAGTTTATGAAAAATATGTTTTGACTAGTATTTCGTACACCCTTAGCATCTGTATAATTAAAAAAAATGAGCAACCAGTAGCACAGTTATAATGTTTTATTTCGACCAGTTTCATGTCCTTAGTGTCCTTCTTCAGAAGTATGTTAGTCAAGTCATGTGTTCCGTCCAGGCATGGCGAATTACGACTCGCCGTCGCTGGCTGCAACCAAATACGGACGAGGAGGTCAAAATTTACCGTGAGTTTCTGTCCTGATCGCTCATCGAAGTCACCAGCGTGCAACCAAATACGGACGAAGAGGTCAAAATTTACCGTGAGTTGCTGTCCTGATCGCTCATCGAAGTCACCAGCGTGCAACCAAATACGGGCGAGGAGATCAAAATTTACCACGAGTTGCTGTCCTGATCGCTCATCGAAGTCACCAGCGTGCAACTAAATACGGACGAGGAGGTCAAAATTTACCACGAGTTGCTGTCCTGATCTCTCATCGAAGTCACCAGCGTGCAACTAAATACGAAAGAGGAGGTCAAAATTTACCGTGAGTTGCTGTCCTGATCGCTCATCGAAGTCACCAGCGTGCAACCAAATACGGACGAGGCGGTCAAAGTTTACCACGAGTTGCTGTCTTGATCGCTCATCGAAGTCACCAGCGTTTTTAACACACGCGGTTTGCAGCGAGTTTTGGAGGTAATTTCTTTCATTATATTCCGACTTCAGTATTCATTAGCGCTGTTAAAACACGTTTCTTTCTGATATCTCATAGTGTTTGAGTGAAATCATTGGGGTACTGTAACTGTGTGGGGACCAGTCCAAGAACACGAAAAGGCTATTAGGCAAGTTGTTCTTCAATGTTTTGATCGTGATAGTCGTCTGCGCAAGGGTGTCTGGTAGGAATTACGTTTATCTTTGGATGCGGTAATTGAGTCTCCGCCTGCGACCTTGACCCGTACGAGTTGTCCCGCGTTTCTCGGAACGCAGCAGGGATGTAGGACACGGCGTCACGCTTCGGCTGTTTTGGCCGTCTCCCGCGTCTTCATAATCCGGCACGCAGGCCGCCTTAAGACGTAACGGCGGTCCTTGGGCCCGACGGTCAGGAGACGCAGCGGCCGGAGCGCCGTGACGTAACCGGAGCGGGCCAGGGCTTCCCTGGGCGATGCACGACCTCGACACGGAAGAGCGCGCCAGCTGACTGCACAGCTGCCGGCGCGGCGCGGCGCGGCGGTCTCCTTGCGTCGGAGGATATCCAGCCGGGCCAGGGTCAGTCGATTCACGTGTTGTAGTGTAAACAGCGTGCCGACATTGAGGTATGTCATACTTTTTCAAGCCCTTACGTTGAAATCAGATACTTCATTTATGGAAAAACGATTGCTTAATGTATCTCCTTTATAATGAAAGAAGCTCTTAAACGTTTCCTAAGACTAAAGATTGTAGTAATACATTAATGAATTTTTTTATCAAAGTAATTTGTGCGATGCTTGTCGCTGACTTCCGCCCTCTGTCTGCCAGCGTATCGATAAACACTCGATATTTATCACGTTCAACTTTTTTGCAACAAGCTAAAGGGAGAGAGCGGAACTGTTCATGACTTACAGCCAAAGTCATTTTTGTTTCGTTATCAGGCTGTTAAGAACATTTTTCGTTAGTAGTTATTAATTTATGATAACGGTCAACGAGTAGGCGTTGAAATAAATGTGCAGGATGTAACTGCAGGTAGGGTGAACTACCCTTACACTCACACCTCAACCTCATACAGACTGTAAACACGAGCCGACCCCACTACGGTCGGGGGTTCGAATCCCCCCTCGGGCATGGATATTTGTGCCGTCATAGTTCGTAAGTAGTGCATAAGTAGTTTGTAAGTTTAGGGACTGATGACCCCGTAGTTAAGTCCCATAGACTATACAAACATTTGTAAACACGATAATCTGCCAAGAACTGGAGTCTAACAGTGCATTTTTCTGCAGATCTGTCGCGTGCATTTTCATTGTTCACGGAACAGTTGCTCAGAAATATTGCTGAACTCTTCTCTCTCATACCAGAGCTCTCAGAAAGAGCTTTACAGAAATTTAAAATGCGTTCTCGAGCTACACTGTGAACTGAAACACAGATCGACCTACAGTTCAATCACTGATGCAATTTTCGTGATTAACTGGGTCTTCAGCCGATATATTAAAATAATAATAATTGAAAGTAATAATAATTTGAAAGTAATAGTAAAAGTAACTTTCCTAGCTCACGAAATACTAAGTACATATCTTATATTCTAGCTGTTTATGTTGATATGGAAGTGGTCGTCAATCGAACTTTTTACGTCGCAACACTTCCTCGTATTTTAGTGGGATATACTGATTAATTATTTTCGGCAAAAATATGAATTTCAGTAACTGGGCTGTCATGAAAGAACAATTACGACTTGCGTGCACAAGACAACCAACGAATAGATGTTTCACGAACACGTGGTGGCAAGAAAACACCGCCGCGTACGTGGGCTCTGTAACGCTGCACGCTCAGAAAGAAAAGGCACCAAGCTGGTCGAATACCTGATAGGTGCTCTGAAACTGGTTTTTTACGAAACACATGGCAAGGAAATCATCTGACTGTGACAAGTGTCAGACAACTGTAAAGCGAATAAAGCAGCAGTTACAAAACGAAGGACGACCGGACTATATGCACAGCCGCACCGTAGGAGTCCACGATAAAAGTTGTGGAGCGAGGGAGATCAAAACAAAACAAGCGAAACACATTCACAGTAGCAGATTAAGTAGTAAAGGAAGGAGATTATCATAGAAAGAGCGCTGCGAATGATTCTACTCGCTATTACTGGTATAGTAGAATATAAATTTACCACGTGACTAGTCGAAGAATTGGACAGGAGAGAGAAAATCGTTGCTGATGTAAACTACCTAGCTGCTGTACCTAGTGGAGAAAATGTAAGTCCTACACAAATCAAACTGGGGGAAATTAGATGCAAGGCAGAATATAGACGGGAGGAACAGGGAAAGTAGCTTCTAGAAATGGACGTGTTGTGAAACTCTGACCGACGGCTCTTAGATTAAGCGCCTCTAGGTTTTCTTGTCGCTGTCGGTTTGAAAGATGAATCAAGCTTTCAGCCACGTCTTACGTCACTGTCAGAGGCTGACGCAGTGCTGGTATTTTACGTGTGATAGTCGGCCGAAATATGTCGCCGTGCAAGGCCGAATCATTTAAATTATGTCGTTGCCTGCCACTGACCTCCCTGAGAAATAAACAACCCAGCCTGTTCCTCTGCAATATCTACATCGAATAGTTTGGGCCCCACGAATTTACATGCATTTTAAATAGTCAGCAGAAGGAAAAATGTCCACTCTATCGTAAATTTATGTCAAAATTTGTTCTTCAAATAGTAAACAGCCGAGGATGGAAACAATTCCGCATCAATCCCAGGTCTCAAGATGGAGAACAGTACGAGGGAGTGCCGCGGAATGGAAAAAGAGAGCCATTCTTCCTCTCTCTCTCTCTCTTGCTCGGGATGTCTGCTCCGTAATTGCGAATAGCGCTAGAGTTACCCCTTCACCGTCCGCAATTGGAGGCCCCGCTTTACACCACTGTCAGATGGGATGCTTTGTCTGAGGCGTCGAGACCGACATTAGAATTACGTTCCACTGGCGAGAGCAAGAAAATAGCGCCGTATGACATTTTTGTCTAGAAGACCCGAAAGATAGGTTCAGCCGTCCAGTTTCAAAGTGCTTTCATTGTCAACGCATAATAACCCGTTTCCTCACAGTGTGAGAGTAAAGTATATGGAATGTGGTGTTATAATCGCGTCGTGTGACCTTATGCAAATTTCGTCTAGAACATTGGCGCGAAGTGCGGTGATAATCTCTTTTGCCATTTCCGGTTAGACACTGTTGATATCTTCCATGACCAGGGTTCGAACGATATACCTCAGGAGCTATTGTTGGCATATTTCGCAGCACAACGTATTTTGGCGAGTATCAGGCGCGATAAGCGTACGAGGAGAATCGAAGGAGATGAAGGATAGAACGTTAAAATAGGACACGTAACCAGAATGGTAGATTATTTTTCTTTCGTTTTTAGCTGTTTGCTGAATTGTTACGTATCCTGAAAAGATGTTCGAAATCTAAAACGAATATAGAAAAGTTTGCAAGAATAAAGGACAGCAAAAAATATCTTCATTAGAGGAGGAACGTTTTTGTTTTCTTTTATTTCGTACAGCTTATTACGTCCCTTCATATAGTTGGCGTGAGAATACAGAGGAAGCTCAGTTCAAAAGCGAAAGAAATCGCTGATGACACTTTCGTGTCTCAATATGATTAATCTGCTTGATATCAGGAAGAACATTAAAACTGTTTGATTTATTCAGTGCGTCCAATGAGGTACGTTACGCATCACTTGAACATCTGCTCTTAGCAATTCATCAATCGTAGTGCGTAAGAGTTAAGTGTTTTGGAGAGACTGGGTTTAAATTACAAATCAATCATTCTAATTTAACTAATACCACAATCTGTAAGAGTTGCGACATTGATGAAACATTAGAATCTTTTTTTTTTTTTTTTTTTTTTTTTTTTTTTTTTTTTTTTTTGTGAAACTTTCTTACGAGATAAACAACTATCTAAACGTAAGGCACAGTCGGTCGCTGCTGTTTGAATTAGAGAACTTAAAATGTAATGGATTAGAAAAAGTACGAGTAAAATTGGCACGAGGTAGCATGCCGTCTGCAAGCAAGGTGGTTTGCTCGTCAAGTGCCTGATGCGCAACATTACCACGCAAATGAGAGAATGTTAGCCGTCGACATTTTGAAGCAGAATTGTTACTTTAAAAGCTTTACCGTGATCTCTGAGTTTAACTGGAAGAAATGTCGGCAGTTTATTTCTCAAGATTTCCTCAGGGAGGCCTTTACCTTTTATAAACGGGCTACGTTGAGATGTCGCGGTACTCAGACTGGGACTGCGCTTCACCGCCTTGGGAGTCACGGCAGGTTCTCGAGAATGCGCAATGATTCGCTGATGTCCGCTGGTATAGTGTTTCGACATCAAACTGTGACACCATCGTCGAGTCAGTGTAGTAATGGCATTTCATGTCAAGAAAAATACCCCAGAAGATTCCGTTCAAGATGTGTCCCACTTACAGGTATGAACAGAGGTTATGTACTGTTTGTGTGGTTACTATTAAGAGATTGCGGACACTTTGGAGTGCAATGATATTTGGTATATATTTTACTGTATTTATGACACATAATACTGTAATACGTATTTTTTAAGCAATGAGTTTTTGTATTATGTCTGTCGTGGTGTCAGGCAACATTTATTCATTAAACACACACACACACACACACACACACACACACACAGAGAGAGAGAGAGAGAGAGAGAGAGAGAGAGAGAGAGAGAGAGAGAGAGAGAGAGAGAGAGAGTAATGGTGACGAAGGGAGGGAAAGCATCTTAGCATTAGAATAATTAACTTTTACTTACGGGCAGCACGTAACTGTGAGTTTAAAAATGCAAAATGTCTGTAATTAACATAACGTATTTGTCTTCTTGTGTTATGCTTCCATTTAATTGCTCCACGCTCTTTTTTGTCAGTAATTTGCTATAAAAATTAATAAAAGTTGTTTATTGTTTCGTGATTGCTTGGGAGATAAATGAGCTACTGTGTATGTTTCACTCATACGTAAACAAAGTTAAAGGATTGAACTATGTAATGAAACTGAACTTCAAAGGGTGCGTTCAGGCTGGCGCAATCAGATGTTTTCGGTGCGCGGTTTGCGTGATTCTTTTCCTAGACTCTAAGAAATGGTACTCCCACCCATTATAAACAGTTTTATTTGAAGACATACGTTTCGATTTTCCAGTTATTGGAGCAAATTAGAAAATTTCAACAGCATTTTACCACACATCAGATTTTTCATGGCGCTAGAAATTCTATTTGAAACACAGTCAAGTGTAATTTTCAGAATCAAATTTTCACACTGAGCGGAGTGTGCGCCGATACGAAACTTCCTGCCAGATTAAAACTGTATGCTGTACCCGGGATTCGAACCTGTGATCTTTGACTTTCGCGGGCAAGCGCTCTTACCGTCTGAACTATCGAGACACGCTTAACAATCCGTCGTCACTACTTCACTTCTGCCTGTTCCTCACATACTCATTACGTTTACATGTAACACATCTTCCGGAAGACGAAAACCGATTTTCGTAAACAGTTTTTCGCTGTCGTGTTTACATGGCACAGCCTGACTCGGATTTCGTAATCCACTTAAGATGGCGGCTGGAAAAACAGCTGATTCAGTCCCCGATTTAGTCAGCATAATCGCTATTTTTCTTTACTGAAATACACAGATTCGTGCTCACTCTAATATTAATACTTTTAATTCATATTAGTAAATATCACTCTGTCCATACGTGCCGAAAATTCTTACGAAAAAAAAAACACAATCTGACAAGCCAAGAACGCTTCAAAAAACGGTTGCGTTTACATGGGCACGAAAATCGATTGTGGAACTGGAAAACCGCTTTAGAGAAGTGGATTTCCAGAATCGATTTTGGAGTGTTTACATGACCAACCAAAAGCGGAATTGGAAAAATCGGTTTACGAAATCCGCTTTTGGGAGCCCGTGTAAACGGGGTGACTTTCGAAACTTCGCAGAAGTGTTTTGTAACACCCTGAAGTCCCTGGCATTAGCACTCCTACAATCACAGCGGCAGGGTTTGTCACGACGTTTACGGGTAGGAACTGTCACACTTGCTCGCCGCTGCGGCCTGCACAGTGGCTGGCCGGTGTCCGCCGCGCCGCGCGCCGTCCCGCGGCTACGTACCGGTGGCTGCTGGTCTTCTGGTCCCGCGCTGCGCTGCGCTGCACTGTGCGCCGTGTCACTCGCCGGTTCCCCGCTGCCGCCACCAGACCCTGCGCCTGCCCTCAGCCTACTGCACCGGCCGGCCACGTGCGCGCGCCGCTATATACTAGGCGCGTGCGGGGCGCGCCCCTCCGCGGCCGCCGCCGCCGCCTCTGATTGGCTGGCGGCCGCGCGTCACGCCGCGGACTTCCCGCGCTGCAGCCGCCGCTGGACCAGTAGACACCCCTCCCCCTGACGCACGCCGGCTAATATTAGCCCCTCCTCCCACCTTCCAAGAAGCCGCGACTGCCAGACGCGCCATGTAGGTGACTGGCAACAGGTTGCGCGGGGGAAGGACCTGCCGTGACGTCACACTGCAGCGCGCATTCATCTCTCGGCGCTCTCTCTCTCTCTCACTGTTTCTGCCGCCGCTTGCAACCGTGGGAATGCAAATGCGATACCTGCCCAGGAGTCCCCGGTTCGCATACCACTCGTAGACAAAGTGCGTGGATCCTCTTTGCGTCGCATACTGGACATCTGGCTCCTATTGGGAAGTGAACGAATTCGTGGACTCCACTTTACGAACCACACTGTAATCGAGAGAAATGCGCAATGTGATATCTGCGATACCAGATGGTATCGATCTCTCCACTTGAACTTAAATAGCAAACTTGTATAATAAGCGGTCGTTCTGTCCGATCCTGGACATCTGTCTCCTATTGGGAAGTGAACGAATTCGTGGACTCCACTTTACGAACCACTGTAATCGAAAGCATTGCGCAATATGATACCTACGATACCACTTGGTATCGATCTCTTCACTTGAACTTAAATTCGTTGACTCCACTTTACGAACCACTGTAATCAAGAGAAATGCGCAATGTGATGCCTACGATACCAGATAGTATCGATCTCTTCACTTGAACTTAAATTCGTTGACTCCCCTTTACGAACCACTGTAATCAAGAGAAATGCGCAATATAATACCTACGATACCAGATGGTATCGATCTCTTCACTTGAACTTAAATTCGTTGACTCCACTTTACGAACCACTGCAATCAAGAGAAATGCGCAATATGGTATCGATCTCTTCACTTGAACTTAAATTCGTTGACTCCCCTTTACGAACCACTGCAATCAAGAGAAATGCGCAATATGGTATCGATCTCTTCACTTGAACTTAAATTCGTTGACTCCCCTTTACGAACCACTGTAATCAAGAGAAATGCGCAATATGACACCTACGATACCAGGTGGTATCGATCTCTTCACTTGAACTTAAATTCGTTGACTCCACTTTACGAACCACTGCAATCAAGAGAAATGCGCAATATGATACCTACGATACCAGATGGTATCGATGTCTTCACTTGAACTTAAATAGCAAACTTGTATAATAAGCGGTCGTTCTGTTGGGTCCGGTCAGTCCAGACAAACAGCCTAGAGCCCCCGCTGAATGTCCAGACAATTAATTACTGGTTAAGACATGTTAGGGTATACTATCTCGAACGCAACTACATCAGCAAAGTCTTAATCCAGGCGCAGCATTTAACAGCGAAAGCAATTCTAGAAGAAAAGAAAAAAATTGAAGGAAAGAATCCAATTGTTCATAAATACAGTGGAATAGAATGGGAAGTAGTGTGGTAAAATATATCCTGTAAAATACTTTCTACTGATGCTAGATCTGCGTGGGACACAACTGTAAATGATATAATAAGTACTAACGAGAGATTACATAAAATACGAGTTAGTGATACCAATATTTGCAATCACTGCAAATTAGTGGATACAATTATACATAGGTATACATGTGGAGACCGTATCCATAACTGGAACTGGATAAGAGAAAAAGTAGCCCTCATCACTAGGACTACACCAAATAACGTTCCCTTGACACTCCTGTACCGACCCGATATTAAGTTTTATCCACAGACGAAAAATAACGTTGTCATGTGGATACTGGGCAAATACTCTAATTACGCAGTTAATAAGATTGGCGGTGATAATCATTTGGAATTCAGGATGAATGTAAATACATGAACCGTAGAAAGTTATTCGGCAAGATGCTGAAAATTGTTTTTGATACAGTGGGCGTTGGTTAGACGCGAGTGCTAGGGCTGTCGACAGGATATAGGTTACAAACAGGTTACAAGAGAAAAAAAAATTATTTCAACAATCGCTAACAGAAGATGTCACATTAGATAAGAAGTAATTATTGTTTTACTTTTTGAGAAACAATCTTAAATTGTACAAACAGAATTATATTGTGAAGTAGACAGAAGTTTTATTTCGTTGATTTGGTTTTTCAGGGCAAAAGAAGATGCGTCCTTGAGTTCATTAAACAAAACAAAAAAACAAAAAATCTCTAGAAGTTTCGTTGTGTTTTGTTCAACTCTAGAAGAAGAAGGAAAAAAAAGGTGGTCTTGTGGTAAATTGCTCGACTGGAAACCGAAGGGTCACGGGTTCGAAACACGGTCGGACCTCTGATTTTTTAGTCTCCACTTAAACCCCTCCTTCACCTCACAACGATGTGAGGAGTCGCCAGAACACGTAGTTCGGATTCCACGTTAAGCTGTAGGTCCCGTTTCCCCGGTTTGATAACTGAGGTAGGCTAGGGACACGCAAGTAGCCGAAGTGGCGTCCAATTGAAAGACTTGCACCAGTCCAATGAGCCACATGAAATTATTATTATTATCGGTCTTTCTGTAATGTGCACAAAACTTTAGGATGAAACCATCATTTACATAATATCTTCATCATGTCGCAAACGGTACAACTACCTTCTATTGGGAAGTGGAAGAATTCCTCGACCAGACTTCTCAATGCATAATATAAAATGTACTATACCATGGCATACCGATCTCTTCACATGAATTTAGTCAGCAGACTCGTATAAATTCCATTGTTATTTAATGTGGTGTACAAAATTTCAGGATGGAGGTAAGCATTCGCATAATCTCTTTCTCTCCCTCCCTCCCTCCTGTTCCCCTCCACCCCTCTCTCTCTCGCTTTTCCTTCTCCCACCGCTTACAACACTACGAACGTGGTAACCTCAAATATTTGTAAATCTATGGGACTTAACGTCTGTGCTTATCAGTTCCTGGGCTTACAAACTTCTTAAGCTAACCTAAGGAGAACAAACACACATATCAAAGCGTGAGGGGGAGGACTTGAACCTCCGACGGCTAGTATCCGCGCGCTCCGAAGCAAGCGCCTTAGGGCGCTCGGCTACTCCACTGCGGCTCTACGCGACCATTGTCCAGGATTCCCTAGGTAGCATCACACTCGTAATCGAAGTGCGATCATCGTCTTCTTGCAGCGGCGGAGCAGCCGAGCGCATTGAGGCGCTATGCTACGATGCGCGAGGTCGTTCCCCGTCAGAGGTTCGAATCCCCCTAGGACCTGTATGTTTGTGCCGCCTTTAGTATACGGTAGTTCATAAGTAGTTGGTAACTTTAGGGACTGATGACCCCGCAGTTAAGTCCCATAAGCTTTACAAACATTTCCTTTAGTTTCATCGTCTTCACGTAGGAAACTGGCATTTGTGTCCTACTGCGGAGTGGAAGCATCCCTCGATCCCACTTCAAAATGTATTGTCATTAGGAGTACGGTGCTACATAATATAAAATGTACTAAAGCATGGAGTATCGATCACTTCACATGAACTTCAATAGCAAACTCGTATAAAAATCGATCGTTATGTAATGCCGTGTACAAAAATACAAAACGAATGTAAAATTCACGTAATCTCGCTCTCTCTCATCTTGCACCATCTTTTTCTCTTATCTCATTCTCTTTCTTTCATTTCGCGCTAGCTCTCCTTCTTTCAATTCCCCCCTCCATTAGAACGTATGTCAGAGTGGGAACTACCCGGGACTACCTTTCAAAAAAAATGTTCAAATGTTTGTTAAGCTTATGGGACTTAACTACGGGGTCATCAGTCCCTAAACTTACAAACTACTTATGAACTACTTACGAACTAGGACGGCACAAATATCCATGCCCGAGGGGGGATTCGAACCCCCGACCGTAGTGGCCGTGCTAACCGTGACTGGAGCGCCTCAGTCACCTCGGCCACCGCGGCCGGCCTACCTTTCAAAGATCAAGACAATATACATATGTGATGTGTGTTATTTCGGACACATAGGTAACAAAAACTTTCCATCAAGTTCTACAGTATTGTACACTAAAATGACTTCCAGTCCACTGTGCACAGCAATCAGTGAGAATAAATATTGCTTCAGTAAAAAACCGTCTCGATTCCAATCAAGATGGTTTTTTACTGAAGGAGTATTGTACACTATAGTAAATTGGTATTTATAAACTAATACATCTTCCAACATACAGACAAACAAAACCCAACAAATCACTTTTTTTGCATTCAGATATAATCTAAAGACAGTTTTCTTAAGGTACGCCTATTGTGTGCCAACCCAATTCAGTAAAGATTTGCATACCTACTTGCAGGAATCTAAGCCTCGACCCTTTGTGGCATTCTGACCATCAATTCACTTAACAAACCTTGATATAATTTATTGAATTCTTCAATGGCAATCCTGCTTAGCTCTTGTAGATTTTGTGGTTAGTAAAGATGAACTCGCACAGATTTTATCAGTTTTATTCCAAGCATGTTCAGTTGGATGTCTATTGCGGGAACATCCAAGCCCATACAGTTGTGCAGTAGCTGGTACGATTGATGAAATCATTGACAATACCTGCGCGATGGACTCCGGAATTATCGTGCATAAACTTGGATTCTTCTCAGAAATGCTGGTGATATGGTTCCATAATGGGTTGGAGCCTTGCACTTGATGGCCAACAACCACATCCAAAATACATACATGGTACCTGTCTAGAACATCATAGATCCGCTACGTTGCTATACTCAATGGACGGAATGCCTGTGCAATGCAGCTTTAACAGGATTTCTCAGTGCATGTTTTTGTTGGTTATGAGGTATCCGACATATGCGGCATTCATCTATACAGGAAAATTAGCGTCATTTTTCCATAGTACATTCGAAACAACCAATAGCAGAACGTCAGCAGTTCGCAACGGCCTCAGCTCAAACGGCAATTGTAAAGTGAACGAGTAGTAACTCCCACATAAAATCTAAATGTTTATGCTGTGTGAATAATAATTTATTTTTGGCAATCCTCCATTTTTGAAAAAAAAAGGCGTTTTATCGACGCCTACGTAGCTTCTGCCTGGAAAAACCCGTGCTAATTCCGCAAGTCGAAGCTGAATCAGCTTCCAGAAAGTCCCCGTCTGGTTTTCTTGACGTGGAAATAAAATATCTCACGGCAAGAGAATGAGCAGGTTTCTGACCGTGCACCAAAAATAAAAAAGGAGAGCTTCTCACTTCAAGGATCTTCCTTGCGCCATTCGGTTGAGGACGCACGAGTTGTTAGAACGGGAATAACACACGGCGACTCAGCGCAGCCGGCTGAGTCACAAGATGGCGGGCGGGCCCGCCAGTACTCTACAGAATTAAATCGTTATTTCGCGGAATGAGGCGTGACCAAGGCAGCAGAGTGCTGTCCGAGAAATATGACAGCGATTTTCATGTATCTAAAATGCGCGGCAAAGATCACTCGTATTGACGCAGTAGTAAGGACTTCGTGTGGCACCAATTCAGTCGGACCATATGAAAGCACAAATTGTCTCTTCCCGAATGATGTGGTGGACAACGTCGAAACATCTGTGAGAACAAGAAATACGAGAATCATTACGAAAGAGTAATGTCTCCAATTTTTTTTTTTTTTTTTTTTTTTTTTTTTTTTTTTTTTTTTTTTTGTGTTCGTGCCAGACGTCATTAGTGTAGTGACTGCGCATGAAACTTCCTCTTTCATTTGCAGCGGCTTCTGTTGTTCTGCGTTAGTTGGCACTAGCAGAGGACTCTTCCAAACTGGAGTCTGAGAAGGACGCTCATGCAAAACAGCGATGTGTGACTGAATTCCTTCGTCACTGCTGAACAAATTGCACCTGTTAAAATCCATCGACGCTTGCCAGAAGGTGTACGTGGTGTGTCTAAACTGTTCGGTGAGTGGTGTCATATCCGAACGACGGCATCTCACCTGAATCTCTCCGTTCGAGCTCTGATTTCTCGCATTTCATTCTGATGGTCATTTCTACCTAAGTAAGTTGGAATCAACAATATATTTTCGCATTCGGAGGAGAATGTTGGTGATTGGAGTCTCGTAAGTAGCCCACGCCGCAGCGATAAGCGCCGTTGTTGTAAAGATTCCCATCCCAGATCCTATATCTTACCCCCGTATCGTGACAGTACAAAACGAGCTGCCCTTCTCTGGACTCTTTCGAACCTCCGTCAAACCCACCTCATAAGGATCCCACACTGGGCAGCAATACTCCAAAATACTGAAGTTGAAAATTTTCTGAACAGCGTCGTCACCGGAGATGAGATGTGATATGACGACTACGAGCTTTAAGGAAGCGTTTAGCTCAAATGTTCAAAAATCTACCGGACCAAACTGCGTGGTCATCAGTCCGTGGCCTACAAACTACTTAAACCTAGGTAAACTAACCTAAGGACAACAAATACACCCATGCCCCAGGGAGGACTCGAACCTCCGCAGCGAGGCGCGTTAGACCGCTCGGCTGCTCCACCGCGGCGAAGCGTTTAGCCTCAGCTGCTTCGGATTCTTACAAGCGCGGCGTGCAGGCTGAGGTTCATGGTTGGCGGAAGAGCACAACGAATGGTGGTGTCTGTGTGGGAGAATGACAGTATGTAGCTGATATCGCTCTATTTAGCTGTGCTGTTGTGATTCATGCATCTTCTACAGTTTGAAAGAAGACCGTCTGTCGTCTTCCATATATATTTTGTAAATTTCTGTAAAGTTATAATTTATTTAATGTCGCTAGATTATCATTTTGTTACAGCTTGAACCCCACTCTTTTCAAGGGTAGAGGAATAGCATTTTTATTTCATGTGTTTATTAGTTAATATTGCTAGGTTTTTCTTATTTTGTTATGTTAATAATTTAGTATTATATTAATTAATGTGGCTTCTCCGCTACGCAACTGTCCCTGTGAGAGTGTGTACTTGTCTTACTTTTAAGTGGATGTGCGAGAATCTATGGCTGTCTGAATGTGGGGGGTGATAGCTCGCTTTGCATCGTTCTTTCTGGCTCAGAGTCGATATCTGCTGGAACTACCAAAGAGGTTTCTACACCCTTTGGTTAGAAGCTAGTCGGCGAGCCCTCTCCAGCGCGAGTATCGCTCTCCGTCCCCACCACCGCTGTTTCTTAGGCTTTTCAGCTTCCGGTAGCTTTTCGCGCCCTGTGGCCGCTCGGCTGTTCATTCTGTGCTGGTCGTCTGGTGATGTAAGATTGGTTCTGCTCTAGTGTTTGTAGATGGTAGAGTTTCATTGTCTAGCACGTTTAATTTAGACCCGTGAACTTGGAATCATTTTTTGGAATATTTTCTCCGATCGTGTGCGGAAATGTGTTCTCGTTTTTCAATTCAGTGATTTCCAATAGATAAACGAGGTGTGTAAGATTCTAATTGCAGTTTGATAACGGCCTGGTATGTTAAAACCTTTTGTGATCATGTCGCGGTATATGAACTCCGTGTAAATACTTTCTAGCTTTGTGGGGACCGATTTCTAATAGGTGATATGTTCATTTGTGTACAGTGCATGTAAATATCTTCTCATCGTTTCCTTCCGTGAGTGATATGTGTTCCACGTGGTTGGTTCATAGAACAAAGCCTTTAGCTTCCACTTTGTTAGTTCCATGCCCATCAGGCAAGTAACTATGGGGGTATACTTCTGATTTCCACTAATATATCGCGATCTTCTCCCCCCGCGTATTTTAATTTTGCTGTTTCTTCTCCGACTTGTAGTACGCCCTCTGTCTTTGTCAGTAATTCTCTCAGAGCCTTGTACAACCTCCTTCAATAGCTTCCTTATGTATTTCTAAACATTTCTATGGGCTGCATGTTGTAATTCTTAATTTTTATTTTTCCGACTTTGTAATTATTTCACTTTTACGAGTTTTGGAGACGACTTCATCCATCTCTGTAATCGCTCCCTATCGCGTGTGGCTGCATGCTGAACATTTCTATGTGTTGCATGCCGTAATTCGTCTTTCATTTTTGTAGCTGTATTTCATTCGCTTCCTTATGTAATTCTAAGCATTTCTATGGGTTGCATGCTGTAGTTAATTTTCTTTATTTTTCGGAACTTGAATTTATTCAATTTTATCGGTTTTCGGAACCACGTGGGTCCGAGTTCCGAATTCCGGGGTTTGCAGCTAGTCGCCTGAATTCACGTCACTTCTCATATAAAACCAGTACCTAGATCGATTGCTGACAGACTGCAACTTAAGAATCCACCGTTATTTTGTATAATGAATCCGATATTCAACCACTTCAAAATGTTCAAATGTTTGTAAATCTATCGGACCAAACTGCGTGGTCATCAGTCCGTAGCCTACAAACTACTTAAACCTAGGTAAACTAACCTAAGGACAACACACATACCCATGCCCCAGGGAGGACTCGAACCTCCAGGGCGAGCAACCACGCGCTCCGCAGCGAGACGCTTTAGACCGCTCGGCTACTCTACCGCGGCTTCAACCACTTCACCTTCAGTGGAGTGCGTTCATGTAACGTAGCCGTGTGTCGCCGTTCACGTGTTTGCTCGCGTTTTCTGTTAAGATGTAATTTAACTTGCTATACGCACGCAGCATCTCAAAACAGGCACGATAGACCAGAGCCAGCTTCAAAGTATTTGTGTATATTGTGTTTTGTGCTACCTCCGACTTGCTGAATTTCGCCTCCGATAAGCGGCGCCTGCTTCCGCCTCGTCTCAGCAGGCTGATTTTGGTGAGTTTCGCTGTGACATTGCGTGTGTGTGAGAGAATGAGTGTTGTTTGTGAATCCTTCCCCCCAGTAGCGTTAAATCATGTATAATTTAGGCTGGGCACCGTACGCATTAATCCATGTAAGAGATGCATTTTTATTATATTAACATAATTGGTTCCCCATTTTGCTTGTTTTCTATCTGAATAAACAAGTCTAAGTTCAGCATACTCCGTAAGTTGCCAATAAATTGTAGTTTTAGAGCACCTTCCCTCTTTTATTTAATATAGTTCTTCACGAGTGCTGAGAACAAGCTCAGATGCAGATTATATCTAAATTCCGTTGCGCCATAAATGTTTTCTTAGCCACCTTTCCAAGATAATTTTAATTGTGGTGGCTTGCTTATTAATGTCTGTGTGTAATAACGTGTGAGCTACTGTGTATATTGACCACTGTAGTATTAACTTCCTGTTATTGAAGTAATTTGAAACGAGTCAGTTCTCAGTTTGGGCCAGGGAACAAGGCTTTATAGCAGAGAGTAACCAGTAGTTCACACGGACCTCATTTGCTAATTTTAGTGATGAAACAAGGCTCTTGTTACGTACAATGGTCGACTTTTAACGTGGTATGTCTAAACAGTTCGGTGAGTGGTGTCATATTCGAACGACGGCATCTACATGGGATACTCTGCAAGTAACATTTAAGTGGCTGGCAAAGGGTTCATCGAACCACCTTTATACTATTTATCTCCCATTCCATTCTCGAATAGCGCACGGGAAGAAACCCGTATTCCATATATTTTCTACTGCTCACGAGTATTCCAGACGTGTAACTAGTTTGTACTAAGTGTCCCTATCGCCGCTCAGCCTGTCGTAAAACCGAAGTGTAGGAGTCTGCCGGAGCACAGTAGGTAAAGCGACCGACCAGGATTTCCGCAATCTCGACAGCTTCCACGGGACCCGTTCGGCCTGTTGCTCTGACAACAGGTTGCGCTGTCAAGCTGACGAGAATGCAGAACAGCCAGGTTCCGTTTACGTAGGAAGTTACACCGCAGCTCCACTATTATGACGGTGGAAGCAAAACGATAAACCAACCGGAATTTAAGGCGACTGAAAAGAAATCAAAATCTAGACAATGTGTCCTAGTAACGAAACAGTTCAATTAAAGAACTAAAGGAAACAACATGAGCAATATTTTGTGTCGCCTCCCGCATACATATTCGAAAAGAACTTTCATTCCTGCATTGTATATTACCGAGAGTCTCACATCTAGGTTTCAGAATCTGAAGACCTATGCATTCAGTAAAAGTAATTATAAAAATAATCTGTATCTACTACAATGACTTAAAGCGCAAAAATAAATAAAAATGTAAATCAAACTGAAAATAAAAGTACCTCATGGTATGCAACATAGCGTTAAGTTTCTTCTCTTACAAGGAGACCACGTGGGTATCGGATTTTAGAATTTCTCTGTATTTATGGTACGTGTAATTCACGACTTAAATAACGTCAGCCAAAGCCATTCGACGCAACTTACAAAAATTCTCGAGAAAATCTACTTTGAAATTTTGCAAGTACACTTAAGTACCAATAATTAAATTAGCTGTATCATCTGTGTGTGTTGCTCAGGTTGTAGCTTTTTAATATCTAACGGTGATTTCTACGAAAAATGCACTTTTTTGTTTATTCGTAATTTTCTTTATTTTTATAAAAGCTCGTTAATAATGATGGTTTCAATCACAAAAACATAAGTTAATTTTTTTTTTACAATATTGGCTTTATTATTAGTTGACGACGGTAGTCTTTTTGATTGTTCACTTTGTGAAGAGCTACGACGCTGTTTTTGGAAATTCATCTCCTTAGCTGCTAATGGCTTTCCAAGCAGCTACCCTACTCAACCATCGTTTCAGGTTACGACAAGGTGTTCAGCTCGTCTACGTACACATAAACAAAAGATGACACAATACGTGGAATTAGATATCCCAAAATGTTTTATATAACTGAATTTGAAAAGGCAAAAAATTTAAAAAAGTCATAGCGGGATTTGAACCACGGACTCTGTGATTGTGAGGCCAGAACGCTACACCAACAGCGCCTGCAGTACAGCAAAAAATGTTCAAATGTTTGTAGAATCTATGGGACTTAACTACGGGGTCATCAGTCCCTAAACTTACAAACTACTTATGAACTACTTACAACTAAGGACGGCACAAATATCCATGCCTTAGGGGGGGGATTCGAACCCCCGACCGTAGTGGCCGTGAAGACCGTGACTGGAGCGCCTCAGTCCCCTCAGCCACCGCGGCCGGCTGCAGTGCAGCTCATCTAATAATTGGTACTTAACGTACTCGCAAAATTTTAAAGTCGATTTTCTCGAGAATTTTTTAGATTTGCGTCGAGTGGCTTTGGCTGATTGTTATTTGAGTTCTGAACTTGACTTACCATAAGTATCAAAAAATTCTAAAATCCGATAGCCATGTAGTTTCCTTGTTATACATGTATTTTTAAAATTAATCTTCCTTCTTTCTTTCTCTTTGGCCCTTTTCCCGCACAAGGAGGGTCGGCACTGTCTTAAACGCGCATTTGGCATGTGTTAATGTTTACAAGGTGGTCGGATGCCCTTCCTGCAGCCACCCCATGCCTCCCAGGAGGAAATTTGTACTGCCTACAGTGTTATAAGTGTATGAAAGTGTAAAGAGTGCCGGGCGGATTCGAACCGGGGCCGGTACGCCTCTCCGTCTCGAAAATCAGTGCGTTAGACCACACGGCTAACGGAGCGGGTGTATTTTTAAAATTAATATAATATGAAAATAAGTACTTTGCTAAGATACATTTCGCGAATGTAGAATGAAATATTTTGGTCACTTACAATGGATTCAATAATCGAAAATACAATGTTCAGTGTTCAATGTTTGTTAAGCTTATGGGACTTAACTACGGGGTCATCAGTCCCTAAACTTACAAACTACTTATCAACCACCTTATACTAAGGACGGCACAAATATCCATGCTCGAGGGGGGATTCGAACCCCCGACCGTAGTGGCCGTGCAGACCGTGACTGGAGCGCCTCATTCCCCTCGGCCACCGCGGCCTGCCGAAAATACACATTCTCGAAAAATTATTTAAAATTTGCATAAATTGGGATCATACAAAATGCTCCATTTTCTGACATACAATGACACAAAATGAATATATACTATGCTACTTGAAAGACCGGCGTCTCTCGGATATTTATGAATTTCAGTCTTCCATTAGTCCATATCCTCCCTCTGTCCATCTCTTCGTCAGTGATCACCCTTGGCATATAACGCTACGCTGTGAAGTCTCGTCCTAAATTGAATTTTCGAGACCTGGAGGTCTGCTTGTCAGTCCAGCAGCTCCTCAGCTGGACTCACGAGGCTGAGTGCACTCTGATCCAGACCTCCCACCAAGGAAAACCCTTTGGCGATACCCAGAATCGAACATTGGTCTTCCGCATGACAGCATCCACGCCGACCACTGAGCAAAGAGGAAACGTCCTTCACAGGCAGCCTACTAAAGAAAAGATAATCGAGACTAGCCACTTTTCCTGTCGTCAACCGTCCAGTCACAAACACGTTGCGACAGCGTCCTCTCCCAGAGGAAACGGCAGCCTAGGAGAGCCCGGCAGACTGAGCCGCGCAGACAGCGGTCCCAGAACCACCGAGATGTCGCGGCGGGCCGCTCCCCGCCGAGTGTCCAGGCGTTCCTGCGTCACGTGGCGACCTATCGGCCGGCTCTCGCGACGGCCTTGAGGCCATCCGCTGACCTCTGCAGTCCGCCGAGACCCCGACTGCGCCGCGGCGGATTAGCCGTGCGCACTGGAGCACCGCGCTGATGTGCGCGCGGCCGTTCGCCTTCGGGGGTTCGAGTCCCCCCTCGGGCATGGACGTTTGTGTTGTTCGTAGGGTAGTTTACCTCAGTCTTACCTCAGTTTAACCTCAGTTTAAGTAGTTTGTAAGCTACGGACTAATAACCCAGCAGTTGAGTCTGATACGATGTAAGATACCTGCTATGGGAAGGCATACATTTCATATTCAAATGTACCGCGAATTTGAGACCAGTGTCAAGCTAGTCAGGCATGGGTCATTTACCTTTGGTTGCAGGCTTATTTTTCGATGGCAGTACTATCGATATTGGAAACGGTGACAGCATTGTTGCCGGAAAGTAGGGTTGTGATTATTGAGAGTGCAGACTTTGTTAGGCGTGCGGATGAGATTGCAGAAGTTTGGGGACCGTGGTTGTGTGCAGTTGTCGTTCCCGCGGGATAGCTTGAGGAGATGAGATTTTGAGACTTGAATGCTGAGCCATGCTGTTTGTTTAAGATATGCAGACGACAGGTATAGCAGACGTTGGAGAAACGATCTTTTGAAGTTTTTGTAAGGTAAAGTTTTTCATGAAATACTTGGCATGTTTCTATGGCGCAACTTCGCATTGTTAGGCTGAACTGATGGTAACAGTAACGGTCGGGAAAGATCTTGCTGTTAGCTTGTGGTCTCACGATTCATGCTAGGGACCCCTTTCTATCTTAGGAAAAGTATTTATTGTAATATTTTAGTTTTGAGATTGCGTTTCTTTGATATGAAATACGAATTTCATATGTAGTGTTCTTGAAATAAGGTGTTGTTGTAACATTGTTTGTGTAAATCGAGTTAAATTTATTAACAGTAAAGAAATGTTTATCTTTGTTTAAAAATAATTTTGTAGGCAGATTAAATATATGAGTTATACTTTTCTCTGAAAGAAATAAACAATACGCAGTCAGATAGGTTCTGCAATACCTTTACATTCACATAGAATACAGTTAACAATACGCAGTCAGAGTATCATAACGTTGTACAAAGGAATTCAGATAGAACAAGTTCAAACACACAGCTGACGTAAATTTTGTAAGAGAGAAGGACAAGCAAGACACTTTCAACACTTACAAACATTTGAACATATTTGATCCCGACCCCCACCCAAGAGTTGACATCGCTTACGGAGTGCACTGAATACGGCAGTTGCCGATTTACCAACAAATGCAGCCATCTGCGAATGCAACGAGCCTGCGAGATGCGCCATTCGTCGACACTGGGGAAATATTTTGGCCTTGAGACGGAAAAGTTTCTGTCCACGCATCACCACGGCTTTAGCAAGCATCGCCTGTGTGAAATCCTGCTTCTCCTTTTCTCATATGACGTCTTGCTACCCATGGATGAAAGGCAACATGTCGACTGCATATTTAACGATTTCCGAAATGAATTTGACACGGTGTTGCAGCCTGTACTGCTAATGAAGGTACGAGCATATGGAATAGGTACCCAAATACGCGAGTGGCTGGGAGACTAAGTAATAGGACTCAACAGTTTTGTGCATGGCTGTGAATAAGTGACTGTTAAAATACAATAAACTTTTAAGGGGCAGCCCTCAGTCGCAAAGTACGAATATAATCATATCCAGGTTTCAATGCCGCTATGGGCATCTTCTTCAGACGAAAATGAATATATTAAAACTACATGTCAAGATCTAAAATAATACAAATATATCTGACATAATCAGATAGTCATACCTAAAAAGTAAATAATTGTAGCCAGGCGGATCAGTCACTAGGGGCTGCTATGTCTCCGCTGCCAACGTCGACAGAGAGATATGACTATCTGATTATGTCAGATATTTTTGTATTATTTTAGATCTTGACGTGTAGTTTTAATATATTCATTTTCGTCTGAAGAAGATGCCCATAGCGGCATTGAAACCGGGTTACGATTATATTCTTACTTTGCGAGTGAGTGATGCCCCTTAAAAGTTTAATTAATTAATAGGACTCACTTTGTTGCCCTCGACGTCGAATGTTGGTCAGAGGCGAAGATATGTTCAGGAGCGCCACAGGAGAGTGTGACAGAACTCTTATTATTTTCCAGCTACGTAAATCACCTGGCGGACAGAGTGAGTAGCGATCTGCTGTTGTTTCCTGACGATGCTTTGGTCTCCGGGAAGGCGTCGTGCAGTGGCGTATGTAAGGGGGGCGGAACTAATGAATATAAAGAAAAGCAAATAAGTACGAAATCTCATCTGAATTAGGTTAATGAAGGCATCGCCGTGGTAGACAATATTGGCGAGGGGAGTGGGGCACTGACGAATCCACGATTTTGGTCTTGAGGGGATGAGCTTAAAAGTTGTACGTGATGTTTGTTGAATCTATCTTTTAATCAGACAACAAAAGTAGTTTATTTTATAAGTTACTCATTCAAAACCTGATCTGGTATTAGTTGCAGTCCAAATAGTTGTCATATATTGATGTTTAACAGTCTAGATCACTAAGTCGTCAGATAACTTCATCAAAATTTAACTGAACACGTACATTGTTCATTAACACAATAATTTGGTTTAGTTATGGCCCTGATACTGATGTATATACTGTTAAATGAGAAACAGTGCATTAAACTGATTATGTGCGCAACGGATCTTTTAACAAAACAACTGTGACATGTAACCTGCATGAAGCCACTGCGGTTGGGGGTTCGAATCCCCCCTCGTGCATGGATATTTGTGCCGTCCTTAGTGTTAGCTAGTTCATAAGTAGTTTGTAAGTTTAGGGACTGATGACCCCGTAGTTAAGTCCCATAAGCTGTACAAACATTTGATTTCAACCTGCATGAAACACACACTGACTATACTCAAGAAATTTGACTGGGAGAAAGATATTAAAAACACAAACCACTTTATTAATGTTCGACTACGAGAATTTTATGCAAATCAGTACCTGATTATCAAAACTCAGTATCATGTTCCATTAACTGCAGTGTTGCATAACAATCGTTTACTACGGTATCAATAAAGAAATCTGCTCAACAAGATTACCAAAATCAATACTGCACTTTAAATCCACAAATAACTAATAATCAAATAAAGGAAGTAGGTTAATCCTCTAACTAGGTAAATGAAACAGGAAAGGAAGGTCAACTTTGTTACTTATTATTAATACTGCAGCCTCTGTTCTACATCGGAACCATATACACAACTAATCTCTAAGCGAGCTGAACCACAAGTCTGACTCTCTGTCTCTCTGCACGAGCTACAATGCTATGTGATACATAATCTTTGCCAAAGATGAAACTTCACAGATTTATGTACACATATCGATACACACACTAGAAACAATATTATACATTTTCTTGCAAGCAAGTTACTCAACACAAAACAGGAGGCACAATATTAGACATTTTCTTAGAAATTCAGCAATATACTCGTACATTTTCTATGGACACGTTTCAAGCTGATACAAATTTTGTGGCATCGTACCTCGAACTAATATCCAAATTAATAAAAAGATCGTTGAGTGTCCTGATCTGAGCTTGGTTCTGCCGTTTTCAGAAAAGGCATAGAATCATATACCTGATTATTTTTAAAATGTTAGGAGGTTGTCCTCATGCTAATCTTTATATTAGTTTTGCCCCCCCCCCCCACTGCCACTGGTATCGTCATTGAATGACTGTTGTAGGATGCAAGAGGAATGAGGCAGAATTTCTTGTTGGTGTGAGAAATGGCAGCAACGTCTAAATGGAGAATAATCTAACAGGGGGATGAAACTTTCACTCTGCAGCTGAGTGTGCGCTGATATGAAACTTCCTGGCAGAAGTGTGCCAGAACCGGGACTCGAACCTGGGACCTTTGCCTTTCGCGGGAAAGCGCTGTACCACTGAGCTACCCCAACACGACTCACGACACCTCCCCACAACTTCAATTCTGCCAGTACCTGGCCTCCTACTTTCCAGTTACGCAGGTGAACTTCTGTGAAGTTTGGAAAGTAGGAGGCGAGGTACTGGCAGAATTGAAGTTGAGTGGCGGTGTCGTGAGTCGTGTCGGGGTAGCTCAGTGGTAGAGCGCTTGCCCGATAAAGGCGAAGGTCCCAGGTTTGAGTCCCGATTGTGGCACACAATTTTTATCTGCCTGGAATTTTGATAACAGGGGGATGGTCGACATTTTCGACGGTATTCAGACGAACTGACCAATTCTTTGCCTCTGTAGGGAGACAAACAGAGTCGTTTAAAACCTATAAGTTAACGAGTTGTTGTGACAGAGACATGGGGCTGCTGATATCTCTCGAACCAGTGTGGCTTCTGCCATAGTTGCTTCGGATGCAGATCAATTTAAAGAAAGTCCTGTAAAACAATCCGAATTCATGCAGCTCATATCAAATTTATGTCTTCAGTAACCAGTGTTAATCATATGCGTGCGCTCAGTGAAAGACTACATTCAGCTAGTGTCTCCATACGCAAACTCCACTGCCACTAAAACATGTAGAGCACATGACTGGATGTCGATGTCGATGTCTCTCGATACACTAACACACCTACGGAGTCTATGTAAATGAACTACCCACCTGACAAAAGATATGACGGACCCAGGAGCAGTTTCTGTATACACTTCAGTGGGAGTGAGAGAAAGTGGTTCGATTTACACGACTCTGTGATGTGCAGAACGCGCACCAGATTGCAGTAGTGATGTCACCGCCCTGTTGTTGCGAAGTTGGTACCAGCCAGTTGCCGTGAGTCAGACAGTGAAGAAAGACGTTTACATTCGAATAGTGCAGAAGAATAACGCGCTTCGCCAACATTATCTCGCTACGACTGTAGTGCCCCCTGCCCTGACCGTAGTGTGCTACAAGATGAGAATTTGGGTTGGGAGGGAAGCATTCATGGATAGCCCAATGAAGAGGTACTGAACAGAATTGGTGAGAAAAGGAATTTTTGGCAGACCCTGACTAAAAGAAGGGATCGCTTGGTAGGACACATTCTTAGACATCGAGGAATCGCAAATTTAGCATTGGAGGGAAGTGTGTGGGGTAAAAATCGCAGAGGGAGACCAAGAGACGCATATAGTCAACAGATTCAAGTGGATGTGGGTTGTCGTTCTTATGAGGAAATGAAAAGGCTTGCTCAGGGTAGGGTATTGTGCAGAGCTGCATCAAACCAGTCTGCGGACTGAAGACCATAACAACAACAACAACAACAACGTGAATCGCATCATCCCGAGTCTGGCTGATAAACACCTGCTGGAACGTACGATTTTTTTTTGCAGGATGACGATCCACCCCATATTGCTAGACGCGTGAAAGATGACTCCCATTACGACTTATCTTAGTAGATAGCCTAAGTAAGGGCAAATCTACGTTTTTGGCGTTTGTAGATTTGGAGAAACTTTTGACTATGTCGACTGGAATACACTCTTCCAAACTCTGAAGGTAGCAGGGGTAAAATATAGGGACCAAAGAGTTATATTCATCCTATACAAATACAAGACAGCGGTTATTAGAGTTGAAGGGAAGAAAGGGACGCAGAGGTTGGGAAGGGAGTAAGACAGGGTTGTAGCCTTTCCGCACTGTTGTTCAATCTGTACATTGAGCAAGCAGTGAAGGAATGGAAGGAGAAATTTGGAGAGGGAATTAAAGTTCAAGGAGAAAAAATAAAAAGTTTGCGGCTTACAGATGACATAGCAATTTTGTCAGAGACTGTAAAGGATCTGGAAGAGCAATTGAATGGAATGGACAGTGTCTTGAAAAGAGGTTATAAGATAAACACCAACAAGAGTAAAACGAAGGTAATGGAATGTAATGTCAGAAAATCAGGCGATGCTGAAGGAATCAGATTAGGTAATGAGACAATAAAAGTAGTAGATGAATTTTGTTATTGAGTAGCAAGATAACTTCTGATGGGCGAAGTAAAGAAGATATAAAATGCAGAATAGCTATAGGGAGAAAAGCGTTTCTAAAGAAGCGAAACTTGTTAATATGTAATATTAATTTAAATGTTAGGAAGTCCTTTCTGAAAGCATTTGTCTGGAGTGTAGCATTGTATGGGAATGAAACGTGGACGATAAGGAGTTCAGATAAAAAGATGATAGAAGCTTTTGAAATGTGGTGCTACAGACGAATGATGAAGGTTAGATGGGTAGATCACGTGATTAATGAGCAGGTGCTTAACCGAATTGGGGGGAAAAGGAGTTTCTGGCATATCCTAAGAGAAGGGATATATTTGTAGGACACATTCTGAGACATCAAGGAATTGTAAACTTAGCATTAGAAGGAAGCGTGTGGGGTAAAAATCGTAGAGGGAGACCGAGGGACGAATACAGTAAGCAGATTCAAAAGGACGTAGGTTGCCGAACATATTCTCAGATGAAGAGTCTTGCACAGGACATGGTAGCGTGGAGAGCTGCATCAAACCAGTTTGCGGACTGAAGACCACAACAACATCCACAAGTACGGAATTCATTACAGTTCTCGCTCCTCTGAACCCTACATTAGACCACAACAACAACAACAACAACAACTGACTTTTTGATCACTCGGTGTATTCTTAAAGATAATTATTTATCTTTTCTCTCAGCAGTGCATTCTATTGAAAAGTACACTTTCAAATAGGAAATACAAATGAAACACACTTAAAAATAACTTCCAGGTGACTGTATTTTATTTGTAATCATTAAATAGTTTTGTTTAATACTATATAATATTTTCAATATATTCCTTTTTGGTTCTATTGAGAGTAGAGCAGGTTTATTACCCAAATTTTTAAATTATAAACAATTTGTTGATTCTCAAATAAATTGTCAAGCTTTTTTATAAAAAAAGTCAGTCTTCTTGTGAAGCTGTATCCTACTTTTGATAATTTTGAGCTGGTAATCCTGTTCACGGCAGACACCTCTTCAGTTTACCTCAAAGGATGTGGACTTTCGGCACTCTAGGAATTCCGAGTTGTTTGCCTGGACGAAAACGAGGGCGGTCGTCCTTCTTGCTGGAAGCGCGGCCGTCGGTTAAGGACAAGGGAGCGTGGAGCGAGGAGCGTGGGCAAGGCTGCGGCCGCGGTCGCCTTGGCCCAGAGCGCGACGCCAGCGCCCGTACCAGCGGCTGTCGGCGGCCGGCGAGGGCACTGCTTGCGTGTCTGCGGGATGATTGCCCTGCGAAGCAGGCGAGGCCGCGGCGGCCAAGGCAACCAGCACTAGGTACTCGGTCACAGCTGGAGAATCCAAATTACACTTCTGGCCATTAAAATTACTACACCAAGAAGAAATGCAGATGATAAACGGGCATTCATTGGACAAATATATTATATTGGACTGACATGTGATTACATTTTGACGCAATTTGGGTGCATAGATCCTGAGAAATCAGTACTGAGAACAACCACCTCTGGCCGTAATAACGGCCTTGACACGCCTGGGCATTGAGTCAAACAGAGCTTGGATGGCGTGTACAGGTACAGATGCCCGTGCAGCGTCAACACGATACCACAGTTCCTCAAGAGTAGTGACTGGCGTATTGTGACGAGCCAGTTGTTCTGGCACCATTTACCAAACGTTTTCAATTGGTGAGAGATCTGGAGAATGTTCTGGCCATGGCAGCAGTCGAACATTTTCCGTATCCAGAAAGGCCCGT
The DNA here is from genome assembly GCA_026315105.1 of Locusta migratoria. Taxonomy (NCBI): domain Eukaryota; kingdom Metazoa; phylum Arthropoda; class Insecta; order Orthoptera; family Acrididae; genus Locusta; species Locusta migratoria. The sequence goes on from CM048746.1 coordinate 660,985,960, forward strand.
ACAGGACGTGCAAAATGCGGTCGTGCATTATCCTGCTGAAATGTAGTGTTTCGCAGGGATCGAATGAAGGGTAGAGAAACGGGTCGTAACATATCTGAAATGTAACGTCAACTGTTCAAAGTGACGTCGATGCGAACAAGAGGTGACCGAGACGTGTAACCAATGGCAACCCATGGCATCACGCTGGATTATACGCCAGTATGTCGATGACAAATACACTCTTCCAATGTGCGTTCACCGCGATGTCGCCAAACACGAATGCGACCATCATGATGCTGTAAACAGAACCTGGAGTTATCCGAAAACATGACGTTTTCCCATTCGTGCACCCAGGTTCGTCGTTGCATACACCAAAAATGTTCAAATGTTTGTAATTCTATCGGACCAAACTGCGTGGTCATCAGTCCGTAGCTTACAAACTACTTAAACCTAGGTAAACTAACCTAAGGACAAACACACACACCCATGCCCCAGGGAGGATTCGAACCTCCACGGCGAGCAACCGCGCGCTTCGCAGCGAGACGCTTTAGACCACTCGGCTACTCCACCGCGGCTTGCGTACACCATCGCAGGCGCTCCTTTCTTTGATGCAGCGTCAAGGATAACCGCAGCCACGGTCTCCGAGCTGATAGTCCATGCTGCTGCAAACGTCGTCGAATTGTTCGTGCATATGGTGGTTGTCTCGTAAACGTCCCCATCTGTTGACTTTGGGATCGAGACCTTGCTGCACGATCCATTACAGCCATGCGGATAAGATGCCTGTCTTCTCGACTGCTAGAGACACGAGGCCTTTGGCACGGCGTTTCTTATTGCCCTCCTGAACCCACCGATTCCATGTTCTGTTAACAGTCACTGGATCGAGACCAACGCGAGCAGCAATATCGCGATACGATAAACCACAATGGCGATAGGCTACAATCCGACCTTTATCAAAGTCGTAAACGTGATGGTACGCATTTCTCCTCCTTACACGCGGCATCACAACAACGTTTCACCAGGAAACGCCGGTCAACGGCTGTTTGTGTATGACAAATCGGTTGGAAACTTTCCTCATGACAGCACGTTGTAGGTGTCGCCACCAGTACAAACCTTGTCTGAAGCTAATCATTTGCATATCACAGCATCTTCTTCCTGTCGGTTAAATTTCGCGTCTATAGCACATCATCTTCGTGGTGTAGCCATTTTAATGGCCAGCAATGTATGTGTGGTACTCTCGACCACCAATGAACGCACGTAGTCTAGATATTGTTATTTTATGATATGTTTGGAGAACTAAGGTATGATCTTTCCTTCGTTGATACGTCTTTTTGTAGCGCATACACTTTACTTAACACGGGGCAAAGGCCTTCCTGGCCATACGCCTGCTCTACGAGTCACTTCCACTCATTTTTGTGACGTACTCTTCCTGTCTGTTTAGTACCACCGATGCGCATCCTCGCTGTGTCCTCCCGTACGTTATCTTGGCACCTGATTCTTTCTCTTTCTCTTCTTCCTTTTATTTTCCTACAAACCTCTATTTTCGGAAGTCTGTATTCTGCCATTCTTACTACGTGGCCCTCCCAGTTCAACTTTTTCTTTTTAGCAGTTCAATAATGTTAAGGTATTTGTACAACTGACTAAATTCATATTTTTTTCTTATCCTCCATTGCATATTATTTTCATCTTACACGGGCCCAAATATTTTCCTTAGTACTTTTATTTCGAATACGAATACCACAGACAGAGTTGTAGCCTTTCCCCAATGTTGTTCAATCTGTAAATTGAGCAGGCAGTGAAGGAATGGAAGAAGAAATTTGGAGAGGGCATTAAAGTGAAGGGAGAAGAAATAAAAACATTGTGCGGTTTGCCGATGACATGGTAATTCTGTCAGAGACCGCAAAGGATCTGGAAGAGCTATTGAATGGAATGGACAGTGTCTAGAAAGGAAGATATGATATGAACATTAACAAGAGTAAAACGAAGGTAATGGAATGTAATAGAAAATCAGGCGATGCTGAATTAATTGTATTAGGTAATGAGACAATAAAAGCAGTAGATGAGTTTTGTTATTTCGGTAGCAAAATAAATTCTTCTTATGGCCGAAGTAAAGAAGATATAAGATTCACAATGGCTATGGGAAGAAAAACGTTTCTAAAGAAGCGAAACTTGTTAACATCCAATATTAATTTAAATGTAAGGAAGTCCTTTCTGAAAGCATTTGTCTGGAGTGTAGCATTGTATGGGAGTGAAACGTGGACGATGAAGAGTTCAGATAAAAAGATGATAGAAGCTTTTGAAAAGTAGTGCTACAGACGAATGATGAAAATTAGATGGGTAGATCACGTAACTAATGAGGAGGTGCTTAACCGAGTCGGGGAGAAAAGGAGTTTCTGGCATATCCTGTCTAAGAGAAGGGATGGATTGGTTGGACACATTCTGAGACATCAAGGAATTGTCAACTTAGCATTAGAAGGAAGTGTGTGGGGTAAAAATCGTAGACGGAGACCGAGGGAAGAATACAGAAAGCAGATTCAAAAGGACGTAGGTTGCCGAACGTATGCTCATATGAAGAGACTTGCACAAGACAGGGTAGCGTGGAGAGTTGCATCAAATCAGTCTGCGGACTGAAGACCACAACAACAACACGAATACCAGTGCGGCGGAACGGCCGAGCGCATTAAGGCGCTATGCTACGATGCGCGAGGCCATTCCCCGTCGGGGTAAGAAGCGGCAACACTTTCTGCGCAACCCACCCATCATTTTGCACGACAATGCGCGGGCGCATACAGCGCAAACTGTGGCTGCTCTGTTCGGTTGGGTTGTTTGGTTGGGACAGGGGGACTTAACTACTGAGGTTATCAGTCCCCCGGTGGGAAGGGGTAGGAGTGAGGATAGGAAAGCAGGGGTAGGCAAAGGAAATGCAGTCCAGGGAGAAAAGATGAAGACAGACTGAATTAGCTCAGGGCCCCGTGCTCGCTACGCACGTACTCACGAAAGAACCGCGAGCCCCTGGGGGTGCTCTGTTCGGTCGATGGGACTGGAAGGTACTGTGCCATCCACCACACTCCTCGAGCTTAGGTCCTTGTGGGTTTGATTCCGAAAATGAAGCAACCACTTTGTGTTATTTGCTTCAGAACTTATTAGGGATTCGACAGGCAGTAGACCGCTCCATTCGCACCATCAACAGAACAGGCTCTGCCTACGGTATACTACGCCTTGCACATCGCTGGCAACGGGTGTAAGATAGCTGCTGTGGGAAGGTATACATGTCATATTCAAATGTACTGCGAATTTGAGACCAGTGTCAAGCTAGCACAGGCATGAGTTGTTTATCTTTGGTTGCAGGCTTATTTTTCGATGGCAGTACTATCGATATTGGAGACGGTGATAGTATTGTTGCTGGACGTAGGGTTGTGATTATTGAGAGTGCAGACTTCGCTAGGCACGCGGATGGGATTGCAAAAGCGTGGGGACCGTGGTTGTTTGCAGTTGTCGTTAAGGTGGGATAGCCGAGAAGATGAAATTTTGAAACTTGAATGCCGAGCCAAACTGTCTGTTTAAGATATGGAGACGAAAGGAATAGATGACGTTGAAGAAACGATCCTTTGAAGTTTTTATAAGGTAAAGTTTTTCATGAAATACTTGGCATGTTTCTGTGGCACAACTTCGCATTGTTCGGCTGAACTGATGGTAACAGTAACGGTCGGGAAAGATCTTGCTGTTAGCTTGTGGTCTCACAATTCATGCTAGGGACCCCTTTCTGTGTTAGGAAAAGTATTTATTGTAATAGTTTAAGTTTGAGAGTGTGTTTTATAAGAATTAGGAATTTCATGGGTAGTGTTCTTGAAATATGGTATTGTTGTAACATTATTTGTGTAAATCTAGTTAAATTTATTAACAGTAAAGAAATGTTTATCTTTGTTTAAAAATAATTTTGTAGGCAGATTAAATATCTAAGTTATATTTTTCTCTGAAAGATTTTAAAATCTAAAATATGACATTGTTAGTAATTTTCATGAAGTTACATGAGTTAGAAAATAAGCCAGATATTTCATTTTTAATAATTAGTTCGAGTTTCTTAAACAGATTACCAGTTTATCCCTCTTCACATTTTTATTAAAAGTGCCATAGATGTTTTCTGTAGTTAGTTTTCCAGTAGTTAATACAGCAGGAAGCAGTTTAATGTTGCGCAGATCTATGCAGTGTGGCTAAAATTAAAATAAATAAATAAAATAAACACCTCCACGTTAGTAAGTGAAAGTAATCCAAAAGTGAAAGTGAGAAAGGATCCGTTTTTGTCAAGCTTACACTTCAGTATGATTTACAGATTTCAGGATAGGACAATTCATACAGTGTTCTGGTTAACATGTGTTTGCACTGAGACAGATTGCATTGATAAATAGTGTGTTCGTTACATTCCGTTAAAGATTGTTAGTTCAGTCAGAAACAAGTTTGTAGGGCCAGAATTATTAACACAGCGATTTTTAGTATCAGTAATTTTCAGACAGTTAACTTTGTTACGACATTTTCATACAGAAACAATTAGCAGTTTGTGTCTCATTATAATAAACATTACGCAGTCAGATAGGTTTTGCAATACCTTTACATTCACATAGAATACAGTTAAGAAATACGGAGTCAGATTAACATAACGTTGTGCAAAAGCATTCAGGTAGAACAAGTTCATACACATTCAGTTACATTTCATTCATTAGCGTCAGTCAATTACATTTCTTAGATCATATGGTAAAACACATAACTTTCGCAGCAGACGTAAATTTTGTAAGAGAGAAGGACAAGCAAGAACATTTTACTTTGAAGGACAGTAACAGGTGCAAACATGTAACGATTTTGTATCGATTGTGAATAAATAGTTGCCTCTATTTAAGTTCCAACCCTCGAATATCAGAAAAAAATGTTCATCATCAGACGATCTTCGGATGTATAGCCTTGAAAACGCGATTTTCCATAATCAGCTTCGACCCACTTTCTTTCTTTCTTTTTTCCAAATATTACTGAGTGTCTAGCAAAACGCCGAAACACGTGTCTCTTTATATTCAAAATTGGCAGTAATTGATGTTCCATATGTCTCTCCTTATCAGTGTTAAGACGTACGAAGCGGTGCCAAATTGCAACAGGGTTCGGTATACTGCGTAGTGTTCAGATTTATTTCGTCCACCTCCTGTAGATGGAGAGAGAAGAGGGCTGGGAGAAAGGCCAGAAAGAGATAGGGTTAAATTGTGTGTCTGTGTGTGTGTGTGTGTGTGTGAGAGAGAGAGAGAGAGAGAGAGAGAGAGAGAGAGAGAGAGAGAGAGAGAGAGTCTAAGAAGGTAACAGGAAGAAAGAAGAAAAAGAGCTTACACGTGGCGGCAAATGGAGCGTCTTGGAGACCTATAATCAGTCAGTGTGCGGTTACGTCAGCTGGCAGGTGTTAGGCAATGGATCCCGCTGCTCCACTACAGGTCCCGCAAAGATGAAACCCGATGCCACCGCCGCCTGAAAACGCTGTGGCAGGGTGCATCTCGGCGCCTGCACAACCCGTTTCGCGGCCTCGGCTGCCATCCCGGTTCTGCATCTATTATGGCCGCTTGGCTGCGCGTCTTTGTTCCTGCAAACATGACAGCTTGTGCGTGCTTACAGCGCATGGGAATCGCTCGGGGCTCCCATATCACAGGCAGACATCTCACTGTTACTCGACACCGGCCGACACGGTAACTATTCGCGATTACGAAATACACTGCTGTTCGGTCTCACCTTGTTTATGTATCTCTGGAAGAACAAACGTGCGCTTATATCCCAGGCATTGATCTCTATGCTATCTGGATGTTGAACTTCAGTTGTCTGAGCGTGCCGGCCATAGATGTTCATATTTCGTTCCTTGCCCAATTCAGATATGGCCGCTAAGAAGTATTATAAGTAATAGAAAAGAAAATGTTTCGATTCCGCTCCCATAACATTCTATTACATCGCATATTGTTTAACAAATCAAATCAGGAGGTAAGCAAGCAATTCTCTGTTACGTAATAATTGATCGAAATTCGTTTGCCAAATTTAAACATGGCAGACAACGAGAAATTGTGTACAAAACATATTAATGTACAGGCACGCTGCAGTTCTATGCTCAGACACCAAAGTTATACATCCAGTTTGTATACAGATCACTGATCCCAGGCGAAAAAATCTTTGCCAGAGATACTACCTGTTGGCATTAGGCAAAGATCTAAAACGTTCATGCAGTACGGATGTAGAGATGTCAGGAGACGACGTTGTTCTGAGTATTTTGTATACAGTTGAAACAGAAATTAAATTTATCCTGATAGTACCTTAATTAACTTCACACACTGTAATCGTGACATATTCAGAAACAAAGTACTAAATAATGGTGACAAGTAAAGAATATCGGGCTAAGCAAACTCTCGGAAATCGCGATATTGTCGAAACTAAGCAGCAAAATATTGGGGAAAAACAAGAAATATCAGCCTTTCCATACCCTCGGAAATCACGAGATATTAGGAAACAAATAGCCAACTCTTTCTTACTAGCCAATAGTGTAGGCCTAAATGACATTTATACTCGTTTCACTTACTGTAGCAGCAATTTAAACGTTCGCATAGTTTTGTCACCAACAATATTATCGAAAACCTCAACATATTTGAAACAAAGTCAAATATTTGTGAGAAGGAAGAACACAAATGTCATTGCTGATCGTACCACTTGCAGCAGTAATTTCATTCTCCGTTGTTTAGTCACACATAAGTCACCAAATCGATGTTACTAACTCCTGAAGACAGTACAAAAGCCGGCCGCGGTGGCCGTGGAGACTGAGGCGCTTCAGTCACGGTCTGCCACTGGCGGGGGTTCGAATCCCCCCTCGGGCATGCATATTTGTGCCGTCCTAGTTCGTAAGTAGTTCATAAGTAGTTTGTAAGTTTAGGGACTGATGACCCAGTAGTTAAGTCCCATAAGATTTACAAACATTTGAACCTTTTTTTTTGAACAGCACATAATATTACTGAATAACATAATACTGTTATTTGAATAAGAAAATCCCACAAAGTGTTGTGGATAAATAAGTTCTACAATGTGTTACAAGCGATAAGATGAAAAAAAAAATGATTTGGAGGAACTTTCAACACAGCACTCTGACCATTACGCTACAGCAACTCCACGCCATTTCGCTCTTTAATATTTGTATACCAGTTCCCACATGTTTGGTTCTCAATATTCAAAATGTTTGTATATATTATGGAACTTTACTACGGAGTCATCAGTCCCTAAACTTACAAACTACTTATGAACTACTTAATACTAACGACGGCACAAATATCCATGCCCGAGGGGGGATTCGAACCCCCGACCGTAGTGGTCGTGAAGACCGTCACTGGAGCGCCTCAGTCCCCTCGGCCACCGCGGCCGGCTTCTCAATATTAATATGATTTTAATTACATTTAGTTATAATAAATTGATCCAGATATGATTTTGTAATTCATATACAGTTTGCTGTAGCCCTGAAACTGTTTACCGCGAGTTATAAAGCCAAAAGTGTGAGATATACGGCAAATCAAGATGGCGTCTGTGACATGGAAGGAACAAGTGAATATCGTTTCACGTCACTTTCCAAAGTCGTCGTTCATGGGCTAAATGTAACAGCGAATTTCATTGGAGGGAATGAAAGTTTTGCCTGGGATATAAGAACTCCTGAAGAACAATGGATATTGAAAAGCGAGTTTAACGCGTATCAACATACTGCATGGGCTTATGAATGTAAGTACTGTGAGGCAGTCTAGAACGTAAACAAATATTATTTTCGATACAGAATTATGATTTTTTAAATGAATGCCTCGCGTTATTTGTCATGTAATTAATAGCACAGAAAATCACAAAGATAGTGGCGCTGGTTACATTACGCTATATCAATTACATCCCAGGAAATTGCGAAGACAGTATGGTGGCTGAGCCACGCAGTCAGGGCACAACTAAAAGGTGTTTTCACACAAGCAACTAAATTCAACTGCCCCACGGCGAATGTATTATAATAATCTCCGTGTGAAAAGTGTTCGGTTTCTCTTTGACGCAGGGAAGATGTTAAATGTGCATGCGTTGCACTCACACACATTTTACTAGACTAGCAATGCTATATACAGTATCACTCAAGTCTCACTGCCATATTTGTATACCACAAACGTTCGAGCTGTAGTTTCTGTATTTACAGATAACATTCGTAAAAATACGGATGAACTCACGTAACTACGCTGTCTTTAGAGATCTTACATAACGGTCGATTCATGTGTTGTTTATAGCTGTAATTTTTCGTACAGCAAACGGAAGATATAAGACTAATTCACATTGTCCGTCACGTCAAGAACGTCACCGTCACGTCAAGTTATATTCACACTGTCCAACACGTCATTTCGTTTATCCTAATACCCGATGTGAAAAGTGAGGTTATGTAGAAAGTCACAGTTTAATACTGGAATTGCGGAAACAACAACGTTAATATTACTGACGTCCAAAGAAAACTTTACGACGTATATTTATGGTCAACGTAGTGTGCTAAAGTGCTGGGAAGTGAAACATTTCAAAACTCCTCCATTTTTTTCAAGTGAAAATATAAACATACGAAAAAATTAAACCATATTTATAAGAGCACAAATAGACCCTTTTCACTTTATCCATTACGATTTTCCCGCTGACATTGTTAAAACCGCCGGAAACAACTGAATTTTTGTCCTTTATTAGCACCAATTTTTTCATTTAAAGAGTTATTTAATGGAAATTGCGACATCAAATTAAATCTTATTCAAACAAACAATTTATTTCAGTCTTTTCTATTACGATATCTAAAAACATTAACCATTTTTCGGTTTCAGATATCTGACCTCGCTTTTAGAAGGAGACCCAATTTAAAGTAACATATTTAAGACGTCATGAAACATTTGAAATTTACCGGTAAAACAAACTATGATAATAAAATAAAGATTAAGAAACATTTGCGTGTAATCTGTGTAATCGTCTGCTACGACATGACACTCGCGTGTCGAAAATAGTTAACTTCCGATGTTAGCAGACGACTATTCCGTCAGAACTTTCCTTTCTAGAAAGCTTGACGTGACTTGACGTGAGGGTTCGTTGACGGACGGTGTGAATGCCGCCATTAGAAATACTTTGTGGAATGTTCTGACGGAACGTGACGTGACGTGACGGACAGCGTGCATTGTTCTATATATAGTTATGAGTTCACTGATTTGCCATTTTTATTTATCTGTTATCAATTTCATTCGACTTTGGCTTTTCTATCAGTAGTGTGGTCGTTATAAGAGAGCCATTTGTCATGGATAACACGTGTCTTTATTCTTTTGAGTGTTCTTACGAAAACTATAGTTTACTTTGATATATACAATAGTGACTCCCATTAGTTTGATGTTTTTGCTCATCTGTTACCAGTCTTGATCAAGCTTACAACGCCATATTGTGTCAGAAGGTCATAGTAGTACCGTATGAAAACCTTTTGACGTGAGGTGAGGCAAGATGGCGGCGTCAGGCTTCAGTCACAGAGGCACGTTTGCCAGCAAGGAGGTTAGAATAAAGGGAGGTGGCATTATCTATGCCTAGCACATACGTCAATTGAAGCCTGTCCTCCATCTTGGTCAGTTCTGGAATGCCATTTCTCCGTTAAAACTATGCGTTAAGTCAACCCTCTTGCTGTTAATGCATTGGACTGACAGTCACAGCAAAGTATGTACTTTCAAACAATATACTTTGTTGATTAAATAGTAATTAATACTCATTATAATATATTTCAAAACTTATTTTTTAACTGCTAACTTGCGCTCTTTTAACACGTTGTACATCACGGCAAAACCGTTGGACATTTTATTCCTGTTTTAAGTGATATAAAACATTAGCTCTACAGTACGAACACTTCTCCAAAACTGACCAATATGGCGGAGGTAGGCTTCACTTTTTCAGCATAAGTGCGTCTCCCTGTTTTCTAACCTCCTTGTTTGCCAGCTTAGTAATGTATGTATGTGGTTGCAGTATAACTGTTTTATTTTCAAGACATACATTACGCGACTGGCAAACTTGCCTCTATGACTGAAGCCTGACGTCGCCATCTTACATCACCTCCCGCCAAAGGTTTCTGTATGATGGACTTAGATTAGATTAGGTTAATACTTGTTCCATAGATCATGAATACGACACTTCGTAATGATGTGGAACATGTCAGTTAAATGCAGTGTGTCAATACATATTACATAACACTCAATTTTTGAATATTTTATTTTATTTTATATTTTTTATTTGATTTTCAATTTTTTTTTATTTTTTTTTCCCTGAAGTACTAAATTTTATTTAGAAATTCATCTAGTGTGTAGAAGGAATTGCCATTCAGAAATTCTCTTAATTTATTTTTAAATGCTAGTTGGCTATCTGTCAGAATTTTGATACTACTTGGTAAGTGACCAAAGACTTTTGTGTCAGAATAATTAACCCCTTTCTGTGACAGAGCTAAATTTAACCTAGAATAGTGTATGTCACCCTTTCTCCTAGTGTTGTAGCTATGCACACTGCTGTTACATTTGAATTCAGTTGGATTGTTAATAACAAATTTCATAAGTGAGTATATATATTGTGAAGTTACTGTGAAGATTCCTAGATCCTTAAATAAATGTCTGCAGGATGATCTTGGGTGGGCTCCAGCAATTATTCTGATGATCCGCTTTTGGGCAAATCATCATTTACTAAATGATTAATTACCGCAGAATATGATGCCATAAGAAAGCAGACAATGAAAATAGGCATAGTAAGCTAGTTTACTGAGTTGTACATCACCAAAGTTTGCAATCACCCTAATAGCATAAGTAGCTGAGCTCAAAAGTTTCAGCAGGTCTTCCATGTGTTTCTTCCAATTCAACCCCTCATCAATGCATAAACCTAAAAATTTTGAATATTCTACCTTAGCTATAGATTTCTGGTTGAAGTCAATATTAATTAATGGTGTGATGCCATTTACTGTGTGAAACTGAATATACTGTGTTTTTTCAAAATTTAAAGAGAGTCCACCTAATAATTCTCTGAAATACTTCATTGACCCACCCCCATGAACCACAGACATTGCCGAGGTGGGGTGGCTTGCGTGCCTCAACGATGCAGATAGCCGTACCGTAGGTGCAACCACAGCGGAGGGGTATCTGTGGAGAGGCCAGACAAACATGTGGTTCCTGAAGAGGGGCAGCAGCCTTTTCAGTAGTTACAGGGGCAACAGTCTGGATGATTGACTGAGCTGGCCTTGTAACATCAGATAATGTGGCTTTGCCACACAGCTACTGCGAACGGCTGAAAGCAAGGGGAAACTACAGCCGCTACTTTTCCCGAGGACATGCAGCTCTACTGTATGAACATATGATGATGGCATCCTCTCGGGTAAAATATTCCGGAGGTAAAATAGTCCCCCATTCGGATCTCCGGGCGGGGACTACTCAGGAGGATGTTGTCATCAGGAAAGATAATACTGGCATTCTACGGATCGGAGCGTGGAATGTTAGATCCCTTAATCGGGTAGGAAAATTAGAAAATTTAAAAAGGGAAATGGATAGGTTGAAGTTAGATATAGTGGGGATTAGTGAAGTTCGGTGGCAGGATGAACAGGATTTCTGGTCAGGTGAGTACAGGATTATAAATACAAAATCAGTTGGGGGTATCACAGGAGTAGGACTGATAATGAATAAGAAAACAGGAATGCGGGTAAACTACTATGAGCAGCACAGTGATCGCGTTATCATTGTCAAGATAGATACGAAGCAGACACCGACAACAGTAGTACAGGTTTATATGCCAACTAGCTCTGCCGATGATGAGAAGATCGAAGAAATATATGAGGAGCTAGAGGAAATTATTCAGACAGTTAAGGGAGAGGAAAACTTAATTGTTATGGGAGACTGGAATTCGGTAGTAGGAAAAGGAAGAGAAGGAAAAATAGTAGGCGAATATGGACTGGGCAGGAGGAATGAAAGAGGAAGTCGCCTGGTAGAATTTTGCACGGAACATGATTTAATCATAACAAACACGTGGTTTAAGAATCACAAAAGAAGGTTGTATACGTGGAAGAGACCAGGAGACACAGGAAGGTATCAGATAGATTTTATAATGGTAAGACATAGATTCCGGAACCAGGTCCTAAACTGCAAGACATACCCAGGGGCAGATATAGACTCTGACCATAACTTGTTGGTTATGAACTGTAGGCTGAAACTGAAGAAACTACAAAAAGGTAGGAAAATAAGCAGATGGGACTTAGATAAATTGAAGGAAAGTGAAGTTCTGGAAAATTTCAGAGGGAGATTTAGGCAACAATTGACAGAAACAGGGGGAAATAAAACAGTAGAAGAGGAATGGGTAGCATTGAGAGACGAAATAGTGAGGGCAGCAGAGGACAAAATAGGTAGGAAGGCAAGACCAACAAAAAGTCCTTGGATATCACAGGAAATACTAAATTTAATAGATGAAAGGAGAAAATATAAAAATGCAGTAAATGAAACAGGCAAAATGGAGTACAGACGACTAAAAAATGAGATTGACAGGAAGTGCAAAATGGCTAAGCAGGAGTGGCTAGAAGCCAAATGCAAATCTGTAGAAGAATGTATAAGAAGGGGAAAAGTAGATACCGCCTACAGGAAAATAAAGGAGACGTTTGGGGACAGGAAGGGCAGCTCTACGAATATCAAAAACTCGGATGGGAAACCAGTTCTCAGCAAAGAAGGGAAAGCTGAAAGGTGGAAAGAGTACGTAGAGCAGCTCTACAAAGGAAATGAACTTAGAGACGATGTTGTAGGAAGGGAAGAGGAAATAGATGAAGATGAAATAGGAGATACTATACTGAGAGATGAATTTGACAGAGCCTTGAAAGACCTAGGTCGGAACAAGGCCCCAGGAGTAGATGACATACCCGCAGAGCTATTAAAGTCTCTGGGACAAGACTATTTGAACTGGTGTGTAGGATGTATGAGACAGGCGAAATACCCTCAGACTTTAAGAAAAATGTAATAATCCCCATTCCAAAGAAATCAGGCGCAGACAGGTGTGAAAATTACAGAACCATCAGTTTGATAAGTCAAGGTTGCAAAATTTTAACACGAATTATCTACAGGAGAATAGAAAAACTGGTAGAAGCTGACCTCGGGGAAGATCAGTTTGGATTCAGGAGGAACGTAAGAACCCGGGAGGCAATACTCACTTTACGTCTTATCTTAGAAGATAGATTAAGGAAAGGCAAACCTACATTTTGTGTCCCAACTTCGTCGCCGCTTTTGTGTCCCAGCCTCGTCGTAGGTGTCGGTGGCAGAGTGGAATGAGACCGACACAGGAATAAAGATAGCACGCTGGTGCAGGTACGGAGGGGAGCAGCCAGAAACTATAAACACTGGAGTAAATTAGAAAGAGATATATATTGCACAGAATGTAACAATACTTAACTTTTACATAGTACTGCAGAAGGTTGATACATAGTTGTTAGAGGCCTGCCTAGTGCCTGTACGATAGCAAAGTCTTCACTGGTGCCTATCTGATTACGAAGGTCCTAACTGGTTGCTATCTCAGTCCCAAGTGAACGATGTCTTTCCGTGGTGGCCACGAGCGGGGTTGCAGCAGAGGGCGCTCGTGGCTGTCGTCGTAAGAACGCCGCGCCGTGCGTGCATGGCGGCGCGCGGCGAAAGTAGGTGGCGCGCACTTTGTACTTGTGCGACACCACACCACATTTTTAGCTTTTGTAGATTTGGAGAAAGCTTTTGACAATGTTGACTGGAATACACTCTTTCAAATTCTGAAGTCAGCAGGGGTGAAATACAGGGAAAGGAGAATTATTTACAACTTGTACAAAAGCCAGACCGCAGTTATTAGACTCGAAGGGCATGAAAGGAAAGCATCAGTTGGGAAGGGAGTAAGACAGGGTTGTAGCCTTTCTCCAATATTATTCAATTTGTACATCGAGCAGGCGGTGAAGGAAAGTAAGGATAAATTTGGAATAGGGATTAAAGTTCAGGGGGAAGAAATAAAAACATTGCGTTTTGCTGATGAAATTGTAATTCTATCAGAGACAGCAAAGGACCTGGAAGAGCAGTTGAATGGAATGGACAGTGTGTTGAAGAGAGCGTATAAAATGAACATTAACAAGAGCAAAACAAAAATAATGGAATGCGGTCTTAGAAAATCAGGCGATGCTGAAGGAATTAGATTAGGTAACGAAACAATGAAGGTGGTAGATGAGTTTTGTTACTTGGGTAGTAAAATAACATGCGATGGTCGTAGTACAGAGGATACAAAATGCAGAATGGCAATGGGAAGAAAAGCATTTTTGAAAAACAGAAATTTGCTAACATCGAATATTAATTTAAGTGTAAGGAAGTCTTTTCTGAAGGCATTTGTGTGGAGTGTTGCCTTGTACGGGAGTGAAACATGGACGATAAGCAGTGCGAACAGGAAGAGAATAGAGGCTTTTGAAATGTGGTGCTACAGAAGAATGCTGAAGATTAGGTGGGTAGATCGCATAACTAATGAAGAGGTACTGAACAGAATTGGTGAGAAAAGGAATTTTTGGCATACCCTGACTAAAAGAAGGGATCGCTTGGTAGGACACATTCTTAGACATAGGGGAATCGTAAATTTAGCATTGGAGGGAAGTGTGTGGGGTAAAAATCGCAGAGGGAGACCAAGATACGCGTATAGTAAGCAGATTCAAATAGATGTGGGTTGCCGTTCTTATGAGGAGATGAAAAGGCTTGCTCAGGATAGAGTAGTATGGAGAGCTGCATCAAACCAGTCTCCGGACTGAAGACCATAACAACAACAACAACAACAACACTTCATTGACAATTTCATCAGTTAATTCCTGAGATTCGGGTGTGATAGCGATACTTGTATCATTAGCAAAGAGAACTAGCTTGGCATCTTTATGAATATAGAAAGGCAAATCATTAATATATATTAAGAACAGCAAAGGTCCCAGTACCGAACCCTGTGGCACCCCATGCTTGATAGTTCCCCAGTTTGAGGACTCAGCTGTTTTTTTTGTATATTATGTGAATTACTTATATCAACTTTCTGAACTCTTCCAGTTAGGTATGATTTAAACCATTTGTGCACTTTCCCACTCATACCACAATACTTAAGCTTATCTAGAAGAATTCCATGGTTAACACAATCAAAGGCCTTTGATAGATCACAAAAAATCCCAACGGGTGGTTTACAGTTATCCAGAGCATTTAATATTTCATTAGTGAAAGTATGTATTGCATTTTCTGTTGAAAAGCCTTTCTGGAAACCAAAATGACATTTTGTTAGGACTTCATTTTTATTAATATAAACCACAGTCCTACTACTATGATCTTCTAGTGCGAAATGACGTTGTAAGCTTTACTAGTTGGTTTAAACAGGCTCTACATTTGAGCTAATACTTCCGTAGTAAATATATTTAACACATTTATCGTAAAATCGTGTTATGAGAAGGACATGTTACATACAGTTGAAGCAGACTGTAGTTATCGTAAAAACACTCGGAATAATTAAGGTGTGTGTGATCCATGACAACTAAAATAGTGTATAGGTCATACTGTTGAAAGGAAAGACGAAGTTAATCGAAACTGGTAATAGATTAATAAAAACAGCAAATAACGCGACTCATTAATGTATGTGTCAAAGCAAAATATAAATTTCATAATAACATCCAAAAGAATAAAGATTCGTGTTATCCACGACAACTACACTTTCATAACGACCATACTACTGCAAGAAAAGCCGAAGTTGTATGAAATTGATAACAAATGAATAAAAACAGGAAATCAATGCTACTCATTGTTGTATGTATCTTCCGTTTGATGTACGAAAAATTACAGCCACAGACAATTGACCATTACTAGAAAACCGTAAAGACGGTGTAGTTACGTCAGTATGTCCGTATTTTAACTACTGTTTTCTATAATTAGACACACGACTGCTCACATCTTTGTAGTATAGAAATATGTCGACGATAGGACTGGGCAAACGGTACTTGCGTTCGAACATGCTCGGGATTTCCCGATACAGCGAGAGCTCTATACAATATCGAACTGTTCGAACACTCAGATAACAACTGTCTCACGTTGCATATCTTCAATCAGTACGCTGGAAATTTTGAAATTCAGTGGCGGCGCTAGACGAAAACTGGGCGTCGGCGAACTCGTTTTGTGAGGCCCCTTTCATTTTTTCAGCAAGGAAGAAAATGTTAAACAAAATGAGATGAATTATACACCAATAATCATTACACTAAAATTTTATTAGTATAATATACAAGTATTATCACAATGACAAAAATTACAATAAAGAAACACAAATTAAACAGAGACACTTTTCTTCTTTTGCCTCAATAAATTTTTTAAAGATCACATTATAATTAATTCAAGCCACTATTTCGGCTTCAATTGATAGTACTGACACGCAGATAGTCTTTCTTGGCTCATTGTGCTTCTCAAGTAAGTCTTAATCAATTTTAACTTTGAGAAGCTTCTTTCGGTCGAAGCTGTTCTGACTGGAGACATGAGCATGTTTCTGATTGTTGTATAAGCATTTGGAAATACTTATTCCACTACGGTGTACTGTAGAAGTTTTGCGTCTTTGATTGAGTCTAGTGAATTGGATTTTAAAAGCTGGAATTCCCCGTAAAGTTCTTAAGGCTGTATGTTACCATTTTCGCCTTCTTGGAGTATGATACCTAAATCATTACAATGCTGGAGAAGATCCTCCTTCGATAGATAATTCGAATAATTGATATCATAAATAAAACCAAATCGCACAAAATATACTTTGTGTGCTTCGAATCGACATTCACTGGCGACTATTACAGCACCTATCACTGTGTTAAAAAAAAATCAACTCTGTACTGCATTTCAGCAGATTGTATTGGTTCATCAATTTATTCGTAATCGAATATTCGTTTTTTCTGTGCTATTATTTTCTTTTTAAACTCAGACTTATTTTCTACAAGCAATCGAACTTCTGTAACTTATGTTTCAAATTCTGTGATATGCATTTCTCGAATCCAGTTCCGAAATGAATGTGAAAACAGTTACTTTCAGCTACCCTTGAACCGACTGCCATTGTGCATTTATACTGTCCACACGTAGTAAAATCTCATAACACACGTGTATTGCAACAATAAACTCAAATGTAAGAATTCGTTGAAGACTGCTTCACAGTCACTAAGAGTTTCAGAATCATCAGTTTTACTTTTCAGGCCATTCTCGCTTTCGATGACATCATCAAATTAGAATAATATAGCTTTTAGTGCTCCTCTTCTGCTATCCCATCTTGTTTCAGACAGAGGTTTCAATGTCAATTTAAATTTAGTTTTTCTAAGTGCCAAACGTTTGCTAGTCGTTGTAAAGAGCACCTAAATTTTATTGATAGAGACGAAAACGTTGTAGCTGTTGTAGATGAGTTAGCTGTATCTATGAGAAGCAAATTCCAAGAATGACATCCGCACGGCGTGAAGAATGCTCGTGGATTAATATTGAGTAATTTTGTTCTAACACCTTTATTAATGCCCATCATATTGGCGCCGTTATCATATCCCTGTCCTCGACAGATTTTTATATCTAGATCATTATTTTCTAGTTCCTTTAAAACTGCATTTGTTAAATATAACGGCAATAAGCCAAACAAAGTGTTCCTCTATCTCTCCAACTGAGGAGTTGCAAAATCTTAATATTATTGACATTTATTCCACACGGCTCATATCCCTGGCACAATCGAGCATGAAGACATAATATTTTGCTTGTCTGACTCTTTTTACAATTTCGTTAATGACAGATTTTGACAGTAATTAAATTAATTCATTGTGAATCTCATGGCTCAGATAATGCTGAGAAAGTTGCTTTTCATTAATAGATTGCAAGTGCTCTTTTAGTGTTAGATCATATTTGGATCTTTCAAACAATATATACCAATACTTTTGTAAACCCCTGATCAGTCTCTCGTTTTCCCTATCTATTGTTTTCCCATAATTGTTTCCTTTATACAATTCCATCCATTTAATCATATACTCCATGTGTCCTTGACTTTGCTCATGTCTTTGCAATATCCTGCTCAGATCTTTCCAATCACAATAGCCTTCTTTTACAATCTGTGTCTGCAAATGTGAAAAAAGTCTAAATGGAAAACGATAAACTTTATCTTGAGATGTGGAGTAAACCAACCACCTGTGATGTTGCTCTTCAACTGTTATTTAATTTTCTTGTAAAATGAAATTTAGTAAAATGTCTCATCAGATTTCTCAAGGTTTTGTTGGGGAACATTTTGAATTAAGTCACAACGCTATGAATCTGTTACTGAAAAACACCCACTTCCCCAGATTTAATTCTGTACATGACTGTTTTATGAGCAATGTTCGCTCGATTTTCTGAATCACAAATATTTTCACTTCTTAACTCCTTATTTGGCTCAGAATGTTGGATAACAGCAGTTTCGCCCAATTCTGATTCTTTATCAGATAGGGAACAGATTCATTTGACCTTAGTTCTGTTTCATCGACTACAGAAACTTGGAGGACAGATTTATCAAAGGCCTCTGGAGCAGATTGAGCTGAAGTATGTTTCTTCAGAAATTTCATCATGCCCAAACTCATAGCTTGGCTGGATGTAGCTGTCTCAGCCTTTCTTCTTCTTTTTGTTGCACCAGATTCAAATTTCCTCCCTATGTCTCTTTCTCTTGAGGGTCCTTCAGACATGATGATCTAAAAATTATTTTTTGTTGGTACATTGATAAGCGTAGTTCCATCGAAAGGGATGATTCCGGACGGTTTGGAGGTTGTTTTTACCATGTCATATGTTGTATTAGAATTCATTGTTTGCAGTGAAGTGGTTGGGTGTATGTAGAACGAATGAAACATCCTAAATACAGAAAAGTCGACGCGCACCGGTATTTGCCTGAGACACATAAAGTGGCTAATGATCTAGATAGCAACTACGAGTCTATTGACACACTCATGACCGGTTTCTGAAACAGTAGTTACCTGTCCCGTTATAGTTATCTGTGGGTTACCTGAACGTTAAGTACAAAATGGGTTACCGAAACAACAGTTACCGTCACAGCCACAGTTACCTGTCCGTTAAAAATAAATGCGCGTTCCTGTGGGGTTACCTACACGTTAACTTTAGTTTTAACTATATTCGCTACGTAGCGCTAGTGGGCTTCCAAACGCAAGTCAAGGAGTTATTTAGCAGTAGTAATTTGTTTTTGTTTTTATGACTGGGTTTCGTATAATTATCATACAATTTTAAAATTTATGAAGCTGAAGAATGGAAATTTTTCATCATCGTCATCACCGCCGTCTTCTTCTTTTTCTTCTGATGCTTCTTCAGACAGTTGTTCAGAAGAAGAAATCTTAGCTGTACTCGGCACTGTTGAAACACAACGAACGCTTCAAAAATGGTTGCGTTTACATGGGCACGAAAATCGATTGTGGAACTGGAAAACCGCTTTACAGAAGTGGATTTCCAGAATCGATTTTGGGGTGTTTACATGACCAACCCAAAACGGATTTGGGAAATCGGTTTACGAAATCCGGTTTTGGGAGCCCATGTAAACGGGTGACTGCTATACAAACTAAGACGGGTCTTCGATTTCACTTAATAATCGATAAAATTCGAGTAATTGCGATTTTCGTTAGTAGTGCCATCTGTTATCTGTTGAGACGTACTATTTGCTTCGACAGAAGGCGCAGTTACCTCATAGTTAACTAACGGTCGTTGAAATCAGCTACGGGAAACCCAAGGAAGTTATCTGGCATGTTAAATTATAACGTGACGGTAGTTAACGGCACGGTAACTATAGTTTTCCAGAAACCGGGCATCAGTTTTACGCGTCATTTCGTCACTGCCGTTTAGTGTGCAGGTGCAGATTCACGACAGGTGTTGTATGGGAACTCCCTTAACTGAACGCTAACATTCGGCAGCACTCGTGAGACTTCGGGCCGTGCTGGGGTGACGATTCTCGTTGTCAACTGCACAGCGTGTGTTTACAGCCTGGTGTCACTGCATTTGTTGTCTACCTTGGTCTTATTTCCAACCTTAGCTGGGCTGTCGTTATTGTGTTTTGTTGCATAATTTTCATTGTTTAATGTGTCAAACAGTAAACTCAGTTTAGATAATACAAAGTATCTGCTGCAATCATACGGAAATAAACGCGGGCAACTAAATTCCTGCTGGGAATGGCCGAGCGCACTAAGGCGTCATACCACGGTGCGCAAGGTCGTTCCCGTCGGGGTTCGAATCTAACCCTTTGGTACGAATGTTATGTTCGGCCTTGGGTTAAGCTAGTGTAAGATGTATGTCGTCGCTACATGACCTAGCAATTGAAAAGCGCCGATAAACATCAATTTAAATTTTAAAAAAATTTAAAATGTTAACAATGTTTTGCGAGGCCCCCACAGGCGCGAGGCCACTGTTGAAATTAGCGGGCTATTGCTTTGCTCAGAACTGATTTCATAGGAAGTATAAGTACATGTAAAAAAGGGGCATAACTATGATAACTGTATATTTTGTTTGAAACAGTGCATAAGTGACCTGTCTGATATCACTACAAGATATTATCCATTGATAAACAAAATATCTGCTACTAATACAGAATTACTGCATCAAATTACTGCAAAGCTAACAGTCAAAGGAAAAATGTTTCTGGAAGTAAGTTACATTACTGACAATCCTTCATAAGTAGAAATTACGTTTAATGTGATAATAAGAATAGGTTGTAAATGACAATTCCATTTCCTGATCATACGGTACAGTAACAGATAAAAATGTTACCACCTTTTAATCGCCTGGAAAGCAAGATTAAGAGAGATGAAATAGGGAAAACATTAGAAATTTAATACCCAATAACGGAAATAATTCTTACAAAAATGAACTGTAATTGCGACCTCGAAATGAACAGTGCACGAACTGCTGTTGACGTAGTACCAACAGGCGTCGCTAGATCGCAGCACTAGAATTTAAAATCGCGATTGCTATCGTTTACGTATAGACTAAATTCGTTGTTTTTCAACTATGACCTGCCACTAGAATCTGCATTTCATACTTATTATTATCCATAATAAATTAATGACGCAATCTTCGTTATAAGTAGTTTACTGCACAGCGCCGAAAAGATTTATATATATCATCGCTGTAAATCGTAGTGATAGTACGTACTGACGTTGCTAGATAGCGCCGTGATGGAATGTTCGAACATATCCCGAGATTTCCTGAACTATGACGTAAATTGTTCGAACAGTTCGAATTATGTTCAAACCAAAGTGATGTTCAAAGTGAACCAATGATATTGTATACGGCATTGCCGGTCTAGTAATGTATGTCTGTGTTTATTTTTCGTATTATCTTTGACATCAATAAAAGGTTCTGTTGTTGATGTGTCTAGTTACTGACCATGTAGAGGCGCAGCGAATATTTTGGTGCTGAAAACCGGGAGAAAATGATTGACGCAGCCTACACGTGGACCAATTTCTGCGAGCAACACTTTCGCCTTGATTAATAAGGAGGAGCAGCCACGTAATCACTTTAAGGTATGATGTGCAACGGCTGTTACATAATTCGCTTTGCCCAGTAGAAACCCTTCAATTACTGCCCTCTGTAAATCTTTTACCTCGCGTATTTCGGTACATAGATCTCTCTCTGTCGTGTATTCACGTGAATACGTTTTCGTCATGATGAGCAACAGTTTTTCTCATTTACATATGAAATCAAGCGTTGATTTTAACAGTGAAACGACATTTGTACTCCTATTAGTACACTTGTTGTAACCAAACGAACGTAATTTTCCACAGTAGCCTGCCAATATTAATGAGGTGTTTATCGTTTTTACATGTGCGTAGGTAAAAAGTAGTGTCAGTTACGTTTACAAACAATAGAATTACATACCCTGGGTGTTCGTCTAGCACTACTATTTCAACTTATAAATGCGATTATCGATTAGAAGATTATTCTAGATGTTCTTGACCGAGATGTTCTTCAGAAAGTAAGTCATTTATGATACTAAGCTGCTTCCAATAACATTATACAAAGCTAAAAATACAAACTGACTATTCATTATGCATATAAATACACTTTCTGTCGAGTGCATCGTAGATTTTTCGTCACCATACTGTTATTCAATGTAAACAGCCAACATTTTGCTTGTTTTACGTTTTGTCATCACCGTATATGGCAATCGTCTTAAAATATAAAGGTTGTATTGTGTTAAAATCGAACTTACGGATGAAAACAATTTCAGTTCTTATAAAAACACAACTAAACATTCCACAACTATTGTTGCTTGTCAAACTGATATTTGGTCTTCTATTTCTATGTAAACTACAAACTAAAAGACCCGCAGTACACTTAAAATCGGCAGTTCTATTGCCTGTGAAAAGATGTGTCAATTCGTTTCATCGAGTCTCATGTGAAAACTGTAGCCATTGCATTAATATTTGCAATTGCCGGAGAATTAACGCCACTGTGCTACTAAAGGTGGAATGAGAATAGTGTAATACGTTTTATTGTTAAAATATATGCTTAATTCCCACTACAAAGAATAAAAACTGCGACTCTCATCCCCATTTTACATTAATTGTGACGATGAAACTGCCCCTCTAGACTTAGACGTTGCTTCGAGTATAATGACGTCATCTGCAGTCTGTGTTACCTTTGGTCTACGTTTCGACGCAAGGAGATTAGTTTCGATGTACCGAACTCTAGATATTGCTGCTATCAAGGAGGTTAGAATACCTGTGGTTGAATTCCGCGCTGATATTGTCACTATTTCAGATTTCGCATTGTCACCTATGTTTTAATTTGGCAAATGAATTTCCTTACGTTATTATGTAACAAAGAATTACTTGCTTACTTCTTGTTTTGAACTTAGTAAATTTGTGATGTATTAGGCTGATATTTTAGCGAAATAGAAATGTATTTTCTTTTCTTTTTCTTGTAATAATTCATAGCATCTCTATTTGAATTTGGAAGAAACGAACTCTTAATGTCTATGGCTTGCACATTCAGACAGATGAAGTTCAATACCGAGCTTCGACCATAGATACTGGTAGACTGGACATGACAACGTTTTCATGGCACCAATATCTCTGCAGCTAAACCATTGCTCTGCCAACAGTCACATGGTAGTCTACAGCTGTGGTACAGCTTTGTCTAGGATTATACAGAGCTTTTTGTGAAAGCAAGGAACATGAAATTTCAAGTTAAAGTATTATTAGTTTAAAGTGGTGGCATTTCGTGGCAACTCTAGAGTTGTTTATTATATTCAGCTAATGTTTGCCAACAGTCACGTGGTCCTATGTTTAAACCACGCCATGTTTATAGCTGCTCTGCTGTTTGTCCGGTCTGTTAGTATCTGTGGTCGAAGATACCGAGGTAATACAGACATCAATGATTCTGCTGTAAGACTGAAGTAGGATGTAGCTATGGTAGCTACTGATTGTTGTTATCTCTGGACAGTGGTGGACAGTTGTACCCCAGCTCAATTCGACGTCCTGCTGCTACAAGTTTAGCTGCGCAACTGAGGTTAAACCAAAACGAATCTTCAACAATGAACCTGTTTGAAAGGTACTGAGCGCGGGAACGCTGCAACTGAAACCGTAACGGAAATAATTGCAATGTAAATCCGCTGGGTGACAGGGGTACCCCACGCGCCCACTCCAGGGTTAATTCTGTCTATTTAATCGACTGGTTTGCCATGACGTCGCGAAACCATAAAAGAGGCTCCGAAAAAGAATTCAGACAGTGGCTTTAATGCCGGTACTATGAATTCATTTAATCTTTTCTCGCCTGTCGAAGTGGCTCTCCATTGACTAATTCCGAAATGGGGGACATAGCAATAGGTATTTCCGGTGTAGAGAAGCAGCTGAGAGAGCTAAATACGAAAAAGTCTGCTGGTCCGGATGGAATACCAGTTCGGTTTTACAAAGACTATTCTGCGACATTGGCCCCCTACTTAGCTTGCATTTACAGCGAATCTTTAACTCAGCGCAAAGTTCCTAGTGATTGGAAAAAAGCGCAGGTGACTCCCGTGTATAAGAAAGGAAAGAGAACTGACCCATACAATTACAGGCCAATATCGTTGACATCGGTTTCATGTAGAATTTTGGAGCATATTCTCAGTTCGAATATAGTAAATTTCCTTGAAACGGAAAAGCTTCTTTCCATGAATCAGCACGGGTTTAGGAAACATCGTTCATGTGAAACTCAGCTTGCCCTTTTCTCACATGACATCTTGCGAGCCATGGTCGAAGGGCAACAGGCGGATTGTGTTTTTCTCGACTTCAAAAAGGCGTTCGACACGGTGCCACACTGCAGACTCCTAACGAAAATGCGAGCTTATGGAATAGGTTCTCAGATTTGTGATTGGCTGGAAGACTTCCTAAGTAATAGAACGCAGTACGTTGTTCTCGACGGCGAGTGTTAATCAGAGACGAGTGTATCGTCAGGCGTGCCCCAGGGGAGTGTGATAGGACCGCTATTATTTTCTATCTATATAAATGATCTGATGGACAGAGTAAGTTGTAATTTGCGGCTGTTTGCTGATGATGCTGTGGTGTATGGGAGGGTGTCGTCTGTAACTGACTGTAATAGCATACAGGTTGACTTAGACAAAATCTCTAGTTGGTGCGAAGAATGGCAGCTAGCTCTCAATGTAGAAAAATGTAAGGTGATGCGCATGAGTAGAAAAAACAATCCTATAATTTTCGAATACAGCATCAGTAGTGAGCTTCTTGATGCGGTCGCGTCGTTCAAATATCTAGGCGTAACATTGCAGAGCGATATGAAATGGAACGAGCATGTAAGGACAGTTGTGAGTAAGGCAGACAGCCGACTTCGGTTTATTGGGAGAATTTTGGGAAGATGTACTTCACCTGTAAAAGAGACCGCGTATAAAACGCTTGTACGACCACGTCTTGAGTATTGCTCAAGTATTTGGGACCCGCAGCAGATCGGTTTGAAAGAGGACTCAGAGGCGAGCAGCTAGATTTGTTACCGGTAGGTTCGACCAATGCGCGAGTGTCACGGAAATGCTCCGGCAACTCAATTGGGGATCGCTGGAAGAAAGACGACGCTCTTTTCGGGAATTTCTGTTAAGTAAATTTAGAGGGCCGGAATTTGAAGCTGAGTGTAGTACGATCGTGCTGCCGCCTACTTACATTTCGCGTAAAGATCACAAAGACAAGATAAGAGAAATTAGGGTTCGTACGGAGGCATATAGGCATTCTTTTTTTCCTCGTTCAATTTGGGAGTGGAATAGGAAAGGAAATGCCTAGTAGTGGTACAGTGTACCCTCCGCCACGCACCTTACGGTGAATTGCGGAGTATGTATGTAGATGTAGATGTAGATGAAATGTGGCGCGTTGCCAACCTTTGTGCACTACGGAAGCGCCTGAGATCTCAACTTTAGGCCTTCGCCAAATTAACTGACATTCACTACTAGACTGGCAATAACGCATACAGTGTCACTGTCACTTTAAAGGACGTGCAAACAATTATTTGTGTCCGGATAAAACACCTGTAAGAAACTGCTTTAAATTGATATTACTTCGACTGTTAAATTTTACTTACGGCGTCGTCGTAATGTGCCTATGTTGGTCATGAAATGTTCGCTTCCCGGTTAACAAAGAGCACCAGTAGTCGCTGCCAACATCAGCAACTGCTCCACCGATGCCGTTAGTAAAAGTTTACCCTTTTACCCTTTTTCGCTTGGCATCCTAAACTGTACCAAAATTTTTATTAGCTCATCGAGTTGAATCTTCATCATGGAAGTATCGATGGTCCGATGTCCTTTTCATACCGTCGATGTTTCGATATTTTAGAGAATGTAACATCGATGTAAAAACATCGTTGTTTTCCCGCTAAACATCGATATTTATTTAACATCGATCATCCGTACGCGTTGCTTTTGTTACTATCAGCTGTGACCTTTTGTTTACTTGTTTTGATTTGTACACAACGGTTGTCTTGTGAAGATTATTAAGTTATGGCAGATTACAAATCAATCCGGAAGACATGTTACCTATTCAGAATACATTTTTAAACAGAGTTCGGGTAAACTACTATGAGCAGCACAGTGATCGCATTACCATTGCCAAGATACATACGAAGCCAACACCGACAACAGTAGTACAGGTTTATATGCCAACTAGCTCTGCCAATGATGAGGAGATCGAAGAAATATATGAGGAGCTAAAGGAAATTATTCAGTTAAGGGAAAGGAAAACTTAATTGTGATGGGAGACTGGAATTCGGTAGTAGGAAAAAGAAGAAAAGGAAAAATAGTAGGTGAATATGGACTGGGCAGGAGGAATGAAAGAGGAAGTCGCCTGGTAGAATTTTGCACGGAACATGATTTAATCGTAACAGACATGTGGTTTAAGAATCACAAAAGAAGGTTGTATACGTGGAAGAGACCAGGAGACACCGGAAGGTATCAGATAGATTTTATAATGGTACGACATAGGTACCGGAACCAGGTTATAAACTGCAGGACATACCCAGGGGCAGATATAGTCTCTGACCATAACTTGTTAGTCATGAACTGTAGGCTGAAGCTGAGAAACTGAAGAAAGGTAGAAAAATAAGGAGATGGGACTTAGATAAATTGAAGGAAAATGAAGTTCTGGAGAATTTCAGAGGGAGATTTAGGCAACAATTGACAGAAACAGGGGGAAATAAAACAGTAAAAGAGGAATGGGTAGAATTGAGAGATGAAATAGTAAAGGCAGCAGAGGACACAATAGGTAGAAAGGCAAGACCTACAAAAAATCCTTGGATATCACAGGAAGTACTTAATTTAATTGATGAAAGGATAAAATATAAAAATGCAGTAAATGAAACAGCCAAAATGGAGTACAGACGACTAAAAATGAGGTTGACAGGAAGTGCAAAATGGCTAAGCAGGAGTGGCTAGAAGCCAAATGCAAATCTGTAGAAGAATGTATAAGAAAGGGAAAAGTACATACCGCCTACAGGAAAATAAAAGAGACATTTGGGGACAAGAAACGCAACTCTACGAATATCAAGAACTCAGATGGGAAACCAGTTCTCAGCAAAGAAGGAAAGCTGAAAGGTGGATAGAATACATAGAGCAGCTCTACAAAGGAAATGAACTTAGAGACGATGTTGTAGGAAGGGAAGAGGAAGTAGATCAAGATGAAATAGGAGATACTATACTGAGAGATGAATTTGACAGAGCCTTGAAAGACCTAGGTCGGAACAAAGCCCCGGGAGTAGATGACATACCCTCAGAGCTACTAAAGTCTCTGGGAGAGCTAGCTATGACAAGACTATTTGAACTGGTGTGTAGGATGTATGAGACAGGCGAAATACCCTCAGACTTTAAGAAAAATGTAATAATCCACATTCCAAAGGAATCAGGCGCAGACAGGTGTGAAAATTACAGAACCATCAGTTTGATAAGTCATAGTTGCAAAATTTTAACACGAATTATCTACAGGAGAATAGAAAAGCTGGTAGAAACTGACCTCGGAGAAGATCAGTTTGGATTCAGGAGGAACATAGGAACCCGGGAGGCAATACTCACTTTACGTCTTATCTTAGAAGATAGATTAAGGAAAGGCAAACCTACATTTTTAGCCTTTGTAGATTTGGAGAAAGCATTTGACAATGTTGACTGGAATACACTCTTTCAAATTCTGAAGTCAGCAGGGGTAAAATACAGGGAAAGGAGAGTTATTTACAACTTGTACAAAAGCCAGACTACAGTTATTAGAATCGAAGGGCATGAAACGGAAGCAGGCGGTGAAGGAAAGCAAGGGAAAATTTGGAATAGGGATTAAAGTTCAGGGGGAAGAAATAAAAACATTGCGTTTTGCTGATGACATTGTAATTCTATCAGAGACAGCAAAGGGCCTGGAAGGGCAGTTGAATGGAATGGACAGTGTGTTGAAGAGAGCGTATAAAATGAACATTAACACGAGCAAAACAAAAATAATGGAATGCGGTCTTAGAAAATCAGGCGATGCTGAAGGAATTAGATTAGGTAACGAAACAATGAAGGTGGTAGATGAGTTTTGTTACTTGGGTAATAAAACAGCATGCGATGGTCGCAGTACAGAGGATATAAAATGCAGAATGGCAATGGAAAGAAAAGCATTTTTGAAAAGAGAAATTTGCTGACATCGAATATTAATTTAAGTGTAAGGATGTCTTTTCTGAAGGCATATGTGTGGAGTGTTGCCTTGTACGGGAGTGAAACATGGACGATAAGCAGTGCGAACAGGAAGAGAATAGAGGCTTTTGAAATGTGGTGCTACAGAAGAATGCTGAAGATTAGGTGGGTAGATCGTATAACTAATGAAGATGTACTGAACAGAATTGGTGAGAAAAGGAATTTTTGGCATACCCTGACTAAAAGAAGGGATCGCTTAGTAGGACACATTCTTAGACATCGGGAAATCGTAAATTTGGCATTGGAGGGAAGTGTGTGGGGTAAAAATCGCAGAGGGAGACCAAGAGACGCGTATAGTAAGCAGAATCAAGTGGATGTTGGTTGCCGTTCTTATGAGGAGATGAAAAGGTTTGCTCAGGATAGAGTAGGGTGGAGAGCTGCATCAAACCAGTCTCTGGACTGAAGACCATAACAACATTATAATTAATTTGCCGAGACAAGTTATGTATCAATGTGTATAAGTAAAGTGCCCACCATACGAATTTTCATGTTGATAGAGATCTCCTCGTCTTTTAAAGGTAAAGTGTGAAAAATTTCATCAACATCAGAATAAAACTGTATTTTCGTTGAAATCCGTCGAAAAGTACCTTCCGACATCCAATCACCGGATTTTAGATTTCTCTTCGTCTGTTCCTTCGGATTTTCCCTATTGTTTTTTTTCTAAACCATCCCAATATCAAAACAAAAACAAAAAATAAAAATCGGCCAAGCCATTTCTGAGCTTTAGCGAGACTTAGGTTGGTTTAACGCACAGATATTCATTTTTATATAGCATTTAAAGAGGCAGATGTGTTTATATTGCATATAAATCTACACTTTTATTCCAATCTTGAAGCAATTTTACTCTCTTGACCATCAAAACAAGAGGAAGATCACTGCCTACATAAAATTTCATATTGTGCTGGGTATGAATTGAAGACTGTAAGTTCCGAAACCATTGTTTGCCTATTCTTTATATTTCGTGATTTATGTTCCCTAGTGGTTATGAGGTAATTCAGTATTTACATCTATTCTGTTGGGCAGGTCCAAACTTTAAAGAAAACATTTCATTATAAAAGGGAAAAATAACAAGTTTTTATCAGGATACCGTGGTACTGGACAATGACGGGAGCTAGACAGATGTTTTTTGAATATACGTCATACCCAGTGAATCAGTATTCTTTCATGGTGAAATATTACGTACGATCTACTGTAGATAATTGTTAGACAAAATAATTTATTGACAGTTGGCAGCATTTCACGATCACGCTCTGTATCTCCTCATTAACAGTTTTAACAATCACGATTTCAGACACGCAGGTACATACAATTCCACAGTCGATTCTATCAGATACTTTATATGTAATACGAACAATCTAAATAAAATATGTATTTTTATTACACACTTTCAAACTTATTATGAGGTCTTCAGTGTGTCCGGAACATGAAAAAACATCTAAACCTCATCTCTCCCGCGGAACGGCGAAGGGCTCATAACGGATCGTAAACAGCTGGCTTGTACAAAAAAATCGCCTTGCGTGTTTTACGGTTCACTTAAGGTTTTTCTGTAGTCTTGTGATTTTTTTTCTAAATGTTTTTGCCAAAAAGTAATACAATACAAACAGTAATTATATAATCCATTAAATTTCGGGAATGCAGCCGCGCAAAATCCACTTCTTCTACTGATACTTCGGTCACGTACTGTACGGCCATTTTCAGAGTGAGTGCAAGACTGTCGAAGAGGTGCTGGGCGCGGCCTTATCAGCCTGATCGCGGTGGCAATGCGCGTGCGCGTCACAGATGCTGGTGTACTGCATATCGAAGTACTCACACGCGTGCGCCCCCCGTGGCGGAAGCGCGACGGTGTTCACTTATCGATATATGCTCGGCGACGGCAACACCATGACTTCTCTGCAATACCAGTACTCCAAGCGCAGGATTCCCAGCTTTGTCTAAATTAAAACATTTGGGCCGTTTTCACCAACAGATGTTGAGAGTTAACACGGTTGTTAGACTATGTAGCATTAGTTAAAACAAACATTGCATTACATCAACTTATGTCAGCTTAACACTCGTGTTAAATCTCGTCTTAAACTAACACGAGGTATAGACTGTCGAAACAAGTTGATTTGAAGATTACCGAGGAATTGCAGGAGAGGTTGGAATATCGATCCAATAGAAATATGCCGATCTCACCTTTGCTTCAAGTGTTAATTACGTTGCTTTTTTATGCGACAGGTGCGTTTCAGTCTATGGTTGGAGACAATATTCGAGTATCAGTTGCTTCAGTAAGCAGAATTGTGGCGAGAGTGTCATAAGCCATTGCAATTTTAAGACCTAGGTATGTGACATTTCCTTCTGGTGATGAACGAGCTCGTGTAGTGTTAGATTTCTACGAAAATTTCCACTTTCCTCGAGTTTTAGGTTGCATAGATTGCACGCACGTAGAAATACAATCCCCTGGAGGTAACAGAGCGGAAATGTACCGTAACCGCAAAGGCTATTTTTCTGTGAATGTTCAGGTTATTTCTGACAGTAACCTCCTAATCAGAAACATTGTTGCACGTTGGGCCGGTTCGGTACTTGATAGTACAATTTTCAACGCTTCACACATTAGAGCTCAGTATGAGATTGGAGCTATCACTGAAGGAGTTCTACTGGGCGATAGTGGATACCCACTAAGAAAATACCTATTGACTCCTTAGCTGCGTCCAGCAACAAGAGCGCAACAAAATTATAATGCTCTTGTAATTTTTTTCCCACGTTGCATCTTTCTTTAACTTTTACGTTTGCCACATCTTTCTTCTTATTTTCTATAATATCTTTATATTTCGTTATTAGTTCAACTAATAATTCTTTCTCCAAAGATGAAAAATTTGTCCCACGACTTATCTTCAGATTTTGTTCATCCGCCATTGTTTCAGTTGTGTGCTTACGTTAATCAAATATTGGTGGCAAAGGAAACTAAAAACAAAAGCGCATCGTAGTACGTTCAGAAAATCATACGTATCATTCACAGCCTTCTAGATCTGCAATATTTACAATTCTCTCAGCGTTAACACGTGTTTGTTAACATTTTCAGGAAACAAGTTCGTGAAATGCTAGAATTTTAACAGCCTTGTAAACGATTTAACAAATGTTTCGTTACATTTGCTAATGCCACTTTTAACATCTGTTGGTGAAAACGGCCCTTTGCATCTGTTTATTAAGTTGTCGGCCGGTCTAATTTCAACAGCTTCCTTAAATATAGCATCCCAAAACGAAGATGTAGGTGTCAAAATCTTCACATCACTATAGTTCATGGAATGACCAGTTTCTATGCAATGTTCAGCTACAGCTGGCTTATCTGGGTGTAATAGGCGAGTATATCTTCTGTATTCGAAATGTTCAAATGTTTGTAAAGCTTCTGGGACTTAACTACGGGATCTCAGTCCCTAAACTTACAAACTGCTTATGAACTAACTAATACTAAGGACGGCACAAATATCCATGCCCGAGGTGGGGATTCGAACCCTCGACCGTAGTGGCCGTGCAGACCGACTGGCGCGCCGCAGTCCCCTCGGCCACCGCGGCCGACTGTATTCGACGCATCTCTCGTGGACAGTGCGTGTTGTCTGGCCTATATATAGATTTTCACAATTTCCGCATGGGAATCAGCTAAGTGAAATTTGGCAGAGGTAGCACGTTAGTAGCGTCTGGTAAGTTGCGTCTGGCTAGGGCGGTCTGTGCTGCAGTGTGCTCACTCAATGCCCGCTGCCAGCTGACGCCGTAAATTCCTTTATTTTTCCGCTGAAAGAGACACAATACGTTGTCTTGGCATTGATTTCACAACCGACCTTCGGCGCTCGGTAGCCTTCAACTGCAGACGCGTATTGAATCAGAGCACAGGAGGTATAACTGATTTCCGTGCTGGGCTTACGCAGCCTTGCAGCTCATACAGAACAAGGTGCTACGTATCACAAGCAATGCTCTACGATGCTCGTAGACAGCGGATCTTCAACGAGAATTCAAATGTTTGTAAATCTATCGGATCAAACTGCGTGGTCATCAGTCCATAGCTTACAAACTACTTAAACCTAGTTAAACCAACCTAAGAACAAACACACACACCCATGCCCTAGGGAGGACTCGAACCTCCACGGCGAGCAACCGCGCGCTCCGCAGCGAGACGCTTTAGACCGCTCGGCTACTCCACCGCGGCTTCAACGGGAATACCGCCTTGACACTCTTCAACAACAACTCTTACGGAGATATTCAAAAGACACGCTGCACGGCTGTATAAAAACTCTGGACACTCGAGTAATCCCTTCATCCTTAATCCGGGCAACTATGATCATAACCATAAATAGAAAAACAATCGACCCAAAACACCCTTTCTGAGGACCAGATAAGAACCTACGGTACGCTGAACAAACACAAACAAAATCATTGTTCGTCGAACCCCTGCACCACAGCACAATTGACTGGCTATGCCAGATGAGCTCTTACCGTCGACAAACTAGCAGCATCAGAGTAAACGAACAAGTCCGAAACATAAACAAATCCCACACGCAACGCACACATTCAGAGGCCGATACCAAAAATCGACCACTCATCCGTCAATCTTGATTGTTGTAGGCAGCAGTCGCTGATGGTGGCCTAGGAGACGACTCATGAAACCGGTCTTACAAACTTACGACAAACACGTAATGAAAATGGTACCGAGCTTGCACGATACCCAGCAACTAACATAACCAAACCCTTGCATGATCTGTCGCAGATAGCAAGAAATCCGCTACTACTCTTACTATCAGCTCCTCATTGTCACAGAGTTTATTCCATTGGCATTTCACTTGGCACTTTTTTCCTCTGGCCTCAAATAGCACTTATGCCAATAAGTTCTCGACTACTTTCTATCGCCAGATGGATCGTATTAATTGGTAACCATATCCGCAAGTCTTTTGCAGTCTCTGACACAATTACTATGTCATCGGCTAAAGATCTGGAAGAGCAATTGAATGGAATGGACAGTGTCTTGAAAGGAAGATATAAGATGAACATTAACAAGAGTAAAACGAAGGTAATGGAATGCAATGTCAGAAAATCAGGTGATGCTGAAGGAATTAGATTAGGTAATGAGACAATAAAAGTAGTAGATGAATTTATTTATTTGGGTAGCAAGATAACTTCTGACGGCCGAAGTAAAGAATACATAAAATGCAGACTGGCTATGGGGAGAAAAGCGTTTCTAAAGAAGCGAAACTTATTAACATCCAATATTAATTTAAATGTTAGGAAGTCCTTTCTGAAAGCATTTGTCTGGAGTGTAGCATTGTATGGGAGTGAAACGTGGACGATTAGGAATTCAGATAAAAAGATGATAGAAGCTTTTGAAATGTGGTGTTACAGACGAATGATGAAAATTATATGGGTAGATCACGTAACTAGTGAGGAGGTGCTTAACCGAATCGAGGAGAAAAGGAGTTTCTGGCATATTCTCATTAAGAGAAGGGATAGATTAGTTGGACACATTATTAGACATCAAGGAATTGTCAACTTAGCATTAGAAGAAAGCGTGTGGGGTAAAAATCGTAGGGGAAGACCGAGGGGCCGGCCGCGGTGGCCGAGGAGACTAAGGCGCTCCAGTCACGGTCTGCACGGCCACAACGGTCGGGGGTTCGAATCCCCCCTCGGGCATGGATATTTGTGCCGTCCTAGTTCGTAAGTAGTTCATAAGTAGTTTGTAAGTTTAGGGACTGATGACCCCGTAGTTAAGTCCCATAGACTATACAAACATTTGAACATTTTTTGAAGACCTAGGGACGAATACAGTAAGCAGACTCAAAAGGATGTAGGTTGCCGAACGTATTCTCAGATGAAGAGACTTGCACAGGACACGGTAGTGTGGAGAGCTGCATCAAACCAGTTTGCGGACTGAAGACCACAACTACAACAACATCCACAAGTGCGGAATACATCAGTTCTCGCTCCTCTGCACCCTACATTAGAAATACTAAGACATGCAGAGGTGACAGTAGACATATTGAGTTGGTTACCATACTAGTGCTAGGGTGGGGGGGGGGCTACACTACTATTAAAAAGAAAGAAAAAAGACGTCTTACAACTGCAGACATCCTCTAAGGGACGCCATGTGCTGTGATCTGCCTGCAATCGCGCCTCCCCCGTGTTGCCAATGGCGTGCTGGTGGCATTGTGCTGTTTTTTGCCCTACTCTAGGCTACTAACACTAAAAGTGCGCCGCGCGGGAGTAGCCGAGCGGTCTGGAGCGCCACGTAGCGGATCCCGCGGTCTTCCGTGTCGGAGGTTCGAATCCTCCCTCGGAAATAGATGTTTGTGTTGTCTTTAGTGTAAGGTAGTTCATAAGTAGTTTGTAAGTTTAGGGACTGATGACCCCGCAGTTAAGTCCCTTAAGCTTTACAAACATTTGAACTAAAAGTGGGCCGTTTTTCGAGGCCTTTTGACAGCTGGAAATTTAATCTGCAAATAAGATATTAACCGTCCACGGAGACGAAAATTGAATACATGGACGTTTAGAAGAGAAAATATTCCACTGTTTTTCTCTCTTATATTGGCCCACTTATGTTACGGTAGTAACACTAAAAGTGGACCTTTGCGAACGTCTTTTGACAGCTCGAAATTTAAATGAAATAACGGCTTAACTATTCATCTGACACGAAAATTGAATAACCCAATTTGTAGAGGAGAAAATTCTCTACCACTCTGCTCTCTAATGTTTTTTTTTTTTTTTTTTTTTTTTTTCATATCTCGTACCGTTTCAGAGATATTTGCAACAATAACGGCGATTTTGGGATGTATGTCTGTCTGTCCGTCTGTCTGTCTGTCTGTCCGTAACGTGATCCTTGTTTTTAAGACGAACCGTTCAACCGATCAGCACCAAATTTTAGAGACATGATTGTAGGACGTCAGAGACCAGAACCTCCCTTTTTCAAATTTTTCGGACACAAAATACGGTAGTAAAACCAAAAAACTGACGTTTGTAATATAACTGTAATTGCAAACGAACCGTTCATCTGACACGAAAATTGAAAAACCTAATTGGTAGAGG
Source organism: Locusta migratoria (assembly GCA_026315105.1). NCBI lineage: Eukaryota > Metazoa > Arthropoda > Insecta > Orthoptera > Acrididae > Locusta > Locusta migratoria. The sequence goes on from CM048746.1 coordinate 661,021,231, forward strand.
AGAAAATTCTCTACAATTTATCTACCTTATATTTTTTTCATATCTCGTATCGTGTGAGACATATATGCATAAATAACGGAGATTTGACGCCCTTCATTGAATTAACGAAAACCATCCGTTCGGAGATGTCTCCCGACATTCCTCGCGTATTTGATGATTTTCTTATTGTAACTTACACGTTGTCGTTTCAAAGCAACGGCACACTGAGGAATGAACAAAAACACGTCGTTCTTCGTACGATAAATGATAATCTAATGTCTACAAATGCCATAGTAACATCACTTAACATCGGCTATCAATAGTATGAGACTAAAGAATTTATACCCGTAGCGTAGTGGGCAAGGTGGTGGACGGTGACGCGAAAGGTCGGTGGTTCGAAACCCGCCACTACCTAAATTTTTTTCCTTAAAGGATTTCAGACACTCATATATATATAGGTGCCTTGGTCGCATCGGGGCTCTCTGGCCAGAGGACGTACCGGCTGTGGTAAGCGCTGATGTTGTCATAAACGGGATCTGCGCGTGAGACAGGCAGCCTGGAATGCGCTGTCAACTCGGAGCCGCGGCGGAGTGGCCAAGCGCTTTGAGGCGCTTTGCTGCGATGTGCGAGGCCGCTACCCGTCGGGGGTTCGAATCCCCCTCGGACATGGTGTTTGTGCCGTCCTTAGTATTAGCTAGTTCGTAAGTGGTTTGTAAGTTTAGGGACTGATGACCCCGCAGTTAAGTCACTCAAGCTTTACAAACTTTTGAACATTTGTCAACTGGGAGAGGCGGTGAGCGCGTCAATGCCCGGCCCGGCTGTTTACAAACGTCGGCAATCGCTCCGGCCGCAGCGGTGTGCCCCGGAACAAGTGGATGCAAAGTTTAGGTGATCATAGCCAATGCTCACGAGCATTTATTCTGGTCAAGTTTTCATCTACATAGATACTATGCAAATGATATTTAAGGGTCTGGCAGAGGGTTCATTAACCACTTTCATAACCTCTCTCTACCGTTCCATTCTCTAATAGCACGCGGGAAGAAAGAACACGTAAATCGTTCCGTTTTCGATCTGATTTCTCTTATTTTATTGGGATAGTCATGTCTCCCTATGTAGGTGGGTGCTAGCAAAATATTTTGACCTTCAGAAGTAACGAATAACGTCGATCTTATAATGATTTCCACCTCAAATTGTGCAACATTTCCGTGACGCTTTCCCCCCGTAACGTGATAAAACAAAACGAGCTGTCCTCCTCTGAACCTTCTCAATGTCTTCCGTCAGTCCCACCTGGTGAGGGTCCTACACTGGGCAACAGTACTCCAGGAGAGGACGCACAAGTGTGATGTAGGCAGTCTCTTTGGTGGAGCTGGTGCATCTTCGAAGCGTTCTGTCAATGAAACGTAACCTTTGGTTGGCCTAGCTGAAATTTGTAATTATTTATGGCAAAAATAGACTGTCAAAAAGGAAGGCCGTAAAATGTATGAAAAAGGAATTAGCAGATAGCGGACTCAATGAACTACGCTGTGCTCGCAGCTGTGGCCAGCTGGCGCTCGGCCGCCATGTTGGTTGGGTGTCGCGCTCTCAGCCGGCTTCATTTCACTGACACTGTGAGGCCTCTCTCTGTTATTCTGTCGCGAGCCACAGGTTGAAGAATACTGCTTTAAAGAACTGGAGATTAGACTTACTAACACATTATAACCAGTAAACGAAGGCTTCCGCGGCCGTTGTCATTGTTGATAAAACTCTTCTGGGTTTTGGACCGCATCGGCAAATTGACGGTGCGATTCAATACCCAGATGAATCGCATCGTCCATATATCAAATATTTCACCGACGTTTCGGCCACTATTGCAAGCGGCCATCTTCTGGGTGCTACGTAACACCCAGAAGATGGCCGCTTGCAATAGTGGCCGAAACGTCGGTGAAATATTTGATATATTGACGATGCGGTCCAATACCCAGAAGAGGTTTATCAACATTATAACCTACTTGTTTCCGGAAAAAACTGACGAAAGAGGCAGGACGCAGTGTGACTCAGCTGTCGAGCGGTGCAGAATCTTACGACCTCTGGTGAAGGCGACGTTTGGACGCGCGGCGATACAGCTTCGTGCAGTGAAGCTACCTACGGTCGCAAGGAAGTCCTCACTGCGTTCGTCTGGTAGGGAATCGGTTGTTCTCTGTCGTCTACGAATCGGCCCTACATGGCTGACGCATGGCCACCTTCTTCGGCGGGAGGACGCACCACAGTGTGTCTGTGGCGCCCCCTTGACAGTGGTCCACATTCTGGTGGACTGTCCACTTTTAGTTGCCTTGCGACAATCTTTTAATCTGCCAGATGCGCTTTCGTTTATGCTAGGAAACGATGCTGCTATGGTTGAACGTGTTTTAGATTTTATTCGCGCAGCTGGTTTTTATAATGTGATTTAATGGTAGTGTTTTTCATTTTTATTTTTTTCGTTTTTACTTGTATCCTTTCCTCATATTTACCAGTGATTTTTACTCTTTGACTTGTTAACGCATTTCCTTAGGAACGCTTGACACAATGTTTTATCTCTCAGAACGGAACAAGGGACTGATAACTGATAACCCTTGCTGTTGAGTCCCTTCAAAAATCCAACAACAACAACAACGATACAGACGAGATGGAGGCGGTGAGACCCAGCGTGAGGTCTGCAGAGGAGGCGTGTTGCAACGGCGGCGGTGCTGAGATAACATCACCAGACCCGCCGGCCATTACCGCCCTCTGTAATGGCTGTTATTACACGCCAGCGTCTCAATTAACAGGGAACGGCCACTTGTCTTAAGAGCTGACAAACGAGCGGCTTCTCACTTTCCGGCGAACGCCAGATTTCCGTTGTGTTAACTACGCAGCCGCGTTCCCAGCAGTATGCACTGCACATGTCCTGCCGGTCTTCAGTCCCAAGACTGGATCGATGCATCTCTCCACGTTCCCTTAACCCGTGTAAGCCACTTCATCTCCGAATACGAACCTGCTTACTGCTTTCCTCTCTCGGTCTCCTTATGCGAGTTTTACCACACGCAGTTAACTGCAATACAAAATTGAAGATTTATTGATGTCTCGGATTGTGTCCTACCGAGATTTATTTTTAACTAGCATAAACCCGCGGCTCCGCTCGCGTGTTGGTTCATTATGGTAGATAAGCTATCATTCAGTAGTGTGCTATGAGACCGGTTTTGAAGGATGAAATGAAATACAATACCTTCTTTAGAAACAAACATTTTTAATCAGCATTCAATTAAAAAAATAAAATTATGTGAAATGCTTAATGGTTGACAATAATACAAACATTATTCCTTATAGACTGTGTTGCAACATCAAAATTCAAATGTCCAAATGTTTGTATAGCTTATGGGACTTAACTACGTGGTCATCAGTCCCTAAACTTACAAACTACTTATCAACTAGCTAACTCTAAGGACGGCACAAATGTCCATGCCTGAGGGGGGATTGGAACCTCCAACCGTAGTGGCCGTGCAGACCGTGACAGGAGCGCCTCAGTCCCCTCGGCCACCGCGGCCGGCTTGCAATATCTCAACACGTATGGTGAGAGTAATGTCCAAATCGATTTTAATTTAATTTTAGGGCATTCTGGTAAAATACGTTATTTGTTTTAAAAGAAATTTCTTTTTTACTGCTTTATTTATTTATTCTTACCCTTACAGAGAAAGAGCTGAAGACATTGTAGCGCGCATAGACCAAAGATATGGTCTGTGAAATCACATATCGCTGTATGTAACCTCCTTGCTATAGAGTCACAGAATAAGGAGTATACAAAAAGGAAACTCCCGCTGCAGTCTGTCGTCCAAAATTTAGTGCGCATGCGCGGAATCGGCCACCTTGAAAAGCAGTAAACGCGTGGACTCTCCCTACTCTGTGGCGTGGTAATGCGCCGCCTTTGTTTGTTAATTGTGTATTTTAGCTGCCTGAATTGCATAAAAGTAAACAAGTATTAGGTGAAATGAAAATAAAGAACTGTGTGTCAGTAGGTGTAGCTGTTCCGTTTTCATTACGAGCAGCAATGAAAGTAAAGACGTCCGATGGTGTTCGGCACCTAATTGCCGCAATAATTCTCATACAAATAAGGATATGAGCTTCTTCACCTTCCCAAAAGATGTTAAACGGTTAGTGAACGTCGCTATATGTGTGGCAAAAGTTAAATGTTACCAGTTTCGAATGAGAACAATGTGTGCATAATTATTAAAAGTAGCCTTGCTTCTTCACTTGACGATAACTCCCTGTTGCTGTTGCTGTAGCAGTTCAGCAGCATCGAAATGTTAAAGTACATTTATATTTTGTAATTATAAGTTTAACGTCGCAGGCAATAATATAAAATGAAAGACAAAGAACAGTGCGTAAGTAGCGGGACTTCAACATTTTGCGCGTGCGTTCCCTTTTCCGGTTGCCCACATAGGAGAGATATGTCAGGAATTTTTAAGGCTCATCTACCTGCTCACCTTCACGTAATTTGAAGCAAACGGTAAAATTTTACTAACGGCAACGGAGGCGTAGCGTGCTAATGTTAACGACTGTTGATCCTCTTACAAGGGGAGGTCGTCAATCGGGACCCGCCGATTTCGCCCAAACTGCGTGTGTAGAAGGAGATTGGTCTCCCTATAACGTGCCTGAAATATTTCGTCTGAGTGGGCCTTAGGAAAGGAAAAAAATGCCCTAGAAAATTTTTCCAATAGTACTGTACTTTTTTATTTTTATTTATTTATTTATTTATTTATTTGCCCATTACGCTACGCCGTTTATTCACGAACAGAGCGCTGAATGACATGTACAGTGCTATCGAAAAACTTTCGAGAGCATTTCCTCCTTTCCTAAGGCCTACTAAGGCGAAATATTTCAGGCACGTTATGTGGAGACCCACCTCCTTCTACACACATAACTTGGGCGAAATCGGCGGGTCCCGATTGCCAACCTCCCCTTGTTACGATATTCAAACAAATGGAATAAGGGAAATAATCTTGCTGTTCTAGCTCTATGGCTGGCTGTTTCTTGTATCTACCTTTCTCTGTTCGATAAAGTAATTGTCCTCGTAAAACGAATATTGTGTTGCCAACATTAAACCATTACTCCTCCACTGCCGTAAGTAAAACTAAACCAGTCAAATCGATGACACTCATCCTGCCTCCTCCCCTTGTTCTACGCTGCTTAGACAGGTAAAATTTTACTTGCGGCAATGGAGGCGTAGTGTGCTAATGTTGGCAACGAATGCTCTTCGGATACTCAAACAAATAGATTAAGGGGAATAATTATTTTATGCTGTTCCTGCTCTATGGTTGACAGATTTTTCTATATGCCCTTCTCTGATCAGTAAATTTATTATCCTCCTAAAGCAAATACAACTTTTCCAACATTGAAACACAACTACATCACTGCCATAAGTAAAATATAACATATAGATATGTTTTAAAGGCAATATTTTTCTCCAGTGCTAAGAAACGGACTGTGAATTCAAGGAGAGCTGATAAAAATATATTTTCCAGTATTTAGTAAAACTTTTTGTCAGAGTGAGAATTTTCTATTTCTTGAAGTTCACAAACAGAGACTTCAAATATAAAACCAAAATTGAAAAAAAAAAAAAAAATTAAAAGTTATAAAAGTGACCCATTTGTGAGGTACAAATGGTGTGTAATGTTCTAGTGAATGCATATTGACAAGGAAGATAAGAGGAAAATGATAAACACTTTTTTTTTCCTTTGCTATAATTGAAACAATGTGTGCCACAATATGACAAGTACAGAGTAAGTGTGTTATGTAGTTTTATGCTTCCGCTACCTGTCCATCATTTATGTGTAATTTAACAGTTTTATATATGCCCAGACGTCATTACTTCTGTGTAATCACGTTTTACTGCTAAGTCTGACTCAATATTTTGTGCAAATTTATTCGTGTCAAATAAAAACTGGCTGTTGCAAAGTCACTTTCTTGTTTATAACTAATTTCCCAAACGTAACTTCGCGTTACTTGGGATTTTTCTGGAGATAAGCACCAAATAAAACTCTTTGATTCCATCGTACATTTTCGTAGTTTTATTAAAATTTAGGCCTACTTTTTTTCGGTGGATTACAATTAGGTGCAAGAACAGGGCTCAAAATAGAGGAGAGCATAATGAAAAGCCGTTTCCTTTCTTAAAAGGCGGTGAGGTTAGCTGCAGTTCGTAAAAAGTCCATTTCCAGCCAAAGTACTAAGTGGCTATAGTTCCGCGTTTACTGCTTTTCAATATGGCGTCGAGCGCACCCCTTGGTAACACACAGATCAAAGGCGCCGCCTCCAGCTTCCCGTTCTGTATGTTCCCTATTCTGTGATAGAGTCGCAGACGTCATCGCTGGATTTCAGTCCCAATTTTCTTTTTATAATTGGACGACTTTCAACCACCGTATCTTCCATCCACCCATAGCATGGAACTGCTATGATGTGCGACGGGACAACAATTACACACAGACCATTCTTTTTCGTTCGGTAGTTTCCGCTGCATAGCGAAATATTAACACACACACACACACACACACACACACACACACACACACTCACACTCACAATCGTAGAATTTTATATACACCGATAACTTTCCATTCCAATATACTCCACACTTTTATCATTATCAACCCTCAGGCAACAATGAAACCAATAAAACCATTTTCAAAAAGTAAATATAATTTTCAAAGAGTAACTATTGTTTCGCATTTCGTGTTATATTCTTCAAATTACTAAATATCTATCAGATCGCTATAAAACCGTGCCTAAAACCTTCCTCAGGTATAAATTAGTAACTGTACAAATATTTAAGTCTCTGCGTCTTGTCATTCGGACGTGATAAGCATACACCGAACAGACATTCACACACACACACACACACACACACACACACACACACACATATATATATATATATATATATATATATATATATATATATATATATATATATATATATATATATATATATAGAGCTACCCGATCGCCATAAACCGTGCCTAAAGCCTTTCCCGGGTAGACATTACTAACTGTACAAATTTTTAGCTCTTTGTGTCTTCTGGTTCAGACGTGATAAACGTACACCGAACAGACATTCACCATTTATAGATATAGATTTATTTACGTTTATCAAGTTCCGAAAGACACAATTGAAGATCGAGCCTCCATGGTCATCGAACAAGTCGGTATATCAGATTGTAACAAAAGAGTAGCAATAGATGAAGTGAAGCGTGTAGCAGTCCTAAGCACACGACAGGCCGAAGCAAACGTAAAAGGGACCAACAACAGAAATTAGCTTCCAGGAATTCCCCGACAGAATAGAAGGAGCTAGTCATGAGGAAACTCTGCATTTTAGCCTTGAAAGCGCGTGGATTACTGCTAAGCTTTTGGAATTTTTGTGATAGCTTATTAAAAATGGATGCTGCAGAATACTGCATACTTTTCTGCACAAGGGTGAAAGAGATGTAATTCCAATGCAGATTAGATTCCTGTCTAGTATTAACTGAAAAGGAGACCACAAGTGTATCAGATTTTAGAATTTTTTAATATTTATGGTGCGTGAAGCGCATAACTCAAATAACAATAAACCAAAGCCATTCGACGCAACTCTCAAAAATTCTCGAGAAAATCGGCTTTGAAGTTTTGCAAGTAAGCGTAAGAACCAATTATTTAATAAGTTGCAGCATCTGTCGGTGTAGCTAAGATGCTAGTGGGTTGGGTTGGGTAGTTTGGTTGGGATAGGGGGACTAAAGTACTGAGGTTGTCAGTCCCCCGGTGGGGAGGGGAAGGAGTGAGGATAGGAAAGGAGGGGAGGGGGAAAGCACGTACTCACGAAAGAACCCTGAGCCCCTGGGGGTGGGGGGGAGATGGTAGTGATCTGGTCTTACAATCCTCGGGTTGGTGGTTCGAATCCTTTCGTGTCATGTATTTTAGTTTTTTCATTGTGTTAGCTTACTTACACGGCTTTAATATCTAATGGAAATTTTTACAAAAAGTATTTTTGTTTATACGTAACATCCTATATTTTATAAAAGGTTGTTAATAATTATGGATTCAATCAGAAAACGTAAGTTATCTCGTTTTTACAGTATTTGCTTCACTATTAGTTGACGACGGTAGTCTTTCTTCAGTTTCTGAGGAGCTACGACACTGTTTTTGGAAAGTCAACCATAGCTACTAATGACTTTGTAAGCAGCTAACCTATTCATCCATTGTTTTACGTGATGACAAGGTTTTCAGCTCATATACATACACATAAACAAAAAACTGACACAATACATGGAATTAGAGATCCCAAAATGTATTATATAATTGAGTTCGAAAACGAAAATTGTATGTCACGGTGCGACCGGAACCATCGACTCTATGGTTGGGAGGCCAGAGTCCTATCACCTGAGAGACACCGACAATTGCTGCAATTGTGTTAATTATAGGCAGTTACGTGTATTTTGCAAAACTTCAAAGTCGATCTTCTGGACAATTTTTGAGAATGGCGTCGATTGGCTTTGACTGATTGTTATTTAAGTTCTCATCACGTAGCATCAATATGAAGAAATTCTAAAATCCGATACCCATCTGGTCTCCTTGTGAATCAAAGCTACTAATTCTTAGAAATAATCAAGTATTACCAACAACAAACGACGTAGTGAAAATATGTCAGAAATTTCTTGTCTCCCCAGTTCTGTCCAATACATTCTCATCAGTTACCCGATCTACCCATCTAATCTTTAGCATTTGTCTGTAGAAAACCTATTGAACCAAACTGGTATGGTTATCAGTCCCTAGACTTACAAACTTCTTAAACTAACTTATAAGGACAGCACACATACCATTGCCCGAGGGAGGCCTCTAACGTTCGGCGAGAGTGACCGCCCAGTCCGTAGCATGATGCCTTAGACCACGCGGGACATCTATAGCGCCACATTTCAAAAGCTTCTATCATCATTTGGTGGGAGTTCCTTATCGTCCACGTCTCAATGCCGTACAATGCTACACTCTGGGCAAATGCCTTCAGAAAAGACTCTATAACACTTAAATTAATATTACTAGAGGAAGCAATCTTTCTAGAGAAGCCAGCCTCGGTATCGCAAGCGGATATTTCTGCTTCAGGGACCGCGCGGACGAGAATAACCATCGGTGGTGTCTATTCATTCAGACAGCCAAGCAGCTCTATTAGTGCCTCCATCGGTGCAAAATGTCATGAAGCCCTTTCGAAGCCGGGAAAAATGAACAAGGTAAACCTCTTGTCTGTCGCTGGTCACTCGGGAACCAGTGGCAGTGAACAATCTGATACGCTGGCGAATAAAGGCTAGAAAGCAACGTTTATTGTACCTGAACTTGTCCTCACAGTCGGGTGTTTGTAAAAACAAAACTGCGTAGCAAGAGCGAGGATATTGGACTAAGATCAAAAAACAAAAACGTGGCAAGATAATCATGCCGAAGACAAGGCTCAAGACAAGTTCTGTAATCATGAACCTGAACAGGAGACTAATTTCCCGGTAGGACTAACCACGGGAAGGATGTAGACAATGAAGGCCCGAAGTATAATCCGTATGGTTAGGTGGCCGAACCACACTAACAAACGGTGTTTTCTTCTATCTTCTGACCGCGAATGCAGAACGGCGGAGGAGCAAACTATAGAATGCATTGTCACACAGCGTCCACTGCCAGGATTTAACGGTGATTTGGGGAATTTGCATCAAGTGGGTCAAAGTCCTCTCAACTAGCTATCAAATTTTGACATTTCCACTTAACTGTAGATACTTTCGTCCAATTGTAAAACCATACTAAACATAAAAGTTTATTATTTTTTTACTTTGCACAATCGTTTATTATTGTTATTATTTTACATTCTATGATCGGAAATGCCATGACTGCGAGGCCATCACACGACTTACCATGTCCTCCACCGGCCGCAGTAAACAAAAGGTTAGACCAGTATCTCGAGTGTCTCGGCAGACTTCTCTAACATTTCCATCTTCTTCGTTCTCAGACAGCGGCAACTCCGCCGTAACAGCAGAACGCTCTCGATTCGTATTTACTCGGAGAATTTTAGACCTGCGAAATCCACTCATGCGCTGCCCGTCTACTGTTTTTTATATTTTTATTTTTTAAGGGGGGAAAATTAGATGCTCCAGTAACATTACGCAGGGACGTACTGTACATAGCATTTTACTAAACAGGGAAAAGAAGTGGCGCTTTCCCACACTGTCTCGTAGTGAATTAAGCCAAGAGAAACGAGGAACAGAGTGACTTCGTACTTGTTCGATGTATAGTTGTAACGAAGCATGTTGGGATGTATTACCATCTGCTTGCATTACTGAACCTCCCGATACCAGTGTTGCATAATTATAGGTATGTGTGTAATTAGCTTATAATAATTTTTTCCAGAACTTCTGTTATTATTTTTTCTAAAGTGTCAGGCTGAAGTTATTTTCTATTATTTGAGTTCGTAGAAGTATGTTTGATTAGTTTATACCAGAGGTGTATTGTTATAACTCATAAATTAGGCTAATTAGTATATCTGATAAAACGAAGTAAATTCTTTTCCCATAATATTTACGTAGGTATTATTATGTTTCACTAGTAATATTAGGAAAGTTTTGTCCTCATTAGTGTCTGTGTAATTACCGTATTTTACGAAATTGTTGTTGACAAACCTATTTCATTAACTAAGTAAATAAACGCAATTAACATAACTGAGATTTATATATCAATTTACTCAGTTTTATTTACGCTTTTACTGTCATTTGATGTCGCAGAAGTTTGTTTAATTAGCAAATATTAATTACCTCTTGCCAGAGGTGTATTCTTATAAGTCATATTTAGGCTAATTAGTATATCTGGCCCAATTGTTAACTTTTCTATAATAATTAATATAATTTTCATAATTAACAATACAAAAATTTCAGACTCATTGTTTGGATGATATAAACAGGATGCTTTCTCGCCATGCAGAGGAGTCTGGTGTCATCATTGATCTGACGCATAATGCACGTCACTTTGAACCCTAATTTTGAACAATTTTGTAGAAGTTGTTCAATGTTAGGCGTTTAGAAAGTCTATCTACAGTAATTAGTTCTTCATATTTGTTCCACATTGTACACATCGGACTTAAGTATTCTACACACGAACTGTGTAAATTTGTGTTATTGATGTGTGGAATATACGTACTGAATTATAGTGATTGTTATTAATGAGACTTGTATCACAGTCTATCACAGACAGTCGGGAAACTCTCCAAGAAAAAAATTGCAGCTGAAGCGATACTAGCGCTCCAAGCGGTCAGTAGGGAATGACAGTCGAATGTGTTGTTGTTGTTATGGTCTTCAGTCCGGAGACTGGTTTGATGCAGCTCTCCACCCTACTCTATCCTGAGCAAGCCTTTTCATCTCCTCATAAGAACAGCAACCCACATCCACTTGAATCTGCTTACTATACGCGTCTCTTGGTCTCCCTCTGCAATTTTTACACCACACACTTCCCTCCAATGCTAAAATCACGATTCCCTGATGTCTAAGAATGAGTCCTACCAAGCGATCCCTTCTTTTAGTCAGGGTATGCCAAAAATTCCTTAACTCGCCATTTCTGTTCAGTACCTCTTCATTAGTTATGCGATCTACCCACCTAATCTTCAGCATTCTTCTGTAGCACCACATTTCAAAAGCCTCTATTCTCTTCCTGTCCGCACTACTTATCGTCCATGTTTCACTCCCGTACAAGGCAACACTCCACACAAATGCCTTCAGAAAAGACTTCCTTACTCTTAAATTAATATTCGATGTTAACAAATTTCTCTTTTTCAAAAATGATTTTCTTCCCATTGCCATTCTGCATTTTATATCCTCTCTACTGCGAACATTGCATGTTATTTTACTACCCAAGTAACAAAACTCATCTACCACCTTCATTGTTTCGTTACCTAATTTAATTCCTTCAGCATCGCCTGATTTTCTAAGACCGCATTCCATTATTTTTGTTTTGCTCTTGTTAATATTCATTTTATACGCTCTGTTCAACACACTGTCCATTCCATTCAACTGCTCTTCGAGGTCCTTTGCTGTATCTGACAGAATTACAATGTCATCAGTAAAACGCAATGTTTTTATTTCTTCCCCCTGAACTTTAATCCCTACTCCAAATTTTTCCTTGCTTTCTTTCACCGCCTGCTCGATGTACAAGTTAAATAACATTGGAGAAAGGCAACAACCCTGTCTTACTCCCTTCCCAACTGATGCTTCCCTTTCATGCCCTTCGAGTCTAATAACTGCGGTCTGGGTTTTGTACAAGTTGTAAATAACTCTACTTTCCCTATATTTTACCCCTGCTGACTTCAGAATTTGAAAGAGTGTATTCCAGTCAACATTGTCAAATGCTTTCTCCAAATCTACAAAAGCTAAAAATGTAGGTTTGCCTTTCCTTGATCTATCTTCTAAGATAAGACGTAATGTGAGTATTGCCTCCCGGGTTCCTATGTTCCTCCTGAATCCAAACTGATCGTCCCCAAGGTCAGCTTCTACCAGCTTTTCCATTCTCTTGTAGTTAATTCGTGTGAAAATTTTGCAACCATGACTTATCAAACTGATGGTTCTATAATTTTCACACCTGTCTGCACCTGATTTCTTTGGAATAGGGATTATTACATTTTTCTTAAAGTCTGAGGGTATTTCGCCTGTCTCATACATCCTACTCAACAGTTGAAATAGTCTTGTCATGGCTGGCTCTCCCAGAGACTTTAGTAGCTCCGAGGGTATGTCATCTACTCCTGGGGCTTCGTTCCGACCTAGGTCTTTCAAGGCTCTGTCAAATTCATCTCTCAGTATAGTATCTCCTATTTCATCTTGATCTACTTCCTCTTCCCTTCCTACAACATCGTCTCTCAGTTCATTTCCTTTGTAGAGCTGCTCTATGTACTCTTTCCACCTTTCAGCCTTCCCTTCCTTGCTGAGAACTGACTTGCCATCTGCGTTATTGATATTAGTAGAGTTGCTTTTCTTGTCCCCAAATGTCTCTTTTATTTTCTGTAGGCGGTATCTACTTTTCCCCTTCTTATACATTCTTCTACAGATTTTCATTTGGCTTCTAGCCACTCCTGCTTAGCCATTTTGCACTTCCTGTCAATCTCATTTCTTAGTCGTCTGTACTCCATTTTGGCTGTTTCATTTACTGCATTTTTATATTCTCCTTTCATCAATTAAATTTAGTATTTCCTGTGATATCCAAGGATTTTTTGTAGGTCTTGCCTTTCTACCTATTGTGTCCTCTGCTGCCTTCACTATTTCATCTCTCAATGCTACCCATTCCTCTTCTACTGTTTTATTCCCCCCTGTTTCTGTCAATTGTTGCCTAAATCTCCCTCTAAAATTCCCAGAACTTCACGTTCCTTCAATTTATCTAGGTCCCATCTCCTTATTTTCCTACCTTTCTGCAGTTTTTTCAGTTTCAGCCTACAGTTCATGACTAATAAGTTATGGTGAGAGTCTGTATCTGCTCCTGGGTATGCCTTACAGTTTATAACCTGGTTCCGGAATCTATGTCTTACCATTATAAAATCTGATACCTTCCGGTGGAATGGCACAGTGCAAACTGAGGAGTTGCCGTTTTTAATGCTGTTACTTTCATATTTTCTGGGCACTGTGAACTTTCTAATACAAATACGAAAACATCATTAATGTAATATCACTGTTTCTGTTAATGGCAGTCTATAATTTAACAAACTGTCAGTGCAGTGTAATTCATACAGTTCACAATACCCAAGTCATATTAATATCGTCTGAAACTGTTTGAAAGCAGAAATGAATTGCAACGTGATGTGCTGAAGTATATAAAAGGAACTGATTATGATTATGTTCGCAGTCTCGATGCGTACTGACATTTTGCACGAGTTTTGTTTTAGCGAATTTCGGACATTGTAATGTTTTGAAAACTACATACGATTTTCACATTGTAGGGGACTAGATTCCACATCGTCGTTTAAACAATCTTTTCACTTCGTCCTTGCTTCTGTGCCTTTCGTGTACCTATCATATTTTTTTAGCTACTTGGCAGGTATCAAACTGGATATCTTCAAGAAGGTGATGTGCTAACATTAACAGCTTGTATATGGACATATTTATTTGTAGCTACGTATTCACTTTATCAAACTAGCAGGTAACCGACAAAATATGTTAGTATACAGGGTTATCATTTTTGTGAAGCTGAGGTACGAACCTAATGCAGTCATTCATACATTACTTTTATTCAGCAGTAATATTATGAAATAGATGTTTGGACGTAAATGAATTTTTAAAGATTTCTATGCCTAAAAGAATAGCTAACCACAGTAAACGAACAGCTTTTATTCATAACATTATTCTGTTACTTCTGAGCATCCTATGCAAGTGAGAGATTTCCGAATTATATTTTTGACAGTTGCTACAATTTATAGCGCCACAAAAGCTCGTAAATACGAAGTTATTTTGAAAATGCTGCTTCAGTCCAAATACACATTCATTACTCAATCGCTTCGCGGTGTGATTTTACGACCCGGCCGCTTGGCAACGCTGCATTCGCGAAGTTGCAGAAAATCACTGCGAGTTTCGCGACTCTTTATGTTCGACTCCGCTTGTATGCTGGCCATAAATGGGGACATATGGGCACTAACGAATCATTAAAGTGTCACTGAACTGCAGTTCTACGTTATTTGTAGCGGGTTAGTCCCATGAAATTTCAACCGCCGAGGACTTGAAGAAGCAACGACTTACGACGCGGTACGTTGCACAGTGTTTCCAATTAGGAGTTAATTAAGCTTTAGTCATGCCGGCTCGTTTCGAGAGGTGAACGCAATATTCAACTTGATGACTGAAAATTTTTATATTTTTTAACCATGTTTTTAATGATATTCACCCTGACGGCTCATTTCTTGGTTCCTGTGTGCGGTTTTCCCAGTGTCAGTTTTGTGGCGACACTCTCGCGATCTAGTTTCCAGGTTTCGGAACAGGTGGCGCTAATGTTTCAATTGCTGATCGCGCTGGATCTCTGACGTTTACGCCGAGGGGAGTGTTAGTTGCAGTCAAAGACCTTGTGAAACTAACTAGACTCCCCAACGGCGCTGCTGTCGCAGTATAATTTGAACCTTCGCCGGCCGCCATGGTAGAGGCAAGAGTCAGATAAATATGAGTTTTATTAGCAGGTAAAACTTGTATTAAGTAGCTACTGCGGGATATATACAAAATTGATAGTCACGTCTGTATTGTTTGACTATCCCAGTGTACATGAAGCACCATGGTGAAGAGCTTCTCAGCGTTTAAATACACAAGTAAATTTAAGAAACGAATACAAAGAGCCGCGGTGGAGTAGCCGAGCGGTCTAAAGCGTCTCGCTGCGGAGCGCGCGGTTGCTCGCCGTGGAGGTTCGAGTCCTCCCTGGGGCATGGGTGTGTGTGTGTGTGTGTGTGTGTGTGTGTGTGTGTGTGTGTGTGTGTGTGTGTTTGTCCTTAGGTTAGTTTACCTAGGTTTAAGTAGTTTGTAAGCTACGGACTGATGACCACGCAGTTTGGTCCGATAGAATTACAAACATTTGAACATTTTTGAATACAAAGATGGATTACTGTATTCCCATTTATCTCAGGAATACAAGTAGCCCTACTACTTTTGTTCAGAGATAGTTACTGTTGCTTAACAGACTGTTAGTCAAGACAATATAGGATAGAATGAAATAAATAACAGGCTTTTTTTTTGGGCAATACTGGGGGACAGGAAGATCAAAAAGTTTCATTTTATGATTGTGTAAAATAACTATTGGGGTCACGAAATTAGTTGCCTCACTGTAGATCGAATTTTTGTTTATGAAAGTAATATTAGCAACTTGTAACGCTGAATTTAAAGGCAATCTGCTTTACATATAGGTATAACAACTGAAAGAGGTTTGCAGACCTGTTATAGTTCCATATATGAATGACACATAGCCACAGTGGATGCACATTGTGAAGTTCAACTCTGTGACGATAGTTGCTGACTTTTGAGCAGTTTACTCTGCTATAAGGTATTTGGCTTGCAGCATTAAAATGCTAATTTTCTTGCTAGATACCCTAATGTAAATGTTAGATACTTTAGTTAAGACAAAGTTCTTAAAGGAGATTGGTAGTGGCTGATTGCTGTATTCACAACGTAAGAAGCTATTTTTCAGTTATGTATCTCATGCCATATTGCACTTTCACAATCGATTTTTCCATTAGCTGTTTCAGGCAGCCCTGTTACATATTTTTGATGCTATGAAATATCTAAATATTGGAGAATACAGTACTAAAGCAAAGACGTAAAGTGTGGAACTCTTCCGAAATTAATGTTTGTAGAAAAGTTTCACAATCGTAGAATATACTGAGAAAGTGCCAAAAATCGTGTCTGGCGATAAATTCCGTTCATATGCTGCACTTAGATCGCAAAAAAAGGTTATAGTTCGGTTACGTTAGGAAGAGGAAACGCTGTTGATCAATTTCTACACCGTATGTGTAATAAATTTAGAGGCAACCGATAATTGCTGTAAATTCAAAAAGTCTGAAGCTGTTTTGTAGTTATATATTTGAATTAGACATAGTTTTCGCGACTTAACGCAAATGAATACTCTCTCTAATCAAGAGTCTTACGCACATTTAAAGTTTGCCACCATAAACAATGGCCGCCGAGGCGCTCTTCAATTTGTCCGCTGTTCGGAGTGGGCCGCTTACTCGATTATGGGGGCTTGGTTGCTGTTGGACGGGCAGTAAGGGAAGGGTGGCGTTGCTGGTGGCAACACTTGCTGTCGTAACGCCGCGGTCGGGCTGTTGTTATCTTTGACGACAGACGCCACGTAGCGTCCAGCGAGCCGCGAGAGGAAGTATACGGGAAGAAGGGCCCGCGAGTCAAGTTCTCGCAGCCTCCTTGCGGGAGTCGTGACCCCGCGTGTTGTCTCTTGTGGGGGTACAGTTTGATTGCGGACGTGCTGTGCCTCGCATGTCATCCTGGCGTTCTGTAGCTGGCCGAGGTGATTCGGAAGTGAATCTTCCACCCCCTCATCCCTTACAATGACTTCTGTAATGTGTGGCGTGCTCCGGCGTTGATGTTTAGTGTGTCCCGTCTGGAAGAAATCATCACTACTAGCTTAAACCCACGGCTCCGCTAGCCTGTTGGTTGATTATGATAGATAAGCTATCTTTCAGTAGTTTGCTATGAGACTGGTTTTGAAGGATGAAATGAAATACAATACCTTCTTTAGAAACAAATCTTTTTAATCAACTGAAAAGTAGTCCTATCAGATTGCAGAAGTCTATGCACTTACCGTTTATCAAAAAATTTTCAAATGTTCATACACACACAAACACACACACACACACACACACACACACACACATTCCCCAGGGAGGACTCGAACCTCCGACGGCGAACAACCGCGCGCTCCGCAGAGCGAGGCGCCTTAGATCGTTCGGCTACTCCACCGCGGCCAGTTTATCAGGAAAGTAAGTAGTGTAGATCAAATCACAGGCACAAATACACTCGTTTCGAAGAATCCAATCACGAAATTCAACAATAATGACTGTAATAATATCACAGATCGATCACTTGATGTAATGCGCGAAACGTCAAATGGATTTTTTAAAGGGATGTATTGAAAGAAATTTCCTTTTTACTGCTCTATTTATTTATTCTTATGTTTCCTTATTCGTATGCTTATCCTTACAGAGAAAGAGCTGAAGACATTGTAGCACGCATAGACCAAGGATATGGTCTGTGGCATCACGATTTGCTGTATGTAACCTCCTCGCTATAGAGTCGGAAACGTCCTCGCTGGCCTTCAGTCCGAATTGTTTTATAATTTGAAGGACTTTCAACCACCATACCTTCCACCCCTTATAGCTATCGGCATGGAACTGCTGTGGTGTACAACGGGAGACTTCGGACAACAATTACACACAGACCATTCGGTTGTGTTTTGTAGTTTTCGCTGCAGAGCAAAATATTAACACGCACACACACGTAGAATTTTATATACACCGATAACTTTCCATCCCAATATACTAAACCCTTTTATCATTATCAACCCTCAAGTAACAAGGCAACCAATAAAACCATTTTAAAGAGTAAATATAATTTTTAAAGAGTAACTATTTTCCGCATTTCGCGTAATATTCTTAAAATTACTAAATATCTATCAGATCGCTACAAAACCGTGCCTAAAACCGTCCTCAGGTATAAATTAGTAACTGTACAAATATTTAAGTCTCTGCGTCTTGTCGTTCGGACGTGATAAGCGTACAGCGAACAGACATTCACATTTATCACATTTATAGATATAGATAATGCGTTAAACAGTAGTATCTCCTCGTTTGTACCCTTTCGCGTGGCTGCGGCTACTCAGTGCGCGGAAGTAGTTAATTGTAGCATCTTCTTCTTTGTCTTTTTTTTTTTTTTTTTTTTTTTTTTTGCCTTCTGAGTGTTAACTCAATGTGGCCATCTACAACACACAGTGGAAATGTACATATATCTAAATAAACAGACAAAACAGAAGTACATTTTGTCAAAATGGAAAGTGGAAACAAGGCGAAAACTGCATTACATTACAATTTAAATACTGTTGGAACATTTTCACATATTGACAAGCAAAACCATATATAACCAACACACTTGATGCTTATAGATTGTGTACAGTGATCTTAATAAATTTAATTATGATTTTATATACACGAATGTCTTTTGCAAACAAAAGGGAAGACATTCACCAATGTTTGCAGGAAGTTCAAACGTTCTCGTTCAAATTTGGGGCAGCTGAACAGGATGTGGTTGATATCAGCTTCCGTTTCAGGATCACACTCACATGCCGCCGAATCGTAGACGTTGATCCGATGTAGATGTTTTGGATAAGAGGCGTGATTGAAGCGAAGACGAATAATGGTAGAAATCGCGGATCGGTCCAGATGAGTCCTCATAAACCACGGCTGCGTAGAAATCCGAGGTTGCAGCACAGCGTAAGAAGCGCCTTTCGTTTCTTGGGAAACATTCCACATCTGTTGCCACTGTTTTTTGCGTATTCCTTGACCGCAGATAAGAAGTCTGTGTATGGTAGTTGTAGGTCCAAGACAGTGCCTAAGGATGCCGCTCGTTTAGCCAATGCATCAACTTCCTCATTGTAGCAGATACCAGCGTGAGAAGGCACCCACAGTAAATTAACTGTCCGTCCCGTATTTGTACAGCGAATATATGCCGAAATCACATCCAGAATAAATCAGGCCACTGTTCTGCAACGAGGCGACTGAATCCGTTATTAACAGTGTTACTTCCTAAGCAAGTCACATTAAAATAGAAGACTGGAATCTGGCAGCCAAGTGTTCGTAGATCGTATTCAAAAGGAGGCGGATACGGTGAACAACGCACAGAACGTATCATAGGAGATCAAATGTCGAAGCTGGTACAAATGGCTGGAGGTATATTCCTTTTGTAAGAGGCAATCCATAGTCGATAAATGGTGTCTCTGTTTCTGCAGACTGAACTGTCCATGAAAGCCATTCCTTGAAAGTAGAATTTATCTGACAACATTTGACGCCTAATGCTCAAGGGCATCTCTCCTGCTTCCACTGAAAGGGCGTTGGTGGGGGTCGATCGCATGGCTCCAAGACAGGTTCGGATGGCTCTATACTGAAGAGTATCGAGTTTCGTGAGATGAACCTTCGGTGCATTGTGGTACAGATGACAGCCATAGTCAAGCCGAGATCGAAAAAACCCCCGATACATGGTGAGTAAAGTGCTCTGGTGCGCACCCCACCACACTCGGGTGAGTGATCGGATTACATTCAGGCCCTCTTCACACTTGGTAACCGTGGCTCTGATATGGGGCGCCCAGCTTAGCCGAGAATCAAAAATCATCCCCAGGAAACGTGCTTGAGGTTTTATCTGGAAAGTGTACGTTCCACACGTAATGTGGTCATCTATGAGATTCAGTGTTGACTTGTGAAATGGGACGATTACTGATTTCTCAGCCGATATATCCAGCCCATTAGTAGATAGCCAATCATCAATGTGTGCAATGGTACAAAGTAATGCCGTTTTAGCCTGATGATACGAATCAGCAGTAGAATAGACACATAAATCATCTGCATACTGCAAGATTTTTGTGGGAGACATTATCATGCGTTCTAGTTCATGCATATACAGCGTGTACAGAAGGGGGCTTAAAATCGCACCTTGTGCCAAGCCCTGGGAGACAAGAAAAGGTCCCATCCTGTTACATTGGTACCGGACATAGATCGTTCTGTTTGCAACCAGGGTACTGATGCCATAAATCATCCGTGAAGGAATTCCGAATCCTGCCAGCTTGTCCAAGAGAATCGGTATCTGAACACGGTCATAAGCTCCCTTAACGTCGAGAAAAGCACCGATCACTGTTTACTTCATTTGAAAGGCTGAAGTGATATCCACAGTAAGCGAAAATAGATTGTCTATCGTCCCTTTGCCTTTCCTGAAGCCATATTGACTCCGAGGTAACAAGTTATTCTTTTCAAGCCACCATTCCAGCCTCTTTTTCACCATGCGTTCCAGCGTCTTTACAACACATGACGACAGAGCAATCGGTCGATAGTTTGAGGCCGCATTTGGATCTTTGCCACTTTTCAGTATTGGAATAATTACTTGAGTCGTCCATGTGGCTATGAGATCTTGTTCCATCCAACACCAGTTAAAAATAGATATCAGCAATTCTTTCGCCTCCTCGGGCAGATTTTCTAACATTGAATAGTGAATACAATCAATGCCGGGACAGCTGTCGCTCGATGATTTAATGGCTTCGTGGAGGTCTTCTTTCGAGAAGGGACGAAGGAGAACATGATGACGGTCTTCAGCAAGAGGGAGTGGAAAATTTGCAAACGGAACCGTAGGAGGAGCGAGTTTCGCTACAAACCCCTCTAACCAGTCCGCGGTAGCAGGAGCAGGGGATGGCAGTTGGTTTGTTCTAAAAGCCTTTGTCTTGTGCCAGATGCTTGCCAAAGTAATTTCATTTGTGAGGGAGGAGCAAAATTTTATCCAGTTGTCCTCTTTCGTCTTCTTCAGGATATTTCTAACTCGCGCATTCACTTTTCTCACAATGAGGAAATTTTCCAACGTAGGATTTTGACGATAGGTTTTCAGGGCGAATCTGCGTTTAGCAACTTCTCTAGAGCATTCGGGGGGGGGGGGGGGGGGGGGAGGAGGGGGGGACGGTGCTTCACAACAGTAAATTCATTCTTCTTAGGAATACTGATATCCGCAGCGGCATTTATAGCATTGACTAAAACTTGGTATGCATCTTCAACCGGTAAGTTACGTGACGTGTTTACGAGTTCCCGCCGAACTGTGTCCCTATATGCGCCCCATTTGGCCGCTTTGATTTTCCATCGTCTGCAGTTCGCGCAAGAACAAATTAGTTTCTTGAGGTATGTGATTAGGCGTCGTCGCTATTTTTTTTCTGATACACATCTAGTATCAGGCTAGTCCTGAGCATCTCACGACGGCTCGCAATACTTTGACAGTGTGTATTCTCTTGCAGTGCCTACTGGCGTAGATGCCTCTATGTTCCACGTTCCGATACGATCCGGAAATCTGAGTGTATTCGGAGTAGTTTTGAGCGTCTGTGTATATAATTGGATCTATGAATAGGCATTGCTGCCGTTGTGTGTGTGTGTTTCTTTTATTTTACCTTTTTTTGTTTTTCTTGTTTAGCAATAAGTTATGTAATGGGTGGTGACTTGTTTGAATTCCCGGGACTCGTTTGTAACGTAACTGCCTGATCTGTGGACGAGGTATACTATTGTACAATAGTAAACCTCCTACACAGATCAGGCAGTTACGTTACACAAGTTACTAACGAGCTGTGTGGGTATTCACTCAGAACCTCTAAATCTTTTATTTAACTTTATTTGCCTCTGACATGTTAGTGTTAAGCTAAATTACCGTGTAGAATGGTGTGCCACCTAATTGCCTAGTTGGTAAGAGCCTCGTTAATTATTTATATCTGTACTGTATCTACCTATAATACTATGTTGGCGATTTACTAATCTTGCAAAAGGTTATTTCGTGGCATTTATTGTGGTGACACGTTAGCTGTCTCCTCAGAATCTAGTGTTTACGTAGGTTCCCACCTGTCGTCCGATCGATTGGAGCCTCGCGTATCGGCATGTTAATTAAGCGCTCGTATCTCTCTCCAGAGTGGCATATTGTTTTGTTTAACCCAAAGGATTGTTAATCTATGTGTATTCTTTATTATTCAGAGATATAACTAAAACTGTAAATCTTGTTACATAAATTCTCAAATATATATTTTATCGGGCCTTGTCTTTTACATTAAATTGCGGTGTTCATTCCTCTTGAGCTCATCAAGTTTGGTTGAGATTATAATATAAAGCTCCGACATTCTCTATTTTAAGGTATTTTGGAAATTCTTAACAAACAATTTCAATTTTCTGTCTGTAACGTGAATTTTTCGAATTCTGGTCAAGGAGCAGTGCCCTACCTACTGCTGCTTTGGAATTAATAGGACCTTGGAAAATGAACCCTTTCTTCCAGTCCTTCCATGTTCCTTCTATTGCGAGTTGCGGGTTACAGTGCTATTTTCGTATGTACTCGCAACTACTCAGTGCTTTTTAAAAAATTTGTTTTCCTGCTGTTGTGTGCGGAAAGGTACTGAACGAATTCGCGAAGACATAGTGTTCCGTTATTGCACTGAGGACGTGACACCCGTTGTGACGAAACTTGACTGACGCACCCCTGTTGCGTAAGTGTGCTGCCGTCGCACTTTTCGGCGTTCCGTTTGGCTTGGCCACCGTCCACGTGAAAGCGCTCTCTGTTAGGCTGGTCAGTACTACCACCTGTTGAATACACCGACCGCTGAATAATTCGCTGTGTCTGAAAATCCAGTGCGGGAGATGTGTGTATGGCAGTCCTATTCCCGACGGCGTAAGAGAGGGCTGGTTATTATAATGTTACCTATATCTTTTGGCTGATAATGTGTTTAAACTGCTTCATATCACGCAGGTCCTGTACGCAAGAGACCGAATCTGCACCAAAATACTAGTGGGAAAGGGTGTTATTAATAACTTGTAGAAGTCTCCAGGACTTTTTATAGCTATCCATCTTGAAGAGTGACTGTACCGTTTTGTATATCTCCGACGCAATACCTCTGGCTCCGCAAGGGCTATCTTTGGCTCTGAGGGGCTCGCGTTTGAGCAGTGGTGTGTTGCGGTAGAATTGAAGTGCTTCGGACAGAGGAAAGGCTCTAGGAAGCTGTCGTGGTAGCTAAACGAGCATTATGGAGTGGTAATAATTTCTGCTAGTTTTATGATGGAAGAGATTGAGCTGTATATAAGGTAAGCTGACTACTATTTCATGCTGTTGTAATCCAATCAGTATAATCCATGTTTGACCATCAAACAATTAAATAAAAAAAATTGTTAACGAACTAGAAACACTCCCAAAGAAATAATGTTGTTCTCTTGTAATTTTGTTATTTTGAAAGTAGAAGCGAAATACCGATTGGCTTTCTTGTAATTTTTAATGTTAATGGACAGTTTTGTAATATGATGAAGAGTGGATTATAAATTTCATTGTACTTAACTTCATGTCTTGTGACACAACATCTCAATTATATGAATACTTGAAAATTACCTAGATTGTCGACTTGATCATTTTCCCAGAAAACAGCCCCAGTAATTTATTCACCTTTTTTTAAATCAGTATGAACATGGATTGTACTATCAGTAGTTAGTTGAGGATTCGCATTGTACATAGCGAATCATGTTGTTAGCATTCTTTTGCAGTAATTTTGAGAGTAGATGTGCAGCGGAGTGTGCGATGATATGAAACTTCCTGGCAGATTAAAATTGCGTGCCGGAACCGGGACTCGAACCTTGGACCTTTGCCTTTCGCGGGCAAGCGCTCTACCGACTGAGCTATATCGACACGACTCACGATGCCGCAAAGGCAAAGGTCCCAGGTTCGATTCCCGGTTCCGCCACGCAATTTTAATCTTCCAGGAAGTTTCAAGGTTTGCGTTAATTGTCAAGGAAACGACTTTAGGAGTCATCAAAGCATTTACATATTTTGGTTCAACGGTCGTGTGTGAATTTGTTTGGTAATCATATCACAGAGGGTTTAATCAGACAGAGTTGTGCTGTGGAAGGAGGAGTAAAAATTTTAGTTTCAGTCTATATACGCACAAGAAACAATCACGTTATATGGTGCGTTGGAATCTGTTTAGAAATCTTATTAAAAAGACGAGTCAGATGCGTAAACAGGTGTTTTTACTAGTGCTAAATGAGGTCGTATAATTACAGCAAAGTTTTTAGATCTTTTATAAACCATTGTTACTTAATCATTACAATGACTTATCTTGAGGCCTAGAAACTTTGATTCAACAGTCATTCACATTTTACTGTGAGGCTACATATTGCACAGGGTAACTTTATTTTCTTTACACAGATAATTTTGATTCAGGTGTAGTACTTATAGACTGGCAACCTGAGTGACACAAACAAGTTTCAATTATTTTACCATCAACTCCCAATTAGGTCTCAAGTTCAATTTTTATTATCTATTAGCAACTTTCACTAAGCAAAAGTATAGCTTTCAGCAGACAACAATAATGACACTAATGATAAATCTGAAGCTATTTTTTAATTAACACTTTTCAATCTGTTGTTCAGTTCGTAAAGCATGATAAGGAAACACCCTACACAAGTGGACGATAGTTTTTCCATTGAAAACTAACTACCGCACACGGGAAGAGTCTTGTAACATTGGCAGACGAGTCGGAGCGTTTCTGTTGTGTAGAACGCGAGCGACTGCTTATGAGTGTGCACTCTCGCAAACTCTTGGGCGGCCTCGTCAGAATGAAAACGACGCGCACGCATGTTGTTCTTCAGGACGCCGAGACGGTGAAACGGAAGATGCTGCAAGGCCATGGCAGAGATGTGAGGCAACGGTTATGACTGAAAGTTGTCATTTGCAGGGACAAATACTGCTCTAGCAAACCAAGTCGTCACTCGGGATGGTGACTGATAGGAGCGACCTTAAATGCGATGTGCATTTGAAACGATACTGCAGTATCATTCCATTTGACTTACTTGAATTTATACGTGTTGCATACAAGGCACAGTGTTGGGTGCACATTACTTTCTAATTTTATTTTTATGTTTGACCTTTCGGGCCACCTTAATCATTCATTTCGGGGCTAGTGCTAGTAACAGTGGAGACAAGAATGAATGATGATTATTATTGTTATTGTAATTACAGGCATACTAAGTGAGCCCCGCTCACATAAGGAGCTTTCCTCTACAGCACCTATTCCGTTGCGCGTCGTTTATTTAATCAGTGCACTAAGATCTGCTTTAACATCTTTTTATACCCGGAACAGGGTGGCAACTGATGGGAAAGGGTGGTAGGCGTACACCTTCACGGTAGCTTTCAGGAGCTACCGCACAGTGTTAACTTATTGTTCAGACAGTATGAATACTGGCCTTTGACTGAAATGGTATGAAACAAAAGGAAACCGAAGAACAAGAGGATAGTTACTTCATAATTCCTACTGAGTAATCTAGAATGTGGCAGATTAGATTGGATTAATACTGTGTCTGTCTGGTGTCTGTACATGACAATATTTTAAGGATTCGTTAATTTTCATTTTTTCATTTTTTAATTTTTTTATTTATTAAGTTTTATCTAAAAATTCATCTAAAGTGTAGGAGTTGCCATTCAGAAATTCCTTTCTTTTTAAATAGCAATTGGCTATCTATCAGATTTTTGATGCTACTTGGTAAGTGACCGAAGACTTTTGTAGCAGCATAATTCATCCCTTTCTGTACCAAAGTTAGATTTAACTTTTAATAGTGAATATCAACCTTTCTCCTAATGTTGTAACTAAGCAAACTACTATTAAATGAATGTACTTTATTAGATTGCTGTATGAAAAGACGGTACGTTATAATAATCTTTTAAAGATTCTACGCCGGCCGTGGTGGCCAAGCGGTCTGCGGTCAGTCTGCACGGCCGCTACGGTCGGGGGTTCGAATCCCCCCTCGGGCATGGATGTTTGTGACGTCTTTAGTATAAGCTAGTTCATAAGTAGTTTGTAATTTTAGGGACTGATGACGCTGTAGTTAAGTCCCATAAGCTATACAAACAACTGAACATTGAAAAGATTCTAGGATCCGTTTCTTAAAAGTAGAAGCGAAATTGCGTTACTTTATGGATTTAAAGAAGTTGTATGACACTAAAAAAACAGCCGATAAAGAGATTACTTTCATTTCTCGCTATCGGTTCCTGTTCAATATTTACTGGTCTACTTACTGTTTCTTTCGTGCTTATATTTGAAACTTTAGTTTTGTTTCAACTAATTTTGTCTTTCTCTCCATACCGTAATTTTGTTTTTCATCTAGATTCGACTATAATAATTGTAATTTTCACATATTACATGTGCGTGTACGTGTGTATCTCTGTTCCACATCTCCTCCTCAACTGTTATTTTGACTTTCACCCGATGTGGTGGATGCTGTTGTGGTCTTCAGTCCGCAGACTGGTTTGATGCAGCTCTCCACGCTACCCTCTCCTGTGCAAGTCTCTTCGTTCGACAACCTACATCCTTTTGAATCTACTTACTATATTCGTCCCTCGGTCTCCTTCTACGATTTTTACCCCACACGCTTCCTTCTAATACTAAGCTGACAATTCCCTGATGTCTCAGAATGTGTCCAACCAATCTATCCCTTCCCTTAGGCAGGATATGCCAGAAACTCCTTTTCTCCCCGATTCGGTTAACCACATACTCATTAGTTATTACGTGATCTACCCATCTAATTTTTATCATTCGTCTGTAGCACCACATTTCAAAAGCTTCTATCATCTTTTTATCTGAACTCCTTATCGTCCACGTTTCACTCCTATACAATGCTACACCCAAGACTAATGCTTTCAGAAAGGACTTCCTAACATTTAAATTAATATTGGATGTTAACAAATTTCGCTTCTTCGCTTAGCCATTCTGCATTTTATATCTACTTTACTTCGGCCATCAGAAGTTATCTTGCTACCAAAATAACAAAATTCATCTACTCCTTTTATTGGCTCATTACCTAATCTAATTCCTTCAGCATCGCCTGATTTTCTGACATTGCATTCCATTACTTTAGTATTACTCTTCTTAATGCTCATCTTTTATATCCCTTACAAAGCACTGTCCATCCCATTCAATTGCTCCTCCAGATCCTTTGCGGTCTCTGACAGAATTACTATGTCATCGGCAAACCGCAATGTTTTTTTTATTTCTTCTCCCTGCACTTTAATGCCCTCTCCAAATTTCTCCTTCCATTCCTTCACTGCCAGCTCAATGTACAGATTGAACATTGGGGAAATTGAATATAACTCTTCGCTCCCTGTATTTTACTCATGATACCTTCAGAATTTGGAAGAGGGTATTCCAGTCGACATTGTCAAAAGCTTTCTCCAAATCGACAAACGCTAAAAACGTATGTTTGCCTTTCCTTAGCCTATCTTCTAAGATAAATCGTAATGTGAGTATTGCCTCCCGTGTTCCTTCATTTCTCCTAAATCCAAACTGATCTTACCCAGGTCGGATTCCACAAGTTGTCCATTCGTCTGTAAATAATTCGTGTTAGTATTTTGCACCCATGACTTATTAAACTGATAGTTCTGTAATTTTCCCACTTGTCTGCACTTGCTTTCTTTGGAATTGGAATTACAGTATTGTTCTTGAGGGTCTTTCCCCTGTCTCATACATCTTGCATACCAGGTAATACAATTTTTTCCGGACTGGCTCTCCTAACGACATCAGGAGTTCAGACGGAATATCATCTACTCCAGGGGCCGTGTTTCGATTCAAGTCCTTCAGCGCTCTGTCAAATTCTTCTCGCAGTATCATATCTCCTATCTCATCTTCCTCCACTTCGTATTCCATTTCTAGAATACAGCATTCAAGTTTATTTCCTTTGTATAGGCCCTCTATATATTCCTTCCACAGTTCAGCTTTCCCTTCTTTACTTAGTACTGGTTTTCCGTCTGAGTTCTTGATATTCATACAGCTGCTTTTCTTGTCTCCAAATATCTCTTTTTATTTTCCTGTAGGCGGTATCTATCTTTCGCCTAGTTATGCATACTTCTACGGTTCTGTATTTGTCTTCTAGCCACTCCTGCTTAGCCAATCTGCACTTCCTGTCAATCTCATTTTTCAGGCGTTTGTGGTACATATATTGCTTATTATCAGACAACAATCGCTGTAGGGTTAAAAACTATTTACGATACGTAGTACAGGATATAGACGTCATAAACAATGAAAACTGCCCCATCATGCGTGACTTTATTGATCCACTACTTGATAAGAACACTTAGTGAGTTAAAACACATTTTACACATTCTTCAAAACTTTTGAAACTTTTTTCGCCGACAACCAAAGAAAAGTGAAATAAGTGTATCGCTTACTACTATCCCTCTGCTGATTCTACATGACGTTACAATTTATTACTTCTACAAGACGTTTTGCAGATAGCATACAGCTATATAACTGAATGTAACTCCGAAATTATATCATAGTACGACACACTGCTCATGATACACGAGGTCATAAAGAATTTGGGTCACGGAAACCCTCCGCATCATGCATGAGGTTCCGATTTATTACTTCTTTGCTACCCACTCTATTCACGATATATTTTGTCGTCAGTGCGCAATTACACTATTGAATGTACCAATTTCATTCGCAACGCATTTTGTAGACAGTTTTCTAATATTACGTTCTACGGACCTGAAAAACTATATTATTGTGACACTCAGTTCACGAGATAAAGGGTTGAGCAGCGTGAAAATGAATTGGGTTAGATCCCGCGCTGCCCGGATCTTCCACCGAGTGATTTTCACAAATTCGGCGACCTGAAGGAAGACATGCGTGGACGTGGCGTCCGATGAGGGGGTAGTCGACATCTTGTCTGCGTACGCTGTTTTTCGACATAGTCGCCACTGAGATTTGAGGCAAGTGCCTTAGCGCACAATCAGTGTGAACAAACAAGTCTGGTAAAACTTCCTAGCAGATACAAATTGTGTGCCGGAACCGGGACTCGAACCTGGGACCCCTGCCTTTCGCGGGAAAGCGCTCTACCGGCTGAGCTATCCCGACACGACTCACGATGCCGCCTCACAACTTTACTTCCGCCAGTAACTCGCCTCCTACTTTCCAAGCTGCAGAGTGAAAAGTTTCATTCTGGAAACATCTCTTAGGCTGTGGCACCCAAACCTTCAGATGTCAGACACTCAGATCGGTACCAAATGTACATCGATAGAGTATCAACCGAAACTTCTATTTAATTCGAGAAAAGTGCTGCCGTCCAGGAAAACGTGTGTAAACTATAATAATAACACCTAACCTACATAATAGAGGAAAAACATTACTGTGAGACCTTATTACGTCGCGCTTCCGTGGGCTAGTTGATAGAGAGTTAGTTCATCGAACAGAGGGGCGTGGGTTCAAGCCCCGCCTAAAGCGCATATATATAAATTACTTTAATACTTCCGCACGTATTGTGCAATTGTTTCTTTCTCCTACGAATATACACTCTAGGTTTGCTACTTTCAAATAAAACGAAGCGGAAGCAAACTGCCGATAACCCAGTGCTATGAAATTACATTTCAGCAACATGTTGTTCCATGTAACACTCTGTACCTTTGTCGACGTAGAACAATTTGCATCGTCATACAGAAAATAATAATAATAATTCGCGCCACCACGGTTTGAAGCGAGGATCCTCGTAACAACAAACATTCGCTCTATCAACTACCCTACGGGAGTTCAGCGCAGCAGGCCCCTACAGATATGCTTTTCCTGTGCTCCGTAAGACAGGTGTTACTTATTATTTCCCGTTTACGCACGTTCTCCTGGACGGCAGCACATAGCACGAATTATACAGAAGTTTCGGTTGATACTCTATCGCTATGCAACGTTTGGTACCGATCTGAGTGTCTGACATCTGAAGGTTTGGGTGTAAGCCATGTCTCCACCATATCCTTTCTTCCAGGAGTGCTAGTCTTGCATGTTTCGCAGGAGTCGTTCTGAGAATCTTGGAAAGTAGGAGGCGAGGTACTGGCGGAAGTAAAGTTGTGAGGCGGCATCGTGATTCGTGTCGGGATAGCTCAGTCGGTAGAGCGCTTGCCCGCGAAAGGCAGGGGTCCCAGGTTCGAGTCCCGGTTCCGGCACACTATTTTAATCTGCCAGGAAGTTTCATATCAGCGCACACTCCGCTGCAGAGTGAAAAGTTTCATACAAGTCTGGTAAAACTTGGTGCCCTGCGGTGCAAGAAATTGTCGCGGAGTCGCCTTCCGCTTCCTGCAGCACTGTGGTCGTAGACTTCCCTTCAGAGAGCGACTTCGTGAATTTTTACCTCACCGCTTAACTGGGCTCAGCCTTGTAATCTGAGGTACAGTTGTGCAACCATGTCTCACTGCTTGCGATGATTCTGAACAGAAATCCACTTCCCTCTCGCAGGTATCACATCATGTAATCGAGGCTGACTGGTATTCTTGGACTCAACGTGATCCGGGGTCAGGTTTACCGGTACCCAAACCTCGGACTCGGCCGTTTGCTGGTACTCCGGCGTTCTGCGCAGGCGTCATTCATCTTCCGATGACGCCTCTTACATCGATGAACCGACAGCTTGTGTGGATTCTCATCGCGTTTGTTGGTGTAACCTGCTGTACCATCTTCTCCTTAAAAATAATGACAAACCTTCCTTTCGTGACGTCCCTAGTGAGAACAAATAATTTTAGTCAAGGTGACCATGATGTCCTTCAAACACGTAAACCCGCAGTTACGTGAAACTAACACGTTGCCTGCAGTACTTATAAAATACTGCCCAATTCTGCACTCTGCCGGAAATGACGTACGAGGCGAGCAAGTTTGGTCCATTTACATACATTCTATTACATCTCCCTATTACGCTAATTCACTTTGGATATCGCGGTCCATTCTCATATCTAATTGGGCTAAATTTGCCTCATCTCCCCAATTATGATCTCTACCTTCGCTGTCCATGTGACGACAGCTCATTATTGTACTATGTCAAGGCCATACTTGGTCTTTAACGCAAAACGATTACTCTTAATTGGCTACGGAAATTCGGTAATTAGGCACTTGGCACCTAATTGAGCTGCTAATAGGATCCACGCAGACATCTTCATTCACCGGCGGTTTTATCGCACTACGAGATGACGTTATTGCTGAGTCACAGGTATTAATATAGTTAATATCGCTTCCGAATGGCCATTTGGTGAATTTGTTGGTCTGAACAAATTAAGCTGTTGTAACCAAGATAACACTGGGAAACGATGTTTGCATATGCAAGGTGATTCCGTAATAATGTTATAAACTTTCAAGGCTGATGTAGGAGGGTAAATATATCAGCTTGACGTGGTCGTGGCCTTCAGTCCGGAGACTGGTATGATGCAGCTCTTTACGCTACCCTGTCCTGCTGAAGCCTCTTCATCACTGAAAAAGAAGGGCAACCCACATCCATTTGAATCTACTTACTGTATTCATCCGTCTCTCTTTATGATTTTTACCACACACACTTCCCTCAATTGCTGAAATGGCGATTCCTTAACGTCTCAGAATATGTCCTACCATCAATCCCTTCTTTTAGTCAAGATATGTCATTAATTTTTCTCCCTAATTCTGTTCAGTACCTTGTCAGTAGAGTCGAGAGTTACTCATATAATCTTTTTGTGTAATCTTGTTAGCGTCCACATCTCACTCCCGTATAATTTCACACTCCAGACAATTGGTTTCAGAAAGAGCTTCCTAACATGTAAATTAATTTTGAATGTCAACAGCTTTCCTCTTCTTCAGAAATGCTTTTCTTCCCATTGTCATTCTCAATTTTACCTCTTCTGTACTCCGAGCAACATTATTTTACTACCCCCGCCCCCCACCCAAAAAAAAAAAAAAAAAAAAAAAAAATAAAATAAAAATAAAAAAATCTACTTCTCTTGTTGCCTTGTTTCCTGATCTAATTCCTTCAGCAGCGCCAGATTTTCTCACATTACATTACACTACATTTGTTTTCATCTTGTTAATGTTCACCTTATACTCTCCTTTCACAACGCTGTGCATTCCATTCAGTTGCTTTTCAAAGTTTTTTGCTGTCTCTGAGAGAATTACTAAGTCATCGGCATACCGCAATTTTTTGTTTAATCACCCTGAACTTTAATTGTTCCTTACATTCACTCACAGCTTGCTCATTGTACAGATCGAATAACATTGAGGAAATGCTACAACCTCTCTCACTCTCTTCCCAACCACTGCGCCCCTTTCATGCCCTTCGACTCTTATAGCTGCTGTCTGGCTATTGTAAAAGCAGTCAACATTATCAAAAAGTTTCTCTAAATCTTCGAATGCTAAAAATGAAGCTTTTCCTTTCCTTAACCTATCTTCTAGGTAAGTATAATGTATTGCCTCACGTTTTCCTACATTTCTCATAATTGGATTCTTCCTCATTTTCCATTCGTCTGTCACTAATTCGTTTTACTATTTTTCAACCATGACTTATTAAACAGATAGTTCTGTAATTTTGACACCTTTCTGCGCCTGCTTTCTTTGGTTATTACGTTCTTCTAGAAATCCGAGTGCATTTCCACTGAGTCATACATCTGGCGCTTCAGGTGGAACAGTCTCGTGATGACTCCAGAGTATCAGCAGTTTAGCGGGAAAATCATCTACTACTGGGGCCTTACGCGAGGTTACTTATTTCGGAAACAACCTAATCGAAGGTGTAAGCGAAAATCTATTCAGAGTAGGATTCAACCTCGCTTAGCGCTGAAACTAAGGGCTTCAACTTCCGGACAGTGATATTAACCATCACTGAACTCAGAGATGCGGTGTCAGCGAGACTGAAAATCCTAAGTCTTCATACAGCACAGTAATAATGAATTCCGTTCACCTGTACAATTTGCACAGACTGCATGTACAACAGTTGTTCAAAGTGGCGTCCATCGATATGAATCAGGATCAAACATGTAATTCATCGGAGACATGTGAAAATTTGAGCCGACCGGGATTCGAACTCAGCGGACCTTTGCATGGATGGATGTGTGAACAACATTTGCATTAATTTCATTGTTAATCACGGACACAGCCCATCATATTTAATGTCAACACACGACGTGCTAGATATGTAATGAACGTTTCCACATGTGCGGGACTTTCATAGCGAACTGTATGAGCGCTCGTGGGCAGCAGGCAGTGTGTGGCACATGGAAGTTTGGCTCGGTCCGGGAGGCGTGCGCGGGTAATGTAATGGTCACGCGACCGAGGAAAACCCGGGTTCGAGTCCCGATCCGGAGCAAAATTTCGTGTCACAACTAAATTGTACAGCTGATGCTGATTCATATTGGCAATTGCGAATACATTTGTTGCATGTAGTCTTGTGTAGTTCGCGAACGAACTAGTTCGGAAGAGCGCTCCCACAGGCGAACTACGCGAACTAGTTCGCAGATCCCTCGCCTCTTAGTTCGTCCGCTCCTTTCCCGAAGACTGACGGGGAACAGCGAGAGGACGCGAGAGCGCGCAGAATCGCGTGATTCCCTTCTGCCATTTGCCGTCATTTCGAGCTGAGATGCAGCTCAGCTGTAGTTTCATAGTTCACTGCCACTAATCATTATATAAAAAACCTGTCATAACAAAAGAGCTCATTTACTATCGGTAGCAAAAGCCTAAAAGAGCGGACGAACTAAAAAGAGCGACCTACTTCGCAGCCGAGCTGCGAACTACAAGGAGAGCTACAGGTCGCGAACTAAAATATGCACGATCGGTCGCGAACTAAAATATGCACGATCGGTCGCGAACTAAAATATGCGCGATCGGTCGCGAACTAAAACATGCGTTACCGGTCGCGAACTATTATGCCAAACGTATCTTGCTTCTTAGTTCGTTGGATTCTTTTCCGAAGAACGACGAGCAATAGCGAGAGGGTGCGCAGCAGAATTAAAAAATCACGTGTTTCTCTTCTGCTGATGAGAGCCATTTCAAGGTGAGCGTCTGCCTGCTAGATTATATAGTTCAGCGCTACAAAATTTCTGTTTTGAAGTATTCTGCACTCTGAAATATGTGACTAATAAATTCTATAATGCCAAGAAATAGACATAACTCTGAACTTAAACGCGAGAAATTATCCACAAACTGTTTCTTTTGGTCTGCATGATATCGTTAGCGGCTCAAGCAGCAAGCGCATGAAGCAGCTCGGTGGGGGAACTTCTCCCTCCACCTGCATCCGCAGACCGCGCCGCTCAGACGTCACTGGGAGCGGACGAACTAGAAGAACGAACTAGTTCGCGGCAGAGCCGCGTACTAAAGTGAGCGCTCCAGGTCGCGAACTATTACGTGCAAGTCAAATTGTATGTTCAGTTTAGACTTGAAAGTGCGCAGATTAGCGCTAAACGTTTGGGATTCTTGTGACAGCTTACTGGAAATGGACGTGTCAGGACGCTGCAGGAGTTGTGCTCAAGAGTCCAGGAGGTACGATCCAAATGCAGATTGGGTTTGTGCCTAGTATTAACTGAGAGAAAGCTAATAAATTTTGAGTATAAGCTGATATTGCTAATAAGAAGTGACATTAAAGAAAATATGAATTGGACCAACGTCAGAATTCCCAAACTTTTGAACAGTCATTTACAAGCGGTTAAACCACATACTGCTCGAACCGTTGGTTTCTGAGAGAAAAATACGCTTTTGGAATCACTAGTTACTCAAACAATAACACCGTATGTCATAAGCAAATGAAAATAATGAAAGTAGGCTGCGTTTCGTGTTGAACTCTCACTGATTGTAGATACTGTTCTGATGGTAAATAAAGGAGACTATAGAATTAGAACAAAATCCTGAACGTGAACTTTTCACAACAGCTTACTGTCTATATGAAGGCGTAGGAATTTGAACTCATGAAACTCACTAATGATGCAGCCATTATACATAATCAAAATTGCATTTTTCTTGAATTTTGTGTCAGAAACTGAGCGTTCCTGCGATATAGTATGTATCTGTTCGACAGAAGCAGTGAACTGAAGACTTTAACTCCATTTTTGTTAGTACTAGTATTGCCTATGGTCGAAAATCGACCAATTGTGTTTACAATGCTCACTGGGGGTAAAATTTTACGTATCATGTCGGGGGCCTCGCGTGATTATATTGGCAACATCAACAACACGATAGAAAATCTTTGCCCATTTGTTCGAACCACATAGAATGACTCGATTAGTGTATCATACAGACCATGAAGTAAACAAATAGCGCTGTTCCTGCTTTATTACTAACAGGTTCTTTTATGTACTCTCGTCCGCTCAGTAAAAATAATTGCCCTCGTAAAGCGAAGATTCCATGAGAAAACATCAGCGTTGTCAAGCGTTTGGCTAAAATGAAGACTCACAGGATTCTCACTATTCAGCATCTGTTGCCAACATTACCACAGGAGGCCGCTGGGATATTTGGTAAAATTTAACCGGCACTGGGAGGTATGAAACGGTATCTTTTACGTGTTAAGGAATATGCCTGACACAATATCAACAAATAAAAACGGAAGTATATACTTCTCATGCCATTTTCGAATTATATAACTTTCATTAGCCTAATATTTGAAATGGAACTACAATTTCGGTGTTCGTATATTTATACAACGCCAAGAAATAATTTTATTTCGATACTGCGATATCCAGAATTCCATAGCTGAGAACATGTCGACTTCGTAGTACCATCCGTGCACCGCTACATGCCTCTTCCGGCGCATCATCCTTTATATCGGCATTTAAACGAAAACACCCATTTCCTTTAACCAATCTTAATCACTGCGAAAATGAAGCATTTGAACGGCACAAGAAAGTGAGTTGGGAGCACTCCATGTTTCGATATTCACTTACTTTAATACGTTATTTTAATATTGCAGATGCGCTGAATTACAGCGTCTTTGATCGAGGCGAATAGCCAATCAGTGAGCTGATTGTTGGAGAATGTAGAACTTGATCCAAGCTGTAGATAGGAAAATTTCTACTTCTTTTTACCAGTTTTAATGGCTAAATGCACACATAATATTTATATTTGTGAAATCTACGACAAACAATCTTTCGAATTATGTAACTTTCATTGGCTTTCTTGTACGAATAAATTAGTAATCTGTACCACAATTTTCGTGTTAGCGTATTTATATAATGATATTTTGTGGGTTGTAAGGCCTTGTTCTTAAAATCTTGCTGCTTCCTTTCGTTTCGTCCGATGATGCGTCGGACTTCTTCAGAGGTTGTCCAGACTCAACAGACGGACAACCTCTGAAGAAGTCTGACGCAGCATAGGACGAAACGTAAGGAAGCAGCAAGATTCTAAGAACACGCCGTTAAAACCCAGGAGATTACTTACAAAAATGTCAAGCGGTCGTGAAAGCCTTCACTCTGTCATTTTAACTCCATTATTTCATACTCTCGGCACTGCATACAATTTTAGTTACTACCAAGCTAGTGACAACAGTAAACAAATATTTTAGAATCACTGTTTGTAGTAGGAGACATATATAAATAAGAAATAGCAACTGCGCAGAACTAAACCCAGGGATATCAGAATTCGACCGTACAGATATTACAAGGATACAGAAATTACTCATACTGGAGAATAGATCACCTCTGTTAGTGTCGATCTGTAATACGACCCATAGCTTAGCTGCGTTAGATGGCAAGCGTATCACATTTTCGCACAGTCTATAACAGCACTGTATATTATTGCATGATGATTTTATTCGTACGTTAAAAGAAAATAACTTTTGTACTAATTATGAAAGCTAAATTAGTTGTCGTTTTTACTGAATTTAAAATCTGAAATCCTGGTATATTTTTCTTTTCAGATCTGAAGGCGGTAACTTAAAGTACTGAGGTTAGTAATTCGTTAATACACGACACAGCGACCTTGCAAATAAATGTGATTGTTCATAAGGCAAAACAGTTATTTGTCTGATAAGAAGTGATGCGCCCATGAGTGTTTGGAAGCGCTAGAAAGAACGTATAACGAAACACCAACCCATTTTATTGACCTGGTGAGAGACGAGGCCGTGGGAGTCACAGGTGGGAATGTAGGCGTCAGGTCAGGAGAGTGTGGCAGCACTGCTGGCCCCCCTCACACGTTTCTGAAGGGTTTGAAACGCCTCTCGATCCTCTCCTGAGGCAGTTGTGTTGCAGCTGGCCCTGCACATCCATCGGGTTGGTACTGGGATGGAGGCGCACAGTACTGAATGGTAGGGAGGTCCGCGAATGTTGCTGGCCACGGAGGACCTCAGCGTGCTGTAGGCAGCGCGTAGACACGTGCATTATCCTGTTGGTTCTCTACTCCAGGGTGCTGTGTCATTAGGGTAGAACGAGAGGGCACAATGTCTCTCACGTATCCCTGTGCTGTCGATTTCTGCTAGAGCAGTTCAGTGTGGAGGCACTGTCAAACATGTATTGTAAGATTCGACGAACCGACCAAATGGAGTCTAAAATTTTTTTCGAATGTTGGTAAACCTATTGGACCAAACTTCTATGCCCATCAGTCGCTAGACTACGTAAACTTACACAAAAGTCTAACATACACAATCGCGACACTTTTGTCATACGCCACGACAGCAGCGCTCCAAGCGGCTGGCGAGGAACATTCCTGAATACGATAATGGACGAGTGTGAATAGTATCGTTTAAACTGACTTTAACATACATTTTACAATAGGAGAGGTGTTTAGTGCCATAGAAAACGCTAATAACTAGAAAAGAACTCTACATTTGTGTTTATTAGTTTTCCTAAGAACCATTGGAAGGTATGAAACGGTGCTTTGCAAAATAGTTTTAGATTATCTTGAAATCTACGACTTTTTAATCAAGAATTTCTTTTG
Organism: Locusta migratoria; assembly: GCA_026315105.1. Lineage (NCBI taxonomy): Eukaryota > Metazoa > Arthropoda > Insecta > Orthoptera > Acrididae > Locusta > Locusta migratoria. The sequence continues at coordinate 661,059,136 of CM048746.1, forward strand.
CTATTAAGAACAAAAAATGGCTAATAAACAACAGAAGACCCAAATTTCTGCAGAAAGGCGTCCGTTTTCTACTAAGAAACGTAAAGGTTTCTTCGCTACAATTCCGTCCGTTCAGTAAGCGTTGAACGTAAGAAACATCTATTGATGTAGTACCTATATTATTTAATATACCAGACCAGTCACTACCGTTGTAAGGAAAATCCTCAAGAAACTGGACAATAAAACATTGAAAGCAAAAATCAGTATCCCAACAAAGCAAAAAAACCAATTCCACGATTGTTGATAATCTGAACCCCAAACGGCAAAAATATTGAAAACTTTAGTTTTATAAGCAAAAGTAATTACACTCGAAAGTTTATAACAAAGACGAGTGAAGTGGAAAAATGTTCGAATCATTAGACTCCATATCGAATTTTTACATGTCAAAGTTCCTGTCTTATAAGAACAGACGACATCAGGAATTAATGTCTCTCGTCTGTTTATATTATCATAGTTTCAGCGGAGAAGCCTGCAAAATATATACATATTCGAAAGTATTTCCTCACGAATGAGTTGTTTATATCACTGAATCGGGGAAATTCGGATGTTTTTCATTTATTTCACGATTATTTATGTCTCTCGATATTTTACTAATGCTTGGAACGTAAAAATTACACACACACACACAATGCCTGAGGGAAGTCTGAAACCTGTGGCGGGAGTGACCGTCCAGTCCGTAGCATGATGCCTTAGACCTCGCGGCCACTTACGTGCTGTCAAGTAGAGACCGTTTCAAACTCTGCCATCTGCCATGTCACAGGAGAACTCATCTCTCGGCCCTGCACAGTGATCACCCAGCATCTATGTTCACGCCTCTTATGTAACTTACCGGGCTTGGTAACTACACTAAACACCACCAAAGCACAGTTCTCGCAACATGTTGGCGCAACAGTCACTGGACACTTTTGAATTTGTGTTACTAGACATACAAACAATACTTACTCTTTTGGAACACCGTACATACTTTGTGGTATGTGCAAATCATGAAATGTGCCGTATATGTAGACGTTTAGTGCAGCCGTCGTCTGAGGCTTTTGAGAATAAACAGGGTACTTGACAACACCCCATAGCAAACAAATTCATGGGCGTGATATCTGTTGAATGTGAGGCATGTCAATGTCTGCCCTTCTACCAATGACTTTCCTTAAGAAAGTTTCCTTTGAATAATCGCGGATTGCAGTGGTGTTACGTGGTGGAGCACCACTCGTGGTTTCTTGAAACTTTTCGGGACACGTAATAACTGGTACTATGTAATTTTTAAAGATTTCCCATTATTTCTGTCACTTTTTCTTCAAAATATGGTGATACTGCCCCTCATACTTTAACACAAGGTTGATTTTATTTTCTAACAAAAATTTTTTGTCTGTCAGATGTTTGTTAAGCTTAAGAGTCTTAACTGCGTGGTCATCAGTCCCTTGCTTATGAACTAGCTTATACTCAAGACGGCACAAACATCCATGCCCGAGAGGGGGTTCGAACCCCCGACGGGGAACGGCCTCGCGCATCGTAGCATAGCGCCTCTATGCGCTCGGCCGCTCTGGCGTGGCTTTATCTGTCAGTATACCAGTATGTGCAGCTACGTGTGTTCAAATGTTTGTTTACCTATAGGACCAAACTGCCAGGGCTATCGGTCCCTAGACTTACAAACTACTTAAACTAACTTACACTAAGGACACACAAACGCGCGCGCACACACACACACACACACACAGGTCTTGAACCTGCGACCGGAAACGTGCGCGCAATCCAAGCATGCTGCCTTAGATCACACAGCCATTCCCTCGTAGCAGCTGAGTATGTTAATTTATCCGCGTAGCTCAAAACTGTCCTCGTCTGACCACATCATTTACTTCAGTGGGTTATCATCATGTATCTGTTCGTCAAGCATCAGTTAACAAAACTGAAGACTTCGATGTGGATCATCTTCAAGTAACCCATGTCATAAACGTGGAATGTAAAATACTTTGCACTGACCTTCCCGAGAAATCCAGCTCAGCAGCTAATTGCGTGGTTCATTTTCACGTACTTTGGACCACACTTAAAAGTACTTTCAATTCATTTTCCTTCTATGTGCCTGTTCTTGAGCGGCCAAATCTTGATGCATCCATAACACATCCACGTTCTTCAGTTCTATCTCGTATGTCGTACACTGTACAGTGGTTGTGATCTAGTGTCTTTTCGATTCGTTAACAACTGCAGTAGCACCACTTTTATATAATATTTTTAATGAGAAAATCCTTTATTCTTTCATTGACATCGTGACAATCCGAAATACACTTCTCGCAGATCACGCTTTCAACGATTTACTACTTTGTGTTTCTTTTGTTTCTCATTTCATTGCATACGAACCTGAAAAAGCGTAATTATCACCGTTTGGTAATAACCTCAAAGGTTAATTATTCCTACTGTACTACGTCTAACCGTTACTCTTGGTTTCTTTTAACCAACCGCCCAGTGAGTTTCGCGCAATCCTTTATACCTTCTGATGGTGACGAACATGAACGAAGTTTCATTCACGATTGAGCACTTTTCTGTTTCCAGAATGAAACTTTTCACTCTGCAGCGGAGTGTGCGCTGATATGAAACGTCCTAGCAGATTAAAATTGTGTGCCGGAACCGGGACTCGAACCTGGGACCTTTGCCATTTGCGGGCAAGCGCTCTACCGACTGAGCTATCCCGACACGACTCACGATGCCGCCTCACAACTTTACTTCCGCCATTACCTCGCCACTCCGCTACAGAGTGAAAAGTTTTATTCTGGAAACATCCCTTAGACTGTGGCTAAGCCATGTATCCACCATATCCTTTCTTCCAGGAGTGCTAGTCTTGCATGTTTTGCAGGAGAGCTTCTGTGAAGCTTGGAAAGTAGGAGGCGAGGTACGGGCGGAAGTAAAGTTGTGAGGCGGCATCGTGAGTCGTGTCGAGATAGTTCAGTCGGTAGAGCGCTTGCCCGCAAAAGACAAAGGTCCCAGGTTGGAGTTACGGTTCCGGCACACAATTTTAATCTGCCAGGAAGTTTCACTTTTCTGTTTGTGTTTTAGAGAATATAGGGAGAATTTAGATGCCATTAACCATATCCACTGTATGATTACGACAAAACGCTAAGCAATTAAGTAAATTAGATGCTACTGGACACTGAATTACGGCAAAGGCGAAAGTAGAAAATTGATGCCGGGCTGAGATTCGAACCTGGGTCACCTATTAACTAGGCAGGTACACTGACGACTATGCCATCCAGACACTGTCACCATAGGTGGACGGACCGCTCCAGCGTGACTTCTCAACATCTGTCCATTACCACTCGCCACTCGAGCATTTCGTCGATTCTCCTGAGAGTCCGAATGTGGTGCGAGTCTGCACTAAAGGCATGATTTGGCTTGCCGTCGCCTTAAGTCTATGTGTATGTCAGTTAAACACACAGCGTTCGAACTCCTACGGGAATCAGTGAAACGCCGCGACGAATGAAGCTGAAGGGTAGGGGGTATTTTGGGCCGGCGGGGGGCGTGCTAGGCAGTCTGTCAAGTTGCTGTGTCCTGATGGCACAGTGGTAAGAGCACCTACCAGGTCAACGGGAACCTGGGTTCGGAACACAGTTCGGCACAAATTTCCTTATTGATGTAATTCAGTGCCCACAGACAGCTAATTGCCGTGTGGCTTGATCCATAGTGGATGTAGGTTCAAGATGGAGCCTGTTATTTGACAATTCCGAAATAACAGATCCACATATTTAAAATGCAAATCATTTGAATACACAGTTTGACTTTGTTGCATGCAATCATTTCAATTGTTGCAATGTATATTTAGTAAGCCATTTGGAATGTAGCCTTTTAAGCAAGTCAAAGAGTTGCAAAGTCTGAGGCATGTGGTATTACATTGTTTAGAGGAGAGTTTTATGCAAGCAGATGATGGAAGATTGGAGGCCTAGAAGCGTGAGTATGGAAGAGAATAGAACAAGTGAGATATGAAGACCTGGTATGAAATGAGAAGGTACTAAGAAGATTTGGAGAAGTAAGAAGTACATTGAAAATAACTAGAAGAAAAATTAACTGCATCAGACACTATTTGAGGTCAAATAAAATGTTTGTTAAGCTTAAGGGACTTAATTGCGGGGTTATCAGTCCCTAAACTTACAAACTACCTATGAAATACCTTATACTAACATCCATGCCCGAGGGTGGATTCGAACCCCCGACCGTAGCAGCTGTGCAGACTGTGACTGGCGCGCCACAGACCGCTCGGTCACTGCGGCCGGCGCACTAATTGAGTAGGAAATGTTGTTTGCAGGAAGGAATAGTTGAGAGGATGGAGAAGACATCAAATACTGAATAATATCCACGGAAAGAAATATTCGGGGATGTAAACTTTGGTTACGGATAGAAGAGGTGTAGCCAATGACACGATCTAAATCTAATGTTTGTAGAACTTATGGGAGTTAACTACGGGGTCATCAGTCCCTAAGCTTACAAACTACTTATGAACTAGCTAAGACTAAGGACGACACAAATATCCATGCCCGAGGGAGGATTCGAACCCCCGACCGTAGTGTCCGTGCAGACCGTGACCGGAGCGCCTCAGTCCCCTCGGCCACCGCGGCCGACTGACACGATCTACTACAAAAGACAATACCTGTGATGAATACAGAATTCCATAGAGTAGTCGGATAGATCTCATAATAAGGAGCTATGAACAGAGTATAGGAGAAAAGAATTTGAAAGAAAGGGACATTGATAGGATACTTTCTGAGAAGTAATTGAACCATCATTTCGGAGTGAGTGAGAAGGATAAACATTGTGAATACAATAAGCAGGTTCAAATGGATGTATGTTGCAGTGCTCATGCAGATACGAAGTATTGAACAAGACAGAAAAGCGAAGTAGTAAATCATTCGTAGGACTGAGGATCACAGCAACAACAGGCTAATAATAATAATAATAATAATAAAACAAAAACATCGTGCTGTCCTTTTCAATACAGAGAATTCATGTAAGAGCCCGCAACAGAGCTCTGTAAATAGCCGTAACCTTTAGTGGATCACGTGTGTGCCAACGTTAGACGCGTTACGTAAACTGAATAGAGTCAGCCTACTTTCGAAATTCTCTACCTTGAAGATCATATTCCATGGCTCAGGCGATCTGAACGTTCCAAACCGCAAGATAAAGCGAATGTCATCTCAAATTTCTTTTCCGTGAAAACACAAAGGTACCTGAAAACGAATTACAAAGGAGCTTACTATAAGGTGACCGGTTTCGATTGTCACGTAATATCTTCAGACCTTCGGCCATAATGGTGGACAGTGACTCTTCGCGGAACAGGAAGGCTGAACGACGGATGAGCAGTCATTGTCCATCTTTATGGCTGTGAATATCTGGAAAGGGTACCTATGATGATCTAAACCGGGCATCTTTTAAAAAACTGTCTGTACCGTTTTGTTATTAACTTCAAATATTTCATTTCAATCACTGATTATCTCCTAAAATATTTTCAGAAGAATATTATCGAACTATTAGAGAATTTTCTTTGACAGAATAATGACTCACCTTGAAACAAGCATTTCAGACAAGAAAAGAGGATTTTAAAGTATCTATATTTCTTATATATATAAAATTGAGATACTTGTGCATATTATTTCACTCTGTAGCCAAAACTATACTTCGCAGACAAACAATGTTGTATGTTGTATGTAGTAGCAGTTATCATTCTTCCATTGTGCACTATGGTGGTTGAGGGCTAGATAGGTGGAACATGTGGAGCGAAACATGAACATTCTTCTGTTGTTTTTCTGGAAGGAGAAGCGTACGAAAATGGAAAACACAAGTGCATAGAGCAGTTTGATAAATAAAATTAGCGTTAATACGTCTTTTATAAACATAAAAGTTGTAACAGGCCTATACGACAAAATAAAAACCCAGCAAAGCGGGTATTTCCAGCTAGGAAGTTTATAAAAACTTCCTGGCAGATTAAAATTTTGTGCCGGAACCGGGACTCGAACCTGGGACCTTTTCCTTTCGCGGGCAAGCGCACTACCGACTGTGCTATCCCGACACGACTCACGATGCCGCCTCACAACTGTACTTCCGCCAGTACCTCGCCTCCTACTTTCCAAACTTCATAAAAACTTTATAAAAACGTTTGTGTGTGTGTGTGTGTGTGTGTGTGTGTGTGTGTGTGTGTGTGTGTGTGTGAGCGTGTGTCTTGACCGATTTCAACGAAACTTGGAACACACATTCCTTACTGTCAAGCAACAACTGCTGTGGAGGTACAGACCACCTAAGTGACGTAGCTCGGGACATATGACGTCATAAACATTGACTGGACTTAAAGAACCTGCAACACCCTGTGACGTGTGGATGAGACATTATTTCTACACTATTTTAAAATGAGAGGACTTAGCGACTTGCAGCAAACTTTACATATAATTTCAAACCTTTAAGAAGGTTTTTTTCGTGACAGCCCCAGCAAAATGACGTGATCAAGTTTATCGCTTACTGCTTCTCTGCTGTTCATATGGTAAAACTATGACATGCAGTATGACATTACAGTTCCTTACTTGTACAATACTAATTGTATTCGCAAGATATTTTACCAATTATATCGAAGTACTGAACATAGTACTTGACATATGACGTCATTAATGATGTCATGAACTTTCGATTTATTACGTCTTTACTTCTATATCTATTCACAACACTTTGGCTGACAGTTTCCTATTATTGCACTGCAAGTACCTCGAAATTTACATTATTGTGGTTCACATTATTCAGAAGAGATTGCATCATCAGATGGTTCTACGTAGAATCGGTGTAGAACGGACCATATGGAAGCCACTGTCAAGAAAGGGGCAGGATGTTTTGTCCCTGCATCGACACGGCTTTAGGAAGCATTCATGTCAAACTCAGCTTGCCCTTTTCACACTTTTTGCGGGTAGAAGTCAGTACGTTGTCTTCGATGGCTAGGATTCATCAGAGACTGAGCTATGGCCAAGAGTGCTTCATGAGTGACACTGAATCGTTATATTATATCTACATACATGTTGTGACGGACAGAGTGGATGGGAATCTCCGGTTGTTGATGTTGTTGTGGGGTACGGAAAGGTGACGTCACTGAATTACTGCAGTAGGATGCCGGGTAACTTGGACCAAATTTCTAGATAATTATATATTACGACATTACAGCGTTCATTTAATGAAATAAATCGCAATTTGCGTTCTCTTATGGCTTCACTGAACCAGGTTTAGATGGAATACCAAACTGCGGCTAATGAAAATTTGTGCCCGGCTGGGATTTGAACTCGGGATCTCCTGCTTACTAGGCACACCCATTGACCACTCCGCCACCGAGGACACAGTGACCAACCCGACTGCAGAGGACTCTTCCCTGCACGTCTTCCGCTACACCCAAATCTCCATTCGCCACTCTGTATCTTTCATTCGCCGCAGTTTGGTTTTCCATCTAAACCTAGTACAGTGAAGCCATAAGTGATCGCAAATTGCGATTTATTTCATTAAATTTCTAGATGGTGTGAGGAATGATTGATAACTCTAAATGTAGAAAAACGTAAGGTGATGCAGATAAAAATGTTCAAATGTTTGTTAAGCTTATGGGACTTAACTACGGGGTCATCAACCCTAAACTTACAAACTACTTATGAACTAGCTAAGACTAAGGACGGCACAAATATACATGCCCGAGGGGGTATTCGAACCCCCTACCGTAGTGGCCGTGCAGACCGTGACTGGCGCGCCTCAGTCGCCGCGGCCACCGGTGATGCAGATGAGTAGGAGGAATAATCCTTTAATGTTCGAATACAACGTTAGTAATATGCTGCTTGACAGATTCGCGTCGATTAAATATCTAGGCGTAACGCTGCACAGAAATACGAAATGGAACGAGCATGTAAGGACAGTCGGAGGAAGGCGGATGGTGGACTTCGGTCTATTGGGAGAACTGTAGGAAGATGTGTTTCATCCGAATAAAACTGTAGGAAGATGTGTTTTATCCGTATAAAACGCTTGTGCGACCCAGTCTTGTATATAGTTAAGTGTTTGGAATCCCCACCAGATCGGTTTAAAGGAAGACATAGAAGCAATTCAGAGGTGGGCGGCTAGATCTGTTACTCAATGTGCGAGTGTGACAGATGCTTCGGAAACTCAAACAGGGATCACTGGAGGAAATTTAGGGAGCTGTAATTTGTAGCCAAGTGCAAGAAGATTCTACTGCCGCCTACTTAAATTTCGCGTAAAGTGAGGCAGTCAAAAAGTCGCAAACTGAGGTAGACGAGCCAGTACTGCACGCTGTGTACGGGTATTTCTCTACCAGTACGACACGTCCGTCTTGTGGGTTGCAGCAGTTTAAGGAAGTAAATAGTTACATCTAAAGAGTGTCAGGCGCTATGCTACGATGTGCAAGGCCGTTCCCCGTCGGGGGTTCGAATCCCCCCTCGGCTATGGATGTTTGTGCCGTCTTAAGTATAAGGCAGTTCATAAGTAGTTTGTAAGTTTACGGTCTGATGACCCCGCAGTTAAGTCTCATAAGCTATACAAACATTTGAACATTTGAAGAGCGTCACTTATAGACTGCGAAAGCTGCCACAGAAATTCCAAGCTCCGGGCTTTCAAAGCAGGTGGGGTCATCTAAAAAGTAAAGCAATTGTCAGATCTGCAAACGCAGTACTGGCGTGTCCTCCTTAGTTTGCATCTTATTTACAGACTCGCCTTCGTAATCTAAGATAAATTAGGAAGAGAGGCAGACATGCCAGGAACAGAGAAGGAAATGACAACTAGTGCTAAGAGGTGCCGTCTGCCACGAACCTTGCTGTGGATTACGGAGTATGCATGTAGATATCTTTCAAGACATCAGATAAAGAAGCTCAGAGGCATCGAATGTGGATGTCATTAGCGAAATAAATCCAACACACTGTGTAGACGTGTGAAGAGGCAGTGCTCCCATATGGCGATCTGACTGCATACAACGTTGCGGGCTGCTGAATGTTCTTCAATAACGGTGGTGCAGGGGGTTTGGGAACGGACAAAATAGTATTCATTACTTTTAAAATTATCACCAAGCCAATGGATATATTTTTGCGCAGTATTTATTTGACAGTAAATCTGGCAGATCAAATGTTCAAATGTATGTTAAGCTTAAGGGACTTAACTCAAATGTTCAAATGTTTGTATAGCTTATGGGACTTAACTGCGGGGTCATCAGTCCCTAAACTTACTTATGAACTACTTACGAACTAGGACGTCACAAATATCCATGCCCGAGGGGGGATTCGAACCCCCGACCGTAGTGGCCGTGCAGACCGTGACTGGAGCGTCTCATTCCCCTCGGCCACCGCGGCCGGCTCTGGCAGATCCAAGTAACCACTGCACAGAAAGACTTCAGCGATTTGTTGTGCTGGAGCCTTTAGATTTGTTAACCGTAAAACATAGACTGTACAAAAAATAGCCTCGATGAGTGGTAGATCACACACATCGCGTACTTTAAAATAAATTTTATTAGCGTTTTACCCTTCCGACTTTCCTTGCCATTTATTTAGCTTTAAACAGACATGGGATATATGAAAATCTGTCAGATAAAAATCTGCGAAGGACACAAGCTTTAATCTATAAGCTGCAATTGGAAATGTTTATTCTTCAGACGGGTATCAGGGCGTATAACGCATCAGTAGTAGGCAGTGGTATGGGATACAACTGGTTCAAATCCCAGCAGGAGACGTCTGCGAAAAGGCGTTAAAGAAGCTGCTTCAGTGTTACAGAAAGCGTGTTGATCTGAACGGTGTTTCTGTGTTAAAGTAAATTATAAATGTAGTAATATTGGAAATGCTTTAATATGTCATTTCCGACAACACATTCCTACACGAAATCTCCTTATTTCGGTCCCCTCTACGTGCCGTTTCGTTTTCAACATAAATAGGGTGGTTATATGCATATATACTGTATTTGAAAAACGGTCAGGTATGTCGACCACATGTCCAGCAGCAACAGACACGCGGGCAACTAGGTCGTCTTCATATGTGACCAGGCTTTTAATATGACTCCAAAGGAAGAGACCGACGCGGGTTAAATCAGGTTAACGAGGTAGCCAGGCAACTGGTCCGCCCCGTCCCATCTACTGCTGGCCACAGACAGCCTTCAGGTTATTCCTGACGTTTTGGTTCAAGTGCTCTGGGGCTCCATCGTGCTGGAACCACATTCGTCTACGAACAGCTAGTGGAACAACGTCCAGAGGTTCAGCAAAGACCTCCTGTAGGAATATTTTGTAGAATCGCTTGTGAACAGCGCTGAAGGCGCAATCGGCTTGTCTCGGAACCTACCACCGGCTGTTTATTTTTCACATAAAATTTAGTACCACCCTGTATATGCAATTATATGTGTGTGTGTACAAAATCTTCTTCTACGCTATTGGACCGATTTTAACCAAGCTTGCTTCATATATTTTTTACTAGTGACAACAATCTCTGACGGGTTAAGAACTAGTTACGACACTAGGTTCAGCAGATATGACGCCATAAACAATGAAATTCTCAAAAAAAAAAAAAAAAAAATGCCACATCATGTGGCAGTGTTAGACATCTCCTCCTAATGGACCGATTTGAACGAAACTTAGTGCTAATATCAGGAAAGAATCGATGTGAGGGTGAAAAGCACCTACGGCGGATAGTAGAGGAGATATGACGCCATAAATAACTGGAGAGACAGAAAACTGTCGCATCTTGCGACGCGTGAAAGACGGGACTTTGTTGAAACTATTTTACACCTAATTTTAACCACTCACTGAGAACCCAGTCAAAATAGTGCGAGAGAAGAAGCTTATCGCTTCCTACCTTTTCACTGTTCATGCAGTAAACTACGTCATTCAGGATGACCTTAGAAATTTTTACTCATACACTAATAATGTTATTCGCGAGACATTTTACAGAAAGTGTACATATGTACCACTGAATGCACATACTTAACTATACCTCACTACGACACAGTTAATGAAATAGGTCATAATAAAACCGTCGAAACACGTATAAAATTTGGAGTTATTATGTCGTTACTAGTAACTGTATTCGAAACTTTTGCAGACAGTTTCGTAATATTCCACTGTTAACACGTATGTACAATGATTTTTACAGTGTGACACTGTATACTTGATAGCTGCGGAAGTAGCCAATTTTATTCTGGGCCAGTGTTAGAGAGCCAGGAAATAAGGGAAAAGCTGAGGTAGGACCACAACTTTATATTTGATGAATTTAAGAAACACTACTGTTACGGCCTAACAGCGATACTGGAGAAATTTTAAATTCTCCTCTCAGATTAGTCATGCTCCCACGACTTGCAGTTTGAAACAGTGTTCGAAGCAAATGATTCATATCCGGTGCGTGACAAATCGAAGTGAGCACTAAATCAGCACCTTAATGAAGGTGATGTGTACCGCGGAACACGTGTTCTGCCGTCGCTCCTGCACTCGATGTATTTATGAAGGAAAAAAAGACGCAGACGCCCGCCGACGTCCAGTTTTTGTGGCGGCCGAGCTTCTCCGAATCGCATTAAGCCGTCGCTTCAATCACCTGCTCGTGCATTAATAACTTCCTTTCGCGCCGCGGAATGCGACCTTGACTTATTTCGCATGTCTAGCTGTCCTTTTCCCACTGCGCGAAATGAGTGCGCCAGTTGGGGCGGATCTGGCTGGTGCTGCACCTGTCAAAGCACGCTTAGTGACTGCTCACCACGCGTCAGCTTTCCAGCGTCTCTCTCTAGTAGCGAAACTTTTCGTGAGGCCTTTAAGAAGGGTGCTTAGTTTACGTAACTCTATACTGAAACTTGAAGACATGGCTTTGGCATCATTACCTTGCCATGTTTTTGTTGATAGACTTTGGTCCAATATTCTACGTTCTGTCTTCTGAGCCAGTTAGGTAGCTCCAATTTGATCATTGCCTTAGTGATTGTCAGGACAGGTTCCGGTCCAATAAATGGAGTCTCTGCCCCCATCCTGGCTAATCTGTCGGCATGTTCATTGCCACTGATCCCCGAGAGGCCAGGGACCCACAATAGGGTTTCCTCTATTGCTTTCCCCTAGCTCCACCAGAACCGTGTGACATTCTGTAACAATTTTAGACCTTGTTGCAGGAGCTGCCAGTGATCTCGGGGCTGCCTGGCTGTCTGAATAGATATATAGATGCTAAGGTCTTTGTAGCACCTACGCAAATTCTCCTCCACACACGTCCTGAGGGCAGTAACCTGTGCCATAGTACACGGCGATTGATGGTGTACCACGTGTTACACTGTTCCATTGTTGCATCGGAGTCGAGGAGGACGCAGATACGTCCTGCAATCCAATTGAAATGAGTTATCGTTCTCCTTAGAGGGAGGAGGGGTGCAACTTGATACATCTCGTCGTGTTCCACGGCCTTTCGTTCTCCACACACCCGTTGCACTGCCGAAACGCTTCGTCCCACACAGGCAGCAGTTTTCCGGATGGCTGCAGGACACTGTCTCATTGCAGTAATGCGCCCTCTTCCAAACTGCTTCACTCACAGGTTCACGTGTACGTCTGCCGCGCAAAGTTAGACTTATTAGTTACCTCCTGTTAGAACAACGACGAGAACCGCATGCTTCCCGACGCAGATTCGATTCCTCCCTCGGGCATGTGTGTGCGTGCGTGCGTGTGTGTGTGTGTGTGTGTGTGTGTGTGTGTGTATGTTGTCCTTTGGTTAGTTTAAGTTAAAGTAATAGTAAACAAGAAGAAAAGTATGTAATTCTAAGAGGCTTAACTACGTTGGTGATCAGGCCCCAGGCTTACAAACTACTTAAACTAACTTATGCTAAAGACAAGACAAGCACCCATGGCCGAGTGAGGACTTGAACCCCCGACGGCGATCAACCGCGCGCTCCGCAGCGAGGCGCCTAGAAACGCTCGGCCACTCGACCGGGAACAGAGTAGTTTTAAGCCTAAGTACTGATGACCACAGTAGTTTGGTTCCATAGATTTACAAACACTTGAACATTTGAGAAGTGCGTGCTCGATTTACCGGTCCGTAATGTAGCGACTTGATGTCAATGTTGACCTTCTACCCGCGGTCCGACATAAATCTAATGCTAATCATTCCTGCAGAACATACCAGTGTACGTGTCTTGTGCATATGAACGTCCTGTCTCTAGTCTTTAAAGATGTTCTGTGTTTTTTCTGAGTTCATTTTCGTAACAAAGGCGATCGCAACGATTTCATTAGTTGCACAACGGTGCAGAGTATCGTTCATTGTGTACTCGAGCTTTCGAACTGCGTCTGCTGGTAAACGCGCGTATCAGATAGGACATGTGCTCAGACACCTCGTGCCTCAGATGATTTTGCACTGCACCTTGAAGAAGGGGAACTTGAGATTCTGTTGCAACGCGGCTAAACATTAAATATTATTCGATCATGAATGGAAATTTATATCTTGGCTAGAGAAACGAAAATATGCAATTACTTGTAAATTTTAATAAACATGCGTGCAAAGTAAATTGGCTCTGTTCGTTCATTCAGAGGGCTAGCAGGCATCTACAATTAAAAAACTGAGTCAGGAACTCGAAGATCAGCAATAGAACAAACACAATTCCATGCCTGAAATGAAACGGTCGGCAGAAAAGTCTAGTGTTTACGGCAATTGCCTAGAGAGCGATAGAGATAGCTAGATAGATAGAGAATCTCTCTCGTTATCATTGCTTTCACTAGTTAATGTAATTTTCGTTCGTTTGCTGATTCATGTCTTTGTTCGCTGTATTCAATTTTGTCTGTGTCGTGAGTAACGTGCGTTTAGAGCAACGGGGTATAGGGAAGTGGAAGTTGATTCCTCGCACCTACTCTCATAGCACGCGAAGGGAAGTGACAGTCGAATGCGTGCTTCAAAGTTTGATGACAAGGTGATAAAGCAGCTGAATCCTCCGACGGAAAACATTTATAGTGTCATATATTAACTGTGTCATTACGTTTATTTGTGGCGGTAATAAATTATTACATGACTCACATTCTATAACCAATATACATGATGTTACAAAAAGGTACGGCCAAACTTTCAGGAAACATTCCTCACACACAAAGAAAGAAAATATGTTATGTGGACATGTGTCCGAAAACGCTTAATTTCCATGTTAGAGCTCATTTTAGTATTTCTCTTTAAATGTAAATTGAAATAATTCGTGCAGACAATTGTCAAAATACCCAATTTTTTCGTTAGTATGTACTGTACTTCCTCGATTCACGTCAGCAACACAGATTTTCTATGAACGTTTGGGCAGGAATTGTTGGTGATGTCTTGATTGGGCCTCTGTTCTTCTACCTACGCTCACTGGAGCACGTTATCATTATTTCATACGGGATACTCTACCTGTGCTGCTAGAACATGTGCTTTTACAAGTACGACACAACATGTGGTTCATGCACGATGGAGCTCCTACACATTTCAGTTGACGTGTTCGTACGCTTCTCAACAACAGATTCGGTGACCGATAGATTGGTAGAGGCGGACCAATTCCATGGCCTCCACGCTCTCCTTACCTCAACCCTCTAGACTTTCAGTTATGGGGGCATTTGAAAGCTCTTGTCTACGCAACCCCGGTACCAAATATAGAGACTCTTCGTGCTCGTATTGTGGACGGCTGTGATACAATACACCATTCTCCAGGGCTGCATCAGCGCATCAGAGTTTCCATGCGACGGAGGGTGGATGCATGTATCCTCGCTAACGGAGAACAGTTTGAACATTTCCTGTAACAAAGTGTTTGAAGTCACGCTGGAATGTTCTGTTGCTGTGTGTTTCCATTCCATGATTAATGTGATTTGAAGAGAAGCAATAAAATGAGCTCTAACATGGAAATTAAGCGTTTCTGGACACATGTCCACATAACATATTTTCTTTCTTTGTGTGTGAGGAATGTTTCTTGAAAGTTTGACCGTACCTTTTTGTAACACCCTGTATAGTGTGACATCTGCCAAGATTACAAAAAGAAAACACACAAGTTACGAAGCGGACGGAAAATTCATAATTTTGTGAAAAAAATGGACCTCGACAGAGCTTTGAACACTGATCTCCCGCATGGCATTCAGCAGCGTACTGCACAACCCACCACGTCGTAACTGTTGTAAGTTGCTCGATGTGGCATCGTGACATCACTGAGCATATCTGGGATGCCTTGCAACGTGCTGTTCAGAAGAGATATCTACCCCTCGTTCCCCTAAGGATTATGGACTGCTCTGCTGGATTGGTGATGTCGGTTCCCTTCAACGGCACTCAAGATATTAGTCGAGTCCGTGCCATGTCGTGTTGAGACACGCCTGCGTGCTCATACTGGGTCCTACACGATATTGTGCATGTCTACTAGTTTCTTTGGCTCCTCAGTGTTGATGTGGTGTCTGTTCTTCCGGACAAGTCCCAAGGGCAGGGGCACAATATTAGTAGTACGTGGATACGTTGAGAATTTCCGTTTGACAGGAGAAAGCTAATGGTAGCCCTGGCGGTCGGCACGATCACTGTGTCCCAGTGACGTAGAAGTGGCCACCGCATTCGTGAGTCCCGGCTGCGCTCAAATTTAAATTTCCCTCCCTGATTTATTCAACGCCCACTGGTAGAAAGCGTCTTAAATTCTTTTTTGTGCTGTATGTAAACTCACACAGATCGCGCGATTTTCCCATTATACCCACGGACAGCACGCTCACTGATACTCTATATAACGCGTTACGTGTCAGACTAGCAGGCAATCCACGACAGGTGGCGCTGCTATCGCTCTTGACGTTCCGTCTGTTCAATGTATTTGGTTCTGTGTTTTGCTGTTGATGGAAAATTATACAGTCCGCGTGCCACTAAGGGGTGCCTACCACAGTGTAATACACGGCTGGTCACAAGCATCGGTTTCATTCCTGTCTGCGAAGAAATGTGTGGGACAGGGAGCAAAATACTATAGAAAGGAGGGGGGCACTTGTGGGCATGATCCGCGCGCTGCTCGCTTTCTCTGTCTGTGAACACGATTGGACACCGCCGGTAAAGGCCGTTTCACACCGCGGTCACACTATGTCACGTTACGTAACGTGACAGATTTTTCAAAAGATGTGTTTCCGTAGTTTTAAATGGTGTAATTCACAGCGACCTCTCAGAGCCACACAGACGCCACAGACGTCGACAGACGAAGCTGCGGTATCGCTCCGAGAGCGATCTCTTCAAAACGTCTGTCTACGTCTGCAGCCTCGCGCATGCGCACTGGACCGCTACCCCGCCGCGCGCATGACCACACCTGTCGCGCAGTTTCGTGCTGTAACTCGTTACAAGAAGCTGTAATTTTTTTATTATATATGGAGCAGTTAATTGAAGCCGTCAGAACGCGTCCACTGCTGTGGAATACAGATTGGAGGAGTATAGAGAAAACAATTTAAAGGACTCAGCAAAGCAACCGGAACAAAATAGATTACTTCTTAATTGTACTAGTTCAAATATAAACAAATATTTATTAATTTTGAAAATTAGTTAGTGTTTATTTAAAAATTATTAACATTTAGCTGACTGCCTACTTTATTTATCAACCTTACAAGTTATTTTAAGTTAATAATGCAGAAGGAATCGGCTCGAACTATTCACATTGTTTATATGTTTGAAAGAAATTTTACCAAAATTATAAACCACCTACAATAAGATTTCAAAAAAGTAAATTCTATAAGGCTTACCTTAGGCATAGTACCATTCTTTCTCTGCTGGAAATAGATCACCTATAGTTCGTGTCTTTTCTACTAATATCGTTACTTATCAATGTTAAGATCTCTTCATACTCAGGTTTGGATAGCCGAAAGTATGTTGTGAATCTGTCATCATCTAGCTCCAAGTCCTCCATCAGATTACGATACTCGCCGCACTTTTCCGTCTTTGGTTGATGGGGGGCACCCAATGCGTTCTGTTTGTAACCAGGTACAACAACATGACTTCCTCTCAACTACTCGAACTACTATAACCGTCATCCAACCAAGGCACCTTTTTAGTAAACTCGAAATCGCACCACGAACCACTTAGCATGTTACCTACGTCAAATGAACCGACTGACGGAGCAGACACAAGCCCCAATATCTGACAGACATCGGTGGCGGTGTGAATTTCAGATCTATCACGTTACGTAACGTGATATAGTGTGACTGCGGTGTGAAACGACCTTAACACACGATCGACACATAAAATTGCACTGTAATTACTATACTATACAGTGCAGTGAATAAGGTAGAAAGGCGAAGACTGGTTTCAACACCACAGTACATCACTTGGTATGGTCCTGTATTGAGATGATATGCCACTGCCTTCCTCAGACCTTGAAACTGTCTTGTTCAGCCAGTTGTATGGGGACCTATAGTTCAAGGGCACCTGTACGTGAACTTGCTGCATTTTCATACCCTGCTTTCGGCGCTCATTACTCTTGATCTACAATGCCGAGGGAGATGCGATTTTGTACCGACATTGAATGACATTAACTCAAGCTGCAGTAGGAAATTTATTGAAATATCTGTTATAGTTTGAGAATTACAATATTAGCCTGATATATGTTTTTATAATACACGTTCGCATTCTGGAGCTACTTTCTGGCGCATCGTCAGTGTAATAGCATTTAGACTGTGGAAGGCTGCTGTCAACATTCATAGGAACACATTACGCCTCGCCGCGGTGGAGTAGCCGAGCGGTCTAAAGCGTCTCGCTGCGGAGCGCGCGGTTGCTCGCCGTGGAGGTTAGAGTCTTCCCCGGGGCATGGGTGTGTGTGTGTGTGTGTGTGTTTGTCCTTAGGTTAGTTTACTTAGGTTTAAGTAGTTTGTAAGCTACGGACTGATGACCACGCAGTTTGGTCCGATAGAATTACAAACATTTTGTAGATTGTAGTATATATGAGGAAACAAAAAAAGCCTTATTACAATTCATTACTATTCGTCTAAAACTTACTGATAAAATTATATACAGAAAGACAAACAAAAATTATCTCTGCAGAGCGTTAGGCATAATACAAAGATATTGACCCATTCTTCAATTGAGAGAAATTTGGTGAGCATAGCTAAAACCATTATGAAGATATTTGTTCTGAAAATGTAGGTTCGATGAAATCAGAAAGAATGTTCAGAGTTTTTGACTCACCGTATGCCTGTTACAAAACATTCCAGTGGCATAATCTTGTTGGCTAGCCGCTTCTTTACCCTCTGCAGACTGTTTCAGGAGTCTTTTCCGTACCCTAGACTCTTCAGTGGTAGCTTCCGCAGCCCTTTCAGCTTCGACTAGTCGCTGACGATCTATGGCAGTCATATTATTTCCTGGTTGGCAGCCTAATTTGTCCGTTACTTTTGTCCTGCTAATTACACCATCATTGAAACAGACAACAGCATCCATAATACCTATTTCGAGTACTGTCCATTTAACAAACACTGTTTTTGGTACTCGTTGCCACACGCAGCTATTGAAACTTTCACTAGGAAGTTGTGTACGGGCATGTAGACGTTTGTTAAGTAGTTTTATATCTGCAAGGTCCCTGTATATTGGCTTTATTGTTTCCATAACTGTGGCAGACATAGAATGTTTATGGTAATATTCCTTGCCTGAAGCATCAACGTGGCCAATGCGCAGGAATTTGTTCAAAGAGCGGTTAAGACTATAATAACTATTTAAAAGCAAATAATCGATACATTTTTGGAATCGGTATAAAAATTTGTCTTTCAGGTGGAGGCAAATAATGTTATTTCGAAGTGTGAAATTACAGAACTTTCAGCTTAATAAGTCATGGTTGCAAAATACTAACACGAATTATTTACAGACGAATAGAAAAACTTGTGGAATACGACCTCGAGGAAGATCAGTTAGGATTTAGGAAAAATGTAGGAACACTGGAGGCAATATTCACATTACGACTTCTCTTAGAAGATAGGCTAGGGAAAGGGAAACTTACGTTTTTGGCGTTTGTCGATTTGGAGAAAGGTTTTGACAATGTCGACTGGAATACACTCTTCCAAATTCTGAAGGAATCAGGGGTGAAATATAGGGAGCGAAGAGTTATATTCAACCTATACAAAAACCAGACAGCGGTTATTAGAGTCGAAGGGCAAGAAAGGGACGCAGAGGTTCGGAAGGGAGTAAAACAGGGTTGTAGCCTTTCCCCCAATGTTGTTCAATCTGTACTTTGAGCAAGCAGTGAAGGAATGGAAGGAGAAATTTGGAAAGGGCATTAAAGTGCAGGGAGAAGAAATAAAAACATTGCGGTTTGCCGATGACATAGTAATTCTGTCAGAGTCCGCAAAAGATCTGGAAGAGCAATTGAATGGGGTGGACAGTGTCTTGAAAGGAAGATATGATATGATATGAAAATTAGCAAGAGTAAACCGAAGATAATGGAATGCAATGTCAGAAAATCAGGCGATGCTGAAGGAATTAGATTAGGTAATGAGACAATAAAAGTAGTAGATGAATTTTGTTATTTGGCCGAAGTAAAGAAGATATAAAATGCAGAATGGCTATGGAAAGAAAAGCGTTTCTAAAGAAGCGAAACTTGTTAACATCCAATATTAATTTAATTGTTAGGAAGTCCTTTCTGAAAGCATTTGTCTGGAGTGAAGCATTGTATGGGAGTGAAACGTGGACGATAAGTAGTTCAGATACAAACATGAAAGAAGCTTTTGTAATGTGGTGCTACAGACGAATGATGAAAATTAAATGGGTAGATCACGTAACTAAAGAGGAGGTGCTTAACCAAATCGGGGAGAAAAGTAGTTTCTGCCTTATCCTGACTAAGAGAAGAGATAGATTGGTTTGACACATTCTGAGACATCAAGGAATTGTCAACTTAGCATTAGAAGGAAGCGTGTGGGGTAAAAATCGTAGAGGGAGACCGAGGGACGAATAGAGTAAGCACATTCAAAAGGATGTAGGTTGCCGAACGTATTCTCAGATGAAGAGACTTGCACAGGACAGGGTAGCGTGGAGAGCTGCATCAAACCAGTCTGCGGACTGAAGACCACAACAACAACAATTATTTTCACGTCTAGGTCCCCTTAACGGCATTCAGAATCATTGCGAAACTCGGTAGTTTTCACGCCAACATTACTAGAGAGGAAAAAAGTCAACCGCGCGGGAATGGGTGAGCCGTCTGGGGCGCCACATTACGGATCGTGGTGGCTGCTCGTGACGGAGGGTCGAGTCCTTTCTCAGGCAAGTTTGTGTGTGTGTGTGTGTGTGTGTGTGTGTGTGTGTGTGTGGTCCTTACTGTGAGTAACTTTCAGTCTGTAAGTCTAGGGAGCGATGACCTTAGGTGTTTGGTCCCTTATGTTTACAAACATTTGAAAGAAAAGTGAGTAGCGCGTTTGAACGCCAGTGGAGGGTCTGTAGCGTCGCGGTAGCGCAGAGCCCCCGTGCAGGATCGTCCGTTGCTCCCGCGGCGTTACGTCACAGAGTGCCTCGGCGAGTGCAGTCGGCGAAAGGAAAGCGGAGAAAGCAGGGCGGCGGCAGAATCCCCCTTCCGGAGGCCTCGGGTGTTCCTGGGCTCCACACACACACACACACACACACACACACATGGGAAAACTTAGATCTTCAACGCTCGGAAAGGCTGGAACCATAAATGGTTTGGATTTTTCGCCGTATGCAAGACACCTGATTTTTAATTGTTCCCAAACATGTTTCAGCACTTTTTGTGCTATCATCAGTGGGATGGTTTATTTTTGTTCTGAAATTATATTTACTGTACAATTTGCATTGTGTCATATTCGTCTGTTGATGGGGCATGTTGGAGTGAAAACAGTATTGTGGATGCATTCTCTTCTTGTTTACATTTCGTATGTGCATAACAAGAAGAAAATGCAAATTGTACAGTAAATATAATTTCAGAACAAAAATAAACCATCCCACTGATGATAGCACAAAAAATGCTGAAACATGTTTGGGAACAATTAAAAATCAGGTGTCTTGCATACGGCGGAAAATCAAACCATTTATTCAAGCAAGCACGGAAGAAAGAAGAACAGCAGCATCAAAAAGGCTGCAACCATGCTTACGAGGGAAATTATCCATCGCTATCCACACGCATTTAGTAGTAAGATCGACTAGTGCATAGACCGTCAAAAAGTCAGGTAATTTATAAGAATGTTTGCAATGCAAGTCTCCGGGCCTCAAGCAATATACAGGGTGTTACAAAAAGGTACGGCGAAACTTTCAGGAAACATTCCTCACACACAAAGAAAGAAAATGTGTTATGTGAACATGTGTCCGGAAACGCTTAATTTCCATGTTAGAGCTAATTTTATTACTTCTCTTCAAATCACATTAATCATGGAATGGAAACACACAGCAACAGAACGTACCAGCGTGACATCAAACACTTTGTTACACGAAATGTTCAAAGTGTCCTCCGTTAGCAAGGATACATGCATCCACCATCCATCGCATGGAATCCCTGATGCGCTGATGCAGCCCTGGAGAACGGCGTATTGTATCACAGCCGTCCACAATACGAGCACGAAGAGTCTCTACTTTTGGTACCGGGGTTACGTAGACGAGATCTTTCAAATGCCCCCATAAATGAAAGTCAAGAGGGTTGAGGTCAGACGCTGATCAATTGCTTCGAACGTCTTCCTGTAGATACACCTTCGTTCTGGAAATCTGTCTCGATACAAACGTACCGCGCCACGGCTATTGCCCCGTGCTAATCCATACATCAAATGGGCATTTGCCAACTCCGCATTTGTAAACATTGCGCTGACTGCAAAACCACGTTGTTGATGAACACTAACCAGTTGATGCTACGTACTGATGTGCTTGATGTAGAGCAATGAGTCGCATGTCAACACAAGCACTGAAGTCAACATTACCTTCCTTCAGTTGGGCCAACTGGCGGTGAATCGAGGAAGTACAGCACATACTAACGAAACAATTGGGTATTTTGACAATTGTCTGCACGAATTATTTCAATTTACATTTAAAGAGAAATACTAAAATGAGCTCTAACATGGAAATTAAGCGTTTGGGACACATGTCCACATAACATATTTTCCTTCTTTATGTGTGAGGAATGTTTCCTGAAAGTTTGGCCGTACCTTTTTGTGACACCCTGTATATCGAATGTGCGACTCTAAATCTGTAACAAGCGGTAACTCTAAATCTCTGCGCACGACTAATGAAATGTGTTTACATTGCTCACTAAGGACATTACAAGAGATAGAATGTCACTCATGACGTGACTTACAGGCCAAGAAACCGGTCGTGTCCTTTTTAAGTAGTAAAACAGCTGCAGCCGACCATTTTTATTCATTGCCACAAAAGATGTTTGTGATCGTATAATTACTTAGAAATGGAAGTTGAATTTTACTTCCTGCAGAGATGGGATAGTGTGCTAACTAACGTTGGAAATCAAATGTTTGCTTTACGACGATAATTTACTGACCCGAACTGCATATACAGACTGTTTCAGGAGGAGGAGTGAATGTTTTAGAAGGGTGTAGTATAGACGAATTGCAATAAACATGTTGTAGGACATGTGTCCAATGTTTATTAATTTTACGGATAAATCTGTTGCTATGTAACCTCCCACAAACGTAAATCAAAGTCAAATGAGATTTGCACTGACTTTTTACTTGGTGTTGGTAGATATTCATATGTTCGTAAACGTAAGGAACTAAACTACGTAGATCATCGGTGCCTAGTCTTACAAACTACTTTAAGCTTTGCTAAGGACGACACACAGACCCATACTCTAGGAAGGTTTCGAATTTCCGACAGGGGCGGCCTGCTACCCGTGGCATGGCGCCTCAAAGAGAGCGGCCATTTCCTCGCTGCTGGAACATCATCGTATTGAATTAAAAGCGCAGTTTAGGGTACGTTCTATAATTAACTTCCAAAGTTTTACAAAATGCTCTAAAATTTGCATATAACGTGTCGAATTTTTGAGTACAGACGTTAAGCGATTAACTAAATAAACTGCTAGAACGCAAACGAAACTGAGCTTTAAATTTGATAGGGTGATGTTCTACCAAGAACCGACGGAAGAATCGGCGAAAATGACGTCATTTGTATTTGTTTTATTTTGTTTGGGTTGCATTCCAACCGCTGTATCGTTGTACGCAATAAAAATGGAACATGTGTTATATGGCATACTACTGTAGTTCGTCTGTACTAGTACCTCCTAAAAATATTTACTATTTCTCCTGACACACTCTGTATTCGAAGGGCTATAAGGTGTGGCAATAAAATTCTGTCGATGGAGGTAAAATTCTTTGGCACCTTCAGCATATTATTTGAGTAATGGAAACGGAAGGATAAAACTTTTAGCAGCTAGTGTGTTTTGCACCTGAAAGTCTTGTATGTTATAAGTTCTAGCGCAATAATGTTTCTTCGGTTGTTGTGATATTGTGTAGGTGACTGCCCTCAATTTCTGTCGTTTTACAGTTACTCTGTCCATCTGAGTGAAACTGGTGCCCTCTGCCCCGTCGCCCACCTGCCTTATGTGTTAAAAACTAGACCCGCCTCTGTAATTCTTCGATTCTACTCTGTCTCTAACTGCAGTTCTGGACAACGATTCACGTTTTGCTATATGTCTGTCGTTCTTATTCTTGAATGCGTAATGCTTCTATTAGACAATTTTCTCTCTCATAAAATTTTTTTTTAAAACCATTAGAAACCTAATATATCAACCAGTTTCGGTTAAAGACGATCTTCATAGATAAAAAGCTGTTAAAACTGAATGGTAAAATGCATAAAATAAAATACATCTAGTTGAGACAAACAGGAGTCAGTATAACTAAAAATATTAAAAATACAGTGGTCATCATAGGTAAAACTTATCACTCAACACAACATAAAAGGTAAGAAGACACCTGATATGTTTTTATCTAAAATGACCACTCTACTTTTTAATATTTTTAGTCATACTGACTCCTGTTTGCGTCACCTAGGTGTATTATATTTGATGCGTTTCACCATTCAGTTTTAACACCTTTTGGCCCACTAAAAGTGGGCCTTTGCGATCGTCTTTTGACAGCTCAAAATTTAAATGAAAATAACGGCTTAACTATTCATCTGACACGATAATTGAATAACCGAATTTTTAGAGGAGAAAATTCTCTACAACTTTGATCTCTTATGTTTTTTTCATATCTCGTAGAGTTTCAAAGATATTTGCAAAAATAACGGCGATTCTGGGATGTCTGTCTGTCCGTAACGTGTTCCCTTTTTTTAAGACAAACCGTTCAGCCGATCAGCACCAAATTTTACAGACATGATTGTAGGCCGCCAGAGACCAGAACCTCCAATTTTCAAATTTTTCGGACAAAAATACGGAAGTAATACAAAAAAGCCGTTTGTAATATAATTGTAATTGCAAACGAAAGGTTCAGCTACACGAAAATTGAATAACCTTATTGGTAGAGGAGAAAATTCTCTACAACTTAGCTCCCTAATTTTTTTTTTTCATATCTCGTACAGTTTGAGACATATTTGAAAAAATAACGGAGATTGGACACCCTCCATTGAATTAACGAAAAGCAGGCGTTCGGAGATGTCACGTGACATTCCTCGCCCAGAACTCTCTCTGGCATACGTCATCTTGCGTTGCGTATTTGATGATTTTCTTACTGTAACTTACACGTTGTCATTTCAAAGCAATGGCACACTGAAGAATTAACAAAAACATATCGTTCTTCGTACGATAAATGATAATCTAGTGTCTACAAATGCCATTTAACAACAGTTAACAACGGCCATCAACAGTATGAGAATTAAGGACACAGCTGTTGATCGATAGCCGTAGCGTGCAGGCTACTGCGCCGTGGAAAATCACGGTGGAGTGGCCGAGCGGTCTAAAGCACCTCGCTACGGAGCACGCGGTTACTCGCCGTGGAGGTTCGTGTCCTCCCTGTGGCATGGGAGTTTGTGTTTGTCCGTAGGTTAATTTACCTAGGTTTAATTAGTTGCCGGGCGCCGTGGCTCAGCGCGCCCGGTCAGGGGGCTAAACGCCCTCTGTAATAAAAAAGCTGAGCCAACCAATCAACGAACCACCACGAACAAACTGAACGAACGACCGCGAAACATAGATCTACTAGACGAAAAAGGGGAAAAATAATAATAATAATAATAATAAAAATAGCGTAGTGAGTAAGGCAATAGATTATGACGCTAAAGGTCGGTGGTTCGGAACCTGCCACAACGTAATTTTTTTCCTAAAAGGGTTTCAGAGAATCTTATTAATTAATTTTTTATTATTTAGATTATAATTTGGTCCAAAATGTTTGCAAAAACTTATAAAACTACAAATCTAAAATGGGCCGTAAATACGCCAGTGCGATTTTTTATCTATGAAGATGGTCTGTTGACCGAAACTGGTTGATATATAAGCTATTTAATAAACAGCCGATGGTTTTAAAAATGCATTTTATGAAATATATGACGGCTGTTGACACTCGCCTCACCAAAGCATTCAAACAATTTTCGCTGTTGCATATAGTCCTCACCGCTTTGCCTACTAGCTGCACTATTGAATGTTGTTGTTGTGGTATTCAGTCCGCAGACTGGTTTGATGCAGCTCTCCACGCTACCCTGCCCTGTGCAAGTCTCTTCATCTGAGAATACGTTCGGCAACCTACATCCTTTTGAATCTGCCTACTGTATTCCTCCCTCGGTCTCCGTCTACGATTTTTACCCCACACGCTTCCTTCTAATGCTAAGTTGACAATCCTTGATGTCTCAGAATGTGTCCAACCAATCTATCTCTTCTCTTCGTCATGATATGCCAGAAACTCCTTTTCTCCTTGATTCGGTTAAGCACCTCCTCATTAGTTACGTGATCTACTCATCTAATTTTCAGCATTCGTCTGTAGCACCACATTTCAAAAGCTTCTATCATGTTTGTATCTGAACTACTTATCGTCCAGGTTTCACTCCCATACAATGCTTTCAGAAAGGACTACCTAACATTTAAATTAATACTGGATGTTAACAAGTTTCGCTTCTTTAGAAACGCTTTTCTTCCCATAGACATTCTGCATTTTATATCTTCTTTACTTCAGCTACCAGAAGTTATCTTGCTACCCAAATAACAATATTCATTTACTACATTTATTGTCTCATTACGTAATCTAATTCCTTCAGCATCGCCAGATATTCTGACATTGTATTCCATTGCATTCGTTTTACTCTTGTTAATGTTCATATCATATCTTTCTTTCAAGACACTGTCCACCCATTCAATTGCTCTTCCCGATCTTTTGCGGACTCTGACAGAATTACTATGTCATCGGCAAACTGCAATGTTGGTATTTCTTCTCCCTGCACTTTAATCCCCTCTCCAAACTTCTCCTTCCGTTCCTTGACTGCCTACTCAATGTAGAGATTGAATAACTTTGGGGAAAGGCTACAACCCTGTCTTTCTACCTTCTCAATCCGTGCGTCCCTTTCTTGCCCTTCGACTCTAATAACTGCTGTCTGGCTTTTGTATAGGTTGAAAATAACTCTTCGCTACCTATATTTTACCCCTTATACCTTCAGAATTTGGAAGAGTGTCTATTGAATATTTTGTTCGAATTTGCGCTTTTCATTTTGGACACGAAATCTGTACAGCTCTCGGGCGGGGTGGACAGGAACATATTTCTAGAATGGAGTAACGCCACACTCGTCAGTAAAGATAACGAGAGGTAACGGTTCGAGAACGTTCGGAGCGAGCGCAGCGCGCCGCTGGAACAGGTTCTGTGACGAAGTGGGGTTAGGTTATGGACGCGGGCGGTTACACAACGCTTCTCTCCAGCAGCTGGCCGCCTGGAGTCAGCTGGCGCCGCCGCTCCAGGCAGACTCCAGCAGAGTCCAGCCGCCACTCCGTGGACAGCCACAGGGCACCAGAGGCGCGACCCTCAGCACTCGTAACGACGACAAGTATGCCCGGCGCGCAAGCAGGCTACTGCGCCGTGGAAAACTTCGGCGAGGCCAGGGTGGGCGCACCGAAAGTGGAACGCGTCCCCACGTGAGTTACGAGCGCCACGCACGGGCCCCCTATCTGTCGTAAACACACGCCGTTTGTCTTCACATCTGTGCACTAAGTAAGTGGCGGAAGGTGCGTCTACTACCGGTGTCGCTCCTGGTGCTTGGGAAGAATTACTCTCGCTGAACCTCTGCAACACGTTTGGGTGGGGGCAGTAATATACTGCCCGACTTAAATTGGAAAGAACACGTAGATAACGTCGTGGGAAAGGCGAACCAGAGACTGCGTTTTATTGGCAGAACACTTAAAAGATGCAACAGAACTACTATAGAAACTGCATACACTACGCTTGACCGTCCTTTTATGGAGTACTGCTGCCCAGTATGGGGTCCTTATCAGGTGGGTTCGACGGAGTACATCGAAAGAATCCAGAAAAGGGCAGCTTGTTTCGTATTGTCATGATACAGGGGAGACAGCGTTACGGAAATGATACAGGAATGAGATAGGAATCATTACAACAACGGCGCTTTTCGCTGCGGCGTTGGCTACTTACGAAACTCCAATGTCCAATATTCTCCTCCGAATGCAAAAATATATTGTTGACTCCCACTTACATAGGTAGAAATGATCATCAGAATAAAATGCGAGAAATCAGAGGTCGAACGGAGAGATTCAGGTGTTCTTTCTTCCCGCGCGCTAGTCGAGAATGGAATGCTAGAAGAATAGTATAAAGGTGGTTCGATGAACCCTCTGCCAGGCATTTAAATGTGATTTGCAGAGTATCCCATGTAGATGTAGACTCGTTTCGGAACGTAAGCTCTCGGAATGTCAACAGTAAATCTTGAATGTTGCTACCCCAGTCTTGATTAGAATTCATAGTGTAACGAAAGTGCAATGAAATCTTTGACCTCAGAAAATGCTTGTTGCCTCTTCTGTTAGTTGGTAACCGCAACAATTGTGAGCGACTGGATCGAATTAACTTTTTTTTCTTCTCTACAGATTTGGAGAAAGCTTTTGACAATGTTGACTGAAATACACTGTTTCAAATTCTGAAGTCAGCAGGGGTAAAATACAGGGAAAGGAGAGTTATTTACAACTTGTACAAAAGCCAGACCGCAGTTATTAGACTCGAAGGGCATGAAAGGGAAGCATTACTTGGAAATGGAGTTAGACAGGGTTGTAGCCTTTCTCCGATGTTATTCAATTTGTACATCGAGCAGACGGTGAAGGAAAGAAAGGAAAAATTTGGAATAGGGATCAAAGTTCAGGGTGAAGAAATAAAAGCATTGCGTTTTGCTGCTGACACTGTAATTCTGTCAGAGACAGCAAAGGACCTGGAAGAGCAGTTGAATGGAATGGACAGCGTGTTGAAGAGAGCGTATAAAATGAACATTAACAAGAGCAAAACAAAGATAATGCAACGCAGTCTTAGAAAATCAGGCGATGCTGAAGGAATTAGATTAGGTAACGAAACAATGAAGGTGGTAGATGCGTTTTGTTACTTGGGTAGTAAAATAACAAATGACGGTCGCAGTACAGAGGATACAAAATGCAGAATGGCAATGGGAAGAAAAGCTTTTTTTCAAAAGAGAAATTTGCTAACATCGAATTTTAATTTAGGTGTAAGGAAGTCTTTTCTGAAGGGATTTAGTGGAGTGTTGCCTTGTACGGGAGTGAAACATGGACGATAAACAGTGTGGGCAGGAAGAGAATAGAGGCTTTTGAAATGTGGTGTTACAGAAGAATGCTGAAGATTAGGTGGGTAGATCGCATAACTAATGAAGAGGTACTGAACAGAATTGATGAGAAAAAGAATTTTTGGCATACCTAGACTAAAAGAAGGGATCGCTTGGTAGGACAATTCTTAGCCAGCGATGAATCGTAAATTTAGACTTGGGGGGAAGTGTGTGGGGTAAAAATCGCAGAGGGAGACCAAGAGACGCATATAGTAAGCGGATTCAAATGGATGTGGGTTGCCATTCCTATGAGGAGATGAAAAGGCTTGCTCAGGATAGAGTAGGGTGGAGAGCTGCATCAAACCACTCTCCGGACTGAAGACCATAACACACACTTTACATAAATATTCGTAATAGTCCAAGTAACGTGTTTAAAGAAAGAAAAATTGGAAGTTTTAAGTAGAATAACTTTTTGCAAAATCTTTACTACTCAAGATCGCGGTAGTATTTGTGAAATGTCATAACCAGTTTTGATTTATTTGCAATCCAAAGTGAGTTCTCGTCAACCCATATATCAGCTTTCTCGCACTGTATATTGCATTATGTAATCTCCCACAGAAAAGTCTGCAGGGTAATGAGAAGACTTTTCTGTGGGAGATTACATAATGCAATATACCGTGCGAGAAAGCAGAGATAATATGCGTTGACAAGATGTGACCGATGAACGCAAAATAGCAGAAATTACTTACAACATTTCACAAATGATATTACGATCCTGACTAATAAAGATTTTGCAAAAGGTCTTCTCTTTAACATTCAAGTAGGTCGCTCATCTCCAACCTGACCGTGGCGGAAAGTAAGAGAAAATGGAAAAGTTTCCCGGAAAATAAGAAAAGCGGGTAAAATGGAATGTGTTTGTGATTTTGTTTTATGAAGTAAATACCATAATTCACAGTTTGACTGATAGATACGCTTAATTGTTTTCTTCCTTTTTCTCTGTATTCCTGGAAAAGGGAAATTCTTAACAGGAAAAAAACTAGAGAAATTGGAAATATAAGTCTGGAAATACCGACAAACGACAAATATTATAATTATTGTACGCATTGACGATAGGAACGAAATATTTGGTTCATTCTTTTTTATTTTGTTCGTTATGTTCCAGTTTTGGATATGACTTAACTGAATGGATTCAAATTAGTGAAAAGCATGATGATGTAGAGAACTTTAAGGAAAAAAAAAAGGATACTAATGTCAATTGAAATAAATTGCATTTGATTGATTTATTTATTTCATTTGACCGAGTACCATGAAATTATATTTTCGTGGAGCAGGCTTTTATACTCGGCAAGCCACCTTACGGAGGATGGTGGAAACTGGAAGATACATTACACCATACTTCTACACCGTTGATGGATCACCACAATGGCACGTGTATGTATGTTTTCATGAAGAACTATTTATGCACTGCAAGTCACCATGTGATACGTGTGGAGGATACCATACAACAGAGCTTTACAACGTTTGATCAAACACCACAAATGTTGTCATGTTGTTGTTGTTGTTGTCTTCAGTCTGGAGAATGGTTTGACGCAGCTCTCCACCCTACTCTGTTCATCTCCTCATAAGAACGGCAACCTACATCCATTTGAATTTGCTTACTATATTCATCTCTTGGTCTCCCTCTGCGATTTTTACCCCACAAACTTCCCTCCAACGCTAAATTCACAATTCCTTGATGTCCCAGAATGTGTCCTACCAATTTATCCCTTCTTTTAGTCAAGGTATGCCAGAAATTCCTTTTCTCCCCAATTCTGTTCAGTACCTCTTCATTAGTTACGCGATCCACCCACCTAATCTTCATCATTCTTCTGTAAAACCAAATTTCAAAAGCCTCTATCCTCTTCCTGTCTGCACTGTTCATCGTCCAAATTTCACTCCCACACAAGGCAACACTCCACACAAATGCCTTTAGAAAAGACTTCCTTATGCTTAAATTAATACTCTATGTTCAAAAATTTTCTTTTTCAGAAACGCTTTTCTTCACATTGTCATTCTAAATTTTATGTCCTCTGTACTGCGGCCATCAAATGTTATTTTACTGCCCAAGTAACAAAACTCATTTACCACCTTTTATTGTTTCATTACCTAATCTAATTCCTTCAACATCGCCAGATATTCTAATACTGCATTCCATTGCGCTTCGTTTTGCTCCTGTTAATGTTCATCTTATATGCTTCCTTCAACACACTGTCCATTCCGTTCAATTGAATTACTATGTCGTCGGCAAAACACAATGTTTTTAATTCTTCACCCTGAACTTTAATTCCTTCTCAAAATTTCTCCTTGCTTTCCTCTGTAGCTTGTTCTATGTACATTGTTGTCATACATATGTAATTTTTCATATATATGCTCATCTTGTGATGGTACAGCTCTTGTATCTTTCGTGCATATATAGATGGGAGAGAGTCTGAGGTAGGTGGAAGAGGAGATGGACAGAGAGGGTGGGAGGAACGGGCCGAGAGAGAAGGAGGAGACGATAGTGCAGGGAGGAGGAGGTCGAAAGAGAGTTTGAGGTGACGGACAAGTGAGGGGAGATATGCAAGAGGGGTGTGAGAAGGGGGAGATAGACGGACGCAGGGATATGGATAGAGCGAGGAGAAGGAGGTAGAGGGGAGAGGTCATGGGCTGAGGAAAAGAAGGTGGGCATGCAGAGAATATGGAAGTAGAGATGGTCTAACAACAGATCAGAACAAACATCCGGGCAGTGTTTTTAATGTAATTGATCGCTGAATAGGGACACAATGAGTAACGATAACACCGCCACAGTAGCAACAAGCTTAGGTCTGCTCCAGATGACATTTATTAACATTGCGTCATTTAGTCGTGGAATACTAGGGTCGTCCATAGAGTAAGTTCGTTTCTATTTCCATCCGCGGTAGCGTTACGAACGCAGTTCCGTGTATGCAGGGCAGTTACACTGACTCACGGAAAAGACATGAACGCCATATTCAGATCGCTGCTGCCGACGTGTGCTTTATAGTGCTTCTTTACAATGTCAGAAGTAATTGAAAATGCCGTCGCGGGTGAAATCAGATCTGTGATTCGTTTTCTAAATGCAAAGAAATTTAAACCAAAGGAAATTCATCGGCAAATCAGCAAAGTTTACGGACGAAGTGCTATGAGTGGTGCGATTGTTAAAAATGGGTTAGACTATTCAGTGAAGGACGTGATCAAGTGCACGATGAAGATGATTATGCTGAATCGATAGCTCCTTACTTAACAGCCATATACAATCGCTCTCTCATAGAAGAATCTGTACCAAAAGATTGGAAAGTTGCACAGGTCACACCTATATTCAAGAAAGGCAGTAGGAGTAACCCACTAAACTACAGGCCTATTTCAGGCCTAATTTGCAGCAGGGTTTTGGAACATATCCTGTATTCAAATATTATGAATTATCTCGAACAGAACGATCTATTGACCCAAGGTCAACACGGATTAGGAAAATATCGTTCATGCGAAACACAACTAGCTCTTTATTCACACGAAGTGATGGGTGCTATCGACAAGGGTTCGCAAATCGATTTCGTGTTTCTTGATTTTCAGAAGGCTTTTGACACCGTACCTCACAAACGGCTTTTAATCAAATTGTGTGGTTATGGCATATCGCCTCAAATTTGCGATTGGATAGGGGATTTCCTGTCAGAGAGGACACAGATCGTAGTAATCGATGGTAAGTCATCGACTAAAACAGAGGTGATATCGGGCGTTCCACAGGGTAGTGTTATTGGTCCTCTGCTGTTCCTTATTTACATAAACGATTTAGGGGAAACTCTAAGTAGCTCTCTTAGGTTGTTTGCAGATGACGCCGTCATTTACCGTCTAGTAAAATCATCTGAAGATCAAAAACAATTACAGAACGATCTGAATAAGATACAGTATTATGTAACAATTGGCAATTGACTCTAAATAATGAGAAGTGTGAAGTCGTCCACATGAGTACGAAAAGAAATCCGTTAAACTTTGTTTACAAGGTAAATCAAACAAAAGTGAAGGCCATAAACTCTACAAGCTACCTAGGAATTACTATTACTTCAGACTTAAATTGGAAAGAACACGTAGATAATGTCGTGGGAAAGGCGAACCAGAGAGTGCGTTTTATTGGCAGAACCCTTAAAACATGCAACAGAACTACAAAAGAAACTGCATACACTACGCTTGTCCGTCCATTTTTGGAGTGTGGGATACTTATCAGGTGAGGACATTGAAAGAGTCTAAAGAAGGGCAGCTCGTTTCGTATTGTCACGATACAGGGGAGACAGCGTTACGGAAATGATACATGATCTGTTATGGGAATCATTACAACAACGGCGCTTATCGCTGCGGCGTGGGCTACTTACGAAACTCCAATCGCCAACATTCTCCTCCGAATGCGAAAATATATTGTTGACTCCCACTTTCATAGGTAGAAATGATCTTCAGAATAAAATACGAGAAATCAGAGCTCGAACGGAGAGTTTCAGGTGTTCTTTCTCCCCGCGCGCTATTCGAGAATGAAATGGGAGATAAATAGTATAATGGTGGTTCGATGAACCCCCTGCCAGGCACTTTAATGTGATTTGCAGAGTATTCCATGTAGATGTAGATGTAGAATGAAGTGGATGTCCGTCTGTGGTTCACGCAATTGAAGAGAAGATTAAGCAAAACCGTAAGTTTACACTTAGTGCCCTTGCTATGGAAGTTCCGAAAATCTTACGATCACTAATTCAAGAAATTGTTACTGAAGCACTGAAATTTCGAAATCTTCGGTCACGTTGGTACCCAAAATTCTTACTGAATAACACACACAACAACGGATTGTCACGCTACATTTGAATGGAGGTACACTTCACCCCCAACGAAGGTTCAACGTAAGCAAATCTTGACACCTCGAAAACTCACGTTTACCGCATTTTGGGACAAAATAGGCGTTTTGCTGATGATTTATTACCACGAGGCCAAACAATCAATGCAACTGGCTACTGCGATATCATTAACAAATTGCGCCGCGCAATACAGAACAAGCGCTGAGGATTACTGTCAAAAGGTGTTGTATTTTTCCACGATAAACCCAAACTCACACGACGAATGTGACCATATAACTCTTGCGGGAATTTCACTGGGACGTGTTTGATCATCCTACGTACAGCCCGGACCACGCTCCTTGCGAGTTCCATCTCTTCTTACACCGAAAATCTATCAAAAGTGGTCAACACTTCAACACCTTACCACATGGTTAAAGACACAGGCGGCAACCTTCTATGAAGAAGGCATATAAAAACTTATGTCACGCTATGACTAGTGCCTCCAAATTTGGGAATCATGTAGAAAACTAGTTTCATAGTTTTAGATTTTTATACAAAAAATATTTTTTCTGTATCTGTATACGTTTTGTATAGCCAAACGGAACTTACTTTGTGGACATACAGTACTGGCCATACAGTACAGATGACCACCCAGCTTCAACACGAAACCTCAGTTCATCAAAAGTAGTGACTGGCGTATTGTGACGATCCAGTTGCTCGGCCACCATTGACCAGACGTTTGCAATTGGTGAGACATCTGGGGAATGTGCTATCCAGGGCGGCAGTCGAACATTTCCCGTATCCACAAAGGCCCGTACAGGACCTGCAACATGCGGTTGTACATTATCCTGCTGAAATGTAGGGTTTTGCAGGGATCGAATGAAGAATAGAGCCACGGGTCGTAATACATCTGAAATGTAACGACGACTCTTCAGACTGCCGTCGATGCGAACAAGAAGTGACTGAGACGTGTAACCAACGGCACCCCATACCACTACGCCGGGTGATTCGGAAGTATGGCGATGACGAATACACGCTTCCAATGTGCGTTCACTGCGATGTCGCCAAACACGGATGCGACCATCATGATGCTGTAAACAGAACCTGGATTCATCCGAAAAATTACGTTTTGCCATTCGTGCACCCAGGTTCGTCGTTGCGTATACCAAGGCAAACGCTCCTGTCTGTGATGCAGCGTCTAGGGTAACCGCAGTCATGGTCTCCGAGCTGATAGTCCATGCTGCTGCAGACGTCGTCGAACTGTTCGTACAGATGGTTGTTGTCTTGCAAACGTCCCCATCTGTTTCCAAAATAAAATGTTCAAATGTTTGTAAAGCTTATGGGACTTAACTACGGGGTCATCAGTCCCTAAACTTACAAACTACTTATGAACTACTTACGAACTAGGACGGCACAAATATCCATGCCCGAGGGGGGATTCGAACCCCCGACCGTAGTGGCCGTGCTGACCGTGACTGGAGCGCCTCAGTCACCTCGGCCACCGCGGCCGGCCATCTGTTTCCCAGGGATCGAGACGTGGCTGCACGATCAGTTACAGCCATGCGGATAAGATGCCTGTCATCTCGACTGCTAGGGATACGATGCCGTTGGGATCCAGCACGGCGTTCCGTATTGCCCTCCTGAACCCACCGATTCCATATTCTGCTAACAGTCATTGGATGGCGACCAACGCGAGCAGCAATGTCGCGGTACGATGAACCGCAATCGCGATAGGCTACAATCCGACCTTTATAAAAGGCGGAAACGTGAGGGTGTTTTTCTCCTCTCTTACACAAGGCATCACAACAACGTTTCACCAGACAAAGCTGGTCAACTGCTGTATGTGTATGAGAAATCGGTTGGAAACTTTCTCATGTCAGCAGGTTGTAGGTGTCGTCATCGGCGCCAACCTTGTGAGAATGCTCTGAAAAGCATCTTCTTCCGGTCCTAAATGACTCGTGAGAATGTTTCGCACCGTTAGTGGTCAGTGACGTAAAGTTGAAAAAAGTCATACCGTGATTCACTAAGTGATCTACATCTACATGGGATACTCTGAAAATCATATTTAAGTGTCAGGCAGAGGGTTCATCGAACCACCTTTACACTATTCATTTACCATTCTATTCTCGAGTAACGCGCGAGAAGAAAGAACATCTCAGTCTTTCCGTTCGGGCTCTGATTTCTCGTATTTTGTTTTGATGATCATTTATACCTACGTACGTAGGAGTCAACAATATATCTTTGCATCCGGAGGATAATGTTGGCATTTGGAGTTTGGTAAGTAGACCACGCCGCAGCGATAAACGCCATTGTTGTAATGATTTGCCTCAGGTATCATTTCCTTATCGTTGTCTCCCCTGTATCAGTCCCTTCTTTGGACTCTTTGGATGTCTTCCGTCAAACCCACTTGATAAGGATCCCACACTGGGCAGTAATACTCCAAATGACGACGGTCAAGGGTGGTGTATGCAGTCTGTTTAGTAGTTCTATTGCATATTTTAATTGTCCTACCAATAAAACGCAGTCTCTGGTTCGCCTGTCCTACGACATTAATACGTTTTCATTTCTACATACATACTCCGCAATTCACCGTAAAATGCGTGGCGGAGGGTACACTGTACCACTACTACGCATTTCCTTTCCTATTCCACTCCCAAATTGAACGAGGAAAAAAAGAATGCCTATATGCCTCCGTACGAGCCCTAATTTCTCTTATCTTGTCTTT
This sequence comes from Locusta migratoria, assembly GCA_026315105.1. Taxonomy (NCBI): domain Eukaryota; kingdom Metazoa; phylum Arthropoda; class Insecta; order Orthoptera; family Acrididae; genus Locusta; species Locusta migratoria. The sequence goes on from CM048746.1 coordinate 661,095,345, forward strand.
GTGATCTTTACGCGAAATGTAGGCGGCAGCAAGATCGTACTACACTCAGCTTCAAATTCCGGCCCTCTAAATTTACTTAACAGAAATTCACGAAAAGAACGTCGTCTTTCTTCCAGCGATTGAGTTGCAGAGCATTTCCGTGACACTCGCGCATTGGTCGAACCTACCGGTAACAAATCTAGCTGCTCGCCTCTGAACGGCCTTCAAACCGATCTGCTGCGGGACCCAAATACTTGAGCAATACTCAAGACGTGGTCGTACAAGCGTTTTATACGCGGTCTCCTTTACAGGTGAAGTACATATTCCCAAAATTCTCCCAACAAATCGAAGTCGGCTGTCTGCCTTACTCACAACTGTCCTTACATGCTCGTTCCATTGCATATCGCTCTGCAATGTTACGCCTAGATATTTGAACGACGCGACAGCATCAAAAAGCTCACTACTAATGCTGAATTCGAACATTATAGGATTGTTTTTTCTACTCATGCGCATCACCTTACATTTTTCTACTTTGAGAGCTAGCTGCTATTCTTCGCACCAACTAGAAATTTTGTCTAAGTCATCCTGTATGCTATTACAGTCAGTTACAGACGACACCCTCCCATACACTACAGCATCATCAGCAAACAGCCGCAAATTACAACTTACTCTGTCCATCAGATCATTTATATAGATACAAAATAATAGCGGTCCTATCACACTCCCCTGGGGCACGCCTGACGATACACTCGTCTCTGATGAACACTCGCCGTCGAGAACAACGTACTGCTTTCTATTACTTAGGAAGTCTTCCAGCCAGTCACAAATCTGTGAACCTATTCCATAAGCTCGTATCTTCGTTAGCAGTCTGCAGTGTGGCACCGCGTCGAACGCCTTTTTGAAGTCGAGAAAAACACAATCCGCCTGTTGCCCTTCGTCCATGGCTCGCAAGATGTCATGTGAGAAAAGGGCAAGCTGAGTTTCACATGAACGATGTTTCCTAAACCCGTGCTGATTCATGGAAAGAAGCTTTTCCGTTTCAATGAAATTTACTATATTCGAACTGAGAATATGCTCAAAAATTGTACATGAAACTGATGTGAACGATATTGGCCTGTAATTGTATGGGTCAGTTCTCTTTCTTTTCTTATACACGGGAGTCACCTGCGCTTTTTTCCAATCACTAGGAACTTTGCGCTGAATTAAAGATTAGCTATAAATGCAAGCTAAGTAGGGGGCCAATGTCGCAGAATAGTCTTTGTAAAACCGAACTGGTATTCCATCCGGACTTTTTCGTATTTAGCTCTCTCAGCTGCTTCTCTACACCGGAAATACCTATTGCTACCTCCTGCGTGAAAGATTTCTTAAAGGTTAAATTTAGAACTTCAGCTTTCCGTTTGCTTTCTTCTGTTACTGCCCCGGAATGATCAACGAGTGATGGACAGTGGGCTTTGACCCGCTTATCGATTTTACATAGGACCAGAATTTTTTCGGGTTCTCGGAAAGATCTTTTGCTAAGGTAAGGTGTGATAATTATTGTATGCTTCACGCATCGATCTTTTTATAGACGCACGAATCTCTACTAACTTTTGCCTGTCATCATTTGCGTTTTCTTTTTTGAATCGAGAGTGCAACAGCTTTTGCTTTCTCAGCAGCTTTCTAAAATTATTATTATACCACGGTGGATCTTTTCCATCCTTAATCGTCTTTACTGGCACATATTTCTCTAACCCTTTATTAACAATGCACTTAAATTTAGTCCACAATTCCTCTACATCCATAGTCCCGGAATTAAACGATGCCCATCCATTTTCTAAGTGCGATCGTAACATTTGCTTGTCGGCTCTTCCCAACAAAAACACGCTCCTAGCCTTTATGAACTTTTTATGAACTTTGGTCACCATCGACGCTATGACGATATCATGATCACTAATTCCTGTCTCTACACAGACATCGTTAATAAGGTCAGGCCTGTTTGTGGCTATAAGGTCTAGAATATTTTCATTGCGCGTGGGTTGCCGGTTTAACTGCTCAAGACAGTTTTAGGAGAATGTGTCCAAAAGTAGCTCGCAAGACTGCTTGTCTGTACCGCCTGAAATGTAACTAGCGAGGTCCCAATCTATACTCTTAAGGTTGAAGTCACCTCCAACTAATATTACATGGCCCGGATACCTATGCACTACCTGGTGTAGACTTTCCTTGAATGATTCTAAAACTGCTACAGCAGCACTGGGGGGCCGGTAAAAACACCCAACTATTAACTTTACCTCTTTCAGACTTGATATACGTGCCCAGATAACTTCACATTTACTTTCAACCTCGTTCTCAGTAGAAACAATATCTTTGTCCACAGCGATGAACACTCCTCCAGTTGTATCAGATCTATTTTTTCCGATATACATTCCACGCTTCGCTAAATATTTCTGAACTTGCCACATCATCATTTAGCCAGCTTTCGGTGCCTAAAACAATCTGAGCGCAATAACTTCCATGCAGCGCTGCAAATTCGGGAACTTTGTTTCTAATACTCTGTAAGTTCGCGGCTAATATTTTTATGTTCGAATTTTTGTTCCGAACGTGGCCTGAATTCGCTGACAGGCGAGTGCTCATCAGAGTTAGCGCCTAGCCTAAAAAATACCCCATGTGCACTCCACAAGTACTCTGCTACCCGAGTAGCCGCTTCCTTAGCACTACCTGCACCCCTGATCTATCTAGGGGCACCCTACAATTCACCACCCGATAACGCAGATCCAGAAATCTGCAGCCATGACTGTCACAGAGTCGGCGAAGCCTCTGGTTCAGACCCTCCACTCGGCTCCAAACCAAAGGACCCCGATCAACCCTGGGAACAATGCTACAAATCGACAGCTCTGCTTGCACCCCTCGTGCGAAGGCAGCAGCCTTCACCAATTCCGCCAGCCGCTTGTAGGACCTGATGATGTCCTCAGAACCCAAGCGACAAGCGTCATTGGTGCCGACGTGAGCCACGACTTGCAGTCGACTGCATTTCAGTTTACGTCTGATGTAATAGTAATTCCTAGGTATTTGGTGGAGTTTACGGACCTCAGATTTGATTGATTTATCTTTCAAAAAATTTTAACGGATTTCTTTTCGTACTCATGTGGACGACTTCACACTTTCCATTATTTAGAGTCAGTTGTCAATTTTCACACCATATTGATATATTATTTAGATTCTTCGACCAAAATGAACTGTGTACCTTAAGTAGAACAGTAGATATGGTTGGTGGAATGCCAAAAAAAGTTGAAGAAAACGGAAGTTAAGTTGAATGTGCATTCATACCTTTATTCCGATACCAAGGCTAAAATGATTTGCGTAGCTTTATTACAACCGTAGCTACCTGCACTTTCAATCAATGAAACTTATTAAAAGATCAAATGAAGGCGCTTGATCCCCTGAGCGTTCTTAGACCAAAAAGAACCGAAGAATCGTAAAACACACTAATTAAAATTTCACAGCAAAGACAGAAGAATATTGCGTTTGAGTATAAATAAAGGAAGTGGAGAGTTTAGTGAATTCCGATACTTGATGGCAAATTTGTGAACGAATATCTTTGGGAGGCGCGGAATGGACGCGTGGTCTAAGGCGTCTTACTAAGGACTGTATAGCTGTTCTAAATGCAAATGTTTGTTAAGCTTATGGGACTTAACTACGGGGTCATCAGTCCCTAAACTTACAAACTACTTATGGACTACTTACGAACTAGGACGGCACAAATATCCATGCCCGAGGGGGGATTCGAACCCCCGACCGTAGTGGCCGTGCTGACCGTGACTGGAGCGCCTCAGTCACCTCGGCCACCGCGGCCGGCATAGCTGTTCTCTTGGAGGTGAGTCCTCCCTCGAGTATGGGTGTGTGTGTTGTCCTTAAGTTAGATTAACGTAGTTTAAGTAGTTCTTAAGACTAGGGGATGATGACCATAAATTCAATAGGTTTACTAATATTTGAACATTTAAATACCCTTAGTTTAATAGAAAAGAAATCCTCTGGCTAGAACGGCCAGGCGGACTGACTTACGTTTTCATAATTTTTTAGAATATGATTCAGGCGGGATGGGAACCCGGCTCCCCTGCTGACTAGGTAGTGGCACTGACTATCATGTTGTGATGACCGCGACTGCTCGCACGTCTCTCGCCAGACGCAGTTTTTGAACTTACCCTCACACTGCTAACGATGTGACACTACACAATTTTACTCATTACTCGCGGCATTGAGACGAGCCTGGTAAGACATTAGGTCTGGTGTGCATCCACACTCAACGAAGGATCAATGGCTTTCTTCTCCTTACTGGTATACGTACACTGCCCGACAGAAAAAATGATACAGCCAGACGGTATGATTGGAAGTGATTGAAATTCCGTACGGTGAAAGGGGATGTGATCACTGGATGGAACACAACGTCGATGGAAGAGCAAGGCCGTTAACATTTACTATAGTGGCAGGATGTAGACACTACGTTTGTCGCCGTCAAACTACCAGACGGTCATTGGAAGTTACGGAGAAGCGGGACTATTCACTCAACATAATGCGACGCATTTCTTGCTGTGTCCGTGTCTCCTTGGCATGGCATCACTGGAAGAGTGAAGAGTTACCTCAAGGCTAATTCTTTCTATTTTGTCGAGGGTCTCCTGAAAAGAATGAAGTTCATTTCGGTGTGATGGTCATGATTGTGTTTACTTTGCGCAGACCAGTCGCATGCATAGTTTTCCCGTTACTACTCTTCTGTTACAATTTCATACAGCCATGACCATGGAGACTTGTTCCTCAATTTGGTCCTTCAGAGCCGGCCGCGGTGGCCGAGGGGTCTGCACGGCCTCTACGGTCGGGGGTTCGAATCCCCTCTCGGGCATGGATATTTGTGCCGTCCTTAGTTGTGGGTAATTCATAAGTAGTTTGTAAGTTTAGGGACTGATGACCCCGTAGTTAAGTCCCTTAAGCTTAACAAACATTTGAACATTGGTCCTTCAGAACATGCTTAATAATAATAATAATAAACAAAAAACCGGTGGCAATGGTGTTCTACTGTCAATGACAACCAATGCATAAGGCGGGAGGACCTCCACCCAGCAGATTTGAGTTGTCGAGACACTGTGCAGGAACTCGGATGTTATCAGGATTCCACCTCATGTTCGGGGAAGTAACCACTGATTCCAACATCTGGCCACTGTGACATCGGAATGGACCACAAGCTTGGGAATTCCACAAAACGACCATCACTCTTCATGCAGTCCAACGGTGAGCCACCTATCAAATGCATTCAGTAAGTCGATACGTACTGGACGTATATGTTACGCTACACTGTCTCACGATCATGTCTTGGGCCTGGGGTACAAGGCAGCATCGTTCCCATTAACGTTCATTGCTGGGGTGTGAGATGTAATAGGCAAGCTACAGAGCTAAATGTTTACTACTTCTTCATAAATTAAACAAATTATTTTATTAGAACCTCAACTGTTAAATGCCAGTTTGTGATCTCATAGTGTAATATAAGAAACATGATTTCTAGATAAAATAATGGTTAAGAGAAGATACATACATTGCTAGCAAAACAAACAAATAACATTTCATCATAAAATAGGAAAATAAACAAGAGCACATGACCATGAAACTAAAACCTGCTAATATGCACTTTAGGAAAACATAAAGTGAAATAGTATGCTTAGAGATATATTCTATTGTATATCTGAATAGGAACTGGCCTAGAAAACACAAATATAATAAATGTTTCGAATATAAACTTGCCAGCATGGGCAGCATTGTAGATTAACTAAGCCTATATGAAATATTCCCGTGTTCTTGAATACAGAAAAACAACTGATACTTTATTTCATTATTCTGTACATGGTAGGAACATTTGCCCTTCACTATTTTTCAAGATATTAGTATAAACAAACAATGTATTGTTGTATTTTATAGTTAAGCTTATTTCAGATCTGCAGCTCAATAAATGAAAGCAGGTTATTATGAATCGATGCAAATTGATGATTACTTTAATTTTAAATGTAAAGCTGCTATTATCTTGCCATAACATGGCCAAACTAATTGTTTTTCATACCTTTAATAATTGTAACAATGTATGATATTGTAGGCCAGACTACAAAAGAAGGCCGCACAAAAAACAAAAAAGGCAGTCTTGTAACAGCTTTCTAAGCCGCCACTATACCGGTTTGGGCACCGATGTACATATGGTTGTGATGCACTGTAGAGTAAAAGTGATGAAATTAAACAGCTTTTCAGTTACCTGGTGTTTGCTCTGAGTTCTTGTCTTAATTTTGACGCACACACAAAATAGAGAACATTTATCTGGCTGCACGTATTCTGAATGAATTCTAGAGATTCCTGTAAGCAGATTATGTAGATGCGGTGTTTTAAGAAGATTCTACATCCACGAGATATCAAGGTAACTGTCCTGAACTTTGATGCTGTGGAGATTTATTAAGACGTGAAGGCCACAATCACTGAGTCGGTGAACAGAACAGTGTAAGGTGGAATCGTTTAAGGTGTTATTCCGCTGTTGGAGAACCTCTGAAACGTTGGTATATAGGGGAACACGAGGCAGAATTTAAGTTTTTGTTGCGGAGGGAGACCTAGTGCTTAAGCAGGAGGTTTCAGGTTCGAAACCCGGCTGCGGCACAAATTTTGATTCAGTGCCTCTCGTTGGACATTGATTTATTATTTACCGGGATGTTTACTGTCTGTCAGCTTTCTGGAATTTCCTTAAGCTGACTGGAATACAGGAATATCTTAGTAGTAAATAAGAAATAGATTACAATGTGATGCACTATGTGAAAAGTTTTTACCCATCGCAATATACATGATCTCATATTTATTGAGTTATATGTTGTACAGTTGTATAATGTTTCAGGTATATATTCATTTGTATAAGTGCTGTATGTCTTGTAAAATCTGTTGCGAATAAAATTAGAAGTAAAGAAGTACTAGATTTAAACTTGGTGCGTGATGGGGCGGTTTTCCATTAACGTTACTGTTTATGTGCTCATATACCATGAACTACGTGACTACGTGTCGTACTGTGATAAAATTTAGAAGGTACATGCACGTGTATGTGTGTATACTGTCTGTAAAATTTCCTACGGGTACAATGTGTAGTGCAGAAATTATAAACTGCAACGTTATACGGAATGCCGCATTTTTATTCCGTGAACAGCGAAAAAGCAGTGCGCGAGAAAACTTTTTTCTTTGATTACTTCGAGAAGAAGTTTTCTAAGGATTTGAAATTATGTTTAAAGTTTGTTGCAAGTCGCTATCTTGTAGTGTATGAATAAAGTCTCGTCGCATTATGTGGCTGTTTTTTGCGATTCTTGTACGACGTCGTATCTCCTGAACCAAGTGTCGTATGTGATTCTTAACCCTGCAGCAACTGTTATCTCACGATAAGGAACATGTGTATCAAATTTGGTTGAAATTGGGCCATTGGTTTAGAAGGAAATATGCAACACTGTCGCGTGATGTAACAGCTTTTTTCGCATCTCATTGCTTATGACGTCATATCTCATGAACAATGTGTTGTATGTGATCTTTACACTTACGACCAGTGGCGTAACTATGGGGGGATGAGAGGGATAGAACCCTCCCTCCCCTAAGAACCCGAAAAAAAGAGAAAAGAGAGAGAGAGAGAGAGAAAAGAGAAAAGAAATCGTACAATAGCAATTTGGTAAAGGTAAAGATTGAAAACTTGGGGTGTTTTACCATATTCTTTCATTGGATGGGAGTGAATTAGTTTCTTCAACAGGAGTAGTAGATGGTAGTCTGTCTGGAAACAGACTAAAATTTTGCTCGTCAAGCAGATCTATCCCCCCCCTCCTCCCCCCCTCCCCCCCAAAGCCAAGTCCTAGTTACGCCACTGCTTACGGCGACCGTCCACATGGTTGAAATATGCGTGTGCAAAATTTCATAGAGATTGGAACAAAACTGTAGATCTGTATGCAATACGTACACACGGACACACTGCATTTTACTGGGTGATCAAAAAGTTTGTATAAATTTGAAAACTTAATAAAACACAGAATAATGTAGGTAGGTAAAAATTGACATACATGCTTGGAATGACATGGGGTTTTATTAGAACCACATCTGCCGTTATCGGGCCTACATCTTTCCTTTGTCTTGATTTGTAATGCTAATTATTGATTTTCTAATCAGATGAAGCGCCATCTGTAGGACATTTTTGTACTTTTTTTGTTCTAATAAAACCCCATGTCATTCCAGGTATGTGTGTCAATTTTTACCTCTCTATTTACATTATTCCGTGATTTTTGTTTAAGTTTTCAAACTTATACTGAGTTTTTGATCACCTGGTATATATATATGGAAGGTACGGCTTCGATGCTCCGATGCGTTCTGGACTAAATGAAGCACCGCTAGCAGCATACTAGGTGGGCATGCGAAAGAAAGTGAAGTGATTGTGAGTGCGGTCGTTGTGCAATGTCCGACTCTGAGATCCTGTTGGCCAACGGAGAATGGAGCTATTAGTGGTCCTTCGCGACACGCGATGGAGGTGAACCGGCGGCCATTACCCTCCCCTGAGGCCGGCAGCTGATGCAGGAGGAATTCAGGCCCTGCCCAGTGCCCAGTAGCCACCTGGCGCAGGACCGCTGTAAACAACACGCTGACGTCTGCAAGACACAGCGCGCAGCTGACCCACGAGGTAGGTGCGTAGCGACAGCGCCTATATCTACAGCACTGGCTGAACCACGCACGTTGTAGTAAACACGCAGTTTCCCATAGTGCCGAATCTACGACATTTTCCAATAGGGGTACAAGCCTGATAATGGCACTCTTCTCGTCCCCCCCCCCTCCCTCCTCGCCAGCTTCCGTTTTTAGACGTCCCCCCACCTGCATCACACCTTTGGTTTTTGATGTTCCCCCTCTTCACCTTGTCTTGGCCATAATTTGACGCCCATCAAGAGTGCAGAGCTTCCCTCCCCCTTTACATCCGTGGCTTGTTTCCTACTCCTTACAATCGACAAAGACGCGCCGGCCGTGGTGGCCGAGCGTTCTGCGGCGCGTCAGTCACAGTCTGCACGGTCACTACGGTCGGGGGTTCCAAATCCCCTCTCGGGCAACGATATTTGTGCCGTACTTAGTATTAGCTAGTTCATAAGTAGTTTGTAAGTTTAGGGACTGATGACCCCGTATTAAGTCCCATACATCTACATCTACATACATACTCCGCAATCCGCCGTAAGGTGCGTGGCGGAGGTTACACTGTACCACTACTAGGCATTTCCTTTCCTATTCCAATTCCAAATAGAACGAGGATAAAAAGAATGCCTATATGCCTCCGTACGAGCCCTAATTTCTCTTATGTTGTCTTTGTGATCATTACGCGAAATGTAAGTAGGCGGCAGCAAGATCGTACTACACTCAGCTTCAAATTCCGGCCCTCTAAATTTACTTAACAGAAATTCACGAAAAGAACGTCGTCTTTCTTCCAGCGATCCCCAATTAAGTTGCTGGAGCATTTCCGTGACACTCGCGCATTGGTCGAACCTACCAGTAACAAACTTAGCTGCTCGCCTCTGAACTGCTTCTATGTCTTCCTTTAAACTGATTTGCTGCGGGTCCCAAACACTTGAGCAATACTCAAGACGTGGCCGTACAAGCATTTTATACGCGGTCTCCTTTACAGATGAAGGACATCTTCCCAAAATTCTCCCAATAAACCGAAGTAGGCAGTCCGCCTTACTCACAACTGTCCTTACATGTTCGTTCCATTTCATATCGCTCTGCAATGTTACGCCTAGATATTTGAACGACACGACAGCTTCAAGAAGCTCAGTACTAATGCTCTAGTCGAACATTATGGGATTGTTTTTTCTACTCATGCGCATCACCTTACATTTTTCTACATTGAGAGCTAGCTGCCATTCTTCGCACCAACTAGAATTTTTGTCTAAGTCATCCTGTTTGCTATTACAGTCAGTTGAAGACGACACCCTCCCGTACACCACAGCATCATCAGCAAACAATCCATAAGCTCTACAAACATTTGAACATTTTTGACAAAGACGCGGCAAGAGTCTCGGGATTGCGAAAATGTTTCCTGTGCGGAAATTTGTGCTCCAACTCACCTATAGTTAGTATCCAATATATATTCTATGGGACTCATGACGGGCGCTATTTATGGTCAAATCATTCGCTAGGATTGTACAGAATGTTTTTAATGCAGTCTCGTACTTATGGGCTGGTGTCATAGAGCAATGTCATCAATACAAATTCCGTTGTTGTTCCAGACTATGAAGTCCATGGAGAGCATTAGTTAATGTTCTCCACGTAGCCGAACATAGCCATTTCCACTCAATGATGGTTTCATATGGTCCGGAGTACGCAATCCATTGCACATAAAACACTCCATACCACTACACCATCATCACCAGCTTGCACAGTGCCTATGTGTTAGTGGGGTCTGTGCCAAGTTCTGACCCTGTCATCAACTCTTAGCAGCTCTGACCAGGCCACGAGTTTAGAAAAGTCTAGAGTCCACGTGATATGGCCATCAACACAGGAATGACGCAACAGAAATGTCGTGCTGTTCGCAAGCTCTCGACTGGGTCGACAGATGGCACAGCCCATTGAAGCCAAACTGGGCTGTACTGTGCTAACGACCTACATAGCACACTGGTACACGCAGTTGCTCCGCACAGTGTTGCTTGTACGTTAGCACTGACCATTCTAGGGAAGCGGTCCTGCTCTCGTCTATTAATTGCAGACCTTCGGCCACTGACTTTCCGCAGTGAGGCAATGCCTGAAATTTGGAGTTCCCGGTGCACTCTGGATCTCGAAATATTGAGTTTCCTATCGATTTTGGAAAATCATTGTCCTGTTCGTCTAGCTCGAACTGCCATTTCCATTTTTAGTCTTTTAATTCCCGTCATGCGGCGATAATAAAGTGGGAAATGTTCTCACATTAGCCACCCTTGTACAACTGACACGTTCGCCAGGGCACCGCTTCTTCTACACCTTGTGTACGGGATGCTACTGCCGTGTGTAACATACGTACCTGTGCATATCGCTGTGACTTTTCTCACCTCAGTGCAATAGGAGAGGCACTAAATACGAGATACCTTACTCACCAATATGTAGTTTTCTGTTACTTTATCATGAGAAATCACTCCTAAAACGATGTGGTTTTAAAGAACTTGAATTTAATGATTTTGTACAGCTTTATTCATAAAACCAATATTATAACGGCAGCAACCATGAAATGCCAAGTGTAATTCCTTAACATATGGTGGCTCCTAAATTCTATTTGTGATGTAAAAAGCAAATCCTATCTGACTGGTCCCGTTGCTCTCCACGAAATAGATTCTTCATTTCACGCTTCACATTACACCAATCCCAAATATAAGGCTTCATCACGAGATTGTCCACTGCGCAAGATAACTGGTTGCCGATGGGGTATCCAATCTTAGACAGTAAGGGCAACTACTCTGGTGCTCTGATTTTCTACTACTGAATGTGCTGGTTCATTGTAGTACATATCTGCCAACGCCAAAAAAAAAAAAAAAAAAAAAAAAAAAAAAAAAAAAAAAAAATAAATAAATAAATAAATAAATAAAAAAATAAAAAAAAAATAAAAAAAATGTATATACTGCCCCTGAATGAAAGTTGCAGACTGATCACAATTTATCTGAAGCCATCACCCATTCAGAAGTTGCATTCAGTCGCAGATGTAGACCCACCCGATATCAGACATCAGAGTGCTGCAACATCGCAGCTCACTCCCTACATGATCATCAGACACCACCAGGAGTCCAGGAAGAGATTTTTGCGTTCATCTGTTCCACTTGATATAGACCCGAGTGAAGCCACGGTTGAATAATGGAAGCAAAGGTATTCTGAACATCTGTAACGAGTTAAAATGTAAGAAACGTTGCCACCTGGTGACCCATACTGACGGTGTACACGGAAATTCTTAAACAGACTGAGTAATTAATGGACCATCGTGCAAGGTGGAGACACATTGTGTGAGTGTGTTGAAGAGCAAACTTCAAGCCGTCTTCTGAAGAGTCGTCTCTGTCGAGGCTGGAACTGGTTCCAACTGATAAAAAAGCAGTACTCGTAGCCAAGCAATTTTGGTAAATACTGGAAATTAATAAACATATGTCAACTTCTCCACACCTTGTGCTGAATGATCAAACTCAGTTTCCCTACTCACCACTTCTGTCTGCAGAGTTTAATGGACCCACATAAACCACTGACTCCTATTCACTTGCCTCACATCCCTAACCACAGTTCCATAGCCTACTTGCCTGATATAAATCAGTTCTGTTATTAATGGCCATTTATGCCAGTAATAGCTCATAAAATGGGATCTTTATATTCACAGATGTTTCATTCATCTTATACGCACCGTTATATATTCTGAATATTTGTGCAGTTAATCAATAGACCATTTTCTTCAATTTTAAATGTTACTAATTATTTCTTTGTGTTGTAATTTATATTTTGTGCCACATATTTTATCAAAGTTCTACAAGTTCAATGATGTAATTATACCTATAACACTAGTCTTCTTTAAGAAATTTCCGTATACATACTGTCTGTACAACAACTTAAGATCTTTGACCTGTGAACTTCTAAGCTGCATAACTATATCTCTGTAGTGTTTACCTGACGATGGCGCAACTGCCGAAAACCGGTTAGTAACAAATAAAATTTGCAGAATATTGCACAATTATCTCGTGTGTTTGACTCAAAATGAATCAAATATTCTGCCAAGAACCGACGGAATAGTCTGTAAATATTATGTTATACTATTTGTTTGGTGCGCCTCGGTTGCACAGTGGTAGAGTGCCAGTCTACAAATCCAAAGGTCGCGGGTTCGATTCCCGCCAGGTCCTAGGATTTTTATCTGTCACTTTCCACTTCTTTCACCTGTGGCAGTTTTACTCATGTGAAAAATACCGAGTAGCACCGTGGTTCGGAACCCACGTTAAACTGTAGGTCCCCCTATAACTGGCTGGGTAAGTCAGTTCGAAGGTCGGAGGAAGGCAACGGCATACCACCTCCAAACAGGACCATGCCTAGTAAAGCACTGTGGTGTTCAAACCAATCTTCGGACTGTTGACTGCTTTACCTTTTTACTATTTGTTTTTACCTGTGCATTGGACTTGAATTTAATCCGATGAGTTTATTTATTTTATGCGCTTTGGGTTGTTTCTACATATGAACATGTACATTTTTTGCACTGTACACTCCGTTTCTTTGTACTTCTGATACGAATAAATATATCACTAGTGTCACCTGTAATTCCACGGTATGACGTCACCAGGTCCTGGTTATTATGTGGTTTTCACGTCCCGTGAGAAAACGTCTTAAGGGAATCAGGTTTGAAATTCCTGGCACTGCGACCAACATAGGCATATCGGGCTTCAGTGAAACACGAACTCTGAATTTCCCAGAGGCAGTTTCTGAATGACTCAGGTGGCGGAAGTAAGGCGAACTCTGAAATGGGCGCCTTGCCGACCTTGGGCACAGCGGCACGCCGTTATCAGATCGCGGCGAGTGTCCGACCGCCGAGTCGCCCAGATCCTGGACTGTCGCGCCCACATTGCTGGCACTGTACCCTGCGGCGCATGCGCGCTGCGTCCTGCAGGGGAATCCCAGGCCGGCCCGTGCCTCCTCCTCCTCCTCCTTCTCTCTCTCTCTCTCTCTCTCTCTCTCTCTCCCTTTCTCCCTCTCTTCCTCTTCTGGGTCAGCGGCCGCTGCCGCTGGCTCCGACGTCAGAGCTGGCCGATTCTCGCTCCGTGCGTCATTTGCGGCATTTCGCGTTTCTCGCGCGTTCCCATTCGCGAATAGGTCTTATCCCTGGCTTTCTCTTGCGAATACGTAAAGACGAAACGTGTGCCAATCGTTTTGACGTCAATGCGTAGATTCGCTACTCGGGCGAACTTTCTTGTGCGACAAAATAAGGCCGCCGTGGCGGAGCGGCCGAGCGCATTGAGGCGCTGTGCTACGATGCGGAAGGCCGTTTCCTGTCGGTGGTTCGAATCCCCCCTCGGGCTTGGATGTATGTGCCGTCTTTAGTATAAGCTTGTTCATAAGTGGTTTGTAAGTTTAGGGACTGATGACCCCGCAGTTTAGTCGCATAAGCTTTACAAACAATTGAACATTTGAAAATAGCGTCAGATTCGAAATGGTTTAATTTTGATCCTCCAGTGCTTACGCCCCAAACTGAACTTTTGGACTTCATAAAAATAATGACGTATTTAACATAGTTACAGTTCGTTCCTAGGAGTTTCAAATTCAAATGTTTATTAAGCTTAAGGGACTTAGCCGGCCGCGGTGGCCGAGAGGACTGAGGCGCTCCAGTCACGGTCTGCACGGCCACTACAGTCAGGGGCTCGAATCCCCCCTCGGGCATGGATATTTGTGCCTTCCTTAGTATTAGCTAGTTCATAAGTAGTTTGTAAGTTTAGGGACTGATGACCCCGTAGTTAAGTCCCATAATCTATACAAACATTTGAACATTTTAAGGGACTTAACTGCGGGGTCATCAGTCCCTAACTTACAAACTACTTATGAACTACCTTATACTAAAGACGACACAAACATCCATGCTTGAGGGGAGATTCGAGCCCCCGACCGTAACGGCCGTGCAGACTGTGACTGGAGGATGAAATCACAGATATTGGACCACACAGAGGCACGCCAAAAATCTTTCTTTCCGCTAACAATACAAGACTGGAATAAGAGGGAGAACCGATAGTGATACTCAAGGTACCTTCCGCTACTCAGTCAGGTGGCTTGCGGAGTATGCATGTATATGTAGAGTAAGTGAACACATTTCTTCACATTACGATGTTTATTAGTAAACATCTTCAAAAAGGTAAGTGTCAACAAAATTTTTTCGACGCTGCCGTGTTTATCCACTGGTGCGAACCTGTTGTTACGGTTAACATAGTTCACACTCGGCGCGTGGCCAATAGGTGCGACTTTTAATGTATTTCCCATTCACAATCTTTTACATCAACCACCGCACCGAGTGAGACATGGAAAATAACCTTATTAGGAAATTATAAAAATAAGGGAAGGTAAACTGCAGCTACATCTATCACCGAATCAAATATAAATGCATGACTGAGGGTTCATCGAAGCGCTTTTATATGTCTCTACAGTTGCATTCTCTAATATCTCGCGGGAAAAAGAAATCCCAAATCTTTCGTTTTTAGATCTGATCCCTCTTATGTTATTATCATGATCATGTCTCCCTATCTAAGTGGGTATTAACAAAATATGTTCGCATTCGAAAGAGAAATTTGGTAAAAACAATTTTGCAAAGAGATCTCGCCATAAGGAATAAAGCCTTTCTTTCAATGATTTCCACCCTAACATGTGCATGGTTTCCGTGACACTCTCTCCCCTCACATCACGATAGTAAGAACCGACTGCCTTTCTATGAACCACCTTCTTATCCTCCCTCAGCAGTACTTCAACTGGGACGCACAAGTGTAGTGTAGGAAGTTTTAGTAGAATTGTTGCATCTTCTTAGTGTTCTGCCAATGAAACTCAGCTTTTAGTTCACCTTTTGCTCGATATTTTCTGTTTGTTCTTTGCAATTATAGTTGTTCGTAATTGTATTTCCTAGGTACTGAATTTAATTAACGGCCTTTAGATTGGACTGACTGATCGTGTAGATGAAGTTCAAAGGATTCCTTTTAGTGCTCATATGGATGACTCCACACTAGGGTCAACTGCCAATTTTCGCACCATACAGATATCCTATCTAAATCATGTTCAAGTTGCATTTCATCATCTGGTAACTTTACTAACCGATAAATGATAGTATCATACGTGAACAGTCTAAGAGAGCTGCTTAGATTGTCTTCTAAATCATTTATGAAGATAACTAACAGTAGGGGCTCGTATCACTTCCATGGGGAACGCCACATATCACTTCCGTTTTACTCGATAAATCTCATCAGTTACTACGTACTGTGTTCATTCTGACAGGAAATCACGATTCCATACGGAGAACTGTGACGAAATTCCGTAAGCACGCAATTTGATTAGAAGCCGTTTGTAAGATACAGTGTCAAAAGCCATCCGGAAATTTAGAAATACGGAATGGGTGTGAGATCCATGGTCGATATCATTCATCACTTTATGAGAGTGAAGACGTAGCTGTGTTTCACAAGGACGATACTTTCTGAATCTGTGTTGAGAATGGAGTCAACAGGTCGTTCTCTCGAGGTAGATGATAATGTTTGAAGGAAAGTGTATATTTTAAACCGATGTCAATGATACAGGTCTGTAATTTTGCGGATCACTGTTATTGCCTTTCTTGAATATTGGAGTGACTTGTCCTACTTTCCAATATTTGGATACGGATCTTTCACTGAGCAAGTGGTTATATATGATAGCCAGGCAGGGAGCTATTGCATCAGCACACGCTGAAAGGAACCTAACTGGTGTACAATCTGGCCCGGGAGACTTGTTAAGTGATTTAAGTTGCTTTAATACTGCACGGATATCTACTTCTAAATTATGCATGCTGGCAGCTGTTCTTCATTCGAATTGTGGAGTATTTGCTTAGTCTTCTTTGGTGAAGGAATTTCGGAAAACTGTATTTAGCAATTCTTCTTTAGCAGAACTGTCATCAGTATCATCGCCATGGCTACCGCGTAGATAAGTTACTGATTGTGTTTTGCCGCTTGTTTACTTTCTTTACATATGAGCAGAATTTCCTTGGATTTTCTACCAAATTACGTGACAGGGCTTCTTAGTGGGAACTATTATGAGCTTCTCGCGTTGAAGTTCGTGGTAAATGTCGAGTATCACGCTTAACGGTCCGTTGACGTCAAATAATAATCTGGCTGCTGAGCTGACGTCACAGCGGACCGTGAGAAACCTGGGCAATAATGTAACGAAATAAAGCTTTAAAAAACCGACAGACGGCATTGAAGATTCAAAGCCAGTTACAATGATGTTAAAAGTACGATGAAACTGAGTTCTTTCTGTTGAAGTAGATTTATTTTCATTCAGGTTGTTAACAAAACGCTCCATTCAAACAAAATCAACTTTTAATAACAATATCAGTAATAATGATGTTAATGGACAACGAAAAAGGATCACTGTCGAACTTGAACTGTTTTCATTGAGGTTTATAAGCAACCGTTCCTCTCTCTCCTCTATAATGCAGTCTAATTTCGACATTTGAATATCAACTTTTTCTACCACATGGAGGACGCACATGTTCCATCTTCTGCAGTATCTGTTCTTACTGCTTCTTCTAGCAGTTCTTTAACTTCCGGCATTTTGTATGTTTTGTGTTTCGCTGTAACATAGCCTTTGATTCTGGCCCACACTAACTCGATGGCGTTTAATTCACAGTGATATGGGGGAATTCTAAGAATAGTTTTCCCTGCATTCTTCGCCATTTCATCTATCGTGTATACCTTGTGCGCTGTTCTGTGATTTTTAACTATATCTAAAAATTCTTTCTTCGAAATACTGTGTTCAAAATAGATATTTCTAGATTTTAGCCATTATATTTCATGCTTATTGGAATTAGCATTGAGAACATTTTCTTTTCTACGATAATCATACGGCGCGTTATCAAGAACAATAACTGCGTTTTCCTGAAGCCGAGGAAGAACATCTTGAAACCACTTCTAAGATTTCGGCGCACAACTCATCATGATAACCTCCACTTTTCTTGGATTCGAAAGTCCACAAACATCCTTCAATATACGCTGTTTTGCTGCCATTTTGTGCGATAATCAGACGTTTCCCTTTACCTGATGGGCCCTTGCTCTGCAACGGAGACGGCCACGCTGACTGAGCGCCTCTGCCTTGTACACCCCTCGACGGCAGCGCTGTGGTCACGCGCCTTGCCGTGTTTACAGCACGTCTCTCGTTTCGCTGAATGGAGTATAGTTGAGATGATGTCTTAAAACAGTGCGTTTATATGTACTTTACAACAGACTGAAGACCACAAAAACAAACAAATAGAAATAACCTGCCCGATGTCTAGAACTGTTTATACTTTTATTAATTTTTACATAAAATCGTTTGTCGTTCGAATATTATAGTAATCGGAATGTGTATTAACGTAGCAGCAACAATATCTGAGTAACTGATTCCTTTTACAAATCCTCCTGCCCTTTTTTTAAAAAATAAAATATTTTTTATGAAATATAAAAAGGCAGTGAAGTGATGGTTAAAATGTCATCATAAAAAATTTCTCTACTGATTGCCAAACTGGTCTTAGATTTTTCGAAGTTTTAAATTTTCTAAAATTTTATAGTAACATGTCTAGGGCTGTAATATTAATTCACCTGCAGCAGCGCGAGCTGGCTTCACGTAATTACTTCGGCATGCGAGACACGTCGTCTTTTGCAATAACGCAGCGATATGAATAGCACACTTTTTCTCGAAACGCTAAGACGGCATTCCTCACAACGCGCGCTTTGAGAGCACATACTTCTAACGTTGATGCTATTTGATGTTTCCATTACTTGATGCGTTGACACTGTTTACTTGCGACGCTCTGCAAGACGCGGTGGAGTAGCCGAGCGGTCTACAGCGTGTCGCTGCGGAGCGCGCGGTTGCTCGTCGTCGGAGGTTCGAGTCCTCCCTGGGGCATGGGTGTGTGTGTTTGTCCGTAGGTTAGTTTACCTAGGTTTAAGTAGTTTGTAAGCTACGGACTGATGACCACGCAGTTTGGTAAGATAGATTTACAAACAAACAGTGGTTATCAGGTATCCGACATATACGGCATTCATCTATACAGGAAAATTTGCGTCATTTACAAACATTTTGTACGCTCTGCAACCAGTGAGGGCAGGCGCGCTGCAGTGTCTCGGTGTTTTCGGTGCTGAATTCTCAGTGACGTTCGCGGTAGAACAAAATTAGAGGATTTATAGTGACTCAGGAGGAGCCTAGATCTATAAAACGAAAATGCTGGATCTTGCATTTCTAACGGATCATACAGTGCACATGAATGTGTTCAGCAGAAATTTAATGACGTACTTATCAAATAATTGCCCTTTTTTTTTACATTTTATAGAGGAACATTGAAAAAGGTCATCCGCGCAATTAACTAATTTTAAAAGAAATGAATCTTGAAAAGGAAACATTGAGCAAACAATTTCACGAATTTGTCGCATTCTTATATGTTTATTTTTATTTTTATTTTTTTTTAAATAAAATGTTAATGTTGTACTTAGGGAATTACGTAGATAGCTGGGGTGTATCACCTCAAAGAAGATATAACGATTTATTAGAACAGACAGGAAACAAGTACGAACCATTCTGTACAGAAATAATTCTAGAAGCCGGGTGAACACCCGCTGTGAGAGTTGATGCTGCAAATTCATTTCTTTTTTTACTTGACAGGAGTGCGTAATGGCTAAACTTGAATGGGTTAACGAATAAAAGATCTATCATGCAAAACCTGGTGGAAAGCTATTTTAATAAACTCAACGCAAAGGCCCATGTTGTGATATTTGAACGCATGGAAATTTATTATGTTCGATTCCGAAAAACTTGTAATAAATATAACATAAAAATAAAAATAAAAATTAAAAATTATTAAAGAGGTTGAGCGACATACTATGACTCCAGAGGTCGAGGGTTTGATCAGCTCTTGTAATGTTGTTAATGTGAAAGATGCCAAGTTTCATCGTGGTTCGGAATTCACGTGTTTTACACACACACCCACACCCCCCCCCCCCCCACACACACATACACACATGTTCATAAACCAGTCAAGAAGGCTAGGAGCGTGTTTTTGTTGAGAAGAGCCGACAAGCAAATGTTACGATCGCACTTAGAAAATGAGTGGGCATCGTTTAATTCTGGGACTATGGATGTAGAGGAATTGTGGACTAAATTTAAGTGCATTGTTAATAAAGGGTTAGAGAAATATGCACCAGTAAAGACGATTAAGGATGGGAAAGATCCACCGTGGTATAATAATAATGTTAGAAAGCTGCTGAGGAAACAAAGGCTGTTGCACTCTCGATTCAAAAAAGAACACGCAAATGATGACAGGCAAAAGGTAGTAGAGATTCGTGCGTCTATAAAAAGATCGATGCGTGAAGCATACAATAATTATCACAGCCTCACCTTAGCAAAAGATCTTTCCGAGAACCCGAAAAAATTCTGGTCCTATGTAAAATCGATAAGCGGGTCAAAGCCCACTGTCCAGTCACTAGTTGATCATTCCGGGGCAATAATAGAAGAAAGCAAACGGAAAGCTGAAGTTCTAAATTTAACCTTTAGGAAATCTTTCACGCAGGAGGACCGCACAAATATACCATCATTTGATCAACGTACTAATTCCGAAATGGGGGACATAGCAATAGGTATTTCCGGTGTAGAGAAGCAGCTGAGAGAGCTAAATACGAAAAAGTCTGCTGGTCCGGATGGAATACCAGTTCGGTTTTACAAAGACTATTCTGCGGCGTTGGCCCCCTACTTAGCTTGCATTTATAGCGAATCTTTAATTCAGCGCAAAGTTCCTAGTGATTGGAAAAAAGCGCAGGTGACTCCCGTATATAAGAAAGGAAAGAGAACTGACCCATACAATTACAGGCCAATATCGTTGACATCGGTTTCGTGTAGAATTTTGGAGCATATCCTCAGTTCGAATATAGTAAATTTCCTTGAAACGGAAAAGCTTCTTTCCATGAATCAGCACGGGTTTAGGAAACATCGTTCATGTGAAACTCAACTTGCCCTTTTCTCACATGACTTCTTGCGAGCCATGGACGAAGGGCAACAGGCGGATTGTGTTTTTCTCGACTTCAAAAAGGCGTTCGACGCGGTGCCACACTGCAGACTGCTAACGAAGATACGAGCTTATGGATTAGGTTCACAGATTTGTGACTAGCTGGAAGACTTCCTAAGTAATAGAACGCAGTACGTTGTTCTCGACGGCGAGTGTTCATCAGAGACGAGTGAATCGTCAGGCGTGCCCCAGGGGAGTGTGATAGGACCGCTATTATTTTCTATCTATATAAATGATCTGATGGACAGAGTAAGTTGTAATTTGCGGCTGTTTGCTGATGATGCTGCGGTGTATGGGAGGGTGTCGTCTGTAACTGACTGTAATAGCATACAGGTTGACTTAGACAAAATTTCTAGTTGATGCGAAGAATGGCAGCTCTCTCTCAATGTAGAAAAATGTAAGGTGATGCGCATGAGTAGAAGAAAACAATCCTTTAATGTTCGAATACAGCATTAGTAGTGAACTTCTTGATGCTGTCGCATCGTTCAAATATCTAGGCGTAACATTGCAGAGCGATATGAAATAGAACGAGCATGTAAGGACAGTTGTGAGTAAGGCGTACAGCCGACTTCGATTTATTGGGAGAATTTTGGGAAGAGGTACTTCACCTGTAAAGGAGTCCGCGAATAAAACGCTTGTACGACCACGCCTTGAGTATTGCTCAAGTATTTGGGACCCGCAGCAGATCGGTTTGAAGGAAGACATAGAGGCGGTTCAGAGGCGAGCAGCTAGATTTGTTACCGGTAGGTTCGACCAATGCTCGAGTGCCACGGAAATGCTCCGGCAACTCAATTGGGGATCGCTGGAAGAAAGACGACGTTCTTTTCGTGAATTTCTGTTAAGTAAATTTAGAGGGCCGGAATTTGAAGCTGAGTGTAGTACGATCTTGCTGCCGCCTACATTTCGCGTAAAGATCACAAAGACAAGATAAGAGAAATTAGGGCTCGTACGGAGGCATATAGGCATTCTTTTTTTTCCTCGTTCAATTTGGGAGTGGAATAGGAAAGGAAATGCCTAGTAGTGGTACAGTGTACCCTCCGCCACGCACCTTACGGTGAATTGCGGAGTATTTATGTAGATGTATGTGTGTGTGTGTGTGTGTGTGTGTGTGTTTGTATGTTATCCGTGGTATGTCCGAAGGAGCAGCTGCTCTCCATTAATACACAAAGGAATTCAGCATGCTGGTAGTGGGGTTGAGATAAAACACGGAGGAGCGTTGAAAACTGTGCACAGTCGGGACTCCAACCTGGATCCTCCTGCTAACGAGGCAGTCCACTTACCACTGCTACGCCACTGGGGCACAGTGATCACCACGCTCGCGCGGACTACTACTACCACAGACAAATATATACAGACGGGAAACCTCCGTAAGGGTCCGGTCCTACGCTCTGGGGTGCAGGGGAGGGAGAGTTTCCAGCAGTTCCGTAAGATGCCCCATGATGTCGCTGAGATCAGAAGCAGCTCTTTAAACTGGCCAGAGCAGGCGGCAGGTAGTGGCTGTCCCCACCACCACCTCCCCTCAAACGCCGGCACACCAGACACAGCCGTGGCTTCATGGCAGGCGGCACGAGCTCTCCCCTCACCCTCCCCTCCATGCTACCCTCTGACGTGTGAGAGGCACCGCCTGACACCTGCTAGCATCTTACGGAACTACGAGGGGAGCGTAGGACAATGGTTTAGGATGGGCTGCTTCTCTGTATATGTTACTCTGTGCTACTACACGTCTCCTGTCAGACGGAAATGCTCAAAGTACCCATTACACTACTAACGAAGTGCCCCTACCTTTTAGACATGTCCGAAAGAACAAATACGACATTTACACTAAAGAACCAAAGAAACTGGTACACCTGTCTAATATATTGTACGATCCCCTCGGACACGCAGAAGTGCCACAACACGGTGTGGCATGGACTCGAATAATGTCTGAAGTAGTGCTGGAGGGAACTGAGCCATGGCCGAGTGTTCGAGCGCTCTTAGGCGCATTGCTGGGGATCGCACAGTTGCTCAGCGTTGGTGGTTACAGTCCTCCCTCGAGCATGGTTGTGTGTGTGTATGTGTGTGTGTGTGGGTGTGTGTGTGTATTGTCATGGGCATATGTTAGTTGAAGATAGTTTCAATAGATTGTAAGCCTAAAGAGCTAAAGTTCCTTAGATTTAGAAACATCATGAACATTTGGATTTGAGGGAACTTACACGAGGCATCCTACAGGACTGCCCATAAATCCGTAAGAGTACAAGTGGGTGGAGATGTCTTCTGAACAGCGCGTTTCAAGGCATCGCAAATATGCTCAGTAATTGAGAGTACGGTGGCCATCGGAAGTGTTGAAACTCAGAAACCGTTTCTGGAGTCATATTGTAGCAATTCTGAGCTTTTGGGGTGTCGTATTGTCCTGCTGTAAATGCCCAAGGCCGTCAGAATGCACATGATAATAATAATTTCGTGCGGCTCATTGGCCTGGTGCGAGTCTTTCAACTGGATGCCACTTCGGAGACTTGCGTGTTCCTAGCGTTACCCCAGTTATCCAACTGGGGAAAGGGGACCTACAGCTTAACGTGGAATCCGAACCGTGTGTCGTTTCTGGTGACTCTTCACACCGTTGAGAGGTGAAGGATGGATTAAAGTGCAGACTGAAGTAAAATCCGAGGTCCGACCGGGTTTCGAACCCGCGACCCGTCGGTTTACAGTCGAGTGCTTTACCCTAAGACCACTGGGCCCGACCGGAATGCACAATGAACCTGGAAGGATGCAGGTGAACAGCCAGTCAGAATCGTATCTAGACGTATCAGGGGTCCCATATCACACTAACTACACACGGCTCACACCATTACAGAGCCGCCTTCAGCAGCTCTAACAGTCGCCTTCTGACATGCAGTATCCATGGAGTCACGAGGCTGTCTCCACACCTGTACACGTTCGCCATCTGCATATAATTGGGAACGAGACTCGTGACACCAGACACGATGCTTCCAATCATCAAATGTCAGTGCTGATGGGCCCAGGCAAGGCGTAAAGCTTTGTCATGCAGTCAGCAAGAGTACACATGTGCCGGCCGCGGTGGTCGAGGGAACTGAGGCGCTTCAGTCACGGTCTGCACGGCCACTACGGTCGGGGGTTCGAATCCCCCCTCGGGCATTTATATTTGTGCCGTCCTAGTTCGTAAGTAGTTCATAGGTAGTTTGTAAGTTTAGGGACTGATGACCCTGTAGTTAAGTCCCATAAGGTGTACAAACATTTGAACATTTTTTTAGTACACATGTGGGCGTTAAACTTCGGAAGCCCATAACGAAGATGTTTCTACGAATGCTTCCCAAGCTGACACTTGTTGATGACTCATCACTGAAAACCACAGCAATTTGTGGAAATATTGCACTTCTGTCACGTCGCACGATGCTCTTCAGTCGTCGTTGCTTCCGTTCTTGCATGATCTTCTTCTGGCCGCAGCGATGTCAGAGATTTGATGTTTTACCGGACTCCCAATATGCACAGTGTAGTCGTTATACAGTCTTACGGGAATATCCTCTCCTCACCGCTACCTCGGAGATGGTGTGTCCCATCTCTCGTGCACCGACTATAACACCACATGCACACTTACTTAAATCGTGGTAACCTGCCACGTAGCAGCAGTAACACATGCGCGAGACACCTGTATGATTGTATAGGCGTTGTCGACCGCAGCTTCGTGCTTTAAGTGTTTACATCTGTGTTTGCATACGCATGCCTATACCAGTTTCTTTGCCTCTTCAGTGTATAATTAAGGAGACAGGAAACGGAAGACGGCTAAAAACATGTCGCCCGCAGCTCTCGGCGTATTCCCGGCTCTCTCTACATACGACCGCTTGGCCGCTGTGTGGTTTCCCAGAGGCGCCGCTGGCTTTCACTGGGAGGAGCGGCAGCAGGCTTTGTGTACGCCCGTCAGCCGCCGCCGGCTCATTCGTATTCAGCGCCGAGGTCAGCCACCCAGGCTGTTTCTGCTGACACTCCTAACGTGTTTGTCAGCTGCTGATCATGCCGCACAATTGGGTAGCCGGGCGAACCGATCTGCGTGTTATTTGCTCCAGGAAGTAATCCTGTAATTGGAGACACGGCCTCCACTGTCAGACGGTTAATTTTCTCATTTTTCGCCTCCGATCGGATGATTCGTACGCTATCTCTAGCTCTTTCGCTCGACATTACCTGCATATTGCTCTACAATCGGCACTGATGCTACACGTAATGACAGTCTCCAAATGCGTAACGCATTTCCTGTAGTGAGACACGCATTTTTTGTCTGTAAACATCTCTGCCTCGTCTAGGAAGGTTGTCTCTGTTTACACGTTACCAGTATTCGGTGCGTTACGTGCTGCAGACAGCTCTTAACGTTTGTATACTGCGCCGATAGATGTTGTGGAACATTTAGCTACTCCGTACTGCCATCTTTGTAACTAAACCAGTAGCGCAGTAGGAGCTACAGCCAGTACTTGACCAACATAAGGCTGGAGACCGTGGTAGCCTACAGCTCGTGTCCTCTAGCCGTTAGGCCAGAGTTTTAGATTGTATTCAACTCTCCGCTGTTTATTATAAACTGAGACGCCCGCCTAGCCCACAGGTGCCTGCGATCCTACAGACGGTGGACAAAACAATTCGAACATCATGCAGTGAAAGTCCTCTACTCGCAAGTTGGCAACTTGCAATACAGCGCTGGATTCTGCAAGCTGTTTGTATTATTTTCAAAAATGTTTGTAGAGCTTATGGGACTTAACTACGGGGTTATCAGTCCCTAAACTTACAAACTACTTAACTAGCTAATACTAAGGACGGCACAAATATCCATGCCCTAAGGGGGATTCGAACCCCCGACCGTAGTGGCCGTGTAGACCGTGACTGGAGCGCCGCAGTCCCCTCGGCCACCGGGTAGAAAAGCGTTCTTGAGAAATAGAAATTTCTTAACATCCAATATTGATTTAAGCCTAAGGAAGTCCTTTCTGAAGGCATTTGTGTTTAGTGTTGCCTTGTATGGGAGTGAGACATGGACGATAAGCGGTGGGGACAGGAAAAGGATAGAGGCTTTTGAAATATGGTGCTACAGAAGAATGCTGAAGATTAGGTGGGTGGATCGCGTAACTAATGAGGAGGTACTGAACGGAATTGGGAAGAAAAGGAATTTCTGGCATACCTTGACTAAAATAAGGGATAGATTGGTAGGACACATTCTTAGACATCAAGGATTTGCGAATTTAGCATTGGAGGGAGGTGTGTGGGGTAAAAACCGCAGAGGAAGACCAAGAGATGGATACAGTAAACCGATTGAGACATATGTAGGTTGCCGTTCTTATGAGGAGATGAAGAGGCTTGCTCAGGATAGAGTAGGGTGGAGAGCTGCATCAAACCAGTCTCCGGACTGAAGACCATGACAACAACAACAAACTGTGTAATTTCGTTCCTGGACTCGTGTAGGAACGGAGTCCACGTGGTTTTGCCAGATCGTCGAATTTACATTTATCCATTGGCTGACGATTTGCTGGCGCAGTTCCAGCAAATGGTGGCGATGCTGCTGAAGGTGGTTCACGCACTGTCACAACGTGTCCGGCAGGTCTTCTATGGGGCACAAGTCCGTGAAACTTCCTGTTATTCTGGTGAAAAACTAGGGCGTCAACAGCATACTTCTCGTGCAGAAGTTGACGGAAATGAAACACCTGATTGTCCAAAAGATTTAAATGAACATTCCAGGCGCGGCAGAGCGGCCAAGCGGATTGAGGCGCTCTGCTACGATGCGCGAGGCCGTTTCCAGTCGGGGGTTCGAATCCCACCTCGGGCATGGATGTTTGTGTCGTATTTAGTACTAGCTTAAACCCGCGGCTCCGCTCGCGTGTTGATTGATTATGATAAGCTATCTTTCAGTAGTGTGCTATGAGACTGGTTTTCAAGGAACTGAAAAATATTCCTATCAGATTGCAGAAGTCTATGAACTTACCGTTTATCAGGAAAGTAAGTAGTGTAGATCAAATCACACGTAAAAATGCACTCGTTTCGAAGAATCCAATCAAGAAATTCAACAATAATGATTGTAATAATATCACAGATCGATCTCTTGATGTTATGCGCGAAACGTCGAATCGATTTTTTTAAAAAGAAATGTATTAAAAGAAATTTCTATTTTACTGCTTTATTTATTTATTCTTATATTTGCTTATTCGTATGCGTATCCTTACCGAGAAAGAGCTGAAGACCTTGTAGCACGCATAGACCAAAGCTATGGTCTGTGGCATCACGTTTCGCTGTATATAACCTACTTGCTATAGAGTCGCAAACGTCATCGCTGGCCTTCAGTCCGAATTTTTTTTATAATTTGACGACTTTCAATCACCATATCTTCCACAGCTATCGGCATGGAACTGCTATGGTGTGCAACGGGAGACTTCGGACGACAATTACACACAGACCATTCGTTTGCGTTATGTAGTTTTAGCTGCAGACCGAAATATTAACACACACACACACACACACACGCACACACACACACACACACACACAGGCGCGTAGAATTTTATATACAGTGATAACTTTCCATCCCAATATACTCCACTCTTTTATCATTATCAACCCTCAAGCAACAATGCAACCAATAAAACATTTTTCAAAGAGTAAATACAATTTTCAAACAGTAATTATTGTTCCGCATTTCGTGTTATATCCTTCAAATTGCTAAATATCTATCAGATCGCTATAAAACGATGCCTAAAACCTTCCTTATGTATAAATTAGTAACTGTACAAATATTTAATTCTCTGCGTCTTGTTATTCGGACGTGATAAGAGTACACCGAACAGACATTCACATTAATATATATAGATAAATAGCTATCCGATTGCTATAAAACCGTGCCTAAAGCCTTCCCAGGGTAGACATTAGTAACTGTACAAATTTTTAGCTCTTTATGTCTTGTGGTTCAGACGTGACAAACGTTCACCGAACGACATTCACATTTATGGATATAGATAAGGTAGTTCAAAGGTAGTTTGTGAGTTTACGGACTGACGACCCCGCAGTTAAGTCTCTTAAGCTTAACAAACATTTTTGAAAATTCCAGGACATATTCAAATCAAATGTCTGTAAATAATGGGAATTAACTACTGTGTTAATGAGTTCTTAGGCTTACAACACTAAATTATGCTCAGCAGCAAGGCGCCTTAGAACGCTCGGCCGCTCCACCGCGGCCGGGGTAATGTTAGTGGTCCAGTGGTTACCCAGTTTAAGATAACAAACTCACTCCCAACTAACAGACGCAGCCGCAGTGGAGTGACCGACGGCGGTAAGGCGCCTTGCTGCGGAGCGAGCCGCTGCTCGCCGTCAGACGTTCGAGCCCTCCCTTCGGGAGCGCAATCGCGCTTATGTATGTATGTGTGTGTGTGTGTGTGTGTGTGTGTGTGTGTGTGTGTGTGTGTGTGTTTGTCCTTAGGTTATTTTAAGTACTTTGTAAGCCTAAGGACTGATAACCGCAGTAATCAAATCCCACAGATTTACAAGCATTTGAACATTTTATAACAAACCCACCTCCACCTCGGTTCAAGTGCAGATTTAGGTTTCTCCAAATCGATCCAGGAAAATGGCGGGATGGATCCTTTGAAGAGGAGCGCGACAGATTTTCTTCCTCATCCTTCTGTATTCTTGGCTTGTGCTCTGTCTCCAATGACTTCTTTATTGAAGGGATGTTCAACTCCAATCTTCCTCCTTCGTTTCCCTGAATCACCCGATATGACGTAAAAGGTGAAGGCTGTTTCCTCCTTCTCCTTTGACTATCAGGCTTTGAGCTCCATTTAAATGATTAAATTATAATTTCACCTCCTTCGGTGCGTCCATCGGTTCCTGTTTATCCATTTGGTGTGTCAGTTTGAAATTAGAGGAGCTGAAAACTTTTTATACAAGATGAAACATATTCGTCAGAAAAAAACCTCGTAGATTTTTATGTCTTACAAAACTACTTCACTTGTCCCATTAAGTCATTTTGTACACTACTCGTAATAATTGTGCTACCTTTTCCAACCTCTCTGCAAAGGTTTCCACCTGATAATTGAGGTTCGTGTAGAATACCCGCTTGAGCCCAATTAAAAGAAAAAACTTTAAAATGATTTCCAGTCCATGGTGTATAGCAATCAGTGAGAATAAATATTCCTTCAGTAAAAAACCGTCTTGACTGCAAATTATTTTATTAATTAATGACGCGTTTCGCCCTTTAGCAGTTAATCTTCAAATTATCTGCGTGACAGAATTTACACAAAATTACAAGGCGGAATTGTAAGCTTTGTTTACCGTTTATACTGTCTTCTTAACACAAAATAGGCCCATGTACCATTATACCCTTTTGTAATTCCGCCTTGTAATTTTGTGTAAATTCTGTCACGCAGATAATCTGAAGATGCCCTGGTAAAGAGTGAAACGTGTCATTAATTAATAAAATAATTTGCAATCAAGACGGTTTTTTTTTTACTGAAGGAATAGAAAACTTTATTCCCGTCATGTCAATTTCGGTCCAAAAACTATCATCCACTTGTTATTCTTTGTTATTTGTGGCGATCGTTAAATATTTTCGGTACCAACCTGCCGAG
Organism: Locusta migratoria; assembly: GCA_026315105.1. Classification (NCBI taxonomy): domain Eukaryota; kingdom Metazoa; phylum Arthropoda; class Insecta; order Orthoptera; family Acrididae; genus Locusta; species Locusta migratoria. Next base: position 661,124,688 of record CM048746.1, read on the forward strand.
CAATTTATACTATCATTCATATTCTGCTACAGATTTGTAAACGGTCTCCAACATAAGAAATTCATCAGCCAGAGCATCAATAATCAACGGTGAGTCACACAGAAATTATTGATCCACGATTTCATCCCTGTAGGTAGACTACGTTAGAACGACCGCTTTTAGAATCAATATGTTTTCATGCACCACATCTTCCGGAAGAGGTAAACCGAATTTCGTAAATCGTTATTCGATGTCGTGTTTACATGTTAAGGCCTGAAATGGATTTCCTAGCCCATTCCATAAGGTGGGTGAAAAACGGATGTCAGATTTAGGATCACTCTAATATTTATACTACTTTCGTAGCAGTAAAACATCACTCTGTTCATACTAACTGAAAATTCTTAACTAGAAGACGCAAACTGACAAGACAAGCACGTTTAGCAAAAAATGATGCGTTTACATGGGCACGAAAATTGTTTGTGGTACTGCTATACCGCTTTATAAAAGCGGACTTTTAGAATCGATTTTGCATTGCTTACATGACCAATCAAAAGCTGATCTGGGAAATCGGTTTATGAAATCCGGTTCTAGGAGTCAATGTAAACGGGGTGAACGTCTCGATACCCAGAACCAAATGTCGATAGGAACGCTATTTGGAAGCAAGAAATAAACATTTACATAACAAGAAAAAATACACCGATAGGCGCACGATGATCAAAATACCGCAGTTTAAGGCGCGAGACACAACCGATTCTGGCCGAGGGGACTGAGGCGCTCCAGTCACGGTCTGCACGGCCACTACGGTCGGGGGTTCGAATCCCCCCTCGGGCATGGATATTTGTGCCGTCCTTAGTATAAGGTAGTTGATAAGTAGTTTGTAAGTTTAGGGACTGATGACCCCGTAGTTAAGTCCCATAGACTTTACAAACATTTGAACTCTCTTTTTTTTTTTTTTTTTTTTTTTTAACAACCGATTCACTACGAGGTCACAGGCACACTGAGCGTCGCGAAAGTGTGGTGCGCGGGGAGGGGATGAATGCATAGCAAGCTACTGAGACGCTCGCCGCGCTATCGTGTCAATAACATGCACAATTACGGAAATGAATTTCTGTGTCAGAGAAATGCTCATGGCGCGCCTTCTCACGGGTTAAAACGGTATACCCGACAGGTGTACAGAATTGCAACGTAACTGTAATTTGCGTTGCGCCGGCACCAGCGAACGTCAGTTAGCAGCAAACTTGATGCAACGTATTACATCATATCACTTCGTGGTTTTTCTTTAACTCTTCAGAACGTCTGAATTGTCCGTAACTCCAATGAGCTACGAATATATTTGTCATTCATTGTTCAAAATGTTCAAATGTTTGTATAGCTTATGGGACTTAACTACGGGGTCATCAGTCCTTAAACTTACAAACTACTTATGAAATAGCTAATCCTAAGGACGGCACAAATATCCATGCCCGAGGGGGGGATTCTAACCCCCGACCGTAGTGGCCGTGCAGACCCTGACTGGAGCGCCTCAGTCCCCGCGGCACCGCAGCCGGCTCATTCATTGTTAAATTGTTAATTAATACGTGAGAAACGTTCTCAGAGCAGCTAGAAGCAATTGTATGTTCATTACAGCGACAGACTGCAGTTGCTGTTACGTTTCCTCCTTCTACCGGAAAACTACGGATGTGCCTTAGAATTTAATTGACATCCTGCCTGTTTTACGTTTGTAAGACGCAATTGTATCATTGCAGTCCAGTGGGGACGGATTTTCTTGGGTTGCCACTATGTAAGCAGATATTTAGTGAGTCTGATAGTTTTCATGGCCATAGAATTTTACCTTCGCATAATAACGACTTCTCTACTTCGGAGTAACGCTTTGTATTGTGTAGTCTTCGTTATTTTTACAGCTGAGATGGTGGTGGGGAGCAGGAAAGAGGAAGGCTGGTGTAGTTTGGAAATGACGTTTTGTAGATACCTTTGTATCCACATTCCTTTCAATTATTTTTGACGGCCCATAAACGAAGCATCTCTCAAGATCGAGACGAAAGTCTGTAGATCCTGTGACACACAATAGCCAGTCACAGCACACGCTTCGTAGCGTTATGTTCTTGTAAACCCTGTCCTTCAGGTAGCCCCACAAGCAGAAGCCACATAGGGGGGGGGGGGGGGGGCGTTCTGTAGTTCGTGCCGACCAAGAATTCGATCGGTTGATAAATTTTTTTTTTCTTCTTTTTCCAGCTATAGCCAAGCGACTACTGCATAAAAGTTATGAAGTCTGTGATGTAATAATATATATGATGGCGCTACATTCTTTCAACTTATGTTTGGTTTTGAGCTGACAACACTGAAATATAAGCAAATATTCCATTACTTTTCGAATACGATTCTTAACCGAATAGAAGGAAGTGTGTGTGTGTGTGTATGTGTGTGTTTAGGGGGGAGGGGAGATGTTCACAACGTCCGAGATGTGCTTTTTTAGTATACAGAGTGAATTACCTAACACTTGCACCGCAAATTTAGCGGAAACTGAAAGTGCGATTTATGTGCGGTTTTCACAACATAGATTAGTAGTCAGGGAATCGTATTGTTAGCCAATAAACAGATTTTAAAAATACGTAGAAAGGGTACTTTTTATGCAAACATACAATTTTTCAAATGGAACAATGATTGTTTTTATCATGCATTGGAAATTTTGACACCAGCTGTCTACAAAGAATTTTGAATGACATTTTTATCACGTTTAGCTTGGCAGCTACAACCATTCAGTTTTGGGGGAGGAGGTTACGCCAGCGTAGCTAACTGGCTGGTGGTCATGAAACAGTGAGCCGTGCCACAGGGGCTAGCCACTCGGCCTGTCAGCTACGCTATCGCAGCCTCCGCCCCCGAAACTTTGAACGCTTGTAGCTGTCAAACTAAACGTGATAAAAATGACATTCAAAATTCTTTGTACACAGCTGGTGTCAAAAATTTCAGTGCATGATAGAAACAACCATCGTTGCATCTAAAAAACTGTATGTTTGCATAAAAAACACACTTTCTGAGTAATATTACAACCTGTTTGTTGGCGAAAAATACGAACCCGTGACCAGAGGCGTGCAGCGGGCCTGCGCTACCCGCCCGGGCTCGTAGCCGCGCCTCCCGGGCGGGCCTGGCCCCGCGCTGCCCGGCCTGCCGGCACCAGCCCCACCGGACGGTGTCGGGCAGCGCGGGTACCCGACTACCCGCCGAGCCCCGGTCCGCCCGGCCGCCCGTGCCGCTCTGCTGCTAGCCGGGGCACGCGCCCGCCAGCCGCTGCGCTCTTAGCGGACAATACACTGTTCCGATTTTCACACTCTAAAAACTGTTCACGTTACAAACGACCATCCTACATCGGCTTATTAACTTAGTTTTTCATTACAAGCTTTACTTTCCTTGGAAAAAAATAACATGTCTGCGTTTCATTCCGCGTGAGATTTAGTTTCATAATGCTTTTAACTCGATTCTGAAGAAACTATAGGGTTAAAAAAACTGATTTTTGGACATCTAATAGTACAGCAACTTAGCTTTCTAACAAAGCATTAAACTTTTCATTTACAAATCATGTATTGAAAAAGTTGTATACTGGGCAGCTTAATGACCGATGCATTTTAGAATACACATTAACGCGAGTGCAATAGAGCTGTCTCAAATCATGAGTAATTGCGAGTTAATGAGCAGCATCAGTGCTGCGATAGCATGTACACGCATTCAGCGCGGGTTCGAACAGCGTTTCTGTGGACATTTCGCTAAATTGCTTGATGTTTCCTTGCTGCTAAGAAAAAATAAGTAGATAAATAAAAATAAACATCGTTAAGTTGCAATCGAGGGCATTAGAAAGGATTAACTGGTAGAATGTTAGTAGGTACAGCTTACGCTTAACCACTCCAAGGGAATTACACTAATTACTGTTTCTCGATACAGGCGTGTGGACCATTGTTGTTGTTTTATTTTATTTTTCCCCCCTTTTCCCTTTGGCTGGGGGGTAGCTGAAACCCCGAGGGAGTCACCTATTCGAGAAGTGACATTCAAGGTCGCAGTTATCAGTTTTGTATCGCTGGACAGTCTTTCATGTATCTTGAAACACTTGGGATTTTTCCTCACTGACTAAATTGTCAGTGTACTATCAGCTGCGAGGGGAAAAAATAGACGTGCGCAGTAATGCACCTGGTAAAAGCAGAACGTCCAATTTTGTGGTGCAGAAGCGAAACGGTAGCCGAATCGACTCGCGCCGGAAATATTAAGCACGTTGAAAGTCGTTGGCTTCGCGTTAGCCGGCTCCAGCAAATTTGTAGGTAATTTTATACTTTGCTCAGTACTTACTTACACGGTGTTTCACTGTCACTTCATATTAAACTAAGTTATGGCTCTTACATAAAGAATAAGATTATTCCTTAAATCGCTTCAGTTCCTTGTTCCTAGTAAACCTACGTATTTCATGTATGTGGCAAAAAATTATATGCCCTACGGTGATGTGATATTTAATTTTGTTCAAAGTTGTCCAACTAATTATCTAGCTAAAATTCTGACAAGGTAAACAGGAAATCTTTAAAAATCCAGTAGTTTGCAAACACGGTATTCGTCTGGTATTCTTTTTACGTTCCTAGAAACTGTTGAAGGATGAGGAAGAACGTCTTTGGCACTTGCATTGGAGTACTGTGCTCCTATCTCCATCAGAGTCTGTGCGAGATCTGGAAATCCTTCTCCCGCAACTGTGCTGAAGGGCCGCAACTCTATTGCACACATTCTTACACATTTCTCCAGCACAAAAGATTTTGCTGACCCTGGAATATTGCTACAAACGTTCAAATCAGTATTCAGATAAGCTTTGCAGGTATTCAGGTGCCGTAACAGCGTAGTGGTACTGCCATCTCGTAACGACAATAATTTACGGCAGCCATTACACTCTGCAAATCCCACAGGTTTATTTTCATTACCTACAATCAGCATAAAACGCTCCCATACAATGCTGTCTCCAGATCTCTGTAAACGCTTGTAGATTCTCTCTGCCAGTTTCCTGGAAACGTCGTTTTTTTCTTCCTCAGCTCGTCTAATCCTATGTTGGTACGATCTGTCCTGTTCGCTATTTACTTCAGACATAACGATAGATAACTTATAAATTGCTATGTAGGTAACACAAAAGGTGCGTGAAGCCTACGCTGTGAGTATTACAACGTCTTGCTCAGAACTGTCTGCATTCCCCCGCTCGCAGCGCCGCCTGTAGCGCTGTTGCACGGGCCCGGCGGGTCCCCGCTCGCCCGGCGAGTGTCGGGACTCGACGGCGCATCGCAGCTCGCTCGCTGTGTACAGCGGTACACTGCGGCCCGACTACCCTTGGTGCGGGCAGCAGAGCGCAGCGGCCGGACGCAGGCGAGCTCGGGCGGGTAAATGTGGCGCGCTGCACGGCTCTGCCCGTGACTACAATATATATATATATATATATATATATATATATATATATATATGTTGAAAAATTTGTTAAGCTTATGGGACTTAACTACGGGGTCATCAGTCCCTAAACTTACAAACTACTTATGAACTACTTACTTACTAGGACAGCACAAATATCCATGCCCGAGGGGGGATTCGAACCCCCGACCGTAGTGCCCCTGACTACCAATCCATTCTGTGAACACCGCACATCAATCGCACTTTCCGTTTCCGCAATAATTGCGGTGCAAGTGTAAGGTCATTCACCCTGTATAAAGGAGAAGAAAACACTTCCAAAACACCCATGGGTTTGATTGATTTTTCCAGGGAAGCCAAAACAGTCTTGGTCGAACCCGCCACTGCCCGCACCGAAACTAAGTTTATTGTGCGGTATCGCTCCCTGTTTATCTAGTAAAGCCAACCAATGCCCTTGAACAGTGCAAGGAGTCCCTTTACCAGTTCTTTATTACACACAATTTCTTCGGGTCTGGTTGTCTCAAATGTTCTGTGCCTTTTACTCTCCAATGCAATGCATTCGAAGATTAGATGTGATGCAGTTTCATCACCGTCGTCACAGATCCTAAAACCCATGGGTTTTATTTCGCTAACACATATTATTATGTCTAGTTTTTACTGATAGTCTTATGTACGTTTAATTTTAAGTACCGGAACGGTATTCTGATCTAAATTTTTATTCCATGAGATGCTAATTCATTTCGCTTATTGACAAAATGTAAAAAAGGATGTCTTAGCTGCGTACACACTGCTTGATAATGATTCCTAGGCCGAAAGTATACCGCGAAATTTATAACGATGGGGCACAAAGAAGCTTGCAAAACCGTAAAAGAATGCAGCGTCATCGGCGGTAGGACTAAAGCGCCATGGACGCACGACACGCGTGATTTACCGCGGTGTCAGACATAAAGGATGCCGGTGACTGTGATTCGGGCTATTTGTACTCGCTGGTCGCTTTTGTATTCTGGTCGCCGTAATTTATGATAATGAGGCGGCCGCTACCTGCCGGCGAGACGAACCAGTCTGCAATTACACGACCACCGACAACGCACTATTGTAAATCAAAACCCGGTGTAATATTCCACTTAAAGCCGCGCTAGCTGCACCCATGCTCAACAGTGGCTGCAGACACACACGAATGCAACATTCCGTTCTTATTTATAGTTTTTAAATAGCCTATGCCAGTTGGTTTTGTTGTTTAGGCTGGTGCTAACCGTGTGAGCAAGAAACGGCCTCTCTGGTGGAACAAGTATTTTCCTCCAGCTCACATTCGGAGCATCACAAACTTATTTAAAAGAAAGGAGATATAAAGAACACGTATTCTTCCATATGGTAAAGCTCTTCGCTCATTCTCATTCTTTACGTTCTGACATCGTCCCTGCCCCTGGGACAGGTCAACACGTTTCCATCAACACGTACTAGACACTGTGGATCACTGGATTCTGCATTGGCTACAAGGTTTTCTATTTGAATCACAGTTGCATACACATGCTCACCCAGAACTCTTGTTTCTTATACAGGGTGTCCAGAAAAGGACTCCCTGATTTCAAAATTAAATATCTCGAAAACAAAGATCGATAGAGGAGTGTAGTAAACGGTATGTTTCTTGTGAAAGCTGTAAGACGTTTATACAGCAGTTTGAAATAATAGTTACAAAAGCTGCTAACAGATGGCGCTGAAATCGACATACGTAATGCCTAGTATAAATAGTGATCCGAAGCCCAGAGCGATCAGTTCCACTATTGAAACGTGAAAGGAGGGTAGCGTACCGAAGGAAGAGGTTAAAACCATGTACTCCATTGAACAACGCGTTTTTATGGTGCTAGAGTACCATAGGTTAGAAGAGAGTCCTATGGCAACAAGGCGAAGTTTTCAAGCACGATTTAATGTTCCAAAAGGACCCGATGCTAAAGCCATTAGTACGCTCTTCGCAAAATTTCAACGAACAGGCAGCGTAACTGATGATCTAGTGGGGCATGTTGGCCGCAAGCAAACCGCAGTTACGCCTGAAAAAATCGCCACAGTTTCTGGAATTATTCAGCGATATTCAATGTCTTCCGTCCGTTGAATTGCATCTGACACTGGTTTGAAGCGTTCCAGCACGCAGAAAATACTGAAAAAGAGCCTGTACATGTTTCCATTCAAAATTTAGCTTAACACTAACGTGTCAGAGGCAAATAAAGTTAAACAAAAATTTAGTGATTCTGTGAATATCAACACAGTACGTTTGTAACTTGTGTAACGTAACTGCCTGATCTGTTTAGAGGGTTTACTATTTTACAATTGTATATCTCGTACACAGATCAGGCAGTTAAGTTTCAAACGAGTCCCGGGAATTCAAACAAGGCACCACCCATTCCATAACATATAGCAAAAAAAAAAAAAATAAATAAATAAATAAAACGCACACACAACGGCAGCAATGCCTATTCATAGATCCGATGATATACAGAGCCGCTGAAAACTACTCCGAATACACTCAGATTTCCGGATCGGATTGGAACGTGGAACACAGAAGCATCTGCGCCAGTAGGCACTACAAGAGGACACACACTGACAAAGTATTGCGCGCCGCCGTGAGATGCTCAGGACTAGCCTGATACTAGATGTGTAAGAGAAAACAAATGGCGACGACGCCCAAACACCAACCTCAAGAAATTAATTTGTTCTTGCGTGAAATGCACACAAGAATACCCAACAAAGAAGATGATGCTACAATTAACTACTTCCGCGCACTGAGTTAGCCGCAGCCAAGCGAAAGGGTACAAACCAGGAGATACTACTGTTCAACGCATTAAAGGATCATTATACTGATGATAAACGTAAGATTTGTTCCAGACGGGACATTCTAACCATCAACGGCGGAGCACGCCACACATTACAGAAGTCATTGTAAGGGATGAGGGGGTGGAAGATTCACTTCCGAATCACATCGGCTAGCTACAGAGCGCCAGGATGACATACAAGACACAGCACAACGAGGTTGACTTTCATACAGTGGCGATAGGTCCGCCATGTTATTTGGGGTGTCGACCGACAGCTGGTATGCCACACCCACTCGAGATTTTTACCTGTTTACATAGTTTTACGTTTTAAATGAAGATTGACTATTGAGTACATATGTGCATGAAGTTCCGATGGCGTGTCCACACTTTGTCAAAGCTGCGAATTGATGAGCCAGATAGTGTATTTTCTTAAAATGCGGTAATGAAATATCACGAGTCTGTCAGTAATACACTTCCAGTTCGAGGTATAACAGCTGAGGTTTGATGCAACAACGAAAGTGCCGCTTTGAAAATATTTGTGTTAATTATAATGGTAGTTCATAGTTTAAAAGTGCTGCGAAACTTATACACTGAACAGTAATTGTAATGACGAACAATCATGATCATGGATTTGCATCTGTTGTTAATGTGTTGTAATTACTGCTTTCATAGAGTCTAGTACACATTTATCTGGTGCTTATTAAACGTATCAAGTCCACATACTCGAAAAATTGCTGTTAAAGGGTTTGGTTGTGACGTTTGGTTGACGAAATTCGAGTACAAATACGAAAGTAACAACAGAATACTGCAATCAAAAATGCGCCTAGGTCAGTTGCCACAAAAACATTCTACACTGAAATAACATATTGTTAATAACTTACGTTGCTGCCACGCTGATACACGTAAATATTTGCAACACAGAACACATATTTAAGAAGTGAAAAATTCCGGCTGTTAATATTGCTTCCGCGCTTTGCAATCATTATATGTTAACCATGCTGGATCAAGTATTGTCAACAACAAACGATTATATTTTTAAAGAAGGTGTAGACACTCAAAAGTGTTTATTTTATTTTATTATTCAACAGATGAGAGACTCATCAACCGCAGCAGCAACCGAAGAAGATGCACACAGACGCTAGGCAGAAAACTGAGCCTTTCTCATGGAGTGTACTTCAAAGTAATTGCAAGATAGGTTATCTGAAGCTTTACTCTTGGGGAGGCTATGTGTCATTAACATGCCGGCCGCGGTGGCCGAGGGGACTGAGGCGCTTCAGTCACGGTCTGCACGGCCACTACGGTCGGGGGTTCGAATCCCCCCTCGGTCATGGATATTTGTGCCGTCCTAGTTCGTAGGTAGTATATAAGTAGTTTGTAAGTTTAGGGACTGATGACCCCGTAGTTAAGTCCCATAGACTATACAAACATTTAAACATTTGGATTTTGTCATTAACACGGAGTTTTGTTTGTGTATAGGCAGACAGAGACCAAAAGAGGCAAAACAACTGGTGTTCTTGCTCGATATATTTGTCGTTTTAACACTTCGATTTGTGTATTTAAATGCTGAACACACTTTAGACATGTTGCAGAAGCAAAGTTTTTACAGAAAATGAACAGTAAATACAATATACACTAAATACAGCACTTCACTTTCAACAACAACATACGATGAACGGACTCCTGTAATATGTACTGACCACCGCCAGTATGGCGGCCGAGTTTACACAGGTTGCCGCAAAGAGCGCTGTAACTCGTGTGTCAGCCACTCTATGGAATTCAAGCTCGTTGGCACAGCACGTCCGCAATCAAACGGCACCCCGACAAGAGACAACACGCGGGGTCTCGACTCCCGCAAGGAGGCTGCGAGAACTTGACTCGCGGCGCCCTTCTTCCCGTAATACTTCCTATCGCGGCTCGCTGGACGCTACGTGGCCATATTGGTGAGCACTGAAACCTCTGTATTCTCTCACGCTCTTTAGCACGACAGCATGGATGGGTGTTTTGCCATAAACTGCTCAAATCATTCCAGAGGTTGCTACAGAATGTTTAGTTCCCCGAGAGATTCTGAGAGAAGAAAAAAAATGAACCATTAACTGTCGGCGCAAAAACTGGGAATCCGCACCGAGCGCACAGTTATGTATTATAAGGAAATATTATTTATTATTATGGTTTGAAGCAATATTGAATAGTAAAAATCGTCTATGATATTTTTGTGTAGCTCTTTTAAAAGTTCTACCTCTTAACAGGAAGTTACCTGTGGGGAGTTAGCCGCAAAATATCAGAACACAGCAAAACATCCTAGAACATACAATTTTTATAGCACCATATGTGCGTCTTATATAATATATATTGAGAAATACACCCATCAAAACGTTTTGGACTGATATTGTACAAATAGTTTAATATACTTATATTACGTTATAACGAGGAAGCATTACAAACACTAAAACGGGCCGCGGTGGAGTAGCCGAGCGGTCTAAGGCGCCTCGGTACGGAGCGCGCGGTTGCTCGGCGTCGGAGGTTCGAGTCCTCCATGGGGCATGTGTGTGTGTGTGTGTGTGTGTGTGTATGTTGTCCTTAGGTTGGTTTAAGTAGTTTGTAAGCTACGGGCTGATAACCACGCAGTTTGGTCGGATAGATTTTTAAACATTTGAACTAAAACGGAAAATATAAATACACGGGAAAAAAGTTTAGTTACCGACTGTGGCAGCGTACTATGCTGATACGGGCTACTACCGTTGAATGCTATTTGTGGTATTTCGAAGTTTTAGCGTCATAACTTGTAATATGCAATTTGAAAGAATAGGACATGATGTTTTATTACAAAATACACCCTCAATTCAATTTCTTATTAGTAAATGCCAATATTGAAGCTTATCTATAGGAGTCTATAAGAGCCGCGGGAGAATAGCTGTGCGCATTAAGGCGCCGTTCGCCGTCGGGGGTTCTAGTCCTCCCTCGGGCATGGGTGTTTGTGTTATCCTTAGCATAAGTTACTTTAAGTTAGTTTAAGTAGTTTGTAAGCTTAGGGGGTAATGACCAACGTAGTTAAGTCCCTTAGATTTACAAACATTTGAAACATTTTTTAGACTATAACATAACTGACAGACTACTGAGTCAATTTTATTTACGGCTGCTGCAGCGTTGAGCGCTAATGTTGGCAATGAAATGTTTTCTTTACAAAGATTATTAAATGACTGACAAGACAAGGGTACTGTCACATACAAAATCTGTCAATCTTAGAGAAGGTACAGAATTATTTATTTATTTAATGTTCAACACAAAGGATTATTCCCCTCATTCTATATGATTAGGTTTTCAAGTAGCATTCAACGGTTGTTGCCAACATACGCACCGTGTGCCTCCACGACAGTAAACTTTAGATCCTATACACTAATATTCGTTTCGTGTTTGTAATACACTCTGAAACTTTCTCAATAACATAACAGAAGTACATTCAGTAATGTAAGTACAAAAATCCGATGTGGTCTATTCGTCACAGCAGACAACGAACACTTATTGCAAGACGACAAACAAACCTCACATACTGACTGTCATTATTCAAATACAGTCGAATATCGCTTAAAACTTTTATCTAGGTGACCAGTTTGGACAGAATTACACGTAGTACGCGATTTTTGGCACAGAAATATATTTGGTTCTTGCGTTTTTTTCTTTATTCGGACAGCAAAGGAAAGCAGCAAGAAAACGCGAGATTTTTCTGTCTAAACCACTTATCGGTGTAAACAAGAGCGGAATGCAAGCTTAAAGTAGCACGATCTAAATTTCCATGCCGGACACTTCTAAAATATTTCACTAAACTTGGACAAAATAACCAGTTTCGCAGAAGCTACGTGTTGTGTTTAGCATTCGCGGGGAATGAAAAGGGCGGATGCGCCAACCTATGATTTTAGGAGCTCTTGTGACTATATCTGTATCATACTTATTATGATCCAATTTTAAAACTAGGTGCTCATTTTTTTATAAATCGGTAATTTTCAAGAACCTTTGCAATCGAAGCGGGAACGATATATTTGGTTCCCACTGCGAGCGATATGTGGCGAACAAGTGACTGTCGCAGAGGTGATTTTGGATGTCGTTTCTCTCGGTGACGAGGTAATACCGTCTTATGTATTAGATATTTTCTTTTTCTCGTGAACAACGGAATATTATTTTTAGTGCTGTCAATAAATAGAGTGTGTAGAAATTTTTCGTCAGAAATATTACGGATTGAGTCTAGACAAATATCTGAATACAACAAAACATTGACTGTATTGGAATGTCGACGTCTTTACACGATATCGTCAACGATTATGATATCACTAACGGGTAAGGTAAGTGACTTTCTTACAAATACGTCTACTCCGGGCTTGAATATAATTTGAAATATGATTGGCCGGCTCGTTTTTTTTTTTTTTTTTTTTTTTTTTTTTTTTTTTTTTTTTTTTTTTTGTGGAATCGTTCTCCATACAACGTCAGCCACTCGTTCGATACATATAACTCGCATTGAGAGACATATACCAGATGGTTGCTGTACGATATGGAACTTGTACGGATACCATCTGAAGTGTCGTCATCAGCGAGCACAGAATAACATTGGCTATACCGCCTACATCAGCGTATAGGCCGTGAAGGCATGACAGCCATTTTGAATGGGTGTAGAAACGGAATTGGGCCAATAAATGAGTCCTCCTTCAAATGGCGCTGTTGTCCTTTGAACGCCTTAGAATAAGAAAAAAAAATTACCAAATTTGTCACGCAGACAGGTGAATACTGAAGGAATGCAACAATATTCTTAGCAAGAACATTACGTATTGTGTTTGTATAAAAATAATAATTGAAACTATTACTTTTATATGAAATAAAAATTGTGACGTGAAAAAGGTAGTCGCCTGCCACTTTTTTTTATTTTGGGGTCAGGAAATTTTCGTCAGCGAGAAAGTTGTAGATAATGAAATGAACTTTTCTTTTTATTTAAACCACTTTTTTTTATAGCTTCCCTAGTTTCCTCACAAATTTCGATAGAACAGAGCGGTGGAACCTTTCAATTTCTACTCGTTACTTTCAGCGAGCTTGCCAACTAGCGAGCACTGATTCTGTTGCCCACTCACCTTATACTTTATGACCAATACTGATAAACATTTTTTAATCTGAGATACAATTTTTGGCGTCAGATAATAAGGACTTAATACTTTTTATTTATGTTGTTACTAACTAGCTGAACTGGCCCCTGATTTGCACGTTTATCTTTAAAGTTCTTTAACTCGAGAACTGCAGAACGTATCGTGATGCGGTTTGTTTCAATTTCTTCTTATAATTCTGGGATGAACGTAGGTTATATTAAATGGCAATACGAAAATGTGAGATAATTGAAATAAAAATAATAAACTAGAATGGTTTACCACTTCCACACTTTCGTGACCTCTGTAGCGTTAACTATGATACCTGCGCCAAAGTACATAATATAAAATTATAGATCTCAGGACGATTTTTTTAAAGGCCGCGGGATCGTATGTCTAACACGTACAGCTCTCCCACAATCACTATATCTATAGTCTGAAGCCATCTGGTACCAGCGCTTCAAAAGAGAAAAATGATAAATGTGTTTCACTCGTAAAAGTTAGACACATTCTATCTCGTATTTCATTTATTTATTTAGATCTTCGTGAGTTCTGAAATTCTATACTATGTTCACTGGCCTAGCTCTTATAGTTTAGGCTCCAGAGCTGACTAAAATGTAAAAGCGGTAAACGATTCTTCGTTATTATTATTACTAGTATTGTGGTCGAAAATCGACCAGTTGTGTTTACAATGTTCACTGAGGGTAAAATTTTACGTATCATGTCGGCGGCCTCGCGTGGCACTGGGAGGTATGAAACGGTATATTTTACGTGATAAGGAAAATGCCTGACACAATAACAACAAATAAAAACGGAAGTATATACTTCTCATGCCATTTTCGAATTAAATAACTTTCATTAGCCTAATATTTGAACTGGAACTACAATTTCGGTGTTCGTATATTTATACAACGCCAAGAAATAATGTTATTTCGATACTGCGATATTCAGAATTCCAGAGCTGACAACATTTCGACTTCGTAGTTCCACCCGTGCACCGCTACATGCCTCTCCCGGCGCATCATCATTTATATCGGCATTCATATGAAAACATCCATTTCCTTTAACCACTCTTAATCACTGCGAAAATGAAGCATTTGAACGGCACAAGAAAGTGAGTTGGGAGCACTCCATGTTTCGATATTCACTTATTTTAATACGTTATTTTAATAGTGTAGTTGCGCTGCATTACAACGTCTTTGGTCGAGGCGAATAGCCAATCAGTGAGCTGATTGTTGGAGAATGTAGAACTTGATCCAAGCTGTAGCTAGGAAAATTTCTACTTCCTTTTACCACTTTTAATGGCTAAATGCACAAATAATATTTATATTCGTGAAATCTACGACAAACAATCTTTCGAATTATATAACTTTCATTGGACTTCTTGTACGAATAAATTAGTAATCTGTACCACAATTTTCGTGTTAGCATATTTATATAATGATTTTAGTTGTTTCACAAGTTCCTATTGATATTAAATATAGCCTAAGTTTATCACAGGATTCTAAAGAAGAAACTGAAAGAAACCGCATGACGATACGTTCAGTGCTCTTAGAGTGATAAAAGGTTAAAGCGATAGACACAGGGAAATTGTGCTTCTATTTTATACGATAGTATGATTTGCTATCCCTACCTGAAATTTCCACCCCCCATGAACCACAGACAATGCCGAGGTGGGGTGGCTTGCGTGCCTCAACGATGCAGATAGCTGTACCGTAGATGCAACCACAGAGAAGGGGTATCTGTGGAGAGGCCAGACAAACGTGTGGTTCCTGAAGAGGGGCAGCAGCCTTTTCAGTACTTACAGGGCAACAGTCTGGATGATTGACTGAGCTGGCCTTATAACATCAGCCAATGTGGCTTTGCCACACAGCTACTGCGAACGGCTGAAAGCAAGGGGAAACTACAGCCGTTACTTTTCCCGAGGACATGCAGCTCTACTGTATGGAAATATGATGATGGCATCCTCTCGGGTAAAATATACCGGAGGTAAAATAGTCCCCCATTTGGATCTCGGGGCGGGGACTACTCAGGAGGATGTTGTCATAAGGAAAGACAATACTGGCATTCTACGGATCGGAGCGTGGAATGTTAGATCCCTTAATCGGGTAGGGAAGCTAGAAAATTTAAAAACAGAAATGGGTAGGTTGAGGTTAGATATAGTGGGGATTAGTGAAGTTCGGTGCAGGATGAACAGGATTTCTGGTCAGGTGAGTACAGGATTATAAATACAAAATCAGTTGGGGGTATCACAGGAGTAGGATTGATAATGAATAAGAAGATAGGAATGCGGGTAAACTACTATGAGCAGCACAGTGATAGCATTATCATTGTCAAGATAGATACGAAGCCAACACCGACAACAGTAGTACAGGTTTATATGCCAACTAGCTCTGACGATGATGAGGAGATAGAAGAAATATATGAGGAGCTAAAGGAAATTATTCAGACAGTTAAGGGAGAGGAAAACTTAATAGTGATGGGAGACTGGAATTCGGTAGTGGGAAAAGGAAGAGATGGAAAAATAGTAGGTGAATATGGACTGGACAGAAGGAATGGAAGAGGAAGTCGCCTGGTAGAATTTTGCACGGAACATGATTTAATGGTAACAAACATGTGGTTTAAGTATCACAAAAGAAGGTTGTATACGTGGAAGAGACCAGGAACCACCGGAAGGTATCAGATAGATTTTATAATGGTAAAACATAGATTCCGGAACCAGGTGATTAACTGTAAGACATACCCAGGGGCAGATATAGACTCTGACCATAACTTGTTAGTCATGAACTGTAGGCTGAAACTGAAAAAACTGCAGAAAGGTAGGAAAATAAGGAGATGGGACTTAGATAAATTGAAGGAACGTGAAGTTCTGGAGAAATTCAGAGGGAGATTTAGGCATCAATTGACAGAAACAGGGGGAAATAAAACAGTAGAAGAGAAATGGGTAGCATTGAAAGATGAAATAGTGAAGGCAGCAGAGGACGAAGTAGGTAGAAAGGCAAGACCTACAAAAAATCCTTGGATATCACAGGAAATACTAAATTTAATTGATGAAAGGAGAAAATTTAAATATGCAGTAAATGAAACAGGCAGAATGGAATACAGACGACTAAGAAATGATATTGACAGGAAGTGCAAAATGGCTAAGCAGGAGTGGGTAGAAGCCAAATGCAAATCCGTAGAAGAATGTATAAGAAGGGGAAAAGTAGATACCGCCTACAGGAAAATAAAAGAGACATTTGGGGACAAGAAAAGCAGCTGTATGAATATCAAGAACTCAGATGGGAAACCAGTTCTCAGCAAAGAAAGGAAAGCTGAAAGGTGGAAAGAGTACATAGAGCAGCTCTGCAAAAGAAATGAACTTAGAGGCGATGTTGTAGGAAGGGAAGAGGAAGTAGATCAAGATGAAATAGGAGATACTATACTGAGAGATGAATTTGACAGAGCCCTGAAAGACCTAGGTCAGAACAAGGCCCCGGGAGTAGGTGACATACCCTCAGAGCTACTGAAGTCTCTGGGAAAGCCAACCATGACAAAACTATTTGAACTGGTGTGTAGGATGTATGAGGCAGGCGAAATACCCTCCGACTTTAAGAAAAATGTAATAATCCCCATTCCAAAGAAATCAGGCGCAGACAGGTGTAAAAATTACAGAACCGTCAGTTTGACAAGTCATGGTTGCAAAATTTTAACACGAATTATCTACAGGAGAATGGAAAAGCTGGTAGAAGCTGACCTCGGGGAAGATCAGTTTGGATTCAAGAGGAACGTAGGAACCCGGGAGGCAATACTCACTTTACGTCTTATCTTAGAAGATAGATTAAGGAAAGGCAAACCTACATTTTTTTGTAGATTTGGAGAAAGCGTTTGATAATATTGACTGGAATACACTCAAATTCTGAAGTCAGCAGGGGTAAAATACAGGGAAAGGAGAGTTATTTACAACTTGTACAAAAGCCAGACCGCAGTTATTAGACTCGAAGGGCATGAAAGGAAAGCATCAGTTGGGAAGGGAGTAAGACAGGGATGTAACCTTTCTCCAATGTTGTTCAATTTGTACATTGAGCAAGCTATAAAGGAAAGCAAGGAGAAATTTGGTGAAGGAATTAAAGTTCAGGGGGGAGAATTAAAAACGTTGCGACGACATAGTAATTCTGGCAGATACATCAAAGGACCTGGAAGAGCAATTGAACGGAATGGACAGTGTGCTAAAAGGTGCTTATAAGATGAACATTAACAAGAGCAAAACTAGGGTAATGGAGTGCAGTCTTATAAAATTGGGTGATGCTGAAGGAATTAGATTAGGTAACGAAGCAATAAAGGAGGTAGATGAGTTTTGTTACTTGGGCAGTAAAATAACAAATGATGGTCGCAGTTTAGAGTATATAAAATGCAGAATGACAATGGGATGAAAAGCATTTTTGAAAAAGAGAAATTTGCTAACATCGAATATTAATTTAAGTGTAAGGAAGTCGTTTCTGAAGGCATTTGTGTGGAGTGTTGCCTTGTATGGGAGTGAAACATGGACGATAAGCGGTGGGGACAGGAAAAGGATAGAGGCTTTTGAAATGTGGTGCTACAGAAGAATGCTGAAGATTAGGTGGGTAGATCGCATAACTAATGAAGAGGTACTGAACAGAATTGGCGAGAAAAGAAATTTTTGGCATACCCTGACTAAAAGAAGGGATCGCTTGGTAGGACACATTCTTAGACATCGAGGAATCGTAAATTTAGCATTGGAGGGAAGTGTGTGGGGTAAAAATCGCAGAGGGAGACCAAGAGACGCGTATAGTAAACAGATTCATGTCGATGTGGGTTGTCGTTCGTATGAGGAGATGAAAAGTCTTGCTCAGGATAGGGTATTGTGGAGAGCTGTATCAAACCAGTCTCCGGACTGAAGACCACAACAACAACCTGAAATTTGTAATTATTTATGGCAAAAATAGAAAATCTAAAAAGGAACGCTTTAAAATATATGAAAAAGGAATTAACAGACAGCGAACTCAAAGAAGCACCCTGTGCTCGCAGCTGTGGCCGGCTGACGATCGACACTATTATAGGACGAGTCATGCTCTACAGCCGCCCTGTTGGTTGGGTGTCGCGCTCTCTGCCGGCTTCATTTCACTGTCATCGTAAGGCTCCTCTGTTATTCTGTGCTCGCTGGTCGTGACACAGCGGGGCGCACTGCTTCACGATCGGGAATTGCAACTAGCGTTGCCCACCGCAGCAACAGCGATTTCGTCAGCCACCTGCAATGCAACCGGGCGGTGCCTCTTCTCAGAGCGACGCCCAGTTCTTCACTTGATTCCAACTTCTTCATCGTCCTCCGCACAACAGGTGGAGAAACAAGACACTTCTGTAATCCATTCAGTCGTCGGTGTTCTTGAATTACGGCTGCAGGATTAGTGAGGTAGGGCTGGTATGACGTAGAGGTTCACCAAAAATGGCCTGCTCCTTTTGTCCGAGCTCATGTTGACACGTCAGCAAATGTAATGCGACTGGTCAGGTGTGCGACATGATGAGTGATGAAGGCACCTGCTGGTCACAGCTGGAACTGGTAGATGGCGCTGTGACGCACCCCTTGTCCTGAATATTAATGCTGCCAAATTTGGTACTCATTCGGTAATTAGTTTCCGTGTTACACCGTGTTAAATAGGGAAAGTTTAATTATAACCATAAGGTATATCGCTCTCACTTAGATTTCCAAGAGTTCTTCATAAATACACTCCTGGTCATTAAAATTGCTACACCACGAGGATGACGTGCTACAGACGCGAAATTTAACCGACAGGAAGAAGATGCTGTGATATGCAAAATATTAGCGTTTCAGAGAATTCACAGAAGGTTGGCGTCGGTGGCGACACCTACGACGTGAGGAAAATTTCCAACCGATTTCTCATACACAAACAGCAGTTGACCGGCGTTGCCTGGTGAAACGTGGTAGTGATGCCTCGTGTAAGGAGGAGAAATACGTACCATCCCGTTTCCGACTTCGATAAAGGTCGGATTGTAGCCTATCGCGATTGTGGTTTATCGTATCGCGACATTGCTACCCGCGTTTGTCGCGATCCAATGACTTAGCAGAATATGGAATCGGTGGGATCAGGAGGGCAATACGGAACGCCGTGCTGGATCCCAACGGCCTCGTATCAATAGCAGTCGAGATGACAAGCATCTTATCCGCATGGCTGTAACAGATCGTGCAGCCACGTCTCGATCCCTGCGTCCATAGATGGAGACGTTTGCAAGACAACAACCATCTGCACGAACAGCATGGCCCATCAGCTCGGATGGTGGTGGTGGTGGTGGTGGTGTTGGGTGTTTAAAGGGGACTAAACTGCTTGGTCATCAGTACCCTGTTCCCAGCTAAGAGATCACAGGGTTTCATGTATGATTAAAATAAGCACCCTGCAACTAGTACAAAAGACGTACAGGAAGACAGTGTTGGTCATAATTGCAACATAAAAAGGAAAAGGGAACCACAGTAGTGGTGGAACAAATAATCAACTAAAAATCACAGCAGATGTTGTTGGCTGGCTGATCACTAGGATAATAATGGATGAGCCAGCCATTCTGCACATTCTATAGAACTGCCAGTCGGAAAAGGGACTGACAAGACAAAAGTGACAACAGATTAAAACTATAAGCGGTGTATGCCTGAAGATCAGGCATACGAACCCACCGTTAAAGCTTGTGATAAAAGCCCGCTGCGCGAATAAAACCTGAAACACAGTCAGCCATAGAGGCGTCGTCAGCTAAAATCAAAGGGAGTGCAGGAGGCAGCTTAAAAGACTGCCGCAATGCGGCTAAAAGTGGACAGTCCAACAAGATGTGGACTACAGTCAATACAGCACCACAATGACATTCTGGCGGTTCCTCTCGGCGTAAGAGGTGGCCGTGCGGTAGCCACGTATGGCATATACGCAGGCGACAGAGAACGACTGAGTCCCTTCGAGAAGGCCTTAGGGAAGTCTTCCAAGCTGCTGTCGTGGGCTTGATTCCACGGAGCTTATTGGGCATACTCATTGTTGCCCATTCCGAATTCCAAGCCTCAAAGATCTTTCGGTGGAGACCCAAGCGGATATCGCCTTCTGGGGTACCGATATCCAGGCGCTGGCATGTGATGGCCTGCTTGGCCAGCTGATCAGCGCGTTCATTCCCTGGAATTCCAATGTGGCCTGGGGTCCATATGAAAGCCACAGCACGGCCTGACTTGCCAAGACTAAACACCGTGACTTGGATGGATCGCACCAAGTGGTGTCTGGGGAAGCAGTGGTCTAGAGCGTGCAAGGCACTCAGAGAGTCACTACAGATAAGATATGACTTCCTGGGGCATGCTCTGAGATGGTCGAGTGCACGGGTTATTGCGATTAGCTCTGCCGTAAAGACAGTACAGCCAGAGAGCAGGGAGCGCTGTTCGGTGTGGTCGCCATGAACATAGGCGTAACCCACTCTGCCGTCTACCTGGGAGCCATCAGTGTATATGACGTCTGCGTCATGGAATGTGCTAAGTATGTCCAGAAACTGGTGTCGAAGTAATTGTGGTGAAATCGACACCTTTGGACCGCCGGACAGTTGCAGGTGAAGCTGGAGGCGAGGGATGGTCCAAGGAGGGATATTAGATAGGCAAGAGAATGCAGGACGGAAAGGAAAAGACTCTAGTGAAGAAAGAAGAGAATGTACACGGACCGCAACTGGAAGACCCGATCTGGGTCGACGTTGCGGAGAGGGAAGGTCGGTATTTGCAAACAATAACCTACGATTTGGATGGTGAGGCGTAGCGTGGACATGGACAATGTAGGAGGCCAGCAACTGTTGCCGGCGGTACCTCAAGGGAGGGATGCCAGCTTCGGCAAGGAGGCTAGGCACAGGGCTGGTGTGGAATGCCCCTGTTGCTAAACGGACACCACTATGTAGAATGGGATCCAAGATCCTCAGTGCTGAAGGTGATGCAGAGTCATATAATTGGCTCCCATAATCCAGGCGTGATTGGATGAGTGCCTGAAAGAGGTGCATGAGGGTTCGACGGTGAGCTCCCCAGGCAGTATGGCTGAGACATCGCAATATATTTAGGTGCCGCCAGCACTTCTGCTTCAGCTGACGAAGGTGTGGCCCCCAAGTCAGTCGGTTGTCGAAACCGATGGCTTTCTGCAACATGAAGCTGGTCAGCAGCTAGGTACAGTTCTGGGTCAGGGTGAACTGCCCGATGACGACAAAAGTGCATCACCCGGGTTTTAGAAGCTGAAAACGTGAAGCCATGCGTCGTGGCCCATGACTGTGCCCTTCGGATGGCTCCCTGAAGACGCCTTTCAGCAACACCAATGCTAGGAGAGCTGTAGTATAAGCAGAAGTCATCGGCGAATAAAGAACAACAAACCGATGACCCCACTGCCGCAGCAAGACCGTTTATCGCTATTAAAAAGAGCGGTACGCTGAGAACGGAGCCCTGTGGGACGCCGTTCTCCAGCACTCGGCGTGAGCTGAAGGAGGTACCAACTCTCATCCTAAAAGTGCGTAGCGAGAGGAAATTCTTGATAAAAATTGGGAGTGGACCCCGTAAGCCCCAGTCAGACAGTGTAGCGAGAATATGGTGGCGCCATGTCGTGTCATACGCCCGCCGGAGGTCAAAAAACACCGCAACTAAGTGCTCACGTCTAGAGAAGGCTGTACGGATGGCCGACTCCAAAGACACTAAATTGTCGATAGTGGAGCGACCCTGACGGAAACCCCCCTGTTGTGGGGCCATTAGACTCCGAACTTCAAGGATCCACATAAGACGGCGACTCACCATACGCTCAAGCAGCTTACACAGGACATTAGTCAAGCTGATGGGGCGGTAACTGTCAACTGGGCGGATCTGCTCCCGGTTTCATAACAGGGATAATAATACTATCCATCCACTGGGATGGGAAAAAACCCCCTGTCCAGATCCTATTAAATAAGGCGAGCAATTTCTGATGAAAGTCCGCTGACAGGTGACGGATGAACTGGCCATGTATGCGGTCTGGTCCAGGAGAGGTATCGGGGCATGCAGCAAGAGCAGTGGTAAACTCCCATTCCGTAAATGGAGCATTGTACAGTTCCCGGCGGCGAGTGTGGAAAGATAGAGGATTTCGCTCCACCCGTTGTTTAAGGGAGCGGAAGGAGGCACTATAATTTGCTGTTGCGGAGCAGCTCGCATAATGCTCTGCCATGCACTCAGAAATAACGGCCGGGTCAGTACAGAGAGTTCCATCGACGGTCAGAGATGGGATTCCCGCTGGTGGGCGGTATCCATAGAGGCGCCGTACCTGAGACCAGACGCGAGAAGGGGAGGCACGAGAACCTATAGAGGCGACGTACCGCTCCCAACAGTCCTGTTTACTTTGCCGGATAAGGCGTCGGGCTCGGGCCCTGAGCCTTTTAAAAGCTATCAGATTCTCAAGTGTAGGGTGGCGCCGGTGGCATTGTAGTGCTCGCCGACGGTCCCGTATAGCCTCAGCAATCTCTGGCGTCCACCAGGACACGACCTTGCGCCGAGGGTAACCAGTGGTGATCGGAACGGTCTCCTCTGCAGCTGAGACTATAACAGCTGTGACCTGTTGGACTGCCGTATCAATATCATGTGGTAATGGAACAGAAGCCACAGCAGCCGAGGTGTAACGCTGCCAGTCTGCTCGATGTAGACACCATCTGGATGGGTAGCCTGCAGGTTCAAAGTGCTGGAGTGACAGAAGAATGGGGAAATGGTCACTCCCGCAAAGGTCGTCGTGGACCCTCCAACTTAAATGTGGGAGCAGGCCTGGGCTACATACAGATAGGTCAATAGCAGAATATGTGCCATGTGCTATACTAAAATGTGTGGGTGCACCGGTGTTTAATAGGCATATGTCCTGCTCTGTCAGTAACGTTTCAAAGTCTCTACCACGTCCCGAGGGCTGTATACCGCCCTAGAGAGGGTGGTGGGTGTTGAAGTCCCCCAAAAGGATAAATGGTGGGGGTAGCTGCGCGACCAAGGCAGTGAGGTCAGCAAGGGACACGACCTCATCTGGTGGGAGGTATAGAGAGCAGACAGTTATGTCCTGCATTGTTCTGAGTCTAACAGCCACTGCCTCGAGAGCCGTGTTAAGAGGCACGGCAGCACTAGGAACAGTGGCGAGGACATAAATGCAGACACCTCCAGATACCCTGTTGTAGTCAGCGCGGTTGTTATAGTAGCCCCAATAGCCACGGAGGGCTGGGGTCTGCTGGACAGGAAACCATGTTTCCTGTAGGGCTACACAGAAAGCAGGATAGCGGCACAGTAATTGCTGCAGCTCGGGTAAGTGGCGGCAAAAGCCGCCACAGTTCCATTGCAAGATCATGCTAATTCTTGATTGCTGAGGCATGGCAGTATCGACGGTGCTGTTGGTTCCACAGAATCACCGGTCGTCGCCGTTGGTGGAGGCAGGGCCTCTACATCCATCGCCTCCAAAGTCTTGGTGATAGCCAAGTCCTCTGGTGAGGTGAGGAGTTCCACCACATCCTCAGATGTGTGAGGTGGTGGTGGTGGTGGTGGTGGTGGCGGCGGTACAGTTTCCACTGTGGAAGACGTTTGCTTAGCAGCCTTCGACTTTTTCTTCTCTCGCTCCTTTTTAGGTTTCTCTTGCTGAGAGGACTTTGGTGCCTCGACCTCAGCCTCAGGGACTGAGGAGGACCTTGAAGCCCTACGACCACGACTCAAAGTAAGTGGCTGCGTCAGCCACTCACTGGTACCCACATTATCAGTGGGAGAAACCATAGGAGGAAGGGAGCCCAGGAACCCCTTCCTGGTGAGAGGTGCCGGAGAAGGCTGCTGCTTCTCCGGCTGGGTGTTAGGGACTGGAGTCCCCAATGGGTGTGGGGCAGTTGCCCCCACAGGAGGTGGTGGTGGGGGCAACAGAGGAAGGGCCCCCAACCGTCAAGGGGGCAGTTTGATGTTTTCAGCCCACAGGGGCCACAGAAGGTGGCGTGACATGGGAGGCTGACGTCCCCATAGCGATCGGAGACGACGCAATGGCAGCAAAGGATGACGACATCCGAACGGGATGAAGACGCTCATACTTTCGTCTGGCCTCTGAGTACGTTAATCTATCCAGGGTTTTGAATTCCATGATTTTGCGTTCTTTATGTAGCACACTACAGGTCGGCGAGCAAGGTGGGTGTTGCAGCCCACAATTCACACACACAGGAGGAGGTGTACATGGCGCGTCCGTGTGTGATGGACGTCCACAGTCTCTACATGCGGGGCTGGAAGTGCATCGGGAGGACACATGCCCGAACTTCCTGCACCGAAAGCATCGCATAGGGGGAGGGATGTACGGTTTTACTTCACACCGGTATATCATTATCTTGACCTTCTCAGGCAGTACATCGCCCTCGAAGGCCAAGATAAATGCACCGGTGGCAACCCTGCGATCTTTCGGTCCCCTGTAGATGCGCCGGACGTAGTGAACTCCTCGCCGCTCTAAATCAGCGCGCAATTCGTCGTCAGTCTGTGACAGAAGATCACGGTGGAATATTAAGCCCTGGATCATGCTGAGCGTCTTATGCGGCGTGAAACTTACGGCGACGTCTCCTAGCATGTCACAGGCGAGTAAAACCTTTGACTGTGCAGGGGATGCCGCTTGTATTAAGACAGACCCGCTTCTCATTTTAGAAAATGATGCGACTTCGCCAAATCTATTTTCGATGGTTTCAACAAAAAATTGCGGCTTAGTATTAGTAAAGGATTCCCCATCAGCCCGAGTACAGACTAAGTACTGGGGCGAGTAAGGCTCAGATCTGTTAAGGGCCTGACGTTCTTTCCAAGGTGTGGCCAGGGACGGGAACGACCTGGGGTCATACTGTGCACCATTAAATTCATTTCTTCCTCTCTTAGAGACGGCGGTTTTGCGCCCGCCCACGCTGTTTATGGCTCGTTTCATTTCTGTCCCACGAGCAGCTAGGGAAATAAGGTCCACCCAGGCAGAGCCCCGCTTGCCTGGGTAAGCCTTGTACAACTGATGTGCGGCAAGTTCCTCAGAGGTTGCTCGCTAGCGGCTGTTCAACCTCAACAGCCATGCATCTCCTCGGCACGTAGAGATTGAGATTGAGTTTTTTTTTATAGAGGTTTGTACCGTCCTCGCTACCCGGGCGATTAAGCCAAGATCCCCGGGCTCTGAAACGTACAACGTTCCACCGTCGCGCCGAACGATGGTCGTTGAAGCACGCACAGAGCTTACGGTGTAGCGGACTGTTGGGGCGACACAGCCCACGGCTCAGGACCCCGGGTTCGCCAAGACCGTACTCAGCAAATTAATGCTGAGCCCCTGAGGGGTATCAGCTCGGAGACCATGGCTGGGTTTTACTCTTGACGCTGCATCACAGACCGGAGCGCCTGCGATGGTGTACGCAACGACGAACCTGGTTGCACGAATGGTAAAAGTCATTTTTTTGGATGAATCCAGGTTCTGTATACAGCATCATATGGTCGCAAGACAAAAACAACAACAACAACAACATGGCTTTACATAAAACTTAAGGTTATTATTTACAGTTAAAAATGTTCAAATGTTTGTTAAGTTTATGAGATGATCAGTCCCTAAACTTACAAACTACTTATGTTTATAACTTATACTAAAGACAACACAAACATCCACGCCCGAGTAAGAATTCTAACCTCCGACGGGGGACGGCCTCGCGTATCGGAGCATTGCGCCTCAATGCGATCGGTCACTCTGCCGCGGCTAAAGTTTAAATTTGATATACCTAAACAGCATGTCATCGCCACTTATAGATGTCGCGTTTTTTTTAAAACAGTTCTCAATTTATAACATTTATCAAAACCTGAAAACAAATTATGTTGCTGTATCAATGTGTAGGCCTGAAACGTGTTAGAAACGTAAAATGTATCCATAAGTGTGTCCCTTCTTTGCTTGCGTTCACACAGAAACAAGCGTTGCCATTAGGAATAAGAACGTCAGAGCGTATCACAATTGTCATTAACCTCTATCTATATTCAACCTGGATGTATGACTGTGGCATCTGACCGTAAAACTACAGCGTGCTGGCACATTAATTTGTTTTGTAACTATCTGAAGTTGTTGAAATGATCCATCAATAAATTATAGATAATAAAATATGGTGGTAAAGTAGATGGTAAAAGGCATAAAGTAACATTTAACGTGATTAAAATTATAAATTAATGCAGTACTGACAGGTGTTGCTTATTACCATGTGGGTTGCATAAAAAGTATCGTTCCTCTACATGATTCTGGTGGAATCAGAGTGTGGAAGTGTGGAGACATATATCCAACGCCTTATCGCCTTTCAGTGTTGGTCATGCAGTAGTTACAGGTGAAGGTTAGTAGTAGGAGCTGTGATTCGTCGCCGTGGAGTGGCCGAGAGTTCCAAGGCGCCTTAACTGCGGAGCGCGCAGCTGCTCTCCGTCGGAGGTTCGAGTCCTCCCTCGGGCATGGGTGTATTTGTTATCCATAACATACGTTTAAGTCATTTGTAAGCCTAGGAACTGATGACCATGGTAGTTAATTTGCACAGATTTACAAACATTTGAGTTTTGATTCTCCCTGTATCTGGAGGGCACCACCATTGCACGGCCACTACGGTCGGGGGTTCGAATCCCCCCTCAGGCATGGATATTTGTGCCGTCCTTAGTATTAGCTAGTTCATAAGTAGTCTGTAAGTTTAGGGACTGATGTCCCCGTGGTTAAGTCCCATAGGCTCTAAAAAATTTGAACATTTTGAACATTTGGCACCACCGTCACTCTCTCTTTCTATTCCAGTCGCGTGTGGTTCGCGGTATGCTATTTTCGCGAGATACACACAGGACGTGCTGCTTCCTGTTAGCTAGGAACGCCCCAATCCGGTCACACAGTTGGTCTGATACTCCACATTGTCGTGTCCTACATAGGAAAGAAGGAAGATGTAGCAAGGTCAGTTTGCATATCCCGAGCGGGAAGGAGGGACTGCAGAGAGACAGTACAGGCATCTACTAGAGATGCGGATTTCGGGACTCGAGAGGATACTCGTTTAGGAAACTTTATGGAACTCACAGGTACATGGCATTAAATTTATTGCATACCACACTAAGTTTACTACACTGGGGTTAGTCATTTAAAAAAACAAGAAGTATGAATCGGTTGCCACAACAGAAGCCAGTAATTACGTTCCCTAGCAGCATTCCCTAGACAGACGCAGTCCCCGCGAGAAACAGACTGTCGTGGAGCACCCCGAGTCCGACGGCGATAGTCACGGGCTGGTATCAACTTTGCTACGTACATTAAAACGTGCCTGTTGGCCACCAAGTACTAATGTAACGTCTTACAACAGCGCCTAGACGCTATATGAAGTTACGCCAATCTTCTCCGAAAGGTAACCTCCAAAAAAAAAAAAAAAAAAAAAAAAAAAAAAAAAAAAAAAAAAAAAAAAAAAAAAAAAAAAGGGTTCAAATGTTTGTATAGTCTATGGGACTTAACTACAGGGTCATCAGCAGTTCGCTAGGAGATTTCTTTACTGACTACATTCCGTAAGATATACGTGTCTGTTTTAGCCTGTTATCTGCAGTGGTCTCTATTTCTCAGCCTGGAGTGCGTCCCTGTGGCTCACACAGCCTCTCAACAATTCCAACAGTGAAGTCAATATATGACAACATGCTCGCACGTTGTTCATCTGGCCTTGCGGAAGTCAAGAAACGCGGCGTCTACCTGTGATCCTCTATCTGCTGACCTCTGGATGTCGTGGATGAACAGCGCGAGTTGTTTCAAATGATCGTTGCTTTCTGAAACCGTGCTTATTCCTCAAAGGAGATTCCCGATATGATATGCTAAGATAAAATGTGTTACAAATCTCTGCAACTGACCGATGTCAGAGACCGCGATGTTCATCTAATCGACGACCCTTCTTGTAAACGGGAATGAGCTGCGCTTGTTTCCAGTTCTTAGGGAGGCTTCGATCCTCAGGAGACTTTGGTACACTGCTGCTGAAGTGGAACAATTTCCTTCGCATACTCCGTGTAAAATGGAATTAGTATCGCCTCAGGTTCAGCGACCTTTCCTCTGTTGAGCGATTTCAACTGCTTTTCTATCCCTCTGACGCCTATTTCAATATCTGCCATTTTGTCGAGCGTGCGAAGACCTAGAGGAAGAACTGTAGTGCAGTCTTCCTCTGTGAAACAGCTATAGATAAAGGCATTTAACTCCTTCAGTCCTGATTTATCTTTCTTGCACTTTTAATGTCTAAAAGACCCTATATATTTTATATTTGAGCAAAATTTAAAATTTCCATTCTTGGTTTCCAAAATAAAAAAAGCCAAATAAATAGTACATCGCATCTGTAAAGCAGTTAAGGATGTGAAATAAGAAGTCAACATTTATATATGTCACTCCATACTGATTTTGGAACTTATATCGCAAAGTGCATATGTGCAAAATTCATACATTAATGTATAAAATAATTTAAACTACTGATATCATGACTGACGCGCTCCACAATTGGTCCGCCATGTGCACTGTTTTTCATTGTAGTATACCGCTCCGTTCACAGATGGCAGCAATAAGCACGAAACTAAAAGCTACAGATGTCCAGTAAACGGGCCACTAGTAAGCGAAATCGTACAGTGTTCTAAAATTAATAAAATGTCGGTGTCCAATATATTGGACGCCAGGTCTGGAAGGGTTAGTATTTCGGCCTGTTGTGTATCAACCTCTGTTTCAACTCCATTAACCCTGTGGGCCACACCACCAGGCTCTTCTGTCTGGGCCACACCATGGGCCTCAGAGGCCCACACGACATATAGTAATGAAAAACTCTTTAAGAAATTCAATGTCATGATAATGATGAGGATATAATACATTAAGTAACCTTGAATAACATGAAATATATATTTCCCCAAGAAACCACAAAACAAACTAACCAAACACTCATAAATTAAACAATAGTAGTCTAAACTTCATATAACGCGTAAAATCCATCATATTCGAAAACCACGTACAATTAATAATGTTTAAAACTAAAATCGGTGTCACAAAATTCAGCGGATGTTTCTCATTTTTTACCGGTACAATTTGCACAAATTTTTTTCTGGTGCTGACCACACACTGGCAACTTACAGAAATCACACTGCATTTTTGATTTAGTTTTTTTTTTTTTTGTAGTCACAAAACTTACAGTTAGTTCTTTTGGGAATAGCTCCTTGCTCAATTTCTTCACGAGCTGCCTCTGCAGGTGGAGTCATGTTTAGGCATCTATAAATACTGTCCCGTAAGTCACTGGGAATTGGTGTGTCAAGCCTAGCATTCATCCAAGGTGCTGTAAGGTGTTCAGAAAGCGTCAAAGTAAACTCAAATCGAGACAATGGTTTTGTTTGCTCGTTGTGTCTTCCTTTCCCTTGGTTTTTGTAAAGTTATGGAGGTCTCGGAGGCCTAGTTGTTTACCTGAACGGGTCGGCAGGGGCGTAAGTTCGAATGTTCAAATGTTTGTTAAGCTTATGGAACTTAACTATGGGGTCATCAGTCCCTAAACTTACACACTACTTATAACTAGCTTATACTAAGGACGGCACAAATATCCATGCCCGAGGGGGGATTCGAACCCCCGACCGTAGTGGCCGTGCAGACCGTGACTGGAGCGCCTCAGTCCCCTCGGCCACCGCGGCCGGCGGGGCGTAAGTGTTGTGCACTGTACACTAGCTCAGAGAAACTAACTAGAGGAAAGTTACATGCGGGTCACGTCCCGTCCAGCTGTGTTGGAGCGGGATTAGATATGTCTGAGTGAGCATCTGGGCCTCAGAGGCCTATGGTGTGGCCGGCAGGGTTAAGGTCACAGTGTGTTTGGATGTCTGGTTTACACCCGTTTAGCGATTTTGACGTAGGACCAAAATTTCTTATGAAATCGGTATAAAAATGCTCTCAGATCCGTATAACGCCTCTTATGGCATCCCTTACGCTAATTTTGTCGTCATTTTATTTTTGCTTGTCTGCAAGACTTTGGCTACCTTGCAGAGAAGTTTTCTTTGCTGTCGTAACCGACTTCTGTGTTGTTTATTCACGGTGGGCCTTCCCCATCTCATAATTTTACTCGGCACATGTTTAAGGCCATTCCACACCGCACGTGGCGTGCGTGTCCGGACGTACGCTAGCTACGTTTAAAAACGTGGCATCCCGTGTTATCAAATGGGGCTGTTCACACTGCAGGGCTACGGACACGCGTGGCTCCCGTTCGCTCCCTGAGCGATCTTTCTAAACGTGGCCGGCCACGTTTTCAGTCCGCGCATGCGCAGAGCGAAGGTAAGACCTCGTGCAAGCCAACCCTCGAGCACTACACAGCGCGTCATCTTTGTTGTCTGAGCTGTTGCGTTTATTGTTGATGAATCACAAGTAGTTGGTGTGCCGTTGTGTGTTCCAGTAACGTTTTAGGCTCAAAATCGAGCAGTTAATTAAATAAGTACGCTCTCATCCTGTCATTTGGGACTCAACAACTTTGAAAGAAAAAGCATGGGATGAAATTGCCGAAGCGTTATCAAAAGACAGTAAGTACATACATATCCTGCGGTAATACTATTAAATATGTTAGAAAAAAAATTTCACAATCTTTTATTAAACCGGCAATATTGATAAATGTGGTAAGTACCAGTCACCATAATGTTCACTGTACTTAATGATATTTGTTTGTAGGCGACTCCATTCGGAGTCTGGTGCAGAGCGACCACATTAAAATTATTAAAAATGTAAGAAGTAGCTTTGGCCGCATTGAAATTTTTGTATATAATACAGATCGATTTCGGTCAGTGTCTGATCATCCTCAGTGCTAGAATCCAAGCCCCGTGGAACTACAAAAACTTGCACTTTGCATATTAACATCAAGTAGGCAGTACATAAGAAGAATGTCAATCATTGAAGCCAAAGAATATAACTGTCACAATCGTCACTACTGTCGCTGCTGCTGGTATCATCAAACCAAGGTAAACCACACGAAAATCCAGACTGACACCACGGAACCGTCGGAGCTGACATCTATCTGACATCTATCTGCATATTAAGAAAAAAAAAAAAAAAAAAAAAAGTGGCCAGCATACCATCGCAAGTGTGGCCGCTGTGTGAAATGGTACGTGGCTAGCGTGGCGTGCATCCAGACACGCACGCCACGTGCAGTGTGGAGTGGCCTTTACGCGTTGTACGGTGCTCTTGAACTTCGTCCACTTTGTGTGTAAACACATTTCAGAAGCCAAGTACGACCTGTCGCAATATATTCTTCCTTTATATGGCTTTCACCCCTTATCTTTGCGGGCTCGCCATGTTAATCTCTATTTGGCAGCGCCGCCGCTTCTGGAGAATGTAAAATAACCTTGATGTAGCAGTTCGCGTGATGTGTTACTGACACTGTGCATTTCGCGTAAATAACTTTGCGAAAAGCGTGACAGGCGAGGTGAATGCAAACGTTGCTTACAGTACCGGTACCCTGGTCTGTGGCGTAAAAAAATAATCCGCCTGGATGCGTTCGGCGCGTCTCCTCGGCTGTCAGTTAACGTCGCTTAATCACGTCTCTGCGGAGAACTGCTACAACTCTTACCTGCGGCGAGCGGCAGGTGCGTCCACCACCACTCGACGGGCGACCGGATCGTTTGTTTATACGGCCTTGAGCGCTGCTTGTTCTTGCTCGCGGATTGTTGCCTGCACAGCTGATCGTGACTCCTCTCTTTTCTTTTTCTTTTCTGCGACGAGAATGAAGAGCGACGCGCGACAGGTCGGCTCTCTCATACTGATGACGCCCTTCTCGTGTCCGCTCGACGTGAAAAACCCAAGTCATTGAAAATGCGGCCAACAGCAGCCAATGATTGCACGTGGGAGGACAGTCGGAATGTGCACTGCCGGAGGGTCTGAAGTCATTTCTCAGGAAAGAACGCCAGTAGCGCGAGTGGTTTTCAGCGTGAGGGAACGATTTGAGCCAAAATGTAATGGCATAATTTCTTCCGCGTGTAATCCTGCCTGGTCCATGAATACATCATTCACAACTTCAAAATCTGGTATTACTCATACGTGTATCGTAGTGTCCTATTAAAGCCAAGTAATTATTTAGATACATTTCTCTTTATTTGTGAACTAAAAATATTTTATTCTTGAATAACAGAACGTTTTGATCGCAAATAATTTTTATTACAATGACGCTTTTCGCCCGGTTAGGGCATCTTCACATATCTGACAAAGTAGAAAATATTTATACTGAACTTACAATATTTATATCACATTATTTCGAAAATTTTAGCTACAAGCCAACCTGAAACTGTTTTAAGAAAGTGTGATAATGTACGGTACTAATGTTTTATATACTCTGTGGTGGAGGATGTTTAGATTAAAATGTTGTCATAGGGTATCTTACAGAGAGAATAATATGTAAACCATTGATATCCAGTAACATTGACCGTTGAAAACAGATAGATACATTGTTTAACTGAACGGATACTGCAAGATTCACCTTATATGATGTCCCTGTACCTTTCGTCAACATATTAATACGACTTGCGTCGGTAGAGGTACAAGTACTGCCTGAGGCAGCGTTCACATTTGTGCTGCGAGTAACCGCCAATAAAGCTAAGTGTCCACAACACTGTAGGTGTTGGCTCGGTCGGATAACAGTTGTTAATTTAAAATATGGACACCATTTACATAAGATACCAATATCACATGGATTCAATTTGTAAGGATGCACAGTTATACAACAGAATATTACTTTAAAATTTCCATAAAAGTGTCGAAAAAGGTTTGGTCTTTCGAGGTCAACTGATCGTTAAGAAGTCTCTGGTGTTTAAAATAAACCCGCTTACAAATCTCAAATTCTCTCAGGATATTTAACTTCCGTCCTTTTTGGGCATTATGCAACCAAGACGTACTGTTATTCAAGAATTCAACTGAACATGGTTGCTGTACCACATCAAGTAAAAATGAAATGGGAAGATTTCTACAAAAAAACATGTAACAAATAAAATAAAATATGTGTTGTGGGTGCTATATTGCTATCTCAATGTTGAACGTAAGCTGTCTGAACGTGCCAGCCATGGCAGTCATATTTCGTTTCTTGACAAATTATAACATGGCTGTTACGAAATGTTATTATAACAACAAAGGAAAATAGTTTAGATTTCACTGCAATTCCAGCTTATTACATTGTATACTGACAAATTCATAAGAAGAAGTAAACAAAGAAAACCTTGTCGTGTACAAACTGATGGAAATTCGTTTGCCAGATTAAAACATGGTGTGTGAATTCGTATGCAAAACATATCAGTGTGCAGGCACGCTGCAATTCTATGCTCAGACATTAGAATTAAACATCCAGATGGTACTGAGATCACAGATATAGATAATAGATAATTGGAGTGAAACGTTGAAGAAAACTCATACTGTGAATGAGTTTAATAAAGGTACTGCTGGATATCGGGTTGTGGGGCCTTCCTTGTTATCGTTGGCATCTTATGGACAGCGAAAACTAAGGCGTGTGAAAACTCATTTGCGCACTTTAAAGTCAAAATAAAGGTTTTAAATGCGTTTATTGGTATTATTTTGTAGTTCATTGACATCCTTTCAGTGTTTTCAATACGCTGAGTACTTTTAGAGCTTTTCAGGTACAGAGACGGCAGATGATATAAGATAGCTGGTGACAACAATGAGGTGCCATTATGTGGCAGATTCAAAATTTCATAATTATTATCTTTTTCTCTTGCGGCAGCCACATCAGAGTAACGTTAAATGAGAGTACTTGCTTTCTCCGAACAGGTCGTAATATAATTTTTCACCCAGAATAATTATGAAATATTAAAATTATTAAACAATTTTTACGTACTCACGCCTTTGGCATGGACTACTACATTCATAATTCTACACCTGTTCTTAGAATAAATTGAAGGGTATTATGAAAGTGATCCAAATGAATTTTATTCGCCAAAGTGGTAAAGTAGAGGTTATATATATATAAACAGTAATTATTTCAACTTCATTCACGTTTGTGAAAGTTTATTCCATTCCGTGCGGGAGTCAAACCAACTTAATACGGATCCTTTTAAGCTTTATGGCTAGCTTTGTGTTGTTACCGGGGATATTACGTACGTAATAATAACGGACCTCGCACTTTTGATACGTGTGTATAAACACGTTCACGGTGACGGAATGGTATGTTCGGTCAAACTATTGCCAGTCAATTACCATGCCATGGAAAACGAAGGAAAATGAATCAAGTGAAGGATAACGTCAAACCAGCGTTCTGCCTTATGTCGAACGGTCGTACGCTACAAGCCGTTCCCCGTCGCTTGCCTGTGTTGGCTAGACTTGCGATATCCTTAATTAATCACAGCTTTTCCCCAGTTGTCATTCTGTTGCGATTACGCCACACGTTCGTATTGTCACATGATACAACAGTAAATCCGACGGATACAAAGAGTGACCTTTAGCTATTCACGCGTCTGAAATATTTCTCCCACTTCCGTGAAACTAACGTACTAGCCTGTTGTAAGAATGTACTTCATTAGCTGCGTACAACAGTAGTTGTTACGACGAGTTGACCGGCAGGTAATAAGTTACGAACACTAAGAGGCCAGATTCTTCGAATAGAAATATGTGGAAGAACAGAGAAAGGGAAATACTTGTAACATGGAAAATCGTGTATAAGGATGTAACTATATAACCGGTTTTGAATGCATTGTTGTTCAGTGTATTGAGGATCGTGCAGAAATGAGGAAAAAAGTAGACACACAGACACTTGGTATTTTAGTATTTTTTATTAATCTTGAAGTTCATTCTGGCGTATACGATAGGTTGCCAATTTCATGGTAACAGTCGACGGCAGTTACAGGAGATTGTCGATTAGTTCGTGAACATGGATAGCGATTTTATAGCAACGAAAAGACTGGTGGTTTGCCTCATCATTGTGAACAGAAAAATGGTAGTCTAAGGAATTTAAATGATACGCGTCTTGGATTAATCGTTTACGCAAAGGGAACGCGACAGGGAAACGCTACGGAAATTGTCAGGACTGTTTAGGGAGCACAATGTGGACTGTGGAGTAAAATTCCAATGTGTCTCCTACCGTGAACGCATCTGTCGTTGAAAATGTGTGGACAGTGGCTGTAGAAAGACAGGTTTACCAACAGGGCTGCTTTAAAAATTTCAAACGTTTGTTAAGCTTATGGGACTTAACTACGGGGATCTCAGTCCCTAAACTTACAAACTACTTATGAACTAACTAATACTAAGGACGGCACAAATATCCATGCCCGAGGGGGGATTCTAACCTCCGACCGTAGTGGCCATCCATACCGTGACTGAAGCGCCTCTGTCCCCTCGGCCACCGCGGCCGGCCGGCTACTTTATGTATTGACTCCTACACCGGACCACTCATCCGTGATAAACCTATCCTTAACCAAAGAATCGTGGAGGCATATGAAAGCAGTGGCTGTAAAAGGACAAGTTTATGGAGTGAACTGATTTCAGTTCTGAACTTGTGAACCGAAAGAATATCATAGAATATACAACTACATCATTCGAAGAATGGTTAGCAGTACTTATTTGTATCCAGTGACGGTAGTTCATATGAAGTCGTTCGGTACGGTACAGAATACTTTTGTTCTGTATCGTTGCTATCAGCGTTTTCGACCGGCAAGAAGACCCTCTATTACTGCAGTTTAATGTCGGGCCCGGTGGTTTTGGGGTAAAGTGCTCGACAGAAGGGTCGCAGGTTAAAAACCCGGTCGGACCTCGAATTTTTCCAGTCTGCACTTTAACCCACCCTTCCACGTTAACCCTTTAGTGACCAGTGGGAACTATAGTTCCCACTTATTTGTTTTGGCTATAAATTCAGTGATAATCCTTTTTCTCACTTCTAAGTTGTGCTATCATCTCTGTTAGAGTGTGCTATAGATTGTCAACAGACGCGTAAAAGTGGTTGTGTTTCTACATTGTTAGTCAGTCGATGCAGAACAGCAGTTTCCGCGGGAAAACAAACCACTGTTTCGACCGTAACAGCGTTTCTTGTATAGTGTGCTTTCCTTTTGCGTTTGAAGTGACTTGAGAAGTGACTTGTATTTGTCTACTTTTACGTTTACGAGGGAGATAATATTAGTGTCCATTTGCTGGATATCAATGAAAATTACGTAAATATTACAAGGTAATTTAGTGGTAACTATGTTTCCCACTGAGCGTGTGTGTATGGCTGTGCAATCGGATCGTAGTTATTCTTGTAGATTTGGCAGTTGTCAATGCCAACTGTATATGGAAGAGGAAGGCCCGTTCATTTTCAGACACCGGAAAGAGGCGTGTCTGGCAAAAGCTGAAGTCATCTGCCAACAAAAGGTACTACAAACAGAATGTGTCACCACTGTAGCACCAAAAACAAAGAAAAGAGGTCAAAAATAGTGTGTAACGACTGTCTTGTACCTTTGTGTGTAGCACCATGCTTCTCTAGGTTTCACAGTACGTCATCTTAGTGAACTTAATGGACAATGTGAACTAATTCAAAAGTAAATCAAATGTTTCATATAGTTTTCAGTCTGGCCACTGCGGCCGCGCGGTGAGGTCGCGTGCTGCGCGTCTCACCCTCCGTGTTGTCGTGCGCGAGTTTGTTTACTTCATTCGAGCGCGAGTAGTTCTTTCTACACGTTCACTGCAGCGACATGGCTCACCTTAGAAAGAACACCGTCAAGATCACGTTCCGAGCTGAACATCCAAGACCACGAGCTTACGAAGTAGAACAATTTCTTCGCGAAGAACTACGACTAGATCCACAGCAAATTATTGGAATACATTTCTCGATCATTGCAAGTGTCGTCTACGTTAAGATGATTACCGAAGAAGCATGCAGGAAAGTGTTTAGCGGAGCAGCAGCAAAACTACAGTTCCGACACTCAGATGAACATATAGGAGCTGATACCATTGAACTTGCAGGACTAGGATTAAAGACTCTCAGGGTATTTGAACTACCCTTTGAGGTAGCCGCCGACCAAGTCATCTCGGCGCTTACGCCGTACGGAGCAGTCATCAACCACGTCGCGGAGAAATGGCAGTCCTTTACGACGTATTCTGTACTCAATGGAGTACGGCAGGTCAAAATTGATCTCCGCAAACATGTCCCCTCCTACCTAAACATTGCCGGCTGCCGTGCCATTATCATGTACGAAGGACAACCAAAAAC
The DNA here is from genome assembly GCA_026315105.1 of Locusta migratoria. Taxonomy (NCBI): domain Eukaryota; kingdom Metazoa; phylum Arthropoda; class Insecta; order Orthoptera; family Acrididae; genus Locusta; species Locusta migratoria. Next base: position 661,162,177 of record CM048746.1, read on the forward strand.
ATGCTCAGGATGTGGACAAGAGGGACATGTCCGCTCTGAATGTATCACCCAGATTCCAACGGGCGAAGAAGTTCAAACAGCCCCTCCATCGATTCTGCCAATGACATACGTACAGCCGACTTTACCTACGACGACGGGTGGAAGTGAGCAAGAGACACAACATCCGATGTCTGACGGACACTTTGTCGCGGAACATGACAGCCCTCATACGAACGAGACCACAGACGGATCCGAAGACCAACTGTCAGAACAAAAAGATAATTCATAACCAAACGAACGAATGGAAGTCGACCCAAGAGTAGTACCAACTCAAGCCTTTCTTTCGGGAAGCACAGAAAGGTTGGATACAACAGAACAATCTGACACGGAGAAGCAAGTTCGAAAACAAAAATCGCCTCGCAAACACAAGAAACGACGACCCACACCGAATGACGAATGTCTTGAAAAGGATACAGCCGATAATTCCGATCAGGATTGTGACGTGACACACGTCACAACAGAAGCACCGAATGTTACTGGTCCCCTCTCAAAACTGACAAGATAAAAATTTCTATACATAACATTCCACGTGGTGATCGAAAGTGCGATGGATCACCGTCCTAGCTTCCAGAAAATACGGAAGGGGAGCCCTCAGCAACCGATGTCACAAACCCACAGCCTCTTTCCAATGGCCCATGGCATGAAGAAGTGGAAGAACGAGACTTGGACACTTTATTTACAACAGAAGGGAAGCACACCCCCCAACACCCACTTCAGACGGAAGGACTCTAAGAGAGGGTGGCATCGAGGCGATATCACTCGTCTCCACCACCCAAACTGTTGCCTGACATGGATTTACAGGGTGAGAAGCAGTCATACCGATTCGCGACTATCAACAGCAACACAATTAGGTCGCAAGTAAAGCTGTCATTGTTACGTGACGCACTCTATGCGGCTGATATAGACGTGGCCCTATTACAAGAAGTGTACGTGCTTGGTTTCTCGGACTTATTTGGATATACCACATACATATCACATGCGTCCGATACGGGTAGCGGAGTTACAGTACTTCTTAAAGAAGGTTTAATCGCCACTTATGTACGCTATCTACCTAATGGCAGGGGCATGACTCTCACAGTGTAAGGGATACACCTAGTAATGTGTACGCACCGTCGGTTACAAGCAAGAGGTGTGAACGTTCGGTCTTTTTCTCTGAGGACTTGACACAACTATGTCAGGGCAGAATCGATGACATGGTTATCGGGGGAGATTTGAACTGTACACTATCCCCGAAAGATCAAATTCCCCATCACTCATCATGTCCAGCACTCTGCGCTGTCATTCGCAATCTCCATTTGGTTGACACTTGGGAAATCATGCACGCTGATAGACCTGGCTTAAGCATTTTACGGAACATTCGTCCAGCAGAATCGACAGGATTTATATCTCCCGCTCTCTGATTCATGCGGTCACTGCAGCAGAATTGTGGCCGGCAGCTTTTACCAACCATACAGAGTATATCTGTAACATCACACTTGGAAGACAACGAGTGTGGAGAAGTCGTAACCCTTGGAAACTAAACATTGCTCATCTGTCCTCGCCGGAATGTCGATCGGCGGTGTGCGAAGCGTGGAGCTGGTGCTTACGACGACGTGAAGCGTACACATCAGTCTTACAGTGGTGGCTGGAATGTGCAAAACCGAGACTTCGTCGCACATTGATGACTTTTAGTAGGGAAGCTGCTGCATGGAGACGCAGCACCACAGATTTTTACTATGCCATACTGAGGGAGTGTTCCGTTATGCCTCCACCTCCAGAACATCAGATGATTGCCAACAGTGCGAAAGCAAAGATTAAGCTTTGGCACGTCGACACTTGGAAGTAGTGATCGTTGGTACACGCCAAACAATTGGTATCAATAATGAACGACCATCTATGTACCACATAGCAGCGGAACGGAAACGCAGGCAGAAGTCCTTAATCCGCTAGGTGTCGACAGAAGATGACGTACGTCACGACACGCAACGAGCTATCAACGACGTATTCTTCAACCACTACTCTCACCTGTATACAGAGGAGAGATCCGATCCAGAACTCATTGATGCTGTCGCTGGGTTAACACAGGCCAAGATTCCGCTAGAGCTCCAACAAGAATTGTTAGAATCGATCTCTGAAGACGAAGTTGTGGATGCCATTGGAAAAGGAGCACCCAACAAGACACCAGGACTGGATGTCTTACCGCTGGAATTTTATAGGGCGTTTCAGGGACTTCCGGTACCTACTTTGACGATTATCTGCCAAGAGCTTATGACGCCTACGATAAAACTTCCGGCTGTTTTCACGGAAGGTGTCATTATTCGGATTCATAAACCGCGTGGAGGATCGCGTATCACAGACTACAGACCACTAACTCTGCTGAACTGTGATATGAAAATATTCACACGTTTATTGGCGGCTCGTATACGGCGCACGGTATGTCATGTTCTATCGGCGGATCAGACATCGATGGGCGGGACCCATAATATACGCGCCGCCCCGTGTCGCTACAACCTCATTGCCCTTGCCCAATAGCGTCGCATACCGGGAGCCTTGGCGGCGGTAGACTTTAGTCAAGCATTTGATCGAGTCGATCACGCGTACTTAACTACTGTTCTGCGGAAAATGCACTATCTGGATACCTTCATTGAGGTGATACTGCGTCTTCTTCGTAGTGCATCATCAAAAGTACTTATCAACGGGAGACTGTCAAACCCCTTAGCAATCCAACGCTCTGTCAGACAGGGATGCCCACTATCAACGATACTATATGCGCTGGCCTTGGAACCTTTGTTGTGAGGGCTGAGGAATCGCCTAACAGGATTGACTCTTGGCGACTTGTGTTAACTCTTCGAGACGCACAAGATGTACACAGAGCTATGGAGTGGCTTACCACATATGGTGAAGCATCGGGGCTCGCGTAAACGGACAAAAATTGGCCGCGCTGAATATTGGCACCGGTATGACACTGGAAAGTGTCGCTCCATTCAAACTGTGCGACACAATTCGCTGTCTAGGTATCGAATTCACAAATGACATCTCACGCACGGCAGTGCTTAATTACCGGAAACTATTACAAAATATCCGTGACGGACTTATGGATCACCGTCTCCGGGCTTTGGACATACATCAACGAACTCAATTTATAAATGTATATCAAGCATCCCGACTTTATAAATGAATTTAGAGGCAAATTTCAGTTACTAACGCAACAACTGAACAGCCGAAGTGTGATATGATGCCTCGTCAACATTAACACTGCGACTATCGTTTGACAGGATCACATCTGGCGGAATGTTGGAATAGTTTCCTTAATCATTCAGCGTTACAGTGTCGTCTCTTTTCAAGAACGGCCGTGTAGTTTTACATATCTGCCTTACTTTCTCCCAGTTGCTTGAAACCGTTTGTATGCCATGAGGAAAGTGTCCGTGCTTGCTTGTCGAAAGAAATGTTCTTAAAGTAAAACTAAGGCACAGTCATGCTTCTGATGGAATCTTTCTGATGTATGAGACAACGTGAATAACTAATAGACATAACATATTGTTATTACTCCGGACGACTAAGATTTTCTTGTGCGTCTGATTTACGACAGTACAATTCCTCAGTGAAAGCTCCGTGAACACTGTCATTCATGTCACTTTACTTCGTGCCTGTGTTAACGTACTTAACGTAGTGTTTGAGATACTCAAAATTTAAAAAATGTATTTTTACGAAGACTAGTATTGTCTGTGGTCGAAAATCGACCAATTGTGTTTACAATAGTCACTGGGGGTAAAATTTTACGTATCATGTCGGCGACCTCGCGTGTTTATGTTGGCAACATTAACAACACGATAGAAAATCTTTGTTCGAACAACATAGAATGACTCGATTAGTGTATCGTACAGACCATAAAGTAAACAAATAATACTGTTCCTGCTTTATGGTTGACAGGTTCTTGTATCTATTCTCGTCCGCTCATTAAAAATAATTGCCCTCGTAAAGCGAAGATTCCATGAGAAAATATCAGTGTTGTCAAGCGATTGGCTAAAATGAAGACTCATAGGATTCTGACTATTCAGCATCTGTTGCTAACATATCATAGAAGGCCGCTGGAATATTTGGTAAAATTTAACCGGCACTGGGAGGTATGAAACGGTATCTTTTACGTGTTAAGGAAAATGCCTGACACAATAACAACAAATAAAAACGGAAGTATATACTTCTCATGCCATTTTCGAATTATATAACTTTCATTAGCCTAATATTTGAAATGCAACTACAGTTTCGGTGCTCGTATATTTATTCAACGCCAAGAAATAATGTTATTTCGATATTGTGAGATTCAGAATTCCAGAGCTGACAACATGTCGACTTCGTAGTTCCACCCGTGCACCGCTAGATGCCTCTCCCGGCGCATCATCCTTTATATCGGCATTCATATGAAAACATCCATTTCCTTTAACCACTCTTAATGACTGCGAAAATGAAGCATTTGAACGGCACAAGAAAGTGAGTTTGGAGCACTCCAAGTTTCAATATTCACTTATTTTAAAACGTTATTTTAATACTGCAGATGCGCTGCATTACAGCGTCTTTGGTCGAGGCGAATAGCTAATCAGTGAGCCGATTGTTGGAGAATGTAGAACTTGATCCAAGCTGTAGCTAGGAAAATTTCTACTTCCTTTTACCACTTTTAATGGCTAAATGCACATATAATATTTATATTCGTGAAATCTACGACAAACAATCTTTCGAATTATGTAACTTTCATTGGCCTTCTTGTACGAATGAATTAGTAATCTGTACCACAATTTTCGTGTTAGCGTATTTATATAATTATTCTGTAATTAATTAATGTAACTGTAATATCTACCTAAAACGACAAGAATCTGAAAGTGTACTAAAGTCCTGAGAATGGCCAAAATTGACCGAAATTAATGACCTGTTGTAAAATATTAGATGAGTGTGACCGCATTTATAATAAATAACTGAAATCTTACCTGGACGACTGGAATACCTTCCTACGTGTATGTCACGACTCATAATATTTGACTGTATGTTACTTATTACTTAAGAATTATATTTTAACTTCCTTGCATGAATTTTAGTCTTTTTTCATCTACTTAGATAGTTAATTCCCCGATCTAAAATGCTGTTGGAGTTTTCTGGCTTTTGTTCCGTGATAATGTGTAGATGTATTAATAAAATACTTAATAATGTTTTCTTGGCGATTGGTGAATGTCGTCGGTGCAGCAAAGATACCAGTTTGTAAAAGCAGTTCCTTACATCTAGCCCGATTATTTATTTTAGCTGTTATTCTTTTCGCGAAAGAAACTACATTCTTTTCCAGTTTCCTATTGTTCTCATAACTAATTGCAGCAATTTTGGCTTCTTGTCATTACTAACAGGCTAAGACAATTGCGTCCTCTTCTATTATTCAGATGATCCGTATTCTATTCAGTTTCAATGTCGCTGCAAAATGACAAAAGTAGCAAGATGGATAATTAATGTGAAAAAGAAAGAACGCTGAATTCGTTATTGACTGAGAACCTCCGTCTCCGATCGAAACCGGTAGGCAGTCAGGAATTGGAATGAAAAAATCCTTGCCTCGTGCGCGGCACTTGTAACCGGTCCGGGTGTTGAGAAACATTTGACAGGCAGCTGCCTGCGGCAGCGCGCGTGGAACTCGTGTCTTCTGGGGACTGCTATAATTAGGCACGAAATCTGATGACCAGTCATCCTTGTTATTCCGGTGTGAGGTGGGGCTCTCTTAAAAGCCGCTAAAGGCAAATGTCACTATCGTTGAAATTAAACACAAAACATTCCAGAGCGCAGATCTTGTTTTATTCTGTTATCGGTTTCGGTCTACAAAGACCATCTTCAGACAAATTCCACCGTGATGGTAGGCGGTGACGGTGCAAACTGAAACATTTACCGTTTGAGCGTCCTGGTGGGGTTTGTCGGTAGATGGTTATTGTAGACCGAAACCGATGACGAAATAAAGCCAGTTTGAGATGTGGACTCTTTTAATAATCACAATAAGGTCGCTGTTAAACTCCAATTTACTATAAAAATATATATCAGTATCGTTCGATTGAAAAGGTCATGAACGATTTAGTTCCTCATCCTTCCCACAACCGAGTTTCATTTACGTTTCTAACGACTTTACCGCCATTGGGCAATTGCATGGTAATCAAATTCCTTTCACTGACGTCGCTCATCAACATGATGCAGCACAAACGAATCATCACGCTACACCTGCGTAATGGCGGGTTTTGACAACCTGTCCCTACTTTCCTTCAGATGAGAATCGTGTATGTTCCTTGTTAGATCTTTTGGACGAAATACTTGTTTAATGTGTTTGTTCTGTACTGAGAGTAGGACAATAGATCAACTCAGTGTTTTGCATTAAGCTTGGAAAGACACCTAAAGAAACGAATGCGATGCTTGTGCGTATTCATGGGGATCAAGCACTGTCCATGAAGTGTGTGTACCAGTGGAGAGGAGCCCTGGAAAGTGTTTGTGACAAAGGGAAGAGGAAAACGCGTCGTCGTCTTGGGCCACATCACTTGATTGACTATCAGAAGATTCTCGTTTAGAGGCTTCACAGGAATTTGTAGAAATGGCGGATGCGACACACAATTTCTTGAACGGTATTGTAAGGTTGAAACCTGGTCACTACGGTACGACCATGAAAAGAAACTGCAAAGCATGGAATGACGTTCCCCGATTTCACCTCGTCGGAAAAAGATCAGAGCCGAAAAATCACGTATTATAACAATGTTCATCACCTTTTATCGATAGTCACTTCATTATCCACAAGGTAAGACATCAACTAAAACAATGGTGATATCGGGCGTTCCACAGGGTAGTGTTATTGATCAAAATCTACATAGATACTCAGCAAATCACATTTAAGTGCCTGGCAGAGGGTTCATAAACCACTTTCATAACTTTACTCTACCGTTCCATTCTCTAATAGCGCGCGGGAAGAAAGAACACCTAAATCGTCCCGTTTTCGATCTGATTTCTCTTATTTTATTGGGATGGTCATGTCTCCTTGAGTAGGTGGACCCTAGCAAAATATTTTCACATTCAGAAATAAAAGTCGGTGATTGAAACTTCGCAAACGGATCACGCCGCAATGTATTATGTCTTTCTTTTAATGATTTCCACCCCAAATCGTGCAACATTTCCGTGGCGCTTTCCCCCCGGTAACGTGATAAAACAAAACGAGCTGTCCTTCTCTGCACCTTCTCAATATCTTCCGTCAGTCCCACCCGGTGAGGGTCCTACAGTGGGCAGGAGAGAACGCGCAAGTGTGATGTAGGCAGTCTCTTTGGTGGAGCTGGCGCATCTTCGAAGTGTTCTGCCAATGAAACGAAACCTTTGGTTTGCCTTCCCCACAATATTTTCTATGTGTTCTCTCCAGTCAAAGTTGTTCGTAATTGTAACTCCTAGGTATTTGGTAGAATTTACGACCTTAAGGTTTGACTGATTTACCGCGTAATTGAAGTTCAGCGGATTTCTTTTAGTGGTCATGTGTATTACTTCACACCTTTATTTATTTAGTGTCAATTGCCAATTTTCACACCATGTAGAAATTTAGTGTAAATCGCTTTGCAGTTGCTTTTGATCCTCTGTTGACTTCACTAACCGATAAATGACAGCATCATCCGCGAACAGTCTAAGGGAGGTATTCGGATTGTCTCCTAAATCGTTTATAAACACAAGGAAGAGTAGGGGACCTATAACGCTTCCCTGGGGAACGCCAGATATCACTTCTGTTTTACTCGATGACTTACCGTCAATTACAACGAACTTTCTCCTTTCTGATTGGAATTCGTGAATCCAATCGCACAATTGGGGAAATATTCCATAAGCACGCAATTTCATTAGAAGCCGCTTGTGTGGTACAGTGTCAAAAGCCTTCCGGAAAGCCAGAAATATGGAATCGATTTGAGATTCCTTGTCCATGGCACTTATCACATCGTGTGAATAAAGGGCAAGCTGTGTTTCGCAAGAACGATACTTTCTGAATCCGCGTTGACTATTGGTTAATAGGTCGTTCTCTTCGAGGTAGCTCATAATGTTCGAACAAAGTATATGTTCCAAAATCCTACTGCAAATCGACGTCAATGAGATTGGCCTGTAATTTTGGGGATCACTCCTATAGCCTTTCTTGAATATTGCAGTAACGTGGGCAACTGTCCAGTCTTTGGGTACGGATCTTTCGCTGAGTGATCGGTTGTAAATTATAGCTAAGTACGGAACTATTGCATCAGCATACTCTGAGAGGAATCTAGTTGGTATACAATCTGGCTCGGAAGATTTGGTTTGTTGAGTGACTTGTTTTACTACTCCAGAAGTTTCGCATGCTGGCAGCTGTTCTTGGATTGAATTCTGGAGTGTTCACTTCGTCTTCTTTGGTGAACGAATTTCGGAAAGCTGTGTTTAGTAATTCTGCCTTAGCAGTACTGTCATCGATAGTATTACCATTGCTATCACGTAGTGAAGGTATTGTTTGTGTTTTGCCGCTAGTGTACTTGACATATGACCAGAGTTTCGTTGGATTTTCTGCAAGATTACGAGACAGGATTTCGATGTGGTATCTACTATAGGCTTCTCACATTGAAGTCCGCTCTAGGTTGCGAGTTTCAGTAAAAGATTGCCAGTCTTGTGGATTCTGTGTCTTTTTAAATTTTGCATGCGTTTTTCTTTGCTTCTGCAACAGTGATGCGACCTGTTTTGTGTACCTCGGGGGTCACCCCCTCTTTTATTAATTTATTTGGTATAAATCTCTCGATTGCTACTGATGTTATGTCTTTGAAAGTATGCCACAACTGATATACACTCGCATTTTTAGTTTTGAAAGTCTGGAGACTATCACTCAGGAAAGCTCGAAGCGAATTTTTATCTGCTTTATTGAATAGATATTTTTTCGTTTATTTTAGGTGCATTTGAGAATTTCGACATTCAGTCCCGCTACTACAACTCGATGTTCGCTAATCCCTATATCTGTTTTGATCCTCTTTACTAGCTCAGCATTATTTGTTGCTAGAAGATCAAGGGTATTTTCGCAACCATTTATTATTCTAGTGGGTTCATGAACTGTTCGAAGTAGTTTTCAGAAAAAGCATTCAGAACTAGTTTGGACGATGTTTTATATTTGCCACCGGTTTTGAATACGTAATTATGCCAACATATCGAGGGTAAATTAAAGTCGCCACCGATTATAACAGTATGCTTCGGATACCAATTTGAAATGTGATTCAAGCTATCTTTGAACATTTCGGCAACTGCATCGTCTGAGTCAGGGGGCCGGTAAAAAATTCCAATTATTAATTTATTCCGGTTGTCAGGTATAACCTCTACCCACACCAACCCACAGGAAGTATCTGTCTCAATTTCGCTGCAGTATAAACCGTTTGTAACAGATTTTTCTATCTTTTCTGAAGACCATTTGGCCCTTTGAAAAAATTTCGGCCGAACTTATCTCTGGCGTCAGCCAGCTTTCAGAACCTATAACGATTTCTGCCTCAGTACTTTCTATCAGTGCTTGGAGCTCTGGAACTTTCCCAATACAGCTACGACAATTTACAACTGTTACACCAATGGTTTCTAGATCTGCTTTCTTCCTGTGTCTGACCTGTCCCCTTTGAGAGTGAAACCCATGTTGCGTATTCCCGAGGCCCTCTGACCTAAAAAACCGCCAAGTCCACGCCACACAGCCCCCGCTAGCCGTGTAGCCGCTTCCTGGTATAGTGAACTCCTGACCTATTTAGGGGAACCCGAAAACCCGCTACCCTTTGGCGCAAGTCAGGAAATCTGCAGCCCACACGGTCGCAGAACCGTCTGAGCCTCTGATTCAGGCCCTCCACTCGGCTCTGAACCAGAGGTCCGCAGACAGTCCTGTCGACAATGCTGTGGATGAAGAGCTCTGCTTTCATCTTGCAAGCAAGACTGGCAGTCTTTACCACTTCTGATAGCCGCTGAAAACCAGAGAGAACCTCTTCGCATTAAAAGCGACACACACCATTGGTCCCGACATGAGCCACCACCTGCAGCTGGCTGCACCCTGTGCTCTTCATGGCATCCGGAAGGACCCGTTCCACATCTGGAATGACTCCCCCCGGTATGCACACGGAGTGCACATTGGAGTTCTTCCCCTCCCTAGCAACCATTTTCCTAAGGGGCTCCATCACCCGCCTCACGTTGAAGCTCCCAACGACCAAGAAACCCACCCTCTGTGACTGCCCGGATCTTGCAGGCAGAGGGGCGAGTACAGGACAAGCGACACCATCCGCATCAGGAACATCCCCTGCCACAGACAGCGCCTCGAATCTGTTGGCAAGACTAACCGGGGAGGCCTCCACTTCGGTCCCTCGGGAAGTCTTACGCCGCCTGACACGCGCTGAGGAGACCTCCCAATCCACCACGGACGCACAGGGCGTCTGCTGCACCCCCGCGAGCGGCCCACAACAGCGGCGCCCACCCACCGCAATCTCAAGCGTTGTCAGCGAAGCCAACGCCGACTGAAGCTGCGAGCGAAGAGTCACCAACTCTGCCTGCATCCGTTCGCAGCAGTAACAGTTACTAGCCATTCTAAAAACTTATGTATGTTCCATATAAGTACGACTGAGGACATAGGAGTTCGATAAACAGCGAGCTTCAAAAATATGTACCTAACACTAAACTGTTTATTAATGGCGAATCTGAAAAATATATACGCGAACTAATAAATCAAAATATCAACAACTGAACTGACACCTAAACGCGGTTCTGAATAAATAAACACGCGAGCACACTAAAGTTTGAAGAACTGCAAAAGAAAGCAAACACGAAATGAAAATAAGTCGCTTCTATTAAGAAGCCGGTTACCTTACAATGTGGAACTGCTGCTGTCACGTGTGCACTGGCCGGCGGTCACTGAGCATCTGGTCTTCTGCTGTTCCTTATTTACATAAACGATTTGGGAGAAAATCTAAACAGCTCTTAGGTTGTTTGCAGATGACGCCGTCATTTATCGTCTAGTAAAATCATCTGAAGATCAAAATCAACTGCTGAACGATCTAAATAAGATATCAATATGGTGTAAAAATTGTCTATTGGCTCTAAATAATGAAAATTATGAAGTCGTACATATGAGTACGAAAAGAAATCCGCTAAACTTTATTTACAAGATAAATCAATCAAAAGTCAAGGCCGTAAACTCTTCTAAATCCTAGGAATTTCTATTACTTCAAACTTAAACTGGAAAGAACACGTAGAGAATGTCGTAGGAAAGGCGAACCAGAGACTGAGATTTATTGGCCGAACCCTTACAAGATGCAACAGAAGTACTAAAGAAATTGCATACAATACGCTTGTCCGTCCTTTTTTGGTGTATTGTTGCCCAGTGTGGGATCCTTATCAGGTGGGTTTGACGGAGTAGATCGAAAGAGTCCAAATAAAGGCAGCTCGTTTTGTATTGTCACGATACAGGGAGACAGCGGCACGGAAATGATACAGGATCTGGGATGGGAATCATTACAACAAGGGCGTTTATCGCTGCGGCGTGGGCTACTTAAAAAAACTCCAATAGATAACATTCTCCCCCGAATGCGAAAATATATTGTTGACTCCCACGTACATAGGTAGAAATGATCATCAGAATAAAATAAGAGAAATCAGAGCTCGAACGGAGAGATAAATAGTATAATGTGATTTGCAGAGTATCCCATGTAGATGTAGAATTCCTATCTGAGGGAACTACGTTGAATGGTACAAGATACGTTGAAATATTACCCGTTTCATGCAATGTCTATCTACCCAAATACGCACAACAAGGTTCCTCGTTTTTGTTCACGAGACGCACGCCCACACACAGTCAATATCGTCAAACAGTTCCTGCAAAATAGGGGGTGGTGCAACTTCAACATTCACCATACCCGCCGGATCTCAATTCTCCACACTTCTTCTTATTCTCTCGATTCAAACTCGCTTTGAAAGGAAAGAAATTTTACGATATTCCTGACATCCAACGAAAAGTGACGAGGCTTCAACACCATCCCAACGGAATGCTTCGTATAAAGTTTCGAGGACATGTATCACAGAACTCAGCGGCGCATAGTTATGGGATGTGACTATTTCGAAGGACAGTAAGGTAACTGTATTTCAGTTCATCTACCTTAATACTACAGAACTATTCATGTATCTTTGACAGAGGCTGTATTACAATATTAATTGCTCGAAAGACGAGTGCGGTCGATATAGTATGACCATACGAAATTTTCGCCTGACAGATTGGCTACCACATAGAACGATTTTGCTGAAACTTCCACGGTAACGGTATTATTTAAGAACTGGAGGCATTTCAGCTGCACTCGTAGCAGAAGAAAAGGAAGAAAACGAGAAACTGAGTAGGCAAGTACTTCATCTGTAGCTCACAACTGCTTGGCCTCCACTCCTAATTGACTCTGATGGCATATTAAAAATGCCTGCTCAGCGAGTGCGCACCTGTTGCCTCAGGGGACTGTTGCAGGCGGAGTATTTAGCTGGCCACTTAACTTATTAAACGGGAGGTTTATGTAAGAAATAGGAAACGTTCCAGTCTTTTTCCGATCCTGCTTACCTTGAGGAATGTACAAAAAACTGATCGGGAGTGAGTAAAAAATCTTACAAAGTCGAGGATAGTGTTGATCTCGCGATGAATTATACCACGTTTGGACAAAGTGTAGTTTTCACTCGAATCATTATCGAATCAAACTCATACTTTTTTAATAATTGGTAGCTTGCATATTCTTTTATCGTATATCAAGTTTATTTTACCTACAGAGTTAAAAACGTCACTGTCGCACAGTACAGCGGAACATAATAAATTTTTATATTAATTCTTTACGAAAAAAAAAGAAAGAAAACAGTGGAAGAAATAAGATCATAAAATCAGTAACAATATATATATGGCAACCAGGCTAAAATTACTTTGAGGCTTTTGGAAAATAAACACCATGCGGTACACAAATTATTTATCCTATATAAGGGGTATACTTTCCAGCACCTTGAAAGGAACAAGGTTTGAAACGGCTGGAAAAACATTACATTAGTTTCAGACAGAATTGCCTCGAATGTCCATAATTTAAATGAGTTTAAACGTGAGAGGGAAAAATTTCTAACATATGACCTCAAAATAGACTATAGGAAACAAAAATGATGAAATTAATATCATAGGGGAATAAAATAAAATTAACGATCGTGAGTTCATGATGGCAGAACGTAAATTTATAACTCTCTTCAACTCTGCCATAAAATTAGGAAGCCCTGCCATTGATGTGTAAGTCTGACTCTAACCTACGAGGCAGGAATATCGATTCTGACTGATACACTGTTGGTCGGCCAAAATATAACACCGAGAACTACCAAAAATTTCACAGGCGAATTAACACGTTGCAGAAATATCACGTAATATAAATCAGCCGCATGTGATGTAAGGAAGATGAAATTCGTATTGCCACGCGGGAGTAGGCGAGCGGTCTGGAGCGCCACGTTACGAATCGTGCGGCCTCCCGCGTCGGGGGTTCGAATCCCCCCTCGGGAATGGATGTGTGTGTTGTCCTTAGGTTAGTTTACCTTAGTTTAAGTAATTTGTAAGCTACGCACTAATAACCTAGCAGTTAAGTCCGATGGATTTACAAACATTAAAAAAAAATCGTATTGAATGTTGCCATATTTCTGACTTGACTGTTACTACACGTTTCGGCATTGAATCAAAGATGTGTTGCAGGCATATAGGACTCCACGCTGCTTCCGCGCATTGCTAAACCTGATTTCCTTAGCAACGGGAGCTGTATTTAGGCGATCAAACGGGTTTATGCGTGCCATGTGCCCTGCAATTCATTGTTAACATTCATCAGTGGATGACGTGCATTACACAATAGTGTACTTTCAGCAAGTATTCGATTATGAGGCAGACGACTGTTGTTATTATTCCTTCTAGTTTTTGTTTTCTTTTTTCTGTCTCAGTTTTCTCCAGTTCAGACACTACATACACACACACACACACACACACACACACACACACACACAGACACTCGTACTGCGTCTCTAAACTAACATGTGGAGGTATTAATTACGGAACTGTGTTGTGTAAAGTGCCTCTCAGTAAACTGAACATCATTCAAATAGCGCTTGACTGGAAACGTGTGATTTTCAAAATACAGCGGAAACGCAGGACGATTTCGTAGCAGTGAAGTAAACAGCAAGCAAGTTTTCGTCACGTATCATGTGTAATTAACTGCTAATATTTTGTAAATAAGTTGATTGAGGCAAAAATAAGTAAACCTAATATAAATTATACCAAATAGTGAACTAAATATTTTAATATGTCTTCCAAAGAAAAATTAGTAGCCTTAGATCGCACAACAATCTTTGTACTAAATTTTATTTATGGATTTACACTAAAATTGCACATACTGGAATGTTTTTATAAATGCATAAATAAAATTTACTTCAAAGGTTATGTAGTGATCTATAGCTGCAGATTCTTCTCTGCAAGACGTTATGTAAGAAATATTAAGAGATTGTACGTCTTCATCCTGACCATGTCAGGTAATGTAAAAAACAAAGTATTTCTTGCTATCCTTGGGTAGCGAATCCTTGACAAACAAAATGAGGCCACACCTGAAAGGCATATCAACCTAATGCAGTAGCGCTGGAATGTCCTGCACTCTAAGGCGCCTTGCTGCGGAGTGCGCGGCAGCTTTCCGTGGGAGATTCGAGTCCTCCCTCGGGCTCGTGTGTGTGTGCTTGTGCGTGTGCGCGTAATTCAGTTCAAATAATTCGTAAGTCAAGGGACTGATGACCATAGCTGTTTAGTCCCATAGCTTTACAAACATTTGAACATTTTTTAAATCTAATAGATTTGTAGAAAAATCCGAAACCTATTCCACGGACCAAACATGAGGAGAGGGGCTAGGGTAATTGGTTTATACAAACCATAAAAATGCACGGAAGAATGTTTTTAACAAAAACCTTCGTTTTTGTAAATGGAACCCTGTTAGTCTTTTTAGCACATCTGAACATATAAACAAATACGTAATCAGTGCCGTTTGTTGCATTGTAAAATGTTAATTACATCCGGAGATATTGTAACCTTGGAAACTCAGATGTTCAGTTGCGTGTTGTAACACGGGCCACGGTCGGCGAGTAGCATCTGCAGGGACATGTTTACGATGACGACCGTATTTGCGAGTGTGGCTGTAGTGCACTGTTGTGGTTTGGTCCAGCTGTCGCAGTGTCCGCATGTAGCGCTTGCTGCTGTTGTTATTCTGCATTCGTCTTTGCACGCAGACTAACTGTAGTACACTGTGTTACCAGACGTCTGTAATAATGTAGTGTTGCAGGAACTGTGACCATGATGTATTCGAACTCTGAAAAGGCGGAGATGATACTCATCTATGGCGAGTGTCGACAAAATGCAGCTGAAGCCAGCAGGGTTTATGCAGAACGGTACCCGGACAGAGAGCATCCAACGTGCCGCACATTTCAAAACATCTACTGCCAACTGTATGCAACAGGTATGGTCGTAGCTCGCAAACGGGTCCGTAACAGGCCCGTCACAGGAGAAGCGGGTGCAGTTGGTGTGTTAGCTGCTGTTGCCGTGAACCCACACAGGAGTACACGGGACATTGCGAGAGCCGGTGGAGTGAATCAAAGTAGTATCATGCGCATACTGCATCGTCACCGCTTTCACCCGGTTTCATGTGTCGCTACATCAGCAATTACATGGTGATGACTTTAATCATCGAATACAATTCTGTCAATGGGCATTAACAGAGAATACGTTGGAGTTCTACCTGTTTACCGATGAAGCGGGTTTCACAAACCATGGGGCAGTGAATCGACGGAACATGCTTTACTAGTGCGTGGACAATCCTCGCTGGCTCCGACAGGTAGAGCGACAGCTACCGTGGACTGTAAATGTATGGTGCGGAAACATTGGCGACCACCTCATTGGTCCTCACTTCATTGCAGGGGTCCAAACAGCTGTAACATACATCGCGTTTCTACAGAATGATCTGCCAACGTTGCTCGCAAATGTCCCACTGGAAACGCGTCGACGTATCTGGTATGTGCAACTGCACATTCCGCAATTAACCCTAGGCTGACCCTTGACAGGATGTTGGAAGGGCGTTTCATAGGACGTGGACGACGCATAAATTGGCCAGCCCGTTCTCCTGATCTTACACCTCTGGACTTCTTTCTGTGGGGTACGTTAAAGGAGAATGTGTACCGTGTTATGCCTACAACCCCAGTGGATATGAAACAACGTATTGTGGCAGCCTGCGGCGACATTACATCAGCTGTACTGCGGCGTGTACGACATTCATTACGCCATAGATTGCAATTGTGTGCAGCAAATGATGGCCACTTTGAACATCTATTGGCCTGACATGTCGGGACACACTCTGTTCCACTCCGTAATTGAAAACGGAAACCACGTGTGTACGTGTACCTCACCCTCATGGTAATGTACATGTACGTCAGTGAAAAAGACTAATAAAGGTGTTAGCATGTGGACGTAATGTGCTGTACTAGTCTCTTCTGTACCTAAGGTACATCACCGTTCCCTTTGGATCCCTACTTAATTCGGTGCTCTCCGATACACACGATCGAACAGCGGAGGAGTGGTACTCAAGCGTCAACTTTAGGTTACAATATCTCCGGATGTAATTAACATTTTACAATGCAACAAACGGCACTGATTACCTATTTTTTTATATGTTCAGATGTGCTGACAAAACTAACGGGATTACATTTTAAAAATCGTAGGTTTGTCTTAAAAAACATAATTCCGTGCATTTTTTTATGGTTTGTATTAACCAATTACACTAGCCCCCCTCCTCACGTTCGGTCTGTGGAATCGGTTCGTCAGTATTTGATGTGGTTTACGAAATATATCCAGCGGTAATGTTAGATGACTCACTCTGTATAACGGGTAGACTCCGACTCCGGGATGATCAGTTTGGACGTTTAATTGTAGGAACACGTGAGTCAATAGTGCCACTACGACTTATGTTAAAAGGTGGGTTAAGGAAAGGCAAACTTACGTTTATATCTTTTGTAGATTCCGAGAAAGTTTTTGACGCTGCTGAAAGTTTCAGAAGAGAGCTGAGGTAAAATGTAGAGATCGGAGTGTTTAAAAAGAGGCACAGGGGATGAAAGGGTCGCAGTGGTTGGGGAGTAAGTGATAGTTGAAAGTTTTCCACAGCGTTATTCAGTTTGTAAACTGACGAAGTTGTGCAACAGAGGAAGAAGTTTGGAAAGGTAGTTAAAAAGTTCAGGGAGAAAAAAAAAACGAAAACTTTCCGGTCTGCCGCTGACAGTTCTTTGTAGAGAGCAAAGGAACTGGAAGAGACCTTGAACGGAATGGACAGTATCTTGAAAGGAGGGTATAAGATGAACATTCACAAAAGAAAAAAACAAGAATAATAGATTGTGCTCGCATCAGATGATGCCGAGGGAATTAGTTCAGGAAACGAGACAACTTTTTTTTTCTTCTTTGCATTAAGATTGATTATGATAACCGGAGCAGAGAAGATACAAAACGCAGAATCGCAATTGGAAGAAACCATTTTTGAAGCCGTGTTATCTAATTAGTGTTGGGAATTCTTTACTGAAGACATTTGTCTGGGGTGTAGCCTTATACGGGCGTGACTGAAGTTTCTAATTCGAAGTAATATCCAGCAAAATTTAAGAGGGGCGGGCACATGCACTAGTATTTTGCACCAAAGGTCTGTTACCTTTGAAAACATTTTGTTTCTGAATAAAACATCTATAAAATTGTTCTCTTGAGTTAAATGTTTCAAATGTTTGTAGAGCTTATGGTATTTAAATAAGGCGTCATCAGTTCAATTTCAATTCAATTGTTTGTAGAGCTAATGGGACTTAACTAGGGGGTCATCAGTCCCTAAACTTACAAACTACTTATGAACTAGCTACGACTAAGGACGGCACAAATATCCAGGCCCGAGGGGGGATTCGAACCCCCGACCGTATTGGCCGTGCAGACCGCTCGGCCACCGCGGCCGGCTTGAATTAAATATGAAAATGTTGAGTTTGAGAAAATTAATTCTAGGTCGTGGGATGGAAGAGCAAATGGAAATGCTCTATGACTGTCTCTGCCGGACGATGTGCATTAGAATGGTGCGTTTGAAAAATCATTTAGAGTTCCTTCGATAAACTGAACGTTACTTTCACTAAGGTATACTCATAATGATAAATTAATTAAACAACCTGTGGCGCCGCACAAGTACAAAGTGCGCGCCAACTGCTTTCGCCGCGCGCCGCC
The DNA here is from genome assembly GCA_026315105.1 of Locusta migratoria. Lineage (NCBI taxonomy): Eukaryota > Metazoa > Arthropoda > Insecta > Orthoptera > Acrididae > Locusta > Locusta migratoria. The sequence goes on from CM048746.1 coordinate 661,180,502, forward strand.
ATGCACGCACGGCGCGGCGTTCTTGCGACGTCGGCCGCGAGCGCCCTCTGCTACAACTCCGCTCGTGGCCACCACTGAACGACATCCTTCATTTTGGACTGAGATAGCAACCAGTTAAGACTTTCGGAATCAGATAGGCACCAGTGAAGACTTGGCTATCGGACAGGCACTAGGCAGGCCTCTAGCTCAACTATGTATCAGCACTCAGCAGTACTGAATTATGTAAAAGTTAAGTATTGTGTAAATTCTGTGCAATATATATCTCCTTCTAATTTACTCTAGTGTTTCTAGTTTCTGCTGTCCCACTGGCTGCTCACCTCCGTACCTGCACAAGCGTGCTACCTTTATTCCTGTGTTGGTCTTCCTACTCGGCCACCGACACCTACGACGGATACGAGACACAAAAGCGGCGACGAGGCTGGGACACAAAAGTGGCGACGAGGATGGGATACAAAACAGCCAATGTTTGAAGACAGTTCCAGAGGTATCGATGGGTCTCGAAAGATGCCGCTAGCAACGTAAGGTTGTTGCGCACTACTTTTACACTGCGCTGAAAGTAAATCATACTAAGGCATGAAGGTTTCTAAAACATTGAAATGAAACAATTTAAATACCAGTTTTAGTTAACCTCTATAATGTAACTTATGATACATCGCCATTGTGCTACTCACGGTCAAGAGAAAAGGACGCTGTTCACAATGGGCAGAGATGGAATTTTTCAATATTGGTCTTTTGTGCAGTGACAGATAAAAAGTATTGCACAGTCGTACATGGCTTATATTGACACCGGTATTTTATTTACACTAAAATAAAATGCATACTAGAAGAAATAAATTTTTGTGCTTATATAAAATTTAACCTGCGGTACAATATTGGACTTCGCACGTTTCGAATCGCAGAAAATTTAATCAGTCGTGAGCAAGCGTAACACCTTTTGTAATTTGTTGCTCGAGGAGAACACTGCAGATTAGATGCATAGATCGCGGAACTACTGAGGAGGTACAGTACATAGTTGGAGACAAAAATGGCACACTATTGCTGAAAGAGGAGATTGATTGCCAGGACTCTGTCTGGGCTGGCAAGGAATAGTCAGTTTCTTTTACAGGGACGTGTGGGTGCATAAACATATCAGAGACGAGTTCAGTAAGCAGGTTGAAATGGACTTGTGGCGTAGATAACAGGTGGGGGAGAATCCAAGTCCCCCTAACCAGTAAGAAACATAGCCATGATTTTCTTTTTTGTTAAGGAAAGCCGTTGTTAATAGATTTCAACTGTTCTTTAACTTTTTTTTCCCTTTGAGTCTCAGCTGCTGGTAGGTGGTGTAATCGTGCCTGATGGAGAAAAGAAATTTTGTGTCGCAACCGGGATTCGAACCTGGGATCTCCTGCCCGCTCAGCAGTTGCGATTAATCCCTGCGCGATTTCAACACCTGGGTTTTAGCAGACCTGCGAGATCTATCCAAGCACGTTCCCCATCCGAACCAAACCTTCGTAGTCCTACTTGGAACACTGTTGCCCGTGGCTCGCAGATGGCCCTGTTTTTCTGCCAGTGGCTCCGCACTACGGTATGCGTCACTCCTCGACAACTAAGAAATGACCGTGTTCAGAAGAAAATTCTAAGTCTGCGTGTCGAGGATTGGCGCATGTTTCAGTGTTCAAGCAGACGTGGATCGGACACGTGGCAGGAATACCGGGCTAGCTGCGACTGGTGGACTACAACTTCGGTAGCAGAACATACCCGAGTTAGAGTCGGACGGGGTACGTGTGTGCAAAGTCTGTACAGATGAGCAGATGTGAAGTAACTTGGGAACTGTTCCCCCTCCCAGAAGAGCAACGAACTCCTCCTTCATAGAAGGCGGCTGAACCCTCCACTCTCCACCACCCAGAAATATGAATTATCGGCGCCCCTGTTTTTATATATTCAGAATGAAACACCTAACACTTGCACCACAAATATTGCGGAAACGAAAAGTGATATTGATGTGCGGCTTTCACAGAATGGATTGGTAGTCAGGGGCTCGTATTTTTAGTCAACAGATTGTAATATTACTTAGAAAGTGTATTTTTATGCAAACCTACAGATTTTTAAATGGAACATTGGTTATTTCTATCATGTCCTGGAATTTCTGACACCAGCTGTGCACAAAAAATTTTGAATGACATTTTTATCTTGTTTAGTTTGGTAGCTACAACCGTTCAAAGTTTAGGGGGCGGAGGCTGCGATAGCGTAGCTGACTGGCCGAGTGGCTAGCCCCTGGGGCACGGCCCACTGTCTCATGACTACCAGCCAGTTAGCTACGCTGTCTTAGCCTCCGCTCCCAAAACTTTGAGTGGTTGTAGCTGCCAAGCTAAACGTGATAAAAATGTCGTTCAAAATTCTCTTTAAACGGCTGGTGTCAAAAATTCCAGTGCATATAGAAACAACCATTGATCCATTTGAAAAATTGTATGTTTGCATAAAAATACACTTTCTAGGTATTTTTACAATCTGTTTATTGGCTAACAATACGAGCCTTTGACTAACAATCCATTCTGTGAAAACCGCACATCAATCGCACTTTCCGTTTCCGCAATATTTGGTGGTGATTGAGTATAACACTGACAGAAAACATATGGCGAATGAGTCCAGACGCTGGTGTCAACCAATGTTAAGGAAAGAAGTTGCTGGTCGTAAAAAAGGAAAGAATATTTAGGGGAGCATTAATGCGAGGATTCTTTGGCCACTCACTAATGCCACAACGGAAGTATAACACAAGAATTGGTGGAAGCAAAAATGAAAGGGAAAAAATTAAGCTATAAATGAAGTTTACTGGCAACAATTGATCTAGGACATGGCATCAGTACTGACGCCGCTAGTAGAAGCGTACAAGTATAGAAACTCCAAAACCCTCAAGGGGAAGATATCTCAAGACATTCTCAAAATTTGTCGTCTTTTCAAATAAAGGAGAAAACGCTCAGCTGTAAAAGAAGAGATTCTGACAGCTGACAGCTGACAACGTGGCTCCAAGGCGGTAATGAAACAAAATTTCTCTCAAGAAAGGGAATATACGCCTAAAGGGAATGTAAAGGTAAACACAAGAGAAAGAAAGGAGAAAAAAGACGTCCTTTCAGAAATGTGATCCACGTCAAATACCGAAGGTCTGGGTTGGGTTGTTTGGTTGGGATAGGGGGATTAAACTACTGAGGTTATCAGTCCCCCGGTGGGGAGGAGGAGGAGTGAGGATAGGAAAGGAGGGGAGGGGGAAATGAAATGAAGTACGCGAAGTAAAGAAGAAAGGAAGACTGCATTAGCTCGGGGCCCCGTGCTCGCCACACACGTACTCACGAAAGAATCGTAAGCACCCTGGGGGGACTGAAGGTCTGCTGGTGCCCATGAAGCAGTGGCAGTGTTATTTCCGGTGTCTCTGTGTCTGTAGGTGCTGTTCCCAGAGATATGCGAGGTAGCGACTAGCGACTTTGATTTTCAGCCGAATGGCAGCATATACAGAGTGTCCCTGGAGCCACAGGGTGGCGTCGTGTGTGGTCCGCGGTGTACGTTTGACATCGGGAGCCAGGACCCAGCCGTGCCGTCCTATTAACCGAAGCCACAGTGCTGTGGTAGAGGTCTCATACAGGCGAGACGTGCCGGCATTGGGAGCGGTGTTCATGTGGTTAGGTGGCGTCACAGTCCCCACACGTTTCAGTCGTACTGAGGCGGATGTCTGCCAGACGCTGGTTAGTGGCTAGCGTGTCATTCACCGGGATGTAGAGTCTGCACAGGATAAGGTGGACGGTGCGCACAGACGAGTTTTCGTCCGAAGCGCGGGGCGAGTTCATTCCTACGTTCGGAAGGGGAGGCGGCGTCAGTCCACTTCCGCCTGCCGGCTGCTGAGCTGGGCGCTTCCCCGCCAGCGCTCCCTCACAGCTCCAGCCGCTAACCCCACCACTACTGCTCTCCCTACACTCGCCCAGTCATCTGCGCATCTACTGGCCAGCTTATTATGTGTGCAGGTGGCTGAGTGATTGGCATCGATCCACACCTGGCGCTGGTCGACAGTGCACTGCCGTTCAACCATTTTTTGGAGACGAGGGGGGGGGGGGCATCCGATCAATGCACCGTTCGACTGACAGACCATCCCATTCCTGTCTCTGGTCACATCCAGTAGGTAATCCCGGTGAAAAAGTATACTCGCAGCTTGTAATGGCTTTCTCTGATATCGATAGTGGCACATTCCAACACAGGGCGGTTCGGCGCAGAGTATACCACGCTCATGGTTGCGGTTCCTTTACGGGGATGCTTGTCCACTGTCGGCCGAGCTGATCTCTACGAGTTTATGAGAGTAACTCGGGCGTCCGATCCTTCATTGTCGTGAGTGCACTCGTGCTCTCTGATAATCCATTTGTAGTCTGGGGCAACGTCCCAGAGATAAATTAAATTGGTCCCAATCCCCTGGTTCCGACCAAGGTTTTCGGGAGGTTTTCCTTGGTTGTAAGGCGTATGCCGGAACTGGTAAGCCCCTCCCACTTATTCCCAATTGGGATCCCCCTTGTCTGATAATTGGCTGAATAGAACCGCGACTCTTTATGGGCCGGATCTCAAACAGCCCGCTCCACTCCTCGGAGTGGAGAATGAAAAGAATAAGGTTTTGAACAGAGGGCGGTATCGGACGAGCAATACTGCCACGTTACCCTGCTCGTAGATGATGTAGTAGCAAGGTGTGCTGCATCGGAGCATTCTTCGGACTGAAGACGATAGCAATAGCGACAAATGAACACCGAGCATAAAAGCCCCCAGTGTGAGGAGATGGTCACGCTTTGTACGGTAACTACTGGCAAACTGAAACCCCGGCGGGAGCGGCAGTGGTGAGCGTGGCGATCGGTTTCTGCGGCGGCCTTGTGGCGGCTGCCGCGGTGTCGGGTCTCCCGCTGGCGCTGGTGTCCCGTTATGTCCAGCCCGGCTGTCGATCGCCAGATTAAGCGGCCGGCCAATCCCACAGCGAGAGCGCCCTGCCACTCCGTGCCGTGCCGTATGCCGCAGGCTGACCGCTCGTTGCATAACGCGCCGCGGAACACGGCCCTGCCTCACGGCTTTCCCGCCGTGTCGTTGGGGATCTAAAGGCCCCTACAGACCCTCCGATATATCGTCCGACTCACCAACTGCCAACGAACCGACTAATTCGTAGCAGTCTACACACGTTCCTACCAACTGCACATGTCGTCGGGGATCTAAAGGCTCCTACAGACGCTCCGATTTATCGTCCGACTCACCAACTGACCAACGAACCGACCAAATTCGTAGCAGCCTACACACGTTCCGACCAACTGCACGTGTCGTCGGGGATGTAAAGGCCCTTATAGACGCTCCGATTTATCGTCCGACCCACCAACTGACCGACGAACCGACCAAATTCGTAGCAGCCTACACACGTGCCGACCAACTGCACGCAGCGATTGCAGCGTCTCCGTGTTCTGGTGTCCGTTTGTCGAACTTTTTTTGTTTTCACGTGTTCGCTGTGGAGACAGCAGACGATCGCAGGCAGGAAGTTGGTCGGGTGGCTCTACACACGGTACGATTTGTCGTCTAGAGTGGTGGAAGGGGGGAGGAGGGAGGATGTCGGACGGCCAGGACCTCCCAGCCACCCGACAAGCAAAGTTGGTTGGCAAGCGCTTTCACAAGTCCAATTTATCGGACCGCCAATAAATCGGAACGTGTGTAGGTGCTTTAACTGATCTCTTCCTTCCTGCAATGTTATACCTTGAGGATTGGAACAATAAATGAAGCACTTGCATTGCGTACATTCGGTGGCAGACAAGAGGGATGGGGAGTGATAAGGGGGCCATCATTTCCCCCACCCCTGCCCCGAAATTCGACAAATAATTCAAACTTTTATGAATTCCCAGAAGCATAGTACAGTAAGAAATGAAAATATTTTTCACTCAACCGCATCCTTTGTTCATCCTCCTCCCCTCTTTACTAAAACCCAGTATAGACAAAGTAGCGCCAACTCGAAGATGGCCGCCATTGTTTGGCCATGCGGCTGTCGTGCACCCATGGCGTAGTTACGGACCGCTGCATTAAAACGAGTTTATAACCACTTTGCGACGAAACTGATTGTTTGTTTGTTTCTTAAGCTTGTTGAGTCCAACATATATAAAACGTCACGCTGAAGTTTTTACGTGATCAAGAGAGACACAGAGCAATATCAACACTTAACATAGACACAATATTTATTTATTACTGAGGATTTGACTGAACATTGGATTTGTGAATAGTTGTAACTCTTCGAGAAAGTGTCTTTACAGTTTCCAACAGAAAGTCATCCGATCTTTAACCAAAACATCCGCCCATTACTTCACTGATATTTGAGATGTAAATCTGCTCATCACTCTCTGCTCTAAAACTCTCCACAGCTGTCAATTATGTTTAGACATGGTGATTCTGCCGTACAATGGACAACTTTGATAATTCTGTAATGCTGTTCAAAATATGACTAAACCTTTTTTGACTGTGTGTGTGGGCGCAATATCATTTGCTAATACGATGTTTCATAGCATGTTAGTGAAGTTGCTGTCGAGAATGATGTGATATTCAGTTAGCCAACCAGTCTGAAACAGTTGAATACTATCCAAATCATGACAGGACCTTCCCTATCCCTGTAGGAGGTAGCAGGCATGTTGTATAGCAAGCTTCTTCTGGTGTTTTCGATAATTTTGTGTGTATGAAGCAACGTGAACAATAATTGTAAATTTGTGTAACTACGGGAGAAAACTGCTCGGGTCACTGACCGGTAGACTTACACACTTCTTAAATTAGCTTATGCTATTGAAAACACTTATACACCTATGCCCGAGGGAGGACTAGAACCTCTGGTGGGAACGGGAGCGCGCGGCTAAACGACGATTCGTCGGACCACACCACATATTTCTACTCGTGAAGTGTCCAGGATGTATGATCATGGCATCACCTGCTTTTACTGATTTCCGCAAAGCTTCAGCCATACTGTTTACATCGAAACAGTATTACTCAAGGGAGTATTGAATGCTGGAGTCCCTTTCGACGTGGTAGTCTTATGATGCGAGGCTACAATCGTTGTTTCTGCTCGTTGGTAGTGAACAGTGAACTTCGGGTTTCAGCCGCTGTTGTTGTCGTTGTTGTTGGTTTTTTGGGGACTAAACAGCTATGTCATCAGTCCCCTAACCTCTGTTCCTTTTCGCCAATGATGTTTTACCTTGTTTTGCGTTCTCTTTCACTACCGAGAATAGTGTCGCTACTGAAACCTTGAACAATGCAGCCACAGACGCCCCCAGTAGCTACGCGCCATCCAGTTGGTGTCTTCGGATGTCTGACAGATCACGCGTTGTACCGATCATCAGTGATGACCGTCGCAGAACGAAACTGCAAGGTAACGTCCAAGACTTGGAACGTCAGTTGTGCCCTGCGGTCGCATACGCACTGGTGCCTACTTAGAAGATGTACTATATTCTGCATGGTGTTTATTTTGTCCACCCCTATAGGTAGGCGTACATCAAATGATCACATGATTTTGGACTTTTTTTCGGTTTTTGTAGTCCTCCTGATGTGCGGCTCGTTTCGTGTCGTACCCGGGCTTTAATCCAGGAATGTGACCTTTCGGGGACAATGACCTCACACAGATATCCCAGTACGATTCACGACCCGCCCTCAGAGTTTTACTTTCACCAAAACCTCTCTGTTACTAAGGCAGTGGTAGAATTTAAACACGTTGCAATAGGACTGATAATTGTTGGGACGTAAGATTCCATTGGATCTCCCTTCACCACTCGCCACAGATTATGCCACAGGGATTCACAGAGAGGATGGGCTTATTGTAGACGTGTGCCCGCTGTGTGTTTCTGCTTATGCTTATGGGACATGTCAAATGTTCGCCGCGGCAAAGTGGCCGACCGCTTTGAGGCCTTATGCTCCGATGTGCGAGGCCGTTCCTCATCGGGGCTTCGAATCCTCCCTCGGGCATGTATGTTTGTGTTGTCTGTAATATAAGTTACTTTACAAGTAATTGGTAACTTTAGGGACTGATGACCCCGCAGTTAAGTCCCATAAGCTAACAAACATTTGTTGTTTTCAAACAACTCTTCATGGTACCGTTTTGCTACAGCGCGTGCGATGTGATAAGTGAAGGCGCTCCCACGGACTGAACCTGACGTCCTTCCTCCATCAGAACATCATGTAACATGCGGCCTTGGCACCAAACGAACTAGCTTTATCGCGTTAATTAAGAGCTACTGGTCTTGTTGTATTTGCAAGCAATCGTTGCACAACTTTGAATGTTTGAGATTACCCGTTGATGGAAATGTGTGTACATGAAAAATATGTTCCATTATTCGCATGTTCTTCAAACTTGGAAGAAATCTGTCCACACGCGTCTGAATTTGTTCGTCCTATTGGCTTTTCTCTGATGTTGCAAGGGAACTTGTAATGCTACAATAATTTAGGTAACAATTTTTGAATATACGTTGTTCCTGAAAGACATTCTCCATAATTACTAGATCCGTTTTAATTAGTTTGATATTCCCTCGTCTCTGGGACATAATCGACGCAGTAACCAATGTACTTGTCTGTCATGTACTTCTTAACATTTGGAGTCTTGCAAAACGTTTCACTTCTAGATTGCGGCGATTAACTTTTTCGGATACCTGGAAGTTGCTGAATATCAGCATCGAGGCGAAATGTTCAGCGTTAAGGTTGGTCGTTAATGTGATAAAGCGCTGTACTCGCAACGCACGATGCAAACTATTAAGTTCACCGTTCTGCTCATGTATTAACCATATTTGTTCATATAGTACTTTAGGGTAGGTATAAAATGTATACAGTAGGTCATCTAAGTAAAAAAAGCAAGCAATGAACCTGTTTTAAAAAACTATCTGCAAAGAGAGTTCTACCAAGGACTGTACAAAACAGAACTTTGTCTTTTGGAAAGAACTTTTCGCTTGCTCGTTATTGTTCAAATACTTGTTTTGAAAGTAGTCTATTTTTTGCCCCGGTAACACTACCGTGGTTGGAGTAAACTACTCTATTCTTCTTGCGAGCACAGAATTTCTTTCTTTTATTCGTGTCGATGACCATAGAAGCGTCTTTGTCCTCAGACTATCGGGTTCGGTCAGTGATGACGATCTCCAGATCGTTTGAAACATATCCTAGTACAGACCTATCATACTGAATAATTCCTTTTTAAAGATCAACATTTTCCAATAAATTACATGTAAATACATTGGTGGAAATAAAAATTAGTACACCGTGTTAGAAATTCCGAATCCGTCGAAGATTTATTGTTGTAACGGTGCATATCGAATACATGAAATTATTACATTCAGAGATCAAAAGCCGTGACGTTTAAAGCGCCATACCAAGGATTACATCTACATCTATATCTACATAAATACTTTGCAAATCACATTGAAGTGCATCGCAGAGGGTTCATTGTAACACTTTTATGATATTTCTCTATAGTTCCTCTCTCTAATAGCTCGCGAGAAAAGGAACACCTGTTTTATATCTGAATTCTCTTATTTTATTATGTTGGTAATGTCTATGTAGGTAGGTGCTGTTCGCATTCGGAAGAGAAAGTCGCTAAAAGAAATTTTCCAAATAGATCTCGCCGCAAGAAATGACGGCTTTCTTTTAATGATTTCCACCCCAACTCGTGCAACAGTTCCGTAACACTCTCGCGGCCGCTCCACGTCGGAGGTTCGAGTCCTTTCTCAGGCACGTGTGTGAGTTTATATGGTTCGTAATTTTACCAGCCGATGACCTCAACAGTTTGGTGCCTTAGGTTTATAGACATTTGAACGTATCATTAACTCAATCGGTGCCGGCCGCGGTGGCCGAGGAGACTGAGGCGCTTCAGTCACGGTCTGCACGGCCACTACGGTCGGGGGTTCGAATCCCCCCTCGGGCATGGATATTTGTGCCGTCCTTAGTTGTAGGTAGTTCATAAGTAGTTTGTAAGTTTAGGGACTGATGACCCCGTAGTTAAGTCCCTTAAGCTTAACAAACATTTGAACTCAATCGGTACAGAGGTATCAGGTGACGTAGCCTCCACGGAGGTCGATTATGCCGTCCTTATGATCATATAGGTGGCAAATACTGTCTTGGGATACATTATTTCACTCCCACTCGACCTGTTCACGTAGTTCTGCAAGATTTGTGCGTTGACAAGTGGCACGTCTCAGTTGTCGTCGCACCGAATCCCACACGGAGACCCTCGGAAGATCATGGGGGTCAGGAAAATTGCTACACTTCTTGCAGAGCACGTCCAGTTTCATGCCAAGTGTGTGGGTGAACATTATCCTGTAGGAATAAGACATCACCTTCCTGTTGCAAAATGGCAAAAGAACTGATCTTATAACATTTTGGTCAGCGTTCTCTCCCAAACACCAAAGGTCAAAGGTGAAAGAGCGTTGCGAGTTATCGTTCTCCAGACCATAAGGCCTGGCTGGGGCCACAGTGTCTCGGACGAAAGCACTCCGAGGCAGCGCTCGCCAGGGCTGCGTCACAGACAGCATCTGCTTCCATCAGCGAAGATCGCGGGCCGCCATTCCGGCATCAGAGTGATCCTGTGACGGCAGGCAACCTAGAGGTGAGCGTGCACATCGTCCCACTGCTAATAACCATTTGGCATCAATGTCGACTCACATTCCGTCTTATCTGCGCTGACCTGAATTATAAAGCGAAGATGGAATAGTTAAGGCTTTCTAACAAAATCTGCTATGCATCGTCGAATATATTAAGACGGTAGGTGACTGCTGAAATGCGTATTTTAAAAAAAATGTAAACTGTGTGTCGTTGAGCCGAAAAATATGTTGCCACAACGAGATGAGAGTCCGGAAGTCGCTGTTGAGGTGTGAAAGGCAGGACACGTACGTTATCATGCAGCGCAGAAGCAGCTTTGGAGGCAAGATAGCTCCTGGTATTCCACTGAAGAGGCTGCACTGTACCTGACTGTCATTTGCGATCTTTTTGTGTGCTCCGTCAAATTTACAGCCACTTAGCAGTACTGAAATGTGAAGTTTGTTATTGCAAGAAGCGTAATTGGAACAGAAGATTTTATTTTCCGACTTTGCTGTGGATTCTGTAGTAATTTCTTACAAAGTGATTATTAAAATATTGTACACTAGCTTAAACCCGCGGCTCCGCTCGCGTGTTGGTTGATTATGATAGATACGTTACCTTTCAGTAGTGTGCTATGAGACTGGTTTCGAAGGATGAAATGAAATACAATACCTTCTTTAGAAACAAACATTTTCAATCAACATTCAAATAAAAAAATAAAATTATGTGAATTGCTTAATGATTTACAATAAATAATACATACACTATTCCTTCTAGACTGTGTTGCAATATCTCAACACGTATGGTGAGAGTAATATCCAAATTGATTTTAATTTCATTATAGGGCATTATGGTAAACTACATTGTTTGTAGTATTGTTTGGAGCGTAAATGTAGAAATCTTTTGGGCTGCCCACCCTTGAGCAAGCGACGTATAATTGACAATATGAAAACAATGAGGACTGTAAATGGATTCTTGTGACGTTTAATGATTGTCCTTGAGTTCTGTTAATTGTCATGGCAGAAGCTAGACGAACAGGAAACTGAAGTCTTTTGAATTGAAACGGCATACCTGAAGGGATTAAAGGAATTTAGTTATTCTTATATTTCCTTATTTGTATGTTTATCTTTACAGAGAAAGACATTGTAGCACGCTTAGACAAAAGATATGGTATGTGGCATCACTTTTCGCTGTATGTAACCTCCTTGCTATACAGTCGCAAACGTCATCGCTGCATTTTTTTAATGATTTGACGACTTTCAACCCCTTATAGCTATCGGCATGGAACTGCTATAGTGTACAACGGAAGACTTCGGACAACAATTACACACAGACCATTCGGTTGCGTTCTGTAGTTTTCGCTGCAGAGCGAAATATTAACACACACACACACACACACACACACACACGTAGAATTTTATATACACTCATCAACCCACAAGCAACCAATAAAACCATTTTCAAAGAGTAAATATAATTTTCAAAGAGTAATTATTGTTCCGCATTTCGCTTTATATTCTTCAAATTACTAAATATCTATCAGAACGCTTTAAAACCGTGCCTAAAACCTTCGTCAGGTATAAATTAGTAACTGTACAAATATTTAAGTCTCTGCGTCTTGTCGTTCGGACGTGATAAGCGTACACCGAACAGACATTCACATTAATATAAATGATTCTTAGTAGACCGGCAGTACACCCGTGGATATTTTGAATATATAGATAAATAGCTATCCGGTCGACATAAAACCGTGCCTAAAGCCTTCCCCCGGTAGACATTAGTAACTGTAAAAATTTTTATGTCTTGTGGTTCAGACGTGATAAACGTACACCGAAAAGACATTCACATTTATAGATATAGATTTAGTTTCGCTGGCGTGTGATGTGATCCTGCCTACCTGGAACGATACCGGCTGTGGCTGCCCTTAGTTCCGCAGCAAACCATTTTAAGCGCTGTTATATGCAGTAAACTCAAACACTGCACAAGAGCGCGAATGCAGCGGCGAAGTTCATCGAATAAACTTACCCAACCAAAGTAGTGCGGTGCGTTGCGCCAGTCTCTGGAACAAAAAAAAAAGGTAACATTTTATTATCAACAAATGTGGCTTTTGAAGCAAAGCGTTAAATACTGAAAGGCGCGCCTTAAATTAAAGAGTTTGTAACATTCGTGTCTTGAGTTACAGTGACAAGTGCTGTAATTGCTCTAAAAGTCGTATAGCCTGCTCGACTGCGATATCTCACAGGGTGGGTTCAGAAGGCTTGCAGAATGGGTATTCATCCTACAAGCACAATGCTCCTTTTACTAGCGGATATGTGAGAGCTGTGTCACATGTTTATTTGTAGAATGAATGATGCCGCCGCGGCTGAGCGGCCGAGCGCATTGAGGCGCTATGCCACGATGCGCAAGGTCGCACCCCGTCGGGGGTTCGAATCCCCCCTCGGGCATGGATGTTTGTGCTGTCTTTAGTATAAGCTAGTTCATAAGTAGTTTGAAAGTTAGGGACTGGTGACCCCGCAGTTATGTCCCATAAACTTTTACAAACATTTGTACAATGCCACTGCCGCGGTGGAGTAGCCGAGCGGTCTAAAGCGTCTCGCTGCGGAGCGCGCGGTTGCTCGCCGTGGAGGCTCGAGTCCTCCCTGGGGCATGGGTGTGTGTGTTGTCCTTAGGTTAGTTTACCTAGGTTTAAGTAGTTTGTAAGCTACGGACTGATGACCACGCAGTTTGGTCCGATAGGTTTACAAACATTTGAATTTTTGTTGCGATGCGCGAGGCCGTTCCCCGTAGAGGATTCGAATCCCACCTCGGGCATGGATATTTGTGCTGTCTTTAGTATAAAGTAGTTCATAAGTAGTTTGTAAGTTTAGGGACTGATGACCCCGCAGTTTGGTCCGATAGAATTACAAACATTTGAACATTTTGAACCTCCGTAATTATCAAACAAATCAAATGTTTCTAAAGCTTATGGGTCTTAGCTCCGGGGTCATCAGTCCCTTAACTTACAAACTACTTATAAAGTAACTTTTACTAATGACAGCACAAACATCCATGCGCGAGGGAGGATTCGAACCTTCGACGCGGGAGCGTAATTATCATGTGTTATTTGCAAGGATGCAGGTAAATATTTAAAACCTCCAATGCGGAACAAATAGATTTATTAATTCATCGCACGTAACTCATATGGCAATTTACTGCAGCTTCCATACCACGTGTGCACTAGGATACACTGTACGCGCGCAACCAGTTCACGTGTCCAGGCGAACACTCCTTCACCCCGCATACGTAGAGGGCGCGGTCGCAAACGCATAACGTCAACCCATTGTTGTGGCGAATAAAGAGAGCACTGCACTTACACATTTTCATGCTGCAGAGGAAACCCACACGCCGCGGCGGAGTGCTCCGATGTGCGAAACCGTTCCCCGTCGGGGGTTCGAATCCTCCCTTGGGCATGGATTTTGTGCTGTCTTTAGTATAAGTTAGTTTATACGTAGTTTGTTAAGTTTAGGGACTGATGACCCCGCAGTTAAGTCCCATAAGCTTAATAAACAACAACAGAACTCACACATACACACCAGTCACGCACGCACACACATACACACACACACACACACACACACTCACTCACGGAAAAAAAAAAAAAAAAAAAAGAGGAAAGAAAGAAAAGAAAACATGCACCACTATAGTGCATGCGTTGCAGCTTCACAAAAAACACGACACTCCAGTTACTTTAGAATTTAGTTAATAACTTATATTCTGGTAATATAAAAATTTGCCAAAACAAAGTTTATATTTAGACGCTTGTATCCTTTTCAACATCGATTTCTTTTTCCGCGTAATTTTGGGTAGTCCAAGGTTTTAATATTTCGAGATTGTCGCGGTCGGTTCACGTCTACTATCGACTGTACTGTATTATATTGAAATGGGACGGACATCTGTAGATGCGATGTACATCTACAGAAAACAAATGATAAATACTTCAGAAACAATGAACGATTTATTCAAGAGAAACAGCTTCACAAATTGAGCGAGTCACTAACGCTTTCGTTTGTCTCGGCTCTTTGTGTAAGCGGCTATTCAGCTTGACATTGATCGATGGAGTTGTTGCATTCCTTCTGACCAATATCGTGTCACATTATGTCCAAATGCGGCGTTAGATCGCCGAAACGTCTAACTGGTTGTGGAGAGATCCGGCGACCTTGCTGTCAAAGACAGGGTTCGTAAATCACGAAGACATATAGTAGGAACTCCTGTACTCTCTGTGTGTATGTGTGCGGACATTATCTTTCATCAGAACTCCTCAATGGTTTACAATGGAGGACAACAAAACTGGGTGTACAATATCGCTGACGTACCGCTGTGTATTGAGGATGCCGAGGACGACAACCGAATGGGTCCTGATCTGAAATGGAAAATGCAACCCCTGACAATCTCTCTTGGTTGCCTGGCCGCATGGCGATAATTATTTTCGTTATCTACACTGCCCGGGACGTCTCGAAACACGTCTTTTTTTGTCATCGCGGCTCAGTTAGAAATAGGACTCTTCACTGAGACAATTTGAAACGTGTTGAAAGTCATTGAGATCTGAGGTTTGGGATGTTTAATGTTTTTAAGCGATATTCTTTGCACCGCGATTCTTCTACTCGTTCACCGTCCACTGTAGTGTGCTGTGCTATATCGGCAGTCATTGTATTAAGTTTGAAAACTGCATTGTGAGGTTGAATCAGGGGAATCTTTCTATGTGGCATAAAAAGGATATTCTCTACGGATGATGAGGCAAACCAAGTTCTGAGACTTTAACGTTGATGGATTATTATCTGGTATTGTGAAATGTAAAGGTAACGATAATCGTTATTTCTTTAGTAAATGTCCATCTCTGATAGACAGTCACTATGAGGGACTACAGTTAATCTTGTCATATTCATTGTTTTAAATAAGCTGATTGGTAGTGTAGGGATTTAATGATTTATCTGCATGTGAATGAGTAATAAAAGGAGGAAGGAAATATAACCACGATAATTTTATTACATTGTTTAACTAAACAAAAGAAAAGGATTGATTTTCGAAGATGACAAAAATAATTGTTGTGACGCCTTGCCACGTTCAATTTGTTAACAACACGAATCTTGTAAATGAAAGAGGATCACTATTGCAATTACTTCATGTTTATCAATCTTATGAGGTAGCGAAGAATCCAGGATTTTGGTCTGGAGGGATTGTTGGATGTCCCAATCCGTGCTTGGTTATGCCGTTATCCCTCCTGAATTCGCCACTGTTATGAGGAAAATATAAAGTAAACTATTTTAAAATCGAAACTTCAAACTGACTTACGTTAATCAAAAAATGTTCAAATGTTTGTACAACTTATGGGACTTAACTACGGGGTCATCAGTCCGTAAGCTTACAAACTACTTATGAACTAGCTAAGACTAAAGACGGCACAAATATCCATGCCCGAGGGGGGATTCGAATCCCCGACCGTAGTATCCGTGCTGACCGTGACTGGAGCGCCTCAGTCACCTCGGCCACCGCGGCCGGCTTACGTTAATCATTTATTCATAACGCAAGTTAATATTTTAAAACAAAAGAGATTTATGAACGATTGGAGTGGTTCATGGTTTGGGTTCCTGTAGTCATGTCCTAGTTCATGAACCACGGGCAACGTATGAGTGGCCAAGTAAGTGGTCCTGACAGTTGGGCTACCAGTTACTTTGGAATAAGGTTGGGCATCTCGGAAATATTCTGACTCGTGGCCACCTTTGTGCTCAGACGGCAAAGACTACCAAATCCACCGGTTAGTCCTTCAACCATTAGGGGTAAAACCCAGTGGGGTCCTGGGCAAGTAAGGCTAGCAACCTGCTTCCCAGGTACTTCAATATCATGCTGACAACAATCAGAGCAAAATGCCTCGGACCTTTGGAGGTGATGGAGTCCCACCTCTAATTGACAGACCAGGGACTCCTCAGATACGACTTGGCAAACGATCTGGAATGAGATGGGGATCTATTAATATCAATGGGGATTACAATGGGAAGAAGGTAGAGCTGGCAGAGGCTTCAAGTAAGATGGGGGTAGATGTTTTAGCTGTTAGTGATGTTAGAGTAAGGGGAGAGAAAGAGGACGAAGTAGGAGAATACAAGGTCTACCTGTCAGGAGTTAAAGTAGGAAGAGCACAGTGGGGTGTAGGATTTTACATCAGGAAAGCAATCGAACCCAGCATAATTTCAATAAGGTATGTAAATGAAGGACTGATGTGGATAGATTTGGCCATCTTCAGTAAGAAAATTAGGATTGTGGCAGTGTATTCACCCTGTGAAGGGACAGATCAAGATGAGATGGACAGATTTTACAACGCACTTAGTGATGTAGTTGCTAGAGTGAAGGATAAGGATAGTGTTTTACTCATGGGTGATTTCAACGTCAGGATAGGAAATCGAACAGAAGGTTATGGATAAGTTTGGAGAGGATATGGAGGCCAACGGGAACGGAAAACAGCTCTTGGATTTCTGTTCCAGTATGGGCTTAGTTATCACAAACTCCTTCTTTAAGCATAAGGACATTCACCGCTAAACGTGGGAAGGAAGGGAACCGGATCTATCATTGACTATATAATAACAGACCAGGAATTCAGGAAGACAGTCAAGGACACACGTGTTTTCAGGGGGTTCTTTGATGATACTGATCATTATTTAATCTGCAGTGAAATTGGTTTTGTGAGGCTAAAAGAGCAGAAAGTCAGGTCTGTGTGTAGAAGGATAAGAGTGGAGAAGCTTCAAGATAAGGAAATTAGGTACAAATACATAACAATGATCTCGGAAAGGTACCAGTTAGTTGAATGTAATGATTTACAGTCACTGGAAGAGGAATGGTCAAGGTACAGGTACACACTTCTGGAAACAGCTAAAGAATGTCTTGGAACAGTAGTGTGTAAAGGTAGGAAGAAGCAGACAGCCTGGTGGAATGACACAGTCAAGGCAGTCTGCAAAAGAAAAAGAAGGCATATCAAAAATGACTCCATACTAGAAATCAGGCAGACAGAGAACGTTATGTTGAAGAAAGAAACAAAGCCAAACGGATAATTGCAGAATCCAAGCAGAAATGATGGGAAGACTTTGGAAACAAGCTAGAATCTCTTGGCCAAGCCGCGGGAAAACCATTTTGGAGCGTAATTAGCAATCTTCGAAGGGGAGGGAAGAAGGAATTAACAAGTGTTTTGGGCAGGTCAGGAAAGCTGCTAGTCAATCCTGTGGATGCCTTGAGCAGCTGGAGGGAATATTTTGAAGAATTGCTCAATGTAGGTGAAACGTTCAATGATTTATCAGATTTTCAGGTAGAATGGGATAGGAACGACGATGAAAACAGGATCTCATTTGAGGAAGTGGAGAAAATGGTCAGTAGATTACAGTGAAATAATGCGGCTGGTGTGGATGAAATTAAGCCGGAACTCGTCAAATACAGTGGAATATCAGGTCTCAAATGGTTACACAGGATAATTGAAAAGGCGTGGGAATCGGTACAGGTTCCGTCTGACTGGACGAAAGCGGTAATCACGCCAATTTTGAAGTATGGAAACAGAAAAGATTGCAACAACTATCGAGGTATCTCCTTAATTAGCGTTGTAGGCAAAATTTTCTCAGGTATTGTTGAAAGAAGAGTGCGAGTATTAATTGAGAACAAGTTAGATGAAAATCAGTGTGGGTTTAGGCCTCTTAGAGGCTGTCAGGACCAGATCTTTAGCTTACGGCAGGTAATGGAAAAGTGCTATGAGTGGAACAGGTAATTGTATCTACGTTTCATAGATCTGGAAAAGGCTTATGACCGTGTTCCTAGGAGGAAGCTACTGTCAGTTCTTCAAGATTATGGTATAGAAGGCAAACTTCTGTAGGCTATTGAAGGTCTTTACGTAGACTGTCAGGCAGCAGTTACAGTAGATGGCAAATTAAGCTCATGGTTCAGGATAGTTTCAGGGGTAAGACAAGGCTGTAACCTGTCACCACTGCTGTTCATACTATTCATGGATCGTATGTTGAAAACAGTAGACTGGCAGGGCGGGATTAAAGTAAATGAAAACAAAATAAGCAGTCTCGCACATGCGGATGACTTAGTTGTAATGGCCGATTCGATTGAAAGGTTGCAAACTAATATTTCAGAGGTCGGCCAGAGGTGCAAGGATTATGATATGAAGATCAGCATCTCCAAGACGAAAGTAATGTCTGTGGGAAAGAGATTCAAACATATTGAGTGCCAAATAGGAGGAACAAAGTTTGAACAGGTAGACAGTTTCAAGTACCTGGAATGTATTTTCTCACAGGATGGCAACATAGCGAAAGAACTGGAATCAAGGTGCAGCAAAGCTAATGCAGTGAGTGCTCAGCTAAGATATACTCTCTTCTGAAAGAAGGAAGTAAGTACCAAGACTAAGTTAGCAGTGCACCGCTCTATCTTTTGACCAACTTTGTTGTATGGGAGTGAAAGTTGGGTGGATACAGGTTACCTTATTCATAAGATAGAGGTTACAGATATGAAAGTAGCAAGAATGATTGCAGGTACCAATAGATGGGAACAATGGCAGGAGGGTGTCCATAATGAGGAAATCAAAGAAAAGCTGGGAATGAACACCATAGATGAAGCAGTTAGAGCGAACAGACTGTGATGGTGGGGTCATGTTACACGCATGGGAGAAACAAGGTTACCTAAGAGACTCATGAGCTCGGCAGAGGAGGGTAAGAGGAGTCGAGGTAGACCAAGAAGAAAGTACTTAGATTCGGTGCAGAATGATTTTTGATGTAAAAGGCATAACATCAGACGAGGCATCAATGTTAGCATTTAATAGGGGATCATGGAGGAATTTTATTACAGGTACTATGCTACAGACTGAACGCTGAAAGGCATAATCAGTCTCTAATGATGATGATGATGATGATGATGATGAAAGAGGTGGAGAAAATTTGTATTTGTGTAGTTAGTGGATTCGCACAGCACACTGGGGAATTCTGAAGTTAGTTTGATTTTTCGCAGCTTCGGCAGTATAATTGCGAGGAGTGTAACATGTGCAGCTTCCTTACGCACAGGTAGGCCAGAAATCAGTGCTATTTGTCAAATCATCTACTGCACGACGATTGTTAATTTGTCACCAAATTTGCTATAAGGCTTTCACAAAATTTAATTTTCATGCTTCTGACAGTTTCAGTCATTAATATGTCAGCTTAGCTTCGATCAGATTTTAAACTGTTTACACTTACTGGATAAAGTGTAAGAGTCAGAAAATATATTATGTATTTGGCGTTCGTCAATGTCACTTGCTGTCACTTTCATAAAACTTTCGTAGTAAGATTAGCGAATTTTTCAGTTAAAGTGCAGAATCAGTGCCAATGACCCGTCACATACACGACAACATAGGGCACGATTCTTAAAGCCTCACTCAGTTCATTCCAATCAATCATTATATTAATCCGCTATCACGAAAATTGTGGTACAGATTACTAATTCATTCGTAGAAGAAAGTTACTTAATTCGAAAGATTGTATGTCGTAGATTTCACGAATATAAATATTATGTGTGCATTTAGCCATTAAAAGTGGTAAAAGGAAGTAGAAATTTTCCTATCTACAGGTTGGATCAAGTTCTACATTCTCCAACAATCAGCTCACTGATTGGCTATTCGCGTAATGCGCTGTAATGCTGCGCATATGCAGTATTAAAATAACGTATTAAAATAAGTGAATATCGAAACATGGAATGCTCCCAACTCACTTTCTTGTGCCGTTCAAATGCTTCATTTTCGCAGTGGTTAAGTGTGGTTAAAGGAAACGGATGTTTTCATATGAATGCCGATATAAAGGATGATGCGCCGGGAGAGGCATCTAGCGGTGCTCGGGTGGAACTGCCAAGTCGAGAATGCCGATATAAGTGATGATGCGCCGGGAGAGGCATGTAGCGGTGCACTGGCGCAAACTGGCCAGCCAAATCATCTAAATCAGGAAAAGATCGGACATTGGCCGGCCAATTGAAAGCGATATTGGCCACTTCGCGTCTTGGACGGCCAGTTCCCGTTCTGGCCGATTTCGGGCTTTGGCTGTAAAATTGACACACATAATTAGCGAGATAATAATGCCTTATCATTCGATCATGAGCTATGTTGAAAGTGGCAGTTCTCTTGCTAATACAGAAACGACAGTAGAAAACAACGTACCAGACAGAAATGCGAGTTGTATTATACTCTCATTCAGTTTTAAAACTAGCTTAACAGCTTGTAATGTTAACTAGCGGGTGCGTTATATATTCTGCCGAATTTTCCTTTCGTAGAAGCTCAAGATGATTTCTGTAACAAAATGAACATCCACTACCACAAGGTGGCAGTGAAATATCAAAAAATGTTCAAATGTTTGTAAAACTTATGGGACTTAACTGCGGGGTCATCAGTCCCTAAACTTAAAACTACTTATGAACTAACTTCACTAAAGACAACACAATCATCCATACTCGAGGGGTGATTCGAACTCCCGACGGGGAACGGCCTCACACATCGGAGGATAGCGCCTCAATGCGCTCGGCCACTCCGCCGCGGCAGTGAAATATCGACACAGGACAGCGACACGTTTAAAGAACGAAATATAGACACCCGTTAGCATACCACGAAAAGTTGTTCTGCAGTATTTTGCATGGACTGGCCTCTTAAATCTTACTGTCTGAACTGATGATCCGTTTCACACACTGGAATTGTAGTCAGAAGAACGGCGATTCAGATCCCGTCCTGATACGCCGATACAGAATTTCCATAACAGTAAATCATTCCAGCTGAATGTTGGATTAGCTGTTTAGATAGGGATCGTTTTCTTTCCATATACTTCCCCCATCTGAGCTTGGGCGCTAGCGAGGTGATAATCGATAAGCAGATAAGCCCCAATCTTCTTTTTGGTCTTTTTTGTCAGGGTAATAACCCACTCACGCTTTAGTAAACTTTCCGAAGCCCAGTGATTCCGCTGCGCGGGTGACAGAATAATTTGTCTGGTCTGACAGTAAAGACACCTGGAAGGCAAGTGCAGGCGTGTTTGGTGTGGTTCTCAGTTGCTGTGTCCAAGAGATTTTATGCCACTCTTTAAAGCTGATTACTACTTGTCACACTGCAGTTACTGGCCTGCTACAGCGATATTTTAGTGTAATAATTAAAGTTGTTTGTCTTCTACGATGCGATGTTAATGTAATACAGCGTCTCGCATGTTTGCTCTCCATTTCGTATAAAAACATGTACCTGTGTAATAAATATCCATACAATTCTTCTCTCGACACTGTGGGCTGAATGTAACCGGTGAACTCTTAGCGACAGCCACGTTCGTGTTAATTGTGCGGTGTTCTCTTACTAGAAGAACATAAAGAAATCGAGGAGGCTCTTTCGCTGGTTCCGCCAGACAAGCAGCTTGCGTGCTAATGGACGAATATTTCGTCGAATGTGGGTACTGAGCTTTGCGATCAATGAGGTTGCTTATTGGGAATCCGCATTTTAAATAACTCGATCTTGTAAAGTATTGAAGAAACAAGACTAACAACGACAGAAAATTTGTCGGCGTCTGTCCCGATTGTACAGTAACTGCCAACTGGTAGCGAGGACGCTTTACAGTGTCTGCTGCTGCGGCAAACATTACTTTATTTAGAACTAGCAAACTTCACAATTGATTGATATTGAAAGGCTGTCTTTGCTGAATCACCGCCACGGTCTGTTTTTAAAAACCCAATGTTGGTAGGTGGTGTTGGCCTTGAAGCCGCCAGCCGAAACGATTCAAATGCTAATCATTTCTGCAGAGCATACTAACGTACGTGCTGTGAATATGAACTCCTTATGTTGTAATGTGTTTTGTTTACCTTTTCGTGTTTATACTCATGTAAATAAAGAGATATAGACATAGCCACTGCGGCCGCAACGGCTGGTCCTCGGAGTCTGCCACGCCGTGTTGTTCACAGCAGTACGCTTTGCCGACACGCCGATTTGCTGACCGTGGGTCAAATCCTCCCACTGACATCTAGTTTTAGATTTCCTGTGAGTTTCATTAATCTGTCCAGGCAAATGTCGCGATGGCTCCTTTCAAAGGACACAGTAGATTTCCTTCCCTGTCCTTGTCAAAACAGTCATAGCTTGTGTTCCGTCTCTAAATGTTCAAATGTTTGTAGAACTTATGGGACTTAACTACGGGGTCATCAGTCCCTAAGCTTACAAACTACTTATGAACTAGCTAAGACTAAGGACGGCACAAATATCCATGCCCGAGGGGGGATTCGAACCCCCGACCGTAGTGGCCATGCAGACCGTGACTGAAGCGCCTCATCCCCTCGGCCACCGCGGCCGGCTGTTCCGTCTCTAATGACCACGCTGTCGACGGGACGTTAAACGTAATCTTCCTTCCTTCCTTCCTTCCTTCATTCCCTTACTAAGCAAAACAATAAGCTCGGCCAGCCCTTCCCGACCTCACAGGACGCGGTTTTCTGCGCGCACTCTACCAGATAATGGAGCCATGGAGATGACAAGTGAGATCACTGACACTTCTCTTATTCAGAGTAAATTAAGAGGTTATGATTAACTCTACGTAAGTGTTTCGTACTGCAACTTTATATTTCTATCACCACTGCCGTTGGGTATATCTCTCTTCAAAGACTTGACGTTATTCAATCAATGATATTAATATTATCAATATATTTCTCATGAAATGCCGCACTTACTTCTGTTCGCCTGTAAGGGAAAGTACTGAATTAAAAGGGACACAGTCAACTCATCAATATACAGGGTGTTACAAAAAGGTACGGCCAAACATTCAGGAAACATTCCTCACACACAAAGAAAGAAAATATGTTATGTGGACATGTGTCCGGAAGCGCTTAATTTTCATGTTAGAGCTCATTTTATTACTTCGGATTACGGATGAGGCTTCATTCCAACGTGATCAAATTGTAAATTTTCACAATCAACACGTGTGGCCTGACGAGAATCCGTACGCAATTGTGCAATCACGTCATTTTCTGTGAACGTTTGGGTAGGAATTGTTGGTGATGTCTTGATTGGGCCTCATGTTCTTCCACCTACTCTCACTGGAGCACGTTATCATGATATCATACGGAATACTCTACCTGTGTTGTTAGAACATGTGCCTTTACAAGTACGACACAAGATGTGGTTCATGTACGATGGAGCTCCTGCACATTTTAGTCGACGTGTTCGTACGCTTCTCAACAACAGATTTGGTGACCGATGGATTGGTAGAGGCGGACCAATTCCGTGGCCTCCACGCTCTCCTGACCTCATCGCTCTTGACTTTCATTTATGGGGGCATTGAAAGCTCTTGTCTACGCAACCCGGGTACCAAATGTAGAGACTCTTCGTGCTCGTATTGTGGACGGCTGTGATACAATACGCCATTCTCCAGGGCTGCATCAGCGCATCAGGGATTCCATGCGACGGAGGGTGGATGCATGTATCCTCGCTAACGGAGGACATTTTGAACATTTCCTGTAACAAAGTGTTTGAAGTCACGCTGGTACGTTCTGTTGCTGTGTGTTTCCATTCCATGATTAATGTGATTTGAAGAGAAGTAATAAAACGAGCTCTAACTTAGAAATTAAGCGTTTCCGGACGCATGTCCACATAACATATTTTCTTTCTTTGTGTGTGAGGCATGTTTCCTGAAAGTTTGGCCGTACCTTTCTGTAACACCCTGTATTTTAGAAAAATTCTTACACTATTAATACAGGAATTAAAAATTATAAGCACAGCAATATATTTCATTCATTACTTCATATAACAAAACTTGCATAAACAGCTTTTCTCACTCTACTTATCAGAAGGCATTTTAATCATTATTAGGATTAGTAAAATAAATTTGAAATATTTCTTCACGTTTTAGCTTTTGTTCCTCATTACAAGTCCTATCGTTACGATTTTGTTTGTGTTATGTTCATTGCCTTCCTGGCTTTGCGACAGATTTTAGCAGTTTGTAGAATTGGTGATGAAGGCGTGGAATCCAGAGGCTTTTGAACATCACGTTAGTTTACTTAGTTTATAGTATGGTGTTTTTTTTAGTCTCTGGATATCTTTGAAGCTTTGTGTCCAATGTTTTCTTAGGTTTAAGATGCACTGAAAGCGTCTTCAAACAGTAAAGTAAAAGGATCTTTCCTTTCCGGTGTAAACCATGTTATATTTAATTTCCGGTACCTTTTCTATGATATATTTGTCTAAAACGCTTTCCGAGTTAAGAAAGGAACCCTGCATGTCAACTATTACACATATGCGACTGATATTTCCTTCATATATTTTTGTTGGCTTCCAAAGATGTATTTTTTAATATTCCAACTTTCTGCCACTAGATATCATCATCACCTGTTGAATTCTTTCACATGCCCTTTGGTCACAACACTTTTATGTGCGTAATATGTTTCCGCAGTCAACTCAGATTTTTAGAAAATTAAACTTATTTCCTTTGGCCGATAGTACACTTTTAAATTTTCTTTGACAAAGAATCTGTCAATTGTGTTGAA
Source organism: Locusta migratoria (assembly GCA_026315105.1). Lineage (NCBI taxonomy): Eukaryota > Metazoa > Arthropoda > Insecta > Orthoptera > Acrididae > Locusta > Locusta migratoria. Next base: position 661,205,585 of record CM048746.1, read on the forward strand.
AATGACGAACGAACATTTTTTACTAAACTCAGCTGTTGGTGATGTAGAATACAACTATCCATTGTCACTCTTGGTTGCGTGTACAGTAATTTCAACGGCTAGACACTTGGAAGAGCATGGACATTAGTGCTGCAGTGGTACTCTGCTCTGAAAGTTGCAAGAGGTGCAGCCAGTGCACTTCTGGCTGCTAACGAGTCTGTGCACTGAAGAAAAAAAAATGTTTTGTATAATTACATGTAATTATTTGTCTGAAGAGATATTACATGTAGTGAATTAAACACAGTGTTATTATGTACGATTCGTGCCTTCTCCGTTGGAAAACTGGTACGGAGATCATTAATTTTCTTTTTTACGTCATCTGGCGTGCAACCAGTTCCCTCTTGCTCGCTAAGATCGTTTGCAAGTCTCTTCTAGCTTTCGGCTCGATGCAACAGGTTCTTTATAATCAGCCTCATACAACTGTGTTAATTCTATTGATGCGGCGACAAAAAGTACGAAATTCGCGATCATATGTTCAAACCGTACATATTGTTGTTGTGGTCTTCAGTCCGCAGACTGGTTTGATGCAACTCTCCACGCTACCCTGTCCTGTGCAAGTCTCTTCATCACCTACATCCTTTTGTATCTGCTTACTATACTCGTCCCTCGATCTCCCTCTACGATTTTTACCCCAGACGCTTCCTTCTAATGCTACGTTGACAATTCTTTGATGTTTCAGAATGTGTCCAACCAGTCTATACCTTCTCTTAGTCAGGATAAGCCAGAAACTCCTTTTCTCCCCCATTCGGTTTAGCACCTCCTCATTAGTTACGTGATCTACCCATCTAATTTTCATCATTCGTCTGTAGCACCACATTTCAAAAGCTTCTATCATATTTTTATCTCAACTCCTTATCGTCCACGTTTCACTCCCATACAATGATACACTCCAGACAAATGCTTTCAGAAAGGACTTCCCAACATTTAAATTAATACTGGATGTTAACAAGTTTCGCTTCTTTAGAAACGCTTTTCTTCCCATAGCCATTCTGCATTTTATATCTTCTTTACTTCGGCCATCAGAAGTTATCTTGCTACCCAAGTAACAAAATTCATCTACTACTTTTATTGACTCATTACCTAATCAAATTCCTTCAGCATCGCCTGATTTCCTGATATTGCTTTCCATTACCTTCGTTTTACTCTTGTTAATGTTCATCTTATATATTCCTTTCAAGACACTGTCCATCCCATTCAATTGCTCTTTCAGATGTTTTGCGGTCTCTGACAGAATTACTATGTCATCGGCAAACCGCAATGTTTTTATTTATGCCCCCTGCACTTTAATGCCCTCTCCAAATGTATCCTTCCATTTCTTCACTGCCTGCTCGATGTACAGATTCAACAACATTAGGGAAAGGCTACAATCTTTTCTTTCTCCCTTCCCAACCTCTGCGTCAGTTTCTTGACCTTCGGCTCTAATAACCGCTGTCTGGTTTCGTATACGTTGAATATAACTCTTCGCTCCCTATAAACCGTACATAAGAAACTGCTATTTCGGTGCTCCTAGCGGTCAAATTTCGCTCCGTTCAAAAATGTTCAAATGTCTGTAAAGCTTAAGGGACTTAACTGCGTGGTCATGAGTTCCTAAACTTACAAACTACTTATGAACTACTTTATACTAAAGACAGCACAAATATCCCTGCCCGAGGGTGGATTCGAACCCCCCCCCTCCCCACGGGGAACGGCCTCGCGCATCGCAGCATAACGCCTCAATGCGCTCGGCCGCTCCGCCGCGGCATTTCGCTCCGTACTTAATAAAAGGCGAGCGGTTAGATTTTATCAAATAATCTTTGACGAAAGGTAACTTTCACAAAAGTTCAATTGAAAAGGTACGAAAACACACTGTGTGTATGATTGATGTCTTTATTCAAAAGTAATCACCACAGGCCTTGAGGAGCTAGCCAACTGTTTAACTAGTTGAAGGATTCCCTGTTCCCAGAATTCCTGTCGCTGTGATAAGAGCCAGTCCTCTATTGTGTCCTTCAGTTCGTCAGATTTGTAACGCTCTGATTTTTATTTATTTATTAAGCGGAACAAAGCAGACGGAAGTCCGGGCTATAGGGCGAATTCTTAAGCTGCTCTCATATGAACTTGGCCAGTACACTTTATACAACCCTGTGGACGTGTGAACGGGCAACGCGCGTTATGATGCGGCATAATCACTCCCTCGGTGAGCAGTCGAGGCAGGTCACTCTTGACGGACTTGCGTAGGCTACGGAGTGTCTGACTCTACAGCTAATGTCAAATAAAATCACATACCCACCTCTCCGCTAAACATGAGACTCTCCGAACATGTCACACACATGGAAATAAAACTCATAAAGTTTCTCGCTCTCTGCTAACAACCACTCAACCTCGTTACCCTCACTATTACCCTACATAATATACTGGATTCAACAAAAAACACAAGTCCCAATCCCCCCCCCCCCCCCCCAAACTACACACACAAACTACTTGCATTACCACTACCCAGAAGTTTCAATATTACTGTTACTACTTCACAATGAATATACAGTACCTTAATTATTTAATAAAAGCCAACTGACAAATTTCTCCACTCTACCAACTACCACGCCACCTCCTGTCCATTACTTTTGTCTTCCATCTCACCTCACATCCCACCTTACCACATCAAACCACCATTCAGTCTTGTTTCCCTACTACTCAACCCCCCCCACCAATAATAATAGCTATAATAATAATATAAAAATAAATAAATAAATAGAAACGTCTATATATATATTATTTTGCCAATAATTCCAGTCCGCTTACATCAAAACTAAATACACTAAAACATAATGTATTATAAAACATAGAAAAAGAACTGCATTCGTGATGTTGGCAACACTCCAATAACACACTGTGAAGACTCAGTCAAAACAAAAAGAAACACGTCTGATCTGTGAAAACAATTATGGGCAGTGCAAAAGTGACAGTGGAAGTAGTGGAAAAACGACACAGCATGAAGAACCGGCGGTACTGCATGAAACAGACCGGCATTCCATGATGTGAAGCGAAAAGAAGACAAAAGTTCCATAAGTAACAAAACTTTAGGCCTACTTTTCATGTTTCGTGGACGAACTGTTTTCGATCTAAAAACAAAACAACTCAAAATCAACGATGTTCCCATTTGTCTGAATTCCCCGTATATTCAAATACTGTTTCTTGCATTTACTCTGATGGTTCAAAACACAATATTCTGATGAAATGTACTAGTCAGTTGACAGTTTTCGCGTTTGACCTGCCTTTCTCCAATCAGAGTGATCAACTGTCCGATGCTGACAAAGCGCCACAGAGGATCAGTACAGTTTGTCTGGCTAGTGCTGTGTATGAAGCATTCGTGTATTTCGTTACTATTGTTTTGTGTGTGTTTTGTTTTTGAGCTCGATGTTATGTCTGGTGAAACGCGAAGAAAAGGGGCTGCAGATCCACGATTCGGGATGTAAACGCATCCGGACAGCAAAGCGGGCAAGGAATTACGTTTAAAGAAGAATCACCACAACTGGTGTGCAGTGTGTGGTAATGCTGGTAGAGAGAGAGGCGGAAAACGGAGGTTGTCTCTTACCGGTTTCCAAATTAGTCTCACGAAACGCTCAGTGAAGCGGCTGTAATGCGTATGGTAAAAAAAAAAAAAAAAAAAAAAAAAAAAATAACGAAAGGAAGATAACTGCAGAAGGATCCTCTTGCCTTCATATTCCAGGGAAGAAGAAAAATGTTCTAAATCACTTAACAAAATTATATTCTTTCACACAAGGAGCGATTAGCGCCAAGTGAAGTCACGTGATTTCCGAAATTCGTTCACCAAAGAAGACGAAGTGAACACTCCAGTATTCAATCCAAGAACAGCTGCCAGCATGCGAAAGTAAGAAGTAGATGTTCCTGGAGTAGTAAAACAACTTAAGTCACTAAACAAAAATAAATCTTCCGGGCCAGATTGTATACCAACTAGATTCCTCTCAGAGTATGCTGGTGCAATAGCTCCGTACTTAGCTATAATTTACAACCGATCACTCAGCGAAAGATCCGTACCCAAAGACTGGAAAGTTGCCCAAGTTACTCCAATATTCAAGAAAGGCAATAGGAGTGATCCCCAAAATTACAGGCCTATCTCATTGACGTCGATTTGCAGTAGGATTTTGGAACATCTACTTTGTTCGAATATTATGAACTACCTCGAAGACAACGACCTATTAACCAATAGTCAACACGGATTCAGAAAGTAAACACAGCTTGCCCTTTATTCACATGAAGTGTTAAGTGCCATCGACAAGGGATCTCAAATCGATTCCATATTTCTGGATTTCCGGAAGGCTTTTGACACTGTACCCCACAAGCGGCTTGTAATGAAATTGCGTGCTTATGGAACATCTCCCCAATTGTGCGATTGGATTCACGATTTCCTATCAGAAAGGACACAGTTCGTTGTAATTGACGGTAAGTCATCGAGTAAAACAGAAGTGATATATGGCGTTCCACAGGGAAGCGTTATAGGTCCCCTACTCTTCCTCGCGTTTATAAACGATTTAGGAGACAATCTGAGTAGCTTCCTTAGACTGTTCGCTGATGATGCTGTCGTTTATCGGTTAGTGAAGTCAACAGAGGATAAAAAGCAACTGCAAAGCGATTTAGACAAAATTTCTGCATGGTGCGAAAATTGGCAATTGACACTAAATAAAGAAAAGTGTGAAGTAATACACGTGAATACTAAAAGAAATCCGCTGAACTTCAATTTCGCGATAAATCAGTCAAACATTAAGGTCGTAAATTCTACCAAATACCAAGGAGTTACAATTACGAACAACTTTGACTGGAGAGAACACACAGAAAATATTGTGGGGAAGGCGAATCAAAGGTTACGTTTCATTGGCAGAACGTTTCGAAGATGTACCAGCTCCACCAAAGAGACTGCCTACATCACACTTGTGCGTCCTCTCCTGGAGTATTATTGCCCCTTGTGGTACCTTCACCAGGTGGGACTGACGGAAGATATTGAGAAGGTTCGGAGAAGGGCAGCTCGTTTGGTTTTATCACGTTATGGGGGGGGGGGGGAAGCGTCACGGAAATGTTGCACGAATTGGGGTGGAAATCATTAAAAGAAAGACTTTATTCATTGCGGCGTGATCTGTTTGCGAAGTTTCAATCACCGACTTTTAGTTCTGAATGTGAAAATATTTAGCTAGCACCCACCTACGTAGGGAGACATGACCATCCCAATAAAATAAGAGAAATCAGATCGAAAACGGAACGATTTAGGTGTTCTTTCTTCCCGCGCGCTATTAGAGATTGGAACGGTAGAGAAAAGTTATGAAAGTGGTTAATGAACCCTCTGCCAGGCACTTGAATGTGATTTGCAATCTATGTAGATGTAGATGTAGATTAGTTTCCCACTTTGCCTTCCGCACGCGCGCGCTTCGTGCGTCGAGAAGGTACCGGCTGAAACTTTGCAACTATATAAGCAGGACACGGTGCCAGCTGCCGGCAGTCAGTGATTTTACTCCTGATGACGCTGCCGGAGTTCGCTATCGAAAGCTTGGCAATTTTATTCGACGTATACCGATATTTTATTGAACAATGCCACTGCGAAAGATTCCGATGACACATATACAATTACTATCACAACAAAAATCACCTACATCAGGTTGGCTTCCTATATTTTTTATCTGGGGCCGAACTTTTTGAGTGCAACAATTCTTCTTTACGATTAATTCTACAGAATCCCGGTTTTAAACACCAAAGTGCTTCAGGCTCTGAAGTGTTGTACGAACAAGAAGGCAGTTACATGGCAATTCAAATAGTTGCGTGTAGTGAAAGGCATTAATTTCGATGAGATTGTTTTGGTCGGAAAAATATTCGCGAGTGCAGGTAATACTGTTACAAAAGTTTGGAGTGACGACGAAGGAGAAGGCACTGTATACCCATGTATAGCAATCTCCATTAAAAATAATTGTTTTACATTCAGGTACCTACCGTGGCTTTATCTCCAGCTGTCACTCGATATTCAAATCTAAGGAAACGTCTCAGCACCATGGAGAAATAAATCGAAAAACATTTCTAAATTGGTTAGAAAACATGTTGCTACGAAGTTTAGGTAATCCATCAGTAATTATTACCATCATTGTTCCATACCATTCAACCCTGTCCTCTCGAAAGAAGACATTATTCAGTGATTAAGACAACACTCCAACCCCATGAACGACATACATTGCCGAGGTGGGGTGGCTTGCGAGTCTCAGCGATACAGATAGCCGTACCGTAGGTGCAACCACAGAGGAGGGGTATCTGTGGAGAGGCCAGACAAACGTGTGGTTCCTGAAGAGGGCAGCAGCCTTTTCAGTAGTTACAGGGGCAACAGTCTGGATGATTGACTGAGCTGGCCTTGTAACATCAGCTAATGTGGCTTTGCCATGCAGTTACTGCGAACGGCTGAAAGCAAGGGGAAACTACAACCGTTTCTTTTCCCGAGGACATGCAGCTCTCCTGTATGAAAATATGATGATGGCATCCTCTCGGGTAAAATATTCCGGAGGTAAAATAGTTCCCCATTCGGATCTCCGGGCGGGGACTACTCAGGAGGATGTGATCATCAGGAAAGACAATACTGGCATTCTACGGATCAGAGCGTAGAATGTTAGATCCCTTAATCGAGTAGGAAAATTAGAAAACTTTAAAAGGGAAATGGATAGGTTGAAGTTAGATATAGTGGGGATTAGTGAAGTTCGGTTGAAAGAGGAACATGATTTCTGGTCAGGTGAGTACAGGATTATAAATACAAAATCAGTTGGCGGTATTACAGGAGTAGGTCTGATAATGAATAAGAAAATAGGAATGCGGGTAAACTACTATGAGCAACACAGTGATCGCATTATCATAGTAAAGATAGATACGAAGCCAACACCGATTACAGTACTACAGGTTTATATGCCAACTAGCTCTGCCGATGATGAGGAAATTGAAAAATGTATGAGGTGTTAAAGGAAATTATTCAAACAACAAACGGAGAGGAAACCTAAATTGTGATGGGAGACTGGAATTCGGTGGTAGGAAAAGGAAGAGGAGGAAAAATAGTAGGTGAATATGGACTAAGCAGGAGGAATGAAAGAGGAAGTCGCCTGGTTGAATTTTGCACGGATCATGATTTAATCACAACAAACACGTGGTTTAAGAATCACAAAAGAAGGTTGAATCCGTGGAAGAGACTAGGAGTCACCGGAAGGTATCAGATAGATTTTATAATGGTAAAACATAGATTCCGGAACCAGGTTTTAAACTATAAGACATACCCAGGGACAGATATAGACTCTGACCATAACTTATTGCTCATGAACTGTAGGCTGAAACTGAAGAAACTACAGCAAGGTAGGAAAATAAGGAGATGGGACTTGGATTAATTGAGGGAACCTGAAGTTCTTAACAATTTCAGAGGGAGCTTTAGGCAACAATTGACAGAAACGGGGGGAAATAAAACAGTGGAAGAGGAATGGGTAGCATTAAGAGATGAAATAGTGAAGGGAGCAGAGGACTAAGTAGGTAGAAATGGAAGACCTACAAGAAATCCTTGGATATCACAGGAAATAATAAATTTAATTGATGAAAAGAGAAAATACAAAAATGCAGTAAATGAAACAGCCAAAATGGAGTAGACGACTAAGAAATGAGATGGACAGGAAGTGCAAAATGGCTAAGGAGGAGTGGGTAGAAGCAAATCTCTAGAAGAATGTATAAGAAGGGGAAAAGTAGATACTGCCTACAGCAGGAAAATAAGAGACATTTGGGGACAAGAAAAACATCTCTACGAATATGAAGAACGCAGATGGAAAACTAGTTCTCAGCAAAGAAGGGAAAGCTGAAAGGTGGAAAGAGTACATAGAGGAACTATACAAAGGAAATTAACTGGGAGACAATATTGTAGGAAAGGAAGAGGAAGTAGATCAAGATGAAATAGGAGATACTATTCCCTCAGAGCTACTAAAGTTTCTGGGAGAGCCAGCCATGACAAAACTATTTCACTTGGTGTGTAAGATGTATGAGACAGGCGAAATACCCACAGACTTCAATGAAAATTTAATAATAAGTCCAGTGCCAGCTGTCACCAGTGCCACATCGTTACAGCGCTAAGTATCTGAATTTAATTTGTGTCAAATTTAATTTGCCAGTCTAGTTCATTTTCGGTAGTACTGTTTTAAGAGGTTTATTCCCGCGTACTTGCAGATTTCGTTTGTACTACTGTTTTAATAGATTATTCTATCGTATTTGATAAATACCGTTGTGTTTAGTCTTCGTCTTTGACCGGTGTATTTCAAAACAAGTCAGAGACCGTTACTAAGCTCGTTATCAGTCAGTCCAGTGCCAGCTGTCACCAGTGCCACATCGTTACAGCGCTAAGTATCTGAATGTAATTTGTGTCAAATTTAATTTGCCAGTCTAGTAGATATGGGTAGGTCCGAGATTTTAAAGGACTCGGGTCCGGATCTGCATCGAGCTCTGCGGACCTGCATCCAGGTTCCGTGTCCGCCGGACCCGTGTGGGTCCGGCCCTGCAGCCGGCCGGCCGGACGGACCGTGTCTGTCGGGTGGATCCGTGTCCACTGGACCTGCACTGGTACAGCTGCTCAGCCGGCGTATCTATCGAGCGAATCGTGTCTAACCGAGAAGGATTTCAGTTGCGTTACACAGGAATATGTAGAAATTTATTAATATATAGTAATGATGTAAAAGACAGACCAAGTTAACTGTGATAAAAATGTTTTATTGCCAGAAAATCACGAACACTGTCGCATTATAAAATCACAGTCATCATTTGCTATACATGACACCCAGATCACATTAGTATTTTTCTAATTATTTGTATAAAATTAAAATCTTTGTGGACTAAGCTCTTACTGTAAACCACTGCAAGATTGTGTTTTCATCAATGAAGTGAGCTGTCTTAATAGACATTATTCTGATTATTTTATGACGCCTGACATCTGTTCCTCCCGTCAATAAATTTCGAGTTTCCTCTTTTAATTCGTTGTGGATGGCAGGCAACAAACTGCAAGATACTATTTTCTAGTTGGTATATTATATGATTGACAAATTAAATTCATTAGTTTTCGGAACTCTGGATCTTCTATAATCTTAAATTGATGGTATTCTTTTACAATCATTTTTAGTCACTGATTACCAGTTTGCTTGGAACGATAAATTGTAAAGAAATTTGATCTGATAAAGAACTTGAATGCTGAAGTGGACGGTAATATTTGTTCTGAACTGTATGGCACAGATTCAGGTAAAGAATTGTGATTAATTTTATTAAATTACTACTGCTATTTGTGAATTCTTCATTGCTAGGTAAATTTATTTCAAGTGTTTAAGTGTTTTTCCTCTTCACATGTCTGACGAGATTTCCTGTTCGAGTTCTTGGATTGTACGAGAGATCCAGACAGCAATATCGGCATTTACCTTTATTATCTCGGACTGTAAATTGATTCCAAACTTCACTGTTCTTCGGTGGTGGGATAATGAAATCTACGAAAACAAGAAAAAAACTGTTCTATGACACCTGGCCAGCACGGGCACTGATACACGTGTGTATCACAAAAAAGCTTAATTCGTTTGGTAAATAAATCACTGGACCAAGATTACTGTCCATAACATCGTATGCCATGGTCAAAATGGACTTGCAATGTTTGCTTGACAGACATGAGTGCATTGTCCATTCCTTGTTGGCACGCTTTAAAACAATACCATGAAATACACAATAACCGTGAACTCAAATGTTACTACCAACTTTTTTGGGGGCACAATCAATAGTTAGAGTTATTGGGAATAACCTTACAATAATAATCTTCCGTTGAACAATAGTGCAGCACAAATTCAGGAAATCGAACAAAATCACTATGTTTGTTGAGCTGTTTCAGCCACACATCTGTTAGTAATGCGACTCCTGTTAGACGACGCAGCCCAAGGCCAGTACAGTCTCTGACAGAAAAACTACGCCCGTGTGCCAGCCTCGCCTGTTGTGCAGCGAACTGCCAGGCCAGCGTCACACACAGCTGGCGGAATTCGGCGAGCAGGTAGCCGCCCAGCCAAGTCCTGTGAAGTTGGCACCCCTTTTTTGGAAAATGTACATTTTTTTCGGAGTTCTAGACAGATATACAATAGTTCTGGAGTTCTCTGTACAAAATTTAAATAGTTCTGCATAATTTCGCCGAAAAAATAGGAAAAATTACCACAAAATTTAGCTTTTTCAAAATAATTTTCTGCCTAATTGTTCAAACATAGCTCTGATCACAGTTCTAAATAGCTCTCAAAGAGATCTACAGGAAATCCTAATGACATTTTTCTGTGCAGATTATACTTCATGAGATAATTGCAATAATGGGGAATCCATTTACACGCTACTGTGAAGTTGGCACCCCTTTTCTCAAAAATGTGCATTTTTTTCAGAGTTCTAGGCAGATATGCAATAGTTCTGGAGTTCTCTGTACAAAATTTAAATAGTTCTGCACTAATTCGAGAAAAAATTACAAAAAATTGTAACAAATTTTAGTTTTTTCCAAATAATTTTTTGCCTAATTGTTCAAACATAGTTCTGATAACAGTTCTAAATAGCTCTCAAAGAGTTCTGCAGAAAATCCTAATGATATTTTTTTGTCCAGATAATAGTTCACGAGCTAATTGCGTAAATAGGGAGAAAAACTACACAAAATTGCGCCCGAGTCGTGTGAAGTTGGCACCCCTTTTTTCAAAAATGTAAATTTTTTTCAGAGTTGTAGACTGATATGCAATAGTTCTAGAGTTCTCTGTACAAAATTTAAATAGTTCTGCAGAATTTCGTGAAATATCGCAATTCTGAATAGTGGGAGAGCTGTGAAGTTGGCACCCCTTTTTTCAAAAATGTAAATTTTTTTCAGAGTTCTAGACAGATATGCAATAGTTCTGGAGTTCTCTGTACAAAATTTGAATAGTTCTGCAGAATTTCGCCGAAAAAATAGTAAAAATTACCACAAACGTGAGTTTTTTTAAAATAATTATTTGCCTATTAGCGCAAACATAGTTCTGATCACAGTTTTAAATAGCTGTCAAAGAGTTCTACAGGAAATCCTAATGATATTTTTCTGTGCATTTTATACTTTATCAGATAAATGCATTAATGTGGAATCCATTGTCACGTTACTGTAAATTGGCACCATTTTTTTTTAGAAATACACATTGTGTTTGGGGTTCTGTGTACATATACTATAGTTCTAGAGTTCATGTGAATATTTCTATGTAATTGCCCAAAAAAAAAAAATTTTGGAATATCTGATAAGCTGTCTTATTTGTGCCCGTTATTCGAGAAATATACATTTTTCTTAGGTCTTGACAGATATTCTATCCGCTGCACATTCAATTTGTTGTTTTTACGTATGAGTGATTACTGCTTATCGTAAACAAGAACTATTGCACATGTCCCTAGAACTCTGGAAAAAAAAGTATAATTTTTTAGGAAAAACGGGTGCAAATTCCACAGTAGCATGTAAATGAATACTCCATTATTGTAATTATCTCATAAAGTATAATCTTCACAGAAAAATGCTATTAGGATTTCCTGTAGAACTCTTTAACAGCTATTTAAAACTGTGATCAGAACTATGTTTGCGCTAATAGGCAAATAATTATTTAAAAAAAACTAAAAAAACTCAAGTTTGTGGTAATTTTTACTATTTTTTTCGGCGAAATTCTGCAGAACTATTCAAATTTTGTACAGAGAACTCCAGAACTATTGCATATCAGTCTAGAACTCTGAAAAAAATTTACATTTTTGAAAAAAGGGGTGCCAACTTCACACGACTCAGGCGCAATTTTGTGTAGTTTTTCTCCCTATTTACGCAATTAGCTCGTGAACTATTATCTGGGCAAAAAAATATCATTAGGATTTTCTGCAGAACTCTTTGAGAGCTATTTAGAACTGTTATCAGAACTATGTTTGAACAATTAGGCAAAAAATTATTTGGAAAAAACTAAAATTTGTTACAATTTTTTGTAATTTTTTCTCGAATTAGTGCAGAACTATTTAAATTTTGTACAGAGAACTCCAGAACTATTGCATATCTGCCTAGAACTCTGAAAAAAATGCACATTTTTGAGAAAAGGGGTGCCAACTTCACAGTAGCGTGTAAATGGATTCCCCATTATTGCAATTATCTCATGAAGTATAATCTGCACAGAAAAATGTCATTAGGATTTCCTGTAGAACTCTTTGAGAGCTATTTAGAACTGTGATCAGAACTATGTTTGAACAATTAGGCAGAAAATTATTTTGAAAAAGCTAAATTTTGTGGTAATTTTTCCTATTTTTTCGGCGAAATTATGCAGAACTATTTAAATTTTGTACAGAGAACTCCAGAACTATTGTATATCTGTCTAGAACTCCGAAAAAAATGTACATTTTCCAAAAAAGGGGTGCCAACTTCACAGGACTGCCCAGCCACCCCGGCAGGTCGCCTCGGCCTGACCACCCTGCTGTGTTTATGGCGGGCTCCAGCTTTACAACTCCCTGCCACTCCACCACTGCGTTTCCAACTCCGACCGCGCCTGACCTGTTTACTGGCCTGGACCCACAACCGATGCGTGTCCGAGGATGCGTGTCCGACCTGCACTCGGATTTGCATCCATCACTAGCGCAGCTGATGAGGGTCCAAGGATCCGTTTCCATCCGGACCTACCCATCTCTACAGTCTAGTTCATTTTCGGTAGTACTGTTTTAAGAGGTTTATTCCCGCGTACTTGCAGATTTCGTTTGTACTACTGTTTTAATAGATTATTCTATCGTATTTGATAAATACCGTTGTGTTTAGTCTTCGTCTTTGACCGGTGTATTTCAAAACAAGTCAGACCGTTACTAAGCTCGTTATCAGTCAGTCCAGTGCCAGCTGTCACCAGTGCCACATCGTTACAGCGCTAAGTATCTGAATTTAATTTGTGTCAAATTTAATTTGCCAGTCTAGTTCATTTTCGGCAGTACTGTTTTAAGAGGTTTATTCCCGCGTACTTGCAGATTTCGTTTGTACTACTGTTTTAATAGTTTATTCTATCGTATTTGATAAATACCGTTGTGTTTAGTCTTCGTCTTTGACCGGTGTATTTCAAAACAAGTCAGACCGTTACTAAGCTCGTTATCAGTCAGTCCAGTGCCAGCTGTCACCAGTGCCACATCGTTACAGCGCTAAGTATCTGAATTTAATTTGTGTCAAATTTAATTTGCCAGTCTAGTTCATTTTCGGTAGTACTGTTTTAAGAGGTTTATTCCCGCGTACTTGCAGATTTCGTTTGTACTACTGTTTTAATAGTTTATTCTATCGTATTTGATAAATACCGTTGTGTTTAGTCTTCGTCTTTGACCGGTGTATTTCAAAACAAGTCAGAGACCGTTACTAAGCTCGTTATCAGTCAGTCCAGTGCCAGCTGCCACGAGTGCCGCAGCGTTAACAGCGCTAAAGCTGCCGGACTCAGTTTTGTTGATTCGACAGTGTAGTTACCACTGACCACAGTTAAGTCAGCAGCCAGCCGCCTTCATTAGAATACTAGGCTCCTTTAAAGTTGTTAATTGCTGTTAATTGTATCGATAGGATGGATAGGATGTGTGCCTGCTGTGTGCGGACGCAGGAGGAGTTGGCCGCGGTTCGCGAACAGCTGAGCGTGCTGTTGGCTACGGTCAGCCGTCTTCAGGCTGCTGTCTCGGGGTGTAGCGATGGTGGGGAGTCTGGTGCGTCGAGTGGGACACCTCAGGTGTCTCACGCTACGCTCTCTTTCCCTGCTACCGAGGCACCTTCAGGTGTACCGGACGTCGTCGAGCCGCCTTCTCCGCAAGGGGAGTGGCGGGTTGTACGGCGTTCGCGTCGCTCGAGGCGGAAGGCCAATGTGGAGGCTGGACGTCCGTCCGCGCCCGTTCGTCCTGTGAGTGAAAGTGTGGCCACTCCTTCAGCAGGGTCCGAGCAGGTGCACGGGGGGAGGGGATTATTAGTTATTGGGAGCTCCAATGTCAGGCGCGTGATGGAGCCCCTTAGGCAGATAGCGTCCAGATCTGGAAGGAATTCCAACGTGCACTCGGTGTGTTTGCCGGGGGGCCTCATCCGAGATGTGGAGGCGGCCTTGCCGGCGGCTATCGACGGTGCGGGGTGCAGTCGACTGCAAGTCGTAGCTCACGTCGGCACCAATGACGCTTGTCGCTTGGGTTCTGAGGACATCCTCAGGTCCTACGAGCGGCTGGCGGAATTGGTGAAGGCTGCTGCCTTCGCACGCGGGGTGCAAGCAGAGCTGTCGATTTGCAGCATTGTTCCCAGGGTTGATCGGGGTCCTTTGGTTTGGAGCCGAGTGGAGGGTCTGAACCAGAGGCTTCGCCGACTCTGTGACAGTCATGGCTGCAGATTTCTGGATCTGCGTTATCGGGTGGGGAATTGTAGGGTGCCCCTAGATAGATCAGGGGTGCACTACACTAAGGAAGCGGCTACTCGGGTAGCAGAGTACTTGTGGAGTGCACATGGGTTTTTTTTAGGCTAATCGCTAACTCTGATGAGCACTCGCCTGTCAGCATTCAAACAGCGAATTCAGGCCACGTTTGGAACAAAAATTCGAACATAAATATATTAGCCGCGAACTTACAGAGTATTAGAAACAAAGTTCCCGAATTTGCAGCGCTGCATGGAAGTTATTGCGCTCAGATAGTTTTAGGCACCGAAAGCTGGCTAAATGATGATGTGGAAAGTTCAGAAATATTTAGCGAAGCGTGGAATGTATATCGGAAAGATAGATCTGATACAACCGGAGGAGGAGTGTTCATCGCTGTGGACAAAGATATTGTTTCTACTGCGATCGAGGTTGAAAGTAATTGTGAAGTTATCTGGGCACGCATAACAGGTCTAAAAGAAGTAAAGTTAATAGTTGGTTGTTTTTACCGGCCCCCCAGTGCTGCCGTAGCAGTTTTAGAATCATTCAAGGAAAGTCTACACCAGGTAGTGCATAGGTATCCGGGCCATGCAATATTAGTCGGAGGTGACTTCAACCTTAAGAGTATAGATTGGGACCTCGCTAGTTACATTTCAGGCGGTACAGACAAGCAGTCTTGCGACCTACTTTTGGACACATTCTCCGAAAACTGTCTTGAGCAGTTAAACCGGCAACCCACGCGCAATGGAAATATTCTAGACCTTATAGCCACAAACAGGCCTGACCTTATTAACGATGTCTGTGTAGAGACAGGAATTAGTGATCATGATATCATCATAGCGTCGATGGTGACCAAAGTTCATAAACCAGTCAAGAAGGCTAGGAGCGTGTTTTTGTTGGGAAAAGCCGACAAGCAAATGTTACGATCGCACTTAGAAAATGAATGGGCATCGTTTAATTCTGGGACTATGGATGTAGAGGACTTGTGGACTAAATTTAAATGCATTGTTAATGAAGGGTTAGAGAAATATGTGCCAGTAAAGACGATTAAGGATGGAAAAGATCCACCGTGGTATAATAATAATTTTAGAAAGCTGCTGAGAAAGCAAAGGCTGTTGCACTCTCGATTCAAAAAAAGAACACGCAAATGATGACAGGCAAAAGTTAGTAGAGATTCGTGCGTCTATAAAAAGATCGATGCGTGAAGCATACAATAATTATCACAGCCATACCTTAGCAAAAGATCTTTCCGAGAACCCGAAAAAATTCTGGTCCTATGTAAAATCGATAAGCGGGTCAAAGCCCACTGTCCAGTCACTAGTTGATCATTCCGGGGCAGTAATAGAAGAAAGCAAACGGAAAGCTGAAGTTCTAAATTTAACCTTTAAGAAATCTTTCACGCAGGAGGACCGCACAAATATACCATCATTTGATCAACGTACTAATTCCGAAATGGGGGACATAGCAATAGGTATTTCCGGTGTAGAGAAGCAGCTGAGAGAGCTAAATACGAAAAAGTCTGCTGGTCCGGATGGAATACCAGTTCGGTTTTACAAAGACTATTCTGCAGCATTGGCCCCCTACTTAGCTTGCATTTATAGCGAGTCTTTAATTCAGCGCAAAGTTCCTAGTGATTGGAAAAAAGCGCAGGTGACTCCCGTGTATAAGAAAGGAAAGAGAACTGACCCATACAATTACAGGCCAATATCGTTGACATCGGTTTCATATAGAATTTTGGAGCATATTCTCAGTTCGAATATAGTAAATTTCCTTGAAACGGAAAAGCTTCTTTCCATGAATCAGCACGGGTTTAGGAAACATCGTTCATGTGAAACTCAGCTTGCCCTTTTCTCACATGACATCTTGCGAGTCATGGACGAAGGGCAACAGGCGGATTGTGTTTTTCTCGACTTCAAAAAGGCGTTCGACACGGTGCCACACTGCAGACTGCTAACGAAGATACGAGCTTATGGAATAGGTTCACAGATTTGTGACTGGCTGGAAGACTTCCTAAGTAATAGAACGCAGTACGTTGTCCTCGACGGCGAGTGTTCATCAGAGACGAGTGTATCGTCAGGCGTGCCCCAGGGGAGTGTGATAGGACCGCTATTGTTTTCTATCTACATAAATGATCTGATGGACAGAGTAAGTTGTAATTTGCGGCTGTTTGCTGATGATGCTGTGGTGTATGGGAGGGTGTCGTCTGTAACTGACTGTAATAGCATACAGGTTGACTTAGACAAAATTTCTAGTTGGTGCGAAGAATGGCAGCTAGCTCTCAATGTAGAAAAATGTAAGGTGATGCGCATGAGTAGAAAAAACAATCCTATAATGTTCGAATACAGCATCAGTAGTGAGCTTCTTGATGCGGTCGCGTCGTTCAAATATCTAGGCGTAACATTGCAGAGCGATATGAAATGGAACGAGCATGTAAGGACAGTTGTGAGTAAGGCGGACAGCAGACTTCGGTTTATTGGGAGAATTTTGGGAAGATGTACTTCACCTGTAAAGGAGACCGCGTATAAAACGCTTGTACGACCACGTCTTGAGTATTGCTCAAGTATTTGGGACCCGCAGCAGATCGGTTTGAAGGAAGACATAGAGGCGGTTCAGAGGCGAGCAGCTAGATTTGTTACCGGTAGGTTCGACCAATGCGCGAGTGTCACGGAAATGCTCCGACAACTCAATTGGGGATCGCTGGAAGAAAGACGACGTTCTTTTCGTGAATTTCTGTTAAGTAAATTTAGAGGGCCGGAATTTGAAGCTGAGTGTAGTACGATCTTGCTGCCGCCTACTTACATTTCGCGTAAAGACCACAAAGACAAGATAAGAGAAATTAGGGCTCGTACGGAGGCATATAGGCATTCTTTTTTTCCTCGTTCAATTTGGGAGTGGAATAGGAAAGGAAATGCCTAGTAGTGGTACAGTGTACCCTCCGCCACGCACCTTACGGTGAATTGCGGAGTATGTATGTAGATGTAGAATGAAAATTTAATAATCCCCATTCCAAAGAAATCAGGCACAGACAGCAGTGAAAATTACAGAACCATCAGTTTGATAAGTCATGGTTGAAAAATTTTAATACGAATTATCTACTGGAGAATGGAAAAGCTAGTAGAAACTGACATCGGGGAAGATCAGTTTGGATTCAGGAGGAACGTAGGAACCCGGGAGGCAATACTCACTTTACGTCTTATCTTAGAAGATAGATTAAGAAAAGTCAAACGTTCATTTTTAGCTTTTATAGATTTGGAAAAAACTTTTGACATTCTTTATTGGAATACACTCCTTCAAATTCTGAAGTCAGCAGGGGTAAAATACAGGGAAAAGAGAGTTGTTTACAACTTTTACAATAGCCAGACCGCAGTTATTAGACTCGAAGGGCATGAAAGGGAAGCACCAGTTGGGAAGGGAGTAAGACAGGGTTGTAGCCTTTCTCCGATGTTATTCAGTTTTTACATCGAGCAGGCGGTGAAGGAAAGGTAGGAAAAATTTGGAATAGGGATTAAAGTTCAGGGTGAAGAAATAAAAATATTGCGTTTTGATGATGACATTGTAATTCTGTCAGAGGCAGCAAAGGACCTGGAAGAGCAGTTGAATGGAATGGACAGTGTGTTCAAGAGAGCGTATAAAATGAACACTAACAAGAGCAAAACAAAGATAATAAAATGCAGTCTTAGAAAATCAGACGATGCTGAAGGAATTAGATTAGGTAACGAAACAATGAAGGTGGTAGATGAGTTTTGGTACTTAGGTAGTAAAATAACATGCGATGGTCGCAGTACAGAGGATATAAAATGCAGAATGGCAATGGGAAGAAAAGCATTTTTGAAAAAGAGAAATTTGCTAACATGAATATTAATTTAAGTGTAAGGAAGTCTTTTCTGAAGGCATTTGTGTGGAGTGTCGCCTTGTACGGGAGTGAAACATGGACGATAAGCAGTGCGGACAGGAAGAGAATAGAGGCTTTTGAAATGTGGCGCTACAGAAGAATGCTGAAGATTAGGTGGGTAGATCGCATAACTAATGAAGAGGTACTGAACAGAATTGGTGAGAAAAGGAATTTTTGGCATACCCTGACTAAAAGAAGGGATCGCTTGGTAGGACACATTCTTAGACATCCTTCGAGGAATCGTAAATTTAGCATTGGAGGAAAGTGTGTGGGGTAAAAATCGCAGAGGGAGACCAAGAGACGCGTATAGTAAGCAGATTAAAGTGGATGTGGGTTGCCGTTCTTATGAGGAGATGAAAAGGCTTGCTAAGGATAAAGTAGGGTGGAGAGCTGCATCAAACCAGTCTCCGGATTGAAGACCATAACAACAACAACCATTATTCTGGGTAAATGTAATGTAAAATTATTAGAACTTGTATCACTTCACAAAACACAATTCCCAAAGAATGCCAGGACGAAGTAGCTTATAAATATGGACGTAGAGTGATAAGACTACTTCCATATTAGTACCACGTTAATGCAATTGACCTTCGTTGGCTGAAAAACTAACTTTTTCAGGGCTTGGAAAATGTCATCGACATGGACTGGATAGTTGTTGTGATGCAGATGAAGCGAGTAATCGACGAATCGTGGCACAGTGAAGGTCTTCTGGAAGACAGGGTTACGACCTCTAGCTGCTCAGCCACTTCGGGAAGTCCGAGTGATTCTGAAATGAGTAGTACCTTCACTCTTTCGGACGATGCACCTGTCTGCTGTTAGCGATAGTTGGAAGTATGTAGGCAGAAGAAATTTAAATACTTTTGAATCGTAAGCTGCATTCATGCAATGTATATGTCATGAATGTGTGACACACATAACCTGAAATGCGTCAACTCAAGAAGAAAGTGTAACGATAAATTCATTTAATCAAGGGAGCGATAAATTACAGTATGATTTAAATGTTGATTTTTGTTTAGAATTTGAGCGTAGAGGTTAATTTTAAATTATATTCTCCATTCGGATGTTTGCAAAGCTACAGTGTTAATGCGTTCATTTTTTCAGTTAGTTCAAGTAATCTTTAACTGTAAATAATTTCAATAGAATATGGAGTAATAGAGTAATTTATTTCATTACGATGGTGGACAGAAGATTCATGACATATTATTGCTATTTTCAATCAATTTATTCAATTACTCCTAGGTACATATCATTACGAGAAAACTAAAAACAACTATCTCACGTTAATTACTTGAATGTGTCGTAGAAGGACAGATAAAATTATTTACAGATTTCAATAACATTGTTGCTAACTCATTCTTTTCTGTCAGGCCTGGTGGTCTTGGGGCTAAAGAGCTTTACTGGAAACCGAAGTGTCGCTGGTTCGAGACCCGATCAGACCTCGGATTTTTTCATACTGCGTTTTAACCCATCCTTCACCTCTCAACGATGTGAGGAGTCGCCAGAAACAACACGTGGTTCGGATTCCACGTTAAGCTGTAGGTCCCCTTTCCCCGGTTGGATAACTGAGGTAGGCTAGGGACACGCAAGTCGCCGAAGTGGCGTCCAATTGAAAGACTTGCACCAGGTCAATGAGACACACGAGATTATTATTATTCTTTGCTGATATTGCGGTACTAAACTGCCTGTCACCAGTAGTCTCAGTTACAGTGCACTTAATCTCTAAACTAGTTTGTTTGTCTCTTCCATTACCGACTTTTGCTTCCCTCTTTAACGTTGCGTCAACATTAATAATTTTTGGGTAAGATTTGAGACACATACGAAAATAGTTTATTAAATTTTTCGTGTTCCTGTTTGTCATTTTATATAGCAAATTAACACACAAAAAACTGGTTCTTTTATATGCATTATGACATATTCCGTCATTTTCGTTTTTTTTTTATGTAACAGTTATAGAAAAAATAGTTGCGGTTCACGCTTTATTTTCGATGTTGGACATCACAGCCTTATTAAATCGTGTTATGAACTGACTACAGCCGTGGCCCTACATCCCGTTAGTGGCCTACTGCGAATGGCGAAAACTCTGAAAGGTAAACAGTGTGGTGTTTACAACGGATCTCAAAATGTTTGTAAATCTATCGGCGAGCAACTGCGCGCTCCGCAGCGAGGCGCTTTAGACCGCTCGACTACTCCACCGCGGCACAACAGATTTCCCTTTGAATTATGTCTCAGACACAATACCTAAGAGAAGTGTGTACCTACAATGTAGTAATTTAATGTATGAACAAACAGCAATCAGTCCATCTTTAACAATAAATTTCCCCTTAATTTCTAACTGAGAGGAGGGACTATAATACAAAGAAAATGGATATCATTTTAATTTTCGGAATAAAACCATAATAAATTCAGAATTAAAAAATTGTTATTATTGAGTAAATGATAGAAATTACAAACAATATTCCTACAGAGATAGCACGGATAAATTCACTGCTCAATGACCAAAAAAAAAAAAAAAAAAAAAAAAAAAAAAAAAAAAAAAAAAAAAAAAAAAAAAAAAAAAAAAAAATTGCTTTCTTTTTTACTATATATGAATATGTAGGAATCACAATGGAATCTTAATGAGACGATTGAGGATGCTTCTGCTGACATAATTTTGAAACGTTGAGTACTCTACTTGACAACTGGAGACGCAGTGTCATACAGCATTTACAAAATTTCGGTACTTAGTTTTATTGGCGGTATAGATCGCGAAATGGAAGTGGAAGTCCGGATAAGTACTCTCAAAATGACTCACGCGCAAATTACATACTAATCGTTACCTTCCTCTGTCTCGATATCCCCATTTCTAACTATCTTATGTTGTGTTAACGTATTTTTGTTTTTCTAGTACCACAGCACACTGAGACTAATGGAAAGCTTTCAGAGTCTTCAGATAATAAATCCGACTGCGGGGCTTCATGTGAGTGGTATTCATTTTGCAGTCCTGTCTCCATGTTGGAATTACCCAATTTACTGGTGAAAAAGCAAATGATAAAAGAGGTTGTGCACTGACGGAGAATGTTTAACATCGAACGACGTCTCGGACCACATATGTGGCAGCAAACGCTGTCATTGGTGGACTCATATCCCACTAATTCGGAATATCATGCGCAGAAGGTTACTGCGCAGCGGTACTGAATAAGCTACGAGACTTACAAGGTTCGTTCCAGCAGCTACCAGACGACTACTTTCAAGCGCCAAGAAACAGGTGTTACTGCGCATGCGCAGCTACTATAACGTAAAAACCCTTGTTTGATACTTGCACTGCTGGAACGCTTTTTGCACTGTTTCTGGCTGCAGGCGAAGTTGAGGTTAAATGAATAATTAAAATACTTTTCTTCCTAATAACGAAGAAGTGTAAACGAGAAATATCTGATCTCAAGTGGGATTGCAGTGACTTCGAGATAATCGAAAAACACGCTACAAACACACAGGTATCACATGATGGCAACCCCCAACTCTAACTCAGACCTTTCTGCTCATGCGCAAAATGGCAGCTTGACCGCGCCAGAAATATTTTTCCGGGTAGCGTCTGGCTGCTTGCGGCAACTGCTGGAACACCAAACAGCCACACTCCAAGTAGCCAGAAGCGGGAGAAGGCGCTGCTGGAACACAATTTCAGCGTGGCGCATGCGCGTCAAGCAGTCTGGCAGCTGCTGGAACGAACCTACAGATCCTCACTTTGAAAGCGTAATCACTGCTGGGAACACCACCTGATGTAGTTTCCACACGAGATAAATGGTGATGAATTTGATTTTCACATTGTTTTAATTAATAATTTACTCATTCTCTCACAAGTTTTGGTAAAAGATGACTGCGGACCCCCTTGAAGGAATCGGCGGACCCGTAAGAGCAGACTTGCGCATAATAGTTCGCGATCAGGATCGCTCACTTTAGTTCGTTCTTTTAGTTTGCCCGCTCCCAGTGACGGCTGAGCGGCGTGGTCTGCGCATACAGGTGGAGGGGGAAGTTTCCCCACCTAGCTGCTTCATGCGCTTGCTGCTTGAACCGCTAAAGATATCACTCAAAGCAAAAGAAGCAGTTTGTGGATAATTTCTTGCGTTTAAGTTTAGAGTTATCTCTATATCTTGGCATTATGGAATTTATTAATCAGATATTGCAGAGTGCAGAATACTTAAAAGCAGACATTTTGTAGCACTGAACTATGTAATCTAGCAGGCAGACGCTAACCTCGAAATGGCTCTCATCAGCAGAAGGCAAACATGTGATTTTTAATTCTGCTGCGCGCCCTCTCGCTATTGCCCGTCGGTCTTCGGAAAAGAATCCAACGAACTAAGAAGCGAGATAGTTTGGCATAATAGTTCGCGACCGGTAACGCGTGTTTTAGTTCGCGACCGATTGCACATATTTTAGTTAGGGGCCGATTGCACATATTTTAGTTCGCGACCGATCGCGCTTTTAGTTCGCGACCGATCGCGCATAGGAGGTATGTCCACAAAGTAAGTTCCGGTTGGTTATAAAAACCAAACGTGAACAGATACAGAAAAAATATTTATTGTACAAAAACCTGCAACTGTTCAACTACTTTTCTACATAACTTCAGAAATTTTGTAGGCACTTGTCTTAGGGTGGGACAAGTTTTTCTGTGCTTTCTTCATAGTAGGTTGCCGCCTCTGTATTCAACCATGTGGCAAACATGTTCTTACAGCTCATCATCGTTGAAGTGTTGACCACCAACGTCAGATTTTAGGTGTAAGAAGAGATGAAAGGAGTCTTCTTCTTCCCTTCACGTTGCCGCCCGATCTCACAAGCCGAATTTGACCAAACAACTCTTACGGGAATATCACTGGGACGTGTTTGATCATCCTCCGTACAGTCTCGTTCCTAACGACTTTCATATTACACCTAAAACCTGTCCATGGTGGTCAACACTTCAGCGATGACGACGAGCTGAAAGAACATGTTACAACACGGTTGAATACACAGGCGGCAACCTTCTACGAAGAAGGCATACAAAGACTTCTGCCACGCTATGACAAATGCCTACAAAATTTCGGAAACTATGTAGTAAAGTAGTTTAATCTATATCTATATATAAAAGGCTTGTGTGTGTACGTGCTGACACATTTTTCTCCATGACCACATACTGCCACCCACTCGTGGTTGTGGTGGTAGATAGCCCTTGATCTAATGATGTAGTGAGGGAGTTTGGTCGCGGTGCGTGGCAAAATATGCAATAAATACTGTTAGGAAAAGCTATATACTCTGTGACTTACGAACTTTACGGTACGAGTCAAAATCTGTTTATTCTTTCAATCGTCAGACAATGCGGTCCTTTCAGACTTCAATAACGACGAGGAATGTCAAATACGCATTTTTTTTTTTTTTTTTTTTTTTTTTTAAATAGATCAGATGTTTCCGTCAACCACACATTACCGACTATGAACAGAGACACAAAACAAAGATAAAAATCCAGATAGACTCAAACATAAAAAATACTCGCGGAACATTGATCACTGCCGTGGAAGCGTGGTGGAAACACAGACATACATTAATGATATAGCCGCGACACTCTCTGCTGTGAAACTATGCGACGCAGTCCTACTCATATCCCTGCGGCCTCCTGTGATAATGTTGGCAACAGATGTCGAATAACGAGAATCATGTGACATCGTCATAAGCCAATCGCGTGACACGCAAATATTTTGTCGTGAAATCAAGCATACAGCAGGAACAGCAGTATTTATCTACACTCTATGTGGTTCGGTCATCTTTGAAACGATTTTATATCGTGTTATTGATGTTGCCAACATAAAAACACGAGGCCGCCAGTATAGAAAGTAAAATTTTACCGAATCAGATACATCCGTTGTTGTCACATCTCATTATGACCAGCTCTTTCACGCGAAACTCTTTTGTATAGAGTCTCATGATTCACACAGTCTTAGAATTCATTCCAAATTCCTATTCAAGAAGATATTTGTGAAAACTGTTACAAATCGATATTCGCACTTATCCAATATCGTTTTCAGAAATGTAATTTGCTGCTGCTGTTGCAATGTGTAACTTTATGAACACAACCTAACATTGAATTTACATTGTTCCGAAGCACGGACTTAAATTAATTTCACTCTTAGTATGAAAAACTTTATGAACATTCATCGTTTTCGACAATGACTTCTACTTAAATTTGACATATTGGCTAGGAGAGCTAAGTTTATTGACAGACAGATCCAACATGGATTGTTTTTTTGCTGACCTACGTTCGGAACCCAAAGAACCATGATATACACAGGACGTTCTTTAACAACCGTTGCGAAGCACTGGCATATAAGCTAGTAGTTGTATATTTCCGTACAATAAATATTTTTCTGTATCTGTACACGTTTGTTTTATATAACCAAACGGAACTTACTTTGTGGACATACCTCGTATTTTAGTTCGCGACCTATCGCGCATATTTTAGTTCGCTACCGGTAGCTCTCCTTTTAGTTCGCAGCTCGGCCGCGAAGTAGGTCGCTCTTTTTAGTTCGTCCGCTCTTTTTGCCTTTTGCTACCGCTGCTAAAAGTACAGCTGAGCTGCATCTCAGCTCGAAATGACGGCAACTGGCAGAAGGGAATCACGCGATTATGCGCGCTCTCGCGTCCTCTCGCTGTTATCCGCCAGCCTTCGGAAAAAGATCGGACGAACTAAGAGGCTAGGGATCTGCGAACCAGTTCGCGTAGTTTTCCTGTGGGAACGCTCTTCCGAACTAGTTCGTTCGCGAACTACGCAAGCCTATCTAAGAGGTCCGCGGAGCACACTGTGGGGATCCCTGGTCTCGTGGCGTCCCTGCGAGTGTGTCGCGCTGCTCGCGGACTGCTGGAGCACGCCGCTGCACAGGCGTCGATCTCGGTGCTACGGCGTCCGCCGCCTGCTTACGTAAGCGGCTGCACAGGTGCGGCCGCCACGCCCTGCCGCCTGGCCAATGGCAGCGCGCGCCGCCGTCTTTTGTCCACAGCCCGCGCGCTGATTGGACGGCGCCGTTATTTATGGCCGGCCGATCGAGGCCTTGGACGACGTTAATTTGACGCTGGCCGCGCCGCCGAGTGACACAATAAAATCTCGCTTTGCGCTCCTTTTATTCGCATTATTGGCCGAAGGACCGCACCAGAAACTGCTGGCCTTGAAAGCGCGCCTCGTGATATTGCACCCACATGTGTGTACTCGCTGAGTGAGGCGGAGTCCTCTTTGTCTCCACTGGGCAGGGTCGGCCCGTGGCCGTGGGGCCCGCCTCCGGATTAGTTCTACATCTACATACATACTCCGCAATCCACCGTAAGGTGCGTGGCGAAGGGTACACTGTATCACTACTACACATTTCCTTTCCTATTCCACTCCCAAATAGAACGAGGAAGAAAAGAACGCCTATATGCCTCCGTACGGCCTCTAATTTCTCTTATCTTGTCTTTGTAATCACTACGCGAAATGTAAATAGGCGCGAGCAATGTCGTACTACACTCAGCTTCAAATTCCGTCCCTCTAAAAGTCCTCAACAGAAATTCACGGAAAGAACGTCGTCTTTCCTCCAACGATCCCCAATTGAGTTGCCGGAGCATTTCCGTGACACACGCGCATTGGTCGAACCTACCAGTAACAAACCTAACTGTTCGCCTCTGAACTGCTTTTATGTCTTCCTTTAAAGTGATCTGCTGCGGGTCCCAAACACTTCAGCAATACTCATGAGGTGGCCGTACAAGCGTTTTATACTCGCTCTCCTTTACAGGTGAAGTACGTCTTCCCAAAATTCTCCCAATAAACCGAAGTCGGCTTTACTCAGAACTGTCCTTACATGTTCGTTTCATTTCATATCGCTCTGCATTGTTACGCCTAGATATTTGAACGACGCGACTGCATCAAGAAGCTCACTACTAATGCTGTATTCGAACATTATGGGATTGTTTTTCCTACTAATGTGCATCACCTTACATTTTTCTACGGCCGGCCGCGGTGGCCGAGGAGACTGAGGCGCTCCAGTCACGGTCTGCACGGCCACTACGGTCGGGGGTTCGAATCCCCCCTCTGGCATTGATATTTGTGCCGTCCTTAGTATTAGTTAGTTCATAAGTAGTTTGTAAGCTTAGCGACTGATGACCCCGTAGTTAAGTCCCATAAGTTCTACAAACATTTGAACATTTGAACATTTTTCTGCATTGAGAGCTAACTGCCATTCTTCGCACCAGCTAGAAATTTTGTCTAAGTCATCCTCTATGCTCTTACAGTCAGTTAAAGACGACACCCTCCCATACATCACAGCATCATCAGCAAACAGCCGCAAATTACAATTTACTCTGTCCATCAGATCATTCATATAGATGGAAAATAATAGCGGTCCTATCACACTCCCCTGTGGCACGCCTGACGATACACTCGTCTCTGATGAACACTCGCCGTCGAGGACAACGTACTGCGTTCTATTACTTAGGAAGTCTTCCAGCCAGTCGCAAATCTGTCAACCTATTCCATAAGCTAGTATATTCGTTAGCAGTCTGCAGTGTGGCACCGCGTCGAACGTCTTTAAGAAGCCGAGAAAAACACAATCCGCCTGTTGCTCTTCATCCATGGCTCGCAAGATGTCATGTGAGAAAAGGGCAAGCTGAGTTTCACATGAACGATATTTCCTAAACGTGTGCTGATTCACATAAAGAAGCTTTCCCGTTTCAAGGTAATTTACTATATTCGAACTGAGAATATGTCCAAAATTGTACATGAAACTGATGTCAACGATATTGGCCTGTAATTGTGTGGGTCAGTTCTCTTTCCTTTCTTATAAACGGGAGTCACATGCGCTTTTTTCCAATCACTAGGAACTTTGCGCTGAATTAAAGATTCGCGATAAATGCGAGCTAACTAGGGGGCCAATGCCGCAGAATACTCTTTGTAAAACCGAATGGTATTCCATCCGGACCAGCTGACTTTTTCGTATTTAGCTCTCAGCTGCTTCTCTACACCGGAAATACCTATTGCTATGTCCCCCATTTCCGAATTAGTACGTTGATCAAATGGTGGTACATTTGTGCGGTCCTCCTGCGTGAAAGATTTCTGAAAGGTTAAATTAGAACTTCACCTTTCCGTTTGATTTCTTCTATTACTGTCCCGGAATGATCAACTAGTGACTGGACAGTGGGCTTTGACCCACTTATGGATTTTACGTAAGACCAGAATTTTTTCGGGTTCTCGGAAAGATATTTTGCTAAGGTATGGCTGTTGTAATTATTGTATGCTTCACGCATCGATCTTTTTATGGACGCACGAATCTCTAATAACTTTTACCTGTCATCATTTGCGTGTTCGGAGTTCCCTCTAGTTCCGTGGACGTTGTTATTTGACAGGGTCAGCTCCCACTAGAAATTCGGTGATGTAATTTCATCCCGAGTATCTTTTTCAGCATTATTTCAAACAGGTAGAATACTGTACGACCAAACTTTTGTGTAGAACGAAAGTGATCGCGCCCATTGTCCACCGTTCCGTCAGAGAGACACACGATGTTCCTTTGAGCTGCGAGTATCGGGGCGAGGGCTTGTTGCGACTCTCCTCTTACTCCTGCCATATTGACTTTAAGTAACCGGTTTTCGGCCTACTTTAAAGTCTTACGATGGACTTGTAAGCCGAAAACCAATAAACTGAATCAAAATGAACTCGTATAACAGATACAAAATTGTACTTCGAAGTCAATATGATGTTCTACCAAGAAGCGACAGTATAATCAGTGACAATGCCTTCATTTATCTTTACGCTTTGTTTGGGTTAAATTTCGACAGATGGATATCCATACCCAATAAAAATTGTAGAGAAGAAATATGGCATTTTTATTGCAATTGGTCTATACTAGTCTTGTGTAGTTCGCGCACGAACTAGTTCGGAAGAGCGCTCCCACAGGCGAACTACGCGAAATAGTTCGCAGATCCCTCGCCTCTTAGTTCGTCCGCTCCTTTTCCAAAGACTGACGGGGAACAGCGAGAGGACGCGAGAGTGCGCAGAATCGCGTGATTCCCTTCTTTCAGTTACCGTTATTTCGAGCTGAGATGCAGCTCAGCTGTATTTTCATAGACATTACCCAAAAATACGAGTAATAGCACATGCTTGGGCAACACTAATCATTATATGAAGAAACTGTGATAACCAAAGAAAATCCTCTTTTAGTAGCAGTAACAAAAGCCAAAACGAGCGGACGAACTAAAAAGAGCGGCCTACTTCGCGGCCGAGCTGCGAACTAAAATATGCGCGATCGGTCGCGAACTAAAACATGCGTTACCGCTCGCGAACTATTATGCCAAACGTATCTCGCTTCTTTTCCGAAGACCGACGGGCAATAGCGAGATGGGTGCGAAGCAGAATTAAAAATCACATGTTTGCCTTCTGCTGATGTGAGTCATTTCGAGGTGAGCGTCTGCCTGTTAGATTACATAGTTCAGTGCTACAAAATTTCTGTTTTTAAGTGTTATGCACTCTGAAATTTATGACTAATAAATTCCATAATGCCAAGATATAGAGATAATTCTAAACTTAAACGCGAGAAATTATCCACAAACTGTTTCTTTCGGTTTGCGTGATATCGTAGCGGCTCAAGCAGCAAGCGCAAGAAGCAGCTAGGTAGGGGAACTTCTCCCTCCACCTGCCTGCGCAGACCACGCCGCTCAGCCGTCACTGGGAGCGGACGAACTAAAAGAGCGAACTATGCGCTCCCGATTGCGAACTATTATACGCAAGTCTAGTCTATACTACCACTTCCTGAACATTATTATAGCTCCTGAAACACTCTGTGCATACGAGATGTGAAAGAAATTCAAATGTTTGTAAATCTGTGTGACTTAACTAGTGAGATTAACAGTTTCTACGCTTAGAAACTAGTTTAACCTAAGGACAACATAAGACACCCATGCCCGAGGAAGGATTCGAACTTCTGACAGGGAGCAATCGCGCACTCTGCATCAAGGCGTACAAAGACCTCGGCCAGAGACGAACAGCCACATTTCAGTGAGCAGGAGACAGGCACACCCTTATCAAACAAATTCGCGGCTTGGCTTGGTTCGTTAGCGGGGCTCCTCGCTCGGACGTCTGAGCATTCCGTCTCCAATGACCTAGCTGTCGTCGGGATGTTAAACTGTAAGCTTCCTTCCTTCCGTCTGAGAATGTACGAAGCAACTTCTTACGCACCGTATTCCGTCTGAAAGCGATCGTACACGTGCATCTTGTGCAAGTGGTCTCGTTTATACGGTAAGCAGCCGGTGGAAACATTGATCATGGGTACTCTTCTAAGTTCTCACTTCCGGTGTAGAACGGGCTTTAAATTCCCACCAGTCGCACGCTACGGCCGAAGCGCCCCCTTTTTTTCTTTATTGTATTTTAATGCCCCGTGGGGCAGGCTGGCATGCTGCTCTTCAGGCCAGTGTACATATGAGTTTGACAGGCTGTAATGTTAGTTTAAAACAGTAGATAATAATGTTGAATCTAAAAAGAAAAAAAAAAAAAAGGATAAAAATTAGCGAATTAAAGAAAATGAAATGAAGGTTTGAAAATACACATAATAAGAATTAAAAACACAGATTTTACACAGTGAATTATGACAACAGAGAGACAAGAAAAAAATATAGCAACACGTTGTTCTGCCTATGCGGCGGTTGCTGAAGTCTTAAAATCACGCTCACCACTTGACACTGACACAACACTTTAGCACGGTTCACTGTTTAAAACACGATTAAAATCTACATCTACATCTACATAGATACTCTGCAAATCACATTCAAGTGCCTGACAGAGGGTTCATTAACCACTTTCATAACTTTTCTGTGCCGTTCCATTCTCTAATAGCGCGCGGGAAGAAAGAACACCTAAATCGTTCCTTTTTCGATCTGATTTCTATTATTTTATTGGGATGGTCATATCTCCCTAAGTAGGAGGGTGCTATCAAAATATTTTCACATTCACAAGTAAAAGTCGGTGACTGAAACTTCGCAAACAGATCACGCCGCAATGAATAACGTCTTTCTTTTAATGATTTACCCCCCAATTCGTGCAACATTTCCGTGACGCTTTCCCCCCGTAACGTGATAAAACAAAACGAGCTGCCCTTCTCTGAACCTCCTCAATGTCTTCCGTCAGTCCCACCTGCTGATGGTTCCACAAGGGGCAACAGTACTCCAGGAGTGGACGCACAAGTGTGATATAGGCAGTCTCTTTGGTGGAGCTGGTGCATCTTCGAAGCGTTCTGCCAATGAAACGTAACCTTTGCTTCGCCTTCCCCACAATATTTTCTATGTGTTCTCTCCAGTCGAAGTTGTTCGTAATTGTAACTCCTAGGTATTTGGTAGAATCTACGACCTTAAGGTTTGGCTGATTTATCGCGTAATTGATGTTCAGCAGATTTCTTTTGTGGTCATGTGTATTACTTGACAGTTTTCTTTATTTAGTGTCAATTGCCAATTTTCGCACCATGCAAAATTTTTGTCTAAATCGCTTTCCAGTTGCTTTTGATCCTCTGTTGACTTCACTAACCGATAAACCGCAGCGTCATCCGCGAACAGTCTAAGCGAGCTACTCAGAGTGTCTCCTAAATCGTTTATAAACACGAGGAAGAGTAGGAATGTAGAGAGTTTGAAGGTGTGTGGAGGGAGGGATATGCTGGTACCGGCGTGGCAGAGGCCCGGGCTTCAGCAGGATGGGAGAGACAACAGGGTGATGGGGTGTAGAGGATACGGCTATGTTCGAGGAAATTTAGAAGTTGGGGAAAGGAATGAGATGGTAAAGGAACCACTTGGGGAAAGGGAGGCGGATGCGGTAAGCGAGGCGGAGGACGTGGCGTTCTAGGTTTTGGGGGGATTTATAATAGGTGGGGGCCTAGTGCCTCTATTGTCCATAACCTCTAATACTCGCCATTGCGGATTTCTGTAAGAGATCGGACGTTACTACCACATCTGCTTCACTGCGTATAAATACTTATATATATGATTGGCGTGGTGTGTAGTACGGGAACCCGCAATGGCGAGTATAAGACGGCATGGACGATGGGAGTGCTACAGCCGTAGTGTGTGACTTGTGGGAATTTGGGCCGGACGGGAGGCGAACGTGGATAGCTAAGGGCTTAAGGCGGCCGCTGGTCGAAAACGGGAGACCCAGGTTCGAATCCTGGCCCAGCTTACATTCTCACTTGTCGCCATTGAGTAATATCAATGCCCTAGTGCAGCTGAAGTGATTTCTTTCCTCTTCATCTTCTTCCCTCCATTCCTTAATGAAAGATATTTGCAAAACGTATAGACTACTTTGAGAAACCGACTGATCCAAGTAAATCAGTGAAATGTTCCCAATAACGTAGTATTTTTGCAATCTCTCAAGCTCTTCCTTTATTACTGTTATTAAGATTGTGTGGAATACACAATGCAAAATTTTGATAAGAGTAAAAGGTCACGCTAGTTTGAAAGTTATTAATAGTGCATTCCGCCTGTGCGTATGTGTGGGTGTTTGTACATGCGTGCAGTAGGCGTGTCAAAGTTGTTGTGCTGACTGAGGATGGCACTGTGCCCCAGAGCCGGCGGTCAACAGGCTAAACAAATAAAAACAGACCACGTCTGTAGGCTGAAACATTTATTCCTCTGATCGTACGCCCTATCTCGGCTGTTATGAATCGGATTGAAAGAAAATTTCAAGTAAAAGCTCAGAATTTAATATCAAGCAACTTTCTTTTGAAAATTTTTTTTCGTTATTTTGACTCTAGAAGTTGGTACACATGTATAAAGCTTCTTCATAGACCTCTCGAGTAAAATTCTTTTGCTGTTAATTCATTTAATGGAGGTTCGAACAATGGTTTGAAATTTATATTTCATGTACGGCTGCATATATCGTAAGGATTTTTTTTAAACACAAAACGGTCTAGATCGCAAAATTGACTTTTTATTATGAAGTAGCTTCGACCCAGTGTTGGGCTATCTTCAGGATGTTGCTACAAGGTGGTGTGAAGCGGAGAAACACCCCGGAGTTGATCCAACATTGGGTCGAAACTACTTCATAATAAAAAGTCAATATTGCGCTCTAGACTGCCTTTATATACAAAAATAATCATAAAAGCTCTGTTTCCCAAAGGAAACAAAAATACGTGTAGGAAAATACCTTTTTATACAGAAATAAAATGTTATAAAAATATACTCTTGCGAAAAATTAAAGAAAAATTTGAATATAAATATAACAATATCAGCAACTGAAAGTTGTTAAATAAATTACGACAAATATCGCGAATGTATCCAGAAGGAAGTATAGGATGTAAAAAGTACAAGAAAAAATTTTTCTGCATAAATATAAAAAACGTATAATTAAATACAAGAACAAAGAAGACAAAAAAAAGGAAGTCCCTGGACTAAAAGATAATGATATTGTAAAAATAAGACAGTAAGGTGAACGAGGGTGCTCTTTAATTTTAAATACATAAATTTAAATATTAAGTAGAAAATAAAGATACCAATATAAAATGTTTCACATGGTAGATTAAGTAAACTAACTACAAATAAAACTGTTGCTAAGGGTCAAAGAAAAATTTGACTAAAGAAATTACAAAAATGAAAATCGTACTGGCCTGTTCATATAATTTTTACATATTTAATTTTGCATTGCTTTATTAAACATTTTATAAGGTGAACCATTTAAAACTGTTCTTCGGAATGTTTGTAGAAATATAAATAAGACTAAAAAAAGTTTAAAAAAAATCGTTCAACTGGAAGAGGTCATCCATTAACACAAAGCTCGTACCTCCTGCACCACCCCCGAAGGCGGGAGGAAGGGTAACTTCGAAATCCTGAACACATATTTTAAAATCAGATTTCAAGCCTCATGAGAAAATATGCAACTTTTATTTGAAACAAGTTTTCGTTTCATGTATGGCGCTGTAATCGACCAAAATAAAAATGAGTCGAAAATTGTTGAAAACGGTAATAGACATCGCATTCTTTCTCGGGGTTAAACACTTTCAGTTTCAACAAACAGATGAACAATTCTACAAAAAGTTTTTGCAGAAGGAACAATCATATCGGGGAACAAATTAGCGGCCGGCCGCGGTGGCCGAGGGGACTGAGGCGCTCCAGTCACGGTCTTCACGGCCACTACGGTTGGGGGTTTGAATCTCCCCTCGGGCATGAATATTTGTGCCGTCCTAGTTCGTAAGTAGTTCATAAGTAGTTTGTAAGTTTAGGGACTGAAGACCCCGTAGTTAAGTCCCATAGACTATACAAACATTTGAACATTTTTTTTTGAACAAATTAGCATACATTACTCGAGCTACAACAACATTTCTATGAGCCTCGAAGTAAGAGGAAATGATATCGAGGTCCTACTCTCTCTCTCTCTCTCTCTCTCTCTCTCTCTCTCTCTCTCTCTCTCTCTCTCTGCAACCGGTTACATTGTGGCACAATTTCGGAGAGATGTGTACTGTCAGAATGATTGAAGTACAATGAACAGCCAGAACATACACTGAGAGCACCACCACAGTCTCTGCTTAATTCGACTGTGTGACATGCCGCATAATAGCATTATCAAAATTATCAAACAATTTTGTCAATTGCACTGCCTTGTAACATGAAACGTAAAAAAAAGTTTAATATAAAGGATACATTATGTTTCGCGGAGAATCCAACTCTGCAATAAAAGATAGGGGTTCTTATTTGACATTTCAAAGTCACTCACCAATCCGATTTGTATTTTCTCAAAAATTTCGAAAAACAGTTTTAAATGCCATACATTGCATATTTAATTAATATTTTTATATATTTAATTTAATATTACTTATATTTTTATTATCTTTTGCCCTAAATATTTGCTAAAGTCATAAAACATGTGGAAAACGGAAAGTGGTCCGTAAAACACACCAATGTGATTTTCAGAGTTTATCGTCGTACCTAACACTTCGAAGCGACTCCAAAGAGAAGTTTAAATGTTTGTAAATGTAGTGACTTCTTTGGTCAGCACTCTCTAGGCTTACAAACTACTTACACTAACTTAAACTAGCGTAAGGAGTATACACACACACACACACACACACACACACACATGCCCAAGGAGGACTCGAACCTCCGACGGCGTGCAACGTCGCGCTCTGCAGAAAGACTCCTTGGAGCGCTCAGCCACTCCACCGCAGCGAAACGTCTCCGGTTTAAAATCTGACCTTTTGCCTACGCCTCATCATCGAAAAAGATGACGATCCGCTACCGAGGCTGTCACTTGCACCTATTCCTGCTGCAGTGGCGTCTAGTTCGAGGGAAATAGGTACAGCAGAGCATCTAGATTACGCAAGTGAATGTATCGCATAGACAGTATTAGGGGACTGATGACCTAGCTGTTTAGCCCCCTCAAAACAACCATCAACAACAACAACAACACCAGTATTAGGAAAACAGTTGATACCTGCAGTTGGTAATGCAGATGTGATGATTACGAGACCACGAGTGGCGACTGCCGGGGAACAACCGAACGCTCCGGGTTATATAGGGAGAACCTCGCCCACCGCCCAGAGTGTCGCAATGCTTTACGTAATTTGTTGCTGCGCGCCTTCTGTAGCGAGTAAACAAAATAAAATCAGCCCTTCACATAGCGAAAATACAAGACTTTAACATGTGGACAAATGATTAAGTTTCTTCGCCGAGTAGATTTCTTAAAACCAGATGGTAAGTTTCATTGCAGCCGGAAAGCCGTCTGTCAGCGCAATCGGCACTTTGGTACGCAAACGTCATGGCTTTTTAGGGTATATGGTGATAACGGAAAAATATTTCCAAAAACTGGGAAATAGTGTTCTTAGATAAATGTCTATGGAATATGTGGTTTATATTAGAGCCTTTTTCTGTGGTTAGTTATTTAGATATTCCCGGCACACGGTGCAGAGTTTTGCAGTTTTGCGCGTAAGTGCTCTGAAGCGCTGAATTTCGGTAACGGATAAATATATAAAAAATTCAAACAACATTTTGAGAATATCATCTTAAGGATATGTACACATTTTATTCATTTAAAATTTTAGAAATTTTTGCAAGTGCCTTCCCAACAATTCTAAGCTTAAGTGCAAAAAATCATTGTTTTTCATGGTTTTCTCTGCGTCGCTCATGAGAAAATGGTGGTTTCATTAGCCGTATAAATCCAAGCATAAACCATATCTAATGTACCATTTTGCTAAATTTGGCTAAACTGCAGTAAGTGGGCAACGTTTAAATGTTAGCTCTGTGCTGCAGGATGTCTGTAGTATTCTAGGTATATAGATGATCACTACGCCAAGGGATGACCTAAACTCCTTACCGCTTGTCTCTGTAATTAATATAATGCAAGATATGGGCCCTTGAAAATAACGCAATTTCGCACGTGGTGTTTTGGAACATATTAACACCGTGCAAATAAACGCATGTCGGCAAATGCATATGTTCGACCAATCATGGAATTAAGGCGGAAGGTTCGCTTCAGTATCATTATGTTGGAAGGAAGTGTGTGTGACGCACAAATGTTCAAATGTTTTAAAACCTATTAAGTCAATAGACCTAAACTAATTCATAATAAGGTGTGCCGCAGAGAAATGTTATGGGACCTATTTTCTATCTATATAAATGATCTGACGTACAAAGTGCGGCTATTTGCTGACGATACTGTCATGTACAAGACGGTGTCTGCATTGAATGACTAGAAGGATGCAGGATGACTTGGACCAAATTTCTACGTGGTTTGAGAAATGGCAACTAGCGCTAAATGAAATGGAAATGAGCGTATGTCTTTCTTGGCCGGGAGATCCCTTGCGGGATTGTTCGGCCGCCTTAGTGTAAGTCTTTTTTTTTTCTTTTTTTTTTCCGACGCCGCGTGGGCGACGTACGTGCCAACAATGATGAGATGATGATGATTAGGACAACACACAACACCCAGTCCCCTGCCGGGAATCGAACCCGGGCCTCCTGCGTGGTAGTCAGCGACGCTACCGCTGAGCTACGGAGGCGGACGAAAAATGAAAAATGTTAAGTGATGCGGTTGAGTAGGAGAAAGAAACCCGTAATGTTGGATTACAGCATTAGTAGCATCAGTTAAATATCTAGGCGTAGCACAGCACAGTGTTTTGGAATGGAACGAGCGTATAAGAACAGTGGAGGCGACTGCGGATGGTCGACTTGGATTTATTGGGAGAATATTGGGAAGATATGATTCGTCTGTAAAAGAGACCGCATATAAAACGCTTGTACGGCTCTGTCTTGAGTATTTCTCAATTGTTTGGGATCCCCATGAGATCGGGTTAAAGGAGGAGATGGAGTCAGTTCAGCGGTGGGCGGCTAGGTTCCATCAATGCGCGAATGTTACTGAAATGGTTCGGGAATTCAAATGGGAGTCGCTGGGGGAAGACGACGTTCCTTTCCAAAAACATTGATGAATAAATTTAGAGGTTCGGAATTTGGGCCGGACTGCAGAAATATTGCCTGCCGCAGTGGCCGAGCGGTCTGCGGCGTGCCAGTCACGGTTTGCATGGTCGCTGCGGTTCTGGGTTCGAATCCCCCCTCGGATATGGATGTTTGTGCCGTCTTTAGAATAAGCTAGTTCATAAGTAGTTTGTAAGTTTAGGGACTGATGACCCCGTAGTTAAGTCCCATTAGCTCTACAAACATTTGAACATTTTGCAGAACCATTCTACTGCCGCCAACCTGAATTTCGTGTAAAGACCAGAAAGATAGGATCAGAGAGATTGGGGCTCGTACCGATGCATACAGGCATTTGTTTTTCCTCGTTCTATGTGGGGAGTGGAGCAGGAAAGCAAGTAGCTAGCAGTGCTACTGAGCACCCTCCGCCACGCACCTTTGGGTGTATTGCGGAGTATGTGTGTAGATATAGATCTATGCTCGATGGACGACTCGAACTTCCGACAGGAACGACTGTCGAGTCCGTAGTACGACGCCTTAGAACACGCGGCCATATTGCGTGGCTGACCTGCAAATCAGCTGGTATAGTCTGCCCAATAAATTTCTGAACGATAAGGTAAGCGCGCTCTTAGAAGAAATAAAAAATGACATGACAATGTTGACTGCAATAAAATTCTGAAGGTAGCAGAGGGACGAGAAGTAATCTATAACTCGCATAGAAACCGAAAACCAGACAGCAGTTATAACAGTCGAAGGGCATAATAGAGATGCAGTTGTTGGAGAGGGACTAAGTAAGGGTTTTGCCTTTCCCCAATGCTATTCAATCTCTACATTGAGCATGCCTTGTGGGGAAGAAAAGGAGAAATTTGCAAACGAAAGTATAGTTCAGGGAGAAGAAATATAAACTTTGCGGTTTGCCGATGCCATTACCAAGTTTCAGTAACTATAAAAGAACTGGACGACCAACTGAACGGATATGTCCTGAGAGGATGTTATGAGGTGAAGATGAACAAAGTTACAATAAGATTTATGAAATGTACTCTAACAAAATCAGGTGACGCTGAAGGCATTAGATTAGGCAATGAGACAAAAGTAGCAGATGAGTTTTATTGTTTGGGAAGCAAAATAATTTTTGATGGCCGAAGTAGAGAAGGCATAAAATGTTGAACTGCAATGGCAAAAGCATTTATGACGAAGAAAAACTTTCGATCTTATGAAATTTCTCCTTGTAGGAATTTGCCTAGATTGGAGCCTTGTCCGAAAGTGAAACGTGCACGATAAAGAGCTCAGACAGAAGGAACATAGAAGTTTTTGAAATTTGGTCGTATAGGAGAATGCTGAAGATTATTGGGGAGAAAAATAATCTATGGCATATCTTGAGTAAGAGAAGGGGATATACCGAGATATCAAGGTGTAGTCATGTAGCATCAGAAGAGATATACTAAATCTTTCATTGTTGCTTAAGAAACAGTTTGGGAATATTTATTTACAGACTAGAGAAATTATTTTTACATTATGATCTGAAAATTTACTGACATATGGAGGAAGGGATGACTTTTACACGAAAACAACATAAAAGGGCTAGTATCACATTTCGAAATGAGACATATCTAATCACGCATTTTAAATATTTGGATTATGACATAACCTACAAAGACGATAAAAAGTACCCGAAGATGTTAAATACTTCCGCAGAGGAAGTATAGGAAATACAACACAATATTGTAGCACGAAAGTATGTAAATTATTGAAATAAAAACGATTGGAACGGAAAACATGTTTGGCAAAGAATAAAAAAATGAGGAAATGCACTGTTATAAGATTATGATCTACTGTGAAAGCTATAAAAGTGGCATAGAAGAATCTATTTAAAGAGTTGTTTTATTCAATTCTTGTGCAGAGATACATAATTGAAAAAGGATCTGCTAGAAGAAATCTGCATGAGACTGTTTATATAAGTTCAGTTTATTCAGTCAGAAATTATGTTATCGATAGTATTTAACTAGGCTTTCACACTGATATATCAATGAACATTCGAGCAATCTCATCGCTAACGAAATATGTCTATGACATGGTTTACTTTGATCTGTTTATTGGGAATGCGGTGTAAGTTCTGCAACTGTCTTGCCACACAACAGCTTAGGACGTAGTAGTTCGAGTCACGCTGTAACTGTTTGTTTGTAAACAAGAGTTTATCTGGCTGATGGATCTGGAAGAAAGAGTGCACCTCATTATACAAGTCTGACAAGGCCTAGAAATGAAGTTGCTCAAGGATGTAGAAAGTGTATACCATATTAATATCTTCTTGACAGCGGAAATATCCCAGAGACAGAGGAGAGAGTTCGAGCGTTTGTTTACTTGTTTGAGTGTGTGTCAAAAAGCCGGAGGATTCGTTCAGGTTCTGATCGAGATCAAAGATGAATGGACCGTACTACTACTTAAAATGTACAACAAAACTTACAGTACTCATCATAATCGCAATCTACAATGTTTTAATCTGGAAGTGGTCTTCCAGGCTTTGAATTATCTGCGCCCAATCAGTATTCGTCGATTGAATGGTAGTAAGAAATTTCAGTTCACCATTAATGAATATCGAACATCTTTTTTTTCCTTATACTTTCGAAGATTTTTGACGAGTTGGCTTACAGCAGAAAATTGAACCCTCTTTGTGAGAATAGCCTTTAAACAGTAATTGTATTTGTGTCCAAGGAATATTCTGTACTGGAAAAGCAATATATGACGTCACGAACCCATGATTGAATCAAGCCAATAAAAAGATCCTATTGACATTTTCGGTTAATCATGAAATTCTCCTAGGTAAACTAAATTTTTTGTTAGTAATGACGTTGCATGGGTGGAGTGATTCCTATTATTAAGATCTAGGGGTCACATTACGAAATCGTACGAGAGTATACAGTTCGGAATCAGGAAAGATTATGTATGCTGTCCCACAAGGTTCACTACTTGGCCCACTCCTATTCTTCGTGCAGTGATTCGCATAATACGTTTGATCTACCTTCAAAATGTTTCATATTAGCCACTTGCCTTTTGTTTTTGACTCATCAGACTGGTTTGATGTGACCCACCACGAATTACTCTCCTATGCCAACCAGTTCATGTCAAACGCACCGTACGCCCACAATCACTTGCTAGATGAAAATCCAGCCTTTCTTCCCTACAGTTTTTATCCTCTACAGCTTCCTCTAGTATCATAGAGTTTAGTCTCTGCCCTTTCTTCTTATCATCCGTCTTCTTATCATCTCTGAAATGCTTCGATTCTATTCTTTTCCACTTTTCAGATTTCAGAGCCACTCCCCATCAGTAAATACCAACAGTATACTATTAAAAATGTTCACATGTTTGTAATGCTAAAATGCTGAGGTCAGCCACCCTAGCCTTACAAGCCACTTAAACAAACTTATCCTAAGACAAACACGTCACACACTACATTGCCCGACGGAGCACTCCAACCTTCGACGAGCCGCGGTGGAGTAGCCGAGCGGTCTAAAGCGCCTCGCTGCGGAACGCGCGGTTGCTCGTCGTGGAGGTTCGAGTCCTCCATGGGGCACGAGTGTGTGTGTTGTCCTTAGGTTAGTTTACCTAGGTTTAAGTAGTTTGTAAGCTACGGACTGATGACCACGCAGATTTACAGACATTTGTTAAATGCAACAACCTCCGACGGGGAGCGCCTTAAAACTTCAACGCAGCAAACATTTTTATAGTTGATGTTACAAAGGTTCAGATTACGTTATTTCAGAAAAAAATCTAGAGTGACTTGTAGGTACTACCAGCATAGGCTAGTGGGTACCCTGTAGACGAGGCACCATACGGGAAGTTCCTTGGCGCACAGATTAGTAATAAGCTGAAGATGCTGCCAGCGTGTTAGACCTGCTTTACAAGTGGAAGAATTCCTCTCTCTCTGTTAAACTGCAGATGGTGTTGGTAGCACGCTTTCACTCAATGTGCCCTAAGGCACAATCTTCTGGGGAATGCACCTGATAGAAAAAGCTTATAATATTATGAAGTGAGCAATAAGAATACTGTATAAAGTATATAATCGAAAATTTCGCTGAGACCTCTTGAGGAGAGATAGAAAGGACCCACCGTGGTACGAAAACAGAGATAGCAAATTTTTGCGAAAGCAAAGAGATCTTCACTGAAAATTGAAACGTAACCAAAGGCTCACAGAGAGACAAATACGAATGGAAGCTAAAAGTAGCGTATGGAGAGGTATACGTGAAGCATTTAAAGAAATCGAAAGTAATAATCACGATAGCCGACAGAAAATTTTGCCGCGGTGGAGTGGCCGAGCGTTCTAAGGCGCCTCGCTGCGGTGGTTCGAGTCCTCCCTGGGG
The DNA here is from genome assembly GCA_026315105.1 of Locusta migratoria. Lineage (NCBI taxonomy): Eukaryota > Metazoa > Arthropoda > Insecta > Orthoptera > Acrididae > Locusta > Locusta migratoria. The sequence continues at coordinate 661,246,672 of CM048746.1, forward strand.
CATGAGTGTATGTGTTGTCTTAAGTTAGTTTACCTTAGTTTAAGTAGTTTGTAAGCCTAGGGACTGATAACTCGAATAGTAAGTGTCATAGATTTACATTCATTGGAACATTTTTTTGAACAGAAAATGTTTAGAAGATTAGTCTGGTCTTAAATCAGTAAACAATTATATCTATATACCCAGAAAATAAAGAAATTGAAACAAAGGATGACACACAGGGGACTGAAATACTATACGTGTTTTTCCAAAACTATGTCACTATAGTTACTTTGAATTGTCGCAAGAACGACAAACTGGCTGGTATAGCAACATGGCGATGGTTTAGAAAAAGAATTCTACACTGAGTTTGCAAAATATTTTGCCCCTTCTTTCGCAGGAGTATACCGTAGGTCTAAAGAGGAACGAAACTCCTAATGACTAAGAAAGCCGAGGTCATTTCTAAGAAGCGTCGTCAAAAAGATGTGCAAAGCAATAGACCTATAACTGTGAAATAGGTCTTTTGTCTAGTTTTGGAACATGTTCTGTGCTCGTGTATTAAATTTATAGGGACCGAAAATTTCCTTTCTAGGAATCAACTTGGGTTCCGATCGTCTCAAAGCCAACTCGCGCTATTCGTCCACGAGACCCAGAAAGAAATATATATAAGCTCCCACGTAGAAGCCCTGTTTCTTTACTTCTTGAAGAGTTTGATAAGTTTCTTTGCTATCACGAAATGAAAAAATACGGATCTTGAAGGGGAAAATAAAACAGCAACCAGTCGCCTTTTGTATGGCAGACTCTCCATTGTAGTCCCTATGGCCGTTGTGGAAGACCAGCATGATTTCGCTTCTCTCATACGACAAATTGTGAGAGAAGAATTATAACAATTTACGGCAGCCGGGATTATTAGACTGAGCGAGCATCAGATTATGGCCATGGATGTAAGCCCTGTAAGTGACGAGGGAGCCGACGTCGCTGAGGAAGAGGTATTTCAGACATTAGCTCCTGTTTTCCCCGCCAGACGCACCCGACGTAAGAAATCATTTCTTCATTAATCTTTTTGCATCGCTGTTTTCGACACACCTAGCTTATTATCATAAGATGGTGAAAGACATTTTTACATTAAGTTTGGTGTACAGTGGGACTGACGAAACTATGGCAATTAGAAAGTAACACAGAATAAGTCTACTATGTGGCAAGAATTATTAACATAATAATATGGACTTAAAGTCGCGAACTAACAGGCACACAATAACGAATTTTCCGGCAGTTTCACTTTTATTGCAGGCTTCTGTGGGCTTCGGTGCAACATTGGCGCAAAATTACGATTATTACCGAATTTTTTGAATTGACCTGGTACTTCTCCACGTAACACTCCATTCAATGAGTCACTCTATAGTTCGATCCGCCAACGATGGCAGGTCACATATGTCTAGATAACATCTTTGGCGGTTTCAAGAGACGGTTGAAGTACGTGTATATAAGTGCCTTGCTTTTGAAGAAACTTTATAGCACGCAAATAATGGTTCTCACTTGCTTATATTTGTTATATGCCAGCAGCATCCTCGATAACAATTCGCAACAAATAGGCTAAAATCCACTGCATAAGTATCATTTTGGCATTGCCTACGACAGTCGCAGCTCATCGGCTGTTGACGAATGCCTGACGTATAAGCGCAGAGAAAGCAGTCTTTCGTGGTTACAGCTGTACTGTAGCTGTTGCGAGTTTCGGTCCTTGTCAAAGTTCAAAGTAGTTCGATTATAATCCTGCCAATTAACAAGTAGGCTTACCGGAGAATCTTCTGATGCTGTGACCGTCGCCAGCAGCATCGAACTGCCTCTCTCCTAGCATGGGTTTCTGTTATTTACTTGATAACAATAATAGCCAGGGCCGCTGAGAGCCAGCACTGGGCCCGGGGCAGTAAGTGAGATCAGGCCCCAACTCAAAATATACCAGTCAATTTTATAAAAGAAGGTTTTACTTTGTTTTTAACCCTTTATTTCCGATTGTCGCAAATTCGCAACTCCGTCAGTGGTGCTTTCCGAGCCTTCCGTTCAGCAAACGTTTGTGTTACATTATCGAAGTCTGACTACCTTGTCAAATCAGATTCAATAGCCAAGGTCCCCAAATCTGTGAGACGTTGTTGGTGTATGGTTGATCTGAGACAGTTTTTGACACGGGCCAGAGTGCAACATGTTCAAATGTTTGCATAGCTTATGGGACGTAACTACAGGGTCATCAGTCCGTAAACTTACAAACTGCTTATGAACTAGCTTATATTGAAGACGGCACAAATATCCATGCCTGAGGTGGGATTCGAACCCCAGACTGGGAACGGCCTAGCGTATCGTAGCATAGCGCCTCAATGCGCTCAGCCGCTCTGTCGCGGCAGCCAGAGTGCTGAATGACCTCTCTCCCTCTCTCCCAGAGCGACAGTCACTGGAAGAGAGCAAAAGATGTGCAGAGTGCCTTCGAAGTAAGCATTGTCTTTAAATATTTCATTTCTTCTTTTAAATCTATTGAATCATCATTATGGTATTCTGTGATGAATAAATTGCATGCCGCAGCGACCTGATCATGTCATATTTGCATATTTCCACAAAAATCTAAATGTGTCACTAACGGTTTTACTGCTTCATATCGTGTTGTTAAGTTGGCGACTAACGACATAAAAAACATTTACCTTTAGAGATCTGAATTCAAAACTGTTACTTCATTCATGCCTTCATCAAGAAATGATTTCCTCTTCTTACTGATTTCAGAAAATCAGGCGATGCCGAAGGAATTAGAATAGGTAATGAGGCAATAAAAGTAGTAGATGAATTTTGTTATTTGGGTAGCAATATAACTTCTGATGGCCGAAGTAAGGAAGATATAAAATGCAGAATGGCTATGGGAAGAAAAGCGTTTCTAAAGAAACGATACTTGTTAACATCCAATATTAATTTAAGTGTTAGGAAGTCCTTTCTGAAAGCATTTGTCTGGAGTGTAGCATTGTATGGGAGTGAAACGTGGACGATAAGGAGTTCAGATAAAAAGATGATAGAAGCTTTTGAAATTTGGTGCTACAGACGAGTGATGAAAATTAGATGGGTAGATCACGTAACTAATGAGGAGGTGCTTAACCAAATAGGGGAGAAAAGGAGTTTCTGGCATATCCTGACAAAGAGAAGGGACAGACTGGTTGGACACATTCTGGGACATCAAGGAATTGTCAATTTAGCACTAGAAGGAAGCGTGTGGGGTAAAAATCGTAGAGGGAGACCGATGGACAAATATAGTAAGCAGAGTCAAACGGATGTAGGTTGCAGTTCGTATTTTCAGATGAAGACACTTGCACAGGACAGGGTAGCGTAGAGAGCTGCATCAAATCAGTTTGCGGACTGAAGACCACAACAACAACAACATCTTACTTAGCTTTATGTTCGCGAAGAATTCGATATATAGATTAGCTGCTGATAGCAAAAAGTAGTGTCCCTTTAGCAACACCACCGAGCAATAGTCACATGATGCTAGAAACAGTGAGCATTATTGCGGTAATACCGTATCTGTCACTTTGCAGCGTTCATGCAGTTGGACGGCCCGCTCAGTGCACACGTTGTTTTATTCATTCGTAGAACACCCAATCTGAAACTGAACTGCCACGTGGAACTTTATGTTAGTGGGGGTATCGTACAATATCGCTTACTTCACAACACAGACATTTGTCATCTACAAATAAGTCATAAAAGATCCCACCTGTGTAGATATTTCAAAACTCAATATGTTACAAAATTTATTTTACAACAGCTGTCTGGCTCTGATAATAGCAACAGGGGAAGACTATAGACAACACGGAAAGTTTATTAAAATAAATGATCGTTATATTCTGAAAGCGATACACTGAAAGGGAGGTAGCCTGTTGCACTTGATAATGCAGTTAAACAACAAGATAGAAAACATAACCTGATGCTGAGGACGTCTGGGTCAGGACAAGATAAAAATGAAAGCACGTATTGCAGTAAATGATGGTTCTATTAACTCTTCCGGCCCTTAGTGAGAGAGAGTGTAACGAAAGAGAGAATACTGGTGTTATCTTTTTATCCAAGAGAACGAACAACCGAGGCCACGCTGGGACAGCACTGGTGCTACAGCGGGAGCAAGTTTACACTGAACACTGAACGCGCCTACGTTCGGTGTGCAAACCGCTGCATTTCTACAAAATCGCGAGCGATTGCGAACACATTTATGCGTCGGGACGGCAAAGTTCTCGGCTGTTGCATTGTGTCAACATCGAGATCCACCACAATTGCGGCAACTTACGTAGCAGGGTAGTTCGTCAAGCGACACCTTTCAAGACCAGCGAGTAACTGCTGCGAGTTCTCTCGTCGGATTTGTTATCTCGTACGTCGAACCGCAGTATTCGTTCGCTGGCGAAATCAGTAAATTGTAATTGAGTCGTAATTTTTCATACTGTTCGAATCTGTAATCAAGACGTTAATGATTAATTACTGCACACTCTTTTTATGATGAAGACTGTAATCGTCGCTGTCCTACCTCCACGTGCTCCGTGGATCGGTTGCGGAATATCTATGTTATACTACCGCATCTTAAAGTATTTACCACTTTTTGTTGAACGCCCTTTGTTATTTCAGGACATAAGGTTTCTGGAGATGTGACGTCATGGGGTCTGAGCTGTATTAAAACGAAGCTGTGGTGGCGAGAGAGAGCGGCAGAAGGCATTATCCACAGAGCGAAGAAGGGGATGGAGAGTCATCAGAGACTTACCTTTAGTGGTAAGTAAACCAGCATTTATATTTGAACATTCCGAGACAGCTTACTATCTGTACGCTTAGAAATTTGAACTGTTCCGCCTTTATGTCCATCCTGTGTAATGAATATTAGCTTTTTGTGGTTGTTGACATTGGCAGCTGGGGAAACAGCGATCTTTCGTATTTTGTATAAAGGCTTGAAATTGAAATCTCACTCAAGATCGCTTAGAAAATTCCTTTATTTGTATTGGACTGCTAGTTTTGCCTCTATTCAAAGCATCTCGGAAACATTAAAATACTGTGGATATCTTCGTCAATGATTCAGTGTACAGTTAAAAATTAGTTTTACATCAGCAATTAGCAGTGCCATCTGACGATTGCTAATTTAATGTAGCTGGTTACACTTTTCGGTTGTCAGTCTTCACCTCACTGCACTATGGAACACACGTGCTGTCACGTCTTGTTCGTGTTAAATGTGGTCCATGAATATAAAAATGTTGCTACTGCTTGCACCAATTTATAAAATGTTCAACATATTCTGCAAACACTGCATGAGAGCATATATAGTTCTGTTTTCATTTTAGTCACTTGTCTTCCTTCGAGGTAGGATGAATACGATGGCATTGGGAAAATATTTTTCGTCGTAACAGCCGAAACGAATGCCAGTAATTGCAGCACTATTTCTTTTTACGACATAAATCCCAGGAATATAGAAGTAGGCAAATATCATTTCTTTATTTACGCTATGGCTTTATCAGCCGGTATTGAAGTAACCTAACCATTGCCTGTCTTTTTCGTACATTCCGTCGATTTGGTATTACAGAAAAGATGGAAGTAATGTAAAGATGTCAAAACGATTTATCATGGCTAATGAAATAGGTACAATAGGGTAAAATTCTTTAGGAGGTTAAGTGGGAGCCCCTAGATGACAGGCGTTGTCTTCGTCGAAAGCCATAGTATTAAATTTCAATGTGGGGAGGTTTAGCGACGAAAACAAGGTATTACTTACTGTAACATGTATTTCACGTCCCGTCAAGGAGTGGAAAAGAACGGACGAAAAATCTGTCGTACGCTTTCTACTATCTATTAAACACTAACGGTGGCATTGGTTAGCATAATGCGGGTGTAAACGTAGATATACAGGGTGTTTCACTAAGTGTGTTTGCCTCTGTAACTTGTAAAATAATAGGCGACGCGAAATTGTAATGCGGTAGGTCAACACAAGAAATGTTACACTTTCTGCGGAGCTATGAATATAGTTTATTGTATCATTTTCCAAAGAGTTACAGCACAAAGATACAATTTTTTAAATGGAACAATAGTTTTTCCTATGGTGCATTGAATTCGTTGAAACCAGCTGCGTCCAAATCAATTTAAACTACATTCCTATCACTGTTAGTTTGGGAGCTACAACCCTTAAAAGTTTAGGGGCCGGAGGCTACGACAGCGTAGCTGACTGGCTGGTGGTCATGAGACAGTGGGCCGTGCCCCAGGGGATAGCCACTCGGCCAGTCAGCTACGCTATCGCAGCCTCCGCCCCTGGAACTAACAGTGGTGTCCAAAATTCAAGTAACAAACGGAAATTTTGCAACGTTGCTTTTATTTCGTCACATAACACAATAAACAGGCGATAGTAACGTAGAAGTAAACAATACAGGCCGGAAACTACGATACACATAACGGCAGACAATTTTTTCGTGTTTTTCCGTATTGCCGCGGCCGAGCGCATTGAGGCGCTACGCTACGATGCGCGAGGGCGTTCCCCGTCGGGGCTTCCAATCCCCCCTCGGGCATGGATGTTTGTGCCGTCTTTAGTATAAGCTAGTTCATAAGTAGTTTGTAAGTTTAGGGACTGATGATAAGGTAGTTAAGTCCCATAAGCTCCACAAACATTTGAATTTTTTTTTCCGTATTAGCGCCACACACGGTTAACGCACTTGGTATAGAGTGCACTTTATTTTTCCATTATACGGGTGTTGCCAGCGGAAGGTTATTTAAAACTTGTACTAAAACCAGATAGAAGGGCATGAAAAGGAAACATTCGTTGGGAAGGGAGTTAGTCAGGGTTGTAGCCTTTGTACAATGGTATTCATTTTTTACATTGAGTAGGCTGTGATGTTAAGCAAGGAGAAATTTGGAGAAGAAATTAAAGTTCAGCGTGAACGAATAAAAACATTGAGTTTTGCCGATGACATTGAGATTTTCAGAGATAGCTAAAGTCATGGGAGAGCAATTAAACGGAATTGACAGTGCGTTGAAAGGATGAACATTAACTACAGCAAAACGAAAGTAATGGAATGCAGTCTCAGAAAATCGGGCCATGGTGAACGAATTAGAGTAAAATTTTCAAATGGTTGTTAAGCTTATGGGACTTAACTACGGGGTCATCAGTCCCTAAACTTACAAATTACTTATCAAATACCTTATACTAAGGACGGCACAAATATCCATGCCCGAGGGGGATTCGAACCCCCGGCCGTAGTGTCCGTGCAGATCGTGACTGGAGCGCTTCAGTCCCCTCGGCCACGCGGCCGGTGAATTAGAGTAGGCAACGAAACAATAAAGGTGGTACATGTGCTTTTTTTTTGCTTAGATAGTAAAATAACATGCGATGGTAGTAAGGGAGTGAAACATGGACGATAAATAGTGCAGACAGAAAGAGGATGGTGGCTTTCGAAATGTAGTGCTACAGATGAATGCTGACGATTAGGTGGGTAGATCGTGTAACTAATGAGGAGGTACTGAAAATAATTGCGGACAAAAGGCCGCGGTGGAATAACCGAGTGGTTGCCGGGCACCGTGGCTCAGCGCGCCCTGTCAGGGGGTTAAACGCCCTCTGTAATAAAAAAGCTGAGCCAGCCATTCAACGAACAACTACGAACGAATTGAACAAACGACCGCGAACCACAGATCTACCTGATGAACCAAAAAAAATTTGTCTAAAGCGCCTCGCTACGAAGCGCGCGGTTGCTCGGCGTGGAGGTTCGAGTCCTCCCTGGGGCATGGGTTTGTGTGTCTGTCCGTAGGTTAGTTTACCTAGGTTTAAGTAGTTTGTAAGCTACGGACTGATGACCACGCAGTTTGGGCCGATAGATTTACAGACAGTTGCACATTTTTTTGGGGACAAGGAATTTCTGGAATTCCTTGACTAAAAAGGTAGGACATATTCGTAGACATAAAGGAATCGTGAATTTAGCATTATAGTGTGCGGGGAAAAAACCGCAGAGGAAGACCAAGAGATGGATACAGTAAGCAGATTCAGACAGATGTAGGTTTCCGTTCTTATGTGGAGTTGAAGGGGCTTGCTCAGGATAGCTATTGTGGAGAGCTGTATCAAACCAGTGTCCGGACTGAATACCACAACAACATGGGTGTTAAGATGTAAAAGTTTTTTTTTTCAGTTGTCTATCAAATAATTCACGATGACACCCACAGTATGCGAGTATTAGTGATCCGTAGGTAGCTCTAATGGAGCCGAAACTAGTCTCTTAATACAATTAAAATCGTCAGTATGAGGTTTTACGCGTTTATAATTATAAAATGTCCCTTTTTTTGTTGAACTAAGTGTCAGAGACTGCACTTTAAATTTCTCCTCACATGTGCGTCGTGAACTGTCCTTGCCCCTTGGCTATGGCTGGACGCGGTGTGTGTGTGTTTGTGCCTTCTGACTTGCTTTAAAACTCTCCTGGAGACGCGAGCCAGCAGCGACCAAACGTGCTGTGTCACGAGTGCCTCAGCTGGCTGAGTGTCTGGGTAGACGCTGGTAGCCCGCCATGTAGCCCAGCGGGTGGAGAGCAGGCGGTCTAATCGCCTGCAGGGCCCGTGGCAGTCCGTCCACCGCTGACGTAACGCGCTGACCTTTCGCTGCTCGTTAGCGCGCCTGGAACCCTAGCCTTCGCACGAGACCGAACCTTCACCGTGACAGCGACACCGCCGCTCAAATGACAACAGCCGCCCGAGGACAAGCGCCAGGCGCTGCCCACAACACGATCCACTGCTGCTCACCTGCACGAAACCAGGAGGATCCGTACCAAAAGACCGGAACGTTGCAAGAAATGCAGTAGGAGTAACCCACTAAACTACAGGCCTATTTCATTGACGTCAATTTGCAGCAGGGTTTTGGAACATACCCTGTATTCAAATATTATGAATTATCTCGAACAGAATGATCTATTGACCCAAGGTCAACACGGATTTAGGAAAATATCGTTCATGCGAAACACAACTAGCTCTTTACTCGCACGAAGTGATGGGTTCTATCGACAAGGGTTCGCAAATTGATTCCGTATTTCTTGATTTCCATAAGGCTTTTGACACCGTACCTCACAAACGGCTTTTAATCAAATTGCGTGGTTATGGTATATCGCCCCAAATTTGTGATTGGATAGGGCACTTCCTGTAAGAGAGGACACAGTTCGATGGTAAGGCATCGACTAAAACAGAAGTGATATTGGGCGTTCCACAGGGTATTGTTAATTATCCACTGCTGTTCCTTATTTACATAAACGATTTAGGGGAAAATCTAAGTAGCTCCCTTAGGTTGTTTGCAGATGACGCCATCATTTACCGTCTAGTGAAATCATCTGAAGATCAAATTCAACTGCAGAACGATCTGAATAAGATATCACTATGGTGTAAAAATTGAATCTAAATAATGCGAAATGTGAAGTCGTCCACATGAGTACGAAAAGAAAGCCTTTAAACGTAGTTTACAAGATAAATCAGTCAAAAGTGAAGGCCGTAAACTCCACAAAATACCTAGCAATTACTATTACTTCAGACTTAAATTGGAAAGAACACGTAGATAATGTCGTGGGAAAGGCAAACCAGAGAGTGCGTTTTATTGGCAGAACCCTTAAAAGATGCAACAGAACTACAAAAGAAACTGCATACACTACGGTTGTCTGTCCACTTTTGGAGAATTGCTGCCCAGTGTGTGATCCTTATCAGGTGGGTTTGACGGAGGACATCGAAAGAGTCCAAAGAAGGGCAGCTCGTTTCGTATTGTCACGATACAGGGGAGACAGCGTTACGGAAATGATACAGGATTTGGGATGGGAATCATTACAACAACGGCGCTTATCGCTGCGGCGTGGGCTACTTACGAAACTCCAATCGCCAACATTCTCCTCCGATAGCAAAAATATATTGTTGACCCCCCACTTACATAGGTATAAATGATCATCAGAATAAAATACGAGAAATCAGAGCTCGAACGGAGAGATTCAGGTGGTCTTTCTTCCCGCGCGCTATTCGAGAATGGAATGGGAGATAATAAATAGTATAAAGGCGGTTCGATTAACCCTCTGCCAGGCACTTAAATATGATTTGCTGAGTATCCCAAGTAGATGTAGATGAAACACCAAGAGATGTCGTGCCGGTAACGCATGGTACCGACCAAGTTCCTATAGTAGTATCCCGATGCTGAAATATTGATTACTGTGGAAACTTATGGCGTAATCATTAATAACTGTAACAATTTTATCTACCCATAAGGTTAATTATACAGCCGGCCGCGGTGGCCGAGCGATCTGCGGCGCGCCAGTCACGGTCTGCACGTCCACTATGGTCGGTGGTTCGAATCCCCGCTCGGGCATGGACATTTATGCCGTCCTTAGTATTAGCTAGTTCATAAGTAGTTTGTAAGTTTAGGGACTGATGACCCCGTAGTTAAGTCCCATAAACCCTATAACCCTTTGAAAATTTGGTAATTATACATGTTGGTCAACCCTGTACGCTGAAGAGCCAAAGAAACTGGTAGACTTCCCCCATATCGTGTAGGTCGAACATAAGCTGGTAGACGTGACACAACAAGACGTGGTATGGACTAGACTGGTGTCTGAAGTAGTGGTGGAGGGAACAGACACCTCATAGCCTGCTGGGTTGTCCATAAATCCGTAGCAGTACGAGGGGGCGAAAGCACGCTGCAAGGCATCCCAGGTATGCTCAATAATGTTCGTGTTTGACGAGTTTGGTGCCCAGCAGAGGTGTTTAAGCTCAGAAGAGTGTTCCTGGAGACACTCTGTGGTAATTTTGGACTTGTGGGGTGCCGCATTGTCCTGCTGGGACGTCTCAAGTCCGTCTGAATGCATAATGCATATGAATCTGTGCAGGTCATCAGCCAGTATGCGTACCTACGTGTCACCTGTCAAAGAGACTCGGGCAGCATGTTTCCAGTCATCAACAGTCCAATGTCGGCGATATCGGGCCTAGCCGAGGCGCAAAGCCTTGTGTCCTTTAATCAGCAAGAGCACACGAGTGATCCTTCGGTTCCAAGGGCCCATGTCGTTGATATTTTCTTGAATGGTTCGCACGCTGACACTTGTAAATGGAAGTCCAGCTCCAGTTGCATTTATTGGTGCTTTATTTAAGCCCACACTACCGGTTTCGGCCTCTATGTTAGGCCATTTTCAAGTGTGACAAACGTTATGCCGTAGAGAAAGCAACGTCAAGTAATTAAAACAATAGAACTCAGAGAATTTAAAACTTTTGGCGCCCAATGGTGACACGAGACAAGAGACACTTTGGCCATTGGGCGAAAAAATTTTAAATTTTCTGAGTTCTATTGTTTTAATTACTTGAAGTTGCTTTCTCTATGGCATAACGTTTGTCACACTTGAAAATGGCCTAACACAGAGGTTGAAAGCGGTAGTGTGGGCTTAAATAAAGTACCAATAAATGCAACTGGAGCTGGACTTTCATTAAATTGAACCACAGTTGCGGCAACAGCAAGCATCCAGTCATGGTGAAACTAATACTTGTAAATGGCTCAAAATTGAAATCCACAGCAACTTGCGGAAGAGTTGCACTTCTCTCGCGCTGAACAATTCTCATCAGCCGTTGTTGGTTCCGTTCTTGCAGGATCTTCTTCTGGTCGCAGCGATGTCGGAGATTTGGTATTTTTCCGGATTCCCGATATTCGCGGTGCACTCGTGAAATAGTCGTACGGGAGAATGCCCATCTCATCGCTAACTCGGCGATACGTGTTCTATGTGTCGTGTGCTTAGTGTAACACATCGTTCTAACTCCCTTAAATTATGATAATCTGCCATTCTAGCAGCAGTAACTGCGCCATACACCTGTTGCTTATATAGGCGTTGCGACCGTAAAAGTTGTGTGTATTATGTTTGAAGTTGAATCTATCGTTTAATTAGACAACAAAAGTAATTTATTGTAAAGTTACTCATTCAAAACCTGATCTGGAATTAGTTGTAGTCCAAATGGTTGTCATATATTGATGTTTAACAGTCAAGACCACTAAGTCATCAGATAACTTCATTAAAATTTAACTGAACACCCGACAAATCTTCATCACGTACATTGTTCATTAATACAGTAATTTGGTTTAATTATGACCGTGATATTGATGTATATACTGTTAAATAACAAACAGTGCATTAAACTGATTATGTGCGCAACGGATCTTTTAACAAAACAATTGTGACTAGTAACCTACATGAAACACACAGACTATACTCAAAAAATTTGACTGCGAGAAAGATATTAAAAACACAAAACACTTTCGTAATATTTGACTACGAGAATTTTATGCAGATCAGAACCTGATTATCAAAATTCAGTATCATTCTCAATTAACTGCAGTGTTGCATAACAATCATTTACTACGATACCCATAAAGAAATCCGTTCAACAAGATTACCAAAATCAATACTGCACTTTAAATCGACAAATAACTAATTATAAAATAAAGGAAGTAGGTTAATCTTCTAACTACGTAAATGAAACAGGAAAGAAACGTCAACTTTGTTACTTATTATTAATAACCACTATTACATTACCTAAATGATACAACCTTTCCATAATTACATGAAATGCTATTACCTTCCAGAGGTGGTACAATCTTTTTCACAATATAATTATTATGTGAAATGCTTTATATATATATATATATATATATATATATATATATATGGCACTGACTGCAGCCTGTGCTCTACATCGGAGCCATATACACAACTGCTCTCTAAGCGAGCTGAACCACAAGTCCCACTCTATATCTCTCTGCACGAGCTACAATGCTATACGATACATAATCTTTGCCAAAGATGAAACGTCATAGATTTATGTACACATATCGATACACACAGTAGAAGCAAGGCGCCTTGTAGTACTGACAGCTACCACCACCTGAAGATGTCGAACAGTTGGGTCGACGAAATATTGTGGGAGATTCACAATGTCATCCGGCGGCAAACCCGCGAAGTGTATTTACAACAGATCCGACGTGAAAGCTTGAAAAGTCACAGGAGGCACAATATTAAACATTTTCTTACAAATTCAGCAATATACATTTTTATGGACACGTTTCAACCGCAGGGCCGTCCTAAGTATTTACGTGTCTCACCTTTTGCATACGCATGCCTATACTACTTTCTTTGGCTCTTCAGTGTACCTCATCATTTCGCAGTCGCAATTAAGTTCTACATCGACATCTACATACAAAATACGCAATCCACCGCAAGTTGCTTGGTAATTTCCTTTTATGTTCTACTCCCAAACAGAAAGAGGAAAAAAAAAAAAGAATTCCTGTATGCCACTGTACGGGCCCTCTTATCTTTGTTGTCATTACACGAAATGTAGTATGGCGGCAGGAGAATCGTTCTGCACTCAGCTTCAATTTCCGCCTGTCTTCATGACCTCAACAGTGTTTCTTGAAAAGAATGTCGCTTTGTCTAAATTGATCTTCACTTGAGTTCCCAAAACAACTCTGTAACACTCGCTCTTTGATTTAACTTACTAGTAAGAAACCTAGCCGCTTGCGTCTGAATTGCTTCTATATCTTCCTTTAAACCGATCTGGTGGGGATTCCAAGCACTTGAGCAATACTCAAGACGTACAAGCATTTTATAAGATGTATCCTTTACAGACGAATTACATCTCAAAATTCTCCCGATAAACCAAAGTCGACCATTCGCCTTCCCCGCGACTGTGTTTATATGCTCGTTCCGTTTCAAAACGTTATGTCTAGATATTTAATTGACGCGACTCTGTCAAGTAACAAATTATTAATGCAGTATTCGAACATTACGGGATTGTTTCTCCTACATTTTTCTACATTTATAGCTAGCTGTCTTTCCTCACACCACCTAGAAATTTTGTCCAAGTAATCCTACATTCTACAGTAATCATTCAATGACGACACCTTCCTGTACATCACAGCATGATTAGCAAACAGCCGCAGGTTGTAACTCACTTTGTCCGTTAGATCCTGTATGTAGATAGAAAATAATAGCGGTCCTATCACACTTCCCTGGGGCACTCCTGACTAGATCCTAGTCTCTGATGAATACTCGTCATCGAGGACAACGTACTGCGTTCTATTACTTACGTAATCGTCGAGCTTCTCACATATCTGGGAACCTATTCCATAGGCCCGTTCCTTCGTTAGCAGTCTACAGTGCGGCACCGTGTCCAACGCCATTCAGAAATTGAGAAATATGCAGCCCGCCTGTTGCCCTTGATCCATAGCTCGCAAGAAAGGGCAAGCTGAGTTTCACACGAACTACGCTTCCTAGAGCTAAGCTGATGTATGGGTACAAGCATTTCCGTCTCAAAGAAATTTGCTGTATTCGCACTGACAGAGAGTTCGATATTTATACAGCAGTTCGACGATAATGATATAAGTCTGTATTGTGGGTCCCTTCTTTTGCCTTTCTTATACACGAGAGTCACGTGAGCTCTTATCCAGCTACACGGCATTCTGTGCAGGATCAAAGATGCGCAATAAATTCAGGTTAAGGAAGCAACTGAATTGGATTTCAATCCGGACCTAGCGACTTTTATTTATTTTTTTATTTTTTTATTTTCAGCTCTCACCTTGTGCGTCTTTCATTTGGAACTTTGTGCGATGATCAAACGACGGCACATTTCTATTGTCCTCCCGTACGATTTTTTTCTTAAATGATAAATTTAGAACTTCGGATTTCCTTCTGGTATGGTATATCCAACTATAATCGATGACTGAACCTGCATACCGCAGTGTCTTCAATGCTGCATCTCCACTGACTTTTTCCACTCTAACATTTCACCTGTTGTCGTATACTAACACAGGAGAGAGGAAAGATGGTTGTAGGTCAGGCTGCAAGTCCCGAGCGGAAAGGAGCGACTGCAGAAAGACAAGTAACAGCCGTCTGCGAGAGATGCGGAGTTCGGGGATACTTGATCTGGAGACTTTGGGAACTCATAGGTAAAAGGAAATATATTTATTGCATCCCATCTACAAATACTACTACACTGAGGCTAAGCAAAAGAATACACCCGTTGCCACAACAGAAGACAGTGTTTACGTTCCCTGTGGAAGAGCCTGATACAACTACCCTTCCTAACAGCATTCCATGAAAGACGCACTCCCTGCAAGAAACAGACTGTCGTATAATGAAGTCTTCTCGGGTAATCAGCCGAGTGATGGCGTCGTCTAGTCGCAACGTTTCGATGAGCTTCGTGCTCATCATCTGCTGGCGATGTGACGGGATGTTGTATGCCGTACACCTTATATAGTCGCTGTCCGCTATATAAGGTGTGCGGCATACAACATCCCGTCACTTCGCCAGAAGATAATGAGCACGAAGCTCATCGAAACGTTGCGACTAGACGACGCCATCACTCGGCTGATTACCCGAGAAGACTTCATTAATGGAATACGCCGAGAAAGTCTACAATCGCATATAGACTGTCTTATAGCTTACGCGGCGCCCACCTCGTCTGTGAACTACTGCTCGATCGAAAAACCGGGGGTTTTAAAGGCCAGTGTGGGCGCACTATTTTTCCCCATTTTCCGGTACCTAACAGATTCCTATTGGCGACTGCTATGTTCAATCAGCCTAACTTGTGGCTTGCCACATAGCTCAATTCTCTAGCAAACCACGTTTGAGCCGTGTCCCAGTTGCCATTCCCTAGGTGTAGACGTGACTTGTTTTTGCACTAACAGACTCCATACTTGGTAGTAACATTGCTCAGCTGAAAGGAAAATGTCACGGTGCTACCAGTATGGTCAGCAACAACAATGTTTTAGGTCAGTGGGCCACGCCTTACGCGCTCTCCAGAGTGGGGAGCTGCTAACTATCAGTTTTCCTCCTCTACCATCTCACTCTAGCCTCGTGAAACCACTGACGCTGCTGTTCCCAGGGACTGGTATCAACTTTGCTACGTTCATTAAGACGTGCCTGTATGAAGTTACCTTGCTATTCTCCGAAATGAAACCCATGGGGCGGTGGCTGAGGACCTCTGCGGTTCACAAGGAGATTTCTTTACCGCCTGCATACCGAAAGCTTTATGAGTCCATTTTAGCCTGTTATCTGCGATGGTCTCTATTTCTTAGCTTGGAGTGCGTCGTTTTGGCTTCACACATACTCTCAACAATGTCGACAGTAATAATCAATATATGACACTGCCCGCAGTTAGAAATTATTTTTCACAATGGAAGCTAAACCCTAACACTGCCTAAACAGAGGATGCTCGTTTCCACGTCAGTAACAGGACAGATAACTATAAGCTCAGAAACTGTTTTGATAGTGTTGAGCTCAAACATAATCAACATTTACAGCACCTGGGAACTGCCCCGCACAGGGTGTCCAGAGAAGGACTCCCTGATTTCAAAATTAAATATCTCGAAAACAAAGATCGATAGAGGAATGCAGTAAACGGTATGTTTATTGTGAAAGCTGTAAGAAGTTTATACAGCAGTTTGAAATAATAGTTACAAAAGCTGCTAACAAATGGCGCTGTAATCGCCATACTTAATGCCTAGTATAAATAATGATCCAAAGCCCAGAGCGATCAGTTCCACTATTGAAACGTGAAATGAGGTTAGCGTACCGAAGGAAGAGATTAAAACCATGTACTCCATTGAACAACGCGTTTTTCTGGTGCTAGAGTAACACAGGTTAGAAGAGACTCCTAAGGCAACAAGGCGAAGTTTTCAAGCACGATTTAAAGTTACAAAAGGTATCGATGCGAAAACCATTCGTACGCTCTTCGCAAAATTTCAACGAACAGGCAGCGTAACTGATGACCTAGTGGGGCATGTTGGCCGCAAGCAAACCGCAGTTACGCCTGAAAATATCGCCACAGTTTCTGGAATTATTCAGCGAAATCCAATGTCATCCGTCCGTAGAATTGCATCTGAGACTGGTTTGAAGCGTCCCAGCATTCATAAAATACTGAGAAAGAGCCTACACATGCTGCCATTCAAAATTCAAACGCACCAGGCCATACCCGTACGAGCTGTGCAACAAAGGGTTGCCTTTGCTAATCAGATGCTCACAGTGATTGACAGTGAATGATTCGATGTTGTCTGCATCTGGTTTACAGATGAAGCACACTTCCACCTGACTGGATATGTGAATAAGCAGAACTGGCGATTTTGGGGTTCCGAAAAGCCATATTGGTGTGAAGCGAAACCCCCTTATTCTCCTAAAGTTACTGTGTGGGCTGCAGTATGCAATAGGCATTATTGACCCTTTCTTCATCCGAGAAACAGTCACTGGTGCACGTTACGTTGCAATTTTGGAACAATTTGTCGCCACACAGCAAGCGTTAGAGGATCTATCAGGTACTGAATGGTTTATACAAGATGGAGCCCGACCACATCGGACCGAACAAGTGTTTCGCTTTCTTGAGGGATAATTCCGGAATCGAGTCATTGCTTTGGAATATACCAAATATACTGGTGCAGGCATGGATTGGTCTCCATATTCGCCGGATTTGAATCCCTGTAACTTTTTTTTGTGGGGCACAGTGAAAAACATGGTCAACCCGAAACATCCCGCCACGCTGCACGAGCTTGAATCGGCGATCTCTGTGACATGTGAATCCATTTCGGTTGAGACACTACGAAATGTGATGGCGAATTTCATTCTTCGTTTGCGCCACCTCTGTAGTGCAGATGGTGAACATTTTGAAAACATTGTGATGTGATTGTTTGCAAAGAGTGTTTTCATACGATTATTTCACTTACGTATGCTGATATGAGCTGTACAGCGTACAGCGCCATCTGTTAGCAGCTTTTGTAACTATTATTTCAAACTGCTGTATAAACTTCTCACAGCTTTCACAATAAACATACCGTTTACTGCATTCCTCTATCGATCTTTGTTTTCGAGATATTTAATTTTGAAATCAGGAGCCCTTTTCTGGACTCTCTGTATCTCCCAATTTGAAGAACCAGCTCTAAAACACGGCAAGCGAGGTAAGATTGGGTAGGGTGAACACATTACAGCACTTTGCCGGATCATCTTGGGGAGCGAGACGAGAGGTTTTGTTAAAACTGCTTTGTGTTTGGTCTGCTCTGCTACTGAATAGTGCGTCTTTCCCCGTATCACCAGACTTGTAGCCAGTCTAAAATGTGTGGAATATGGTTTTTAGAGCTGGTTCTTCAAAGTGAGAGATATGTGCGGGCAGTTCCCAGGTGCTGTAGGTGTTGATTATGTTTGAGCTCAACACCATAAAAACAGTTTCTGATCTTATAGTTAGCTGTCCTGTTACTGACGTGGAAACAAGCTACTTCTCTTTCAGTAGTGCTAGGTTTTAGCTTCCAGGGTTGTAGCCTTTCCCCAATGTTGTTCAATCTGTACATAGAGCAGTCTGTGAAGAAATGGAAGGAGAAATTTGAAGAGGGCATTAAAGTGCAGGGAGAAGAAATAAAAACATTGCGGTTTGCCGATGATATAGTAATTATGTCAGAGACCGCAAAAGACCTGGAAGAGCAATTGAATGGGATGGAATGTGGCTTGAAAGGAAGATATAAGATGAACATTAACAACAATAGGTAATGGAATACAATGTCAGAAAATCAGGCGATGCTGAAGGAATTAGATTAGGTAATGAGACAATAAAAGCTGTAGATGAATTTTGTTATTTGGGTAGCAATATAACTTCTGATGGCCGAAGTAAGGAAGATATAAAATGCAGAATGGCTATGGGAAGAAAAGCGTTTCTAAAGAAGCGAAACTTGTTAACATCCAATATTAACTTAAATGTTATGAAGTCCTTTCTGAAAGCATTTGTCTGGAGTGTAGCATTGTATGGGAGTGAAACGTGGACGATTAGGAGTTCAGCTAAAAAGATGATAGGAACTTTTTTGAAATGTGGTGCTACAGACGAATGATGAAAAATTAGATGGGTAGATCACGTAACTAACGAGGAGGTGCTTAACCGAATAGGGGAGAAAAGGAGTTCTGGCATATCCTGACTAAGAGAAGGGATAGATTGGTTGGACACATTCTGAGACATCAAGGAATTGTCAACTTAGCATTAGAAGGAAGCGTGTGGGGTAAAAATCGTAGAGGGAGACCGAGGGAGGAATACAGTAAGCAGATTCAAAAGGATGTAGGTTGCCGAACGTATTGTCAGATGAAGAGACTTGCACAGGATAGGGTAGCATGGAGAGTTGCATCAAACAAGTTTGCGGACTGAAGACCACAACAACAATGGTGAAACAACGAGTTCAGGAAAACATTAAAAATGAAGTTTGGCAGCAGGTGACTGCAGCCTGGCTGTACCAGAGGTCACCACATGCGCTGATGCTGTCACACATCGCGGCCCGTGGTGCATGCTTTGCCTACCAGGAAAACCGAGGTGGCTGAAATGCTAAAGATTTCTTCAGAACATGAATCGCTGTTTCCCTTGGTCACGCCATAACCTGACAACGGCCAGGCTTATTACGTTTACATAAAACAAAATTTGTTGAAATTCTGTCGGAAAAGTGGAAAATTTGACGAAAACTAAATGTTTTTTTTTATTTTTTTTTTTTTTTTTTTTTTTTTTTTTATGTGTCTGTGTGTTTATGTTGTTGTCGTCTTCCGTCCAGAGACTGATTTGATGCAGCTCTCCGGCCTACACTATCCTGAGCAAGCCTCTTCGTCTCCTCATAACAGCGGAATCCCATCTCCATATAAATCTGCTTTACTATATTCGTCTGTTGGTCTCCCTCTGTGATTTTTACCCCCACATACTTCAGCGCAAAGTTTCTAGTGATTGGAAAAAAGCGCAGGTGACTCCCGTTTGTAAGAAAGGAAAGAGGACTGACCCACACTATTACAGGCCAATATCGTTGACATCAGTTTCATGTAGAATCTTGGAGCATATTCTCAGTTCGAATATAGTAAATTTCCTTGAAACGGAAATGCTTCTTTCTATGAATCAGCACGGGTTTAGGAAACATCGTTCATGAGAAACTCAGCTTGCCCTTTTCTCACATCACATCTTGCGAGCCATGGATGAAGCGCAAAAGGCGGATTGCGTTTTTCTCGACTTCAAAAAGGCGTTCGATGGGGTGCCACTCTGCAGACTGCTAACGAGGATATGAGGTTATGGAATAGGTTCACAGATTTGTGACTGGCTGGAAGACTTCCTAAGTAATAGAACGCAGTACGTTGTTCTCGGCGGCGAGTGTTCGTCAGAGACGAGTGTATCGTCAGGCGTGCCCCATGGGAGTGTGATAGGACCGCTAATATTTTCTTTCTATAAAAATGATCTGATGGACAGAGTAAGTTGTAATTTGCGGCTGTTTGCTGATGATGCTGTGGTGTAGGGGAGGGTGTCGTCTTTAACTGACTGTAATAGCATACAGGATGACTTAGACAAAATTTCTAGTTGGTGCGAAGAATGGCATCTAGCTCTCATTGTAGAAAAATGTAAGGTGATGCGCATGAGTAGGAAAACAATCCTATAATGTTCGAATACAGCATTAGTAGTGAGCTTCTTGATGCCATCGTGTCGTTCAAATATCTAGGCGTAACATTGCAGAGCGATATGAAATGGAACGAACATGTAAGGACAGTACTGTTGTGAGTAAGGCGGACAGCCTACTTCGGTTTATTGGGAGAATTTTGGGAAGATGTACTTCACCTGTAAAGGAGACGGCGTATAAAACGCTTGTACGACCACGTCTTGAGTATTGCTCAAGTGTTTGGGACCCGCAGCAGATCAGTTTAAAGGAAGACATAGAGGCAGTTCAGAGGCGAGAAGCTAGATTTGTTACTGGTAGGTTCGACCAGTGCGCGAGTGTCACGGAAATGCTCCGAAAACTGAATTGGGGATCGCTGGAGGAAAGACGACGTTCTTTTCGTCTTTTATGTTGAGTGAATACACAGGGCCGGTATTTGAAGCTGAGTGTATTAGGATCTTGCTGCCGCCTACTTACATTTCGCCAAATGATCACAATGACAAGATAAGAGAAATTAGGGCTTGTACGGAGGTATATAGGCATTCTTTTTTTCCTCGTTCTACTTGGGAGTGGAATAGGAAAGGAAATGCCTAGTAGTGGTACAGTGTACCCTCCGCCACGCACCTTACGGTGAATTGCGGAGTATGTATGTAGATGTAGATGTAGAACGCCAAATGCACGATTCCTTCATGTCTAAGAATTTGTCCTATCAGTCATTCCCTATTTTTAATTAAGGCATGACAGAAATTAGTTTTCTTCCTAATTCTGATCTGTACCTCACTACTTACACGATCAACCTACCTAATTTTCAGCATCCTTCTGTAGCACCTCTATCCTATTCCAGTATGAACTATTTATCGTCCATGTTTCACTCCCTTACAAGAGAACACTCCACACGTCACAGATGCCTTCAGAAACGACTTCCTTATGCTTAAATTAATATTCGATGTTAACAAATTTCTCTTTTTCAAAAACGCTTTTCTTTCCATTGAGATTCTGCAATTTATATCCTCTGTACTGCGACAATCATTTGTTATTTTACTGCCCAAGTAACAAAACTCATCTACCAACTTTACTGTTTCGTTACCCATTCTAATTCGTTTAGCTTTGCCTAATTTTCTTAGAATGAATACCATCACCATTGTTTTACTCTTTTCTGACACTACCTTCTATTATCCTTTGTTTCTTTTTAGTATTCATCTGATACGCTCCTTTCAACACACTGTCCATTCCGTTGAATTGCTCTTCCAGGTCCTTTACTGTCTGCGACAGAATGACATTGACATCAGCAAAATGCAATGTTTTATTTCTTCTCTCTGAACTCTAATTCCTACTCCAAATTTCTCCTCGCTTTCCTTCACAGCTTGCTCAATGTACAGATTGTATAATACTCAACCATTACCTCCCTTTCATGCCGCTCGGCTCTAATATCTGCTGTCTGGTTTTTGTACAAGTTGTAAATAACCTTCCGTTCCCTATATTTTACCGCCGTCGACTTCAGAATTTTAAAGAGTGTACTTCAGTCAACATTGTCAAAAGCTTTCTCCAAATCTACAAATGGTAGATATGTAAGTTTGCCTTTACTTAATCAATTCTCAAACATAAGCCGTAAGGTGAGTATTGCCTCGCATGTTCCTATATTTCTCGTAAATCCAAACTGATCTAACCCGAGGTGAGCTTCTGCTACACTTTTCATTCTTATGTAAATAATTCGTGTTAAATTTTTTTGCAGTCATCCCTTATTAAAGTGGTGTTCTGTAATTGCCACAACTGTCTCCGCCTACTTTCTTTAGAATGGTTTCCATTTTTCTTAAACTCTTCGCCTGTATCATACATCTTATGCAGCAGGTGAAATAGTTTTATCATGGCTGACTCTCCCAGAGACTTCAGCAGCTCTGAGGGAATGTCATCTACTCCAGAGGACTTGTTTACACTTGGGTCTTTCAGTGTTGGCAATTTTATCTCTCAGTGTTATATGTTCTATTTCCTCTTCTTTCTCTTTCCTTCCTACAATACTGTCTCGAAGTTAATTTCCTTTGTACAGCCCCTCAGTATTGTTTTCTATTCCAAACAAATATATAGATTTGTTCCGATGTTCATAAATTTTTGCACACATGACGTTCAAAACCAGAGAAATGTCACTGTCAACATAAAATTAGTTCGATGGATGGTGGAGGGTATTTAACTTATCTATTTCAACAAAATCCACAGTTTTGATCCGAACTTGATGAAAATTTGTACACTTGATTTTCAAAACAGGAGGAAGCTCATATGTACATAAAATTTCGCATGGTGTGTGGCGGAGGGTATTTTATGAGTGAAATAGGCTGAGACACATCTATGGTGTATGGATAATTTGAAGATATGTGTCCGGCGGTTAACTTTCTATAGGATAGGCCGTGAAGACGTGTTGTCCACTTCTTCCGGGTGGCTTTGTGGACAGCGCAACCGGCTTGGGAGCATGGGACCCAGGTTCGAATCTCTGCCGTCCGCTGACTTTTAATTTTTCTCATTGATTAATTCAATGCGCACTGGCATATAATGTGGTAAATTCGCTTATTTCTTCTGTCTGACTGTTGTTGAGTGTGCAAGTAGGAAACTTTGGACTAGTACACTTAGATGTAACTTGTGAGATGCATCCAGCTTCGTGCATTGCCATTGATTTCATACGAATGCTGCTAGCTTTCGACCAAGACGTAAGTATTTCGCGATGCTCTTCATGGAGAAATTCTGCGTTCTAATGAGTGTCTTTGTTCACCCTTGAATTCGCTTTATAAAGCATCGCGAGCTGGATATATTTCTATCACAGCTTCTGTGGGTCCAACTGAAATATATTTATGTACTGTGTTTCCTCGTTTATTGAATCAGGCGTTCTACAATTTTCTATTCCCGATATTACCGTAGTCATAAACAACGTTGTTTTGTGGGTTACGATCTGTTAATTTAGATACTTGGCTGTTACAGGCTATACAGAAGCATTATGAAGATAATATACTTACTATGTGCACTCACAACCACCAGGGCAGAACTGTAAATTTAAGTTGCTTTTTTTTTTTTTTTTTTTTTTTTTTTTTTTTTTTTTTTTTTTTTTTTGCTTTTTTGTGATTGATCCTTAATTGATTGTTCGTCGGCAAGGCTTCCTTCTTTAATCGTATATTACTCACGTTGTTGTAGGATGGCTACGCCGCGCCAGCGCGGAGCGGCCCTGCGCATTGAGAGGCTATGCTACGATGCGCGAGGCCGTTCCCCGTCGTGGTTCGAATCCCACCTCGGGCATGGATGTTTGTACTTCCATTAGTATAAGTTTAGGGACTGATGACCCTACAGTTAAGTCCCATAAGCTTTACAAACACGGCGTAACGAAATTTAAATGTTTGATATATATATATTGTGTGTGTTGTCCATAGTAAGTAGTTTATAAGTCTAGGGACTGGTGACCATAGCAGTTTGGTCCAGTAGGTTTACAAACATTTGATTTGATAAGATGGTTACTTGTTGAGATGACGAATGTCAATATACTTCAGTCTCAATATGTACTGCATCACCACAACGAGCTAGAATTTCATAGAGTGGCTGACACACGAGCTACAGCGCTTTTTGCGGCAACCTGTGTAAACTCGGCGGATATATTTTTGGTAGTCAGTACACTTGAGAGGAGTCTGTACACCGTACGTTGTTGTTGAAAGCGAAGTGCTGTATTTTGTGTATATTGTATTTACTGTTGTTTTTTTCTGTCCAATTTTTGCTTCTGCGATATGCCTAAAGTGTGTTCAGCATTGAAATACATACCTACATGGGATACTCTGCAAATCATATTTAAGTGCGTGGCAGAGGGTGCATCGAACCACCGTTATACTATTTATCGCTCATTCCATTCTCGAATAGCGCGCGGGAAGAAAGAACGCCTGAATCTCTCCGTTCGAGCTCTGATTTCTTGTATTTTATTCTGGTGGTCATTTCTACCTATGTAAGTGGGAGTCAACAATATATGTTCGCATTCGGAGGAGAATGTTGGCGATTGGAGTTTCGTAAGTAGCCCACGCTGCAGCGATAAGCGCCGTCATTGTAATGATTCCCATCAATGTGTTAAAACGAGAAATATTTCGAGTAATAAAACCAGTTGTTTTGTCTTGTTTGATCTCTGCCGGCTTATACACAAACAAAATTCCTGCAAATGACACATAGATTCCCCAAGAGTGAAGCTTCATGTGACCTTATCTTGCAATTCCCTTGAAGTAAACACAATAAAAAAGGCTCAGGTTTCTGGCTAGCGTCTGTGTGTTTCTGCTTCTGTTGCTGCCGTGGTTGATGAAAGAGTATCTCATCTATTGAAAAATAAAATAAACACTTTTGGGTGTTACACATTCTTTAAAAATATTTTCATTTATTGTTGTTGACAATACTTGATCAAGCATAGTTAAGATACAATCAATACAAAACGTAGAAGCATTAGAAACAGCGGGAATTTTTTCACTTGTTACATGTCTGTGTTCTTTGTAAGAAATATTTACGTTTTTCAGCGTGGCAACAACGCTAGTTATTAAAGATACGTTATTTCTGTGTAGAATGCTTTTGTAACAGCTCACCTAGCGCATTTTTGATTGCAGTATTCTGTTATTACTTTCGTCTTTGTATTCAAATTTGTCCAACCAAACTTTACTTGTTCCAGCAAGACAGCAACTGAAGTTATTAATGACCCCTTAATTGGGCGGGGAATGCTTTTGTGTCAGCTGACGCTAACGCATTTTTAACTGAAATATTTTGTTTTCACTTTCGTCTTCGTACTCAAATTTCCTCAACCAAACTTTACAACCAAACCCTTTAACAGCAATTTTACGAGTATGTGGACTTAATACGTTTAATAAGCAGCAGATAAAATGTGTACTAGACTTTAAGAAAGCAGTTGTTGCAATACATTAACTGCAGCTGCAAATCAATGATCATGATTGTTCATCAAAACAATTACTGTTCACTGTACAAGTTACACAGCAGTTTTAGACTATGAACTTTCATTATAATTAACACAAATATTTTCAAAGTGGCACTTTCGTTGTTGGGTAAAACCTCAGCCAGCTGTTATACTTCGAAGTGGAAATGTATTACTGACAGGTTCGTGAGATTTCATTACCTCATTTTGAGGAATTACACCATGTGTGGAGACACCGACGGAACTTCATGCACATTTGCACTCAATAGTCAATCTTTATTATAACGTGGAACTTTGTAAATAAGTAAACTTCTCTAGTGGGTGTGGTATACCAGCTGTAGGTCGATACCCCAAATAACATGGTGGACGTCATTTCAGTTTGCCTCAAACATGTCAGACCTATCGCCACTGTATGAAATTCGAGCTCGTTGCATCATCAGCACGACTGCGAGCGTAAGATATTATGAGTAACTGCACCGGATGGCTGCAATGCATAAAGAACCGTAGCTGAAGTCGCGGAACTTTGCTCGTGAGGTGTGCGCGGTGGCGTGATTACATCGCGTGCGCTCACCTTTTGTAGCACTGCTTGTAAACATATTTATTATCTTGTAACGCGATAAGTTACTGTTGAATCAGTTATTGACGTTGTTTTCACCATCAGTATTAGAATAACAAGGAAAGTTTTATAACCAAGTTGAGTACAACATACACATAAGGAGGTCACACTCCACTTGTCCAAAGAGGTTGAATGTTCACTGAGAGCGGAAAACTGCTCGCAGTTCTGTAGCGACTTTTGTTACGTGTGTGCGGTGACCCACTTCTGGGATAACTCCCGCAGCGTGAATTGTTTACGTGCGGGCATTCGTGTGTAGAGCTCTGCACGTGGGGCATTTTGGTCACTCGTACTCGCTCAGAATCGCCACGTTGGGGCTTGGTTTGTTGAAGTACGTACACTTGGAGCGGTCAGCAGAGACGTGTGCTCGGTACGTACAGTAGAGAACGGCCGGCCTGGCGCGCTTCAGTGTTGCCAGCCCGTGGAATTTGTCCCATATCGTGGGACATTTTGACAATTATTTTTCAGAAAGGGACAAATGAATTTTTTTACAAAAAGTGGGATGAATATGGGACTTTTTGCTCGTCTGTTGTGGTTTGCTTACACAACACGTTGGTATGATTAGCACATGTCGCGATAATAAGGTGAAACACATGACACAACAGTCCACAGTCCTATTGTACAGTAGCAGTGATGCACAGAAGTGGTATGAGGGTCGCACGGCCTCATTTCGTAGATATAAGATTTTGATCATAACACTGAACATGGATGTATGTTAAGCGGAGTTGGCGATAGAGGAGTGTGAGGAACTTGTAGAGAGGGAGAAAGAGACGAACAGGGAGAAAGTGATGATGGGGAGGGGGAGGACATAGGGAGGTCGAGGAGGACATTTATTTGCTCAACGGTTGCATCCACTGCAGGAAAAGCAGCATGATATTGAGCTGTCGGCTTTTATTTTTCTCATGTTTTTGTATCTCGTGGGACACTTTACGCTGAAAAGGAATATTTTTAATTCCTGGATGGGACATTTGAGCTTCAGGGCCTGGCAACACTGCGCGCTACTTTTTGGCCGACACGGCCGCTGTATGCGTCTGAAGGCTGATGGAACCCCACCAGCTGATGCAAACGCACGAACGTCAGTTTAAGGCACGATGAACTCTAACCTTCATGCATGGTAGTGTCTAATGCTCTAGCCAACCGAGAAAGTTTGGGAACAGTTAAAAGTCACAAGAACACACGATCATAATAATACAACAATGCGTCATCGATATTCACGTAATCGTAGAGAGATGCGAAGAGAGTTCGCGCTCTTACAAACTGGGCTCTGAGTTTCACGAATTCTACGCATTTTTTCAACTCGTAGGTGTCTCCTTTTTCATACTTACTCTTTACCTAACGTTAATGTGGAACACAGTTGGGCAACCTTCCCTCAGCTCTGACGCGTAATGCCTGCTAGTCTTGTATTTTTTTTTTTAATTATTTTTTCTTCTTTTTAAAGCGTCCGTATCCTTATAGATGAGACATGTGAATCACTTCTGTTCTGAACTGTAAATGAACTTTCTTTTCTGCGCCTGTCTTTCGAAGATGTCCGGAAAGAACAGACACCTCATCAATACTTGGAAAATGTGATCGGGCGGAGGCAGGGTTGAACTGCTGTCTGGCCGGATGAGAGAGCAGTGTGTTACCACTGCGACACCGCGCTCGGTGATTCGGAGACAGCCGTCCTGTGACGGAGGTGGTCAACGTTGAATATCTAACATGTATGTGTGGCGTCTGTTCTTTCAAAAAATGTTCAAATGATTGTTAAGATTATGGGACTTAACTGCGGGGTCGTCATTCCCTAAACTTACAAACTACTTATGAACTAATTTATACTAAAGACAACACAAACATCCATGTCCGAAGGAGGATTCGAACCCTCGACATGGAACGGCGTCGCGCATCGGAGCATAGCGCCTCATGCGCTCGGCCACTCCGCGGCGGCTCTGTTCTTTCAAATGTTCAAATCTTTGTTAATCTTAAGGGACTTAACTGCGGGGTCATCAGTCCCTAAACGTACAAACTACTTATGAACGATATAAAACACTTCATTCACCCAAGATCGCTATTTTTTTAATTTTCGCCACTTAACCGGTTTCGGTGAGCTCAGTCACCATCTTCAGAAAGTCCAGCACAATCACTGCAAAAAGTTATACAATGTCTACAAACTGCAAAGTTATTGTGGTATACAAATAAAATGACAGTTAACTAAACATGTACATTACCTTAGCGTCATATGTAAAAATAGAAACATAACCTTCTAACACAGGTAAACATCTTGTTAAAGTTTTTCATCACATAGTGGTTCGTCATAATGAATAAAATGCGGTCTTGGCACAAGCAAACAGAAGACTGGACAGAAAAACATTGCACAACAGAATTGCTAAAAGGTTGCCACTAGGTGGCAGTGCTGTCAAAATAAAACAATATGGATGCAAATTCAACTTAAAAGAAACATAGTACTGTGCAGTTACGAAACCCTTGCGATCTTGGCTGAATGAAGTGTTTTATATAAACTGTTGATCGCTCTCCAGTGGCGTAAAATGCCTTTTAACTAAACTTATGAACTACCTTATACTAAAGACGACACAAACATCCATGTCCGAGGTAGGATTCCAACCCCGACCGTAGCGGCCGTGCAGACTGTACTGGCGCGCCGCAGACCGCTCGGCCACTGCGGCCGGCCCTCTGTTCTTTCATACACATAATCTAGGCGATGATGGCGCTTGATTTCTTCAGTACTGGTACACGCCACATGGCTAATTTCAGGAAGGAGCAAAAGTAGCTTAGGGTTCAACGCCCAGTCGACATCGTGCTCATTAGAGGCGGAGTTTCCGCTCGGATTTTTGGGTGAAGATGGGGAAGGAAATTAGCCGTGTCCTTTCAAAGAAAACATCTCGGCATTTTCCTGGAGTGGTTTAAGGAAATCATGGAAAACCTGAATCTGGATGGCCGGAGGGGGATTTGAACCCCAGTCTTCCTGAATGCGCCACCTCGCTGGTCTACTCTCAAGGGAGTCGGCGAAATGTCAACGGGAACGATTTGGCAGGGTCATTTCTCGTGTGATCAGTCGAACATTTAGACCTGGCCGGAGGTGAGCTAGATTGATCTGTGCAGTCGTCGTGCGTACTGTATCCCAATGCTGTAGTGAACGGTGGCCAGCACAACTACTCCATGTAGTAAGCAGAAAAATTGCGCTCGAATCACGGTCCGGTATAAAATTTCCCTTTCTTCATTGACGTAATCCGATGCTTGCTGGTTTTATTATTCTCGAGTCAGAAACATACAAATTTACAGTAGCCACACATATCATAAATTGATAAATAGGTACAATTGTATTACATGTGGCCAATACTTCGCAACCTCCAAGGCTTTTGGAGTGGCTTGCAGGAGATCAGTCTTTGTGCAGGATGTAGGGACCAAAGGGCACTGGGGAATATGGCTTGTGGTTTGTTGTTCTCCACAGTCACAGGAAGTGTCTTCTGTCTTGAAACCCCATCTCTTCAAGTTTTCTTCAAGTTTTCATTGTGTCCAGGTGGTAGTTCTTCGGCTTCAGGCATCCATTCATGAAGGTGAGGCGTCATCTTCTTCCATAACCCCAGCCTTGCCTTCTCTGGTGAAACGGTAAGTTTCTCAGATGTCCTTAGGAAGTTCTTTCGCCAGCTCAGCCGTTGCTGTGGTGAATTATATCCGTACAGTGGGTGGGCACTGTTCAGTTCCACTTTCAGTCTCTCCTTGTTGGCAGCCACTTCTCTGCGTACACTTGGTGGTGCTATTCCAGCCAGATAGTAAAGCTTCTCCAACCAGAGATCAACCTGCAGGTTTCATTGAAAGCAGTGTCTACTTGTCTGGCATGAGATGACCTGTACCAGACTGGGGAAGCATATTCGGCAGTATAAAAGCACAGCGCCATTGCAGAAGAGCGGATACTCTGTGGATGTGAGCCCCACTGTGTCCCTGCTAGTTTGCGAATTTCGTTATTTCGCGTGGTGATTTTCATTTTGGTATTCTTGCAGTGAGTTTTGAATGTCAGGGACCTATCGAGAGTGACACCCAAGTATTTAGGGCTGTGATAATGCTGCAATTGGATACCTGACCATTCTATATGTAGCTCACGATTACCTTCCTGTTCCTTAAGTGAAAGGCACACACTTGGTCTTCGAAGGGTTTGGTCTGAGTTGGTTCTGACTGTAGTAACTTGACAGTGTGCTAAGTGCACTTGTCAGATTTCTTTCCACAGTTTCAAAGCAAATATTCTGTGTAGCAAGGGCTAAGTCATCAGCGTATAGAAATTTCCTCGTGCCTGTAGTCGATGGCTGGTCGTTGGTAGATGTTAAAGAGAAGTGGAGCCAAGACGCTTCCCAGAGGTAAACCATTTTTCTGCACTCTCCAGCGACTGCGTTGTCCTTGAAATTCAACAAAAAACCTGCGGTTTTGGAGGAGGTTGCTGATTAGTCTAACTAGGTGGCCGTTCTTGATCATGTTGTGCAATTTGACATGAGGCAACCGGTGACGGACAGTATCACACGCTGCTGTAAGATCCACGAAGACGACGCCCGTTACTTGTCGGGTTTCAAAACCATCCTCTATAAACTGAGTGAGATTCAAAAGTTGCACTGTGCAGCTTCTGTTTGGTCGGAATCCTGCTTGTTCAGGTATAAGGAGAGAGTCTATTACTGGTAGGATTGTATTCAAAATCATGCGTTCAAACAGTTTATATAGGTGACTCAAGAAGCTAATTGGCCTGGAATTCTTGGGATGATCTGCTTCCTTTTCAGGTTTCGGAAGAGCTATCACCCAGCTGTTTCGCCAGATCTTAGGTATTTGGCACTGATTCGTGCAATTGTTGAAAAGCTGCCTGATCCATTTTCTTTTTCAGGGCCAAAGTTCTTAATTTGCTCCATACGAATGTCATATAAGCCGAGTGCTTTACCAGTTTTACTGTCCTTAATAGCCTTGTTTAATTCAGATATCTCGAATGGAAGAGTCAGATCCCTTGTTTGTTCTTGGGCCTCTTGGTGTATTTTAGGTACTTTGATTGTGTGGCTTCCTTTCCCATTCAAGAGCAGTTGGTGTGCTATCTGATTTGCAGTGATGTTACAGTGTGCTGTGGATTTGGTTGGGTCATTATTGAGCTGTCTCAATAATCTCCTGGTTAGGTCAAGTTCTTCTATAGTTTTAATCCAAGAATTACTTTTGGATTCTTTCAGAGATGTAATAAGTTTATTCCTAGCCGCCAATGCTGTCTCGCCGAAAGGGTCTTCTTCAAATTGTTCCTTATACTCTGTAAATTGAGCAGTGAGTTCTGACGTTAGACTAGGAATGTATGATGTTCGACAACCCCGAGGAATGGCACTTCTGGAACATCTCCTTACAGTCTCCACAAAGGCAACATGAGTCAGGTGAAGGATTTATAATGGGAACTGCAGCGTCCAGCATTTCTGTGAACTTTTGCTAATTGGCTTTCGTGAAGTTAAGCCTCCTTCTGTCTGTGGCCTTACTGCTGCGTAAATTTCGCACCTGATGTGTCTGTGCTGTGTATTTCGAACAGGGTTACAGACAGTTTTTATGCACTGTTGTGAGATGTTCTCGCTACAGAATATCAGATCAGGATTGTATCAGCTACAAGAGCTGTACAAACAAACAAAGTGCGATGCTTACTGGTAAGTAATGTCTCTGGTTAATTTTTGCCACGATACCTGACGTGCTCCATATTGCTGTGCACATTCCGTAACCCCCCTGTAACGCCTGGAGCTCGGCATGCCCGACGTTGACGTCGGCTTAGCATTGCTGCGGCTTTGCAGAACGCAAGCTGTGGAATGGCGAGCCGACGTACCAACGTTCGGTAGGTTGACGTTCACGTTGGCGGCCCCAGCAGCCAGCGCGCCGACTCACGCAGCCGGTCGTTAGCCAGGAGCCATAAAGCCGCCGGGAATCCCCGCCGCCGCTCACAGGCCTGCCAACCGCTGCAGACGCCGCATCATCCGCCACAAAGCGGCGGCCCCACTGCGTCAGCTGGAAATCCCTTCTGCATAGTGGGAGCTCCAGCGGTCACCAACCCCGAGACGGGTTCCGACAGTGAGTGGCTAGAGGGGCGGCTATTCAGAAGTAGGTGAAGTGCTGCTTCACCGATATGTCTGTCTCGCTACACTTAAAAAACGTTTATTTACTTCGGGCACGTGTGCTAGATTTTACTGCAGACGTACTTCCCCGTCTTGTACCTTTCTAGACTCTCGATGTAGCGAGTCTGGCCAGGCGTCGGGAAGAAGCTCCTAGCCCGGACTCATGGGTGGCGCGTAATGGTATGTGACGTCACAATCTTGAGTTTGTGTGTGGAGGGGACACGCGGTGAGGCTGACAGCATTTACGGCTACCTCAACTGCTGGATGTGGTGTGGTGTTCGTTGTGTGGGGCGTTAGGGGGCTTCCATCTGCAGTGCCTTCAGTGCTCTTTTTGATCTGAACCCTGTTTGCCTTATGCTGTGTATTTTATTAGAAACGTTCTTCTCACGTTGGAGAGATAAACAGGAAGTTCTAAATTGTCGGCAGTCGGGCAGCCTGGTGAATTATTCCAAGTATTTGAAAAAAGATGTGAAATAGTCGGATAAATGCTACACTCTTTGTTTGAAACAATCGTGGTTTATTGAAATGTTGTTGAAATGTTTGTAAACATACGGAACCAAAATGCAGTGGTCATCAGTCCCTAGACCAGAGCTTTTCAAGCTGGGAGTCCCGACACCCTGGGGTGTCGCGTTGTAGTATCAAGGGTGTCGCGAGACTAACAAATTTAGACTCTACAAGAAAAAAAAAGTCATAAAATGACACAAAATATCCTTCTCTTCATACTACCCTGAAGACTCGCCTGCAGCTAATCATCCTTCTCTTCATTCAGCGCACCACAGATCACGTATTAAAGGAATGATAAGTACACATTAATTGCGTGCTCAGCCGCTAGGCGGCAGCTCTGCTTCAGCAGCAGTAGACACTCAGGGTTCGTTCAAGCAGCTGCCAGTTGCCAGATTCCAGCAAACTGCGCATGCGCAGAGCTGCTGCTGATACCCGATAACAGCTCTTCCCATGCCCAGTTTCCTGGAACTGGCAGCTGTTTGAACGAACCTTCACTGTAGTCTGCTTTCCTTCTCAAAAAGCTGCACCTGAGCGTTTTTTAATGGATTTATCAAAGCCACTTCACCCTCGGTAGCGTTTCTTACAATTAAATGTCAATCAGTGACACAGTGGCTGTAAAAGCTGCCACAGATTGTAAAAGGAGTCACAATTGTCGACTGACTAAAGCTATTCAGTAGCAATGTTTAGTATGTAGTATGGCTGGGTGATTAACGGAGAGTAGTATTTTAAATGCAGTGATCGTTGGTTCGAACCGTGGTATGAGATTCTGGGACCAGAAATGACATTATATTCTTACTTGTCACAAATATTCATCCATCTTTTCCGAATATGTCGGGACTTCTAAAGTCGTGGTGAAGCAATAACGTAACAATAAAACTTAAATAATAATTCATCAATTGTCATAAATACATCCCCTTTATTTCTGATAATAATATGATAATATTGAACTGAAAGGGAACAGCCACTGTGCTGTCTAAATCAGAAATCAGAGCAGCTAATTTCCAGATGCCGTTTTCAATCGATCCAGCAAAACACTGACATGTACGCACGACAGCGAGAAACGGTTTCCGAAATGCAGTGTTTCTGAAGTTGGGTCGCATGTAGAAGAAGCAAGTATTACTGTGTGAGTTAGGCATTGTTGTCTGCGGTGTTACTCTGTTGGACATCTCCGTAGTTCCTAATGTTTCCTTTTCTTGCAATGTGTGTACGTAATTGGTGCAGTCAGGATCAACATGTCAACGCGTACCCGGATTTCAGTTTCGTTTACAAACTACATTTAAGCGATACTTTATTTCCGTCCTCCCCCCAACCCGCTAGAACCATGTAAATTCTACCATATGTTTTTATATTAGTGAAAGGGTGTCGATCAAAACTGTAAGCTATAAAAGGGTATGACCAAGAGGGAAAGTTTGGATAAGTACTGCCCTAGAAACTACTTAACTGGCTCACGCTTTGGTCTACACACACTCATGACCGAGGGAGGACTCGAGCCTGCGACGGGGAGCAGGGGAGCAGACGGGCACTCTGCACCAAGGCGCATTAGACCCCACGCTCACTCCACCGCGGCTGTGGTTTATTGAATTGCCGTGGTTGTTCTCGTCGCCAATTCTGGAAACATTACTTGAAACAATTGGCACTTTTTTGATGGTCTAATCTGTACTTTCAGTCAGTATCCTGCCAAGGTCGCGTATTTAAATTTGCGCTTGTTAAGTGATTTAGACCGATCTTGCGCGAAGAAAAAAACCAAAAGAGAACATCAATAAATTAACCTGTATCGCTAATCCCCCCACCCCACCCCAAATTAAAAAAAAAAAAAAAAAAAATAATAATAATATCATAGAACACGAAGGACGAAATTGACACATTGAGTAAAGGCCAAATATGAAAAAAAGTGAGTTGTTCATTGAACGCCAGATGAAGAGCGGCTGATTACATTTAATGAGGAACCGCGCTGCAACGGCAATGGTCACGATGGTCGCAGCCGGCAGTCTTTGTAGAAGGCCGCTGCAGTCCGCGCACTGCACAGCGACTGAATGAACTGACGCAACAGCCGCAGAGCCGGCAGGCCTGTCCTTGGGGGCGTTGTTATCGTGACGCGGTGGTATTCGGCGCCGCCATTGTTCCTGTCAGACAGCGCGACGCCGTCGCTTACCTGCCAGATATTGCACTGTCAGGGCATATGCGCGACTCGGCTTTCATATATCCTCTTTTTTGGGATATTGTCCCTGCCAGAGAAGGACACTTCTGAGAAATTAAGATCAATTCTGAATAGAGGTCTGCAACTTTGTCGAAATATAACGGTTGTTTTTTTCTTCAATGTGACGCGAAGACCTTACACTTCTCTATGGCATGCTCTTAATCATGATTTCATCATTATACACGGTGTTACAAAAAGGCACGGCCAAACTTTCAGGAAACATTCCTCACACACAAAGAAAGAATATATGTTATGTGGACACGTGTCCGGAAACGCTACATTTCCATGTTAGAGCTCATTTTATTACTTCTCCTCAAATCACATTAATCATGGAATGGAAACACACAGCAACAGGACGTACCAGCGTGACTTGTAAAAGCACATGTTCTAGCAGCACAGGTAGAGTATCCCTTATGAAATCATGATAACGTGCTCCAGTGAGCGTAGGTGCAAGAACATGAGGCCCAATCAAGACATCACCAACAATTCCCGCCCAAAAATCTGTGTTGATGACGTGATTGCATAATTGCGTGCGGATTCTCGTCAGCCCACACATGTTGATTGTGAAAATTTACAATTTGAAAACGTTCGAATGAAGCTTCAACCGTAAATAGAACATTTGCACTGAAATGAGGAATGACACATTGTTGGATGAACCATTCGCAGAAGTGTACCTGTGGAGGCCAATCAGCTGCTGATAGTAGCTACACACGCTGTACATGGTACGGAAACAACTGGTTCTCCCGTAGCCCTCTCCATACCGTGACGTGGTCAACGTTACCTTGTACAGCAGCAACTTCTCTGACGCTGACATTGGGGTTATCGTCAACTGCACGAAGAATTGCCTCGTCCATTGCAGGTGTCCTCGTCGTTCAAGGTCTTTCCCAGTTGCGAGTCATAGGCTGGAATGATCCGTGCTCCCTCAGACGCCGATCAATTGCTTCGAACGTCTACCTGTCGGGACACCTTTGTTCTGGAAATCTGTCTCGATACAAACGTACCGCGCCGGGGCTATTGCCCCGTGCTAATCCATACATGAAATGGGCATCTGCCAACTCCGCATTTGCACTGACTGCAAAATCACGTTCGTGATGAACACTAACCAGTTGATGCTACGTACTGATGTGCTTGCTGCTACTACTGTAGAGCAATGAGTCGCATGTCAACACAAGCACTGAAGTCAACATCACCTTCCTTCAATTGGGCCAACTGGCGCTGAATCGAGGAAGTACAGTGCATACTAACGAAACAATTGGGTATTTTGACAATTGTCTGCACGAATTATTTCAATTAACATTTAAAGAGAAATATTAAAATGAGCTCTAACATGGAAATTAAGCGTTTCCGGACACATGTCCACATAACATATTTTCTTTCTTTGTGTGTGAGGAATGTTTCCTGAAAGTTTGGCCGTACCTTTTTGTAACACCCTGTATATTATAAAAGTAAATGTACAATGTGCGTGCAGCATAAACTCAAAAACAAATTAAGGGAACATCTAAGGACTTAAATGGATTGATAGACCTTTATCCCTTCTAGATCAAGGTAATTTTTGTTTTTACCTAAAGGGCATATAGGGCGCATTTTCGTAAATATAATTATAATATTCAGATGTTTGTTAAGCTTATGGGACTTAAGTGCGGGTCATCAGTCCCTAAACTTACAAACTACTTATAAACTAACTTATAGTAAAGACAGCACAAATATCCATGCCCGAGGGGGGTTCAAACCCCCGACGGGGAACGGCCCCGCGCATCGGAGAATAGTATAATTTTAATGCCAACGCCAGCAGACGAGATCAACGCATGCTTTCAAAAAATCATGTCTCTGGTCACACATATACCTTATGCTTCGCTTACAAATGCTTCAACGACAAAAAATATGAGAGATGACATTTCTCTGATATATTTTTACGAGCATACACAGGATACACAGTACTTACCCGTAATATATTACTGATCTCTACTGATTTACCAATCCAATTAAAAAAAAATTGCAGAAAGGCCTTTTACCGCTCTTTCCGTGGTTTTAAGCTATTATCTGCCAAAACTATATTAGTTATTTTTGCAACTTTGTTTTACATTAAGGTAATAACTTGAGTGACGGATGAAACAGATTCCGTATTTTTTAATTTCCAGAAGGCTTTTAACACCGTACCTCACTAAAGGCTTTTATTCAATTTGCGTGGTTATGGTATATCGCCCCAAATTTGCGACTGGATAGGGGATTTCCTGTCAGAGAGGACACAGTTCGTAGTAATCGGTGGTATGGCATCGACTAAAACAGAAGTAATATCGGGCGTTCCTCAGGGTAGTGTTATTGGTACTCTGCTGTTCCTTATTTACATAAACGATTTGGGAGAAAATCTAAGTAGCTTTTTTTAGGTTGTTTGCAGATGGCGCCGTCATTTACTGTCTAGTAAAATCATCTGCACATCAAAACCAACTGCAGAACGATCTGAATAAGATATCACTATGGGGTAAAAATTCGCAATTTACTTTAAATAATGAGAAGTGTGAAGTCTTCCACATAATTACGAAAAGAAATCCATTAAACTTTGTTTACAAGATAAATCAATCAAACGTGAAGGCCGTAAACTCCACAACTAAGCTTGACCGTCCTTTTTTGGAGTATTGATGCCCAGTGTGGGATCCTTGTGAGGTAGGTTTGACGGAGGACATCGTAACAGTCCAAAGAAGGGCAGCTATTTTTGTATTGTCACGATAAAGGGGAGACAGCGTTATGGAAATGATACAGGACCTGGGATGGGATGAACGTTTGTTTGAAAATACGTTGCTATTAAGGCTATTTTGAAGAAGAAATACAAAACTTCGGATTTATATTTATGATGCTACCACGACTATTTTTAAACTAGAAATGTAAAAATTTGGGTTTGGAACCATAGTTATAACTAAAAAAATGCGTTTTGGGATATTTTGAATTCTGCCAACAATGTTGCAATAGGGAGTGGAGAGTTGTATCAAAATACTTGATTATGAAAGCATTTTTAATACTAAATCTATGAAAATTTATATTTAGAAGTGGAAACAACCAATGCAGATCATCCAGTATACGCGTGCGAAGCAGCAGGAATTTAGCTAGTTTAAAACAAAACTTGATGTTAACACGTTGCTCTATTGCTCCATTTTGCGCTCCATGTTGCAATAACACGAGTTCTCACACTGACCGTGTTAGCTGGTCGCAGCGTGTGCCGCCGCTTCACAGCAGCGCTTTGCACGATAGGAGCCGCTTATTGATATGTGCCTCAATGTGTATGCGCAGGAACCTCATCTTCGCCAGCGTGGTTTCTAAAATATGGGACCTTTCACCGAACTTTTCAGACGTACCGTGTGTTTTAATAAAGCGCACGGACAACCTTTAAAATAATCCGGCATCAATATTTAAGACTGTTGCTTGTCTCACGGTCAATTGTATTTTGCTTGCTCTAGAGTAGGAAATTCGATACTCCGGAAATAAAATGAAAAATGTTGCTTATAGAGAAGTATTGCAATAAATATTGAAAGATATCAATACTTTACCTCTAATGTTATAATGTTTATCCTTCTATTTTAAGTACAAGAAAACATATCAACTCTCGAAGCGAAACTGGGTTACGCGAACTAGTTCGCAGATCGCTCGCCTCTTAGTTCGCCCGCTCCTTTTCCAAAGACTGACGGAGAACAGCGAGATGACGCGAGAGCGCGCAGAATCGCGTGATTCCCTTTCTGCCAGTTACCGTCATTTCGAGCTGAGATGCAGCTCAGCTGTAGTTTCATAGTTCACTGCCACAAGAAATCCATTTTAAAAATTAAGTACTACGAGTATTCTGTATGAAAAGCAGCTGAATACCATTGTATCACCCATTCGTGTAAATAACTGGCTTATTTGCATAAGTATTTGATGTCTAATTGCCCAAAAATACGGGTAATAGCACACGCATTACATAAAAAAGAAAGAGCTTTTTTAGTAGCGGTAGCAAAAGCCAAAAAGAGCGGCCGAACTAAAAAGAGCGGACGAACTAAAAGGAGCGACCTACTCACGGCCGAGCTGCGAACTAAAGGGAGAGCTATTGGTCGCGAACTAAAATATGCGCGATCGGTCGCGAACTAAAATATGCCCGATCGGTCGCGAACTATTATGCTAAACGTCTCTCGATTCTTAGTTCGTTGGATTCTTTTCCAAAGACCGTCGGGCAATAGCGAGAGGGCGCGTAGCAGACTTAAAACTCACGTGTTTGCCTTCTGCTGATGAATCATTTCGAGGTGAGCGTCTGCCTGCTAGATTACATAGTTCAGTGCTACCAAATTTCTGTTTTGAAGTATTCTTAACTCTGCCAAGATATAGAGATAACTTTGAACTTAAACGCGAGAAATTATCCACAAACTGTTCCTTTTGGTTTGCGTCATATCGTTAGCGGCTCAAGCAGCAAGCGCATGAAGCAGCTAGGTGGGGGAACTTCTGCACGCGCAGACCACGCCGCTCAGCCGTCACTGGGAGCGGACGAACTGAAAGAACGAACTAGTTCGCGGCAGAGTCGCGAACTAAAGTGAGCGCTCCCGATCGCGAACTATTATGCGCAAGTCTAATTAGCAGGAACATTATGGCCACTTATCTCCTTCCCATATAAACACGTCACGCCGCGGCGGAGCGGCCGAGCGCATTGAGGCACTATGCTCCGATGCGCGGGCCGTTCCCCTTCGGGGGTTCGAATCCCCCCTCGGGCTTGGGTGTTTGTGCTGCCGTTAGTATAAATGAGTTCATAAGTGGTTTGTAAGTTTAGGGACTGATGACGCCGCATTTAAGTTCCTTAAGCTTGACGCCGCGGTGGAGTAGCCGAACGGTCTAAAGCGTCTCGCTGCGGAGCACGCGGTTGCTCGCCGTGGAGGTTCGATTCCTCTCTGGGGCATGGGTGTGTGTCTTGTCCCTAGGTTAGTTTACCAAGGTTTAAGAAGTTTGTAAGCTACGGACTGATGACCACGCAGTTTGGTACAATAGATTTACAAACATTTGAACATTTGAACTTAAACTTGACAAACATTTGAACATTTAAAACACGTCACCTGACGTCGAATCACTGCATGTCAGACACACGCATGGTGTGTATAGTAGCAGTCAACTTTCTGTCGTATGTAGAACAGCGGATGGACCGAAAACTCGGCAAGTGCGTTTTGGCAACGGCACGCTTCACGAGTGTACGAGGACAGCTGTGAAGGAAGTATTGAACAAACGGCGAAGCCAAGGAAAAACAACATCCAGATATTGAGGGTTTGGACGGCCACCCCTCAGTGCAGATTTCGGACGTCGTAGTCTGGTCACACTGGTAAGACAGGACAGCTGGTGTACTATGGCGGATCACATGTTTGTGAAACTATTGGACCAAATAGCTATGGTCATCAGTCCCTATACTTACAAGCTAGTCAAACTAACTTACACCAAGGTCAACACACACACACACACACACACACACACACACACACACACACACACACACACACACACACACACACACATTCCTGAAGGAGGATCCGAACCTCCGGTGGGAGGGGCCACCCACTCCGTAGCATGATGCCTTAGACTACGCGCCTACTCCCGGGCACATTGGTTACAGACCACGTACACCTTTTCATGACAATCGTTTTTCCTAATGTGGTGAAGTTTATCGAACGGGTAAAGGGTCATGTCTCAAGGCAAGTAGCGCGATGGTTCTAAGAACAACCGACCTGCTGGCACCCAACTCGGCAGGTAATCCTCTCGAACACATCTGTGCTGTGATTGGTAGAGTCATCAGAGCTCAACGTCTCCTCCCCGGAATCTATGGAAATAAACAGACTTGTGCGTGCAGGTGTGGCTGCAACTCTCTCCAGCGACCTAGCAAGGCCTCACTGCTACTAACACCAATTATTTACAGACGAATGGAAAAACTGGGTGAATCAGACCTTAGAGAAGATCAGTTTGGATTTAGGAGGAATGTAGGGACAGATGAGGCAACAATCAAATAACAAATTATCTTAGAAGATAGGTTAAGGAAAGGCAAACCTACGGTTTCAGCATTTGTGATTTTGGCTAAAGTTTTTCACAATGTTGGCTGGAATATACTATTTCAAATTCTGAAGGTAGCAGGGGTACAATATAGGGAGCGAAGTGTTATATTGAACTTATACAAAAACCAGATAGCAATTATTAGAGACATAGGGCATGAGAGGGTCGGAGTGATTGGGAAGGGAGTAAGACAATGTTGTTCAAGCTGTGAGGAATGCGAGGAGAAATTTGGAGAAGGAATTAAACTTTAGAGAGAACAAATATAAACATTTCTGGTTTGCAGATGCCATATTAATTCTCTCAGAGACAGCGAAGGACCTGGAAGAGCAATTAAACGAAATTGACAGTGTCTTGAAAGGAGGATAGCCTATAGAATGAACATTAACAAGAGTAAAACAAGGGTAATGGAATGTGGTCTAATAAAATCAGGCGATGCCGAAGGAATTACATTAAGTAATGAGACAATAAAAGTAGTAGATCAGTTTTGTTAAATGGGTAGCAAAATAACTTACGATGGCCGAAGTAAAGAAGATATAAAATACACAATGGCCATGGAAAAAAAAATAGTTCCTGAAGAACCTTAATTTGTAGGCATACAATTGAAAAAGTTAGGAAATCCTTTCTGAAAGCAACTGTCTGGAATGTAGCTTTGTATGGGAGTGAGACGTGATAAGAATTTCAGACTATATATATATATATATATATATATATATATATATATATATATATATGCTTTCGAAATGTGGTGCTGCAGATGAATGATGAAGATTAGATGGGTAGCTAATGAGGAGGTGCTCAACAGAATTGGGGGAAAAGGAGTTTCTGGTTATCTTGACTAAGAGAAGTGATCCGTTGGTGGGACACATTCTCAGACATCAAGGAATCGTCAACTTAGCCTTAGATGGAAGTGTGTCGGATAAAAATCGTAGAGGGAAAC
Organism: Locusta migratoria; assembly: GCA_026315105.1. Classification (NCBI taxonomy): domain Eukaryota; kingdom Metazoa; phylum Arthropoda; class Insecta; order Orthoptera; family Acrididae; genus Locusta; species Locusta migratoria. The sequence goes on from CM048746.1 coordinate 661,288,406, forward strand.
AGAGAGATGTATACAGTAAGTCGATTCAAAACGTTGTATGTTGCCGTTCTTATATTCTCTGATGAATAGGCTTGCCCAGGACAGGACGGAGTGGAGAGCCGCGTCAAACGTCTGCGGACTGAAGACCACAACAACAACTGGAATTCTTTATACTGGCTATAGTGGTATATTGGCTGTCATTGGGTGGTTTAAAATATTGTTATGCAGTAGATACTGTACAGTTTCTGCAGCAAAGCTAAATGGTTCGTGAAACTATTGTTTCTGGCTTTATTGCAAATTTTTGTAAAACAGGCACATCTATCATATGAATAAAATTACGGGTACTCTCTCTTAACCAGTTATTACCTTGCGCTAATATTTTGGCTGTATATCGTTCAGTCGTCATCGGAGCCGTTTTAAAGACTATAAGACTGTGAGAAGTGTGTTCCTGTCCACCGTACAGACTGTACAAGCGTAGCAAATCGACGGCAAAGGTGTGCTATAAGTGTGTATTGCCCTCCATGGAGATTGTATGTAGTCGTAATCTGTGGTTAACTCTGACGGCAGAGAAGTACGAAGCCGAATGCCATCTATAGAGAATATATGTTATCACACTCTCGGTTGTCAGTGCCGCTATCTTTGATTGTATATAATTGTGACTGCCGGATAACAAATGTTATCAAGAATAAAACCATAATCCCGATTAATGAAATTACTCGCCAGCCGTATTTCCAGAAGGATGGTACATACGATAATATATAAACATTCTCACAATACAATCTTCAGCAACTGATGGTTTATCTGGTTCTAGTAGATGGGTGTACCGTCGATGTTCTTAGTCTTCATGAATGAATGAATACGAAATAAAATCCGTTAAACTTTGTTTAATAGATAAATCAATCAAACGTGAAGGTCGTAAACTCCACAAAATATCTAGGAATTACTATTACTTCAGACTTGAACTAGAAAGAACACGTAGATAATATCGTGGGAAAGGAGAACCAGAGACTGCGTTTTATTGGCAGAACTCTTCAAACATGCAACAGAACTACTAAAGAAACTATATATACTACGCTTGTCCGTTCCTTTTTGGAGTATTGCAGCCCAGTGTGGGATCCTCGTGAGCTGGGTTTGACGGAGGACATCGAAAAAGTTCAAAGAAGGGCAGATCGTTTTGTATTGTCACGATACAGGGGAGACAGCATGACGGAAATGATACAGGATCTGGGATGGGAATCATTACAACAACGGTGCTTATCGCTGCGGCGTGGGCTGCTGACGAAACTCCAATCGCCAACATTCTCCTGCGAATACGAACATATATTGTTGACTCCCACTTACATAGGTAGAAAAGATCATCAGAATAAAATACGAGAAATCAGATCTCGAACGGAGAGATTCAGGTGTTCTTTCTTCCCGCGCGCTATTCGAGAATGGATTGGGAGATAAAATAGTATAAAGGTGGTTCGATGAAACCCCTGTGAGGCACTTAAATGTGATTTGCAGAGTATCCCAAGTAGATGTAGATGTAGATAATCGCTCCCATGTTGGCTAAACGATATACAAAAGGTAATAAATGGTTACGACCGAATACCCGTAATATTATTCATAAGGAAAAACGCTGTAAAAATATGAAAGTTCACATCAGTCATAGTTAGCATTAGGAAGAACTTTGAAACTGAAACAGGACTTTCTTGATTTAAGTCCCGGTACTGAAGAAATGTAAGTCGTTCTCTACCATTGTTATTGTAAACAGGAATAAGGTGAAGCTTTTAACGACAATAAATATTATGAGACTGGTAGAGAAGGAAATTTCTACGTTGTAAGTGGCGAGTAAAAAAATTCATAAGAGCGAGAAATGGCGTACGTATTTTTCGCAGTTCAGAATGTTCAAAGGTTTGTAAATCTATCGACCAAACTGCGTGGTCATCAGTACGTAGCTTACAGACTACTTAAACCTAGGTAAACTAACCTAAGGACAATACACACACCCATGCCTCAGGGAGGACTCGAACCTCCACGGCGAGCAACCGCGCGCTCCGCAGCGAGACGTTTTAGATCGCTCGGCTACTCCACTGCGGCTTTTCGCAGTTCCAAACGATAAAATGCTGTTCGGGTACATCAACTGATTTAGTGCCAAGTTTCTCGATGAAATAATGGAGTAGAATACCTCATATCCTTGTAATAGCAGTACTTTCAGACGTACGCCGTTACTTGGTAAAACTGACGGAAATAATGCACGCTTGTGTAAATCGATTTATACTTTGGAGGTCTTAGAAAGTACACTTTCGACAAATAATAGTTATATTACGAAAAAAGGTTGCCTGAAATGTGAAACATTGTGAACAGCACAACGCCAAAAATTAGTCTCGCATATGTGTGGCACGAATGGCCGCAGAGCCAATATTCGCCGCGTCAGTAGGGGCCTATTCCGCCCAGAGCACCATTGTACGCGCGACACTCGTGTTATTAGCGGCGATGACCTTGCACTTGTCCAGTGGGGCATTGTGTCCGCGGTTCCTTCTGCGGTGCCGTTCACGCGCGTGTGATTAGCAGCTTTGTGAGAACTCCCGAACGCCGGCTCAAGGATCCTCTGCAATGGAAGCCTACCAGCAATGCCTTAACGAGAACCGGCTGACGTCACGGGGAGGAGCACAAAAGACCACGAAACCGGCAGCGGTTGTACAGGGAGTTGGATGGAAAATGGTAGGAGAATTGGTACATAAACTATATTTTAATGGAGTTGTCTTACAAAGATAAGTTTATAATTGGGGCAACCACAGTCGCAACTGTGAATATTGAATAGAACTTATTCGACCTGCGCTGTCCAAGTTCTTTATTGGACATCCAGAGCCTTTACCATTCTAAAATGATCAAATGGAACAGCCGCGGCGGAGTGGTCGAGCGCTCTAAGGCGCCTTGCTACCCAGCGCGCCGCTTCTCGCCGTCGGAGGTTAGAGTCCTCCCTCGACCATGGGTGTGTGTGTTGTCCTTAGCGTAAGTTGGTTTAAGTAGTTTGTAAGCCTACAGACTGATGATAAAAGAAGTTAAGTCCCTTAGATTTAGAAACATTTGAATATTTTATTTTTTGAATATTTTATAGTCCGTAATATCGTAATCTGAGAGAACGATCTAACTCCTCTATATGATCATCTCTTAATACAAAAATGTATCTACTCCATGCTCTCATTATTTCGGTGAACTGTTCTCGGTACGCCCGCGAACGTTCCAAACAAAATAAAAATAAAAAAAAAATAAAAAAATAAAAAAATAAAAAAAAAATAGAAAAATAAAAATAAATAGTGTACGACACACTACATTCAGTGGTACATGTACACAAATACAAGGACGTAATAACTTGAAAACTCATACGTGGTGGAACGGTTTTTCATAAACTAAATTGCTTATGACCTCACATGTCATCAAATTCGTGTTGTGCAATCATATATTTTTGGAGGTGCATTCAGTGGTCTGTAGTACTTGTCGAACAATGTACTTTTTATGCTTAAACAACAAAAAATCGTAAGCCAAAAACTTCTTTTCTTCCATAATTTTCTTGTTTGAAATTACGTGCAACGTTTGTTGCAAGCCGCTAGGTGCTCTAGTTCTCAAAGAGTGCACGAATAAAGTCTCGTTAGACATGTGTCGCATAATAGGCAATTTTCATTGTTTAAGATGTCATATCTCTTTTTCTGTGTGTCGTCTGTGGATTGTAGCTGCACAGCGGTTGTTTTCTGAAATTAAAGAGTAATTGTACGAAGCTTTGTAGAAATCGGTGTATCGGTACCCCTGCCGTCTAACAGTAACGAATGTGCATACCGAGTCTAGTGGAAATCGGACAGTAGTTAGGAAGAGACATACAACGTACTTACATACATACATACATGCATCCATTTTTGTAATATGCATGGATTTACCTAAGACTCTAAATTATGTAGATATATAGGAAATGTTCAGTCTAGCTTTTTTTTATAGACGGCATGTTTTAGTCAGCGCTAACAACTCATAGGACTGTGGTTTCAAGAGACATACAGGCGATTCAGCTGTCCCTATCTAAGACGATGTATTCAACCACGTTATGCGCCACTCTGCACGCTGCGAATATTCTTCTATTACGCATAGATTACGCACTGCGCCAATACGGTGTTAATACCACCACTTACTTTTCCACAATCTTCAGAAACTGAGCTTTACTGACTGTAGCGTAGACCAATTGATGCGAAGGGGTGAGACATTAGAGTTGGAGTCGAAGATTCCACTTCTTTTTGTATATATAACTATTTGGTTTTTATCGCATTTAATATAGACATGAAATATCCTCTTTTTATGCAAACTGCATTTTTTCGTAATAAGGAGGACCGATTTGAAAGCAAGGTGAACAAATTTGGAAGAGAAATATTGTTGCTATTATTTACTTCACTGTTAAGTAGTTTTAAGCAATAATTTCGCGTTTAGTACACACTATCACGTGTCACACATTAACATACTTCTATGGTACACGGACAGGTCTTTGTAACTGACCATTGGCGATGCAGAACTTTTTTCGGGGGGCGGGGGGAGCGGGAAGGCATATGTGAACATGCCCATAAAGGCGTTTGAGACTAATTTTGAAATAGCCTACAGTTTCTCTCTCTCTCTCTCTCTCTCTCTCTCATACACATACACACACACACACACACACACACACACACACATATATATATATATATATATATATATATATATATATATATCGCCATAAACCACAGACATTGCCAAGGTGGGGTGGCTTGCGTGCCTTAACGATGCAGATAGCCGTACCGTAGGTGCAACCACAGCGGTGGGGTATCTGTGGAGAGGCCAGACGAACGTATGGTTCCTGAAGAGGGGCAGCAGCCTTTTCAGTAGTTACAGGGGCAACAGTCTGGATGATTGACTGAGCTGGCTAATGTGGCTTTGCCACACAGTTTCTGCGAACGGCTGAAAGCAAGGGGAAACTACAGCCGTTACTTCCCCGAGGACATGCAGCTCTACTGTATGGAAATATGATGATGGCATCCTCTCGGGTAAAATATTCCGGAGGTAAAATAGTCCCCCATTCGGATCTCCGGGCGGGAACTACTTAGGAGGATGTTGTCATCAGGAAAGACAATACTGGCATTCTACGGATCGGAACGTGGAATGTTAGATCCCTTAACCGGGTAGGAAAATTACAAAATTTAAAAAGGGAAATGGATAGGTTGAAGTTAGATATAGTGGGGATTAGTGAAGTTCGGTGGAAAGAGGAACAGGATTTCTGGTCAGGTGAGTACAGGATTATAAATACAAAATCAGTTGGGGGTATCACAGGAGTAGGAATGATAATGAATAAGAAAATAGGAATGCGGATACACTACTATGAGCAGCACAGTGATCGCATTATCATAGTCAAGATAGATACGAGGCCAACACCGACCACAGTAGTACGGTATATGTGCCACCTAGCTCTGTCGATGATGAGGAGATCGAAGAAATATATGAGCTAAAGGAAATTATTCAGACAGTTAAGGGAGAGGAAAACTTAATTGTGATGGGAGACTGGAATTCGGTAGTTGGAAAAGGAAGAGAAGGAAAAATAGTTGGTGAATATGGACTGGGCAGGAGGAATGAAAGAGGAAGTCGCCTGGTAGAATTTTGCACGGAACATGATTTAATCGTAACAAACACGTGGTTTAAGAATCACAAAAGAAGGTTGTATACGTGGAAGAGACCAGGAGACACCGGAAGGTATCAGATTTTATAATGCAAGACATAGATTCCGGAACCAGGTTATAAACTGTAAGACATACCCAGGGGCAGATATGGGCTCTGGCCATAACTTGTGAGTCATGAACTGTAGGCTGAAACTATAAAAACTGCGGAAAGGTAGGAAAATAAGGAGATTGGACTTAGATAAATTGAAGGCAAGTGAAGGTCTGGAGAATTTCAGAGGGAGATTTAGGGAACAATTGACAGAAACATGCGGAAATAAACAGTAGAAGAGGAATGGGTAGCATTGAGAGATGAAATAGTGAAGGCAGCAGAGGACACAATAGATAGAAAGCAAGATCTATAAAAAAATCCTTGGACATCTCAGGAAATACTAAATTTAATTGATGAAAGGAGGAAATATAGAAATGCAGTATATGAAACAGGCAAAATGGAGTACAGACGACTAAAAAATGAGATTGACAGGAAGTGCAAAATGGCTAAGCAGCAGTGGCTAGAAGCCAAATGCAAATCTATAGAAGAATGTATAAGAAGGGGAAAAGTAGATACCGCCTACAGGAAAATAAAAGAGACATTTGGGGACAAGAAAAGCAACTCTACGAATATCAAGAACTCAGATGGGAAACCAGTTCTCAGCAAAGAAGGGAAAGCTGAAAGGTGGAAAGAGTACATAGAGCAGCTCTACAAAGGAAATGAACTTAGAGACGATGTTGTAGGAAGGGAAGAGCAAGTAGATAAAGATGAAATAGGAGATACTATACTAAGAGATGAATTTGACAGAGCCTTGAAAGACCTAGGTCGGAACAAGGCCCCAGGACTAGATGACATACCCTCAGAGCTACTAAAGTCTCTGGGCGAGCCAGCCATGACAAGACTATTTGAAGTGGTGTGTAGGATGTATGAGACAGGCGAAATACCCTCAGACTTTAAGAAAAATGTAATAATCCCCATTCCAAAGAAATCAGGCGCTGACAGGTGTGAAAATTACAGAACCTTTAGTTTGATAAGTCATGGTTGCAAAATTTTAACACGGATTATCTACAGGAGAATGAAAAAGCTGGTAGAAGCTGACCTCGGGGAAGATCAGTTTGGATTCAGGAGGAACGTAGGAACCCGGGAGGCAATACTCACTTTACGTCTTATCTTAGAAGATACATTAAGGAAAACATTTTTAGCTTTTGTAGATTTGGAGAAAGCGTTTGACAATGTTGACTGGAATACACTCTTTCAAATTCTGAAGTCAGCAGGGGTAAAATATAGGGAAAGGAGAGTTATTTACAACTTGTAAAAAAGCCAGACCGCAGTTATTAGACTCGAAGGGCATGAAAGGGAGGCATCAGTTGGGAAGGGAGTAAGACAGCCTTTCTCCGATGTTATTCAATTTGTACATCGAGCAGGCGGTGAAGGAAAGCAAGGAAAAATTTGGAATAGGGATTAATGTTCAGGGGGAAGAAATAAAAACATTGCGTTTTGCTGATGTCATTGTAATTCTGTCAGAGACAGCAAAGGACCTGGAAGAGCAGTTGAATGGAATGGACAGTGTGTTGAAGAGAGCGTATAAAATGAACATTAACAAGAGCAAAACAAAAATAATGGAATGCGGTCTTAGAAAATCAGGCAATGCTGAAGGAATTAGATGAGGTAACGAAACAATGAAGGTGGTAGATGAGTTTTGTTACTTGGGTAGTAAAATAACATGGGATGGTAACAGTACAAAGTATACAAATGCTGAATGACAATGGGAAGAAAAGCATTTTTGCAAAAGAGAATTTTGCTAACGTGGAATTTTAATTTAAGTGTAAGCAAGTCTTTTCTGAACGGATTTGTGTATTGTGTTGCCTTGTACGGGAATGAAACATGCACGATAAACAGTGCGGACAGGAAGAGAATAGAGGCTTTTGAAATGTGGTGCTACAGAAGAATGCTGAAGATTAGGTGGGTAGATCGCATAACTAATGAAGAGATATTGAACAGAATTGGCGAGAAAAGGAATTTTTTGCATACCTTGACTAAAAGAAGGGATCGCTTGGTAGGAGACATTCTTAGACATCGAGGTATCGTAAATTTAGCATTGGAGGGAAGTGTGTGGGGTTCAAATCGCAGAGGGAGACAAAGAGACGCATATAGTAAGCAGATTCAAGTGGATGTGGGTTGCCGTTCTTATGAGGAGATGAAAAGGCTTGCTCAGGATAGAGTAGGGTGGATAGCTGCATCAAACCAGTCTCCGGACTGAAGACCATAACAACATATATATATATATATATATATATATATATATATATATATTATTTTATTTTCTCCGCTCACCCGCCTCCCCACTCCATTCCTAAGCTGCATCTCGTTATTCCCATCTAACCCATCCCCACCACCGTGACGTAACCTTACTATCCCCTCCCCCTCCCCTCCCCTCCCGTCCCCGATTTGCTGCAGAGCGTGGCAGTCGGAGGTGATGGTTGTATGACTGTGTTGTGTGCCTGTGTGATTGCGTGAGTGCTCTATTTTCTGAAGAAGGCCATGGCCGATAGCTGAATGTGTTGTATGTGTGTGTCTTTTGTATGTGCCTGTCGCAGCTCGTCGCCACGTCTTTGCGGTGAGTTGTAAACTGTCCTCACTATATTATTTATTCCAACCTGGACTTTCCATTATATATATATATATATATATATATATATATATATATATATATATATATAATTAGAAATGAATTTTATTACAGTCATTAGTCCATATAACTGATATAGGAAACACCAAAGATATGCTCCAAAGCCACAGTGGTGGTTTTTTTTTTTTTTTTTTTTTTTTTTTTTTTTTTTTTTTTTTTTTTTTTTTTTAAATAAAACTTTTAAATATATTTCCATCTAACGATTAATACTTTTAATGGGCTATTAGTTTCTGTGCTTTATTGCGTCACTTTCAAGTGCCCATGATTGTAATATTTTTGTAATGATTAAATAACATTAAATAGTGAAAAGTTTCAAAAATTTACCACAAAATTAAAAAAAAAAAATAGAGAAATAAGAGTCTAAATGCCCTGTGTTCAGCTGTGGACACATTTGTTTCATCCTTTATCATCATAAATGATGAAAACACTTGCCCACAGCTGGGCACAGGGCATTCAGGCTATGAATTTAATTCGATTTGTAACTGTTTCTTAGATGGGTAAATGCGAATCCCTATACAGAGGAAGCCATGCGAAATTGACATTGATTTCCCCACCTATTTCGAATAACTTGACTACGGTCGAAAAATAAGTTTTGTATAATGATGCCCACAGGATAATGGTATTAAATGTTCCAAATGAATTAATGGTGACTGTACTAAAACCTAGGGCATATGGTTCGCAAATAAAAATAAATAAATAAATGTTCGTATGGTTTTAATCGTAAGGAACGAAACTACTAAGGTCTCGGTCCCTAGTCTTACAAACTACTTAAACTAACTCATTCTGAGGACAACACGCGCATCCATTCCCGAGGGAGGACTCGAACCTCTGGCGGGAGCGGCAGCGTACGCCCCACCACACGACCATTCAAATGTTTGTAGAGCTTATGGGACTTAACTACGGAGTCATCAGTCCCTAGAGCTACAAGCTACTTATGAACTACCTTATACTAAATTCTCGGTAATAACAGCGTACGCAAACAAGGTAAGATATGATTGTCGAAGAGAAATTGTGGGCGAAACCCGAAGCTAACAGGCAGAGACGAAGGAGAATTAAGAACGACTGCGGCCGGACAACATGAAACGTAAGCGTTGTGATGAAACTACCTGGCAGAACCGACTGACCTGAGTAATCGTGATTCAGTAAAAGCATGATGCCTGGAGCTCAACAGTCATGAAAGGGCAGCAGTTGCAAAACACTTCATAACGGGAGCCAAAGCGAGGTTGCGGTCAAGGAACCTGCGCATTCGATGACTGGAATGATGCCGCATGGTCCGATGAATAGTCGTTTACATTCCTTCCTACAAACAACCTGATTCATGTACCGAAATCCCAAAAAAATGTTTAGAATACGGCAGGCTACAGTCAAGTTTGATGAAGGTTCTGTTATGATTTGCGCACGTATGTCGCGGTATTCAAGCCTCACTGGTTCGATAACTGTGAATCAATATTTCGTCATTCTCGACCGCAAACTTCTTAATATGACAAACTTTAGTAACAAAGACCTTCCAGAATGATAATGCGTCCACACACACACACACACACACACACACACACACACATTACCACGCACATATACACACACAAAACATTATTTCTACATCTACATTTATATAGATACTCTGTAAATCACATTTAAGTGCCTGGCATCGGAAAATTATCAAACTCCTCCAGAACCGCAAAGTGTCCATGTCTCAAATAATTGACCCATTATGACGAGTTTTTAGAGCAAAGAGTGAGATAAAATTCACAGCTGCAACATATTTGAAATAAAAAGCGGATATTTTGATACAAGACTGGTCAACATTCTGCTGGAAAGCGTAAAGGCATTTTACGAATCTGTTCCTTGCAGGGTTGTAGCTGTTCTCAAAGCCAATGGTGGGTCAACTTCTTAGTAAGAAATAAGTGGGTCTATGTAAGGTGTTCGAATTATATTGTTGCAGCCCCTTATGTCAGGATAATGATTACTCAGAAATGTGTAAATTTGTTAATAATAGGTTAACATAATAGAAATTCAAATGTTTATATACCTTATGGGACTTAACTACGGGGTCATCAGGTCTTAAAATTACAAACTACTTATGAATTAGCTAATACTAAGGACGGTACAAATATCCATGCCCGAGGGGGGATTCGAACCCCCGACCGTAGTGGCCGTGCAGACCGAGACTGGAGCGCCTCAGTCCCCTCGGTCACCGCGGCCGGCTAACATAATAGAACAGTTTGTTAAGTGCCGGCCGCGGTGGCCGAGGGGACTGAGGCGCTCCAGTCACGGTCTGCACGGCCACTACGGTCGGGGGTTCGAATCCCCCCTCGGGCATGGATATTTGTGCAGTTATTAGTGTTAGCTAGTTCATAAGTAGTTTGTAAGCTTAGGGACTGATGACAGCGTAGTTAAGTCCCATAAGCTACACAAACACTTGTTTATTATATCGTAAAATACTCTCGGTGTTCTTGCCGCGTCAGATATGGGTAGGAGCCCAAGCTTTCGACTATATCCTCCATAATCGTCGTCAGGGGTAAAACTGACTGCCGTGAACCGACGCGGCAAGAACACCGATAGTATTTTACGCAAGAACTACGTCGCGAAAGACTTCGTACTCATATTTGTTTGTTATAGTTTGTAAGTCATGACTCTACTTTTATATTAAGTTATGGATTATTATTGTCTTCAGAGCTTCAAATACATAAGTGTGTTTATCCAGTGGCGTGTGAAAGCATTTCTTATATATCAAACAGTTTATATTGAAGATTAGAAGCGAAGCCAGTTCCATACTATACAGTCACGTAATAATAATTTTAATTGCAAACACGGCAAATACTAGAGATGGAAATCGTATCGAGAAACATGCCTACTTTACGTTAGGACAGATTTTTACAACTCTTATCAGATAACATGATCACAAATTTCCTACAAGAGCGCGTCAAACTCTTCTCTAATCTATATTATTTCTTACTTTTAGACTAATCATTTCACAAAACATCTGGCCGGTTTTTTCCTTCAACTTTTTGAAATCCACAGAGCTGCAAAAGCAGTATCATCTTGTATCTAGAAGCACGGCCTTTTCGCCTTTGCCGTCGACTGCTTCCACAGCGCAGATGTACAGCAAGCAAGCCCTGCCGCTGCTGGAGAACACTAACTGATTGTGGACTGCCGGGTCTGAGTCCTCGCCGTGTAGCCGACACGTGACAGGAACACCAGAAAATGGCCATTAGTGGCCGAAAAACCGGTCGTGTCCCCAAGAAACCGATTCTTATGCAATTGGCGCAGTTTCTCGTTCCTGCTGATGCTTGCCTTGAATTTAAAATGCGGCTTTACACCAATATTTCCCAGCTCCGTCTGAGCTGCCAGGAGATCTACAGCAAGCAGTATACCCCGAGGCGGCAAACGTCCTGGGATAGTGATATGCAGAGAAAATGGAGATTTCGGTTTAATGTCCCGTCAACACCGTTGTTATTACAAACGTAGCACACGCTCGGATCGTTTTTTGTTTCTGTTAAGGATGGAGACGGAAACTGGCCGTCCGCTCTGAAAGGAACGTTCACGGCATTTGTCTCGAGTGATTTAAGAAAATCAGAAAAAAACATAAATCACAATGTATGAAAAAATTGTTTGAAAAGTCTTGGTCGCAATTGCAATTGCGACCAAGACTTTTCAAACAATTTTTTCATACATGCCAACGTATGGTCGCGTGTCCACAAGAATGGAAGGTTTTATGAACCAAGTGATAAATCACAATGGCCGGAAGCGGATTTGAACCGCCGCCCTCACGAATGAGAGTCCGTCACTTGGCTTCAAATTCAAATGTTTGTTTAGTTTATGAGACTTAACTGCGGTGTCATCAGTCCCTAAACTTATAAACTACTTACGAACTAGCTTATACTGAAGACAGCACAAACATCCCTGCCCGAGGGAGGATTCGAATCCCCGACGGGGAATGGCCTCGCGCATCGGACAATGCGCCTCAATGCGCTCGGCCGCTCCACTGTGGCTGGAGAGGTCAGTTCGCGCACAGAATCCTGCGCCGGGCGCATTTCTGCAATTATTTACGGCTGTAGTGGCAGCACGACCTGAGCGTTCCTGTAGGACTTGATGAGTCCATGCAGTGTCGCCGTGAGAAAGGAGAGCAACCGCGATATAAATGAAACAGTTGGGAGGCGGCGGCTAGGTTTGCTACTGGTAGGTTCGATCAATGCGCCAGAGTTACTATAATCTTTCGGGAATTCAAATGAGAGTCGCTGGAGGGAAAGAGACGTTGTTTTCAAGGAACACTGTCGAAGAAATTTAGACGGCCATAATTTGAAGCGGGATGCAGAACGATTCTATTGCCGCCAATTTACATTTCGCGTAAAGACCACAAAGATCACATAGATCAGACGTCGTACAGATGCGTACAAGCATTCGTTTTTCTCTCAATCTATATAGTAATGGAACAGGCAAGTAAATAAGTAGTAGTGGTACTACGTTCCGTTCGGTACGCACCTTTGGGCGGATAGCGGAGTATGTATATCGATGTGTATGTAGATATTAGAACGTATGCACTGTCTTTCGCCGCCTGACAGCGCAGTGGCAATCAGGATTACCAATCATGTTCTGGAATTGCATATCACATTTTTTTAAAGAGCACGTTGATTATTTTGGCATCTCGGTGAAAACGGTGTGATCGGTATTGATCTCGACCAACATTACGTGAACTTTGAGTATTTTCTCGGGAGAATGGTACAACATTGCATTGAAAAATCATGCCGGACTTGTAACTATCCATTGTGAGATGAAGGAAAGATATTTTGAATTCGAGTATTGGGCGAATGAGTGTTATGGAAGTTTCGTGAACTTCATTTCCTGGTAATTCTTGCCGTGAATCTCAGTCTAGTATCCGTCTTACCCCGATTAATTTTCTGTGGTGGTATCACTTCCAATCGCCCCGTACGCTTGCTCCCAGATATTTTATGTAAGTGACTGCTTCCAGTGATTGTCCCACAGTTGTGTAGTCTTGCAGTGAAGTATCTTTGTTTCTATGTACTCACAATACGTTACATTTGTTTAGGTCAATGATCACTCACTGCACCACGGGTCGATATACTGCAGATGCTACTGCATTTCGTTACATTTTTACAGTGTTGCAACTTAGGGGTATACCACAGCATCATATATTAGAAGCCTGATGGGATTTCTTTTCTACTCGGTCATTTACATGTAGCGTCAAAATTTATTTATTTTCCGTGTCCAGAACACATCCATTAAAATATAATGTGAGTCAGCTCTAATAAAATTTAAAATGATTTTTGCCCAATATTCAGCCACGATAATGGCTTTGTAACTGGCCAGTTGTAAATCCAAGAAGGTACAGCACGTCAGTAGATGGGCGCCCGTTTCGACATTCCCTCAGTCACATAGAGGTGCCCATCTAGGTAGTCCCATCGGGTAAGGTTATACATGCAATTTGAGACCACAATTCTCAGCCTGTTGAGAGCCTTCGAGGTTGTGAAGGATTTATTACACTAGGCCGCAAGTTCTTCTTACAATTTCAAGTTAGGATTAAAAGTGGCCTCCTTCCATAGCTGGAGTCTCCTCTCTTCAGTGCATACGTCGATTGGTCCTGACGTCCAGAGGAAGCTGTTTCTCGAGCGAAGCCGCCTAGGCTGCTGTTGGTGCCCGTGTAGAGGGTGGCGATTATCTGTCATTTGTTCCTTCCTCGCCTCCTCGGCGGCAACTTTTCGCCGTACATTAGGGGGTGGGGGCTATCCATATTACATGGAAGATCTTTGTCGGCGTGGGCGTCAGGCAACTGATATAATGCTGGCAGAGTCATTTACAGCTGCATCAATGTGTTATACATGGTCCTGTAACGCTCTCTTGGAGCGCATCAGCAATTTCTTTTATGTCTAAAGACGTTTTTCCCGTTGTGAATGATGTGCTACAAACTCTTGAATCCAATGACACAGCTAGTCTGACATTACGCTCGTATACTGTTCACTAGCTGAAAAACCGGCTTTGCCCGGGTATTTATTTATTTATTTATTTATTCCTGCCATTTTTCTGGTGTATATTCATTTGTATAAGGGCTGTATATAAAATCTCTTGGGAATACAGTTAAAAGTAGTACAGAAGTAATAGATTAAAACTTGGTGCGCGGTGGGGCGGTTTTCCATGAACGTTATTGTTTATGTGCTCATATCTCGTGAACTACGTCTCGTAATGTCATACAATTTAGAAGGTACACTCAAGTATATGCGTGTATACTTTCCTGCGGCTACAATTTGTAGTGTATGAATTATAAATTGTAACGTCATCCGAATGCCGTAGTTTTAGTCCATGAACAACGGAATGTTACTATTTACGTGCTCATTTCTCACGAATTATGTGTCGTACTGTGATGTAATTTAGATCGTACCTTCAACTATATGTGTGTATACTGTCTGTAAAATTCCCTGCGGCTACGAGAAACTTTTTCCTTTCATCATTTTGCTATGGATGTCAGCGAGAAAAAATTTAATAAAGGTTTGAAATTATGTTTAAAGTTTGTTGCAAGTCGTTAAGTACTCTTATTCTCATATAGCGTATTTATAAAGTCTCGTCGCATTATGTGGCAGTTTTCTGCGATTCCTATTGTTTACGACGTTATGTCTCCTGAACCATGTGTCGTCTGTGGTTCGTACTCATACAGCAATAGTTATCTCACGTAAGGAATATGACTACCAAATTTGGTTGAAATCGGTTCAGTGGTTTAGGAGAAGTTGAGCAGCATTGTCGCTAAATGCAGCAGTTTTAGACACATTTCATTGTTTATAAGATCATATCTCGTGAACTATATATTGTATGTGATTCTTACACTTACGGCGACCGTCCTCATGGATTGAAGCTTACATGTAAAAAATTTCATAAAGATTGGACAAAACTGTAGATTTTTATGCAATACGTACAAATATACGGGCACACTGCGTTATATATTAGAACATTAGGCAACCGCATGGAATTCCTTCTGGGGTGGAGTAACACAGCATCTACCAGGGAGTCGACATCCACTGTTTTCCGGGACTCATGGACGGATATAATGAACGCTGGGTTGCACGCGACCGTTGCTTTCTCAGTACATTTTTATGCAGAGATAAAGGGATTCCGGAAATATGATAACACGCGAGAGGAGAACTGAAATTCTACAACAGGCAGCGTAAGCGATAATTACAGGCATATGACTTTGCGCATCTGCTAGACTGACACTTCTTGGAGTTAGCAATGACCTGCAGTTTCTCGGAGCAGTTAGGAACGGCACACGGAGCGTGTATCTGAACGAGTGGGGTCAACGGGCCGAGTTTCTGACGTCACAACGTGGGAACCGCACGTTAAGGAGGCTTTCCCAACCTGTGAGGCAGCATCAAGCGTGTCAGAAATTCCCCAAGTGCGTCTGAACGTCCGCCAATAAGGTGAGAGAACGCCGTGCAACAAAGATATGTCGTTTGAAAGCTAGTAACAGCCACTGGCTACATTGAGGATCTCTTGAAAACCGGTCATTAAAGGTACTATTTGTTGTAATAAAATTACTGGAAGCGTCTTATATGTGGTTGAAGAATATCCGTATTATGGAAATCTACCGTTTCAAGGCAACGGCGCACTGAAGATCCGTCAAAACTAATTGTTCTTTATATGAATACTAGCTTAAACCCGCGGCTCCGCACGCTTGTTGATTGGTTATGATAGATAAGCTATCATTTCTACATCTACATCTACATAGATACTCTGCAAATCACATTCAAGTGCCTGGCAGAGGGTTCATTAACCACCTTCATAACTTTTCTCTACCGTTCCACTCCCTAATAGCGCGCGCGAAGAAAGAACACCTAAATCGTTCCGTCTTCGATCTGATTTCTCTTCTCTTTTAATGATTTCCACCCCAATTCGTGCAACATTTCCGTGACGCTTTCCCCCCTGTAACGTGATAAAACAAAACGAGTTGCCCTTCTCTGAACCTTCTCAATGTCTTCCGTCAGTCCCACCTGGTGAGGGTCCCACAAGGGGCAACAATACTCCAGGAGAGGACGCACAAGTGTGATGTAGGCAGTCTCTTTGGTGGAGCTGGTGCATCTTCGAAGCGTTCTGCCGATGAAACGTAACATTTGGTTCGCCTTCCCCACAATATTTTCTACGTGTTCTCTCCAGTCAAAGTTGTTCGTAATTGTAACTCCTAGGTATTTGGTAGAATCTACGACCTTAAGGTTTGACTGATTTATCGCGTAATTAAAGTTCAGCGGATTTCTTTTAGTGGTTATGTGTATTACTTCACACTTTTCTTTATTTAGTGTCAATTGCCAATTTTCGCACCATGCAGAAATTTAGTGTAAATCGCTTTCCAGTTGCTTTTGATCCTCTGTTGACGTCACTAACCGATAAACGACAGCATCATCTGCGAACAGTCTAAGGGAGCTATTCAAATTGTCTCCTAAATCGTTTATAAACACGAGGAAGAGTAGGGGACCTATAACGCTTCCCAGTGGAACGCCAGATATCACTTCTCTTTTACTCGATGACTTACCGTCAATTACAACGAACTGTGTCCTTTCTGATAGGAAATCGTGAATCCAACCGCACAATTGGGGAGATATTCTATAAGCATGCAATTTCATAAGAAGCCGCTTGTGGGGTACAGTGTCAAAAGCCTTCCTGAAATCCAGATATATGGAATCGATTTGAGATCCCTTGTCGATGGCACTTAACACTTCATGTGAATAAAGGGCAAGCTGTGTTTCGCAAGAGTGATACTTTCTGAATCCGTGTTGACTACTGGTTAATAGGTCGTTCTCTTCGAGGTTGTTCATAATATTCGAACATAGAATATGTTCTAAAATCCTACTGCAAATCGACGTCAATGAGATAGGCCTGTAGTTTTCGGGATCACTCCTATTGCCTTTCTTGGATATT
This sequence comes from Locusta migratoria, assembly GCA_026315105.1. NCBI lineage: Eukaryota > Metazoa > Arthropoda > Insecta > Orthoptera > Acrididae > Locusta > Locusta migratoria. The sequence continues at coordinate 661,305,690 of CM048746.1, forward strand.
GAAGTAACTTGGCAACTTTCCAGTCTTTGGGTACAGATCTTTCGCTGAGTGATCGATTGTAAATTATAGCTAAGTACGGAACTATTGCATCAGCATACTCTGAGACGAATCTAGTTGGTATACAATCTGGCCCGGAAGATTTATTTTTGTTTAGTTACTTAAGTTGTTTTACTACTCCAGGAACATCTACTTCTTACTTTCGCATGCTGGCAGCTGTTCTTGGATTGAATACTGGAGTGTTCACTTCGTCTTCTTTGGTGAACGAATTACGGAAAGCTGTGTTTAGTAATTCTGCCTTAGCAGTACTGTAATCGGTAGTATTACCATTGCTATCGCGTAGTGAAGGTATTGTTTGTGTTTTGCCGCTAGTGTACTTCACATATGGTCAGAATTTCTTTGGATTTTCTGCAAGATTACGAGATAGGATTTCATTGTGGTAATTACTATAGGCTTCTCTCATTGAAGTCCGCGTAAGGTTGCGAGTTTCAGTAAAAGATTGCCAGTCTTGTGGATTCTGTGTCTTTTTAAATTTTGCATGCGTTTTTCTTTGTTTCTGCAACAGTGATCTGACCAGTAGTGTGCTACGAGACTGGTTTTGAAGGATTACAATACAACACCTTCTTTAGAAACAAAATTTTTTAATCAACATTCAAATAAAAAAATAAAATTATGTGATCTGCTTAATGATTTACAATAAATAATAGATAGATTATTCCTTATAGACTGTGTTGCAATAACTCAACACATATGGCGAAAGTAATGTCCAAATTAATTTTAATTTCATTTTAGGACATTCTGGTAAACTACGTTATTTGTATTAAAAGAAATTTCCTTTTTACTGCTCTATTTATTTATCCTTATATTTACTTATTCGTATGGTTACACTTACAGAGAAAGACCGGAAGACATTGAAGCATGCATAGACCAAAGATATGGTCTGTGGCATCACGTTTTGGTGTATTTAACCTCGTTGCTATAGAGTCGCAAACGTCATCGCTGGCCTTCAGTCCAATTTTCTTTATAATTTGACGACTTTCAACCACCATATCTTCCACCCCCTTATTGCTATCGGCATGGAACTGCTATGGTGTACAACGTCAGATTTAGGACAACAATTACACACAGACTATTCCTTTGCGTTGTGTAGTTTTCGCTGCAGAGCGGAATATTAACACACACACACATACAATTTTATGTACACCGACAACTTTTTATCCCAATACACTCCACCCTTTTCTCATTATTAACCCTCAAGCAACAATGCAACCAATAATACCATTTTCAAAGAGTAAATATAATTTTCAAAGATAATTATTGTTTCGCATTTCGCGTTATATTCTTCAAATTACTAAACATCTATCAGATCGCTATAAAACCGTGCCTAAAACCTTCCTCAGTTATAAATTAGTAACTGTACAAATAATTAAGTCTATGCGTCTCGTTTTTTGGACGTGATAACCGTACAACGAACAGACATTCACATTAATATATATATAGATAAATAGCTACCCCATCGCCGTAAAACCGTACCTAAAGTCTTCCCCGGGTAGACCTTAGTAACTGTACACATTTTTAGCTCTTTACGTCTTGTGGTTCAGACGTGATAAACGTACACCGAACAGACATTCACATTTATAGATATAGATTAGTAATTACGTGTCAGTAACTGACATATCTTCGAGTATATTCAACACGTCTAGTTTCTGTGTGGAGTGCTGAAACACTAGGAAGAGGTGCAGCGTTGAGTGTGAAACTAGTGGTGATGGTGGGTGGCACTGGTTAGAGCTTCGCCCAAGAGGATTTTTTTATTTCATATTCCGGTTTTCTGATAGGCTCGAAGACTTTCTTTTTAATTTGATAGAATTATACTGTATAATAATCGCTGTTTTGTAAATGATAGTCTCGTGTAATTCGCGAACGTACTAGTTCGGAAGAGCGCTCCCACAGGAGAACTACACGAACTAGTTCGCAGATCCCTCGCCTCTTAGTTCGTCCGCTCCTTTTCCGAAGACTGACAGGGAACAGCGAGATGACGCGAGAGCGCACAGAATCGCGTGATTCCCTTTCTGCCAGTTACCGTCATTTCGAGCTGAGATGCAGCTCAGCTGTAGTTTCATAGTTCACTACCAGAAGAAATCTATTTTAAAAATAAAGTACTACGAGTACTCTGTATGCAAAGTAGTTGAATACCATTGTATCACCCATTCGTGTAAATAACTGGTTTATTTGCTTAAGTATTTGATGTCATATTGCCCAAAAATACGGGTAATAGCACACGTTTTGGCAACAATGATTTATTATATTAAAAAGCTGTCATAAAGAAGAGCTCTTTTAGTAGCGGTAGCAAAAGCCAAAAACAGCGGACGAACTAGAAGGAGCGGACGAACTAGAAGGAGCGGACGAACTAGAACGAGCGGACGAACTAGGAGCAGCGGAAGAACTAGGAGCGCCGGCCGCGGTGGCCGCGGGGACTGAGGCGCTCCAGTCACGGTCTGCACGGCCACTACGGTCGGGGGTTCGAATCCCCCTTCGGGCATGGATATTTGTGCCGTCCTTAGTCTTAGTTCATAATTAGTTTGTAATTTTAGGGTCTGATAACCCCGTAGTTAAGTCCCATAGACTATACAAACATTTTTTTAACTAGGGGCAGCGGACGAACTAGGAGCAGCGGACGATTATGCCAACTTTTCTCTCTCTCTCTATGGGACTTGACTACGGGGTCATCAGTCCCTAAACTTACAAACTACTTACGACCTAGGACTTCACAAATATCCATGCCCGAGGGGGGATTCGAACCCCCGACCGTTGTGGCCGTGCAGACCGTGACTGGAGCGCCTCAGTCCCCTCGGCCACCGCGGCCGGCGATGAGTCATTTCGAGGTGAGCGTCTGTCTGCCAGATTACATAGTGCAGTGCTACAAAATTTCTGTTTTGATGTGTCCTGCAGTCTGCAATATCTGACTAAGAAATTCCATAATGCCAAGAGATAGAGATAACTCTAAACTTAAACGCGAGAGTCGCGAACTAAAGTGAGCGCTCCCGATCGCGAACTATTATGCGCAAGTTTATTAAATGTAAGTGCGCATCCTCTAAGGAGTGAGTTTGTTGGATTCGTTTTATGAGGCTAGTTCGCACCTTAGTTATAGTAAAATACGCACATTGGTGTTTCACGTCTTGTATTTTACACGTTCTAAAGATTCCACTCCCGAATAGCAACAGTAACCGACGAAGAATGATCTTTACGGTTACTAAGGAGTAAAGTCCTCCTCTCACGGGACGTGGAAACGCACGTGGAGGAGAAAGTGGTGACGGCGCAGCGTAAAATACCACGTGTGTGGAATGAAGGATCCACCATGTTAAATTTTTGTTTCGTGGAGTGGATCGTGGCCAATGAGAAGCAGCCTGATTTTCACGTGAGAAGCACAACTTTTGAGCCGCCATATTGCAAACGGAACTCCGTATTCCGTGCCTTCTTCCGTTGTAGCGTCAGAATATTGAAGAACTTTTGAAAAGGCATCATTTTAGATATGAGCCGGCCGCGGTGGCCGAGGAGACTGAGGCGCTACAGGCACGGTGTGCACGTCCACTGCGGTCGGGGGTTCGAATCCCCCCTCGGGCATGGATATTTGTGCCGTCCTTAGTATTAAGTTTGCTCATAAGTAGTTTGTAAGTTTAGGGACTGATGACCCCGTAGTTAAGTCCCATAAACTCTATAAACATTTGAACATTTTTTTAAATTTTTTTTTTAAAGATATGATTTGTTACAATAAATCACCGGAAATAACATTTTCATAGTCTTAAAGGTTCTCGTAATTAACGTGCGTCAGTGTTATAATTTGTATAATGTGAAAGAATGGCGTTCCTTTGCTACAGGGCAACGCATTCTATCAAAGAAGCGTCTTTGTGATGCTATGTGATATATAAATAACATATTACAACTTGTTTTAGAACTGCAGTATATGTAAATTTTGAACAGCTTTCTGCAGAGAAGGAGTAGCGTAGTTGGCAGCATCGCGGGCTGTGCTGCAGATATGACTTCCAGAACAGGTTCGCGTCTGTGCACTTCCGGAATATTCTTCTTTTTTCCGTTTTTTCCCTTACCGTTTCTGGTTCTTTCTTGCTAATTAAAGTATAATATCTGATAATCGTTGTTATTTCTTTTTAAGCTGACTTATTAGCATGGAGGTTAGCGCCACGAGCTACGGAGGAAAAGAGATGTAAATAACAGGTTTGCATCTACACTGTCCCAGATATTTTTAACGATTTGGTTTAATTACGGTTTATGTAATTGACTTGTTTATTTAATACAATTATAATATTCCGAATTGGACATTATTTATTATGAACAAGAATGAACTTTGTCCACGAGAGAATTTGTTGAGTTTTTCGTTCTAGGCCACTCGGTTTTCCCCACGGTGTATGAATTAAGTTGCAGTTCAGAACAATGTTGGAATAGTTCAGTTTCACGGTGCAAAGTGAACATGGCTAGCGCGTGTTGACGAAAGCAGATGCAGTGCGGGAGGAACAGAGTTCACGGACATAGTAAAAGTAAATATTATCACAACGGACAATGTCGAGCTGTAGCGTTGTCCCGCGTGCATAAGTAAAATGTATTGGTCTGAGCATCTCCAAATATGCAGAATATCTACAACGTGGAAAATGGGAATATAAGAGCAAGACAATTGGAACTGGTGCAAATGATTTATTTTACCGTCGACAATTTTTTTAAGAATTTTTGCCAAAAGAGATTTTATCGTAGATTTCGTTATTATCCTCAACCTCTCTCAGATAAATATACCGTCTTTGTGCTTCTTGAAGAAAAGAAAAATACAATTTATGTAAGCGTATTGCATGTCACATGCAAGCATAAGAAAGCATTTACTTTTCGACGATGGCTAAGAGAGATACCGTCTAATTTTACGCACATCCATTTTTGTAAAGACAATGATCAATTGCCAGCCCGCAACGGTCGCTGGAGAGCGCTGCGGTCGCAAAGCAAATCACGATGAGCAGCTCGTTGTCTTCCGTGGGATGTAGCGGGTCGTTTCAGAGCGTGCCGAAGCTACACTACACTAGGTAGACAGCACGTCTGACCTGCGCCACGTTGAGACAACACGTCCCGTGTGAGGACGGCTTAAGGCTGTTGCAATAATGTTTGTGTGATGTGAAGGTTTTTCTAATTTTACATCGCAGAGTTTGTCATAAAACTTTTATAAGTTGTGCGCTTATTGACAGAACGTACAAAGTTTCTAAATGTCCTGTGTTCATAGATACTACGTTGTTACTAATGTAAGCCTATAGTACAGACAGAACACAACATACGGACAAGCTCGGAAATATGCGTTCTAACACGTTCGCTGCGACTGACGCTTATAACATGCCACTTCGGGTAACTCTTATAAGCCGCGATAGCTGATCTCAGTTTAGTTTGTTTAGCTGTGCACTCGTTTGAGTACAAGACACCAAAAAATATCACGTAAGGTTGTCCTGTCTGCAGTCCTGTGTTTTCGTCTTTAGTGGTTTGCTATAAAAACATCGCCTATACACCTTGCAAACTTATTTGTTATATGGGATTGGGTTTCAATAGCACCACAATGCAGGTGAGACCTGTTTCCTTTTCTCTGTTTGATAAACCTTTTGATGCTTTCTCGATGAAGAGGGTTTATCGCTTGTTTGAATTTCGTTTTCTTTTCAATTTGCAATAAAAGCAATAAATTGGAAGCGTTGTTAGAATTGTTTGCAGCATTTATTACATAATCGGCATGCAGCTTGAGCGTACTCGTATTTCTATGTGTAGCACCAGCTCTTGGGCAGACGTTATATTCGCTTTCAGTACTACAGGTTTCCCAGGGGTCTGATTTCAGCTCTCAGCACAAGTGCGCTTGCAGGCTTCCGCCTAGAGCGTTAGCGACCCGCACTGGTGACCGCAGTGAACGTGTTAAGAGAGTTAAAGCTGGATTCCACTGCTTTCATTTGGCAAACAGTGTGATTTGCAGGACCTGATCCCACCGACAACTGTCGCTGGAGCGCGCTGCGATCGCGTGTATCTCGTCGAGGTCGTCTCCGAGCATTCAGCCGCAAGGTGGACTCGGCACGGTGACCGCACACGTCCAGAAGCACGCTCCGTGTGACGACGGCTCAATTGTGGGCTGTTACACTCCTGGCCATGAAAATTGCTACACCACAAAGATGACGTGCTACAGACACGAAATTTAACCAGCAGGAAGAATCTGCTGTGATACGTAAATGATTAGCTTTTCAGAGCATTCACACAAGGTTGGCGACACCTACAACGTGCTGACATGAGGAAAGTTTCCAACCGATTTCTCATACACAAACAGCAGTTGACCGGCGTTGCCTGGTGAAACGTTCTTGTGATGCCTCGTGTAAGGAAGAGAAACGCGTACCATTACATTTCGACTTAGATAAGAGTCGGATTGTAGCCTATCGCGATTGCGGTTTATCGTATCGCGACATTGCTGCTTGCGTTGGTCGCGATACAATGACTGTTAGCAGAATATGGAATCTGTGGGTTCAGGAGGGCAATACGGAACGCCGTGCCGTCTGCGGTGGCCGAGGGGAATGAGGCGCTCCAGTCACGGTCTGCACGGCCACTACGGTCGGGGGTTCGAATCCCCCCTCGGGCATAGATATTTGTGCCGTCCTTAGACTTAGCTAGTTCATAAGTAGTTTGTAAGCTTAGGGACTGATGACCCCGTACTTAAGTCCCTTAAGTTCTACAAACATTTGAACATTTGAACGGAACGCCTTGCTGGATCCTAACGGCCTCGTATCACTAGCTGTGCCGGCCGCGGTGGCCGAGGGGACTGAGGCGCTTCAGTCACGGTCTTCACGGCCACTACGGTCGGGGGTTCGAATCCCCCCTCGGGCATGCATATTTGTGCCGTCCTAGTTCGTAAGTAGTTCATAAGTAGTTTTTAAGTTTAGGGACTGATGACCCCGTAGTTAAGTCCCATAGGCTTAACAAACATTTGAACATTTGAACATCACTGGCTGTTGAGATTACCGGCATCTTATTCGCATGGCTTGTAACGGATCGTGCAGCCACGTCTCGATCCCTGAGTCAACAGATGGGGACGTTTGCAAGGCAACAACCATCTGCACGAACAGCTCGACGACGTTTGCAGCAGCATGGACTATGAGCTCGGAAACCATGGCTGCGGTTACCCTTGACGCTGCATCACAGACAGCAACGCCTGCGATGGTGTACGCAACGATGAACCTGAATGCACGAATGACAAAACGTCATTTTTTCGGACAAATTCAGGTTCTGTTTACAGCATCATGATGGTCGCATCCGTGTTTGGCGACATCGCGGTGAACGCGCATTGGAAGCGTGTATTCGTTATCACCATACTGGCGTATCATCTGACGTGATGTATGGGGTGCCATTGGTTACACATCTCGGTCACCTCTCACGGCACTTTCACGACGTCTGTTACGACCCGTGGCTCCACCCTTCATTCGATCCCTGAGAAACCCTACATTTCAGTAGGATAATTCACGACCGCATGTTGCAGGTCCTGTACGGGCCTTTCTGTATACGGAAAATGTTCGAATGCTCTCCTGGCCAGCACATTCTCCAGATCGCTCACCAACTGAAAACGTCTGGTCAATGGTGGCTCGTCACAATACGCCAGTCACTACTCTTGATGAACTGTGGTATCGTGTTGAATCTGCATGGGTATCTGTACGTGTACACGCTACCCAAGCTCCGTTGGACTCGATGCCCAGGCGTATCAAAGCCGTTATTACGGTCAGAGGTGGTTGTTCTGGGTAGTGATTTCTCGTGTGCACATAAATTGCGCGAAAATGTAATCACATGTCACTTCAAGTATATTTGTCCAATGAATACCCTTCTCTCATCTGCATTTCTTTTTGGTGCAGCAATTTTAATGGCCAGCAGTGTATAAAAGCGGCCTACTGCGCGGCTGACCGCTGACCAGCATGCACGGTATCCTCTCAACATGGCACCAGTTGCCTGGCGCGCGCGTGAGTCTGCGCCTCAAATAGGTGATGTTCGCACGACGACGAATAGGTAAATTCGGCTAAGAAGAGCGAAGAAGAGTACATGAAAGGATACTTGCGATAATCACTGGCTAATGAAATCGAAAAAATGATTGCTCTCTAAGCTGAGATGACCAAATCCATGCGATAAGGATGCCCAGAGATACAGATGGGATATTCTGAAATCCGCACTGATAAAGACTCTGGCTGCCATAGGCTGCCTTTCAATATGGGCAGTGCAGTAGCCGACATCCTGCACTTAATGATGGCGAGGAGCGGCATTAGTGTAGAGCTGCCAGACAAGTAGCAATACGTGCAGTGGCCGCAGAAATCAGTGTGGGGCGGCACAGTCTGGCGCTAATGGTCTATGGCAGGCCGCGACCGAGTCGAGTGGCTTTCCTGAAAGCTCGACACCGCCTGCAGCCAGTCTCCCGCACTCGTCATCACGTCGCTTCGACCATATGTAACCAGAAACCCGTGGCTTCAGTTGCTAAGATCGAGTGTGGCGCAGACCCCATCAAGTCATGGACCCAAAATGTCAAGAAAGTACTGTGCAGAGTTGCTTGACTATTACCTCGCGACTCTATGCAGACAGCGCTGCTCTCCGTCATTTAGTTCAGGCCGACGGCCACAACGATCTCAGTGCTGACATGAAATGCTCTGAAACCTTATACTCTGCGCACATGGCGGACAATGCTCAATTTCCTAAGAATGTTCCATTTGTGGCATTCAGAGATGGCCAGTTCCCTCCGTGCGGACGTAATCAGGTAGGAAATACGTTTCGCGGGAATCGTCCGAGTGCAAATGACTGCCAATGAAAAGCCTGTTTATACACTACCAGGAAGAAAGTACATCGTCTTTAGATTTGTCCAATTCACTGAAGATTTATTGTTGAAACAGTGCACTTGGTAATTACATAGCCAGACCACTAATCGTCACACGCCGATCACTTCAAAAAGTTTTGGGTAACTTGATCAACTCGTAAATCTGAACAGTCTGCGTCTGTATTTGATATGTATTATGCAGCTCGGTTAAATCGGTAAATGCACGACGAGATGATATTGTGTATTTAGGGAAATGCAGACGCCAGCTGTCTTATATACGTTATATGGCAAGTATGTCTACGTATCGACCCACTTCTCTCCGCGACCACCCAAATGCGGTTGTGGTAGTAGACAGCCACTGGTCTCACGCTGTTACTAGGGAATTCAGCCGCGGTGGGTCAACGTGTGAAAGTACAAGTAGACATGGACCAAATTGCCGGCCGCGGTTGCCGAGGAGACTGAGAGGCGCTCCAGTCACGGTCTGCACGGCCACTACGGTCGGGGATTCGAATCCCCCCTCGGGCATGGATATTTGTGCCGTCCTAGTTCGTAAGTAGTTCATAAGTAGTTTGTAATTTTGGGACTGATGACCCCGTAGTTAAGTCCCATAGACTTAACAAACATTTGAACATTTTTGGACCAAATTCTAGTCAAAAATGTTTTGTGTGAGGTTTCGAGTCTCAATGAGGAAGAGAGTTGTATTTGTAATTTTCTAGAAAGTACTAATTGGAAATTTTCTGGAATGGATATCGAATGTTATGACCTTTATTAAATAGTTTCATCCAATCTCGAAACAGATTGTCGGAAATAAAAATAAGTGCATTTCTTAAAATTTTCCAGTTCGCCCAGGATTTATTGTTGGAACAGTGCACTTGGAGTACACAAAGTGACGCTCTTGGGATACATTATTTGAACCGTGCTCGTCACCCGATCATATCACACACATACTCGATTGGAGACTAGTTCGGAGGTGGTACTGGCCAGGAAAATTGTTGGACCTCTTGCAGAGCACATTGACGTCGACGCACTGTCTGGGGAAGCATTATGCTGTTGGAACAACACATCACCTTGCGACTACGTAGGCTTTCCCGGCGTAATAATTGATAATTCTTCTCGGGTTTCCTGCCGGATCAAAACGTCATCTAGACACAATATTTCGGCGGTCCACCTGGCCGCCATCCTCAGGTGACAGTGCTGGTACACCGACTCGCCGAGACTGAGGCCCCTATAAACGCCGCGGAAGGCCGAGGGCGTGTGCGCAAGAATGGACAGTTCCGCCCTCTACGTTTCAGCGCCGCTAGTGGTAGAAGCCGGCGTAAACGATAGATCGCTATTCAGCAGGTCTAAAGAGAGACCGTTATTTTTTTATGTCAAACAATACAGGGTTCCACATTTTACTCAAGGGAAAACCCTTGTCTCTGTTTATAATATTGTCAGAAATACGAATTGCGATTGATTCTTTTAAAATGCAGTCCCAATAGCGAGACGCAGAAGGAACCACTTGTGTCTCGTCATACTTCATTTTATGTCCCGCAGTAAGACAATGCTTAGCTACAGCAGATTTCTGTGGCTGAAGCAATCTCGTGTGTCGGTGGTGTTCAGTACATTTATCTTGAATTGTTTGGATTGTCTGACCGATGTAAACCTTCCCAAAGTGACAAGGCATTTTGTATACGCCGGGTTTCCCGCGACGGTCCAAACTGGAAAGCACGGCAGATCTGTTGGTCAGATGTTGTGTCAAGATGACGTATTTATCCGGTAGGAAACCAGAGAGAAATATTATCAACACATCACCTTCCTTCTCGAAGAATGTGAAAATAACGGATAAAATAACACGCTGAAGGTACACAGTACAGTTCAGTACTCCGTCCGCAAACACTGAGACTCCTCAGGGGCTCAGCATTAATTTGCTGAGTACGGGCTTGGCGAACCCGGGGTCCTGAGCTGTGGGCTGTGTCGCGCCAACAGTCCGCTACACCGTAAGCTCTGTGCGTGCTTCAACGACCATCGTTCGGCGCGACGGTGGAACGTTGTACGTTTCAGAGGCCGGGGATCTTGGCTTAAGCGCCCGGGTCGCGAGGACGGTACAAACCTCTCTAAAAAAAACCTCAATCTCAAGGTGTGCTACGTGCCGAGGAGATGCATGGCTGTTGAGGTTGAACAGCCGCTAGCGAGCAACCTCTGAGGAACCTGCCGCACCTCAGTTGTACAAGGCTTACCCAGGCAAGCGGGGCTCTGCCTGGGTGGACCTTTTGTTCCCTAGCTGCTCGTGGGACGAGAATGAAACGAGCATATAATAGCGTCGCCACACGCAGACCTGGCGTTTCTAAGTGTGGAAAAACGGAATTCAATGCATCTGCTTACGATCCTAAGACGTTCCCTTCCCTTGGCACCCCATGGGAGGAACGTAGAGGAATTCGCCGATCCGAACCACACTCGCCACGATATCTGTTGTGTGCCCGTACTGATGGAGAGTCTTTCATGTCCACTAAGCCACAGTTCTTTGTCGAACATCTCGAAGACCAGTTTGGCGAAGTGGAGTCTTTTTCAAAGATGAAAAGTGGGGCTGTACTGATACAGACGGCGTCCCCAGCCCAATCTCACGCATTACTTGCCTGAGATAAGTTGGGTGAGATCCCGGTAAGTATAACGCCCCACAAGTCTTTAAACATGGTCCAGGGCATAATCTTCCATAGAGACCTGCTGTCCCAGACCGATGAAGAGTTGCGATCTAACCTGCAGCATCGAGGTGTTCATTTCGTCCGTCGAGTGTACAGGGGGCCTAAGGAAACCAGGGTTGCCACCGGTGCTTTTATCTTGGCCATCGAGGGCGATACACTGCCTGAGAAGGTCAAGTTAATGGTATACCGCGTTGATGTAAAGCCATATGTCCCTCCCCCTATGCGGTGTTTCCGATGCTGGAAGTTCGGGCACATGACGTCCCGGTGTACTTCCAGCCCGAACTGCAGGGAATGTGGGCGGCCATCGCACTCGAACACCCCATGCACCCCACCTCCTGTTTGTGTAAACTGTGGGCAACATCATCCGCCGTGCTCGCCGACCTGTACTGTTCTTCATCAAGAAAGGAAAATCATGGAAATAAAGACCCTGGACCGGCTCACTTTCCCTGAAGCACGCAAGAAATACGAGCGACTCCACCCTGTTAAGATGACATCATCTTTTGCCGCAGTCACAGCGGCATCGACTCTAATACGATCAATGGCACCAGTGTCCTCTCCATCTGTGGACCCTAAGGGCCAATCTTCTACTACCCCCTCGATGGGTGCGGGACCATCTATATCCCATGCTCCCCCAACACCTGTGGGAGCATTATCCACCCCATCATCGGGGACTCAAGTCCCCACTCCCCAGCCTGAGGCTTCCACGAGTGGTTTGGAGGGTCCCAGCCAGAGGCTGCAGGATCCACCTGCCCCCAGTCGATGGGCTTCCCGATCCACATTGGGCCCAGAAACCACTCGTGAGAAGTTCTCCTTGCCCTTAAGACCGAAAGGGCAGCGGGAGGTAAAGAAGAAGAAACATAAGAAGAAAGTCTACTCGGTGACTTCAAAGTCCATTCCTACATCATCTACTTCGGAGGATGAGGTGCAGATCTTCGCGTCTCTTGAGGATCTGGCCCTCACTAAGACACTTGAACCAATGCTCTTAGATGATGTAGATGTGCGACTAGCAGCCCGCAAATCTTCGGACTGACAATCTTCAGTCCATCATGGTTTTCCAGCAAACCATGAAACACATTCTTCAGTGAAACTACGGTGGGTTTTTAAACCACCTAGCTGAGCTGCAGCAGTTGTTGTGCCCTTTCCCAGTGCTGTGTATGGTTCTGCAGGAAACTTGGTTTCCTGCTCAGCGCACCCCGGCTCTTTGAGGCTATCGGGGCTACTTTAACAACCGCGCCGACTGTGACAGAGCCTCTGGTGGTGTCTGTATATACACCCTTGCCACTGTCCCCAGTATTGCTGTGCCTCTCCGCACACCTATTGAGGCTGTTGCTGTTCGCCTTCGGGCGATGCAAGAATTGACTGTCTGCTCAATATACCTTCCTCCAGACAGGGATGTTTCGCCCACTGATCTTGCTGCTCTGGTAGCACAGCTGCCCCCACCGTTTCTTCTTTTGGGGGACATTAACGCCCATCACCCTTTATGGGGCGGAACAGAGACGACCCGACGTGGTAGGGATGTTGAAGCTCTTATTGCACAACAAGACATCTGCCTTCTAAATACTGGTTCCCCGACGCACTTCAGTGTTGCACATGGCACTTTCTCGGCTATCGATCTCTCGGTCTGTAGCCCAATCCTTCTTCCACACCTCACATGGAGGGCCCACGATGACCTTTGCGGGAGCGACCATTTTCCTATCTTTTTGTCGCTCCCACAGTCTCAACAGGCGGAACAACTGCCTCGATGGTCCCTCCATAGGGCTGATTGCCAGCGTTACACTTCTGCTGTTGTCATTCCTGCCCAACTGCCAGCCGATGTGGATGTGGCAGTCCAACAGGTGACTGTCGCCATAGTTTACGCTGCTGAGGCCACTGTTCCAACCACCTCAGGGTCCCCTCGGCGCAAATCTGTGCCTTGGTGGTCACAAGAAATCGCTGAAGCTATTCGGGATCGGCGTAGGGCACTTCAGCGCTACCGGCGACATCACACCATCGATCACCTGATTGCTTTTAAATGGCTACGGGCCCGAGCTCGACGGCTTATACAGAAAAGTAAGCAAGATTGTTGGGAGAGGTACGTCGCCTCTATTGGATCTCGTGGCTCACCTTCTCGGGTGTGGACTCAGGTTCGACGTCTTTTTGGGTACCGCCCACCAGCAGGAATCCCGTGTCTTCGCTTACAGGGTTCTGTCTGTTCAGACCCGCTTGCTGTCGCCGAGCACATGGCACAGTTTTATGAAGGCATCAGTTCAACTCAAGCTTACAGTGAAGCCTTTCGCGCCATTAAAGACCGAGTTGAGCGGAAGCCACTGTCGTTTCACACACGTCGCCAGGAGCCGTACAATGCACCCTTTAGCGAGTGGGAGTTTAAAAGTGCCCTTTCTGCATGCCCCGATACTTGTCCAGGACCAGATCGTGTCCACAGCCAGTTTCTTTGGCATCTTTCTGTGGATGCTCAGAACGAACTGCTCTCCTTGTTTAACCGTCTCTGGGCAGACGATGTTTTTCCCTCCCAATGGCGGGAAAGCACCATCATCCCAGTGATAAAACCTGGCGCTGACCCACAGGTGGCTGACAGTTACCGTCCGATCAGCCTCACAAACGTTCTATGTAAGCTCGTTGAACGGATGGTGAGTCGGCGGCTTATGTGGATCCTCGAAGACCGGGGACTCCTAGTAGCACAACAAGGGGGTTTCCGTCAGGGCCGCTCCACAATTGACAATCTTGTGTCGTTGGAGTCGGCTATTCGTACAGCCTTTACCCGACGTGAACACCTTGTGTGTTTTTCGATCTCCGCAAAGCTTACGACACAACCTGGGGCCACCACATCTTGGCTACATTGTACTACTGGGGCTTACGGGGCCCACTTCCGATCTTTATCAGGAATTTTCTCTCCCACAGCTCTTTTAGGTTAGGGTGGGTACCACTCTTAGTTCCTCACACACCCAAGAGAACGGTGTCCCACAGGGCTCCGTCCTCAGTGTGCCATAAACGGGCTTGCCACGGCTGTGGGATCCTCTGTCTGTTCTAGCTTGTTTGCAGATGACTTTTGTTTATATTATAGTTCGGCTAGTATTAGCGTCGTTGAACGGCGGATACAGGGAGCCATCCGGAAAGCTGAATCATGGGCCTCTACCCATGGTTTTCAGTTTTCAGCGCAGAAGACCCGCGTGATACATTTCTGTCGCCGACGAGCAGTTCACATGGATCCCGAGTTATATCTGGGTGGTGAATTGCTCGTTGTCGCAGAGACTCATCGGTTTCTTGGCATGGTATTCGACAACAGGCTTACTTGGATGCCACATCTGCGTCAGCTGCGACTAAAATGCTCACGGCATCTAAATATTCTCCACTGCTTGAGCCATACTGATTGGGGCGCTGCTCATTCCACCCTCGTGCAGCTGTACAAGTCCTTAATACAATCAAGGCTTGATTACGGGTGCCTGGTATACGACTCGGCAGCACCATCCGCCTTGAGGATCCATGACCCCATCCACCATAGTGGTATCCGGCTGGCGACTGGGGCCTTTCACCAGCCCTGTGCCAAGTCTTCTTGCCGAAGCAGGGATTCCTCCATTACACTTCCGCCGGCAGCAGCTTCTCACTAGCTCGAGTCCATGCCACGCCACACCATCCAAATCGCAGGCTTTTGTTTTCGACTGTTACCCCTCCTTTTCCACCACGTCGACCTAGATCAGGTCTTCCGATCGCGATCCGGGTTCGTACACTCCTTTCCTCACTTCATTCCCTACCTCTCCCTTACGTTTTTTCCTGCCCATCCCGTCTTCCTCCTTGGTTCATCCCCCGTCTGAAGCTCCACCTGCAATTGTCCTGCGATACAAAGGCATTAGTTTCACCACTGACACTCCGTTGCAAGTTTCTGGCTCTTCTTGCTGCTCACCGTGATGCAGAAGTCCTGTACACGGATGGCTCCCTGGTAAATGGCAGAGCCAGTTACGCCTTTATTCATGGCGACCACACAGAACAACGGTCCCTGCCGCCTGGCTGTAGTATTTTTACAGTTGAACTGATCGCCATTTCTCGTGCTCAAAACGTGCCCCTGGAAGTCGTATGTCGTGTGCAGCGACTCCCTTAATGGCCTGCAAGCCCTTTCCAACTATTTTTCTTCCCATCCGTTGGTGCAATCCATCCAAAACGTCATCGCTTCACTCGGCAAGTCTGGATGTTCGGTGGACTTTATCTGGACCCCTGGCCACATTGGCATCCCAGGGAATGAGCGTGTCGATCGGCTGGCTAAGCTCGCCACCACCGCTCCTCCCCTGGATATTGGTATATCCGAATGGATTTGCGCCACAAGGTTTTGGAGGCTTGGAACACGCAATGGGCAACACTGAGTACTCCCAACAAGCTCCGAGCGATCAAGCCCTCTACGGCCGTCTCGAAGTCGTCTTTCAGGCCTTCCCGTAGGGACTCTGTTGTCCTGTGTCGCCTACGTATTGGCCATACGTGGTTGACACATGGCTACCTTTGACGCAAAGAGGACCCACCGAATTGCCGTTGTGGAAGTTTGTTGACGGTCGTCCACATCCTGTCGGACTGTCCGTTTTTAGCCGCCTTGCGGCAGTCTTTTCATCTACCTACTGCGCCTGCCTTGATTTTATCTGACAATGCCTCTATGGCTGACCGAGTTTTAGGTTTTATACGTGCAGCTGGATTTTATCATTCTATTTAGCGGTGGGTTTGTGCCTGGTATCTCAGGCTCCCACCTCCCATATTTTACTATGATGTTTTTCTTACTTTTACCCTGTTTTTACCTCAGTTTTTAGTCTGGGCAGAGTGACTGGCTCATCTTGTATTTGTTTGTGATCAGCCAGCCACTGTTCCCTGCTCTATTTTAGTTCAGTTCCACACTTGGTCTCTTATTCCCGTCTCCTTCAGTGTTGTTGAGAATATCAAATTCATTGCCACAGTGTGCCCTTCCGGGTATTGATCTGTGTTTTACCTTTTCCTACTTGGATGCCTTGTCTTCGCTAGGAATAGGGGACTGATAACCATGCAGTTTAGTACCCTCTAAACCCCCAAACAACAACAACAAACACTGAGAGTTTTCGATTATCGAACACCAGATCATAACACATTGGGTGGGGCAGTGTTTGTATTCAACGAATGCATTTAGGACATAGCAGTCGACAGGTTTTGACGTACATGCAAACGACCATCACGCGCGTGTAGGCGGAATGTGCTTTCATCACTGATCTTTGGATGTACCGGCAGAGTCGTGGACAGTCGATGCTGTGGTGCGAGTTGAAGATGTGCTACACATGTGCGTTCCCGCTGTGCCACTGCTGGAACCGGCTGGCAGCAGTTCGTGTTGACGCAGGTGGGCACGAAAACACTCTCATGTGTGCTGTAATAGCTGTACGGTGAGCAGCTCATGTCCTTACAATAAGACCATCCTGGCGGGCGTTTCTACTGATTGGACGTGCAGAACCTCGCCTGAGGGTGTTGGAATATTCATGTGACCATCGAAACCGGCGCCACTGTACAACTGATGCATGAGTCCAACATCTGTGAAACAGCCATTAGATTAGATTAGATTGGATTAGTACTTGTTCCATAGATTATGAATACGACACTTCGTAATGATGTGGAACGTGTCAGGTTATTACTTTGTGCTAAATATAACATCAGTGTGATTGGTAATAACAAATTTCATAAGTGAATATATATACTGAGAAGCTACTGTGAAGATCCCTAGTTCTTTAAATAAGTGTCTGCAGGATGATCTTGGATGGGTTCCGGCAATTATTCTGATCACACGCTTTTGTGCAATGAATACTTTTTTACTCAATGATGAATTACCCCAGAAAATTATGCCATATGAAAGCAGAGAATGAAAATAGGCATTGTAAGCTAATTTACTGAGATGTAATTTAATAGCATAAGTTGCTGAACTCAAACGTTTCAACAGATTTTCGATGTGTTTTTTCCAGTTCAACCCCTCATCAATGTTTACACCTAAAATTTTGAATATTCTACCTTTGCTACAGATGTTTGATTAAAGTCTATATTTATTCATGGTGTCATTCCATTTACTGTATGGAACTGTATGTACTGTGTTTTATCAAAATTTAATGACAGTCCATTTGCTGAGAACCACTTAATGAACTTCTGAAGATCGTTTACAATTTCTTCAGTTAGTTCTTGTCTGTCACTCGGAAGAGCACAATTTTGGTCCCATTTTAAACTCGCTATAGGAATCACCGGTGTGCCTCTCGAAATTGCGCTTGTTTGCGTCAGACTTTGATATTCCTCTGAACCTTAAGCTGTTTGCATTCGTGTTAAAGGCTCCTCGCAGATGGCAGCTAAGTCACTGCGAGATCTGTTGCTGGACGACGTTGAAATCATAATCAGTACGTCTAAAATACCATACTTGGAATTTGCCGTCAATTCCTCACGCCTAGGAATTTTATTTCTGGCGTTTAGCATGGGGAGGAATCGTAAATTTAGCATTGGAGGGAAGTGTGTGGGGTAAAAATCGCAGAGGGAGACCAAGAGACGCGTATAGTAAGCAGATTCAAGTGGATGTGGGTTGCCGTTCTTATGAGGAGATGAAAAGGCTTGCTCAGGATAGAGTAGGGTGGAGAGCTGCATCAAACCAGTCTCCGGACTGAAGACCATAACACATAACAGCATGGGAAACAATCCTGTAATGTTTGAATACATCATTAATAGTGGGCTGTTCGACCGAGAAGCGTCAATTAAATATCACAGCGATACGAAGTGGAACTAGCATTGTAGGATAGTCGTTGGGAAGGCGGGTGATCTACTTCGGTTTGTTGAGACAATTTTGGGAAGATGAGATTCGTCTCTAAAGGAGACCACATATAAAACGCTAGTACGACCCTGTGTAATGATACTCGTAATTTTTATAAGGTTCTGTTGTACTCGTTGGCCATGGATATTTAAAAGGGTTTTTATTTTTTACTTTTATTGTAAAAACACTTTATAAAAAAATCTGTACTGAATGGAAGGGATTTGATTTCTTACTAATTTTTGTAAAAATATTTATTGATATGTTTTAAGTTCAAAGCTAGCTCAGTCAGGTAAAATTTTAGTTAAAGGCCCGCAGTTGGTATGAGTAAAATTACAACACAGCTCGATATAATTTGTGATCAAATGATTCTTATTTTTATTTTAAAGCTAGTATTTAACAAAGTTATATGGAACCTATCACCCTGCATTTATTCTGATTTCGAAAATACTGAAATAAGATTATTGTAAAATTCTAGCCTTATACACGGCTTGAATATCTATACAGCATCATTGAATGTAGTAACAAGTCCCTGGTAAGTTAACTGATTTTTACGAAAAATATTCTTAAATAGTTCCAATATCACTGATATCTTATTCCTGAATGAAAAATTATTACATACCACTTTCCCTTTTTTTACAGAAATCTTTCACTTGGAAAACACTGTCCTTACTTAGTCACACGTTCCAGTCACAATTTTACCTTCTCACTTAGGAACCTTGAGACTGTCATTGAAGTCCAGGAAGGCTGAAAAATAATTTATATCAAAGTCTTTTTCTATCTTATACTTCCCTGCCCTGATAGCTGAAACTTCTTACATACACTTTTACAGGTAATAATTGGGTGATTTAAGTCCAAATGATGTAAATACAAGTTTAAAATGTATCGTTATATTTTGTATCACTTTTAAAATAATTCACATTACACACCTTTTTAACATCGTTGGTTCCATTATCGTACATTAAAGAAACAATTTAACAGCGCTTTTACTATCGCAAGCACACGACACGAAAAGGACAAGCACAAGACAAGTCAAGCCCGATTCTTTTTTAGACATCTTATTATATAGTAATTATTTACAAAGACCACAATAATTATGATTGTCCATTTGCAATCATTATTCTCTATGTGTCACATGAATTTCTCTGGTTACAAGCATCGTATACACAAGTGGCACGTCGAAACACTTCATTGCTTACAACAAAAGTTTATTCTTCACGAACAACAGTCAAAAATTGGAAGGACATTATACGTGTCTTGAGTACTGCTCAATGCCGCGGTGGAATGATTGAGCGCTCTAACGCGCATAGGTGCGTAACACGTCGTTGTTCCCCTCGGACGTTAAAGTCCTTCCTCGAGCAAAGTGTGGGTATTTTGCCTTAGGTTAGTTTAAGTAGTTTGCAAGGCTAGGTACTGATGACCATAGCAGTTTAGTCCAATACTTTGGAAACATCTGAACATTTTTATTTCTCAAAAGTTTGGGCTCCCCACCAGATCGGTTTAAAGGAAGACGTAGAAGCCATTCATTGGCGGGCTGCTAGGTTCGATCATTGCGCGAGTGGTGCTGAGATGCTTCGGGAACTCAACTGGAAGTCGCTGGAGGAAAGACGACGTTATTTTCGAGAAAAAACTGTTGATAAATTTAGAGAGCCGGAATTTGAAGCAGACTGCAGAAAGATTCTGCAATTAACTAGTAGTTATATATGTTAAATATACTAGGGGCAAAACACAAACAATACCTTCACTAAGTGATAGTAATGGCAATCCTGCCGCTGACAGCGCTACTAAAGCAGAGTTACTAAACATAGCTTTTAGAAACTCATTCACCAAAGAAGACGAAACCAATATTCCAGATTTCGAATTACGAACAGATGCCATAATGAGTAACGTAGAAGTAGATATCATCGGAGTAGTGCAGCACCTAAAAATCACTTAACAAGAACAAGTCTTCTGGTCCGGATTGTATACCCATTAGATTTCTATCTGATTATGCTGAAGCGATAGCTCCTTACTTAACAGCCATATACAACCGCCCTTTCAAAGTATGATCTGTACCAATAGATTGAAAAGTTGCACAAGTCACACCTATATTCAAGAAAGGCAGTAGGAGTAACCCACTAAACTACAGGCCTATTTCATTTACGTCAATTTGCAGCAGGGTTTTGGAACATAATCTGTAATAAAATATTATGAATTATGTCGAACAGAACGATCTATTGACCCAAGTTCAACGCGGATTTAGTAGCTTTCTTAGGTTGTTTGCAGATGACGCCGTCTGAATAAGATGTCAGTATCGTGTAAAATTGGCAATTGACTCTAAATAACGAGAAGTGTGAAGGCGTCCACATGAGTACGAAAAGAAATCCGTTAAACTTTGTTTGCAAGATGAATCAATCGAATGTGAAAGCCGTAAACTCCACTAAATAGCTAGGAATTACTATTACATCATACTTAAACTGGAAAGAACACGTAGATCACGTCGTGGGAAAGGCGAACCAGAGACTGCGTTTTATTGACAGAACCCTTAAAAGATGCAACAGAACTACAAAAGAAACTGCATACACTACGCTTGTCCGTCCATTTTTGGAGTATTGCTGCCCAGTGTGGGATCCTTATCAAGCGTGTTTGACGGAGGACATCGAAAGAGTCCAAAGAAGGGCAGCTCGTTTTGTGTTGTCACGATACACGGGAGACAGCGTTACGGTAATGATACAGGATCTGCGATGGAAATAATTACATCAACGACGCTTATCGCTGCGGCGTGGGCTACTTACGAAACTCTAATCGCCAACATTCTCCTCCGAATGCGAAAATATATTGTTGGCTCCCACTTACATAGGTAGAAATGATCATCAGAATAAAATACGAGAAATCAGAGCTCGAACGGAGAGATTCAGGTGTTGTTTCTTCCCGCGCGCTATTCTAGAATGGAACGGGAGATAAATAGTATAATGGTGGTTCGATGAACACTTTGCGAAGCACTTAAATGTGATTTGCAGAGTATCCCATGTAGATGTAGAATAGTGGCACTGAGTACCCTCCGCCACGTACCGTTGTATGGATTGCGGGGTACGCATGCAGATGTAGGTGTGTGCACATGGCTACCCCGTGGCTTCAGTGTGGACACCGCGGGAAGACTCCGTCGTGAGGACGCATCCAGAGGCGCAGCACGGGCCAGACGGCGCGGCTCGTCCTTGCCAGCTGATGCACGGCCGCGGCTGGCACGCTGCCCCGCCAGCCGCCACCTTGCGAAGTGTGGCCAGCGCGGTCTCCACGTGGCTGCTACACGTGACCAGCGAGAGGGACCCACTGAGCCACTGATGTCACCTACTTACCGCGCCTCCAACCACTCTGACATCACTCCCAGCACAGGCCGTAAACTTTGCCTTACGTCCCTAGAAGTGTGCGTTCAAGCTCAAGGATAAGTGTGTTAACTGGTTGTCCTTTCAGTGCTGAGATCTAATATTTGCTATGTTCCACGATTTTGTGGTTTAACTGACTTAGCACACGTTACTTCACTCTCGGAGACCATATTGTCTGCAGACTTAAAATTGGTTTACTATAGAACAGTACCAGCATTCTGACAGGTGCTATCCATTAGACACCAAAAAATCCTCCCAAACAGTCTAGCCCTCATTGGGTGGTGTATTTGTGATGACCAGATCTTCCTTAATACAATGAAGGACTGAAAAAGGATTTCAGACAGGTACTAGTCCACAGACCTAGTTCGCAAACAGATTTGTCATCTTCTCCTGAACTGAAAGACATCCTACCCAAGATCCATGCTACCACTGCAAAATGGGAGTTCTGTCGCCCACCCAACCATTACGACATCATATGCTTGCTCCAGTCCCAACACACCATCACAGGGATCATATCTCTGTGAAAACCCCAAATGGAAGACCTGTCCAATCCACTACAAGAAAGGAAATGAAGTAAAATGTTCAAATGTTTGTAAAGCTTATGGGTTTTAACTACGGGGTCATCAGTCCCTAAACTTCCAAACTACTTATGAACTAGCTAATACTAAGTACGGCACAAATATCCATGCCAGAGGGGGGATTCGAACCCCCGACCGTAGTGGCCGTGCACACCTTGAGTGGCACGCCGCAGACCGCTTGGCCACCGCGGCTGGCGGAAATGAAGTAAGATTGGGGCTTCAACGTCCTGTCGATATCGTCGTTATTGAAGTTGGACCCCTCCCTCGGATTGTGTGGGTAACGATTGGGAAGAAATCGGCCGTACCCTTTCGGAGGAACTATTTGGATGGCCGGAGGTGAATTATAACAATTGGCTTCCCAAATTAGAGTCCTGTGTGCTAACGACTCCACCACTTCGTTCGGTACTCCAGTTACAGACTAATCCGACCCCACCAAATGACTGGATCACCTGTGAAAGTACTCGTGTTATTTACAGAGTCTGCTGCAGTCATCACACGGCATTAAACATTAGTATTGCTATCAAGCAGCAGACCATCAGAATGAAACGCCAACACGAACCGGTGGCCACGGGCATTGTGGACCATCCTGTGATGCAACATGCGGGTCAGCATCACATGCTTGTATAATATCCTCATTTTTGATCGAGAGGCGATCTTAAAATTCAGCAGGAGAAATGACATACTTCGCAGCCAAAATCGCTATACCGTTTATTTATTCTCGATTACTGGTTTCCGCAATTAATGTTGTATTTATCTGATCTCTTTTTTAGAAGGACTTATGGAAGAAGAAATTGAACAGGCCCTAGCATCTTTTTTTTCTTTGAATGAAGGGATAACAGTTTAGTACAGCGATAATGGCAACGAAATGATTGGTTTCACAACGCGGGCCGTCTGGATCCTCCCGCCGACCACCAGCTTCTCGAAACCGCAACAGTGGAAGTTATCCTTACAACGCAATCTACAGCTTGGAAATGTTCAAATGTTTGTAAAGCTTATGGGACTCAACTTCGGGATTATCAGTCCCTTAACTTACAAACTACTTATGAACTAGCTAGTACTAAGGACGGCACAAGTATCCATGCCCGAGGGGGGGATTCGAACCCCCGACCGTAGTGGCCGTGCAGACTGTGACTGGAGCGCCTCAGTCCCCTCGGCCACCGCGGCCGGCTTGGAAATGTTCCTGCCCTTGGCCTAGAGGAACCTGATACTCCCACAACTACCACCGATGGTTCCCACACCTGCCTTCTTGCACCCTTTCATGTCTCTCTCCCAGCAGTCTCCCCCTTCGCTGCTCCTCCGTTTTTCGCTCCTCCACCCTTCATCAGTTCTACTCACAGTTGATCCGTCTGTTACCTGCTCATCCTATAATACAGTGAGGCTATTTCTAACCCTACGCTTCCCCTACATCCTCCCAACTCTCGACTGTACTCACTGCTGAAGCAGCTCTGGAAATGCAGAGGTTAGCGAAGCGGTCATTCATGTGTCAGTTGTGCCTGTGGTGATGGTATTTATCATCATCATCATCATCATCATCATCATCATCATTAGAGACTATGCCTTTCAGCGTTCAGTCTGGAGCATAGTACCTGTAATAAAATTCCTCCATGATCCCTTTTCAATGCTAACATTGATGCCTCGTCTGATGTTATGCCTTTTACTTCAAAATCATTCTGCACCGAATCTAAGTACTTTCTTCTTGGTCTACCTCGACTCCTCTTACCCTCCACTGACGAGCTCATGAGTCTCTTAGGTAACCTTCCTTCTCCAATGCGTGTGTTCGCTCTAACTGCTTCATCTTTGGTGTTCATTCGCAGCTTTTCTTTAATTTCCTCATTATGGACATCCTCCTACCATTGTTCTCATCTATTAGTACCTGCAATCATTCTTGCTACTTTCATATCTGTAACCTCTACCTTACGAATAAGGTAACCTGTATCCACCCAACTTTCACTCCCATACAACAAAGTTGGTCGAAAGATAGAGCGGTGCACTGCTAACTTAGTCTTGGTACTTACTTCCTTCTTGCAGAAGAGAGTAGATCTTAGCTGAGCAGTCACTGCATTAGCTTTGCTGCACCTCGATTACAGTTCTTTCACTATGTTGCCATCCTGTGAGAAAATACATCCCAGGTTCTTGAAACTGTCTACCTGTTCTAACTTTGTTCCTCCTATTTGGCACTCCATCTGTTTAAATCTCCTTCGCACAGACATTACTATCGTTTTGGAGATGCTGTTCTTCATATCATAATCCCTGAACCTCTGATCGAGCTCTGAAATATTAGTTTGCAACCTTTCAATTGAATCGGTCATTACAACTAAGTCATACGCATATGCGAGACTGCTTATTTTGTTTTCACCTATTTTAATCTCGCCCTGACAGTCTACTGTTTTCAACATATGATCCATGAATAGTATGAACAACAGTGGTGACAGGTTACAGGCTTGTCTTACCCCTGAAACTACCCTGAACCATGAGCTTAATTTGCCATCTACTGTAACTGCTGCCTGACAGTCTACGAAAGCCCTTTAATTGCCTGCAGAAGTTTGCCTCCTATACCATAATCTTGTAGAACTGACAGTAGCTTCCTCCTAGGAACACGGTCATAAGCCTTTTCCAGATATATGAAACATAGATATAATTTCCTGTTCCACTCATAGCACTTTTCCAATGCCTGCCGTAAGCTAAAGATCTGGTCCTGACAGCCTCTAAGAGGCCTAAACTCACACTGATTTTCGTCTAACTTGTCCTCAATTAATACTCGCACTCTCCTTTCAACTATACCTGAGAATATTTTGCCTACAACGCTAATTAAATAGATACCTTGATAGTTGTTACAATCTTTTTTGTTTCCATGTTTGAAAATTGGCTTGATTACCACTTTCGTCCAGTCAGACGGAACCTGTCCCGATTCCCACGCCTTCTCAACTATCGTGTGTAACCATTTGAGACCTGATATTCCACTGTATTTGACGAGTTCCGGCATAATTTCATCCACCCCAGCCGCTTTATTGCACTGTAATGTACTGACCATTTTCTCCACTTCCTCAAATGAGATCCTGTTTCCATCGTTGTTCCTATCCCATTCTACCTGAAAATCTGACACATCATTGAACGTTTCACCTACATTGAGCAATTCTTCAAAATATTCCCTCCATCCGCTCAAGGCATTCACAGGATTGGCTAGCAGCTTTCTTGACCTGTTCAAAACACTTGTTAATTCCTTCTTCCCTTCCTTTCTAAGATTGCTAATTACGCTCCAAAATGGTTTTCCCGCGGCTTGACCCAGAGTTTCTAGCTTATTTCCAAAGTCTTCCCATGATTTCTGCTTAGAGTCTGTAATTATCCGTTTGGCTTTGTTTCTTTCTTCAACATAACTTTCTCTGTATGCCTGATTTCTAGTATGGAGACATTTTTGAAATACCTTCTTTCTCTTTTGGTATGTATGTGTATTTTTTTCTCTTCTTCACGAAGGCTGCACCCTAAAATTGTGTGCCATTTTATTGTCTTTTCTGTGCCCCTGTCTTCAACTCACTAACGGTCTTTATACCGAGTTGTAACCTACTTAGCAGGAGCCCCACGTTCAAATCTTGGTCATGACAAAAATTATAACTCAGTGCTTTGCATTACAAAATTTAAATTTATTTAAATTTTCATAAATTTAAGAGACTTAACTGCTGTGGTTATCAGTCCCTAGGCTTACAAACTACTTAAACTAACTTATGCTAATGACAACACACACAGACATGCCCGAAGGAAGACTCGAAACTTCGACGGTGAACAAACGCGCGCTCCTCAGCAATGTGCCTTAGAGCACTCGGCCACTCCGCCGCGGCACTTCGCCTTAGTCATTTCATTACATTACTGATATATTAATCTGGATGTTCCGTTTTTAGTCATTAATGTAACACAATATTTTCAAAACCTCTTTCATGCCCAATAACTTAAAAGAATAAAAAGCGTAGGCTTCCGCTGCTATTGGTACAATCAATAAAATTATTCTGCGTGTGAGACCGCATTGTCAGTTTTTAGGAAACTGACCGATGTTTCGCCCACTTGCAACGGCGCCCGTTAAGTGCTCGGTAAGTTTCTTAAAGACGGACGATGCGGTTTCACACGCAGAAGAACTTTATTGATTGAGAAAGAGTACTTTGTAAATGATGCCTACAATAGAATATCGATACGTTTAATAAATTTTTAGTTTGTATCACTGGGCGATGATAAATCACTGAATAAAGCAGTCCTGACATTTCCTTTTACACAATGCCGGAAAAAAATGAGTACACATAAACAAACGACGTCGATTTTAAAGCGATGACGGCAGATGCCACTTGGGGGATAGCACTTGTAATCTATATCTACATGCATACTCCGCAATCCACCAAAAGGTGCGTGACGGATGTTATCTGGCACTACTGCTAGTTACTTGCTTTCCTGCTCCACGACCATGCAGAACGAGAGAAAACAAATTCTTGTATGCATCTGTACGAGGGCTAATCTCTCTGATTTATTGACACTAAATAAAGAAAACTGAACTAATACACATGACCACTAAAAGAAATCCGCTGAACTTCAATTACGCGATAAATCAGTCAAACCTTAAGGTCGTAAATTCTACCAAATACCTAGGAGTTACAATTACGAACAACTATGACTGGAGAGAACACATAGAATATATAGTGGGGAAGGCGAACCAAAGGTTACGTTTCAGTGGCAGAACGCTTCGAAGATGCACCAGCTCCACCAAACAGACTGCCTACATCACACTTGTGCGTCCTCTCCTGGGGTACTGTTGCCCATTGTGGGACCCTCATCAGGTGTGACTGACGGAAAACGTTGAGAAGGTTCAGAGAAGGGCAGCTCGTTTTGTTTTATCACGTTACTGGGGGGAAAGCGTCACGGAAATGTTGCACGAATTGGGGTGGAAATCATTAAAAGAAAGACGTTATTCATTGCGGCGTGATCTGTTTGCGAAGTTTCAATCACCGACTTTTACTTCTGAATGTGAAAGTATTTTGCTAGCAGGCATCTACTTAGGGAGACATGATCATCCCAATAAAATAAGAGAAATCACATAGAAAACGGAACGATTTAGGTGTTCTTTCTTTCCGCGCGCTATTAGAGAATGGAACAGTAGAGAAAAATAATGAAAATGGTTAATGAACTCTCTGCCAGGCACTGAAATGTGATTTGCAGAGTATCTATGTAGATGTAGATTTTATCTTCGTGGATAAGATGCAACAGAACTACTAAAGAAACTGCATACACTACGCTCGTCCGTCCATTTTTGGAGTATTGCAGCCCAGTGTGGGATCCTTATCAGGTGGGTTTTTGTTCAAAATGTTCAAATGTTTGTTAAGCTTATGGGACTTAACTACGGGGTCATCAGTCCCTAAACTTAGTAACTACTTATGAACTACTTACGAACTAGGACGGCATAAATTTCCATGCCCGAGGGGGGATTCAAACCCCCGACCGTAGTGGCCGTGCAGACCGTGACTGGAGCGCCTCAGTCCCCTCGGCCACCGCGGCCGGTGCACAATTTTGTGATTGGCAGATTTTTTTTAATCACTTTTTTTATTTCTCTCTCGTTGACTCTCGAAAAGCACGTGGATATAATGGACAACTGAACCATACCGTGCAAGCACTATTGTCGCCATTAAAATGGACATCTATTCCGAAAAATACCAGTATCCAAGCTTTGAAATGGCAGAGACTGAAGTTCTCCCCCATCCTTCCCAGTTGGATATTATGCTTCGCATGTAATCGCATTTTCGATGCGACATTACATCAGAATCCACATTGCTGTTTTGCAACCTCAGTATGACTATTGAAGGCAACCACACCGTGAAGAATAATTGCTCGACACACTTGCCAGTTATCGGATACTTTGTCACTGACCATACTAGTAAATCACAGAAACCTCCTTCATCGAAGTCTGTTTGTGTTCCTGAACGTGGTGAATAAATGTTAAAATGAAGTTGCTTTCCGGATTTCAAATTTTAACGCATAATACACGTTCCTCATAACTATAAAAATGCCTAATATTCAAGTTATCGTGGCAACAGCTACCCAACAATCTTTATAATAATGAGCTCGTAGTTAAATAAGCTTATTACAGAATGCCATACCAAATCGTAATGTAACATTCTAAAACGTAGTATAATATGCAAAATCCGCGATAAGGCGCCTCACAGTACGCGGCCATCCCGTGCGGCCAAGAATGTCTTACCTAGCCAGACACCTCTGAGCTCTTTGACTGGTCGTACTGTTGTTGTTCTTGTTCGTTTTGAGGGACTAAACAGCTAGGTCATCAGTCCCACTGGTCGTACTGCCTAATGAGTACTCCATTATGACAAAACATTATGCCAAGGCATCTGTAATTCGCTGGAGGCCGGGATGAGGTTAACTTGTAATAGCTAAGGTATGGGTCCGATTCCCGCTGGAGGTAACGGTTTTTAACGGCCACATAATACCATCTACACCTCCAGTAACTCTGTTTTTAACGGCCACATAATACCATCTACACCTCCAGTAACTCCAATAAAGAACGCAGGACTCTGCCTTGTTTCAAATCAAAATTGCACATGTCCATGCGCTACTAAATTAAACAAAGTTTTCGAAAAATACCAAAGCCCTTCCACGTCTCTACGAACGTGTTATCCTAACTACTGGTGAACGACAATGTGATAGATGACGCCTCATGGTGTCACGTCAAGAGTGACGGTATGTGCAGGGTTGGAGTGTCCGGAAGAAACAATAAATATATCAGCAGTAGTCCTTCCTATTATACAATAGCAAATGGTGCTTGGTTCCCCTGCCGGGGAAAATTAATTGTATCGTCCTTTCAGGTACCAGTATAAGGCTATTTGTGAACATATTTGATATGTGACATCTCATTGTGCTTAGTTAACAAATCATCAATGCACTGTATTTTATTCCACAACTTTATGATGTATGACATCTGTGAATTGCACTATATTATGTATCTTCAGCGGTTACCTCTCAGCAACAATACGAGGTTCATGCAACTCCTGGTGCAGTGCTAAGATTATCATTTATATCTGGGTTCAGACATCGGTCTAAGAAACTAATGAAAACGTCAGTGTTTTACGTCTATTTATGCCTAGATATCACGCGCACTTAAATGTGGCTCCCGAGCGGAGAATGTTGGGAGCTGAAGCTTGCATTCAGCTCATAGCGGATTGGCTGTTAGAACAAGCCCTGCCTCTTTCCCCCAGTTCAAATGTTCAAATGTTTGTTAAGCTTATGGGACTT
Source organism: Locusta migratoria (assembly GCA_026315105.1). Taxonomy (NCBI): domain Eukaryota; kingdom Metazoa; phylum Arthropoda; class Insecta; order Orthoptera; family Acrididae; genus Locusta; species Locusta migratoria. The sequence goes on from CM048746.1 coordinate 661,335,209, forward strand.
AACTACGGGGTCATCAGTCCCTAAACTTACAAACTACTTATCAACTACCTTATACTAAAGACGGCACAAATATCCATGCCCGAAGGGGGATTCGAACCCCCGACCGTAGCGGCCGTGCAGACCGTGACTGAATTGCCTCAGTCCCCTCGGCCACCGCGGCCGGCTTTCCCCCAGTGCCGGCAGCTTACGGCGTATAGATTACAGGTTTTAAAAGAAACAAAATGTAAGGGGTTAAGGCGTTACAGATGGAACACGAAATTAAGTATCACTTTAATGTTTGAGTAATAGAAAAGTGAAACGCATATCTACGAAATGTTAATATTTGAAAGGGACTTATTAAGAGGGTGTAACAACGCTCTCTGCCTCTTTTTATTGTCGTAACAGAATAAAAATAAGAATTAACATTCTTTACACCACTTTCAAGGACAGCCTTCTTTCTTATAAAAGAAGTCGTCGGGGTATGTAGACTTATTTTAGCAAATAACAAAGTGGAAGACAATAATCAATACGAAGCACAAATCAACAATACATTGACGAGGTCTACGGTGTACAATGCTGTTACGAGGTAAGGTTGGTAGAGAGCATAAACATTTCGTTGACACACAAGCTCAGCCGACTTCCGCCGATCAGAGAGGGTCCACGAAAAAGTGCGTGACCTGTAATCGCATCTCGATCAGGCATACAACTGTTTTTCGCTTAACAGTGCGTTCAGATTCAGATCATGAACAAAAACACATGATGTCACGTATCTGACTTTTCACTTATTGCAACTAAATTCAATTTACAAGTGTTACTGTCTCATCTCTAATGACGTTTATTCTAATATTTGTTGTACGAAAGTATTGGTTTGTACCTTGCCTGAATGCCATAAGGAGAAATAGGAGACTTACTTAGTACCTATTGTGGGTAGGTAATAACTGTACTGTGCAATGATTTGACGACCTGCGACGCAGCTGTGCAATGGTGGTTGCATAGCGTCAGGTGTGGTCTCCACTTAGAAATTCAGGGGTGATCCACTTTTTTTTGCTATCAAGTGTACGTCAGATCATTTATACTGGTACAGAATAATAACGATCCAATCACACTTCCACGGGGCACTCCTGACGATACCGTAGTCTTTGATGAAAACACAGCCGCGGCAGAAGAGCCGTGCGCACTAAGGCGCCCAGCTGTGGTGCACGCGGTCGTTCGCCGTCGGGGGTTCGAGTCCTCCCTCCGGCTTGTGTTTGTGTTGTGCTTAGCATAAGTCACTCCTAAGTTAGTGTAAGCAGTTTGAAAGCTTAGGGACTCATGACCAACGTAGTTGAGTCCCTTAGATTTACAAACATTTTAACACTTCTGAACACTCGCTATCTAGGAAACTGTACTGGTTCCTATTACTTAAGAAGCCTTCGAGCCACTCACATATGTGGGTACCTATTCTATATGTTCGTACCTTAGTTAGCAGTCTGCAGTGCGGCACCGTGTAGATCGCCTTTCGAAAATTGACGAATGTGCTGTCTGCTTGTTGCCCTTCATCCAAAGCTCGCAAGATGTCATGAGAGAAAATGGCAAGCTGACTTTCGCACAATTGATGCTTCCTGAAGCCGTGCTGATGTAGGGTGAGGACATTTACTATATTAGAACTGTGAATATTTTCAAGAATTCTGGAGCCACCTGATGTTGACCGTCGTCCTGAAACAGATGGCGTGGTGACGTAGTTGCTACAGCGACATCTGTGTGTGCTCTTTAATGGGGGACGATTAGAGCTATACGACTCAGCACGATATCAAAGTTTGAAGCAAACGGGCGCCATGGCACGGAATCGCACTTGAGCTTCCTACAGCCAACTGAGCCGGTTTGAAAGCAGTCACATTGTGGCCTTCGGAGTGGTGCGATGGTCCTTTTGGAGAACTACCGTACGATGCTCATTGTACCGGCGGCGTGAACATTCTCACAAGAAAAGTACTTGGGCTCGAACAAACATATCTGTATGAGCGTTTCGTTACAGAATCTCTATGTACACCTCAATGTGCTGGTGGGTGTTTTTTTTTTTTTTTTTTTTTTTTTTTTTTTTGCAAAGCTCTGCAACCATGCTCTAGATAGCACTGTAGATTACATAGTTCTGTGCTACAAAATTTCTGCTTTGAAGTATTCTACACTCTGCAATTACCAGTGCGGTAATGGAGGGGGAATGCGCAGAACGGCTGAAAACTGGGACGCCCAAAAAGATTTTGGTCATATGTTAAATATACTCTGGGCAAATCACAAACAATACCCTCACTACGTGATAGTAATGGCGATCCTGCCCATGACAGCGCTACTAAAGCAGAGTTACTAAACATAGCTTTTAGAAACTCATTCACCAAAGAAGACGAAACCAATATTCCAGATTTCGAATTACGAACAGATGCCGTAATGAGTACGGCCATTACGGTCGGGGGTTCGAATCCCCCCTCGGGCATGGATATTTGTGCCGTCCTTAGGATAAGCTAGTTGATAAGTAGTTTGTAAGTTTAGGGACCGATAACCTCGTAGTTAAGTCCCATAAGCTTAACAAACATTTGAACATTCGTAATGAGTAACGTAGAAGTAGATATCATCGGAGTAGTGCAGCAACTAAAAATCACTTAACAAGAACAAGTCTTCTGGTCCGGATTGTATAACCATTAATTTCTATCTGATTATGCTGAAGCGATAGCTCCTTACTTAACAGTCATATACAACCGCTCTCTCATAGAAGGATCTGTACCAAAAGATTGGAAAGTTGCCCAGGTCACACCTATATTCAAGAAAGGCTGTAGGAGTAACCCACTAAACTACAGGCCTATTTCATTGACGTCAATTTGCAGCAAGGTTTTGGAACATATCCTGTATTCAAATATTATGAATTATCTCGAACAGAACGATCTATTGACCCAAGGTCAACACGGATTTAGAAACTATCGTTCATGCGAAACACAACTAGCTCTTTATTCACACGAAGTGATGGTGCTATAGACAAAGGTTCGCAAATCGATTCCGTATTTCTTGATTTCCAGAAAGCTTTTGACACCGTACCCCACAAACGGCTTTTAATCAAATTGCGTGGTTATGGTATATCGCCCCAAATTTGCGATTGGATAGGCGATTTCTTGTCAGAGAGGACACAGTTCGTAGTAATCGATGGTAAGGTATCGACTAAAACAGAAGTGATATCGGGCGTTCCACAGGGTAGTGTTGTCTCTTGGAGTGTTCGCAAGCGAGTTATTGTGTAAATTTTGTATACTAAGGTGACATCATGAAGAGAATTAATCCTATGCATGTGGTCCAAATATTAGGGAACAAGTTGCGTGGTGAATATGGAAGTGACGGGGCTGAGGATATGCAGTTCAGTAATATACAGGGTGTACCAAAAAGAATGACCCGATTTTAAATAGCATAATTTATTACTTACTAAATTACTCACAAAAGACGAAGTTTATAAGAATGCATCACAAATGTTCAATAATTCCTCCACTGGATGCACGGACGACATCTAGCGGATAGCCGAATTTATCCCAAACTGAGCGTAATGCGTCTTGTGCACTGAAGCTACAGGAGATGGTGTTCTGACTTTTAGTTCTTCAATGTCACGAGGTAAGGGAAGAACATAAACACATTGTTTAACATGTCCCCACAGGAAGAAATCACATGGTGATAAGTCAGAGGAGCTAGCAGGCCTACATCTAAATACATACTCCGCAATCCACCGTAAGGTGCGTGGCGGAGGGTACACTGTATCACTACTAGGCATTTCCTTTCCTATTCCACTCCCAAATAGAACGAGGAAAAAAAGAATGCATGTATGCCTCCATACGAGCCCCTAATTTCTCTTATCTTGTCTTTGTGATCACTACGCGAAATGTAAGTAGGCGGCAGCAAGATCGTACTACACTCAGCTTCAATTCCGGCCCTCTAAATGTCCTTAACAGAATTTCACGAAAAGAACGTCGTCTTTCCTCCAAAGATCCCCAATTGAGTTGCAGGAGCATTTCCGTGACACTCGCACATTGGTCGAACCTACCGGTAACAAATCTAGCTGCTCGTCTCTGTACCGCCTCTATGTTTTTCTTTAAACTGATCTGCTGCGGGTCCCAAAAACTTGATAAATACTCAAGACGTGCTCGTACAAGTGTTTTATACGCGGTCTCCTTTACAGATGGATCACATCTTCCTAAAATTCTCCCAACAAACCGAAGTCGGCTGTCCGCCTTACTCACAACTGTTCTTACATGTTCGTTTTATTTCAAATCATATCGCTCTATAATGTTACGCCTAGATATTTGAACGACGCGACAGCATCAAGAAGCTCACAACTAATACTGTATTCGAACATTATGGGATTGTTTTTCCTACTCATGCGCATCACCTTACATTTTTCTACATTGAGAGCTAGCTGCCATTCTTGGCACCATCTATAAATTTTGTGTAAGTCATCTTGTATGCTATTACAGTTAGAGCGTAAAGCCTAGTCTCGCGGTCCTGTGTTCACTATACAAAGTTGAGGCACGTTGGCGTTGACGAAACTGCGCACATTGTTGTGCCAGTGCAGTAGTTATTTCTCCATCTTGCTGATAGATGAAACTGTCAGTCAGGTTGTGGGAATAACCAGTTCCGTAGCATTGCAAGATTTGATTGTCTTTTTACGGTTTCTTCCTCAAAAAAGTAGGGCCCATAAACCTTGCTTTGCGAAACAGCACAAAAATCATTCGCTTTTGGTTTCATATTGAAACTATAGGTCATGACGAGTACATCTAATGCTGTTTCAATTACCTAGTGGCATTTGTCTCAATATTATTACAAGTTAAAATTGGGTCATTCTTTTTGGAACAACCTATATTATATAAATTATTAATTCAGATATTAATGACGAGGACACAGAAATACACGACGTTACGCTGGATAGATAGAGCTGGAGGAAAGTGAACCTGAAGGTGGTTCTTCAAGCATAACACGACATTCGTCTACAGAGGATCAGGAACAGTCAGGTCCAGTGATTTGCTATGTGATAGGATGGCATACATTCTTCCAAATTCTGAAGGTATCAGGAGTAAAGTATAGGGAGCGAAGAGTTATATTCAACCTATACAAAAACCAGAGAGTGGTTATTAGAGTCGAAGGGCAAGAAAGGGACGCAGAGGTTGGGAAAGGAGTAAGACAGGGTTGTAGCCTTTCCCCGATGTTGTTCAATCTGTACATTGAGCAGGCAGTGAAGGAATGGAAGAAGAAATTTGGAGAGGGCATTAAAGTGCAGGGAGAAGAAATAAAAACATTGCGGTTTGCTGATGACATAGTCAGAGATTGCAAAAGATCTGGAAGAGCAATTGAATGGATTGGACAGTGTCTTGAAAGGAAGATACAAGATGACCATTAACAAGAGTAAAACGAAGGTAATGGAATGCAATGTCAGAAAATCAGGCGATGCTGAAGGATTTAGATTAGGTAATGAAACAATAAAAGTAGTCGATGAATTATGTTATTTTGGTAGCAAGATAACTTCTGATGGCCGAAGTAAAGAAGATATAAAATGCAGAATGGCTATGGGAAGAAAAGCGTTTCTAAAGAAGCGAAACTTGTTAACATCCAATATTAATTTAAATGTTAGAAAGTTGTTTTTGAAAGCATTTGTCTGGAGTGTAGCATTGTATGGGAGTGAAACGTGGATGATAAGGAGTTCAGATAAAAAGATGATAGAAGCTTTTGAAATGTGGTGCTACAGACGGATGATGAAAATTAGATGGGTAGCTCACGCAACTAATGAATCCGAATCGGGGAGAAAAGGAGTTTCTGGAATATACTGACTAAGAGAGGGGATAGATTGGTAGGACACATTGAGACATTAAGGAATCGTTAACTTAGCATTAGAAGGAAGCGTGTAGGGTAAAAATCGTATAGGGGGACCGAGGGACGAATATAGTAAGCAGATTCAAAAGGATGTAGGTTGCCGAACGTATTCTCAGATGAAGGGACTTGCACAGGACAGGGTAGTGTAGAGAGCTGCATCAAATCAGTCTACGGACTGAAGACCACAACAACAACAACAACATGGTTTTAGAGTTTGATTTAACCACTTCATCGATATCCCGCATCTGCACATTAAGGACTAAAATACGCATTTTCAGATAGGTGTTACTGCTGTACGTGTATGTATTTCCTTCCTATGGTATTAATACCTTGTTACTTTCTTTATGTCTGTTAAAATGCAAGGTTTTGCATGGAAATAACGCACACTGCTGTTTTTTTTGTAACTGCTTGTTATTCTAAGCATGGTTGCGTGCAGTTCCTAGAGTTCGAGATCAAAAGTGTCCCTTGTGAGATTTCTTTCCCGGTTGCTGTTTAGTTGTGCATGGTCTCGTTCGAAACAACACTCCTCCACAATCGGCACACCGCCCCCAACGCCGTTTCATCTTCCACAAGCAGTGTTGGTACGCCTCTAGCTCGATTGCGCGAAGCGCCCTCTGCGAATTTTCTTATTTCTCGTCTATCGTTGTAAACCTTCGTTTCAGCAGGCTTTTCAACTTTGGAAATAAAAAAAAAATCCACAGGTCTCTTAGGGAACATCTCGGCCTCATTTGCGCGATCCAATAGTTGAGAGGCGGGCAGGAATTGTGCTTGTGTGAAGTGCACTTAACTGTGTGCCACCCGCTTCTCTTGCCTCCCCTCCCCATCATACCATTTCCTGACCTCACACCGCATCTTTCTGTAATGATTTTTATCCTACCTCGATTTATCAAATAAAGGAACAGACTTAATAGGATAGCTGAGAATAAATCATGGATTGAGTTCTATTACCTGTGATTCATAGCATTTAATGATCACTTGTTGAGTTTACAATACGGTTAATGTCTGGTACAAATTTTTTACATACACACAAACGCAAACAATTACGCAAATTTTCATCACTCATGTTAGGTCGTAAACGTGACTTATTAACTTTCATTACAGAAAAAAAAATCGCTCACATACATAATATGTCGAACTAAACACTGATATCGCCGCTTCACGATGGAGACGGGGAAACACTTGTTGTGGAAAGTCTTGATATCTAATAGACGTCTCGCCAAAAGGAACTTGCCTTTCAGACGAGAATTACGCTGTACATCTATTAGTTTCATTTGCAGATGGTCTCGAAAACCATCCAAAAGCTTGGAATACATGTGATACATCCGCAAATCGCTTGAGAAATTCCTCTTTTATGGCAATAATTACGGAAACACATTCAGTGTAGCTCATTTCTTGGGCAGTGGACAGAGGACAGAGTAGAGAAATGCACCGCGTTCTCTGCTGTGAGCTGTCGTTCCCACAGCGTAAGCTTTCTGGTGAAAGCTTCCACTTTTCCGGTCATTTCCCAAATCAGTTTATTTTCACCTTGCAAACTAGTGTTCAATTTATTCATATGTGAAGTAACGTCTTCTAATAATGCAAGTTACGCAAATCACTCTGGATCTTCTAATTTGGGGTCGTGCCTTCCTTCAAAAACTGATCTACTGGTATCCTCAGTTCAAAAAATCCTTTTTGGATTACCTGATATAGTCGGGTTTGGAAGCGATCTGATCGTTTTATAGTTTTTAAAATGAAAAGCCAAGACCTTAATAATTTATTAAATGACGACCGGTTTCGGTGAACTGTGTCACCATCATCTGGTCACATATATGTTACAAGCTGGTCACCTGTCAAAAATACAAAAGACACGTGAGAAATAACGTAAAAACATAAAAAATAACGTACATTTGGGAGTAAGAGACACTTAAAAAAAATTGGGTATAAAATAACAAGTACAAAATTGCACTTAGTCACTATATAAAAAATACACAAGTGCTTCTTAATCGCAAATGTATGTTATTTTCTATGTTTTTACGTTATTTCTTCCATGTCTTTTGTATTTTTGACAGATGACCAGCTTGTAATATGTATGTGACCAGATGATGGTGACACAGTTCACCGAAACCGGTCGTCATTTAATAAATTATTAATGTGAGTACTTCACTGTAATGTTTTTAAAGTAAACGCCTTTTGCTACTGCGAATAAAGGGTTTTATTTTTATATTTATAAGTCACCCATACGCGTTTCGCCTTTCTCTCAATGCATCATCAGTCGGTGTCCTGAAATATTTACATGTTTCTGTTTACAGTTAAAGGTTAGGTTTCTTACATATGTACAAAACATTTCATTTCTGATTTAAAACAGTTCGTTGGTTGTTATAAAATGGTGTACTTACAGCACTTGCTACTCCACGTCAGTCTCTTTCTGGCTACCAGGTCCAAATGTTACACTGTTTTCTGGAACACATTGCAGTTTTCTGGTTCCACTGTCACCTGCTGCCATACTGTGTCCACTGTTGTTTGTTTTGTAGTGCTGCCAACCTTAGCTTATTTGAAATTCAACTGTTTCATTGAAAGTGTGTTGAAGGTATCTTTGTGTGTGTGTGTTTATGTTATGTGTGAGTGTGTGTGTGTATGAGAGTTTGTAAATTTCTTACTTTTATTTTAATTATTCTCTGTTTGTGTATGTGTGTGTGGAGGGGGCGGTTATGATTATGTGTTGAGATTTGTGTCTATCATATGGTCAATCAGTGACAACAATGATTGACTGATCAGGTTTATTTGGTCATTTAGTAGCAACTTTTTCTGAGCTTTTGTTTTATATATGTGATACTTTTCTTGTAATATTAGGAGATGTTTTTCGTTATTTATTCTAATTACCTTCATGTCTTTTTCTATTGTGGTGGGTTTGTGGTTATATTCTTTTAGATGTTCTGCGAAACTGGAGTGGTTTGTCCCGTATTTCCATGCCCTGATGTGTTCCTTGTATCGGGTATCGAATGTTCTGCTGGTTTGCCCTACATACCTTCCATCACATGAGTTGCATTGTAGTTGGTATATTCCAGCTCTTTGGTAGATATCTGTGTCTTTTTTTTATTTTTGGGATATATTTTTCGATTGGGTTATCTGTTTAGAGAGCTTTTTTATGCCTTGTCTTTTGAAAATATTTATTATTGTATGTGTTAGTTTGTGTTAGGCTGAGGGATCTCAAATAATTTACTGTATGAATAACATCTTGCATGATGTCCCCTAGTTTTGCTACTTTTGCACGGTGTACTTCTTGGTGCAAAATGCAACGAAGGCTCCCATTCCGTTTTAAAAGATGGCAGATCCCCACTTTTTTTATTATAATATCAAACAATACAACCCATTACTTAAGACTAAAATGGGCAATAGTATAATACATGAATTTCTTACGGCTAAATGGTGACATTACATAACATGTTTCTGCAGAAACCACAGGACATCTTGCTGATGTTTATACTGGGTGATGTGTATGATGTGTCTTATGCTACTGCTGTGGTGTTACATGTGTGCCAGCATTACAAACCTGCTTGTGGTGGCCAGCTCACCGAGCGAATCCCAGTGAGCATGCCCCCTGGCACTGGGCGGCCAATTTCTTTTGTCCCCCCCCCCCCCGCAAAATTTTCACCCTGTGTGTCTTATTCTACTATTTAAGAAAAACCTACATCTAAATTACGTCTATGGTCTAATTCGGTGTTTGCCACATCTAACCCCCGAATCCAAGGGATGGCGGATTCCTCCATTGCTGGAGACCAGTCCATCCCCAGGCGGCATGGCAGATGTGGCTGTCTCAATCGGGTATTGGGTCAGATCCGGTTATTGATTCAGGATAAAGTCCCGAAACACATTGCGCGAGACATTATTGGCGATTTCGTCGAGTACTCGGAACGTGTCTGGGGTTCTTATGAGCTCAAAGGTGTTATTACTAGGCAGAGCCCTTCTGAGATACGCAGCCACGTCGTCATACGTAGGACACTCATAAATGATGTGTTCTGGCGTGCCTTCCTCGACACCACAGGCACAAGCTGGCGTAGCCTGTCTCCTAAACCGACATAGATATGTCGTATAGGGTCCATGCCCGGTGAGGAAGTGCAGCATCCCCAAAAATGTTCAAATGTTTGTATAGTCTATGGGACTTAACTACGGGGTCATCAGTCCCTAAACTTAGAAACTACTAATGAACTACTTACGAACTAGGACGGCACAAATATCCATGCCCGAGGGGGGATTCGACCCCCCGACCGTAGTGGCCGTGCAGACCGTGACTGGAGCGCCTTAGTCCCCTCGGCCACCGTGGCCGGCTGCAGCATCCCCCTAGATGGTTTGAAATGTTTCATACCCAATCTTTCCTGGATATCTGGCAGGAGAGCGAGAGTTCTGCCAGTTGCCAGACTGTCACACTGCCAGTTGCCGCCGCTGCCCCACGTAACACCAGTCCACGACAGCTCGTGTGCAGCACGCGTGCGGCGCTAAGCGCACGCGTGCCTCGTGCAACGTCTGCGCGCCCCTGCGTTCTTTACAGACGGAGAGGCGATGTTCTTACTGGCCTTGGTTCCACAGCCGTAAGACGACCTTGGCAACTACACGATGCATTCCAAGATGCTGTCTCACGATTACACGATGTGATCCAATTAAAACGTTACATTCTTCTGCAGTCTCTCGGACATTCAGTCTTGGATTCGTCCTGAACCAGGGTCATTTTCAACTTTCGTACGGCCATTTTCACCTAGATGCACTATTCGTAACACCAAGTACGGCTTCCCTCTTTATTTCGTGTGTCTCTGAAAAGCGTTTTCTTGAGTTTCACGCAAAATGTAATGCTGTATCGTTGCTCCACTAACTATGTCGTCTGGAAATTCTCAAAATGTGCAACACTGCGTTCTACTTTAAACAACACAGAACAATAACTAACAGACACACGATAACGAAATTTCCGGCAGTTCCTCAAATGTTCAAATGTTTGTGAAGCTGAAGGGACTTAACTGCGGTGTCATCAGTCCCTAAACTTACAAACTACTTATTAACTATCTTATAATAACGTCGACACAAACATCCATATCCGAGGTGGGAGGGAACCCCCGACGGGGAACGGCCTCGCGCATCGGAGGATAGCGCCTCAATGCGCTCGGACACTCCTCCGTGGCGCCAGTTTCCCATTCAAAAGAGTCTTCTGTAGGTATACCAACCGGATTTCGATGCTACATCGGCGCGAAATTAGGCTTGTTACGGAATTTTTTGAATGCACCTGGTGCTTCCCCATGTAATACTCCATTAAATGAGTCATCCTATAGTTCGACTCACCAACGATGGCAGCTTGGGACAACCAGACCCGAAGAAATTGTGTCTAATAAAGAACTGGTAAAGGGACTCCTTGCGCTGTTCAAGGGCATTGGTTGGCTTTACTAGATATACAGGGAGCGATACCGCACAATAAACTTAGTTTCGGTGCGAGCAGTGGCGGGTTGGACCAAGACTGTTTTGGCTTCCCTGAGAAAATAAAATCAAATCAAAATCACCAACGATCGCGGGTCGCACATCTCTCGTAGCCTGCAACCACAGACGTCAATTTGTGTTACGTAACCCCAGACATGGAGTCAAACTGACTCCATATATTCCCTCTGTCATTTACGTCTTTCTATCGCAAATTTTATTTATTTAATGTGTAATTAAGCGGTTTTGAACAATTACGGATGACAATCACCAACTTTAATAAATGTTTAGAATTAAAGAATTCATAATACATAAAACCTGCTAGGAGAGTTATAAAATTAAACTGTTTTGAAAGAGTTACTTAAATTATTGACTTATTAATTTGTAACAAAGTAGTAAACAATGTTTTTTCACTATAATTTCAGATAAAGATAATGTAAAATTTGATTCTTTCACAAAATAAAGTTATGCTACTTCATGTACAATAGTTACACACAACTGATGATCACTGTCCACTCTTCTTTACCAAGAACCTTCGTGTTAACAGTAACATTAGAAGGTATAAAGAACTCTAGTTGCGTTTATATAAATAAAAACTATTCCCAAGTATATAATTTAGAGAAAGAAGCGTACCAATTTTGTCTCAAACTATGACAGATGTAGAGTCAAGGTGACTCCGTAATGCGCTTCACTAAATTCAGAAACAAATATGTGACAGAGAAACAGACGTGTGGTCTCGACATGGCACGTGCAGACTGATGAAAGATTAGTTTGAAGGTACTGAGAGTGCGGTGCGGTTAACGGAAGTTCAATTGCAATCGATGAGTATCTACGAATGTGACTCCCGTCAGTGTGACTCTCGTCAGTGTGACTCCCGTCAGTGTAACTCCCGTCTGTTGTTACGGTCTAGAAAACATCTTTGGTCGATTCAAGGGACAGTTAAGTACGTGTATGCACGTGTTTTGCGGTTGAAGAAACCTTTCAGCTTAAAAATAATGGCTCTCGCTTGCTTGGGTAGACAGACTTTGCTACATACCAGCACCATCAGCGAAGACTAGTTCCAAAAAATAGAACAAAACCCACTGAATGACTCTCTACAATCAATTTCAATTTCGGCAATGCGTTGGACAGGCGCTGAACGCTCATTGGATGTCGGAGAATGCGTGACGTAGATGCGCACACCAAGCCTAAAGGCGACCGCCGTCGTAAGTGGTTCCAACAATAACACTTGTTGCATGGCCTGAGCCCACCTCGCATTGGACCAGCACGGCACGCCGTTATAACCCACCAATTAGTCCCTCTGCTGGTTTGTTTCGTATAATTGCTGAATACGATCACTATCAAATAAGGTACTTGTAAACTGCTTACGAGCACTAATGCAAAATAAATTCAGCTGCAGTAGATTTTAAAAAAATGTTCAAATGTTTGTAGGGCTTATGGGACTTAACTATGGGGTCATCAGTCACTAAACTTACAAACTACTTAAGAACTACCTAATACAAAGAACGGCACAAATATCCATGCCCGAGGGGGGGATTCGAACCCCCAACCGTAGTGGCCTTACACACTGTGACCGGCGCGCAGCAGAACGCTAGGCCACCGCGGCCGGCGAAGTAGATTTCAACCGCACATGTTCGATGTGTGACCTTGTCACTTTTAAATCGTCGCTTAATGTCAATTATTACATCGTAACAATTTCGTAGGGACATAATAGCAACTGGGCAGCAATCATTTCCGCATACCTCCCCCGACAGTTACGGCGTACTATTGGGCGTGTTCTGCAGCGCGGCGGTGAAAGCCCAGGCCGGCTGAGGTCAGTGTGGCACGGCTAGTGTCTTTTAACTTCCAGAACGTCTTGAATAGGTCAGTGGTCCAAGTGCTTAACGTTTCTCGGTCAATTTCTAACAAAAATCTGAGGCCCATTGAAAAATAAGTTTCTAAACCAAACGTGTCCATTGCCTTGCATGTAAAAGGTAAAATTGCTAGAGAACTTAGATCCGACACTGTAAAACCAGAAAGGCCTTATACCGTTTTTCCCTAGTTTAGAGCCATTACCTACAAAAACTTTTAGCACACACCAACTGCTGGGATGGAAACCATGTTGGATATGCCTTTGGGTCAAGATTGAGGCAGTGGCGTGTGCATACAGACTCAAAACTGGCTAAAACTGGAACTCTTTGGGATATCCAGAATCACACACTAAAATAGTGAGTGAGGTAAATATAGGAAAGGTTGGGGAAATGCCAGCCGACTATATTATAACCCCTTCAACAAGCCTTTCAATATAACAATTGGAAGTAGGGAGCAGTGGGAGAAAATAATTCGACACCGTACGGGGGATATTGTCTGGTTCACTGACGGGTCAAAATCAGTCCAAGGCGTTGGGGCCGGGGTATACGGGGTGCAGTCAAGACTGGAGGGCGTCATCTCTCCAGGGAAACTGGCCTCAGTATTCCAGGCCGAAATCACTGCCATCAAGGCGTGTGTGGAGGAGAATTTGCGTACGTGCTACAAAGACCGTAGCAGCTATATCTATTCAGACAGCCAGGCAGCCCTGAGATCACTGGCAGCTCCTGCAACAAGGTCTAAAATTGTTGCAGAATGTCACAGGGTTCTGGTAGAGCTAGGGGAAAGCAATAAGGGTAAACCTATTGTGGGTCCCTGGCCACTCGGGGATCAGTGGCAACGAACATGCCGACAGATTAGCCAGGATGGGGGCAGAGACTCCATTTATTGGACCGGAACCTGTCCTGACAATCACCAAGGCAATGATCAAATTGGAGCTACGTAACTGTCTCAGAAGACAGCACGTAGAATATTGGACCAAAGTCTACCAACAAAAACATGGCAAGGTAATGATGCCAAATCCATGTTTTAAAACATTAGACTCATGGTTGGATTGCTGACAGGCCATGGGAATTTCAAAAAACACCTACATACAATGGGAATAACAGAAGAGGACCCTAAATGTAGGATCTGTGATGACAGTGATGAAACTGCATCACATGTAATCTTCGAATGCATTGCATTGGAGAGTAAAAGGCACAGGACATTTAGGACAACCAAACCCTAAGAAATTGTGTCTAAAAGGAACTAGTAAAGGGACTCCTTGCACTGTTCAAGGGCATTGGTTGGCTTTACTAGATATACAGGGAGCGATACCGCACAGTAAACTTAGTTTCGGTGCGTGCAGTGGCGGGTTGGATCAAGACTGTTTTGGCTTCCCTGAGAAAATGAAATCAAATCAAATCAAGGTTAGTGTGACAGGGTTAGTGTCTTTTAAACTTGCAGAACGTCTTGAGTAGGTCAATGGTCCAAGTTCTTAACGTTTCTCGGTCAATTTCTAACAAAATTCTGAGGCCCTGTTGAAAAATAAGTTACCCCGACCAGTTTCTAAACCAAACGTGTCCATTGTCTTGCATGTGAAAGGTAAAATTGCTAGAGAACTTATATCGCACACAGTAAAAGCAGAAAGGCCTTATACCGTTTGTCGCTGGTTTAGAGCCATTACCTACCAAAACTTTTTTTTTGCAACTTTCTTTTCAATTACTATAATAACTTGAGTGAGAAATGAAAGAAAAAATGATTTCAAAAACATTGAGAGAAACTACGCACCGGTAAATGGCTGAAGTGCAGTTCATGAGTTAGCGAGTAGCGTTTCATGTTTGGATGTTGGCAACGGCACCGGAGCCAATCAGCAGTCGCGTTCGAGCGGCCAATAACAAATAGCTTTCTATTTATGGTTTGTAAACAAATCGGCGTAGTGGATGAAATGATCTCTAGATCAACATATTGCATTGCAATAAATGTGGGAGTTATATTTACGTTCTGTAATGGAGATTGAGCGTACTGGCTGTACTATGTGGCCAAAATTATTTTCACCGGTGATTTTAGTTGTGGTGATTGTATGACTTTCGCAGCCTTTATGAGCGCAATTACTTATACTGAGCGGTTCTGAGCCGGATATTAGGGCTACTACGAGACAAAACTTCTTGTGTAACCTATGTACCTAACCTTGAGGCTGCGCCGGCCTGTTGTTGGTTTTGAAGTTATCAATAGTGTGTTAAAGAGTAGTCTGAAAGTGTTTACGAAACATCCTTTCACTTAAGAATGTAATCTGTAGCGTAGCCTTCAGATGGTTAGTTATAGGTTAAACAAGATTTTTAGTACGTGAGGGCGCGTAGCGCGGAACTTCGAGATACACGAATGCTTCCAAATTAACAAACATCTGTTTTTTCTTAGGGAAGTAAACACTAATTTTAATAACGTTCATTATTCACGAATTGCAATTCACTGGAAATATTGTCAGTCGTATTAGTTGAGAGAGAAACACTTAATTGAATTTACGCTGCAAGAAATGATTAAATCTGAACGAAAAAGCATGTGGAGAAAGGCCAAATTCACAACACATGAAACGCCTTCACTTGCGTCGTTCATCGCGCCGTTACCAACCTCTACGCATGAACCACAACTCGCAGACTCATAAATTGCATTTTTACCCCGTTAAATTCTTGGGGCAATTTTTGTCTGTGAGTATTTCATCCCTGAACAGCTAATTTTCTAAAAGTGTTACAAACTTTGTTTATTATTTACATATTGTGTTTTCTAAACGGAAAGAAGTTAATTTTGTTTATTACATTAGGTTATGGTACGAACACTCTGTCACCACAAAGCAACGGATTCTTATAAACAGCCGCGGCGGATTAGCCGTGCGTACTGGGGCGCCGTGATGCGGTGGCACGCTGCAGATCTCAGTCGGGCGTTCGAGTCCCTCTTCGGGCATAGGTGTTTGTGTTGTGCTAAGGTTAGTTTACCTTAGTTTAAGTAGTTTGTAAGCTACGGCAGTTGAGTCCGTTAGATTTACAAACTTTCTTTTTCTTTTCTTATGAAAAAAAAAATATCGTTAACGTAACTGACTTTGCGTAATCAACAGGACTGTCAGGATGTAAACAATGTTATTGAATCTGTAGGCCAGTATGAATGTGTCGCCTCCAGAAGCAGAAGTGAGAAGTTGTACTCACTGGTGTACAAAAGTTGTCTATCAACATTTCTGAAGCGACGTTAAACCAAATGCATGCCATATTCTTACGTCAGATTTGGTGGAACAGTTGAGACAACAAATTTCAGATTTAGAGACAAAACTCGCTAAAATATCGAAACAACAAAGTTTCAGATTTAGAGAAAAAGCTCGCAGAACAGTGGAGACAGCAAACTTGATATTTACAGCCAAAACTATAGGAACAGTTTAGGAAACAAATCAGGAACCCGCAGATGACTTGACTCGACAAATACAGCAACATGTAGACAGTATGAGGACCGAATTAACTGGACTGATAGATGAACAAAAGTCTATGTCCACTCAGTTAATTTGACTTTTGAGTTTTCTAAATTAAGTATTCAACAGACTAACTTACAAAAGGATTTCGACCACATTAAGACAGTATTCAGCAATATTTCTGCAGCACTACAGATTCTGTGTGAAGTGAGCACCCTGCGCGTAGGAAATACTCGGCAGTTGCTGAGCAAGGGAGACAGCGAGAAGCCGCAACGGCCGTTTAAAATAAATAAATAAATAAATAACTGTCCGGCATCATCTGCAGTGGTTTAGAGAATAAACAGTGACCTATAGGGAATTTAGCACTGCAGAGCAGGAGTTGATAGGTTAATCATTGCACCACCACGGTTGGAAACCACTACATAACAAGATTCCAGACGGTTATCTGTTGCACAATATGGTGACATCTCGAGGGGTACAGGTCACAGTTATTACTGCTATAGAGAGGCCGCAATTAAACCGACTGCTCTCCATAGTGATCCCGTCGGAACAGCCTCGAAGGTGGAGAAAAATTTTACCTTAGACTATAGACACCTTTCCGCTGTTCATAAGGTTCTAATCCTGGTATCCGATAGCACGTGCTACCCATTGTAAAGTAGTGCTCTACGATGCGCTGTGCAGCTGCTACAAAAGTAACATCCACGTGCCACCAGTGAGTCACTGTTATTTCGTACATCCCAATGGTAGTCTCCTGGTACGTAAATGCACAAAAAAATCACCTCAGTATTCTTTTCTTCTTGGCTGTGGGGACGCACCAATCGGCAATTTCCCACAATGTTCAAAAAATTTCTTTTATTTAAAGAACACTTTATTCTTGAGTCTGACTTTATAGTTTTTGTAACAAGTAGTGTTTTTTGCGTCTCTTATGAACATGGAATTTGTCAGAAGATAGATTGAAAACTTACATTTAATGTTAAGAAACTTAAAATTATGCCTCTCAAAACATTCCTCTGATTTGTTGCAACCGTCATAAACATTAATATGTAAGAAAACCGCTTCAGCAATAAAGTCCATCACAGACTTAATATTTAGTCTCGTTCAGTTATTGCGATCTAGCTGTAAACTTCTGTGATGTATTATTCACTGTAGTTTTTAAATTCTAAATTTGTAAGTAAATGTACTTGCTGTTCTACACGATACAAGAAGTGACTCAATCTCATTTGGTGAGACCTACAGCGAGCGAAACTCATAAACTTAACACCTACTGTATTTTCATCTTACTAATTTGTATAAGTTTTTACGCAACTTGTTTAGGTTTACAAAATGTCATCTCGTATGCTGATACACTCATCGCTTAATAATTGCGTTATATGTCTGTGGGTACCTAAATTTAATTGATATTTACTAATTAATATGTTGTTGTTGTGGTCTTCAGTCCGCAGACTGGTTTGATGCAGCTCTCCACCGTACTCTATTCTGAGGAAGCCTCTTCATCTCCCCATAACTACGGCAATGCGCATCCATTTGAATCTTTTTACTCTATTCGTCGATTGGTTCCCTTTGCGATTTTCACACCCACACACTTTCCTACAATGCTAAGTTTATGATTCCTTGATGTCCTTTCCTGATAACCTCATCGTCCAAAGTAGTCCCCTCCAAGAGATCTAAATGGGAAACTATCTTAGCTCCGGAAGATGATGGCGTCATCATATATTCGTACAGTAGAGCGGCATGTCCTCGGAAAACTCAACGGGTTGCTTTCAGCCGTCTGCAGTAACTGTATGACAATGTCACATTATCTAATGTTACAAGGTCAGCATCTACATCTACATAAATACTCTGCAAATCACATTTAAGTGCCTGTCAGAGGGTTCATTAACCACTTTCATAACTTTTCTCTACCGTTCCATTCTCTAAAAGCGCGCGGGAAGAAAGAACACCTAAATCGTTCCGTTTTCGATCTGATTTCTCTTATTTTATTGGTATGGTTATGTCTCCCTCAGTAGGTGGGTGCTAGCAAAATATTTTCACATTAAAAAGTAAAAGTCGGTGATTGAAACTTAGAAAACAGATCACGCCGCAATGAATAACGTCTTTCTTCTAATGACTTCCACCCCAATTCGTGCAACATTTCCGTGACGCTTTCCCACCCGTAACGTGATAAAACAAAACGAGCTGCCCTTCTCTGAACCTTCTCAATGTCTTCCGTCAGTCCCACCTGGTGAGGGTCCCACAAGGCGCAACAGTACTCCAGGAGAGGACGCACAAGTGTGATGTAGGCAGTCTCTTTGGTGGAGCTGGTGCATCTTCGAAGCGTTCTGCCAACGAAACGTAACCTTTGGTTCGCCTTCCCCACAATATTTTCTATGAAACTTCCTGGCAGATTAAAATTGTGTGCCGGAACCGGGACTCGAACCTGGGACCTTTGCGTTTCGCGGGCATGCGCACTACCAGCTGTGCTATCCCGACACGACTCACGATGCCGCCTCACAATTCTACTTCCGCCAGTACCTCGCCTCCTACTTTCCAAACTTCACAGAAGCTCTCCAGCGAACCACGCAAGAATATTTTCTATGTGTTCTCTCCAGTCTAAGTTTTTTGTAAAGTAGCACAGTCAGTCTTCCAGACTACACTGATTCTTGAAGTTTTGCCAGATAACATACCAAAGGCCCGTTGGGCCGTTAGGTTAAATTCGCTTCTTCCTCACCAACGGCGGAGGGACACACGCCCTCCCGCCGTGTGGCTGAAGGACCGCTGTTCCAGGTGTACCAACCGCCCAGGGCGCCGACCCTGCCCGCACGGGCCGGGCGCAGAAGGCGCGTTGTCAGGTTGGCTGCGGGGCCCCACTTCCCGACGGAGGATTCAGTGTCCTGGAGTGACGGACACAAAAATGACGGGAGACGCTCCCGCCGCCCCTGTCGTGCGCAGGTCTACCCAGTGCTAGTTGAGCGCAGTCGTTGTTATCTTCCGCAGGTGCATTGCCGCAAAGATGCACAGGAGCGTAGACTAGCAGCACCAATGGTAATGGTGAATCGTGTTGCGCGCTACGGTTTGGTGTAATAACCAGTTCGGGAATATTTATCGGTTACTAGCTTCAACCTGCGGTTCCGCTCGCTTATTGGTTCATTATGATAGATAAGCTATCTTTCAGTAGTGTGCTGTGAGACTCAATAGTAAGTAGTGTAGATCAAATCACACGTAAAAATGCCCTCGTTTCGAAGAATCCAATCACGAAATTCAACAATAATGATTGTAATAATATCACAGATATTAAGAGATGTATTAAAAGAAATCTCTTTTTTACTGCTTTATTTATTTATTCTTATATTTCCTTATTCCAATTCTTATCCTTACAGAGAAAGCGCTGAAGACATTGTAGCACGCATAGACCAAATATATTGTTTGTGGCATCACGTTTCGCTGTATGTAACGTCCTTGCTATAGAGTCGCAAACGTCATCGCTGGACTTCAGTCCGAATTTTTTTTTTTAATAATTTGATGACTTTCAACCACCATATCTTCCACCCACTTATAGCTATCGGCATGTAACTGCTATGGTGTACAACCGGAGACTTTACACAACAATTACACAGAGACCATTCGTTCGCATTCTGTAGTTTTCGCTGCAGAGCGAAATATTAACACACGCACACGTAGAATTTTATATACACCGACAACTTTCCATCCCAATATACTCCACCCTTTTATCATTATCAACCCTCAAGGAAGGTGAAAGTGTGCATAATGTTACCGACAGGACTGTTGCCGTTGCCCCTGCCTGGGCAGTTCCGTTAAACTCATGACTACCAATCTACGTGATGTTTCTCTCTCTCTCTCTCTCTCTCTCTCTCTCTCTCTCTCTCTCTCTCTCTCTCTCTCTCTCTCTCTCTCTCTCTCTCTCTCTCTCTCTCTCTGCTAGGGGTTGGGCTATTCCAGCTTAAATGATTTCACTGTTTAACTGACTTTCATTGTGTCTTGGTGCTGCGGCGAGAGTAGTTATTCTCACGTCTATATTTGATTACAAAAGTAACCGTATTTCATGTGTAACACGCTACCTCACATTCCTTATGCTTAAAGAAACAAAACAGATAATTATACCAGGTAAACCTGTTTGCTTGCTTCGTCTGTAACTGCTCCACTGCTTTCCTGTTACTAATGTCAATAGCACTAAAACCCTGCTAGAAGTGACGGAGTTCGATGCCAAATGTTCAAATGTTTGTTAAGCTTATGGGACTTAACTACGGGGTCATCAGTCCCTAAACTTACAAACTACTTATGAACTACTTACGAACTAGGACGGCACAAATATCCATGCCCGAGGGGGGATTCGAACCCCCGACCGTAGTGGCCGTGCTGACCGTGACTGGAGCGCCTCAATCACCTCGACCACCGCGGCCGGCAGTTCGATGCCAGCCACGGTCAGACAGCAGCAGAAGTACAGTTGAGGTGTTGATCGCCACTTCTATAGGGGGAGCAAGTAGCAAGCAACCATTTCCATCAAATCAAACATTCCCATCGGCGAGTTGTTCTTAGGTTAGTTTAACTTAGTTTAAGTAGTTTGTAAGACTCGGGACTGATAACCAACGTAGTTTGGTCGCATAGAATTACAAACATTGTTTTAGGATACGGAATATTAATACAAACAGTCAGAAATCATCTTCGGGAACGTGGCCTCTACGTACGGAATGCTATGGCGTGTGTCCTATTAAAGCCACGACATCGTTTAGCCCGCAGAAACTGGAAGGAGGAACACAGAATTGGAGTCGTAACGAATGTCGCCGGGTTCTGTTCACAGATGAGTCAAGATTTTGTGTTCAGCCGGACAATCGCCGTTCCCCCAGCTGAAGAGATCATGGAACTACAAACAATCGTGGCTATGTGCAGGAAACATCACCATATCACGATGTCAAATAACTGTGTTGCGAGGAGTCAGTATTGGCGACGTACGGAACTGTTACGTCGTTTACAATGGCGAGCGACTGCCGGCCACGGTGGCCGAGGAGACTGAGGCGCTCCAGTCACGGTCTGCACGGCCACTACGGTCGGGGGTTCGAATCCCCCCTCGGGTATGGATATTTGTGCCGTCCTAGTTCGTAAGTAGTTCATAAGTAGTTTGTAAGTTTAAGGACTGATAACCCCGTAGTTAAGTGCCATAGACTATACAAACATTTGAATTTTTTTTGGCGAGCGACTGCTCAGAGGTAGAGAGTCGAAATCCTTCAACTATTTCTAGCACCGTATGCTGGTGGCACAGGAGATGGGTTCCTTCTGGTGGACGATAACGCTCCTAGCTATAGAGCGGTGACTGATGGACAACACGCTCGAAGAATTGAGAAAGGATTGGGCAGCTTTGTTCAACGGACGTAAACCCGATTGAGCACATCTGGGATGCACTCGACATCTCCTCCCACGACGCTTGCAGCGCTGGATATCGAACTCACGGAAGTATGGTCGGGCGCCCTGCATGCTCCGCAGACCTTGGTCCTCATTTAGGCGAGATGCAGAGGCGGGCGGTGAATGCAGATGATTCAGTGGCAGCCAGACTCGGCCGCTTCCTTGAGCAGGGCCTCTACCCTCCCCGTCGTGCCTCCTGCAGGTGTCTATCGCGCCCACCGCTCTCTGCTGCTCACTCCTGCTGGCCTCATGGTCGCGCGCTCTCTGACCACACATGCCGGACACCGCACGCCTAGCCGTGCGTGCCGCCCCTCCCTCAATTACTGCGAACGCCGCCATACGCCTTTCCGGCGCGAGGACGTCTCTCTCACTGGGCAAGGTGAAGAACCGTCGCTCGGCGCGATCGGTCCGTAAGAAAAATCGATTGCAGTGAACGGTAAGCCGGCGAGAAAGGCTGTGCGGTCCGGGGATTCGTGATGCGGGTTGTGCGGCCGCTCTCCGTCGGATATTCGAGTCCTGCCTCGGGCATGCGTGTGTGTAGTGGCCTTAGCATAAGTCAGTTTAAGTAAATACAAATTCGCAATTGCGAATATCAATCAGCATCAGCTGTATGGTATAATGTTGACATGTGAAAATTTGCGCACGCTTTCCAGAACGACCCAAACTTTCATATGCCACACATTGTCTATTGCCCATGAGTGCTCGTACATTCTAAGATGTAATTTATGATGTGCAGTGTCCGTGTTTATTAATAGAACTAAGCAAATGTCCTTCAGACATGCATGCATGCATGAAGCGTTCGCGGGTAGCGTAATGGCAACGTGCATGTCTGAAGGACATTTGCTTAGTTTTATCAATAAACACGGACACTGCACATCATATTCAGTTTAAGTAGTTTATAAGTGTAGGGAGTGGTGACCTTAGTCTTTTGGTCCATTACATTTACAAACATTCGAACATTTCTAGTGAGTGGTAACGCAACTGATTATTCTGTATTTGCAGTAGACAGTACTAACGAGTATAAAAGAGAAGTGTACTAGCCAAACCAGCAGTTCTTTGCAACTGCTAAGGATGAGGGCGAAGATGAATGCAGGGCGTCAACAGCGAGCTGTCCAGCGCCCGGACATAATGTAGATGAGGCGAGTGTTAGTAAACTCCTTTACAAGATGAGGCAAACACAATACAAAATGTAGAATTCAACTAATGGAGACGACAAAACCTGCATACAGCATGAAACAGCAACAGCAACTGGAAGCAGTCGATTCCATAAATTATGTGGGCGTAGGAATTAGGAGTGATTTAAAAATGGAACGATCATATAAAATCAATCGTCGGTAAAGCAGATGCCAGACTTAGATTCATAGGAAGAATCTTAAGGAAATGCAGTCCCCCCCCCCCCCCAAAAAAAAGGAAGTAGGTTACAGTACACTTGTTCGCCCACTGCTTGAATACTTTTCCCCGGTGTGGGATCCGTACCAGGTGGGATTGATAGAGGAAGTGGAGAAGATCCAACGGAGAGCAGCGCGCTTCGTTACAGGATCATTTGGTAATCGTGAAAGCGTTACGGAGATGATCGCTAAACTCCAGTGGAAGACTCTGCAGGAGAGACGCTCTGTCGCTCGGTACGGACTTTTGTCGAAGTTTCGAGAACATACCTTTACCGAGGAGTCTAGCAGTATATTGCTCCGTCCTACGTATATCTCGGGAGGAGATCATGAAGATAAACTCATAGAGATTAGAGCGCACACAGAGGCATACCGACAATCTCTATTTTCGCGAACAATACGTGATTGGAATAGGAGGGAGAACCAATAGTGGTACTCAAGGTACCCTCCGCCACACACCGTCGGGTGGCTTGCGGAGTATGAATGTAGATGTATAAACAAGGTAGATACGTCAAGTGCCAACATCGTAACTTTGCCTAAAAGGTAGAATGTAGATGAAGAAGTTAAAATGACGGAGCAGCGGACTAAAGCTGATTAGCTGCAGGAAGAAAAGGTATCAACCCACCAATATACAATACACTAAAATCCAGCCTAAAAGCTTAGGCCAGAGATATTGCAAAATTATAAAAGTTTGATGACATTCGCCTCGTCATCACCTAAAATATGCGGCAAATCTTCACCAAGGTTCGCCTCTGTTCTCTGTGCCGGGATAAGGTACACTCTATTAAAAATAATGTGGCGTACAGTAATCTGTACGCCACAGGCGTCACATATCGGGGGACCCTCTCGTCGGAGGAGGAATCCGTGGGTAAATGGACAGTGCCCGATTTGGAGGCGGGTAATGGCGACCTCATCCAGCACCACCTAGAGACAAGGCCTCACACCAGCCCTGCTAGGCCACACTGACCAGGCCGCGGCCGCCAGCTTACTGGCTGCCCACTACAAGGCAGTGGGCGTGTCCCAGCGGGTCAGCCATTCAGCTGGCGGCCGCGGCCTGGTCAATGTGGCCTAGCAGGGCTGGTGTGAGGCCTTGTCTCTAGGTGGTGTTGCCTCATCCGCCTGATGGGCCGGGAGGAGGATCGCCATAGGGACTGATGACCCCGTAGTTAAGTCCCATAGACTCCACAAACAGACATTTGAGGATCGCCACGGACGGGTAGTGTGCTCCGGGAATCGCAGCTTGTTATCTGTTACTGACAGCCATTCCTCCTCCCACAACTGCAGCAAGGATGTGATCCCCTGCAGAGGAATAGGGCACCGCGCCACTACGCTGTCCCGACAGGCCTCTTTGGCGGACCGATCGGCTTCTTCGTTACTCGGAATGCCAACATGTCCCGGCACCCAACAAAACTTGACCTCTTTCCCCCGACGTTGGGGGAGGAACAGTGCGTTCTGTATATCTGCAACTGATAAACCTGAATAGGAAACTAGAGACCCGCCCCAGCTTCCAAAAGGTGAAATTCGTATTCTACATGTAGGAAAATCAATGTATCTCATTAGCTGATATGGTCTACGTAATATCATTAAACATTATGAATACCACGCTTATACAACCCTACATCTACATCTGCATCTACATGGGATACTTTGCAAATCACATTTAAGTGCCTGGCAGAGGGTTCATCGAACCACCATTATACTATTTATCTCCCATTCCATTATCGAATACCACGCGGGAAGAAAGAACACCTGAATCTCTCCGTTCGAGCTCTGAATTCTCGTATTTTATTCTGATGATCATTTCTACCTATGTAAGTGGGAGTCAACAATATATTTTCTCATTCGGAGGAGAATGTTGGTGCCGCCGTGGAGTAGCCGAGCGGTCTAAAGCGTCTCGCTGCGGAGCGCGCGGTTGCTCGCCGTGAAGGTTCGAGTCCTCCCTGGGGCATGGGTGTGTATGTTGTCCTTAGGCTACTTTACCTACGTTTAAGTAGTTTGTAAGCTACGGACTGATGACCACCAGTTTGGTCCGATACATTTACAAACATTTGAATTTGAGAATGTTGGCGATTGGAGTTTCGCAGGTAACCCACGACGCAGCGATACGCGCCGTTCTTGTAATGATTCCCATCCCAGATCCTGTATCATTTCCGTAATGCTGTCTCCCCTGTATCGTGACAATACGAAAGGAGCTGCCCTTCTTTGGACTCTTTCGGTGTCCTCCGTCAAACCCACCTGATAAGGATCCCACACTGGGCAGCAATACTCAAAAAATGGACGGACAAGCGTAGTGTATGCAGTTTCTTTTGTAGTTCTATTGCATGTTTTAAGGGTTCTGCCAGTAAAGCGCAGTCTCTGGTTCGCCTTTCCCACGATATTATCTACGTGTTCTTTCCAGTTTAAGTCTGAAGTAATAGTAATTCCCAGGTATTTTGTGGAGTTTACGGCCTTCACTTTTGATTGATTTATCTTGTAAACAAAGTTTAACGGATTTCTTTTCGTACTCATGTGGACGACCTGACACTTGTCATTATTTAGAGTCAATTACCAATTTTTGCATCATACTGATATCTTATTAAGATCGTTCTGCAGTTGGCTTTGATCTTCAGATGATTTCACTAGACGGTCAATGACGGCGTCATCTGCAAACAACCTAAGAGAGCTACTTAGATTTTCCCCTAAATAGTTTAAGTAAACAAGGAACAGCAGAGGGCCAATAACACTACCCTGTGGAACGCCCGATGTCACCTCTGTTTTAGTCGATGTACCATAACCACGCAATTTGATCAAAAGCCGTTTGTGACGTACGGTGCCAAAAGCTTTCTGGAAATCAAGAATTACGGAATCGTTTTGCGAACCCTTGTCGATAGCACCCATCACTTCGTGTGAATAAAGAGCTAGTTGTGTTTCGCATGAACGATATTTTATAAATCCGTCTTGAACTTGGGTCACTAGATCGTTCAGTGCGTTTATTCCATATTCACGTACCAATACCACAATCTAACGTATATGTAAAGCTTGATGTCTGGCAGTTTCTCCTCTAAGGCGCTACTGCCGTTCTAAGTGTCAGACGCAAACTTTTACGTATGCGTTAATAAGTACCTTGATCCGATCGCTTCCGAACTTCATAGGTTCATCCGTTGGGCTAATCTGGTAATGTCATGCAAACTGCTCCAGCTCCAGAGACCATAACATACATACATACATTTTTAAAGATACATACTCTACTACGTATGTCAGTGTACACGGTTGCTTAACAAATATATGCCCTATATCTGTCTCAATTTATTCTAGAGCATCGTGAAAAATTTAAGGTAAACTGGTCTTACTGTATATTATATATATGTAAATACATTATCTATACTGTCGAAAAGGCATAGCTTGTACGAGCGCGAATTATTATTAGAGTATACAGAAAAAAAAATGAATTAAATCCGTCGGGAATTTTTGACATTTTTCCTAAAAGTGTTTCCGCTGTATCTATTAGATATCTGTGTCGGTGAGATACGACGCATGATGAAAAACGTCCGAAACTTTGTCCAGAAAGTTTTCTCCCCTTACCTTTTACTTAATGCGCATGGTCTCGTTCGAAATACTCCCCTCCACAATTTGTACTCCGCTCCACTTCCAGAAGCAGTGTTGGTACGCCTGTAGCTGGATCACACGAAGCGCCATCTACAAATAATCGTTTATTTCGTCTATCGTTATCAATCGCGAAATCAATTTTTACCGATATTCAATTACGTTTCCTTATGAATGCAAGTACCGTTCCATAGGAGTAATTTGCCCAAGCCGGCCGCGGTGTTCGCGGGGACTGAGGCGCGCCAGTCACGGTGTGCACGGCCACTACAGCCGGGGGTTCGAATCCCCCCTCGGGCATGGATATTTGTGCCGTCCTTAGTGTTAGCTAGTTTATAAGAAGTTTGTAAGTTTAGGGACTGATGGCCCCGTAGTTAAGTCCCATAAGCTGTACAAACATTTGAACTTTTTAATATCAAAAATTCAAATGTTTGTAAATCTAAGGGATTCAAATACGTTGGTTATCAGTCTCTACCAACTACTTAAACTAAGTTAAAGTAATTTATGCTAAGGACAACACAAACACCCCTGCCTGAGGGACCTCCAACGGCGAGCAACTTTTTTTCGCTAACATTCCCAAAAAATGACGAAAAAAGTTTATCGGTTATTACAATTTCCAGCTTCATTCCTATTTTGGTGTTGACGCTCTCAGAGTTCAGCATCTGACGTGTCATTTTCATTTCCTTTCTACTACTACCTCTATTTGCAACACATTTCTCAGACGGTGCCTGTATTACATCAGTGTATGTCACAAACTTGAGGAGGTGTGACGTGAGAGACACGTAGACGCGTCAAAAGTTAGTTCTGCTTTCACTGGCGTGCAGAATACTCAGCAGGAGGCGTGGCTGCTAATGATCCAGACAATCATCCACAATTAGTAAATACTAGCTGAAAACCCCGCGTTGCCCGGATACTTATTTATTTATTCCTGCTATTTTTCAGGTATATATTTATTTGTATAAGGGTTGTATGTCTACAAAATCTGTTGGGAATACAGTTAGTAGTGAAGAAGTAATAGAGTCAAACTTGGTGCGTGATGAGGCGGTTTTTCATTAACGTTACTGCTTTGTAATTTATTAATCGTAATAAGAAAATGCAAGTCCGAATGGAAACTGCAGTCTCTTTAAGGGAGATTTGTGGGATATAATGGGTATTCGTTGGGTGTACTCTGTTTCATTCTGTTCCTTTCCTTGTAGCTCTATGGAAGTAAACTGCTTTCGCTTCCAGCAGGATGGAGCAATTTTCTACATTCAACGAAGTATGTGTATAGCGTCTGTAAACCTCCCTGTCGCTACAACTTGTCGTGTTCACATTAAAAATTACAACGCCATACCGAGAACATTAGTTCTGCTCCATAAAAATAGTAAGCGAGAAACTTTTTTCCCTTCATCATTTTACTATGGTTCCCAGCGAGAAAATTTTTAATGAAGGCTTGAAATTATGTTTGTTGCAAGTCGCTAAGTACTGTCATTCTCATACAGTGTATTCAAAAATGTCTCGCCGCATTACATGGCATTTTTTGCGATTTCTATTGGTTATGACGTAATATCTTTTGAACCATGTGCCGTATGTGATTATTAACCATGCAGCAATTGTTACCTCACGGTAAGGAATGTGTGTACCAAATTTGATTGAAGTCGGTCCAATGGTTTAGGAGAAAATGAGCAGCATTGTCGGAAAATGCAGCAGTTTTTCTCGCATCTCATTGTTTATGACGTCATATCTCGTGAACTATATATCGTATGTGAACCTTACAGTTACGGCGACCGTCCTCATGGATTGAAGCTTACGTGTAGAAAATTTCATACAGATTGGAACAAAACTGTAGATTTGTATGCAACACGTACAAACATACGGACACTCTGCTTTATATATTAGATGGATGGGAATTGGATATATAGCCTACAGTCCTTCCTTTATGTGCATTTAATCCCAACTTGCTTTTTTAAAATTCCAAATGACTTAAATACGTCAAGTACGTAAGTCCTACTTGGCCGCTATCCACAGTAGTTTTAATACTGTTAGGTGCACTTGGTTCGACCAGAGACTATTCCTTCGTTCGTGGTCTAGTACAGAGTACTACTCGATTCAGTATTTCTTCATTTCCGGAAAGCTTTTGACACCGTACCTCACAAACGGCTTTTAATTATATTTCGTGGTTATGGTATATCACCCCAAATTTGCGATTGGATAGGGGATTTCCTGTCAGAGAGGACACAGTTCGTAGTAACCAATGGTAAGGCATCGACTAAAACAGAGGTGATATCGGGCGTTCCACAGGGTAGTGTTATTGGTCCTCTGCTGTTCCTTGTTTACATAAACTATTTAGGGGAAAATCTAAGTAGCTCTCTTAGGTTGTTTGCAGATGACGCCGTCATTTACCGTCCAGTAAAACATCTGAAGATCAAAACCAACTGCAGAACGATCTGAATAAGATATCAGTATGGTGTAAAAATTGGCAATTGACTCTAAATAATGAGAAGTGTGAAGTCGTCCACATGAGAACGACAAGAAATCCGTTAAACTTTGTTTACAAGATAAATGAATCAAAAGAGAAGGCCGTAAACTCCACAATATACCTAGGAATTACTATTACTTCAGACTTAAATTGGAAAGAACACGTAGATAATGTCGTGGGAAAGGCGAACCAGAGACTGCGTTTTATTGGCAGAACCCTTAAAACATGCAACAGAACTACAAAAGAAACTGCATACACTACGCTTGTCCGTCCATTTTTGGAGTATTGCTGCCCAGTGTGGGATCCTTATCATGTGGGTTTGACAGAGGACATCGAAAGAGTCCAAAGAAGGGCAGCTCGTTTCGTGTTGTCACGATACAGGGGGGAGAGCGTTACGGAAATGATACAGGATCTGGGATGGGAATCATTACAACAACGGCGCTTATCGCTGCGGCGTGGGCTACTTACGAAACTCCAATCGCCAACATTCTTCTCCGAATGCGAAAATATTGTTTACTTCCAGCTCGAACGGGGAGATTCAGGTGTTCTTTCTTCCCGCGCGCTATTCGAGAACTCTCTGCCAGGCACTTAACCCTTTACTACTATAGACGTTGACAGGAACGCAACTACTATGGAGGGGTCTCTCAGACCGCTCTCTTATTTTCCATGTATTAAATTAGTGTTTTGCTAAATATATACTTTCATAACTTCCTGCCGTTCATTACACTTCTTAGAGGTGGCATTAGTACAAATTTGACTTTTTTTAAACAATGTAGTATGAGTAACATGACGACAAGTAAAACACAGCGCGCCGGCCGCGGTGGCCGAGGGGACTGAGGCGCTCCAGTCACGGTCTGCACGGCCACTACGGTCGGGGGTTCGAATCCCCCCTTGCGCATGGATATTTGTGCCGTCCTAGTTCGTAAGTACTTCTTAAGTAGTTTGTAAGTTTAGGGACATTTGACTGATGACCCCGTAGTTAAGTCCCATAGACTATACAAACATTTGAACATTTTTTTGAACAAGGAAAGTACTCGGGCTCCAACAAACAGAAATACACCAAAAGGGTATGATAGATCATGTAAACGTCCCTTATTGCACTAGTGGTACTCTCGCATCTGCAAAACACTGCAGTCGTCCTTTACAGGCCTCTGCAAGTGCCATGCCACTTTGCACATTGACCTGCCGATACACCAGTACTGACGGTGCAGTGTGCCTCTACATCTACATACATACTCCGCAATCCACCGTAAGGTGCGTGGCATTTCCTTTCCTATTCTACTCCCAAATTGAACGAGGAAAAAACGAATGCCTATATGCCTCCGTACGAGCCCTAATTTCTCTTATCTTGTCTTTGTGATCTTTACGCGAAATGTAAGTAGGCGGCAGCAAGATCGTACTACGCTCAGCTTCAAATTCCGGCCCTCTAAATTTACTTAACAGAAATTCACGGAAAGAACGTCGTCTTTCTTCCAGCGATCCCCAATTGAGTTGCCGGAGCATTTCCGTGACACTCGCGCATTGGTCGATCCTACCGGTAACAAATCTAGCTGCTCGTCTCTGAACCGCCTATATGTCTTCCTTTAAACTGATCTGCTGCGGGTCCCAAACACTTGAGCAATACTCAAGACGTGGTCGTACAAGCGTTTTATACGCGGTTTCCTTTACAGGTGAAGTACATCTTCCCAAAATTCTCCCAATAAACCGAAGTCGGCTGTCCGCCTTACTCACAACTGTCCTTACATGCTCGTTCCATTTCATATTGCTCTGCAGTGTTACGCCTAGATATTTAAACGACGCGACAGCATCAAGAAGCTCACTACTAATGCTGTATTCGAACATTATGGGATTGTTTTTTCTACTCATGCGCATAACCTTACATTTTTCTACATTGAGAGCTAGCTGACATTTTTCGCACCAACTAGAAAGTTTGTCTAAGTTATCCTGTATGCTATTACAGTCAGTTACAGACGACACCCTCCCATACACCACTGCATCATCAGCAAACAGAAGTTGCGTTTTGTGACGTTATTTGTCTACTGAAGCGTCGGATGGGTCGGGGATTGGTAATCAATCCTGCTAATATAGTGTGACTGGTTGAGATGAAGTTACGAAGAAACTTTCTTCGTGAATCATTCGCATGTTACCTGGTATCTATTATAGTGTTTCTAATGTATTCTCATATTTCTGCACTATAATACATACCGGAAAACATGGGAATGATTCATCTTGTACGACATGACCGTATTCACGAAGAAGGACTCTTCGGAATTTCCTCTCAACCAGTCGCAATACATTAGCAGCATTGATTATCAATCGCCGACCCATCTAACGCGTCACTACACAAATGACGTCACAAAACGCAACTTCAGAGGCACACCGCACTGTCCCTACTGGTCTCGACTGTTGTACCGGCAGCTCAATGTGCATTGCGGCATGGTACACGCAGAGGCCTCTAATGAGTGACTGCGAAGTTTTGCAGATGCGAGAGTATCGCTAGTGCAATAAGGGACCTCTACATTATCTCTCACACGATTTTGGTATATTTGTGTTTGTTCGAGCCCGAGTACTTTCCTTATAAGTTACGTCCCAGCTGTCAAGTAAACGAATGAAGTTCCGGCAGTACTGACAAATAGCACTATAGGGTTGCAGTGTCTGCTGGCCTTTATTAATAAGTGCGGAAAATGGGATGAGAAACACGCCTCGCCCGAAGTTCCCGAGAAAACGCGGGAGATAGGAATCTGGCGTCCGCGCTCAGGGCTGCCCCACTTTCGATAATTGTCGCTCATATCTCGCAGCCTCTGGCGTACTTCTCTTTACCTGTAACTGCCTCACACCGTGAGTCATACACGTTATGTCGTAAACGCATTGTATATGTACATCTCAGCCTATAATAATTTATACAATCTCAGCCTCAAAATATTCGGCCTGTTAGTCGCACGTATCCCGCGCGGATTTGCCCCGTGGTCTAAGGCGTCATGCTGTTGACTTGGTGGTCGTTCCCACCTGACGTTAGTCTTCCCTCGTGCATCGGTGTGTGTGTGTGTGTGTGTGTGTGTGTGTGTGTGTGTGTGTTCTCCTTAGAGTTAGTTTAAGTGCTAGGGACTGATTAGCATAGAAATTTGGTCCAATATGTTACAAACTTTCTACATCTACATGGGATACTCTGCAAATTACATTTAAGTGCCTGGCACAGAGTTCATCGAACCACCATTATACTATTTATCTCCCATTCCATTCTCGAATAGCGCGCGGGAAGAAAGAACACCTGAATCTCTCCGTTCGAACTCTGATTTCTCGTATTTTATTCTGATGGTAAGTGGAAGTCAACAATATATATAATATTCATAGAATATATGACTTCAACTGCTATTGGGCAAAGCTGAAAATGTGTACCCAGCCGGGATTCGAACCCGGGTCTCCTGCTTTCTAGGCAGTTGCGCTGACCCCTACACCACTGGGGACACAGTGATCACCGCACCTGCAAGGACTACCCATGCACGCCTCCCGTCAGATACAAATTCCCAGCTTCGCCCTGTCCATAGTACTCAAACTCGTAGTTTAACTAATTCCCGTAAGAGTACGGGCTTCAAACTTGCCCACCCCTCCCCACTAACGATAGGATCATTGTCCGTCACCGGCATATGTCCCCAGTGGTGTAGGGGCCAGCGCAACTGCCTAGAAACCAGGAGACCCGGGTTCGAATCCCGGCTGGGTACACATTTTCAGCTTTGCCCAATAGCAGTTGAAGTCATATATTCTATGAATATTAAATAATAACAGCTGCAGGATCAGAATGTGACGTCTGTTCTTTCCGAACAGACGCCACATGTATATAAACAATATATATGTCTGCATTCGGAGAAGAATGTTGGCGATTGGAGTTTAGTAAGTAGCCCACGCCGCAGTGATAAGCGCCGTTGTTGTCATGATTCCCATCCCAGATCCTGTATCATTTCCGTAACGCTGTCTCCCCTGAACCGTGAAAATATGTTGCCCTTCTCTGGACTCTTTCGATGCCCTATGTCAAACCCACATGATAAGGATCCCACACTGGGCAGCAATACTCCAAAACTGGAGGGACAAGCATAGTGTATTCAGTTTCTTTTGTAGTTCTGTTGCATGTTTTAAGGGTTCTGCCAATAAAACGCAGTCTCTGGTTCGCCTTTCCCACGACATTATCTATGTGTTCTTTCCAATTTATGTCTGAAGTAATAGTAATTCCTAGGTATTTTGTCGAATTTACGGCCTTCACTTTTGATTGATTTATCTTGTAAACAAAGTATAACAGATTTCTTTTCGTACTCATGTGGACGACTTCACACTTCTCATTATTTAGAGTCAAATGACAATTTTTACACCATAATGATATCGTATTCACAACCTCCTGCAGTTGGTTTTGATCTTCAGATGATTTTATAGACGGTAAATGACGGCGTCATCTGCAAACAACCCAAGAGAGCTACTTAGATTTTCCCCTGAATCGTGTATGTAAATAAGGAACAGCAGAGGACCAATAACACTACCCTGTGGAACGCCCGATATCACCTCTGTTTTTGTCGATGCCTTACCATCGATTACTACGAACTGTGTCCTCTCCGACAGGAAATCCTCTATCCAATCGCAAATTTGGGGCGATATACCATAACCACGAAATTTGATTAAAAGCCGTTTGTGTGTACGGTGTCAAAAGCCTTCTGGAAATAAAGAAATACGTAATCGATTTGCTAAACCTCGTCGATAGCACCCATCACTTCGTGTGAGTAAGGAACTAGTTGTGTTTGGCATGAACGATATTTTCTAATTCCGTGTTGACCCTGGGTCAATAGATCGTTCTGTTCGAGATAATTCATAATATTTGAATACAGGATATGTTCCAAAACACTGCAGCCAATTGAAGTCAATGAAATAGCCCTGTAGTTTAGTGGGTTACTCCTACTGCCTTTCTTGAATATAGGTGTGACCTGTGCAACTTTCCAATCTTTTGGTACAGATACTTCTATGAGAGAGCGGTTGTATATGGCTGTTAAGTAAGGATCTATCGGTTCAGCATAATCAGATAGAA
Organism: Locusta migratoria; assembly: GCA_026315105.1. Classification (NCBI taxonomy): domain Eukaryota; kingdom Metazoa; phylum Arthropoda; class Insecta; order Orthoptera; family Acrididae; genus Locusta; species Locusta migratoria. The sequence goes on from CM048746.1 coordinate 661,369,642, forward strand.
ATCTAATGGGCATACAGTCCGGACCAGAAGACTTGTTCTTGTTAAGTGATTTTAGTTGCTGCACTACGTTTGAACATTTGATGGCAACAGCACCCTAACAGACCCAAGTATTCGCGTCGACATATTTGCATAAAACACCTTGTTTTCTGCGTCGCGTCAAATCTGGCAACAATTTCCAGATTTTGACTAAAACATTCGTCGTCTTTGTTAGGTGCAAGAGACCGTGGCGCTTGTTGTAGTTCCCGAGTTCCCGAAATACATCAACCTTCCTTCAGTACTCCCTAATAAAACGTCACCGTGTAAAAGAGGGGTGGCAGGTTCAGTTCTCCGTGTAGTATAGTAAGGCAAGTGAAGCGTTTAGAAAACACAATCTTAATTTCCCGCCTGAGCTGGTTTTAGAACATTTCTTCCACAAAAATACATAAGCTGCCCCCCCCCCCCCTTTGCCCTTCCCTTGGAGATATACTATAACGCATGACTTTGCGCAGCTAGTAGTGATACGGACTGTGTACTAATCGTACACTGGCGGCCATAGAGCCAAGTAACACACTTTTGGCACACTAGACTCATGTCGGGAAGACGGTGCTTCAAACACTTCTCCGACCAGGAAGATGTAGGTTTTCCGTGACTTTTCTAAATCACTGCAGGCGAATGTAGGGATGTTCCCTCGCTAAGGATATATTTCCCCATCCTTAGCAAAAATCAGTCGGAGCGTGTGCTTCGTCTTTTATGACCACGACGTCGACGGGGCGCTAATTCCTGGTCTTTTGTTCCTTTTCTCCTCTGACGTCGCTGGCAACATGGCGCATCTGGTGGGGAGACTTCCGAACAGGTTTACTGCTTGCAGGCATGCCACACTGTTGCCATTGTTGGGTATTTCGTTGAAAATTTGTAATGAATGTCGAGTGTAAAATATGACATGTTTGTGATTTTTACGATAAAATGTTTAAAAAATGTTAATCATAAAAGTTATTGTTCCGGAGAGAGAAAAATCTCAATCTAACGTTCCGGAGAGAAAAAATCCTCAATTTAACACTATGTTCAGTAAACCAAACCGACTACATCTAATATATAAAGCAGAGTGTCCGTATGTTTTACGTGTTGCATACAAATCTACAGTTTTGTTCCAATCTTTATGAAATTTTGTACACGTAAGATTCAATCCATGAGGACGGTCGCCGTAAGTGTAAGAATCACATACGGTTTATAGTTCACGAGATGTTGTTGTTGTTGTTGTTGTGTTGTTGTGGTCTTCAGTCCGGAGACTGGTTTGATGCAGCTCTCCACAATACCCTATCCTGAGCAAGCCTCTTCATCTCCACATAAGAACGGCAACCTACATCTGTCTGAATCGGCTTACTTTGTCCATCTCTGGGTCTTCCTCTGCGGTTTTTACCCCACACACTTCCTTCCAACGCTAAATTCACAGTTCCTTGATGTCTAAGAATGTGCCCTACCAATCTATCCCTTCTTTTATTCAAGGTATGCCAGAAATTTCTTTTCTCCCCAATTCTGTTCAGTACCTCATCATTAGTTACGCGATGAACCCACCTAATCTTCAGCATTCTTCTGTAGCGCCATATTTCAAAAGCCTCAATCCTCTTCCTGTCCGCACTTTTTATCGTCCATGTCTTACTCCCATACAAGGCAACACTCCATACAAATGCCTTCAGAAAGGACTTTCTTAGGCTTAAATCAATATTTGATGTTAATAAATTTCTCTTTTTCAAAAACGCCTTTCTACCCATTGCCATTCTGCATTTTATATCCTCTGTACTGCGACCATCATTTGTTATTTTACTGCCCAAGTAACAAAACTCATCTACCTCCTTTATTGTTTCGTTACCTAATCTAATTCCTTCAGCATCACCTGATTTTCTTACACTGCACTCCATTACCCTAGTTTTACTCTTGTTAATCTTCATATTATATGCACATTTCAGCACACTGTCCATTCCGTTCAATTGCTCTTCCAGGTCCTTTGCTGTATCTGACAGGATTACTATGTCTTCGGCAAAACGCAATGTTTTTAATTCTTCACCCTGAACTTTAATTCCTTCTCCAAATTTCTCCTTGCTTTCCTTTATAGCTTGCTCAATGTACAAATTGAATAACAATGGAGAAATACTACAGCCATGTCTTACTCCCTTTCCAACCACTACATTCCTTTCATGCCCTTCAACTCTGACAACCGCTGTCTGGTTTTTGTACAAGTTGTAAATAACCTTACGCTCCCTATATTTTACTCCTGCTTGCTTCAGAACTTGAAAGAGTTTATTCCAGTCAACATTGTCAAAAGCCTTCTCCAAATCTACAAAAGCTAGAAATGTAGGTTTGCCTTTTCTTAATGTATCTTCTAGGATAAGCCGTAAAGTGAGTATTGCCTCCCGTGTTCCTACATTTCTCCTGAACCCAAACTGATCTTCCCCGAGGTCGGCTTCTACCAGCTTTTCCATCCTTCTGTATATAATTCGTGTTAATATTTTGCAACCATGACTTATTAAACTGATGGTTCTGTAGTTTTAACACCTGTCTGCACCTGCTTTCTTTGGAATGGGGATTATTACATTTTTCTTAGAGTCTGAGGGTACTTCGCCTGTCTCATACATCTTACACACCAGGTGAAACAGGTTTGTCATGTCTGGTTCTCCCAGAGACTTCAGTAGCTCTGAGGGAATATCATCTACTCCAGCGGCCTTGCTTCAACTTAGGTCTTTCAGGGCTCTGTCAAATTCATCTCTCACTATAGTATCTCCTATTTCATCCTTATCTACTTCTTCTCCCCTTTCTACAATATTGCCGCTAAGTTCACTTCCTTCATAGAGCCTCTCTATATACTCTTTCCACCTTTCAGCTTTCCCTTCTTTGCTGAGAACTGGTTTTCCATCAGTGTCATTGATATTCATAGAGCTCTTTTTCTTATCTGCAAATATTTCTTTATTTTCCTGTAGGCTGTATCTATTTTTCCCCTATTTATACATTCTTCTACATCCTTGCATTTGCCTTCTAGCCACTCCTGTTTAGTTATTTTGCATTTCCTGTCAATCTCATTTCTTAGTCGTCTGTACTCCATTTTGCCTGTTTCAATTTACTGCATTTTTATATTTTCTCCTTTCATCGATTAAATTTAGTATCTCCTGTGATATCCAACGCTTCTTTGTAGGTCTTGCCTTCCCACCTATTTTGTCCTCTGCTGCCTTCACTATTTCATCTCTTAATTTTATCCATTCCTCCTCTACTGTTTTATTTTCCACTGTTTCTGTCAATTGTTGCCTAAAGCTCCCTCTCGAATTCTTAAGAACTTCAGGTTCCTTAAATTTATCCAGGTCGCATCTCCTTATTTTCCTACCTTTTTGTAGTTTCTTGCCGGCCGCGGTGGCCGCGGGGACTTAGGCGCTTCTGTCACGGTCTGCACGACCACTACGGTCGGGGGTTCGAATCCCCCCTCGGGCTAGGATATTTGTGCCGTCCTAGTTCGTAAGTAGTTCATAAGTAGTTTGTAAGTTTAGGGACTGATGACCCCGTAGTTAAGGCCCATAAGGCATACAAACATTTGAACATTTTGTATGAATACATGATGATGGCATCCTCCGTGGCGAAATGTTGTGGAGGTAAAATAGTTCCCCATTCTGATCACCGGGCGGTGACTACTTAGCAGGATGTCGTCAACAGGAAATACATTACTGGCATTCTACGGATCAGAACGTGTAATGTTAATAGAGTAGTGAGGTTAGAAAATTTGAAAAAGGGAAATGAATAGGTTGAACTTAGAGATTGTGGGGATTACTGAAGTTCGTTGGAATATTTACTGGCCGTCATTCCTTTGCCTTTTAAAGAAAGACACTAATGATGAACTTCCGTTTACTGTCATATCTGTTCGCCTTACGTGCACTGACAGCGTCTTTACACGAACACTAGACAAATGAAGTGATTATAACTCGGCCAGACGGCGTGCTTCAGTGGGGGAGGCTTCGACCAGATGAGGCGCGCCGTCGAACATTGGGACGGAATCCCGAAAACCCCGAAAAATGAATTTTAATGGGTGGGTTGGGTAGGCGAAGGATTGGTGCATCTCATTCCACAAGGAGAGGTCGCCACCTTCGATACCTGTCGAGTTACGTCAGTCCAAAAGTGACCTCCGTCGACAGCACACGGGGCGCTTTGAAAGAGAGGCAAATTTACTCTCGGTTTGTGAGTGAATATTTTGGTAGCGAAGTGGAGAATTTCAGTTCTGCAAGATGGAAACGGTTGCTACTGGTATTTACATGTAGTAGTACATTAAAAAATTTCATTCGATAAATAATTTATTTACGATGCTTATCGCTGACCACAGCTTTCTCTGGCAGCTAATTACGCTCTTCATATATTTTTGATGTTCATCTATTTTTTACGAGCTTCCCAGAACGCGGTTGTGAACTTCGTCTTTCGTGTTTCCTACCTCATTGAGAACAGTCGCACGTCACGGACTTCTCCACTATTAATTGTAAGTGTGGGTGAGATCGTTTTTCTTATGAAGTATGGTGAAAATATATTTAGCTACGTATAAATCTTTTACTTATTTCAAATGACCCACATTTAATAATTCATGAAGTGATTCTATTTTTCCAGCAGTAATCTTAATTATGTAATATGATGCTTGGAGCCATTGTTGGACTTGTATCTATAATTTACTAGAAACTTCTAGATGCCATTACATGTAACTTTTATGAAAGCGACTTGATAGTAATGCCTGCAAGGAAATCTTCGCAATTAATCGAAATCCGATCGATCTAAACATTCTTTCGTCACAAAGGACAATTTAATATTTTTCTTCACGGTCATTGAATTAGTACAATCGGCTCCAAGCCAACCAAGCATCATTTTACACAATGCAGCAAGAGTTTTACAGCTTCATCTGCTACATCCAGTCAACTTAACATAATCAACGTGGTAAGAAAGGTCATACCGGAATCTGCTAGTTTCTTTTTGTGATATTGTGCTCAGGTGTTGCTTTCATTCCAAATTACTACTGCCGCTAAATTTTAAAGTCAGGTTCCGCCTCCTTTTTTGAGTCTTATATTTATCAAGTTACCTAAATGTGTCAGATCCTCCAAATTATTTTCCTGTAATTTTACTGTAACGTTAGTGAACTTTAATAGCGGCTACGAACAGTAACTACTATTCCAACACGTGATCGGAAGAAAGAAAGCGCAATATTACATACAAAATGTCCGTTCACTAAATCGGTATAAATTTGATGGTCATTCTATTTGTATTACATTTTTTCCGATGCCTGTGCAAAACGACAATGCTTTGCCAAGCTTGCATTTTCAACTAGAGGAAAAGTAGCATATACCGCAATATACCACGGAATTTCAACTTCCAGACTATAGATTGATTAATTGTCTCATGGAATTGACAAGCATCAGCTGCCAAAGAATGCCATTTCTCGTGTATAATGTGGTATCGCACAAGTCTAAAGTGCGCGCCTTCGTACGACGTCAGCCACGAGCGCCCTCTGCTGCAACTCCGCTCGTGGCCACGACTGCTGCATCGTCCACTTGGGACTGAGATAGGAACCAGTTAAGACTTGGGAATCAGATAGGCAGCAGTTAAGACTTGGCTATCGGATAGGCACTAGGAATCATCAGTAGGCAGGCCTCTATCTAATCTATGTATCAGCATTCTGCAGTCAAGAACTATGTAAAAGTTAAGTATTACCGAGACTCCACGAAATATATATCTTGTTCTAATTTAGCCTAGTGTTTCTAGTTTCTGCTGTCCCACTGGCTGGTCACCTCCGTACCTCCACACGTGTGCATCCTTTATTCCAGTGTCGGTCTCTTTCTACTCGGCCACCGACACCGACGACCACCTGAGGAAACGGGACACAAAAGTGGCGACGAGGCTGGGACACAAAATATAATGAATATCTACAAGTGCCCGTGCGGCCGACATTTCGTAGCGCAACATGGTCGACGCTGCGCGCTTCGCGGTAGGCTGCGGAACACTTACGATATCAAACTATTTCTCGACACTTAGGGCCGGTTTGTCAATGTCTCGTTAAGTTCCAGTTAAGATTTTAACTTGTCGTTAGCGGAGAAATGCGTTTGTCAATGTTTCGCTATGAGTTAACCTGACATTAAATGACCTCAAACTGACCTTTAAGTTAACGAGTAGAATTCTGCTCGTTAAACGGCTAACGGCCGGTTAAGTGAGAATGTGTATGAAAATGGCAGGGTTACAAAACGCTAAAATACCGCAATATATTACGCGATAAAGACCGATTTATCGAACACAATGACAGAAGCACTACATGTATGAGAAACTTGTGTGGAAAGCATCTTTACTGGAAAATTTTATCGCCCCATCCATGTCAGTAGCCATAGGTTTGATATATCGCAGATACGTAACATAACCTTAATATTATTGTTACGGTATCAAAATACAAGCTAACGGGAAACGGCTAGATGATTTGGTTGACAATGAAGAGGATGTCAAACCACCAAGCTAAAAGGATTAGTTCCAATGCTACTTAGTTTCACGAAAATCGAGACCGAAGTCTAGCGCGTAATAGGTATAACTAAATTAAAGCACCAGCGGTACAACTATCAGCATGGTGTACCTAAAAAAAAAAAAAAAAAAAAAAAAAAAAAAAAAAAAAAAAAAAAAACACCACACAACCGGGCGCTCGAGTATCCGAGTTCAAATCCCGCTTGCATTTTTTTTTCACTTGACAGACAATTTGTTGTGCATAATTATATGATTTCATAGTCACTCTTATGTTAATTGCTCAATATGTTATGTATTGCGCGACGATTATTTTATTTAATTAGTTATTTCGAAGCATACTTTTACGGCGACTGAAAGATCAGTAAACCGCCTGTGGTTGTCACCTATGAGATTTGAGCAGAATTTGCTAGCTACGTTTAGTCCCCCAGTGTTATACCGCCGAATGCAGTGTGTGTCCACTTGACTCGTCCCAGCGGATTACTACACTGCAGCCAGGTGGCTAGTCATTCGTAGCGTGTCGTAACTGTAATTACCTGATATAACCTTATCTTTGCAGTAAGAAATAAGGAATATAATTATACACAATCAATCGTCGGACAAATGTTAAAAAAAAGCGTAGCCGGATTTGAACTCGGGTCGCCTGTGTGACAATCAAGTGCCTTGCTAATTACAACACGGTGACTCACGTAACCTAGCTGACTGAGTACAGGTATAACTGTTACGCGCTGGACTTTGATCTCGATTTTCTTGGAAACCAAGGGGCACTGGAACAAATCCTTTTAGCTTTGTGGTCTGGAATGAAAGAGGAAGCCGCCTGGTAGAATTTTGCACAGAACATAATTTAGTTATAACAAACACCTGGTTTAAGAATCACAAAAGAAGGTTGTATACGTGGAAGAGACCAGGAGACACTGGGAGATACCAGATAGATTTTATAATGGTAAGACATAGATTTCGGAACCAGGTTTTGAAGTGTAGGACATACCCAGGGGCAGACATAGACTCTGACCATAACTTGTTGGTTATGAGCTGTAGGCTGAAATTGAAGAAACTACAGAAAGGTAGGAAAATAAGGAGATGCGACCTGGATAAATTGAAGGAACCTGAGGTTCTTAGGAATTTCAGAGGGAGCTTCAGGCAACAATTGACAGAAACAGGGGAAAATAAAACAGTTGAGGAGGAATGGGTAAAATTGAGAGATGAAATAGTGAAGGCAACAGAGGACAAAATAGGTAGGAAGGCAAGACCTACAAAGAATCCTTGGATATCACAGGAGATACTAAATTTAATCGATGAAAGGAGAAAATATAAAAATGCAGTAAATGAAACAGGCAAAATGGAGTACAGACGACTAAGAAATGAGATTGACAGGAAGTGCAAAATGGCTAAGCAGGAGTGGCTAGAAGGCAAATGCAAGGATGTAGAAGAATGTATAAATTGGGGAAAAATAGATACAGCCTACCGGAAAATAAAAGAAACATTTGGCGATAAGAAAAACAGCTCTATGAATATCATGGACACTGATGGAAAACCAGTTCTCAGCAAAGAAGGGAAAGCTGAAAGGTGGAAAGAGTATATAGAAGGGCTCTACGAAGGAATTGAACTTCGACACACTATTGTAGGAAGGGAAGAGGATGTAGATGATGATGATGACATAGGAGATACTGTACTGAGAGAAGAATTTGACAGAGCCCTGAAAGACCTAAGTCGAAACAAGGCCCCTGGAGTAGATGATATCCCGGCAGAGCTACTGAAGTCTCTGGGAGAACCAGCCATGACAAAATTGTTTCACCTTGTGTGTAAGATGTATGAGACAGGTGAAGTACCCTCAGACTTTAAGAAACATGTTATAATCCCCATTCCAAAGAAAGCGGGTGCAGACAGGTGTGAAAACTACAGAACCATCAGTTTAATAAGTCATGGTTGCAAAATATTAACACGAATTATATACAGAAGGATGGAAAAGCCGGTAGAAGCCGACCTCGGGGAAGATCAATTTGGGTTCAGGAGAAATGTAGGAACACGGGAGGCAATACTCACTTTACGGCTTATCCTAGAAGATACATTAAGAAAAGGCAAACCTACATTTCTAGCTTTTGTAGATTTGGAGAAGTCTTTTGACAATGTTGATTGGAATAAACTCTTTAAAGTTCTGAAGCAAGCAGGAGTAAAATATAGGGAGCGTAAGGTTATTTACAACTTGTACAAAAACCAGACAGCGGTTGTCAGAGTTGAAGGGCATGAAAGGGATGCAGTCGTTGGGAAGGGAGTAAGACAGGGTTGTAGTCTTTCTCCATTGTTATTCAATTTGTACATTGAGCAAGCTATAAAGGAAAGCAAGGAGAAATTTGGTGAAGGAATTAAAGTTCAGGGTGAAGAATTAAAAACATTGCGTTTTGCCGACGACATAGTAATTCTGTCAGATACAGCAAAAGACCTGGAAGAGCAATTGAACGGAATGGACAGTGTGCTGAAATGTGCATATAATATGAAGATTAACAAGAGTAAAACTAGGGTAATGGAGTGCAGTGTAAGAAAATCAGGTGATGCTGAAGGAATTAGATTAGGTAACGAAACAATAAAGGAGGTAGATGAGTTTTGTTACTTGGGCAGTAAAATAACAAATGATGGTCGCAGTACAGAGGATATAAAATGCAGAATGGCAATGGGTAGAAAGGCGTTTTTGAAAAAGAGAAATTTATTAACATCAAATATTGATTTAAGCCTAAGGAAGTCCTTTCTGAAGGCATTTGTATGGAGTGTTGCCTTGTATGGGAGTGAAACATGGACGATAAGCAGTGTGGACAGAAAGAGGATAGAGGCTTTTGAAATGTGGTGCTACAGAAGAATGCTGAAGATGAGGTGGGTGGATCGCGTAACTAATGAGGAGGTACTGAACCGAATTGGGAAGAAAAGAAATTTCTGGCATACCTTGACTAAAAGAAGGGATAGATTGGTAGGACACATTCTTAGACATCAAGGAATTGTGCATTTACCGTTGGAGGGAAGTGTGTGGGGTAAAAATCGCAGAGGGAGACCAAGAGACGCGTATAGTAAGCAGATTCAAGTGGATGTGGGTTGTCGTTCTTATGAGGAGATGAAAAGGCTTGCTCAGGATAGAGTAGAGTGGAGAGCTGCATCAAACCAGTCTCTGGACTGAAGACCACAACAACACACATAAAATCAATCGTACCATTTTGTATTTATCAGAACAACATCTTCAATTATGTTAAGTTTTGAATGTTAAGTACGATTGTCTTTATTAGCTACACGTATTACTTCAATCGTTGATTATACTATCACATTTATTATTTGTGTTCTGTCTCCGACTTTGAAAATTGTTCCATTATATTACTGAATTACAATGTGTGTGATATCGAAGAATTTTTTCCGATATATTTTTGCCAAATATTCTATTATTTTGTTATAATAAACAAATCACGTTCGCAGTGTATTAATTATTAGTGTCTAAATAATATATATATATATGCTATTATTAATAAATTATTTGGATTTTCATTGGTCACATTGCTATATTAGCTCCGCCATTTTGTTTACACAATTATTACCATCAATTTCGTAATCAGCGACCTGAAAAACCTCCGTGTGATGAGTTTTGTGTGAATTAAACGTCTTCTCGAGGTTTTGGCCCAGTGACGTAGCCAGAATATTGTCAAAAGGGGGGGGGGGGGAAGGTCCGAATGGTTAAAGATAAATTTACAAAGGCTCATGTTTTCCATTTATCGTAAAAACAAACTTAGGCTACATGTTTTATATTTTATGCACATAGTATGCTTTCGTAAGACCTTCTTATAAATACTGCAATGTTTTATATACAAAATTCAGGAAAACATTTCTTAAAAATTGTTGCAATATACGCCAGCAGAACCTTCAGTTGTTATTCGAAACGGTCAGATTATCAGAATAAGAAGTGTTTCTTTGTGTTTGAACACTGGCAACGACACAGTTGCATGTCACAAAGCTCGCTGCCCGTCAGCCACGACTGTAGCTCGGTGTTTCGCAAAATCTGCATTAATTTTTGCATCAGTATAAATACCTTTCATATTGATTTAGAAAGCGTAAGTCTATAATTTTATTTCCAAGATTATTGGTTCTTTTACTCTTGTTGACATTGTTAACATACCCATCCTGTAGATGAAATATTACTCTTAAAACTAACTTTAAAAAGTATTACACGTACTGAGTGAGGTGCCATACGATATATTGAAATATTGTCACTCCAAATAACGTCTCCACTGCTGTAAATAGATAAATAAGCTATTATAGTAATAAGTATATTACAATAGCGCTAGTGGACAAATGAAAGTCGGTTTTTCTCTTTTTTCTTGTTATGAACTTATTCATAACTGGAAACTTATCTCAACAGCACAAAAAAAAAAAAAAAAAAAAAAAAAAAAAAAAAAAAAAAATAAATAAATAAATAAACGGCAGTGGCGGCATTCCACTGTAGTGCTTAACATAGCAATAATAGAGTAAGGCCAACAATGGACAACTACTAAAGGAGGACTGGGCAATAGCCGATGCTGTTATCGATGTATCGACAATTAGAATCTATAGAGATGGCTGTGTTGACTGTCGATAGTGCGTATCCCTTTTTCAGCGTATGACTGATAACAATATCATTCAGTTTCACTACATGGTAGCTAGGTCGTGTCTTATTTCATTTAGTCCCTTCGGAGGTTCGAAGGGAGCATGGGTGTGTGTGTTGTCCTTAGCATAAGTTTGAGTAGTATTTTATCGTTTAGGTGATAGGGCGGGGGAGGTTCCGGACAGTGGCGGCGCTAGACGATTACTGGGCGTCGGCGAACTCGCCTTTGCGAGGCCCCTTTCATTTTTACATTAATGAATTAATGAAGACAATGTTAAATAAGCTGAATTACACATCTATAACCATTATACTAAAATTCTATTAGTATAATATACAAGTATTATTGCAATGACAAAAATTACAATAAACAAACACAAATTAGAGAAACTTTTCAGCTTTTCGTCTCACATAATTTTTTTGCGATCACATTTTTATACTAGCCGCTATTTCGGCTTCAGTTGACAGTATTGACAACGCAGATAGTCTTTCTTGGCTCACTGTGCTTTTCAAGTTAGTGTTAATCAATTTTAACTTTGTGAAGCTTCTCTCGGCCGAAGCTGTACCGACTGGAACTGAGCATGATTCTGATTGTTATATAAACATTTGGATATACATCTTTCAAATCGTTTTCTAAAATGTACTGAAGAAATTGTTTTACATGTATGTAACTAAAAATTGCATCACTGCTGCACTCATACGAAAATAAATACTAAATAGCTGCCGGGCTGCCGGCCGCGAATGGCCGAGCGCACTAAGGTGTCATACGATGGTGAGCGAACCGAGCGAGGTGGCGCAGTGGTAACGCACTGGACTCGCATTCGGGAGGATGGTGGTTCGAATCCACCTCCGACCATCCCAATTTAGGTTTTCCGTGACTTCCCTAAATCACTTCAGTCAAATACCGGGATAGTTCCTTTCAAAGGGCACAGCCGATGTCCTCCCTCATCCTTACCCAAAACTCCGAGCGTAAGCTCCGTCTCTAATGACCAAGCTGTCGACGGGACGTTAAAGCCTAAGCTTCCTCCTTCCACGGTGAGCGAGGTCCCTCTCGTCGGGGGTCGAATCCAACCCCTGGGTACGAATGTTGTGTTCGTCCATTGGTTAAGCTAGTGTAAATTAGATGTAGGTCGTCGCTATATAACCTATCAGTTGGAAAGCGCCGTTAAACACCAAATATTAAAAAAGAACAAAAAAAAATGCTAAAAGTTTAACAATATTTTGCGAGGGCCCCACAGGCGCGAGGCCGTCGGCGGTGGCCGACGTCGCCGACGCCTAGCGCCGCCACTGGTTGCGGATCCCCAAGACTCCCCCTTTGGCTACGTCCTTGTTTGGCCACGTTTTGGGTATTCCTTCCCACCGTGCGTCGGCCCTTTTGCAGCACAGCGGCTGGCGGCTGTGACAAGTGGCCGTGCCACGCTCCACCCACCGCTGTATAAGGTTGTGCGTCGTAATGTTCACTGTTGCTTTACTAGCATGTTTGTAAATCATGTAAACAGTATGTTGTTGTTGTTGTGGTCTTCAGTCCAGAGACTGGTTTGATGCAGCTCTCCACCCTACTCTATCCTGAGCAAGCCTTTTCATCTCCTCAAAGAACGACAACCCACATCCACTTGAATCTGCTTACTATACGCGTCTCTTGGTCTCCCTCTGCGATTTTTACCCCACACACTTCCCTCCAACGCTAAATTCACAATTCCTTGATGTCTAAGAATGTGTCCTACCAATCTATCCCTTCTTTTAGTCAAGGTATGCCAGAAATTTCTTTTCTCCCCAATTCGGTTCAGTACCTCCTCATTAGTTACGCGATCCACCCACCTAATCTTCAGCATTCTTCTGTAGCACCACATTTCAAAAGCCTCTATCCTCTTTCTGTCCACACTGTTTATCGTCCATGTTTCACTCCCATACAAGGCAACACTCCATACAAATGCCTTCAGAAAGGACTTCCTTAGGCTTAAATCAATATTCGATGTTAACAAATTTCTCTTTTTCAAAAACGCCTTTCTACCCATTGCCATTCTGCATTTTATATCATCTGTACTGCGACCATCATTTGTTATTTTACTGCCCAAGTAACAAAACTCATCTACCTCCTTTATTGTTTCGTTACCTAATCTAATTCCTTCAGCATCACCTGATTTTCTTACACTGCACTCCATTACCCTTGTTTTACTCTTGTTAAGGTTCATCTTATATGCACCTTTCAGCACACTGTCCATTCCGTTCAATTGCTCTTCCAAGTCCTTTGCTGTATCTGACAGAATTACTATGTCGTCGGCAAAACGCAATGTTTTTAATTCTTCACCCTGAACTTTAATTCCTTCTCCAAATTTCTCCTTGCTTTCCTTTATAGCTTGCTCAATGTACAAATTGAACAACATTGGGGAAAGGCTACAACCCTGTCTTACTCCCTTTCCAACCAATGCATCCCTTTCATGCCCTTCAACTCTGACAACCGCTGTCTGGTTTTTGTACAAGATGTAAATAACCTTACGTTCCCTATATTTTACTCCTGTTTGCTTCAGAACTTTAAAGAGTTTATTCCAATCAACATTGTCAAAAGCCTTCTCCAAATCTACAAAAGCTAGAAATGTTGGTTTGCCTTTTCTTAATCTATCTTCTAGGATAAGCCGTAAAGTGAGTATTGCCTCCCGTGTTCCTACATTTCTCCTGAACCCAAACTGATCTTCCCCGAGGTCGGCTTCTACCAGCTTTTCCATCCTTCTGTATATAATTCGTGTTAATATTTTGCAACCATGACTTATTAAACTGATGGTTCTGTAGTTTTCACACCTGTCTGCACCCGCTTTCTTTGGAATGGGGATTATAACATTTTTCTTAAAGTCTGAGGGTACTTCACCTGTCTCATACATCTTACACACAATGTGGAACAATTTTGTCATGGCTGGTTCTCCCAGAGACTTCAGTAGCTCTGACGGGATATCATCTACTCCAGGGGCCTTGTTTCGACTTAGGTCTTTCAGTGCTCTGTCAAATTCATCTCTCAGTATAGTATCTCCTATTTCATCATCATCTACATCCTCTTCCCTTCCTACAATATTGTCTCGAAGTTCATTTCCTTTGTAGAGCCCCTCTATATACTCTTTCCACCTTTCAGCTTTCCCTTCTTTGCTGAGAACTGGTTTTCCATCAGTGTCCTTGATATTCACAGACCTGTATTTCTTATCGCCAAATGTTTCTTTTATTTTCCTGTAGGCTGTATCTATTTTCCCCCTATTTATACATTCTTCTACATCCTTGCATTTGCCTTCTAGCCATTCCTGCTTAGCCATTTTGCACTTCCTGTCAATCTCATTTCTTAGTCTTCTGTACTCTATTTTGCCTGTTTCATTTACTGCATTTTTATACTTTCTCCTTTCATCGATTAAATTTAGTATCTCCTGTGATATCCAAGGATTCTTTGTAGGTCTTGCCTTCCTACCTATTTTGTCCTCTGCTGCCTTCACTATTTCATCTCTCAATTTTACCCATTCCTCCTCTACTGTTTTATTTTCCCCTGTTTCTGTCAATTGTTGCCTGAAGCTCCCTCTGAAATTCTTAAGAACTTCAGGTTCCTTCAATTTATCTAGGTCCCAACTCCTTATTTTCCTACCTTTCTGTATTTTCTTCAGTTTCAGCCTACAGTTCATAACCAACAAGTTATGGTCAGAGTCTATGTCTGCCCCTGGGTATGTCCTACACTTCAAAACCTGGTTCCGAAATCTATGTCTTACCATTATAAAATCTATCTGGTATCTCCCGGTGTCTCCTGGTCTCTTCCACGTATACAACCTTCTTTTGTGATTCTTAAACCAGGTGTTTGTTATAACTAAATTATGTTCCGTGCAAAATTCTACCAGGCGGCTTCCTCTTGCATTCCTTTTGCCCAGACCATATTCACCCACTATCTTCCCTTCCCTTCCTTGTCCTACTACCGAATTCCAGTCTCCCATAACAATTAAGTTTTTCTCTCCCTTAATTGTCTGAATAATTTCGTTTAGCTCCTCATATATTTCTTCGATCTCCTCATCATCGGCAGAGCTAGTTGGCATATAAACCTGTACTACTGTTGTCGGTGTTGGCTTCGTATCTATCTTGACAATGATAATGCGATCGCTGTGCTGGTCATAGTAGTTTACCCGCATTCCTATTTTCTTATTCATTATCAATCCTACTCCTGTGATACCCTCAACTGATTTTGTATTTATAATCCTATACTCACCTGACCAGAAATCCTGTTCATCCTGCCACCGAACTTCACTAATCCCCACTATATCTAACTTCAACCTATCCATTTCCCTTTTTAAATTTCCTAATTTTCCTACTCGATTAAGGGATCTAACATTCCACGCTCCGACCCGTAGAATGCCAGTATTGTCTTTCCTGATGATCACATCCTCCTGAGTAGTCCCCGCCCGGAGATCCGAATGGGGGACTATTTTACCTCCGAAATATTTTACCCGAGAGGATGCCATCATCATATGTTCATACAGTAGAGCTGCATGTCCTCGGGAAAAATAACGGCTGTAGTTTCCCCTTGCTTTCAGCCGTTCGCAGTAGCTGTGTGGCAAAGCCACATTAGCTGATGTTACAAGGCCAGCTCAGTCAATCATCCAGACTGTTGCCCCTGTAACTACTGAAAAGGCTGCTGCCCCTCTTCAGGAACCACACGTTTGTCAGGCCTCTCCACAGATACCCCTCCGCTGTGGTTGCACCTACGGTACGGCTATCTGTATCGTTGAGGCACGCAAGCCACCCCACCTCGGCAATGTCTGTGGTTCATGGGAGTGGGTAAACAGTATACGCACGCTGAATTAGAACTTAAGGCATGTGGCGTTTGGAAGCTTTCAGATATTTGTTCAACCGTGTCATTTTTTTTTTTTTTTTTTTTTTTTTTTTTAACTGACCATGAGCCCACATGGGTTTTGATATTTGTGGTACGTGAGGTACAGAACTCAAATAACAATCAGCCAAAGGCATTCGACACAAATTTAAAAAAATCTTGAGAAAATCGACTTTGAAATTTTGCAAGTATATTTAAGTACCTGTAATTAAAACAGTCCCAACATATTTCGGTGTAGCTCAGGTGGAAGCGTTCTGGCTTTGCAACTATAGGATAGGTGGTTTGAGTCCCGTCTTGACAATTTTTTTTTTCTTTTTTGTTGTTTTTGTATACTTACAGCATTTTAATACCTAGTAGTAACTTTCATGAACAATGCACATATTTTTGTTTATTCGTGATTTTCTGTGTTTTATAAAAGGTTGTCAATAATTAAGATTTAAACATGCAACCAACCAACGAATCGAATTCGTGTGCGAGGAGTAACTTCATGGAAGATGTGAACCAATTTACACTATTTCAACTCCAGTTACATAAAACATTTTTGGATCTCTAATTCCGAGTGTTGTGCCAGTTTTTGTTTATTTGTATGCAGACGAACTGAACACCTTGTCCACATCTAAAACGATGGAAGAGTAGGTTATCTGCTTGGAAAGCCATTAGTAGCTATGGAGATGACTTTTCAAAAACAGCGTCGCAGCTGTTCACAAACTGAAAAATCAAATACAACTTTTGTCAACCAACAGTGCAGCCAATACTGTAAAAAAATGTAACTTGTATTTTTGTTGGAACCATCATTATTAACAACCGTTTATAAAATACAGAAAATTACGAATAAACAAAAACACGTACATTTTTCGTAACAATTGAAGGGTGGCAGCATTGTTTTGTCACTGTCACTCTTTGACCAAAGATAGTATATGAACTGTTTAATGGTAGGCAGTGAGTAGCGAGAGGACGGTGTCAGAGAGTGGGAGTTAGTGGAAGTGGACGGACGGAGTTAGGTGCTGCTTAAAAGGCTTTAGACTGCGAAAGTATTGTTGTAAGCTGTTAGGATTCTTAATAATTCTGATTTTGATTTTTGTATTATTTTTTTGTAACGGTCGTGTTGATAAGGTAACAATAATAATAATCTTAACTTGCAACTTGCAATTTTGTTTTAATTTAAGACAGCTTTATGTTCCCCTTTTTGTTGAAACTGAATTTCTTATTATCCCCAAGTAATTTTAGGCTGCAACTTTTAAACTGTAGGATAGACACAAGTTCCAATTTTATTTATATTTCATCATTAATGTGCTGCAAGAAGCTACTATCTACAGATAAGAGGTTAAGGATAATTTAAATTTATTTCGCACATACTTAGTAGCCCGATTTGTCTTGCTCTTACAATTTTTTTAAATTTTTTTAATACAAGAATCGTAGACAGCTAGTTTATCAGGTAGCTACCAATATTTCTTGCCAATCGTGGAAAGCATTCAACATACCAAACTAATTACACCACTTGCTTGTTGTTAACTTTTGTTATGTCATTGATATTCAATTGAAGAAATCATAATCAACTTGCTTATCACGTAGTAATACTTGTCTATTGTTTAACGTGCTTCTTCATACAGATATTAAGTACACCACTTGCTGACAACACAGTAATTCGTTTGTTAATAAAGTTAGATCAGAAGGTGTACGTACACACGATAATTTTTGTTAAGCTCGCAACCCAATCCATACTTAGTCAGTTTTGGCATTTAATAAACTAAACTTTGATGTATACTAGAATAGATAGTACTAATTTATCAACTTAGATGTTCCTACTCTGACAGATTGTAGGCTACTAGTTCCTGTCATTGCTATCAGTTACTGTGGTTGTTTGAGATTTCATTCTCAGTTTATGTCACAGACATATAATTGTCAACTTTAGTGTTGTTTATTGTGTCATACAATTACATCATTTCACTACTATCAGACACTGTTCGAGATTGTATATCACCCCACCAATGTCCACATTTAATTTTGGATATCAAATTCGTGTCAACCATTGATCAGCATTTAATTTAAGTAATGAATAGTTTATCTGTCTGGTTAACGAATCAGAACTTGAGCCACAACTGGACTTGTCATTCATTGTTTAACCAGAGTCGTGTTCTGGATAGTTAAGCGCATTCACATGGCCATACTCATTGCTATCAGTCGATGCCAGGCTGATTAATTATCATATTGACACCTTATTACATTTAAACATATAAGTTTCATTATATTTTAACATATAAGTTTCACAATTACCATTAGGTATTACAATTTGTAAGTATACGAGGACAAAAAAAAACTAAAATAAAAAAAAATAAATAAAAAAAATAAAAAAATAAAAAATGAAATAAAATAAAATAAACTGGCACGGCGGGTTTCGAACCACCGACGCTGTGGTTGTAACGCCAGAACACTACCACCTTTATTTTTATTTTTCACTTTTGCTCTGTGGATAGTTCTGTTCCTGTCGGTCGCTGATCGTGTTTGTTCGATGTATTCTTGGCTCAGCTTTTTATTATAGAGGGCGTTGAGTCCTATGGCCGGGCGCGCTGAGCCACTGCGTCCAGCACCACTTGAGCTACCGCGGCAGTTGTTGCTACTTTTTTAATTATTGGCATTTACATCTACTTGCAAAAGTTCAAAGTCGATTTTCTCAAGAATGTTTGAGAGTTGCGTCGAATGGCCTTGTTTAATTAATATTTGAGTTCTGAATTTCACTTAACATAAATATAAAAAATCCGATACCCGTCTGGTCTCCTTGTGAGACAAAAAATTAAAACTACTTTTCAAAAAATATTGGGGAGGGGGGGGGGGGGGAGGGAGACGTCCCCACTGTCTCCCCTGCAGTGATGCCCATATCTGTACATATTAACGTACCACATATACAAATATTTCCACTTACACACGTTACACCGTCTGCAGGAGACCGTTATGGTGTTCCTTCACTGAGATTTGGAATATGGTTTGCAATCTCCAGTTTGTTTCAGTCTCACACCCTTTAGGTACTGGACATGTATATTATGAAAACACTAACTTGACTACATTTTTCTTGATCACATTTTACAGTTTTCGTCATTATCAGTTTTCCACATTTCATTTTCAGATAGCTCCTCTGTTTTTACAGTGCAAAATACCTAGTGATCGCTTTAAATACCTTGGTATCTAAACTCATAATACTTCGAACTGATAAATTTTGTTGAAAATGAAATATACCAGTTTCAAATGTTGGGTCTATAGAGCACCATGCAATTTAAAGTATTCGATAACTAATTAAAACTTGTCCTGTAACTACGAAGCAAACGATTTCCTCTGCAATTTGGTCACTGACAGATATTTGATTTGAACAAACGTTCCGATTAGGAAATAACAAGAAATAATAAAACGCGTTCAAGAAAAATGTCTTGAAGTTATTAGAGCAGTTATTAGAGTCGAGGGGCATGAAAGGGAAACGTAGGTTGGAAACGGAGTATGACAGGATTGCAGCCTTTCTTCAATGTTATTAATTTTTTACATAGGAAGGAAAGCAAGAAGAAATTTGGAGAAGAGATAACAGTTCAGGGTGAAGAAATAAAAATATTGTGTTATGCTGATGAGATTGGAATTCTGTCACACAGCAAAATACCTGGACGAGCAAATGAACGGAACGAACATTGTCTTGAAATGAGGGTTTAAGATGAACATTAACGATAGAAAAACAAGAATAATACAATGTAGTGTCAGAAAATCAGGCCATGCTGAAGGAATTAGATTACGCAACGAAACAATAACGGTGGTAGATGAGTTTGTTATTTGGGCAGTAAAATAACACGTGATGGTCGCAGTACAGAGGATATAAAATGCAGAGTGGCAATGGGTAGAAAAGCGTTCTTGAAAAAGAGAAATTTGTTAACATCGAATATTTGTTTAAGCATAAGGAAGTCCTTTCTGAAAGCATTTGTGCGGAGTATTGCCTTGTACGGGAGTGAAACATGGACGATAAACAGTGTGGACAGAAAGAGGAGAGATGCTTTTGAAATGTGGTGCTACAGAAGAATGCTGAAGATTAGGTGGGTGGGTCGCGTGAAGAATGTGGAGGTACTGAACAGAATTGGGAAGAAAAATTTCTGGCATACCTTGACTAAAAGATGGGATCGATTGGTAGGACACGTTCTTCGACATCAAAGGATAGTAAATTTTACTTTCAAGGGAAGTGTGTGGGGTAAAAATGGCAGAAGGACACCGACGACGAATAAAGTAAGCAGGTTAAAATAGAACTGGGTTGCCGTTCTTATGACGAGATGAAGAGGATTGTTCAGCACAGAATAGGGTAAAGAGCTGCATCAACCCTGTCTCCGGAGTAAAGACCACTACAACAACAGGTTTTTACGATATACCTAATAATACGAGGAAGGTTCCCACTAAATAATATATAACAAAAGAAAATTTACTAAAATGTTGTCATGAATATTTTAGACATTAGCGTCTGTTCCAGGCATTGCAGTCACTCCTTTATTTCGTCACCGCCTCTGTCCATTGTCTTTTATTCTACTCTCTATCCATTTCAGTTCAGTTTTCACGCAGCTCAATCGGTATGACGTCATATATCCTGAACTGTATTCGTACACTAATTTTGAGGTTCGTATAGTTGAATAGTAGGAAATTGTCTGCGCAGTGTGTTGCGTTTGGTGTTGATAGTAAATACGCAGTAAATTACGTCAGGTGTATTGGGGCAGATTTTCATGCATTCATTGTTTCCGGCATCGTATCTTCTGATACATGGATCGTAGTAAGATATAACTGCAAATGTTCACGTAGTGGTAAATCTGCGCAATCTCTAGAGATATGTAGCGAACAGACTGAGTAGTGGAGACGAAATGAATAGAAGCCTCATGTGTGTTGGAGTGGTTTTTCATGAACCAGATTCTTTATATCTCGTGCTATGACATAAATTTGGAGGTATTTTCATTTATAAGTAAGTAATAAATTATAACCTCAGGCTAAATGTTGTATTTTTAGCCATACACAGCGGGAAAGTAATAAGCGATTAACTCATTTCCTTTCATCTTTTTCCTGGGCTTGTCAGCGAGAAAAGGTTTGGTAAAGGATTGAAACTATCTCTGAAGTTTGTGTCAAGTCGTTAAGAGCTGTCATTCTCAAATAGTGGATGAATAAAGTTACGTCACATGAACGGACGGTTTTAAAGTTTATGACGTCGTATCTCTCGAACTCTGTGTCGTGTGTGGTTTTTACCCTCTGAGCGATTGTTTTCTGGCGTTAAGGATATTTGCATTAAGTTTGGTTGCAATCGGTACATTAGTTCAGGAGTAAACGTTAAACACGGCTCCATGACAAGGCAGTATTTCGCGAATTTCGGTGTTTATGACATAATATTTCCTGATTATGTGTTGTAGATGAATCGCAAACCCACAGTGTGTGTTGAAAGATAGTAAGGAAAATGTGTACTAAGTTTGGTTGTAATCGACTGGTAGCTGAGGAGGAGATTTGGACACACACACACACTTTAATATATATAGATTCAGATGATCGTACTTTCATTTTTTTACGGCGTTGGAGAGTTGCCGACCTCTCTAGATAAATCAGGAGCAGGCGTGTGACATATTCCGCAACTGTAAGGAGTGACATTATTGCTGCCTGCACTTAACACGCCACTGGAGTGCTACAAGTTACAGGTGCACATGAAACGTTCTAACGTCGAGTTGCGCCACACCTTGTTACGCTAAACTGCGCGAGAGGGAGCAGTTATCGTTATAAATCTGCACGAAACATACTAAACACAGCAAATGTCGAAAGGGACACTTGTGGGTTTGACATTTCTCCTAGCGCAGTTATCATGATAAAGGGCTGGCACCAGATTTAACAATGGTGACGGGAATTTAGTATGTAAAAAGGAAATTCTGTCATTATAAAACAACATGTCAGCATCGCTCTAGTTTCTATCACGACTGGTTCCGTCTGCGGTTTCTTATCAGTCGCGTAAACATCTGAACTGTATGTGGTGAATCAACGGAATCTAGAGGAGTTCTGTAATAATCGATTACCATAATTATTCCCCTGGTTATCAGCCTTCTGTTTTTCAAACTTGAAACGAAGTGAATATTACTAGCGACTACCCTCCTCTGATTTCCATTCACCAAATTCAAGATATGCTGCTTTGAATCATCGCGGAAAATTTAGAAGGCGACGAAAGGAAATATTCTGAGAGTGGGTTCCTAAAAGCCTACCCTGTTCCTGTTATCAGCCAATAGTGATATTAGGAACACGTGTTAAAAATGGAAGAGCGCATATTGGTTTAGCTGTTGTAAGTGGATTTGAACCTTAAAAAAAAGATTTAAATTAATATTAGGTCAAAATAAAGTACTTTAAAATTTACTAGAAAACTCTTAACATGTTTGTAAAATTAGATGGGAGTATTGACATCACAATACACGCAAACAAATTTAAATGTTGGTTCTTAAAACTGAAGGAACGTAATTATAATGTATCTTAAAAGTTCGCCACTAGGTGCATTAAAAATATATGATTAAAACGCGAAGAACACAGAAGTGACTGTTCGCGACCAAAGTAGAAAACTTGCACAAGTGGTGTCTTCAGTTAGAGATCGTACTCGGAGTCTACTAGTGAAGGTTCACCAGAAAACTCACTGTCAGATAAAGTAGGGATTTTTTTAAACATAAGGAGAGGTATCGAATTAAAATTTGTGCTGTGGCCGGGATTGGAACCCGGGACCTCCTACTTACTAAGTAGGCGCTTTAGACCGACTTTTTTTCGGGTCTCCTCCCTCTCCTTCAACCCGTCATTTGGTGCAGTCTCGGCCCGGCTTCTATGCCTTCGAAGATAAAACAAGGTTGTCTCTTCTGCGTAACTACTCACTGCTGTTATTTTCATTTCTGCATTATTATCGTCTCTTCTAACGCCAAGAAAAAATAGTTCGAATTGGACGAATAAGTTGGAAATAAACGTAATTTGGTACTTTTTTCGCACTTGAAACAGAAAAAAAAGTTATAATAAAATAAAAATTTCCAGGCAGAGAAATTGGCTGTAATTAACTGAATATGCCTTGCTACCTTGTGACTCAAAATGGTTGGAGATCTTCAGACACATAAGTAATCCAAACCATTAGCTACATAAAAATATATATACGCCTTCTTCGGCGATCAAATAATTCCGGAAAACTTCCTCTTAAATAGCAGGAGGCATAATGATGATTACTGAAATGCTTCTGTGTAAATTAATGTTGATTAAATTTCTCTTAGTTAATGTTCTGTTTCCATTTACATTATCGTTTTAATCAAGAAATTAGCGTAATGTTCCTTGTATTTTTTTCTTTCTGCGCATCATGTCGTGTTGCATTGCCAAGTAATGTATGAAATGTTCCTTTCTCTTTGATTTTGTACCGAAGATCAAGTACACTGTGTCCCATTATCCAGTTTACCGCGTTCCTCTTCGTTCGTGGGAATGGGATGCTATCGGGATGGAGGGCATCCGCTGGCGATGTTGCGTGTGGCGAGGTTCTCGTGATGAGCGCCAGTTTTTGCCTCGCATACTCCCATATTCCTGCGTTTATACTGCAGACAAATTGTAGGTGTATCTTATGGACGCGGGACATCGTCGGGGTTTTCCTGTTGACGTCATATACCACGTTCGGCGCACTTGGGATGTTTTTCCACGTTGTTTTCCAGTCTTGGTTCGGCAGTTTCCTCTCTATCACATTTCGTAGTTTATTTTCCATCAACGCCTGGTATACTTCCTTCACTTTTGTCATCTTTCGTTATGGGAATTTTGTTCGTATGTAACTGTATTCGACTAGGGAATACTGTAAGTGCTGCAAAGCGTGCGACAGATGACTTACATCGATGGACGGTCGCAGGTCTGCTGGCACAGTTTCTTCCAACAGGTGGGTAGTCAAACTGTTGGTGGACAGCTTCCATTGCTTGTATGTTTGGCATACATATAGTGCTTGCGCCTTCTTGTACATATCTACGAGATTCAGGCCACCTAGTAGCGTCGGAAGAGTCAAGGTGTCGTATTTAATTTTAAAATATGTGCGCAACATACAAAGTGCCCAAGCCTGCCAGCATTCTTTGTGCAATGTCGCGTGGTATTGGCAGGACTTCAGCAACGTAGTTGACCTTGGCAGTGATATACGTATTCGCCAGTGCAACTTTTTGCAACTCATCCAACTTCCTTACCCTGTGCTGTTGTACAGACGCTCGAATCTTAGCCAGTAACTGTTTATAATTTGCGGCAATGGTTTCTCGACTTGTCTTTCTAAAATCGACACCGACACATTGCATGTTGGACACCTCTTGCAAACGGGGATGATGAGTCAAACCTATGCCTTTGCCTACGTTCATTACACCCGATTTTTGCCAGTTAACTAATGCACCAGATGCGTTTCAATATGTCATTATGATCTGCTGGGCGGTGTGGACGTCTTTTGCGATGGCGATCAGGAAGCCAACGTCATCAGCATAAGCCCGACACGCCAACTTCTGTCCATGTATCTGTAAGCCGTCAGTGTTGTTAGTACAGGTTCTATGGCGATTGCAAAGAGTGATGCTGACATCGGGCAACCTTGTCTTTCGGGGACCATGCCACCTGGCCGTCCACTGACAATCACTCGTGATGTGCTATTCTGTAACAGGTTCTGTACTATTGCGAGGAAATGCACTGAAAAACCCAGCGACCGCATAACTTTAAACAAATACAGGTGGTTGACTCTGTCGAAGGTTTTATCAAAGTCCAAGCTTTCCGGCCTCGGTGGCCGAGGGGAATACGGCGCCGGCCGAGGTGTCCGAGGGGACTGAGGCGCGCCAGTCACGGTCTGCACGGCCACTACGGTCGGGGGTTCGAATCCCCCCTCGGGCATGGATATTTGTGCCGTCCTTAGTGTTAGCTAGTTCATAAGTAGTTTGCACGTTTAGGGACTGATGACCCCGTAGTTAAGCCCCATAAGCTATACAAACATTTGATTTGAAAGTCCAAGCTTACAATTGCACACTCAATCCTGCATGCTTCTGCCACTGATATTAGGTCGCGGTAGTCCACTAGCGTTTGATAAATGGACCTACCTCTGCCGACACTGGTTTGATATGGACCGGTGACTGTATTCATTAAATTTTTCATCCTTTTTGCAAGAATACGTGCAAAAAGTTTGTAATCGCTATTTTACAGAGTAATCGGTCTCAGATTGGCGATAGTTTTACTATCTGCACGTTTTGGAACTAACACCACCAGCCCCTCACTGAACTCTTGCGGTATATTAAGATCAGGTGTCATTAATTCATTACATATCTTTGTCAGTTTCTTTTTTATGTGTGTCCAAAAGGTTTGATAAAACTCTACAGGGAGTCCGTCACATCCGGGCGATTTGTTCTTTGGACTGTGAAACAGCGCATCTTCCAGCTCATCGTCAGTCACTGGTGTTGTTAGTTCGTCTTATTCCTGAGGGGTAAGTCTGTTAGTTAAATTATTTGCAAATTATTGAAAGGCGTTGTCATCGATCATTTTCTCAGACATCACCTCCCTGTAAGCAGCTTGAATCGCAGTTCTAATGTCGCCAGTTTGCAGTTCCGTCAGTATCTTTGTTTTACCTCGTTTACTCTCAAGTGTCAGGTGAGAGATTGAAGTCGCTTCATGTTGTAGTGAGTCCTGGATTCAGGATCTGACTTTTAAACCTTCCAACTGTTTCTTTTTAAGGAGTAGAAGTTTGGCTTTCACTTTCTTAATTTGGTCGCAGTTTTCAATGACTGTCTCATCCACTTTGTGCAGTTCTCGTAAACGTGAATAATGAAATTCAATGGTTCGTTTAAGCCACCAGTTCGTGTCTCGTGAGTACTGTAACATGGCTTTCCGTAATTTGGGTTTGGCACATTGTAGCCACCATTTTATAGCCGAATCATATGTCCGAAATTTGGTGAGACTTTCATTCCACGAATATGTGAAGGCCTCATGACAACCTTGCTCGTCTAAGTGTGACACATTAAGTTTCCAGGGTCCCTTACTGCGGTACATACCCTGTTTCCGCAAGTTTATGGTACAGATATAAGCCGTATGGTCTGTGAAGATAGTTGGCCAGACCTCACATTGCAGAATTCGTTGTTTTAGAATATCTGATACATATATTCTATCTAGCCTACTTGCGGAATGATTTGTTACGTACGTGAATACAGGCGTTGCTCCATACTTGTGCTCCCAAGTGTCAGTTAAAGATAAGTCTTTGACTATCCGTTCTAATTCCACAGATTTGTTAAAATTTGGTGTCTGATCTTTGGGGTGCAAAACGCAGTTAAAATCTGCCGCCAAGATAAGCTGGTCATACGTTGTTGTAAATAAATGAAGAATCTCTTCTATTCAAAATTCCGCTCTGCGACGCCTGTTATTGGATATACATTTTATTATTCTAATTTTGTTAACTGTTGCTGCAATCCCCCTGTGATTGACTAGCATTTCGGTGTTATATGCCACAAATTCCTTCTTTTAATAGGATGGCGGTCCCATAATCCGCACCGGCACCCGGCTTGGCAATGACATCGTATCCAAATATTTGTTCTAAATTAATGTCTGCAACCTCCTGAAGCAATAGAATATCTATATATGCGGAGTACAAAAAATGTTGAATGTGTTCTAACCGGATGGAGCTACGACGTTTATTGATATTTAATGTGGCAATTTTGTAGGCTTGGCGATCACACATGTATGGAAATGAGGTGTGAAAGATCTACAGATTAATATAAATCAGAGTCAGCGTGCCAGCCGCGGTGGCCGAGGGGACTGCGGCGCGTCAGTAACGGTCTGCACGGCCACTACGGTCGGGGGTTCGAATCCCCCCTCGGGCATGGATATTTGCGTCGTCCTTAGTGTTAGCTAGTTGATAAGCAGTTTGTAAGTTTAGGGACTGATGACCAATAAGCTTAACAAACATTTAAACATTTTTGAAGAGTCAGCGTCTTTCTCCGCGTCCGTGGTTTCCATGGCCGAGGTATCTGTAACAGGAGAATCCGTGGTCACTGCGTGTCCTGATTTGATTTTTCCAGGGAATTAAAAACAGTCTTGGACCAACCGGCCACTGCCCGCACCGAAACTAAGTTTATTGTGCGGTATCGCTCCCTGTATATCTATTAAAGCTAACCAATGCCCTTGAACAGTGCAATGAGTCCCTTTACCAGTTCTTTATTAGACACAATTTCTCTGGGTCTGGTTGTCCCAATTGGTCTGTGCCTTTTACTCTCCAATGCAATGCATTCGAAGATTAGATGTGATGCAGTTTCATCACCGTCATCACAGATACTACATTTACGGTCCTCTTCTGTTATTCCTATTGTATGTAGGTGTTTCTTGAAACTCCGATGGCCTGTCAGCAATCCAGCCATGAGTCTAATCTCTCTCCTCTTCAGGCCCAGGATTGCAGAGCTTCTTTTAAAACATGGCTTTGGCAGCATTACCTTGCCATGTTTTTGTTTATAGAGCTTGGTCCAATATTCTACGTGCTATCTTCTGAGCCAGTTACAGAACCCCAATTTGATCATTGCCTTGGTGATTGTCAGGACAGGTTCCGATCCAATAAATGGTATCTCTGCCCCCATCCTGGCTAATCTGTCGGCATGTTCATTGCCACTGATCCCCGAGTGGCCAGGGACACACAATAGATTTACCCTATTGCTTTCCCCTAGCTCCACCAAAACCTTGTGACATTCTGCAACAATGTTAGATCTTGTTGCAGGAGCTGTCAGTGATCTCAGGGCTCCCTGGCTGTCTGAATAGATATAGATGCTACGATCTTTGTAGCACCTATGCAAATTCTCCTCCACACATGCGCTGATGGCAGTGATTTCGGCCTGGAATACTGAGGCCAGTTTCCCTAGAGAGATGACGCCCTCCAGTCTTGGCTGCACCCCGTATATCCCGACCCCCACGCCTTGGTCTGATTTTGACCGGTCAGTGAACCAGACAATATCCCCTGTACGGTGTCTATTTTCTCCCACTGCTCCCTACTTCCAATTGTTATATTGAAAGGCTTGTTGAAGCAGTATGGGGTTATAATACAGTCGGCTGGCATTTCCCCAACCTTTCCTATATTACCACACTCACTATTTTAGTGTGTGGTTCTGGATATCCCAAAGAGTTCCAGTTGTTGCCAGATTTGAGTCTGTATGCACCAGCCGCTGCCTCCATCTTGACCCAAAGATGTAATGGGGGCATATCCAGCATGGTTTCCATCCCAGCAGTTGGTGTGCTGCTAATTCCGCCTGTTATGGCTAAGCAGGCTAATTACTGCGTGTCCTACTTTACCATCATCCCCCGAAGCATCTTCCAGAACGGTGTCCTGGTCTACGTTCTCTACCTCGTCTGACCAGTCCACACCGGTGGCAAACTGAGCAGACACTGTCTTGCGTGGGTCCTGCTCAAGTGAATTCTGCGCCAGTTCATCAATTTGTTTAGGTGACGACATGTCAACTATTACCTTGTCGGTGTCGGCTTTCAACGGCAGGGCAAGTTCTATCTGTTTATGTGATGGAGGCTGATTCTGTGTAACTGCAACAGTGGGTGGCTTTCCGGTAATTTTCTCCTTAACTTGTTTCTCTTTTTCACGCAGTGGAGCTGACTTCCCCGCAGCTCCTTCTTGCGCCAATCTGCGTTTCTTATGTCTGCGAGGTGACTTAGCAGATTCATTGTCCTGCCTAGTTTCCGATATCGCGGGCTGACTTTCTGGTGTTTGTCTGTCAGCTGTTTCCTCCGCCCACAAATTCTCTGTACGTTCTGCGGTGTCTTCTGTTGTCAGTGTGGGCGACTGCTGCAGTACTTCAGATTCTGGTGCCTTTTCCGTCGTACTTTCCGAAATTTCCATTGGAGTTCCTTAGTCGTTCGCGACGACATCGGTGGGCAAGTCATCTAAACAAACGTCACTAGCCGGTGGCGCAGTCAGTTGACCACGCGCCACTGCTACAAATGTTTTTGGCAAAATCGTGATTTCTGGAGTCTTAACAGTTTCACCGGTTGGTAGCTGTGCAATGCGCCGCTGAATGCACTCAGCACGCACTGACATGGCTTATTACAAAGTGCGTCATACATAACGATGCCTCTAAACCCGCAGACGTTTATATAAGACGGTATGTGTCGACAGAGCTCTAATTTTAACTGCCGGACACCGTTCAGCACGGAAAGTTTATGTGCGGAAGACCACCTCTCGGCAACATTACTGAGAACTCTACCATAGGGAGCAATGACGGCGTCTATTTCTCTGGCAGGTACCTCAAATGTCAACTCAAAAATTCTAATGTTTCTAATTCCAAAACCGACATGGTCGACAGTGACGTTACCTACATTACCATCTCTGTGGTTAAATTTCAAGGAACCACCTGTGTCTAGAACGACCTTCTCGCATAATTCGGAAGATGTCAGCTTAACGAAAGTCACACTATTTATAATCGACATGTGGTATCCAATAATGTTCTCTAGTCGAATCTTTGCAACAGCAATCAACCAATCTTCAAACTCAAAAGACGTTGGTCGGGAAAATTTGCATTCGAAAGTGAACTTCAGAGTGTCTCTTCTACTAATTTGATGCATTATGTTACCACAACGTCACAAGAAAGCAAGCGCTGGTGTAAGCGAGCGGTCTTACCAGGCCGAGGTGATATAAATAGCAACAATAATACATTTCCTTGAGACAAACTTTGTCTAGTTATACCAAAGGTATTAAACATAAGGAGAGGTATTGAATCAATTTATTGTTGGTATTTTAGACATTTGTTTAGTTTCCTCTTTGTAACAGGATTTTTCATGTGCGCCAGCTTCATTATAATTATTTGTAGCTTTAGAAGCATAAAAGGTTTTCAGCGTCTTCTTCTAAGGGGAACAAGTCAGTGCAACGCTCTAACTGCACTCTGTTGTGTGAGGTGCTAGGTGCGATATTGGCATCCGGTTGGTGGATGATATTAGCAACGCAATTCAGTCACCTGAAACTGCTTAAAAGCACTTTAGTCGCTATTAATAACAAGATCCGAATCGTTATTGAACATACCTTCGAGTAGTGTAAACTAAATTATTATAATAAATTTCTACCATTGATTTTGTACATTTAATCTAGCTCAAAGCCAAATGTGAACCGCTTCGTTTAATGTGGATTAATGTGAAACCAGAAAAAAATAGCCGAAAAACCGAATGAAAAGGAAAACGTGCACACAAAAATGGTGCAATTAACTCACCATTAGTTTCAACCCAATTGACATGTATCCAAAAATAACTAATTGATTCCCAACAATTTGCCTGACTACCCGATCTGTTTCGTCGATCAGACTTTGTTTACATACCGTAATGTAGCTACAGTAAGAGAGATTCTGATGGCTGTACAAATGACAGCCTGTCCGGATTAAACCAGTAAATTTCCTCAGCACTTTCCTACCTCAAATAGAACGGAAAACCAAGAGCGCTGCAAACCGTGGTTCCACGCGCCGTCTTTTCAGACATATGGTTTCCACCGCTACTCCTCTGTAATGATAAGTAAAGAAATAGAACTGAAGTAGTCGATCAACTTAGTGCTTTTATTTACCGTGCGTTTCAAAGTTTTGAATAGTTTACCTATTGTCAGGAGGCAGTTACTATTTTTAGCTCAGTTGTTAATCGTTTGGCATGCACAGTAGTTTTGAGGATTCTGCAACTAAGTGGACACCCATGAAGTACTAGATCTTCGATGAAGTCTGTATTACAATTACAGAACTATCTGTTTAATGAGGCACTGTTTCAAAATACTGACACTTATTATTTACAGACGAATGGGAAAAGTGGTGGAATCCGACCTTTGGGAATATGAGTTTGGACTTGGCAGAAACGTAGAAACACGTGACTAATCTTAGAACATGGATGAAAGAAGGGCAGACCAGCATTTCTAGCTTTTGTAGATTTGGGGAAAGCTTTTGACAGTGTTGAATGGATTACACACTTCCAAATTCTGAAAGTATAAAATGTAAAAATAGGGAACGAAACGTTGTAGACAACTTGTACAAAAACCAGGCAGCAGTTATAAAAGTCGAAGGACATGAAAGGGTCGCAGGGAGGGAGGAAGATAGGTTTGCAACGTTTCCCCCACGTTATTCAACATGGACATTGACCACGTTTCAAAAAAATGTTCAAATGTTTGTAGAGTCTATGGGACTTAACTACGGGGTCATCAGTCACTAAACTTACAAACTACTTATGAACTACTTACAACTAAGGACGGCACAAATATCCATGCCCGAGGGGGGATTCGAACCCCCGACCGTAGTGGCCGTGCGGACCGTGACTGGAGTGCCTCAATCCCCTCGGCCACCGCGGCCGGCTTGACCACGTTTAGGACAGCCAGAAGAAATTTAGAAAATTAATTGAAGTTTGCCGACGACATTGTAATTCTGTCAGACAGTTAAAGAGTAAGAAAAACAATTGATCGGAATGAACAGTGTCTTGAATTAACAAGAGCAAAAAAAAGGTAATGGAATGCAGTCTATGAAAATGAAGCGATTTACATTAGTTAATGAGACAATAAAAGTTGATGGATTTTGTTATTTGGGTAGGACAACGACTTTTGATGACTGAGGTAAAGGATATATAAAATGTAGAATGACTATGGGACAAAAGCAATTCTGAAAAAGAGAAATTTGTTACAATAGAATATTAAAATGTTAGGAATTCTCTTTTGAAGGCATTTGTCTATAGTCTCGAACGGGAGTGAAACATGGACGATAAATAGTTCAGGCAAGAAGAGGACTGAAGTTTTTGAAATGTGGTGCTACAGACGAATGCCGAAGATTAAATGGGTACATCCCGTAAGTAATAATAGAACTGAAGAGAAAAGAAATTTGTGGCTTATCGTGATTAAAAGAAGGGATCGATTGGTGGGACACATACTTAGACGTCAGGGAATAGTGAATTTAGTATTGGAGGGAAGTGTGAGGGGTTAAAAGTCCCAAAGGCACACCAAGAGACGAATACAGTAAGCAGGTTGAGATAGATGTGAGTTCTTATTTGGAGATGAAGAGGCTTGCTCAGGATAGAGTAGGGTGGAGAGCTGCACAATGCAGTCTCCGGCCTCATGACCACCACCACAACAACTACAACTTAACTACAAACTAAAGTAAGACAGTTGTTCTAATGCTTACGGAAATGGGCGTCGCTCCAGGCTAAGCCAATACCTGTTCACCCAACGTTCCTCACTCAAACAGAGCCGAGGGCCCAAATCGCTATAAACTACGAGTATCCGCACAGTCTTTTCAAGTGGCGCCGTAGCGATAAATAAAATCCACAACATAAGTAATCGCTGACTTTCGTCTTTTTATCTACAGTACGTTTCGGATCTTTTTTCCAGCATCAGGAGACAGTTAGCGGTTTAGGTCACTTGTTGATCATTTCGAATTGTGAGTGGTTTCGGGGAAGTCTGCAACTAAATGGGGACGTACTAAAGATGTTAGATTCCGATATCGCCGATTTTGCCGGGTACATTGACCAACTTGCAACTGATCTTGGAGTTTGTTATCTGCAGGGCCCATAGTGTTAGTGACGTCGTACATCGACATTTTAATAATAATAATTATATAATTTCAACACTGTATGTTCTTAATTCGTAGTAGTTACAGTAAAAGTCATCTTCAGGCCTTATGCCACATTCTGTTATGCTGTACATTTCAATATTATTGTGACGTGATATATTTTTTTTCTTCTTTGTAACTAGGGCTACCACAGCTTAAATGTATATCTTATTTTAAGACATGTTACAAAAAAAAGCATTTTTTTAAATAATCACCCTCGAATATCTTTTCAAGAAAAGAACTGAAAAATCATTCGTACCTCGTCAGTTGTTTTATTGAGATCTTCTATGTGAATGCACCGGTTTCACGTCATTATACGCGCATTGGCTGTTTGTAGACATATTCCTGTCATAATATATTACAAATGACAATAAGAGGAAATAGTGTTTTTAGTTACAGTTTTACCTCAATGTTGCTTACAGAAGACTACAAAGTCCGAACGTTACAGTTGTTTTTGTCCATGACAATTAATAATAGTTTTGAGAAACCTATTATTGTGGTCCCAAACCGTCATAAAATTCTGGCTGTTGTCCAGTTGTAAAATTCAAGAGGAGCTTACGTTAGAGCTATGTGCGTGCGTAAGATTTTTCTCTCTGGATGCTGCAGTTCAACTGAAGTATGGGCGAACACGATTTCGTTGTGTGTGTTCTTTTACTTTCTTTTTTGCTTTCGTTATGAGCAGAACGCGGGTCTTGGGAGCAACACCAGAACATCTACTTGCATACTCCGCAATACAAACGTGCGTTCCGTAGGGTACCTAGTACCACTACTAGTTGCTAGCTTTCCTGTTACATATAGAACAAGGGAAAACGACTACTTGTATGCATTTGTACAAACCCTAATCTCACGTATCTTCGTGGTCTTTACGCGAAATGTAGGTTGGCGGCAGTATAATCTTTTTGCAATCCGCTTCAAATTCCGGACCTCTAAATTTTTTCAACAGTGTTTCTGGGAATGAACGTCGCCTTCCCCGTTTTGAGTTCTCGGATTATCTCAGTAACACACGCGTATTGATCGAACCTTCCAGTGAGAAACCTAGGCGCCCGCTTCGGAACTGCTTCTATGTTTTCCGTGAACCGTTCTCTTGTGATCGTTTATGATACTTGTTTTTTATGGGATTTAACTACGGGGTCATTAGTCCCTAAACTTACAAACTACTTACGAATTACCTTACACTAAAGACGGCACAAATATCCATTCCCGAGGGGGGATTCGAACCCCCGACCGTAGTGGCCGTGCAGACCGTGACTGGGGCGCCTCAGTCCCCTCGGCCGATCTGTTGTGAATCCGAAACACTCGAGTCATACTCAAGACGGGGCGCTACAAGCGTTTTATAAGCGGATTTATTTACAGACGAATCACATCTTCCGAAAATAGTCCTAATAGACCGCTGTTCCCCATCCGCATTCCCCCACTGCTGTTTTTTTTATGCTCGTAGGCATTGACATGTTTAATGTTGATCCTGACAGCAGCAATTACATACACTCATCGCAATAAAAGGAAACATTAGGAACTTCGGAGATGTACAACAGAGTAACACCGCAGACAACAATGCCTAACTCACACAGTAATACTTGCTTCTTCTACATGCGCACGCAACTTCCGAAACACGAAAACTGAACTTCGGAAACCGTTTTTCGCTGTCATGTGTACATGCCAGGGCCAGATACGGTTTGCTGGATCAATTGAAAATGGCATCTGGAAATTAGCTGTTCGGATTTCTGATTTAGACAGCAGAGTAGCTGTTCCCTTTCAGTTCAATATTATGACATTATTTTCAGAAATAATGAGGATGTATTTATGACAAGTGATGAATTATTATTTAAGTTCCCAGTTCGGAAATCTGTGGCCTAGATACTCGACTTGATTCTGTCAAGCAGCACACTAGTAATGCTGTAATCCTACGTTACGGGATTGTTTCTCCAGCTCATCTACACCACCTTACATTTTTATACATTTAGAGCTAGCTGCCATTCTACACGACTCGTAGAAATTGGGCCGAAGTCATCCTGCATCGTTCTGGTAAGTAGTCTTCGAGCCACTCACATATTTGGGTAGCCATTCCATATGCCCGTACCTTAGAATCGCACAATGGAGGAATCACCTCAAAACAAGTGATGTCCCAATATCAGTAGAACTACCTCTCAGTGGGGTTCGGTCTTACACAGTATGGTGAACTGTCAATCGTATCGGGGTGGCGGTTCCGCTGCAAGACGAACTGGGAGAGATGGGGCCTACTGCCGGAAGAAGCAAGCGTGAGCTCTCGCACCCACAGCACCATCTGATTTGCCCAAAACTGAACGGTCCTTGCGCAACTGAGGACTTTCAGTTAGCAAGTTACGGCTAGGCTGCTCTAAAAGAAAAAAAAAAAAAAATAGGAGGAGGATCAGTGCATAGTTGCACTTCCCTCGGCGATGTACCAACGCACTTCGTGCCAGTGCCCTGGTTTGTAAACGGGGCAGCGCTGCACGCGAGGTGCCGTGTCGACATGTAACTTCAATGCATGTTTGAATTCACTCTTTTACTAACCTTGTGTCTTCTGTCGTAGTTGATGTCCCATTGCGCAGGTGAAGCACACAGGTCGCGCATCTGTTGTACTTGAAGTGATGCCAAAGAAAGTGTTGAGAAGTGGCTAGGAAGTACTGCACTACGAATAACTTTAGCTTTGTAGGATGCCAGTGTTTGTTTTTCATTGAAGAAATGCCAGTGTATATCCAAGCATAAATATACAGACTGAGTAATATTAAATATACGAGGCGCGTCCAGAAAGTAAGTTCCGTTTCAATTTATCTCCGCTGCAGCGCTGCGATTGCAGTTCCGCACATGCGCTGTAGACGATGTGTATCAAGGAGAAGAACGTGCGCCATTTGGAGATCGCTGTCAGTTACTTACGCTTTGTTGTGCTTGTTTGAAATGTCGGCGTTGATTGAAAATCCTGCCGCCTGTGAAATCAGGTCGGTGACTCGGTTTCTGAATGCGAGGAAAGTGAAACCAACTGATCGGCAAATTTGGATGTTTACGGACCAAATGCGATGAGTGATTCGATGGTGAGAAGATGGGTCCGACAGTTCAATGGTGGGCGTAGTGATGTTCACGATGAAGAACGAATTGGGCATCCACCTTTGGTTATAGAAGAACTGGTTCACGCGATTGATGACAAGCGACTTTCATCTCTTCTTACATCTCAAGTCTTTCACCAATGACGACGAGCTGAAAGAAACTGTTCCTAAGTGGTTGAAGAAACAGGAGGCAGATTTCTATGAAGAAGGTATACAAAACCTGGTGCCACGCTATGACAAATGTCTGCAAAATTTCGGCAGTTATGTGGAAAACTAGTTTAAGAGTTGTAGAATTTTGTGGAATAAAAATTTCTTCTGCATCTGTGTACAATTTCATTTTATTACCAAACGGAACTTAGTTTCTGGACGCGCCTCTTATTAAAAATATATAAACGATAAATAACGTATAAACTGTCCCTGGCCCGCACTGAACTGACATGAATGTGCAAGGCATCGCGGTCGGCGCTCGACTGACTGCCGCCGCCTCTCGCTGCGCGCCACAAGCCACCGTTTTGGCGCCAAGCGAAACTTCTAGACTAACATTGTTCAACTTATTACAAAATACACGAATAATTAAATATTCGAATTAACCGAAATATATCTTAGCACAAAAGCATTACAGAAAGTATAAAGATAATTTTAATAAACACAGGAAAGTTAAATATTAATAAAAGAAGCTTGAAGTTTTGGCGGTCAACTAGTATAGGCGGAAGCCAATCAGATCTCAACTACTAATAGGGGCGGATCTTTCGCACGGGATACAAGCTCACCTACTGTCTCTCTCTCTCTCTCTCACCCTTACAAGCTTCCTCGGGTTTTTATTTGTGGACGGAGAAGTTAGTACTGCTTCCTCCCACAAGTCCCCTAAAACCTCCACATCCTTGCGGATGCTGTTGCGTAGCAGTGTGCGTTTGTACCGCCCTACAGTACGCACGACGTGCCGTAGTTGCTGTCCAAGTCTTTATGGAAAGCATATAGTTCTGACTAACCTGTTGTCTTTTATAGTTGTGTCCCCAGCACAGAAGACAGCACACAGGTCGTTGTTGCTGGTAGAACTTCCGGGTTTTAAGGACGTGGTCCATAAAACTTTTCAGTTTCACCTAACGTTTCGTCCAGAGCTGCGCCGGACATCTTCAGTGGTCTTCTTATTTGTGTTGAGTCTTGCCGACTAACGAGTCGGGTGTCCAAGAGCGCCATATATACTGTGAAAAGTGGGCGTGGTCAAGCTGGCACGTTATCAGCAGAGAGAGTCCTTGTGAAAGATAAAACATCACTATCGATTGCAACTTCTTTTTTGGTTCCAATATAAACTTTACCACATGTACACGGAATTTTATAAACGCCACAAGCCGAAAGAGTAGGTCGTTTATCCTTCACAGAACGGAGTACCTGACATACTTTCTTAGTTGGTCTGAAAACTGGTCTGATGTTGTGTTTGCGTAATATTTTTCCTATTTGATCAGTTACTTTTCCGATAAATGGCAGGGAAACTGTGTTCTTCCATCGCTTTGTTTTATCACGTGTTTTAGACTATTATTATTTGGTCGCAGAACCCTGTTTACGTCTTTATCTGAATAGCCATTTTTCTTGAAAGCTTGCTTCAGGCGTTTTAATTCAGCATCCAGGTGTTCCGGAGTGCAGATTTTCTTGGCTCTGTCAGCGAGACTTTTGAATACATATCTCTTCTGCTGTGGGTGATGGTTAGAGTTCTTATGTAAATATCTGTCTGTGTGTGTAGCTTTTCGAAAAACTTTGTTTCAGTTTTCCATCTACCTCTCTCATAACTAGAACATCCAAGAAGAATATTGCGCCGTCTTTTTCCATTTCCATCGTAAACTGGATTTTTTGATTTGTGTTATTAAGATGAGAAAAGAATTCATCCAATGCTTCTTCACCGTGAGGACATACCACGAATGTATCGTCCACATACTGATACCATAGAGCTGGCTTCTTTTTTGCTATTCCTAAAGCTGATTGTTGGAATTTTTCGATATAGAAATTATCAATCCATCAACTTGTTCATAAAAATCACCACCCCCCTGGAACTGACTAGAAGTCAAGCAATGTTTAAAAATAATAGTTAGATCTTCTGGAAAAATATCCGTTATAAAAGTCATAACTTCGTTAACTGGTATCATGGTGAATAATGACACCACGTCAAAACTTACAATCATATCTTCAGGATGTAAAGTTAGTCCTTCAAGTTTTCCGACAAAATGACTTGAATCTGTTATATAAGAGTCAGTTTTTCCAATGTATGGCTGTAAACAAGTTGCCAGGTATCTTGCTACTTCATACGTTGGGGAGTTGATGGCACTAACGATCGGTTTAAGAGGAATATTAATTTTATGAACCTTGGGTAGGCTATAAAGTCTTGGACACATGGCGTCACTCTTCAACAAGGCTTTCTTATCTTCTTTTGGGATTGAGGTAGATGACTTTATCAGATTATTTGTCTATTTCAAAACGCTGGCTGTAGGGTCCTTCTTAAGCTTCCTGTACAGTTCTGACACTAAAACGTCCAAAATTTTACTTTCGTAATCATCCTTGTTTAGAACGATGGTAGCATTGCCTTTGTCTGCGGGAAGAACCACTATATCATTGTTTGCATTTAATTCTTTGAGAGCCTTTCTTTCTCCAATCGTCAAATTACTTTTGAGAGGTTTACTGTGACATAGTACTCTGGTCGTTTCAATCCGAATCGTATTTGTAGTTTCTTTCTGGAGAGTTCTTTTCCCTTCTTCTACATTCGCGATAATATCCTCAACTGGCACTTCCACAGACGGTATAGCATAGATCAGGAATATCACACCCTTTCTATTACGTCACACATTTCTCCAACCAAGCAAATTTCTTTAACACCTAATTCATTGAGATGCGAAATAAACGGCCCCACATCAGCCCCCTCACAAAATGACAAGACGATATCAGCCGGAAATTGTGTACATTCATCACGGACGGTGGTGGGAATAGTCTAAGCGACTGTGTAAGGGAGTAGCGGACTCAGCAGAGTGTGGTCGTGGCGCGATGCTGCGTCTGCCGCCCTCACAGCCCGCAGCCGAGCTACCTATATCCACCCCGCATTTGTTGTGCACAGCCGGAGAAAGGGACGCCCACCACCGGTTCGCCGCTCCTCTCCCAACTACGTCGTCCAGGCAGTCACCGCGTTAACACACGAGCGCTCGGGGTGACATACGGGGGTTCCAGTGGACGAGTCCCTGATTTGACAGTTATGTACATGTACACGGGATACTCTGCAAATCATTTATGTGACTGGCAGAGGGTTCATCGAACCGCCATTATACTATTTATCTCCCATTACATCCTCGAATAGCGCGCGGGAGGAAAGAACACCTGAATTTATCCATTCGAGCTCTGATTTCTCCTATTTTATTCTGATGATCATTTCTACCTATATAGGTGGGAGTCAACAATATATCTTTGCATTCGGAGGAGAATGTTGGCGGTTGCAGTTTCGTAAGTAGCCCACGCCGCAGCGATAAACGCCGTTGTTGTAATGATTCCCATCCCATATCCTGTATCATTTCCGTAACGCTGTCTCCCCTGTCTCGTGACAATACAAAACGAGCTGCCCTTCTTTGGACTCTTTCGATGTCGTCCGTCAAAACCACCTGATAAGGATCGTACACTGGGCAGCAATACTACAAAAAAGACGGACAAGAGTAGAGTATACAGTTTCTTTTGTAGTTCTGTTGCATGTTTTAAGGGTTCTGCCAATAAAACGCAATCTGTTATTCGCCTTTGCCACGACATTATCTACGTGTTCTTTCCAATTTAAGTCTGATGTAATAGTAATTCCTAGATATTTTGTGGAGTTTACGGCCTTCACTTTTCATTGATTTATCTTGTAAACAAAGTTTAACGGATTTCTTTTCGTACTCATGTGGACGACTTCAAACTTCTCATTGCCAAATTTTACTCCATAGTGATATCTTATTGAGATCGTTCTGCAGTTGGTTTTGATCTTCAGATGATTTTACTAGATGGTAAATTACGGCGTCATTTACAACAAACCTAAGAGAGCTGCTTAGATATTCTCCCAAATCGTTTATGTAAATAAGGTGCAGCAGAGGACCAATAACAGTACCCTGTGGAACGCGTGATATCACCTCTGTTTTAGTCGATGCATCAACATCAATTATTATAAACTGTGACCTCTCTGACAGGAAATCCCCTATACAGTTGCAAATTTGGGGCGACATACCATAATGGACGAGTGCATCAAACGGCACATTCAATGCGTAAAGTCGGGTCCACATCGGATGCGCACGGCCGCGCGGCGCAAAGTAGCACGGAGCGCCGTGTTGCTGGCAGAGCAGAGAGGTTCCAGTCTGCGATGAAACTCTAAAAGCCGAGGGGACTAACGCGCTTCAGTCACGGTCTGCACGGCCACTACGGTCGTGGGTTCGAAACACCCCTCGGGCATGGATATTTGTGCCGTCCTAGTTCGTAAGTAGTTCATAAGTAGTTTGTAAGTTTAGGGACTGATGACCCCGTAGTTAAGTTCCATAGACTATACAAACATTTGAAACTCTAAAAACTGCAAGGGCTGCGTTCATAGTAGTAGGGGGCAAAGGTAGGAAACGTCGGCAGTGTGTCCCGCCTATCTCTTCCGATGGTCGATTGTCGGAAGACACAAATGAAACGAGATTATAAATTAAATCAATCTGCCTGACTTCCGCTTCCCAAAGAACAGGTGAATTATACAGGGTGAGTCACCTAACATTACCGCTGGATATATTTCGTTAACCACATCAATACTGACGAACCGATTCCACAGACCGAACGTCAGGAGAGGGGCTAGTGTAAATGGTTAATACAAATAATAACAAAATGCACAGAAGTATGTTTTTTAACACAAACCTACGTTTTTTAAATGGTACCCCGTTAGTTTTGTTAGCACAACTGAACATATAAACAAATACGTAGTCAGTGCCGTTTGTTGCATTGTAAAATGTTAATTCCATCCGGAGATATTGTAACCTAAAGTTGACGCTTGAGTACCACTCCTCCTCTGTTCGATCGTGTGTACCGGAGAGAACCGAATCGCGTTTCTACAAAATGATCTGCCAACGTTGCTCGAAAATGTCCCACTGGAAACGCGTCGACATATGTGGTATCAGCATGGTGGTGCACCTGCACATTCCGAAATTAACACTAGGCTGACCCTTGACAGGATGTTCGACGGGCGTTTCATAGGACATGGAGGACGCATAAATTGGCCAGCCCGTTCTCCTGAACTTACACCTCTGGACTTCTTTCTGTGGGGTACGTTAAAGGAGAATGTGTATCGTGATGTGACTACAACCCCAGAGGATATGAAACAACGTATCGTGGCAGCCTGCGGTGACATTACACCAGATGTACTGCGGCGTGTACGACTTTCATTACGCCATAGATTGCAATTGTGTGCAGCAAATGATGGCCACCACTCAGAACATCTATTGCCCTGACATGTCGGGACACACTCTATTCCACTCCGTAATTGAAAACGGAAACCACGTGTGTACGTGTACCTCACCCCTCATGGTAATGTACATGTGCGTCAGTGAAAAAGACCAATAAAGGTGTTAGCATGTGGACGTAATGTGCTGTTCTAGTCTCTTCTGAACCTAAGGTACATCACCGTTCCCTTTGAATCCCTACTTAATTAGGTGCTCTCCGATACATACGATTCAACAGCGGAGGAGTTGTACTCAAGCGTCAACTTTAGGTTACAATATCTCCGGATGGAATTAACATTTTACAATGCAACAAACGACACAGATTACGTATTTGTTTATATGTTCAGATGTCCTAACAAAAATTAACGAGGTTCCATTTTTAAAAAAACGTAGGTTTGTGTTAAAAAACATACTTCCGTGCATTTTTTTATGGTTTGTATTAACCAATTACACTAGCCCCTCTCCTCACGTTCGGTCTGTGGATTCGGTTCGTCAGTATTTGATGTGGTTTACGAAATATATCCAGCGGTAATGTTAGGTGGCTCACCCTCTATATGAATGTAGTCTATCCCGGTGTATACAGCTGAGGAAATCTTCTCGGGCTTCCATCCGGGTAGCTACGATAAAATTCCGCAGCTAACCGGATGGAAGCCCGACAAGATTTCAACAACAGGTGACTTACATGTTAATCTTCTGTTGTTGTGACCGTTACCAGCATCAGA
The DNA here is from genome assembly GCA_026315105.1 of Locusta migratoria. Taxonomy (NCBI): domain Eukaryota; kingdom Metazoa; phylum Arthropoda; class Insecta; order Orthoptera; family Acrididae; genus Locusta; species Locusta migratoria. Next base: position 661,411,412 of record CM048746.1, read on the forward strand.
CCTCCTCTCTTCTAGCAGGGGTTTCTATTGTTTAATAAATGAATAAAATGGTAGCAACAGGGCAAAGCTACAGACAAGAAGTCGAACAGTTTCGTGAAATCTATATATATATACAGGATGTTACAAAAAGGTACGACCAAACTTTCAGGAAACATTTCTCACACACAAAGAAAGAAAATATGTTATGTGGACATGAGTCCGGAAACGCTTAATTTCCATGTTAGAGCTCATTTTAGTATTTCACTTTAAATGTAAATTGAAATAATTCGTGCAAACAATTGTCAAAATACCCAATTGTTTCGTTAGTATGTACTGTACTTCCTCGATTCACCGCCAGTTGGCCCAATTGAAGGAAGGTAATGTTGACTTCAGTGCTTGTGTTGACATGCGACTCATTGCTCTATAGCACTGGAGCACATTATCATGATTTCATATGGGATACTCTACCTGTGCTGCTTACAAGTATGACACAACATATGGTTCATGGGTTCATGCACGATGGAGCTCCTGCACGTTTCAGTCGACGTGTTCGTACGTTTCTCAACAACAGATTCGGTGACCGATGGATTGGTAAAGGCGGACCAATTCCATGGCCTCCACGCTCTCCTGACCTCAACCCTCTTGACTTTCATTTATGGGGGCATTTGAAAGCTCTTGTCTACTCAACCCCGGTACCAAATCTAGAGACTCTTCGTGCTCGTATTGTGGACGTCTGTGATACAATACGCCATTCTCCAGGGCTGCATCAGCGCATCAGGGATTCCATGCGACGGTGGGTGGATGCATATATCCTCGCTAACGGAGGACATTTTGAACATTTCCTGTAACAAAGTGTTTGAAGTCACGCTGGTATGTTCTGTTGCTGTGCGTTTCCATTCCATGATTAATGTGATTTGCAGACAAGTAATAAAATGAGCTCTAACATGGAAATTAAGCGTTTTTGGACACATGTCCACATAACATGTTTTCTTTCTTTGTGTGTGAAGAATGTTTCCTGAAAGTTTGGTCGTACCTTTTTATATAACACCCTGTATAAAAATGAATGTTTGTCTGTATGTTCTCTATGTGTTCATAAACCATTCATTAGATTGCAATGAAACTTTGGTGAACTGTTCACCGTACGCCCACGAAGGTTCCTGACCCAAAAACAAAAGAGCACGACACATAGCTTAGGAGACATGACGTCATAAATAATGAGAGGCCACCGCATGGGAATACCCAGATTTATGCATCAGTTATTGGAAAATGAGTGTAGTTAGGGACCTGCAACAAAGTTTGCATATAATTTCTCACGTTTTGTAACTGACCTCCTCCCCCGCCTCCCCCCCCCCCCTCCATAAAATGATACACGGAAAGAAGTCTACCGCTCACAACTGTTTCATAGATGCCGCAAAACTGTCGCATCAGGCTTGACCTTGCATCAAATAAGGTTAGCATTACACATTTGCATGTTACTATTTATTATTGTCTGCATGTCTCCCCTAATTCTCCTGAATCCAAAATTAAGCAATCTGTTTTCTTAATGTATAACTATATATAAGCGAAAGGACACTCACTGACTAAAAACGAAATCTCGAAAACTACTTCACCTATGAAGCTGAAATTTGGCAGGAATGTAGTTTATAGGCAGAAAACGTCAGTTAAGAAAGTATTTTGTGATATGTGCATGGCAGAGCAAACTTCTCATACAGACACGAGATCTACAGTTTCATTCCGATCGTCACGAAATTTCGCACGCTTGACCTTCTAAACAAGAGAAGGTCAAGGTATACTATAAAATTAACTCGATGCAACATAAAAATTGATCCCTAAATACCTTGACCGCGCCATGACTTGAGAACGGCTCGACCGATTTCATGGATCCTTTTTTTTGTTGTTTTCGTTATTCTCAGAACAAGGGTTGTATGACATAAAACTGGAAAATTTGAGGACTACAAACAGCGTTATCTAAAATGTGATCCTACGTTTCTGTTGCATAGGAATTTTAGTTTTGTTCCGAAATTGATGAAATTTTGCACACTCTACTTAAAAGCAAGAGGAATTTCACTTTACCTTAAAATCATGAGGAATATCACTGTCTGTATGAAATTTCGTTCGATGCATCGTGGAGGGTACTTAAGTTACGGAATTTTACAAAATACATAGTTTTGCTTCAGTCTTTATGAATTTTTGCACATGTGACCTTTAAACCAAGAGGAAGATCACTGGGTACATAAATGTTTATATGATACATGACAGAGGGTGCCTTACAGAAAACTTTGCCGAGAGAGGGAAAGGTGGAAACGAACAGAGAGATGGGAAAGAAAGAGATGGATGCAGAGAGAGGGGGAGGGGGAAGGGGATGCGGACTACGAGAGTCTAGGATAAATAAACACCCGGGCAACGCCGGGTTTACAGCTAGTAATCAATATATTCTGAAAATATCACACAGAATTACGTGGTAGCCTATTACATCTTACAGAACAGGTTACTGATTCTCGCTGCACTACAAGACATACAAAAAGAGTGCAAACATCGAAAACAAAGAACATTGAAATAATTCGAGCAGCCTTTAACGAGAGAGAAAGAGAGCGTATTAAGAGTGTTTCATGAAAATATCCGTTGGTCATGAATACAGTAGACTGAGCCGGAAACAGGGACGGCACAAAAACTAAAGCAAAAGCATTTTATAAATCATCGCGCCTATCGCCCGATATGCAAACCGTTGCATATTTAGTAAACTCGCGACCGAATGCGATTACTTTACTTTAATCGCGAATGCCTGCTCGGTGGAAGTGTGAAGTTCCTATCGGTCAACGCGAAATATCACCAAGATTGAACATGGCGGCTAATACTGCACAATAGGCGATCAGGCGTTTTCATGTCAAATTAACGTTCCCTACTGACCATGTGCGACCAAGAGCGCTTGAAGTCGTACGTTGTATACGTGAAGAAATGCGTCTCCCACCGCAAGACGTTATCGGAATTAAATAACAGAAAAGTGTAGGTTTAAATGAATTTTGAATACGTCTTGTTGATTAACTTCATATTTTTAAAATTCTATAACTTTTAGCAGGTCAGAAAGTCAGTTTCACACAATTTGGAAAGTTTGATGCTAAAAAGCAAAGGAAAATTTAGTTGACTGAGGTCAATTGCTGAAATTGCTTTGCAGACTTTCAAAAGATTCTCCTGTCGCCAGAAACCCCAATGTTATAGCGAACCTGCGAAAAATAACAGTTACAGGAAGTAACTGACGCCTAACTTTAACAAAACTGTAATTCAAGTGTAAAAAGTATTTCGTACCTTCAGCTAGGCGAAATTCTCTCTCTCTATCTCTCTCTCTCTCTCTCGCCGTATATTGGTCCTTGGAAGAACGTAAGCAACTTTGTAAAACACTCAGCACTTAATATTCGTAAAAAAATCCTGAATTCATTGAGGTCCTCTGGTATGACTTACTTCTTCATTATCTGCATGCAGTACGAATCTCATTCTTCGTCTCTTCCTCTCAACCAAGGACACATCCAACTTCTATTTCTTATTCTCTGTAGTGTTCTAACAAACATTGCCAAATTGCAACCGGCGACAGTGTAAGCTTCTTAAGTTGAATATATTGTCAGATATACACCCAAACGTGAACAATCCACGTATAAAAACAGTTATAAGCCCGTATTTTCGCACAGGTGCTGCTGTTAGTGGTAATCAGACGTGTAGACGGAAGTTTATCGTATTAACGCAATCAAGCCTGTATGATCGCACGTCATTAGTACCGAGTTAGTACGCTTGGAGCGCTGCAGCAGACAGTTATCTGTTTTGTTAACTTTCGATCGTCGTGTAAACTAGGCATTACACCGCTTGGCCGGCCGCGGTGGCCGAGGGGACTGAGGCGCTCCAGTCACGGTCTGCACGGCCACTACGGTCGGGGGTTCGAATCCCCCCTCGGGCATGGATATTTGTGCCGTCCTAGTTCGCAAGTAGTTCATAAGTAGTTTGTAACTTTAGGGACTAATAACCCCGTAGTTAAGTCCCATAAGCTTAACAAACATTTGAACATTTTTTTTTAGACTTCGCTCGCCCGGCGTCGCCTGCTGCGGTCCCTCTGAACTCTAGCTGAGTAACACCCGTCAAAATGACGGCTACGTTCAAATTGTCAGTGAGCTGTGACGTTTCTAGGAACAATTGATGAACAAGTGTGCACGGGCAGAGTGTTGGTTTGGAATCAGACTCGCCAAATTGACGGGTGTTACTAACAAAAGTTCAGAACCCCATGAAAGACGGGTGTTAGCAGCGAGCGTTAAATCCAGATGTTGGTAACGCAGGGTTAAGGTACGACGGATGGACTGCGATGGGTCGCCCAAGAGGCTGGCTGCTCGCGCATGCGCATTTCCAGTCTGAAGTGCGGCGCGCGGCTGATGCAGTGGGCATCGCACCAGTGACCAGCGCTGCGTGGCAGTATCGACGACTCGACACTCTGGCAGGAATAGGTCGAGCCCGTTAGATACGAAAAACTCACAAGATGTGAGCTGGTCTCGCCTTTAATATAATGTTCTTTTATTTTGAACAAATTTAGATTCCACGGCTTCTAGTGAAATAATACGACAACAGACGGAAACTATTCAGAGAAATAAAAGAGAAATGAAGATTGGACAAGGACTAGTTTTTGCTTGTTTGGTGTTGGGTAGTCTTGTATAGTTCGCGAACGAACTAGTTCGGAAGAGCGCTCCCATAGGCGAACTACGCGAACTAGTTCGCAGATCCCTCGCCTCTTAGTTCGTCCGCTCCTTTTCCGAAGACTCACGGGGAACAGCGAGAGGACGCGAGAGCGCGCAGAATCGCGTGATTCCTTTCTGCCAGTTACCGTCACTTCGAGGTGATGCGGCTCAGCTGTAGTTTCATAGTTCACTGCCACAAATTTTCTTTTCTAATGTATTCGTTGTTGTCGTTGTGGTCTTCAGTCCGGAGACTGATTTGATGCAGTTCTCCACAATACCCTATCCTGAGCAAGCCTCTTCATCTCCACATAAGAACGGCAACCTACATCTGTCCGAATCTGCTTACTGTATCCATTTCTTGATCTTCCCCTGCGATTTTTCCCCTCACACTTCCCTCCAACGCTAAATTCACAATCCCTTGATGTCTAAGAATGTGTCCTACCAATCTATCCCTTCTTTTAGTCAAGGTATGCCAGAATTATCTTTTCTTCCCAATTCTGTTCAGTACCTCCTCATTAGTTACGTGATCCACCCACCTAATCTTCAGCATTCTTCTGTAGCACCATATTTCAAAAGCCTCAATCCTCTTCCTGTCCGCACTGTTTATTGTCCATGTCTCACTCCCATACAAGGCAACACTCCATACAAATGCCTTCAGAAAGGACTTCCTTAGGTTTAAATCAATATTCGATGTTAACAAATTTCTCTTTCAAGAACGCTTTTCTACCCATTGCCATTCTGCATTTTATATCCTCTGTACTGCGACCATCATTTGTTATTTTACTGCCCAAGTAACAAAACTCATCTACTTCCTTTATTGCTTCGTTTCCCAATCTAATTCCTTCAGCATCACCTGATTGTCTTATATTGCACTCCATTACCCTAGTTTTGCTCTTGTTAATGTTCATCTTATATGCACCTTTCAGCACACTGTCCATTCCGTTCAATTGCTCTTCCAGGTCCTTTGCTGTCTCTGACAGAATTACTATGTCGTCGGCAAAACGCAATGTTTTTAATTCTTCCCCCTGAACTTTAATTCGTTCTCCAAATTTCTCCTTGCTTTCCTTTATAGCTTGCTCAGTGTACAAATTGAATAACAATGGAGAAAGACTACAACCCTGTCTTACTCCCTTTCTAACCGCTGCATCCCTTTCATGCCCTTCAACTCTGACAACCGCTGTCTGGTTTTTGTACAAGTTGTAAATAACCTTACGCTCCCTATATTTTACTCCTGCTTGCTTCAGAACTTGAAAGAGTTTATTCTAATCAACATTGTCAAAAGCCTTCTCCAAATCTACAAAAGCTAGAAATGTAGGTTTGCCTTTTCTTAATCTATCATCTAGGATAAGCCGAAACGTGAGTATTGCCTCCCGTGTTCCTACATTTCTCCTGAACCCAAACTGATCTTCCCCGAGGTCGGCTTCTACCACCTTTTCCATCCTTCTGTATATAATTAGTGTTAATATTTTGCAACCATGACTTATTAGACTGATGGTTCTGTAGTTTTCACACTTGTCTGTACCTGCTTTCTTTGGAATGGGGATTATAACATTTTTCTTAAAGTCTGAGGGTACTTCTCCTGTCTCATACATCTTACGCACCAGGTGAAACAGGTTTGTCATGGCTGTTTCTCCCAGAGACTTCAGTAGCTCTGAGGGAATACATCTACTCCAGGGGCCTTGTTTCGACTTAGGTCTTTCAGGGCTCTGTCAAAATCTTCTCTCAATGCAGTATCTCGTATTTCATCTTCATCTACATCCTCCTCCCTTCCTACAATACTCTCTCGGAGTTCATTTCCTTTGTAGAGCCCCTCTATATACTCTTTCCACCTTTCAGCTATCCCTTCTTTGCTGAGAACTGGTTTTCCATCAGTGTTCTTGATATTCATAGATCTGTTTCTCTTATCTCCAAATGTTTCTTTTGTTTTCCTGTAGGGTGTATCTATTTTTCCCCTATTTATACATTCTTCTACATCCTTGCATTTGCCTTCTAGCCACTCCTGCTTAGCCATTTTGCACTTCCTGTCAATTTCATTTCTTAGTCGTCTGTACCCCATTTTGCCTATTTCATTTACTGCATTTTTATATTTTCTCCTTTCATCGATTAAATTTAGTATCTCCTGTGATATCCAAGGATTTTTTTGTAGGTCTTGCCTTCCTACCTATTTTGTCCTCTGCTACCTTCACTATTTCATCTCTCAATTTTACCCATTCCTCTTCTACTGTTTTATTTTCCCCTGTTTCTGTCAATTGTTGCCTAAAGCTCCCTCTGAAATTCTTAAGAACCTCACGTTTCTTCAATTTATCCAGGTCCCATCTCCTTATTTTCCTACCTTTTTGTAGTTTCTTTAGTTTCAGCCTACAGTTCATAACCAACAAGTTATGGTCAGAGTCTATATCTGCCCCTGGGTATGTTTTACAGTTTAAAACCTGGTTCCGGAATCTATGTCTTACCATTATAAAATCTATCTGATACCTTCCGGTGTCTCCTGGTCTCTTCCACGTATACAACCTTCTTTTGTGATTCTTGAACCAGATATTTGTTATATCTAAATTATGTTCTGTGCAAAATTCTACCAGGCGGCTTCCTCTTTCATTCCTTTTGCCCAGACCATATTCACCATCACAATTAAGTTTTCCTCTCCCTTAATTGTCTGAATAATTTCCTTTAGCTCCTCATATATTTCTTCGATTTCCTCATCATCGGCAGAGCTAGTTGGCATATAAACCTGTACTACTGTTGTCGGTGTTGGCTTCGTATCTATCTTGACAATGATAATGCGGTCACTGTGCTGGTCATAGTAGTTTACCCGCATTCCTATTTTCTTATTCATTATCAATCCTACTCATGTGATACCTCCAGTTGATTTTGTATTTATAATCCTGTACTCACCTGACCAGAAATCCTGTTCATCCTGCCACCGAACTTCAGTAATCCCCACTATATCTAACTTTAACCTATCCATTTCCCTTTTTAAATTTTCTAATTTTCCTACTCTATTAAGGGATCTAACATTCCACGCTCCGACTCGTAGAATGCCAGTATTGTCTTTCCTGATGATCACATCCTCCTGAGTAGTCCCCGCCCGGAGATCCGAATGGGGGACTATTTTACCTCCGGAATATTTTACCCGAGAGGATGCCATCATCATATTTACATACAGTAGAGCTGCATGTCCTCGGGACAATTAACGACTGTAGTTTCCCCTTGCTTTCAGCCGTTCGCAGTAGCTGTGTGGCAAAGCCAGGCTAGCTCAGTCAATCATCCAGACTGTTGCCCCTGTAACTACTGAAAAGGCTGCTGCCCCTCTTCAGGAACCACACGTTTGTCTGGCCTCTCCACAGATACCCCTCCGCTGTGGTTGCACCTACGGTACGGCTATCTGTATCGTTGAGGCACGCAAGCCACCCCACCTCGGCAATGTCTGTGGTTCATGGGAGTGGCTAATGTATTCAACAGTGTCTAAATATAACCCTCATTCCATAGTGTAAAGAAGTAAAGAGAACTCAAAACTTAACATCGTTTGCATTTATATATGAGAAATTATGCATCAACCATTTTCTCTCGCCTGCATGATACTGTTGACGGCTCGCGGGCTAGAATGTTGAGCATAACGTCGTATAAGCGACACTAACACTATAAAGTAATGAACGTGTATGGAATTAATTAGCTACAAAACTGTAGTTTACTGCCTGTCGTCAGAATGGAAAGATCGAAACCCAATGTCATCAATGTAGCTAGCGTGAAGATAAATACAAAATCAGGTTCTGTAGAAAGTGTGAGGTTGACCGGACAGGCTTAACTTTCGATGCAACTGAGGCGGCCGCCCCTCCGAAACAAAGGATTGAACTCGCCCAGAACCGAAGACAAAAATGCGTTTCTGCGCGTGTAAACTTGGTTTATTTAATAGAATAAATAGAGACATTCATTTTAAAAATAAAATACTACTAGTACTCTGTATGCAAACTAGCTGAATACCATTCTATCACCTATTCGTGTAAATAACTGGTTATTTGTTAAAATATTTGATGTCTAATTGCCTAAACATATGGGTAATAGCACACACTTGGGCAACACTGGTCATTATATAAGAAATCTGTCATAACAAAAGAAAGAGCTCTTTTAGTAGCGGTAGCAAAAGCCAAAAAGAGCGGAAGAAGTAAATTGAGCGACCTACTTCGCGGCCGAGCTGCGAACAAAAAGAGGAGCCACAGGTCGCGAAATGAAATATGTCCCTCGGGAATGGATATTTGTGCCGTCCTTAGTATTTGCTAGTTCATAAGTAGTTTATAAGTTTAGGGACTCATGACGCCGTAGTTAAGTTCCATAAGCTATACAAACATTTGATTGATTTTGAACTAAAATATGCGCGATTGGTCGCGAAGTAAATTATGTGTAATCGGTCGCGAACTAAAACATGCGTTACCGGTCGCGAAATATTATGCCAAACGTATCGCTTTTCTTAGTTCGTTGGATTTTTTCCGAAGACCGACGGGCAATAGCGAGAGGTCACGTTGCAGAATTAAAAATCAAGTGTTTGCCTTCTGCTGATGAGAGCCATTTCGAGGTTAGCGTCTGCCTGCTAGATTACATAGCTCAGCGCTCCAAAATTTCTGTTTTGAAGTATTCTGCACTCTGCAATATCTGACTAATAAATTCCATAATGCCAAGATATAGAGATAACTCTAAACTTAAAAGCGAGAAATTATCCACAAACTGTTTCTTTTGGTTTGCGTGATATCGTTAGCGGCTCAAGCAGCAAGCGCATGAAGCAGCTAGGTGGGGGAACTTCTCCCTCCACCTGCATGCGCAGTTCAGAAATATTTAGCGAAGCGTGGAATGTATATCGGAAAGATAGATCGGATACAACTGGAGGAGGAGTGTTCATCGCCGTGGACAAAGATATTGTTTCTACTGAGATTGAAGTTGAAAGTAACTGTGAAGTTATCTGGGCACGTATAACAGGTCTAAAAGAAGTAAAGTTAATAGTTGGGTGTTTTTACCGGCCCCCCAGTGCTGCTGTAGCAGTTTTAGAATCATTCAAAGAAAGTCTACACCAGGTACTGCATAGTTATCCGGGCCATGTAATATTAGTCGGAGGAGACTTCAACCTTAAGAGTATAGATTGGGACTTCACTAGTTACATTTCAGGCGGTACAGAGAAGCAGTCTTGCGAGCTACTTTTGGACATATTCTCCGAAAACTGTCTTGAGCAGTTAAACCGGCAACCCACGCGCAATGGAAATATTCTAGACATTGTAGCCACAAACAGGCCTGACCTTACTAACGATGTCTGTGTAGAGACAGGAATTAGTGATCATGATATTGTCATAGCGTCGATGGTGACCAAAGTTCATGAACCAATCAAGAAGGCTAGGAGCGTGTTTTTGTTGGGAAGAGCCGATAAGCAAATGTTACGATCGCACTTAAAAAATGAATGGACATCGTTTAATTCCGGGGCTATGGATGTAGAGGAATTGTGGACTAAATTTAAGTGCATTGTTAATAAAGGGTTAGAGAAATATGTGCCAGTAAAGACGATTAAGGATGGAAAAGATCCACCGTGGTATAATAATAATGTTAGAAAGCTCCTGAGAAGGCAAAGGCTGTTGCACTCTCGATTCAAAAAAGAACACGCAAATGATGACAGGCAAAAGTTTGTAGAGATTCGTGCGTCTATAAAAAGATCGATGCGCGAAGCATACAATAATTATCACAGCCATACATTAGCAAATGATCTTTCCGAGAACCCGAAAAAATTCTGGTCCTATGTAAAATCGATAAGCGGGTCAAAGCCCACTGTCCAGTCACTAGTTGATCATTCCGGGGCAGTAATAGAAGAAAGCAAACGGAAAGCTGAAGTTCTAAATTTAACCTTTAAGGAATATTTCACGCAGGAGGACCGCACAAATGTACCATCATTTGATCAACGTACAAATTCCGAAATGGGGGACATAGCAATAGGTGTTTCCGGTGTAGAGAAGCAGCTGAGAGAGCTAAATACGAAAAAGTCTGCTGGTCCGGATGGAATACCAGTTCGGTTTTACAAAGACTATTCTGCGGCGTTGGCCCCCTACTTAGCTTGCATTTTTCGCGAATCTTTAATTCAGCGCAAAGTTCCTAGTGATTGGAAAAAAGCGCAGGTGACTCCCGTTCATAAGAAAGGAAAGAGAACTGACCCACACAATTACAGGCCAATATCGTTGACATCAGTTTCATGTAGAATTTTAGAGCATATTCTCAGTTCGAATATAGTAAATTTCCTTGAAACGGAAAAGTTTCTTTCCATGAATCAGAACGGGTTTAGGAAACATCATTCATGTTAAACTTTTTTCACATGACATCTTGCGAGCCATGGATGAAGGGCAACAGGCGGATTGTGTTTTTCTCGAATTCAAAAAGGCGTTCGACGCGGTGCCACACTGCAGACTGATAACGAAGATACAAGCTTATGGAATAGGTTCACAAATTTGTGACTGGCTGGAAGACTTCCTAAGTAATAGAACGCAGTACGTTGTTCTCGACGGCGAGTGTTCATCAGAGACGAGTGTATCGTCTGGCGTCCCCGAGGAGACTGTGTTAGGACCGCTATTATTTCTATCTATATAAATGATCTGATGGACAGAGTAAGTTGTAATTTGCGGCTGTTTGCTGATGATGCTGTGGTGTATGGGAAGGTGTCGTCTGTAACTGACTGTAATAGCATACAGGATGACTTAGAAAAAATTTCTAGTTGGTGCGAAGAATGGCAGCTAGTTGTAGAAAAATCTAAGGTGATGCGCATGAGTAGAAAAAACAATCCCATAATGTTCGAATACAGCATTAGTAGTGAGCTTCTTGATGCTGTCGCGTCGTTGAAATATCTAGGCGTAACATTGCAGAGCGATATTAAGTGGAACGAGCATGTAAGGACAGTTGTGAGTAAGGCGGACAGCCGACTTCGGTTTGTTGGGAGAATTTTGGGAAGATGTACTTCACCTGTAAAGGAGACCGCGTATAAAACGCTTGTACGACCACGTCTTGAGTATTGCTCAAGTGTTTGGGACCCGCAGCAGATCCGTTTAAAGGAAGACATAGAGGCGGTACAGAGGCGAGCAGCTAGATTTGTTACTGGTAAGTTCGACCAATGCGTGAGTGTCACGGAAATGCTCCGGCAACTCAATTGGGGATCGCTGGAAGAAAGACGACGTTCTTTTCGTGAATTTCTGTTAAGTAAATTTAGAGGGCCGGAATTTGAAGCTGAGTGTAGTACGATCTTGCTGCCGCCTACTTACATTTCGCGTAAAGATCACAAAGACAAGATAAGAGAAATTAGGTCTCGTACGGAGGCATATAGGCATTCTTTTTTTCCTCGTTCTATTTGGGAGTGGAATAGGAAAGGAAATGCCTAGTAGTGGTACAGTGTACCCTCCGCCACGCACCTTACGGTGGATTGCGGAGTATGTATGTAGATGTAGATGCGCAGATATCACTGGGAGCGGACGAACTAAAAGAACGAACTAGTTCGCGGCAGAGCCGCGATCTAAAGTGAGCGTTCCCGATCGCGAACTATTATGCGCAAGTCTAGTGTTGGGAGTAATAAATGTGGCCTATTGTTATTGACGTTTTTAACTGACCTTGTGCATGTCTAAGGAAATGCATGTAATATTTTCATTAATTTCATTCGTACCAAAAAGTTATCTTAGTTTTATGTACAAAGATAAATGTTGTGCTGTGCCATTTAGATTCATCTGTCTCATGTACGATATGGGTGACATCTTTGATTTTTTAAATTCGATTGTTTTAATTTTTCTGGAAGATGGTTGATACATTTAATGAACTACAAAAAATATTTACATGATACGTGTTCTAAATTTGGATCTCTGTTGGAAAAAAATTCTCGACTATACGATTTCGAACACTGGCACTAATTTCAAAGACAAAGGCGAATCCCTATTAGTTAAACTGACGAAAAGCCTGAGATTACAAAGACGCAGGCTGCATTAGAAGTTTCAGATGAACACATTTTGTTCTCATATACAACAGCACAATTGTAAATAAGGAAATAAAACAGTGTTTCAGCTGCACTGGTGGGTTTGTTGAATCGATTGAACAGTTTTCTCTGTATGTCACCTTCTATAAGTTCCAGAACATGTGCAAGCTGGCTGACATTAAATCTAAAGTAAAGTCTGTATTTCGTCTCGTCATTTAAAAGGAGTTCGTTAATAAAAATATTTTAACAGCCTTCATCATAGAATCATCATCATCTGCCTTCATAGAATCTTCAGAAAACCCTAACAGTTAGAGTCTACAATGTTATAGTTTACTTCTTTGACGAGATATTAAATATTTTTTAATTAATACCTCGTTTCATAGAAGAAACTATAGTTACTTCTTTATACCTGTAGATAAAAACCAGATTAGAGTACTAATGACTATTCGTTCTCCTGCTATCATATGAGAAAAAATGGTTCGATATATTTAACCATTTGTAACATGTGATGCTTATTACGATGACACAATTCAACTTGCACATAGACAGAACTGGCGCGCTAGTCGCGACGCTCCCGTACTCTAGATATACGAGTCAAAATATCCAAAACGCAGACACGTATCGTTCTGTTTTGAACTTTAAAAATAAGTTCTAATTGTTTGCTTCATTTCATCGGCATCGACGTATGACCTAGAAAGAACTATACACAAAGTAGTCACCAACTACGTTTTTCGCTGTAAGCACTTCAAATTTAATGCAGTAGTTTACTTATAAGTTTCGAAATAACTATGAGAAATGTTGGAAAATAGACACATCATTATCGGGCTGGAATGTGAAACTACAAGATATACGAAACATTTTTTTTTTTTTTTTTGCTTGTTAGTTACCTGAAAATCGAGAGAAATATTTAATAAGGAGTGAAAAAAGCACGCATAACCGAAAGTAGTGCTTTTAATTTTTTTGAGGAAAAGAAGAATTTGTAACGAAAAACTACATATGGGAGCTAATGTAGCTTTGCTTCATTTACATACAGTATTTATATAGCAGGAAAAGGAAATTTTATGTTCCTCGTGTATTGGGCTGTATGAATAAAACTGAAGCACAGACGTGGAAGACAAATGTAGAAGTAAGAGCATTCACTTGGAAGAGAAGCTTTAGCTTGTGATTGTATGAATAATATTGTGTTTTTCCTCCTACCCATAACTCTAACATGGCCAAAAAACCAAGAAAACCTGAGTTTGTCCTGTAACTTATTATGGTACATCGCCTTCAATTTCATACAAACAAATAGAAGTATTGCAATTTTCTAAAATACATTCATGTTATGAAGCAAAATTTCGAGTATTATTTGTGTTCATTATGTTACCTTAATTATTAGAAAGACTGGGTCTACTAATTTACTACGTTTGTTTTATTCTAAGAACAGTCGGTATGCTTTCGAGTAACATAGTTTTCTATAACAACTGTATTAAAAAGTTTGTTTTAATTTGACTAAATTTTTCCTCGTCAAGCAGATCTATTCCCCCCCCCCCCCCCCCCAAAGCCAAGTTCTAGTTACGCCACTGCTCCTACCTTTTACTTCTAATACAAAAATAAAAGCTCCTAGCCGCCTACTTCGTCAGCATTGTCAGCAACCGTTGTTGAGTAATAGCGGCCTTCAACGCTGTTTTCTTTGCCGTGAGACTTCGTTCAGCTTCATTTGTTTTCAGTGAACACTATGACTTGTCCTCATCCGATTCAGATGAAAGCTTGGTATATGCAGAAAGTACAATGTTGTTTTTAGTCACGCCTTTAGAAAGGTATCCTGTATTATTAGACAAGTCACAGCTTCCTGAAGCAAAAAGAAAGAAAGACGAAACGACTCTTAACGTTATACATTCATTTCAGGCTAATCTTGGCATAAGAATTGACAGGAAAATGTTGCCAAAGAAAGTTAGTAACATGGAAAACCAGGCTAGAAAGGAAAACAGATAAGAACAGAACAGGAAAATAAACCGATTGTTTTAAACGTTTGGGAGAAAAAGCTTTACAGTCCGCTACAAGCTGATGGGAATCCTACAATGAACCAGATACCAGGTAAGTTAAAACTTACGCTGGTTTGATGCTGATATTTGGTTTCACGCAAGTTTTAAAAAAAACTACACACAGTCTGAAGCGTTAAAGTGAAAATGTTCTACAGTTCTTTTTTTCCAAATCGTAATTTTCAGGGACAGTGACACTGGGGGTTGCATCGTCCACATTGACACTATCGGCAGTGGAGCATTCGAAGTCATCTGGTAAGAATCAGTTCCAATTTTATTAGGCAAAGAAAATTAACTACGTCTACCTTATAAAGATAATAGCGGAAATTTGTTTTTCGCGGGATAGCGAAAATGTTCTCTCCTTATTACTGTATCGTAACTACTACCGAACGAGGTGGCGCAGTGGTAACACACTGGACTCGCATTCGGAAGGATGGTGGTTCAAATCCGCCTCCGGCCATCCAGATTTAGGTTTTTCGTGATTTCCCTAAATCACTCCAGGCAAATGACTGGATGGTTCCTTTGAAAGGGCACGGCCGATTTCCTCCCCAGCGTAAGCTCCGTCTCTAATGACCACGCTGTCGACGGGACGTTAAACTCCAAGCTTCCTTCCTTCCGTAACTACTACTACTACTGCTATTATTATTAGTGGTAGTAGAAGTAATAGTAA
Organism: Locusta migratoria; assembly: GCA_026315105.1. Lineage (NCBI taxonomy): Eukaryota > Metazoa > Arthropoda > Insecta > Orthoptera > Acrididae > Locusta > Locusta migratoria. The sequence goes on from CM048746.1 coordinate 661,426,763, forward strand.
TATGATATGTAAGAATCGTGTGTAGTGTTCGATTTCGTCAAGTGCCATGCCTAGAGTTAACTTGGGCTGCCATCATTTACGGTCCTTTGCAAAGAAAAGTTTCCGCTGTTACCTTAGTAAAGTACATCTTCATAAAAATGCAAACACGCGTCAAGTTGTATCGTTGTATACATCTTTGGCATACATATTTGTTTTTAGGAACATATGTTACACCTCGTTTCGCCCCGGCATCCTCCTCGTCTAGAGCAAGTCCGTATGATCTACATCTACATGGTATACCCTGCAAATCACATTTCCCGTATTTTATTCTGATGATCATTTCTACTTATGTAAGTGGGAGTCAACAATATATTTTCGCATTCGGAGGAGAATGTTGGCGATTGGAGTTTCGCAAGTAGCCCACGCCGCAGCGATAAGCGCCGTTGTTGTAATGATTCCCATCCCAGATCCTGTATCATTTCCGTAACGCTGTCTCCCCTGTATCGTAACAATACGAAACGAACTGCCCTTCTTTGGACTCTTTCGATGTCCTCCGTCAAACCCACCTGATAAGGATTCCACACTAGGCAGCAATACTTAAAAAAATGGACGGACAAGCGTAGTGTATGCAGTTTCCTTTGAAGTTCTGTTGCATCTTTTAAGGGTTCTGCCAATAAAACGCAGTCTCTGGTTCGCCTTTCCCACGACATTATCTACGTGTTCTTTCCAATTTAAGTCTGAAGTAATAGTAATTCCTAGGTATTTTGTGGAGTTTATGGCCTTCACTTTTGATTGATTTATCTTGCAAACAAAGTTTAACGGATTATTTTTCGTACTCATGTGGACGACTACACACTTATTTAGAATCAATTGCCAATTTTTACACCATACTGATATCTTATTGAGATCGTTCTGCAGTGGGTTTTGATCTTCAGATGATTTTACTAGACGGTAAATGACGGCGTCATTTGCAAACAACCTAAGAGAGCTACATCCCTTGAAGAAAGGAACATTGCCAGAAACAGACGAGACGAAGGTGCTCAGTACCACAGACTTATATAGGCTCGTGCTGCTGGATCAACTGAAACACACTGAAATGCAAATTGAAAAAGAAGCTATGTTAATAATCTTTCTGAATGCAGAAATGAATACTATCAACAACACGCAAGAGGAGGAAAATGAAAATAGTTTTCATGTATATACTGCTCTGCAGACTGTGCTACCCCTTTTGATGTAATCGATCAGTAGTTTTGTATCTTTTCATAAATAAAATAATTCGACATCCGGCTTTTTGTATTAGAGCTGCAATTTCTTTTCTTTTCGTTATTTATTTATTTATTTATTTATTTATTATTATTATTTTCACGTGTTCTTCTAACAATTTCCCCCTGAATGAAAGAGTCCTCTTTATTATCACCGTAGTCTTGGAAATCATCTTGTAGTAGAGTTTTTGCAACATTATGCAATATGAAGCAGCAAGCTATAATTGGTGGAACATTCGGTAAGGTAGCTCTACACAATACTGCAAAACAGGAAACCGTCTCTTCAGCTAACCAAAGCACGTTCTATCACGACGCTTCTTTTTTTTAAATGGTTGTTGAATGATTTGTGACTCTCCTAGTTGGAGTACGATAAGGGGTCATCAGCCAGGGCTCTAGACCATAAGCTTCATCATCCAGAATAACAGTGTTCTTACTTTCGGACACTCGAATTTCTCCATTTTCGATTGTCATTTACTGATCCGGGCCAGCTAGCCTCAACACTCGTAAACTGTTCCTTTAAATTCCATGCCACCTGCAGATTTATACTAGCCTAACCCTTTTTGCTGATATATTCGTCGCCATATTGCATAGGTTTCGGAAATCGTATATGCGCAAACTATTCACTGTAGGTTGATTAATTTCCGTTTCTTCTGCTATGCCAGACTCGAATCCTGGATCAGCTACATACCAGAGGAAAATCTTCATCCTCTGTTCCGAAGATAGTGCTCATCCTCTTCTTTCCCCTGTGTCTGCCAGAAAATGATTCGCAATCCACTCAACACTGTCTTTGTTGAAACGATACAGAGTTTTGTAATACTTTCCAGGTGGATATCAACGTGGTCTGCAGGAGCGCCGACTCCGTGGGTGCTCCGGTGCTGCACCCCCCACGAAATTTTTGGGGGTGCTCAGCACCCACACAAAATAAGGGAGGAAAATAATGTGGCACAAAAATGGGAAAAAGGCGTAGCTGTCAATTATGCATTTTTTCCATCTCATTGTACCAATCACGACCTAGCCCTTAGGCTGTTCCAACAGTGCCCCAAGGAGCACTCACTGCAGAGGCTTGGAGCCCGTTCTGTGGGAGGGGCGAGACCCCTGACCCCTGGCCGTATGGCGTCGTAACCGATGCAACGATCAGAGTTCAGTGACAGCCGTAGTTTGCTTGGCAGCTCCATTAATTCAGTTCATTAAGATAGATTGACATCCGCACTTTCTTGTACGTCAAAGTATTTAATTCTGCTAACAAGTACAGCATACTAGTACAGTGGCGTTACACACGACTTCACGTAAAACATCGCGGGCAGGTAGAGGGCGAAGTACCTGCAGGGCTAGTAGCCGAGCTTAGTAATGACATATATACAGAAATGAACTGAAAAGTGAACCCAGGAAAGAGGTTTTGACTATTCATTGCTCCATTCACGAAGCGCCATTGTCTGATCAAGGAGTGCAACCAGACGCCGCAATAAAGGCGTCATGTGTGTGGGATCTGTGCTTTGTCGCCATACAAATAACCGCCTTTTCAAATTTATACAAGTGGAGCATGGGTATATATCTTAGCACAGTACAGTTCGTTGGCTTAGTTGTCTTTACTTTGTTTGTCAGTCGCGAGGAAATATGTCTCTCTAAATGAAAGTGGCAAAGTTCACTGTCGAATAGATTAAAACTGGATAGTAAATCTAACGTTTCATACTCACATAACTATGCACTTTAAGAAATTAATCATTGCAGGGCAAAGAACATCTAACAATAGAGATGAAGGACCAAATAAAAGTGTTTATGAAAGAGTTTCGTCTATCAGAGAGGCAAATGAGTAACGAAATACTAACATCCTTCATTCGTCTGATTCGTTTTAAACTTCTTAAAATTTGCTGAACGTACCAGTGGTGCTAATTTTCAAATTAATGATATTTTTCCTAGCCGGCCGCGGTGGCCGAGGTGACTGAGGCGCTTCAGTCACGGTCTGCACGGCCACTACGGTCGGGGGTTCGAATCCCCCCTCGGGCATGGATATTTGTGCCGTCCTAGTTCGTAAGTAGTTCATAAGTAGTTTGTAAGTTTAGGGGCTGATGACCCCGTAGTTAAGTCCCATAAGCTTAACAAACATTTGAACATTTGATATTTTTCTTATTTTGTTTTCTATATTATTGAACCTATCACAGTTGAAGTACTGTTAATAATATCAGTGTCTGTTCTCTCTCGTTTTTCTCCAGATATCAAATCATGCAATGCTATTGCTACTGACAGAGCGACAAATATGACTCGTACGTTTTCTAGGTTGCAAGCAAAACTCAGAGAAATTGAGCTCTGCTTGGCCCATTCTTTGGACCTTGTGGGCGAAAAGCCAATGAAAAATGCAACCACGAGCACCCATACTGATTTTTAAAAGTCGGCGTCCCTGGTGGTCTGCAGAATTTTACACGTAGTACGTGTGCTGCTACTTGAGCCATATCTGCACTCTGCAAACATGACTCTGCCTCTGACCATCCTTCACGTTTCACAAGCAATTGCTTCCAGAATGTAGTCAGAGCTTCTCTTCATTCATACAGGTTACCTAATACCGAAGTCTGAGCTCAAGAGGAAAGCAAAAGCCTTCATTGTTATTTTTGTCGTCACAAGCTGAAGCTCTTGCTTCGAAATTCGGAGTAAAAGAGTTTGCTTCACTTTATTCGTACGGCCCAATTGTCTCAGACGCCGACCGGAATCGCGCCTCTGGAACCGGTAGCGGTTGCTGGCTGCCCGCTGCTGTCGTCTTCCCGCTAGAGCTCCTTAAAACACAGGCTGGCGCATCCGCCATTTTCATTCCTTGCGAATGCTAAACACAATACGTAGCTTAGACGATTATTGTTGTTATCTTCAAATTTAGTGAAATATTTTGGAAGTGCCGGCATAGAGCCTTAGATCGTGCTACTTTGAGCTTGCATTCCGCTCTTGTTTACATCGATATGTGGATTAGACACAAGAATCTCGCATTTTCTTTACTTATTACAGTTTTTCTTTTTTGTCCAAATAAAGATAAAAGCGCGAGAAACATACATATTTCTGTGCTAAAAATCGCGTACTACGTTTAATTCTGCCGAAACTGATAATCTAGATAAAAGTTTTAAGCGATTTTGGCTTGTATTTGAATAATGACTGTGAATATGCGAGGTTTGTTTGCCGTCCTGCAGTAAGTGTTTGTTGTTCGCTGTGACAAATACACCACATCTGTTTGTCGTACTCACGTTGCTGAATGTACTTCTATAACGTTATTGGAGAAGTTTCAGACCGAATTACTAACACTAAAACGAAAAAGAATATTAATGTACAGGACCTAAAGTTTACGGTCGTAGAGGCACACGGCGCCAATGTTGGCAACAACCGTTGAATGTTATTGGAAAACCTAATCGTATAGGACGAGGGAAATAATACTTTGTGTTGAAAATCAAATAGGCTAAATAAATAATTCTGTTCCTTCTCTAGGTTGACAGACTTTTATATGTAACAGTACCCTTGTGTTGTCAGTAATTTAATAATCCTTGTAAAGCAAACATTTCGTTGCCAACATTAGCACACTAAGCCGCCGCAGCCGTAAGTAACATTTACACAGTATTCTTTGTTAGTTATGTTATAGTCTCTTATAGATAAGCGTCAATATTGGCATGTACAGAGACACATATTGTGCTCTAAAAACAGTACGTTCTGGAATGTTTTGCTGTCTTATGATATTTAGCGGCTGCTAATTCCCTACAGGCAGCTTCCCTGTTAAGAGGTAGTTCTTTCAAAAGAGCTAAACAAAAACTTACGTTTGAATATCACAGACGATTTTTACAACTAAATATTGCTTCAAGTCATAATAATAAATATTTATTTATAATACATAACTGTGGGCTCGGTCCGGGTCCCTTAGTTTTTGGGCCGACAGTTAATGATCCATTTTCTCTTCTCTCAGAATCTCTCAGGAAACTAAACGTTCTGTAGCCACCTCTGGAATGTATTGAGCAGTTTATGGCAACGCAATCAGCTATAATGTCGTGCTAAAGTGCCGTGACGCAAATCCTATAGCACCGCATTATGTCTAAGTTAAGAGCTACTGGAATGAAAATGGCGGATGCTTCAGCTCGTACTTATAGGAGCCTTAGTTTCCGCCTTGCCGTCAACCGGCACAGCCAGAAAAGAGAGAAGGGGGGAGGCGAACCGCAGACGCAGATAACCCCTTCCAGCCCAGATATGCCACGTGGCATCGTCATCTTTATCTGTTACTCTTGACCCAACCATTTGACGATTATAAAGAACACTGCAGGACTTTCCAAAATTCATTGCAGGTATCTTGGCTACCAGTATTTCGAGGAAACAGAGGGACATTAGGCTACAACACATTGACAAAATATGTATCGTAAAGGTTTAACGGCCGCGTCTTGGACGCGGCTGGGCGGCCTGTTACCACCACTCTGAACTAGCACGCACCGGATTCGACTCAGCTCGAAGACGAGATGGACGGTGCATCTCATTTACACGCCGACAATGGATACGACACCAACAGGTGATGCTGAACAGCACCAAGAAGCATCACAAAACGCTTGTCCCGACCCCATGGAAGTTGAGTCTGGAACTATACTGACATCTGATATTAAGAAAATCAGCCAGATATCAGACGACAGTCGTTCACCATCCGACGCAGAGCAGCATGTACGGAAGCAACGGTCACCGAAGAAACGGAAGAGAGAGTGTCGTACCTCATGTACGACAGCCTCCAACAGCCTCACCCGCCAGTCGAGTTTCCAGGATGTGCAGTCCGTCAGTGCCTTGGCACCTGACGAAGCGTCACGTGTATCTGCCGCTGACTCTAGTCAACAGCCAACTAAGGAATTTACCCTGCTTCTGTCTGATGCAGTTGCATTCCTTCCAAGGTCTGTTGATACTTCCATGCACTGAACATGTTCTACTGACCAATCCCAGAGAGGCACCTGTGAATTGGGGAGACACTGTTCTTGCAGAAGTTGGATGTTCTGGTGGTGTAGAGGTGGAGGAACACACTAGACGACGTCGACTCCCCCCCCTCCCCACCTACCATTTGTTGTGATGTGCTTTCCCGTAGTGCAACATCCATCCTCCTGACGATGGCAGCGTTTCAGAGTTAGCGCATAGCTAAGATCAACATCAGTACCATTCGTGCGCGCCATAAACTGTATTACTTCACAACATGATGTATGCTGCGGATGTTGACATTGTCCTGCTTCAGCAGATACATGTTGCCACCTTATACTCTCTCCATGGCTTTACAGCACACGTCTCCCACACGTCTCCTACAGTTAGTGATTAGATTAGTTTTTCGTTCCGTAGATCCATGTTGAGGAGATCCTCGTGGATGTGGAACATGTCAAGAAACAAAATTTACAAGCTGAATAATAGATAATACTAATAACATAAATACAGATACATACATTTTAAAGGTTTTTTAGCTGATAATATAATAATACTAATATAGTATGAATACCGATACATGCATCATTTGGTACAATTTAGAAATTCACTAATGGAGTAAAAGGAGTTGGCCACTAGAAAGTCTTTTAGGTTCCTCTTAAACTGATCTTTATTTGTAGCTAAACTTTTTGTTCTTGATGGTAGGGATATATTATATATGACAAATTTCATTAAGGAATAAATATACTCAGAGGCAGTAGTTAATATACCCAGTTCTTTGAAGAGGCTTCTGCAGGACGTCCGTGAATTTACTCCACAAATAATCCGTATTACACGCTTTTGGACTCTGAAGACTTTTGACTGACTTGAAGAGTTACCCCAAAATATTATACCATATGACATTATGGAATGAAAGTAAGCAAAGTAAGCAAGCTTTATTATTCTTATGTCTCCTATGTCTGATTGAAAATACAGACTTGGGCCGTTTCTGCAGTTTTGTGGTGTGCTCCTCCCAACTACATTTATTATCAAGCTGTAATCCCGGGAATTTAATACTGTCAACCCCTTCTATCTGCTCTTCTTCATACTTAATGCATAATTCTGGCGAGAAATCTCTTACATTTTCTGAACTGCATGTAGTGAGTCTTTTCAAAGTTTAATGACAATGAGTCTGCATTAAACCATATATTAATGTTTATGAAAATATCATTTGCAGACCTTTCTATAACTATGCTTGACGTACTTTTTATTGCAATACTTGTATTATCTGTAAACAAAATGAACTCTGCTTCTGATAGTGTAACTGATGAGAGGTCATTAATGTACACCAGAAAGAGCAATGGCCCTAAGATGGATCCTTGTGGGACACCACATGTAATTTCTTCCCAATCCGATGATGACTGTTGGCATAATTTACTAGTCACTTGCACTGACACCCTTTGTTTCCTGTTAGTGATGAACGACTTGAACCATTTTGCAGCATGTCGCGTGACCCCATAGAATTCTAATTTACTTAAATGGATATTATGGTTCACACAATCAAATGCCTTTGACAAATCCTCTTACGTGACTACACTGACGCTAATGTCATTGTATACCTTTCGGATGCCAGGTTCATCAATACCTATGTGAAGTCGTGACTGGCATCCGAGAGATATACAATAATCTGGACACGGACGAGCATCGCCTGGTATGCGGGTCGGAGAAAGGCGTCTGAGTCTTGATGCGACAAATGTTGCCCTTGATGACCCGTACGACCCGTCGTTAAATACTTCCCCCACCTGCTCCTCTTTCCAGACTCGGGACATTACCCACTAACGAAGACGAAAGCAGTCAAGTGGATTTGAGGACACGAAGTACACTATATGTTTATAGATCGAGAGAAAAACGAACTTGAATTTTGGAACTTTCTGAACGAACGACATTGCACAGTTGTCCACAATCCAAAATACAGGAAGTATTTTAAAAAATCCTAGTGTTTTTCGCAACCCACCCTGGGCTTGAGATGTTCTTGCAGTACAGTAGTTGATTCTTACATTTTATTTTGAACGTGAAAGAAAATAAATAAATAAATAAAAGCGGTTCAGGGCTTGGACTGTCAAATCATGAATGCAGGTTTGAACCTCCATAATGGCAATTTTTAGTTACTTTTTCCCATGTATTGGGTAATATTCTCATATTTGTAATACATTTTCTTGCCTATTTTGAAACAGAACACCTGTAAGGGTGATTCATACTCACATTAAGTATAGTATCTGTTTACAATGTTTTATTTGTGAAACAGTGAAAAAAACAAGAAAAATTAGAAATAAATAAAATAAAATTCTGAAGTATATTGTCGCGTTGAAATGGAAGCAGGCTTGAATTCAAAGATAGGGTTGCCAATTGAACACAGCACTTATACTGAAAGCAGGTTTATTGCGAACTAAAACATACACACAGCACTGACTGCCTCTCGGGCAGAGTGCTCTGCTATGTGGCTTCATCAGTATCATTTCCGTCCTTAGAGTCCTTGAACAAAAAACCATTTTCGCCTATCTGCTCTTCAGGATCGTAGTAAAGCTTCATGCGGAGGACGTGAACAATGTCTCTTAGTTTTTGTCGTTTCGACAACGGCTCATAATCCTCGACTTCGTATGTGACGTCTGAAAGGCGGCATATGTCACGTTACGGACCAAAGTATTGCTCCAATAACCTTCCTGATAGTCCATCTTTCCGTAAAGAGGTAAATATTTATACCACATCTCCTGGGCTGTACACAACAGATCGGTGCTTGTCGTTATACTGCTGACCATTTGTCTGAGGATGGTATGCAGTTGTCAGTATGTGGACAATGTTGGAACGTGAGATTACCTCTGATACTAGATTTGACTGGAATACTTTTCCACGATCAGAGATAATCACACTTGGTGCTCCATGCTTCAAAATAATGTGTTCTACAAGGAATTTTGCGATCTCTGGAGCTACATCTACATCTACATACATACTCCGCAATTCACCGTAAGGTGCGTGGCGGAGGGTACACTGTACCACTACTAGGCATTTCCTTTCCTATTCCACTCCCAAATTGAACGAGGAAAAAAAGAATGCCTATATGCCTCCGTACGAGCCCTAATTTCTCTTATCTTGTCTTTGTGATCTTTACGCGAAATGTAAGTAGGCGGCAGCAAGATCGTACTACACTCAGCTTCAAATTCCGGCCCTCTAAATTTACTTAACAGAAATTTACGAAAAGAACGTCGTCTTTCTTCCAGCGATCCCCAATTGAGTTCCCGGAGCATTTCCGTGACACTCGCGCATTGGTCGAACCTACCGGTAACAAAACTAGCTGCTCGTCTCTGAACCGCCTCTATGTCTTCCTTTAAACGGATCTGCTGCGGGTCCCAAACACTTGAGCAATACTCAAGACGTGGTCGTACAAGCGTCTTATACGCGATCTCCTTTACAGGTGAAGTACATCTTCCAAAAATTCTCCCAATAAACCGAAGTCGGCTGTCCGCCCTACTCACAACTGTCCTTACATGCTCGTTCCATTTCATATCGCTCTGCAATGTTACGCCTAGATATTTGAACGACACGACAGCATCAAGAAGCTCACTACTAATGCTGTATTCGAATATTATGGGATTGTTTTTCCTACTCATGCGCATCACCTTACATTGAGAGCTAGCTGCCAATCTTCGCACCAACTAGAAATTTTGTCTAAGTCATCCTGTATGCTATTACAGTCAGTTACAGACGACACCCTCCCATACACCACAGCATCATCAGCAAACAGACGCATATTACAACTTACTCTGTCCATCAGATCATTTATATTGACAGAAAATAATAGCGGTCCTATCACACTCCCCTGGGGCACGCCTGACGATACACTCGTCTCTGATGAACACTCGCCGTCGAGAACAACGTACTGCGTCCTATTACTTAGGAAGTCTTCCAGCCAGTCACAAATCTGTGAACCTATTCCATAAGCTCTTATCTTCGTTAGCAGTCTGCAGTGTGGCACCGCGTCGAACGCCTTTTTGAAGTCGAGAAAAACACAATCCGCCTGTTGCCCTTCGTCCATGGCTCGCAAGATATCATGTGAGAAAAGGGCAAGCTGAGTTTCACATGAACGATGTTTCCTAATCCCGTGCTGATTCATGGAAAGAATCTTTTCCGTTTCAAGGAAATTTACTATATTCGAACTGAGAATATGCTCCAAAATTCTACATGAATCTGATTTCAACGATATTGGCCTGTAATTGTGTGGGCCAGTTCTCTTTCCTTTCTTATAAACGGGAGTTTCCAATCACTAGGAACTTTGCGCTGAATTAAAGATTCGCGATAAATGCAAGCTAAGTAGGGGGCAAACGCCGCAGAATAGTCTTTTCAAAACCGAACTGGTATTCCATCCGGACCAGCAGACTTTTTCGTATTTAGCTCTCTCAGCTGCTTCTCTACACCGGAAATACCTATTGCTATGTCCCCCATTTCGGAATTTGTACGTTGATCAAATGATGGTACATTTGTGCGGTCCTCCTGCGTGAAAGATTCCTTAAAGGTTAAATTTAGAACTTCAGCTTTCCGTTTGCTTTCTTCTATTACTGCCCCGGAATGATCAACGAGTGACTGGACAGTGGGCTTTGACTCGCTTATCGATTTTACATAGGACCAGAATTTTTTCGGGTTCTCGGAAAGATCATTTGCTAATGTATGGCTGTGATAATTATTGTATGCTTCGCGCATCGATCTTTTTATAGACGCACGAATCTCTACAAACTTTTGCCTGTCATCATTTGCGTGTTCTTTTTTGAATCGAGAGTGCAACAGCCTTTGCTTTCTCAGGAGCTTTCTAACATTATTATTATACCAAGGTGGATCTTTTCCATCCTTAATCGTCTTTACTGGCACATATTTCTCTAACCCTTTATTAACAATGCACTTAAATTTTGTCCACAATTCCTCTACATCCATAGTCCCAGAATTAAATGATGCCCATTCATTTTCTAAGTGCGATCGTAACATTTGCTTGTCGGCTCTTCCCAACAAAAACACGCTCCTAGCCTTCTTGACTGGTTTATGAACTTTGGTCACCATAGACGCTATGACGATATCATGATCACTAATTCCTGTCTCTACACAGACATCGTTAATGAGGTCAGGCCTCTTTGTGGCTATAAGGTCTAGAATATTTCCATTGCGCGTGGGTTGCCGGTTTAACTGCTCAAGACAGTTTTCGGAGAATGTGTCCAAAAGTAGCTCGCAAGACTGCTTGTCTGTACCGCCTGAAATGTAACTAGCGAGGTCCCAATCTATACTCTTAAGGTTGAAGTCACCTCCGACTAATATTGCATGGCCCGGATACCTATGCACTACCTGGTGTAGACTTTCCTTGAATGATTCTAAAACTGCTACAGCAGCACTGGGGGGCCGGTAAAAACACCCAACTATTAACTTTACTTCTTTTAGACCTGTTATACGTGCCCAGATAACTTCACAGTTACTTTCAACCTCGGATCTCAGTACAAACAATATCTTTATCCACAGCGATGAACACTCCTCCTCCAGTTGTATCAGATCTATATTTCCGATATACATTCCACGCTTCGCTAAATATTTCTGAACTTGCCACATCATGATTTAGCCATCTTTCGGTGCCTAAAACTATCTGAGCGCAATAACTTCCATGCAGTGCGGCAAATTCGGAAACTTTGTTTCTGATACTCTGAAAGTTCGCGGCTAATATTTTGATGTTCGAATTTTTGTTCCGAACGTGGTCTGAATTCGCTGTTTGAATGCTGACAGGCGAGTGCTCATCAGAGGTAACGCCTAGCCTAAAAAAACCCGATATGCACTCCACAAGTACTCTGCTACCCGAGTAGCCGCTTCCTTAGTGTAGTGCACCCCTGATCTATCTAGGGGCACCCTAAAATTCCCCACCCGATAACGCAGATCCAGAAATCTGCAGCCATGACTGTCACAGAGTCGGCGAAGCCTCTGGTTCAGACCCTCCACTCGGCTCCAAACCAAAGGACCCCGATCAACCCTGGGAACAATGCTGCAAATCGACAGCTCTGCTTGCACCCCGCGTGCGATGGCAGCAGCCTTCACCAATTCCGCCAGCCGCTCGTAGGACCTGAGGATGTCCTCCGAACCCAAGCGACAAGCGTCATTGGTGCCGACGTGAGCCACGACTTGCAGTCGACTGCACCCCGCACCCTCGATAGCCGCCGGCAAGGCCGCCTCCACATCTCGGATGAGGCCCCCCGGCAGACACACCGAGTGCACGTTGGAATTCCTTCCGGATCTGGACGCTATCTGCCTAAGGGGCTCCATCACGCGCCTAACATTGGAGCTCCCAATAACTAATAATCCCCTCCCCCAGTGCACCTGCTCGGACCCTGCTGAAGGAGTGGCCACACGTTCACTCACAGGACGAACGGGCGCGGACGAACGTCCAGCCTCCACATTGGCCTTCCGCCTCGAGCGACGCGAACGCCGTACAACCCGCCATTCCCCTTGCGGAGAAGGCGGCTCGACGACGTCCGGTACACCTGAAGGTGCCTCGGTAGCAGGGACAGAGAGCGAACCGTGAGACACCTGAGGTGTCCCACTCGACGCACCAGACTCCCCACCATCGCTGCACCCCGAGACAGCAGCCTGAAGACGGCTGACCGTAGCCAACAGCACGCTCAGCTGTTCGCGAACCGCGGCCAACTCCTCCTGCGTCCGCACACAGCAGGCACACATCCTATCCATCCTATCGATACAATTAACTGCGGAAAGTAGAAAACTAAATCAACTTTTAAGAAGCCTAGTATTCTAATAAAGGTGGCTGGCTGCTGACTTAACTGTGGTCAGTGGTAACTACACTGTCAAGTCAACAAAACTGAGTCCGGCAGTTATCAAAATAAACAAGAATATCTGTGGAATACACCGTTATCAAACAGCTTAGCGCTGTTTACGATGTGGCCCTGGTGGCAGCTGTCACTGGACTGACTGACAACGAGCTTTAGTAACGGTCTCTGACTTGTTTTGACTTGTTTTGTGCATTCGGCACAGGTTTGTGACAGCGTAGCGTGTCAGGTAGTCAGTGCAGACTATTATCCATCAGTTACAGGTTGTCGACTTCGGGAACCTCCCTAAAAGATAGATGTCAATTCGGTGGAATGGAACTACAGCAGGTGGAATTGGTACGAGATACCCTGGAGGTTATTGCGGCACATGCTTCCGTCGCTGGTACTCTTTGCAGTGACTCACATAGTGCTTCATAGATTAGTAGAGACCTTTCCAGTAATACCTGTGTTGCGGGTTAACTTTTGATATATATATAAATCTTTTATATTTATTGATGTTCCATGATTTATGTTACGTATTCTGTGATGTATTATTCTCTGAAATAAACAGTTGTTGTTAAGTATTGGAATCACGGTGTTGTGTGTTCGTCATATTTGGTGCCGAAACTTGTGAAAAAATTACGATTTTTTACGTAATTTTGACGATAAAAAGCTTACTTCACGCTGCTGGAAGCGGGATACGACGTCGGACCACATCACAAGATAAGTCTATTCCAATATAATACGATTTTATGAACTCCTTGCCTCAAAAGAATGTTAGCAGTAACGGCATAATTCACGAACTTTGCTTATATCAAAAGTGTGAAATCTTTCGGTTGGAATAACTGACAGCGCAAGATTCAATTACGCTTACGCCAACACAAAAGCAGTTCCGTAATAATGCCAGACGAGATAGATACCGGGAAACAGCTAACAAACTTCAAAAGAAAAAGAACTAGGGAGAGGACGAATGCTACGCGGTTTTGTACGGCTGTCGATGAACTTACGACAGAAAGTCCAATGGACGATTTTGAACACTACATAGAACGTCTTCAAGATATTTTAGAGAAGCTCACTTCCTTAGATGACATTATTCACGACCTCTTAAGTGATGATGAATATGACGCAGACGTATCTATCTGTGAGGAATATATAGACAAAATTAAACACGCAATACATAAGGCTACAAAAGCAATCAATTGCAAGCTTTCAGCCGTAACATCGCAAATGAATATCACGTCACCTCAAGTTCCCATACACTCCACTGCAGGCATGCATTCAGTCAAGCTACCTGCCATTAAGCTTGAACCATTTTGTGGAGATATCGAAATGTGGTCCCGCTTCTGGGAGCAATTTGAATCAACTATTGATAAAGACCCATCGCTTTCCACAGTTAATAAACATGTTTTCCTTCGAGGGTATCTGTCAGGAGAACCGAAGTTGTTAGTAGATGGAATACCTATTACAGCTAACACATACGAAGAAAAAAAGAAAATTTTACTGCATCGGTACGGAGATAACAACCGTATTATACAGGCGCACCTCGATTATTTGGATGCGCTAAAGCCAGTACAGTCAGAGACACCTGAAACGCTGAACTGTACATTCCTAGAGTGTAACCGCCGTATTCAAGCGCTGCGTACCCTGGGGGAAGATGTTGTAGCTTACGGCAAAGTTCTCACACCGAAGATTTTACGAGCATTTCCTGTCGAAATGTGTCAAAAATGGGTTATTCATGCGAAAAGAACCGAAATATCGGAAGGAGATGTACTGAAATTACTTAGTTTTTTGGAGGAAGAAGTTCAGGGTGCTCTTACTGCACAAAAAATTCGTGGAGAACAGCAAGTAACTTCCAACTACACGCCCACTGCTGCGACATTTCACATAAATTCAAAACAAGCTAAAACCTCTCGGAAAATTAAACAAGATGTACAATCATATTGTATATTTTGTGACGCTCGCACTCATTGGGTTCAAGACTGCAATATAGTAACAGACAACCAACAACGTATGGACAAATTAAAGCAAGATAATCGTTGTTTTATATACCTAAAACGAGGTCATAATGCTAAAATCTGCAGTAAGAGGGGGAAGGTTTCGTGTTCTAAGTGCAAGAAACATCACCATAAAGCGATTTGTACTGACACTACTACTTCTAATTCACCTTCTCAGCAAGTTAACACTACTTCTGTAGGGAAAATCGATGTAAATTCAGCAGATTTTACATATCTTCAGACAGCTCGAGTTTGGGTCAGTGGACCAACAGGATTAAGCAGACTCACTCGCTGTGTTCTAGATAGTGGCAGTCAGTCGAGTTTCATTTCAAAGTTTCTCATTGATGAACTAGATTTAAAAACTTTAGAACATCGTGACATATCTGTCAATGCCTTTGAAATACCATATGTAACTTCAATGTGTCGTAGAGTCGTAGAATTCACTCTGAAAGGGATATTTAAAAATTCCACAATATCTCTGACTGCATTTGAAAGCACATACTCATTTGCTGCTCACCCAACTGTCCCACCTGAAATAACAAAACAAGTGTATGATCGAAAACTTCAGTTAGCAGACCCAAAGGACGACACAGAAGATCTTGCTATTGAGATTCTTATTGGAGCAGATCACTATTGGAAAATCATTAAAGATTCCCCTCCTATTCGCTTAACACCATCCATTGTACTGATACCTTCAACTATGGGTTGGATTCTTAGTGGGTGTAAGTCAAACACCATGGCATACCCTGTGATAACAAACTATGTTAGTTTGGATTCAATGACATCAACAGACAATATTTTAAGACGTTTCTGGGATTTAGAAACAATGGGAATCACAGCAGACCAAACAAAGACTCCAAATCCGAAAGAACTAGCTTTATTGCACGATTTCTCAAAATATTACTGCATTGAAGACAATAGGAGAGTGGTTTCTTTACCTAGAAAACCCAACATTATTGTGCCTGATAATCTCTCACTAGCAGAGAATAGATTTATTTCACTGGAGAAAAAGATTACAAAGGACACTAACTTAAAACACATTTATGAAATTCAAATGATAGACCACATAAGAAAGGGACATGTAGAGGTTGCCCCTCCTGAACAAACATCAAATGACATATTTTATTTGCCACATCATGCAGTAAAGAAAGAAAGGTTAGGTGTTATCAAATGGAGGATTGTATTTGATGGTTCTTCCCACGAAAATGCTGTACATTCACTGAATGACTCTTTGGAAATTGGCCCTAATTTACTTCCAGATATTCTTTCAATATTATTAAGATTCCGCTTATATCCAGTTGCTTTAATTGCTGATATTAAACAAGCTTTTCTACAGTTAGTTCTACATAGAAAAGACCGAGACTTAACAAGGTTTTTTTGGTATAAAGTAATCATGGATCAACAAGGAAACTACATTACAACGAATGAAAAGATTACATACCGCCGGCCGCGGTGGCCGAGGGGACTGAGGCGCTCCAGTCACGGTCAGCACGGCCACTACGGTCGGGGGTTCGAATCCCCCCTCGGGCATGGATATTTGTGCCGTCCTAGTTAGTAAGTAGTTCATAAGTAGTTTGTAAGTTTAGGGACTGATGACCCCGTAGTTAAGTCCAATAAGCTTAACAAACATGTAATGTTTGTTTAACAAACATTACATACCGCTTCACCCGACTACCTTTTGGACTAACTTGTAGCCCCTTTCTTCTTGCAGCCACACTAAAAGAACTTGCTACAATGTACAAAAGGAATTTTCCTCAAGCTGATTTTCTTGTTGAAAATAACATGTATATGGATGACTTTGTAGCAGGTGCTGAAGATGACAATGCTGTGACTTCCTTATATTATGAACTTACCTCACTTATGGGTATCATTAGCCTACCAATGGCAAAATGGGCCACAAACTCAAAACAACTGATTGAAATTTGGAAATCAGAAGGTGTCATAAATGTTACAGATACAGAGGTTCTAGGAATTCACTGGGATACATCGACTGATATGTTCAGTATTATTCACATTAATGTCATAAACTATATTAGAGATCGTCCTGCCACTAAGCGAGAAGTTCTTAGAAGCACTGCAAGATTCTATGACCCACTGGGTCTGTTATCACCTGTCTCTCTCACTGCAAAAATAATTTTCCAGGAAATTTGGTCAAGAGGGATTGAATGGGATGAGCTCTTACCTCCCGATCTTGGTAAACGTTGGCAAATGTGGGTATCAACCTTACCATCATGTTTGGACATGAAAGTCCCTCGATGAGTTGGTGTTTCTGAAGAGACAAAAACAGAAATACATGTCTTTTCAGATGCATCAGAAAAGGCCTATGGAGCAGTGCTTTATCTACGATGCAGCACTTCAAACATGACATCAGTCAATTTAGTTTGCAGTAAAAACAGATTAGCCCCAATCAAGAAAATAACTCTTCCGCGACTGGAACTTCTGGCAACACTTCTTGGGTCGAGGTTACTTCACCATTTCTGCAAGGCCACACACTATGATGCAAATAACGCAACACTGTGGACTGACTCAACCGTATCCTTAGGATGGATACAACATGACCCTAATAGATGGAAGACATTTGTTTCAAACCGTGTTACAGAAATACAAAAATTAACAAATCCATCACAGTGGAGACATTGCCCCGGTGATCAAAACCCAGCTGATCTACTCTCCAGAGGTACCACAGCAGACAAACTTCAAAATTCCATTACATGGTTCCACGGGCCTGCTTGGTTAACAAAGAACAGAATGCATTGGCCAGGACTTAGGCAGAAGAACTTAGATTATTCCTTGCCAGAAAGAAAGAAACAAACAAACCAAGTCTTCATGGTAAAAACAAGACCCCCGATTTTAACAGCTACACGGTATAGTAACTATTACAAATTGTTACGAGTTACAGGATGGATTCTTCGTTTTAAACGACAGTTAATGAAACAAAATAAGACATTAGGAGAATTAACAGCAACAGAATTGCAAGAAGCACGTACTTATTGGATTCGTATTGTTCAACAACAACATTTTGCAGTTGAACTGCATGCTCTGCATAACAACTTGCCTCTGCCACAAAATTCTAAAATAGCTCGTTTTAATCCATTCCTGGATGATGGCCTTATTCGTATTGGTGGACGTCTACAGTTTGCAAAATTAACAAGAGAACAAATTCACCCAATACTTCTTGATGGACAGCGTCATTTCACTCATTTACTAATCCGGCAAACTCACATTCGTCTGCACCACCTTGGGGTAAACATAGTGTTATCTGAGCTGAGGACAGAATTCTGGATTCTTAGAGCTCGTCAGACAATAAAACGTGTTCTACACTGTTGCCTACCTTGCAAGATGGTGAAAGCTCGTTCTGTTCAAGAAATAGAGGCTCCATTACCCGCTGAACGGGTCTCAGCATTGAAACCATTTAAAGTCACAGGCATCGATTTTGCTGGTCCATTATACGTCAAACAAGGACATATAACAAAGAAAGCATATATTGCTCTGTTCACTTGTGCAACAAAACGTGCCTTGCATTTGGAATTATGCTCAGATATGTCAACTGATAAATTTCTTCAAGCTCTACAAAGATTTGTGGGAAGAAGAGGCGTGCCTAGTACAATTTACACTGATAATGCTACTACCTTCCATTCCACCCACACAGAACTAAAGGAGCTCTGGCAGGCTCTCATGGCCAGCAAAACATACAAGTACCTTGCTCAGCAATCTATAACATGGAGATTCATTACCCCACACGCGCCTTGGTGGGGAGGATTTTGGGAACGAATGGTGGGTTCAGTCAAACGTTGCCTGAGAAAGGTTTTAGGACAGTCACAGATAGATGAAGAAGGTCTCAGCACAATCCTGGTAAGCATAGAAGCAGCACTAAATTCAAGACCAATTACACAAGGAGGAGAAGAAACTGAGCCACTGACACCTGCACATTTTCTTGTAGGTGAGCGACTGACAACGTTGCCCACAGGTCCAGAACCGACAGTCAGGAAGGATTTGTCCAAGGAGTTCCAACGGCAGCAACACATGGTAGAGCATTTCTGGAACAGGTGGAAGAAAGAATACCTGATCCTGCTCAAAAACTTCCATGAAACTCATCAACCTAGGACAGGTTCTGGGAGACTACATTTGGGTGATGTTGTACTTCTAAAGGAAGATGTTCGTCCACGTCACATGTGGAAGAAGGCGCGGATAGAAGATCTTCATGAGGGAAGAGATGGGAAGATACTAACTGTTACGTTACGAACTTCAGATGGAACCATAATCTCACGGCCCATTCAGCTGGTCATTCCTCTTGAAATTGACCAGGGTGGGGAGGATGTTGCGGGTTAACTTTTGATATATTTATAAATCTTTTATATTTATTGATGTTCCATGATTTATGTTACGTATTCTGTGATGTATTATTCTCTGAAATAAACAGTTGTTGTTAAGTATTGGAATCACGGTGTTGTGTGTTCGTCATAACCTGAGTCTGTCTAGGGTCTTCACGAATCCCAGATGACCGGATATTAGAGCATCGCGGAAATACTTGAGAATAGCTGGCTGGAGATGAGCTGGAACGACGAGTAGCCATTTGGGGCCTAGTGGATCGTAGTTGCTCTTATACAATGTCCCGTTTATAAGTTGGAACTCTCCATTGGTCGGTTCTTTTTTCCTCAAGGTCTTAACCTGTCGAAACAGGTAAAAGTCACTAGGTTGACAAAGAAAAATGCATTTCAGTGGTATTACTTTAACAGAGCAGGTTGTTTGAGCATCATCGACAAAATTACTGTCGTACCGGGTCATGTAGGTTTGGCCACTGCATGAATCCAGTAGCAACTAAAATTTATTTTTCTGCATATAAGGTTTCAGAATATATCCACATATAATCGATAAAGTTTGGTGGTCAGCTTTCCAGATTTTGAGTATATGACGAAAACATTTCCAATTTCTCTCTGAAGATAACTTCTTGCGAGACACGTGAACCGAATTTTCCATTGGGTTCTTGCAGACACAAGAACACAATTTACCGTTCACAATAAACAGATAATATATTAATCACAATTCCGAATGCTCTACTTCTCTTCCGCGCCATATCCTCACCACTCCACCATCCTGCTCCTCCTTGTCTTTGGGTATCATCCCCTACCTGTCTCAGTACATTTACTCCTCGTCCAGCCCGACTCCTCATTCCTACGATGTTTGGAAAATGAGAGTTACCTGATAAATTTTAAGAAGTCTGTAGTTTTTGAGTTAGTGGGTCGATCGTCGTCTCTGTGATAGCCATGGGAGCACCACAGTCTAACATATACAGTCGCGACCCTTTTTATGTTTTATGGAATTCTCTACACAATCACCACAAAAAAATAAAGATTGAAAATTAAAATTGACTTCGATGATGTCTTAGGTGGAGGTGTGTAAGAAATGAAATCGCAACAGCTGTCAAGATGTGTTTATTCCGACACTACCGGTTTCTCATCAGTAAAGATGCATCTTCAGGTGGATGACATCTGTGAATAGGAAACATCTGAACTAATAACTGTAGTCTGTAAAAGGACCAATAAATAATTTTTTTTGGCAATACTTGAAAAACATTCTTTACAAAACGAAAAATTCTTAAAATTTTTAAAAAAGGAGAATATCGAAAGTATTTACAAGAAAATGATTACATAATAATTGGAACAGCATCCAGCGTTCAGGGTACCTTTTTAAAACATTCCAACAACAGGGTGTGGTCGTCCTTAGGTCAATAATATTCCCGCTTTATCCTTTATAATGAAACCACTGATGGAATTCTAAAATCAAAAAACAGATTGGGTGAGATATGCTACCCATGGTCAAGACTCTCAGTGAAAGGTCAGTCTACGCCGCGTGAACTATTACAAGTGTGTGATAAGAATGCCACAATGATCGCTAACCAGGACAACAGACGGCATTTCAAGACCGGGAAGTGATGCGACGCGGTAAGCAACACGCGCATAGTCAAACTGAAGTGTCACATGTCTGATGTGTACTAAGAAACCTCACATAACACATCGCTGACCACCAGAGGGCTCTCACAACGAGGACAATGAAGGCTGGGCGCCGCGTACACAATATATACTACAGTTTTAATAAAATGACAAAATCCTGATAAAAAATAAAAACTATAAAAAAATAAAAATAAATATTAAAATATAAAATGGCCTAGTAAAATTGTATACTCCTCCCTCAAAATGTGGAACATATGGAAGACATAACTTGTGAGCCACTTGCGCAACGCTATCCTGAATACAAATAATCAAAATTTGATAAGGTGTTAAAATGTCTCAGTTCTACAAGGGATGAACCCGGAGCCTGCTTAAGCGCCTTCATAATGTGTATCTCCTCCATGACATTTAAAACATTTCCTTTTTCTTCCCTAAATTTTTATTTTTTACAAACAATCGCCGGCCGCGGTGGCCGAGGGGACTGAGGCGCTTCAGTCACGGTCTGCACGGCCACTACGGTGGGGGGTTCGAATCCACCTTCGGGCATGGATATTTGTGCCGTCCTAGTTCATAAGTAGTTCATAAGTAGTTTGTAAGTTTAGGGACTGATGACCCCGTAGTTAAGTCCCATAAGCTTTACAAACATTTGAACATTTTTTTTTTTTTACAGACAATCGATATGCGGACCATGAGTGACCAGAGACGTCAATACTGAAATTGCCATACGCGACCCAGGTTGGCATCGTCGACTGTGGCAGTTGCTTTCCGTATTCTCTTTCTCTCCTGGAGCTCTTCTACGCCAGATCTGTAAAGTGTCCCCATCAGTGGCGGATATATATATATATATATATATATATATATATATATATATATATATATATATATATATATATAATGTGTGTGTGTGTGTGTGTGTGTGTGCATGTTAACCGAACTACTATTGGCAAGTGTGCCATAACGCATTTTAAAACGAACAGCCGATTCGCAGGCAAGGCCACCGGTGCGGTGTCAACAACAGAAGAGACGTGGAAGACTGCCGAATATACTTGGTGAGGCAAGCAGATTCACAGAAACTGCCTCTTCCACTGCGCTCTTTTTCAGAGCGAGTGCACAGAGAAAAAGACTCCTTTACAGTACATCCCTGTCAGGAGAACCTCTGTCGAAGTGAATCTTAGTGTATCTCCAGTGGAGGACACTTTAGACAGCATGGTGTACAATGTGTTGGCTGTGATACTTAACATCCGGTGTGAACATAAACAGAATGAAATTAATTAACCCTTGTGAGCGCATTTTTGAGTGGCATCACGGTGGGCTGGTTTTTGACCGACGTATCACGTCAACAGATAGAAAGATTAGGGCTGAAAGGACGTTCTTGAATTCATCATAGGGAAAGTGCGATCGACAGCAGTCGATCAAGACAGAGAAAAAAAGTAATTTTGGTTTTAGCCAGTGGCGGATTAAGGGTGTCAGAGGCCCGTGGCAGCGGCAAAACAAAATTAGGTCTCCCGTCAACTTGGAAATACATGTATTACTATAAAAAAAGTAACTTATGAGTTGTGAAGGCCCCCCAGGACGAGAGGCAATGGGCGCTAAACAGAAAAAAAGAAGTCTTTCGAGGTATTTGGAGGCCCTCCAAGACAAGAGGCCTGGGGCGGTCCGCCCCTTCCTCCCTTAGGCGGGTATTACACTGTAAAATATCTTTGACAAAGATCTTTTATCAAAGCCCTTTGGTCAAATCTTTGATGGTCTACTAGGTCATGTTTTATAAAAGAAATTGGATAACAGTTAGCGGAAGAGCCAAGCTTTAATAAAAGTTCGCCATTGTATACATGCGTCTTTCATTGCTTTGGCGTCTTCTAACCTACAAATTGACGTCAAAATGGTTTTGTTGCGTCGCTACAGCCTCAGTGATCGTTTCAAAGTATGAAGTGTACGGAATATTTCTTAATAAAAAGCACATTTACTGAAATATACGGTTAGAATCGTATAAAGAAAAAGCTACTGCTGTTAGTTGTATTCAAAGTGGCTCATTGTGGATGATCATAGGGAAGACATTATATGGATCAAAGGATATATGGAGATGGATAAGTGAAATAAATGTTTTTATTTGTACTCTAACCTAACCTCGTAATTCCTCCTTAAGTGATTTACATTTTGGTTCACTTATGTCTAGAATAATACGTGAAATCTAAGGCCTACACTGTAGGAATTCTTGTATTTTACTGCCTGCTGGAATAGATATTGTATGTTGATGTAAATGGGACGATCATCAGCGGAAAAAGCATTCATGATTTGCGCAATGAGTTACTGCAGTAGTTAGCTCCGTAATTTTTCTTGCTTTGCAGGATGCTTTTCGACATTTAACCACAAGTCCAGGTATTTTACGGATATTTTGTGTTCGGAAAAACAGGCAAAATTAATGTCAGACTGCAGTGCATAATTCGTAACGAAGCAGTACATGAAACAAATACGAAAATATTCTATCTTCATAATTATGATAAAGTGTCTAACGAGGTTATGTTTAGCATGACACCTTCATGGCACACGTTAACTTATTTCAGTGTTTCATTATTTACACTGTGACACAGGTTTAGGGATTCATGAAACATCGATTATGATGAATTATTTATAAATATGTGGGCGAATTAAAATGTTTGCTCACATGTTCTTAAACAATTTAGGTTATTATGTCCTAGCAGTTTAGCTCATTAAGTACTTTTTGCGAGCACTTTTCGTATTTTCCTCTCGCTATTCACGCTTTTACCTAAAATTCTTTCCCTTTTTCGTTCTTTCCAATGAATGCACTCCCGCGCTACATTATATTTCGTACTATAATACAGACGACTGACTATTTTGGAGTCTTTTCCGAGCTACAATGACGAAATATTTTACGCTAGTGTAATGTGCTCCTGTGAAGTTATTTCGTCACAGATGTTGGATAATATCTTTGAGAAAAATCTTTGTCAAAGATCTTTTACAGTGTAATACCGGCCTTAGTCCGCCACTGGTTTCAGCGGTGACGATGCAGACGGTGGCCACGCGTCGCAGTTAATGCTACAGTATGCGAATTCCACCCATCCCTTCCAGTCGGTAATTACAGACCGCATTTTCCGACAATTGAAAACATTTCTTACAACTCATAGGGCCCGATCGTAACTTACGTAATTGAATCAGTTTGCCGCGGTGTAGTAGCCGAGCGGTCTAAGGAACCTCGCTGCTGAGAGCGCGGTTGCTCGCCGTGGAGGTTCGAGTCGTCCCTGGGGCATGGGTGTGTGTGTTTGTCCTTAGGTTAGTTTACCTAGGTTTAAGTAGTTTGTAAGCTACGGTCTGATGACTACGCAGTTTGGTCCGCTAGATTTGCAAACATTTGAACATTTCTTTGAATCAGTTTAAAGTCGAGTAGGCACTGCACTTCAGCCATTCTGCCATTTTTGTTTCTTTTAAATTCTTCATAGTCTTGTTAATGATAGTGGTTTCTATCCTGAAACGTGGAAATACATGTAATTAATTATATCTTCATCTTTTTACACAAAAATCATCTTTAATAAACTTCAAGATATCACTTTTTAAGTGTTTTCTTTCAGTAACTAGCGAGAAGACTTTAGTGTCCGAACTGATCCTCACTACTTACACGTTTTATATTTAATGTATTTCTTACAGGATATGCCATCTACATTTATCACTGCATAAGTGATAAAGTTTCACCGATCGTAGATAGACGAGGAACAACTTTCTCAATTCTGCGGAACGTGCTGCTGATGTCTTCCTTACAGGCGCCAAAGGTACGTTGTTAGATCATTCCGTTGTACCAAAAAAAAAAAAAAAGAATAGTTGGAAGAGTAGCATTAAAATTACGACAGCATAATTCATAATTCAAGTCAGACCTTCACACCCTGATATCAAACTGAGCCTTCTGACTGCAACCATACCGTATTAAATGGTGCACACGAATGCCACTCTGAGCTAGGTCACTGCGCTATATGTTGATGGACGACGTTGAAAGAATTGTCAGTGCACCTGCGATTATTGGATCAAAATCGACACTAGCTTTTCAGGTATACTAACTTTTTGCTGTCAGTGTATCTAGACAACAGAAACGATAAAGTAACAACATTATGGAATGAGACTGACGGTACTGTTCCATGCTGAATGCACACATTATTGATAACCCGTTGCACTCCCATATTGTTGTAGATCTGTATTCTAACTATAGAAAGACTGACTAAAATAGTTCTTGAAAACACTCTAGAGAAAAAAGGCGCAGTCGTAGAAATATCATGAAATCGATAAATGTGGTGTGCATGTATGGATAAGCAAAATGTTCACAATTAGAGAAAAATTGAATGATTTCAAGTCAGTGACGTGTTTCCTTGACTATGTCAAAGTTTCTCGCTTCTCCTTCTCTCTTACAAAATTTACGTCTTCTGTGTGTTCGAACTTGTTCTAGCTGAATGCCTTTGTACAACGTTATGTTAATCTGACCGCGTATTTTTAACTGTATTCTATGTTAATGTAAAGGTATTGCTAAACCTATCTGACTGCGTAATGTTTGTTACAATGAGACACAAACTGCTAATTGTTTCTGTATGAAAATGTCGTAACAAAGTTAACTGTCTGAAAATTACTGATAATAAAAATCACTGTGTTAATAATTCTGGCCCTACAAACTTGTTTCTGACTGAACTAACAATCTTTAATGGAATGTAACGAACACAATATTTATCAGTGCAATGTGACTCAGTGCAAACACTTGTTAACCTGAACACTGTATGAATTGTCCTACCCTGAAATCTGTAAATCGTACTAAACTATAAGCTTGACAAAAACTGATTCTTTCTCACTTTCACTTACTGCATAAACCTGCGCAACACCAAACTGCTTCCTGCTGTACTAACTACTGGAACACTAACTACAGAAAACATCTATGGCACTTTCAATAAAAATGGGAGGAGGGATAAACTGGTAATCTGTGTAAGAAATTCGAACCAATTATTAAAAATGAAATATCTGGTTTATTTTCTAACTGATGTAACTTAATGAAAATTACTAATAATGTCATATTTATGATTTTAAAATGTTTCAGAATAAAATATAACTCAGATTTTAATCTGCCTACAAAATTATGTTTCAACTAAGATAAACGTTTCTTTACTGTTAATAAATTTAACTCGATTTACACAAACAATGTCACAACAATACCATCTTTCAAGAACACTACCAAAGAAATTCCTATTTCATAAAAAACGCAATCTCAAAACTAAACTATTACAATAAATACTTTTCCTAACACAGTATGGGGTCCCTAGCATGAATCGTTAGACCATATGCTGACAGCAAGATCTTTCCCGACCGTTACTGTTACTATCAGTTCAGCCTAACAATGCGAAGTTGTGTCCTCGGCTATCCCGCCGGAACGACAACTGCACACAACCACGGTCCCCACGCT
This sequence comes from Locusta migratoria, assembly GCA_026315105.1. Lineage (NCBI taxonomy): Eukaryota > Metazoa > Arthropoda > Insecta > Orthoptera > Acrididae > Locusta > Locusta migratoria. The sequence continues at coordinate 661,453,112 of CM048746.1, forward strand.
TCTGCAATCTCATCCGCGCGCCTAGCAAATTCTGCACTCTCAATAATCACAACCTTTCTTCCCGGCAACAATACTATCACCGTCTCCAATATCGATAGTACTGCCATCGAAAAATAAGCCTGCAACCAAAGATAACTGACCCATGCCTGACTAGCTTGACATTGGTCTCAAATTCGCGGTACATTTGAATATGAAATGTATACCTCCACATAGCAGGTATCTTACACATGTCTTTAATGCAAGCACTTATTAACATTGGTATTGATCGTTAGAGTAGTGGGATATCCTCCTGAAGAATATTATACCAAATAATGTCCAATTCACGCATTAGATGGTCAAATTTCTTCGCGGATCGGAGGTTTCTGCCCATAAAGCCCCAAAGATTCTCAATTGGGGAGACATGTGGCGACCATGCTAGCCAAGGTATGGTTAGGCAACAGCGAAGACAATAAAACGTTACCACCTTACAGTGTTCTGTTCACCGACTCAGTGATTGTGGTCTTCACGTCTTAATAAATCTCCATAGCATCAAAGTTCAGGACAGTTACCTTGATATCTAGTGGATGTTGAATCTTCTTAAGACACAGCGTCTACATACCCTGCTTACAGAAATCCCTGGAATTCATTCAGAATACCTGCTGCTAGAGAAATGTTCTCTATTTTATGTGTGCGTCAAAATTAAGGCAAGAACTCAGAGCAAACACCAGGTATCTGAAAAGCTGTTTAATTTCATCACTTTTGCACTACAATGCATTACAACAATATGTACATCAGTGCCCAAACCGGCATAGTGGCGGCTTGGAAAGCCGTACAAGACTGCCTTTTTCGCTCTTTGTGTGGCCTCCTTTTATAGTCTGGCCTACAATATCATACATTGTTACAACTATTAAAGGTATGAAAAACAATTAGTTTGGCCATGTTATGGCAAGATAATAGCAGCTTTACATTCAAAATCAAGGTAATTATCAATTTGCATCGATTCATAATAATCCTGCTTTCATGTATTGAGTTGCAGATCTGAAATAAGCTTAACTATAAAATACGACAGTACATTGTTTATTTATACTAATATCTTGAAAAATAGTGAAGGGCAAATGTTCCTATCATGTGCAGAATAATGAAATAAAGTATCAGTTGTTTTGCTGTATAGAAGAACACGGGAATATTTCATACAGGCTTAGTTAATCTACATTGCTGCCCATGCTGCCAAGTTTATATTCGAAACATTTATTATATTTGTTTTTTCATGGCCAGTTCCTACTCAGATATAAATAGAATATATCTTCAAGCATACTATTTCACTTTATGTTTTCCTAAAGTGCATATTAGCAGGTTTTAGTTTCATGGCCATGTGCTATTGTTTATTTTCCTATTTTATTTATTTTATGGCCTTCATTGGACCACTTTAGTCAATATTACAAAGGTTATTACAATTTGTTGTTATGGATTAACACAATTTAGTTCAAAAATAAAACATGACAATTTAATAATATAGTGGTTAATTTATTTATTACTTTTTTTATTTATTACTTCTTTTATGGTCAACATAAATATTATGAATTAGGTTGTTCTGTTTGTTAGTTGTGTTTTTTTTTTTTTTTTGGCCCAATACTTTTTCATTCTTTCAGATCGTACCCTTCTCTCCTCATCCGAAATGACCCTTCTCAGTCTCTGTTTGTGAATTTTTATTGGTAGTGTGACGTGTTCGTCCTGAAGTATCTTGAGTGTGTCTGTCTTGTTTTTCAAATCTTCCATCGTTATCTGTAGTTTCATCATGTCTTCCTTGATTTCTGTGATCCATCTTATGTTGCTCTTGCTGTTGCATAACTTTTCAATTATCTTCCTGCTGATTCTATTTTCTGGTGTTCTCATCAAGTGTCCTGGGAAAGAGATCCGTTTCTTTTTCATTGTGCTTGTCACTGGTTCTACTTCTTTATAAACAGTTTCATTTGAAGCTATTCTCCAAATCCAGTCTTTTTGGTATTTGTTATTTATGCAAGTTCTGACTATCCTCCTTTCTATTTTGAGTAGCGTGTCTATTGCTACAGTGTTGGTTGTTTTAAATATAGTTTCGCTAGCATATGTTATTTGTGGCTGTGTGGCTGTTTTGTAGTGTTTCAGTTTTGTGGCTATTGAGAGGCATTTTTTATTATATGTGTTCTTGGTAACATGATGCATTTTAATAAGTTTATTTATTCTACTCTACCATGATGGTTTCTTGTTCAAGTTATGGGTTATTATTTGTCCCAAGTATTTAAACTTTTCAACAATTTTTATGTTATGTTCTCCAATTCTCATTTTGTTTGCTATTTTATGATGAAATGTTATTTGTTTGTCTTCTCTTAACCATTACTTTATCTAGAAATCGTGTTTCTTATATTACACACACTCTGAGATCACAATCTGGCATTTTACAGTAGATGTTGTAATCAAATAATTTGTTTAATTTGTTATGTGTGTGATGAAGCAGTAAACATTGAGCTCTGATGAAGCAGTAAACATTGAGCTCTGTAGCTTGCCTATTAGATCTCAACAATCTCTACAGACTTTCGCCTTGTGGGGATGGGCGTGTACCTTGCTGAAATGTAAGAGGTTCGTGAGTTGCCACAAATGGCGATGACACGGGGCGTAGAGCGTCGCCACATGGCCGTGAGTAACGCTTCTGATGGTTGTCGGGTCGTACGGCGGCTGACAGTGAGGCTGGCGCCTCATGCAGCGCTCTCGCTGCGTGCCCCAGTGTCTCGTTGTGACAGAGTAGCTGCGCACGTCACGACTGCGGTTGGACACCTGCCAATCCGCCACATCTCCCAATGTTCTCTAACCGCCAAAGAGGTGTCGCAATAGCCGCAGTAGATGCACTGGTCGCTGGTTCGATCAGAATCGGTGGATGAGGCTGTAACTGTGGTAAGGAGCACACTTTACATTTTATACACTGCATTGCTGAATATACTTTGTCTCTACAATAAACTCGTCCTATACAATACTAAACGTATTCTGACCCAATTGCTTAACATGACCGCTTCTAATCGCTCCTATAACAGAGGTTGGCAAGTAATCTTACATCCTGTATCATTTAGCTACACTATAGCAGGGCAGCAACTGGAAGCAGCTAATTCCATAAAGTATCTGGGAGTAGTCATTAGGAGGGATTGAAAATGGAACGACCATATAAAATCAATCGTCGGTAAAGCAGATGCCAGACTTAGATTCATTGGAAGAATACTAAGGAAATGCAGTCCGAAAACAAAGGAAGTAGGTTAAAGTACACTTGTTCGCCCACAGCTTGAATACTGCTCACCAGTGTGGGATCCGTACCAGGTGGGATTGATAGAGAAGGTAGAGAAGATCCAACGGGGAGCAGCGCGCTTCGTTACAGGATCATTTGGTAATCGTGAAAGTGTTACGAAGATGATCGCTAAACTCCAGTGGAAGACTCTGCAGGAGAGACGCTCTGTCGCTCGGTACGGGCTTTTGTCGACGTTTCGATGACATACCTTTACCGAGGAGTCTAGCAGTATATTGCTCCCTCCTTCGAATATCTCGCGAAGAGACCGTGAGGATAAAATCAGAGAGATTAGGGTCCACACAGAGCCATACCGACAATGCTTCTTTCCGCAAACAATACGTGACTGGAATAGGAGGGAAAATCGATAGTGGTAGTCAAGGTACCCTCCGCCACACACCGTCAGGTGGCTTGCGGAGTACGGTTGTAGATGTAGACACTTTTGAAAATTTTTATCCAGGTCCACAAATAAAATATCATATTCCTTATTAATTTTTTACTTTCATTTTCGTTCACAAAATCATATGAAATAAAACACACAGCATATTTGTATTCAAAAATCCAGAAAAAGTACACAATTTCTTTTTTTAATTTTCATTTTCACTCTCAAACTAAAATGAAATACAATAGATGTGGAACAGAATTGTATAAAAAAAGTTGTATTATTTTGCAAAGTAGCTTCAGGCTTTCGTTCGCTAGGAGCATAAAAAATTGTTTAAATCGATATCCCCTGACTGCTTATTTAAAGGTTTCAGAGACTATGAGAGTGTGAAGTCGATTTATGGAACTTCCTTGTTCATTAAATAAAGTTCTTGTGCTGCATTCGTGTGTACAGAGCTTTTATGCGGATCACGGCCAGCTTGCTCCGTTCTGCCCCCGCTCTTCAGTCTACTGTCCGGCAATTGCATATCATGACAACTGTTTATATGCCAAGGCTGTAAAATATTTTTATTTCTTATATTCTACCGGTTTCAGCAGTTGCTGCCATCTATAGGAAATCAACAAGCATACGACGCTTCATCTTCTCCGATGAACAAAAGTAGTCCAACGTGTTCCCTACAAAAGTTTTCGTGAGAAACGAACGTTAGCGAGTGCACCAAGCCTTTCTGGTGGAACGAACACTGGTCAGCGCTTCAGTCAAACACGTCCCTCGGGCGATGAAACCACTGTTGGACGGCTACTTCTGGACAGTATTGCAACAGTGGCACCAATGCATTCTAGTTTGAACATTATCAATGCAAGAGCAATCTCTCATTCAGCCTCAAAAGTTGTTTTCGCTTAATTTAATGAATATGCAAAACTTAAGCGCCGTCAGCCATATTAATGTGAAACAAATATGACTGATTTAAACACGTTCAACGCAGCTGCCAACACTCCAATTGGGTAAGTTATCTACAGACAAAGTTTTTTGGTAATAATTTGAGTATGTAACTTTTACTTTTCAAAATATTTTTGACGGTCCAGTTTTTAGCCTTCCGCAGTCCGAACCTGGGCCGCAGTGCGCCATTTGCCGACCGCTGTCCTATAACATGACCACCGTCAATGGCTGCCGACAACTAACTGCAGAAAAATGGTGCTGTTTGCCCTCAGTTCTGAACCCTTCTGCTAAAGAGACGGCTGGCTTCTTCTCGTGCCCCTATATGGTCACCCTGCCAGAGATGTGGCGTCTACCTCTGCCCTTATATGATATGGAAGCCCCCAGCTGGCTTACACTTCACGTCACCTCTGTGTGCACCACCTTACGGACTTAAGCGTTACCCATTGACATCACCTTATTTATACGTACATTCGCACACACCTATATGCAGGGTGTCTCAGCTATCTTGTCCACCCAAAAATCTCTGGAACAATAACAGCTATTGGAAAACGACTTTCACCGGTATCAATGTACGGCTGGGGCCCATGAATGTACATATTTGGAAACATTCTAAAACGAAAGCAAATGTGTTTTTTAACACAAACTATTGTTTTTTTTTTTTTTAAATGGACATCCTATATTTTTTCTTCAGCAATCCATAGCATGACAAATCACATAAACAATGGCGTTGATTGCATCGCAATATTCCAATTACATCCCGAGATATTGCGATGAGAAGTCGACGCTTGAAAAACCCTAAATGCGCTGCTAGCGCACGTCCTGAGGCTCAGGCGTGAACCCCATGCTGGCCGTAATCGCGATGTGATTGACATTCATCTTCTATGTCTTACTTCTTACCTGAACTTCCCAAATCAAAATTTTTTTACCTAAAGAACGGTAAAACCTTTAGTCCACATGCTCGTTTCACTAAAACCATCAACATGAATTTTACTATTATGAGTGAATGATTCACTGTCACTTGCGCTAGATCTACAGTAAAGTAAAGTTTTAACGTTGAACGGAATTACCTTTTTAGTAACGGATTAACGATAAGCGAAGTTAACTTTGTCACTAACTTTGCGGTACACAGATATGTTTCAGAACCGCATCACTCCTAGCCTATGGGATAAATACCTGCTGGAATGTACGATTTTAATGCAGGATGGCAGCAGACCGTATTATTCGTTTCGGACCTCTTGGTAAGTATGGAAGTGCGATTACGCATGTCAATCGCATTGCGATTACGGGCAGCATGGGGTTCACGCCTGAGCCTCAGGACGTGCGCTAGCAGCGCATTTAGGGTTTTTCAAGCGTCAACTTCGCTTCGCATATCTCGGGATGTAATTGGAATATTGTTTATGTGATTTATCATGCTATGGATTGCTGAAGAAAAAATATAGGTTGTTCATTTAAAAAAAAAAAAAAACCACACAAGTTTGGGTTAAAAACGCATTTGCTTTCGTTTTAGAATGTTTACAAATATGTACAATCATGGGCCCCAGCCGTATATTGATACCGGTGAAAGTCGTTTTCCAATAGCTGTTATTGTTCCAGAGATATTTTGGGTGGACAAGATAGCTGGGAAACCCTGTATATATATATATATATATATATATATATATATATATATATATATATATATATATATATATTTCTTAAACATATTTCCGTGCCGGCCGCCGTGGCCGTGTGGTCTGCGGCGCGCCAGTCACTGTCTGCAAGCCGCTACGGTCGGGGGTTCGAATCCCTCCTCGGGCATGGATGTTTGTGTCGTCTTTAGTTTAAGGTAGTTCATAAGTAGTTTGTAAGTTTAGTGACTGATGACCCGCCAGTTAAGTCCCTTAAGCTTAACAAAACTTTTGAACATATTTCCGTTTTATTCATCTGACCGTGGATGTTTCACTGAACAAGGGCATCGATCTGTCCCCACATGTTTTGGACTTAGACATATATTGTCTCCTTTGATTATCCCCTGCTACATAAACTCAACAATACATGTAACATTAAATGTTTGGCATTAGTTCTTTGCACTTTATCAACACCTGAAATTAAATATATTTGAGTTAGTTATTAATGTTCTTAAGTAATACTTTTACTACCCTATAGTCCCAATTTTAGAGTCTTATTTATTTTATTGTCCTACCTACTCTGACACCGTTGAACACGAATCTGCTTTGGTGGTCTACCTTCGCCCACTTTCCGTCTCGCTCTGCCGTTTCTGTGTGTGGCTGAGTTTGGTCACTACCTCGGTGGTTCAAATTGCTATGATGTGTATAATCCAGTCACTGACGAAAATGAGAGTGATGTCATGGTATGATGATGCCGGCGATACATAGTGTGATGACGGTTATGATGAATGTGGGAGTTAGGAGTATGACCACGGAGCGCTGCAGAACCGCAGGTCGCTGTTACGAGTTATCAAGTTGAAGGAAGTGGGAAGGTGTTAGAGAATGTCGGTACGAGATGGAGCTTCATGACTACGGCTGGAAAGAAGGTTGCTATTTCTCTGGACGTGTTTTGTTGTTAGAGAGTGGGAGGTGGTTGAAGTTTCGAAGGGAGAGTAGGGATAAAGCATGAATGAGCAGGGAAGATGGAGTATGGTTGCAGTGGTGCAGCAGGGAACGTGGATTGGTGATTCGTCGGTGGAAAATTGTGTGCTGTGAACGAGATTCACGGTTGATGTGTCGTATTCGAAGATCTTCTAGAAAGAGAAGGTGGTGTGGGAAGTGGATAAGTTAGGGCAGGATGCGAGTTGGAGGAAGCAGGCGAATGCTGAAGATGAGGCGAAGTGAGTGTTTTTCCTGGATTTCGAGGGACTTGCAGAGTTTAGGAAAGGCGGAGATCCAGACCACGTTGGCGAAGTTGAGGATGGTACTGATGAGAGTTTTATAGCTGAGGAAACGGTAGAGCGATTCGGACGATATACTCCGGTCACCGAAACGAGAGACGGGCTGTACGGCGGGGGTGGAGATAGAAAAAATTAATAATCTTTAAACCAATTCAATGTTATGGTTAAAATTTATGTTATCAAGTCCACTTGTGACAGTTTCCTTGACACTTTCCTATCTTCCCTTTACCTCACTCACGTTACCGCGAGCAGCGTCCTAACTCATCTAGTTGTAATAGACAGAACGTTGCACGTGAGGCCCGTAGGCGGTTGTCACTTAATATTTTCACTAACCTGGTGTCTTCCCAGCGCAGAAGCAACACACAGGTCGTAGATTCGACGTTTTCTGAGGTGATGCTGGAATTGAAAGTGGTGGATACTGCGGCTGTCTAACTACCATTAAATCGATGAATTCCTATAGAGATGCCAGTGGCTCTTTCATTTTTACCAATCATAGGAATACAGAAGCCACAAACTGCATGTTGACATCAAAATTCACAAAAATAACGTTGTTACAGTCTTAACACAGTCTGACATACATTGCACGCACTTTACAAATATTTTTAGCCCCATTATCGACCGATTAATACAAGACTGGTTATCGCAAGTGCCGCTAGATGTTTACCGTGTCGGGGCTCGCAGTGAACTGACTAGCAGTGGAGCTCGGCTCCACGCTAGCGCCTACAGTTTTGGCGCCAACCGACACTTCTAGAACGCCACACTTACTCTTTACCTAAAATACTTAATCTAATGAATCATCAAAACAATAGTATAATCACAAACAATTAATTAACACACAGTATGGACACAACGGCCGCTCTTGCTCAATGTCCCGTGTGTGTTCTTATAGCCGGCCGCGGTGGCCGAGGATACTGAGGCGCTTCAGTCACGGTCTGCACGGCCACTACGGTCGGGGGTTCGAATCCCCCCTCGGGCATGGATATTTGTGTCGTCCTAGTTCGTAAGTAGTTCATAAGTAGTTTGTAAGTTTAGGGATTGATGACCCCGTAGTTAAGTCCCATAAGCTTTACAAACATTTGATTTGATTTGTGTTCTTATATAGCGGTGATATTTGAAGCTGACTGTAAACTTCATGTTGAAGGACTGGTTGCCCGATAGCGGTTGTTCTCTCTCATTAGTATCACGTAAAAGTAAATTAAATTATGTCCTCCACCATTTTGAGTCCACCTAGCAAGCGGTTAAAGAAGAAATCATTACGTTTTTCAGTGAAACTGTAGTTACGAGTGTGTATAAAACGGAGCTGTGGTGTCTATAACAGAGACTGTTGTGAAAAACAGCTGCATCTACCGGCACTGGTCTTTCCTCAGAGTATCGGGTAGTAAATCAGTACAACCCCACACACTCCTTGAAGTCTGCCAAAAAATTAACAAACAAATGGCCAACGTTTGACGAAGTGCTTGCTCTCGTACCGAATACGCAGAGCTGGGCAATTTTTGCGAAGCCCACACTTTACAGATTATTTTAAAAAATCAATTTTTAATATGTTCGGCTTCTAATATGACTGCTGTGTAACAAAACACACAGCGACCTTACACCTGAAACAGATTAGGCAAGCCGCAGCGGAGCGGCCGAGCGCATTGAGGCGCTATGTATCGTCAGGCGTGCCCCAGGGAAGTGTGATAGGACCGCTATTATTTTCTATCTATATAAATGATCTGATGGATAGCGTAAGTTGCAATTTGCGGCTGTTTGCTGATGGTGCTGTGCTGTCGTCTTTAACTGATTGTAATAGCCTACAGGATGATTTAGACAAAATTTCTAGTTGGTGCGAAGAATGGCAGCTAGCTCTCAATGTAGAAAAATGAGAGATGATGCGCATGAGTAGGAAAAACAATCCCATAATGTTCGAATACAGCATTAGTTGTGAGCTTCTTGATGCTGTCGCGTCGTTCAAATATCTAGGCGTAACATTGCAGAGCGATATGAAATGGAACGAACATGTAAGGACAGTTGTGAGTAAGGCGGACAGCCGACTTCGGTTTATTGGGAGAATTTGGGGAAGATGTTCTTCACCTGTAAAGGAGACCGCGTATAAAACGCTTGTCGACCACGTCTTGAGTATTGTTCAAGTGTTTGCGACCCGGAGCAGATCATTTTAAAGGAAGACATAGAGGCAGTTCAGAGGCGAGCAGCTAGGTTTGTTACTGGAAGGTTCGACCAATATGCGAGTATCACGGAAATACTCCGGGAACTCACTTGGGGATGGCTGGAGGAAAGACGACGTTCTTTTCGTGAATTTCTGTTAAGTAAATTTAGAGGGCCGGAATTTGAAGCTGAGTGTAGTACGATCTTGCTGCCACCTACTTAAATTTCGCGTGATGATCGCAAAGTCAATATAAGAGAAATTAGGGCTCGTACGGAGGCATATAGGCATTCTTTTTTTCCTCGTTCTATTTGGGAGTGGAATAGAAAAAGAAAATGCTTTACGGTGAATTGCGGAGTATGTATGTACATGTAGATGTAGAGTTGGATGGACAGCATTGCCATTTTATACTGTGCATACTGCGTAGTATCGCCGTCGTTGTTTTCTATAGTATCCAAGTTTCGAATCGTGTTGACCAAAGGTGCACCATTTCTACGGCAATATCGAATTCAAATGTTTGTAAGTCTATGGGAAAATTAATGAGGTTATCAGTCCCTAGGCTTACAAACTTCACTACTGGTTATTAAAATTGCTACACCAAGAAGAAATGCACATAGAATGAAACTTCACTCTGCAGCGGAGTATGCGCTGATATGAAACTTCCTGGCAGATTAAAATTGTGTGCCGGAACCGGGACTCGAACCTGAGACCTTTGCCTTTCGCGGGCAAGCGCACTACCGACTGGGCTATCCCGACACGACTCACGATGCCGCCTCACAACTTTACTTCCGCCAGTACCTCGCCTCCTACTTTCCAAACTTCACAGAAGCTCTCCTGCAAACACGCAAAGGTCTCAGGTTCGACTCCCGGTTCCGGCACACAATTTTAATCTGCCAGGAAGTTTCAGAAATGCACATGATGAACGGCTATTCATTGGACAAATATATTATACTAGAACTGACATGTGATTACATTTTCACGCAATTTGGGTACATAGATCCTGAGAAATCAGTACCCAGAACAACCACCTCTGGCCGTAATAACGGCCTTGATACGCCTGGGCAGTGAGTGAAACAGAGCTTGTATGGCGTGTACAGGTACAGATGCCCATGCAGCTAAAACACGATACCACAGTTCGTCGAGTGTAGTATTGTGACGAGCCAGTTGCTCGGCCACCATTGACCAAACGTTTACAATTGGTGAGAGATCTGGAGAATGTGCTGGCCGGGGCAGCAGTCGAACATTTTCCGTATCCAGAAAGGCCCGTACAGGACTTGTAACACGCGGTCGTGCATTATCCTGCTGAAATGTAGGGTTTGGCAGGGATCGAATGAAGGGTAGAGCCACGGGTCGTAACACATCTGAAATGTAAAGGCCACTGTTCAAAGTGCCGTCGATGCGAACAAGAGGTGACCAAGACGTGTAATGAATGACACCCCATGTCATCACACCAGATGATACGCCAGTATGGTGATGTGATGCAGCGCCAAGCGTAACCGCAGCCATGGTCTCCGAGCTGATAGTCCATGCTGCTGCAAACGTCGTCGAACTATTCGTGCAGATGATTGTCTTGCAAACGTCCCCATCTGTTGACTCAGGGATCGAGACGTGGCTGCAAGATCAGTTACAGCCATACGGATAAGATTGGCTGTCATCTCGATTGCTAGTGATACGATGCCGTTGGGATCCAGCACGGGGTTCCGTATTGCCCTCCTGAACCCGATGATTCCATATTGTGCTGACAGTCATTGGATAGCGACCAATGCGAGCAGCAATGTCGCGATACGATAAACCGCAATCGCGATAGGCTACAATCCGCCCTTAGCAAAGTCGGAAACGCGATGGTACGAATTTCTCTTCCTTACACTAGGCATCACAACAACGTTTCATCAGGCAACGCCGGTCAACTGCTGCTTAAGTATGAGAAATCGGTTGTAAACTTTCCTCATGTCAGCACGTTGTAGGTGTCCCCACCGGCTCCAACCTAGTGTGAATGCTCTGAAAAGCTAATCATTTGCATATCACAGCATCTGCTTCCTGCAGGTCAAATTTCGCGTCTATAGTAAGTCATCTTTGGTTTGTAGCAATTTTACTGGTTAAGAGTGTACGTAACTAACCTAAGGACAAAACAAACACACACACGCGCGCGCGCGCGCGTGTGACCAAGGGAGGACTCGAACCTGCGGCGAGAAGCAATCGCGCGCTCGCTAGGCGAGAGCAGCTGAGCGGTCTAGAACGCCACGTTACTGATCACGCGGTCTCCCGCGTCGGGGGTTCGAATCCTCCCTCGGGCATGGATGTGTGTGTTGGCTTTAGGTTAGGTTAGTTTAAGTGGTTTGTAAGTCTAGGGACGTATGACTAAAGTAGTTTGGTCCCATAAGAATTACAAATATGTATACATTTGAACCGCGAACTCAGCAGGAAGGCGACTTAGAGCGCTAGGCAATGCCATTGCACGTATTGTAAGGGCCGTTTTGTCAATGTCTCGTTAAGTTCCAGTTAAGTTTTTCATTTGTCGTTAGCGGAGAATGTTTCGTTTTGAGTTAACCTGACGTTAAATGACCTCAAACTGGCTGCTAAGTTAACGAGTAGAATTTTCCACGTTACACGACCGGTTAAGTGAGAATGTGTATGAAAATGGCAGGATTACAAAACGCTAAAATACCGCAATATATTACGTGATAAAGAGCGATTTATCGAACACAATGACAGAAGCACTACATGAATGAGAAACTCGTGTGGAAAGCACCTTTACTAGAAAATTTTATCGTCATATTAATCGCCCCATCCATGTCAGTAGCGATGAGTTTGATATACGTAACATAACCTTGAAATTATTGTTACGATATCAAAATACAAACTTATGGGTAACGGCTAGTTAAGTGAGAATCGGTATGATGAAAATAGCTGGAATATGATATTTGGGTGACAATGAAGGGGATGTCAAACCAGCAAACTAAAAGGATTCGTTCCAATGCTCCTTGGTTTTCACGAAAATCGAGTTCAGAGTCCAGCGCGTATCACCTATACCTGTACTAAGGCACCAGCGGTACTCTAGTCAGTGTGGTGTAATTAGCAAGGCGCTCCATTGTCACACAGACTTTATTTTTTTACACTTGACAAACGATTTGTTGTGCATAATTATATGCTTTCATAGTCACTCTTATGTTAATGCATGAGTAATTGGTCATATAATAATAACTTATGTTAATTGCTCAATATGTTATGTATTGTGCGACGATTATTTTATTTAATTAGTTATTTCGAAGCATACTTTTACGGCGACTGAAAGATCAGTAAACCGCCTGTAGTTATCAGCTGTAACACTCGTGCAGCATCTGTTAGCTGCGTTTACAGTCCCTGGCCCCAGTGTTATTACACCGTCGAATGCAGTGTGCGCCCACTTGACGCGTCCCAGCGGATTATTATGCTGTGGCCAGGCGGGCTGATATAACTTTGCCTTTGCAATAAGAATTGATAAAATGGGAGAATGGAATATAATTATACACAATCAATCGTCGGACAAATGTGGAAAAAAATTCCCATCCAGGATTTGAACTCAGGTCATCTGTGTGACAATCTAGCGCCTTGCTAATTACACCACGCTGCCTCCCGTACCCTTACTGACTTAGTACAGGTATAGCTGTTACGCACTGGACTTTGATCGCAATTTTCGTGGAAACCAAGGCGCACTGGAACAAATCCTTTTAGCTTGGTGGTCTGGAGAAGTTCCCGCACAATATACCTGCGACACTGAACTCATGTACTAAAGGGAAACTTAGGACAGCACAGAGAGCCATGGAAAGAGCAATGCTGGGCTATACAAGAAGGGATAGGAAAAGGGCAGATGACATCCGATCTGTGACCAAGGTTAAGGACATCTCAGAGACCGTAGGCTCCTTGAAATGGCAGTGGGCCGGACAAATCGCGAGTAGAAAAGACAACAGATGGACGAAGATAGTACTGGAGTGGAGTCCGAGAGAGCACCGGAGGCCTAGAGGAAGACCACCGGACAGAAGGGACAAAGATATCAGGAAGATCGCTGGTAGTACCTGGCAGAGAACTGCTCAAGACCGTTCCGCTTGGAGAAGACTGCTGAAAGCCTACCTAAATCCACGACTCGAAGAGGCCACATCATTGAATGATTGAAATGGCTGATGATGATGATGATATCTGCGACCCAACAAAATTCGTTGGTACCATTCTTCGTGTTCCCCTTGTCAGTCCCAAGTGTCGTTATATGTCTTTGTTAAGGCCACAGGACACACGCACTCACTTCTTGTAAAATACGAGCTGCTTTCACGTTTGTTACGGTCTGCTAACCTCTTCCCTGCCAGTCAAATGTGGCGAACAGCTGTTCATTGGGACGGCACTTTCATTCGTTCTGTTGCCAACATAGTCGAAATACTTTTTTCATAAATGGGCCTGCAGCAGTGAGTATATCGTAATATTGCATTTTAATAAGTATAATCACCTTTTCTTTGTAAGAACATAGCATCAAAATAGCTGTCAAACAAGAAAGTCATTACTTTAAAAATTATTAAAAAAAAACTACTTTCTAAGAAAGTACCTATTAAAATCATATAGAGGTACAGATGCTGTGTGTATATTAGCAACAAATAGAAAACCACTTGACAATGCCAAATACGGCGAAACAGCTGTAGTGAACAATTAAATGAAGCTAATAAGCAGCAGTAAAGGTGATTATACTTATTAAAAATGTCATATTACGATAGTCGAAATATATCATACCTTCTCGTTTTCTGCAGGTTAGCAAACGAGAGGTTATCTGGCAATGACAAACGCAATGCACTTAACGAACACATTTAACCGGCCCAAAATCTAATTGGGATTGCTCGTGACTGCCGGTAAGCCACTCCGCTACGCTGAAAGGCGGCGGCGGGTGAAGGCGTGGGGTTGTAGGCGCGTGAAGGCCGCCGCGGACTTTCGCTGCCAATGCCTGGGCCGGCCGTGTTTCACTGCCAGGGCTGGCCGACAAGTGGAGCACCGCTCCATACTGGTGACTGCCTGCACTTCACTCCAGGGGCGTGTGCCGTAGCACGTAGCGAGGCGAGGCGAGAGCCTGCGGCGACGAGCGAGGGCGTCCAAGAAAGAATGCTACAAGTAGGCGGAAATGCACTACCGGAAACACTTAAACGAGTAATCGTCATACAGTGAAGGCTTTCACACCACGAGTTGCCTTCACTTGGAACGTCCGGGCTGAGATGCCGATGTCCAAGCAGAAAACCTTCCCGTGACGTTTCGCCTTCGACTGTGTCACGCATCCGAGGAGGCGAAGCGGCAGACGGCAAGTAGATCCTGTTGAAATGGATGGGTTTTCCCCCCTATGTGTCTTCGAAGTACCAGCGTCCTGTGACACTCTGACTTCTACTTGCCTACCTTTATTTAGAATAGGGTATTTTCCTGTGTTAAAAATATAGTTCGAATTGTTGTTATTCTGAATGATTATAACATTCAGACAGCATTTTCGCTCATAATTCTTACAAAACATCTGTTATTTTTACGTAATTAAAGCTTAAAAATCATCAAATTTCACGATTAGATCACGTGATCGAAAACGCTCCGTTATTGGCTGAAGTACTGGTGACGTCATAGACCACCTACAGCGCAGCATCTAGAAGTCGGAGCTGCATTATTGTACGCGTTTCCTCCATTTCGCAGCTTTAAGTTCTGTCTTTTCGTGATCTAAACGCGTTTACTGTTTTTATGCCACAATGGAAGATGGTTATGTGAAGGCTGACAGCGGAAACCTCCCTAAAGTTGATGCAATTATGGTGTCTTCGTTCTTTAAAAACAATCAAAATTTTTATCTGCCAGAAATAAGAAACGTGAAAACTGCATTGTAAGTAACGCATACCTACATTTTAAAGCTAATTGTTTCGAGAGATATTTTATGCCATTGGAAAAATGTACCCTATTTGTTGATGTCAGCAGACTTAATCTGAAGTCACCATATTATGCAATAAAGGGTGAAATTTTATCTTCTATGCAAGCGGCCTTGAGTGATTATGTTGGCAACATCAACAACACGATAGAAAATCTTTGTCCAGATGTTCAGACCACATAGAATGACTAGATTAGTGTATCGTACAGACCATGAGGTAAATAAATAATGCTGTTCCTGCTCTATGCTTCTTGTATGTATCCTTGTCCGGTCAGTAAAAGTAACTGCCCTCGTAAATCAAAGGTTTCACGACAAAATATTTGCGCTGTCACGCGATTGGCTAATGGCGACGTCTCATGATTCTCGCTACTCAGCATCTGTTGCCAACATAGTCACAGGAAGCTGCCGGGATAGTTAGTAAAATTTAACCCAGTCAAGCACGCAGTTAAGGAAGTAATTTTATATAACTACTTTAATACTGGTGCAAAGTGAAACATCAAAACCTGTAATATACAGCAAAAATGCCTTGTGTATAGTTATACAATATATCTGTAGTCTAGAACAGGGACAGCGGGTTGCGTCGGCGGTGTTTTCATATCGCTCGTCGGTTGGCAACGCACATTTCGCGTAGCCAAAGGCATGTCACTTGGACTAATATTCGCGGTGGCCGAGGAGACTAAGGCGCTCCAGTCACGGTCTACTCGGCCACTACCGAGGAGACTGAGGCGCTCCAGTCACGGTCTGCACGGCCACTACGGTCGGGGGTTCGAATCCCCCCTCGGGCATGGATATTTGTGCCGTCCTAGTTCGTAAGTAGTTTATAAGTAGTTTGTAAGTTTAGGGACTGATGACCCCGTAGTTAAGTCCCATACACTATACAAACATTTGAACATTTTTTTTTTTCGGCCACTACGGTCGGGGGTTCGAATTCCCCCTCGGGCATGGATATTTGTGCCGTCCTAGTTCGTAAGTAGTTCATAAGTAGTTTGTAAGTTTAGGGACTGATGACCCCGTAGTTAAGTCCCATAGACTATACAAACATTTGAACATTTGGAATAATATTGTTTACTTGCATCAAAATGATCCTCACAGAAATATACACATGAAGTAGCCGCTATTTCATTTGGATCTTTTCGTGCCAGGTCAACCACTTTTTGCGTATCTTCTAATATCTTGTACTTGCAAGAACAATTTTTCCGGAGTCTTGACAGATGTATTGGTACAGTGCGGAACTAAGCAATATTTGTAGGTCATTATGCAAACGTTAACGCCCAAACACGAAGCCTCGGCCCAAACAATATACAGGTATTTGTTTATCTTACGAGAGCAGCAGCAGCAGCAGCAGTGTGTTGTATGACGTCACAGGCATCCCGTGACTCAAATGTAGCGTTTTAGCGGGCTTCCAAATTATTTGAATTTTATTTCTTTATTTTAAAAAAGTACTGAAATCCACGAGGTAAAAAAGCATGTTCGGACCATAATATGACATAATTAACAATTTAAAACGATTTCCAGAAAACAGTCAAATACCCTATTGGGATTTATTATTGGTGAGATTTTAGGAGTTAAGTCTCTCCTCAATGTTTGTGTTTTTATGGTGATGGTGACGATGGGTTGTGGAGATGGGAGTATGCTTGTTTTCTTTTATGTCAAAATTGACGGTATAGAGTGATCATAGGAGTTCTATAATTTCGGTTGTCATCTGGCCACATGAGTTTATCAGCTCATGAGAGGAACTGTGGCAGGATTCATAGAAAGCTATTGATTTTTCTTTTATGACGTGGCTGAGCGTAGTCTGGCGTAGTGCTGTTCTAATTTCTCTATTACTCACCAATCGTGCTGCATTTGCTATTATCCTTAGTGCTTTGTTTTGCAGGGTCTGAATCTTTTTGATGTTAGTGTCTGCTGCGATGCTGCAGGCCTCTGAGCCATATAGGAGAGAAGAGAGTATAACTGACTTCCAGATGCGGAGTTTTGCTTTTTCAGATAGGACTGTGCTTTTTAGTAATGGCTACATGTGTACCAATCTCGCCATTCCTTTATTGGAAGCCTCTGCTATGTACTGTTGGAATGTTAGTCTCCTATCCATCTTTATTCCTAGATAGATGACAACATTCTTCCAGGATATTTCTTGTTCATTGATGGTGATATTTCTCAACGGTGGTGTAATTTTGTTTCTGAACATGATTGGTTGGCATTTATCCGGGTTTATTATTATTTTCCACTTGTTCCACCATTTTGAGATTAGTACATGTAGTGTTGCAGACCGATTGTCATCCTGTTGAGATTCCTGTCGCTGGTGTAGAGGGCAGTGTCATTTGCATACATTGCTATGTGTCCTCCTCGTTCTATTAGCATGTTCTTGGTGTAAATGAGATATAGGAGGGGACCTAAAACAGAGACCTGGGGCACTCCCGTTTCTATGTCCCTGATTTCGCTGTTCTGTTGTGGAGAGAATTTTCTGTTTACTAGGAACGATCTAATTAGTTTGAATATGTGCAGTGGACAAATTTGTTGCGACACCTGGTAGTGCAGACCGCCATACCACATAAGATCGAACGCCTTTTCTATATCCAGGAAGATGGCATCAGTGCTATTTCCTGCGTGTTTTTGCGAACATATGTGTTCTACCAGTAACTGAGCGCCAGATGTATAGACCATCCAGAGGGCGTCAGCGTCAATCATACGACGTCGACTGCTCTACTATCTCTGAGACTGCCAACACTCTCGAGTGAAAATAATCTATTGTCATTTTGTCACTGCAATGTTGATATACAAATTTTATCCAGTTCAACACTTTCCTCTTTTCCGTTAAAATTATTTCGGTGTTGTATAATCTCTAAGACCTCTCTCTACATTCGCGCATAATGATATGATGTAGAGTTGGCTACGGTTTCATGGTTTCGAAACCAGGTTTCGATACAAACAACAGTTTCAGTGTTTCAAAACCGACATGTTTCACGGTTTCGAAACCATGCACTTTCATTCCGTTCTCTTTCGGATGACATTCGCGGTCGATTGTCGATACACTGAAACCGTTTTTTCCTGTCGGTTTCACGGTTTCGTGTCGGTTTCACAACACCGGTGTTTCAAACCACTAATGCAGAAAGACGGAACAGACTAATGGTATCGAAATGTGGTGTTTCATTTTACTGAAGCTCCACACAGATACACATATAATTTACTAGTATATAAACCATTTAGAGAGTGTCAAACAGTAGTTGACACTCGTGAGTCTGCAGCTTATGATTACTGAAATCAAGATTCGTTTGCAAGAGACTGCTGTATTCCGAAATGACATAATGTCTGCTTTATAAATGTAAAAGAACAACAAAACAACGTTCACTGCTTGCATTGAAATAACCAGTTAAATTCTAGGTTTATCTACCATATTAAAAACATACTAGTGAAACTAAATTTTTTAAAATAAGATATCAACATGAAGCCTGAAATGACATTTTTTATACTAACAAGGGTAGATCGCATTTTTAATCTCGTGTTAGTTTGTTTCTTACGA
The DNA here is from genome assembly GCA_026315105.1 of Locusta migratoria. Lineage (NCBI taxonomy): Eukaryota > Metazoa > Arthropoda > Insecta > Orthoptera > Acrididae > Locusta > Locusta migratoria. The sequence continues at coordinate 661,472,165 of CM048746.1, forward strand.
GCGAAAACGACGTCACCTACTGTCGTTATAATTTTTCGACACTCATGTTAAAGGAATTGCGGCGGTGGTGTAACGTAAGATGTACAAGTGGTGAACTTGTACCTTCTTTTATTATTTTTGTAATTCCATAGCATTATTTGTGATTATGTAGTGTGCCCTGTATTCCCTATAATTTATTTAGTATGTATAGAAATTGGCTTTCATGATCCATCACTGTAACATGCATAGCATAATGCAGGTTGTTAGTTCCTAACGGGGTAAACTTTTACCTACCATACCGGTGGCCTCGTGTGACTATGTTGGCAACATCAACAACACGGGAGAAAATCTTTATCAACATGTTTCGTACAGACCAAGAAATAAATATATACTCTATGGTTGACAGGTTCTTGTATGTACCCTTGTCCACACAGTGAAAAATATTGCCCTCCTAGAACGAAGATTTCATGACAAAACATACATTGCTTCACGGTTTCATGGTTTCGAAACAGTGTTTCGAAACCACAGATGGTACGGTTTCATTTGTTTCGAAACCGTCAGATGTTTCAGTTTTCCTATCTTTAATATTATGTCTTTGCTATGACGCTTGTCTCGTTAAACTTAATTTCATGGTCACCTTCTTTATAAACATGTTCCGCTACGCCCAATTTATTAGTATGCTTTAGGCGGCAGTACCTTTTATGTTCACTCAGAGGAATGTTAACACTTATTGTTGTTGTACCGATGTGAAATTGCCCCCAATTTTAAGGAATACACCTGCAGTAGCAAGAGGATGATGCATATATTTTGCCGATCTTACACATTCTTATTTTTTTTTTAGTAGGTCTAAAAACTGTTTCGGCATCATATTTTCTTAACACTTTCCCAATGCGATCTGTGATCTTACTAATACATGGAGGAAATACTTTCCCCTTGTGCTGGAGACGTTCCTCGTCGATTCTGGTTTTGTTCAAAATTTTGAAATATTTATAAAGCTTAAGTGCGGGGTCATCAGTTCCTAAACTTACAAACTACTTATGAACTATCCTATACTAATGACAGCACTAACATCCATGCCCGAGGGGGGGATTCGATCCTCCGACACGGGAGGCCGCCCGATCCGCAACGTGACGCTCAAGACCGCTCGGCTTGGTTCTGGTCCTAGGGCGACGTGCTCTATCTCTATCGTTATAGTAGCCATTCCCATCACAAATGTTTAATCTCGTCTTCCAAGTATACTGGTTCACATATTTTGTACGCTCTTTCTAATAATGTCTTTCACACACGTATTTTTTGCCTTGGGTTGTGGTTAGAATCTTTATGCAGATAACGGTTAGTACGTCTCTCCTTTTTTGTACACCCCATGGTCCAATGTACCGTCCTCTCGTTTGATGACAGATACGCCTAAAACGTTCAGTTCCGCATTACCCCCTATCTACTTAGTAAATTGAATTTCTGAATTGATGCTGAAGGCATCCAATTCCTCTATACCATGCGCCAATATAACAAAGGTATCATCTACATAGAGATACGAACTGGCTAGTCTATTTCTGCCTATCTGTATCACCCGTTGCTCAAATGTCTCCATAAACAAGTTAGCCACAGCGGGGCCGAGAGGAATTTCCATAGAAGTCATTATAATATTGAAAGTAAGTTGTGGTGAGCAAGTGTCTGAATGAAACCCACAACATCCTCAGGAAAATATCAGATATGCAAAAAAAAAAAGCTTCGTTCAGCGGAATGGTGCTAAACGACGACACCACATAAACTACCAGGGATATGACTGGACCGACGCAAATTATGTTCATGAAATGAGATGAATTCTTAATGTGACTGTCTGTTCCACCAACATAAGACTGGCGCAACAAGGGCAGGTGTCTTGCCAACTCATGGGTTGGAGACCCTATAGCGCTCACTATAGGCCTCAGAGGTATCCGCGGTTTATGCACGTTGGGCAATCGATATACTGCATGTCCTAATGTACCATCAGCTTTTCGACGAATGAGTACATCCAAAAAAGGGAGGCAGCCATCTTTTCCATTTCCATAGTAAAATTGATATTAGCGTGGATGGAGTTCAGATGATCGAGAAATCGATGTAACTCATCCTTCTCGTGGGGCCATACTATAAACGTGTCATCCACGTATCTACAGCTTTAGAAAACCTTGGAACCATGCACTTGGAGTATTGAAATCACAGAGAAGACGTGAAGGTGTTGCCGCCGCCGAGCATATATCGATAAGTGAACACCGGAGCGCTTCTGCCACGGAGGGCGCACGCGTGTATTTCGATGTGCAGTAAACCAGCATCTGTAACGCGTACGCGCATTGCCACCGCGATCAGGCTTATGAGGCCGCGCCCGGCACCTCGTCGACAGTCTTCGACTCACTCTGAAGATGGCCGGAAGGTACGTGGCCGAAATATCAGCGGAAGAAGTGAATTTTACGCGGCTGCATTCCCGAAATCTAATGGACTATACATTACGCCGTGAAAAGTTGAAAATGCACATTAGTTTAAGTAGTTTGTAAGTCTAGGGACTTATGACCAAAGTAGTTTCGTCCCATAGAACTACAAACATTTGATTTTGAGATACCGTGGTCCATGCATAAAAATTTTCCCTGACGTTTCGCCTTCGACTGCGGAAGGCATCGTCGGAGGCGTGGTGGCAAACTGCAGGTAGAACGATGAGACATCAAAGATTTTAAAAATAACCAACCAATTGGTGAAAGCGTCTTCTGACAACAAGAAATTACTCCGTAAAACAGAGCCGTACCGTCCTAGACTCCTTGATTTCCCAACGTGCATAAACCGCAGGTACCTCCGAGGCCTATAGTGAGCGCTATAGGATCTCCAACCCTTGAGTTGGCAAGACACCTGCCCTTGTTGCTCCAGTCTTATGTTGGTGGAACATACAGTCACATTAAGAATTCATCTCACTTCATCGACATAATTATCGTGGGTCCTGTCATATCCTGGTAGTTTTGATGTGGTATCGTTGTTTACCACGATTACGCTGAACGAAACTATTTCTTGTTCAAACAACTTAAGTGTATGCTGCCTGGTGACGTCGTCGACAACCGCCGATATTTCGGCAGGAGGACACCCTGCCATTCTCAAGGCACAACTGCACTTAAGGAAGCAATGTGCAAGGGTATTTAATACCTCGGTTTGCAAAGGGTAAACAAGGAAGATAACACACAGTACAAGTCACTGCAGAGTCAACAACCAAAGATGACCAAACATCAAAAATATCGATAGTGACTTAATCAACAGGTGAGGCAGCATTAATTTTATCCCCCTGTTTTTTGACGAGAGACAGTGCCGGATTCGAAGCAGAATTTAAACAAAAGCCACCATCTCTGTTTATAAGGTCGCTTGCTAGTTTAATTTCAACAGCTTCCTTAATAACACTATCCCAATAGGTGGAGGTGCATGCCAGGATCTCCGTGCTGTTGTATTCCATAGGATGACCGATGTCAAGACAGTGTTCTGCAACAGCGGATTTGTTTGGCTGTTGTAAGCGCGTGTAACGTTTATGTTCAATACACCGGTCTTCCACAGTCCTGATTGTCTGACCAATATATGTGACATGCCACAACTGCAAGGAATACGATATACACCTGCCTCACGCAAACCAAGATCATCCTTTACGGACCCCAACAGAACCTTTATCTTAGAAGGTGGTCGAAAAACACATTTCACATCATATTTCCGCAAAATACGACCAATCTTGTTGGAAATACTTCCTGCGTAAGGCAAAAAGGCCATAGATTTAGGTGCCACTTCATTACTATCGTCACTCACCCGTTGCACAGAAGGCTGATAGCGCAATGCATGTTTTATCTGTCTCTCACTATAACCATTCTGACGAAAGGTCTCCTCGAGATGGGACAACTCAGCTGACAAACTTTCAGGGTCTGAAATGACATGTGCCCTGTGAACCTTTCGTCAGCATGGTTATAGTGAGCGGCCACGGCACATCAGCCCGGGCGTATCAAGCAATGATAATAAGTAATGTTTGTAAATATATATGACTTAACTAGTATGGTTATCGGTCCGTAGGTTTATAAAGTACTTAAACGACCTTAAACTAACGGAAGGACAACACACACCCATGCCCGAGGAAGGTGTCAAATCTCAAACGGCAAGAGACTCCGGACTCCGCCGCAAGGTGCCTTAGAGCGCACGGCCATTGCACCGCGACGGAAAAGGATAATACAGCTGGATAGATGACAAGGGTTTTCATTCGATGACGGCAGATGCCACCTGCGGGACAGTAGATGCACTCATAATACAGGGTGTCCAGAAAAGGGCTCACTGATTCCAAAATTAAATATCTCGAAAACAAAGATCGATAGAGGAATGCAGTAAACGGTATGTTTATTGTGAAAGCTGTAAGAAGTTCATACAGCAGTTTGAAATACTAGTTACAAAAGCTGCTAACAGATGGCGCTGTACGCTGTACAGCTCATATCAGCATACATCTGTTAGCAGCTTTTGTAACTATTTTTTCAAACTGCTGTATAAATTTCTTATAGCTTTCACAATAAACATACCGTTACTGCATACCTCTATCGATCTTTGTTTTCGAGATATTTAATTTGTTTTAATCAGGAAATCCTTTTCTGGACACCCTGTATAAGGCAAAGTTTTCAAGCACGATTTAATATTCCGAAAGGACCCGATGCGAAAACCATTCATACGCCTTGTTGCCCTAGAACTCTCTTCTAACCTATGGTGCTCTAGCACCAGAAAAACGCGTTGTTGAATGGAGAACGCGGTTTTAATCTCTTCCTTCGGTACGCTAACCTCCTTTCACGTTTCAATAGTAGAACTGATCGCTCTGGGATTCGGATCACTATTTATTCCACGCATTACATATGGCGATTACAGCGCCATCTGGTAGCAACTTTTGTAACTATCATTTAAAACTGCTGTATGAATTTCTTACAGCTTTAACAATAAACATACCGTTTACTGCATTCCTCTATCGATCTATGTTCTCGAGATATTTAATTTTGAAATCAGGGACTCCTTTTCTGGACACCCTGTTGTTTCGCCATCGTACCCCACGGCGTAACGGAAGGCAGTGGAGCAGTGTGACGACGGGTCCGGTCGCGGCACCCAGACTGCCCGCCGAGAAGCTGGACACCTCAGGGCCGTATGTCAGAGCATGGGCTACGAGCGCGTCGTCCACTTCTCAGCCCACCTGTGGCTAATGTGGCAATGGATAGTGGGACGACGCAAAGCAGTGATTCTCATTCATTATGAGCCTGCCCCCAAACTGTCTTTACTTTAAAGTAAAGTTTTCACTATAAAAGCATAGAAATTATTTATGGCGGGCCTACAAAGTTAAGCTTCGTTTAACCATGGATAGACTTCGCTTCCGATTTTTTGCCGCCCAGTAACACACACAAAATAAAATAAAAAGTCAGTAAGTTCTTCCTCTCTAAGAAGGTCTAACACTCAAAGAGGAATTAAGAGTTCATTTAACAAATAGGTTCATGTGCGCAAGAACCAGGAGTCGCGAACTAAAAAATTTTCTAAACTTTTTTCATATATGGGCCTGCAGCAGTGAGTATATCATAATGTGATATTTTTAAGAAGTATAATAACCTTTACTGCTGCTTATTAGCTTAATTTATTTATACACTACAGTTGTTTCGCCGTATTTGGCATTGTCAAGTCGTATTCCATTTGTTGCTAACAAACACACACACACACACACACACACACACACACACACACACACAGCATCTGTACCTCTATATTATTTTTATAGGTACCTTTCTTAGAAAGTCGTTTTCTTAATAATTTTTAATGTAACGACTTTCTTATTTGACAGCTGTTTTGATGCTATGTGTTTACAAAGATGTTTTCCTCTCAAAAGATACTACAAGATGAATAAGAATTTCATGAGTTACTGCAAGAGTTTCTGAAGTTGGTTACCTCTATTTTTTTCTTTAAACCAACGATAATATCTAAATGAACTCTCGTAACTAACAATCTCTTTTAAAAGAGATTGTTAGTTACAACATTATTTCAAGGAATTTTTATCCCATAACTTATTACAAAGAGAAATTAAATTATATTTCAAATATATGTATTCTTTGATCACGACGCAACTGCGGGCTTCAACAACACCGCCTAGAAGACAACGCCTCACAACTAGACTTACGCATAATAGTACGCGATCGGAAGCGCTCGCTTTAGTTCGCGGCTCGGCTCGAACTAGTTCGTTCTTGCCGCGGTGGAGTAGCCGAGCGGTCTAAAGCGCCTCGCTGCGGAGCGCGCGGTTGCTCGCCGTGGAGGTTCGAGTCCTCCCTGGGGCATGGGTGTGTGTGTTTGTCCGTAGTTTGTAAGCTACGGACTGATGACCACGCAGTTTGGTCCGATAGATTTACAGACATTTGAACATTTTTTGAGTTCGTTCTTTTAGTTCGTCCGCTCCCAGTGACGGCTGAGCGGCGTGGTCTGCGCATGCAGGTGGAGGGAGAAGTTCCCCCACCTAGCTGCTTCATGCGCTTGCTGCTTGAGCCGCTAACGATATCACGCAAACCAAAAGAATCAGTTTGTGGATAATTTCTCGCGTTTAAGTTTAGAGTTATATCTATATCTTGCCATTATCGAATTTATTAGTGAGATATTGCTGAGTGCAGAATACCTCAAAACATAAATTTTGTAGCACTGCTAGCAGGCCGACGCTCACCTCGAAATGACTCATCAGCAGAAGGCAAACACGTGATTTTTAATTCTGCTACGCGCCCTCTCGCTATTGCGGGTCGGTCTTCGGAAAAGAATCCAACGAACTACGGAGCGAGATACGTTTGGCATAATGGTTCGCGACCGGTAACGGATGTTTTAGTTCGCGACCGATTGCACATATTATAGTTCGCGCATATATTAGTTTGCCACCGGTCGCGCATATTTTAGTTCGCGACCGATCGCGCATATTTTAGTTCGCGGCCGGTAGCTCTCCTTTTAGTTCGCAGCTCCTTTGCGAAGTAGGTTGCTCTTTTTAGTTCGTCAGCTCTTTTTGGCTTTGGCTACAGCTTTTTCTTTTGTTATGACAGCTTTTTAAAATAATGCTCAGTGTTGACCAAACGTGTGCTATTACCCGTATTTTTGGGCAATGTCTATGAAACTACAGCTGAGCTGCATCTCAGCTCGAAATGACGCTAACTGGCGGAAGGGAATCACGCCATTCTGCGTGCTCTCGCGTCCTCTCGCTGTTCCCCATGACTCTTCGGAAAAGGAGCGGACGAACTAAGAGGCGAGGGATCTGCGAACTAGTTCACGTAGTTCGCCTGTGGGAGCGCTCTTCCAACTAGTTCGTTCGCAAACTACACAAGACTACTGCTAACAGCTGAAAGCAAGGGGAAACTACAGTCGTTAATTTTCCCGTGCACGTGCAGCTCTACTGTGCGAATATATGATGATGGCGTCTTCTTGGATAAAATAGTCCAGCATTCGCGGGGGCGGGGGCTACACAGGACAATGTCGTCATCAAGAAAAAAAAAAAAAAAAAAAAAAAAAAAAAAAAAAAAAAAAAAAAAAAGCTGGCATTCTACGGATAGGAGTGTGCAAAGTTCTACCCCTTAATTTGGTAGCCTCGTAGCGGCCGGCCAGTCAGCTTGCGTCCGCCGCCTCTCGGTGTGACGTAGGCACGGCCAGTTGTCAGGCCTTGTCTTCTAGGCGGCGTTGGCTGCAGTTCCTCCTTAAGCCGCATGGCCGTCGACTCGCAACGGTTGGTGGTCAGCAATCACATCTTTGCTTCCGGCGTAGAGGGCTCTGCTGACCGCGTTGTGACGCTCTCGAAAAGACATAAAACGGAAGATACAAATAGAAACTTTTAAATAAGCGATTTATATAAATTAATAACACTATTTTTGGACATGTAATCAAATAACGGAAGTTAACGCTTACCTGGCAAACTGAGCTTATAAAGCGGCTTGTGATGAGGTGTAGGGCCTTGTTCCATTAGAAATGGCATACGGAACCTCGTCACTGGCGCCAGGAGTCGCGTCAGATAGTGTTTTGCAACGAATCCAAGTTCTGCTTGTTTCAAAATGATGGCCGAATTTTGATTGGCTGTAGGCAGGGAGTGTGGGGTTGGGGGGGGGGGGCGGTATCGCAGTGACTGCATTCGCAGAAGACATACAGCGTCACATTACCGATCGGTCCGGGCCGAGCCGAGCCGACAGATTAAACACATTATTTTCAATGGCGCTGTTCACACTGCCGGCCGGGCCGAGAGGACTCCGCTTCAGCCGGCTCACGCCGAGCCGACGACATTCGGAATGTTTAATATTTCCGGCGCGAGGCGACTGGGCTATGCTATTGCTTCTGCAGCACTAGCATCTCACGTCTCCAGCCTGTTTTCAAGTCTATTTGAAATGATAGCTTTTTCTTAAAATAAAACTTGTGAAAATATGTTATTTTTATTTTTTCTTGTATTACTATTAATTCTCTAAAATGAGTACAAAATTCAAAAATGTTTTTTTTTAATCGGTACTCATAAAGAAAAACCCTCCTAAATGTCAGTCGAAATTTATGGGATGAGTAGTCACTACAGTGTGATAACAACAGAAACAAAATAACAAAATCAATTAACTGTTAGCTGGACCTAAGTAGACGGCAATGAACGACTTTTGGTCTCCACCGTGTTACCTTCGATCTTCAGTTGACAGTGGGTGAGGATACCTTGCTGCTAGGGACAAGCTCACCAAGAAGCAAAAAACAAAACAAGACAAGAAACAAACTGTTTTGCTGTTTTTTTTTTAATCGGTACTCATAAAGAAAAACCCTCCTAAATGTCAGTCGAAATTTATGGGATGAGTAGTCACTACAGTGTGATAACAACAGAAACAAAATAACAAAATCAATTAACTGTTAGCTGGACCTAAGTAGACGGCAATGAACGACTTTTGGTCTCCACCGTGTTACCTTCGATCTTCAGTTGACAGTGGGTGAGGATACCTTGCTGCTAGGGACAAGCTCACCAAGAAGCAAAAAACAAAACAAGACAAGAAACAAACTGTTTTGCTGTTTTTTTTTTAATCGGTACTCATAAAGAAAAACCCTCCTAAATGTCAGTCGAAATTTATGGGATGAGTAGTCACTACAGTGTGATAACAACAGAAACAAAATAACAAAATCAATTAACTGTTAGCTGGACCTAAGTAGACGGCAATGAACGACTTTTGGTCTCCACCGTGTTACCTTCGATCTTCAGTTGACAGTGGGTGAGGATACCTTGCTGCTAGGGACAAGCTCACCAAGAAGCAAAAAACAAAACAAGACAAGAAACAAACTGGCACTCGCTGCTCCTTTTTTACTGACCTGACCTGTAGTGTCTGAGAAACATCGAAGTACCATTGAGACACAGAAAATTGTCAACAGATGATACAGCAAAATGTTCGTAGAAATGCAGTGCCCCTCAGACAGCTTCTTAACAAAATAAATATATAATAAAATTCTGAGACCTGTGTTGTTATTTGAAAGTGGAGATGGGTTGAAATACAGTACAACGTGTCCAACATAAATCTGGTAATTCTCACGAAAAATGTTCAAATGTTTGTATAGTCTATGAGACTTAACTACGGGGTCATCAGTCCCTAAACTTGCAAACTATTTATGAACTACTTACGAACTAGGAGGGCACAAATATCCATGCCCGAGGGGCCGTGCAGACCGTGACTGGAGCGCCTCAGTCTCCTCGGCCACCGCGGCCGGCAAATTCTCACGTATGCCAACACTTGCAACATCCCTTATAAGGAGGTAACTACATGTTTTTAATGTTACTTTTATCTATTCTATTTTACTTAGTTCATTCTTACTTTAATCTCGGGCGTGAGTATGTTACTTTTATGTGGGACAAGCTGTATACAAATATTTTTACCTTGTGGTATGACATTTTTCGAGAGCTACAAACGAGGAAAAATGACTAAATATGGCTCAGGCATAGATGTCCCTAGAACTTCAGTATAATTTTCGGCTTCTTCCTTTTATCATTTCCAACTATAAAGGCAATAAGTATAATGTCAGAAAATTTTATTTGAGCATAACAGATCATTGTCAATTGTAATCGGTAGCCAGCCAAGAAAAAATAGTTAACACATCACGACACACGTGGCCAGCAATTCAGCGTTGCAGCGCTTCACGCTACGCCCAACACCTGCCGAGATTACTTGAGAAAGGAGGTAGATATCAGTGCAACTACCATTTCAAAAAGTTTTCTGTACTTTTAGCTCCATTTCACTCGCTATAATGTATGGTCTAAAATGCTTACAACAGTAAGCTGCCCGCTATCCAACTTTTTCAATACACAATTTGTAAAGGAAACGCACGCACTTGACAAATAGCTCCATTTGAAAACGACTGTTACGAATAATGAAAAGGTGAATGCTTTATTAGAAAGCTGAGATATTTTACGAACTTGTGTCCAAAAATCAGATTTTTTCACTGCATACTTTCATCAAAATCGAGTGAAAAGCGCAACGAAACTAAAAACTCGCGTGGAATGAAAAGTAGACATTTTATTTTTGGCCAGCTTTAGGCTACGGTAGTAACACTTGTAAGGAAAGAAAAAATTTTAAAATTATAGAATAGGAGAAAGGTGTTTATTTTATTAAAGAAAAGTGTGAGTGGAGGTAAAAAAATTAGTTTTACGTGTTATTAACTGTGGTGGCTGTTGTAATGTTTGAGCAACATACCAAATCTGACCTTAATTTTGTAGTTGATTACGTTAAACTCGTGATTAATGCAAGTGGTGTAGTTAAATTTTGAAATTATTTAACAAGACAATTAGTGTAATTAACAAATACTATGGCCCTATCTAACAAACTTTTCAAAAGATCACTCACCTTTCCTTTCCTTACAAAATCTTCTACAGAGACTGTGCACACACAGATAGCAGAAATTAACTTACTCCGTCTGTCCAATGCGTACGACTCAATTAGTATGCTAATGGTACTGATAATTTATGAACAGTAGGATTTTTAACATCAAGTGATTGGCAAGTGGTTGCAGTCCAACCACTATAGTCACTATCTGATAAAATTAAGTGACTCAAGCAAATAGGAAATTTAAGTAAATCAGTCTTAATTAATGCTATGCATACGACATTAGTACGAGTTTGGTTCTTTATACGATAGATGTGGCGGTGGCTATTATTGTTGAACTCAGTGCAAAACGAAATAGAAAAATTATTCATTAATTCAACTATCTATTATCTTCTACCATCAATTTTAGCAAAAATATCTCAACTGAAATTATTATTACAGTCTCTAATAATTAATGACACTCACTTGATTGTAAAATTGTGTAGTAATATTATTCGTGCATTATTGAGGATTGTCATACTAATCATGTGTGGTTAATTAGTTGTTCAAATAAGTTAGCAAAAGTACTGTCTAATGTTCTTGTATTTTATCAAAATTTAAACATGCATTCACAGTGAACTACAACCAATAGCATTTAACTTATTTATCAGTCCAGCGACGTGGTACTCTGCAGGCATATAAATGGTACATGAATTCATTCAGAAATCATTTTGATGGTGGCTCCTCCTTTGGCAGCTTGCTAGCAGTTCGCCGTGATGCTTCGCGAATCGCGTAATTAATCACGACCGTTAGCGTCCGCGATGACGCTACCGCGTTTCGGACGTCTGGGACGGTTACCGAACACGTAACGAATTTCTGCCTCAGCAGAACGAAAGAATAAATGTTCCATTAAGATCAATTCTTACTTCACTTATGTTCACTGGTTTCACATAAACTTTCACACTAGAAGTGGGCCTTTGCGATCGTCTTTTGACAGCTCGAAATTTAAATGAAAATAAAGGCTTAACCATGCATCTGACACGAAAATTGAATAACCTAATTGGTAGAGGGGAAAATTCTCCGCAACTTCGATCTATTTTTTTTCATATCTTGCATCGTTGCAGAGATATTTGCCAAAATAACGGTGATTTGACGATGTCTGTCTGGCTGTAACGTATTCCCAATTTTTAGGTCGAACCGTTCAACCGATCAGTACCAAATTTTACAGATATAATTGTTGGCTACCAGAGACCAGAAACTCGCTTTTTGAAATATTTCGGACAAGAAATACGTTAGTAAAAAAACAAAAACGCCGCTTGTAACGTAATTTTAATTGCAAATAAACTTTTTATCTGGCACGAAAATTGAATAAACGAATTTGTAGAGCAGAAAATTCCCTACTAACTTTGTTCCCTTATGTTTTTGTCATATCTCGTATGTTTTTAGAGATATTTGCAAAAATAACGGAGTTTTGACACCCTCCATTGAATTGACGAAAACCAGCCATTCGCAGATGTCACGTGACATTCGTCGCCCAGAACTCTGTCTGGCATACGCCAGCTTGCGTTGCGCTTTTGATGATTTTCTTATTGTAACTTACACGGTGTCATTTCAAAGCAATGGCGCACTGAAGAATTAACAAAAACACGTCGCCCTTCGTACGATAAATCATAATATAGTGTCTACAAATGCCACTTTAGCATCAGTTAACAACGACTATCAGTAGTATAAGATTAAAGACCACAACTCGTAACTGGCAGCTGTAGCGCAGTGGGCCCTGTGTTGCGATGTGACGCTGGAGGTCCGTAGTTCGAAACCTGCTGCTCCCTAAATTTTTTTTCCTTAAATGGTTTCGGACATTCTTATTAATTAATTTTTTGTTATTTAGATTATTATTTTGGTCCAAAATGTTTGAAAAAAACTTATAAAAATACAAATCTAAAGTGGGCCGTAAAACACGTCAGTGCGATTTTTTCACAGGCAAACCGAAGCTTGTAACGAAAAAATAAGTTCATAAATGGATGTGGGGTGGTCTTATATACTGTCAAAAGTTTTTTACGGCGTCAAAATTTGAAAAGTTGATTTCACCCCGTTTTTCGTCTCGGTTCGGCCCGGCGCGCTGTGTGAACACGCAGGCCGACGGCGCGGGCCGACTCAGTACCAGCCGGCTCGGCTGGGACCGGCCGGCAGTGTGCTGCTTGAGGGTACCACCGCACTCTGCGATAGGTGCGTTTCCAAGACATTGTGAGCAGTTCGACCTACGCGAATGACGTCCTGCAGCCACGCCCCTTCTGTACGACAGCCAGACGCCGCAGTGCTCGACCGCTCGCTGCTGCCCCAGCCCTCTAGGTGCCAGGGCGTCAGCCGCTGCCCTGGACCACCAGACCACTAGACTTGTCACCAGCAGGACGTGTGTGCGACGGGGTGGAGCGACGGGCGCAGCTCTAGCGGCCGAGCCACGCTCCACGCCTCTCCTCTCCTCTCCTTTGACTTCTCGTCAACTTTTGTCACAGAAGATACGTAGCGGTAGAACGACACCTGTCCTGCCAAGAGTCATTATTTATGCTCCATAGATCCGAATTTTGAGCGTTACTACGATTCCTGCTGATTTTCATAGTTCTTGCAATTAAAATCCAACATCTGTGCCCGTCCTTAAATTTTCATTTTACGAACTTCGATATGATCGGGCGTTCCACAGGGCAGTGTTATTGGTCCTCTCCTGTTTCTTATTTACATAAACGATTTAGGGGAAATCTAAGTAGCACTCTTAGGCTGTTTGCAGATGACGCCGCCATATACCGTCTAGTAAAATCATCTAAAGATCAGAAACAAACTGCAGAACGATCTGAATAAGATATCAGTATGGTGTAGATATTGGCAATTGACTCTAAGTCGTCCACATGAGTACGAAAAGATATCCGTTAAACATTGTTTACAAGATAAATCAAAAGTGAAATTGAAAAATTTCAGTCTTAAAGAAACATCTGAGTGATTTCGAAATAGAATAAAACGTTACTGGGTTTCCGTCAGCGTCAAGCGGTTAAAACTCCACGAGCCAAGCACTCCTTGGCCATTGTCAAGTGGTATTGACTGCCTAGTACTCGTTCAGTGACGGAAACATATGAGTTTCCGATGGTCGGTAGAGTCCAAGCTGGTGAGGTACGCCTCCAAAATAACTGGGTGCTGGTATTCTGTGTCCTGGCTTGTTGGTTGTCCTTGCGGTTTGCGTCGTCTTGGTAATCCTAGTTGTGCATGGCTCCTAATTGGAGCGAAGCAGGTGGGGCCACCTGGTGGCATTCAGTCTCTGCACTCTGTGGCCAAGTGCGCGGATGAGGGCGTTCGGCGACCGAGCAGCTTTCTGATAGAAGAGCTTCGCAGCCTGCCGGAATCTGGCTTGGATCGGAGGAATTTCCGGTACTCGTAGGAGTATCTCCGGTGGGACCGCCGCATACTCGAAGATGGGGCGGATGAGTGTGGTGTAGACAGCCACACCAAGCTGGGGCGGTAGAGTGGAGGTCGGGTTGGAAACGGGTAGAGGTCCCTCAGCCGGCCCCGAGCTCTGCCGATGACGTCGTCCACGTGTTGTTGCCAGGTAAGCCGCCTGTCGAGCGTTACTCCCAGGTACTTAGCGTCTTGCCCCATGGAACAGCTGTGCCTCGTACCGAGAGTCGTGGCAGGTCGGCTGCAACACGTTTGCTGGCGATTATGAGCGCCTGCGTCTTCGCCCCATTAAAGCTGAGCCTCCATTTGGTGGCCCATCGACTCAGCTCGTTCCATGCTCGTTGCAGCCGAGTTCCTAGTGTGCGGGCGTTCATGCTGAGGGAGAAGAGCGCCGTATCATTCGCTTAGAGGGCGAGGTGCACCCTGTCAATCCGTGGCATGTCCGCAGTGTACAGTATATACAGAATTGGCCCCAAGACAGAGCCTTCGGGGACTCCAGCACGAATGGGTCGTCTCGTCGGAAGTTCCTCAGTGCGCACCTGGAACGTCCTGTCGTGGAGATATGACCGAATTAATCAGACGTGCGGCAGGGGCAGGCCAAGGTCCAGCAACGTGATGAGTAAACCGTCATGCCAGACGGAGTCGAACGCTCGTGAAACGTCGAGGAATACCGCCCCAAAGTATTCCCGCCGTTCGGTCGCATCGAGGGCCTCTTCCACTAAGCGGAGCAGCTGGTGGGTAGTGGCATGTCCAGGTGGGAAGCCGCATTGTTCGTCCGGAAGGATGTTTTCTTGCCGGATGTAGTCCATGAGACGCTTCAGATATATTCGCTCAAACACTTTGCTAATAGCTGGTAAAAGGCTGTTGGGCCGATAGTTGCTGGGTAGGCGATGGTCCTTCCCTGGTTTAGGAACTGGTACTACTTCAGCATGTTTCCAGGCCTGGGGGTAATGTCCCGTTCGCATGATGTCAGTGAACATTGCTGCGAGGTTCGTTGAGGCTTCCGGCGGCATCTGTCGCAGCATTTCGTTGGTGAGCTGGTCGGGGCCTCCAGCTACTGCCTAGTGGCTGCAAGTACGGGCTTATACACACTAACTGCCGGCTGTGATGTCAGTGGTGCCCCGCCACATCGCCATATGTGAGCTTGCCTGTGCTCCGTGTCCGATGCGCCGGCTTAAACTCCGCGCACGCAGAATGCCACGCCGCGCTGAGCTGTTCATTTTTCAGCTTTGCCCAATCGCAGTTGATGTCATATATTCTATGAATATTTGCCCATTTCCTTGAGCCGGATACTAGTCAGCATTTCAATTAAAAAAAAAAAAAAACAGCTTTGGTGCAATACACACACACACACACACACACACACACACACACACACACACACACACACACACACACACACACATATATATATATATATATATATATATATATATATATATATATCTTTCCTAGACTATTCATTTTCGTTGGTAAAACAGTCCAATAAAGCTCTGCATGACGAATTAATGCATTCGTTGTAAATGTCACTTAACGAAAACCTAATTACTAATATTCTACTCTTTAGTGGTCAGTAAGAGACAAAACAGTAGTTTCTGCATGACATTCTAAGATGTAAGCCGTAGTATAAAGACTACAGGGAGAAGTTAGGCTATATAAACGTACCTTTTCAGCTATGCTTATAAAATCTAACAAACTGGGAATAAACATACCTTTCAACAAGGGATCTGATTCCCACGCCGTCGTGAATGTAGGGGAATATTTTTCTCTCTTGAAGCCATAGTCACTTGAATACACACACACATACACTTCCAGCGTATTCAACTTCAGTTCACAATCGCCAATGTAACAGAAGTACGGTACAGTAGATGTTGCAGAAGCGTCTTTAAAGGAGGGCAGTGCCAACGAAAATACAACAATGAAGTATTTCATTGTAAGGTAGGGCTCAACAAATTTTGATAGGTATGCGTTATTCATGTCTGAGAAGCCCCTAAAAATTCCCCTCAAAGAACACTTCCCCCTAATTTCCCCCTGAAGTACAAATCCCTTCAAATTCCCCCCAGGGCAGCAGAACCTCCTAAATTTAGGGGAAAAACCCCCAAGTTGGCAACACTGTAATCACAACCTTACTTCCCGGCAACAATACTACCACCGTCTCCAATATCGATAGTACTGCCATCGAAAAATAAGCCTGCAACCAAAGATAAATGACCCATGCCTGACTAGCTTAACTCTGGGCTCAAATTCGCGGTACATTTGAATATGAAATGTATACCTTCCCATAGCATGTATATTACAGTGTTATCACATGAGAAAGCAGTCATGAACTGACACTCCCTCAAATTATACACGTAACTGGCCTAGCTGTTTAGTCCCCTCCAAAAACCCAACAACAACAACACCTAACTGGTAACATAATTACAACTGCGTTTAATCGTCTTTTAGTATTTCTTTTGTGATTTTAGTTTGACGCAACACACCTACTCAGTATGTTCTGTGTGTTCACCGGCGAGGTGTTTGGCTGCCACCAGTGTCATCTCTGGTGCCGGCAGGGATGATGCTCTCCAGGCGAGCTGCGCTGTTAACATTGAAACACACAAATATAATTTTTTAAATGTACTTTCTTCTGACCTGCAAACTGAGCTGATCGATCTGCTTCCTGTGGCTTCAGTTTCGCGTAACCACGAACTCTGAGACCGGATGGCAGCCACAAAAGATGGCAGATAAATTCAGCGTGCATGGCTACACCACAGGATATCATCCGCGCCTCATACAAGTCCATGTCACCACGTGTACCGAGCAAAGTATCAGGCTCCGTCGCAGACCCTCAGGGCATGCGCTGAACTGAAGTGATCGAAATGCTAGTAAATTCTCCAGAACACAGCGAAGTACATGTCCTGTGACTGTGAAATTACTACGAGGCGCGTCCAGAAAGTAAGTTCCGTTTCAATTTATCTCCGCTGCAGCGCTGCGATTGCAGTTCCGCAAATGCGCTGTAGACGATTTGTATCAAATAGAAGAACGTGAGCCATTTGGAAATCGCTGTCAGTTACCTAAGCTTTGTTGTGCTTGTTTGAAATGTCGGCTTTGATTGAAAATCCCGCCGCCTGTGAAATCAGGTCGGTGATTCGGTTTCTGAATGCGAGGAAAGTGAAACCAAATGAAATTTATTGGCAAATTTGCGATGTTTACGGACCAAATGCTTCACGACAACGCACGACCACACACTGCAAATGTGACGAAAAACCTCCTACAGGATTTTGGCTGGGACGTGTTTGACCATCCTCCGTACAGCCCTGACCTCGCTCCTAGCGACTTTCATCTGTTCTTACATCTCAAGTCTTTCCTGGGCGGTCATCTCTTCACCAATGACGACGCGCTGAAAGAAACTGTTTCCAACTGGTTGAAGACACAATCGGCAGGTTTCTACGAAGAAGGTATACAAAACCTGGTGCCACGCTATCACAAATGCCTGCAAAATTTCGGCAGTTATGCGGCAAAGTAGTTTAAGAGTTGTAGAATTTTGTGCAATAAAAATTTCTTCTGTATCTGTGTACAATTTCATTTTATTAACAAACGGAACTTACTTTCTGGACACGCCTCGTATTTTTAGTCTTCCGAGATGTTATGTGTTCTCTGAACATGAGTATAGTTTTAAAATGATTCATTGAGCGGTGCAGTATTTCTTTGGGAATGGTTTCGGTCATTCGTATGGCTTTGGGTATATGTCAATTCCCATACAGCTAATTTTTTCTTCGATTATTTAAATAGTGTATCAAATTGATTATACCTACAATAAAACCCAATGAAACCGTCGTGAAAATGTTGGTTATTTTAGTAAGAGTCATCTTTACATTATGGGGCGGTACAACATGAAAACGGCCACAGCAGTTATGATTCAAAATTATCTTCTTTGTCTAATATATAAAGCAGAGTGTCCATATGTTTGTTTGTGTGTACGTGTTGCCTACAAATCTACAGTTTTGTTTCAATCTTTATGAAATTTTGTACGCGTAAGCTTCAATACATGAGGACGGTCGCCGTAAGTGTAAGAATCACGTACAACATATAGTTCAGGACATATGACGTCATAAACAATGAGATGCGTGAAAAACTGCTGCATTAAGCGACAATGCTGCTCATTGTCTCTTAAACCACTGGACCGATTTCAGCCAAATTTGGTACACATATTCCTTACGTGAAATAACAATTATTGCAAGAGTAAGAACCACATACGACACATGGTTCAGGAAATATAGCGTCATAAACGATATGAGTTACAAGAAACTACCTAATAATGCGACGAGAATGTATAAATATGCTATATGAGAATGACGCTACTTAGCGACTTAAAACAAACTTTAAACATAATTTCAAAGCTTTATTAAACTTTTTCTCGCTGACAACCATATCAAAATAGAGAAAGAAAAAAGTTTCCCGCTTACTACTTTTCCGCTGTTCATGGAGCAAAACTACGATATTCGGTATGACGTTGCTGTTTATAATTTCTACACTACAAATTGTAATCTCAGGAAATTTTACAGATAGTATACAGACATACAGCTGAATGTACCTTCGAAGTTGTATCACAGTACGACACGTACTTCATGAGATATGAGCACATAAACAGTAACGTTCCACTGTTCATGGACTAAAACTACTGCTTTCGGTAGGACGTTACAATTTATAATATCTAGACTACATATTGTAGCTACAGGAAATTATACAGACAGTATACACGCATATACTTGAGTGTACCTTCTAAATTGTATCACAATACGACACGAATTTCATGAGGTATGAGCTTATAAACAATAACGTTTTTTGGAAAATCGCCCCATCACGCACTAAGTTTTAATCTATTGCTTCTTTAATACTAATTGTATTCACAACAGATTTTACAGACATATAGCACTTATAGCAATGAATACATACCTGAAAAATTATACAATTGTACAACATATAACTCAATAAATATGAGATCATACGAATATTACATGTGAACGGCACTTATAAGTTTGTACATTATGCGAGGCAGCCTTACTTCTTATTTATTCTCCGGTAAATATAGCATGATTTTAGAAACAAGGAAATGGACGGACAGAGAAGGGATAGGAGAAGTTCTAACTCAAGGCAGGAATAAAGAAATAAATACCAGGGCAACGCCGAGATTTCAGCTAGTTTCTTATAATTTATTCTATTAAATCAACATTCCTTTCTAAATATGCACCATGCGAGTCATGATCTGTAATAAATTTCTGCCCTCGTGCGTCTCTGGTGTTGAATTTGTTTTGTGAGAGTTTTAATATTATTTCTTATAGTTACAACGAACAATTTATCCAGTTTATTTATCCAGTTAATCGCCGTTACGCGAATTCACGTGTGGATATGAATGCTAGTTGCTAGTCACTCTTCTGGGTGGAGGTTACCGTTCATACCTCCTATCACTTAACAATAAACCATTTACTTCTCTGCAAATGCAGCAGGCAGTCGCGTATGCAACAGCCCGGTTTTTCCCGTCGCACAAGCGAAACTTTCCTTCATTCATTGTAATAATGCTTTGTTCCTTATCAGCAGCGAACGGTAAACTGATGCCTTTGGTTACTGGCTTCGTAAATAACACGAGACCCCTGGTGATGCGAACAATACCTGTGAAGTGGGTGTGTCTGCTTTCCTTTTTAGCCGACCTTGTGGACAAACTCAATACGCATAGCGGGTATACGGCTTTTCTCTTACGCTAGGTGCTCTATTAAAAGGACACAAATCCCTATGTGTGATACTTGACTTGTATAACTTCCCCTTTTACCTGTGTGTGTCCGTCACCTTTATGCCTATTACTTACCTTCCTCTTGACGCCTTTCTCTGTATAGCTATATGAAAACTCAGTGTTGTTCGGGAATTAATTAACTCTACTTCCTTCCCTGTCCGCCTCTTCCTTTCTCCTCTGCCCCTTGCCCCCTCCCCTTCTCCTCCTCTTCCTCCTCCCCGCTCTATCCGCCCATCCATCTCCCTGCCTACGTCATTACCTCCCCTCTCTCTGCCAATCTCCTCCTTCCCTCTCGCTCTCTGTTGATTTCTCCCTCCTCTGCGTATGAAAAATTACAGATAACTCAGATTTCATGGTGATCGGTCAAACGAAGTATGCACTCAACTAGGTCAACGCCAGCTACTTCCCCCTCATAGACTGTACTATCTGCACATTATGTTTGCTTCCTTTTCAATAATATATAGTATGTCATAGACATAGCTTTAGAAATGCTTTCATAATGAAAGATTTGCATAAAACATGTCATACCCTATTGCAATCCTTTAGTGTCGAATTTCCAAATCAGTTAAGCCTAGAATTCCAACCGACAATTTTGCCAGTTTTACCTTCATTATTGCCTCATTAGTTTCAACAGCTCAGTGATCGTATTACCGTAGCTACGACAGATACGAAGCCAACACCTGCCACAGTTGTACTAGTTTTTATACAGGGTGTTACAAAAAGGTACGGCCAAACTTTCAGGAAACATTCCTCACACACAAAGAAAGAAAATATGTTATGTGGACATGTGTCCGGAAACACTTAATTTCCAAGTTAGAGCACGTTTTATTACTTCTCTTCAAATCACATTAATCATGGAATGGAAACACACAGCAACAGAACGTACCAGCGTGACTTCAAACATTTTTTTTTACAGGAAATGTTCAAAATGTCCTCCGTTATCGAGGATACATGCATCCACATTCCGTCGCATGGAATCCCTGATGCAGCCCTGGAGAATGGCGTATTGTATCACAGCCGTCCACAATACGAGCACGAAGAGACTCTACATTTGGTGATGTTTGATGTTTGTAAAGCTTATGGGACTTAACTACGGGGTCATCAGTCCATAAACTTACAAACTACTTATGAACTACTTACGAACTAGGACGGCACAAATATCCATGCCCGAGGGGGGATTCGAACCCCCGACCGTAGTGGCTGTGCAGACCGTGACTGAAGCGCCTCAGTCTCCTCGGCCACCGCGACCGGCTCTACATTTGGTATCGGGGTTGCGTAGACAAGAACTTTCAAATGCCCCCGTAAAGGAAAGTCAAGAGGGTTGAGGTCAGGGGAGCGTGGAGGCCATGGAATTGGTCCGCCTCTACCAGTCCATCGGTCGCCGAATGTGTTGTTCAGAAGTGTACGAGCACGTCGACTGAAATGTGCAGGAGTTCCATCGTGCATGAACCACATGTTGTGTTGTACTTGTAAAGGCACATGTTCTAGCAGCACAGGTAGAGTATCCTGTATGAAATCATGACAACGTGCTCCAATAAACGTAGGTGGAAGACCTTGAGGCCCAATCAAGACATCACCAACAATTCCTGCCCAAACGTTTACAGAAAATCTGTGTTGATGACGTGACTGCACAATTGCGTGTGGATTCTAGTCAGCCCACACATGCTGATTGTGAAAATTTACATTTAAAGAGAAATACTAAAATGAGCTCTAACATGAAAACTAAGCGTTTCCGGACACATGTCCACATAACGTATTTTCTTTCTTTGTGTGTGAGGAATGTTTCCTGAAAGTTTGGCCGTACCTTTTTCTAACACCCTGTATGGCAACTAGCGCTGCCGATGATGAGGAGATCGAAGACATGTATGAGGAGCTAAAGGCATGGAGACGGAATCTTTATTCCGTTAGGTCTGGAATTCATAGTAGGAAATGGAAGTCAATGAAGAATTGTAGCTATATATGGATCGGGGGAAACGAATGAAACGTTATGCCACCTAGTAGAATTTTGCACAAAGCATAATGTAATCACTAGAAACATTTGTTTCAATGCTCACGAAACAAGATTATATACGTAAAAGCGACAAAGAGATACCTGATAGTACCAGATTGATTTTATAACAATAATATGCAGATTTAGGAACCATGCCTGTAAGACATATCCGGGGGCATATGTAAACTCTATATCTTACTGGTTACGAATTGTAGCATAAAATTGAAGAAACTGCATAAAGGTAGTAAATTAAGGAATGGGACTGGATAAATTGGAGGGACCTGATATTCTTGACGGTTTACGAGTTAGCTTTTAGGCATCGATGATCGGAAAGAGGGGGGTGGGGGTACTATGGAAGAAAATGAATGGGTTGCTTTGAGAGATGAAATAGTGATAGCCAGAAGTTGCAAGAGTCGTAGGGCATGAAAGCGATGCATTCGTTGAGAAGGGAGTGAGGCAAGATTGTAGCCCGTCCCCTATGTTATTCAATCTGTAGATTGATCAAGCTATAAAGGAAAGCAAGGACAAATTTGTAATATAAAGTTCTGGGAGAACAAATAAAAATTGGGGGTTTGCCGATAGCATTCTAATTCTGTCAGAGACAGCAAATCACCTGCAAGAGCAGTTGATCGGAATGGACAGTGTCTTCAAGTAAGCGTATAAGATGTGCATTAACAAGAGCAAAAGAAGGATAATAGAAGGTAGTGCAATTAAATCAGGCGATTGTGGGGTAATCAGATTAGGAAATGAGACAAGAAATGTTATAGATGAGTTTTGTTTCTTGGATAGTATAGATGTGATATAAAGTACACAATAGCAATGCGAAGAAAAGTATTTTTGAAGTAGATAAATTTCTTAACATAAAATATTAAGTGTCAAGAAGTCTTTTCTGAAGGCATTTGTGTGGAGTGTAGCCTTGTACGGAACTAAAACGTGGACTAGAAATAGTTCAGACAACAAGAGGATTAAAGCTTTTGAAATTTCGAGAGAAGTTGAGTAGATCGCGTAACTAATGAGGAGGAACTAAACAGAATTGGGAACAAAAGAAATTCCTGGCATATCTGGACTCAAATTAGGTATAGATAGTGGGACACACTCTCAGACATCAAGAAATCGAGGGTTTAGTTTCGGAGGGTAGTGTGTGGGGTAAAAATCGCAGAGGGAGACCGAGAGGTGAATACAGTAAGCAGGATCGAAAGGATGGTGGTTGCCATTCTTATTCGAAGAGGAAGAGGCTTCCGCGGAAAATGCGACTGCAAAATTCAAAAATCACTTGATTAATAGTGTTTCCCTACAAACAGTACGGATGCAGCTTAACATTTATGGAAGGTATTTCAAATTTTCTTGTTTGCCTACAAACCAATTCTATTGGATCGAACTGGATTTGAAAAATTCGCATTAATTCTACCTGTTTTCTTTTATCATCTCATCGCTGTTTTACATCAAAGCTGGGTTGAAATGGCCACCAGAAATATAAGATTTGAAATTAAAAGTAATACAGATAAAATGTTAAGACATATCACCACCTACTTTGTATAGGTATTGCATAGAAATTTCTCAAGGAGAAATTATTTTGAACGAAGTAGGTAAGTAAATTTGAACTGTGTACGTCAGAAAATGAGCTAAATAAGATTACAATTTTAAACATGGCTGTTAGTGACAGCAACCGTTTGTCAAAATATAAAATAATCACTTGAGAAACAGCTCTTCGGTTGCAGAAGTTTTGGTAAAATATTTACTTTACCATGGTTTCTGATTCATTAGGGGAGCCTTAATCACAAGTAAAACAGTTTTTTACCTATGAATAATTTTTTTGTCATAATTAATAACATTTTGAGATTGAGCTACATTTTTGCTGAGAATATTTCAAACATCATGTGCTATTCTGCTCTGCTTTGATTTTTCAATTTTAACAATATCTAGACCAGTTTTAAGATCGACAATGAGGTTTTCAATAACATTATGGTCAGATAAATTAGGTTTGACGTTATACTTTAAACCTTTTTCTAATAAAGAGATTTCATCTTTAGTAAAAGTAATGTTGGTTATGTTTAAAATTCTTTAAAAAACTTATGGTAACTTTTTAAAAAAAAATATCTGTGCGCTGTGACTTTTTAACAGGTAGGAGGCGAGGTAGATTACGCAACTTCTTTATGTGTCAGTTACAAATGGTTTGCCTTTTGCCTGTGCACTTCTATATTCTCGTTAATTTGAAGAGAAAGTACGCTCTAAACGAAGAAGCGTAGTATGTTTACATGGAACTTACAAAATTGTTTCGTAACAATTTTCAAATCGATGATTTTAGGTGTCAAATTAACGAGAGTATAGAGGTGCACAGACAAACAGTAAACGTTTTGTAACAGACACATAAAGAAGTTGCGAAATCTACCTCGCCTCCTACCTGTTAAAAAGTCACAGCGCACAGATAATTTAAAAAAAAAGTGACCATAAGTTTTTTTAATAGAATTTTAAACGAAACGAGCATTATTTTTTAGTAAAGATGAAATCTCTTTATTAGAAAAAGGTTTAAAGTATAATGTCAAACCTAATTTATCTGACCAAATGAAAGGAGACCAAATAGCACATGATGTTTTCAATATTCTCAGCAAAAATGTAGGTCAATCTCAAAATGTTATTAAGGATGACAAAATTTTTTATTCATAGGTAAAAAACTGTTTTACTTGTAATCAAGGCTCCCCTATTGAAGCAGAAACCATGGTAAATATTTTACCAAAACTTCTGCAACCGAAGAGCTGTTTCTCAAGTGATTATTTTACTAAATAATATTAGTAAATATTTTCAGAGCGGTCCATGATTCCAGGTGAGGTTTGTTACCGGTGTCATAGGTTCCTATAGACTTCTAAGTTTTCGAGTTCTCTCCAGTTGGTGCCAAAAGGTGTTTTCAGTAAATTATTAACGTCGTTTATTTTTGCTGGAGCCATTGGATTACCGCTGAGTTTGTGCTGAAGACTGAGGTTTTTTAATACTATTTCCTTTTTAAATGCAATGTTAAATACACCAGTGTTTGTATTTTAGTTCACCTTTTCTTTGACTGAAACATCGTCAAGCACTCTTCACTTTATCTGAAACCGTTTGGCTGCTGGAAATTTGAAGCGCTGAACCGCGCTGGAGGTGTTTCGTGGTCAAATGGGGAAAAGTGGATATGAAAACAAGGCACCTTTTTCATCAATCATTCTAGGCGGATTGGATTTCTTATTAACAAAATAATCACGGAAGGCTATGATGGACCATATGTACTTGCTAAAATAGAAAAAAAAACATATTTTGGAAAAGTTAATCGAGCTGATTAGATACTAAAAGCCTCAATTATCAAACATCTTCCATGGATAGCGAAATCCCTGGTCTCACCACAATTGAACCGCTATAGGGTTATTTAGAACAGACGTAGCGGTTGAAATTTATAGCTCATTCCTGTTCCTGTTCTCCAGCTGTTCTTAAAACCGATAGTCTGCAAATCCCATACTAATGAATAAATATTGTTTCCATGTTAGTTGTTCGTATAATTTCTCCATTCCCTGTAGCATACTTACTTTCCGAATAAGCAAATGTTTCTAATAAATAATGAAGCCGGCCGCGGTGGCCGAGGGGACTGAGACGCTCCAGTCACGGTCTGCACGGCCACTACGGTCGGGGGTTCGAATCCCCCCTCGGGCATGGATATTTGTGCCGTCCTTAGTTGTAAGTAGTTCATAAGTAGTTTGTAAGTTTAGGGACTAATGGCCCCGTAGTTAAGTCCATTAGACTCTACAAACATTTGAGCATTTTTAAATAATGAACGACGCGTTTTTTGATTTGCTGAGTATTGAGTGAAACATTGCACTAGAATATACCACGATGACGAATAAGAAAATACCTTTAGTATTTCACTGCTTCTCAAAATTAAAGAAGTCGATCGTCTGAACGTTGAGTAAGATCCCACATTACGCGATACAGCCGTCGGAGTACAGCGAAATTTCGACACAAGAACAAATTAATTTAAAAAATCATTTTTCGTGAATATAAATTAGACTTTATGTTAACGACAATGTTTACTATTGATTTTCTTCTTGTGATATAACTTGATCCTGCCTGATTATTTCATTTCACCCAATAAATGAAACATACGAAAATATTTGCAAAAATTCTTCAGGTGTTAGCCACCACGTAAGAATAACAGTAATAATTTTTAAGTTAAGAAAGGTCAATTTACAAATTTCATTCACAAAGACAGACTTTAAAAGAAATCTAAAAATTGCCCAGAGGAACTACTCATAATACAAAACAGAATGATGAAAGTTAATTCATTCAAATATTTGAGTGAGTGGCTATCCATAAATCGTAACGAGAATGAAAAATATATAAAAAAAAAGATGAACATAGCATTCCATACAACCAGAAACATATACAAGGAGAGATCGTAATGAAACCCTACACCACTGTGGTGAAAACAGGGGTTCTGTATGGTCCTGAAACACTAAAGCTAGTCCAAAAAGAAGGGATAAATAAACTAAAGAAAATGGAAATGAAACTGATTCGAAACATACTCGGCCTAAGGACAACAAGAACAGGATACAACAGACCACAACCCAACAAAGAAATCTAAGAAGACGTAGGGAAAATAATACATACCCTGCTGAAAAGGCGGTCATTCTTTGGACATTTGGCGAGAATGGAAAATGACAGGCTGACAAAACAAATCTTTAATGAAATAATGAAGCTTAAATGACAACCGTTATACGGACCTTAAATTACCTCAAAGAAGCAAACATCGAAATAATGGACACACACAACAGAAACTTCTACAGGAACAAAATTCCGAAAGCTATCCCCAGGGAAGAAGAAGACAGCAGAAGAAGTGAGAAAAAGAAAGCAGGCTCACAAGATCTAGGAGCTCCGAAGTCAGAGATCAGAACGTATGAAATTGGGCAGAAAGGAAGAAGTAAGAAAGAGAGAATTGATGTATTGATTTAACGTGCTCTGTATAGGTGCTACTGGAATAAATAGGTAAAATAAAATAATCTCAGCTGTTGACTTAAAACTCAAAGAGTTACACATCTGAATCGGAGCACAGAATCGAGATGCATTTTTTCTGATAACAATGGAAGACAAAATGAGAGGGAAAAAGAGAAGTGAGACTTTATGGATTACAATTCATTTTATGTATTAAGATACAGGGCACTGAAATAAATTCAGTAGTGACGTTCAAAATTTGAGCTGGCTGGTGATTCGACTTCCCGCTTCAGGCAAGCGGTCGTCTTAATCAATTTTCTTCCTTTTTCTCCTATAGGAGAATCATATTTACTCATCTTGATCGTAGGCTCTTTTTTTCCTACCGATATTCTCAACTAATAGCTCAGTCAGATTTTAACGCCTCCAACCCACGTCTCCACTTTTAAAAATGTCCCAAAGAACAGACACGATATCCGTAGTTGAATTTTATTTTATAAGAAAAGAGGAAGGTTAATATATGAAATGAACTACACATTTCAGAGTATAAGAGCCACAATATTAACATTTTTCTTATTTGCCTCGTAACACGGCAGTATTTTTACAACCTTCAATGTTACGTTTTCCCCATAAATAATGGCAGTACACGTAAATGCAAGAATTATTTATCCACTTTCCTTTAGATTTGGGATTATGTCGATTTAATAAGATGATAAGAGAGGGATAGTTACTATGTTGACCTGATAATTAAGAAATTTCGTTGACACTGACAAGGGGAGGCCGCCAATTGTGAAATTCAGATTCGATCCATACTGCGCATAATGAAAGCTCGTGGCCAGAGGTGTAATTTGGCAAAGCACCAAGATGCACTTCTCAGCCGTTGCCGAGAAAATCGACAATTAAAAAAAGCCGTTGCGGTGAAATACTTTTTTACGATCTCTACGATTAGTACTATTGTACAGAGGCGTGGCGTAGCGTAGCGGTAAGCGCTCGAGTTCGTGATCCGAAGGTCGCCGGATCGAATCTCGCGGCATACAACTTTTTTTTTATTATTTGTTTGTTGTATTTCAAATGTACATACACACACACATTTGATGTTCGAAGTCACCAGTTTTTCCACGACAAACGACTTTCAAACAACTTATTATATGCAACTGGCGACTTGTACATTATTATGTTTTCCGCAAACAAAGTTGTATTTCACAAATGTTATTAATTTTCTTCATAATGTTTACCACCTATAGTTAACGGAAGAAGTAGAAACGATTTTCCGAAACCAATACGTATAGTGTAGGTCAAACCTGACGAACGATAGAACAATTTTTCAGAATGTCAATCAGTTGTGTTTCCCCAACAGATAAATTGTTCTTGTAAAAACGCATCGTTTATCAGATGTGCTCAATGTCATATATATATTTGAATTACAAAATAAATAAATATATATATAAATAAATAAATAAAAGGGTTGTCTGCCACAGGACATTCGATACGGCGACCTTCGAATTACGAAGCCGAGCACTTACCGCTGCGCCACGCCTCTGTACAATAGTACTAATCGTAGAGATCGTAGAGTGTTTCACCGCCACGGCTTTTTTTAATTGTCGATTTTCTCGACAACGGCTGAGAAGTGCATCTTGGTGCTTTGCCAAATTACACCTCTGGCCACGAGCTTTCATTATACGCATTATGAATCGAATCTGAATTTCACAATTGGCGGCTTCCCCTTGTTAGAGACAAGGCTTAACATTGAAGAATTGCATGCGGCAGCTTCGTGGTGGCAGGAAGCCAAAACGCGCCTAATACATGCGATTGTAGACTTTCTCGGCGTATTCCATTAATGAAGTCTTCTCGGGTAATCGGCCGAGTGACGGCGTCGTCTTGTCGCAACGTTTCGATGAGCTTCGTGCTTCGCCAGAAGACGATGAGCACGAAGCTCATCGAAACGTTGCGACAAGACGACGCCGTCACTCGGCCGATTACCCAAGAAGACTTCATTAATGCCTAATACATCCCGAACGGCGAGGGGTCGCTGCAATGTGTGATGGGACCGCAGATGTCGATGGACCACTGACCGCATGGAGCAGGATCACAGGTGTGGCAGAAACTGTGACCAGGTGGTGCGACTGGCGGATCATTTCAGCTGTCAACCGGCCGAATTCTTCCAGAACGTTCTAGAAAGTTCTAGACGCCTCTTTCCGGCGCGAAACGCCCGGACGGTAGGAAACAGTGGAGGAAATGCATTTGAACCTGGACCCGTGACTGACTCCGTCGTGAGCAGGATCAGAAAAAGATGTGACTTGCAGAATACTTGCGGGGATTCGGCTCCAGGCGCTCCTAGCGAGATGACGCTCGTGGGAGGAATCTGGTAGAGTGTGTGCATTGACCAGCCTCACAGTTATTTCGGAGGTGATTGTCGCAATGCTTGAAGCTACACAGATTCGTTTCTTTGTTATCAGAGGCTAAAATCAATGACTTCACTCCACTAAAATCTGCACCTGGAACTGCTCACTTAAGATCGTGCTGCTGGGCTGTGTGACAAGCAGTTTGTACGGATTTCTAATTTGAGTTCCCTATTTGAGTAACTTAAAACATAGGAGATTTTCGGAGAAAATACACTATTGGCCATTAAAATTGCTGCACCAAGAAAAATGTAGATGAGAACGGGTATGAAAAGGACAAATATACCAGAACTGACATGTGATTACATTTTCACGCAATTTGAGTGCATAGATCCTGAGAAATCAGTACCTAGAACAACCACCTCTGGCCGTAATAACGGCCTTGATACGCCTGGGCATTGAGTCAAACAGAGCTTGGATGGCGTGTACAGGTACAGATGCTCATGCAGCTTCAACACGATACCACAATCCATCAAGAGTAGCGACTGGCGTATTGTGACGAGCCAGTTGCTCGGCCACTATTGACCAGACGATTTCAGTTGGTGAGAGATCTGGAGAATGTGTTGGCCAGGGCAGCAGTCAAACATTATCCGTATCCAGAAAGGCCCGCACAGGACCTGCAACATGCGGCCCTGCATTATCCTGCTGAAATGTAGGGTTTCGCAGGGATAGAATGAAGGGTAGAGCCACGGGTCGCAACACATCTGAAATGTAACGGCCACTGTTCAAAGTGCCGTCGATGCGAACAAGAGGTGACCGAGACATGTAACCAATGGCACCCCGTACCATTACACCGGGTGATACGCCAGTATAGCGATTACGAATCCACGCTTCCAATGTGCCTTCACCGCGATGACTCAGAACACGGATGCGACCATCATGATGTTGTAAACAGAATCTGGATTCATCCGAAAAAATGACGTTTTGCCGTTCGTGCACCCAGGTTAGTCGTTGCGTACACCATTGCAGGCGCTCCTGTCTGATGCAGCGTCAAGGGTAACCGCAGCCAACGTCTCCAACCTGATAGTCCATGCTGCTGCACACGTCGCCGAACTGTTCGTCCATATTGTTGTTATCTTGCAAACGTCCCCATCTGTTGACTCAGGGATCGAGATGTGGCTGCGCGATCTGTTACAGCCATGAGGATAAGATGCCAGTCATCGCGACTGCTTGTGATATGAGGCCGTTAGGATCCAGCACGGCGTTCCGTATTGCCCTCCTGAACCCACTGATTCCATATTCTACTAACAGTCATTGGATCGCGACCAACGCGAGCAGCAATGTCGCGATACGATAAACCGCAATCGCGTTAGGCTACAATCCGACCTTTATCAAAGTCGGAAACGTGATGGTACGCATCTCTTCTCCTTAGACGAGACATCACAACAGCGTTTCTCCAGGCAACGCCTGTCAACTGCTGTTTGTGTATGAGAAATCGGTTGCAAACTTCTCTCATGTCAGCACGTTGTAGGTGTTGCCACCGGCGCCGACCTTGTGTGAATGCTCTGAGAAGCTAATCATTTGCATATCACAGTATCTTCTTCCTGTCGGTTAAATTACGCGTCTGTAGCACGTCATCTTCGTGGTGTAACAGTTTTAATGGCCTGGTGTGTAATTAGTTCTCTGTGTAGCCACCATCTCGTCTCATCTCGTCTCCAGCTTCACGTTGTTCGTTGAACCACCCACGCTGACTTGTCGCCGTTTGTCGGACCAGAGCCGTGCAGCAAATTTGGAATTCGGTAACACACACGATTTGCATTCGCTGTAATGCAGCTCAGAGATGAATGTACCGTTCCACTAGTTTTCTGAGTTTTGAATTTTTTGTGGTCTACACCAGGTTGGGTAGCGGATTTGTTTCCTCCAAATTAACATGTCCTGAGTAGGGGCAGGTTGGGCCGGGGTATACGGGGTACAGCCAAGACTGGAGGGCGTCATCTCTTTAGGGAAACTGGCCTCAGTATTCCAGGCCGAAATCACTGCCATCAGGGCGTGTGTGGAGGAGAATTTGCGTAGGTGCTACAAAGACCGTAGCAATTATATCTATTCAGACAGCCAGGCAGCCCTGAGGTCACTGGCAGCTCCTGCAACAAGGTCTAAAATTGTTGCAGAATGTCACAGGGTTCTGGTGGAGCTAGGGAAAAGCAATAGAGTAAACCTATTGTGGGTTCCTGGCCACTCGGGGATCAGTGGCAACGAACATGCCGACAGATTAACCAGGATGGGGGCAGAGGCTCCATTTATTGGACCGGAACCTGTCCTGACAATCACCAAGGCAATGATTAAATTGGAGCTACGTAACTGGCTCACAAGACAGCACGTAGAATATTGGACCAAAGTCTGTCAACAAAAAGATGGCAAGGTAATGATGCCAAAGCCATGTTTTAAAAGAAGCTCTGCAATCTTGTGCCTGAACAGGAGAGAGATTAGACTCGTGGTTGGACTGCTGACAGGTCATGGGAATTTCAAAAAATACCTACACACAATGGGAATAACAGAAGAGGAACCTAAATGTAGGATCTGTGATGACGGTGATGAAACTGCATCACATCTAATCTTCGAATGCATTGCATTGGAGAGTAAAAGGTACAGAACATTTGGGACAACAAGACGCGAAGAAATTGTGTCTAATAAAGAACTGGTAAAGGGACTCCTTGCACTGTTCAAGGGCATTGGTTGGCTTTACTAGATATACAGCGAGCGATATCGCACAATACACTTAGTTTCGGTGCGGGCAGTGGCGGTTTGGATCAAGACTGTTTCGGCTTCCCTGAGAAAATCAAATCAGGGGAAGGTTGCCGATGTTGGCACACTTTTTTATTTTGATATCCCAGGGTTACATTATCTATCTAATCGAAACAAAATATACGGTAAAAGATGCTACATGTTGTACATTTTCATCTGCTATTATTGTACTTTGAATAAACACAAAGCATAAATGGGTATTATTTAAATTTTAAAAATATGTAAACAGTCAAAGTTATGAAACCACTTGTCTAATTTGGACC
Source organism: Locusta migratoria (assembly GCA_026315105.1). Lineage (NCBI taxonomy): Eukaryota > Metazoa > Arthropoda > Insecta > Orthoptera > Acrididae > Locusta > Locusta migratoria. Next base: position 661,504,516 of record CM048746.1, read on the forward strand.
ATCATTTGCTTAAATTGAACCGTGTGGTAAAACAATTACGAAAAAGGAAATAAGACCAGTAACATTAAAAAAAAAGGCTTCATTTCAACGTCTGGCCATTGATGTTCCTTCTGGCTGACGGAAGGAAAATTGTGGTTTTCGTCTCAGAAATGAATAAAACCACTTTTACACGCCATTTTCTTTTCTCTGTTGAATGGCTGAGGTAGTTCCTATTTTTCAGCAGTAACGAATGCAAGTAAGCTAACATATTTGATTGTTAATCCAAAAAACCTCAAATAAAAGAAGTTGATCTGCGACAAATTTTTCCATCTCAGTCGTATAGGCTGATTGTCTTCTGAATAACTTCGTTTGGGAACGTGTTTTTACTATCAGAATGTTTCTTTACTGTAGCTTTTCGTATTCCATACATACGAGCACACTCGTTACGTCGATGGTCAACGTTTCTGTATGCTGCCACGGCGACCTTCAGTTCATCTTCTGTCCATTTCCCGTACATTCCCCATTTTGCCTTCTTGCAAATCTAAAAATATTACCATACGTATTACTTACATTTTTAATTGTTTTGCCACGTTGAAAAATAAACCTAAAACTGTAACATGTACCTTTACATATTGTTAAAATGACCTAAATATCAATTGTTGTGAGTGATCCCTGAATTTGACCGGTCAAAATTAAGAAACAGCCATTGCCCCTACGTCGGCAACTCGACTCCATGTAAGTAAAGATAACGTTGCAGGAACACACAACGCTAAACTCTAATTTTACGACATTAAATTATTAGGTAATGAATAACACTTATGAACTATAGTGGTGATGATGGTTTTACTTGCATTTACATCAGAGGAAAGCTTAATGATCTGTGGCTGAAAACTTGTAGCTAGGGGAAAAAAAAAAAAAAAAAAAAAAAAAAAAAAAAAAAAAAAAAAAAAAAAAAAAAACGCAATAATGGAAACTGTTCTCACTCCAATGACTATTGTCAATTGCTTTTTGAGCCACGTGACCTAGACGTTATTTTCTCACCAGTTGAGTCAACTTAAAACTTTTATTTACCACTACACAGTGAAACACGTAGGTGGTCCACGCAACGGTCCATCTTCAGCAAGTCTCCCCTATCAATTATATTTCGAGTTTCTTTCGTTGTATTCGGTGCGAACATTGATAATTGTTAGGGGTTGTGCCAGCCTATGAGGGGATAACCACTGTTATTGTATCGCATTATCATCCTTCTATGTTTTTAATTAAGTAGGGGAACGTCCGCAGCGGGTACACAGGCGCATCGATGTTTCTCTGATTTAAAAGCTTTGTAGCAGTGCTACACCTAGCGGCAGGTTAGCCAACTAGCCACCATTAATTCGCATTCAGTGAGTTTGCAAATGGTGAAACGTGACGTTGCGATCTAATTTACAGTCCTCGAGATTTAAGACGGTGAGTCTCTATTTATTACTGTTGACTAAATTTACTTGTGATATCGCACTGAAGTTTCCGCTCCAGTTGTCACAATGTAAAAATGTTCGAACGACATGTTTCGGGCCTACATTAGCCCAATCTAAAGTTCTAAAAGGAGAAAGCCAAGGAAAACGTAAATTAAAACGAAAACACTAAAACCTTAAATACGATCCCTGTCAATATGACGAAGTATGTTCACCCTAAACTGGCTTACCTTGAATTCTTAAACATATCTGCCCTAACGCACCGTCAAGCGTAAAATATTTGCAGCATATGCACAATATCAACAGATAAACATTCCTCGCAGTATAACATATCCTAGTTGGAGGCACAGTTGTGGACTGCTATCTATCTGCTCTGCTAGATCAGAGATAGTCCATCGCTACCCACTACGAAGGATAAAACTACCATATTGCTACTATCAAAAGTAAGCCCGTCTAAAAACACAATATATACAAAAAAACTTCTAACCGTTAATCAACCAACCCCAACCCAAAGGAACCAAATGCGAGGGGAAGTTTCACTGTTTATCGAGAAGGACATTACCAAAATAAGACCAGAAATGTCCTTTAGATAGTTCCGTCTGTTCATTTCATTTGCTATTCGGTTCTTTTCTTAACGCACAAAAAAATTTCAACCTCCTCCAGGTTAGAAGGCAACCATCCCTTATCCTCATAATGTATTGGCGTCATACTGTTATTAATGGGAAACCAGTTATCAGCAAAGAAGGGAAAGCTGAAAGGTGGAAAGAGTACATAGAGCAGCTCTACAAAGGAAGCATCAGTTGGGAAGGGAGTAAGACAGGTTTGTAGCCTTTCTCCGATGTTAATCAATTTGTACATCGAGCAGGCGGTGAAGGAAATCAAGGAAAATTTTGGAATAGGGATTAAAGTTCAGGGGGAAGAAATAAAAACATTGCATTTGGTTAATGACATTGTAATTCTGTCAGAGACAGCAAAGGACCTGGAAGAGCAGTTGAATGGAATGGATAGTGTGTTGAGGAGAGCGAATAAAATGAATATTAACAAGAGCAAACCAAAAATAATGGAATGCGGTCTTAGAAAATCAGGCGATGCTGAAGGAATTAGATTAGGTAACGAAACAATGAAGGTGGTATATGAGGTTTGGTACTTGGGTAGTAAAATAACATGCGATGGTCGCAGTACAGAGGATATAAAATGCAGAATGGCAATGGGAAGAAAAGCATTTTTGAAAAAGAGAAATTTGCTAACATCGAATATCAATTTAAGTGTAAGGAAGTATTTTCTGAAGGCATTTGTGTGGAGTGTTGCCTTGTACGGGAGTGAAACATGGACGATAAGCAGTGCGGACAGGAAGAGAATAGAGGCTTTTGAAATGTGGTGCTACAGAAGAATGCTGAAGATTAGGTGGGTAGATCGCATAACTAATGAAGAGGTACTGAACAGAATTGGCGAGAAAAGGAATTTTTGGCATACCCTAACAAAAAGAAGGGATCGCTTGGTAGGACAAATTCTTAGACATCGAGGAATCGTAAATTTAGCATTGGAGGGAAGTGTGTGGGGTAAAAATCGCAGAGGGAGGCCAAGAGACGCGTATAGTAAGCAGATTCAAGTGGATGTGGGTTGCCGTTCTTATGAGGAGATGAAAAGGCTTGCTCAGGATAGAGTAGGGTGGAGAGCTGCATCAAACCAGTCTCCGGACTGAAGACCACAACAACAACAACTGTTATTAATATTGCCCAACGAATGCCGTTCATTACTCAGATGCTTCGCCACCGCCGAAGAGCCATTCTCAACGTTGTTATGCTCTTTAATGCGAATTTTAAAATTCTTACCAGTCTGTCTCACGTATTTAATTTCACAATCTAAACATTTAACTTCATGAACTCCCGCTTTCACCGCCCAATCGTCTCGTGAATCAATCTTGTGTTTCAACCTCTATTCTAATCTGTTGTCTGTCCTAAAAGCTATTTTCACCCCTTCTTTTTTAAATAATTTAGCCACTTTATGTGAGATATTACCCCAAAATGACATGACTCTATATTTCTGGAAGGTTTTTTCAGTCTGTTTATTTTTGCGTCTGATCATCCTATCCAATTTATCTACTAACCCGGCCTCATAAATAGCGGTCGAAAATGGTTATGAAATGTTTTCGTTTTAATTTACGTTTTCCTTGGCTTTCTTCTTTTGAGAACTTGAGAATGGGCTAATGTAGGCCCGAAACATGTCGTTCGGACATTTTTACATTGTGACAACTGGAGCGGAAACTTTAGTGCGATAGTTCATACAATTGTGAGATGGCATCCAAACAAACGATACTCGTGATATAGTTAAAGCCTGTATGTCATGGGTGTGTGTTGCCGTGAGTCGTGTTTGATATTAATTACTTTTAAGAAAACTGTAACTAACATTTATTTCCAAGACATCATTCGCACCGATGTGCACGTTTCCCCCTCATGCAGTAAAATACCAAAACATAAAAGTTGCTGGAAAGTTTAATCTCGGGAATAGGCCTAAGCCTCATGCAAAAGAAAGTATGGATAAGGAGAGACTTCAAAACAAGAAAAAGGATAATCAGAATTTTGGCAAGAAACACAAAAGATGGTAAAGAAGAATCAGACGATATAGATGTTGACTAAGTTCCACTGTGTAATGACGAGTCCGATGATATCGACATAGAGCTGTTTGACCCTGGTGCACTTGAAAGAGCCGACGACGACATTAGCGGACTTTGTAAGACCATGGTAGAGACAGGGAACAGTGGTACAGATGTACTTTGTGCGGAAGATGGTACCACGCACCTTGCACCACAAATGATTCTGCTTAAGTTTTGTGTCCCAACTTCGTCGCCGCTTTTGTGTCCCAGCCTCGTCGTCGGTGTCGGTGGCCGAGTGGAATGAGACTGACACAGGAATATAGACAGCACGCTGGTGCAGGTACGGAGGGGAGCAGCCAGAAACTACAAACACTAGAGTAAATTAGAAAGAGATATATATTGCACAGAATGTAACAATACTTAACTTTTACATAGTACTGCAGAATGTTGATACATAGTTGTTAGAGGCCTGCCTAGTGCCTGTACGATAGCAAATTCTTCAATGGTGCCTATCTGATTACGAAGGTCCTAACTGGTTCCTATCTCAGTCCCAAGTGACCGGTGTCTTTCCGTGGTGGCCACGAGCGGGGTTGCAGCAGAGGGCGCTCGTGGCTGTCGTCGTGAGAACGCCGCGCCGTGCGTGCATGGCGGCGCGCGGCGAAAGCAGGTGGCGCGCACTTTGTACTTGTGCGACACCACATAAAGAATTTGTATGTGATATGTGCAGTGAAGACTTATCTAACTTGTTAAATCTGTAGGCCCCTAACATCAAAGAAAACTTTGCAATTTATTTCAAAACCAATAGTCCTGAACTATGTTAAATTTTGTAAAATTTAATTAAAACCTATGTTTAACGTAATCTAATATGTGCCTTATCATTATGATCTTTGGAAGAAACCTTGTATTTTTTCCCTCTCCAGGTATTTCTGCGTATCAATTCTTCTAACAAGCGCACAATTAACCCACTCGATGCGAACGTTTCCACGGAGTTCGGGAAAACGTGTGCTTAGGTGGTGTCTTGGAATTTTGTGTTTGGTGTGTTTATTTTTTTGGATATTTAAGGTTATCTTAATTTTTATAGACAATACAATAGTTGCTCTAAGTTTTGATATAAAATGAACTTTGAAACGAAGTCAATTAAAAAAATAAGTTCTGCTTTGATGCGCACGTTTCCCCCAGTTTCCCCTATTCATAATTGAATTCTCTGATTTCCTATTTATTAGAATTAGGCAAATCACATCTCCTTAATAGATAAGAAATACTCCGCAAAATGCAATCTCTATCCTTAATACAAGTTTACATGTATTCTGAGGTCAGTTAACTTGTTTTATGTAATGTTACTTATGAACCTACAGGTAACTGATCGACAGGGTCACAAAAAAAAAAAAAAAAAAAAAAGAATCAGCTAGTATCATTCCAGCATTAACGGTTAATTACATACAGTTCTTTTGCAGACTATTATTAGGTTTGTTGAGTTAAATGTCTTTCGAACGCATTTTACAGATATTGTACAAATTGACACCATACGATTCTGTCAGCTGCAAACTCATTATGTGGGCGTGGCTCTCTCAGATAGTTCGTTATTCGCACATCGTTCGGCGCTTTTCTACAAATTAAGAGAAACAAAACCGAAGTATTCTGCTATAGTGGACATCTTGGTATACAACACAGACATATGCGTTGTGAAGACGCAGGTGACGTTAATATCCATGTGTTTGTAAGTAGGGAAGCCAGTTTACCGAGATTTGAATAGACAACTCAACTCAGTTACCTGGATTTACTGGACGACTGAAGAATGCATTATTACTAACACTGAGGTTGAGGGCATTTGATGTAGTATGTAAACTTTGCTGATATTTGGACAGATTACTCTTGCACATCGATAAAATCGGCTTTGAGAAAACCGACCATAAAAATGCGAAGTTTAACTAGGCAGTTTAAAAATTAATAATAGCCTAGAGGAACAGAAAGAAGAACTCAGGTCTTTCTTTTCCTTTTACTTGCTATCATCAACTCGAAATATTTGTTTTATCAGTTCAATTTACGAAGAAAAACTGCATTTGCATGCAGTGCAAATAGATTTCTTACTTCCTTGCATCAAACTAATGACGTTCTTGAATAGTATAAAACTCACCTTAAACGATTTATATTGGACTGTACGCTAACCAAGGAAGCTTTATTTCAGTACGTAACGAACATACTTTATAACAGCATCTTGATTAAGGTCTGATTCTGCCCCTGCAGTGCGGACTTAACACACAACACTCACGCATTGCAGGTTGTTTTACCCTGCGGCGGAAAATTTCTGTTTGTGTTACTTCACCATTCCAGACGAAGGTGTCTTCCTTCAGTTTTTAATGTGTTGTTATCACATGGTTCACTGTGGAGGTAAGCGATCCGTGTATAATCTGGAAGTGATAACAAATATTTCACGAAATACACAACGCCAGGCTGCCAGATGACTTTGTTAAGTAAGTCTTTGTATAGTTTTAGAAGCTAAGTTTACTGTATAGATAAGTCACCAGACTTGCTTCAGAGCTAAATTGTTTTCTGTGGAATTATTGGTGGAAAACATATTTCGACGCTTAGGTGAGGAAACGACATACAGATCCCTATACGAGAAGCCTATCGTCATAAGCAATAACTACTTCAGAATTCACCCTTTCTTTGGTCAAGTTTATATATTTTTAAAATAATTTATAATCTTCCACGAGCACGAGATGTGAATTCGAGGTTCCCTTAATTAATGAAATGCTGCTTAATTTGTTCATTAACTCCATATTTCAGCCTTTCAGCGTGGTCATAGTATAATATGACGGAAGTACATTAGTTATACATAATAACTGAAAGGATAACCATGCGTATGTAATGTAAAAGTACAGAACCTTACGTTATATTGTGGAGGAGCAACATCAAAAGCTAGAAAGAAACAAAACTGAAGTAATTTAAGACTGTGAGCCAAAGGACGACAGGAAAAACTGGGTCTGTCTGTTCGGTGTACGCTTATCACGTCCGAACGACATGACGCAGAGACTTAAATATTTGTACAGTTACTAATCTATATCTGAGGAAGGTTTTAGGCACGGTTTTATAGCGATCTAAAAGATATTTAGTAATTTGAAGAATATAGCCTGACGCGAAATGCGGAACAATAATTAATCTTTGAAAATTATATTTACTCTTTGAAAATGGTTTTATTGGTTGTATTGTTGCTTGAGGGTTGATAATGATAAAAGGGTGGAGTATATTGGGATGTCTGTGTCTGTGTCTGTGTCTGTCTGTGTGTGTGTGTGTGTGTGTGTGTGTGTGTGTGTGTATGTGTTAATATTTTGCTCTGCAGCAAAAACTACAGAATGCAAACGAATGGTCTGTGTGTAATTGTTGTTCGAAGTCTCCCGTTGTACATCATAGCAGTTCCATGCCGATAGCTGTAAGGGGATGGAAGATATGGTGGTTGAAAGTCGTCAAATTATTTAAAAATATCTGACTGAAGGCCAGCGATGACGTTTGTGACTCTATAGCAAGGAGGTTACATACAACGAAACGTGATGCCTCTGACCGTATCTTTGGTCTATGCGTGCTAGAATGTCTTCAGTTCTTTCTCTGTAAGGATAAGTATACGAATAAGGAAATATAAAAATAAATAAATAAAGCAGTAAAAAAGAAATTTCTTTTAACATATATCTTTCAAAGAAACGATTTGACGTTTTGCGCATGTATTACATATTATTACAATCATTATTGTTGAATTCCGTTATTGGATTCTTCGAAACGAGTGCTTTTTTACGTGTGATTTGATCTACACTACTTACTTTCCTGATAATGTTGATTAAAAATGTTTGTTTCTAAAGAAGGTATTGTATTTCATTTCATCCTTCAAAACCAGTCTCATAGCAAACTACTGAAAGATAGCTTATCTGTCATAATCAATCAACACGCGAGCGGAGCCGCGGGTTTAAGCTAGTACGTAATAACTGGATGGATAAAAAAATGTTTCAAATGTTTGTATAGTTTATGGGACTTAACTGCGGGGACATCAGTCCCTAAACTTACAAACTAGTTATGAACAACTTACAAACTAGGACGGCACAAATATACATGCCCGAGGGGGGATTCGAACCCCCGACCGTAGTGGCCGTGCTGACGGTGACTGGAGCGCCTCAGTCACCTCGGCCACTGCGGCCGGCTGAAAGGATATCCATGCTTTTGTAATGTAAAAGTACAGAACCTTACGTTATGTTGTGGAGGAGCAACATCAAGAGATAGAAAGAAACAAAACTGAAGTAATTTAAGACTGTGAGCCAAAGGACGACAGGAAAAAATGGGCCTGTCATGCTTACAAAATCTGAACCGTGAAAAGTAATTTTCTAACTACAGTGTGCACCGAAGTGCACATTTAGTACGAAGTGTTGGACGTTAACTTGCGGTATATATACGTCTTGTTCTGTAGCTGCGATTGAATGGCCGATGCTCCAAGGCGCCTTGCTTCGGAGCGTCTGTTTGCTTCCAGTCGGAAGTTCGAGATGTCCCTGGGGCATGGATTTGTGTATTGTCGTTATAGTCCAAGATCCGGTATAAGAAATATATACACTATATTTTAATGAAATATACAGGGTGTTACAAAAAGGAACGGCCAAACTTTCAGGAAACATTCCTCACACACAAAGAAAGAAAATATGTTATGTGGACATGTGTCCGGAAACGCTTAGTTTCCACGTTAGAGCTCATTTTACTACTTCTCTTCAAAACACATTAATAATGATATGGAAACACACAGCAACAAAACGTACCGGCGTGACTTGAAACACTTTGTTACAGGAAATGTTCAAAATGTCCTCCGTTAGCGAGGATACATGCACCCTCCGTCGCATGGAATCCCTGATGCACTGATGCAGCCCTGGAGAATGGCCTATTGTATCACAGCCATCCACAATACGAGCACGAAGAGTCTCTACATTTGGTACCGGGGATGCGTAGACAAGAGCTTTCAAATGCCCCCATAAATGAAAGTCAAAAGGGTTGAGGTCAGGAGAGCGTGGAGGCCATGGAATTGGTCCGCCTCTACCAATCCATCGGTCACCGAATCTGTTGTTGAGAAGCGTACGAAATGTGCTGGCGCTCCATCGTGCATGAACCACATGTTGTGTCGTAGTTATAAAGGCACATGTTCTAGCAGCACAGGTAGAGTATCCCGTATGGAAACATGATATCGTGCTCCAGCGAGCTTAGGTGGAAGAACATGAGACCCAATCAAGACATCACCAACAATTCCTGCCCAAACGTTCACAGAAAATCTGTGTTGATGATGTGATTGCACAATTGCGTGCGGATTCTCGTCAGCCCACACATGTTGATTGTGAAACTTTACAACTTGATCACGTTGGACTGAAGCCTCATCCGTAAATGAAATACTAAAATGAGCTCTAACCTGGAAATTAAGCGTTTCCGAACACATGTCCACATAACAAATTTTCTTTCTTTGTGTGTGAGGAATGTTTCCTGAAAGTGTGGCCGTACCTTTTTGTAACACCATGTATATGGTAGATAATGTACAGATCGATATATCGCTATTAGGTTTCCTAGCTAAATCTGGTGCGGTTGATGTTAAACAATAAAGTTGTGATATTACAGATACACGGGGAAGCTGATTGTTTCCATGTGAAAGGCGGCTTTTGCCAGGCTGTTGAGTTCCCAAGCCGGCCGGCTTCCAGTTTGTACCTAGTGAATGGGATACAGCAGGTAGTCAGGTTTTCCCTAATGTGGTCGGAAACCGGAAGCAACGCTCTTGAATGACCGAGGGCGGCTAACCCAGATTGCAACTGAAATACAATATAGCAACACACATTATTCTAAAAATCCATATAAAATCAGGGAGTGGTCATGCGGCAGGAAGTTTCATATCAGCGCACACTCCGCTGCAGAGTGAAGTTTCATTCTGGAAACATCCCTTAGGCTGTGGCTAAGCCATGTCTCCACCATATCCTTTCTTCCAGGAGTGCTAGTCTTGCGTGTTTGCAGGAGAGCTTCTGTGAAGTTTGGAAAGTAGGAGGCGAGGTACTGGCGGAAGTGAAGTTGTGAGGCGGCATCGTGAGTCGTGTCGGGATATCACAGTCGGTAGTGCGCTTGTCCACGAAAGGCAAAGGTCCCAGGTTCGAGTCCCGGTTCCGGCACATAATTTTAAGCTGCCAGGAAGTTTCATATCAGCGCACACTCCGCTGCAGAGTGAAGTTTCATTCTGGATAATTATATAAATGGATTCAGAAGACTTGGGAGAATCAAGCGCAATAATTACAATTTCAATATCCCTTACAGATACAAAGCTGACAAATTTCAGTACAATAATAATAATAATATAAGACTTATTATTTATTATTTTCGATTATTCCCTTTAAAGAGAACGATTGAACTTGAGTTATAATAACTTCTTCTTCTTCCTTCGTTCTTTCAAAATTCTCTTCATGCGTTCACTGTGTTCTCTCTTGCGTTCTTATAAGACTTATATTTACAATTATTGATACGTAGTGTTTATCAGTAACAATCAAAGAGGCAAATGGGCAGCATTGCACCACGCTACCTATCTAAAAAGACGCACAACGTTATTTCCGTATTCTTTGAAAAAAAAAAAAAAAAGAAAGAAAGAAAAAAGAAACTATTTTACTCTGCTTTTCGTTGAGGTAGTAATATTCTTGTGTCAGAACATAGATTCCACCACAGAAACACAAAACATGAACCCAGCAACGCGCATTACATTTATATATGTATTTTATTATATTTAATATTATTCATAGTAACGTTCTTTATGTTGTAGACTTTCACTTAAATATTTCATGGCCGACTAAAAATAGCAGATATGCAGCAGATAATTTATATATAAACAATTTTATGTATTTGTGAACAAGAACTGAATATATTTACATAAAATGCCATGATAAATATTAATTGTGTAACTATATTTTTACGGCGGCAGTATATCTGAATAGTGAGACGCCACGCTTAATGGCTATCTGAGCAAAGATCTTCAGTCTCAACGGTTTGTTAGTATTGTTAAATATATATTTGTTTCTTAAATGTAAACAACATTTGTAGGGAGGTGGTGAAAGCATTTATTTCTGTTATATTGTAATGTGTAATAATTTGGAAGGGAGATTGTATTTTAAAGATGAGGCGTTAGGATGCACGGAAGGATACAATTTTGGGATCAGGTAGAGCACGCTTTCGAACGCTGGGAAGGGACTCGTAACTCAGACGCAGTGGTGAAAGATTGTGACGCTGGGCGGTCTGAAGCCATGTTACGAACTTGTGATTTGAAGAAACAGGCATGTGTGGACTTAGAAAATTTACGGGACTGTGACTGCAGAACTTAGTCTCTGCTCGAAAAGCGATGAACTATGCACGGTAGTAGGGCTGTGGAACTGTGATGATTCAGCAATCGTGTACTCGTGTGATGACAAACTGTGTTTTATAACAAATACTTCAATCACGGATTAATTTCGAACTGCAGTGTTCGATGGACTACACTAATTTACAGGTGATAATTTGGAACTTTTACTCTGGAGTGCGTGTGATACTTATTGTGCCTCCCATGAACAGTAGTAGGAGAAATATTCAGTTATTTACCGATGTATAAAGTAGGACCACCTCCGCGTTTCATGTCCATTGATAAAGAATTACTTCGTGAGTGAATCACTTCTTTATCTTGGAATCCATTTTGTTGCTCATTCACAGGTTTACTTTATATTTGTTAAATATGTTTTCACGTCATCATATACAGATAGATAGACTGGCCAAATTAAAGATTAATTATTGATCTTGTTTAAACAGATTGGGTAGCTGTTAGGACATAGAATCTGACATACATAACTCACCCCTATGAACAGAGACAACGAGCCATAAACCTTTTACTACCCTGAGTTATGTATTGCATAAGTCTTATTGGTGGGAACCGATAGGAAGGTCGCAAAGTGATTTATTAATTTTTTTCGATCAACTTTCCCCATCCGTTATTTATGAAAGCCAGTCATCAGCTAAGAAAATCTACCCCAATTAACCGAAAAAATAAAAGGTTGCCAATTTTATCTATTGCCAACTATGGGGATGCCTAGTATGAAAAGATAAGTAAACGTAGTTAATATACCCTCATACGTTATTCAGTCGATTCACATATGAAATTTAAGGTTATTTTATTCCAAATCCAACTGTATGTTTGTTGAATCCATGGTTGTCTAGATTTAAGTTGTTAATTTTTCTACATCTACATGGGATACTCTGCAAATCACATTTAAGTGCCTGGCAGAAGTTCATCGAACCACCGTTATACTATTTCTCTCCCATTCCATTCTCGAGTAGCGCGCGAGAAGAAAGAACACCTGAATCTCTCCGTTAGAGCTCTGATTTCTCCCATTTTATTCTGATGATCATTTCTACCTATGTAAGTGGGAGTCAACAATATATTTTCGCAAGTAGCCCATGCCGCAGCGATAAGCGTCGTTATTATAATGATTCCCATCCCAGATCCTGTATCATTTCCGTAACGCTGTCTCCCCTGTATCGTGACAATACGAAACGAGCTGCCCTTCTTTGGACTCTTTCGATGTCCTCCGTCAAACCCACCTGATAAGGATCCCACAATGGGCAGCAATACTCCAAAAATGGACGGACAAGCGTAGTGTATGCAGTTTCTTTTGTAGTTCTGTTGTATCTTTTAAGGGTTCTACCAATAAAACCCAGTCTTTGGTTCGCCTTTCCCACGATATTATCTACGTGTTCTTTCCAGTTTAAGTCTGAGTTTGAGTTTACCGCCTTCACTTTTGATTGATTTATCTTGTAAACAAAGTTCAACGGATTTCTTTTCGTACTCATGTGGACAACTTCACACTTCTGATTATTTAGAGTCAATTGCCAATTTTTACACCATTAGTGATATCTTATTGAGGTCGTTCTGCAGTTGGTTTTGATTTTCAGATGATTTTACCAGACGGTAAATGACGGCGTCGTCTGCAAACAATCTAAGAGATCTACTTAGATTTTTCCCTAAATCGTTTATCTAAATAAGGAACAGCAGATGACCAGTAACACTACCCTGTGGAACGCCCGGTATCACCGGTGTTTTAGTCGATGCCTCACCATCAATTACTACCAACTGTGTCCTGTCTGACAGGAAATCCCCTATTCAATCGCAAGTTTGGGGCGATATACCATAACCACGCAATTTGATTAAAAGCCGTTTGTGTGGTACGGTGTCAAAAGCCTTCTGGAAATCAAGAAATAAGGAATCGACTTGCGAACCCTTGTCGATAGCATCCATCACTTCGTGTGAATAAAGAGCTAGTTGTGTTTCGCATGAACGATATTTTCCAAATCCGTGTTGACCTTGGGTCAATAGATCATTATGTTCGATATAATTCATAATATTTGAATACAGGATATGTTCCAAAACCCTGCTGCAAAATGACGTCAATGACATAGGCCTGTAGTTTAGTGGGTTACTCCTATTGCCTTTCTTGAATATAGGTGTGACCTATACGCAGTCTCGGTGCTAGCGAGTGTAAACTGTGTGCGTTTCGGACTATCTGAGTGTTTCTACTTGTTTTTAACAGTAATAAGAACAGTTTGAATAGTGAGATACCTAACAGAATATGAGGGATACAACCCATGTAGACACTGTCAAGTGATAGCGGCCGGTATTGTCTCATGGTATGCTGACCCCACTATTGTGTACGAGAATAACATTCCTTGAATCACAGTGTCAGCCAGACTGCCCGTAACTTGCAAATCAACCAACATGTAATGCAGAAAGCAGTCCAGCAAGCATTTTCTGTACACCCAACAACAGCTTCATCTGCCACAACACAACAAATACACAGACACTGGAAACTACGAACAGACAACATTCGCAGCAGCAGATAATAAACAGAGTATTTTATAAAGACGATTAAAGGAATGGACTCCAATATGATTGTACCGTGCTGGATCTCACAGTAACAGAAAATTTTGCGCATAATGTATGTTAATTCAATGTGGCCTCATGCAACCGATGCTGTTGTTGTTGTTGTGGTCTTCAGTCCGCAGACTGGTTTGATGCAGCTCTCCATACTACACTATCCTGTACAAGTCTCTTCATCTGAGAATACTTTCGGCAACCTACGTCCTTTTGAATCTGCTAACTATATTCGTCCCTCGGTCTCCCTCTACGATTTTTACCACACACGCTTCCTTCTAATGCTAAGTTGACAATTCCTTGATGTCCCAGAATGTATCCAACCAATCTATCCCTTCTCTTAGTCAGTATATGCCAGAAACTCTCCTATACGGTTAAGCACCTCCTCATTAGTTACATGAGCTACCCATCTAATTTTCATCATTCTTCTGTAGCACCACATTTCAAAAGCTTCTATCATCTTTTTATCTGAACTCCTTATCGTCCACGTTTCACTCCCATACAATGCTACACTCCAGACAAATGCTTTCAGAAAGGACTTCCTAACATTTGAATTAATCTTGGATGTTAACAAGTTTCGCTTCTTTAGAAACGCTTTTCTTCCCACAGCCAATCTGCATTTTATATCTTCTTTGCTTCGGCCATCAGAAGTTATCTTGCTACCCAAATAACAAAATTCATCTACTACTTTTATTGTCTCATTACCTAATCTACTTCCTTCAGCATCGCCTTATTTTCTGACATTACATTCCATTAACTACGTTTTACTCATGTTAATGTTCATCTTATATCTTCCTTTCAAGACAGTTTCCATCCCATTCAGTTGCTCTTCCACATTTTTTGTGGTCTCTGACAGAATTACTATGTGATCGGCAAACCGCAATGTTTTTAATTCTTCTCCCTGCACTTTAATGCCCTCTCCAAATTTCTCCTTCCATTCCTTCACTGCCTGCTCAATGTACAGACTGAACAACATTGGGGAAAGGCTACAACCCTGTCTTACTCCCTTCCCAACCTCTGCGTCCCTTTTTGCCCTTCGACTCTAATAAGCGTTGTCTGGTTGTTGTATAGGTTGAATATAACTCTTCGCTCCCAATATTTTACCCCTGATACCTTCAGAATTTGGAAGAGTGTATTCCAGTCGACATTGTCAAAAGCTTTCTCCATATCTACAAACGTTAAAAACGTAGGTTTCCCTTTCCTTAGCCTATCTTCTAAGATAAGTCGTAATGTGAGTATTGCCTCCCGTGTACCTACGTTTTTCTTCTAAATCCAACCTGATCTTCCCCGAGGTTGGATTCCACAAGTTTTTCCATTCGTCTGTAAATAATTCGCATGCAACCGATGCATGCTAAGTTAAAGTCAATCCTGAAGATTGTGGTTGGTTTTTGGTTGACTGTTTGAAACGTATGTCGTTTGAAGGGGACCCAACACCCTTACAAGTTAACGATATATTAAGAGAATCGAAAAACATGGTGACCAATGACGAATTAGAATATGATTTTGACATAGACACTTCTGACGAATCAGAATGCGAATAAGTATATATGGAAATGTTGTATTTTTTAAATAAAAAAAAATATTTATTAATAAAAATATTTATATAATTATATGATATTTTATTTAAAATATCGAAAAAATCTCCGTTTGAAATACATTCATTTTAAAAAGAAACATTGTTTCATAATTATGTAATGTCACTGATAAATGAATATGTGAATGGAAGAAATTGATATCGTTAATATTTACATTATAGTAGTTACCTTTGAAAAGAACTGTCGACGCTCGCGTTGAAAGTTTAACGTCTTAACCCTTTGGTGGGTGCGTGCGCGGCAAACACACCGCAAAGGCTGGACTTCTTTAATAATTGTGTTGCTAGTAAACAATGGCCAGTTCTGATTTCAAACTATGTGACACACACACACACACACACACACACACACACACACACACACACACACTGTGATGGAGACTGCGCACTAGATTTCACGAAAGCCGTCTTTGTGGACTAAAATTTGCGGTGCGTATTGCCAGGGCATGCTCACTGAAATGTTAAATCTAGGCAACCATGAATTGAGCAAACGCTTTGATAAGGCAACCTAATACAGTTGGATTTGGAATAAAATAACCTTTCGTATGATATGTAATTCGATTAAATAACGTATGAGGGTATATTAACTACGGTTACTTACCTCTTTATACCAGGCAATCCCACAGTTGGCAAGAGGTGAAACTAGGCACCTTTTTATTCTTTTTTTTTCAGTTCATTGGGATATATTCTCTCAGCTGATGCTTAGCTTTCATAAATAACGGATGGGGAAAGTTGATCGAAAAAATTTAATAAAACACCTTATTGTTTAATATTATCGTCACCAGATTTAGCTAGGCAACCTAATAGCGATATATCAATCTATACATAATCTATCAAATATACTTCATTAAAATTAAATAACAGATGTGGGTATAAATTTCTTATACCGGATCTTAGGTTATTAGTTTAGTTTAAGTAGTTTACAAGCCTTGGGACTGAAAACCTTGGTAGTTAAGTCCAGAGATTTACAAAAATATGAACATTTGCCTGTTCTGCGACTGTCAGCACAAATGATCTGTTACGCCGCAAACATTGTGACAGGGAAATGTGTTAAGATCTTGGTTTGCTCACTTTAGCAAGACTGAATAAGGCCAGCAGCCGGTAGCAGAAAATGCTCACCCGCCGTGCGTGATGACGGCAGCCGCTGCATCGGCAAGTTGGAAAGCCTACCGTTAGCGAACTGAGTGTGACTGAAATGGCTGTCAGACAGAGACGCAACTAGTGAACATTTCATAACTACACTAACTCTGTCACAAGAGCCAATAAGACCGCGGATGAGTCAGCGGTAAAGACACATCTGGCGAACACTGCATTTTCAAAGGGAACATATTCAAACCGTTTCATACTTCATAACTTCAGCCCATTATATGTATAAATACTGCCACATTTAGAAGTAGGAGGCACTTGGTCTTCTGAATCGACGATGCCGAGGAGTTAGTTGTCAATTCACTGGCCTAATCGTTGTGCTCAGTGTTTGTCACAGATGGCAGTACATACGGGTAGCTGCTAGAGGCAGCTAAGAGATAGAGTCTGGTCGAGGCCATACTTCACACTAAACATCATCTGGGAAGATGGTGATCCGCTGTGCTGACGACTTCACACCTCTGTGGTGGCTGCCTGAGGTCAGCGCAGTCTTCATTGGTTGGTTACTAAAGGCCAATGTTCCTGTCGTCGAGTTAGCACTCTGGTGCTAAGCCGGTGTCTCGAATCGGGCACCAGCACGACATCCGACTTCAGAGGGGTCCCTGCGTGGATCCACTGACCGCTGCAGAGCCTGGTGAAGGGATAGAGCACTTCACAATAAAAGTCTTTACATCGCTTTCCGGCATCGCACTACCATCATAAGAAACACCAAGGTTGCAGCTCGAAGGCGACGCCACCTACTGCTCTAGCTCCTGTCGACCTAGCGCCTTCATCAAACTTATGTATTCTACTGAATAAAATGAGTCAACTATAATTCTGCTTTACTAGCGTCCCTTGGCGCTCCACCAGATTCCACGCCTCATCCTGACCTAAAGCTGGAACACACCGCTAGGCCCCAGCAGATCGGTGAAATATGACATCTGTCAGACTTCCAAAGACGCCAGCGCAGTTATTGGGAGCGTCTATGACGAAAACGGATCCACTGTGTAATGTTTCACTGGCGACAGTGCCTGCGGTTGCGACGGCATACACGAAACGAAGTAAATGGTTACTGAGGAAGAGGAATAGTAGGGCAAAACCCGAAGTTAACTAACGAGAACCGACGAATATTAAGAATGATTGTGAGCAAGCATCACACAACTAGCGACTGCAAAATGAACACTCAGTGGAGTAATAGTGTTTATATAAAAACAGTGGGGCTGGAGCACGACATTAGTGGAAGGTCTGCAGTTGCTAAACTCTTAATAACGGAAGGCAACACAAAGCTGCGAAGAGAGTGGTGCCATTATAGTAAAACCTGCACACTTGATGACTGGCAGTATCTGTAATGGTCCGACAAATCGTCATTTACATTGCCTCCTATAAGTAATCGGTTTTATGTATCCTTTATTTAAGCGGTACCACCATGAGAAATCTATATCGTTGTATTCAACAATCATTACACTGATTTGTCGGCGGATAACGGAATGAATATCTCACCCTTATCCATAGCAAACTACTTACTATGACTAACATGTTGCTAATAAACATTGCCATATTTCCATATTTCAAGATGATACTGCGAGACACACACACACAGAGAGACAAATACAGCCAAAAAAGGTTGATATGTGCTTGCACAGAATCACAAAATTCCCATGGCCAGCAAAATAACCATGTCTCAACTGTTATAAGGACTCTTAGAGCACAGAGAGAGGACCAAATTTTCAGGCACATCACTGGACAAATTGACGGATGTTTTAGTATATGGATGGATAACGTTGTTGGAAAATATTAAGAAACTTTATGAATTAGATCCTCGAAGAGTTGCAGCTGTTGTCAAATACAATGGTGGATCAGCTCGTTATTAATAAATATATACTTGGTCTATGTTAGATGTCTATATTATTTTCTTCATTTCCTGTATATTCCAACACGTACTGCAGTTCTTTTCTTGTATGAACTGTATATTTTCCATGTCTCATTTCTATACAGGGATATACTCCTGACATTTAAATGTATAGTAGATGTTAACATATTTCATTTGTTAATAAATGTTTGCATAGCCAATCTACATTTTATATCCACACTTCTTTCACCATAACGTACTACATATGTTGTTCCGTTCAAATCATATATTTGTAAGCCTTGTGGTAAATCAAACCTCTCCCTGAATAACTGGTAGGGACATATGATTTGACAACAGAAGAGTTAACAGAGAGGATTACCACATGTAATTTAGTTTTATTTCTTACATGTCACAATTCTTATACAGCATCTTCCAAGAGAATCATAAAATAAAAATATAAATCTTCGAGTGAGCCGCAAATATACTCTGCAGGCACCACGAAGCTAACGAGCTATAGACACGAAATTTAACCGACAGGAAGAAGATGCTGTGATATGCAAATGATTAGCTTTCCAGACCATTCACACGAGGTTGGCGCCGGTGGCGACACCTACAACGTACTGACATGAGAAACATCTCTAACCGATTTCTCATACACAAACAGCAGTTGGCCAGTTGGTGAAACGTTGTTGTGATGCCTCGTGTAAGAACGAGAAATGCGTACCATCACGTTTCCGACTTTGATAAAAGTCGGATTGTTGCCTATCGCGATTGCGGTTTATCGTATCGCGACATTGCTGCTCGCGTTAGTCGCGACCCAATGACTGTTAGCAGAATATGGAATCGGTGGGTTCAGGGCACTACGGAAGCGTGTATTCGTCATCGCCATAGTGGCGTATCACCCGGCGTGATGGTATGGGGTGCCATTGGTTACACGTCTCGGTCACCTCTTGTTCGCATCGACGGCACTTTGAAGAGTTTCTGTAACATTTCACCTGTGTTACGACCCGTGGCTCTACCCTTCATTCGATCCTTGCGAAACCCTACATTTCAGCAGGATAATGCACGACCGCGTGTTACAAGTCCTGTACGGGCCTTTCTGGATACGGAAAATGTTCGACTGCTGCCCTGGCCAGCACATTGTCCAGATCTCTTACCAACTGAAAACATCTTGTCAATGGCGGCCGAGCAACTGGCTCGTCACAATACGCCAGTCACTACTCTTGATGAACTGTTGTATCGTGTTGAAGCTGCATGGGCATCTGTACCTGTACACGCCATCCAAGCTCTGTTTGACTCAATGCCCAGGCGTATCAAGGCCGTTATTACAGCCAGATGTGGTTGTTCTGGGTACTGATTTCCCAGGATGTATGCACCCAAGTTGCGTGAAAATGCAATCACATGTTAGTTCTAGTATAATATATTTGTCCAACGAATACCCGTTTATCATCTGCATTTGTTCTTGGTGTAGCAAATTTAATTGCCAGTAGTGTATATACTTGTATACAAGGCCACTTGTCTGCAAATTAACATTTATTGGAAATGCATAAACGTACCTTCCAATATATCAGCTGCATTAGTCAACATAATTTTATGGCAGGAGCTCGAACAAAATTATTGTCGGCTGCATTGCGCATTATCATACATCGGCATCTGCTCTAGTCCGCCGGCCTTCGGAAAAGAGTAGACAGTGGCCAGGTCGGGCGTCGGCGGAGAAACTTCTGTGGTGTGTTTCTGCACCGCCGACATTGTACATGAGACAAAACAAAATCGAAACACATTTCACACAGAAAATGTTTACAATTTTTAATATTATTTTATATACGACAAACATTTAGTAATCGAATCGACTTGACTACGAAGATTACCTAGGAGAATAGTGGACGATTAAATACTCGCCCGAATATATGATTCAGAGCAGAGAAGGGCGCAGATGTGAGCTGCAGTGTCATTCGCGTGAGGTGGCGACGTTCTCGGGAGTTGGTCTGTGTGTGTTGCAAACTGGCCATCGCGTCGTGGTTTGCGGTCTTCCGTGTTCCATTCTGCACACTCCCGCTGCATTGACGAAACACGTTGCCCCACATCAGCAGCAGTTTCCTGGAAGGATGAACCACATTACCTTTTGACAATAATGCGCTCTCTTGCAGACTCACTGGTTTAATGTTACGATCCGCGCATATCTCTGTGAGGCAACCTGCACGTGTTCTGAAATCACCCTGAGCCACCACTTTCCGTTTCCAGAGACAACGAGAGCCGCAGGCACATCTTAGCTGGAGGTGGCGATGTTGTTCCTGAACCCACTGGCCAACATGGTTCAAATAACGACCATGTCTGCAGGACAAACCAATGTCTGTGTGTTCAAAACATGAACTTCCTGTCTCTAGTCTTTCAAGGTATTCAGTTTATCTTTTTTCTTCTGAACATTATTTGAGGAATGGTAGGGGATTAGAGTAACGACCCATGATCGAGACTGTAAGACCGACTGCAGAAAGATGTGTAAGCCAGTCTCACGTGGTCTTGTTGTCATCTCGGCGTTCACCCTGAAACACGTCCACTTAACAAGCTACTTTCAACCCAACGTAGCTTCAGGTAGCAAGGGGTTGGTGAACACTATGCTCTGAACGCGCTCTACATCAGGTGTGTGGTGGGGGAGGCTTTTGACGTGGCCTTAGATTTCGCTCTTGCTGCGGCTACTGAAGTGAGAATATGGTGGTGTCATGCTGAGCGGATGGCATGCTATTAGAACGTTGCTTTGTTCATGACAAGGCAGTCTTGGTTTATCAGTGATAGTATTCTTAAGTAATTCTTTCGCTATGCGAGGCAAAGTGTTCCTTCATTTACAAAACACGAGTAATTCAGTTTACATTTAGTATTTGCAGTCTCATTCCGGTGATGATTTTGTGTCTTTTTTTAACTACGTTTTGGCGTCGTATTTGTATCCACGAGTATGCTAAATATTTCTCAGATTTTCTGGTTTGATTCTGTCTTTTGTATCTGGGTATGACCGATTGCACTACATGCATTTGTAATGATCTTTACTTCGGCCTTCAGCCATGCCTTTTACTAATACTAGCTTTATTCTATATGAATTCTCGCACGTGCTTTACTTGCTTATTCTAAATTAATTTCTTTTTGTAAATTCTATGTAATTCACCGTGGTCGCATACCACGTGCTACTTAAGGATTGTATGCTTTTGCCTCCCTGTACATGACCTCGTTTGGTGGATAGTAGATTTTTTAAATTAGTGCTTCAAGAGACCCGCCACCTCGTCAAAACGCCGCCGATGTTTCGTTTGTCGCTGCTATCAAGTGTTGCCGCATGAGTAATGTGTCGCAAGCATTATGCGTGAGTGAATGAATGTGATTTCCTTTATCCTCTGTGTTTGCAAATTTCCTCCCACGTTACCTCCATATTCATGAAGGGCAGAAACAAATTCATTATGGGCAGTAACTTTCCGATTTATTCACTTTTGTATAAGGTGTGTGCTTTATTGTGATTAATATGGTCGCCCCACATTTATTTGCTTGTTCATTTCATTGAATGAATAATGATTTAAAGTATCAAATCTCTGCTTTATAATTTCATGCTCCCCATCTCATGTTTAATTATCTATTCATTTATTTTTTTAAATTAATTTTGTGTTTGTTAAAACGTTGGCTGCTCCCTTAAGTAGACAGCAGTTTTTCCGTTTCCGTTGCGCAAGTACTCTGGCCACTCGCAAGTTAATTTATAGCAGCAGTGAGCGTTTTAACTTGCATTCACAGATCTGTACTGCCCGAGATCGTACTTAGAAAACTGAACAAGCTACAGTAGAACCCGTCATATCCGACCTCGGGATATCCGACTCCTCGGGATATCCGACCATGTGCCCAACTGTCTTCTGCCAGCGAAGAGTCAAACTGACTCAACAGTGCTGTGCATTGTTTCTCTGTTAAACTGGCAGTTGTGTTCTGATTGTCGACGTGAATGTTGCTCTACTCTTCAAAAAGCATGGTAGAAAATTTGGCCATCATTAAAACAAAGTGATAGTGCTGATAAGGACGATGATGAGCCCAATTCATCAACGGAAGTTGATCTAGAAGCTGAAGAAAACAACGTCGCAGAAACTCTTCAAGACCTGCAGGAACTGCAATACGGTGTCCAGCTAAAACTGACAGATGTGGAGAAATGGCTGACCGAAGCTGACATGGCGGAGTCTACAAATGAAGGACTGAATGATGACGAAATAGTTGCTGTAGTTCAAAGCGCAACAAATGAAGACAGCGATGCTGAAGAAGAAGAAGTTGATCGTGATATTGGTGTGACGAATTCAGAGGCTAAAGATGCATTTGACATTGTGTTAAAATATTTGGAGCAGAACCCGAGAGCTACCCCTATGGACGTGTTGTGGGCAAAGAAATGGCGTGATTTTTCAGCGAAATCAAGATAGGGGAAATTGAAGCAAAAGAGTATTAAGGACTTCTTCAAATGAGGTACTGTACACACTGTGTGTAATTGTTTGCCTATTTGATTAAACAGTACAGTACTGTATTTTTAATGTTTTCATTAATTAATGTAAAAATTAAACTTTTCCATATTATAAAAAAACTGTTACTTTTATTAGAATATGTATTGTAAAATAATTTTTTATTGAATACAGTAATAACGATTAAGCAGCACTGTGTGTACTTTGTACAATACTTATAATTTAGTGCAGTATACGGCTGTTTTGACCAGATAAAACGTGTTTCATTGGTCCTCGGTATATCCGACCTTTTGGCCGTTCCGACCACGGCCCGGTCCCGTGAAGGTCGGGTATCGGGGGTTCCACTGTACTTCGAACCCAACGTAAACCTTCAGCGCTGACTGTCGCCGCTTTAGAGGACTCAGAAAGTGAAGCTCAGTGAGTTAGTACGAACATTCTTGGGGCTGGAGACTTCGGACTGTATGGGGCCCCTACTTACAGAGAGGCGGAAAGATTCAGGCAGCGGACTTCCTGCAGTATAGAGGCATTCCAAAGAAAGCAGGCGCAGACAGCTGTGAAAACTACAGAACTATCAGTTTAATAAGTCATGGTTGCAAAATATTAACACGAATTATTTACAGAAGGATGGAGAAGCTGGTAGAAGCCGACCTCAGGGAAGATCAGTTTGGGTTCAGGAGAAATGTAGGAACACGGAAGGCAATACTCACTTTACGGCTTATCCTAGAAGATAGATTAAGGAAAGGCAAACCTACATTTCTAGCGTTTGTAGATTTGGAGAAGGCTTTTGACAGTGTTGATTGGAATAAACTCTTTCAAGTTCTGAAGCAAGCAGGAGTAAAATATAGGGAGCGTAAGGTTATTTACAGATTGTACAAAAACCAGACAGCGGTTATCAGAGTTGAAGGACATGACAGGGATGCAGTGGTTGGGAAGGGAGTAAGACAGGGTTGTAGCCTTTCTCCAATGTTGTTCAATTTGTATATTGAGCATAATATAAAGGAAAGCAAGGACAAATTTGGAGAAGGAATTAATTTTCAGGGTGAAGAAATAAAAACATTGCATTTTGCCGACGACATAGTAATTATGTCAGAGTCAGAAAAGTACCTGGAAGAGCAGTTGAACAGAATGGACAGTATGCTGAAAGGTGCATGTAAGATGAAGATTAACAAGAGCAAAACTAAGGTAATGGAGTGCAATCTAAGAAAATCAGGTGATGCTGAAGGAATTAGATTAGGTAACGAAGCAATAAAGGAGGTAGATGAGTTTTGTTACTTGGGCAGTAAAATAACAAATGATGGCCGCAGTACAGAGGATATAAAATGCAGAATGGGAATGGGTAGAAAAGCGTCCTTGAAAAAGAGAAATTTGCTAACAACGAATATTGATTTAAGCCTAAGGAAGTCCTTTCTGAAGGCATTTGTATGGAGTGTTGCCTTTTATGGGAGTGAAACATGGACGATGAACAGTGCGGACAGGAAGAGGATAGAGGCTTTTGAAATGTGGTGCTACAGAAGAATGTTGAAGATTAGGTGGGTGGATCACGTAACAAATGAGGAGGTACCGAACAGAATTGGGGAGAAAAGGATTGGTAGGACACATTCTTAGATATCAAGGAATTGTGAATTTAGGATTGGAGGTAAGTGTTTGGGGTAAAAACCGCAGAGGAAGACCAAGAAACGCGTATAGTAAACAGATTCAAGTGGATGTGGGTTGTCGTTCTTATGAGGAGATGAAGAGGCTTGCTCAGGATAGGGTATTGTGGAGAGCTGCATCAAACCAGTCTCCGGACTGAAGACCACAACAACATTACAAATGAAATAGCTGTAAACAGCTAATACACTTAATGGAATATCAAACACAAATCCCGATGCTCTACTGAAAAATAAGGTAAAAAAAATCTCACTGTCGTGTTTTACGGCCCACAACAACACAACAGTGATATTATAATTAGTGTTTCTTTGTATATCTTTTACGTAGCCTATCGATTCCAAGGAAGAAAAAATGAATTGAATATTTATTCTAATTGCATTTTATCTAATTTAATATTTCAGATGACTTTAAAATATGTTATTTATGGGGCTCTTGCTGTATGGTAATATTAAATCCACCACACAAGCTACTTTGAACCCAACGTAAACCTTCAGCGCTGACTTTGTCACCGCTTTAGAGGACTCAGTCAGTTTAGAAAGTGAAGCTGATAGCGGATAGCTCAGTGAGTCAGTACGAGCATTGTCGGGGGCTGGCGACTTCGGACTGTATGGGGATCGTACTTACAGAGAGGCGGAAAGATTCAGACAGCGGACTTCGTGCTTTATAGTGACAGAGTTGCGTAGGGAAAGCATGCCGCCCAAAAATCTCACGTCTCTTAATAGAGCCTAGGCAGCCACTGTGCGACCTCGCTGACTAGCCTTTATGGCGTTTGCGTAACCGATAATAGTAGGAAACGCGAGAGGCCCGGCACAGCAGTCCTGGCGGACTTTTTGTCGCTCGGCTCGGCTGTTTTTCAGCCTTGAGCCGTATCCTTAATGTTATGACAAGTTTCAGCAAAATCCATCAACCGGGCGCCCGTATCGGCCCGATCTGACGCTAAGCGCGCGATCCGCGCCGGCCGCGAGGCCGCCGTCTGCATTTATATCGCGTCACTCTGTCTCTCCCCAACTGGGACTTAAACGCTGCCACTGTTCTGCGTAAGCTACGGTTCTTTAACTTGTCACGTGAAGCACCTCAGGTTTGTTTACGGAACCGGAATATTGGCTCCAAAATGAAGTAAAAAATGAATGTGTTGTGACAGCTGAAAATGTGTTCTGTATAGAGATGCGAAGTCCACCTACAGGGTGTCCAGAAAAGGGCTCCCTGATTTCAAAATTAAATATCTCGATAACAAAGATCGATAGAGGAATGCAGTAAACGGTATGTTTATTGTGAAAGCTGTAAGACGTTTATACAGCGGTTTGAAACAATAGTTACAAAAGCTGCTAACAGATGGCGCTGTACGCTGTACACCTCATATCAGCATACATAAGTGAAAAAATCGCATGAAAACACTCTTTGCAAACAATCACATCACAATGTTTTCAAACTGTTCACCATTGGCACTACAGAGGTGGTGCAAACGAAGAATGAAATTATCCATCACACTTCGTAGTGCCTCAACCGAAATGAATTCACATGCCACAGAGATCGCTGATTCAAGCTCGTCCAGCGTGGCGGGATGCTTCGGGTAGACCATGTCTTCCACTGTACCCGGCAAAAAAAAAGTAGCAGGGAGTCAAATCCGGCTAATATGGAGGCCAATGCATGCCTGCACCAGTAAATTTGGGATATTCCAAAGCAATGACTCGATTCCCGAAGTTATTCCTCAAGAAAGCGAAACACTTGTTAGGTCCTATGTGGTCGGGCTCCATCTTGCATAAACCATTCAGTACCCGATCGATCCTCTAACGCTTGCTGTGTGGCGACAAATTGTTCCAAAATTGCAACGTAACGTGCACCAGTGACCGTTTCTCGAATGAAAAAAGGGCTATATTGCCTCTGCTGCATACTGCCGCCCACACAGTACCTTTAGGAGAATACAGGGGTTTCGCTTCACACCAATATGGCTTTTCGGAACACCAAAATCGACAGTTCTACTTATTCACGTATCTATTCAGGTGGAAGTGTGCTTCATTTGTAAACCAGATGCAGCCAACATCAAATCCTTCACTATCAATCATTGTGAGCATCTGATTAACAAAGGCAACCCTTTGTTGCACAGCTCATACGGGTATGGCCTGGTGCGTTTGAATTTTGAATGGATACATGTGTAGGCTCTTTCTCAGTATTTTCTGCGTGCTGGAACGCTTCAAACCAGTCTCAGATGCAATTCTACGGACGGATGACATTGGATTTCGCTGAATAATTCCTGAAACTGTGGCGATATTTTCAGGCGTAACTGCGGTTTGCTTGCGGCCAACATGCTTCACTACATCGTCAGTTACGCTTCCTGTTCATTAAAATTTTCCGAAGAGCGTACTAATGGTTTTCGCATCGGGTCCTTTTGGAACATTAAATCGTGCTTGAAAACTTCGCCTTGTTGCCGTAGGACTCTCTTCTAACCTGCGGTACTCTAGCACCAGAGAAACGCGTTGTTCAATGGAGAACATGGTTTTAATCTTTTCCTTCGGTACGCTAACCTATTTTCACGTTTCAATAGTGGAACTGATCGCTCTGGGCTTCGGATCACTTTTCATTCTACGCATTACATATGGCGATTACAGCGCCATCTGTTAGCAGCTTATGTAACTATTTTTTCAAACTGCTGTATAAACTTCTTACAGCTTTCACAATAAACATAGCGTTTACTGCATTCCTCTATCGATCTCTGTTTTCGAGATATTTAATTTTGAAAGCAGGGAGTCCTTTTCTGGACACCCTGTATCATGTACCTGCGCTGCATTTTTTTTATTTTTTTTAAAGGTTTTTTTTTTTTTTTTTTTTTTTTTTTTTTTTTTTTTTTTTTTTTTTTTTTTTTTTTTTTTTACTTTAGTGTCTATTCTGAACTAAAAAGAAAACTTCTGCAGTTTCCTATTTTCCTAGGTCAGATTTACAACACATAAGTACAAAAAGAAAGTACAGGTACAATATTATCAGCTGCTGCGGAACGGCGAGTGCATTGAGGCGTTACGCTGCGATGCGCGAGGCGGTTCCCCGTCGGGGGTTCGAATTCCCCTCGGGCATGGATGTTAGTGCTGTCTTTAGTATAAGGTAGTACATAAGTGGTTTTTTAAAGGCTTGACAAACATTTGAACAATGTTATCTCACTTCTATATATACAGGGTGTTACCAAAGGATACGGCCATCCTTTCAGGAAACATTCCTCACACACAAAGAAAGAAAACATGTTATGTGAACAAGTGTCCGGAAATGCTTAATTTCCATGTTAGAGCTCATTTTAGAATTTATCTTTAAATTTAAATTGTAAATTTTCACAATCAACATGTGTGGGCTGACGAGATTCTGCACGCAATTGTGCAATCACGTCATCAACACAGATTTTCTGTGAATGTTTGGGCAGGAATTGTTGGTGATGTCTTGATTGGGCCTCTTCCACCTACGCTCACTGGAGCACGTTATCATGATTTCATACGGGATACTCTGACTGTGCTGCTAGAACATGTGCCTTTACAAGTACGACACAACATGTGGTTCATGCGCGATGGAGCTCCTGCACATTTCAGTCGACGTGCTCGTACGCTTCTCAGCAAAAGATTCGGTGACCGATGGATTGGTAGAGGCGGACCAATTCCATGGCCTCCACGCTCTCCTGACCTCAACCCCATTGACTTTCATTTATGGGGGCATTTGAAAGTTCTTGGCTACACAACCCCGGTACCAAATGTAGAGACTCTTCGTGCTCGTATTGTGGATGGCTGTGATACAATACGCCATTCTCCAGGGCTGCATCAACGCATCAGGAATTCCATGCGACGAAGGGTGGATGCATGTATCCTCGCTAACGGAGGACATTTTGAACATTTCCTGTAACAATGTGTTTGTAGTCACGCTGGTACGTTCTGTTGCTGTGTGTTTCCATTCCATGATTAATGTGTTTTGAAGAGAAGTAATAAGATGAGCTCTAACATGGAAATTAAGCGTTTCCGGACACATGTCCACATAACATATTTTCTTTCCTTGTGTGTGAGGAATGTTTCCTGAAAGTTTGGCCGTACCTTTTTGTAACACTCTGTATACATGTAAATGAATGTTTGTCCTCTATGTGCCGGCCGCGGTGGCCGAGGGGACTGAGGCGCTCCAGTCAAGGTCTGCACGGCATCTACGGTCGGGGGTTCGAATCCCTCCTCGGGCATGGATATTTGTGCCGCCATTAGTATCAGTTAGTTCGTAAGTAGTTTGTAAGTTTAAGGACTGATGACCCCGTAGTTAAGTCCCATAAGCTATACAAACATTTGAACATTTTTTTGTCCTCTATGTGTTCATAAACCAATAATTCGATTGCAATGAAGCTTTGGCGAACTGTTCACTGCACGCCCACAAAGACCCCTGACCCGAAAACAAAAGAGCACGACACATAGCTCAGGATATATGACGTCATATATAATGGGAGAGCACCGTATGAGAATACCCAGATTTGTGCGTCAATTATTGGAAAATGGGAGTAGTTAGGGACTGCAACAAAGTTTGCATGTAATTTCGGACGTTTATGAAGCGTTTTGTAACTGATCCGCCCCCCCCCCCCCTCAAAATGATGAAACGAAAATAAGTTTACCACTCACAACAGTTTCGCTGTAGATACCGTAAAATTGTCGCATCAGGTATGATCTTGTATCAAATAAAGTTAGCATTACACAGTTGCATGTTACTATTTATTTTTATCTGCAAGTCTCCCCTAATAGTCTTGCATCCAAAATTAAGCTATCTGTTTCCTTAATCTCTATCTATGTAAAAGCGATAGGACACTCACTCACTCACTGACTAAACACGAAATCTCGAAAACTACTTCACCTATGATGCTGAAATTTGGCAGGAATGTAGTTTATAGGTAGAAAAGTCAGCTAAGGAAGTACTTTGTGATAGGTGCATGGCGGAGCACACTTCTCCTACAGACTCACGAAATCTACTGGCCGGCCGCGTTGGCCGAGGGGACTGAGGCGCTCTAGTCACGGTCTGCACGGCCACTACTGTCGAGGGTTCGAATCCTCTCTCGGGTATGGATATTTGTGCTGTCCTTAGTCTTAGTTAGTTCATAAGTAGTTTGTAAGTGTAGGAACTGAAGACCCCGTAGTTAAGTCCCATAAGCTATACAAACATTTGAACATTTTGAATTGAAATCTACAGTTTCATTCCGATCTTCACGAAATTTCGCAAGCTTGACCTTCAAAACAAGAGGAAAGTCACCATCTACCTTAAGTTTCATACGGTGCATGGGGGAGAGTACTTTGCAACATAAAAATGGATCCCTAAATACCTTGGTCGCGCCTTAACTTGAGAACGGCTCGACCGATTTCATAGATCCTTATTTTTGATGTTTCCGTTATTCTCAGAACAAGGGTTGAATGAAATAAAACTGGAATATTTGAGAACAACAAAGTGCGTTTCTCAATGTGATCCTGTGTTTCTATTGCATAGAAATATATAGTTTTGTTTCGATATTAATGAAATTTTCCACTCTCTACCTTAAAAACAAGAGGAATGTCACTGTAGAAAATTTCTTTCGGTGCATGGTAGAGAGTACTTAACTTACGTAATTTTACAAAATGCATAGCTTTGCTTCAATAATTATGAATTTTTGCACGCATGACCTTTAGACCAAGAGGAAGATCACTGTGTACATAAAAGTTTGTATGGTATGACAGAGGGTACAGTGCAAAAAACTTTGCCGAGAGAGGGAAAGGTGGAAACGAACAAACAGATGGGAGAGAAAGAGGTGGATGCAGAGAGAGGGGGAAGGGGATGTGGACTACGAGAGCGTAAGATAAACACACGGGAAACGCCGGGTTTACTGCTAGTATAAAAATAAATGTTTATTTTTGTCTTAGTTCGAATTGAATGCGCTGTCGTACCGTTCATCCGATTGCGTTGAAACTTTGCAAGCAACTTAGACACCACTCTACTGATCACCATGAAACTGGACCAAGTTGTATAAGTTTTCACCAGCAGTGGATTGAGGAGGTGAAGAAACAGTTCGACACAGAGACGAGGAGGCGATTGGCAGAGAAAGGTGAAGGTGGAAGAAGGAACGAGAATTAGAGTTTAACGTCGCGTCGACATCTTAGTCATTAGAGACGGGGAGCCTGGAGATCGGCAGAGAGGTGGTTAAGAGGAGATGAACGGAGAGTGGAGAGATGACGACTGGTGAAATATAAATACACTGTTCGAAACACAGAACGAACGAGATATCAAACGCAATACACGTAAGGTATTGGCCCACTTTAGGTTATGGTAGTAACACTAAAAGTGGGCCTTTGCGATCGTCTTTTGACAGCTCGAAATTTAAATGAAAATAACGGCTTAACCATTCATCTGAAACGAAAACTGAATAACCGAATTAGTAGAGTAGACAATTCTCTACAACTTTGCTCTCTTATGGTTTTTTTTTTTTTCATGTCTCGTATCGTTTGAGAGATATTTACAAAAATAACGGCGATTTTGGGATGTCTGTCTGTCTGTCCGTAACGTATTCCCTGTTTTTAAGACGAACCGTTCAACCGATCAGCACCAAATTTTAGAGACGCAATTGTAGGGGCCAGAGACCAGAACCTCCCTCTTTCAAATTTTTCGGACAAAAAATACGGTAGCAATAAAAAAAAAAAGCCGTTTGTAGTATAATTGTAACTGCAAACGAACCGTTCATCTGACACGAAAATTGAATAACCGAATTTGTAGAGGAGAAAGTTCTCTACAACTATGTTCCCTTATGTTTTTATCATATCTCGTACGTTTGAGAGATATTTGCAAAAATAACGGACTTTTGACACCCTCCATTGAATTAACGAAAACCAGCCGTTCGCGGATGTCACGTGACCTTCCTCGCTCAGTACTCTCTGTGGCATACGCCATCTTGCGTTGCGTATTTATTTTTTCTTATTGTAACTTACACGTTGTCATTTCAAAGCAATGGCGCACTGAAGAATTAACAAAAACACATCGTTCTTCGTACGATAAATGATAATCTAGTGTCTACAAATGCCATATTAGCATCTGTTAACAGCAGCCATTAATAGTATGAGATTAAAGAATACAACTCTTAACTTTTAGCCGTAGCGTAGTGGGCAACGTATTGGACTGTGACGCCGAAGGTCGGTGGTTCGGACCCGCCACTACATAATTGTTTTTCCTAAAAGGGTTTCAGACACTCTTATTAATTAATTTTTTATTATTTTGGTCCAAAATGTTATCAAAGCTTATAAAAAAAACTACAAATCTAAAGTAGGCCGTAAAACACGTTAGTGCGATTTTTTAATTCAGATATTGCTTACAATTGTAATTTCTGGGTGTTAGAGTTCCATATTTTGCTGTCTAAATTCTCTGCTTGAAGTGTACATGGCGTGTACTTAGAGCGAGGCACCATGTGACTACCATAATAGTGAAAAAGTAATTCTCGTTGCCCTCTAACATGCTGTGCGATCAACAGTACAGTTACACACATTCGTGGCATAGGCAGTGTGATGTTATCAGTCAGCTCTTGATGGATATTCGGCCATTCTTCCAAGAGTGCAATATCCAGCTTTGCAACCGTTGTGGGAGGTGCTGGCTTCTCGAGTCTGGTAAGCGCATCAAAAAATGGGACTTAACTGCGGGGTCATCAGTCTCTAAACTTACAAACTACTTATGAACTAGCTTATACTAAAGACGGCACAAACATCCGTGCCCGAGGGGGGATTCGAATCCCCGACGGGGAACGGCCTCGCGTATCGTAGCAAGCAGAGCGCCTCAGTGCGCTCGGCCACTCAGCCACTGCTGACGTCTTGTGGCTCCACGTCGATGTTATGACGGATGTGGAGCAACACCAATTTCGTGAACCGATCTTCACCCATGGTTGATCGCAGATATGTCTTCACTCTTCTCAAAGGAGAAAATTATCTTTCTGCTGAACATGTTGTCACCGGTAGCACGGCAAGAAAACGAAGCAGGCACTGGATGTTCGAAAATTTGTAGTAGCCGCTCCTAGAAGCTGTAATACTTTCCACAAATGTTGTTGGTCTCTCTGTTTTTGGTATTTTTTGCCAATAAGAATGCCAGAGTAGTAGTTCTCCTTTAAGTTGGTGGGTAGAATATGGCAAATCATTTTCATACATAGTTGCAGCTTCTAGAATACGTTCCGTTTCGCTATCCGGTGTAAAGAGAAATGCTGGTAAAAGTCCTTGCAGTTCAATGTAGACTCATCTTTTTAATTTCAGTAACTTTCACTATGCTCATACACTGTTGTGCCATAAAACATGCAAGGATCTCCAGTTGGAATGTTAGCAACCTGTGTTTGACACGATTTATTCGTTGAATAGAAACATCGACGTTTATATCCTTGGCCAGTGATTGTTCACGATTAAAAGTGTTGATGAAACATTCATCAGACGCTTTCCTTTGATGATGAAATACACCGATTGTATTAGATGCCATCCTGTATACCTGAGACAAGTCAATGCTAGGATCGTGAAGTTGGCGGGAAAGTGGTAAAGTAACTGACAATAGTTCTACAACTACTTCCAAAGTTACAAGAAACTGAAATTGCGTGACTGCAAATAACATGCCATTTCCGGAAATTAACACCTTCCCTTCAGCGTTAGAGGTGACATCTTCAAGAAAATCTACTGCGGCTGGGAGCATGTCCCGAAACAACAAAGCACAATCATCTCATTGTATCTAGCAGGTCTCGCAAAGAGACTTCAATGTTTTAACTTTCGCTTCAGGGAATTTTTCTCCTATCTTTTGTTGCAAAGCTGTTGTTTGTTTGGGTGAATCACGAACAAAGTTGCAAATTTGTTGTTGTTGTTGTTGTTGGGTGTTTGAAAGGGAGCTAAACATCTAGGTTATCAGTTCCTTGTTCCTAGCCAAAAGAGAACATCTTGTAATGAGCCGGTAAAAAGTACTCCATGTTTAATGCACGAGACAGTCAGAGTGATAATGCGTGGTAAGACGACAGCATTTATAGGAAAACCACCAAAGTAGTTGACGAAACAGACAACACTAAAATCTTACGTCAGAAGATTGTGGCTGGCTGATCACAAAGATGATATAGGATGAGCCAGCCATTCTGCATACACTAAAACCGCCAGTCAAAGATGGTCTAAAATGTTTGTATAGCTTATGGGACTTAGTTACGGGGTCATCAGTCCCTAAAACTACAAACTTCTTATAAACTAGCTTATATTAAAGACGGCACAAACATCCATGCCCGAGGGGGGATTCGAACCCCCGACGGGGAACGGCCTCGCGCATCGTAGCAAGCAGAGCGCCTCAATGCGCTCGGACGCTACGCCGCGGCGGTAAGTCATCCTAGATATACTCAATCCCTCATCTTCAAGCATATTGTGCACCAATGCAGCTCGAGCTTTTACCAGAAGGAACCCATCACCTATGGCACCATCTCAGGGCACAAGAGAACATCGAAGGATCTCATATCTATGCCTTCGAACAGTCAAAGCGCCTTTCTGAACGAGACAGAAATCCGTACGTTCGGCACCAATACTGACTGGTGCTCACACCATTCGCCCACCACCGTGATATCGTCATGTTTCCACACATAAGCGGATTCTTCCACGATCTCTCCAGATGACGGAACGACGATTGTCTGCCTGAAAACAAAATCTTGACTCTTTTTTGAACAGAACACGGCGACATTTGTGAAGACACCAATCCTGATGATGTTCGTTCGACGAGTTTCTGAGCGCTAAACGGTGTGGTGGTGTTAAAGGGACACGAGATAGGAGACACTGCGAGAAGAATGTGACAGAGCACTAAAAGATTTGAGTAGCAACAAGGGCCCTGGAATAGATGCTGTTCTGTCTGAACTGCTATCATCGTTAAGAGAGCCAGTCATGAAGAAATTTTTCCACTTGGTACGCAAGATGTAATGAGACAGAGGAAATACCCTGAGACTTCAAGAAGAATATAGTGATTCCAATTCCGAAGAAAGTAAGTGCAGACAAATGTGAAAACTACAGAACTATCAGTTTAATAAGTCACGGTTGCAAAATACTAACACTAATTATTTACAGACGAAAGGAAAAATTCGTGGAATCCGACCTTGGGAAAGATCAATTTCGATTTAGGAGAAATGTAGGAAAACATATCTTGGAAGATAGATCAAGGAGAGGGAAATCTACGTTTTTAGCATTTGTGGATCTGGAGAAGGCTTTTGACAACGTTGACTTTTACACATTCTGAAGGTAGCAGATGTAAAATATAGGGAGCGAAGAGCAATATTAAACTAGTACAAAAATCAGAGATCAATCATTACAGTTGAAGGGCATGAAAGAGTCGCGGTGGTTGGGAAGTGAGTAAGACAGGGTTACAACCTTTCCAAAACGTTGTTAAATCTTTACATTATGCAAGCTGTGCTGTGAATCTAAGGAGAAATTTGGAGAGGGAATTAAAGTCCAGGGAGAGGTAATAAAAACCTTGCGGTTTGCTGACGACACAGTAATTCTGTCAGAGACAGCAAAAGACCTAACAAGAGTAAAACGAGAGTAATAGAATGTAGTGTCAGAAAATCAGGCAATGCTAAAGGAATTAGATTAGGTAATGAGACAATAAAAGTAGTAGATGAGTTTTGTTATTTGGGTAGCAAATAACTTCAGATGACCGAAGTAAAGAAGATATGAAATGCAGAATGGATTTGGGAAGAAAAGCGTTTCTGTAGAAGCGAAATTTGTTGACATCCAATATTAGTTTAAAAGTTAGGAAGTCCTTTCTGAAAGCATTTGTCTGGAGTGTAGCATTGTTTGAATCGTGGACGATAAGGTGTTCAGACAAAAAGATGATAGAATCTTTCGAAATGTGGTGCTACAGACGAATGATGAAGATAAAATGGGTAGATCAAGTAACTAATGAGGAGGTGCTTAACAGAATTGGGTACGAAAGGAGTTTCTGGCATATCCTGACTAAGAGAAGGGATAGGTTGGTGGGACACATTCTGAGACATCAAGGAATTGTCAACTTAGCATTAGAAGGACGTGTGAGGAGGTAAAAATCGTAGAGGGAGACCGAGGGACGAATACAGTAAGCAGATTCAAAAGGATGTAGGTTGCCGAACGTATTCTCTGATGAAGAGGCTTGCAAAGGACAGGGTAGCGTGGAGAGCTGCATCAAACTAGTCTGCGGACTGAACACCACAACAACAATTAAAATTATTTAGGATAAAATACGAAATAGTACACAAAATTTTAACCGTGCAATTAAAAAAATGTATTTCCGAAAATAGTGGCTGATGTGTAATTATTGTAATTCGGTGGTCTCAGAATATACAGTTTAATTTCCTATAAAAGTTTCATCTCAGTGACTACATGGGTCCTGAAATACAGGGAAGCCAAGTCACTTAATTTAAAATTGTGTTTTATCGCTACTATTCTTTACATACGACCAGATTAAGTGACATGGTTTTGTTGTGGAAACTTATACTAGCACTGAAGTTAGAGCTACATTGCGAGTTTCTATAAAAGACTGCCACTTGGGCGCATTTTTTCTGTTTAAATTTGGCATGATTTTTTCTTTGGTTTTGCAAGAATGACCTAACTTATTTTTGTATCACGCCGGGTCAGCCGCCTCGTTTGTCAATTTGTCTGGTATAAATCTCTCAATAGCTGACGACATTATTTCTTAGAACGTAAGCCACCTCTGACCCACACTCACGTCGTTAGTTCCGAAAGACTGGAGATACTCACTCAAGAAAGCATTAATCGAATTTTCATCTGCTTTTTTGAATAAGTGTATTTTTCGTTTCATTTTGGTATATTTGGGAATATCGATCTTCAGTCTCGCTACGAGACGCCCGTTTTTAGCTCCGCATTATTTGTTGCTAAGATGTCAAGTACGTTTCCAGAACCATTTACTATTCTAGTGGGTTCATGAACTAAGAGCTCGTGATAATTTTCGGTGAATGCGTTCATTACGATTTCGGATGATGTTTTATGTCTTTTTGTCAAGATATGAGGGTAAGTTACAGACAGTTTTGGGTACGAGAAGAATTGAAGTCAATCTGCAGCAAGGTCTTGGAAAATATCCTGTATTCAAAAAATTATTAATTATCTCAAACAGAACGATATATTGACCCAAGGTCAACACGGATTTAGAAAATATCGTTCATGCTCTTTATTCACATAAAGTGATTGGCGCTATCGAAAAGGGCTCGCAAATCGATTCAGTATTTCTTGATTTTCAGAACGCTTTTGACACCGTACCTCACAAACGGCTTTTAATAAAATTGCGTGTTTACGGTATATCGCCCTAAATTAGCGATTGGCTAGGGGATTTACTGTCAGAGAGGACACATTTCGTTGTAATCGATAGTAAGGTATCGACTAAAACAGAGGTGATTTCGGTCGTTCCACAGGGTAGTGTTATTGGTCCTCTGCTGTTCCTTATTTACATAAACGATTTAGGGGAAAATCTAAGTAGCTCTCTTAGGTTGTTTGCAGATGACGCCGTCATTTACCATCTAGTAAAATCATCCGAAGATCAAAACCAACTGCAGAACGAACTGAATAAAATATCAGTATGGTGTAAAAATTGGAAATTGACTCTAAATAATGAGAAGTGTGAAGTCGTCCACATGAGTACGAAAAGGAATCCGTTAAACTTTGTTTACAAGATAAATGAATCAGATGTGAAGGCCGTAAACTCCACGAAATATCTAGGAATTACTATTACTTCAGACTTAAGTTGGAAAGAACGCGTAGATAATGTCGTGGGAAACGCGAACCAGAGACTGCGTTTTATTGGCAGAACCCTTAAAACATGCAACAAAACTACTAAAGAAACTACATACACTACGCTTGTCCGTCCATATTTGGAATATTGTTGCCCAGTGTGGGATCCCAATCAGGTGTGTTTGACGGAGGACATCGAAAGAGTCCAAAGAAGGGCAGCGATACAGGGGAGACAGCATTACGGAAATGATACAGGATCTGGGATGGAAATCATTACAACAACGCCGCTTATCGCCAACATTCTCCTCCGAATGCGAATATATATTGTTGACACCCACTTACATACATAGAAACGATCGTCAGAATAAAATACGAGAAATTAGAGCTCGAACGGAGAGATCCAGGCGTTCTTTCTTCCCGCGCGCTATTCGAGAATGGAATTGGAGATAAATAGTATAAAGGTGTTCGATGAACCCTCTGCCAAGCACTTAAATGTGATTTGCAGAGTATCCTATGTAGATGTAGAATTTGACAGAATATATCCATGTATAAACTTCGCAAATCGCGATATTTCCCGACGTCTGCTGTTCCTGTAAGATGGACAAACGATCTGCAACACATGAAAATTTGTGCCGGACCGGGACTCGAATCCGGGTGTCCCGCTTTTCGCGAGCAGTCGCCTTAACCACTCGGCCACCCGTGCACGATCCCTGGCCAGGCCCAAACTTCCATGTTCTGCACTTGCCTCTTTCCCTCACATTTTCATGTGTTTTGTCCATCTTACAGGAACAGCAGACGTCGGGAAATTTCGCGATTTGCGAAGTTTATACATGGATATATTTATCTCTGCTGCGGATCCCCGCCAACGTCTGTTCCCTTGGAACAGACATAATAATAAATTTGGCAGAACACTGAAATTTCTTAGTCCACACTGAGCAATACGAATAAAGGACATTCCATCTAATTTACTGAGATTGTCGGGGCTACCTGCCATGATAAATGAGTTGCCCATGCTGCGATAGTTATAAGCAGGTCGAATGTGCCAAGACACGAGAGAATGTGATAGTGAGATGCACGTTGCCATTCACGTCATTGTTCTGACTCTTCTATGGCCCCCCTTCCACCGCATGTGGGCCGGCCGCGGTGGCCGAGGGGACTGAGGCGCTCCAGTCACGGTCTGCACGCCCACTACGGTCGGGGTTCGAATCCCCCCTCGGGCATGGATATTTGTGACGTCCTTAGTATAAGGTAGATCATAAGTAGTTTGTAAGTTCAGGGACTGATGACCCCGTAGTCAAGTCCCATAAGCTATACAAACATTTGAACATTTTTCGCACCGCATATTGCCTTTCGGGTCCGACTGCTGCGGGATTCAACCATGTTACGAGTGGTGGGAAAAGGATCATCACTGCTTTTGTCCGGTAATGTGCTACGTCGTTCGTTTGGATGCCAGACCACAACTGTATGAACTATCGCACTAAAGTTTCCGCTCCAGTTGTCACAATGTAAAAATGTCCGAACGACATGTTTCGGGTCTACATTAGCCCATTCTCAAGTTCTAACAGAGGAAAGACAAGGAACACGTAAATTAAAACGAAAACACTATAACGCTAAATACGATCCATGTCAATATAACAAAGTATGTTCATACTAGACAGGCTTATCTTGAATTCTAAAACATACCTGGCCTAAGGCAACGTTAAGCGTAAAATATTTGCGGCATATGCGCAATATCAACAGATAAACATTCATCACAGCATAACATGTTGCTAGTTGGAGGCACCGTTGTGGACTGCTAACTATCTGCTCTGCTATATCAGAGATAGTCCAAACGATACCCACTACCAAAGTTAAACCTACCATATTGCTGCTATCGAAAGTAAACCCGTCTAAAAACACAATTTAAAATTTATCCAAAACACTTCTAACAGTAAATCAGCTAACCCCAACCCAAAGAAACCAAATGCGAGGGGAAGTTTCACTGTTTATCGAGAAGGACATTAACAAAATGAGACCAGAAATGTCCTTTAGACAATTCCGTCTGTTCATTTAATATGCTATTCGGTTCTTTTCTTAACGCACAAAAAATTTCAACCTCCTCCAGGTTAGACAGCAACCATCCCTTATCCTCATAATGTATTGGCCTCATACTGTTATTAATATTGCCCAACGAATTCCGTTCATTTTTTAGATGCTTCGCAACCGCCGAAAAGCCATTCTCAACGTTGTTATGCTCTTTAAATCGAATTTTAAAATTCCTACCAGTCTGGCCCACGTATTTCATTCCACACTCTAAACATTTAACTTCATATACTCCCGCTTTCCTCACCCAATTGTCACCTGAATCAATCTTGTGTTTCAACCTCATGATATGACTGTATATTTCTGGGAGGATTTCTCAATCTGTTTATTTTTGCGTCTGATCATCCTATCCAATTTATCTACTAACCCGGCCTCATAAATAGCGATCGAAAATGTTTATGAAGGCCGTTAAATGAAGAGACGGAATTGTCTAAAGGACATTTGTGGTCTCATTTTGGTAATTTCCTTCTCGATAAACAGTGATACTTCCCCTCGCCTTTAGAATTCAAGGTAAGCCTGTCTAGGATGAACATACTTCGTTATATTGACATGGATCGTATTTAAGGTTTTGGAGTTTTCGTTTTAATTTCCGTTTTCGTTGGCTTTCTCCTTTTAGAACTTGAGAATGGGCTAATGTAGGGCCGAAACATGTCATTCGGAAATTTTTACGTTGTGACAACTGGAGCGGAAACTTTAGTCCAGTAATGTGCTACGTACTGGAGCGTGGGCGGGGTCGAGGACTGCTAGGGAAGTCCGCACAGGTGGTTAGCGCAAATGCATAAAAGAGACCCGGGTTACAATCCCGGCTCAAACATTCATTTTTGTATGTCACCCTATAACGTTTCATGGGCCGCCTGGACTTTATTTTAATATTTATTTATTTATTCTGCATAATTAATCTCTTGTATGTATTACGATTATTCTGTGTTTTAATTCATGCAAATCATTAAGTATCGATCTTATGCAAAGAAAGTATAATGTTAACAAGCACATTATTATCTTTAAATTTACGCTTATCATATGTTTTACTATATAAGAAGGAGCAGCAGTCTCCATTCTTCCCTCTGCTTGGTCTAGCATTGATAGGTTTCGGAGGCAATAGCGCATTGCTCTTTGTTTAATTTATCAGAATCATAAATTCTTTTTGTGCACAGAATGTATGTAAGAAATAATTGTGTTTGCAACAACTTGAAAATATAAACCGCTAATACCATTTAAAGAATTTTGAATTTCTTAATACTTTTTTATTTTTATTTAAAAAGCCACCTCATTATTCCTAATCTATATCTATAAATGTGAATGTCTGTTCGGTGTACGTTTATCACGTCTGAACAACAAGACATAAAGAGTTAAAAATTTGTAGTTACTAATGTCTACCCGGGGAAACCTTTAGACACGGTTTTATGGCGATCGGTTAGCTATTTACCTATATATATTAATGCGAATGTCTGTCTGGTGTACGCGTATCACGTCCGAACGACAAGACGCAGAGACTTAAATATTTCTACAGTTACTAATTTGTACCTGAGGAAGGTTTAGGGTACGGTTTTATAGCTCTTAGGACAGACAACAGATTAGAACAGAGGTTGAGGAAGGTTTAGGGTACGGTTTTATTGCTCTTAGGACAGACAACAGATTAGAACAGAGGTTGAAACACAAGGTTGATTCAGGAGACAATTGGGCGGGGAAAGCGGAAGTATATGAAGTTAAATGTTTAGATTGTGAAATGAAATATGTGGGACAGACTGGTAGGAATTTTAAAATTCGATTTAAAGAGCATAAGGTTGAGAATGGCTCTTCGGCGGTGGCAAAGCATCTATAAAAATGAACGGCATTCGTCGGGCAATATTAATAACAGTATGAGGTCAATACATTATGAGGAGCCGGCCGCGGTGGCCGAGGGGACTGAGGCGCTCCAGTCATGGTCTGCACGGCCACTACGGTCGGGGGTTCGAATCCCCCGTCGGGCATGGATATTTGTGCCGTCGTTAGTATTAGCTAGTTCATAAGTAGTTTGTAAGTTTAGGGACTGATGACCTCGTAGTTAAGTCCCATAAGCTCTTACAAACATTTGAACATTATGAGGATAAGGGATGGTTGCTGTCTAACCTGGAGGAGGTTGAAATTTTTTGTGCGTTAAGAAAAGAACCGAATAGCATATTAAATGAACAGACGGAATTGTCTAAAGGACATTTCTGGTCTCATTTTGGTAATGTCCTTCTCGATAAACAGTGAAACTTCCCCTCGCATTTGGTTTCTTTGGGTTGGGGTTAGCTGATTTACTGTTAGAAGTGTTTTGGATAAATTTTAAATTGTGTTTTTAGACGGGTTTACTTTCGATAGCAGCAATATGGTAGGTTTAACTTTGGTAGTGGTTATCGTTTGGACTATCTCTGATATAGCAGAGCAGATGGTTAGCAGTCCACAACTGTGCCTCCAACTAGCAACATGTTATAATGTGATGAATGTTTATCTGTTGATATTGCGCGTATGCCGCAAATATTTTACGACTGACGTTGCCTTAGGGCAGGTATGTTTTAGAAGTAATTTGAACAATATAACGCGAAATGAAGAACAATAATTACTCTTTAAAAATTATATTTACTCTTTAAAATGGTTCTATTGGTTGCATTGTTGTTTGAGGGCTGATAATGATAATTCGGTGAAGTATATTTGGGTGGAAAGTTATCGGTGTATATAAAATTCTACGTGTATGTGTTAATATTTCACTCTGCAGCGAAAACTACAGAACGCAAACGAATGGTCTGTGTGTAATTGTTGTCCGACGTCTCCCGTTGTATATCATAGCACTTCCATGCCGACAGCTATAAGAGGGTGGAAGATATGGTGGTTGAAATTCTTCAAATTATAAAAAAATTCGGACTGAAGGCCAACGATGACGTTTGCGACTCTATAGCAAGGAGGTTACGTACAGCGAAACGTGATGCCACAGACCATACCTTTGGTCTATGCGTGCTACAATGCCTTCAGCTCTTTCTCTGTAAGGATTAGAATACGAATAAGGAAATATAAGAATAAATGAAGCAGTAAAAAAGAAATTTATTTTAACACATCTCTTTAAAAAAAATCGATTTGACGTTTCACGCATTACATCAAGTGATCCATCTGTGACATTATTACAATCGTTATTGTTGAATTTCGTGATTGGATTCTCCGAAACGAGTGCATTTTTACGTGTGATTTGATCTACTCTACTTACTTTCCTGCTAATGTTGATTAAAAATGTTTGTTTCTAAAGAAGGTATTGTATTTCATTTCATCCTTCAAAAGCACACTACTGAAAGCCAGCTTATCTATCATAATCAACCAACACGCGAGAGGAGCCGCGGGTTTAAGCTAGTGGTACAATATTAATAGTGTGTGAACTTTTCTAACAGATTACCATCGGCCGCCATTTTCTTGCAGTGTGCGAAATTAAGTGTTGGAACGATGCACAATTTTTACAGGCACAAATTTTTTATAACAGTGATTTGCAACCCGGCCACTAACTTGAAATATTTCTCCCGCCGTCATTTTAGCACCCTAGTTTTCGTATCAAAATTCAAAATCAATTTCAAACATCTTTTGCTTTGGTTCTAAACTTTCTTTTCGCTGAACATTATTTTGTCAGGTGCTACCTTTTACCATTTTTAAGTAATAACTTTATCGTTAACATTATTATTAGTCCAATTATTTACCAATACGAATTAAATTTTATGGGAGGAATATTTCACCCTTGATCGTTCATTGTATAATAGTAGCTGACGCCAAATCATTTCAATGCAATGTCACTGTCAGGCTTCAAATAAAAATAATTCCAATTAGTATGATGACTGGTGTTTACAGGTGTGGACACTGTTGAACCACGATAATGAAAAACTAACAAATGACTTATTTTACTAAAGAATATAGTGAAAGCTGACCTCGGGGAAGATCACTTGGAAGGTCCAATTTCAATGTTTCCTCCTTTGTTCGTCTTTCTTTTTCCTCCAGTATTCTTTCATCTTTTCACTATGCATCCTTTTTCTCTCCTCAGACCACTTTACTCCTGTCTTCTTCTCCCTCCTGCCTTGGAATCCTTCCATTTTTAACACTTTATTCTTGAAAGTTTATCTTTCTGTTGCATCTTTTTAACTTATATTGTTTCTTTCCAAATCTTTGATAACAGCTTGAATCCATGCTATTGTTGACTTCTTGTCCCAGAGATATTTAAAAATCTGTTTGGTTAACCTGTTGCTGTTCATTCGGTATAAATGTCCAAAAAATAGCAGTCGCCTCTTCCGTAGTGTTTCGGCTATGTTTTCTATGTTGCGACAAACTTCTGCATTACTTCTTAGTTTCCATACCTCTGTATTTCTTAGTGGACCAAGTATCTTTCGAATGATTTTTCTTTCTAGGACTTCAAATTTATGTAATTTGTAATTCAGTACTAAATTTTCACTTGCATAAAGACATTCTGGCTTTACTACTGTGTTGTAGTGCTGTATTTTCAGATTTTTAGACAGAGACCTTTTGTTGTAAATGTTCCTGGTTATACCATATGCTCTCTCCATTTTATGTACTCTTTCTTCTGCAGCAAATTTTTCTAAGCCTTTTTCCTGAATCATTTCTCCCAAATATTTAAATTTATTTACCCTCTCTATCGGTCCAATATCTGTTAGTAGGATTTTTGTAGCATTTTTTATGTTTGTCATAAATTTTGTTTTCTCTACAGAAATTTTTAAACCTGCTTTGTTGGCTATTTCTTCTAAGAGATTGATTTGGATTGCTGCATTTGTTAGGTTCTCAGAAAGAATGGCAAAATCATCCGCA
Source organism: Locusta migratoria (assembly GCA_026315105.1). Classification (NCBI taxonomy): domain Eukaryota; kingdom Metazoa; phylum Arthropoda; class Insecta; order Orthoptera; family Acrididae; genus Locusta; species Locusta migratoria. The sequence goes on from CM048746.1 coordinate 661,548,758, forward strand.
AATGCTAGACAGTGAATTTCAGTACCTTTCTGTTTAGTCCCCAGTCTGATTGGTGATAGCTTATGATCTTTTAGTTTTTTTTTGTTTCCATTCCCTTACTATTTTCTCTAGGACGCAGTTGAAGAGGAGTGGAGACAGGCCGTCACCTTGCCTTACACCTGTTTTGATGTTGAATGCCTTGGAAATAATAATTTATTATTATTATTATTATTATTTAATTTGTACTACGTGTAGTACAGAGAACTCAAAAGACACACAGTCAAATCCATTCCATATAGCTCTCAAACGTTATCGACAAAATTCACTTTGTAATATTTTGAGGTACTTATATACCATACCAGTAAAATTTGCTACAGTAGCCGTGCCTCATCGGTAGCATTATAAAAGGATGATAGAAAGATCGAAGCATCAACCCTTCAAACTTCGCGGAATTCGTTTATTTCCTAGTTGTGTTCAACTACCCACACCATTTTAATTAAAAATTAATCAAATTAGGACATACCAGGAGTGCTAGTCTTGCAAGTTTCTCAGGAGAACTTCTGTGAAGTTTGGAAAGTAGGAGGCGAGGTACTGGCGGAAGTAAAGTTGTGAGGGGAGACCGTGAGTCGTGTCGGGATAGCTCAGTGGTTTCTATTGCTCCAGGAGGTTGCAGACATTAATTTAGAACAAATATTTACATACAACGTCATTGCCAACCCGGGTACTGGTGCGGATTTGGGGACCGCCATCCTATTAAGAGAAGGAATTGTGGCATGTAACACGGAAATGCTAGTCAATCACAGAGGGATTGCAGCAACAGTTAACACTGTTAGAATAATTAATGTATATGCTCCCTCAGGATCTAATAACAGGCGTGCAGAGCGCAATTTTATACGGAAGAGATTCTTCCTTTATTTACAACAACGTATGACCAGCTTATCTTGGCGGGAGATTTTAACTGCGTTTTGTTCCGCAAAGACCAGACACAAAATTTTAACAAATCCGTGGAGTCAGAACGGATAATATAACGTTGCCCTTGCTTCGTATGATACCATAATTGTTAAAGTAGATTCCGCGATTATTTTTTGGACAAGGAATTGATGGCACCGAATTTTTGAATTTGAAATAGGTTAGTTAAAGTACAGAACAAAATGAACATTAAAGCAAATAAATCGAGGATTGCATATTAAAATCGGGCACCATACAAGCAACAGCACGTTATAAGTCTTACGGAAAGCATCTAGCTGGATCCTGCGCTTCGTATTGTAGAAGCTGGAAATGATAACTTCTACGTCTTATTGTCTTATTTAATCCGTGAATGTTCGAGATACTTTCCGTAGGAGATCAATGTTCAGACTGTTCACTTCGCTTTTCATTGTTGTGTGACCGTGGGTGGAACATGAAGTTACTGGCAATGATTAAAAAAAAAAAAAAAAAAAAAAAAAAAAAAAAAAAAAAAAAGTTCGGACTTCGTGAAATTACAAAAGAAATGACTGCAGGTTCTAAAATCAAGCAAAAATGATTGATTGAAATTTTGCAGACCACCATGCGAAGCGATTGTAATGGCTTCTGAACATTAAACTATTACGGAGGCGGAGGAGCTGAAAAGGTTAAGAAATTAAATATTTGACGTGGAGGAGTTTGATTTAAATGAAAACCAAAAGAGGGAATGCTTTCAAATTTAAATAATATATTTTTAGCAACAGCTTGCCTTATTCTTACTTACATGATTGGATATAGGTATGAAAGACGTGTTGTCATATCAGATACAGACCAGAGAGTGAGTAAAACTACTATCACGGTTCCGTCTTCTCGCTTGTTCGGAAGTAAAAAATGACGAACGAAATTAAATTAGTTGCATTGCGAGTCAGACGGAACCGGAGGCGATAAGCATCGCTGATCAAAGAAAAAAAATAGTGTATCGTAACAATAGTCGACTTATTTTTAATCGACACTTGGGATCACAAGTATGGAGCATTGCCTGGATTCAAGTACGTAACAAATCATTCCGCAAGTAGGCTAGATATATGTATCAGATAATCTACAACAACGAATTCTACAATGTGAGGTCTGGTCAACTATCTTCACAGACCATGCGGCTTACATCTGTACCGTAAACTTGCAGAAACAAGGTACGTACCGCAGTAAGGGACCCTGGAAACCTAATGTGTCACATTAGACGACCAAGGTTGTCATGAGGCCTTCACACATGCGTGTAATGAAAGTCTCATCAAGTTTCGGACATTTGATTCGGCTATAAAATGGTGGCTACAATGTGCCTAACCTAAATTACGGAAAGCCATGTTACAGTACTCACGAGACAAGAACTGGTTGCTTAAACGAACCATTGAATTTCATTATTCAAGTTTACGAAAACTGTACAAACTGGTTGAGACAGTCATTGAAAACTACGCCCAAATTAAGAAAGTGAAAGCCAAACTACTACTCCTTAAAAAGAAACATTTGGAAGGTTTAAAAGTCAGATCCTGAATCCAGGACTCACTACAACATGAAGCGACGTCAGTCTCTCACCTGACACGTGAGAGTAAACGAGGTAAAATCAAGATACTGGCGGAAATGAAAACGGGGGACGGTACGCGTTTAACTCACCAAAACGACATTACAACTGCGATTCAAACTGCTTACACGGAGTTGATATGCGAGAAAATGATCGATGACAACGCCTTTCAAGACTTAGCAAATAATTTAACCAACATACTTTGCAACATGTCTGTACAAGTTTAATAATATTGTTTCGCCTGTCTTGTATCGATATTTGGATGTAAAATGTCATATGAACTCTATGTACAAATTCAATAATATTGTTTCGCCTGTCTTGTATCGATATTTGGATGTAAAATGTTATATGAACTTCTTTGAGTAACTACGTCTATGCTTTACTCTGTTATGTAATATCTCTGTCAAAAACTACGTATGTGAGTAGTAGCTGAACAGAAAGAGAGAGTCGGTGTGTAGCTCTGGTATTGATCGGACGTGCTTTGGTTAGCTGCTTTTGTCCGAGCTGATGGAATAATTTTGAAATATGATTTTCACAGACACAGTTCTGTCTTTATAATATTTTGTATCATTCATATATGTATCAGTCTGAGAAGATTTTTGTTGTTCTTCAATCATAAGGTAATGTAATCATTATTGTTAATAATAATTGAGAAAGTTGAACCTCTTTACGTGTTTAACTTTTGTAGTTAGAAAGCTAACCCTCTTCCTTTCACTGAAAGTTATTGGCTATTACAATCAAAGCATAATGTCGACTAAGCTGAGTTTGATTAACATATTTCTTTATTGGTGTGACGTTTAATAATAATAGTGATTGTTGTGCAATACTACACAGATGAACAAGATCTAAGTTTCTACAATTAGTCAGTTAGCGAAATAAATTCTTGCAGTTGCATTATTAGAAAGTGGTTTGCGTTTTTTTTTTTCAGATTTTTCTCGCAGTCAAATTTGTACCGTAGTCAGTGAGCCTTATGCAGATTACGTATTGTTTTTACTGTGTTCAAAATATCCGTTGCGCTTTCAATCAGTTTAAACCCACTGTTTCCTAATTAACTGTGCAGGTATTAATATTAGGGCCACGACTTAACATAATTATAGTGTTAATGAATAAAAAAAATGTGTTCAACTAATCATTAATCTGCTTGATTGGAAAGTTAGTTATTGTGAGTGTTAACTACCAGCTGATGACAATTATTAATGCTGCATTTAACACCAGATTAGTTTTGAATGAGTAGCTTTTGAAACAGACCTCCTTTAGCTGGCTCACTATTGCCAAATACTTGTAGCGACCCTGTTTTTCCAATCAATAGAACAGCCTTACCTGTATCCCAACAAACAACATACCAGTTTTGACTTACACCTCAGGAATCAGACAAACTAATAACACAAGTGACTGAAGACGAGCTGAAAGATGAGCTGTTTCGCAGTCCAAAGAAGAAATCGCCCGGATGTGACGGACTCCCTGTAGAGTTTTATCAAACCTTTTGGACACACATGAAGAAGAAACTGACAAAGATATGTAATGAGTTAATGATACCTGATCTTAATATCCCGCAAGAATTCAGTGAGGGCCGCGGTGGAGTAGCCGAGCGGTCTAACGTGCCTCGTTGCGGTGCGCGCGGTTGCTCGCCGTCGGAGGTTCGAGTCCTCCCGAGGGCATGGGTCTGTATGTTGTCCTTAGGTTAGTTTACGTAGGTTTAAGTAGTTTGTAAGCTGCGGACTGATGACCACGCAATTTGGTCCGATAGATTTACAAACATTACAACATTTAGTTCAGTGACGGGCTGGTGGTGTTAGTTCAAAAACGTGCAAATAGTAAAACTATCGCCAATCTGAGACCGATTACTCTGTTAAATAGCGATTACCAACTTTTTGCACGTATTCTTGCAAAAAGGATGAAAAATATAATGAATAAAGTCACCGGTCCCTATCAAACCAGTGTCGGCAGAGATAGGTCTATTTATCAAACGCTAGTGGATTACCGCGACCTAATATCAGTGGCGAAAGTATGCAGGACTGAATGTGCAATGGTAATCTTGGACTTTGATAAAGCCTTCGACAGAATCAACCTCCTGTATTTGTTTAAAGTTATGCGTTCGCTGGGTTTTTCAGTGCATTTCCTCGCTGTAGTACAGAGCCTGTTACAGAATAGCACATCACGAGTGATTGTAAGTGGCCGGCCAGGTGGCATGATCCCAGTAAGACAAGGTTACCCGATGTCAGCATCACTCTTTGCAATCGCCATAGAACCTGTACTAACAACACTGACGGTGCAGTTATACGGCTTACAGATACATGGACAGACGTTGGCGTGTCGGGCTTATGCTGATGACGTTGGCTTCCTGATCACCGACGCAAATGAAGTCCACACCGCGCTGCAGATCATCATGACTTATGAAAACGCAAACGCATCTGGTGCATTAGTTAACTGGCAAAAATCGGGTGTAATGAACATAGGCAAAGGCATAGGTTTGACTAATCATCCCCGTTTGCAAGAGGTGTCCAAGATGCAATGTCTCGGTGTCGATTTTAGAAAGACAATTCGAGAAACCGTTGCCGCAAATTATAAACAGTTACTGGCTAAGATTCGAGCGTCTGTACAACAGCACAGGGTAAGGAAGTTGGATGAGTTGCAAAAAGTTGCACTGGCGAATACGTATATCACTGCCAAGGTCAACTACGTTGCTGAAGTCCTGCCAATACCACGCGACATAGCACAAAGAATGCTGGCAGCGCTTGGGCACTTTGTATGTCGCGAACATAATTTCAAAATTAAATACGACACCTTGACTCTTCCGACGCTACTAGGTGGCCTGAAACTCGTCGATGTGTACAAGAAGGCGCAAGCACTATATGCATGCCAAACATACAGGGTGTCCAGAAAAGGGCTCCCTGATTTCAAAATTAAATATCTCGAAAACAAAGATCGATAGAGGAATGCAGTAAACTGTATGTTTATTGTGAAAGCTGTAAGATACAGCAGTTTGAAATAATAGTTACAGAAGCTGCTAACAGATGGCGCTGTACGCTGTACAGCTTATATCAACATACGTAAGTGAAATAATCGTATGAAAACACTCTTTGCAAACAATCACTTCACAATGTTTTCAAAATGTTCACCAATGGCACTACAGAGGTAGCGCAAGGGAAGAATGAAATTCTCCATAACATTTCGTAGTGTCTCAACCGAAATGGATTCACATGCCACAGAGATCGCCGATACAAGCTCGTCCAATGTGGCGGGATACTTGGGGTACACCATGTCTTTCACAGGGAGTCAAATCCGACGAATATGGAGGCCAATCCATGCCTGCACCAGTAAATTTGGGATATTCCAAAGCAATGACTCGATTCCCGAAGTATTAATCAAGAAAGCGAAACACTTGTTCGGTCCGATGTGGTTGGGCTCCATCTTGCATAAACCATTCAGTACCTGGTCGATCCTCTAACGCTTGCTGTGTGGCGACAAATTGTTCCAAAATCGCAACGTAACGTGCACCAGTGACCGTTTCTCGAATGAAAAAAGGGCCAATAATGCCCCTGCTGCATACTGCAGCCCACGCAGTAACTTGACGAGAATACAGGGGTTTCGCTTCACACCAATATCGCTTTTCGGAACCCCAAAATCGCCAGTTCTGCTTATTCACGTATCCATTCAGGTGGAAGTGTGCTTCATCTGTAGACCAGATGCAGCCATCAAATCATTCACTATCAATCATTGTGAGCATCTGATTAGCAAAGGCAACCCTTTGTTGCACAGCTCGTACGGGTATGGCCCGGTGCGTTTGAATTTTGAATGGAAACATGTGTAGGCTCTTTCTCAGTATTTTCTGCTGCTGGAACGCTTCAAACCATTCTCAGATGCAATTCTACGGACGGATGAGATTGGATTTCGCTGAATAATTCCAGAAACTGTGGCGATATTTTCAGGCGTAACTGCGGTTTGCTTGCGGGCAACATGTCCCACTAGATCATCAGATACGCTGCCTGTTCGTTGAAATTTTGCGAAGAGCGTACGAATGGTTTTCGCATCGGGTCCTTTCGTAACATTAAATCGTGCTTGTCGCCTTGCTGCCGTAGGACTCTCTTCTAACAAAAATGTTCAAATGTTTGTATATTTTATGGGTCTTAACTACGGGGTCATCAGTCCCTAAATTACAAACTACTTATGAACTAGCTAATCCTAAGGACGGCACAAATATCCATGCCCGAGGGGGGATTCGAACCCCCACCGTAGTGGCCGTGCAGACCGTGACTGAAGCGCCTCAGTCCCCTCGGCCACCGCCGCCGGCTCTCTTCTAACCTGTGGTACTCTAGCACCAGAAAAACGCGTTGTTCAATGGAGTACATGGTTTTAATCTCTTCATTAGGTACGATAACCTCCTTTCACGTTTCAATAGTGGAACTGATCGCTCTGGGCTTCGGATCACTATTTATACTAGGCATTACCTATGGAGATTACAGCGCCATCTGTTAGCAGCTTTTGTAATTATTATTTCAAACTGTTGTATAAACGTCTTACAGCTTTCACAATAAACATACAGTTTACTGCATTCCTCTATCGATCTTTGTTTTCGAGATATTTAATTTTTAAATCAGGAATTCCTTTTCTGACACTCTGTATAAGCAATGGAAGCTGTCCACCAATAGTTTGACTACCCACCTGTTGGAAGAAACCGTGCCAGCAGACTTACGACCGCCCATCGATGTAAGTCATTTGTCGCATGCCTTGCAGCACTTACAGTATTTCCTAGTCGAATACAGTTCCATACGAACAAAAGTCCCATAACGAAAGATGGCAAAAGTGGAGCAAGTATAACAGACGTCAATGAAAATTTAACTACGAAATGTGATAGAAAGGAAACTCCCGAACCACGACTGGAAAACAACGTGAGAAAACACCCACAGCCCTGACTTATCTTCCCAAGTGCGGCCAACGTGGTATTTGACGTCAATAGGAAAACCCCGACGATGTCCCGCCTCCATAAGATACTCCCTTGTGCCCGACATGTCAATTAGTCGACAGTGATGAACACAGATTCGTCTGCAGTATAAATGTGGGAATATGGAAGTATGTGCGGCAAAAACTGGAACTCATCACGCGAACCTCGCCACACGCAATATCGCCAGCGGGTGCCCTCCATCCCGATAGTATCCCATTCCCACGGACAGAGAGGAACGCGGTAAACTGGGTAATGTTACATACAGTGTACTTTATCTTCAGTACAGAATCAAAGAGAAAGCAAGATTTCATACATTTACAAGCTTCCTAGGGTTTTATTTGTGGACGGAGAAGTTAGTACTGCTTCCTCACACAAATCCCCTAAAATCTCCACATCCTTGCGGATGCTGTTGCGTAGCAGTGTGCGTTTGTACCGCCATACAGTACGCACGAGGTGCCATAGTTGCTGTCCAAGTCTTTATGGAAAGCATAGAGTTCTGACTAACCTGTCGTCTTCTATAGTTGTGTTCCCAGCGCAGAAGATGGCACACAGGTCGTTGGTTCTTCTTCAGCATACAAGTGACGCTAAAATAAGTTCGGTAGGATGGAAGTATAAGAAGCGACTAACGAGATTTTTAATTGTCAGGGATGCCATTTATTTCGTCTAGATTCAGAATAATAAAATATTGTTAATACGACACGGTCTATGCTGCCCGTAGTTCTACATCTACATAGATATTCTGCAAATCACATTCAAGTGCGTGGTAGAGGGTTCATTAACCACTTTCATAACTTTTCTCTACCGTTCCATTCTCTAATAGCGCGCGAGAAGAAAGAACACCTAAATCGTTCCGATTTCGATCTGATTTCTCTTATTTTATTGGGATGGTCATGTCTCCCTAAGTAGGTGGGTGCTAGCAAAATATTTTCACATTGAGAAGTAAAAGTCGGTGATTGAAACTTCGAAAACAGATCACGCCGCAATGAATAATGTCTTTCTTTTAATGATTTACACCCCAATTCGTGCAACATTTCCCTGACGCTTTCCCACCCGTAACGTGATAAAACAAAACGAGCTGCCCTTCTCTGAACCTTCTCAATGTCTTCTGTCGCCGGCCGCGGTGGCCGAGGGAACTGAGGCGCTCCAGTCACGGTCTGCACAGCCACTACGGTCGGGGGTTCGAATCCCTCCTCGGGCATGGATATTTGTGCCGTCTTAGTTCGTAAGTAGTTCATAAGTAGTTTGTAAGTTTAGGGACTGATGACCCCGTAGTTAAGTCCCATAAGCTTAACAAACATTTGAACATTTTTTTTTTTGTCTTCTGTCAGTCCCTCCTAGTGAGGGTCCCACAAGGGGCAACAGTACTCCAGGAGAGGACGCACAAGTGTGATGTAGGCAGTCTCTTTGGTGGAGCTGGTGCATCTTCGACTGTTATCACAATTATACAAATCCTTATTCATTACCGGCACGGTCCGGCGCGTATAGTGGTCAGCTCGAGACTGAAACTGCGGCGCGTTGCGAGACTAGAGGGCACCTGACGCTCTATTTAGCGACAAAACATGGCCGTCGCGCGCCTTCTGCAAAATCGCTCTTCTCTTTTTACAATAAGAGAAAGCACCTTAAACTTTTTAAACTGTTAAAACCTTGCCTGTCCTTGAGAGATATTTATCACAAATTCTCAGCTCTGAATAATTAATATTTAGTATGTAATAAACAAAAATCATTTCAAAAGAAATCACGTGACGTGAAATGCAGCAGCCAATGCGAGGAGAGTACCAGTAACATAGGTGGGCTTTCCCATGGGAACCAGCACCTACTGTGCCATATGCTACTGCTCCCCACCCCACATTTCAACATATGCTGCACTTCTGTCTTTCTTCCGCGTTTAAGACACGTACGATGTTAGCAAAGAAACGGCCAGCGGCCAGAAATATGAAGAGGCCATAGGCCAGGAATATCACACATTACCTGACAATGCAACACGACATGATCCGCAGAAAGAAAAAATACAAGGAACATTACGGTAATTTCTTGATTAAAATGGTAATGTAAATACAAACAGAACATTAACTAAGAGAAATTTAATCAACATTAAATTACACAGAGCATTTCAGTTATTATCATTATACCTCCTGCCATTTAAGAGGAAGTTTTCCAGAATTATTTGATTGCCGAAGAAGGCATTTATGCTTATTATGTAACTAATACGTCCCAGAATGGTGTGGATTAGAAATGTGTCTGAAGATCTCAAACTATTTTGAGTCACAAGTTAACAAGACATATTCAGTTAATTACAGCCAATTTCTGTGCCTGGAAATTTTTATTATATTATAACTTTTTTTCTGTTTCACGTGGGGAAAAAAACACGAAGTTACATTTATTTCCAACTTATTCGTTCGATTCGAACTGATTTTTCTTCGTGTTAGAAGAGACGATAATAATGCAGAAATGAAAATAACAGTAGTGAGTAGCTACGCAGAAAAGACAACCTCGTTTTATATTTAAAAAAAAAGGTGGTAGAGCGCTTGCTGGCGAAAGGCAAAGGTCCCATATTCGAGTCCCGGTTCCGGAACACAATTTTAATCTGCCAGGAAGTTTCATATTAGCCCACACTTCGCTGCTTAGTAAATGTTTCATTCTAGGACATACCTATTCGTAACTTTTTATAGAAAATGTAGGACTTTTATATTCTTAATTTTCAACATTTTATAAAAGGTCGGGTATCTCTTTAATTAGCGTTGTAGGCAAAATATTCTCTAATATTGTTGAAAGGAGAGTGTGAGTATTAATTGAGGACAAGTCAGATGAAAATCAGTGTGGATTTAGACCTCTTAGAGGCTGTCAGGACCAGAACTTTAGCTTACGGCAGGTACAGAAAAGTGCTATGAGTGGAACAGGGAATTGTACCTATGTTTCATAGATCTGGAGAAGGCTTATGACAGTGTTCCTAGGAGGAAGCTACTGTCAGTTCTTCAAGATTATGGTATAGGAGGCAAACTTCTGCAGACAATTAAAGTGCTTTACGTAGACTGTCAGGCAGCAGTTAGAGTAGATGGCAAATTAAGCTCATGGTTCAAGGTAGTTTCAGGGGTAAGACAAGTCTGTAACCTGTCACCACTGTTGTTCATACTATTCATGGATCATATGTTGAAAATAGTAGACTGGCATGGCGGGATTAAAATAGGTGAAAACAAAATAAGCAGTCTCGCATATGCGGATGGCTTAGTTGTAATGGCCGATTCGATTGAAAGGTTGCAAACTAATATTTCAAAGCTCGATCAGAGGTGCAAGGATTATGATATGAAGATCAGCATCTTCAAAACGAAAGTAATGTCTGTGGGAAAGAGATTCAAACAGATTGAGTGCCAAATAGGAGAAACAAAGTTAGAATAGGTAGACAGTATTCTTTCACAGGATGGCAACATAGTGAAAGAACTGGTATCGATGTGCAGCAAAGCTAATGCAGTGAGTGCTCAGCTAAGATCTACTCTCTTCTGCAAGAAGGAAGTAAGTACCAAGACTAAGTTAGCAGTGCACCGCTCTATCTTTCGAACAACTTTGCTGTATGGGAGTGAAACTTGGGTGGATACAGGTTACCTTATTCACAAAGTAGAGGTTACAGATATGAAAGTAGCAAGAATGATTGCAGGTACTAATAGATGGGAACAATGGCAGGAGGGTGCTTATTATGGCGCTACACGTAAAATATGGTAGGTGTGCTGGATGATAGTTATATGAAAAATAATATTCTGGTGGATAGTCAAAATATAAAATGGATGGCTGGTCAAAATTAAAACAGTAAAATATACATAAAATAATAACCATCATAGTGCACATGTCTGGTTGGTTTTATAGAGGTGCTCAACATATGGCGTTCGGAATCAGTCACATGACCGAAGGAGGAGGGGGAAATCTGATATATACCCCATCCAGACTGCCGTCATGGCAGTACATCAGCATACCTGATGATGGCAATATGGTCGATTGCCGAAATATTGTGTCCTATGCATACATACACCAGGCTGTTCACCCGAGATATATTTCATCAACTACGACATTGTACATGGATTCTCGTACTACTGCTACCAATTGCTAACAGCCTAAATGACAGTTTTCGACTCTAGAGTATAATTTATCGTACTACGAACGATGTGCTTTTGTTAATTCTTCAGTGAGCCACTGTTTTGAAACGATAACGCTTAAGTTATAATAAGAAAATAATTAAATACAGGAAGCAAGATGGCGTATGCAAGAGAGAGTTCTGGGCGAGGAATGTCACGTGAGATTTTCTAACGCCCAGTTTACATAAATCAAGAGGCGGTGCCAAAACTCAGTTATTTTCCCAAATATCTCTGTAATGGTGCGAATTACGAAAAAAAGATAAGAGAGGAAAGTTGTAGAAAATTTTATCATCTACAAATTCGATTATTCAATTTTCGTATCTGATGGTTTGTTTGCAATTTCATTACATTACAAACAGATTTTTTAGTGTTACTAACGTATTTTTTGTCCGAAAAAATTGAAAACAATTCTGTCTGTTAAATTTGGTGCCGATCGGCTGAACGGTTCGACCTAAGAAGTGGGAACACGTTACAGACAAACAGACATCGTCAAATCGACGTTATTTTTGCAACTATCTCTGAAACGAAGTAAGATATGAAAAAAAGCATCATAAGGCGATCGCAAAGGCCCACTTTTATTGTTACTACCGTGACCTAAAGTAGGCCAAAAAATCGAAACGCGTCCTGCAAAAATAAATAAATTCCAGAAAGCGAAAGGCTTTTTTACTTCCAAATACAAATAGCTGTCAGTCGTCGAAAGGATTAAAATATAAAATAAACTAGTGAAAGCACAAACAGTGATTCAGAAAAAGGGGAATTTCATTTCAAATGGAAGGAAGTATGTTGAATAAGTTGTTTATCTTCAGTGTGCGCCCCAGGAGTGAAAATTTGACGATATTCAGTACATAGAAGAAGCTATAGATGATTTTGCAATTTTTTGCTGCAGGCGATAGGTGAATATTGTATGGCATGATCAACTAACTAATTAGAGGACTGAATAACAAATAATTTGTGCAGAAATTGACTAAAAGAGGTTTGGTTAACTGGAGAAATCGTGAGGCATTAAGGAAAAGTCAGTTCGGTAAAGAAGAGAATTAATATGATTGTAGGCTGCAGAAGCTGTTTTGAGGTGAAGAAGCTTGCAGATGGTATAGTACTATCGCGGATAGCTGCGTGCGTGAAACCACTCTCCGAACTAACGACAGCAAGAGCATTAAAATAAAATTAGTAAAGGCATCTAACCAGATAAACAAATAGCCCATCAACGGTTATCGAAGATCCATCATATTGAAAATCTGTTATAGGCATGAGTTCACGAGGACAGCTAAAAAATGTTAATTATTATGAAGTGTATTTTTGTCCGTATCTGCACATACAAGAAGATGCGTTTCGTATCACTGAACGTGTAACATGTACAGAGGTCTGCATTCACATATGTCCGATTTTTTTTTCTTTGGCAGGGCGGGGGTGGGGGGGGGGGTGGGGGGTGAATTAAATCTGAGTAAAAATTCAACGTTCTACACATTTACAAGGATCTGTTTTTCAATCTAATGAAACAAACTAAATATAGATATGTGTCATTTCAGACTACTGAAGATGTTTTACGCTCAATGGAACGAAACGTGTCTGAAGGAAAAAAATAGTGGTAACTCACTGGACTCGCGTTCATTGGTTCAAATCCACCTCCGGCCATCCAGATTTAGGTTTTCCGTGATTCCCCTAAATCACAAATGACGGGATGGTACTGTTACGCCACAAACATAGTGACAGGGAAATGTGTTAAGATCTTGGTTTGCTCTCTTTATCAAGACGGAATAAGGCCAGCAGCCGGTAGCAGAAATGCTCACCCGCCTTGCGTGATGACGGCAGCCGCTGCGTCGTCAAGTTGGAAGCCTACCGTCAGCGAACTGTGTGTGAGTGAAATGGCTGACAGACATTTCATAACTTCACGTAACTGTCACAAGAGTGAATAAGACCGCGGATGCGTCAGCGGTAAAGACACATCGGGCGAACACTGCATTTTCAAAGGGAAGACATTCAAACCGTTTCATACGCCATAGCTTCAGCCAATTTTATGTATAAATACGCCCACATATAGAAGTAGCTGGCACTTGGTCTTCTGAATCGACGATGCCCAGGAGGTAGTCGTCAATTCACTGGCCTAATCGTCGTGCTCAGTCTTTGTCACAGATAGCAGTACATACGGGTAGCTGCTAGAGGCAGCTAAGAGATGGAGTCCGGTTGAGGCCGTACATCACACTAAACACCATCTGGGAAGATGGTGATCCGCTGTGCTGACGACTTCACAGCTCTATGGTGGCTGACTGAGGCCAGCGCAGTCTTCAGTGGTTGGTTACTAAAGGCCAATGTTCCTGTCGTCGAGTTAGCAGTCTGGTGCTAATCCGGCCAGCCGGTGTCCCGAGTCGGGAACCAGCACGACATCCGACTTCAGAGGGGCCCCTGCGTGGATCCACTGGCCGCTGCATAGCCTGGTGAAGGGATAGAGCACTTCACAATAACAGTCTTTACATCGCTTTCCGGCATCGCACTACCATCATAAGAAACACCAAGGTTGCAGCTCGAAGGCGACGCCACCTACTGCTCTAGCTCCTGTCGAGGTAGCGCCTCATCAAACTTATGTATGTTACGGAATAAAATGTGTCAACTGTAATTCTGTTTCACTAGCGTCCCTTGGCACTCCACCAGGTTCCACGCCTCATCCTGACCTAAAGCTGGGAACACAACGCTAGGCCCCAGAAGTACGTTTCAATGGACACGGCCGATTTCCTTCCCTATAATTAAACGAAGTATCAGGGTGTGAGCTCCGTCTCTGTTGATCTCGCTGTGGACGGGACGTTAAACTTCCTTCTTTTTCCCCTTAATAACTGCTTCCAAGGTGAGCGCTCGCCCAGCCACCAGCAGTCGCTGTCTAACGGTACGCTACCGCGAGGCCTTTTCCCTTTCCCGGCCCTGTCGCGGAATTAGAGCAGATTCCGACAAGCCGTTGCAATTCCGATGAGCCGTCTGCATTAGGATCAGGTGCGTGCTTATCTCACTGGAAAACATCTCCACCGCCTTCCGACGCATATCCGCGTGCAACAGATTAGTCAGCTTCTTGGTAAACGGGCAAAAGACCTTAAGATCTCACGACTGGAAAGTTCTTCACACGCTCACTAGGAGAAGCTCACTAACAAGGAGAGGGTCTGAGATGTGGGACACCGATTTCGATCAAATTTTGATGAAGTTCTATCTTTATATATAAATATTATGGATTATCTCGAACAGAACGATCTATTGACCCAAAGTCAACACTGATATAGAAAATATCGTTCATGCGAAACACAACTAGCTCTTTATTCATATGAAGTGATGGGTGCTATCGACAAGGGTTCACAAATCGATTCCGTATTTCTTGATTTCCAGAAAGCTTTTGACACCGTACCTCACAAACGGCTTTTAATCAAATTGCGTGGTTATTGTATATCGCCCCAAATTTGCGATTGGATAGGAGATTTCCTGTCAGAGAGGACACAGTTAGTAGTAATAGATGGTAAGGCATCGACAAAAACACTGGTGATATCGGGCGTTCCACAGGGTAGTGTTATTGGTCCTCTGCTGTTCCTTATTTACATAAACGATTTAGGTGAAAATCTAAGTAGCTCTCTTGGGTTGTTTGCAGATGACGCCGTCATTTACCGTCTAGTAAAATCATCTGAAGATCAAAACCAACTGCAGAACGATCTGAATAATATATCACTACGGTGTAAAAATTGGCAACTGACTCTAAATAATGAGAAGTGTGAAGTCGTCCACACGAGTACGAAAAGAAATCTGTTAAACTTTGTTTGCAGAAAATAAATCAATCAAAAGTGAATGCCGTAAACTCCACAAAATACCTAGGAATTACTATTACTTCAGACTTCAACTGGAAAGAACAGTAGACAATACGGTGGGAAAGGCGAACCAGAGGCTGCGTTTTATTGGCAGAACCCTTAAAAGATGCAACAGAACTACAAAAGAAACTGCATACACTACGCTCGTCCGTCCACTTTTGGAATGTTGCTGCCCAGTGTGGAATCCTTATGAGGTGAGTTCCACGGGGACATCGAAAGAGTCCAAAGAAGGGCAGCTCGTTTCGTATTGTCACGATACAGGGGAGACAGCGTTACGGAAACGATACAGGATCTGGGATGGGAATCATTACAACAACGGCGCTTATCGCTGCGGCGTGGGCTACTTACGACACTCCAATCGCCAACATTCTCCTCCGAATGCGAAAATGTATTGTTGAGTCCCACTTACATAGGTAGAAATGATCATCAGAATAAAATACGAGAAATCAGAGCTCGAACGGAGAGATTCAGGTGTTCATTCTTCCCGCGCGCTATTCGAGAATGAATGGGAGATAAATAGTATAATGGTGATTCGATCAACCCTCTGCCAGGCACTTAAATGTGATTTGAAGAGTATCCCATGTAGATGTCGATGTAGAATATCTCGACTGACTGATTGATTGACAGACTCATCATCGCCCAGCCCAGACCGCTGAAGATAGAAACTTGAAATTGGTAGACGTCTTTTAAGAAGCGATTTTTCGATTTTCGGGTCTGTAAGGAGGTGAAATAGGGGATAAAACGTTTTTTTAAATACGTTGCTATTTAGCCAATTTTGGAGCTAGAACTACAAAATTTCCGATTTTAATTCAGGGTTCGAATTTAAAAGACACGTGTTTCGGCATTTTTTGAAATTCAAGCAATAAGGGGGTAAAATAGGGGACGCAAAACATTAATTTTAAAAATATGTTGCTGTTCACTAAAATTTTTAGCTATAACTACGAAACGTCGGATATGGTATCTTGGTCAGGGTTAAAAAACACGAGTTTCAGTATTTTTGAAAATTCAACAAGTGAGAGGGTAAAATATGGGATGAAAAATTATTTTTGAAAACACGTTCCTATTAAGACAATTTTGAAGCTATAGCTGCAAAGATTGATATTTGTATTGTTGGTTAGAATTTGAAAAATACGTGATCTGGGTATTTTTGGAAATTCAACCATCAAGGGGGTTAAATTGGAGAGGGAATGGTTTTCGAAAATCTTTTGCTATTAAGGCAATTTTGAAGCTACAAACACAAATTGGTGTATGTTTTCTTGGTCAGAATTAAAAAGACGCGTGTTTCGGTATTTTCAGAAAATTAATCATTTAGTGGGTGAAATAGGGGATGAAACATTTTTTGAAAATACGTTGCTACTAACCCAATTTTGAACTCATAATTACAAAAGGATGACATTTGCATACTTGGTTGGATTTTAAAAAGACACATTTTGGCGTATTTTTCGAAATTCAACTATCAAGGGGTGTCATAGGGGATTAGAAGTAGTAAAATGAAATGTTCGAATGTTTGTAAATCTTAAGAGACTTAACTACGAGGTCATCAGTCTCCCAAGCACCTTATGAAACTCATGTTTTGAAGGTCAAACGTGCGAAATTTCGTGAATATGGGAATGAAACTGTAGATTTCGTGAGTCTGTAGGAGAAGTATGCTCCGCCATCCACCTATCACAAAATACTTTCTTAGCTGACGTTTTCTACCTATAAACTACATTCCTGCCAAATTTAAGCTTCATAGGTGAAGTAGCTGTCGAGATTTCGTGTTAGTGAATGAGTGAGTGTCCTTTCGCTTTTATATACATAGAGATTAAGAAAACAGATTGCTTAATTTTGGATGCAAGAGAAGTAAGAGAGAGTTTCAGACAAAAATAAATAGTAACTTGCAAATCTGTGTTACTAACTTTGATACACGTTCATGCCTGATGCGACAGTTTTACGACCTCTACAGCGAAACTGTGGTGAGCGGTAGACTTCTTTTCGTTTCATCATTTTGTGAGGGGGTGGGGGATCAGTTAAAAACGCTTCATAAACGTTCGAAATTACATGAAAACTTTGTTGCAGGTCCCTAACTACTTCCATTTTCCAACAATTGACGCATAAATCTGGGTATTCTCTCGCGGTGACCTCTCTTTATTTATGACGTCATATCTCCTGAGGTATGACTCGTGCTCTTTTGTTTTTGGGTCAGGAACCTTCGTGGTCGTACGGTGAACAGTTCACCGAAGTTTCATTGCAATCGAATGAATGGTTTATGAACACATAGAGGCCATACAGATAAACATTCATTTTTATATGTAAATGTTTAGGAGACAATATGAGTAGCTCTCTTAGACTGTTCGCGAATGATGCTGTCATTTATCATTTAGTGAAGTCAACAGAGGACCAAAAGCAACTGTAAAATGATTTAGATATCTGCACGATAAAAAAAAAATGGCAATTGACACTTAATAGTAAGTGTGAGGTCATCCATATGACTACTAAAAGAAATCCGTTAAACTTCTGTTACACGCTAAATCAGTCAAATCTACAGACCGTCAATTCAGTTAAAGACGTAGGAATAAGAATTACGCACAACTTAAACTGTAAGAACGCATAGAGAAAAATGAAGGAAAGGCGAACCAAATACTATGTTTCATTGGCAGAACACTTTGAAGTTGGAACAGTTCTACTAAAAAACTGCCTACACTACACTTGTGAGTCCCGTTTTAAAGTATTGTGCATTGTGGGATCCAAACCAGATGGGATTGACGGACGATTTAGAGAAAATTCAGAGAAGGGCAGCTCGTTTTGTATTATCGCGATATAGGGGAGAGAGTATCACGGAAATGATGCACGAGTTGGGGTGGAAATCGTTAAAAGGAAGACGTTATTCGTTGCTGCGAAATCTATTTGCGATATTTCTTTCACCAACTTTCTCTTCCGAATGCAAACATATATTGTTAGCATCCATATACAGTGAGAGACATGTTCATCATAATAAAATAAGAGAAATCAGATCGAAAACCGAAATCTGTAGGTGTTCCTTTTCCCGCAAGCTATAGAGAATTATCAGAAAAGTGGTTCGATGAACCCTCTGCCATGCACTTCATTGTGACTTGTTGAGTTTGTAGTGTCTATGTAGAAGTAGATGTAGACATTTTAAAATACTAAGTGCTTTGAGGCACTGTAGTTTCATGTCTTTCAGGTGTAGCAACCATGAAAGTTTCGTCTCAATTTTAAGGCAGAACAGCAACCCTCATCCTCAGTTCAGTTAAGTTGAAAACAGAACACGAACAGATTTCTCGGTTTAAAACTGAAAACCAGCTTCCCTATCCAGTAATAAAACCGTCAAAGCGTTAATTGCAACTGACGTGTTGTCTTTGCAAGGCTGGAACAACAGTAAAAGACAAAGTCACGACATCATCCACAAATAGAGAACACTGAAGTGGACATTTAACAACTGCCGTTATGATGTTTGGCAAAGAGTCACGTTTAAAACGCTACCCTAACAGAAACAGTTCTCTTGCTCAAAACGACCCGAAATGGCGTCACCGACTAGGTATCTAAAATAACGCGAAAAAAAGGAATGACAGAATAAAAGTGGGAAGAGAATTACGAAACCTCTCATTCGTGGTGCTGCCTGAGAATAAGGTGCCTCCAAGTAGTATCGTAAGCCTTTCGATGTTTTACTGTCCACTTTAGATTTGTAGTTTCATAAGTTTTTGCAAACATTTTAGACCAATAATCTAAATAATAAAAAGTAATTAATAATAGTGTCTTCAAACTGGTGGAATCCGACCTTGGGAAAGATCAGTTTGGATTTAGGAGAAATGTTGGAACACGGGAGGCAATACTCACATTACGACGTATCTTAGAAGATAGGCTAAGGAAAGGCAAACCTACGTTTTTAGCATTTGTAGATTTGGAGCAAGCTTTCGACAATTTCGACTGGAATACACTGTTTCAAATTCTGAAGGTATCAGGGGTAAAATATAGGGAACGAAGAGTTATATTTAATCTATACAAAAACCAGACAGCTGTTATTAGAGTCGAAGGACAAGAAAGGGACGCAGAGGTTGGGAAGGGAGTAAGACAGCGTTGTAGCCTTTCCCCATTGTTGTTTAATCTGTATACTGAGCAAGCAGTGAAGGAATGCAAGGAGAAATTTGGAGAGGGCATTAAAGTTCAGGGAGAAGAAATAAAAACTTTGCCGTTTGCCGATGACATAGTAATCCTGTCAGAGAGCGCAAAGGATCTGGAAGAGCAATTGAATGGAATGGACAAGGTCTTGAAAAGAGTTTATTAGGTGAACATCAACAAGAGTAAAACGAAGGCAATGGAATGTAGTGCCAGAAAATCAGGCGATGCTGAAGGAATTAGATTAGGTAATGAGACAATAAAAGTAGTAATTGCCGAAAGTATTCTCAGATAAAGAGACTTGCACAGGACAGGGTAGCGTGGAGAGCTGCATCAAACCAGTCTGCGGACTGAAGACCACAACAACAACAACAACAACAACAACAACAACAACTGCAAATATGGAATCTTTGATAACGTTCTCTGTTCAATACGATGCTTTTGATTGTACAAAAATGTGAAGTTATAAGTTGGTCGCATTTATAACTTACGTCAACAAGTCACCAAATTAAGAATCCATACCATTAAATTAGCTACTCTTATCACCAAGTTGGGTACTGCTGTTATGTTTTAATTTAAATATCCCCAACTTGAATCCTAATGCTGTGAAACTGGTATTACGGTATGTTATAAACTTAATTACTAGCATAAACATTTTCTGCGAAATGTATGCCTAGTCAGATTATTGTTTAGAGAATTAGTCACTTTGTACTTGTTGTGCTCTTCAGTCTGCAGACAGACTTCATTCTAAAGCTCAGTTGACGATTTCTTGATGTCTCAGAATTTTTACCACCAGCCCATCCCTTCTTTTAGCATATGCCAAAAAGTCCTTTTTTCCACAATTCTGTTGAGCACCTCCTCATTAGTTACGCGATCTACCCATCCTGTCTTCATCATTCGTCTACAGCGTCACCTTCGAAAAGCTTCTGTCATCTTTTCGTCTGAACTCCTTACTGTCCATGTTTCACTCCCATAAAATGCTACACCCAGGACAAATGTTTTCAGTAAGGATTTCCATTAATATTAGATGTCGACAAATTTCACTTCTTCGGAAATTCTTTTATTCCCACAGCAATTTTGCATTTTATATCATCTTTACTTAGGCCATCAGAAGTTACTTTGATACGCAAATGAAATTCACCTACTAATTTTATTACCTTATTTCATAATCTAATCCCTTCAGCGCCGCCTCATTTTCTGACACTGCATTCCATTACCTGTGTTTTGTTCCTGTTAATCTTCATATTTTACCCTCATTTCAAGACACTATCCATTTCATTCAATTGCTCTTCCAGGTCCCTTGTTGTCTGTGACAGAATGACTGTGTCATCGGCAAACCGCAAATATTTCATTTCATAGCCCTGAACTTTCATTTCCTCTGCGAATCTGTCCTTGCATTCCTTCACAGCTTGCTCAGCGTAGAGATTGAACAACACTGACGAAAGGCTACAACCCTGTATTAGTCTCTTCCTAACCACTGTGTCCCTTCCAAGCCCTTCGACTCTAATGACAACGGTCTGTTTTTTGCACAACTTAAATATAACTCTTCTCTCCCTATATTTTAACCTTGCTATCTTCAGAATTTGAAAAAGTACATTCCAGTCAACCTTATCGAAAGCTTTTTCCAGGTCAACAAATGCTAATTTGCCTTACCTACTAAAATAAGTCGTAATGTGAATATTGTCTCCCGTGTTCCTACATTTCTCCTAAATCCAAACTGATCTTCCCCAAGGTCGGATTTCACCAGTTTTTCCATTCGTCCGTAAATAATACGTGTTAATATTTTGCATCCATGACTTATTAAACTAATAGGTCTGTAATTTTCACATTTGTCTGCGCTTTCTTCCTTTTCAACTGGAACCGCTATATTCTTCTTGAAGTCGGAGGGTATTTCCCGTCTTATACATCTTGCATACCAGGCGGAACAAATTCTACATGACTGGCTCTCCAAATGATATCAACTGTTCAAACGAAATATCATCTACTCCAGGGGCCTTTTTTGGACTCAAATCTTTCAGTGCTCTGTCAAATTTTTCTCGCAGTATCGTATCTCTATTTCGTCTTCTTCTACTTCGTCTTCCATTTCTAGAATACTGAAATCAATTTTATTTCCTTTGTATAGGACCTCTATATATTCCTGCCACCTTTCAGCTATCCCTTCCTTGCTTAGTACTGGTTTTCCAACAGAGTACTAGAAGTTCTTGCAGCTGGTTTTCTTGCCTCCAGATGTCTCTTTCTATTTTACTGTGTTCTGTATCTATCTATAACTGAGCTATACATTCTTATAAGATTATTGATTTCTCCTCTATCCTCTTCTGCTTGGCGAATCTGTAATTCCTGGCAACCTCATTTTTCAGCCGTCTCTACTCTCTTTTGCCTGCTTTAATTGCTGCATTTCCATATTTTCTCCTTTCATCAGTTAACTTCCGTATCTCTTTTGTTATCCGGAGATTTCTATTAGGCCTTGTCCTTCTGCCTATGTGATCCTCTGCGGCCTTCACTACCCTATCTCTCAGAGCTGCCCATTCTTCTTCTGCAGTATTACTGAGCCCGTTTCAGACGAACCTTGCCTAATGCTCCCTCTAAAACTCTCTATCACCTATGGTTCCTTCAATTTGTCCAGATTCCATCACTTTAATTTTCTACGTTTTACCGTCTCTAAGTTTTAATAACCAATAACTTATGGTCAGAGTCTATACCTGCCCCTCGATATGCCTTACAGTTTAAACTCTGGTTTCTAAACCTCTGCCTTATCATTATAAACTCACTCCGTTACCTTCCAGTGTCTTCTGGTATCATCCATGTATATAATCTTCTTTCATGATGATTAAACCAAGTGTTGGTGATGATTAAATTACGCTCTACACAAAATTCTACCAAAAGATCTCCTCTTTCCTTCCTTTTTCCAGTCCATGTTCACCTACTACATTTCCTTTTCTCCCCTTTCCTACTATCGACTTCTAGTCCCCCATCACAATCAAGTTTCCTTTCCATTAATTCTCGAATAATTTATTTTATCTCCTCATATATTTCTTCGCTCTCCTCGTCATCGTCAGAGCTAGTTGGCATGTATTCTTGTAGTACTGTGGTCGGTGTTGGCTTCCTGTCTATCTTTGCTAGGATAATGCGTTCACTATGCTGTTCCTAGTTACTTACAAGCATATCTATTTTTATTCATTATCATACCTACACCTGCGTTATCACCAACTGATTTTTTATTTAACTGACTAGAAATCCAGTTCATCCTTTCACCAAACTTCACTATCATATATCACTTAAGGCTATCCACGTTTCTTTTCAAATTTTCTAACTTACCTACCAGATTAATGGATAGAATATTCCACACTCCCATCTGTGGAATGTCTGTTCACAGTAACTTACTCGTATAATGAATCGAACTGAGCCGTACAGAAATTCTTCAGACGTGTCATTATAAAATCGTTAATGCGCTAAATACATCCCTGGCCATTAAAATTGCTACAGCACGAATATGACGTGCTACAGACGTAAAATTTAAGCGACACGAAGAAGATGCTGTGATATGCAAATGATTAGCTTTTCAGAGAATTCACACAAGGTTGGCGCCGGTGGCGACACCTACAACGTGAGGACAATTTCCAACCGATTTCTGATACACAAAGAGCAGTTGACCGGCGTTGCCTGCTGAAACGTTGTTGTGAGGACTCGTGTAAGGATGAGAAAAGCGTACCATCACGTTTCCGACTTTGATAACGGTCGGATTGTAACCAACCGCGATTGCGGATTATCGTATCGCGACATTGCTGCTCGCGTTGGTCGCGATGCAATGACTGTTACTAGAATATGGAATCGGTGGGTTCAGGAGGGCAATACGGAACGTCGTGCTGGATCCCAACGGCCTCGTATCACTAGCAGTCGAGATGACAGGCATCTTATCCGCATAGCTGTAACGGATCGTGCAGCGACGTCTCGATTGCTGAGTCAACAGATGGGGTCGTTTGCAAGACAACAACCATCTTCACGAACAGTTCGACAACGATTGCAGCAGCATGGACTATCGTTCGGAGACCATGGATGCGGTTACTCTTGACCCTGCATCACAGACAGGAGCGCCTGCGATGGTGTACGCAACGACGTACCTGGGTGCACGAATGGCAAAACGTATTTTTTTTTTCGGATGAATCCAGGTTCTGTTTACAACATCATGATGGTCGCATTCGTGTTCTGAGTCATTGTGGTGAGCGCACATTGGAAGCGTGTATTCGTCATCACCATACTGATGTATCACCCGGCGTGATGGTAGGGGGTGCCATTAGTTACACGTCTCGGTCACCTCTTGTTCGCATCAATGGCACTTTCAACAGTGGCCGTTCTATTTCAGATTTGTTACAACCCATGGCTGTACTCTTCATTCGATCCCTGCGAAACCCTACATTACAGCAGGATAATGCACGATCGCATGTTGCAGGTCCTGTAGGGGTCTTTCTGTATACAGAAAATGTTCGACTGCTGTCCTGGGCAGCACATTCCCCCAATTGAAAACGTCTCGTCAATGGTGGCCGAGCAACTGGCTCGTCACAATACGCCAGTCACTACTCTTGATGAACTGTGATATCGTGTTGAAGCTGCATGGGCATTTGTACCTGTACACGCCATCCAAGCTCTGTTTGACTCAATGCCCAGGAGTATCAGGGCCGTTATAACGGTCAGAGGTGGCTGTTCTGGGTACTGATTTCTCAGGATCTATACAGCCAAATTGCATGAAAATGTAATCACATGTTAGTTCTAGTATAATATATTTGTCCAATGACCCGTTTATCATCTGCATTTCTTCTTGGTGCAGCTATTTTAATGGCCAGTAGTGTATTAGCCTGTCAGAATGCAATCGGCGAATGATGTATTCAACGTTATAAAAATGTGTGTATAGCTTGTTTGGAATCGATAAATGATCATAAAAATTGCGGTCAATTTTTTTTTTATTTTTATTTTTTTTTTTTTTATTTTTTTTTTTTTTTTTTACACAACCACTCCTAAACCTTCCTTTCATATTCGCCAGGTATCTTGTATCTTGTAGGAGACCAAATGGATGTATTCCACTCTTTTTAATCCGATCACCTGTTTCTTCTTTGTTTTTGTACAAATTGCGTACTTCTCTTTCCCTATAACTATTCTGCCGAGGATTTTACACATCTACATCTACATGGGATACTCTACAAATCACATTTAAGTGCCTGGCAGAGGGTTCATCGAACCACCGTTATACTATTTATCTCCCATTCCATTCTCGTATTTTATTCTGATGATCATTTCTACCTATGTAAGTGCGAGTCAACAATATATTTTCGCATTCGGAGAAGAATGTTGGCGATTGGAGTTTCGTAAGTAGCCCACGCCGCAGCGATAAGCGTCGTTGTTGTAACGATTCCCATCCCAGATCCTGTATCATTTCCGTAACGCTGTCTCCCCTGTATCGTGACAATACGAAACGAGCTGCTCTTCTTTGGACTCTTTCGATGTCTTCCGTCAAACCCACCTGATAAGGATCCTATACTGGTCAGCAATACTCCAAAATTGGACGGACAAGCGTAGTGTATGCAGTTTTTTAGTAGTTCTTTTAACGTTTCTGCCAATAAGACACAGTCTCTGGTTCGCCTTTCCCACGACATTATCTAGGTATTCTTTCCAATTTAAGTCGGAAGTAATTGTAATTCGTAGGTATTTTGTGGAGTTTACGGCCTTCACATTTGATTGATTTATCTTGTAAACAAAGTTTAACAGATTTCTTTTCGTATTCATGTGGACGACTTCACACTTCTCATTATTTAGAGTCAATTGCCAATTTTTACACCATACAGATAACTTATTCAGTTCATTCTTCAGTTGGTTTTGATCTTCAGATGATTTTACTAGACGCTAAATGACGGCGTCATCTGCAGAGAACCAAAGAGAGCTACTTAGATTTTCCCCTAAATCATTGATGTAAATAAGGAACAGCAGAGGAGCAATACACTACCCTGCGGAACGCCCGATATCACCTCTGTTTTAGTCGATGCCTTACCATCGATTACTACGAACTGTGTCCTCTCTGACAGGAAATCTCCTATCCAATCGCAAATTTGAGCTGATATACCATAACCAAGCAATTTGATTAAAAGCCGTTTGTGAGGTGCGGTGACAAAAACCTTCTGGAAATCAAGAAATACGGAATCGATTTGCGAGTCCTTGTCGATAGCACCCATCACTTGGTGTGAATAAAGAGCTAGTTGTGTTTCGCATGAATGATATTTTTCTAAATCCGTATTGGCCTTGGGTCAATAGATCATTCTGTTCGAGATAATTCATACTATTTGAATACAGGATATGTTCCAAAACCCTGCTGCAAATTGACGTTAATGAAGTAGGCCTGTAGTTTAGTGGGTTACTCCTACTGCCTTTCTTGAATATAGGTGTGACCTGTGCAACTTTCCAAACTTTTGGTACAGATCCTTCTATGAGAGAGCGATTGTATATGGCTGTTAAGTAAGGAGCTATCGCTTCAGCATAATCAGATAGAAATCTAATGGGTATACAATCCGGACCAGAAGACTTGTTCTTGTTAAGTGATTTTAGTTGCTGCACTACTCCGATGATATCTACTTCCACGTTACTCATTACGCCCTCTGTTCGTAATTCGAAATCTGGAATATTGGTTTCGTCTTCTTTGGTGAATGAGTTTCTAAAAGCTATGTTTAGTAACTATGGTATAGTAGCGCTGTCGTCGGCAGGATCGCGATTACTATCACGTAGTGAGGGTATTGTTTGTGTTTTCCCCCTAGTATATTTAACATATGACCAAAATCTCTTTTGGTTTACAGTCAAATTTCAAGAAAGAGTTTCGTTGTGATAAGTATTGTAGGCATCTCGCATTGAAATCCTCGCTAAATTTCGAGCTTCTGTGTAGGATCGCCAATTCTGGGGATTCTGTGTTCGTTTAAATTTAGTATGTCTTTTCTTTTGCTTTTGCATCAGTGTCCTGACCTGTTTTGTGTACCAAGGGGGATCGCGTCCTTCTTTTATTAATTTGTTTGGTATAAAACTGTCAATTGCTGTCGACACCACTTCTTTGAATTTGAGTCACATCTGATCTACACCTACGTTTAGTGTTAGAAACGAGTTGAATCTATCACATAACATTGTCAAACTGTGGCTGAACCAATTATACTTTATTTCTGGAAAAAGAAATCAATTGTTGATTTCTTTTTCCAGAAATAAAGTATAATTGGTTTTATCAGTCTGTTCTCATTCATTAGGAAAAGATGCACAAAGAAGATTAATCTTTGCTTTGCCATTACTTCTCATATTTTCATAAATCTCCTTGTTGCTTCTCATCTCCAACCATCTGCAATTTGTATCACACTCATTATTTTTTCTAACAACCCGTCTTTCGCGAACCTTTATTCTGTCCAGCTTATAGTGCATAGATCAGCATTCACTTGCATATAAACATTCCGGTCTTACTACAGTGGTAGTGGTATAGTGTTTTAGTTTAGCTTTTCTTGATATACGTTTCTTAACGCAGATATTTTTTGTCAAGCCATATGCTCTTTCCATTTTCCTGACTCGTACATCTGTTGCAAACTTTTCTAGTCCATTTTTCTGTATAACGTCTCCAAGATATTTAAATTCACTAACTCCCTCTATTTTACCTAGATGTATCGCTATGTATTTTGGTACGTCTTTCATGTTTGTCATGAAATTAGTTTTTCAGCTGAAATTGTGAGAGCAGTTCTATGTATTATGTTTTCCAGAAGATTTATTTCAGTTGCTGCTTTAGTCAGCTTTTTTCAAAATCGTCCGCAAAGGCCAAACAGCTTGATTCCTTTTTCTCTCCTTCCCAGAATTATTGGTTCACTCTTGTGATTTTGTAGTTCCAAATGCCATATATTTACAATTTTTTTCTGAAATACAGTTAAACAGTAAAGGTGATAATCCATTTCCTTGCCGAACACTAGTTTTTATTTCAAGTGGCTGAGATACTTCTCTCGTAAATTTAACTTTAGATATAATATTCGTTAGTGTTCCACAAATTATGTTTGCTAATCTAGCTATAACACCAAATTCTCTGATGATCTTATCTCTTGTCTCTGTCCACTGCATCAAACACTTTCTTAAAATAAATAAATGATACTATTATAGGTTTGCTCGTTAGCATACTGTGGCAAATGATTGGTTTTAACTTAAAAATTTGTTCTTTGCAGTATCTTCTCTTTCGAAAACCACCTTGATATTCTCCCAGATGTTTATCTAAAGTCTCTTCAACTAAATTCAGCAGACATTTTAATAATATTTTTATGCCATTGGAAGAATTGACACGCTTCTGTATTTGTTAAAGTATGGTTTGTCTCTTTTTTGTAACGGATGTATTAATGACATCTTCCATTCTTCTGGAATCTTTTCTGTCTTACAAAGATCACTTAGAATCTCCGGTTCTGACCATTAGAATAATTATGCTGTAATGGAATCTTCACCGCTTGCTTTGTTGTTTTTAGTGTTTTTATGGCTAAATGAATTTTTCTGTTGGTGGGAAATCATACTGAAGGATTGCTACTAATGTTGGGAAGTCGAATTTGATTGTTGGAATTGGACAGTTTAAGAGCTTATAAAAATTGCTTATATTTCATAATTTCCTTTGTTATTTAATCCGATTTTTCCATTTTCAACTTTGAAACAAATGCTGGGTGCTTGATATCCTTTCCATACATGTTAAAAAGTCTGGTAACAATTACTAGTATAATTTTGGTGACATTTTTTCGCATTTCTATAATCTGAGATTTCTGGAAGGTACTTTTGACTTTCCGGATTATTTTAGTAGTTTCTTTCCTTTATTATCTGATTTGTTCAAGGTGGTATTCTTTTTTTGAGCATCTCCATATTCTCCATT
Source organism: Locusta migratoria (assembly GCA_026315105.1). Classification (NCBI taxonomy): domain Eukaryota; kingdom Metazoa; phylum Arthropoda; class Insecta; order Orthoptera; family Acrididae; genus Locusta; species Locusta migratoria. Next base: position 661,577,163 of record CM048746.1, read on the forward strand.
TCTGAGTTCTTTGTTCTAGTGCTGCTTCAACTCCTCATTCCACCATGTCTTCTTTTTATTCCTGGCCAATCCTAATGTTTTCTCTGCAGCTTTAGTGATTTGTGTCTGGAGTTCATGGCAATCGCCTCTTATAATTTTATCAGTTTCTTGTGTAAATATTTTCTATATTTTCCATTGTAATATTTGCTCCACTGCAGTTGTATCTGTGTATTGTAGAAGTTTCACTTTTTGTTTTATATGGGAGAAGTCGTATTTTAATTGCAGAGTGATAATGACCTGAATCAAATTCTCCATTTCTGATCACTTTAAACATTCATAATTTCTTTGACATTCCTTTTGAATATAGCTACGAGGTCCAGTTAAAATCCTCCTAGATTTGGACACTGTGATATACAAGTTTTGGCTTTTCTTAGTAGTTTGCGAAAATGTATGGACATCAGTTCTAGTTGGAACATTTTACACATATTGATAAGTCTTCCACCATTTTTGTTTGTTCTAAAATGTGCTGGACATTCACCTACAATATTCTTAAATTATTTTCCTTTCCGACTTTGGCTTTGAAGTCACCGACAAGTATTTTCAATTTTTTGTAATTCTGTCGGACCAAACTGCGTGGACATCAGTCCGTAGCTTACAAACTAGGCCTACTTAAACTAAACTAAACTAACCTAAGGACAAACACACACACACCCATGCCCCAGGGAGGACTCGAACCTCCACGGCGAGCAACCGCGCACTCCGAAGCGAGAAGCTTTAGACCGCTCGGCCATTCCACCGCGGCACAAGTACTTTAACATTGTGTTTAGGTGTATTGGAGATTTCAGATTCTAAAAGATCCCAAAATTAATTTACTTTTTCCGGATTTCTTCTGTTGTCTTTATTTATGGGTGCATGCCAGTTGATAAGGATGTAGTTTTTTTCTTTCAATTGACTGGACATTGGACACTGGACACTGGACATTGCCCAGGCGGATTAGCTGCGCGTACTGGAGCGCCGTTTTGCGGTGCGCGCGGCAGTCCGCCGTCAGGGGTTCGAATCCCCCTTCGGGCATGTATGTTTGTGTAGTCTTTAGTACAAGGTAGTTCTTAAGTAGTTTCTAAGTTTAGGGACTGATGACCCCGCAGTTAAGTCCCTTAAGCCTTAGAAACATTAAACATTAGATGGACATTCTTTCTGATTTTCACTTAAAATCTGTTGCAGTATTTATGATTTTTTGTTGTTGTTTAATTAAGATGCTGTTGCAAACATTGGCATATTTTCCATTAGTATTAATGCTAGTTTTCCTTTATAAATTCTATAATTTTGTGTATCAACAACATTTTCAACTAAGAATTTTGTTTCCTGCACTGTTAAAATTTGTATATTGACCCACTTTAGGTTACAGTAGTAACACTAAAAGTGGGCCTTTGCAATCGTCTTTTGACAGCTCAAAATTTAAATGAAAATAACGGCTTAACTATTCATCTGACACGAAAATTGAATAACCGAATTTGTAGAGGAGAAAATTCTCTACAACTTTGCTCTCTTATGTTTTTTTTTTCATATCTCGTAGCGTTTCAAAGATACTTGCGAAAATAACGGCGATTTTGGGATGTATGTCTGTCTGTCTGTCCGTAACGTGTTCCTGGTTTTAAGACGAACCGTTCAACCGATCAGCACCAAATTTTACAGACATGATTGTAGGCCGCCAGAGATCGGAACCTAGCTTTTTCAAATTTTTCGGACAAAAAATAAGGTAGTAATAACAAAAACAGCCGTTTGTAATATAATTGTAATTGCAAACGAACCGTTCATCTGACACGAAAATTGAATAACCTAATTGGTAGAGGTTTTTTCATATATCGTATCGTTTGAGACATATTTGCAAAAAAACGGAGATTTGACACCCTACATTGAATTAACGAAAACCAGCCGGTCAGAGATGTCACGTGACATCCCTCGCCCATCTTGCGTTGCATATTTGATGATTTTCTTATTGGAACTTACACGTTGTCATTTCCAGGCAATGGCGCACTGAAGAATTAACAAAAACACATCGTTCTTCGTACGATAATTGATAATCTAGTGTCTACAAATGCCATATTAGCATCAGTTGACAACGGCCATTAATAGTATGAGATTAAAGGACTAATGATTTGATTGACACCGTAGCGTAGTGGGCAAGGCGTTGGTTATGACGCTAAAGGTCGAAGGTTTCCAAGTAACGGCGACACCCGAACAACTGCTGGAAAAGATTGTGGTGGGCGACTCAATTTACCTTTCCTGCCGACGGAAGTACGGATAGTGAACGAAAAATTCCCTAATCGTCAGCGGTTACATTCCATTCGCCTCCTTAGCGACCCCTTATGTCCACAGTGTGCAGACGTCGATACCGACGTGCATCGACTGAATCGTAGCACTGTGAGTGCGTGTTGGAAGCTCACAAGGCAAATGCTGGACCTCCTTCTACGTCGTCCTTTCACGTAGATCCTACCATCGAAGTTTTCTATCCTGATGGCGTCTATTTTCCACCAGCAAAGACGAATGCAATCAACTGGATTAAAGGCATGGCGCTACATTACCTTTACCGAGATAGCGACAAAAACATCCTCGATTTCTGGAACTACTTGCCTGAAACACACACGACTGTACAACGTGGAGCATCCTACCGAACCACTTTTGCGAACTATTTAGGGCCATTGTTCACGAACCCTCCACCCAGCTGGGGTGTCCCAGGTTTGAGAAGAGAATAATGATGCAGCCCATAGAACGTGATTGATCCCAACGGTACGAAGGCTACCGCCCTTGAATGCGAGAAGACGACTGGGATACTCATGTGCAGGATTGTCGACGGGTTACGTTCTTCGAACAGTTGCCCCCCTATAATATAATAAAATGAAATAAAGCAATATATTACAACTAAAGAGGAATTTTTTGTTTCATTCATTTACCATGTAGAAGCGTTTTCGTTGCACAGTGTTGCTCATCGTTCAAATATTCATTATGACATAGAATATGTTTAGTTTGCGTTTTCATTAAAAAAAAAAAAAAAAAAATAAAATAAAATAAAAAAAAATAAAAAAAAAAAAGGTTCGGAATCCGCCACTACCTAATTTTTTCTTTCTAAAATGATTTCAGACACTCTTACTAATTAATTTTTTATTATTTAGATTATTATTTTGGTCCAAATTTTTGCAAAAACTTATAAAACTACAAATCTAAAGTGGGCCGTAAAAACGTCAGTGCAATGTTTTTTCTTTTGTAGAAGTAATTACAATTCTTTCATATTTCCAATTTCCAATTGTGTATTTAAATTAAGTGTTCCGAAAAAGTACTTCTTCCTGAACTTAAACTTAGAAGGCATTTCAGAACATCCAAAACCTTCTTTAATGAAAATGTTGGGACTCCTCAGAATCCTATGCCCAGTGCATTATATGATGTGATGGTGGATTCCTGGTTAGAGTTATTACGTGGGCTAGTGTATCGTTGTTGCCAACTTTCCATTTTTTGATCTGAAGTTGTAAATTGGTAAATACCTAAATTTCGAAAATAAGACTAGGTTTCTTAACTGGAATTTCAGTGATTCAGCCGCCACTAACATGTGGAAACAGACGCTTCCGGGGTACCGGCACTATCCATTTTGGCCTTCAACAAAGGCTGCGTCTTTCGCCAGCTCCACCTTCACTACATGTGAGGTCTTCGCTGTAACCCTAGCAAGGGACTCTTACATGGTACTATCAGCCGGGACAGCTGAACCATGGATTTTTACAAAGGTGTTATTCGCCGATATCTCCTTCATCCTCGCTTGGGTCAGGCAGCATAGAATCCCTCAGGACTCAAGATTGGCGGAGTATATATATATATATATATATATATATATATATATATATATATATATATATATATATATATATATATATAATATAAGAACACACTAGTTACTTTCGTACACTTCAAGAAGGCTTACGACTCAGTTGACACACAATCACTATTTCAGATACTGTACGAATCAGGGATAGATGAAAATACCAGAAGACTTGTTGAAGAAACACTCACAGATACAACATCAAGGATTAAGTTTCAAGGCGAAATTTCTGAACCATTCAAAATCAAAACAGGTGTTCGACAAGGAGATGGACTTTCCCCAATTCTCTTTAACTTGGTTCTAGATGAAATAGTCAAAACATGGGAAAACACACTAGAAACGAGAGGCATAAAAGGTATAAACATGGGAGAAGGAAAGAACAAATTTGAAGAAAAATGTTTAGCCTTTGTGGATGATATTGCACTGATAACTGAAAACCAGGCAGATGCAACTGTTATGCTTGATCTATTACAGGAGACTGCTGAAAAGACTGGACTAAAAATATCTTACGAAAAATGCGAATATATAGCACACAAACATAATGGAGAAAAAAATCATGAAAACATAGTATGGGAAAATTAAAAGAATTGATAAATTTAAATACCTAGGGGAATGGATGTCTAGATAACACCACAAATAAAGAAAGAGTAAAGAATTTAGAATTTGCTTACAAATTAACACAAAACTACTACAGTAAGAAATCAATATCCATCCAAGCGAAGCTTAGACATTATAATTCAGTTATTAAGACACAAGCAACATATGGCTCAGAGTGCCTCACATTGAATAAGAAATGTGAACTAAGAGCACTAGAGAAAAGAGAGAGGAAAATACTAAGAAAAATTCTGGGTCCCGAGAAAAACAATGAAAACATATGGATGAAAAGGAGAAATGAGTATTTCTACAAAAATACAGAAAAAAACACAGATACAATGAGGAAAAGACGGCTAAAATTTTATGGACATTTAAAAAGAATGGAAGACACAGGGATTACAAAGAAAATTTTTAATTATGTTAATAAACTGAAGAAAACTGTAGGATTGATAGAAGCAGCGAAGACAGAGGCAAACGAAATAGGTGTTACAGAAGAAATAATATGTGACAGGAATCGCTTCAGGCTACTGATAAAAAACGCAAGCCGGCCGCGGTGACCGAGGGGACTGAGGCGCTCCAGTCACGGTCTGCCCGGCCACTACGGTCGGGGCTTCGAATCCCCCTTCGGGCATGGATATTTGTGCCGTCCTAGTTCGTAAGTAGTTCATAAGTAGTTTGTAAGTTTAGGGACTGATGACCCCGTAGTTAAGTGCCATAAGCTTAACAAACATTTGAACATTTCAAAACAAAAAAAAAAATGCAACCTATGAAGAAGATAAGCCCAAACCTCGACCAAAGACAGTGTGGACAGATGACCAGAGTTGGAGAGAAAATGAAGAAGTAGTGGAAGAAAGGAAGAGAAAGAAACACCATTAGTCTTAAGTTGTATGCGGTCCATCGCTGGCCAAATTTATTTTATTTGACGATGTTACAAGTTCAATCAATGAAATTTGGTTGTCCCTTCCCCAGCAGTGCACACTCTCAATTATGGCACCTTTGCTTCTAATTCCGTCGAAGTTTTTATGAAGTTTGCTATATGCTTAGTGTGTCCTTTTAAAGTGTCAGTGAGTGTGCGACATTCTCGGGTGACAGTGAGGCCTCTGGAACGCGGTACGCGGACGACAATGCGGACGTTGGGCGGCTGTTCGCCTTATGACGGCGTTCTACGCAATTAACTGGGCTGCTCGCTTGCGCTGCCGGATGTGCCCCACCCACCAGCCACCAGTCAGCCAGCCGCCAGCGCTGCTCCAGGAGCCTTCAGCGTCAGAGTCCGCCATTGCAGGCGGTCGGCGGCCACCAGACGGCCTTCCGCGACTTTCCAGAGGCCGGATGCGTGACGGGAGCGCCTTCCCCAGAGTCGACGACCGAGGGCGACTCCTAGAAGTACACAGGTGGCCGCTTCTGCAGAATTTGCGCTTACAACGCATTTCCACAAACCGCGGATACAGCACTCACTCACTGCCAAGATCAACAGCATGCTTCCAGAATGAAACTTTCACTCTGCAGCGTCCTTTCTGAAGGCATTTGTGTGCAGTGTTGACTTGTGTGGGAGTGAAATATGGACGATAAAGAGTGCGGTCAGAAAGAGGATAGAGGCTTTTAAAATGTGGTGTTACAGAAGAATGCTGATGATTAGGTTGGTGGATCGCGTGACTAATAAGGAGATACTGAGCAGAATTGGGGAGAAATGGAATTTCTGGCACAGCTTGACTAAAAGAAGGGATAGATTGGTAGGACACATTCTAAGACATCAAGGAATCCTGAATTTAGCATTTGAGGGAAGTGTGTGCGTTAAAAGTCGCAGAGGGACACCAAGAGATGAATACAGTAAGCAAATTCAAATGGATGTAGGTTGCCATTCTTATGAGGCGATGAAGAGGCTTGATCAGGATATAGTAGGGTGGAGAGCTGCATCAAACCAGTCTCCGAACTGAAGACAACAACAACTACACCTTTAGACTTGAAACTTCCTGGCAGATTAAAATTGTGTGCCGGAACCGGGACTCGAACCTGGGACATTTGCCTTTCGCGGGCAAGCGCTCTACCACTGAGCTACCCCGACACGACACCGCCCACAACTTTACTTCCGCCAGTACCTCCCCTCCTACTGCCCAAACTTCACACAAGTTCTTCTGCATAACTTGCAAGACGAGCACTCCTGGAAGAAAGCATTTGGTGGAGACATGGCTTAGCCACAGCCTAAGGGATGTTTCCAGAATGAAACTTTTCACTCTGCAGCGGAGTGTGCGCTAATATGATACATCCTGGCAGATTAAACTTGTGTGCCGGAACCGGGACTCGAACCTGGGACGATTGCCTTTCGCGGGCAAGCGCTCTACCGACTGAGCTATCCCGACACGACTCACGATGCCGCCTCACAACTTTACTTCCGCCAGTACATCGCCTCCTACTTTCCAAACTTCACACAAGCTCTCCTGCGAACCATGCCAGACTAGCACTCCTAGAAGAAAGGATATGGTGGAGCCATGGCTTAGCCAAAGCCTAAGGGATGTTTCCAGAATGAAACATTCACTCTGAATCGGAGTGTGCGCTGATGTGAAACTTCCTGGCAGATTAACCCATTTCTTCCCAAAAATAGAAATAGTGAAAAAGTGTCCTATTTAGTCATCAGGATCTCTTTAAAATAATTGAAATAACATTACAAATATTACAAACTAGCAGTATGTGTTGTAATTTGCACCACGCATAATGTTGCGCTGTTGCCTAGTAAAAAAATTGAAAAATTTAGTTTTTGTGATCACTTCTTCTATTTGTTCAAACAGTGCAATATTGTCTATTGTCTATTGACTTACATTGATGGTATCACTCATGAAATATTGAAAAACACTCTGTCTGAAGCTTAATTTGACATTTATTGTGAATGTGGATCGTCTGACGTTTGTAAATCTTGCATCTTTTTACGAAGTATTATGGTAATTGTGAAACTTTAACACATGTACAGAGACCTCGTGAATGCCTTTTAACACATGTGAGGTGAGTTTTGTATAGTAAGTCCATTTCGACTGCTTCTTGAAAGGCGAAATTTTGTGTTGCGTGTTCGCAACACTGGGAAGAAATTGGTTAAAATTGTGTGCCGGAACTCAGACTCGAACCTGGGACGTTTGACTTTGACGGGCAAGTGTTCTACCCCTGGGCTATCCCAACACGACTCACGACACCGTCTCACAACTTTACTTCCGCCAGTACCTCGCCTCCTACTTTCCAAACTTCACAGAAGCTCTCCTGCATAACTTGCAAGACTAGCGCTCCTGGAAGAATGGATATGGTGGAGACATGGCTTAGCCACAGCCTAAGGGATGTTTACAGAATGAAACTTTCACTTTGCAGCGGAGTGTGCGCTGATATGAAATTTCCTGGCAGATTAAAATTGTGTGCCGGAACCGGGACTCGAACCTGGAACGTTTGCCTTTCTCGGGCAAGCCCTCTTCCGACTGAGCTATTCCGACACGACACATATCCGCGCACACTCTGCTGCAGAGTGAAATTTTCATTCTGGAAACATCCCTTAGGCTGCGTCTAAGCCATGTCTCCACCATATCCTTTCTTCCAGGAGTGCTAGTCTTGCAAGTTATGCAGGAGAACTTCTGTGGAATTTTGAAAGTAGGAGGCGAGGTACTGGGGAAGTAAAGTTGTGGGGCGGTGTCGTGAGTTGTGTCGGGGTAGCTCAGTGGTAGACCGCTTGCCCGCGAAAGGAAAAGGTCCTAGGTTTGAGTCCCGGTTCCGGCACACAATTTTAATCTGCCAGCCAGTATAAACAGGATGCTGTCATGTAGACGCTGCTCTAGTAGTGGGGAGGACGGCGGTCGAATTGGTCATTTGGATTTGAACACTTGCTCGAGATTAATATGCCCAAGTGCAAAAGACAAAACACCCTCTTTAGCACTTACTTTGTTAATAGTAATAAGGGTCAGGTCCTCTTACGGATATATTCTTGCCCTTGTTGCATTACAAGGGTCGAATTAAGCATTATATCGATACTTGTCGTAGTGAGCGCGGTGAGTCGGTTGTTGGGAGTCTGGCGGTAGTACGGCTCAGTTGTGGAATGTCTACATGCGACACTCTGCAAATCACATTTAAGTGCCTCGCAGAGGGTTCATCGAGCCACCATTATACTATTTATCTCCCATTCCATTCTCGAATAGCGCGCGGGAAGAAAGAACATCTCAATCTCTTCCTTCGGGCTCTGATTTCTCGTACTTTATTCTGATGATTATTTCTACCTATGTAAGTGGGAGTCAACAATATATTTTCGCATTCGGAGGAGAATTTTCGCGATTGCAGTTTCGTAAGTAGCCCACGCCGCAGCGATAAGCGTCGTTGTTGTAATGATTCCCATCCCAGATCCTGTATCATTTCCGTAACGCTGTCTCCCCTGTATCGTGACAATACGAAACGAGCTCCCCTTCTTTGGACCATTTCGATGTCCTCCGTCAAACCCACCTGATAAGAATCCCACACTGGGCAGCAATACTACAAAAATCGACGGACAAGCTTAGTGTATGCAGTTTATTTTGTAGTTCTGTTGCATCTTTTAAGGGTTCTGCCAATAAAACGCAGTCTCTGGTTCGCCTTTCCCACGACATTATCTGCGTGTTCTTTGCAGTTTAAGTCTGAAGTAATAGTAATTCCTAGGCATTTTGCGGAGTTTACAGCCTTCACTTTTGATTGATTTATCTTGTAAGCAAAGTTTAACAGATTTCTTCTCGTACTCATATGGACGACTTCACACTTGTCATTGCCAATTTTTACACGATACTGATATCTTATTCAGATAGTTCTGCAGTTGGTTTTAATCTTCAGATGATTTTACTAGATGGTAAATGACGGCGTCATCTGCAAACAACCTAAGAGAGCTACTTAGATTTCCCCCTAAATCGTTTATGTAAATAAGTAACAGCAGAGGACCAATAACACTACCCTGTGGAACGCCCGATATCACCTTTGTTTTAGTCGATGCCTTACCATCGATTACTACGAACTGTTTCCTCTCTGACAGGAAATCCCCTATCCAGTTGCAAATTTGGAGCGATATACCATAACCACGCAATTTGATTAAAAGCCGTTTGTGAAGTACGGTGTCAAAAGCCTTCTGGAAATCAAGAAATATGGAATCCATTAGCGATCCCTTGTCGATAACGCCCATCACTTTGTATGAATAAAGAGCTAGTTGTGTTTCGCATGAACGGTATTTTCTAAATCCGTGTTCACCTTGGGATGAATAGGTTTGCTCAGAATAGATTACGAAGACATTGTGTGGACTGACAAATCACGGTACACAATGTGGCGATCCGGTGGCGGTTGTCTTACGGTGTGGTCGTGTTTTTCATGGAGGGGACTTGCAGCGCCTGTTGTTTTGCGTGGCGCTATCAAAGCACAGGCCTACATTGACGTTATAAGCACCTTGTTGATTCCTACTGTTGAATAGCAATTCGGGGGTGGTGATTGCATTTTTCAACACGATACAGCACCTGTTCATAATGCACGGCCTGTGGCGGTGTGGTTACATGGCAATAACATCCAAGTAATGGACTGGCCTGTACACAGTGCTGACTTGAATGCCAAACAACGCATTGTGCCGATCACGGCTCACATTTCAATCCAATGCTTCTCCTTTGGTTTAACATTTGGGATGTTTTGGAACGCTGACTGCGTGCAAGCCTCGCGGACCTCTTTGAAGAATGGGCTGCCATTTCCCACGAAACCTTCCAGCACCTGATTGACTGTATCCGTGCGAGAGTGGAAGCTGTCAGCAAGGATAATGCCGTCCTCTCACGGGACGTGGAAATGCACGTGGAGGAGCTCGTGGTGCCGTTGCAGCGTGGAATTCCACGTTCCACTGCCCTGCAAAACTGGAATGAAGGATCCAGCTTGTTGGATTTTTGTTTCGTGGAGTGGAACGTGGCCAATGAAAAGCGACCTGGTTTTAACGTGACAAGCAGAACTTTTGAGCCGCCATATTGCAAACGGAACTCCGTATTTCGTGCCTTCTTTCGTTTTAGCGTACGACGTATAAATATAATCTTTTTAAAGCGCCAGAAAATTGATGAACTTTTGAAAACGCATCGTTTTAGGTATGATTTGTTACAATAAATTACCGGAAACTATATATTCATAGCTTTAAAGGATATCGTATTTAACGTTAGTCAGTGTAATAATTTGTATACCGTGAAAGAATATCGTTTCTATGCTACGGTTCAACGCCATTCTATCAAAGGAGCGTCTTTATGACACTTTGTCATAGATAAATAAGATATTACAACATGTTTTAGGTGCATAGTATTTCACAAATACAGATCACTCTCTCCCAAGAAGAAATAGCGTAGTCGGTAGCATGGTGTGCTGTGGAGCTGAAAATGGGAGTAAATTTGGTTCGCCATCCCGTACTTCTAGAAAATTTTTATTTTTTCCTTTTTATTTTCTTAATGTTTATGGTTCTTTCTTATTAACTTAAGTGTAATATTCGATGTTCGTTATTTCATTTTAAGACGACGGATTAGCGTGGGGATTAGCGTTACGAGCTATGGAGGAAAAGATGTAAATAACAGGTTTGCATCTACACACTCAGAGATATTTTTAACGATTTGGTTTAGTTACGGTTTATGTAATTTATTTGTTAATTTAATACAATTATAATAACCAGTATTCGACCTTATTTACTGCAAACATGAACTAACTCTGACCACGAGAGTGCTAGTTGAGTATTTCGCGCAAGGGCACAGGTACCAATGAATTTCGAAACAGTACCCCACGTCAATCGGTTTTCGCCACGGTGTTTGAATTCTGTTGCAGTTCAGTACAGTGCTGGAATAGTTTAGTTTCACAGCGCTGAGAGAGTGTGTTTATGGAAGAAGATGAAGTAAAAGAGAAAAAAGTGATTAATGGAAAACTAAAAGCAAAAATTATCACAACGAACTTTGTCGAACTGAGGCGTTGTCCCGCGTGTATGAGCAAGTAGACTGTATCGGGCAGAACTTATTATCTTCGAAGGAATGCTGAAGTAAACATCTGGATATGCAGAGTGTATACATCGTAAAAAAATAGCAATATAAGAGAGCAAAACAAGTGGAGCTGACGCAGATGAAGGATTTCACCGTTTACAATTTTTTAATGATATTTTGCCAAAAGTGACTTAGTCGTACATTTTGTTATCATTATCAAACGCTTGCAGTTAATGTATCATATTTCTGTTTCTTGAAGAAAAAAATTACAATTTCTGGAAGAGTATTGCATGCACTGGCAAGCATAAGAAAGCTACAGTATTCAGTTTTTTTCCCGGCGTTCGCTAACAGATACCGTGTAATTTTACGCACATCTTTGTAAAGACAATGGGCTTAAGGGTGGGCCAACACCATATTGAATTCTAGCATTACCCCGATGGCGGGCGCCACGAACTTTTAAATCAGTTTCAAGTGTTCGGATACTTTCGATCAGATAGTGTATAGTTGTCTGAGGTAGAGGAGTACCCACGGTTACAAGGCATTGCGTTTGGAGAAGCGTCATTTCTTTCTGCCATTATTCAGGAGAAGGGGCTTTCCGATTTAAAGATGTACGTGATGTTTAATGTTGAATCTATCGTTTAATCAGACAACAAAAGGAGTTTATTTTAAAGTTACGCATTCAAAACCTAATCTGGTATTAGTTGCAGTTCAAATAGCTGTCATATATTGATGTTTAACAATCAAGATCACGACGTCATCAGATAACTTCATCAAAATTTAACTGAACACGTACACCGTTCATTAATGCAGTAATTTGGTTTAATTATGGCCCTGATATTGATGCATATACTGTTAAATGAGAAACAGAGCTTTAAACTGATTATGTGCGCAACGGATCTTTTAACAAAACAACTGTGACATGTAACCTGCATGAAACACACACTGACTATACTAAAAAAATTGACTTCGACAAAGATATTAAAAACACCAATCACTTTCTTAATGTTTGACTACGAGAATTTAATGCAGATCAGTACTTCATTACCAAAACTCAGTATCATACTCAATTAACTACAGTGTTGCATAACAATTATTTACTACGGCACCAATAAAGAAATCTGCTAAACAAGATTACCAAAATCAACACTGCACTTTAAATCCACAAATAACTATCAAATAAAGGAAGTAGGTTAATCTTCTAACTACGTAAATGAAACACTTTGTTACTTGTTATTAATAATCATCATTACATTACCTCAATGATACAACCTTTTCATAATTACATGAAATGCTATTACCTTCATTCCAGGGGTGGTACAACCTTTTTCACAATCATATGAAATGCAATATATATATATATATATATATATATATATATATATATATATATATATATATATATACTTGCTGGCACTGCAGCCTCTGCTCTACATCGGAGCCATATACACAACACAACTGCTCTCTAAGCGAGCTGAACCACAAGTCTGACTCTCTGTCTCTCTGCATGAGCTACAATGCTATGCGATACATAATCTTTGCCAAAGATGACACTTCACATATTTATGTACACACATTGATACATACAGTAGAAGCAATATTATACGTTTTCTTGCAAGCAAGATACTCGACACAAAACAGGAGGCACAATATTAGACATTTTCTTACAAATTCAGCGATATACATTTTATATAAACACGTTTCACGATGTGATTATGACAGCACTACGGGAATTAACTGAACCCGGAACTATTCTTGGATAATAGGAATCAGACACATGACACACTTCAGTTAGAAAATGCTTAAGGAATTCAATATATCGAGACCTACAGTGTTCAGAATATGCCGAGAATGCCAGATTTCAGGTATCACCTTTTTGTCGAGAATGCCAGATTTCAGGTATCACCTTTTTGTCGAGAATGCCAGATTTCAGGTATCACCTTTTTGTCGAGAATGCCAGATTTCAGGTATCACCTTTTTGTCGAGAATGCCAGATTTCAGGTATCACCTTTGCCAAGGACAACCCAGCGGTCGGGCTATGTCGTTTGCGTAGAGCTAGGTTTAGATGAAATACCATTGTGCTGCGAATGAATATTTGTGCCCGGCCGGGATTCGAACCCGGGATCTCCTGTTTACTAGGCAGACGCGTTGACCACTCCGCCACCGAGGATACAGTGACCAGCCCGACTGCAGAGAACTCTTCCTTGCACATTGGTATTACATCTAAACCTAGTACAATGAAGCTATAAGTGATTGCAAATTGCGATTTATTTCATTAAAAATGAACTTTGTAACGTCGTCAAAAATATAAAATTGTATACGAGCCAAGGCTGGGCTCCTGACGACAATTAATTGTGTCTCGATACCTCATGGTCTGTTCTCCCTGATGCGGGAATACAGTATTGTGACTGCGAGCATTACAGAACAAATAGGCTATGGTATAGGAAAGAGACAGCGTCGCGAATGGAGATTTGGGTGTGGCGGGAGACGTGCAGGGAAGAGTCCTCTGCAGTGGGGTTGGTCACTGTGTCCTCGGTGGCGGAGTGGTCAACGCGTCTGTCTAGTAGGCAGGAGATCCCGGGTTCGAATCCTGGCCGGGCACAAATTTTCATTCGCCGCACATTGGTACAGTGAAGCCATAAGTGATCGCAAATTGCTATTTACTTCATTAAAAAATGAACGCTATAACGTCAAAAATATATAATATTTTTATTCCTGTAGTAAGCCATGGGTTTTTGCATGCTTTCTTACAGTTAAATTATACTAATTCCTTGGAGAAACAGTTATCAAATACCCTTACAAATGTATCGTGAAATAAGTTATATTTTAAATTAACATCATGTTCCTTATAAACTTCATCCCAGTCTAACTGCTGTAGACTTTCTTTGAAATTTCTAGTTGTTAAGTCATTAATCGAGCGCAGAGTTCTGGAGGACTGTTTCGAATTACTGAACGGAGCTATTTCATATACTGTTACTAGCTGTGCACCATGATCAGAAACACCATTTCAACGGAACAAGCATTTATGTTGTTAAACTTATCTTGGTCTATAAGAAAGTTATATATATCAATGTACTGCTGTCTTTTACTACCCGAGTAGAAATATCAATAACAGATGTCAGATTGAATGAGCCAAGGAAGACTTCCAGGTCTTTCTTCCTATTACACTCTTTCAGTGAATCTACATTGAAATCACAACAAATAAAAATTTGCTTCCCCCTATCTGACAGATAGCACAACAAGGCATCCAAGTTTTCCAGAAATAACTGAAAGTTTCCTGAAGGGGGCATATATACTGTTACAATTATAACATAATCATCATTGAGTTTAAACTGGCAGGCACATGCTTCAATATGCTGCTCTATACAAAACGTTTTTGTTTCTAAATATTTGACACTGTGATAGATTTTCACGTATATAGCAACTCCTCCTCTTATCTTATTATCTCTACTTACATTTGAAGCTAATTTATATCAACTGACATTCACATTTTCCATACCAGTGACAATGTGATGCTCAGACAGGCCTAGTATATATGTTATTAGTTTCTATATCATCTAAACAAACCAAAAGCGCATCTATTTTATTCTTTAGTCTCCCAATATTCTGGTGAAAGATAGTAATAATAATACTTTATTTTTCTGAGAAACACTTGATTTTTCAACATTTTTAGCACCTGCCTGCCTGAGCTTCTCACTGGACACTTATCTTAGCCTAAAAAAGAAATACTTCCATGAATTGCTATCAACCCAGCTAGTTTCCCCTTCCCTTTCCTATTGAGATGTAGGCCATGTCTAGTAAAATCCCGCTCATCAATAGCATCAACAGGAATCAAACCTATGTCCGACAGTGTAGCCACCCTAAGCAGTTGATCAATCTCTATATTGACCCTCCTGACAGAACGGTTCAGTTGGAGTCTATCATACCGCATGAAAGCAGGCAACAGTCCAACATTTGAATGGGTCGTTGCAGAAGCTATTTTAACCAGGTCACACTAAATACTGTAGCCCTGGTCCCTATCAGTGATGTTTCCCACCCCACCCACTATCACAACATGATCCTCTTTTGTGAAACCCTTACACAAGAAACCTATATCCTCTACCACCTGGCTTAGACCTGCACTGGGCTTGAAAATGTTTGTGACGTGGTACCTAGTTTTTCCTGCAAAATCTGGCCCACACCTCTTCCATGACTACTTCCTAACAACAGAACTTTCCTCCTACTATCTTTTTTTTTTTTTTTTTATTTTTTTTTTTTTTTTTTTTTATTTTGAGACCGTTGGTTTCCTTGTGAAAGTCTGTTGCTTCCTAACTGCACCTACTTCTAAAGGAGCCTCTTCCTCACTTGACTGTGGTAGCAAGGCAAATCTGTTGTTTGTGCCAATTGTGAAGCTGTCAGATACGACACTCTTTGTGGCCCCTGTTTCCTGCTACCACTTGACAACCCTGCTCACCCTTATACCCCCTTAACCTCGTAAGTTCCTCCCTAGCACTATCCAGTTCAACCTGAAGGGCTCTAATCTTCCCTTCCTGTTCAACTATTTTTGTTCCTTGAACACACTTTGCAAAACAAAGGAAGAGACTCGTTTGTTTCCCTCTTTCCCACACCGCTACCCCCCCCCCCCCCCCCAATGAAACCACTTGTCACAAGAGCTGCATTGAAACCCAAAATGAACAAACCTATTGCAGCTCAAACACATTGCATTCATGATTGTCACAGTCGTCTTCAGCTGTTACTGTGAAACAATAGGAAACTGCGACGTGCCACTCAAACAAAAGGCGTGGCGTACTGCTCACTGAAAGTGTTCTGGTGCTTCACGACAATGCTCGTCCCCATACGGTTCAGCGCAAACAAAAAAGTTGATCTCACGATATGACAAGTGTGTATTTACGGTGACTGTGTCTAAGAAAACAGCTCAAAGATTGTTGTAGCTGTTGACGATGAGGTTTTTCACGTATCTTACTTTCTCTGTGTGCCTCATAGAAAAAGCGTACGACATTGCATTACCGAGAGTCGGACGCAACAACCTGTCAGAATTAAAGTACAGTTTCCTCAAATGTTCAAATGTTCGTACAGGTTATGAGACTTAGCTACGGGGTCATCAGTCTCTAAACTTACAAACTACGTATGAACTACTTACGAACTAGGACGGCACAAATATCCATGCCCGAGGGGGGATTCGAACCCCCGACCGTAGTGCCGTGCAGACCGTGACTGAAGCGCCTCAGTCTCCTCGGCCACCGCGGCCGGCGTGCTACAATGTCTTCAGCTCTTTCTCTGTAAGGCTAAGCATACGAATAAGGAAATATAAGAATAAATAAATAAAGCAGTAAAAAAGAAATTTCTATTAATACATCTCTTAAAAAAATTGATTTGACGTTTTGCGCGTTATTTATCATAATCAATCAACACGCGAGCGGTGTCGTGGGTTTAAGCTAGTAACAGCTATATCTCTGTATTCAATAAAAATTTTACGCAGTTATATTAAATTTTTAATGCAATTTCTCTATAGTTTCACCTCCTAAAATACGAATGATTCGAAGAACTACGTTCCTCTGAGGAGGAGACAAGTACACATTGTCAAACAAATTTCCGACTTGGCTTCGTTTGTCAGCTGGGTTTCCCATTCGGTCCTCTGCGCATGCGCGAAGCACTTCCATACGCGTGAGAATAGGATACATGCACTGATCTCTATATTACCTGGATGTTGAACTTCAGCTGTCTGAGCGTGCCAGCCATAGATGTTAATATTTCGTTTCTTGCCTAATTTAAATATGGCCGCTATGAAGTATTACAATAAAACGTAAAGAAAATACGTTTCAAATGTTCTAATGTTTGTATAGTCTATGGGACTTAACTACGGGGTCATCAGTCTCTAAACTTACAAACTACGTATGAACTACTTACGAACTAGGACGGCACAAATATCCATGCCCGAGGGGGGATTCGAACCCCCGACCGTAGTGGCCGTGCAGACGTGACTGAAGCGCCTCAGACCCCTCGGCCACCGCGGCCGGTCCTCAAATGTTCTCTGCAAGGATGCAACAACATGAAGTGTCCACTTTACCTTGCCTGGACGCTACAGTCGTCCTTACCCTACAGGAGTTTCAAGTTTCTCGACTTTTCCTGCTGCTTGTAATGGCAGCACGTGCAGCTAGTAAAGTTCATCTATGACATCTGTCGATGCGAATGCGGAAACAGATGTTGACGAATTTGTCCTTTGGTTGTCTGGCCTAGACAGACAATGTAATGTCATTTTTTTGCTAATCATAGTGTATCATTAAACGACATCATTAAGAGCACAGAGAGCAGCTTAGCTCATTAACCGCAAAGCGGTCCGTAATGAGACTGCGTGCTCAATTCCCGGTGGCCCTGTACTGTGCAGTCTAACGCAATGGACACAAGCTTTATGACGGGAGATTCGCAGCTGTCCCAAGCGGACAGAAACCGCGAGACTAGTTGAACTCGGATGGATGCCTTTCATGGCTGAAATGAATCCTTGGATTATGAATCCGATACATTCTCTTGTATCATTGACTTTACTGCGTGCATCACTTCCGTTCTCAGGAAAGCGATACTGTTATTGTGTTGTTCATAATACCTAACACCTACGCGACATTCATAACGATCACAGAACCTGTTTCTCGACTACTTGTCGAGCCACTTTTCATGCCTCGTCAATAAGTATCTTTCTACTTCACTTTAGAGGCATGCAATTAACGTGGTGACTCCTTATAGCATTTTCAATCCCTATACGTCCATACAAGACAGGTGACATTTTAATACAACAAGAAGGAATGATGATTAGGGTTTAACGTCCCGTCTACATCGTGCTCTTTAAAGACGGAACTCACGCTTGGATTCTCTTTTATCGTCCGTGTCCACTGAAAGGATCATCCCATTTGCCTGGAGTGATTTAGGAAAATCACTATTTTAATAGAGAAGAAGAAAGTAACAAGATATCGATAACTTACGACATAAATTACACGTAAGACAATGAGGTCATTTTAATATTACATTTCCAACGAACGGGGCCACAAACCATTTGTTTAAACTAATTATGTTAGCGCAACAGACACATGTCTTACACAACTTGCAGTACTTGCATTATTCCTCAATAATGCAGTAGCGGGAGTTGGATGTAGTGGTTAAAATAACTGCGAGAGACGTTGTCAACATCTAACGTAAGATACTTTTTTTAGACTAAGAATCAGTTTGAATCAGTCCAATATAATAAGCCTCTTTCGACTAATGCTATGGTTGTTCTTGTTATTCTTATTATTGTTGTGGTCTTCAGTCCGGAGACTGGTTTGATTCAGTACTTCACCCTACTCTATCCTGATGAAGCCTCTTCATCTCCTCATAAGAAAGGCAACCTACATCCATTTGAATCTGCTTATTGTATGCATCTCTTGGTCTCCCTCTGCGATTTTTACCCCACACAGTTTCCTACAACGCTACATTCACGATTCCTTGATGTCTAAGAATGTGTCCTCCCAATCTATCCCTTCTTTCAGTCAAGGTATGCTGGAATTTCCTCTTCTCCCCAGTTCTGTTGAGCACCACCTCATTAGTAACGCGATCCACCCATCTAATCTTGAGCATTCTTCTGTAACATCACATTTAAAAAGCCTCTATCCTCTTCCTGTCCGCACTGTTTATCGTCCATGTTTCACTCCCATACAAGGCAACACTCCACACAAATGCCTTCAGAAAGGACTTCCTTACGCTTAAACGTATTTGATGTTAACAAACTTCTCTGTTTCAAAAACGTTTTTCTTCCCATTGCCATTCTGCATTTTATATCCTCTGTACTGCGACCATCGTGTGTTATTTTACTGCCCAAGTAACAAAACTCATCTACCAGCTTTATTGTTTCGTTATCTAATCTAATTCCTTCAGCATCACCCGATTTTCTTAGACTGCATTCCATTACCCTTGTTTTGCTCTTATTAACGTTAATTTTATAGGCACCTTTCAAAACACCGCCCATTCCGTTCAACTGCTCTTCCATGTTTTTTGCTGTCTCTGACAGAATTACGATACTGTGATTAGTGTAATAAATTATCGCCAAGCCTATTGCAACATCAGCTTATGCTTTGTTGTAAGAAACTGACTATAAATGGCAGAATGAAGTTTGATGATGAAATAACGATCATGTAGGTATTCCACTTTCATTGAAATCGCACGTCTGCTGTTTGAGGAGTAAAATAAGCGATATGAGATGTCTACAGTGTGTGTGTTTTGCGCTCTTATAAGAAGTTTAAGCAGTTTTTTTAACTGGAGATTAAAAATATGATGATACAGTACCGTTATTTAATTAGTTACAATTTCCCACAACTTCACTTCCGCCAGCACCTCGTCTGCTACTTCTCTAACTTCATTGAATCTCAGCAGCAAAGAGATTTTGGTCATATTTTAAATATACTAGGGGCAAAACAAAAACAATACTACGTGATAGTAATGGCGATCCTTCCGATGACAGCGCTACTAAAGCAGAGTTACTAAACAAAGCTTTTAGAAACTCATTCACCAAAGAAGGCGAAACCAATATTCCAGATTTCGAATTACGAACAGAGGCCGTAAGTAGATATCATCGGAGTAGTGCAGCAACTAAAATCACTTAACAAGAACAAATCTTCTGGTCCGGATTGTATACCCATTAGATTTCTATCTGATTATGCTGAAGCGATAGCCCCTTAACAACCATATACAACCGCCCTCTCATAGAAGGATCTGTATCAAAATATTGGAAAGTTGCACAGATCACACCTATTTTCAAGAAAGGCAGTAGGAGTAACCCACTAAACTACAGGCCTATTTCATTGACGTCAATTTGCAGCAGGGTTTTGGATCATATCCTGTATTCAAATATTATGAATTATCTCGAACAGAATGATCTATTGGCCCAAGGTCAACCGTGATTTAGAAAATATCGTTCATGCGAAACACAACTAGCTCTTTATTCACACGAAGTGATGGGTGCTATCGACAAGGGTTCGCAAATTGATTCCGTATTCCTTGATTTCCAGAAGGCTTTTGACACCGTACCTGACAAACGGCTTTTACCCAAATTGCGTGGTTACGGTATATCGCCCCAAATTTGCGACTGGATAGAGGATTTCCTGACAGAGAGGACACAGTTCGTAGTAATCGATGGTAAGGCATCGACTAAACCAGAGGTGATATCGGGCGTTCCACAGGGTAGTGTCATTGGTCCTCTGCTGTTCCTTATTTACATAAACGATTTAGGGGAAAATCTAAGTAGCTTTCTTAGGTTGTTTGCAGATGACGCCGCCATTTACCGTCTAGTAAAATCATCTGAAGATGAAAACCAACTGCAGAACGATTTGAATAAGATATCAGTATGGTGTAAAAATTGGAAGTTGACTCTAAATAATGAGAAGTGTGAAGTAGTCCACATGAGCACGAAAAGATATCCGTTAAATTTTGTTTACATGATAAATCAATCAAATGTGAAGGCCGTAAACTCCACAAAATACCTAGGAATTACTATTACTTCAGACTTCAACTGTAAAGAACACGTAGATAATGTCGTGGGAAAGGCGAACCAGAGACTGCGTTTTATTGGCAGAACCCTTAAAACATGCAACAAAACTACAAAAGAAACTGCATAGCCTACACTACGCTTGTCCGTTCATTTTTGGAGTATTGTTGCCCAGTGTGGGATCCTTATCAGGTGCATTTGACAGAGGACATCGAAAGAGTCCAAAGAAGGGCAGCTCGTTTCGTATTGTCACGATACAGGGGAGACAGCGTTACGGAAATGATACAGGATCTCGGATGGGAATCATTACAACAACGGCGCTTATCGCTGCGGCGTGGGCTACTTACGAAACTCCAATCGCCAACATTCTCCTCCGAATGCGAAAATATATTATTGACTCCCATTTACATAGGTAGAAATGATCATCAGAATAAAATACGAGAAATCAGAGCCCGAACGGAGAGATTCGGGTGTTCATTCTTCTAGCGCGCTATTCGAGTATGGAATGGGAGATAAATAGTAGAACGGTAGTTCGATGAAGCCTCTGCCTGGCACTTAAATGTGATTTGCAGAATCCCATGTAGATGTAGATGGAACTTCCTACCGGCAGCTTCTCTGTTTAGAGGTAGTACTTTCAAAACAGCTAAACAAAAACTTACGTTCGAATATCACAGACGATTTTCACTATTAAATATTACTTCAAGTCATAATAATAAATATTTATTTATAATACTTAAGTATTGGCTCAACTCCGCCACTGCCGGTCCCAAGCCCGGGGCCCCATCTCACAAGTGTTGGGGAAGGAGGATGGGGAGGAGTAAAAACCTCGTTAAAAAACCTGGGTCCATCTGGCTCCGGATGGTAGCACCCAGTTAGGGCCCCAACCTGGGGTTATAGGTGAAGACTGGCCAACGGTCTCGACGGCGGAAGAGGAACTTCACTTCCCAACGGCAGAGAGTGTGGAAGAGCCACTGACACACATCAGGTGAAGAAGATCAACGGCTTCAGAGGCGGATGAAGATACTAATCTCAACGGCAAAGAAGGCGGATGAGTCATTCACAGTAGCGTCTGTTACCAAAGTGGTCGGCTACAAAGGGCGTCTGTTTCCATATTGGGCGGCCTGTTAAAACCCATCTGGCGATACGATCACAGATGTAACATCCCACGAAGGGGTTAACACCCCTTCCTAATTTACTTTTAACCAAGACATGATGGTAAACACTCATAGGAAAACTACTCCAGGAGGTAAACAATCCTCCATCACTGGAAACAGTTATGCAACTAGGCCATTGGATTCTGGAGAGCCTAGAACATCATGTGAGGAAGAGTCGGAGCTTCCTAGAACTTTTCGCATAAGGCTTGGAATAAAACATCTTCTTGGCACATTAAATATCAATACTTTATTAAAAACTGGAAAACTGAAACAACTGACGGACATATTAAACAGACGCAACATACTCATACTAGCACTTCAGGAAACCAGATACAGAGATGAGAATGCATTTGAATCAGAGGGCTACAGGATTTATAAAGGGAAACCAGCCATAAAGAATAAACAAAATGCTAGTATTCTTGGAACAGCTTTCATGGTAAAACGCAACCTGACAGAATGTATAACAAATTTTACATCCCCGTCTGAGAGAATATCACTTCTCTCATTCAGATCAGCAAACAAAGGCTATACCATCATAAATGCACATGCACCTACCAACAAGGACAATAGGAAAAATCCAGAAAAAGTGGATCAATTTTGGGAAACACTAGAGGACGAAACATCTAAAATACCAAAGCATCACATAAAAATACTCGTAGGGGATTTCAATGCACAGGTCGGCAGGGAAGAGAAATACAAGGCAATAGTAGGAAATTTTCCTGCACACAAACGAACCAATAAGAACGGAGAAAGGCTCATCAACTTCTGCAGACAATTCGACCTGAAACTAATGTCAACTTTCTTCAGAAAATTGCCAAGGAGAAAGAAGACCTGGTGTTCCCCTAATACACATTTAGGCTCATATCAGCTGGATCATGTGGCAATAACCAAACATAACCATAGAGAAATTATGAATGTACGGGTCCGAAGAGGACTAGGAATAGATTCTGACCACTTTTTAACGGAAATTAAAACAAAATTTCAACCAAAGACACCAAATCCCAAAATAAAAAAGTCCCTAGAATTGACACAAAATTTCTATCAGACAATAGGGACAAATTCGTTGAAAAGCTTGAGACAAAGACGATGGGAAACTGGAGCGAGATCAGAGAAGCAATGATAGAAACGGTAAAAGAACTAGAACAACCACCAAGAAGAAGGAAACATAGATGGTGGAATAAGACATGTGATGAAGCAATAGAGAATAGACTAACAGCCTGGAAAAAATGGAACGCTTGCAAAAAGGAAAGCGACTGGAACACATTCACTGAGATCAGAAAACAAACATCAAAAATTATTCGAGCAGAGAAACGAAATTATGACAAAAAAACGATTAGAGGACATAGATAAAAATTTCAGACAGAACCATACTAGGGATTTCTACAAAGTTTTTAAAGAAGAAATAACAGGGTACAAACCGATGAGCGTCCACTTCAGAGACTGGACAGGCAAACTGATCACCAACAACAAAGACAACTGTGAGTTACTTCCTGCATACTTCAAGAACCTTCTAAACTGCGATGAACCAACACAACGACTAACTTTCTATAAACCTCAAAAAGAAAATCCTCCTTCAGAACCACCGTCACTGCATCAAATTGAGAAATACATTAGCCAGTTGAAGAACAACAGAGCACCAGGTGAAGACGGGATAGTAGCCGAGATGTGGAAACTGGGAGGGAAGCGGGCTGCTGAAACCATTTATGACGTTATTAAAGATTGCTGGGAAAAAGAAAGAATACCGGATGATTGGAAACAAGCCATAATTCACCCATTACACAAGAAGGGAGACAGGACAGATACGAACAACTACAGAGGCATATCTCTACTTCCAGTCACATATAAAATTATATCCAAAGCTCTCTGAATAACATAGAAGCACAAGCAGAACACACAATTGGTGAGTACCAAGCAGGTTTCAGAAACAGTAGATCGTGCCCAGAGCAAATATTTAACTTGAAAACAATTCTCAGGATCAGAACAATGCGGAACCTTAACACAGTCATAACATTCGTTGATTTCAAAAAAGCCTATGATTCCGTAGAGTGACAAACAGTATTCCTAACATTGCAAGAAGCAGGTATCGATAGAACCACCAGAAAGTTAGTTGAACAGACACTCACAGACACAACTTCTAAAGTTAAATTTCTTGGAGAAGTTTCTCAACCCTTCAGAATTAACACAGGAGTTCGCCAGGGCGATGGACGCTCTCCAATTCTCTTCAATCTGGTCTTAGACATAGTAGTGAGAGAATGGGAAAAGAACTAAAAGGGAAAAACATTGAAGGAATTTATCTAGGACAAGGGAGAGGAAGATTCGAAGCGAAATGTCTCGCTTTTGCTGACGATATTGCAATTATTTCTAAAGACAAAACAGATGCAAAAATAATGATAGAAACACTTCACAGAACTGCAGCCAAAACCGGTTTACAAATATCATATGAGAAAACGGAATACATTGAACATAAACACAACAGAGAGAAATATCTACAAACACAACAAGGGAAAATTAAAAGAGTTGAGAAGTTTAAGTATTTGGGAGAATGGATACAATCAAATGGATTGAATAACACCACAAGTAAAGAAAGATCAAGGAAAATGGAATTAGCATACAAACTCACCCAAAACCTATATAACAAAAGATCGGTATCGTTTAAGGCAAAAATTAAACACTACGCAACCATAATTAAACCGGAAGCACTATATGGTTCTGAATGCCTAACTCTGAATAAAAAAGGGGAACAAGAAGAACTAGAAAAGAAAGAAAGGAAAATACTCAGAAAAATTTTAGGACCACAAAAAAAAAAAAAAAAAAAAAAAAAAAAAAAAAAAAAAAAAAAAAAAAACACGAGGATAACAATTGGACGAAAAGAAGAAATGAAGATTTATACAGAAACATAGAAACCATCACAGACTCAATAAGGAAGAGGAGATTAACGTTTTATGGACACATTTACAGAATGAAAGACAGTAGGCTGACAAAGAAAATTTTTAATTTCATTTCCAAATTGAAGAACACTACAGGATGGCTGGAAGAGACAAAAAGGGATTTGAGAAAACTTAACATCACAGAAGACTTAATACAAGACAGGGGAAATTTCAGGCTACAGATCGATTATGCAAAATTTCCCATCCAACAACAAAAACAACAACCTAGGAGGGTGATGTCCATTGAACAGAGGCAGGCTATCAGCCAACGCATGAAGAAGTTCTGGGAAGATAAGAAGAAAAATATTGTACCATAGTCTTAAGTTCTAAGCGGTCTATAATTGGCAAAATTCTGTAATTAAAAAAAAAAGTATTGGCTCGGTCTGGGTTCCCAGCTTTTGGGCTGACAGTTAATGATCCATTTTTTCTTCTCTCAGAATCTCTCGGAACTAAACATTCTGTAGCTACCTCTGCAATGATGAGAGTAGTTTATGGTAAGACAGCCACCCGTAATATCGTGCTAAAGTGCCGTGACGCAAATCCTATAGCACCGCAGTATGTTTAACTTACGAGCTACCTGAATGAAAATGGCGGATGCGTCAGCTCCAGTGATCTCTAAATAACCCGGATGTATAACTCTGGTGTCTGAGCATAGAACTGCAGCGCGCCTGCACAGTCATATGTTTTGCACAAGATTTCGCATTATCCGTCATGTTTAAATTTGGCAAACGAGTTTCCATCAGTTATTATGCGACAAAGAATTGGCTTACTTACCTATTGACTTGGAATTTAATTCAATATTAGATGTTGTAGGCAGATATTGAAGCGGAATCGAAACATATTTTCTTCTCTTTTTCTTTAAATGCTTCATAGCAGCCATGTTTGAATTTGGCAGGAAACTAAATATGAATATCTATGGCTGGCACGGTAAGACAACTGAAGTTCAACATCCAGATAGTATAGAGATCGATAGTGTGACGATACTGCCGAACCTCTCATCTCAATGTTATTGTAAGATACCGTCTGCGTCGGATCCGGAATCGTTTGGTTCAATAGTTATACATATTGCATGTGAAGTTACAAACGAAATAGCCAGCCTAGGAATCAGTGTATGACAGTGTCTCGGTGATACTGTGATTAAAACAAGTGATAGATTTCTTTAATTAAGAGATTCGTTTAAATGCTTTCCAGACAGTTCTATAAACAATAGTTTCGTCATTGTACATTATTTCATTAACTAAACAGAGGAATTGTAAAAACTTTTGTAAAGCATAAAGTCGTGAAAATAAATAGCGTTGTATATATGTTAGGCTCATAGACAAGTTGTGTTGATCAGCTAATTGTGTTAATGTAATAGTCGAAATTTCAATGTTGTGATCCTTTGTATATATTGACTGACGTGAGATTTTGAACCTATTTTGAGAATGACCAAGATATTTGATAGTCCAATTTATGTTAGGAACATGTATGATGTACTCATTAACAAATTAATTGACATTTAACATCGCACTTTGTTGTCAAACAGCAAGATCGGAGATTTCAATTCAAAAAGAAACGTGTCACCTAAAATTAGTCTATGTATAGTTTTCATTTTTTATTGTGATTATTTTTGTGTACATGAAATGTTTTTCTCTTATGTTTCTTAATTGTAAATCAGTATATTCAATTGTTATGAACAATGCGTAATGTAGTGTCATTATTGCCGATGTTTTATATTTGCCTCACCGCCTTGCGTGAGGGAGTTCGAGTTTTAGTCGTTTGTCAAGTGCTCTGAAAGCTATGTCAGTCATATATATACATGTTGCGTCTGTTCCGAAAGAACAGACGTCACTTCTGATCCTGCAGTTGTTATTATTTAATATTCACAGAATATATAACATCAACTGCGATTGGACAAAGCTGAAAATGTGTACCCAGCCGGGATTCGAACCCGGGTCTCCTGCTTTCTAGCAGTTGCGCTAACCCCTACACCACTGAGGACACAGTGATCACCGCACCTGCAAGGACTACCTAAGTATGCCTCCCGTCAGATACAAATTCCCTGCTTCGCCATGCCCACAGTACTCAAACTCGTAGTTATTAAACTAATTCCCGTAAGAATAAGGGCTTCAAACATTGCCCACCCCTCCCGACTAACGATAGGATCATTGCCTGTCACCGGCATATTATATATATATATACATGTGGCGTCTGTTCCGAAAGAACAGACGTCACTTCTGATTCTGCAGTTGTTATTATTTAATATTCACAGAATATATTACATCAACTGCGATTGGGCAAGTCAGTTGTCTTAAAATGGAAGTACTATCAACCAAGTTCTGTTGTATTGTGGATGCTTTGAATTTGTAATGTTTCGGTGGAGGAAAAAAAAAAATTATTCTTTTCATTGTCCACTTCGAGGTGTGGAGCTGGCTGTTTGAGTTCCGGCCCATAAAGAGTCGCGGTTCTATTCAGCCAATTATCAGACATGCTGATAGTGTGGGAAAGAGGGGATCCCAATTGGGAATAAGTGGCAGGGGCTTCAGTTCCGGCATACGCCTTACAACCAAGGAAAACCTCCCGAAAACCTTGGTCGGAACCGGGAGAATGAGACCAGAAGTTTGATTCAAATTAAAGAAGAAGTGAAAAATTGTACTACGAGTATTTATTTCTACCACGACGCCCCAGGAGAATAATGTTGCAGCGAGCAGAACCCCCATACATCGTAATCTTGAAAAGCTGAGTATCTCGTTTGTTCAAATGTTCAAATGTTTGTAAAGCTTATGGGATTTAACTACGGAGTCATCAGTCCCTAAACTTACAAACTAGTTTTGAACTACTTACGAACTAGGACGGCGCAAAAATCCATGCCCGAGAGGGGATTCGAACCCCCGACCGTAGTGGCCGTGCAGACCGTGACTGAAGCGCCTCAGTCTCCTCGGCCACCGCGGCCGGCCTTACTCCATTATTGCTCTGTTAAGCACTCCAGTTCTTACTTGCAGTGGAATATAATGTAACTGCTGTCGTTTATTTCTTTTGTGCTGTTAAGATAGTTTTCAGTTATGGATAACTTCATAACAAGAAAAAAGAGAAAAACCGACTTTAATTTGTCCACTAGCGTTATGGTAAGTTAAAATAAGTACTATTATAATAGCTTATTTATCATTTTTACAGCAGTTTTATGTTAACATTGGAGTCGATATTTGGAGTGGCAATATTCTATTATATCATAAGGCACCGCTCTCAGTACGTGTAATACTTTCTAAAGTTAGGTTTGAGAGTAATATTTTATCTATAGGATGGATACATTGCAATGACAACAAGAGTAAAAGAACCAATAATCTTGGAAATAAAATAAATGGGCACTAACCGATTATAGACTTACGCTCCCTAAATCAATATGCAAGGTGTTTATGCTGATGCAAAACTTAATGCAAATTTTGGAAACACTGAGCTACAGTCGTGGCTTACAGAAAGCGAGCTTGGTGACATGCAACCGTGCCGTTGCCAGTGTTCAAATACAAAGAAACACTTCACATTCTGATAATTATGACTTCGTTTGGAATAACAACTGAAGGTTCTGCTGGCGTATATTGAAACAAATTTAAGAAACGTTTTCCTCAATTTTGTATATAAAATACTGTAGTATTTGTAAGAAGGTCTAACAAACGCAAACTATCTGCATAAAACATGTTGTTGTTACGGTCTTCAGTCCGGAGACTGGTTTGATGCAGCTCTCCACCCTACTCTATCCTGAGCAAGCCTTTTCATTTCCTCATAAGAACGGCAACCCACATCCACTTGAATCTGCTTACTATACGCGTCTCTTGGTCTCCCTCTGCGATTTTTCCCCCACACACTTCCCTCCAATGCTAAATTTACGATTCCACGATGTCTAAGAATTTGTCCTACCAAGCGATCCCTTCTTTTAGTCAGGGTATGACAAAAAATTCCTTTTCTCGCCAATTCTGTTAAGTACCCCTTCATTAGTTATGCGATCTACCCACCTAATCTTCAGCATTCTTCTGTAGCACCACATTTCAAAAGCCTCTATTCTCATCCTGTCCGCACTGCTTATCGTCCATGTTTCACTCCCGTACAAGGCAACACTCCACACAAATGCCTTCAGAAAAGACTTCCTTACCCTTAAATTAATACTCGATGTTAGCAAATTTCTCTTTTTCAAAAATGCTTTTCTTCCCATTGCCATTCTGAATTAAATATCCTCTGTACTGCGACCATCACATGTTATTTTACTACCCAAGTAACAAAACTCATCTACCACCTTAATTGTCTCATTACCTAATCTAATTCCTTCAGCATCGCCTGATTTTCTAAGACTACATTCCATTATTTTTGTTTTGTTCTTGTTAATGTTCATTTTATACGCTCTCTTCAACACACTGTCCATTCCATTCAACTGCTCTTCTAGGTCGTTCGCTGTCTCTGACATAATTACAATGTCATCAGCAAAACGCAATGTTTTTATTTGTTCCCCCTGAACTTTAATCCCTATTCCAAAGTTTTCCTTGCTTTCCTTCACCGCCTGCTCAATGTACAAATTGAATAACATCGGAGAAAGGCTACAACCCTGTCTTACTCCCTTCCCAATTGATGCTTCCCTTTCATGCCCTTCGAGTCTAATAACTGCGGTCTGGCTTTTGTACAAGTTGTAAATAACTCTCCTTTCCCTATATTTTACCCCTGCTGACTTCAGAATTTGAAAGAGTGTAGTCCAGTCAACATTGTCAAATGCTTTCTCCAAATCTACAAAAGCTAAAAATGTAGGTTTGCCTTTCCTTAATCTATCTTCTAAGATAAGACGTAAGGTAAGTATTGCCTCCCGGGTTCCTACGTTCCTCCTGAATCCAAACTGATCTTCCCCGAGGTCAGCTTCTACCAGCTTTTCCATTCTCCTGTAGATAAGTCTTGTTAAAATTTTGCAACCATGACTTATCAAACTGATGGTTCTGTAATTTTCACACCTGTCTGCGCCTGATTTCTTTGGAATGGGGATTATTACATTTTTCTTAAAGTCTGAGGGTATTTCGCCTGTCTCATACATCCTACACACCAGTTCAAATAGTTTTGTCATGGCTGGCTCTCCCAGAGACTTTAGTAGCTCTGAGGGTATGTCATCTACTCCTGAGGCCTTGTTCCGACCTAGGTCTTTCAGGGCTCTGTCAAATTCATCTCTCAGTATAGTATCGCCTATTTCATCTTGATTTACTTCCTCTTCCCTTCCTACAACATAGTCTCTAAGTTCATTTCCTTTGTAGAGCTGCTCTATGTACTCTTTCCACCTTTCCACTTTCCCTTCTTTGCTGAGAACTGGTTTCCCATCTGAGTTCTTGATATTCGTAGAATTACTTTTCTTGTCCCCAAATGTCTCTTTTATTTTCCTGTAGGCGGTATCTACTTTTCCCCTTCTTATACATTCTTCTACAGATTTGCATTTGGCTTCTAGCCACTCCTGTTTAGCCATTTTGCATTTCCTGTCAATCTCATTTTTTAGTCGTCTGTACTCCATTTTGCCTGTTTCATTTACTGCATTTTTATATTTTCTCCTTTCATCAATTAAATTTAGTATTTTCTGTGTTATCCAAGGATTTTTTGTAGGTCTTGCCTTTCTACCTATTTTGTCTGCTGCCTTCACTATTTCATCTCTCAATGCTACCCATTCCTCTTCTACTGTTTTATTTCCCCCTGTTTCTGTCAATTGTTGCCTAAATCTCCCTCTGAAATTCACCAGAACTTCACGTTCCTTCAATTTATCTAGGTCCCATCTCCTTATTTTCCTACCTTTCTGCAGTTTTTTCAGTTTCAGCCTACAGTTCATGACTAACAAGTTATGGTCAGAGTCTATATCTGCCCCTGGGTATGTCTTGCAGTTTATAACCTGGTTCCGGAATCTATGTTTTACCATTATAAAATCTATCTGATACCTTCCGGTGTCTCCTGGTCTCTTCCAAGTATACAACCTTCATTTGTGATTCTTAAACCACGTGTTTGTTACGATTAAATCATGTTCCGTGCAAAATTCTACCAGGCGACTTCCTCTTTCATTCCTCCTGCCTAGTCCATATTCACCTACTAAACATACATATGTTAAATTTGCCGGCCGCAGTGGCCGAGCGGTCTGCGACGCGCCAGTCACAGTCTAAAAAGTATGTTTGTACAACTTATGGGACTTAACTACGGGGTCATCAGTCCCTAAGCTTACAAACTAGTTATGAAGTAGCTAATAGTAAGGACGACACAAATATCCATGCCCGAGGGGGGATTCGAACCTTCGACCGTAGTGGCCGTGCAGACCGTGACTGGAGCACCTCAGTCCCCTCGGCCACCGCGGCCGGCAGTCACAGTCTGCACGGCCGCTGCGGTCGGGGATTCGAATCCCCCCTCGGGCATCGATGAAGCGCCTCTGTCTCCTCGGCCACCGCGGCCGGCTATCTCGTTTCGAAGTGGTGGAATGAAATGTAATTACTTATATAGCATGTGAATGTTTCATTGGTCAGCTCTAACTTATAGGAGGAGCCTTATGCAAAAGTGCGTTTCCTACTGCGCATTGCTTACTGCGCCCTCTGCATACGGGTACCTTCCTTGTTTGCATAAGTCTGGCCGGCCGCGGTGGCCGAGGAGACTGAGGCGCTCCAGTCACGGTCTGCACGGCCACTGCGGTCGGGGGTTCGAATCCCCCCTCGGGCATGGATATTTGTGCCGTCCTAGTTCGTAAGTAGTTCATAAGTAGTTTGTAAGTTTAGGGACTGATGACCCCGTAGTTAAGTCCCATAACCTTAACAAACATTTGAACATTTGATTTGCATAAGTCTGACGTGTACCATCAAAAGGGGGGAGGGGCAGGCCCAATCCTCTCCCCCCCCTTCTCCTACCCGTCGCTGGTTGAAGTGTCTCCCTCAAGTTCGGACAGGTGTCAGTCAGCCTTCGCGGCTGGTGTTGGGTGGGGGCGGCCACTGGGTCTGTGGGTCAGGCGTCGGAAACGGCCTCGGCGCCTTATCTCGCGCTGTTTGTTTTCTGGACTCGCGCGTCGACAGAAGAATGGGCCATAAATTTCCGAGCGGCCCCCAATTAGGCTGGTCTCCGCTTACCACCGGCCGGATGTCCTCACGAAAAACGCGGACCGAACCGTCGCCGACGTTCCGGCAAGAATGAACCCCTAAATCAAAATGGACACACACCACGGAAACTGTCTTGCTCGATTTAATCCTGGCGAAGGATACAGTAATTACATTTTCGCGAATCTACGTGGGATTGTCAATTTTTACGAGTTACCAGAAAGGCAAGGAAGGAAACGAAAGTCCTTCGTTTACTTGTTTTTTTTTTTTTTTTTTTTTTTTCGGTTTCCTTTCTAGAGTATTATGCTCGAAAAAACTATACGTCCGTGTTCCGCTACGGAAGTAGGTAGGACTAGGACCTTTGCGTATCGTAGTATGGTAGTAGGATTACGTTCATACTTCTCCCATAGAATCACTACGACATTTCCTAGCCGCGGTGGAGTAGCCGAGCGGTCTAAAGCACCTCGCTGCGGAGCGCGCGGTTGCTCCCCGTGGTGGTTCGAGTCCTCCCTGGTGCATGGGTGTGTGTGTTTGTCCGTAGGTTAGTTTACATAGGTTTAAGTAGTTTGTAAGCTAAGGACTGATGACCACGCAGTTTAGTCCGATGGATTTACAGACATTTGAACATTTTGACATTTCCTAATGATGTAGGAAATATTCTAACACATTTTTTTTTTTTTTTTTTTTTTTTTTTTTTTTTTTTTTTTGTAAAATTATGCGGATGATTTAGTTGTAATGGTCTATTCAATAGAAAGGTTGCAAACAAATATTTCAGAGCTCGATCAGAGGTGCAAGGATTATGATGTGAAGATCAGCATCTCCAAAACAAAAGTAATGTCTGTGGGAAAGAGATTCAAACAGACTGAGTGCCAAATAGGAGGAACAACATTACAACAGGTAGACAGTTTCAAGTACCTGCGATGTATTTTCTCACAGGTTGGCAACATAGTAAAAGAACTGGAATCGACGTGCAGCAAAGCTAATACAGTGAGTGCTTAGCTAAGTTCTACTCTCTTCTGCAAGAAGGAAGTAAGTACCAAGACTAAGTTAGCAGTGCACCGCTCTATCTTTCGACCAACTTTGTTGTATGGGAGTGAAAGTTGGGTGGATACAGGTTACCTTATTCACAAGGTAGAGGTTACAGATGTGAAAGTAGCAAGAATGATTGCAGGTACTAATAGATGGGAACAATGGCAGGAGGAAATCAAAGAAAAACTGGGAATGAACACCATAGATGAAGCAGTTAGAGCGAACAGACTGAGATGGTGGGGTCATGTTACACACATGGGAGAAGCAAGGTTACCTAAGAGACTCATGAGCTCGGCAGCGGAGGGTAAGAGGAGTCGAGGTAGATCAAGAAGGAAGTACTTAGATTCGGTGCAGAATGATTTTGAAATAAAAGGCATAACATCAGACGAGACATCAATGTTAATATTGAACAGGGGATCATGGAGGAATTTTATTAGAGGTACTATGCTCCAGACTGAACGCTAAAAGGCATAATCAGTCTCTAATGATGATGATGATGATGTAAAATTATCAATTTATAATCAAAATTCATCTGCTGAAGACAAGGACTTATCATTCAAAAACACTTTTAATTTCTTTTTAAGTGGTACATGGCTATCAACCAGAATTTTGATGCTATTTCATATGAGACTGAAGACTTTGACAGAATAATTCACCCTTTTCTGCAATAACTGTTCAAATGTTTATAAACCTAAGGAACCAAACTATTCTCGTCATCGGTCGCTAAAGTTACGAACTACTTTAACTGACACAAGCGACAAGACACGCCTGGGGGACTCGAACCTCTGGCGGCAATGACCGCGCGAACCGCAACATGACGCTCCAGAACGTGCGGACGTTCCCGAGCGGCCCTTGAATAATGAAGATTATCTTTCCTCCTAATGTTCTTCAGTTCTTCTTATCCTCATTGTTCTCATTAGGAACAGATTTCATATAAAACTAGCATCTACTGTTCTTTTATGCGATGTTTATGACTAACTTCCGCGAGGGAGAGAATAACGGCGATTTGAAACAGTGTTTCTGTCCGTAATGTATTCCCGCTTTTCAGATCGCACCGTTCAACCGATCGGCACCACATTTCACAGTGACTCTGGGAAGCAGGTAAACAACTCTAAAGGTAGTAGGAGTAGAGTTGTGAGTCGGCATCGTGAGTCGTATCGGGATAGCTCAGTCGGTAGAACGCTTGCCCCCGAAACGCAAAGGTCCCAGGTTCGAGTCTCGGTTCCGGCACACAACTTTAATCTGCCAGGAAGAAATTTTATTAGGGAAACATCCGTTAGGTTGTGGCTAAACCATGTCTCTACCATATCCTTCCTTCCAGGAGTGCTAGTCTTGCAAGGTTCGCAGGAGACCTTCTGTAAAGTTTGGAAAGTGGCGGAAGTAGAGTTGTAAGGCGGCATCGTGAGTCGTGCCGGGATAGCTCAGTCGGTAGAGCGCTTGCCCGCGAAAGGCATAGGTCTCAGGTTCGAATCCCGGTTCCGGCACACAATTTTAATCTGCCAGGAAGTTTCAAGTCTAAAGGTGTTGTTGTTGTTGTTGTCTTCAGTCCGGAGACTGGTTGGATGCAACTCTCCACCCTACTCTATCCTAATCAAGCCTCTTCATCTCATAAGAACGGCAACCTACATCCATTTGTATTTGCTTACTATATTAATCTCTAGGTCTCCCTCTGCGATTTTTACTCCACAAACTTCCCTCCAATGCAAAATTCACGATTCATTGATGTGTTACAATGTGTCCTACCAATCTATCACTTCTTTCAGTCAAGCTATGCCAGAAATTCCTTATCTCCCCAATTCTACTCAGTACCTCCTCATTAGTTACGCGATCCACCCACCTAATCTTCAGCATTCTTCTGTAACCTAACATTTCAAAAGCCGCTATCCTCTTCCTGTCCGCACTCTTTATCGTCCATGTTTCACTCCCACACAAGGCAACACAGCACACAAATGCCTTCAGAAAGGACTTCCCTACGCTTAAATTAATATTCTATCTTAACAAACTTCTCTGTTTCAAAAACGCTTTTCTTCCCATTGCCTTTGTGAATTTTATGTCCTCTGTATTGCGACCATCGTGTGTTATTTTACTACCCAAGTGAAAAAAACTCATCTACCACCTTTATTGTTTCGTTACCTAATTTAATTCCTTCAGCATGGCCTGATTTTCTTATATTGATCTTGTTAATATTCATCTTGTATGCACCTTTAAACACATTGTCCATCCCTTTCAACTGCTCTTCCATGTCATTTGTTGTCTCTGACAAAATTGCAATGACATCGGCAAAACGTAATGTTTTCATTTCTTCACCCTGACCTGTAAAATATATGTAAAATTAATTTTGCATATGGATCTACCGTCATATTTTTTGCTGTAAGCCATTTAATGGAGGTTCGAAGCATACTATATGAGTTTGATTCATCATCTAAGGATGAAGAAATTGCTGGAAAATACCTTTTTAAATAAATAATTAAAAATTGTCATGTATTATAATTAATAATTCACGATTCATGATTACTAGAATGCGCCCCTCAAATATAAGAATTTTTGCAGTAATTGAATTTCTCTGAAAAAGTTCCAGAAAAAGACTAATAAGTAGAAGAAATTACAAAAATCAAAATCGCACTGTCTTGTTCTTTGGCTCACTTTTGCAAATATTTCGAATAATAAATGAAAGAAATATGAAAAATATAAATTAAAAAGAATGTTAAATACGAGGGTTAGAACTTAAATAGTAGCAACTATTTATTCAGAACTTATACAAAAGCGTTACAAGTTTGCAGGTGTTACTGTCCCTCAAAGTAGTCACCAGCGTTGTGTAGAACCCGTTGTCACCGACGTGGAAGGCCTACTTAAGTCAGGGGAGTACGGTGGATGGTACAGTACTCCCCAGTAGTCTTGTGTAGTTCGCGAACGAACTAGTTCGGAAGAGCGCTCCCACAGGCGAACTACGCTAACTAGTTCGCAGATCCCTCGCCTCTTATTTCGTCCGCTCCT
Organism: Locusta migratoria; assembly: GCA_026315105.1. NCBI lineage: Eukaryota > Metazoa > Arthropoda > Insecta > Orthoptera > Acrididae > Locusta > Locusta migratoria. The sequence goes on from CM048746.1 coordinate 661,613,224, forward strand.
TTTCTGAACACTGACGTATAACAGCGGGAGGACGCGAGAGCGCGCAGAATCGCGTGACTCCCTTCTGCCAGTTGCCGTCATTTCGACCTGAGATGCAGATCAGCTGTAGTTTTAGTAGCGGTAGCAAAAGCCCAAACGAGCGGACGAACTAAAAGAGCGAACTACTTCGCGGCCGAGCAGCGAACTAAAAGGAGAGCTACCGGTCGCAAACTAAAATATGCGCGATAGTTCGCGAACTAAAATATGCGCGATAGGTCGCGAACTAAAAGATGCGTGATAGGTCGCGAACTAAAATATGCGCGATAGGTCACGAACAGAATTAAAAATCACGTGTTTGCCTTCTGCTGATGAGAGCCATTTCGAGGTTAGCGTCTGCACGCTATATTACATAGTTAAGTGCTACAAAATTTCTGCACTCTGTAATATCTGAGTAATAAATTCCATAATTACAAGATATAAATTCTAAACTTAAATGCGAGAAATTATCCACAAACTGTTTCTTTTGGTTTGCGTGATATCGTTAGCGGCTCAAGCAGCCACCGCATGAAGCAGCTAGGTGGGGGAACTTCTCGCTCCACCTGCATGCGCAGCCCACGCCACGCAGCCGTCACTAGGAGCGGACGAACTAAAAGAACGAACTAGTTCGCGGCAGAGCCGCGAACTTAAGTGATCGCTCCCAATCGCGAACTATTATGCGCAAATCTACTCCCCAGTCCCATCGACCGAACAGAGCAGCCACAGTTTGTGCTGTATGCGCCCGCCCATTGTCCTGCAGAATGATGGGTGCGTTGCGCAGAAAGTGGTGCCGTTTCTGTGGCAAAGCTTAAGTCCTTGTGACCTTGGTTTGACTCCGAAAATGAAGGAACCACTTCGTGGCATTCGCTTCAGAACTGTTCCAGAGATTCGACTGGCAGTAGACCGCTCCATTCGCACCATCGACAGAACAGGCTCTGCTAACGGTATACTACGTCTGACAGATCGCAAATCTTTCACGCAGGAGGACCGCACGAATGTACCATGATTTCATCAACGTACTAATTCCGAAATGGGGGACATAGCAATAGGTATTTCCGGTGTAGAGAAGCAGCTGAGAAAGCTAAATACGAAAATGTCTGCTGGTCGGGATGGAATACCAGTTCGGTTTTACAAAGACTATTCAGCGGCATTGGCCCCCTACTTAGCTTGCAATTATCGCGAATCTTTAATTCAGCTCCTAGTGATTGGAAAAAAGCGCAGGTGACTCCCGTTTATAAGAAAGGAAAGAGAACTGACCCACACAATTACAGCCCAATATCGTTGACATCACTTTGATGTAGAAGTTTAGAGCATATTCTCAGTTCGAACATAGGGAATTTCCTTGAAACGGAAAAGCTTCTTTCCGTGAATCAGCACGGGTTTAGGAAACATCTTTCATGTGAAACTCAGCTTGCCCTTTTCTCACATGACATCTTGCTAGCCGTGGATGAAGGGCAACAGGCGGATTGTGTTTTTCTCGACTTCAAAAAGGCGTTCGACGCGGTGCCACACTGCAGATTGCTAACGAAGATGCGAGCTCATGGAATAGGTTCACAGATTTGTGACTGGCTGGAAGACTTCCTAAGTAATAGAACGCAGTAGGTTGTTCTCGACGGCGAGTGTTCATCAGAGACGAGTGTATCGTCAGGCGTGCCCCAGGGGAGTGTGATAGCACCGCTATTATTTTCTATCTATATAAATGATCTGATGGACAGAGTAACTTGTAATTTCCGGCTGTTTTCTGATGATGCTGTGGTGTATGGGAGGGTGTCGTCTTTAATTGACTGTAATAGCATACAGGATACTTAGACAAAATTTCTAGTTGGTGCGAAGAATGGCAGCTAGCTCTCAATGTAGAAAAATGTAAGGTGATGCGCATGAGTAGGAAAAACAATCCCATAATGTTCCAATATAGCAGTAGTAGTGAGCTTCTTGATCCTGTCGCGTCGTTCAAATATCTAGACGTAACATTGCACAGCGATATGAAATGGAACGAACATGTAAGGACAGTTGTGAGTAAGGCGGACAGCCGACTTCGATTTATTGGGAGAATTTCGGGAAGATTTACTTCACCTGTAAAGGAGACCGCGTATAAAACGCTTGTACGACCATGTCTTGAGTATTGCTCAAGTGTTTGGGACCCGCAGCAGATCAGTTTAAAGGAAGACATAGAGGCGGTTCAGAGACGAGCAGCTAGACTTGTTGCCGGTAGGTTCGACCAATGCGCGAGTGTCACGGAAATGCTCCGGCAACTCAATTGGGGATCGCTGGAAGAAAGACGACGTTCTTTTCGTGAATTTCTGTTGGGGAAATTTAGAGGGCCGCAATTTGAAGCTGAGTGTAGTACGATCTTGCTGCCGCCTACTTATATTTCGCGTGGTGATCACAAAGGCAAGATAAGAGAAATTAGGGCTCGTACGGAGACATATAGGCATTCTTTTTGTCCTCGTTCTATTTGCGAGTGGAATGGGAAAGGAAATGCCTAGTAGTGGTACAGTGTACCCTCCGCCACGCACCTTACGGTGAATTGCGGCGTATGTATGTGGCTGTAGATGTAGATTCGACTGGCAGAAGGCCGCCCCATTCGCACCATCAACAGAACAGGATGTGCTAACGGTATACTATGCCTTACACATCGCAGGCAACGGGTAATACACAACGCTGGTGACTGAACGACAGTAACAGGTGCAAACATGTACGCTTTTGTATCTGTTGAGAATAAATAGTTGCCATTATTTAAATTCTAACCCTCGTATATAAAAATGATATATATTATCTACAGCTACATCTACATAGATACTCTGCAAATCACATTTCAGTGTCTGGCAGAGGGTTCATTAACAACTTTCATAACTTTTCTCTGCCGTTCCATTCCCCAAAAGCGCGCGGGAAGAAATAACACCTAAATCGTTCCGTTTTCGATCTGATTTCTCTTATTTTATTGGGATGGTCATGTCTCCCTAAGTAGGTGGGTGCTAGCAAAATATTTTCCCATTAAAAAGTAAAAGTCGGTGATTTACACTTCGCAAACAGATCACGCCGCAATGAATAACGTCTTTCTTTTAATGATTTCCACCCAAATTCGTGCAAAATTTCCGTGATGCTTTCTCCCCGGTTTCTCCTGCCTTTGCGGTGGGAAACTCACTCCACAAAAGGGGGCACAATCAGTAGTACAACATGTTCAAATCCTAAGAGACCACGCTGCTGTGCTCATCAGTCCCTAGACTTACAAACAACTTGAACTTCAGGGAGCGGCCAACACTCCAACAGGAATGTGGCCTGTAACCGAAGAAAGTGCCTTGATGATCACGCCATTGGCAAAAGATTCCGCTGCGGTGGAGTAGCCGAGCGGTCTAAAGCGTCTCGCTGCGCAGCGCGCGGTTGCTCGCCGTGGAGGTTCGAGTCCTCCCTGGGACATGGGTGTGTGTGTTTGTCCTTAGGTTAGTTTACCTAGATTTAAGTAGTTTGTAAGCTACGGACTGATGACCACGCAGTTTGGTCCGATAGATTCACAAACATTTGAACAAATGATTCCGGGACAGTCTCAGATTCGGATCTCCGTAAGTACACTTCCACGGGAAGCTGATCATGAGGGAAAGATTGCAAAACGAAGCGATAACTTCCTACGAGTCATAGTATGTAATAAATCTAGAAAGTGTGAAAAGGGGAGTGGAAAGGCTCAATATATATGTTGAAGGTGTCAGTGAAGTTAAATGGAAAGAACGTAAGGTAGTACTGACAGCATCAGAAAATGGTATTACGGGAACAGGATTCATTACGAATAGGGAAATAGTGCAGAGCGAACTACTGTTTGAACAATTCAGTTATGGAGGAATGCATTGTCTCGCGGCGATAACTTTGAATACAAAGTTCTCGGGAACCTCTTCATGGAGAATTTTGAAAACATTGCCTTAGACACGGTGCCATTAAAGCCTAAATGTTTCTTCCGATACGTTGACGATACGTTCGTTATTTGGCCACACGGACGTGAGAAACTTGATGAGTTCTTAGAACATCTGAACAGCATCAACATTAATATCCAGTTCACCATGGAGGTAGAAAAAGAGAGTACATTGCCCTTCCTCGACGTTCTCGTCCGTCGCAAACGGAATGGATGCCTTGGCCACAGCGTCTATAGAAAACCTTCTCACACTGATCTGTACCGGCACGCCACAAGCCATCATCACCCGGCACAAAAGCGCACTGTATTTCAACGTTTGGCATATCGTGCAAACCCAATATCAGACGCCGAAAACCTGCCCCATGAATTAAAACATCTACGAAAGGTCTTCATGAATAACGGCTACAATGATCGAGAAATAAGTGATGCGATCTCAGGAAGGAAACACAATAACACCACTGACGAGGAAGAAGGAAAGAAACTTGCTTTTTTTACCGTTCTGTGGTTCTGTGTCAGGCAAAGTAAGCCGCCTGTTGAAGAGACACGAGATCAAATCAGTCTTCAGGCAATTACCGAGAGCAGTTGAAGACGCAGTAGGTCTCAGAACACCTGGGGTCTACAAGATACCTTGCGAGTGTGGCCAGTCTTACGTCGGACAACAACTGAACCGTTGAACAACGAAGGAAGGAACATGAAAGGTTTTATCGTTTACGGTACCCAGACAAACCTGCTTTAGCTGAGCATGCTTTAGTAAACGGTCATCGCATATAATTCGATGAAACTGCCGCCGTGGCTTGCACGAACGGTTTCTCGGACAGTATTATTAAAGAAGCCATCGAAATTAAAAATCTGATAACAACCTTAACAGAGACGGCGGCCTGCAGCTCGGCGTGGCATGGGATCCAACGATCGCGCAGTTCAAACGGGCGCATCCAACACCGACTCAAAGCATGCCCATATGTGGCGACGTCGCGGAGCACCAGTGACGTCACAGCCGGCAGCTAGTGTATATAAGACCGTACTTGCAGCCACTAGGCAGTCATACCACTAGACAATGGCCAAGGAGTGCTTGGCCGAAAGCTCGTGGAGTTTTAACCACCTGACGCGGACGAAAACCCGACAACTTTGTATTCAATTCAGTTATGGGGTTGTCTAAAATCCAACAGCGAAACCAATATTTCAGGTATACATTGTAACGATATACTTCGCCATATTGCCTCTACAGGTTCAAATTGATACGCGCGAATGAAAGAGTTAATGAAATTCATTATAAGCTGTACAGGTATTTTAAAGGGGAGACGCCGAAGCAAAAGATGAATAAATTCGGCATAAGGAGGTGGTGGGGGTTATTGTTGAGGTCAAGACAACATACGAGCCGCGGTGGAGATGCCGAACGGTCTATGGCGCCTTCCTGTGAAGCGTGAGGTTGCTAGTGTAGTTCGCGAACGAACTAGTTCGGAAGAGCGCTCCCACAGGCGATCTACGCGAACTAGTGCGCAGATCCCTCGCCTCTTAGTTCGTCCGCTCCTTTTCCGAAGACTGACGGGGAACAGCGAGAGGACGCGAGAGCATGCAGAATCGCGTGATTCCCTTCAGCCAGTTACCTTCATTTCGAGTTGAGATGCAGCTCAGCTAACGTTTCATAGTTCACTGCCACAAGAAATCTATTTTAAAAATAAAGTACTACGAGTACTCTGTTTGCAAAGTAGTTGAATACCATTGCATCACCCATTCGTGTAAATAACTGGTTTATTTGCCTAAGTATTTGATGTCAAATTGCCCAAAAATACGGGTAATAGCACACACTTTGGCAACGCTGATTCATTACTTAAAAAAGCTGTCATAAAAAAAAGTTCTTTTAGTAGCGGTAGGAAAAGCCAAAAAGAGCGGACGAACTAGAAAGAGCGGACGAACTAGAAGCAGCGGACGAACTAGGAGCAGAGGACGAACTAGAGACAGCGGACGATTATGCCAAACGTATCTCGCTTCTTAGTTCGTTCCATTCTTTTCCCAAGACCAACGGGCAATAGCGAGAGGACGCGTAGCAGAATTAAAAATCACGTGTTTGCCTTCTGCTAATGAGTCATTTCGAGGTGAGCATCTGCCTGCTAGATTACATAGTTCAGTGCTACAAAATTTCTGTTTTGATGTGTTCTGCACTCTGCAATATCTGACTAATAAATTCCATAACGCCAAGATATAGAGATAACTCTAAACTTAAACGCGAGAAATTATCCACAAACTGTTTCTTTTAGTTTGCATGATATCGTTAGCAGCTCAAGCAGCAAGCGCATGAAGCAGCTAGGTGGGGGAACTTCCCCCTCCACCTGCACGCGAATACCACGCCGCTCAGCCGTCACTGGAAGCAGCTCTGCCGCGAACTAGTGTGCGCTCCCAATCGCGAACTATTATGCGCAAGTCTAGTTGCTACCAAGTTCGAGTCCTCTCTCGAAAATAATGTTCAAATGTTTGTATAGTCTATGGGACTTAACTACGGGGTCATCAGTCCCTAAACTTACAAACTACTTATGAACTACCTACGAACTAGGACGGCACAAATATCCATGCCCGAGGGGGGATTCGAACCCCCGACCGTAGTGGCCGTGCAGACCGTGACTGAAGCGCCTCAGTCCGCTCGGCCACCGCGGCCGGCAGTAGTTAATCCCGTAAATTTCCGAACAATTCAGACAACAAACGAAAATATCGCCCCAGAGGAAATTGGCGAAAAGTTATCTTTCTCTGTAACATTAGCCGGGTGAGGTTGAGGTGAACTGACTCTGATAACTTGGTTATGTCACCTCTTAGATCATTTGGATATTTAACGCAGATGTTTCTTGAGAGAGAAGGCTAAAAACGTTTTGATATTTTGTTTAAGCATTCAATGTATGTTTATAGAAATGTTTTACGTAGCGTGCGGAGAGAACACTGTGCGTTTGTGATAACTACATTTCTGTTAGGCGTTTTTATATTTTAAAACAAGAATCGTTCGTACCGTTTCCTTTATGTCTATCGTGAGAAAATGTTTAAGGTAACTGTCTTACTTGTCTAGACAGACAAGTTTGTGGCGGTTACATTCTCAAGTGCGCAATGTGTTTTTTTTTTTTTTTTTTTTTTTTTTTTTTTTTTTTTTTTAAAACGTCTATCGGCTGTTTCATGCATCATCTTTGCATTTTTTTCCTCAGTCGAACAGCCGGAACAATTTACGAAAGACGGAACATTAGTGCTAAATGTTTGTACAACACCCATCTGTAGCATTACACTGAATTTAATTATTTACCTTCAAAATCGCGATGAGGTTCGATGTATCGATTCCGAATGTTGTAATGTTTATGAAACTCCTAGGTACATGTTTGATATTATTCCAGGTAATTATACTGTCCGAAGTACGGAATAATTGGATTCTTTTCTTTTTTCCAATGTTGGTGTAATACAACCTGTACGTTGGTAAGTAATAAGTTTTGTAAAAATTGTTTTCGGGGGTGCGGGGGTGAGGGCGGGGGTGGGGGCGGGTTTTACTGGTCGCCATCTTGAATTTTGGGGTAGGTCGCTCCTTTTATAACTACTTACAAACATCACAAGCATAACATGAAGATAAATTTTCTTTCTTTTGGTGTGTATAGAGAGACGAAGATCTAATGTTCATGGGGGGACTGAAACATAGTTGTAGGTGAAGGAAAAGAGGGAATCGTTGTCGGAGAATATGAAGTAGGCAGTAGGAATGAAAGAGGAAAGGACTAATTGAGTTCTGTAACAACTTTCAGATGGTAACACCAAATATTCTGTTCTGAAATCACAGCTCGATTGTATTATAGTCAGACGGAGATTCCGAAATGGTATATAACTTAGGTCACAATTTATATATGATGAAGAAGAGAATCGTACGAGAGAATCAGCGTGAGAGAAAATGAAATACCAAAGTAGTGACAAATGATCAGACGTGTTTTTAGTTCATTACAGACGAAGATATTACGATTTGTTGGAGGGGAAAAAAAGAAAGAAATTACACGTTGTATCAGTAGCTGTCGCGCTGGTATTCTTATACATTGCGAGTTTTAGATCACAATGAGAATAGAAAACTGTTTTCTGCGTCCGTAGTTAAATACGAGGCGCGTCCAGAAAGTAAGTTCCGTTTGAATTTATGTCCGCTGCAGCGCTGCGATTGCAGTTCCGCACATGCGCTGTAGACGATGTGTATCAAGGAGAAGAACGTGCGCCATTTGGAGATCGCTGTCAGTTATGTACGCTTTGTTGTCCTTGTTTGAAATGTCGGCGTTGATTGAAAATCCCGCCGCCTATGAAATCGGGTCCGTGATTCGGTTTCTGAATGCGAGGAAAGTGAAAGCAAGTGAAATTTATCGGCAAATGTGCGATGTTTACGGACCAAATGCGATTAGTGATTCGATGGTGAGAAGATGGGTCCGACAGTTCAATGGCGGGCGTAGTGATGTGCACGATGAAGAACGAAGTGGGCGTCCACCTTTGGTTACAGATGAACTGGTTCACGCGATTGATGACAGGATCCTGGGAAACCGTAGGTTTACAATTAGTTCTGTCGCTATGGACGTCCCCCAAATTTCACGATCACTGATGCATGAAATTGTTGCCAAACAACCGAAATTCTGTAAACTTTGTCACATTGGGTACCAAAGATTCTCACTGAGCAACACAAAACACAACGGATGGGTAGTGCACTTGAGTTTTTGACCCGTTATGCTGAAAGCGGCGAAGAATTTCTGAGACGGATAGTCACAGGAGATGAAACGTGGGTTTCTTATGACACCCCTGACAGTAAACGGCAATCAATGGAATGGAGGCACACTTCATCCCCATCAAAGATAAGACGAAGCAAATCGTGACACCTCGGAAAATGATGTGCACAGTGTTCTGGGACTGGAAAGGCATCCTACTCATTGACTTCTTACCGCGTTGTCAAACAATCAAAGCAGATGCTTATTGCGAGACACTTCGGAAATTGCGCCGTGCAATTCAGAATAAGCGCCGGGGACTGCTGTCAAAAGGTGTTGTTTCGCTTCACGACCACACACTGCAAATGTGACGAAAAATCTCCTACAGGGATTCGGCTGGGACGTGTTTGACCATCCTCCGTATAGCCCTGACCTCGCTCCTAGCGACTTTCATCTGTTCTTAAATCTGAAGTCTTTCCTTGGCGGTCATCACTTCACCAATGACGACGAGCTGAAAGAAATTTTTTCCAACTGGTTGAAGACACAGGCGACAGATTTCTATGAAGAGCGTATACAAAACCTGGTGCCACGCTATGACAAATGCCTGTAAAATTTCGGCAGTTATGTGGAAAAGTAGTTTAAGAGTTGTAGAATTTTGTGCAATAAAAATTTCTTCTGTATCTGTGTACAATTTCATTTTATTACCAAACGGAACTTACTTTCTGGACGCGCCTCGTATTAAAGTTGTTTGTTCCTAAGGGTGATCTGTAAGTAGGCCGCGGCACGGTGGACTTAACCTGCAAACACCACTCGTGACTCATTACTCGTGACAGTGTTCTCGAAGAACGAAGGAGATTATGACAGGCCAATTACTCCTCAGTTCCGACAAAAAAAAAATCAGCAAAAATGTCGAGGCCAGTAGCTACGGTTGCAGAGATTCTTGAGACCGGAAATGAGCCATAGTGACCACGAGTGTTGACAACCTGCAACCAGCTGAAACCGTTCCGGGTGTTGGCCCTACCTAGGTCACAAGTAAAAAATGCCTAAAGGCCTTGAAGCAGAGGATGCAGAACATCAATTAAAAAAAAAATCTAATGTTTGCTTTTAGTTTTGGTTGATGTTTCGTTGAGCTCACTTGGACACTAATAAAGTTCTTTTTTTTTCTTCATCTCTTCATACCACTACCTGAAGGGAAATGGTGGTGCTGTTCGAAAGCGCCTTTGTGCTCTTTCAGGGTTTTACATGTATTATTTATTTTAAAAAAATGGTATCTACATTATATTTATACAATTTTATTTTGGTTATGGATTTTGAAACCATTTTTAATTTACTAAAGTATATGTCTATGTGTTACAGTGTTGTATGCAGTGGCTGATTACTACAATTTGGTTTCGACTTCCTCTTCTATTTTGTTTTTTTATCTGGTTTCGGGTTGTTGTCTGTTCTGGTTTTTGTCATTTTTATGTGATATAGTCGAGATGCGATGGTGTCTCTTCATTCTGTGTGGGTGGCAGCATTGTGTTAGTTAAGGTATCTTTTTGTAGTGTACTAGGCTACTGTTCTGTTTGGGTGCATGTATTTCTATTTTGGTTTCCCGGTTTTGGGTGCTCTGTTTGTTAGGATTTCATCGAGGTCTGGTCTGTGTTCTAAAGTTATTTTGCCGTATTTTGCTCTAAGTGTCGTAGCATGTAGCATGTACTTGTGCTCTAAGTGTTCTGTATTCCATCCTCATGAAGCTACGCATAAGCCTGCTTTCTGTTGAGTACAGTTTGTTAGCTATCGTGGGATTCATCCATACTGTAGGCGTGCTCTTATCAACGCTTTATATCTGTTTACTGTTGTCTTATTGTTGCAGCCTTCGAACATGCCTTGTAAGCCATGTCTTTTTTGTTAGGTGTTTCGTGTATGTTTTCCAGTTTACGTTCGTTTTTTTATTTACCCTTCGTTCCAACTATGGTCTACCCCTTTTAATAACGCGGCTGTATCTGGGTTTCGTCACGCTTTCTATCCTACCACTGGATTTTGGTTTCAGCTCTTCCACCTGGAGTGTCAGTCGTATGCCTAGTTTTATCTGTTTCGCAATCTCTTCTGCCGCATTCAGGTTTTATGTTTTGACGTGATCTACCTTGTTTCTCATACTGACAGAGATTGTGGTCAATCCAAATCAAATGTTCAAATTTTTGTAGAGCTTATGGGACTTAACTACGGGGTCATCAGTCCCTAAAATTACAAACTACTTATGAACTAGCTAATACTAAGGACGATAGAAGTAGCTGACTGGCCGAGTGGCTAGCCCCTGGGGCACGGCCCACTGTCTCATCACCACCAGCCAGACAGCTGTGCTGAAACTTTGAACGGTTATAGCTGCCAAACTATACGTGATAAAAATGGCGTTCAAAATTCTTTATACACAGTTGGTGTCAAAATTTCCAGTGCATGATAGAAACAGCCATTGTTCCACTTGAAAAATTGTATGTTTGCATAAAAATACACTTTCTAGGTATTTTTACAATCTGTTTATTGGCTAACAATACGAGTCCTTGACTATCAAGTCATTCTGTAAAAACCGTACATCAATCGCTCTTTCCGTTTTAGTAATAGTATTGCCTGTGGTCGAAAATCGATCAATTGTGTTTACAATGGTCACTGGGGGCAAAATTTTACGTATCATGTCGGCGGCCACACGTGATTATGTTGGCAACATCAACAACACGGTAGAAAATCTTTGCCCCTTTGTTCGAACCACATAGAATGACTCGATTAGTGTATCGTACAGACCATGAAGTAAACAAATAGTGCTTTTCCTGCTTTGTGGTTGACAGGTTCTTGTATGTACCCTCGTCCGCTCAGTAAAAATAATTGCCCTCGTAAAGCGAGGATTCCATAAGAAAACATCAGCTTTGTCAAGCGACTGGCTAAAATGAAGACTCACAGGATTTTCACTATTCATCATCTGTTGCCAACATTATCATATGAGCCCGCTGGGATATTTGGTAAAATTTAACCGGCACTGGGAGCTATGAAACGTTATCTTTTACGTGTTAAGGAAAATGCCTGACACAATAACAACAAATAAAAACGGAAGTATATACTTCTCATGCCATGGAACTACAATTTTGGTGTTCGTATATTTATAGAACGCCAAGAAACAATGTTATTTCGATACTGCGATATTCAGAATTCCAGATCTGGCACCATGTCGACTTCGTAGATCCACCCGTGCACCGCTACATGCCTCTCCCGGCGCATCATCATTTATATCGGCATTCATATGAAAACATCCATTTCCTTTAAGCACTCTTAATCACTGCGGAAATGTAGCATTTGAACGGCACAAGAAAGTGAGTTGGGAGCACTCCATGTTTCGATATTCACTTATTTTAATACATTATTTTAATACTTCAGATGCGCTGCATTACAGCGTCTTTGGTCGAGGTGAATATCCAATCAGTGAGCTGATTGTTGTAGAATGTCGAACTTGATTCAAGCTGTAGATAGGAAAATTTCTACTTCCTTTTACCACTTTTAATGGCTAAATGCACACATAATATTTATATTCGTGAAATCTACGACAAACGCAACTTTAATTGGCCTTCTTGTACGAATAAATTAGTTATCTGTACCACAATGTTCGTGTTAGCGTATTTATATAATGATTTTCGGTGCAAGTGTTAGGTTATTCACCCTGTATATTGCCTAATGTCTGATCCTAGGTTACTGATTATGTACGTTGTGACGTACCTCCCCTCGCACTTGTTGTGCGTTTGGGCTACATCTACTCACTGTATGGAACCACTCTACTTCGCCACGTTTTCCCCTGTTCTGTGGAAAGTCGGGGTCATGTTTGGCTACTTGTTAGTTGTTTGTGTCAAGTGTGGTCGCACAAATGAGTTACAACTCGAGCTTGCTTCGTTGCCACACTCTCCAAAAGCTGAGTAGGCCTACTCTACACGTGCGTTCCCCATTGTGGTTTCGAATCCACCCGTGGGCATGGATGTGTGAGTTGTCTTTCGTACAAGTTAGTTTCTAAGTAGGTGAAACGTGTCCATAGAAAATGTGTATGGCTGAATTTGTACAAAAATGTGTAATATTGTGCGACCTGTTTTGTGTCGAATAACATGCTTGCAAGAAAATATATAATATTGCCTCTACTGTGTGTATCGATGTGTGTACATAAATCTGTGAAGTTTCGTCTTTGGCAAAGGTTATGTATCGCATAGCATTGTAGGGCGTGCAGAGAGACAGAGAGGGACTTGTGGTTCAGCTCGCTTAGAGAGCAGTTGAGTTGTGTATGTGGCTCCGATGTAGAGCAGAGGCTGCTGTGCCAGCAAGTTGATTTGATTGTATTTGGAATATATTGTATTTCTTATTATTGTGAAAACGTTGTACCACTTCTGGAATTAAGGTAATAGCATTTCATGTAATTATGAAAAGGTTGTATCATTTAGGTAATGTAATGGTGATTATTAATAAGTAAGAAAGTTGACCTTTCTTTCCTGTTTCATTTGCGTAGTTAGAAGATTAACCTACTTCCTTTATTTGATAATTAGTTATTTGTGGATTTAAAGTGCAGTATTGATTTTGGTAATCTTGTTGAACAGATTTCTTTATGGGCATCGTAGTAAATGATTGTTATGCTACACTGCAGTTAATTGAGTATGATACTGAGTTTTGATAATCAGGTACTGATCTGCATAAAATTCTCGTAGTCGAACATTAAGAATCAAGGATTTGTATTAATTGATATTTATATCACCTTAACAGGATTGTTCCAATATATCCATTGCTGAGGTGCTATTCCGCTGCATGGAGAGCCTTGGCAGTAGTGGCAATTATCTTTGGAACACAGAAGCTGAATTAAAGTTTGTGACGTGAAGGGAATCGTACTTAGACTATTCCGAGGCGCCTTAATCGTTGGTGGTGTGATGGTTTAACGGTTAAGAGGTCTGCCTAGTTAGCATGGAGGTCCGGGTTCAATTCCTGGCCACCTCACAAATTTTAATTCTATGCTTCAGCTTTATCATTATTAAGAAAGTGGTTTGCGTTTTCAATAACTTTTTCGAATTCAAATTTTTTTGTTATAGTCAGTGTGTGTTTCATGCAGGTTACATGTCAGTTGTTTTGTTAAAAGATACGTTGCGCACATAATCAGCTAATGCACTGTTTCTTATTTAACGGTATATACATCAATATCAGGGCTATAATTAAACCAAATTACTGTGTTAATGAACAATATACGTGTTCAGTTAAATTTTGATGAAGTTATCTGATGACTTAGTGATCTTGACTGTTAATCGTCAATATATGACAACTATTTGGACTGCAACTAATACCAGATTAGGTTTTGAATGAGAAACTTTAAAATAAACTACTTTGTTGTGTGATTAAGGGATAGATGCAACATCAAACAACACACACACCACTTTTATAGTTTGCAAGTTTAGGGACTGGTGTCCCCGCAGTTAAGTCCCATTTGATAAACGCGGGTTCCTGGGCGGCGCCACAGGTTCAGGTACCACGGAGTACTCGCTAGCTGAGACGTAACAGACCACTTATGGAAACACCTAAAGACTGTACATTTGCACGTAGGTAACACCAATACAACTTGTAACTCTTGTAAGAAAATCCCCGTGTATTAGCCCTATGCTGATCTACAGATATCACATAACTTTGATTTAAGAATGCTACCAGATTGTAAACACACCACGGAAACTAATAACTACTCAGTTAATGTTCAACCATTGGTAGGAAGCAGAGTTATTGCATATTAAAGCTGTATTCCGGAATGTAAAGTAAGCACATGTAGAATTAACAGATAGTAACAGAAAACATATTAAATTATGTTAGATTCTCAATAAACTTAGTAGATGGATCATAACGAGTAGGCTTTCACGGCCGGTGTCTTCAGTATTTAATACTTCCGGGCTGAGAGGCCGTGGTCGAACAGTAGGAAATTCTTCCCATGACGTTTCGTTGACGGCTGCGGGCAACATCTTCCGAGGTGAGTCGACGACTGGCTGCTGGGCCGTGGAGAACCAGCTTATATAGAAGGCATAGAGCGCGCCACCACTCGTCACGTGATGTCAACAGTAAAACTACCTTTGGCTGGCGTCATTACTCTCGATCAAAGGTAATCGATTGTCACATCTTTGGTACAAAGTAGACCGCCATATGTTGTCTAACTTTAAGCCTTCTTCCTTCCTGTTAAAGTTATTGCGGTGTTTAAAAATCTCTATAGCCTCTCTATTCATACGTGCATAATAATGCGATGTCTTAGCTAGCACGCTTGTCTCACTTGTCTAACAGGAAGGAAGAAGGCTTAAAGTTAGACAAGATATGGCGGTCTACTTTGTACCAAAGATGTGACAATCGATTACCTTTGATCGAGAGTAATGACACCAGCCATAGATAGTTTTATTGTTGACATCAGGTGACGAGTGGTGGCGCCCTGTATGCCCTCTATATAAACAGGATCTCCACGGTCCAGCAGCCAGTCGTCGACTCGCCTCAGAAGATGTTGCCCGCAGCCGGCAACGAAACGTCATGGGAAGAAATTTCCACTGTTCGACCACGGCCTCTCAGCCCGGAAGTTTTAAATACTCAGTGCATGGACTTAAAGTGCCGTCTGATGCACTAATGTAATACCGACAATAATTTATTATGTGAATTCCGAAGACTTAATCTGAAACCAACATGACCACATGGTCAGCTTTTAAGCATTACTTGGAAACTATGACATTTATAGAACTAAAAGAAACTATCAATAGTTAAGCTTGCAAAAGGTAAATATGTACATGTTAGGAATTATATTCATAACATAATTTTCACGTTATTAACGTCTTTATGAATTCCATTGTTCGAATATATATAATATCATATATTGCTTAATTGTGGCAATTCTTATAAAACTGATCGTATTTAAAAGAATAAACATTTATTGCTCTACTTACCAATATTAAGTATATCTTGTAACAAATCTGTTGTTAATGATAAATGTATAACTTCCAGGATCTAACAATAATATGTATTGTTGTCACATGTCAAAATAGTATGTAAGGATCCGAGCAGAGAGACTCGAGGCGTCATTATTAAGGCTGTCTTTGTGCAGTCACTATGTATGTCAGTATGCAGATCGATTCCAACAATTTAATGTATGAAAAGTGGGACTTGTGTTTTGAGTTCACATTAAGTGATGTAGGTCTGTAAGATATCACCCAGGACGCAAACTTAATCCGAATTTCAGGCATGTGGAGAACTTTTCAAGCGATGCAGATTCTACGAGATACATCCAACCTACGACAATCTGGTAATGTGTTGAACATAATAATTTTGTAATTGAAACCTTGCTACGTGGAAGTGACATTTATTTGGCATCAGCTTCTGGAAGTTATCAGTTTGTAGCTGGTACGTTACAGACCGAAGACCTTGTAAAAATTACTAGACTTTCCGACGGCGTTGCTGTCGTTGTATAATTTGAACCTTCGGCCGGCCGCCATGGTAGTGGCAAGCGTCACATAAATACGAGTGTTGTTAGCAGGTAAATCACGTATTAAATAGCTACTGCGGGATATATACACAATTGATAGTCATATCTGTATTGTTTGACTATCGCAGTGTACATGTAGCGCGATGGTGAAGAGCTGCTCAGCTTTTAAATACAAAAATCAATTTAAGAAAAGAATAAAAAGATAGAATACTGCCTTCCCATTTACATTTCTCAGGAACACCAGTAACCGTCGTACTTGTGTTCAGAGATACTTACTCTTGCTCAAGCGACTGTTACTCAAGACAATATAGAATTGAATGAAATAAAATAACAGACTTTTACAATACTGGTAGCTCTTAAAAAGGAGCTCCTTTAGGCAGTACTGGCGGATAGGAAGTTCAAAAAGTTTCATTTTATGATTGTTTAAAATATATATTGGGGTCACGGAATTAGTTGCCTGACTGCAGTTCGAATATTTGTTTATAAAATTAATATTAGCAACTTGTAACGCAGAATTTAAAGGTAATCTGTTTTACATATAGCTATGAAAACTGAAAGAGGTTTGCAGACCTGTCTATATGAACGGCACATAGCCACAGTGGACGCACATTATGAAGTTCAACCCTGTGACGATAGTTGCTGACTTTTGAGCAGTTCACTCTGCTATAAGGTATTTGGCTTACAGCATTAAAATGCTAATTTTCTTGCTAGATACCCTAGTACTACTCCTAGATGCAGTAGTTAAGAAAAAGGTATGGCATACTTCGTGTTCTTAAAAGAATTTGGTAGTGGCTGATTGCTGTATTCACAACGTAAGAAGCTATTTTTCAGTTAAGTATCTGATGGCATATTTACTTTCACAATAGTTTTTTAACATTAGCTGTTTCAGTCAGCCCTGTTTCATTTTTTTTTTCATGCTATGAAATATCGAAAATATTGGAGAATAGAGCATTAAAGCAAAGACGTAAAGTGTGAAACTCTTCCAAAATTAATGTTTGCACAAAAGTTTCATAGTCGCATAGTATACTGAGAAAGGGCCAAAAAATCGTGTCTGACGATAAATTTCGTTCATATGCTGCACCTAGAACGCTAAAAATCTACATGTTATAGTTCGGTTTCGTTAGGAAGAGGAAACGCAGTTCGACAATTTCTACACCGTATGCGTAATAAATTTACACGCGACAGATAGTTGCTGTATATTCAAGGAGTCTGAAGCTGTTTTGTAGTTATATATTTCAGTTACCGTAATCTCCGCAGATAAGACGAGATAGAAATTTTCATGGAGATTTTATAGTTTAAGCTCATATCTGGCCTATAAGACGACCCCCAAGTTACCGTATCCTGCAGAAGTTTATTTAGGGATCTATGTATCTTCACTGTAGGTGTTATTCGGATATGAAAGTGTAGAATTCCGTAAATGATTACATGGGCAGGCGTAAGCAGGGGATTACAGTTATAGAACGATAAAATTTTCGAGAGACCCTGGTCAGTGGACTCAACAATGCTCTCATAAAGGCTTATGTCAAAGCAACGAGACGATAAAAGTAACTAGTACAATTATAGGAGAGTATATAAGTGGTGAAAGAAAGACCAGGATTTTCAGAAGAAAAAATAAATAATTAAAAATAAAATAAATAAATATTATGAACTTTTGAAGCAAGAAAGATTAAAAAATGCACCCTGTGGTAATAACCACAGTCACTACGATGATCTTTTTCCTCCCACATGACATGTTTCGATGTAATATGACACCATTTTGAAATGTGAGTAATGAACACCTAACCAACTATTACTGTGATTGAACCTACGTTAATTACAAGTATTTGCCCCGATAATTACTTTACATAAATTATTGACGGCTCAAAAATAGCTTAAGGAAAAAAAATCTCCTTACTTTGTAATAAGATGCCATCTTGGCCAATCCGATAACCTTGTGGCGGACCCGAGTGTTAAGCTATGTAAATTATATCTCTGAACTTCATTCACTTTTTATTACTTCAAATGTTTTCTGTTCTTGTTTCTTTTCTGCAGTGTTTTGAGCGACAATTAAAAGCTATAAACACATCTTTTCTCTCCTTTATGGACCTTGAACTCAAACCATAACCATAACCATATTGGTGATCCCGACGTGATAAACTGAGCTTCAATTTGAAGAAACCATACCTTTATGTTTTTCTTCCAGATGCTCGGAATCTCCACAGAAACACGAGCAATACCCGCTTCGTTCCATGCTCTGTCGTTGCCGTTGTCGGTCATTTTTGAACTTCACAAATTAAAAATACGTTCCGTTCCCTATTAATCACGTCGGCGAGAGAGCGTCTGTTAGTACTCAATTTAGGTTTACGGCGCAATTTCACGTGGAATTTCGTAATTGGAGATGTGGAATAGCCGATTAACGGAGCCGACTTCATTCATCATTACAATCTTTTAGTAGATCTCAAGAACAGGCGACTAATCGAACCATTAACGTCAGCAGCAACACCTGGAACACACTGATTAAAGTCTCGGGCATAGAACAGTTTATGTAATGCCTCCAGATCAAAAACCTGCTGACATTCAAAAGAAATTTCCCAGCTTGCTTAACGAAAACATCAATTTTGACATTCCAGATACCACTGTTTTTCATACGATTGTCACAGAAGGACATCATGTAGCAGCAAAGGCACGACGACTACCACCTCATACACTCAAGGCAGCTAAAGCAGAGTTCCAACAAATGATTAATATGAAAATCTGCCAGCCGTCAAAGAGCGCCTGGTCAAGTCCACTCCATTTAGTTCCCAAGAAAGACGGATCCTGGAGGCCTTGCGTAGATTACCGTGCTCTCAACATCACCAAGCCTGACAGATATCCTATTGAGAATGAAACTTTTCACTCTGCAGCGGAGTGTGCGCTGATATGAAACTTCCTGGCAGATTAAAATTATGTGCCGGAACCGGAACTCGAACCTGGGACTTTTGCCTTTCGCGGGCAAGCGCACTACCGACTGTGCTATCCCGACACGACTCACGATGCCACCTCACAACTTTACTTCCGCCAGTACCTCGCCTCCTACTTTCCAAACTTCAGTTCCGGTTCCGGCACACAATTGTAATCTGCCAGGAAGTTTCATATCAGCGCAAACTCCGCTGCAGAGTGAAAAGTTTCATTCTGGAAGCGTCCCTTAAGATGTGGCTAAGCCATGTCTCCACCATATCCTTTCTTCCGGGAGTGCTAGTCTTGCATGGTTCGCAGGAGAGCTTCTGTGAAGTTTGGAAAGTAGGAGGCGAGGTACTGGCGGAAGTAAAGTTGTGAGGCGGCATCGTGAGTCGTGTCGGGATAGCACAGTCGGTAGTGCGCTTGCCCGCGAAAGGCAGAGGTCCCAGGTTCGAGTTCCGGTTCCGGCACACAATTTTAATCTGCGAGGAAGTTTTAGATATCCTATTCCTAACCTTCAAGATTTTAACAGTCAACTGCATGGAAAACAAACATTTTCAAAGATAGATCTGGACAGAGCTTACCATCACATCCCAACCTTTGTCTTCAAATTGAAGGAACAGATGAGAAGCCTAAGACCAGTTCCAGCAGAACATCACGCCCACAAAAAGATCTTTATTCAGCCTCAACTGATGACAAGCAAGTTTGTTTTCGTGCGACATGATGCTGTCCGAACACCGCTTCAGCCAATATATGACGGGCCATATCCAGTCTTGTCTCGCAGTGACAAGCACTTTGAGGTGGAGATGCCAACAGGAAAACAAACTATTAGCATTGACAGATTGAAACCTGCCTTTCTTCTGACAGACTATTCATCGGACAACATTGAAGACACATCAAGAGAAACCAATCCGGACATTCCGTCACATTCCATCCCAAAGACTATCAACCTTCAGAAGACAACAGACAGCAATCAACCCAGTGCACCTTCACCACGGGTCACCAGATCAGGTCGACAGGTCAGCTCCCCTCAAAAATACATGGACGCTGTCACTGCAGAGGGAGTGTGTGGTGGACCCGAGTGTTACGCTATGTAAATTATATCTATGAACTTCATTCACGTCTTATTACTTCCAATCTTTTTAAATCGTTTTCTGTTCTTGTTTCTTTTCTGCAATGTTTTGAGTGACAATTAAAAGTTATAAACACATCCTTTCTCTCCTTTATGAACCTTGTACTCAAACCATAACCATTACCACCTTGCTGCAATGGCCAATCGAGCTCATCGACTTAATGGTCTATGCAGACATTCATATCAAGCAACATTCCAATTCTGAAATCCAGTTTCGTTTTTTTAAACGATATATAACACCAAATAAGGAAACGAAATAGAGGAAATAGTGTTACTGTGTTGATGTCAAAACCCTCAGACAACTGAATTTACACAAGGGTAGGTAACATAAGACAGTGTCAATTACTGTAATCCTCCGATAGGTATTCATTACTCGCATTTGAAAATGATGACGTAGTTTATCGAAATATATCACGTGGGAGAAAAAGATTACCCTCATAGTGACTAGGCTGTTACCATAGGGTGACGTTTTTGTGTTTCTGTATAATTTCCAGTCGCACTCCTTGTTGATAATTATGTCGGCAAACAATATTTTTTGAAACATTTTGGATTATTTGGTCTTTTTTACAAAACTTTCTTTTTCCATTTCCAGTATATCTGATTTACACACTCGCTTTCCTGAATGAGGAGTTACGCCACCCCGATTCAAATCACGACGGATCAACGACATAGGGCAAAAGTATAGATCAAAGATAAAATAGACTGCGCATTTCGTGTTATGGTTTGAAATCAACATCTAAAATTGCTCCGAGTCACTTGACTGAGTTTTCGTCATTATGAGCAACAGTTTTCTCATTTACAGGTAAAATTGAGCGTTGATTTTAATTATAAAACAACTTATCGTATTCCTATTACATATCTAGTAGTAAAGGTAACGTAATTTCATCTTAATATTAATGTAGTGATTGTCGTGTTTACAAGTTCGCAAGTGAAAAGTACCTTACAGTCAGTTATTTTTAGAAGCAACAGAATTACACATACTCGGTGTTTGTGTTACGCTATGAATCTGAACATTCATATAGACTATTCATTATACCTATAAAGTCCCTTCTTGCCGAATGCATCGATGATGTTTCCTCACTACTCTATTATTTAATGTAAACAACCAATACTTTGGTTGTTTTACGTTTTGGCATCACTATGTGGAGCAAAAATCTTAAAATGTAAACGGTTGCATTTTGTTAAAATCGGACATTAAGGATGCAAAGAGATTTAATTTCTTATAAAATCACAACGAAACATTTCACGTGCATATTGTTAAGGAATTGTAAGGCAGTTGATGCTCCTTTGAAACTGGTATTTGATCTTTTACTCCAGAGTAAAATACAAACTAAAAGACTCACAGTACAATGACAACAATTTTTCGCTTCAAATCTGTAGTTCTGTTGCTTGTAAGAAGACTATCAATGCGTTTCAGCCAGGCACGTGTAAAAACTGTAGCCGTCGCATTAATTCTTACAACTGCGGAGAACTAACGCCAATTGTACTATTAAAGATGCAATAAGAACACGGAAGACGTTTATTGTTCAAATATACGCTTAATTTTCACTACAAAGGGTAAGAACTGCAACTCTCAGCTACATTTCGCATTACTCGTAATGATTAAAACGATTTCCTGCTCAGAGTCACGTGACTTAGATGTTGGTTTCAGTATAATGACGTCACGGGCAGCCTAGATTATGGTGTATGGGCAAAAGCCTGGATGAGGTTTCTAGGCGGTTTTCCACATGCAACTAGGTGAATACCGGGTTGGTAGTTACACGACGAATAAATATTTACAGAAAAAATGTACATTTCCATATTCAGGATGTTACAAAAAGGTACGGCTAAACTTTCAGGAAACATTCCTCACACTCAAACAAAGAAAATATGTTACGTGGGCATGTGTCCGGAAACGCTTAATTTCCACGTTAGAGATAATTTTATTACTTCTCTTCAATTCACATTAATCTTGGAATGGAAACACACAGCAACAGAACGTACAAGCGTGACTTCAAACACTTTGTTACAGGAAATGTTCAAAATGTCCTCCGTTAGCGAGGATACATGCATCCACCCTCCGTCGCATGGAATCCCGATGCGCTGATGCAGCCCTGGAGAATGGCGTATTGTATCACAACCGTCCACAATACGAGCACGAATAGTCTCCATATTTGGTACCGGAGTTGCGTAGACAAGAGCTTTCAAATGTCCCCATAAACGAAAGTCAAGAGGGTTGAGGTCAGGAGAGCGTGGAGGCCATGGAATTGGTCCGCCTCTACCAATCCATCGGTCACCGAATCTGTTGTTGAGAAGCGTACGAACACGTCGACTGAAATGTGCAGGAGCTCCATCGTGCATGAGCCACATGTTGTGTCGTACTTGTAAAGGCACATGTTCTAGCAGCACAGGTAGAGTATCCCGTATGAAATCATGATAACGTGCTCCAGTGAGCGTAGGTGGAAGAACATGAGGCCCAATCAAGACATCACCAACAATTCCTGCCCAAACGTTCACAGAAAATCTGTGTTGATAACGTGATTGCACAATTGCGTGCGGATTCTCGTCAGCCCACACATGGTGATTGTGAAAATTTTCAATTTTATCACGTTGGAATGAAGCCTCATCCGTAAAAAAAAAAAAAAAATAAAAAAAAATAAAAAAAAAAAAAAAAAAAAAATACTAAAATGAGCTCTAACATGGAAATTAAGCGTTTCCGGACACATGTCCACATAACACATTTTCTTTCTTTGTGTGTGAGGAATGTTTCCTGGACGTTTGGCAGTACCTTTTTGTAACACCCTGTATTATCTATTGTCTGTGGGCAAAAGTCTGGATGTGGTTTTTAAGCGGTTTTCCACATGCAACTAGGTGAATACCGGGTTGGTAGACAAATTGCGCCTAAGTTACACGACGAATAAATATTTACAGAAAAAATGTACACTTTCATATATACAGGGTGATTGTTCAACTGTGTAAGAACTCCAGGTAATCATGGAGGAGATGATATGGAAAAAAAAGGTTGAATGAATTTATCTCTTAACATGCATGGTTTCTATGCTAGACACCATTATTGATTGGTGTTTAGTTATAGAGACTGCTAAAACGTGCTGCACCATGCACGGTTTCCTCCTAGAGGTAGGTGCTGTTATTCATACGTCATGCCTAGGGCCCTCTCCTGCGACGGATGACAAATCCTGGAATCGTAGTTGCCTGGTGAGTAAACCAGTGACAAACCTGCTCCTGATGTGGAAAGTCTGTCGCTAGTAAGCCCTGCAGAACAAATTCTGTCTAAGAGCTTCTTCTTTCCTGTTAAAATTATTGCGATGTTTATAGATCTCGATTGCTTCCTTCTCTATATGTGCGGGCATGGTAGTGCGACGTTTTTGAGATGACACTAGTCTCATTAAATTAAATTTCGTGGTTGCCTTCCTGCAACCAGCTTTGCGAAAGAAGCGGCAACATTTTCTGCGGAATTTGTCATTCACAAAGGGGGGACGACTGGGGGGGGGGGGGGGGAACACTCTCCATGACAACTGTTACTACCACTATCAGAAGTGGTAAATGTGGCCTCGTCTCTGAGTAGGACAATGAGTGTTGTCTTCAACTTTCATATTCTCCGTGGGGCGTTGCTCACTGCTAATTAAAAGCCAGCTAGGTGGTGTCGATATATCAATGACACTTTTGTGGTATGGACACACGGTGCATATGAATTAAATGCCTTCTTAACGCATCTCAACGGTATGAACCCCAGAATACAATTTACAATGGAAACGGAGAGCAACAGGCAGCTGAATTTTCTCGATGTGTCTGTATTCAAGCACGTGGACGGGACGTTGAGCCACAAGATCTACAGGAAGGCTACTCATACTGACCGTTACCTGCATAAAGACTCTAACCACCATCCCAGACAATAAAGAGGTGTGGTTAAAACATTGGTCGACAGGGCGCATAAAAATTGTGAACCTACTTATTTAAAAGATGAGTTGGAGCATTTACGATCCACCTTCCAGAAGAACGGTTATTCTAACAAAGAAATAGACAGAGCCCTTCGTCCCAGGGAGAAAGTCAATGTCAACAAGGAACAACAACCGCCCAAGGGGAAAGTTTTTCTTCCGTTCATAAGTAAGGTTACAGACCGTATTGGAAAAGAGCTGGACAAGTATGGGCCGGCCGCGGTGGCCGAGGTGACTGAGGCGCTCCAGTCACGGTCAGCACGGCCACTACGGTCGGGGGTTCGAAGCCCCCCTCGGGCATGGATATTTGTGCCGTCCTAGTTCGTAAGTAGTTCATAAGTAGTTTGTAAGTTTAGGGACTGATGACCCCGTAGTTAAGTCCCATAAGCTTAACAAACATTTGAACATTTGACAAGTATGGGGTAGAAACCATTTTCAGACCTACGAAGAAGATAAAGGAATATTTAAGATCTGCAACATGTACGACATCCGTTAAATACACGAGGTGTATATAAAATTCCCTGTAGCTGTGGTTCAGTATACATTGGAAATACAAAAAGAAGCGTCAACACTTGTTGGTCGAGCATAAAAGGAATTGCCGCTTGGGGCACACGGAGAAATCAGCAGTAGCGGAACATGTATACCAAGAAGGCAACCACGAAATTCAAAAACTTCGCACTATCATGCGCGCACATATAGAGAAGCAATCGAAATCTATAAACATCGCAATAATTTTAACAGGGAAGAGGAAGCTGTTAAATCAGACAGAATTTGGACTTCTGCTTTACACCAGGGGAATGACAATCGATTCTTCTCTGCTAAGAGTGTTGGCAATACCAGAGATAGTGTCGTAGCCGACATCACGTGATGTCTTGTGGTGCCCTCTGCATCGTCTATATATAGGACGCTACTTCAAGTTCTCATCGCAGTTCGCCACTCTACCTCTGAAGATGTGTTCCGCAGCCGAAGATGAAACGTTAGGGGAGAGTTTTACAAATCGACCACGGCTTATGAGCCCGAAAGTTTTAAATGAAGTTGACATCGGCCGTGAAAGCTTACATTGTATGATCAAATATAGGAAAATTTCCTGTATTTTTGGTAAGTCTTCTCCCATTAAAACTTTATTAAAAAATTGCACGAATTATTTCTAAAGTTCTCGTCGTGACATATTTTAGTATCTGGATGATCCTGATGTAATATTGTTTTTCGTTTTTTGTAACTCTTCCTTCACCTCGTCTTCATCAATATCTTTTATTGTGTCTTCTCCTCATTCTTCGCCACATAATTTACTAACGAAATTAAGTATATTTTCCGTCAATAAGTCGCTGTAGTAATTTATCCGTGCATCAGGTTTTTGGATTTACAATCTTATTCTTTCACCTTAAGCAGCACGTAGCGCAACTCCGATCAATAACAACAGGCCGGAAGTCTGACCTCAGTTTTGCGTAAACAGAACGAATAATATTTATGGGGCGTTTCAGGAAATGGGTCAATCGAGGAAGTAGATGTGCTTATATCTCTATAGTTACTGCTTGCTTTTTTCCTTTCTTGTAGATCAAAATTCAAATGTTTGTAAATCTATCGGACCAAACTGCGTGGCCATCAGTCCGTAGCTTACAAACTACTTAAACCTAGGTAAACTAACCTAAGGACAACACACACACACCCATGCCCCTGGGGGGACTCGAACCTCCACGGCGAGCAACCGCGCGCTCCGCAGCGAGACGCTTTAGACCGCTCGGCTACTCCACCGCCGCTCTTGTAGATCAAAGAAATATAGAAAAATTTCCTGTATTTTTTGGTAAATCTTCTGCCATTAAAACTTTATTTAAAAAATTGCAGGAATTACTTCTAAAGTTCTCGTCGTGACATATTTTAGTACTTGGATGGTCCTGATGCAATATAGTTTTTCGTTTTTTATAATTCTTCCTTCTCCTCGTTTACATCAATATCTTTTATTGTCTCATCTCCTCGTTCTTCACTACAAAGTTGACTAACGAAATGTAGTATATTTTCCGTCAATAAATCGCTGTAGTAATCTATCCGTGCATCAGGTTTTTGGATTTACAATCTTATTCTTTCACCCATGGCCCCCACATTCGGTTGCGGGCCCTAGACCCAGAATCAGAGACGGGCTCTTCCACTGTCTATTTTTACGGTTGTGTGCAGTAGTTTGTAATTGCAAGTTTATATCTTAATCATGATCTTTCTAGAATTTACTATAACTTGTTGTATCAAGGTACAAATTCATGGTAATTATTTTTCTTAAAATCGAGACTTTACTTACAATGGCCACAGCAGCCCCGTAGTCATAAAATGGTTTTGAGGACCGGGGGGGGGGGGGGATCAGCCAAGTTAGCCAATTATGACGTATATTCTAACTTGCGAAGCTTTAGAACACAAGCTGAAGTAAAGGCGCAGATAAATATCAATAGAGACAATATTAAATTTTATTCAATACAAATCTCGAAGGAGCAACCTCAATTCCTTTTGAATCCAAGGCAGAAGGAACATCAAACTGCTGCCCCAACGGCATGACTTGAGAACGAATCCCTTAGCGATAGGACAACCAGAGTAAAATGGGCAAAGGAACTAATTATATCACGTTTCTATAGCTGCTATCTAGTCTACTTGGCATTTAATAATAGAAGGATCGCATGTAAGCTACTGCGTATATGAACCTCTGAGGCCAAATTGGCACCATGCAGTTTTATTGCTTATACGGCCAGATTGTGGAAGTTAATTCAGTGTAACCATCATATGTGCTTTTATTGATTTTTAACAATGGAAGATCCAGATTGGAATGTTGATAATATGAGAATAGCTAGTAACTCACCATGAAGATGATCTCTAAGCTGCCAACGAACTCATATTCACATTCATACAACTTGCAAATTTTCGGTCATAACCTTCATCAGAAAAGATCACACACAATCACTCAGGCATAACTCATCCGTACATGACCACCATCCCCAGCTTCGCTACCGCAGTACGGCCTTGTTGTCGCATATTGAAACAACAAGGAGACAACAGGTGGGTTTATTTCACACACAGTATCGCAAGGAACATGCATAAAATACAGAGAAACGCTATGAGGAGCCAAATTGGCCCCTTCGGTCCTTCTAGGTAGTAATCTTAATATTTAGGAATCTATTTGACGTAGAACACTCTAAAAAAGCTGCACAATTGATTTGATTTGATTTTTTCAGGGAAGCCAAAACAGTCTTGGTCCAACCCGCCACTGCCCGCACCGAAACTGAGTTTATTGTGCGGTATCGCTCCCTGTATGTCTAGTAAAGCCAACCAATGCCCTTGAACAGTGCAAGGAGTCCTTTTACCAGTTCTTTATTAGACACAATTTCTTTGGGTCTGATTGTCCGAAATGTTCTGTGCCTTCTACTCTCCAATGCAATGCATTCGAAGATCAGATGTGATGCAGTTTCATCACCGTCATCACAGATCCTACATTTAGGATCCTCTTCTGTTATTCCCATTGTATGTAGGTGTTTTTTGAAATTTCCATGGCCTGTCAGCAATCCAACCATGAGTCTAACTCTCTCCTCTTCAGACCCAGGATTGCAGAGCTTCTTTTAAAACATGGCTTTGGCATCATTACCTTGCCATGTTTTTGTTGGTGGACTTTGGTCCAGTATTCTACGTGATGTCTTCTGAGCCAGTTACGTAGCTCCAATTTGATCATTGCCTCGGAGATTGTCAGGACAGGTTCCGGTCCAATAAATGGAGACTCTGCCCCCATCCTGGCTAATCTGTGGGCATGTTCGTTGCCACTGATCCCCGAGTGGCCAGGGACCCACAATAGGTTTACTCTATTGCTTTCCCCTAGCTCCACCAGAACCCTGTGAATTTTAGACCTTGTCGCAGGAGCTGCCAGTGATCTCAGGGCTGCCTGGCTGTCTGAATAGATATAGATGCTACGATCTTTGTAGCACCTACGCAAATTTTCCTCCACACACTGCTACACAATACTTTGATCACCTTAGTGAATACACACAATTCCAATCAATGGCAATAACTAAGAGCATCAATCGATGTAATCGTTTAAGTTAAGCGGTTTATCATACATATCTAGTGCAATCGCCTGTAGAATCTTCTAAAATTTCGTTGGGTTAAAATATTCAACATGTTTTTTTGGTACGTTTTTAAATTCAGTAACCAAACAATTGAATCATTTGTGGCTGGGATATGACCCCTTCAGCACCGGGCCCTGGACCTATGGGTCCACCCAGCCCCACCCTTGTGGGGCCTTGCTTTCACCTTAGGCAGCACGTAGCGCAACTCCGATGAATAAAAACAGGCCGGAAGTGTGACCTCAGTTCTGCGTAAACAGAACGACTAATATTTATGGGGCGTCTCAGGAAATGGGTCAATCGAGGAAGTAGATGTACGTATATCTCTATAGTTACTGCATTCTTTTTTCCTTTCTTGTAGATCAAAGAAATATAGAAAAATTTCCTGTATTTTTAGTAAATCTTCCCCCATTAAAACTTTATTAAAAATTGCACGAATTATTTCTAATGTTCTCGGCGTGGCATATTTTAGTATCTGGATAGTCCTGATGCAATATTGTTTTTCGTTTTTTTATAATTCTTCCCTCTCCTCGTTCACATCAATACCTTTTATTAAACTTTCTGGCAGATTAAAATTGTGTGCCGGAGCCGAGACTCAAACCTGGTCCCAGATCGAGTCCCGGCTCCGGCACTCAATTTTAATCTGCCAGGAAGTTACATATCAGCGCACACTCCGCTGCTGAGTGAAAGTTCATTCTGGAAACATCCCTTAGGCTGTGGCTAATCTATGTCTCCCCATATCCTTTCTTCCAGGAGTGCTAGTCTTGCATGGTTCGCAGGAGAGCTTCTGTGAAGTTCGGAAAGTAGGAGGCGAGGTACTGGCGGAAGTAATGTTGTGATGCGGCATTGTGAGTCGTGTCGGGATAGCACAGTCGGTAGTGAAATTGCTCGCGAGAAGGCAAATGTCCCAGGTTCGAGTCCCGGCTCCGGCACTCAATTTTAATCTGCCAGGAAGTTTCATATCAGCGCACACTCCGCTGCAGAGTGAAAGTTTCATTCTGGAAACATCGCTTAGGCTGTGGCTAAGCCATGTCTCCACCATATCCTTTCTTCAAGGAGTGCTAGTCTTGCATGGTTCGCAGGAGAGCTTCTGTGAAGTTTGGAAAGTAGGAGGCGAGGTACTGGCGGAAGTAAAGTTGTGAGGCGGCATCGTGAGTCGTGTCGGGATAGCACAGTCGGTAGTGAAATTGCTCGCGAGAAGGCAAATGTCCCAGGTTCGAGTCCCGGCTCCGGCACTCAATTTTAATCAGCCAGGAAGTTTCATATCAGCGCACACTCCGCTGCAGAGTGAAAGTTTCATTCTGGAAACATCCCTTAGGCTGTGGCTAAGCCATGTCTCCACCATATCCTTTCTTCAAGGAGTGCTAGTCTTGCATGGTTCGCAGGAGAGCTTCTGTGAAGTTTGGAAAGTAGGAGGCGAGGTACTGGCGGAAGTAAAGTTGTGATGCGGCAATGTGAGTCGTGTCGGGATAGCACAGTCGGTAGTGAAATTGCTCGCGAGAAGGCAAATGTCCTAGGTTCGAGTCCCGGCTCCAGCACTCAATTTTAATCTGCCAGGAAATTTCATATCAGCGCACACTCCGCTGCAGAGTGAAGTTTCATTCTGGAAACATCCCTTAGGCTGTGGCTAAGCCATGTCTCCACCATATCCTTTCTTCCAGGAATGCTAGTCTTGCGTGTTTGCAGGAGAGCTTCTGTGAAGTTTGGAAAGTAGGAGACGAGGTACTGGTGGAAGTAAAGTTGTGAGCCGGCATCGTGAGTCGTGTCGGGATAGCACAGTCGGTAGTGAAATTGCTCGCGAGAAGGCAAATGTCCCAGGTTCGAGTCCCGGCTCCGGCACTCAATTTTAATCTGCCAGGAAGTTTCATATCAGCGCACACTCCGCTGCAGAGTGAAAGTTTCATTCTGGAAACATCCCTTAGGCTGTGGGTAAGCCATGTATCCACCATATCCTTTCTTCTAGGAGTGCTAGTCTTGCATGGTTCGCAGGAGAGCTTCTGTGAAGTTCGGAAAGTAGGAGGCGAGGTACTGGCGGAAGTAAAGTTGTTTTGCGGCATTGTGAGTCGTGTCGGGATAGCACAGTGGTAGTGAAATTGCTCGCGAGAAGGCAAATGTCCCAGGTTCGAGTCCCGGCTCCGGCACTCAATTTTAATCTGCCAGGAAGTTTCATATCAGCGCACACTCCGCTGCTGAGTGAAAGTTCATTCTGGAAACATCCCTTAGGCTGTGGCTAAGCCATGTCTCCACCATATCCTATCTTCCAGGAGTGCTAGTCTTGCATGGTTCGCAGGAGAGCTTCTGTGAAGTTCGGAAAGTAGGAGGCGAGGTACTGGCGGAAGTAAAGTTGTGATGCGGCATTGTGAGTCGTGTCGGGATAGCACAGTCGGGAGTGAAATTGCTCACGAGAAGGCAAATGTCCCAGGTTCGAGTCCCGGCTCCGGCACTCAATTTTAATCTGCCAGGAAGTTTCATATCAGCGCACACTCCGCTGCCGAGTGAAGTTTCATTCTGGAAACATCCCTTAGGCTGTGGCTAAGCCATGTCTCCACCATATCCTTTCTTCCAGGAATGCTAGTCTTGCGTGTTTGCAGGAGAGCTTCTGTGAAGTTCGGAAAGTAGGAGGCGAGGTACTGGCGGAAGTAAAGTTGTGATGCGGCAATGTGAGTCGTGTCGGGATAGCACAGTCGGTAGTGAAATTGCTCGCGAGATGGCAAATGTCCCAGGTTCGAGTCCCGGCTCCGGCACTCAATTTTAATCTGCCAGGAAGTTTCATATCAGCGCACACTCCGCTGCCGAGTGAAGTTTCATTCTGGAAACATCCCTTAGGCTGTGGCTAAGCCATGTCTCCACCATATCCTTTCTTCCAGGAGTGCTAGTCTTGCATGGTTCGCAGGAGAGCTTCTGTGAAGTTCGGAAAGTAGGAGGCGAGGTACTGGCGGAAGTAAAGTTGTGATGCGGCAATGTGAGTCGTGTCGGGATAGCACAGTCGGTAGTGAAATTGCTCGCGAGAAGGCAAATGTCCCAGGTTCTAGACCCGGTTCTGGCACACAATTTTAATTTGCCAGGAAGATTCATATCAGCGCACACTCCGCTGCAGAGTGAAAGTTTCATTCTGGAAACATCCCTTAGGCTGTGGCTAATCCATGTCTCCACCATATCCTTTCTTCCAGGAATGCTAGTCTTGCGTGTTTGCAGGAGAGCTTCTGTGAAGTTTGGAAAGTAGGAGACGAGGTACTGGTGGAAGTAAAGTTGTGAGCCGGCATCGTGAGTCGTGTCGGGATAGCACAGTCGGTAGTGCAATTGCTCGCGAGAAGGCAAATGACCCAGGTTCGAGTCCCGGCTCCGGCACTCAATTTTAATCTGCCAGGAAGTTTCATATCAGCGCACACTCCGCTGCAGAGTGAAGTTTCATTCTGGAAACATCCCTTAGGCTGTGGCTAAGCCATGTCTCCACCATATCCTTTCTTCCAGGAATGCTAGTCTTGTGTGTTTGCAGGAGAGCTTCTGTGAAGTTTGGAAAGTAGGAGACGAGGTACTGATGGAAGTAAAGTTGTGAGCCGGCATCGTGAGTCGTGTCGGGATAGCACAGTCGGTAGTGAAATTGCTCGCGAGAAGGCAAATGTCCCAGGTTCGAGTCCCGGCTCCGGCACTCAATTTTAATCTGCCAGGAAGTTTCATATCAGCGCACACTCCGCTGCAGAGTGAAGTTTCATTCTGGAAACATCCCTTAGGCTGTGGCTAAGCCATGTCTCCACCATATCCTTTCTTCCAGGAGTGCTAGTCTTGCATGGTTCGCAGGAGAGCTTCTGTGAAGTTCGGAAAGTAGGAGGCGAGGTACTGGCGGAAGTAAAGTTGTGATGCGGCAATGTGAGTCGTGTCGGGATAGCACAGTCGGTAGTGAAATTGCTCGCGAGAAGGCAAATGTCCCAGGTTCTAGACCCGGTTCTGGCACACAATTTTAATTTGCCAGGAAGATTCATATCAGCGCACACTCCGCTGCAGAGTGAAGTTTCATTCTGGAAACATCCCTTAGGCTGTGGCTAAGCCATGTCTCCACCATATCCTTTCTTCCAGGAATGCTAGTCTTGTGTGTTTGCAGGAGAGCTTCTGTGAAGTTTGGAAAGTAGGAGACGAGGTACTGATGGAAGTAAAGTTGTGAGCCGGCATCGTGAGTCGTGTCGGGATAGCACAGTCGGTAGTGAAATTGCTCGCGAGAAGGCAAATGTCCCAGGTTCGAGTCCCGGCTCCGGCACTCAATTTTAATCTGCCAGGAAGTTTCATATCAGCGCACACTCCGCTGCAGAGTGAAGTTTCATTCTGGAAACATCCCTTAGGCTGTGGCTAAGCCATGTCTCCACCATATCCTTTCTTCCAGGAGTGCTAGTCTTGCATGGTTCGCAGGAGAGCTTCTGTGAAGTTCGGAAAGTAGGAGGCGAGGTACTGGCGGAAGTAAAGTTGTGATGCGGCAATGTGAGTCGTGTCGGGATAGCACAGTCGGTAGTGAAATTGCTCGCGAGAAGGCAAATGTCCCAGGTTCTAGACCCGGTTCTGGCACACAATTTTAATTTGCCAGGAAGATTCATATCAGCGCACACTCCGCTGCAGAGTGAAAGTTTCATTCTGGAAACATCCCTTAGGCTGTGGCTAATCCATGTCTCCACCATATCCTTTCTTCCAGGAATGCTAGTCTTGCATGGTTCGCAGGAGAGCTTCTGTGAAGTTCGGAAAGTAGGAGGCGAGGTACTGGCGGAAGTAAAGTTGTGATGCGGCATTGTGAGTCGTGTCGGGATATTACAGTCGGTAGTGAAATTGCTCGCGAGAAGGCAAATGTCCCATGTTCTAGACCCGGTTCTGGCACACAATTTTAATTTGACAGGAAGATTCATATCAGCGCACACTCCGCTGCAGAGTGAAAGTTTCATTCTGGAAACATACCTTAGGCTGTGGCTAAGCCATGTCTCCACCATATCCTTTCTTCCAGGAATGCTAGTCTTGCGTGTTTGCAGGAGAGCTTCTGTGAAGTTTGGAAAGTAGGAGACGAGGTACTGGTGGAAGTAAAGTTGTGAGCCGGCATCGTGAGTCGTGTCGGGATAGCACAGTCGGTAGTGAAATTGCTCGCGAGAAGGCAAATGTCCCAGGTTCGAGTCCCGGCTCCGGCACTCAATTTTAATCTGCCAGGAAGTTTCATATCAGCGCACACTCCGCTGCAGAGTGAAGTTTCATTCTGGAAACATCCCTTAGGCTGTGGCTAAGCCATGTCTCCACCATATCCTTTCTTCCAGGAGTGCTAGTCTTGCATGGTTCGCAGGAGAGCTTCTGTGAAGTTCGGAAAGTAGGAGGCGAGGTACTGGCGGAAGTAAAGTTGTGATGCGGCATTGTGAGTCGTGTCGGGATAGCACAGTCGGGAGTGAAATTGCTCACGAGAAGGCAAATGTCCCAGGTTCGAGTCCCGGCTCCGGCACTCAATTTTAATCTGCCAGGAAGTTTCATATCAGCGCACACTCCGCTGCCGAGTGAAGTTTCATTCTGGAAACATCCCTTAGGCTGTGGCTAAGCCATGTCTCCACCATATCCTTTCTTCCAGGAATGCTAGTCTTGCGTGTTTGCAGGAGAGCTTCTGTGAAGTTCGGAAAGTAGGAGGCGAGGTACTGGCGGAAGTAAAGTTGTGATGCGGCAATGTGAGTCGTGTCGGGATAGCACAGTCGGTAGTGAAATTGCTCGCGAGATTGCAAATGTCCCAGGTTCGAGTCCCGGCTCCGGCACTCAATTTTAATCTGCCAGGAAGTTTCATATCAGCGTACACTCCGCTGCAGAGTGAAGTTTCATTCTGGAAACATCCCTTAGGCTGTGGCTAAGCCATGTCTCCACCATATCCTTTCTTCCAGGAGTGCTAGTCTTGCATGGTTCGCAGGAGAGCTTCTGTGAAGTTCGGAAAGTAGGAGGCGAGGTACTGGCGGAAGTAAAGTTGTGATGCGGCAATGTGAGTCGTGTCGGGATAGCACAGTCGGTAGTGAAATTGCTCGCGAGAAGGCAAATGTCCCAGGTTCTAGACCCGGTTCTGGCACACAATTTTAATTTGCCAGGAAGATTCATATCAGCGCACACTCCGCTGCAGAGTGAAAGTTTCATTCTGGAAACATCCCTTAGGCTGTGGCTAATCCATGTCTCCACCATATCCTTTCTTCCAGGAATGCTAGTCTTGCGTGTTTGCAGGAGAGCTTCTGTGAAGTTTGGAAAGTAGGAGACGAGGTACTGGTGGAAGTAAAGTTGTGAGCCGGCATCGTGAGTCGTGTCGGGATAGCACAGTCGGTAGTGAAATTGCTCGCGAGAAGGCAAATGACCCAGGTTCGAGTCCCGGCTCCGGCACTCAATTTTAATCTGCCAGGAAGTTTCATATCAGCGCACACTCCGCTGCAGAGTGAAGTTTCATTCTGGAAACATCCCTTAGGCTGTGGCTAAGCCATGTCTCCACCATATCCTTTCTTCCAGGAGTGCTAGTCTTGCATGGTTCGCAGGAGAGCTTCTGTGAAGTTCGGAAAGTAGGAGGCGAGGTACTGGCGGAAGTAAAGTTGTGATGCTGCAATGTGAGTCGTGTCGGGATAGCACAGTCGGTAGTGAAATTGCTCGCGAGAAGGCAAATGTCCCAGGTTCTAGACCCGGTTCTGGCACACAATTTTAATTTGCCAGGAAGATTCATATCAGCGCACACTCCGCTGCAGAGTGAAGTTTCATTCTGGAAACATCCCTTAGGCTGTGGCTAAGCCATGTCTCCACCATATCCTTTCTTCCAGGAATGCTAGTCTTGTGTGTTTGCAGGAGAGCTTCTGTGAAGTTTGGAAAGTAGGAGACGAGGTACTGATGGAAGTAAAGTTGTGAGCCGGCATCGTGAGTCGTGTCGGGATAGCACAGTCGGTAGTGAAATTGCTCGCGAGAAGGCAAATGTCCCAGGTTCGAGTCCCGGCTCCGGCACTCAATTTTAATCTGCCAGGAAGTTTCATATCAGCGCACACTCCGCTGCAGAGTGAAGTTTCATTCTGGAAACATCCCTTAGGCTGTGGCTAAGCCATGTCTCCACCATATCCTTTCTTCCAGGAGTGCTAGTCTTGCATGGTTCGCAGGAGAGCTTCTGTGAAGTTCGGAAAGTAGGAGGCGAGGTACTGGCGGAAGTAAAGTTGTGAGGCGGCATTGTTAGTCGTGTCGGGATAGCACAGTCGGTAGTGAAATTGCTCGCGAGAAGGCAAATGTCCCAGGTTCGAGTCCCGGCTCCGGCACTCAATTTTAATCTGCCAGGAAGTTTCATATCAGCGCACACTCCGCTGCAGAGTGAAAGTTCGTTCTGGAATATCTTTTATTGTCTTATCTTCTCATTCTTCACTACAAAATTGACTAACGAAATTTAGTTTATTTTCCGCCAATAAATCGCTGTAGTAATCTACAGCAGTACGTAGCGCAACTCCGACGAATAACAACAGGCCGGAAGTGTGACCTCAGTTTTGCGTAAACAGAACGACTAATATTTATGGGGCGTCTCAGGAAATGGGTCAATCGAGGAATCGCTCAGGGCCGAGATTGGAGAACGTGCCGGCCAGTCCACGCCGGCTCGCCCGCTATAGCAGACAGACAGATAGGGATCTACCTGCTGCTAGAGTCACGCCGCCCCGTCACCGGAAGTGGGGCCCTATGGGCACGCCTGCCGGAGGAAGTGCGCCGTGCCGAGTCTCTGGGCGACCATTATTGGCGAGCGAGCGCGCCAGTAATTGCGCACTGGCGCGCCAGTCGCGGCCGATGCGTATCTGGCTGTGTGGGCGCTGTAAACCTTGGGCCACTTCGGCGGGGACCCTCCTCCACAAGGAGACGCTGGTAGCTGGTAGCGCCAGGGTTGTCAGAGACGGCCAGTTGTCGGCACTATGGAGGTAGCACGTCGCCCTTCTTTGTGGCATTCAGTCCCAAGACTGGCGTTGTGTGGTTTCCGGACACTTACAAACCAGACCAATCGCAGCCCTGGACACTAGGGGCCTCACCTTCTCTGGAGGGTCGGGCGGCCTCGCCTCCCCACCCCTCTGGGCGGCGTCACAGCCTGTCCACACACTGGCGAACGTGTAACCTCAAGCCGGTCAAACACAAGTCCCTATGTCTTCGGCACTTCAGGATTTGGAACACCTGAGAACTGTATCCCGCAAAAATGGGTACTCAAAGTGCCAGATTCAGCGGGCTCTCCGCCCAACCACTACAGCACGTGTCGAAACGGATGAAACCACGAGGGAGGCTGTGGCACTGCGTTTATTCCATATACCGGCGCACTCTCGGGGAAGGTCACCCGCATTTTGAAAAAACACCAGGTTGGAACTGTTTTTTGTCCGCCGAATAAAATTCGTGCACTGGTAGGGAGCGCCAAAGATGATTTCAGTTTGAGGAAGGCCGGCGTGTATGATTCCGTGTCAGTGTGGAAAGATATTGGACAGACGATGCGTACCGTCGAGGATCGATGCGTTGAGCACCAGAGGCACACACGATTGATGTGTCCAAGCAAGTCGGCGGTCGCTGAACATTCTTTGCCGGAGAATCACGCGATGGAGTATGAACGCACTAGGATTCTGGTACAGACGTCGAGATACTGGGACTGCGTCGTTAGAGAGTCCACTGAAATTCGCACAAGCGACGACCTCATAAACCGTGACTGTGGCTATAATCGTAACAAAGCTTGGGAACCAGCGATTGGG
This sequence comes from Locusta migratoria, assembly GCA_026315105.1. Taxonomy (NCBI): domain Eukaryota; kingdom Metazoa; phylum Arthropoda; class Insecta; order Orthoptera; family Acrididae; genus Locusta; species Locusta migratoria. Next base: position 661,650,102 of record CM048746.1, read on the forward strand.
TTAGTTAAGAGTAAATCTAGCAAACGTAACGAAGTGACGATCACGGCGGACAGAGCCCTCACACCGACGTCATCTCAGACGCCGTCGCAATCGGTTCCCCTGCGCGACCGCAGCGCGGGACGCGGACCGCGGAGGGGTCGCTCTGCGGGCGGAGGGTGTTTAAATCGCCCGCTACCGGGCTAGAACCCAGGTCCCTTCGAGCCGTTGTACCGTGCGGATCTCCGTGCCGGCAGTACACCCGTGGATATTTCGATTATCAAATACGTCGGGAGAAACTCAAGGGAAAAAAAGTACTGTCAGACGGAAAACACATCAGTGGTCCAGATCGCCTTACAAAAAATTAAATTGATTCTTTGACTCAATATTATGGACTGGACAATAATCCAATAATCAGAAATGTAGGAGATTTGCAGAACATGAGATGACCTGTTTCACAGAGTGGATTCACAGAGTGACAAAAGATTAAACCCCAGCACTGTTTATGTCCAAAAGGGGAAGATTTGTGGTGCAAGTACTGGTTGAGCAATGCTACAGGCATACAACATCCCCACAAGCATTCCTTACCACTTGCTTGTTAATCTCTGTGTATGAAAGGCAATGTCCCGACTGACTGGCTGGCAGATTGACTGACTCATCATCGCCCAGCCCAAACCACTGAAGATAGAAACTTGAAATTTGTACAGGATGTTGATATTACTCTGTAGGCGTCATTTAAGAAGCGATTTTTCGATATTTCGTCCGAAAGGTGGTGAAATAGGGGATAAAAAGTTTTTTGAAAATACGTAACTATTTAGGCAATTTTGAACCTAGAATTACAAAAAATAATATTTGCGTACTTGGTTGGAATTTAAAAGACACATGTTGGGGTATTTTTCGAAATTCAGCTATTAAAGGGTGCCATAGGGGATTAGAAGTAGTAAAATGAAATGTTCAAATGTTTGTAAATCTTAGGAGACTTAACTAGGGGTCATCAGTCCCTAAGGCTTGAAAACTAATTAAACTTAGACTAACTTACGCTAAGGACAACACAAACACCCATGCCCGAGGGGCGAATCGAACCCCCAACGGCTAACAGCAGCGCGCACCGCAGCATGGCGCCTCAATACGCACGGCCATTCTGCCGAGGCTACAAGTAGTATCACAACATTTCATTATGATAGTACTTAAGCTATATCAATGAAAATTTACGAGGCGCGTCCAGAAAGTAAGTTCCGTTTGGTAAAAATATGAAATTGAACACAGATACAGAAGAAATTTTTATTGCACAAAACTCTACAACTCTTAAACTACTTTTCCACATAACTGCCAAAATTTTGCAGGCATTTGTCATAGCGTGGCACCAGGTTTTGTATACCTTCTTCATAGAAATCTGCCGCCTGTGTCTTCAACCAGTTGGAAACAGTTTCTTTCAGCTCGTCGTCATTGGTGAAGTGATGACCGCCAAGGAAAGACTTGAGATGTAAGAACAGACGAAATTCGCTAGGAGCGAGGTCAGGGCTGTACGGAGAATGGTCAAACACGTCCCAGCCAAATCCCTGTAGGAGGTTTTTCGTCACATTTGCAGTGTGTGGTCGTGCGTTGTCGTGAAGCAAAACAACACCTTTTGATAGCAGTCCCAGGCGCTTATTCTGAATTGCACGGCGCAATTTCCGAAGTGTCTCACAATAAGCATCTGCTTTGATTGTTTGACCACGCGGTAAGAAGTCAATGAGTAGGATGCCTTCCCAGTCCTAGAACACTGTGCACATCATTTTCCAAGGTGTCATGATTTGCTTCGGCTTTACCTTTGGTGGGGATGAAGTGTGCCTCCATTCCATTGACTGCCGCTTACTCTCAGAGGTGTCGTAAGAAACCCACGTTTCATCTCCTGTGACTATCCGTCTCAGAAATTCTTCGCCGCTTTCAGCATAACGGATAAAAAAACTCAAGTGCACTGCTCATCCGTCATATTTCGTGTTCCTAAGTGAGAATCTTTAGTACCCAACGTGAGCAAAGTTTACGGAATTTCATTTGTTTGGTAACAATTTCAAGCATCAGTGATCGTGAAATTTGGGGGAAGTCCGTAGCGAGAGCACTAATTGTAAACCTACGGTTTTCCTGGATTTTGTCATCAATCCCTTGAATCAGTTCTTCTGTAATCAAAGGTGGACGCCCACTTCGTTCTTCGTCGTGCACATCACTACGCCCGCCATTGAACTGTCGGACCCATCTTCTCACCATCGAATCACTAATCGCATTTGGTCCGTAAACATCGCAAATTTGCCGATAAATTTCACTTGGTTTCACTTTCCTCGCATTCAGAAACCGAATCACCGACCTGATATCACAGGCGGTGGGATTTTCAATTAACGCCGACATTTCAAACGAGCACAACAAAGCGTACGTTAGTGACAGCGATCTCCAAATGGCGCACGTTCTTCTCCTTGATACACATCGTCTACAGCGCATGTGCGGAACTGCAGTCGCAGCGCTGCAGCGGAGATAAATTGAAACGGAACTTACTTTCTGGACGCGCCTCGTATATTAAGAGGGAGAAACTACAGGTGCAGACCAAATAGCCTACGCATGCGAATCAGCGGGCGTTAGGCTAGTCCTATATATAGGGATTTGGCAAATAAAAACCTACTTAGAAAATGTATGCATGGTTGATGAAGAGTTCTCGGGCTTCGCCTAGAAGGTGATGAGTATGACACTCGTCGGATCGCCGGCCACGGTGGCCGAGCGTTCAAAAATGTTCAAATGTTTGTAAATCTATCGGACCAAACTGCGTGGTCATCAGTCCGTAGCTTACAAACTACTTAAACCTAGGTAAACTAACGTTAGGACAACAAGCACACACGTGCCCCAGGGAGGACTCGAACCTCCACGGCGAGCAACCGCGCGCTCCGCAGCGAGACGCTTTAGACCGCTCGACTACTCCACCGCGGCTGCCGAGCGTTCTGCGGCGCGCCAGTCACGCTCTGCACGGCCACAGAGGTCGGGGATTCGAATCCCCCCACCTCGGGCATGGATATTTGTGCCGTCCTTAGTAGTAGCTAGATCATAAGTAGTTTGTAAGTTTAGGGAGTGATACCCCGTAGTAGAGTGCCATAAGCTCTACGAACATTTGAACTCGTCGAAATGTCGCGGTTAGAAGAGACTGCCACCTGGCTGGAAGCTCGAGAACTGTTCATCAGTTAAATACACCGGGAAAGCATACATTCACATGTATGCATGGTCTCTCGCAGAATGCAAATGAAAGCTTCAGCCGCTGTATATGGGAGAGAATGTCCGAAAAGTTTCTTGTTTGGCTGACAGTGTGGAAGATTGGTGTAATGGATGCAGTAATAACATTCAATGACGGTGCAGTTTCAAGGATCAATGTTATGAACAAATTGAGCATCCAGACGGGAAGGAGTGTGGCTTCAGCTTTAATTGCTATTGATAAGCGGCGGGTAACTGAAGCAGAAATAGCTGCAGAAGCTGCTACCAAGGAGGGTTGGATAAAGGAAAGAATGAAGGGAAAGAGTATGGAGCATAAGGAAACAAGAGGATAACTACTGGAGTATGCAGCTGGAATGTTAAAATCAGCATAGTGATAAGTTAATAAATGCATAATTATTTTTTTAAATGGCTTGGTCGCAATACACTTTATTTCATGATTACGCGTTTTAATAACATCATCAGATCTGTGGCATAAATAATAGAAGACCATTACATTTCGGAAGTTTACAGTTCCTAATCACAACATTCACAAGGAGAACAAACACATTATATGCACATATACTTACAAACTTTTTTAACGATGGGAATTAAAATATATCTTACAAGGAAAGTACTTGGGCTCGAAAAAACACATATACATCAAAATCGTACGATATATAATGTAAAGATCCCTTATTGCACTAGTGATACTCCCGCATCTGCAAAACTCTGCAGTCGTCCGTTAGAGGCCTCTGCGTGTGCCATGCCGCATTGCACTTTGACCTGTCGGTTCGCCAGTAGGGACGGTGCAATGTGCCTCCGAAGTTGCGTTTTGTGATGTTATTAATGTGGTGAAGCGTCAAATGCGGCGATTGATAATCAATCCAGCTAATGTATTGCGATTAGTTGAGATGAAGTTACGAAGAACCCGTCTTCGTGAAGATGGTATTAGTGTAGAAGATGAATCATTTGCATGCTTTCTCGTATCTGTTATGGTACAGAAATATGAGCATAAGTTCGTTACTGTTTTAACACTAACACATAATGATGATAATAGGGATGATAATGACGAAGAACTCATTGATAGCGGTAGTGCTACGGTAAGTGCGGGAAGAGGCGATGGAAGCAGTGGCAGTGAATACCAACAGTCTTCCAAGAAGAAGGTTCAAGTTGCAACTATCATCACGGCTTTTGATGACAATACGCTAGAGAACATGTACGACGATTATTACATAAGTTATAGTTCAGATATCTGCATTACGTATGGCGTCTACAATTACATCTACAGTGCTATCTAGAGCATGATTGCAAAGTTTTGCATAAAAACGACGCCCAGAAGCACATTGAGGTGTACGTAGAGATACTGTAACCAAACATTTGTTCGAGCCCAAGTACTTTCCTTGTTAGTGGAGATGCATAACTAAAACATAAACCACCATCGTGGATGTCTAGTGAAGATGTGTCGACTAGAATCTCATGCCAAACTGTGGTGAGAGGGGGGAAACACCGTAACAGGTAAAGTAGGCCCAATAGCCGCCAGATGGCGCAGGGTGAAAATTAAATGATATTTTAATAAAATTACAATAACACCATCTTGGGCACTCTGTACTGCTTGCTGACATAGAAGCTATGAAAAACTTGGCTACAAGATGTGTTAAGTCGTATGAAAATATCAGATACGTTATTATAAGCACATTTAAACATATTACTGGGATTGGGCGTACGAAAAGGCAGGAGTGGGAGGGCAGAAGGATGGGATATGGCAGAGCATGCACTCCGCAATCCACAAGAACGTGAGTGGCATTGTAATGTTTGTGTTATATCATTATATATAGAGTTCCAGTGTATTTGTGGGCTTGTGTTTGTATTGCTTACAAGTCTACAGTTTTGTTCCAATCTTTGTGTGATTTCGCACTTACGATCTTCAAACCAATAGTAAGGTCACCGTGACTCTCTAAGGATGACGTACAATACATCGTTCAGAAGATATGACGTCATAAATAAAGAGATACTCAATTAACCGCTGCAAAACGTAAGAAAATTATACATTTCCTAAACGAGTTGTTCCATGCGGGCTAAGAACCAGTTAAGACACACTGATCAGGAGATATGATGCGTGTTGTGTGTGGCGGACGGTTCTTTACTTACGGACCTCGACAGAATTTAAAGTTTTATTTCCAGCTTGACGAAATTTTGCACAGTTAATTTTACTGGAAGATAAATGTCACAGTTTCTATAAAATTTCAAGTGGTGCATGGCGCAGGGTACTTCACATATGAAATTCGACAAAATGTACAGTTTTGTGCTGATTTTGATGAAATTTTTCCCACTAGACCTTAAAATCGTGCGACGGTGACTTTGGATGTAAAGATCACGTACAACGTATAGTTCAAGAGATATGACGTAATAAACAGTGGAATGCGCGAAAAGCTACTGCATCAGGTGACAATGTTTCACACCCCTTCCTAAACAATCAGAACGATTTCTATCAACTTTGGTGCTCATATTTCTTACCGTGAGGAGTACGAACCACCTAAGACACATTGTTTGCGGAGATATGACGTCATAAACAATGAGAAGCATGATAAGTGGCGCACTCACGCAAAAGATTTAATTTGCAACGTCATCAGTACTAAATCTAATCGCAAAAACATCACTTGCATTTCCCTCATATCTTACTCTACGCCCGTAAAAAATTACATTATTTTGTGGGATGTTGTTCAGGAGATATGGCGGTATAAGGATTGAGCTGAAATTCACTGGAGATAGCGTGCTGGTAAGATGGTCAGAGGGGAACGGGATGCGAGGGATGGAGGGGTAAGAAGGCAGTGAACTGACATAAGAAAGGAATACATACATACGCGGACAATGACGAGTTTTCAGCTAGAATTCATTAAGCAAGAAAGAGCAAGAAAGTCACTAAATGAAAATTATTTTTTTCCTCGATAGGTGTCCAGTTACTACAGCATTTGTCCGAAATTATAGAAATTACGCTACAACAGTTAGATATCGACAGCAGTTTGGATGGTGTAGCTGGCCTGTGCACAGTGGTAGATTTACATATAGGCGCACAAGGCAAAGGACTAGGGGCCACAACTTAAGCGGGCGGCATTTTTTACTCTGTTCTCATTGTAATCTTTTACGTTTTAAAATAACTTCGCTTACAAACGACAGTATTTAATCTACATCTACAGGGGATACTCTGCAAATCACACTTAAGTGCCTGGCAGAGGGTTCAACGAACCACCATTATACTATTTATCTCCCATTCCATTCTCGAATAGCGCGCGGAAACGAAGAACACCTGAATCCCTTCGTTCGAGATATGATTTCTCGCAATTTTATTCTGATGATCATTTCTACCTAAGTAAGTGGGAGTCAACAATATATTTTCGCATTCGGAGGAGAATGTTGGCGATTGGAGATTCGTAAATAGCCCACGGCGCAGCGATAAGTGCCGTTGTTGTAATGATTCCCATCCCTGATCCTGTATCATTTCCGTAACGCTGTCTCTCCAGTATCATTATAATAGGAAACCAGCTGCCCTTCTTTGAACTCTGTCGATGTCCTCCGTCAAACCCAACTGATAAGGATCCCACACTGGGCAGCAATAGTCCAAAAATGGACGGACAAGCGTAGTGTATGCTGTTTCTTCTGTAGTTCTGTTGCATCATTTAAGGGTTGTGCCAATAAAACGCAGTCTCTGGTTCGCCTTTACCATGACATTATCTATGGCTTCTTTCCAATTTAAGTCTGAGTAATAGTAATTCCTAGGTATTTTGTGGAGTTTACGGCCTTCACTTTTGTTGATTTATCTTGTAAACAAAGTTTAACGGATTTCTTTTCGTACTCATGTGGACGACTTCACAGGTCTCATTATTTAGAGTCAATTGCCAATTTTTACACCATATTGATATCTTATTAAGATCGTTCTGCAGTTGGTTTTGATATTCGTATGATTTTATTAGACGGTAAATGAGGGCGTCATCTGCAAACAACCTAAGAGAACTACTTAGATTTTGCCCTAAATCGTTTATGTAAATAAGGAACAGCAGAGGACCAATAACACGACCCTCTGGAACGCCCGATATCACCTCTGTTTTAGTCGATGCCTTACCATCGATTACAACGAACTGTGTCCTCTCTGACAGGAAATCCCCTATCCAATCGCAGATTTGGGGCGATATACCATAACCACGCAATTTGATGAAAAGCCGTTTGTGAGGTACGGTGTCAAAAGAGCTAGTTGTGTTTCGCATGAACGATATTTTCTCAATCCGTGTTGACCTTGGGTCAATAGATCGTTCTGTTCGAGATAATTCATAATATTTGAATACAGCATATGTTCTAAAACATTTTGCTAGTTGCTAGTTTAAATAAGCCGTAAGAACGAAATTCGACAATACAAGCTTGGAAATATAGTTTACTTGGTGACTGAATGGAAATTTAACGTTGTGTTTCTGTCTGGTATAATCTACATGATTGTTTAAAATATTTTGAAGTAAGCCGCAAGGACGGCAATCATCAATAGAATGTTTGTATTGTTATTATTCCTAGAATGTTTCGCCTTCTACTTAACCGTACCATATTTTCCCCGTGAAAATAGTGGGATCACTGAAAAACTGTAATGATCAGTAGTTTCTTAAATATAGTAACATCTATAGTCCTCAGTATGTAAAACCGACTCTACTTACATTTCTTGTAGAAATTAAGGGAAAGTATCAATCAACCCGCCATAACTGTAATTAATGTGAAAGCTCTCTGATCTTCAGTAACCGAGTCTTGATTTAATGACACCCATTTAACAAAGAAAGTTGATACTGGAAATGTTTTAAAATTTTAAACGCATGTTTATGAGAAGCAACATAAGCTGAATACATAATAATGTGTGAAATATTTTTCACAGCAGTTTAAAAAATTGATTTATTTATTTACTTACCTTTTTGGGCGAAAGAGTCCAGCGGTGTTCTATGGCTTTCCTCCCTCACTAATTCGGCATGCAATTTGACGAGTTCTGCGAGAAATGTTTCCACTCTAAATTTTTCACTCAGAAAAACGTCTTCAGAGCCCGCTTCTTAGTCATCATGAAGGTTGCGTTTTAGTGATCTTTTATTAAGTGCATTCATAGTTTATATCACTCACAATCTCCATGGATTTATTTTCATAATACTCGAACCTGCGACGAATACATGCAATAAATCGTATAATTCATCTAATTCATGCACTATTTTAGTATCAATTAATTTTGAACGCATCTCAGTAAAAGTACGTATTAAATTCTAATGTATGACATGTTCTATTCAATTTTTACATTGTAACAACTTTTTATTTTCATTTTCAGCAATTTCGTGTAAAAGAACATGTTACAAGTGAATTTACACTACTGGCCACTAGAATTGCTACACCAAGAAGAAATGTAGACGATAAACGGGTATTCATTGGACAAATTTATTATACTAGAACTGACATCTGATTACATTTTCAGGCAATTTGAGTGCATAGATCCTGAGAAATCAGTACCCAGAGCAACCACCTCTGGCCGTAATAATGGCCTTGATACGCCTGGGCATTGAGTCAAACAGAGCTTGGATGGCGTGTACAGGTACAGCTGCAACACGATACCACAGTTCATCAAGAGTAGTGACTGGCGTATTGCGACGAGCAAGTTGCTCGGCCACCATTGACCAGACGTTTCCAGTTGGTGAGAGATCTGGACAATGTGCTGATCAGGGCAGCAGTCGAACATTTTCCGTATCCAGAAAGGCCCGGACAGGACCTACAACATGCGGTCGTGTATTATCCTGCTGAAATGTAGGGTTTTGCAGGGATCGAATGAGGGCAGAGCCACGGGTCCTAACACATCTGAAATGTAACGGCCACTGTTCAAAGTGCCGTCGATGCAAACAAGAGGTGACCGAGACGTGTAACCAATGGCACCCCATACCATCACGCCGGGTGATACGCCAGTATGGTGATGACGAATGCACGCTTCCAATGTGCATTCACCGCGATGTCGCCAAACACGTATGCGACCATCATGACGCTGTCTGTAAACAGATACTGGATTCATCCGAAAAAATGACGTTTTGCCTTTAGTGCACACAGTTTCGTCGTTGCATACACCATCGCAGGCGCTCCTGTCTGTGATGCAGCGTCAAGGGTAACCGCAGTTATGGTCTTCGAGCTGGTAGTCCATGCTGCTGCAAACGTCGTCGAACTGTTCGTGCAGGTTGTTGTTGCCTTGCAAACGTCCCCATCTGTTGACTCAGGGATCGAGACGTGGCTGCACTATCCGTTACACCCATTTGGATAAGATGCCTGTCATCTCGACTGCTCGTGATACGAGGCCGTTGGGGTCCAGCACGACGTTGCTTATTGCTCTCCTGAACCCACCGATTCCATATTCTGCTAACAGTCATATTGGATCGCGACCAACGCGAACAGCAATGTCGCGATGAGATAAACCGCAATCGCGATAGTCGAAAACGTGATGGTACGCGTTTCTCCTCCTTACACGAGGCATCACAACAAAGTTTCACCAGGCAACGACGGTCAACCGCTGTTTGTGTTATGAGAAATCGGTTGGAAACTTTCCTCATGTCAGCACGTTGTAGGTGTCGCCAACGGCACAACTTTGTGTGAATGCTCTGAAAATATTTTCATTTCTATATCACAGCATCTTCTTCCTGTCGGTTAAATTTCGAATCTGTAGCACGTCATCTTCGTGTTGTAGCAATTTTAATGGCCAGGAGTGTATAACAAAAATCCTTTGTTTTGGGCCATAAAAATGTTATTTTCAATATTTTCGTTTTTGTTGTCTTTCGACACAAGAATGTCTTAAGACAATGTGGTTTGAAGTTTATTTTATCCTTTGCCGTACACCAACTACAGTTCAGGAACCATATTTCATTTTGGAGTTGGATTGGTTGGGTTGTTTGCTTGGGATAGTGGGACTAAACTACTGAGGTTATCAGTCCCCCGGTAGGAAGGGGAAGGAGTGAGGATAGGAACGGAGGGGAGGGGGAAAGGAAATGCAGTCCGGGAAGTAAAGAAGGAAGGAAGGCTGCATTAGCTCGGGGCCCCGTGCTCGCCACTCACGTACTCACGAAAGAACCGCGAGCCCCCTTGGGGGCTGCATTTTCGACTGAGCGTGACTAGATATGTTTTTTAGAACAACGAATAGCAGACAACGGAAACAGCTCCCAGCGAAAAGGACAATTGTGAAGTGATCGGGTAATAGTTTTTATGTGAAACACTTTTTATCATTTATTTATTTATTTATTTTTATTTTTTATTTATTTCTTTGTTTTTGTTTGGGGGGGGGGTGTGGCGGTTATAATATGGTGTGCCTAGGGGCACATTTTTTTAAAATCTGCCACTGACTGCAACAATGTAGGTAAACGTAATTGGTGGCGATATCTGTTTGCTCTACTCGCTGAAGACAAAGCCAATACTGAGTAGCGTATTGTCTAGTGTGGTCGACAGTGAAATGGGATTTCCCACTAAAAAGGTTACTAAAAACCACTAGATTTTATTCATGTGTTTAACAAATCCGCTATAGTTTAATTATTTGAAGTACTGAGTATGTTGAGTAACCAGAAATATAATTCAATTCACTCCTTGTGTATAAAGCTAGAACAGATTTTTTAAACAAAAAATGAACAGCTACAGGTCGAAATTTTATTTCCTTCTTATACTTCCTAACAATTTCTGTTACGTTGTTTCTATGAAACATGCATTTAAAAAATGTATTATATTGTCAGAGTAAACATGCTTTATTAAAGTGTTACCTTGAAACCTAATCGTTGGTATTCAGGATCACGGAGCTTTTACATTAATTATAATAACGAAAGATATACTATTATCGTTGGAGGTTGGTCTAGTATCAGGTGCCCCATATTTTCATGGGGAAAAGTGGTAGACTTACGTAAAATTGCCCCGTAAAAGTGTCCACGCAATATGCAGTATGCATACAGATGAATATTTATTAATACTATTTGTGGTATATTTCTATCTGCATTTTGTTGTCCTGTTTTATATGTTTTAAGTTATAATGTATGTTTCTGACACGATGAAATAAAAAAAGCTCGCATAACAATGGGGAGAAAAGACAGAATAACGTATGTTATAAATATTTACGTGATATAAATTCAGGAGCTACGAGACTTTAAATTATACAGTGCTATTACTGAATGCTGCCTTCATCAAGTGTTTTCCACAAAACCACCGAAATATTTTTACAATCCACCATAATTCCCACTAGCCACTAGACGCAAAATTTCCCTGTTAGACGGGTACTCAAATCCATCAGATTTAGTGGGAAAACCACTAACTTAGCAACACTTGTGTTCAGGACCGGCCCGAACAAATTCGCCGTCCTAGGCAAATAATTTTAATGGCGCTCCATTTAATAAAATCACAATAAAACATCAATGTAAAATACGCATTGCACCTTTTTTTATTGAAATACATTACCACAACATATATATTACATAAACATATTTCCCCATTAAAATGAGATACATCATACAAGTCGCCAGAACCAACACGTGGTTCGGATTCGATGTTAAACTATAGGTTCCCTTTCCGCTGTTGGATAATTAGGGTAGGTTAGGGACACACAAGTCTCCGAAGTGGCGTCCAATTAAAAGACTTGCACCAGGCCACTGATTCGCACGAAATTATTATTATATGCTTTTATACAATCATTTTACTTTTTCATCGTTTTTATATTTTGTCTTGTAAAAAGGTTTTGGCTGATAGTTTACAATAATTGAAACAATTATAAGCTTCATTATACAAAGAGTCACACAAATTTCATTTTTCTTGCCTTGGCTTCCGTAAAATCTGAGACGATGTCCTGTTTTTCGTTGAATTGACAAAGTTGCCAACCCCACAAGTCTTTCTTGGGTCATTGAGGATCGCAGATATGTTTTGTAGTTTTAATTTCGAGAAGCTGCTCCATGACTGTCTACAAACACAGGAAAAGTAAGCAACACCATTAGTGCAGTAACTGCATTAGGTACAATGTCTGTAAGCCCATTTTTACAAATGTAACTCAGAACGTCCTGTGGTCCTGAGTTCCTGGGTACACTTCCGCCAATGGCTTCTAATTCATTGCATAGATCAGTACCGTTAATACTATCTTTAGAGTCTTTGTGAGTTAGAGACTCTTCCAAATTAACACATTCTTTCAAGAACAGCTTTGGGAATTTTATTTTGTACATCATGTTTGTTGTACAGACAGGCAAATACACTATTTAGGTTGTTAATCCGATGAAATCTCTCGTCAACTGAATTTATTGAAGTATCGGCAGCTTTGATCTCGGGATGATTAGTTACAAACTGCTACTCGTCTATTCATTAAACGCTTACTAGCAAAATTCTGAAGTCAAAGAGAATGCATGTAACACTGACTTGCGTCATGTCTCTTGCCTATTGCTTTGTCTGTGTATAGTAACGGGACTTCATTACTCTTGGAACCGCAGCGTAACAGCAAAGTAAAACTCACCACGAGCGCACGAGGGTTGTTCAAAATGTTCAAATGTTTGTAAAGCTTATGGGACTTAACTACGAGGTCATCAGTCCCTAAACTTACAAACTACTTATGAACTACTTACGAACTAGGACGGCACAAATATCCATGCCCGAGGGGGGATTCGAACCCCCGACCGTAGTGGCCTTGCAGACCGTGACTGAAGCGCCTCAGTCCCCTCGGCCACCGCGGCCGGCGACGAGGGTTGGTCGCGCTCGACAAAATTGCCACCCCCCACAAATTCGAGCGCCCTAGGCAATTGCCTAGTTTGCCTATATAGACGGGCCGGTCCTGCTTGTGTTACCCTAGTCAGATTTATCTAATATATAAAGCAGTGTGTCCGTATATTTGTACGTGTTGCATACAAAACTACATTTTTGTTCCAATCTTTATGAAATTTTGTACACGTAAGCTTCAATCCATGACGACGGTCGCCGTAAGTGTAAGAATCACATGCGATATACAGTTCACGAGATAATGACGTCATAAACAATGAGATGCACGAAATACTGCAGCATATTGCGACAATGCTGCTCATTTTCTCCTAAACCATTGGACCGATATCAGCGAAATTTGGTACACATATTCCTTACGTGAGATAACAATTGCCGTATGAGTACGAACGACATACGACACATGGTTTAGAAGATATAACGTCGTAAACAATAGGAATTGCAGAAAACTGCCACATATGCGGCGAGACTTTATAAATACGCTATATGAGAATAAGAGTACTCAACGACTTGCAACAAACTTTAAACATAATTTCAAACCTTCATTAAACTTTTTCTCGCTGAATCCATAGCAAAATGATGAAAGGAAAAAAGACTCTCGCTTACTACTTTTCGCTGTTTATGGAGTAAACTACGACATTCGGTATGACGTTACATTGTATAATTTGTATGCTACAAATTGTAGCCGCAGGAAATTTTACAGACACTATGCACGCATATAGTTCAATGTACGATCTAAATTGCATCACTCTACGACAAATAATTCATGAGATATGAGCACATAAATAGTAACGTTCCGCTGTTCGTGGACTAAAACTACGGCATTTGGAATGGCGTTACAATTTATAATTCATACACTACAAACTGTAGCCGCAAGAAATTTTATGGAGAGTATACACGCATATACTTGAGTGTACCTTCTAAATTGCATCACAGAACGACACGTAGTTCATGAGATATGAGCACATAAACAGTAACGTTAATGGAAAACCACCCCATGACGCACCAAATTTTAATGTATTACTTCTTTGCTACTAATTGTATTCCCAAGAGATTTTCCACACATACAGCCCTTATGCAAATGAATATATACCTGAAAAATGGCAAGAAAAAATAAATACCGAGGCAACGCCGGGTTTTCAGCTTGTCTAATATATAAAGCAGAGTGTCCGTATGTGTGTACGTGTTGCGTACAAATCTACAGTTTTGTTCCAATCTTTATGAAATTTTTTACACGTAAGCTTCAATCCATGAGGACGGTCGCCGTAAGTGTAAGTATCACATACGATATATAGTTCACGAGATATGACGTCATAAACAATGAGATGCGCGAAAAACTGCAGCATTTTGCGACAAAGCTGCTCATTTTCTCCTAAACCATTGGACCGATTTCAACCAAATTTGATAAACACATTCCTTACCGCGAGGTAGTAATTGCTGCATGGTTAAGAATCACATACGGCACATGGTTCAAAAGATATTACGTCATAACCAATAGAAATCGCAAGAAATGCGGCGAGACTTTATAAATACGCTATATGAGAATAAGAGTACTTAACGACTTGCAACAAACTTTAAACATCATTTCAAACCTTTATTAAACTTTTTCTCGCTGGCAAACATAGTAAAATGATGAAAGGAAAAAAGTTTCTCGCTTACTACTCTTTCGCTGTTTATGGAGTAAAACTACGGCTCTCGGTATGACGTTACTATTTATAATTTGAACACTACAAATTGTAGCGACAGGAAATGTTTCCGACAGTATACACATATATACCTGAATGTAGCTTCTAAATGATATCACATTCTGACACATAGTTCATGAGGTATGAGTACATAAACAGTAACGTTCCGCTGTTCATGGACTACAACTACTGCATTCGGTATGACTTTACAGTTTATAATTTTTACACTACAAGTTGTAGCCATAGGAAATTTTACAGAAAGTACACACACATAACGTTGTATGTACGTTCCAAAATGTATCACAGTACGACAAGCAGTTCATGAGATATGAGCTCGTAAATAGTAACGTTCATGGAAAACCGCCCCATCACGCGCTAGTTTTCAATCTATTAATTCTATACTACTAATTGTGTGGTGTCGCACAAGTCCAAAGTGCGCGCCACCTACTTTCACCACGCGCCGCCATGCACGCACGGCACGGCGTTCTTAGGACGTCAGCCACGAGCGCGCTCTGCTGCTATCCCGCTCGTGGCCAACACTGAACGTCATTGTTCACTTGGGGACTGAGATAGGAACCAGTTAACACTTCGGAATCAGATAGGCACCAGTGAAGACTTGGCTATCGGATAGGCACTAGGCAGGCCTTTAGCTCAACTATGTATCAGCGTTCTGCAGTACTGAGCTATGTAAAAGTTAAGTATTGTATAAATTCTGTGCAATATATATCTCGTTCTAATTTACTCTAGTGTTTCTAGTTTCTGCTGTCCCACTGGCTGCTCACCTCCTACTTGCACAAGCGTGCATTCTTTCTTCCTGTGTCGACACTTTTCTACTCGGCCACCGACACCTACGACAGAAACGAGACACAAAAGCGGCGACGAGGCTGGGACACAAAAAATTGTTTTCCCCAAGAGATTTTAGAGACGTACAGCACTTATAGAAATGAATATATACCTGAAAAATGACAGGAATTAATAAGTAAATATCCGGGCAACGCCGGGTTTTGAGCTAGTTCATCATCAACTTGATAGTTGCTGAATTAAGGTCACATTAAACATTGGGTGAGGGAAGATGCCTCAGCCAATACTGCGATGCGAACATTTCGTATTATTTTACAGTGAGACGTGTTCACATTTAACAGAGACGGCAACACTCGAAGCTGTCAGGAGTCGGTGGACTAGCTCTGGCTACGCGCCGCCTGCCTCCTCAGAGAAATGGTTCTGGCAGCACCGTTGAGATCAGCTGATGGCCCAACCTGTTTCTGGCACCAAACTGGACCACCGATTTCTCTCCACCTCTCCTCTGCCTGGGCTCGTTGGTCTAGGGGTATGATTCTCGCTTAGGGTGCGAGAGGTCCCGGGTTCAAATCCCCGACGAGCCCTACATTTTTAACGCACATATTATTTTCTCGCGTTTGTGAGGTCGTTTATAGTGTGAGCTTTTCCAATATTTCTGTCTCCATCTGGCTAAACTGTCGTTGTTGTTGTGGTCTTCAGTCCGCAGACTGGGTTGATGCAGCTCTCCACGCTACCCTGTCCTGTGCAAGCCTCTTCATCAGAGAATACGTTCCGCAACCTACATCCTTTTCAATCTGCTTACTATATTCGTCCCTCGGTCTCCCTCTACGATTTTTACACCACACGCTTCCTTCTAATGCTAAGTTGACAATTCCTTGATGTCTCAAAATGTGTCCAACCAATCTATCCCTTCTCTTAGTCGGGATATGCCAGAACTCCTTTTCTCCCCAATTTGGTTAAGCACCTCCTCATTAGTTACGTGATCTACCCATCTAATTTGCATCATTTGTCTGTAGCACCACATTTTAAAAGCTTCTATCACCTTTTTGTTTGAACTACTTACCGTCCACGTTTCACTTCCGTATAATGCTACACACCAGACATATTCTTTCAGACAGGACTTCCTAACATTGAAATTAATATTGGATGTTAACAAGTTTTGCTTCTTTACAAATGCTTTTCTTCCCAAAGCCATTCTGCATTTTATATCTTCTTTACTTCGGCCATCAGAAGTTATCTTGCTACCCAAATAACAAAATTCATCTACTACTTTTATTGTCTCCTTACCTAATCTAATTCCTTCAGCATCGCCTGATTTTCTGACATTGCATTCCATTACCTTCGTTTTACTCTTGTTAATGTTCATCTTATGTCCTTTCAAGACACTGTCCATCCCATTCAATTTTTCTTCCAGATATTTTGCGGTTTTTTACAGAATTACTATTTCATCGGCAAACCGCAATGTTTTTATTTCTTCTCCCTGAACTTTAATTCCCTCTCCAAATTTCTCCTTGAATTCCTTCACTTCCTGCTCAATGTACAGATCGAACAACATTGTGGAAAGGCTACAACCCTGTCTTACTCCCTTCCTAACCTCTGCGTCCCTTTCTTGCCCCTCGACTCTAATAACTGGTGTCTGGTTTTTGTATAGATTGAATATAACTCTTCGCTCCCTACTCTGTAACTCACACTTTTTCGTGCCTGGAAAAGTGTAGGCCGCGGTGCGCGCGGCCGTTTGCCGTCGGAGGTTCTATTCCTCCCCGGGCATGGGAGTATGTGTTTTCCTTAGGTAAGTTTAAGTAGTTTGTCAGCCATGGAGTAATAACCAAGTTGTTGAGTCCCATAGCTTTACAAACATTTCAACATTTTGAAGAGGGTACCATAGTCTGGCACAGACAGTCACGAAACTCTGTAGGAAAAAATTGCAACTGAAGCGATACTAGCGCATCTAGCGGCCAGTAGGGAATAACACAGGAATGGCATGATGCAAACGGAGAAGTTGCCGTTTTTAATGCTGTTACTTTCATATTTCCTAGACACTTAACGTTGCTGTAAACTTTTAGTACAAAAACATCATTCATGTAATATAACTGCTTTTGTTAATGGCAAACTATAATAAGAAATCGCCATTGCAGTGTGAGTCGTAATCAAATAGTCCAAAAGCTTTTTGAAAGCAGAAATGAATTGCAACCTGATGCGCTTAAGTATATAACGAAATGCTTAAGATTATGTTCACGTGATCGGTGCGTACTGTCACGTTGCACGAGTTTTGTTTTGGCGGATTCCGTTAATTCTAATATTTTCAAAACTAGTTCATATGAATTTTATATTGTTGGAAGAGTAGATGCTACATCGCCTTATAAATGCTGTTTTCACCTTGTCATTGCTGCCTTTTGGTTACCTATCTTACTTGGCAGGAATCAAACTGAATATCTACAAGAATGTGACGCGCCAATATTAACAATGTATGTAGGTACACATATACTTCATCAAACAAGCTGGTAACCGCCAAAGTATGTTCGTATACAAATCTATAATTGTGAAACGCCCTCTGTAATAAAAAAAAGCTGAGCCAACAACAAATAGAACAACCACGTACAGTTAAGATCAGCGACCGCAATGAGCAGAACTACCCAGAGAGAGAAAAAAAAAAAAAAAAAAAAAAAAAAAAAAAAAAAAAAGCGTCTCGCTGCGGAGCGCGCGGTTGCTCGCCGTGGAGGTTCGAGTCCTCCCTGGGGCATTGGTGTGTGTGTTTGTCCGTGGGTTAGTTTACCTTAGTTTAAGTAGTTTGTAAGCTACGGACTGATGACCACGCAGTTTGGTCCGATAGATTTACAAATATTTGAACATTTTGAACAATTAACATTAATGGGCCTTAAGATGCTGCATTTCCTAATGAGAATTGGATTGTATTCTCAGAAACGTTTTGTGTGAAGATACTACAGCAGATCATACAATGTAGGGCGGCGTTAACTTCACATAAAATTTCCGGGCTGATACGCCACCGACGATAGGTAAAACGTAGCCACTTGGCCTCCAATGATGTATTCCGCAGCCGAACACGAAACATTAGGGGAAAGTTTTGATTTGTCTGTTCGCCTTATTTTCACGCAGCAACCAGTTACTTCGTTGCCACTCCTGCAGCACACTCGGTCGTTCGTCTGTCCAGATCCTGCAGTTGTGTCTGTTCACGTGTCCACAGGTACGAAATGTTGCTTCATCACTGAACAAGACATTTTGCATCAAATTATCATTTTCCACAGCCTGTAACAGGTAATGACACATAGCTTCTCTGGCTGCATAGTGATCCGCTTTGAGTTTATGTACAACCTGGATATGGCACGCACATTTGTGCAGCTTGTAACGAAGAACTATCCATACAGTGGTTTTAGAAATACCGAGCTCCCTGCTAAGTCTCCTGGTAGATGCGGAAGGGCTACGTGTGATCGCACCCTGCACCCTTTGCACGGTGTCTGGCGTTATGGCCGGCCTCCCTGGACGTTCTTCATCTGCAACCCACCAGTACGCTGTAATTTATTGACTAGGGCAAAGCTTTCCAAACTGGGTGTTGCGACACCCTGGGGTGCCGCATAGTAGTATCAAGAAGGGTGTTGCGGGACAAAACAAATTTAGATGAAAAAAAAAAACCTTGTCAGAAAATAACACAAAATATCCTTTTCTTCATACTAACCTGAAGACTCGCCTGCAGCTAATCGCCCTTCGATCGGTACACAATTCCGTGCTCAGCCGCTAGGCGGCAGCTCTGCTTCAGCAGCAGTAGACACTCAGGGTTCGTTCAAGCAGCGGTCAGTTGCCAGATTCCAGCAAACTACGCATGCGCAGAACTGCTGCTGATACTCGATAACAGCTCTTCCGATGCGCAGTTTTCTGGAACTGGCAGCTGCTGGAACGAACCTTCACTGTAGTCTGCTTTCCTTCTCAAAAAGCTGCACCTGAGCGTTTTTTAATGGATTTATCAAAGCCACGTCACCCTCGGTAGCGTTTCTTACTATTAAATGTCGCCGCGGTGGAGTAGCCGAGCGGTCTAAAGCGTCTCGCTGCGGAGCGCGCGGTTGGTCGCCGTGTAGGTTCGAGTCCTCCCTGGGGCATGGGTGTGTGTCTTTGTCCGTAGGTTAGTTTACCTAGGTTTAAGTAGTTTGTAAGCTACGGACTGATGACCACGTAGTTTGGTCCGATAGAATTACAAACATTTGAACATTTTTGAATTAAATGTCAATCAGTGGCACAGTGGCTGTAAAAGCTGTCACAGATTACAAAAGCAGTCACAATTGTCCACTGACTAAAGCTATTCAGTAGAGATGTTTATTATGGAGTATGGCTGGGTGATTAACGGGGAGTAGTATTTTAAATGCAGTGATCGTTGGTTCGAACCCTGGTTTGCGTCAATATTTTTTTCCCTCGGTTTCCTGTATGTAACAGATTCTGGGACCAAAAATGACATTCATATTCTTACTTGTCACAAATATTTATCCATTTTTTCGGAATATGTCGGGACTTCAGAGGTCGTGGTGAAGCAAGAACCTAACAATAGAACTTAAATAATAATTCATCACTTGTCGTAAATACATCCTCTTTATTTCTGAAAATAATGTGATAATAATTAACTGAAAGGGAACAGCCACTGTGCTGTCTAAATCAGAAATCCGAGCAGCTAATTTCCAGATGCCGTTTTCAATCGCTCCAGTAAAACCGTATCTGACCCTGACATGTACACACGACAGCGAAAAACGGTTTCCGAAATTCGGTTTTCGTGTTTTGGAAGTTGAGTCGCATGTAGAAGAAGCAAGTATTACTGTGTGTCTGTTGTCTGCGGTGTTACTCTGTTGCACTTCGTAGCTCCTAATGTTTTCTTTTCTTGCGATGAGTGTACGTAATCGTTGCAGTCGGGATCAACATTAAACATGTCAATGGGTACGAGGATTTCAGTTTCATTTCCAAACTACATTTAAGCGATACTTTATTTCCACATTCCCCCCTCCCCCCCATCCGCTAGAAACATCTAAATTCTACCATATGTATTTATATTAGATATTAGTGAAAGGGTGTCGCGCAAAACTGTAAGCTATAAAAGGGTGTTCGTCATGAGAGAAAGTTTGGAAAGCACTGGACTAGGGTCTTGATAGCAGGCTCGGTGGGCCTGTTTTCCGGAATCGACGGGCAAAGTCTGTCCTGACCTGTTCGTGCGTCAGTCCACGGAGACGAGCAGAGACAGCAGCGAATCGTTCTTCCTTGGTTAGCATTCTGTCGTAGAACCTGCAAGAAACAAATATTCCGTTTCTACGTCTCTAAAACATACAGTGACTTTAGAATCAACCTGCATCTGATGTATGGTTTTCCTGTAATGAATAATATAATAATAAATCTCAGTGTGTAATTTGTGGGGACGTGTTGTCATGTGCGACTATGAAACCATCAAAGGTGATGCATCACTTCTCAATATAAAAAGGATGCTCATAAACTTTGGATTTCTTCGAAAGGATACTGAAAATTCTTAACCAACAGCAAACTCATATGACCCACTAAATAAAATGGTATTCTTAGTTTAGATTATCCATATTGGATGTTAGAGAACCCGCGACTGTTAGTATAATCTAGGTACAGAAAACCGCAACCAGTCACTTTTATGAAATGGAGCTTGCTTTATTCCATGAACCGGTTTTCTAACTTTTTCAAGTTCCTCTGCAGATGATACAGGAAGTTTACAGGGTCATTTCGTAGCGAGATGCTGGGTGCTGGCTCTGTGGTAGGTAACTGACATGCTTTAATACTTCGTTATAGGCTTTGTTTACATCGCGATTTGGCACTGGGTATGTTTTTAAGGTCAAGCTCTGTTACTTACTATGGCTTTATGGAGGGTTTTTGCAGTAGGCTTCCGTTTGTCGGGAGGTTTGGTTGCATTATAGTACCACATCACTCGCTTTTTTTAATAGTAACTTGGTTTGTCAATATCACAACACTTCACCAGCAGCTAGCATGCGCTTTCACAACTAGTTTTATTAACAAAGGTCTTCATCCAAAGATATGCCACTTTTCAACAGAGAAGTTTGTTTTGATTTGAATGTGACATACACTATGTGCTACCAAGAGTGTCGTTTTTGTGAGCGTCTACAAGTGAATAAATGACATCAAAATGTTTACATAGCTTCATATAAGCATTGAATTTTACAGTTAGGGGCAGAAATAAACGTACATATTATTCGTTGTATTCTTTTTGTTTATAAATGAATGTGCCCTGAAACTAGTAAACTATGTTCTACTTATAACATCTAGGCTTACTACCAGTAATATTTTTAAATATAGAACAGAAAGTTGTAAATAAATATCAATTTACATACAATATATTACAATTATGTTCATTTTGGAAGGGTGACATAATCATAATCATGGGAAGGTTTGGGATAAGTTGGGGGATGGAAAGGGGGGGGGGGCTTTTAATATTTTAGCTGCTTTGAACAAGTGTATCTTCAAAGTTTTGTATGAAATATTTGTTTTTCAGTTCAGTCTGGTCATTCAGTAGAGTACCTGATGCTGTGTTTGTGTGGATAAAGATCTCAATCCTTCGAGAAGGTCACGTTTCATACCTTTGTTTGCAAGATGAAGTATATGGAGGTTTTGATGGATGTTTTGGGCAGAGTGTTTATGTTCGGCAAGGTGTGTGGCAAAGCTAGATTTGTTTAAAACTGTTAGGTCGGAGTGCATCCATGTGCTCTTTAAATCTTGTTCTGAAACTTCTACGTGTCTGGCCAATGTAGAAGCTTGGACATGAATCACAGGTAAGCTTGTAGACGCCCGACTTTTGCCAATGATCTATATTGGGTGATGTTCTGAGTATAATTTTATTTTGTATTTTGTTATTGGTGGAGAAGCTTCCTTTTATTTCATGTTTCTTGAAGAGGTTAGCAATTTGGTATGATAATTTTCCCAGGAATAGTAAGTTTATAAAGATGGTTTTGTTGCTTTTACGTGGCTGATCAACAATTGGTGGGTTTGCTTTTTTTGTTTGGATGAGTTTATCTATGATGGTAGCATTGTACCCATTACTGGAGGCAATAGATTTTATAATGTTTGTTTCCATTCATAATGTTTGTTTCTATTCAAAACTCTTCATGTCATCCAGGCCAACATAAGAAGGCATTCTTCAAAAAATCAATCAAATGTTTGTATAGCTTATGGGACTTAATTACAGGGTCATCAGTCCCTAAACTTACAAACTACTTATGAACTAGCTAATCCTAAGGACGGCACAAATATCCATGCCCTAGGGGGGGATTCGAACCCCCGACCGTAGTGGCCGTGCAGACCGTGACTGGAGCGCCTCAGTCCCCTCGGCCACCGCGGCCGGGAAGGCATTCTTCAGATCAATGGTCAACCGAATGCTTAAAATTCCAAAGGACAATAATGCAAAGCACAAGGAAACAAACATTATAAAATCTACTGCTTCCAGTAATGGGTACAATCCTAGCATCATAGATAAATTCATCCAAATAAAAAAAAGCAAACCTACCAATTGTTGAACAGCTACGTAAAATCAAGAAAACCATCTTCCCTTACGTAAAAAAATACGTGAACTGTTCATTACCTTGCAACTATACATCTCACACAAAAATTAGACTTCCAGATCCCACTCAAGCTGCCTTTAAAATAAAAGGCGAGACGCGTCTGGGAGAAATAAAATCAATTGCAGCGAACACCAGGCGTTCTTTCTCCTTCAAAAACGATGAGTTAGGGCCAGAGGTAGTCTCATTGCTGGTAGCAGTTGGTGTTTACTCAAAAATTCTCGTACTGCCCGTATGAAGCTAATAGGAATCTCTGCACTTTATCAATACTTATGTCGGATAAAATGTTTTATTCTTGTAAACTCCAATGGGATCACCGAAATATAAAAATTACTTATTGTGTTTATTACTAGACCAGAAGACAATTCAAACCAGGGCGTGGAAATACCCAAGAATTACACCGCATATTTACTAATTTTGTTCCCGGAATAGTTTGTTTCCATTGTCAATGTAAAGACTGTTTGAATCGCAAGTCAGAGATGGATCATGAGCACAAAAATGAAAAGCAAGTAATGGCGTTGCATTTGACAACCAGGTGCTACGAATGTGACGGAGTATCACTAACAAGGAAAGTACTTGGCCTGGAACAAACATATCTGTATGAACGTTTGGTTACAGTATCTCTACGTACACCTCAATGTGCTGATAGGTGTCGTTTTTATGTAATACTTTGTAATCATGCTCTAGATAGCACTGTAGATGTAATTGTAGATGCCATAAGTAATGCAGATATCTGAACTATAACTTATGTAATAATCGTCGTACATGTTCTCTAGCGTATTGTCATCAAAGCCGTGATGATAGTTGCAACTTTAACCTTCTTCTCGGAAGACTGTTGGCATTCACTGCCACTGCTTCCATCGCCTCTTCCCGCACTTACCGTAGAACTACCGCTAGCAATGAGTTCTTCGTCATTATCATCATTATGTGTTAGTGTTATAAGAGTATGTAACTTATGCGTATATTTCTGTACCATAACAGATACGAGAAAGCATGCGACTGATTCATCTTCTGCAGTAATACCATCTTCACGAAGAAGGGTTCTTCGTAACTTCATCTCAACCAATCGCAATACATTAGCAGGATTGATTATCAATCGCTACTCCATCTGACGCTTCACCACACAAATGTCACAAAACGCAACTTCGGAGGCACACTGCACCGTCCCTACTGGCGAACCGACAGGTCAAAGTGCAATGAGGCATGGCACACGCAGAGGCCTCTAACGGACGACTGCAGAGTTTTGCAGATGCGGGAGTATCACTAGTGCAATAAGGGACCTTTACATTATCTCTCATACGATTTTGGTGTATATGTGCTTGTTCAAGCCCAAATAATTTCCTTGTAAGATGCTTATAGATTTCTCAGTACTTCCTCTCTTACTCTGGACAAGCTCGTAGGCCCACAATTCGGTATAAAACGAGTCATATGTATCTAACTTTTCCGGATGTATGACTAGTTTAGCTGCAGGGACAGGTGTTCAATTATCATACTGCAAACGCAGATTATATGCGACGCAAGAGCGCATATCTGGTGTCTGCCAAGGAGTGACCTTGGCATCCTAGTAAATAAATTCTTTTTGTAGATGAGAATCAGTGCATAGTCACCGCGCACAATGCGAGTATCTACTGAATAACAATCAACGTTCTCCTTTTTATCTATTCAAATGCTGACTACAGAACAATTTCACGACATCCAAGCAGTTGTGTAATCCTAGTACACGATTCGAAGTGATCTCATACATTACTAGCTGGTGAACTATCTTTGCTTTCTTTTTTATGTTGTATAGAGAGCAAGTGTTAGTTTTGCAGCTTTCAAAGTACGGTGTATGTGACAAGCTCTATATGTGTGTGGTATTGTGCCGCAATAAACACTTTGCAGATAGGCATTGTTCATCGCGAATAAAGTACGGCAGTTTCTCGGACTTAATTCATATCGCGAATTGCACGAGCTAGGAGTATTTTTGGAAGGAGTCTGAGAAGGTGGTTACAAGGGGTGGATAAAATACATGAACTCATAACTTAGACAGATTATAGCAAGGAGATAGTTCATGAATGGCTATTAGAACAGCTGAGATTCTTCCACGAACAGCTTCGTAATGTGTCTTTACAGTTCACAACAGAATGTTATTCATTATTACGTCAAAGCATCAGCCAATTACTCCAGCGATGTAAATTTAATCCTCATTCTCTGCTCTGAAACAAGCCCCCAGAATCGCGTAAGCGGCCGTTTGCGAACAGCGGAAAAATTGAAGAGCGCCTCGGCGGCCATTGTGGTGGCAAACTTCCGCGCCAACTTTAAATATGCGTAAGACGCTTTTGATTAGAGAGAGTATTCATTTCAGCTAAGTCGCGAAAACTATGTCTAATTGAAATGTATAACTACAAAACAGCTTCAGACTCCTTGAATAGGACAGCAACTATCGTTGTGTGTAATTTATTATGGTGTAGAAATTGGCCAACAGCGTTTGCTCTTCCTAACGAAACCGAACTATAACATGTAGTTTTTTTGCGTTCTAAGTGCAGCATATGAACGGAATTTATCGTCAGAAACGATTTTTGGCACTTTCTCAGTATATTTACTTTTGTACAAAACATTAATTTCGGAAGAGTTCCACACTTTACGTCTTTGCTTCAGTGCTGTATTCTCCAATATTTAGATATTTCATAGCATCGAAAATATGTAACAGGGCTGCCTGAAACAGCTAATGTAAAAATCGATTGTGTAAGTGACATATGCCATCAAAAACATAACTGAAAAGTAGCTTCTTACCTTGTGAATACAGCAATCACCCACTACCAAATTCTTTTAAGAACACGAAGTATGCAATGACATTTTCTTAACTAATGCATCTAACATTAGCATTATGTATCTAGCAAGAATATTAGCATTTTAATGCTGTAAGCCAGATACCTTACAGTAGCGCGAATTACTCGAAAGTCAACTATTTTCACAGGGTTCAACTTCACAAAGTGTTTCCAGTGTGACTATGTGTCATTTATTTTGTATCCCGACTTCGTCGCCGCTCTTGTGTCCCAGCCTCGTCGTAGGTGTCGGTGGCCGGGTGGATGAGACCGACACAGGAATATAGATAGCACGCTGGTGCAGGTACGGAGGGGAGCAGCCAGAAACTAAAAACACTCGAGTAAATTAGAAAGAGATATATATTGCACAGAATGTAACAATACTTAACTTTTACATAGTACTGCAGAATGTTGATACATAGTTGTTAGAGGCCTGCCTAGTGCCTGTACGATAGCAAAGTCTTCACTGGTGCCTATCTGATTACGAAGGTCCTAACTCGTTGCTATCTCAGTTCCAAGTGCCCGGTGTCTTTCCGTGGTGGCCACGAGCGGGGTTGCAGCAGAGGGCGCTCGTGGCTGTCGTGAGAACGCCGCGCCGTGTGTGCATGGCGGCGCGCGGCGAAAGTAGGTGGCGCGTACTTTGTACTTTTGCGACACCACAATTTATATATGGAACTATACACAGTTCTGCAAACCCCTTTCAGTTGTTTTACCTATATGTAAAGCAGATTTCCCTTAAATTCTGTGTTACAAGTTGCTAATATTAATTTCATAAACAAAATTCTAACTGCAGTGAGGCAACTAATCTCGTGACCCCAATAGTTATTTTACACAATTATTCAATGAAAGCTTTTGAACTTCCTGTCCACCAGTACTGCCTAAAGGACCTCATTTTTAAGAGTTACCAGTATAGTAAAAGCAGGTTATTTATTTCATTCAATCCTATATTGTGTTGACCTACAGTCTGTACAAGAATAACAACTATCTCTGAACACAAGTAGTAAGACAACTTGTATTCTTGAGAAATATGAATGGGAAGACAGTACTAATCTTTTTATTTCTTTTTAAATAGATTTATATATTTAAACGCTGAGCAGCTCTTTACCATCGTGCTTCATGTACACTGCGATAGTCAAACAATACAGACGTGACTATTAATTGTGTATATATCCCGCAGTAGCTATTTAATACACGATTTACCTGCTAACAACACTCGTATTTATCTGACGCTTGCCACTACCATGGCGGCCGGCCGAAGGTTCAAATTATCCCGCGACAGCAGCGCCGTCAGGGAGTCTAGTTATTTCTACAAGGTCTTTGCTCTGAAACTTCTCATAACGATTCGTCTTTGTTGAGAAATCTGTCCAGAGGAAATGTTGGATAATTTATGATGCAGAACAAAGCACGATTGAACTTTTTGACTGTGTGTGGGTCCATTATCGTTTTGCGATATGGCATAGTGTGTTAGCAGTACTTAATCATGATTATGTTCTTCTTCTTCTTCATCATGTACCGTCTCCATTTTTTACCGTCTCCATTTCGGAGGTTGGCTTTTGTCATGGGTATTTTAGTTTTCCAGGCTGCGGACTTAGATAGGTCACATGAAGTGTCTTAAACCATTTTTGCAGATCCCCAAACTAGTACATTCTTCTTCTCCCAACAGGTCTCTTTCCTACTATCTTTCCTTGAAAGATGCGAATCTTTCTTTCTGAACAGTAATCCACGGAGCAGTTGACACTCTTACGCAGGTCGTCATACTTCTCGACTCTTGCCAGCCTTTCGCCTTCCTCGGACAAGTGTTCATTCGGCACTTCAGTTTTGGTGACAATCATCTATTTGGTCTTCTTAATACTCATTGTCAGACCATAACATTTACTAGCTGAGATGACGTATTCAACATACGCTCTAGGACGGCTACAAGTACTGTATCGTCCGGATGACGTAAATTGCTCAGTGGAACACCGTCGATTCGTATTTCAACGGCCTCATTTTCGAGGGCTTTGGTGAAGATTTCCTCCGAGTAGACGTTGAACAGGAGTGGTGAAAGAACACACCCCTGTCTGACTCCACTCTTGATTTCCACCGTTTTTGTTGGTTCAGATTGAACGCGAACAGTCGCACTTCGGTTTAGGTACAGTTTTACTATTATTCGTAAATCTCTTGTGTCAAGGTTCTATCGTTTCAGTGCTTCTATCAGTGGTTTGTGTCTTACTTTATCAAATGGTCTGTTATAAACAATAAAACACGCGTATACATATTAGTTAACACAAAGACACCGCCGCATCAAGACATTGCAAGGAAACAGTTTTCTTTGTGCCAAAACCATTTAGTATTGGGCAGCAATTCATTGTAGAAGATGACTTAGCTATTCATTGTCAGTTATCCGCTTGTCTGTACGTAGGAAGCAGTTACGCCGTATAATAAATTTTTTCGGGATTTTCGATACATACACTTGTTTCTTTATTTTGTTTATTTTATTCTCTCTCTATCTCCTGAGGTTCACCGGAACATACCCCCTACTTGCAGTCACCAGGTGGCCAGGTTTTGCGATCGCGGCTGCACCCCCTTCGCACTTTCGCACTGGCCTTCGTTATTGTGGTAATGTTGACGGTTGGTCGATAGGAGATGTTGTCCGCCCACAGCCGTTCTTAATGCTCGTCGGCCTTTGTCAGCCAACTGCGGGTTTCGCCCACTCTTAGGCAACGCTGTCATTACCGAGGACACTTTGTTACGATTAATAGGCACTTTCAATATTAGTAACATATGAAATTCGCGTAAATATTCACGTGTTTTACGTGAACTGTAACTACCATAGTTATCTGTTATGGGTTAAACTTACCTTAAACTGGACATAAATGTTAAGTATATTTTTGTAATCGGAAATCACTGGCAAAGCATGTATGAGATACGTTTGTTTTCATTTGTGATAAGAACTGTGCCAAAGATCTCAAACATAGAAGACGATCTAATTAGCATTTGTACTTAATGATTGTAACTTGCTATTAAAATGTTATTTTGTATAAAAGCCATTAGTAGGCACAAAGAATCAAATAATAATGCTATTACATAAATATCTGTTATTTAAAATTAAATATTTAAAAGAAAAGTGCGTAGCAGTTGTAACTATTACTTTCAATTTCATTTGTATAAAAAATCTTTACTAAACACTAAAATATAATTTATATTGTAATTTGAAGTATATTTTCTATTCAAAAATTCAAAATAATCTTGATAGAATCTTTTTGAATGTCACATGATGCACCATGACAGGACGAAACGTGACGTAGCCGCCTTATTGAATGGTATAAAAACAGGCAGAAGGAAAATGTGTGCTGTATTGGTAGTACCGGTGGTAGTAGCACCAGCAGTGAAACCTAGAGAGTATGTAGGATGTATGGTATGAGTATACACAGTATAAAAGAATTGTAAGAACAACTGACTTTTGTGTTTTTGACTGTTTGTCTTTTCAACAAAGTAGTGATCTGTGTAGAGAAGCTGTTAGACTATCCAGTTAATTTGGACTTATGTATGGACAAATTTCTGAGGATTTGCAGTGAAATGTTGTTTTGAGTGCGTAACTTAAATATTGAGCACCGGTGCAACATTTCAACTTCAGCGACTGAAACGCTGAAAACTAAATCCATTTTCGTCACAGATGCTCCCACTAACTGCGCACCACTCAGTTCGCCTCTTGGGAAGTCTGAGAATCACGCATTTAACTGACCGTTTGTGTTCACCGTCGAAGAAAACGTATAACGAACTTACTGCAAGGAAACCGCCGAGTCTCGTACTTGACTTGCGCATTGCAGTCGCGTCTCATTGTTAGACGTCCGCAAAAAGATGTAGTCAACTGCATGGTATTCAGATTATTTTTTTCCAACCCCTGTAGCTCTTCGGATAGTTCCTATCATTTACAAACTCCGGTTAATATCACGGACTCATTGACGGCAAGTGCTTTCACACTTTCCTGCACGAAATAACCGTAGGGCTGCCGAAACGACAAGTCACTGCTGCCCGAGGGACGACTTCGATTCACCGCTAATATTTCGACGTGGGCGCATACTGTCATTTTGAAGGCAAAAATATGAGTGCAACGGAAATTTAAACTCACGGTAGGCGGGGCTATGCTGACCAACGGCCAAATGTATTAGGGCAGTTGTGGGACGACAACAGACAGACCCTAAACACCTACGAAAACGCCAGAATTGAAGAGGACGAACTTAAGAAATAACGAGAGTCAATAGTTAAGTTATATACAACATTAACTAAAACTTCCGGGCTAAGTTGCCGTGGTCCATAAATAAATTTTTTTCCTCCCAACGTTTCGTTGCCTACTGTGGGCAACATCTTCAAGTGTGAGTCGACGACTGCCTACTAGGCGCTGGAGGTCCTGCTTCTATAGAGGGCATAGATGGCGCCACCACTTGTCACGTGCTGCCCTCTATGAAGCTATCTTTGACCAACGTCATCTCTCTCGATTACAGGTAATCGATTATCATATCTTTGGTTCAAAGTTGACCGCCAAATCGTATCTAATTATAAACCTCCTTCTTTCCTGTTAAAATTATTGTTGTGTTTCTGTATTTCTATAGCTTCTCTGTACATGCGTGTGTAATAATGCGACGTCCTGGCTAGCACGCTCGTTTCACTAAATTTTATTTCATGGTCACCACGTGTAAAAACGTGCTCTGCCACAGATGACTCTGTGTGACCCAGACGACAATTCCTTTTATGTTCCAATATATGCGAGTATTAACACTCCTTTTTGTTGTTCCTATATACACCATGCCACAGTTACAGGGAATTTTAATACCCCAGGCGTTGCTAGCGGATGTCGTGCGTCTTTCACCGATCGTAAGCATTCGCTAATTTTCTTGGTAGGTCTAAAGACGGTCTGCACTTGAAACCTGGCCAAAACTTTCCCAATACGGTCCGTAATTTTGTGGATGAAAGGAAGAAAAACTTTTCCGGCCGATAGTTGTTGTTGTGGCTTGTTTTCGGATCCTTTTCTTCTTGGATGGAGAGATCGAGCTATCTCTTTATCGGTATATCCATTTTTCTTGAATGCTGTTGGCAAATAGTTTAATTCTTCTCTCAGATAAATAGGCTCACAGATATTATTAGCTCGATCCACCAATGTTTTAATGACACCTCTCTTCTGCCTAGGATGATGGTTCGAATCCTTATGATGATAACGATCGGTGTGGGTGTCTTCTCTGTATACCTTATGCCCGGAAGTTTTAATTAATGAAGACGGCCGCGAAAGCCTACATTCTATGATTATACACAGCAGTTCGCTCAACGACGTTTCTATACCCAAAGACTGGAAAGTTCCGAAGGTCATACTTCAAGAAAGGCAAATAAAATAAATCCAATGAATTTCAGACCTATAGCTTAACTCACGCAGAGTTGGATCACATATTTTCTTTACGTTTAAATTCGCGTATTTCCTTAAAATTTCATTTGCTTCTTCCAGCATGTTCGTATAGAATTTCACATAAACGTATGTACAGCACTGCTGGATTCGTGAATTCCTGTCGAAAAGGACTCAGTAATTAACGGAGAGTCATCGAGTAAAACAGAAGTGATATCTGGCGTTCCCCAGGGAGTTGTTATAGGGCCCCTGCTGTTCCTTATCTTCATAAATGATTTAGGAAACAATCTGAGCAGCTCTGTGAGACTGTTCGCGGATGAATCTGTCATTTATCTGTCAGTAAAGTCACCAGAAGATCAAAAGCAACTGAAAAATGACGTAGATGCAAAAATTGGTAATCATCTACATCTACATACATACTCCGCAATCCATCGTAAGGTGCGTGGCGAAGGGTACACTGTACCACTACAAGGCATCTCCTTTCCTATTCCACTCCCAAATAGAACGAGGAAAAAAAGAATGCCTATATGCCTCCGTACGAGACCTGATTTCTCTTATCTTGTCTTTGTGATCACTACGCGAAATGTAAGTAGGCGGCAGCAAGATCGTATTACACTCAGATTCAAATTCCGGCCCTCTAAATTTCCTCAACAGAAATTCACGAAAAGAACGTCGTCTTTCCTCCAGCGATTCCCAATTGAGTTGCCGGAGCATTTCCGTGACACTCGCGCATTGGTCGAACCTACCAGTAACAAACCTAGCTGCTCGCCTCTGAACTGCTTCTATGTCTTCCTTTAAACTGATCTGCTGCGGGTCCCAAACACTTGAGCAATACTCAAGACGTTGTCGTACAAGCGTTTTATACGCGGTCTCCTTTACAGGTGAAGTACATCTTCCCAAAATTCTCCCAATAAACCGAAGTCGACTGTCCGCCTTACTCATAACTGTCTTCACAAGGCCGGCCGCGGTGGCCGAGGGGACTGAGGCGCTCCAGTCACGGTCAGCACGGCCACTACGGTCGGGGGTTCGAATCCCCCCTCGGGCGTGGATATTTGTGCCGTCCTAGTTCGTAAGTAGTTCATAAGTAGTTTGTAAGTTTAGGGACTAATGACCCCGTAGTTGAGTCCCATAAGCTTAACAAACATTTGAACATTTGTCTTCACAAGTTCGTTCCATTTCATATCGCTCTGCAAGGTAACGCCTAGATTTTGAACGACGCGACTGTATCAAGAAGCTCATTACTAATGCTGTATTCGAACATTATGGGATTGTTCTTCCTACTCATGCGCATCACCTTACATTTTTCTACATTGAGAGCTAGCTGCCATTCTTCGCACCAACTAGAAATTTTGTCTAAGTCATCCTGTATGCTATTACAGTCAGTTAAAGGCGACACCCTCCAATACACCACAGAATCATCAGCAAACAGCCGCAAATTACAACTTACTCTGTCCATCAGATCATTTATATAGATAGAAAATAATAGCGGTCCTATCACAATCCCCTGGGGCACGCCTGACGATACACCCGTCTCTGATGAACACTCGCCGTCGAGATCAACGTACTGTGTTATATTATAGGAAGTCTTCCAGCCAGTCACAAATCTGTGAACCTATTCCATAAGCTCGCCCTAAATAACGGTAAGAGTGGCGTAATCCATGTGCGAGCTAAAAGAAATCTGTTGAATTTCATTTACACTGTAAACGAGTACTACCTACAGGACGTAAATTCAATTAAACACCTACGAATAATGATTATGAACAACTTAAATTGGAAGGAACGCACAGAAAACATTGTAGGGAAGGCGAACCAGAAGGCTACCTTTCATTGGTTAAAATTTTGACTGGTAGAGCACTTAGAAAAGTAATGGAGGATATAGAGAAAAGTCAGAGAAGGGGAAGCTCGTTTTGTATTATCGCGATATAGGGGAGAGAGTGTCACGGAAATGATGTACGAGTTGGGGTAGAAAACATAAAAGAAAGGCGTTATTCGTTGCAGAGAGATTATTTGCGAAATTTCTTTCACCAACTTTCTCTTCCAAATGCGAACATATCTTGTTATCACTGTGATGGCAGAACATGTGGGCCAGGATTAAAGGTGGGAACGATTGATTAACAGTCTTCCACAATTAATAACATTTATTGATAGTTAAGTTGAAATAAATTAGAAAACTTCTCTGCAATGATGCTGTTCATCAAAACGTTTGACGCTAACAAATTCCAAATATAGCATACAATACAGCAATAACACAAGAATATGAAAATTAAAACAATTATTAAATTCAAACAAACATATGCTTCCCTCTCAGAATTTTGTCCAGGTCAGAAAATATGACTCGAGAAACGTATGCTTATCCAGCTCCTTGGTGACCTCATAACTTAGTTCAGTAAATACAATGAGCTTCCTGCCATATACTGTAAGAACATATTCCAAGATGACGTACCTGCAACAGACTAGTATTAACGGTTTGTCGATGTGCACCACAATACGTCACCACAGTTTCATCAGCTCAATGTTAATTAGCACACCCCACTGTTAATAGCGGTTTTAAGTCTAGCACACCAGCGAGGAACCAATCCGAAACAAAATCAACCAACGAAAACCAAATGTCAAGCAGTTCATACAGTTTAGCAGACATCAAAAGTCATAATGTGGCTCAGCCATATAGAAATGTCCACCGCATCTCACAGCAAGTTACACTTGATATTGCTCGGGCCGATTTCAAGCAGCAAACACAATCACAGTACCTGCATAGCTGTATGCCATATCATGGGACACTTGCACTTGCCACACGTCAATACATCATTCGCCGACGTGACCTTAATATACCTTAATATACACGCCGAAAACATACACTGTATGATTTGGCCACACTTGTCTCCGTGCAGGTCCTCCTCGGAAACGAAAGACAGTACAGTCTTCCAACACAATCAGCAAGCGTAACCTTCTGCACTTGCCCGTACTGACTAGTGTCGGTACTCAGTGTAACATCGAACAACAACAACCTTCTCCACGCTGTCACAGGAAGGCACTTCTTTCTCGCTCGTCCCCTAACCGACTGTCCACAGACCAATCCACCGCCAAAGATCCCCATTTTCCTCCACCACAGTCCGTATTTGCGGAAGAAAGCCAACGCCGAAATCGATCACAGGGTAGCCAATCTTCTGGTGTGCCTTACATGGCACATCACCCATCTACTTAGAGAGAATGATCATCATAATAAAATAAGAGAAATAAGATCGTAACCGGAAAGATTTAATTGGTCCTTTATTCCGCGCGATACTAGAGAATGGAACTGTCGAGAAATATTATGAAAGCGGTTTGATAAACCCTCTGCCTTGCGCTTCAATACGATTTACATTTATTTAGATGTAGATATGTAAGTGTAGATGTACGTAATTGAGGTCCTTCCATTTAAAATACGAAAACTATAATGAAATAAAAATATACACCAGTGGTCCATCTCACCCACAGGTGTATGAGTCAGATGGAACAGTGTACGGGGAGAGAAGGAGCACGTAAGGAATGGCTACACATGACGAAAGGAGTCCGTTAAAATAACATTTTTTTAAATATTTTTAATGAGCACCCCCATGAACCTTAGACATAGCCGATGTGGGGTGGCTTGCATGCCTCAAGGGTACAAATAGCCGTACCGTAGGTGTAACTACAGCGGAGGGTTATCTGTGGAGAGGCCAGACAAACGTGTGGTTCCTGAAGAGGGGCAGCAGCCTTTTCAGTAGTTTCAGGGGCAACAGTCTGGATGATTGACTGAGCTGGCCTTGTAACATCAGCTAATGTGGCTTTGCCACACAGCTACTGCGAGCGGCTGAAAGCAAGGGGAAACTACAGCCGTTACTTTTCCCGAGGACATGCAGCTCTACTGTATGGAAATATGATGATGGCATCCTCTCGGGTAAAATATTCCGGAGGTAAAATAGTCCCCATTCGGGTCTCCGGGCGGGGACTACTCAGGAGGATGTTGTCATCAGGAAAGACAATACTGGCATTCTACGGATCGGAGCGTGGAATGTTAGATCCCTTAATCGGGTAGGAAAATTAAAAAAATTAAAAAGGGAAATGGATAGGTTGAAGTTATATATAGTGGGGATTAGTGAAGTTCGTTGGCAGGATGAACAGGATTTCTGGTCAGGTGAGTTCAGGATTATAAATACAAAATCAGTTGGGGGTATTAGAGGAGTAGGACTGATAATGAATCAGAAACTAGGAATACGGATAAACTACTATGAGCAGGGCAGTGATCGCATTATCATTGTCAAGATAGATACGAAGGCAACACTGACTACAATATTGTAGGTAGGGAAGAGGATGTAGATGAAGATGAAAAAGGAGATACTCTAGTGAGAGATGAATTTGACAAAGCACTGAAAGACCTAAGTCGAAACGAGACCCTGGAGTAGATGACATTCCCTCAGAGCTACTGATGTCTCTGCGAGAACCAGCAATATCAAAACTATTTCACCTGATGTGAAAGACGTATGAGACAGGCGAAATACCTTCAGAATTTAAGAAAAATGTAATAAATCCCATCTCAATGAAAGCAGGCGCAGACAAGTGTGAAAATTACAGAACCATCAGTGTAATAAGTGAAAGTTGCAAAATACTAACACGAATTATTTACAGAATGATGGAAAACCTGGTAGAAGCCGATGTCGGAGAAGATCAGTTTGGATTCAAAGGAAATGTAGGAACAATGGAGACAATACTCACTTTACGACTTATCTTAGATGATAGATTACGGAAAGACAAACCTACATTTCTAGCTTTTGTAGATTTGGGGAAAGTTTTTGACAATGTTGATTGGAATACACTCTTTCAAATTTTGAAGCAAGCAGGAGTAAAATATAGGAAATGTAAGGTTATTTACAACTTGTACAAAAACCAGATGGCGATTTTTAGAGTAAAAAACCAGACAGCAATTAGTGTCCAAGGGCATGAAAGGGAATCAGTAGTTGTGAATGGAGTAAGAGAGGGTTGTAGCCTTTCTCCGATGTTATTCAATTTGTACATTGAGCAAGCTATAAAGGAAAGCAAGGAGAAATTTGGAGGAGAAATTGAAGTTCAGGGTGAAGAAATAAAAACATTGCGTTTTGCCGATGACATTAGAATTCTGTCAGAGACAGCAAAAGACCTGGAAGAGCAGTTGATCGGAATAGACAGTGTGTTTAAAGGTGCGTATAAAATGAACATTAACAAGAGGAAAACTTGGTAATGGAACGCAGTCTAAGAAAATCGTGCAATGCTGAAGGAATTAGATTAGGTAACTTAGGCAGTAAAATAACACGCGATGGGCGCAGTACATAGGATATAAAAAGCAGAATGGCAATGGGAAGAAAAGCGTTATTGAAAAAGATAAATTTGTTAACATCAAATATCAATTTAAGTTTAATAAACAATGTTTGTAGAGCTTATGTGACTTAACTACGGGTTATCAGTTCCTAAACTTACAAACTACTTATGAACTAACTAATACTAAGGACAGCACACATATCCATGCCCGAGGGGGGGATTCGATCCCCCGACCGTAGTGGCCATGCAGACCGTGACTGGAGCGCCTCAGTCCCCTCGGCCACCGCAGTCGGCTTAATTTAAGTGTAAGGAAGTCGTTTCTAAAGGCATTTGTGTGGAGTTTTGCCTTGTATGGGTTTGAAACATGGACGATAAACAGTGTGGACAGGTAGAGGATAGAGGCTTATGAAATGTGGTGCTTCAGAAGAATGCTGAAGATTAAGTCGGTGGATCGCGTAAGGAATTTCTGGCACACCTTGACTAAAAGAAGGGATCGATTGGTAGGACACATACTTAGACATAAAGGAATCTTGAATTTAGCATTGGAGGGAAGTGTGTGGGATAAAAGTCGTACAGGGAGAGCGAGAGATGAATACAGTAAGCAGATTCAAATGGATGTAGGTCGTTCTTATGAGGAGATGAAAAGGCTTGCTCAGGATAGTGTAGGATGGAGAGCTGCATCAAACCAGTCTCCGGACTGAAGACCACAACAACATATTTAATGAATACAATAAAAGTATTTATTGCATAAAAATTTCATCAGCTTATTATAAAATGTGAGTGCACCCTGGTATTTTACTGATTTGTTGATTTTGTTCAATAACTAGACTGTTTTTCTCCTACCACAGCTATTACACTTACTACCAAACGATGAATAACATTCACGTCACCGTCGTGAAGAGTAAATATTCCGCATCCAATCGTCTTTTTTAGTAGTTTAGTAATAGATTTCACTACAGCTCACACATTCACCTTCATGCCATTCGTCAACACTAAAGATTTAATTCCGATAGAGACGGCCATACGGCAGAAATGACCTATGCCTGTCATCCGTCCACAAACCTCTGTACAGCGCTTCCGTTCAATTGGTAGTAACGTCAGACATTGTCGCTCATGATTCTTAAGAATATTTAAAAGTGACTAATTTACATGATTTTAGTTTTTAGTATACCATGAAATTGTGTGGTAAAGTCATAACCTTTAGATTTAAATATAACTTAGGTTGTGAATTGCGACAGAACTTCACAGATTAGTCTGATTAGTCACAAATCCATCATCTCTTTTTGATAACGACGGAATAATGTGCAAGCCAAGGAAATCAAACTTTGTTTCAGTAGTATGTTTGCATAGGAGGAAGCAAATCTGAAGATTTAGGAGCTCTTTTTACGTCGATTGTCGTTCTCTGCAACTCTGATACATGAAATATTTGATTTGGAGAAGTCGTGCTCTTTAATTTAAATATTGGCAAAAATTTCTGTATGGCGTACCGTCTTCTATTTATAGGCAAAAAACTGAAAATATCGTTATTTTTTTGGCTCTCAAAACTTAAGAACAAGCCAGGAACCGTCGAAAACTCATATTATTCTATCATCCAGTAAAATTATTTTCAGCTTGTGCTTATTTATTAGCCAGCAAGGCCTTTTTCCAGGCTAATTTTCCTGGGCTAATGCGTATAATGTAGTTTTTAGATCGGGCGTTGAACTATCTGCTAATGTGTGTCTTATTACAACGCCTTAACACATAAAAGGGATTTCACGAAGTGTACTAGTTAACGTATAGAGCAAGGTAAAGTCTCTTTATGATCAGTTACATAGCTATTCTGTTGTGAGAAGTCTTCAATTTTTAAATTTGTAATACACTTTAACAAAATATGCCTGTAACGTTGGTTTCAATATGTGTAATTATCACCTTAATCACTGTAAGTATCGCACGCGTGTGATTTATACTATTTCAGCATTGCAGGAAGGATAGTGCTCACGGAATAGCCACATGTTTGCGGTGGAACTATTGGGTCGCGATGCCAAAGACTGGAGAATATAGTACAAAAAGAATTCCTTAAACTTGGTTTACATGATAAATTAATCAAATGTGAAGGCCGTAAACTCTACAAAATACCTAGGAATTACAATTACTTCTGAATTAAATTGGAAAGAACACGTAGGTAATGTCGTGGGAAAGGCGGACCAGAGACTGCGTTTTATTGGCAGAACCCTTAAAAGATGCAACAGAACTACAAAAGAAACTGCATACACTACGCTTGTCCGTCCTTTTATGGAATATAGCTGCCCAGTGTCGGATCCTTATTAGGTGGGTTTGATGGAGGACATCGAAAGAGTCCAGAGAAGGGCAGCTCGTTTCGTATTGTCACGATACTGAAGAGACAGCGTTACGGAAATGATACAAGATCTGGGATGGGAATCATTACAATAACGGCGCTTATCGCTGCGGCGTGGGCTACTTACGAAACTCCAATCGCCAACATTCTCCTCCGAATGCGAAAATATATTGTTAACTCCCACTTACATAGGTAGAAATGATCATCAGAATAAAATACGAGAAATCAGAGCGCGAACGGAGAGATTCAGGTGTTCTTTCTTTCCGTGCGTTATTCGAGAATGGAATGCGAGATAAATACTATAAAGATGGTTCGATGAACCCTCTGCCAGGCACTTAAATGTGATTTGCAGAGTATCCCATGTGGATGTAGATATAAATATGAAAATTGAATACGTTTATTTTCACCGTTTTTCACTTCGAGTGCATACCTCTGATTTGTTAAGCTTCACAATTCTCCAGTGCACTCCACCTATACCCTCCTATCCCACCCTTCTACTTTTGTCTAATTGTTTATTTAGTTTTAATAGTGTCCCAGGTTTCTAATATTTATTCTATATTTCTTAGGTTTTGTGTCACCTTAGATTCTATTTTTTTTTCTTTTTTTTTTTCACTGTAGTCATGGTGTCAATAATTTTTCTGTTTCTCGGTGTATAGTATCTATCTTCTCTTTTGCAGTACTATGAATTTACAGATTTCATTTAAATATTTATTTACACTATAACTGCCCCATCAAAGAAGATAATTTATTGTTCTTCATATAACATCTTTTCTGGTTTGTTGACAACGCCAGTTCTTTGCCTAAACCTCAGTAAATGTCTGATGTTGGCCTAAGAAGTCGAAACTCGATTAACAAAATAAATAAACCTGTAGAACAAACAGAAAATTGTGTATGTCATTTTCGTAATGAATTTTTCTACCAAGAACCGACGGAAGAATTAGTTAACACTTCTTTTGATAATTTCCACCCAAACCCCTGCATAATTTCTGTGACACTCTCTCCCTATATCGCGATGATACAAAACGACCTGTCATGCTTTTCATTTTCTCTATATCATCCGTCAGTCCCACTTGGTGGGGATCCGACAATAGGCATCAATACTCCAAAAAGGATGCATAAGTTTAGTGTAGGAAGTTTAAGTAGTAGAACTGTTCTGGCAAGGATACGTAGCCTTTGGTTCACCTTCCATACAATATTTTTGTGTTCTGTACAATTTAATTTTTTCGTAATTGCAATTTCTAGGTGTTTAATTTGCGGTCTGGAGATTTGACTGATTCATCGTGTAAATGAAGTTGTACAGATTTATTTTAGTGCTCATATGGATAACTTCACACTTTTCACTGTTTAGGGCCAGTTGACAATTTTTGCACGATGCAGATATCTTATCTAAATCATTTTGCAGCTGATTTTGATCTTCCGGTGACCTTTAAACGGCAGCATCATTCGCGAACAGTCTACTGCCCGATTCACCAAGCGTCGTTTATGACTTTCACGATCGTTTAAACTTTGACGATCATTTAATTTTCATTTTTGCGTTTTCTCGAAGCCTGTTTACTGTAACGATCGTTAAACTCGCCGTCAAAACTGAAGCACCGATTTTGCGTCGTCATGCCATTTGACGAGTCGTTTATACTAGACAGGTTGTCTGTAGTTGGAATATTTAGGAGATTTTGTAAAGGTAACATAGATACTTTATTGCTGTTCACGACTTCCGGTTGTGAAGATGGGAGGTAATTTTGATGCAGAAGTATTGTACATAAATTTACTAGAAAATCTAGGGCCTGAACGCGGAATTTCTGAGCGCAGTGATCATTTCTACACAATGAATGATGTAAAATTCATTACAAGGTATAGGTTCTCCAAGAAAGTAGCATTCAAACTTCTGGAATAAATTGAAAATAGAGTACGGTATCCAACTAGCAGAAAACCTAACAACTTAACTCTGTGATTCTACTGGATCTCTTCAAATGTCAATTGCAGATTTGCCAAGATATGCCGATATGCCAAGAAGGTTTCAGAAGAAATTGCATCTCTGAGATCCCTATATGAGAAATTCCCGGATGGAATTACG
The DNA here is from genome assembly GCA_026315105.1 of Locusta migratoria. Lineage (NCBI taxonomy): Eukaryota > Metazoa > Arthropoda > Insecta > Orthoptera > Acrididae > Locusta > Locusta migratoria. The sequence continues at coordinate 661,691,007 of CM048746.1, forward strand.
TCTTTCAGTTTCGAAATAAGGCCCACAACAAACTTTTCTCAACATCAGGAAATTTAGACCTCTCTTTATTTTCTTAGCGTTATTATTGCCCGGTTTCACCAAACTTACGAATCACAACAACTTTGGCTGTACTGAAAACCCCGCTATTTACGTAGCGATATTCATTTGTTCAATCAAAAACTAGAGAACAACAATGATAACAAACGATAAAACTCGATAGTATCGATTTAGTACACGATACTGGACGCTGTTTCGATTGGAGCGTCTGTTAAAATAAACGCCTCGTCAATGCATTGAGACTGGCGATGATGAAACGCTGTAGCTTTTGACGGTACCTCAAAATTAAACGGGGCGTTGAAATTGACGTTTGTCTAACATATTTAAACGAGGTTTGGTGAAACCGGGCATAAGAGAGCTGCTCAGATTGTCTCCTTAATCGTTTATAAAGATAAGGAACAGGAGGGGCCCTATAACACTTTCCTGGGGAACTCCAGATGTCAATTCTGTTCTACTGTACTCAATTACAACGTACTGTGTCCTCTCTGACAGGATTCACGAATCCTTTCGCACAGGTGTGTCGATATTCCATTATCACGCTACTCGATTAGAAGACGCTTGTGAGGTACAGTGTCAAAAGGCTTCCGGCGAACTAGCAATACGGAATCGATATGAGATCCCTTGTCGATAGCACTCATTACATCATGCGAGTAAAGAGGTAGGTGTTGGTCACCAGAGCGATACTTTCTTAATCCGTGTTGACTATTGGTCAATTAATCGTCCTCTGCGTTGTTGTTGTTGTGGTCTTCAGTCCGCAGACTGGTTTGATGCAGCTCTCCACGCTACCCTGTCCTGTGCAAGTCTCTTCATCTGAGAATACGTTAGGCAACCTACATCCTTTTGAATCTGCTTACTATATTCGTCCCTCGGTCTCTCTCTACGATTTTTACCCCACACGCTTCCTTCTAATGCTAAGTTAACAATTCCTTGATGTCTCAGAATGTGTCCAACCAATCTATCCCTTCTCTTAGTCAGGATATGCCAGAAACTCCTTTTCTCCCCGATTCGGTTAAGCACCTGATCATTAGTTATGTGATCTATCCATTTCATTTAAATCATTCGTCTGTAGCACCACATTTCAAAAGCTTCTATCATCTTTTTATCTGAACTCCTTATCGTCCACGTTTCACTCCCATACAATGCTACACTCCAGACAAATGCTTTCAGAAAGGACTTTCTAACATTTAAATTAATATTAGATGTTAACAATTTTCGCTTCTTTAGAAATACTTTTCTTCCCATAGCCATTCAGCATTTTTATATCTTCTTTACTTCGGCCATCAGAAGTTATCTTGCTACCCAAATAACAAAATTCATCGACTACATTTATTGTCTCATTACCTAATCTAATTCCTGCAGCATCGCCTGATTTTCTGACATTGCATTCCATTACCTTCGTTTTATTCTTGTTAATGTTCATCTTATATCTTCCTTTCAAGACACTGTCTATCCCATTCAATAGCTCTTCCATATCATTTGCGGTCTCTGACAGAATTACTATGTCGTCGGCAAACCACAATGTTTTTATTTCTTCTCCCTGCACTTTAATGCCTTCTCCAAATTTCTCCTTCCATTCCTTCACTGCCTGCTCAATGTACAGATTGAACAACATTGGAGGAAGGCTTCAACCCTGTCTTACTCCCTTCCCAACCGCTGCGTCCCTTTCTTGCCCTTCGACTCTAATGACCGCTGTCTGGTTTTTGTATAGGTTGAATATAACTCTTCGCTCCCTATATTTTACCCCTGATACCTTCAGAATTTGGAAGAGTGTATTCCAGTCGACATTTTCGAAAGATTTCTCCAAATCGACAAACGCTAAAAACGGAAGTTTCCCTTTCCTTAGTCTATCTTCTAACATAAGTCGTAATGTGAGTACTGCCTCCCGTGTTCCTACATTTCTCCTAAATCCAAACTGATCTTCCCCCAGGTCGGATTCCACAAGTTTTTCCATTCGTCTCTAAATTATTCGTATTAGTATTTTGCAACCATGACTTATTAAACTGATAGTTCTGCAATTCTCACATTTGTTTGCACTTGCCTTCGTTGGATTTAGAACTACAATATATCTTACCTGAATCGTTTTGCAGCTGATTTTGATGTTCCGGTGAGTTTGAAACGGCAGCAACATTCGCGAACAGTCTCAGAGAGCTGCTCAAATTGTCTCCTATATCTTTTATAAAGATAAGGAACAACAGAGACACTATAACACTTTCCTGGGGAACTCCAGATGTCACTTCTGTTCTACTGTACTCAATTACAACGTACTGTGTCCTTTCTGACAGGATATCGCGAATCCTTTCGCACAGGTGTGTCGATATTCCATTATCACGCTACTCGATTAGAAGACGCTTGTGAGGTACAGTGTCAAAAGGCTTTCGGCAAACTAGCAATACGGAATCGATATGAGATCCCTTGTCGATAGCACTCATTACATCATGCGAGTAAAGAGGTAGCTGTCGTTCAAAAGAGCGATACTTTCTGAATCCGTGTTGACTATGGGCCAATAAATCGTTCTCTGCGAGGTAGTTCATAATGTTTGATGAAAGTATATGTTCTAAAATCCTACTGGAAACCGACGTCAATGACAAAGGTCTGTAATTTTCTGGATCACTCCATGAAACAGTTAGAGCGAACAGACTGAGATGGTGTGGTCATGTTACACGCACGGGAGAACCAAGGTTATCTAAGAGACTCATAAGCTCGGCAGCGGAGGATAAGAGGAGCCGAGGTAGACCAAGAAGAAAGTACTTAGATTCGGTGCAGAATGATTTTGAAGTAAAAGACATAACATCAAACGAGGCATCAATGTTAGCATTGAATAGGAGATCATGGAGGAATTTTATTAGAGGTACTATGTTCCAGACTGAACGCTGAAAGGCATAATCAGTCTCTGATGATGATGATGATGATGACTCCAATAGTCTTTCTCTAATACTGGACTGATCTGTGCAACTTTCAAGTGTGAGTACGGAACTTGCCATTAGCGAACGGTTGTATACGGAGCTATTACATCAGCATACTCTGAAAGGAACCTAATTGGTGTACAGTCTGTATCGGGAGACCTGCATTTATTGATTTAAGTTGATTTATACTCCAGGAATATGTACTTCTGTATTACGCATGCTGGCTGTCGTTCTTGATTCGAATTCAAGGGTTTTGCTTCGTCTCCTTTGGTTTATAGAATCTGGCAATTGTGCTTTAGCATAGCTGTCATCTGTAGCAACACCACTGCAATCATGTAGCGAAGGCATTGATCGTGTTTTGCCGGTAGATTACATACGACCAGAATTTCTTCGTATTTTGTACCAAGTTACGTGATAGGGTTTCATTGTGGAAAGTGTTATAAGCTTCTCGCTTTGACGTTCGAGCTAAATTTCAAGTTTTAGTAAAAGATTGCCAGTGTTGGGGACTTTGTTTAAATTTGGCGTGCTTTTTTTCTTTGCTTTTACAAGGGTGATCTAACCTGTTTTGCGTACCGCGGTAGAAGTGCATAAACAGAGGTTGTGGTAGTTTCCCGACATGACTTTCCTGAAACACCTCATAATTCCCGCCGTTCTCCTGACAACTTCATTGGGCACTGCCTCGACAGCTGCTGGCATAGATAATTGCGTCCTTTCTGTCCAAACCTCTTTGAAACGAAAACTAATATAGGAATTTAATTCACCAGCATGTCCTAGAATGCTTCTTTTGTCCCTTCTGTATAGTCATCACGTAGTTTCGCTTTAGTCGCTCAAGTGAACAATAATTGATAACTGCGAACTAAGACTTCTCGGAAGTTTTAATATGAGTGAAAAGGAACTTCCCCACTGAACGTAAACAAGCCTGCATTGTTGAATATATATGGCTGTCGCGCTGGTAGAGACTTTTACACGTTAGGGCTATTGTGTAAAACGTCGAACGAAAAAGTCGACAGTTCCGAACTTGCACGCTTGGGGCGCTGGAGTAGACTACGATAGGAGTACCGTGTAATATGGGCCTTAAAGGACGACGATTTCTCGATTAACTCGTAGGCACTGTAAGTATTTGAAAGGGTCCTCTTGAAATAACAAAGACCTTCGTTATTGAAGAATCGACCACCAGAGGACCAACATTGTGCCGACGTTAGAATTCTCTTAGCTGCGACTCAGTGCGTTCACTGCTACAGAGGATACCAGTGACCTGAACAGGATCGAGAGCTGGAACACTTCCAGGGCTTGGCAGATGCGCCGTTCGCAACCTCTAGGCATGGCATTTATGTTCACACATCGATTAAAATATATAACAATTTCTAGAACGACATTTCCTTTCGTACGCTTGTACATACACAGACGCCTCTTAAAAAGAACAGGAACTTGGATACACCGTCTTCAGTCCTGATGATAACATCACTTTCTAAAGTAACTAAATTGCTGTTAAAGTAATGAGCCGGCCGCGGTGGCCGAGGGGACTGAGGCGCTCCAGTCACGGTATGCACGCCCACTACGGTCGGGAGTTCGAATCCCTTCTCGGGCATGGATATTTGTGCCGTCCTTAGGATAAGCTAGTTGATAAGTAGTTTGTAAGTTTAGGGACTGATGACCCCGTATTTAAGTCCCATAAACTATTCAAACATTTGAATTTAAAGTAATGACGTTCGAAGATTAACAATTTATGTATTATACTCACATAAAGAAAAGTGTCTCATCAGCCATATTCTGGGGTTTTATAACCCTTTACATAAAAATGGAAAAGCGATAAAAGAAAACGAGCATTTCAGTTCTCTTTATTCTTCATAAAAACAGAAATTGACAAAAGTTTGCTTTTACGTGTATGAACTTCGAATATAACGTCAATCAGGCACATCTATAACGTGTAAATATGATAATCCAGGAATATATAAAATAACCTGTAACAACTGTAATAATTTTTACATCGGTCAGACAGGACGAAATTCTAACGTCCGATTTAAAGAACGTATTGTAAATAGCGACAATAATCATCTAGCTTTTTTCTTCATCTGAAAACACATCACCATATAGGCGAAAAAAATTGAAAAAACTTTACAGATTCTACACAGAATACCAAAAGGTCTCACTATGAACATCCTTAAAGAAGTTGAAGTCTATATACACATTAAGAACTATCCAGAACAGATGTCTGACGACTACTGAGGTCTCTGGTATGGAGGTCTTGGCAGCAGAAGACAGCACAGTGCACCCAATGACGTATCAAGAGCTTTCACATGGGAGGGATGCCACACTACTCTATAGAAAGTGAACTGTATTTCCTCTATAACACTCAAAGACCTCGTAGAAATAACCAGACTCCCTGACGGCGCTGCTGTCGCGGGATAAGTTGAACCTTCGCCCGGCCGCCATGGTAGTGGCAAGCGTCACATAAATACGAGTGGTTTTTTTCTTTTTTTTTTTAACTTATGGGACTTAACTACGGGGTCATCAGTCCCTAAACTTACAAACTACTTATCAACTAGCTTATCCTAAGGACGGCACAAATATCCATGCCCGAGGGGGGATTCGAACCCCCGACCGTAGTGGCCGTGCAGACCGTGACTGGAGCGCAAATACGAGTGTTGTTAGCAGGTAAATCGTATATTTAATAGCTACTCCGGGATATATACACAGTTGATAGTTATGTCTGTATTGTTTGACTATTGAATTATACATGAAACGCGATGGTGAAGAGCTGCTCAGCTTTTAAATGTATAAATCAATTTAAGAAAGATATAAAAAGATCGAATACAGTCTTCCCATGTATATTTCTCAGGAATAAAAGTAGCCCTACTACTTGTGTTCAGAGATAGTTACTCTTGCCTAACAGGCTGTCAGTCATGAGGATACAGGATTGAATGAAATAAACAACAGGCTTTTACAATACTGGTAGCTCTTAAAAAGGAGCTACTTTAGTCAGTAGTGTTGGACAGGAAGTTCAGAAAGTTTCACTTTATGATTGTGTAATATAACTATTGGGGTCACGAAATTAGTTGCCTCACTGCAGTTAAAATTTTTGTATATGAAATTAATATTAGTAACTTTTAACACAGGATTTAAGGGAAATCTGCTTTACATACAGGTATAAGAACTGGAAGGGGTTTGCAGAACTGTGTATAGTTCCATATATAAATGACACATAGCCACACTGGATGCACTTTGTGAAGTTGAACCCTGTGAAAATAGTTGACTTTCGAGTAGTTCACGCTACTGTAAGGTATTTGGCTTACAGCATTAAAATGCTAATATTTTTGTTAGATACCCTAATGCTAATGTTAGATGCATTAGTTAAGAAAAAGTTATGGCATACTTCGTGTTCTTAAAAGAATTCGGTAGTGGCTGGTTGCTGTATTACCAAGATAAAGACGCTATTTTTCAGTTATGTATCTGATGGCATATTTCACTTTCACGATAGATTTTTAACGTTAGCTGTTTCAGGCAACCCTGTTTCATTTTTTTGATGCTATGAAATATCTAAATATTGGAGAATACAGCACTAAAGCAAAGATGTAAATTAATGTTTGTACAAAAGTTTCGCAATCGTAGAATATACTGAAAAAGTGCCAAAAATCGTGTTTGACGATAAATTCCGTTCATATGATGCACTTAGAACGCTAAAAAATTGAATGTTATAGTTCGGTTTCGTTAGGAAGAGGAAACGCTGTTGACTGAATTCTACACCGTATGTGTAATAACCACTCCCATGAACCACAGGCATTGCCGAGGTGGGGTGGCTTGCGTGCCTCAATGATACAGATAGCCGTACCGTAGGTGCAACCACAGCGGAGGGGTATCTGTGGAGAGGCCAGACAAACGTGTGGTTCCTGAAGAGGGGCAGCAGCCTTTTCAGTAGTTATAGGGGCAACAGTCTGGATGATTGACTGAGATGGCCTTGTAACATCAGCTAATGTGGCTTTGCCACACAGTTACTGCGAACGGCTGAAAGCAAGGGGAAACTACAGCCGTTAATTTTCCCGAGGACATGCAGCTCTACTGTATGAACATATGATGATGGCATCCTCTCGGGTAAAATATTCCGGAGGTAAAATAGTCCCCCATTCGGATCTCCGGGCGGGGACTACTCAGGAGGATGTGATCATCATGAAAGACAATACTGGCATTCTACGGGTCGGAGCGTGGAATGTTAGATCCCTTAATCGGGTAGGGAAGCTAGAAAATTTAAAAAGGGAAATGGATAGGATGAAATTAGATATAGTAGGGATTAGTGAAGTTCGGTGGAGAGAGGAACAGGATTTCTGGTCAGGCGAGTACAGGATTATAAATACAAAATCAGTTGGGGGTATTACAGGAGTAGGTCTCATAATGAATAAGAAAATAGGAATGCGGGTAAACTACTATGAGCAACACAGTGATCGCATTATCATTGTCAAGATAGATACGAAGCCAACACCGACCACAGTAGTACAGGTTTATATGCCAACTAGCATTGCCGACGATGAGGAGATCGAAGAAATATATGAGGAGCTACAGAAAATTATTCAGACAATTAAGGGAGAGGAAAACTTAATTGTTATGGGAGACTGGAATTCGTTAGTAGGACAAGGAAGGGAAGGGAAGATAGTAGGTGAATATGGTCTGGGCAAAAGGAATGAAAGAGGAAGCCGCCTGGTAGAATTTTGCACGGAACATAATTTGGTTATAATAAACACCTGGTTTAAGAATCACAAAAGAAGGTTGTATACGTGGAAGAGACCAGGAGACACCGGGAGATACCAGATAGATTTTATAATGGTAAGGCATAGATTTCGGAACCAGGTTTTAAACTGTAAGACATATTCAGGGGCAGATATAGACTCTGACCATAACTTGTTAGTTATGAACTGTAGGCTGAAATTGAAGAAACTACAAAAAGGTAGGAAAATAAGGAGATGGGACCTGGATAAGTTGAAGGAACCTGAAGTTCTTAAGAATTTTAGAGGGAGCTTTAGGCAACAATTGACAGAAACGGGGGAAAATAAAACAGTAGAGGAGGAATGGGTAGCATTGAGAGATGAAATAGTGAAGGCAGCAGAGGACAAAATAGGTAGGAAGGCAAGACCTACAAAAAATCCTTGGATATCACAGGAGATACTAAATTTAATCGATGAAAGGAGAAAATATAAAAATGCAGTATATGAAACAGGCAAAAAGAAGTACAGACGACTAAGAAATGAGATTGACAGGAAGTGCAAAATGGCTAAGCAGGAGTGGCTAGAAGGCAAATGCAGGGATGTAGAAGAATGTATAAATAGGGGAAAAATAGATACAACTTACAGGAAAATAAAAGAAACATTTGGAGATAGGAAAAACAGCTCTATGAATATCAAGGACTCTGATGGAAAACCAGTTCTCAGCAAAGAAGGGAAAGCTAAAAGATGGAAAGAGTATATAGAGAGGCTCTATGAAGGAAATGAACTTAGCGGCAATATTGTAGAAATGGGAGAAGAAGTAGATGAGGATGAAATAGGAGATACTATACTGAGAGATGAATTTGACAGAGCACTGAAAGACCTAAGTCGAAACAAGGCCCCTGGAGTAGATGATATTCCCTCAGAGCTACTGAAGTCTCTGGGAAAACCAGCCATGACAAAATTGTTTCACCTGGTGTGTAAGATGTATGAGACAGGTGAAGTACCCTCAGACTTTAAGAAAAATGTTATAATCCCCATTCCAAAGATAGCAGGTGCAGACAGGTGTGGAAACTACAGAACCATCAGTTTAATAAGTCATGGTTGTTAAATATTAACACGCATTATATACAGACGGATGGAAAAGCTGGTAGAAGCCGACCTCGAGGAAGATCAGTTTGGGTTCAGGAGAAATATAGGAACACGGGAGGCAATACTCACTTTACGGCTTATCCTAGAAGATAGATTAAGAAAAGGCAAACCTACATTCCTAGCTTTTGTAGATTTGGAGAAGGCTTTTGACAATATTGATTGGAATAAACTCTTTAAAGTTATGAAGCAAGCAGGAGTAAAATTTTGGGAGCGTAAGGTTATTTACAACTTGTACAAAAACCAGACAGCGGTTGTTAGAGTTGAAGGGCATGAAAGGGATGCAGTGGTAGGAAATGGAGTAAGACAGGGTTGTAGCCTTTCTCCAATGTTATTCAAATGGTACATTGAGCAAGCTATAAAGGAAAGCAAGGAGAAATTTGGTGAAGGAATTTTAGTTCAGGGGGAAGAATTGAAAACATTACGTTTTGCCGACGACATAGTAATTCTGGCAGAGACAGCAAAGGATCTGGAGGAGCAGTTGAACGGAATGGACAGTGTGCTGAAATGTGCATATAAGATGAACATTAACAAGAGCAAAACTAGGGTAATGGAGTGCAGTCTAAGAAAATCAGGTGATGCTGAAGGAATTAGATTAGGAAAAGAAGCAATAAAGGAGGTAGATGAGTTCTGTTACTTGGGCAGTAAAATATCAAATGATGGTCGCAGTACAGAGGATATAAAATGCAGAATGGCAATGGGTAGAAAAGCGTTCTTGAAAAAGAGAAATTTGTTAACATCGAATATTGATTTAAACCTAAGGAAGTCCTTTGTGATGGCATTTGTATGGAGTGTTGCCTTGTATGGGAGTGAAACATGGACGATAAACAGTGCGGACAGGAAGAGGATTGAGGCTTTTGAAATATGGTGCTACAGAAGAATGCTGAAGATTAGGTGGGTGGATCGCGTAACTAATGAGGAGGTACTGAACAGAATTGGGGAGAAAAGAAATTTCTGGCATACCTTGACTAAAAGAAGGGATAGATTGGTAGGGCACATTCTTAGACATCAAGGGATTGTGAATTTAGCGTTGGAGGGAAGTGTGTGGGGTAAAAACCGCAGAGGAAGACCAAGAGATGGATACAGTAAGCAGATTCAGACAGATGTAGGTTGCAGTTCTTATGTGGAGATGAAGAGGCTTGCTCAGGATAGGGTATTGTGGAGAGCTGCATCAAACCAGTCTCCGGACTGAAGACCACAACAACACATATGTAATAATTTACACACAACCGATAGTTGCGGTATATTCAAAGAGTCTGAAGCTGTTTTGTAGTTATATATTTCAATTAGATATAGTTTTCGCGACTTCAGTCGAATGAATACATCCTATAGTCAAAAGAGTCTGACGCACATTTAAAGTTGTCGCGGAAGTTCGCCACCACAATGGCCGCCGAAGCGCTCTTCAATTTTTCTGATGTTCGCAGTCGGCCGCTTACGGGATTGTGAGCGCTTGGCTTTGACATGGGAGGTGTCCCACACTACCCTATAGAAAGTGAACTATGTTTCCTCTGTAACACTGATCACTCCGTAACAAGGTACTACTGTAACCCCAATACCTGGTATAACCCTAATACCATAATCTTGTAGGACTGATAGTAGCTTCCTCCTAGGAACACGGTCGTAAGCCTTTCCTAGATCTGTGAAACATAGATTCAAATGTAACAAATTTAATTGTTAAGCAGGAACATACTCAGCTACGAGGCACAGCTATTGTTTGTTGAATCATATGACCATAGACTGCTGTTATTCTAACCAAGCACGCTTCATGTGCACGATTTGTGGGAGAGGATTTCAAGAAGCGAGTATTGGCAGAGACTCGCGGGGTTTTTGATATATTTTATGTAACCCAAGGGGGGGGGGGTATCCTGACCCCCTGAAACCTTCCCTTTTATACGTCCATGTGTGCACCTAATATGAAAAACGTAGGTTTTTGGGGGTGTCCGGGTACTTTTGATCACACAAGGAGTACGCAATAGAATTTTTAATTAAATTTTTGCCTGTCATTCAGCCTTGGGCATGTTTTGTTATAAAAACCTAAGCGATAATTCTGTAGAAAACAAATTTATGTAATATTTTGTACCATGTCATTAATCGATATAACACACTGTACTTATTTTCATATCTATGCTATAAACCAAAGACTTTGTTTTATCTTTGGAGTGTGTCTTGCACTCGAAGTTGTTGCGTTTAAAGAGTCGTTGTGTGACCTTCGTGGACAGCAGTCGTTGTGTGATTATGGTAGAGTTGACTCGATGAGTAGTAGTCGTGAAACTGTCGGGTTAGTCTACCTGTGTGTTAGACTCGAAGAGTAAAAATTCAGACAGTTTTGAAGAGTCGCAGCCAAGTCTGCAGATTGTAATTTTTGTATGGAAATTAATCTGTCTCAAATAAGTTAAAACTTGTACTTTTCTATTGTTATGTATGGTAGCCAGTATTTGAACTATTGTAGTAGTCGGTGTTTGTCTTTTTGCTAATGAATACTGTTTACTGCAGCTTGCATTTATCATTTAATCCTGAGTCATTTTACCAGTTTCTCGTTTCTTTCACCAATTTGAATTGCTATCCGTTCTGATCATTGTTTCTTATGATAGTGTTGCGTAGTTATTGTGTTTGTAAATTTATGTGTTAATAGAACAGTTCAGTGTAGGGATTTTGTCATGGTCAATTGGTCTATTAATGAGAGCAGGAAGTAGTTTGTTCATAAATGTAGTAAAGTTCATATTTAGAGATTTTCTCAGTCTTTATGAAAGTTGATATTATCAAGTCAGTTAATGTTAGTAACAGTTAAGGTGATATGTCTGATCAGAATTAGATCACGTTAAGAGATAAGAAATTTTTGCAGTGAGTGATACTTGAAATCTTTACCAGATTTGTAAGACATTTTTTATTACGTTGAATCAGTATGGTAATTGTTGTTCAGATAGGCACATTATCAAGTGCAGTGATTTTGGTATCCAATTGCATATCAGACGGACCTCATACCCAGATTATCAAGTATCTTTGTTTGACATCATTTTTATTCAAGTGACAAAATTGTCACAGTAGTGCCACGGTGTTTTGTTGGCTCTCGCAGTCGAATAGTGTACATATAGTCTGGCTACTGGAGAATTTGCACTTTTCATTTGGTCATATTGTTTCGCACACACGAGATGATTGTGTAGACCAAATACGAATTTAATTACTGTTAACTTATTAACTATTGTACAATTTTAAGTGTTATCCGTTGTGCATCAAACAAAACCACATTCACGTAAGATCATTGCATTCCATGTCAGTTGGAATTTATTCTAACAGGGCAAAGGAAGGTACTAAGTCTCATTACTTCGTCAAGTTATTTTGTAACCAAAACGACAACAGAAAATTTATTTGTGAATTTTAGCGGACACGGTCACTTAACACAAACAGTGACACGCTTGTTTCCACACACGAACACATACTACTTTTCATTTCAAACAAAACACACCACTTTTAAGTGTATCTATTTCGATATTTTACGCCTGTGAGTTGACCTGCAGAGCTGGCTAGCTGCGCTGGTCTCGGCCTACACGTGGCAGTGTGAGGCCGGCAGAAGTGCTGCTGTTGTTATAATACGGTACGTGCTGTCAGCTTCTAACGACAGTCACCCTTTTGGGAATGACTCAAACTGAGCCCTAACGTTTTCCTAAATCACGGAAAGTTTTATTAGTTCACAGTCTCTATAAAAAAGCCATTCCACTGCAGGTGAAGATGATGAAAAAAAAAAAAAAGAACTTATATGCTGCCTGAAGTCCACTGCATTGTGAGCTGTCTCGGCATTCACTAAAAGATTTGATGTTTCAGGATAGTTTCGTAAATCATAAACATGTCAGTTGATATGGAAACGATTTTATTTCCATTTAAATGAAAATTAAACCAGACACATAGTTGCAAAATGTCCAAAATAAAAATAAAAAAATTATAGCAGCAAGACAACAGAACTGCTTACAGATTTGTGACTACCAGGAAAATGACAAAACATGGTTTCTCTCAAACATCTTTCTTCGTAACCGCGTAATAAGATTGATGACATAGTTCTTCGGTAACCAAATAAATAATATAACAATACTTGAAATATGCCAAAATACACAAATTACAATATTACATTTAGGCTTTAACTATTTATCTCAATGTATGTACGTATTTCATGAAATTTTTATTTAATGTGGTACAAAAATTAAAAATAGTGTTTTGACTAGGGTTTAAAATAACTCTATTTACATTATTTATGTTTTCGAAATGCACACTTATCTGTTTTGCCAATATTGTGTAGGCGTACTATTATTTAGACATGGAATTTTAATGTCTTTCAGTTTGCGGTTTAATTTTTTATAAATACTGATTTGTGCAAAGTTGTAGTAGTTTTGTCTGTTTCGAAGATAGTTTCTCAGTACCAAATCGATTATTAATTTTAGTATGTGAAAAATGATCAGTGTTTAATCTAGGATCTAGTGATATATTAAACATTGTCTGCCTTAATTTATTTAAACAAAAGGTATATATGTAATCATATTGTGCAATAGTTATAACATGTAGTAGTGTTGTTTTTATACAAATAAGTATCTTTATAGGTTCAGCTATTTCCAAAACTAAGTGTAATGCATTTTTAGTGTTTGCAGCTATTATTTACGAAAGTATGAAAAATTGAAAATTTCGTAAAAGGACAGTCAAAATTATGTTTAAATCAAGGTACAATTTGTTAAACGTGTTTTACTAATAGTGTTAATAGTATTTCAAACTGAACGCGAAAATATGATATTTTACATGTCTGGTAGCGGAGTTTTATTTAGGTGTCCAATATTTCGTGTTTGTGATGTTGGTAACGGATTTTGTACGAAGCTTGCAACATAGCAGAAACGTTGCAACATCAACATAGAAATGTGAAATTACGTAGATAAATTATAAACAAATAGGTGAGAACATTAAAGTAAATTACAAAACCTTAAATAAACTAGACTATTTGGGTCCATGGGCTTCACAAAACGTGACGCAAAATAAGTTTTAACATATGAGAAACGTTTAAGAAATTTTCTAGTGCTATCACAGCGACATAAACAACACTAATTTAGTAATGTAGACGCTGTGGCCACAGGCTTTGCAGACACACATAAGGAGGCGCAAGCGGCAAAACGCAAGGTACGGAGACTAGAAAGGTACGCCAGTTTGGGCATCTTCACTGTCATTGGTTAGCACCGTATTACGTCACTCGGCAGCAAGCCTCTGTATTATAAGGCCGCCGTGAACTAATTTTCTCCGTCTTTTCTTTTTCCATTCGACGAAAGACATTGCTTTTAAGCAGTGGAACACACTTGTGATTTATATATATGTGTACTAACGTACGAAGGACTTAAAAGAAAAGCTTCAAACATTATTAACAACTAGCTAACCCGTCCCGACCCGCGACTAGGCACGGGTAATATTAAAAAACGTCTTTAACTCGAGAACCGCTGAACGTATCGTGATCTGGTTCGTTTTTAAATTGTAGAGCTCATAAAGATTTAAAGTAAAGTCCGTGAGAGCACATGTCTAACTTTTATAGATTTCCCACAATAACTACTTATGTAGTCTGAAGCCATCCGGCACTAGCGCCTTACGAGAGAAAAATGGTACATATGCTTCGCTCGTAAAAGTTAGACATCTGCTCCCCCGGACTTTTTCTTTTAGATCTTTGTGAGAGCTACAATTTAAATGAAACCTCACCACGATACGTTCAGTAGTTCTCGAGTTATAGGAGGTTAAAGGGACAGACAGAGAGAAAATGTGCTTCTGTTTTATATAATATGATTTCACCCTCTTAGAGTGCGAATTTCGAAATTTTACTATTCCTATAACCGTGACGCTAGTTCATGCAATAAGTTGACGAAGTTTTATCGCAATCAACTGAATGACATTGACAGGCGTAGCATACGGACAGAGGCCTTCATTTTTACATATTAGATAAAGAAAACTTTCGTTACAACGCAAACTTAGCAGCCGATTTTCGCATTCATGCTTTTGTTTTACTCATTTAATTACTATGAACTTTGAACTGCATACTACTTTCATACATACAATTTTATCAATAAAATATCGATGTTCGGAATCCTTACAATTCATTTTGCAAGTCTCTTTTGTAATCGGCTTCACAAAAATTTTGGGAAACAAATTCAGGCATTTTTGACATTTATCTAGTCTTGTCGTTTACAGCGAGAGATCCATATGCGCTGATGTTCATCTTCTGGGAACCGATTGTACAAAATGCCTTTCGTCTGGCGTCCACTGTTATTGCACTCCGCAACAGCACAACCGAAGTATTGTTACTCGTAATTACAGAAAGAATATATGGAAAAATTGTTCCCTGATACAAGAAAGCTACTTTCTATACGAACACTTAACAGGTCACAAAAGGAGAGAGCGCAAAACACAACTTCCTGCTCGCACGTTTCATAAGATTACTGCGGCAGCTGCTCGGCACTTGCTGCCACGTGACGTCACAGAAGCAAAGCGCGCGACTCAAATTTACACCTCCCTGGCAAAACGTTGTTAAGAAGCAGATCGCGGGAGCAGGGTGGCACAGCGCGGAGCGGCGAAGCGACACAGTACTAAATTAAATAGAACTAGCTGAACCCCCGCTGCTTCGCATGCGTAGGCTGGTTGGTCTGCACCAGTTGTTCCGTTTTAATCCTGATAAAGAATCCATATCTTAAATTTCGTAGTTATAGCTTGAAATTTGAGTTAACAGCAACATATATTTGAAAATCAATTTCTGCATCCCGTATTTCACCCCCTTATTAGGGTAATTTCCAAAAATACCGAAACACATGTCTTTTAAATTCGAACCCCGAATCCAAATCCGAAAATTTGTAGTTTTAACTTCAAAATCGCCTAAATAGCAACAGATTTTCGAAAAACATCCCCTCTCCAATTTAACCCCCTCGACGGTTGAATTTCCAAAAATACCGAAACACGTGTTTTTTAAATCATAACGAACAATACAAATACCAATTTTTGCAGCTATAGCTTCAAAATTGTCTTGACAAAAAAGTATTTTCGAAAAGAATTTTTGGTCCCTCTTTTACCACCTTAGTTTTTGAATTTCCAAAAATACCGAAACTCGTGTCTTTTTAATCCTGATCAAGAGTCCATATCCTAAGTTTCGAAGTTATAGTTTGAAATTTGAGTTAACAGCAACATATTTTTGAAAATAAATTTTTTGCGTTACCTATTTACCCCCTTATTGGTCGAATTTCAAAAAATGCCGAAACACGTGTCTTTTAAATTCGAACCCCGAATCCAAATCCGAAAATTTGTAGTTCTAACTTCAAATCTGCCTAAATAGCAACAGATTTTCGAAAAACACACTCTATCCAATTTGACACCGTTGATGGTTGAATTTCCAAACATACCGAAACACGTATTTGTTTAACGTCTAACCAACTATACAAATATCAATTTTTGCCGCTCTAGCTTCAAAATTGTATCAATAGCAACGTCTTTTCAAAAAGAATTTTTGATCCTCTATTTAACCCTCTTACTTGTCGAATTTCCAAAAATACTAAGAATCATAGATTTTTAATCCTGACCAAGATTCCATATCCGAAGTTTCGTAGTTGTAGCTTAAAATTTGAGTTAACAGCAAAATATTTTTGAAAATTAATTTTTTGCGTTACCTATTTTACCCCCTTATTTGTCGAATTTCAAAATATGCCGAAACACGTGTCTTTTAAATTCGAACCCTGAATTAAAATCCGAAATTTTGTAGTTCTAGCTTAAAAATTGCCTAAATAGCGACGTATTTTCAAAAAACGTTTCATCCCCTATTGTACCCCCTTACGGACGGAATATAGAAAAATCGCTTCTTAAATGACGCCTACAGAGTAAGATCAACACACTCCACAAATTTCAAGTTTCTATCTTCAGTGGTTTGGGCTGGGCGATGATGAGTCAGTCAGACAGTCAATCAGTTAATCGGGACACTTCCTTTTATATATAGAGATATACTGGCCCGCAAGCTAAGGTCGTCGCGCTGCTGTCATCTACTACGCAAAATAGTGTTAATAGTACTTCAAACTGAACGCGAAAATCTGGTATTTTACACGTATGGGAGCGAAGTTTTATTTAGGTGTGCGATATTTCGTGTTCGTAATGTTGGTAACGGATTTTGCAGAGAGTGCGCAACACGGCAGAAACGTTACCCGCTGGTGTTTCGCCCTTCTTCTGCGTCGCTGGTCTGTCGCTCGCCCCAGCGCCCCCTGCTGAGAACAATAGACTGTCTGTCTGTCTGTCAGAGGCTTCTCAGCTGCCTGCGCACTGCTACCCTTTGTTTTTCGTCGCGTCTTTTGTACATTTATCACAATTTGTATTTTTTTTTTACTGAGCTGAGCTTAGTAAAAAGCGGAAACCGTGTAAGCTACAACAACAGAAATGCGTCTCATGCGAGAATTAATTTCATTCACCTAAAATAACTGTGTCAAAAATATTTCTCTCGCTACTGAGTTACTATGTTACTAACCAGAGTATTACTGCTGGAGTATTAATTGTCTGGTAGCAATTTTATTAACTTAATTATATAAATGAATTGCAGTTCGTTAGTCTCTCTAAAACTCGAGAACGGCTGAACCGATTTGGCTAATTTTAGTTTTGAAATATAAGTGTAAGTCCAGGGAAGGTTTGTTGTTGTTGTTGTTGTTGTTATGGTCTTCAGTCCGGAGACTGGTTTGATGCAGCTCTCCACCCTACTCTATCCTGAGCAAGCCTTTTCATTTCCTCATAAGAACGCCAATCCACATCCACTTGAATCTGCTTACTATACGCGTCTCTTGGTCTCCCTCTGCGATTTTTACCCCACACACTTCCCTCCAATGCTAAATTTACGATTCCCCGATGTCTAAGAATGTGTCCTACCAAGCGATCCCTTCTTTTAGTCAGGGTATGCCAAAAATTCCTTTTCTCACCAATTCTGTTCAGTACCTCTTCATTAGTTATGCGATCTACCTACCTAATCTTCAGCATTCTTCTGTAGCACCACATTTCAAAAGCCTCTATTCTCTTCCTGTCCGCACTGCTTATCGTCCATGTTTCACTCCCGTACAAGGAGACACTCCACACAAATGCCTTCAGAAAAGACTTCCTTACCCTTAAATTAATATTCGATGTTAGCAAATTTCTCTTTTTCAAAAATGCTTTTCTTCCCATTGCCATTCTGCATTTTATATCCTCTGTACTGCGACCATCGCATGTTATTTTACTACCCAAGTAACAAAACTCATCTACCACCTTCATTGTTTCGTTACCTAATCTAATTCCTTCAGCATCGCCTGATTTTCTAAGACCGCATTCCATTATTTTTGTTTTGCTCTTGTTAATGTTCATTTTATACGCTCTCTTCAACACGCTGTCCATTCCGTTCAACTGCTCTTCCAGGTCCTTTGCTGTCTCTGACAGAATTACAATGTCATCAGCAAAACGCAATGTTTTTATTTCTTCCCCCTGAACTTTAATCCCTATACCAAATTTTTCCTTGCTTTCCTTCACTGCCTGCTCGATGTACAAATTGAATAACATTGGAGAAAGGCTACAACCCTGTCTTACTCCCTTCCCAACTGATGCTTCCCTTTCATGTCCTTCGAGTTTAACAACTGCGGTCTGGCTTTTGTACAAGTTGTAAATAACTCTCCTTTCCCTGTATTTTATCCCTGCTGACTTCAGAATTTGAAAGAGTGTATTCCAGTCAACATTGTTAAATGCTTTCTCCAAATCTACAAAAGCTAAAAATGTAGGTTTGCCTTTTCTTAATCTATCTTCTAAGATAAGACGTAAAGTGAGTATTGCCTCCCGAGTTCCTACATTTCTCCTGAACCCAAACTGATCTTCCCCGAGGTCGGCTTCTACCAGTTTTTCCATCCTTCTGTATATAATTCGTGTTAATGTTTTGCAACCATGACTTATTAAACTGATGGTTCTGTAGTTTTCACACCTGTCTGCGCCTGATTTCTTTGGAATGGGGATTATTACATTTTTCTTAAAGGCTGAGGGCATTTCGCTGGTCTCATACATCCTACACACCAGTTCAAATAGTCTTGTCATGGCTGGCTCTCCCAGATACTTTAGTAGCTCTGAGGGTATGTCATCTACTCCTGGGGCCTTGTTCCGACCTAGGTCTTTCAAGGCTCTGTCAAATTCATCTCTCAGTATAGTATCTCCTATTTCATCTTGATCGACTTCCTCTTCCGTTCTTACAACATCGTCTCTAAGTTCATTTCCTTTGTAGAGCTGCTCTATGTACTCTTTCCACCTTTCAGCTTTCCCTTCTTTGCTGAGAACTGGTTTCCCATCTGAGTTCTTGATATTCGTAGAGCTGTTTTTCTTATCTCCAAATGTTTCTTTTATTTTCCTGTAGGCGGTATCTACTTTTCCCCTTGCTATACATTCTTCTACAGATTTACATTTGGCTTCTAGCCACTCCTGCTTAGCCGTTTTGCACTTCCTGTCAATCTCATTTTTTAGTCGTCTGTACTCCATTTTGCCTGTTTCATTTACTGCATTTTTATATTTTCTCCTTTCATCAATTAACTGTAGTATTTCCTGTGATATCCATGGATTTTTGTAGGTCTTGCCTTTCTACCTATTTTTTCCTCCGCTGCCTTCATTATTTCATCTCTCAATGCTACCCATTCCTCTTCTACTGTTTTATTTCCCCCTGTTTCTGTCAATTGTTGCCTAAATCTCCCTCTGAAATTCTCCAGAACTTCACTTTCCTTCAATCTATCTAAGTCACATCTCCTTATTTTCCTACCTTTCTGCAGTTTTTTCAGCTTCAGCCTACAGCTCATTACTAACAAGTTATGGTCAGAGTCTATATCTGCCCCTGGGTATGTCCTGCAGTTTATAACCTGGTTCCGGTACCTATGTCGTACCATTATAAAATCTTTCTGATACCTTCCGGTGTCTCCTGGTCTCTTCCACGTATACAACCTTCTTTTGTGATTCTTAAACCACGTGTTTGTTACGATTAAATCATGTTCCGTGCAAAATTCTACCGGGCGACTTCCTCTTTCATTCCTCCTGCCCAGTCCATATTCACCTAGTATTTTTCCTTCTCTTCCTTTTCCTACTACCGAATTCCAGTCTCCCATCACAATTAAGTTTTCCTCTCCCTTAACTGTCTGAATAATTTCCTTTAGCTCCTCATATATTTCTTCGATCTCCTCATCATCGGCAGAGCTAGTTGGCATATAAACCTGTACTACTGTTGTCGGTGTTGGCTTCGTATCTGTCTTGACAATGATAATGCGATCACTGTGCTGGTCATAGTAGTTTACCCGCATTCCTATTTTCTTATTCATTATAAATCCTACTCCTGTGATACCCCCAATTGATTTTGTATTTATAATCCTGTACTCACCTGACCAGAAATCCTGTTCATCCTGCCACCGAACTTCACTAATCCCCACTATATCTAACTTCAACCTATCCATTTCCCTTTTTAAATTTTCTAATTTTCCTACTCGATTAAGGGATCTAACATTCCACGCTCCGACCCGTAGAATGCCAGTATTGTCTTTCCTGATGATCACATCCTCCTGGGTAGTCTCCGCCCGGAGATCCGAATGGGGGACTATTTTACCTCCGGAATATTTTACCCGAGAGGATGCCATCATCATATGTTCATAACAACAACAACAAACCTTCCCTGGACTTACACTTATATTTCAAAACTAAAATTAGCCAAATCGGTTCAGCCGTTCTCGAGTTTTAGAGAGACTAACGAACAGCAATTCATTTATATAATTAATATTTCTCTCGCTACTGAGTTACTATGTTACTAACCAGAGTATTACTGCTGGAGTATTAATTGTCTGGTAGCAATTTTATTAACTTAATTATATAAATGAATTGCTGTTCGTTAGTCTCTCTAAAACTCGAGAACGGCTGAACCGATTGGGCTAATTTTAGTTTTGAAATATAAGTGTAAGTCCAGGGAAGGTTTGTTGTTGTTGTGTCAATTGCCACATGGTTGTAAGAGCATCACATGAGAACGGCTTGACAAGACAAGGTTTGTATGGAATAAAGTTTTTGAAAAATCTACAGGAAAACTGGAAAATTTGAGAAAAACTGAAAGTGCGTTTTTCAATGTGTTTTTGTTTGAATTCATCAATATAACTGACTATTCGCACGACGGTAAAGTGTAATTCTTTTTTTGTTTTGTTCATTATGGCCTTGAAAAAGATTTCAGAAAAAAAAAATAAGGACAGTCAAAAAGGAAAGTCGCAAAATTCGAACAAAGTCCCTTTTGCAATGTATTTCTAAATGTACTCAACACTATAAGTTGAGAACCATTCATCCTATTGCGATAAAACTTTCATCATTTGACGTTCAACGAAAGTTGAACGTTCTTATGAACTAAAAATTTGGGTAAGTTACCTGGAAAATTTGAAAATTCGCCAGAAAATGAAAGAGCTTTTTAAAATAGGATATCAATATCATTCGTCTGATTTCGATAAAATTTTGCATATTTGACGTCCACAGCAAGAGTAACGAAATAAAAATTTGGAAAATTTTCACGGCAAATTGGAAAATTTACAAAAAATAAAAAGAGATTGTTGTATGAAATATCAATATCATTCATCTCATTGCGATAAGATTCTGCACAAGAGGAAGGTTTGAGCGAAGTAAAAGTTTGGAAAAGTTGGCCATAAAATTTGTGGAAAACTGAAAGAGCTCTTTTCTTTGGGATACCAATATCGTTCCTGCGATTGCGATAAACTTTTGCAGATTTGACGTTCAAAGCAAGAGTACATACATATTAGCAATTGCGAAGCATTGCCGGGTTGACTAGTGTGAAATAAAAATTGTATTACAAGCCTTTTTTATTTTCTTAATTTTTTTTTTTATTTTTTAATTCGTAACACTGCCAGGCGTGCCTGTCTTTTTTCATCAGTTTCGGTATTTCGAACCATCCTTTTTTCTTTTTTCTTTTTCGACGCTATTCAGGATCGCAAAAAGTTCTTTTACGTTTCAGCATTTATTATTATTATTACTATTATTCTAGGATTAATCAATATTTTGTCATATTCCTGTTATCCTCCGCCAAGCCTCTCTCTTATCCAGCGCATCTTCCTAGTCGACGCCGCGACGTTCCATTACCCCATTTATTTATGCGGATGTTGAAATCCTAATCAACGTCAGTAGGGACGCAATACATGGTCCTAAGCAAAGTCGGCTAGTGATGGGGACCCGCTCACGGTGGACAATCTCCGATTCAAAAGAGCGAGTACTTTGAAATATCTTAATAGCCTCTTTAGTGATCAGAATGTATGTGAAATTGAAACAAATGCAAGAATTGTTGGAGGCAATAAAGCATACTTTAGCCTTCAGGACGTGCTAAAGAAAGGGTCCCTGACAAGAAGTTTCAAGACCAGGATGTATCAAAGTATGATTATGCCAGTGGTTATGTACGGTTGTGAAAGCCTCACCATCAGAATAACAGATGAACAGAAACTGCTGGTTTTCGAACGAAAAATCCTCCGAAAAATCTATGGTCCTGTGACACACCCACAAACAGGAGAATGGAGAATTCGGAAAAAAATACAAGAATTGCCGGACATTATAAAAAGAATGAAGAGAAGAAGGTTGATCTGGGCTGGATATGTAGCAAGGATGAACGAAGGGAAGATACCACACGATGTGCTGATGGGAACGGTAGCTGGAAGGAGATACTGGGGACGACCACGGACAAGATGGAAAGACAATGTTGACAGAGACACAGAGGACAGGAGACTAGGAGCAGGTGATTGGTTGCAAGAGGCTCGCAACCGGGAGCTATACAGGTGTATAGCAAGTATATGGTCACTAAGGCCCAAGCCACGGATAAGTAAGTAATAACGTCGTGGTCTTCCGCGCTTACGTCTGCTGGGTGGTTTTCATTCATAAACCTTCTTTGGCCGCCGATGATCTGACATTCTTATCATATATCCGTAACATTACAGTGATTTTCTTTCAATTCTGTCAATTACTGTATCATTTGCCTTCATTCTACCTCTTACTTCATATTAGTTTTTCTTCCTGTTCTTGATATTCTGGGACACCTACGCAAATAATCAATTTCCACGGCTATTGGTCTTCTTTTAAGATTCGCATTTAATATCCATGCTTCTGATCCATAGCATAGCACTGATTCAATCATAATCTTACCTACTCTTTTCTTATTGTTTTTAGGAATATTCTTATCCTATCAAAAACAATTCATACACTCTAACACTTTTCTGCTATGCTGTATTCTGTATTTTACTTTGTATGGCCCAATCCATTCTTGTCAATATGTGCCCCGAGATATTTAAATTTCACTACCTGTGTCATAAGTGTTTTGTCATTGATGTTTACTACAAATTTAGCATCACTATTCATCACCAGACACTCTGTTTTTATTAGATTCATTTGTAGCCCCCATCTGTTGTATTAGTCATATAATCCTCGCATCATGAACTCATCTTGTGCTATAATAGCTTGATCGTCAGCAAAACTTAATAAAAATATTTGTATAATGTTGACAGTTATTCCCATTCATCTGCAGCTGTTCTTCCAACTTCGGAGAGCCACTTCTACACATAAATTGAACAAGATGGGTGGCATACTGCAACCATGTAGCAAACCTTTAGTGACATTGATAGCTTCTGACAATTTTTAACCTCGTTCAATCTGTACCACATTATCTGTGTAAAGGTGCTCATCCACGCCTATATCTTTCATAGCTTCCCACAACTTAGATCTGGCATTTTGCTCACATATATTTTGCTCAAATATGTTAGTTCCAGTATTTTGCTCAAATGTATTTTACCTAATTTGTTGAGAACATATATGCCAATATGACTTGTTGAATATTTTATTTCAGACTACCGGTTTCGACACACTTGGTTGTCATCTTGACGTGCTAAGACGAGGTATGCCATACGATTTTAAATTACGACATACCTAGTTTATATGTACTTAACACAATACATTTAAATAAGTATCTGACTTTTATAATATAGACATTAAGCAACATGTCATATGAGATGCTATTTTTTTTAAAATATAGAGAGCTGAAGATGACAACTATGTTTGTCTACACCGATTATCTGAAATAAAATATTCAACAACCGATCTTCGCACATATATTCTCAACAAATAACAAATTAAATCGCCTTCTCGCTTAAAAAATGTCAATCATATACAACAAATTTTACCTTCTTTTTGTTATTACCACTTATTGATGAAATTTTAAGTTGCAATATACAAA
The DNA here is from genome assembly GCA_026315105.1 of Locusta migratoria. Taxonomy (NCBI): domain Eukaryota; kingdom Metazoa; phylum Arthropoda; class Insecta; order Orthoptera; family Acrididae; genus Locusta; species Locusta migratoria. The sequence continues at coordinate 661,715,078 of CM048746.1, forward strand.
TTAAAGAAAATTTTTGGTTAAAATCGAAACCCAGATGTTAATTAACACCCTTCGTATTTCCTCGATCTTATCAATTTAAATATGGAGCTAATCATACTATCCTGGATCATTGAGATAAACAATTTATACAAACACAGGCGCTAACACTTTGGTATGAAAACACAACGTAAGTGATCATCAGATTTTAGTACGGAAATTGCTCGTTCGTTCCGCCACAAGTCTCCTCTTTTTATAACATGGCTGCCAACATCGGCGACGTAACACTTGTCCTACCGCAAAGAAGTTAAACAAAAAATTGCTACATCCCTTGCAGTTGAATTTTACAGCACTTGTTAACCACCTCTATAATTTTGTAACAAATAATAAACAATTTAATTAATATCTGCAACAAATCGAAGCCGTAGCAGGAGATTTGCAAGGCACAGTCTTTCGGTTGTTAACAGTACTGCTATTACAGAAGCTAAGCGACTCTAAGAAATAGAGATGATCCGCCATATTTCATCCATGACTAAGCAAACCACCGTAGTGATCAATTCGAAACTTTAGGCTGCAGTAGCGCATGTCATAAAGCTTACAGACTTTCACAGAAGTATTTATTGCTTCACATTTTGCGGATTTTTCTTTTTCACACTCACCAACTCACAAATAGTCCTCCATTCGGATCTCCTGGCGGGAACTACTCACGAGTATGTCCTCATGCAGAATAACAAAACAGGCATTCTAAGGATCGGAGAGTAAATGCTCCAAGCGTTAATCAGGTAAGCATCTGTAGCGTATCGACGAATGGTGCAGGGAATGGTAAGTTGAGCCTCAACGTAAACAAGTGTAAAGTGCAGCGTTTACATAGAAAAAGAGACCCTTTCTTATACAGGGTGTTACAAAAAGGTAAGGCCAAACTTTCAGGAAACATTTCTCACACACAAAGAAAGAAAATATGTTATTTGGACACGGGACCGGAAACGCTTAATTTCCATTTTAGAGCTCATTTTATTACTTCAAATCACATTAATCATGGAACGGAGACACACAGCAACAGAACGCACCAGCGTGACTTCAAACACTTTGTTACAGGAAATGTTCAAAATGTCCTCCGTTAGCGAAGATACATGCATCCACCCTCCGCCGCAAGGAATCTCTGATGCGCTGATGCAGCCCTGGAGAATGGCGTATTGTATCACAGCCGTCCACAATACGAGCACGAAGAGCCTCTACATTTGGTACCGGTGTTGCGTATACAAGAGCTTTCAAATGCCCCCATAAATGAAAGTCAAGAGGGTTGAGGTCAGGAGAGCGTGGAGGCCATGGAATTGGACCGCCTCTACCAATCCGTCGGTCACCGAATCTGTTGTTGAGAAGCGTGCGAACACGTCGACTGAATTGTGCAGGAGCTTCATCGTGCATGAACCACATGTTGTGTCGTAAAGGCACATGTTCTAGCAGCACAGGTAGAGTATCCCGTATGAAATCGTGATAACGTGCTCCAGTGAGCGTATGTGGAAGAACATGAGGCCCAGTCAAGACATTACCAACAATTCCATACATCAAATGGGCATCTGCCAACTCCGCATTTGTAAACATTGCACTGACTGCAAAACCACGTTCGTGATGAACACAAACCAGTTGATGCTACGTACGTACTGTAGACCAAAGAGTCGCATGTCAACACAAGCACTGAAGTCAACATTATCTTCCTTCAATTGGGCCAACTGGCGGTGAATCGAGGAAGTATAGTACGTACTAACGAATCAATTGGGTATTGTGACAATTGTTGGCACGAATTATTTCAATTTACATTTAAAGAGAAATACTAAAATGAGCTCTAACATGGAAATTAAGCGTTTCCGGACACATGTCCACATAACATATTTTCTTCCTTTGTGTGTAAGGAATGTTTTCTGAAAGGTTGGCCGTACCTTTACGTAACACCCTGTATAAATATGCAGTAGCGGGACAAACTCTGGAAACAGTAACTTGCATAAAATACCTGGCCGTAGATGAAAGGGGTGATTTGAAGTGGAACGACCGTATAGAAGCAATCTTGGGTGAGGAATGTGACAGACTGACATCCGTTGAAAGAACTCTCTTGAAGTGTAGGCCATCAACAAAGTAAGTAGGTTACAAAAGTCTTGTTAGCAGCGTTTGAGTATTGCTTATTAGGTAGAGTTAATAGAAGATACAGAGAAGATCCAACAGAGAGCAGCGTGCTTCGTTTAGGGCTCATATAGTAAGCGAGAAATTGTCACAGAAATGAACAGGAGTCTCCAGTGACAGACGTCGCAAGAGTGACGTTCTGTATCGCGGTACGGGCTTCTGTTTCACGAATAATGAGCCGATGTATTGCTTCGTCCTAAGCACATCTCGCGAAACGACCACAAGGATAAGATCAGACAGACTAAGGCCTGCACGGAAGCATACAGGCAACCATTTTTCACGCGAGCCATTCGTGAATGGGATAGGAGGAAGTGACTACGGTACGCAAAATACCCTCTGCCATACCTGTGAGGTGGCTTTTGAGTAGTCTTGTGTAGTTAGCGAACGAACTAGTTCGGAAAAGCGCTCCCACAGGCGTACTAGGCGAACTAGTTCGCAGATCCATCACCTCTTCGAGAGCGCGCAGCATCGCGTGATTTGTAGTTAATGTTCCTTCAATGACATATTAAATAAATAAATAAATCCATTTTAAAAATAAAGTACTACGAGTACTCTGTACGCACAGTAGTTTAATATCATTGTATCACACATTCTTGTAAATAACTGGTTTATTTGGTGAAGTATTTGATGTCTAATTGCCCAGAAATACAGGTAACAGCACAGGAATCACTGATCATTATATTTAAAAGCTGTCATAACAAAAGAAAGAGCTCTTTTAGGAGCGGCAGCAAAAGCTAAAAAGAGAGGACGAAGTAAAAAGAGTGACCTACTTCACGGCCGAGCTACGAACTAAGAGGAAAGCTACCGGTCACGAACTAAAATGTGTGCTATCCATCGCGAACTAAAATATGTGCAATCGGTCGTGAACTAAGATATGCGCGATCGGTCGCGAACTAGAATATGTCCAATCAATCGGTCGCGAACTAAAACATGAATTACCGGTCGCGAACTATTATGCCAAACGTATCTCGTTTCTTAGTTAGTTGGATTCTTTTCCGAAGACCGACGGGCAATAGCGAGAGGGCGCGCAGCAGAATTAAAAATCACATGCTTGCCTTCTGCTGATGAGAGCCATTTCGAGGTGAGCATATGCCTGCTAGATTACATTGTTCAGTGCTACTAAATTTCTGTTTTGAAGTATTCTGCACTCTACAATATCTGACTAATAAATTCCATAATGCCAAGATATAGAGAGAACTCTAAACTTAAACATGAGAAATTCACCACAAACTGTTTCTTTTGGTTTGCTTGATATCGTTAGCGGCTCAAGCAGCAAGCGCATGAAGCAGCTAGGTGGGGGAACTTCTCCCTCCACCTGCATGTGCAGACCACGCCGCTCAGCCGTCACTGGGAGCGGACAAACTAAAAGAACGAACTAGTTCGCGGCAGAGGCGCGAACTAAAGTGAGCGCTCCCGATCACGAACTATTATGGGCAAGTCTACTTTTGAGGTATGAATGAAGATGTAAACACGTTTTGAAATGCTGATCACCTCTTCGGAGCCTACTATACTCCGCGTCACGTAGGAAGGCGGCCCATTGTTCAGCTGTTCCGCGCGTCCCCCTCCATTACCGCCTTGGCAGCCAATAATATTCATTGTCTACGTGCGTGGTTGGCTGTGAGCCCGACGACGTTTCTTCCGCAGGCTCCGCTGTTGGCGCTCGGCCGTAGCTCCTCCCCTCCTCACTTCCCGTATCGCTCCACCCGTATCTACATCTACCTCTACATACATACTCCGCAATTCACCGTAAGGTGCGTGGCGGAGGGTACACTGTACCACTACTAGCCATTTCCTTTCCTATTCCACTCCCAAATTGAACGAGGAAAAAAAGAATGCCTATATGCCTCCGTACGAGCCCTAATTTCTCTTATCTTGTCTTTGTGATCTTTACGCGAAATAGGCGGCAGAAAGATCGTACTACACTCAGCTTCAAATTCCGGCCCTCTAAATTTACTTAACAGAAATTCACGAAAAGAACGTCGTCTTTCTTCCAGCGATCCCCAATTGAGTTGCTGGAGCATTTTCGTGACACTCGCGCATTTGTCGAACCTACCGGTAACAAACCTAGCTGCTCGCCTCTGAACTGTTTCTATGTCTTCCTTTACACTGATCTGCTGCAGGTCCCAAACACTTGAGTAATACTCAAGACGTGGTCGTACAAGCGTTTTAAACGCGGTCTCCTTTACAGGTGAAGTACATCTTCCCAAAATTCTCCCAATAAACCGAAGTCGGCTGTCTGCCTTACTCACAACTGTCCTTACATTTCATATCGCTCTGCAATGTTACGCCTAGATATTTGAACGACGCGACCGCATCAAGAAGCTCACTACTGATGTTGTATTCGAACATTATAGGATTGTTTTTTCTACTCATGCGCATCACCTTACATTTTTCCACATTGAGAGCTAGCTGCCAATCTTCGCACCAACTAGAAATTTTGTCTAAGTTATACTGTATGGTATTACAGTCAGTTACAGATGACACCCTCCCATACACCACAGCATCATCACCAAACAGCCGCAAATTACAACTTACTCTGTCCATCAGGTCATTTATATAGATAGAAAATAATAGCGGTCCTATCACACTCCCCTGGGGCACGCCTGACGATACACTCGTCTCTAATGAACACTCGTCGTCGAGAACAACGTACTGCGTTCTATTACTTAGGAAGTCTTAGGAAGTCTTCGAGCCAGTCACAAAGGCACGGAACCGCCTTCTTACATTACGACACCTATAACAATCATGTCCTGTGAATATAATCTTCTCACCTGCAGTATTTCAAGTTTTTCATTTTTTTATGAACATAGATGTATCTGTTTGTTCTGTTTTTAAATTATTATGCAATGACACGCCCAATATCCGTGTGAAATTGACGTACGTGTGAATGAGCCTCTGCTGCTACTACGACTACTAAATCAAATGAACCAATAGCCAGGGGTTAATGAGTTGCGAGAAGCTGAATGGAGAGGCTATTCATCAGCGGGAAGTCTGAGCTGGGAGCGGGAGGCCGACGGTTGCCGGGCGTCTGACCAGAAACTCCGTAAACTGGAGTGGCGGCTGGGCGTCGTATCCTGGTGCCTTGTAAGGCGGTGATTTGCATACGGACCGGTCGGTCGGCGGCATGGCGTATACTACTACTACTACTACCCGGTAGCGGGCAGTGGGCGAGACCAGCAGAGCCAAACACGACGCCTGTCCGGCCGACAAGACTCGTAAAACAGCCGACACGTGATCGACGCTCTGATCATGTGCTGGTGCCGCGGGCGCACACATTCCTTAAGCAACGGATCAAAAGTGTTAATTACAAAATAGTATTATTATTGTTGTCTGCTGAAAGCTATACTTCTGCTTAGTGAAAGTTGCTAATACATAATAAAAACTGAACATGAGACCTAAGTGGGAGTTGTTACTAAAATAACTGAAACTTGTTTCTGTCACTCAGGTTGCCAGTCTATAAGTGTTTTACCTGAATCAAAATTATCTGTGTAAAGAAAATAAAGTTGCCCTGTGCGATATTTAGCCTCATAGTAAAACTTGAATGACTGTTGGATCAAAGTTGGTAGGCCTCAAGATAAGTCATTGTAATAATTAAGTAACAATGGTTTATAAAAGATCTAAAAACATTGCTGTAATTATACGAGCTCATTTAGCAGTAGTAAAAAAAAACCTGTTTAGGCATCTGACTCGTCTTTTTAATAACATTTCTAAACAAATTCCAACGCACCATAAAACGTGATTGTTTCTTGTGCGTATATAGATTGAAACTAATTTTTTTGCTCCTTTTTCCACTGCACAACTCTGTCTGATTAAACCCTTTGTGATATGATTACCAAAAAAATTCACACACGACCGTTGAACCAAAATATGTAAATGCTTTGATGAGTTCTGAAGTCATTTCCTTGACAATTAACACAAACCTTTGTTATACCACAGCTGCACATCTGCTCTCAAAATCATTGCAAAAGAATACTAGCTACATGATTCGCTATGTACAATGCGAATCCTCAACTAAACACTGATAGTACAATCCATGTTCATACTGATTAAAAAAGATGAATAAATTACTGGGGCTGTTTTCTGGGAAAATGGTCAAGTGCACAATCTAGGTAAGTTTCTAGTATTTATCTAATTGAGATGTTGTGTCACAAGACATGAAGTTAAGTAGAATGAAATTTACAATTCACTCGTCATCGTATTAAAAAAACTGTCCATTAACATGTTGCAATAAGAAAAAAATCCAAGAATACTAATTCGCACTTCGCTTCTCCTTTCAAAGTAACAAAATTACAAGAGAACAATATTATTTCTTTGGAAGAGTTTCGTAGTTTGTTAACAATATTTTTTTTTAATTTAATTGTTTGACGGTCAAACATGGCTTATACTGATTGGATTACAACAGCATGAAATTGTAGTTAGCTTACCTCTAGTCTTCCCTATATATAGATATATAATACAGCTCAGTCTCTTCCATCATAAAACTAGAAAAAATTATTTCCACTCCATAATGCTCGTTTAGCTACCACGACAACTTCCTAGAGCCTTTCCTCTGTCCGAAGCACTTCAACTCTGTCGCAACACACCACTGCTCAAACGCGATCCCCTCCGAGCCAAAGATAGCCATCATGGAGCCAAAGATATACAAAACGATACAGTCACTCTTCACGGATTCATTACTCACCATAATCCTTGCACACAACGTCTGATCACTCAACGTAGCTTTAATTTATCTTTATCCATTTTACTTGATCTTTCGCCAACAATAAATTAATTAAAGGCACTTGAACACGGTGTAATTGCTCTAAAGCGCCTTGCTTCAGTTCCTCCCCGTCAGAGGTTCGAGTCCTCCTTGAAGCATGGGTGCGTGTGGGTGTGTTGCCCTTAGGTTAGTTTAGGTTGGTATCTACATCTACAGCTTCATATTTACTCCGCAGTCACCCGTAAAGTGCATGGCGGAGGGTACACTGTACCACTACTAGGCATTTCCTTTCCTATTCCACACCCAAATAAAACGAGGGTACAAAGAATGTCTATACGCCTCTGTACGAGCTCTAATTTCTCATATCGTCTTTCTGTGAAATGTAAGTAGGTTACAGCAAGATCGTTCTACACTCAGCTTCAAATACCGACTGCGATGGGTCGTCTTAGAGCTCCTAAAAACACAGGCTGACGCATCTACCATTTCCATTCCATGCGAATGCTAAACACAATACGTAGCTTATGCGAACATTGTTGTTTTGTTCAAGTTTAGTGAAATATTTTAGAGGTGTCCGGCATAGAACACGAGATCGTGCACTTTGAGCTTGAATTCCGCTCTTGTTACGTCGATATGTGGATTAGACATAAAAATCTCCCGTTTTCTTTACTTGTTGCTGCTTTTCTTTGCTGCGCGAATAAAGAAAAAATGCGCAAGAAACATATAAATTTATATATTAAAAAACACGCACTACTTTTAATTCTGCCGAAACTGGTCATCTAGACAAATGTTTTAAGCGATCTTGGCTTGTATTTGGATAATGACTGTCAGTATGCGAGGTTCGTTTGCCGTCTTGCAGTAAGTGTTTGTTGTCTGCTGTTACAAATATACCACATCGGATTTTTGTAGTCACATTGCTGAATATACTTCTAATACGTTATTGAGAATGATTCAGAATTTATTACAAAGATTAAAACGAAAAGGAATATTAGTGTAGATGATCTAAAGTTTACGGTCGTAGAGGCACACGGTGCCGATGTTGGCAACAACCGTTGAATGGTGTTTGAAAACCTATTCGTATAGAATAAGGGGACCTTGAAATAAATAAATAATTCTGTTCCTTCTCTAAGGTTGACTGGTTTTTATATGTAACAGTATCCTTGTCCTGTCAGTAATGTAATAATCGTAAAACAGACATTTCGTTGCCAACATTAGCACACTACGCCGCCGCAGCCGTAAGTAAAATTTACCCAGTATTCTATGTCAGTTATGATATAATCTCTAATAGATAAGCGTCAGTATTGGCATTTACCAATAGGAAATTGAATTGAGTGTGTATTTTTTGATAAAACATTGGGTATTCTTTCAGATTGCATACTACAAGTTATAACACTAAAACTTCGAAATACCACAAATATCATTCAACGGTAATTGCCTGTATCAGTACAGTACGCTGGCACAGCCGTAAACTTTTTGCCAGTATATTTATATTTTCAGTTTTAGTGTTTGTAATACTTTCTGGCAATAACAATAGACGTACTTACTGTATCTTCAACAATTTGTGCTATGTAAGTACAAAACTTTTTAATGTGGTGTACTCTCAATAAATAAGACACGCATATTGTGCTTAAACTGTTTGTTCTAGGATGTTTTGCTGTGTTATGATATTTTCGGCTGCTAACTCCCAACAGGCAGCTTCTCTGTTAAGAGAAAGGACTTTCAAAACAGCTAAACAAAAACTTAAGTTCGAATATCACAGACGATTTTTACTATTACATATTTCTTGAAGTCATAATAAGAAATAATATTTACTTACAATACGTACGCTCGGTCTTTATTCCTAGTTTATGCGCCGAGGTTTAATGATCCATTGTTTTCTTCTCTCAGAATCTCTCGGGAAACTAAACATTCTGTTGCCACGTCTGGAATGATTTCATTAGTTTTTGGCAACTGAACCACCCGTAATGTCGTGCTAAAGTGCCGTGACGCAAATCCTGTAGCACCACAGTATGTTCAACTTACGAGCTAATGGAATGAAAATGACGGACGCGTCAGCTCGTACTTATAGGAGCCTTAGGTCGTCTCTTGACGTCAGAGGCTGGCTGCTCGCGCATGCGCACTTCGAGTTTGGAGTGCGGCGCGCCGCTGATGCGGCGACAATCGCAGGACTGCACCAGTGAGCAGTGTTGCGATGGGAGTCGCGACGACTCAAGGCAGCGGCAGGAAGATGTCGAGACTAAGGGGCCCGAAGAAAAACGGATATGAACCACTCATAAGATAGGAGCTCGCCTCGCCATTAAGCTACTGCCTTCGTATGTTGAACAGATTTGAATTTCATGGGAATCTAGTGAAATATATAAGCGTAGGCTGAAAATATTCTGAGAAATAAAAGAGAAATGAAGCTTTGGAAAAGGACCCGTTTTGCCCTCTAGGGTTTTGGAAATAATAAATGTGACCGGTGGTAACTGATTTTTTGTTTTGTTTAGATGATCTGTACAGGTGTAAGGAAATGCATGACAACGTTAACGTAATACTTTCATTAATTTCGTTCGTACAGTCCGCTTTGTGGAGTGCCGTAAAAATTTAGTTCATATGAACGAAGATAAATGTTGTGGTGTACCATTTAGATTCAAATGTCGTATATGGTATGGATGACATCTCCCATATTTTAAAATCTTACTGTTTTCCATATCTCCTGTAAGATGGTTTAGGATGGAAACCGGTCAGAATGAAATAAATTTCACACAGCCTAATCTGCCAGGAAGTTTCATATCAGCGCACACTCCGGTGCAGAATGAAAGTTTCATTCTGGAAACATCCCTTAGGCTGTGGCTAAGCCATGTCTCCACCATATCCTTTCTTCCAGGAGTGCTAGTCTTGCGTGTTTGCAAGAGAGCTTCTGTGAAGTTTGGAAAGTAGGAGGCGAGGTATTGGCGGAAGTAAAGTTGTGAGGCGGCATCGTGAAGTGTTGGATTCATGATCTATGGAACAAGTACTAATCTAATCGAATCTGGCCTCTCAAACATATAAGTTTTAAAATTACTGAATGTACAATGCCGAAGAGGTTCCTAGATTTGATCCGATCATGGCAGATGCCATTTGGGAGGTAGGGAATGTACTGATAACGGTTTCAACGTAGTTCAGCAACATAGCGTAGTGTCAAAGCGCCGTCACTGTGTACTCTTCAATAGCGAATGTTTACGCCCACAAAACTCACTGCGATATCACAGTGTGTGAAGGAAACAGGCACTACGCCACAGAGAGGCATTCCTGCTTCCTACAACCAACTGTGGAGGTTTGAAATGTATATAATTGTGGTCTTTCGAGGGGCGGAATGTGTAACATTAATGTATATACTCAATTTTTTTCGACTTATTTAATACCTCTTTTTTTTCTTTGCTGTAACAGATATATAAAATTTTAGATATTCATCTTTAATTATTTTCGCGAAATGTGGTATGTGTGTGACCTTATTTGCAGTATTTGTAGACTTAAAAATGATTTTTGTGTATCTTGATTGTACAGTATTTTGATGGTAATATTTGTTGTTATAAATGTAAGAAAACGCAGGGCACGTAATAAGATATGTGTAATGTAAAACCATTGGTACTTCCCCGTTGCTGACGTGGAAGGCGCCAAATTTTGGCGCGTAATGAAGAGGCAGAAATACGGGCAGTGTGGCTTAACGAGAGAGTCGAGTGCGAATAGCTAGTGAGTAAGTACATATGTGGCGAGACGTAAGCGAGGCAGCAAAGCTGAGGCTCGGAATTGTATCAAGATTTTCCAAAAATTAGCCTCGGATGATGGCTGAATATCTATTATACCGTGGCATGGAATTATGGGCACAATGTAAATTTATTCATCCCCAAAAAGAGAATACAGTGCCACACAGCAAGAGCCACGATTGACGACGATTCGCCTTTATGTTGTGCAATCAGACAACTGCTCGTCCGCAGCACGGGATTTGGACATGGTTATGTGCTTTTAGAGTTATAGCGCGAATGGATCAGAGAAAAAGCAGTGAGTTGTGTCAACAATTAGTGAATGGAACTAAAAATTTGTGATAACATTTGTTTATCCCTATCACTTACCTGGTTAGCGCCTATCCTAGTGTGTAAATGTCCGAGTATCCTAAATGAGAACATATAAAAATTTAAATAATTTTCTTAATGTGCTAATTACTAATCTGAAGTGCTTCGCCTTATTTTGTACTCGATACCTGAAAAGTAGTAAGAAACTGTTGCAGTTTGTTTACTTACTATTTAAATATTGCACTTAATATATCAAATTTAATGAGAAACTATTAAATCGAAATGATTGAAATAACAGTAAATAATTTAAAGTGCTAGTAATTATTTATACAATGATTACTCAAAAGGTAGTTAAATATGGGTTTGTGGTTGGTAAATTTGTGTAATTTGTGTGTGCAATTCAATTGTGACTGAACTAGGGGCGCCTATGTCCAAAAATCTTTCATTGTTTGATCAAGTGCAAATATTTCTTTCACATTCAAGGCTATATTTAAGAAGTAAATAAGTGATTTGGTTACCTTGTCTTACATATTGCTTTCTATAGAGATTATAGTGTTTTTTTAGTGGAACATAAACCTAATGCTTTCAACTTACTTGTACCCAGTTGTTTTAAATTAATATTTTCAACAGATTTGAATCATATATTAAATAAATCCAGGAAGCTGCTTAACTGATGTTATATTTTATTGTGCAATAGATCTATTTCGGCATATCACCATTTTCAATCTCATTGTGTTCTGATCTAATGTACATAATTCATCTGGTGCAGTCGCTCTCGCAAGAAAAACGTCACAAAATCTCATTTATTTACACGTTTCCACCGTGATGTTGTGAACGTTTTTAAATTTGTTCACTATTTAATTGAAGATTAAGATTTCTTATTTTTATACGGTATTTAATGTGACAGCAATTTGACAGCACATTAAATAGCGTATAAATATACGAAATCTTAATCTTCAACTAAATAGTGAACGAATCTATAAACATTCACAACATCACGGTGAAAACGTCTAAATAAATTAGATTTTCCAACGTTTTTCTTGCAACAGCGACCGCACCATTTGAATTATATACATTGGATCAGAACATAATAAAATATAACATCAGTTAAGAAGCTTCCTGGATTTATTTAATATATCATATCTGTAAAAGATTCAAACGTGCTGCTGGCCCCCAATACAAGATAAAGATTTGAATGAGGTCATGAATAATGATTTGAACATTTTATTGCCTTATCAGGCTGGCGACCGTATAAATAACATTCAGTAAACTGTTTAATTCTTGTTCACAGCATTTTGTCCCCGTTTAGCAAATAGTCTGTCCAAAGCTCGATACAAATCAAGAGTGTCTTATTCTTAGTTACACGCAAGGTCAAATCAAAATTTCCCACCATGGGTTGTGACCTTACATTCGCTTTAGACGCGGTTTTATCGTGTTTGGAGTGATTGGTAGTTATACCCAGAAGTAAGAGGTTACAAATGGTCCTTTGTGAAAATTGCCATACAAGTTCCAAGCGCGCAAAACTGTTGCATAATTGCTTGATAGATCGAACAGGTGAAGGGTAATGTATGCCAAGGCATTACCCCCAATCTCTGATGTAATGGATGCCTGAATGAGAGCCTCGTCGCCACCTGTGCAGTGTACATCGCTCACTAATACGGGTGCTTCAGCATGGACCGACAGCTGCCATCTCAGTACCGCTTGAGTTGAAAATGTAAATCACGTCGTGTACTCAATAGGCACAGTTCCGACAATAAATCTTGAGTGCATTAGCAAGCTCTAAAAGAGCAAATTAATTTTTATTACGACAGGCAAACATTACTTGGAAAAAATGTATGACAGGCTACAAAACATTTTAATTGTAGTGATTTTGAAGTAAGGTACGTTATATTATGCTACAAAGTGTTTTTGTCAACTTTTTAAAAGTGTTTTCGTGTGATCAGATATTAAAAATATAATAATTCTTTAACATTACATTTGTAATATGAACAATTACAGGGAGATTTCCCTTCTGTCCGTTCCATACAAGGTCCTTTCCAAGATATTATTAAACAGAATTGAACCAGTTCTCGATCCACAAATAGGAGAATATCAAGGTGGATTTAGAAAAGGGAGGAGTTCTTCAGAGCAAATTATAAATCTTAAAAAAACATAATTATAACACGTGCTGATCAACCACATGTTACAACATTTATTGATTTTAGAAAGGCATATGAATCAATAGACATAGAAAGCCTCATTAGAACTCTGGAGGAAGCAAACATTGACAGATACAAAGTCCAAGGTGAAATTTCGAGGCAAAATTTCAGACTCTTTCAAAATCCAAACAGGTTTGAGACAAGGGGATGGGCTCTCCCCAATCTTATTCAACATCACTCTAGAAAAGATAATAAGGGAGACATTGGCGGAATACAGACAAGAAAAAGTGAAGGGAATTTCTTTTGGAAGATCAGTCAAAGGGCTTACGATACACGCACTAGCTTCTGCAGACGATATTGCGCTACTGTCCACGAATATACCAGATGCAATTAAACAAATAGAAATCTTAGCAAAGCATGCAACTAAATTTCGTTTACAGATATCACAAGAAAAAAACTAAATACATGTATAACAAATTTAAGGAAGTCAACAAACTGCACACAATTATTGGATGCATCGAAATGATCAAACACTTTAAATATTTGGTAGAAACTATAACGGATACTGGCATAGAAAAAGAAGCTGTCAGACTTCCAATAGCTAAACTCAAGAGGGCGCAAATTTTAAAAATGTAGCTATACAAGAAAAGATGCTTATCTCGAAATGCGAAGACAAGACAGTGATAAGAACAGAAGTAAAATATGCAGCAGAAACATTCTCCCCCAAGAACAAAGGACTAGTAGATGAGCTCGAGAGGAAGGAAAGGGTAATTCCGAGGAAACTTCTTGGTGGACACAAAAAAACTGGCGAAACATGGGTAAAGATGAGCAATGAGAGGGTCTATCAATTTATTAAACCAGTTACAACGGAAATGAGAAAGAGAAGGCTTATGTTTTTCGGTCATCTGATGAGAATGGATGACAGCAGATTAACGAAGAAAATCTTCAAGTTAATTCAATAAACGAAAACACCCGACTGTTGGTTGCAAGGAATAAAGAAATACCTCGTGGAACTTGGAAGCACAAAAATGGACGCGATGAATAGGGGTAGTTACAGAAAGGCAGTAACTGAATTCGAGGTTTTTCAGGAGGCCCCAAGAAATAAGACCAACAGGAAACTGACAGCTGAACATCTGGCAAAAATGGCAGCAGGCAGAAGAGCAGCCCTAGAGAAGAGAAAGAAGAAACTGAATATGAGATAAAATTTGTAACGCGGTCCTTAGTTGGCCAATTCGTGTAAATAAAATAAGTAAATGTTCTTCTGCACAGAGTTCCCCTGCTGGAGAGAACCTCAGAGGAAGTAAAAGAAATTTTAAGTGTTCAGTTAACTTGTAAGGTAAATAAACAAATAAATAAAATGTTAGAGAATGGATACAAAAACATAAAACAACATAAGCTATGTGATTCTTGAGTTTCTCCCGGCGTATTTGATAATCAAAATATCCACGGGTGTACTGCCGGTCTACAGTGCCCGTTGGACACTGTAGACCGGCAGTACACCCATGGATATTTTGATTAACATAAGCTATCTCTATTAACACTTGGGACTAAGAACAAAGGTTTTGAAATTAGTCTAGCATTTGCGGATGATTTTGCCAGTACTGATAACGTAACAAATGCAGAAATACAAATCAATCTGCTAGAAGAAACAGTGAACAAAATGGATTGAATAATTTCTCTAGAACAAACAAATTTATGACAAACATAAAAAAGTACTATATATGTCCTAGTAACAGACATGTACAGATAAATGGGGAGAAATGATTAAAAAATGAGTTAGAATACATATTTTGCAGGAGAAATAGTACGTAAAATTGAGAGAGCATATGAAATAAAGGGGAACATTTACAGCAAAGGGTCTCTGTCTAAAAATTTGAAAATACAACATTAAACACAGTAGTAAAACCAGAATGTCCTTATGCAAGTAAATGTTTAGTAATGAATTGCAAACTACACAAACTTGAAGTCTGATATGTTACTTCCGTCTCCTTTTTATTCTTCGGGAAAAAAATTAAATAAAGGTATATAAATAAAGTTGTGGAGGATAAGTGCCGAGCAAGAATGCATGATAACTGTTTTATTGCAAACCCATTCCATGTAATCAGAAATAACATTTCAACATGGTGATGAGGCGTTGAATTTCGTTCGTCACTTCTTAAATAAAGTTCATTTATGAGTGCTGTAAATTGTTACCAAATTTTCTGTATAACAGTAAGTCGACGTTTATCACACAAGGGTATTGGAGCCAAAAATTCAAGTTAAACAAAAATATTCTAACTAGCTTGAGTTCTATTTTATTCCACAAACGGAATAAATATGACAAAATATCTGAGGGACGTTATTTCGCTCAGCTTAAGATATGAATTGAAATCAAACACAAAAGTTTAATTATTTCGTCCTCCAACAATTAAGCATCGCTTGTACGATAATGACATGATCGTTTTCTGGAAAGACAATTCTCTAAATTCATATTAATGGAAAATTTCATTTTTTTGGTAAAGGAATAATCAAGAAATAATGCACTCAAATGCAAGAATTTTAACTTTAATATAAGGAAATTCATTAATCTGAAAACCATAGCAACAGAAACTTACATAGTCCCACCATTCTCATCGAGAGCATGAACAAGAGTAAGTACACCGCTGTTTGACAAAATAATGGTACGTCTATTTTGTCTTCTTTTTATCAGAGATATTGTTCTGCAATGTCTTAGATATTTTTAATTAATCTTTAAACAATATCATATATAATTGATACTTTTTACTGAACGGTAATCAATTTAACAGTGGAAAAATCTTTAACATTATAAGTCCTAGAAAGAAAACTTATTCGAAAAGTGTTTGGTACACAAAAAAATTGAGATAATGAAGGGTATTGCAACGTAGAAAACGTAACTTGAACAATACCTAAAGAGGCGCCTCCTATTTGTTAAAATTTACACAGAATTAAATCCAGCCACTTTAACAAACAGATTTTTAAATATCTTTTGGTAAATAAGTCAACAATAGTTTGGATTCACTAAGCTAGGAAATGTTTGGAAAGAAACAACATAAATGAAAAATTGAATATTTTATCCATTACAAAAACTGCGGATTATAGGTTAAAATGGCAGCAACCGGTTGCAGGGTTTTATATATATATATATATATATATATATATATATATATATATATATATGTGTGTGTGTGTGTGTGTGTGTGTGTGTGTGTGTGTGTGTGTGTGTGTGTGTGTAATAATGGTTTCAGGCAATTGTCGCCATTCTTCAGGTCTCTTTACAGAAACAGTTACAGAATAATAAATATAAATATTACAGAAATGACCGAAATGCAAGCACAGAATTAAATGGGAAAGAGGTGCTTGAAAAGTGTCAAAATTTGTAATGGTAATACACTATATTGCTGTTCTCAAACAAAAAATAAATATAAAAATAAATTACTAAATTTACAGAAGAATTTATAGTTACTTGCGTCAATACATGTTCAGTCAGAGTATGGTGTAATAATATTGAATCAATATTATGCTAGATCTCTGAAAATGAGTTGTTAACATGTGCATCTTTCGATAAACCACGTAGTGGGAGTAAAAAGAGAAAGGAAAACAAAGTAATATGTTGTAAGGGTCATGAATTACAGTCGTCTTAGAATGAAACGTAATAGTAAGTATGCGAAACCGACATACTAATTGCCCATCAGAGTCATAAACCGGTATACTAACCGCCCAACAGAGTCATATGCTACCCTATAAAGGGAAAGACGATGATGTCATGAGACAAGAGGCGCCGGCGGCATGGGACGAAATATGTCGGCACTAACAGCCAGCGTAGATGTAGTAAGGCTAGTAGGAAGCTAGCTGACGTGAATAAAGTGTCTGTGATGGCATACCAAACGATAAAGTGGATAACTGGGTGCAGCTATATGAAGGTCTGTAAAGAGGTAGATGTCAGCTATTAATAATAGAATCTGTGTGTGGGAATGACAAATGAGTAGCGTAATATCAAATCCGCACGACCTAATGGTCGAAATTTAGTTACCATTCGATCCCAAGGAACGTTTTTCCACTCTTTTCATTGGTCAAATCCATTTTTTCCAAAAATTTACGTAAATGTGATAAATTACAAGTTAAAGTTGACTGTTCACACTAAAAGCGACACCTACATAAGAGCTTGATATCAAATTCGGACACTTGTTGAATAAATTAGTGTTCACCAATGGGAACACAGTATATGATCACATGGCCTCGAAAATCAGACATGGCGACAGTACGTGCCAGGTACTAATACGTAGTAGACCGTACATACGTTTTTCAGTAATTTTTTTATAGTGTTATTACTAATAACTATCTTAAACCGGGTGAAAAGGAACATAATATATCACCAGCGTCCGCAGGAAAAGCTAGGAAGCGGTTGAGACAACCTGAAAAGTGGGAAATAAATAATGAGAAGAAACACGTGTAAGACAAGCTTGTAAACTACACAGCTATATTGTAAGGTCTGTTGTACGGAATCATCACTTGTTCGATCTCGGAAATAACGTAAAGATGTTTGAGGGAAATCTGGCGACAACAGACCTTATGCTAATAATTTTAGATATTCAGTACCATTACATTTCATTTTTAAATAAAATTAATAATAATATTATGATTATTGTAGTTCTTCATTTTTCCGATACGTAATAGAGTTCAAAATGTAATATTTTTCACTTGATGTAGATATTCCTATAATTTCCCAGATTACACACTTGTAAAAGATTCTCGTCAGCAGTATCAAAAACGGACATCTGAAAGCGTGTTCATATCAAAAGCGGACACCTACACGTTTTGGTTTTAAAGACGGACATCTGTATTTTCAAAGACAATTTGAAGGTGCTTGAGTATTCAAATTGCTATTAGCCACTTCCAGGTATAAATCCTCGAGTATTAAAGTTGATAACGCTCAAATCAGCTTATAAATATATTAGCTCTACATTTCGCAATAAAAGATGACGTTTATTTCAGTAACTGGTAAACGACAGATGTCCGTCTTTGATAATAGGCTACTCAAATTTGTCTTCATATAAGTAAAGGAGATTTCTGGAAGTTGCTGGTGTAGGAGACCAATTGGTATTAAGTAAACTGCAACACAGTGGATATAATCCAATGACTATAACACTGAGAGTGACATACAGTATGGCATACTTCAATAACTGAATAACTCAACCTTTATTTGGTAGTAGAGGAGGCGGATAACTAACAAATTACATAACTTGATGTAAAATACTAATATTATAAACTAATATGTAATACGTAATGGGGGGAAGTAAGAGCAGTTGTTGGGAGAGGGTGTATTAAAGGGATAATGAAGATTGTTTGATAAAGATCAATTAGAATGGTGAGTGTGATTAAAGTTATTAGGGGCGGTGCCACTGGTGAGGCAGTAAGAACCCACCGAATACTCTATGTCGGTTACGGCCAGTTACGCCAGAAATATTGGTTTCGGCAGCAGTTTCAGTTTGGTTCAGAAATAAGCCGCATCTAAGGCTTGGCCGAAACTGGCTTTCGTGAACTTACGGGTAAGGTCGGGTTGCGTTCGGGATGGATTCACTGCGCGTAAAAATTGTATTTTGTTGTTAAGAGCAGTTGAATGGAATGGACAGTGTGTTGAAGAGAGCGTATAAAATGAACATTAACGAGAGCAAAACAAAAATAATGGGATGCGGTCTTAGAAAATCAGGCGATGCTGAAGGAATTAGATTAGGTAACGAAACAATGAAGGTGGTAGATGAGTTTTGTTACTTGGGTAGTAAAATAACATGCGATGGTCGCAGTACAGAGGATATAAAATGCAGAATGGCCATGGGAAGAAAAGCATTTTTGAAAAAGAGAAATTTGCTAACATCGAATATTAATTTAAGGGTAAGGAAGTCTTTTCTGAAGGCATTTGTGTGGAGTGTTGCCTTGTACGGGAGCGAAACATGGACGATAAGCAGTGCGGACAGGAAGAGGATAGAGGCTTTTGAAATGTGGTGCTACAGAAGAATGCTGAAGATTAGGTGGATAGATCGCATAACTAATGACGAGGTACTGAACAGAATTGGCGAGAAAAGGAATTTTTGGCATACCTTTACTAAAATAAGGGATCGCTTGGTAGGACACATTCTTAGACATCGGGGGATCGTAAATTTAGCATTGGAGGGAAGTTTGTGGGGTAAAAATCGTAGAGAGAGACCAAGAGACGCGTATAGTAAGCAGATTCAAGTGGATGTGGGTTGCTGTTCTTATGAGGAGATGAAAAGGCTTGCTCAGGATAGAGTAGGGTGGAGAGCTGCATCAAACCAGTCTCCGGACTACAGACCATAACAACAACAACAACCTCAGTATATTCTTATACTGTGTTTGTAACCATTTAACTTATTCAGTATTGCACTCAATGAAACGGTTTGTTGTGCTGGAAAGTACTATCAACGCGTTTTCAATATCCAGTATCCAATATGGGTTTAGGGAACATTGATCATGTGCTATAGAGCTTTTCCTGTTGAGTTTGCGTATATTTACACCTGGAAGCAACGGCAGCCAAAGTCAACACTCGCAACAACATCTTGCACAAACTGTGTGGAAGCAGTTGGGGAGCACATGCTTCCACTGAGAGGTTCTGCTCTATCAAATGTTCAAATGTTTGTACAGTTTATGGGACTTAACTACGGGGTCATCAGTCCCTAAACTTACAAACTACTTATGAACTACTTACGAACTAGGACATGCCCGAGGGGGGATTCGAACCCCGACCGTAGTGACCGTGCAGACCGTGACTGAAGCGCCTCAGTCCCCTCGGCCACCGCGGCCGGCTCTGCCCTATCATTTGTGTACTCTGCTGCAGAATACCTCTCCTCTTCATGGTTGAATAGTAGCCATGTAAGCAAACTAGATGCCAGACTGCACGACACTATGCGTACCATTAGCGGACGCATCAAAAGCACACCTGTGCAATGGTTACTTGTGCTGAGTCACATTGCTCCACCTCCGCTACGAAGAAAGGGCTGCTTGGTCCGACAGCTGATGAGGATCCAAAGTCACCCAGACCTACCAGTGCATAACGACATTCATGATCTAGCATTGAGAAGGTTCAAGTCCAGGATGCCTCCACTAGTCTCAGCGCAACAACTACAATATGCAGACTTCAGCATCACAGCAATGGCGAACGGACTGGAGCACTGTCAACTTCATAGCGCTCTGGTGCGACCGCACAGAAAGAACCACTGGATTCGAACTTCCCCGCCTACAATGGAAAGCACTTAACAGAATCTGAACATCTCACGGAGTCTGCAGGATTCTCTGTACAAGTGGGGCATATCGACAAGTCCTCAGTGCGACTGCGGTGCTTTGCGTCAGACAATAGACCATATTGTGTATGACTGAAACATCAGGTCTTACCCAGGTCCAAAAACAGACCTGTATAAAGTGAAGGATGATACACTTTCATGGCTGGCTGGTTTAGACATTAATAAAATTCAAATGTTTGTAGAACTTATGGTACTTAACTACGGGGTCATCAGTCCCTAAGCTTACAAACTACTTATGAACTAGCTAAGACTAAGGACGACACAAATATCCATGCCCGAGGGGGGATTCGAACCCCCGACCGTACTGGCCGTGCAGACCGTGACTGGAGCGCCTCAGTCCCCTCGGCCACCGCGGCCGGCAGACATTAATATATAAAGACCATGTTCGCTTCTTATCTTTCTTAATTCAGTTAATATTAATTGTGTAAATTTACTGCTCATTTCATTGTTGTTTGTCTTATTACTTATTTTAGTTTCCTAACTTAATATTCTTTTATTAGTGTTGATTCAATTGTTCATCTTACTGTACGATGTAATATATCTTTCATTAATTTTTATAAATATTTTTTTCCAAATTCTACTGCATCATACATAGTAATGGACTTTTTATTGCATACCTGTATACTTCTCTGTAATTAATACACTTAAATTTTTATATAAGCTGTTTGTTGTCTCTGCTTCCCATCTGGGGAAGTGTCATTGTGTAATGTATCTTACGTGTCCAAGTGTTTATGTCTTACGATAAATAAATAAATAAATACACTGGCAACCATCATACTGATGATCGGAACTGCGACGTTATTTTTCGAAATGTTTTATGCAGAACTGATTGAATTTGATATATTGACAGGACGAAGTATAAATAACAATAATATTACTTCGGTTAAATCTAATTACTGTAATCAACAAATCATAAATAATAATTTTAACAAAGAGATACGAACACCCAACGAAATTTTACAAAGTGTTTACATCTACATCTACAACCATACTCCGCAAGCCACTTGACGGTGTGTGGTGGAGGGTACCTTGAGTACCACTATCGATTTTCCCTTCTATTCCAGTCACGTATTGTTCGCGGAAAGAAGGATTGTCGGTATGCCTCTGTGTGGGCTCTAATCTCTCTGATTTTATCCTCACGGTCTCTTCGTGAGATATGTAGGAGGGAGCAATATACTGCTAGACTCCTCGGTAAAGGTATGTTCTCGAAACTTCGACAGAAGCCCGTACCGAGCGACAGAGTGTCTCTCCTGCAGAGTCTTCCACTGGAGTTTATCGATCATCTCCGTAACGATTTCACGATTACCAAATGATCCTGTAACGAAGCGCGCTGCTCTCCGTTGGATCTTCTCCACTTCCTCTATCAAACCCACCTGGTACGGATCCCACACCGGTGAGCAGTATTCAAGCTGTGGGCGAACAAGTGTACTGTAACCTACTTCCTTTGTTTTCGGACTGCATTTCTTAGTATTATTCCAGTGAATCTAAGTCTGGCATCTGCTTTACCGATGATTGATTTTATATGGTCGTTCTATTTTAAATCCCTCCTACTGACTATTCCCAGATACTTTATGGAATTAACTGCTTCCAGTTGCTGCCCTGCTATAATGCAGCTAAATGATAAAGGATCTTTCTTTCTGTGTATTCGCAGCACATTACACTTGTCTACATTGAGATTTAATTGCCATTCCCTGCACCATGCGTTAATTCTATGAAGATCCTCCTGCATCTCAATACAATTTTCCATTGTTACAACCTCTCTATATACTACAGCATCATCCGCAAAAAGCCTCATTGAACTTCCGATGTTATCCGCAAGGTCATTTATATATATCGTGAACAGCAACGGACCCATGACACTCCCCTGTGGCACACCTGACATAACTCCTACTTCAGAAGACTTCTCTCCATTGAGAATGACCTGCTGCTTTCTGTTATCTAGGAATTCCTCAATCCAATCACACAATTGGTCTGATAGACCATATGCTCTTACTTTGTTCATTAAACGTTTGTGGGGAACTGTATCGAACGCCTTGCGGAAGTCGAGGTACACAGCATCTAGCTGAGAACCCGTGTCTATGGCCCTCTGAGTCTCGTGGACGAATAGCGCGAGCTGGGTTTCACACGAACGCCTCTTTCGAAACCCATGCTGATTCCTACAGAGCAGATTCCTAGTCTCGAGAAATGTCATTATATTCGAACGTAATACATGTTCCAAAATTCTACAACCGATCGACGTTAGATATATAGGCCTATAGTTCTGCACATCTGTTCGAGGAAGTCGAACGAAGTTCGACGAAGTCTTGGCTGAGCGCGATTCATGTCTTTAGGCGACAGGAGGTAATCTGTCTTGCAATGACCGTGCTCCACAATTTTGCTCACATATCAGTGCTGGGTTAAGTGTAAATGTTATTTCTGTAATATAGCATCGTCAGCAATAAACATATCACAGACTATATTTTGAGGAGAATTCCTACTCGCAACAACTTAGTATATTTTCTGCTATTCTGCTTTGCACTTTCTTGCAACTTAAGGAGTGGTTGGCGTAATATCCGCAACTGCCGTATCGATAGTTTAGGCCCGTAAATCTGTTCGCCTTCTATGCCATATTCTACGGACTTCTGATTAGGTGCACATACATAACAAGGCTTAGTACAGAGATTTCAATTTCAATTTTTTAATTTCAATTTATTGTCACAATATTTAGACCTGTTATCTAGAAACTCTAAACAGGTTGTACATAATCATTCTACATTGTCTCATACACTGTTTTATAAATGTACATGTAGTTATTACTTATGTTTACTGCAATCATTTACAACATTAATATAAATAACATTAAATGTAATTTAAAAGTGAAAGTTAACATATTAAAAAAATCTTGAAATACAATAAATTGTTCCTTGGCTTAAGTAAACTCTTCTAGACTAATTGCCAAAATACGTTCCTAGCAGCCTCGGAAGAACTCGAGGTTTGCCAACTAACAAGGGCACTAACTACTTATGGAATTACTCTAACTACACTATTCTACAGTATCTCCACAGGCATATGCGTGCCTCGGCAAAAATCCTCGAGTCTGCGCATATCCGTGTGACTAACTTTTTTTTTAACGTTTTGGCTAGTTGTGATTAAATTTTATGTTATTTTTGACATTAGGATCGTCGACTTGGAGCTGTAGACAGAAAGTTAAGTAGTTGCCTTTTAGATATTCGTTGTGCAACAGCGTTAACCGTAACCCACAGGGTTTTGTCCCTTATGACTGCTTGCAGATCACGGTCTAATTGTCTGCACTTCCTCTCTTCCCTTGGTACAGAGAGGGGATCTTGCACACTGAGGGAAAACTAGTGATTTGTAGTATTATGTACCGTATATTTACCAAAATCTTAACTTTTTCGGTCGGTCTTTAATGTTAGGCGTTTTCATAAAAAACGGTAAATAATACGAAGGTCATCCGCAAAGTAAGTTCCGTTTCTGTTTCTATCCTCTGGATCGCTACGATCGCAGTTCCGAGCATGCGCGGCAGTTACACTGACTCAAGGAGAAGACATGTACGCCATTTTAAGATCTCTGCTGCCAACGTGTGCTTTGAAGTGCTTCTTTATAATGTCAGCCGTAATTGAAAATGCCGCCGCGTGTATAATCAGATCTGTGATACGTTTTCAAAATGGAAAGAAAGCAAATGAAATTTATCGGATAAACTGCGAGGTTTACGGACAAAATGCTAAGAGTGAATCAATGGTTAGAAGATGGGTCAGACTGTTCAATGAAGGACGTGGTCATGTGAACGATGAAGAACGAAGTTACTGATGAACTGGTTCACACAGCTGAAGAGAAGATTAGGCACAATCGTAAGTTTACACTTAGTGCCGCTGCTATGGAAGTTTCGCAAATCTCACGATCACTGATTCATGAAATTGTTGTTGAGAAACTGAAATTTCGAAAACTGTACTCACTTTGGATACCCAAAATTCTTACTGAACAACACAAAAAACAACGGATGGGCATTGCACTTCAGTTTTTTGACACACTACAGTGAAGAAGGCGATGGTTTTCTTTTTGACATAGTCACGAGGGATGAAACTTGGGTATCGGACGACACCCCTGAAACAAAACGGCAGTCAATGAAGGATACGCCTTAGCAAATCTTGACACCTCGAAAAGTCATGTGCATCGTTTTTTGGGACAGAAAATCATTTTACTGAGTGATTTCTTATCACGAGGCCAAACAATGGTTACTGCGAGACCATTAAGAAATTACGCCGCGCAATACAGAACAAGCGCGGAGTAATATCTTGAGAATATCAAGTGGGTATTTTTTCGTGTGTGTGAAAATTTCTAGTTCTTCCAGAATATTTTTTCTCTGATATTATATTAGCCATGACACACGAGTACACTTTCTGACTAGCACAGATATAATTTACTGTAAACATAAAGCATCAACAGAGAGTAAACAGTGTCTATATCTGTCAAATAAAAAAAAATTAACGAGATAAAACGTGACTATTCCATTTTTTCACAAAAAGACAGTAACTCTAATATGCTATATGGACGTCAATCCAATTCAAATGTAAGTGTATCTGTAATGAAAATTTTTTTAATTTTTTTTAATACAAAATTGTATATTTTAAACGTAGGTAATTATTTTATCGCCGGCCGCGGTGGCCGAGGGGACTGAGGCGCTCCAGTCAAGGTCTCCACGGCCACTACGGTCGGGGGTTCGAATCCCCCCTCGGTCGTAGATATTTGTGCTGTCCTTAGGATTAACTAGTTCATAAGTAGTTTGTAAGTTTAGGGACTGATGACCCCGTAGTTAAGTCCCATAAGCTGTACAAACATTTGAACATTTTTTTATTATATATCACCAGGTCCACTTGAAAATGGCAAAAACCGAAACAAGCTTGTAGTGGAGTAAATTTGGACAAGCTTAATAAATATTGTTAGCGGCAAACTTGGATTTCTATATTTCGATAATGTCATATTTTGACCTTGTATATGCTGCGGGCCCAGTAGAAAAGAAAAAAAATCGCATTGACGTGTTTTACGGCCCACTTTAGATTTGTAGTTTTATAAGTTTGTGCAAACATTTTGGACCAAAATAATAATCTAAATAATAAAAAATTAATTAATAAGAGTGTCTGAAACCCTTTTAGGAAAAAATGTAGGTAGCATCATAGTCCAACGCTACCCACTACGCTACGGCTATCAATAAGATGAGTTTTTTAATCGCATACTATTGATGGCCGTTGTTAACTGATGCTAATATGACATTTGTAGACACTAGATTATCGTACGAAGAACTGTGTGTTTTTGTTAATTCTTGAGTGCGTCATTGCTTTGAAATGGCAACGTTTAAGTTGCAATAAGAAAATCATCAAATACGCAACACAAGATGCCAGAAAGAGTTCTGGGCGAGGAATGTCACGTGACATCTGCGAACGGCTGATTTTTGTTAATTCAATGTAGGGTGTCAAAACTCCGTTATTTTTGCAAATATCTCTCAAACGATACGAAATATGAAAAAAACATGTGGGAACAAAGTTGTAGAGAATTTTCTCCTCTACAAATTCGTTTATTCAATTTTCGCGTCAGATGAACGGTTTATTTGCAAGTAAAATTACATTACAAACGGCTTTTTTTTTTTTTTGGTATTACTAACGTATTTCTTGTCCGATATATTTGAAAAAGCGAGGTTCTGGTGTCTGGTAGGCAACAACTTTATCTGTAAAATTTGGTGCCGATCGGTTGAACGGTTCGACCTAAAAAGTGGGAACACGTTACAGTTATACAGACATCGTCAAATCGTCGTTATTTTTGCAAATATCTCTGCAATGATGCAAGATATGAAAAAAATATAATAGAGTGAATTTGTAGAGAATTTTCCCCTCTACCAATTGGGTTATTCAATTTTCGTGTCAGATGAACGGTTCGTTTTCTATTACGATCATATTACAAACGGCTTTTTTTGGTATTACTACCGTATTTTTTGTCCGAAAAATTTGAAAAATGGAGGTTCTGGTCTCTGGCGGCCTGCAATTATGTGTGCAAAATTTGGTGCTGATCGGGTGAATGGTTCGTGTTGAAAACACAGAACACGTTACGGACAGACGGACAGACAGAAAGAGATACATTCCAAAATCGCCGTTATTTTTGCAAATACCTCTGAGACGATAGGAGTTATGAAAAAAACAACATAAGAGTGCAAAGTTGTAGAGAATTTGCTCCTCTAAAAACTCGGTTATTAAATTTTCGCGTCAGATGAACGGTTTATTTGCAATTAAAATTACATTATAAGCGGCTTTTTTTGGTATTACTACCGTATTTTTTGTCCGAAAAAAGGTAGGATCTGGCCTCTGGCGGCCTACAATTATGTGTGCAAAATTTGGTGCTGATCAGGTGAACGGTTCGTCTTAAAAACAGGGAACACATTACGGACCGCCAGACAGACAGACGGATAGGGAAATCGCTGTTATTTTTGCAAATATCTCTGAAACGATATATATATATATATATATATATATATATATATATATATATATATATATATATATATATATATAAAATAAAAAAACATAAGAGAGGAAAGTTGTAGAGAATTTTCTCCTCTAGAAATTCGGTGATCAATTTTCGTGTCAGATGCATGGTTAAAGCCGTTATTTTCATTTAAATTTCGAGCTGTCAAAATACGATCGCAAAGGCCCACTTTTAGTGTTACTACCGTAACCTAAAGTGGGCCAAAAAAGATGTATAGTGAACAGATTGAAGAATACTGGCGGGAAAAGAAAGCAGCGCAAAGGAAGAAGTAGTACAGAAACTGGTGCGCGATCCTTAGATGACCCAAACGTAAAAAGATTGAGAGAAAGAAATAGAAAGGACAAATGTGAAGTGGGCGATATTAGATCGTCCCCGCCACTTGTTGCGCGCCAGCTGGTGTCCAGAGGCCGCACCCACGCTGCCGACACACTGTGCCGCCGCCCCCACCTGCCACGCCTTCGGCCTTCCCAGGCATCCGGAACTGCGTCTGACTCACGCCGCGGTGCCCGCGCGGCCACGCAGCCGGATGGCCGTAATTTGCCGCTTAGCAGATAGCCACCTGCAGCCGGCAGCCCTGGTCTACTGCGGGCGTTACCGGCTATTAGAGAGCGCGAATGGGCGAGCGAGTGCTGAGGTGAGGTCGGGCACCGTTCACTGGGGCAGCCGCCTCTCACCCTGCAACTCCTCCCACCTGTCGGTACCTTTGTAACGCCCACCTTAGCGAATACCTGCAGCCACATCCACAATGCTGTGTGGTCCCATAGAATTACAAACATTTGTACATATACACTGTTTAAAAACAATCAGGGGACCAGTTCTGAAGTGCTATCATCGGCAGACTGAACTAAAATGGTTCGACGTCTTTTCTCGATTCTACGGAGCAAAATTTCGGCGCCGGCCGCGGTGGCCGAGGGGACTGAGGCGCTCCAGTCACGGTCTGCACGGCCACTGCGGTCGGGGGTTCGAATTCCCCCCTCGGGCATGGATATTTGTGCCGTCCTTAGTGTTAGCTAGTTCGTAAGTAGTTTGTAAGCTTAGGGACTGATGACTCTGTAGTTAAGTCCCATAAGTTCTACAAACATTTGAACATTTTGAAAATTTCGGCAACCGAGGTAGTGGTAATGACAGAAAGCTGCTGCAGAGGGGGTTGGTCCGGACTCGTGTTTAGTCTACCAGACGAATCACACGAACAGTTGGGTTCAGATAGTCTAGCGCAGCGTTTTTCAATCCTTCCAAATAAAAATATTCCCGTGACCCCCTTCCAAACAAAAATATTCTGCCAATCCTCCATCCTCACGAACCATAACAAAAGTATCTTATCTCAAAGGAAACAAATTTAATCTTCTTTCTTTCCCTTCAGATTTCTTTTAAATTGTAAACGAAGTGTAGCGGCCACCGAAAAATCCAAGTCTTACGCCGAGTCAATTGTAACTGTGGAGTGTTGTAACAGTACGGCGGGGCTTCTATTTTTTGAAATAGAAGGGAGGGAAGGTCAATGCCTAATTGGCAAAGTTCCTAAAATACCTCCCATCTTTCAAGCCTATCCTCGGTGATGTTACCATCACACTTCGTGCCAGTGCCCTGGTTTGTAAACGGGGCAGCACTGCACGCGAGGTGCCGTGTCGACATGCAACTTCAGTGCATGTCTGAATTCACTCTTTACTAACCTTGAGTCTTCTGTCGTAGTTGATGTCCCATTGCGCAGGTGAAGCACACAGGTCGCACATCCGTTGTACTTGAAGTGATGTTAAAAGAGGTGTTGAGATGTGGCTAGGAAGTACTGCACTACGAATAACTTAGCTTTTGTAGGATGCCTGTGCTTGTTTTTTTTTTTAAAGAAATGCCAGTGTATATCCAAGCACAAATATACAGACTGAGTAATATCAAACATATAATCGATACATAACGTATAAACTGTTCCTGGCCCGCACTGAACTAAAATGAATGTGCAAGGTATCGCGGTCGGCGCTCGACTGACTGCCGCCGCCTCTCGCTGCGCGCCACAAGCCACCGTTTTGGCGCCAAGCGAAACTTCTAGACTAACATTGTTCAACGTATTACAAAATATACGAATAATTAAATATTTCAATTAACCGAAAATTAGCACAAAAACATTACAGAAAGTATACAGGTAATTTTTAACAGACATAGGAAAGTTAAATTTTAATAAAAGAAGCTTAAAGTTTTGGCGGACAACTAGTATAGGCGGGAGCCAATCAGATCTCAACTTGCAATAGGGGCGGAGCTTTCCCACGGGATACAAGCTCATCTACTGAATCTCTCTCTCACCTTTTCTGTTTCACACAGTTCTCCAACCAAGAAAACTTCTTTAACACCTAATATATTGAGATGCGAAATAAATGGCTCCATGTCAGCCCCCTCACAACAGACACCGGGGAGCGGGCGCCTCTGGCTGGCGGAGCGCTGCATAACAGATGTCTCCTCCCGACCGAAAAAACAGGGCAGGGCGCCGATCGGAAGTTTACGTGCTAGCAACCAACACAGGGTGGACGTTTCCACTCTGTTAGGCACAAAGCAGATAGAGGCGGATACTAAGGAAAACTCCACGACTTCGGCCAATGAAGAGGCTGCAGGCATCGGCAGTACGTCACGTCAGGGCCTGGCGGGGTCTGAAGGAAAGGACAATAAAACTCGGGAGCAGTACGCTCTCGAGAGAGAGAAGAAAAGCCGCGGTGGAGTAGCCGAGCGGTCTAAAGCGTCTCGCTGCGGAGCGCGCGGTTGCTCGCCGTGGGGGTTCGAGTCCTCCCTGGGGCATGGGTGTGTGTGTTGTCCTTAGGTTAGTTTACCTTGGTTTAAGTAGTTTGTAAGCTACGGACTGATGACCACGCAGTTTGGTCCGATAGATTTAAAAACATTTGAACATTTTTGAGAGAAGAAAAGACCGGCAGTCAAGTAAGAAGCGGGAGCAGTAGCAGCAGAAGAACATGTAGTCAGCTCTCTGCTCTCGGAGATGCTCGTTGATCACTTACGATTTCACTGTTTAGAAACGGCCTGATGTTGGGTTGTTAGACACAGAACTCTACGTTGTCGGAGGTAGTACTGACAGATTCACTTAGACGGAACGATGACAGCTAATTATCGTGTCTGTAAGACTTGGCCACT
The DNA here is from genome assembly GCA_026315105.1 of Locusta migratoria. Lineage (NCBI taxonomy): Eukaryota > Metazoa > Arthropoda > Insecta > Orthoptera > Acrididae > Locusta > Locusta migratoria. Next base: position 661,745,061 of record CM048746.1, read on the forward strand.
TCGTGGGTAACTGCACCTCAATTTGGGTAACTAAATTGAAGTTGTATAATTATTGAATAAACTTACGCTAAATCGAACTCCATAAGGTTTTCATTTACCAAGTCACTTCCTAGCCTTAGCACTCCACACAAAGGAATTTAACATCATAGCCAGTTAAAAAGTCTCCGTCTCGCATCGGCCTCTCACATCCTTTTCAGCGAACGCTGTCGATCAATTCAGGCAAAAGCCACGTCTGGGACGCGACAGAAGTTTTTTGTGTATTTTACGGAACGGAACACATTATCCTATTTTTTCATGATTTCCAACAGAGAGAAATGTTTTGCTTAACGACTGTTTCGCATTTCAAGCAAGATTCAGAACCGAATTATACTTAATAAGAAAGAATTAGACCCTTTTTATTTTTCAAATTTTTCAGATTTACTTATTGTATAAACTTTGTTTACCTATCCATTCGTTCCTGATAGTTTTCAGACTATGCGCTTATTCAAAATTAACACATTCGATTAATTTTCAGGCTGAAAACACTGGTCTACTGAACAGGTAGAGCAATGTAACGACAACGTGATCTATTCGAAGCCACACAAACGATGGAAGCGGAGCCGTTAGAAGAAGGTCGTCTACGGAAAGACATGACCGTTCGGTTAACATTCCGTCTACAGTAGGCTGAGTACCACTAGCTGCAGCGCACTATCAACACTTACAGTCCGGATTGACCTTCGGAACGTGGCCTTTACGCTCGGAAGCCTGTGATATGTGCCCCATTAAAGCCACGACACCGTTCATCCCGCAGAAACTGGGCAAAGAAACATCAGGATTGGAACCGTAACGAAAGGCGCCGGGTTCTGTTCACGTGAGTCACTATTTTGTGCTCAGAGGGAGAACAGTCGTTCCCTCATATGAAGACAACTTGAAACTCTTAATGATCCTGTTTAACTCACCATATCATGGTAGTGGACGAATAGAGTCGGGACGAGTAACACTACTGACCACTAAAATTGTTGTTGTTTTTGTCTTCAGTTCGCAGACTGGTTTCATGCAGGTCTCCACGCTACCCTGTCCTGTGCAAGTCTCTTCATCTGACAATACGTTCGGCAACCTACATCCTTTCGAATCTGATTACTATATTCGTCCCTCTGTCTCCCTCTACGATTTTTACCCCACACGCTTCCTTCCAATGCTATGTTGACAATTCCTTGATGCCTCAGAATGTGTCCAACCAATCTATCCCTTCTCTTAGTCAGGATATGCCAAAAACTCTTTTTCTCCCCGATTCGGTTAAGCACATCCTCATTAGTTACGTGATCTACCCATCTAATTTTCATCATTCGTCTGTAGCACCACATTTCAAGCGCTTCTATCATCTTTTTATCTGAACTCCTTATGGTCCACGTTTCACTCCCATACAATGCTATACTCCAGACAAATGCTTTCAGAAAGGACTTCCTAACATTTAAATTAATATTGGATGTTAACAGGTTTCGCTTCTTTAGAAACGCTTTGCTTCCCAAAGCCATTCTGCATTTTATATTTTCTTTACTTCGGCCATCAGAAGTTATCTTGCTACCCAAATAACAAAATTCATCTACTACTTTTATTGGCTCGTTACCTAATCTAATTCCTTCAGCATCGACATTTTCTGACATTGCATTCCATTACCTTCGTTTCACTCTTGTTAATATTCATATTATATCTTCCTTTCAAGACCCTGTCCATTCCATTCAATTGCTCTTCCAGATCTTTTGCGGTCTCTGACAGAATTACATAATTACAGAATTATCATTAACAAGAGTAAAACGAAGGTAATGGAATGATTACATTTTCACGCTATTTGCGTGCATAGATCATGAGAAATCAGTACCCAGAACAATCGGGAATAACTACCTCTGAGACGTGGCTGCACGATCCCTTACAGCCGTGCGGATAAGATGCCTGTCATCTAGGCTGCTAGTGACACGAGGTCGTTGGGATCCAGCACGGCGTTCCGTATTGCCCTCCTGAACCCACCGATTCCATATTCTGCTAACAGTCATTAGATCGCGACCAACGCGATCAGCAATGTATCGAAACACCAAACCGCAATCGCGATAGGCTACAATCCGACGTTTATCAAAGTCAGAAACGTGATGGTACGCATTTCTCCTCCTTACACGAGGCATCACAACAACGTTTCACCAGGCAACGCCGGTCAACTGCTGTTTGTGTATGAGAAATCGGTTGGAAACTTTCCTCATGTCAGCACGTTGTAGGTGTCACCACCGGCGCCAACCTTGTGTGAATGCTCTCAAAAACTAATCATTTGCATATCACAGCATATTCTTCCTGTCGGTTAAATTTCGCATCTGTAGCACGTCATCTTCGTGGTGTAGCTATTTTACTGGCCATGAATGTATTATTATCATCGTATCTTCCTATGTAGGTGGGTCATCAAAAATATTTTTGCATTTGGCGGAGAAAGTTGTGAAAGAAATTTCGGAAATAAATCTCGCCGCAACTAATAACACCTTACTTTTAATTATTTCCACCCAACTTGTGCATCATTTTCATTACAGTCTTTACTCTGTATAGCGATAATAAAAAACGAACTGCCATTCTTTTAACCTTTTCCATGTTCGCCGTCAGTTCCAAATGGTGAGGCATAGCAATACTCGAAAATAAGGCGTACGAGCGTAGTATGTTTAGTAGAACTGCAGCATTTTATAAGTGTTCTGCCAACGAAACGTAGCTGTGGTGATCATATGGATGAACACACATATTTCATTACTTGTGGTCAACTACCAATTATTGTATTAAGCAGGTACACTATCTACATCTAAATCTACATAGATACTCTGCGAATCACGTTTAAGTGCCTGGCAGAGGGTTCATTAAACACTTTCATAACTTTTCTCTACCGTTCCATTCTCTATTGGCGTGCAGAAAGACAGAAGAACTAAATCGTTCCGTTTTCTATCTGATTTATTTTATTGGGATGGTCATGTCTCCCTAAGTAGGCGGGTGCTAGCAAAATATTTTCACATTCAGAAGTAAAAGTCGGTGATTGAAACTTCGCAATGGACCTCAGTACACCAGGAGAGGACGCACAAGTGTGATGTAGGCAGTCTCTTTGATGGAGCTGGTGCATCATCGAAGCGTTCTGGCAATGAAACGTAATCTTTGGTTCGCCTTCCCCACAATATTTTCTATGTGTTCTCTCCAGTCTAAGTTGTTCGTAATTGTAACTCCTAGGTATTCAGTAGAATACACGACCTTAAGGTTTGAATGATTTATGGCGTAATTGAAGTTCAGCGAATTTCTTTTAGTGGTCATGTGTATTACGTGACACTTTTCTTTATTTAGTGTCAATTGCCAATTTTCGCACCATGTTGAAATTTTGTCTAAATCGTTTTGCAGTTGCTTTTGATCCTCTGTTGACTTCACTAACCGATAAACGACAGCATCATCCGCAAACAGTCTAAGGGAGCTATTCAGATTGTCTCCTAAATCGTTTATAAACACAAGGAAGGGTATGGGACCTATAACGCTTCCCTGTGGAACGCCAGATATCACTTCTGTTTTACTCGATGACTTACCGTCAATAACAACGAACTGTTTCCTATCTGATAGGAAATCGTGAATCCAATCGCACAATTGGGGAGATACTCCATAAGCACGCAATTTCATAAGAAGCCGCCTGTGTGGTACAGTGTCAAAAGCCTTCCGGAAATCCAGAAATATAGAATCGATTTGAGATCCCTTGTCGATGGCACTTATCACTTCATGTGAATAAAGGGTAAGCTGTGTTTTGCAAGAGCGATACTTTATGAATCCGTTTTGACTATTGTTTAATAGGTTGTTCTCTTCGAGGTAGTTCATAATGTTCGAACAAAGTATATGTTCCAAAATCCTACTGCAAATCGACGTCAATGAGATTGGCCTGTAATTTTGGGGATCACTCCTATTGCCTTTCTTGAACATTGGAGTAACTTGGGCAACTTTCCAGTATTTGGTTACGGATCTTTCGCTGAGTGATCGGTTGTAAATTATAACTAAGTGCGGAAATATTGCATCAGCATACTCTGAGAGGAATCTAGTTGGTAGACAATCTGGCCCTGAAGATTTGTTTTTGTTTAGTGACTTAAGTTGTTTTACTACCCCAGGAACATCTACTTCTAAGTTCCGCATGCTGGCAGCTTTTCTTGGATTGAATACCGGAGTGTTCACTTCGTCTTCTTTGGTGAACGAATTTCGGAAAGCTGTGGTTAGTAGTTCTGCCTTAGCAGTACTGTCATCGGTAGTATTATTATTGCTATCGCGTAGCGAAGTATTGTTTGTGTTTTGGCGCTAGTGTACATCATATATGACCAGAATTTCTTTGGATTTTCTGCAAGATTACGAGAAAGGATTTCGTTGTGGTAACTGCTATAGGCTTCTCGCATTGAAGTCTGCGCTGGGTTGCGAGTTTCAGTAAAAGATTGCCAGTCTTGTTGATTCTGTGTCTTTTTAAATTTTGCATGCGTTTTTCTTTGTTTCTGCAACAGTGGTGTGACCTATTTTGTGTACCACGGAGGGGTCAGCCCCCTCTTTTATTAATTTATTTGTGATCAAAAGTATCAGGACACCTGGCTGAAAATAAGTTACAAGTTGATGGACCCTCTATCGGTAATTCTAGAATTCAGTATGGTGTTCGCCCAACCTTAGCCTTCATGACAGCTTACACTCTCGCAGGTGCTGGAAGGCATCTTGGGAAATGGCAGCCCATTCTTCACGGAGTGTCGCACTGAGGAGAGGTATCCATGTAGGTCGATGGGACCTGGTTCGAAGTCGGTGTACCATAACATCCCAAAGGAGTTATATACGGTGTTGAAAAATGGTACGGCCAAACTTCCAGGAAACATTCCTCACACACAAAGAAAGAAAATATGTTATGTGGACATGTGTCCGCAAACTCTTAATTTACATGTTAGAGCTCATATTATTACTTGTCTTCAAATCCCATTAATCATGGAATGGAAACACACAGCAACAGAACGCACTAGCGTGACTTCAAACACTTTGTTACAGGAAATGTTCAAAATGTCCTCCGTTAGCGTGGATACATGCATCCACCCTCCGTCTCGTGGAATCCCTGATGCGATGATGCAGCCCTGGAGAATGGCGTATTGTATCACAGCCGTCCACAATACGAGCACGAAGAGTCTCTACATTTGGTACCAGGGTTGCGTAGACAAGAGCTTTCAAATGCCCCCATAAATGAAAGCCAAGAGGGTTGAGGTCAGGAGAGCGTGGGGGCCATGGAATTGGTCCGCCTCCACCAATCCATCGGTCACCAAATCTGTTGTTGAGAAGCGTACGAAAACATTGACTGAAATGTGCTGGAGCTCCATCGTGCATGAACCACATGTTGTGTCGTACTTTTAAAGGCACATGTTCTAGCAGCACAGGTAGAGTATCCCGTATGAAATCATGATAACGTGCTCCAGTGAGCGTAGGTGGAAGAACATGAGACCCAATCAAGATATCACCAACAATTCCTGCCCAAACGTTCACAGAAAATCTGTGTTGATGACGTGATTGAACAATTGCGTGCGGATTCTCGCCAGCCCTCACATTTGATTGTGAAAATTTACAATTTGATCACGTCGGAATGAAGCCTCAATACTAAATACTAAAATGAGCTCTAACACGGAAGTTAAGCGTTTCCGGACACATGTCCACATAACATATTTTCTTTCTTTGTGTGTGATTAGTGTTTCCTGAAAGTTTGGCCGTACCTTTTTGTAACACTCTGTATATGACTCGAGTTAGTACTCTGTGCTGGCCAGTCCATTACAGAGACGATATTGTCGTGTGACCACCCTATCACTGGCCGTGCGTTATAAACGAGTGATCCCGGTCGCAGTGGACAAGCGGTCTGCAGCGCGCCAGTCACGGTCTGCACGGCCGGTGAGGCCAGAGGTTTGAATCCCCCCTCGTGCATGGATGCTTGTGTCGTCGTTAGTGTAAGTTACTTCAGAAACAGTATGTAAGTTTAGGGACTGATGACCCTGCAGGTAAGTCCCTTAAGCTTAACAAACATAAACGATTGTGTTGAACGATGTAACCGCCATCTACGAATTGCCCTTCAACAGTGGGAAACAAGAAGATGCTTAAAACATCAATGTAGGCCTGTGCTGTCATAGTTCCACGGAAAACAACGAGGGGTTCAACACCTTCCATGAAAAACACGACCACACCATCACACCACCACCTGCGAATTTTACTGTTGGCACTACATCTACATGGGATACTCTGCAAATCACATTTACGTGCCTGGCAGAGGGTTAATCGAACCACCATTATACAATTTATCTCCCATTCCATTCTCGAATAGCGCACGGGAAGAAAGAACATCTGAATCTCTCCGTTCGAGCTCTGATTCCTCGTATTTTATTCTGATGATCATTTCTAACTAAGTAAGTGGGAGTCAACAAAATATTTTCGCATTCGGAGGAGAATGTTGGCGATTGGAGTTTCGTAAGTAGCCCATGCCGCAGCGATAAGCGCCGTTGTTGTAATGATTCCCATCCCAGATCCTGTATCATTTCCGTAACGCTGTCTCCCCTGTATAGTGACAATACGACACGAGTTGCCCTTCTTTGGACTCTTTCGATGTCCTCCGTCAAACCCACCTGATAAGGATTCCACACTGGGCAGCAATACTCCAAAATTGGACGGACAAGAGTAGTGTATGTAGTTTCTTTAGTAGTTCTGTTGCATGTTTTAAGGGTTCTGTCAATAAAACGCAGTCTCTGGTTCGCCTTTTCCATGACATTATCTACGTGTACTTTCCAATTTAAGTCATAAGTAATAGTAATTCCTAGGTACTTTGTGGAGTTTACGGCCTTCACTTTTGATTGATTTATCTTGTAAACAAAGTTTAACGGATTTCTTTTCGTACTCATGTGGACGATTTCACACTTCTCATTATTTAGAGTCAATTGCCAATTTTTACACCATACTGATATCTTATTCAGATCAATCTGCAGTTAGTTTTGATCTTCAGATGATTTTACTAGACGGTAAATGTCGGCGTCATCTGCAAACTACCTATGAGAGCTACTTAGATTTTCTCCTAAATCGTTCATGTAAATAAGGAACAGCAGAGGACCAATAACACTACCGTGTGGAACGCCCGATATCACTTCTGTTTTAGTCGATGCCTTATCATCGATTACTACGAACTGTGTCCTCTCTGACAGGAAATCCACTATCCAATCGCATATTTGAGGCGATATACCATAACCATGCAATTTGATTAAAAGCCGTTTGTTAGGTACGGTGTCAAAAGCCTTCTGGAAATTGAGAAATACGGAATCGATTTGCGAACCCTTGTCGATAGCGCCCATCACTTTGTGTGAATAAAGAGCTAGTTGTGTTTCGCATGAACGATATTTTCTAAATCCATGTTGACCTTGGGTCAATAGATCGTTCTGTTGTCATGGCGGCAGGTGATGTTCACCGGACATTCGCCCTCCCATCGGATCGCCACATTGTGTACCGTGATTCGTCAACACGACGTTTCTCCACTGCAGAATAGCCTAATGTTTGCGCTCCTTACACCAAGCGAAGCGACGTTTAGCACTGACCTGAGCGATGTATGGCTTAGGGCATCGATCAATCTCCAGCCTGACTCTCATAATATTTAAAGTGGATCCTGATGCAGTCTGGAGTTCCTGTGATTATCTGGACAGATGCCTGCCTGTTTCACTGTACGACCCTTTCCAGCTGTCGGCGGTTTCCGTCAGTCAACAGACGAGGTCGGCCTGTACGCTTTCGTGCGGTACGTCTTCTTCCACGTTTCTACTTCACTGTCGCGTCAGAAACAGTGGACCTATGGATGTTTAGGAGTGTGAAAATCTCGCGTACAGACTTGTGACACAAGTGACATCCAATCACCTGACCTCGTGCGAAGTCCGTGAGTTCTGCAGATCGCCCCAGTCTGTTCTCTCATGATCTGTAATGACTACTGAGGTCGCTGTTATGAGCAGCTGGCAGTAGGTGGCACCACAATGCGTACAAACGTACGTTTTTCAGGATGTACGGATACTTTCGATCATATAGAGCAGAGGTCGGCAAGTAATTTTAGATGGTGTCAACTGCGGAAGTTCACTATAAAAATACCAACTAATCAGTGTTGCACTGCGCACCAGCTTGTGAACTCCAAGGAACACGCAGATTGTGGGTTACTTGTAGTTCACTGTACAACTGGAAAGTAGTAGTAATTATTTTGCATGGCAACTATTGAATGATCACTTTATTTTGAACAAAAGTTAGTTCTACATAGTTAATTATTTTAGTCCAAAAAAAGGAGCCTTGTTTTTCAGCATATGAAATTTTGTAGTATGTAAATAGATGCATAAAACAGCGTAAATCTTGGATCTAAAATCATCAAAAACCTAAATTAAGAGGAATACAGCAAAAAGATTAATTTCCTTCCTCCAGAAAAAAATCAGGTCTGAAAGGGTTAAATGCGGGATCATCAGTCCCTAAACTTACAAACTACTTATGCACTAATTTATACTAAAGACAGCACAAACATCCATGCCAAAGGGGGGATTCGATCCCTCGACGGGGAACGGTCTCGCACGTCGGAGGATGGTGCCTCAATGTGCTCGGCCGCGGCTATCCCTGTTATGCAACCGGGGACAGGGGACCTTTAGTTTAACGTGGAATCCGAACCACCTGTCGTTTCTGGCTACTCCTCACATTGATGAGAGTTGAAGTCTGGGTTAAAACGCAGACTGAAAAATTTCGTGGTCGGATTGGGTGTCAAACCCGCGACCCTTTTCAGTCGAGCTCTTCACCTCGAAGCAGCCAGGTCCGACGCGGTCCTTCTTGCAAAGACCATTTCACACACCGAGACTGTTGGCCGGTCGTGATTTTTCACACTGTGGGGATGTGTTGAGGAGCGGAGACGAGACGAGCGGACGGCAGGAGGAGTTGGTTGTCCGCCGGGACCAGGAGGCGGCCGCTGGGACAGCGCGCGCGGCCTGCGGCAGGTGTCTGCGGCGACGCTGCGTCTGCCCACTGTGTGCCCGCGAGGTGTGGTCGCCCGGGGTGTCGGGGTGTGTTGCGCAACTCCAGCGCAAAGGCCGCCGCGAGGCCGCCGGCCGCCTGCTCTGCTCTGCTCTGGCTTCTGGACGGTAAGGCAGCGGACAGCGGAGGCCGCGACACGGGAACTACAAACGCGACGACGTCTAGCACATTCCACTAGGCGCTCGCTGTCTCGAAGCGTGCGCTTCTGCGACCTTTTCTGTTCTTGGATTCATCTGCGAAGGCCGGCCGCGGTGGCCTAGGAGACTGAGGCGCGTCAGTCACGGTCTGCACGGCCACTACGGTCGGGGGTTCGAATCCCCCCTCGGGCATGGATATTTGTGCCGTCCTTAGTGTTAGCTAGTTCATAAGTAGTTTGTAAGTTTAGGGACTGATGACCCCGTAGTTAAGTCCCATAAGCTTTACAAACATCTGCGAAGGGCGAAGAGGATCAAAAGCAACTGCAAAGCGATTTAGACAAAATTTCTACTTGGTGCGAAAATTGGCAATTGACACTAAATAAAGAAAAGTGTGAAGTAATACACATAACCACTAAAAGAAATCCGCTGAACTTCAATTACGCGATAAATCAGTCAAACCTTAAGGTCGTAAATTCTACCAAATACCTAGGAGTTACAATTACAAACAACTTTGACTGGAGAGAACACGTAGAAAATATTGTGGGGAAGGCGAACCATAGGTTACGTTTCATCGGCAGAACGCTTCGAAGATGCACCAGCTTCACCAAAGAGTCTGCCTACATCACACTTGTGCGTCCTCTCCTGGAGTACTGTTGCCCCTTGTGGGGCCCTCACCAGGTGGGACTGACGGAAGATGTTGAGAAGGTTCAGAGAAGGGCAGCTCGTTTTGTTTTATCACGTCACGGGGGGGAAAGCGTCACGGAAATGTTGCACGAATTGGGGTGAAAATCATTAAAAGAAAGACGTTATTCATTGCGGCGTGATCTGTTTGCGAAGTTTCAATCACCGACTTTCAGTTCTGAATGTGAAAATATTTTGCTAGCACCCACCTACTTATGGAGACATGACCATCCCAATAAAATAAGAGAAATCAGATCGAAAACGGAACGATTTAGGTGTTCTTTCTTCCCGCGCGCTATTAGAGAATGGAACGGTAGAGAAAAGTTATGAAAGTGGTTAATGAACCCTCTGCCAGGCACTTGAATCTGATTTGCAGAGTATCTATGTAGATGTAGATGTAGATGAGAAGAATTATTTAATACCGTATATTGAACATTTGATGGATTTAGCCCTTATGGAACGCATTTAACTCGGTTAATGAAGTATTTGATACCATTTACAAGGTGTCCAGAAAGGGACTCCCTCATTTCGAAATTAAATATCTCAAAAACAAAGATCGCTAGAGGAATGCAGTAAACGGTATGTTTGTTGTGAAAGCTGTAAGAAGTTTATACAGCAGTTTGAAATAGTAGTTACAAAAGCTGCTAACAGATGGCGCTGTAATCGCCATACGTAATGCCTAGTATAAATAGTGAAGCCCAGAGCGATCAGTTCCACTATTGAAACGCGAAAGGAGGTTAGCGTACCGAAGGAAGAGATTAAAACCATGTAGTACATTGAACAACGCGTTCTCTGGTGCTACAGTACCACACGTTAGAAGAGAGTCCTACGGCAACAAAGCGAAGTTTTCAAGCACGATTTAATGTTCCGAAAGGAACCGGTGTGAAAACCATTCGTACGCTATTCGCAAAATTTCAACGAACAGGCAGCGTAACTGATGATATAGTTGGGCATATTGGCCGCAAGCAAACCGCATTTACGCCTGAAAATATCGCCACAGTTTGTGGAATTGTTCAGCGAAATCCAATGTCATCCGTCCGTAGAATTGCATCGGTGACTGGTTTGAGCCGGCCGCGGTGGCCGAGGGGACTGAGGCGCTCCAGTCACGGTCTGCACGGACACTACGGTCGGGGGTTCGAATCCCCCCTCGGGCATGGATATTTGTGCCTTCTTTAATATTAGGTAGTTCGTAAGTAGTTTGTAAGTTTAGGGACTGATGACCCCGTAGTTAAGTCCCTTAAGCTTAACAAACATTGGAACACATTTGAACATTTGAGACTGAGAAAGAGCCTACACATGTTTCCATTCAAAATTCAAACGCACCAGGTCATATCCGTACCAGCTGTGCAACAAAGGGTTGCCTTTTGCTAATCAAATGTTCACAATGATTGATAGTGAAGTATTTGAAGTTGGCTGCATCTGATTTACAGATAAAGCACACTTCCACCTGAATGGATACTTGAATAAGCAGAACTGGCGATTTTGAGGTTCCGAAAAACCATATTGGTGTGAAGCGAAACCCCTGTATTCTCCTAAAGTTACTATGTGGGCTGCAGTATGCAACAGAGGCATTATTGGCCCTTTTTTATATTCGAGAACCGGTCACTGGTGCACGTTACGTTGCAATTTTGGAACAATTTGTCGCCACAAAGCAAGCGTTAGTGGATCGACCAGGTACTGAGTGGTTTATGCAAGATGGAGCCCGATTACATCGGACCGAACAAGTGTTTCGCTTTCTTGAGGAATACTTCGGGAATCGAGTCATTGCTCTGGAATATCCCAAACTTACTGGTGCAGGCATGGATTGACCTCCATATTGGCCGGATTTGACTCCCTGTGACCTTTTTTTTTTTTTTTTTTTTTTGTGGGGCACAGTGAAAGACATGGTCTACCCGAAGCATTCCGCCACGCTGGACGAGCTTGAATCGGCGATCTCTGTGGCATGTGAATCCATTTCGGTTGAGACACTACGAAATGTGATGGCGAATTTCATTCTTCGTTTGCGCCACCTCTGTAGTGCCAATGGTGAACATTTTGAAAACATTGTGATGTGATTGTTTGCAAAGAGTGTTTTCATACGATTATTTCACTTACATATGCTGATATGAGCTGTACAGCGTACAGCGCCTTCTGTTAGAAGCTTTTGTAACTATTATTTCAAACTCCTGTATAAACTTCTTACAGCTTTCACAATAAACATACCGTTTACTGCATTCCTCTATCGATCTTTGTTTTCGAGATATTTAATTTTGAAATCAGGGAGCTTTTTTCTGGACACCCTGTATGTCTATGTAATAAAAGGAGAAGGTCCACAAATGTATAGTTTAGAGTCCGACTGAAACATGATTTGCGGCCGAAATCGAAACCGTAGACGAATTTTGGGCTTCTCTTCTAGTTTCGGCGGAAAGTATAACCGAAACGTAATTTTTTTTCAATCAAGTTAAATTTTCGGCAAATTAACATTTTAGTGCATATCACTAGTTTCCCCACATGTTGCAGATCCCCTCCCCGTATTCGATCTTCTTGAGTGTGTGTAAGACTAGCAAACAGTCCGTAGAAGTCCATGGAAGGCCTATAGATTTACTGGCCTAAACTTTCCACCTGGCAGTTGCGAATATTAAAGCAGTCACTCCTTAAGCTAGTGCATACCTCGTACCTGTTATTAGTGAATTAAGTAGGTTTCCACTCACAGTTCTCGTAGCGATATATAGTGCAAACTCGGCTAATTTCGCAGTACGGCTAATTTCGCAGTACCACACAAATCCTTTCACTGCGAAATTGTACGAGCTGACGTGAAGTGCAAACACTGCGCCACATATGGCAGCACCTATCAGCTGTGTGTGGTCGAGAAAACAGCTGCCGGAGTGCATTCTTGTGGCTGTGGTGGACCTTTTACCAGTGTGGTTGAGAATATTTTCAGTGTAGCACGTGGTTCGGTGACAGCTGTCTGGTTTTCTATCGATACTGCCGATATAACCTGAAGTGTAAGTATAAGACTTTTAGTGATGGATTCTTCACAGGCCTCTGTTTAATTTAAGGTCTTTTTCACCATTTTGCCACTAATAGTTTGCTCATAGTTCATTTTTGCCGGCAGTGAACTTCTTAATGATTTGATTAGTTGGAATAGGCGCGAAGACCTCTGAAGAAAGGAAAGCAGACAGAAAAAATTCGAAATCAAAGGGGTATGTTCCAGCCGAGAGGCAGAAAGGAAAAGTGAGCACCTCAAAAGCTAGAATGGGGAAACAGCAATCGTGCGAACACGTAGCTCCTTCAAGAAGACGATGTATGCCTGTACGGAGAAGATTAATAATAAGTGTACCAAAGGTTGATAACATTTGTTCCTCATATGGTGGAAATTACGAATATGATAATGATGGCCAAGAGTGGATATGTTGTTTGAAGTGCGAGTGCTGATTTCATCTGTCTTGCGGAAGACTCAAGGCGTACAGTGCTCAGTTCACATGCCGTTTATGAACTGAGGCTGATTCTGATTAACTTGAATCAGATTTCCGATTTTATGAACTATCTTCAATTCCTTTTTCGAATTTAAGATTTTCTTTGTTTTGTTTGTTTTGTTATTCATTTTTATGTTAAAGTATGTAATTAATTAATCATGTTACCTTTGATAACATTACTTATAATAATTTAGTAATAATAAATAAGTCAATGTTAGGTGTATGATGTGTTTGATTACTTTAAATCATGTTCTGATGACAAAAGAGTATTTTTTTACAATTCCAGCTGCTACTGCGAAATTATCCGAGTAGTGGTGCGAAATTGCCCGAGTTCTTATTACTCCTGGTAAATCTACATATCTACATAGATACTTTGCAAATCACATTCAAGTGCCTGGCAGAGGGTTTTTTAACCACTTTCATAACTTTTCTCTACCGTTCCATTCTCTAATAGCGCGCGGGAAGAAAGAACACCTAAATCGTTCCGTTTTCGATCTGATTTCTCTTATTTTATTGGGATGGTCATGTCTCCTTAAGTAGGTGGGTGCTAGCAAAATATTTTCACATTCACAACTGAAAGTCGGTGATTGAAACTTAGCAAACAGATCACGCCGCAATGAATAACGTCTTTCTTTTAATGATTTCCTCCCCAATTCGTGCAACATTTCCGTGACGCTTCCCCCCCCCCCCCCCCCCCCCGTAACGTGATAGAACAAAACGAGCTGCCCTTCTCTGAACCTTCTCAATGTCTTCCGTCAATCCCACCTGGTGAGAGTCCCACAAGGGGAAACAGTACTCCAGCAGAGTACAAGTGTGATGTAGGCAGTCTCTTTGGTGGAGCTGGTGCATCTTCGAAGCGTTCTGCCGATGAAACGTAACCTATGGTTCGCCTTCCCCACAATATTTTCTATGTGTTCTCTCCAGTCTAAGTTGTTCGTAATTGTAACTCCTAGGTATTTGATAGAATCTACAACCTTAAGGTTTGACTGATTTATCGCGTAATTGAAGTTCAGCGGATTTCTTTTAGTGGTCATGTGTATTACTTCACACTTCTCTTTATTTAGTGTCAATTGCTAATTTTCGCACCATGCAGAAATTTTGTCTAAATCGCTTTGCAGTTACTTTTGATCCTCTGTTGACATCACTAACCGATAAACGACAGCATCATCCACGAACAATCTAAGGGAGCTGTTCAGATTGTCTCCTAAATCGTTTATAAACACGAGGAAGAGTAATGGACCTATAACGCTTCACTGTGGAACGCCAGGTATCACTTCTGTTTTACTCGATGACTTACCGTCAATTACAACGAACTGTGTTCTTTCTGATAGGAAATCGTGAATCCAATCGCACAATTGGGGAGATATTCCATAAGCACGCAATTTCATAAGAAGCCGCTTGTGGGGTATAGTGTCAAAAGCCTTCCTGAAATCCAGAAATATGGAATCGATTTGAGATCCCTTGTCGATGGCACTTAACACTTCATGTGAATAAAGGGTAAGCTGTGTTTTGCAAGAGCGATACTTTATGAATCCGTTTTGACTATTGTTTAATAGGTTGTTCTCTTCGAGGTAGTTCATAATGTTCGAACAAAGTATATGTTCCAAAATCCTACTGCAAATCGACGTCAATGAGATTGGCCTGTAATTTTGGGGATCACTCCTATTGCCTTTCTTGAATATTGGAGTAACTTGGGCAACTTTCCAGTATTTGGGTACGGATCTTTCGCTGAGTGATCGGTTGTAAATTATAGCTAAGTACGGAGCTATTGCATCAGCATACTCTGAGAGGAATCTAGTTGGTATACAATCTGGCCCGGAAGATTTATTTTTGTTTAGTGACTTAAGTTGTTTTACTACTCCAGGAACATCTACTTCTAAGTTTTTGCATGCTGGCAGCTTTTCTTGGATTGAATACCGGAGTGTTCACTTCGTCTTCTTTGGTGAACGAATTTCGGAAAGCTGTGTTTAGTAATTCTGCCTTAGCAGTACTGTCATCGGTAGTATTACCATTGCTATCGCGTAGTGAAGGTATTGTTTGTGTTTTGCCGCTAAGTGTACTTCACATAGAATTTCTTTGGATTTTCTGCAAGATTACGGGACAGGATTTCGTTGTGGTAACTACTATAGGCTTCTTGCATTGAAGTCCGCGCTAGGTTGCGAGTTTCAGTAAAAGATTGCCAGTCTTGTGGATTCTGTGTCTTTTTAAATTTTGCATGCGTTTTTCTTTGTTTCTGCAACAGTGATGTGACCAGTTTTGTGTACCACTGGGGGTCAGCCCCCTCTTTTATTAATTTATTTGGTATAAATCTCTCAATTGCTACTGTTATTATATCTTTGAAAGGAAGCCACAACTGATCTACACTCGCATTTTTAGTTTTGAAAGACTGGAGACTACCACTCAGGAAAGCGTGAAGCGAATTTTTATCTGCTTTATTGAATAGATATATTTTTCGTTTATTTTTGGAGCATTTGGGTATTTCGACATTCAGTCTCGCTACTACAACTCGATGTTCGCTAATCCCGGTATCTGTTTTGATGCTCTTTACTAGCTCAGGATTATTTGTTGCTAGGAGATCAAGGGTATTTTCGCAACCATTTACTATTCTAGTGGGTTCATGAACTAACTGTTCGAAGTAGGTTTCAGAAAAAGCATTGAGAACTAGTTCGGACGATGTTTTATATTTGCCGCCGGTTTTGAATACGTAATTATGCCAACATATCGAGGGTAAATTAAAGTCGCCACCGATTATAACAGTATGATTCGGATACCTATTTGAAATGTGATTTAAGCTTTCTTTGAACATTTCGGCAACCGCATCGTCTGAGTCAGGGGGCCGATAAAAAGATCCAATTATTAATATATTCCGGTTGTCAGGTATAACCTCTACCCAGACCAACTCACAGGAAGTATCTGTCTCAATTTCGCTGCAGAATAGAACGTTAGTAATAGCAATAAACACACCACCCCCTTTTTTATTTATTCTATCCTTTCTGAAGACCATTTGGCCCTTTGAAAAAATTTCGGACGAACTTAGCTCAGGCGTCAGCCAGCTTTCAGAACCTATAACGATTTGTGCCTCAGTATTTTCTATCAGCGCTTGGAGCTCTGGAACTTTCCCAATACAGCTACGACAATTTACAATTGCTATACCAATTGTTTCTAGATCTCCTTTCTTCCTGTGTCTGACCTGCCCCCTTTGAGACTGAAACCCATTTTGTGTATTCCCGAGGCCCTCTAACCTAAAAACCCTCCCAGTCCACGCCACACAGCCCCCGCTACCCGTGAAGCCGCTTCCTGGGTGTAGTGGACGCCTGACCTATTTAGCGGAACCCGAAAACCCACCACCCTTTGACGTAAGTCGAGGAATCTGCAGCCCACACGGTCACAGAACCGTCTGAGCCTCTGATTCAGACCCTCCACTCGGCTCTGAACCAAAGGTCCGCAGTCAGTCCTGTCGACAATGCTGCAGATGGTGAGCTCCGCTTTCATCTTGGAAGCAAGACTGGCAGTCTTTACCAATTCTGATAGCCGCTCGAAACCAGAGAGAATCTCTTCCGATCCAAAGCGACACACATCGTTGGTCCCGACATGAGCCACCACCTGCAGTTGGCTGCACGTTCTGCCAAGGACCGTACGAAATGTTTTATAGAAAAAACTGTAAATTGTTGTCAAAGACTGTTGTAGAGTAGCCCTCGCCAAGCACGGTGAGCATTATAATGTAGACAGTGCTGCTCGTTTTGTGTTTCAGTTCAATAGTGCAAAATTCAATCGCACACCGATGAACAGTACGGAAGCGCATAAAATACGAATGAACAATGTGCGTCTGAGAAGTTCGGCGAATAGTCTCAGCAAATATAGGAAACAAGAGTGACAAATAATATACCTTTAGTGGCCTTCAAAGTAATCGCCATCGGCTACTGCAGTGGAACCAGCCCTATATTTGTCTACTAATTCGGGACTTCTTCTCCGTGGACTGATAACATCACAATATATATATATATATATATATATATATATATATATATATATATATATATATATATACAATCAAGAATGGTGAAGTTTGGAAAGTAGGAGGCGAGGTACTGGCGGAAGTAAAGTTGTGAGGCGGCATCGTGAGTCGTGTCGGGATAGCACAGTCGGTAGTGCGCTTGCCCGCGAAATGCAAAGGTCCCAGGTTCGAGTCCCGGTTCCGGCACACAATTTTAATCTGCCAGGAAGTTTCGTTTTAAAAATTGATTCTAAGACTTCATATAGTAGAAGAAACACTTTTTTGAAGATTGACTTAAAAATGTCCTCTCATAAAACGACCAATAAATTCTGGAGCCGTGTCAGCTGTTTTTATTGAGATCCTTTTCTTTATACCGGTCCACTACCGGTTTCGCGTCATTAGAGACGCATCTTCAGGTGTTACTGTGTTAAACAACAAAACAATAATTAAAATTTCAGTTGTTTTCTCTAAGACTGTCCAGGTACCGTACCACAGCGCGCATGCGCAAATTTGATTTCCTCCATCACGCCGCACCACAGCCTTCGATCAGTTTACTTCGCTACTTCGCAGTGCACTCTTCTACGCCTCCATACGTCTGCTACAACTCGATGACTCCAATTCAAAACCTTCACTCCATTGTCGATCTACGGGTAAGTCATTCTAACAAGTTTTAATGTCCTAACGATTACTTTTATTTTGTCAACTGACATCGGTGCCGCCCCCCCCCCCCCTCAACTACCCGTCCCCTATGATTTATTTTATGACACAAAATTTGTCACGTGTCTTTTCTTAACTTTAGGTTTTATCGACAATGCGGTAGTCAAAATCACGCGACTACATGTCCCACATTTTAACGTCCCTGGTTTTCAATCCTGAAAGACACCGATTTGATATTGGACTTGGACCCATGTATTCGGCCCTATTTAATTTTTAACCAATTGACGGATGAAAGCAACTAGAATGTTGGGACTCAGTAACGAATTATGACGAGAGAAAAAATTGTAAGTAATACCTTGTTCAATTCATGTATCGCGTTTATCAAGTTATTGGTGCTGTAATTTTAATTATTGATTTGTTGTTTAACACAGTAACACCTGAAAATGCGTCTCTAATGACGCGAAACCGGTAGCGGACCACTATAAAAATAAATAAATAAATAAATAAATAAATAAAAAAGGATCTCATTAAAAACAGCTGACGCGGCTCCAGAATTTATTGGTTGTCTTATGAGAGGACAGTTTGAAGTCAATCTTCAAAAAAGTGTTTCTTCTACTATATGAAGTCTTAGAATCAACTTGCTCGCCGTCAGAGGTTCGAGTCCTCCCTAGGGCATGGATGTGTGTGTTTCCTTAGGTTATTTTAGCTTAGTTTAAGTACTTTGTAAGCTACGGACTGTTGACCATTGTGATGATACTGCTGGCCCTCTCATCTCAATGTTATCGATACCGTCTGAGTCGGACCCAGAATCGTGTGGTCTAATAGTGTGGTGTCGCACAAGTCCAAAGTGCGCGCCACCTACTTTCGCCGCGCGCCGCCATGCACGCACGGCACGGCGTTCTTACGACGACAGCCACGAGCGCCCTCTGCTACAACGCCGCTCGTGGCTACCGCTGAACGACATCGTTCACTTGGAACTGAGATAGGAACCAGTAAAGACTTCGGAATCAGATAGGCACCAGTGAAGACTTGGCTATCAGTTAGGCACTAGGCAGGACTCTAGCTCAACTATGTATCAACATTCTGCAGTACTATGTAAAAGTTAAGTATTGTATAAATTCTGTGCAATATATATCTCGTTCTAATTTACTCTAGTGTTTCTAGTTTCTGGCTGCTCCCCTCCGTACCTGCACCAGCGTGCTATCTTTATTCCTGTGTCGGTCTCATTCCACTCGGCCACCGACACCTAGGACGGAAACGAGACACAAAAGCGGCGACGAGGCTGGAACACAAAAAATAGTTATACATGTTGCGTGTGAAGTTAGTTACCAACGAAATAGCCAGCCTAGGAATACGTGTAGGACAGTGTCTCGGTGATACTGTGATTAGTTAACAAGTGAAAGATTTCATTAATTAAGAGATTCGTATATGAACTTTCTGGACCGTTCTATAAATAATAGTTTCGTCATTGTAAGTTATTTCAAGAACTAGACAGACGAATTGTAGAAACCTTATGTAAATCGGCCATGGGTAGTTGTCTGTCAGGTTTCCTTGCCGATATATTTGTCAATCACATTGAATCTCAATACATCCAATAAAAAACTCCAATAAGCAGAAAATACTCTTCTACAAGAGATATGTCGATGACATCCTGATTATTTTCAATGGCACCCTAGCTGATGTAACAGTTCTAGTTTATGAATTCAACAACTTAAACCCGAAACTAACCTTTACACATGAAATAATGAACTCCTCCAGTGTCTTAAATTCTTTGGACCTACAGTTACAGTCAGTGACCTACAGTTACAAAGTGGTATTCCAAATCTATAGGAAACCGACCACAAGTGACTCAGTCATACATGCATCTTCATGCCATCCATGGCAATACAAAATGAGCTTTTTTAAATCAATGATTAACAGAATTTTTGAGATTCCCCTTTCTGAAACTTCCGACAACAAAGAAATAAATAATCTGGAATACATCGCCGAAATGAATGGTTACAACCCGTCCTTGGTTCGCAAAATGTACAATAAAAAACATTCTAAAGATATACCACAGCTTCACTCGGTAATACCTGACGATGAAGTTAAACGTATCCCCATTCCTTTCATGGGATATTTTTCTTATGACCTGGTTAAACTCTTTCGTGGCACAAATGTACTAATCGTAGTTAGTAGCCGTTTGAGCATTCAGTAAATTTTCCCACACAACGAACAAACCAATAAGGAAAGATACCTTTCCTCAGGAGTCTACAAACTACAATGTCCCGAATGCCCAGCTGAATATATAGGACAGACAGGCCGGACCTTTAAACTACGTTTTACTGAGCACCTTCTAACAAAAAAAAAAAAAAAAAAAAAAAAAAAAAAAAAAAAAAAAAAAAAATAATAATAATAATAATAATAATAATAATAATAATAATAATAATAATTAAATAAATAAAAATAAATAAAATCCCCTTTTGCGGAACACACTAAAGCATCCGATCATCAACAACCTACCACTGACAACCTGCAAATCTTACATATAGCGCAGAAGGTGCCTTAGCTAAATTTACTGGAAGAGTTTGAGATAGCGAAGCGCGCTTACTTTGGACACCCATACCTCCTAAACGATCAGTTGGCATGCAAAGATCAAACATTCCTAGATATTATGATGTCTCTGTTGAAATAAAATCCTCTCATTTACAAATACCAGCATAAATTATAAACTTCTGTCCTGCTTAATAACCTCCCTTTCACTAAATTTGTATTCAGATAGCTAGATTTCACCCGTCCCGTCTTATACATCGGCTTCCTATGTCACTCCCTAACCACATTCCCTTAGTCTGTACAAGTCGGCGGAGCAGCACACCACGCCCGCCCACCGACCGTGAGCGCAATTGTAAACATGGGCTTATCTTGTGTCATCAGAGACCACCGCTTCGATTAAGGTAATCTTAAAAATCGGTTTTATGTTTCTCACATCTTTACCGAGTATGTTCCAACTGTAATTCGTTGTTACCCGAACATTTGTAGGGCCACAAGGAAATCCAAGAAACATTACAGGAAAATAGAAACACCGCAATAACAACTTACGGTGTCAAACCACGGTGAGCGCATTGTAAGCTTTGTTTACAATTAATACTGTCTTCTTAACACAAAATAAGCCCATGTACCATTATAACCGTTTGTAATTCCGCATTGCAATTTTGTGTAAATTCTGTCACGCAGATAATTTGAAGATGCCCTGGTAAAGGGCGAAACACGTCATTAACTAATAAAAAATTTGCAATCAAGACGGTTCGAAGGAATATTTATTGCCGGCCGCAGGGGAGGCCGAGGGGACTTAGGCGCTCCAGTCACTGTCTGCACGGCCACTACGGTCGGGGGTTCGAATCCCCCCTCGGGCATGGATATTTGTGCCGTCTTTAGCCTTAGCTAGTTCATAAGTAGTTTGTAAGTTTAGGGATTGATGACCCCGTAGTTAAGTCCCATAGACTATACAAACATTTGATTTGAATATTTATTCTAACTGATTGCTGTTGTACACCATGGATTGGATATCATTTTATATGAAAGGATATGGTGGAGACATGGGTTAGTCACAGCCTAAGGGATGTTTCCAGAATGAAACTCTCACTCTGCAGCGGAGTGTGCGCTGATATGAAACTTCCTGGCAGATTAAAATTGTGTGCCGGAACCGGGACTCGAACCTGGGACCTTTGCCTTTCGCGGGCAAGCGCACTACCGACTGTGCTATCCCGACACGACTCACGATGATTCCGCTGCAGAGTGAAAGTTTCATTCTGGAAACATCCCTTAGGCTGTGGCTAAGCCATGTCTCCACCATATCCTTTCTTCCAGGATTGCTAGTCTTGCATGGTTCGCAGGAGAGCTTCTGTGAAGTTTGGAAAGTAGGAGGCGAAGTACTGGCGGAAGTAAAGTTGTGAGGCGGCATCGTGAGTCGTGTCGGGATAGCACAGTCGGTACTGCGCTTGCCCGCGAAAGGCAAAGGTCCCAGGTTCGAGTCCCGGTTCCGGCACACAATTTTAATCTGCCAGGAATTTTCGTATTTGATATGTTTGCAATTGGTAGAATGACTAAATTGTAATTACTCAATAACCTAGAAACGTTTTACCATGCAGTTTGGTTCGATAGATTTACAAACATTTGAACATTTGAGGTACCCCTGAAATACAAATACAAATGCGCAATAGCACAGTAGCACTAAGTACGTGAACGTACCTCTCAGATGAACACAAATAAACTGGATTAGTAAATGGATCATAATACGGTGACGAAATGAGACAAAATGGGCAGATTACTGTCGTGTCAGTTACTTCTAGTCATCTTTGTCACATTAATTGTATTACACATATAGTAATTGATGTACACAGGTATAATTAATCGTCTTTTCTCAACTGAGTTACAGTCAATTTTAGATGTGATGTAAGGTCTGCGAGAACAGGAGACATAGGGGCTAATTACGCGAGCGACTAGTTAGTCTTTTTCTAGTAGCTCGATTTGCTCATAGAACAGGATTGTGAATAACTAGCGGTGACAAGGTGCCCTCCGGCAACTAGTGGTGATTGGAGAAATTATTTTAATTGTAGAGATAGAGGCGAATCCCGGCGTGAAACTGTGCTAATATTCGTACTACTGTATCGCATACTGGCGCTCTTCATATATTTAAGAAATGTAGGGATACCTGACATACGTGTTTTATTTTCTTGTGAGCAACGCAAGATGCGATCGGAGGCCTTCACATGACGTTCCTATTCATCACTCAGGTATCATGTAAGTTGTGACATTCAGTGGCGATGTCTGGAGTGTGAAACGATACACGATTCATCGGGTAGGTCGTAGTAATAACTGCAAGTCAGCTTCATTCTTTTCGCTGCAAAGATACCTCACTGATCAACCATTTATTATTTCCTCTCTGCAAAGAAGAGAAAGATGTTCACTTGTTTCCATTGTCTTTAGATCCGTTGTCTTGGAAGGACGTAGGCATTTCTGCTCATTCAATTCTACAACTGTTAATGTGAATGTTTTTCGAGATAAATAATGAATAAAGTAGGGTTAAAGTTCACTAAAAATGTTTTTAGTCATTTCAGCTTTATTCCTATCTATATGGCGTTAATGTTCAAGAACTTAATCTTATAGTGATCTGGACACCATTACGGTAAAAAAAAAAGTATCATGTACAATCGGTTGCATAAATTCGTCAGTAAATAGCAGCAATCCTTTACTTCACAGTCACAGTATCGGAAGAGCCTGCAATCATTCGATCCCGCCGCATTTTCTTTTCTTTTCAAAGTCCGATAAGTGAACATAAAAATTATTCTTTGTTCACATTGTTGCAATATAATCCTGATTATTTTACATATCCGATTGTGCATGACATAACAACTATAACTGATCCAAATCACTTTAGGAATAAGTTACCAATAAAAAGATATTTTAATTTCAGCATAGTCGACAGATGGGTGTTGCAGAACCAGCATCGACTAGCCATACGAGGTAACTTCAGTCCTGATTTTTATAATGCTACTAGCCGCCCTATGTACAACCTTTAAATTGAAGTTATGAGGAAAAGTATAATCATTTAACAATTTTTGACCATTTTCCACCACCTTGAATTTCGAATAAATTTTATCCGTAGATTAAACCAATTCTTATAGGCTGTATTATTCTTACGAGGTAACAGTTTGCTCTGTCGGTCATTTAAAAAATCAGTAGCAACAATCGGTGCCGCTAAAACTTTGCAACCGGATTTCGTAACCCCATTGATGTTATACGGGGCGGTAGCTCTCCAACATCCATCCACGAAGAGAGTTTTGTTCGGGATCGGCAGACCCATAATTTTAGGTTTAATCTAAAGTCGTCTTGCCTGTCTTTTTGTCTGTTCGATCCCGCTAATCACGAAAACTAATGGACAAATTTGCATGGTGTTTTCACAGCTGGCTAGAACTTAGCTTGCCGTAACATACAAACTTCATCAAAATCTGATCACGGAAGAAAAGCTATCGTTATTGAATGTGTTCTCGAAAACCGTCGTTCCAAAAGAATTTAAATTTCATACAGGGCTATACATCGGCGATATTTGAGGCAAATTGAACGGCATGTTTTTGGAGTAAAAGCTGTTAATATTATGAAGCACTGAAATATATGATAATATAGAAAAAGCAGCGAAATCATTAATTTAAATGGCGCTACGTCATGTCATCAAAATAGTATTTCCTTCAAAATTTGTAAAAGATCGTTTTCTGGACGCTAGTCTTAAGATTTTACTCATTTTTTTTTCTTTTTCTTTTTATTTTTTTTTTAATTTTTTTTTATTTTATTTATTTATTTATTTTTTTTTTTTTTTGTGGAATTATTTCAATTGCATTGCTTTGCACAAAAGACACATTTCAACATATACGTTGTACATATAATGTTTACTACATTTTGAATGCGTTTTCGTATCCCAAATGCCGCCTATTCTTAGCAACTTCCATTTCGCTTTATACAGGGTGGTTCATTGATAGTTACCCGACGAAATATCTCACGAAATATGCATCAAACGAAAAAACTACAAAGAACAAAACTTTTCTAGCTTGAAGGGGGAAAACAGATGGCGCTATGGTTGGCTTGCTAGATGGCCATAGGTCAAACGGATATCAACCGCATTTTTTTTTTTCTTCAATTGGGTACCCCCATATTTATTACATGTCCGTCTAGCACGTAAATAAATATGAATGTTTTATTTGAAACTCTTTTGTCGCTTTGTGATAGATGGCGCTGTAATAGTCACAAACAAATTGCTCACAAATTTAGACGAACAGAGGGTAACAGGTTTTTTGAATTAAAATACAGAAGGTAGGTACGTTTGCACTTTTTTTCGGTTGTTCCAATGTGATACATGTATATTTGTGAAATTATCCACATTATGACAACGCATGCTGTTACTGTGTGATTACTTGTAATTACCTCATGTTCAAAATGATGTCCTTCAACTTCAATGCATTTGGTAATACATGTAAGGAAATTCCTCTCAACAGCGAGTAGTTTGCCTTGAGTAGTGTTCTCAAATGCATTGACAATGCGCTGACGCATGTTTTCGGGCGTTGTCGGTGAATCACGATAGCAAATATCCTTCAATATATTCAAAAAAAAAAAAAAAAAATAAATAAATAAATAAAAAAAATAAAATAAAAAAAATTAAATAAATAAATAAATAAATAAAATAAAAAAATAAATAAAAAGCCGGGGATGTAAGATCCGGTGAACGTGCTTCTACGACCAGTCCACGTGTCATTAAATATTCCATTTAAGACCGCTTCAACTGCACGCGAGACATGTGCCGGACAACCATCATGTCGAAAGTACATCCCCATTCTGACATGCAGTGAAACATCTTGTAGTAAAATCGGTAAAACATTAAGAAATCAGCACTCATTGCACCATTTAGATTGCCATCAATAAAATAGGGGCCAATTATCCTTCCTCCCATTATGGCGCACCATACATTAATCCGCCAAGGTCGCTGATGTTCCACTTGTCGCAGCCATCGTGGATTTTCCGTTGCCCAATAGTGCATATTATGCCGGTTTACGTTACCTCTGTTTGTGAATGACGCTTCGTCACTAAACAGTACGCATGAAAAAATCTGTTAGGGTCCCGTAATTTATTTTGTGCCCAGTGGCAAAACTGTACACGGCGTTCAAAGTCTTCACTATGCAAATCCTGGTGCATAGAAATATGGTACGGGTGAAATTTATGTTGATGTAGAATTCTCAATACCGTCGTTTTTTAGATTTCCTATTCTCGCTCAATTTGTCTGCTACTTATGTGCGCATCAGCCGCAACTGCAGCTAAAACACTTACTTGGGCATCATCATTTGTTGTAGGTCGTGGTTAAAGTTTCACTTGTGGCTGAACACTTACTATCTCTTTAAATAACGTCCCTATCCGACGAAAGGTCCGGACACTTGGATGATGTCTTCCAGGACAACGATCAACATACATAGCACAGGCACGTTGGCCATTTTGTTCACAATAGCCGTACATAAATACCAGATCGACCTTTTCTGCAATTGGTACACGGTCCATTTTAGCACGAGTAATGTATCCAGAGGCAAATACCGTCCGCACTGGCGAAATGTTACTCGATACCACGTACTTATACATTTGTGACTATTACAGCGCCATCTATCACAAAGCGAAACAAGTGTTCCAAATAAAACATTCATATTTATTTTGTGTCCCAACTTCGTCGCCGCTTTTGTGTCCCAGCCTTGTCGTAGGTGTCGGTGGCCGAGTGGAATGTGACCGACACAGGAACAAAAATAGCACGCTGGTGCAGGTACGGAGGGGAGCAGCCAGAAACTATAAACACTAGAGTAAATTAGAAAGAGATATATATTGCACAGAATGTAACAATACTTAACTTTTACATAGTACTGCAGAAATGTTGATACATAGTTGTTAGAGGCCTGCCTAGTGCCTGTACGATAGCAAAGTCTTCATTGGTGCCTATCTGATTACGAAGGTCCTAACTGGTTGCTAACTCAGTCCCAAGTGCGATGTCCTTCAGTGGTGGCCACGAGCGGGGTTGCAGCAGAGGGCGCTCGTGGCTGTCGTGAGAACGCCGCGCCGTGTGTGCATGGCGGCGCGCGGCGAAAGTAGGTGGCGCGCACTTTGTACTTGTGCGACACCACACCCCTCCCCCCCAAACCGCCGCCCCGTCGTGGCGTAGGGCTGAGGGCCACGGCGACGGCACTGGGAGGAGGGCCTGGGCGGGGGCGTTACTGGTGGGACGGGCGTCGTAGCTGAGGCTGGGATCGAGATAATGATGAAACTTTGTGACGCCGTAAATGATTGCTAAGGCCTCCTTTTCTATCTGACTGTAATTCTGTTGCGTTGGCGTCAGTAGCTTGGATGCAAAGGCAATAGGACGATCGTGATATCCAATACGATGTGACAAAACTGCACCCACACTGTACGACGAGGCATCAACTGCTAGCACTACAGGCTTCTGTGGGTCAAAGGGAATCAAACATGCATCACTGATTAGTGCAGACTAAGTTGTCAAAGGCAACCTGGCAATCTTTGGACCATACAAAAGGAATATCCTTCCTACGTAAGTGATGCAGTGGAGCTGCAATCTGAGAGGCATTGGGAATAAACCTGAAATAATAGTTCAGCTTTCCCATTACTGCTTGCAATTCGTGCACATTCTTAGGAGGAGGCAAGTCTTTGATTGCTCGAAGATGTGACTGTAAGGGATGTATTCCTTGGGCATTAATCACATGGCCTAGGTACTCTATTTCAGTTTGAAAAAACGAACACTTTGCTTTATTACAACGTAGACCTGCTGCAGTCAAAACTTTGAAAAGGCACTCCAGGTTTGCTAAATGTTCTTCAACTGTACGTCCGGATACCACAATATCATCTAAATAGTTCGCACAACACGGTACAGAAACTGTCAGCTGTTCCAAAAAGCGCTGAAAAATAGCCAAAGGGTAGGCGGTGAAATTGAAAAAGGCCCATGTGAGTATTAATGACGAAAAATTTTTGACTCGTCATCAAGCGGAATTTGTAAGTATGCCTCTGCGAAATCAATCTTAGAAAAGAAGCGAGACTGTCCTAATTTGTCCATCAGTTCCTCTGGTCTGGGCAGGGGATAAGTGTCTACAATTGTTTGACTGTTCACTGTTGATTTGAAGTCCGCACAGAGACGAAGTTTTCCTGACGGCTTGGGTATAATTACTATAGGCGAGGCCCACTGACTCGCAGAAACAGGAGAAATCACCCCACTATCTTGCCAACGTTTAAGTTCTTCGGCAACTGTATCACGCAAGGAGATAGGCACTGGTGTAGCTTTACGAAATTTTGGAACTGCAGATTCTTTTAAAGTTACATGTGCCACGAAGTCTTTTGCACAACCTAGTTCCGGCGAAAACAAGTCACTATATTTGTCACACAATGCATTGATTTTATCCTGAGGCACTATTGACGAAATTTGAAGCACATCTCTCTGAATTAATAAACCAAACAAATCAAATGCATCTAGTCCAAAAATGTTCTGTGTCGATTTGGCCTGAAGAACTACAAGAGTAACTGTTTTTGTTACACCTTGAAAAGAGGCGGGCAGGCTGCACGTTCCTAACACGGGAATATTTTGACCTGCGTACGCTGTTAGCACTTGCTGTGACGGCGACAATTTTGGCGAACCCAGAAGTTCATAAGAGTCTTTATTAATTAATGTAACAGCGGAACCAGTATCAAGCTGAAATTGCACAGTCTTATTTTCTATGGAGAGATTTACAAAAAGTTTGTGCTTCTGGCGCACGACAGGTGCGCGAATGTGGGTAACGTCTGCTACGGTTTGTTTGCTGCGTATGCGCGGGCCGCGTAGTGAAGGAAGCGGCGCAGACTCGGCACACAGCGGATTAACAACACTGTCACTAGAAGGCACTACCGTCGGATCGGCGTCCGCGCAAGCATGCGAAGCTACTCCAGATGTACTAACTACTGCACTACACTTTTGAGTAGCTACTTGATGTCTACTGTCACTAGCTACACAGTACTGGGCACTATTACAAGGAGCAGTTGCACAAGGCACTATTTTCACTACAGGAATGCACTGTTCATAGTCATTTTGCTTGTCCCGAACCCTTTCCATTGCACTGTTTTACGCGCTCGTCGGCGCTTGCTACGTGGTGCACTATATAGTTCTGCCATAAGCGCAGAACTACTTTCTTGCAATTGAGATCCAAGGAAAGCGCTGTTCAATTCCACAGCCCGTATAACATTTACAGAATGAACTGTTCTCGCACTCTGCGAAGCACTGTTTCTAACGGTACCGTTCTTTGAGTTTTTAATTTGCATACACACAGACTGCACATGTCCCGATTTGCCACATTGATAACAGGTTGCGTTGCGACTAGGGCAATGAGCACGCTTGTGGCGAGACACACACTGGGGGCAAAATTTACGTACATTTTTCGGAAATGAACGTTGGCGTCCGGTATTCAAATGACATTGTCTAACACGACGGGGCGACCTTTGTGTCGCACTTTTACACTGGCTACTGTTCACTGTCTGTTCAGCACGGCCTGTATTATTGTAAGAATCACTAGTGCTACACTGAGAACTACGGCTAGGAAAGCGTCCGTTACGGCGCACTGAATTTACACTGTGGCTATGCATTTCTACATCTGCTAAGTCAAAAGTATCATGCGCTTCGATAAGCTGCAGTACACTGTCTAATGAGGGGTCAGACTGTTTCAGAATTGCTGCTCTAATTCTGGGGTCCTGAATATTCTGCGTAATCGCATCTCGCAACATAACGTCACTATAAGAAAGTCCACAAGAGCAAATAAATTTACATTGGCGGGTTAAGCCCTTCAATTCCGTAATCCACTCTTGGTGTGACTGCTGCGGTAATTTTTTAAGTCTGAAAAATCGGTATCGTGCGGCGGCTACAAGAACTTTTCTCTCATAATGAGCATTCAGTGCATCTACAATTTGTTCAAAGTCTACATCACGAGGAGATGCGTGAGGGAAAAGTTTTTGCAATAATACGAAGGTCTGGGGGCCCACAATCGCTAAGAAAAGGTTCTTCACTCACTGACCTGTAATTTGATGAGCCGCGACGAGTTCTTGAAACTGTGCGAAGTAGTCGCTCCATTCTTCCTCACATTCGTTGTACTGGCGAAATGTTGGAAGCGGTGCAGCGGCAGGTGTGGGCTGCTGAAGCGGCCTCTGTTGTTGTTGGTGAGCAGCCTGTGTCGTCAACTGCGACACGGCCTGCAGTAGTTGAGTGATTAGCGCCGTCTGTAACTGAATAATTTCCATTAAGTTTGGGTTCGGGGTAGTGGCCATGCTGACCGATTAGGCGCCGCGCATACAAGTAAATTATAACAAAACACAAATGCAATATGAAAGAGGACGCTCTGCAACAAAAAAGTCCACAAACACGTAACTGAAAATGTTCCCCCAAAAATCTTATAATAAGGGTGGGTGGGCAGGAGCAATTTCTGCGTGCTCCGACTGCTGCTGTCTGGCTGCTGGTCCAAGGTTCATCTATCACTCCTCGTCGCCACTTTTGTGTCCCAACTTCGTCGCCGCTTTTGTGTCCCAGCCTTGTCGTAGGTGTTGGTGGCCGAGTGGAATGTGACCGACACAGGAACAAAAATAGCACGCTGGTGCAGGTACGGAGGGGAGCAGCCAGAAACTATAAACACTAGAGTAAATTAGAAAGAGATATATATTGCACAGAATGTAACAATACTTAACTTTTACATAGTACTGCAGAATGTTGATACATAGTTGTTAGAGGCCTGCCTAGTGCCTGTACGATAGCAAAGTCTTCACTGGTGCCTATCTGATTACGAAGGTCCTAACTGGTTGCTAACTCAGTCCCAAGTGCAATGTCCTTCAGTGGTGGCCACGAGCGGGGTTGCAGCAGAGGGCGCTCGTGGCTGTCGTGAGAACGCCGCGCCGTGTGTGCATGGCGGCGCGCGGCGAAAGTAGGTGGCGCGCACTTTGTACTTGTGCGACACCACAATTTATTTACGTACTAGGCGAATATGTAATAAAAGTTGGGGTGCCTATTTAAAGTAATGCAGTTGATATCCGTTTGACCTATGGCAGCGCCATCTAGCTGGCCAGCCATAGCGCCATATGTTTCCTCCCTTCAAGCTAGAAAAGTTATTTTCTTTGTATTTTTTCGTTTGATGCTTATTTCGTGAGATATTTGGCCCGGTCAGTATCAATGGACCACCCTGTATAATTCCCGAATATTTTTTTTTCTGTTTCTTTCTTGAACAAGGATACACGTTGCGTGTTGCCATCGGTGAAATGGAGTGTCAGTGTTAAATTATGTGAATATATATTAAGAATGTGGTTATTAAATGGCAATTTTCACTTCAAATTCGGTTGGTTCTGCCAATGACATTCAACGACATATCACAGTGTGCTCACATTGCTTCGCAAGATGAGTGGTATTGCAAGACCTACATGAACATCATGCTAGGTTTTCCTTAGTTTTGTTTTTACTGAACAACTCTAGCTAACATCCCAAACATACTGAATCTCTGAAACACATAGACCCACAATTTGCTGACAATATGTACACGGTATATAATCAAATACATATACCAGGTGATTCACCATGTTTTTGCCGGTTCTTGCAGGTTAATCCTTAGGTTGTTTGCAACAAAAAATATGTAAGTACACTAAAGGCACCAGATAGATAATTAAGGAGTTATAACAGAGTTCCGAAACATGCCACAGCGTACTGAGCGCTACACTTGGGTTCGCAGGACACACGACCAGTCTTAGGTGAACAAGTGAAGCCAGTGGTACGTTTGCATGACATTCATGTTGTTGACACTGTCGTCTCTGTTTACGGTTATTGTTTCCTGTGTACAGTACACTTTGAGAACATTTACCAGTTTTCATATAGATGGAGAGATGTATATTTTGAGCTTCTGTGATGCTGTTGGCAAATATCAGCGTCGGTACTCCAATCGTAGGAGTCCGAGTACCAAAACATTTGGTGGCACTTATTCACAGTATTCGTATTCACTCCGAAAGACATCGCGACGTTCAAGTAGAGAAAAACATTCTTAATTCAGTAGAGTGCAGTCTTCGTTCAAGTACAAGACGCGTAGCTACCCGACTGAATGTTTCACAATGTAAGGTATGTAGGATTCTTCATGAGAATATACTGTATCATTTTCACGTGCAGAAAGTTCACCATTTAGAGCCACATGATTTTACCAACCTTTTCACTTTCGTAACCGGTTACATGGAAATCGGCAGCACTATCGCTTCATAATGTTCAGTGATGAGGTAACCTTTACATGAAATGGCATCAACAACATGCTTGTCTGGGCACACGAAAACCCCCATGCCACGGTAGTATCTCATTTTCAACGCACAGTCAGTGTCATATCTTGTGTGGTGTTGTGTGAGACCAGTTGCTGTAGCCGTTAATTCTCACGGGAAATTTAAATCAGTCAGATGTACGGTAGCTTTTTACGAGAAGCTTTACCGCATTTTCTTAAGATGTTCTTCTGTACAAAAGACGCCAAATGGACGTCCAACATGACGGGACCCCTACTCATTTCCACCATGTGGTAACAGCTTACCTTAAACATCAATTCCTACATCGACGGATTGGTCGCGGGGGCCGTATCAGCTGGACTGCCAGATCCCCATAATTAACACCCCTAGATTACTGCATCTGGGGCTGGATGAAAGACATTGTGTACACGAGAAGACCTGACACAGCGCATTTTCGTTGCCCCAACATCAATAAGGAATGAGCATGTGAAATTGCGAAATGCTACTCGGGCGATTCACTCCTGTGCGAATCTTTGCCTTCAAAATCCAGGGAGTAAATTTTGGACACTTGGTTTAAATCCACTCTCAATGCATGACACTGCTACAAAATTGTTTAAATTAATTATTGTGTGCATTTTTGATAGTACAATCTTACAATAAACGTTTTTTCTGCCATTTTCCTGAGTTTTTCAATTTCTGTAGTTTCTGAATTAAGGATCTCATCCTATTACTTTATGTACAGTTTTTGTTCCAAGTAGCCTAAGGAATACTCTCCAGAAACAGTGGGGAAACCTTGTGAGTATATATATATATATACGAGAAGCTGTGTATGATGCAGCTCTCCACGCTACCCTGTCCTGTGCAAGTCTCTTCATCTGAGAATATGTTCGGCAACCTATATCGTTTTTAAACTGTTTACTGTATTCGTCCCTCGGTCTCCCTCTACGATTTTTCAAAAAATGTTTGTAATTCTATCGGACCAAACTGCGTGGTCATCAGTCCGTAGCTTACAAACTACTTAAACCTAGATAAACTAACTTACGGACAAACACACACACCCATGCCCCAGGGAGGACTCGAACCTCCACGGCGAGCAACCGCGCGCTCCGCAGCGAGACGCTTTAGACCGCTCGGCTACTCCACCGCGGCTCTCTACGATTTTTACCCCACACACTTTCTTCTAATGTTAAGTTGACGATTCCTTGATGTCTCAGAATGTGTCCCACCAAACTATCCCTTCTCTTAGTCAGGATATGCCATAAACTCATTTTCAAATGTTCAAATGTTTGTTAAGCTTATGGGACTTAACTACGGGGTCATCAGTCCCTAAACTTACAAACTACTTATGAACTACTTACGAACTAGGACGGCACAAATATCCATGCCCGAGGGGGGATTCGAACCCCCGACCGTAGTGGCCGTGCTGACCGTGACTGGAGCGCCTCAGTCACCTCGGCCACCGCGGCCGGCAAACTCATTTTCTCCCCAGTTCGGTTATGCACCTCATTTGTTACGTGATCTACCCATATAATTACACCATTCGTCTATTCTATTAGGCCTTGTCCTTCTGCCTATATGATTGTCTGCTGCCTTCACTACCTCATCTCTCAGAGCTACCAATTCTTCTTCTACAGTATTACTTTCTCCCGTTTCAGCCAGTCCTTGCCTAATGCTCCCTCTCAATCACCTCTGGTTCCTTCAATTTGTCCAGATTCCATCTCCTAACGTTTCTACCTCTCTGCAGTCTCTTAAGTTTTAATCAGCAGTACATAACCAATAAGTTATAGTCAGAGTCTATACATGTCCGTATATTTTAATTTGTGGCCAAAACTATACACAACAGGCCAATGGCGTTTCTGAGTCTCAACTTGTTCACTAAGCTGATCTGGTCACGGGGCGTCGTAGTGGGTGAGTGTGGCGAGGAAAAATCCGTGAAACATGAAGCGATAAACACTCCTAGAGAAAGCTATAAACTCCGTGACTTACGGTACCGCAGCCTTGAGTCTCGCATTGCGGATAACCAACGAGCTTAAATTCCATAGAGTGGCTGACACACGAGTTAACAGCGCTCTTTGCGGCAACCTGTGTAAGCTCAGCCGCCATATTTTTGGTGGTCAGTACACTTGAGAGGAGTCGGTCTATCGTATATTGTTGCGGAACTTGCAGTGAAGTATTTAGTGTATACTAGCAAACCCGGCAACGCTTCGCAGTAGCTAATAAGTATGGGTAGGGTTACCAGACGTCCTCTTTTCCCCGGACATGTCCTCTTTTGGACCCTAAAAATGGTCCGGCCGGGTTGTTAACAAAATGGGGAAATGTCCTCTTTTTTGCGTTATGCATCTGTTTCAATCTGAAAATGCGTAAATACAACTCTCTGAAGTGTCACAATCACTAAATCTAGATAATTTAACCGTTTTTCAAACAATGTAATTTCTTTCTAGAATTCTCTCTTCTCTACGCCGCCACTGCTCTGAGGTAAAGCTACTTTGAAACAATTGAAGTAACAGGCGTGACAATTGTCGCAGAATAGTAGCTGCGAGGCAGCCAATTAAGAACAAAGGTCTGCAACAATGCAAGATACACCGGTTTCTAAGAATTTCACGTTAGAACAGCTTAACTAGGGTTACCATACGTCCTGTTTTTCCCGGACACGTAGTCTTTTTGAGGCAAAAAAATGTGTCCGGCCGGAATTTATAAAATTCTACAAAACGTCCAATTTTTTTTAATTGTTCCTAGAAAGAAAATTTACTTTTGTGTCATTGGCGACAACGGATTCGTTCACACTGCAACTCCAAACTGTTCGCAACTATCACGCGAATACTCAGAGAGAAATTGCAGTTCACAAAAATTTCATGGGTCTGACAGTTGCAAACGATTCGAAACTTCTGCGAAGGAACCCAATTGTCTATCATTATGTGTTCTGCATTATGTTCTTTGGCGTTGCTTTTGATATACTTTGTGGTTTAGGTTCAAAAATAAATTACGAACTTAAATACAACTACGAAATGCCGAAAGGAAAGTCAGTGTTGAAAGATGGGCTCTTGAAGAAATAAAAATCATTCAAGGGAGGAAGAAACGAACATGAAATTGAATGTTTGATTTGCCCTACTGGAACTTACATATTCGTTGTAAACAAAGGTAAGTAATACTGGATCGCAAATATAGGTTCAAAAGTGAGAAAGACAAGAATGAGACAATTGTCTCTAGTGATGATGACTAAACTGTCAAGGTTTGTAATATTTTGTTTTACAATAACAACACAAGATTGCTGATTTAGTTTATAGTAATTTTATGTAGTTCATTAATTAAGTTGTAAATTACTGTATGTTAACAGTAAAGTGTTCTCTTTTTTTTACATGAATTGTCCTCTTTTCTGATGACAAACACATGGTAACCCTATGTATGGGATACAGGGGCGCCGACTCCGTGGGTGCTCCGGTGCTGGTGCACCCTCCACGAAATTTTTCGGGGTGCTCAGCACCCACACAAAGTAAGGGAGGAAAATAAAGTGGGACCAAAATGGGGGAAAGTCATAGCTGTCAATTATGCATTTTTGACATCGCAGTGTAGCAATCACGACCTAGCCGCTAGGCTGTTCCACAGTGCCCCAAGGAGCACTCACTGCACAGGCTTGGAGCCCGTTCTGAGGGAGGGGCGAGACCACTGACTCCTGGCCGCATGATGTCGTAACAGACGCAACAATCAGAGTTCAGTGACAGCCATAGTTTGCTGTGGCAGTTCCATTAATTCTGTTCATTAAGATGTCATCTGCTTACTATACGCGTCTCTTGGTCTCCTTCTGCGATTTTTACCCTACACACTTCCCTCCAATGCTAAATTTACGATTCCTCGATGTCTAAGAATGTGTCCTACCAAGCGATACCTTCTTTTAGTCAGGGTATGCAAAAAATTCCTTTTCTCACCAAGTCTGTTCAGTATCTCTTCATTAGTTATGCGATCTACCCACCTAATCTTCAGCATTCTTCTGTAGCACCACATTTCAAAAGCCTCTATTCTCTTCCTGTCCGCACTGCTTATCGTCCATGTTTCACTCCCGTACAAGGCAACACTCCACACAAATGCCTTCAGAAAATACTTCCTTACACTTAAATTAATATTCGATGTTAGCAAATTTCTCTTTTTCAAAAATGCTTTTCTTCCCATTAGCATTCTGCATTTTATATCCTCTGTAGTGCGACCATCGCATGTTTCGTTACCTAATCTAATTCCTTCAGCATCACCTGATTTTCTAAGACCGCATACCATTATTTTTATTTTGCTCTTGTTAATGTTCATTTTATACGCTCTCTTCAACACACTGCTCATTCTATTCAACTGCTCTTCCAGGCCCTTTGCTGTCTCTGACAGAATTACAATGTCATCAGCAATACGCAATGTTTTTATTTCTTCCCCCTGAACTTTAATCCCTATTCCAAATTTTTCCTTGCTCTCCTTCACCGCCTGCTCAATGTACAAATTGAATAACATTGGAGAAAGGCTACATCCCTGTCTTACGCCCTTCCCGACTGATGCTTCCCTTTCATGCCCTTCGAGTCTAATAACTGCGGTCTGGCTTTTGTACAAGTTGTAAATAACTCTCCTTTCCGTGTATTTTACCCCTGCTGACTTCAGAATTAGAAAGAGTTTATTCCAGTCAACATTGTCAAAAGCTTTCTCCAAATATACAATAGCTAAAAATGTAGGTTTGCCTTTTCTTAATCTATTTTCTAAGATAAGACGTAAAGTGAGTATTGCCTCCCGGTTCCTACGTTCCTCCTGAACCCAAACTGATCTTCCCCGAGGTCAGCTTCTACCAGCTTTTCCATTCTCCTGTAGATAATTCGTGTTAAAATTTTGCAACGATGACTTATTCGACTTAAACCGGCCGCGGCAAGGTCGGATAAGCGAGAAGGTCGGATAACACGGAGAATAATACAAAAACAGAAAAAGTTTGAAAAATTTATTTGAACTTAGAAAACTTATTAAATATGCGAACATGAACTGAATATAATGTTCCAATACATTAGACGACACCGAAACAGAAGTGATAAGATATAACGTTCACCTTCACTTAGTCGTTATGAAACTAAGCTTCACTTACTTTTTGAATATCACATTTCTTAATAGTTTTCCGAACTTTCCATACAGTCGAGGTTGCTCATTGAGAACACCACTTCTCAATTTCATTGCGGTTCCTTTTCCAGTCTCCAACTGCTGTTTTCCCGATGTTATAATCTTCCGCTACTTTTAATAAAGTTTCACCATTGTCTTTTCTTTTTAAAGCTTCAGGTTTTTCTTCCATTGAAACGACCACCTTTTTATAACAAAGCGCAACACTTTCTCCACTACAGGTCTAGGTTAACACTGAGGAGTGAGGAGTAGCAGACAGCGACAATGAACTGAGTAACAATGACGCGCGACAAGACAAACGACGCGTATAGTCACTGACCTATCGGCTGGCACACAGCTACCGTTACAGACCCGGTGCTGCGAAAGCGCCGGATAACACGGGAGGTCGGATAAACGAAGATCGGATAATCGAGACTCTACTGTACATATACAGAAATGAACTGAAAAGTGAATCTAGGAAAGAGGTTCTGACTATTCGTTGCACCATTCACGAAGCGCCATTGTGTGATGAAGGAGTGCAACCAGGCGCCGCAATAAAGGCGTTACGTGTGTGGGATCTGTGCTTTGTCATCATATAAATAACCGCCTTTTCAAAGATTTCCTGAAAGCACAGTACCGTTCGTTGGCTTATTACTTTGTTTGTCAGTCATGAGGAAATATGTCTATCTAAATGAAAGGGGCAAAAAGTTCATTGTCGAATAGATTAAAACTGGATAGTTAATCTAACGTTCCATACTCACGTAACTATGCACTTCAGGAAATTAATCATTGCAGGGCAAAGAACATATAACAATGCAGATGAAGGACCAAATCTAAGTATATATGAAAGAGATTCGTCTATCAGAGAGGCAAATGGGTAACGAAATACTTACATATAAATTAAAACACACAATTTTGTGTGTGTTCTACAAGTTTATTTTTGTTTACTTAACCGGTTTTCGGCTTATTAGGCCATCTTCCGAGTATTTACTGCTGTGTCAAAGAAGTTATAATGTTTAGATACAGTACGGGAAGAGATGACAAATGACTCCACTTAGATCGACATACATAGTATAACACTTCTTTGACATTGTGTTATTACAGTTATCAACTTAAAAACTAAACAGTAATAAATGAATATACAATGTGTGAAGAATAAAACAAGGAATAAATTTGAATATAACCTGGGAACTGAAACTACCCACTATTACAAATAAACTAATAATGCTGATATATATATATAAGTGCCTTGATAATAATTCTGTGCGATAATTATAGAAGGTGTTACATATGACAGTTGTAAGGCCAGGTTTTGAGTGGCATCAAGAAATTGGAATGAATAGTTACTGCATTAGATTAAACTAAAACAAATCCGTTTAATGAAATTAATATTCTAAAAATTCAGGTAGATAAAAATGAATATTATGTTGTAAGCTACACTGCGACCGAATATTCAAAACACAGACACAGTAATACCTGCCTCCTCACAACACCCAGATACATACAAACACTCAGCTTTCCACTCCATGGTACATCGCCTCATATCTGTTCCCATGTCTAAAGACGATTTCAGTTCAGAATTAGACACCATAAAATTTATTGCCACAACCAATGGCTACAATCCAGCCCTGATTGATGAAATTTTTCACAAAAAACAAAAGAAGAAAATTATACCCCTCCTCTGTGCTCCCTCTGACTTCCACTCCAACGAATGCAAGAAATGGTGTACAATACCATACTTAGAACAAATATCACAACAAGTATCTAAAACACGGAAATCCTGCAACTACATGGTTTCCTACCACATCAAAAACACCACAGCTCAGTGTATCTTTAATAGCAAAGACAAGACTCCTCCACTAAATAGCAGTGGAGTATATAAAATTACTTCTCAAGAGTGATATATGTTTTATATTTGTCAGTCAGGCAGAAGCATAGCAGCTAGACTAGCTGAACATGAACGCAGATGGAGACTACAGAATCAGGAGTAAACATTTGCTGAGCAAGTACTGAGTGAGGGCCATAGATACCAGCCACTGTTTCAAGTCCTTCACTTAGCAAACAAGGGCCAAAAACTTAACTTATTGGAAGCTATTGGAATCAATAAACACCTAGCCCATAGCCCTGATTTGGTATTAAATGATCAAACACAACTAAACAGTTGACCCCTATTGGATTTCACTTAATTCACCCCTGAGTTACATTACCTCTTACCCTGTCAGTTCCAGTCTCTTCATACATTTCCTCATAGTACAGTCAATTACCAAACTTTTCCATCAACTCCTACACCTGGCTGTTCCATTCCTGCATTACAAAAAACCTAAAAATCTTAAATGTAGACCTAGTATTTTATGTATTTGTTTACTAATAGATCAAAGTCAGAAAATCACAGTTCCAATATTAATTCTCTAAACTGGATTACTTGTTTAGCCCCACAGTCCCAAACTCCTGTGTATTTAATTATTCTGATTTAGTTTTAAGTTTTGAATATTCGGTCGCAGTGTAGCTTACAACATAATATTCATTTTCATCTACCTGAATTTTTAGAATATTAATTTCATTAGACAGATTTTGTTTTAGTTTAATCTAATGCAGTAACTATTCATTCTAAGTTCTTGATGCCACTCCAAACCTGGCCTTACAACTGTCATATGTAACACCTATAATTATCGCACATAATTATTATCAAGGCACTTATATATATTTCTTTATCAGCATTATTAGTTTATTTGTAATAGTAGGTAGTTTCAGTTCCCAGGTTATATTCAAATTTATTCCTTGTTTTATCCTTCATACATTGTATATTCATTTATTACTGTTTAGTTTTTAAGGTGATAACTGTAATAACACAATGTCAAAGAAGTGTTATACTATGTATGTCGATCTAAGTGGAGACATTTGACATCTCTTCCCATATTGTATCTAAACATTGCAACCTCTGACACAGCAGTAAGTACTCTGAAGATGGTCTAATAAGCCGAAAACCGGTTAAGTAAACAAAAATAAACTTGTAGAACACACACAAACTTGTGTTTTTTTCATTTATTTGATTATATTCTACCAAGAAGCGACGGAAGAATTATAAAAAAAAAAAAAAAACCCCTAACTAACTTTCTTCAATCGTCTGATTCGCTTTAAACTTCTTAAAATTTCCTAAATTTATCAGTGTTTCTAACTTTCAAATTAATGATTTTCTTTCTTATTTTGTTTTCTATAATAAAAAATGTACCACGATTAAAGTACTGTTAATAATATCAGTGGCTGTTCTCTCTCGTTTTTCTTCAGATATCAAATTATGCAAATATGACTGGTACGTTTCTAGGTTGCAAGCAAAAATCAGAGAAATTGAGCTCTGCTTGGCCCTTTCTTTGAACCTTGTAATGAACCTTGTAATGAACAATGAAACCACGAGCACCCACACTAATTTTCAAAAGTCGGCGCCCCTCATGGGATATATATATATATATATATATATATATATATATATATATATATATATATACCCTGATCTCCTCTCTTTTTCGCCCTATGTCCACCCCTTTCTCCTTTCTCTATTTCCCCATCTTCTCCTCCCCTTCCTTCGTTCATCTCCTTCTCCCCCCTATCTTCATACCAAAAATGACTTGGAGAAGAAAAATAGCACATTTTTACAACACAGCTTAGCATGTTTTTCTCGCAGCGAGTAGAATAGAAATACTTTTTATATGATATTTATATCTTCTTAAGAGTTTTCGGTCGACGCAGAGGATACCGTGCTCACAGGTGTGGTTCCTTCAGGCGGATGCTTGTCATGAGGATGTTTGTCCACTGTTGGTCGAGCTGATCTCTACGAGTTTACGAAAGTAACTCGGGCGTCCGATCCTTGATTGTCTTGAGTGCACTCGTGCCTAATAATTCATTTGTAATCTGGGGCAACAACCCAGAGATAAATTAAATTGCTCCCAATCCCCCGGTTCCGACCAAGGTTTTCGGGAGGTTTTCCTTGGTTGTAAGGCATATGCTGGAACTGGTAAGCCCCTCCTACTTACTCCCAATTGGGATCCTCCTTTTCCCCACTATCAGCTTGTCTGATAATTGGCTGAATAGAACCGCGACTCTTTATGGGTCGGATCTCAAACAGCCCGCTCCACTCCTCGGAGTGCAGAATGAAAGGAATAAGTTGTTTTTTTCCTTAAGAGTTTTTGAATGGAGAACATAATAATTGTAGCTTGATAAGACTTTAATGATAGAAATTCCATATGAAAAAAAATTAATTGATATACAATAAGTGGAATGAAAAGACAACGTTTCGAGAGTCTTTGTCTTGAGTTCATTGTGACGCTAGTTGATGAACAGCATTTTTTATCTTTTCATCCGAAGAGAATACGAACAGTGCATATGGTTTACGAACTCTCGAACACGCCACGTACAACTGCCCATGAGAAAAACACGGCGATTCAAGATTTATTCTTCTAACTTCCAACGACAGGCCTAGCGCTTTATTAATAGTTGCACGAACGCCGACCGATATTACGACGCCGTAATGGACGAATTGTAAACCCCGATCTACATTCAGTTTGTTTGTAACACTCAAAAATACAACGAACTGACATCAATTGTATCTTTGAAACGTCCCAAATATACGGTCACCTCGATAACACCATGGAGGTAAGAATAATATGAAGGGCTTCTAAAGAAAGAACGTTTCATGTTAAATCTGTTTGTTTTAACCCTGTGTGCATAACATCATCTCCCTTTATTCTAACCTCCTTGGCGTATTTGTTCGCTCCGTTACAGCATATTTGTTCGATAGGCAAATAGCGAATGAATAAGCTGATTGTTGGAGAATCTAGAAAACGCTTACTTTCAGTTTTTCTCAAATTGTGATATTTTCCGGTAGATTTTCAAGATAATAGTGCAAACTTTGTCCTGAGAATGACGAACAGAGCAAAGTAAAGATCAGCAAAATCGGTGAAGCCATTCGCAAGTGATGCGCTTTCAATATACGCAGCAATTCATTTTTATTAATATAGATATGTCCTTAATTATGTATCGTACAGTTATATATATTTGATGACACATTTAGTTATACACATCGACACTATATGCAAAATATGTTGCGAAGACAGTCAGCAGTAATCAAGTTAAACATCTCACAAGGTCATGCCTGATGCGACAGTTTTACAGTTTGTACAGCGAAACTGTTGTGAGCGGTAGATTTTTTTTTCATCATTATGTGGGGAAGGGGGGGGGCAGTGACAAAACGCTTCATAAACGTCCGAAATTACATGAAAACTTTGTTGCAGGTCCCTAAGTACTCCCATTTTCCAATAATTGACGCATAAATCTGAGTATTCTCACGCGGTGGCCTCTATTTATGACGTCATATCTCCTGAGCTATGTGTCGTGCTTTTTTGTTTCTGGGTCAGTAACCTTCGTGGGCGTACGGTGAACAATTCACCAAAGTTTCATTGCAGTCAAATGAATGGTTTATGAACACATGGAGGACATACAAAGATTCATTTTTATATATAGAGATTGTATTTCTTATGTATTGTCTGTACAATTTTAGCCGCTTAAATATGCACAAAGTGTGATGATCGTCTAAATGCACAAATCGAAGTGATAAAACGACAAGTACTTCGTGCAAGAACACGAAATGTTTTGTCTTGTTTGATCTCAGTCTGTCTATACTCAAACAAAATTCATGACTAATGGCACTTAGCTGCCCCAAGAGTGAAGCTTCAGATGACGTATCCTACAATCACCTACAAGTATACACCATGAACAAAGCTCAGTTTTCTACCTAGTGTTGGTGTGTTTCTGAGTTGTTTCTTCTTCTGTTGGTCCTGTGGTTGATGAAACCACACTTTTGAGTGTCTACACGTTCTTTAAAAATATTTTCATACCTTGTTGACAATACTTGACCGAGCATGGTTGACATGTGATCAATGCAAAGTGTGGAAGTAGTAGTAACGGCCAGAAATTTTTGACTTGTATATGTCTGTGTTCTTTGCAACAAATATGTACGTATTTCAACAACAACA
Source organism: Locusta migratoria (assembly GCA_026315105.1). Taxonomy (NCBI): domain Eukaryota; kingdom Metazoa; phylum Arthropoda; class Insecta; order Orthoptera; family Acrididae; genus Locusta; species Locusta migratoria. The sequence continues at coordinate 661,787,995 of CM048746.1, forward strand.
AAGAAAGTTATTAATGATACGTTATTTCGGTGTAGAATGCCTTTGAGGCAGCTGACCCAGGCGCATTTTTATTGCAGTATTCTGTTGTTACTTTCGCCTTTGTTCTCAGTTATCACGTACCAAACGTTACTTGTTTCATCTGGTCAGTAAGGAAAATTATTAACAAAACCTTATGTGGAAAGCTTTTGTGGCAACTGATCTGGCGCAGTGTTAACTGCAGTATTTTTAGTCACTTTCGTCTTTGTACTCAAATGTCGACCACCAAAATTCACAACTAAATCCTCTGATAGCAATTTTTCAAGTTTGTATACTTATTATATGTAGTAAACACCATGTATATTAGACTTTTGAAAGTAGTTGTTAACAACAGATGCAAATCTATGATCACGACTGTTCGTCATAACAACTATTGTTCACTATATGTTACGCAGCTCGTTTAGATCATGTACTTTTATTAGAATAAACAACAATATTTTCACAGCGGCACTTTTGTTGTTATTGTATATCTCAGCTATCTGTTATACCTCGAACTTTAACTAAATGTTCAAATGTTTGTAGAGCTTATAGGACTTAACTACGAGGTCATCAGGCCCTAAACTTACAAACTACTTATGAACTAGCTTATACTAAGGATGACACAAATATCCATGCCCGAGGAGGGATTAGAACCCCCAACCGTAGTGACCGTGCAGAATGTGAATGGCGCGCCGCACACCGCTCGGCCACCGCAGCCGACGAACTTTAACTGTAGTATTTAAAGGTTCATGATATTTCATTACCGCATATTAAGAAATATACTATCAGTCTAGTCAATTCGCAGTTAAGTCTGATGCATCTTGATTCACACCCGTATTCAATTGTCAATCTTTATATAATACTTGGAACTGTTAATAGGTAAAGGTCTCTAGTGGGTGTGGCAAACCGGCTGTTAGCTGGTACCCCTCTAACATGGCGGACGCCAGTTCGATTTGCCCCAGACGTGGTCCACTTTTCGCCAGTCTATGAAATTGAAGCGCTTGGCTGATAGCACTATGGTGGTTTGCTTAGTCACGGGTGAAAGATTACAGTACACCACTGATTTGTAGGGTCACTTAGCTTCAATAATAGTAGTACTGCCTACGACTGAACAGCTCTGCCTAGCGCATATCATTCTGGTCAGCTGCTACGGCTTAAATTTGACAGAGATATAAATTAAATAGATTATTATGCGTTGCAAAATTATAGAGGTAGTTAACTTCAAGTACACTAAAAATTAGTGAAATATGACGATATAGCAACTTATTCATTAAATTTTGAGGTCAGAAAACAGTGTGGCACAATTCCTTTGTGGTTTCCTGATGCTCTGTCCACTAATAACGCTTATTTCTGAAAACATTTTGGAGACGCAGCGATGTTTACAAGTAACTAAACTTAACCGTGTAGAAGTGTGTATCGTTCAGATGTTTGTTAACAGGTGACCGGTTTCGAGCGTTAACGAGTCATCCTCAGATCTTGGCTGGATCAGGCAGCGCTGACTGGTGACGATCAAACATTCAGTAGGCCAGTGGATTGTGAGGGTGATTCTGTAGAGCATCGAAACGATCACTTTTTAACACATATACATGCGAACTAGACTATTCCGCGATTAATTTTCTTTGCTAATCATCCTGTTCCTTCGTAACACCGGCATCGATATGGGAAGTCTGCTTATTATCGCACCTCAGCCTAATATCGTACCCTTCTAAATAACAGAAAGTAGGTGCGGGATTAGGTTCATCTGGTGTGTAACGGCAACCCTTCAGTACTGTGTGATCTTGGGTCGGATATGCAACTGCTTTCACCTTGTATAATGTTTTGAAAGTTTTGAGTACAACAAAAGTTTTTGACGTTTCAAAAGCACAGTAATAAATCTGTAAAAAGGTAAGCTATATTTGCACGGTGCAGCATAAAACAGAATCACAGAATAATGTAGTTTAACTAGACGTTGGCATATTGTCGTTTGCATTGTTAGTTTTCTGAGTAGAGTCGGCCATGATGGAATGTTGCTTTGCTCCTAATTAGGTATGGAACTCATATAAGAAAATTGTAGAATGTTCAATATTTTCATTCCTTCATTCAGTTTTAAAACTGTTAGAGCTAGTATTCCTGATTTCGCATAGGGCAGTATTAGGAGAACACCTGGTGCGATATTAGGAATACGTTTTGCCAAACAGCCTAATTGTGCATGGTGTGGTTTTTTATTTTTGAATAATTTATTAGCTGAGATATTTACTTAAATTATTTTGGATGAGGAACAGCAATAAGCAGCGTCCTTAAAAATTCACAAAACAACTTAATACAAGTACTGTAATAATTGCAAAATTACATCCAAAAATAAAAATTGGTGTGATATTAGGCATAGTTCCCCTATAAACTGAACAGCAGAAGGAAAGGAGGAAGGAAACTTAGGGTTTAACGTCCTGTCAACAGCATGGTCATTAAGAGACGTATGAAGAGAAGGATATTTTGTGTTATTTAAGGACAAGTTTTTTTGTTTACAGTCTAAATTTGTTAGTCTCGCGACACCCTTGATACTACTACGCGACACCCCAGGGTGTCGCGACACCCAGTTTGGAAAGCTCTTGCATAAGCTCTAGTAAGTTTGATAAAGTCGCTCCGAGAATTAACATTAGGTATATGATTTGATGTATGACTCACCTTTTGTACCGACAACAACCAAAATGTCGAGCACTTGTATAACGACGGTATGTCGTTTGTTTCTGAAGTGTGGTTATCAGTGTTGTATTTTACAGAACTGTGTAGACTCTACTCCTTTGAGTGCAGATAATGGTACCCTAGTGTACCAAAACTGGTCGTCAACACAAATAAACATGAATTCGAAATATTGAAAGATTTCGACCGTTTCAGGCCACTGAAATAAATTCCACGACGAAGCTGAAAATTTGAGCTGGACGGAATTCGATCCCTGATTTCCCGCTTCGGGCCAGCGGTCGCCTTAACCAATTAGGCTTTGCTGGCACGCTTCCTTTCCAACCCAAATCCTCAACTTACAGCATACTACGATGGTAGTATAAATAAACGTATTTTTGCTATTTTGGCATAATATTATTTGACCATACAACTGCTTCGCTGTATACAAGGGGTTACGTTTCCCTTCGAGAACAAACTCTTCTCCATCTTTAACTCAATTCAGAGTATTTATACCGAGCCCATCATAGACCAAAGATAACACAGACCGCGCGTGTCCCTATCTCTGCTGTCTTGTGGTCTGAAACCAACATCTAAAATTGCCCCTAGTCACGTGACTGAAGTTTCGACATTATGAGCAACCGTTATTCTCATTTACAGGTGACATCGAGCGTAAATTTTTGCACTAAAACTACTTCTCGTATTCCTATTCGACATCTAGTAGTAAAGGCAATGTAATTGCATCTTATTATTAATATTAATGCAATGATTGTCGTGTTTACATGTGACCAGGTGAAAAGTACCGTATTGCCAGTTATTTTTAGAAGCAATAGAATTACATATCCTCGGTGTTCCTGTTGCGCTATGAATCTTTCACCTTTTGCACCTTATGAATGTGATTATCGATGTGATGATTATTCAAGCTGTCCTTGAGCCAGTTTATATGTCAGCAAGTACGTAATTTCTGGGGAAAAATCTGTTTCCAGTAACCTTATACAATGCTAAAAATCATAAAGACTATTCATTATACCAATAAAATCACTTCTTGCCGACTGCAACGATGATGTTTCCTTACGACCCTATTGTTTACTGCAATGTAAACAGACAATATTTCGCTTGTTTCACGTCTTGGCACCACCGACTGCGGCCAAAGTCTTCCAATATAAACGATTGTATTCTATTAAAATCGGGCATTGCGTATGCAATCAGATTTCAGCTCTTATAAAAGCACAACAAAACATGTTTCATGTATTGTTGAGAAATCTGATGCTGCTTGTCAAACATATTTCGTGTCCTACTCGTGTGTCAATTACAAACTAGAAGACTCACAGTACAAAAAAAGTCGTCTTTCGTTAAAATCTGCCGTTATATTGCTTGTAAAAAGAATTATCAATACGTTTCATCTAAGCACATGTAAAAACTGTAGCCATCGATTGAATATTTGCAATTGCCAAGACCTAACGCCAACTGTTTTAATAAATATGTAATAAGAATACAAAAAGACGCTTTACTGTTAAAATCTACGCTTAATTTCTACTACAAAAAATAAGAACTGCAACTCAAAGGTCCTTTTCACATTATTCGCAATGACTAATACGGTTTTCTGCCCTGAGTCACGTGACTTAGATGTTGGTTTCGGTATAATGACGCCACGCGCAGTCTATTACATCTTTGGTCTATGGAGCCTATGTTGTAACACAAGGAGAAGACAAAACTAACAGCGGCCAACAGAGTCGGGACCGTTTCCTAGCAACACTACGGCATCAGGCGCTGTCCGAGAAGTTGCTCCAAGACGGAGCTGAAGAGAGCTGACGTAGTATTTTGCTTTTTTTTGCCGTGGATTGTAAGAGAGTGGCAAAGTGAACGAATCCTCTGAGGTACTCGTTTTGTTTCCAGTAGCCATCAGTGAAAATACTACCGATTTAAGAGCGACTCAGGTGTGTCAGGCGCCTGCGAACTTTACATCCCATGACTGAGGTTCGGCGTCAGACGCGTTGTCTGTGGACTCAGACAGGATGCGCTGTGGCCGGTCACAGCTTGTTGGAGCATCAGTGAGGACTGCAGCTATTCCTAGGAGGCGGATGGTCGGATGTCCTGGAGCCAGGGAGACACCTCGGAGCCTCAGCCACCTGGACGAGTACTGCGAGGCCCATTCAAGCAACGGATTCGTCTCTTCATGAAGGTAATTAGTCACACATCGTGAAGAGCACTATTGATTTCGGTAATTTCGTAGAACGCTTGGGAATCGAATTCGGAACGCTGTATATATCGACCGACATGCCAGATCGATATATCGAAGAATGGACGGACGCGCGATGTATAAAACATTTGAGGGGTCCTGACATCTTGTTGTTTCAGTACGCTGTGTGCGGAAGTGCATGTTTTGTAATTAGATTAGTTTTTTTCGTTCTGTAGATCCATGTTGAGGAGATGCTCGTGGATGTGGAACATGTCAAGAAACAAAATTTACAAGTTAAATAATAGATAATACAGTAATTTGGAAGGACCGTTGTATATCGTTTCGGACGGCCTACTATCGATATGCATCGAAGGTGCGAGTATCGCATTGTCGTATATCGAAACAAATGTTGCCGAACAAATGAAAACACATATTCTTGTTTAGACGTATATAAACAAATTAAATAATTAATGCTGTTGGTACTGTATGGTTGAGAGATTCTGGATGTACCGTTGTCGGGTTAGTAAATTATCGTGTCTCACAGGAAAATGTGAGCTTTTCGAGGATAATTTAGTCTCCTGACAATGGTACATCGAGAAACTGTCATAGAGCAGGAACAGCATAAATTAAACAAGTGTCGTCTTAACTACGACATTTGGTAGGTTAATATATTACCGAAATAAAAACAGAGTTTTGAAATTACTTACTGTGGTTGATGAGTATTGTGAGCTTGGGGAATGTGAATGTCACTACATTGTGATATAATTATTCATCAGATGTATCCTCCTCCTGTATCTCACTCGACTGGCCAAATTCGTCATCTACTGTGCCATTAGTAGTGTACGCGACAGGTTTGAGTCATTTGATCTAGGCTAAACAATTTTCTACTATATCATAAAGGCAACTGATTTCGCTTACGCTTGCGAGTAAACAAACTACGATAGCATTCTGATGCTCGCATGTTCGATACAAATTGACACTACGCAACTATTGATAGTCCGTCGTTATCGATAGCAGGCCGTCCGAAGTGATATACGACGGTCCTTCCAAATTACCGATAATACTAATAATATAAATACAGATACATACATTTTTAAGGTTGGTCTTTTTTGTTATAATATAATAATACTAATATAGTATGAGTACCGATACATGCATCAAATGTTCAAATGTCTATAAATCTATCGGACCAAACTGCGTGTTCATCAGTCCGTAGCTTACAAACTACTTAAACCTAGGTGAACTAACCTACGGACAAACACACACACCCATGCCCCAGGGAGGACTCGAACCTCCACGGCGAGCAACAGCGCATTCCGCAGCGAGTTGCTTTAGACCGCTCGGCTACTCCACCGCGGCGACATATGCATCATTTGGTACAATTTAGAAATTCACTAATGGAGTAGGAGGAGTTGGCCACTAGAAAGTCTTTTAGGATCCTCTTAAACTGATCTTTATTTCTAGCTACATTTTTTTATACTTGATGGTAAATGATTGGAAATGTGTGTTCCTGAGTAGTGGACCCTTTTTTAAACTAAAGTAAGTGCTTTTAAGTCCTTGTGTAGATCATTTTTATTCCTAGTATTGTATGTATGAACTGAGCTGTTTGTTGTGAAAAGGGATATACTATTTATGACAAATTTCATTAAGGAATAAATATACTGAGAGGCAGTAGTTAATATACCCAGTTCTTTGAAGAGGCTTCTACAGGACGTCCGTGAATTTACTCCACAAATAATACATATTACACGCTTTTGGACTCTGAAGACGTTTGACTGACTTGAAGAGTTACCCCCAAATATTATACCATATGACATATAATGAAAGTAAGCAAAGTATGCAAGCTTTGTTATTTTTTTGTCTCCTACGTCTGATAACACTCGTATTGAAAATACAGATTTGTTGAATCATTTCTGCAGTTCTGTGGTGTGCTCCTCCTAACTAAATTTATTATCAAGCTGTAATATCAGGAATTTAATACTGTCAACATCTTCTATCTGCTCTTCTTCATACTTAATGCATATATGGCGGGAAATCTGTTACATGTTCTGAACTGCATGTAGTAAGTCTTTTCAGAGTTTAATGACAATGAGTTGGCTTTAAACCATTTATTAATGTTCATGAAAATATCATTATCAGACCATTCTATAACTATACTTGACGTACTTTTTTTGCAATACTTGTATCATCTGGAAACAAAAAGAACTCTGCTTCTGGTAGTGTAACTGATGGGAGAAGATATAACTGATGAGAAGATAAGACAGATAGAGCGAGAGTATACCCGGTATATGGAAAAACAGGACTGGTACCCACGTTTTATACGTCACCCGACAAGAACCAGCCAGGAACAAGTCACCAGTAACTTGTATCACCACCATCACGTACTACAGCAGCTATTGGAAAGAAACGTAATTTGCAAGCCTTTGTGCATGGCGGTGTTCCTGTCGATATATATCGAACGTCGTAGTATCGAACGATAGTGTAGGAGCCAATGAGGAGTCCTCGTTATGGTCGCCAATAAGATTACTGGGAAAGACTTTCGTGCGAAATAAAATTTTTGTTCTGTTCGTGAAAGATAGTATTAGACTGACGTGAGCAATGAAAATATACGAGGCGCGTCCAGAAAGTAGGTTCCATTTGGTTATATAAAACGAACGGATACAGATACAGAAAAAAATATTGATTGTTCAAAAATCTACAACTGTGAAACTACTTTTCTACATAGCTTCCGAAATTTTGTATGCAATTGTCATAGTATGGCACATGGTTTTGTGTGCCTTTTTCATAGAACGTTGCCGCCTGTGTACTCAACCATGTGGTAACATGTTCTTTCAGCTCGTCATCATCGTCATGCGCTCACATATAGAGAAGCAATCGAGATCTATAAACATCGTAATAACTTTAACAGGAAAGAGGAAGCTGTTAAATTAGACAGAATTTTGACTTCCGCTTTACACCAGCGGAATGACAATCAATTCTTCTCTGCCACGAATGTTGGCCATACCAGAGATAGTGTCGTAGCCGACGTCACGTGATATCTTGTGGTGCCCTCTACATTGCCTATATATACGGCGCTCCCTGAAGTTCTCATCGCAGTTCGCCACTCTACCTCAGAAGATGTCTTCCGCAGCCGAAGATGAAACGTCAGGGGATAGTTTTGTAAATCGCCCACGAAGTTTTAAATGAAGTTGACGCCGGCCGTGAAAGTTTACACTGTATGATCAATTAATACATGGTTTCGATACTGTAATTTTTCCATAGAGCAGAGTCTACTTCTCGTGGCCTGTTGGGTTAGAAAATATACTCTCAAAGAAGCTGCTGCTGAAACCAGTTTATCTGTTACCGCCGTTTGTGAATATTACTCATTTTGCAGCAAAGTGTGTTATGTCATAGTTCCTAATGAGAGTACCCCCATTGGCCGCAACAACAAAATAGTGCAGATTAATGAATCGCACTTAACGACAAGGAAATTTGGAAAAGGGCGATTTCTAAAAAACGAAGCGGAGCATGTATGGGTATTTGGCGACATTAAAAAATGTTCAAATGTTTGTATAGTCTATGGGACTTAACTACGGGGTCATCAGTCCCTAAACTTACAAACTACTTATGAACTACTTACGAACTAGGACGGCACAAATATCCATGCCCGAGGGGGGATTCGAACCCCCGACCGTAGTAGCCGTGCAGACCGTGACTGGAGCGCCATAGTCCCCTCGGCCACCGTGGCCGGCTTGGCGACATTGAACGTGAATACAAAAAATGTTTTATCCTCCAGGGACAAAGAAACATTGACATCTCTAATTAAGCATTTCATTAAACCAGGAACAACCGTTATAACGGATGGTTTCAAATCTTACGAAAGTCTAAAAAATGAAGAATTTCATCATCAGTTCGTAAATCATTTAATAGTATTTGTTTCATCTGACGACTCCACTGTCCATACCCAGAATATAGAAAGGCTGTAGAAATCATTGAAAGCGGTGTGCAAAAAGGAACGAAGACATTTTACAATTTTTATATTGGAAAATTTACGTCTGAAAGGGAAAACTGTGTCTTCTGATATCCTGCCGATCTTCCTCCGCGATATTGCAAGAGTTTATCCTGTTTATGGCCAAACTGGACTGGTTCCTGATTCATATACTACTCAAGGATCTGCATACACTAGTACTGAAGGAAATTAGTTACTTTTGTGATGCTACGAAATGGACATTGATGTGAAAGTGATTGCACTGTAAAATCTAAACTGACTTAAGAGTAAATTAATGAAAAAGTGATTTCATTATGAAATGTGCGTAGTTTTAAACCTACGCCAACCGGTTTCCATTCGCAACGGTGTGTAACATATTAAAATTCTGTTACTTACGATTATAAAGTGTTAAGTTATTGCATTAATTACTCTTGTAAATACTACGTCAAATGTACTTCACGTGAAACACCCAATCTTATTTGTCGCCATAAAGTGAAACCTGATTGGCTGCTATGCTTCGATACTACGACGTTCGATATATATCGACGGGACCCCAGCCGCGCTCAAAGACTTGCAAATTACCGGAAATCATACCTCACTCGTCAACAAGGTGAGTTATTTCTAAATGATCTTTATACTGATGTCAGTGGTGTTTCACGTTTCTCGATGTAAGTGTTGTATATCGCGCATCTGTCCAACTTTGTTTTTAATGAATTGTTTCACTGACGACTACAGTTAATTTGCTGCGCGGACAAGGGTACATCGAGAACCTGTCAACCGTATAGTAGGAACACCATTAATTACTTCATCGTCGGCACGAAAAGTTAATCCCCTCACTGTATACGATTCTGTTTGCAACATCTGAACACTCGACTCAACGCCGGGACACGAACTGTATAATTTTACGGGATTAATTTTTCGTGCCGACCGTGAACTAAATAATTAATGCTGTTCCTGTTCTATGGTTGACAGATTCTCGATGTACCTTGTCCGCTCAATAAATTAACTGTAATGTCACCGGAATAATTCACAACGAAACATGGTTGCCGCTCGAGCTGTCTGATCGATCTGGCAGCTCTATCGATATATACCGTTCTGAATTCCATTCCCAAGCGTTCTACCAAATTACCTCGATATCTTTCTTCTGTTGCTTGTCAAACGTACTGAATCGAAAAGCAGCTCACTGTCTTCTGTACTCTAGTTTTAGATCCTACAACAAAGTTAAGATAGTTTTGATACCTTCAGAATCTTCGTTATGAGTGGAGGCTTGTAGTGAGTTCAATTGTCACCCAGTCGCGCCTGTCTTGTGTTGCTAAAAGCTCGTTTAAAGTCATCCTGATTTTGCTACCTCTCATAATCGAAGCGGTGTCCATTCGTTTTCTTTTAAAAAACTCACCACGGCCTAAAGAAATGTTCATTTCATGTTTGCGTATCTTGTTCAACTTGATGTTGTTGTTTATTTTTTGCATCCGTATTGATGTTCTGTGTTATCTGTTAGCGTTCAACCGTTCATGTCATCTTTTTCGCTTAAGGTACATGTACCATATAAGGCCCGGTACCTAATAAGGCCCACTGTCTTTTTCTAGCACAGACAGTTTGAAAACAGCGCTAAATGTCGTTGGTAATGATAGCTTGTGACAACTAGTGGACAAAGCAACAACTACTTCCGCACCCGCTCTCGTGCTGGCCATTTTACTTTCAGTTGCGCTACAGCGTTCAACGAAGGAGGGCTGCTTCTTATTTTCATGATACGTTTCAACTAATGCAATCGCTTCGGCTATGAAGCATTTGTACTGGTAAATATGTGTATGTGTACAGAAAATTATGCTGTATTAAGTTAGTGGCATAATGTTAAAAAAAGTTTCTTTTTAAACAATAAACACACCCGTTTTAAACGGGTTGTTCCCAATAAGGCCCACCATAGAAAATGTAATGTTTAGACTTAAGTTCCTATTAACTTACGACAAGGAACTTACTGCTATCAGAACAATGTTGGTTGTTGAGTAAATTTAATAATCTTAAGAGTTAATAACAAGTAAGTAAAATACCAACAGTACTGTATGAAGCGTCTGTAAAGAAATGTATATATAAAAATTCTGTGTATCATCTCATTCCACGTATGTCGAAAATAAAATTCCATTACAACTCTTGCAGTGTATTCCAACAGTTTTGCCGCTATTTATGTGCCTCAGAATGTTAATATGAACTAGATGTGGCTACGGGCCATATTAGGAACAGGGTCTCCTAACAAGGCCCACTTGCAGGGGTTAAACATTTTCTTTAAAGTGATGATATTAATTACATAAACTTCCCATTTTAATTTATTTTTTAACTGAATATAGTTGTACGATGTTGCACGTACGATCTCGGAATATTACCACTTACACACACTGCATACGAAATTCTTACACGTTAGGTGGGCCTTATTTGGTTGACGTTCCTTGATAGTTTGGAAAACCTAAAGTATCTTCCCGTGGAGCTCCCGTTTGTTAAAATAATTGCGTCATTGAAACTGAGCCATAACTAGTAATTCTCGTTTAAAGTTTCAAAAAATTAAACAATAATTTACTTTTTAATTTTTTCACACAACATTATGAAAATAATTGCTTGCTTTAATGAAAGCTACATTGTTCACCTTTCCAATATACGTACGCATTAGTGTCGGTTGTCGTAAAATAAGCTGTTTGTAGCGCTGTCTCCTTAAAGACGCTGAAATCATTCAGGACTAGGCTCCATCTCCCTCGACAGATCTGCGAATGCAAAGAGTTTGGTATCAAATCCCTGCCTTCAAAACAAAGAACAACCAGTATTGGAACCGCGCTTAATTTGGTAAATACGGAGCACATTACAACTTTTTAAGGGAAGCCACATCACTTAATATGAAAACGAAACAGAGGCGGGTCTTGCAATCCTACATATGAATTTAACAAGAAAGTTAACCGAGTTTATAAATGTTGCTTGAAGTACTCTGTTTTATAAATTTGAAGTTGTTTTTAATTGTGCCTCCGTTGTTACCTTTTTTATTTGAGGAAATAGGAGGTGTAAAATTCGCGACACCAAGCTTTTTATGTAATGTAACTTGCTGAAATCATTGTTTATTACTATAAATTCATGTATCTTCATTAAATTTTGTCGAGTTTTGTTTATTGCGAAGGCTCCATGGCTCTCACGTTAATTGCCATAGAAGTGGATTTTGTCTCAGATCATATGTTAGGGTACAGAGCGTGTGATTTCAGTTATAATGTTACTTTTTGTAATAAATTTGCATATAAAAAATGTTTGTTTGTTGGTTAATACGTATGTGTGTTCGCATTTTATGCGCTGTCGTACCATTCATCAGATTTCGATGAGGCTTTCTCAACATGTTGCTTGCATTTTCGCGAAGGTTATAAGTGTAATTACATCACTTATACTTATGGAGATATGACGTTATGAGCAACGAGAAGCGTGAAAAATTGCTGCATTATGAATGACGTTTAAATGTATCTCTTCTTTGCTACTTAATGTTTTATCAACAAGTTTCGCAATTAGTATCTATTTATGTCAGTGAATGTACGTACATAATTATTTCATCGTACGACTTATGATTGATGAGATATGACGTCATAACTGAGACACGTGGGAAACTGCCGCATCTTGTTTGCACTCATTTCATGCTCTGTCGTACCTTTCATTCGATTCGATAAAACGTTTCATACTTCACCTTCATAACAAAAGGAAGGTCACCTGTAACACTCTCCTCAATAACAGGTTGATTAATCCCGTGACAGATTAACGTTAAAATGACCCTTGTGTTTCCTACAATAAAACCTAAATAAGGCTATCTTTACCGAAAAGCTATTGTGCAAACGAAAACCAATAAGTGAGGGAAAGCTACCCACAACGAACTACCACACCAGATAGCCCGTTACTCATACTCTACTGATTACTAATTGAACTAATTCAATTTCGGAACAATCACACTCACGCACTTAAGTATTGCAAGTTATAGAAAGTAACAAACAATGATACACTACAAATTTGGAAAAAAAACCACGGTTGCCAGCCCAATAGAGTACCCAGAGTGATTTGTAATAAACCACAGCAATCATGAAAGGGTAACCACACACGTTAGTGTTGCACAACAGAAGGTTGGCAAACACTTTTTCAACTGAATAACTTTTACGAAAAATGATGCTTTGGTTTTATCAGTTTATAGTAAGAAAGAAAATAAACCACGTAATAATTTTGAAAAGAAGTGGTTTAGTTCGGGAACAGTGTTGGATCGAAGACCAATGTTGCAGTCAATTATTTACGTCCCCTCACTAACAAACCTGCATGGGAATTGCAAAGTGAGCAGCAAAACTTTTTATTAACAGATAACTAATATTAAGATTAACAAGAAAGAGAATATTCAAAATAACTTGTAACTAGATCACAACACATGGACAACGCAAAAAATACGAACCAACAAAGCAAATCAACTTTACACATAAAATTTACACCAATGAAATAGTAGATAATATTAAATAGTAATGCTCCAATTATTTCAGATTTTTATTTATTTTTATTTTATTTATATATTTTTTCTAGAAAGGCATGTCTCTCATTCCAAAAATTTAATATGTTGAAATTTAATTTAAAGTTATTTAAAATTGTTCATTATAGCTTAGCACTGAATATAATATTCTTTTCACTTTCCACGACACTCGGGAAACTTCTGGAAAGTGTAGGACCCTACTTGGTAACAGTGTCTTAGGACAATGACGTGGTAGAAGGTCTTTAAATTTCAGGTCATTATTAGAAAAAAAAAAATAGTTTCTCAAGCACAAAACTGGGTAACGCCTTACAAAATGTCTAAACTCTGTGTGGTCGGAAATTATTGGAGCGTTCTTACATTGCGTCATCGTTGTTGAAGAGCAGGATGCGCCGACTCCTACAATGCTGCAGGTCACAATATAGGCACGGATCCAAATCAGTGAGCAATCTGAGACCAGAATCTTGACATACACACATGAACTGCCGTGTGTCCCCGCTCATATTGGAAACATGAGCGCTGATTATGGAACTCCGCCAAGGCCTGGTGACTGCAAAGACCGTGGCACTGCATGCTCCCGCGCACTTGCTAGCTAGCGTCCGAACCATAGGCGCCGACTACGGATATGCTTGGTCGCTCAAGCATACCTCATATATATATATATATATATATATATATATATATATATATATATATATATATATATATATATATGTATATTTTACCTTACATTATTTTCCTGACTGTAATTAAAACCGACTCTCTCATCCCACTGACTGGCGGTTGGCTTTTGCAATACACCGCTGTAAAAAGATTCTCTTAAAACAAACAGCTAATTGAATTCGATGGCATTAAAATCCACGTTGACATGTGAGTGAAGTGACCGTTTTCTAAATAGTCCGAATGTTAATGCAGTGCCGCTTGTTACGTCAATATTGTAAACTGAAGGCGGCGGCCTTTAATTGTTGTATTAAATAACTAGAAATGAAGTGCGTTTGGTACGATACGATAAATGTGTTTATACTTCTAATTTAACGTTTATGAATTCTCTTAGAAGTCAATTGCCTTCAAGAAATCAAGTTAGGTTAAATTCAAATGTTTTTAAAGCTTATGGGACTTAACTACGGGGTCATCAGTCCCTAAATTTACAAACTACTTATGAACTACCTACAACTAAGGACGGCACAAATATCCATGCCCGAGGGGGGATTCGAATCCCCGACCGTAGTGGCCGTGCAGACCGTGACTGAAGTGCCTCAGTCCCCTCGGCCCAAGTTAGGTTAAGTCGTGTCTTTTTCACCCTGTTTACTGAATTGATGTGTGTTGTAACAATATGGATATCAACAGACATGGTATGACAGCAGAAGTGGTTATGGACTATTTTGGTAATACTGTATAGAAAATAAATCTGCAGAAGAATGAAGCCAGAAACACTATGAAGACGAAAACTCTTATAATGGTTTTAGTAGTTACTACAACGGGAAAAACAGGTTCAAATGGTCGCCAAACCCGCCCAGTAGTTCAAAAACCTGAAATAGAACTTAATGGCTGCCACTGTCAATTGCTTTACTATGTATTATAAAATTACTTTCTTCGGTCCTAAATCCTAAATTAACACGAGATGAAGAATAAAGAAGAAATACCACTAAAATAAAGATGCTTTGAACGAGGTTTTTATTATTATTATTATTATTATTATTATTAAGAAATACCTGTCCAGGTGGTGGGTTGGGGGTGTCTCAGGGCGGCAAACCGCCCCCCCCCCTTGCTAGAAACGCCACTGAGCATCCCCCAAAATTTTCAAAAGTCGGCGCCTATGGACCTAACTGAGCTAACGACAGAGCTACTACTTCTGGTCCCGCTCTGTTGCTCCAATGACCACATACCACACACACCAAAGATGTTTCCTACTTTCCCTATCGACGATTACCCAGATACATAGATAAAAAATTACGTAAATGCACATAAACAAACTAAACAATACACATCAGTTATGATAATAAACTACAACAAAACCTATATACATTTAAAATTTAATAAATATTTGAATAACACATCTGAAACCTAACGTCACACACCGTCTACGTAAAAATTTTTATAGTGAATGGCAGATGGTACTTTATCTACAAACGTAGACAGAAGATGTGGTTTTATTCCGATTTGATGAAATATTGCACACTTCAAAACAAGAAGAAATTAACCGTCTACCTAAGATTTCATACGGTGCATGACAGAGGGTACCTTCCAATGAACTTAGACATCACTTCACTGATCACCGTGAAAGTTAACAGAATTATATAAGTGGATCCTGCTGCCAAAGAGAAAAATTGATCAACTTACGACGAAAATGAATGAAGCCCTGACTATATTAGCAAACTGGTCAAAAGAAAATTTGATGACAGTTAACACCGAAGAGATATTCTTTCAAGTTATCTCGTTGGCTCATTCAATCCCTAATATAAATTTACAGTATCAAAATGAACAATTAACTCAATGTGACGATACAAAGTACCTTGGCATCTCTCTGGACCGAAAAATGACATGGGTAAACCATATACAAAATACTGCTGAAAAGGTCAAGAAAAATTAGACATTCTTAAGAGATTAGCTGGAAAAAAGTGGAACAGCTCTCTTGAAGTTCTAAACCCTACCTATAAAATTTATATAAAACCCAGTATTCTATATGGATGTGAAGTATTACTCCCAGCGAATGTAACTAAATTGGAAGTTCTTCAAAATCAAGCTCTACGCCTGATTACAGGACCAGTAAGAATAAAACCAGTTTTTGCTCTTCAAGCAGCGACCTCTAAAATAAGACGTAATGAGACTGGCACTACTCCAATATGAAAAATTAACCAGATTACCCAGTTACTCATACTGAAACAACTACCAACATCATGCTAACCAGCTGAAAACACAGAAAGGCTTTATGCAATTTATTGATGCAATAAGACAAGACCACTGTCCACCAATCAGTAAAGAAGACTTCGCTGCCCAAGTCAATCCACTTAAACTATGCCCAGTCATATTCAGACTTCAACTGAATGAAAAGGTTGTTAAGACAGAAACGAATAAAGACCTTCTTAAAAATATGGCTCTAGAAATGATAAATGCTAACTACACACAAACAGAATGGCTACATATATATACAGATGGATCCTCGACTGAAGCAAATGGTATCGCTGGTGCTGGAGTTTACAGAGAAATATCTTGTTTTCACTAAGCTTTAGGACAGTATTACTCCCATTTTGACGGAGAGTTGGAGGCAATAAACCTGGCACTAAAACAATTTTTGTCCATATCCAAAGGTCCCAAAAAGGTTGTTATATTTAGTGATTCAACTTCTGCAATACAGGCAATTGCATCCTCCTAAACACCTCAAAGTGCTTGCATAAATGAAATAAAATCCTCTATTGCCTCAATCACCAAAGCTGGAACTGAAATAGTTATTCACTGGATACCAGCACATACAGGTGTACATGGGAATGAAATGGCAGACTATCAGGCCAAAAAGGAACCAAGATTTCCCAAACAAAATGCCCAAAATTATCATACATCTCCATTAAAAGACTTACCAACAGTTTCAAGAAGAAGTTGTATGACCACTTGACAACAAAAGGGCAAGGCGAAACATGGCTTCTGCTGTTAGAAGAGAAGAACGCACTTCCCAAACACCCACGAAGGGAAACTGTGGCAGCATTTCGAAGAATTACTGGCCACTACTGCCTTGCGGAACACCTGCGCCGGATTGGAATCTTACCCTCACCGAAGTGTGTTATATGTGAAAGAGAAGACACCATTATGAATTGGAAGCATTTAAGAAACTGTAAAAGACTCCAATATTGTGACGGAATGTGACGTACAGCAAGAACGTTCTGTAGTCAGCTTCAAATACTGGGCCTCTAAGTTTTCTAAACAGGATTTCTCGAAAAGAACACCGTCTTTCCTCCAGCGATAACCATTTGAGTTCGCGGAGCATTTCTGTAGCACTCGCGCATTGCTCTAACCTACCGGTAACAAACCTGGCTGCTCACCTCTGAACTGCTTCTATGTCTTCCTTTCAACTCATCTGCTGCCGGTCCTAAACTCTTGAGCAATACTCAAGATGTGGTCGTACAAGCGTTTTATACGCAGTCTCCTTTACATATGAAGTACATCTTCCCAAAATTCTCCCAATAAACCGAAGTCGGCTGTCCGCCTTACTCACAACTCTCATTACATGTTCGTTCCATTTCATATCGCTCTGCAATGTAACGCCTAAATTTTGAACGACGCGACTGTATCAAGAAGCTCACTACTAATGCTGTATTCGAACATTATGGGATTGTTTTCCCTAATCATGTGCATCACGTTACGTTTTTCTACATTTAGAGCTAGCCGCCATTCTTCACACTAACTAGAAATTTTGTCTGAAAAGGAAAGTACTTGGGCTCGAACAAATATATCTGTATGAACGTTTGGTTACAGTATCTCTACGTACACCACAATGTGCTGGTGGGTGTCGTTTTTATGCAAAACTTTGCTATCATGCTCTAGATAGCACTGTAGATGTAATTGTAGAAGCCATACATAATGCAGATATCTGAACTATAACTGATGTAATAATCGTCGTACATGTTCTCTAGCGTATTGTCATCAAAAGCCGTATTGTCATCAAGTTGCAACTTGAACCTTCTTCTCGGAAGACTGTTGGTATTCACTGCCACTGCTTCCATCGCCTCTTCCCGCACTTACCGTAGCACTACCGCTAGCAATGAGTTCTTCGTCATTATAATTCCTATTATCATCATTATGTGTTAGTGTTACAACAGTATCTAACTTATGCTCATATTTCTGTACCATAACAGATAGGAGAAAGCATGCGAATGATTCATCTTCTACACTAATACCATCTTCACGAAGAATGGTTCTTCGTAACTTCATCTCAACCAATCGCAATACTTCAGCAGGATTCATTAGCTATCGTCGCCCCATCTGACGCTTCACCACACAAATAACATCACAAAACGCAACTTCAGAGGCACACTGCACCGTCCCTACTGCGAACCGACAGGTCAAAGTGCAGTGTGGCAAGACACACTCAGAGGCCTCTAACGGACGACTACAGAGTTTTGCAGATGCGGGAGTGTCACTAGTGCAATAAGGGATCTTTACATTATCTCTCGTACGATTTTAATGTATATGTGTTTGTTCGAGACCAAGTACTCTCCTTGTGCGTCATCCTGTATGCTATTACAGACAATTAATGACGACACGCTCTCATACACTACAGCACATCGGCAAACAGCCGTAAATTACAAGTTACTCTGCTGATCAGATCATTTATGTAGATAAATGATGTGTTATTTAACGATGCCGCAGTTGGGGTGTAAATTGTCCACTCACAGAGGTAGTGTTGACGGTAACGAGATGGAAATAGCAAAGCGACTGCGTGAAGTGGTTGGGTGCAACCTTGTTATCGACACTAAGATTGTGGACCAGGTGAGTGAAGTCTCTGAGTGTGGCGGTAGCCTCCTAGAAACCGCGCACTGTACGTTACAGCAGTTGCAAGGTAGCGTTCCTAGCCGAGAGAAAGTGTTTACAACACATATTTAATCGTGTTAATGATCTTGAAATATTAGCTGCTGGCGCTGAACAAGAAACAGTTAGTCTGAAGTTGTGTAACAAAGTCGTACTGTAAGAGTTGGAAAGTTGTTTGCTGGCTTGGCAACGTAAAGGAGTCGGGGAAACTATGCGTCATTCTATGGCTCGGTAGCACAATAGTAGAGTACCAGACTATGAATCAAAACATCGCGGGTTCGATTCTAGCCAGGTTCTAGGATTTTCATCTGTCACTTTCCACTTCTTTCACCTCTGGAAATATTGTTGTTATTATGATCTTCAGTCCGGAGACTGGTTTGATGCAGCTCTCCACCCTACTGTATCCTGAGAAAGCCTTTTCATCTCCTCATAAGAACGGCAACCCACATCCATCTGAATCTGCTTACTATATGCGTCTCTTGGTCTCCCTCTGCGATTTTTACCCCACGCACTTTCCTCCAATACTAAATTTACGATTCCTCGATGTCTAAGAATGTGTCCTACCAAGCGATCCCTTCTTTTAGTCAATGTATGCCAAAAAGTCCTTTTCTCACCAATTCTGTTCAGTACCTCTTCATTAGTTATGCGATCTACCCACCTAATCTTGAGCATTCTTTTGTAGCATCACATTCCAAAAAGCCTCTATTCTCTTCCTAACCGCACTATTTATCGTTCATGGTTCACTCCCGTACAAGGCAACACTCCATACAAATGCCTTCAGAAGAGACTTTCTTACACTTAAATTAATATTCGATGAGCAAATTTCTGTTTTTCAAAAACGCTTTTCTTCCCATTGCCATTCTGCATTTTATATCCTCTGTACTGCGACCGTCATTTGTTATTTTACTGACCGAGTAAGAAAACGTATCTACCACATTCATTGTTTTGTTATCTAATCTAATTCCTTCAGCATCTCCTGATTTTCTAAGACTACATTCCATTATCTTTGTTTTACTCTTGTTAATGTTTATTTTATACGCTCTCTTCAACACACTGTCCATTCCACTCAACTGCTCTTCCAGGTCCTTTGCTGTCTCTGACAGAATTACAATGTCATCAGTAAAACGCAAGGTTTTTATTTCTTCACCCTGAACTTTAATCCCTATTCCAAAGTTTTCCTTGCTTTCTTTCACCGCCTGCTCGGTGTACAAATTGAATAACATTGGAGAAAGTATACAACCCTGTCTTACTCCCTTCCAATCTAATGCTTCCCTTCCATGCCCTTCGAGTCTAATAACGGCGATCTGGCTTTTGTACCAGTTGGGTGGCTGGAAATGTTACTGATGTAAAAAAAGTCGAGTAGTACCGTGGTTCGGAACCGACGTTAAACTGTAGGTCTCCTTAAAACTGGCTGGGTATGTCAGTTCGAAGTTCGGAGGAAGGCAACGGCATACCACCTCCAAACAGGACCATGCGTAGTAAAGCACTGTTGTGTTCAAACCAGTCTTCGGATTGTTGACTGCTTTACTTTTTTTTTAAATGTTCATACAAAAGAAATTTCGAGCTAACATTGCTGCTCCCTATCGCTGCAGCTAAAACTGTGGGTGTGTTGTGCAATCTCCGGATTTAAAGTAGTTTCCTATCGGGGCAGAAACTTGAGCGTGGCGACCTGCTCCCTCACTCCTCTTTGTCTTGAAGATTATTTGCCCGTGGGGGCAGATAAGACGGTTTCCTCCACTACCGCTATTTGTAGATCAGGGTCTGGCCTCACTCGCATAGCTGTTAGCATGGATGCATGGACCAGGCGTCTGGTGTCATATAAAACTACCACACGGAGAAGAGGACCTGCAGAATTTATATCAACGCTCAAACAGCAGCACAAGAATCAGTCTACCATAGAGATAGAAAACTTTTCTGTTCCTACGCCGTGACAGTCGTCTCCAGTTGTTCGTCGTCGTCAAAACGCTGGCAGGAGGCATGGAATGCCCCACGTCACTTTTGGCCACCATACGCCACAGCAGCTGTTTTGCAGAAGTTCAGCTGTGAGATGCTTGATAATTCAGCATGCAGTCCTCATCTTACCCCCAGCGATTTCCAGCTTTTCTCACACCTCAAGAAAATCCTCTCCTCCTCCCAGCGTTTTGACAACGTCGAACAGCTGAAGGCGAATGTCACAGCCTGGCTCCATTTACAGACAGCACACTTCTACGACGCAGGAATACAAACCTTGATCCCACGATTTGACAATAGTCTCAATTCTTACGGTGACTGTGTCGAAAAATAGCTCTAATACTGACGTACATGTGAATAGCGAAGCTTTCCATGTAATAATGTCTCTTCACTTAAATTTTCGAATCAGTTAGACCGTCGTCGGAAAGTAAAACTTTTCCTAAAAGTTTCGTCCTCAGTTGCGGAAGACATCATCGCAGGTAAAGGGTCGAAATGCAACCAGAACTTCACAGAGTGTGGAAGCCATATGCGGTGTAGGCGGCACCACTGACCACGAGCCATCACGTGATGCCCGCTACGAGACTATACCTGCTATTGCAGACATCCAAATTTTGTACATTTCAACACTTTACTCTTTTGTATTAAAATTATTACGGTGTTTGTGAGCCTCAATGGCGTATAATAGTATGAAGTTTTCCGTACTATCCTACTTCCTTAATCGTGGTTGGCCTCTTGGAAAACATGTTCAGCTACGGGCCACTTCTCTGTAATTGACCAATGAAAAACATTCAGTCGTTATTTTTTGGAATTTTAATTACATGTTTTGTGGATACATTATTCTCATCTTCAGACCCTTACAAGATCCATGTAGTAATACGAAACTAGCCATCCATTATAATACTGCATTACACCTTCTTACACCAAGATGTAGCGGACAGCTTGGTGTGAGAGGGTGTAATGCAGTATTATAATGGATGGCTAGTTTCGTATTACTACATGGATCTTGTAAGGGTCTGAAGATGAGAATAATGTATCCACAAAACATGTAATTAAAATTCCAAAAAATAGCGGCTGAAGGTTTTTCATTTTTCAAATTAATACATCGCCGTCGTTCCATCATCCGTCTGACTAAGATGGATATACAGAGACATTTCTCTGTATGTCCCAGGCGGAAATTTCTCTTATATTCACCCAAACGAGTAAATACAAGGGGAGTTTGAAACGTCCGTGCAGAAATAAAATCTACTAACATGTTTGGGGAAAATCATTTTTATTTTTCCACATAATCTCCTTTTAGACCTATACACTTCGCCCAATGCTATTCTAATTTGTTGATTCCTTCCGAAGAGTAGTAATTGTCCAAGCCTGCAAAAGAGCTATTAGCTTCTGCAATCATCTCATCGTCTGAATTAAATCTTCGTCCCGCCAGCCATTTCTTCAAATTTGGGAACAAACAGTAGTCCGAGGGAGCCACATCTGGAGAAAAGGGGGAATGTGAAACGACTTGAATGCTGTTTCAATAATTTTTCGACCACAAGTGCTGAGGTGTGTGCTGGCGCATTGTCGTGATGGAGAAGGACGTTTTAGTGGGCCAATCGCAGGCGTTTTTCTTGCAGATCGGTGTTCACACGGTCCAATTACTATGAATAATATGCACCGGTAATAGTTTTACCCTGTTCCAGATAGTCGATGAGGATTATCCCTTGCGAATCCCAAACGACCGTCGTCATAACCTTTCCGGCCGAAGGACCGGTCTTCACCTCTTTTGGTGCAGATTCTCACTTGGCAACCCATTGTTTAGATTGTTTTCTGGTCTCAGGAGTATAGTAATGTATCGATGTTCCATCCACGATGCTTTAAGTCCTGCGGATTCTTCCCGAACAGCTGCAAACCTTCCTTGCAACAATTCACACGATTCCGTTTTTGGTAAAGCGTGAACAATCGCGGCACCCATCTTGCGGATAGCTTTCTTATGTCCAAATGTTTATGCAAAATATTATGTACGCGTTTTCATTCGAGATGTCCACAGCACTAGCAATCTCACGCACCTTTACTCTTCAGTCATTCATCACGAAATCAAGGATTTTATCAATGATTTCTGAAGTCGTACCTTCACAGAGCGTCCAGAACGTTCAGCGTGACTTGTGCCCATATGGCCACACCGAAAATTTTGAAATCACTTATAAACTGTTTTGAAGGTGCAGAGTCACCAGAATGTTTATCAAGCTTCTCTTTTGTCTCCTGAGGCCTTTTGCCTTTCATAAAGTAATGTTTAATCACTATACGAAATTCTTTTTCGTCCATTGTTTGACAATCACTTGACTTCCTCGATTCACACGGATGCCAAACACAAAGAGATAGACCAATATGGCTGAAAGTTGGTGTGCGTTCTTTACAAAGATGCAACAAACTAAAGATGACTTCGATGGGCGCCGGTTGTGCCATCTCTGTCGGACTTTTCAAATGCCTCTCTTAGAACCGATGTAAACTGTAACACATTAAAACATTTTCATATATTTTTGAGTAATTACAGTTCATTCTACCGATACTCAGCTTTTCAACGTAACGATGTATGGGGGTTCTGCTCGCTGCAACATTATTCTCCTGGGGCGTCGTGGTAGAAATAAATATACAATTTTTCACTTCTTCTTTAATTTAAACCAAACTTCTTCTCCACCAAAACATAACAACTTTAAAACATATAAAAAGCATCAAAACGGTAATACTTCCATTTCAAAACACAGAGTGACATAGATTCCAGTGTACTTGACAAACGACTGAAACTCGAACTCCCACACACAAGGCGGTGAGGCAAATATATAACCTCGACAATAATAGCATTAGGCCTACATTATGCATTGTTCATAACAATTGAATATACTGATTTACAATTAAGACACATAAAAAGAAAACATTTCATGTACACAAAAATAATCACAATATAAAATGAAAACTACAAATACAATAATTTTAGATGAAGCAAATATTTTTAAGTCGTAATTTCCGATCTTTCTGTTGACAACAAAGTGCGATTTTAAATGTCAATTAATTAGTTAATGAGTACATGATACATGTTCCTAACATATATTGAGCTATCAATTATCTTGGCAATTCTCAAACTAGATTCTAAATCTCATGTCAGTCAGTATATACAGAGAATTACGATATTCAAATTTTGACAATTATGTTAATTACACAATTATCTGGTCAACACAACTTGTTTATGAGCCTAACATATATACAATGCTATTCATTTTAATTTCTTTTTGTTTTTCACAAAAGTTTTTACAATTTGTCTGTGTAAGTCTTGAAATAACATACAATGACGCAACAATTGTTTATAGAACTGTCTGGAAAGAAAATATATGAATCTCTTAATTAATAAAATCTATCACTTGTTTTAATCACAGTATCACCGAGACACTGTCGTACACTGATTCCTAAGCTGACTATATCGTTTTTAACTAACTTCACACGCAACTTACATCGCTAATGAACGACACGATTCCGGATCCGACGCAGACGGTATCGTACCCATAACATTGAGATGAGGGGGCCGGCAGTATCATCATAACATGTACAAAGAATTTTTTTAAGCGTGTGTCGTATATCTTCTGTTAAACGATCCACACATGTGGCGCTCCGGCAGCTATTTCACTATAGAGATGGGTAGGTCCGAGATTTTAAAGGAGTCGGGTCGGGATCTGCACCCAGCTCTGTAGACCTGCGTCCAGGTTCCGAGCTCGCTGGACCTGTACGGGTCCGGCTCTGCAGCCGGCCGGCCGGACGGACCGTACCGTCAGAAGGGGTGAAGTCGATCAGGTGGGGGGAAGTCGACCGGCGATACTGCATTATAATTTACACCACTTCCGCCTGGAGGTACATCAGGGGACTTCACGCTACACATTATTGTTGGAAGCCAGTGAGTTGCAGAGTAGTGTTTACCTGTAGAATTTTCTCTCTGAGTATCCGTTCAGCGGGATTGTGGAATATAAACAAATGCATTTTGGTGTCCTGTGAATGAAGCAAGGCTAAGCCTGTCACAATACGACCTTATAGTCATATAAGTCTGCTGTTTTTGGACTGTTAGTCGGTAAGTGAACTCATTTGTCATTTGATTTATGTATTTGCAAAAGCAGAAGTTTGTTGTATGGAAGAGTAGTGATCTAAAAATTGAATTGTCGTATTTCGTAGGGTGAAGTCGATCATGCCGCGAACATACGTAAAGAAGGTGGGAAGAGAGGGAAAAACGAACCACAATCTCCAATATATCTCTGGAAAATGCCGTTCAGGATGTGAAGAAAGGGAAGTTCAGTATTTTTTTTTTAACTTATGGGACTTAACTACGGGGTCATCAGTCCCTAAACTTACAAACTACTTATGAACTACTTACGAACTAGGACGGCACAAATATCCATGCCCGAGGGGGGATTCGAACCCCCGACCGTAGTGGTCATGCAGACCGTGACTGAAGCGCCTTAGTCTCCTCGGCCACCGCGGCCGGCAGTTCAGTATTCGTGAAGCATCTGAGTGTTACGATGTGCCCTATACAATGTTAAATTAGTGGGTGAATGGCAAACGTAAATATGGTGTGCAGCATGTTCTTAGTTCAATAGATGAATAATGTTTAGTTCATCGATTGCTCAAGTGTATTTCCAAATGTTCCTGATGTACAAAGGACTCCCTTTACACAAATTGTAAAAAGATGAAGCCTAAGGGCATTGGTCGTGGAAGCTACAGTTTCCCAGATTTTGACATTTGAAGCATTGAGTGAAAATTCTTTATGATGCAAGATAAATTTTTGCACAGTGGTTATTTTTGTAGGGAAAATACAATGTTATAACCATAAAATAATCTATTTGTTAATATTAATAGATATTTGGTCCCTGAGAAAGACCCTCTACTATTTTAAAACCTCATATAAACATAGCCTATCATACCTTGGAGATATTTCCAGTTCGAGTTCTTGGATTGTACGAAAGATCCAGACAGCAATGTCGACATTTAGCTTTATTATCTTTAACTGTAAAGTCATTCCAAACTTCACTCTTCTTCGGTGATGGGATAATGAAATCTACGAAAACAAAACAAAAAACTATTCTATGAGACCTAGCCAGCACAGGCACACATACATGTGTGTATTCGTTCGGTAATTAAATCTCTGGACCAAGATTAGTGTCCATAATATTGTGTGCAATGGTCAAAATCGACTTGCAATGTTTGATTGACAGACATGAGTGCATTGTCCATTCCTTGTTGGCACGCTTTAAAATCATACCATAAACTACACAAAAAGACGATCGGTTTCACCCCATTGTCTGGGTGAAGCCATTATAAGTCTTCAAAAGATGAGTGATCGGCTTTAAATTAAAAGAATTTCAAAAGCACAGTAGGCTATTTCTATATTCAAAATTAGATATCATGTCGAAATCCTAAGGATTGCACATCATATTTTTGAAACGAATTCTTCCAGAGGTTCCCTGGAAAACAACAGAAAAACTTAATTTTGTGATCTACCTCACCCCTTCTGACGATACCTGTGAAGTGGATCCATGTCCACTGGACCTACACTGGTACCACTGCACAGCCGGAGGCCGAAGCGTATCTGTCGAGTGAATCTTCTCTAACCGAGAAGGATTACAGTTGCGTTACACAGGAGTTATATAATATGAAGAAAGTTATTAATATATAGTAATGATGTAAAAATAGACCAAGTTAACTGTGATAAAAATGTTTATTGCCAGAAAATCACGAACACTGTCGCATTATAAAATCACAATCATCATTTGCTATACATGTCACCCAAATCACATTAGTATTTTTCTAATTATTTGTAGAGAACTAGAATCTTTGTGAACTAAGCTCTTACTGTAAAACATTTTGCAAGATTGTATTTTCATTAATGAAGTGAGCTGTCATTGCATAGAAATGATTTTGATTATTTTGTGATGCCCATCCTTCAGTAGTTAAAGACACGTCTGTTCCTCCCGTCAATAAATTTGGAGTTTCTTCTTTTAATTCGTTGTGGATGGCAGGCAACAAACTGCAAGATACTGATTTTCTAGTTGGTATCTTATATGCTGGACAAAGTAGATTCATTAGTTTTCGGAACTCTGGATCTTCTACAATTTTAAATGGATGGTATTCTTTTACAGTCATTTGTAGTCACTGATTATCAATTTGCTTGTAACGATGAATTGTAATATAATTTGATCTGATAAACGGCCTGACTGCTAAAGTGGACGGTAAAATTTGTCCTGAACTGGATGTCACAGGTTCAGGTAAAGAATTGTGATTAATTTTATTTGAATCGCTACTACTATCGGTAAATTCTCCATTGCTAGGTAAATTTATTTCAAGTGTTTCACGATGTAGAGGAAAGTTATGTGCCGCGGTGGAGTAGCCGAGCGGTCTAAAGCGCACACACCCATGCCTCCCTGGGGCATGGCTGTGTGTGTTTGTCCTTAGGTTAGTTTACCTAGGTTTAAGTAGTTTGTAAGCTAAGGACGGATGACCGCGCAGTTTGGTGCGATAGAATTACAAACATTTGAACATTTGAAAGTTATGTTTTTTCCTCTTCATATGGCTGACGAGATTTCCTGTTCGAGTTCTTGGATTGCACGGAAGATCCAGACAGCAATATCGGCATTTAGCTTTATTATCTTTGAATGTAAAGTGATTCCAAATTTCACTGTTCTTCGGTGGTGGAATAATGAAATCTACTAAAACAAAACAAAAAACACAAAAACTGTTCCAGGACACCTAGCCAGCACAGGTACACATACATGTGTATATTCGTTCGGTAATCAAATCTCTGGACCAATATTAGTGCCTATAATATCACATGCAATGGTCAAAATCGACTTGCAATGTTTGATTGACAGACATGAGTGCATTGTCCATTCCTTGTTGGCACGCTTTAAAATCATACCATACAATACACAAAAACTGCGAAATAAAATGTTACTGCCAACTTTTTTTTTGGGGGGGGGGGGGGGAGGGCACAATCAATACTCAGTGTCATTCGTAATAACCTTACAATAATAGTCTTCCGTTGAACATTTGTGCAGTGAAATGGCAATACAAATTCAGGAAATCGAGCAAAATCTCTGTGTTTGTTGAACTGTTTTAACAACACATCTGTTAGCAAGGCGACTCGTGTTAGAGCATGCAGCCCAAGGCCAGTACAGTCTCCACTAGCGCAGCTGATGCGGGTCCAAGGAATCGTTTCCATCCGGACCTGCCCATCTCTATGTCACTACACTATAAATTGGCAGACGGCGTCGAAACCATTATCAGTACATCTACTATCCGCCATATGGCAACTGCCGTCATCGGATAAAATCGCCTTTGCAGGTGTTGTAATTTTTGTCAGGTAGTGTACATTGACGATGCCATCCATCGCCTAAAGTAATATTATGACAGTGTGTCAGATTGTGTGTTCCCGTTGTTGTGAAATGTGTTGTCAGGCTGGACTCCTACGACGCCCCACGGACTAAAACGGACAGTGATGCCCGCTGGGTGTGTGGCGTGTTTCCCCAGGAGTCCCACGCCCAGAGGCTCACGTGTGTGGTTGGCCGGCGCGCCTGTGACGTAAGACCTGGGGAGGCTCGGCCAACTGGGTGGAGGCCGCGCTGGACGCGTGCCACACGGCCGCCGTGTCTAGCCTAGACCGGGCCTAGGCTAGGCGACCTAGCCGGCCAGCTAACGCCCACAGGCGGCGCGGGCTACCGCTGTCTCGCGACCACCCAACGCTACCTAGATACAAGGCCTGTGCTCTGCCTCCCAAGAGTAGTCATAACACAAGCAAACTACGAGGCGCGTCCAGAAAGTAAGTTCCGTCTGGTAATAAAATGAAATTGTACACAGCTACACAAGAAATTTTTATTGCACAAAATTCTACAACTCTTAAACTACTTTTCACACATAACTGCCGAAATTTTGTAGGCACTTGTCATAGCGTGCCACCAGTTTTTGCATGCATCCTTCACAGAAGGTTCCCGCCTGTGTATTCAACCATGTGGTAACAGCTCTTTATCATCGTTGAAGTGTTGACCACCAAGAACAGATTTTAGGTGTAAGAAGAGAGGAAAGTCGCTAGGAGAGAGGTTCGAGCTGTATGTAGGATGATCAAACAGGTCCCATTGAAATTTCCGTAAGAATTGTTTGGTCATATTCGGTGTGTGAGGTCAGGCATTATCGTGAAAAAAAAATTGACAGTAATCCTCTTCTTACACCTAAAATCTGTCCTCGGTGGGCAACACTTCAACGATGATGACGAGCTGAAAGAACATTTTACCACATGGTTGAATACACAGGCGGCAACATTCTATGAAAAAGGCACGCAAAATCTTGTGCCATGCTATGACAATTGCCTACAAAATTTCGGATGCTATGTAGAAAAGTAGGTTAACAGTTGTAGGTTTTTGTACAATCAATATTTTTTCTGTATCTGTAGCTGTTCGTTTTATATAACCAAACGGAACTTACTTTTCTGGACGCGCCTCGTATTTGTCTTATGTACCGTTGCGCAGACTTCGGGGATACGTACACGTTGCACACTGTGGTTCACAATGTTTTTCGTGTTATCTATGTAATTCTCCGTGCAGATTTTTGCTGCTATGAGGCAAAATACCTAATATGAATCGTTCGATTCCTCTATCGGTAAGATATCTTATTAACAGTCCATAAATATCTTATACCAAAACAGATTTGTCTGTGAATCACGTACAACACATTAACAACATTCTGAAACACTGTGTGCAACGTGTACGTATTCCTAAACTCAGCACATCGCCCCGTAAGACAAATAGTTTGCTTGCGTCACGACTGCTCTTGGCAGGCAGTGCACAGGCCTTGTATCTAGGTGGCTTTGGACAAGCTCTCGGCCTCTGTTACCGGGTGTCACACACTGGCGGCAAGGTGTTTCAGCCTGTCAGGCGTTCACCGAAACTCGCGCACAGTAATGAGCCGTAATGCTGTGAACACCGTCCGACTTCCGATGTAAACCAGTCCAGGAGATTGCAGTGATGCCTGAGTGACAATCGCACTCAGTGAATTCGCACCCAGCCACAAATATGTTACATTTGCATCCACTCTAACAGGAAACTACCTGCTGGCTACATCAGGGCCTAACTTAAGGGGGCACGACCCTGAACGGGCTGCATTTTTAGCTTTATATTCTCCCTCACGTTACTACTGATCTATAAATGAGAGATAGCTCAAACTTTTCACAAACAGTTAGGGTCATTAGGCAAAGCAGTTTCCAAAAAATTATTGGAATATTTATTATAGTTTGGTACTGAGAAAAATATTTACAATAGTAAAGAAAACGGAACACTATTTCACTGCAGTACCATTTTCTCTGGAACTACTGACTTCACAGCTTGGAAAACAGAGTCACAGAACACACAACATTCACATAAATGTTTTATGCCTTCAATTTCCTTCCCTGATGCTGATCTGTGGAAAAGACAAGTAATTTATTTTACAACAAAAATATTTAAAAAAGTATCTCAAATATCACCGATATCATCACCATGATATGAATTTTTCAAAGAAATAATAGGCAAGGGAGGTAGAGGAGGTCATTCTTAATATCTCTACAAATTTTTGTAAGTGTAACTTCCGTCATTTAGGAGAAAAGTGTACCTGAAAGATGAAAATTCAAGTTTTCGGCAATTCTCAAACGTAGATTTACAGATTTATTAACTTACCACTATCGTGGTTTTGAACATTCCAGCTGCAAAATCCAGTTGTTGTCCGGTTTCCTTATCCTCCATACTCTTTCTCTTCATTCTTTTCTTTATCTTTGACTCCTTGGTAGCAGCTTCTGCAGCTGTCTGTGCTTCTGTTACCTGTTGCTTATCAATAGCAGTTAGAGCCAAAGCCATATTCATTTCCGTGTGGATGTTAAATTTCTTCATAACATTGATCCTTGAAACTGCACCATCATTGAATGTTATTATTGCATCCATTACACCAATCTTCAGCACTGTCAGCCCAACAAATACAGTTTTGGGTATTCTCTCCCATACACAGCTGTTGAACCTTTCATTTGCATTCTGCGAGAGACCATGCATACATTTCCTAAGCAAATTTTTATTTACCAGATCCCTATATATAGGCTTAATTGCTTCCATTACAGCAAGTGGGAAGGAATGCTTGTAGGTATATTGTATGCCTGTAGCATTGCTCAACCAGTACTTGCACCATGAATCTTTCCCTTTGGACACAAACCATGCTGTGGGGTTTCATCTGTTGACACTCTGTGAAACCATGTTGCCCAAACAGCTCGTCTCATGTTCTCTAAATCTTCATTTCTCCTTATTGCTACTCCATAATATTGTGTCCAAGAATCAGTTTCACTGTTTGTAAGACGGCCTGCATGCACCACCTATGGTTTCCGTCTGATAGTTTTTTTCCCACTGTAGTCTTTACAGCGCCTTCTAGAAACACCTGTGTTAACGATCCGTAACTAACGACGGAAAAACGGAGGAACAAAAATAATGCATGACGGAATCTGACTCACTTCAAACTGACAGATGGGCGTGGCCCCTGTGCACCATTACGTTCTACCTCAATTTTAGAACGAACGGAAAATGACAATGCCCATAAACTATACATTTTTGAAACCAGCATAAAAAACTCTTTCCTACAGATTAAAAAAATGGCAAATTTTTGGTCATTTTCACGAGCATGTCCCCTTAAAGATCCTAAAAACACAGGCTGGCGCATCCGCCATTTTCATTCCCTGCGGATTCTAAACACAACACGTAGCTTATGCGATATCTTATTAACAGTCCATAAATATCTTATACCAATATAAATGTGTCTGTGAATCACATAAATAACAGTAACAACATTCTAAAACACTGTGTGCAACGTGTACGTATTCCCAAACTCAGCACAAATAGTTTGCTTGTGTTATGACTACTCTTGGCAGGCAGTGCACAGGCCTTGTATCTAGGTGGCGTTGGACAGGCTCTCCGCCGCTGTTACCGGGTGTCACACACTGACGGCAAGGTGTTTCAGCCGTGTCAGGCATTCACTCGCGCACAGTAATGAGCCGTAATGTTGTGACCACCTCCCGACTTCCGATGTAAATAAATATTCAAATGTTTGTATAGTCTATGGGACTTAACTACGGGGTCATCAGTCCCTTAACTTACAAACTACTTATGAACTAACTAAGACTAAGGACGGCACAAATATCCATGCCCGAGGGGGGATTCGAACCCCCGTCTGTAGTGGCCGTGCAGACCGTGACTGAAGCGCCTCAGTCCCCTCGGCCACCGCGGCCGGCCCGATGTAAACCAGTCCAGGAGATAGCAGTGATGCCAGAGTGACAATCGCATCCAGTGAATTCTCACCCATCCACAAATATGTGACACTAGATGACCCGGCGAACTTCGTATCACTTACCTCTTAAAATAAACTACTGTATTAATTTACATCCAGTATCTTCATAAAGGCATCATCAGATAGTCTAAGTATCGACTCAATAGTGGGCGGCAAGCGTGGGCAAATCAGGCACACAAGTTCAGGATAATGTTTACATCTCATTCGTGGAAGTTCAAGGAAGGTTTAAATGATGATAAAATATGGAATAACTTTACAGTAATACGATGAATGGTACTAATATTTTAAGGAAAAATCACTTTCTATTTTTTTATGAATGTTCTAATTTTCGGGGATACTTTTCCAAGTTTTTATTTCATAAGAACGTTACCCTTGCTTTGAACGTCAAATATACAAACTTTATCGTAATCAAACGAATGATATTGATATCCCATTGAAAAAAGCTGTTTCAGTTTCTCGTGAATTTTCAAATTTTTCGCGTAACTTACACAAATTTTTAGTTTATAAGAACGTTCATCTTTCGTTGAACGTCAAATAATCAAAATTTTATCGCAATCGGATAAACGGGTTCTCAACTTATAGTGTTGAGTACATTTAGAAACACATTGAAAAAGGAACTTGGTTCGGATTTTTCGACTTTCCTTTGTAAGTATCCCGGTTTTTTTGTCTTTACTGAAAACTTTCACAAGACCATAATGAACAAAACAAAAAGCGAATTACCAATCTCCATTGTGCGAATAGTCAGTTGTAGTGCTGAATTCAATCAAAAACACACTTTCAGTGTTTCTCAAATTTTACAATTTTTCGGTAGATTTTCCAAAAAATTTATTTCATACAAAACTTGTCCTGTCAAGCCGTACTCAAGTGATGCTTTTACAACCATGTGGCAATTGATTTTTTTCTCATAGAAAAAAATCACTTTCGGTTTTTCCTAAATTTTAACTTACTACTTTCCACGCTACTTTTCCAAATATTTATTTGCTGCGAATCTCCCACTTGCTTTCAAAATTTGACGAACGGTATTGATAGCTCACTGGAAAGAGCTGTTTTGGTTTTTACCGATTTTCCTCTTTTTCTAGGCAACGTTTCCATATTTTATCACCGTTTAAACCTTCCCTGGAATTACATGAATATTTCAAGACTAAAATGAGCCAAATCTGTTCAGTCGTTCTCGAGTTTTAGCGAGACTAATGAACAGCAACAAGATTTGCAGCCACTCTAACAGGAAACTACCATCTGACTGCGATACGGCCTATCTCAGAGCTCCTAAAAACACATTCTGGCGCATCCGCCATTTTCATTCCCTGCAAATGCTAAACACAACATGTAGCTTATGCGATCAGTGTTGTTTTATTCAAGTTTAGTGAAATATTTTAGAAGTGTCCGGCATACAGCCTTAGATCGAGCTACTCTGAGCTTGAATACCTCTCTTGTTTACGTCGATATGTAGATTAAACACAAAAATCTGGCGTTTTCTTTACTTATTGCTACTTTTCTTTGCTGTCCGAATAAAGAAAAATAAGGCAAGAAACATACATATTTCTGTGATAAAAATCGCGTACTACTTTTAATTCTGCCGAAACTGATCATCTAGGTAAAAGTCTTAAGAGATCTTGGCTTGTATTTGAATAATGACTGTCAATATGTGAGGTTTGTTTGCCGTCTTGCAGTAAGTGTTTGTTGTCTGCTGTGACAAATACACCACATCGGATTTTTGTAGTCACATTTCTGAATGTACCTCTATTACGTTATTGAGAAAATTTCAGAATGTATTACAAACACTAAAAAGAATATTAGTGTACAGGATCTAAAGTTTGTGGTCGTAGAGGCACACGGTGCCGATGTTGCCAACAACCGTCGAATGCTATTTGAAAAATTAATAGTAAAGAATGAGGGGAATAATCCTTTGTGTTGACTATGAAATAAATAAATAATTCTGTTCCTTCACTAAGGTTGACAGGTTTTTGTATCTAACAGTACCCTTGTCTTGTCAGTAATTTAATAACCCTTGTAAAACAAACATTTCGTTGCCAACATTAGCATACTACGCCGCCGCAGCCGTAAGTAAAATTTATCCAGTATTCTGTGACAGTTATGTTAATAGTCTCTTATAGATAAGCGTCAATATTAGCATTTAAGAAATTGAATTGAGGGTGTATTTTGTGATAAAACATCAGGTACTATTCTTTCAAAGTGCATACTACAAGTTATGACTCTAAAAGGTCGAAATACCATAAATAGCGTGCAACGGTTGTTGCCGGTATCAGCACAAGACGTTGCCACAGCCGTAACTAAACTTTTTGCCCAGTATATTTATGTTTTGTGTTTTTCTGGAAATAACGTAATAGAAGTATCTTAAACAATATGTGCAAAGTCAGTACAAACGTTTTTGATGTTGTGTATTTCTCAATATACTACATAAGACACACACATTGCGCTCTAAAAACAGTATGTTCTGCGAAGTTTTGCTGTGTTACGGTATTTTGCGGCTGCTAACTCCCTACAGGCAGCTTCCCTGTTAAAAGATAGTACTTTCAAAAGAGCCAAACAAAAACTTACGTTCGAATATCACAGGCGATTTTGACTATTAAATATCGCTTCAAGACATAATAATAAATAATATTCACTTACAATATATAACTGTGCGCTCGGTCCGGGTTCCCACATTTGCGCCGACAGTTAGTAATCCATTTTTTTTCTTCTCTTAGAACCTGTCGGGAAACTAAACATTCTGTAGCCACTTCTGGAATGATTTGAGCAGTTTATGGCAACACAGCCACTCATAATGTCGTGCTAAAGTGCCGTGACGCAAATCCTTTAGCACCGCAAAGAGCTACGGGAATAGAAATGGCGGATGCGTCGGCTCGTACTTACAGGACCGTTAGCCTACCTGCAGCACGTATCCTGGCGCAGTCGCTCCTCGCCCGCTGTAGTTGGGTACACCGGGAGTCCTCGCTAACCGCTAACACTTTCTCTACTCGATTTGCCTGCAGTCCCTAAATCCCTGTCCATCTCAGCGGCTGACCGCACACCGTCATCACGACTCTGGAATATCGGAATATCGTAGTGTTTGTTCATTTCGTGCACTTTGTATGTCTGTGTGCTTATAAGTTCGATATGGAGATGTACACTCCTGGCAATTAAAATTTATACACCACCAAGATGACGTGCTACAGACGCGAAATTCAACCGATAGGAACCGAGAGCTGTGATATGCAAATGATTAGCTTTTCAGAGCATTCACACAAGGTAGCCACCGATGGCGAGACCTACAACGTGCTGACATGAGAAAAGTTTCCAACCGATTTCTAATACACAAACAGTAGTTGACCGGCGTTGTCTGGTGAAACGTTGTTATGATGCTTCGTATAAGGAGGAGAAATGCGTACCATCACGTTTCCGACTTTATAAAGGTCGTATTGTAGCCAATCGCGAGTGTGCTTTTATCGTATCGCGATATTGCTCGGAAAACCTACATTTCAGCAGTATAATGCACAACTGCATGTTGCAGGTCCTGTACGGGCCTTTCTGGATCCGGAAAATGTTTGAGTGCTGCCCTGGCCAGCACATTCTCCAGATCTCTCACCAATTGGAAACTTCTGGTCAATGGTGGCCGAGCAACTGGCTCATCACAATACGCCAGTCACTACTCTTGATGAACTGTGGCATCGTGTTGAAGCTGCATGGCCATCTGTACCTGTACACGCCATCCAAGCTCTGTTTGACTCAATGCCCAGGCGTATCAAGGCCGTTATTACGGCCGAGGTGGTTGTTCTGGGTACTGATTTCTCAGGATCTATGCATCCAAATTGCGTGAACATGTAATCACATGTTAGTTCTAGTATAATATATTTGTCCAATGAATACCTGTTTATCATTTGCATTTCTCCTTGGTGTAGCAATTTTAATGGCCAGTAGTGTATCAAAGCCCAACCCTTGTGAGTCATTTGGTCACTATGAACTCTTATATGATAAAGAGAACAAAACCAGCCGAAACAGTGATTTGGCGCTGTTCAAAACATAGAAGAACGTACTGCCCAGGAATCCTTAGGACCAGTGTTTTTCATTTTTCAACCATTGGGTGGCGACGCCCAGGGGGGGGGGGGGGGTGCAAAGACTTCCTCATTGGGGTCTCCGTCACTAGAGGAAGCACTTGCACCATAAAACAACCAGCGGTTCAGTAATATAAATACGTATTCCTAAGTGAAATTTATTAAATGCTGAAATTAAGAAGGTCCTTGTGTAACAGTAATTGTGAACTGAAAATGATGAATAAGCGCAAAGCCTGAAAACTTTTTTCAGGAACTCGTCGATAGGTAAAAGAACATGATACGATAAGTATTTCTGATAATTTCGGAAAAAAGGTCTATTTCTTTACAAATTGGCTACTCAGAGGGACCTTTCTTAATGAGTGTAACTAGTTTCTGAATTTTGTTTGAAATTCGAAACATTCGTTAAGCAAACTATATTTTTCTCTCGGAAAACATGTAAAAATAGGATGCGTTCAATTCAGAATAATACACATAGATATTTAGTCCAACAATTTAAAAGAAAGTTAGAGCATAAAAAAAGAGTTTTTTTTTTTTCACTGACATAACATAGGTATGTTCCGGTAAGGAGGAGCTTCGCCAGAATATTTTGATTTGGATTGTGGTCGACGGGTTATTTTTACTTGGAAAGGGGTCCCTTATTCGAAAAAGTTGAAAAACACTGCTTAAGACCAAAGACTGAATGGTACTTAGTGCAAATGACCAGGATTGTGGAGCACCAGAATATGCTCACTTAGAATTGGAAGACTATCAGTCAGGGAAAGACTAGATCACGAGACGAAGAGACGTAGATTCCAAAAATTTAGACTGAAGAGTTAGGTTACTTGCACAACTGCGGATATGATTTTGTGACCGAAATTCTACAACAGGCATCGAAGGTGACATCATACCGCCAACGGGCCAAAACTCAAAGAAGCGTAAAAAAGAGAATACATTGAGCTTCGACAGCGTTACTAACTATGAATGATGATACCAGTTGTTTTTTCAGTGACAAATTTGGAGACATAATAATAGTTTTTAGTGGAAAAGCAGGAAGAGTGGCTCTAAGGAGAAGGAAAACGTTTTTATTAATGCTGTAGCAAACAGTTTTATCAGATATACATTATTCTTGTAGAGCTCGGAAGTTTGAAATATAAAACAAATATCTGTCCTGTGGCCTTTGCGTTGTTACCACATAAACGGAAAGAGCCGCATGTCCGTCTTCTCCAAAATCTTATCGATAAAGTGCCAGGATGGAGCCTAAAGAGTTCAACTACGCATCCAGTGACTTTCGAGTGAGCAGCCGGATCCCGTCGTCATTCTGACACGATATTTCGGCCTGGAAACTCCGGCCATCTTCAGGTGAGTAGCGAGTACTGAAGAGCCCAGGTGCAGTCGCGGTATTTGTAGTGGTTCTCGCGCATGCCAAAAGTGCTGGTGTCGTTTTGCACATGCGTTAGGTGGTGTCATGCGCGATACAGCCGGGTTGTATGAGCTGCTCTCGGTGGTAGAAGAGCAATTGTCTTCTAATCATTGATAATCGATTGATGCCGTCGATTACGCTGTGACTGTATGCTATTAATCACAGGACTCCAATTTTTGTCGAGCTGAAAGCCGTTGTCACGACTTATAAGACTGTCGGCAAGACGGATTTCCACCGATTCTTTAATAAGTGAATCGCAGAAACTGGAGACTGGAGTTAAAATTTTAGTTTTGCTATATTCCATGGTGTGTCCCATGGAAATGCAGTGTTCTGATACTGCCGATTTTGGTGGTTGGAGTAGACGGCTTTGTCTTTCGTGTTCTACACATCGTTCCTGTACAGATCGTATTGTCTGGCCTATATATACAGAGCCACACTCACAGGGGATCTTGTAAACACCCGCATATATTAGGCCAGCCAGTACGATCTGTACAGGAACGATGTGTAGAACACGAAAGACACACCCGTCTACTCCAACCACCAAAATCGGCAGTAGCAGAACACTGCATTTCCATGAGACACACAATGGAATATAGCAAAACTAAAATTTTAACTCCAGTCTCCAGTTTCTCGGATGCACTTATTAAAGAATTGGTGGAGATTCGTCTTGCCGACAGTCTTATAAATCGTGACAACGGCTTTCAGCTCGCCAAAAGTGGAATCCTGTGATTAATATCATCCATCTGATGATGGCCGGACGTTTCCAGGCCGAAATATCGTGTCAGAACGACGACGGGATCCGGCCGCACACCCGAAAGTTACAGGATGAACAAATACGCCGGGAAAGTTTCAGTAGTCATTTCAACTGTTGATTTCGAATCGGCTGCGATTTCTATACCAAGAGTTGTGTTGTGCTCCCATTGGTTGACGTGCACGGCTGCCACTTGTGCAAGAACAGAGCTCTCGGGAGGAAAGTGCGACAGTTGGGAGTGACTTGTGAATGCATACGTGCGGCTGCAAATACGTATGTGAGCTGCTCCTGCATTCCTTCGACCTGACGATGTCTGCGCTGACTGGCTCGATATTCATTCACAAGCACCGGATGTCGGCAAGCTACCTCAGCTTTTCGACTATTTTGTAGACAGGTGGGTGTGTATATGTTCAAAATGTTCTAAGGTTTGTAGAGCTTACGGGACTTAACTACGGGGTCATCAGTCCATAAACTTACAAACTACTTATGAACTATCTAATACTTAGGACGGCACAAGTATCCATGCCCGAGGGGAGATTGAAACCCGCGACTGTAGTGGCAGTGCAGTATGTGACTGGCGCGCCGCAGATCGCTCGGCCACCGCGGCCGGCTGGTTGTGTAACATTAATGTATATACTCAATAAGTTTTTCGAACTATTTAATACCAAATGTTTGTTATTCTGTAATCGATATCTAAAATTTCAGATACCCATCTTTAATTATTTTCGTGAAATGTGGTCTGTATGTTATTTGGCGTATTTCTAGAGTTAAAAATCATTTTCGTGTATCTTGATTGTACAGTATTTTGATGGTAATATTTATTCCCTCAGACCCATTGAAGTCTCTGCAGTCATGACAAAACTGTTTCACTTCGTGCTTGAGATGTATGAGACAGGCAAAATGCCCTCACACTTTATTACATTTTTCTTAATTTCCTTTCAAAAGAAAGCAGGCGCAGACAGGCTTTAAATTACAGAACAAAAAATTAAATAAGTCATGGTTGCAAAATTTAATACGAATTATGTACTAAAGGATGGAAAAGCTGGTAGAAACTGACCTCGGGGAATATCAGTTTGGATTCAGTAGAAATGTTGGAACACGGAAGACAATACTCACTTTACGACTTATCCTAAGACAGAGTAAGGAATGGCAAACATAGAGTTTTAGCTTTCCTAGCTTCGAAGAAGGTTTTTGACAATTTTGATAGGAATACACTCTTTCAATTTCTGGAGTCAGCTGGGGTAAAAAGTAGGGAACGGAAAGTTATTAACAACTTGAATAAAAAAGAGCAGTTATAAGAATTGCAGACCATGAAAGGGGCGCAGTGGTTGGGAAGGGAATAAGACATGGTTGTAGCCTTTCTCCAATGTCACTCGATTTGCGTATTGAACAAGTTGTGAAGGAAAGAGAGGGAAAACGTGGAGATGGAGTGGATGACATTATAATTCTCTCAGAGACAGCAAAGGACCTGGAAGATCAACTGAACCAGAAGGTTAGTGTGTTGAAAGTAGCGGATAAGATGAAAATTAATAACAGCAAAACGAGGATACTGGAATGCAGTCTAAGAAAATCAGGCGATGCTAAAGAATTTGATAGCGTAACGAAATAATGAAACTGGTAGTTGAGTATTGTTATTTGAGCAGTAAAATAACATTTGATGGTCGCATTACAGAGGATATAAAATGCTGAATGGCAGTTGGAAGGAAAGCGTTTTCGAAAAAGAGGGATTTGTTAACATTGAATATTAGTCTGAGCGTAATTTTTAAAGATATTTGTGCGGATTGTTGACTTGTACGTGAGTGAAACATGGAAGATAAATAGTTGAGACAGAAAGAGGATAGTTGCGTTTGAAATGTAGGTCTACAGAAGAATGCTGAAGATTAGGTTGGTAGATAGCGTAACAGATAAAGAGGTAATGGACAGAATCGAGAAGAAAAGATATTTTGGCATATCTGAAATAAAAGAAGGGATCGATTCGTACGACATGTTCTTAGACATCAAGGATTCGTGAACTTAAGATTGGAGGGAAGAGAGAGGGTAAAAATCGCAGAAGGAGACCAAGAGAACAGATTCAAGCGGTCGTGGGTTGCCGTTCTTATGAGGAGATGAAGAGGCTCGCGCAGGATAGAGTATGGTGAAGAGTTACATCAAACCAGTCTTTGAACTGAAAAACACAACAACAACAACAACAACATCTGAATCGCGGTGTGGCACTTGGCTAATGTTACTTGCGCATTTGACCGAGGGCAGATTGTAATGGTCTGAAGACTCGGCACCATAATTTCCTAAAGTACACGACTTGTGTTCGGGGAGTGCTGTGGAGAGTGTCGTCAACAACGGGCGAAAGCAAATTGACACCTGAAACTTTCTGGCAGACTAAAATTGTGTGCCGCAACCGGGACTCGAACCTGGGACCTTTGCCTTTCGTGGGCAAGCGCTCTACCACTGAGCTACCCCGACATGACTCACGGTGCCACCCCACAAATTCAATTCTGCCAGTACCTCGTCTCCTACTTTCACAAACTTCACAGAAGTTCTCCTGCGAAACTTGCAAGACTAGCACTCCTGGAAGAAAGGAAATGGTGGAGACATGCCTTATCCGCAGCCTAAGGGATGTTTCCAGAATGAAACTTTCGCTCTGCAGCGGAGTGTGCGCTGATATGAAACTTCCTGGCAGATGAAAATTGTGTGCTAGTCTCGCAAGTTTCGCAGGAGAACTTCTGTGAAGTTTGGAAAGTAGGAGTCGAGGTACTGGCAGAATTGAAGTTGTGGGACGACATCGTGAGTCGTGTCAGGGTGGCTCAGTGGTAAAGCGCTTGCCCGCGAAAGGCAAAGGTCCCAGGTTCCACTCCCGGGCGCCGACCGCGGTGGCCGCGGGGACTGAGGCGCTTCAGTCACGGTCTGCACGGCCACTACGGTCGGGGGTTCGAATCCCCCCTCGGGCATGGATATTTGTGCCGTCCTAGTTCGTAAGTAGTTCATAAGTAGTTTGTAAGTTTAGGGACTGATGACCCGGTAGTTAAGTCCTATAGACTATACATTTTGCCACTCCCGGTTCCGGCACACAATTTTAATGTCAGGAAGTTTCATATCAGCGCACACTCAGCTGCAGAGTGAAAGTTTCATTCTGAAATTGACACCTCGTTGAGTGGCTGGGCAGATATCCGACGCCAAGACTGGTTAGGCTAATGAAACGGCACAGCCGGCGAACTGTGGCGGAACTGACGTCACACCTCAATGCTGTGCAGGCTTCGAGTGCGTCCGAACACTCAGTGCAGCCAACACTTCTAACGATGGGCCTTTACAGCCGACGAACACTGTATTATCCGATGTTAATACCACGACATCGGCAACTACCACTGAAATGGCTATGTCGCCAGCCAGCATCATTGGATGTTGATGCTGTGGCAGAACGTTGCATGGTCTGACGAATCCCGGTACCTTCTTGATCAGGCCCAGGAGAGCGCGCAAGTCCATCGTCTTCCAGGGGAAATGCAGCTTGCGGGACGGAGTCAAGAGCTGGCAGAGGATCAGCTATGCCGTGGGCATACATGGGTCCAGGCCTCTGCCAAACTAGATGCTTTCATCAAATTTGTTAAGTCCCTAAGTATTGTAAAGACGTTGCAGTAAACGCGAGAGTTAAAAAAATTAAACCTTTACTCAGTTGAAGAAAAGCTGAGAGTTAAAAAAATTAATATTGTAGAAAAATATAAAAAAGCCAAGATAGCTGATCATCAATTTTTATTTAAGATGACCGGTTTCGCTGAACTATTTCAGCATCATCTGGTCCAATTGCTATTGTCACTCACTGTGATAATTATGTTTCATCATAATGACATAGTGCACCTATGCACTGAAAATTATGTTATATAGCAACTGATTGACATTACAAGATTATGGCCTTGTAAAATGATTTTATTGGACCAGATGATGCAGACATAGTTCGGCGAAACCGGTCGTCTTAAATAAAAATTGATGATCAGCGATCTTGGCTTTTTTATATCTTTCTACAATAGCATAATTGGATCGCCTCCTAGAACGTAAACAAACTTAAAAAAATTAAACTTGTACGGAGAGGTTGGATGTGGAAGTCCTGAACAGATTGGCGTTCCACACGTATCGTTGTTCCGAATAAAGAGAACCCAGGAGTAAGTTGAAAAATCAAAACTGATGGCTGAGAAGCAAATTCATCTAAAACGTCCCCCGCCGGCCGCGGTGGCCGAGGGGTCTGCGGCGCGCCAGTCACGGTCTGCACGGTCACTACGGTCGGGGGTTCGAATCCCCGCTCGGGCATGGATATTTGTGCTGTCCTTAGTATTAGCTAGTTCATAAGTAGTTTGTAAGTTTAGGGACTGATGACCCCGTAGTTAAGTCCCATCAGCAATACAAACATTTTAAAACGTTGCGAGGCCGTTTTTTAGTTGTTTGCTTGAAAAGATCTGATTTAATGACACTGTACTTTACTCTCTAGAATAATTACCGCTGTGTGGGATTCGGGGCCAAGAAACTTATTAGGCAGCTTCGCTATAACGGAAAATGTTTCCTCAGCCCCTTTAAGAAAGGAAAATGGTATAAGTTATACTTGGATTGAACGCAATTACATCTGCAGCATGCAATAGATTATTGAATCGAAACGTTGAAAGAAAGAAAACTGTACGACTGATTGCATATGGTGTCCTAGAGGAAATAAAAAAATCATTGTTTTTCGCTTCAAAAAGATCTAAATCGATTTAAGTGTTGAAGTCTTGTTTGTTACTGGATACCCGTTTCTGTACTTTGTGTTTGGTAATACAGTGTTGAGAAATATATGAGAGAGCTATAAGAAATTGTGTCAGCAGAAGAATATCATGATTTCATTGGCGTGCAAACTACTGATTTATAACTTGATACCGAAGCTAACACGTGCACTTCAAAATAAGCCAGCGATAACGATTGTTCAGAGGAACAAGAATGGAATTGATTATGAAGTGAGAGGTGTTTAACTACAAAAAAGAGAGTTATTGACCCATTGCTAAGAAAAATGCGGCATTTCGAAGGCTTAAGCTTCATGTCATTTATCCTTGTGAAGTGAAGGTGGAACAGAAAACGATGGAAGATGTCGAGAAACGGTTAACAACCCTCTTTGGAGAGCAATGGATGGAAAATAATGATCTCGAATATTATAGAAAAACCTTTATCCGAAGATTTAATGCCACAGAAGTTCTCTGTGGATAGTCCATGAAATTTGGGGCACACTGCACAACCAAATTTAATGGATAACTTATTACGCCATGCCAAGCTGAAGATGCACATACTTGATGAGTATGAGGAAGACATTGATTAGCTTAATGAATCTACCTCCTCCCCTTGTAGTGGAGATTTTATTTTATTTTTTATTTATTTTTATTTATTATTATAATTTTTTTACAATAGACTTTATGTTCAGTTGATCTGGATACTGATCTTAACGAACCTCTTGTACTGAAAAATTTAACCTCTTCCCCCTCCCCCACACCCAGATGAAAACTTCTCTACGTTTCTGTAAATTATACCCTACTGACTTGGAAGAATGTCCAGAATATTTTCGACATATTGTTTAAAAAATCATAAGGCAATACAATAAAATATTGTTGCATTACTTTTACTATTGGTATTCTGCATTTTTTAAATAATGATTAGAGCTGTTACAATGTCTCTCTTTGTTGATATCCAATAATTAGCATCAAAGCCAACAATCTCCACCTGATGTTTGTTTTTCAAAAACAGCAATCGCACATGGAAACGTATTGCAACAGCAGCAGTCTAAAAACAAAAGTAATAAAAGTAGATTTTAGCTTAAAGATCCTTTTTTACAATATTCCCAAGCTACTATTACCAAACAAAATAATTTTATATTAGTTCTGCAGATGCTTTTTATTTCTGTAAAATTCTGAATTGCTGAGACCGCCGTCTTTTTAAGTGGTGGTCCCTTTTGTTTTACAATTCACAATCCCTGTCAGTAATACCATTAGGGTCTTATTATTGACCTCTTTAATACAATTATTGTGAAATTCGAATCAAGCCCAAGCATCAACAGAATGTGTTCGAATAATATTTGGTAATTCACGAAATAATCTTCCTTCATTCCAGTGCGTTCCACTAAGTCTAGCTATGGCATTTCTATAAGCGCTCTCTCGCATAACGTTATTTGACATGAATTATCAACAAACATTGAAAATTTTCATCTTTATGCGTCGGACATTGCACACTTCATTTCATTGAGATTGGATTCGTGATTTCCCGTCAGAAAGGACACAGTACGTTGTAACTGACGGTAAGTAATCGAAAATTGATGTCTGACCTTCCCCAGGGAAGTGTTAAAGCGCCCCTACTGTTTCTTATTTTTATAAACGACTAGCTGTAAACCCGGCGTTGCCTGGGTGATTATTTATCCTAGACTCTCGTAG
Organism: Locusta migratoria; assembly: GCA_026315105.1. NCBI lineage: Eukaryota > Metazoa > Arthropoda > Insecta > Orthoptera > Acrididae > Locusta > Locusta migratoria. The sequence continues at coordinate 661,832,782 of CM048746.1, forward strand.
TCCACATCCACTTCCCCCCTCTCTCTGCATCCACCTCTTTCTCTCCCATCTCTCTGTTCGTTTCCACCTTTCCCTCTCTCGGCAAAGTTTTCTGCAAGGTACCCTCTGTTATGTGCCATACAAACATTAATGTACCCACGGATCTTCCTCTTGTTTTAAAGGTCATGTGTCCAAAAATTCATAAAGATTGGAGCAAAACCTTGCATTTTCTAAAATTCCGTAAGTTAAGTACCCTTCCACCATGCACCCAACAGTAACATTCATCTTTTTTTTGTGTTTTTTTTTTTTTTTTGTTTTGTTTAATGTAGTGTGTGCAAAATTTCATCTCGAATATGCCAGTTTTATTTCATACAACCCTTGTCCTCAAAAAAAAAAAAAAAAAAAAGCATTTGTGAAAGTAGATGGTGACCTTCCTCTCGTTTTTAAGGTCAAGCATGCGAAATTTCGTGAAGATCGGAATGAAACTGTAGATCTCGTGAGTCTGTAGGATAAATATGCCCCGCCATGCACCTAACACAAAATACTTTCCTAGCTGACGTTTTCTACCTATGAACTAAATTCCTGCCAAATTTCAGCTTCATAGGTGAAGTAGGTTTCGAGATTTCGTGTCAGAGATTAAGAAAACAGATTGCTTGGTTTTGGACGTAAGAGAAATAAGGGAGACTTGCAGACAAAAATAAATGTAACATGCAAATCTATAATACTAACTTTATTTGATACAAGGTCATGCGTGTTGCGACAGTTTTACGGCATCTATAGCGAAACTGTTGTGAGCGGTAGACTTCGTTTTATCATTTTGTAGGGGGACGGGTGGTCAGTTACAAAACGCTTCATAGACGTCCGAAATTACATGCAAACTTTGTTGCAGGTACCTAACTACTCCCATTAACGCATAAATCCGGGTATTATCACGCAGTGCCCTCTTATTATTCATGACGTCATATCTCCGAGCTATGTCATGTTCTTTTGTTTTTGGGTCATGGTGGGCGTACGGTGAACAGTTCACCAAAGTTTCATTGCAATCGAATGAATGGTTTATGAACACATAGAGGATATATATATATATATATATATATATATATATATATATATAGGAGATAATCTGAGTAGCTCTCTTAGACTGTTCGCGGATGCTGCTGTCATTTAACGGTTAGTGAAGTCACCGTATGATCAAAAACAGCTGCAAAATGATTTAGATAAGATATCTGCATGGTGCAAAAATTGGCAATTGATCCTTATTTTGATAAGTGTGAAGTCAGGCGATGACCACTAAAAACATCCGTTAAACTAAGTCAGTCCAATCCACAGGCCGTCAATTCAACTAAATACCTAGCAATAACAATTTCGAGCAACTTAAATTGAAAAGAACACATAGAAAATATTGGAGAGAAGGCGAACCAAAAGCTATGTTTCATTGGCAGAATATTTAGAAGATGCAACCGCCCTACTAAATAAACTGCCTACACTACACTGTGCGTCCTATTTTGGAGTATCGCTGTGCATTGTGGGATCCATATCAGGTGGGACTGACGGAAAATGTAGAGAAAGTCAGAGAAGTGCAGCTGGTTTTGTATTATCGCGCTATAATGGAGAGAGTATCACGGAAATGATGCAACAGTTGGGGTTGAAATCATTAAAACAAAGGCGTTATTCATTGCGGAGAGATCTATTTCCGAAGTTTCATTCCCCAACTTTGTCTTCCGACTGCGAACACATTCTGTCAGTATCCACCTACATAATGAGACATGATCATCATAACAAAATAAAATAAATCAGATCGAAAACAGAACGATTTAGGTGTTCCTATTTCCCGCGAGCTATTAGAGAGTCGAACTGTAGAGAAACCTCATAAAAGCGATTCAACGAACTCTCTGCCATGCACTTCAGTGTGACTTGCAGAGTATCGGTGTAGAAGTAGAAGAGATGGCGATATTGCGAGGTTTTTATCATATGTTTCAGACATTCTTGCATTGCGTATCTCTTTCCACACTAGGTGTTCTTCGTTCAAAGTGAAATAATTCCAAGTGTCATTGGCATTACTATTTGAATCTTTTACTTTCGACATTAATATCATCTTACTTTTTCTGTGTCGTTTTGCATTCGTTAAAGAAAGATGATAGTCCTCTGCCTATCTCACATCTCCACGAAAGTCTGGTTTCATGTTCTCGACAGTATCAGCTAAACATTCCTCCCTTATTCCAGATATCTATGTGATCTCTTACACTGACATCTGCTCATGTCAAAATTTGAAGCCGTCAATTCCGTTCTATGTCGTAAAGAACTTTAACAAGTCAACTAATCTTAGATTTGTTTCAAATCTGTCTTAGATCTGTGTGTTGGCGTTAACTACTCTACTGGCCATTAAATTGCTACACCAACAAGAAATGCAGATGATAAACGGGTATTCATTGACAAATATATTAAACTAGAACTGACATGTGATTACATTTTCATGCAATATGGGTGGATAGATCTTGAGAAATCAATACCCAGAACAGCCACCTCTGGCCGTAATAACGGCCTTGATACGCCTGGGGATTGAGTCTACAGAGCGTAGATTGCGTGTACAGGTACAGATACCCATGCAGATCCAACACGATACCACAGTTCAGGAAGAGTAGTGACGTATTGTGACGAGCCAGTTGCTCGGCCACCATTGACCAAACGTTTCCAGTTGGTGAGAATATGCTGGCCAGGGCAGCAGTCGAACATTTTCCGTGTCCAGAAACGCCCGTACAGGACCTGCAACATGCTGTCGTGCATTATCCTGGTGAAATGTACAGTTTCGCAGAGATCGAATGAAGGGGAGAGCCACGGGCCATAACACATCTGATATGTAATGGCCACTGTTCAAAGTGCCGTCGATGCGAACCAGAAGTGACCGAGACGTGTAACCAATGGCAGCCCATACCATCACGCTGGGTGATACGTCAGTATGGCGATGACGGATACACGCTTCCAATGTGCGTTCACCGCGATGTCGCCAAACACGGATGCGACCATCAGGGTGCTGTAAACAGAACCTGAATTCATCCCAAAAAATGACATTTTGCCATTCGTGCGCCCAGGTACACCATCGCAGGCGCTCATGTCTGTGATGCAGCGTCAAGGGTAATAGCAGCCATAGTCTCCGAGCTGATAGGCCATGCTGCTACAAACGTCGTCGAATTGTTCGTGCAAATGGTTGTTGTCTTACAAACGTCCCCATCTGTTGACTCAGGGATTCAGACGTTGCTGAACGATCCGTTAAAGTAATGCGGATAAGATGCCTGTCATCTCGACTGCTAGTGGTACGAGGCCGTTGGGAACCAGCACGGCGTTCCGTATTGCCCTCCTGAACCCACCGATTCCATATTCTACTACTAACTGTCATTGGATCGCTACCAACGCGAGCAGCAATGTCGCGATACGATAAAACGCAATCCCGATAGGCTAAAATACGACCTTTATCAAAGTCGGAAACGTGATGGTACGCATTTCTCCTCCTAACACGAGGCATCACAACAACGTTTCACCAGGCAACGCCGGTCAACTGCTGTTGGTGTATGAGAAATTGGTTGGAAACTTTCCTGATGTCAGCACTTTGTAGGTGTCGCCACCGGCGCCAACCTTATGTGAATACTCTGCAAAGCTAATAATTTGCACATCACAGCATATTCTTCCTATCGGTTAAATTTCGCGTCTGTAGCACGTCATCTTCGTGTTGCAGCAATATTAATGGCCAGGATTGTAATTTGGACTCTGGAGATGGAACAAAGTTGTACCGGCAGAATATGACGGTCATGCGCAGATGCGAGGTGGGGTCAAGTCTGTGTTCACGAGACTGCGCCGACGTCCTGGGTTCAATTCCTAGCCTCTCCGCAGTGTGGTAGTGTAGACGGTGGTTTGTCAGCTTGCCAGGGACATTCACTCAGGACTCCATCTTGGTGCGAAACCAGTAGGCTATGTGCCGGCAAGACGTTCACCGTTTTGCCTTCTCTCGTTATCTCCACACTATGCTATTCATTGACAAGCGTCTGTGATCGACCTGGTCGATGTGCTCAGAACACCGTTATCTCGTTCACATGTCGAGGTGCATCGAAACAGAAAATTCGAAATTACGACAATTTGCTAGTCAATCTAAATTTTCCTCTCAATTATTACTAGTTCATATAAAGTTTTTATTTGATATGCAGTTTTAACTTTAGTGTTTGTCACGAAATTAGTTAAAGACTAGTTAGGATATTTGAAAATAAGTTTAAGATTATTGCTAGAGAAGAAGCTGTAAGAGGAGGGTTAAACTTTCTGGCCATGTCTCGGTAGCCACGTATAAAAGTCTCGAAACTAAACTAGTAAAATCGTAACATGCTGAGCCTAAAATGAGTGCCCAAAATATCAATAAAGATTATTTCCTAACTGTGGTGTCGCCCAAGTACAAAGTGCGCGCCACCTACTTTCGCCGCGCGCCGCCATGCACGCACGGCGCGGCGTTCTTAAGACGACAGCCCTCTGCTACAACTCCGCTCGTGGCCACCACTGAACGACATCGTTCACTTGGGACTGAGATAGCAACCAGTTAGGACCTTTGGAATCAGATAGGCACCAGTGAAGACTTGGCTATCAGATAGGCACTAGGCAGGCCTCAACTATGTATCAGCATTCTGCCGTACTGAACTATGTAAAAGTTAAGTATTGTATAAATTCTGTGCAATATATATCTCGTTCTAATTTACTCTAGTGTTTCTAGTTTCTGGCTGCACCCCTCCGTACCTGCACCAGCGTGCTATCTTTATTCCTGGGTCTCATCCACTCGGCCACCGACACCTACGACGGAAACGAGACACAAAAGCGGCGACGAGGCTGGGACACAAAACTAACACTTCATTACAATAAATCTCAGTTTCTAGATAAAATGAGGTAACACACACTCCAATTACTCCGTCGCAAAAAGAGAATAAGGAGGCGCATACTATCGGATATATAAATTTTTTATGAATTTTGTTCCGAGTTGAGCAGCAACAACTACTTTATAGTCAGGCTTGTACACAACAAACGCAGATGACAGTATTTATAGAGAACACACTGCTGGGTTCAAAAATGTCGTTGGAAGTCAACGTTTGTGTAACTAAGGGACCACGTTGCTGAGGTCATCGTTCCCTCGACTTTCATACTACTTAAAGTACCTTATGCAAAGGACAACATACATCTCCGTGCACGAAGGAGGACTTGAACCTCCAGCGGGAGCGATCGCGCAATCCGTGACATGGAGCCTCAGACCACACTGCCTCTTGTCCCTTTCCACCTCTTTGTGATATAAAATAAATGAAATGGTATTGTTGGCCGGGATATCGGCCGCTTGTGCAAATCTTTCTTCACTTGACGCCACTTCGGCGACTTGCATGTCGATGACGCTGAAAGTGACGATGAGGACAGGACACAACACTCAGTCTCCTGCGGGAAATCGAACCCGGGCCTCCTGCGTGGTAGTCAGCAACGCTGCCACTGAGCTACAGGGGGCGGACTGTGATATAAATAATGGTAAATGTAAGTGGTTGTACCTTTTTTGTTTTGTTTTCATTCTTGCCGTATCCACGTGCTCTGTTCACCTGTTCTTGAACCCTCTTTCTGTCCGTCTCCCTTTCCCCGTGTCTATGTTAATCTCTTCCCTTCACTTCATCATCTCCTCCCTGTTATGTCAATATCCTCTTCTCTGCGCTTCCCGAATCATCGCCTCGTCCTCGTTTCCCTCCTCATTCTCCTCTTTCGCTCCATGTCCTTTCCACACCATGTGTCTAACTGCCTCTTCTCCTCTTTCTCCTCCCCCTCTCTTTGTCAATCTCCTCATCCACCTTTCTTACTCCGCCTACTCTGTACCAGTAAAAATTACTTTTATACTATGATGGTGATCAAACTGCGTCGTAGTTGAAAGGTGCCCGTTGAAAGGTGCCCTATGCAACGCACCGTACGATGGGTTACGGAGTATAAAAACAGTCTTCATAAAAACATTCAAACATACGTTCGCCTTTCACTCCCGTACAAGGCTAAAATCCAAACAAATGCCTCCAACTTAGCCTTCCTAACTCTTTGTTTAACAAATTTCTCTTCTTAGGAAATGCTTTTCTTCCCATGGCCATTCTGCATTCTTTATCTTCTCTTCGGCTATATTAACCTATTTTGCTACTTCTAGTGTTTCGTTAACTAATCTAATTCCAGCAAATGATATTTTAAACATTTATTCCATTTAATGTTGCCCTATTTTTATTTATAGTTGTGACTTAAAGACGACGTCGTTTCGACTTTTCGTCATTCTCAAGTCAACTGCAATACTTACATACGTGTTAATACAAATATTACGGTAGGTACAATATATAATAGTTGATGTATTATACGGGGTTTGAAACTTAAATAGTGGCAACACTGCTGTGGAGACACTATGCAATGGAATCTACTAAGTCGGTGGTCCTCTGCCGGCTGCGTATTGGCCATACCTGACTGACGCATGGACACCTTCTGCGTCGTGAGGACCCGCCTCAGTGTCGATGTGGTGCGCCTTTGACAGTCGCCCACATCTTAGTGGAATGCTCCAATTTAGCCGCAGAGCGACGGAATTTTAATATCCCTGACGTCTTGACGCTTGTTTTAGCTGACAATGCCTCCATGGTTGACAGTGTTTTAAATTTTATCCGGGAGTGTGGACTGTACCGATCCATTAAAAGTCTCTTGTGTGTCTGTCATTTATCTGTTCTCCGCTTGCCTAAGTCTATTATGTAGGTGTTTTAATGTGTACCAGAGTGGCTGGATGTGATACTTATATTTATGTGATCACCCAGCACAAACAATCTTGTCCTGTCCCAGTACTTTTATCCTTTCTTCGTATTTATGTGGAACCTTTCTTCGTTTTTACATGTTCCTTTTAAATTTTGACGTGTTAAAGCATAGACTTCGTAACGCTTAAAACAATGTTTTAGCTCTAAGACTGGAACAAGGGACTGATATCCGTTGGTGTTTAGTCCCTTTCAAAAACTCCCAACCAAACGGAATCTACTACTGTCGCCGATAACACACGTTGTTGACGTACCTACCTTACCTCTGAGCAAATAGACTCGCCCGTCCCACGTCACCGGCGTGGGAAACACAGTCACTTGTCAGCGAGCGGTGTAACGTAACGGTGTCACTGTGTTTTCGAAACAGGAACAATGGAGCCGGATCAAGTTTGAATGTGCCAGACGTCGTACAGCACGACAGTGTCATCAAGGTCTTCGAGAGGCGTGCGGGGAGAGACCCTGTATGGTGAAACTTATGGTGATCCTCGTGTACGACTGTGATGGTGTTACCGTAACGCATTACGTTCCTCCACGGCAGACCGTCAGCGCACAGTATTACTGTTCATTTTTTTGGAACATTACCTGCGACCAGCTTTACGAAAGAAGCGGCAACACTTTCTGCGCAACCCACCCATCATTTAGCACGACAATGCGCGGGCGCATACAGCGCAAGCTGTGGCTGCTCTGTTCGGTCGATGGGACTGGGGAGTACTGTACCGTCCACCATATTCCACGGACTTATGTCCTTGTGACTTTGATTTGATTCCGAAGATGAAGCAACCACTTCGTGGCATTCTCTTCAGAACTGTTCCAGAGATTCGACTGGCAGTAGACCGCTCCATTCGCACCATCAAGACAACAGGCTCTGCTAACGGTATACAACGCCTTCCACATCGCTGGCAACGGGTTCTACACAACGATGTTGACTACTTTGAAGGACAGTAACAGGTGCAAACATGTAACGCTTTTCTGTCGGTTGTGAATAAATAGTGGCCACTATTTAAGCTCCAACTCAGGTTTATGTACGTTTTCTTTTTACAGCTTAATGTCCTTGTAGTCCTTGTAGTTTATGAGCTCAAATATTTTTATAATTTTATCGAGCAAGTTATATTTTGCACTATTATTAATTTCGTAGTACAGTTCACTTTAGTGACATTTATCTGTTTATAAAGACTATACATTTCACGATGTGACGGAATTTCCGCGCTGTAAGCTATGAACAAAGATAGTACATATAAATAAAATACATCTACATACATACTCCACAATCCACCGTAAGGTGCGTGGCGGAGGGTACACTGTACCACTACTAGGCGTTTCCTTTCCTATTCTACTCCCAAATAGAACAAGGACAAAAAGAATGCCTATATGCCTCCGTTCGAGCCCTAATTTCTCTTATCTTGACTTTGTGATCACTACGCGAAATGTACGTAGGCGGCAGCAAGATCGTGCTACACTCAGCTTCAAATTCAGGCCCCTCTAAATTTCCTCAACAGAATTTCACGAAAAGAACGTCGTCTTTCTTCCAACGATCCCCAATTGAGTTGCCGAAGCATTTCCGTGACACTCGCGCATTGGTCGAACCTACCGGTAACAAATCTAGCTGCTCGCCTCTGAACTGCTTCTATGTCTTTCTTTAAACTGATCTGCTGCTGGTCCCAAACACTTGAGCAATACTCAAGACGTGGTCGTACAAGCGTTTTATACGCGGTTTCCTTTACAGATGAAGTACATCTTCCCAAAATTATCCCAATAAACCGAAGTCGGCTGTCCACCTTAGTCACAACTGTCCTTACATGCTCGTTCCATTTCATATCGCTCTGCAATGTTACGCCTAGATATTTGAACAACGCGACATCAAGAAGCTCACTACTAATGCTGTATTCGAACATTATGGGATTGTTCTTCTCACTCATGCGCATCATCTTACATTTTTCTACAATGAGAGCTAGCTGCCATTCTTCACACCAACTAGAAATTTTTCCTAAGTCATCTTGTATGCTATTACAGTCAGTTAAAGACGATACCCTCCCATACACAACAGCATTATCTGCAAACAGCCGCAAATTAGAAGTTTCTATGTCCATCAGATCATTTATATAGATAGAAAATAATAGGGTCCTATCACACTCCCCTGGGGCACGCCTGACGATACACTCGTCTCTGATGAACACTCGCCGTCGAGAACAACGTACTGCGTTCTATTACTTAGGAAGTCTTCCAGCCAGTCACAAATCTGTGAACCTATTCCATAAGCTCGTATCTTCGTTAGCAGTCTGCAGTGTGGCACCGCGTCGAACGCCTTTTTGAAGTCTAGAAAAACACAATCCGCATGTTGCCCTTCATCCATGGCTCGCAAGGTGTCATGTGAGAAAAGGGCAAGCTAAGTTTCACATGAAAGATGTTTCCTAAACCTGTGCTGATTCACAGAAAGAAACTTTTCCGTTTCAAGGAAAGTTACTATATTTAAACTGAGAATATGCTCCAAAATTCTACATGAAACTGATGTCAACGATATTGGCCTGTAATTGTGTGGGTCAGATCTCTTTCCTTTCTTATAAACGGTAGTCACCTGCGCTTTTTTCCAATTACTAGGAACTTTGCGCTGAATTAAAGATTTGCGATAAATGCAATCTAAGTAGGGGGCCAACGCCGCAGAATAGTCTTTGTAAAACCGAACTGGTATTCCATCCGGACCAGCAGACTTTTTCGTATTTAGCTCTCTCAGCTGCTTCACTACTCCGGAAATACCTATTGCTATGTCCTCCATTTCGGAATTAGTACGTTGATCAAATGATGGTACATTTGTGCGGTCCTCCCGCGTGAAAGATTTCTTAAAGGTTAAATTTACTTCAGCTTTCCGTTTGCTTTCTTCTATTACTGCCCCGGAATGATCAACGAGTGACTGGACAGTGGGCTTTGACCCGCTTATCGATTTTACATAGGACCAGAATTTTTTCGGGTTCTCGGAAAGATCTTTTGCTAAGGTATGGCTGTGATAATTATTGTATGCTTCGCGCATCGATCTTTTTATAGACGCACGATTCTCTACTAACTTTTGCCTGTCATCATTTGCCTGTTCTTTTTTGAATCGAGAGTGCAACAGCCTTTGCTTTCTCAGCAGCTTTCTAACATCATTATTATACCACGGTGGATCTTTTCCAACCTTAATCGTCTTTACTGGCACATATTTCTCTAACCGTTTAATAACAATGCACTTAAATTTAGTCCACAATTTCTCTACATCCATAGTCCCGGAATTAAACGATGCCTATTCATTTTCTAAGTGCGATCGTAACATAGTAACATAAAAGTAGTGCAGCATTCAATGGAGTAAATGTTGAAAATGTCATTTACTGACTTAATGTATGTTGCGGGCCCTCCAGAAAAGAAACTTTTGGAATTAAGCTAATTCCGTCAGCATTGTCTGACTGCGGCTCGTTTCGAGTAACCGTGGAATCATTCAACAGTTCAGTAGATGCCACTATTGGTCTACAATAGGAATGGGTCAACAATAGGAGAACAGAGCGTCAAGAAGGAAGCGTTGCCCTGGAGATATAGACGGCACGACTGCAGTGCCGAATAATCGCCAGGAAGTCCATCAGAGCCCCGGGTCCATCAATGTCATCGATCCGATGTACGCCGCGCGGAAGTAACAACGAGGTTCTAAGCGCCATGTCAGAAACTGCACGGCCGCTCCCGCCTGAGGTTCGAATCCTCGGTCGGTCATAGGCTTGTGTTCAAATTCAAATGTTCAAATGTTTGTAAATCTTTCGGACCAAACTGCGTGATCATCAGTCCGTAGCTTACAAACTACTTAAACCTAGGTAAACTAACCTAAGAACAACACACACACACACCCATGCCTCAGGGAGGACTCGAACCTCCACGGCGAGCAACTGCGCGCTCCGCAGCTTGTGTCTTGTCCTCGGGATAGGTATGAGTTATTTTGAGTAGTCTGTAAGTCTAGGAACTGATGATGACAGCAGGTTGTTCCCACAGAATTTTACAAACCTTTGAACATTTGATCCGATGTAGCACAGATGGTTGAGTGCTCACGAGGGCCATTGCTAGGCGGCGGTTCACAGAAAGACGGTTAAGCCACCGCCGACTACCACTGACGCTTGTACTGAAACGTATCTGTAAATAAAATAAATTAAAACATTTTACGCGATAACTATGGTTGCGTGCTCCTGTTTGAGTTGTGTGTGGATGCAACAATATTTAGAATGGCGCTGCACTGTAAATATAAAAATTGATTCAAAATGTCCACGATCGAATAATCTTCTTCTCTATATATAAAAGGAAGTGTCCCGATTGACTGACTGACTGACTCATCATCGCCCAGCCCAAACCACTGGAGATAGAAACTTGAAATTTGTGGAGGGTGTTGATCTTACTCTGTAGGCGTCATTTAAGAAGCGATTTTTCGATATTCCGTCCGTAAGGGGGCGAAATAGGAGATGAAACGTTTTTTGAAAATACGTAGCTATTTAGGCAATTTTGAAGCTAGAACTACAAAATTTCATATTTTAATTCAGGATTCGAATTTAAAAGACATGTGTTTCGGCATTTTTCGAAATTCGACAAAATAGGTTACGCGAAAAATTTATCTTCAAAAATATGTTGTTGTTAACTCAATTTTTAAGCTACACTACGAAACTTCGGATATGGAATCTTGTTCAGGATTAAAAATCCATGATTTTTAGTATTTTTGTAAATTCAACAAGTAAGAGGATTAAATAGAAGAAGAAAAATGTTTTTTGAAAACACGTTGCTATTGATACAATTTTGAAGCTAGAGCTGCAAAAATTGATATTTGTATAGTTGGTTAGAATTTAAAAAATACATGTTTCGGTATTTTTGTAAATTCAACCATCAAGGGGGTTAAATTGGAGAGGGGGTGTTTTTCGGAAATATGTTGCTATTTAGGCAATTTTTAAGTTAGAACTACAAATTTTCGGGTTTGGATTCGGGGTTCAAATTTAAAAGACACGTGTTTCGGTATTTTTGGAAATTCGACCAATAAGGGGGTGAAATACGAGATGCAAAAATTGATTTTCAAAAGTATGTTGCTGTTAACTCAAATTTCAAGCTATAACTACGAAACTTAAGATATGGACTCTTGATCATGATTAAAAAGAAACAACTGGTGCAGACCAACCAGCCTACGCATGCGAAGCAGCTGGGGTTCAGCTAGTAATTGTATATAACGTAAGTAATCTACCTGGCATTGACTTACTGATTTATGTATGGCCCTGTTAGTGCGTTTAATTAGCTACGATGTCAGTCTGACTAAATGATAATTTCAATAGACTAAGTGACAAATGAAATATTATGTGTAGTGTAATTACATGAACTGACAAACTGAAATACGCAAGCAATTTATAGTAAAGATCAAACTTAAAATTACAAGTACAAAAAGGAAGTGATGGTATGATTTTAGCAATGGTTGTTGTGTGTTCAGTCACGTGCTGAAAAGAAGACTTAATTTCACTAACAAACAAATTATTGTGTTATCATCGAGTGTTATAATTAATTCTGCGTTAGAGCGCTTTTCACAATTGACATGAAAAATTATAGCTGCCTGACCGGATGACAGATTTCGTTAAAATAGCAAAGTGAAAGTCCGAGAATAAGTAGTTAGTCAAAATCGTGTAAAATCAATACATAAGCTCACAAGCAAGCGGTCCTTCCAATTCCTGAAGTCGATCATAAATCAATTGAATTTTACTCACCTTTGCGTCGTCATCCAGCATACGCAGATTAAAAAAAAAGATCGGTATTTGACGAATCCAGAAGCCTGTTAACTGACTTATTAACATGAATATTAACAAGAACGAATTTGTGAAATCAAGGAAAACCTCTGTCTAATTGTTACTGTCGATTATCGTTTGTTTGCAAACCACAATGCGTCGGTAAAATGCTTCTTGCAGTAAATTGATCCTACCACCCACACTCAAAAATCAAGACCAAATAAATCGTAAGAGGTGTGTTTAAATTCATGAACGAATTGAACAGAACAATTCTAAGTTTAAAAATGAAGGTGAAGCAATGAATTAAAATTTGTGCTGCACATGGGAATTGAAAGTGGACCTCCATGCATACTATTTCAAGTCAGTTACAAATTTCCGTTCTCTGGGGCCCGCAGTGTAGAGTATGTCTTTGATCGATATGATCAGTACCACAATAATTATAAATTGTTTTTACATTGCTTCATAACTTTATTATCGCACTATAAACTTATTTCGGCCTTAGGCGATCATCAGGTGTTCTTTAAATACTAGTAATATAGAAGAGTTGTTACATTTATTCTTATAACATAATTACAAAATTTTTTACTTAGTTTTACTTACAATACTTATAATATTGTTGTAGTTTATTATATATTATATATTTATTATAAGTAATGTAAGTAAAACTTTGTAAAATTTTCTTGTGATTATGTTATAGAATATATGTAACAACTCTTATATATTACTCGTATTTACAGAACAGCTGATGATTGCCTAAGACCGAAATAAGCTTATAGTGAGATAATAAAGTTCTAAAGCAGTGTAAAAACAATTTATAATTATTGTGGTACTGATCAGTTACAAATCATACATCTCCATCGTCATCCAAAAAATATGTGCCAATCGTGCTCCACACCAGACTGCTAGCTCTAGCAAGCAACACTGAACCCCTTAAGACTGAACACAGACTACTTCTTCTACCTCTCTCTCATGGTTATTCATGGTACCAACGATTACCGCTCACATTCTCCAAAAATATGCTCTTTACAAAGTGATTTATTATTATTATTACAGGATTAATTAATACAAACATTAATTAACAACAACATCTTATCGTATTCCTGTTATCCTCCGCCAAGCCTCTTTATCCAGCGCTTCTTTCTTGTCGATGCCGCGGTGTTCCATCACTCCATTTATCTGGTCTGTCCAAGAGCGTCGTGGTCTTCCGCTCTTATGTCTTCCGCGCTTACGTCTGCCAGGAGGTTTCTTTTGTGTCCCTGCCTCGTCGCCGCTTTTGTGTCCCAGCCCCGTCGTAGGTGTCGGTGGCCGAGTGGAACGAGACCGACACAGTAACAAAGTTAGCACGCCGGTGCAGGTACGGAGGGGAGCAGCCAGAAACTACAAACACTAGAGTAAATTAGAAAGAGATATATATTGCACAGAATGTAACAATACTTAACTTTTACATAGTACTGCAGAATGTTGATACATAGTTGTTAGAGGCCTGCCTAGTGCCTGTACAATAGCAAAGTCTTCACTGGTGCCTATCAGATTCCGAAGGTCTTAACTGGTTGCTAACTCAATCCCAAGTGACCGATGTCTTTCCGTGGTGGCCACGAGCGGGGTTGCAGCAGAGGGCGCTCGTGGCTGTCCTGAGAACGCCGCGCCGTGTGTGCATGGCGGCGCGCGGCGAAAGTAGGTGGCGCGCACTTTGTACTTGTGCGACACCACACCCCTCCCCCCCAAACCGCCGCGCCGTCGTGGCGTAGGGCTGAGGGCCACGGCGACGGCACTGGGAGGAGGGCCTGGGCGGGGGCGTTACTGGTGGGACGGGCGTCGTAGCAAAGGCTGGGATCGAGACGCCGTCCGCGCCCCGGCATCCGCCTTGCGATCCTCCAGGGAACCCACCGAAACCTGGGGAAGGGCGCACCCTGCCGCTCAGATTGACCAGGTCATCTTCTTCTGAGGTGCGTAGCCCAAGCTGGAGGGGCCCGCACGGTCCCGGAGTCCCTCTCGGTGACGCTTTCATCTGCGGCGGCGACAGCGGCGGCGACGACTGCGTCGGAGGTGCGTCCACCTCCATGGGTACGATCACGTAGTCCAGGGAAGCTGGACCCGGCGGCGAGCGATGTGGCTGTGCTCCCTGGCGGTGAACTGGGTCTGGAATCAAGAAACCGGAGACAGGATCGCGCGGCCTATGCAGACGCAATTGGTTTGCGTGGCGCCGCAGCTCCGACCCTGTGGAAGAACGTACAACATACATATTGCGACCGAGCACGCGCTGAATGGTGCCCGGCGTCCATCTTGTCTTGTTGCCAGCAAACACCCTGTACAGCACCGGCGTAGAAACCTGAAAACGCGTAGCGCCATACGAACCGACTCGGTGCGTGGGAGGCTGCAGCAGGTGAAGGAGAGTGCGGTGACGGCGGCCGTGTAGCAGCTCGGCAGGAGACGGGCCGTCACGTGGCATGCACCGATACGTAGACAGGAAAATTTGAAGAGCTTTCTGCCTGGAGTGCTGACCTTTCATCTTCTCCATGTGAGACTTGAATGTTCGAACGAAACGTTCTGCTTCACCATTGGACTGAGGGTGAAAAGGTGCAGTGGTAACATGCTGAATGCCATTCACACGACAAAACTGTTGAAATTCCGCACTAACAAACTGAGGTCCATTGTCACTGACGATAGTTTCAGGCAAGCCTTCGATGCAAAACACTGATGTTAAGGCACTGATTGTACTAGAAGCTGTCGTTGAGTTCATGGCAATCACAAAAGGAAACTTGCTGAAAGCGTCTACAACAATTAACCAGCGCGTATTCCAGAAAGGTCCGGCAAAGTCAATGTGTAAACGTTGCCATGGTCCCTTGGGGCGTGGCCAGTCTGAGAAACGTTGCGAAGGAGCCGCCTGATGCTCCGCACAAACAGTACACTGTGACGTCATGCTCTCTATCTGAGCGTCCATACCAACCCATGTACAATGACGTCTGGCCAGTTGCTTTGTCCTAACAATGCCCCAATGTCCTTGATGCAGGAGGCGTAACACTTCTCGTTGCAGGGAACGAGGAACAATCACTCTTGCTTGGTCGTTGTCGGTATGCAACAACAGAACATCCTGACTTAAAGATAATGCATGACGTTGTGCAAAATAACGTCGAACCAGAGGCCGATCAATGTCTTTGGCTCTGGCAGGCCACCCTGAGCGAACAAAACGTGCTACCACACTTAGGTCTGCATCCGCAGCTGTTTCCTGTGCAACCCGACGAGAGTTCAAAGGAAAGTCTGCGACAGCGGAAGCATCTCTGGAGTCTATCTGACAACATGCCATTGCTGAAGAATCAGATGATACATCCTGGCCAACCGGAAGTCGGGAAAGTGTGTCCGCGTTAGCATGTTTAGTGGTAGGTCGGTACAAAATCTCATACTGATAATTAGACAATATCAAGGACCATCTCTGAAGCTTTTGTGCCGTACGTGGCGGAATCGGCTTTGTGGGTGAGAACAACGACGTGAGAGGCTTGTGGTCTGTCAACAAATAGAATTTTCTGCCATAGAGATAATGATGAAACTTTGTGACGCCGTAAATGATTGCTAAGGCCTCCTTTTCTATCTGACTGTAATTCTGTTGCGTCGGCGTCAGTAGCTTGGATGCAAAGGCAATAGGACGATCGTGACATCCAATACGATGCGACAGAACGCAACCCAGACCATACGACGAGGCGTCAACTGCTAACACTACAGGATTCTGTGGGTCAAAGGGAATCAAACATGCATCACTGAGTAGTGCAGACTTTAGTTTGTCAAAGGCAACCTGACAATCTTTAGACCATACAAAAGGAACATTCTTCCTACGTAAGTGATGCAGTGGAGCTGCAATCTGAGAGGCATTGGGAATAAATCTGAAATAATAGTTAAGCTTTCCCATCACTGCTTGCAATTCATGCACATTCTTAGGAGGAGGCAAGTCTTTGATTGCTCGAAGATGTGACTGTAAGGGATGAATTCCTTGGGCATTAATCACCTGGCCTAGGTACTCTATTTCAGTTTGAAAAAACGAACACTTTGCTTTATTGCAACGTAGACCTGCTGCAGTCAAAACTTTGAAAAGGCACTCCAGGTTTGCTAAATGTTCTTCAACTGTACGTCCGGATACCACAATATCATCTAAGTAGTTCGAACAACACGGTACAGAAACTGTCAGCTGTTCCAAAAAGCGCTGAAAAATAGCGGGAGCGGAAGAACTGCCAAAGGGTAGGCGTTGAAATTGAAAAAGGCCCATGTGAGTATTAATGACGAAAAACTTTTTTGACTCGTCATCAAGTGGAATCTGTAAGTATGCCTCTGCTAAATCAATCTTGGAAAAGAAGCGAGACTGTCCTAATTTGTCCATCAGTTCCTCAGGTCTGGGCAGAGGGTAAGTGTCTACAATTGTTTGACTGTTCACTGTTGATTTGAAGTCCGCACAGAGACGAAGTTTTCCTGACGGTTTGGGTATAATTACTATAGGCGAGGCCCACTGACTCGCAGAAACAGGAGAAATCACCCCACTATCTTGCCAACGTTTAAGTTCTTCGGCAACTGTATCACGCAAGGCGATAGGCACTGGTCTAGCTTTACGAAATTTTGGAACTGCAGATTCTTTTAAAGTTACATGTGCCACGAAGTCTTTGCACAACCAAGTTCCGGCGAAAACAAATCACTGTATTTGTCACACAATGCATTGATTTTATCCTGAGGCACTATTGACGAAATTTGAAGCACATCTCTTTGAATTGATAAACCAAACAAGTCAAAAGCATCTAGTCCAAAAATGTTCTGTGTCGATTTGGCCTGAAGAACTACAAAAGCAACTGTTTTTGTTACACCTTGAAAAGAGGCGGGCAGGCTACACATTCCTAGCACGGGAATATTTTGACCTGTGTACGCTGTTAACACTTGTTGACACGGCGAAAATTTTGGCGAACCCAGAAGTTCATATGTGTCTTTATTTATTAATGTAACAGCGGAACCAGTATCAAGCTGAAATTGCACAGTCTCATTTTCTATAGAGAGAGTAACAAACAGCTTGTGCTTCTGGCCCACGACCGGTGCGCGAATGTGGGCAACGTCTAATACATATTGTTTTCTGCGCTTGCGCGGGTTGCATGCGGTAGGAAGCGGCGCATACTCGGCACACAGCGGATTAACCACACTGTCACTAGATGACACTACCGCCGGATCGGCGTCCGCGCAATGCGAGGCTACTGCACTAAAATTACTTTCAGTATCTACAACAAGTCTACTGTCACTAGCTACACAGTACTGGGCACTATTACAAGGAGCAGTTGCAGAAGGCACTATTTTCATTACAGGAATGCACTGTTCATAGTCATTTTGCTTGTCCCGAACCCGTTTCCGTTGCACTGTTATACGCGCTCGTTGGCGCTTGCTACGTGGTGCACTATATAGTTTTGCCATAGGCGCAGAAGAACTTTCTTGCAATTGAGAACCAAGCAAAGCACTGTTCAATTCCACAGCCCGTATAACATTTACAGAATGAACTGTTCTCGCACAGGTTGCGTTGCGACTAGGGCAATGAGCACGCTTGTGGCGAGACACACACTGGGGGCAAGATTTACGTACATTTTTCTGAAATGAGCGTTGGCGCCCGTTATTCAAATCACTGTTTCTAACACGACGGGGTGACCTTTGTGTCGCACTTTTACACTGGCTACTGTTCACTGTCTGTTCAGCACGGCCTGTACTATTGTAAGAATCACTAGTGCTACACTGAGAACTACGGCTAGGAAAGCGTCCGTTGCAGCGCACTGAATTAACACTGTGGCTTTGCATTTCTACATCTGCTAAGTCAAAAGTATCATGCGCTTCAATAAGCTGCAGTACATTGTCTAATGAGGGGTCAGACTGTTTCAGAATTGCTGCTCTAATTCTGGGGTCCTGAATATTCTGCGTAATCGCATCCCTCAACATCATGTCACTATACGAAAGTCCACAAGAGCAAGTAAATTTACATTGGCGGGTTAAGCCCTTCAATTCCGTAATCCACTCTTGGTGTGACTTCTGCGGTAATTTTTTAAGTCTGAAAAATCGGTACCGTGCAGCGGCTACAAGAACTTTTCTCTCATAATGAGCATTCAGTGCATCTACAATTTGTTCAAAGTCTACATCACGAGGAGATGCGAGAGGGAAAAGTTTTTGCAATAGTACGAAGGTCTGGGGGCCCACAATCGATAAGAAAAGGTTCTTCACTCTCTGACCTGTAATTTGATGAGCCGCGACGAGTTCTTGAAACTGTGCGAAGTAGCCGCTCCATTCTTCCTCACGTTCGTTGTACTGGCGGAACGTAGGGAGCGGTACAGCGGCAGGTGTGGGCTGCTGATGTGACAGCTGTTGTTGTTGGTGAGCAGCCTGTGCCGTCAACTGCGACACGGCCTGCAGTAGTTGAGTGATTTGCGCCGTCTGTAACTGAATAATTTCCATTAAGTTTGGGTTCGGGGTAGTGGCCATGCTGACCGATTAGGCGCCGCGCATACAAGTAAATTATAACAAAACACAAATACAAGATAAATGAGGTCGCTCTGCAACAAAAAAGTCCACAAAACACGTAACAAAATATCTTCCCCCAAAATTCTTATAATAAGGGTGGGTGGGCGGGAGCAATATCTGCGTGCTCCGACTGCTGCTGTCTGGCTGCTGCAAGAGGGCTGGTCCAAGGTACGTCTATCACTCCTCGTCGCCACTTTTGTGTCCCTGCCTCGTCGCCGCTTTTGTGTCCCAGCCCCGTCGTAGGTGTCGGTGGCCGAGTGGAACGAGACCGACACAGTAACAAAGTTAGCACGCCGGTGCAGGTATGGAGGGGAGCAGCCAGAAACTACAAACACTAGAGTAAATTAGAAAGAGATATATATTGCACAGAATGTAACAATACTTAACTTTTACATAGTACTGCAGAATGTTGATACATAGTTGTTAGAGGCCTGCCTAGTGCCTGTACAATAGCAAAGTCTTCACTGGTGCCTATCAGATTCCGAAGGTCTTAACTGGTTGCTAACTCAATCCCAAGTGACCGATGTCTTTCCGTGGTGGCCACGAGCGGGGTTGCAGCAGAGGGCGCTCGTGGCTGTCCTGAGAACGCCGCGCCGTGTGTGCATGGCGGCGCGCGGCGAAAGTAGGTGGCGCGCACTTTGTACTTGTGCGACACCACAGTTTCCATTCGTAAACTTTCTTAGGCCACCGATGATCTGGCATTCTCACCGTATGTCCGTACCATTTCAGTGATTTTCTTTCAATTCCGTCTATCACTGTATCATTTGCCTTCATTCTAGCTCTTACTTCATCATTAGTTTTTCTTTCGATTCTTGATATTCTGACACTCCTAACGCAAATAGTCCATTTCCACAGCTATTAGTCTTCTTTTGAGATCCGCGTTTAATATCCATAGGTCTGATCCATAGCATAGCACTGATTCAACCATTATCTTACCTATTCTTTTCTTATTATTGTTGGAAATATTCTTATCCCACCAAAAAGAATTCAAACACCCTAACACCTTTCTGCTTTGCTTTATTCTGTATTTTACTTCTGTGTGGCCCAATCCATTTTTATCAATATGTGCCCCGAGATATTTAAATTTCTCTACCTGTCTCATAACAGCTTCGTCATTGATGTTTACTTCAAATTTAGCATCACTATTCACCACCAGATACTCTGTTTTTGTTAGACTCATTTGTAGCCCCCAGTTGTTGTATTCGTGATGTAATCGTCGTATCATGAAGTCAAGGTCATAATCATCTTGCGCTATAATAGCTTGATCGTCAGCAAAACTTAATGAAAATATCTGTACATTGTTGACTGTGATTCCCATTCCTCTGCAGCTGTTCTTCCAATTTCGGAGAGCCACTTCTACATATAAATTGAATAAGATGGGTGACATGCTGCAACCTTGTCTTAAACCTTTAGTGACATTGATGGGTTCTGATAACTTTGAACCTCGTTTAATCTGTAACACATTATTTCTGTACATTTCAATAATAATTTGTAAAAGGTGATCATCCATACCTATACCTTTCATGGCTTCCCACAGCTTGGATCTAGGGACTGTATCGTAAGCTTTTCCTAAATCTACAAAGGCAATGTGTAGCTCCTTCCCTACTGCTATAAATTTCTCCATTAGTTGTTGTAAAATAAATAGGTTATCTGTACATGATCTGTTCTGCCTAAAACTGCTCTGGTCTTCCCCAATATGGTGGCCCACATTTTGTCTAATTTTTTCAAACATTATCTTGCCAAATAAGCGGCTCATTGAACAGTTGACACTAATGCCTCTATAGCAGTTTGGATCTTTTCTATTCCCTTTTTTGAAAATAGAAACCATATACGACTTTTTACATTCTGAGGGAATTTCAACCCTTGTACAACAGTTGTTCATCAGGCAGGCTATTCGCTTCTTCAGATATCTTCCTCCAGCCTTCAATAATTCAACAGGAATGTTTCCTGGACCAGGTGATCGGCCATTCTTCATTTTATTTAATGCACAATTCACTTCCTCCGTTGTAATGTATATAGTTAGATCATTTACTTCCATCTTCTTTTCATTCCCTTGCGTGTAATATGGCCTATCCTCAGTTAAAAGGCTTGCATAATGCTTTTTCCATTCCTTTAAGGGGATTAGGTTGTCTACTGCTTTATTTACTTGTGTTTGCTTCATACCGGTAATTGTCCTCCATATTTCTGTTGTTTCTGATCCACCTATTAGACTCTCAATTTCAATACATTTCTGTTCCCACATCTTGTTCTTTTCTAATTTAATTCTGTTTCTTAATTGGTTATTTGTTGTCTGGTAGTTTTGCCTGTCTTGTTGTGATTTAGTTGATAACCATTTTTTGCAGAGATCCTTCTTTTCCCTAATCAACATCTTCAGGTCATCAGTCATCCATGGAGGATCCCGCTTACCTAGACTCTTACTTTCAGTCCCTAATACCTCTAGATAAATTTTTGTAAGCACTTTTTTAATATTTTCATATTCTACTTCAACTTTGTAATCTTCTGGAATCGCTTTTAGTTCATTTTCTAATCTACGTTGAAATAAATCCTTGATACTGGAATGCTTCAGGAGGAATAGCTTATACCTTGCCTTCTCTAATGTCCCATGATTGCTGTGGTCGGCCACTTGTCGAGTTGTTGGTGGTTTTCTCCTAAACGGGTAAGTCAACTTAGCTAAAAGTAAGTAGTGATCAGACCCACAGTTGGCTCCCCTCTGACTCTACAGTCTTGAACTACCATTTTTGGCCGTTGCTTGGTAATGATGTAATCAATTATTGATTTCTGCTTCAATGATGGTATCTCCCATGTATATCGGTGGATATCATTATGTGAATAGTGTGTATTCAGAATTTTCAAGTCATATTGGTTACAGAATTCTACAAGATTTTCTCCAGAACTATTAATGACTTTTTCTCCATACCTTCCTACTACTGCATCATTTACTTGTGAGCCAACCCTCGCATTGAAATCTCCTGCTATTATTACTTCTTGGTGATTTTTGACTTGGTTGAGTAGATGGTCTAATTTCTGGTAGAAATGGTCTTTTTTTTGCTGTGCCACATCATCGTTTGGTGCATACACCCCTATTATAACTGTTTCAATGCCATATAACTTGATGGTAACAGTGGCAATACTTTCACATATAAATGCATAGTCCTTGACGTAAGATCCCAGAGCTTTGTTGATTAGAAAGGAAACGCCTGCTTTTGCTCGTTTATGTACCTCAACTCCGGACCAGAAATGGATGAATTTTCCAAATTTCTCATTCCCTTGTCCCTTCTTTTTTTTCTGACAGAATTATTATGTCCACCTTCAGTCGACTAATTTCATTCTCTCGTTTGGTATGTTTATTTGTCAGGCTTTGAACGTTCCATGTACCAACTCTCAATGTCCTTTTCCTTGCCAATAATTGTCGTAAAGAGTTTCCATCCGATTTCCGAGGCTCCACTTCAGATTATCGAGCTCGTAGACGTTTTTATGGACAATGGGGCGCTGACCCAATGATCCAACCCCCCAACTTGGAGGACCAGGATTTGATATCAGGGTTTACTTCCCTAGGAGGGTTGGCTTCACCTCGCCTATAGAGACCCCCCTTCCCTAGGTGGGACACATTTCGTCTGGCTCCTCCGTTGAGGCCTGTCCGGGTTGGGTGACCCTGGCAGTAGCTACGCTACCGCCGGCATAGCCCTCAAGCAAACCCTCCCGCCCGGTACTGAAGGTACCTACGATAAGGCAGCGTCCCTTGGGAGGGACAAAGTGATCAAAGCATTTATTAGCAGTGGTAACCCTTCAGTACAGCAACAAGCTCGTTTTCAGTGGTGTAGGACAAGTTCAGCCTGGAATCTCATTGGAGGCAGCAGAACTGCCTGCAGTGGTGAGGCCGGCCGCGGTGGCCGAGGGGACTGAGGCGCTTCAGTCACGGTCTGCACGGCCACTACGGTCGGGGGTTCGAATCCCCCTCGGGCATGGATATTTGTGCCGTCCTTAGTCTTAGTTAGTTCATAAGTAGTTTGTAAGTTTAGGGACTGATGACCCCGTAGTTAAGTCCCATAAGATTTACAAACATTTGAACATTTTGCAGTGGTGACTCCCACTTCGATATATGCGCCGACCACCAGTTGCGGGATGTCTGGGGACGTCCAGACAGGGCTTTGGGGTTCGAACCTGACTGTCCCCGCCATTCCGTACCACAACCGGGATCTACGGCCGTGGGTGCCACTTCGCTTCATCACATCGCAGGGGCCGTTCGCTCTCCATCCGCGTCAGTCTTATAACGCAGCGCTCACGTTCGCAGTATTCTACTCTATTCTGTTGCCTTTCATGTAGGGATGCAAACGATACATCGATGTTTTGAAAACATCGTTGTTTCGTCCATAAACATCGAAGTTAACATCGATGTTTCGAACAGCGATATATCGCCGATGCATCGACGACAGAAGTCCAAAACTATCGACATCGTTCAACAATTGATTGGCAACTCCATTATTACTTTATTAGTTGCTCAGCCAGCGTCATCTCATGGTCCAGTCAAATTAGGGTTTCACCTCGGAATGAGAGGTAACAAGCTGAATATTTGCATAAACCTTTGTTTTGGCATTCTAAATGATGTGTCAAAAGTCGCATAAAATCTCGTGTCCGCGTCTTAATATATTAAAGGTCAAAGGTCACGAAAATCAGTTTTCGCAAATATCTCGCTTCCTATGCGTTAAATGGTATTTGCATCTCAGATAAAAGTTGTAGAGCATGAAATTCTCTATAATTTTTGTTTTAAAATTTTTTTGTGTGCAATTCATCGTTTTTTAGATAGAGCGCACAGGTCACAGCGCTCAGACATATAAGACGTAATGCAAGTCAACCGCGAATCCCAGTCAATGGTAGGTTGTTTAAAGTTAATAAATCATTGCAACAATTACAACAACAAACCTTCATTCTTTATGAATTGTGTTCAATATTCCTTAATATTATTCATAAATCAAAAAGATTTGTTTAATAATATTTACTTATTTCTTAAAATTCTACAGTTATGAAGGCAAATACTCCAAGTATATTTTAATTATATTCTAATATATCTTAATTGTA
This sequence comes from Locusta migratoria, assembly GCA_026315105.1. NCBI lineage: Eukaryota > Metazoa > Arthropoda > Insecta > Orthoptera > Acrididae > Locusta > Locusta migratoria. The sequence goes on from CM048746.1 coordinate 661,856,939, forward strand.
TTCTTTTCTACATGAAACATAATGAAGATATATTAGAAGATAATTAAAATATACTTGAAGTATTTGGCTTCATAACTTAATAATTTCAAGAAATAAGTAAATATTATTAAACAAATCTTTTTGATTTATGAATAATATTAAGAAATATTGAACACGATTCATAAAGAATGAAGGTTTGTTATTGTAATTGTTGCAATGATTTATTAACTTTAAACAACCTACCATTGACTGGGATTCGCGGTTGACTTGCATTACGTCTTATATGTCTGAGCGCTGTGACCTGTGCGCTCTATCTAAAAAACGATGAATTGCACAAAAAAAATTTTTAAAACAAAAATTGTAGAGAATTTCATGCTCTACAACTTTTATCTGAGATGCAAATACCATTTAACGCATAGGAAGCGAGATGTTTGCGAAAAACTGATTTTCGTGACCTTTGACCTTTAATATCTTAAGACTCGGACACGAGATTTTATGAGACTTTTGACACATCATTTAGAATGCCAAAACAAAGGTTTATGCAAATATTCAGCTTGTTACCTCTCATTCCGAGATTGACGCCTTTTTTCGGCTTATTTGACTGGTCCGGTGAAATATGAAACACTCTGATGATTAATGAGATGTTTGTCCATCACGGGCTACTGGCATTTCTGAAAGTTCACCCTCCAACATCAGTGGAATCGAATCTTTGACAGTGTTGCCCAGTCAGACTGATATCGTACTGTCAAAACGTCAGTTAGAACATCAAACAAAAGTCGACAAAAAATCCGAGACAAACGCCAACAAGCCAAGTATAACATAGATTTTCATTTCAGCAAGGTACATGATTTAATAAACGTCATTGATGAATATTCATTTTAAAAATACATTATTAAGTAATAACTGAAATATGCATAATGTTTAATTTTCTCCACGTCGACAGCTAAGAAAAATACGTCAATAAAACACAAGCTATTTCGCATGTAATAAACAAATCGATGTAAATCCCAAGTAAAATCAGCGCAACAGGTAGCTAAACCTTATTCCCAACTTCTTTTTCATTTTAATCTGCCATTTCGCTGTGTATTCGTAGCCTAGTGAAAGAACATAAATAAGGCAGATACTTTCTGGCAACACAGCTTCAAAATGTTCAAATGTTTGTAAATCTTATTGGACCAAACTGCGTGGTCATCAGTCCGTAGCTTACAAACTACTTAAACCTAGGTAAACTAACCTAAGGACAACACGCACACCCATGCCCCAGGGAGGACTTGAACCTCCACGGCGAGCAACCGCGCGCTCCGCAGCGAGACGCTTTAAACACAGCTTCATTTCAGTGTGTTTTCCTAATATTTCTTAAACGTATGGAAACATCGGAAAAACATCGATGTATCGTTTTTCAGAACGATGTTTTTTAACATCGATATATCCCCGCAGTAACATCGATGTCTGAGCATCGATGTTTTTATCAACGATGTTGCATCCCCACTTTCATGCCGAGCCATCCAGGGCTCACATTTCAGGAAGGTAATGCCCGCCTGCACAAGGGCCTAGTGTCTTCTTTCTTGCAAAACCCTATGTTGGCCAAGCAAGGTCGTTGAGCCGTGTTGCAAGCTCGATACCTCGTGACTAAAGGCTAGTTTACACGACGACACTACGTTTCATGAAACTGCGCTACTGGCCATTGCGCATGCGCGGCAGGCGTTCGCGCAACTCGTTGGCGAAACTAAACAGTTTCGGCACCTTCCAACTTTGGTGAAACTGATTGCGCGTGTTTATAGGTTAGGTTATAAACAAAACAGAACAAAACACAGCATAAAAGGGCGAATGGAAGAAATAATTCGGTTTTTGAACAAATATCCGATGAACATGTGTTTGTGCGATTTTAAGCAGCGGCGTGTTAGTGCTGTTAAAGCAATTATTCGTGAATTAAATATTGATGGGTTGACGACTAGTGAATTGAAGACTGAAATTCATTCAATTCCAAATACTTATACAAACGAACTATGACAATTGTGGATTGCGAAACACGGTACAGGTACTGCAGAGACGAATGTTGTCTACTTGACAAGAAACGTAATGCAATTTGCAATTTCAGTTCTGGTAACAATGCTTCACGCATAACAGTATCTTGTTTCTTTATTGCATTACTAACTCTGTTTAAAAGAAACGTAAACTGCTCTATTGACATTCGAAGCTGATTAAAATAGCTTCTAGTGTCTTCAATTACAATTACAATTTCTTTCCAGCAAGGTCGCTAAGCAACCGAGCTGAGGTCTTTTTTTTTTTTTCTTTTTTTTTTTTTTTTTTTTTTTTTAAATCACACTCAAACACGTTTTTAATTCTTTTTTATGTTTAGTCTTATGCAGTGACTTCACACGGAGATGCAATACCTCCGCCACAACTCTTACAGCTACCAAAACGTTCATTTTACGGCGACTACGGCATTCACAAAACAATGAAACAGAAGTGTATAGTATTGACGGCGTGTCTACAGACCAGTTGCGCACAATTCACTTCATGAAACGAGTGTCGCAACCTAGTGTCGTCGTGTAGACTAGCCTTAAAGTAGACACTAGGTTGCGAAACTCGTTGCATGAAATTAATTGCGCGCAACTACTTTCATCTATGTTTGTATACAGGGCACCAATACTACACACTTCAGTTTCGTTGTTTTGTGAATGCCGTAGTCGCCGTAAAATGAACGTTTTGGTAGCTGTAAGAGTTGTGGCGGATTATTGCTTGTCTGTGTGAAGTAGCTGCATAAGACTAAACATAAAAAGAATAAGAAACGTGTTTGGGCTCGTGACTGGATTATAAAAAGACGTCAGCTCGGTTGCTCAGCGACCTTGCTGAAAGAAATTGTGACCGAAGATCCTAGAAGTTATTTTAATCAACTTAGAATGTCACCAAAGCAGTTAACATTCTTTTTAAACAGCGTTAGTAATACAATAAAGAGACAAGTTACTGTTATGCATGAAGCATTTTTACCAGAACTGAAATTACAAATTGCATTTACGTTTCTTGTCAAGTAGTTATTCGTCTCTGCAGTACCTGTACCGTGTTCCGAAATCTGAAATTGCCGTACTTAGTTTGTATAGGTATTTCGAATTGGATGTATTTTAGTCTACAATTTATTAATCGTCAACCCATCAATATTTAATTTCACGAATAATTGCTTGAAGAGCACTAACACTCTGTTAAAATAGCACAAATACCTACGCATCGCACATAATGTTAAAAAGCCGAATTATTTCTTCCGTTTGCCCTTTATGTTGTTCTGGATTGGTTATAACCTAACCTAAAAACACGCAGAATCAGTTTCGCCAAAGATGGAGGTGTGGAAACTGTTAGTTTCGCCAACGAGTTGCGCGAACGCTTGCCGCGCATGCGCACTGGCTAGTAGCGCAGTTTCGTGAAACATACACTACGTTTCCTGTAACACATCTTCCGGAAGACGAAAACCGATTTTCGTAAACCGTTTTTCGCTGTCGTGTTTACATGGCACAGCCTGAATCGGATTTCCTAATCCACTTAAAATGGCGGCTGAAAAACAGCTGATTCAGTCCCCGATTTAGTCAGCATAATCGCTATTTTTCTGTACTTAAATACACAGATTCATGCTCACTCTAATATTAATACTTTTATTTCACATTAGAAAATATCACTCTGACCATATATGCCGAAAATTCTTACCGAAAAAAATACAATCTGACAAGCCAAGAACGCTTCAAAAACGGATACGTTTACATGTGCACGAAAATCGATTGTGGAACTGGAAAACCGCTTTAGAGAAGTGGATTTCCAGAATCGATTTTGGAGCCCATGTAAACGGGGTGCTAGTGTCGTCGTATAAACTAGCCTTAACTTTAAAGTATCTCAGGTGCTACGCCAGAGGTCCTCTTTGGTTTGTTTTGAATCCGGCTGGCAGTGACGCGAAGGAAGTTGTTGGACGGTCGAGGGGGAAGAGGCGCACTGGTGGCTCGGTTGGATTGCAAGGCGGCTCCGTACGCGGAGACGTTCTCGAGCTGCGTGGCCGAGCAACAGGAAAACAGCGGGGAAGCGTCGAGCTGGGCGTTCCTACAGGGGCGACGAGCCACTACAAGACGTGGGGCCCAGGACAACTTCTGCTCTCCAGATCTCGCTGGGGCTGCGGGTTCTACCAAAAGACGGAGTATCGCTGCCTTTGGACTTGATAAAGACTGTCTGAGCGCCCTAATTACCCTCGTGCTTTGGTGATTTTTCACAGAGCCAGCCAGTGGGGTGTTCAGGACAGTTAAAGCTATTCCACGCGTTCTGTTTGGTCTGTCGTGGGGAGCACTTTCTTCGATTCGTGTCCGCTTTGCTCAAATAGTGCGTTCTTGGCCTGTTTATGTCGGCCTAGCAACGCTACGCCCCGTCATCCTCTTGGATGCAACTTTTTTCCTTTTGTATTTTATTGCCGTGCGATGTTTCCCTGTTAATAAAACTTACGTTCGGGCTAGTGCACCCATTGTAACTTTGGTAAAGGTTTCGTACGTGTAGGCATAATTTCTCCATACTTAATTACGACATACCTTACCTTAAAATACATGTTTTGCAAATGTCTTTCAAGCGCCGCTACATTTACGTTCCCAGCTTTCGTAATATTAAAGTATAAATACAAAATCCACCAAATACGGCACATTTGCTTCCGATCGCCTGAATTGGAGGTTGCGCAACGCGATGCTCATTTGTTGCAGGCCACGTGATTTTGTGGCTAGCGAATCACAACACAAAGAAGAGTATCGTCGTCAGCCAATGGTAACCAAACCTCACCGCCGCACAACATGCAAATAAGAATTTTTGACGTTGGAAATTAAATTTGCGGTAATGTTTTTATACACGAAACCGCGCAATGTTTACGAAATATGAAAATTAACGTGTTATAATGAAGTTTCGATTATTTTATTTTCGAAATCACTTGATTACACTTTCAGACAGACGATAAAATAAATAAAACATGCTATGCCTGCTGTATGGTTGACATGTTCTTGTATGTACCCTTGTCCAGAGGAGGACAGGGGGTCTCAGTTTGTTTTACCCCGCCTCGGGCCTCCGACAGCCTTGGTCCGCCACTGGCCGGAAGACACTGTTAATAGTCATTTCTTACAGGCACGACATCGTGTTCAAACTATTACGTATAAATTCTGATTCTAAATATTAATCTGTGGTACAATACTTTGTTCAAAAGGAAGTTATCCTTCAAAGATTTACTGATTGCCCCTTTTACTTAATTATTTGTAAAGCTTTATAATGATTTTGCAGCCAAGATCGCATTTTTCATTTATTATGTTACCGGTTTCGGCGTGCTCGACGCCATCTTCAGCCCTGTCGTAATTTACATAACTTCACGACATTTTTTTATATACTAAAAGAGTACATCCAGGTTGAAGCATCACCAAACATAAAATTTTATAAAAAATGTCGTGAAGTTATGTAAATTACGACAGGTCTGAAGATGGCGTCGAGCACGCCGAAACCGGTAACATAATAAATGAAAAATGCGATCTTGGCAGCAAAATCATTATTAAACAATTATAGACCGCCCAATCGAACAATGAGTTCCTTATATATATAAAGCTGTTTGCAAATGTTTGGCCAACTTTAGACTGAAGGTGTTTACTATTTATGTGGTAGAAACTTAAATCAATCCTGAGCAATTAACTTTTGTAACCTTGCTTGAAAGCTTCGCTCTTTTTTTATGTTCCAAATGAAGCAGAAGTATGTTAAAAATATATTTGAATCTTAGTTTGCTGGTGCAGAAATTATATTTTATCCTCCATTAAATTATATGAAGCTTTAAACGAATAATGCTCAATTTTTCCCCTTTTCTGGTTCAGTCCTTCCTACTGTGTTGAACCGATGACACGTTAACGTCGTGTACCAGTCGTCAGATATGTCCTCAAGTGAGAATGTTTTGATCCCTATGAATGAGTCCCTCAGACGTACTTTGACAGTCTAATACGCCGGCTGCATAGAATAAATCTGATATCCTTAAAGAGGACATCGAACAAATTTATTCAATTTAGAGCCTAATAACTGCATGCTTATGGGCTAGATGTGAGCCAACGCTTTATTAACTTGCTCAAATTGGGAAACTCTTTCTCTTGTATAAATTATCCAATTTTTCTGAAAACATAATAATTTATTTTGTGGCATTACGTCTTATCTGCCGATTTCCGTCGTAATGGATAATTACTTCGTAGTGAATCTTTTTCCTTATGGTCTATTTGCAAACAATAGCTTTTTTCTGAGTAAAACAACTCATTTTATTATCACAAATAGAGGGTGTCGAGGTAGTAGCGATGAATTTAAGTTTTGCGCCATTTTGTCATATGACTGTCAGCCGTGGTTTTTTCGTCTTTGTTTTCTCCGAACCTTTCCATTATTAGACTTGATAGCTTTTGTGTGTTGAGCATTGTTCTTCGATGTTTATTTTGTAAGGTACCTATATAAAGTAATTACACTCAATATATTTGTATTTCGCATTTTTTCTTTAAAAAAATCATGTGCATATTTCATTTTCTTCGATATTTCACTGTAATGTATCGTCTTTGGTTTATGCTACGAGTGACATCTGTTATTAGATGAGATGGCCGGCAGTGTTGGCTGCTCCACATAAAGAGAGAGATGATTGTGAATGGTGAAGTGGTGTAAATAACCATTCAGAAAGACATTGGAAGTTATCTGAAGGGAGACCTAAGGAGGCATTTTTTCTTTGTAGTTATTGGCATCATTGCGGCAGCGCAATTTTAATGCTAATTTTGGTTTCTAGTGTGTTTTTGTCAGAGGAAGCAATTTTGTAATTTAATTTCTGCCACCGCAGAATTTTTTGTCTCGAACTTTAAAGTTTGTTCTCTATAAAATTTATAAATCAATCCCACCAACAATTTCAGTCACTATTGTAGACACTTTGTCAGAATACAGTTTAATTCTGTTTAAATCATAAATTCGTTGCCCTCTTCTTTATTTATTTTTTACGTAGAAAGGTTTTTCTGCCTGAAATTGTCATTAGCCAGTGTTCCGTGATTGTGTCACACATTGTCAGAGTAGGTAATGTTTAACATGATTAGTCACAAGCATTGAACCTTTTTATAGTGAGTGTTAGTTTAAATTACGCACAGCGCTTCTACTGTCAGTGGAGGCGTTATCCGCGAGTTAAGTGCCAAAATATACACTGCCGAAACAAAAATGTTCGTCGACAAATTACCGTTTCATTTTCCTCCGTAACAGTAGGTTAATCTTATTCTGGTTCGTAAAAGATAGGATTTTCTTTCTGGTAACGGGAAGTCTGCTTTGTTTCAGCGAAGACGACGCGGGAATGGCCGTGTGCTCTAAGGCATCTTGCTGCGGAGACCGTAGCTTCTCCAAGTCGGAGGTTCCAGTCCTCCCTCGGGCGTGTGTGTGTGTGTGTGTGTTGTCCTTAGCGTAAGTTAACGTTGTTTGTGAGGCTACGGACTGATGCCACCGCAGTGTGAACATTTGAATTTTATTGTCACAGATTATTGTTAACCTTATCTCAACATTGTAGCGCAAGGCCTTACTTCAATACTGACAAGTTAATGAACAGACGTTTAGTTATACCCCACATTCATCATTGTATTGCTACTATATGATGTTTTTGTCTGAAATCTTTCAATTTTTTTTCATATAGCAGATGAAAATAGAGCAACGTATCCAAGTGATTAAAAAGATATTTTCAAAAACAGTGAAATTCCCACGGCAACCGTTGGCGAAGAATCGTGTGACACCTGCTCTTAGCGAATCATCAGTTCGGAAATTGATCCCGATGTTTCAGACAAAGGTTTCTGTTTCAAACGTTAAGAAAACAGGACGACCGCTTTCTGTTCGGACACAAGAAAACTTTACTCTCGTGTGTAATAATATAACCGTTAGCCACTGAAAACCGGTTCGCCGAGGAGCTGACCAAATGAATTTATCATCTTTTGAAATCCTTTCAAAAGATCAGAACATGCGGCGTTGAAGATTCAACTTTCACATCAGATGAATCCTGCAGATCACGGAAAAAGGAATTTGCCCAATGGGCCTTAGCCCAACAAGCGGAGAACGAGGACTTCACAAAAAGAATAATTTTCTCGGATGAGGGGGAACTGAAAAATTTGGGGTAATGTAGAGCTGCAGTCACTGTGAACTGCAGCCGTTACCGAAACGCTTTCAGTTTGGTTTTTCCCTCCTATTAACGAAAATAAAGAATACTGATTTCAGCAAGATGGTGCAATGTTTCGTACATCCCTTAATGAAAACTTTGCTCAAATTTCTGTTTGCATGGCGACCAGGAAAGACCTGCTACCCATACGATCTTACGACTTGACTTTTTGTGAGGATTTATAAAAACAAAAGTTTATGTGCGCAAACCAAAAACAACACACTCATTGAAGGATGAAAGTGAAACTGTTATTTACGGCATCCTACAAGATGCTTGTCAATGCGTCATCAAGGACTTCAATGAACGCATTGTTCTTTGCCGCGTGGCCTTAGGTGATCATACGGGGAATATAATTTTTCGTATTCGGAGAAGTTGTACAAATGTTCTTTAAAAAAAGAAAACATTACATTTTCAGTAAATTTTGTTCTTAATTCGTCTGTAGCACCATATTTCAAAAGCTTCTACCATCTCTTAGTGTGAACTCTTTATTGTCCACGTTTCATTCCCATACAATGCTACACCCAGACAAATGCTTTCAGAAATGACTTCCTAACATTTAAATTAATATTGGATGTTTCGCTTCTTTAGAAACGCTTTTCGTCCTATAGTCATTCAGCATTTCATATCTTTTTTACTTGGGCCATCATAAGTTATCTTGTTACCCAAATAACATAAGTCGTCTACTACTTTTATTGTCTTATTACCTAATCTAATTCCTTTAGCACCGCTTGATTTTATGACACTACATTCCATTACGCTCGTTTTACTCTTGTCAATGTTCAACTTATATATTCCTTTCAAGAAAGTATTCATTCCGTTTAATTGCTCTTCCAAGCCCTTTCCTGTCTCTGAGAGAATTACTATGTCGTCAGCAAACAGCAAGGTTTTTATTCCCTTTCCCTCGACTTTAATTTGCTCTATTCCCTCTCCAAATCTTACGGTGTGATGAGTAGCAAATATTAAATGAAAGTACAGAGACATATTTTGTCTCGATATATATCAAGAATATAGAAAAGAAGGAGAAGCAACGAATTAAATTTTTTCCACGTCCAGGATTCGAACGCGAGAACTCCTGCTTACTAAGCAAGCGCCTGTTGGAGAGCCTCAGCAACTTTGATATGTATTTATACAGGGGAATATGAGGCAGAATTGAAGTTTGTGTAGTGGAGGGAAACGTGCTTAAAGACAGTCTGAGCAATCGCCGTATCTGTTAGGTCACAGCGGCTTGGTGGGTCCAAGCTGGAAATTATGACAAAATAGTAGATTTTGTCGGCATGGCATGGGATGATGTTTTGAAGGAGATGTCTTCAGCGCCGGTGTAGTCTGGAGCCAAAGTCCAGTATTACAGTGGGCAATGAAAAAGTGCATATAAGCTGTGATTTGCTATAAAATACAGTGCTCATTGTGCATTGTAACTTTCTTTTTTTTTGTGCATAAATTTGCGTTTTTGTATTCCTTAGTTTCTTGTCGCAAGGAACTAAAGGGCTTCGGGCAAATAACTTCCATTTAAAATTGTGAATTTACCAATAGGAGCTCATAGAATTCAGGAGTTCGTCACAAATATGTGTTATAGAGGTATATTTCAGCATGTTGTTATTGTTAAATATTGCTGAAATGTGTGTTTGTATACGCCGAAGTGCGAGAGTTGGGAGTTTAAACGTAATAGTGAATAGTATTTTGAAAACTGTTGTGCCACACTGAAGAACAATGTGACAAGCTTTACATTATTGGGCCAGTCTGCATATCCCAGAAAGTGCCACAAAACTAAGACAATAAAATAATGCAAATGAAAATTATGAAGTTGCTTTGCTTTGTGCGCCATATAATGATAAACTGGGAATACGAATGTTAGGCAGTGGTTATTCATTGTGTTATATTTAAGTAGCCTGAAGAGGAATGCATGTGATAGTAAGTGATAAATTATCGTGCGTTCTTGGTATAAATTGTGGAGAGAGAGAGAGAGAGAGAGAGAGAGAGAGAGAGAGAGAGAGAGAGTGGATGAATGTGTGTTAGGAAGTTATTTTGTGACTTCATTGAAAATGAAAGAAGAGAACTGTTGTTGACAGTTGTTTTAAATTGATTTGTTTGCATGTTATGAGTTATAGGTTCATGGACCTATCGAATGTAATGAGTTTGTATGTACATATACCATCTGTAATCGAAATGCACATACCAGTTTTCCTGCTAAAAAAATTAACTTTTTTTGTGGATAAATGATTGTGAAGACTTCTGAGTGCGGCGAGCAAAGCTAATATTGTGTCATCAGTGAAGAGGAACACGTTGTGTGACGTCAGAAACGCTGTCTGAATGTCGCAGCTAACTTGTGTAAAAATATATTAGTGAAATGAACAGCAACAATTATCAAGTCAGAAACTGAGATTTGAATGAAGTGGCTTTGGTGTACTCTGTTTTTTTTTTCTTTATTTATGCAGTAAAGTATTTGTTCTAGAAAAAAAAGTGCTTATAGTGCTTTCCTAGTAAGCCGGAGGTCCGATTCCCAGCCGTGGCACAAATTTTAATTCATTGCCACACCTTCATTTCTATATCCTACAATGTCATTCATATAACTTTTTAAATTTTTGTTAGGTACCCTCTCCATTCCTGTGACATCTTTTTCTTCCTTAGCGTTTGTCCCACATGCTGGCGGGGTCCGATGCTTTGGCTCGTTGTCGTCATTTCCTGCGATCTTGTGCCTGGTGAGAGTGGAGACCTGAGGTCTTGAGGCCTTCATGCATGGTTTCAAGCCACCGCTGCCTCGGTCTTCCAACTAGCCGTTTCTCATTTACGTTTAAGTTAAAACCAGTTTTTGCCACTGTCGTTTCATCTGCCCTTAGGACATGCCCGTACCTCCAGTCCAGTGACGTTTACATCTACATCTACATCTACATCTACATCTACATCGATACTCTGCAAATCACATTTAAGTGCCTGGCAGAGGGTTCATTAACCACCTTCATAACTTTTCTCTACCGTTCCATTCTCTAATAGCGCGCGGGAAGAAAGAACACCTAAATCGTTCCGTTTTCGATCTGATTTCTCTTATTTTTATTGGGATGGTCATGTCTCCCTAAGTAGGTGGGTGCTAGCAAAATATTTTCACATTCAGAACTAAAAGTCGGTGATTGAAACTTCGCAAACAGATCACGCCGCAATGAATAACGTCTTTCTTTTAATGATTTCCACCCCAATTCGTGCAACATTTCCGTGACGCTTTCCCCCCCGTAACGTGATAAAACAAAACGAGCTGCCCTTCTCTGAACCTTCTCAATATCTTCCGTCAGTCCCACCTGGTGAGGGTCCCACAAGGGGCAACAGTACTCCAAGAGAGGACGCACAAGTGTGATGTAGGCAGTCTCTTTGGTGGAGCTGGTGCATCGTCTAAGCGTTCTGCCAATGAAACGTAACCTTTGGTTCGCCTTCCCCACAATATTTTCTATGTGTTCTCTCCAGTCAAAGTTGTTCGTAATTGTAACTCCTAGGTATTTGGTAGAATTTACGACCTTAAGGTTTGACTGATTTATTGCGTAATTGAAGTTCAGCGGATTTATTTTAGTGGTCATGTGTATTACTTCACACTTTTCTTTATTTAGTGTCAATTGCCAATTTTCGCACCAAGTAGAAATTTTGTCTAAATCGCTTTGCAGTTGCTTTTGATCCTCTGTTGACTTCACTAACCGATAAACGACAGCATCATCCGCGAACAGTCTAAGGGAGCTATTCAGATTATCTCCTAAATCGTTTATAAACACGAGGAAGAGTAGGGGACCAATAACGCTTCCCTGTGGAACGCCAGATATCACTTCTGTTTTACTCGATGACTTACCGTCAATTACAACGAACTGTGTCCTTTCTGATAGGAAATCGTGAATCCAATCGCACAATTGGGGAGATATTCCATAAGCATTCCATAAGCATTACCGGATATTGGTCACGGTATAAGGAGTACCTGCAGAATGCTGATGAGCCCGCCGCCCTCCGCGGTCCCCCCCCCCCCCCCCCCTGCAGCTTCAGCTGTGGCTGTCCCCCTGACCAGCCCAGGCCAGCCCAGCCCGCTGAGTGACGCTCGGTCGCTGGCTGTTGGCTGTTAGCCGCCGGCAGGCCTTGGCTGCTGTCGGCTGACCGGACCGCACGCAGGGCCTGGCTGCCTGGCTGGTCGCCTTGAGCGGCCACGCCCCCGCCTAGCTGGCACCGAGAGCGACTCTGCGCGCCAGCCGCCTCCGAGCTCAATGGAACACGTACAGTAGAACCCACTCCCAGCTGCAGCCGCCGCTGGGCACTACAGCCAGACAGGCTGCATTCCACTTCTGGAATCCCTAGCAGCAGTGCCGGCGCAAGTCCAAGTGCTGGCCCGTGCGAGTTGCTAAATTGACACCCCCCCCCCCCGTTTTTTTCTTTTTTACAAAATATTTGTGAGATTTTATTTAAACAAATCCGGAGGAAATGTCAGCAATCGATCGCAATTTTTAACTATGAATGGCAGTGGTTTTCCGTCTTTTGCAACTACATTAAAATGCGATTTTTTCACACCAGACGCGTTTCGTTTTATTGAATGTAAAACATCATCAGTGGTCTGAAATAATAGAAATCTACAGTTTGGTTTTTGTTTAGATCGAAAACAGTTCTTAAATGGACCCTGAAAAGTAGGCCTAATGTTTGGTACTTACGGAAATTTTGTCTTCTTTTCGCTTCACATCATGGGATGCCGGTCTGTTTAGTGCAATACCGCCGGTTCTTCATGCTGTGTCGTTTTCTCACTACTTTCACTGTCAGTGTTTCACTGTTTATAGTTGTTTTTCACAGATTAGAAGTGTTTGTTTTTGTTTTTACTGATTCTGCTCAGTGTGTTATTGGAGTGTTGCCAACCTCACAAATGTAGTTCTTTCTCTATGTTTTATAATAAAACAAAAACAAACACTTCTGATCTGTGAAAAACAACTATAAACAGTGAAACAGTGACAGTGAAAGTAGTGAGAAAACGACACAGCATGAAGAACCGGCGGTATTGCACTAAACAGACCGGCATCCCATGATGTGAAGCGAAAAGAAGACAAAATTTCCGTAAGTACCAAACATTAGGCCTACTTTTCAGGGTCCATTTAAGAACTATTTTCGATCTAAACAAAAACCAAACTGTAGATTTCTATTATTTCAGACCACTGATGATGTTTTACATTCAATAAAACGAAACGCGTCTGGTGTGAAAAAATCGCATTTTATTGTAGTTGCAAAAGACGGAAAATCACTGCCATTCATAGTTATGAAAGGAACTACGGACATTATGGCCACACAAACGAAGAATTGATCGCAATTTTTGTTTTTACTTTTCAGATCTACCTATGTTTCGGCCACTGAGTGGCCAGTCTCAAACCTTTTAATATCTGCTTACATCTAAACCGTCATGTTGACAGTTGCGTTCAGCTTGACGATATATCTGAAAACATAACTCAAAGCACTAAGAATACTCACACTGTGCCCGAAATCTATGTAGCTCTGGAAATAAAAACAAAAATTACGACTGTTTGTTGATATTCTCTACAAATTCTTACGAAACAGTCTCTGGGCACCAGCTCAAAAATGGACTCAAAGATGATTGAAGAAATCTAGCTGATTTCAATGAGCCTTATGAATTTACGAAAATGATCAAGTGTGAATGAAGTCTTATGGGACTTAATTGCTAAGGTCATCAGTCCCTAAGCTTACACACTGCTGCCGGCCGCGGTGGCCAAGGGGACTGCGGCGCGCCAGTCACAGTCTGCACGGCCACTACGGTCGGAGGTTCGAATCCCCCTTGGGCATGGATATTAGCTAGTTCATAAGTAGTTTGTAAGTTTAGGGACTGATGACCCCGTAGTTAAATCCCATAAGCTATACAAACATTTGAACATTTTACACACTACTCAACCCAACTTGTCCTAAGGACAAAAACACACACACCCATGCCCGAGGGAGGACTCGAACCTCCACCGGGACTAGCCGCACAGTCCATGACTGCAGCGCCTTAGACTACTCCCCTAATCTCGCGCGGCATGAAGTTACAGTTAACGTAAATAGACATTTTTCAATGGTTGTGAACAGATAATGTATTCAATGAAACACAGTGTACACTAAATAAATGTTGGCAAAGTGATTGTGTGTGAGTAGTATTGTTAAACAAAAGTGCCGGTCGGAGTTTAATTCTTATTCATGCGGGCGGAGAGAGGTGTTTCATGGCTCAAAATCGGAACGTCCGACTATCACTCAGAAACGGATAGCAAAAATTTTGAAAATTACATCGAAACCCACCTTATGCCAGGCTTACTACCAATGTCTTTATCTCTTGTAATTACTCGCAGCGTATTTGCCCATTCGGAATACTTCTAGCCAGTGTAGGTATTGGACATGTTTGACTGTAGTAATGTTCAACGACTTTTTTTCCATAATGCGGGAAGAATAAAACACTCGGAAATTGCCATTGAACGGCTTAGCAAAATTGCTTCAGGTTTAACACATAATCGCAATATCGAACATTGCATTCGAATTTCGAAATTAGATTTCGTCTTCTGCAAAATTAGTTGTGAGTAAACGCACGGCGCGTAACAGGCTGGCAGCGCTCCACTCACAAGAATATGGCTGTGGCGTGTACGCCAGACTTCTTGCCCGCCTCTGTTCCGCAGACGTAAACACGACGGTGCTGCCACAGCGGCGAGCAAGCAAGTAGTAGTCCTGCTCCCTCCCTTTGTTCAACATGGGCGGCCGGCAGGTAGTTGAGGCGCCATGCAACAGTTCCCGAAGCCGCTGCCTCCGAGGTTTGGATTCCAATCCCCTCTTGGGCATGAATGTTGAGTTTATATATATATATAATGGGGGAGCGACGGCAGATTTGCCGCCCCTCCCCCTCGGAAAGTGCCACACTGTGCGGGCACACGTTTCGCACGTGCCTTGCGCCGGCCCTGCCTAGCAAATAGTTGACTGGAGGAGCGTGGTTCCTTTCCGTGTTAAAAATCCCACATGCACAGTCATTTTGTAACTGGACTCTTGTAATACACTTTCGCATTCTCTGATAGTGATCAACGCATCATTTGGTGATGTATAGAACCTCCTCGAATACTTCACCTCAACAACTTCGTTCTCACAAAGTTAATCAATATAAAGGGTGTAAATTTTAAGTTGACAAACCAAAATAACTCGAAAAATAAGCTTCACACGAATAAATGTGTACACTACTGGCCATAAAACTTACTACACCAAGAAGAGATGCAGATGATAAACGGGTATTCATTGAACAAATACGAGGCGACAGAAAGTAAGGTCCGTTTCAATTTATCTCCGCTGCAGCGCTGCGATTGCAGTTCCGCACATGCGCTGTAGACGTTGTGTATCAAGGAGAAGAAAGTGTGCCATTTGGAGATCGCTGTCAGTTACTTACGCTTTGTTGTGCTTGTTTGAAATGTCGGCGTTGAATGAAAATCCCGCCGCCTGTGAAATCAAGTCGGTGATTCGGTTTCTGAATGCGAGGAAAGTGGAACCAACTGAAATTTATCGGCAAACTTGCGACGTTTACGCACCAAATGCGATGAGTGATTCGATGGTGAGAAGATGGGTCCGACAGTTCAATGGCGGGAGTGGTGATGTGCACGATGAAGAACGAAGTGGGCGTCCACCTTTGGTTACAGAAGAACTGGTTCACGCGATTGATGACAAGATCCAGGAAAACCGTAGGTTTACAATTAGTGCTCTCGCTATGGACGACGAGCTGATTTCTATGAAGAAGGGATAGAAAACCTGGTGCCAGGCTATGACAAATGCCTGCAAAATTTCGGCAGTTATGTGGAAAAGTAGTTTAAGAGTTGTAGAATTTTGTGCAATAAAAATTTCTTATGTATCTGTGTACAATTTCATTTTATTACCAAACGGAACTTACTTTCTGGACGCGACTCGTATATTATACTAGACCTGTCATGTATATACATTTTCACGCAGTTTGGGAGCATAGATCCTGTGAAATCAGTACCCAGAACAACCACCTCTGGCCGTAATAACGGCCTTGATACGCCTGGACCTTGAGTCAAACAGAGCTTGGATAGCATGTACAGGTACAGATGCCCATGCAGCTTCCACGCCATACCACAGTTCATCACGAGTAGTGACTGGCGTATTGTAACGAACCAGTTGCTCAGCCACCATTGACCATACGTTTCCAATTGGTGAGACATCTGGAGAATGTGCTGGCCAGGACAGCAGTCGAACATTTTCCGTATTCAGAAAGACCCGTACAGTACCTGAAACATGCGGTCGTGCGCTATCCTGCTAAAAATTGGGTTTCGCAGGAATCGAATGGAGTGTAGAGCCAAGGGTCATAACACTTCTGAAATGTAACGGCCACTGTTCAAAGTGCTGTCGATCCGGACAAGATGTGACTGAGACGTGCAACCAATAGCACCCCATACCATCATGCCGGGTGCTACAACAGTATGGCGATGACGAATACACATTCCCAATGTGCGTTCACCGCGATGTCGCCAAACACGGATTCGACCATCATGATGCTGTAAACATCCGGAAAAAAATGACGTTTTGCAATTCGTGCACCCAGGTTCGTCGTTGCGTACACCATCGCAGGCGATCCTGTCTGTGATGCAGCGTTAACGATAACCGCAGCCATGGTCTCCGAGCCGATAGTCCATGTGTTCAATACTGCATTTAAAATATGCTAATACAGTTCAAATTCAAATGTTCGTAAATCTAACTACTGTGGTTGTCAGTTCATAGGCTTACAAACTACCTAATCTATTCTTCGTTTGTGTGACCATGGTGTCCTTACTTGATTTCATAATTATGAATGGCAGTATTTGTCTGTCTTTGCAACTACAATAAAAAAGCTATTTTTCTCAACAGACGCGTTTCGTTTTAATGACAGTAAAACATCTTCAGTGGTCTGTAATAATAGAAATCTACAGTTTGTTTTGTTTTTAGATCGAAATCAGTTCCATCAAGAACTTTCAATATTACTGTTACTTCTTCACAATGAATATTCAGTACCTTAATCTATATCTAGAAATGTGAATGTCTGTTCGGTGTACGCTTATCACGAAGAGACTTAAATATTTGTACAGTTACTAATTTATACCTGATGAATATTTTAGGCACGGTTTTACAGCGATCTGATACATATTTAGTAATTTGAAGAATATAACGCGAAATGCGGAACAATAATTACCCTTTGAAAATTATATTTACTCTTTGAAAATGGTTTTATTTGTTGCATTGTTGCTTGAGGGTTGATAATGATAAAAGGGTGGAGTACATTGGGATGGAAAGTTACCGGTGTATATAAAAATCTACGTAATTGTGTTGATATTTCGCTCTGCAGCGAAAACTACAGAACACAAACGAATGGTCAGTGTATAATTGCTATCCGAAGTCTCCCGTTGCACACCATAGCAGTTCCATGCCAGTAGCTATAAGGGGTGGAAGATATGGTGGTTGAAAGTCGTCAAATTATAAAAAAGCATACAAATAAGGAAATATAAGAATAAATAAATAAAGCAGTAAAAAATCCTTTTAATACATCTCTTTAAACAAAATCGATTTGACGTTTCGCGCATTACATCAAGTGATCGATCTGTGATATTATTACAATCATTATTCTTGAATTTCGTGATTGGATTCTTCGAAACGAGTGCATTTTTACGTGAGATTCCTTATTTCTTATATATAAAAATAACTACATTCGTGATGTTGGCAACACTCCAATAACACACTGTGCAGACTCAGTCAAAACAAACACGTCTGCTTTGTGGAAAACAATTATGGGCAGTGCAAAAGTGACAGTGATAGTAGTGGAAAAAACAATGACACAGCATGAGGAATCGGCGGTATTGAACGAAACAGACCGGCGTTATATGACGCCAGGCGAAAACAAGACAAAATTTCCATAAGTAACAAAACGTTAGGCCTACTTTTCATGTTTCGTTGACGAACTGTTTTCGATCTAAAAACAAAACAAACTGTAGATTTCTATTATTACAGACCACTGAAGATTTCTTACTGTCATTAAAACGAAACGCTTCTGGTGAGAAAATTCGCTTTTTTATTGTAGTTGCAAAGACGGACAAACACTCCCATTCATAATTGCTTAAACTAATCTAAGGAACAACAAACACAACCATGCCCAAGGGAGGACTGGAACCTCCGACGGCGAGCATCCGCGCGCATTGCAACAATGCGCCGTAGAGCGTTGGCCCATTCCACCGCGGCTCTTGACAGATTTTTCGTTTTTTTTTTTTTTTTTTTTTTTTTTTTTTCCTGACACTCATTTTTTCCTACCACGAACAACAAACTGGCTTCGACGCCGGTAACTCTGTTTCAATCACGCGAAGTGAACAGTTCCATCTTTGCTCTCTGACGCCTGCAACGGAGTAGCATAAGCGGGCAGCTGGAGGTTGAGAGGAACTGTATGCAGGGAGTGACAGTTGCTAAAGGGAAGCTTTGTATGCCTGTAATGTTCAAATGTTTAAGCTTCAGGGACTTAATTGCGTGGTCATCAGTCCCTGAACTTCCAAACTACTTATAAACTAACTTATACTAATTGACAATGTCGACTGGAATACACTGTTTCAAATTCTGAAGGTAGCAGGGGTAAAATATAGGGAGCAAAGAATTATACTCAACCTATACAAAAAACAGATAGCAGTTATTAGAGTAGAAGGGCAAGAAAGGGACACAGAAGTGGGGAAGGGAGTAAGACAGGTCTGTAGCCTTTCGCCATTGTAGTTCAATCTGTACATTGGGCAAGCAGTGAAGGAATACAAGAAGGAATTTGGAGAGGGAATTAAAGTTCAGGGAGAAGAAATAAAAACTTTGCGGTTTGCCGATGACTTAGTACTCCTGTCAGAGACCCTCTGCCAGGCACTTAAATGTGATTTGCAGAGTATTCCATGTAGATGTAGAAAGGATCTGGAAGAGCAATTGAATGGAATGGACAGTGTCTTGAAAGGAAAATATAAGATGAACATTAACAAGAGTAAAACGAGGGTAATGGAATACATTGCTAGAAAATCAGGCGATGCTGAAGGAATTAGATTAGGTAATGAAGTAATAAAAGTAGTAGAACAGTTTTGTTATTTCGGTAGCAAGATAACTTCTGATGGCTGAAGTAAAGAAGATATAAAATGCAGAATGGCTATTGGAAGAAAAGCGTTTCTGCAGAAGCGAAACTTGTTGACATCCGGTATTAGTTTAAATGTTGGGACGTCCTTTCTGAAGGCATTTGTCTGGAGTGTAGCATTGTATGGAAGTGAAGCGTGGACAATAAGGAGTTCAGAAAAAATGATGATAGGAGCTTTTGAAATGTGGTCCTACAGACAAACGATGAAAATTAGATGGGTAGATCACGTAACTAATGAGGAGGTGCTCAACAGAATTGGGGAGAAAAGGAATTTTTGGCGTATTCTAAGAGAAGGGATAGGTTGATGGGACACATCCTGAGAAATCAAGAAATCGTCAAATTAGCATTAGAAGGAAGTGTGTCGGGTAAAAATCGTAGAGGGAGACCGAGGGACAAATACAGTAAGCAGATTAAAAGGGATGTAGGTTGCCGAAAGTTCAAAATGTTCAAATGTTTGTGTAGCTTATGGGACTTAACTACGGGGTTATCAGTCTCTAAACTTACAAACTACTTACGAACTAGCTAACACTAAGGACGGTACAAATATCCATGCCCGAGGGGGATTCGAACCTCCGACCGTAGCGGCCGTGCAGACGGTGACTGGAGCGCCTCAGCCCTCTCGGCCACCGCGGCCGGCTTGCCGAAAGTATTCTTAAATGAACAGACTTGCACAGGACATGTTAGCGTAGAGAGCTGCATCAAAACAGTCTGCGGACTGAAGACCGCAACAACAACATCAACTAAACACAGTACAAACGTCCATGCCCGAGGGGTGGATTCGAACCCAGTCCGCCGCGGCCTACAGTGCCTTGATGCAGCGGTGTCTTGATGTCAACCAAAATGTATACACATGTCTTATTGATTATAACAAAGCATTTGATAAAGAGAGACACAAGCAACTAATAGAAGCATTGAAACTAAAGAACCTTGACACAAGAGATTTACGAGTAATAGGCAAATGTATCTAAACCAAAGTGCGACTGTTCGCGTTCAGTGTGAACAAACGAAAGCTGAGCAAATCAAGACGGAAGTCAGACAGGGGTGCGTTCTTTCACCACTCCTCTTCGACGTCTACTCAGAGAAAATCTTCAGCAACGCTCTCGAAAATGGATGCTGGTGGAATACGAGTCAACGGCGTTCAACTGAACAATTTGCGTTATGCGGATAATGCAATATTTCTAGTTGAAAATACGCATGACCTACAGCGTATGTTGTCATCGCAGCTAGTCAAGAATATGGTCTGACACTCAACGTTAAGAAGACCAAATACATGACTGTACGAAAACTGAAGTGCCAAATGAACATCTTTATGTTTAAGGCGAAAGGCTTGCAAGAGTCGAGAGGTATGAATACCTAGGTACGAGTGTCAACTAGTCCATGGATTACTCTACAGAAATAAAGATTCGCATTGAGAAGGCCAGCGTGTCCGTGATGAAGATCGGAAAACTGCTCTGAAGTCGCGATTTTAGCCTGGACCTAAGAACTCTGATGCTGAAATGTTCTGTGTTCCCAGTGCTATTCTATGCAGTAGCAGCTTGAACCCTCAACATATATTTCGAGAGGAAAATCTGGATCTACAGAGTTCTGTCAATCATTTGGATAAACAACAAAATTCCAGATGAATGGACAAAAGTAATCACCATTCCACTGTTTAAAAACGAAGACCGAAAGAAGTGTGGAAACTACAGAGGTATCACCCTACTTTCACATACCCCAAAGCTGCTGGAAAAAATTATAGAAACCAGACTTAGGAAGATAATTGAATCCTTATTAGAAGAAGATCAACATGAGTTCAGGAAAGGGCGAAGTACTATAGACCTCACCAGTGCGGTAAGGATTTTGGTATAGAAATACTGGGAACATAGAAAGAACTTAGTGATGGTGTTCTTAGACCTTGAGAGGCGTATGATAGCGTCCCGCGCAATAAAATATGGAAATGCCTGGAAGATCTAAAAGTGCCCAGTTACCTGATTGACAGAGTAAAGATGCTGTATCAAACTTGCAATAGTAGTGTCCAAATCGGAAATGGTCGCTCTGAATGGTTTGAGACGAAGAGGGGAGTCCAGCAGGGAAGTGCTCTATCACCACTCCTGTTTATTATTATAATTGACAGAATGCCAAAATCTATTAAGGAAACTGCAAATGAGTCGAGATCACTGGTATTTGCAGATGATGTTGTAATACGGGGAGAAACAGAAAAAGAAGTGCAGAAGAGCCTGACTGTCTGGAAAAACAAATTTAAAGAATTTAACCCGAAAATCAGCAAGACCAAGACGGTTGAGATGACCATGAACAGAAAGGGAACAAGTTCGAACATCTACTTGGAGGGAACAAAAATTAAATCAGTTTCTCACTTTCAGTACCTTGGAAGTATTTTCTCCAAGGACAAGAAATCCTCAATAGAACACAAAAAGCATCAAATTTCTACATTCAAGCTCGAAATCTACTCTGGGACAAAAGAGTACCCCAGACAGCAAAGTTAACTTTGTATAACACTTACTTTACTCCAATCCTTATATATGGCATGTAAACTTATACATTGTTAAAAAAAGATTACAGCAGAATACAAGCAACAGAAATGAGGTTTATCAGGACTATGAATCAAAGTACCAGGAGAGACAAGATCAGAAATGAGGTACACAGACAAACAGCTGGTATCAGGGTCCCTATTGCGAACATCTTGGGGAAACGAAGACTGCAGAGGTATGGCCATGTAATGAGAATGGATAGCACAAGAACAGCTAAAAAATACTTCAGAATGGAAGTGGGAGGAAGAAGACCAAGAGAAAGGCCAATGAGACGATGGGTAGTGTCAGTTAAATCAGACATGGAGAAGAACGGTTTTAACTGGGATGATGTCCAAGACCAAATGGTATATCAAGATCGGATGAGATGGAGAGCGCTTGTTAGCCACACCCGGGAAACTGGAGATGGAAAATGATGATGAAAATTAAAGCCATCGAGATATGGACCTACCCTAGGATGTTACAAATATCATGGACAGAACATGTTACCAACGTGGACGTTCTGAGAAGAATGGCGAAAGGCGTAGAGATTCTACAGGAAGTGAAATCAAGAAAACTACGATATCTCATCTTACAATCATGAAAGGTCCGAGGTATGAGATTCTGCAACAAGTAATACTAGAGAAAATAGAAGGAAAGAGATGTGTCGGAAGTAGGAGAATGTCCTGGTTTGGGAACCTGCAAAAATGGTTTAATGTCTCGACATCTGACCTAATTAAGGTCGCTTCTTCCAAAACTAAAATAGCTATGATGATTGCCAACCTCCGAAATGGAGACGGTACATCAAGAAGAAGAAGAAGAAGAAGAAGAAGAAGAGGAAGTGCCCGCGGCCAAGCAGCGTGAGCGCTCGTGGGCGCCTTTGCCTGCCTCTGCATTACAGCATCATTCGTGAAAAGCTTTATGGATCTTCCCGAATTATCTACTATGTCATTTTAATTTGAATAGTAATGGGCTTAGAACACTCCCTTGTGGTACGCCAAAAAATTACTTGCACATCAGAAGACTTCTCCTATTGAGAACGATATGCTGTGTTTTGTCCACTAGAAAATGTTTAGCTCACTCACATAGTATTTCTGATATTACGTACGTTCGTATTTTATTCGTTAGGAGCCCTATAAAACGCCTTCAGAAAGTGTAGGAACACGCTATGTAGCTGGAGAGCTGCATATATGCCTTCTGCGTCTAGTGCACAAACTGAGCGAGCTGGGTTTCATGTGATTATTGCTTTTCCAATCTATATTGATTCCTACAGATTTCTCGATTCCTTTGCACATCTAGGAAGACAGTGGCGAACAAAGATAAGCATGACACAGAAGGAAAACTGAGTAATATAGTGTATGTACAAAGATCAATAAAAATGACAAAGATGGGAACGTATTATTCAAGAGAGCACAAGTCATGGACGCTGGACTTTAGCTGTTCACCGAGCGAGTTGCCGCAGCGGTAACACAATGGACTCGCATTCGGAAGGACGGTGGTTCTAATCCACCTCGGGCCATTCAGATTTAGGTTTTCCGTGATTTCCCTAAATCAATCCAGCCAAATGCCGGGATGGTGCATCACAGATCTCGTATTAAGAGAATGATCGGTGCACATTAATTGCATGCTCAGCCACTAGGCGGCAGCTCTGCTTCAGCGGTAGTAGACACTAAGGGTTCGTTCAAGCAGCTGCCAGTTGCCAGATTCTAGCAATCTACGCATGCGCAGAGCTGCTGCTGATACTCGATAACAGCTCTTCCCATTCGCAGTTTGCTGGAACTGGCAACTGCTTGAACGAACCTTCACTGTAGTCTGCTTTCCTTCTCAAAAAGCTACACCTGAGCGTTTTTTAATGGATTTATCAAAGCCACGTCACCCTCGGTAGCGTTTCTTAAAGTAAATGTCAATCAATGACACAGTGCCTGTAAAAGCTGTCAGAGATTGTAAAAGCAGTTACAATTGTTCACTGACTAAAGTTATTCACTAGCGATGTTTAGTAAGGAGTATGGCCGGGTGATTAACGGAGAGTAGTAGTATTTTAAATGCAGTCATCATTGGTTCAAACCCTGGTATGCGTTAATATTTTTTTCTCTCAGTTTCCTGTATGTAACAGATTCTGGGACCAGAAATGACATTCATTTTCTTACTTGTCACAAATATTTATCCATTTTTTTTCCGTATATATCGGGACTTCCGAGGTCGTGGTGAAGCAAGAACCTAACAATAGAACTTAATAATAATTCATCACTTGTTATAACTACATCCTGTTTATTTCTGAAAACAACGTGATAATATTGAACTGAAACGGAACAGCCACTGTGCTGTCTAAATCAGAAATCCGAGCATCTAATTTCCAGATGCCGGTTTCAGTCGATCCAGCAAAACCGTATCTGGCCCTGACATGTACACACCACAGCGAAAAACGGTTTCCGAAATTCAGTTTTCGGGTTTCGGAAGTTGGGTCGTCTGTTGTACATCTCCGTAGTTCCTAATGTTTGCTTTTCTTGCGATGAGTGTACGTAATTGCTGCAGTCAGGATCAACATTAAACATGTCAATGCAAACGAGGATTTCAGTTTCGTTCACAAACAACATTTAAGCGATACTTTATTTCCGCTCCCCCCCCCCCCCCGGCTATAACCATCTAAATTCTACCATATGTATTTATATTAGTGAAAGGGTGTCGCGCAAAACTGTGAGCCATAAAAGGGTGTCGTCATAAGGGGAAGTTTGGAATGCAATGTCTTATGCAGTTGCAGCAGAGATATCTATATTTGCCGCTACAGTGTTCTACTTTATGTGAACTTGTTTCATCTCCATTTCCTAATATTATAACTCGTTTTAACATGATATCGGTAAAGTTAGTTTTTTTTCTCTTGGTACAATACATTTAGTGCCGTAAAAATCAGCAGTAGCTGCCAATGTACAATCAGCCATGCTCATAACATATTTTACAAAGTATGTCTTAAATCTTCTGACAAACTATTCGGTAAAATAATAATTTCTTGTAGCTTAGTGGCCTGGTGCACGTCTTTCAATTGGGCGCCATTTCGGGGAGTTGCGTTATCCAACTGGGGAAAGGGGACCTACAGTCCCTTTAAATCCCAAATTTTATTAATTGATGAACGAAAATATTTATTTGCATATTTCTATACTTACTGATTCGAATAATGTATATTTGACAAAATTTTTGATCGCTTTTAGTTTTTGGAGGGAAATCTGGGATGACTACATATAGCATAATTGGGCAGGATATGTTTCCTTTATCGTAAGTAATAACATTTTGAAACTGTTTACTACTCATTTAGAAGGAAGAAATGAATCTTAGGGTTTAACGTCCCGTCGACAGCATGGTCATTAGAGACGGACTCATTTAGACATTGGACAATTATTTAGTAATGAAATTTTTAAATTACTTCGTTTCCTTTACCTTGATATAATTATTTGAAAGTCTTGCTGCATGTACTCCAACTTAGACATGAAGCAACGATACGTATTTCGACAATTCATTGTAGCCTAATGCTCTGTTTCCTGAAGTTAATGGTACACAACCTGGTCACAATGATTTGTCGGAAGTCCTGCAGTGTTGTTTACAATCTTTGGGCAAATGGTTGTGGTTAGAGGAACAGATAAAGAGGACTTTGCCATATGGCAACACTGGGAGGGAAAGGGTAACGTGGAATCGGAACCACGTTTCGTTTCTGGGGCCTCCTCACATCGTTGAGAGGTGAAAGATGGGATAAAGCACAGACTGAAAAAATCCTCGGTCCGACCACATTTCGCACCCGCGATTCTTCTGTTACCAGTCGAGCATTTTATCCCAAGCCCACTGGGCACTATTCGGTAAAAAGATGTTCTTAAAGTGTATCGTAACCATGATGTTTATGACCTTGATTAAATGTTGTGCATAGAAAGCACCGATCAGAAGTCGTTCATTACGACAGCGGTTACGCAACGAGATGATGTCAAGTACGAACCGACGTATCTAATAGAGCGGTCGTGACTGCTATTACAGAAGTGATCACAATCAAATGGCACTTGTCTCTGGTTTCATATATCTTCGTTTTTCTTTAAGACTAGATGACCCGTTGAACTTCGTATCACTTACCTCTTAATATAAACCATATTAATTCAAATCATATGTATTTTAAACCCTGCAGCTTTATAAAGGCATCATCAGAAAGTCTAAGTATCGGCTCGATAGTGGGCGGAAAGAGAGGGCAAATAACGCACACATATCCAGGATAATGTTCATGTCACATTCGTGGAAATTCAGGGAAGGTGTAACCGAAGATAAAATATGGAAAAATTGTGAGGCAAATTTAGATTTAAAACGTGTAAAGTAATAATTTGGTTCTTGTGTTGGGTGTGTTCAAAAATATACTTTGAAAGACAAAAGTTCGCTTTACACGATCTGAACCAGTATATGAACTGTCAAAGATAAAAATGAATAGCTGTTCGTTAGTCTCGCTAAAATTCGACAACGGCTGAACCTATTCGGCTATATATCATTACATAAACCACTGAATCTATTGCGATGAAATTAGGTGTAGAGATAGCTTGAGCGCTGAAGTACCGGATAAGATACTTTAGAAAGTGTGTAATTCAAGATATTTTTTGATTTGAAGTATATAAAGCGAAATATCGAACAATAATTACTCTCTGGGAACGCTATTTACTCTTGGATTTCCTATTTTTAGGAAGTTATAATTAACTTTTAAAAATGCATTGTCCCTTTTGTAAAAAAGTGGATAGAACGACAGAGCAACAGAAGTACCTGTCATTACTTTACATGTTTTAAATCTAAATTTTCCTCACAATTTGTCATATTTTATCAGCGCTTAAACCTTCCCTGAACTTCCACGAATGTGACATGAACATTATCCAGGACATGTGTGCGTGATTTGCCCAATCTTTCCGCCCACAATCCAGCCGATACATAGAATATCTGATGAAGCCTTTATAAAGCTACTGGGTCTAAAATACGTATGATTTAAATTAATATGGTTTATATTAAGAGGTAAGTGATACGAAGTTCATCTGGTCATCTAGTCGACCCGGCAATGCTTCGCAATTGCTAATATGTATGTACTCTTTCTTAGAACGTCAAATGTTCAAAATTGTACCGCAATCGTTCGAATGATAATGATATTCCAAAGAAAATAGCTCTTTCAGTTTTCCACAAATTTTCCTATTATAAGGCCAACTATTTCAAACTTTTACTTCACTCAAACCTTCCTCTCGCTTTGAACGTCGAGTGTGCAAAATTTTATCGCAATCAGATGAATAATATTGATATTTAATAGAAAAATCTTTCTATTTTTCCTGAATTTTCCAATTTTCCGGGAAACTTTTTCAAATTTTTATTTGATAAGAACGTTTACTCTTGCCTTGAACATCAAATATGTAAAATCTTATCGCAATCAGGCGAATGATATTGATATCCGAAAAAGCTCTTTCAGTTTCCCGCTAATTTTCAAATTTTTCGGGTAACTTCACCAAATTTTTAGTTCATAAGAACGTTCATCTTCCGTGGAATGTCAAATGATCAAAGTTTTATCGCAGTCGGATGAACGGGTCTCAACGTATAGTGTTGAGTAGGTCTACATTAAAAAACACATTGAAAAAGGAACTTGGTTCGAATTTTGAGGCTTTCCTTTTTAACTATCCCTATTTTTTTTTCACTGAAAACTTTTCCAAGACGATAAAACAAAAAACAAAAAATTACCCCTCTCCGTCGCGCGAATAGACAGTTATAGTGGTACATTCAATCAAAAACACAATGAAAAACGCACTTTCAGTTTTTCTCAATTTTTCCAATTTTCCGGTAGATTTTCCAAATGATCAAATGTTCAAATGTTTGTAGAACTTATGGGACTTAGCTACGGGATAATCAGTCCCTAAGCTTACAAACTACTTATGAACTAGCTAAGACTAAGGACGGCACAAATATCCATGACCGAGGGGGGATTCCAACCCCCGACCGTAGTGGCCGTGCAGACCGTGACTGGAGCGCCTCAGTCCCCTCGGCCACCGCGGCCGGCGTAGATTTTCCAAAAAAATTAATTCATAGAAATCTTGTTCTGTCAAGCCGTACTCAAGCGATGCTCTTGCAATCAAGTGGCAATTGATTTTTATTCATAGAAATAAATCGTTTTCGTTTTTTCCTAAATTTTCCTACTTTCCGGGCGGCTTTTCCAAATTTTTATTTGATGTGAACCTTCCTCTTGCTTTCAACATGAAATGTACAAACTTTTATCGCAATTGGACGAACGGTATTGATAGCTCACTGGAAAAAAAACTGTTTTCGTTTTTCCCGATTTTCCTCTTTTTCCAGACAACGTTTCCATATTTTATCACCGTTTAAACCTTCCCTGGACTTAAGCGAATATTTCAAGACTAAAATTAGCCATATAGACTAACGAACAGCAAATCATTGTTATATAGGCTATATAGATTGACAACAACGGCGTTCTATCCACACGTTCTGCCTCAGCTGCGTTGAATAACAATACACTTGAGCTCCGAATAATGGAATTCACCGTGGCCTGAAGTCTCTGTTGGAGCGGACATGGTGATACGGTCAGCCATACTGAAACACGCTACTGAAATTCAGTAGTACTGAAGACACTAGAATGGAGGTAGCATTCTAAAGCGTGCCGGTCGTACGACACCTGAAAGCACAGAACCTGCTAACAGCTAACGAGCACCACCATATGTCAGGGACGTATGGCCAACACCTTTAGTGCACTGAACACACAATATCAGGAAACTTATGAGGACACTCAGAAAACATTATTATAATTTATTTTGAAAATCAAAATAGCCACTGCTGAAAGAAATGTTGTTGTTGTAGTCTTAAATCCGGAGACTGGTTTGATGCAGCTCTCCACCCTACTCTATCCTGAGCAAGTCTCTTTCTTCTCATAAGAACGGCAACCCACATCCATTTGAATCTGCTTACTATATTCTTCTCTTGGTCTCCCTCTGCGGTTTTTCCCGCGACACACATCCCTCCAAAGCGAAATTTACGATTCCTTGATGTCTAAGATTGTGTCCTACAATCGATCCCTTCATTTAGTCAAAATGTGACATAATCTCCTTTATTCAAATATTCAAATGTTTGTATAGCTTATGGGACTTAACTATAGGGCCATCAGTCCCTAAACTTACAAACTACTTATGAACTAACTCATACTAAGGACGGCACAAATATCCATGCCCGAAGGGGGCTTCGAAGCCCCGACCGTAGTGGCCGTGCGGACCGTGACTGGAGCGCCTCAGTCCCCTCGGCCATCGCAGCCGGCTCTCCTTTTCTCCCCGATTCTTCTCAGTACCTCTTCATTAGTTAAGCGATCTACCCACCTAACCTTCACCATTCTTCCACATTTGAAAAACTTCTATCCTCTTACTGTCTGAACTATTTAGAGTCTGTGTTTCACTTCCATACAAGCCAACGCTCCCCAAAATACCATCAGAAAAGACTTCCTTGCACTTAAATTATTTCTCTATTTCAAAAATGCTTTTCTTCCCATTCCCCTTCTGCATTTGATATCCTCTCTACTGAGACCACCGTATGTTATTTTACTGCCCAAGTTACAAAACTCATCTACCACCTACAATGTTTCGTTATCTAATCTATTTTCTTCAGCATCTCCTGTTTTTCAAAGACTACATTTCATTATCCTTGTTTTTCTCTTGTTAATGTTTATCTTATGCGCTCATTTCAACACAATGTCCAATCCGTACAGTTGCTCTCCCATGTCCTTAGCTGTGTCTGCGAATCTAAACATAATCGGCAATCCGTACGTTCTGTCGTCGGTAAAACCCACCGATTTCGGAGCCACTGTGACCACAGCCTTACGTCAAGTGCCTTACTGCATTCCTCTCCCCCCCCCACCCCCCCCCCCGGCCTAACTGACACTCGTCAACAAGAAACGTGTGAAACAGAAAACAGGCCAGTAGCGTTTCGTATTGGGAGCTGTTTCGTTGCAACTTGAGTATTCGTAAACTGCGTATACAATGAATGAAGACTCTTTGCTTAAAACGCCCTTTCATTTATGGGTATGGAACAGAAGCTAGAAATCAGGCGGTTAGGAGCACATCAACAAAAATATGTCTTGATGTCGCAACTCTACGGAAGGAAGGAGACACTCTACAATACACGGTTCTGAAATTCGCCTAGAGTGTTATGATTTCTCTTAACATTTTGGACAAAAATAATAAAAACATAAATAACAAAAAATATTAACGATGTGATTACGTGTCTACTACTGTTATAATATCTATGCACCTAACACATAATATTCTTTCTGACCGTATTTTAACAAACAGCCAAAATTATTTCATAATTGAGTTTATGTTTGACAAATATACTCTTTTTTTCAACTTTTACCTCATTAAACTATTTTTGTAATATTTCTCCCACATTTTCATCATCTTTCTCTGTTCAGATATTATCACCTGCCTTGCTTTGGTATTTTGTTCTAAGTTGACTTTCTTTGTCTGTACTCGTTATAAACCACTACAGCCTGGAAAGAACGTAGCGTACATTTGGCGTCCTGAAAACAGTCGCGTGACATCCCTCGCCCAAAACTCTCTTTGCATACGCCAGCTTTCATTCTGTATTTGAAGATTTTTTATTATTATTATAACTCAAGCGTTGTCATTTCAAAGCAATGGCGCACTGAAAATTATCAAAAACCTGTCGTTCTTAGAACAGTGAATTATCATCTAATGTCTAAAAGTGCCATATTAGCAGGTAACATATGCCATCAAAGATACGGATTACTTTTGCAGCTGTTCGGCGTAGTGCAATGTGCGGCGAATTAGTTTGTGATGCACCAACATGTTAGACGGTGGCTCGAAAATTTCCGGGGGCAGTGGCTCAGCGTGCTCGGTTAGAGGTCACGACGGCCTCTGTAGCGAAAAACTGAGTCAACGACGAAACAATCAAAACAAACCACAAAGCACCCATCAAACCCAAGAACCAATGAAATGAGAGAAAAAGAAAGAGGACTCACGCGAGGGGCGCCGACTCCGTGAGTGCTCCGGTGCTGGTGCCCCCCCCCCCCCCACGAAATTTTTGAGGGTGCACCCACGCAAAATAAGGGAGGAAAATGAAGTAGCACAAAAATGGAATGGGAAAAAGTCATAGCTGTCAATTATGCATTTTGCCATCGCAGTGTAGCAATCACGATCTAGCCACTAGGCCGTTCCAAAAGTGCCCCAAGGAGCACTCACTGCAGAGGCTTGGAGCCCGTTCTGAGGGAGGGGCGAGACCACTGACCCCTGGCCGCGTGACGTCGTAACCGATGCAACGATCAGAGTTCAGTGACAGACATAGTTTGCTGTGGCAGCTCCATTAATTCAGTTCATTAAGATAGATTGACATCCACACTGTCTTTTTCGTCAAAGTATTTAATTCTGCTAACAAGTACAGTGGCGTTACACACGACTTCACGTAAAACATCGCGCGCAGGTAGAGGGCGAAGCACCTGCAGGGCTAGTAGCCGAGCTTAATAATGACACGTATACAGAAATGAACTGAAAAGTGAATCCAGGAAAGACGTTTTGACTGTTCATTGCTCCATTCACGAAGCGCTATTATCTGCTGTGCTGCAATAAAGGCGTCCTTGTGTGGGATCTGTGATTTGTCGCTATTCACAAACGTTCCTTGAATGTTATACAAGTGGAGCATTGGTATATACCTTATCACAGTACAGTTCGTTGGCTTAGTTCTCTTTACTTGGTATGTCAGTCATGAAGAAATATATCTCTCTAAGTGAAAGGGGCAAAGTTCATTGTCCAATAGATTAAACTGGATAGTAAATCTAACGCCCCACACTCACATAACTACGCACTTTAAAAAATTAAGCATTGCATTGCAAAGAACATCTAATAATAGAGATGAAAGTGTTTATGAAAGAGTTTCGTCTATCAGAGAGGCAAATGAGTAACCAAATACTAATATCCTTCAATCGTCTGATTCGCTTTAAACTTTTTAAATTTTCTGAACGTATCAGTGGTGCTAATTTTCAAATTAATGATTTTTTTCTTATTTTGTTTCCTATAATATTCAATCTACCACAGCTGAAGTACTGTTAATAATATCAGTGGTTGTTCTCTCTCGTTTCCTCCAGATGTCAAATCATGCAGTGTTATTACTACTGACATAGCGACAAATATGACTGGTACGTTTTCTCGATTGCAAGCAAAAATCAGAGAAAGTGACCTCTGCTTGGCGCATTCTTTGACCTTGTGGCCGAAAAGGTAATGAAAAATGAAACAACGAGCACCCACACTGATTTTCAAAAGTCGGCACCCCTGGCTCACGCCAGCTGTAAAAAAAACACTGAGCAAAATTCTCAACGAACACGCCAGAACGAACATGAACAAACGACCGCAAAGCATCGATCTACCTGAAGAACAAAAAAATATAAACCTGCACGGGCTTTTTTTTTTTTTCATCTTGCTGCCTGAAAGGTTTTCGCACACTCTTGTTAATTGAATATAACTATATTCTGAAAGTTTCTGCGTTGTTCAAAGGTAACAGCGCTTTCTCTGAAAAGTGCCTTTGTTCTATTTCGTGAACGTATCGTGAAATACATACCAACGACTTGCAAACATAGACTTTTTTATCACATGTATACAAACTGCGGATATACATTTACAATGACTGTTGTAAATGACGTAATGGTAGTAGTAACTCAGTATTACGACCCTTATTCCGTTTGTTATTTCAGCTGTAAAATAAGACGTCGCTAAGGTTTGAGACAGAATATTTGCTGTTTGTTTCAGCGCAGAGCAAAGTAATATGACCAAAGTCATCTATGAACTACAGAAAAGGTAATACAATCTACGTTAAAATCGTCCAAAAGCAAGCATGCCTAATTCAAACATTTCAGTAGACGCTCTGATTCTAATTAATGACTTTCAACATATTCCATGAATAGTGAATAATTGTTTAAAAAAAAGAAAGAAACTAGGAAATATGTTGCAATATATACACTTGCCAACCGTTTCATTGAGGAACGATAGTTGCCACAGAAATGTAGGATTTCATTTATATATGAAAGCACCGTAACAGCACATTGTTTAGAATATTCATTATTACAGTATCCTTCCAGTTGATGTGCAAATGTTTCAGAAGACCATTATTCAATTCGTTGTTACGTACTTCACGGCATGTTCACGGAATAGAACAAACGCATATTTTAGAGGCAGCACTCTTACATCTACACAACTCTAAACATTGCAGAACATAGTTCTATTTAATTAATAAGAGTGCCAGAAATCCTTTCAGGAGTCAACGCGAAAAAAAATCATAGTGGCGGGTTGCGAACCACCGACCATATGCATAACCACCTCACCCGCTGCCCACTACACCACGGGGAACAACTACGAAGTTGTTACTTATGTCTCGTACTATTTATTGATAGCAGTTGTTGACTGCTAAAATGGCATTCTTAAACACTAGATTATAATTAATCATACTGTGGACGACTGTTTTTGTTAATTCTTCAGTGCGGCATTGCTTTGAAATGACAGCGCGAAAGTTGTAATAATAAAATCAATAAATACAGAAATCAAGATGGCGTATGCCAGAGAGAGATCTGGGCGAGGAATGTCACGTGATATTTGCTAACGGCAGGTTTTCGTAAAATTAAGTAACTGTGTCAAATCGCCATTTTTTTAAGTATCTCTGTAATGGTGTAAATTACGAAAAAAAGAAAAAAGAGCGGAAAGTTGTAGGTTTCTTTTTTTTCACAAAGTCGTTTATTTATTGTAGTGTCAGATTAGAGGTTTATTTGCAATTTCCTCCTGTCAAAAGGCCATCAGAAATGGCCATTTATAGCGTAATGAACCCATTTCTTGTTCGAAATATTTGAAAAGGGGAGGTTCTGATCGCTGACGGCCAACAATTGTGTCTGTAAAATTTGGTGCCGATCGATTGAACGGTTCGACCTAAAAAGTGGGAACACGTTACGGACAGACAGATATCGTAAAATCACTGTTGTTTTGGCAAATATCTCTCAAACTATCCGAGATGCGAAAAATATATAATATAGTAAAGTTGTAGAGAATTTTCTCCTCTATAAACTCGTTTAGTCAGTTTTTCGTGTCAGTTTGTAGTATTGCAATAAAAAATTTCATTCGATAAATTATTTATTTACGATGCTTATCGCTGACCGCCGCTTTCTCTGACAGATAATTACGTTCATCATATATTTTTTTAAATTCATCTGTCTTTTACGAGCTGCCAAGAACACGGTTGTGAACTAGGTCTCTTCAAGATTCCTACCCCATTGAGAACTGTCGCGCGTCAGGAACTTCATTATTAAATGTAAGTGTGTATGAGAGCGTTTTTCTGTTGAAGTATGGTGAAAATATTATTAGTCACGTATAAATCTTTTACTTATTTCAAATGACCCACTTTTAATAATTCATGAAGTGTTTCTTTGTTCCCAGCAGTAATCTTGATTATGTAACATGATGCTTGGAGCCACTGTTGGACTTGTATCTACAATTTACTAGATTTACTTCGAGATCTCATTATTTGTCATTTTCATGAATGTGACTTTCTAGTAATACCTGCAAAGAAATCTTCGGAATTAAACGAAATGCGATCGATTTAAAGAGCCTTTTGTCACGAAAGTTAACTTAATATTTTTTTAAACGGTCATTAAGTTAGTACAATCTGCTCCAAGCCAACCAAGCATCACTTTACACAATGCAGCAAGAGTTTTTACAGCTTCATCTGCTACATTCAGTCAACTTAACATAATCATCATGGTAAGAAAGGTCATAGCTGAATCTGCTAGTTTCTTTGTGTAATATTGTGCTCAGGTGTTGCTTTCATTCCAAATTACTACTGCCACTAAACTTTAAAGCCAGGTTCCGCTTCCTTTTTTGTGTCTTCTATTTATAAAGTTAGCTAAATGTGTCAGATCCACCAAATTATTTTCTTGTATTATTGTACCGTTAGTGAACTTTAATAGCGGCTACGAACAGTAATTACTACTCCAACACCTGATCGGAAGAAAGAAAACGGAATATTACAAGATGAACGGTTAAGCCGTTATTGTCATTTAAATTTCGAGATGTCAAAAGGTGGTCGCAAAGGCCCACTTTTACTGTTACTACCGTAATCTAAAGTGGGCCAATTGTTTTGTTTCCACTCGTGTGTTGTTTAGTGGTGAAGGATTGTGTACAAAAATCGGCTTCAAGGATCTAAAGCATTTAAGTGAACGAATTAAGAAAAACGAGGAAAGTGGAGTTCATTTAGAAAATGCTTGTAAATAAAAAATGTTTGGCGCAATTAACATTGCTGCTCAGATTGATTCGACGTATAAAATGTCAATTCAGAAACATAATGAATTAGTTACGAACAACGGACACATATTAAACAGAATAGTAGAGTGCTTAATGTTTTGTGGAACTCATGACTTAGCACTAAGAGATCTCCAAGAAAAACAAAGAGTCAACAAACTGTGGAAATTTCTTAACTTACCTCTTTTGGGGAATTTTGACAGTGTATTAAGTGATCACTTAAGCAGCTCTAGTAATTCCGTGTGTATATATACGTCACATATAATACAAAATGAGCTTCTGGACTGCATGTATGAAGTTTACATCGAAGAACTGATTAAAGAGATTAACGATGCTACTTCGTGTTTGTGCAGGCTGACGGAAGAACATATATTACGTGCAGAATTCAATTTGTCATTATACTGTGGTGTATTAAGGGGAAGAAACCTGTTGAACGATTTCTTTCCTTTTAAAACTTTAATGATAGGACAGCATATGGACTTAGTGAGGTTTTAAGAAGTCTGGAAGCTTTCAATGTTGAAGAAGAACTCATGGCTCAGGCATGCGATGGCTCCCCAGTAATGAGCGGCAGTCACGGTGGTGTGCAGACACTTGTGCAGGGCACTTTCCCACAAATCAAGTAAGTTCACTGCTACGCGCACCAAATGAATTGGGTTCTTCAGAATGCTTATAGTAAAAGGATAAACTCGATAAAGTTGTTCTTCGCAAATATTGCTGCTTTTACGACTTTTAATTGTTCAACTCCCATACGAAGTGATATGTTACAGACAGTCTGCAACAAGAGAATTCCTTCAGTCCCTTCACATAGATGGAACTTCCTGCGATGATGTTACAATAGCAGAAGCATTTCTCTTAAGAAATTTACTTCTCAATCCACAGTTATTGTTCCTCCTAAATTTTTGGCCCACTTTAGGTTACGGTAGTAACACTAAAAGTGGGCCTTTGCGATCGTCTTTTGACAGCTCGAAATTTAAATGAAAATAACGGCTTAACAATTCATCTGACACGAAAATTGAATAACCGAATTTGTAGAGGAGAAAATTCTCTACAACTTTGCTCTATTATGTTTTTTTCCATATCTCGTAGCGTTTCAAAGATATTTGCAAAAATAACGGCGATTTTGGGATGTATGTATGTCTGTCCGTAACGTGTTCCCTGTTTTTAAGACAAACCGTTCAATCGATCAGCACCAAATTTTACAGACATGATTGTAGGCCACCAGAGACAAGAACCTCCCTTTTTCCAATTTTTCGGACAAAATATACGGTAGTAATACCAAAAAAAGTTGTGTGTAATATAATTGTAATTGCAAACGAACCGTACATCTGACACTAAAATTGAATAAAGTAATTGGTAGAGGAGGAAATTCTCTACAACTTCGCTGCCTTATGTTTTTTCATATCTCGTATCGTTCGAGACATATTTGCAAAAATAACTGAGATTTGACACCCTCCATTGAATTATCGAAAACCAGCCGTTCGGAGATGTCACGTGACATTCCTCGCACAGAACTCTCTCTGGCATACGCCATCTTGCGTTACGTATTTGATGATTTTCTTATTGTAACTTACACGTTGTCATTTCAAAGCAATGGCACACTAAATAATTAACAAAAGCACATCGTTCTTCGTAGGATAAATGATAATCTAGTGTCTAAAATGCCATATTAGCATCAGTTAACGATGACCATCAATAGTATGAGATTAAAGAACTCATCTTTTCATTAATAGCCGTAGCGTACCGGGCGCCATGGCTCAGCGCGCCCGGTCAGGGGATTGAACGCCCTCTCTAATAAAAAAAGCTGAGGCAACCCTTCAACGAACAACCTGAACGAACGACCGCGAACCATACATCTACCAGATGAAAAAAAAAAAAAAAAAAAAAAAAAAAAATAGCGTAGTGGGCAAGGCGTTGGACTATGACGTTAAAGGTCGGGAGTTCGGAACCGGTTACTACCTAAGTTTTTTTCCTAAAAGAGTTTCAGACACTCTTATTAATAAATTTTTTATTATTTTGATTATTATTTTGGTGTAAAATGTTTGAAAAAACTTATAAAACTACAAATCTAAATCACGTCAGTGCGATTTTTTCTATGATATCATGAAACACATTGATATTTTCTATAACACACTTCAG
Organism: Locusta migratoria; assembly: GCA_026315105.1. Lineage (NCBI taxonomy): Eukaryota > Metazoa > Arthropoda > Insecta > Orthoptera > Acrididae > Locusta > Locusta migratoria. The sequence goes on from CM048746.1 coordinate 661,894,223, forward strand.
ATCCAGCGTGCAAATGCCGTTACTATATCGAATGCAGTATATCATTTTGATTGTGCTGTATCTGAACACGAGACAACATTCAACTGTTTGGAGTTTCTGATGATGAGTGTATTGTTCTTCCGAGAAAACGTTGCAAACGTAGCAGTGAACTTAATCTGACAGAAGATGCCAAACAAGTGTGTGACATTATGACCAACACACTGAAAGGAAAATTTCAAAAAGTCATGTATTTAGCAGATTCGAAAACGTTGATCCAAAAAAGTTCGCTTCTTTTAGAGAACATTTCCCAGCCAATTTGGTCAATACTTTTTCATTAAACTGCCATGATAAACAGAAAAATGACCTGTCAGTGATTTATCGCAATGATACATTTAGAGGCATTACATCGGTTTGTGAGCTGTTTACTTTCTTTGTGGAACATTCCTATGAAGAATCGTTCACTGGAGTGAACATAACATTAAAGATTGCGCAGACTACATCAATTTCAACAGCAGAAGGAGAGCGCAGTTTCAGCACCTTAAAAAGAATCAAAACCTTCCTCAGGAATAGTATGAGTCAGGAAAGGCTGTGTGTTCCATTCAAAAGGAGGAAATCAGTGATATTCCAAACTTCAACAACTGAGTATTTGACAAGTTTGCAACATTTACTGTATAAATAACCTGTCAGAACACGGACCTCATTAGTGCTAGTTAGGTAAAATTCACACGAAACTGCTCCTAGCCATAGTTTTTCCCAAAGTTTTTACCATGGCCGTAAGGCAAAAGCCAGGAGGGTCCCTGTTGTCTCTCTGGTGCAGTCCCAAAGGGGAAGAAGTCACATACGTCCTCCAACATTTCATTTTGATGTTGACGTCACAATCAGTACACAGAAGCACAACTACAATAACTACGAACTTCAGCATGAGAAGAGCTGGTGAACTTAGGTTCAAATCCAAACAATTCCAAGCCCTCCCCCCCAAGAAAAAAAAATTAATAGTAATAAAATAAAAATGTTTATTCCACATTCGTATTATTTTTATTAGCCACAGTATTTCGTGGATTTTATTAATTATTGCACAATTAGCATATTTAATATCTTTCGAATGTGTTTAAATTATTATTATTCTGGTTTTACAATATAAGTACATTTTTCCAGCACCTATATTAGATTACATTAAGTTAAGAATTATTGTTCTCCACTCCTCCCTGTCCTCCCATAAGTCCTCAGGAATGTTGTTCTTCCTCATTGCTGACTGAACTTCCTGCATCCATGTGGTAGGTGGTCGTCCCTTTTTTCTTCTTCCATTCGCTGTCCATTCGAGTATGCATTTTTGAAGCCTTTCTTGTCCCATTCTTCTAACGTGTCCATACCATTTTAGATGTTTGCGTTCGATGAATTCAATAATTGAATTTTTACATTTCATTTTTTCTCTGATTACTTCATTTCTTATTCTTTCTCTTCTGAACCATATGTAATAATGCTCCGAACTATTGTTTTATATATCCTTATTTTGTTATCTGTAGTTATGTGTTTGTCACAGAGAATTCCATTCAACAAAGAAATTGTCGTCTTTCCTTCATTTATTCTTGATCTAATTTCTTTTTCCTGTTTCCCATCATTTGTAATATTTACTCCTAAATATTTATATTCTTCTGTAGTTGTTATTGTTCCCATCCCTTCCTCTAATATTAAGTCTTCATTTATTCCACCAATTACCAAGTATTTCGTTTTATTCATGTTGACCGGCCGCGGTGGCCGAGGGGACTGAGGCGCTTCAGTCACGGTCTACACGGCCACTACGGTCGGGGGTTCGAATCTCCCCCCTCGGGCATGGATATTTGTGCCGTCCTTAGTTGTAGGTAGTTCATAAGTAGTTTGTAAGTTTAGGGACTGATGACCCCGTAGTTAAGTCCCTTAAGCTTAACAAACATTTGAACATTTATTCATGTTGACATTTAGACTTGCTTTTTTATATTCCTGAATCAGCTTCCTGGTCATATACTCTATGTTCTCATAGTATTGGGCTATAATCAGTTGGTCATCTGCAAATTGCAATGAATATATTGTTCTGTCATTTATTGGTTTTCCCATAGTTTGACATTTTTTTCTTCCAATTCGGTAAGGTTTCCTCTGTATATATTTTATACACTGTAGGTGACATGTTACATCCTTGACGTAATCCTTTTGTGACCTGGAATCCAGATAACAGAAATTTCACAATTTTTATTTTTTAAATAGAGTTTTTATATAAATTTTGAATTGCTTTTATTATTGCTGGGTTAATTCCTATTGACAGTAGAGCTTTGCATAGACTAGGTAAAGGCACACTATCATAGACTTTTTCTATATCTACGAATACCAAATGTATAGTTTGTGCCCGACCTAATTTTTTTTCAATTATGTGTTGTAGGTAAAAAATATGATCAATTGTTGATCTTTCAGCTCTAAAACCTTCTTGTTCTTCAGCCTCCTTTTCTTTGTATTCCTGTTCTAAGAAGTACTTAATAATTCTTCCATATAATCTACTGAAGGTTTTGGTCACTGTTATTCCCCTATAATTTTTACAATCATCTTTCCTTCCTTTTTTTATGTATCACTTAAATATGTCCTACTTTCAAATCATTTGGTACATCTTCCCCATTTAAACATCTTTCGAAAAGATGTCTTAACAAGTCAATCAATTTTTCTGTTCCAAATTTTAATAATTCTGCAGGAATACCTTCAATTCCTGTAGCCCTTCCATTCTTTAATGATTGTATTGCACTTTTAACTGTCTCTATTTCCAAATGAATATAATTATCTGGAAGTTCATTTGTAATTTCATTATATTCAGGGTTTGCCAAGAATTCTTCTGTTTTCTGACAATAGATTTTGAAAATATTTTTCCCAAGAGTCATGAGTAATATATTTAATATGTGTTGTTTTTTAGAATTCCTTCTTAAATTTTTTATTGTTTTCCACGCTTCTGTGTTCCTTTAAATGATGTTATATAAATGCGGGTTATATAATGAACACTTCAGACTGATTTCATTAATACTGGGTACAAACGTTTCGTCTGGGCCCCATCATCGAAATTCATCACGAGCCGCCAGTGCTTAATATTTCGTATATTTTACGAACGTGGGTCCCAGTGCGTTCAGTATTATAGTTCAAAAAGGAAAGGAAAGAGGAATCGCGTCCTGAACATGGCATCTAAATCACCACCCAGTAAGGTTTCCAGCACGCAGTCATTTGAGACGAAGAGGAAACAGCCTGAAGTCACGTCTGAGATCGCCTTTTTTGCTCGACCACCCACGGCTACAACAACACGTGTGACACGGTACTTTCACTAGGTGAATGTCAGACAGCATTATTACGTTTAACAGGCGTTTTCCTTGGAGTTCCAGCACGACTGCAACAGCTCACCGTCTCAATCCGCGCAATCAGAGGATGTTTTCTTCACAGAAAAAGATGAAAGAAAAAATAAAACAGAAGGACGCAAGTAGAGTTAAGTTTGCAAACCTACAGCACTTTAAACATTAAAGTGAAGAAGAATAAGTGAGAAAGTACATTGTGATTGGCCGTGGTAACAGGCTACCTTAAATCGCGCCCCAAAAGACCTGTCAGAACAGATAGTGTTTCTCTGTAACCTATGCGTGGTGTGCAAATGTGCGTGTTTTGCGATATGTATTACATCGAGCGTATGAAAAGCTCGGTGAATAGTATCAGAAAATAAACGTAAAAAGAGCTAACAAACATTATTGACCTTCAAAAGTAATCGCCGTCAGCTGTGTGAAAGTGAAGAAAATGACAGAAGTTGTTGAACAGGGTCAAGGAATCATAAATTTAGCATTGGAGGGAAGTGCGTGGGGGAAAACTTGCGCAGGGAGACCAGGAGACGTAAATGGATGTGGGTTGTTGTTCTTATGAGAAGCTGAAGAGGCTTGCTCAGGATAGAATAGGGTGGAGAGCTGCATCAAACTAGTGTTCGAACTGAAGACTACGACAACAACAACAACGTTGAACAGGACGGACAGTCTCATGAGTACTGATTACGGGTTGAGGGAAAAACCGAAATGATGTGAAAGTAATTTACACTTTTACGAATTGCATAAGTCGGCGTGAATCTCTTGAAATAAACTATCAGTTTATGTGCTTTTCTGATGGTTTTAATAATTTAACTGGTATTCCCTTGACTATATAGATGTTTCTCCAATATGAATTGCTACTTGCATTTACTTCAGAAGAAAACAGATTTAAATCAGTTGAAACAACTTGTAGATGTTTATTAATGCACCATTTGTTGCAACTGGTTGACTGACTTTATTAATTTTCTATCTGTATCCGTTGTCGAGGCAGAGCAATGTTTAAAATATTAATTTAATAATAGAAGAAACTTCAGCATTTGGTCTTAATTTCAACGTTTTTAAAATTTATTTGCAAATTGATTGCTACTGTGTTAGTAGCCATCTTCGATGCTGTAATTCGAAAAACTTTACTGGTAAAATATTGAATGTAAAATTTCCAGTGATCAAACCACAAAAGAAAAAAATCGCACTGACGTGTTTTACGGCCCACTTTAGATTTGTAGTTTCGTAAGTTTTTGCAAACATTTTGGACCAAAATAATAATCTTAATAATAAAAAAATAATTAATAAGAGTGTCCGAAACACTTTTAGGAAAAAGATTGAGGTAGTGGCGGGTTCTCAACAACAGACCTTTAGCATCATAGTCCAATACTTTTTTCCCCCACAACGCCACGGCTATCAATCACAAGATGAGTCCTTTAATATCATACTATTGATGGCCGTTGTTAACTGATGCTGATATGGCATTTGTAGACACTAGATTATCATTTATCGTACGAAGAACGATATGTTTTTGTTAATTCTTCAGTGCGCCATTGCTTTGAAATGACAAAGTTACAATAAGAAAATCATCAAATACGCAAAGCAAGATACCGTATGCCAGAGAGAGTTCTGGGCGAGGAATGTCACGTGACATCTCCGAACGGCTGGTTTTTGTTAATTCAATGGAGGGTGTCAAATCAACGTTATTTTTGCAAATATGTCTCAAACGATACGAGATATGAAAAAAAATCATAAGGGAGCTACGTAGTAGAAAATTTTCTCCTCTACCAATTAGGTTATTCAATTTTCGTGTCAGATGAACGGTTCGTTTGCAATTACATTACAAACGGCTTTGTTTTATTACTACCGTATTTTTTGTCCAAAAAATTTGAAAAAGGGGTGTTCTAGTCTCTGGCGGGCTGCAATCCTGTCTGTAAAATTTGGTGCTAATCGGTTGAACGGTTCGTCTTAAAAACAGGGAACACGTTACGGACAGACAGACATCCCAAAATCGCCGTTATTTTTGCAAATATCTTTGAAACGCTACACGATATGAAAAAAACATAAGAGAGCAAAGTTGTAGAGACTTTTCTCCTCTACAAATTAGGGTATTCAATTTTCGTGTCAGATAAATAGTTAAGTCGTTATTTTCATTTAAATTTCGACCTGTCAAAAGACGATCGCAAAGGCCCACTTTTAGTGTTACTACCGTAACCTAAAGTGGGTCAATACAATATCTGTCATTACATACTATGTACAAAGCAGTAAGCTCGACTTAAGCACAATCGAAAATACAAAAAGCCGCATCGGAAAGGCCGAGCGCATTGAGGCGCTACGCAACGATGCGCGAGGCCGTTCCCCGTCGGGGGTTCGAATCCCCCCTCGGGCATGGATGTTTGTGCCGTCTTTAGTATAAGGTAGTTCATAAGCAGTTTGTAAGTTTAGGGACTGATGGCCCCGCACTTAAGTCCCATAAGCTTGACAAACATTTGAACATTTGAAAACACAAAGCAAGTCAGACGCTTTGTACACCTCATTTGTTACGTCAGAAACAAGAGCAGACATAGTATCTTACTTCGTTCATATTTTGAATTGTGCTAAGTGGGCTGTAGTGGTTTGTATATGCTATGGAATGACACATGTTAAGATGTGTTTTTTTGCGTATTTTCTTTTGTGGTTTGATCTATGGATATTTTACATTCAGTAGTTTACCTGCATTGTTTCTTAGATTAAAGTAGAGAATACGTCTTCTATGTAGTCGAGAAATATTTGCAAATATAATATACGTCAACAAATAAAAACGGAAGTATATACTTCTCATGCCATTTTCGAATTATATAACTTTCATTAGCCTAATATTTGAAATGGAACTACAATTTCGGTGTTCGTATATTTATACAACGCCAAGAAATAATGTTATTTCGATACTGCGATGTTCAGAATTGCAGAGCTGACAACATGTCGACTTCGTAGTTCCACCCGAGCAGCGCTAGATGCCTCTCCCGGCGCATCATCCTTAATATCGGCATTCATATGAAAACATCCATTTCCTTTAACCACTCTTAATCACTGTGAAAATGAATCATTTGAACGACACAAGAAAGTGAGTTGGGAGCACTCCATGTTTCGATATTCACTTATTATAACACGTTATTTTAATACTGCAGATGCGCTGCATTACAGCGTCTTTGGTCGAGGTGAATAGCCAATCAGTGAGTTGATTGTTGGAGAATGTAGAACTTGATCCAAGTTGTAGATAGGAAAATTTCTACTTCATTTTACCACTTTCAATGGCCAAATGCACACATAATATTTATATTCGTGAAAACTACGACAAACAATCTTTCGAATTATGTAACTTTTATTGGCCTTCTTGTATGAATAAATTAGTAATCCGTACCACAATTTTCGTGTTAGCGTATTTATATAATTATATTGGTTAAAATTGTATGTTGTGGGTGATACAGTGAGATTTTTACTGTCTCAGCTGATTATTTGAGGTTTACGAGGCGTTTACTTAGAGCGAGGCACCATGGGGATACCATAATAGTAGAAAAAGTATTTCTCGTTGCTCTTTAATATGGCGTGTGATCATCTCGGACGGCCAGTATAGTTGCACACCTGCTTGTCATGGACAGTATGAGGTTATCAATGAGCTCCTGAGGGATATACAGTGTGTCAAAAAAAGGTATCGTCAAACTTTCAGGAAACATTCCTCGCACACAAAAAAAAAAGAATATATGTTATGTGGACATGTTTCCGGAAACGCTTAATTTCCATGTTAGAGCTCATTTTATTACTTCTCTTCAAATCACATTAATCATGGGATGGAAACACACAGCAACAGAACGTACCAGTGTGACTTCAAACACTTTGTTACAGGAAATGTTCAAAATGCCCTCCGTGCTCCAGTGAGCGTAGGTGGAAGAACATGAGGCCCAATCAAAACATCACCAACAATTCCTGCCCAAAGGTTCACAGAAAATCTGTGTTGATGACGTGATTGCACAATTGCATGCGGATTGTCGTCAGCCCATACATGTTGATTGTAAAAATTTACAATTTAATCGCGTTGGAATGAAGCCTCATCCGTAACATTTGCACTGAAATGAGGAGTGACATATTGTTGGATGAACCATTCGCAGAAGTGTACCCGTGGAGGCCAATCAGCTGCTGATAGTGCCTGCACACGCTGTACATGGTACGGAAATAACTGATTCTCCCGTAGCACTCTCCATACAGTGACGTGGTCAACGTTACCTTGTAGAGCAGGAACTTCTCTGACGCTGACAGTAGAGTTATCGTCAACTGCACGAAGAATTGCCTCGTCCATTGCAGGGGTCCTCGTCGTTCTAGGTCTTCCCCAGTCGCGAGTCATAGGCTGGAATGTTCCGTGCTCCCTAAGACGCTGATCAATTGCTTCGAACGTCTTCCTGTCTGGACACCTTCGTTCTGGAAATCTGTCTCGATTTGAACGTACGGCGCCACGGCTATTGCCCCGTACTAATCCATACATCAATTGGGCATCTGTCAACTCCGCACGAGGGGACTGAGGCGCTCCAGTCACGGTCTGCACGGCCACTACGGTCGAGAGTTCGAATCCCCCTTCGGGCATGGATATTTGTGCCGTCCTTAGTGTTAGCTAGTTCATAAGTAGTTTGTAAGTTTAGGGACTAATGACCTGCCGGCCGCGGTGGCCGAGGGGACTGAGGCGCTCCAGTCACGATCTGCACGGCCATTATGGTCGGGGGTTCGAATCCCCCCTCGGGCATGGATATTTGTGCCGTCCTTAGTCTTTGCTAGTTCATAAGTAGTTTGTAAGCTTAGGGACTGATGACCCGGTAGTTAAGTCCTATAAGTTCTACAAACATTTGAACATTTGAACGTTTTGACTAATGACCCTGTAGTTAAGTCCCATAAGCTATAGAAACATTTGAACATTTTTGCCAACTTCGCATCTTTAAACATTGCACTGACTGCAAAACCACTTTCGTGATGAACACTAACCAGCTGATAGTACGTACTGATGTGCGTGATGCTAGTACTGTAGAGCAATGAATCGCATGTCAACACAAGCACTGAAGTTAACATTACCTTCCTTCAATTGGGCCAACTGACGGTGAATCGAGGAAGTACAGTACATACTAACGAAGCAGTTGGGTATTTTGACAATTGTCTGCACGAATTATTTCAATTTACATTTAAAGAGAAATGTTAAAATGAGCTCTAATTAAGCATTTCCGGACACATGTTCACATAGCATACTTTCTTTGTTTGTGGGTGAGGAATGTTTCCTGAAAGTTTGATCGTACCTTTTTGTAACACCCTCTATAGCAATTCTTTCACCAGTGCGATATTTCATTTCTGCAATCGTTGTGGCTGCAATTCGTCTGCGCAGTGCGACCCACACATGCTCAATCGGGTTTAAGTCCGGTGACGAAGCTAGCCACTCCATTCGTTCAGTTGCCTCAGCTTAAAGCATGTTGTCCTCCAGTGCAGCTCTGTGGGAACGAGCGTTATCGTCCACCAGAAGGAACCCATCTCCTGTGGCACCAGCGTAGGGCACAACAAAATGTCCAAGGATCTCGTCGCTATACCTCTGAACAGTCAAAGCGCCATTCTGAACGACTTAGATGTCCGTACGTCCGCCAATACTGACTGCTGCCCACACCATTCGTCCACCATCATGATATTGTGTTGTTTGCTACACGTAAGCAGCATTGTTCCACGTTCTCTCCAGATGAGGGAACGACAATAGTTCGACAGTACAAAACATATTCACACATCTGTTAACAGAACCTGGAGTCAAAATATCCACGGGTGTACTGCCGGTCTATAGTGTCCAACGGGTACAATATTCCGGCGATCATACATGTCGCCATCATCAGGTGAACTGACGGTCTGAGCTCCTGGAAACGCGCCGGCACGGAGATCCGCACGCTACGGCTCGAAGGGAACTTGGTTCTAGCCCGGTAGCGGGCCATTTAAATACCCTCGGCCCGCGGAGCGACCCCTCCGTGGTCCGCGCCCCGCGCCGCGGCCGCGCAGTGGAACCGATTGCGACGGCGTCTGAGATGGCGTCGGTGTGAGGGCTCTATCAGCCTTGGTCGTTACGTTTGCTAGATTTACTCTTAATTAACCCAATCGCTGGTTCCCAAGCTTTGCTAAGATTATAACCACAGTCACGGTTTATGAGGTCGTCACTAGTGCGAATTTTAATGGCCTCTCTAACGACGCAGTCCCAGTATCTCGACGTCTGTACCAGAATCCTAGTGCGTTCATACTCCAACGCGTGATTCTCCGACAAACATTGTTCAAGTCTTATATTGGACAGACGATGCGTACCGTCGACAATCGATGCCTTGAACACCAGAGGCACATACGATTGATGTATCCGAGCAAGTCGGCGGTCGCTGAACATTTTAGCACTTAAAATTACACTATGGAACACTCCAATAGCTACAGCCACCTCTCTCTGTGTCTGTCCCGCTTCCAACTTTTCTATGCCTCTGCATGGCATACCTTCCGGAAGTCACGTTGTTGTTACATTGCATTCTCTGCTCACTACACTATTTGAATCCAACTGCTAGTTTGATTCGTTTGGTAGAGTAAACACAAGTCAACACCAAGTCCCTTATCAGGAAATTCTGTTATTACAACTATCTTGGTTGGTAGAACAGACAGAAAATCATCGAAGGTCACTGCTGCTCTAAGTTACTTTGCGAATGGCCACAGTATTTGGACAATGGAAGTTTATCTAACTTTTCAACCCTTTGATGGAGTAGCCAACGTTTTAACACACACAAAATCAATGTTAAAAATAAATGAATAGATAATTAAACATGGGACGTGGAGCATGAAATTTTAAAACAGAGGTTTGATACTTTAAATCATCATCTATTCAATAAAGTGAACACGCAAATAAATGTGGGGAGAGCAAATTAAGCACACACCTTGTACAAAAGTGAATTAAATCATAAAGTTACTGTCAGTAATAAAATTGTTTCTGCCCTCTATGAATATGGAGGTAACGTGGGAGGAAAATTGCAAACACACAATGTATAGATGAAAGCACATTCATTGATTCAAAGCCAGACACGTGCATAATGCTTGCGGTCCATTACCCATGTTAGGACAGTTCATATCAGAGACAAACGATGCGGCGGCGGCGTTTTTGACGAGATGGAGGGTGTCTTGAAATACAAATTTAAAATCACTAGGCACTAAATCAACTCATGTTCACGGAAGCAGCGGCATACTAGTCTTAAGTACCATGTGGTGTTCAAACGTTCAAACTAGAAAATGTGAGAAATATTTAGCATACTCGCGGCTACAGACATGACGCGAAAACTTTAGTTAAAAAACAACAAAGGAATTTAAACATACTAAGTTTACACAAAGGCTGAAGGCCACTCACGAGTATTCTAACTTCAGAAAAACTGGACACCAAATCAACACCTGAATGAAAATGCAAATACTAAATTTAAACCGAATTATTCGAGTTCTGTAAATTAAGAAGCACTTCCCCTTCCATAACGAAAGAGTTACTCAAGAAAACTATACCTAAAAATCTAAGACTGCCTGATCACAACGAAAGCAAAGTTCTAATAGCATGCCTTCCCCTCAGCATGATTCGACGAAGTACTTACTTCCGCGGTCGCAGCAAGAGTGAAGCCCTAAGGCTACTCCAAAACCTTCCCCACCACACACCGGATGTAGAGCGCGTTCAGAGCATAGTATCTACCGAGCCTCTCTACCTGAGGAAGATAATACCCTCTTCAACGGCTCCCAGAGAGGTCTCTTGTCATCTCTTTCGTCCAAGATTATGTTGGTACCACACTAAGAACACGGCCACCTCGCCATCTTGCCAAGTAAGCTTGTCTCTGGCCACCCAGCAGACGCCAGCGCAGACGACAAACGAAGCCATGCGGCATTAATTAACGTAAACGAGGCCTGAAGCTTGAGGCGGCGACTGTAAGCCATTGCGCGACAGTCAGTCAATATTAAGAGCAACCTTCCACATTCACATGAACACACAAGCTCAATCACACGGGTGGAAACATATATAAACATGGGGCATTGATCATTAATAAACAGAATAAAAATAATTAACATACTAACAGACAATATTAATGATGCAGAAGCACTCTAGGTCAATGAACAAGTCAAAAACGGAACATGACCACTCATTCAGTGGATGTGTTTCAACCTTGCAAAGTAATTTTCGTACGCAACGAAATAAAATACGGAATCACAGGTGTTCAAAATGTTCAAATGTTTGTATAGCTTATGGAACTTAACTACGGGGTCATCAGTCCCTAAACTTACAAACTACTTATGAACTAGCTAATACTAAGGGCGGCACAAATATCCATGCCCGAGGGGGGATTCGATCCCCCGACCGTAGTGGCCGTGCAGATCGTGACTGAAGCGCCTCAGTCCCCTCGGCCACCGCGGCCGGCAATCACAGGTGTCATTGCAGGTGTAGCCAACAACTCGAATCAATAGATGGCACTGCTAGCGGTGTCGCCTAACAAACACACGAAGTGACTATCTGCTAAACCCGGTATTGCCCCTGTATATATATTTTACAGTCTGATATTAGAAACGGAAATAAAAATTCGGAAGAGATTTCATCTTTATTTATTCATGAAAACAGCTTAGAAATTATGAAACAGTAAAAACTATCCAAGGAAAGAAAAATTGTAATAAAATACAAATGATGTATAACTTTAATTCAAAACTTGACTACAAACAATATGTCTTGTAGCTTGTCTAGCAGCTAGTATGAATAAATTCTTTGGTAAAACCGACTCTTGAGCAGGCGACATAGATTGTTCGTGTGAGAAACATGAAGATGTCAAATACACAGCGCAGTATTGAACTGACTGTCCCTGTGATCTGTTAATCGTAACAGAAAATGCAAGTCTCACTGAAACTGCAGTATCTTGTAGTCGAAAGGTAGATCTACGGAATTCGTGGGATGTACACAGTTTCATTCGCTCCCTTCTCTTGTAGAATGGTAGCCTCAATCACATTAGCCATATTTTTCCTAATACACAGCCTTGTACCAATGCAAAGTTTTGGCGGATCAAGGTTTCGTAGTAAAGTAGATGGTGATACAGCTTTCAGTAACGGTCTATGTGGTGGCAAATCAGCTTTTAATGTCGTTCTTCCTTTTCTGGCCATTGGTTTCTACCTTACTATCCGTACATTTAAGTTTCGTTTTCATGCAACTCAATACTTATAATATATCCCTGACTATGTGTCCTACAATAAATATAATTTTCCGGAGTTCTAGAGTGTAATATTAGGTAACAGGCTGCGATGAAAAATTGAAAATGAATGAAGTATCGTAAATCACACGTTGTGTGATCGGAAAGTTATTGTGACTCATTGTTTACGACGTCATATCTCCTGAACTATGTGTCGTAGGTAGCTGTTAACCCCACGAAGATTATTATCTGATAGTAAGCAATATGTGTACCAAGTTTTGTTCAAATTTACCCAATGCCTTAGGAGGAGATGTGGGAAAATAGCTCATGATGTAGCAGTTATTGGGGAATGTCATCGTTTATGACGTCATACCTCATCAAATATGTGTCGTACTATGAAGTAAATTCGAAGGTACATTCTGTGGTACATGTGTCTAATGTCTGCAAGGCATGTAGTAAATAGTGTTAGCAGTAAAGGCGTAATACATCGAAACCTCATACGTGATGATGCGGTTTTTCATGAACCAAATTGTTTATTACTTCATATCTCATGAACTATATGTCGAACTGTGATATAGTATCGAAGGAAAATTCAGTGGTATGTATGTGTACCGTCTGTGAAATGTCTCGCTAATACAGTTTACAGTGTGGAAGTAATACCTTGTAACGTGATGTCAAATGCCGTAGATATACACCATGAACCTCGGAAAAGCAGTAAGCGATGAACTTTTTTCCTTTCATCATTTTGTCGCGTTGTCAGCGAGAAAAGGTTTCGTAAAGATTTGAAATTATATTCAAAGTTTATTGCAAGTCGCTAAGTACTCTCATTGTCAAATAAAATCACGCGTCGCGAGATGGGGCAGTTGTCATTGTTTATGACGTGATATCGTATGAACTATATATCGTAGGTGGTTTTTGCAAGCACAACAAGTGATTCCTGTCCTTAAAAAAATATTTGTACCAAATTTGGTTGAAATCGGTACATTACTTTAGGAGCAGGTATAGAATATTATCGCATGATGCGCCAGTTTTTTAACGACTGTCATTGTTTATGACGTCATATCTCATTACGTATGTATCTTAGGTGGTTCTTACCCCGACAGCGATTGTTGCCTGATAATAAGGATCATGTGTACGAAGTTAGGTTGAAATCGGTCCAGTAGCTTAGGAGGAGATGTGGAACTTACATACACATATAAGATGTATAGATTTGAAACTTGCGTGTTAAATTGTTGCACGCTGGAAAAGATTAGAAACCCACCCAAGTGTGGCTTCTAATAGTACCTCTCAGACAGAGTTTTCACGTCGGAGATTACGTACAGTGGCCTCAACATCAGCAAAAAAGGCTGAATAAACACCATTTCGCTGCGAGGCGTGCAGGGAGAGAAACAGTGGGCTTCTCGAAGGTACTGTCTGGGACGGGCAGCCCTGGCGAATCAACATTCAGAGCCGTGGACCGCTGCGCTACGTCTCTCAGCACCAAAGAGACGGCCGCACAGACAACTCGGTGCGGCTTAAATCCGGTATGTTTGGTGGCCAGGCGAGTATGGAAAATACGTCTTCTCGCTCTCAGAACCACTCAAGTGCACTGCAGCCTGTGTGGCATGTTCCACTGTCTTACTGGTGTTTTTGTTGTGCGTACATGTGATCATCGCAGTTCCGTGTGAATATAGCGACAATATACGTTCCGTCAGTAATGGTCTATTAGCGCCATGAATTGTAAAACACGAATCATTTGAAATGTAGGTAGCTCGGCGGAGTGTTGTACTGAAGCGAAGTTTCCTTTGCGCATAACCAAATTTCGTATTTAATCGGATTTTTCTTCCTTCTGCTTCATTCCGTGCATAAAACGGCTGACACGGTCACAATTTTGGTTGTCGCAAATATGACTATGTTGTGCTACAAATACTTCAATATTTTTGGGTTCTTGGTTAGACTGGGCGTAATAGCACAGCGAAAGTAGGTCGAAAACTAAGATCTGTTTACCTTTGGAAAGACTCAACGCCGACAATAAGTCATCGCGGCTCGACCAACTAAACGCAAATCAGAAGCCGCCAACCCCTAAATTACTAAATGAATCAAATGGAGATGTTACAACTCTTGATGTTCCAAAATATTTAATTCATTGGTACCGGAATTTGCATTGAGAATTGTTAGAAGATACTGAACGTCGGAAGAAAGAAGCTACAATAACTGAATCGGAAAATTAGGAAAGAAAATGTGTAGCAAATGAAAAGAAAATTAAATGGCACAAAAAAAGCTTAACTTTAACTGAGACTGAAACTACTGATGTGCAGTGTAAAGGTCTTCAGTCGTTTGATCTTCCAAATATCAAAATTGTAATTTATACTAGTTAATGCTAAAAGTCATAAGCTTACTGAGTATAGATTTCTTGTCTGAGAGTACACAGTTCGTAGTAATCGATGGTACGGCATTGACTAAAACGGAGGTGATATCGGGCGTTCCACAGGGTAGTGTTATCGGTCCTCTGCTGTTCCTTATTTACATAAACGATTTAGGGGAAAATGGAAGTAGCTCTCTTAGGTTCTTTGCAGATGACGCCGTCATTTACCGTCTAGTAAAATCATCTGAAGATCAAAAGCAACTGCAGAACAATCTGAATAAGATATCAGTATGGTGTAAAAATTGGCAATTGACTCTAAATAGTGAGAAATGTGAAGTCGTCCAGATGAGTACGAAAAGAAATCCGTTAAATTTGTTTACAAGATAAATCAATCAAAAGTGAAGGACGTAAACTCCACAAAATACCTAGGAACTACTATTACTTCAGCCTTTAATTGGAAAGAACACGAAGATAATGTCGTGGGAAAGGCGAACCAGCTTATCGCTGCGGCGTGGGCTACTTGCGAAACTCCAATCGCCAACATTCTCCTCCGAATGCGAAAATTTACTGTTGACCCCCACTTACATAGGTAGAAGTGATCATCAGAATAAAATACGAGAAATCAGAGCTCGAGCAGAGAGATTCAGGTGTTCTTTCTTCCCGCGCGCTATTCGAGAATGGAATGGTAGATAAATAGTATAATGGTGGTTCGATGAACTCTCTGCCACGCACTTAAATGTGATTTGCAGAGTATCCCATGTGGATGTAGATGTATAGCAACTACGGAAGTGTACAGAAATGAGTAAAATAATAAATAAATACAGTTAAGTGCGTCTAATGTACCTACTTCATAATTACCTGACATCTTATTCAGAATTTATGCAGGATGTGATCTTAATATGATAATTATGAATGTGTTATGAGATTTTTATTTGCTATAGATAGCTTATATACACTGATTTTTACATTTGATTGCTAGTTTCGACTCGTTAAAGGGTCATTATCAAATCTTAATTGTCCAGGCATGGCAAGAAAATCAAAATGTTCAAATGTTTGTTAAGCTTATGGGACTTAACTACGGGGTCATCAGTCCCTAAACTTACAAACTACTTATCAACCACCTTATACTAAAGATGGCACAAATATCCATGCCCGAGGGGGGGATTCGAACCCCCGACCGTAGTGGCCGTGCAGACCGTGACTGGAGCGCCTCAATCTCCTCGGCCACCGCGGCCGCCGCATGGTAAGACATATGTTTCAGATGAGCTGCCACTATGCTATAAAATGGTATGCACATCACCAGTCAAATATGCCTTAACGTCATGTTCAATACAATGTGCTCTCCTGTGCCTAATGTCCAATTGTGTGCCATCACAGCAGTCCTTGCTATACCTACTTCATTTCTGATGTTTTGTACTAATATTTGATTGTGTGCTAATAGAAAACAATTAAATCTTTAATTTTCTTTATCATGCGAACAAAATTTCAAAACCTGAGGAAGGTATTACAGTTTTTAATGGATATCTCAGGGAATTTTTGAACCATTTCTTTGCGGCCACCCTGACAAGTTACCATCGCTGTTCATAGCCAGTAAAGCACGCACTCCGTTATTGGTACAGCATTCACCAAATGTAGCACAGAATTCGGTGAGTTTATCGTCTGTCCGTGAGATGGTGTCTGTCCTTTATGGTCAGTGGCGACATCCTATCTGCCTCTGCACTGACAAATTGCCGCCGAAGGTCTCCATGCCGACATTTCAGACGAGCAGGAGATTAATGAAACCTTAGAGCTAATAAGCGCGCGGCGAGATTTACGGACCAGAGGAACGGCGACCGGTTCCGACAAACGTGTTTGTAAGCTGGTACTGCAGGCCTACATTCCTAATGGACCAGCAGGACACTTGCGTGCCTGCCGGACTGATACATACGTTACTCCAGGCGTCGATTTATCACTTTTCGGCGGTATTGAAAACGAAAGACTTGTTTCTTACCACTGGACACATATGGATAATTGCTCTCAGCGCCGAAGATAATTCCAGTAACGGTATTGGTCCTGTTTGAGTACTGGAAAAATTGTTGGCCTTGGCTGTCATAAAAGTATCGACCACTCACGTGAATCTACCATTATTTTTGCAGTTTTTTGAATATTGCCGACAAGTGAGGATCGACTGAATATTTGGTTTAGATTTCTGCCTAAGACTCCTATAAACCCGAGCTGAACTGTCCGCCATTTTTCCGCAAGCTGTAGGAGTCGCCACGTTCGGACGAAGCTCACGCATTACCTCGCATTTCATTCAACTCGCTCACACTCGCAAACTACTCACTGTATGAACGTGGAATTTTCATCAATGCCTTCGTAAAGAACTACACTTCATTTTCATTTTAGTTTTATTGATGGCAAAAATTTGTAAACAGCATGTAATGGTAATTTACGAACATGCACTTTCTGACGACCTTATGGAATTTTCGCCATGCGAGGAACATTTTTTCTGTAGAAGTCACGTGAACACATTAAGCGAATGAAATGTTCAAAATACATCAAATTTTCATCCTCTTCAAACAGCAACTCTGTGAGAAATGTATAACTTGAGATAATGTCAGTTAAATATAATGCACTGGGATCCACACGCCCGTCTAGTAGTAACATGTCTTCCGTATTAGAGCTCCTAATAATTAGGCACATGTTGTTACTGCATAACATCCATACTTGAAGATACTGGTACTGACTTCTTGTAACCCATTAAATTTAATAGTTGCACCCTACAAAAGTGCTATGTCTGTATGTAATATGCAATTTCAATTTTTCAGTTATATGAAAAGGATATTCTAAATATTTCAATATAGAGTGCTTTATTATGGGAGGAAATGAGAACAAGTCAGTTCGTTAGCTACTGAAGAGATCCTTGCTATCTGTCATTTTCAAGTATTCTCACATAAAATCCTCATTAGATCTAGTAACTTCCGTTCTGTTACTGCTAGGTGTTAAACTGAAGGAAATGTAACTCCTATTAGGTTTTGGAAACGGAAGTAGTGGCTCTGAAACACAGTGGACAAGAAGCAAAGAAATAAACATTAGTTAGTGACGAAGGAATATCTGCAAATCGAACAATAAATCACTAACTCCACTCCTTTTCCTTCTACATCTATATATTTCCTTGAATAACGCGACAGTTAATGAAGTTTTGTGTAGTAACCATGTGGCAAAATACTCCCCTCTTTGCATGTTATCATTTGTTAAAATATCATTTTGATACCTCAAACCGTGTATGATATACGCAATGATTCATTCTGGCCTTATCGCCATCGGAAATGAGTGCGCTAAATAAAATAAAGTTTAGCGTTATGAGTGAAAGGTAAAGATCTCCTACTAAATCGAAAATAAAATTCAATCCATTAGGAAAGTTTCATCCGCAGCGACATATGGTGCAACATGCACCAAACAGAATATCAATAGCAGCCTCCAATTTTTACTGCAAACATTTCCTAACGTAGCGCAGACTCTTATTTCGAAGCCAGTATCTTATTAACTATGACTATTAACGAAGTGATGAGCATTTCGTCACAATGATAACATATAAAGATTTAAGTAGCGGAAAAATTAAATATTTCTACCAGTTAGTTTTTGCGAAATCGTTTGCGGACGATTCAGCCTGGGTATTTAGGAGCCCTATTTCGGCCAGTTTCGGTCAAAATATTACGGGCGAGGTCCGATCTCGTTCGGGATGTATTCAGCACGCGTAAAAATTGTATTTTGTTGTTAATCACAATATAACGCAAGCGTATCTCTTATAGTGATATTCTTATACTGTGTTTGTAACTATTTATTCAGTGTTGTACTTAATGGATCGGGTTCGCAAATTATTATGCTGAAAAGTACTGTTAATTTTTTCCTTGAAACTTGGACGTTTTTTATAACCAATATGGATTTAGGAAATATTGGTCACTAGCTGAAAACCCGGCGTTGCCCGGGTATTTATTTATTTATTCCTGCCGTGTTTCAGGTATATATTCATTTGTATAAGGGTTGTATGTCTGTAAAATCTGTTGGGAATACAATTAGTAGTAAAGAAGTAATAGATTAAAACTTGGTGCGTGATACGGCGGTTTTCCATGAACATTACTGTTTATGTGCTCTTATCTCATGAACTATGAGACATACTGTGTTACACTTTAGAAGGTACACTCAACTATGTGTGTATACTGTCCGTAAAATTTCCTGCGGCTACAATTTGTAGTGTATACATTATAAATTGTAACCTCATCACGAATGCCGTAGTGTTAGTCCATGAACAGCAGAACGTCACTGTTTATGTGCTCATATCTCATGAACTACGTGTCGGAAAGTGATACAATATAGAAGCTACATTCAAATATATATGTGTATACTGTCTGTAAAATTTCCTGTCGCTACAATTTCTAGTATTCAAATTATAAAGTGTAACTTCATACCGAGAGCCATAGTTTTACTCCATAAACAGCGGAAAAGTAGTAAGCGAGAAACTTTTTTTTTTTTTTTTTTTTTCCTTTCATCATTTTACTATGGTTGCCAGCGAGAAAAAGTTTAATAAAGGTTTGAAGTTATGTTTAAAGTTTGTTGCAAGTCGCTAAGTACTGTCATTCTCATACAGTGTATTTCGAAAGTCTCGCCGCATTATATGGCATTTTTTGCGATTTGTATTGGTTATGACGTAATATCTTTTGAACCAAGTGCCGTATGTATTTCTTAACCATGCAGCAATTGTTACCTCACTGTAAGGTAAGTGTGTATCAAATTTGGTTGAAATCGATGCAGTGGTTTATGAGAAAATGAGCAGCATTATCACAAAATGCAGCAGTTTTTCGCGCATCTCATTGTTTACGACGTCATACCTGGTGAAATATGTATCGTATGTGATTCTTACACTTACGGCGACCGTCCTCATGGATTGAAGCTTGCCGGCCGCGATGGCCGAGGGGACTGAGGCGCTCCAGTCACGGTCTGCACGGCCACTACGGTCGGGGGTTCGAATCCTCCCTCGGGCATGGATATTTGTGTCGTCCTTAGTATTAGTTAGTTCATAAGTAGTTTGTAAGTTTAGGGACTGATGACCCCGTAGTTAAGTCCCATAAGCTATACAAACATTTGAACATTTTTGATTGAAGCTTACGTGTACAAAATTTCATAAAGATTGGAACACAACTGTAGATTTGTATGCAACACGTACAAACATACGGACATTCTGCCTTATATATTAGATGTGGTATACAGCTATTCCTGTTAAGTTTGTGTAAATTTACACTGACACCAGTCATACTCTTACTCGAAACTCTGACGTTATTTTCCGAAGTACTTGATGCACCGCTGATTGAAGTTTATTTACTGACAGAAACGAAGCCTGTATAAATATATAACAACTTTATGTCGCTTAAATCTAATTACTCACCATCATCATTTAATTGCATTCATGGACCTTTAAAGGCCTACAGAAGAATAAAAAAGTCACAGATATAAAGAAATACAGAGTACACATTATTAAAAAAAATCGCACTGACGTGTTTTACGGTCCACTTTAGATTTATAGTTTTATAAGTTTTTGCAAACATTTTGGACCAAAATAATAATCTAAGTAATAAAAAATTAATTAATAAGAGTGTCTGAAACCCTTTTAGGGAAAAAAAGGTAGGTAGTGCCGGGTTCCGAACCACTGATCTTTTGAGTCATAGTCCAACGCCCTGCCCACTACGCTACGGCTATCAATAAAAAAAAATGAGTCTTTTAATATCATACTATTGGTGGCCGTTGTTAATTGATGCTAATATGGCATTTGTAGACATTAGATTATCATTTATCGTACAAAGAACGATGTCTTTTTGTTAATTCTTCAGTGCGCCATTGCTTTGAAATGACAACGTGTAAGTTACAATAGGAAAATCATCAAATAAGCAACGCAAGATAGCGTATGCCAGAGAGAGTTCTGGGCGAGGAACGTCACGTGACAACTCCGAACGGCTGGTTTTCGTTAATTCAATGGAGGGTGTCAAATCTTCGTTATTTTTGCAAATATGTCCCAAACAATACGATATATGAAAAAAATAATAACATAAGGGAGCTAAATTGTAGAGAATTTTCTCCTCTAGCAATTAGGTTATTCAATTTTCGTGTCAGGTCCACTTTTAGTGTTACTACCGTAACCTAAAGTGGGCCAAAAATTGCAAAAGGTAAAAAAATACAAACAGAATTCACAATAAAACATCAGTCAGTCGCAATCTCATTACATTTATCACAGATGTCGGTTCAACGTTGTCGGTCCATTACCTCATCTTCCACCGCTGTCGGCTCCACTTGTTTGAGGACTGCCAGTTCCTGATCCTTCCATCGCGTCTTCGGCCATCCCTTTGGGCGTCTTCCAGCAGGTTGGAAACGTAGAACACCGTTTGGGAGGGATACGTTTGTGAGGATACAGGGTTTTAGGTTAGTAACCTCTTCGGTACGTTTTGGTCGAACGATAGTTATCGTTGGGGTGCAGCGATAGCTGCTGGGCGACAATGCTTAGGTTGGAACGTTTCTTGTTTGTTGGCCGGTGTGCGGCAGTCCCCGACGACCGCAGAGCGAGGCGGTAGCATGTCGGCAGCGAGTTCGTAACCTGCGTTTAGCGGTGGCTAAGGTTTTGCCCATCAGTCGTATCGCATATGAGTTTCGGTTGCAGTTGCGTATTGAAGTGTTTCAGTGTGGACTTGTAGACATTCATCGTAGTGGCACGCGGTTATTTAATCAATGTATTTAAAGGAAGAATTATTAACATTTGTCGTTCCATAATAAAGGTAGTTAACAAAGTTTTTGTTATGGATCAAGCTAGTAATTGTCCGCATCCAATACCGTCAAATCATTGGAACAATTATTAAATGATTAAGCAGCAAATAGAATATAACGGCAACTTCGCCCATCGAGGATTAGGTGGACGCAGCTGTGTCGTTACACGTTGGCTAGGAATGTGTGCCCAAACCATTGTAGCTAAAAATAAATGAAAAATAATACTGCGAAGAGATACGAACACCCAACGAAATTTCACGAAGTGTATATATATATATATATATATATATATATATATATATATATATATATATATATATATATATATATAGTTCGTCGCGGTGGGATGGATGAGCGCTCTAAGGCGCAGTGCAGCGGAGCGCACTGGCGCTACCTGTCAGAGGTTCGAGTCTTTCTACGAGCATGAATATGAGTGTGTGTGTGTGTGTTGTCCTTAGGTTAGTTTAAGTAGTTTGTAAGCCTAGAGACTGCTAACTTGAGTCGTTAAGCCCTAAGCATTTACAAACTTTCATATACGAGGTCTTGGCTGACCACCAGTCAAGTCGTCGGTGAACGTGGAGTGGTACTGCAGTACGCTCCATTTAAGTCCCATGGGCTATCTCCATAGTAAATGAAATGATAATGACAGTTTTATTGAGAATAATTACGAACTGTAACGCTGATTAACTTCTCTGGCCAGTTAGATCTGGAACTACGTCATTTTTTTTTATTTATAATTTGTCAAACTTCTTTTTTCCTCTGGTCCCCCAGCAGTAAAAAGACCGCGTGTGAATGTTTTTTATGTAGATTTATTTTCCGTAATTACTAACCAAAGATAGTACGAGGTGGTGTAGTTGCGAAATCTTTGGCTTAGGTGAGGCAAAGAGAGAGAGGTTGGCAGCGGCTTTCTCGAGTGTCGCTTGTCTGGATGGGGAGGCAGGGACCGGCCAATGGCAAGCATCTTCCTCGCGTAAAAAAAAAAAAAAAAAAAAAAAAAAAAAAAAAAAAAAAAAAAAGGCGGTTCGTCGGGCTCAGGAGACGCCATGTTTGGTACTGTTAGGTTGGAGGCCCGAGAGGACGGACATCCTGTGCTCGACTGCTGTTATTGTGGTAAGCAATTAGGTAAAGAAATGTCGGGCATGGTGGTGTTGGGGTAAAGCGCTCGACTGGAAACCGAAAGGTCGCGGGTTCGAAACCCGGTCGGATTTCGGATTTTTTTTCATTCTACACTTTAACCCATCCTTCACCTCTCAACGATGTGAGGAATCGCCAGAAACGACACATGGTTCGGATTCCACGTTAAGCTGTAGGTCCCCTTTCCCCGCTTGGATAACTGGGGTAGGCTAGGGACACGCAAGTCGCCGAAGTGGCGTCCAATTGAAAGACTTGCACCAGGCCAATGAGCCACACGAAATTATTATTATTATTAGGTAAAGAAATGTGTCTTATTATACTGAATCTGACTCGCAACGCAATAGTTGAAGCAGACTTGTGTTAATATGGCAGAAAGTTTAGCGATTTTGGTTGTTTCTGGTCAATTTGATTAACTAAAACAGTTTGATGCTAACGTTAAAGGTCGGGAGTTAGTATCCGCTTTCTACCTCACACTTTGAGATTTCGCAATGTTTGCTTGTTTGATTTAGTAAAGCTTTTGGAAAACCCTCATTTTAAAGTTTGTGCGGAGAAAATCGTATGAGTATTTACGGAGTTTTCGTTGTGTAATGGGACTTAGACAAATTTTTGCGCCATTACACAATATATATCTTGTGTCAACTATCTGCAGCACAGGTAGTTGTGAAGAGGAGATAAGAAGACGGATCACGCTATGACGAGAGGCTATGAAGAAGCTCACGAAGATCTGGCAGAGCAGAGCTATAACAAATAGCACAAAGTTCCGGCTAGTTGAAACACTTGTGTTTTCTGTCTTCTTTTATGGCTGTGAATCATGGACACTCAAGGCCAGAGACAAAAAAGGCATTGATGCGCTTGAGCTTTGGTGCTGGCGTAGGATGCTACGCATGAAATGGACCGAAAGAAGAACAAATGTGTCCATTATTGAACAACTGAATATCTCCAGACGCCTTTCTTCTCGAGTCGACGTAAAAATTCTCCAGTTCTTTGGCCATAATGTGAGAAGAGACGGAGAAAACCTAGAAAAAAATAATCTTACAAGGAAAGATCGTGGGCAAAAGACCAAGAGGAAGAGCAGCGAGCAGATGGATAGACCAAATCAAGAAGATCTCCGGTCTACCTCTTCAGCAGGCACTGGGAGAAGCTGACAACCGTCCGGGATGGAGACGCTTGGTTCATGGGGTCACGACGCTCAGCAATGAGCACGACGACTTATGATGATGATGACACTATAGGCCCATAGTCTGGCAATTTCAAAGTAATAATGCACCTTCAGTGGTCGATAGCAGCCACGGGAACAAGCAAGATCTCATTTTCTACCGCGGGTTGTTCGGTATTTCATTGATTTTGTAAATTTTTTGTAATCAGACCAATGGCAGAATGAGCTGCGGAGGCCTCGTGGCGGGGCATGGTGGCAATTGAGCAGAGTGGGGTAGAGTGGCGTCTTACCGTACAGTGGAATTGTAGGAACAGATGAAATTTCTAATAATATTTGTTTTTCTTATCTGAAGGGTACTTAATATTGTGGAAATCGCGGAGCCATGTGTTTCCCGGCGTAAATCTTGTTGCGTGGTTCAGTATGATAAAGAAGGAGCGCCAGTTATGCTTGTTCTGTGACTAAGCTCTACGTGTAGATTTCCTGTATAATATTTTTATATGGTGTGTGTGTTTGAGTTATTGGGAATCTGTAAGATTTGAACGGTAGAAACCGTTGCGTGCTTCATGTGTTGCATTAAAATCAGCAATTAATAAGGGCCACCCTCTTTGTTGAACCGTTTTTTTTTTAAATTTCCTTTGCTAGTTAAAAATGGAGTGGTTAGTGCATGCAGTGTAAACGTGGTGGATGAGCGAGTGCGTCTTGTGAAGAGGGATATCCTTGTTTGTCCAATAAATCCTTTTTATCTCTCGTTTTCCATGCAGTGTGGCGTGAAACATGTAGAAAATTTATATGTTTAGGAGACGAGCAAGACTATTTGTTAATTAATCTTAGAGCCTGTGGCTCAAAATGTTTGTCTGCTCGGCAACGAGTGTCCACATTCCATTTTTGTTTCTTTGGACATTTAATTTGTCTAAGGTTGTGATTTTATTGGAATACTATCAGAAAATAAAAATCCTGTCCTGAGTTAGTCGGACGTTACTATGAAAAGATTTTCCTCCACCCGTTTAAATCTAACAAAGAAGGCTGCAATCTTAGTAACAGAAATTAAGTACAGTAACGAATATCCGATGAGCGATTTTGATGCAAGTAAAAGCTAAATTCTGGGCAGTTGTCATAGTTTACCCCAACTCTGTATCGAAGGTTGTGACGATTGATTAAATACCTGGGGCATTGTTATCCGTTGCGCGAAATTTTGTCTATAACATTTTTTTTTTTTTTTTTTTTTTTTTTTTTTTTTTTTTTTTTTTTTTTTTGGTTTGAGGCCTTTGATTTATATATAAAGAAACCCGGCAGTCAGCTCTCACAGCAGTCGGTCAAAGCATGAACCATTTACTCTTATTAGCAATGCCCATAATAGTCAACGTTATTAGGTGGCAAACCATTTAAATAAAGAAGACTAAATGAAAAGCATTTTGCAAAACGAGGGTAACTATGCAAACTAACCTTAGTCTGTCATGCAGAGACCGTCATCCATACTGTTGTTTACATATCGATGTTAGGGTAAAGTGTAAATGTTATTTCTGTATTACAGTGACGTCAGCAATAAACATTCTGTATTTGGGATCCGGTCTTTATTTAGAAGAGAAAACGTACCTTCTAGCAAAAAGCGATTTGGCTTTCAACTTTCTTTAGAAATGGAAACTGCTACGTGAACTGTGAGGAAAATGACATAGTTTCATTAATAACAGGTACGATGTATTCGTATGAGTTGGCTCACAAGTATAGTCTAAGGAGTGGTTGGCTTAATATTCTCAACTGACGGATGGAAAGTTAAGCGAATAAATCTGTACGCCTCCTACGTCATCATCTACGGTTAGGCTTACTTACACTCAAGAAGGCTTAGTACAGGGAGGGGAAGGCGTGAGGATAGGAAAGGAGGGGAGGGGGAAGGAAATGCAGTCCGGGAAGTAAAGAAACAAGGAAGACTGCATTAGCTCGGGGCCTCGTGCTCGTCACGCACGTACTCACGAAAGAACCGTGAGCCCACCGGGGGATGTGGGGAAACCAGTGATTTTCTGTATAACTTAAATTTGCCGAAATTTTAACTCAGTTAAGTAAGTTTAGTTTTCTACATGAACTAGAGGGTGGCCTAATATTTGGTTACGGTTTCTCTCGACCTCTACTAATAACTTTTATAGCTAGTCGTTTTTTCACGTCTAACCTCCCATAATTCCTTTCTCCTTTAGCTATGGTTGACTGGGAAGACTAGCATTAGGTTAACCTACGGATGGACTCTAATTGGTTATCTGAGTTTGCAGTTTCCACATTAACAATGGATGAAATAACTTGTTAACTGGGTCTGCTTGGAACTTATGCGTTCGCAATCCTCGGTACGCACTAGTAAGAAAACCAGTCGTACCTGTTTGAATATCCTAATCACCAAACTACTTCACGAATGATCATGGGCTTTTGAGAGGTGACGTGAGTATAATTAGGGGAAGAATAGACTTCATTTCTTTACAACAGGATCACGGAAAAGAAACATATCTGTACGGGCCAGTTATTCGACTTGATGAACATCAAAGTTATTATTGTCTGTTTGCGAAACAAATTTTCCTTTTATCAGTCAACTACAATGAAATGTTCTTTGCAACAATGGCAGTCACCTTTCATGAAAGAATATTCCAGACCATTGCCTTGGTCAAATTCTTCGCTTTGTTTTAAGTGCTTGTTTTTTTTTTTTTTTTTTAAATATCTTATAGCAGATATAGTGATAACACATCACATATTTTTCTATAGTAAATAACTAAACATGAGGGTGTACTTCAAGGAAATTGGTATCTGGACGTATGAATATGCTCTTAAAGCCAAATTGTGGCTTGAGTGAAGTCCATGAAATTCTTATACTCTTGGCTTATCCTCGGATCTATTGTTTGTGTATGAGACAGTGTAGGATCTGTTAATGTTGTAAGAATATTCATGAATGTTCACTTGAAGTTTTTTGAAATGCCTACTTTTACAGCTTTATAAGAAAAAATGGTTTCTTTTACACACCTACTTTGCACTAAACAATGTTTTTCGATATGTCCTTGGTACATTCTTTTTATTTTTTTTTTCTCTTTATTTTCTAATTCTGTGTTTCACATTTTCAATTTCCAGACGTTTTATCGATGAAAAAATTTAATTAACTTGTATGTATGAATGGGAAACATATTAATACGCTTTTTATGGTTTCGTTAAATCACACAAATAAAATAAAATAATTTAAAAAATTAAAAAAAAAATTGCTGCTCTGCGTAACTGATCTGCATTATATACGAATTGAAAATGTTCAAATGTTTGTAATTCTATGGGACCAAACTACGTTGGTCATCAGTCCCTAAACTTACAAACTACTTACAATAAGTTAAACTAACCTAAGGACAAAACAAACATCCATGCCGAGGGGGGATTCGAACCTCCGACGCGGGAGGCCGCGCGATCTGTAACGTGGCGCTCCAGACCGCTCGGCTACTACCGCGCGACTATATAGGAATACTAGAACAATAATGAGGTTGCAACTCAGTTAGTAATCCACCGATACGCACGAGACTCCTACCAGAATTGGGACGGAAAACGATTAAGCAGTGTGAGCTCGAACCTGGGGCTACGTCAGCGAAACACTGCATGCGCAATAATGGCCGATTTCTCGCACTTGAAAGTAGCTTTCTGGCAGCTGCTTGAACGAACCTTACATCTGCTAATCACGTGAAAAGCTGGCCACTCCAATTTTAGGTAGTATCCTTGCCGCTCTCCGACTCAGCGCCGCCAGCAGCGTCTCTGAGGATGTCCTGCGCATTTATGGACGAAACATTGAGAGGGGCCTATCCCCGGTATGTTAATTTCAATTAACTTTCATGTTATGTGTATTACATTTCCTGTTAGCCTCTTTGACTTACATCTAAATATTAGATACATTGATTTCGATTCCACCTGCATTTCATGTATACTATGTTTCTTGTTAACCTCTTTGTCTTTTATATCTGTGGATACCTAAGAGTATATTATTGTCTCAGTCTGTCAGTAGCATCGCCTTACTGACAGTTGCCCCACCCCTACATACCCTCTCCTGCATTCCCTGACAATGCTCACTACCTCTCTGATGTTTTTGCCCTACCCGACAATCCTAGATTTTACTACTCCCGCTTTCCCGACGTCCATGAGCGCAGCGATACCTCCTGCCCTCCTCTCACCACAGGATTCCAGTATTTGGATCACACCCCCCCTCCCTCAGAACTAAACGCTCCCATCACAGCCCTGGACATTGAATCTACACTTCGCACAAAACGCAACACTGCCCCCGGTCACGATCACCTCACATACAGGCACCTCCGTGCCTGTCTGACGTCCTTCCATGCACCCCTCGCCTCCTTATATAACGTTATCCTCTTCACCAGCTTCTTCCCCGACCTGTGGAAGACATCCCGTATCCTGACGTTCCTCAAACCCGACAAACCACCCTCTGATGTCTCTTTTTATCGTCCTATCAGCCTGACTTCAGTGTTTAGTAAAGTCCTTGAAACTATCCATTCTCGCCATATTCACCAACATCTCCATCAACACCAACTCCTCCCCCTAACCCAATGTGGCTTCCGATTCTCTGTTGATGACCAACTTCTTCACCTCGTCCACCTTCTATCCATCCAAGTTAATTTCTGTCGCACCACTATCTTCGTTTCCCTCGACATCGAGAAGGCCTACGATAGTGTGTGGCATTCCGGTCTCCCATTCAAACTCCAAACCTACGCCCTTCCCATTAATTATGTCCACTTCATTGCGTCCTTTCTCTCCAACCACCCATCCTTCGTCACTGTCAACAACTCCTACTCCCATTTGTTCTACTCCTCCGCTGGGGTGCCCCAGGGATCCGTCCACTCTGCCCCCTCCTCTGTCTGCTATACACCGCAGATATTCCCCAACCCCAGCCTCCCGTCCATCTCCTCCACCTTCCTAGCTCTCGCCCCCTCCCTCGCTAGTTCCCAACACCTCCTCCAGACTCACCTATCCAAATTTTCCTCCTGGTATAACCAGTGGCTCTTCACTGTCAACCCTACCAAATCCCATCATAGGTCATACCACCCACTCCTTCTACCACCACGACCTCTGCCTTACTTTCCACGACCGCCCCATCCCGCAAACCACCACCCTTAGAAACCTAGGCCTCACCCTTGATCATTCCCTTTCCTGGAACCCTCACCTTAAAACTGTCCGCCAAAAGGCTCTTTCCCGCCTTAACCTTCTCAAGCTCCTTTCTGGCCGGAATGGGGATTGAAGCGCTCCACCATCCTCTACACCTACCGTTTCCTAATGCGTTCCGTCTTGTGTAGCTTTCATCTCACCTGGACATCCGCCCTGCCCTCCTACTACAAATCCCTCCAGATACTAGAACGCCACGCCCTCTGCCTCGCTTACCGTATTCGCCTCCCTTCCCCCACGCGAATCCTATATGATCTTATCCCTTTCTCCAACCTTCTAAAATTCCTTGAGCATCTTCGCATCCTATACACCTCCCACAAAATAGAATCCCGTCACCCACTGGTCTCTCCTGTTCTCCTGAATCCCGGGCCTCCGCCACGCCTTTATCAGCATATTACCCCCTCTCTCCACCTCCATACTCTCCAAATCCTATCCGAGGGCAACTTCCATCAGCTTCCTCTCCCGGATGACGCTCTCTGTCCTGACATATACCCCTCCAGTCAACTTTAGCCTTGCTTGTAGATTAGTGCCACGTCCCCCTCCACCCATCCTTTTCCCTTCCTCTGCTTGGATCCCCATCCTTACCCACTCCCTTCGAGTCCTTCCATCCCATCTCATCCCATCCCCACTTCGCCCCCCTCCCATCCTTTTCTACCCACCGCACTTTCCTCCCCCTCCCTCTCCACTGCGGGGCCTGCTCAGTGTTTTAATTGTGTTTCAGTGATGTTACTTGAGCAGTGACTTCGTGCTTCGAGTGTACATGTTGTGATGATACTGCTGGCCCTCTCATCTCAATGTTATCGTACGATACCGTCTGCGTCTAACCCGGAATCGTGTGCTCAATAGTGATATATGTTGCGTGTGAAGTTAGTTAAAAATGAAACAGCCTAGGGATCAGTGTAGGACAGTGTCTTGGTGATACTGTGATTAGTGAACAAGTGATAGATTTCATTAATTAAGAGATTTGTATAAGATGTTTCCAGGCAGTTATGTAAACAATAGTTTTGTCATTCTACATTATTTCAATAAGGACACAGATGAACTGTAAAAACTTTTGTAACACATAAAAACATGAAAATAAATAGCATTGTATATATGTTAGGCCCGTAAACAAGTTGCGTTGACCAGCTAATTGTGTTAATTAATGTAATAGTTGAAATTTAAATATTGTAAAATTTTGTATGTGTTGACTGAGGTGAGATTTTGAACCTATTTTGAGATTTGCGAAGATATTTAATAGTTCATTATATGTTAGGAACATGTAGGATGTACTCATTAACTAATTAATTGACATTTAACATTGCTCTTTGTTATTAAACAGAAAGATCGGATATTTCCACTTACAAAGATATGTGTCATCTAAAATTATTGTATGCATAGTTTTCATTTTATATTGCGATTATTTTTGTGTACATGAAATGTTATACTGATGTATTCGTTAATTGTAAATTAGTATATTCAATTATTATGAACAATGCATGATATACTGTCATTATTGTCAATGTTATATATTTGCCTCACCGCCTTACGTGGGGGAAGTTCGCGTTTTGTCATTTCTGAAGTACTCTGGAATCTATGTCACTCTGTGTTTTAAAATGGAAGTACTATCAACTAAGTGCTGTTGCATTGTGTACGTTACGAAGTCGTAAATGTTTTGGTGGAATAACAAGCATTTTGATTGCAAATTAAAGAAGAAGTGAAAAAATTGTACATACTAGTATTTATTTCTATCACAACGCTCCAGGTCAATAATTTTGCAGTGAGAAGAACCCCCATACATCGTAATGTTGAAAGGTGAGTATCATTTGGAAGTGGTACAATGAAACTGTAATTACTTAAAAAGCAAGTAAACATTATAATGTGTTTTAACGTCAGCAACCGCCGCTAAGGCAGAACATGTTTTTTTAATTGTCTCTGTTATCGTCGCCATTCACTGTGAAAAATCTGTTTTTTTTTTTTTTTTTTTTTTTTTTTTTTGCCACCGTTGCAGTTTTTAATACTTACTATGTGTGTTTTAAAGCCATAATTTCATTGCATTTTGATCGCCTATTTTGTCTCCTTTTTATTGTTAAATTCAACATTTTTCTCTCCTTTTTATCGTTAAAATCAACATTTTCATCTCCTGTTTTAACCTACCATTTATGTTGTCAAATTCATGTTTACCCTCGGCTGAAGAGCAGCTTACGAGGTTGTTGCCAGCCTGCCCCACGGGGCATTAAAATACAATAAAGGAAAAAAAAGAGGAAACAACTCAATATTTCCTGAGGAAGGATCCTGCAACGGATCCGAAACGTTGGAAAAATTTTATTATCATGACGCGGCAAATAGCTCAGAAGAATTTTAACGTTAACAATAATGACCGCGAAAGCCTATGTTCATACAAATATTAGGCCTATAATTTGTTGGTGACGCATAATAGCTCTTTGTTACACCCTTTCCAGTAGCCACCTCTACACTTTCATCTATTCAAACCACCACTCTCTGTACCGATACGGCTGTTTCATCAAGTTTCTGTTAGTCTTGTATAGTTCGCGAACGAACTAGTTCGGAAGAGCTCTCCAACAGGCAAACTACGCGAACTAGGTTGCAGATCCCTCGCCTCTTAGTTCGTCCGCTCCTTTTCCGAAGACTGACGGGGAACAACGAGAGGACGCGAGAGCGCGCAGAATCGCGTGATTCCCTTCTGACAGTTGAAGTCATTTCGAGCTGAGATGTAGCTCAGCTGTAGTTTTAGTAGCGGTAGCAAAAGCCAAAACTAAACGGACGAACTAAAAAGAGCGACCTACTTCGCAGCCGAGCTGCGAACTAAAAGGAGAGCTACCGGTCGCGAACTAAAATATGCGCGGCAGGTCGCGAACTAAAATATGTGCGATAGGTCGCGAACTAAAATATGTGTGATAGGTCACGAACAGAATTAAAAATCAAGTGTTTGCCTTCTGCTGATGAGAGCCATTTCGAGGTGAGCATCTGCCTGCTAGATTACATAGTTCAGTGCTACAAAATTTCTGCTTTGATGTAGTCTGCACGTTGCAATATCTGTCTAATAAATTCCATAATGCCAAGATATAGAGATAACTCGAAACTTAAACGCGAGAAATTATTCACAAACTGTTTCTTTTGGTTTGCGTGATATCGTTAGCGGCTCAAGCAGCAAGCGCTTGAAGCAGCTAGGTGGGTGAACTTCTCCATCCACCTACATCCGCAGACCACGCCGCTCAGCCATCACTGGGAGCGGACGAACTAAAAGAGCGAACTAGTTCGCGGCAGATCCGCGAACTAAAGTGAGCTCTCCCGATCGCGAACTATTATGCGCAAGTGTATCATCTACCAATACATGAACAGTTTTCTTACATTAAATATGAAAGATAAAACACGATAAACATCGTCTATTTCAAAATTATAAATTTGCTAGCAGTGGAATTTGATCTTGTTTTAAGCTGGTACTGCATTTGGTGATAGGATGACTTATTAAACAATTCTGTTTTTTACCATATATTCTTTGCCTTCTGAAGTATGTTTCAATAAGTATAACGCTATATTCTTCGGTGCTCAAGGTGGCAACAATGATGTAATAGTATCACGTCCGTATAAACGTACTTAAAATCTGACATCCAAATACATAATCAGCAATTCATCTTACTTCCTTCAGGAATAAAAAGGTGGTGAAATTCTGAAAATGCAACAAGGAAAGTGTGTGAGCATTGTATGTAGTAAGGGGCAATTAAACTCTGCTCTTCATCGAAAGAACTTCTGTAATAGAAAACTTCAAATGGGTTTTAAAAGGTAGTTAAATTTAATTCGAGTTTATCGCAAAACACAGTTCTTTTGGCGGAGTAAGCTATTTATCAAAATGCGTGGAGCACGATGCATTAAGAGCTGGAACAAATAAAAGTAGTACAGACAACTAAGGTGGTCAGATAAACGCAACGGAGAAAGAATATGTAAAAGTTGTTAGACTCTAAAATTCAAAGTAAGGGCATAAAATATTTGTTGTTGTGGTCTTCAGTCTGGAGACTAGTTTGATGCACCTCTCCACAATACCATATCCTGAGCCTCTTCATCTCCACATAAGAACGGCAACCTACATCTGTCTGAATCTGCTTACTGTATCCATCTCTTGGTCTTCTTCTGCGGTTTTTACCCCACACACTTCCATCCAACGCTAAATTCACAATTCCTTGATGTCTAAGAATGTGTCCTACCAATCTATCCCTTCTTTTACTCAAGGTATGCCAGAAATTTCTTTTCTCCCAATTCTGTTCAGTACCTCCTCATTAGTTACGCGATCCACCCACCTAATCTTCAGCATTCTTCTGTAGCACCAAATTTCAAAAGCCTCTATGCTCTTCCTGTCCGCACTGTTTATCGTCCACATACAAGGCAACACTCCATACAAATGACTTCAGAAAGGTCTTCCTTAGGCTGAAATCAATATTCGATATTAACAGATTTCTGTTTTTCGAGAACGCGTTTCTACCCATTGCCATTCTGCAGTTTATATCCTCTGTACTGCGACCATCGTTTGTTGTTTTACTGGCCAAGTAGAAAAACTCATCTACCTCCTTTATTGCTTCGTTACCTAATCTAACTCCTTCAGCATCACCTGATTTTCTTAGACTGCACTCCATTACCCTAGTTTTGCTCTTATTAATGTTCATCTTATATGCACCTTTCAGCACACTGTCCATTCCGTTCAATTGCTATTCCAGGTCCTTTGCTGTATCTGACAGAATTACTATGTCGTCGGCAAAACGCAATGTTTTTAATTCTTCCCTCTGAACTTTAATTCCTTCACCAAATTTCTCCTTGCTTTCCATTATAGCTTGCTCAATGTACAAATTGAACAACATTGGAGAAACGCTACAACCCTGTCTTCCTCCCTTTCAACCACTGCATCCCTTTCATGCCGTTCAACTCTGACAACCGCTGTCTGGTTTTTGTACAAGTTGTAAATAACCTTACGCTCCCTATATTTTACTCCCGCTTGCTTCAAAATATTTATGAACCGTAAATAAAAAAAGTTTGAAAATAAAGAATAATATGTCACTCATGTTAGATACGTTACTATAAAAGTAAAAGAATATGTCTACTCTGTTCACCTGAATTTCTCTCCTAATCTCTATATATAAAAGAAAGTGTCCCGATTGACTGACAGACTGACTGACTGACTCATCATCGCCCAGCCCAAAGCACTGAAGATAGAAACTTGAAATTTGTGGAGAGTGTTGATCTTACTCTGTAGGCGTCATTTAAGAAGCGATTTTTCGATATTCCGTCCGTAAGGGGGTGAAATAGGGGATGAAATGTTTTTGAAAATACGTAGCTATTTAGGCAATTTTGAAGCTAGAACTACAAAATTTCGGATTTTAAGACAGGGTTCGAATTTAAAAGACACGTGTTTCGACATTTTTTGAAATTCGACAAATGAGAGGGTAAAATAGGTGACGCAAAAATTGATTTTCAAAAATATGTTGCTATTAACTCAAATTTCAAGCTATAACTACGAAACTTAGAATATGGACTCTTGATCATGATTAAAAAGACACGTGTTTCGGTATTTTTGGAAATTCAACAAATAAGGGGGTAAAAGAGGGGATCAAAAATTCTTTTCGAAAACACATTGTTGTGTAGACAATTTTGAAGCTATAGCTACAAAAATCGGTATTTGTTTGTTCGTGTTTCGGTAGTTTTGGAGATTCAGCTATCAAGGGGGTTAAATTGGAGAGGGGGTGTTTTTCGAAAATCTGTTGCTTCTTAGGCAATTTTGAAGTTAAAATTACAAATTTTCGGATTTGGATTCGGGGTTCGAATTTAAAAGACACGTGTTTCGGTATTTTTTGGAAATTAGACTAATAAGGGAGTGAAATACGAGATGCAAAAATTGATTTTCAAAAATATCTTTCTGTTAACTCAAATTTCGAGCTATAACTACGAAACTTAGGATATGGACTCTTGATCAGTATTAAAAAGAAACAACTGGTGCAGACCAACCAGCCTACGCATGCGAAGCAGAGGGGTCTATATCTATAAATGTGAATGTCTGTTCGGGGTACGTTTATCACGTCTGAACCACAAGACATCTACATCTACATCTACATGGGATACTCTGCAAATCACATTTAAGTGCCTGGCAGAGGGTTCATCGAACCACAATTATACTATTTATCTCCCATTCCATTCTCGAATAGCGCGCGGGAAGAAAGAACACCTGAATCTCTCTGTTCGAGCTCTGATTTCTCGTATTTTATTCTGATGATCGTTTCTACCTCTGTAAGTGGGAGTCAACAATATATTTTCGCATTCGGAGGACAATGTTGGCGATTGGAGTTTCGTAAGTAGCCCACGCCGAAGCGATAACCGCCGTTCTTGTAATGATTCCCATCCCAGATCATGTATAATTTCCGTAACTCTGTCTCCCCTGTATCGTGACAATACGAAACGAGCTGCCCTTCTGTGGACTCTTTCGATGTCCTTCGTCAAACCCACCTGATAAGGATCCCACACTGGGCAGCAATACTCTATAAAAGGACGGACAAGCGTAGTGTATGCAGTTTCTTTTGCCGTTCTGTTGCATCTTTTAAGGGTTCTGCCAATAAAACGCAGTCTCTGGTTCGCCTTTCCCACGATATTATCTACCTGTTCTTTCCAGTTTAAGTCTGAAGTAATTGTAATTCCTAAGTATTTTGTGGAGTTTACATAAAGAGTTTACATAAAGAGCTATAAATTTGTACAGTTACTAAAGTGAGCGCTCCCGATCGCGAACTATTACGCGCAAGTCTACTTTCTATCACTTCATAATACGTTGCGGATTAATGAGTGACGTAGTGGAACGCGTCCCCCGCGGTGTTATAACAATGTCGCCGGAAGAGCACGGTTGGATTCCGCGCCAGTAGGCAGTTTTCACAATTACGCGGTCGCGCGCCGCTGCATTCGGCGTGAGCGCCCACTCGCGCTGGGGTGTGCCGGAACAGAACCAGCTCACCGGAACTGCCCGGCTGACACGTTTTGGGGTCACATTATCGTGAACAAAGCGAGCGGCGGCTCGGAAACAGGCGCACGACACCGCGCAGTGATCAGGCCGTGGCGCCGAGGTAACCATCGAGAACGAGCCTGATGACGTTTATCAAAAACTAGCAGGAAACCCGGCGATGCCCGGGCGTTTAATTATGTATTCCTACCATTTTTCAGGTATATATGCATTTGTATAAGGGCTGTATGTCTGTCAAAACTCTTGGAAATGCAGTTGGTAGTAAAGACGTAATCTGTATCTATAAATGTGAATGTCTGTTCGGTGTACGATTATCACTTCTGAACCACAAGACACAGTGACGTAACTATGGGGGGGGGGGGGATGAGGGGGATAGAACCCCCCCCAGAACCGGAAAAGAGAGAGAAAAAGAAAGTAATCTATAACAGCAATCTGGAAAAGGTAAAGATTGGAAACTTGGGGTGTTTTACCATAAGATTTCATTGGAGGGGAGTGAATTAGTTTCTTAAACGGGAGTGGTAGATGGTAGTCTGTCTGGAAACTGACTAAAATTTTGCTCGTCAACCAGACCTATTTCACCCCCCCCCCCCCCAAAAAAGCCAAGTCCTAGTTACGCCACTGACAAGACATAAAGAGCTAAAAATTTGTACAGTTACTAATGTCTACCCGGGAAAGGCCTTAGGCACGGTTTTATGGCGATCTATATATATATTAATGTGAATGTCTGTTCGGTATACGCTTATCACGTCCGAACGACAAGACGCAGAGACTTAAATATTTTTACAGTTACTAATTTATACCTGAGGAAGGTTTCAGGCACGGTTTTATAGCGATCTCATAGATATTTAGTAATTTGAAGAATATAACGCGAAATGCGGAACAATAATTGCTCTTTCAAAATTACATTCACTCTTTCAAAATGGTTTTATTGACAGTTACTAATTTATACCTGGGAAAGGTTTCAGGCACGGTTTTATAGCGATCTGATAGATATTTAGTTAATTTGAAGAATATAGCGCGAAATCCGGAAAAATAATGATTCTTTGAAAATTATATTTACTCTTTGAAAATGGTTTTATTGACAGTTACTAATTTATACCTGGGGAAGGTTTCAGGCATGGTTTTATAGCGATCTGATAGATATTTAGTAATTTGAAGAATATAACGCGAAATCCGGAAAAATAATGATTCTTTGAAAATTATATTTACTGTTTGAAAATGGTTTTATTGGTTGCAATGTTGCTTGAGAGTTGATAATGATAAAAGGATGGAGTATATCGGGATGGAAAGTTATCGGTGTATATAAAATTCTACGTGTGTGTGTGTGTTAATATTTCGCTCTGCAGCGAAAACTACAGAAGGCGAACCAATGGTGTGTGTGTGTGTAATTGTTGTCCGAAGTCTCCCGTTGTACACCATAGCAGTTCCATGCCGACAGCTATGAGGGGGTGGAAGATATGTGGTTGAAAGTCGTCAAATCATAAAAAAAATGTTCGGACTGAAGGCCAGCGATGACGTTTGCGACTCTATAGCTAGGAGGTTACATACAGCGAAACGTGATGCCACAGACCATATATTTTGGTCTATGCGTGCTACAATGTCTTCAGCTCTTTCTCTGTAAGCATAAGAATACGAATAAGAGAATATAAGAATAAATAAATAAAGCAGTAAAAAAATTCTTTTAATGCATGACATTAGAAAAAATCGATTTGACGTTTCGCGCATTACATCAAGTGATCCATCTGTGATATTATTACAATCATTATTGTTGAATTTCGTGATTGGATTCTTCGAAACCAGTGCATTTTTACCTGTGATTTCTTATATATTCTCTGATAAATGCAACATGTTTTAGAAAAAAGGAGATAGAGTGAGAGTGGATAGGAGAAGTACTAACTCAAGGTTCGAATAAATAAGTACCCGCGCAACGCCGGGTTTTCAGCTAGTAGATTGTAAATTGGTGCGGGAAAGGGCGCTTTTCCATGAACGTTATTGTTTATGTGCTCATAGCTCATGAACTATGTGTCAGAATGTGGTACAATTTATGAGGTACATTCATGTATATATGTGTATACTGCATGTAAAATTTCCTGCGGCTAAAATTTGTGGTGTACAAATAATAAATTTTAACGTCATACCGAATGCCGTAGTTTTACTCCATGAACACCGGAAAAGTAGTAAGCGAGAAACTTTTTTCCTTTCATCATTTGGGTATGGTTGTCAGTGAGAAAAAGTTTAATAAAGTTTTGAAGTTATGTTTAAAGTTTGTTCCAAGTCGCTAAGTACTCTCAGTCTCATACAGCGTATTTTTAAAGTCTCGCCGGATTATGTGGAAGTTTCTTGCGATTTCTATTGTTTATGACGTCATATCTTCTGAACCCTGTGATTCTTAGCCCTGTAGCAATTATTACCTCACGATAAGGAATGTCTGTAGCAAATTTGGTTTAAATCGGTCCAGTGGTTAGGTGAAAATGAGCATCATTGTCGCTAAGTGCAGCAGTTATCGCGCATCTCATTGTTTATGACGTCATGTCTCGTGAACTATATCTCGTATGTGATTCTTACACATACGGTGACCGTCCTCATGGATTGAAGCTTACGTGTACAAAATTTGATAAAGATTGGCACAAAACTGTAAATTTGTATGCAACATGTACAAATATACGGACACACTGCTTTATATATTTAGACTAGCAGGAAACCTGGTAATTTGTTTCAAAGTTCTGGTCGTCAACCTCTTCTTTCCTCATCTGCAAACAAATTCACGTTAACATTTCCTACATCATTTCAAACTTCTCTCCTCTTTCTCACTCTCTACTTCTAACCTCACTCCCACTTCCGAATGGCCGTTCCTGCATCCCTCTCTCTCTCTCTCTCGCTCAATCCACCCCATTCTCTCTCCTATTTATCTTCTTATATACAGGGTGTTACAAAAAGGTACGGCCAAACTTTCAGGAAATATTCCTCACACACAAAGAAAATATGTTATGTGGACATGTGTTCGGAAACGCTTGATTTCCATGTTAGAGCTCATTTTAGTATTTCTCTTTAAGTGTAAATTGAAATAATTCGCGCAGACAATTGTCAAAATACCTAATTGTTTCCTTAGTATGTGCTGTACTTCCTCGATTCACCGCCAGTTGGCCCAGTTGAAGGAAGGTAATGTTGACTTCCGTGCTTGTGTTGACATGCGACTCATTGCTCTACAGTACTAGCATCAAGCACATCAGTACGTAGCATGAACTGGTTAGTGTTCATCACGAACGTGTTTTTGCAGTCAGTGCAATGTTTACGAATGCGGAGTTGGCAGATGCCCATTTGATGTATGGATTAGCACAGGGCAATAGCCATGGCGCGGTACGTTTGTATCGAGACAGATTTCCAGAACGAAGATGTCCCGACTGGAGCGCGTTATCATGATTTCATAAGGGATACACTACCTGTGCTGCTGTAAGAAAATGGCCCGTTGGAGGTCGTCAAAAAATCTCAAAATTCAGAATGCGTAATGATATGCTCTAGTAATAATAATTTTGTTATTGAATGTTGCAGCAAATCACAACTAATGGGTCGCAACAACACTTTCGCAGTGTAAGTTAAAATTTTGAATAAAAAAATATATTAATTAACTTAAAACAGTCACTGTGGTAATTAATTAAGCTTGGCCCTATCTGACTTAGCATTGACTACAGCCTCCAACTAGCACCTCCTACGATTCACGAACAACACAACTTCACTAATAAATGTGTCAGAATTCATGTAGTGGTGATGGCGTGTTCGTGTTATGATCAAAATCGTAATAGCTGTTAGACTCTGATTGCAATGATAATAGCTGAGTACTGTGAAACTGCGTGGTGCAATGAGCTTCACAAATACTACAGTCATTGTTCCCAATTATTTTGATAATATTGTTTAAAGCATTCAACTTCCTTATAACACTTGGCATCAACTATTTTTTGGTAAATTGGTTCCAGGCCCTGGGTAGCGTACGCGTGTAGCTGGCTGAGCAGAGTCTGGCATTTAACGTATTTCATAAAAAATTACTTTCGTCAAGTCTGGTTAATCAACTATAATACTTTGGCTACTGTTAGCCTGGTTACTTTCTCTATAAATGAAACCAACTTTACGTGCAAACTCTCTTACAAGTTAAAATCTTTGGCTAAAAAAAATGGATTGCAAAACTTAGAACAGCACTGCACTTTAATTACTAGTCTCTGTGTTGTAACACGTTTAGCAATTCTTTAACTCTAGCAATTTCTTTAAAACTGATCGTAATTACTTTGAAAAATGATTGAACTTGTTAGTCAATGTACAGGCTTGCATAATCAACATAATCTAATAATGGTGATACTGGGGTGACTACAATTACTTACAAAATTGAGACTGGTTTCAAAATAAGTCATGTATAATTCAACCAAAGTTCTGATTGGGTTGACACTACAATTACATACATACAAAATAAAATGTTCCAAAAGCACTCATCTGTTTTTGCCGTCTTCGTCGTGAAGTCCATACAAGACAGATATGATTACGATAGGTACTCTTACTGCTGGTTCAAAAATATTTTTATCGACAACTCTTTGTTCAGCTCGTCTGGCTGAAATCTCCATGCATTGATATCTCCTCGATACACCTTCTAATCTCCGTAATTACAACAACGATCACACTCGGTGACAACAGACTTGATAACCAAACAATTACTTTTCTTGCACCCATGAATAAACATTACTCTGATCACTTTCGAGTATAAATAAACTTATTTCGCACTTCCATCAATACATTAAACAGTACGCCTCTCAGGCTTATTGCAATTGCATTAAACTCGCGCCACACTGCGCCTACCGTACCTCTGCACCATCAACAAATCATTTACGTGTTTACTATAGCGAGTCCGCTCTGCGACTGCTTCAGCAGCGCGACTCTCACAGCTACTACTTCTGTACCAAAGACAGTCTTTACAACAGGTTCAACATTTTCTCTGGCGCAATGCCAACTCACAGCATAAGAATGTCCGTGCATTCATGCGGGTTTACACATATAGTACATGTTTACACTAAATGAATCAATATAGGAAATGTCGTTACACAAGAAATATATCTAGCATACAAGAAATGAAAAATACATGAAATAAACAAATTTAAGACAATATATACATTACGTTAAATCAAACTGTAAGATACATAAGATACAGCGACAGTTGTACTCTTACACTGCTAGAACATGTGCCTTTACAAGTACGACACAACATGTGCATGTGGTTCATGCACGATGGGGCTCCTGCACATTTCAGTCGATGTGTTCGTACGCTTCTCTACAACAGATTCGGTGACCGATGGATTGGCAGAGGCGAACCATTTCCATGGCCTCCACGCTCTCCTGACCTCAACCCTCTTGACTTTCATTTATGGGGGTATTTGAAAGCTCTTGTCTACGCAACCGCGGTACTAAATGTAGAGACTCTTCGTACTCGTATTGTGGACAGCTGTGATACAATACGCCATTCTCCAGGGCTGCATCAGCGCATCAGGGATTTCATGCGACGGAGGGTGGATGCATGTATCCTGGCTAACGGTGGACTTTTTCAACATTTCCTGTAACAAAGTGTTTGAAGTCACGCTGGTACGTTCTGTTGCTGTGTGTTTCAATTCCATGATTAATTTGATTTGAAGAGAAGTAATAAAATGAGCTCTAACATGGAAATTAAGCGTTTCCAGACACACGTCCACATATTTTCTTTCTTTGTGTATCAGGAATATTTCCTGAAAGTTCGGCCGTACCTTTTTGTAACACCCCGTATATATAAAAATGAATGTTTGTCTGTATGTCCTCTATGTGTTCATAAACCATTCATTCGATTGCAATGGAACTTTGGTGAACTGTTCACCGGAGGCCCACGAAGGTTCCTGACGCAAAAACACAAGAGCACG
This sequence comes from Locusta migratoria, assembly GCA_026315105.1. Lineage (NCBI taxonomy): Eukaryota > Metazoa > Arthropoda > Insecta > Orthoptera > Acrididae > Locusta > Locusta migratoria. The sequence continues at coordinate 661,936,256 of CM048746.1, forward strand.
ACACACAGCTCAGGAGATATGACATCATAAATAATAAGTGGCCACCGCGTGAGAATACTCAGATTTATGCGTCAATTATTGGAAAATGGGAGTAGTTAGGGACCTGCAATAAAGTTTGCATGTAACTTCGGACGTTTATGAAGCTTTTTGTAACTGCTCCCTCCCCCCCCACACGCAAAAAATGATCGCTGTAGATGCCGTAAAACTGTCGTATCAGGCATGACCTTGTATCAAATAAAGTTAGCACTACAGATTTACATGTTACAACTTATTTTGTCTGCAAGTATCCCTTAATTCTCTTGCATCGAAAATTAAACAATCTGTTTTCTTAATCTCTATCTATCTAAAAGCGAAGGGACACTCACTCACTCACTGACTAAACACGAAATCTCGAAAACTACTTTACCTATAAAGCTGAAGTTTGGCAGGAATGTAGAAAGTATTTTGTGATAGGAGCACGGCGGAGCATACTTCTCCTACAGGCTCACGATATCTAAAGTTCGATCTTCAGGAAATTTCGCACGCTTCAAATGTTTGTAGAGCTTATGGGACTTAAGTCATCAGTGCCTAAACATACAAAGTACTTATGAACTAGCTAATACTAAGGACGGCACAAATATCCATGCCCTAGTGGGGATTCGAACCCCGACCGTAGTGGCCGTGCGACTGTGACTGGCGCGTCGCAGAACGCTCGGCCACCGCGGCCGGCTTCGTAAACTTGACAAGAGGAAGGTCACCGTCTACCTTAAGTTTCATACGGTGCATGGGGGAGGGTACTTTGTGACATAAAAATGGATCTCTAAATACCTTGGTCGCGCCATAACTTCTGCTCGACCGATTTCACACATCCTGTTTATTTATTTCTTTTTCTTTTCTTTCTTTTTTATCGTAATTTTCAGAAAAAGGGTTGTATAAAATAAAACATGAATATTTGAGAACAACAAAGTGCGTTTTTCAATGTGATCCTGCGTTTGTATTGCATAGAAATGTATAGTTTCGTTCCGATATTGATGAAATTTTCCGCACTCTACCTTAAAAACAAGACGAATGTCACTGTCTGTATAAAATTCTGTGCATGGTGGAGAGTACTTGGTTTCGGAATTTTACAAAACGCGTAGTTTTGCTCCAATTTATATGAATTTTTGCACACTTGACCTTTAAACCAAGAGGAAGATCAGTGGATACATAAAAGTTTGTATGGTACATGCCAGAGGGTTCCTCTGTATGGCAGTTCTGGAGAATCCTTCCATTCTGCAGATTACCGACGACAGACGTTCCTGTCGTGGCTTCATCAGTATCATTACCGTCCTTAGAGTCCTTGAACAAGAAGCCATTGTCGTCTACCTGCTCTTCAGGATCGTAGTAAGGCTTCATGCGCAGGACGTGATCAATGTCTCTTCGTCTTTGTCGTTTCGACGACGGCTCATAATCCTCAACTTCGTATGTGACGTCTGACAGGCGGCGTATGACTCTATACGGACCAAAGTATCGCTTCAATAATGCTTTCTGACAGTCCAACTTTCCGTACAGGGGTAAAAATCCATACCAGATCTCCTGGGCAGTACACAACAGGTCGGTGCTTGTCGTTATATCGCCGACGGTCCTTCTCCTGGGCGTCCAGTGTCCGTATATGAGCCAGCTGTCTTGCTTCTTCTACCCTGGTGACGAGCTGTTTAACATAGTCATCCTGAGTGTCGTCCGGCTGGAACGGGAACAGCGCATCCATTGTCGTCTCAGCTTCACGGCCATGGAACAGGAAAAACGGCGTGGAGACTGTGGTGTCTTGTCTTGCGGTATTATAAGCAAATGTCAGGACTGGCAGTATTGTAGCCCAATCCTTCTGCTCAACATCGACACACATCGATAGCATATCTGCTGACGTCTTGTTAAAACGTTCTGTAAGACCATTTTTCTGAGGATGGTATGCAGTTGTCATTCTGTGGACAATGTCGGACCGTGACATTACCTCTGATACTAGTTTTGACTGGAATACTTTTCCACGATCAGATATCATCACACGTGGTGCTCCATGCTTCAAAATAATGTCTTCTACAAGGAATTTTGCGATCTCTGGAGCTTCTGCAGTCGGAACAGGTTTGGTGACAGCGTAGTGTGTGAGGTAGTCAGTGCAGACTATTATCCATCGGTTACCGGTTGTCGACTTCGGGAACCTCCCTAAAAGATCGATCCCAACTCTGTGGAATGGAGCTGCTGCAGGTGGAATCGGTGACGCTATCCCTTGCGCCACGCCGGCAGTCGGTTAATGTGGTGTCTCGCGGCACTATTTAGTGTGCATGGCTGTACAACGGAGACTGTTAGTTATGTAGGCCCACCAACCACGGCAAGGTCATATCACATCGGATGTGAAAAAATCAGTTTTTAATTGCACTGAGACCAAAAATCGCATAAAAAGCGTCATTAACATCGGTTTTTAGTTGTCCTAGGACCAAAAACCGCATAAAAAGCACCAATCAAAATCAAATCGCATTTTTATATCCGTGTGAACGTGACAAAACATGTTTAATATGCTGTGCACCGTTTTCTGCAACAAGTAGAAATCGAGAAACAGCATGTTCCACTACTGATGGAAGTGTTTCCGGTGTCACGTGCATAATGTGTTGCGCAATGCGTGCCTTCAATGCAGCTGAGTTCGCAAACGAAACGACATCTTTCAGACAGCCTCAAAGCCAGAAGTCACAGTGGTTTAGAACAGGTGATCGGGACGACCAGGCTGTAGGTGAATAGCGGCCGATAGTCCTAGCATTTCCGAAAACGCGCTTCAGCAGCTGCTTAACTGGATTTGCAATATCCGTAGGTGAGCCATCTTGCATAAAAACGGCACCATCCACACAGCCAAGCTGTTGGAGAGCTGGAATGACGTGGTTGTCCGAAAGACACAGCGCTTAGCGGTGACGCTACAGGTAACAGGTCCGGAAGCACGCGTGTCTTCGAAAAAATATGACGCTATGATAAATGATGCCGTAAGCCCATATCACACAATGACCTTTACAGGATGAATCGGTAATGCTTGATTTGCTTGTCACAAGTTTAAAATGGATCAGACTCTTAATTGTTTCATGCTGAGTACATGAGACCTCAACACGAAATGCACACCGATGATGATGTTGCATCACGTGAACAAAATCGATGTGATTTTTTTTAAATAAGTATTTTATATAACACCACAGACGAATGGAAAAACTGGTGGAATCCGACCTTGGGGATAGATCAGTTTGGATTTAGGAGCAATGTTGGAACACGGGAGGCAATACTGATATTATGACTTATCTTAGAAGATAGGCTAAGGAAAGGCAAACGTACGTTTTCAGAGTTTGTAGATTTGGAGAAAGCTTTTGACAATGTCGACTGGAATACACTGTTTCAAATTCTGAAAGTAGCAGGGGTAAAATACAGGGAGCGAAGAGTTATACTCAACTTATACAAAAACCAAACAGCGGTTATTAGAGTCGAAGGGCATGAAAGGGTCGCAGAGGTTGGGAAGGGAGTAAGACAGGGTTGTAGTCTTTCGCCATTGTTGTTCAATTTATACATTGAACAAGCAGGGAAGGAATTCAAGGAGAAATTTGGAGAGGGAATTAATGTTCAAGAAGAAGAAATAAAAACTTTGCGGTTTGCCGATGACATAGTAATCCTGCCAGAAACGACAAAGGATCTAGAAGAGCAATTGAATGGAATGGGCAATGTCTTGAAAAGAGGTTATAAGATGAACATCAACAAGAGTAAAACAAGGATAATGGAATGTAGCGTCAGAAAATCAGGCGATGCTGAAGGAATTAAATTAGGTAATGAGGCAATAAAAGTAGTAGACGAGTTTTGTTACTTGAGCAGCAAGAGAAGATATAAAATGCAGAATGGTTATGTGAAGAAAAGCGTTTCTGAAGAAGCCAAACTTGTTGACATCCAATATTAGTTTCAATGTTAGCAAGTCCATTCTGAAAGCATTTGTTTGGAGTGTAGCATTGTATGGAAGTGAAACGTGGACAATAAGGAGTTCACACCAAAAGACGATAGAAGCTTTTGAATGTGATGCTACAGACTAATGATGAAGATTAGATGCGTAGATCACGTAAGTAATGAGGAGGTGCTCAACAGAATTGGGGAGAAAAGGAATTTCTGGCATATATCGACTAAGAGAAGGGATAGACTGGTTGGACACATTCTGAGACATCAAGGAATCGTCAACTTAGCATTAGAAGAAAGTGTGTGGGGTAAAAATCGTAGAGGGAGTCCGAGGGACGAATACAATAAGCAGATTCAAAGGGATGTAGGTTGCCGAAAGTATTATCAGATGAAGAGACTTGGACATGACAGGGTAGCGCGGAGAGCTGCATCAAACCAGTCTGCGGACTGAAGACCACAACAAACATCACACCATCAAGCTGAAGTTTGTTATTTTACAGTTAATTCTAAATTACATGTGCCAACTATAATGTGTTAACTCCGTACCTCTCACCGCCTCAGCCTTTTTTTATTATTTTTTTAAATATTTTTAAAACTTTTTTATGATTGTCTCTGACCACATATCCCCGTCTTCTTTCATTGATGCCCTGCTAAGCAAACACCCCGGCTGTAGTAATGCTTTTTTGTGAGGAATGATATAGAACCAACTCAATAGCGGTTCCGTAATGGCCTGCGATCTGAATCGTCATATCAAGGATTACTCGGCCGCTCCCGTCAGAGGTTCGAATCCTCCTTCTGACATAGGCCTGTGTGCTGTCCCTATTACAAGTCAGTTTAAGCGGTTTGTAGGTCTAGGGACCAATCACTACAGCAGTTTAGTGCCATAGGTTTACTTTTATTTGAACATCTGGAACCAACTCAACATAAATATTCAATCATTGCCACTCACATAAATATGTGACAGATCGTGAATTTCTTCATTGAGGCTTTAGTATCATATAGTATGTTAGTCACTTTGTACTCTCTGCGAAAGTCATCCATGGACCGTTTAATCTTCGGGTTTATTATTTACTAAAAGTCGCCTCTCAAGATTATAGGACTCATCAATATCACGAGATGGCTTCACATCAAAACGCACCGAAATTCTTCACCCAGTGGTTCGAAAGTGTGAACTATCTGTGCTCTCATGATTGATAACGGATTCATCATTACACACGTTAAGTGACTTCAACTTTTAATGCTTTTTGTTTATCAACGAAATACTTCATGAGTGACATAAAAGGATATTACATTTTTTTTAGATAAAAACAGCAACTATCATATATTGTTCCTATCTACTTCACACTTAATTATTACAAGACCGAAATTTGTGTATTATATGTATGTGTAAATAATCTTTGGCACTTTGCATCTCTACAAATTTTATGGAAGACGAAAAAAAAAAAAAAAAAATGAGCGACGGGAAGGGGACGTCACAATACGTGGAAAACAATTTTTTGTGTGTGCCGAAAGTGGAGTGCAAATTAGCCTATATTATACTAGCTTTCATAATTAGACTAATTGATTTATTGCTGTCAAAAATGATTAATTGTGTAGTGAAATTGAAGTACGCAGACCTTGTAATTAATAGTAGAAGCCATGCTTGACAAGCGAAATGAATTAACAATTAACAACTGGTTATTTTTTACCGACCTCCTGACTCGGAAATGTTCAAAGAAAACTAGGATTAAATATCAAACACGTATCCCAAGCACTCTGTTATAATTGGCGGTGACTTTAATGTACTCTGAATATGTTGGCAATAATACATGTTAAACTGTAAGACACGCATAAGACATCGTCGGAAATTGTGCATTCTCCGAAAGTTATTTCAACCCATCAGTTCGTGAAAAATGGATATAAAATCTATTCCATAGCTTTGGATTTCAGGATGGCTTCAGAGTCCGTACATCGCAAGCGGCTTCTAAACAGTCAAAAACACAGATTTCTTAGTAACTGACGGAGAAGTTATTGATTAAAAGAGATGTGGCGTTCCCCACTTATGTGTAATAGCTCCCAGTCCATACGACACTGAAAGAAATCCTTTGGACTCAAATTTAGAGGATAAATCAGTGAAATCTAAGAGTCCTTATTTGAACTGAATGACTACGAATTACAATCAAGAAAAAGGTAAATTAGAAAAAAAAGAAACAAATAGAAAAATAACTGAGTAAGTCAAACATCAAGCTGGATTTTATTGGTAACTTGCTGAAAACCCGGCGTTGCCCGGGTATTTATTTATTCCTGCCATTTTTCAGTTATATATTCATTTGTGTAAGGGTGTACGACTATAAAATCTCTTGCGAATACAATTAGTAGTAAAGACGTAATAGATTAAAACTTGGTGGGTGATCGGGCGGTTATCCATGAAGGTTGCTGTTTATGCGCTCATATCTCATGAAGTGCGTATCGTACTCTGATACAATTTAGAAGGTAAACTCACGTATATGCCTGTATACTGTCTGTAAAACTTCCTGCAGCTACAATTTGTAATGTAGAAATAATAAATTGTAACGTCATACCGAATCCTGTAGTTTTACTCCAGAAACAGCGGAAAAGTAGTAAGAGAGAAACTTTTTTCCTTTCATCATTTTACAATGTTTGCCAGCGAGAAAAAGTTTAATAAAGGTTTGAAATTATGTTTAAAGTTTGTTGCAAGTCGCTAAGTACTGTCAATCTCATACAATGTATATCGAAAGTCTCGCCGCATTATATGGCATTTTTCCTTGTTATGACGTAATATCTTTTGAATCATGTGGCGTATGTGATTCTTAACCATGCAGCAATTGTTACCTCACGGTAAGGAATATGTGTACCAAATTTGGTTGAAATCGGTCCAATGGTTTAGGAGAAAATGAGCAGCATTTTCGCGTTTTTCGCGCATCTCATTGTTTATGACGTCATATCTCGTGAACTATATATCGTATGTGATTCTTACACTTACGGCGAATGTCCTCGTGGATTGAAGCTTACGTGTACAAAATTTCATAAAGATTGGAACAAAACTGTAGATTTGTATGCAACACGTACAAACATACGGACACTCTGCTTTATATATTAGTAAGACTCAGAGCATGTAACAGTTGCACTAAAGAAACTGCCTACACTACACTTGTGCGTCCTGTTTTGGAGTATTGCTGCGCAGTGTGGGATCATACTCAGGTTAGACTGAGAGAGGACGTAGGAAACGTTCACTGAAGGGCAGCTCGTTTTGTATTATCCAGATACAGGCGACAATGTGTCACGGAAATGATGCACGAGTTGACGGAGCGGCCGAGCGCATTGAGGCGCTATGCTGCGATGCGCGAGGCGGTTCCCCGTCGGGGAATCCCCCGTCGAGCATGGATGTTTGTGTTGTCTTTTAGTATAAGGTAGTTCTTAAGTAGTTTGTAAGTTTAGGGACTAATGACTCTGAGAAATATGCGAAACGGAAAGTCTCCAGGGTTTGATGAGCTAAGCTCAGATATGATGAAGGCAGCCGGAACACCTGGCCTACAATGGATCTACAGAGTCCTGTCAGTCATCTGGACAAACAACAAAATTCCAGATGACTGGACAAAAGGAATCATCATTCCACTGTTTATAAAAGGAGACCGAAAGAAGTGTGAAAACTATAGAGGTATCACCCTACTTTCAGATACCCCAAAGCTGCTGCAAAAAGTTATTGAAACCAGACTTAGGAAGATAGTTGAACCCTTATTAGAAGAAGAACAACATGGTTTCAGGGAAAGGGCGAAGTAATATAGACCTCATCTTTGCGGTAAGGATTTTGGCAGAGAAGTACTGGGAACTTGGTGTTCTTAGACCTTGAGAAGGGATATGTTAGTGTCCCTCGCAATAAAATATGGAAATGCCTGGAAGATCTAAAAGTGCCCAATTACCTGATTGATAGGGTAAGGATGCTGTATCAAACTTGCAATAGTAGTGTCCAAATAGGAAATGGTCGCTCTGAATGGTTTGAGACGAAGAGGGGAGTCCAGCAGGGAAGTGCTCTATCACCACTCCTGTATGTTATTGTAATGGACAGCATGCTAAAATCTATTAAGGAAACTACAAATGAGTCGAGATCACTGGTATTTGCAGATGATGTTGTAATATGGGGAGAAACAGAAGTGCAGAAGAGCATGACTGTCTGGAACAATAAATTTAAAGAATTTAACCTGAAAATCAGCAAGACCAAGACGGTTGAGATGACCATAAACAGCGAGGGAACAAGTTCAAACATCTACTTGGAGGGAACAAAAATCAGTTTCCCACTTTCAGTACCTTTGAAGTATTTTCTCCAAGGACAACACCATCCGGCAAGAAATCCTCAACAGAACACAAAAGGCATCAAATTTCTACATGAAAGTTCGGAATCTACTCTGGGACAAAAAAGTACCCCAGGCAGCGAAGTTAACTTTGTATAACACTTACTTCACTCCAATCCTTATATATGGCATGGAAACATGTACATTGTTAAAAAAAAGGATAATAGCAGAATCCAAGCAACAGAAATGAGGTTTATCAGGACTATGAATCAAAGTACCAGGAGAGACAAGATCAGAAATGAGGTACACAGACAAACAGCTGGTATCAGGGTCCCTAATGCGAACCTCTTGGGGAAACGAAGACTGCAGTGGTATGGCCATGTAATGAGAATGGATAGCACAGGAACAGCTAAAAAATACTTCAGAATGGAAGTGGGAGGAAGAAGACCAAGAGGAAGGCCAAGGAGACGATGGATAGAGGCAGAACAGTCAGACGTAGAGAAGAACGGTTTCAACTGGGATGATGTCCAAGACGAAATGTTATATCAAGATAGGATGAGATGGAGAGCGCTTGTTAGCCACACACGGGAAACTGGAGATGGAAAATGATGATAATGATGATGACCCCGTAGTAAGTCCCATAAGCTTAACAAACATTTGAACATTTACCACGCACAGTGTGGAATGACCTCTGAACGGCTAGGCAGCTCGCCGATGGTAAGGGCCTGAAACAGTTCCTACGGTCGAGACGCAGCGTATGGCGTCAAAAGAGGAGGTGGGACAGCGAAATCTCCAGAACGACGCTATCCGTGGCCTCGTCCGTTGTAGCCACCGCGCCTATAAATCGGGAAATACGAAGAATATGGCGCAAATCTAACATATTTACTTTATTAATATTAATATGTTTTGGTAGCACACAGACCGTAGTAGCAGACTAAAGGTCAACAGAAGTAGGTACTGGTCGTTTCATATTCTTTAATAGTGTTCAAATACATAAATAAATGAGTTACAACACTTTTAACAAACATTTAGGAACGCTCACGAACATGTGCGAAGTTTACAGGATGTCTCGGCTGCGTGCCACTCTAGACAGTCGGTGTTAGGACCTTATCCGCATCGGTCTCGTAAGAACCATGAAAACTATACTCGTTAATTTCAAAATCAGTAATCAGTCTTGTATTATGGTGTGGCCACAGTCTAACATATACAGCCGGCAAGCTATGTTTCTGAATACCGTATTGGATGAGTGCGAATAGTATCGTTTATTTTGATTTTAACAGACTTTTCACCATAAGGGAAGTATGTAGTGCCATGAAATAGATGGTAATTTAAAATTAGCTCCACCTTTGTCTTTATTAGGTTTACTGAGATCCCTGATGAGGTACGAAACGGTACATTGCAGGTCAGTTAATTTACAACTACCTTAAACCTGCGGCTCCCCTCGCGTGTTGGTTGATTATGATAGATAAGCTATCTTTCAGTAGTGTGCTACGTGACTGGTTTTGAAGGATGAAATGAAATACAATACCTTCTTTAGAAACAAACATTTTTCATCAGCATTCAAGTAAAAAAAAAAAAAAAAAATTATTCGAATGCTTAATCTTGCAGAGAAAAAGTTGAAGACATTGTAGCACGCATAGACCAAAGATATGGTCTGTGACACGTAGAATTTTACATACATCAATAACTTTCCATCCCAAGACACTCCACTCTTTTAACATTATCACCCCTCAAGCAACAATGCCACCATTTACAAAGAGAAAATATAAAACCGTGCCTAAAGCCTTCCCCGGGTAGACATTAGTAACCATACAAATTTTTAGTTCTTTATATCTTGTGGTTCAGACGTGATAAACGTACACCGAACAGACATTCACATTTATAGATATAGATTATTTTGTAACGTACAGGCTTTTGCTGAATAAGCTCATTTACTATTAAAAATAAGAAATGGCTAAGAAACACCGGAAGACCTGCCTTTGGCAAAAAGTCTTCGCTTTTCTACTCAGGAACGTTAGGGTTTCTTCACTACGATTCCAGTTAAATCGGTGAGAGTGGTACGTAGGAAACGCATATAGAATGCAATAACTGCAGTATTTAACATACCAAAGCTACCACCACAGCTGTAACTGAAGGAAAAGCGTCACAGACCTGGCAAGAAAACGGAAAAAGCAATCAAACTGTTTGCAACAAAGAAGAACCCATCAGAAAGACGAGTGAAGCCTAAAAATGTGCGAATCATTAGACTACACACCGAACTGATACGCGTCAAAAAACTCTTGTAGCAGTAAGAACACACCATAATAGAAATTTGTTTCTCTTATGTTTATATTCTACTTACTTTCAGCGGAATAAGCTGCAATATAACACATATTCGTAAGTATTTGTTCATGACTAAGTTGTTGATTACACCTTTGAATCAGTTAAATTCGGCTGTTTTTACATTAATGTCCCAGTTATGTATATCTCTTAATATTTTACTAATGCTTGTAACGCAAAAACTATACCAACTAGCTAAGATCTTACGCAGCACTTGGCATTTTGCTCTACTGATGCCTTCAATGTTGAGCTGACAAACTCTTAAACATTTTCCTAGTTTTCTAGAGGGATAGTCGTCAGAAGAACCCTTTGTTGACTTATTCGTGTTCTGATATGTGATGTAATATTTACCGGGAGATCTCAAGAATTGTCTGGTCGCCAGTGTTTTGTTGTTCGTTTAGCACCACCCAGGGGACACGTGCACGATAGTTGACGGTTAAACCTGCGGACGTGAGCAACAGCCTTGAGGATCATCTGCATCCACTATCCGTACTTCATCTCTGGGTCTTGTATACCCAGTTGCAGAATATTGCTCCCCAGCTTGGTTAAACAGCTCACACACTAAACTTGTGTACGCTCAGCTCAATCATACCATGCGTCTTATAACTGGCACAATTAGACCCACACCGACTTTCTGGCTACCCATACTTAGCCACGTACAACCTCCATCTTTACGGCGGAAAAATGCACTAGTATCCGAGTACAAAAAGCTGCAAAAGAATCCCCACCTTCCTGTGCATGAAGACATACCAAGCATAAGAAAAGCAAGACTTCGCTCTCGTCATCCACCCCCTGAGACTGCAAGAACTTTAATTACCACAGCTGTAATACTGATGACTACTGGAGACAAACATGGCAGATTAATGCAACACGAGAACAACTGAAGATGCCGTGCATATCAACCGAGCCACCTGGCTTTGATTTACCGCGTAAAGATTGGTCAGTACTTAAAAGAATAAGAACCAACACTGGAAGGTGTGCAGACCTTCTGTACAAGTGGAAGAAAATAGCTTCTCCAAGCTGTGACTGTGGCGCTGAAAAGCAGACAGTCTACCATGTGGTTCAGGAATGTGCCCTGAGAGCTTTCTCTGGCGACCAAATAAGACTTCCTGATGATTACGGAGGGATCACTGGACTATATTCATGGACTTGATATTAGTTTGTAGTTTGTTACACGTGTAATATTATATGTATCTTTGTTATTAAAGCAACAAATAACTGTAAAATTTGTGATGTTGCCATACGCTAAATAAATAAATATACAAACTATTTCGTTCATTACGCACACAAATGTTAGACTGTGGTGTGGCTAATAATAAAGCCCCATAATCGGCATTCCGGATTTTATTCATATGAAACAGCTGCCCGTAACGAGTTAATATTTCAGCTCTTTTAATAGCACTTCCTGCAATACTCCAGTGTGCTATCTAGCTGCGCAGGGACTACATCTTCGAGAGCAGTTGCTACAAAACAGGCAGGAACAACGCCTAGACGTGTGCTCACAAATCTGGCTCAAAGCTGGGTCAGCTTAATTCGCAGATCCCGCATGGACAGTGTGGGCCGGTAAATCCGCACGCTCCCTTATTCCATCTTCTACGGACTCTTAACTACGCCTACGCTTTCAAGACATGTTTAGTCACTAGGAGGGGATACTTGCAAACGGGAAAGTTAAGGTGTACGTACTTCAACGCGCTATTCACGAATGAAACGGTGGAGAAAAATTATGAAAGCGATTCGATAAACCAACTGTCACGCACTTGAATATGATTTGCAAAGTAAAAATATATATTTGGATGTAGATGATGTAGTGCAGTGCTTTCCAAACTTTCACTCATGGCGACACCCTTTTATAGTTTACAGTTTGGCGCGACACCCTTTCACTAATATACAGTAAACACATATGGTAGAATTTAGATGGTTCTAGCTGGGGAGGGGGGGGGGCGGAAATAAATAATCGCTTAAATGTAGTTTGTCAATGAAACTGAAATCCTCGTACGCATTGACATGTTCAGTGTTGATCCTGACTGCAGAAATTACGTACACTCATTGCAAGAAAAAGAAACATTAAGAACTACGGAGATGTACAACAGAGTAACACCGCAGACAACAATGCCTAACTCACACAGTAATACTTGCTTCTTCTACATGAAACACGAAAACTGAATTTCGGAAACCGTTTTTCGCTGTCGTGTGTACATGTCAGGGCCAGATACGGTTTTGCTGGATCGATTGAAAACGGCATCTGGAAATTAGCTGCTCGGATTTCTGATTTAGACAGCACAGTGGCTGTTCCCTTTCAGTTCAATATTATCACATTATTTTCAGAAATAAAGAGGATGTATTTATGACAAGTGATGAATTATTATTTAAGTTCTATTGTTAGGTTCTTGCTTCATCACGACCTCGGAAGTCCCGACATATTCGGAAAAAATTGTGACAAGTAAGAATATGAATGTCATTTCTGGTTCCAGAATCTATTACATACAGGAAACTGAGAGAAACGAATATTAACACATACCAGGGTTCGAACCAACTATCACTGCATTTAAAATACTACTCTCCGTTAATCACCCGGCCATACTCCATACTAAACATCACTACTGAATAGCTTTAGTCAGGGGGCAATTGTGACTGATTTTACAATCTGTTACAGCTTTTACAGCCATTGTGTCATTGATTGACATTTAATTGTAAGAGACGCTACCGAGGGTGACGTAGCTTTGATAAATCCATTAAAAAACGCTGAGGTGCAGCTTTTTGAGAAGGAAAGCAGACTACAGTGAAGGTTCGTTCGAAGATGCTGCCAGTTCCAGCAATCTGCGCACGGGAAGAGCTGTTATCGAGTATCAGCAGCAGCTCTGCGCATGCCTAAGTCTAATGATAAATAAATGCTCGCTGTCTAACTCAAACACTAATGAAACGCGTGGAACAAGTAAGGTGTGGGATGCGGTGGGTAGTTCCACCGGGTAATGTTGTACATGCTCGGATCACACAAGAATGATATTTACTCGCCAACAAAGATATTTTACTCGCGGTTGACAATCCGGATAATCGCGAATCCCTATAACTGAGGTCCGGATAATCGAGTGACCAATCATTTCTTTTATACGTGATCTGTGGTGCACTGAATGAAGAGAAGGATGATTAGCTGTAGGCGAGTCTTCAGGGTAGCATGAAGAGAAGGATATTTCGTGTTATTTTATGAAAAGTTTTTTGTTTAGTGTCTAAATTTGTTAGTCTCGCGACAACCTTGATACAACTACGCGACACCCCAGGGTGTCGCGACACCCAGTTTGGAAAGCTCTGAATTGTAGTGTCTTCCAGCAAGCTCCAAACACAAACAATTTCCAAAACTTTTCTCGATTACATGTTCAACGCCAAATATTTAGTACATTAACTCATTTTTACATCTACATAGATACTCTGCAAATCACATTCAAGTGCCTGGCAGAGGGTTCATTAACCACTTTCATAACTTTTCTCTACCGTTCCATTCTGTAATAGCGCGCGGGAAGAAAGAACACCTAAATCGTTCCGTTTTCGATCTGATTTCTCTTATTTTATTGGGATGGTCATGTCTCATAAGTAAGTGGGTGCTAGCAAAATATTTTCACATTCAGAAGTAAAAGTCGGTGATTGAAACTTCGCAAACAGATCACGCCGCAATGAATGTCTTTGTTTTAATGATTTCCACCCCAATTCGTGCAACATTTACGTGAAGCTTCCCCCCCGTGACGTGATAAAACAAAACGAGCTGCCCTTCTCTGAACCTTCTCAATATCTTCCGTCAGTCCCACCTGGTGAGGGTCCCACAAGGGGCAACAGTACTCCAAGAGAGGACGCACAAGTGTGATGTAGGCAGTCTCTTTGGTGGAGCTGGTGCATCGTCTAAGCGTTCTGCCAATGAAACGTAACCTTTGGTTCGCCTTCCCCACAATATTTTCTATGTGTATTTGGTAGAATTTACGACCTTAAGGTTTGACTGATTTATCGCATAATTGAAGTTCAGCGGATTTCTTTTAGTGGTCATGTGTATTACTTCACACTTTTCTTTATTTAGCCTTCCGGAAATCCAGAAATATGAAATCGATTTGAGATCCCTTGTCGATGGCACTTAACACTTCATATGAATAAAGGGCAAGCTGTGTTTCGCAAGAGTGATACTTTCTGAATCCGTGCTGACTATTGGTTAATAGGTCGTTCTCTTCGAGGTAGGGAGGGAGTCACACGTTTGAAGCAGTTCCATACATGAAAGTCCATTTATGGAATCTGAGATTTTACCAGTAGTTTTCCAACAGCATGACGTATTAACAGATATGGTGGGGATGTGGCAGTTTCTTTCCAGATCTGTCTCGTTTCTCCTCCATCGCTGCGGTTACATAAACTCACTTGCAACAGATCAAACAATGATTGCGTTCGCTGTTTTATTACGCCGACACTCATAAATATGTGGCACATTTCACAACGCCACTTGTATTTTTTCCAGTTACATAACTTTTCAGCATTTCTGGATAAGTACTTGTATAACAGACTGGCTGTAGAACGTAGCAGTGTTGCAGATCAACTTTCACAGAATTCTCAGACAAAGCTTGTGAGATTACCGCCCAATATAAATACTGGTAATTAATAGCATTTGATAATTAAACAGTATGAAGTTCACTGCAAACATTGACCATGCCAATGCACTAAATGTTACACAATTTTAATCTTATTAATTATGGTAGCAATGTATGTACGCAGTTGGGTGACAACATTTATAGTTAGGCCAAAGGTAGAAATTCTCCACGTTGAGATTTGCTGTGTGCTTGTAGCTGACGGGAGGTCAGCGAGCAGGCCGACGTTGGTGACTTGTTCCAGCTTAGGATTTTCCAGTTTTCGTTTCTGGTGAGGGGAGAGAGGGACAATGGCGAGTGCCAGGTGCAGTGCAGTGCACAGCGTGAAATAAAATATTCTAATACTACTTGGATTTGAAGTAATACGATGCAGTTAGGAACCTTTAAGGCCCTCATTACAAAATAGCCTGTTGACAAATAAACAATACATTAGCTGATATAGTCACATCTGGCGTAATATGTTTAATTGACAATGAAAAGTAATAAATTACCAAAGAATACAAGACAGTTACACAACTAGCATGGCAATGTTTGTTTATAAAAATCATATATTAACAGTTTCTCATTTTATTTTCAATTAATCTTGTGTATTTTCCCTTAAATATTCAGTTAAATCACTTATCTGTGATATAAGAAATTGCACGATTATAATAAATAGTACAAAGGATGTTTACACTAATAGAAATACGTAAGAAGATATTTGTTTAATGTGTAGTGTAATTATTTTGATTTTAAGTAAAGTTTTAGAAATGTATTGGCTGAGCGCTGTACGTTGGAAGTCGGTTAGAACAGTTCACATGGGGAAGTTGATGACGTGGGGAAAAAACCCCGGCAGTTGGACTTTTGGCGCGTGCACGCACGAGGACAGGAAGTGACAAGGCGGGAGCAAGGGGGGTAGCTGGACGGGCGGCGTCGCTCTGCATCAGTCGGCAAGTGTATCTCCAGGTGGAGACTTTAGATTTTTGTTGGTGTGGCAATCGCCACGTGTGGTTGCTCGTCGTAGACTGCACCAAGTTGAATTGAGTGCTACTGTGTGCTTGTGAATATTTAGCGGGTGGAACAAGGTGTGCATCGCATTGAATTAAAGTGACTGTGATTTGTTAATGTAACACGTGTCGTCGCATAGGCATGAACGTAAAAGGTGTTTGAAACAGCCACATGGCGTGATAACAATTTGCGACAAATATTCATTTTGTCTGGGGGCTCACGAGCTATAACTTTATTTTTATAAATGTGTCGACGTACAGACGTATCAGCCACAGGGTTCTAATATTGTGAAATAAACAACATAAAGTGAACTTTTACGTGTTTTAAAAATAGTAGTTAGTACCCCTTTTCTCTCATGAACTTGACTTTTGTTATGAATTTTTTTGTTAATCATATGCAGGGAAAGAAAGCTGCAAACGTGTGATATCATCCCCTAGAAAACGAGTCAAACAGTAGCAATCACAGATCCAGTGTTTTTGCGTGTTTAGGAATTTGGTTCGCAGCTGGTGGTTGTGAGTTTTAAAAATTAAACTTTCCCTATTTTAAACTCTCACCCCGACTTTCACTCTCGCAAGCTCTTTTCTGTGTTTAGAAAGTTTGATTTCTTGTTCATAAGTAGCATTTAGAATTGTTTCAGAAGATTCAAAGTAATGTTAGGTTTACCTAGCACTGAAGATCGTGTATAAGGTGAAACAGCTGTCGCAACACAAAAAAGTCATCTTCTAGTGTCAATGACTTCGACAGAAAAGTGAGGAACCACCCTTTTTCACAAAAAAAGTTGGCATGCGAGCATATTCCTACATCTTGTAGCACGCAACATGCAAAATCTTTCCACCCTGCCATCGTAAAGAAGTTGTCATGCACAACACTTCCATGTCATTACTTTTGTGTCTCGTTTCCCCCGGTTGTCCTGGGTGTCGGTGGCCGAGTAGAGAGAGACCGACACAGGGAAATAGAATGCACGCGTGTGCAGTACGGAGGTGACCAACCAGTGGGACAGCAGAAACTAGAAACACTAAGCTAGATTAGTATAAGAGATATATTTCAAAGAAATAATACATTACTTAACTTGGAGAGCAGCAGACTAATAGAATGTTGATACACAGTTTAGATAGAGGCCTGCCTACTGATGATTCCTAGTACCTATCCGACAGCCAAGTGTTAACTGGTGGGCGTATCTCAGTCCCAAGTGAACGATGCAGTTCAGAGGTGGCCACGAGCGGAGTTGCAGCAGAGGGCGCTCGTGGCTGTCGTCGTAAGAACGCCGCGCCGTGCGTGCATGGCGGCGCGCGGCGAAAGTACGTGGCGCGCACTTCATACTTGTGCGACCCCACAATTACCACTGCGTATATCTCTACACCTGACTCCTGTTCCTCATACAGGCAGTTACTTCTTTCTCTCCCACTGTGTCACTGTCGCGCCGCCATGCACGCACGGCGAAAGTACGTGGCGCGCACTTCATACTTGTGCGACCCCACAATTAACACTGCGTATATCTCTACACCTGACTCCTGTTCCTCATACAGGCAGTTACTTCTTTCTCTCCCACTGTGTCACTGTCGCGCCGCCATGCACGCACGGCGAAAGTACGTGGCGCGCACTTCATACTTGTGCGACCCCACAATTAACACTGCGTATATCTCTACACCTGACTCCTGTTCCTCATACAGGCAGTTACTTCTTTCTCTCCCACTGTGTCACTGTCGCGCCGCCATGCACGCACGGCGAAAGTACGTGGCGCGCACTTCATACTTGTGCGACCCCACAATTACCACTGCGTATATCTCTACACCTGACTCCTGTTCCTCATACAGGCAGTTACTTCTTTCTCTCCCACTGTGTCATTGTCGCGCCGCCATGCACGCACGTCGAAAGTACGTGGCGCGCACTTCATACTTGTGCGACCCCACAATTACCACTGCGTATATCTCTACACCTGACTCCTGTTCCTCATACAGGCAGTTACTTCTTTCTCTCCCACTGTATCACTGTCTTCAGCCTCACCTCTCCACCTTCTTCACTACTGTCTTCTCTGTATCAGTTTTAAGCTCTCTGCCGCTGTCTTCCTCGCTTTCATTTTGTCTCTACAGCACTGTTCGTTTCTCAGTCACTTCAGTCAGTTTCGTCTCTTTTCTGCACCTGTTCTTGTGGAGGATTTGGTCGGGCTGTTACTCTTTAGATCGATAAACTTCTATATTCGGGGCTATATTCCAGCACTATTGCACATTGTCTATTTCTGGCACTTCCTATTCTTTTGTACAACTTCACTAACATCTATTCTCTTTCAGAATAAAACAGTCCAAAAATTGTATGAATTACAAAATGTTTGGTGAAGAATGGAACTGGTTTTCACTCTTTTAACTAGGAACACATTTACCCCTTTTGTGTTTCAATAGGAGCATTTTAAAACTCGTTCCCTTGTACATCAATAAGGATTTGGCCATTTCTTTATTGTAAACGAAGGCTTCCGGGCCGTTGTCATTGTTGATAAAACTCTTCTGGGTATTGGACCGCATCGTCAATATATCAAATATTTCACCGACGTTTCGGCCACTATTGCAAGCGGCCATCTTCTGGGTGTTACTTTTACTGCTGGATGAGGGAAAGCTGGTGTCTTATATATTGAATGTTGCCAGTTATGATTTGGTGGTTTCAGCGCTCTTTCATTGGTGTTTCCTTTATTTCTTCCTATTGGTGGAAAAAGAAGTCCTTGATTGGTGCTTACATTAATGTTTTTCATTGGTTGAAACTGGCGAATGAGGCGTCTTGGCTGCCAGCAGTAGCAGCGCTTCGCGAGGACACCGCGCGCAGTGCAGACCATAGGGGCCCGCATAGCCCGGCCACAGGAGTATACAGAAAGGAAACTCCCGCTGCAGTCTGTCGTACAAAATTCAGTGTGCATGCGCGGAATCGACCATCTTGAAAAGCAGTAAACGTGTGATCACTCCCTACTCTGTGGTGTGGTAATGCGCCGTCTTTGTTTGTTAATTGTGTATTTTAGCTGCCTGAATTGCATAAAAGTAAACAAGTATTTGGTACAGTGCAGTGCAGTGAAAAGAAAGAACTGTGTGTCAGTAGTTGGAGCTGTTCCGTTTTTATTATAAGCAGCAATAAAAGAAAAGGCGGTCGATGGTGTTCAGCACCTAATTGCCGCAATAATTCGAATACAAATAAAGATGTAAGTTTATTCACCTTCCCAAAAGATACTGAGCAGTAAGTGAACATCGCTATATGTGTATTGAAAGTTAAATGTTATCAGTTTCGAATGAGAGCAATGTGTGCATAATTATTAAAAGTAGCCTTGCTTCTTCTCTTGACGATAACTCTTGCTTTTGCTGTTGCTGCAGCAGTTCAACAGGATCGAAATGTAGAAATACATTTGTATTTTATAAGTTTATCGTTGCAGGGAATAATATAAAATGAATGACAAAGAATAGTGCGTAAGTAGGCAGGAAAAATTTTACTTACGGCATTGGAGGCGTAGTGTGCTAATATTGGCAACAAATGCTCTTCGGATAGTCAAACAAATAGATTAAGGGGAATAATTATTTTATGCTGTTCTTGCTTTGTGGTTGACAGATTCCTCTATATGCCCTTCTCTATCAGTAAATCAATGATACTCATAAAGCAAGTACAACTTTTATATATGCCCAGACATCATTAGTTCTGTGTAATCACGTTGTACTGCTCAGTCTGACTCAATATTTTGTGCGAATTTATTCGTGTCAAATAAAAGCTGACAGTTGTAAAGACACTTTCTTGTTTATAACTAATTTCCCAAACATAACTCCGCGTTATTTGGGATTTTTCTAGAGATAAGCACCAAATAAAACGATCATCGATTCCACCGTACATTTTCGTAGTTGTATTAAAATTTAGGCCTATTTTTTTTCGTTGGATTACAATTAGGTGGAAGAAGAGGGCGCAAAATAGATGAGAGCACAATGAAAAGCTGTTTCCTTTCGTAAAAGTCGGTGAGATTAGCTGCAGTTCGTAAAAAGTCCATTTCCAGCCAAAGTGCTTAGTGGCTACAGTTCCTCGTTTACTGCTTCTCAATATGGCGTCGAGCGCAACGCTTGGTAACATACAGATCAAAGGCGCCGCCCCCAGCTTTCCCTTCTGTATGCTCCCTATTCTGTGGCCCGGTGACAACAGCGGCCTAGCGTACACAGGGCAAACAGCACGCTCTAGCCGGCGTTAGTCATCAGTGCTACGCCATTGCTACCACCGCTCCTCATTCACCAGTTTCAACCAATGGAAAACATTAATGCAAACACCACTCAAGGACTTCCTTTTCCACCAATAGGAAGAAATAAAGGAAACACTAATGAAAGAGAGCTGAAACCACCAATCATAACTGGCAACATTCAATATTTAAGGCAACAGCTTTCCCTCATCCAGCAGTAAACGTAACACCCAGAAGATGGCCGCTTGCAATAGTGGCCGAAACGTTGGTGAAATGATTGATATATATTAACGATGCGGTCCAATACCCAGAAGAGTTTTATCAACATTCCTTTATTGCTTCGAAACATTTATATAAAGGCTGCGACTAGTAAAAAAAAAAAAAAAAAAATCAGTTATTTACCGAGGGAATATAGACTGCACGATGTTCAAACTTATTCAAGTAATTTTTTTTTCTTAAAATGGAATGATATTTTCATCTTTATGGAATTTAGGACATTAACTTAGAATTAGTAAAGTAGAAAATCCCTACCAAGTTGGGATTCGAAACCAGGTCTCCCCATTGGTAGGCAGTTGTGCTGAGCCCTAACCACTGGCCACACGTTAATAGTCACTCCTGTCCGCGCTGCTCTAGAAATCCTCACGTCACGTACAAATGTCCGAAAGAACAGACACGATATTTATACTGTATGTAAGCCGATGCGGAGACATTCCTAGGCAGTTACCCGTACGGAAATGAAGATGTTATTTCTATCTAACGGGAGGCAAGCGAGATAAGTCTCTGCAGTTGCGACGATGGCTGTGTCCTCGCTGGTGTAGGGTCAGCCCAGCTGCCTCGCGAGCACACGACCCAGGTGCGAATTCCGGCTGGCAACACGTTTTTTCCACTTTACCCATTCGCAGTTAATATCGTAAATTCCGTGAGTATGAATTGATACGAGCAACACCAAACACACACCACATGTATATAACTTCTGGAATAATAAATACCGGATGATCGAAAAGTCTATATAAATTGGAAAACTTAATAAATCGGTATTAATCAATCTGAATGAAATTTTTGCTGGAAGTAGTCTTAATGTGTTTGCATACTTCTTTGCATTAATATTATCGAACATGTAACTTGTTCATTTTATGATCACATTTAAGTACCAATAATTAAAGAAAATTTAAGGCTGAAATTTTAAATAAACACTGAAAACCTATGATCAATACATCTCATAAAATGAATGGACATCATTGTTGAACTATGTCTTTTGAATGTACCAACAAGATCTGTCCTTTGAAAGCACCAAAAGTTGGTTTTCTAGAATACCAGTGAAGCAAACTGAAAATTCAGAACTCGAAAACCAATGAAGTTATGGACTTAAAACGTTGGGCATAGCTACATCTTTACATAATACACAAATTTTACAATTTTGTTGGTATCGCCAAACTAGAAGAAAAGTTAAATTTTTGGGTGAGTCTCCCTCTAACCTCTACATTCATAGTGTTGTTCCTCAACAACAACGTATTAAAAGATGATTTATACAGTAATTTGTGAATAAGTCTTTAAAGTCACATTGTTCAAATTTCAAATGTTCGTAGAGGTTATGCGACTTAACTACGGGCTCATCAGTCCCTAAACTTACAAACTACTTATGAACTAGCTTATACTAAAGACGGCACAAAGATCCATACCCTAGGGGGGATTCGAACCGCCGACCGCAGTGGCCGCGCGGACCGTGACTGGCATGCCGCAGACCGCTCGGCCACTGCGGCCGGTGTCACATTGTTGTCAATGAACAACAGGCTTCTAGTGTGACATTTTGTCACTTGCTACGACGTGTAGCCACTTCTGAAGCATTAATCTATCCATCTTGGAGGTTGTGTTACGTTGCCGTCTGTATGTGGCTGTGAGTGTGAGCGTGTGTGATTCATGTTTTCGTGTCTCGTTGCCACCGGTTGTCCTGGGTGTCGGTGGCAGAGTAGAGAGAGACCGACACAGGAAAATAGGATGCACGCGTGTGCAGGTACACAGTATGAGGTGACCAGCCAGTGGGACAGCAGAAACTAGAAACACTAAGTTAGATTAGAACAAGATAGGCCTATATATTTCGTATCAATATGATAATACTTAACTCTTACAAGTTTCATGATTGTAGAATGCTGAGACATAGTTTAACTAGGTAAAGGCCTGCCTACTGATGAGAGTCTGTTCTAGTGCCTGTCCTATAGCCAAGTGGCCGATACAGTTCAGTGGTGGCCACGAGCGGAGTTGCAGCAGAGGGCGCTCGTGGCCGACGTCGTAAGAACGCCGCGCCGTGCGTGCATGGCGGCGCGCGGCGAAAGTACGTGGCGCGCACAGCTTTTGAAAAATTTTGAAATCAGCAGTTTAACATTGGAAGAAGTGTGTTGGGCAAAAATCGCAGGGAGAGACCGAGAGATTAATACGGAGATGAAGAGGCTTGCAAAGGATTATGGTAACTTGGAGAGCTGCATCAGACCAGTCTTAGGTACGAAAACCACAGCAACAACAACAACAACAACGTAGTATGAAACTATGTGAAACTATGTGGCAAGCATGGCCACTGAGCGATAGTTTATAGTGCACCCGTTTCGAGATTTCTGAGTAGTGGCGAATCTGTAGCGACTCGCAAGAAACCGCGAATCTGTCACATCTTTGAGCAGGACATGTTCGCTCTCCATAATGTTACATGTAAAATAAATGTTTGACTAAAGATCTGACAAATCTTTTAAATTTAGATGCTTTATTATAGCACCAGCTGTGAAGTACATGGTATGGTAGCTATTGTCCTGGTATTGAAAATGTTTTTGCTAACCACAGCATATTTTGTCAAGTTACAACGCTTCATTATTTTTAATGTGAGAGTAGCACCTTTTACTGGTAAAGATAGTGATTTAATAATTTAAATTACTTTATGCAAACTAATCACTTCATGAAGATTTTCATTGCCAGACATTGTATCAGTTTATTAAATGTAAATGTAGGAATATTACTAATATCTCTGTAGTCTCACATGAACACTGATACGGTAAATTAAAATTTATGCTTATAATACACAACAGAGCTAGTACCTTGTGTCTTAGATATTTAAACCTGTCATTAAAATCTTGGAAAAAGTTAATATTGCATCTTGCAATCTCTACTTATATAAATCGAAAGGACACTCATTCATACACTCACTCACTCACTGACTAAACGCAAAATCTCGAAAACTACTTCACCTATGTAGCTGAAATTTGGCAGGAATCTAGTTTATAGTAGTAGACGTCAGCTAAGAAACGATTTTGCGATAGGACGTGATATTGTGACTGTCCACTATTTGAGAAGGAGAGCACTTAGCGACTTGCAACAAACTTTAAACATAATTTCAAACCTTTGGGAAACTTTTTCTGGCTGACAACCACAGCAAAATGATGAAAGGAAAAAAGTTTCTCGCTTACTACATTTCCGGTGTTCACGCAGTAAAATTACGGCGTTTGGCATGACGCTACAATTTCTTACTCGTACACTATTCATTGTATTCGTGAGAAATATTACAGACAGTATACACACATACCACTGATCAAAATTTTGTCGTAGTACGACACGCATTTCATGAGATATGGCGTTATAATCAATTAGGATCATGAAAAACTGCCTCATTACGCAGAAGTTTTAATTTATTGCATATTTCCTACTAACTCTTTTCGCGGCGTATTTTGCAGACATTTTACATATACACCACTGGATGTACCTTCGAAATAATATCGTATTACGACATATAGTTCAGATGCTATGACGTTAAAGACAATGAATTGCATGAAAATTCGCTCTAATATGCAAGAGATTGTAATTTACTTGTATTTAGTACCAACTCCATTAACAACACATTCCGTAGTCAGTTTTCTAGTATTTCACTGTACGAATTTGGTACATAATTTTTTTGTGCAACAAATAATTAAGGAGGTATTCTACATATATAAAAGCGAAAGGTCAGTCACGCACTGACTAAACACGAAATCTCTAAAGCTAATGCACCTATGAAGCTGAAATTTTGCCGGTATGTAGTTTATAGTTTATAGCCTTTTCCTACAGGCTGACGAAAGCTACAGTTTCATTCCGATCTTCACGAAATTTTGCACGCGTGACGTTCAATGCAAGAGGAAGACCAGCGTCTACCTAAAGTTTCATACGGTGCATGGGGCAGGGTATCTTGCAGCATAAAAATGTATCCCTGAATACCTTGGTCGCGCCGTAACTTGAGAAAAGCTCGACCGATTTCACAGATCTTTTTGGGTTGTTTTCGTTATTCTCAGAACAAAGGTTGTATGAATTAAAACTGGAAAATTTGAGAACAACAAAGTGTGTTTTTCATTGTGACTCTGTTTTTATTGCATACAAATCTATAGTTTTTTTTTCTATACTGATAAAATTTTGCATATCTGAACTTAAATACAAGAGGAATGTCACTGTCTGTATAAAATTTCGGTTGTTGCACGATGGAGGGTACTTAATTTACGGACCTTAACAAAATGCATAGTTTTGCTTCAATCTTGATAAATTTTTACACACATGACCTGTAAACTTAGAAGAAGGTCTCTGGGTACATAAATGTTTGAATGGTACATGGCAGAGGGTGACCTTGTAAAAAAACTTTGCCGAGGGGGAACAGTGGATACGAACAGAGAGATGGGAGAGAAAGAGATGGATGCAGAGACAGGAGGGAAGGGGAGGTGGACTACGAGAGTGTAGAATAAGTAAGCACACGGGTTTACAGATTGTTTATGTTTAAAAATGACTGAGGTCCGGAACTCTAAAAAGCCATGATACGCACAGGCCATTCTTCAACAACCGTTGCGAAGCACGGGGATATAAGCTAGTACTACATATATTTAATTAAAACCCGAAATAATACTTTGCCTTCAATAATTGAGTTAACTACCATTCAAGTTCATAATCGAAGTGGTTCCTCTGTCTGCCACTGTTCGATGACTAGCATAATCACTGTCAAAAAGAATAATATAATCAATCTTATTGTTAGAGTAGAGGTCACTGCCCTTGAAGATGAGTTCAGAACCAATATCTGTTTAACACAGTTCCCAAAATAAAAGCACTGATAATCCTGTATGTTTTGTCTCTTTGGAATGCCGTAAGTTTTTTAAATCAGTATGCACTGGTGTTCCTTTTAGTCAATAAAATGCACTCATTAGTTAGTATGAAATACCATTATCTTTTTGGCCCACTTTAGGTTACGGTAGTAACACAAAAATTGGGCTTTTGCGATCGTCTTTTGACAGCTCGAAATTTAAATGAAAATAACGGCTTAACCATGCATCTAGCACGAAAATTGAATAACCAAATTTGTAGAGGAGAAAATTCTCTACAACTTTGCTCTCTTATGTTTCTTTTTCATATCTCGTATCGTTTCAGAGATATTTACAAAAATAACGGTGATTTTGAGATGTCTGTGTAACGTGTTTCCTGTTTTTAAGATGAACTGTTCAACCGATCAGCACCAAATTTTGCACACATAATTGTAGCCCGCCAGAGACGGGAACCACTTTTTTTTCAAATTTTTCGGACAAAAAATACGGTAGTAATACGAAAAAAGGCGTATGTAATATAATTGTAATTGCAAACAAACCGTTCATCTGACACGAAAATTGAATAACCTATTTGGTAGAGAACCTAATTGGTAGAGGGGAAAAATCTCTACAAATTCGCTCTATTATGTTTTTTTCATATCTTGCATCGTTGCAGAGATATTTGCAAAAATAGCGGCGATTTGACGATGTATGTCTGGCTGTAAAGTGTTCCCACTTTTTAGGTCGAACCGTTCCACCGATCGGCACCAAATATTACAGACATGATTGTTCGCTACGAGAGACCAGAACCTCGCTTTTTCTAATATTTCGGACAAGAAATACGTTAGTAATACCAAAAAAGCCGTTTGTAATGTAATTTTAATTGCAAATAAACCGTTCATGTGACGTGGAAATTGAATAAACGAATTTGTAGAGGAGAAAATTCTCTACAACTTTGTTTCCTTATGTTTTTTTTTTTTCATATCTCGTATTGTTTGAGACATATTTGCAAAAATAACTGAGTTTTGACGCCTTCCATTAAATTAACGAAAACCAGCCGTTCACAGATGTCACGTGACATCCTCGCGCAGAACTGTCTCTGGCATAAGCCATCTTGCGTTGCGTATTTGATGATTTTCTACTGTAACTTACACGTTGTCATTTCAAAGCAATGGCGCACTGAATAATTAAGAAAAACACATCGTTCTTCGTACGGTAAATGATAATCTAGTGTCTACAAATGCCATATTAGCATCAGTTAACAACGGCCATCAATGGTATGAGATTAAAGAACTAATGTTTTGTTTGATAGCCGTAGCGTAGTGGACAAGACGTTGGTCTGTAACGCTAAAGGTCGGTGGTTCGGAACCCGCTAGTACCTAAATCTTTCTCTCCTAAAAGGGTTTCAGACGCTCTTATTAATTAATTATTTTCTATTATTTAGATTATTATTTTGGTCCAAAATGTTTGCAAAAACTTATAAAACTACAAATATAAAGTGGGCCGTACAACACGTCAGTGCGATTTTTTGCGTTGTAACGCTCGTTACGTGATAACGTATTAACTGCCACAATTCTGCAGAAATATTTCTTAAAACTCCCCAGCGGCATCTCAGGATAGGTGAAATAAAATTGATACGGCTTCGAAACTGTTACCACCTGACGCTGAATCAAGTACAGTATCATAATTTAAAAATTGAGCCACGTAATGCAGGTGGAAGGATGCCGTTTGGGTGGTGGCTGTTCGTTGCGTCGACTGCTGAATTTGACTGAAATTCCTTGGGGGCTCAACTTATACTTTACTACTAAATATAGTTATGGATGTCTGATATAAACATTGTAACATAATTAGAGAAGTCTGTACTAGTGGCGAATCCGGGACGGGGGTGGGAGGTTGTATATGGGGCTGTAACCCCTCACCCAACCCCAAAGCACGAGGAATACCATGATTTTATGCCTATCTGAAAACTAGCACGAATTATTTATAGACGAATGGAAGAACTTGTGGAATCCAACCTCGGGGAAGATCCGTTTGGATTTAGGAGAAATGTAGGAACACGGGAGGCAATACTCACATTACGACTTATCTTAGAAGATAGGCTAAGGAAAGGCAAACATACGTTTTTAGCATGTGTGGATAAAGCTTTTGACAATGTCCACTGGAATTATCTCTTTCAAATTCTGAAGGCAACAGTGGTAAAATATAGGGAGCGAAGAGTTATATTCGACTTATATAAAAACCAGATAGCGGTTATTAGAGTCGAAGGGCAAGAAAGGGACGCAGAAGTTGTGAAGGGAGTAAGACAGGGTTGTAGCCTTTCCCCAATGTTGTTCAATCTGTACATTGAGCAGGCAGTGAAGGAACGCGAGGAGAAATTTAGAGAGGAGATTAAAGTTCAGGGAGAAGAAATAAAAACTTTGCGGTTTGCCGATGACATAGTAATTCTGTCAGAGACCGCAAAGGATCTGGAAGAGCAATTGAACGGAATGGACAGTGTCTTGAAAAGAGGGTATAAGATGAACATCAACAAGAGTAAAACAAGGATTACGGAATGTAGCGTCAGAAAGACAAGCGATGCTGAAGGAATTAGATTAGGTAATGAAACAATAAAAGTTGTAGATACGTTTTGTAATTTCGGTATCAAGGTAACTTCTGATGGCCGAAGTAAAGAAGATATAAAATTCAGAATGGCTATGGCAAGAAAAGCGTTTCTAATGAAGCGAAACTTGTTAGCATCAAATATTAATTTAAATGTTAGGAAGTCCTTTCTCAAAGCATTTGTTTGGAGTGTAGCATTGTAAACATTAACAATTACACAGATAATAATTAGTTGAAAAGTGCATAATTATATTCATTTAATGTGTTTCATGTGAAGTCTCTGATTGTATGAAGCGTACACACAAGTGGCACAATGAAAACTGTATTTCACATGCATTTTATGTCAGGTTAGTGAAGTTTATCACTGAAAAACGAAGGTGACGTCAAGATTTTTGACAACGCGCGAAGAGCTGAAGACGGCTGTCACTAGACTTGCGCATAATAGTTCGCGAACTAGTTCGCTCTTTTAGTTCGTCCGCTCCCATGACGGCTGAGCGGCGTGGTCTGCGCATGCAGGTAGAGGGAGATTCCCCCACCTAGCTGCTTCATGCGCTTGCTGCTTGAGCTGCTAACGATATCACGCAAACCAAAAGAAACAGTTTGCGGATAATTTGTCGCGTTTAAGTTTAGAGTTATCTCTGTATCTTGGCATTACGGAATTTATTAGTCAGATATTGCAGAGTGCTGAATACTTCAAAACAGAAATTTTGTAGCACTGAACTATGTAATCTAGCAGGCAGACGCTCACCTGGAAATGGTTCTCATCAGCAGAAGGCAAACACGTGATTTTTAATTCTGCTGCGCGCCCTCTCGCTATTGCCCGTCGATCTTCGGAAAACAATACAACGAACTAAGAAGAGAGACACGTTTGGCATAATAGTTCGCGACCGGTAACGCATGTTTTAGTTCGCGACCGGTAACGCATGTTTTAGTTCGCGACCGATCGCGCATATTTTAGTTCGCGACCGATCGCGCATATTTTAGTTCGCGACCGGTAGCTCTCCTTTTAGTTCGCAGCTCTCCTTTTAGTTCGCAGCTCGGTGAGCCGTCAACAGTATCATGCAGGGGAGAGAAAATGGTTGATGCATAATTTCTCGCATATAGTTAAAATGCTCAGTCTCTGTTGCAATATTTTATTCTCCAATAAAGCGTTTCGCGCTGTTAGCGCTTCGTGAGATTGGGCTGAGATGGAGCCACAGAACTATCTATAGCTGTGTAGGAGGTGCCTTAACAATTTGTGTTGTCATTGGGCGCCATAGCAGCAGAGGAGTCGCTGTCGCGGCAGGTCCACGTTTACAACTGGTAGTATTCTTAATAACTGCGGAACATAAATGCGACCGTTAAACAGCTCCATCTCCGCCCAATCTGACGATGCGCTAACAGTGCGAAACGCTTTATTGGAGAATAAAATACTGCAACAGAGACTGAGCATTTTTTAATTATTCAACACTGTTGCTGCAACAGCCGCCACCACCACCATCATGGAATGGAATGAAATGTATTCTCGCATATAAATGCAAACGATGTTAAATTTTGAGATCTCTTTACTTCTTTACACTATGGAATGAGGGTTGTATACAGACACTACTGAATACCTTCGAAAAGAAAATTTGTGGCAGTGAGCTATGAAACAATAGCTGAGCTGCATCTCAGCTCGAAATGTCGATAACTGGCAGAAGGGAATGACGCGATTCTGCGCGCTCTCGCGTCCTCTCGCTGTTACCCGTCACTCATCGGAAAAGGAGCGGACGAACTAAGAGGCGAGAAAATTGCGAACTAGTTCGGGTAGTTCGCCTGTGGGAGCGCTCTTCCGAACTAGTTCGTTCGCGAACTACACAAGACTAGCTGTCACACGCTGCTTACGTCCACAGGCATGAGACGTCTACAGCACAGGAACACAAACTTTTATTATTATTATTGGTTCTTCGGTTTGATAGGTCCTTTAAAGACTTTGTTTTGTTTAATTTTATTATGATAGTTTCGTAGTTCACTCAGCTTTTTCGTTACAGAGGACGTCGAATCCTCGGACCGATCACGCCAAGTTTCAACGAACTGTCTAACATAACATGTTCGTACATCACAAACTATTTCGCTGCCCATTACGGTACGGAGAACAGCTGCGAGAGTAATGCGTACTTCTCATACCATCGATGGCAGGTTTTGACTGCTAACATGGTATTTTTAGACATTAAATTATAATTCATTGACCTAAGAACTACGTGTTTTTCATACTTTTCAGTGCGCCACTGCTTTGAAATGACAACGCTTGAGTTATAATAAGACAATCATCAAATACAGAAAGCAAGATGGCGTATCCATGATACGCCATCCTGCGATGGCGAGTTTCAGGCAAGATTTCGGACAAGGGATGTCACGTGACTGATTTCGGAACGCCAAATGTACACTGTGTTCCTTCTAGGTTATAATCATTCGTAACCAGTACAGGCAAAGAAAATAAATTTAGAAAGAAACTTCCAAGGTAAGACAGGTGATAATATTTTAACGGAGAAAACGTAATGAAAATGTGTAAGAGATAATAAAATAATAGTGTACAGAAGTAATAGTTCAAAAAAAATTAATAATAAATAAATAAATAAATAAAAGGTAACATTATAGTGATCACAACGCCGCCTGAAAGTAGCTTGTTGTCATTCACAACTGTACAATATGGTCGTTCTTTATGTATATTTGACTATACGAGTTTTATATCTGACAACCAAACGGATTATTTTAAGCCGGCCGCGGTGGCCGAGGGATCAGTCTGCGTCGGGCAGCGACGCGGTGAGGAGGGCCCTGTTTACGTCCCGCCGCAGCGTGCGCTTCGCGGTGTTTACGTGCTTCAGCCGCTTTCGCGCGAGTAAGTGATTTTCGATTATCATGGCCAACTCATACAGGAGATCTACACTGAAATTCTCCTTCTCGACCGAATATGCACGACCGAAAGCGCTAGAAGTGGAACGATTTCTTAGAGAAGATGTAAAGATCCCTTGTACCGACCTTATTGGAATCCACCTGTCCATTGTGAGCAGAGTGGTTTACGTTAAACTAGTAAATGAAACTGCATGTAACGCGATAAATTTCGACATAGTGACGGTAACATTGGCCCAGTGAATGTGGATCATGCGGGTCTCGGTCTCCGAACGGTTCGCATATTCGAACTCCCTTTCGAACTGCCGGCAGAAGAAGTAGAGATTGCTCTCAGGCCATATTGAATAGTCCTCAGCCACGTTACAGAGAAGTGGGCACAATTTACCACCTACCCGGTGCTAAATGGAGTCCGACAGGTACGAATTGAACTCACTAAACATGTGCCATCCTACCTTAATATTGTAGGATGCAGAGCCATCGTCATATATGACGGACAACCGAAGACCTGTTCGGGTTGTGACAAAGAAGGCCATATCCGATCAGAATGTCTACAACGAAGGATTTCCCAGCTTCCGTCTACGGATCCTCTGCCTGCTACCACATCGACAATCCTGCCTCTTACATATGTAGCGGCAGTACGAGGAGACAGCGGACAGGGCCACGAGCCTGAACTACCGCAGGATCTTTCACAAATGACGGTGTCAGGACGAGAAGAGGAGCGGTCTCCAAAGAGGCATAAGAAGCGAAAGAAATCTTCATCCGATGAGGCATCGACACAATCACAAGACAAGGAGGCCTCTCCCTACCACACTGACCTGGTGACCAATGATTCAACAACGAATTGTGCCATGTCCGCTACGACAGGTCCCGACACAGTACCGCACACACAAAGTGTGCAGGGGACGCCCGACGATCAACACGACGAAAGGCGCATCGAGTACAGCGAAGGGCCAGGAAAGGCCTCGGAAGACGCAAGCACTCATCCGATGGCATGGGCAGACGATCTTGACCCTGAGTCTTCTGCCGAGGATGCAGCGTCAACTGCCGCCTCGGCCACACACGACATCCGAAACGTTTAGCGCAGTTAGGGGGCGACTTTACGTGTTCGTTCTTTTGCTGCGACTACGCCGCTTCCCCGAGTAGTAATGAGTGTCCCACTAATTGCAGACCAACCGCAAACTTACAGAATGGCTTCCATCAATCTTAACATGATCAGTTCACGTGTCAAAATTCAGCTACTACGTGATATGCTCAGGGCGGCTGACGTGGATGTTGCGTTAATGCAAGAAGTTCGAGTGGACGCTCTACCAGTCTTTTACGGATACACTGCTTACGTTACCCCTGCTGATGCGAGAGGCAGCGGAACGGCTGCGCTCGTTCGAGATGGCACAGAGGTCACCAAATGTAATGTACTTACCGTCGGGGCGAGGACTTGCCTTCGACATGCAGGGAACACGAGTTATTAACGTCTACGCCCCTTCTGGGACAGATAAAAGACGGGAACGTTCGCAGTTTTATGCAGAAGAAATTACGCCCCTCTTTTTGGGACGTTACAATAACCGCATCCTAGGCGGAGATTTCAACAGCGTACTATCTCCGAAAGACCAACAATCCAACTACACTCCATGCCCCGAATTGCGCCTTTTGGTACAACACCTGCGTCTTGCGGATACTTGGGAGGTGATACATGGTGACCGCCCTGGTTTCACTTACGTGACCAGCCACTCAGCCAGCAGACTCGACCGCATCTACGTCTCCTCCGACCTCGAGACAGCGACTGTACAAGCGGAGACCTGGCCCACGGCCTTCTCGGACCACAGCGCATACACTTGTGCGGTTCATTTACGGAGACAAACCGTGTGAAGAAGTCGGGGAAAATGGAAACTAAATGTGGCACTCCTACAAGATCAAGAGTGTCGACAATTAATAGAGAGTACCTGGACAGAATGTGAACGTCGGTTACGGAGGTATCCGTCAACGATTCAATGGTGGCTTGACTGCGTCAAACAGGCTAAAACGTGTGCTAATACGTTATGGTAGGGAAACATCGCTCTGGCATCGACAAACAACAGACTTCTACTACACACTCCTTCGAGAACTTACTGCACTCCCACCATCCCCAGATCGCCAAGCAGACATTTGTCGCGCCAAAGCGCAGATTCTCACCCTCGTCCGCCACAAACTTGAAGGTCTCGTGGTGCGAACGAGATGCCAAGATAGGATTGTCGGCGAACCACCCTCTATGCATCACATCATTTCTGAACGACGTCAAAAACGACGAACACTGATACATGCACTAGACCTACCAGATGGCTCTAGAGTGACGACACAAGCGGCCATAGCACGTGCCTTTGTCGACCACTATCATCAACTATATCGGGACGTGCAACATGATGAAGACGCTTTCGCTGACGCCACCCACACCATCACCAACACACTTGATGCTGCGGCGTCAGAATCACTTTTAGAAGATATCACGAATGATGATGTCGCAGACGCCCTTGCCAAAGGGAAAATTAATGAATCACCAGGGCCTGATGGTTTTCCATTAGAGTTCTACATGACATTCAGGGATGTGATGGCCTCACGATGGAAAGACATGTACAACGAAATACTATCATTAGCAGTTCCCATACCACCGACTTTCATGGAGGGCATCATCATTTCTGTACCCAAACCATCTGGATGTACCCGAACTGAACATTATCGGTCAATCACACTCCTGAACAGTGACTTCAAGATCTTCACCATAATCTTGGCGCTACGGATTAACCGCATAATACACCAGGTTATTTCACATGAACAAACGTCTTTGGGAGGAGATAGCAATATCCAGACGGCCCTTAGTGACTACCGTGATGTGATTGCCATTGCTTCGGCGTGTCGGCTGCGTAGTGCACTAGTCTCCATAGACTTCAACTGTGCTTTTGACAATGTGAGCCATTCCTTCTTGAAATCTGTAAGGGATCGAATGGCTTTCCCGGCTGCATTCACCGAAGTGATCATGCATCTTCTCCATGATGTCACTCCTAAGGTGATTGTGAACGGACGAGTTGAAGGGCAGATTCCAATCTTTCGCTCGGTACGACAAGGCTGCCCCCTCTCAATGATCCTCTATGCAATAGCGACAGAGCCACTCATCTGTGGGCTGAAACAACGACTAACAGGGATCACGTTACGAGGAACTACATTTCAATGCCGAGCTTATGCGGATGATCTCGTTTTCATCGGTCGCTCAGAAGAAGAGATCCGGTCGCCACTGAGATGGATCGAGCGATATGGGGACGCAGCTGGCAGCAAAATGAACTTAGTAAAATCACGTGCCGTGGAAATAGGCAGAGGGCTACCGGAGGGAACTGAAAGCCCTTTGCAGATGACAGATACATTGCGCTGTTTGGGCGTCACCTTTACGATAAACGTTCGTCGCACTTCGGCGCTGAATTACAAACGCCTACTACAAGTTCTCCGCGTCACCGTCCGTGGACACATTCTCAGAGCATTGGATGTGGTCCAAAAGGTCTCTTTCATTAATACCTACATTGCATCGCGAATACCTCACATGGCGCAAATCCTACTGATGATGGCAGTGATGGCACAGCGAATACAGGCGGCCTTTGGATATTTTGTGAGTCATGGACTTCTCTTCAAGGGACGTATGCAACCCTCCCCCTTGTAGTGGAGGGCAACGGCCCTCTATGTCGAGACCATGCTCAAGATGTGGGCCCATCGTCAGCACAGTTTCACTGGGCACCTCATTGACGAACTCGCCCCTGCGTCCTGCATGCCGCCGCCGGCACTCGGGCACATCGCGCCTACGCTCTCCAACATCAAAACATTTTTTTTTTTTTTTTGGAATACAGCTATATACGCACGGAACTTCCCAGAAACAGGTCAGCCGGCCGCGGTGGCCGAGGTGACTGAGGCGCTCCAGTCACAGTCAGCACGGCCACTACGGTCGGGGGTTCGAATCCCCCCTCGGGCATGGATATTTGTGACGTCCTAGTTCGTAAGTAGTTCATAAGTAGTTTGTAAGTTTAGGGACTGATGACCCCGTAGTTAAGTCCCATAAGCTTAACAAACATTTGAACATTTTTTTGAGAAACAGGTCACCGACAGCACGTGACGTGTACAACCTTCTGATGTAGAATCGTCATCAGAATAGCATAGAGAGAAGACACCCAGAAGTGACGTGGCCAAAGGTGTGGCGAGCGATTCACCAAAAACACTTAACGACGGAGATACGTGCCACCTGGTACCTCGTCGTCAACGAAAAATACCCGACAAGGAGCAGAATGCACGACATTGCACTGACCGAGTCTCCTATGTGCGTGCGATGTCGTGTGCCTGACACCGATAACCATCGCCTGGAATGCGGATCTTCAGCGGACGTGTGGCTTCTAATCCGGAAGATACTTGCCTTTTACCTCAGAGTGCCACCACACGTGATCGAGCCTAAAATGCTCCTACAACCGGACCAAACGTACTTTCGCCAATCAAAGACACAAGCAATAAACTGGATAAAAGGACTGTCCGTGTATTATCTCTTTCGCGACTGTCTGAAAGATGTCCTTGATTTTTGGATCTTCTTACAGGGAAGACACGATAAATTGCAGTACTTTTCTAGATATCGACAGAATTTTGCTAATTATTTAGGTAGTATATTCAATGACCCCCCCTCATCCCTGGAGGGTCCCGGGTAAGAGAAGATGAGGCAATGATCACTGATTCGCAATTAGAACAGAACACGGATCTTGATGATAATACGAGAAGACGTACTCGGGTCCTCGCTATGAAGAGTTGGGACAAGAAAAACTTTGCTTTCAGATACTTTGAATAGTCATCATTTTAATACCAGAAGGGTACTTCAATTTCACTCTTTTGTGTTTACTTATTTACTATTTTATATTCTTTACGTAACTGCCATGAAAGAGTTCATTTAGTTCTAATGTAATATACATTAACATAAAAAAACGTAAAATCTGTCGAACAACTAATCTTTAGTGCAGCAACGGCCATCTCGGCAGAATGGCGCGTCAGTTCGCTCCTTCGGTCTGCACGGCCATTACGGTCGGGGGTTCGAATCCTTCCTGGGGCAAAGATATTTGTGCCGTCCCTAGTATTAGTTAGTTGCTAAGTAGTTTGTAATTTTGGGGACTGATGACCCCGTAGTCAAGTCCCATAAGCTATACAAACATATGAACATTTCTGATTATTTTAATGTGTGACAACCCACCAGTACTATCCAACTGGCTACAATATGCATTTATGTAATAATGATACTATTTAGTGCAGGTATGTGAAGAAAACTGTGGACATATGATTACTTAAACATACAGTTATATGGCATGTTCCTTTGTTGTTGTTTTTTTTGTAACCATACTTTTATGTTCACCGTTAGAGACCAGAAGATGATGTCTGCTACCTGTGAACGTCTAACGATGGGTCACTCGAAATTCGCCTCAGTAAAGTAATTCTCCCACTTACGGAACGCTTGTTATTCAAGAGACTTGACAGCATTTGTGCAGCACTCCTAGAATTACCGTTGGGTGGCAACAGCCGCGAACGTACATCAAAGGAAATCTGCTACTATATTACGACCCTCGCCAAGGTCTTTTCCTGCAGATAAAAAAAGTACTTCAACACTCTCTCTGGCATGTACCCAGGGAAAAAATCTTCATATTTTTCTTTTACTCGGAATAATATGGTTCGCGTGTGTGAAAATATCATAGCTACTTCCTTACAGCGTGACAGACCACTGTATCACCAAAATCACAGCTTCGATTTATATTAGTCTCTCTCCTTTCTTTTTTGGTAACCTAAATTTGGACTCTTCTTCGATTTCCTGTTTTTTCTTTACATCCCGTGACTCTTAATGAAACTATGTGCAGCTCGTTAACCTTGAGAGAAACCTGTCTGCTCCGTTAGCGATTTATTCACTTCTATCACGTGAGGTGTCTTACGTAGCACAACAAGAAGGCTGCACCCACATTTTGGCGGCTGAACTAGTGTCTCGTTCTGGAGATATGATCAGTTATGCGTGTCAACTGTGAAATTTGGAACGGAAATTTAACGCTGCAGTGGTGTGATTTTTCTCGGTCATTTTTATGGAGGCTTTGACTTAACTGTTAATCTATGCGTATGTAACAGGGGATTATGTATAAATGAGCACAATCAAGATGAAGCATGTACTTCGCATCGAGCGTCCATAAATCATTGTTTCTAAATGCCTCTACTTGGTATCCTAGTTTTTTTGGCACCTCTCCTATTTGAAGTACAACACTCATTATATGTATTTCTATCTCTGTTGTGATCCGTCTTAAACCCATCCTGCCATCTTCTTTTTCACTTTGTATGTGAGCGTATGTGTCTGTGTGTGTGTGTGTGCGTGCGTGTGTGTGTGTGTGTGTGTGTGTGTGTGTGTGTGTGCGAACTCTCGCCTAAGAAAATACTTCATCATTGTGGCACATTAACCACAGATACGTGAAGCAAATAGTCGTAAACATCCTGAATATACTCCTACAAATAAATAATCGTAATCTATATCTATAAATGTGAATGTCTGTTCGGTGTACGTTTATCACGTCAGAACCACAAGGCATAAAGGGCTAAACATTTGTACAGTTACTAATGTCTACCCGGGGAAGGCTTTAGGCACGGTTTTATGGCGGTCGGATAGGTATTTATCTATATACATTTATGTGAATGTCTGTTCGGTGTACGTTTATCACGCCCGAACGACAAGACGCAGAGACTTAAATATTTGTATGGTTACTAATTTATACATGAGGAAGATTTTAGGCACGGTTTTATAGTGATCTGATAGATATTTAGTAATTTGAAGAATATAACGCGAAATGTGGAACAATAATTACTTTTTGAAAATTATATTTACTGTTTGAAAATGGTTTTATTGGTTGTATTGTTGTTTGAGGGTTGATAATGATAAAAGGGTGGAGTATATTGCGATGGAAAGTTATCGGTGTATATAAAACTCTACGTGTGTGTGTGTTTTAATATTTCGTTCTGCGGCGAAAACTACAGAACGCATACGAATGGTCTGTATGTAATTTTTGTCCGAAGTCTCCCGTTGTACACGATAGCAGTTGCATGCCGATAGCTATAAGGAGTGGAAGA
This sequence comes from Locusta migratoria, assembly GCA_026315105.1. Lineage (NCBI taxonomy): Eukaryota > Metazoa > Arthropoda > Insecta > Orthoptera > Acrididae > Locusta > Locusta migratoria. Next base: position 661,974,240 of record CM048746.1, read on the forward strand.
TATGGTGGTTGAAAGTCGTCAAATTATTAAAAAATTCGTACTGAATGCCAGCGATGACGTATGCGACTCTATAGCAAGGAGGTTACATACAGGAAAACGAAATGCCACAGACCATATCTTTGGTCTATGCGTGCTACAATGTCTTCAGCTGTTTCTCTGTAAGGATAAACATACGAATAAGAAAATATAAGAATAAATAAATAAAGCAATAAAAACAAATTTCTTTTAATACAACTCTTTAAAATACATTTGACGTTACGCCCATTATCTATCATAATCAACCAACACGCGAGCGGAGCCGCCGGTTTAAGCTAGTTAAAAATAAAAATAAACATAAAGAAAATGTATGGGACATGGGTATACCCCCAGACTTTAAGAAAAATGTAATAATCCCCATGCCGAAGAATGCAGATGCAGACAAGTGTGAAAAATACTGAACCATTAGTTTGATAAGTCATGGTTGCAAAATTGTAACACGAATTATTTACAGAAGAATGGAAAAGCTGGTACAAGCTCAAATTGTACAAATTTGTAATTCTATGGGACTCAACTGCTTGGTAATTAGTCCCTAGCTTACAAACTACTTAAACTAAGTTAAACTAACTTAAGGACAACACACACATCCATGCCCAACGAGGGATTCGAACCCAGACCGCTCGTCTTCTCCCGCGCGGCTGGTGCAAGCCTACCTAGGGGAAGACCAGTTTGGATTCAGGAGAAATGTAGGAACACGGGAGGCAATCCTCACTTTACGGCTTATCTTCGAAGACAGATTTCTATCTTTGGTAGATTTGGAGAAAACGTTTGACAATGTGGATTCGAATACACTCTCTCAAATTCTGAAGTAAGCAGGAGTAGAAGATAGGGAACGAAACGTTGTTTACAACTTGTACAAAAACCAGACAGCAGTTATCAGAGTTGAAGGGCATGAAAGGGATGCAGTGGTTGGAAAGGGAGTAAGACAGGATTGTAATCTTCATCCAATGTTATTCAATTTGTACATTGAGCAAGCTATAAAAGAAAGGAAGAAGAAATTTGGAGAAGGAATTAAAGTTCAGTGTAAGGAAACAAAAACATTGCGTTTTGCTGATGACATTGTAATTCTGCCAGAGAAAGCAAAGGACCTGGAAGAGCAGTTGAACGGGACGGACAGTGTGTTAAAGGATGCGTATAAGATTATATAAGGGTTATGGAGTGCAGTCTGACAAAATCAAGTGATGCTGAAGGAATTATGTTCGGTAACGAAACAATAAAGTTGGTAGATGAGTTTTGTTACTTGGGCAGTAAAATAACATATGATGGTCGCAGTACAGGGGATATAAAATGCAGAATGGCAGTGGGAAGGAAAGTGTTTTTGAAAAAGAGAAATTTGTTAACATCGAATATTAACTTAAGCGTAAGAAAATCCTTTCTGAAGGCATTTATGTGGAGTGTTGCCTTGTACGGTGCGGACAGAAATAGGATAGAGGCTTTTGAAATGTGGTGCTACAGAAGAATGCTGAAGATTAGGTGCGTGGATCACGTATCTGATGAGGAGGTTCTGAACAGAATTGGGGAGAAAAGGGATTTCCGGCATATCTTGACTAAAAGAAGGGAGCGATTGGTAGGACACATTCTTAGACATCAAGGAATTGTGAATTTAGCGTTGGAGGGAATTGCGTGGGGTAAAAACCGCAGAGGAAGACCAAGAGATGAATACAGTAAGCAGATTCAAAAGGATGTAGGTTGCCGTTCTTATGACTAAATGAAGAGGCTAGCATTTTCTAAAAATTTCTTTTTAAATTTTGTAACGTAAGCTTTACAGCTGAGATATATATATTTTATTATGTGACTTGTTTTATTTTATAATTTCTGATGAAGGCAAGCATAGTAATTGTCGAAACCGGGTTAAATAATTATTAATTTGCGACCGAGGGCTGCATTTTTATCCTTTGACGGTGTTACGGTCGTTGACAACAGCAGCTATGTTCAAAATGCTTCGTAATGGTCTGCGGGTAACAAGAAGAAAAGAACACAAAGTAAAAACAAAGGAATGCGTTCATGGCAGTTTTTATACTTCATATAATGCCATTCAGTTCAAAATGTTCAAATGTTTGTAGAAAATATGGGACTTAACTACTGGGTCATCAGTCCCTAAGCTTACAAACTACTTATGAACTAGCTAAGACTAAGGACGTCACAAATATCCATGCCCGAGGGGGGATTCGAACCTCCGACCGTAGTGGCCGTGCAGACCGTGACTGGAGCGCCTCAGTCCCCTCGGCCACCGCGGCCGGCATGCCATTCAGTAACATACTTTTCATATTGCTGAAAAACATGTTACTGAATGGCATTATTTGAAGTATACAAATTGTCATGAACGCATTCCTTTGTTTTCACTTTGTGTTCTCTTCTTCTTGTTACCCACAGACCATTACAAAGCATTTTGAACATAGCCCACGCTAAACAGGTGGACGTCGCTCTGAACGAGACCTGCAGGCTCGTCACTGGATGTCTGAAACCTACGCCAATCGACAAGCTGTACCACCTTGCTGGCATTGCACCTCCTGTCGTGCGTAGAGAAGCTGCAGCCTACAGTGAAAGAGCGAGGGCTGAGTTGTCTGAGAGCCACCTCCTCCACAACATTCAGCCAGCCACCAGACGCCTGAAATCCAGACGGAGCTTTCCCAGAGCAACCGACAATCTCAGTTACCAAGACGGATCTAGAGTGGACAGATGGAAGAGATCGAGAGAGAGGCACTGGATGGAACCAAAGGAAGAATTGGCACCAGGCCACAATGAGGACTGGACGGTTTGGAAATCACTAAACAGGCTACGCACTAACACTGCACCGTCAAGAGATAATCTCATGATATTCTACTGTATCTAACCTCTGTGACTGCGGAGACGTCAGGCGACCTAGCACATGTATAACTGCCCTGAATGTCCTTCACACTGCACCTTAGAGGACCTGATGTTGGCAACCCCAAATGCTGTCCACGTAGCCCGCTTTTGGGCCGAATGTATATAATATTTCTGTCTGTTTGTTTATAGTTCGTAGTTTACATTTATGTAAGTAATATCTGTATGTTATACCTTTAAAACTTCTGTACACATGATGCTTCTGACACGAATAAAGAAAAAGTAACATATTCACAATTTCAGTGTCTTAAGGCCTGTTGGTGGCCATGGATAAGCGCCACCGTAAGGTATGTAGCGTAGAGTTTGTCGGAAGTGCAGAGTGTTGTCGTCTGTTGGTGCGCATTCCACCAATAAGTCATGTAGCACACACCATCCTCTAGGTGGAGGGAAATCATTGTAAAGGCGGTGTCCCCCGTAACCATAGAGTGGAATTATGTCTGGTCAGCTTTGTGTCCGGCGTGGTGAGCCACTTCGCAGTCTCACTGGGGTGGTTTCTTTGATGTGCTGCAGCCAGCTTCCATACAGCTGACACTGGGCCAATGCTCACGTGTGTCAGGAACGCCGCACGCTCTGCAGTTTGGAGTGGCAATTTTATGTACGTCGGCGAGTCGCTGATTTGTCTTGGTGACATGTTTGGCCAGAGGATACCACAACCCACGGATCTTCGTCGGAAGGAGAGGCTAAAGCCGTCCTCACACGGGACGTGTTGTCCCAACGTGTCGCAGGCTGTCTACCTAGTGTAGTGTAGCCACAGCACGCTCTGAAACGACCCGCTACGTCCCACGAAACACAGCGTGCTGCTCATCGTTATTTGCTTTGCAACCGCAGCCCTCTGCAGCGCCCGTTGCGAGCTGGCGCATTGATCATTGTGTCTACAAAGATGGATGTGCGTACAATTACACGGTATCTCTCTTAGCAATCGTCGAAAAAAAGAAAAACGAAATGCTTTCTTATGCTTGCAAGAGCATGCAATACTCTTACAGAAATTGTATGTTTTTCTGCTAGAAGCACAAAGACGGTATATGTATCTGAAAGCGGTTGAGAATAATAACGAAAATTACGACAAAATCACTTTTGGCAAAAATTCTTTAAAAAAAATTGTCAATGGTGAAATCATCATCTGCACCAGCTGATATTCCCGTTTTCCACGTTGTACATATGCTATATATATTCGGAGATAATAGGTTCTGACCATATATTTTACTTGTTACAGACGCGGGACAACGCCTCAACTCGACAATGCTCGTTGTGACAATTTTTGCTTTTGGTATTGTACGTAAACACTGTTCTTCCTACACTGCATCAGCCGGCCGCGGTGGCCGAGGGGACTGAGGCGCTTCAGTCACGGTCTGCACGGCCACTACGGTCGGGGGTTCCAATCCCCCATCGGGCATGGATATTTGTGCCGTCCTTAGTGTTAGCTATTTACTAAGTAGTTTGTAAGTTTAGGGACTGATGACCCTGTAGTTAAGTCCCATACACTATACAAACATTTGAACATTTGAACTACTACAACGGGAAAAACAGGTTCAAATGGTCGCAACACTCACCTAATTTTTCTAGAACGTGAAATTGAAATTAATGGTTGTTAAAATCTTTATTGTATTAAAAATTAGTATTCTTACAGAGATTAAAAGAAGAAATACTACCAAAGTTTAAAAAAATTAATTTCTTTAATCTTACCTTGGTAATAGCAATTAGAAATATATAGACGTTAAAATAAAGATGTTTTGTCTGAGTTGTTCTTTTTCTTGTTTAACCTGACAGGAGAGAGGGGGGGGGAGGAGTTGTATGCCGGAAACCACTCTCCCTTCCCCCCCCCTCCCCCCTCTGAAACGCCACTGAGCATACCCCAAGATTTTCAAAAGTCGCTGTCTATGCCTCAGACACAAGAGTTATACATCGAGGTTGTATAGGGATCACTGTGATACAAATTCGGAATTTTCATTTATGAGTAGACTTCAGAATAATATCTCTGAAGTATTTAGAAAAGTGGATAAAGAATACCTCTGGTTTCTTACGAAAATGACTTCAAGCTGTTAGAAAAAGGTACGGCCAAACTTTCAGGGAACATTCCTCACACACAAAGAAAGAAAATATGTTACGTGGACATGCGTCTGTAAACGCTTAATTTCCATGTTAGAGCTCATTTTAGTATTTCTCTTTAAATGTAAATTGAAATAGTTCGTGCAGACAATTGTCAAAATACCCAATTGTTTTGTTAGTATGTACTGTACTTCCTCGATTCACGTCATCAACACAGATTTTCTGTCAACGTTTGGGCAGGAATTGTTGGTGATGTCTTGATTGGGCCTCATGTTCTTCCACCTACGCTCACTGGAGCACGTTATCATGATTTCATACGGGATACTCTACCTGTGCTGCTAGAACATGTGCCTTTACAAGTACGACCCAACATGTGGTTCATGCACAATGGAGCTCCTGCACATTTCAGTCGACGTGTTCGTACGCTTCTCAGCAACAGATTCGGTGACCGATGGATTGGTAGAGGCGGACCAATTCCATGACCTCCACGCTCTCCTGACCTCAACCCTCTTTACTTTCGTTTATGGGGGCATTTGAAAGCTCTTGTCTACACAACCCCGGTACTAAATGTAGAGACTCTTCGTACTCGTATTGTGGACGGCTGTGATGCAATACGCTATTCTCGAGGGCTGCATCAGGGATTCCATGCGACGGAGGGTGTATGCATGTATCCTCGCTAACGGAGGACATTTTCTGTAACAAAGTGTTTGAAGTCACGCTGGTACGTTCTGTTGCTGTGTGTTTCCATTCCATGATTAATGTGATTTGAAGAGGAGTGATCAAATGAGCTCTAACATGGAAATTAAGCGTTTCCGGACACATGTCCACATGACGTAGTTTCTTTCTTTGTGTGTGAGGAATGTTTCCTGAAAGTTTGGTCGTACCTTTTTGTAACACCCTGTATAACTTAAAGTTATATTTTATTCCGAACTAACACATTGTTACAATGAGGAATACTGTTTAAACAAGATAGTGAGTTCATCCAGTTATGAAATCAGTGGTACAATATCTGGACAGAACTAACCGGGAAAATAAATTTAACTTTAAAGCTTCAGGGCAGCCAATACTGAAAAATCACAAATTTGAGTGCATAATTACTGTATTAATTTCAACCCCCTGGAACGAAAGAATCTTAACTGCTCTTGAATAAATAGTAAATGTACAAAAATCAGCAATGTTCTACGTAAGCAAACAATATTCCAAACTTTCCATATGTAAAGAAGCCGAAGCCTGTTATACTCGCCAGCGACTGTAGTCATTGAGTGATTGTGCATAAAAACTTGTCACCGGGCTATCTCTGATACATATGCTTTATTCTCAATATGTTTTTCAAATGACTCTACCGACTTTCACTGTCTGTAGCTTCTCTTAACGTCCCATTCTTTAAATTAATGATCTACAGCCGCGATGGAGTGGCCGACGGTCTAAGGCACCCCGTTGCGGAGCGCGCGGTTGCTCGCCGTCGGAGGTTCGAGTCCTCCCTGGGGCATGTGTGTGTGTGTGTGTGTGTGTGTGTGTGTGTGTGTGTGTGTGTGTGTGTGTGTTGTCCTTAGGTTAATTTACCTTACTTTAAGTAGTTTGTAAGCTACGGTGCGGTGACCACGCAGTTTGGTCCGATACATTTACAAACATGTGAACATTTGAATCATCTACAAGGCAACGAAACACCTGCTGAAGAGACGAAGTCCAATCGCCTGCGACAGAAGATCTGCAGCAAGGGAATTTGGTAGGGAACAATGTTAGTCGGTACTAACTGAAAGGTAATTTGTTCACCTTTTATTAATTCAGTTTCGTAAAGCAAGAGATTGCAGCTACGGCCCTAAGAAGGACTCAAACCTCCAGTGGGAGGTGGGAGGTCACACCTATATTCAAGAAAGGCAGTAGGAGTAACCCACTAAACTACAGACCTATTTCATTGAAGTCAATTTGCAGCAAGGTTTTGGAACATATCCTGTACTCAAATATTATGAATTATCTCGAACGATCTATTGACCCAAGGTCAACACGGATTTACAAAATATCATTCATGTGAAACACAACTAGCTGTTTATTCACATGAAGTGATGGGTGCAAAGGGTTCGCAAATCGTTTCCGTATTTCTTGATTTCCAGAATGCTTTTGACACTGTACCTCAAAAACGGATTTTAATCAAATTGCGGGGTTGTGGTATATCGCCCCAAATTTGTGATTGAACAGGGGATTTCCTGTCAGAGTGGACACAGTTCGTAGTAATGGATGGTAATGCATCGATTAAAACAGAGGTGATATCGGGCATTCCACAGGGTAGTGTTATTGGTCCTCTGCTGTTCCTTATTTACATAAACGATTTAGGGGAAAAATGTAAGTAGCTCTCTTAGGTTGTTTGCAGATGACGCCGTCATTTACCGTCTAGTAAAATCATCTGAAGATTAAAACCAACTGCAAACCGATATGAATAAGATATCAGTATGGTGTAAAAATTGGCAATTGACTCTAAATAAAGAGGAGTGTGAAGTCGTCCACATGAGTACGAAAAGAAATCCGTTAAACTTTGTTTACAAGATAAATCAATCAAAAGTGAAGGCTGTAAACTCCACAAAATTGCTAGGAATTTCTATTACTTCAGACTTAAATTGGAAAGAACACGTAGATAAAGTCGTGGGAAAGGCAAACCAGAGACCAGAAACTGCGTTTCATTGGTAGAAGCCTTAAAAGATGCAACAGAACTATAAAAGAAACTGCATACACTACGCTTGTCCGTCCATTTTTGGAGTATCGCTGCCCATTGTGGGATCCTTATCAAGTGGGTTTGACGGAGGACATCGAAAGAGTCCAGAAAAGGGCAGCTCATTTCGTATTGTCACCGTACAGGGGAGACAGCTTTCCGGAAGTGATACAGGATCTGGGATGGCAATCATTACAACAACGGCGCTTATCGCTGCGGCGTGGACTACTTACGAACCTCCAATCGCCAACATTCTCCTCCGAATGCGAAAATATATTGTTGGCTTCCACTTACATAGGTAGAAATGATCATCAGAATAAAATACGAGAAATCAGAGCGCGAACGGAGAGATTCAGGTGTTCATTCTTCCCGCACGGTATTCGAGAATGGAATGGGAGATAAAATAGTGTAATGGTGGTTCGATGAACCCTCTGCCAGGCACTTAAATGTGATTTGCAGAGCATCCGATATAGATATAGATGTATACTAGGTTGGTTTGAAAGAATCAGAGCACTTTGTTAGTATCAGATGTCTGCGTGGTACGACTCATCTTAATGTTTCTTAGTTCCTTTCTTAGTCCGCCAGTGCTCCAAAGCTGTGCGAAGGAATGTCTAGGCGAGAGAGCAGGCAGTAAGTTGACGCTCTGATCGCCAGTTACGTGGACGTGACTTTGTGGGCGACTGTGGGGGGCGTGGTCGCGCGCAGGCCTTGGCCTTTGGGGAAGCCTGGGAGAAAGGCGGCAGGCACGCCGTATCACCGCGGGCACGTGGACTGCAGCGTGTAGACTGTACAGGGTAGAGGCAGTCAGAGCCACGGCTGTACCTGCCTCTTTGTGTCTCACCAGCCAGCGAGCAGGGATTCCCTGCCACCTGGGCCCGTCAACTCTCTACCTACCCGGCTGTAACAACGCTTGTGTGCGTCCCCTCACTGTACCAGTCAGAGTAGGGTTGCCAGATATCCGTCTGCAGAAAAGAGGACACTTCTAGATTGATAAAAAAGCCACCTGCGGTGGCCGAGGAGACTGAGGCGCTCCAGTCATGGTCTGCACGGCCACTACGGTCGTGGGTTCGAATCCCCCCTCAGGCATGGATGTTTGTGCCGTCCTATTTCGTAAGTAGTTGATAAGAAGTTTGTAAGTTTAGGGACTGATGACCCCGTAGTTATGTCCCATACGCTATACAAACATTCACAAATATAAAACCTCTCTCTCGTATTGACAACTCAAGTACTAGTGATGTCTCGACTGTATTATCAGAGTCTTCTTTGTAATACATCTTACGAAATTTATTCATCGTCTTACAAATTGAGAAGTAGAAAATGTTGAGAAAGATTACAGGACTACATAGCAGTGAAGCCCTAATATTTCATCACTTCACCACTTGTAATTATCGTCTTAAGTGCTGAACATTTTTGCCATACTTATACTTTACCGATCACCCTTGTTTTCATCTGAATTTTTTTACGATGCATCATTTACGGAAACCATAGTACTGTTGACTGTAAAATCGTCAGTAATAAAGTGTGGTGTCGCACAAGTACAAAGTGCGCGCCACCTACTTTCGCCGCGCGCCGCCATGCACGCACGGCGCGGCGTTCTCACGACGACAGCCACGAGCGCCCTCTGCTGCAACCCCGCTCGTGGCCACCACGGAAAGACACTGGTCACTTCGGACTGAGATAGCAACCAGTTAGGACCTTCGTAATCAGATAGGCATCAGTGAAGACTTTGCTATTGTACAGGCACTAGGCAGGCCTCTAACAACTATGTATCAACATTCCGCAGTACTATGTAAAAGTTAATTATTGTTACATTCTGTGCAATATATATCTCTTTCTAATTTACTCTAGTGTTTATAGTTTCTGGCTGCTTCCCTCCGTACCTGCAACAGCGTGCTGTCTTTGTTCCTGTGTCGGTATCGTTCCACTCGGCCACCGACACCTACGACGAGGCTGGGACACAAAAGCGGCGACGAAGTTGGGACACAAAATAAAGTAACTGTAAATATTATGTAATCATTCCTTGATATAGCTATTCTCCAATTTCGGATCAGACCGACGTGACTATATACATGTTTAGCATCTAGATTCTAGTGAGTGAATGGAATATGTACGGCCTAGGTGAAAAAGCAATGAATAAAATAAGAACTATATTTACCGTACAAAGGCTTGCAATTAATTATTAAAAACTACTCAGTTTTTAGGACAAAAGCTTTAAATCGATTTTTTTCAAAACACTTAATGTAGTTACATCTCTTTGGTCCTAAACAGGCGAATGGTGAATTGGCAATGCTGACTGTGACATCTGACCATATTTGTATGGAGTTTTGAACAAGTTCTTAACTTGAACATTGCACTAGCTTTTGATCTTGAAGTCAGAAGTGTGGTTGACAGACAAAACACAGAACTGCCGAGTCCCAGCACGACGGACTGAACGTCTTATTTTTGGGTGTCACACAACACTCCGACCGGAGAAAGGAGGGGGGGGGGGAGAGATTCATACTACACTATATGTATTGCACTGTCTCGCATTGTTTTCGAGAGAAATGGTTTTCATTGGCCGCCTCGAAGCTCGTATTGCGCGACTATTGCCACGCCAACTATTTCAATCGTTACGAAGTAGCTTGACCTCGGAGCAGCGCGGCACAGAAACGAGAAAACAAAATCACATTGTTTCAAAACAGGTTGAATTCTCTAGAGTTAGTGATTGTAACAGTTCAGAGAGTTGTATTTACGCGCTTTCAAGTTGAAGCATTGCACAAAGCAAAAAATAAGTAAATAAATAAATGAAATAAAATAAAAAGAGAACATTTCCCCACTTTGTTAAAAAAAAAACGGCCGGACAATTTTTAGGGTTAAAAAAAAGGACATGTCCGGCTAAAAGAGGACGTCTGGTAACCCTAAGTAAGAGTCTAATGTTACAGCCAGTACTGCGAAAGTTGTTTCCGTCTAACTCTTCCAACTGCACTACGGTCATTAGCGGTGGCTAAGCAGCCGTATCAGTATAGTCCAGTCAATTGGTGCTCAAAACAGCCTGTTTCGTAACAAAATTCCGAAAGTTTTTTTCTGAACAGTTCTGTCCTAAACAGGCGAATGGTGAATTGGCAATGCTGACTGTGGCATCTGACCATATTTGTATGGAGTTTTGAACAAGTTCTTAACTTGAACATTGCACTAGCTTTTGATCTTGAAGTCAGAAGTGTGGTTGACAGACAAAACACAGAACTGCCGAGTCCCAGCACGACGGACTGAACGTCTTATTTTTGGGTGTCACACAACACTCCGACCGGAGAAAGGAGGGGGGGGGGGGGGAGAGATTCATACTACACTATATGTATTGCACTGTCTCGCATTGTTTTCGAGAGAAATGGTTTTCATTGGCCGCCTCGAAGCTCGTATTGCGCGACTATTGCCACGCCAACTATTTCAATCGTTACGAAGTAGCTTGACCTCGGAGCAGCGCGGCACAGAAACGAGAAAACAAAATCACATTGTTTCAAAACAGGTTGAATTCTCTAGAGTTAGTGATTGTAACAGTTCAGAGAGTTGTATTTACGCGCTTTCAAGTTGAAGCATTGCACAAAGCAAAAAATAAGTAAATAAATAAATGAAATAAAATAAAAAGAGAACATTTCCCCACTTTGTTAAAAAAAACGGCCGGACAATTTTTAGGGTTAAAAAAAAGGACATGTCCGGCTAAAAGAGGACGTCTGGTAACCCTAAGTAAGAGTCTAATGTTACAGCCAGTACTGCGAAAGTTGTTTCCGTCTAACTCTTCCAACTGCACTACGGTCATTAGCGGTGGCTAAGCAGCCGTATCAGTATAGTCCAGTCAATTGGTGCTCAAAACAGCCTGTTTCGTAACAAAATTCCGAAAGTTTTTTTCTGAACAGTTCTGTATGTTTTGGGGCCGCTGAATTCGAATTTCAAGTTTGCTGCCTTTTAGGACGTCGGCTTCACAACAAAGCTTTTATTTTAAGTGCATGCATAATGTCTCGTGCGGAATGTGTAATTTGTGACAAACTGTGAGAAGATGGAACACAGTGGGTTGTTAGAGAAAAAGGTTTGAAATCTTCGCCGGCCGCGGTGGCCGAGGGGACTGAGGCGCTTCAGTCACGGTCTGCACGGCCACTATGGTCGGGGGTTCGAATCCCCCCTCGGGCATGGATATTTGTGCCGTCCTTAGGATAAGCTAGTTGATAAGTAGTTTGTAAGTTTAGTGACTGATAACCCCGTAGTTAAGTCCCATTAGCTATACAAACATTTGAAACATTTTTTTGAAATCTTTCATTCAAGCCAGTAAGAAGAGACGGGGTGGTAAGTTTCTAATATTTAAGAGGAACACTGAAATTGAGGTTCATGAAAAATGTAGGAATCCTGAATCAAACGTTCAATTATAGCTGAGTTTCTTATGTGGACAGGAGGTGATCACTGATCACCATGCTGATGAAAAAATGCAGTCGCCTCCAAGCAGGCAATGATGCAGACACATTGATAGTGCAGACAGCAGAATCCCTGGCTTCGACTAACAAGGTGCCGGAATTGTGGGGAAGTTGTTGACCTTCTAGTCATAATGGTGGGTCTCCAAACTAGCCCAAATGTATATTTACTCAAACCAGGGAGAGGTACATACCCTCAGCTCCTCTACCATCCCACGGAGTGCCATAGAAAAGAGTGTTGCCAACCACACGCTCTTCCTCCAACGAATGAGTGGCTGCGACTCTACATCTGCGTTATTTAACCAAGGCTAGGTTAAATTTCTGAAGATCCTCTCCAAAAATCCGTGTCTTACATCATACCTCACTAAATTCACGGATCCTACAGCCCATCAAAGGAAATAACAGCTGCTGGTGAGAAGTTTCTGTTTGCCCTTTATGGTGGTAAGCACACAACCATTACACTTAATAAGCTGACGTATAAGCAATACGTCAAATCAGCCTACGAGGCAACAGCAAACATGGCTTCCATACCTCCCACTGAAGCTGCGGATCAACAACACACCTTCAGAGTTTTTCATCAGGTTCAGCAGTGGACTGGAAAGTACTTGGATCCACAGCAGTGGGGCTGGAAGTTGACAAAAGTGGGTTGGCTCCCATTACCACACTGAAACGTCCGGCTCCAAAGAGGTTTCTGCAACTTATATCTTGCAAATTCAAGACGGATTGCCAAGGTCGGTGTGGGTGCAGGCGAGCAGGACTTTTCTGCACGAAACTGTGCCAGCAATGTGAAGGATTGTGCTCGAACATTGACGACACTTTGAATACAGAAGACGAAGAGTACTTGGACGAGCCACTTGCAGCACCACTGTCTGAAGCAGCTGAGGTGAAAGAAGGTATTAAATCATGCTATAAAGCATTATGCGTCTTTATTAATCAATTTTTGTCGGTCATAATATTAATCATTCAATTAGGTTTCTTTCACTTGAAGATCAACTACTAACTGTTTATACTGGACTTCGCAAAACCCCTGATAGTTTACCTGGACCTTACGTTGCTCGAGATGCTTTACCTGGACCTTCGCGTGACCAAGAATTATTGCCTGTGCCGAAAACACCCAAATGGAGACGAATAAAATAACTGTGCATATGACATCAGTTTAGGTACTTCTTCATACAAGTTTCGCTACACAAATTATTTGTCTTTTGTAACCATATTGTAACACTAAAGGCACTCTTATTTTGTCAGATGGAAAACATATGGAAAGAGAAGACTCAATTGTGAACTCGTCATTCACTCATTTTATGATCATGTACTTTATGTTACTATGGAACTTCAGTTTTCTGTTCAGTGGCATGTACTTAATGTGATCTAAATGTAATTTGATAATGTTTTTTAGAAACATACTTTTTCTTTAATCTTTTCAAAACATCACTTTTCAGTGAATCACATCCAAAACATAGCGTCGGCGAGAGATAGGCAGGTGGGAGGGGGCGTTACACTATAAGGTGCAGAAAGCATTGCTCGTAATTTTGTTTTTGGTGCTTCCCCCCATTGCGAGAAAATGGATTATTATAGATGTACCTAGTAGGACATTTAATGTACTTTCACGTGGTGTAGGGATTTTGTTGATAACCTGTACATTTCTCGAGTGTGCAAGTGTGCGTTTCCGCCGAAGGGCCAATACGTTGCTCTTTTTCATTTAGTTCTAGCGTCTCTACTGATCGTCAGAAAATGAAGCATGAGTAGTGCATTTTGTAGGAAAATTTGTCTACTTTGATTTGGCTCAGAATGAACATCTTAGAGAAACGCATACTTTTCAAGATATAAGCAAGAAACTGAAAATAGTGCGAAAATTTTGAGGTTTTTTTGAGTTTTTCTTTGTGAAAAGACCTCCTACAAGGCAGCAAACTTGAAATTCGAATTCGGCGGCCCAAAAAACATACAGGACTGTTGAGAAAAAACTTTCGGAATTTGGTTACGGAAAAACTACTATTTGACTGGGCTAAGTAATGTTTGTCAAAAGGTTGCTTGAAATTTCCGCTACCAGTCACAAATAGGATTTAGGCGTTACGAATATTTGTGATGTGTGTCATCATTAGTTTTTTGACATACAAAATCTATTACTACACGTGTACATTAATAAACATTGACAAAATCTTGCTGTTTGTGGCAATAAACCTGTGGAAACAGAAAGTTGACACATATAATGTTATGTCCCTTTATCGGTTGAAATACTGTCTGTTTATAAAGTTGTGTGTTTTCAACACTCACATTCTTGTTGAGTATGTGTTGGTGGGTGGTGGTTAGGGTTAAAGAAATTTACTTATTTCAGGAAGCGGAGGGCTCATCTATCATCTCATTCAGTGTTTGCTTTTATTTATTTATTTTGCGTTTAACAACGATACAATAATGAAACAATTTTATTTCCTGAGAAAGGCGTTTTAAAATTTGAAATTTGAACTTACTATAAGGAAAATCTACAATTACAGGCCATCACAGTTAATGCAGATATTTTAAATGTTCACCATCTATGGAATCTAGTTTTCAAAGGAAACATACAATTTAACGCTACTCAAAATATCCGTGTGAAGACGCCTTAATATTTTGACACACTCTTAAACTTTGCCACAACTTTTACGATCAGCAGCTTTCCAAATCACTGACCATCTATCAATTTCAAAGGAAAGAAAAGTCCATAGTAATAGCCAAAAATTAAAACAGTCAGAATATACAGTCTCATAAATAGTATTTAAAGGTAACGTACCAATTCTGTTCCAAGATGACACGTTTTTAAGAAGCTTTACATGATTTGACCGCTAACAAAATGTTCAAACGTTTGTAAATCTATCGGACTGAACTGCGTGGTCATCAGTCCGTAGCTTACAAACTACTTAAACCTAGGTAAACTAACCTACGGACAAACACACACAGCCATGCCCCAGGGAGGACTCGAACCTCCACGGCGAGCAACCGCGCGCTCCGCAGCGAGACGCTTTAGACCTTTTTTTTTTTTTTTTTTTTTTTTTTTTTTTTTTTTTTTTTTTTTTTTTGTTCTATGGGTAGTTCTCTTCGTTGCGGACGCTGATCGTTTTTGTTCGAGGTTGTTCGTTGAATGTTTGGCTCAGCTTTTTTATTACAGAGGGCGTGGAGCCCTCTGACCGGGCGCGCTGAGCCACGGCGCCCGGCAATCTCTCGGCTACTCCGACGCGGCGACCCATGTAATACATGTATTTTCAAGTACATAGGGGAGGGGGGGGGCTCATTTTGTTTCGCCGCCGCCCCGGCCACCAACAGACTGCAGGGCTAATAGCCGAGCTTAATAATGACACGTATACCGAAATGAAATGAAAAGTGAATCTAGGAAAGAGGTTCTGACTATTTATCGCTTCCATTCACGAAGCGCCATTGTCTGCTGAAGGAGTGCCACCAGGCGCCGTAATAAAAGGCGTCACGTGTCGGATCTGTGCTTTGTCGCCATACAAATAACCGCCATTTCAAAGGTTTCCTGAAAGCTCAGTACCGTTCGTTGGCTTAGTTGTCTTTACTTTGTCTGTCGGTCATGAGGAAATATGTCTAGCTAAGTGAAAGGGACAAAGTTCATTGTCGAATAGATTAAAACTGCATAGTAAATCTAACGTTCCATACTCACATAACTCTGCACTTTAAGAAATTAATCATTGTAGGGCAAAGAACATCTAATATTAAAGATGAAGGACAAATGAAAGTGTTTCTGAAAGAGTTTCGTCTATCGGACAGGCAAATGAGTAACGAAACACTAGCATTCTTCAATCGTCAGATTCGTTTTAAACTTCTTAAAATTCCTGAACCTACCAGTGGTGGTAATTTTCAAATTAAATTTTTTTTATTTTGTTTTCTATAATAATGAATCTACCACGATTGACGTACTGTTAATAATATCAGTGGCTGTTCTCTCTCGTTTTTCTCCAGATATCAAATCGTGCAATGCTATTACTACTGACTGAGCGACAAATGTGACTGGCACGTTTTCTATGTTGCAAGCAAAAATCAGAGAAATAGAGCACTGCTTGGCCCATTCTTTGAACCTTGTGGTCGAAAATTAAAAATGAAACCAAGAGCACCCACACTGATTTTCAAAAAGTCGGTGCCCCTGTCCCCTGTGCTGAAACCTGGAAAGAGAAATGCTTTAGTAATGTTTGTAGCACCTCAATTTCCATAAGTGATTCATGTAAGTAAAAATAAAGCTAATGATGTGAAGAAATTCATGTCTTATTTTGAAAATATTTCTGAGGAAAGTAATGAGTTTTACTCAAAAGTTCTACAAGGGAATGTTAATTATACTGAGGACAAAATTCGGCATTATGAAGAGCCTTAAAAGATGACATGATTCAGAATTTCTTTGGATTTCACTCAGTATTATATCTAACCATTGTATTGTTTTCTTTTGTTAAAACTGTCCTCAATTACTCCTATGTATCGTATGGTTAGAACCTGGCTTTCTGCACTTCGTAGGTGATGCGATTTTGCACTTTATGGGTGATGACTTGAACAATGTGTTTGTTTTTGTTTTTCATTTGTTGTGAGGGGACATCAATTTCATGTTGTTTATAGCCATTGTTGTGTCCTGTATGGCTGATTGTCTTTATTTCTGACTCATAGTCGTCACCACTAAATGGGAATTTCTCAGCTCTGTCTAGAAATGATCTGAAAGTAGCATATTCGTGTGAATTGGTGTACATGGATGATTTGTTGATAACGGTATTTGAGTTTGTTTGTTTTTTGCTCACATTGCTGTTACGTACATAGAAACAAGTTGCAAATCAATATTTTTAACGCGTAACTCATATTTGTGACTGGTAGCGGAAATTTCAAGCAACCATTTAATTATTTACATGTAGTAACGATCGACAAAAAGTCAGAATTACTTTAAATTGTGTGTAGTAATGTTTGTTATTAACTGTATTTCTACGTAAGTAACAAAATGGTTATTACAAGTCATATGTATGTGGTGTCTGTTCTTTCAGACAAAAGACATTTCAGATTTCTATAATAAGCCGATGACAGGCAATAATCCTTTGTTTAGTGCGGAGGCAATCCCAAACCCTCACCTTTACGGGAATCAGTTTGTCGAAACTACGAGTTTCAGTAATAGTGGGCAGGGAATGTTGAGATTTTGTATCTGGCGGGAGGCGAGTAGAGTAGTCTCCAGTGGTGTAGGGATCAGCGCAACTGCCCAGCAATCAGGAGACCCGGTTTCGAATCTCGGCTGGATGCACAACCTTACGCATTCGCAGTTAAAGTCGTAAATTCCGAGAATATGAAAATTGTTATTATAAGCTTGCGTTCCAAGCATTACCAAGTTATCAATACAGGGTGTTACAAAAAGGTACGGCCAAACTTTCAGAAAACATTCCTCACACACAAAGAAAGAAAATATGTTACGTCGACATGTGTCCGGAAACGCTTAATTTCCATGTTATAGCTCATTTTATTACTTCTCTTCAAATGACATTAATCGTGGAATGGAAACACACAGCAACAGAACGTACCAGCGTCACTTCAAACACTTTGTTACAGGAAGTGTTCAAAATGTCCTCCGTTAGCGAGGATACATGTAGTTTGTAAGTTTAGGGACTGATGACCCCGCAGTTAAGTCCCATAAGCTTTACAAACATTTGAACATTTCCACTATATATTGCGCCCTGTTATACCTCTCGACACGGAACTGTTATGGTGTGTAATGGGAGACTTTGCACTACAACGAGACAGAGATCGTTCGTGTCCATTGTGTACTTTTTGCTGAAGAGCAAAATATTGACACCCAAACGTAGTATTTTACTTAGGTCGGTAACTTTCAACTCTCATATCTTCCACCCCCTTATCGTTATCAACCCTCTAATACCATAATAGACGATGAGAGACTGATACCTACTACCACATACAAACACTATTCGTTTGCGATGTGTAGTTATGGCTGCAGAGTGTATTACTTGTACTAAGATTTTATCAGCAGCCATGTTACTGTGCTGTAGGATTTAAGGTACCTGTTGGAAAAAAATGTGTGTCACCTAGTGCGATTACAAAACGAGAATTTCATAGCGGGCGTAACAATATAGTCGGGAATAACGGTAGAGCCGATATGAAACTCCCGGATCCTGCCTCCGAAATAGGCGAACAGTAACGGAAAAGCCGCGGAGATTGGAATCTGTCCTTTATTGCGCCCTCCAACATGAAAGGTGACCTCACGCCACCATCAAGGCCGCGAGCGACGGTGCCCGCGAGAACAACAGACAGAGCAGCTGCGTTCTCGCACGTGTCAGGCGCGCTCAGTACGCGCGTGTCCAGGCAAGAACACAATAGCTTGGAAGAATAGAGACGGGGCTGTACTCTTATAATATGTTCTGCGTTATTGATTGGGCTTTGAAGTCAGCCGGTGGGTTCAAGGTCAGCTCCGATATCGCGGCTTAACACCACTTAGCGATGAAACGTGCCTGCAAGCTCTCCTTGTCGCTAAAACAGGAGGCAATGCACCAGTGAGACTTGAGCGGACTTGCAAGATCTACATCTACAACCATACTCCGCAAGCCACCCCACGGTGTGTGGCGGAGGGTACCTTGAGTACCACTATCGATTTTCCCTCCTATTCCAGTCTCGTATTGTTCGCGGAAAGAAGAATTGTCGGTATGCCTCTGTGTGGGCTCTAATCTCTCTGATTTTATCCTCTCTATCTCTTCGCGAGATATACGTAGGAGGGAGCAATATACTGCTAGACTCCTCAATAAAGTTAAGTCCTCGAAACTTCGACAAAATCCCGTACCGAGCGACAGAGCGTCTCTCCTGCAGAGTCCTCCACTGGAGTTTAGCGATCATCTCCGTAATGCTTTCACGATTACCAAATCATCCTGTAACTATGCGCACTGCTCTCCGTTGGATCTTCTCCACTTCCTCTATCAATCCCACCTGGTACGGATCCCACACCGGTGAGCAGTATTCAAGCTGTGGGCGAACAAGTGTACTGTAACCTACTTCCTTTGTTTTCGGACTGCATTTCCTTAGTATTCTCCCAATGAATCTAAGTCTGGCATCTGCTTTACCGACGATTGATTTTATATGGTCGTTACATTTTAAATCCCCCCTAATGACTACTCCCATACATTTTATGGAATTAACTGCTTCCAGTTGCTGACCTGCTATAGTGTAGCTAAATGATAAAGGATCTTTCTTTCTGTGTATTCGCAGCACATTACACTTGCCTACATTGAGCTTTAATTGCCATTCCCTGCACTATGCGTTAATTCGATGCAGATCATCCTGCATCTCAATACAATTTTCCATTGTTACAACCTCTCTATATACTACCGCATCATCCGCAAAAAGCCTCAGTGAACTTCCGATGTTATCCGCAAGGTCATTTATATATATCGTGAACAGAAACGGACCCACGACACTCCCCTGTGGCACACCTGACATAACTCCTACTTCGGAAGACTTCTCTCCATTGAGAATGACCTGCTGCTTTCTGCTATCTAGGAATTTCTCAGTCCAATCACACAATTGCACTGATAGACCATATGCTCTTACTTTGTTCATTAAACGTTTGTGGGGAACTGTATTAAACGCCTTGCGGAAGTCGAGAAACACAGCATCTACCTGAGAACCCGTGTCTATGGCCCTCTGAGTCTCGTGGACGAATAGCGCGAGCTGGGTTTCACACGAACGCCTTTTTCGAAATGCATGCTGATTCCTACAGAGCAGATTCCTAGTCTCGAGAAATGTCATTATATTCGAACATAATACATGTTCCAAAATTCTACAACTGACCGACGTTGCCTCGTAGATGTATGTCAAGAACCGTGGCGTCAAACAATATACTTGAAAGAGGCCATATTATTGGTAGGAGAGAGTTTGATGTTTCCATCCAGCAAATTGCTGCGTATGAGGCGTCTGGTTATTACGTGATGTGATTTTGGCGTTTTCTCGACGCCGTCCTCTTCCCCACTGGTGAGATGTCGTGAGTAACTTGCGCTAAGGACAACACATACACCCATGCCCGAGGGACTCGAAACCTCCTACGGCGAGCAGCCGCGCGCTGCGGAGTATTTTGATCGATGTCCCCCCCCCCCCCCCCGAATCTCACATGAGAATTTCCAAATTGCGTGTTTCAGTGTAAACTAGCTTAAACCCGCGGCTCCGCTCTCGTGTTGGTTGAGTGTATATTCTTATTCGTATGCTTATCCTTACAGAGAAACAGCTGAAGATATGGTCTGTGGCATCACGTTTGTCTGTATGTAACCTCCTTGATATAGAGCCGCAAACGTCATCGCTGGCCTACAGTCCAAATTTTTGTTATAATTTGCCGACTTTCAACCACCATATCTTCCACGCCATTATAGCTATTGGCATGGAACTGGTATGGTGTACAACGGGAGACTTCGGACAACAATTACACGAGACCATTCGTTTGCGTTCTGTAGTTTTCGCTGCAGAGCGAAATATTAACACATACACACACGTAGAATTTTATATTCACCGATAACTTTCCATCCCAATATACTCCACCCTTTTATCATTATCAACCCTCAAGCAACCATGCAACCAATAATCCATTTTCAAAGAGTAAATATAATTTTCAAAGAGTAATTATTGTTGCGCATTTCGCGTTATATTCTTGAAATTCCTAAATATCTATCAGACCGCTATAAAACCGTGCCTAAAACCTTCCTCAGGTATAAATTAGTGACTGTACAAATATTTAAGTATCTGCGTCTTGTCATTCGGACGTGATAAGCGTACACCGAACAGACATATATATATATATATATATATATATATATATATATATATTGTAGTCGTAATTCTACCACACATTAGTGAAACAAACTTAATATGCCTAACAAGAATACTTTTATTTAAAACTTCACACGACATCAAAACCACAGAGAATAACACATGTTTATTGATATAGCAACGCAAAAATCCATAGAAATTATCATCAGAAAATAACGGCAAAGATCAGTTAACTTACTATCCACCACAGAGGTTACTCACACGCGTACTTGTCATTATGAGAACACACAAACTTAAGATCGCCACACAGCTCCCCCCTTAAAGAGCGGAGCTCCTGGAATGTCTTGATACTTGAACTTGATCTGACGCCCAGCTCTTGTGTGCATCGGACGATCTTGCGGTGGTGAAACTTCCAACTGCGACGCCTCTGCTTCATTCTGTGGTGGTGAAGTCACAGGAGGTGTCTGAGGTAACGTGTCAACGTGCCCTGGGATCACATCTTCCTGCAGTATCGGTTCATTGTCTGTTGTTGTTGTAGGTATAATCCATGCTGGCTTAACGCGCTCAATTGACACTTTCGTCGGAACACCATTGTACAATATGTCCATGGTATGTTTACTTCTTGCTAGTACTTGAAATGGACCAGTATAAGGTGGCTGTAAAGGAGCTTTGACAGAATCCACACGAAGCATCACATGTGAGCAAGTGTTTAAATCTTTGTGCACGAATACCTGACGGTTGCCATGACGAGAAGGTGGTGGACAATGTATTTTAGCACAGTGTTGTCTTAACTGACGCACCAGCTGAGGAAGCTCTTCTGAGCTAGGTAGTGACACTGGTATCAAATAGTCTGCTGGGATGCGAATAGCCTCACCATAAACCATTTCTGCAACTGATGCACCTATGTCGGGTTTAAATGCTGTCCGCAGCCCTAACAGCACCAAAGGCAGTGCTTCTGTCCACTTGTCTTGGTGACACATTAATGCTGCTTTCAAAGTTCGGTGCCAACGTTCGACCATCCCGTTACTGGCTGGATGGTAAGTGGTCGTGTGATGCCGCTGAAAACCACACATTCTTGCGAGCTCTAAGAACAGTACAGATTCAAATTGTCTTCCCTGATCAGTGGTAACATGGAGTGGACAACCAAAGCGTGCAATCCATGTCCCTATAAACGTCTTCGCTGTCGTCTCTGCTGATATATCGGCTATAGGAATCGCCTCGGCCCACCTTGTGCACCTGTCTATGACTGTAAGCAAGTACCTGTAACCTTCTGACTGCTGTAGAGGTCCTACCAAGTCGACATGGACGTGAGAGAATCTAGCTGAATTTCCTTGAAAGTCTCCTACTTCTGCGTGCACATGACGACCCACTTTACTTTTCTGACAGGGAATGCATGTACGTGTCCAAACACGTGCATCTCTTTTCATTGATGGCCACACAAAACGATCTGTCAGCAACTTAACTGTCGAATTGGCTCCCGTATGTGCAAGACCGTGAACACTGTTGAACGCTGTTTTACGAAATTTACTAGACACAAATGGCCTTAGTTTGCCTTGTGACATGTCGCACCACAGTCTAGCATCACAGTTGGGTACGGTAATCTGTTTAAATTTAAGCCCAGTTAATGGATCATTTAAAAGTTGTTGCAGTTCTGGGTCTCTGGTTTGCTCTTCTGCAAGTTTATGATAGTCTATAACTTCTGATATGCCACAAATCCGTGAAAAATAGTCAGCAACTATATTCTCTGCCCCATTCACATGTCTAATGTCGGTCGTAAATTGACTCACAAACTCGATATGACGAAACTGTCTTGGAGAGCACTTGTCACTAGTAGTTTTAAATGCTGCAATTATGGGCTTGTGATCTGTAAACACAGTAACTGGTCTACCCTCAATTTGTGGACGAAAGTGTTTAATTGCTTCATAGATAGCCAGCAGTTCTCTGTCGTATGCACTCCACTGCTGCTGCGCTGGTTGTAACTTCTGAGAGAAAAATTTTAGTGGTTGCCAATGTTCTTGTACTCGTTGTTGTAGAGCTGCCCCTATTGCTACCTGACTTGCGTCCACAACAATAGCCAGCTGTGCGTAAGGAACTGGGTGTGCAAGCAACACTGCACGACTTAAACTCGCCTGCAAGTCATTAAATGCTTTATTCATCTCTGACGTCCAATTAACAAGGCGCCGACCTGTAGCTTCGTGTCCAGTTACCGCATCAGTAAGTGGTACTTGTACTTTAGCGGTTCCTGGCAGATGACGTCGATAAAAATTTATCATTCCTAAGTACTGTCTTAGCTCTCGATAGGTTGATGGTTTCGGTAGCGACTGTATTGTTGCGATTTTCTCCGCATTCGGCATAACGCCTTCTGCTGAAACAATATGACCCAGAAATGTGATTTCAGCCTGTTTTATGATGCACTTATCGTGGTTCAAAACTACTCCGTGGTCAGATAATCGGTTGCGAACCTGGTGTAGATGTTGTTCATGCACTTGAACGTTTGGAGAGAACACCAAAATGTCATCCAAGTAAGCAAAACAAAATGCAAGTCCCTTTAGTATTTCATCAATGAAACGCTGCCATGTTTGAGCAGCGTTTTTTAAACCAAAAGGCATGAATAAGAACTCAAATAGTCCGAAAGGCGTAATTACAGCTGTCTTTGGTACGTCACTCGGGGCTACCGGAATCTGATTGTACGCTTTCTTGCAGTCAAGGACACTGAAAACTTTTGCGCCTGCTAGTGCGTATGTAAAGTCTTGTATATTAGGTACTGGGTACCTGTCGGGAATTGTTCGAGAGTTTAATGCCCGGTAATCACCACATGGCCTCCATGAGCCGTCCTTCTTGCGAACCAGATGGAGAGGTGACGACCACGGACTGTCTGACCGACGGATTGTTCCAGCCTGTAACATCTCTTCGAAGATAGCCTTTGTTTTTGTCAGTTTCTCTGGTGCAATTCTTCTCGCTCGGAGCGCGACGGGTTGCCCTGGTGTGGTACGTATATAGTGCACTGTATTATGTTTAACCTGTGTAAAGTTAACCTGACTTGTCGACAGGCCGTTATCAATTCCTTGCATCTTCTCAGAAGTTTGTCTTTCTCTGTTGCCTGATGTTGCAATGTTCTTCTCTAAATTCAGTAAACGTTTTCCTTGCAAGTCAACTGCCAACTTGAAATGTGTTAGGAAGTCTGCATCTAGTATGGGCTCTCCTAAATCTGCAATCACGAAAGACCAGGTGAATTTATTAGGAAATCCTACATCAACGTCACATACTTTACGTCCATATGTATTAATCGCAGATTTATTCACGGCCTTTAATCTCGGTTGTCCATCTTGCTTGTTGTGAGGTGCGTAGCTGACAGGAAGCGTGCTAATATCAGACCCTGTGTCAACTAAAACCTTTGTACCGGTACGTATATCTGATACATACAGCCTTTTCGAATTGATGTCTTCATACATTGACCGTCGACTCTGTTGACTCGTAGAGACTGCGCTGTTATTGTATGCTCTCTGGTTAGTGGTGTAAGCACATGCTGATGTGCATCTTGTAGCGTCTCTCCCAAATCGCTTATGATACCAGCAGAGTCCGCTGAATTCTCTTTTTTGGCTTCGTGTTTCACGCTTTGTCCAACTTCTCCTTCTGCTGTTTCCATCTCGGTCATTTTGTCGTACACTGGTACTTAGCTGTGCTGCCAGTGCCTCTATTGAAGCTTTTAAGCCTTTAATTTCATCTGACATGCTTGATCCGTGACGTGGGCTAACTGCTGCACAGTCTGCAGTGGTTCCACCGGCTGAATTGTGTTGAGAACGTGTGTTATCACATGTTGCATCTATCGACGTCATTGCCATTGTTGCAGTAGATTCTTGTGTCAGGTAGACTCTATCTGCTGCTTGTAATAATTCGTCCGTCGACTTCTCTTCAAGTACTGCTAGCGATGATCTTACTTGTACTGGTAGCTGTTGCTGCCACACATGTCACAACAAGTTGTCAGATACAGTAGTACTATCTACTAAACCTCGCAAATGTCTCCAGAATTCAGACGGGGTTCTGTCCCCTCTTCTCTCTTGGTACAGCACTCGCTTAATTCTTATGTCTGCTGACTTCAAACACCGAGAGATAAGCTCTTCTTTTAATCTGCCGTAGGCTCCTTCTAATGGTGGGTCGGTTATCACGTCTGATATCAACGTTGTGCTTTGTTGATCAAGATTACTAATCACCAAGGTAAATTTCTCATGATCGTCTACAACCCTTTGCTGACGAAATATATTCTCCATTACTGCAAACCAAGTGCGTGGTTGTAAAGGCATAAATGGAGGTGCTCTTAATTGCAGCCGTTGAGTAGGTGAACTGATAACATTGGCAGAATTTTGTCTGGCTGTATCAAGTTGTAACTCGCTTGAATTAACCATCGTACTGTATGGAAGTTCCTTTCCACCAGATTGCGGCCGAGTTGTCGAATCAACATTTTCTCTATTCATCATTACATGCTTGTTACTTGTATTTCTTGAAATCTGTAACTCCAAATTCTTTATTTCATGTTGAAGCCGTTTGATCTCTTCCGATATGCCTTCGTCGCTCATCATAAAGTCTGATATTAAGTATTTAGACGGAAGGCAAAAAAAAGAAAAAGACCTATTTCTTCAAAACCTTAGTCGGGAGTCACCAATTATGTAGTCGTAATTCTACCACACATTAGTGAAACAAACTTAATATGCCTAACAAGAATACTTTTATTTAAAACTTCACACGACATCAAAACCACAGAGAATAACACATGTTTATTGATATAGCAACGCAAAAATCCATAGAAATTATCATCAGAAAATAACGGCAAAGATCAGTTAACTTACTATCCACCACAGAGGTTACTCACACGCGTACTTGTCATTATGAGAACACACAAACTTAAGATCGCCACAATATATATATATATATATATATATATATATATATATACGTTAACCTGAATGAAATCACGTTAACCTGAATGAAATCATTTCATTCCACACTTCCGTGGAACTCGTGCTGCGACTGTAATGAATATTTTGGCAAAGATTAGTCCCTATTGCAGAAATACAATATTTAATTTTTTTTTTAACTTGTGACGAGATTCGTCTGTTATAGGCATCATGAAATGTTGTGGGCAAATTACCAACTTTAAGCAAACTCTCTTTCACCACTACTCCGCGCTCTTTCAGCATAAAATGCACGAATATGTTCTCATGCCAAAAGTTATGGTGCGGCAGATGTCTATGACTACTTATCACAAAAAAGAGAAAAAAAATTTCAAATGTTTGTGATTCTATGGGATACGTTGGTCATCAGTCCCTAGTTTTACAAACTACTTAAACTAAGTTAAACTAACCTAACGACAACACACACATCCATGTCCGAGGGAGGATTTGAACCTCCGACGCGGGAGGCCACGCGTCCGTCCACGTGGCGCTTCAGACCGCTCGGCTACTCCCGCGCGGCTATAGATCAGAGCCCTGTTATTTTTTTGTTATGTTTATGCTTGTGACGTTGTGTATATCGATTGTTTGGGTATTAATTATCACGTAGTATAATATCAGCATGGTGATCTTTGATGCCGTGCTCTGTATGAATAATATTGTATATGAAATACTACTGTGATTTTGCTAAGAAATGTTATTTATGATATTTAATGATAAACATATGTATTTCTAAAACTGTGTCTCGTTAAAATGCTGTAGAATGTGCTGGTTCATGCTTACGGCAATTTGTGTATGGGAAGATGAGAGGCCTAGGGGTGCAAGTGACAAGAAGTTAGTTTTGAGATAATCAAGTTTAAAGTTGACGTTGAATAGTTAATTCCAGGACATAAATATAGAAAAAATTATTGTATATCAATTGAAGATATTGTTTTATATTTATCTGCCTCATGTTACTGCAGCAAAAAATTTAGTCATTTGACAATGAACATTGGTAATTTGACGACAGGTGTCACTTGTACCACTTGACTTCCAATTGAGAGTTACAAAGGTATGATCTCAATGAAATATTAAAAGAATTTTCAAATGTTTTAGTTTAGGCTGACTCATAATACATAATTCACATTAAATACAATAATAATGAATGTTCAAATTATAGAAAAACTAACTTCCTAATATTTTTCTTTTGATTTGAAAATTAAATTACAGGAAATTGATAGAATCAAATCTAACTCTAAAAAACTCTTTTTATTGTTGTATTCTAAATCTGTATCGCCATCAAAAATATTGTCGTTGTCATCTTCTGAGTTATTGCTCTCTGGGATAAACTGTCCTTCGTGGTGTGCTGTACATGCAATTGACAAGTGACTACGCTTTTTTCTCTTCTCGTTTTCCTCTGCATGCTTCGTCGATTTATTTCCTCTTGTGGACTGACTTCAGCACTGATTTCTGTGTAAAATCCATGATGGAGACAGAAATGATCTTTTTACTTTTATTTCTTAATTTTTGGCGGAGCTGTTCTGTGAGTTAGACTGGGGAGTATCTGTGTGGTGTCGCACAAGTACAAAGTGCGCGCCACCTACTTTCGCCGCGCGCCGCCATGCATACACGGCGCGGCGTTCTCAGGACAGCCACGAGCGCCCTCTGCTGCAACCCCGCTCGTGGCCACCACGGAAAGACATCGGTCACTTCGGACGGAGATAGCAACCAGTTAGGACCTTCGTAATTAGATAGGCACCATTGAAGACTTTGCTATCGTACAGGCACTAGGCAGGCCTCTAACAACTATGTATCAACATTCTGCAGTACTATGTAAAAGTTAAGTATTGTTACATTCTGTGCAATATATATCTCTTTCTAATTTACTCTAGTGTTTATAGTTTCTGGCTACTCCCCTCCGTACCTGCACCAGCGGGCTATCTTTATTCCTGTGTCGGTCTTATTCCACTCGGCCACCGACACCTCCGACGAGGCTGGGACACAAAAGCGGCGACGAAGTTGGGACACAAAAATCTGTACATGTGTGCCAATGCTTTTAACTTTCATATTGTAGGTCAAGAATTCAAAATCTTCATTGAATGTACACTTGTAAAACAACGTCCATAGTTCATCATTTTTAAAGTGCAATCACTGCATTTTTTAATTCACTTTACAGATTTTACAAAGAATGGTTCAATCAGGTCTAATGTGACAAAATCCTTATCACCCATTTCTACTGCATCAAAACGTCTTAGTTAGCCTTTGTGATTTCATCAATACAGTCTTGAGGAACGTTAATACCCCTTTGTGAAATTTGTCTACTGTCATAAATAATTCCGAAGTTTCTGTCACAATAATTAAACGAATGGCCAGAAAGCAGAAATTTATGGGTAATGGTCTGAATGTGATTCTTGTTGACTATATAGAGCCAAAATTTCACTAAGTATTGACTTTTCCTTTGTCCGCCAGCATGGTCACTAAATGCAGTGAGTTGCGTGATGGTTGGTGACAAACAGTTAATAAATTTCAGTCATCTCCTGACATCCTCGTGAAGCTTGACCCTCGTGCCACATAAACAAGAAGTCTTTTCCCGTACCCAGGTCATGTAAACACAAATTGTAAGTTCACAACTGTAGAGAATAATAAGCTTGTGAACATGTTAGAAATGGTGTTGGGAGCATTTTCTGCAAGCCAGTACCTCGCCTCCTTCTTTCCCAACTTCACAGAAGCTCTCTTGCGTACCATGCAAGACTAGCACTCCTGGAAGAAAGGATGTGGTGGAGACATGGCTTAGCCACAGCCTAAGGGATGTTTCAAGAATGAAACTTTGAAACTTTTCACTCTGCAGCGGAGTGTGCGCTGATATGAAACTTCCTGGCAGATTAAAATTGTGTGCCGGAACCGGGACTCGAACCTGGGACCTTTGCCTTTCGCGGGCAAGCGCACTACCGACTGTGATATCCCGAGTCGACTCACGATGCCGCCTCACAACTTTACTTCCGCCAGTACCTCGCCTCCTACTTTCCAAACTTCACAGAAGCTCTCCTGCGAAACATGCAAGACTAGCACTCTTGGAGTAAAGGATATGGTAGAGACATGGCTTAGCCACAGGCTACGGGATGTTTCCAGATTCGAGTCCCGGTTCCGGCACACAGTTTTAATCTGCCAGGAAGTTTCATATCAGCGCACACTCCGCTGCAGAGTGAAAAGTTTCATTTTCAAAACATACAGCCACATACCGAGCATCTTTAGCAATCAGATTATATGCATCCACCGCTTGTTTCCGAGCAGTTTCTATTTCCCTAGATGGAGTCCCTTTTCAATGAGAGCAACTTTTCATTCACCAAGCGATCCATGATCAATGGTAGTTTTCAGCTTGCCACACGTAGCACACTTGTCTGTATATGGCCTGTGGAAGCTAAGATTAAAGCGTGTGTTAAAATATGGCGGTGAAAGCTTTCCTTTACTTGCTCTGTTTCCTTCCTTCACAAAACTCCTTATGAAGCTGATACATTCCCTTGAGGTTTAGGTTTCCTGTCTGATACTTCTTATTAGGTACTTCTTGGCGTGAACGGTGGCTATTGTACTTAGAAAATGTTCTGAGCTGTCAAAAATATGTCACAGTTACTGTTCACGCACGTATTTTATGTCCAATTTATAATAAAATAATATAATCATCATCATTAAAGACTGCTTATGCCTTTCAGCGCTGAGTCTGGAGCATAGTACCTCTAATAAAATTCCTCCATGATCCCCTATTCAATGCTAACATTGATGCCTCATCTAATGTTATGCCTTTTACTTCAAAATCATTCTGCACCGAATCTAAGTACTTTCTTCTTGGTCTACCTCGACTCCTCTTACCCCCCACTGCCGGGCTCATGAGTCTCTTAGGCAATCGTGTTTCTACCATGCGTGTAACATGACCCAACCATCTCAGACTGTTCGCTCTTACTGCTTCATCTATGATTTTCATTCCCCGTTTTTCTTTGATTTCCTAATTACGGACACCCTCCTGCCATTGTTCCTATCTATTAGTGCCTGCAATCATTCTTGCTACTTTCATATCTGTAACCTCTACCTTATGAATAAGGTAACCTGTATCCACCCAACTTTCACTCCCATACAACAAAGTTGGTCGAAAGAAGAGCGGTGCATGGCTAACTTAGTCTTGGTAGTGACTTCCTTCTTGCAGAAGAGAGTAGAACTTAGCTGAGCACTCCTTGCATTAGCTTTGCTGAACCTCGATTCCAGTTCTTGCACTACGTTGCCAACCTGTGAGAAAATACATCCCAGGTACTTGAAACTGTCCACCTGTTCTAACTTTGTTCCTCCTATTTGACACTCAATCTGTTTAAATTTCTTTCCCACAGACATTACTTTCGTTTTTGAGATGCTGATCTTCATATCATAATCCTTGCACCTCTTATTGAGCTCTGAAATATTGGTTTGCAACCTTTCAATTGAATCGGCCATTACGACTAAGTCATCCACATATGCGAGACTGCTTAATAAAATAATATCAACAAGAATATTAATAAAATAATATTTAATATTCTTATTTATTAAAAAATATAGTAAATGAAGTTTGTTTTATCACTTCCAAGTTTTGAAACAACGAATTTAACTTCATAACAGTAGCAATGCATTTACAACCAGCACGCCGCTATACGTACACCTCTTGGCTTCCAAACAATACATAAGCTTCTGCAAGTAGTGAAATTTTTGTCGCCAGATTGCAGCACCAGACAGAAATGCACTTGTATCTCTTGGCCACCATAATTTTACATATATTAGCAACCCATTTCTGCACTTAACTCATTTTTTCCGAAAATGTCACTTGTACCCCTTGGCTTCTCACCTCCACATATGTACATATAAAAGGTTATGACTTTACGGGAAATCATTTAAGATGGGTGTGGGCTACAGGGTTGCCTACTCGTACGATAATTATGGGAGCATACGGTAATTTCAGTAGTCGTACGATGTACGATAGTACCTTGTACGATAGTGGCCAAATGTACGATAATTTCTTTTCGGCTGGAGATACCATTTAATCCGTGCATATCTACATCTACATAGATACTCTGCAAATCACATTCAAGTGCCTGGCAGATGGTTCATTAACCACTTTCATAACTTTTCTCTACCGTTCCATTCTCTAATAGCGCGCGCGAAGAAAGAACACCTAAATCGTTCCGTTTTCGATCTGATTTCTCTTATTTTATTGGGATGGTCATGTCTCCCTAAGTAGGTCGGTGCTAGCAAAATATTTTTACATTCAGAAGTAAAAGTCGGTGATTGAAACTTCGCAAACAGATCACGCCGCAATGAATAACGTCTTTCTTTTAATCATTTCCACCCCAGTTCGTGCAACATTTCCGTGACGCTTTCCCTCCCGTAACGTGATAGAACAAAACGAGCTACCCTTCCCTGAACCTTCTAAATGTCTTCCGTCAGTCCCAACTGGTGAGGGTCCCACAAGGGGCAACAGTACTCAAGGAGAGTACGCACAAGTGTGATGTAGGCAGTCTCTTTGGTGGAGCTGGTGCATCTTCGAAGCGTTCTGCCAATGAAACGTAACCTTTGATTCGCCTTCCCCACAATATTTTCTGTGTGTTCTCTCCAGTCAAAGTTTTTCGTAATTGTAACTCCTAGGTATTTGGTAGAATCTACGACCTTAAGGTTTGACTGATTTATCGCGTAATTAAAGTTCAGCGGATTTCTTTTAGTGGTCATGTGTATTGCTTCACACTTTTCTTTATTTAGTGTCAATTGCCAATTTTCGCACCATGCAGAAATTTTGTCTAAATCGCTTTGCAGTTGCCTTTGATCCTCTTTTAACTTCACTAACCGATAAACGACAGCATCATCCGCGAACAATATAAGGGAGTTATTCAGATTGTCTCCTAAATCGTTTATAAACACGAGCAAGAGTAGGGGACCTATAACGCTTCCCTGTGGAACGCCAGATATCAGTTCTGTTTTACTCGATGACTTACCGTCAATTACAACGAACTGTGTTCTTTCTGATAGGAAATTGTGAATCCAACCGCACAATATCTGATACACTTAAGGCAATACGAATTGTCGATAGAACTAAGGTAAGTGAAATTACATTAAACTCGTCATACGACTTACGTTATTATAATAAAGACTACTACTTGTCACTACTACTACTACTACTACTACTACCACTACTACACGTATGTCTTGGCGCTATTATTTAGTAAACTAAAGTGTCAGTTTTCCTAATATTTTCGTAATTTGCAAGGAACGTTGTACATCGAAGAAGGGGCATCAGAGCAGCGTAATACTTTCAGTTTGTTTAAGAAAAATCTCACAGGATGATACGTGGATGCGTCAATGTAAATGGACCAGTTTGTATAAAGTAAAGACACGTTAGTCAAACGTGCGATATATATCGCTGGCACTGATGCCACTACTTCGATGTACACTGTTCTTGGAAATTACGATTATTTTTCATATTTATTAATTTTTTTGCTTCTTTAACATTTTTTTTTGTCTGATGTACGATAATTCTGAGTCAAAATCTACAATTTTGACTTTCTAGTGCGCTGTTTTCGCACTTACGAGTTGGCAACACTGGTGGGCTGTGGAAACAAAGAAAGACCGGGAGTGGTGAATTCTCAACTTCGCTGTAATAGTAAGTGGCTTGCTTCATAGAGTTAACTGTGAACATCAGTGTGTTTTACAGCAATTTTTATATTTATTTTTAGAATTGGGAGAGCCTCGGATGGTGATTCTGAAATTGCATATTGTGTGGCAAGTTATCTGCAGTTCGATTTCCTAAAATACCGACGCCAAGCAGAAATAATTGGAATGGTCAACTGCCACACTATACTTTTCTGAAAAAAATTTTTGTCACTAAATCTTCGTCAAGACAACTCAACTGCCAAGTAATGATTTTTAGTTTGATATTGTTGCATGGACCAGCAGTGATCATTTTTCGTGAATCACTGCTTATCTTTAATGTTTTTCCCTGGTTAATCCAAATTAAGTATACTAACACAGAGTCCAGACGTTACGACTAAAATTTCCGAGTATCCTGATCTGAAGTTGAATGAGCTAAAGACTAATTAACTTGCACCTTATTTATTGTGTATAGTAGTGCTTGACAGATAAATATGATTTACAGGTGCCTAAGGTAGGATATGTGAACGTTCTGATTTCAGTATTCTAGTGAGACTGTAGTAACGCCGGCCGCGGTGGCCGAGGGGACTGAAGCGCTCCAGTCACGATCTGCACGGCCACTACGGTCGGGGGTTCGAATCCCCACTCAGGCATGGATATTTGTACCGTCCTTAGGATTAGCTAGTTCATAAGTAGTTTGTAAGTTTAGGGACTGATGACCCCGTAGTTAAGTCCCATAATCTATACAAACATTTGTAACTGTAGTAGGTCTTTTTTACAGTGTTTCAAAGATGATAAAACAGTTACAACTATAAAATTTCAAAAAGGGTAATATATCATGCTCCTTATGTTACATGTTAACAGAATTCATGCATTAATTAATTCATACTAGGAAGACCATAAAACCAGAAAACATTTTGTGTCATAAATCCTGGTATTGAAGTATTATAATCAGTAGCTACAAACTGTTGGTGAGAACAATATTTCACTATTATGACATAAAATTTCTTATTTAGTAAGCAGTTTCTAGATTTTTGTTGGCTTCATGACTAAAGAAAATGAAGAAGGTTTGAGACCATACAGTTTAATAGACTTGTTAAAAATCATAACCACTAAAATTACTAAATTACTAAGTAACAAACTGTGTAGCCCATTACATATATAAAGCGTGCAGATGGTGGTCAATACTAATTGAACATAAAATGTCTGTAGATTGAGCAAATATCTGCATATCTTTGATCACATGACGGGAAAGAGCAGGTTTGATTCATTTAGATGCAATTAGAACGTAAACAGCCAATAAATGAATATTGCATTTGTTTTTATACTCATAGTGTACTAGTATTTTTATCTTGTATTTTAATGAGTAACAGTTGAAGCCTTTGTCAATGTATAGAAAACTTTATTTTACACAGATAAAGTTTACTGTGTTTTACATTTCAAGTACTTAATACTTTGAATAGTGTTGTGATCAGTTTTAACAATTTTAAGTGGAAATCATAATCAACATTGACCTTAGATAACCACAATATTTATAAATGGAACCACTGTTGTCTGTGTCTGACAATTTCATTACCAGGTAAGCCTAAAATAAAGACCACAAAATACATACAAACATACTACAGAATTGCCTAATTAGGCTGGCGACAGTTTAATAAGCTGATTCCAGTTCATTATAAACCCAGGTACTCATGTATTCGGTGGAATTTAATCCAAGTAACCTTTCTTTTTGTGAACAAGATCTTTGTAAATGAAGTCAACCAAACGCTTCCTTATTTTTTAGTGCACACAATACGGTCACCTTCAAATCGTATAACAGGTGTAATATTAGTGGTGTGTTTCCTGAATTTGTTACTAGTTACAAATACGTTCTGTATCTGGTAGCAATTTGCATACTTTTCTGTCAGTGTTGAGTAGACAGGAACATACTTGCCTTTTTTGTGTTCCGACAGGAGCATTTTTCAGCTGATTGCCTCTTCCCTTGGAACAACGTGGAGTGCCGCTTCTATAAAACCCATAATACACGTATCAGTAAAGATGTCACATTTTATTTTTATCTCTCGATCCATTTATATACCAAACAACAAAAAGAAATTCTGTGCCTTATGGAGAGGACATATCAGACGTACCATTTCTACATAAAACTGCTCATAGAATAGAGTTCTTGAATTTGAATGATAAGTATTTCGTATTAGACAGAGACAAATACCTCAAGAATGCAATGAGATATTATCGTGCTCTCGGTTTTAAATGATATTTTCATATCTCCTCTCAATTTGATACGCAGCCATGAATAAGCCAAAATCAAACATATGTACAGTCTACACATTGTGTTTATATCTCTACAAATTATTTAAAATATGTTGTAATACTTTGCACAGTTGTAAGGTGTCACACGGAACACCTATCAAACGAGTACGCTGGAGCAATTTATTTCCATATAAATGTATGAAATTTCGGTGTAGCGTTTGTATTGCTTTAAAAAAATTTACTTTCTTAGGTCATGTATCTCGCCGACGTGTATGTACTGTATGTAAACACCATATTTTATAGTAATATGTTCAATATTATGTATATGTTAAAGTTTATTTGTATTATTTTTCTTTTTTCAGTGTTTCCATTGCTTGTCATGTTTGTTTATGTTATTTTATTTGAGCGTGTAAAATGTTCGATATGCTCGTGGCAGAATATCATACGTAAAAACGTTTCCGTCGTATCGTGCGGAACGGGATGGAGTTTATAAACGCTAACGGTCGCGCTGAAAGAAATGTGAAAAGTGGAGCAAGAGCACTTATCTCTCATGAATGTCGAGATGATGGATTCTGAAAAACTTACTGGAGAAGGTGTATTGTAAACCACTGTTGAAAAACCTATGTAATGAAAGCGGACATCGCTGGACTTTCAGATGAGATTGTAGTAACATTATATGTATGTCGATTTTGTAACTTTAGTATATTGTAGAAGTGTTCACAGACTTTGATTACCAAAAATACAAGATGAAATGTTATATAGAAAACTACCCCCAGTCTTGACTTGAGTAACAAAGCTAATTCATAATAATTGGACTGATCTGAGGGTTGAGAATAATATTTCGAAGTGAAAGACATAGAAAACTTAAATAATGACTGCGAATTTAATTAGATCAGTCGCATATGAACATTGTGTGGCAGACGCCATTGTTTCCAAGTTGAGTTAACGAAAAGTAATTACGTCAGTTAGGACTATGATGATCACCTAGTTCGAGGAAACAATATTCAAAGATAAAAATTTATTTAAAAATTATTAAGCTCAAAATTAATGTGTAGGAATTCAGTGAGCACAGTAGTGTCTGAGTTCAACAATTCTTACCACCGCCAAAATCTGTCTTACCTGACAGATCATTTTTAGTTTATGAAACCAAAACATTTTTCAAACTGTAATTTACGTAAGAATGAAACTTTTCACTCTGCAGCGGAGTGTGCGCTGATATGAAACTTCCTGGCAGATTAAAATTGTGTGTCGGAACCAGGGCTCGAACCTGGGACCTTTGCCTTTCACGGGCAAGCGCTCTACCGACTGAGCTATCCCTTAGGCTGTGGCTAAGCCATGTCTCCACCATATCCTTTCTTCCAGGAGTGCTAGTCTTGCATGGTTCGCAGGAGAGCTTCTGTGAAGTTTGGAAAGTAGGAGGCGAGGTACTGGCGGAAGTAAAGTTGTGTGGCGGCATCGTGAGTCGTGTCGGGATAGCACAGTCGGTAGTGCGCTTGCTCGCGAACAGGCAAAGGTCCCAGGTTCGAGTCCCGTTTCCGGCACACAATTTTAATCTGCCAGTAAGTTTCTGTAATTTACGTAATTTTCCAATATTTCAAAGACAAGTATAATCAAAGAAATGTTAGCTGCAATGGTTCGCAGGAGAGCTTCTGTGAAGTTTGGAAAGTAGGAGGCGAGGTACTGGCGGAAGTAAAGTTGTGAGGCGGCATCGTGAGTCGTGTCGGGATAGCACAGTCGGTAGTGCGCTTGCTCGCGAACAGGCAAAGGTCCCAGGTTCGAGTCCCGTTTCCGGCACACAATTTTAATCTGCCAGTAAGTTTCTGTAATTTACGTAATTTTCCAATATTTCAAAGACAAGTATAATCAAAGAAATGTTAGCTGCAATGGTTCGCTAGCACCTACTTACCAACCACGTGACATTGATTAATATAAAAAATTACTAATCAAAATTACGAGACGTATACAAATTACTAGCACGTCACACGCATTGCACATACGCCGAATTAGTTTCAGGTATCTGGTGTGTGCAGCTCACCGAAAGGAAATTGTACGGAAGGTGAAGGTCAGTGATATTTAGTAAAGTTGTCAGATAGGGCCTTGATTTCCCTTAATGACACTAATTGCCTTATTAATTAATCAAAATTTAATTACATTCACTTGCCTAGTTTAAGAGTTTAACGTAACATTACCACGAGTTTAAGACACGTTACCGAAGTACTAAACACATTTTCTCATCGATTCTAAAAGCTATCAGTCTGACTCACTCAGCACAATCTTTTTCTTACACTGTGACTGTGACGAATAACGAAAACAAAATCAAGCCTTCACCGAGCGAAGCCGCGGTCGCGTGGCCGAGCGCTCTAAGGCACCTTGCTGCGTAGCGCGCGTTTGCTCGCCGTCGGACGTTCGAGTCCTCCCTCAGACATGGGGTGTATCTTGTTAGATTTATAAACTTGTTTATTTTATATCTATTTACTTATTGTAATCGAGCGAAGATATGGAATTTAAATTTATTTCTTTATTTATTTTTATTTTTTTTTGGCGGGGGGAAGCAGATTTCTCGAATCGGGTAATAAGCTTGATAGTGGTATTGATGCTTTAGGTATCCAAGTTTCATCTTTTTAGTGTGTATCTTGATAAAGCGTGAAGATTTTCGAAGAGAAGAGAATGGCGTTTCTAGATAAAGGTCTATTTCTTCTAATGAAATGCAGGGCTTGAAATAATTTAGAGAACCTAAATATTCACTACTGTCGTGTGAATGACTCAGGCTGTCAGATGACACACTATAATCTATTAAGGTAAATTACATTAAAAAATAAAGTGAATACATAGGTAACGCATTTGAAACTGGTAAACATTACATTAAAAATTCTCTATTATATCTGTGAAAGTATCTTTTTTTCTCTGAAATTGGTAGTGGCATTTTTAGTCATTTCTTCAACCATTGTAATTTTATAAGAATATATTTGCCGAAGGAAAAGGGGGGGGGGAGCAACGTTGAGCTGTTTTAACGGAGACATTAAAAATTATCTACGATAGAGACATTATTGATACCTTTTTCAGTCATTGTCGGATTATTCGGGTACTCGTGGAATACAGGGGAGGTTCAAACGCTCAGCTTTTTTTCTGACGAAAGAAATTATAATGGAAACATAAATGTAACAGGGAACGTTGTGAATGAATGGGATCGCTCGTCACGAGAATAGTTTTCTGTTAGACATTATTTACGGTGCTACGTTATGGGCATACCCGAAATCGAAATTGGAGACTTTTTCAATACTACCTCGATGAATTTCAACGTACAACGGGTATACCCTCTTAACCGCGGAATTTTTCGTCACGTACGCGATTTATGGGTATATCTGAGAAAAATGCAAAATCTTTGTCACAGAGAATACCAGTAAAAACTAAAATTTTTCATCACAGACTAAATTTACGATGAATTGTGAGTTTTATAAATATTACTTGTGAGTATAAACATTCAGTAGTTTCGTGACCTCCGAATCAAGAACCTCTGCTGTTCCTTTTTCTACAGGAGTTAAAATTATAAGTATACGTCAGACCGTATATTAAGTCCATATTTTACGTACATATGTACGCTGATTTGGAACCTGTGGATCTCGGTACAGATAGTGTTATGGAAAAAACATTCAAGGATTCCTAGAATCATCATCTAAAGAACACATCCTAAAAGCTAAGACGATTCGCCATGAATACAAAGTGTAGATGTGCCTATCCACGCAGTTGTCACTTTTGATACCAAAAACTATGATTTATATGGCGTATCGTGATAACGAATAAATATTTTAGAAAACAAGAGTCATTTGCTACTTCCCAATATAACACTTTTTCAAACATCTTTCTATCGCGTGCTATCGTGCACGATCGGATATCTGTTAAAGCAAATATCATTCTGCTTTCAACTTTAAATAAAATTACGATAGGCCTACGTTATCTACATTTTGTATGCAACTACGCATGACGTAAAATCAACGATTCTAAAAGTCTACGTAATGTGTTTTTATCTCTGCACACTCTTCATTAATCAGTTATCACTAAAGAATCTGGATGTATAACTCTGCTCTCTGACCGCAGAACAGCAGTGCCTGCACATTGAAATTTGGCAAACGAATTTTCAACATTTTGTACGCGACAAATTACTGCCTACTTGCTTCTTGTTTCGAATTTGACGTCAATATGCAAGATAAAAGGATCGTATGAGAAAAGAGTCGAAACGTATTTTCCTATTCTAGTAACATTTTGTAGCAGCCATATTTAAATTTGGAAAGAGCCGAAATATTAGTATCTATGGTTGGCACTCTCAGACAGCTGAAGTTTAACATCCATGTAGCATAGACAAGGACGTTAGAAACTCTGGAGATGCCATAACACTGAAAAAGTGAAGCCAGTAAACTGGGCATTTCGGCATTTGTTTGTGCATAAAACATTGGGTATAGTGTCTGTGAATAGGACTTACAGTCGTTGAAATGTACGTCATACGTAAGTAAATACTGTAATGTGACTGTCAATTTAGTTGCTTTACGTAAATAATGCAATATTCACCAGGGTTTAAGCGAGAAATCTTTGTTTTGGGCACAAAAGCATGGCTCCTCTGGCTTCATCCAGTGCTTGTTCTCAGCATAGGTAACGCCACCTCCCTTTATTCTAACCTCCTTGAGTATAGAGATCAATATAAAACAATAAATACATCTTTGATACATATTGAGACAAATTATGTATCTGGACCAAAGAGATATATAAACAAAACAGATAGGCTATAGCTAGCTATGGCGCTCTGGATGGCAGCACTAAACAACATTGAGCGCCACATTTGAGAACGTCAGTTTGATGCAGCAAAGTGAGCAGATGCTTCTGTTTGTAATCTAAACTAACGTGTAAGCGCTATTATTATTGGTGAATCGTGCCTAGCATGTGTTCGGCGTGCAACTGCAGCAACCCCAGTGATAAAACTGTTGGAATATCGTACTTTAGGTAGGTGTAAAGAAAGAGATGTGTAATTATATACGTTGTTGTGTATCAGCGTGTATTTGTTTATTAACATACATTATACTTAACTTTCGCATTTACCAAGTTTCAAAATTATATTTACTTCACTACCATCAAAAATCCAGGCAGATGACGGTTGTATTTGGTGTATTTTAATGTATTGACAGTTGTATATATTGTGTAAAAATGCGTATTAACCATTGGTACAATTATCCTAGCGAAATATGGCACGAAAGCTTAATACTAGGGTCCATTTGAACTGTAACTAAAACCACACAGGAACGATATAATGCTGAAACTAAGAAAAAACAGAACTAGTTCAGTAATTTGCATTGAAATAACGGCAACGACGCTTTCCAGTCATGTTTGTTGTGTTTTCGCTCGTTGAAACTAGTAGAAATCTACCTCTTGATAAATACGTAATGCA
Source organism: Locusta migratoria (assembly GCA_026315105.1). Lineage (NCBI taxonomy): Eukaryota > Metazoa > Arthropoda > Insecta > Orthoptera > Acrididae > Locusta > Locusta migratoria. Next base: position 662,014,356 of record CM048746.1, read on the forward strand.
CTTCAAAGCGTGAAACATCATTGAACCACAGGCAGAATAAAGCTAATTAAAGATTTTAAAGAAATTTGTCTGTATTTGTAGGGAAGATATGTCGGCAAATACAAACGATTATTGATAACATAGAAACATCACCAAATAATACAGCTGTTCGGCAATTGGAAACATTACATTTAGGATGCAATAGTAAACGAGAAATGCTATTCGTAGTGGGAATTAATTTCAGAAATGTGTCGCCCAGAAATTAAGGAAAAATCGAGATTGGCAATGGTAAATACGAACCTATGATTCAGTTGTTAGCAGACGCCCAGTATCACCTGGCGTGACACTGTCATTCTCAAAGATGGCGGCAACCTTTCCAATTGGCTACAATTGTGGCGACGCTGTGGCCAGTCTATGTTGTTTGTATAGGTCTTTGCTCCGGATACTGATTTATTGTTTGATATTCATATCGTCTGTGCCTGAGATACAAGGCAAGATCGTTCCACAGACATACATTACTAGACTGCCAAACGTGCCTCTGTGACTGAAGCCATCTTGCCTCACCTCACGTCAAATAGTTTCCGTTGTTGTTGTGGTTGTCGGTTTTGAGGGCACTAAACAGCTAGGTCATCAGTCCCAAGGTTTCCGTACAGTACTGCTATGATCTTCTGATACGATATGACGTTGTAAGCTTTACTAATTGGTTTGAACATGTTTTGCATTTGGGCTAATACTTCCGCAATAATTTAGTTTAACACATAGGCGTACACTGTCGTATCTTGTTATGAGAAGAATGTGTTACGTACGGTTAAATTTTACTTAGCGTCCTGGCGGTCTCGAGTGATTATGTTGTCAATCATGTGATGTTGGCATTAGCCAATCGCATAACAACGCAAATGTTGTGTCACGAAGTCTTCGTTTACGAGGGCAATTAGTTTTACTGACTGAACGAGCGTACAGTCAAGAACCTGTCAACCATAGAGATAAAACAGCGTTATTTATTTACTTCATAGTCTGTACGAAACACTAATCAAGTTAGTCTGTGTGGACTTCTAAGAATATTAACATCTTGGTGAGTGCTTTCTACAGTTTTGTTGATCTTGCCAACATAATCATGTGAGGCCGCTGCGACGGTAAGTAAAATTTTACTGTTGCGTACAATAAAAGCAGACTTTACTTCTCTGAAGAACACTTAGAAGAATAAAGATGTGTGTCACCCACGACAAATATTCCATTTATAACGGCCATACTATTAAAAAAAACGAAGTTAATCGAAACTAGTAACCGATTAATGCGACTTATTAGTGTATGTGTCAAAGCAGACTGTAGATTTCGTAAGAACGCTCAAAAGAAGAACAATACGTGTTACCGACAATAAACTACACTTTTGATGACCATACCACAGAAAGAAACTCCGAAATTGAATGAAATTTGTACAGATTAATAATAACAGGAAATCAATACAACTCATTACTCTACAGCATGTGTCGAAGCTTACTCCAGCTGAAAAAATTATAGTCACATACAATACATGAATTTCCCATATGTCAAAAGTCTAACGACAGTGTAGTTCCATCGGTTCATCGGTATTTTTCAACTGCTTTTCGTAATAACGCAAAAGACTTGTTAGACGTTTATAGTATATAAATATGGCGGCGAGACGTCACTGACACCAATGATACTGTATATGGCATTGCCGGTCTAGTAATAATATATGTCTGTGGATCGTCCTCATTAACCTTCATTGATGGGTAGCTATTATGCTATTGGAGAGCGTTAGAGACATTGATACGTATTAATATAGGGGAACATGAGGCGGAATTAAAGTTTGTGTTGTGGAGGAACACGTGTCTTGAGAAATCCGTGCAGTCGTCGTATCCATTAAAGTCACGGTGGTTTTGTGGTATAGTTACCGGGTTCGAATCGCGGCCGTGCTCAAATTTTAATTCAGTGCCTCTCCTTCAGATTTACATCTGCATCTACATGGAATACTCTGCAAATCACATTTAAGTGCCTAGCAGAGGGTTCATCGAACCACCATTATACTATTTATCTCCCATTCCGTTCTCGAATAGCGCGCGGGAAGAAACAACACCTGAATCTCTCCGTTAGAGCTCTGATTTCTCGTATTTCTTTCTGATGATCATTTCTACCTATGTAAGTGGGAGTCAAGAATAAATTTTCGCATTCGAAGGAGAATGTTGGCGATTGGAGTTTCGTAAGTAGCCCACGCCGCAGCGATAAGCGCCGTTGTTGTCATGATTCCCATCCCAGATCCTGTATCATTTCTGTAACGCTGTCGTCCCTATATCGTGTCAATACGAAAAGAGCTGCCCTTCTTTGGACTCTTTCGATGTCCTCCGTCAAGCTCCCCTGATAAGGATCCCACACTGGGCAGCAATACTCCAAAAATGGACGGACAAGCGTAGTGTATGCAGTTTCTTTAGTAGTTCTCTTGCATCTTTTAAGGGTTCTGCCAATAAAACGCAGTCTCTGGTTCGCCTTTCCCACGACATCAATCTACGTGTTCTTTCCAATTTAGGTCTGAATTAATAGTAATACCTAGGTATTTTGTAGAGTTTACAGCCTTCACTTTTGATTGATTTATCTTGTAAACAAAGTTTAACGGATTTCTTTTCGTACCCATGTGGACGACGTCAATCTTCTAATTATTTAGAGTACGTTGCCAATTTTTACACTATACTGATATCTTATTCAGATCGTTCTACAGTTCGTTTTGATCTTCAGATGATTTTACTAGGGGGTAAATGACGGCGTCATCTACAAACAACCTAAGAGAGCTACTTAGATTTTCCCCTAAATCGTTTATGTAAATAAGGAACAGCACAGGGCCAATAATACTACCCTGTGGAACTCCCGATATCACCTCTGATTTAGTCGATGCCTTACCATCGATTACTACGAACTGTGTCCTCTCTGACAGATAATCCCCTATCCAATCGCAAATTTGGGGCGATATATCATAACCACGCAATTTGATTAAAAGCCGTTTGTGAGGTAGGTTGTCAAACGCCTTCTGGAAATCAAGGAATACGGAATCGAATTGCGAACCATTGTCGATAGCACGCATAGCTTCGTGTGAATAAAGAGCTAGTTGTGTTTCGCATGAATGATATTTTCTAAATCCGTGTTGACCTTGGGTCAATAGATCGTTCTGTTCGAGATAATTCATAATATTTGAATACAGGATATGTTCTAAAACATTTATATGTTTAAGATGTTTATAATTTTGTACAAAGCTGGATTCTACACATTCACTGTGATGAATAACGAAAATAAAATCAATTCTTCGTCTCTGTAAGGTGTACAACAGGGAAGTAGGGATTTTCTATCCGTATGGTAAGTTTCAGAGCGGGCTGAACGCCATCTTCCTGTATAATACGCGCTAGCGAAACAGAACGGTTTTACGGTTGTATCTTGATAGTGGAAAAAGATTTCCGGAAAGGGGAAAACATGCCCTATCTAAATGAAATTCTACGTGATGTATTGTCAATGTATGAATAATTTACTATGGTTATTTATTTAGAACCGCGATGGAGTGGCCGAGCGTTCTAAGGCGCCTAGCTGCGGAGCGAGCCGCTGCTCGCCGTCGGAGGTTCGAGTCCTCACTCGAGCAAGGGTGTTTTTGTTGTTCTTAGCATAAGTTAGCTTAAGTAGGTTGTAAGCCTAGGAAGTGACAACCAGAGTAGATAAGTCCCATAGATTTACAAACTTGTAAGTAGGCAGCCATAGGCTGAAGTTCATTATTTATGGATTTTTAGCTTTATTTTGGTGAATCTGAACGTGTGTGTGCCTTATAGCTTTATTTTGTATGTGAAAGTCATCCATGATCGATAATGTCAGTCCATGTTTGTAACTACTGCACATTTTTGTAACTACTGCACCTTATAAAGTCTTTGCAACTGCGATGTAGCATCTGCGCTACAGCAGCTTCTTTGACTGCTGAGGCGAGTAGTAGAGAGTGAGCTGTTGAGCAGGAGAGTCGATTGTGGGCTAGGCTAGCTGACAGACGTATGGCAACTGTGTTGTGTACTAAGGTTGAATTGGTCAGCAATGATTGTATTGAGTTTGATTTACTTCACTCTATATTTATGAATACAAACGTATTATATTGGACAGTGGACTATGTATCAAGAGGAAGAGAATATTTCTATGGAACGGAATTGTATAAAACCATTGTATTATATTGAAGACTCATCAGAGGTATGTTTCTTTAATTCAATAAATAACTTAAAGATTACTAATTTTTCTTATTTCTGCTCAACCTCGTCGCTCATTTTCCTGATTGTGGCATTTTTTATTTTGTTGTAGGGTACGTGTTGAGTGTTTTGAGAAAAAGATTTCCTTTCAAATGTAAATGTTCACATACCAGTAAAGTAATCAGTCCTTACATGGCACTGAATCTGACTGTCAGCAATAATGTTCACAGAAGTACAGATTGTTTTACTTACAGGGCCTAATTTTGTTTATTAAATCTGTTGCACACATCTGATTAGAGAAACTCCTTAATTTAAATAGAAATACTTAATAACAATAGGAAAATTTCACGTAACAAACTTTCATCTAGCTTTCACTTTCGCTTAATGAACTTACAACAAGAAGCTTTAAAAATTTATAACGTTTTGAACTTATTTAGACATTTGCAACTCATGCTACAAAAACGACTAAAACCCTGTTTTATGATTTTGTACGATAGTACGATCATGTTGAACCTCTGACTCTTGCTAACTTATAAAGATATCGAAAAGAGTCGGAAACATATTCTGAGAACATTATCGTCAGAACATACAGAAAAAATTTCGACGATTTGTAATGAATATAAAATATTGAAGTGTTCATCCCTACAATTCGTCATTTTAGTACCAAAAAACATATTTTATGTGATTATCTCATGAACGTTCCATGAATTAATCATTCGTTTGTAAGCTGTGCGAGGGCCAGCTAAACCACATGTAATGAGTGAAAACCAATCGCTTTGCTCAATTTGGATGGGCTGCAGGAAGTGTGAAATATTTAAAATAATGACGCTGTACTGTAGGACAATCTTGTGATATGTATACAAATGATCATCAGGGCAAGAGTTATCCAAAATAGTTTACCCCTTAAATCAGAGATATGGACCCCTGAACAATCGCGAATTAGCACGCGGCGTTTACGAACATATTTTTGTGTCCTCGGGATGTTTAGGTTCGAAAGGCGGGCCTCGGGTGGCAAGGATTGTGGAGAAGGTCTGCAACTGTACTTTTATTACGGATGAAAAGAATAAACTTTAGGTGAGGTGCTTGCAGATGTACACTTCTGCCTACTGCATAGTACACAGTTCTGCCATTGTCTCTTTCTAGCTACAGTCAATAGTAGTGGTCCGGCTTGTCGCTATAGACGTATCTCTGGAACGGTAGCACTGCTACAGGGTGTCCAGAAAAGGGCTCCCTGATTTCGAAATTAAATATCTCGAAAACAAAGATCGATAGAGGAATGCAGTAAACGGTATGTTTATTGTGAAAGCTGTAAGAAGATTATACAGCAGTTTGAAGTAACAGTTACAAAAGCTATAACAAATGGCGCTGTACAGCCCATATCAGCATACATAAGTGAAATAATCGTATGAAAACACTCTTTGCAAACAATCACATCACAATGTTTTCAAATGTTCACCATTGGCGCTACAGAGGTGGCGCAAACGAAGAATGAAATTCGCCTTCAACCGAAATGGATTCACATGCCACAGAGATCGCCGATTCAAGCACGTCCAGCGTGGCGGGATGCTTCGGGTAGACCATGTCTTTCACTGTGCCCCACAAAAAAAAAAAAAAAAAAAAAAAAAAAAAAAAAAAAAAAAAAAAAAAAAAAAAATGCGGCTTCTGAAATATGAAGAAAGCAGAATATTTGGTGGGGCGCCATTTTGAGATGCTGTGAGAGATGCGGGCATCTGTGTGAAAACGCTGTGGAGGGAAGAGACAGGCATCAGGGGGATTGCTCCGCGGGAGAAGTGAAGAAGTGAAAACCGGGCAGGCTACTCATGACGCCACCTGTGCAGAAACAGCGTACAGTCCCAACCGAGTGTGGGGTAGGAACGGGGTAAGAACTTCCAAAAACATGAGAACATGTGTGATTGGCGCCCCAGTAGCGTCAGACAGTTTCTATAATCCGTCATCTGTGTACGTCTTCTTACCGACCGCAACTCGGAAACTCGTGGAGGATGTGGCCCCGACTCGGGACAGGACAGATGAGACCTGCTTCTTGACTCCGTGCCGGCCGCGGAGGCCGAGGAGACTGAGGCGCTCCAGTCACGGTCTGCACGGCCACTACGGTCGGGGGTTCGAATCCCCCCTCGGGCCTGGATATTTGTGCCGTCCTAGTTTGTAAGTAGTTCATAAGTAGTTTGTAAGTTTAGGGACTGATAACCTCGTAGTTAAGTCCCATAAGCTTTACAAACACTTCAACTAGATTACATTTTCACACAATTTGGGTGCACAGATCCTGAGGAATCACTACCCAGAACAACCACCTCTGGCCGTAATAACGGCCTTGATACGCCTGGGCATTGAGTCAAACAAAGCTTGGATGGCGTGTACAGGTACAGATGCCCACGCAGGTTTAACACGATGCCGCAGTTCATCAAGAGTAGTGACTGGCGTATTGTGACGAGCCAGTTGCTCGGCCACCAATGACCAGACTTTTTCAATTGGTGAGAGATCTGGAGAATGTGCTGGCCAGGGCAGCAGTCGAACATTCTTCGTATCCAGAAAGGCCCCTACAGGACCTGAAACATCCAGTCGTCCATTATCCTGCTGAAATATAGAGTTTCGCAGGGATCGAATGAAGGGGAGCCACGGGTCGTAACTAATATGAAATGTAACGGCCACTGTTCAAAGTGCCGTCGATGCGAACAAGAGGTGACAGAGACGTGTAGTCAAAGGGACCCCAAACCATCACGCCAGGTCATACGCCAGTATGGCGATGACGAATACACGCTTACAATGTGCGTTCGCCGTGATGTCGCAAACACGGATACGACCATCATCATGCTTTAAACAGAACCTAGAGTCATCTGAAAAAATGGAGTTTTGCCATTCGTGCACCCAGGTTCGTCTTGCGTACACCATCCCAGGCGCTCCTGTCTGTGATGCAGCGTCAAGGGTAACCGCAGCCATGCCCTCCGAGCTGATAGTCCATGCCGCTGAAAACGTCGTCGAACTGTTCGTGCAGATGGTTGTTATTTTGCAAACGTCCCCATCTGTTGACGCAGGGATCGAGACGTGGCTGAACGATTCGTTACAACCATGCGGGTAAGATGCCTGTCGTGTCCATTGCTAGTGATACGAGGCCGTTGGGATCCAGCACGGCGTTCCGTATTGCCCTCCTGAAGCCACCGATTCCATATTCTGCTAAAAGCCATTGTATCGCGACCAACGCGAGCAGCAATGCCGCGATAAGATAAACCGCAATCGCGATAGGCTGCAATTCGACCTCCATCAAATTCGGAATCGTGATTGTACGCATTTCTCCTCCTTACACGAGGCATCACAACCACGTTTCACCAGACAACTTCGGTCAACTGCTGTTTGTGTATGAGAACTCGTTTGGAAACTTTCCTCATGTCAGCAGGTTGCAAGTGTCGCCACCGTTGCCAACCTTGTGTGAATGCTCTGAAAAGGTAATCATTTGCATATCACAGCATCTTCTTCCTGTCGGTTACATTTCGCGTGTGTAGCACGTAATCTTCGTCGTGCAGCAATTTTAATGGCAAGGAGTGTCTGTAGATGTAGTAAAACGGGGACAATTATGTGTCCATACCTTTTCAGTAAATAAATTGAATGATGCAAAGTGAAGCAAGTTGTCATGTGTTTTTTTTTTTTTTTTTTTTTTTTTTTTCCTGCAGAAATGCATACTGACTCTTTTTTATTTTTATTTATTTTACTGTGTTTCCCTAAGTTCAGGTGGTGTGTTTGTTTGGCTGGTGCCGTTCTCTTCGTGCTGCTGCAGGTCGTTGCCAGTCTCCGCTAATGGCGGCGGCGTGACTTTGCGGTCCGTTGGAAGCAGAGGACTGCCCAGGTGTCCCTGACCGTGACTGCGCTCGCTTTGGTGCTGATATCTCTACACCATCACCAAGGCCACACTTCGGCTGGCGAACGTAACAAACAGCCGACGAGGCGAACTGAGCCGGAACGTTGTGCGGTGAGGGCATTTTTGAGTGTTCTACTGGAAACTGGACACTGGTAATCCAGATTTAGGACATGCAGGGTGTACTGCTTTGGGAGGTGGCAGTACTCACATCAGAAAAGCAAGTCTAATAGGCATCTGCCGGAGAAGCACATTTTCTGAGATAAACGCGTGTTTACAGGAAGGACTGGGACACGTTTAATCCGGTGCGCCGGCCGCGGTGGCCGAGGGGACTGAGGCGCTCCAGTCACGGTCTGCACGGCCACTACGGTCGGGGGTTCGAATCCCCCCTCGGGCATGGATATTTGTGCCGTCCTTAGTGTTAGCTAGTCCATAAGTAGTTTGTAAGTTTAGGGACTGATGACCCCGTAGTTAAGTCCCACAAGCTACACAAACATTTGAACTTTTTTTTGTTTAAATATTTGCGTTTACCTTTTGGCAGTGCATCCGCACCCTGCAATTTTTCAACGATATTTGGAACAGCTTCCAGCTATGGTGCCTTGATGTTCAAACTATTTGGACGACATAGTTGTGTCAGGCCGTAACCCAGAACAACACATTGCAAATTTCAGGACATTGTTCCAAGTTTTGTCAGATCCAGGTCTAAAGTGTCGTTTAGACAAGTGTGGCTTTTTCAAACCGCAACTGCAGTATCTAGGACACGTGATAAACAGTCAAGGTGCACACCCAATGCAATCACATTTGCTTGCCATTCGCGACCTGCCAGCACAAAAAGATGTGAAAGAATTATAGTCCATCTTGGGAAAGTTGACGTACTATATTCGGTGTATTCCCAACGCAGCACAAATTGCAGCCCCTTTGCATGCGCTACGCCGTAAAAATGTTCGTTTTGTTTGGACAGACGAATGACAACGCGCATTTCACCAGTTTAAAAAGCTTTGCTTAGTGATCGATGTTTGGTGCACTTTGATCCAGAAAAATCAGTTCTTTTTGCAAGTGGACGCATCATCGTTTGGTCTAGTAGTAGTACTGTCACACAGACATGGGGATACGGACCGTCCGATAACGTTTGTCTCAAAACGTTAGACACACAGTGCCGTTATTCGCGGATTGAGAAGGAAGCTTTAGCAATATTGTATTGTGTCACAAAATTCTCTACAACTTTACTCTCTTATGTGTGTTCATGTTACGTCTGGGTTGGCCGCGGGCATGGATATTTGTGCCGTCCTTAGGATTAGCTAGTCCATAGTTTGTAAGTTTAGGGACTGATGACCCCGTAGTTAAGTCCCATAAGCTATACAAACATTTGAACATTTTTTAGCCCGGCGTTAGTGAGGTCGGGTACGTGATACCCGAGGTGTTTCTAAGCGCTGATTAATGGACGTCATTGTTGCCACACAGATCTTGTTGTCACAGTAGCTGGAGGTAAGGAAGAGGGGGGCACGATGGAGTGCTGAGATTGTTGTTCCGCCGGTGTCAGAGGGAGATACACGAGTGCAAATGTCGCTGGGGTACTTCATACCCGACCTCGTAGTTGGTGTCACATTTTTGAGATTCAGCAGTTTTACGAGATACATAATTATTTATAATATTCCTTGAATTATTTTTAGAATTTATATTTTATCAAGATTTACGAAGAACATGAATGTCGGGCAGAAGAACTACTAGAAGAAGTTTTAGAAAAATGTTCATACGGTAGTTCCTGTGACTCCGAGAGCGAAAAAGAAATTGACAACATTTCTCAAAGAAGTGAAGAAAGTGATTCGGAAGAGGGGTGTATTTTGGATCACGTGGAGGAGCCAAAATCTGTGTTAGCGGCTCTTAGTCAGTCATCTGAGGTCCGTGGGACTTTTTATACTTCCAAAGATGGTACAAAATGGATTAAGGATTGTCCTAGACAAAGTGTTCATATTCGTTCAGAGAGTATTATTATCAATTCTCCAGGCGTAGAAGATGCTGCAAACAAAGCCAAAACACAGACTGAATGTTGGAGTCATTTTATAACAAACAGTATGTGGAATACTATACATACACATACAAACGAATAATGAATATGAGGGGGAAATATCCAGAAAATAAAGAGCAGTACCTCGCAAACACAATATTTTACTTATTCACCTTGTTTACTAGACTGCATTATTAATATCCCAAGTAGGAAAAATATTATATACACGATTGTAGTATCCAAAATTCGTCATCATGGTTTCGGGTATCTCATACCCACGTCATAGCTGGTGTAACAATTTCTCACCTCATTCACTGCGGATGCTAGGTAGTGGTACGTAATTTTTAATAGTCTACTCATTTCCTAGCTAAGCTCAGTTTTTCAGTCGATTAATAATGAGTTTCTTATGTCTATGATGACATTTTTAAAATATTTAGAACAATATCTTTGTGAAATATGTTTGATTCTATCTGTTGCATGTTCAACATCGACTACGCAGCGGCACACCGTGGAAATTTCTCCACCGCCGACAGAGATATGTACCTGGTGACTGCCCGCTGTTAGTTTGCCGAAGGCCGTCGAGGCGGAGAAGATCCTGCTGTATGCTGTTGCGCAATAAAGTCGACAATTTTTTTATTGTTGATATTTTTTTAATAGAGAATTCAGTTTGGAATCTGTATTCATGAAATGTTGATGAGCGTATCCGATGCTAATTTATCTTGCAATGTTTATGAGACAGGGAAAATACCCTCACACTTCAAGAAACAATGTATAGTGATTCTCATTCCGAAGAAAGCAACTGCAGACAAATGTGAAAATTACAGAACTATCAAACTTCCTGGCAGATTAAAATTGTGTGCCGTAACCGGGACTCGAACCTAGGACCTTTGCCTTTCGTGGGCAGGCGCTCTACCGACTGAGCTATCCTGACACGACTCACGATGCCGCCTCACAACTTTACTTCCGCCAGTACCCCGCCTCCTAATTTCCAAAGTTGTGAGGCGGCATCGAGAGTCGTGTCGGGATAGCTCAGTCAGTAGAGCGCTTGCCAGCGAAAGGCAAAGGTCGCAGGTTCGAGTCCCGGTTCCTGCACACAATTTCAATCTGCCAGGATGTTTCATATCAGCGCACACTCCGCTGCAGAGCAAGCAGTCAAAGTATAAAAGTATGTGAACAAAGTATACATCAAAGACCTAATGTTAGGAAATAAAGCAAACCTAACCCAATAATAGGATCGTAAAATTGTAATTAGTTTATGCAGAGGTAGGCCAAAGGCTACTAATGAGCATAGTGGATAACATAATGTCAACGTTACGATACGTATGGATACATGTTTCAATGAACAAGATCTGACATATTATGAACAATTGGGTTAGGTTTGCTTTATTTTCTAACATTAGGTCTTTGATGTATACTTTGTTCACATTCTTTTATACTTTAACAGAGAATTGTTGTTGTTACACATTTTTATTGTTTTCATAATCCATCCTGTTATTTTCGTAATGTATACATACTGCTTTCTGTTCAAATGTTCAAATGTTTGTAAAGTCTACGGGACTTAACTACGGGGTCATCAGTCCCTAAACGTACAAACTACTTATGAACTACTTACGAACTAGGGCGGCCAAATATCCATGCCCGAGGGGGGATTCGAACCCCCGACCGTAGTGGCCGTGCAGACCATGATTGAAGCTCCTCAGTCTCCTCGGCCACCGCGGCCGGCACTGCTTTCTGTAACATGTCGTTATGACTCTTTGTCAAAGATATAACCTATGATTAAGATATATCATTTTCACACCATGTATACTTTGATCATCGCTAATTTCATCTCATTAACTGATGTGTTCAATAGTTGTGTTAGGTTCTATTGTAATAAATGTTCAAATGTTTGTTAAGCTTATGTGACTTAACTACAGGGTCATCAGTCCCTAAACTTACAAACTACTTATCAACTACCTTATACTAAAGACGGCACAAATATCCATGCCCGAGGGGGGATTCGAACCCCCGACCGTAGTGGCCGTGCAGACGTGACTGGAGCGCCTCAGCCTCCTCGGCCACCGCGGCCGGCTCTCTTGTAATCCTGGTTCACCCTCACTCAGCCAGGCATTGCTTTTATGATTTTAATCAAGACTTGCTGCCTAGTGACGTCATATTTATTTTTATTGTGTGACATGCATGCCAGTATGCATAAGGAGATATATAATGCACGTGTTTAATCAGTCTGTCTAGTTCGTAAGTACTTACTATATGAAGCTACTGGGTTATATTATGTATTTTCAAAATTCAAATGTTCAAATGTTTGTTAAGCTTATGGGACTTAACTACGGGGTCATCAGTCCCTAAACTTACAAACTACTTATCAACTACCTACAACTAAGGACGGCACAAATATCCATGCCCGAGGGGGGATTCGAACCCCCGACCGTAGTGGCCGTGCAGACGTGACTGGAGCGCCTCAGTCTCCTCGGCCACCGCGGCCGGCTATTATGTATTTTATTTCAGCTTGTGTACAATTCTGTTTCTGTATTTTTATTTAATAGCCTTCCGTGAAGATGGTTTATAACCGAAACGGGTAGAAGTTTGAAAAATAATAATAAACAGCTGATGGTTTACAGTATGCATTTCCTCAAATATCTTACGGCTGCTGAACCACATGTCAATAAAAATTTGGATATATTGGTGGGACACATTCTGAGACATCAAGGAATCGTCATCTTAGCATTATAGGGAGGTGTGTAGGGTAAAAGTCGTAGAGGAAGACCGAGGGACGTATATAGTAAGCAGATTGAAAATGATGTGGGTTGCCGTTCGTATTCTCAAATGAAGAGACTTTCACAGGACAGGGTAGCGTGGAGAGCTGCATAGGGTCTGTCTGCGAAATGAGGACCACAACAGAATAGCGAATGGCGGAGGAAACATTACTGCAGACCTCATTTGACATACCACCACACATTTGGCAGACATTGTAATTTATCATGTACAGCGGATTGAGGGGATGAAGAGAGAGAGAGAGGGTAGAGATCGGAGGAGTTAATGATAGAGGTAGGGAGATGGATAGAGGTGAGTAGGAGGAGGAGGAGACAAAGAGAGGATTGAGGAGGAGGCAGAGGTAGGTGGACAGAGACTGAGAGACGAGTGAGGAGGAAATGGACAGAGAGAGGACGGAAGAGTAGAGGGACTATTTTTACATTTTAATTGTTTATACTATAATTTTTTTTACAAGAAATTTGAAAATTTACCCCATCACAGGCACCAATTTTAGGTAATGTTGAACGAACAGCAGTTTACGCTAGCTCCAATATTTACACAATTACTCACCAATAAAGACTTTTGTGACACTGTCCCAAGGTACAACCTATGGTTTCACCTTGGGACAGCGGTGGTTTTACCTTGGGACACGGTGATGTATTTCAATTTCTTAGTTTTATGAATGAAAAAATCGTATTGGAATTAGGTAGTAAATGTTCATTAGTCCAAATACAAAAGTTATTTTACCTTAAAACAAGAGATGCTGCGAATAAATTATTAAATGAATGAAACCCACGACACACCACTGGAGCTGATAGTTCTTTCACTATATTACTGCGATTAACAGTGCTGATGTTCTCAACATTAGTAAATGGTCCTTTGCTTTCTTAACAGTTTCACAGTTACATCTTCTTCTGTGTTTTCTAAAACTACTCCAGAGTAGTACACAGGAGATCTGCCACTGATGTCAAATTTTACAAAGACCCAACTACCTTGAGCACAAGAATGTGTTATTTTCTAGATGGAAAGAAGGATGAGAAAGCCTCTTCTTCAGATGACAAATCAAATATGCTACCTCCATAGCTACTGCCAAGCTCGTGAATTTCTTCATCAGAAGAACTGGAAAATGAAAACTCCTTTGTGCGTTTAGTGGCTTCTTTCTTTGGAAAAAGACTTCTTTTTTGTCCTCTTCAATTCTTTATTTTTCTGGTTTATTAGTGACAATCATACACCTTCCAGGTGTCCCAGAGAAGTGTCCCAAGATAAAACCAAATACATAATATCAGAAGACAGTATTCTAATCTATGTACACATTGATATCGTTATAACTTTTGGTATCAATAACTTAATTTAAAAAATGCCCTACAACACTGTATTTAAGAAATATCAATAATGATACTTAGCTTTAATTTATATCTTCTAAGGATAGTGGCTAAATTTTACTTTCAAACACGAAAACTTGTAAAACTCCCCCTCAGATATCAAACATCATCCAAATACAACGTGGCCTCCTATTCCCTCTGAAAATAGGCCTGATAACTTTACTTCATAGTTCTTAAAGTTTGCAGTAGAGTACACAGCATGTATTAAAAAGTGTCTCAAGGTAAAACCGTACCAAGGTACAGCCCTTTCCCCTAAGTGGATTGAGTGAATATTGGAATCAATATATATCCTCCAGCTTTTCAGGTAGGTATTACAGTGAAACGGGTAAGAGCAGAAAGAGATAGGACAGATACATAGACATAGAGGAAGTAATAGGCAGAGAGATTGTATATTTATCAGTTGTGAGGATGTAGCGGGTTTGCTAGTATGTAATACTTTTCATACACTATGAGATCAAAAGTATCCAAACACTACCAAAAACATATATTTTTCATATTAGGTGCATCGTGCTGACTCCTACTGCCAGGTATTCCACATCAGCGATATCAGTAGTCACGGACTTCGAACGTGGTCAGGTGATTCGGTGTCATTGGTGTCAGAAGTCTGTACGCGAGATTTCCACACGCCAAAACTTCCCTAGGTCCACTGTTCCTGATGTGAACGTGAAGTGAAAACGGGAAGGTACAAGTGCAAGAGTACACCTATCGCGGTACCTTACAGTTTGATTTAACGTAATGTATATACTGTCTTAAATTTGTGTATTTCACGTATTTTTCATTTCATGTAAGCTAGATATATTTCTTATGTAACGTCATTTTCTATATTGAATCATTTAGTGTAAACATGTAAAATATGTAAACAACCAACATGAATGCACGGACATTCTTATGCTGTAAGTTAGCAATGCGCCAGAGAAAATGTTGAACCTGTTGTAAAGACTGTCTTTGGTACAGGAGTAGTAGCTGTGAGTGTCGCGCTGCTAAATGCAGTCGAGGTGCGGACTCGCCAAAGTAAAGACATAAATGCAGTCGCGAAGCGGACTCGCTATAGTAAACACATGAATGTTTTGTTGATGGTGCAGAGGCACGGTAGGCGCAGTGTGGCTCGAGTATTATGCAATTGCAATAAGCCTGAGAGGCGTACTGTTTAATGTATTGAACGAAGTGCGAAATAATTTTATTTATACTCGATCAGTGTAATCTTTTTCCATGTGTGCAAGAAAAGTAATTGTTTGGTATCAAGTCTATTGTCACCGAGTGTGATCGTTGTTGTAGTAAGAGTACCTATTGTAATCATATCTGTTTTGTATGGACTTCACGACGAAGACGACGAAAGCAGTCAAAGAAGACTATTGTAATACAAACACTTCATCTATTATACCAAAGCAAAACGTGCAAGTATGGAAACGAGTAATGCTAGAGATTATTGTATGTGAACAGGCCATAGTGGCAGAATTTTTAGTTGTCAGAGGATTAAAGACCGACGTCGTGATTGGTGCGGACATGATGCGGAAGTTAGAAATGAAGATTAATTATTATGAAAAATATATAGAATGGAATGTGGGTGGAATCAAGACGAAATGGAACTTATTCGAAGAGAAAGAGAAAACACTCGCAGATATGCAACATTACGTTGACTCTGTGTACCTTAACGAAGAAGAGAACACTAATTATTATGAAGTAAATCATTCTACTGTTGATGAGGAAGAGATAAGACAAAGGATTCGTCAGAAAGTGGTTAATATTGAAAACATTCCCGAGGAGAGGCTAGTCGAGCTAGAGCAGCTTAGAAGAATACGATCTTTAGCTGTCCAGAATTTAAAGAAAAGTGCTGAGGCCAGAAAGAAAATTTGAAGAAGGAGACCTTGTCTTACTACGAAACAAAAAGCTGGGTAAACCACATGATAACGGATGCAAGAAGTTTTACCGATGGTATTTGGGACCCTACCGTGTAAACAAAGTCAAACATACTAATGCGATGGAACTGGTGTCCATAAAGAACAATAAAAATGTAGGACTCAGACACGTTTGTGACATTAAAAAATTTTATCACTAGTATGTAAGTTGTAAGGGGAACTACACTACAACTGAAAGACTGATACGATAAACATGACTTGTAAATTTAATGTATTGTAAAACTTATCATTTATTTTCATTACTGTGTATGTGAATGCGAGATGAAAGACTGAAGCTAAGCCCCGTTTGCAGGATAGCACACAATAAACAAAACAAGTGGATGTGAGCTTGGTATGCGGGCCTGCGGAGCGGCGACAATGCGCTCTTGGACATTAGACGTGCCGCCAGCGGCAGCCGCTACCAGAGGCAACAATTGCGTCGCGCTGTCAGCCGCAGGCGCGAGCGACTTGAAAGCAGCCGACAGCAATGGGCGGTAGCAACTTCAAAGGTACACACACACCGCTTCATCCAACGGGACTACGAAACGTAGCGTGTGAAGTGATGTGCAATAAATTGGAGCTATCAAGCTCGGCCATGAAGGTCAATTCAGTGCAGTGCTATTTTTTGCAGGTTTATACGCCGATAAGGTCACACACCGACGCATCCAAACATATCAAATTTTGTAAATAATGTAATGCAACTTCCTACCTTTGTACCTTATGTAATGCCATGTAACCAATATTATGTATCTTTATTTTATGTCATGTAATTTCTCTTATATGAAATATGTGTTTTAGGGTTAACAAAAAAAAAAAAAAAAATTGTTTTCGCAACCCGGGCAGGATGTAAGAGTACACCTATCGCGCTACCTTACAGTTTGATTTAACGTAATGTATATATTGTCTTGAACCTGTTGTAAAGACTGTCTTTGGTACAGAAGTAGTAGCTGTGAGTGTCGCGCTGCTGAAGCAGTCGCGGTGCGGACTCGCCAAAGTAAAGACATAAATGTAGTCGCGGAGCGGACTCGCTATAGTAAACACATAAATGTTTTGTTGATGGTGCAGAGGCACGGTAGGCGCAGTGTGGCGTGAGTTTTATGCAATTGCAATAAGCCTGAGAGGCGTACTGTTTAATGTATTGAACGAAGTGCGAAATAATTTTATTTATACTCGATCAGTGTAATCTTTTTCCATGTGTGCAAGAAAATTAATTGTTTGGTATCAAGTCTATTGTCACCGAGTGTGATCGTTGTTGTAGTAAGAGTACCTATTGTAATCATATCTGTCTTGTATGGACTTCACGACGAAGACGACGAAAGCAGATGAGTACTTTTGTAACATTTTATTTTGTATGCATGTAAATGTAGTGTCAACCCAATCAGAACTTTGGTTCAATTATACATGACTTATTTTGAAGCCAGTCTTAATTTTGTAAGTAGTTGTAGTCACCCCATTATCACCATTATTAGATTATGTTGATTATGCAAGCCTGTACATTGACTAACAAGTTCAATCATTTTCAAAGTAATTACGATCAGTCCTAAAGAAATTGCTAGACGAGTTAAAGAATCGCTAAACGTGTTACAACCCCAGAGACTAGTAATTAAAGTGCAAGAGAGTTTGCAAGTAAAGTAAAGTTGGTCTCATTTATATAGAAAGTAATCAGGCTAACAGGAGTCAAAGTATTATAGTTGATTAACCAGACTTGACGGAAGTAAATTTTTTATGAAATACGTTAAATGCCAAACTCTGCTCAGTCAGTTACACGCGTACGCTACCCAGGCCATGGAACCAATAAAAAAATAATAGTTTACGTAAAATTTTATAAGGAAGTCGAATGCTTTAAACAATATTATTAAAATATGTGGGAACTTTAACTGTAGTATTTGTGAAGCTCATTGCACCACGCAGTTTCACAGTACTCATCTATTATCATTGCAATCAGAGTCTATCAGCTATTACGATTTTGATTATAACACGAACACGCCATCACCACTACACGAATTCTGACACATTTATTAGTGAAGTTGTGCTGTTCGTGAATCGTAAGAGGTGCTAGTTGGAGGCTGTAGTCAATGCTAAGTCAGATAGGGCCAAGCTTAATTAATTACTATAGTGGCTGTTTTAAGTTAATTAATATAAATTTTTTATTTATTCAAAATTCTAACTTACAATGCGAAAGTGTTGTTGCGACCCATTAGTTGTGATTTGCTACAACATTCAATAACAAAATTATTATCACTAGAGCATATCATTACGCATTCTGAATTTTGAGATTTTTTGACGACCTCCAACAGGCAATTTTCTTACACAAGAGCAGCACGAAAGCGTACAGGCCGACCTCCTCTGCAGAGTGACAGAGACCGCCGACAGTTGAAGAGGGTAATAAGCAAGCATCTGTCCAGACCATCACACAGAATTCCAAACTGCATCAGGACCCACTCCAGGTGCTATGACAGTTAGCCGGGAGGTAAGAAAACTTGGATTTAATGGTCGAGCGGCTGCCCATAGGCCACACACCACGCAGGTCAATGCCAATCGACGTCTCGCTTGGCGTAAGGAGCGTAAATATGGGACGGCTGAACTGTGGAAGAACGTTACGAGGAGTGACGAGTCAGGGTGCACAACGTGACGATCCAAATGTTCAAATGTTTGTTAAGCTTAAGGGACTTAACTACGGGGTCATTAGTCCCTAAACTTACAAACTACTTATGAACTACCTACAACTAAGGACGGCACAGATATCCATGCCCGAGGGGGGATTCGAACCCCCGACCGTAGTGGCCTTGCAGACCGTGACTGAAGCGTCTCAGTCTCCTCGGCCACCGCGGCCGTGACGATCCGATGGCAGGCTGTGGGTATGGCGATGTCCGTAGGGCAGCTGGTTATAGACGTGCATGCGCATCCGCCATTTTCGTTCCTTGGCTTCGACGCGCGATTGTAGAATAGGACAATCAATACGCTTTCAGCATGGTGGGCTGTGCAGCTCCGAATTGTTCTAATCGTTCTGAAAATGGATTTGGTTTTCGTTTTCGTTTCCAATGAAACTTGAAGGGCGTAAAATATGGTTAATAAATGTTCGTCGTAACAAATTGATATCAACAAGGTGTTCAAAACTATGCGACGTGGGTTGACTTATTTGTAGTTATGCACAATTTCTACACGTAGTAAACGACTGGTTTTGACACTTTTTTTAATTTTTAAAATTTTTTTTCAGTGAAGGATTCGACGCTACGCTCTAATATAGTAGCAATATTTAGCCAATAAAATTACTAATTACTTTTAAATTATGCACACTGTTTATTACTAGTTATAATGGCTCATACGCCTCGTAACGATGTTTGAAGCTACTGCGATTTTAATTTTAGTTACATCTACTGCAATGTTAATTTTAGTTACAGCATCGGCGGCGTAATTTGCTAATGTTGGCAAGAGAATTTTCGCTTTAGGAGGGTTATTAATTTACTGATCGGACAAGCGTACATACAAGAAGATGGTAAACATGAAAAATTATTTTCTGTCATTCTACCTGTTCGAGCTTTCAAAGAGCATTCAAAGGTCGTTAAGTAAAATTGACCAATAAGAAAGTAAATTGTTAAATGAGAAATTAAAATATCTCGTATATATAAATCTTTTAGTGCATCCTAGTTTATCATGGTGATATATTAGTGCACTGAAAAAGTATTTTATATGAATTCTGAAAAATACTTCGTAAAAAAGTAGCAACCTGAGAGTGTAGGCCTATTCTGGATGAAATTTATCCCATTCTGAAACGGAGAATTCTCGCATGTTGGCGCAGCTTTGGTAGTGCATGTCGTATCCCATAAAAGTGAGCTGTCGAATGGGAAAGAGTTGCTCACAATATACACCCAGGTGGACAAATACCAGAAAACATATGTAACGATTTGTCAAACCATATTACAATAACTTATTACGACGAGATTAATTTTTGATACAAATACATTTTTTTCTTTTTGGTATGTGTATCAGAAGGATAGAAAAGCTGGTAGAAGCCGACCTCGGGGAAAATCAGTTTGGGTTCAGAAGAAATGTAGGAACACAGGAGGCAATACTCACTTTACGGCTTATCCTAGAAGATAGATTAAGAAAAGGCAAACCTACATTTCTAACTTTTGTAGATTTGGAGAAGGCTTTTGACAATGTTGATTCGAAGACACTCTCTCAAATTCTGAAGGAAACAGGAGTAGAATATAGGGAAAGAAACGTTGTTTACAACTTGTACAAAACCCAGACAACAGATATCAGAGTTGAAGGGCACGAAAGAGATGCAGAGGTTGGGAAGGGTGTAAGACAGGGTTGTAGCCTTTCTCCAATGTTGTTCAATTTGTACATTGAGCAAGCTATAAAGGAAAGCAAGGATAAATTTGGAGAAGGAATTAAAGTTCAGGGGGAAGAATTAAAAACGTTACGTTTTGCCGACGACATAGTAATTCTGTCAGATACAGCAAAGGACCTGGAAGAGCAATTGAACGGAATGGACAGTGTGCTGAAAGATGCATATAAGATGAAGATTAACAAGAGCAAAACTAGGATAATGGAGTGCAGTCTAAGAAAATCAGGTGACGCTGAAGGAATTAGATTAGGTAACGAAGCAATAAAGGAGGTGGACGAGTTTTGTGCTGTTGCTTGTATGGTGCCCGACGTTAATATGCAACCCGCGGTTTATTTGCTTTAATGTTCATTTTGTGCTGTACTTTAACTAAATTATTTCAGATTCAAAAATTCGGTACCATTAATTCCTTGTACGAAATATAATCGCGGAATCAATTTTAACAAGTATGGCATCATACGAAGCAAGGGCAACGTTATAGAGGGCTTGAACACCTTGCTGTTTCGCATGGCACTGTCACAGCACAGGTCTACTTTGATGTTTTAAGCGCACTTTTGCTTCCCACTGTTAGAGAGCTATTTGGAGATGGCGATTGTTGCATCTTTCAACACGATCGAGCTGCTGTTCATAATGCACGGTGTGGTGGAGTGGTACACTACAATAGCGTGCCTGTAATTTAATTTGGAGACACGAAAAGCAGTTATATGAATATCAATAACTCAGACTATAACATCACTAATTATTTTCATTCTCAACCTCTGTGGTTTCAAATATACGCTCTGCACCCTGATCAAAGAATACTGTAATTCTGTCTATTCCTTGGAAGCTTTCCTATGTTTAGTTTCCATATAAACAAAGATATTATCTTCTATTCTAGAGTTCGATGACATACTACATCTTGAGCTGTTATATAACGTACTTGCTTCTTCTCAATTATTTTGAAGGATTGCGAAGTAATTCATATTATACTGTATATACATATAAAGGAAGATTATGTATTCGAAATTTCACCAGTTCCGAGACCGCGAACTGTAATAAGTTCATATACTCAAAGGTATGCATTGTATTTTCGACCTATCACTCAGAGTCTGTGTATCAGAAAACGTTTAGGGAACTTTAGTGCTTATACACACGAACCTGCATCTGCACGGTCTGTCAAGACTTTAATGAGAGTGAACTTTGTGACAAATTCAACAGTGCTGTGTATACCACGAGTCTTCCCAACATTGTTCTCTGAATATGAAAAAAACAGATTGGATTAACATTTCTAGGGGCGACGATAGCCGAATGTAAGAAGCTGAGCTGTTTGCAGTTGCCGCAGCAACATGTAGTATCCAGATATTATTTTTACATTATTTAATTAATCTGATTTTATTATCAATTTGCTGAGAGGATATTATTAATATAATTAACCCTCTAATATTAAATCGCCAACTAAAACTTAACTTAAACTCTGACAATAATCTTGACGATTTAAAATTTTGTCGCCAATTTTAAAAGACGGAAAACCAGCACTAAGCAAAGAGGGGAAAGCTGAACTGTGGGAAGACTATATAGAGGGCCTATACAAAGGAAATAAACTTGAAGGCAGTATTCTAGAAATGGAAGACAAAGTGGAGGAAGATGAGATAGGAGAGAAGAATTTGACAGAACGCTGAAGGGCTTGTGTCGAAACAAGGACCCTGGAGTAGATGATATTCCATCTGAACTGAACTGCTATCGTTAGAAGAGCCAATTACTTTTCTCTACCGTTCCATTCTCTAATAGCGCGCGGGAAGGAAGAACACCTAAATCGTTCCGTTTTCCATCTTATTTTATTGGGCTGGTCATTTCTCCCTAAGTAGGTGGGTGCTAGCAAAATATTTTCACATCCAGAAGTAAAAGCAGGTGGTTGAAACTTCGCAGACAGATCCCGCCACAATGAATAACGCCTTTCTTTTAGGACGCACAAGTGTGATGCAGGCAGTCTCTTTGGTGGAGCTGGTGCATCTTCGAAGCGTTCTGCCAATGAAACGTAACCTTAGGTTCGCCTTTCCTACAATATTTTCTATATGTTCTCTCCAGTCTAAGTTGTTCGTAATTGTAACTCCTAGGTATTTGGTAGAATTTACGACCTTAAGGTTTGACTGATTTATCGCGTAATTGAAGTTCAGTGGATTTCTTTTAGTGGTCATGTGTTTAACTTCACACTTTTCTTCATTTAGTGTCAATTGCCAATTTTCGCACCTTTCAGAAATTTTGTCTATATCGCTTTTGATCTTCTGTTGGCTTCACTAACGGATAAACGACAGCGTCATCCGCGAACAATCTAAGGGAGCTATTCAGATTGTCTCCTAAATCGTTTATAAATAGAGTAGGGGACCTATAACGCTTCCCTGTGGAACGCTAGATATCACTTCTGTTTTACTCGATGACTTACCGTCAATTACAACGAACTGCGTCCTTTCTGATAGGAAATCGTGAATCCAATCGCACAATTGTGGAGATATTCCGTAAGCACGCAATTTCATTAGAAGCCGCTTGTGGGGTACAGTGTCAAAAGCCTTCCGGAAATCCAGAAATATGGAATCGATTTGAGATCCCTTGTCGTTGGCACTTATCACTTCATGTGAATAAAGGGCAAGCTGTTTACGTAAAGACTCGGAAACGTTTTACTCGCTGTGACCTCAGGGACTCACGAGAATCAATGTTACGTTCGCATGCACGGTTCGTCTGCCGATGACTTCACAGGCACGCGGTGTCTTTGTCTGGGAGCAATGCGTCTGGAGGCTACCCGAACATACCTAAGACGCTCTACAGGCCAACGGTCGACCCTATGTCTGCTGCCGCGTCCGTATCTGGAGTGAATGATGCGTCTGCTGTTCGTATTTGGGCACCCGAGGCGACAGGACGATCCTAGCGCAGGTTTTCTCCGTCCTGTAATCCTTGTCTGAGCTCGTCGAGATTATTTCCTCCTTCCTGGAGTCTTCTCCACAGATACTAACAGATCTACGGAGTTACCTCCGCTCTTTCAGTCATTGGCTCACAAATGATGTCATCCACGTGTGTTCACTGTGCCATCACAGTCTGCACGGAGATCTGTTCTTTGCGCCACATTTTGCAACACTTAGTCAGGAACAAGGTCCCCTCTACCTTTTATTTCTTGCGTCTACACACACACACACACACACACACACACACAAGCGCGCGCGCGCGCGCGCGCTCACCAAAACATTACAATGTTGCACAGGTCCCACCTATATTCAATAAAGGCAGTAGGGGTTACCCATTAAATTACAGGCCTATTTCATTGACGTCAATTTGCAGCAGGGTTTTGGAACATTTCCTGTATTCAAATATTATGAATTATCTCGAACAGAATAATCTATTGACCCAAGGTCAACATGGATTAAGGAAATATCGTTCATGCGAAACACAACTAGCTGTTTACTCACACTAAGTAGTGAGTGCTATCGACAAGGGTTCGCAAATTTATTCCGTATTCGTTGATCTCCAGAAGACTTTTGACACCGTACCTCAAAAACGGATTTTAATCAAATTGCGTGGTTACGGTATATCGCCCCAAATTTGCGACTGCATAGGGGATTTCCTCTCAGAGAGGACACAGTTCGTACTAATCGATGCTAAGGCATGGACTAAAACAGAGGTGATATCGGGCTTTCCACAGGGTAGTGTTATTGGTCCTCTGCTATTCCTGATTTACATAAACGATTTAGAGGGAAATCTAAGTAGCTCTCTTAGGTTGTTTGCAGATGACGCCGTCATTTAGCGTCTAGTAAAATCATCTGAAGATCAAAACCAACTGCAGAACGTTTTGAATAAAATATCTGTATGGTGTAAGAATTGGCAGTTGACTCTAAAAAATGAGAAGTGTGAAGTCGTCCACATGAGTACGAAAAGAAATCTGTTAAACTTTGTTTACATAATAAATCATTCAAATTGGAAGGCCGTAAACTCCACAAAATACCGGGAAATTACAATTACTTCTGACTTAAATTGGAAAGAACACGTAGATAATGTCGTGGCAAAGGCGAACCAGAGACTGCGTTTTATTGGCAGAACCCTTAAAAGATTCAAAAGAACTACTAAAGAAATGTATACACTGCGCTTGTCCGTCCTTTTATAGAGTATTGTTGCCCAGTTTGGGATCCTTATCAGGTGGGTTTGACGGAGGACATCGAAAGAGTCCAAAGAAGGGCAGCTCGTTTCGTACTGTCACGATACAGGGTAGACAGCGTTACGGAAATGATACAGGATCTGGGATGGGAATCATTACAACAACGGCGCTTATCGCTGCGCCGTGGGCTACTTACGAAACTCCAATGGCCAACATTCTCCTCCGAAGGCGAAAATATAATGTTGACTCCCATTTACATAGGTAGAAATGATCATCAGAATAACATACGAGAAATCATAGCTCGAACGGAGAGATTCAGGTGTTCTTTCTTTCCGCTCGCTATTCAAGAATGGAATGGGAGGTAATACTATAATGGTGGTTCGATTAACCCTCTGCCAGGCACTTAAATGTGATTTGCAGAGTATCCCATGTAGAAGAAACCAGTGCCAAGATCGCCCTCGGTTGCGTTACATCAGCCTGAGATGGCCATTATCTCCTGTTATGAACCCTTTGAGCCGGCCGCTGTGACCGAGGAGACTTAGGCGCTCCAGTCACGGTCTGCACGCCTCCCCCCCCCCCCCCCCCCCGCGCAAGGATATTTGTGCCGTCCTAGTTCGTAAGTAGTTCATAAGTAGTTTGTAAGTTTAGGGACTGATGACTCCGTAGTTAACTCCCATAGACTACACAAACATTTGAACCCTTTGAGACAGGAGGCTGAATGCAACTCAGTTGAAAAGCGCCCTCCAACCGGAACAGAATGTGCAGTACCAACACAATCATTAAGTAATCACCTTCAGGAATGTGACCTTCTACGAACGGAGGCCTATGTTGTATCTAATATATAAAGCAGAGTGTCCCTATGTTTGTACGTGTTGCATACAAGTCTACAGTTTTGTTGCAATCTTTATGAAATTTTGTACACGTAAGCTTCAATCCATGAGGACGGTCGCCGTAAGTGTAAGAATCACATACGATATATAGTTCACGAGATATGACGTCATAAACAATGAGATGCGCGAAAAACTAATGCATTTTGCGACAATGCTGTTCATTTTCTCCTAAGCCATTGAACCGATTTCAACCAAATTTGGTACACACATTCCTTACCGTGAGGTAACAATTTCTGCATAGTTAAGAATCACATACGGCACATGGCTCGAAAGATATTACATCATAACCAATAGAAATCGTAAAAAAATGCCATATAATGCGGCGAGACTTTCGAAAAACACTGTATGAGAATGACAGTACTTAGCGACTTCCAACAAACTTTAAACATAATTTCAAACCTATATTAAACTTTTTCTTGCTGGCAACCATAGTAAAATGATGAAAGGAAAAAAGTTTCTCGCTTACTACTTTTCCGCTGTTTATGGAGTAAAACTACGGCATTCGGTATGACGTTACTATTTATAATTTGAACAATACAAATTGTAGCGACAGGAAATTTTACAGACAGTATACACATATATAGTTGAATGTAGCTTCTAAACTGTAACACATTCCGACACGTAGTTCACGAGATATGAGCAGATAAACAGTAACGTTCATGGAAAACCGCCCCTTCCCGAGTCAAGTTTTAATCTATATTTCTTTACTAGTAACTGTATTCCCAAGAGATTTTACAGATATGCAGGCCTTACAAAAATGAATATATACCTGAAAAAACGGCAAGAATAAATAAATCAATACCCGGGCAACGCCGGGTTTTCAGCTAGTACACCATTAAAACCACGACACCGATTCACCCGCAAAAACTGTGTGGACGAACATCAGCTTTGGAGACTATAATATCCTTCCAATTTTTGACTGTTGTTCGTGAAGAATAAACTTTTGTTGTAAGCAACGAAGTGTTTCGACGTGCCACTAGTGTATACGATACTTGTAACAAGAGAAATTCATGTGACGCACAGAGAATAACGATTGCAAATGGACATTCATAATTATTGTGGTCTTTGTAAATAATTACTATATAATGAGATGCATGAAAAAGAATCGGGCTTGTCTTGTCATGTGCTTGTTCTTTTCGTGTCGTGTGCTTGCGATAGTAAAAGCGCTGTTAGATTGTTTCTTTAATGTACGATAATGGAACCAACGATGCTAAAAATGTGTCTAATCTGAATTATTTTAAAAGTGATACAAAATATAACGATATATTTCAAACTTGCATTCACATCATTCGGACTTAAATCACCCAATTATCACCTTTTAAAGTGTATTTGAGAACTTTCAGCTAAAATGTTACCAGCGGATGCTGCCAATGGTCAACGATCGAGATTGCCAAACGCCCCAAAGATTACGCGGCAAAAATTATATGTAATAATTATTATAAATCAGGGCAGGGAAGTATAAGATAGAAAAAGACTTTCATATAATTTATTTTTCAGCCTTCCTGGACTTCAATGGCAATCTCAAGGTTCGTAAGTGAGAAAGTAAAATTGTGACTGAAACGCGTGGCTAAGTAAGAACAATGTTTTCCAAATGAAAGATTTTCTAAAAATAAAAGGCTAGAATTTTACTATAATCATATTTTAGTATTTTCGAAATCGGAATAAACGCAGGGTGATACGTTCCATATAACTTTGTTAAATACTAACTTAAAAATAAAACTAAAAATCATTTGATGGTGAATTATATGGAGCTGTGTTGTAATGATACTCATACCATCTGCGGGCCTTTAACTAAAATTTTACCTGACTAAGCTAGCTTTGAACTTGAAACATAACAACAAATATTTCTACAGGAAGTAGTAACAAATCAAATCCCTTTCATTCAGTACAGATTTTTTTTATAAAGTGTTTTTACAATAAAAGTAAAAAAAAAGAAAAAAAGAAATAACAAGGCCCTCGACTGTCACACAGACGAACCGAGTTCAAATCCTGTTAGGTTTTTTTTTCACTTGACCGACGATTTCTTGTGCCCAATTATATGCTTTGATAGTCACTCTTATGTTAATGCTTGAGTAATTGTTCAAAATGTTCAAACGTTTGTAATTCTATCGGACCAAACTGCGTGGTCATCAGTCCGTAGCTTACAAAGTACTTAAACCTAGGTAAACTAACCTAAGGACAACACACACACCCATGCCCCAGCGAGGACTCGAACCTCCACGGCGAGCAACCGCGCGCTCCGCAGCGAGACGCTTTAGACCGCTCGGCTACTCCACCGTGGCTTGAGTAATTGGTCATATAATAATAATTAGTAAGCTTGCAGACATAAATAATGTATTATGTTTTTTATTACGACAGATGACTTACAAAATATATACCTATCTGTTCAGCTCTTCGGATGGTGGTGTTTTTCATGCAACTTTTACGCACTGGTCTTTTGAAGACAAACCCCCTGACAAATTTTGCATCATCCGAGCATTCAAAATGATTTTGACGAACAGAAATACAGCTAGGACGGCTTATTTTGGCAATAATCTCTAGATCGTCCAAAATATTCACATCGTCTTCATTGCCAACAAAAATCTCATATTCCAGCCATTTTCATCATACTGATTCTGACTTAACTAGTCGTTACCAGTAGGCTTATATTTTGATATCGTAGCAATAATTTTAGGGTTATGTTACGTATCTGCAATACATCAAACTTATAGCTACTGACGTGGATGGGCCGATTAATATGACGATAAAATTTTGCAGTAAAGGTGCTTTCCACACACGTTTTTCATATATGTAGTGCTTCTGTTATTTTGTTCGATAAATCGGTCTTTATCACGTTATATATTGCAATATTTTGGCGTTTTGTAATCCTGCCATTTTCATACACATTCTCAGTTAACCGGTCGTTAGCCACGCAACGAGCAGAATTCTACTCGTTAACTTAACGGCCAGTTTGAGTTCATTTAACGGCAGATTAACTCATAACGAAACACTGAGAAACGCAATTGTCCGCTAACGACAAGTTAAATATTAACTGGAACTTAACGAGACATTGACAAACCGGCCCTTAGTGCCTGACAAAGGATCATCCACCCAAATTAATATTTACCTACCACTCCATTCTAAAATAGCACTCGGGGAGACAGAATTCCTGTGAACTCTCAAGATCCGCAGATATTGCCACGATATGGTGGCTTAAGTGCCTCAACGATACAGATAGCCGTACCGTAGGTGCAACCACAGCGGAAGGGTATCTGTGGAGAGGCCAGACAAACGTGTGGTTCCTGAAGAGGGGCAGCAGCCTTTTCAATAGTTACAGGGGCAACAGTCTGGATGATTGACTGAGCTGGCCTTGTAACATCAGCTAATGTGGCTTTATCACACAGTTACTGCGAACAGCTGAAAGCCAGGGGAAACTACAGCCGTTACTTTTCCCGAGGACATGCAGCTCTACTGTATGAACATATGATGATGGTATCCTCTCGGGTAAAATATTCCGGAGGTAAAATAGTCCCCCATTCGGATCTCCGGGCGGGGACTACTCAGGAGAATTTCGTCACCAAGAAAAACAAAACAGGCATTCTACAAATCGGAGCGTGGAATGTTCTAACCTAGTGCTTTCCAAACTTTCCCTCATAACGACACCCTTTTATAGCTTACAGTTTTGCGCGACGCCCTTTCACTAATATAAATACATATGGTAGAATTTAGATGGTTCTAGCGGGGGTGGGGGACGGAAATAAAGTATCAAAAATGTTCAAATGTTTGTACAACTTATGGGACTTAACTACGGGGTCATCAGTCCCTATGCTTACAAACTACTTATGAACTAGCTAAGACTAAAGACGGCACAAATATCCATGCCCGAGGGGGGATTCGAACCCCCGACCGTAGTGGCCGTGCTGACCGTGACTGGAGCGTCTCAGTCACCTCGGCCACCGCGGCCGGCGAAATAAAGGATCGCTTAAATGTAGTTTGAAAACTAAACTGAAATCCTCGTACGCATTGACATGTTTAACGTTGATCCCGACTGCAGCAATTACGTACACTCATAGCAAGAAAAGGAAACATTAGGAACTACGGAGATGTACAACGGAGTAACACCGCAGAAGACAATGCTTAACTCACACAGTAATACTGGCTTCTTCAACATGCGACCCAACTTCCGAAACACGAACACTGAATTTCGGAAACCGTTTTTCGCTGTGGTGTGTACATGTCAGGGCCAGATACGGTTTTGCTGGATCGACTGAAACCGGCATCTGGAAATTAGATGCTCGGATTTCTGATTTAGACAGCACAGTGGATGCTCTCTTTCAGTTCAATATTATCACATTATTTTCAGAACTAAAGAGGATGTATTTATGACAAGTGATGAATTATTATTTAAGTTCTATTGTTAGGTTATTGCTTCACCACGAGCTCGGAAGTCCCGACATATTCGGAAAAAATGAATAAATATTTGTGACAATTAAGAATATGACAGTCATTTCTGGTCCCAGAATCTGTTACATACAGGAAACTGAGAGAAAAAAGTATTAACGCATACCAGGGTTCGAACCAACGATCACTGCATTTAAAATACTACTCTCCGTTAATCACCCGGCCATACTCCATACTAAACATCACTAATGAATAGCTTTAGTCAGTGGACAATTGTGACTACTTTTACAATCTGTGACGGCTTTTATAGCCACTGTGTCATTGATTGATATTTAATTGTAAGAAACGCTACCGAGGGTGACGTGACTTTGATAAATCCATTAAAAAACTCTCAGGTGCAGCTTTTTGAGAAGGAAGGCAGACTACAGTGAGTGTCTACTGCTGCTGAAGCAGAGCTGCCTCCTAGCGGCTGAGCACGCAATTAATGTGCACCGATCATTCCTTTAAAACGTGATCTGTGGTGCACTGAATGAAGAGAAGGATGATTAGCTGCAGGCGAGTCTTCAGGGTAGTATGAAGAGAAAGATATTTTGTGTTTTTTGTGACAAGTTTTGTTTTGTTCAGACTGTAGGGTAAGGTGGTACAATTTCGATCATTTCGGACAAATGTTATTGTAACTGGAAATATATTAACAAAAGATGTAATTTTAATTATAGCACTTGTTATTGGTTGTTTAACTAATATGTAACACAAATATTAGGCAATTACAAATGACGGTATAGACACACAAAAAAGTTACAGAATTGAGAAGAATCGATCGAAAATGTACCACAATAGGTACAATTGTGATCACTTTCTAGTAGAATTTTGACTAAGGGCATCTTCCACATAAAAAGCACTTTTTCCGTCAGGCACAAACGCATACTTCGTTGTATCAAACATTGCATTTTGGGTAGAGAATCCAGTCACCCTTAAATAGAAAATTTATAAGGGCTCGTTAGACTAAGTAGCTTCACTTACCTCCTAAAGTGAAAAAAATTTATTTCTCCTTATCACAAAGTGGTGTATTCTTGGAAAAGACAGGAGGATCTGTAGAAACCTGCTACGCTACAATGCCACACAACGAGATACTACGAGACTGACAAATGGCGCGAAAATTTGTGTTGATCAGAATTGTACCTATATCGAATTTGTACCACCTTACCCTACATTTGTTAGTCTCGCGACACCCTTGATACTACAGCGCGACACCCCAGGGTGTCGCGACACCCAGTTTGGAAAGCTCTGTTCTAACCCTTAATCAGGTGGGTAAGTTGCAAAATTTGAAAACAAAAAAGGATAGATTACAGTTAGATATGGTGGGGATTAGTGAAGTTCGGTGGCAGGATTTCTTGATAGGTGAGTACAGGGTTATAAATACATAATCAGTTGGTGGTAACGCAGTAGGCCTGATAATGAATAAGAAAGTTGGAATACGGGTGAGTTACTATGAACAGCAAAGTTAACTAATTACCGTAGCAAAGATAGACACGAAGCCGACACCGACCACAATAGTACGTGTTTATTAGCCATCGAGCTCTGTAACAGAAGTGTAAGAGGAGATAAAGGAAATTATTCGGACCGTTAAAGGAGAAGAAAACTTAATTGTGATGGGGGACTGGAACTCGGTAGCAGGAAATGGAAGAGAAGAAAAAGGGAACAAAAAGGAGATCGCCTAATAGAAATTTGTACAGAGCACAATTTATTATTCACAAACGCTTGGTTCAATCATCTAGAAATATGGTGAAAGAGACCAGTAGACACTGGAAGGTACGAGATTGAATTTATTATGGTACTAAATAGGTTTAGAAAGCAAGCTTTAAACTGTAAGATATATCCAGGGGCTGATATAGTCTTATGACATAACTTATTGGTTATGAACTGTAGAATAAAACTTAAGAGACTGCAAAGGGATAGAAAATTAAGGAGATGGAACCTGGACAAACTGAAGTAACCAGAGGTGGTAAAGAGTTTCAGACCGAGCATTAGGCCGCGATTGGCTGAAACGGGGGAATAATACAGGAGAAGAAGAATGGGTAGCTCTGAGAGATAGAATAGTGAAGACTGCAGAGATCATATAGAAAGGAGGACAAGACTTATTTAAAATCCCTGGATAACGCAGCACCTACTGAACGTAACTGATGAAAGGAGAAAATTTAAAAATGCAGCGACTGAAGCAGGCAAAAGGGAATACAAACGTCTGAAAAATGAGATTGACAGGTAGTGCAGACTGGCGAATAGAGGACAAATGCAGAACCGCAGAAGAAAGCATAACTAGGGAAAAAATAGATACCGCCTACAGGAAAATAAAAGAGATATTTGGAGACAAGAAAAGTAGCTGCATGCATACCAAGAGCGTAAATATAAAACCGGTACTAAGCAAAGAAGGGAATTCTGAAAGGCGGAAGGAATATATAGACGGCCTTTACAGGAGAAATGATCTTGAAGGCAGTATTCTAGAAATGGAAGGAAGTAGAGGAAAATCAGACAGAAGATATGATATTGCGAGAAAAATTTGACAGAGAACTGAAAGATTTGAGTCGAATCAAGGGCCTTGAAGTAGATGATATTCCGTCTGACCTGCTGATATCGTTAGGCGAGCCAGTCATGAAGATATACGAGACGGGGGAAGTACCCCTCCCCCCCCCCTCCGACTTCAAGAAGAATATAGTTATTACAGTTCCAAAGGAAAAAATGCAGATAATTGTGAAAATTACAGAACTATTCTTTCAATTGCATGGTTTGAAAGTACTTACAGGAATTGTTTACAGACGAATGGAAAAGCTGGTGGGATTCGGCCTCGGGGCAGGTCTGTCTGGATTTACGAGAGACAAAATTCACGCCTTATCTTAGAAGATAATTTTAAGGAAACACAAACCTTCATTTTAAGCTTTTGTTGATGTGAAGAAAGGTTCTGTCACTATTGCCTGGAATACACTATTTCAAATTCTGAAGATAGCAGGGATAAAAATATAGGGAGCGAAGAGTTATTTTCAGTTTGTAGAAACCTCAGTCTGCAGTTATTAGAGTAGAAAGGCATGAAAGGGACGCAATGTTTGGGAAGGGAATAATACACGTTTGTAGCCTTTCCCTAATGTTGTTTAATCTGTACATTGAGCAAGTTGTGAAGGGAAGCAAGGGCAAATTTGGAGAGGGAATTAAAGTCCAGGAAGAGGGAATAAAAACCTTGCGGTTTGCCGATGACATTGTGATTCCGTCAGGGGCAGCTAAGGACTTGGAAGACTAGTTGAATGGAGTCGACAGCGGATTGAAAGGAGAATATAAGATGTACATTAACAACAGTAAAACAACGGTAATGGATTGTAGTGTCAGAAAATAAGGTGATGCTGAAGGAATTTGATTAGGTAACGAACAGTAAAGATGGTAGATAAATTTTGTAACTTGGGCAGTAAAATAATATGATGGTCGCAGTATATATATATATATATATATATATATATATATATATATATATATATATATATATATATATATGAATTGCTGTTCGTTAGTCTCGCAAAAACTCGAGAACGGCTGAACCGACTTGGCTAATTTTAGTCTTGAAATATTCGTGTAAGTCCAGGGAAGGTTTAAACGGTGATAAAATAATGAAAAGTTGTCCGGAAAAGATGAAAATCTGGAAAAAGTGAAACACGTCCTCAATACCTCAATATCGTTCGTCCAATTGCGATAAAATTTTGTACATTTCATGTTAAAAGTAAGTGGAAGGTTCGCATCAAATAAAAAATTGGAAAAGTCACCCGGAAAGTAGGAAAATTTAGGAAAACAGAAAGCGATTTTTTTTCTATCAATAAAGATCGATTGCCACAGCATCAGATGAGTACTGCTTGACAGGACAAGTTATGTATGAAATTTTTTTTTTGGAAAATCTACCGGAAAATGGGAGAATTTGAGAAAAACTGAAAGTGCGTTTCTCCATGTGTTTTTGATTGAATTCAGCACTATAACTGACTATTCGCACGACGGAGAGGGGTAATTCTTTGTTTTGTTTTGTTCATTATGGTCTTGGAAAAGTTTTCAGAAAAAAAGTAGGGACAGTTAAAAAGGAAAGTCGCAAAATTCTAACTAAGTTCCTTTTTCAATGTGTTTCTAAATATACTCAACACTATAAGTTGAGAACCGTTCATCCGATTGCGATAAAATTTGGCGTTCAACGAAAGATGACCGTACTTATGAACTAAAAATTTGAGAAAGTTACCCGAAAATTTTGAAAATTCGCGAGAAACGGAAAGAGTTTATTTCAATGGGGATTTGGAAAAGTTTCCCGTAAAAATTGGAAAATTCAGAAAAAATAGAAAGAGGTTTTTCTATGAAATATCAATATCATTCATCTGATTGCGATAAAATTTTGCACATTCGAAGTTCAAAGCGAGAGGAAGGTTTGAGTGAAGTAATAGTTTGGAATAGTTGGCTAGAAAATAGGAAAATTTGTGGAAAACTGAAAGAGCTCTCTTCTTTGGGATATCAATATCATTCGTACGATTGCGATAAAATTTTGCATATTTGACGTTCAAAGCAAGAGTACATACGTATAAGCAATTGTGAAGCATTGTTGGATGGACTAGATGACCCGATGAACTTTTTTATCACTTACCTCTTAATATAAACCATATTAATTTAAATCATATGTATTTAGACCCAGTAGCTTTATGAAGGCATCATCAGATAGTCTAAGCGTCGGCTCGATAGTGGACGGAGAGAGTGGACAAATCACGCACACATATCCAGAATAATGTTCATGTCACATTCGTGGAAGTTCAGAATTACTATGTCATCGGCAAATTCCCCATTTCCTGAAACCTGTAAGTGAGATCGCAACATATGGCTGTGCAGGCATTCTTCGCGAATTTCGTCGTTGTCGTTTCTCCGTTCCGACGAGTTTCTTATTCGTCATCTTAGGCCTATCTGTCTCTGATTTTTAATACATCTCTCTTTCAAGAACGGATTGACGATATTATTGTTATGGTCCTCAGTCCGTAGATCGGTTTGATGCAGGTCTTCACGCCATTCTATCCTGTACAAGCCTCTACATTTCTCGCCGCGCAGGATTCGCAACATGGTCTAAGGCAGCATGTTGCTGATAGGGCGGTGGCTCACGGCGGAGGTTCGAGTCATCCTTCAGGCATGGGTGTGTATGTTGTCTTTAGTTTAAGTAGTTTATAAGTCTAGGGAGTGATGTCCCTAGTAGTTGTGTCCAATAGGTTGAAAAACCGGCCGTCTGCCATCTTCCCTAGGTTTTTAACTTTGTAAATTATTTCGCTAGACCTTTTTTGCTAAAAGAGAACCCCTGTCATTCGGAGGAATGAGGAATAGCATTTCATTTCATATTTTTAAATGTTAGTTTCTGTAATACTGCTGGGATTTGATTATACTAATAATTTATCATTGTGTCTATGAATGTGGCAAGATGAACGGTTTCTCCGTGAAGCCACTGGTCCTGTCAGAATGTGTACTTCCTTTATTCTGTATGTGCATGTATGAGTATCTTTTAGCGTGGCAGTCTGAGTGTATGTTTGAGAATTTTCGTCGTCGGCGGCTGGCTGCGCGCTTTGCATCTCTGGCTTCGAGACGATAGGTAGTCGTTACCAACCTCTGCCACTGACGCTACCAAAGAGGTTCCTCCACCCCTTGGTTCCAAGTTTTACACCTACACCTACATCTACATAGATACTCTGCAAATCACATTTAAGTGCCTGGCAGATGGTTCATTAACCACTTTCATAACTTTTCTCTAACGTTCCATTCTCTAATAGCGCGCGGAAAGAAAGAACACCTAAATCGTTCCGTTTTCGACCTGATTTCTCTTATTTTATTGGGATGGGTATGTCGCCCTAAGTAGGTGGGTGCTAGCAAAATATTTTCACATTCAGAAGTAATGGTCGGTGATTGAAACTTCGCAAACGGATCACGCCGCAATGAATAACGTCTTTCTTTTAATGATTTCCACGCCAATTCGTGCAACATTTCCGTGACGCTTTCCCCCCCGTAACGTGATAGAACAAAATGAGCTGCCCTTCTCTGAACCTTCTCAATGTCTTCCGTCAGTCCCACCTGGTGAGGGTCCCACAAGGGGCAACAGTACTCCAGGAGAGGACGCACAAGTGTGATGTAGGCAGTCTCTTTGGTGGAGCTGTTGCATCTTCGAAGCGTTCTGCCAATGAAACGTAACCTTTGGTTCGCCTTCACCACAATGTTTTCTGTGTGTTCTCTCCAGTCTAGGTTGTTCGTAATTATAACCCCTAGGTATTTGGTAGAATTTACGACCTTAAGGTTTGACTGATTTATCGCGTAATTGAAGTTCAGCGCATTTCTTTTAGTGGCCATGTGTATTAATTAACACTTTTCTTTATTTAGTGTCAATTGCCAATTTTCGCATTATGTAGAAATTCTGTCTAAATTGCCTTCCAATTGCTTTTGATCCTCTGTTGACTTCACTAACCGCTAAACGACAGCATCATCCGCGAACAGTCTGAGGGAGCTATTCAGATTGTCTCCTAAATGGTTTATATACACAAGGAAGATTAGGGGACCTATAACGCATCTCTGGGGAACGCCAGATATCACTTCCGTTTTACTAGATCACTTACCATCAATTTCAATGAGCTGTATCCTTTATGATAGGAAATCATGAATCCAATCACACAATTGGGGAGATAATCCTACTGCAAATCGACGTTAATGAGATTTGCCTGTCGGGTTCGCAATGCCCAGTTAGCAGGCCTTGGCTCTCCTTAAGCTCTCCCCCACCACTTTGTTTCTCTGGGGTTTTGCCGATTTCCGTTGGATTTCCGGCTGATGGTGGCAGGCTCGTGGGCTGTCTGGTCGTTTTGTGACTGCACTTTGACCTGGTAAGACGTTCTGATTTTCTTTTTCTCCCTTGAGATGGTAGCGATTCGTTGTCTGGTTTGTTAGAACTTCAGATCTTAGGTTCATTTTTCTGGCTAAGTTTCTCCGATCATGTACAGAAATGTATTCAATTTCATTTTGGTGATTTTACATTGGTAAATGCGGTGAATATGCAACTAATTCGGTTTGATATTGGCTGGGGGTCGGTAACGTGTGTGAGACTAGCTGGCGGTGTATGAAGTCTGTTTAATTTCTTTCTAGCATTGTGGAACATGACTAATATGTGGTAATACTTTTATTCTGTGTAGTGCATGTGAAATATTTCTTTCCGTTTCCTCCTTCCGCGAGTGGTATGTACTCCACATGGTGTGTTCTTAGAACAAAGCCTTCATATTCCCCTGTGTCTGTTTCTAGGCCCTTCAGGCAAGAAATCATGTATATATCTTTCTGATTTTCCTTATTACATCGCGATCTCCTCTCCATCTATTTTAAATTATTGTTTCGTTTCCAACTTGTACTTTGCATTCAGACTCTGTCAGCTAATTCTCTTCTAGCCTTGTACGACCACATTTATTAGCTTGCTTTTGAAATACCAAGTATTTCTAAGGGCTGATTTACTCTGACTTTGAATTTATTCCACTTTTCTGATTTTTGAACACTGGACTTCGTCTCTCCGTGTAAAACCTTCTCAATCACGTCTAACTGTATATTTCTTTAGCTTCCTTTTGATATCCTACGCATGCCGTGACTATTTTTCTTTATATTTCGGAAATTGAATTTTTGTATTTTTCCTGGTTTTCAGAACCACATGGCTCCGAACTCCGACTTCAAGGGTTTATAGCTAGTCACTTGAGTTCTCGCCACTGCTCACACACCATTGCCTTCCTATTGTGTATTCTTGCTTCGTAATCTGGGATTCCTCTGGTTTTTGTTGAAATGAATGCGACCTTTAAGCACTTTGCCTTCAATGGGGTGCGAATATGTAATGTAGCAGACACGTGCCATGTGTCGCAATAATTCTGCATGTTCACGGTTTGATTTGAATGAAATTAATTTCGCTATTATCGCGTACCATCTCAAGTAAAGGACAGACCAGAGCAACCTACGAAGTTTATTTTTTCTTGTGTTATGTGGTACATCCTGGTCCGCTGAATTTCGCCTAAGATAGCGGCGCCTGCTTCTGATTCGAATCAGCACGCTGAGTTTCGCTTTGCTTTTCGCGTGTGAGTGGCTGAATGCTTGTTGATTGTTTATCCCTCCTCCAACGATATTCATTTTAGATTACTTCAAGTCATTTCTCAATGGAATGCGTTGTTATTGTTTGACAAAATTGGTGCCCCCATTTGTTCATGTTTGAACTAAATAAATAAGTTATTGTCAGTCAAATGAATATTATTTTATGAATACCCTCCCTTTTTATTTAATGTTGTTTTTCATCAGTGCTGAGAACAAATTCAGATGCATATTACCATATTTTTAATTCTATGAAATGGTTTGGTTCGGGGTGGCTTGTGTATTAATGATTGTGTGTAATTCTCGTGATGTACGACGTATGTTGACCACCGCCTCTTTGTCTTCCTGCTGCTAAAGTAAAGTTTAAGTCTATTCTAAATTCTGGGCCAGGGAACAAGATTCTGTTGCAGGAAGTAGTCAGTAGTTCACGCGAATCCTTTAGCTGGTTTTACGGCCAGAGTTATGTGTCTAAAGTAAGCTTTTAATTGGCTCCACTCAGCTAGAGTTAATTTTACAATTAACGGTGGTCTTTCAAGTTTTACAAACATTTGAACATCTTCATTTCTGAGTAAAAACGGCAAACTACATCCCTCTGAACTTGCACCTCCTGTTTATTGTATTAGTCTCTCGGTTTTACCTTACTATTTTTACCACACACGCTTCAACACAAAACAAACTTTTCCTGCATGTTTCAGAATATATGTAACGAATCGATCCCTCCATTGAGTCAAGGTATGTCAGAAATTTATTTTCATCCAAATTTTGTTTAGTAACCCTTCATCAACGACGCGATGTAACCAACTAATCTTCAGCATTCTTCTGTACCACCAACTTTAAAAAGCTTCTATCCTCCTCGTGTCTAAATTGTTTATCGTCCATGTTTCACTCCCGTATAAGATTCATTATCACTGACAGTCGACTTTCAGAAAAGACTTTCTAACATTTAAACTAATATTAGATATTAAGTAATATCTTTTCTTTTTGGAAATTAATTGCTCTGCGTTACCATTTTGCATTTTACATCTTCACTACTACAAGCATCAAGAGGTTATATTACTGCCCAAATAACAAAATCCATCTCCTACCTTCATTGTTTCGTTTCCTAATATAATTTCCCTAGTATCACCTCATTTAATTCGAATACATTCCGTTACCTTTTTTTTGTGCCCTTATTAATGATCATCTTCTACCCTTCTTTCAAGACATTGTCCATTACGTTTAACTGCTTTTCTAACTCATATGTTGTTTCCGACACAATTACAATATCATCGGCAAACTGCAAAGTTTTTTATTTGTTTTCCCTGAATTTTTTGTTTGTTTGCAAATTTCCCCTTGATTTCCTTCACAACTTGCTCAATTTACGGATTGAATAACATTACGGGATGGCTAGAACCATGTCACACACTTACCAACCACTGCGTTTCTTTCATGCCTTTCCTCTCTTATAATTACTGGGTGTCTATGGAAAAGTTGTATATAACACTGCATTCCCTAAGATTTCTCTCTGCTACCTCCAGAAGTTTAAAGAGTGTATTCTAATTAACAATGACAAATACTTTCTCGAAATATACAAAATGTTTTAATTAGTTTTGTATTATCTTAAGCTTTCTTGTAAGATAAGTCATGATATGAGTAGCGTATATCCTCTAATTTTTCAACACTTGATAATCTATTCATACAACTGATTTTCTTGTCTCCAGACGTCTCTTTTTATATTGCAGCAGACCTTATCTATCTTTCTCCTTGTTATACATTAATCGATAGATTTGCTTTTGTCTTCTAGCCACTCATAGGTCTCCAAATTGAATGTATTGGCAACTGCTCCTTTTTGCCAGCTGCGTTTGCTGCAGTTTTTAAGCATCCATTCTTTCTTCAATTAAAGTCAGTATCTTCTGTATTATCTAATGATTTATGTCACATACTAACGGCGACGTTCCCTGGGAGGTATAAAAAAAATTAAGCTTATACGTCAACGGTATAGAAGACATACATTTTTACTCGCAAATTGTTTCATCAACATCTGTAGGTTAATTTATGAAAATCAGCTCCAGTTGCTTGATTTGAACTTTGTTTATGTTCACACGACTAGTTGAACCCTCGGTTTTGGCATGTCCAGTTTGTACACAGATGTAGAACGCAATCCGTATGCCATTACCTTTGTTGACTCTATTGACCCAAGGTCAACACGGATTTAGAAAATATCGTTCATGCGAAACACAAATAGCTCTTTATTCACACGAAGTGATGGGTGCTATTGACAAGGGTTCGCAAATCGATTCCGTATTTCCGTATATCCGCTTTTGACACCGTACCTCACAAACGGCTTTTAATCAAATTGCGTGGTTATGGAATATCGCCCCAAATTTGTGATTGGATATAGGATTTCTTGTCAGAGAGGACACAGTTCGTAGTAATCGATGGTACGGCATCCACTAAAACAGAGGTGATATCGGGCGTTCCACAGGGTAGTATTATTGGTACTCTGCTGTTCCCTATTTACATAAACGATTTAGGGGAAAATCTAAGTTGCTCTCTTAGGTTGTTTACAGATGATGCCGTCATTTACCGTCTAGTAAAATCATCTGAAGGTCAAAACCAACTGCAAAACGACCCGAATAAGATATCAGTATGGTGTAAAAATTGGCAATTGACTCTAAATAATGAGAAGTGTGAAGTCGTCCACATGAGTACGAAAAGAAATCCGTTAAACTTTGTTTACAAGATAAATCAATCAAAAGTGAAGGACGTAAACTCCACAAAATACGTAGGAATTACTATTACTTCAGACTTAAATTGGAAAGAACACGTAGATAATGTCGTGGGAAAGGCGAACCAGAGACTGCGTTTTATTGGCAGAACCCTTAAAAGATGCAACAGAACTACAAAAGAAACTACATACACTACGTTTGTCCGTCCATTTTTGGAGTATTGCCGCCCAGTGTAGGATCCTTATCAGATGGGTTTGACGGAGGATATCGAAAAAGTCCAAAGAAGGGTAGCTCGTTTCGTATTGTCAGGATACAGGGGAGACAGCGTTACGGAAATGATACAGGATCTGGGATGGGAATCATTACAACAACGGCGCTTATCGCTGCGGCGAGGGCTACTTACGAAACTTCAATCGCCAACATTCTCCTCCGAATGCGAAAATATATTGTTGACTCCAACTTACATAGGTAGAAATGATCATCAGAATAAAATATGAGAAATCAGAGCTCGAACGGAGAGATTCGGGTGTTCTTTCTTCCCGCGCGCTACTCGAGAATGGGATGGGAGATAAATAGTAAATGGTGGTTCGATGAACCTGTGGCAGGCACTTAAATGTGATTTGCAGAGTATCCCATGTAGATGTAGATGTTAACTGACTGCAATGTAGCGATATCCGGAAGTCTAGGAATATGTGGTATTCAGGTGAGAAGAGTCCGCAGCTGTGTGCTCCATGGCGTCTGTTCCTGTTACTGGCAGGATGGACGGTGAGCAGCTGATCCACATTCCTGGCAGATCAGCCACGTAAACATGGCGCATTCCGCCGCGCGACATTTCAAGTGTGTGCAGTGCACACGCGGATCCACGCGAAATTTACGACCGCCTGTGCCTCTTTACTGCAGGAGAACTCGGCTTGGCTTTGTTGCACAACACCCGTCTTCCCTCTCTCGGCGGACAGTAACGGAACTCCGTGACAGCGAAGTTAACGGCGAACTACTGCTGCAGTTTTACGTGTCCAGACACGAGTAACGTAGAGAAGGAGCTTGTTAAGGTGCAGAGATTAGCCTGCCTAGACGTAACAGGCGGAATTAGCAGCACACCAACTTCTGGGATGGAAACCATGCTGGATATGCCCCCATTACACCTTTGGGTATGCTGGTGCATACAGACTCAAATCTGGCAACAACCGGAACTCTTCGGGATATCCAGAATCACAAACTAAAATATTGAGTGAGGTAAATATAGGGAAAGGTTGGGGAAATGCCAGCCGACTATATTATAGCCCCATACTGCTTCAACAAGCTTAACTATTGGAAGCAGGGAGCAGTGGGAGAAAATAGTTCGACACGGTACGGCGGATATTGTCTGGTTCACTGACGGGTCAAAATCAGACCAAGGCGTTGGGGCCGGGGTATACGGGGTGCAGCCAAGACTGGAGGGCGTCATCTCTCTAGGGAAACTGGCCTCAGTATTCCAGGCGGAAATCACTGCCATCAGGGCGTGTGTGGAGGAGAATTTGCGTAGGTGCTACAAAGATTGTAGCATCTATATTTATTCAGACAGCCAGGCAGCCCTGATATCACTGGCAGCTCCTGCAACAAGGTCTAAAATTGTTGCAGAATGTCACAGGGTTCTGGTGGAGGTAGGGAAAGCAATTAGAGTAAACCTATTGTGGGTCCCTGGCCACTCGGGGATCAGTGGCAACGAACATGCCGACAGATTAGCCAGGATGGGGGCAGAGACTCCATTTATTGGAACGGAACCTGTCCTGACAATCACCAAGGCAATGATCAAATTGGAGCTACGTAACTGGCTCAGAAGACAGCACGTAGAATATTGGACCAAAGTCCATCAACAAAAACATGGCAAGGTAATGATGCCAAAACCTTGTTTTAAAAGAAGTTCTGCAATCCTGGGTCTGAACAGGAGAGAGATTAGACTCATGGTTGGATTGCTGACAGGCCATGGGAATTTCAAAAAACACCTACATACAATGGGAATAACAGAAGAGGACCCTAAATGTAGGATCTGTGATGACGGTGATGAAACTGCATCACATCTGATCTTCGAATGCATTGCATT
Organism: Locusta migratoria; assembly: GCA_026315105.1. NCBI lineage: Eukaryota > Metazoa > Arthropoda > Insecta > Orthoptera > Acrididae > Locusta > Locusta migratoria. The sequence continues at coordinate 662,057,118 of CM048746.1, forward strand.
GGAGAGTAAAAGGCACAGAAAATTTGGGACAACCAGACCCGAAGAAATTGTGTCTAATAAAGAACTGGTAAAGGGACTCCTTTCACTGTTCAAGGGCATTGGTTGGCTTTACTAGACATACAGGCAGCGATACCGCACAATAAACTTAGTTTCGGTGCGGGCAGTGGCAGGTTGGACCAAGACTGTTTTGGCTTCCCTGAAAAAATCAAATCAACGTAGAGAAAGTTATTCCCGATATGCATCTACTTATACTTGCAAATCACATTGATGTGCCAGGCGGAAGATTCAACTACTTTCATACTGACATAATGCGAAATGATAGTCCAAACACTGTACTTAATTATTTATTTATATATCACACAAAATATCTTTCGGCATTTAATGCCATCGTCAGGTGTTTCTGCATAAACATTTTCTTATATGAGAATGTATACAAATGCTACATAAATAAATTTACGTAAATAACATTTTACAAATTTCACTTAGAAAGGGTGCAGTGCGTACCGTATTTAGAGGTTGTAAGTGCTTCAACTGACTATTTATTAGGTGATGTTTTACATTTGATTTATGAATTGTAGCCAGTTACAGCATCTGTCAATACCGCAAAATACTATAAGTTCACAAATGTTTACAAAATTTTCTTTCAGAGAGAAAATATAGAAGTTAACAGATATGGCATTATTTTCTTTATTATTTCTGTCTATGTTGTTATTAGCGATTATGGTTAAAAAAATATTAGAAATTTGGAGGATATTATAGATTATACATTTATATTTTACATGGTTGTCTTTATTTCGTCTTTGGTTGATTTTAACTTTATAGTACGATCTCTGATTTATGTAAGCTCCATTACCCTTTGTCCAGCGTAAAATTATCGATGTAATTTCTGTGTTTAAAATCGGTTTGATCGTTTAATATATTGTTTGCGTCACTAGTTTCGTGGATACATACGTCAATTTTTTCTATAATATTCATTTCATATCCCTTTTGTATTACATGTAAAATTTTGAGTGCGTTTTCTGTAGTGCCTACTGAGTGATTTTCCGATTGCAAGTGCTGGTAAACAGTAGGTGGGTTTTTGTCACTCTCCCTAGTGTATTCTTTATAACGAACGGTGAAATTACGTCCAGTTTGGCCTATGTAATATTAATTACACGAGTTGCAAGAGATTTTGTATATACCAGTATTTAGACATTTAGCAGGTTTTATCATGTGTGTGACGATTTTTCTTCTTATGGTGTGTCTGTTTTGGTACGAAAAAGTGATGTTGGTATTTATAAAAAAAAAATTCATTTCATTTGTGATTTTTCCTCGATATGTTGTACTGATATACGTTAAATCTTTTCTTTGAGGTGTTTCTCTTTGTAATGTGATTCCTGTACATGTTGTTAGTGGATCATGACTCGTTTTTTTATTGTATAGTTTTATTACGATGTTGGGGTCGTATTCATTTTGTTGGGTAATGTACTGAAGTATGCTAAATTCCTTTTGTTTGGCCATCTCATATAGTGGTAGGCTGACAAGTCTGTTAACCATTGAATGGAAAATGGGAAGACATGAATGGGCATGGATAATGTTACTTGATATTGTTGGTTTCCTGTAAATTTCAAACCTGTGTCAGTTTTGTACTTTTTGTATGGATAGGTCCAGAAAGTTAATTTTGTAATTTCACCGTTCGTTATAAAGAACACACTAGGGAGCTTGAGACAGAAATAATAAAGAAAATAATGCTATATCTTTTAACTTCTATATTTTCTCTCTGAAAGAAAAATTTGTAAATATTTGTAAACGTATAGTATTCTGAGGTATTGACAGATGCTGTAAATGGCTACAGTTCATAAATCAAATGTAAATCATCACCTAATAAATAGTCAGTTGAAGCACTTACAACCCCTAAATACGGTACGCACTGCACACTTTCTAAGTGAAATTTGTAAAATGTTATTTACGTAAATTTATTTATGTAGCCGAGTATGACGCTGGTGTTCCACAAAGCGCTCCTGCACAGTGCGCGTCGTCTGCCCTATATATGACTTGCTGCACTCGCACGGAATCCTGTAAACACCTGCTTTACGCAGCTCCAGATCCAGAAGAAGAGGCTTTCAAATCGACTGCTTATCTCCCATATATTGGGAATATTTCATCGCAAATAGGCAGAATACTAAAAAAGCATAAAGTAAGAGTCATCTTTCGCCCTCCTCCTAAAATTTCATCGCTGTTGGGTTCTGACAAAGACGATCTGGAGCTGCGTAAAGCATGTGTTTACAGGATTCCGTGCGAGTGCAGCAAGTCATATATAGGGCAGCCGACGCGCACTGTGCAGGACCGCATCGCGGAACACCAGCGTCATACTCGGCTACTCCAACCCACCATATCCGCAATCGCCGAACATTCAATGAATTACAATGAAACGAAAATCGTGGCCCACACATCAAACTTTTGGAGCTCAATTATTAATGAAGCTGTGGAAATAAGACTTTCTGACAGTGAGACTCTTATCAATCGAGACAAAGGTTTCCAAATGAATGCTGCATGTAATCCTGTCATTAAAAAACTTCGTAGCCGGCGTAGTTTCCTGCAACTGAATGACGATGATAATCGAACTGATATCGAAGCGGCAAGCCTCCACCACGGAGGGCGCTCGGAACAGCGTACGTAGCTGTAGTGAACGCGCGCGCTAGGTACGCGCATGCGCAATGTCGGCTGAATTGGTCATAAATAGCACAGCTCAGTGCGTCTTCGCCAGTACTTCGGCGGTACTCACCTGAAGATGGCCAGAAGACTCTGCGCCGAAATTTTGTGGCAAGAAGTTACGGACATCCGGCAGTTCGCCGAGATTTTATGGAAATATCTGTACACCGGGAAAGCTTTAAACATCACACAAAGTAATCAGCTTAATTTTTTATTTTTTATAGGAGTCCCTCGATAGAATAAAAGGAGTAACCCATTAAGTAATCTTTAATTTAGACTTCAAACGCATGGGTTAGTACTAAGATTCCTGAAATCTTGTGACAGCTTAGTGAAAATGGATGTTGAAGAATACTGTACGCTTTTCTGCAAAAGAGGCAAGGAGGTATGATCCAAATGTAGATTCGATATCTGTCTAGTATTCACCGAATGAAAGCTGCAAACTCGTGAGAATAAGCTGATATAGTGAACAACAAACGATATTAAAGAAAACATGTATGGTGAACCCAATGTCAAATTTCCTAACTACTAAAAAGGGGTCGACATGACGTTTGTGAACCTACACCACATATTGCTCGAACCACCTGTTTCTGAGCAAAAAATATCCTTATTAAATCAGTAGAGATATCCCAAAATATAACACCAAACGTCCTAAGTAATTGAAAGTAAGCATAGTAGACTACTTTTCTTGTTGAAAAGTCATTTATTTCAGATACTATTTCTGCTGTCCCACTGGCTGCTCACCTCCGTACCGCACAAGCGTGCATCCTATTTTCCTGTGTCGGTCTCTCTTTGCTCGGCCTCCAACACTTACGACAACTGGCGGAAACGAGACACAAAAGTGGCGACGAGGATGGGATACGAAAGTGGCGACGAGGATGGGATAAAAAAGTGGCGACGAGGAGTGATAGAAGAACCGTTGACCAGCCTGCTTGCAGCAGCCAGACAGCAGCAGTGGGAGTACCCAGAAATTGCTTCCGCCCACCGATCCTTATTATAAGATTTTTGGGGAACTTCCAGCTACGTGTTTTGTGGGCTTTTTTGTTCCAGAGCGAGCACTCCTTTCATATTGCATTTGTGTTTTGTTATAAGTTACTTGTATGCGCAGCACCTAATCGGTCAGCATGGCCACTACCCCGAACCCAAACCTAATGGAAATTATTCAGTTACAGACGGCGCAAATCACGCAACTACTTCAAGCGGTGTCACAGTTAACGGCCCAGGCAGCTCACCAGCAACAACAGCTGCCCACACCTGCCGCCGCAACGTTTCCTACGTTTCGCCAGTACAATGAACATGAGGAAGAATGGAGCGATTACTTGGCACAATTTAAAGAACTCGTCGTGGCTCATCAACTTACAGGTCAGAGAGTGAAGCACTTTTTCTTATCGATTGTGGGCACTAAAACCTTTGTATTACTGCAGAAACTTTTCCCCCACGCATCTCCTGGCGATCTCGAATTTGATGCACTATTAGATGCCTTGAATGCTCATTATGAGAGAAAAGTTCTCGTAGCTGCAGCGCGGTACCGATTTTTCAGACTTAAAAAATCACCAGACCAGACCCTTAGGCAATGGATTACGGAGATGAAGGGCTTAACCTGCAAATGTAAATTTACTTGCTCTTGTGGACTTTCTTATAGTGACGTGATGTTGAGGGATGCAATTACGCAGAACATTCAGGACCCCAGAATTAGGGCGGCGAAAGTATGTGGTGAGCACTTCATACTTGTGCGCCACCACACCCCTCCCCCCAAACCGCCACGACGTCGTGGCGTAGGGCTGAGGGCCACGGTGACGGCACTGGGAGGAGGGCCTGGGCGGGGGCGTTACTGATGGGATGGGCGTCATAGCAGAGGCTGGGATCAAGATGCTGTCCGCGCCCCGGTATCCACCTTGCGATCCCCTGGGAAACCCACCAAAATGAGGGGAAGGGCGAACACCTCCGCCCAGAGAGAGCAGGTCATCTTCTTCTGAGGTGCATGGCCCAAGCTGGGGGGGGGGGAGCATGCACGGTCCCGGAGTTCCTCTCGGTGACGCTGGCATCTGCTGTGGCGACACGGTGGGGACGTCTGCGTCGAAAGCACGTCGACTTCCATGCGGGTGATCTCGTAGTCCGGGAACGCTGGGCCCATTGGCAAGCGACGTGGCTGTGCTCCCTGGGTCTGGAATCAAGAAGCCAGAGACAGGATCACGCGGTTTGTGCAGGTGCAACTGGTTTGCGTGGCGCTGCAGCTCTGACCCTGTGGAAGAACATACAACATACATATTGCGACCGAGCACACGTTGAATGATGCCCGGCATCCATCTCGTACGTCCAGCAAACACCTTGTACAGCACCGACGCAGAAACCTGAAAACGCGAAGCGACATACGAACCGACTCGGTGCGTGGGAGGCTGCAGCAGGTGAAGGAGAGTGCAGTGACGGCGGCCGTGTAGCAGCTCGGCAGGAAACGGGGCGTCACGTGGCATGCACCGATACGTAGACAGGAGAATTTGAAGAGCTTGCTGCCTGGAGTGCTGACCTTTCATCTTTTCCATGTGAGGCTTGAAGGTAGGAACGAAGCGTTCTGCTGTCCCACTGGCTGGTTACCTCCGTACCGCACAAGCGTGCATCCTTTATTCCTATGTCGGTCTCTCTTTACTTGGCCACCGACACCTACGACAACCGTCGGAAACGACACACAAAAGTGGCGACGACGATGGGACACAAAAGTGGCGAAGAGGATGGGACACAAAACTATTCAAATGGTAAATAAAGTAGAATTTATTTTTTTAATAAGGTCCTGAACATGGGCTTCCGACGACAGCTTACTGTCCTTCTGAACACCAAGAAATTTAAACTTATCAGTCTCACTTATCATATACCCATTATTTGTAATCAAAATGTCACTTTCTGTTGAATTGTGGGTAGATATAAATTATAACAACTGAGGTTTACTCTGATTTAGCATCAATTTATTCTCTAGAAGCCATGAAATTACTCTTGAGTTTTTTCTACACTGTGTCTATATTGCAAAAAACATCCTTCACTACCAAGCTGGTATCATCATCAACAATTTTTTTTAAAGTAAATGAATAAGATAAAAGAAAATAAATTATACTTGGAGGCATATTATTTATATAAATAAGAAACAGCAGCGGCCCCAGAACAGTCTCCTGGGGCAAGCCACAAGCCTTTAGAACGAGCCGCCCCTGTTCAACATCTTTCTTGCGCGAATCCAAGTAGCTTCTCCTTGGTCTACCTCAACTACTCGAACCCCTTACTGCCGAGCACACGAGTCTCTTAGGTAACCTTGCTTCCCATGATTTCCGCTTGGATTTTGCTTACTAGATGAATAATAATGTATTGTAAACACAAAAGGAAAATGTACCTTTTAGCTAAGAGCAGTAGTTATCCAGAAACAGTGAAACATTGTAAAAACTACTAGAATGTATTAAGAAAAGTTATTAAAAATCCAGAGGTGTGTGCATTATGTGTGATATTAGCACATCTGACAATAAAATTCACACAGTTTGTAATGTTGTTAAAAGAGAAAAAGGGCAACTATGAGCACAGGAAGACTGCATTCCTGTCAAACTCAATGACAAGTTTGTTAACGAAAAGAGAGGTAGAAAATATTTTAATAATAATTTGAACTGTTGTAGAGAGAATAGGATTCAGCTTTTTATTAGAAAATGCAAGGCTGTATTTGGAGGGGGCAGTGCCTACACATATTTAAAAACTGAAATGAAAGCCACCTCTCCTACTGAAATGAGGAAGGGGAAAAGTGCACTCAAAGCTCACTTGGAATTGATGGCATTTCCAACAGAGTAATAAAGCTTGTTATAAAAAAGAAAGAGGTATGATTATCAGTCACATATGTAGTAGCTCACTAAAACAGGGCATTTTTCGAGATAGACCGGATTATTGCATAAAAGGGGGGATATGTCTGATGCTCACAACTACCGCGTAATCTCACGTCTGATAACTTTATCCAATATTCTTGAAAAAGTAATTTATTGAAGTGTAGCTTCATATCTGTATTTGTAAAAATGAGGAACTAATAAAATGTCAATTTGGTTTCCAAAAATACTTCAACAAAAAATGCTGTCGGCCAATATGCTTTCACTGATCAAATATTAAGTGCTCTCAATATCCAAACATCACCCATTGGGAATTTTTTAATCTCTCAAAGGCTTTTAACTGTGTGAATCATGAAATTCTTCTGGATAAGCTTAAGTATTGTGGCGTGAGTGGGTCAGTGCACAAATGTTTTACTTTAAGTGGAAGAAAGCAGATGGTTGAAATTAACAGTACAGACAGTCGGCCATTTGTAAACTTTAGCCATTTTACATATTTACACATACCTTGTAGAAGGCATTGTTAGTATGTAAGTGTTTAGTGTGTCCCGGAAATTTACGGAATAAAGGCTTCATTCGGTTAAAAGTGCCGTGTTTGGCGAGTTTCGTATTTAGACTTGGTTATTGAGAGAATATGAACTTAAGATGCACTATTTAATAAACTTCATTATCGAATGTTCATTTGGAATTTGAACTGTCACGGCTGCCTGACCAAGAGTTGAATGTCTTTCAACATAAGCAGTGTGATAGTTTTTTTTTTTTTTTTTTTTTTTTTTTTTTTTTTTTTTTTGTAGATGCTTAGTAATTCACCAGTTAATGAATTCCAAGCTGACAGTTCCTCTTTATGAAGATTGAAATTCAACTATTAAAACTTCTTTTCATGTTCAAAATATGAAAGTCTTGAAGTGATGAGGTCCAGCAATAGCTGTGCCTCTAAGTACTTTTAGTCATTAATTAATTACCAAATGAATTGGTCACTTTTCTTCATCTATGTACTTTATAGATTAAATAAATTATCTATACATTTAATTCCATATTTATTTCTATTCAAGAAATTATTCTATCCATAAGTACATACTAACGTGATACATATATCTTGACAGATAACAGACATGGAATATCAAACCAAAATCAACAACTACCATAGCAACCATCAACACAAACTCTTCCATGGTATTTCCATAGCTCTTTGGCTGGGTAGACATAATATCTGAGGCCACTTGCTGCTGCCACCACCTCCAGAATCTGAAACAAACAGATTCTGGAGGCAGCTAATGTTCCTATCATGCCTAATCAATTCACTAACATTAACTGGTAAATATTTGGGTATCTCAAGGTATTGAAGAAGTGGGGAAAAGTGGCTTATACCACTACAAATTCTGCGAAGAAAATAAAACAAACATAGTAAGAGATTTGATCACAGAAATATATATGTTACTTGCACCTTTATTTGGACAGCAAAAACAAGCAGAAAACTTAAAGAAAACGCGAGATTTTCGTGTCTAACCCATATATCCACGTAAACAAGAGCGGAATGGAAGCTCAAAATAGCACGATGTAAGGCTCTATGCCAGACACGTGTAAAATATTTCACTAAACGTGAACATAACAACACTTTCGTATACGCTAAGTGTTGTGTTTAGCATTCGCAGGGAATGAAAATGGAGAATGCGCCAGGCTGTGTTTTTAGGAGCTCTAGGATTAGCGCATACGACTTTGCTTCGCCTCCTGAAAGATTGCTTCCCATCCTGAAGGATTGCTTCGCATCCTGAAGGAACGTCTGGGCTAGAGCTCCTAAATACCCAGGCTGAATCGTCCGCCATGTTTTCCCCAACATGGCTGGAATCGCGCTGCACTAACAGCGTAGATGCGCATGCCACGCCATCTTTCACAAACGATTTCGCAAAAACTAATTGCTAGAAATATTTAATTTTTCCGTTACTTAAATCTTTATATGTCAGCATTGTGACGAAATGGTCGTCATTTCGTTAATAGTCATAGTTAATACGACATTGGCTTCGAAATAAGAAACTGCGCTCATTAGGAAAAAGTTTGCAGTAACAAATAGAGGCTGCTATGATATTCCGTTTGGTGCTTGTTGCACCATATGAAACTTTCCTAACGAATTGAATTTTATTTCCGACTTAAGAGAAGATCTTTACCTTTTACTCGTAGCTCTAAACTTTATTCAGCGCACTCATATCCGATGGCGATAAAGCCAGAATGAATCATTGCATATAACATACACGGTTAGAGGTATCAAAACCTTATTTTGACAAATGATAACATGCAAAGAGGAGAGTATTTTGGCATACGGTTACTACGCAAAACTTTATTAACTGTCGCGTTATTCAAGGAAATACATAGTTGTAGATATTCCTCCGTCAGTCACAAATGTTTATTTCTTTGATTGTTGTCCATTGTGTTTCAGAGCTATTACTCAGTTTCCAAAACCTAATAGGACTTACATTTCCTTCAGTTTAAAGCCTGGCAGTAACAGAACGGAAGTTACTAGATCTAATGAGGATTTTATGTGAGAATACTTGAAAATGGCAGATAGCAAGGATATTTTCACTAGCTAACGAATAGACTTATTCTCATTTCCTCACATAATAAAGCACTCTGTATTGAGATATTTAGAATATCCTTTTCATATAACTGAAAAATTGAAATTGCATATTACATAGAGACACAGCACTTTTGTAGTGTGCAACTATTAAATTTAATGGGTTAAAAGAAGTCAGTACCAGTATCTTCAAGTATGCAGTAACAACATGTGCCTAATTATTAGGAGCTCCAATAAGGAAGACGTGTTACTACTAGACGGGCGGGCGGATCCCAGTGCGTTATATTTAACTGACATTATCTCAAGTTATGTTTCTCACTGAGTTTCTGTTTGCAGAGGATGAGAATTTGATGTATTTTGAACATTTCATCCGCTTAATGTGTTCACCTAGCTTCAACAGGAAAAAGTACCTCGCATGTCGAAAATTCCGTAACGTTGTCAGAAAGTGCATGGTTGTAAACTATCAGTATATGCTGTTTATAAATTATTGCCATAAATAAAACTAAAAAAATGTAGTGTAGTTCTTAACGAAGACATTGATGAAAATTCCACGTTCATACAGTGAGTAGTTTGCGAGAGTGAGCGAGTTGAATGAAACGCGAGGTAACGCGTGAGCTCGTCCGGAACGTGGCGACTGCTACAGCTTGGGAAAAAAATGGCGGGTTTATAGGAGCCTCAGTCTGGGCATGTGATCACGATGCATCACGATGGGCTCCACATGAATTAACGGAAATGCAGAAATGTATGCGTTACAATGATGCTCAGACGCACTTGGAGCGCTATGAGTGCGAAGGAGAGGCTTTCTTACGCCGTAACAGAATGGTGGATGAGACATGGGCCACTTCGCGCGAACCAAAACTGAAACGCCAGTCCAACGAATGGAGTCATTACGGGTCATCCCCAAAGTCAAAAATGCGTCAGAGCTGAAGTATGGAGATTTATTTATTTATCTATTTTATTTATTAGTGTCAAAAGCGTTGTATACAAAAGGTCGAAGACAAGAGTGCAAGTATAGTACAAAACAAAAGAGATTATATATAAACAAATTACAGAAACACTGAATACAATCACACCAAAAATTAGCGAGCTCGACGGCATTCTCCCTAGTCTGCAATAGGTCCTCCAGTGTGCAGCTTACTGGGCACTGAGGACAGCAGTACAGGTGCTTGGTAGAATGAAACTTTCACTCTGCAGCGGAGTGTGCGCTGAAATGAAACTTCCTGGCAGATTAAAATTGCCTGCTGGAACCGGAACTCGAAACTGGGACCTTTGCCTTTCGCGGGCAAGCACTCTACCAACTGAGCTATCCCGACACGACTCACGATGCCGCCTCACAACTTTACTTCCGCCAGTACCTCGTCTCCTACTTTCCAAACTTCACACAATTTTAATCTGCCAGGAAGTTTCATATCAGCGCACACTCCGCTGCAGAGTGAAGTTTCATTCTGGAAATGTCCCTTAGGCTGTGGCTAAGCCATGTCTCCACCGTATCCTTTCGTCCAGGAATGCTAGTCTTGCGTGTTTGCAGGAGAGCTTCTGTGAAGTTTGGAAAGTAGGAGGCGAGGTACTGGCGGAAGTAAAGTTGTGACGCGGCTTCGTGAGTCGTGTCGGGATAGCTCAGTCGGTAGAGCGCTTGCCCGCGAAAGGCAAAGGTCCCAGGTTCGAGTCCCGGTTCTGGCACGCAATTTTAATCTGCCAGGAAGTTACAGGTGTTCGGTAGTTTGTTCGGATCCACATTCGCAGAGTGTTGATTCATCCCTGAGGTAGTCCAACCTGGCCTTCTTGTCCTTTGTTCTACCCATCCCACTTCTTAGTCTCTTGAGAGACTTCCACGTTTTCCACGGCAAATTTTCGCCTGGGGGGAGGAAGTATGGTGAAGGTTGTGGTGATTCTCGCGTACGACATTTATGGTGTTGTCCTAACACATTCCGATCCTCCACGGCAGACCGTCAATGTACAGTATTACTGTTCGTTTTTGGAACATCACCTGCGACCAGCAACACTTTCTGCGAAACCCCACACATAACTTTGCACGACAATGCACGGGCACATACAGCGCAAGATGTGGCTGCTCTCTCGGTCGATGGGACTGGAAAGTACTGTGCGGTCCACGATACTCCCCGTACCTAAGTCCCTGTGACTTTGATTTTATTCCGAAGATGAAGCAGACACTTACAAGGAAAGTACATGGGCTCGAACAAACATATCTGTATGAACGTTCGGTTACAGGATCCCTACGTACACCTCAATGTGCTGGTGGGTGTCGTTTTTATGCAAAGCTTTACAATCATGCTCTAGATAGCACGGTAGATGTAATTGCAGACGCTATACGTAATGCAGATATCTGAAGTATAACTTATGTAATAATCGTCGTACATGCTCTCTAGCGTATTGTCATCAAAAGCCGTGATGGTAGTTGCAACTTTAACTTTCTTCTCAGAAGACTGTTGGTATTCACTGTCACTGCTTCCATCGCTTCTTCCCGCACTTACCGTAGCACTACCGCTAGCAATGAGTTCTTCGTCATTATCATCATTATGTGTTAGTGTTACAACAGTATCTAACTTATGCTCATATTTCTGTACCATAATAGATACGAGAAAGCATGCGAATGATTCATCTTCTACACTAATACCATCTTCACGAAGAATGGTTCTTCGTAACTTCATCTCAACCAGTCGCAATACTTTAGAAGGATTGATTAGCAATCGCCGCCCCATCTGACGCTTCACCACACAAATAAAGTCACAAAACGCAACTTCGGAGGCACACTGCACCGTCCCTACTGGCGAACCGACAGGTCAAAGTGCAATGTGGCAAGGCACACGCAGAGGCCTATAACGGACGACTGCAGAGTTTTGCAGATGCGGGAGTGTCACTAGTGCAATAAGCGATCTTTACATTATCTCTCTTACGACTTTGATGTACATGTGTTTGTTTGAGCCCAAGTACTTTCCTTGTTAGTGGCATTCTCTTTAGAACTGTTCCAAAGATTCGACAGGCAGTAGACCGCTCCATACCCACCATCAACAGAACAGGCTCTTCTAACGCTATACTATGCCTTCTACATCGCTGGCAACGGAATAATTTTTACACTTCCAGAATGAAACTTTCACTCTGCAGCGGAGGGTGCGCTGATATGAAACTTCCTGGCAGATTAAAATTGTGTACCGGAACCGGGACTCGAACCTGGGACCTTTGCCTTTCGGGGGCAAGCGCTCTACCACTGAGCTACCCCGACACGACTCACGATGCCGCCTCACAACTTTACTTCCGCCAGTACCTCGCCTCCTACTTTCCAAACTTCACAGAAGTTCTCCTGCGAAACTTGCAAGACTAGCACTCCTGGAAGAAAGTTTGGAAAGTAGGAGGCGAGGTACTGGCGGAAGTAAAGTTGTGAGGCGGCATCGTGAGTCGTGTCGGGGTAGCTCAGTGGTAGAGCGCTTGCCCGCGAAAGGCAAAGGTCCCAGGTTCGAGTCCCGGTTCCGGCACACAATTTTAATCTGCCAGGAAGTTTCAATTTTTACACTATTTTACGAACGATAACATGATCATTCTATTTTAATAGCTTCAAATAAAAAGTCGTGCATTAAACGTTTAAAATTTCAGCTTTTGCATCCAGGCCATGATTTCGATAGTAAGTGTCGCAAGCTTTATCAACCTCGCCAGAATGTCTTTGGCATGAGCAAGACCTTAATACAGGTAGCACGACGTTGGCATTTGTCCGGTATGTACGTCGGCGGCGAGAACGTAAACTGAATTCAGAATAGCAGCCGTCGCTCGTGCATGTCATAGCCACAACGTGTCCATATTATAGAGGCGGCGGTAGCCTGTTTACAAATCACGTTGCTTACCGGTCCAGGAAACGTCGCTGAGCGAAGTGTACAAGACGGCGTCCCGCCTCTGGTGTTATATCTGCTCTTCTGGCATCATAAACACACAGATATCTGTAACAGAACCCTCAAGGAAATTGCCGAGTTCTGGGATGTATTCAGTATTGCCGAAAACAAAGAAATGAACGTGTATACAAAAAGGCCGCACCATTAGACACAGAAAGTTAGAGCGTAGGAGCACATTCACACGAAGTGATGGGCGCTATCGACAAGGGTTCGCAAATCGATTCCGTATTTCTTGATTTCCAGAAGGTTCTTTACACCGTACCTCACAAACAGTTTTTAATCAAATTGCGTGTTTATGGTATATCGCACGAAATTTGCGATTGGATAGGGAATTTCCTGTCAGAGAGGACACAGTTCGTAGTAATCGATGGTAAGGCATCGACTAAAACAGAGGTGATTTAGGGCGTTCCACAGGGTAGTGTTATTAGTCCTCTGTTGTTCCTTATTTACATAAACGATTTAGGGGGAAATCTAAGTAGCTCTCTTAGGTTGTTTACAGATGACGCCGTCATTTACCGTCTAGTTAAATCATCTGAAGATCAAAACCAAGTGCAGAACGATCTAGATAAGATATCAGTATGGTCTGAAAATTGGTAATTGACTTGAAATAATGAGAAGTGGGACGTCGTCCACAAAAGTACGAAAATAAATCCGTTAAACTTTGTTTATAAGATAAATCAAACAAAAGTGAAGGCCGTAAACTCCACTAAATACGCAGGAATTACTATTACTTCAGACTTAAATGGCAGAGAACACGCAGATAATGTCGTGGGAAAGACGAACCAGAGACTGCGTTTTATTGGCAGAACCCTTAAAACACGCATCAGAACTACAAAAGAAACTGTATACACTACGCTTGTCCGTCCAGTTTTGAAGTATTGCAGTCCAGTGTAGGATCCTTATCAGGTGGGTTTGACGGAGGACATCGAAAGAGTCCAAAGAAGGGCAGCTCGTTTCGTATTGTCACAATGCAGGGGAGACAGCGTCACGGAAATGATACAGGATCTGGGAGGGGAATCATTACAACAACGGAGCTTATCGCTGTGGCGTGGGCTACTTACGAAACTCCAATCGCCAACATTCTCCTCCGAATGCGAAAATATATTGTTGACTCCCACTTACGTAGGTAGAAATGATCATCAGAATAAAATACGAGAAATCAGAGCTCGAACGCAGAGATTCAGGTGTTCTTTCTTCCCGCGAGCTATTGGAGAATGGAATGGAAGACAAATAGTAGTATGGTACTTAAACGTGATTTGCAGAGTATCCCATGAAGATGTAGATTCATATGGAGTGAATTATTGTTGCTGACAAAGCAAACTTGCCATAGCATCCCCCTCAGATTAACGGTAAGATGGTATAAAAACTGTATACAGATCAACCACGAAAACATGATGTAGTTACACGGAACTCTAAAGAAAAAATAAGGGAGGGGGGGGGGGTTATCTTGAATGTTCGATACCACCCGTCGGCTTTGACCAAATTATTGTTGCTGACAAAGCAAACTTGCCATAGCATCCCCCTCAGATTAACGGTAAGATGGTATAAAAACTGTATACAGATCAACCACGAAAACATGATGTAGTTACACGGAACTCTAAAGAAAAAATAAGGGAGGGGGGGTTATCTTGAATGTTCGATACCACCCGTCGGCTTTGACCAATTTATTGTTGCTGACAAAGCAAACTTGCCATAGCATCCCCCTCAGATTAACGGTAAGATGGTATAAAAACTGTATACAGATCAACCACGAAAACATGATGTAGTTACACGGAACTCTAAAGAAAAAATAAGGGAGGGGGGGGGTTATCTTGAATGTTCGATACCACCCGTCGGCTTTGACCAAATTATTGTTGCTGACAAAGCAAACTTGCCATAGCATCCCCCTCAGATTAACGGTAAGATGGTATAAAAACTGTATACAGATCAACCACGAAAACATGATGTAGTTACACGGAACTCTAAAGAAAAAATAAGGGAGGGGGGGGGTTATCTTGAATGTTCGATACCACCCGTCGGCTTTGACCAAATTATTGTTGCTGACAAAGCAAACTTGCCATAGCATCCCCCTCAGATTAACGGTAAGATGGTATAAAAACTGTATACAGATCAACCACGAAAACATGATGTAGTTACACGGAACTCTAAAGAAAAAATAAGGGAGGGGGGGTTATCTTGAATGTTCGATACCACCCGTCGGCTTTGACCAATTTATTGTTGCTGACAAAGCAAACTTGCCATAGCATCCCCCTCAGATTAACGGTAAGATGGTATAAAAACTGTATACAGATCAACCACGAAAACATGATGTAGTTACACGGAACTCTAAAGAAAAAATAAGGGAGGGGGGGGGTTATCTTGAATGTTCGATACCACCCGTCGGCTTTGACCAAATTATTGTTGCTGACAAAGCAAACTTGCCATAGCATCCCCCTCAGATTAACGGTAAGATGGTATAAAAACTGTATACAGATCAACCACGAAAACATGATGTAGTTACACGGAACTCTAAAGAAAAAATAAGGGAGGGGGGGGGGGGGTTATCTTGAATGTTCGATACCACCCGTCGGCTTTGACCAAATTATTGTTGCTGACAAAGCAAACTTGCCATAGCATCCCCCTCAGATTAACGGTAAGATGGTATAAAAACTGTATACAGATCAACCACGAAAACATGATGTAGTTACACGGAACTCTAAAGAAAAAATAAGGGAGGGGGGGTTATCTTGAATGTTCGATACCACCCGTCGGCTTTGACCAAATTATTGTTGCTGACAAAGCAAACTTGCCATAGCATCCCCCTCAGATTAATGGTAAGATGGTACAAAAACTGTATACAGATCAACCACGAAAACATGATGTAGTTACACTGAACTCTAAAGAAAAAACAAGGGGGGTTATCTTGAATGTTCGATACCACCCGTCAGCTTTGACCAATTACGTCATGTAATACGTCATTTTCTCATAGACGTATTTGTATTTGTTTATTACTAGTCGCTGAATATATTGTAACTGTGTCGGAGGTAATATTAGATTGCATTTATTTACCCTGTTCGTGTCGACCAATTACGGTAATATTTATTAGAATGCATTTATTTACCTACCTACGCGTTTTGTGTCCAACAATTACTACAGCGGTAGACAGCGGCAGTGGCGCTACAGGATAGAGTATTGTGGAGAGATGCATCAAACCATTCTCCGGACTGAAGACCACAGCAACATTAAGAAATAAGGCGCTCCTGATGCTAGATCGTATTAAAGAACTTCAATAGACGAGGCGTTTTCAGATTGATTTTGTGTCCTGCATTGTCCGGAAGTGCTGTACATACAGTAAAACGTTACCCTTGGACGTTTCTTTCTGTGTTTCATTTTTATTTCAGTATTGCTATCTCTATTGTTTTTCTGTTTAGAATCTCGCTACTCAAATCCCCCTAATTCTCGCAGTAGTCCCGTTAAATAATTTTACTTGCATTTTCCCTTTTTTGTGTAGTTGTTTATTTCATGTTATTCACTCCAGATTACATTAGCATTGGAATATGAATGTTGGTAACCGTCATACGTTGTGCCAGACGTGATGGGTCAAAGCAGACCGGTGGTATCGGAAGTTCAAGTATTGCCAAAAATAGCACAGACAGTAAAAAATAAATAAATAAATAAATAAAATAAAATAAAATAAAAAGTTATGTAATATATAAAGCAGAGTGTCCGTATATTTGAACCTTAATGAAATTTTGTACACGTAAGCTTCAATCCATAAGGACGGTCGCCGTAAGTGTAAGATTCACATACAACACATTGTTCACGAGATATGGTGTCATGAACAATGAGATGTGCTAAAAACTGCTGCATTAAGCGACAATACTGTTCATTTTCTTCTAAACCACTGGACCGATTTCAATCAAATTTCGTACACATATTCCTCACGTGAGATACCAATTGCTATAGTAGTAAGAGGTACATACGACACATAGTTCAGGAGATATAAATAAGGTCATTAGCATTATGAGTGCCAAGAAACTGCCACATAATGCGGCGAGAGTTTATAAATACGCTATATGAGAATGAGAGTACTTAGCGACTTGCAACAAACTTTAAACATAATTTCAAACCTTTATTAAACATTTTCTCGCTGGCAACCATAGTAAAATGATGAAAGGAAAAAAGTTTCTGCCTTACTACTTTTCCGCTGTTTATGGAGTAAAACTATGGCGCCGGCCGCGGTGGCCGAGGAGACTGAGGCGCTTCAGTCACGGTATGCACGGCCACTACGGTCGGGGGTACTAATCCCCCCTCGGGCATGGATATTTGTGCCGTCCTTAGTATTAGCTAGTTGATAAGTAGTTTGTAAGTTTAGGGACTGATGAGCCCGTAGTTAAGTCCCATAAGCTTAAGAAACATTTTTGAACTACGGCTCTCGGTATGACGTTACAATTTATAATTTGAACACTACAAATTGTAGCGACAGGAAATTTTACAGACTGTATACACAAATACAGTTGAAATGTATCTTCTAAATTATATCACAGTGCGACACGTAATTTATGAGATATGAGGACATAAACAGTAACGTAAATGGAAAACCGCTCCATCACGCACCAAGTTTTAATCTATCACTTGTTTACTACTAATTCCATTCCCAAGAGGTTTTACAGACAAACAGTCCTTATGCAAATGAATATATATCTAAAAAATAGCAGGAATAAATCAATAAAAACCCGGGCAACGCCGGTTATCAGCTAGTCTAATATATAAAGCAGAGTGTCCGTATGTTTGTACGTGTTGCATACAAATCTACAGTTTTGTTCCAATCTTTATGAAATTTTGTACACGTAATCTTCAATCCATGAGGACGGTCGCCGTAAGTGTGAGAATCACATACGGTATATAATTCACGAGAAATGACGTTATAAACAATGAGATGCGCGAAAAACTGCTGCATTTTCCGAAAATGCTGCTCATTTTCTCCTAAACCACTGGACCGTTTTCAACCAAATTTGGTACACACTTTCCTTACCGTGTGATAACAATTGCTGCATGGTTAAGAATCACATACGGCACATGGTTCAAAAGATATTACGTCATAACCAATACAAATCGCAAAAAATGCCATATAATGCGGCGAGACTTTCGAAATACACTGTATGAGAATGACAGTACTTAGCAATTTGCTACAAACTTTAAACATAATTTCAAACTTTTATTAAACTTTTTCTCGCTGAGAACCGTAGTAAAATGATGAAAGGAAAAACGTTTCCCGCTTACTACTTTTCCACTGTTTATGGAGTAAAACTACGGCTCTCGGTATGACGTTACAATTTATAATTTGAACACTACAAATTGCAGCGACAAGAAATTTTACAGACAGTATACATATATATAGTTGTATGTAGCTTCTATATTGTATCACATTCCGACACGTAGTTTATGAGATAGGAGCACATAAACATTAACGTTCATGGAAAATTGCTCCATCACGCGCCAAGTTTTAATCTATTATTTCTTTAGTACTAATTGGATTCCCAAGAGATTTTAGGCATACAGCTCTTAACAAGTGAATATATACCTGAAAAATTGCAGGAATAATTAAATAAATACACGGGCAACGCCGGGTTTTCAGCTAGTAGTAAATAAACGCACAGCTATCTGTAACAGAACCCTCAAGGAGATTGCCGAGTTCTGGGATGTATTCAGCATTTCTGAAAACAAAGAAATGAATGTGTATACAAAAAGGCTTCGCCATTAGTCACAGAAAGTTAGAGCGTACGACGACATTCATATGGAGTGAACTATTGTTGCTGACAAAGCAAACTTCCATAGCATCCCCCCTCAGATTTAATGGTGAGATGGTACAAAAACTGTACACAGATCAACCACGAAAACATGATGTAGTTACACGGAACTCTGATAAAAAAAAGGGGGTTATCTTGAATGTTCGATACCACCCGTTGGCTTTGAACAATTACGTCATGTAATATGTCATTTTATCATAGACGTATTTGTATTTGTTTATTGCTGGTCGCTGATTATATTATAAATGTGTCAGAGGTAATATTAGATTGCAATTATTTACACTGTTCGTGTTGACCAATTACGGTAATATTTATGAGAATGTATTTATTAAATTACGCGTTTCTTTTTTGTGTATATAAATATTTTATCGGAGGTAATATTTATTAGAATGCTTTTATTTACCTACCTACGCGTTTTGTGTTCAACAATTACTACAGCGATAGACAGTAGCAATGGGGCTGCGGTGCATGTATTAATAATGTTATAGATCGTGTCTGTGACCGTATTAGACATCAATCTGTCCGCATCGCGTGAGAGTTTATTTTATTTTACTTTTTACACACCACATTAATCTGGGCATTTATGAGACTGCAGTAAAACATAGACCTGTCTGCAACCCGTATCGTGTGATGTTTTTACCCTTTTTCATTCTTTTTTTAAATATTTTTTAATAATAATTACTGAAACATGATGATTCACGTTCAAAGCGCACGTGTAACATTTTTGCAAGCTTTTTTTCCCCGCTAAACAGACTCCGTTCCTCCGGCACAATTCTCCATGGCTTCATTGGTTAACAAAATACATCACAAAACGTAACTTCAGTTTCACACTTTGCCGTATTTCACCAGTTTCGTAATTGTACTTCATTATAAGGAAAAAAGGCGCTCATGATGCTAGATCGTGTTAAGGAACTTCAATAAACGGGGCGTTTTCTGATTTTGCGTCCTACATTGTCCGGAAGTGGTATTTACATACAGTAAAACATTACCCTTTCACGTTTCTTTCGATGTATCATTTTTATTTCAGTATTACTATTTCTGTTGTTTTCCTATTTAGAATCTCACCGCCCAAATCCCCCTAATTCCCGCAGTAGTCCCGTGTTGAATAATTTTACTTACATTTTTTTCGCTTAAATTTACAAATGTTTGTAAATCTATCGAACCACACTGCGTGGTCATCAGTCCGTAGCTTACAAACTACTTAAACCTAGGTAAACTAACCTAAGGACAAAACACACACCCATGCCCCAGGGAGGACTCGAACCTCCACGGCGAGAAACCGCGTGTGTGGGGTAAAAATCACAGAGGGAAACTAAGAGACGCGTATAGTAAGCAGATTCTAATGGATGTGGGTTGCCGTTCTTATGAGGAGATGAAAAGGCTTGCTCAGGATCGAGTAGGGTGGAGAGCTGCATCAAACCAGTCTCCGCACTGAAGACCATAACAACAACAGTGTATTACACGATGAGTGGCGTATTACCTTCACGAAGAGACGAATCCGTTGCTTAAATGACGATTCTGGTACTCGGACAGAAGACTTGTTGCGTTCTTTCAGCCAGCGGTGTGTGGCCTCTGGAATTCAAATCTGAAGTCAATCCTTGACGATTCTTCTCTGGTTCCAGGACATCTGGGGTTCTGGCTCCTGCAGACTCCTTTGTAGCAGTCTTCAGTGAAGCTCCATCACACTTAACAGGTAACCGGTCACTGGGCATCCCGTCTGTGTTTGCAGACGTCTCTGACGTGACGTTTGAGTCAGTATGACGCGATCCCACGTGGGACGTCAGGTTGGCTGTTGACTGACACACGTGAAGCGTCCTTAAATTGGCACCATTTCCACTGACGCCTTCTAGAAGCGAATCATGTACTAGCTTCCCATCCACGGCACAAAACGCAAAATACTACACTCGCTCTCTTCCTCTCCATCTTGAAAGACGACCGGCTGTCGTCTTCCATATTTTTTGTATATTTGTCTAAAGTTATAATTTATTTAATGTCGTTAGATTATCATTTTGTTAAAACTTGAACCCCACTCTTTTCAAGGCTTGAGGAATAACTTTTTTATTTCATGTGTTAAAATATTAGTTAATATTGCTAGGTTTTTCTTATTTTGTTACGTTAATATTTAATTATTATTATATTAATTAATGTGGCATAAGTACGGCTTCTCCGCTACGCCACTGTCTCTGTTAGAATGTGAAGCTGTTTTACCTTTAAGTGTGTGCGAGAATCTACGGCTGTTTGAATGTGGGGAGTGATAGCTCGCTTTGCATCGTTGTCTCTGCCTCATAGTCGATAGCTGCTGATACTACCAAAGAGGTTTCTACACCCGTTGGTTGCGAGCTAGTTAGCGATCCTTCCCTCCAGCACGAATCTCGCTGTCCGTCCCCACCACAGTTGTTTTCTTGGATTTTCCAGTTTCCGGTGGCTTCCCGCGTCCAGTAGCAGTTTCCCGCCTCGTGACCGCGGGATCTTCTTTCATTCTGGCCTGGTCGTCTGGTGAGGTAAGGTTGGTTCTGCTCTTATTTCTGGAGATGGTAGCATTTAATTGACTAGCACGTTTAACTTAGATTCGTGAACTAAGAATCATTTTATGGAATATTTTCTTCGATCGTGTGCGGAAATGTATTCTCGTTTTTCAACTCAGTGATTTACAATAGATAAACGCGGTGTGTTTCATTCTAGTTGCAGTTTGATAAAGGCTTGTTATGTTAAAATCTTTTGTGATCATGTGGCGATGTATGAACGATGTGTAAATACTTTCTAGCTTTGTGGGGCCCGATTTCTAATAGGTGATATGTTCATTTTATATACTGCATGTAAAAATTTTCTTATCGTTTCCTTCCGTGAGTGATATGTGTTCCATGTGTTGGTTCATAGAACAAAGCCTTCAGCTTCCACTCTTGTTTGTTCCATGCCCATCAGGCAAGTAACTATGCGGGTATCCTTCTGATTTCCACAAATATTTCGCGATCTTGTCTCCCCGCCTATTTTAATGTTGCTAGCACGAACTCTGTCTGTATCAGTAATTCTCTCTGAGCCTCGTACAACCTCCTTCAATAGCTTCCTTATGTAATTATAAACATTTCTATGGGTTGCATGCCGTAATTCTTATTTTTATTTTTCCGACTTTGTAATTATTTCACTTTTACGAGTTTTCTAGACTGGACTTCATCCGTCTCTGTAATCGCTCCCTATCGCGTGTAGCTGTGTTTCAACAAGGCTTTATAGCAGGGAGTAACCGGTAGTTCAGACGGACCTCATTTTCTGATTTTAGTAGTAAAACAAAGCAATTGTTACGTACAGTGGTCGACTTTTAATCTTCTACTGACTTCTCGAAAAGCGCCTGGTGCGGTATGGTTGCTAGGATACGGTTCCACATCCGTTGGTCACTGTTAGTCTCTTGTCTTCGCCCTGCGTTACAGGAATCGTGGGATTAGTACTATAATTTGTAATTGAATTAATTATGGCGTACTATTTCTTTTTCGAAGAGAAACAACAGTCCGGTTCCAGCTATACTGACCGTTTATAACTGTACGGGAAAATAAATGAATAAAATAAAAAATAAATCGACCGATCAGACATTCAGAGAAAGTTTCATACAGATTTCAAGTTACATGTACAATTTTATGAAAATTCATCGTGAAGATGGGGCAGGATCAGAAACTGGATATGCAATGGAAACCATTTATTTTTCTTTTTTCGTCGCAGTTGTACTATTTAAAAGTTGGTAACTAGTTTCGGGCTTGTTCGTCCATTTTCAAACGTACAGATTTTATCTGTCATTTGCTTCATGCAGAGTATTGTTACGGTTAGAATAAGACATATGGTTTGAAAACGGACGAACAAGTCCAAAACTAGTTACCAACTTCTAAATAGTGCAACTGCGACGAAAAAAGAAAAATAAATGTTTTTCATTTACAATTTGTTTCAAATGTTTGTAAATCTACTGGACCAACCTGCTGTAGTCAACAGCCCGTAGATTTACAAACTATTTAAACTAACTTACGCTAAGGACAACACACACCCATGTCTGTGGGAGGACTCGAACTTCCGGCGGGAACGACCGCTCATTCCGTAGCCTTTCCGCTTGGCAATTTGTTTCAAATCAGTAACTGCTCTCATAATCACTGAATTTAAAAAATCTGGTTATTCAGAGTCGCATGTTGGGCCAATTTTATGACGTCATGTCTCCTTTACTATGTGTCGTAGGTGGTTTTTATCTCCAGAGTGATACTTTCCAGATGTTGTAGAGTACTTGTATTACGTCAAGTTCAAATCGGTCCATTAATGACGTCAGGTCGAATATTGGCACAGATGTGTCACTTCGTCGCGAATTTGATTGTTTATGAGTGTTATCTTCTGACGTATGTGGCATAGCTGGTTCTTAAAACGACAGTGATTGCTTTCTGATAGTAATGAATACGTGTATCAACTTTGATAGAGATAGGTCTAGTAGTTTGTAGTTTAGGAAGAAATGTGGAACGCGCGTGCACACACACACACACACACACACACAACACACACACACACACACACACACACACACACACACACACACACACACATGCATACACACATGGCGCCCACATTCGATTACGGATCCTGCACCCAGGTCCCAAGACGGGCCCCCTATTTTGTAGTCGAGAACTAGATTTTGATTGAATGGATATTTCTTTTTCAAATGTTCAAATGTTTCTAAATCTATCGGACCAAACTGCGTGGTCATCAGTCCGTAGCTTACAAACTACTTAAACTAAGGTACACTAACCTAAGGACACCACACACCCATGTTCCAGGGAGGACTCGAACCTCCGACAGCGAGCAACCGCGCGCTTCGCAGTGAGGCCCCTTAGACCGCTCGGCTACTTACTTTTTCACATTCTTTTTAGAATGGAATTTAATTTGAAACTACGGGGTATAATTACAATAAACTGCTTTGTAAGTCGTAAACAGCCATCTCGTAGTGGATGTAAGAATTCCCGCTAGATCACTAAAGCACTGTCGGGCTTGGCTACCTCTTGGATGGATCACCGTCCGAGTCTACCTAGCCTTGTTGGCAAGCGGGGTGCACTCAACCCTTGTGAGGCCAACTGAGGAGCTGCTTGGCTTCACTGTGATCTCAAATTGCGATTTATTTCATTAAAAATGAAAGCTGTAACGTCGTCAAAAATATATATAAAATTGTATACAAGCCGAGGCTGAACTCCTGACAATTACCTGTGTCCCGATACCTTATGGTCTGTTTTCCCTGATGCAGTATTGTGGCTGCGAGCATTGCAGAACAAATAGGCTGTGGTAATAGGAAAGAGGCAGCGTGGCGAATGGAGATTTGTGTGTGGCGGGAGACGTGCAGGGAAGAGTCCTCTGCAGTCTGGCTGGTCACTGTGTCCTCGGTGGCGGAGTGGTCAACGCGTCTGCCTAGTAAGCAGGAGATCCCGGGTTCGAATCCCGGCCGGGCACAAATTTTCATTCGCTGCACATTGGTATTACAGCTAAACCTAGTACAGTGGAGCCCTAAGTGATCGCAAATAGCGATTTATTTCATTAAACTGGATTTAATTGATAAGAGGAGAAAATATAAAAATGCATCAAGTGAAACAGGCAAAAGGGAATACAAACGTCTGAAAAGTGAGATTGACAGGAAGTGCAGACTGGCTAAGCAGGAGTGGCTACAGGACAAATGCAGAACCATAGAAGAATGTATAACCAGAGGAAAGATAGATACCGCCTACAGGAAAATAAAAGAGATACTTTAAGAACAGCAGCAGTATGAATATCACGAACTCAGACGGAAGACCAGTACTAAGAAAAGAGGGGAAAGCTGAAATGTGGAAGGAATATATAGAGGGCCTGTAGCCAACAAAGGAAACAAACTTGAAGGTAGTATTCTAGAAATAGAAGACGAAATGGAGGAAGAGGAGATAGCAGATATAATGGTATAAGAAGAATTTGACAGAGCGCTGAAGGATTTGAGTCGAAACAAGGCTCTTGAAAAAGATAATATTCCGTCTGAACTGCAGATATCGTTAGGAGAACCACCTGGTATGCAAGATGTATGAGACAGGGGAAATACCCTCAGACTTCAAGAAGAATATAGTAATTCCAATTCCAAAGAAAGCAAGTGCAGACAAATGTGAAAATTACAGAACTATCTGTTTAACAACTCAAGTTTAATAAGTCATAGTTGCAAAATACTAACACGAATTATTTACAGACGAATGGAAAAACTTGTGGAATCGAACCTTGGGAAATATCAGTTTGGATTTAGGAGAAATGTAGGAACACGGGATGCAAAACTCAATTACGACTTATCACAGCAGATATGCAAAGGAAAGGCAAACTTACGATTTTAGCATTTGCAGATTTGGAGAAAGTTTTAGACACTGTCGACTGGAATAAACTCGTTCTGAAGGTAACAGGGGTAAAATTTATGGAGCGCAGAGTTATAGTTAACTTATACAATAACCAGACAGCGGTTATTAGAGTCGAAGGGAGTGAAAGGGACGCAGAGGTTGGGAAGGGAGTAAGACAGGGTTGTAGCCTTTCCCCAATGTTGTTCAATCTGTACATTGAGCAGGCAGTGAAGGAATGCAAGGAGAAATTTGGAGAGGGCATTCAAGTTCAGGGAGAAGAAATAAAAACTTTGCGGTTTGCCGATGACATAGTAATTCTGTCAGAGACAGCAAAAGATATGGAAGAGCTATTGAATGGGATGGACAATGTCTTGAAAGTAATATATAAGATGAATATCAAGAAGAGTAAAACCACAATAATGGAATGGAATGTTAGAAAATCAGGTGATGCTGAAGGAATTAGATTAGGTAATGAGACAATAAAAGTTTTGGACGCGCTTTGTTATTTGGGTAGCTAGATAACGTCTGATGGCCGAAGTAAAGAAGATATAAAATCCACAATGGTTATGGGAAGAAACGCGTTTCTGAAGAATAGAATTTGGTAGACAAACAATATTAATTTAAATGTTAGGAAGTCCTTTCTGAAAGCATTTGTCTGGACTGTAGCATTTAAAACTGGTATGTTGGTTGTTGGAATAAAGGTAAGTCTGTTCTATTAATAGGAAAAACAGGGTCGCTACAGGGATTTGGCAATTGTAAAGTCTGCTTTAAAGCTACTCATTCAAAACTGATCTGATGTTAAATGCAGCATTAATTATTGTCATCAGCTAGTAGTTGATACTCTCGATAACTAACTTTTCAATCAAGCTGATTAAAGATTAGTAGAATACATTTATTATTCATTAACACTATAATTCTATTATTAATACCTGCACAGTTAATTAGGAAACAGTGGGTTTAAACTAATTAAAAGTGCCACGGATATTTTGAACATAGCAAGAACAATTAGCAGTTTGCATAAGGATCACTGACTACACTATAAATCTGACTGCGATAGAAATCTGGAAAAACACAAACCACTTTCTAATAATGCAGCTGTAAGAATTTATTTCGCTAACTGACTGATTGCAGAAACGTAGTACCTTGTTCACTGTGTAGTATTGCACAACAATCACTATTATCATTAAACGTCAAACCAATAACAAAATCTGCTAATCGAACTCAACTTAGTTAATACTATGCTTTGATTTTAATAGTCAATAGCTTTCAATGAAAGGAAGAGGGTTAGCTTTCTAACTACAAAACTGAAACAGCTAAAGAAGTTTAACTTTCTCAGTTATTATTAACAATAATGATTACATTACCTGATGATTGGAGAACAACAAAAATCTTCTCAGACTTATACATATATGAATGATACAAAATCTTATAAAGACAGAACTGTGTCTCTGAAAATCAGACTTCAAAATTATTCCATGCTCCCATACAGATTCTCTCTCTGTTCAGCTACTACTCACATACATAGTCTTTGACAGAGATGTTACACAACAGAGTAGACCATAGACGTAGTTGCTCAAAGAAGCTCATATAACATTTTACATACAAATATCGATACAAGACAGGCGAAACAATATTATTGAATTTGTACAGACACGTTTGACATTGTATGGGAGTGAAACGTGGACGGTGAGGAGTTCGGACAGAAAGATGATAGAAGCTTTTGAAATGTGGTGCTACAGACGAATGATGAAAATGACTAATGAGGAGGTGCTTAACCGAATGGGAAAAAAAGGAATTTCTGGCATATCCTGACTAAGAGAAGATATAGATTGGTGGAACACATTCTGAGACACCAAGGAATCGTCAACATAGCCAACATAGCATTGAAGCATCACACAGGACAGAGTAGCGTGGAGAGCTGCATGAAACCAGTCTGCGGACTGAAGACCACAACACAACAATCCCTTTGACTGCTGTTGGCTCCTAAATACCCAGACTGAATCGTCCGCCACGTTTTTCCCAACATGGTTGGAATCGCGCTGTACTAACAGCGTAGTGGCGCATGCTCTGCCATCTTCCACAAAAACTAATTGGTAGAAATATTTAATTTTTCCGCTACTTAAATCTTTATATGTCAGCATTGTGACTAAACGCTCTTCATTTCTTTAATAGCCATAGTTAATAAGATATTGGCTTCGAAATAAGAGACTGCGCTACATTAGGCAAAGTTTTGACTAAAAAATAGAGGCTGCTATGATATTCCGTTTGGTGAGTGTTGCACCATATGTTGCTGCGGATGAAGCTTTCCTAATGGATTGAATTTTATTTTCGACTTGGAGGAGATCTTTACCTTTCACTCATACCGGTAAACTTTATTTTATTTAGCTCATCATTTCCGATGGCGATAAGGCCAGAATGAATCATTGCGTATCTCATACACGGTTAGACATATTAAAATGATATTTTGACAAATGATAGGCAAAGAGGTCAGTATTTTGCCATATGGTTACAACACAAAACTTCATAAACTGTCACGTTATACATGGAAATATGTAGTTGTAGAATTAAAAAGAGTAAAGTTAGTGATTTATTATTCGATTTGCAGACATTCCTTCGTCTCTAACAAATATTTATTCTTTGCTTCTTGTCCAATGTGTTTCAGAGCCACTACTCCGTTTCCAAAACCTAATAGCCGTTACATTTTTTTCAGTTTAACGCCTAGCAGTAACAGAACGGAAGTTACTAGATCTAATGAGGATTTTATGTGAGAATAGGGTAAGGTGGTACAAATTCGATATAGGTACAATTCCGATCAACATAAGGTTTCGCGCCATTTGTCAGTCTCGTAGTGTTGGTAGCACTTGCCTTAGTGTGGCGTCGTAGTGTAGCAGGTTTCTACAGCTCCTCCTGTGTTTTCCAAGAATACACCACTTTGTACTACGGAGATATAAATTTTTTCCTGTTAAGAGGTAAGTGAAGCTACTTAGTCTAACGCGCTCTTATAAATTTTCTAGTTTCCACGCGCTTGCAAATTCTATATTAGTAAGGTTAGAAACTTGTTTTCCATTCGGGCGTGTTCAGAGGCACCTACAGATAAAGCCTCTGTGACATGTGCTGCCATTTCTTGGCAGAATTCACTGCTATTTACTCGTGAATTCACTCACGCACGTAGTAAATTTTCGATCAGAAAAATGGTACAATTTCGATCAATGCAGTTTTTCAGTTTAGTCCGTCACGATATGTTACCATAGACACATTATACACAATTATTGCAAATAAATTCTGTATATTTAAAGATTTTCCTACGCGATTTTTAAGGCCACCTCTTATTTTCTAGATGCCACGAAAACGAGCAGAAAAGAAAATCTACAATAAATGGAGTTCAGCTGCGACACTTCAACAAATACAAAACAATGGGTAGCCCTATTACAGTTCTTATTGTTGACAACCATGGCAGCCACACCAGCTTAGATGCTGTAGAATATTGTCGGGAAAATGGGATAAAACTTTTGGGTTTGCCTCCGCACAGTACACATGTACTGCAACCATTAGATAGAACTTTCTTCAAGTCCCTAAAGGCTCAATATCACAGAAATGAAACTAACTGGATTCATCGCAATCCCAATGAAAACATTACAAAACAACGATTATGTAGTATTTTCTGTGATGCCTGGGGCAAAGCTGCGCCCATTAGGTGCGCATTCAAAGGGTTCCACTGTACAGGAATAATGCCCTTTTGCAAAGACATTGTTCCCGAGGAGAAATTTGTACCTTCAACGTTATTCGAGGCTCCTCCTCCAGTCTCCACCAGTAAGGCTACTAACAGCATTATTTGAGAAGAACCCTCATCGTCAAAAGATGTAACTGAAGAACACGGCAAATCCGTAACGCCAGGGTCCAGTACAATTTCTCAGCACGATGCTGTCAGGGACATTTTGCCAAGTCCAGAGAAAAAATTATCGTCTCGGAAGAGCAAAACACAGACATCAGCTAGACTCACTTCAGTTGAAAACCTGGATAACCCCCGCAGCAAGAGGAAACCTTTTGAACAGGACACAAGGAAAACAATGAACAAATGCAACAAGAACAATAAACGGAAATGTACGTCTGTGGGTAATGATGAAAGAAGTTTACCGAGCTTCAATTCGCCAGCAAACTACGAAAATAATTGTGGATTTTGTTTGTTGAATTATTATAGTGCAGAATCAGTAGCTAAGGGTGACTGGATTCGCTGCCAAAAATGCAATGTTTGGTACCACGAAGTATGCGTTGGTGCCCGCGGGAAAAAGTACTTTATATGTGGAAGATGCAAGTGATCAAAATTGTACCAGGAAGTGATCACAATTGTACCTAGTGTGGTACATTTTCGATCGATTCTTCTTAATTCTGTAATCTCTTTTTGTGTTTATACCAACTTTTGTAATTGTATAATATTTGTGTTACATATTCATTAAAAATCCAAGAACAAATTCCATAGTTAACATTATTTCTTTTCTCAATATACTTCCAGTTACAAGAACAAGTGTCCGAAATGATCGCAATTGTACCACCTTACCCTACTTGAAAATGACAGATAGCAAGGATCTCTTCACCAACTAACGAACTGACTTGTTCTCATTTCCTCACATAATAAAGCACTCTGAATTGAGATATTTAAATTATCCTTTTCATATAACTGGAAAACTGAAATTGCATATTACATAGAGACATAGCACTTTTGTAGGGTGCAACTATTAAATTTAATGGGTTACAATAAGTCAGTGCCAGTATCTTCAAGTATAGATGTTATGCAGTAACAACATGTGCCTAATTATTAGGAGCTCTAATACGGAAGACGTTTTACTACTAGACGGGCGGGTGGATCCCAGTGCGTTACATTTAACTGACATTATCTCAAGTTATACCTTTCTCACAGAGTTGCTGTTTGGAGAGGATGAAAATTTGATGTATTTTGAACATTTCATTCGTTTAGTGTCTTCTCCTAACTTCAACAGAAAAAAGTTCCTCGAATATCGAAAATTCCGTAACGTCGCCAGAATGTGCATGGTCGTAAACTGTCAGTATATGCTATTTATAAATTATTGCTATAAATAAAACGAAAAAGGAAATGTAGTGTAGTTCTTAAGGAAGACATTGATGAAAATTCCGCGTTCATACAGTGAGTAGTTTGGGAGTATGAGCGAGTTGAATAAAATGCGAGGTAACGGGTGAGCTCGTCCGGAACGTGGCAACTCCTACACCTTGGGGAAAAAATGGCGGACAGTGCAGATCGGGTTTATAGGAGCCTTACTGTTGGCGCGTTTACTCGTCATGCTGCCTTCCGCTCCCTGAGTGCTGACGACGAGTTTAGTCGCGGTTGCCAGCTTTCCTCTCATCGCTGTTGACGAGTTAAGTCGCACGGGTTTTCCGGTCCCTGAGCGCTGATGACGAGTATAGACGTGCCGCTCCCTGGGTGCTGTTGACGAGGTAAGTCGCATTGCGGCTTTGCCGCCCCATGTCTCCGTAGCTTTCCATCTGTGGCCAGTAGCTTGTCGTCCGATTCTTCCTCTGCCATGAACCTAGACCTTACACTACAGTACACAATTCATCGGAATTTATATCGGTGTTCTTTGCGTCCTGTATTTTACAAAGAAAATGGCAAGACGTCACAGTCATAGTTGCAATATATTAACACGAATTATTTACAGACGAATGGAAAAAAAAACTTGTGGAATCCAACTTTGGGGAAGATTAGTTTGGATTTAGAAGAAATGTAGGAACACAGGAAGCAAAACGCACATTACGACTTATCTTAGAAGGTATGCTAGGGAAAGGCAAACCTACATTTTTAGCATTTGCAGATTTGGAGAAAGCTTTTGACAATGTCGACTGGAATAAACTCTTTCAAATTCTGAAGGTAACAGGGGTAAAATTTGCGGAGCGAAGAGTTATATTTAACTTATACACAAACCAGACAGCGGTTATTAGAGTCGAAGGGCGTAAAAGGGACGCAGAGGTTGGGAAGGGAGTAAGACAGGGTTGTGGCCTTTCCTCAATGTTGTTCAATCATGGAGGTCCATGGAGTCATGGAGGTCCTTGGAGTCATGGAGGTTCTTACGATAAGCGACAGTGATATTGACGAAAGTGATGGCTCTTCCATAGAATCGGAAAACAGTAGTAATAAACCGTCCAAGCAGAGTTGTCAGTGCAGTCTCGTGTTTCAGCAACAAACGTTAGTTTTTCTGAATCTAAAGGATCGGAAAGTGATAGTGAAATGCTTCCTGCCGGCCGCGGTGGCCGAGGGGACTGAGGCGCTTCAGTCACGGTCCGCACGGCCACTACGGTCGGGGGTTCGAATCCCCCCTCGAGCATGGATATTTGTGCCGTCCTAGTTCGTAAGTAGTTCATAAGTAGTTTGTAAGTTTAGGGACTGATGACCCTGTAGTTAAGTCCCATAAGCTTTACAAACATTTGAACATTTTGAAATGCTTCCGAAGAAATCACGTCTCAGCGATAAATTCGCTTGGAAAGACAATGATTTTCGGCCAGAATCTGAAAGTGATAGTGAAATGTTTCCGAAGAAATCACGTCTCAGCGATAAATTCGCCTGGAAAGACATTGATCTTCGGTCAGTAAATCACGCATTTGATGATGCGCTATCGGGTCATGTGCGTCAAATACGGAAAGAGCAAAGTAATCTGTCAGGTTTCATGTTATTCTTTACAGGAAATCTGATGAAATATATATCTGACGAAAGAAATCGGTTTTATTTACTCACAAAAGAGAATACTTTACAATCAGTGCATTCTCGACTATCAAAGTTGAAAGCTACTGGATATGAAGAAATGTATTGTTTCATAGCTGTTTCTTTCCTGATACCCCACGTCAAAAAAATGAAAATAAGCGAATACTGGACAAAATTCAAATGTTCAAATGTTTGTATAGTGTATGGGACTTAACTATGGGGTCATCAGTTCCTAAACTTGCAAACTACTTATGAACTAACTAAGACTAAGGACGGCACAAATATCCATGCCCCGGGGGGAAGAATACTGGACAAAAAAAATGTTCAAATGTTTGCATAGCTTATGGGACTTAACTATGGGGTCATCAGTCCCTAAACTTACAAACTACTTATGAACTAGCTAACACTAAGGAGGGCACAAATATCCATGCCTGAGGGTGGGGTGGTGGGGATTCGGGGGATTCGAACCCCCGACTGTAGTGGAAGTGCAGACCGTGACTGGCGCGCCTCAGTGCCCTCGGCCACCGCGGCCGGAAATACTGGACCAGAGATGTTATTCTGAATACTCCAGCTTTGAGTGAACTCACGTCAAGTGACCGATTTTCGTTACTGCTGAGAATGTTACATTTCAGTGACTACTCTGCCAATACTGCAGGAGACAGATTGTTCGAAATTAGGAACATAGTCGATAAAGTGCTACAAGCTTTCGGTCGTGCATTTAATCTACTTCAGAGACTCTGCATTGAAGAAAGTTTGTTATTATTCAAAGGACGCTTATCCTTCAGACAATTCATTCCTTTGAAACGGAGTAGATTTGTGTTATGTGATTGTAAGACTCGCTATATCTTAGATTTCGTTGTTTATATTGGAATATCAGCAGTAATTTCCATAATTTAGGGAAAAGTGGTGACAGTCTCGCTACAAGTCTGAAGCTCTATTTAGAACGTGGACGTACCCTCTATGTCGATAATTGGTACACAAGCCCAGACCTGTTATCGTGGCTTCACAGTCGTGGGAAAAAAGCATGTGGTACTGTCCGTAAGAAGAGACAAACATGCCTAAACTTCAAAAGAAACTGAAGCGAGGAGATATTCAATTTATGTGTATTAATACAATATTTGCTATAAATAGTGTGACAAAAGGAAAGTGTAGATGTGCAACACATGTAACACCACAAGAATGGTTGAAAGGAGAAAGACTGACCGGAATAGGCCTACTGTAGAGAAAATGAAGAAACCGCAAAATATTGTACATTATAACTTGAATATGGAAGCTGTTGACCGTTCAGTTATAATGCTTAGCTGTGTTGAATGTATACGAAAAACAATGAAGCCGTATAGTAAGTTCTTTTTCCGTGTTCTGTATCTGTGTGTTTTCAATTCTCATCTACTGACGTGTATTTTCATAGAAGCATGAAGGTCTTGGTAGGTCTGCACACACAAGTCACCTGATTCCCGTAAATTCAGAGGGGGTGGGGGGAGTTATGAGCTCTGAAGCTACTTTTAATTAAATCTCAGATTTTTTTTCGAATGTTCGCTGATTTTCGACGAGAATGTTCTCTTGTGGTCGGTGCTCATAGACTGAAGGAACTCCGCACGTTCCACGGTCGTCAAGGACAAATACTGCCTCGGAATATTACTTTACTGCTCCGCTGGTTGTCTCGCGGTTGCTCAATACGCCACACCTGTCGGATGTGACATCACAACTGCCGGTAATAAATAGAGCAGCTTTTACTATGACCTTGTCATAAAGGAACGTGTTACCCAGTGTTATGCTTGCGTCGGCAGAATTACAGATCTTACCGATACGAAAAGCGTTTCAAATAGGGTAGTCAGTGTAATCAATTATCGCTGAGATTTCAAACTTTCTTCACGCAAATACAGATTTTAGCTAGTAACTAGGCATTATCTGTGCATTCATTACAAACAAATAAGTTAAGAATTCCGTTACACGCCTCTGAACTGTCAATGGCAGTTTTTTAAGATTATACACGGACAAACGAGTCCGTTTTTAGGAACTAGTTCATCTATATCTACATAAATACTCTTCACGGCACAGTGAAATGCATCGCAGAGGGTTCATCCAACCGTTTGTATAATATCTCTTTACAGTTCCATTCTGTAATAGCTCGCGGGGAAAAAGGAACAACTAAATATTTGAGTTTTCCATCTGATTTGTCTTATTTTATTAGGATGATCTTGTGTCTGCAGGTGGGTACTAACAAAATATGTTGGCATTCGGAAGATAAAGTTGGCGAAAGATATTTCGCAAATAGATCTCCCCGCAATGAGCAATGCCTTTCTTTTAATGATCTTCTCCCCACTGATGATCGTTTCTTTCTACTAGTTCACCGTTCCTTTTTTTATCGAATTATAATCGAATAAAATATAATTAAAATACTTAGAAACTGACTAGTTCGTTTATAAAAGCTGAAGAATAATTTCTGAGATAAAAAGGAAGTTCTATTGCAGTGTACGTCTTTCGAAATAAAAATTCCTTTTCGTATTCAACCGATATGACGTACTACTATTTCTTTTAATTTTTTTACGTAACAAACTTAACAAGTAGGTTGGACAATGATGCGGTCAACTGTAACGAATCAGCTAGGGAGGAAAGGAAAAAAATCTATTTATTTCAACATTCTTCAACAAAAATTTAGGGAAATGTTTAAAAGTTACTAGTAAAACTCAAGGTCGGCGCTAGGAATTATGGGTCCTGGGTAAGTGATCTTGGGCCCCTTCCCAAAATATTTCATTTTAAACTTTCGTTTTTTGGATAAAGTCAATAAATTTTAACGGAAAAACTCAAACAACGCCTTTTATAAGAAATTTTTTAAACAGTTTACATACATTCAATACTATACAAAATTATACCTTCTTCTAACTTTTTTACATGCGAACGTTTTTATAACTGCAGTATAATCTAATGAACGGGCTAATTCTGACTCTATTGAGATCACGGCTAATCCAACAAGGCGCTCTTGCCCCTTTGTAGTTCTAAAACAATTCTTGACTCTCTCAAGAATTCTGAATGACCGCTCTGCTTGGGCATCAATAACAGACAAAGTGCAGAAAGTCCGTAAGGCTACCATTATATTTGGAAAGATGTTATTGGAAAGATATTATTCTTTCAAATCCTGCTTATTGACGTCAACGCTGTAAAATGATATCATATTTTCTACACGCTCTGAGAATGTAGAATCATCTAGGCTTACGTAGTTCCACAAGAAGCCAAATGTGTCCATGTTGTCTATGGCAGCATACCTTATTGTTAAGTTTCCCACAACTGTATCTAGAATAACACTGAAAACATTTAATTTAAAACAGTCCACTTGGCTCAGGTTTAAATCTTCTACTGGTGTCTCATCTGTGAAGCATTTTCTTTTGCCTTTCCGTATCTCAGTGCCGCGAATCGTTACACTCAAGTTAGGTGATATACCAATATTTTCTGCTACCTTGCAACGTTCTGCGTAAATAGTATCCCAACTATTTCTCAATTTATTTAATTCTTTCACTAGACTCTTCGAATTGGTACTTTCAACGTCTATTGTAGCTTCCCTTACTTACGCTACGTAAATTTATAGCAGCTAGTACTTTGTACCACACTGAAGACATCAAGACACACTGAAATGATTTTAAATACTCCTGAATGCCCTTTAGTTCAGTACGTGCCTCTGCAGTCATATTTAAGTTAAAATCAAGTTCACCAGCCTTTTGTAATCCTGGCAAATGCTTAGCAAATGGACGCACTGCATCTATCCTCGCAGACCATTTTGTTCCCGACAGCCCGTGAAGGGACGATCCAATATTTTCCTTTAAAACTTTGGGGACTGGAATGAAAAAGAAATATAGGTTTCCGAAATGATTCCGAAAAAAGTTACTGCACCCGCGCAACTCTCCGCAGCATGGACGCCACACAGATTTAATGAATAAGCACCGCAAGGAGAAAAAATGCCAACGGGTTTTCTTTTAATATATGCGCTTGAGCTCCCTGATGGATGCCACTCATATTGGTCCCGTTGTCGTAACCCTGCCCACGACACTCTGAAAGCTGTAAGCCATAACGTTGAAGCTCATCGCAAATCATTTTAGCGATTGACTGACCTGTCTTGTTGAAATACTCAACGAAGTCGAGAAAACGCTCTCTAATTCTGCATTGATTTTGTTCCTCAAGGGAAACGTAACGCAGTATAAAAACATGTTGCTCTGTTTGGGCTTCATCGGCAGTCGCATCTACTATAACAGAGAAGTATTTATTACGTTTCAACTCTGTTAAAATAGTTTGGCGAACAAAGTCTTCAGCTATTTCAATACATTCGTTCTGAACACCGTGTGACAGATAATGAAGCAAGCGATTTTCTCATTGTTGGCGAAGCTTCAAGTTTTCTGAAATGCTCTTTCATAACTGGATCAAAATTCGCTGAAAACTCTAAGAGGCCCAAAAAATTGCCATTCCGACGATCTCCAACTAAGTCATTTTCACCT
Organism: Locusta migratoria; assembly: GCA_026315105.1. Classification (NCBI taxonomy): domain Eukaryota; kingdom Metazoa; phylum Arthropoda; class Insecta; order Orthoptera; family Acrididae; genus Locusta; species Locusta migratoria. The sequence continues at coordinate 662,093,463 of CM048746.1, forward strand.
CTCACAGTTATACATCTTTCCGCGAGGAAAAGAATCGCTTCGATTACGCGATGCAGTACTTCAATCCAGTACTGCTCTTGTGGGACTGATGACCTAGCTGTTTAGTCCCCTAAAAACCACCACCACCACCACCACCACCACCAACAACAACAACAACAACAACAAATGCTCTTGTCGTAAAATGTCTGGGTCTAAAAGTTTTGCTATGGCCGAACTACTATTTAGCGCATTTTCTAATTTGCGCCATTCTAAGTAACACGTTTTGTGATCAGCGCTGCTTTCATGCTCACTCACTTTTTGTTTTTGCTTTTTTCAGCCTCTTGATAAACCCCAGCCATTGCCTGGAGCCAAATCAGACTTAGAGACATCCGTGCGTCGCGAAAATAATCGGCAAGCAAAGCAGTACAGTGCTTCCTTTTGGAAGTTTCCCCATTTTTTAAGATTCTCTCAAACACTTAAAGGGAAAGGTTGTTTACTTTTTCGGTGTTTGCACAGGTCCTCGCCTAACCGCTTCTGCTGCCTCTAAACTGCTGAAGTGCTTTTCTTCACTCCACAGACCGATATCGAAATCTGAAAGCTTCTCATTCCCTGTCGATGTAGCCGTTAAAACAAATTCAGTTTCTGCAATGATTTCGTCACTGTCACTGTCACTGGCTCTAATACTATGACTATTAGTTTGAAGTTTTAGTGTGCACTCCTCCTGAACGCAGATGCTACCCATACTGTCGTCTCTCTCTTGATCGACGTGATCCCACCTCTGCACAGCCGATGCCACAGATGCTTGTAAACGTCTTTCTTGCCTACCAACATCTGCAAAATTATGAAAAATTGTACTAATTTTTGGAAGAGAGGGTCGTTTTTATGTACCTAAGCTGTCGTAGCGAGACTGGACAACGAAAGTCCCAAAGTTACCAAAATTAAACGAAAAGTATATTTGTTCGGGAAAGCAGATAAAAATAAAATACATTGCTTCTTGAAAAACAGCTTCCACTTGTTTCTAACACTAAACGTAGGTGTAGACCAAATGTGGTTCAAATTCAAAGAAGTGGTATCGACAGCAATTGACAGTTTTATACCAAAAAACTTAATAAAAGAAGGAGGCAATCCCCAGGCAAAGGAAAAGGCATACTACATCTAAACGAACACAAAATCCCCAGAATTGGCGATCCTACACAGAAGCTCGAAATTTAGCGAGGATTTCAATGCGAGATACCTACAATACTTACCACAAAGAAACTCTTTCTCGAAATTTGACGGAAAACCCAAAGAGATTATGGTCATATGTTAAATATACTAGGGGCAAACACAAACAATACCCTCACTACGTGATAGTAATGGCGATCCTGCCGATGACAGCGCTACTAAAGCAGAGTTACTAAACATAGCTTTTAGAAACTCATTCACCAAAGAAGACGAAACCAATATTCCAGATTTCGAATTACAAACAGAGGCCGTAATGAGTAACATAGAAGTAGATATCATCGGAGTAGTGCAGCAACTAAAATCACTTAACAAGAACAAGTCTTCTGGTCCGGATTGTATACCCATTAGATTTCTATCTCATTATGCTGAAGCGATAGCTCCTTACTTAGAACCCATATACAACCGCTCTCTCATAGAAGGATCTGTACCAAAAGATTGGAAAGTTGCACAAATCACACCTATATTCAAGAAAGGCAATAGGAGTAAACCACTAAACTATAGGTCTATTTCATTAACGTCAATTTGCAGCAGCGATTTGGAACACATCCAGTGTTCAGATATTATTAATTATCTCGAACAGGACGATCTATAGACCCAAGATCAAAACGGATTTACAAAATATCGTTCATGCGAAACACAAGTAGCTCTCTATTGACACGAACTGATGGGTGCTATCGACAAGGGTTCGCAAATGGATTCCGTATTTCTTGATTTCAAATTTGCGATTGGGTAGGGGATTTCCTGTCAGAGAGGACACAGTTCGTAGTGATCGATGGTAAGGAATCGACTAAACCAGAGGTGATATCGGGCGTTCCACAGGGTAGTGTTATTGGTCCTCTGCTGTTCCTTATGAACCTGAACGATTTAGGGGAAAATCTAAGTAGCTCTCTTAGGTTGTTTGCAGATGACGCCGTCATTGCCCGTCTAGTAAAATCATCTGAAGATCAAAACCAACTGCAGAACGATCTGAATAAGATATCAGTATGGTGTAAAAATTGGCAATTGACTCTAAATAATGAGAAGTCGTCCACGTAAGTACGAAAAGAAATACGCTAAACTTTGTTTACAAGATAAATCAATCAAAAGTGAAGGCCGTAAACTCCACAAAATACCTAGGAATTACTATTTCTTCAGACTTAAATTGGAAAGAATACGTAGATAATGTCGAGGGAAAGGCGAAACAGAGACTGCATTTTATCGGCAGAACCCTTAAAACATGCAACAGAACTACAAAAGAAACTGCATACACTACGCTTGTCCGTCAATTTTTCGAGTATTGCTGCCCAGTGTGGGATCCTTATCAGGTGGGTTTGACGGATGACATCGAAAGAGTCCAAAGAAGGGCAGCTCGTTTCGTATTGTCACGATACAGGGGAGACAGCGTTACAGAAATGATACAGGATCTGGGATGTGAATCATTACAACAACGGCGCTTATCACTGCGGCGTGGGCTACTTACGAAACTCCAGTTGCCAACATTCTCCGCCGAATGCGAAAATGTATTGTTGATTTTGTGTCCCAGTCGTTCAGTGGTGGCCACGAGCGGAAAGTAGGTGGCGCGCACTTTGGACTTGTGCGACACCACAGTTGACTCTCAATTACACAGGTAGAAATGATCATCAGAATAAAATAGGAGAAATCAGAGCTCGAACGGAGAGTTTCAGGTGTTCTTTCTTCCCGCGCGATATCCGAGAATGGAATGGGAGATAAATAGTATAATGGTGGTTCGATGAACCCTCTGTTAGGCACTTAAATGTGATTTGCAGAGAATCCCATGTAGATGTAGATGTAGATTAAACGACAACAAGCTAACCTTTGAGCGGGCGCGCTGTTGTAAAAAGCACAGCAGAGGTAATAAAAAGTTAACTACATTTATTCATTTTTTTTGAGTATGTGAAGATTAAACGTTATTTTAGTTATACTGGCACGCGAATTTAATCGGTTCTTTTGATGTTTCGTTTCAGTTCTAAAGGGCCCCACACACGTGCGACGGATCGCTGTCCATCGCGTGGGCTACCGGTTGCTTCCTAGTTGTACGTGTGTGGGCAAATAACAGTGATCGGTTGCTGATCGCCGATCGCATGGAAATCCCAGGCAATGTCATGAATTGCGTCCCATTCGTGATTGCAATATGGCTGCCTGGCTGGTTATCAGCTGTATGCGGCAATTTGGATGCGACTCGTATCTGCAATTATTAAGTATGGCTGCGCAGTTTTCTTGTCCGATGTTAATGAAATTTCAATAGGTAATAGGCACATATATTGACAGTGGAAATGTCAAATTACAGAATTTTTCAGTTAATAAAAAAAAGAAAGTTCTTGTGATTTTTCTAAAGTTACCTTTTCTCAGCCCAGGATAAACATATAACAGAAAGGGTGGGTTTCTTCTGTGGTTTTAAGAAGCTGCAATTACTGTGACCATACAGTGTTACATGGATTTTATAAAGAGTAACTTGCTGAAAACCCGGCGTTGCCCGGGTATTTATGTATTTATTCCTGCCATTTTTCAGGTTTATATTCGTTTGTATAACGCCTGTATGTGTGTAAAATCTCTTGGGAATACAATTTGTAGTAAAGAAGTAATAGATTAAAACTTGGTGCATGATGGGGCGTTTTTACATGAACGATACTGATTATGTGCATATCTCATGAAATATTTATCGTACTGTGATACAATTTAGGAGGTACATTCAACTATAAGTGTGTATACTGATTGTAAAATTTCCTGCAGCTACAATTTGTAGTGTACAAATTATAAATTGTAACGTCATTCCGAATGCCATAGTTTTACTCCATAAACAGCGGAAAAGTAGTAAGCGAGAAACCTTTTTTCCTTTTATCATTTTGCTATGGTTGTCAGAGAAAAAGTTTAATAAATGTTTGAAATTATGTTCAAAATTTGTTGCTAGTCGGTAGGTACTCTCTTTCTCATAGAGCATATATTTAAAGTCTCGCCGCATTATGTGGCATTTTTTGCGATTTCTATTGGTTATGACGTAATATCTTTTGAACCATGTGTCGTATACGATTCTTAACCTTGCAGCAGTTGTTATCTCACGGTAAGATATGTTTGCACCAAATTTGCTTGAAATCGGTCCAGTGGTTTAGGAGAAAATGAGCAGCAGTTCTCCAGCGCATATCATTGTTTATGACGTCATATCTTGTGAACTATGTATCGTACGTGATTATTACACTTATGGCGACCGTCCTCATGAATTGAAGCTTACGTGTACAAAATTTTATAAAGATTGGGACAAAACTGCAGATTTGTATGCAACACTTACAAAGATACGGACACTCTGCTTTATATATTAGATATTGCATGTTGGACCGTGCGATTAGCAGTGGGGTTAGTAGAGGAATCAGTTGCTACGTTGCCACGACCAGGTGTATCGGTTACTGCTCGGAAGGAACGCGGGTTAGTTGCCTAACAGTGCGCGGCAACGTTGCACTAATTTCCACAATGGTGGTCACTGTCAATCGCGAGATCGCACACAACCAGTCTCAAATCCGTAAGACACTGTACAGTCACAGCAATTGAAGCTTCTTAAAACCACAAAAGAGCCATTCAAAGGAAACCCACCCTTTCCGTTATATTTTTATCCTGGGCTGAGAAGAAGTTACTTTACTAGAAGTTTTTATTGATTAACTGAAACATTCTGTAATTTGAGATTTCCATTGTCAATATATGTTCCTCTTGCCTATTAGAATTTCACTAACATCGGACAAATAGCTTTCAGGCTATACAATTCTGAAGTCAAAAGTTCTTAGCAAAGATGTTGAAAACTGCCGAAGCGATGGCTCCTTACTTAATAGTCATATACAACCGCTCTCTTAAAGAAGGATATGTACCAGACGATTGGAAAGTTGCACAGGTCACACCTGTATTCAAAAAAGACAGTAGGAGTAACCCACTAAAATACAGGCTTATTTCATTGACGTCAATCTGCAGCAGGGTTTTGGAACATACCCTGTATTCAAATATTATGAATTATCTCTAACAGAATGATCTATTGACCCAAGGTCAACACGAATTTAAAAAATATCGTTCATGCAAAACACAACTAGCTCTTTACTCACAGAACTGATGAGTGCTATCGACAAGGATTTTCAAATTGATTCCCTATTTCTTGACTTCTAGAAGGCTTTTGACACCGTACCTCACAAACGGCTTTTAATCAAATTGAGTGGTTATGGTATATCGCCCGAAATTTGCGACTGGGTAGGGAATTTCCAGTCAGAGAGGACACAGTTTCTAGTAATCGATTGTAAGGCATCGACTAAAACAGAGGTGATATCGGGCGTTCCACAGGGTAGTGTTATTGGTACTCTGCTGTTCCTTATTTACATAAACGTTTTGGTAGAAAATCTAAGCAGCTTTGAATGTTTTCAGATCACGCCGTCATTTACCTTTTAGTTAAATCATCTGAAGATCAAAACCAGCTGCAGGACGATCTAAATAAGATATCACTATGGTGTAAAAATTGGCAACTGACTCTAAATAGTGAGAAGTGTGAAGTCGTCCACATGAGTACGAAAATGATTCCGATAAACTTTGTTTACAAGATAAATTAATCAAAAGGCCGTAAACTCCACAAAATACCTAGAATTTACTATTACGTCAGACATAAACTGGAAAGAACACGTAGATAATGTCGTGGGAAAGGCGAACCAGAGACTGCGTTTTATTGGCAGAACCCTTACAAAATGCAACAGAACTACTAAAGAAACTGCATACACTAAGCTTGTCCGTCATTTTTTGGAATATTGCTGTCCATTGTGGGATATTTATCAGGTGTGTTTGATGGAGGACATCGAAAGAGTCCAAAGAAGGGCAGATCAGTTTGTATTGCGACGATACAGGGGAGACAGCGTCACGGAAATGATACAGAATCTGGGATAGGAATCATTACAACAACGGTGCTTATCGCTGCGGCGTGGGCTACTTACGAAACTACAATTGCCAAGCTTCTCCTCCGAATGCGAAAATATATTGTTGACTCCCTTTTACATAGGTAGAAATGACCATCAGAATAAAATACCAGAAATCAGAGCTCGAACAGAGAGATTCGGGTGTTCTTTCTTCCCGCGCGCTATTCGAGAAGACTGTGAGGTAAAAAAGTTGGTTCGATGAACCCTCTGTCAGGCATTTAAATGTGATTTTCATAGTATACTATGTAGATGTAAATGTAGTGACGAAAGCAGATTGTACAGTAATGCAAGTACCTGCTACTTGCAGTATGACGTAGACATGGCGAGCGTTCTCTCGTAGAGTGCATTGGTCCAAGATATACTCGTCCCTCCACAGACATTACAGTTTCTGTACATGACAACTCTCCTTCAACTTTGGTGTTTGTAGAGGTACCGCTGAAAATGTTCAAATTTTGTAAATCTATCGGACCAAACTGCGTGGTCATCAGTCCGTAGCTTACAAACTACTTAAACCTAGGTAAACTAACGTAAGGACAAACACACACACCCATGCCCCAGGGAGGACTCGAACCTCCACGGCGAGCAACCGCGCGCTCCGCAGCGAGACGCTTTAGACCGCTCGGCTGCTCCACCAAGGCAGGTACCGCTGACAATTACTTGGTACCTGTAGAATGTTGTAAGCCGCGTTATTTTTTACATTCTTGCAACAGAAAGGAGACGTTTTGTTCCAACAGGATAGTAACCGCTAATACGCTGCGCTTGAAATTCACCGTGTTTTGAAAAACGTGGCGCAACAGCTCTGGTCAACACGATTTCTGGACTTGCATGCTGTGGGATGACATGCGACTCGTCAGACCAGACCACAACTCTTGCACAAGTACATAAACACTTTGCGCATGCATGGAAGAATGTACCCCTAAACAGAATTCACCATCTCTATGATCAAATGGATGCCAAAATCAGTGCCGCTGTTGACACTTATGGAAACTAAGTGAATTTTAATGTTTCAATCTGGATCGATACCTATTACCTCAGTACTACTTCAACTACCAATATGTAAATGTAGTTATACATTTTCAGTATTTCACAAATAAATACTTGAGCGAATTGTTAAAGCTTTGAGAGAGTGCACCAATTTTTATTCGCAGGTATGTTCGTCTCCCTTCACGTGTCCATAATCATTCCAACAATGTCGTTGGTGAAACTTTCACTCTGCAGAGGAGTGTGCGCTGATATGAAACTTCCTGGAAGATTAAAATTGTGTGCCGGAACCGGGACTCGAACCTGGGACCTTTGCCTTTCGCGGGCAAGTGCTCTACCGACTGAGCTATCCCGACACGACTCACGATGCCGTCTCACAACTTTACTTCCGCCAGTACCTCCCCTCCTACTTTCTAAGCTTCTCAGTAACTCTCCTGCGAACCTTGCAAGAGGTAGGTGGCGAGGTACTGGCGGAAGTAAAGTTGTGTGGCGGCATCGTGAGTCGTGTCGGGATAGCTCAGTCGGTAGAGCGCTTGCCCGCGAAAGGCAAAGGTCCCAGGTTCGAGTCCCGCTTCCGACACACAATTTTAATATGCCAGGAAGTTTCATATCGGCGCACACTCCGCTGCAGAGTGAAAGTTTCATTCTGGAAATATCCCGTAGGCTGTAGCTAAGCCATGTTTCCACCATATCCATTCTTCCTGGAGTGCTAGTCTTGCAAGGTTCGCAGGAGAGCTTCTGAGAAGTTTGGAAAGTAGGAGCCGAGGTACTGGTGGAAGTAAAGTTGTGAAGCGGCATCGTGAGTCGTGTCGGTATAGCTCAGTTATTAGAGAGCTTGCCCGCGAAAGGCCAAGGTCCGAGGTTCGAGTCCCGGTTCCGGCACACAATTTTAATCTGCCATGAAGTTTCAATCTCCTTGGTGTCTGCGGTTGTCAAAAGCCAACTTGTGTGACGAACTCGCTACCCATTCCCCTCCTTGCCCTGTTCTCGAATCTGTAGCGACCCTCTCGCGGGATGGACATCACATTTCATCTTTTTTTATCGCTCTCAAAACACAGTTCGGCTTCAGCTGCCAACGCGAACGGACCTGCCCGCTGCTGCTCCGTATACGTTAGCGCTCGCGCCGGTGTATTTGTTTACGTTCAGTGTTCCTGTCCCTTCTGTGTTCGTACACGTACTTGAAGTGCTGTATAGTGGTGTTTACGTGTTTCGTTTGTGAACGTCTCGTCATTTGGCGGGATTTCGGTGTTCACCGGGATTTCTATGCCGCTGAAGAAAATGGCTGATTCTGCACGAAAAAATAATCTGGTTTTCTCTTTCAAGAGGGAAACTCGTCCTGTTCAACCGTCTGCTCTGGAAGTACACGACTGGCTGTTTGAGGTACTGGGCATTAATTCTGATTCTGTACATACCACTCAATTAGACGCTGATCAATACTGTGTGTTTGTAAAGTTTTTTAGTCCGGTGACGGTCGACAAATTTCTGACAAAGTGGGGTAATGCTGTAGAATTTGAACATAGAGATGGATCTAAAAGTATAGTCTCAGTACGGAAAGCTGATATCACGTATAAAACTGTGAGGGTTTTAAATATCCCTATTGAAATTGATAATCTGTTGATTAAGGAAGCACTTTCAAAATATGGGGACGTTATTTCAATTGTGAATGAACGGTGGTCCAAGCAGTACAAACTGCAATGTTATAATGGAATACGATCTGTAGAAATGGAAGTTAAAGCTAATATTCCCTCTTATATTACCGTAGAAGGTTATAAAGCTCACATTGCGTATTCTGGACAAGAACAAACTTGTCAAATTTGTAACGAATCTGGACACTTCCGACAGGACTGCCCACGTCGTGCCGTTGTTTTGAGAACCAATTTAATACAGCGGCAACGACTCACACTCAGTAACATTATGACCTCTACTGAGCAACCCCCTCCTGTTAAGGTCGCCATGGAAGGTACTTCTGATGTGGTCACCATACCCGAAAAGGAGTTCCCACCCTTGAATCCAGTTACAAATAGCGGTTCTGCTGTGCGTGAAAGTGAGCAGCAACCCAAGAAAAGACCCCTAGAAAAAACGGAAGATCAATCTGATGAAGATTCCTCTCCTGTACATTCCGCCCGCAAGCAGAAGCCGTGCGAAGCGGAAGAGCTAGAGGGAACAGGGAACGTAGACATGAAAGAACTGCCTTCGGAGGACGAAACCACGCTACAATCTCAGTCAGACAAAGAACAAGAAGTAATGCAAGAGACGGAATCTGATAAAATAGTGCCTGACACGTCGGCGAACAAGTTGCTGCTCTCTGAGGAGCCGGACGTGTCTCAACACAAGCAGACCGAGGCAGCAGTCGACGAGCAACACGCCGCGTCAGACACACCGGTGCAGGTCGCGCAAGACCGACAACAGCAACGCGGAAGCGGACAACAGACTTCGCCTGATCGAAGTTCTAACACGGCAGACGAAAACAAGGAAAGTGAACAGGAAACCACGGCGACTCAGGACTTGCTGCGCCGCCGAGTCAAACCGCAACAAAATCTGAGAGTTACTCGGAAGCAAAGCAGACAACAGCCCGCCAGGGGCAATAAAAAGCCGCCAAATATCAAATATGAAATAGTCACTGAAGGGTCCTTGAAGGGAAATTCCAAAAATGTCTTACAAGGAACTTCCCCCTGTAATGAACGTACAGATATATGCCAGGGTTTGACATCGGAAGGCAACACTTAGCGGAAAAAAAGAGGGATTCAATCAGTTTTTTAACAAATATTTGCTGCATCTAAAAGACGTTCATGAAGTATCATAGCAATATGATGTTTTTTTTCTTTTTATATTTTCGTAAGTATTTTATTGCTGTTGTTGGCCATGGCATGCTTTATTCGGATAACGTCCCAACTTTGTCAATTAATTCATTATATAGTCTCAAAAAATGCTACAGGCCTATACAATAACGTCAATAAATATAAATAAGATTACGTCTAAAGTTAAAACCGAAGCTTTGAAACAATTTTTGTACGAATCAGCAACAGACATTGCTCTCTTGCAAGAGGTGCTAATGACAGATTTTACAATACCCGGATATGTTGTTCTAATTAATTCTGCACCTGAAATGAATGTTGGCACGGCAATTTTAATAAAAGACGGTATTCCTGTAAATGATGTAGAAATGCTTGAATCTGGAAGAGGAATAGGGGTGAGCATAATGGGTGTCACAATTATTAACCTTTACGCACCCTCTGGCAATACGCATAGTTCCGAAAGAGCAAAGTTTTTTAAAGAAGATATAATTTATCTACTTCGGAAGGACCCTCAAAAACTTATACTATCGGGTGATTTTAATTGTGTTCTGAACCGAAAAGACCAGTTTCCCAATTTTAATTATTCAAACGAGCTGAACCGTCTTGTCAGAAAACTGAAACTGAGGGACGTTTGGGAAATTAAGTATCCGACACTGGTCCAGTTCACCTATATTACCAGTACATCCTCCAGTAGAATTGATAGGATCTATGTGTCGGACAACCTAGCGACCAATGTACTTAAAGCGGAAACAATTCCTGCAAGCTTTTCAGATCACAGCAGCATTTCTACCTGTATCAATTTAGATCAACAACCAACACGTTGGTACAGGGGCCAATGGTGTTTGAACGCTGCTGTTTTAATGGACAAGGAATTAGAAGAAGAACTTAATCGTGCGTGGGAACTGTGTCTATGCTCAGTTAACAGCTATAATAGTGCTTTAGAGTGGTGGACCACTAGAGCGAAGCCAAAGTTACGTAAAGTAATTATTTGTTATAGCATAGAGCGCTCTCGGGCAATCAAACAGTCAATGGAATTCTATTACAGTGTATTAAGAGGGTTATATGATCAGGTAGACGGAATTACGACTCGACTGCAAGATATTAAAAAGATAAAAGCAAAGTTAATAGCATTGAAGAGACAACAATTAGAAGGACTTAAGCTTAAATCTAAAGCAAAATCAGTCAGTGAGGACGAATCTGCGGCTTTGTATCACTTAATAAAACACAACAAAAACCGCCGAAGGACTTTCATGGATGAGCTCAAGCTGGTAGATGGTACTGTCCTCACCAAACAAAATGAAATAATTCGTGAAATACATAGGTACTACAGAGAAATATATGAATCATGTGACTCTAATGAAGACTATTATGATGAACTGTTTGAAAACGTGACTTCTAAAATAACTAGAGAAGACAATGAACAGTTGTCTTCAGCCTTTACTAATCAAGAAGTACTGGAAATTATACGCAGTTCTCCCACTAAGAAGTCACCAGGACCCGATGGTTTACCCATCGAGTTTTATAAAAGGTACTGGGATTTGATAGGAGATAAGATGACAGAAATTGTGAATGAAGTGTTTCAGGGTAAACGTGTCCCCTCAGAATTGAAAGAATGTAAAATTGTTCTGATCCCAAAAAACAAAGGATGCAAGAAAATCAACAATCTTCGACCAACGTATCGTACCACTAACTGAGAAAATTATCTGTCATTATCAGACTTGTGCCTATGGAAGGACGATACTCCAAACTGCTGCGCAATATAGGGACATTATTGCTTTAACATCTGTTAGCAATATTCACTGCGGTCTCCTCTTCGTCGATTTTTATAAAGCTTTCGACCAGGTCGAACACAAGTATCTTCTAGAAACCATGAAACGAATGGGATTTCTTCCAGGAACTATAAACATCGTCAAAAATGCCGCACTGGGGATCTCGGCTAAAGTTTCTGTTAACGGTCAACTGACGAAACAGATACAAATTAAACGAGAAGTACCCCAGGGAAGTCCTCTATCGATGTTACTTTTTGTAATATCACTGGAACCATTATTAAGGCAACTGCAAGCTAAACTGACAGGTCTTACAATCTATGAAAGGAAAATAGTGGTTGGCGCCAACGCTGATGATGTAGGGATAATAGTAAGGAACAGAGAAGACGTGATGGCTCTAGAGAGACAACTAAATAAATATTGTCTAGCATCAGGAGCAAAAATGAACGAAAATAAAAGTACATTTTTAAGTATACGAGGATTGCAAGACATCAGGGTCGACTGGGCTAAAAACGTCGTGGAACATAAAGCTCTTGGAACTATTCTGACAACCGTCCCCTTACAGATGATGGCAAAAAATTGGAGGGATGTAGCGCAAAAAATCAAGGGAGCACTGCTTGAAAATAACTACCTAAGTTTGGATCAGTACCAGAGGGTTAAGTATGTAAATACGTACATCCTGTCAAAAGCATATTACATAGCACAGTTATTTCCAATCCCTAAACTGATAGCGAAGACAATAACGTCAAAGACGACATCATTTATATGGAAGGGTGAACTATTCAGAGTAGACTCTACAACTGTAACGCTAGACCCCACACACGGCGGACTGTGTTTGACTAATATAAGAAATAAAGCAACTGCGCTATATATTAAACGAATGACCAACCACATACACAGCAACCCTGACAGCCTTACTACGAAGCTGTTCGAAGTAGTCAAACCAGAAAGTACAGATTCACCGATAAATGTCCAAACAATAAGTTTTCAGTTAAAACATATCCGGGAGTACTATCTTGAGAGAAGTTATCTGAGCGAACGACTAAAAAATTACAAGAACTTAACTGCAAGAGACATTTTGGAATAGAGAAGAAAACACGAAGGAAGGAATAAAATAGAATCGAAGTACATTGGAGTCAACTGGGAAGCAGTGTGGCAGAATATTAACAGCTGCGTACTTCCTTCGAACGTTAAGTCAGCGCTATACAAAACGATAAACAACATCGTAAGCACCAATGAGAGGCTTTATGCAATTGGACTGAGTGACACAGAACGATGCCTCACCTGTAATCTAGTGGACACTATTCCACACAGATTCACGTGCGGAAACCGCGACCATCACTGGAAGTGGATTAGGCGACAGATAGCGCTTGTAACCAGGACCTCACCGGATTGTATAGAAACAAAACTATTGTATAGACCAGACAAAAAATACTATCCGCAATGGAAAAACAATACTGTGATGTGGCTACTTGGGCATTATACCAGTTACGTCGTTAATAAAATCGGTAGTGACAACCTTATAGAGTTTATGACATATATGGAAACGGAGTATGCGAGAACATGGAATTACGGGGATCATAAGAAGAAGTTTGAGAACGCACTTAAGATAATCTTTAAAAAGACAGGGATAGGCTAGAACTTCTGCACTGAAAGAAGACGCAATTCTGCGACCTTTGCTCGTCGGCTGCTCACATACCATCATTTGGGTGCAAATGAGACACATATCAACGTCATTTTATGTCTATATATTCAATCACTTGTACTTACGCTTTAGTTTCTTACTTTGAAAGAATATACATATAATGTATACATGAAGACATTTTAGTTTAAATGTGGAAATAATTTCACATTAAAGAACTAAACGGCCAATCAGTTCATTACTGATGAATTTACAGAAAGAGAATATTATTTTTGTCGACATTACTTACATAGGAATCGGTTCATCAAAGAATAATTTTAACAACAAGTTCTTAAGTTTTGGGCAAGTCGTTGGACTAAGACGCTAAAGGTCGGTGGTTCCGAACCCGCCACTACCTAATTTTTAAGAATCCACCGTGATTTTTTATAATGAATCCAATTTTCAACCACTTCACCCTCAGTGGAATGCGTCCATGTAATGTAGCCGTGTGTCACTGTTAGCGTGTTTGCTCGCGGTCCAATACAGATGTAATTAAAAAAAAAAAAAAGTTAGTAGAGCGCTTGCCCGCGAAAGGCCAAGGTCCGAGGTTCGAGTCCCGGTTCCGGCACACAATTTTAATCTGCCAGGAAGTTTCAATCTCCTTGGTGTCTGCGGTTGTCAAAAGCCAACTTGTGTGACGAACTCGCTACCCATTCCCCTCCTTGCCCTGTTCTCGAATCTGTAGCGACCCTCTCGCGGGATGGACATCACATTTCATCTTTTTTTATCGCTCTCAAAACACATAAACAAACTGTGTGAAGTAAACCGGAGACCTATGCCGATTAATTGCAGATATTCCTCAACTATACACCTTACGAGGAGCTGTGTGCAGTCGTTATTGTCCCGCTTTCGCAACGCCGTCGTTTGTTTTTCGCAGTGCGGAGTTCCGCCTCTTGGAAGGCTTCCGCGGGTGCTCGTTCCAAGCGCGACTCTGAAGACTTAATGGCCGGTCGCACAGCGTATCCCCTTCGTCATCGCGCAGGTGGGCAGCTCGACCTTGCCTCTAATGAAATGGCAGACCACCAAGAGCTGTGTCACCCACGGAAGCGCCAAAGAGCGCTCCACTCCCAGAGCAGCTCGCTTGGATACTCTTCACACGTATGACGGCGCGCCAGCTGTAAGTGGCTCTACGAGGAGGAGTCGACCCTGAGGGGCTGAGTCTGTTTTGTCTCTTCCACCGAGAGGTCCCGTGGTCTTGCTGTTCCAGCCTCCGGCTGGAAAATTGTAGATTCATGGCGGAAATGTACAGCCACTGGCTAAGACTCTGTCAGATACCAACGTAACTCTCTACACGAACTTAATATAGCCGGATATGCAAACGATTAGAACTGGAATTCTGCACGACAGGCAGAATAGCTACCAGACTGTGTATTAAATTACGTTCGTCGCCATCACCGTACTCTACCATTTGTGGAAATTGCAACACTAAGAAGGAAACGGACGAATTCAATGAATTTAATACCACAGGTTCTGGAAGTGACAATGAACAAAAGATTACCTTTTCAAGTCTTTACATGTCGTTTGAGCCCTAATATTCAGTATGTGGTGTGGGCACCATGCGCTGCAATTAGAGTTGCTATACGCCGTGGCATTGATCAATTATGTTCTGAATACGTTGTTGTTGTGTTGTTATGGTCTTCAGTCCGGAGACTGGTTTGATGCAGCTCTCCACACTACCCTATCCTGAGCAAGCCTTTTCATCTCCTCATAAGAACGGCAACCCACATCCACTAGAATCTGCTTACTATACGCGTCTCTTGGTCTCCCTCTGCGATTTTTACCCCACACACTTCCGTCCAATGCTAAATTTACGATTCCTCGATATCTAAGAATGTGTCCTACCAAGCGATCCCTTCTTTTAGTCAGGGTATGCCAAAAATTTCTTTTCTCACCAATTCTCTTCAGTACCTCTTCATTAGTTATGCGATTTACCCACATAATCTTCAGCATTCTTCTGTAGCACCACATTTCAAAAGCCTCTATCCTCTTCCTGTCTGCACAGCTTATCGTTCATGTCTCACTCCCATACAAGGCAACACTCCACACAAATGCCTTCAGAAAAGTCTTCCTTACACTTCAATTAATATTCGATGTTAGCAAATTTCTCTTTTTCAAAAATGCTTTTCTTCCCATTGCCATTCTGCATTTTATATCCACTGTACTGCGACCATCCTTTGTTATTTTACTGCCCAAGTAACAAAACTCATCTACCTCCTTTATTGCTTCGTTACCTAATCTAATTCCTTCAGCATCACCCGATTTTCTTAGACTGCACTCCATTACTCTAGTTTTGCTCTTGTTAATGTTCATCTTATAAGCACGTTTCAGCACACTGTCCATTCCGTTCAATTGCTCTTCCAGGTCCTTTGCTGTATCTGACAGAATTACTATGTCGTCGGCAAAACGCAATGTTTTTAATTCTTCAGCCTGAACTTTAATTCCTTCACCAAATTTCTCCTTGCTTTCCTGTATAGCTTGCTCAATGTACAAATTGAACAACATTGGAGAAAGGCTACAACCCTGTCTTACTCCCTTCCCAACTGATGCTTCCCTTTCGAGCCCTTAGAGTCTAATAACTGCGGTCTGGCTTTTGTACAAGTTGTAAATAACTCTCCTTTCCCTGTATTTTACCCCTGCTGACTTCAGAATTTGAAAGAGTGTATTTCAGTCAACATTGTCAAAAGCTTTCTCCAAATCTACAAAAGCTAAAATGTAGGTTTGCCTTTCCTTAATCTATCTTCTAAGATAAGACGTAAAGTAAGTATTGCCTTCCGGGTTCCTACGTTCCTCCTGAATCCAAACTGATCTTCTCCGAGGTCAGCTTCTACCAGCTTTCCCATTCTCCTGTAGATAATTCGTGTTAAAATTTTACAACCATGACTTATCAAACTGATGGTTCTGTAAGGGCGACAGGTCTGGCGAACGTGCAGGCCAGGGAAGCGATGGTACCCGTCGCTATTCGAAAACGGCCTGTGCATTCCTGGCAAAATGCGGCCGGGCATTGTCGTGTTGAAATGTGGCCTGAGGAGATGCCTGAAGACGGGGGAGTACCTGAGGCTCCAGAACCCTCAATACGCAGGAGGCGACATCGGGTGTTGTAAGCAATGGCTCCCCATATCATCACACCTGCTTTCTGTCCGCTATGCCTCTGCACAGTGCAGCCCTCTAGGATGCGCTCACCACGGTACCACCGGTCATGTATGCGACTGCCACTGTAGGACACGTTGCAGCGGGTCTCTTCCGAAAAGATTACACATTGCCACTGAAAGACGATTGTCTGTCGTCTTCCATATATTTTTTGTATATTTCTGTAAAGTTATAATTTATTTAATGTTGCTAGATTATCATTTTGTTAAAACTTGAACCCCACTCTTTTCAAGGCTTGAGGAATAGCATTTTTATTTCATGTGTTAAAATATTATTTAATATTGCTAGTTTTTTCTTATTTTGTTATGTTAATAATTTATTATTATATTAATTAATGTGGCATAAGTACGGCTTCTCCACTACGCCACTGCCCCTGTGAGAATGTGCAGTTATTGTACTTTTAAGTGGATGTGCGAGAATCTATTGCTGTTTGAATGTGGGGAGTGATATCTTGCTTTGCATCGTTCTCTCTGGCTCAGAGTCGATAGCTGCTGAGGTTACCAAAGAGGTTTCTACACCGTTTGGTTACAGTCTAGTCGGCGAGCCTTCTCCAGCGCGAGTGTATTCGCTCTCTGTCCCCACCACCGCTGTTTCTTGGATTTTCCGGTTTCCAATTGCTGCCCGCGTCCAGTGGTCGCGATCTTCTCTCCCCGCCTTTTTTTAAATGTTGCTGTTTCTTCTCCGACTTGTAGTACGAACTCTGTGTAAGTAATTCTCTCTGAGCCTTGTACAACCTCCTTCAATAGTTTTGTTATGTAATTCTAGACATTTCTATGGGCTGCATACTGTAATTCTTAATTTTATTTTTCCGACTTTGTGATTATTTCATTTTTGTGGTTTTTCTGAGACTGGACTTGTTCCGTCTCTGTAATCGCCCCCTATCGCGACTGCAACTTAAGGATCCACCGTGATTTTGTATAATGAATCCGATATTCAACCACTTCAACTTCAGTGGAGAGCGTTCATGTAACGTAGCGTTAGCGTGTTTGCTTGCGGTCCACTTCAGATGTAATTTAATTTGGCTATACACACGCACCATCTCAAAACAGGCACGACAGACCAGAGCCAACTTCAAAGTATTCTTGTATATTGTGTTTTGTGCTACCTCCGACTTGCTGAATTTCACCTACGATAGCGGCGCCTGCTTCCGCCTCGTATCAGCACGCTGATTTTCGTGAGTTTCGCTGTGGCATTGCGCGCGCGCGTGCGTGCGTGCGTGTGTGTGTGTGTGTGTGTGTGTGTGTGTGTGTGAATTAGTGTTGTTTATGAATCCTTCCTCCCGGTAGCGTTAAATCATGTATAATCCATCTAAGAGATCCATTCTTATTGTGTTAACGAAATTGGTTCTCCAATTTGCTTGTTTTCTATCTGAATAAACAAGTTTATGTTCAGCATATTCCGTAAGTTGCCCATAAATTGTAGGTTCAGAGCACCTTCCCTCTTTTATTTAATATTGTTCTTCACAAGTGCTGAGAACACACTCAGGTGCAATTTATTTACGACTAAATTCCGATGCGCCATAAATGTTTTCTTAGACACCTTTCTAAGATAACTTTAATTGTGGTGGCTTGCTTATTAATGTCTGTGTGTAATATCATGAGAGCTACTATGTGTATCGAACACTGTAGTATTAACTTCCTGTTTTTGAAGTAATTTGAAACGACTCAGTTTTCAGTTTGGGCCAGGGAACAAGGCTTTATAGCAGGGAGTAACCAGTAGTTCACACGGACCTCATTTACTAAATTTAGTGATAAAACAAGTCTCTTGTTTCGTACAGTGGTCGACTTTTACCACTCAGCACCCAAGTGTCGGTGTTCACGTGCCCATTGCACTCGGAGCAGCTTGTGGTTCCTAGACAATGGAAGTCGACGTAATGGCAGGCGTGCAACCAGTCCAAACTGCAGCAGACGCCGACGAACCGACGATGCAGCAAGTCCACACCTGTTTCAGTGCTTCAGCGACGAGCCGACATTGTGGACGACGGTGTTAGGCCTGTTATTGCCATGGGAACAAAACGACGGTCATCCCGTGCTGGTGGTCATGTTCCGTGGTTTAGTTCCTGCTCTTCCTACGTACGACCTTGTTCTATCCATGCTTCCACACACGCATCATGCGCTGGGCGATGCGAAATGTCACGGTATGACAAACCCGTTTCCCGGAGACCGATCTTTCTGCCCCGATACGGCTCCCTTTGACGTAGATCACGTATAATGGCGCCCACTATACTGTTTCCACCTCATGTGACAGCTCAGCACCGACTACACTAGGAGCAACACCGACCCTGACGGACCGATACGAGAGGGTTCTGCTCGGCCTACGCATACCCTATCTCGCTGCAGAACGTATCACATAGTACTTGCACATCAAGTGCGGCGCTATTAGGACAATTTCTTTGCGGCAGTGTACTTCGAATACCTCACTCAAAGAGAAAAGGTTCATACAATATGATTATCTTTCTTTTTTAATTGTTCTTACCTCCGATGTTATTGTTACTACAAGGCCCACATGTTACGCAGGTTACATCATCATATTTTCCATCTCCAGCTACCTGGATATGGCTATCAATCACATCATTTCTGATATTCATAAAAAATTTTCTCTTGCACATCATCCCCGTTCAAACAGTTCTGCTCTAGTTCTGGTTGTACTAGGGATGGCGGTTATCGCTCAAACAACCGGTTTTCGGTTATACCGGTTCTTTTCATCTCCAGTTTAACTGCACCGTAAAAAAATTGCTCAAGATAACCGGTTTTTTAAATAACCGGTTTTCGGTGTTTTATTGCTGTTATTTTCAGTCGAGTTCGACCGAAACATATTTTGCGGCCGAAACAGAAACCGTAATCTTCGGTTCTCCTAGTTTCGGCCGAAACCGAAATTTAGGAAATTTAGTTAAAATTTAGGCAAATTTACGTTATATGACAAATCACTAGTCTTTCCATATTTTGCAAGATCCCCTCCCAATACTACGCCTTCTTGAGTATGTGTAAGCCTAGCCAGGAGTCCATCGAGTTACAGTCAGTAAATGAACTTCAGTCAGTGCTGCAGAAGTATTTCGAAAAATAAAATCACAGTTCCGACTAACAGTATGATTGTTGCCAGTGTAAATTTACGAAAATTGAAGTAGGAAAGCTCTGTACTACATGATCAAACAATGTTCAAATGGGCGTGAGTTCTTATGAGACCTAAATACTTAGGCCATCGGTCCCTAGACTTACAAACTACTTAATCTAACTTAAACTAACTTACGATAAGGGGAACACATACACCCACGACTGACGGAGGCACCACATGATCAATGTTATCTAAACCCATATTGGTTATTAAAAAAGCCCCTCGCTTTCAAGGAATCACATTAATAAAACTTGTTAGCATAACAATATTATAATACAGTAAAACTTGTTATTCCAAGCTTAGAGTACATCACTTACATAATAGGTATATGAATCGAATTTACCTTCTCTTCCAAGGAACATTTTGGATGTTTTCTCCTTAAATGACACAGCATGTTTGTAGTACCTCCACCCGTTTTCAGCTTTTTAAAGCAAATGGAGCATTGTACCTCATTGCCACCATATTTCGTGAAGTACTTCCACACTAGGGATGGTGCCATTTAAGACACAAGAGATTTCTGGCGACGACAGCAAGGAACTGCCGCATGAATAGGAATGGCCCCAAATATTACGGTCTACAAGTTTTAATTTTTTTAATTATTTACAAAAAACACATTTTGAACCACTACTACAGGAAGTAGTCGTACCGGTTTTTTACCCGGTTCTTGGCAATAACTAAAAAAAATACCGGTAACAACCGCCACCAAATAAATACCGAAAAAACCGGTTATTAAAAACTAAAATACCGGTATCGGTTTTAACCGGTCGGATTTTCCCATCCCTAGGTTGTACTGCCTTCAACTCTTGCTTCCTTGGCCTTCCTCTTGGTCTCTTTGCCCAGCTCACGTCCATTTTGAAGTAGAGGACGTCCGGAAAGTAGGTACGATAATTAAAGTGCTATACAACATACAAAATTTATTGAAAACGTAATCTTCAGGTAGAACTTCCGGGCTGAGAAGCTCTGGTCCATGAATAAAACTTCTTCCTGTCGTTTCGTCTCCATCTGCGGTCGACATCGTCTGAGGTCTTTCAGTTACCTCAGACGATGCCACCCGCAGATGGAGACGAAACATCAGGAAGAACTTTTATGCATGTACAACGGCCTCTCAGCCCGGAAGTTTTATCTGAAGGAAACGCCGAGCGCGAAAATTTTAAATATTCAAATGTTTGTATATGTACGGGACTTGACTACTCTGGTCAGCAGTCCCTAGGCTTACAAACTACTTTAACGTATGCTAAGGACAACAAATACACCCATGCCTCAAGGGACGACTCGAACCTCCTATGGCGACCAGCGGCTCGTTCAGTAGCTAGGCGTCTTGGAGTACACCGCCACTCGCCCGCTGCCGTGAAAGTCTAAATTGTATAAAAAGGTAATGTTTTTTCTACAAATACAAGGCGCGTCCAGAAAGTAAGTTCCGTTTCAATTTATCTCCGCTGCAGCGCTGCGACTGCAGTTCCGCACATGCGCTGTAGACGATGTGCATCAAGAAGAAGAACGTGCTCCATTTGGAGTTCTCTGTCAGTTACGTACGCTTTGTTGTGCTTGTTTGAAATGTCGGCGTTGATTGAAAATCCCGCCGCCTGTGGAATCAGGTCGGTCATTCGGTTTCTGAATGCGAAGAAAGTGAAACCAAGTGAAATTTATTGGCAAATTTGCGATGTTTACGGACCAAATGCGATTAGTGATTCGATGATGAGAAGATGGGTCCGACAGTTCAATGGCGGGCGTGGTGATGTGCACGATGAAGAACGAAGTGGGCGTCCACCTGTGGTTACACGCGATTGATGACAAGATTCAGGAAAACCGTAGGTTTACAATTAGTGCTCTCGCTATGGACTTCCCCCAAATTTCACGATCACTGATGCATGAAATTGTTACCAAACAACTGAAATTCCGTAAACTTTGCTCACCTCGGGTACCAAAGATTCTCAATGAGCAACACAAAACACAACGGATGGGTAATGCACTTGAGTTTTTGACCCCTTATGCTGAAAGCGTCGAAGAATTTCTGAGACGGATAGTCACAGGAGATGAAACGTGGGTTTCTTACGACACCCCTGAGAGTAAGCGGCAATCAATGGAGTGGAGACACACTTCATCCCCACCAAAGGTAAAGCCGAAGCAAATCATGACACCTCGGAAAATGATGTGCACATTGTTCTGGGACTGGAAAGGCATCCTACTCATTGACTTCTTACCGCGTGGTCAAACAATCAAAGCAGATGCTTATTGCGAGACACTTCAGAAATTGGGCAGTGCAATTCAGAATAAGCGCCGGGGACTGCTGTGAAAAGGTGTTTTGCACGACCACACACTGCAAATGTGACGAAAAACCTCCTACAGAGATTTGGCTGGGACGTGTTTGACCATCCTCCGTACACTTCGTATTGCTGACATAGAAGCATTGGAAATGTGCGATCTTGCATTGTCCTGCATGAAATAACCATTCTTGAAAAAATGGAGGCAGGATATTGTTCACATGCCTGTCAGAACTTATTGTGTCGTGAAAAAAGATTGGCCCAATTATTCGCCTCGTACTAATTGCACACCACACTACAGTTTTCACGTCCTGAAGAGGTCGTTGATGTAACTCATGAGGATTTTCTAAGCTCCAACGTCGACTGTTCTGCGAATATACGTAGCCTGACAAATGCATCCATGTTTCATCGGAAGAATAAAGCAATCCCCACACACTCGAAAGTTGGAAGGCAGGATTCGACTTGTCATTTCCCAGATTTTGGCAGCCGAAATTCATCTAGTGTTATCAAATGAGTTCAAGAGATGTGAGGCCGCTCTTTCCATAGAGGGATATTATTTTTAACGTCTACTATAAATAAAGGTAAGCTTAGGTTACTCAGATGGCAATGTTTTTTAGACTTTAACTCAGTGTATGCGCCCGAGGGACAATAGAGTACGAGCATCGGGCGCTGCCGTGGTCGGCGGATGCGGTGGCGGCGGCCGGCAGCCATACCTCGCGATCCGCAGACGCCTGGCAGGCGTCTTTCGTGAGACACCCTGTAGTTGTCTATTGACAACGTACATGTTTTAGTGTCCTACATAAGGACGGAGACAAAGTAAGTATTATACAACATTAGCATTTCCTCCTGGGGTATTTCCGTGTCACAGAGTGGGTTTCGAACTTGTTTTTAAACACTGGATGGTTATTGTGTTGAAATAAAAATTACTTTTTCGATGGCGTTCTGTTTCGAGGTCCTAATTCCGAGGTAATGAAAGTGAGAAACTAATTAAATGTTTTTGGCCTCCAAATTTATGTTTGAACTTATTCAAAATTGTAAAAGCTGACATTGTCAGAACGGAGATGGGCGATCTTATAACTAGATAAAATGCTTAAGAATTTTAAACAATTTATTTAAAATTAATAAAACTGGCATAGACCGCAAAGTTTAAGTTTTTTTATAATATGATATAGTGATGACGAGTTTCGACCTTCCGGACATTATCAAACCTGTAAACAAGCCAAATGCAAGAAGACATCAGAACATGACATGTTAACATACGGCTTTTACATAGTTGAATGACATATGACACCTTTTAAAGCATTTACAAACTTTCGTCTAAGCTAAATTTACAACCAATTGTTACAACAGCATAAAAGAAATTCTAACGCATTTGGCAAAAACTTATTAACTGCACAGCGTAAAAGATAATTTTCGAAAAGTATGATCCGCTATAGCCTATTTAATAAAAAGAGTGTGCTTACAGAAACATTTTTAAATTATGTTTAAAGTAAAATAGTTCTGAAGGGCATAAAATAGTAAAGTAGCATACTGTATTCTACTTAAATGCTTGAGGCAAGAGTATGAAAAACCAAGGTATTACTGAAAACGAACCACTGTTCTTTGATTGAGACCGTGACACAGGAGTGAAACTAAGGGATCAAAAATTAGCAGTTCCATCAGTTAAAAAATATTTAAAAGTCATGTCCAGTTAGAACATAAAATTGGCAGTTCCATTAGTTAAAATCTTAGACGAAAGTTTGTAAATGCTTTAAAAGGTGTCATACGTCATTCAACCATGTAAAATCCGTATGTTAACATGTCATGTTCCGATGCCTTCTTCCATTTGGCTTGTTTACAAGTTTGATAATGACCGAAAGGTCGAAACTGGTCGCCACTATATAATATTTTAAACAAACTTATACTTTGTGTCTAGGCCAATTTTATTTATTTTAAATAAATTGTTTAAAATTCTTAAGCATTTTATTTTTTCAAAATTGTTAGGCTTATGGGACGCAACTGCGCGGTCATCAGTCCCTGAAGTTACAAACTACTTACGAACTACCCTACACTAAAGACAACAGACATCCATGCCCTAGAGGGGATTCGAACCCCCGACGGGGGGTGACTTTGTTTACAAGATAAATCAATCAAATGTGAAGGCCGTAAACTCCACAAAATACCTAGGAATTACTATTACTTCAGACTTAAATTGGAAAGAACACGTAGATAATATCGTGGGAAAGGCGAACCAAAGACTGCGTTTTATTGGCAGAACCCTTAAAACATGCAACAGAACTACAAAAGAAACTGCATACACTACGCTTCTCCGTCCATTTTTGGAGTATTGCAGCCCAGTGTGGGATCCTTATCAGGTGGGTTTAACGGAGGACATCGAAAGAGTCCAAAGAAGGGCAGCTCGTTTCGTATTGTCTCGATACAGGGGAGACAGCGTTGCGGAAATGATACAGGATCTGGGATGGGAATCATTACAACAACGGCGCTTATCGCTGCGGCGTGGGCTATTTGCAGAACTCCATTCGACAACATTCTCCTACGAATGCGAAAATATATAGTTGACTCCCACTTACATAGGTAGAAATGATCATCAGAATAAAATACGAGCAATCAGAGCTCTAACAGAGAGATTCAGGTGTTCTTTCTTCCCGCGCGCTATTCGAGAATGGAATGGGAAATAAATAGTATAATTGTGGTTCGATGAACCTCTGCCAGGCAGAGTATTCCATGTAGATGTAGATGTAGACTTCGCGCATCGAAGCGTAGCGCCCCAATGCGCTTGGCCACTCCGCTGAACTTATTCCCTCTCCCCTATTGATCACCTCAACAGTCTTGGTCTTGCTGATATTCACGTCACAGGTGAACGGCGGTTGCATCTTATCGCACCTCAGACCATGAGGCGTGGGGTGTGCCCACTGTGGCTTGAACGAATCCACTCTAGGAGACAGCGCTTGGCAGTAAAGCACTGGATATACCGAGCTGAACAATCCGCCACTTTGAATCTCAATCCGAAGACAGAGTTGTATGTTTTGTGTGGTGTAGCGATGTGAACCAGCGAATATTTCGTGATTTTATTGTTCCACAGTGTGAGATGGTTGCCTGCGCAGCTCGAAACTGCTCAAATAATAGAAGACACGGTCGCTGTAAGTTTTATCGGTTTCCTTCAAACATAGATCGGCGTCAAATATGGCTTGTAGGTTCTAGACGCCAAGTATGGATGTCGAAATAGAGCAGTTATGTTTGTAACATTAAGAACAAAACCTTTTATTTTATTTCTATTACAAATAGTTATTCTCACAGAGATGTAGTACTGTAAATATGGCCTAAACATGTAAGTAATGGTTTATTTTAATTTTGCTACAGATTGTTAATATAACAGGACATACAGTGTGTTTAAAGCAAACTACTTTTGTTGATTTTATTTAGATCAACTAAGGAGTTACTCTGAGGGCTATTAATTGTATCTTAAGTGACGCATGAGTGCAGATAGCTTTACACAGCTAGTGGTTCTTAAAATATATTATTTCACATTATTTCAGTGTTTAAAAGTCACCTCAAGACGGGAATATGTAGGCCTAAGCCAAGCTGTGAAGAGAAAGTATGAAAAAATAATACTAATAATAAACTGAACTTCGCAAAGAATGGGTATAGGAAAAAAGTCGTACATGGAAGGCATTAAATTCAAAACTTAGCATGCAACATTCACTTTATTTCAAAGTGCATGCTACCAGAGAGACTTTATTTAGTCGTTATCTAACGAAACCAGACGTTCCAAGTTATTAAACATATTTTTGACGTAAAATCATCTCTGAAATATGGTCTGTGTAAAATATGCGAGATATTAGAGCGTGGAATACGGGAAGTACAGCATCACAATTTAACATTCTAACGTAACTTTCTTCGAATGCAACTCTTAGTTACCGTAAACTTATGTGGATGTACGATGCTTAAACCAAAAAATACGATAATTGTAAAGTATATTAACTGTATTTGGTAAATATTTTAGAACGTCAACATATGCCTTAGTATGCAATGTGACTGTGTTATACCTCTAAATATCCTTGGAACCAATAACTTTATGTTGCTTGGCTCTTACAGCGAAATGTAAGCGAATAAATTTACTACGCTGTAATATTTTCTGCGTTAGGAAACTATATTTAATGGCCTTAAGAGCACATTAAAAGGCGTAAGTATTCCATAGTCTTTAAACGCGCGCCTTCAACGTGGGATTCAAAATGGCGGATTGTTCTGCTTGTACTATAAAGTGCTCTACTTGGCAGGTCTACGTCATATGCTCGAAGGACGGTCACTTGTGTGCAGGCGAAAACTGATTTCTTGGCTGATGGTGGCAGCCCGCCATTCCATCTTCCAAGTGACCGTCTGACGGCAGCAGTGGAGCCGTGCAAGATGGTGCTGTGGTGTGAGTGGGACAGGGACTTGTGACCGGTTGGCAGCAGTTAGTGCTGGCACTTCTGCGCTCACTAAACCTCTTATCTGTGCTGTGGTAGCTGTACGATCTGACACTGCTGCCTTTATACTCGCCTGGAAATTAAAATTGCTACACGACGAAGATGGCGTGTTACAGACGCGAAATTTAACCGACAGGACGAAGATGCTGTGATATGCAAATGATTAGATTTTCACAGCATTCACACATGGTTGGCGCCGGTGGCGACACCAACAACGTGCTGACATGAGGAAAATTTCCAACCGATTTCTCATACACAAACAGCAGTGATCGGCATTACCTGGTGAAACGTTGTTGTGATGCCTCGTGTAACTAGGAGAAATCCGTACCACCACGATCCCGACTTTGATAAAGGTCGGATTGTAGCCTATCGCGATTGCGGTTTATCGTATCGCGACATTGCTGCTCGCGTTCGTCGCGATCCAATGACTGTTAGCAGGATATGGAATCGCCGTGTTCAGGAGGGCAATACGGAACGCCAAGCTGGTTCCCAACGACAGTCGTGATGACAGGCATCTTATCCGCTTGGCTGTAACAGATCGTGCAGCCTCGTCCCGATCTCTGAGTCAACAGATGGGGACGTTTGCAAGTCAAGAACCATCTGCACGAACAGTTCGACGACGTTAGCAGCAGTATGGATTATAAGCTCGGAGACCATGGCTGCGGTTACCCTTGACGCTGCATCACAGACAGAATTGCCTGCGATGGTGTACGCAACGACGAACCTGGATGCACGAATGACAAAACGTCATTTTTTTTTCGGATGAATCCAGGTTACCGGCCGCGGTGACCGAGGGGACTGAGGCGCTCCAATCACGGTCTGCACTGCCACTACGGTCGGGGTTTTGAATCCCCCCTCGGGCATGGATATTTGTGCAGTTCTTAGTCTTAGTTAGTTCATAAGTAGTTTGTAAGTTTAGAGACTGATGACCCCGTAGTTAAGTAAAATAAGAAAAAAAAAAAGAAAAAAAAAGAAAAAAAAGAAAAAAAAAGAAAAAAGAATCGCCGTGCTCGATCCCAACGGCCTCGTATCACTAGCAGTCGAGATGACAGGTATCTTATCCGCATAACTGTAACGGATTGTGTAGCCTCGTCTCGATCCCTAAGTCAACAGGTGCGGACGTTTGCAAGACAACAACCATCTGCACGAACAGTTCGACGACGTTTGCAGCAGCATGGACTATCAGCTAGAAAACCATGGCTGCGGTTACCCTTGACGCTGAATCACAGACAGGAGCGCCTGCGATGGTGTACGCAACGACGGACCTGGGTGCACGAATGGCTAAACGTCATTTTTTTTTTCGGATGAATCCAGATCTCTCACAATTTAAAACGTCTGTTCAATGGTGGCCGAGCAACTGGCTCGTCACAATACGCCAGTCACTACTCTTGATGAACTGTGGTATCGTGTTGAAGCTGCATGGGCATCTGTACCTGTACACGCCATCCAAGCTCTGTTTGACTCAATGCCTAAGCGTATCAAGGCCGTTATTACGGCCAGAGGTGATTGTTGTGGGTACTGATTTCTTAGGATCTATGCACCCAAATTGCGTGAAAATGTAATCACATGTCAGTTCTATTATAATATATTTGTTCAATGAATATCCGTTTATCATCTGCATTTCTGCTTGGTGTAGCAATTTCAATGGCCAGTAGTGTCAGACAACTAGTGTTGGAGGAATTTCAGAACCTCGTATACAGGTGTGAGATCGACCACGTGGCCATTACAACCTACACTGTTGCGCAAATGACGCAGCTCGTCCAGAATGTGTGGCAATATTCCGAAAGCATCATCACGCTACTCGGAACGCCACAATTTGACGTCTTTAAAACTCGTTCAGTTCGCTGCAGGAAGAACGAGTGCTTCTGTGGCATAGCGCATGGTTGCTTCACACGTTGATGTCATACTGAGTCTTAAGACTGTAAACATTTCCTATTAAAGGGTACATATGGATGGCAGCTGTGTCACCGCACTGTAGATTGGTGGACGACGTTGAAATCATTATCAGTACGTCTACCGGGCGTATCACCCAGACCGCGACTGCCACCATCGGATCAAAATAGACATCGTCGTCTTTCCAGGTGTACTAATTTTTTCAGGCAATGTTTAAATGTCTGTAAACAGACATGGTCGTCACTCCCTAGAGTTATAAACTAACTAAAAGTAAGGGCAAGCACACCAATTCCCGTGGGAGGACTCGATCATTACCGGCAGAGTACGTAATTCCCCAAACCTAAGAGCGATAAACTGTTAAATTTATTCTCCAGGGCACTAAAGATCTATATCTATAAATGTGAATGTCTGTTCGGTGTACGTTTATCACGTCTGAACCATAAGACATAAAGAGCTAAAAATTCGTACAGTTACTAATGTCTACCCGGGGAAGGCTTTAGGCACGGTTTTATGGCGATCGGATAGCTATTTATCTATATATATTAATGTGAACGTCTGTTCGGTGCACGCTTATCACGTCTGAACTACAAGACGCAGAGACTTGGATATTTGTACAGTTACTAATTTATACCTGAGGAAGGTTTTAGGGACAGTTTTATAGCGATCTGATAGATATTTAATAATGTGAAGAATATAACGCGAAATGCGGAACAATAATTACTCTTTGAAAATTATATTTACTCTTTGAAAATGGTTTTATTGGTTGCACTGTTGCTTGAGGGTTGATAATGATAAAAGGGGGAGTATATTGGAATGGAAAGTCATCGGTGTATATGAAATTTTAGGTGTGTGTGTGTTAACATTTCGCTCTGCAGCGAAAACTACAGAACGCAAACGAACGGTCTGTGTGTAATTGTTGTCCGAAGTCTCCAGTTGTACACCATAGCAGTTCCATGCCGATAGCTATAAGGGGGTGGAAGATACGCAAGTCGTCAAATTATAAAAAATTTCGGACTGAAAGCCAGCGATGACGTTTGCGACTCTATAGTAAGGAGGTTACATACAGCGAAACGTGATGCCACATACCATATCTTTAGTCTATGCGTGCTACAATGTCTTCAGCTCTTTCTCTGTAAGGATAAGCATACGAATAAGGAAATATAAGAATAAATAAATAAAGCAGTAAAAAAGAAATTTCTTTTAATACAAATCTTTCAAAAAAATCGATTTGACGTTTCGCGCATTACGTCAAGTGATCGATCTGTGATATTATTACAATCATTATTGTTGAATTTCGTGATTAGATTCTTCGAAACGAGTGCATTTTACGTGTGATTTGATCTACACTACTTACTTTCCTGATAATGTTGATTAAAAATGTTTGTTTCTA
Source organism: Locusta migratoria (assembly GCA_026315105.1). NCBI lineage: Eukaryota > Metazoa > Arthropoda > Insecta > Orthoptera > Acrididae > Locusta > Locusta migratoria. The sequence goes on from CM048746.1 coordinate 662,123,088, forward strand.
AAGAAGGTATTGTATTTCATTTCATCCTTAAAAACCAGTCTCATAGCACACTACTGAAAGATTACTTATCTATTATAATCAACCAACACGCGAGCAGACCCGCGGGTTTAAACTACTTTTCTATAATTTTGTAGGCAAATCCATTGTGAGACTCGTATGTTAGTAAGAGTTGTAGTGCCAAATATGACATGCATATATAAATAACATCAGGACAACGATGGAAAAAAAAAGATAAAAAACCTTCTCAACATTTTAACATTCTTCTTATGTATTTCACTATGCTAAACATGAAAATGAAGTTAAAATTGGCATACCACCCATCATTAGCTGACAATTTAAAATGAAATTTAAAAGGTTGTGAAAACACATAACAGCTACAGTCTTTGGTTCCATTTTGTTTCTTTTGATGTGTGCGACATAACCCCTATTTTACTTCCAATTAGAAGTGTAATTTTACGATGTCCTGTCTTGGTACTGTGCATATGAGATACATGAAATAAAAGAGAAAGGTATGACTTTGATTTTCATTTCGTATTTTTTCATTGTGATTTCATATGTACACTGTGTTTATCATTTGTAAGGCTTACAATGTAAAACTGAGTTTATATCTTTATTCACTAATGCAAAAAAAAAAAAATTCCACTGACAAAATGCTTACCATTACACCATAATTTACACGTTCATCTTATACAAATTTTGCATATATTCAAATAATTAGAAAATGTGCAAAACATCGAACAATGTTGAAATGTTTATAAACCTAAGGGACCAAACTACTAAGGTCATCGATCCCCATTCATGCGCAGCTGTGAAAAATTTTTGAAACAAATTTCCACGCAACCCAAACATTAGTCTAAGATGTTTCTTGGTTGTAAAAGAAATCGGTCTATCAGAGAATAGATGCAGCGCAGCTGGTCTAAAGCCCAGTGCTACAAATTGCACTGCTGTTCCCCGTCGGAGGTTCGAGTCCTCGCACCGACAAGGGCATGTGTGTTGTTCCAAAAATAAGTTGTTTCTAGGTCTAGGTACCGATGACCACTTCAGTTTACTCCCCTAGGTTTACAGAGATTTACAACAAAAGTTAAGAACACGAAGTTGCTATTTTTTAGGTAAACCTACCTTTTTGCGCAGTAGTTAGTGACCAATGATGCTGTCATCTCAGGGCTAAGTTTGAAAATCTACATCTACATACATACTCCGCAATCCGTGGCGGAGGGTATACTGTACCACTTCTGGTCATCTCCTTTCCTATTCCACTCCCAAATAGAACGAGGGAAAAGAGAATGACTATATGCCTATACGAGGCGTAATTTCTCTTATCCTGTCTTTGCGATCTTTATGCGACATGCAAGTAGACGGCAGGAAGATCGTTCTACACTCAGCTTCAAATTCCGGCCTTTTAAATTCCCTCAACAACTTTTCTAGAAAAGAATGGCGTATTTACTCCAGCGATCCCCAATTGAGTTGCCGGAGCATTTCCGTGACACTTGCGCGTTTGTCGAGGCTACCAATAACAAACCTAGCTGGTCGCCTCTGAACTGCTTCTATGTCTTCCTTTAAACTGATCTGCTGCGGGTCCCAAACACTTGAGCAATACTCAAGACGTGGTCGTACAAGCGTTTTATACGCGGTCTCCTTTACAGGTGAAGAACATCTTTCGAAAATTCTCACAATAAACCGAAGTCGGCTGTCCGCTTTACTCACAACTGACCTTACATGTTCGTTCCATTTCATATCGCTCTGCAATGTTACGTCTAGATATGTGAACGAGGCGACAGCATCAAGAAGCTCACTACTAATGCTGTATTCGAACATTATGAGATTGTTTTTCCTACTCATGTGCATCACCTTACATTTTTCTACAGTTTGAGCTATCTGTCATTCTTCGCACCAACTAGAAATTTTGTCTAAGTCCCTGAATGCTATTAGTCAATTAATGATAACACCCTGTCATACACCACAGCATCATCTGCTAACAGCCTCAAATTAAAAGTTACTTTGTCCATCAGATAATTTATATAGATATAAAATAATAGCGGTCCTCTCACACTCCCCTGGGGCACGCCTGACGATACACTCGTCTCTGATGAACACTCGCCGACGAGAACAACGTACTGCGTTCTATTACTTAGGAAGTCTTACAGCCAATCACAAATCTGTGAGCTTATTCCATCAGCTCGTATCTTCGTTAGCAGTCTGCCGTGTGGCACTGCGTCTAATGCCTTTTTTGCCCTTCATTCAAGGATAGCAAAATCTCATGTGGGAAAAGAGCAAGCTCAGTTTCACAAGAACGATGTTTCCTAAACCCGTGCTTATTTATTGAAAGAGGCTTATCCGTCTCATGGAATTTACTATGTTCGAGCTGAGAATATAAAAAAAATGTTCAAATGTTTGTTAAGCTTATGGGACTTAACTGCGCGGTCATCAGTCCCTAAACTTACAAACTACTTATAAACTACCTTATACTAAATGCAGCACAAACATCTATGCCCGAGGGAGGATTCGAACTCCCGACGGGGAACGGCCTCGCGCATCGAAACATAGCGCCTCAATGCGCTCGGCCGCTCCGCTGCGATGAGCTGAGAATATGCTCCTAACATCTACAGGAAACTGCCGTCAACCATATTGGCATGTAATTATGTAGGTCAGTTCTCTTGCCTTTGTTATAAACGAGAGTCACCTGCGCTTTTTTCCAATTCCTAGGAACTTTGCGCTGAATTAAAAACTCGCTAAATGCAAGATAAGTAAGGGGCCAATGCCGCAGAATACTCTTTGTAAGACCGAACTAGTGTTTCATCCGGACCAGGAAACTTTTTTGTATTCAGCTCTCTCAGCTGCTTTTCTACACCGGAAATACCTATTACTATGTCCTCCATTAGGGAGTTCGTCCGTTGATAAAATAATGCCGCTTTTTCATGGTCCTCCTGCTTGAAAGATTTCTTAAAGGTAAAGTTGAGAGCTTCAGCTTTCCTTTTGCTTTCTTCTATAACAAATGTTCAAATGTTTGTAATCCTATGGGACAATACTACTGTTGTCATCGATCCCTAGACTTGCAAACTACTTACACTAACTTACACTAAGGACAGCTCACACACCCATCCACGAGGGAGGTCTCGAAACTTCGATGGGAGCGGCCGTGGAATCTCTGATATGCAGCCGTTACGCGTGGCTTGAAGATGACGTTTGCTCCCGTTAATACCTCGCCCGGTTCTGAGTTCATAACTTCCTTCCCGTTTCGACGTGTCATAAAAATATATTTTCAACGGAAGGTCATTCAAGACTTTAGTAGCCTAAATGCCAGCCATTATTATATACCTCTGCACTTAAAATATTTCATATCTTTAAAATTATCTACCTGCAACTTCTGCGCGACGTTATTTGCAGAAGCTATATTCTTGTCTGTAGGTTCACAAATTATGTAGTACGTTTTCCTGACAGTAGTTGACCATTAACAGTGCTGAATGTAGAAGAAGAACACGAGTAATATTATTTATGCGGTAATTGCAGGCAGAAAAAAAGTGTGTTTGGCGATGCGTTATGGTTCGTGCCCAGCCATTAGCTGGGAACGTTTCGCCTACTGGCTTACATCTTGATGCTTGCTTTTAGGTTATCGCAATTTATGATAAGCAATATCCACTGTTGGCTGCAACGCCTATTATCTTTCTGTTTGAATACATTCTCAAGGACATCAAGCCAGTTTTCTTCGTTCATTTACAGTCTTCCATCTTACGGTCTCTTACGTTACGCATTATGGACGTATAACGAGCTTCAGTTCCCGTTGAAATCAAAACTTCGACTTTAATCCCACCTCCTTTCCCTAGTAGCGGCTTCGTAATTTGTTTGCATAGCTTACCGTCACGCAATCAACGTCGCGTTCGCACAGCGAATTAAAACCGTTAATCCAATACACAGCTCGGGTTTTCCTCCCTTTTACAAAGAAGTGTTTGGCTGTTCTCCAATGGCGATATCCAAACAGTTAAAATACAGGTTCTCAAAGAAATAAATGTACCTCATTAACAGGATAACGACGCTATATCTACAAATATACATACGATGTTTAACCTGCATTTTGTGCATACTTTGTTAATATTTTGTGACTTGTGATTTTCTGCTGTATATGGTACGTCATATACAGGGTGTTACAATAAGGTACGGCCAAACTTTCAGGTAACATTCCTCACACACAAAGAAAGCAAATATGTTATGTGGACATGTGTCCGGAAACGCTTAATTTCCACGTTAGAGCTCATTTTATTACTTCTCTTCAAATAACATTAATCATGGAATGGGAAAACACAGCAACAGAACGTACCAGCGTGACTTCAAACACTTTGTTACAGGAAATGTTCAAAATGTCCTCCGTTAGCGAGGATAGATGCATCCACCTTCCGTCGCATGGAATCCCTGATGCGCTGATGCAGTCCTGGAGAATGGCGTATTGTATCACAACCGTCCACAATACGAGCACGAAGAGTCTCTACATTTGGTACCGGGGTTGCGTAGACAAGAGCTTTCAAATGCCCCCATAAATGAAAGTGAAGAGGATTGAGTTCAGGAGAGCGTGGAGGCCATGCAATTGGTCCGCCTCTACCGATCCAAGACATCAAGACATCACCAATAATTCCTGCCCAAACGTTCACAGAAAATCTGTGTTGATGACGTGATTGCACAATTGCGTGCGGATTCTCGTCAGTCCACGCATGTTGATTCTGAAAATTTACAATTTGATCACGTTGGAATGAAGTCTCAACCGTACTAAAATGGGCTCTAACATGGAAATTAGGTGGGCATGTGTCCGGAAACACTTAACATATTTTCTTTCTTTGTGTGTGTGGAATGTTTCCTAAAAGTTTGGCCGTACCTTTTTGTAACACCCTGTATAGGTATTCTACTGAAAAATACTATGCATTGGGAAAATGATGTATGCTTACAACATATCACAGCAGTACAAAAACCGACAAGTCGAAAATTTGATACGGTACCCGTTAATACGATCCTTACTACTGCGAGTATTTGAATTATAGGAAGTTAATTTCATATGGAATTATTAATTTATTTTTATTTGGATATTTATATTTGGGAATTTTATAAGATAGATATTCAGTTTTATCAGTGGAAAGTTGAAAGACGACCGTCTGTCGTCTTCCATATATTTTTGGTATATTTCTATAAAGTTATAATTTATTTAATGTCATTAGATTATCATATTGTTAAAACTTGAACCCCACTCTTTTCAAGGCTGGAGGAATAACATTTTTATTTCATGTGTTGAAATATTAGTTAATATTGCTAGGTTTTTCTTATTTTGTTATGTTAATAATTTATTATTATATTAATGTGGCATAAATACGGCTTCTCCACTACGCCACTGTCCCTGTGAGAATGTGCAGTTGTTTTACCTTTAAGTGTGTGCGAGAATCTATGGCTGTCTGAATGTGGGGAGTGACAGCTCGCTTTGCATCGTTCTCTCTGGCGCAGTATCGATATCTGCTGATACTACCAAAGAGGTTTCCACACCCTTTGGTTGCGAGCTGGTTGGCGAGTCTCCTCGTCCCCCACCACCGTTGTTTTCGTGGATTTTCCAGTTTCTGGTGGTTTCCCGCGTCCATTAGCAGTTTCCCGCCTCATGACAGCAGGATCGTCATTCGGTCCTGGTCGTCTGGTGAGGTAAGGCTGGTTCTGCTCTTGTTTCTGGAGATGGTAGCGTTTCATTGACTAGCGCGTTTATCTTAGATTCGTGAACTTAGAGCATTTTTTGTAATATTTTCTCCGATCGTGTGCGGAAATGTGTTCTCGTTTTTCAATTCAGTGATTTCCAATAGATAAACGCGGTGTGTGTGAATCTTGTCGCAGTTTGATAACGGCCTGGTATGTTAAAACCTTTTGTGATCATGTGGCGGTGTATAAACTCTGTGTAAATACTTCCTGGCTTTGTGGGGCCCGATTTCTAATAGGTGATATGATCATTTGTGTATAGTACATGCAAAAAGCTTCTCATCCTTTCCTTACGTTAGTTATATGTGTTCCACGTGGTTGGTCCATAGAACAAAGCCTTCAGCTTCCATTCTTGTTTGTTCCATGCCCATCGGGCAAGTAACTATGCGGTTATCGTTCTGATTTCCACTAATATTTCGCGATCTTCTCTCCCCACCGATTTTAATTTTGCTGTTCTTCTCCCACTTGTAGTACGCACTCTGTCTTTGTCAGTAATTCTCTCTGAGCATTGTACAACCTCCTTCTATAGCTTCATTATCTAATTCTAAACATTTCTGTGGGCTGCATGCTGTAATTCTTAATGTTATTTTTCCGACTTCGTAATTATTTCACTTTTACGAGTTTTTGAGACTGGATCTCATCTGTCCCTGTAATTGCCCCCTATCGCGTGTAGCTGCATTTAATTCGCTTCCTTATATAATTCTAAACATTTCTATGGGTTACATGCAGTAGTTAATTTTCTTTATTTTTCGGAAACTGAATTTATTCAATTTTATCGGTTTTCGGAAGCACGTGGGTCCGAGCTCCTACTTCTACATCTACATACATCTACATACATACTTCGCAATTCACCGTAAGGTGCGTGGCGGAGGGGTATGCAGCTAGTCGCCTGAGTCCACGCCACTTCTCTTATAAAAGCAGTACCTAGCTCGATTTCAAACAGACTGCAACTTAAGAATCCACCGTGATTTTGTATAATGAATCCGACTTTCAACCACTTCACCTTCAGTGGAGTGCGTTCATGTAACGCAGCCGTGTGTCGCCGTTAGCGTGTTTGCTCGCGGTCCAATTCAGATGTAAATTAACTTGCTGTGGCATTGCGTGTGTATGAGAGAACCCCCCCCCCAGTAGCGTTAAATCATGTGTAATTTAGGCTGGACACCGTCCGCATTAATCCATGCAAGAGATGCATTTTATTATATTAACCAAATTGGTTCCCCATTTTGTTTGTTTTCTATCTGAATAAACAAGTTTAAGTTCAGCATATTCCGTAAGTTGCCTATAAATTGTAGTTTTAGAGCACCTTCCCTCTTTTATTTAATATTGTTCCTCACAAGTGCGGAGAACATGCTCAGATGCAATGTTTCGTACTACTAAATTCCGTTGCGCCATAAATGTTTTCTTAGCCACCTTTCTATATAACTTTAATTTGCTGGCGTGCTTATTAATTTCTGTGTGTAATAACGTGTGAGCTGCTATGTATATTGACCACTGTAGTATTAAGTTCCTGTTATTGACGTAATTTGAAACGAGTCAATTCTCAGTTTGGGCCAGGGAACAAGGCTTTACAGCAGGGAGTAACCGGTAGCTCACACGGACCTCATTTACTAATTTTAGTGACCAAACAAGGCTCTTGGTACGTACAGTGGTCGACTTTAAAGTTAATATTTTTGGCTATAAAGAATATTTAAATTCATTGTGTGCAAAGTAAAAAAGAGGATATTTTCCCAGTGTAAGGGGTATATAAGGGGTAATATAAATTGAATTGGACCAGAGCTATGAGTGTTAATATCTTCGGTGGACAGAACGTTCGAACGATTATTTGGAAACCTGTGAAATATAATTGATTTAACGATCAGTGACGATATTAGGAAGTGATTTACGCTGTATAAACTTGGACAAATAAATAATTTTGAGTTATGATAGGCATTCTGCAGATTAATACGTTAAATAGTGTGTGACTTTTGGTAACGTTAGAATCGCCAGGCAACCACAGACATGCATTACTAGACTCGCAAACTTGCCTCTGTTACTGAAGCCTGACGCCGCCATCTTGCCTCACCTCACGTCAAAAAGCTTTCGTACGACTGCTATGATCTTCTGATACGATATGACATTGTAAGCTTTACTAATTGGTTTGACCATGAATTGCGTTTGGGCTAATACTTCCGCAATAATTTAGTTTAACACATAGGCGTACATTGTCGAATCTTGTTATGAGAAGAATGTGTTACGTACGGTTAAATTTTACTTAACGTTCTGGCGGGCTCGAGTGATTATGTTGTCAATCATGTGACGTTGGCATTAGCCAATCGCATAACAACGCAAATGTTCTGTCATGAAGTTTTCGTTTACGAGGGCAATTAGTTTTACTGAGTGAAAGAGGATACATTCAAGAACCTGTCAACCATAGAGCAGAAACATCATTATTTATTTACTTCATAGTATGTACGAAACACTAATCATGTTAGTCTGTGTGGATTTCTAAGAATATTAACATCTTGGTAAAGACTATCTACCGTTTTGTTGATGTTGCCAACAAAATCATGTGAGGCCGCTGGGACGGTAAGTAAAATTTTACTGTTACGTACAGTTAAAGCAGACTGTACTTACCTGAAAAGCACTCAGAAGAGTAAAGATGTGTGTCATCCACGACAAATATCACATTTATAACGACCATACTATTAAAAAAACCGAAGTTGATCGAAACTAGTAACCGATTAATAAAAACAGGAAACGCGACTTATTAGTGTATGTGTCAAAGCAGACTGTAGATTTCGTAAGAACTCTCAAAAGAAGAGGAATATGTCTTATCCACAATAAACAACACTTTTGATGACCATACTACTAAAAAAAACTCCGAAGTTGACTGAAATTTGTACACATTAATAAAACAGCAAATCAATATAATTCACTACTCTACGGCATGTGTCAGAACTTACTCCAGATGAAAAAATTATAGCCACATACAACACAGGAATTTACCATATGTTAAAAGTCTAAAGACAGCGTAGTTACGTCGGTTCACCGGTATTTTTCAACTGTTTTCAGTAATAACGTAAACGACTGCTTACACGTTTATAGTATAGAAATATGGCGGTGAGACTTCACTGAAAACAATGATATTGTATAGGGCATTGCCAGTCTAGCATAGACTAAATATAGGATAGACTGCGCATGTCCCTATCTGTACTGTGTTGTGAAATCAACATCTAACATTGCCCCTAGTCACGTGATTGAGTTTTCGTCATTAGGTTTGTTTAAGCAGCTACCAGTTACCAGATTTCCATAAACTGAGCATGCGCAGAGCTGTTATCGAGGTACTGCAACAGCTCTGCGCATGCTCAGTTTACTGGAATCTGTTAGCCACTTAAACGAACCTCTTATCAGCAACAGTTTTTCTAGTTTTCAGCTGAAGTCAAGTATTGATTTTAACAGTAAAACGACTTTTGTACGCTTATTACACATGTCGTACTAAAGGTAATATAGTTTTTGGACAATTTTAATGCTATGATCGTTTTTATATGTGACGTGTTGACACTTATTCAATTTTTTTTACACTAAATAGAATTACAGATTGTGTTTGTGCTGCATTATTTTTTATTTATTTATTTATTTATTTTACTGGAGAATGTAATTATCGACGGGAGGACAATGCTAACTGGTCTGACTAAATTTATATTTCAATAAGTAAGTCATTTCTAGTGCAGATATGTTTTTAATAGCTGTATACACAGCTCTATTTGAATACAGAACATTCAGTATAGCTATAAAACTAGTTTTCGTTGTGTTTGCATATCACTTACTCTGATGTAGTACTGCCGACCGCGGTGGCCGAGGGGACTGAGGCGCTCCAGTCAAGGTCTGCACGGCCACTACGGTCGGGGGCTCGAATCCCCCTCGAGCATGGATATTTGTGCCGTCCTTAGTCTTAGCTAGTTCATAAGTAGTTTGTAAGCTTAGGGACTGATGACCCCGTAGTTAAGTCCCATAAGTTGTACAAACATTTGAACATTTGATGTAGTACTTTGCAAGGTTTACGTATTGGCAGCTCCAGAAGTCGTAAAATACAAACGCTTGTAATGTGTAAAAAAAATCTGATATTATGGATATAGACCGTTTTTAGTTCCTATAAAACCATAACACATATTGTTGAGAAAACGTAAGAAACTGATGCGGTTTGTAAAACTGATTTTTCGGTTTCTACTTCCATGGCGGTTGTAAAGTAAGAGACTCGCAGAGCAACAAAAACAAGTCACTTAATAAGAGCAAGTTATTTATACGTTTCATTTAGGCACAAGTAAAAACTATAACCATCGCATTAACATTAAAATTGCTGAGAAATAACGTTAACTGTACAGCTAAAAGCGTTATAGGAATATGATTAGACGTTTTGTTGTTTAAATCAAAGCCACATTTCAGTTATAAATGAGAAAAACTACATCAGTCAGCTCCACTTCACATTTCTCGTTATGACGAAAACGGCTTGTTGCTCCGTGTCACGTGACGTAGATGTTGGTTTCAGTGTAATGACGTCACGCGCAGTCTATATTATCTATGGTCTATGCAGTCTAGTAATATATGTCTGTGCAGGCAACCAACTGTTTGATCTTTGTAATATACAACAAAGTGCGAAATTATAGACTTTTATCAGCAATGGTGGTATTCAATAACTACCAGGGAGTAGTCAGACTGTTTCAACACTAAATACAGAGTGTGTTATAACCGCCGCGCTAAACATACAGCTTGAACATTAAAAAAATATTGTTTGAGAGAGAAACGAACGGGCAGAATGCTACATGCAAGAAGCTTGGAATTGCTCGGGCGTGCTAAATTTTACTTCTCCTCCCGCCCGCTCTCGGACAATGTCAGGTCGGGAAAGTTATACCGTTCACCAAGTCGGAGAACTACCTCAAAATGGCTTACAAAAACCATCCATACTACATCACCGGTGTTCTGTCGCTCTCTCCCAGCACACTATTAGTACTGTAAATAAATAAATAAACCAACGTTTCCACAAGATCATTACGCCCAGGACTGTTAGCACTGCAAGGTTTGCAGAAGAACATCTGTGAAGTTTGGAGGTAATAGTCTTGTGTACTTCGCGAACGAACTAGTTCGGACGAGCGCTCCCACAGGCGAACTACGCAAACTAGTTCGCAGCTCCCCCGTCTCTTAGTTCTTACGCTCCTTTTCCGAAGACTGAAGGGGAACAGCGAGATAACGCGAGAGCGCGCAGAATCGCGTGATTCCCTTCTGCCAGTTACCGTCATTTCGAGCTGAGATGCAGCTCAGCTGTAGTTTCATAGTTCACTGAAACAAATTTCTCTTTTCTAAGGTATTCAGCAGTGTCTAAATATAACCCGCATTCCATACTGAAAAATACTACGAGTACTCTGTATGCAAAGTAGTTGAATACCATTGTATCACCCATTTGTGTAAATAACTGGTTTATTTGCTTAAGTATTTGATGTCTAATTGCCCAAAAATACGGGTAATAGCACACGCTTGAGCATCACTGATCATTAAAAAAAAGGCTGTCATAAAGGAAGAGCTCGAACTAAAAAAAAGCGACCGAGCTGCGAACTAAGAGGAGAGCTACCAGTCGCGAACTAAAATATGCGCGATCGGTCACGAACTAAAATATGCGCCATCGGTCGCGAACTAAAATATGTGCAATCGGTCGCGAACTAAAACATGCGAAATATTATGCCAAACGTATCTCGCTTCTTAGTTCGTTGGATTCTTTTCCGAATACCGACGGGCAATAGCGAGATGGCGCGTAGCAGAATTAAAAATCACGTGTTTGGCTTCTGCTGATGACTCATTTCGAGGTGAGCGTCTACCTGCTAGATTACATAGTTCAGTGCTACAAAATTTCTGCTTTGAAGTATTCTGCACTCTGCAATATCTGACTAATAAATTCCATAATGCCAAGATATAGAGATCACGCGAGAAATTATTCACAAATTGTTTTTGTTTAGGTTTTTTTTTTGTTTATTTTGTTTTATTTTATTTTTTGTTTGGGTGATATCGTTAGCGGCTCAAGCAGCAACCACATGAAGCGGACCACGCCGCTCAGCCATCACTGGGAGCGGACGAACTAAAAGAACGAACTAGTTCGCGGCAGAGCCGCGAACTAAAGTGAGCGCTGCCGATCGTGAACTATTATACGCAAGTCTAGAAGGTAAGCGGGAAGGTGCTGCAGAAAGTACGGCTGTGAGAACTGGCTGTGAGGCGTACCAGGATAGCTCACTGGGTAGAGCGCTTGCAGCCAAAGGCAAGAGTTCCCAAGTTCTACTTCCGATCCGGCACACATTTTGAATCTGCGAGGAAGTTTCAAGAAATGGAATCCTTTTTGTACGCAGCTTAGTTTTGTACTGAACTAAACTCAAATGTTCAAATGCTTGTTAAGCTTATGGGACTTAACTACGGGGTCATCAGTCCCTAAACTTACAAACTAATTATCAACTAGCTTATCCAAAGGACGGCACAAATATCCATGCCCGAGGGGGCATTCGAACCCCCGACCGTAGTGGCCGTGCAGACCGTGACTGAAGCGCCTCAGTCCCCTCGGCCACCGCGGCCGGCTGAACTAAACTATTGATGGACGTTACGAGTTTCGAGTAATTTCAGAAAAAGCATATATGCAGCTAATATTCAAATGCCCCCTCCATCAACTTTCCTCCCATGAGGCAGGATTTTACATATGTTGTTTAAGACACACCCTCCTTTAGTTGTACGAAAATTTGCTCCTGCAAAAAATTCTTTCCCATAGTCAGCCTCCTTCCGTCTTCACTATTGGTAGAATTTAGTCCTTCACCCACAATATGTAAAACTGAAGAATGACTAAATTTGACGCGATGAAATACAATTTGTACATCGAGCAAGCTGTGAAGGAGTGGAAAGAGAAATTTGTAATGGAAATTATAGTTCCGGGAGAATAAATAAAAACTTTGTTGTGTGCCGTTAACATTGTCCTTCTGCCAGAGATAACAATTCTTTGTTCTGTCGACTCTTCCACATATACAGTCTTCTCTTAGAATTCCTTAAAAAGAAGTGACAATTAATTTCGTACAAATATCTACAAATGGCGTCATGTTTCTTTCCTTTTCCCCAGTCCATATTCACTTACTATTTTTCCTTCTCTTCCTTCTCCTGTTATGAAATTGCAATCCTCTACTAAATTCAGAATTTCAACTCAGTGTTTCAACGTTTTGTTTTGTCTAGGGATACAGCCATTGAATCTCTTCGCCAGAACTAGTTCGCACTACCAGAATGCGTTGACTATTCTGGTCATAGTGTCTTACCGCGTTCCTATTTTCTTATTCTTATTAGCCCAACTTCCGCATTACTCCAACCATTCTCCATCTATAAGTTCCTACTCAAATGAGCACAAATCATGTTTATCCTGCCACTGAACTTCACTAACATTATACCTAACTTCAATCTATCCACTTCTCGTTTAAAAATTTCAAACATTGAACGGTGTGTAATATAAAAATCTAGGTGGGATTTCTTCGACAGTGTAGGTCTTTTTTATAGCGTAGATTTCGATGCATTCCTCTGGTACGCGAGGGTACCTCTTCAGACGTACTGAGCTGCTTGATATCTGGTTCTCTGTACGTATCCGGGAACGCAATAGTACTGAAGGAGTCTCTCATCAGTAAGCAAGTAAGTGAGTGTGCAAGGTGTTTGGAGAACAGAAATAGCTTACTCAGCGCTCCCGGATCCGTACAGATATTGATGTAACAAACAGCGTAATATTTCTGAAGAAGTACGCGTGCGTAGCAGAGCAATGCAGCGAGCTCTACGCGATCACAGACATCCAGTACCGAAGAAATCCCACTATAATTATTATAATACACACCTTTCAATTTACGTAACCGATTAAGATATCTAACGCCTCACCCTCATTTAGGGGGATGACCATATCCGTCAGAGCAGCCACCACCCTGAAATCAATGTTGAGGTCTATTTTACCTCCAGAATATTTTACCCGGAATGACGCCTTCGTCATAAGTTCACACAGCAGAGCCACACATTCCCGTGCTGTATGGGAAGGCGACGTTAGCTGATGTTACAAGGCCAGCTTGAAAGCTTCTAATTTACAGTGACAAATTGAAAATGAGCGAGCACTAGTTTGGAATTATATTTCAGTGGCAAGAACTCTATTTATGGCCCTAATATAAATATTTGCACAGTTAATTAAGAAACAGTGCCTTTAAACTGATTGAAAGCGCAACGGCTATTTAGGTGAAAGTTTCTAATGTATAGTGGCTAATTGAAAGTGGGCACGAGTTTGTAAATTAGATTTCAAGGTCAGGAACTGATTAATTTACTGGCACATGAACATTTACATTTAAAGAAAATCCCAAAGTCGACACGTACCATGCAACAAAAATAGAAAAATTCCACAATCAGTAGAATGAGTGCCTAAGTTGAGCTGAAATAAACAAATGAGTAATAATTAAATTATTTATTTTTGATAAAGAAACATACCTTTGTTGTTGACTTGTCAATAATGGTGTTTACAATGGATTTGTACAATACCGTTCCATACAAATATTGTCGTCCCCTTAATACAAAATTCCTCTTCCAAAATCAAATGAAATGTCATCACTCTCTGGTGGGATACATTCATGAGCACACAAACCAATCAGCGAAAACCAATTCGGCACATGAACCATAGCCGATCATCCGAACCGTACAACTCGGTAACTACCATGCAACTGTTCTGAACTATATTCCACTCAACCATTTTACTAGCCTACTCTCCACTGCCCGCCTAAGCGGTCAAAGATGCTGCTGTAGCGCAGATGCTACATCACAGTTACAAAGATATTATTATTTGCAGTGGTTACAGACATCAAATAAGATTATCGAAGTATATAATAGATGAATTTTACATTCAAATAAATCCGTAAGGCAAATACATGTCCAGAGTCACAAAATACCACACATAAATCCATAAATAATTATATTCAGCCTACAGCTGCCTAATTCCAAGTTCAGTCAGTCATTCAGACTGTCGTCCCAGTAACTACTGAAGAGACTGCTCCTCCTCTTTAGGACCTACAGTCTGTTGATCAGGTACCTGTCTCTTGTGGTTGCACAAAGGGTACTTCTACCTGCATCGATGAAGCAAGCCACCTCACCGTCAACAAGCTCCATGATTCATGGTTATATCGAAGTTATAAGAAATAACCACTCACATGTAATATACAGGAGATGAGTCGCTATACCACGTTAACGAATTATGCACTCATCTAGGCAACTTAATGTATCCTTAGTTGTGATAACGCGTCGTCGTTTCGTATTCGCTGTAGTTTGATTAGTTCAAACGACAAAACTGTAAACTCTGTTTCCTTTAAATGTTACCACCTTGAAAAACATTAATTGCGTTTACATTTCCCTAACTGTCTATCTTAATACAGGTATAAGGCTTCGTTCTTACAGTTCTCGTCCATCACACAAACACCAGATATTTTAAATTTCTCTCTTGTTTCCAGGGGCGGATACAGGACGGCCTACTGGAGGGGGTAGGAGTTGGGAGGTCGGTGAAGAAATTCTCAGTGTCAGCCAAACTCTGGCTGAGTAGAAAGACTCTAGTACGGACCACCACATTTTACCCCACACCCAATCAAACAAAAGTCGTCTCACAGTTTTGAAGACTCAGTGCAGTGAAAAAAACGCCTATCTACGCATTCCAAAATGGAAAGAAAAAGAATAGTATCTGCGGAGGGGGGGAGGGAGGGCAACGACTATGCTTGTAACCTCAAATCAATTCATTATTTCAAACTTCACCATGTTCTGATAGATTCGTTAGTAATAGTGAGTCATATTTTGCTACCACTCCCATGAACCACAGACATTGCCGAGGTGGGGTGGCTTGCGTGCCTCAACGATGCAGATAGCCGTACCGTAGGTGCAACCACAGCGGAGAGGTATCTGTGGAGAGGCCAGACAAACGTGTGGTTCCTGAAGAGGGGCAGCAGCCTCTTCAGTAGTTACAGGGGCAAAAGTCTGGATGATTGACTGAGCTGGCCTTGTAACATCAGCTAATGTGGCTTTGCCACACGGCTACTGCGAACGGCTGAAAGCAAGGGGAAACAACAGCCGTTATTTTTCCCGAGGACATGCAGCTCTACTGTATGAACATATGACGATGGCATCCTCTCGGGTAAAATATTCTGGAGGTAAAATAGTCCCCCATTCGGATCTCCGGGCGGGGACTACTCAGGAGGATCTGATCATCAGGAAAGACAATACTGGCATTCTACGGGTCAGAGTGTGGAATGTTAGATCCCTTAATCGAGTAGGAAAATTAGAAAATTTGAAAAGGGAAATGGATAGATTGAAGTTAGATATAGTGTGGATTAGTGAAGTTCGGTGGCAGGATGAACAGGATTTCTGGTCAGGTGAGTACAGGATTATAAATACAAAATCAATTGGGGGTATCACAGGAGTAGGATTGATAATGAATAAGAAAATAGGAATGCGGGTAAACTACTATGACCAGCACAGTGATCGCATTATCATTGTCAAGATAGATACGTAGCTAACACCAACAACAGTAGTACAGGTTTATATGCCAACTAGCTCTGCCGATGATGAGGAAATCGAAGAAATATATGAGGAGCTAAAGGAAATTATTCAGACAATTAAGGGAG
The DNA here is from genome assembly GCA_026315105.1 of Locusta migratoria. NCBI lineage: Eukaryota > Metazoa > Arthropoda > Insecta > Orthoptera > Acrididae > Locusta > Locusta migratoria. Next base: position 662,139,476 of record CM048746.1, read on the forward strand.
AGGAAAACTTAATTGTGATCGGGGACTGGAATTCGATAGTAGGAAAAGGAAGAGAAGGAAAAATAGTAGGTGAATATGGACTGGGCAGAAGGAATGAAAGGGGAAGTCGCCTGGTAGAATTTTGCACGGAACATAATTTAGTTATAACAAACACCTGGTTCAAGAATCACAAAAGAAGGTTGTATACGTGGAAGAGACCAGGAGACACCGGGAGATACCAGATAGATTTTATAATGGTAAGACATAGATTTCGGAACCAGGTTTTACAATGTAAGACATACCCAGGGGCAGATATAGACTCTGATCATAACTTGTTGGTTATGAACTGTAGGCTGAAACTGAAGAAACTACAAAAAGGTAGAAAAATAAGGAGATGGGACCTGGATAAATTGAAGGAACCTGAAGTTCTTAAGAATTTCAGAGGGAGCTTTAGGCAACAATTGACAGCAACGGGGGAAAATGAAACAGGAGAGGAGGAATGGGTAAAATTGAGAGATGAAATAGTGAAAGTAGCAGAGGACAAAATAGGTAGGAAGGCAAGACCTACAAAAATCCTTGGATATCACAGGAGATACTAAATTTAATCGATGAAAGGAGAAAATATAGAAATGCAGTAAATGAAACAGGCAAAATGGAGTACAGACGACTAAGAAATGAGATTCACAGGAAGTGCACAATGGCTAAGCAGGAGTGGCTAGAAGACAAATGCAAGGAAGTAGAAGAATGTATAAATAGGGGAAAAATAGGTACAGCCTACAGGAAAATAAAAGAAACATTTGGAGATAAGAAAAACAGCTCTGTGAATATCAAGGACACTGATGGAAAACCAGTTCTCAGCAAAAAAGGGAAAGCTGAAAGGTGGAAAGAGTATATAGAGGGGCTCTACAAAGGAAATGAACTTCGAGACAATATTGTAGGAAGGGAAGAGGATGTAGATGAAGATGAAATAGGAGATACTGTACTGAGAGAAGAATTTGACAGAGCCCTGAAAGACGTAAGTCGAAACAAGGCCACTGGAGTAGATGATATTCCCTCAGAGCTACTGAAGTCTCTGGGAGAACCAGCCATGACAAACCTGTTTCACCTGGTGTGTAAGATGTATGAGACAGGCGAAGTACCCCCAGACTATAAGAAAAATGTTATAATCCCCATCCCAAAGAAAGCAGGTGCAGACAGGTGTGAAAACTACAGAACCATCAGTTTAATAAGTCATGGTTGCAAAATACTGACACGAATTATATACAGAAGGATGGAAAAGCTGGTAGAAGCCGATCTCGGGGAAGATCAGTTTGGGTTCATGAGAAATGTAGGAACACGGGAGGCAATACTCACTTTACGGCTTATCCTAGAAGATAGATTAAGAAAAGGCAAAACTACATTTCTAGCTTTTGTAGATTTGGAGAAGGCTTTTGACAATGTTGATTGGAATAAATTCTTTCAAGTTCTGCAGCAAGCAGGAGTAAAATATAGGGAGCGTAAGGTTATTTACAACTTGTACAAAAACCAGACAGCGGTTGTCAGAGTTGAAGGGCATGAAAGGGATGCAGTGGTTGGAAAGGGAGTAAGACAGGGTTGTAGTCTTTCTCTATTGTTATTCAGTTTGTACATTGAGCAAGCTATAAAGGAAAGCAAGGAGAAATTTGGAGAAGGAATTAAAGTTCAGGGTGAAGAAATAAAAACATTGCGTTTTGCCGACGACATAGTAATTCTGTCAGATACAGCAAAGAACCTGGAAGAGCAATTGAACGGAATGGGCAGTGTGCTGAAAGGTGCATATAAGATGAACATTAAACAAGAGCAAAACTAGGGTATGGAGTACAGTGTAAGAAAATCAGGTATTGCTGAAGGAATTACATTGGGAAACGAAGCAATAAAGGAGGTAGATGAGTTTTGTTACTTGGGCAGTAAAATAACAAATGATGGTCGCAGTACAGAGGATATAAAATGCAGAATGGCAATGGGTAGAAAAGCGTTCTTGAAAAAGAGAAATTTGTTAACATCGAATATTGATTTAAGCCTAAGGAAGTCCTTTCTGAAGACATTTGTATGGAGTGTTGCCTTGTGTGGGAGTGAGACATGGACGATAAACAGTGCGGACAGGAAGAGGATTGAGGTTTTTGAAATATGGTGCTACAGAAGAATGCTGAAGATTAGGTGGGTGGATCGCGTAACTAATGAGGAGGTACTGAACAGAATTGGGGAAAACAGAAATTTCTGGCATACCTTAACTAAAAGAAGGGATCGATTGGTAGGACACATTCTGAGACATCAAGGAATTGTGAATTTAGCGTTGGAGGGAAGTGTATGAGGTAAAAATCGCAGAGGAAGACCAAGAGATGGATACAATAAGCAGATTCAGACAGATGTAGGTTGCCGATCTTATGTGGAGATGAAGAGGCTTGCTCAGGATAGGGTATTGTGGAGAGCTGCATCACACCAGTCTCCGTACTGAAGACCTCAACAACAACATTTTGCTATTAAACTTCAACTCGAGTAAATATCAAACATTTTAGCTTGAATTCGAAATATCGTTCGTCACCTGTTCCCAGAATCTACAACCTCGAACGATTAATAATATCGACTGTTAGTAATCGATCTAAAATGCTTCTATTGACATAATGCGAAAGGATAGTCCAAAAACTTTATTAATTATTTATTAATCAATATTTTACATGTAATACAAAAGGAATATGAAATGAATATTCTAGAAGAAATTGAAGTCTGTATCCACGCAACTAGCGACGCAAACAATTTATTAAACGATCAAACCGATTTAAACACAAAAATTACATAGATAATTTTATAGATAATTTAACGCTGGACAAAGGATAATGGAGCTTACATAAATCAGAGATCGTACTATAATGTTAAAATCAACCAAAGACGAAATACAACCATGTCAAATATAAATGTATAATCTATAATATTCTCCAAAATTTCTAACACATAAAAAATTAACCATAATCGCTAATAACAACATAGACAGAAATAATAAAGAAAATAATGCCATATCTGTTAACTTCTATATTTTCTCACTAAAAGAAAATTTTGTAAATATTTGTAAACGTATAGTATTCTGAGGTATGGACAGATGCTGTAACTGCCTACAATTCATAAATCAAATGTAAAACATCACCTAATAAATAATCAGTTGAAGCGGTTACAACCTCTAAATACGATACATACTGCACACTTTCTAAGTGAAATTTGTAAAATGTTATTTATGTAAATTTATTTGTGTAGCATTTGGATACATACTCAAATAAGAAAATGTTTTTGCAGAAACACCTGACGATGGCATTTAATGCCGAAAGATATATTGTGTAATATATAAATAAATAATTAATAACAGTGTTTGGACTATCCTTTCACATTATGTCAATATACGACATTTCTAACACTGTGGGCCCGAGATATAATAAGTTAAAATGCTTCTATAAATTCTGTTAAATAGGAAAAAGTATAATCTTTCCCACAGGAACACAACAAGAAACAACTCTTCCAATAAGAATGTTCTTGACTTTCGTTAATACGATTAATGGTCCCTTTTTATTCGCTGCAGATTCACATATATGAGATGGACGTGAATTGTTAGTCATTATATCGTAATGAAGACTCCATGCAAACTAATTTCAAATGAATGAATCTTTCACTCTGCAGCGTAGTATGCGCTGATATGGAACTTCCTGACATTGAAATTGTGTGCCAGAACCGGGATTTGAAACTGGGGCCTTTTCCGCTGTTTATGGAGTAAAACTACGGCATCCATATGACGTAATATTTTGTAATTTGTACACTACAAACTGTAGTCACAGGAAGTTATACAGACAGTATACACACATGTAGTTGAATGCACCTTCTAAATTGTATCACAGTACGAGACGTAGTTCATGCGTTATGAGCACATAAACAGTAACGTTCATGGAAAACCGCTTCATCACGCACCAAGTTTTAATCTATTACTTCTTTACTACTAATTTTATTCCCAATAGATTTTGCAAACATACAGCCCATGTACAAATAAATATATACCTGAAACAAGGCAGGAATAAATGCACAAAAACCCGGGCAGCGCTGTGTTTTAATAAAACAGTCTCCCGATAATAAATACGTAGAGCGTTTAGTCTGCAGTATTATATGTGGCATGGAACAATTTGGCAGAGTTTCGAAACAGAGCGAACACTTCCTCAGCTCTAGAAAGTAACTCCCTCAGTGCGCTTCGCCATCATTAGGAGACCATTATAAACTTTTACTTGGTTTAAAGCCTTCTGCAGACTATTTCGTAACGACCATTCCTTTCTCTTTAAAAGTTTTGATTAAGCGAAAAGAATCACACTCAACAGAAAGGTACAATGAAATACGAATTTAATGGGGGGAAAAAGTATTGATATGAGCGTCGTTACCACGCCTTCTCGAGGCAACTGCGTTAATGTTTCAGATTTACCACCTTCCACGACGCTGCTTATAAACTTGACTGCTCACTTATACGCTTTGAAAAGCGTTACCTCAAGGTAAAAGTAATAATCGCTACTATCTACTCATGTGGCTTCTGAGCACGTGGTTTGTTTAGGTCACTTTTCTGCAACCGAAACAGAGCCATTCTCTTTGGAATAAATCGTAGTGACAGAAGCAAAATAAGATCTCTCGTAGAGGGTCGGAATTCAAAGTGTATGAAATGTGTTTCGGAGTATTTTCATGGAATGTGAAAGGGTCCAGTCACAATATCATGATCTGTGAACAGGCGGTTCAACCCAGCGAGCACAGAATAACATAGAGAGGCTATACTGCCTATATCAGTGTTCAGGCAGTGAAATCACGGCAGCCATCTGGGTGTAGAAATGGAGTTCAAATTCAAATGTATGTAGAGCTTATGTGACTTAATTACTTACAAACTACTTATGAACTAGCTTACGCTAAAGACGGCACAAATATCCATGCGGGAGGGAGGATTCGAACCCCCGACCGCAGCGGCCGTGCAGACAGTGACTGCCACGCCGCAGACCGCTCGGCCACTGCGGCCGGCGAAACGGAGTTCGGCCGATAAGTGGGTACTACTTCAAGTGGCGCACGCCATAATTATATTGTCTTTTGAACACCTTAGGATAGAAAAAAATTACCAAGCTTTTCACGTAGACAGGAGAATACTGAAGGAATTAGACTTGCGCATAATAGTTCGCGATAGGGACCGCTCGTGTTCTGCGCATGCAGGTGAAGGGAGAAGTTCCCCCACCTAGCTGCTTCATGTGCTTGCTGTTTGAGCCACTAACGATATCACGCAAACCAAAAGAAACAGTTTGTGGATAATTTGTCGCGTTTATGTTTAGAGTAATCTCTATATCTTGGCATTATGGAATTTATTTGTCAGATATTGCACAGTGCAGGATACTTCAAAACAGAAATTTTCTAGCACTGAACTATGTAATCTAGCAGGCAGACGCTAACATCGAAATGGCTCTCATCAGCAGAAGGCAAGCACGTGATTTTTAATTCTGTTCGCGACCGACTGCACATATATTAGTTCGCGACCGATAGCACATATTTTAGTTCTAGACCTATCGCGAATATTTTAGTTCGAGACCTATCGCGCATATTTTAGTTCGCAACCGGTAGCTCTCCTTTTAGTTCGCAGCTCGGCCGCGAAGTAGGTCGCTGTTTTTAGTTCGTCCGCACTTTTTGGCTTTTGCTACCGCTACTAAAACTACAGCTGAGCTGCATCTCAGCTCGAAATGACGGCAACTGGCAGAAGGGAATCACGCGATTCTGCGCGCTCTCGCGTCTTCTCGCTGTTCCCCGTCAGTCTTCGGAAAAGGAGCGGACGAATAAGAGGCGAGGGATCTGCGAACTAGTTCGCGTAGTTCGCCTGTGGGAGCGCTCTTCCAAACTAGTTCGTTCGCTTACTACACAAGACTAGAAGGAATGCAACAGTGTTCTTAGCAAGCACACTACGTATTGTGTTTGTATAAAATTATAATTGAAACTGTTACTTTTAAATGAAATAAAAATTGTGAAATGAAAATGTTCGTCGCCTGCCACTTTTTTTTTTTTTTTTTTTTTTTTTTTTTTTTTTTTTTTTTTTTTTTTTTTTTTTTTTTGCTGTCAAGAAATTTTCGTCAGCGAGATAGTTGTAGATAATGACATGAACTTTTTTTTCATTTAAACAACTTTTTATAGCTCCCCTGGTTTTCTCACAAATTTGGTTACAATAGAGCGGTGGAACCTTTCAAATTCTACTCGTTACTTTCAGCGAGCTTGCCCACCAGCGAGTACAGATCCTGTTGCCCACTCATCTTGTACTTTGTGACCGATACTGATAACTTTTTGTGATTTGGGATACAATCTTCGGAATCCAATAATTATGATTAAGCACTTTTTCTTTATTTTATTATTAACTAGATGAACCGCTTCCTCCCTTATATGGTGGCGATTCTTTGTCTTGTGTTCGAGTTAAACCTCAGAACTTAGGTTCATTTTTGAAATAAGGGTCTCTGATCATGTACGAAAGTGTATTCAATTTCATTTTGGTGATTTTCACAGGTAAATGTGGTGAATATGTAACTAATTCGGTTTGATAACGGCTGGGAATCCGTAACCTTTGTGAGACTAGCTGGTGGTGTACGAAGTCTGTTTCATTTCTTTCTAGCTTTGTGAGTTGCAACTAATGTGCGGAAATATTTTTATTCTATGTAGAGCATGTGAAATATTCTTTTCCATTTTCTCCTTCAGCGAGTGATATGTAGTCCGCGTGGTTTATTCTTAGAACAAAGCCTTCAGCTACCCTGTCTTTGTTTATATGCCATTCAGACAAGAAATAATGCAGACATTTTTCTGATTTCTCCTAGTACATCGCGATCTCCTGTCTTTCTATTTTAAATTGCTGTTTCTTTTCCAAACTTGAACTTTGCGTTCGGACTCCGTCAGTAAATTCTCTTCTAACCTTGTACGACCCCCTTTATTAGTTTGCTTATGAAATACTACGTATTACTAGGTGCTGCATGCCGTATTTCTTAGTTGATTTACTCCGACTTTGAATTTATTTCGTTTTTCTGACTTTTGAAGACTGGATTTCGTCCATCCGGGTAAACCTTACCAATCGCGTCTAACTGTATTTCTTTAGCTTCCTTATGATATCCTACGCCTTTCTGAGGGTTGCATGCCGTAGATATTTTTCTTTATTTTTCGGTAATTGAATTTTTGTGTATTTACTGGTTTTCGGAACCACGTGGCTCCGAACTCCGACTACAAGGGTTTATAGCTAGTCACTTGAGGTCTCGCCACTGCTCACACACCAGTGCCTTCCTATTGTGTGTTCTTGCTTCGTAATCTATGATTCCATTGGTTTTTGTTGATATGAATGCGATGTTTAAGCACTTCGCCTTCAGTGGGGTGCGAATATGTAATGTAGCAGACACGTGCCATGTGTCTCAGTAATTATGCATGCTCACCGTTTGATTGAAATGGAAATTAATCTCACTATTATCACGTACCATCTCAAGAAAAGAAAGATAGAGCACTACGAAGTTTCTTTTTCTTTTGTTGTGTGGTACATCCTGGTTCGCTGAATTTCGCCTAGATAGCGGCGCCTGCTTCTGCTTCGTATCAGCACGTCGAGTTGGGTGAGTTTCACTTTGCTTCACGCGTGTGAGTGGCTAAATGCTTGTTGATTGTAAATCCCTCCTTTGACAATGTTCAGTTCAAATTACTTTAAGTTTATTTTAAGTGCGATGCATTTTTATTGTTTAACAAAATTGGTTCCCCCATTTGCTCATCTTTGAACTGAATAAATAATTTATTGTCAGTGAAATGTTATCCTTCTTATGAGCATTGGTTTATGAATACCCTACCTTATCATTTAATGTTGTTTTTCACCAATGCTGAGAACAAACTCAGATGCAAATTATCATATTTTTAATTCCGTTGCGCCATAAATGTCCTCACAGCCACCTTCATGAAATGGCTTAGTTCGGGGTGGCTTGTATATTAATGCTTGTGTGTAGTTCCCGTGACCTACAACGTATGTTGGCCACCGTATCTTTGTCTTCCTGCTGCTAAAGTAATGTCTGAGTCAGTTCTAAATTCTGGGCCAGGGAACAAGATTCTGTTGCAGGAAGAAGTCAGTAGTTCACACTAATTCTTTTGCTGGTTTTACCACCAGAGTTATACGTCTAAAGTAAGCTTTTAACTGGCTCCCTTCATCTAGAATTAATTTTACAAATAACGGTGGTCTTTCATTTGGCGACCCTGCTAGGATTCGCTCTTCTAGTGGATCATCTATTCAATGAAATAGTTCTTTTATTTTAAATGCAGACAGGAATATTTTAACCTTTTTGTCCCAGTCTGTGAATGTGTGTTTTCAGCAGCACCCATTAATCTATTTCAATTCATGTTTTCAGCACTCATGTGTTTTACTTGTGTTATATTTGTGTAATTTTGAAAGGATTATTATTTGTTATTGTTTCGTAGAAAGAGCACAGCCACAGTGCATTGCGTGTGAAGATTTTAATTGGTGTTTTGTTATGCGGGTTTTTGGTAGGCTAATTTTTTTGTTTGTAACCTCTTGTTGTTCTGAACGAATTCTAGAGATGGATACTAGTTCTGCTTTGTCAGTTTCCACTCTTTCTAAGCGACTGAACCGAAGTGAGGATCGTGAAAAATCCAGCAGGCTATATCTTTCACTGGAAAGAGGAAACTTGGGGGGTAAAGATGGCCGTGTTACCGTTGAGAATGAGGCCAGTTCAGCGATTGCGATTGAAGGGGCGAACAAAATACGCCTACCAACTATATGGCGATTTATGCTACCTCTCAAAATACTTCCAATTCCGTTACTAGGCCTGTGTCCGGTTCCGACACGATTTTGGGTGACATCATGGCCTTTATGAAGGAACTGAAAGCAGAAAGTGTGGTGTCGCACAAGTCCAAAGTGCGCGCCACCTACTTTCGCCGAGCGCCGCCATGCACGCACGGCGCGGCGTTCTTACGATGTCAGCCACGAGCGCCCTCTGCTACAACTCCGCTCGTGGCCACCACTGAACGACATTGTTCACTTGGGACTGAGATAGGAACCAGTTAACACTTCGGAATCAGATAGGCACCAGTGAAGACTTGGCTATCGGACAGGCACTAGGCAGGCCTCTAGTTCAACTATGTATCAGCCTTCTGCAGTACTGAGCTATGTAAAAGTTAAGTATTACTAAGTCTCTAAGAAATATATATCTCGTTCTAATTTACTCTAGTGTTTCTAGTTTCTGCTGTCCCTCTGGCTGCTCACCTCCGTACCTGCACAAGCGTGCCTCCTTTATTCCTGTGTCGGTCTTTCTACTCGGCCCCCGACACCTACGACAGAAACGAGACACAAAAGCGGCGACGAGGCTAGGACACAAAATAAATGAAAGCAGAAATAGTTTCCATAAGAGAAGTTCAGAATATTTTAGTTCAGGAAATGAAAGCAGAAGTAGGTTCCATAAGAAAAGCACAGAATATTTAAATTCAGGAACGGAAAGCAGAAATTAGGGCGGGGATGGATGCACGAGGTAGTTCCGTGCAAGCTGTCCAGGCCGAGCTCATTAAAGTTTTCGCGCAGTAAATGGAGGCACAAAGTAGTACCATTCAGGTCATTCACGAGAAACTTGGCGAGCAGAGCAGCAAGCTAGATGGGCTATGCACTGATGTTGTGCAACTCGTACAGGAACGGAATGGGTGCTATCTCAGAGAACACAGCCAAGATTTCAGGGAACGTAGAAGCTATGATTTCCCTCTCCGACTGTGAAGGTAGCAATATCCCCTCTCTTGAGGAGAAATTCAATGAGAGAGTCGAATTAGTCAATACAAATGTCCACTCTATTAACGAGGAAATCGATGGTAGTGCAGATGAATTAGGGGCGTGGGTAACTAACATTGGTCTGAAGCTTGGCAGCTAGCTCTCAATGTAGAAAAATGTATGGTGATGCGCATGAGTAGAAAAAACAATCCCATAATGTTCGAATACAGCATTAGCAGTGTGCTAAGGGCGATATGAAATGGAACGAGCATGTAAGGACAGTTGTGAGTAAGGCGGACAGCCGACTTCGGTTTATTGGGAGAATTTTGGGAAGATGTACTTCACCTGTAAAGGAGACCGCGTACAAAACGCTTGTACGACCACGTCTTGAGTATTGCTCAAGTGTTTGGGACCCGCAGCAGATCAGTTTAAAGGAAGACATAGAGGCGGTTCAGAGACGAGCAGCTAGATTTGTTGCCGGTAGGTTCGACCAATGCGCGAGTGTCATGGAAATGCTCCGGCAACTCAATTGGGGATCGCTGGAAGAAAGACGACATTCTTTTCGCGAATTTAGAGGGCCGGAATTTGAAGCTGAGTGTAGTACGATCTTGCTGCCGACTACTTACATTTCGCGTAAAGATCAGAAAGACAAGATAAGAGAAATTAGGGCTCGTACGGAGTCATATAGCCATTCTTTTGTTCCTCGTTCAATTTGGGAGTGGAATAGGAAAGGAAATGCCTAGTAGTGGTACAGTGTACTCTCCGCCACGCACCTTACGGTGAATTGCGGAGTATGTATGTAGATGTAGATGTAGACTGCTCGCATAGAAGAGCTGGCCACCTCGGTGGCGCAGCTTCTGCAGGGCAGGGAAGCGGCAGCACGCAGAGCGAGTCCCACAGTTGTGACTGAATCAGAGGAAGTCCGTGACTTGCTTCAGTTCAAGGAGCAACAGTGGGAAATAAACTGGAGGCGTCGTGATGTAGCGGCCTAGTTGCATGAACGCGTCGCCCGGTTAGAGCAAGCCCCTGCTGCACCGCTGCCTGCCCCACCCGTAAAAAACGTTCCCCACAATTTGTGCGGAGGGCAGCCCTCTCGTTCGGACTGCAGAGACAACTCGGCTTTTGAAGAGGAGGAAGTCGAACTCCTGCGTGTATGTCCTATGAGAAGGGAAAGTCAGAATCAAGTGCCTGTGCGGGAGCCTCAACAGGCATTTGATTATAAACACTTCTTGACCTTCAGGAAGTACAAAGTTTTCAGGAACTATGCTAACGGAATACTCCCCCGTGCATGGTGTAGGGCCGGCCGCGGTGGCCGAGGGGACTGAGACGCTCCAGTCACGGTCTGCACGGCCACTACGGTCGGGGGTTCGAATCCCCCCTCGGGCATCGACATTTGTGCCGTCCTAGTTCGTAAGTAGTTCATAAGTAGTTTGTAAGTTATGGGACTGATGATCCCGTAGTTAAGTCCCATAAGCTTAACAAACATTTGAACTTGGTGAAGGATCAATTCGATTTTTCTTTGCCCCAAACTGGCCCGCAGTGAATAAGATCGAATATGTGTGAGGATATCTCAAAGGAGAGCCCACCATGCGCATGCGTTCGCTCCTTCTTTCAAGAAATGATGCTGAGAAATCAATTACTTGATTACCTGTATCCTCCATGCAAGTTAATTAGAATTTGCGCCTCGAAACCACCATGAAATGTGCGCAATGCCATCCTTGCTTGAAGCTGCAAGGAGGGCATTGAGTCCTTCCAGGCTTACCTGGAGGACTTGGAGTTCGATTATGATTACGGACTTAGAAGAGACGGCAATGGCTCTTCTAGGAGAAGTAATTGGAGTGAAAATAGTGCTGGGGACAATCGCCAGCAAGAAAGTACTAGTAGTGGGCAGCCAGGTCCTTCTTATGCTGAGAATCAGCAGCAGAGGAGGAGCGAGTAAGGTTCTTGGCATGATCAGCGAGCTGAAGTACGGAGAAGATTCGGGAACGGGAATAAGGGCTACGGACGCGATCAAAGCCAGAAAAAACCACGCGACCTGCTAACAGAAGGGATGGAAATGAGGTCAGCTGATCTGCACTACAATCGACCCCAAGACCCCGCCTTTAGCACGAGCCAATGACAATCTCCAGAAGTTAACCGACACACGGTCAACTTGCTTGAAAAGGACCACATCCGTCCGAAACTAGCAGGAAGAGCCCACAGCAGTAGAGCCAGTGATCCAACCGCTTATTACAATAAGCATCAAAGACATTGCTCTGGAATGCGTACTTGACACCGGCAGCCTCATTTGGGTCATGAGCGACTTCCGCATTCAACAGTCACTGTGGTAATTAATTAAGTTTGGCCCTATCTGACTTAGCATTGACTGCAGCCTCCAACTAGCACCTCTTACGATTCACGAACAGCACAACTTCACTAATAAATGTGTCAGAATTCATGTAGTGGTGATGGCGTGTTCGTGTTATAATCAAAATCGTAATAGCTGATAGACTCTGATTGCAATGATACTAGCTCAGTACAGTGAAACTCCGTGGTGCAATGAGATTCACAAATACTACAGTCAAAGTTCCCAATAATTTTGATAATATGGTTTAAAGCATTCAAGTTCCTTATAAAACTTTACGTGAACTATTTTTTTTAATTGGTTCCAGGGCCTGGGTAGCGTACGCGTGGAAGTGGCTGAGCAGAGTTTGGCATTTAACGTATTTCATAAAAAAATTACTTCCGTCAAGTCTGGTTAATCAACTATAATACTTTGACTACTGTTAGCCTGTTTACTTTCTACATAAATGAAACAAACTTTACGTGCAAACTCTCTTGCAAGTTAAAATCTTTTGCTGAATCATTGATTGCAAAACTTAGAACAGCACTGCATTTTAATTACTAGTCTCTGTGGTTGTAACACGTTTAGCAATTCTTTAACTCGTCTAGCAATTTCTTTAAAACTGATCGTAATTACTTTGAAAATGACTGAACTTGTTAGTCATTGTACAGGCTTGCATAATCAACATAATCTAATAATGGTGATAATGGGGTGACTACAACTACTTACAAAATTAAGACTGGTTTCAAAATAAGTCATGTATAATTGAACCAAAATTCTGATTGGGTTGACACTACATTTACATGCATACAAAATAAAATGTTACAAAAGTACTCATCTGTTTTCGTCGTCTTCGTCGTGAAGTCCATACAAGACAGATATGATTACAATAGGTACTCTTACTGCTGGTTCAAAATATTTTTATCGACAACTCGTTGTTCAGCTCGTCTGGCTGAATTCTCCATGCATTGATATCACCTCGATACACCTTCTTATCTCCGTAATTACAGGAACGATCACACTCGGTGAGAATAGACTGGATAACCAAACAATTACTTTTCTTGCACACATGAAAAAAGATTACACTAATCACTTTCGAGTATAAATAAACTTGTTTCGCACTTCCTTCAATACATTAAACAGTACGTCTCTCAGGCTTATTGCAATTGCATTAAACTCGCGCCACACTGCGCCTACCGTGCCTCTGCACCATTAACAAATCTTTTATGTGTTTACTATAGCGAGTCCGCTCCGCGACTGCTTCAGCAGCGCGACAATCACAATTACTACTTCTGTACCAGAGACAGTCTTTACAACAGGTTCCACATTTTCTCTGGCGCATTGCCAAGAATGCATAAGAATGTCCGAGCATTCATGCGGGTTTACACATACAGTACAAGTTTACACTAAATGAATCAATATAGGAAATGTCGTTACATAAGAAATATATCTAGCATACAAGAAATGAAAATACGTGAAATAAACAAATTTAAGACAATATATACATTAGGTTAAATCAAACTGTAAGATAGAGCGACAGGTGTACTCTTACAGGCGTAGAATTCCTCCTTGCACATAACGCCCTGTTAGATTTTAGTGACGGTGTGGTGCGATAATGCAAGGGCAATGCCATCATCAAACTGAAATTTGATGAGTGTGCTGCTAAGGTGGACTCTGTCGTCTGCTACTGCCAGTTCTTGCATGACTTCTGCCCGCCAATTGCAGCCAGTTCATTTAGTTCCTGTGGGGAGGACACAGACGTTCTTTACTGTGGGATTGACAATGAAGACACAATCTCGAGCGAAATTACTAAGAAAGTCGAGCTTGTAGACGACGCGTCACGTACTGCAAAATCCGAGCTCCATGAACACTCCACTGTGTTCTCTCGCGGCACTATAAAGGGGTTTGTCTACAGTTTCAAAGTCTGGGAACATTGGAAGTTCTTTGTCAGGCCATACCCTATAAGGAGCAGGCCGAGGATAAATTAAGTGAATGCTGGCAGAAGGAGTGCTTGAACAAGGGTGAGTTCATACAATAATCCGCTGCTGGTCGTTCCGAAACGAGATAACTCAATTCGAGACAAATTAACACGGTAATAGAACCGGAGACCGACCGAACACAAACGTTGGATGAATTGCTACAGCAATTTCACGACGTGCGCGTGCTGTCCTCCAAAGACTTGCGCTCCAGTTACTGGCAAATTGAACTTGACCCGAGCTGCCGACCTTACACTGCCTTCCTATGTTTCGGAACCTGCTACCAATTCCGTAAGTTGCCTTTTGGACTCAACGTCAGTTCTGCTATATTCATCCGTGGGTTTAACAGTATCTTGCCAGATGACTTGCGGGAACGGTTAACCACGTACGTGGATGACGTACTTATAGCAGAGAACTCATGGGGAAGACCATAATTACGTTCTAAAACAGTTACTTCAGGTGTTCGAACAGTCGGGAGTGACTGTAAATCTAAAGAAATCAGAGTTCGTCCGCCGAGAAGTGAAATTTCTTGGTCACATTATATTGGGGGATGGCATCCTACCAGACCCAACCAAACTAGATGCGATCAGAGAATTTCCGGGCCCGTCAATAAAGAAACAGGTCAGTGCCTACTTAGGGCTTATCAATTCTTACAAAAGGTTCCTATCGATAGAGAGTATTGCCACTTCCAACACTTTGCATGCTTATGGACAAGAATAGTTTGGAAGTGGGACGCGAGCGCGCAAAAGGAATATGAGGGCGTGAAATGTGCCTTGTAGCCGGACCCGTGTAAGCCCACCCTGATCTGTCGAAGGATTTCTGTCTAGCAACAGACAGCTTTAAAGTTGGCATAGCTGCAGAGCAGTTTCAGGAAATTGAGGAAAATGGGGTGGTACAGCGAAAGACGATTGCTTTCGCGAGACGTGTGTTGAACAAGTGTGAGCGCAATTACTCCGTGACTGAACTTGAAGCTCTTGCCGTCGTTTTCGGTTTTCTTAAGTTCAGGGGTACTTGTTTGGGAGGACGACCAAGATGTATACCGATCACCGTGCATTAGAGTTTCTAATGTCGGCTAAGTTGACCAACGGAAGGTTGGCCAGATGGGCATTGTTTCTCCGGGAATTTCGTTTTACCGTGGTTCACATAACTGGGAAGGAGAATGTGGTATATGACGCCCTTTTTTGCTCTCCGGTGGGTTTTACGCAGAGGACCAATGATGAACTGAATGAAAATAACTTCAGTGTCTTATATCTCCGTGGCGTTGCTTTCGAAAACTTTATTACCGCCTCTCTTCAGGAAATAGCGCGGGAACAAGATAAGGATGAGATTTTGAGAGATGTGAAGGCCAAATGACGTGATCAGAACCATCCGTCGATCAGGCATTACTACCTAATTAGGCGAAATATCTTGTTCCGACATAGCGACCCCGGGCAATCGAACTGGGTTGTGTGCATTTCAGATGAGTGAGTCAACAAACTCATCTGGTTTACTCAACTCAGCTACACACACTACGGACCCCGCAAGTGCTACCAGAAACTTCGTGATACCTGTTACTTCATAAACATGGAAAGAAGGATCCGGAAAGTGCTGGCCACTTGTAAGCTTTGTCAAAAATCTAAACTTCCCCCGGTTACACACCAAGCTCCCCTCTTTCCTATAATCCCTTCACGGCTTCGTGAGCTAGCTGCGGTCGATCTCTTCGGACCGATACCATGCACAATGAATGGTTATTCGTACATCTTTGTGGCAGTGGAACTACCTTCTAAATTTGTTACTTTGACTCCCTTAAGAAGAGCCACCGGACGGTCCGTTGCTCAGGTCTTTATCAAAGACTTCTTACGACAAGTCGGGTTTGTAGAGAAAGTCATTGCGGACAACGGTTCTCAGTTCCGTTCCCCCGTTTGGTCGAGAAATGCTGCGGAGGAGACGCATGAAGCCGGTTTTCATATCCGTTTGTCACCCTGCGTCAAATCCTTGCGAGATGAAAGAACTGGGGAGCTGTGCCGCCTGTACTGCTACCGTCGTCATAGGGCCTGGGATCGGTATATACAAGGGTTTCATCACGTTCTGAATAACCTCCCAAACAGCTCCACCTCTATGCCCCCTGTACTGGTACTTCAGAACCAGGTGCGTGAAACTGTGTCTCTCGACCCGCCGGTGCGTGTGAGACACAGTGACGTGGAACGCGCCCTGGTGAATATTAGAAGTGCCGCGGAGAGGAGGCGACGCAAAGACAGTCAGTCGCGTTGTGAGGCTGTTCCAGTGTAAGAAAATTGCCCGTTGGAGGTCGTCAAAAAATATCAAAATTTAGAATGCATAATAATATACTCCAGTAATAATAATTTCGTTATTGAATGTTGCAGCAAATCACAACTAATGGGTCGCAACAACACTTTCGCAGTGAAAGTTAAAATTTTGAATTAAAAAAATGATATTAATTAACTTGAAACAGTCACTGTGGTAATTAATTAAGCTTGGCCCTATCTGACTTAGCATTGACTACAGCCTCCAACTAGCACCTCTTACGATTCACGAACAGCACAACTTCACTACTAAATGTGTCAGAATTCATGTAGTGGTGATGGCGTGTTCGTGTTATAATCAAAATCGTAATAGCAGATAGACTCTGATTGCAATGATAATAGCTCAATACAGTTAAACTCCGTGGTGCAATGAGCTTCACAAATACTACAGTCAAAGTTCCCAATAATTTTGATAATATTGTTTATGCATTCAAGTTCCTTATAAAACTTTACGTGAACTATTTTTTTTAATTGGTTCCAGGGCCTGGGTAGCGTACGCGTGTAACTGGCTGATCAGAGCGTGATCCTTTTTAGAGCTTTGTTTAATTTTTGTCGTTCTTGGCAGTGGACTCTGAGCTAGTAACAGGGGACTGATGACCTAGATGTTTAGTCCCCTCAATACCCAACAACAACAACAACAATTAACGTATTTCATAGAAAAAATTACTTCCGCCAAGTCTGGTTAATCAACTATAATACTTTGACTACTGTTAGCCTGGTTACTTTCTACATAAATGAAACCAACTTGACTGTACTTGCAAACTCTCTTGCAAGTTCAAATCTTTTGCTTAATCATTGATTGCAAAACTTAGAACAAAACTGCATTTTAATTAATAATCTCTGTGGTTGTAACACGTTTAGCAATTCTTTAACTCGTCTAGCGATTTCTTTAAAACTGATCGTAATTACTTTGAAAATGACTGAACTTGTTAGTCATTGTACAGACTTGCAAAATCAACATAATCTAATAATGGTGTTAATGGGGTGACTACAACTAATTACAAAATTAAGTCTGGTTTCAAATTAAGTCATGTATAATTGAACCAACATTCTGAATGGGTTGACACTACATTTACATGCATACAAAATAAAATGTTACAAAAGTACCCATCTATTTTCGTCGTCTTCGTCGTGAAGTCGATACAAGACAGATATGATTACAATAGATACTCTTACTGCTGGTTCAAAATATTTTTATCGACAACTCTTTGTTCAGCTCGTCTGGCTGAAATCTCCATGCATTGACATCACCTCGATACACCTTCTAATCTCCGTAATTACAACAACGATCACTCTCGCTGACAATAGACTTGATAACCAAACAACTACTTTTCTTGCACACATGAATAAAGATTACATTGATCACTTTCGAGTATAAATAAACTTGTTTCGCACTTCCTTCAATACATTAAACAGTACGTCTCTCAGGCTTATTGCAATTGCATTAACCTCGCGCCACACTGCGCCTACCGTGCCTCTGCACCATCAACAAAACATATATGTGTTTACTACAGCGAGTCCGCTCCGCGACTGCTTCAGCAGCGCGACACTCACAGCTACTACTTCTGTACCAAAGACAGTCTATACAACAGGTTCAACATTTTTCTGGCGCATTGCCAACTTACAGCATAAGAATGTCCGTGCATTCATGCGGGTTTACACATTCAGTACATGTTTACACAAAATGAATCAATATAGGAAATGTCGTTGCATAAGAAATATATCTAGCACACAAGAAATGAATATTACATGAAATAAACAAATTTAAGACAGTATATACATTACGTTAAATCAAACTGTAAGATACAGCGACAGGTGTACTCTTACACCAGTTGGATCAGAAGATCCTCATACGCTCGCGACGACTCTCGAGAAAACGTCACTCGGTTACCAAGAAGTTTTTCCCCCTTTTTGTCGGACCATACCGTATCAGACGGATAGCCCACGAGAACGCCGTGGAGCTAGAAACCCTCCGCACCAAGAAATCCTGAGGGCTCCACCATGCCTCGAGTCTGAGGTTCTACCGCGAGTAGCCAGGCACCCTAATTGCGTCATACCAGTTTTGGCTAATTTTGTTTTCTAAAGTAACTTTAGTGATATTATTACCAATCAAGAGGATTATTTCAGAGATAGCCATTGAAAGGAAATAATCCACATATTTATTACGTGAATTTAGTCTCCATATTCCATGAACAGTGTTTAAAGTGGATTTTGGTGGTCAATTTTTAGTTACATGTCACAGTTAACTATCAGTGATCATTCGATGAACTGCTTATTAAGTCAAAATAGTTTAATGAAATACTGTAGACCTTTATGAATTTATGTTTGAGCAGGTACACGTCAAGTACAGTAATACTTCTACACCACTACAACAGTTTTATTCTTATGCACTAACTCAAGCAACAGATAAGAAACCACACACGCCCAGCATATAGACACGGACACTACGGAGGGAAACGGGTGGGTTCGTCACATAAAGTGTCTAAGTCAGGGCTGGGCGAATGCCGTTTCGCGGCTCCCCCCACTCCGCCAGCCAGCCCCACTCATACTCGACTAGCCGCGCACCTCACTACACCGCGCGGAACCACTAGTTCTCGATAACTTCGTGATGTTGGTTCAAAATCATTTTAAATAAATCCAGAATGATGCAAATTAATGCTTATTTCTTTTTTGTTCGTAGTACCTCTATTCTGAAGTGACAATTCTTTTATGTGTATGTCACCTTCTTGTTTATCTTGACAGGAAACTGCTAGGTTTTGTGATCATAGAGTTTCTTCCCCTTTATGTTTTCTATATATCATATGAGTTAAGTTTACTTATCCCTTTTACTTCCTCCCGGTTTTTGCTTCCCGCAGCAGGGATATTTTATTTTCCTTTAGCTTACAAATTTTGCCATGTACTTATTTGGTTATTATTGAGAAGTTCTTTATCGTACCACAACTTCGTTGTGATACCACTGACATATGCAGGAAACTTTTTTCATTGCTGTCAGGTGTTGAGTTCTGGAATTGTTTTTCCCCTTCAGAATGGTGTCAGTTTTCAACCTTTCCTAAGGCTGTAATGAACCTTAATAATTGTTACCTTCTGACCGACCACCCAGTTTTTCGTCATTGTAATGAAGCAGGTTTTTAGTTGCAGAAAGTTCAGTTTTGTTACATTTTGTTACACAAAAAAATCTACACAATTCTGTGAAAATATAACGTAAAATTTAGAATAAAAGAGTCTTTTCTTAATTCTTTACGTCTATGTCCTATTTGTTGCTCCTTACATGAGCAACCGTTGCATGGTACAGGATACACAATTTTTGGGTAAGCAGTATTAACACTTATTTCCCACTCAAACATGCTGCGGCAGATATGATTGTACCGGAGCCCTTTTCACGGAAGCCGCATCAGCTTGAAACGACCTCGTGTGTTTTGTACGTGCAGTAAGTATTTGAGCTTGTCCTTACTCAACAAAGCGTCCTGACAGCTGCACAGTTGCCCCCTACCCGTGCACTGTGCACAGCCCTGCTGCCCGCACTGCTGGCTCTCAAGGCCGCTCAGCGCTGCCCTCGCGGCTCTCGCTGCTCGCGGGCAGCTCTCGTGCCCACCCCTGGTCTAAGTCATCGGCGGGGCAGCACTGTGAATCCCGTATCCACTGACCTCCAGTTCTGCGAAACCAGCCTTCGCTTTGGCGCCTCTTTGTACCTGTAGCACGTCACACTGCCGGCTTCCGCCGAATCCTCTTCGATGTATTTCTTTTCCCAGACCGTTGACTGACCGGTGCCACAACTTGGGTTGCCGTGGTATAAGGCGGCCAACTTTTCAAAACTCAATGCGGGACATTTTGAGGATGTCAAGGACTACTAAGACCACGTGACTTCTTGCACCAGTAATTCTGAAACTAGAAAAAAAACTTGGCAAAGCAGAGAAGGCCTACTCATATCTAACATGAGTAACATTTTATTTTTCATTTTCAATCTTTAATTACAGTTCGTAAATATTTTTTATGCTTCTATTTTGAATTTTACAGTCTGACAATTTTTACACATTCTTTCTCCGTTACGTTTCTCCGATCACCTTCGTTGTCTGAACTACTTTTGATCCAGCTCTTAGAGCATCGTGCCGGCCGCGGTGGCCGAGTAGACCGAGGCGCTTCAGTCTCGGTCTGCACGGCCACTACGGTCGGGGGTTCGAATCCCCCCTCGGGCATGGATATTTGTGCCATCTTTAGTATAGGTAGTTGATAAGTAGTTTGTAACTTTAGGGACTGATGACCCCGTAGTTAAGTCTCATAAGCGTAACAAACAAAAAATAGAGCATCGTGTTCCACACATTTTGATAAATCGCTTATTCCGCTCAAAGACTATGTTTTTGCAATAACCTCGAATTAAATTTGATAAAAACTACTTCTTAAAACCATTTGAACTACTTTATTAAAGAAGTTCTGTCGATGAAGTGCAGAGTTCATTGTGCCTTAATACGTGCAACGCTGCCGGCCGCGGTAGCCGAGGGGACTGAGGCGTCAGTCACGGTCTGCACGGCCACTACGGTCGGGGGTTCGAATCCCCCCTCGGGCATGGATATTTGTGCCATCTTTAGTATAGGTAGTTGATAAGTAGTTTGTAAGTTTAGGGACTGATGACCCCGTAGTTAAGTCTCATAAGCGTAACAAACAAAAAATAGAGCATCGTGTTCCACACATTTTGATAAATCGCTTATTCCGCTCAAAGACTATGTTTTTGCAATAACCTCGAATTAAATTTGATAAAAACTACTTCTTAAAACCATTTGAACTACTTTATTAAAGAAGTTCTGTCGATGAAGTGCAGAGTTCATTGTGCCTTAATACATGCAACGCTGCCGGCCGCGGTAGCCGAGGGGACTGAGGCGTCAGTCACGGTCTGCACGGCCACTACCGTCGGGGGTTCGAATCCCCCCTCGGGCATGGATATTTGTGCCATCTTTAGTATAGGTAGTTGATAAGTAGTTTGTAAGTTTAGGGACTGATGACCCCGTAGTTAAGTCTCATAAGCGTAACAAACAAAAAATAGAGCATCGTGTTCCACACATTTTGATAAATCGCTTATTCCGCTCAAAGACTATGTTTTTGCAATAACCTCGAATTAAATTTGATAAAAACTACTTCTTAAAACCATTTGAACTACTTTATTAAAGAAGTTCTGTCGATGAAGTGCAGAGTTCATTGTGCCTTAATACATGCAACGCTGCCGGCCGCGGTAGCCGAGGGGACTGAGGCGTCAGTCACGGTCTGCACGGCCACTACGGTCGGGGGTTCGAATCCCCCCTCGGGCATGGATATTTGTGCCATCTTTAGTATAGGTAGTTGATAAGTAGTTTGTAAGTTTAGGGACTGATGACCCCGTAGTTAAGTCTCATAAGCGTAACAAACAAAAAATAGAGCATCGTGTTCCACACATTTTGATAAATCGCTTATTCCGCTCAAAGACTATGTTTTTGCAATAACCTCGAATTAAATTTGATAAAAACTACTTCTTAAAACCATTTGAACTACTTTATTAAAGAAGTTCTGTCGATGAAGTGCAGAGTTCATTGTGCCTTAATACATGCAACGCTGCCGGCCGCGGTAGCCGAGGGGACTGAGGCGTCAGTCACGGTCTGCACGGCCACTACCGTCGGGGGTTCGAATCCCCCCTCGGGCATGGATATTTGTGCCGTCCTTAGTGTTAGCTAGTTCATAAGTAGTTTGTAAGTTTAGGGACTGATGACCCCGTAGTTAAGTCTCATAAGCGTAACAAACAAAAAATAGAGCATCGTGTTCCACACATTTTGATAAATCGCTTATTCCGCTCAAAGACTATGTTTTTGCAATAACCTCGAATTAAATTTGATAAAAACTACTTCTTAAAACCATTTGAACTACTTTATTAAAGAAGTTCTGTCGATGAAGTGCAGAGTTCATTGTGCCTTAATACATGCAACGCTGCCGGCCGCGGTAGCCGAGGGGACTGAGGCGTCAGTCACGGTCTGCACGGCCACTACCGTCGGGGGTTCGAATCCCCCCTCGGGCATGGATATTTGTGCCGTCCTTAGTGTTAGCTAGTTCATAAGTAGTTTGTAAGTTTAGGGACTGATGACCCCGTAGTTAAGTCTCATAAGCGTAACAAACAAAAAATAGAGCATCGTGTTCCACACATTTTGATAAATCGCTTATTCCGCTCAAAGACTATGTTTTTGCAATAACCTCGAATTAAATTTGATAAAAACTACTTCTTAAAACCATTTGAACTACTTTATTAAAGAAGTTCTGTCGATGAAGTGCAGAGTTCATTGTGCCTTAATACATGCAACGCTGCCGGCCGCGGTAGCCGAGGGGACTGAGGCGTCAGTCACGGTCTGCACGGCCACTACGGTCGGGGGTTCGAATCCCCCCTCGGGCATGGATATTTGTGCCATCTTTAGTATAGGTAGTTGATAAGTAGTTTGTAAGTTTAGGGACTGATGACCCCGTAGTTAAGTCTCATAAGCGTAACAAACAAAAAATAGAGCATCGTGTTCCACACATTTTGATAAATCGCTTATTCCGCTCAAAGACTATGTTTTTGCAATAACCTCGAATTAAATTTGATAAAAACTACTTCTTAAAACCATTTGAACTACTTTATTAAAGAAGTTCTGTCGATGAAGTGCAGAGTTCATTGTGCCTTAATACATGCAACGCTGCCGGCCGCGGTAGCCGAGGGGACTGAGGCGTCAGTCACGGTCTGCACGGCCACTACCGTCGGGGGTTCGAATCCCCCCTCGGGCATGGATATTTGTGCCATCTTTAGTATAGGTAGTTGATAAGTAGTTTGTAAGTTTAGGGACTGATGACCCCGTAGTTAAGTCTCATAAGCGTAACAAACAAAAAATAGAGCATCGTGTTCCACACATTTTGATAAATCGCTTATTCCGCTCAAAGACTATGTTTTTGCAATAACCTCGAATTAAATTTGATAAAAACTACTTCTTAAAACCATTTGAACTACTTTATTAAAGAAGTTCTGTCGATGAAGTGCAGAGTTCATTGTGCCTTAATACATGCAACGCTGCCGGCCGCGGTAGCCGAGGGGACTGAGGCGTCAGTCACGGTCTGCACGGCCACTACCGTCGGGGGTTCGAATCCCCCCCTCGGGCATGGATATTTGTGCCGTCCTTAGTGTTAGCTAGTTCATAAGTAGTTTGTAAGTTTAGGGACTGATGACCCCGTAGTTAAGTCCCAGAAGCTTTACAAACATTTGAACTTTTTTTTTTTTTTTTTTTTTTTTTTTTTTTTTTTTTTTTTTTAACATGCAATGCTGACTCACATTCGTTGTTGCATTTTCAGAATTTCACCACTTTTTTTCTGAAGGAAATAAGATGAATGCTGATATTGTATATGCATGTCATATTTTAAATACGTTTATACAGACTGTGATAATATTACATCTTGTATGCCACCTTGAACACCGAAAAATATTCCATTACACTTTTTGAAACGTACTTAAGAAGGCCCAGAAAAATGCCAAAAACAGAATTTTTTAATACGTTATCCTATCAGCAAATGCAGTACCAACTTAAAACATACAAAAAACTTCCACTTGTCATTTTGAAATACCTACATCATGTGTAGTTATCCTTTTTTTTCCTTCAGTGTTGTAACTGTCACTCATTCGTAGGTGATGCATTGTTAAGTTGACTTGCAAGCAGTATGACATACAGAGCCGTACACAAATAGTTTCTGATTGTGCTCTTAGACCAACAATTTTAAAAATTACTGGAATGCGGAAGACTGGCCATTTTGCGGGACATTTTCAGTAACTATCCCAATGGGGTACAAAGAGCCCAAAATTAAATTAGTAACTAGACTGGTAATTGTTACCGAGGCTGAATAATCTAAGCGAAAAAAGTAAATGAAGGACGGCACTTTCAAGGTCTGTAATGCCCATTATTCACGATATTGTGGTTAAATCGTGCCTCTCATCCTAACGTCAGGCTAATCTGTTTTACCTAATGTTCATAATTCAGATGAAAGCGTCATGTAATATTGTGACCTTTTTCAATTTTTTAATACGATTTTGGAGAAGTTTTTGATTGGAACTTTACCTTTTGCCAAAACGTCAATTTCCATTACGGATTTCTTCCTTATCGCTCTGTTTGAACTTTCAACAAATGATCATTAAGTTGTCGTGCCCGGTGGTCTTGGGGTAAAGTGCTCAACTGGAAACCGAAGGGTCGCGGGTTCGAAACCCGGTCGGACCTCGGACTTTATGTCTGCACTTTAACCCATCTTTCACCTTTCAACGATGTGAGGAGTCGCCAGAAACGACACGTGGTTCGGATTTCACGTTAAGCTGTAGGTCTCCTTTCCCCGGTTCGATAACTGTGGAAGGCTAGGGCACAGAAATACATTACTAGACTGGCAAACTTGCCTCTATGACTGAAGCCTGATGCCGCCATCTTGTCTCACCTCACGTCAAGAAGTTTCCGTAAAAGTACTGCTATGATCTTCTGACACAAGATGATGTTATAAGCTTTACTAGTTGGTTTTAACATGATTTGCATTTGAGCTAATGCTTCCGCAGTAGTTCAATTTAACACGTAAGTTATGAGAATAACGTGTTACGTACGTTTAAATTTTACTTACCGTCCTGGTGGCCTCGCGTGATTATGTTGTCAGTCATGTCACGTTGCCCTTAGCCAATCGCGTAATACAAAAATGTTTCCTCATGAAATCTTCCGTTTTAGGAGGGCAGTTAATTTTATTGAGTGAACGAAAAAGCAGGAACAGCATTATTTATTTACTTCATAATCTGTATGAAACACTAATTTCGAAGAATATCAACATCTTAGCAAGGGTTTTCTACCGTTTTATTGTTGTTGCCAACTTTGTCATACGAGACCGCTGGGATGGTAGGTAAAATTTTATCGTTACGTGCCGTTAAAGCTGACTGCAGTTATCTGAAAAACACTCAGAAGTATAAAGATATGTGTTATCCAAGACAAACAGCACATTTATAACGGTCATACGATTTAAAAGAAGCCGGCCGCGGTGACCGAGGGGACTGAGGCGCTCCAGTCACAGTTTGCACAGCCACTACGGTGGGGGTTCGAATCAACCTCGGGCATGGATATTTGTGTCGTCCTTAGTGTTAGTTAGTTCGTAAGTAGTTTGTAAGTTTAGGGACTGATGATCTCGTAGTTAACATTTGAACATTTGATTAAAAGAAAAGCCGAAGTTGATCGAAACTGGTAACATAAATAAAAACAGTAAACGCGACGCGACTCGTGTACAATATGTATCAAAGCAGACTGTAGATTTCGTAAGAACTCTCAAAAGAATAATGATAAACAAAACTATTATAATCACCATACTACTGATAGAAAATCCGAAATTGAATTAGATTGTTGTTATGGTCTTCAGTCCGGAGACTGGTTTGATGCAGCTCTCCACCCTACTCTATCCTGAGCAAGCCTTTTCATCTCCTCATAAGAACGACAACCCACATCCCCTAGAATCTGCTTACTATACGCGTCTCTTGGTTCCCCTCTGCGATTTTTACCCCACACACTCCCCTCCAATGCTAAATTTACGATTCCTTGATGTCTAAGAATGTGTCCTACCAAGCGATCCCTTCTTTTAGTCAGGGTATACCAAAAATTCCTTCACTCACCAATTCTGTTCTAACCTCTTCATTAGTTATGCGATCTACCCACCTAATTTTCAGCATTCTTCTGTAGCACCACATTTCAAAAGCCTCTATTCTCTTCCTGTCCGCACAAGGCAACACTCCACACAAATGCCTTCAGAAAAGACTTCAAAATGTTCAAATGTTCAAATGTTTGTATAGTCTATGGGACTTAACTACGGGGTCATCAGTCCCTAAACTTACAAACTACTTATGAACTACTTACGAACTAGGACGGCACCAATATCCATGCCCAAGGGGGGATTCGAACCCCCGACGGTAGTGGCCGTGCAGACCGTGACTGGAGCGCCTTGGTCTCCTCGGCCACCGCGGCCGGCGAAAAGACTTCCTTACACTTAAATTAATATTTGATGTTAGCAAATTTCTCTTTTTCAAAAATGCTTTTCTTCCCATTGCCATTCTGCATTTTATATCTTCTGTACTGCGACCATCGCATGTTATTTTACTACCCAAGTAACAAAACTCATCTACCAACTTCATTGTTTCGTTACCTAATCTAATTGCTTCAGCATCGCCTGATTTTCTAAGACCACATTCCATTATTTTTTGTTTTGTTCTTGTTAATGTTCATTTTATACGCTGTCTTCAATACACTGTCCATTCCATTCAACTGCTCTTCCAGGTCCTTTGCTGTCTCTGACGGAATTACAATATCATCAACAAAACGCAGTGTTTTTATTTCTTCCCCCTGAACTTTAATTCCTCTCCAAATTTCTCTTTGCTTTCCTTTATAGCTTGCTCAATGCACAAATTGAATAACAATGGAGAAAGGCTACAACCCTGTCTTACTCCCTTCCTAACTGATGCTTCTCTTTCATACCCTTCGAGTCTAATAACTGCAGTCTGGCTTTTGTACAAGTTGTAAATAACTCTCCTTTCCCTGTATTTTACCCCTGCTGACTTCAGAATTTGAAAGAGTGTATTCTAGTCAACATTGTCAAAAGCTTTCTACAAATCTACAAAAGCTAAAAATGTAGGTTTGCCTTTCCTTAATGTATCTTCTAAGATAAGACGTAAAGTGAGTATTGCCTCTCGGGTTCCTACATTCCTCCTGAATCCAAACTGATCTTCCCCGAGGTCAGCTTCTACCAGCTTTTCCATTCTCCTGTAGATAATTCGTGATAAAATTTTGCAACCATGACTTATAAAACTGATGAAATTGTTAACAGATTAAGAACAACAGCAAGTCAACGTTAACTCATTACTACATGTGTCAAAGGTTACTCCAGCTCAAAAAATTACGAGACACGAATTTCCCGTAAGTCAAAATTCTAAAGACAGCGTAG
Organism: Locusta migratoria; assembly: GCA_026315105.1. Lineage (NCBI taxonomy): Eukaryota > Metazoa > Arthropoda > Insecta > Orthoptera > Acrididae > Locusta > Locusta migratoria. The sequence goes on from CM048746.1 coordinate 662,166,809, forward strand.
TTACGTCAATTCGTCCGTATTTTTACGACTATTTTCTGCAATAACTCACACTACTGCTCGCACGTTTATAGTATAGAAGTATGGCGGCGAGACTTCACTGACACCAGTGATACTGTATACGGCATTGGCAGTCTAGTAATATATGTCTGTGTGCTAGGGACAAGCAAGTCGCCGAAGTGGCGTCCAATTGAAAGACTTGCACCAGGCCAATGAGCCACACGAAATTATTATTATATTATCATTAAGTTGAGAAGCAGGAGCATTTTGCTGCAGGAGATCTGAATGCCTCTCTAAGGTGTTTTGCGACTTTATTTTCCCTCGCAGGTTTGTGACACAAAATCTAAAGGATATCAATTTCGACCTTTCCTAGGATTTCATGATCTTACTACTGATACTTTACAACGTGACAGACAGTAACAACAAGGTTTTTAGCTTACGAGTAGAATCCAATCCGCGGCGGAATAGCCGAGTGCACCGAAACGCCTTGCTTCGATGAGCGCGGCTGTTCCCCGTCGGAGGTTCGAGTCCTTTCTCGGGCATGGGTGTATTTGTCGTCCTTAGTTTAAGTAGCTTGTGGGTCTAGAGACTGATAACCTAAGTCGTTGAGTCCCATAGGATCAAAAACATTTGAACATTTTTAATAGAATCCAAAACAACGTAATTTGCTCGTCTGTGGGATTATTTAGCGTAGACACTGAACGTAATGTAGCTGTATTAGCATATAAAGGGGTGTAATTCGGCGCTTTCTAAATAAATTTACATACATACATTTCTAAATACATTTTTAAATACATTGTTAGGTTGAGTCGATATAGTGGGGTTGCGGAAATTGGATATGAGCAGACGGCCGCTAGCGTAAACAATCTAACATTTTACTGACAGATGAGAGAGAAATCATACCCTGACTTCCTCGGAGACGGCGAAAGCTACACCTTTATTGCGGAACAGCAAAATTAACACACGGTAACAGGGATAGCCAATGCTTCCTGCTATTGAGGAGTGTCATAAAATCCGTGATATCGCAGGCTCAATCTTTTGGAACGATTCAAAATAATAAATAATAGAGGGAATGACTACTGCGCAACTGCTTGCTGACGATGGCAGAATGTTCACTGTGCTGCAAAATGAATAAGTTCAGGCATGACATCTATCGGAATGTAATGCAACCACGCTTCAAAACAGTCACCAACTATGTTAGTAATATTAAAAAATTAGGAATATATAAAAACTTGCAAACGAACGTTGTTGTTGTTGTTGTTGTGGTCTTCAGTCCGGAGACTGGTTTGATGCAGCTCTCCACCCTGTTTTATCCTGAGCAAGCCTCTTCATTTCCTCATAAGAACGGCAACCCACACTCATTTGAATCTGCTTCCTCTGCGATTTTTACCTCACACACCCCCCTCCAATGCTAAATTTACGATTCATCGATGTCTAAGAATTTGTCCTACCAAGCGATCCGCAGGTATAAGGATCACTTACAACAAATAGTTCACAAAATATGACTTCATAAACACTGAATGTTGAAGACTGGTTGGGTGGATCGCGTAACGAATGAGGAGGCACTGAAAAGAATAGGGGAGAAAACGAATTTCTGGCATACCCTGACTATAAGAAGGGATCGATTAAATGTACACATTCTTAGACATGAAGGAATCGTGAATTTAGCGTCGGAGGGAAATGTGTGGTGTAAAAATCGCAGAGGGAGACCAAGAGATGAATGCAGTAAGTGGATTCTGACAGATGTAGGTCGCCGTTCTTATGTGGAGATGAAGAGGCTTGCTCAGGATAGGGTATTGTGGAGAGCAAACACTGAGATGCCAGAAAAACTGTAGTATCACACAACAACGATGCACATTTCTTAGCAAACGAGAGGACTGATTTTAACCAAGTTTGATTCACATACTCCTTACCGTGAGGTGACAATTTCTGTAGGAGTAAGAACGACATAACACACATATGTCAGTAAATATAACGTCATAAACAGTAAGATTCGCAAAAAAACTACCACACAATGGAACAAGATTGTATTTACACGTAGTGTGATAACGAGAGTACTCAGCAGCTTCCAACAAACTTTAAACAAAATTTCAAACCTTTACTATAACTTTCGTGGAAAACCACTCCAGAACGCATCATGTTTTAAACCATTACTTCTCTGGCAACAGATTTTACACACATATAGCACTTATACAAATGACTATATAGCTTCAAAATTATATTAACTGGTTCTTCCGTCGCTTCTTGGTAGAACTTATTCATTATGAAGATTAAAATACACAATTTTGTGTTTGTTCTACGGTTTGAACAAACACAAAATTGTGTATTTTAATCTGCTAAATTATACGTTATTCAACAAATAAATAAGTATGAGATCATAACCACTGCGACTTGTAAAACCCTGCCACCTCATGCTCCACTTCACAATGCATTTATTTGCTATTAAGACACTAATGTATTCCATTAAGCATAAGGAAATTCCTGAAAGCTGACAGTACTGTTGGCAACTTTGAAATGCGAGGCACACCCGGCTACAGGTAGAACCAATGTCTTCTGTGGAGCTACAAGGAAAGGAAGACAGTGAAATAGTGTACATCTAACGAGTATCCATTATATACGACAGATCAACCTTCTAACTTCAACAGACTGCAGTTTTAAATGAGACTTGTACCTTGTATATTCTTTTACGATTAATAAACTATTTCGATTGCTCAGTAGTGCTCTCACTAAAGAATTTATTCATATTGATCCTGGACTGGTACCAAGAAGTACTGTTTATAGTCTAGTTTTGAATTAAATGCATGGACATATCATTTGCATTTTCATCAGTATGTTTTTTTTTTTTCTTTTGATACTGCACTTTCAGATTTGTACCTTATGCAAGGCAGTCTTACCTATACATTCTACAAAATTGGCTGTAAGTATGTGTGTTCCACATCTCCTCCTAAACTAATCTTCTTTTTATGTTGCTGTTCTTCTTTCTTCCGTACTTGCTTGGATAAATGGTGAGGGTTTTCCGCCGTATGCAAGACAACTGATTTTTAATTTTTCCCAAACATATTTCAGCACATTTTGTGCTATCATCAGTGGGATGTTTTATTTTTTGGTCTGAAAAATTATAGTTACTGTACAATAGTCTTTTCAGGTACTTCTAAAATATTTTTGTAGGTTCATTCGTTTTTAATTTTACTTAGGTTATCTGACGATATAACTATTTCAGTATAGTGAAAAGTAGGCCTAGATATACGAGCAGCAATAGTTTATACCATAGATTGATAATAAAGGAGAACTATCACATAGAAAACGCAATAGCACAAGGAAAAACTGTACTCAATGATTACACTTCACTCTGCAATAAAACACTATTTACCAAAATAGAGGAGATGTACAAATAGTCATCATGCTAGCATCCTAATCACTCACTCCTATCCCTAACTCACTCTCCCTGTCAGACACACACACCACAACCACCTCAGACGTAAATACCAACAAACATATAATATTTTCACAACATACACACACAGAAAAAAAAAAAAAACACAAAAAATCCACACACAGGCAGATGTATATGCACATACGAACTGTAAACAAGAAGAAGACGGATCCACAATCTGGATCACTCCAACATTCTCCATCAACAGACGAATATAGCACGACACTAACAGCAAACACTCGTATTTCGCGCACCTCTTCAAAACAACACACCCAGAGCACAAATGAACAGCTTTCAGCTGTATTCATACGCCGAATATTACCACTGGCGTAATGCATAGGGCGAAAAAAACGTGTAAAACGAGTTACATCCAAATTACAAAATTAACATCAAAAACCAGATCCTACAGAGAAAGAAAGAAAATGTTATGTTGGCAGATGACAAGTTTGTACCAAAACAACAAATAAGCAGGCTACTTAACGAGTTTTATGTAGCCTAATGTAAAAGGTATGTAAGAAATGTGATACTCGTATATCTAGGCCTAATTTTCACTAAACTGAAATTGTTATATCGTCAGATAACCTAAGTAAAATTAAAAACGAATGAATCTACAAAAATATTTTAGAAGTACCTGAAACGACTATTGTACAGTACCTATAATTTTTCAGACCAAAAAATAAAACAGCCCACTGATGATAAAACAAAATGTGCTGAAACATGTTAGGGAAAAATTTAAAAAAAAAATTACGTGCCTTGCATACGGCGGAAAACCCTCACCATTCCTCCTAAACTATTGGACCGGTATCAACCTAAACATGTTTCTTACTATGAGGCAACAATCGGGTAAGGACCACCTACGATACATACGTCAGGAGATATGACGTCATAAGCAATGACATTCGTGAAAAACGAATACATGATGCCATAATATTCAACATCTGCTCCTAAACTAATAAACCGATTTCAACCAAATTTAGTACAAATATTCTTTAAGGTCAGAATTCATAGTTCATACGATATCGCGTCAGAAACAATGAAAACTGATCCGTCTTGCGGCGCGTGATAGCGGGATTTTATTCGTCAACTTTTTGAGAATTAGAGCACTTAGCGACTAGCAGTTAATTTTAAACATCATTTGAAACCTTCGCTAAACTTTTTCTCTCTGAAAACGCCAACAAAATGATGAAAGTAAAAAAGTTTAGCGCTTACTACTTTTCCAATGATCATTATGTATATCTACAGCATTTAATATGACGTTATAAGTTATTCCTTCAACACTGGAAATTGCATTTGCGAGAGATTTCACAGACGCTACACAAATGTACCACAGAATGTACATTCAGATTTGCATCTCAGTACGACACATACCTCAGTAGATATGACGTGATAAACAATGAAATTTCCGAATAACTGTTATACCTTGCGCTATTTTTCCACAGCTCCTCCTAAAACAATGGACCGATTTCACCTAAAAGTGGTGCACATATTGCTTACTATCAGACAACCATCGCTGTGGGGTAAAAAACTACCTGTGACACGTACACTACTGGTCATTAAAGTTGCTACACCAACAACAAATGCAGATAATAACGGGTATTCATTGGACAAATATATTATACGAAAACTGACACGTGATTATATTTTCACGCAATTTGGGTGGATAGATACTGAGAAATCAGTATCCAGAACAACCACCTCTGGCCGTAACGACGGCTTTGATACGCCTTGGCATTGAATCAAACAGAGCTTGGATGGCGTGGTACAGGCACAGATAACCATGCACCTTCAACACGATACCACAGTTCATCAAGAGTAGTGACTGGCGTATTGTGACGAGTCAGTTGCTCGGCCACCATTGACCTGACGTTTTCAATTGGTGAGAGATCTGGAGAATGTGCTGGCCAGGGCAGCACGCGAACATTTTCCGTATCCAGAAAGGCTCTTACAGGACCTGCAACATGCGTTCGTGCATTATCCTGCTGAAATGTAGGGTTTCGCAGGGATCGAATGAAGGGCAGTGCCACGGGTTGTAACACACCTGAAATGTAACGGCCATTGTTCAAAGTGCCGTGGATGCGAACAAGACGTGTAACCAATGGCACCCCATACCATCACGCCGAATGATACGCCAGTATGGCGATGAATACAAGCTTCCAATGTGCGGTCACGGCGTAGTCGCCAAACACGGATGCGACCATCATGATGCTGTAAAGAGAACCTGGATTCAGTGATGCAGCGTCAAGGGTAATCGCAGCCATGCTCTTCGAGCTGATAGTCCATGCTGCTGCAAACTTCGTCGAAGTGTTCGTGCAGATGGTTGCCTTGCAAACTTACCCATCTGTTGACTCGGGATCGAGACGTGGCTGCACGATCCGTTACAGCCATGCGGATAAGATGCCTGTCATGTCCACTGCTAGTGATACGAGGCTGTTGGGATCCAGCACGGCGTTGCGTATTGCTCTCCTGAACACACCGATTCCATATTCTCCTAACAGTCATTGGATCGCGACCAACGCGCGCAGCTAAATTTGAACTTTATTAAAGTCGGGAATGTGATGGTAGCATTTCTCCTCCTTACACGAGGCATGACAACAACTTTTGACGAGGCTGTTTGTGTATGAGAAATCGGTTGGAAACTTTCCTCATGTCAGCACGTTGTAGGTGTCGTCACCGGTGCCAACCTTGTGTGAATGCTGTGAAAAGCTAATCATTTGCATATCACAGCATCTTCTTCCTGTCGGTTAAATTTCGCGTCTGTAGCATGTCATCTTCGTGGTGTAGCAATTTTAATGTCCAGGAATGTACTTCAGTAGATATGACGACGTAAACAGTGAGTCACAAAAGTTTTCTAATGATGCGAGACGTCTAAATCTACATGAATACTCTGCAAATCACATTGAAGACGGTTCATCAAACCACTTTTATCATATTTCTGTACAGTTCCACTCTCTAATAGCTCGCGAGAAAAGGAACACCTAAATCTCTCTGTCTTAGATCTGATTTCTCTTATTTTATTAAGATGGTCATGTCCTCCTATGTAGGTGGATGCTAAAAACATATGTTGGCATTCTAAAGAAAATGTTGGCGAAGAAAATTTCGAAAATAGATCTCGCCGAAACAAATAACGTCTTTCTTTCAATGATTTCTACCCCACCTCGTGCATCATTTCCGTGACACTCTCTCCCCTATATCGCGATAATACAAAACGAGCTGCCCTTCTCTGAATGTTCTCTAAATCGTCCGTCAGTCCCACCTGGTGTGGATCCCACAATCCACAGCAATACTACAAAATACGACGCACAAGTGTGCTGCAGGCAGTTTCTTTAGTAGAACTGTTGCACCTTCTAAGTGTTCTGCCAATGAAACGTAGTCTGTGGTTCGCCTTCCCTACAACATTTTCTATGTGTTCTTTCCAATTTAAGTTGTTTGTAATTGTTACCCATGGGCATATAGTTGAATTTACGGCTTCTAGGTTTGACTGATTTATCATGTAACTGAAGTTTAACGGATTTCTTTTAGTGGTCATATGGATGATTTAACACTTGTCATTATTAAAGTTCAATCGGCAATTTTTGCACCATGTAGCTGTCTTATATAACTCATTTCGCAGTTGCTTTTGATGTTCTGGTGACTTCACTATTGATTCCTCGCAGACAGTTTCATAATATTACACTCTACAAACATGGAAAATGATGTTATAGTAGGACATATAGTCAAGGATAAATAATGTGAGAAGTATTGAGCTGCCTATTTCTTTGTTTTACTGTTTCAAAATTTCTATGCTGTTTTCATGAGTATTTGAAGATGAAATCTTTTGCGAATTTTTATTTTAGTTTCTAATATAGGAGTGGAAAATGCATATACACCCCGGCAATACCAGGTTTAGCAACCCCATAAATATAACATGCTTTTAGAATATAGGAGATGGACAGAGAGAAAATTCGAATTTTTTCAGTCATCTATTCCGTATATAGACGGTGTGTAGGATCCAAATTCAAATGTTTGTATAGCTTATGGGACTTAACTACGGTGTCATCAGTCCCTAAACTTACAAACTACTTATGAACTAGCTACTCCTAAGGACGGCACAAATATCCATGCCCGAGGGGGAATTCGAACCCCCGACCGTAGTGGCCGTGCAGACCGTGACTGGAGCGCCTCAGTCCCCTCGGCCACTGCGGCCGGCGTGTAGGATCCCTCATTCGCTTTTCAGTTATGCGAATACCAAATTTACAACAATTTTTCAACAATTTTCAACTCATGTTCATTTTTACCCATTATAGAGCTCTCATGAAAGAAAAAAATGTTCAAAGTTACTTATTTTTACTCGGAAAATCCGACTCTGAATCAGTAAACAGGCGTTCCTATTTATGATTTCAAAGTCATCCCCCGTTCCTCCCCCGGGCGTGGTGCAGGTGTTTGATCTTAATGTTAGTGGATGTTGCTCGTAGAGGTGAATAACTTTTATTGCAACATTTTTAATCCGATTTGTATTTTTTCAAATGTTCTGAAAAATATTTTTAAATTCCTCGTCCTGTATGGATAGAAATGATTATCAAAAGAAAAAAAAAGAGATGGTGAGATTCAGGTGTTCTCTGTCGTCGCATGCGATTCGTGAATGCAGTTGTACACAAATAAAGATTAATTCTGTGAGCGGGATCAGACAACTTGCCATCATACCTGTATGAATATGGCTTTAAGAACCAACAGGTTGCTCTGATTTTAAAGATCTGGGAGTGTAAAAAATTTCCACAACATTGGAAATATGTCTCGTTTTGCAAGCTCTATAAACGGAAAGGTGAGGCTGCAGTCTACAGTTCTCACAGGGGCATCTTCCTCCTCTGAGAAACGGGAAAAGTCCTCGACCACATAATTAACAACCGGCTGATGCGCCTTGCACATAAACTTCTGCCACAGACTAGACTTGCGAATAGTAGTTCGTGATCGGGAGCGCTCACTTTAGTTCGCGGCTCTGCCGCGAACTAGCTCGTTCTTTTAGTTCGTCCGCTCCCAGTGACGGCTGAGCGGCGTGGTCTGCGCATGCAGGTGGAGGGAGAAGTTCCCCCACCTAGCTGCTTCGTGCGCTTGCTGCTTGAGCCGCTAACGATATCACGCAAACCAAAAGTAACAATTTGTGGATAATTTCTCGCGTTTATGTTTAATCTCTATATCTTGGCTTTGTGGAATTTATTAGTCAGATATTTCAGAATACTTCAACACAGAAATTTTGTAGCACTGAAGTATGTAATCTAGCAGGCAGGCTCTCATAAGGAGAAGGCAATCACGTGATTTTTAATTCTGTTGCGCGCCCTCTCGCTATTGCCCGTCGGTCTTCGAAAAAGAATCCAACGAACTAAGAAGCAAGATACGTTTGACATAATAGTTCGCGACCGGTACCGCATGTTTTAGTTCGCGACCGATTGCACATATATTAGTTCGCGACCGATCGTGCATATCTTAGTTCGCGACCGGTAGCTCTCCTTTTAGTTTGCAGCTCGGCCGCGAAGTAGGTCGTTCTTTTTATTCTTCCGTTCATTTTGGCATTTGCTACCGCTACTAAAAGAGTTTTTTCTTTTATTATCACAGCTTTTTTATATAATGATCAGTGTTGTCCAGGCGTACTTTTGGGCAATCAGACATCAAGTACTTAAGCAAATAAACCAGTTATTTACACGAATGGTGATACAATGGTATTCAACTACTTTGCATACAGAGTACTCGTAGTATTTCACTTTTAAAATGAATTTCTTTATTTATTTAATAGGTCATTAAAGGACGATTGTCATCAATACATGCTAATTGCGTCTATTTTCGTGAATAAAAATGCACTTTTGAGTTCTTTTTACTTCTTTACACTATGGGATGAGGGTTCTGGGTTATATTTAGACACTGCTGAAATCCTTAGAAAAGAAAATTCGTGGCAGTGACCTATGAAACTACAGCTGAGCTGCATCTCAGCTCGAAATGACAGTAAGTGGCAGAATGGAATCACGCGATTCTGCACGCTCTCGCGTCCTCACGCTGTTCCCGTCATCTTCGGAAAAGGAGCGGACGAACTAAGAGGTGAGGGATCTGCGAACTAGTTCGCCTGTGGGAGCGCTCTTCCGAACTAATTCGTTCGCGAACTACACAAGACTACCAGACACTAGTGTGCCTTTTACCCCAACAGGCGCACAGTGGATGCCATATTTGTTGTCAAACAAATGCATGAGAAGGATGCCCCGACAAAATTATTATTCTCATTCGGCAATTTCACAACATTATGTCAAAAAATTCGCTGTGACGACCAGCTCTCAGAACAGTTTCCCGTGACTTGTGGGGTATAATGAGGCTGTGTATTGGCTCCCACACGGTTCTCATTTTACTTCGCATCTTTTATGAATGACATGAGCAAAACCTGTAATGCTCGAATAGGTCTCAACTCGCGGACGGACATAAGTGTCTTTAACATCTCTCGCAACTAAACTGTCCATCTTAGAAATTCGTGGATGATGTTTCCATGATGGCTACTTCTGCCTAAACTTACCAAACTTTCATGAACCTATAAATGACTACTGCACAAGATTTGGTTTAGTCATAAGTCTCACTAAGGCCAAGTACCTTAACAATCACTTGCGGCTTTAATGCAGACGACTCCAGTATTGATCTGGATAACAAAGGCTCTTTGTTCTGATCCAGGAGGTAGACCCCGTGATCACAGTGGAGGATGTAGTGTGGGCGACCAATCCCAATCCTGACTCGCCACCACTGTGGTTCCACTTTCCTCCTCTGTATGTTCTCGGAAGAGCCACCCACCATAGGCCACTTCGTACAGTATAGAGCAAACAAAATGTCCCAAAGCCCAATCCAACCGTTACCACAAATGCATCTCATACAACAGTAACATCACTCTGCATTGCAAAAACCCACCCAACGTCTGCTCTCACTGCAACCTTTAGTCTGTATTCGTCTGTAGTAGAAGTGGTTTAACGACTGAAAATGCTATATTTTCGTTTCTCTGTGAGGCACTTGGTGGGTTAAATAAGATGCTACGGACATTAGGCGTCTTCTGTGATTTAACAAAAGCGTTTGATTGTGTTGATCACAAAATATTGTTGCAGAAGTTGGAACATTATGGAATACGGGGAGTAGCCCACAACTGGTTCACCTCTTATTTTAATAATAGACAACAGAAGGTAACTCTCCGCAGTGTAGAAAATGGCTATGACGTGCAATTCCAATGGGGCACAATTAAGTGTGGGGTGCCACAGGGGTCTGTTTTGGGATCATTGCTGTTTCTTATTTATATAAATGATATGCCTTCGAGTATAACAGGTGACTGTAAAATTTTTTTGTTTGCTGATGATACCAGCTTATTAGTGAAGGATGTTGCTGTAATATTGACACAGTATCAAATAATGGAGTTCAAGAGATAAGTTCCTGACTTGCAGAAAACAAGTTGACGTTAAATCACAGTAAAACTCAGTTTTTACGATTTCTAACACGTAATTTGACGAAAGCTGACATTTTGATTACACACAATGGGCATATGATAAGTGAGACTGAACAGTTCAAATTTCTAGGTGTTCATATAGACAGTAAGCTGTCATGGAAAGCCCATGTTCAGGATCTTGTTTCAAAACTAAATTCTGCTATATTTACCATTAGACCAATATCTGAAATAAGTAATTTTTCAACACGAAAAGTAGTCTATTACGCTTACTTTCACTCACTTACGACGTACGGCATTATTTTGTGGGGTAACTCGCCTCATCCAAAAAGGATATTTCAGGCTCAAAAACGGGCGGTTCGAGCAATATCTGGTGTAAGTTCACGAACGTCATGTCGACCCCTTTTCAGTGGTCTGGGAATTTTGACTCTGGCGTCACAATACGTTTTTTCTTTAATGTCGTTTGTTGTTATTAATATCAGCTTATTCCCACGAGTTAGTTGCTTTCACTCGGTCAAAATATACAGAAGCCGAATCTACATTCACATCACACCACCTTGACACTTGCATCATACATTTTCAATAAGCTGCCACAAGAAATAAAGAGTCTTAGCACGTGTTAGTGCTCGCTTTCGAATCTAAATTGAAGAGTTACCTCATGGCTCACTCCTTTTATTCTGTCGAGCAACTCATAGAAAAGTTAAACAATTATGCTAATTTATTTGTTCTTTATTGATTCTTTTCACTTTTGTCTTAAGATTGTCGTGTGCAAAGGACTACTTAAAAATTTCCTATTAACATTCTTGTGTAACAATTAATGTATTGACTTGTTCCATGACCAAGAAGTCTCACTCCTCAATTGGGTCCTATGGAACAGAAAAAAAACCAATAAATAAATAAATAATAAAAAAATACCTGCAACCAATTCCGTCCTGCTTATTCGTACAAGTGCACTGCCAAACCCCCTCCAACCAAACGTGAAATGACAGTCCCAATCCGTCCCATCCACACGCCACTATGTCCAAACAACTCCCCATGTCCTGTTCCCACAGCTGAACACATTATTCGTTTCATCAACACTCTCCTCCAAAACACTCATACATCCCAGCGCCCACATATCAGGTTTCAAACCATCCTAGCTGCCAGTGCAGTTTTCCACTTAAACACCATATTCTCCTACTCTCAAAACCTTTCCCACCATTTCCCGAGAATACGCCCTTATCTAATACTTCCGTCCCCTCACCTGAGCAGACCATAACACCCTATGCCATAACTTACTTTGCTCCTGCCCGTCGCCATACCCTCTCCCACTCACACTCGACAACCTATCTCCTCCTCCACATTCTCAGTGCCAACTCTTCAGTCTCATTCTTTCTTTCCCTTCACTACTGTCTCGTCTATCTCTCTGTTGCCTGGAGCTAGTAATCAAGCTTAGGCCGATATCACCACCTTCCACAACTAGACATCTCCATGAAGATCGCCACAAAATTCAGACTCCGCCGAATCAATAGCACCAAAACAGTTTCATAAATACAGTATACAGGTACATTTTTCAAATTTGACCGCTGTTACATCGTTGCAACCGTAGCAGACGTGTCCAACCCCCCTTGACCAATGACTCAAAACAAACTGCGACCAACCCCCCCAACCCACACACACCCGAAACATTTGGATTTCTAGTTTATGACCTAATAAATACGGATTTGCAATTTAGTACTGAAATTAAGTATCTTTTATTGCACGTTTTGTTATTATTATTATGGTATTACAATGTAAGTACATTTTTCCAGCACCTATGATTACAGTAAGTTACTAATTATTGTTCTCCACTCTTCTCTGTCCTCCCATAAGCCTCAGGAATGTTGTTCTTTCTTATTGCTGACTGGACTTCCTGGTAGGTGGTCGTCCCTTTTTTCGTCTTCCGTTCGGTGTCCAGTCGAGTATGCATTTTGGAAGACTTTCTTGTTCCATTCTTCTGACGTGTCCATACCATTTTATATGTTTGTGCCCGCTGAATTCAATAATTGAATTTTTACATTTCATTTTTTTCTCTGATCACTTCATTTCTTATTCTTTCTCTTCTTGATAAACGTCTCCAGAAATCTATTTCTGTAGTTAATAATTTTGATTTCAGTTTCCATTTTGTTGTCCACACTTCTGAACCATATGTAATAATGCTCCGAACTATTGTTTTATATATCTTTATTTTGTTATCTGTAGTCATGTGTTTGCCCCAGAGAATTCCATTCAACAAAGAAATTGTCGTCTTTCCTGGATTTATTCTTGATCTAATTTCTTTTTCCTGTTTCCCATCATTTGTAATTTTCACTCCTAAACATTTATATTCCTCTGTAGTTGTTATTGTTCCCATCCCTTCTTCTAATATCGAGTCTTCATTTATTCCACCATTTACCAGGTATTTTGTTTTATTCGTGTTGACATTTAGACCTGATTTTTTTATATTCCTGAATCAGCATCCTGGTCATATACTCTATGTCCTCATAGTCTTGGGCTATAATCAGGTGGTCATCTGCAAATTGCAATGAATATATTGTTCTGTCATTTATTCGTATTCCCATAGTTTGACTTTTTTTTTCTTCCAATTCTTTAAGGTTACCTGTATATATGTTAAGTACTAATTTTAACCCCCAACCCCAGAAATTTCAATGACGCAATTTGCGTCATGACCCCGGCAGGCCGCCGCCTGTGCTTTCGCTGGTCAGGAAAGCAGACATCTGGAGCGCTCCGCTGGCGTGACCACAGTCCGGGACTTTCACTCCCCAAACGAGGTGTTCACAACTGTGGCTCGTTGGTCTAGGGGTATGATTCTCGCTTAGGGTGCGAGAGGTCCCGGGTTCAAATCCCGGACGAGCCCTGTAATTTTTTTCTCTCTCTTGAAGTATTTGAATACTATGAGATATGTATCAGGCAGGATATTAAACCTGAAATTCCGAAGGTACACGCTCTTTAAATGAAATCCACATTTATGCACTTGGAGAATTACTTTGAAAACGAGTTATAGAACCATTTTTTTAATTTTTATTATGGTTTTTTGTTCCATAAGACCCAATTTAGGAGTGAGACGCCATGGTCATGGAACAAGTTAGTACATGAATTTTTAAACAAGAGTGGTAGTAGAAAAATTTTAAGTAGTCCTATTCGCATGACAATCTTAAGACAAAGTGAAAAGAATCAAGAAAGAAAAAAAAAATAAATTAGCTTAATTGTTTAACTTTTCTATGAGTTCCTCGACAGAATAAAAGGAGTAAGCCATGAGGTAACTCTTCAATTTAGATTTGAAAGCGTGTGGGATAGTGCTAACATTCTTTATTTCTTCTGACAGCTTATTGAAAATGGATGCTGCAGAATACTGTACACCTGTCTGCACAAGTGTCAAGGTAGTGGGATGCAAATATAGATTCGACTTCTGTCTAGTATTCACCTAGTGAAAGCTACTAACTCGTGGAAATAAGCTGATATTATTAACAACAAACCACATTAAATAAAAAACTTTTTGTGACGCCAGTGTCAAAATTACCAGACTACTGAAAAGGGGTCGACATTATGTTCGTGAACTTACACCACATACTGCTCGAACCGCCCCTTTTCGAGCCAGAAATATCCTTTTTGCATCAGGCGAGTTACCCCAAAAAAATAATGCCGTAGATCATAAGTGAGTGAAAGTAAGCGTAATAGACTATTTTTCGTGTTGAAAAAATAACTTATTTCAGATATTGTTCTAATGGGAAATAAATCAGAATTTAGTTTTGGAACAAGATCCTGAACATGGGATTTCCACGATAGCTTACTGTCTATATGAATACCTAGAAATTTGAACTGTTCAGTCTCACTTATCATGTGCCCGTTATGTGTAATCAGTATGTCAGCTTTCGTCAAATTATGCTTTTTCTACAAGCCATGAACATATCTCTTGAACTGCATTATATGATACTGTGTCAATATTACGAGCAACATCCTCCACTATCAAGCTGGTATCATCAGCAAACAAAAACATTTTACAGTCACCTTTTATACTAGAAGGGATATCATTTATATACATTAGAAACAGCAACGGTCCCAAAACAGACCCCTGGGGCACCCCACACTTAATTGTGTCCCATTGCGATTGTACGTCATAGCCATTTTCTACACTGCGGGGAATTACCTTCTGCTCCCTATTATGAAAGTAAGAGGTGAACCAGTTGTGAGCTATTCCCCGTATTCCATAATGTTCCAACTTCTGCAACAATATATTGTGATCAACACAATCAAACGCTTTTGTTAAATCAAAGAAGATGCCTAATATCCGTAGCCTCTTATTTAACCCATCAAGTGCCTCACAGAGAAACGAACATATAGCATTTTCAGTCGTTAAACCACTTCTAAAACAAAACTAAGTTTGACAACAAATTATATGAATTGAAATGATCAATTAATCTTGAATATACAGTCTTTTCAATAACGTTAGAAAAACCCGATGGCATAGAAATAGCCATTATCCCTTTCTCCTTTTTTATCACTACTGAGTACTTTAATCTGTCAGGAAACTGAACATTCACAAACGCTATTAGTATAGTAATGGTGGGCAGAGAAAGAAAGGGATTTCGACAAGTATTAGAATGCAAACGAAGGCTTCCGCGATATCTATCGCTGTCATTGAAATTGTTCAGGGTATTGGATCAACATCGGCGGTATATCAAAATACACCGACGTTTCGGCCACTGTTACAAGCGACCTTCTTCAGGCTGTCGTGCTTACTGCTGAATAAAAAGTGGAACTGATTGGACGTTGCGGACATGGAAGATGGTTGTTAGGCTGCCTTTGTTGGAGTTTGATTTATTTAGTCATTGGTGGGAAAGCAAGTCATGTTAGTTTTCTACGTTAGCCCACGTTAGGCTAGTAACAACAGAAGGGAACCGCTTGTGCGATGGCCATTTGACAGCTCAAAATTTATTTGCAAATGACGCCTTAACCATTCATATGGAAGTTGAATAAATCGATTGGCATAGGAGAAAACTCTCAACAACCTTTACCTGTTATCTTTTTTTTTAGCATATTTCGCAGCGTTTCATTGATTTGCAAAACCTGATACTGTCTGTGCATCTGTCTGTAACGTGTTCACACCGTTCATCCGATCGCACCAAATTTTACAGTCCATTTGTTGGTCGCCAGCGACCGAACCACCCCATATCGAGTAACTTTTGTTTGACGGTTGATGATATTCTGACTCGTCTAAAGACATATTACTTTATATCGGTCTACCGTCATATTCGTTTGCTGTAAGTCATTTAATGGAGCTGCGAAAAACGGTTTGAAGTTCATATTTCATCTAGGCATGATATATCTTATTATAAAAAAATTGCGAGTCATAATTGGTTGTTGTTGTTGTTGTGGTCTTCAGTCCGGAGACTGGTTTGATGCAGCTCTCCACAATACCCTATCCTGAGCAAGCCTCTTCATCTCCATATAAGAGCGACAACCTACACCTGTCTGAATCTGCTTACTGTATCCATCTCTTGGTCTTCCCCTCCGATTTTTTCCCCATACACTTCCTTCCAACGCTAAATTCACAATTCCTTGATGTCTAAGAATGTGTCCTACCAATCTATCCCTCCTTATAGTCAAGGTATGCCAGAAATTCCTTTTCTCCCCAATTCTGTTCAGTACCTCCTCATTAGTTACGCGATCCACCCACCTAATCTTCAGCATTCTTCTGTAGCACCATATTTCAAAAGCCTCAATCCTCTTCCTGTCCGCACTGTTTATCGTCCATGTCTCACTCCCATACAAGGCAACAATCCATACAAATGCCTTCAGAAAGGACATCCTTAGGTTTAAATCAATATTCGATGTTAACAAATTTCTCTTTTTCAAGAACGCTTTTCTACCCATTGCCATTCTGCATTTTATATCCTCTGTACTGCGACCATCATTTGTTATTTTACTGCCCACCCAAGTAACAAAACTCATCTACCTCCTTTATTGCTTCGTTTCCCAATCTAATTCCTTCAGCATCACCTGATTTTCTTACACTGCACTCCATTACCCTAGTTTTGCTCTTGTTAATGTTCATCTTATATGCACCTTTCAGCACACTATCCATTCCGTTTAACTGCTCTTCCAGGTTCTTTGCTGTCTCTGACAGAATTACTATGTCGTCGGCAAATCGTAACGTTTTTAATTCTTCCCCCTGAACTTTAATTCCTTCACCAAATTTCTCCTTGCTTTCCTTTATAGCTTGCTCAATGTACAAATTGAACAACAATGGAGAAAGACTACAACCCTGTCTTACTCCCTTTCCAACCACTGCAACCCTTTCATGCCCTTCAACTCTGACAACCGCTGTCTGGTTTTTGTACAAGTTGTAAATAACCTTACGTTCCCTATATTTTACTCCTGCTTGCTTCAGAACTTGAAAGAGTTTATTCCAATCAACATTGTCAAAAGCCTTCTCCAAATCTACAAAAGCTAGAAATGTAGGTTTGCCTTTTCTTAATCTATCTTCTAGGATAAGCCGTAAAGTGAGTATTGCCTTCCGTGTTCCTACATTTCTCCTGAACCCAAACTGATCTTCCCCGAGGTCGGCTTCTACCAGCTTTTCAATCCTTCTGTATATAATTCGCGTTAATATTTTGCAGCCATGACTTATTAAACTGATGGTTCTGTAGTTTTACATCTGTCTGCACCTGTTTTCTTTGGAATGGTGATTATAACATTTTTCTTAAAGTCTGAGGGTATTTCACCTGTCTCATACATCTTACACACCAGGTGAAACAATTTTGTCATGGCTGGGCTGGTTCTCCCAGAGACGTCAGTAGCTCTGAGGGAATATCATCTACTCCAGGAGCCTTGTTTCGACTTAGATCTTTCAGGGCTCTGTCAAATTCTTCTCTCAGTACAGTATCTCCTATTTCATCTTCATCTACATCCTCTTCCCTTCCTACAATATTGTCTCGTAGTTCATTTCCTTTATAGAGCCCCTCTATATACTCTTTCCACCTTTCAGCTTTCCCTTCTTTGCTGACAACTGGTTTTCCATCAGTGTCCTTGATATTCATAGAGCTGTTTTTCTTATCTCCAAATGTTTCTTTTATTTTCCTGTAGGCTGTATCTATTTTTCCCCTATTTATACATTCTTCTACTTCCTTGCATTTGCCTTCTAGCCACTCCTGCTTAGCCATTTTGCATTTCCTGTCAATCTCATTTCTTAGTCGTCTGTACTCCATTTTGCCTGTTTCATTTACTGCATTTTTATATTTTCTCCTTTCATCGATTAAATTTAGTATCTCCTGTGATATCCAAGGATTTTTGTAGGTCTTGCCTTCCTACCTATTTTGTCCTCTGCTACCTTCACTATTTCATCTCTCAATTTTACCCATTCCTCCTCTACCGTTTTATTTTCCCCTGTTTCTGTCAATTGTTGCCTAAAGCTCCCTCTGAAATTCTTAAGAACGTCAGGTTCCTTCAATTTATCCAGGTCCCATCTCTTTATTTTCCTACCTTTTTGTAGTTTCTTTAGTTTCAGCCTACAGTTCATAACCAACAAGTTATGGTCAGAGTCTATATCTGCCCCTGGGTATGTTTTAAACTGTAGAACCTGGTTCCGAAATCTATGTCTTACCATTATAAAATCTATCTGGTATCTTCCGGTGTCTCCTGGTCTCTTCCACGTATACAACCTTCTTTTGTGATTCTTGAACCAGGTGTTTGTTATAACTAAATTATGTTCCGTGCAAAATTCTACCAGGCGGCTTCCTCTTTCGTTCCTTTTGCCCAGACCATATTCACCTTCTATCCTCCCTTCCCTTCCTTTTCCTACTACCGAATTCCAGTCTCCCATCACAATTAAGTTTTCCTCTCCCTTAATTGTCTGAATAGTTTCCTTTAGCTCCTCATATATTTCTTCGATCTCCTCATCATCGGCAGAGCTAGTTGGCATATAAACCTGTACCACTGTTGTCGGTGTTGGCTTCGTATCTATCTTGGCAATGATAATGCGATCACTGTGCTCGTCATAGTAGTTTACCCGCATTCCTATTTTCTTATTCATTATCAATCCTACTCCTGTGATATCCCCAATTGCTTTTGTATTCATAATCCTGTACTCACCTGACCAGAAATCCTGTTCATCCTGCCACCGAACTTCACTAATCCCCACTATATCTAACTTCAACCTATCCATTTCCCTTTTTAAATTTTCAAATTTTCCTACTCGATTAAGGGATCTAACATTCCACGCTCCGACCCGTAGAATGCCAGTATTGTCTTTCCTGATGATCACATCCTCCTGAGTAGTCCCCGCCCGGAGATCCGAATGGGGGACTATTTTCCCTCCGGAATATTTTACCCGAGAGGATGCCATCATCATATGTTCATACAGTAGAGCTGCATGTCCTCGGGAAAAATAACGGCTGTAGTTTCCCCTTGCTTTCAGCCGTTCGCAGTAGCTGTGTGGCAAAGCCACATTAGCTGATGTTACAAGGCCAACTCAGTCAATCATCCAGACTGTTGCCCTGTAACTACTGAAAAGGCTGCTGCCCCTTTTCAGGAACCACACGTTTGTCTGGCCTCTCCACAGATACCCCTCCGCTGTGGTTGCACCTACGGTATGGCTATCTGTATCGTTGAGGCACGCAAGCCACCCCACCTCGGCAATGTCTGTGGTTCATGGGTGTGGTCATAATTGGTAATTATCAGAATTGTGATTCGTTTCCCAAAGGTATGAATTTTTGCTGTAGTTGAATTTCTTTCAAAAGTTGTTCCAAAAAAGCCGAAAAGTTAAACAAATTATAAAAATAAACTTCTCAATGGTCTATTTTTCGGCTCATAAAATGTTATATTATTACTTTCACAAATTTAATTTTCTATTATTTTATTAAATATTATATATGATTTGAACAACTACCGCCCCATTCAGTTCGGACAGCTTTTTCCAAAATTTTTGAAAAAAGTTAAGTACTCTCGAGTAGCTTCACATATTAGTAAAAATAAAGTTCTAGCAAAATGTCAGTTTGGTTTCCAAAAAAAGCTTTCAACAGAAAATTATATATATATATATAATTATATACCTTCACTGAAGAAATATTAAATGCTTTGAATAAACGGAAATCGCCCTTTGGGATTTTTTGTGATATGTCTCAAAGGCTTCTCATTGTGTAAATCATTGGCTTTTTCTAGATAAGGTTAAGTGTTGTGGTATGAGTGGGACAGTGCACAAATGGATTAAATCATACTTAACTGGAAGAGTGCAGAACGTAGAAATAAGCACTTTATCAAAAATGGGGACCCACAAAGTTCGGTCTTGGGTCCTTTGCTTGCCATTCTATATTCACAAAGGTGCTAAGCTAGTTCTCTTTGCTGACGATATAAGTATAGCTATCACGCCTGACAAACAGGAATTTACTGATGAAATTGTAAATGATGTCTTTCAGAATATTATTAAGTGGTTCTCTACAAATGGACACTCATTAAATTTTTATCAAACCCAGTATACACAGTTTCATACAGTAAATGGCATGACACTATTAATAAATTTAGACTTTGAATAGAAATCTGTAGCTAAGGTAGAATATTCAACATTTTTAGGTGTTCGCATTGACAAGAGATGGATAGGAGGAAATACATTGAAGATCTGCTGAAACGTTTGAGTTTAGCTACTTATGCTATATACATCACAGTAAATGAGCTTACTATGCCTATGCTTTCATATTGGATCATATTCTGGAGCAATTCAACATTGACGAAAAAATTATTCATTGCACAGAAGCGTTTAATCAGAATAATTTCTGGAGCCCACCCAAGATAATTCTGCAGACATTTATTTAAGCATCTAGGCATCTTCACTGTAGTTTTTACAATATATTCACTCATGAAATTTTTTAACAATCCGACCCGTTTCAAAAGTAATAGGAGTGTCCATAGCTACAACACTAGGAAAAAGGGTGATATTCACTATTCAAGGTTAAATCTATCTGTGGTACAGAATTATGCTGCCACAAAAGTCTTCGGTCACTTACCAAGTTAGTAGCACCAAAAGTCTGACAGGCCAACTGGTACTTAAGAGGAAATTAAAGGAATTTCTGAATGGCAATTCCTTCTACACTTCAGATGAACGTTTAGGTAAAACTTCGTCATTATGCTAAAAAAAATTAATAATAATAATAAAAAAATAAAACTTTTAAAATAAAAATAAAATATGCTTACAATTCTGACTGTCGGTAAAATTTTACGACGCTTCTTGTCGGTCTCCAGTGCTTATGTTGGCAATAGATGAACAATGAAATGCAGAATTGCGTTAATATTTTTCACGAGCTCAGAGTAAATGTTATTGCTGCTCGTTTCACTCGCAGAAAAATTAATACTGTACCTGCTCTATGGTTGACAGGTTCTTATATGTACCCTTGTCCGTTGAGAAAAAAAAATAATTTTCATTTAAATTGAAGTCGTCACGAAAAAACATTTATTGGTCATCTGAGTTGCCGTTATTACCATTGGTGCCAACATAACCACTGCAGTCCGGCGAGAAGCGTCGTACAATTTAACCCTGAGTGTCATGACACCATTTACAAAACTGAAACGTTCCACATCTTAGCGATATGTCGTATATATGATCTATGGAACAAGTATTAATCTAACCTAAGCTAATCTTATGTCTATTTGGATTAAATGGGAAATGGGAGGCGGACGTTAGTTGCGACTGTTGCCCCCTACGGCTGGGTTGTGCTATTTGCAATGTGTAGTAGTCTCTAGCCGGCGCTAGACAAACGCGCAGTCGCGAACGAATGGCCACGCGGTTCTAGGCACCATGTCAGAAACTTGGCGATTGCTGCCGTCAGAAGTTAGGGTCCTCCCTCCGGAAAAAGGTGTGTGTAATTGTATATTTCTGAGGACGTTACAGCATTCATTTAATGAAATAAGTCGCAATTTGCGATCAATTACGGCTTCACTGTACTAGGCTTAGATGGAATACCAAAGTGCTGCGAATGAAAATTTGTGCCCGGCCAGGATTCGAACCCGGGATCTCCTGCTTACTAGGCAGACGCGTTGACCACTCCGCTACCGAGGACACAATGACCAGCCCGGCTGCAGAGGACTCTTCCCTGCACGTCTCCCGCCACACCCAAATCTCCATTCGCCACACTGTCTCTTTCCTATAACCACAGTTTATTTGTTCTGTAATGCTCGCAGCCACAATACTGTATTCCCGCATAAGGGTGAACAGACCATGAGGTATCGAGACAATTGTCGTCAGGAGCCCAGCCTCGGCTTGGATACAATTATATATATTTGACGACGTTACAGCGTTCATTTAATGAAATAAATCGCAATTTGCGATCAATTATGACTTCACTGTACTAGGTTTAGCAGTGGGGCAAGTCACTGTGTCCTCGGTGGCGGAGTGGTCAACGGGTCTTCCTAGTAAGCAGGAGATCCCGGGTTCGAATACCGACCGGGAACAAATATCCATTCGCCGCACTTTGGTATTTCATCTAAATCTAGTACAGTGAAGCCATAATTGATCGCAAAGGTATGTGTGTGTGTGTGTTGTTCTTAGGTTTGTTTAAAGTTCGCTTCAGTAAGCCTAGGGACGAGTGACCACGCCGTTTTGGTCACAAAGACTTACAAACATTTGGACATTTGACTTGACAACAGTCACCACTACCGTCCGCACCTCATTCCCAGCTTCAGCTTTTTAAGAAAAAAATGAAAATAAAATAACTCAAACACCAATACAGGGTTTCCTTTTCTACCAATAGCAATCAATGCAGCAAATGGAATTAAATAAAGCCTTACTCACTTCTTGCGTATCTGTAACATCCATTCAGATTGTGGCAACCTCTTCTGCCACCAGAATTTAAGCTCCCCTCAGTGCAGCAGTAAGCACGACACCCAGAATGCAAACTGTCAAACAGCTGGTTGTTTGAAGACTTACAGTAATATAATCGCCAGATACAGCTCGGATGGAAGAACCAAGAGTGGGTAGATAGGGAGTCCGAGAAAAACTATCTAGTATGGAAGTAATAACAAGCGTAAAATATATGAAGCGTAAGGTTATTTACAACTTGTACAAAAATCAGACAGCGGTTGTCAGAGTTGAAGGGCATGAAAGGGATGCAGTGGTTGGGAAGGGAGTAAGACAGGGTTGCAGCCTTTCTCCAATGTTATTCAATTTGTACATTGAGGAAGCTATAAAGGAAAGCAAGGAGAAATTTGGAGAAGGAATTAAAGTTCGGGGCGAAGAATTAAAAACTTTGCGTTTTGCCGACGACATAGTAATTCTGTCAGATACAGCAAAGGACCTGGAAGAGCAGTTAAACGGAATGGACAGTGTGCTGAAAGGTGCATATAAGATGAAGATTAAAAACAGCAAAACTAGGGTAATGGAGTGCACTGTAAGAAAATCAGGTGATGCTGAAGGAATTAGATTGGGTTACGAAGCAATAAAGGAGGTAGATGATTTTTGTTACTTGGGCAGTAAAATAACAAATGATGGTCGCAGTACAGAGGATATAAAATGCAGAATGGTAATGGGTAGAAAAGCGTTCTTGAAAAAGAGAAATTTGTTAACATCGAATATTTATTTAAGCCTATGGAAGTCCTTTCTGAAGGCATTTGTATGGAGTGTTGCCTTGTATGGGAGAGAGACATGGACGATAAACAATGCGGACAGGAAGAGGATTGAGGCTTTTGAAATATGGTGCTACAGAAGAATGCTGAAGATTAGGTGGGCGGATCGCGTAACCAATGAGGAGGTACTGAACAGAATTGGGAAGAAAAGAAATCTCTGGCATACCTTGACTAAAAGAAGGGATAGATTGGTAGGACACATTCTTAGACATCAAGGAATTGTGCATTTAGCGTTGGAGGGAAGTGTGTGGGGTAAAAACCGCAGAGGAAGACCAAGAGATGGATACAGTAAGCAGATTCAGACAGATGTAGGTTGCCGTTCTTATGTGGAGATGAAGAGTCTTGCTCAGGATAGGGTATTGTGGAGAGCTGCATCAAACCAGTCTCCGGATTGAAGATCACAACAACAACACAACCAAGCGTAAGTACAGATGGAGACCATAGATTAGTGGTTCGTCAGTAGAGAAATACTAACGAAATTTAAGCATGTTTTTAAATCTTTCTGAAACACTTAGCTTCTGACCCCACGGCAAAATACTGAAACGTGAAAGGTTTATCGTATGTTACATGTTTACTATTCATACAATGACCCTTCAGCATCAGTCCTGACGTCTTTCTTCAATACTTAATGACTAATCTCTCTATTCTTAACAAAGATTTCAGGAACGACCTGAGAATTGGCGTAAAAAATAATATCATTGACGATGCACATGTCATTAACATTAAGATTAACGAAAAACTGCATTACCGTAAGAAAGTTCACCGGTCACGTAAGACTGTACTCAACGATCTCCTTAGCCAACACAGAACTTAAAACTTCACTGAAATGATCGGTTACCGAGTTTCAAACCAGTTTACGTATAACTTAAACATTTTGTTGTGGCTATCTTGTGTGATTTATTATATTTACTGTCAAGGCGGCTTATTTTGAAACATTTATTTCACAAAGAGTTTCAGCGGAAGTAGCGATCATCCTCAGATGCTCTACTTCATTAAAAAAAGGTGTCATCGTTGTCGTTGAATTGGGAATGTCCTCAAGTGATAACATACGTTACCGCACTGGATCGTCACAGTATTAGAAGTATGCAACTAAAATTTTTATTTACACCAAAGTTAAATTCATGATCACAGACGGTATCATTCTCGTGCACATTGCCTCAACGACTGATCAGTCTTGTGTAGAAATCAGACTCGCTGTCTGCAAATAGTACTCAACGCATTCTCTGAGAATTATTTCGAACAATTAGTTCATGACCCAACTACAATTGTAAATGTATGTGAAAACACACTTGATCTCTTAGCGACAAATAATCCTGAGCTCATAACGAGCATCAAAGAGCTGTCGTAGCGAGATTGAATATCGAAAGTCCCAAAGTTACCAAAAATAAAATAAAGTTATATTTGTTCAGGAAAGGAGATAGAAATGAAATACATTGCTTATTGAAAGATAGCTTCCACTCGTTTCTAACACTAAACGTAGTTGTAGACCTGATTTGGCTCAAATTCAAAGAAGTGGTATCGACAGAAATTGACAGTTTTGTACCAAATAAATTAATAAAAGAAGGAGGTGATCCCCTTGGTACACAAAACAGGTCAGGACACTGATGCAAAAGCAACGCAAAATGCATGCTAAATTTAAACGACCACAAAATCCCCAAGATTGGCGATCCTACACAGAAGCTCAAAATTTAGCGAGGACTTCAATGCGAGATGCCTACAATAATTACAGCAACGAAACTCTTTCTCGAAATTTGACTGAAAACCCAAAGAGATTTTGGTCATATGTTAAATATACTAGGGGCAAAACACAAACAATACCCTAACTACGTGATTGTAATGGATATCTTGCAGATGACAGCGCTAGTTGCAGAGTTACTAAACATACCGTTTAGAAACTCATTCACCAAAGAAAAAAAAACCAATATTCCAGATTTCGAATTACGAACAGAGACTGTAATGAGTAACGTAGAAGTAGATATCATCGGAGAAGTGCAGCAACTAAAATCACTTAACAAGAACAAGTCTTCTGGTCCGGACTGTATGCCCATTAGATTCCTATTTGATTATGCTGAAGCGATAGCTCCTTACTTAACAGCCATATACAACTGCTCTCTCAAAGAAGGATCTGTACCAAAAGATTGGAAAGTTGCACAGGTCACACCTACATTCAAGAAAGGCAGTAGAAGTAGCCCACTAAAGTACATGCCTATTTCATTGTCGTCAATTTGCAGCAGGGTTTTGAAACATATCCTGTATTCAAATATTATGAATTATCTCGAACAGAATGATCTGTTGATCCAAGGTCAACACGGATTTAGAAAATGTCTCTCATGCGAAACGCAACTAGCTCTTTATTCACACGAAGTGATGGGTGCTATCGACAAGGGTTCGCAAATCGATTCCGTATTTCTTGATTTCCAGAAGATTTTTGACACCACACCTCACAAACGGCTTTCAATCATATTGCGTGGTTACGGTACATCGCCACAAATTCGCGATTGGATAGGGGATTTCCTGTCAGAGAGGACACAGTTCGTAGTAATCGAAGGTAAGGTAGCGACTAAAACAGAGGTGATATCGGGAGTTCCACAGGGTACTGTTCCTTGTCTCTGCTGTTCCTTATTTACATAAACGATTTAGGAGAAAATCTAAGGAGCTCTCTTAGATTGTTTGCAGATGACGCCGTCATTTACCGTCTAGTAAAAGTTCAAAACCAACTGCAGAACGATCTGAATAAGATATCACTATGGTGTGAAAATTGGCAATTCAATCTAAATAATGAGAAGTGTGAAGTACGAAAAGAAATCCGTTAATCTTTCTTTACAAGGCATATCAATCAAATGTGAAGGCCGTAAACTCTACGAAATACCTAGGAATTACTATTACTCAGACTTAAACCAGAAAGAACATGTAGATAATGTCGTGGGAAAGGCGAACTAGAGACTGCGTTTTTTTGGCAGAACCCTTAAAACATGCAACATAACTACAAAACAAACTGCATACACTACGCTTGTCCGTTCCTTTTTGAAGTATTGCTGCCCAGTGTTGGATCCTTATCAGGTGGGTTTGACGGAGGACATCGAAAGAGTCCAAAGAAGGGCAGCTCGTTTCGTATTGTCACGATACAGGGGAGACAGCGTTACGGAAATGATACAGGACCTGGGATGGGAATCATTACAACAACGGCGCTTATCGCTGCGGCGTGGGCTACTTACGAAACTCCAATCGCCAACATTCTCCTCCGAATGAAAAAATATATTGTTGACTCCCACTTACATAGGTAGAAATGATCATCAGAATAAAATGCGAGAAATCAGAGGTCGAACGGAGAGATTCAGGTGTTCTTTCTTCCCGCGCGCTATTCGAGAATGGAATGGGAGATAAATAGTATAATGGTGGTTCGATGAACGCTCTGTCAGGCACTTAAATGTGATTTGCAGAGTATCCCATTTGTAGATGTAGATCCCACAATGCGCAGCAATACTGCAAAATAGGACGGACAAACGTAGTGAATGCCGATTCTTTATTAGAACTGTTTCGTCTACGTGTTGTGACGGTGGAATGTAGCCTTTGGTTCTAATACGGTATGGTTCTTTTCTCAATTGAAGTTGTTCGTAATTACAATTCCTTGAATTTACGGACTTTAGATACGACTGATTTTTCGTGTAAATGAAATTTAACGGATTCCTTTCATCGTTCATATGATGACGTCATACTTATCATTATTTACGATCTCTTGACAACTTTAGCACAATACAGATAACTAAATCGATTGCGAACCAAAATACGATAGCATCTTCCGCCAATAGTCTAAGAGAAGTGATTAGATTGTGTCCTAGATTGTTGATAAAAGCAAGAAGCAGTAGGCGCCCTATAATATGTCCGTGGGGAAAGCAAGATAAAAGTTCCGTTTTATTCGATTACTTACCTTCAATTAGTATAGAGTGTGTACTTCCTGACAGGAAGTACGTAATTTGATTAGAAGTCGCTTGTGATGTACAGCGTCATATGGTTACTGTAAATCTAGAAATATGGAATCAATTTGAGATCACTTATCGATACTGTTGTTGTTGTGGTCTTCAGTCCGCAGACTGGTTTGATGCAGCTCTCCACGCTACCCTGCCCTGTGCAAGTCTCTTCATCTGAGAATACGTTCTGCACCTACATCCTTTTCATCCTTTTGAATCTGCTTACTATATACGTCCCTCGGTCTCCCTCTACGATTTTTACCCCACACGCTTCCTTCTAATGCTAAGTTGACAATTCCTTGATGTCTCAGAATGTGTCCAACCAATCTATCTCTTCTCTTAGTCAGGATATGCCAGAATCTCCTTTTCTCCCCGATTCGGTTAAGCATCTCCTCATTAGTTACGTGATCTACCCATCTAATTTTCATCATTCGTCTATAGCACCACATTTCAAAAGCTTCTATCATCTTTTTATAACTCATCGTCCACGTTTCACTCCCATACAATGCTACACTCCAGACAAATGCTTTCAGGAAGGACTTCCTAACATTTAAATTAATATTGGATGTTAACAAGTTTCGCTTCTTTAGAAATGCTTTTCTTCCCATAGCCATTCTGCAGTTTATATCCTCTTAACGTCGGCCATCAGAAGTTATCTTGCTATCCAAATCACAAAATTCATCTACTACTTTTATTGTCTCATTACCTAATCTAATTCCTTCAGCATCGCCTGATTTTCTGACATTGCATTCTATTACCTTCGTTTTACTATTGTTAATGTTCATCCTATATCTTCCTTTCAAGACCCTGTCAATCCTATTCAGTTTCTCTTCCAGATCTTGTGCGGTCTCTGACAGAATTACTATGTCATCGGCAAACCGCAATGTTTTTATTTCTTCTCCCTGCAGTTTAATGCCCTCTCCAAATTTCTCCTTCCACTCCTTCACTGCGTGATCATTGTACAGATTGAACAACATTGGGGAAAGGCTACAACTTTATCTTACTCCCTTCCCAACCTCTGCGTCCGTTTCTGCCCAACGACTCTAATAACCACTGTCTGGTTTTTATATAGGTTGAATATAACTTTTCGGTCCCTATATTTTACCCCAGATACCTTCAGAATTTGGAAGAGTGTATTCCAGTCAACATTGCCAAAAGCTTTCTCGAAATCGACAAACGCTAAAAACGTACGTTTCCCTTTCCTTAGCCTATCTTCTAGGATAAGTCGTAATGTATTGCCTCACATGTTCCTACATTTCTCCTAAATCCAAACTGATCTTCCCCGAGGTCGGATCGATACTACTATTACAGAATGTGAGTAAAGAAGTAGCTGTGTTTCACGAGAACGATACTTTATCAATCTTTGTTGACTATTGGTCAAGGTAGTTTGAAAAAAGAACATGTTACAACATTCTGGATCAAGCCAACGTTAATGACGTAGGCCTGTAATTCTGCAGATCACCCGCATTTCTTGTCTTCAATGTTGGAGTGACCTGCGCAACTTTCTAGTCGTCTTTGAGCGAGCGGTTAGGCAGTATATGATAGCTAGATATGGAGCTATTTCATCAGCATACCCTCAAGGGAGTCTAATTGGAATAAAAACTGGACCAGACGGCTTGCTTTTGTTACGTGAGTTACGTTGATTCACTACTCCAAGGATATCTACTTGAATATTACGCATGCTGGCACCTGTTTACTTCCTGTTCTTTGCTGAAGAAATTTCGGGACGCTGTGTTCAGAATTTCTACTTAGGCAGCGCTGTCGTCCGTGGCATCGCCATTGTTGTCGTTCTAGTGAAGGTATTGATTATGTTTTGCCGCTAGTGCATTTTAGATATGACCAGTATTTCTTTGGGTTTTCTACCAAATTACGAAACAGAGTACAGCTTCAAGAACAGTTTTATCGCAAAATATTCATAAATACGCATTACTTTTTTTTATTTAACCCTAACACCAACCACAGTGAGCGAGAGGTGCACGAACGATAAACTTCGGTAGCGTGTAGTGCCCCTTGTCACAGCATCGTCAATGCTACGTATGATGTATGTGGAATACAGATAAAGTGACGAATCAGTTTCTATATCTACATGAGATACTCTGCAAATCACATTTAAGTGCCTGGCAGAGGGTTCATCGAACCACCATTATACTATTTATCTCCCATTCCATTCTCGAATAGCCCACGTAAAGAAAGAACATCTGAATCTCTCCGTTCGAGCTCTGATTCCTCGTATTTTATTCTGATGATCATTTCTAACTAAGTAAGTGGGAGTCAACAAAATATTTTCGCATTCGGAGGAGAATGTTGGCGATTGGAGTTTCATAAGTAGCCCACGCCGCAGCGATAAGTGGCGTTGTTATAATGATTCCCATCCCAGATCCTGTATCATTTCCGTAACGTTGCCTCCCCTGTATCGTGGCAATACTAAACGAGCTGCCCTTCTTTGGACTCTTTCAATGTCCTCCGTCAAACCCACCTGATAAGGATCCCACACTGGGCAGCAATACTCCAAAAATGAACGGACAAGGGTAGTGTAAGCAGTTTCTTTTCTAGGTCTGTTGCATGTTTTAAGGGTTCTGCCAATAAAACGCAGTCTCTAGTTCGCCTTTCCCACGATATTATCTACGTGTTCTTTCCAATTTAAGTCTAAGTAATAGTAATTCCTAGGTATTTTGTGGAGTTTACGGCCTTCACTTTTGATTGATTTATCTTGTAAACAAAGTTTAACGGATTTCTTTACATACTCATGTTTACACTTCACACTTCTCATTATTTAGAGTCAATTGCCAATTTTTACACCATACTGATATCTTATTCAGATCGTTCTGTAGTTGGTTATGATCTTCAGATGATTTAGTAGACGGTAAATGACGGCGTCATCTGCAAACAACCTAAGAGAGCTACTTAGATTTTTCCCCTAAATCGTTTATGGAAATAAGGAATAGCAGAGGATCAACAACACTACCATGTGGTACGCCCGATATCACCTCTGTTTTAGTCGATGTCTTAACATCGATTACTACGAACTTTGTCCTCTCTGACAAGACATCCCCTATCCAATCGCAAATTTGGGGCGATGTACCATAACCACGCAATTTGATTGAAAGCCGTTTATGGGGTACGGTGTCAAAAGCTTTCAGAAAATCAAGAAATACGGAATCGATTTGCGAACCCTTGTCGATAGCACCCATCACTTCGTGTGAATAAAAAGCTAGTTGTGTTTCTCATGAACGATATTTTCTAAATCCGTGTTGACCTTGTGTCAATAGATCGTCCTGTTCGAGATAATGCATGATAGGTGGCACTCAAAAGAAATGAGGAGAAATAAAATTTGTGGCACAGCTTGACTAGGAGAAGGAACCGGTTAAGAGAACAGGTTCTGAGACGTTAGGGAATAGTGATCCTAGTGGCAGTGGAAAGTTGGATGATAGAGAGTAGGGATGGGGGAAGGCGTGTGGAATCTGCAGCTATAGAGGCCAAGAGCAGACGACAGCAACCAGTTTCCAGTGGGTGTGGACTGCTGTAGACATTTGCAGAGAAAGAGGTTCGCACAGGACAGGGTGCCGCGGAGAGCTGCACCTCCAGATTAAAGAGCACGACGTCAAAACATTTACAACTGAGAGCAAACTTTTTGTTTGTAATGTATGTCGATGTGTGTACCATCAGAACCCTTTTGAGCTACTGTTGGGACTGGATGTTGACGTGTCCCCTCCACCTGATGCTGTCCCATCACCACTTATCCTTCTCTACTCGTTGCCAGCTCACTCCTCTTCACTTAACACATTTCCTCACTCTCTTACTTCACTGTGTTCTTGAGCTCCCCCCCCCCCCTCCACCACCAAGATCTTCTATCCATTATTTTTATAACCTCTCCCCATAAATCTTCTTAACATGTCTGTTGTTGTTGTTATTGTGGTCTTCAGTCCACAGACTGGTTTGATGCAGCTCTCCACGCTACCCTGACCTGTGCAAGTCTCTTCATCTGAGAATATGTACGTCAACCTACATCCTTTTGAATCTGCTTAATGTATTCCTCCCTCGGTTTCCCTCTACAATTTTTACCCCACACGCTTCCTTCAAATGCTAAGTTGACAATTCCTTGATGTCTCAGAATGTGTCCAACTAATCTATCCCTTCTCTTAGACTACTTTTCTCCCCAATTCGGTTAAGCACCTCCTCTTTAGTTACGTGATCTACCCATCTAATTTTCATCATTCGTCTATAGCACCACATTTCAAAAGCTTCTATCATCTTTTTATCTGAACTCCTTACCGTCCACGTATCACTCCCATACAATATTACACTTCAGACAAATGATTTCAGAAAGGACTTCCTAACATTTAAATTAATATTGGATGTTAACAAATTTCCCTTCTTCAGAAACGCTTTTCTTCCCATAGCCATTCTGCATTTTATATCTTCTTTACTTCGGCCATCAGAAATTATCTTGCTACCCAAATAACAAAATTCATTTACTACTTTTATTGTCTCATTACCTAATCTAATTCCTTCAGCATCATCTTATTTTCTGACATTGCATTCCATTACCTTCGTTTTACTCTTGTTAATGTTCATCCCATATCTTCCCCTCAAGACACCGACCATCCCATTCAATTGCTCTTCCAGATCTTTTGCGGTCTCTGACAAAATTACTATGTCATCAGCAAACCGCAAAGTTTTTATTTCTTCTCCCTGAACTTTAATTCCCTCTCCAAATTTCTCCTTGCATTTCTTCACTGCCCGCTCAATGTACAGATTGAACAACATCGGAGAAAGGCTACAACCCTGTCTTACTCCCTTCCCAACCTCTGAGTCCCTTTCTTGCCCTTCGACTCTAATAACCGCTGTCTGGTTTTTTTATAGGTTGAATATAACTCTTCGCTCCCTATATTTTGTCCCTGATACCTTCAGAATTTGGAAGAGTGTATTCCAGTCGACGTTGTCAAAAGCGGTCTCCAAATAGACAAACGCTAAAAACGTAGGTTTCCCTTTCCTTAGCCTATCTTCTAAGATAAGTCGTAATGTGAGTATTGCCTCTGGTGTTCCTACCTTTCTCTTAAATCCAAACTGATTTTCCCCGAGGTCGGATTCCACAAGTTTTTCCATTCGTTTGTAAATAATTCGCGTTAGTAATTTGCAACCATGACTTATTAAACTGATGTTTCTGTAAATTTTCTCACTTGTCTGCACTTGCTTTCTTTGGAATTGGAATTACGATATTCTTCTTGAAGTCGGAGAGTATTTCCCCTGTCTCATACATCTTGCATACCAGGTGATACATTTTTTTCATGCCTGCCTCTCCTAACGATATCAGCAGTTCAGGCGGAATATCATCTACTCCAGGTGCCTTGTTTCGACTCACGTCCTTCAGCGCTCTGTCAAATTCTTTTCGCAGTATCATATCTCCTATCTCATCTTCCTCCAATTCGTCTTCCATTTGTAGAATACTGCCTTCAAGTTTATTTCCCTTGCATAGGCCCTCTATATATTCCTTCCACAGTTCAGCCTTCCCCTCTTTGCTCAGTACTGGTTTTCCGTCTGAGTTCTTGATATTCATACAGCTGCTTTTCTTGTCTCCAAATATCTCTTTTATTTTCCTGTAGACGGTATCTATCATTCCCCTAGTTATGCATTCTCCTACGGTTCTGCATTTGTCCTCTAGCCACTCCTGCTTAGCCAGTCTGCACTTCCTGTCAACCCCATTTTTCAGTCGTTGGAAACCCCCTTTTTCCTATTCCACTTGCTGAATTTTTATATTTTCTTCTCTCATTAATTATGTTCAGTATATCCTGTGTTATCCATGGCTTTCTGTTAGACCTTGTCATTCTGCCTACATGGTCCTCTGCTGCCTTCACTACCCTATCTCCCAGAGCTACCCATTCTTCTTCTACTATTACTTTCCCCCGTTTCAGCCAATCCTAGCCTAATGCTCCCTCTAAACCATCACAATTTCCTTTTTTCGAATCCCTATCTTATACTTTCCTGGTTTAGTTCTTTTTTAATAAACATTTCTTACTCTGTCCATTCTTGTTTTTCCTTTAACTGCTGAGAGAAATTTCATATCCTCTGTTTGAAATCTCATCCAATCCGTTATTGTCAATGTCCATGTTTCCGCTCCACTGGAGTCAATAGGAAAGTAATAACACGTGTACATAAGAATTTTTTCTTTTTCAGGAACTTCCTCATTGCAAGCCATTTTTCTCGTTGTTTGATTAAACTTCCCCTATTTTGTAATCTCCTATGAGTTCCATTGGTTATCCTTCCATCACTAGATATTTCACTGCTTAAATATGTAAAACTGTTAATCATTTTGACGAGTTCTCCATTGACAGTAATATTCCCGTCTTCCAAATACCGTCACTTCACTCTTATTTAATTTTAATCTATACCTTTATATGATGTCTTTACATGCATCAAGTTGTAACTGCACAGCTACCTCTTTATTACCCCATATTACCATATATACGTAAGGAGAAAGCAAGCTCTACTAATGGAAGCTACGAAAATCTTTGCATAACCCTCTCTCACATTGTACTAAGAATTCTAGCATCCATTACAGCAACCACTGCAATCAAGAAGACCAGTAAGTGTCACTGCGAGTCAAGTCATTGGTGGTGGATTTGATCTAAATGAATGGAGGCATGAGTGGTCACAAAAACATTGGGAACAAGTGCCCACCATCTTGATCCCACAAAAAATCCAAACGGTTCTGACCTACCAAGTCATGGTGTCGCATCAAAAGGTTCAGAAATGTGTAATTGTAACCTGGAAGAACAGACGATCGATCATCTCTTCTTTCGTACAGTGGCATTCCTAACGATTTGTTCGTTCTCACGCCCGGTTTAACTGAATGGTTGGCAGGAATGGACTTTAAAATTCGAAGGAAGGAAGACAACTTAGGGTTTAACATCCAGTCGACAGGGTGGTCATTAGAGACGGTTTAAAGTTTGATTTTAACTTGTTACGTATAACTGTATATTGTATAAAATTACCATACGATTAAATAAATAACCATATCATCTGCATAAATAATATTTTTGTCTTTTTCTTTTAATATCTATTTTACTGCTCATTTCATTCCATTCACGACAACATTACAACTTGCAGAAAATAGACTACTTCCTTCTTTAAGTCCTTATTTTAAAGCATTCCGCAGTTGAGTTCTAATTCTGTAATTGTGTTATCTGTACATTGTCTTTATTATATTTCTGTATACATCCTCTACACCTGTCTTCTTCATTTCGCCCCAGAGTCATTCCCAGTTAACTGAAGTCATATGTCTTTCATATGTCTATGAATAACATTATCATACTTCTATTACACTCCCAAAATATGAGGTAAGTCGCACTTTCTTCCTTTTCTGAAACCCATGCTGTATTTTCTTCACCTCCTTTTCTTTTAATTTATTCGATTTAGTAGAAGTCCTTCAAAATTCTTGGCTGCAAGACTCCTCAATGTTATATCCCTGTAACTTCGTTTTTTAAAGATGGGAACAATGTCTCCCCTCCTGCAGTCATCAGGTATTTTACAGTTTCTCGACACACCTGACAGTGCTCTATACAGCTACTGCATTCAAGCCTGCTGATGCCTCATAAGCTCCTAGCACATTTCCTCCATTGATTTTCTTCACAGGTACTTTTTTCATGTAAGTTGTCATGGTTCTATTTCCCAACTTCTCTAGGTTCCTCTATTATTAATTTCCTCTCGGGCCTGTTACCCAGTATTTACCGGCTTCTTAAAATGCTCTTACCAAAGATGTTTTGTATTCCCCGGCTTTTCAATCACTGTACCATATTTAGTTTCCATGTTCATTGATACTTTAGAATGCTTTCGTTTATTCTTCATCATCTTGCACCACATTTTTTATTGCTGTTCAGTCTTCTTTAAGCCTTACGTGAACTCTTCTGATACATTTACTTTGAGATTTCCACTATTTCTTTGCAGTTCTTCTTTTCCCCATTATCTTTCATAGTCCTCTTTCTTTTTATTTTTTCACGAATTTCTCCGTTACCTGGTAGTGGTATAATCCTACCAGCTTATGTCTTAGTTTTTGCTTCCCTCATTATTTTTTGTGTTGCTTCAACAAATGTGTCTTTGAATTACCCCCATCCTATCTCAACATCTCTGAAAACTTCATTTGAAATTTTTTATAATATTGTCTACAAATTTCAGTATTTTCACTCTCCTCCAGCTTCCAAAAACGTATTCTCATTGCTTTACTTCTGAAGTTCACATACTGATCCATTTTCCACTGCCCCACCAGTAATCTACGGTCAGCATCTGCACTTACAGTTGGAATAGCTTTCATGTTTGCTAGTTTCTCTCCCCATGCCATTTTTACCACCAAAAAATATCAATTGCCCTTCTGTTTCTGCACCTTAACATGAGTTTTTTGTTTTGATAATGTTGTTGTTGGTTTTTGAGGGGACTAAACAGCTAGGTCATCAGTCCCCTGTTTTGATAAGCCAGCTGTTTGCTATTTTCCTCACTCCTCTGGCACAAATCCAAGAGTCTCGTCCCTTCTTCATTTCTACCTTTACATCCAAAATTTCTTTCTTGCTTTGCATATATGTGATTTAAAATGTCCCATCACGATATTAACACTCTCTATATGGTTCTACTAGCTTAAACCCGCGGCTCCGCTAGCGTGTTGGTTGATTATGATAGATAAGCTACCTTTCAGTAGTGTGCTATGAGACTGGTTTTGAAGGCTGAAATTAAATACAATACCTTCTTTAGAAACAAACATTTTAATCAACATTATCAGGAAAGTGAGTAGTGTAGATCAAATCACATGTTTCGTTTCGAAGAATCCAATCACGAAATTCAACAATAATGATTATAACAACATCACAGATCGATCACTTTATGTAATGCGCGAAACGTCAAATCGATTTTTTAAGAGATGTATGAAAAGAAATTTCTTTTTTACTGCTTTATTTATTCTTATATTTCCTTATTAGTAAGCTTATCCTTTCAGGGAAAGAGCTGAAGACATTGTAGCACGCATAGACTAAAGATATGGTCTGTGGCATCACGTTTTGCAGTATGTAACCTCCTTGCTATACAGTCGCAAACGTCATCGCTGGTCTTCCGTCCGAATTTGTTTTATAATTTGACGACTTTTAACCACCATATCTTCCACCCCCTTATAGCTATCGGCATGGAACTGCTGTGGTGTACAACGGGAGACTTCGGACAACAATTACACACAGATCATTCGTTTGCGTTCTGTAGTTTTCGCTGCTGAGCGAAATATTAACACACACACACGCAGAATTTTCTATACACCGATAACTTCCCATCCCAATATACTCCACCCTTTTATCATTATCAACCCTCAAGCAACAATGCAACCAATAAAACCATTTTCAAATAGTAAATATAATTTTCAAAGCGTAATTATTGTTCCGCATTTCGCGTTATGGTCTTCAAATTACTAAATACCTATCAGCTCGCTATAAAACCGTGCCTAAAACCTTCCTAAGGTCTAAATTAATAACTGTACAAATATTTAAGTCTGTGCGTATTGTCGTTCGGACGTGATAAGCGTACACCGAACAAACATTCACATTAATATATATAGATAAATAACTATCCGGTCGCCATAAAACCGTGCCTAAAGTCTTCCCCGGGTAGACATTAGTAACTGTACAAATTTTTAGCTCTACATGTCTTGTGGTTCAGACGTGATAAACGTCCACCGAAGAGACATTCACATTTATAGATATAGATAACTCAGTTTAAGTCTTCTCTTCTGCACTACATGTCACTTGAGGTGTATATATCTGAATTACTTTTCGCGTTAATTTTCGGAATTTTATCATTAACATCCTCGATGTTCCATATCTCACTTTTTGAAATGGGAGTGAATAAAAACAGTTTGGAAAAAATTACAGGGCTCGTCCGGGATTTGAACCCGGGACCTCTCGCACCCTAAGCGAGAATCATACCCCTAGACCAACGAGCCGACGTTTCAACGTCTCGTTTGGACAGTGAAAGCCGTGGATTGTGGTCACGCCAGCGGGCCGTTCCACTTGGCGGCGTTCCAAGGTAGTGTTGCTGCGGGAGACGGCGCCGGTGGGAAACGGCGTAGACGATTCCCCTCGCATTTATCGTCGTTTATCAGTGGTGGCGTTAGGCGTCGGCGACGTCGGCCACCGCCGACGGCCTCGCAAAACATTGTTAAAATTTTAAGTTTATTATTATTATTTGATGTTTAACGGCGCTCTTCAACTGCTAGGTTATGTAGCGACGACCTATATCCAACTTAACCCATGGATGATACACAACATCAATACCCAAGGGTGGGATTCGACCCCCGACGAGAGCGATCTCGCTCACCGTGGTATGACGCCTTAGTGTGCTCGGCCATTGAATGGCTCGGACTATTTAGTTGTCCGTATTTATTCCCGTACGAGTGCTGCAGTGATGCAATTTTTAGTTAAATACTTGCAAAACAATTTCTTCAGCACATTTATGAAAACGATTTGGAAGAAGTATATAACAATCAGAATCATGCTCAGTTCCAGTCAGTACAGCTTCGACCGAGAGAAGACGAACTTGAAAAGCACGATGAGCCATGAAAGACTATCTGCGTAGTCAGTACTATCAACTGAAGCCGAAATAGCGGCTAGTAATAAGATGAGATCTTAAAAAATTCTTTGACACGAAAATCTGAAAAGTTTCTCTAATTTGTGTTTGTTTGTTTGTTGTAATTTTTGTCATTGCAATAATACTAGTATATTATACCAATAGAATTTTAGTATAACGATTATTGATGTATAATTCAACTCATTTAACATTTTCTTCAATAATGAAAAAATGAAAAGGGGCCCCGCAAAGACGAGTTCGCCGACGCCGAGTTTTCGTCTAGCGCCGCCACTGTCGTTTATGTACGAGATATGCACATGAAATGCATCAAAATATTCTCTGGGGAGCTGTCGACAATTCGTGATTGCATCCAGCAGTTTAACCGTTAATATCGAACAGTGCGTTAAGGCCGCGGTGGAGTAGCCGAGCGGTCTAAAGCGCCTTGCTGCGGAGCGCGCGGTTGCTCGCCGTGGAGGTTCGAGTCCTCCCTGGGGCATGGGTGTGTGTGTTGTCCTTAGGTTAGTTTTTCTAGGTTTAAGTAGTTTGTAAGCTACGGACTTTTTGTATCCCATCCTCGTCGCCACTTTTGTGTCCCAACTTCGTCGTCGGTGTCGGTGGCCGAGTGGAATGAGCCCGACACAGGGGCAAAAATAGCACGCTGGTGCAGGTACGGAGGGGAGCAGCCAGAAACTATAAACACTAGAGTAAATTAGAAAGAGATATATATTGCACAGAATGTAACAATACTTAACTTTTACATAGTACTGCAGAATGTTGATACATAGTTGTTAGAGGCCTGCCTAGTGCCTGTACGATAGCAAAGTCTTCACTGGTGCCTATCTGATTACGAAGGTCCTGACTGGTTGCTATCTCAGTCCCAAGTGACCGGTGTCTTTCCGTGGTGGCCACGAGCGGGGTTGCCGCAGAGGGCGCTCGTGGCTGTCGTCGTGAGAACGCCGCGCCGTGCGTGCATGGCGGCGCGCGGCGAAAGTAGGTGGCGCGCACTTTGTACTTGTGCGACACCACACCCGTCCCCCCCAAACCGCCGCGCCGTCGTGGCGTAGGGCTGAGGGCCACGGCGACGGCACTGGGAGGAGGGCCTGGGCGGGGGCGTTACTGGTGGGACGGGCGTCGTAGCTGAGGCTGGGATCGAGACGCCGTCCGCGCCCCGGCATCCGCCTTGCGATCCTCCAGGGAACCCACCGAAACCTGGGGAAGGGCGCACCCCCCCGCCCAGAGGGAGCAGGTCATCTTCTTCTGAGGTGCGTGGCCCAGGCGGCGGCGGCACGCACGGTCCCGGAGTCCCTCTCGGTGACGCTGTCATCTTCGGCGGCGACAGCGGCGGCGTCGTGTCGATCTCCATCGGGAAGATCTCGGGACGAACCCTGGCGGTGAACTGGGTCTGAAATCAAGAAACCGGAGACAGGATCGCGCGGCCTGTGCAGGCGCAATTGGTTTCCGTGGCGCCGCAGCTCCGACCCTGTGGAAGAACGTACAACATACATATTGCGACCGAACACGCGCTGAATGGTGCCCGGTGTCCATCTTGTCTTGTTGCCAGCAAACACCCTGTACAGCACCGGCGTAGAAACCTGAAAACGCATAGCGCCATACGAACCGACTCGGTGCGTGGGAGGCTGCAGCAGGTGAAGGAGAGTGCGGTGACGGCGGCCGTGTAGCAGCTCGGCAGGAGACGGGCCGTCACGTGGCATGCACCGATACGTAGACAGGAAAATTTGAAGAGCTTGCTGCCTGGAGTGCTGACCTTTCATCTTCTCCATGTGAGACTTGAATGTTCGAACGAAACGTTCTGCTTCACCATTGGACTGAGGGTGAAAAGGTGCAGTGGTAATATGCTGAATGCCGTTCATACGACAAAACTGTTGAAATTCCGCACTAACAAACTGAGGTCCATTGTCACTGACGATAGTTTCAGGCAAGCCTTCGATGCAAAACACTGATGTTAAGGCACTGATTGTACTAGACGCTGTCGTTGAGTTCATGGCAATCACGAAAGGAAACTTGCTGAAAGCATCTACAACAATTAACCAGCGCGTATTCCAGAAAGGTCCGGCAAAGTCAATATGTAAACGTTGCCATGGTCCCTTGGGGCGTGGCCAGTCTGAGAAACGCTGTGGAGGAGCCGCCTGATGCTCCGCACAAACTGTACACTGTGATGTCATGCTCTCTATCTGAGCGTCCATACCAACCCAGGTACAATGACGTCTGGCCAGTTGCTTTGTCCTAACAATGCCCCAATGTCCTTCCTTGATGCAGGAGGCGTAACACTTCTCGTTGCAGGGAACGAGGAACAATCACTCTTGCTTGGTCGTTGTCGGTATGCAACAACAGTACACCCTGACTTAAAGATAATGCATGACGTTGTGCAAAATAACGTCGAACCAGAGGCCGATCAATGTCTTTGGCTCTGGCAGGCCACCCTGAGCGAACAAAACGTGCTACCACACTAAAGTCTGCATCCGCAGCTGTTTCCTGTGCAACCCGACGAGAGTTCAAAGGGAAATCTGCGACAGCGGTAGCATCTCTGGAGTCTATCTGACAACATGCCATTTCCGAAGAATCAAACGACACATCCTGGCCAACCGGAAGTCGGGAAAGTGTGTCCGCTTTAGCGTGTTTAGTGGTAGGTCGGTACAAAATCTCATACTGATAATTAGACAATATCAAGGACCATTTCTGAAGCTTTTGTGCCGTACGTGGCGGAATTGGCTTTGTGGGTGAGAACAACGACGTGAGAGGCTTGTGGTCTGTCAACAAATAGAATTTTCTGCCATAGAGATAATGATGAAACTTTGTGACGCCGTAAATGATTGCTAAGGCCTCCTTTTCTATCTGACTGTAATTCTGTTGCGTCGGCGTCAGTAGCTTGGATGCAAAGGCAATAGGACGATCGTGACATCCAATACGATGCGACAGAACGGCACCCAGACCGTACGACGAGGCGTCAACTGCTAACACTACAGGCTTCTGTGGGTCAAAGGGAATCACACATGCATCACTGAGTAGTGCAGACTTTAGTTTGTCAAAGGCAACCTGACAATCTTTAGACCATACAAAAGGAACATTCTTCCTACGTAAGTGATGCAGTGGAGCTGCAATCTGAGAGGCATTGGGAATAAATCTGAAATAATAGTTAAGCTTTCCCATCACTGCTTGCAATTCATGCACATTCTTAGGAGGAGGTAAGTCTTTGATTGCTCGAAGATGTGACTGTAAGGGATGAATTCCTTGGGCATTAATCACATGGCCTAGGTACTCTATTTCAGTTTGAAAAAACGAACACTTTGCTTTATTGCAACGTAGACCTGCTGCAGTCAAAACTTTGAAAAGGCACTCCAGGTTTGCTAAATGTTCTTCAACTATACGTCCGGATACCACAATATCATCTAAATAGTTCGAACAACACGGTACAGAAACTGTCAGCTGTTCCAAAAAGCGCTGAAAAATAGCAGGGGCGGAAGAACTGCCAAAGGGTAGGCGTTGAAATTGAAAAAGGCCCATGTGAGTATTAATGACGAAAAACTTTTTTGACTCGTCATCAAGTGGAATCTGTAAGTATGCCTCTGCTAAATCAATCTTAGAAAAGAAACGAGACTGTCCTAATTTGTCCATTAGTTCGTCAGGTCTGGGCAGGGGATAAGTGTCTACAATTGTTTGACTGTTCACTGTTGATTTGAAGTCCGCACAGAGACGAAGTTTTCCTGACGGCTTGGGTATAATTACTATAGGCGAGGCCCACTGACTCGCAGAAACAGGAGAAATCACCCCACTATCTTGCCAACGTTTAAGTTCTTCGGCAACTGTATCACGCAAGGCGATAGGCACTGGTCTAGCTTTACGAAATTTTGGAACTGCAGATTCTTTTAAAGTTACATGTGCCACGAAGTCTTTTGCACAACATAGTTCCGGTGAAAAAAAGTCACTATATTTGTCACATAATGCATTGATTATATCCTGAGGCACTATTGACGAAAGTTGAAGCACATCTCTTTGAATTGATAATCCAAACAAGTCAAAAGCATCTACTCCAAAAATGTTCTGTGTCGATTTGGCCTGAAGAACTACAAAAGCAACTGTTTTTGTTACACCTTGAAAAGAGGCGGGCAGGCTACACGTTCCTAGCACGGGAATATTTTGGCCTGTATAAGCTGTTAACACTTGCTGTGACGGCGACAATTTTGGCGAACCCAGAAGTTCATAAGTATCTTTATTAATTAATGTGACAGCGGAACCAGTATCAAGCTGAAATCGCACCGTCTTATTTTCTATGAAGAGAGTCACAAACAGTTTTTGCTTGCGGCGCTCGACAGGTGCGGGAATGTGGGCAACGTCTGCTACGGTTTGTTTACTGCGCTTGCGCGGGCCGCGTAGTGAAGTAAGCGGCGCAGACTCGGCACGCAGCGGATTAACCACACTGTCACTAGATGGCACTACCGCCGGATCGGCGTCCGCGCAATGCGAGACTACTACAGAGTCACTAACTACTGCACTACACTTTTGAGCAGCTACTTGATGTCTACTGTCACTAGCTATACAGTACTGGGCACTTTTACAATAAGAAGTTGCAGAAGGCACTAGGTTCACTACAGGATTGCACTGTACATTGTCACTTTGCTTGTCCCGAACCCTTTTCCGTTGCACATTTTTACGCGCTCGTCGGCGCTTGCTACGTGGTGCACTATATAGTTTTGCCATAGGCGCAGAACTACTTTCTTGCAATTGAGATCCAAGGAAAGCAGTGTTCAATTCCACAGCCCGTATAACATTCACAGAATGAACTGTTCTCGCACTCTGCGAAGCACTGTTTCTAACGGTACTGTTCTTTGAGTTTTTAATTTGCATACACACAGATTGCACATGTCCCGATTTGCCACATTGATAACAGGTTGCGTTGCGACTAGGGCAATGAGCACGCTTGTGGCGAGACACACACTGGGGGCAAGATTTACGTACAATTTTCTGAAATGAGCGTTGGCGCCCGTTATTCAAATCACTGTTTCTAACACGACGGGGCGACCTGTGTGTCGCACTTTTACACTGGCTACTGTTCACTGTCTGTTCAGCACGGCCGGTAGAATAAGAAACACTAGTGCTATACTGAGAACTACGGCTAGGAAAGCGTCCGTTGCGGCGCACTGAATTTACACTGTGGCTTTGCATTTCTACATCTGCTAAGTCAAAAGTATCATGCGCTTCTATAAGCTGCAGTACACTGTCTAATGAGGGCTCAGACTGTTTCAGAATTGCTGCTCTAATTCTGGGGTCCTGAATATTCTGCGTAATCGCATCCCTCAACATCACGACACTATACGAAAGTCCACAAGAGCAAGTAAATTTACATTGGCGGGTTAAGCCCTTCAATTCCGTAATCCACTCTTGGTGTGACTGCTGCGGTAATTTTTTAAGTCTGAAAAATCGGTACCGTGCAGCGGCTACAAGAACTTTTCTCTCATAATGAGCATTTAGTGCCTCTACTATTTGTTCAAAGTCTACATCACGAGGAGATGCTTGCGGGAATAATTTTTGCAGTAATACGAAGGTTTTGGGGCCCACCACGGACAATAAAAGATGCTTAACAGTCTGACCTGTAATTTGATGAGCCGCGACGAGTTCTTGAAACTGTGCGAAATAGTCGCTCCATTCTTCCTCACGTTCGTTGTACTGGCGGAACGTAGGAAGCGTTGCGGCGGCTGGTGTGGGCTGCTGAGGTGACGGCTGTTGTTGTTGGTGAGCAGCCTGTGAAGTTAACTGCGACACCGCCTGCAGGAGTTGAGTGATTTGCGCCGTCTGTAACTGAATAA
The DNA here is from genome assembly GCA_026315105.1 of Locusta migratoria. Classification (NCBI taxonomy): domain Eukaryota; kingdom Metazoa; phylum Arthropoda; class Insecta; order Orthoptera; family Acrididae; genus Locusta; species Locusta migratoria. The sequence continues at coordinate 662,210,678 of CM048746.1, forward strand.
TTTCCATTAAGTTTGGGTTCGGGGTAGTGGCCATGCTGACCGATTAGGCGCCGCGTATACAAGTAACTTATAACAAAACACAAATGCAAGATAAATGAGGACGCTCTGCAACAAAAAAGTCCACAAACACGTAACTGAAAATGTTCCCCCAAAAATATTATAATAAGGGTGGGTGGGCGGGAGCAATTTCTGCGTGCTCCGACTGCTGCTGTCTGGCTGCTGCTAGCGGGCTGGTCCACGGTTCTATCACTCCCCGTCGCCACTTTTGTATCCCATCCTCGTCGCCACTTTTGTGTCCCAACTTCGTCGTCGGTGTCGGTGGCCGAGTGAATGAGACCGACACAGGAATATAGACAGCACGCTGGTGCAGGTACGGAGGGGAGCAGCCAGAAACTATAAACACTAGAGTAAATTAGAAAGAGATATATATTGCACAGAATGTAACAATACTTAACTTTTACATAGTACTGCAGAATGTTGATACATAGTTGTTAGAGGCCTGCCTAGTGCCTGTACGATAGCAAAGTCTTCACTGGTGCCTATCTGATTACGAAGGTCCTGACTGGTTGCTATCTCAGTCCCAAGTGACCGATGTCTTTCCGTGGTGGCCACGAGCGGGGTTGCAGCAGAGGGCGCTCGTGGCTGTCGTCGTGAGAACGCCGCGCCGTGCGTGCATGGCGGCGCGCGGCGAAAGTAGGTGGCGCGCATTTTGTACTTGTGCGACACCACAGGACTGATGACCACGCAGTTTGGTCCGATAGATTTACAGACATTTGAATTTGAGTGCGTTAAGTGTCGAAATGGACATTTACACAGAGCGCAATCGAAAATATTAGGTTGCCCCAGAGGTCGATCGATCTATTACCACAGTCTTTATTGGCTACCTCACAAACAGAATAGTGCCTTTCAACTTATCCTAATCCTCGGCTACGCTACAGATCATATTATTACCGCAACCTAATGTCCGGCTTTCTAATAGTACACTCATCCACTTCAGCGTCTGACTCATCAGTCCTAATGCTTCGACTGTACTCTTTCATCTACACCAATCAGTAAGTCTCACTTGTTGCGTGTAATGTATAAGGTTAACCGGCCCTTTAAAGGTTCAGTATGCAAATGTTTCAATGCCCGAAAGTTCACGAGTGAATGAGTGCCTTTCTGCTTGCAGAAAGGCACTGAATATTCAACAACATCGTTACTGGTTACTTGTAGATAAAATATAGGGGAGAGTAGTACACAGTGAAACACGGTACACAGTGAAACATTCCATCTCAAATGTTTTCAGTAAATTTTTTTCTACTTGTCGGTATCCCTATATGTTTATTATGATAAAATACATCTTTGACTCTATTGTGGTCAGTTTGGTTGATTATTCTTGATTCTATACGTTATTATTGGTTTTCCATGGTCAAAAGTTACATTAACGTCTCTTAGTAAGTTTAATATTTTCGATAACATACAGCAAAAAGAAATATTATGTTTTGTGATAAGGTACACATCTTAAACTATATATTGACTAGTAGTGGATTTGGTGGATATGAAGGTTAATAATTGTGACAAACGTTTTAGTTTATGGAGACTCTGGTACACAGTGAAACAGTTGTGTGTGCTGCACAGTGAAACAGGGCCTCATACGGATGTTTGACTCCTCCTGACATCAGAGCAGCAGCTATTGAAGAAAAGACTTTGAGAAAAAGGACAGAGCTGGAAGAAAAGGAGAAAACAAGTATGAAGAGAGTCAACAATCAAAAAAATAAGTGGTGTGTAAGTAAAACAGTTTCAAGTGAAAGTGATGAAGAAAGTGACAAAGATGAAGGCCATCCAGTGAAATAAAGATAATTGTATCATTACATCTTTTTAAGTTGAAGCGAGACGTTATGATTGGTAACTACATCTTGGTGAAATTCCAAAACAGTGTATATTTTGTAGCCAATGTCTTAAAGTGAGTAAAAAAAAATATACTGGTTTTGTATTCCCAGTTGCAGAAGACATAGCTTATTTCACATAAGAACACTGCAATCACATTGTCACCTGCGTTGCTTACGGCTACTAAGAGACTCTCCAACCAATTTTGGTGGACTTATTATTCACTGAACAAAATTTAGTTTATGTTAATGCTTGTACTTGTATTTAACGAACATATTGATGTTTTACAAGTCAGTCAGCAAGTAATAAATATTAAAAATGGCCGTTGTTTCACTGTGTGCTATACACGGTACACAGTGAAACATTTGTGGAGGTTGTTTAAAATTGTTATTTCACTTGCTAATTAATATCAAAATTATTATTTTTTGTTCCAAAATATTGACAAAGTATTGTTCTTTCAAGTAAATAAAGAAAATTTGTTTTGTGAGTAGTATTTTATATACGAAACAATGAAAAAGGTAATTTTTGTTTTACTGTGTACTACTCTCCCCTATACTGTCAGAGTTCCTGATATCTTTGGCCCTGATTCAATGGATAACCCTAAGTTTAACTGCTAACGACTAGAGCATTTCGATGCAGAGCAGCCGGCTAGAGAGAGTGCATTTTAATTGTTTACAAATATACGAAAAAATAAGAATTAGGCGAAAATATAAGTTGTGCGAATGTGATTTTTCCTGTTTTACGTGCCCGTTAGTGGCTCAGCGAGTATCTTCACGGTGGGTTGTTGTCTATCCTCCATTACTGACTTTCCAATCGCATTTTCCATTCTAAATATCAATAATGTAGATTAATATCAAACGAAATGGTAAGCTGATCTCCTCAAACTGGATGAACTTAAAGGCATTAATGGAAAGTGGTCTACGATATATGTGAATTTGTAATACAAAATCTGTTAAGTTTTTTGTCCAAATCAAAATCATTTGAACAGATTCTCATACGATATTTTTATACGCCAAATCTGGATCAACAAAATATTAAAATATTACCGCCTGGAATATCTATCTACAAACATCTACTTACTTTAAAACTGGTTCCCCTCCTTGCTGGTGGCTGGTTCAGCAACTGGTTATGAATATTTCACAAACGTTAGTCTCAGTTACGAAATGTTTTCTGATTACTGACGCGTTTTGACCTTTTGAGGCAGCATCAGATTATGTAAATATGAGGTGAGCTATTTGTCGTCATAAAAACCATCTAGGAAGAAAACCTATCGTCATGGTTGTTTAAAATAATTTTAAAATTTTGGCCTGAAATGGGAGGATGTGGGCAGATGAAAAGTGCTCTACACAGCAGCTAAATGCGAATGCGCGACATTGTGACGAAAATAGAGTGACTTACGTTCGGTGACACCAAACTCATGTCGCGCACATGACTCAGCGGCCAGGTACTACTAACTTTGTTCAATAATATTTGTTGATCTTGAAATTCTCTAATTCACTAGGAATACATTTGTGGAGCCTAAACATTTAAATCCCGTAATGCTGTCAGCAGACCACAAATGTATGAACCGGTTTTCGTATATGAATTAGAGCAAGGTACATACTGATGGTCATTGAACCTGACCTCGAATGTTCTGCCCGTCTAAACGATATAATTATATGGACAATCATTCTGTAAATGCTAGAAGATTTAAGAGATCCTCTTTCATATATTCCCTATGTAAGAATTTGCCTGCTCTCGGTAACCAGTATTTCGTCCAGTCTTTCAGAGCTACATAGGAAACGAAAGGGAAATGTCCTTCGTGATGCAAGACCTTGAAATATACCGTGCTTTATAGCAATCACCTACTCATAGTCAGACCCCCAGGTAGAATTGAAGCAGAAATCTGGTCTACCCCATTATGACTGCCTCAATGTAAATAACTCATTGGCATTACCATTCCTCTTCTACCTCCCTCCTCGATTTGGTTCTTTATTCGGTGTTGTTGTCCACGTGACATTCTTTCGGGTTTCTAAATTGTTTTATAGCCCCAGTGCTGGTTTGTTGTGTGGCTTTTTATCCTCCTATGTTTTAGCAGCTTTCTTTAAACCAAATATTCACACTGCAACCTTGCTCTACCACATTCTGTGTAATTTGCATATAAATTTTTAGGCCGCGGCCAAATGGCGCTGTGCTACGATGCGAGGCCGTTCCCCGTCGGAAGTTCGAATCGCTCGGGCCAGGATGTTTCTGTCGTCTTTAGTATAAGCTAATTCATAAGAACTTTGTAAGTTTAGGGATTGATGACCCCGTAGTTAAGTCCCATAAGCTCTACAAACATTTGAACATTTATTTTGAGTTAAGTGTTACCCTGTGAATACCCTTCCCCGCCGTGGTGGAGTAGCCGAGCGGTCTAAAGCGTCTCGCTGCGGAGCGCGCGGTTGCTCGCTGTGGTGGTTCGAGTCCTCCCTGGGGCATGTGTGTGTGTGTTGTCCTTAGGTTAGTTTACCTTAGTTTAAGTAGTTTGTAAGCTACAGACTGATGACCACGCAGTTTGGTCTGATAGAATTACAAACATTTGAACATTTGTGGAACCCTTCCCCACAACTCGTGTCCGCCAAACATATTCGGCGCATGCGTGGCCGCTATCCACTGTGTTATCACAGTCTGTTCTCGGGCCAGTTTTGCCCTCGGCCACGGCGCTGCCTCCATCCATGTCGGCTACAAAGCCAACATTTTTTGTAAAATTTTGTGTACGTCTGTCGGTTGTATCTGTCTTCCTCGCTGTATTTCAACGGTGTATTTATATTCCCTTTTAGTTTCTGACTGGGGCTTAGTCTACATCTACAAATATACTCCGCAATCGATCGTAAAATGCGTGACGGAGCGAACGTGCAACTTCTTTAGCACTTCACTGAAACGCTTCGATTCGTTGTTTTCCCTGTACATAACCGTGAAATAGTTTGTCATAAATTCTGCAGCAACATGCATGATAGTCATGCTACTGAATGCTTCGATTCGCTTTTTTCCGTGTACATAACCGTGAAATAGTTTGTCATAAATTCTGAAGCAACATGCATGATAGTCATGCTACTGAATTTAGTGCCGCTTTGCGTCCCAAAGGTCTTTTCGCTATTTTGAAACGTTCAGGAAACCCCATAGACCAATAGCTCGCAAACTTTTTTTATGGATAAATTTTTGTATATATACAGGGTGTCTCACTCAACATTTTCAACGCAGTTAAGTAGATCCGGTCATGACGTCTTACAAATTTTTTATGGTCCCAAAATATTTATAGTTTGGAAGGAAACTATGCCGGCGGTCTTCTGCTCTTGACATCTTGAACTTCGATTAGCCCTTGCAGGAAGATATCTTGTTGATTCTTATCACTGAAACTGTTCAAGTGAGCAATGATATCTATCTTCGCGTCATCATCATCACCATCAAACAGAAAAGAACACTGTACCAGTATTAAGCGTTTCCGTTCCTATTCCACTCCCAAATAGAATGGGGGTGAACAGAGTTTACATCTTTACGAGCCCTGATGTTCAGTGACCGCCGGCAAGCACACACGCCGCGCAGCAGCAACTCTACGTTATAAGTTAACCGGCTTCTCACTAGAAGCGACTCACTTTCATTTAGTGTGTGTGCTCATCAAACTTTCGTTTGCTCGCGTGTTTATTCAGAATCGCGTCACGTTCGATCGTAAAATGCGTGCGTTTAGTTGACGGATCAGTGTTGATATTTTGATTTATTAGCTGGAGTATATAATTTTCAGATTCGCCGTTAATAAACAGTTTATTGTCTGGTACATATTTTTCGAAGCTCAATGTTTATCAAACTTTTGTGTCCTCGAGCGTATATACAGGGTGAGTCACCTAACATTACCGCTGGATATATTTCGTAAACCACATCAAATACCGGCGAACCGATTCCACAGACCGAACGTGAAAAGAGGGGCTAAAGTAATTGGTTAATACAAACCATAAAAAAAACTTCGGAAGTATGTTTTTTTTAACACAAACCTACATTTTTTAATGGAACCCCGTTAGTTTTGTTAGCAAATCTGAACATATAAACAAATACGTAATCAGTGCCGTTTGTTGCATTGTAAAATGTTAATTACATCCGGAGATATTGTAACCTAAAGTTGATGCTTGAGTATCACTCCTCCGCTGTTCGATCGTGTGTATCGGAGAGCACCGAATTAAGTAGGGATCCAAAGTGAACGGTGATGTACCTTAGGTACAGAAGATACTAGAACAGCACATTACGTCCACATGCACATGTACATGCACATGCACATGCACACGCACATGTACATTACCATGAGGGGCGAGGCACACGTACACACGTGGTTTCCGTTTTCAATTATGGAGTGGAATATAGTGTGTCCCGACATCTCAGGCCAATAGATGTTCAAAGTGGTGGCCATCATTTGCTGTACACAATTGCAATCTATGGCGTAATGAATGTCGTACACGCCGAAGTACATCTGGTGTAATGTCGCCACAGGCTGTCACAATACGTTGTTTCATATCCTCTGGGGTTGTAGGCACATCACGGTACACGTTCTCCTTTAACGTACCCCACAGAAAGAAGTCCAGAGTGTAAGATCAGGAGAATGGGCTGGCCAATTTATGCGTCCTCCACGTCCTATGAAACGCCCTCGAACATCCTGTCGAGGGTCAGCGTAGTGTTAATTGCGGAATGTGCAGGTGCACCATCATGCTGATACCACATACGTCGACGCGTCTCCAGTGGGACATTTTCGAGCAACGTTGGCAGATCATGCTGTAGAAACGCGATGTATGTTGCAGCTGTTTGGGACCTGCAATGAATTGAGGACCAATGAGGTGGTCGCCAATGATTCCGCGCCATACATTTACAGTCCTCGGTCCCTGTCGCTCTACCTGTCGGAGCCAGTGAGGATTGTCCATGGACCAGTAATGCATGTTCCGTAGATTCACTGCCTCGTGGTTTGTGAAACCCGCTTCATCGGTAAATAGGTAGAACTGCAACGCCTTCTCTGTTAATGCCCATTGACAGAATTGCACTCGATGATTAAATTCATCACCATGTAATTGCTGATCTAGCGACACATGAAACGGGTGAAAGCGGTGACGATGCAGTATGAGCATGACACTACTTTGACTCAGTCCACCGGCTCTAGCAATGTCCCGTGTACTCTCGTGTGGGTTCACGGCAACAGCAGCTAACAAACCAACTGCACCCGCTTCTCCTGTGACGGGCCTGTTACGGACCCATTTGCGTGCTACGACCATACCTGTTGCATACAGTTGGCGGTAGATGTTTTGAAATGTGCGGCACGTTGGATATTCTCTGTCCGGCTACCGTTCTGCATACACCCTGCAGGCTTCAGCTGCATTTTGTAGACACTCGCCATAGATGAGTATCATCTCCGCCTTTTCAGAGTTCGAATACACCATGGTCACATTTCCTACAACACTGCACTATCACAGACGTCGGGTAACACAGTGTACTACCGTGAGTCTGCGTACAAAGACGAATGCAGAATACAAATAGCTGCAAGCGCTACATGCGGACCCTGCGACAGCTAGACCAAACCACAACAGTGCATTACAGCCACACTCGTAAACACGGTCGTCATCGTAAACATGTCCCTGCAGATGCTGCTCGCCGACCGTGGCCCGTGTTTGTTACAACACGCAACTGAACGTCGGAGGTTTCAAGTGTCTACTTTAGGTTACAATATCTCTGGATGTAATTAACATCTTACAGTGCAACAAACGGCAATGATTACGTATTTGTTTATATGTTCAGATGTGCTAGCAAAACGGGGTTCCATTTAAACTCACGGTAGCGCTGTTGCCAGATCTATTCACATCAGCCAATCAGAAGTGCCCGACTGCTTCTCCGCGCATGCGCACGGCTGGTGTGCAGCGGGGACGGCAGCCTTGGCCGGCGTTCACTGCGTTTCCTACCGTCAGAGAGAGCCCATCTAAATGAAAAAAAATAAAAGGCACGTATTTTATAATATGACGACATAATACTACAGTGCGTTCTGAGAACTACCTTCTGACACCTTTTTTTCGATTAAATTAAAACTTTTTGTCACTGAAAAAGAGAATATTTAAATTTTTACAACAAGTTGTTTAGTCACACTACTCTATGTTTATCACACCATATCTCCTAAACTAAGCGCCACACAGCAAAATACTTTGTAATTGCCTTCAGTGCTATAAGTTGTCGATGTCTGCAAACTTTTCGGCCAATATATTCAGCGATAGTGAAGTAATAAATTAAAATTTCACGGCCGTCCGCGGTGGCCGAGGCGACTGCGGCACGCCAGTCACAGTCTGCACGGCCACTACGGTCGGGGGTTCGTATCCCTCCTCGGGCATGGATATTTGTGCCGTCCTTACTAATAGTTAGTTCATAAGTAGTTTGTAAGTTTAGGGACTGATGACCCCGTAGTTAAGTCCCATAAGCTATACAAACATTTGAAAATCTCACGTCTGACGCAGAACTTTTACCAAACCGTCCGAAGTGTAGTAAGCGACAAAATATTTTGCACGGTATAAGATTCGGACCTAAAACACTTAGGATGCAAACTTGTCGCCTTAACTGCTTTATATATATATATATATATATATATATATATATATATATATTTCTTTAGGTAGATCTATACTTTGTGGTCGTTGTTTCGGTTCGTTTAGTATTAGGATCAGCTTTTTTTTATTACAGAGGGCATTCAGCCCCCTGACTGGGCTTTTTTTTTTTTTTTTTGCCTCCCATCTTAAGCTCGTTCTTGCACTCGACATTTGTCGCCTTCATTGGCGTACGCTTTCATTTAGCTTTCTGCTTGAGAATAAAAGTTAAAAAAAATTTATGTTCTCACTGTATCAGATTCGTCTCTCACACTTGATTAAGAATGTGTCAGATGCCGTACTAATTTATTTTTCTCGTTTGTTATTCCAGTCCAAGGAAGCTCCTAAGCTCATCTTCTCATAGTTTGCTGCCAAATGCAGATAGTTCCACAATCTTTGTGATTGTCCTGTTCCCTTCCTTGTTCTTAGCATTTCAGCATCAACCTTATTTCGTCTTCTCATAACTTCAAGAGCCTCGGTTCCGGGAACCAAACCTCTTGTTCGAATCATTTTGTTTATTAGTAGTTTTTGTGGAGTTTCTTACTAAGGAGTTACAGATAATAATAGTAATATCCTTACATTGTAAAATCAGCCTATTCTAAAAGCAAATTGCCTCTGCTATGGAGCTCTTATTTAGCCTCATAATGTTTGTCTCAATCTGAACAAAGCACTTCACACACGAAATAAATGTAGAAAAGAAATAAAAGGGACTACTTGCAGAGATAACTGATTTTATCACCTTTTAATCTATACTAAATTTATCAACGTTATCTTAGTACGAACTTTGTGAATTTACTTTCATTTATAGGTATTCCAGAATGATGTTATGGTCCTTTATAAAATAAAAATAAAAATTGTGATAAATCTGCCAGTCGCCACTGACCAGCTGTTTCAGGGTTCTGCTGAGGCCTTCACGGCTACCGTAGCGGCCACGGGGCCCACGAAGTCCCCACCGTACTTCACCCTCAGCAGCTATCCCCTACTTTAGCAAGCACCTAACGCCGAAATCCATTCATCCTACTCCCTGCTTCTTGAACACAATTCGCAACATGTTACCAAAGTTTTTCAAATGATCTTTCCTGTGGTAAATTTTATAATATTCTCTTTGTATATATTCTCTATATTCCAGTAGACAATCAGTCCCCTTGTTATTGATGGTGTAGGCAACCTAGTGTTCTAGTAGCCATAGGATCGCATTGTATTTTTGAGCTGGGAAATAAATTTCTTCTGGGAATAGGATAACGTTTGGGTTAATGTCTCTCGCATCGATCCGTCTTTGGGAGGTGACTTGGTTTTTAATATTCTGCCATATTTCTGCCAATCCTTTAGAAGTCAAACGATGCTCTAATGTATCGATTCCATGGCATTTTGTACATCTGATTGTATCACTGAGACCTATTGAATATAATTTCTCAGTGGTGCTAATAATATTATTTACAACTCCTTACCATGCAGCCTGTATATCTGTTGTAAGAATTTTATTGCTTATATTCTTCCAGATATTTTTCCAATTTTTGTTTTGGTTGTCCTTGGATCTGATTTTTTCGAGAAAATACTTGCATTTCTGCTTGTTTTTATTCCATGCAGTGTCTTGCAAGTAGCTTAGTTCTAAAAAAAAATCTCGAATATATTTAAATTTATAGTTTGATGCTGAGAGGTGGCTGAACGCTTTTCGACTCAAACAATTTGAACAACTTTGCCGTTATACTGCTTGGATATTTATCAAGAAGTTGCAGGGTCCTCTTTATAAATAAAACAGTAGTTTTCTTCCGAATATCCGTTAAACCAAGTCCTCTCTCTTCCATAGTTAAAGTCACTGTTCCGACAGCCACTCGATATATTTGACCGTGCCAAATGTAACGGCAGATGGTTGCCATTATAGCTTTCGCTAGGTCTTTAGGAATACCTAAGACCTGCCCAATGTATGTAGCTTTGGATAAAAACGCAAAATTAATTATTTTGATTTTTTGCCTCATATTGAGATCCTTCATGTGATTGAATATGAGAGAGCCTCGAATTTTGCCTAGTATTGTCTTCCATTTGGAGGCTATTGTTCGAAGTGGGCAACTATGGAGAGTTAGACCCAAAACAGTATGTTGTTCAACGCATTTTATCCCGGCAGTCTGTATATCGGTGAGTCCATTAAGTTAAAAAAAAAAAAAAAAAAAAATAAAAAAAAAAAAAAACTTTTTGTTTCGTTTACTTGTGCACCTGTTGCTTGAGAGTAAAGGTACACATTTTCTGTTATTCTTGCAGCATTATCATTATTTCTGATAATCACACCAAAGTCATCGGCATATGCATTGCATACCCTCTTCATTCCGGAAATAGATATACCCTCCAGTGCGTCTTCCAACCGTCGCATCAGAGGTTCCAAGGCAACTGCATAAAGCACCATGGACAAGGGGCTCCCCTGGGGAATCCCACCAGCAATTGAAATATCCTTTGTATAGTGACCGTTTATAGTTACATTTGTTTTCATTCCGGTTAAAATGTTTTTTAAAACTTTCAGATTGTTGATATTGAGGCCCATGAATTCTAAGGTTTTAAAAATATAGGCATGATTAACCCCATCAAAGGCTTTTGTAAAATCTATAAAAACCAGGCCACCATGTTAAGTAGTGTTAGAAAAAATAGAGACTATATCCCTATATTCACTTATGGTTTTAAAAATACTACGTCCAGAAAGACATGTTTGGTGCCACCCAATGATCTTCTCTAGGATTGGGGTAACTTATCCTTAATTATTGTGGCTATTGTTTTTTAGTCTGAGTGAAGTAAATTTATTGGTCTCTGTGGTGTCGCACAAGTACAAAGTGCACGCCACCTACTTTCGCCGCGCGCCGCCATGCACGCACGGCGCGGCGTTCTCACGACGACAGCCTCTGCTGCAACCCCGCTCGTGGCCACCACGGAAAGACACCGGGCACTTCGGACGGAGATAGCAACCAGTTAGGACCTTCGTAATCAGATAGGCACCAGTGAAGACTTTGCTATCGTACAGGCACTAGGCAGGCCTCCAACAACTATGTATCAACATTCTGCAGTACTATGTAAAAGTTAAGTATTGTTACATTCTGTGCAATATATATCTCTTTCTAATTTACTCGAGTGTTTATAGTTTCTGGCTGCTCCCCTCCGTACCTGCACCAGCGTGTCGGTCTCATTCCACTCGGCCACCGACACCTACGACGAGGCTGGGACACAAAAGCGACGACGAAGTTGGGACACAAAAGTGGCGACGAGGATGGGATACAAAAGTCTCAATTTATTGATATCCTTTATTTCCGTATTCCTATCCGGGACCATGCCTAGTAAAGCAGTTTGGTATTCAAACCAATCTTCGGGTTGTTGAATGCTCTACCTTTATCCTTTGGAATCAACACAGTGATACTTTATTTGAGACTAGCAGAAAACCCAGCGTTGCCCGGGTATTTATTTATTTATTCCTGCCATTTTTAAGGTATATATTAATTTGTATAAGGGCTGAATGCCTGTGAAATCTCTTGGGAATACTATTAGTAGTAAAGAAGAAATAGATTAATACTTGGTGCGTGATGGGGCGGTATCCATGAACGTTACTGTTTATGTGATCATATCTCCTGAACTACGACTCCTACTGTGATACAATATAGAAGGTACATTCAGCTATATGTGTGTATACTGTCTGTAAAATTTCCTGTGGCTACAATTTGTAGTGTGCAAATGATAAATTGTAACGTCATACCGAATGCCGTAGTTTTAGTCCATGAACAACGGAACGCTACTGTTTATGTGCTCATATCTTATGAACTACGTGTCGTACTGTGATACAATTTACAAGCTACATTCAACTGTATATGTGTATACTGTCTGTAAAATTTTCTGTCGCTACAATTTGTAGTGTTCAAATTGTAAATTTTAACGTCATACCGAGAGCCGTAGTTTTACTCCATAAACAGCGGAAAAGTAGTTAGCGTGAAACTTTTTCCTTTCCTCATTTTACTGTGGTTGCCAGTCAGAAAAAGTTTAATAAAGGTTTGAAATTATGTTTAAAGTTTGTTGCAAGTCGCTAAGTACTGTCATTCTCATACAGTGTATTTCGAAAGTCTCGCCGCATTATATGGCATTTTTTGCGATTTCTATTGGTTACGACGTAATATCTTTTGAACCATGTGTCGTATGCGATTATTAACCATGGAGCAATTGTACCTCCCGGTAAGGAATGTGTATACCAAATTTGGTTGAAATCGGTCCAATGGTTTAGGAGAAAATGAGCAGCATTGTCGCAAAATGCAGCAGTTTTTCGAGGATCTCATTGTTTATGACGTCATATCTCGTGAACTATATATCGTATGTGATTCTTACACTTACGGCGACTGTCCTCATGGATTGAAGCTTGCGTGTACAAAATTTCATAAAGATTGGAACAAAACTGTAGATTTGTATGCAACACGTACAAACATACGGGCACACTGCTTTATATATTAGATCTGGAGTGACAGGTTCCCCATATAGAACTTCATTAATCATTTCAGTGAACTTGTTCTCTATTATATGCCAATACGATTTATAGAACTCTATGGGCAATCCGTCAGGGCCTGGTGACTTTTTAGTTGGAGATGACTTTGTTAATGACATCTAGGACATCGTCTTGAGTAATTCCTTAGGAGATTCCGATTGTCCTCTTCAGTTGTTGCGTCCGCAAGTCCAGATGTGAATAAAAAATTTCTTGATACAGTTTCGTCTATCTCCTTTTCACTATAAATAAAATTGTAGAATCGCTAAGCCTCATCGAGGATATCTATTTGATTTGACAAGATTCTCTTATCCTCCGCTCGCAGGTGTTCAATGAAATTTCGTCTCCTCTTTTGTATGGGTTGTAACCTTTCCTTAATAGTGTTCATTCGGAGCAAGCTGTGAAGGAATGCAAGGAGAGATTTGGAGAGGGAATTAAAGTTCAGGGAGAAGAAATAAAAGCTTTGTGGTTTGCCGATGACATAGTAACTCTGTCAGAGACAGCAAAGGAGCCGTGGACAGTGCCTTGAAAGGAGTGTATAAGATGAACATTACGAATAACAAAACGAGGGCAATGGAATTTAGTGTCAGAAAATCAGGTGACGATGAAGAAGATGGATTAGGTAATGAGATAAGAAAAGTAGTAGATGAATTTGTTATTTGGGAGGCAAAATAACTTCTGATGGCCGAAGTAAAGAAGATATAAAATGCAGAATAGCTATAGGAAGAAAAGCCATTCTGATGAAGGGTAATTTGTTAATATTCAATATTAATTTAAATTTTCGGAAGTGCTTTGTGTAAGCATTAGTCTGGAGCGTAGCACTGTATGGAAGTGTAACCTGGACGCTAAGGAATTCGGACAGGAAGATGCCAGAAGCTTTTGAAATGTGGTACTACAGATGAATGATGAGGACTAGATGGGTAGATCACGTTAGTAATGAGTAGGTGCTCAACAGAATTGGGGAGAAAAGGAGTTTCTGGCATATCCTGTCTAAGAGAAGGGATAGGTTGGAGGGTCCCATTCTGAGACATCAAGGAATCGTCAACTTAGCATTAGAAGGAAGCGTGTGGGGTAAAAGTCGTAGAGGGAGACCGGGGGACGAATGCAGTAAGCAGATTCAAAAGGATGTAGATTGCCGAACGTATTCTCAGATGAAGAGACTTGCACAGGACAGGGTAGCGTGGAGAGCTTCATCAAACCAGTCTCCGGACTGAAGACCACAGCCACAAGAACAACAATGCATGTATAATCAGTAATACTGAGGTAGGCACGATCGAAAATATGAACAAAACACGAAGTTATCCAAATCAAGATTGAACATGACTGAGGCTGAACAAAGAATCTTATCATTCCAACTTAATGCTGCGACTTTGTAATGGAACTGACAAACTTCTTTGTTTAGCTTCAGTCATTTTCAATCCTGATTTCCATAATTTTTCTCTAGATATTGACTTCAGACTAATTGTACAGTTGAGTAAACAGATATCGTACGACCACTATTGAAACTTCTTGTGGTGTTTATTTTATGGTTGTGGTAAACACTGCCCCTAGTGGAGTCTTCATATAACTTTACCCTGGTTGGCAGTTGAGTCTACACTGAAAAGTATACGGATCTGGAAGTCTCCAGTGTTTGATGAGTTAAGCTCACACACAAGGGCGGAGTCGCGCGGGGGGGGGGGGGGGGGGGAACCAGTGGCACCGTACCCCCCCCCCCCCCCGAGACGGCCACACGAAAACTTAGAGAGATATAAGGAAGGAAGAGAGAGAGACAAGGGAGATAGAGAGAGGGGGAAAGGGGAATTTACTACTTGTCAGTAATTTACTATAAAAATAAATAAAATTTGTTTATTGTTATTTTGTGATTGCTTGGGAGATAAATGAATTATTGTGTATGTTTTACGGTAAAAAAGGTTAAGTAGTTAACAATCCGAATATTGGTTTGAACACCACAGTGTTTTACTAGGCACGGTCCTATTTAGAGGTGGCTTGCCGTTGCCTTCCTCCGACCTTCGAACTACCATACGTAAATGAAGGATTTAACTATATGAAAAAACTGTGAATTTCAAGGGCTGCGTTTAGGCTGCAGCATTAAGGTGTTTTCGGTAAACGGTTTGTCTCTCTTGATTCTCTTCCCAGACACAAAGAGAGAGTACTGCCACCCATTATAAACAGTTTTATCTGAAGCTACACGTTTCGATTTTCAAGTTACTGCAGCAAATTAAAATTTCAACGGCATTTTCCACATATCAGATGCAAAGTATTATCATTGCAGTAGACATTCTTCTTGAAACACAGTAAACTGTAATTTTCAGAATGAAACTTTCACTCTGGTGCGGAGTGTGCGCTGATATATAACTTCCTGGCAGATTAAAACTGTGTGCCGGAACCGGGACTCGAACCTGGGACCTTTGCCTTTCGCGGGCAATCGCTCTCACGACTGAGCTATCCCGACACGACTCACGATGCCGCCTCACAACTTTACAAAATGTTTCAAATGTTTGTATAGTCTATGGGACTTAATTACGGGGTCATCAGTCCCTAAACTTACAAACTACTTATGAACTACTTACGAACTAGGACGGCACAAATATCCATGCCCGAGGGGGGATTCGAACCCCCGACCGTAGTGGCCGTGCAGACCGTGACTGGAGCGCCTTAGTCCCCTCGGCCACCGCGGCCGGCCACAACTTTACTTTCGCCAGTAACTCGCCTCCTACTTTCCAAACTTCAAAGAAGCTCTCCTGCAAACCATGCAAGACTAGCACTCCTGGAAGAAAGGATGTGGTGGAGACATGGCTTAGCTACAGCCTAAAGGATGTTTTCAGAATGAGGAGTGCTAGTCCTGAAAGGTTCGCAGGAGAACTGTGAAGTTTGGAAAGTAGGCGGCGAGGTACTAGCGGAAGCAAAGTTGTGAGGCGGCATCGTGAGTCGTGTTGGGATAGCTCAGATGGTAAAGCGCTTGCCCGCGAAAGGCAAAGGTCGCAGGTTCGAATCCCGATTCGAGCACACAATTTTAATCTGCCAGGAATTTTAAGGTGTAATTTTTTATATAGCGGAAGATTTTTTGAAAACTTATCTCGTTTCGTGTAGCAACTTTACAAAGCATGAAGAAGAAATTGATTCAGTACAACCTAAACGCAAGAACTCCCATTTTAGGTTTTGAGGGAATGTGAAACATAGAGCGACATTTTTACTGGCAGTTTGTGCCTAACCTTTAGTTGGGCGACCTCTTAGGATACGCTGTGTTTTTCAATTTCTGCATTGTTTCGTAATGACACAGCTACTCCAGATACACTACTGTTCGTACACGGTAAGTTGGTGATTCGTGTGGTGGCTGTTGATAACAGCAGGAGGCGTGTACGATGACTGCTGAGGGTGGGAGCATCAGCGAGCAGAACGCAGCGTCGCAGTGTTGTAAACATTACCCGTAACAATGTATACAGTAATATTTCGCGTCTAGGGGCAGCGTAACGTTGGCAGCGCTTCTAAATAAATGGATGTCCTTCAGGTAGTGAGGATGTTTTGTGCTGCTGGCGTCACCGGGTAAAGTCGTCTTCACTTATGATTAACATAGTTCCATCTAATTACCAATGCACTACTAGTTTCGGCGTAATTGTCAAGTTCCTACGATCACAAAAAATATTACAATGTTTCAACCACACGAAACAGTGAAGAGTTCAAGTGTTCAAGTGTTTCAAATGTTCAAATGTTTGTAAAGCTTATGGGACTTAACTACGGGGTCATCAGTCCCTAAACTTACAAACTACTTATGAACTACTTACGAACTAGGACGGCACAAATATCCATGCCCGAGGGGGGATTCGAACCCCCGACCGTAGTGGCCGTGCAGACCGTGACTGGAGCGCCTTAGTCCCCTCGGCCACCGCGGCCGGCCACAACTTTACTTTCGCCAGTAACTCGCCTCCTACTTTCCAAACTTCAAAGAAGCTCTCCTGCAAACCATGCAAGACTAGCACTCCTGGAAGAAAGGATGTGGTGGAGACATGGCTTAGCTACAGCCTAAAGGATGTTTTCAGAATGAGGAGTGCTAGTCCTGAAAGGTTCGCAGGAGAACTTCTGTGAAGTTTGGAAAGTAGGCGGCGAGGTACTAGCGGAAGTAAAGTTGTGAGGCGGCATCGTGAGTCGTGTTGGGATAGCTCAGATGGTAAAGCGCTTGCCCGCGAAAGGCAAAGGTCGCAGGTTCGAATCCCGATTCGAGCACACAATTTTAATCTGCCAGGAATTTTAAGGTGTAATTTTTTATATAGCGGAAGATTTTTTGAAAACTTATCTCGTTTCGTGTAGCAACTTTACAAAGCATGAAGAAGAAATTGATTCAGTACAACCTAAACGCAAGAACTCCCATTTTAGGTTTTGAGGGAATATGAAACATAGAGCGACATTTTTACTGGCAGTTTGTGCCTAACCTTTAGTTGGGCGACCTCTTAGGATACGCTGTGTTTTTCAATTTCTGCATTGTTTCGTAATGACACAGCTACTCCAGATACACTACTGTTCGTACACGGTAGGCTGGTGATTCGTGTGGTGGCTGTTGATAACAGCAGGAGGCGTGTACGATGACTGCTGAGGGTGGGAGCATCAGCGAGCAGAACGCAGCGTCGCAGTGTTGTAAACATTACCCGTAACAATGTATACAGTAATATTTCGCGTCTAGGGGCAGCGTAACGTTGGCAGCGCTTCTAAATAAATGGATGTCCTTCAGGTAGTGAGGATGTTTTGTGCTGCTGGCGTCACCGGGTAAAGTCGTCTTCACTTATGATTAACATAGTTCCATCTAATTACCAATGCACTACTAGTTTCGGCGTAATTGTCAAGTTCCTACGATCACAAAAAATATTACAATGTTTCAACCACACGAAACAGTGAAGAGTTCAAGTGTTCAAGTGTTTCAAATGTTCAAATGTTTGTAAAGCTTATGGGACTTAACTACGGGGTCATCAGTCCCTAAACTTACAAACTACTTATGAACTACTTACGAACTAGGACGGCACAAATATCCATGCCCGAGGGGGGATTCGAACCCCCGACCGTAGTGGCCGTGCTGACTGTGACTGAAGCGCCTCAGTCCCCTCGGCCACCGCGGCCGGCTTCAAGTGTTTGTAAATGTATCGGACTCAACTGCTGGGTTATTAGTCCGTAGCTTACAAACTACTTAATCTAAGGCAAACTAACCTAAGGATAACACAAACATCCATGCCCGAGAGGGGAATCAAACCAACGACGGCGAAAAGCCGCGCGCACCGCAACACGGCGCTCCAGTACGCACGTCTAATCCGCCGCGGCAAACAGTGAAAAGATTAATAATTTACCACAAAATAAAAAAGAGTATCGGAACACTATATTTACCAAAATGACATTCAAACCACGTGCACCGCACGGCAACGGCCGTCTGATCTGGGGAGCAGTGTCACGGAGTATGCGGCCACTCCCTCGGGCATGTGTGTGTGTGTGTGTGTTGTCCTTAGAATAAGTTAGTTGTAAAAATGTTCAAATGTTTGTATAGTCTATGAGACTTAACTACGAGGTCATCAGTCCCTAAGCTTACAAACTGCTTATCAACTAACTAAGACTAACTACGGCACAAATATCCATGCCCGAGGGGGGATTCGAACTCCCGACCGTAGAGGCCGTGCAGAGCGTGACTGAAGCGCCTCAGTCCCCGCGGTCACCGCGGCCGGCTAAGTTAGTTGAAATAGTTTCTAAGACTAGGGACCAATGACCTTAGAAGTTTGGTCCCTTCGGGTTCAAACATCTGAAGTTTCTTCTTCTTCTTCTTTTTTCCATATGTCCTAGGTTTTTGTACAATCGCCATTAATTCATTTGGCTCATATACGAGGCGCGTCCAGAAAGTAAGTTTCGTTTCAATTTATCTCCGCTGCAGCGCTGCGATTGCAGTTCCGCACATGCGCTGTAGACTATGTGTATAAAGGAGAAGAACGTGCGCCATTTGGAGATCGCTGTCAGTTACGTACGCTTTGTTGTGCTTGTTTGAAATATCGGCGTTGATTGAAAATCCCGCTGCCTGTGAAATCAGGTCGGTTATTCGGTTTCTAAATGCAAGGAAAGTGAAATTTATCGGCAAATTTGCGATGTTTACGGACCAAATGCGATGAGTGATTCGATGGTGAGAACATGGATCCGACAGTTCAATGGCGGACGTAGTGATGTGCACGATGAAGAAGGAAGTGGGCGTCCACCTTTGGTTCACGCGATTGATGACAAGATCCAGAAAAACCATAGGTTTACAATTAGTGCTCTCGCTATGGACTTCCCCCAAATTTCACGATCACTGATGCATGAAATTGTTACCAAACAACTGAAATTCCGTAAACTTTGCTCACGTTGGGTACCAAAGATTCTCACTGAGCAACACAAAACACAACGGATGGGTGAGTTTTTGACCCGTTATGCTGAAAGCGGCGAAGAAATCCTGAGACGGATAGACACAGGAGATGAAACGTGGGTTTCTTACGACACCCCTGAGAGTAAGCGGCAATCATTGGAATGGAGGCCCACTTCATCCCCACCAAAGGTAAGGCCGAAGCAAATCATGACAACTCGGAAAATGATGTGCACAGTGTTCTGGAACTGGGAAGGCATCCTACTCATTGACTTCTTACCGCGTGGCGGCAGATTTCTATGAAGAAAGTATACAAAACCTGGTGCCACGCTATGACAAATGCCTGCAAAATTTCTGCAGTTATGTGGAAAAGTAGTTCAGCATTTGTAGAATTTTGTGCAATAAAAATTTCTTCTGTATCTGTGTACAATTTCATTTTATTACCAAACGGAACATACTTTCTGGACGCGCCTCGTAATATCATAATCCTGTTGGAATAATTGTAAAAAACTTATTTTTCGACCACATTGTACAATTTTTTTTTCAAGTGGTCATTCTTATTCAATCTTATAGTCCAATTATTCCAAAGTTGTAAATATGTAGAGAAACCTAAACCAATTTCGCTTGGCTTCCTCTGTATAGGGATTCGCAAATACCCATCTGGCGAAGTTACATATGGAATTAAATTCAGAGCCTGAATGGTCAGTGTTCAGGTGTTAGCAAGTCTTTCATCCTTTTATGATGATACAGGTCGAAACAACTGTGCCCATAAATGAACACAGGGCATGCAGACTGTAAATTCTCTGTTTAATGTGACTGAATCATTGTAATATTTTTGCGATCATATGCATTTGAATGTGACGCCATAGTACGCAGATACTAGTAGTCGTTGGTAGTTAGATGGAAGTATATTAAAAAAAAATTTCCTAAGAAGCGACTGTAGCTTTGAAACATTTTCAAGTGCTTCCTATAGGATTTATATGTGACACTGACTGTGTGTGTGTGTGTGTGTGTGTTTTAAAATTAGCCTCACAAAGCTCTTAATGACATGTTCACCCCCTCCAGAAAAAAATTCTGGATTCGCCACTGCTCACATATGATGAAGTCAGAGGGAAAACGTAGCTTAAAATGTATAAAAAGAATCCTGTGAGTCATGTGGACAAACAACAGCATTCCAGGGGCCTGGTAAAACAGAATCGACGACCGAAATAACTGTGGAAACTATAGAGGTAATATCCTACTTTTAGCACAGACTAAAGCGGCTAAAAAAAGTATAGAATTCAGACTTAGGAAGATAGTGGAATCTTTATTGGAAGAATAATAGCACGCTATCAGGAAATGGCGAACTTATCATTGTGATAAGGTGTTTGGCAAATAAATACTGCGAATTTGGACGAACCTCGTGATGGTGTTCTTGGATACTGAATAGGCCAAAGACAGTGTCACTGGAAGCACTGCATGGAAATGTCTGGAACATCTAAAAGTGCCCAACAACCTGACTGATGGAGAGTATCGAACTTGTAATCCTAGTGTCCAAATAGGAAATTGTCGATCTGTAAGGTCTGAGGCAAAGATGGGAGTCCAACATGTAAGATCCTTGCCACCACTCGCTGTAATGGACAGAATTCTGAAATCTGCTAAGGAGAATGCGTATGGGTCAAGAACGACGCTGTTTATAGGTGATTAACTAATATGTCGGGACACAAAAAAACAAGTACTTGAGAATCTGACTACACGGAGCAATAAATTTAAAGAACTTAACCCGAAGATCATCTAGACCGAAACTGTTGATGTGACTATAAACAGAGACGAAATAATTCGAATCACCTTTTTGGAGGCAACAAATATTGAGTAAGTTTTTCACTTTCATTATGTAGAAGGTGTGTTTTCGAAGGATAACACCATGAAACAAAAAAATTCTAAGCAGGACAACTTTTATATCCACAAACGAAACCTACTATAAGAAAATAGTACAGGTAGCAAAGTTACCATTGTATCACATTTACTGTTTCCCAATGTACGTCATGGCACTATGTACATTGTTTAAAAAATTATTAGAACAGAATTCAATCAAGAGAAATGAGATTTATCAGGACTATAAATAAAAGTACCATGAGAGACAAGATAATAAATTAGGAACAGAGAGAAGCAGCTGGTATCACGACTCCCGTTGCCAACATCCTGGAGAAACGAAGCTTACTGTTATACGGTCACGTAACGAAAAACGAGATATTAAAGGGGAAAGTCTAAGAGGAAGGCCAAGGAAATAGAGACCAACAAAGATAGTATTTTCGTAAGTACAGAAGAACTTTTTAAACTCGGATGATGTAGGAGACCAAATGTTGTATCAAGATAAGAAGAGACGGAGAGTGTTTCCGGTGGCTGGATTATGGAAAACGATGATAAAAGAATTTTTCGAGAAATGGAGTAAAGACATGTTTATGACTGCCTATGTCGTCATTCTACTTTACGAGTGTAGATTTGTGTAGATGTGTCAAAAGCAATGTACTTGACGGTAGGTAAGCAGTAACCTTGAATTTACTGTTCAAGATAGTGTCTGCAGCATTCTAATTAAGTCAGCCATAAGAAACACAGTGGTTGCCATTAACGTCGCTTACTATACGCGCTGTGCTTTAATTACGAAACAAAATTACCGGTAATGGAGATACTAGGATGCTCTCATTTTGATACAGTTCTCTTAAGTACAAATTCATGAATTTCGATAGTTGCGCAGTGACATTATCGGATGTAAGTAGCGTGTGGATTATTATGAATATTATGCGAAAACGTTCACAAAAAAGCATTTACTTATTAGAACACTAACCATTAGTACACTTCACCTGAAACAATATCCTCGCAAAAAGGCTTTAATGATTTTCATGAACCATACAGTAATTGATAGAAACCTTGTAATTTTCACTTGTTTGTGAAAACTACATAGAAAGGTAACTGTTTGGGAGTTTATCAGAAAAGGGAGAGAGTGAAACAGCTAATTTGGTTAAGATATACAGGGAAACACAAGGGATGGAAAGAGGAACTGAAGAGGAGCTGGACACAGTGAGGAGATAAAGATGGACTGAGAGGGTTGGGTTGGGGGTAGGAAGAGATAGAGGGGAGAGGGAAAGCGGAAGGTGAACAGAGGGAGGGCAGAGGAGGGGATAGACGGAGAATCGTAGATTACATGGACGAACAAAACATAGGAATAAAGAAATGCCCTTGTCACACTGCATTTTCAATTAGTAATTGAACAGTATCTACCAAAAAATCAAATGTTCAAATGTCTGTAAATCTATCGGACCAAACTGCGTGGTCATCAGTCCGTAGCTTACAAACTACTTAAACCTAGGTAAACTAGCCTAGGGACAAGACACACACCCATGCCCCAGGGAGGACTCGAACCTCCACGGCGAGCAATCGCGCGCTCCGCAGCGAGGTGCTTTAGACCGCTCGGCTACTCCACCGCGGCCAACATCTACCCTCGGAATTCATTTGTACGAGGGTAAGTCAATTATTATCCGCAAAGTAGTTGTAAACTTTTATTGTAATACGAAACTTATAAGAACATCAGTTTTCGACATAGTCTTCTTGCTTTTCAATGCACTTCGTCCATCGCTCTACAAGCTTCCTTATGCCGTCATAAAAGAAGGGTTTCGGTTGATCTGCGAGCCAGGAATGCACCGCTTCCTTCACTGCTTCGCCCGAGTCAAATCGACGGCCCCTTAATTCCTGTTTGAGTGGACCACACAAGTGATAGTCAGAAGGGGCAAGATCTGGACTATATGGAGGAAGATCCAGTACTTCGAATTTGAGTTTCTGGAGCGTTTCAGCAGTGTGGACAGCAGTATGCGGACGGGCATTGTCGTGCAACAACTCAATACCTTCGGACAGCAATCCTCGCCGTCTGCTTCGAATTGCAGGCTTTAGCCTGTCAGTAAGCATCTCACTGTAACGTACACTGTTTATTGTTGTGCCCCTTTCACCATAATGTTCCAGTACAGGACCTCGTGCATCCCAAAAAACCGTAAGCATCAGTTTACCTGCGGACGGTTGGGTCTTGAACTTTTACTTGCACGGCGAATTTGGATGTTTCCATTCCATACTCTGCCGTTTACTCTCCGGCTCGTAATGATGGATCCATATTTCGTCACCAGTAATGATGCTGTCTAAGAAGTTACCATTGCGATCCAAATGTTTTTGCAGATGTCGAGGCGCGTTTGCTTATGCAACTGTCTGAGTTGTTTTGGATCCCATCTTGCACAAACTTTACGAAAACCCATGTCTGTTGTGAATAATTTCGTAGGCAGAACCATGACTAATTTGAAGACGATGAGCCACTTCATCATTAGTTAATCGTCTGACTAAGAGAATCATTTCACGTGATCGCTAAATGGTTTCTTCATTTGTGGCGGCTCCTTGGCCGTGCTTAAAACTCCTGCAACCATTTCGGAATTTTTCAATCCACTCGTACACACTTCGTTGTGGCAAAACACTGCTCCCGTACTGTACTGAAAGTCTGCTATGAATTTCGGCCCCTGATACACCTTCCGCCCACAAAAAAACGTATCACTGAACGTTGCTCTTCTTTGGTGCAAATAGACAGCGGAGCAGCCATGATTAACAGCACGGCAGCGACGACAAAACTAACGTAGCAGCTTGAAAGTTGTAAAAATATAACAAAAAATAAAACATGCGTCACAAGCGTAAAACGACAGTACTACCAACATAAACAAAACTATAACTAAATTGCGGATAATAATTGACTTACCCTCGTAATATCAATGCTAGTAACATATTTCTGTGAATTACCGTTAGCGTATTCCAATGTCAAAAGAGCAAACAGTATAAGTCGGAGAAGTTACACGTCATCCAGTATCAGTGGATGCAGGGTGTTAATATGACGTAAATATAGATGCAGTAATATTGATTAAAATACACTCCTGGCCATTAAAATAGCTACACCACGGAGATGACGTGCTACAGAAGCGAAATTGAACCGACAGGAAGAAGATGCTGTGATATGGAAATGATTAGCTTTTCAGAGCATTCACACAATGTTGGCGCCGGTGGCGGCACCTACAACGTGCTGACATGAGGAAAGTTTCCAACCGACTTCTCATACACAAACAGCAATTGACCGGCGTTGCCTGGTGAAACGTTGTTGTGATGCCTCGTGTAAGGAGAAAAAATGCGTACAATCACGTTTCCGACTTTGATAAAGGTCGGATTGTGGTCTATCGCGATTGCGGTTTATCGTATCGCGACATTGCTACTCGAGTTGGTCGTGATCCAATCACTGTTAGCAAAATATGGAATCAGTGGATTCAGGAGGGCAATACGGAACGACGTGCTGGATCCCATCGGCCTCGTATCACTAGGAGTCGAGATGACAGACATCTTATCCGCATGGCTGTAACGGATCGTACAGCCGTGTCTCGATCCCTGAGTTAACAGATGGGGACGTTTGCAAGACAGCAACCATCTGCACGAACAGTTCGGCGACGTTTGCAGCAGCATTGACTATCAGATCGGAGACCATGGCTGCGGTTACCCTTGACGCTGCATCAGACAGGAGCGCCTGCAATGGTGTACGCAACGACTAACCTGGGTGCACGAACGGCAAAACATCATTTTTTCGGATGAATCCAGGTTCTGTTTACAGCATCATCATGATCGCATCCGTGTTTGGCGACATCGCGGTGAATGCACTTTGGAAGCACACTGGCGTATCACCCGGTGTGATGGTATGAGGTGCCATGGGTTACATGTCTTGAAAAGTGGCCGTTACATTTCAGATATGTTACGACCCGTGGCTCTACCGTTCATTCGACCCACGCGAAACCCTACATTTCAGCAGGATAATGCACAACCGCATGTTGCAGGTCCTGTACAGGCCTTTCTGGATACGGAAAATGTTCGACTGCTGCCCTGGCCAGGACATTCTCCAGATCTCTGACCAATTAAAACGTCTGGTCAATGGTGGTCGAGCAACTGGCTCGTAAACAATTCGCCAGTCACTACTCATTGATTGATTGGTGATATAGGGCGCTCCACATCGAGGTCATCAACGCTTCACTACTCATGATGAACTGTGGTATCGTGTTGAAGTCACATGGGCATCTGTACCTGTACACGCCATCCAAGCTCTGTTTGACTCAATGCCCAGGCGTATCAAGCCCGTTATTACAGCCAGAGGTGGCTGTTCTGGGTACTGATTTCTTAGGATCTATTCATCCAAATTGCGTGAAAACGTAATCACATGTCAGTTCTAGTACAATATATGTGTGCAATGAATACCTACCTGTTTATCATCTGCATTTCTTCTTGGTGTAGAATTTTAGTGGCCAGTAGTGTACATTTTTGAAGGATTACTCATAAGATCATCAATTTACGAAATTGACTTGCAGATGCCCAAACAACAACATGTAATGTAAGATTAATTGAATCGGTCATTTCAGAAAGGTCATTAGTCATGAAAGTAAAATTTTACAGGAGAAGGAAAAAACGTTCTACAGCATAAACCATTTATTTATTTATTGTTACTTTAATATGAATATTTAGTGAGGTGCCAAGCAATGTGTTGCACTGTGTATTTTTGTTTTGTAATTAATAGTTTAACCACACTATTAATTTAAAAATTGCTGACTTATGACCTTTTTGCAATGAACGACCATGTGTTCCAACAAATGAAAACATTACTTGCAAATAATTGCCTATTTTATTGAAAAATCAATTAATATTTAACACAGTAAAATGAAATTTGAATATTATTATCGTCAGTAACATTTTTTGCAACATTTGTGTGTTTTATAACAACATGAAAATAGAGTACAATAAACCAAGTCAATCTTCTTGATCATCATCTTCATTATTTGTTCCCCCTTCCGTTGCCCATTCTTGCAGTTGGTCTTAAAATTCCACATATTTATCTCTTCACTTTCAATAAATCTTGTATTTTTTGACATTGATCGGCACTTGCTTTCCAGGATATGCCAACTCGATGGGAAGTACAGGAGGCTTATTGAAGCTTTGGAGGGGCTGAAATGTCTCTCTGATCAGACCATCGATTAATTGCTCTGTTTTTACTTGCCCAGGATAATATGCATCATACTGAAAAGTCATTCATTTTGAAGGAGAAAAAGAAACTTTTTGTTCTTTGGGAATTATTCCCACGCTTGATTCAGATAGGCAAGCTTTTTTAAAATAGGCAGGCCACCAGTTTTTAAAGGCTAATACAGCAACATTATCAATAGTTTACACTGAGTATTTACTTGATGCCTTTTCTATCATTATGGCATACTATTCAGGTAAGTAGATCCGGTCATGACGTCTTACAAATTTTTTTATGGTCCCAAAATCTCTCTCGTTTGGAAGGAAACTATGCCCGAGTATAGGGAAGTAATGTTTCATCTTCCTAAATCTCCCAGTTGATACAAGTGTTAAACAAAAGCGAATCATTGGGTGATTTTTGTTTTGACCAGCACACCCGTCAGACAAGAGATGAAGCTCATTCACATCTTTTGAGATATACTTCTCGATATAATTATACAAAAATGAGCAAACCTCATTTGCGCTTTCCTTTGCTTCACTTTCATGGTACACATAAAAGTGTGACTGCATGGTTTTCATATTATGTATGCCAAAAACATTCTTAATTTAGGATCCTCTTTTCACAGTCTTCTGCTCTTAACATCTTGAACTTCGATTAGTCTTTGTAGGAAGATATCTTGTTGATTCTTATTACTAAAACTGTTCAAGTGAGCAATGATATCTATCTTCGCGTCATCATCAAACAGAGAAAAACAGTCCTTTTTGCACCTGAAAGAGTCGAAGTTATCAATTACAATAATGCTTAAATTGCATGCTATGCAGGTATATGCATTTAATTCCATACAGAAATCAAGTACACTTATTTTACTCACTTGCAGTCATCACCTGTACTCCGACGCTGAATTTTCTCACCTTTCCAATTCACGTATTCCACTCCCTTTACTTTTGAATCATAAATAATATTCCTTTTGTACTTATCAGCATTTCTTGTCCGTTTATTGCCTATAGGAGGCGTTTCAGGGTCCGAAGAAGACGCAGACATAATTACATCTAAGTGGCTTCTGAATGCGACAGTAATACACTTATTATTTGAACCTATAATGCTGTAAGCGCAACAATGGACTGTTGCAGTGACGCTAACCTCAGACGACAAAATACGCGGGAAAGCAGCGCAACGCCGCCAATAACTTCTGCGTTCGATTAAATACACCTCCACACAGTCATTGCAAAAACGGCATGAGTCAATGACTCATGACCTATTTGCATTGAACGAAGATTTCAAGGGTCGATAGTGACACCATTTGAAAACTGACTTCTGCCCTTCTTGTACATATGAATCCGGCTACACTTTCCCATCCATTTCCAATGGATAACTCATTTTCGTAAAAGAGTTGACTTATGACCTTTTTGCAATGACCGATTCAATTTATTCTATAATTGTAGAGACATTGAAGGCATTGATAGAGTGAAGACTTTCACTACCGGTTGACATACGTGTTCATAAATTTTCTGGGATCTAAAGACGTGTTTTAAGAAACATGTGAGTATACCAGGAAAGAAAAAAAGACAATGAAACAGCTGCTGGTTAAGATCTACAGGGAGACACAAAGTATGGACTGAGAACTTAGAACAAGGCTTTACAACACAGAAGATTTATGAACAAATATTGCAGACATTGTTAGTCTTGTGTGTAGGTGAGAATTGCACAAATAAAATAATAATCATAATAAGATTATAAATCGTATTTTGTATTCTTTTCGTAGCTAGCAGCTGCTGCTGTAGCAGTTTTAGAATCATTCAAGGAAAGTCTACAACAGGTAGTGCATAGGTATCCGGGCCATGTAATATTAGTCGGAGGAGACTTCAACCTTAAGAGTATAGATTGGGACCTCGCTAGTTACATTTCAGGCGGTACAGACAAGCAGTCTTGCGAGCTACTTTTGGACACATTCTCCGAAAACTGTCTTGAGCAGTTAAACCGGCAACCCACGCGCAATGGAAATATTCTAGACCTTACAGCCACAAACAGGCCTGACCTTATTAACGATGTCTGGGTAGAGACAGGAATTAGTGATCATTATATCGTCATAGCGTCGATGGTGACCAAAGTTCATAAACCAAACAAGAAGGCTAGGAGCGTGTTTTTGTTGGGGAGAGCCGACAATCAAATGTTACGATCGCACTTAGAAAATGAATGGGCATCGTTTAATTCCGGGACTATGGATGTAGAGGAATTGTGGACTAAATTTAAGTGCATTGTTAATAAAGGGTTAGAGAAATATGTGCCAGTAAAGACGATTAAGGATGGAAAAGATCCACCGTGGTATAATAATAATGTTAGAAAGCTGCTGAGAAAGCAAAGGCTGTTGCACTCTCGATTCAAAAAAGAACACGCAAATGATGACAGGCAAAAGTTAGTAGAGATTCGTGCGTCTATAAAAAGATCGATGCGTGAAGCATACAATAATTATCACAGCCCTACCTTAGCAAAAGATCTTTCCGAGAACCCGAAAAATTTCTGGTCCTATGTAAAATCGATAAGCGGGTCAATGCCCACTGTCCAGTCACTCGTTGATCATTCAGGAGCAGTAATAGAAGAAAGCAAACGGAAAGCTGAAGTTCTAAATTTAACCTTTAAGAAGTCTTTCACGCAGGAGGACCGCACAAATGTACCATCATTTGATCAACGTACTAATTCCGAAATGGGGGACATAGCAATAGGTATTTCCGGTGTAGAGAAGCAGCTGAGAGAGCTAAATAGGAAAAAGTCTGCTGGTCCGGATGGAATACCAGTTCGGTTTTACAAAGACTATTCTGCGGCGTTGGTCCCCTACTTAGCTTGCATTTATAGCGAATCTTTAATTCAGCGCAAAGTTCCTAGTGATTGGATAAAAGCGCAGGTGACTCCCGTGTATAAGAAAGGAAAGAGAACTGACCCATACAATTACAGGCCAATATCGTTGACATCAGTTTCGTGTAGAATTTTGGAGCATATTCTCAGTTTGAATATAGTAAATTTCCTTGAAACGGAAAAGCTTCTTTCCATGAATCAGCACGGGTTTAGGAAACATCGTTCATGTGAAACTCAGCTTGCCCTTTTCTCACATGACATCTTGCGAGCCATGGACGAAGGGCAACAGGCGGATTGTGTTTTTCTCGACTTCAAAAAGGCGTTCGACGCGGTGCCACACTGCAGACTGCTAACGAAGATACGAGCTTATGGAATAGGTTCACAGATCTGTGACTGGATGGAAGACTTCCTAAGTAATAGAACGCATTACGTTGTTCTCGACGGCGAGTGTTCATCAGAGACGAGTGTATCGTCAGGTGTGCCCCAGGGGAGTGTGATAGGACCGCTATTATTTTCCATCTATATAAATGATCTGATGGACAGAGTGTGGTGTCGCACAAGTACAAAGTGCGCGCCACCTACTTTCGCCGCGCGCCGCCATGCACGCACGGCGCGGCGTTCTTACGACGACAGCCACGAGCGCCCTCTGCGGCAATTCCGCTCGTGGCCACCAGTGAACGACATCGTTCACTTGGGACTGAGATAGCAACCAGTTAGGACCTTCGTAATCAGATAGGCACCAGTGAAGACTTGGCTATCAGTTAGGCACTAGGCAGGACTCTAGCTCAACTATGTATCAACATTCTGCAGTACTATGTAAAAGTTAAGTATTGTATGAATTCTGTGTAATATATATCTCGTTCTAATTTACTCTAGTGTTTCTAGTTTCTGGCTGCTCCCTTCCGTACCTGCACCAGCGTGCTATCTTTATTCCTGTGTCGGTCTCATTCCACTCGGCCACCGACACCTACGACGGAAACGAGACATAAAAGCGGCGACGAGGCTGGGACACAAAACAGAGTAAGTTGTAATTTGCGACTGTTTGCTGATGATGCTGTGGTGTATGGGAGAGTGTCGTCTGTAACTGACTGTAATAGCATACAGGATGACTTAGACAAAATTTCTAGTTGGTGCGAAGAATGGCAACTAGCTCTCAATGTAGAAAAATGTAAGGTGATGCGCATGAGTAGAAAAAACAATCCTATAATGTTCGAATACAGCATTAGTAGTGAGCTTCTTGATGCTGTCGCGTCGTTCAAATATCTAGGCGTAACATTGCAGAGCGATATGAAATGGAACGAGCATGTAAGGACAGTTGTGAGTAAGGCGGACAGCCGACTTCGGTTTATTGGGAGAATTTTGGGATGATGTACTTCACCTGTAAAGGAGACCGCGTATAAAACGCTTGTACGACCACGTCTTGAGTATTGCTCAAGTATTTGGGACCCGCAGCAGATCGGTTTGAAGGAAGACATAGAGGCGGTTCAGAGGCGAGCAGCTAGATTTGTTACCGGTAGGTTCGACCAATGCGCGAGTGTCACGGAAATGCTCCGGCAACTCAATTGGGGATCGCTGGAAGAAAGACGACGTTCTTTTCGTGAATTTCTGTTAAGTAAATTTAGAGGGCCGGAATTTGAAGCTGAGTGTAGTACGATCTTGCTGCCGCCTACTTACATTTCGCGTAAAGATCACAAAGACAAGGTAAGAGAAATTAGGGCTCGTACGGAGGCATATAGGCATTATTTTTTTCCTCTTTCAATTTGGGAGTGGAATAGGAAAGGAAATGTTCAAATGTTCAAATGTTTGTTAAGCTTAAGGGACTTAACTACGGGGTCATCAGTCCCTAAACTTACAAACTACTTATGAACTACTTACGAACTAGGACGACACAAATATCCATGCCCGAGGAGGGATTCGAACCCCCGACCGTAGTGGCCGTGCAGACCGTGACTGGAGCGCCTCAGTCCCCACGGCCACCGCGGCCGGCGAAGGAAATGCCTAGTAGTGGTACAGTGTACCCTCCGCCACGCCTTACGGTGAATTTCGGAGTATGTATGTAGATGTACTTTCCGTTTCAGTTTTGATAAATGAATTAAGTTGTATTGGTTTGATGCGTGTCTGTGATATGTTACACTGTACGTGGTAATCCCGATAAAGATGACTAACCTGCAGTGCGTTAATAAAGGACGTCATAGGAATCAGGTTGCATGACAAATCGAGCGTTCCTATGTGTACCGGCCGCCAAACTGAATCAGCGGTTATTGAAGCTCAGTTACATTATAGAGCACAGTACTGTTCAGCTTCATTTGATAAAGAGAGATGTTTGTAATATCTTTGTTGTTTTCGATAATGAAATGTGCTGTGGGTAACTTATTGAGACACTCGGTTGCAAAGATTCATGCTTTCTTTCTGACATGCAGTTAAATTGAAAATCACGTTACAGACATTGTTGTGCAAGTAATAGACTACCTGCCACAGTACTGATGGGTAACAATTTCATCATAACAAAAGATTTTACTACGCAGTCAGATAGGAAGTTAAAAAATAATGAAAATAATTTACCTTGACACAGTTGAATTACTTGAACTAACGGGCAACTGATACAGAGCATCGTGTTCTCTCCACATTCCAACAAAGAAGTAAATTCTCACATTTTACCAGAACTTTAAAAATACAATAACTACAGAACAGCTACGTAATTAATGTTTACAGTTTAATAAAACTATATTGAGACGCGAATCCCATTTCAATGACATTCTCAAGTTTTCAGCTATACGTACCATATTACCTTTTCAATAACAAAATACGACAAACCCGTTTAATAATGTATAGGCCCTAAGCTTTGGTTGCCTCGAGTACAACATAACCATTCTGGCTGATTGAAATAAGTGATATGTGGGGTTCTACAGCTGTTGCATAACTGTGAAACGTCACTGTGATTGACCGTAAGCTGTTTATTAATTTAGTCTTACACCATTCTCAACGCGAACCTAACATAAAGACACAAGTTAAAAAAAAGTGTATTCAATTACAGTTTGCGTAACAGAAATCGGAAACATGATATAGAAAGTAAAAATATATAAAATACTTACAGAGCATAAACAGATGTTTATATTAAGTTATCACAAAGTTGAAAATAGTAGAACAGAAGAAAGTGTACAGCTTGCATTTTTACAAATTCGCAGCATAATACACGCAAAGTGACCACATATTACTGTCTGGCAGACACTAATAGAACAACCATCACTTCATTGAGTATCACAGGCAAAGGACATAAGGAAGTTGCTATAGCTGTGATACGTAAGGGAAAATCGTTGGAGTGTTTTGTAGTACATAGAAGTTCTATGATGTTAACAGTAAGGTAACTCAAATGTTCAAATGTTTGTATGTTCAAATGTTTTTTAAGCTTAAGGTAATTAACTGCTGGATCATCAGTCCCTAAATTTACAAACTACTTATGAACTACCTTATACTAAAGACGACCAAACATCTATAGCCGAGGGGGGGATTCGAACCCCCGACGGGGAACGGTCTCGCGCATCGCAGCATAGCGCTTCAATGCGCTCGGCCTCTCCGTCTCGGCCCACAACTATAGTAAATCCCCTACGCTCTTTGCCTATAATATTCAGTGGAATGACACTTGTAATCTTTGCTCTAAAATATTGCCTCTGAGCTCACCGTCATATCTAACAGTCAGTAATGTGCAGTCACTTTGTGTACGTGCTTTTTAATTTGTAAAAATGTTAGCTGTACACATTCTTCTGTTCTATTTTCAACATTTTGATATGTTATAACCGTCTGTTCATGTAACTATTTACGTATTTTTGCTTTCGGCTCGATAGCAGAGTGGTAGAGTGCCACACTACAAATCCAAAGATCGCGGGTTCGATCCCCACCAGCTTCAAGCATTTTTATCTGTCACTTTCCACTTCATTCACCTCTGGCAGTGTTGCTGATGTGAAAATTATCGAGTAGCACCGTGGTTCGGAACCCACGTTAAACTGTAGGTCCCCCTATAATTTGCTGGGTACACAGACATACATTACTAGATTGGCAAACCTGCTTCTCTGACTGAAGCCTGACGCGGCCATCTTGTCTCACCTCACGTCAAAAATTTTCCGTACGGTACTACCATGATCTGATACGATATGACGTTGTAAGCTTTACTAATTGGTTTGAACATGATTTGCAATTGGGCTAATACTTTCCCTGTAATTTAGTTTAACACATAGGCGTACATTGTCGAAGGTTGTTATGAGAAGAATGTGTTACGTACGGTTAAATTTTACTTAGCGTCCTGGCTGCCTTGAGTGATTATGTTGTCAATGATGTGACGTTGGCATTAGTCCATCGCATAACAACGCAAATGTTTTGTCATTAAGTCTTCATTTACGAGGGCAATTAATTTTACTGAGTGAACGAGGGTACATACAAGAACCTGTCAACCATATAGCAGGTACAGTATTATTTATTTACTACATAGTTTGTAAGAAACACTAATCAAGTTAGTCGGTGTGGGTTTCTAAGAATTTAACATCTTGGTGAGGGCTTTCTACCGTTTGTTGATGTTGCCAACATACTCATGTGAGGGCGCTGGGACGGTTAGTAAAATTTTACCGTTACGTAGCAGACTGTACTTATCTGAAAAACATTCAGAAGAATAAAGATGTGTGTTATCCACGACAAATATCACATTTATAATGGCCATACCATTAAAAAAACTAAGTTGATCGAAACTAGTAACCGATTAATAAAAACAGGAAATGTGACTCAGTAGTGTATGTGTCAAAGCAGACTGCAGATTTCGTAAGAACTCTCAACAGAATACTTGTTATCCACAATAAACACTTTTTATGACCATACTACTGAAAGAATCTCTGAAGTTGAATGAAATTGGTACTTTATTATTACAGTAAATCAATACAACTCATTACTCTACGGCATGTGTCAAAGATTACTCCAGCTGAAAAACAATATAGCCACATACAGCACACGAATTTCCCGTATGTCAAAAGTCTGAAGACAGCGAAGTTACGTCGGTTCATCAGTATTTTTCAACTATTTTCCGTAATAACGCAAACGACTGCTCACAAGTTTATAGTATAGAAATATGGCGGCGAGACTTCACTGACACCAATGATACTGTATAGGGCACTGCCAGTCTAGTAATGTATGTCTGTGGCTGGGTTAGTTAGTTCGAAGGTCGGAGGAAGGCAACGGCATACCACCTCCACACAGGGCCATGTCTAGTAAAGCACTGTAGTGTTCAAACCAATCTTCGGATTGTTGACTGCTTTACCTTTTTTATCTTTTTTTTTACCTTACTTTCTGTATCATGATTTCTAGTGCTGTTATAAAAATTTTAATTCAATGGTCAACCACCATGATGTTTCACAACTTTGTGACTGACCAGAAAGATGCACTGAAATACTACTCTGGCAACTATAGGTAGTTGCAAATGTTTGTTGGCTATCAAAGCAGTGAGTTGGTAGATGCCGGACTACTGCAGTCTGGCAGAAGGCTGGTGTAGAGAGAAAGTCGCGTGCCGTTACCATCAGCGGTGACGTCTGACAGACGGCTAATAATAACAGCAGTCAGCAGTCAACGGCGGGTCGCTGTCATCGTACAGTGTCGAACGTTTGTGGACGCCAGGTCCGTCTCCAATGTGTGCATCACAGGACGGGGAGTCGCTGTGTAAGACGTGCATAGTTTGGCCAAATATCCTGTAATGTCTTCTGTTAGTGTACTCTCGGCTTCCACAATTCTAATAAGTAGTTACGAGGAGAACACGTCGAAGTTCCATAACCCAATTTCCCAGTAATTTCATTCAGCGAAAGATAAGCGACCACTTGTCTCGGATAATCTGCAGAACCTCCACCGTTTATGACAAAACGACGGTCAACGATTTTTGGGCGCCCTTCCGGTACCTTGAGAGATCTTTTAGCACGTCTACCGTTCACTTGCAGTGGTGACATTGTAACTAGTATCACACCTTTCAAATTTTGTGCCCCCCTGTTCCACATCCGATTACTATTATTATTTGTTTTTAATTTATCTATCCACGCCAACAGATGATACTACATGAATCTATCTAATGAACATAGAATGAAGGCTTTCACGGCAGGTGTCGTCATTACTTAAAGCTTCCGGGCTGAGATGCCGTGGTCCGTATATGAAACTTTCCCCTGACGTTTCGCCCTTGTCTGCGGAAGGCATCCTCGGAGGTAAAGCGGCGTACTGCTTTACCTCCGAGGATGCCTTCCGCAGACAAGGGCGAAACGTCAGGGGAAAGTTTCATATACGGACCACGGCATCTCAGCCCGGAAGCTTTAACTATCTAATGAAGTTAGATGATTATTCATCTAGACGTTTAAAAGCTCTTCAATCTCCGTGTTTGCTTACAAAGAAATTTGCTTTTTAGGTATGCTCCGCCTTGAGCAAACACAGTTCTTTTTAGTTACTTCCAAACATGTTTCGCTGGCTTTGCAGCGTCATTAGTGGGTTATTTATTTTATACTGTCCTCAAATGAACAATGAAATGATTGTTAGTTTTTGTACATTAAATGTAGAAACTACAGATAATTGTGAAACTAATATACATCATTTCTTATTGTTATATGTATACTAGGCCTACCTCAATATCACATTTAGTTGTGTTTGTGGTTCTTTAACTCACATAACATCACAGTGTATTTTTGACAGTTTGTCATCTGCAAACCAAACGTGTGTAGTTAATGGTGTGAATGGTTAGCTTGTAAATATCGGGATATTTTACGAAAATATAGGTCAGTGAAATGTTCAAAAATCAAATGTTCAAATGTTTGTTAAGCTTAAGGGACTTAACTACGGGGTCATCAGTCCCTAAACTTACAAACTACTTATGCACTAGTTACAACTAAGGACGGCACAAATATCCATGCCCAAGGGGGGATTTGAACCCCCGACCGTAGTGGCCGTGCAGACCGTGACTGAAGCGCCTCAGTCCCCTCGGCCACCGCGGCTGGCACGGTAAAATGAAAACAGTAAAATGAACCAAAACACAAAAATGACGTCCTATATTTTCGTAGAAAATCCCGATATTTACAAGCTAACCATTCACCCCATTAACTACACACGTTTTGGTTTGCAGATGACAAACTGTCAAAAATACACTGTGATGTTATGTGAGTTAAAGAACCACAAAAACAACTACATGCTATATTAAGGTAGGCTTAGTATACACATAAAAATAAGAAACGATTTATATTAGTTTCATAATTATCTGTAGTTTCTACACTTAATGTACAAAAAGTAACAATCATTTAATTGTTCATTTGACAGAAAATATAAAATAAATATGCCACTGATGATGCTGCAACGCCAGCGAAACATGTTTGGGAGAAACTAAAAACATTTGTGTTTGCTCAAGGCGGACCATACCTAAAAAGCAAATTTAAATGAGTGTTACCACTATTTCACTCTCAAGAAAATATGTACATTCGAAAAATTATTGCAAACCGTAGGGACGTTTGAATGTCAAACGTCCTCTGCAATTCCATATTACGACCCCGATTTTCTCGTCAATGTGGAACATCACATCAGCAGCAAAGAAACATGAAAAGAAAAAATCTCGGAACTTGCTGTCAACCAGTTACATCACTTGGTACTTTCACATATAGCCCAGTACAGTATAACAATGTAAAACTCGTGCCAACTTCATCCGTCTTAGAGAAGTAAGCGGATAATTATGTCCTCGAGTACAACAGGAAGTGACCCAAGCAATGGAACGCAGATGTGATATTAGCAAACGGCTTAATCCGTATTAGTCACACAATGAAGGTCGACGTGTGGAGTTAT
Source organism: Locusta migratoria (assembly GCA_026315105.1). Classification (NCBI taxonomy): domain Eukaryota; kingdom Metazoa; phylum Arthropoda; class Insecta; order Orthoptera; family Acrididae; genus Locusta; species Locusta migratoria. Next base: position 662,247,751 of record CM048746.1, read on the forward strand.
AACGGACGTTTGACGATGAAACGTCTCTATTGTTTACAGTAATTCCTAGACCGCATTTTTACTTTGTGTTTACATATTTTGTAATGTTCTTGTATTCCTTAACTTGATGAGAAACATTGCAATATGTTCAATGGACATTTTGAGATAAGTTGAAAACAAAATATAAAATAAATTTTAAAAAATCAAATGTTTGCCCTCTCATATTTTAGGCACTGCTATACTGATTACGATAAAACTCTGTAGAGATATTTCTTTCGCTTTCGTGAGGCTATATGCTTGATTATGTCACTGTACAGCAAATAGATGAGGAGTTACGACGTTATGAATGCTGAGATGTGTGAGAAACTGCAGCATTATGAATGATGTTTAAAATTATCACTTCTTTGCTATTAAATGTATTCGCTACATATTTTGCAAACCATATTATATCCCTTTGTACTAATCAATGTATCTACAAAATGAATTCATTGTACGATTACAGTTTAGGAGATGCGACTTCATAACCATGTAGATGTGAGAGAAACTGCTGTTTCATGTTTGTTCGGATTTCATGCGCTACCGTACTGATTGCGATGAAACTTCGCACACTTGATTTTTCTAAACGAGAGGAAAGTTGCTATCTACGTAAAATTTTGTGGGGTGCAAGGCAGAGGGTACTTTGCGTACGAACTTTGACAAAATCTACGGTTTTATTCCGATATTGATGAAATTTTGCACACTTAACCTTCATAATAAAAGTATTTCATACGGTGCATGGCTGGGGTTAACTTGTGGTAAACTTAGATAGGCATAATTATGAGAATAAAATAAGAGAAATCAGATCTAAAACGGAAAGATTTAGGTATTCCTTCATCCTGGGCGCTATTATAGATGGAAACGGTAGACACATAAAAACAATCAAATTTCCAGCTCTAATGCCGTCGAAGTAATTGGCGGAAGTTTTGGTTCAAGGATGGATAACTTTCTCTTGAAAACCATAAAGACAGCTAATAAACCTCTTCATCGAATAGTTATAGCTGTTCTCAAAGCAAATTTTGGGTCAACTCATTATTAATAAATATATGTTGTGTCTATGTCAGGTGCTCATAGTATATGGTTATTCAAAAAGAAAGAACAGATTTCAAACATTTATTTCTTCCAAACTACAAAAGATAGAAACATGATTCGAACTTTAATCGATTGAGATACGTTTACTGTTTAAACAGCGTGGGTAGACGTTCCAATCACGCCCGCATTGGCGCTGTTGTTTGTTGTCGGTTGTCTGTAGTAAAATGGCGTTTTGTGTGCTACAGTTGGCAAAACTAGAGTCCATTGTTTCAGTTCAGCGAGCATTTCGCCGTCAGTTCAATAAACAACTGCCGCTTCATAAGTGAATTTAAGAGTGGCATCGAAAATTCGTAGAAGATGATACATACCTCAACCAACGGTACGGCGTCGTTCTATGACATCGTGTGCACATGAAGCCATACAAACTGCAGTTATTGCAAGCATTGCATCTTGACGACCACAACAGAAGGTAAGAATTTTGCATTAGCCTGGGGTTACGTAAAAGACCGTGGTTTTATCTCTCCTATGCCGGACAAACTTGAAGGTCTACGACATCGAATTATTGAAACTGTGAATTCGATAGCTAGAGACTAACTGATTCGTGTGTTCAAATTTTTATTGAGATGTGGTTCAACAGCCGTAACATATTTGAGGAAATGCATACTGTAAACCATCAGCTGTTTATTATTTTTCAAACTTCTACCGGTTTCGGTTATAAACCATCTTCACGGAAGAGAACTAGACAGATTGATCAAACAGGTGCATTATATGCCTCCTTATGCATACTGACATGCATGTCACTCAATAAAAATAAATAAGACGTCACTAGGCATCAAGTCTTGATTAAAAACATAAAAGCAATGCCAGGCTGTGTGATGGTGAACGAAGGTCTAACACAAGAGAAACTAACACAACTATTGAACACATCAGTCAATCTGTTCCATATCATTGTGTACATTTCCTCTAAACGGAAAACTGTTTCTAGTAGTGCATACTGTAGTAGCGCATACTGTACACATTGATGTGTTCAATAGTTGTGTTAGTTTCTCTTGTATTAGAGCTACCTTCACCATCACACAGCCTGGCATTGCTTTTATGTTTTTTAATCAAGACTTGATGCCTAGTGCCGTCTTATTTATTTTCATTGTGTAGCATGCATGTCAGTATGCATAAGGAGGCATATAATGCACCTGTTTAATCAGTCTGTCTAGTTCTCTTCCGTGAAGATGGTTTATAACCGAAACCGGTGATTCGTGTGTGGCAAGAAATCAGTCACCATTTTGACATTGTCATGTAACACACGGTTCTCGTATTGAATGCGTACCATAATTACTAATGATAAATTGTTAACTTTTCTCTTTCCTTTATTGTTGGAATAATGTTTCTATATTTTGTAGTTTGGCAGAAATAAATTTTTGAAACCTGTTTTTTTTTTTTTTTTTTTTTTTTTTTTTTTTTTTTTTTTTTTTTTTAATTTATTTATTTTATAACCCTATTGTTGTCTGCTCCGTGCATATTTCGGCAGGATAATACCCGCCTACATCCACCGTTATTTTCTACTGGTTGTCTACCTGCTTATGATATTGGACAGAATTTTTCATGATATCCATCAGGAAGAAGCCTAACGACTCTACCAATCAGAGCCAAGTTCAGTAATGGCTTGTATAACAGCCGGAGGTGAACCCGCCCATTTCTTACTTTTTCATTCGCGAAGCACTTTCTCTTGCATAAAGAGTCACATTTTTCTGAATCTGTGTCACCTGTTTGTCTGCACATGTGCGTCACATCCGTCGATTTCAGTCTCGTACGGAAAATTGATTCGCGGTTCGTCGTCTATTTATTACTTATTATTTTTCTCTTTTTATTTTATCTTAGTATATGTTTGTGTACCAGCCGTGTAAAAAATGATAATCTATTTTAGTATTAGAAGTGAATAACGTAACTTCACGTGAATATCGAGATAACTATAACGAAAGTTACTGATTTGCACAAAGGTAAAGGACGGATATAGACAGTATGTTTTCATGTACGATATCATGAGATTCGTCTTGAAGAGGTTTAGAGGATCCTTATTAAAATCTAAAGCCGGCCGCGGTGGCCGAGCGGTCTCCGGCGTGCCAGTCACGGTCTGCACGGCCGCTGCGGTCGGGGGTTCGAATCCCCCCTCGGGCATGGATGTTTGTGCCGTCTTTAGTATAAGCTAGTTCGTAAGTAGTTTGTAAGTTTAGGGACTGATGACCCCGTAGTCAAGTCCCATAAGCTCTACAAACATTTGAACATTTTTAAAATCTAAATCTGCCTGAGTCCACAGACATACATCTGTTCCATGTCATTGTGTACATTTCCTCTAAACGGAGCACTGTTTCAAATAGTTCAGTTTCTTCGCAGCACATACTGTACACATTATTTTTCCAGTCGTGTATGTTGTTGGATTAACTGTAATTGATTGACTATTTCTGTGCGCGATTACTACTTACCGCTCCCTTTCCTAGAGCCTGAAAATTAATGTTATGAGCAGCTAGAAATGAACGGAGAACCTATAGCTCTTAAGCTTCATCTGCTAGATCACACTTTAGCTCATCGATACTGTAATAGATTGTTCCTGATCTCTATTAAATTCAGAGAACAACGACGAAAATGAATTTATGACCAAGTTTGTATAGCTTATGGAACTTAACTACGGGGTCATCAGTCCCTAAACTTACAAACTACTTACGAACTAGCTAATACTAAGGACGGCACAAATATCCATGCACGAGGGGGGATTCGAACCGCCGACCGTATGGCCGTGCAGACTTGACTGGAGCGCCTCAGTCCCCTCGGCCAATGCGGCCGGCATGAATTTATACAACTGTCAATAATTGATATAGCTGGTGATCAAAAAGTCAGTATAAATTTGAAAATTTAATCAATCACGGAATAATGTAGATAGAGGGGTAAAAATTGACACACAAGCTTGGAATGGCATGGGGTTTTATTAGAAAAACAAAAAATTTCCGACAGATGGCGCTACATCTGATCAGAAAAGCAATAATTAGCATAACAAATTAAGACAATGCAAAGATGATATTCTTTACAGGAAATGCTCAATATGTTCACCATCATTCCTCAACAACAGCTATAGTCGAGGAATAATGTTGTGAACAGCACTGTAAAGCATGTTCGGAGTTATGGTGAGGCATTGTTGTCGGATGTTGTCTTTCAGCATCCCTAGAGATCTCGGTCGATCACGATACACTTGTTAGTTCAGGTAATCTCAAAGCCAATAATCGCACGGACTGAGGTCTGGAGACCTGGGAGGCCAAGCATGACGAAAGTGGCGGCTGAGCACACGATCATCACCGAACGACGCGCGCAAGAGATCTTTCACGCATCTAGCAATACTTTGTTGTTGTTTTTTTTTTTCCTTTTTTATAATAAAACCTCATGTCATTCAAAGCATGTGTGTTAATTTTTACCTCAATATCTACATTATTCCGTGATTTATTAAGTTTTCAAATTTATACTGGCTTTTTGATCACCCGGTATTTTTTAAAAAGTCACACGCACATCGGATATTAAATTGTCAAGTAAATTATTGTTCCTATCTAAACATCCCCATACCTCAATTTTTAACTGTCTTCCTCTATGTAGTACCAACAGAAATGCAAGTTCTTATCAATGTAATAGAAATCTTTGCTTGATAAATGTGAAGCACAATGCAAACTTGTGTGTTATGGGAGCCACCGACGAATGATCTTTGTAGGCTCTATAGTGCTTAGTGGTTGCTCTTCCCTTATACATCTGTATGTATACTTCTCCCCTTTCACCTTCTTTCCCTCTTTTCCCTATCGTTTTCCCTCGCCTGGATTTCTTTCAAAAGACTGCAGTTTTGGTGTTTCTCAGCAGTGGTTTCATTTAATACTATCTGACCTGAAATATGTGAAAGTACATTGTAAGAGAAACGTTTGTACTGGAATCAGTTAGTTAAAACTGAATAAAACATCGTAAAGTTTTAGAATATAATTGACACGGAATAGAGAAAGAGCCAGAAAGAGAAAGAGGAAGACAGTAATTCTATCTATCGGAGGCTCCACATAGTTACTGGTCAGTCAGGAAACGTGAGTATGTACTCTTCCTTGTAATTAAGCGATGGTCTGGGGATATGTATTTTAACATCTGTGCTATATACAATGACGTATGTCTGTCACACAAATTTTTTTAGGGGGTAATTTTTTAACAAAACTATGTTGATCGTTAGTTATTTCTTGTATTTTAGCAAAATACTTGACAAAATACTAACGACAATGTTATTCGGCAATCGACGAAAATTCTAAACGCGTAAGGTATAAATAAAGTTGATGAGTGTGGTCAAGACGGTTATTTTCGAGTCTTATCGGTACGTTTACTATCCCAAAGATGGCTGGCACCTGCCGACATCTACATCTACATCTACATGGATACTCTGCAAATCACATTTAAGTGCCAGGCTGAGGGTTCATCGAACCACCGTTACACTATTTTATCTCCCATTCCATTCTCAAATAGCGCTCGGGAAGAATGAACACCTGAATCTCTCCGTTCGGGCTCTGATTTCTCGTATTTTATTCTGATGATCATTTCTACCTATGTAAGTGGGAATCAACAATATATTTTCGCATTCGGAGGAGAATGTTGGCGATTGTAGTTTCGTATGTAGCCCACGCCGCAGCGAAAAGCGCCGTTATTGTAATGACTCCCATCCCAGATCCTGTATCATTTCCATAACGCTGTCTCCCCTGTATCGTGAAAATGCGAAACGAGTTGCCCTTCTTTGGACTCTTTCGATGTCCTCCGTCAAACCCACCTGATAAGGATTCCACACTGGGCAGCAATACTCCATAAAAGGACGGACAAGCGTATATGCAGTTTCTAAAAGTAGTTCTGTTGCATCTTTTAAGGGTTCTGCCAATAAAACGCAGTCTCAGGTTCGCCTTTTCCACGACATTATCTACTAGTTATTTCCAATTTAAGTCAGAAGTAATTGTAATTCCTAGGTATTTTGTGGAGTTTACGGCCTTCACATTTGATTGATTTATCTTGTAAACAAAGTTTAACGGATTTCTTTTCGACCTCATGTGGACAACTACACACTTTTCATTATTTAGACTCAACTGCCAATTTTTACACCATACTGATATCTTATTCAGATCGTTCTGCAGTTGGTTTTGATCTTCAGATGATTTTACTAGACGGTAAATGACGGCGTCATCTGCAAACAACCTAAGAGAGCTACTAAGATTTTCCCCTAAATCGTTTATGTAAATAAGGAACAGCAGAGGACCAATAACACTACCCTGTGGAACGCCCGATATCACATCTGTTTTAGTCGATGCCTTACCATCGATTACTACGAACTGTGTCCTCTCTGAGAGGAAATCCCCTATCCAGTCGCAAATTTTGGGCGATATACCGTAACCACGCAATTTGATTAAAAGCTGTTTGTGAGGTACGGTTTCAAAAGCCTTCTGGAAATCAAGAAATACGGAATCGATTTGCGAACCTTTGTCGATAGCACACATCACTTCGTGTGAGTAAAGAGCTAGTTTCGCATGAACGATATTATCTAAATCCATGTTGACCTTGGGCCAAATGATCATTCTGTTCGAGATAATTCATAGTATTTGAATATGTTCCAAAGCCCTGTTGCAAATTGAAGTCAATGAAATAGGCCTGTAGTTTAGTGGGTTACTCCTACTGCCTTTCTTGAATATAGGTGTGACCTGTGCAACTTTCCAATCTTTTGGCACAGATCCTGCTTTGAGAGAGCGGTTGTATATGGCTGTCAAGTAAGGAGCTATCGCTTCAGCATAAGGTAAAGCAGTCAACAATCCAAAGATTGGTTTGAACACCAAAGTGCTTTACTAGGCATGGTCCTGTTTGGGGGTGGTATGCCGTTGCCTTCCTCCGACCTTCGAACTGACTTACCCAGCCAGTTATAGGAGGACCTACAGTTTAACGTGGGTTCCGAACCACGGTGCTACTCGGTATTTTTCACATGAGCAATACTTTCAGAGGTGAAAGAAGTGGACAGTGACAGATAAATATACTAGGACCTGGTGGGGATCGAACCCGCGACCTTTGGATTTGTAGTCTGGCACTCAAGCACTGTGCAACCGAGGCGCACCCTTTCAGCATAATGAGATAGAAATCTAATGGGTCCGGACCAGAAGACTTATTCTTGTTAAGTGATTTTAGCTGCTGCACTACTCCGATGATATCTACTTCTACGTTACTCATTGCGGCCTCTGTTCGTAATTCGAAATCTGGAATATTGGTTTCGTCGTCTGTGGTGAATGAGTTTCTAAAAGCTATGTTTAGTAACTCTGCTTTAGTAGCGCTGTCATCGGCAGGATCGCCATTACTATCACGTAGTGAGGGTATCGCAGCAAAATCGACGTCGCCTTCCCAGGTCTGCCACACTATTTTGCTGACAGTGTGTGTTACGAACTCTACAAATCTCCAGTAAGTTGCAGCCGCCGTTGGCTATCCAGTGCAAGATACGTCGCTGTAATGTAGCTCATGAGTCAGCGCTCCATTCAAGCGTGGCTCCACCTGTCCAGGCGAATGAGTCGGCAGTTTCCATCATCTCAACCACTGTAATCAGAGACGACAGCACAGTGGTCACGCCGTCCCATAACTCTGATCACGATGGCTACTCTCCGCGTTTTAGCTTCCACGAATCACCGACAGTTCCCACCGCTTAACCTCTCGCGGGATTTCCAAGGCAAGTGACACATTAGCCTGCGGTCCATGTTGAATTTCTTTATGTGGGGACCGCAGCGAAGAATGTCTCTGAGAGACAAATGTTCAAATGTTTGTATAGCTTATGGGACTTAACCACGGGGTCATCAGTCCCTAAACTTACAAACTACTTATGAACTAGCTAACACTAAGGACGGCACAAATATCCATGCCCGAGAGGGGATTCGAACCCCCGACCTTAGCGGCCGTGCAGACCGTTACTGGAGCGCCTCAGTCCCCTCGGCCACCGCGGCCGGCTCTGAGAGATATAGCCAATTAATAATAATATATTATTTTTCACGCAGCTTTTCGAGCTTTAATATCTTCAATATGAGCTCATTTCGGACATAGACCTCCATCTTGTGTTTTTCGATTACAAATAATACCTTCTTAGATACCTGCATTGTACATTCTTTCGAAAGTAAACTTATTTGACATTATTGATATTTGAGACGAAAATCCGTCTCAGGGATTCTTTCATTGTATTGATAAACTTATTTGCTATATCGTTGTTAGAAACAGCTACCAAATTGTGTTGATTTTTTTATTTCTAAATGTGTTTCGCTTTCTTAATTGCTATTGTCATCCTTATACAGGGTGTCCCAGCTCTCTTGTCCACCCAAAATATCTCTGGAACAATAACAGCTATTGGAAAACGCCTTTCACCTGTATCAATGTACGGCTAGGGGCCATGAATGTACATATTTAGAAACATTCTAAAACGAAAGCAAATGTGTTTCTTAACACAAACTTATTGGACACCCTAAATTTTTCCTTCAGCAATCCATAGCATGACAAATCACATAAACAATGGCATTGATTGCATCGCAATATTCCAAATACATCCCGAGATATTGCGACGCGAAGTTGACGCTTGAAATACGCGAAACGCGCGGCTAGCGCACGTCCTGAGACTCAGGCGAGAACCCCGTGCTGCTCAGGACGTGCGCTAGTCGCGCGTTTCGCGTATTTCAAGGGTCAACTTCGCGTCGCAATATCTCGGGATGTAATTGGAATATTGCGATGCAATCAACGCCATTATTTATGTGATTTGTCATGCTATGGATTGCTGAAGAAAAAAAATAGGGTGTCCATTAAAAAAAACATAAGTTTGTGTTAAAAACACATTTGCTTTCGTTTTAGAATGTTTCCAAATATGTACATTCATGGGACCCAGCCGTACATTGATACCGGTGAAAGTCGTTTTCCAGTAGCTGTTATTGTTCCAGAGATATTTTGGGTGAAAAAGATAGCTGGGACACCCTGCGTGTAATCGTGTTAGTTTTAGTAATTCTTCTCATTCGGTGGCAGTAGTTCAGCTATGTTAGACGTCTGCATAGTATCCACATAAATCCAATACAAAATGTCTGAGGGTTTTTATTGTCTTCGCTACTGGAAGGCTTACTTTGTCTTTGGGTGCTACTTTACCTTTGATCTGTTTATTCGTTTACAATTTGGATAAGTTTTTCGACGTCTTTCTTTATGTTTTAGATCTATTTTCTTAATAACATTTAAAAACATTTGCGTTTGTGTATGTGTGAATGGTGCTCGATTTCGTTCAGAGTATTCATTTTATGGTCCTTTTTGCACCAAGTATATTTCAAATGCTGCTTCTATTACATTTTCTTCGTATTTTTCTGTGACAAAGTGTTGGCAGAAAGTAGACCGATTATTTTCACCTTCCCTCAAATGTTCGTAGTATCTAGTGTTGCAGTTGCTGCCTACAGAAGATTTTTGATACGTGTTAAAGTAATTTTGTAGATTAGAGGGTTGATTCTTTATGTGTGTGTGTGTAGTGTCTCGTTTGCAGATTTTGCGGATTATGCTCTGACTGTTTTGGTAAACAAATCTGATGTTCGTGCCGCAAATAATTTATTAATTTCCTTTCATATGTTGCCAAAGTATGTTGTAGGTATGTTAAAAAAATCAAATGAGCTTATGTGACTTAACTGCGGGGTCATCAGTCCCTAAACTTACGAACTACTTATGAACTAACTACTACTAAAGACGGTACAAACATCAATGCACGAGGGGGATTCGAGCCCCCGACCGCAGCGCCCGTGCAGACCGTGACTGGCACGCCGCAGACCGCTCGGCCACTGCGGCCGGCTTGTAGGTATGTAGGTTGACTTGTTGATTTTTGCCCCTAGTTAATTTTATTTCTGTTAGTATTTTAGATGTTTTTGGTTGAGTTTTCTGATGCTAATTTTCGATGTAATTTTGGAATCGTAAATGTTGTGCAATGTACTCATGGATCTGCATTCATTTAATGGCTTCGTCTTCTAATGGTAAGTTATTTATCTGTTACCTATAGTGTGAATGAAAACAGTGTAAAATAATTTATTAGTACTATTATTTATTAGCTAATCCAAGTTGAAGAACAATAACGCTACAGTAACTTGATAACAAGGACTAATAAAAGCGGTGTCCGTTAATTACTTGAGGCAATTTTGGCGGTTTTCGACCACTCTCCCTTGTCCCATGGTGAGATATCGTGAGATATGACTCGACATTCCAACCTAATCTTACGTGACAGTTTTTAAAATGCGAAATTGTAGTCTATATACGTCCGTCTACCCTTGATTGTATTCGATTTAGTTACAAAACATAATTTAATTGACTATTTTTCAGATTACTCAAGACTAGAATGAAAGTTTTCACTCTGCAGCGGAGTGTGCGCTGATATGAAACTTCCTGGCAGATTAAAATTGTATGCTGGGACCGGGACTCGAACCTGTGACCTTTGCCTTTCGCGGGCAAGCGCTCTACCGACCTAGCTATCCCGATACAACTCATGATGCCGCCCCACAACTTTACTTCCGCCAGTACCTCGCCTCCTACTTTCCAAACTTCATAGAAGCTCTCCTGCGAAACATGCAAGACTAGCACTCCTGGAAGAAAGGATATGGTGGAGACATGGCTTAGCCACAGCCTAAGGGATGTTTCCAGAATGAAACTTTTCACTCTGCAGCGGAGTGTGCGCTGATATGAAACTTCCTGGCAGATTAAAATTTTGTGCCGGAACCGGGATTCGAACCTGGGACCTTTCCCTTTCGCGGGCAAGCGCTCTACCATCTGAGCTATCCCGACACGACTCACGACTCACGACGCCGCCTCATAACTTTACTTCCACTAGTACCTCGCCTGCAGTACTCCAATACAGAGTGAAAAGTTTCATTCTAGAAACGTCCCTTAGGGTGTGGCTAAGCCATGTCTCCACCATATCCTTTCTTCCAGGAGTGCTAGTCTTGCATGGTTCGCAGGAGAGCTTCTGTGAAGTTTGGAAAGTAGGAGGCGAGGTACTGGCGGAAGTAAAGTTGTAAGGCGGCATCATCAGTCGTGTCGGGATAGCTCAGTCGGTAGAGCGCTTGCCCCCGAAGGGAAGGGTTTTAGGTACGAGTCCCGGTTCTCGCACACAATTTTAATCTGCCACGAAGTTTCATACTCAAGACTAGTTTATGATAGAACGTAATATAGAAACAAAGTGAGAAAATGTAAGAATAAAACACTCAAATAAAAATTTATTTGCCTTTCCTGAAAGCTACAGGCTTTAGCTGCTCTTCTTATGGTCTATCATTCTGTGTCATACGGAGATGTTTGCCGGTCCACTAGTCGGACCCAGATGTCCCACTCTTCGCGGGCGTTCGCCTTATCTCTCGACCATTCGGTCAGCCAGACTCCCCTATGTCCTACTTTACACATCTCCCATTGCACGCATACATTTAGTGTGGTCCCCTCTTAAATAAAAGGAGCAGCTATAATTCGTAAAACGCTGTTCATTCTGATTCAGTCCATCTACAAAACTCAGTTTCCATTCTTTTCGCTGTTTCTTCTTTCTGAGTATATGATTCGTCAGTTCTCCTCTTGCATATTTCAGTTGAAATTTGAAGGAACCAGTTAAATATGTTTTTGTGCGTCGTATTCTGCTAATTTATTTTCACAGCGGAACTGTCGGTAGTGGAAAAGGATGCATAATTCTGAAGGAACTGAGATACTAACAGCCGTATGTATAATAAAGTATTTATTGTATCACAACCAGTTTCGGTATACCACTATGCCATCTTCAGGTCCCTGCGTATTAAACAAACCTAATCACTGTGATTACAGTACCAACGTTTTGCTTTTAGTAGTTGCACAACCCATGTATATTTCTATACATGTTGTAATTCTAGGGTCACGTGGGGCATTTTTCCCCTGTTTCAATTACATATATTGGTATTTCGTTGTCTTAATTTAGAATAGTACTTTGCTTCTATAAGTAGTTCATTACTACATTTCTGTCAGGCGAAATATGTACCATGCACTTGCCAATAATGTTCATAGTACAGTTTGTCCTTGTCTACTACCTTTACTCGTCATATTTTGTGATATTTTAGTGTGATGTTTCTGTAACTTTAGATGTTTTAGTTCTTAGGCATTTTTATTTGACATATTTTTTCGTATTTTCTTTGTGACCACGAACAAGTGTGTTGCATGTCTCCCTCCTTTGAGTGTAAGATTCATATGTATAATTTGGGCTGTCCTAGCTTTTTAGTGTTATGTGCCTATGCCGAGAAGCATATTAGTGTTTTATTGCCAAGAAACGACTCTTTAGTCGTTCACTATCATTCCCTTTGTCAGCTTTGGGATTGCAATGTTTCTATTATACGATTATTTACAAAGAAAGAAAAACGAAAAAAAAGATAAAAAAGGGAAATGAATGTTATTGTTGTCTACATTTGTATATATTCTTTATGTGATACTGAATAGTAGTTTCACTCCTATATTGTAATATTGTATTTTCAGTGTGCTACCGTACAATAATTTTTTTTTTGTTTTTTATGTTTTTGCCTGAGTCACTTACTAGGTTTGTTTAATACGCAGGGCCTGAAGATGGCATAGTGGAATACCGAAACTGGTTGTGATACAATAAATATTTTATTATACAAACGGCTGTTGGTACCTCAGTTCCTTCAGACTCTTGACGAGACGCTGTCCCGTTTCCACCACCAATGATGGATTTAATAAGGATGCATAAGGCGCTCCTGTAATCCGCATTGCGTATCGTGATCTCTACTTGTGTATAAAATAGAAAAAAGGTGTTTGCCTCCACACCAAGAGACTGGAAAAATGCAAAAGTCACCCCTATATTCAAGAAAGGCAATAGGAGTGAAGAGCTAAATTACAGGTTCATATGACTGACATCTGCAGTAGGATTCTGCAACACTGATCGAACATTTTGGACTGCCCTCGAAGAGCCATAGTCGCCACAGATTGAGAAATTATCGTTCTTTACTGACATGAAGTGATGAGTACTACCGACAAGCGATCTCAAATCGATTCCATATTTCTAGGTTTCCGGAAGGCTTCTGGCAATGTTCCTCATAAGATTCAAATCAAATTTCGTCGTTATGCAATATCGCCAAGTTATTCGTTTGGATTTGTGATTTCCTGTCAAAAAGGACACAGTTCGTAGTAAAATGAAGGTGATATTTGGCGTTCTTTAGGAAAGTGTAAAATTGGTATGTTGTTTGTTGGGATTTGGTAAGGCTGTTCTATTGATTCGAAAACAGGGTCGCTATAAGGATTTGGCAATAGTGAGGCAGCTAAAGGAGGTCTGTTTCAATAGCTACTCATTCAAAACTAATCTGGTGTTAAATGCAGCATTAATAATTGTCAGCACCTGGTAGTTAACACTCACAATAACTAACTTTCCAATCAAGCAGATTAAAGATTGGATGAACACATCTTTTTATTGATTAACACTATAATTCTGTTTAGTTATGGCTCTAATATTAATACCTGCACAGTCAATTAGGAAACAGTGGGTTTAAACTGATTGAAAGCGCAACGGATATTTTGAACACAGCAAGAACAATACGTAGTCTGCATACGGTTCACTGACTACAGTATAAATTGTACTGCGAGAGAAATCTGGAAAACACAAACCACTTTCTAATATTGCAGCTGCAAGAATATATTTCGCTAACTGACTGATTGCAGAAACTTAGTATCTTGTTCATCTGTGTAGTATTGCACAACAATCACTATTATTATTAAACGTCACACCAATAACAAAATCTGCTAATCAAACTCAGCTTAGTCAAGATTATGCTTTGATTTAATGAAAGAAAGAGGGTTAGCTTTCTAACTACAAAAGTGAAACAGGTAAAGAGGTTCAACTTTATCAATTATTATTAACAATAATGATTACATTACCTTATGATTGAAGAATAACAAAATCTTCTCAGACTGATACATATATGAAAGATACAAAATCTTATAAAGACAGAACTGTGTCTGTGAAAATCAGATTTCAAAATTATTCCATCAGCTCGGACAAAAGCAGCTAACCAAAGCACGTCCGATCAATACCAGAGATACACACCGACTCTTTCTGTCCAGCTACTACTCATATACGTAGTCTTTGACATAGATGTTACACAACAGAGTAAACCATAGACGTAGTTACTCAAAGAAGTTCATATAATATTTTACATCCAAATATCGATACAAGACAGGCGAAACAGAAACAATATTATTTAATTTGTACAGACAGTTCATATAACATTTTACATCCAAATATCGATGCAAGAGAGGCGAAACAATATTATTGAATTTGTACAGACATGTTTCGAGTGTTATAGTGCTCTTCTACTACTTGTGTTTAGAAACGGTTTAGGATACAATCTGACCAGCTCTGCTAGACCGCTGTCGTTTATCGGTTCTATTGGCGATGTCGTGCGGTTTTCTACGTGGGGTTTCCTAATGGCCCAGGACGGCATAAGAAACTGATTGAAGTTCACCTTGTCGCTCCCCCCCACCAACCGTTCCATCACACACAGAAGTTCTCAGAGAGTTTCTAACGCAAGACTGAAGGAAGTCCGATATTGATTATCTTTTTCATTTCATGCCGTGACAAGTTACAAGTTATGAGGTAGTTTTACAGCGATAACATTGAAACTGACTGCTCTCGTAATCTTGACGCTATTCTTTAATATCTGTGTTGCCTCTTGCACGAAAGCAACCATTACATAATTTCTGTTATTCGAATTTATATGTTTCGCAACTAACAAGGGAATGGTCAGACTTGTCATGCCGACACATGTATTGTTTTTTTTAACACTGTTAGTTAACATTGAAGGAATATGATTACGAAGTTTTCCGCGGCGACACTTCTGTATAAAACTTTCTCGGACTTCTTGCCGCCGCGGTGGAGTAGCCGAGCGGTCTAAAGCGCGCGGTTGCTCGCCGTGGAGGTTCGAGTCTTCCCTGGGGCATGGGTGTGTGTGCTTGTCCTTAGGTTAGTTTACCTAGGTTTAAGTAGTTAGTAAGCTACGGACTGATGACCGCGCAGCTTGGTCCGATAGGTTTACAAACATTTTGAACTTCTTGCCGCGTGAATTCTTGATAAAATTTCAAGCTTTCGAAGATATCGTCCATGTTCTTCATCAGGAGCCGCTGACTGACAGTGCTGGTGCTGTAGTGACCTTAAACATCCCATAGACGGCTTATGATTGGTCGTCTTCTGGTTGGTCGGCCGCTACGTCCGCTGTCACAAGATTCCGTCTACGTCTGCGCTGGTGGCGCCACCCCTCCCGTATAAAGCTCTGGATAGGTAAAGTATGGCCATCCTTTTCCGCGCCGCTTGCCGCCGACTTCAGCTCGTGATTGGCTGAAATCGAGTCTCATGGTTCTTGCCGCCATCTTGGTCCTTTACGTTGCTTGGCTGCCACGAGAGACTTTCGAATATTCTTATGTTTGGGTTTGGATAATGCCACAGTGTTGCACTTTTGGTTGTTCTTAAGAAGCGAATAAGGAAGCTAAACATTATAGTACTTCCATTAGATATCAGAAATGCAGGAAGAAGAACAGTCTGACTGATGAAAGTCGTCAGAGAAAACTAGGAGCCTAGAAATGACTTTCGGTTCTTGTGCTGTGATGATTTTAATTTATAATGTAAATTAATAGATTAAATATTCACTGACGAATGGATCACACAGCACATACCTATGTATTTTTAACTTGAATAAATTTGTGAACAAAATTCGTGTATAATGTCGTGAGGCTATATCATTCACATGTCAGTTTCATCTACAGGTAGTTGCCGAAAACACGCAAGTTTTTTGGGCATATTATTGAGTGTACTAGATTCTCGTTTAGATATGAAATTAATATACAATTCCTGAAGCAAGCCTTTCTCTTCGTTTGCATGTGTTAAGTGTACCATTACAGGAAACACAGAATTGAAACAAGACAAATATTAAACATTTAAAATGTAATTGGTGTTGTAAGAGCACCTTTAATTTCTGATTTTGGTAAAAGTCATGTAATAGGTATTCCCTTGCATTTTTCGTAGTTCATGTAAGATGTAATTTCATAATATGCAAGAAAATACACATCAAAGACTTATCCATAATCTCAATTGTTTTCTTAATTTCACTCTGCTCCGATGACTACATGTTCGCGGTTTATTCGAATATTTGGCTACGGTACAGGTCAATCTGAATTTATATGTGAACTCTAGATCTGAACCCAAAAACCTAACAGTTTTCTTAAAAATCGGAAGATAAATATTTTGTAGAGCAGCCAGGTCCGCATGGACAGACCTACGCGAAATTCCCGCATCTGCCCGTCGGATATAACATCCTGTATCTCGAGAAACAATAGAGTTATCGTTCTGCCTACATTTCGTTCGCAGCATTGTATGTGCTAAAATCAACCATACGCAGAGTCTATGCAATGACATTTTTCCTCTGCAAACTCTTCAAAATTTTGCACAGTAGTTTACTTAATTCGACGTATCACGGAAAGTATAAGTAATAATGAATACAAAATCGGATCATTATCGAGCGAATATGTCACACTATAACACGTGAAAAAATTAAATTTTTTTCTTTGAATAATTTTCTAAAAATGGTTTGATAAGTATTGTTAAGCGCTAGAAAAGTTGTAGCGGTCGGTGTGTAAGCAGCCGCGGAATAGAATACGCCCAGCATGGCTGCCGCTGGCAGGCTGGCCGTACTTTCCCTATAGACAGCTTAACTCCCGTAGTATCGAAGACGTTGCACGAAATGTCTGCTGGCTGCATTTCTGTATCGAGCGCTCGTTTCCAAGTACCGCTAAGATTATACCCACCATCGCGGTTGAAGCTGTTCTCACACATTCTTATTTCTACTGCCTCTTTGATTACAGAGTCCCAGTATGTGGAAGCCTGGGACAAAATTTTTGTTTCGTCTAACAAAATTTTATGTTTGTTCGTGAGGCAGTGCTCAGAGACCGCTGATTTCCCCAGTTCTCTGTTTTTAATATGCCGCTGGTGTTCTGCACAGCGTTCGGAAACGGTACGAATGGACTGACCAATATAATTACTTCCGCGCTCACACGGTATGTTGTATATTGCAGGGATCCTAAGGCCGACGCTATCCTTAACAGGGTGCAGCATCTCCTTCATTTTCCTAGGTGGTCGAAAAATCGATCTTATACCTTGTCTCCCCAGAACTCTGCCTATTTTGTCCGATGTGGCTCCACAGAAAGGCAGGAACGCCGTCGGTTGCCCATCACTTGGATCTTCAGTATTATCTCGTTTCCGTTTCTTTGCAAACGCTGTCTTTATATAACGTTGTAATGTTTATATGATACTTAAGTAATAACAGTTCATTCTACCACTTCCAACATACTTAGCTTTTCAACATTACGATGTATGGGGGTTCTGCTCGCTGCAAATTTATTCTCCTGGGGCGTCGTGGTAGAAATAAATACTCGTAGGTACAATTTTTCACTTCTTTAATTTGCAATCAAAGTGCTTCTCCACCAAAACATTACAACTTCAAAACGTAAAAAATGGAATAGAACTGACAGTACTTCCATTTTCAAACAACAGACTGACATAGCTTCCAGAGCACTTGACAAACGACTAAAACTCGAACTCTCCCACGCAAGGCGGCAATAATAACCTTACATTATGCATTGTTCATAACAATTGAATATAGTAATTTACAATTAACAAACACACAAAGAAAACATTTCATGTACACAAGAATAATCACAATATAAAATGAAAACTATACATACAATAATTTTAAATGACACAATTCTTTTTGAATTGAAATCTCCGATCTTGCTGTTTGACAACAAAGTGCAATGTTAAATGTCAATTAATTTGTTAGTGAGTATATCATACATGTTCCTAACATAAATTGGACTATCAAATATCTTGGCCATTCTCAAAAAGGTTCAAAATCTCACGTCAGTCAATATATACAAAGGATCACAACATTGAAATTCCGACTATTACATAAATTAACACAATTAGCTGATCAACACATCTTGTTTATGAGCCTGACATATATACAATGCTATTTATTTTCATTTCTTTATGTTTTACAAAAGTTTTTACCCTTCGTCTGTCTATTTATTGAAATAATTTACAATGACAAAAGTATTGTTTATAGAAATGTCTGGAAACGTCTAAACGAATCTCTTAATTAATGAAATCTATCACTTGTTTTAATCACAGTATCACCGAGACACTGTCCTACACTGATTCCTAGGCTGGCTATTTCGTTTTCAACTAACTTCACACACAACATGTATCACTATTGAACCACACGATTCCGGGTCCGACGCAGACGGTATCGTAGGATGACATTGTGATGAGAGGACCAGGCAGACGGTATCGTACGATAACATTGAGATGAGAGGGCCAGCAGTATCGTCACAACGTGAACCATAGCCGTTCTTACGGAACACATACTTGAGATGATTAATTTCTGATTCCAAATGGTCCTCGTCAGAAACAGTTTTTGCTCTGTATATTAACGTGTTTAGAACTGCTCTCTTCTGAACTGGCTGGTGGAAACTCTGTGCGCTGAGATACAAATCCGTGTGCGTTTGTTTGCGGTATACAGAGTGGCCGAGATGCCCATCGGTTTTCCGTTGTATTAAAACATTTAGGAAAGGCAGCCTTCCTTCCTTCACCACCTCGACAGTAAACTGGATGCTACAGTGAATACCATT
This sequence comes from Locusta migratoria, assembly GCA_026315105.1. Lineage (NCBI taxonomy): Eukaryota > Metazoa > Arthropoda > Insecta > Orthoptera > Acrididae > Locusta > Locusta migratoria. The sequence continues at coordinate 662,266,558 of CM048746.1, forward strand.
CATGTGCTCTACGAAGCGCTCGAGTTCTTCCAACCCATGTGGCCTCACCATGGAAATGGCGAGTCGCAAGCTGTTGTCATGGTGAGCGTTGTGCTCATGGACGGGAGGTGCGGCCGTCTTATCGCGGCGTTCACTAAACAGGAATATCGTTGCACGGTTTGATGGAAAGGGGAAACGAATATTAGTTTCTGTAGGATGCACTTCCTTCTCATTTCTGGTACGTATTTCACGACATACCGTCCTGAAATTGGTTAGAGATGTGAAAGACATTCTGTACATCTACATCTATACTCCGCTAGCCACTTTACGCTGAACATTCAATCTCCCCTCACAGGTGATGGCAAACCCTGTAAATGTTTTGCTGCTTGCCATGGAGATATACCACAGACGCCAAATGAAGCAATCAACAGAAAACACGCTTGTAGACTATGTGATGTACGACGTGGTAGTTAAACTTCTAGACGAGCATGTAAATAACGCAGACATGTAGCTAGAAACGACTGAAAAACTCGATATTGCAGTATGTGAATCTACAGACGGCGAAGAAACGGAAGAAAGTTGCACATATGAAGGCTTTTCGAGTGATAGTGCCACGTAACATCATCAATTATCTCCGAAAGCAACACAAGGTACTATAATTACATTATCAGACAAGGAAAAAGTGGTGAAGTGTTGGTTGAACGAAAGTGGTAAGAAACGCCTACGTGTCAGTACTGTTCAAAATAGGTATCGCTTTGTCCGTTCTGACCGTGAACTGTATAGATGGAAAAAGGAAGTCGCTGGACGACGTAAGAGTGGACTGGAAATTGCGACGGATATAAATGCGCGACTTTTTGAACAATTTACCGATGCCAGACGACAGTCATTGAGTGTCAGCGACACAACTTGGCCTGACTGGGCGTTAGAGATTGCCAACGCGATAGGCGCTAAAGAATTTACAGCTTCTCAAAGTTGGATTAATCGCTTCAAAAGATCACATAAAATTGTGGCACGAAAAATAACAAAATTTGTTTCGAGAAACAGGGCGGAAAATGAAGTGACTCAAATGGAAATGATAGAAGCCTTTCTTACGACTGTAAAAAGTAAGCTCGCCAGTTTTAGTGAATCTTACGTTTACAATGCAAATCAGTCAGTTTTCCAAAAAGAAATGCGTGCGAAAAAGAACACTATCATTCAAAGGGGAAAAACATATTGAGGCAATTGCGCAGTCCACGACTGCACTCACCCTTTCACACACTATAATGCTCATAATTAGTCTTGATAGTTCATTTCTGCCTAAGCTATATGTGTGTGTCTGCGAGAACTAACTGGACGTTTTGGACCACGTGTCAAACAAACAATGTTCTACGCATATAAGTCTGGAAAAAGGGGAAATGATAATGTTACACTTTTCATGCGTCATGCTTTCCTTCCGTTCTGCGGGAACAAAGCTCTTCTCCTTCTAGATTCATGGTCAGGCCATAAAAGTTCTGATTCGTTAAAAGATGTTTTTCGAGCTCACCGTGACAAAGAAGTAGAGATACTTCAGATTCCATCCGGCACGACGAACGTAATTTAACGGTTAAATTTTTCCGTCAGTGGAAGACATTTTACAGAAAACTAACACAGAAAATTATTGTGTGCAAATCACTGCGGTTTCCCGTCTATCACCGTGACAATATTCTCAACTTGCAATCAGTCGTACATTATCAGTTTTCCTCCCCACGGTTTCAAAATGTAATTAAATATGCGTGACACGTCTCGAAATATATTGATATTAGGCCTGATTCCTTCCTAACACTGGCCGAGTTTTGCCTACGGACGTCTAACAACGTCTGTGATTCGCAGGGATGTCATATGTCGACTTTGCTTGTATGTTCTTGGTGTACAAAAATCCTATGTTTTGAACATTGTATCAATATTTCGCATTTTTGCGGTAATTACAAGAAATAAAAGTTTGACGTGTTCTAAACCGTATATGTATTTGTGTCTATTTCATAGCTATTTGGAAAGAATGTTGTAGATAACATATCAGCTACGTTTGTCAACGAATTTATTAATTACCGTAAGATCGCTTTCACTGGGCGAATCACCTGTCTCACTGCTGTGGCAGGAGAGCGGCGTGTAGCTAACGCCACCTTGTCCCTAGATGGCGTCAGTATAACGTAGCGAGAGAGGTCAGGGTTGTACAACAGGAAGTTATAAGCGCGGAAACCATGCGACAATAATGTCATACTTCATAAACGATTTTACAGACTTCCAGGTCATGTCAGCAGCTAACAGTCTGCATAGAGATTTCCTTCAATGTTAACTCACAGTGGTAAAAATAGCAACACAGGTTTCGACATGACAAGTCTGACCATTCACTTGTTAGTCGCAACTAAACGAGCGGGGTGCACCTCTTGAAGGTGCTGACCATAATGAAGCAAAGATTTACGCAAAAATAGGCGTGTCCGTATAAAAGAAATTACAGAATCTTTTACTGCAGTTAGATCCGGCGTATAAAGTCTAGAGAAGTAGAGTGTTGTTCTTGGTGTCTACAGATGATAAATATAGATGAGCCCACACAAGTTCATCTACCTGGTATTTCATCTCTAAAAATATGAATTATATAATAACCATGTATGACCTTCGAAGAACGAATTTTTGGATTGTAATACTTAAGCTGAAAAACTAAATCACTGGAAGCCACTTTTTGTACTGTACTTACAGCAGGTAGTACAGGTATCAAAAACGGGTCACGTAGATTACTAGAGTATATCAGAAAACTGGCAATCATTCTACGCTATTTAAGTTCCCTTAAAGCCTTACAAACAATCTAAAAATTCTTAACACATCTACACACGCCATGACGCGATCATAGGGACGTAGGTGGGTGAATTTATATTTTCCATTGGTAAACAAGACTGCGTATTGTTAGTAAGTTTCATTGAGCTGTGCTACACGTTGATCCGTTTTGGAAATAAAAAACACAAGGCTTCCAGCCACTAGCTAAAATGCTACAGAAATATCAGGGCACTGAGTCTTGTCGTTAGGAAGATTACATTACACTGGGGTTATTGAAACGGTAGTCAGTAGCTGTTTATTTGCTATTATGATGGGAGAATCTTCGTTATCATCCTGGATAACGTATTCGTCACCAGCTGTGCAACAGCTTCTAACTACAAAGGTATACCGGTATGTTACAACATTTCATTGTGGACAATTGAGCTTAGCTTTTAATTTTTAGAGAACCAGCAGGTCAATCGTAAAATCTTTATTGTTTAACTCTGCGTAAGACTATATAAGAAACTTTTATATTAGGCTTCAATAATTGTTTTTAGTTATTTTATAGAAGACAAGAGCCAAGATCGCTTTTTATTTATTATTAAGATTACTGTTTTCTGTAGTTTAACCGCCATCTTTCGGATCTTAGATTTCATTCTTCAGAATTTACTCGCCAACTTAGTTGCTGGCTTGTCAACACATACATAAAACATGAACATCAACATCCTGTACTAAGGTGTGATCACTATGTTAAAAACAATCATTAATTTAGTGACAACAGCTTAGTACAGGATGTTGATGTTCATGTTTTATGTGTATGTTGAGAAGCCAACAATTAATTTGGCGAGTAAATTCTGAAGAATGAAATCTAAGATCCGAAGATGGCGGTTAAACGGCCGAAACCGGTGATCTTAACAAAAAAAATAAAAAGCTATCTTGGCTATTGTCTTCAATAAATTGATTAAAAGATCGTCCCCAAACAGGACAAACCTTTATGTTTTAATTTATGTTTATACTATGAATTAACGGTGTTTTGGATGTCTTCGCTAGGAATTTCTCTTTTCATAACTGCCTATCATGAAACATGTTATTCTTATGTCTTCAAAAAGCCTTATTTTCAATGCTGTGACTTTAAATAATCCTCAGGAAGACCTGAGAATAACTGAATCCAATCTAGAGAAATATCAAGTGAAATAAATCTAGTTGGCGACACGAACACCTGTGGTGTTCAAGAGTTTCGATTCCCGCTTGATACTCTGTATCTTGTGAAACAGTTCAGACATACAATAGTTTCATGCACTTTCCAGCCACCTGGAACTTTCAATTGACGTCCACCTACACTTGTTCCTGTGGCACTGTCAGCCACTTACGTTGGAAGCTTCACAGGACGAGAAACCACATTAAGTAAGATATTTACCAAATAAAATTTTAGTCATCATCATCATTAGAGACTGATTATGCCTTTCAGCGTTCAGTCTGGAGCATAGTACCTCTAATAAAATTCCTCCATGCTAGCATTGATGCCTCGTCTGATGTTATGCCTTTTACTTCAAAATCATTATGCACCGAATCTAAGTACTTTCTTCTTGGTCTACCTCGACTCCTCTTACCCCCCGCTGCCGAGCTCATGTGTCTCTTAGGTAACCTTGATTCTCCCATGCGTGTAACATGACCCCACCATCTTAGTCTGTTCGCTCTAACTGCTTCATCTATGGTGTTCATTCCCAGATTTTCTTTGATTTCCTCATTACGGACACCCTCCTGCAATTGTTCCCATCTATTAGTACCTGCAATCATTCAGAATGATTCAATCTTGCCACTTTCATATCTGTAACCTCTACCTTATGAATAAGGTAACCTGTATCCACCCAACATTCACTCCCATACAACAAAGTTGGTCGAAAGATAGAGCGGTGCACTGCTAACTTAGTCTTGGTACTTACTTCCTTCTTCCAGAAGAGAGTACATCTTAGCTGAGCACTCACTGCATTGGCTTTGCTGCACCTCGATTCCAGTTCTTTCGCTATGTTGCCATCCTGTGAGAAAATACATCCCAGGTACTTGAAACTGTCTTGCTCTTCTAACTTTGTTCCTCCTACTTGGCACTCAGTCTGTTTAAATCTCTTTCCCACAGACATGACTTTCGTTTTGGAGATGCTGATCTTCATATCATAATCTTTGCACCTCTGATCGAGCTCTGAAATATTAGTTTGCAAACTTTCAATTGAATCTGCCATTACAACTAAGTCACCGGCATATGCGAGATTGCTTACATTGTTTTGACCTATTTTAATCTCGCCCTGCCAGTCTACTGTTTTTAACATATGATCCACGTATAGTATGTTAAAAACAGTAGACTGGCAGGGCGGGATTAAAATAGGTCAAAACAATGTAAGCAATCTCGCATGTGCGGATGACTTAGTTGTAATGGCCGATTCGATTGAAGGGTTGCAAACTAATATTTTAGAGTTCGATCAGAGTTCTTATTAAGAATTCAGTAAAAAGCAGATTTCGTATTAAAACTTTAGAAACACTGTTAAAAACTTACTTTTGTGAATGAGACCTGCCAAATACAAATAGTTAGTTTCGTATGATACATATAACGAAACGCCATTGTCGGTAAGTTTACTCTGCGAAATTATTGATGCTGGTGAAATGTGTGCTGTATCTACACATACCGTTTTCAAACAACGATATTTTAAGGCCCACAGAAAATTTGTCACACAGAACATCACGGTAACTTTTTTGTCATCCAACTTTTCTAATCTTTAGACCCCCTCTGTGGTGACGCTCGTGTTTTCGACTACAAATAAATATCCTAACTGTGAACTTTCCGACTGACATACAAATACGATCATCCCTTCACGTTTTGTCAAGATCTATATTCCTTTTCTTTCTTTTTGAAGAGATAGGCCAATGGAATCTTTTTTAATTTTAAAAAATAACATATGATCGTTCAGCAGTTGGTTTTGATCTTCAGATGATTTTACTAGACGGTAAATGACGGCGTTATCTGCAAACAACCTAAGAGAGCTACTTAGATTTTCCCCTAAATCGTTTATGTAAATAAGGAACAGCAGAGGCCCAATAACACTACCCTGTGGAACGCCCGATATCACCTGTGTTTTAGTCGATGTCTTACCATCGATTACTATGAACAGTATCCTCTCTGACAGACAGTCCCCTACCCAGTCGCTAATTTTGGGCAATATACCATAACCACGTAATTTGATCAAACGCCGTTTGTGAGGCACGGTGTCAAAAGCTTTCTGGAAATCAAGAAATACGGAATCGATTTGCGAACGCTTGTCTATAACACCCATCACTTCGTGTGAGTAAAGTAGCACTTCTTTTTATTTATTATATACCATACTCTGTCGTCGGTCATTTCGAAACCAAACCGAAGTAAACTCTTGGCGTAGGCGAGTTTGCAGTCCACGTAGAAACGGTTGGGAGGCAGTATTTTTCTTACCGCCGTTGGCTGCATCCCTTTTATGGCGAGGTGGAAAGTCTTCTTACGGTTTCTTCCGCAGCCTGCCCAGACCACACATCTGCAGTCCTGGGATTTCCCAGATCTGGACCAGTGCAAAAGCTTTCCGTCTGCGGTCAGCTGCGGTATCCCTTCAGAACAACAAGAAAGTCTAATGATGGAGGGGCGGAAATGCCATCCAAAGTGAGACACGTCGAATTCTTCGCGCTCTCCTTATTTCTAAGAGGATGCTGAGTAATATTTAGCGTTTTTGTTACTTCTGGTTCATTTTGTGTCTTCTTCATTTGTAGCAGAACGCTTCGAAGATGCACCAGCTCCACTAAAGAGACTGGCTACATCACACTTGTGCGTCCTCTCCTGGAGTACTGTTGCCCCTTGTGGGACCCTCACCAGGTGGGATTGACGGAAGACATTGAGAAGGTTCAGAGAAGGGCAGCTCGTTTTGTTCTATCACGTTACGTGGGGGGGGGAAGCATCACAAAAATGTTGCTCGAATTGTGGTGGAAATCATTAAAAGAAAGACGTTATTCATTGCGGCGTGATCTGTTTGCGAAGTTTCAATCACCGACTTTTAGTTCTGAATGTGAAAATATTTTGCTAGCACCCACCTACTTAGGGAGACATGACCATCCCAATAAAATAAGAGAAATCAGATCGGAAACGGAACGATTTAGGTGTTCTTTCTTCCCGCGCGCTATTAGAGAATGGAACGGTAGAGAAAAGTTATGAAAGTGGTTAATGAACCCTCTGCCAGGCACTTGAATGTGATTTGCAAAGTATCTATGTAGATGTAGATTTCCATAACATCTTCTATGTCTTGTCAAAAATTTAATGTCGCGTAACATTGTCAGTTATCTGTTGAGCCATACCTTAGGCCTTTTATATCTGTCTCTGCTTTTATCAAAGACGTTGTAAAAATAACTAGACTCCCTGACGGCGCTGCTGTCGCGGGATAATTTGAACCTTCGCCCGGCCGCCATGGTAGTGGCAAGGGTCACATGAATACGAGTGTTGTTAGCAGGTAAATCGTGTATTAAATAGCTACTGCGGGATATATACACAATTGATAGTCACGACTGTACTGTTTAACTATTGCGGTGTACATGAAGCACGATGGTGAAGAGCTGCTCAGCGTTTAAATATATAAATCTATTTAAGAAAGGAATGAAAAGATCGAATACTGTCTTTCCATTTATATTTCTCAGGAATACAAGTAGCCCTACTAGTAGTGTTCAGAGATAGTTACTCTTGCTTAACAGACTATTAGTCAAGACAATATAGGATTGAATGAAATAAATAAAAGGCTTTTACAATACTGGTAGCTCTTAAAAAGGAGCTACTTTAGGCAGTACTGGTGGACAGGAAGTTCAAAAAGATTCATTTTATGATTGTGTAAAATAACAATTGGAATCACGAAATGAGTTGCCTCACTGCAGTTCGAATTTTTGTTTATGAAATTAATATTAGCAACTTGTAACGCAGAATTCAAAGGTAATCTGTTTTACATATAGGTATAACAACTGAAAGGGGTTTGCAGGTCTGTATATAGTTCCATATACTAGTGGCACATAGCTACAGTGGATGCACATTGTGAAGTTCATCTCTGTGACGATAGTTGCTGACTTTTGAGCAGTTAACTCTACTATAAGGTATTTTGCTTAAAGCATTAAAAATGCTAATTTTCTTGCTAGATATTTTAATGCTAATGTTGGATGCCTTAATTTTTTTAAAAACATTATGGCATACTTCGTGTACTTAAAGGAATGCAGCTGATTGCTGTATTCACAACGTAAGAAGCTATTTTTCAGTTATGTATCTGATGGCAAATTTCACTTCCACAATTAATTTTTAACATTAGCTGTTTCACTCAGCCCTTTTTGATATTTTGATGCTATGAAATATCTAAATATTCGAGAATACAGCATTAAAGCAAAGACGTAAAGTGTGAAACTCTTACGAAATTAATATTTGTACAAAAGTTTCACAATCGTAAAATATACTGAGAAAGTGCCAAAAAATCGTGTCTAACGATAAATTCCGTTCATATGCTGCACTTAGAACGCAAATATACTACAGGTTATAATTCGGTTTCGTAAGGAAGAGGAAACGCTGTTGGCCAATTTCTACACCGTATATGTAATAAATTTAAACACAAACGATAGTTGCTGTATATTCAAGGTGTGTGAAGCTGTTTTGTAGATATATATTTCCATTCCACTCCCATGAACCACAGACATTGCCGAGGTGGGGTGGCTTGCGTGCCTCAACGATACAGATAGCCGTACCGTAGGTGCAACCATAGCGGAGGGGTATCTGTGGAGAGGCCAGACAAACGTGTGGTTCCTGAAGAGGGGCAGCAGCCTTTTCAGTAGTTATAGGGGCAACAGTCTGGATGATTGACTGAGATGGCCTTGTAACATCAGCTAATGTGGCTTTGCCACACAGTTACTGCAAACGGCTGAAAGCAAGGGGAAACTACAGCCGTTACCTTTCCCGAGGACATGCAGCTCTACTGTATGAACATATGATGATGGCATCCTCTCGGGTAAAATATTCCGGAGGTAAAATAGTCCCCCATTCGGATCTCCGGGCGGGGACTACTCAGGAGGATGTGATCATCAGGAAAGACAATACTGGCATTCTACGGGTCGGAGCGTGGAATGCTAGATCCCTTAATCGAGTAGGAAAATTCGAGAATTTAAAAAGGGAAATGGATAGGTTGAAGTTAGATATAGTGGGGATTAGTGCAGTTCGGTGGCAGGATGAACAGGATTTCTGGTCAGGTGAGTACAGGATTATAAATACAAAATCAATTGGGGGTATCACAGGAGTAGGACTGATAATGAATAAGAAAATAGGAATGCGGGTAAACTACTATGACCAGCACAGTGATCGCATTATCATTGTCAAGATAGATACGAAGCCAACACCGACCACAGTAGTACAGGTTTATATGCCAACTAGCTCTGCCTATGATGAGGAAATCGAAGAAATATATGAGGAGCTAAAGAAAATTATTCAGACAATTAAGGGAAAGGAAAACTTAATTGTTATGGGAGACTGGAATTCGGTAGTAGGACAAGGAAGGGAAGGGAGGATAGTAGATGAATATGGTCTGGGCAAAAGGAATGAAAGAGGAAGCCGCCTGGTAGAATTTTGCACAGAACATAATTTAGTTATAACAAACACCTGGTTCAAGAATCACAAAAGAAGGTTGTATACGTGGAAGAGACCAGGAGACACCGGAAGATACCAGATAGATTTTATAATGGTAAGACATAGATTTCGAAACCAGGTTCTACAGTGTAAGACATACACAGGGGCAGATATAGACTCTGACCATAACTTGTTGGTTATGAACTGTAGGCTGAAACTAAAGAAACTACAAAAAGGTAGGAAAATAAGGAGATGGGACCTGGATAAATTGAAGGAACCTGAGGTTCTTAAGAATTTCAGAGGGAGCTTTAGGCAACAATTGACAGAAACAGGGGAAAATAAAACAGTAGAGGAAGAATGGGTAAAACTGAGAGATGAAATAGTGAAGGTAGCAGAGGACAAAATAGGTAGGAAGGCAAGACCTACAAAAAATCCTTGGATATCACAGGAGATACTAAATTTAATCGATGAAAGGAGAAAATATAAAAATGCAGTAAATGAAAATTTGACAGAGCCCTGAAAGACCTAAGTCGAAACAAGGCCCCTGGAGTAGATGATATTCCCTCAGAGCTACTGAAGTCTCTGGGAGAACCAGCCATGACAAAATTGTTTCACCTGGTGTGTAAGATGTATGAGACAGGTGAAGTACCCCCAGACTTTAAGAAAAATGTTATAATCCCCATCCCTAAGAAAGTAGGTGCAGACAGGTGTGAAAACTACAGAACCATCAGTTTAATAAGTCACGGTTGCAAAATATTAACGCGAATTCTATGCAGAAGGATGGCAAAGCTGGTAGAAGCCGACCTCGGGGAAGATCAGTTTGGGTTCAGGAGAAAGGTAGGAACGCCGGAGGCAATACTCACTTTACGGCTTATCCTAGAAGATAGATTAAGAAAAGGCAAACCTACATTTCTAGCTTTTGTAGATTTGGAGAAGGCTTTTGACAATGTTGATTGGAGTAAACTCTTTCAAGTTCTGAAGCAAGCAGGAGTAAAATATAGGGAACGTAAGGTTATTTACAACTTGTACAAAAACCAGACAGCGGTTGTCAGAGTTGAAGGGCATGAAAGGTATGCAGTGGTTGGAAAGGGAGTAAGACAGGGTTGTAGTCTTTCTCCATTGTTGTTCAATTTGTACATTGAGCAAGCTATAAAGGAAAGCAAGGAGAAATTTGGTGAACGAATTAAAGTTCAGGGGGAAGAATTAAAAACATTGCGTTTTGCCGACGACATAGTAATTCTGTCAGATACAGCAAAGGACCTGGAAGAGCAATTGAACGGAATGGACTGTGTGCTGAAAGGTGCATATAAGATGAACGTTAACAAAAGCAAAACTAGGGTAATGGAGTGCAGTGTAAGAAAATCAAGTGATGCTGAAGGAATTAGATTGGGAAACGAAGCAATAAAGGAGGTAGATGAGTTTTGTTACTTGGGCAGTAAAATAACAAATGATGGTCGCAGTACAGAGGATATAAAATGCAGAATGGCAATGGCTAGAAAAGCGTTCTTGAGAAGGAGAAATTTGCTAACATCGAATATTGATTTAAACCTAAGGAAGTCCTTTCTTAAGGCTTTTGTATGGAGTGTTGCTTTGTATGGGAGTGAGACATGGACGATAAACAGTGCGGACAAGAATAGGATTGAGGCTTTTGAAATATGGTGCTACAGAAGAATGCTGAAGATTAGGTGGGTGGATCGCGTAACTAATGAGGAGGTACTGAATTGTGGAGAAAAGGAATTTCTGGCATACCTTGACTAAAAGAAGGGATAGATTGGTAGGACACATTCTTAGACATCAAGGAATTGTGCATTTAGCGTTGGAGGGAAGTGTATGGGGGAAAAATCGCAGAGGAAGACCAAGAGATGGATACAGTAAGCAGATTCAGACCGATGTGGGTTGTCGCTCTTATGTGGAGATGAAGAGGCTTGCTCAGGATAGGGACTGATGGCCACAACAACAAAATATTTCAATTAGAAGTAGTTTTCGCGACTTAACTTTAATGAATACTCTCTCTAATCAAAAGAATCTTACGCACATAAAGTTGGCGCGGAAGCTTGCCACCACAATGGCCGCCGAGGCGCTCTTCAATTTGTCCTCTGTTTGCAGTCGGCCGCTTACGCGATTGTGGGGGCTTGGTTTTTATGCGGAGCTCCCGTGCATCCGATGAGCGGATTTGTATTCTTTCTTCCTGCAGGCTTCATCCTGTAGATTCAATCAGCTGTACGAATTCTGGTTCATCTGTCTCTTCTTGTAGGTGCTTATGGGAGGGATTGTGAGTGAACGTGGAGTATTTGTCGGAGGTTCGACACGTCAATAATTGGGCATTAATAAATAACTTTCACTTAGAAAACCCTTCCATATTTAATTACATTAGCTTTCCTGTTTTCAGATAAATACATTTGTAACAGTTTTTTTTGTTATCGAATGATAAATAATAAAAAAGGTACTTTTAGGAACAGTTCATAAGTATAATTTATTTATTTATACGAATTTACCATCTAAGGACTGCGTTACAAATTTTATTTCATATTCAATTTCTTCTTTCTCTTCTCTAAGGCTGCTCTTCTGCCTGCTGCCATTTTAGCCAGATGTTCAGCTGTCAGTTTCCTGTTGGTCTTCTTTCTTGGAGCCTCCTGAAAAACCTCCATTCAGTTACTGCCTTTCTGTACCTGCTCCTATTCATCGCGTCCATTTCTGTGAGTCCAAGTTTCACGAGGTCTTTCTTTACTCCTTGCAACCAACAGTTGGGTGTTTTCCTCTGTTGAAGATTTTCTTCGTTAATCTGCTGTCATCCATTATCACCAGATGACCGAAGAACATAAGCTTTCTCTTTCTCATTTCCGTCGTAACTGGTTTAATAAATTGATAGACCTTCTCATTGCTCATCTTTACCCATGTTTCGCCAGTTTTTTGTGTCCACCAAGAAGCTTCCTCAGAATTACCCTTTCCTTCCTCTCGAGCTCATCTGTTAGTCCTTTGTTCTTGAGGGAGAGTGTTTCTGCTGCATACTGCACTTCGGTTCTTGTCACTGTCTTGTAGTGTAATAACTTCGCATTCCGAGATAAGCATTTTTTTTTGTACAGCTTCATTGTTAAAATTCGCGCCCTCCGGAGTTAGCTACCCGAAGTTTGACACCTAATTGGCTTGCCAGCGGACTTGAGCGAAATAAAACAGCTCTCGCGGACCAAACACGAACCCTCTGGATTAACACTCCAGTTGTATCTCGAGCAATCCTCGGAAAGCTCCACCACTCCAACCTTAAAAATAACGATAATTATTTAAATAAAAATGAAGTTTTAGTAAGTTAACGGAGTAACAAATGTAAAATAATTTCTCTTGACCCCATACAGATTCCTAATGAAATACACATCATTCTGAAGACGGGAGTATGAATTTTTTTACAGTCACGAATATAGTTCTAAGATTTCTGAAGTAAAACATGCTGCATTAAATATCAGGGTAGTTGGGAAATAAGTTCCATTTCGATATTCCTCTACGTTTACTCGTCAACACATCTTCCGGAAGACGAAAACCGAATTTCGTAAACCGTTTTTCGCTAGCCCAGTCAAATATGGCGGCTGCGAAATTCAGAACAGTAGTTCCAGTTTTTGATTTAGTCTTAACAATCGCTGTTTCTCTCTTCTTAAGTAGACAGATTCATTCTCAGTCTGATACTTGTACTTCTCTTTTACTGCAGAAAATGTCACTCAGTCAATGTGAGCCAAAAATGCTTAGCAAGAAGACGCAACCTCACAAGAACGGTTCAAAAATGGTTACTTTTACATGGGCCCAAAAATCGATAGTGCAAGTGGAAAACCGATTTATAAAATCGAATTTCCAGAATCCATTTTGAAGTGTTCACATCACCAAAAGAAAAGCGGAATTCTGGTATCGGTTTATGAAATCCGGTTTTGGCCACCCATTAAAGAGTGTGACTGCTAAGTTCGTGGTTCTACTCAAGTGCACTAGCATCTCTGGTTCAAGCAAAACGAAATAATGCCATTTCGAGCTCGCTCTGTGTTTGTGAGTCGATTGTTGTGATGATTTATAACAGCAACGTTGATGGCAACTCCCGCCGCGAGTGGACTCAGATCTGTGATTGGTTTTACCAAGCAACAATGATCGACAAAACCGCGAAGTTCATGGAGAAAGTGCAATGTTTGCTTCAGTGGTGGGAATATGGGTCAGACATCATAAGGAAGTTCGTGATCACGTGCATTACGAACAAAAAACTAGACGTCAATCTGTGGTTTCTGATGAACAGGTTAGTGCAGTCGAATAAATTATTAAGGAAAATCGTTGATGCGAATGATACAAAACAATTCCTCCAGAGCTGTTGCTGGACCGTTTTTGTCCATCCTTCCTTGAGTTCCGATCACACTCTCACCGATTTTCAACTGTTTCGTCATCTGTAGTCATTCTTTGATGGGATATGCTTCAACAACGATGAAGAGTAAACGAATACGTTACAACAATGATAACCCAAACGGCAACATTGTTCCACCATGTCCATTGCTGAGGTGCTATTCCGCTGCATGGAGAGCCTTGGCAGTGGCAATTATCTTTGGAACAAAGAAGCTGAATTAAAATTTGTGTTGTGGATGGAAATCGTACATAGAATATTCCGAGGCGCCTTAATCGTTAGTGGTGTGGTAGTCTAACGGTTAAGACGTGTGCCTAGTAAGCATGGAGGTCCGGGTTCGATTCTCGGCCGCACCACAAATTTTAATTCAATGCTTCAGATCTATCAATAATGATTACATAAATGTCTGGAAAATTGCAGGGGCTACGTTGAAACGTACTGTAAGAGGTCATGATTTTTGTGAAGTAAATAGTTTTCTTTACTGTTCTCGACTCCTTTCTCATTTCTATAAGGAACCTAGTTTCCAACCCACCTCGTAGATAAGGAACATAGGTGAAATTACTCATGCTTCAAATACGTATTGCACGTGCCCTACGTTTCTTGTTACAATTGTTACAAGCAGTTTCATTTCTATTAAAAACTCACAAATTTATGAACTTTATGTTTTGATTTAGGTTACGGATTAGGCCAGAAGAAAATTATTTTAGACCTTTGATGCGATATAGAAACGTGTTGTATTAAAGTTTTTAAATACCTGTTTCCTGCTTTTCAAACATCTTGATGAGTTTTCAGAGAATATATGTCATAATTTTTTGATTCAAAATGTTCACATATTTGTTAAGCTTACGGGACTTAACTACGGGGTCATCAGTCCCTAAACTTACAAACTACTTATAAACTAACTTATCTAAAGATAACACAAACATCCATGCCCGAGGGAGGATTTGAACTCCCGACGGGCAACGGCCTCGCGCATCGGAGCATAGCACCTCAATGCGCTCGGCCACTGCGCCGCGGGTTTTAGATTCCTTTGAGTTTCTTGTCGCTGGAGTCAACTAACATATTGCTTCCTTCTAAGTATATGTCGTGAAGCGACTGTGAAGGTTGAAAGACCACCGTTAATTGTAAAATTAACTCTAGCTGAAGCTATAAGCTAGCCGATATCAGATAGAGGCTCACAAGTAGCTGTTCTTCTTGCATATCTTTCGAGACTGTTACAGGGGAAAGGGAAAAAGCAGTTGAACACAGTGTATCCTCCACCACACACCATACAACAAACTGAGTCACTAGTGCATTATCATCAAGTTCTGGACTTTGCCAAAAGTTTCAATTATCCAGCATGTCGGCAAGTGACAGTGGGAAATTATACATTTCCACGGGCCACAAGGAAAGAGTATTTCGCTGTTATCAGGTTGTGAAATATTTTGAAAGTTTCAAGTATGTAGCTCAAGGCTTTCCATGGGGGCAACCTTGTAACACATACTGTTTCACGAGACATTTTTAATATTATCACTTAGCAATGTCGCAGGACGTAGACAGTTGATTAAAGAACACTGGTTTACAGTCTGAAATGATGTGTTATGCACATGTCACACAGGTGCAAGAACACAGAACGAAGTTACTCCGGCCAAAGGATTACGCAGTATATAATTACACTGACAGAAACTGTTGTTGTTGTGGTCTTCAGTCCAGAGGCTGGTTTGATGCAGCTCTCCACAATACCCTATCCTGAGCAAGCCTCTTCATCTCCACATAAGAACGGCAACCTCCATCTGTCTAAATCTGCTTACTGACCATCTCTTGGACTTCCTCTGCGGTTTTTACCCCACACACTTCCCTCCAACGCTAAATTCACAATTCCCTGATGTCTAAGGATGTGCCCTAGCAGTCTATCCCTTCTTTTAGTCAAGGTATGCCAACAATTCCTTTTCTCCCCAATTCTGTTCAGTACCTCCTCATTAGTTGCGCGATCCACCCACATAATCTTCAGCATTCTTCTGTAGCACCACATTTCAAAAGCCTCAATCCTCTTCCTGTCTGCACTGTTTATCGTCCATGTTTGACTCCCATACAAGGCAACACTCCATACAAATGCCTTCAGAAAGGACTTCCTTAGACTTAAATCAATATTCGATGTTAACAAATTTCTCTTTTTCAAGAACGCTTTTCTACCCATTGCCATTCTGCATTTTATATCCTCTGTACTGCGACCATCATTTGTTATTTTACTGCCCAAGTAACAAAACTCATCATCTCCTTTATTGCTTCGTTACCTAATCTAATTCCTTCAGCACCACCTGATTTTCTTAGACTGCACTCCATTACCCTAGTTTTGCTCTTGTTAATGTTCATCTTATATGCACCTTTCAGCACACAGTCCATTCCGTTCAATTGCTCTTCCAGGTCCTTTGCTGTCTCTGACAGAATTACTATGTCGTCGGCAAAACGCAATGTTTTTAATTCTTCCCCCTGAACTTTAATTCGTTCACCAAATTTCTCCTTGCTTTCCTTTATAGCTTGCTCAATGTACAAATTGAACAACAATGGAGAAAGACTACAACCCTGTCTTACTCCCTTTCCAACCACTGCATCCCTTTCATGCCCTTCAACTCTGACAACCGCTGTCTGGTTTTTGTACAAGTTGTAAATAACCTTACGTTCCCTATATTTTACTCCTGCTTGCTTCAGAACTTGAAAGAGTTTATTCCAATCAACATTTTCAAAAGCCTTCTCAAAATCTACAGAAGCTAGAAATGTAGATTTGCCTTTTCTTAATCTATCTTCTAGGATAAGCCGTAAAGTGAGTATTGCCTCCCGCGTTCCTACATTTCTCCTGAACCCAAACTAATCTTCCCCGAGGTCGGCTTCTACCAGAAACTACTGGAACATAATTCCTCAATACATCTACGAGGTATTAAAAGGTAAAGCAGTCAACAATCTGAAAATTGGTTTGAACACCACAGTCCTTCATTAGGCATTTCCTGTTTGGAGGTGGTATGGGGGTATTATGACTGTATATTCCAGTTGCAATGTACAGGCATGGTGGATCTTGAAACCAGGAGCCTTACTGTCAGTTGTCAACACCCAATACACTACACCACACTATTGCTGCCATCAGTACTTTATCTGTGACATTATTGATACCGTATTACGACAAGTTACAAACAGAATAAATAGAAACGTCACAGAAAAGTGTACAATAACCCACTATCACCACTTGTGGACTGTTGTTTAACTTGATCTGGTGTTAGAAAAGTTAGCCGGTTAAATTCTTCACCGTTTCCGGGGTACGCCCGACTGTGTCCTTATCTTCAGCTCTCAGGCTCACAATCTACTAGGAGTCTCGTTCTTTGTACCCCGGCTTCTTCTTTGTATGTGTGAACGAGACTATGCGCATTGTTACAGGCTGTCTCAGACCCACACCAACAGGTAATATGTACCTCCTTGCTGGAATTGCCCCACCCGGGATCAGAAGGCAGGTAGCAGCAGACGCTGAAAGAACAAAGAAACAGGAAGCTTATCTACACTCAATGAATGGGCACGTCACTCAGTACCTGAGGCTTAAGCCTAGAAACAGCTTCATTATAAGAACCAAGATCCTTGACGATTCGCAAGGGAAGAATGAACAAACCGGACTGCCAATAACGCCAAAAGAGGAAATGGCACCTGGAAACAACCTTCCTCATACAGTCTGGAGAACACTAAACAGGCTGAGGGCTGGTGTACCCAGACGTAGAACTAATCTGCGCAGGTGGGGCCTGCTGACTAACGATGACGATGCTCTTTGTGAATGCCGAGAGGTTCAGGACGAGGCACGTCTGCTTATGTGACGACTACTACCGCAGCCCTGCAGTTTCAGTGACCTGCTACAAGCCAATGACGTAGCCGTGGCGATGGCTAACTACAGGAAAAACTAAATCTGATCTAGACACGGAAATGAATGAATGAATGACAACCCCTTCATTACTATACTTCGATACTCATTTTCCTTTCATTATATTAATAGTAACAGTTAAGTTGCATTTTTTATTTATTTTCAATTCGTGATGCAGGTCAATGTTATGATGTTATTCACAATAGGGACAGAGAGGTCAGTGAACACACAAATGATATCAGTAAAGTGTTTCGCCGCGGTGGAGTAGCCGAGCGGACTAAAGTGCCTCGCTGCGGAACGCGCGGTTGCTCGCCGTGGGTTTAGAGTCCTCCCTGGGGCATGGGTGTGTGTGTTGTCCTTAGGTTAGTTTACCTAGGTTTAAGTAATTTGTACGCTACGGACTGATGACCACGCAGTTTGGTCCGATAGAATTACAAACATTTGAACATTTAGTAAAGTGTTTCATTTACAAGAAAATCAAGGAGCCATGCTGCAAGCTCCCATAGGTCTTTCCTTGTGTGTTTGCATGAGAGTGCCTGAGACATCGTGAAACAAGATGGAACCAGAGTAAGAGAGATAGTTAGTCTGGAGTAGGCTTACCAACAAAGAGGTTTCCAGTCGGGTCAGAGAGTGATAGCTACCCGCGTGCAAATCTAAGGCAGTACGGTGTAAACTAAGTCTTGATATATTATCTTAATATATATAAAAATTGAAATGTTTGTGCCCATATTTCACTCTGCAACCACAACTAAACATCGCACACGAATAGTGTTTGTATGCGGTAGTAGGTATCAGTCTCCCATTGTGCGCAATGGTGGTAGAGGGATGCTAACGTTAAAGGGGTGGAAGATACGGGTGTTGAAAGTTACCGACTTATATAATATTCAAAGTGCGTGTGCCAATATTTTGTTCTTCAGCAAAAACTACACAATGGGGACGAAGGACCTCTCTACGTTGTTGTAGTACGAAGTCTCCCATTGTACACCATAACGGTTCCGTGTCGATAGCTATAAGACGGTCAAAGATAAAGCTTACAGAAAATTCGGACTGAAGACCAGCGATGACTTTTGACACTATAATAGCAAAGAGGTTATATACAGCGAAACGTGAAGCACATTCTTCAGTTGTTTTTCTGCAACAAGTGTACGAATACAGAAAAATAAGTGCATATTGTAGGTTGAAAAGTAAAATTACCAAGTAAGACGCCAAAGCGTAAGAAAGAAATTTCGCTTTATCTATCCGTTTCTAAAAGACAGAAAACGGTTCTGAAAAGTGAATCTACAGACGATAGAAACTTGAAATTTGTAGACGTTGTTTATCTTACACTGTAGGCATCAGCTATTTTTAGATATTTCCATCCCTAAGGGGGTGAAATAGGTAATGAACGGTTTTTTTAATACACATTGCTATTAAGGCAATTTTGAAGCAAGAAATACAAAACTTCGAATTTAGAATTTTTATTGGAATTTTAAAAACACGTGTTTCGATAGTTTTGGATGTTCAAGCATTAAATGGGTGAAATAAGGGAAAAATCTTTCAAGAGTACCATCAAGACTATTTTGATGTTATAAATGCGAAAATTTCGATTTGGAACCATGGTTAGAATTTTAAAAAATGTGTTTCGGGATGTTTTTAATTCTGACTTTAATGGTGCAATAGGGGGTGGCAAGTTGTGTCAAAATAATTGATTACGAAATCTATGAAAATTTATATTTAGAAGTAGAAAAAACCAATGCAGACCATCCAGTCTACGCGTGCGAAGAGGCGGAAATTAAGCGATCTACATCTACATGGGATACTCTGCAAATCACATTTAAGTGCATGGCAGAGGGTTCATCGAACCACAATTATACTATTTATCTCCCATTCCATTCTAGAATAGCGCGTGGGAAGAAAGAACGCCTGAATCTTTCCGTTCGAGCTCTGATTTCTCGTATTTTATTCTGATGATCAAATCTACCTACGCAAGTGGGAGTCAACAATATATTTTCGCATTCGGAGGAGAATGTTGGCGATTGGAGTTTCGCAAGTAGCCCACGCCTCGGCGATAAGCGCCGTTGTTGTAATGATTCCCATCCCAGATCCTGTATCATTTCCGTAAAGCTGTCACCCCTGTATCGTGACAATACGAAACGAGCTTCCCTTCTTTGGACTCTTTCGATGTCCTCCGTCAAGCCCACCTGATAAGGGTCCCACACTGGGCAGCAATAGGGCCTACTCAAAAAAATGGACGGACAAGCGTAGTGTATGCAGTTTCTTTTGTACTTCTTTTGCATGTTTTAAGGGTTCTGCCAATAAAACGCAGTCTCTGGTTCGCCTTTCCCACGATATTATCTACGTGATCTGTCCAATTTAAGTCTGAAGTAACAGTAATTCCTAGGTATTTTGTGGAGTTTACGGCCTTCACGTTTGATTGATTTATCTTGTAAACAAAGTTTAACGGATTTCTTTTCGTACTCATGTGGACGACTTCACACTTCTCATTATTTACAGTCAGTTGCCAATTTTTACACCATACTGATATCTTATGCAGATTGTTCTGCAGTTTGTTTTGATCTTCAGATGATTTTACTAGACGGTAAATGACGGCGTCATCTGCAAACAACCTAAGAGAGCTACTTAGATTTTCCCCTAAATCGTTTATGTAAATAAGGAACAGCAGAGGACCAATAACACTACCCTGTGGAACGCCCGATATCACCTCTGTTTAGTCGATGCCTTACCATCGATTACTACGAACTGTGTCCTCTCTGACAGGAAATCCCCTATCCAATCGCAAATTTGGGGCGATATACCATAACCACGCACTTTGATTAAAAGCCTTCTGTGAGGTACGGTGTCAAAAGCTTTCTGGAAATCAAGAAATACGGAATCGATTTGCGAACCTTTGTCGATTGCACCCATCACTTCGTGTGAATAAAGAGCTAGTTGTGTTTCGCATGAACGATATTTTCTAAATCCGTGTTGACCTTGGGTCAATAGATCGTTCTGTTCGAGATAATTCATAATATTTGAATATAGGATATGTTCCAAAACCCTGCTGCAGTTTGACGTCAGTGAAATAGGCCTGTTGTTTAGTGGGTTACTCCTACTGCCTTTCTTGAATATAGGTGTCACCTGTGCAACTTTCCAATCTTTTGGTACAGATCCTTCTATGAGAGACTGTTAAGTAAGGAGCTATCGCTTCAGCATAATCAGGGGTACACAATCTAATGGGTACACAATCCGGACCAGAAGACTTGTCCTTGTTAAGTGATTTTAGTTGCTGCACTACTCCGATGATATCTACTTCTGCGTTACTCATTACGGCATCTGTTCGTAATTCTAAATCTGGAATATTGGTTTCGTCTTCTTTGGTGAATGAGTTTCTAAAAGCTATGTTCAGTAACTCTGCTTTAGTAGCGCTGTCATCGGCATGATCTGTGATATATATTCTAAGACTGTAAAGTATATTCTAATATTGCCATTGTAATAACTGATGGCTGTATGGTCACTTCAACCAAATGCCATGATAAAGAAAAAAACTGAAAAATCTGTGGGGTGTCAGATTGGCGAGGTTGCCGAAGGGCCTCCTGCCAATAAGAGCGATCCGTTAGCAAGTTGAACGTGGAGGTGGTTGCAAGGGAAGAGCGGCCATGGTTGGGGCAGAGTCAGCCGAGCTTCCGAGATGATAATGTGGATAACTGAATCGATTTTTGTTACAAAGTCAGGAGATTTGGTAATAGAAGTAGCTAT
Source organism: Locusta migratoria (assembly GCA_026315105.1). Lineage (NCBI taxonomy): Eukaryota > Metazoa > Arthropoda > Insecta > Orthoptera > Acrididae > Locusta > Locusta migratoria. The sequence continues at coordinate 662,287,921 of CM048746.1, forward strand.
TTCACCGCGTAAAAATGTGGGGCGTAATTGTTGTGCGTTATCAACCAGTAATTCGGGAGGGTCGGGACTTATAGCCATGGCTATTTGAGGGAGGCATGACCCATGCACTCCACGCCTACTCAGCTCAATATTAGGTTAAGTATCAGAGGATTTTGTATCGCAATTAAGTGCTTGTGTCTTTCAAGAAAAATCATGTGTGATGTTCGGTTCAAATGTTCAAATGTCTGTATAGCGTATGGGACTTAACTACGGGGTTCTCAGTCCCTAAACTTACAAACTACTTATGAACTAGCTAATCCTAAGGACGGTACAAATATCCATGCCCAATGGGGGATTCGAACCCCCGACCGTAGTGGCCGTGTAGACCGTGACTGGAGCGCCTCAGTCCCCTTGGCCACCGCGGCCGGCTGATGTTCCGTACGGCTTTGGATTTTTCGATCGTAGTGTGGGTAACGGGCATGGCTTCGCACCATATTTGAGCGCCGTTCTCTGTGTATATTAAGTAACGTAAAGTTTAGAAGTCACCTGCGGTTCACTACAATAATGTTTCGGATCCAGTGTGACCAAATTTTCTTCCGCAATTTCAGACGTTTTTTGGGTGTTTCATTATGCTTGGTGGTTGTGCGGCATGACCGTCGAAGAGGCCGCATCAAAAGCAAAGTGTAATAATGTTCATTAGTCCCGGTATTGAACATTAATCGGGAAACAGAAGCAATAATCATGGAGTTGATCTCAGTGCAAAATTCTGGTGGGTTGATTTATTTTTTTTTTTTTTTTTTTTTTTATTATTATTTAATACATTGAGGCGCCACTGTGTGGTACCACATTTGTTGCCTGACACTCACTACGTTCAAGTGTAGATTAATTTAGAGACGAATATGTTTACCATTTAGATGAAATGTTTCCCTCAGTTTCATTTAAAGTCACTCCTTTGTCTTGTTTGGAGCAACGTGCTCACTTATTCTTTAATTTTATGGTTGGTACTAAGGAACTACTGAGTTTTATATCACAATACATATAAGCAGGACAACGTAGTATTGTTATTAGAGATTTTGGTGGCTGCTGACATGATTGTGGGTTGCATGCCAGAAAGAACTCCTTTTCCCATATCTCCTCAAATAATATAAGAACGTGTAGGTTGCTAATTACAATTGCCGCCAGTAGATACATCTACATACATACTCCGCAGTTCACTGTAAGGTGCGTGGCGGAGGGTACACTGTACCACTACTAGGCATTTCCTTTCCTATTCCATTCCCAAATAGAACGAGAAAACAAAAAAAATGCCCATATGCCTCCGTACGAGTCCTAATTTCTCTTATCTTGTCTTTGTGATCACCACGCGAAATGTAAGTAGGCGGCAGCAAGATCGTACTACACTCAGCTTCTAACTCCCGGCCTCTAAATTTACTTAACAGAAATTCACGAAAAGAACGTCATCTTTCCTCCAGCAATCCCCAATTGAGTTGTCGGAGCATTTCCGTGACTCGCGCATTGGTCGAACCTACCAGTAACAAACCTAGCTGTTCGCCTCTGAACAGCCTCTATGTCTTCCTTTAAACTGATCTGCTGCGGGTCCCAAACACTTGAGCAATACTCAAGACGTGGTCATACAAGCGTTTTATACGCGGTCTCCTTTACAGGTGAAGTACATCTTCCCAAAAATCTCCCAATAAACCGAAGTCGGCTGTCCGCCTTACTCACATCTCTCCTTACATGTTCGTTCCATTTCATATCGCTCTGCAATGTTACGCCTAGATATTTGAACGACGCGACAGCATCAAGAAGCTCACTACTAATGCTGTATTCAAACTTTATGGGATTGAGCATATTCATGCGCATCACCTTACATTTATCTACATTGAGAGCTAGCTGCCATTCTTCGCACCAACTAGAAATTTGTTCTAAGCCATCCTGTAGGGTATTACAGCCAGTTAAAGACGACACCCTCCCATACACCACAGCATCATCAGCAAACAACCGCAAATTACAACATACTCTATCCATCAGATCACTTATATAGATAAAAAATAATAGCGGTCCTATCACAATCCCCTGGGGCACTACTGACGATACACTAGTCTCTGATGAACACTCGCCGTCGAGAACAACGTACTGCGTTCTATTTCTTAGGAAGTCTTCCAGCCAGTCACAAATCTGTGAACCTATTCCATAAGCTCGTATCTTCGTTAGCAGTCTGCAGTGTGGCAGCGCGTCGAACGCCTTTTTGAGGTCGAGAAAAACACAATCCGCCTGTTGCCCTTCATCCATGGCTCGCAAGATGTCATGTGAGAAAAGGGCAAGCTGAGTTTCACATGAACGATATTTCCTAAACCCGTTCCATTCTCTAATAGCGCGGGAAGAAAGAACATCTAAATCGTTCCGTTTTCGATCTGATTTCTCTTGTTTTATTGGGATGGTCATGCTCCCTAAGTAGGTGGGTGCTAGCAAAATATTTTCACATTCAGAACTAAAGAAGGTGATTGAAACTTAGCAAACAGATCACGCCGCAATGAATAACGTCTTTCTTTTAATGATTTCCACCCCAATTCGTGCAACATTTCCGTGACGCTTTCCCCCCCGTAACGTGATAAAACAAAACGAGCTGCCCTTCTCTGAACCTTCTCAATGTCTTCCGTCAGTCCCAACTGGTGAGGGTCCCACAAGGGGCAACAGTACTCCAGGAGAGGACGCACAAGTGTGATGTAGCCAGTCTCTTTGGTGAAGCTGGTGCATCTTCGAAGCGTTCTGCCGATGAAACGTAACCTTTGGTTCGCCTTCCCCACAATATTTTCTATGTGTTCTCTCCAGTCAAAGTTGTTCGTAATTGTAACTCCTAGGTATTTGGTAGAATCTACGTTCTTAAGGTTTGACTGATTTATCGCGTAATTGAATTTCAGCGGATTTCTTTTAGTGGTCATGTCTATTACTTCACACTTTTCTTTATTTAGTGTCAATTGCCAATTTTCGCACCATGTAGAAATTTTGTGTAAATCGCATTGCAGTTGCTTTTGATCCTCTGTTGACTTCACTAACCGATAAACGACAGCATCATCCGCGAACAGTCTAAGGGAGCTATTCAGATTGTTTCCTAAATCGTTTATAAACACGAGGAAGAGTAGGGGACCTATAACGCTTTCCTGTGGATCGCCAGATATCACTTCTGTTTTACTCGATGACTTACCGTCAATTACAACGAACTGTGTTCTTTCTGATAGGAAATCGTGAATCCAACCGCACAATTGGGGAGATATTCCATAAGCACGCAATTTTATAAGAAGCCGCTTGTGGGGTACAGTGTCAAAAGCCTTCCTGAAATCCAGAAATATGGAATCGATTTGAGATCCCTTGTCGATGGCACTTAAGACTTCATGTGAATAGGGGCAAGCTGTGTTTCGCAAGAGCGATACTTTCTGAATCCGTGTTGTCTACTGGTTAATACTACCTCTTCGAGGTAGTTCATAATATTCGAACAAAGTATATGTTCCAAAATCCTACTGCAAATCGACGTCAATGAGATAGGCCTGTAATTTTGGAGACCACTCCTACTGCCTTTCTTGAATATTGGAGTAACTTGGGCAACTTTCCAGTCTTTGGGTACGGATCTTTCGCTGAGTGATCGGTTGTAAATTATAGCTAAGTACGGAGCAATTGCATCAGCATACTCTGAGAGGAATCTAGTTGGTGTACAATCTGGCCCGGAAGATTTATTTTTGTTTAGTGACTTAAGTTGTTTTACTACTCCAACAACATCTACTTCTAAGTTTCGCATGCTGGCAGCTGTTCTTGGATTGAATACTGGAGTGTTCACTTCGTACTTTTTCTTGGCACTTTGTGTTAAACCAAAATTTGTTACCTCGTTTTCTTTTATCTATAATTCTGGAAGCTGCTGCTTGAACAGATTTCTACAGGTGTTTCCATCTACTTTCGATATCTTGTGTTTCCCTGTTAGCCAGTCTCGTTTTTGTTAATTGTTCTCAATTTCTTTTGTGAAGTTTTCTTTTATACTTACTTCTGCCAGAGTTCCTACGTTATATTTACTTATTACCTCCCTATTTCTGTTTTCCTTCCTTTTGAGTTTCATTTTCATTTTTTATAAGGCTAACATATAATTTGTGTCACAATTTGCACCCCTATAGGTTCTGATCTTTTTAATACTGTTTTGGAATCTTTTTTTGGATAGCTACATGGTCAGTCTGATGCTCTACTTATCCGTCTGGTGATACCCTCGTCCCTAAATGAATGCGATTGTGTTGAAATTCTGTGCTGCTAATTGTGAGGTCATTTGTCAGTGCAAACGCATTATCTGAACGTTCCTCATGTAAGCTAAAATTGCCAATGGTTGGTTTGTAGATTTCTTCCTTTCCTAAAATCTCCTAACACTATTTTTATGTTATGCCTACTTATTGAGCTGTACGCATGTTCCAGTTGACCGTAGAATTCATCCTTCACGTCGTCATATTTAACTTCTGTGGGTGCGTGTGCATTTAGAAATGTAATGACTAACCTTTGCGACTGACTTGTGATGTATGATATACGATTATCAACATGTTTCAATTCACTTACTGAGACACTTATTGATTTATGAAAGTAGAATCCGGTTCCAAATTCATGCGCTGACGCAATTTCCATACAAAATTGTCCCGTCTCCTATTTTCAGTGACTCCGTTCCTTGCCATCTTACTTCTTGGAGAGCCACCAATTGCACTCTGTATTTTCTTAATTTGTTCTCTAATGTTTGTGCAATTCCAGGGTCGTGCACACTTGCAATATTCCACGAACCAAAAGAGAAAACCTTGTTGCTTTGTCTTTTTTTGTTCCAATAAATTCTGTCCTGATCCCGAGGGTTGCGTTAAGTATTCTGAGCGGCCCACAATTTACATGAGTCGGTTGGTAGCCATCTGCACAACCCTCAACCTGGAGGAGCAGGAGTCTTGATTTTGTGGTGCTGTACCACGGCTTAGCACAACTCTTCTGTCCGTGCCAGTTTTCTTCCACCCCGGGTGTTTCATTGCCCGGTTCCCCCTATATCTATCCGCCACCGCGGGGGCACCCTATGGGGGACTACCTGAACCTCATACGGTATTACTAAAAGCAGTTTTCTTCTTTCACCAAACAAAACGAAGTAAATATTTCGAAATGAGAACTGCTGCAAACATGACATATAAGTAGATATCCTTGGTGCTTCAAAGCATATCACCCTACCAAAGGTCTGAACTGACAGTGGAGACGAAATTATCAAGTATGTTTTCAAAAAGTTTCTAATGTATAAGAAAAATACGTCTAATACATCTGTTTATGATATCATTTTGTAACAATTGTTTTTGAATAGTAAGTTCCTTTTTTATTTTTCAATCGATTTTACTGGCCTGTTTAAAGATAATCGACAATGTGGTGAGAAATTTTAATTTTAAGGACTATATTTAAATGTACTTAATGAGATCTACATCTACTGTAAAGTTATTTCTACCCTTGACTAATTTTGGAAATATGGGAATTATTTCAACTTTCAATACAATAGCTGCCGAATGTGTCAAACTTAGGAGCAGATCTGTTTTAGGGTGTCTATTTTAGATGCAATTCAATGTTCAGATTTTTTTTAAAACTAAAACGTACCTTATAAGTTTAACAAAAAGTTACATTTTACGTGCTAGTTGCGGCTCTAAAGTTACAGGAAATAATTTCAGAACTCACAATCTTTTATAGTATGGCCAAAATATTAGATGGTAGAAAAAAATTCTTTTAACATGTCAACTATACGTGATTTTACCTAAATAGAAAACTGCAAATAGAAAAGCGGTAGCTGCAACTATATATTCTGCTTGCATGAGGATTACTTGAGTGACGTTTAATGTTTTTGCTTCGTTGAGTTAAATTTCCCTATCTACTGATTAAACGCTAGTTAACCGAAATGGGACCAGCTAGTTTCATCATTAAACTATTTGGAGATACTAAGGCCTGTTAAACTCTTTTTATTTTTACAACTAATAAAGGTCGCATCACGGTGGCAGATTAGCCGTGCGGACTGGGGAGCCATACTGCGGAGCGCGGCCGATCGCCGTCAGGGGTTCGAGTCCCCCCTCGGACATGGATGTGTTGTCCTTAGGTTAGTTTGTGAGCTATGGACTGATGACGAAGCAGCTGAGTGAGATAGATTTACAAGCATTTGAACATTTTGAAAGATCGCATCGCCAGGTGGTCCTCACAGATGTTCTGATACGTTCGTCACTTCTCCGTTCTTCGAAAGAAGCTTTTTCTTGCAATTACACTACAGTCAATCGGGATAACTTTGTACCAGTCAGGGTAACTTTGTACCACTCGCTATTTTTGTTTCAGTTGCCTGATGTTCTGTCTAGTGATATTATTTTGTACTAAAAGTAACAGTTTTATTATCGCTGTTATTTATATTTCGTATTTCAACTGCCTTTCCACATTCCTACAAGCTCTTTTGGTTGTGGTTAGTCTTTTATCGTGTTGACTGTGAAGAGAGAATCTGACGTTAGTGATTTCAATTTGTGATTGTAAGTACAAGTAATGACCTCCTTAATTATATTTCGTTTTTAAACAATTAAATAATGCTTTGAGTTTGCAGTTATATAATTTGATTTGAAATTCTGATTTACTATATCGACATAACCACTGTTATATAGCTAGTGGCAGATTCATGCCTATTTCAGGGTAACATTGTACCGGTACAAAATTACCAGGCCCATGGTACAATGTTTACCAAATTGAAATTAGATTAATAAATTAATATCCTGTAGCATTAAAATTTCTAAAATGACTTGGCATACCATGAATTACGTGATTTTGATGGTTGGGCCTACCAATAGTAGCGTATTTATGAGTACAATTCGGAAATTCACATCCCAATAAATATATAAACATTTGTCAGATTGTAGAACTGCTGTCACTCACTTCTAAATTAATCAAAAATTACAATAGAGGTTCAATAATAATAAATGATAAGCAGTGTGGGAACTGAATTATTCAAGAACTATTTGGAGACAGTAAGACAAGTCAGACAAAAAGTGAAGTTGTACATAGAACCTGGGAAGAGTGTGTCCGCAGAAGATGTTAGATCATTTTATGAGAATAAAGAAGTAAGTGGTAAGAACAGAAAGAAGAGACGAACCCAAATGGAGGCAGAACACGAAAAACAACCGAGGGATGTGCTAGAATTTGTGCAACCTGGTACATCACGACCAAAATCAGGACCGAAGACAAGAGGTGGGGTAAGCACCCACGCTAGAACACTCAGAACTTTGAATGAAAAGAATGTGTCAGCAGATGCTCCTGACAGCTGTAGTATCATTACTGAATTAGATGTGAACATAAATATGACCGATGAAATGGAACTCGTAAACAGCCCTATTGTAATAGCTGAGGTAAACATTGTTGTAGAAGAAGGAATGGTAACTGATATTGTAAGTTAACCACCCTCCGCTTCCTACCAGTTGCCGCCTTGCTCAGTGATTATTTTCGGTCTTAAATGCAGATGTTATTGCCCTGATAAAATTGCATTGCAACGGATAACGACCTTTTTTTTTTTTTACTCACAAAAGACTGCAGCAACTGATAGCATACCGGTGGCAGTTCCCTTACTAGTTGAAATTCCCCCATTTAATCATTAAGCAAAATTGGGACTCAGAATTTAATAAAAACAACTAGAGACGAAATGTATACTATTTACACAAGTTTATTAAATTCACTGTATATCTCCCTATCATCATTTTAAAGCCAAAATACAAAATATTCATTCACTAAATGTATCACCAATGGATTGAGACAAGGATCGTAACCTTACATTCATACCGTACATTCTTTACTCTCTCATACTGCACCCACGTAGCTATGCACAACATTCCCATTAGACAAAATCATTTCCCCGCTGAAATAGAGACAGAATTAACAACCAACACAGTTCCTCATACTTTACCACGGAGGCCACCATACTCACATCCTTCCTCTTCGTCACCCGGAAACGTTCTCCGTTCTCGTGGCCGCTCCCCGTCCTAACCGATCCTCCCGTTCCCGTTCGCGAGTAGCCGCGCCCTCATTGGCTTGTGATCTAACGGGATCTTCTGCCAACCTCCGAATTCTGAAGGAACTCGCAAGTAGCAGCCACTTTACCATCTCATCCCCAAGGAAACCTCTCTGCCACACCCCAAAACTAAAGTTGGCAAACCTACCGAGTGTTCTGCATCTCTGGCTTCCCAGCCGCGGCTTCATGCACACTTACAGACCCTCACACACACAATCACATAAGGTATAAGATGAGTTGGGTACTGTGGAGCGAAGCTCCTTATGTGAGCGGCGCTCACTTATTTGTCCTGTAATAACAATTTTAATAAATAATAGAGCATTCTTGTCTCCACCTAGTACATCTCCCATTATAGTGGCACTAAAGGCCAAGCACACTTTTACGAAATGATAATCACATGAAAGTAACGTACACTGTAGTATACAAGGATTTAATGGAATGATACTACAGTATCGTTTCAATATATTCAGCAAGCCACCTACAAGTGAAGATCACTTTCATATAAATGATTGTGTCATTGCAGTGTATGAGCGTAAATATTATCCTGAAAAAAATCACAGCAGTAAAGGAGCGAGGTAATCGTATGACATTTAGAATAAGTTGCATGATTAAGAAACGAAAAAAATAAGTGTGGCCTGAGAGAGAGGATTCAACTTGGTACAACCAGGACAGTAGGCTATATTTAAAATAATTGATGAATCCTGCATGAAGCCTGTTAATAAAAGGGGCATGGTTCATATAAATGATGAGTTCCTGTGTTCATCAGATGAAGATATTTGAAGGAGTCTATTTACTATTTAGTATTATTGAATACGTTGTGTTATGAAGAAAATGTGTGTACTATTATTTGTAATGTGTACTATAAAGATTTCACTGCAATAAATGTTTTTTTCTCTATTTCTGTTTACTTAATATGAGAGCTGCTGGTGCCAGCTCGACACAAATATCTTGATATTTCAGAGTAAAACGTCAATACTTAATTAACACTTTTTACTACATATTAACACCTGAACACTACGAACTGCGGAATTCTGGGGCCGGATGGTAAGAGTGGTGGGGGGGGGGGGGGAGAAGGTGAAGCAGACAGGGGCACCCGACCCTTCGGAGCAGGTAAAAGCGTGGCAAATGTCCGGCGTGGTAAGTGTTCGGACACCTAAATTTTGATACAAGTCGCTAAATGCTCTCATTGCCAAACAGGCAAACAGCTTGAAAAATTTTAATAATGATGTGGTGTCGCACAAGTGCGCGCCACCTACTTTCGCCGCGCGCCGTCATGCACGCACGGCGCGGCGTTCTTACGACGTCATCCACGAGCGCCCTCTGTTACAACTCCGCTCGTGGCCACCATTGAACGACATCGTTCTCTTGGGACTGAGATAGGAACCAGATAACACTTCGGAATCAGATAGGCACCAGTGAAGACTTGGCTATCGGACAGGCACTAGGCAGGCCTCTAGCTCAACTATGTATCAGCATTCTGCAGTACTGAGCTATGTAAAAGTTAAGTATTGTATAAATTCTGTGCAATATATACCTCGTTCTAATTTAATCTAGTGTTTCTAGTTTCTGCTGAACCACTGGCTGCTCCCCTCCGTACCTGCACAAGCGTGCTACCTTTATTCCTATGTCGGTCTTCCTAATCGGCCACCGACACCTACGACGGAAACGAGACACAAAAGCGGCGACGAGGCTGGGACACAAAAAATGAAAAAAAAAAAAAAAAAAAAAAAAAAGGATTTGCAACTGTGATACTTGTCTTAGAGTCGACTGCATCAATGTCGATTAACGAGAAAGATAACGAGGGCCCCGCGATCGCCGTTAAAGCATAATGGTGACTGCATCGTTGCTGCGCCAACGTTAGACGCTTGTTAGCAAATCGCGTATCAGCTAATCGAGAATGTGATCTCAGTAAGCTCCGTGAGTTAGAAACGATAGAGCACCAGTTGTACGAGCAAAGGTATTAATAATCGCCCTGTGTGGTACTAAAGTGCACTTTTCACTTAACAGCCGGCACGGAGAACGGTGGAGCTGTATCATAACACTGACATGGTCACGGGAGGGAAATTCAGCGTTACGAGAGGTGTTCAGAACATTCCGGAACATTGTCCACACTTTTCTACGCTTGCCACTTACTTGTTCTGAATGGTCTCGTTCGATACAGTTTCCTCTACAATTGATAGACCGCTCCTAACGCCGTTGTAATTGACGGTAAGTCATCGAGTAAAACAGAAGTGATATCTGGCGTTCCCCAGGTAAGCGTTATTGGTCCCCTAGTCTTCCTTGTATTCATAAACGATTTAGGAGACAATCTGAATAGCTCCCTCAGACTGTTCGCGGATGATGCTGTCGTTTATCGGTTAGTGAAGTCAACAGAGGATCAAAAGCAACTGCAATGCGATTTACACAAAATTTCTACATGGTGCGACAATTGGCAATTGATACTAAATAAAGAAAAGTGTGAAGTAATACACATGACCACTAAAAGAAGTCCACTGAACTTCGATTACGCGATAAATCAGTCAAACCTTAAGGTCGTAAATTCTACCAAATATCTAGGAGTTACAATTACGAAAAACTTAGACTGGAGAGAACACACAGAAAATATTGTGGGGAAGGGGAACCAGAGATTACGTTTCATTGGCAGAATGCTTCGAAGATGCACCAGCTCCACAAAAGGGACTGCCTACATCACACTTGTGCGTCCTCTCTTGGAGTACTGTTGCCCCTTATGGGACCCTCACCAGGTGGGACTGACGGAAGACATTGAGAAGGTTCAGAGAAGGGCAGCTCGTTTTGTTTTATCACGTTACGGTGGGGAAAGCGTCACGGAAATGTTGCACGAATTGGGGTGGAAATCATTAAAAGAAAGACGTTATTCATTGCGGCGTGATCTGTTTGCGAAGTTTCAATCACCGACTTTTAGTTCTGAATGTGAAAATATTTTGCTAGCACCCACCCACTTAGGGAGACATGACCATCCCCACAAAATAAGAGAAATCAGATCGAAAAAGTAACGATTTAGGTGATCTTTCTTTCCGCGCGCTATTAGAGAATGGAACGGTAGAGAAAAGCTATGAAAGTTGTTAATGAACCCTCTCCCAGGCACTTAAATGTGATTTGCAGAGTATCTGTGTAGATGTAGATGCCACTTGGGGAAGCAGTCTTGCTAGGTCTCTCACTGAATCGCTCAAAAAGCCGTGTGCGAATTTTCATCTATCTCGTCTGTCGTTTGAAATATTCCTCTACGCAACCGAGTTGGCAACTCTGGAAATATAAAATTCGGATAAATTCTAGTAGCCGAAACCACCCATCAGCTTTGAACAATGACGTCATATCCGATCCATAGATAATATGTGTATGAAGTATTTTATATCTTCGCTCTATAATGTATTTGGCGAATGTAATTGTGAATCTTAAAGAATCCAATGTGGCACGTGAAACAATTTCTTACCATGAAATGAGCAAATGCTTAAATTGTTTTCCCTGAAATGAATTAAGTAATGTAAAAGAGTGAAATATGAAAATGAAATACTTCTGAAATAAAAAAAAAATTAAAAAAAACCCGAAGTATAGATAGTTGCTCATCGATAAATCGGAATGTTATTAAATACTGAACATGGGAACTGTTCAACAATATTCATCGAATCTTACGGAACTACCTCGAAAAGTGAGTTTTTGGATAGCGACAAACTGAATTAAAACATATAAAAATGCCGAAAATATTGGAATACGTTAAACATAGTACCAGAATAACGAAACATATAGCAAAGTAAAAAGGAAAAACTCTCGAAAACAGCAACTAGAATTAGCAATTCGAACAATACCTAGATAAAATTATAATAATAATTAGTGTTGTTATTATTACATACGACGAGTTGGCATCAGGAAATATAATTAACCTATGTAGGTCAACTCAGGTTACCGGTGCCAATCATTCGCTAGAGCCAGTATCGGTAATTACAATTGAGCTATATAGGTCAATTCTAGTTATTGATACGAAACGTTCCTGAGAAAACACGATGAGTAGATATGGGTAAGTAGTATTCAGCTATATAGGTTGATTCTGTGTGCGCCTCGGTTGCACAGTGGTAGAGTGCCAGACTACAAATCCAAAGGTCGCGGGTTCGATCCCCGCCAGTTCCTAGGATTTTTATCTGTCACTTTCCACTTCTTTCACCTCTGGCAGTATTGCTCATGTGAAAAATACCGAGTAGCACCGTGGTTCGGAACCCACGTTAAACTGTAGGTCCCCCTATAACTGGCTGGGTAAGTCGGTTCGAAGGTCGGAGGAAGGCAACGGCATACCACCTCCAAACAGGACCATGCCTAGTAAAGCACTGTGGTGTTCAAACCAATCTTCGGATTGTTGACTGCTTTTTTTTTTTTAGGTTGATTCTACGACAGTGGCAGCGTAGTGTACTGATATTGGCAGCGACCGTTAAATGCTATTTGAAAATCCCATCACATAAAAGTAGAGGAATGTTTTGATCATGAAATAGGAAATTAATACTGTTTCTACTCTGTGTTTGGAAGGTTTTGGTGTGTATCCTTGTCCAGTCTGTAAAATTACTTATCTTTGTAAAGCGAACAGTTTGTTTCCAACTTCAGCATACTTCGCGGCCGCTGTAGTAAATATAATTTAACCCCTTCTGCAGCGTTATTTGGGAGGCTAACACTGATATTTCATGTTACCCTAGCTTGTCACGATTTATGAAAATGTTGTTAGCTAGGAAAGTAAAAGCAGGGAGCAGGCTGTGATTTTCTACAGAGACCGCGGCGAGCAAGCTTGAGTAGTATGGCGGAATAAACAAACTGATCGATTTGGTGCGTGCAAAGCCATTCCTGTATGACACACGGGATTCGACATACAAAAGTGCGTCTAAGAAGACAGGCAGTTGGAAAGAGATACGCAGAAGTCTGAATCAAACAGGTAGGACAAGGAAGGGAAGGGAGATAGTAGGTGAATATGGTCTGGGCAAAAGGAATGAAAGAGGAAGCCGCCTGGTAGAATTTTGCACAGAACATAATTCAGTTATAACAAACACCTGGGTCAAGAATCAGAAAAGAAGGTTGTATACGTGGAAGAGACCAGGAGACACCGGAAGATACCAGATAGATTTTATAATGGTAAAACATAGATTTCGTAACCAGGTTCTACAGTGTAAGACATACCCAGGGGCAGATATAGACTCTGACCATAACTTGTTGGTTACGAACTGTAGGCTGAAACTGAAGAAACTACAAAAAGGTAGGAAAATATGGAGATGGGATCTGGATAAATTGAAGAAACCTGAGGTTCTTCAGAATTTCAGAGGGAGCTTTAGGCAACAATTGACAGAAACAGGGGGAAATAAAACAGTAGAGGAGGAATGGGTAAAATTGAGAGATGAAATAGTGAAAGTAGCAGATGACAAAATAGGTAGGAAGGCAAGACCTACCAAAAATCCTTGGATATCACAGGAGATACTAAATTTAATCGATGAAAGGAGAAAATATAAAAATGTAGTAAATGAAACAGGCAAAATGGAGTACAGACGACTAAGAAATGAGATTGACAGGAAGTGCAAAATGGCTAAGCAGGAGTGGCTAGAAGGCAAATGCAAGGATGTAGAAGAATGTATAAATAGGGGGAAAATAGATACAGCCTACAGGAAAATAAAAGAAACATTTGGAGATAAGAAAAACAGCTCTATGAATATCAAGGACACTGATGGAAAACCAGTTCTCGGCAAAGAAGGGAAAGCTGAAAGGTGGAAAGAGTATATACAGGGGCTCTACAAAGGAAATGAACTTCGAGACAATATTGTAGGAAGGGAAGAGGATGTAGAGGAAGATGAAATAGGTGATACTTTATTGAGAGAAGAATTTGACAGAGCCCTGAAAGACCTAAGTCGAAACAAGGCCCCTGGAGTAGATGATATTCCTTCAGAGCTACTGAAGTCTCTGGGAGAACCAGCTATGACAAACCTGTTTCACCTGGTGTGTAAGATGTATGAGACAGGCGAAGTACCCTCAGACTTTAAGAAAAATGTTATAATCCCCATTCCAAAGAAAGCAGGTGCAGACAGGTGTGAAAACTACAGAACCATCAGTTTAATAAGTCATGGTTGGAAAATAATAACTCGAATTATATACAGAAGGATGGAAAAGCTGGTAGAAGCCGACCTCGGGGAAGATCAGTTTGGGTTCAGGAGAAATGTAGGAACACGGGAGGCAATACTCACTTTACGGCTTATCCTAGAAGATAGATTAAGAAAAGGGAAACCTACATTTCTAGCTTTCGTAGATTTGGAGAAAGCCTTTGACAATGTTGATTGGAATAAACTATTTCAAGTTCTGAAGCAAGCAGGAGTAAAATATAGGGAGCGTAAGGTTATTTACAACTTGTACAAAAACCAGACAGCGGTTGTCAGAGTTGAAGGGCATGAAAGGGATGCAGTGGTTGGAAAGGGAGTAAGACAGGGTTGTAGTCTTTCTCCATTGTTATTCAATTTGTACATTGAGCAAGCTATAAAGGAAAGCAAGGAGAAATTTGGAGAAGGAATTAAAGTTCAGGGTGAAGAATTAAAAACATTGCGTTTTGCCGACGACATAGTAATTCAGTCAGATACAGCAAAGGACCTGGAAGAGCAATTGAATGGAATGGACAGTGTGCTGAAAGGAGCATATAAGATGAAGATTAACAAGAGCAAAACTAGGGTAATGGAGTGCAGTGTAAGAAAATCAGGTGATGCTGAAGGAATTAGATTTGGAAACGAAGCAATAAAGGAGGTAGATGAGTTTTGTTACTTGGGCAGTAAAATAACAAACGATGGTCGCAGTACAGAGGATATAAAATGCAGAATGCCAATGGGTAGAAAAGCGTTTTTGAAAAAGAGAAATTTGTTAACATCGAATATTGATTTAAGCCTAAGGAAGTCCCTTCTGAAGGCATTTTTATGGAGTGTTGCCTTGTATGGGAGTGAGACATGGACGATAAACAGTGCGGACAGGAAGAGGATTGATGCTTTTGAAATATGGTGCTACAGAAGAATGCTGAAGATTAGGTGAGTGGATCTCGTAACTAATGAGGAGGTACTGAACAGAATTGGGGAGAAAAGAAATTTCTGGCATACCTTGACTAAAAGAAGGGATAGATTGGTAGGACACATTCTTAGGCATCAAGGAATTGTGAATTTAGCATTGGAGGGAAGTGTGTGGGGTAAAAACCGCAGAGGAAGACCAAGAGATGGATACAGTAAGCAGATTCAGACAGATGTAGGTTGCCGTTCTTATGTGGAGATGAAGAGGCTTGCTCAGGATAGGGTATTGTGGAGAGCTGCATCAAACCAGTCTCCGGACTGAAGACCACAACAACAAAACAACAATTAGAAACCAATGTGTACCAACTTGTCTAATCCAAACTATTTCATCAAAAAGGAATTGAGCGAAGTATTGAAAATTACAGTACATTTCTGGTTGTGTTGTGTAAAATACAGTTAAAAAACGTAAGAAAAACGATGTGTTCGGACAAACATCAACGCAGATTGTGCAGAAGGTAGTTGTTGGCTGCCAACTGTACATACAACCTGATGCCAATACCTTGTTACTGGTTATTGAAAAAATACGCAAGAAATTGGTTTCTGTTTTAGTCTTAGCGTATTTGAAAATGCATTAGCATGTTGGTTATCAATCTGCTCCTCTTGTTCAGTAGGCACGTAGCTTGCATTGCTGCGGATGAAGGAGGAAATTATTAGACAGCACGCTGCTTCCAAATCTTCATTTACAGCATCAGTTTGTGGGTCTACTGGCCCTAAAAAGACACACTATTTTTCAACATGAATTTTCACTACATGCCGTCTCTTGCAGAGGCATTTATTGTAAATGGCCTTTTGAGGATCTTCCAAGGCTGCAGCTTTAGGAAAAGGACGTATTAAAAAATTCTGCAATTTAAACCATCACCTACTAACACGCGAGGCACACGAGTGCTAGTATCCTGCAATGGCTTTCGAGGCAGAATATTTTCTCCTTGTATAAATCCGTGGAGAAATGTAGTGTTTTATAAAACATCACTGTCACTGTGTCTGGCTCTAGCTGCCCACAGCAAAACCACAAAGATGTTATCATGAGCAACAAATCCAAAAGAGGCCAATGATCTTTTTTTTTAATCCTAGTAATGCCAAAATGTTGCTTCACTTTATAGATGTTAAAATCTGTTTATTATTATAGCAATAGGCCTATTTCGGCACTGTGGCCATCATCAGGCTATCTGCGGACAAATATTTATTATTAAAATGAGTGAAATAAAGATACTTACAATTTTCATACATTTTCCGTGACATATTATTTCAGACTTACTTCCATATGCCATCGTGGAGGTACAATTTATTGCAATTGCATAAATATTTGTCCGCAGATAGCCTGATGATAGCCAGTGCCGAAATAGGCTTATTGCTATAATAATAAACAGTTTTTAACATCTATAAAGTGAAGCCGCATTTTGGCATTACTTAGGTTAACAATATGTCCTCAAAAGACATACACAATGCTGCAGGCCCAAATGAAACGAAATGATTTTTTTATAACAACAATAACTTGAGCCACTCTCTTCTTGGACATTTTATCCGTACATGCTTTCTATGAAGCTGTCAATGCAGCATTCGAAAATAATTGAAAAAATACTGTCTTCACACAATCGAAGCTCTTTGCAAAGACGATGAAATTCGCTATATTCTTCTTGTTTCATGTTAATTTCATGAACTTACTTTCTTCGCTTCTTTGAAACAAGCAAAATGAGAAGTAGAAATTCTTCCTCGTCTGAACTACTGTCCACGTTTATATGCTCCGCAGCTGACTTACAGTACACTATAAGCGCCATTCAACAACTGGAACGTTGAGCGCTGTGCCTGACTGCTGCGGAACGCGACAGACTACAGCGCGTTCTGACCGCTCTCTGCTTGACGGAGCCTTTAGTAACCACTAATGTAATCGCCGAGGTACAATGACGTAACATGTGACGTCTTCGGTCACTATATGGCACCTAGATATAGACGGGCATACCCATCAATTTCCGCTGTAGCTGCAGCTTCCGCCGCCATTTTCGTTCCAAGCGGTGACAGCGTGAACATATGAATGGCGGATTTTTTCTGCTGTTTTTGCTTTCAAAATCGCTTGCTTCATTTCAAATACACTTACCAAAAAGAAAACATATATTTGTATCAAAAATTGATCCTGTCGTAATAAGTTATTGAATATGGTTTGTCAAATCGTTAAATAAGTTTTCTGGTATTGGCCCACCTGGGTGTTTGTTATGTGCAACTCTTTTGCATTCGACAGCTCACTTTTATGGGATACCACGTGCACTACCAAAGCTCCGCTAATGTGCAAGAAATCTCCGTTTTCGAATGCCATAAATTTGCTCCAGAATATACTCAAAAGTTGCTACATTTTTCGTCGTATTTTTCACAATTTATATAAGATATTTTTTCAATACACAAGATACATCACCGTGATAAACTAAGAGGTAGTAAAAGATTTATTAATTTCTCATTTAACAATTTACTTTGTCATTGGTCAATTTTACTTACGGCCTCGGCGGCATATAGAATGAGATAAAATAATTTTTCATATTTACCATCTTCTTGTATGTACACTTGTCCGGCCAGTAAATTAATTATCCTTCTGGATCCATTGAAAGCGTTGTCGGTTACCAAATCGTTCGCTGAAACTGCCCACTGTAAGGTACCCTCCGCTATGCACCGTATGGTGACATCCTAAAAGTAGCTCCCGCATTAATTCAGGGTATAAGCTATCTACATTCCAAATTTCATTCAAACGTCTGACAGTTTCAGCGTGAAGAGAAACAAACATATTAATCCACTGTATGGTACCCTCCGCCACATACGGTCGGTGGCTTACGAAAGGTAAACCATGTATTAATCAGGACTGGTATTGTCTGTGGTTGAAAATCGAGTCACTGGGTAAAATTTTACGTATCATGTAAGCGGCCTTGCGTGATTTTGTTGGCAACATCAACAACACGATAGAAAAACTTTGCCCATTTGTTCGAACCACATAGAATGACTCGATTAGTGTATCGTACAGACCATGAAGTAAACAAATAATGCTGTTCCTGCTTTATGGTTGCAGGTTCTTGTATGTACCCTCGTCCGCTCAGTAAAAATAATTGCCCTCGTAAAGCGAAGATTTCATGATAAAACATCAGCGTTGTCAAGCGATTGGCTAAAATGAAGACTCACAGGATTCTCACTATTCAGCGTCTGTTGCCAACATTATCATAGGAGGCCGCTGGGATATTTGGTAACATTTAACCGGCACTGGGAGGTATGTAACGGTATCTTTCACGTGCTAAGGAAAATGCCTGACACAATAACAACAAATAAAACCGGAAGTATGTACTTCTCATGCCATTTTCGAATTATAAAACTTTCATTAGCCTAATATTTGAAAAGGAAATGGAACTACAAATGTTCAAATGTATTTTAAGCTTATGGGACTTAACCTTCGGGGTCATCAGTTCCTAAACTTACAAACTACTTATGAACTACTTACGAACTAGGACGGCACAAATATCCATGCCCGAGGGGGGATTCGAACCCCCGACCGTAGTGGCCGTGCAGACCGTGACTGGAGCGCCTCAGTCCCCTCGGCCACCGCGGCCGGCAAATGGAACTACAATTTCGTGTTCGTATATTTATACAACGCCAAGAAATAATGTTATTTCGATACTGCGATATTCAGAATTCCAGGGCTGACAACATGTCGACTTCGTAGTTCCACCCGTGCACCGCTAGATGCCTCTGCCGGCGCATCATCTTTTATATCGGCATTCATATGAAAACAGCCATTTCCTTTAACCACTCTTAATCACTGCTAAAATGAAGCATTTGAACGGCACAAGAAAGTGAGTTGGGAGCACTCCATGTTTCGATATTCACTTATTTTAATACGTTATTTTAATACTGCAGATGCGCTACATTACAGCGTCTTTGGTCGAGGCGAATAGCCAATCAGTGAGTTGATTGTTGGAGAATGTAGAATTTGATCCAAGCTGTAAAGAGGAAAATTTCTACTTCATTTTACCACCTTTAGTGGCTAAATGCACACATTATATATATATATATATATATATATATATATATATATATATATATATATATATATATATATATATATAATGTGTGCATTAGCCATATATATATATATATATATATATATATATATATATACGTGAAATCTACGACAAACAACATTTCGAATTATGTAACTTTCATTGGCCTTCTTGTACGAATAAATTAGTAATCTATACCACAATTTTCGTGTTACCTTATTTATACAATGATATCTCCTATCTCATCTTCATCTGCTTCCTCTTCCCTTGCTACAAAATTGTCCCTAAGTTCCTTTGTAGAGCCCTTCTATATACTCTTTCCTCGTTTCAGGTTTCCCTCTTGTAGTGGCTTCGCTATTCGTCACAACACCGGCGTTCCACGCAAGTTGCCACTCCAGTATACGAAGGAGCGATAAGTCGCTCCATAGTGCTTCCGCCGCTGGGGGCACCCGCAGTCTCTGTACCTCTTTGATCACCTCGCAGGCCGGTGAATAGAAATAAGGTGGTTCGTCTACACAGAATAGCGCACCTTAGCAACGAGCGACAGTAGGGGACAACAGTAGGGGACAATTCCAGTCAGCGCGCAGCAGATCTTCAGTTTCTACAGTTCCAGGAAGTTCAACAGAAGAGTTCCATCGACTAGAGCCAGCAGTTTACAGTACCATTGCCGGATGTCATGTTAGTGATGCATGTAAGGACAGTTGTGAGTAAGGCGGACAACAGACTTCAGTTTATTGGGAGAATTTTGGGAAGATGTACTTCACCTGTAAAGGAGACCGCGTATAAAACGCTTGTACGACCACGTCTTGAGTATTGCTCAAGTGTTTGGGACCCGCAGCAGATCAGTTTAAAGGAAGACATAGAGGCAGTTCAGAGGCGAGCAGGTAGGTTTGTTACTGGTAGGTTCGACCAATGCGCGAGTGTCACGGAAATGCTCTGGCAACTCAATTGGGGATCGCTGGAGGACAGACGACGTTCTTTTCGTGAATTTGAGGAAATTTAGAGGGCCGGAATTTGAAGATGAGTGTAGTACGATCTTGCTGCCGCCATTTACATTTCGCGTGGTCATCACAAAGACAACATAAAAGAAATTACCGCTTGTACGGAGGCATATAGCCATTCTTTTTTTCCTCGTTCTATTTGGGAGTGGAATAGGAAAGGAAATACTTAGTAGTGGTACAGTGTACCCTCCGCCACGCATCTTACAGTGAATTGCTGAGTATGTATGTAGATGTAGATTTTTATAGGTTGGAAGAGATTTGTACAAAGACAAGCACATCAGAAGTTAAGTATTTATTTCAAGTTATCAATAAAGTTCAATTCTTTTAGTTACAGAGTTATGTCAACATCCTTGGTACCTCCTGCTAAAGTAGCACCCAAAGTCACAAAGCCTTCTTTGCTGTGATCAGGTTTTCCATTTTTATTTCTTTATTGTCGTTTCATTCCCTAAAAAAGGGCCGAGAGACAGCGCTCGCAGGCGCTCTTCACCCCACAGAAGTAAAAAATTGCTACAGTAGAAACAGATAACAAAGAAGGGAGATGAAAGGTTGGAGATAAATAACAAATAAAAACATGAAAATTTTAAATGGACAAAAATGAAAGTACTTAAAACGGAGTGTAACATTGACATCTTAAACTTTCAAATGGCGAAGACGGTGAGTAAAACAACTGCTGGAGTTGCGGACACACACACACACACACACATACACACACACACAATTAAAATAACATTGGGCGGTGGCTATAGGTTGGCCGTTGCTGAGCACCCACATAAAATTGAGGTGGAAAATAAAATTGTATAATTTTTTTAAAAAATCGGGAAAAATAAAAACCTGCCTTAGGACTCAAGAGCCGATGCAAAACGTGACCATAGCGAGAGACGATATTTCATACGTGAAAGAAATGATCAGCTTTGTACGCGGGTCCCCAAGCGAGTAGTAATGAGTGTCCGTGTTTTACCAACTATGCTAGCTTTATTCATCCTGAAGCACGTCGGTCCTTTTGACCTTCCAGGTGTACGCATTTATGAACATTCAATTGTGTTCTTTCAGCAATTTAGCTTGAAGAATCTGATGCTGATGGTAAAGTTCATCGTTTTTCATTATCTTTGTCACTTCCCTTGTTATTAAAGTTATAGATTCAGTTGAAATTTGTAATGCTTTTCTCTCAGGCTTAAAAAAACCTTGGACTTTATTAATACTGTCAGAGATATGATGAAGTTATCTCGAAGTGATGAAAGTTTCGATGAAGTATACAGATCTTGCTTGGAACTAAAAAAAATAAATAAATAAAAATTATGTCGACTTCAAAATCTCAAAATATTTCAAAGATTTCTTTAAACCTTGGTGACGGTGTTCTACCAAACGCTTTTCTCAGAAAGAAGAGCTTTGCACATAAAGTGTTACATTAGTGTGCAGTGAAAGATTATTTCATTGGTCTTGTAGAAGTTTTCGGGTGTTAGTTATATCGAAATAATCACCTCGGCCAATTAGATCGCTTTATTGTAGTCTGCTAATGCAGCCATGCTTTCCTTTTCTTCCTCCTCTACCTTCCTTCTATCTTTAAGAGGCCAGACAACCGCCTATTTACTTTTGTCAACAATTGCTCATTCAAAAATGCATGAATATGATTTTCAGGAGGGTTGGTTTAGAACATTTGTGAACCGTGATATAGAGCACCCTCACTGATTTTCAAAAGTCGGCGCCTCTGCACACATTGGTTCGCCGTTCCCTGTTGTTAAAAAAAAACACCACATTTAGTGAAGTATTCACACGAAAGCACATTAAAAGCTTCCGCATACGGGGGAGCCCTCAGAATACTAAAGACGTGATGTGAGGGGAAACTGGATAGATGTAAGAAAGACGGTGGGAGGGCTACAGGGCCAGTGGGGGAGAGACCAGGGGGAGGATGTCCTGGGAAGCGAGGGTGGAGGAGGAGAGGGGAGGAGCCAGGGGGACAGTGGGGTGGAAGGAGGAAGACGATCAGGAGGGGAAGAAGGGTGGATGGTTGGGTCACTCAGGGAGAGGGAGCAAGAGGAAGGATCACAGCTGGTAGGAAGGGTACATGTCAGGTCGGAGGGCATCATCCGGGATAGGGAGGGTACGGAAGTTGCCATGGGAAAGGATCTGGAGTGTAGACAAGTGGAGAGCAGGAGGAATACAGTGGTGGATGCGCAGCAACGGACCAGGTACAGAGAGGAGAGGATGGACTAGAGGATTAGGCGGGTCTGATTTGCGGGAAAGGTAACAAAGACAACGATGTTCAGTAAAGGGGACGAGGTGGGGGGAAGGAATGAGGTCGTAGGGGATCCGTGTGCGGGAGGAGGGATAGTGGGATACTGAAGTGAGGCAGAGTAACATATACAGAGAAGCAGCCCCCATAAACCTCTGTCTTACGCTCCCCTCTTAGTTTCGTAAGATGCCACCAGATGTCAGGCGGTGGGGTGCCTCGCGCACGTCAGAGGGTCACGTGGAGGGGAGGCTGAGGGGAGAGCTTGTGCCGCCTGCCATGAGGCTGCGGCTATGTCCGGCTTGTTGGCGTCTGAGGGGAGGTGGTGGTGGGGGCAGCCGCTACCTGCCGCCTGCTCTGGCCAGTTTAAAGGGCTGCATCTGACCGCAGCGCCATCATGGGACATCTTACGGAACTGCTTCAGCACTTCCCAACCCGCACCCCTGAGCGAGTGACCAGCCCCTTACGAAGGTTTCCCATCTGTATATATTTGTGGTAGATGTCAGGTCGGAGGGCATCATCCGGGAGGGGGGATACAGAAGTTGGCACGGGAAAGGATCCAGAGAGTGGACAGGTGTTGAGCAGGGGGATACAGTGGTGGAGGTGTAGCAACGGACCGGGTACCGAGAGGAGGGAATGGATTACAGGATTAGATGGGTCTGACTTGCAGGAAAGGTAATGGAGGTGGAGATGTTCAGTAAAGAGGACGAGGCGGGGGGAAGGAATGAGATCGTAGAGGATCCGCGTGGGAGAGGGGGATAATGTGGGATACTGAAGGCGAGGTGGAGCACATGGCGCTCCACTATCTCCAGAGATTTGTAGAAGGAGAGAGAGTGTGATATCGAGGCTTGGTGGGCTACACAGAGGATGGGATGGATTTGTAGGTTTAGAGGACGGTGGAAGGATTTAGGCGCCAGCTTCGGCCAACAAGGAGTTTGAAGAGACAGAGGCGTGAGCGGGATTTCTTTTGGATAGTGCGGAGGTGGGGATCCCAGGATAGGGTGCGATCCATAGTGAGGCCCAGGTACTTTAGGGTAGGAGAGAGGCAGACGGGATAGTGATGGAGGGTGAGATAGAAATCACGGGATCGGAAGGAAGGCGTGGTGCCATTTTCCATTCCTGTATGGTACTACGAGGGTAAGTCAATTATTATCCGCAAAGTAGTTATTAAATTTTATTGTAATAAAATACGAAACTTACAAGAACATCATTTTTCGACATAGTCTCCTTGCTTTTCAATTCACTTTGTCCATCGCTCTACAAGCATCCTTATGCCCTCATAAAAGGAGGTTTTCGGTTGAGCTGCGAGCCAGTAATGCACCACTTCCTTCACTACTTCGACCGAGTCAAATCAACGGCCCCTTAATGCCTGTTTGAGTGGACCAAACAAGTGATAGAAGGAACAAGATCGGGACTGTATGGAGGATGATCCAGTACTTCCAATTTGAGTTTCTGAAGCGTTTCAGCAGTGTGGACAGCAGTATGCAGACGGGCATTGTCGTACAACAACACAACACTTTCTGACAGCAATCGTCGGCGTTTGCTTCGAATTACAGGCTTTAGCCTATCTGTAAGCATCTCACTGTAACGTACACTGTTTATTGTTGTGACCCTTTCACCATAATGTTCCTGTACAGGACCTCGTGCATCCCAAAATACCGTAAGCATCAGTTTTCCTGCGGACGGCTGGGTCTTGAACATTTTCTTGCACGGCGAATTTGGATGTTTCCATTCCATACTCTGTCGTTTACTCTCCGGCTCGTAATGATGGATCCATGTTTCGTCACCAGTAATTATCCTGTCTAATAAGTTCTCCCCTTCGTTACCAAAGCGATCCAAATGTTTTTTTGCAGATGTCGAGGCGCGTTTGCTTATGCAACTGTGTGAGTTGTTTTGGGATCCATCTTGCACAAACTTTACGAAACTCAAGTCTGTTGTGAATAATTTCGTAGGCAGAATCATGACTAATTTGAAGACGATAAGCCACTTCATCGATAGTTAATCATAGTCTGTCCAAGAGAATCATTTCACGAGATCGCTCTATGGTTTTTTCATTTGTGGCGGTAAAAGGTCGTCCGGCTCCTTCATCGTGCTCAACACTCGTGCGACCATTTCGGAATTTTTCAATCCACTCGTACACATTTCGTTGTGGCAAAACAATGCTCCCGTTCTGAACTGAAAGTCTTCTATGAATTTCGGCCCCTGATACACCTTCCGCCCACAAAAAACGTATCACTGAACGTTGCTCTTCTTTGGTGCAAATAGACAGCGGAGCAGCCATGATTAACAGCACGGCAGCGACAACGAAACTAACGTAGCAGCTTGAAAATTGCAAAGATATAACAACAAATAAACAAAGCATGCTTCAGCAACGTAAAACGACAGTACTACCAACACAAACAAAAATATAACTAAATTGCGGATAATAATTGACGTACCCTCGTAATATAGGTATCCATTCCTGTGACATGAATACTGGGAGAATGGTAATATATTCATACTAGAAGATTTGTCAAGTACTGGACAACAGAAAACTGCGATGACACGTTAAACATAAACAAGAGGTTCCATAAATATTGGGCCTCAGAAGAGAGAGACAAACGATAACAAAGAGACAGCAGGTAGACTGTGGGTTGACAGGGCAAGTAATGCCCCTCGCTGCGGATGCCGCTGTCATCCGTCTCCGCCGTGCGGCCGCACCGCTTCGCTACCCGGGCACAGCGCCGCCTGCCTCCACGGCGGGGCCGGTGGCGTTTTATGGTCTTCTGTGGCCACCACCCACTCCGTTGAAGTCGCAGGTCGTTAATCTTGACTGGGGAGCCCGCGGTCGCCTTTCTAGTCTGGCGCTGTTCTCCTGCGTCCCGTCTGAAATACCTAAAAGATAGCGAAAAGTCCAGCACTTTATAAATTTGACCGAATGTCTGGACTCGGTGTATTATGGCGTCGCTGATTACGACCCGAAGTCGAAATTTTAAAAACGAAATGAATGGTGACTTATGGCGAACAATTTTTTCAGTATTGGAGAAACGACGCCTCATGGAAGAACATCCCATTGTGTTTTCAAATGTTCAAATGCCTGTAAATCTATCGCACCAAACTGCGTGGTCATCAGTCCGTAGCTTACAAAATACTTAAAGTAAGGTAAACTAACCTAAGGATAACACACACACACACACACACACACCCATACCCCAGGAAGGACTCGAACCTCCGACGGCAAGCAACCGCGCGCTCCGCAGCGCATTGTGTTTCCCATGGGAGTCTTCGAACCTTGACGTTCAATAATGAAAGGAACGGTGAGCAACTCGTAAAATTATAGAATGAATTTACTTTCGTTCCTTTTTCCCTTGTTGCCACCTCTTTTTGGGTCCCGATATTAGTGTACCCATGGCGTCTTTCAGACTTTTGCGCCAGAATGAATGGACGAATAATGAATATCTGCGACCAAGTTGAGCTTGCGACCTTCCTATCGGTACCCACCAAGAAATGCGCAATACATAACTGAGGGTAGTAAAAAGTTTGTGGCTCGTTGTCTCCGTTCATAGGGGTGAGTTATGTATGTCAGCTTCTATGCCCTAAGCAGCTAACAAATCTGTTTAAACAAGATGAATAATTAATCTATTGTTTAGCCAGTCTATCAGTTTGCGTATGATGACGTGAAAATATATCTAAACAGATATAAATTAAACCTATGAATAACCAACAAAATGGATTCTAAGACAAAGAAGTGATTCACTCGCGAAGTAATTGTTTATAAATAGAGTTTATTTCTCTTTCTGGACATCAAAATGCGGGATGGTCCCCAATTATTGTTCATGAGAGGCACTATAAGTATGTCAAACACTCGATAGTAAAAGTTCCAAATTGTCACTCGTCAATTAGTGTAGTCCATCGAACATTTCGGTTCCTAATTAATCCGCGATTAATTACAGTATTTATTACAAAACACAGTTTGTAATCACACGAGTACACGATTGCTGAACTATCACAGTTCCACAGCCCTACTATCGTGCACAGTTTATCACTTTTTAACCAGAGACTAAGTTCTGCAGTCAGAGTCCCGTAAATTTTCTAAGTCCACACATGTCTGTCTCTTCAAATCACAAGTTCGTAACGCGGCTTCAGACCGTCCAGCGTCACAACCTTTCACTACCAAGTCCAAGTTACGAGTCCCCTCCCAAGCGTTCGAAAAGCGTGCTCTCCCTGCTCCCAAAATTGTATTCTTCCGCGCATCCTAACGGCTCATCTTTAAAATACAATTTCCCTTCCAAATTATTACACATTACAATATAACAGAATTAAATGCTTTCACCACCTCCCTACAAATGTTCTTTACATTTAACAAACAAATATATATTTAACAATACTAAAAAACCGTTGAGACTGAAGCTCTTTGCTCAGATAGCCATTAAGCGTGGCGTCTCACTGTTCAAATATACTGCCGCCGTCGAAATGTAGTTATACAATTAATATTTATCACGGCTTTTTATACAAATATATTCAGTTATTTTCCACAAATACTTATAATTGTTTATATGTCTAAATTATATTGCGTATCTACTACATTTAGTCGGCCATGAAATATTTAAATGTCTGTGTACAACATAAAAAAAACTAACGTTATTAAGAAAAATATTAAATATAATAAAATACATACATTAATGTAATGCGCTTTGCTTGGTTCATGTTTTGTGTTTCTGTGGTTGAATCTGTTTTCTGACACAAGAATATTACTACCTCAACGAAAAGCAGAGTAAAATAGTTTTTTTTTTTTTTTTTTTTTTTTTTTTTTTTTTTTTTTTTTTTCCAAAGAATACGGAAATAACGTTGTGCGTCTTTTTAGATAGGTAGCGTGGTGCAATGCTGCCCATTTGCCTCTTTGATTGTTACTGATAAACACTACGTATCAATAATTGTAAATATAAGTCTTATATTATTATTTTATAGTACTGAAATTTGTCGGCTTTTTATCTGTAAGGGATATTGAAATTGTAATTACAGCGTTTGATTCTCCCAAGTCTCCTGAATCCATTCATATAATTATTTATGCCGTATAATCATTCTCTGATTTTATATGGATTTTTAGAATAATGTGTGTAGCTATATTATATTTCAGTCGCTCGCTCATTCAAGAGCGTTGCTTGCGGTTTCCGACCACATTAGGGAAAACCTGACTACCTGCTGTATCCCATTCACTAGGTACAAACTGGTAGCTGGCCGACTTGGGAACTCAACAGCCTGGCAAAAGCCGCCTTTCACATGGAAACAATCAGCTTCACCCTGTGTCTGTGATATCACAAGCTTCTCATCCGATACCGAATTCACAAATCTGAAATTACCTTCATGTGACAGAAATTTCGTAAGTATTGTCCAGCTGTAGAAAATAGAGAACAACAGTTAATAGGGAAAATATGATCACCGGTTATCCATAAATAATATTGAAGACACACAAATAACGAAAATATGCAAAGAGGAACGCGAATCACCGACCAAAAACCATGACAGAAACCAAAGTCCCAGCCAGTTGCATGTAACTCTTGGATGTGCTTCGAAGAAATGTGTAAGCAAGAATGTCCATTCTCCTTAAAAGTAGGGATCAGCGAGCCGGGATCAGGAAGGGTTTTGATTTATTGATTCTATATAACAGGACTTCTCACAACGTGGCAATGAAAATTAGCATTCTATTTAGTTTAATTTTCCGTCTGTGCTTGAAAGAACATGATAATATTATCCAATAATTTGATAATTAACCATTATCTTTATTAATGAATTACTATTTCATATACAGTCAGTAATAATTTCGAGCGACAAGTTTACATTGTACTTACACGTGGTGGGCAAAATAATGTGAACTTATAGCAAGTTGGCACCACTGTTTAGGCATTGTCACTCAGTTGCGACCACGGTGCAGAATTGACGCTCGAAGCCTTCCATGCTACCTTGAAGTATATTATACGTTCTGTTGTGCTACAGTCAACAAACAGAATTCCTGAAATGGGTCATCTCTTAAAATAGCAAGAAGGCCAAGGCGATGATGCGCACTTAGTGGCAACATCTGTGGTGAAAACGATGCAGTGTGTAACGTTTCACTAGCGATAGTACCCTCGTTAATATCAGAGTGCACAAAACTAGGTAAAACTTCACTGGCAAAGAGATATAGTGGGCGAAATCCGAAGTCTCACAATTACCGACGAACATCAAGAACGATTGTGGCCAGAGAACATTAAACTAACGTAGCAAAAGCGACTGCAAAACTTAACACACACTTGAGTAACATTGTTTCGATAAAAACAATACCGCTGGAGTCTAACAGTCATGGAAGGGAAGCAGTTGCTAAACGTTTATAATGAAGCCACCGCAAAGCGCTAAGCAAGGTGTATCACGATCATAAAACCTAGACATCTGATGTCTGAAAGCATGTGGTAGGCTGAGATGAATAACTGCATTACTTCCTACAAACAACCGAGTTCGTGTATCTAAAACCCCGTTTCAGCGGATTGCAGAAAGATTATTTTCGTGAAGACGACAAAGATAAGCTCAGAGAGATTAGGGCTCGTACAGATGCCTACAAGCATTCGTTTTTCCCTCGTTCTGTATCGACTAGAACACTAAAGTAACTAACTAGTAGTGGTACTGAGTACCCTCCTCTGTTTGGAATGTATGTAGACGTAGATATAAATTCCTGACCATTAAAATTGTTGCACCACGAAGATGACGCGGTGCAGACGAGCAATTTAATCGACAGGAAGAAGATGCTGTGATATGCAAATGATTAGCTTTTCAGAGCATTCACACAAGGTTGGCGCCGGTGGCGACACCTACAACGTGCTGACATGAGGAAAGTTTCCAACCGATTTCTCATACACAAACAGCAGTTGACCGGCGTTTCCTGGTGAAACGTTGTTGTCATGCCTCGTGTAAGAAGGAAAAATACGTACCATCACGATTCCGACTTTGATAAAGATTCTGTTTACAGCATCATGATGGTCGCATCCGTGTTTGGCGACTTCGCGGTGAACGCACATTGGAAGCGTGTATTCGTCATCGCCATACTGGCCCGGCGTGATGGTATGGGGTGCCATTGGTTACAAGTCTCGGTCACCTCTTGTTCGCATCGTCGGCACTTTGAACAGTGGCCGTTACATTGCAGATGTGTTACGACCTGTGGCTCTACCTATCATTCGATCCTTGCGAAATCCTACATTTCAGCAGGATAATGCACGAACGCATGTTGCAGGTCCTGTACGGGCCTTTCTGGATACGAAAACTGTTCGTCTGCTGCCCTGTCCAGCACGTTCTCCAGATCTCTCACCAAATTGAAAACGTCTGGTCAATGGTGACCGAGCAACTGGCTCGTC
This sequence comes from Locusta migratoria, assembly GCA_026315105.1. Lineage (NCBI taxonomy): Eukaryota > Metazoa > Arthropoda > Insecta > Orthoptera > Acrididae > Locusta > Locusta migratoria. The sequence continues at coordinate 662,317,661 of CM048746.1, forward strand.
ACAATACGCCGGTCACTACTATTGATGAACTGTGGTGTCGTTTTGAAGCTGCATGGGCATCTGTACCTGTACACGCCATCCAAGCTGTGATTGATTCAGTGCCTAGGCCTATCATCTACATCTACATCGGATACTATGCAAATCACATTTAAGTGCCTGGCAGTGGGTTCATCGAACCACCTTTATACTATTCATCTCCTATTCCATTCTCGAATAGCGCGCGGGGAGAAAGAACATCTGAATCTCTCAGTTCGAGGGGGAGAAAGAACATCTGAATCTCTCAGTTCGAGCTCTAATTTCTCGTATTTTATTCTGATGATCATTTCTACCTATGTAGGTGGGAGTCAACAACATATTTTCGCATTCGGAGGAGAATGTTGGTAATCGGAGATTTGTCGTGGAAAGTATTGTATAAGTATCTCGCATTGAAGTCGTCGCTAAATTTCGAGCTTGTTTGTAGGATCGCCAATCCTGGGGATTTTGTGTCCGTTTAAAATTTGCATGCCTTTTTCGTTGTTTTTGTAACTGTGCCCTGACCTGTTTTGTGTGCCATGGGATCACCTCCTTCTTTAATTTATTTGGTATAAAACTGTCAATTGCTGTCGATACTACTTCTTTGACTTGGAGCCACATTATGGAATGAGTCGAAACTATCTTTCAAGAAGCAATTAAGTGTATTTCTATCTGCTTTTCTGAAAAAAAAAACTTTTCGTCTATTTTTGGTAACTTTGGGACTTTCGATATTCAATCTCGCTACGACATCCCTGTGTTCACTAATGCCTGTATCCGTTTTGATGCTCGTTATGAACTCGAGATTATTTCTTGCAAAGGGATCAAGTGTGTTTTGGCATCCATTTACATTTTTCCAACAGATTGAGGGTAAATTAAAATCACCACCTACTATTATCGTGTGAGTCGGGTACGTTTTTATAATTAGACTCAGGTTTTCTTTGAACATTTCTGCTATTGTATCGTCAGAGTCGGGAGACCGGTAAAAGGAACCAATTATTAACTTCTTACGATTTTCAGGTACAACTTCTACCCATAATAGCTCACAGGAACTATCAGCTTCAACTTTGCTACACGAAAGAATACTTTTGACGACGACAAACACGCCTCCACCTATTATGTTTAATCTATCCTTTCTGAACACAGTTAGATCTTTTGCAAAAACTTCTGCCGAACTTATTTCCGGCTTGAGCCAACTTTCACTGCCTTCCGACACAGCTACGACAGTTTACAACTGTTATACCGATAGTTCCCAGATCTACATTTCTCCTGTGATCCACCTGCGCTCTTTGAGATTGTCCATTTTGTTTTTCCCCGAAGCCCTCTAACCTAAAAAACCGCCCAGCCCAAGGCCGTTATTACGTCAGTGCGCGGTATTAATATGTTCGTAAACGGCGAGTGCGAATTTGCGATTCTTTAGGGGGCCATATCTCAGGTTCTATTCATCTCAGAGTGAAAGGGTAAAGTGTTCTGAATAGATCTTGGCCTAGTGATCATTTGTGTATATATTAGAAGAATGGGTGTACTATAGCTATCATACAGTACATCGTCAAAATTTTCAAACTTACAAACTTCCTGAAGCCCATCAAAATTGAGCAAATCTGTTCGCTTTATTAAATGACGCGTAGTCTATGATAGGCTTTAAACGGCTTACAAAAGCACCATTCATTCATGGGCAGTTCCTGAGAAAATCTAAATAAAAAAGATACTTTCTATTCATTGTAAATCTTCGAAATTTTTACCATATGTTCTTATGATGATATTCTCGAGGCCGTTTTTAAATTTTTTCGATATCGTTTTCCGTTACTGAGATCCAGAGGTTGAAACTTACAGTTTTGCACAAAATCACAAAACCCGATTTTTAGCCGTTTTAGCACCGTGAATCGCAAATATCTAAATAACTAACCGTAGAAAATTTTAAATATTTACAATACATCGTGTAGACATTTATCTATAAACGGCATTTTTCAGTTGTCATAAATCTTATTCCGTTAGCAAGATACGGCCGAAATACCGCGATATTTTGCTAGAAAAAGTGCGCATTGTTCCGAAAGACGGCGTTCGGACAGCTCTGAAAGTTACCATGCGATTTGAAAAAGGGTACTCGGCGAAAAAAAAATTTTTTTTTTTTTTTTTGTACATTTTAAAGATTGAAATCGTCGGTCGATGAAGGAGTGATTTTTGTTTTCGTTTACTTTACTTTTAATAAGCAGCATCCGGTTTAGTGAATTATTGCAACATATTTTAAAGAGTTTACTGAGGTAAAAACACTTAGCGTAGACTTCTCGTATGGTTGATTTTAGGTTACTCATAGCTGTGCATGAAATGTAGATAACATATCGACATTTTATTTAAAGTTTGGAGCAAAATGATATCTTATGTGGTTCTTGAGATATCTGTCCGTGAGTGACAGCACATGACAGTAAGAGGTTCGAAAACGCTATATCTGTGAGGTAACGTATCTTGAGGAATAGGAAATGACTAAAATGTTATGTGTATGTTGTTTAGGTGTTTATCTGGAATAAAATACTATCCAAATTTTACTCACCATTGATTTCATGTCATATAAGAAGTAAACTATGATGTAACAGGAAAAAGACGAGAACCAGCTGTAAAAAGCTCCTGCCGGAGCACAGAAAAGGCGAATATGTTCTCTGACACGAAAGTGTGAAACGAGCTGCCTCAATCCTCATTCCGACTCCCTCACCAAAAGTTTTGACATGCGAACCTATTCGCGCACTTTTAGCGCATAACTTTGTAAATACTTTTGCCCAGTTAAGCCGCCGTAGTCAGGCTGAATGTGAGTAGGACAGAGACAGTGCAACAGGCAGTGAGAGCCATATATGATGGAACAGAAAAAGTGTCAGTTCAGGAGAAAGGCAAATGTATGAAAACAGCAGTGGGAAGCGAAACGAGATGTCGGAAGTCAGGAACAGTGGCAACAACAAACTAAGACAGATACAGATAGTAGCACTTTGCAGCAAAACAGAAAACAGCGGGAAACTGAGTAGAATGGAGAGCATATATAAAGCATGAGCGTGCGGCTCATACTATACTATAGCACGAAACAATTTGTCCAATTATTCCCATCCCCAGTACCCGCGTGCTAAAGTTTTCCGGTCTACAGGTTAAACCCCAAGCAAAAATGTTCAAATGTTTGTATAATCTATGGGACTTAACTACGGGGTCATCAGTCCCTAAACTTACAAACTACTTATGAACTACCTACAACTAAGGACGGCACAAATATCCATGCCCGAGGGGGGATTCGAACCCCCGACCGTAGTGGCCGTGCAGACCGAGACTGAAGCGCCTCAGTCCCCTCGGCCACCGCGGCCGGCAAAACCCAAGCAAACCATCCCCATGGACATATGTGTAAAGGAGACAATCGTGATTGAAGACAATGAAAGCCGACTCTAAGTGAGAAAGGATACTGTCAACAGGAAAGGAAGTGAATGGACCAACGTCATTGGGGCAGAGAGACGATGAAAGTGGCAGAAACAGACAGCGGTGAGGAATCGCGAGGGAAAGTGATGAAGACATTGAAAGTTTGACTCAGACAGAAAGCGGCAGTGGGAGAGACAGCAAACAAACTGACAGAGACATATATAGACACTGACAGTGAGACGACATTCTGACTATGACGGCAATGTTGTGACCTCGTCGCCGTTTGTTTAGTACTCGTCCCAGACTGGTGGTCAATAAAGGTATTGGTGCTGGATCCTTTGAAATCTAAAACATTGATATAGTTAGTATTACAAGATAGTTATTGACTGCATTTTACAATGCTCATCATTAGAACATATGTCTGTTTCTTCTGTCTTCTCGCGGCGTTGTTCGTATGCGCTGGGACCTAGTTACTGCTAAGTTCGTAGCCGCGTTCTGAGTTAGTTCTGTCCTATTTCTGGCTTCGTAGCTGCCTAGTAACTGACGAGTTCTCACTAGTAACTGTCCTAAGTTCTGACAAGTAACTGCCGGCTATCCATTCGTATGTCGGCCTAGCTATCGCCGCTTGTGTAGGGCGCGCATCTTCGGTTACTCCCTCCAGGATGCGCGGCGCCTGCTTACGATTGGCTTTCGGTCGATCGCTGCCTTCTCCACGATCGTTCTCTTACGTTTGGCGTGTGGCGCTGACTGTACGCCACAACAATTACAAATTAGAAATTTTGGAGAATATTATAGATTATACCTTTATATTTGACAATGATGTCTTTATTTCGTCTTTGGTTGATTTTGACATTATAGTACGATCTCTGATTTATGTAAGCTTCAATACCCTTTGTCCAGCGTTAAATTATCAATAAAATTATCTATGTAATTTTTGTGTTTAAAATCAGTTTGACCCTTTAATACGTTGTTTACGTCGCTAGTTGCGTTGATACATACTTCAATTTCTTCTAGAATATTCATTTCATATCCCTTTTGTATTACATGTAAAATTTTGAGTGCGTTTTCTATTGACTGATTTTCCGAAGTGCTGGTAAAAAGTAGATGTGCTTTTCTCACTCTCCCTAGTGTGTTCTTTATAACGAACGGTGAAATTACGTCCATTTTGGCCTATATAATATTAATTACATGAGTTGCAAGAGATTTTGTGGATACCAGTATTTATAAATTTACAAAGTTTTATCTACATTTACATCTACATGGAATAAATCACATTTAAGTGCCTGGCAGAGGGTTCATCGAACCACCATTATATTCTTTATCTCCCATTCAATTCTCGAATAGCGCGAGGAGAGAAAGAACTCGAGCTCTGATTTCCCGTATTTTATTCTGACGGTGATTTCTACCTATGTAAGTGGAAGTCAACAATATATTTTCGCATTCGGAGGAGAATGTTGGCGACTGGAGTTTTATAAGTAGCCCACGCCGCAGCGATAAGCGCCGTTGTTGTAATGATTCCCATCCCAGGTCCTGTATCATTTCCGTATTGCATACAAATCTACAGTTTCGTTCCAATCTCTATGAAATTTTGTACACATAAGCTTCAATCCATGAGGACGGTCGCCGTAAGTGTAATAATCACGTACGATATATAGTTGACCAGATATGACGTCATAAACAATGAGATGCGTGAAAAACTGCTGCATTTTGCGACAATGCTGCTCATTTTCTCCTAAACCATTGGACCAATTTCAACCAAATTTGGTACACACATTCCTTACCGTGAGGTAACAATTGCTGCATGGTTAAAAATCACATACGTCACATGGTTCAAAGATATTACGTCATAACCAATAGAAATCGCAAAAAATGCCACATAATACGGCGAGACCTTCGAAATACACTGTATGATAATGACAGTACTTAGCGACTTGCAACAAACTTTAAACATAATTTCAAACCTTTATTAAACTTTATTAAACCATAGCAAAATGATGAAAGTAAAAACGTTTCTCGCTTACTACTTTTCCGCTGTTTATGGAGTAAAACGACGGCTCACGGTATGACGTCACAATTTATAATTTGAACACTACAAATTGTAACGACAGGAAATTTTACAGACAGTATACACATGTATAGTTGCGTGTACCTTCTAAATTTTATCACAGTACGACACGTAGTTCATGAGATGCGAGCACATAAACAATAACGTTCGTGGAAAAGCGCCCCTTCCCGCACCAAGTTTTAATCTATAACTTCTTTTCTACTAACTGTATTCCCGAGAGATTTTGCACACGTACAGCCCTTATACAAATGAATGTATACCTGAAAAATGGCGGGAATAAATAAATAGATACCCGGGAAACGCCGGGTTTCCAGCTAGTTGTTGATAAAACTCTTCTGGGTATTGGACCGCATCGTCAATATATCAAACATTTCACCGACGTTTCGGCCACTATTGCAAGCGGCCATCTTCTGGGTGTTACGTTTACAGGAAACGTAACACCGAGAAGATGGCCGCTTGCACTAGTGGCCGAAACTTCGGTGAAATCTATATCTATAAATGTGAATGTCTGTTCGGTGTACGTTTATCACGCCTGAACCACAAGACATAAAGAGCTAAAATTTTGTACAGTTACTAATGTCTACCCGGGGAAGACTTTAGGCACGGTTTTATGGTGATCGGATATGTATTTATCTATATGTATTAATGTGAATGTCTTTTCGGTGTACGCTTATCACGTCCGAACGACAAGACGCAGAGACTTAAATATTTGTACAGTTACTAATTTATACCTGAGGAAGGTTTTAGGCGCGGTTTTATAGCTACCTCTTAGATATTTAGTAATTTGAAGAATATAACGTGAAATGAATAATTACTCTTTGAAAATGGTTTTATTGATTGCATTGTTGCTTGAGCGTTGATAATGATGAAAGCTTGGAGTATATTGCCATGGAAAGTTAAAATTCTACGTGTGTTTGTGTTAATATTTCGGTCTGCAGCGAAAACTACAGAACGCAAACGAATGGTCTGTGTGTAATTGTTGTCTGAAGTCTCCCGCTGTACACCAAAGCAGTTCCATGCCGATAGATAGGAGCGGGGGGGGGGGAGATATCGTGGTTGAAAATAGGCACATTATAAAAAAATTCAGACTGAAGGCCACCGATGACGTTTGCGACTCTATAGCAAGGTTACATACAGTGAAACGTTATGCCAAAGACCATATCTTTCTTTGGTCTATGCGTGCTACAATGTCTTCAGCTCTTTCTCTGTAAGGATGAGCATACGAATAATGAAATATAAGAATCAATAAATAAAGCAGTTAAAAAGAAATTTCTTCAAATCGATTTGACGTTTCGCGCATTACATCAAGTGATCGATCTGTGATATTATTACAGTCATTATTGTTGAATTTCGTGATTGGATTTTTGAAAACGAGTGCAATTTCACGTGTGATTTGATCTACCCTACTTACTTTCCTGATAAACGGTAAGTGCATAGACTTCTGCAATCTGATAGGAATATTTTTCAGTTCCGCTTTATCAGCGACATTTCCTCAAAAATGAGTGAAATTAATTACATTAATTTATTTAAACTTCTTAGATAAATGTGCATTGCGTTACTTTACACATATTACAACAGTAACAGTCTCATAGCACACTACTGAAAAATAGCTTCTCTATCATAATCAACCAACATGCGAGAGGAGTCGCGGGTTTAAGCTAGTCATTTATAAAAATAAGTAACAGTAGGGGCCCTATAACAGTTCCCTGGGGAACGCTAGATATCACTTTATGCTCTACTTTCTGACAATAAATCACGAATCCAATCGCACAACTGTGGCGATATTCCATAAGCACGCACTTTCATTACAAGCTGCTTGTGAGGTAGAGTGTGGAAAGCCTTCCCGAAATCTAGAAATACGGAATGTATTTGACATCCCTTGTAGATAGCGTTCATGTGACTAAAGAGCTAACTGTGTTTCACAAGAACGATACTTTTTTAATGACTTGTTATATCTCGGGGCCCACAGTTTTAGAAATTTCGTATATTGAGATAATGCGAAAGGATAGTCCAAACACTGTAATTAATTATTTTTATATATCACACAAGATATCTTTCGGCATTAAATGCCATCGTCAGGTTTTTCTGCAAAAGCATTTTCTTATATGAGTATGTATCCAAATGCTACATAAATAAATTTACATAAATAACATTTTACAAATTTCACTTAGGAAGTGTGCAGTACGTACCGTATTTAGAGGTTGTAAGTGCTTCAACTAATTATTTATTAGGTGATGTTTTACATTTGGTTTATGAATTGTAGCCAGTTACAGAATCTGTCCATACCTCAGAATACTATAAGTTTACAAATATTTACAATTTTTTCTTTCAGAGAGAAAATATAGAAGTTAACAGATACGGCATTATTTTCTTTATTATTTATGTCTATGTTGTTTTTAGCAATTATGGTAATTTTTTTATTAGAAATTTTGGAGCATATTATAGATTATACATTTATATTTGACATGGTTGTCTTTATTTCATCCTTCGTTGATTTTAACATTATAGTATGATGTCTGATTTATGTAAGCTGCATCAGTAAAATTATTGATGTAATTTTTGTGTTTAAAATCTGTTTGATCGTTTAATACATTGTTTACGTCGCTAGATGCGTGCATACATACTACAATTCCTTCTAGAATATTCATATCATATCCGTTTGTATTACATGTAAAATTTTGAGTGCGTGTTCTATAGTGCCTACTGAGTGATTTTCCGATTGCAAGTGCTGGTAAAAAGTAGATGGGGTTTTCTCACTCTTCCTAGTGTGTTCTTTATAACGAACGGTGAAATTACATCCAGTTTGGCCTATATAATATTTATTACAGGAGTTGAAAGAGATTTTGTATATACCAGTATTTATAAATGTAGAAGGTTTTATGTATGTGTGACGATTTTGCTTCTTATGGTGTGTCTGTTTTGGTACGAAAAATTGATGTTCGCATTTCTAAAAAAAATTTCATTTCATTTGTGATTTCTCCTAGATATGTGGTACTGATATACGTTAATTTTTTTCCTTTGAGGTGTTTCTCATTGTAATGTGATTCCTGTACATGGATCATGACTCATTTTTTATTGTATAGCTTATTCCCAAGGAAACAAGTGCAGTCAACTGTGAAATACTAACACGAATTATTTACAGATGGATCGAAAAACTTGTGGCATCCGAACTCGGGAAAGATAAGTTTGCATTTAGGAGACATGTGGGAACACGGAAGACAATACTCACATTACGACTTATCTTAGAAGATAGGCTAAGGAAAGGGAAACCTACGTTTTTATCGTTTGTCGATTTGGAGGAAGCTTTCAGGGGTAACATATGGGGAGAGAAGAGTTATATTCAACCTTCACCAAAACCAGACAGCGGTTATTAGAGTCAAAGGGCAAGAAACGGACGCAGAGGTTGGGAAGGGAGTAAGACAGGGTTGTAACCTTTCCCCAATGTTGTTCAATCTGTACATTGAACAGGCAGTGAAGGAATGGAAAGAGAAATTTGGAGGGGGCATTAAAGTGCAGGGAGAAGAAATAAAAACATTGCGGTTTGCTGATGACGTAGTAATTTTGTCAGAGACTGCATAAGATCTGGAAGAGCAATTAAATGGAATGGACAATGCTTTGAAAGGAAGATATAAGATGAATATTAAACAGAGTAAAACGAAGGTAATGGAATGTAATGTCAGAAAATCAGGCGATGCTGAAGGAATTAGTTTAGGTAATGAGGTAATAAAAGTAGTAGATAGATTTTGTTATTTGGGTAGCAAGATAACTTCTGATGGCCGAAGTAAAGAAGATATAAAATGCAGAATGGCTATGGGAAGGAAAGCGTTTCTAAAGAAGCGTAACTTTTTAACATCCAATATTAATTTAAATGTTAGGAAGTCCTTTCCGAAAGCATTTGTCTGGAGTGTAGCATTGTATGGGAGTGAAACGTGGACGATAAGGAGTTCAGATAAAAAAATGATAGAAGCTTTTGAAATGTGGTGCTACAGACGAATGATGAAAATTAGATGCGTAGATCACGTAACTAATGAGGAGGTGCTTAACCGAATCGGGGAGAAAAGGAGTTTCTGGCATATCCTGACTAAGAGAAGGGATAGATTGGTTGGACACATTCTGAGACATCAAGTAATTGTCAACTTAGCATTAGAAGGAAGCGTGTAGGGTAAAAATCGTGGAGGGAGACCGAGGGACGAATATAGTAAGCAGATTGAAAGGGATGTAGGTTGCCGAACGTATTGTCAGATAAAGACACTTGAACAGGACAGGGTAGCGTGGAGAGCTGCATCAAACCAGTCTGCGGACTGAAGACCACAACAACAACAGTTTTATTACGATGTTGGAGTCGTATTCATTTTGTTGGTCAATGTATTGAAGTATACTTAGGCCCTTAGGAAAAGTTTTTTTCCCGACATTTCGCCACTTTGTCGGAATGTGAGACCACTTTGCACCGGGGCGCATACCGCAGGCTGTGAGCGGGGTATGAGCGAGACCCCCGCCTACCCGTGGCCGGCGGGTCCTGCACAGTGGTGGGCGGCGTGCGTGGGCGGCGTGCGTGGGCGGCGTTGGCGGTCTGGAATTCCAGGCTGGACTTCCCAGGCTCCATCCCGTGATGGACTGCCACCGCAACGGTCACCTCTCCAGCCCAAGCCAAGCCAGTAGCGGCGACGGCGGCCGGCTTCCCAGAACAGGAGCTCACAGCGCTGAGCAGGCGCGTAAAAACAGCTTAATTAATTTCCTGGACACCTCAGACCGGCGCGCCGGTGAAATCACCGCCTCAAGGTCAGCTCAGCGCTACTGCTAGCCACTGTGTGTGTGTGAGTGTGTGTGTGTGTGTGGACGAATCACTGCAGTTCCAGTCTGCCTCTATACCAGAGGTTTCCAAAATAGGTGTCGCGACACCCTAGCCTGTCGCGTAGTAGTATCAAGGGTGTCGCGGACTAACGAATTTAAACTCTAAACAAAACAAAAATTGTCATAAAATAACACAAAATATCCTTCTCTTTTTTTCCGTTCTCTGGGGCCCGCAGTGTGAAGTATGTCTTTGATTGACATGTTCAATACCACAATAATATAAATTATTTTAACACTGCTTTAAACTTTATTAGCCCACTATAAGCTTATTTCGGCCTTAGGCCATCATCAGGTGATCTGTAATACGAGTAATATAGAATTTATATATACATGTGGCGTCTGTTCCGAAAGAACAGACGTCACTTCTGATCCTGCAGTTGTTATTATTTAATATTCACAGAATGTAAGACATCAACTGCGATTGGGCAAAGCTGAAAATGTGTACCCAGCCGGGAATTAGTTTCATAACTACGAGTTTGAGTACTGTGGGCAGGGCGAAGCTGGGAATTTGTATCTGACGGGAAGCGTGCTTAGGTAGTCCTTGCAGGTGCGGTGATCACTGTGTCCCCTGTGGTGTAGGGGTCGGCGCAACTGCCTAGAAAGCAGGAGACCTGGGTTCGAATCCCGGCTGTGTACACATTTTCAGCTTTGTCCAATCGCAGTTGATGTCATATGTTCTGTGAATATAATATAGAAGAGTTGTTACATATATTCTTATAACACAATTACAGAAAATATTTACAAAGTTTTATTTACATTACTTATAATATTGTTGATGTTTATTTGCTGCCCAATTGTTTATAGAAGCTGATGTAATGCTTATCTGTATATGTGCAGCAGCACTGTTTATATTATTAGATTTTTATCAGTTTTTTTTATAGTGGCAGCCTAGCAGGCTGTAGTGGCAGCATCCAACGATATTATAAGTTTACATGGTTACCAGTAATTTATACACTAATATCTTTGGTTTATTTATTGTTTTTATATTGGAACTTTACTATGGATTTGGAATCTTTGGTGTTTATCCATTCTCTTGTTTGTTTATAATGTGAATAAAATTTTCGATGTATTTTGTATGTTTGAGTTCGGTTTGTTCATTTAGTATATCTTTCTGGTTGTTGTGTATATGGGAATATAGTTCGATTTCCTCAAGAATATTCATTTTTCGCCCTTTTTTGATAATGTGTAAAATTTTTAAGGCTTCCTCTAAAGGTTTTACATCATATTTTTCCGTGATTAACTCAAATACAAAAACCAATGAACCAAAGATATTAATGTATAAATTACTGGTAACCATGTAAACTTATAATATCGTTGGATGCTGCCACTGCAGACTGCCACTATCAAACACTGATAAAAAATCTAATCATATAACCAGTGCTGCTGCACGTATACAGATAAGCATACATCAGCTTCTATAAACAATTGGGCAGCAATTAAACATCAACAATATTATAAGTTAATGTAAGTAAAACTTTGTAAAAATTGTATGTAATTATGTTACAAGAATATATGTAACAACTCCTCTATATTACTCGTATTTACAGAACACCTGATGATGGCCTAAATAAATAATTTATAATTATTGTGGTATCCTTCTCTTCATACTATCCTGAAGACTCGCCTGCAGCTAATCATCTTTCTCTTCATTCAGTGCACCACAGATCACGTATTAAAGGAATGATCGGTGCATATTAATTGCGCGCTCAGCCGCTAGGCGGCAGCTCTGCTTCAGCAGCAGTAGACACTCAGGATTCGTTCAAGCAGTTGCCAGTTGCCAGATTCCAGCAAATTGCGCATGCGCAGAGCTGCTGCTGATACTCGATAACAGCTCTTCCCATGCGCAGTTTGCTGGAACTGGCAGCTGCTTGAACGAACCTTCACTGTAGTCTGTTTTCCTTCTCAAAAAGCTGCACCTGAACGTTTTTTAATGGATTTATCAAAGCCACGTCACCCGCGGTAGCGTCTCTTACAATTAAATGTCAATCAATGACACAGTGGCTGTAAAAGCTGTTACAGATTCTAAAAGCAGTCACAATTGTGCATTGACTAAAGCTACTCAGTAGCAATGTTTAGTATGGAATATGGCCAGGTGATTAACGGAGTGCAGTATTTTGAATGCAGTGATCGTTGGTTGGAACCCTGCTATGCGTTAATTTTTTTTTTCTTTCAGTTTCCTGTATGTAACAGATCTTGGGACCAGAAATGACATTCATATTCTTCCAGAATGAAACTTTCACTCTGCAGCGGAGTGGAGAAGAGGCGAGGTACTGGCGGAAGTAAAGTAAAGTGAAGTAAAGGCGGCATCGTGAGTCGTGTCGGGATAGCTCAGTCGGGAGAGCGCTTGCCCGCGAAAGGCAAATGTCGCAGGTTCGAGTCTCGGTTTCGGCACACAATTTTAATCTGCCAGGAAGTTTCATTCATATTCTTACTTGTCATAAATATTTATCAATTTTTTCCGAGGTCGTGGTGAAGCAAGTACCTAACAATAGAACTTAAATAACAGTTCATCACTTGTCATATATATATACTCCTTATTTTTGAAAATAATGCGCTAATATTGAACTGAAAGGGAACGGCCACTGTGCTGTCTGAATCATAAATCCGAGCAGTTAAGTTTCCAGATGCCGTTTTCATTCGATCCAGCAAAACCGTATCTGGTCCTGACATGTACACACGACAGCGATAATCGGTTTCCGAAATGCAGTTTTCGTGTTTCGGAAGTTGGATCGCATGTAGAAGAAGCAAGTATTACTGTGTGAGTTAGGCATTGTTGTCTGCGGTGTTACTCTGTTGTACATCTCCGTAGTTCCTAATGTTTCCTTTTCTTGCGATGATTGTACTAATTGCTGCAGTCAGGATCAACATTAAACATGTCAATGCGTACGAGGATTTCAGTTTCGTTTATAAACTACATTTAACAGATACTTTATTTCCGCCCCCTCCCTCCCCCGCTAGAACCATCTAAATTCTATCATATGTATTTATATTAGTGAAAGGGTGTCACGCAAAACTGTAAGCTATAAAAGGGTGTCGTCATGAGGGAAAGTTTCGAAAGTACTGCTCTAGGGGCTCTCAATGTGGACTGCACGGTCTAACATAACAAATGAACATTTAAACATATTACGTGCAGACAGAATGATAATCAAAATATCCACAGGTGTACTGCCGGTCTATAGTGCCAATAGTGCCCGTTGGACACTATAGATCGGCAGTACACCTATGGATATTTTTATTATCAGATATGCCGGGAGAAACTCAAGAATCGCAGACAGAATGATATTCAAAGAGCAATAAATTGAACATTTTACTTTATTTAATGACTCACAAAATACAAATAATTTCATAGTTCTGTGAAATATCATAAATTTGCCTTCACAAACGTTTTGCGACTAAGCGCCGAAATAAACCACAACTTAGAAAATAATCAGGAATTTGTACTTCCACCGCAACTTTGTAACACTCGTGTCAACCGTTTTGGCACACCTTGTACAAGCCTATGTAAGTACGAAATACTTAGAGTTGCCCATTCTTCTTGCAGTCGTCTCCTGAAATCTTGCTTGGACTTTATGTGAAATTTTCGATTTTTTTTTTTTTTTTTTTTTTTCCTATTGCATCAGATAAATTCTGTATGTGGTTGATGTCCGAACTTTGTGGAGGGGAATTGACAACTTCTGTACAGTGATACATGCGCTACAACGTACGGTATAGCCGGTATGTTTGGCGTCGTTGTCCTGATTTGAAACAGTCTCCTATCCCCATATTTTCTGCGCTCTTCTTCAAATTGTTTCTTACAATCTGCAGGTATACATTTTAATCAATTGTTTCGTCAATGAAGACTAGCTCACCCACTCCTTGGGCTGACATACAACCCCAAACATGAACATGTCCCCTGCCATGCTTTACTGTAGCTTGCAATTTTTCTTCCAGCTCTTTGTTGGGTTGCCGTCATACCGTTATTCGTCCTGATATGTTAAATTGCGATTGATCCGAAGAAATTACGTGATTCCACCACTACTTGTTCTTGTCTATGTATTACCTTGCGAATAGGAACCTCTTCTTCCTATTGGCAGGACTGATGTAAGGCTTCCTTCTTGCAGTTCGCCCTTGGTAATTTTCTGTGTACAGTACTCGTCTGACTGTGCTAGGAATGGCATTCTTCCTATACTCTTCCTTAACCTCAATGGCAATCGTCTAACTGTGGTTCGTGGATCTTTCTTGAATTTTGTACTATTTCTCTCTCTTCTCTCCTCACAAATATCCTTGGACAGCCTGTCTGTGGCAAATTTTCTATTTCATATTCAGTAACGCTGCTATTTATCGACATGTTCTTCCCTTTTCGTGGTAGAATATTACTAATAGCCTTTGTTCAGAAGGTTTTTTTTTTTTTTTTTTTTTTTTTTTTTTTTTTTTTTTTTTTTTTTTTTTTTTCCCTATGCGCAATGCCGTTCCCCGTCGGGGGTTCGAATCCCCCCTCGGGCATGGATGTTTGTGCTGTCTTTAGTATAAGTTAGTTCATAAGCAGTTTGTTAGTTTAAGGACTGATGACTCCGCATTTAAGTCCCATAAGCTTAACAAACATTTGAACATTTTATTCTTTCATACCGAGACATTCTATGCACAATATTTGTCCCAAAACTTATTAGAGGCACTGTACACTGCGATAGTAGCGCTGCAAGTGACCAGCTAGCTACATTTTCGAATACGATATCGGATGCCTGTGAATAATATCGTTTATATTGATTTTAACGTACTTTTTGCGGTAGGAAACTCTTGTAAGTGCCATAAAAACCGGTAATAACTTCAAAATAATTTCCAAATTTGTCCTCCTTACGTTTTCTAATATCCCTGGTAAGGTACCAAACGATACATTGCATAACAATTTATTTACCACTCCCTTTACATTTACTGAAAATCTAATTTTCTTTTAACAACAAAAATGGCTAGAAAAATCAGAAGAGTTAACTTTAGCAGAGAGACGTAGCATTTCTATTCAGTAACGTTAAGGTCTGTGCACTACTATAATTAAAATAGTAATGTTTAGTATTGTTCTCCCATATTACCAATAAAAATTGCTTGACTATACTTCAATGACTTCTCAAACAATTGTGTCGTGTGTAGTTGTGTGTGTATGGGTAGCTGTAAAATGAATCTGCACTTCAACTCAAACTTGCTAATCTGACTGAACACTGTATCCTATTAGTTAAGTACGACTATGAAAAGAAACCAGATATGTGATCAAAATCAATTCTGACCCTGTGACTTTACTCATAGAATGAGCAATTTGACGTCCGGTAGGAAATAATCTGTTTCATTAAAGATTGCAATTGTTTGGACAATAGGACACCAGTTTGCCAATTAGATCTTAGTTCGACAGTTATTCCTGAAGTATCTCACTCAAGGGTTTACATTGCTTTTATGGCCTACCTGTGCGCAAGGAAACATGTGCAACTGCCCTCAGAATTACTGCCAAAAAATGCTGCTGCTACACGGTCAAAAACTAACTACAGAATTCTCAAGAGTGCAATGCGAGCCCACTAACTACACAAATACTAATTTGTAGTATTTAAAACAAATAATTAATTGGTAATTGGGTTTTGTGACGAATTACTAACACGAAACAGACCTGAGGTTGAAGTTTAAAGGGTGTTACAAAAAGCTACGGCCAAACTTTCAGGAAACATTCCTCACACACAAAGAAAGAAAATATGTTATGTGGACATGTGTACCGAAACGCTTAATTTCCATGTTAGAGCTCATTTTATTACTTCTTTTCAAACCACATTAATCATGGAATGGAGACACACAGCAACAGAACGTACCAGCGTGACTTCAAACACTTTGTTACAGGAAATCTTCAAAATGTCCTCCGTTAGCGAGGATACACGCATCCACCCTCCGTCGCATGGAATCCCTGATGCACTGTTGCAGCCCTGGAGAATGGCGTATTGTATTACAGCCGTCCACAATACTAGCACGAAGAGTCTCTACATTTGGTACCGGGGTTGTGTAGACAAGAGCTTTCAAATTCCCCCATAAATGAAAGTCAAGAGGGTTGAGGTCAGGAGAGCGTGGAGGCCATGGAATTGGTCCGCCTGTTCCAATCCATCGTTCACCGAATCTGTTGTTGAGAAGCGTACGATCACGTCGACTGAAATGTGCAGGATCTCCATTGTGTACATGAACCACATGT
Organism: Locusta migratoria; assembly: GCA_026315105.1. Classification (NCBI taxonomy): domain Eukaryota; kingdom Metazoa; phylum Arthropoda; class Insecta; order Orthoptera; family Acrididae; genus Locusta; species Locusta migratoria. The sequence continues at coordinate 662,334,166 of CM048746.1, forward strand.
TTTGTCGTACTTGTAAAGTCACATGTTCTAGCAGCACGGATAGAGTACCCCGTATGAAATCATGATAACCTGCTCCAGTGAGCGTAGGTGGAAGAACATGAGGCCCAATGAAGACATCACCAACAATTCCTGCCCAAACGTTCACATGATTGCACAATTGCGTGCGGATTCTCGTCAGCCTACACATGTTGATTGTGAAAATTTACAATTTGATGACGTTGTAATAAAGCCTCATCCATAAATACTGAAATGAGCTCTAACACGGAAATTAAGCGTTTCCGGACACATGTCCACGTAACATATTTTCTTTCTTTGTGTGTGAGGAATGTTTCCTGAAAGTTTGGCCGTACCTTTTTGTAACACCATTGCACACAAATGGTGATTATAACTTGCGAATGTCTTACATAAATTTTTTCCAAAAACTCATTTACTTCTACTGTCATTTTCAACAAAAGTAAACCAGCTATTACTTTATACAATGTAAATAAAAAAATCAAATTGTCTACCTCACACTTCCTCCGTTTTTGTGTGCACCAAAAATATATTAAATTCCTGCACTATACTTTAAAATAATTAGAAGAATGGACATGAAAGACGAAAATTAAACCTTTCATGTTGAATCTGTTGGAGATGGATTACAGTTACGCGAAGCGCCTAATAATGAAATAAGACCCTCCTTACATTTATTCTTCATAATCTCTGAACATTTTCGAATTCAAAGATTTCACAACATCTTCACACTTGAAAAGATTCAAATGATACAAGCTCACGCTGCAGTTCGCGACTTCATTCCATGACTGCTACTCCTGCTTACCCGTCTGAGGCCGGGCACCAAACTAGAGTTGTGGCGATTCGTCAATGAGTCATTCATTTGAATGAATACAAATACACAATCGTAAGAATCGAATCGTGATCCGGACGAATAGTCGTTCAAAAGAATAGTCTGTCTCGTGACGATTCTAAGTTCCAACAATGCACTATTCGAAGACGACTGCCGAATCTTGCCGAATGCTGGAGAGAAGAGGGTGGACGAATCGTCGTTCAAAACAATCGCCTGTCTCGTGACGATTCCAAGATCCAGCGATTCATGATTCGAAAGCAAGTGGCGAATCGTGCCGAATAATTACGAAAGCCAGAAAGTGTGTGAACAGAGGAAGTACAGAACGGAGATAGTGAGCTGTTAATTCTTACGCTAATCAAGAATTACAGATGACAGGATCAAAATGCAGTGAAATACACAGCTGCCAATACAAACGAATACACGTCTTTTATACAGTTTACATTTTATGTATTTAAACGAGCAATCCTTACACATTTATATTTCGCGTATCCCGGAAATTGCTGTAACGATTTGGATTATATTTTGTGTTTAGAGAGGTTTAAGCTTTTCGAGTTCATCTACGTAGTTGTAGTTTTTGTAAAAGTTCAATTTTAGAAAAATATTCTTTTTATATAAAAACGCGATTTTAAATGTTTTTAAAGCCATCTCAAAAATCTTTTTTACCACTTTGGTTTTTACGTTATCAGCTTTCCTGAAAGAAACCTTTGGTTTTTACGTTATCAGCTTTCCTGAAAGAAACCGATTTTATAGAAAAGAAACATTTTAGTAAACGTGAATTTCTTGCATCTCAAAAGAAATTTAATATTTAGAGACAGATTTTTAATTTTTATTGTTTATTTCGCGTTTCCTCAAACTAATTGATTTTACATAACAAGTATTTTATAATGATTAGATATCTGTTAATTACCATAGATTTAATTAAATTTGTATTTGAATGGCCGAAGTATTCAAACAGAAAAAAAAAAAAAAAAAAAAAAAAAAAAAGGTTACAGCAGGATTGGAAATAAGTGACCTACGTTCACTAAACCTACAACGCTACTAAATGAGCTATGATGACAGCAGAAATAGTTGGTAGTGTAATATGTATTTATAGCCGGTCGTAAAACTTTAGACTATTTTCTCGAGAATGTTTGAGAGCTGAATCGAATGGCTTTTCCTCATTATTACGTGGGCCGTCCACAAAGTAAGTTCCGTTTCTATTTCTATCCGCAGCAGCACTACGATCGCAGTTCCGAGCATGCGCGGCAGTTACTCTGACTCAAGGAGAAGACGTGTACGCCATTTTCTAGTCGCTGCTGTCGTCATGGGCTCTCTAGTGTTTCTTTATAATGTCTGCCGTAATAGAGTATTTGACTGTTTTCTGGAAATAGTTTTAAATTGTTAATTATGTCATATTATGGTCCGAACATGCTTTTTTACCTCGTGGATGTCAGTACTTAAAAAAAAAGAAAAAAAAGAAAAAAAAAATGAAATTCAAATAATTTGAAAGCCCGCTAAAACGCTACGTTTGAGTCACGTGATGCTGTGACGTCATACAACACGCTGCTGCTGCTGCTCTCGTAAGATAAGCAAATACCAGTATATTGTTTGGGCCGAGGCCTCGTGTTTGAGCGTTAACGTTTGCATAATGACCTACAAATATTGCTTAGTTCCGCACTGTACCAATACATCTGTCAAGACTCCAGAAAAATTGTTCTTGCAAGTACTAAAAATGAGAAGATACGCAAAAAGTGGTTGACACTGGCGCGAAGAGATCCAAATGAAATAGCGGCTACTTCATGTGTGTATTTCTGTGAGTTAGTTGACTATGTCCACTGAGTAAGGCAGCAGGACACAGTGTTTCGACGAAAAATATGATGGAATATAAAAGTTTTACTAAACACAAATAACATAACGTAAGCCTTTTCTTCTGCACAGGGCTCTACCAAGCAATTTTTATTGCAAGTAAATAACGTTTCAAATGATTAGCGTTTTTTTTAAAGTAAAGCATGAGTCTTCGTATGTGGACGAGTAAATGGATTAGTTTGTAGTGTTAAAAGTAGTGACACATTCATATCAAACCAAATCTTGAATATGTAAGAAGAATACTGATAAGCATGCCAGAAAGTTTACACACAATCGCAAACATTCACTCACAAAAACAACAAACCAGAAAAGCGCTGTAATTTCCGCGCTATAAATTTATGCCATTGTGCAGTTTTCAAGTTTCTTATTTCTGGCACGTAAAAATTTGGATTGTTTTTAAAGAATGGAGACACCATAATTGTATCAACTTTAGGGAGGTTTCCGCTGTCAGCCTTCACATAACATCTTCCATTGTGGCATAAAAACTGTAAACGCGTCTAGATCACGAAAAAACTGAACTTAAAGCTGCGAAATGGAGGAAACGCGTACAATAATACAGCTCCGACTTCTAGTTGCCGCGCTGTAGGTGTTCTATGACGTCACCAGTACTTCAGCCAATAACTGAGCATTTTCCATCACGTGATCTAATCGCGAAATTTGATGATTATTAAGCTTTAATTACGTAAAAATAACAGATGTTTTGTAAGAATTATGAGCGAAAATGCTGTCTGAATGTTATAATCATTCAGAATAACAACAATTCTAACCATATTTTTAACACAGGAAAATACCCTATTGAGAATGCCGCCGCGTGTAAAATCAGATCTGTGATTAGTTCTATACATGCAAAGAAAGTTAAACCAAACGAAATTCATCAGCAAATCTTCGAGGTTTTCGGACAAGATACTATGAGTGATTCCGTGGATAGAAGATGGGTCGGACTCCTCAATGAAGGATGTGACTAAACAACTCTTACAGGAATTTCAGTGGGACGTGTTTGATCATCCTCCGCACAGCCCGGACCTCGCTCTTAGCGACTTTCATCTCTTCTTACACCTAAACACTGTCCTTGGTGGTCAACATTCCAACGATAATGACGAGCTGAAAGAACATGTTACCACATGGTTGACTGCACAGGCGCTAACCTTCTATGAAGAAGGCGTACAAAAACTTGTGCCACGCTATGGCAAGTGCCTACAAAATTGCGGAAGCTATACAGAAAAGTAGTTTAACAGTTGTAGATTTTTGTAAAGTAAATATTTTTTCTGTATCTGTACACGTTTGTTTTATATAACCAAACGGAACTTGCCCTATGGATATACCTCGAATTTTATGTCTGAACTTTAGGCACCATAAATATTAAAAAGTCCGATACCCATATTGTCACCTTTTCGGCATTTTGTAAGAATCGTGCCGTCGCAGACCAGTAAAAATCGTGAACGAATCTTAGGAACAGATGCAAAAGGTTAAGATTCCAACATCCATGATATAGACATGTATTGCCATCTATGAGCAAGATGTAGAAGTAAGAATCGCGCCAATACAGACTAAAGAATCGCGAAAGAGTTGTGAACGAATCGTAGGAATGGAATCACAATGTAGGATTGAATCACAAGAATCTATTGCTAAAAAAGCATCGCGTTGCCCAACTCTACACCAACTCAGGAAGCGCACACCAAAGATTGTCCTCGCGGAGCCAAAGATATAATTTTACAGACATTCAGCGTTATCAACATTACATGTTCAATGTTCAAATGTTTGTTAAGCTTAAGGGACTTAACTACGGGGTCATCAGTCCCTAAACTTACAAACTACTTATTAACTACTTACGAACTAGGACGGCACAAATATCCATGCCCGAGGGGGGATTCGAACCCCGACCGTAGTGGCCGTGCAGACCGTGACTGAAGTGCCTCAGTCCCATCGGCCACCGCGGCCGGCAACATTACATGCCTACGTTTCAAAATCAGTAAATGTGGAACGCAAGAAACTTGATGGAGTGTAGTACCTCCATTATTAATGTACCAAATCAGACACCACAATTTTAACTGAAGGAGAAACCCAACAGTCGTGCCAAGAAAAGTCATAAGTAATAAAACTTTCCCAACGAAGAAGAAACCAATTCCACAAGCGCTGCTTTATCTGACATCACAAGGCAAGACTTTTAATGAAATTCACTGTTTAAGCAAAACTAATTACATTCAGACGTATAGACATGTACTGTATAGGGAAGACTACTGAAATGTAAAGCTGTGTGAATCCTCAGACTCAGACTGCTAAGAGTAAAAAAAAAGTAGCTGTCATAGTAAAAACGGTCTATAACACAAATTTCGTTTTTCCATATGTTTATATCCTCTTGCTTTCAACCGAGTAAGCTGCAAATATACTCACTCAGTTTTTCTTCATCAATAAGATGTAGCTTATATCACTGAGACAATTGAATTCGGCTGCTTTTGCACTTATTGAAGGAGTATCCAAGGCTCGTGATATTTTACTACTGCTTGGAACCCAAAATTAAAGATTTTCGTAGAAAAATAGCTATAAATGAACACTATTGTTACGGCGCCTTGCCGACCGCAAGGAACGGTAGTTATCCAACCGGAGAAATGGGACCTAGAGCTTAACGAGGAATCCGAACCACGTGTCGTTTCTGGCAACTCCTCACATTGTTGAGAAGTGAAGGATGGGTTAAAACGCAGACTGAAAAATCCGAGGTCCGACCGCGTTTCGAACCCGAGACCCTTCGGTTTCCAGTCAAGCGCTTTACCCCAAGCCCGACAGGAAGTAAGATGAATGGTGATATTATATTTGCATGTCAGACTTTAAATACCTTTATACAGTCTGTAATGATATAACATGGTTTGCCACCTGGAGCATACTAATTGAAACGTAGAAGTCACAGAAAATATGCGAAAAACAGCATTATTTAATAAGTTCTCCTATTACAAAAAGCAGTAACGGCACAAAACAAAAATAGTTTCCACTGATAGCGAACTTATCATTTTGAAATTGTTAGATATTTATATATTTTTTTGGATTTAATCTAAGGAGACTGTCATTCATTCGCAGATGATGCATTGTGAAGCAGACTTGCAAGTAGTATGACACAAATAATTTCGGCTTCTGCTCCTAGAATAAACATTTTAAAATTACTAAAATGCGGCAATGCGAGACATTGTCAGTAATCATCCCAATGCGGGACACTGAGTCCAAATCAGTGAGAGAAAATGGCAAAACAGTCCAATAAAAATGGCCAGAAATGGCTAAATTATAATTTATATGTTTTATGCATAAAAATTAAAATGTGACAAACACTCACCTAGCAAAAATAAATATCATCGTCCTCATCCTCATTTTCTTTGCTACTGGTGCTGCAGATTTCACTGGTCTCCCTCGTGTATGTAGCGTTAGTACCAACAAGCTTCAGTATTTCTTCTGGGATATCATATGAACAACAACACTTATGTTCGCGTCTCAATCCATACATTACACTCAGAATAGTAGAGAGTGTATTCGTTTTAAGTCTGTTTCTAAAATTCTCTCAACTTTCGAATTGGAGTATCGTAAAGTTAAAACTGAAAATGCGAGTGAGACTAACTCCGCAAAAGCATTTTCTCCTCCTGCATCACTGTACTGACTAACCTCTTGCCAGAATGTCGAAGTAAATGTTTGATTCGTCTATTTTATGTAATTAATGTTTCGCCACTGGTTTTCATTTTGCTCAAAACCCATTGCTAATACCATATCAGTAATAGGCTGTTTCATTGTTTTCAATGTTTCTTTCACACCTAGTAGCGATATTTGTTTGAGTACTTCAAAGTAGCCTACTCTGAAGCTCATGAACCAGCTTTTTTGTGAAACTGACACATCCGTCACGTAAAGATAATTAACTATCACAGTCACAAAACACCGGTACAGCTCACGGTATGCTTTCAACACTCAATGTTAACACACATTAAAAAAGAGACACTTCATTGTTGTAACTTGTACAGCGTGTCCAAGCAAGTGTAACTACATAGTGTTGGCCATTTTTTGTTTCAAAACAATGAATCGATATGCGGAACTGTTTCATTGTCTCTAAACTTCCAGGTATCACTTTTTCGATACAGTGGTGTTTCATTTGCCGTACTTTGGAGGAACGTTAAAAATAATAAATCATAAATACATTTCTATTCATAATAGAAACTTCAGAGTTTTGAATTTTTGTTGTAAAACTTATCGAATAATAAAAATGGCTAGAAATGGCTATATAATATCGCCAAGATGGCTAGGAAAGCCAGCAGTAGCTTTTTTTCAAAAACAGTGTCAAGACGCCACTTCAAAATGGCCAGATCCAGCCATAAAATCGCTAAGTTGGCATCTCTGGTCCAAATGCGGGACTATCCCGCAGAATCCGGGACGGTTGGCCGTCTTATTCTACCACGCACTCCAACATCATCAGCATAAGCAATGACTTTCTCCTATTATGGTTACGCCGTTCAGATCATTGTTAAGTTTTCGCAATAAGAGTTCCAAGGCAACAGTGTATAATAACTTCGTAAATGGGCTGCTTTGAGGAACGCCATTTTTGTCTCTATTGTTCTGGTATAGTGGCCATTGATTCAAATTTTTATTTTTGATTCTTTCAAGAGATTTCTTAAAAGAACAAGATAACCCATCTTGGCAACCCATTTATTTCACTGTTTTGATCAAATATTCGTGGTTTACCGTGTTAAAAGGCTTTAGTAAAATCTGTGGCTGCCTTGGCCAAAGTTTCAGAATATATTCCAATAATGCAGTGGCGGACTATGAGAGTGTCGGAGGGGATGGGGGTGGAACTTCCCGAGCCTCTCATCTTGGGGGACCTCCAGATACTTCGAGAGCACTTTAATTTTTCATTTCTGTTGCGCGGGAGTAGCCGAGTGGTGTGGAGTGCCACGTTACGGATCGCGCCAGCTTCCGCGTCGGGGGTTCGAATCATCCAATTCGATATAATGCTGTACATAGTTATATGAGGAGTCTTGGAGGTACAGTAGAACCTCTCAAACTCGATTTCCGAAAACTCGACATTCCGTAAAACTCGACAGGGCTGGTGAATTAATATTTTTTTTTTACACTGTCCATAACGTAAAGCTTCTCATCAATACATAGGCCGCACGAGAGCGCTAGAGACTCAGAAAGCGTAAATAAAATAGCGTTGGACTTTAACATCGGTAGGTTACAGTGCTCGGTTGGAAGAAAAAGAAATCTGAAATTGGATCGTGGTGTTTGAAAAGACAATGTACAGAATCCATCGCGGAACGAAAAACAATGAGAAGTGCAGAGTTCGAAAAAGTCGCGGAAACCCTTTACCAATGGTTCCGTGTGCACAGGGAGAAGGGAACGCCTATATCTGCACCCATCCTGCAAGAGAAAGCTCTTCAGTTTTATGAACAATTTAAGGACGAAGGAGAGCCTGAGTTTACAGCGAGCAATGGTTGGCTGTCAAGGTGGAAACAACGATACGGAATCAAGCTGCTCAGTGTCTGTGGGGAAAAACTGTAAGCTGACCCTGACAACTCGAGTGACTTCAAGACCAAGCTACACGAGTTTATTATCTACAACGCAGATGCGACAGGACTAAACTTTCGAATGCTTCTTACTAAAAGTTTAGCCCTGAGAGATAAAAAGCTGCACCAGGTTTTAAAAGAAGTAAGGAGCGTGTGACTATTCTTGCCTACAGTAATGCAACAGGAGTGCACAAACTCAAATTAGCGCTAATTGGAAAAGAAAAAAAAACCAAGAGCATTTAAAACTGTCATATGCACAAGTGTTGGCAATTTTGATCTCCCAGTTTGGTATAGCAATCTAATGCATGGATGAGCGAAGCAATTTTTAAAGAGTGGTTTTTTTCAACAGTTCGTCCCAGAGGTTGAGAAGTTTCTGAAGGAAAAAAAATCTTCCCAGGAAAGCTCTACTGATTCTCGATAATGCTACGACTCACCCTGATATGCAATATTTCCAGGAAAAAGACATTAAAGCAATGTTTCTACCGCCGAACGTCTCGTCTCTCAGTCAACCGATGGACCAAGGAGCTTTGGCAGCGTTAAAGAGAAGGTACAGAAGTAAGCTTTTGTCATATTTGGTGCTTTTCTTGGAATCGGGCGAGGAGCTAACGGCTAAACTAAAGAAGATCGATTTATTAGATGTCATTGGATGGGTCTCTCAGGGGGGGTTAGGGGGACTAGACTACTATGGCCATTAGTCTCTCAATCTTGGATCGACATTGAGACCATAACCCTCACTCGTTTGTCGCGTGACGATGGAATCAATTCTGAAAATAGCGACTTGATTGAACCAATGAACAAAATCCCAGGGTGTGAAGAGTCTTCAAGCAATGATGTCAATGAATCAGAACCGTTAGGAGAAGATGAAATCATCGCAGCTGTCAAAGGGCGTGACATAGAAGGGGACGATTCGGAAGAAGAAGAGGAAGAGGACCATCGACAAGAAAGTAAGGTTAGCCACAGTGAGGCTGTGAAATTTATTGAAGGGACATTGCAGTACTTAGAGCAGCAAAACGCGACTGGAATGGAGATTCTGCTCCTCAGGCGACTCCGTGATCAAGCTGCAAGACGCCGTGTGGAGACGAAAAGCAGTCTTCAATCAGAGGGTTTTTCAAACGACTCCAGTAAGTTTTCTTTTACACTTTTCTTCTAGAGGTCAGAAAACTTCCCATAACTAACTGTCATTGACTTTTTATAAGCAGCATAAACTACTTCAGTAATAATTGTAATGAACAGTGTATTTTCCAGATTCTACTAGGCCTTCTGTCTCAGTTTTTTTTTAATTATAAGTTATCAATGTTGATATAAATATATAATTGTATATAATAAATCAATAAATGTACAATTTTAATACTCTAAATAAGCGTTGTTATTCAACTCCTAGTTATTTTTATTTAAGTTCCCTAAAACTCGACAACCTCAAAACTCGACAACCTTTAAGTCCACATTGTGTCGAGTTTGAGAGGTTCTAATGTAGTTTGAATGTAATGACCGACTGTAATAGTGATATTAAGAAATCTGTACTAGAAATCCCCTTAAGCAGTTTCCTGTATTTTCTGTTGTGTTTGGTCCTATGAAACATTAGGTTGCCTTTTGTGTGGCGTCTTTAAACATAAGAGACGATCAAATGGTTTCCCTTCAAAGGGATTACAACCCAGCAACTCAGAAGGAAAGCGCAATCCGCAACATTTTACTGAAACTTCAAACTTGGCGGGAATGTGGATATAAGCTATGAAATAAGAAATACAAGTGCAAAAAGTTTTCATCTTGTTGTTCATTTGCATAACAAGTTCTGCAGTGAACAAAGTGTGTTGAATAGCCAAGTGTACTTCTTTTCTTTTTTTAGAAAAGGAAAAAGTGCAGAAAATCGTTAGCTGTGGAATTGCGTAATAACATTATGAAATATTCATGCAGCACGTCAAGAAAGTTTGTATCTCCTGATGAAAAATTTAACGTAACTGCTGTAATTGATGTTACACGGCCAACACGGTGACAGAACACGGGAAATGTATTCAGAACTCGCGGGAACAGCTACCTGCGGCATTTAAATTAAATCTACCCAATTAAACTCTTCACCTCCTGTCCGCCACTGGACACGGGGCAATCAGCAAGCAAAGTGCTTTGTGGACAGTGAGTGTAATCGTCTACATCTACATCAAGACTTTGCTGTTCACAAGCAGGTGCTTGGCCGAGGGTTCATCGAGACCATTTCTCCACACCTCCACTCTCGACTAACGCGTGGGAAAAACAAACACCCATATCCAAATGGGTGTTTTTGCTGCATCAGTCGTTATTTGTAAGAAACTGCTTTATTTTGCAGATCTAGATTTCGGCAAGTGACTTCCCATTGTCAATGCTAAATTAACAAGAAGTCATCGTCTGTATACATACATTATATGAAATATAACATTGACAAATTAGAAAAGAGTCAATAAGATGTACTTTACATACCATACCTTTTTTATGTTATGCATGTGCATTGTACCTCATAGATGGTCTGTAATACATTGTTTTCCACAGTTAGATGTAATGCTACTGCCAGTAAAGTGGTTTACAACTTGTGAAATGGAACTGTATGCAACAATGAACCATATGCATCACTGTGGGTATTTAAATTTACTGTTTGTTTGCTTATGACTGGTATTGTAGAATATGTCGTAAAATAGTTGATACACTGCCAAAGTATTCATGTAAATCTGTTAACTATATACAGAAGTTTTTAGTTACGGTATTCATACAGAAATATGTCAGTAGCAGCCACTGACATATTTCGGTATGAATACCATAACTATAAACTTCTGTATATCGTTAACAGATCTACATGAATACTTTGGCAGTGTATTAACTATTTTACGACATATTCCCAGCTGGCGTCTAACGGTCAGAAATGCCATACGAAATCATCATCATCCGAAATGGAATCGGAGAAAGTTCTTAAACCGGTACACGTTAGCCCTCAGCAAAGTTTGGGTCCTGACACACGGTCATTTCCCGCGCAGATCCTATCACTGTAACAAACGAAACACTTCAGCTAACCAGCAGGTCCTTCTTCTTACAAGACGAGACACGAGGTTCGTTCCATCAGCTGCCAGATTGCTACTTTCAAGTGCTAAGAAACAGGCATTACTGCGCATGCGCAGCTACTGTGACGTAAGATCCCGTGTTTGATACTTGCACTGCTGGAACACTTTTTGCACTGGTTTCCCGTGCAGTGCTAGATGAACAGCTGATTTGTGTAGCAGCAATAATTTCGTACAATGTGGGGAAGAGATGTCGGAATTAAGATATTTTACTTAAATAATCTGTAAAAAAAGAGCTCGTATTATTATTTGGCAGAGGATATGGAAATCATAAAATAGTTCTGTTTTCATACTATAGAAGAGTTCCACACTTTTCACTTTCGTTCTGCACAGGAACCAAACGTACAGGAACCGTTGTCGGACAGGGTGTCAACATTAAAAATAATAGTGTTTTACCGGCAACATAATAAACAACTTGGTATGGGCCTGAAAAGAAAACCACAGTTGTGGGATGCTATGGCCATTCGTTTAAAAGAAACCGACGAATAAATCACTAATCCGTCGGTTGTCATCAAACAATATTTGTTACTCCATAGAAAACTTGTTTTTTGTGTTCAAATACGACTGGGCATCATCTGTAGGTGTGTCTATTCAAATGTGAGTCCCAACGATTGCCCTAATCGCATCTGGAATCTCATTTCTCCTGAAATTGGACTCTATTTGTGTTCTTTCGTCGTCACATGGCCACGTTATAACACTGATCCCTTAATTACTAACAAAGCAGGTCAATCTCTCTATGACACAGTGCAAAAAAACTGATATTGAACCTGCCTGTCACATCTCTAAAACTTGCCGCAGTACACGAAAATGTTTTTAAAAATTCTGTGTCGCTATGTTACGGCACAACATGTTCAAAATAGTTTTGTCTTTTAACTTGATGTATCACTTCGAATTCCTCGTCACTCGACAATACATCAAACTCGAATTCGCTGGACATCTCAAATATTCGGCAATTAACAGTTCCACATTTAAACCAATTAATTACATTTATTTTGCGCTTCTGTTGGCGAAAGCGAGTTTAAAGGACTAATTCAAAGACTGGCATTCCTAATAATAACGAAGAACTGTAAACGAGAAATATCTTATCTCAAATGGGTCTGCAGTGGCTTCGAAAGAATCGAAAAACCTGCCAGAGACTCTCACGTCACATGATGGCTACCCCTACTCTAACTCAGACCTTTCTACGCATGCGCAAATCTGGCAGCTTGACAGAGCCAGAAATATATTTTCCGGGTAGTATCTGGCTGCTTCCTGCAACTGCTGGAACACCAAATAGCCCCCCCCCCCAAGTATCCAGAAACGTGAGAAGGTGCTTCTGGAACACAATTTCAGCGTTGCGCATGCGCTTCAAGCGGTCTGGCAGCTGCTGGAACGAACCTATAAAGAATCCCTCCACCCCGAAGGAGCTCCCTATATGCACCGACCAAGTGCTTTACTCGCCCACAGTCGTCTTCTGCCCTAGCCATTGAATAAACATTGTTCAACTCAGTGACCTGACATTACCTAAATCACTTTCAAACTTTAGAATAAAACCTCTTTTATTGATTAATCAATTAACTTAAAGGCTGATCAAAGGTCACGATTGTTGTACTTTGTCCATTACTGGGCCCTTTAGTGGCAGCTTAAAGAATAGCTGTATAAAGTTTTCACGGATTTGAAGAAACCAAGTTGATGAATGGAAAACGAACCACAGCTGAAGTTTGGAACTGTCTCGTAGTATACAGCATTTCCATGCAGCCACTCGAACTAGGTTTACATTCTTCTGGGCTTTCCAACAAGGTGCCGGCCGCGGTGGCCGAGGGGACTGAGGCGCTTCAGTCACGGTCTGCACGGCCACTATGGTCGGGGGTTCGAATCCCCCCTCGGGCATGGCTATTTGTGCCGTCCTTAGTCTTAGTTAGTTCATAAGTCGTTTGTAAGTTTATGGACTGATGACCCCGTAGTTAAGTCCCATAGACTATACAAACATTTGGACATTTGAATTTCCAACCAGGTACCACTCAACCTAAACAAATTACGTTTTCGGCCATGTACGTATATAGGGTGTTAAAAAAAGGTACGGCCAAACTTTCAGGAAACATTCCTCACACACAAGGAAAGAAAATATGTTATGTGGACATGTGTCCGGAAAGGCTTAAATTTTCAAGTTAGAGCTCATTTTAGTATTTCTCTTTAAATGTAAATTGAAATAATTCGTGCAGACAATTGTCAAAATACCCAATTGTTTCGTTAGTATGTACTGTACTTCTCGATTCACCGCCAGTTGCCCAATTTGAAGGAAGGTAATGTTGACTTCAGTGCTTGTGTTGACCTGCGACTCATTGCTCTACACTACTAGCATCAAGCACATCAGTACGCAGCATCAAATGGTTAGTGTTCATCTCGAACGTGGTTTTGCAGCGTGTGCAGGCACTATCAGCAGCTGATTGGCCTCCATGGGTACACTTTTGCGAATGGTTCATCCAATAAGGTGTCACTCCGCATTTCAGTGCAAATTTTCTATTTACAGATGAGGCTTCATTCCAACGTGATCAAATTGTAAATGTTCACAATCACCATGTGATTTTCACAGATTCAACACAGATTTTCTGTGAACGTTTGGGCAGGAATTGTTGGTGATGTCTTGATTGGTCCTCATGTTCTTCCACCTACGCTCACTAGAGCACGTTATCATGATTTCATATGGGATACTCTACCTGTGCTGCTAGAACATGTGCCTTTACAAGTACGACACAACATATGGTTCATGCACGATGGAGCTCCTGCACATTTCAGTCGACGTGTTCGTACGCTTCTCAACAACAGATTCGGTGACCGATGGATTGGTAGAGGCGGACCAAGTCCATGGCCTCCACGCTCTCCTGACCTCAACCCTCTTGACTTTCATTTATGGGGGCATTTGAAAGCTCTTGTCTACGTAACCCCGGTACCAAATGTAGAGACTCTTTGTGCTCGTATTGTGGACAGCTGTGATACAACACGCCATTCTCCAGGGCTGCATCAGCGCATCAGGGATTCCATGAGACGGAGGGTGGATGCATGTATCCTCGCTAGCGAAGGACATTTTGAACATTTCCTGTAACAAAGTGTTTGAAGTCACGCTGGTGCGTTCTGTTGCTGTGTGTTTCCATTCCATGATTAATGTGATTTGAAGATAAGTAATAAAATGAGCACTAACATGGAAATTAAGCTTTTCTTGACACATGTCCACACAACATATTTCCTTTCTTTGTGTGTGAGGAATGTTTCCTGAAAGTTTGGCCATACCTTTTGGTAAAAACCTGTATATGATAGTGGTTTTTATTCACATGGAGGCCATGTTTGCAGCAACTATTTTGGAATACGCGGATGTAGTTGGGGCTCTGTAAGTTTGCAAATCAAACAGGCCTTGTTTTTCAACAGCTGGAGCAGTAATGCTCTTTCGAAGTACGTTCTCATCTACCTGAAGGGCGGTTTTAGGTGTTATGCAAGCGAACCGCCCATGACATGAAACAAGTTATGGCAATATAGTACCATCTATCACAAAGCGGAAAAAGTGTTCCAAATAAAACATTCCCCTTAATTTACGTACTAGACGAACATGTAATAAAAATGGGGGTACGTATTTAAAAAAAATGCAGTTGGTATCCGTTTGACATATGGCAGCGCCATCTAGAGGGCCAACCATAGCGCCATCTGTTTTCCCCCTTCAAGCTAGAAAAGTTTTGTTCTTTGCAGTTTCTTCGTTTGATGCTTATTTCTTGAGATATTTGGCCCGGTCACTGGCAATGCACCACCCTGTACACGTCTAATTTTCAACATTAGGAAATTATTACAATTTTGTGTGTGTCTGAGAAGACATCCCTAACTGTTTTGATGCAGCTCTCCACGCTACCATGTCCTGTGCAAGACTCTTCATTGAGGAAAAACGGCAACCTACATCCTTTTAAATCTGCTGACTGTATTTGTCTCTCGATCTCCCTCTATGACTTTTACACCCACACACTTCCCCCTAATGCTAAGTTGACGATTCCTTGATGTCTCAGAAAGTGTCCCAAAGACCTATCCTTTCTGTTAGGATATTCCAGAAACTCCTTTTCTACACAATTCTGTTGAGCACCTCCTTACTAGTTACGTGATCTACCCATCTAATATTTATCATTCGTCTGTAGCACCACATTTCAAAACCTTCTATCACGTATCTGTCTGAACTCTTTTTCGTCTACGTTTCTCTCCCAGACAATGCAACATTCCAGATATTTGCCTTCAGAAAGGACTTCCTAACATTTAAATCAATATAGGATGACAACAAATTTCGCTTCTTCAGAAACACTTTCCTTCCCACATGCATTCTGCATTTTGTGTCTTATTTATTAGGGCCATCTCAAGTTCGTTTGATCATTTGTTATTTTTATTATCTCTTTACCTAATTAATTCCTTCAGCATCGTCTCATTTTCTCACACTACATTCCATCTTGTTTTGCTGTTGTTAATCTTATACCCTTCTTCCAAGACACTGTTCATTTCATTCAATTGCTTTTCCAGGGCCAGTGCTGTAACTGTCAGAATGACAATTACATCGGCAAACCGCGAAGTTTGTTACTTCTTCTCCTTGAACTTTAATTATTTCTCCAAATTTATTCTTGCATTCCTTCACAGCTGTTAAGTGTACAGATTGAGTGACGTTGGGGAAATGCTACAACCCTGTCTTATTCCCTTCCCAACTACTGCGTCCTTTAAATGTCTTTTGACTTTTATAACTGCTGTCTGGTTCTTCTTCCCTATATTTTTTCTCTGCTACTTTCATAATTCTAAATCGTAATTGAGGGCTTCGTCACAAGTTTCCTGTTTTTAGAAAAAAGGAGTGGAAGTTTAAGGAACCGTATAAATTAATTGTTACTGTTACAAAACTTGCTCTTTGTATTTGGAGTGGTATTAATAAATGTATACATTCGCTCTGTACATGATTTTGAAAATTGTATTTTCATTGCCAAAATTGTGGGTTACATAATTTTACCTCCAAGAAAAATTTGAAACTTTATTAGTGTGGTAGACATTATTATACTTTTATTCGTCATTGTTGCTGTCTACGAACAAGGTATGCATTTACTGCAAGAATGAAATAATCTACATCATCACAATTTTCAGAAAGATGATGGAAATAATACTATTTCAATTAAATAAATAGCATGTATTAAAGAAAATAAATAACATTTATTTGTCATTTTGCTACAAACATGGAATACAAGTACAACTTCTCCACAAATCAAAATTCCTTGTTCTCTTTCTATCCTTTTTTACAACAGCAATGGTGTCAACTTCAACATCAATACCGCCTCCACTCGGATGGAGATTAGCAATTTCATCTCCCTCAAGTACATTTGAGGTAACTGGCAGTTGTCCACAATTTCCAGGATCTTTGAGAGTTGTGTTACCTTTTTTACTTTGTGGATCATTTACAGGCACAGTAGATGCTTGTTGTCTTGCTGCTTCAGCACTGGTCTGTGTTTTCACATTTCTCTTCCTTTTGAGCGTTTCATAATCGATCTTCGTATGAAGAAGCACGTGCAACATATTCTTGCTCAGAACCAGTATCACTCATATATTCTTCACTTAATGAATCCCTAGTGGGTTACATAAATTTTTCACTCAATTTATTTCGAAATTGTGGTCTACAAGTTACAGCACCAATGTTTTATTCCTGAATGGCACCTTCGTTAGTTATCTTGGCCGTCCAAGGGATTTTCTGCATCCTCCTCCAACACCACAATTCAAATGCTTCTAGTCTTCTATTGTCGCAAACGCAGAGTGTCCAAGTTTCGGAGCCATACAATGCCACACTCCACACATGGCATTTTATAAATGCTTTTTTGGTCTCTTCCTTTATATTTTTTTTTTTTTATGTAAGAAGCATCCGTTTATTGTTGAAGGCTAGTTTAGCTTGCGCAATTCTACTTTTTATGTCTGCTGAACATTTGCCATCCGGTGTAATTTTACTTCCTAAGTATGTGAATACATTAACTTGTTTCAATGGTACATCATTAATCTTAATATCAGTTGTAATTTGCTCGTGGCTGCACTGCATACCATGATCTCTGCCTTTTTTGTGTTGATTTTCATGTTATATTTAGGTGGGAGAATCTCATTTATTCTTGATAATGCCTTTTGCAGATTTTCTTCGCTCTCTTCAATGATGGCTATGTCGTCAGCAAACCTTATCATTTTAATTTGTACTCCAGTGATCTTAATTCGTTCCATTGACTTTTTACATTCCTTAATTCCCTCTTCAATACACAAGTTGAAGACCACTGGTGATAAATTGCATCCTTGTCGTACTCCTTTCTTTATGTAAGCCTCTTGTATTTCACCATGTATATTTATAACCCCTCTTTGATTTTTGTAGAGTTCATGTACTATCCGTCTGTCTCTGAAATCTAGACCAACATTAGCCACAATTTCCATCAGAACATTCCAATTCACGTTATGAAAGGCTCTTTCCAAGTCCACGAAAGCTATGAACAGTGATCTCTTTAGGTCCAGAATTTTATGCATGATTTGTCTTAACATTAGGATAGCTTCTCTTGTAAGGAAAGAAAATATTTGTTCGGGATATTGGGTGAAAGGTGTTTATTTTATTGAAGAATGAAAGGTGCGAGCGGAAGAAAGAGCTGAATTTTAATTTACGTGTTATTAACTGTGGTGGCTGTTGTTGTAATGTTTGAGCAACATAACAAACCTGACCTTAATGTCGTGGTTAGTTACGTTAAACTCATGATTAATGCAAGCGGTGTAATTTAAATTTTGAAAATAATTAGCAAGACAATTAGTGTAATTAACAAATACTATGGCCCTATCTGACAAAAATTTCAAAATATCAGTGACCTTTCCTTTCCTTACAAAACCTCCTACGGAGACTGAGCACACACAGACAGCAGAAATTAAACTACTCCGTCTGTGCAATGCGTACGGCTCAATTAGTACGCCAATGGTAATGCTAATTTATAAAATTATGAATAGTAGGATATTTAACATCAAGTGGTTCGCAAGTGGGTGCAGTCCAACTACTAAAGTCAGTATCTGATAAAATTAATTCTGTCAAGCAGATAGGAAACTTAAGCAAATCAGTCTCAATTGATGCTATGCATACGGCAATTGTACGAGTTTGGTTCTTTATAGGATAGATGTGGCGGTGGCTATTATTATTGAACTCAGTGCAAAACGAAATAGAAAAATTATTCATTAATTCAACTGTCTGTTATCTTCTATACTCAATTTTACCAAAATTGTCTCAACTGAATGATTATCAAAGTCTGTAATAATTAATGATACTCGCTTGATTGTAAAATTGTGTAGAAATATTATTCATGCATTATGGAGGATTGTCATACTAATCAGAGTGGTTAATTAGTTGTTCAAATAATATAGTAAAAGTAGCGTCTAATGTTCTTGTATTTAAACAAAACTTAAGCATGCATTCACAGTAAATTACAACAAATAGCATTTAACTTATCTTATTTATTAGTCCAGCAACGTGGTACTCTGCAGTCATATAAATGATACATAAATTCATACATATATCGTTTTGATGGTGGCTACTCCTTTGGCAGCTTGCTAGCAGTTCGCCGTGATGCTTCGCGAATCGCGTAATTAATCGCGACCGTTAGCGTCCGCGATGACGCTATCGCGTTTCGGACGTCTGGGACGGTTACCGAACACGTGACGAATTTCTGCCTCAGCAGAACGAACGAATAAACGTTTCATTAAGATCAAGTCTTACTTCACTTATGTTCACTGGTTTCACATAAACTTTCATATCGTTGCACTTGTAACAAATTATAACTTTCACTTTGTCTTAACTTTATTACTGATATTGTTTGAGCACTCCGCGGACCGCGTACGAACGCCTGATCTACGTCAGACTGCTGCTTGCCTGCTCTCCCACAGGCGAGCGCTGCTATACAATAAAGTCTCTGACCTGAGGTGCCATATCGATAAGTGTTCAGATCGATATTTCATCTCGTTTACAGAGAAATATTTTACATTGACAAATTAAACATAATAAGTAATCACAGTCATATAGAAAACATACAAAGTACAAATAAAATAAAATAATATATACATAAACAGTTACAATACAGATAATAAATAAATAAGATGAAAGGTTCTCAGTCAAATTACCTACATACATTGTGCATCACACTAATTAATTAAATCATGTGAAAAGTTAATAACTACATATTCACTATAAACAGGTTCAAAAACGAATAAAATGTTTCAAAATGAAGCTCATTCGTCGTTATAATGTAAGGATTACCTTAAGGGTTACCTTACACTCTTTTTCCTCTATTCTGTCGAAATCCAAATTGATATTCATCCAGATTCTGCTCAATTTTACTTATTATACGGTTATATATTATTTTTGTTAGTATTTTTGACATATGTGATATTAGGCCCAAGGTACGATGTTCTTCACATTTTATAGTGCCTGGTTTCTTTGGTATAGGAATTATGATAGTCTTTTTAAAATCTTCTCGTATTTCTCCAGTTTCATACATATGTTGGATTAGTTTGAAGATATAGTTATGTCTTTCATCATCCACTCCTTGTATCATTTCTGCAATTAATGCGTCTCATCCTGGTGCTTTGATATTCTTTAGTTCTCTCACAGCCTTTAGGTATTCTTCTTTTGTTAATGAGGGTCCTAACTGATCTTTTGTGACATTTGCTTCGTTTTCAAGATTACTTATCTCATTTGGACCTTTGTATAATTTTTCTGTATATAGTTGGCCTAGGGGGATGAAATTTTGAAGAGTTCTACAACTCCGTAAATGATCAAAAGTCACGAGAGGGTTTGGTGTTACGATGAATATAGAGGGCTGTGGATGCTCGAAACACCCTCACGGGTCAAAATGACCCACGTTCACTTCTAATGTTAATGCTTGAGGCTGCAGATTGCATGATGGGAACTCCACGTATTACTCTCCAACCCTCCCCCCTCTCGGCTCCTCGCCACTCGAAACACCCCTCCTTTCACCCGTGAGGAGCAAGAATACAAGCAGAATAAATACATTTAATGAAAACATAAGGAAATAATCGCACTGACATGTTTTACGGCTTACTTTAGATTTCTAGTTTTATACGTTTCTGCAAATATTTTG
Source organism: Locusta migratoria (assembly GCA_026315105.1). NCBI lineage: Eukaryota > Metazoa > Arthropoda > Insecta > Orthoptera > Acrididae > Locusta > Locusta migratoria. The sequence continues at coordinate 662,354,594 of CM048746.1, forward strand.
GACCAACATAATAATCTAAATAATAATAAAAAAAAATTAATACCAGTGTCTGAAACCCAAAAATTTTGTAAGTTGTGTTATTTAATCTCATATTATTGATGGCCGTTGTCAACTGATGCTAATATGGCATTTGTAGACACTAGATTATCATTTATCGTACGAAGAACGACGTGTTTTTGTTAATTCTTCAGTGCGCCATTGCTCTGAAATGACAACGTGTAACTTACAATAAGAAAATCATCAAATACGCAATGCAAGAAGGCGTATGCCACAGAGTTCTGTCACGTGACATCTGCCAACGGCTGGTTTCCGTTAATTCAATGGAGAGTGTCAAAACTCCTTTATTATTGCAAATATCTCTCAAACGGTACGAGATATGAAAAAAAAAATAATAATAATAGAGCCAAGTTGTAGAGAATTTTCCCCTCTACCAATTAGGCTATTCAATTTTCGTGTCAGATGAACGGTTCGTTTGCAATTACAATTATATTACAAACGGCTTTTTTTGATATTAGTACGTATTTTTTGCTCGAAAAATTTGAAAAAGGGAGGTTCTGGTCTCCGCGGGTTACAATCATGTCTGTAAAATTTGGTGCTGATCGGTTGGTTCGTCTTAAAAACGGGGAACACGTTGCGGACAGACAGAGAGACAGACTGGCAGACATCGCAAAATCGCCGTTATTTTTGCAAATATCGCTGAAACGATACGAGATATGAAAAAAAAAAAAAAAAAGAAAAGAAAATTACATAACAGAGCGAAGTTGTAGAGAATTTTCTCCTCTACAAATTCGGTTATTCAGTTTTCATCTCAGATGAATGATTAATTCGTTATTTACATTTAAATTTCGAGCTGTCAAAAAACGATCGCAAAGGCCCACTTTTAGTGTTACTACTGTATCCTAAAGTGGGCCAAAAAAGATTTTGTCTTACGTTACATGTGGGTTGTGTTGGAGAGATATTATTTCGGCCGGGAGCCGTAGCTCGAACAGCGGTGACAGGATGGGATCGGCACGCGGCTGACTTTTAGCGGCCGGGCCGGTGACGTCACCGCGCGGTGATCCCCTGCGCTGACGCGCCGGACTGGCAGAACCCGTTCGGCGGCGCTCGGCTATTTTCGGCGGCGCTCGCCGGCCTTGACCCAGAGCCGCTGCGGCAGGGGTTCCCGCGGCAAGGCGCCCACGCAGACAGCAGGACAGCTGAGGCCGCCGGGGTCACGCGGCTCGCGGCTCTGCACGTGACCGCCGCCACCTGCATTCGCCGAGGCTGCAGCCGCACTCCGCACTGATGCACTGACCAAAGGGAAGGAAGGAAGCTCCCAGTTTAACGTCCCGTAGACGGCGTGGTCATTAGAGACGCAGCTCACGCTTGGAGTGCTTGGGTAAGGATGTGGAAGGAATTCGGCGGTGCCCCTTTAGAAGGAACCATCCCGGCATTTGCCTGGGAAATCACGGAAAACCTAAATCTGGATGGCCGGAGGTGAATTTCAACCACCGTCGTTCGGACTCCAGTGAGTTACCACTGCGCCACCTCTCTAGGTTGACCAAAGGAGCATAAAAATACCTTGGTCTCTGAAGCAGGCAATCGCACAAGTACAAAGTGCGCGCCACCTACTTTCGCCGCGCGCCGCCATGCACGCACGGCGCGGCGTTCTGACGACGACAGCCACAAGCGCCCTCTGCTACAACGCCGCTCGTGGCCACCGGTGAACGACATCGGTCACTTCGGACTGAGATAGCAACGAGTTAGGACCTTCGTAATCAGATAGGCACCAGTGAAGACTTTGCTATCGTACAGTCACTAGGCAGGCCTCTAACAACTATGTATCAACATTCTGCAGTACTATGTAAAAGTTAAGTATTGTTACATTCTGTGCAATATATATCTCTTTCTAATTTACTCGAGTGTTTATAGATTCTGGCTGCTCCCCTCCGTACCTGCACCAGCGTGCTATCTATATTCCTGTGTCGGTCTCATCCACGCGGCCACCGACACCTACGACGAGGCTGGGGCACAAAAGCGGCGACGAAGTCGGGACACAAAACAATCGAGAAATTCAGAGAATGCTCGACTGGAATATAATTGATCCCACATACAGCCCCTATCCCAGCCCACTTCTAGCAATCACTAAGCCTAATGGGGGCATAAGACTTGTTCGTGGTGCACGAGAAATCAATAAAATAATACCAGTCTGGACCCGATCAGAAAACATTGACGAACTGATCCAACGCTACCATGGGGTGCATTATCTGACCAACATTGATTTACGATCATCCTATTTACAAATCAGCCTGGAACCGGAGACACGCAAATGCACTGTGTTCATTTTCAGTGGAAGAAGTTACCACTTCAGGGTCCTTGCTTTTGGATTAAATGTTAGCGGCCCTTGGTTCCGTGCTGGGACCCGAATTACTTAGCAGAGTGTCGGTGTTTAATCGCGACTGACACGTGGTCTGAACACCCAGAGTTACTTGAGAGCGTGCTAAGAAAGTTCTCTCAAGCTGGTATCACGCTTAATTTATTCAAGTCAGAATTTGCGTTGGAAGAAATCAAGTTTCTCGGTCATTTCATTTTATCTTATGGAATACTGCCAGACAAAGAGAAAATCAGTGCAATTCAAAATTTTCCTATCCCTCGCACCAGGAGACAATGAAAAGCATATTTGGGCCTAATTTCCTTCTAACCGTGGATTTGTGCCTTAACAGTTACTAAACGCGGAACCCTTGCTAATGCTCCTGAGGAAAAATGTAAAATGGTGCTGGACTCAACAATGCCAGTCAGCCTTCGAGCAACTTAAGGAGGAAATGGCAGTTCTGAAATTCTTTATCATCCGGACATGAGTGTAGATTTTGGATTATATACAGATGCATCTGACGTGGGGATTGGGTCGTGTCTTTTCCAAGTAAGGCAAGTTGAAGGAAAACCCACGTTTTGTACAATTCTTTTGTCTGTCGTGTACTTTCACCATGAGAGAGGAGGTATAAGACGACTGACCTGGAATTACTGGCAATAGTATGGTCCTTTAAAAAATTCAGTTATTATTAGGCGGGTATGCATACGAAAGTTAATTGTGACCATAAAGCGCTCAGCTTTTTACTAAACTGTAAATTATTACATGCAACATTGGCCAGATAGTCACTAGCCCTACAAGAATACCGCTTTGATATCATTTACAGATCAGGAAAGGAAAATATTGTAGCCGACGCTCTTTCTCGTCTTCCTCAAGAGCTTCAAGAAAATGAAACTTCGGAATTTCAACCTACTGAGTTTCAAGTTTTACTGATGAAGGATGAAATGAATAGGAAATGGTTTTTGGAAATGTGTAAAAATTTAGCTAAATTGAAAGACCAAGACCAACGATGGAGTAAAGTGAAACGCCATCTGTCATTAAATATAGACCAGAACATGAACAGCCACTATAAGGTACATCAAGGTGTTCTATTTTATCGCCGAAATCGAAATCCGGATAATGACGCATGGTGTGTGAGCATTCCTGCAGATTATGAGGAAAGGTTAATTTTACACACATTTGTAACCTGGGAGCATTTCGGTGTCGTGAAATGTGCTTTAAAAATTAGAACCTATTGCTACTTTCCCAATCTACGAAGAAAAGTTCTTAGAATTATACGAACTTGTGCCATTTGCCAGAAGACAAAACCTTTAAACAAGTCACGTAAGGACATTTTACATCCTATTTTGCCTAACCAACCATTGCAAATACTAGCAGTAGACGTCTGTGGTCCACTGCCCAAGAGTAGGGCAGGTGCAAAATTTATTGTAGCATTTTACGATGTATTTACGAAATACATCAAATTCTATGCGTTGAAACTGGCTAAAAGTGAAAATATTATTAGGAAACTTGTCGAGGACTGTATTCCCAACATAGGAAAACCTGTAAGCATCCTGTCTGACAATGCTACAAATTTCACGTCGCTCAAGTGGAAACGATTCCTGGATGCTGCTGGAGTAAAGAGAATGATAGTGTCAAAATATCACCCTGAGGGAAATACAGTCGAACGTGTGTTCCGTGAATTTAATAGGTTCATACGGACGTACTGTCATGAAAACCAGACAACGTAGATAAACTATGTGGCAGGTTTCGAAGAAATTTTTAACAATCTCCCACATACTTCCACTGTACACTCACCAGAGGAACTCATGTTCAAACATCTTGAGAACAACGAATGGGTAAAGGCTATTCCAAAACTTCCCAGAGATCCGAGACAATCCAAGAAAGAGATTCAGCAAGCAGTTACAGCCATGCAAATGAATGCAGAGAAGAGGCAGAATTATTTTGACGGAAAAATCACGAAAAGGAGGAAATTAACCATTGGAGATTATGCATTGGTCCGAAATCATCCAAGTCGTCAGTAATTGCAAGGAAAAATAAGAAGTGGCAACTGCTTTTTACTGTTCCATTTGTAATTGTGGATATTCCACATCCTTCAGCATATTTGTTAGCCTATCCAGACAGTATGAGAATTAAAGGACTTTACCCTCATCAGGATGTAAAGAAATTTTTAATTTAAACCTTGTTGTAGTAGTATGATCATGTTTTGTTGTAATTCTACATGTAAATAAGTATGAACTATGTGAAGAATTTTGATGGCAATTGTTAAGCTAAAAATGCTTCTTATATATATATATATATATATATATATATATATATATATATATATATATATATATATATATATATATTGATATGTGTATTTTATCATTATGTAATTCTATGTTCACGGGGGGAATTTTTATTTTCGCGAAGATTTTTCTGTTGGTCAAGTTTTACCACCGAGAAGGCAATGTTAATTTTCTTAGTCTGTCGTAACTAAGTAACATCTATAAATTCATAAGAAATAATGGGCTCGGTGCAAGTACTGTTGATTGCGATGCCTCAGTGGGGTACCTGCAGCCTGTACATTTCATTGCTAGGAGTGGTCACCAGAGGAAAACTAATATTTTTTTTTTTTTTTTTTTTTTTTTTTTTTTTTTTTTTTTTTTTTTTTTGCTTTGGTGGACTTACTAATTCCTTTTATTTTCTTTACATGTTTCGTGGTGACTCATTCTTGAAGGCACTCCTGATCGAGGCCTGATGTACCGTGATTGTACACTGAGATTGGTGCAGCTGGGACCAACTCCGCCTTCAACAAGGAAATGTTCAAATGTTTGTTAAGCTTATGGGACTTAACTACGGGGTCATCAGTCCCTAAACTTACAAACTACTTATGAACTAGCTAATACTAAGGACGGCACAAATATCCATGCCCGAGGGGGGGATTCGAACCCCCGACCGTAGTGGCCGTGCAGACCGTGACTGAAGCGCCTGGCTTCAACAAGGATATTATGCCTTTAGCAAGATCACTACCCCAAAAAGGGAACTGATTTTTCTATGTGAAAGTATATTTTCTGTACGAATCCCATACTACAAGACTCTTCTATGAGATTGGCAAAATATTGTAAAAAATAATCAAGACTTCCTTGTCTAAAATAATAGTTCTTATGTATTTGTTGTAAAGTTGTGTATATAATTGAAAGAAAACTAAAAGGTCGCAAACAGTGGTGGACGTGAGTGGTCGCTATATGGGCCACCAGAGGGCGCCCGCGATGTGAGCAGAGCGCTCACGTGTAGAGGAGAGGGCTCCTGGCTGCTGAGCTGAGGCGACAGCCTCTCTCTCAGTCGCTCTCCGTCGTTGTCAGTCGCTGTTGAGATCTGCTAGCAGTCGTCTTTACTTGCAATTAGATATTGGATTGCTGCTAGTATCATTTTGTCCAAGTTAAACTTCTTTTTATAGTTAGCAAATGATGAGCTGTAGTTTATGCCAGTTTTGTATGGACCGCGCGTGTTGCGCACTGATGGTTACTTGCTATTAAAATATTATGTTCTCAGTTTCAGACAGTAACCAACTGTACTTAATATTTCCCTGTTCCAATACGTGTTAGCCTGTCCCGAATCCATGGCATCGAACATGCAGTTTTATTAATCACCGAGCTAAATATGGACTCAGGGGCATGGAATTGTAAGGAAACGGCGTTGTTGCCTTCCACACGTAACTAATAAGGTTATTATGTATTTTTACGGAAAAAGGGGTGTTATAACCTGTTGCAAATCTTTCCATTGGACGGCCCTTCGACGACTTGCGTGGTCCTAGCCTACACCTGTTATCCAACCAGGAAAAGACCTACAGCTTAATGTGGAATCTGAACCACGTGTCATTTCTGGCGATTCCTCACATCGTTCAGAGCTGAAGGATAGGTTAAAACGCAGACTGAAAAAATTCGAGGTCCGACCGAGTTTCGAACCCATGACCCTTCAGGTTCCACTTGAGCATTTTACCCCAAGACCACAAGGCTACACTTCCTCTCTCCCCCTCCCCTGTCATTTGTTCCTCTCCTCTGTCTATGGGGTATTTTACTTTGCAGGGTTTTCCTCAAAACTGCGGTCTTTATTCAGGATCTCTTTGACATCCTTCTTGTTTTCCTTGACTGTAAGAACCCATACTTTAATATATCATTGTCTCGGTGCTGGTACGGACTTGTATACCTCCTGGATGTGGTAGTAGGAGAGGGTCAGTGGCTAGCAAAGATGTGGACAAGGTTTGCAACTGAAAGAAGTGATTAGACCACATACACTTGTATTAAAAATGAAAAGGTTATGTGCTTGTGATGTTACAGTGCCTTTCTGTACATGGATCTCTTGTAACTGTAACACTCCTAGCTGTGCTCCGTACTCCTGTACTGACTGCTATACTGAACTGTACTGCTGTGATTGCTTTTTAGCGTATCTACATGTACATGGGATACTCTCCAAATCACATTTAAGTGCCTGGCAGAGGGTTCGTAGAACCACCGTTATACTATTTTAAATCCCATTCCATTCTCGAATAGCGCGCGGGAAGAAAGAACACCTGAATTTCTCCGTTCGAGCTCTGAATTCTCGTATTTTATTCTGATGATCATTTCTACCTGTGTAAGTGGGAGTCAACAATATATTTTCGCATTCGGAGGAGAATGTTGGCGATTGGAGTTTCGTAAGTAGCCCACGCCGCCGTGATAAGCGCCGTTGTTGTAATGATTCCCATCCCAGGTCCTGTATCATTTCCGTAACACTGTCTCCCCTGTATCGTGTCAATACGAAACGAGCTGCCCTTCTTTGGACTCTTTCGATGTTCTCCGTCAAACCCACCTGATAACGATCCCACACTGGGCAGCAATACTCCAAAAATGGACGGACAAGCGTTGTGTAGTTAGTAGTTCTGTTGCATCTTTTAAGGGTTCTGCCAATAAAACGCAATCTCTGGTTCGCCTTACCCACAACATTATCTGCGTGTTCTTTCCAGTTTAATTCTGAAGAAATAGTAATTCCCAGGCATTTTGTGGAGTTTACGGCCTTTACTTTTGATTGATTTACGTTGTAAACAAAGTTTAACGGATTTCTTTTCGTACTCATGTGGACAACTTCACACTTCTCATTATTTAGAGTCAATTGCCAATTTTTACACCATAATGATATCTTATTCAGATCGTTCTGCAGTTGGTTTTGAACTTCAGATGATTTTACTAAATGGTAAATAATGGCGTCATCTGCAAACAACCTTACAGTGCCACTTAGATTTTCCCCTAAATCGTTTATGTAAATAAGGAACAGCAGAGGACCAATAACAGTACCCTGTGGAACACCCGATATTACCTCCGTTTTAGACGATGCCTTACCATCGATTACTACGGTCTGTGTCCTCTCTGACAGCAAATCCCCTATCCAGTCGCAAATTTGGGGCGATATACCATAACCACGCAATCTGATTAAAAGCCGTTTGTGAGGTACGGTGTCAAAAGCCTTCTGGAAATACGGAATCAATTTGCGAAACCTTGTCGATAGCACCCATCACTTCGTGTGAGCTACTTGTGTTTCGCAGGAACGATATTTTCTAAATCCGTGTTAACTTTGGGCCAATAGATCATTCTGTTCGAGATAATTCATAATATTTGAAAACAGGATATGTTCTATAACCCTGCTGCAAACTGACGTCAATGAAATAGGCTGTTGTTTAGTGGGTTACTCCTACTGCCTTTCTTGAATATCGGTGTGACCTGTGCTACTTTCCAATCTTTTGGTACAGTTCCTTGTTTGAGAGTACGGTTCTACATGGCTGTTAAGTAAAGAGCTATCGCTTCAACATAATCAGATAGAAATCTAAAGGGTATATAATCCGGACCGGAAGACTTGTTCTTGTTAAGTGATTTTAGTTGCTGCACTACTCCGATGATATCTACTTCTACGTTGCTCATTACGGCCTCTGTTCGTAATTCGAAATCTGGAATATAGGTTTCGTCTTTTTTGGTGAATGAGTTTCTAAAAGCTATGTTTAGTAACTCTGCTTTGGTAGCGCTGTCATCGGCAGAATCGCCATTATTATAACGTAGTGAGGGTATTGTTTGTGTTCTGCCCCTAGTATATTTAACATATGACCAAAATCTCTTAGGGTTTTCAGTATCTAGGCGAGCCCTCTGCTCCTATTGTCCGGCGCGCGGAGCAGGCAGAGAGGTGACGAGACTGCGGACGCCCTCGGCGGTCGAAGTACCGTAGAGCGGGTTATCATCTCGTCTTCGACTTGCGCGGACCGTCGTCGTTATGGCGAAGAGTGACGCCACAAAACGGACTTTCTTGTGTTGTCAGAAGGTGAAGAGCCATTAAGTTGGTCAGACTGAAGGTAGTATTGAAACATGGGCACAGAATTCCAGCCTTCCTTGCCTTACAGAGTGCGAAAGCCTCTGTATCTAGCAGTAGAGGTTTGAATTGTGTCGTCTTCTGTATTGCCCATATACTGGCTCTTATAATGCTACTGGCAGTTTGGATTAAGGAATATTTTTTAAGTCTAAGACCTTGCAAAAGATCGCGAATAAAATTTAGAGAAAATATACTGAACTGTAAATAAGACCTAAAACTGATAACTGATTAAAATTTGGTTTATAATCTGGGCATTAAGGACGTAAATAAGTCGGCGAGTAACACTATAAAAATTAGGAATAAAGTTACCTCATGTTCTGCTACTGCATCATTCTGCCGTCGTTTATCCTGTAAATTTTGAAATCTTTTTGTTGGTAACTTATTCCTAGACTGACCTGGACCTGTTATTAGTATGGTATCATGTACAACGAGACTGAGTAGAAAGTTCTGGATCTGATCGTAACAATGGAATTTAGCAAAAATATTTTCCATGAATACGTATCGGACTTCGATTAAATAAATAAATAATTTGCAACAGAAAAGAATGACTGTAGGTTCTAAAGGTCCTATAAAGTGTGAAATAGCGAATTGTTGCATTTTTCGCTGTCTGATGTCTGTCTAGTTTCTCTAGCTGAGTTCATCTTTTCAAAGGCATCTTAGAACATAAAATGCTTCTGGTCGAAAGACTTTGGAGTAGTGTTACGGCTTCAGATTTCGTGACAGACATTTTTTTATTGCATGGGTTTATGGCCAGATGATAAGCCAATTCCATCCTGAGAACTCTCAGTAAAAGATCTGCTTTCTCTGACAGAATGGATTCTATTCTATTCCATAAGGTTTCGGACTTACCCTACCGGCAAACTTTAATACGAGAAACTTGTCCACCATCTCCACTCCCCCCCCCCCCTCCTTGCCATCGTATACCCATTACAATAGGAAAATGTTGTCTACAGGGCCGCGGTGGAGTAGCCGAGCGGTCTAAAGCGTCTCGCTGCGGAGCGCGCGGTTGCTCGCCGTGGAGGTTGGAGTCTTCCCTGGGGCATGGGTGTGTGTGTTGTCCTTAGCTTAGTTTACCTAGGTTTAAGTAGTCTGTAGGCTACGGACTGATAACCACGCAGTTTGATCCGATAGAATTACAAACATTTGAACATTTTGTTGTCTACAGGGATAGTGCTAAACCGGTCCTATATCATTTTCTTTCCTCCATGTGGCCATGGATTAAGCACAACGGTTTGCGTTTGTACCACAATTACAGGGTACGCTAGGGGTGCAGTTACTCCCCAGTGCACTGTGTGAAGAGTAGAAACTCTAAGTTCACCAACTTGACGTTTTCTTCAAAAAAATGTTCAAATGTTTGTTAAGCTTATGGGACTTAACTACAGGGTCATCAGTCCCTAAACTTACAAACTACTTATGAACTACTTACGAACTAGGACGGCACAAATATCCATGCCCGAGGGGGGATTCGAACCCCCGACCGTAGTGACCGTGCTGACCGTGACTGCAGCGCCTCAGTCACCTCGGCCACCGCGGCCGGCTGACGTTTTCTATAGATGTCCTCACGCAGATGATAGCACCCAGGTCGGAGTCCTTGAAGAGAAGCTGAAATTATTAAACTATTGGCAGGAACTCATGTAATTACGGAATAAAACTGAAATCCTTGGGATGCCATCTGATTCATTTAAAGCCGGCCGCGGTGGTCGAGGGGACTGAGGCGCTTCAGTCACGGTCTGCACGGCCACTATGGTCGGGGGTTCGAGTCCCCCCTCGGGCATGGATATTTGTGCCGTCCTTAGTAGTAGCTAGATCATAAGTAGTTTGTAAGTTTAGGGACTGATGACCCCGTAGTTAAGTCCCATAAGCTGTACAAACATTTGAAAATTTTTTGTTTATTTAAAGAACGCAGAAAACCAGCAAACCGCATAATAATTTACACATTTTTTTAACTGAAGGTTCAACATATTGCTTTATTACATTGTTCTAAAATAAACTATGTCTTATGACCGCCTACGCATGCGACATGTTACTCCTCCTAGTGCCTGTTCTGGACTGAACTGTGGCGGCTCGATGCAAGGCTGCCTTCGCTCCACAATTTGGCGCATAAACATGGCCTCCGTGCATCGTCCGTCCTATATTAATTGATTTGTTTATTGAATTACCAATTGTTAAAATGTGTCATTTAGCCAGGGCATAGCTTGGCTTTCAGACGGTTCCTATGTTGAAATGGACATGGAATAAATAGATTATTAAGTATAAACAAAAATATGATTGCGTTTTGGCGAGTGACCGCCAGTACTACAGCCAACCGGCGTTCAGTGTAGTCTTGTATAGTTCGCGAACGAACTAGTTCGGAAGAGCGCTGCCACAGGCGAACTACGCGAACTAGTTCGCAGATCCCTCGCCTCTTAGTTCGTCCGCTCCTTTTCCGAAGACTGACGGGGAACAGCGAGAGGACGCGAGAGCGCGCAGAATCGCGTGATTCCCTTCTGCGAGTTACCGTCATTTCGACCTGAGATGCAGCTCAGCTGTAGTTTCATAGTTCACTGCCACAAATTTTCTTTTCAATATTAAAATAATGTTTGTAGAACTTATGGGACTTAACTACGGGGTCATCAGTCCCTAAGCTTACAAACTACTTATGAACTAGCTAAGACTAAGGACGGCACAAATATCCATACCCGAGGGGGGATTCGAACCCCCGACCGTAGTGGCCGTGCAGACCGGGACTGGAGCGCCTCAGTCCCCACGGCCACTGCGGCCGGATTTTCTTTTCTAAGGTATTCAGCAGGGTCTAAATATAACATTCATTCCATAGTGTAAAGAAGCGAAAAGAACTCAAAACTTAACGCTGTTTGCATTTATATGCGAGAAATTATGCATCAACCATTTTCTCTCGCCTGTATGATACTGTTGACGGTTCGCGGTGTAGAATGTTGAGGATAACGTCGTACAAGCGACACTAACACTGTAAAGTAACTAAGCCGTATAGAATTAATTAGCTACAAAACTATAGTTTACTGTTTGTCGTCAGAATGTAAAGGTCGAAACCCATTGTCATCAATGTCGCTAGCGTGAAGATAAAAAATTTCTTCTATTTCATTTGTTAATACAAAACCAATTTCTGTAATAAGTGTGAGGTTGACCGGACTTAAGAATGATATTAAGCACAAAATATGAATAAATACGTTCTCACTCAGGGCTCATGATTATTTTTTGTGTTTCTAATTGTTAAACAAAAAATGAGAAAAGTTTGTTTTGTTAATGTTATAGGTATATTCTTTGTGCCATATAATACTTGACCTGTACCATAGTAGTAATATTTTTTATTGATCACTTACAAAACTTTATAGAAATTAAACGTCACTTATAAACGTGCATTTTTATTCACGAAAATAGACGCATTTAGCATATTTTGTAGGTAATGTTCCTTCAATGACCTATTAAACAAATAATGAAATCCATTTTAAAAATAAAATACTACGAGTACTCTGTACACAAAGTATTTGAATACCATTGTATAACCCATTCATGTAAATCTATATCTATATATAAAAGGCTTGTGTGTGTACGTGCTGACAGACTTTTCTCCATGACCACATACTGCCACCCACTCGTGGTTGTGATGCTAGATAGCCCTTGGTCTAATGATGTTAGTAAGGAAGTTTGCTCGCGGTGCGTGGCAGTGGGTGAGTGTGACGAGCAAAAATTCGCAAAATATGCAATAAATACTCTTAGGAAAAGCTATATACTCTGTGACTTACGAACTTTATTGTACGAGTCAAAATCTGTTTATTCTTTCAATCGTCAGACAGTGCGGTCCTTTCAGACTTTAATAACAACGAGGAATATCAAATACGCGATTTTTTAAAATAGATCAAATGTTTCCTTCAACCACACATTACCGACTATGAACAGAGACACAAAACAAAAATAAAAATCCAGATAGACTCAAAGATAAAAATACTCGTGGAACATTGATCACTGTCGTGGAAGCGTGGTGGAAACACAGAAATACATTAATGAATGTCTCGTAGGCCATAGACATTGATATGCCTGTGCCAGTAAGCTCACTGGTCTGTGCTAATCAGTGATCTCTGATACATATAGCCGCGACACTCTCTGCTGTGAAAGGTGTTTTCGTTTGACAGCTGGGTCAAGAAAAACTATGCGACGTAGTCCTACTCATATCCCGGCGGCCTCCTGTGATAATGTTGGTAACAGATGTTAAATAACGAGAATCATGTGACATCATCATAAGCCAATCGCGTGACACGCAAATATTTTGTCGTGAAATCAAGCATACAGCAGGAACAGCAGTATTTATCTACACTCCATGTGGTTTGGTCATCTTTGCAACGATTTTATATCGTGTTATTGATGTTGCCAACATAAAAACACGAGGCCGCCAGGATAGAAAGTAAAATTTTACCGAATCAGATACATCCGTTGTTGTCACATCTCATTATGACCAGCACTTTCACGTGAAACTCTTTTGTATAGAGTCTCATGATTCACACAGTCTTAGAATTCATTCCAAATTCCTAAGATATTTGTGAAAACTGTTACAAATCAACATTCGCACTTATCCAATATCGTTTTCAGAAATGTAATTTGCCAGCCACTTTCGGCGCTGCTGTTGCAAGAAAGTTGAGGAAGAGCCGCTAAAAAAGCCATTTACACATAGTCCTCCATTTTAACCGAACAAAGAAGGACCAAGATAAAGTCAGCGATTAATATATTTTTCCCAATAGGTCTATTATGTGACATTTCCACCTTAATGTTCAGGGCACGAAAACTGTTCTGCGCATTTGAATGATCATCCAGAGATATTTCTGCTCTGTGCCTGACACTAGAGATAACATACACACGCGAGCAACAAACTCATCAGAAACCTCTCTGCTTTCATAATTGTTCCGTACAATATTGAGATTAAAATTTGAAATTACTTACTTTTGGTGCGGACTACATTAAGATAGATACAGATGTCTTCTTTTGCAGAGAAATTGTACTTAGTGTTCTGAATATATAGTTCTGTTACATAAAGTCGATTTCAATTTCGTGCTTTACGAAGTAATCACTGCAGGACTTGGGGATGTGTATTAGGTGAAAGAGTGGCCCATGCTGCTAACACAGTCAAGACAATTCGCTGGAAATACTATATTTAATGGAAAGTTCTGTACAGACGATCAGCTGACGGTATTCCTTCAACGATTATCCAGACTTATTTTATCGCACATTGACACCACCATGACGTCTTATTTAGACAGACATGAACTGCTCTGTTGATTTAATTACCAGACTTTCAGCATTCGTCGAGTTTTCGATAATAGGGAGCACAACATACAGATTAACTACATTGTCCCCAGTGCAAGATTGCAACATAGTAATACTTCAGCATACACTTACTGGTTAGTACTACACCATAGAACCATTACATGGCGCTGTTATTATTATTATTACTACTTTTCATCTCAAGGATAGAAGTGTTTTCAGAAGTTTACGCCAAACAGACAATTTCACACCGCAGTCTTAACTTTATGAACACAAACTAACATTAAATTTACATCGTTCCGGAGTACGGACTTAAATTAATTTCACTTTTTGCATGAAAAACTTTATGAACATTCATCGTTTTCAACAATGACTTCTACTTAAATTTGACATCTTGGCTAGGATAACTGAGTTTATTGACAGAGCGATCCAACAAGGATTCTGTTTTTGCTGACCTAGGTCCGGAACCCTAAAAACCATGATATACACAGGTCCTCTTTAACAACCGTTGCGAAGCACGGGCATATAAGCTAGTAACTTGTATATTTGCTTAAATATTTGATAACTAAGTGCCCAAAAATACGGGTAATAGCACACTCCTGGACAACACTGATCATTATATAAAACAGCTGTCATAATAAAAGAAAGAGCAGTTTTAGTAGCGGTAGCAAAAGCCAAAAAGAGCGGAGAACTAAAAAGAGCGACCTACTTCGCGGCCGAGCTGCGAAATAAGAGGAGATCTACCGGTCGCGAACTAAAACATGCGCGATCGGTCGCGAACTATTATGCCAAACGTATCCCGCTTCTCAGTTTGTTGGATTCTTTTCCGAAAACCGACGGGCAATAGCGAAAGAGCGCGCAGCAGAATTAAAAATCATGTGTTCGCCTTCTGTTGATGAGAGCCATTTCGAGGTGAGCGTCTGCCTGCTACATAGTTAAGTGCTACAAATTTTCTGTTCAAAAATGTTCCAATGTTTGTATAGCTTATGCGACTTAACTACGGGATCATCAGTCCCTAAACTTACAAACTACTTACGAACTAGCTAATACCTAGGACGGTACAAATATCCATGCCCGAGGGGGGATTCAAACCCCCGACCGTAGTGGCCGTGCAGACCGTGACTGGAGCGCCTCAGTCCCCTCGGCCACCGCGGCCGGCCAAAATTTCTGTTTTGAAGTATTTTGCTCTCTGCAATATCTGACTAATAAATTCCATAATGCCAAGATATAGAGATAACTCTAAACTTAAACGCGAGAAATTATCCACAAACTGTTTCTTTTGGTTTGCGTGATATCGTTAGCGGCTCAAGCAGCAAGCGCATGAAGCAGCTAGGTGGGGGAACTTCTCCCTCCACCTGCATGTGCAGGCCACACCGCTCAGCCGTCACTGGGAGCAGACGAACTAAAAGAACGAACTAGTTCGCGGCAGAACTAGTGAGCGCTCTCGATCGCGAACTATTATGCGCAAGTCTAATAGACAGCATCAGCCACACACTCCGCAGCAAGACAACTTACAGCGCACAGTCATTCTCGCGCGGCTTTTGCTGAGGAAATAGGAATGTGGACTGAGGCAGCTGGTTAGTAATTCTTCTGACTGAATCTTTCAAAAAGGAACATGTTTTCTTTTCTGTGCTCCGACAAAAGCATTTTCAGCTGCTGATTCTATTGATGGGAGGCAGTAACTGGAGGGGTGAAACTCTTAACATTATTGGGTGTGTCAAAAAAAAAAAAAAAAATAGCAATGAACCTAAATCCAAGTAACAGAATAATGGCATCGAGTGTCCTAATCGATAGTTTTTATTTTGACCTATTAAAAAAGGCAATTTCAGAGATAATAAAATGTGGTTCAAATGTTTGTAGAGCTTATGGGACTTAACTACGGGGTCATCAGTCGCTAAACTTACAAACTACTAATGAACTACCTAATACTAATGACGACACAAATATCCATGCCTGAGGGGGGATTCGAACCCCCGACCGTAGTGGCCGTGCAGACTGTGACTGACGCGCCGCAGACGGCTCGGTCACCGTGGCCGGCATAAAATGTGGTACGTGTGAAATGTTCAAATGTTTGTACAGCTTATGGGATTTAACTACGGGGCCATCAGTCCCAAAACTTACAAATTACTTATGAACTAGGACGGCACAAATATCCATGCCCGAGGGGGGATTCGAACCGCCGACCGTAGTGGCCGTGCAGACCGTGACTGAAGCGCTTCAGTCTCCTCGGCCACCGCGGCCGGCGGTACGTGTGAAATTAACAGAACTTCCTTAAGGCTGAAGCAAGACCAGCATACGTTTATATACGCCAAGGCGCGCGCTCCGAAGATGCTACTTTCAAGTAACTTCACAGGAAGCCGAGAGATGGCACGACGCACCTCAGCTATTGATGTTTTCGTTACGTGGACAGGAACTCTAGTTTGTACAGATACATTTTTTGTCGTTTTGTTGTCCCCGGATTTTTTATACAGGCGAATGATTAATCAGTAACAGTAATACGTAGCTACTAATAAAAAAAGTAATAACAGTGTTGTCGATCTCATCACTCACCTTGAAAAGCCGTTTTAGAAGTCATCCGAGTATCTCTTTTACGATTCTACTGCGTAAATCATTGCTCTCTTTGCCGGTCTCAAGCCTATCAAACTAATAGTAACTCATCTTTTTCGTCATTATAGTATCTATTTATAATAGTTACACCCGGTAATGAAAACACATTAAGACGACCTAAGTCAGACGAAATTTTTTTTTTTAGTTTTATCTTACTTATTTGTTTATTTTACGTAGACATGTTGATTGACGTGTTAGGCTCAAGAACTAAACCCGAGCAAATCTTCTGCAAGTGCGTCAGTTTAGGGCTACGATAAATTCATCACTTGTTTTTAACTTCTTCCTACAATCAGTACCACATTCTAAAAGATACAGACACCAGCCTTACGAATTTTTAAACAGAGAGAGAGAGTCCGTAAATCCTATTTCATCCCACGTGGCTCAAGAACCACGTGCAAGTTTTTCAGTTCCACACAACTTTGGCGATTTGCTTGACTAATAGGTTGCCACCAAGTTTCAAGGGAAAGCGGTCCTAAGATTTAACGGAAGATCTGAAGCACCTGTCACTCCTTTTAAATTGGGACAACTCGCAATGTACAACAGGTGAAATGCAATTAAAAATTATGCCGTTCTGCTCCACGAAACCTTGATCTGCACGTAGAGTGCCAATGCTCCGACAGGGCGGCACGGCTAAGGACGTCATACTGGCGGGTGTTTTCCTGCGTGGCAGGGGAGATATCTCACGCCGATTGTCCATCAGATATAATCAGCAATATCTCGAGGAGCAAATGAGATGCCTTTCAAGCCTTAATTTTAAATAAAATTTCGATATCGTACACAGCAAGTTCCACAACGCGTTTTC
This sequence comes from Locusta migratoria, assembly GCA_026315105.1. Taxonomy (NCBI): domain Eukaryota; kingdom Metazoa; phylum Arthropoda; class Insecta; order Orthoptera; family Acrididae; genus Locusta; species Locusta migratoria. Next base: position 662,371,996 of record CM048746.1, read on the forward strand.
ACCACTGCAAATTCCTTAGAATTTATTGTTGTACTGCTTTACTTAATTTGACGCAGCTTAATAGCAATAAGAAATTCAGTCCCTCATCGCAGGAATAACTCGCACTGCACGCTATGCTGAAGTGAAATCCAATTATAAGAATTTAAAAGAAGTTTTGTGATCGCAAATATGCGGAAAAGAGAATTGCGGATAAATTTGAAATGAAAGCGGGCCTTGAAATTGACAGAAGGAAAACTATTTTGATAAATATTTTTTGCTGAACGTTATAAGGTGGCGATGATGTACCTAGTACCATATCGTAATTCGATGTTTCGGTGATACTGCGTGCTGGTAGTTGTAATGCGAGGTGATCAGTAGATTTGTCGTAATAATAAAATATATAGTCGTTATTTCTTAATTAATGGTGATATCGTGTAGGAGACCGTATGAATATAATTTTCATCAACTATTGACTCCAAAGTTGAAAATTTGACTGCAAGTCACATATAATTAAAAGTGTAAGAAACAAGAGATACATACATGTTCATGATCAATGGCGTCGAAATCTCTTACTAGAAATATAAGCTGTGGAAATACTGAAAATCCAAAATTATGAATTACTAAAAGATATAAAAAGATGCATTTATATCTATGAAACTTTAATATCCATAAGAAACTCACACTCACGTAATATGGTATATGTGACGAAAAGATTACCTGAACACGTCTGTCCTGGACGGAAGCTTAAATAGGGAGAGCGTCGTCTTGCCTTTTCGTTCCCATTGCAAACGGAAAAAAAAGAATGCCTAAACTGTAGTCAGAGTAGGTATCATGTGACACACATATGAGGTGATGTAATACGTAGAAATGAAGTAACACGTGATACAGGGTAGACTATAACAAATCACATGGGTATTAATACTAATAAGTAAAAAGGCCCAAATGACCCAAGATTTTTAATTTTAATGTTTTTGTAGTTATTATTGAACTAGCGATGCAAGTTCCCCTGTTTTATATATTTCGATCTCTCTGGAACACATTTTAAGACTTTTATTCTGTGCTGTGATACTACCATTTTACATTCCGGTTCCCAACTTGTATTCCACCGTAGATGAGTAACTTTTAGCAGCTGTCAGTGATTGCGCATTAGTTGGACTTCAAATTTTCTTTGCGAAACATTAAATAAACGCTGTATTCATAACTGTAAACTCCATCCTACAGGCCTCGAAAAGCCCACCGGGTACCGACCGGTCGCCGTGCCATCCTCCTCTCCATGCGGTATGGATGGGGGCGTGGTCAGCGCCACGCACTCCCGCCCGTTATGTCGGAGCCGCTACTGCTCAGTCAAGTAGCTCTCAGCTGGTCTTACGAGGGCTGAGTGCTTGCCAACAGCGCTCTGTGACCAAGTGCTAGGCAAGCCCGACAGTGATCTTGTGGGTAGCGCTGTATCCACTGCAGTATTCACGATTGGTTTACTATATTTACTTAAAATCTACAGCTATTAACGTATAAACGAAAGACCATAATCGACTGCCAAAGTACTATCAAATTTGAGATCGCCATTGTTACCGCGTCGAATGAGGTTCAGCCCGAGCTAACTTCAGCTGGACATCAAATCAAAGAATGGCGATTACTGGATCTAAAAATTTCATTGAGAGTTTACCCATTTATCTGGCTTAGAACAAAGAGTTTAAATTGCAGAAGCGAATACATTAAAAAAAAATTCAAGTACATAAATTTTTGGACGGATGATAAGAATTGTGCACATATATATGCTTCCATTAGCTTCCATTAGCTGAGCATGAGTTTGAGCCCAGATAACATTTTCTACAAAAGGATTTAATCAACTGATAAAATGTGCCTTGACGTTAGAGTTTTACTCGTATACTGAAACATGCCACTCCCATAAAACACAGACATTGCCGAAGTGGGTTCTTGCGTGCCTCAGAAATATAGAAAGGCGTACCGTAGTTGCAACCACAGCGGAGGGGTATCTGTGGAGAGGCCAGACAAACGTGTGGTTCCTGAAGAGGGGCAGCAGCCTTTTCAGTAGCTACAGGGCAACAGTCTGGATGATTGACTGAGCTGGCCTTGTAACATCAGCTAATGTGGCTTTGCCACGCAGTTACTGCGAACGGCTGAAAGCAGAGGGGAAACTACAGTCGTTACTTTTCCCGAGGACATGCAGTACTCCTGTATGAATCTATAATGATGGCATTTTCTTGTGAACAATATTCCGAAGGTGCATTAGTCCCCCATTCGAATCTCTGGGCAGGGACTACTCAGAAGGATGTCATCATCAACAAAAACAAAACCGGCATTCTATGTAACGGAGCATTTAATATTCTATCCCTTAATCGGGTAGGAAAGTTAGAAAATTCAAAAAAGTAAATGGATAGGATAAGTTTAGATATGCTAGGGATTAGGAAAGTCCGGATACAGGATGAACAGGATTTTTGGTCTGGTGAGCACAGGGTTATAAATACAAAACCATTTCGTGATAACGCAGGAGTAGGTCTGATAATGAATAAGGAAATAGAAATGCCGGTTAGTTGCTGTGAACAGCATAGTAAACGCATTATCGTAGCAAATATAGACACACAGTTGTACAAGTTTATATACCAACTAGTGCGGTGGGACGGGTACGCACTATGATAAAATTATCAAAATCCATACTGATTTAGTAAAAGTTGTAAATGAATATCATTTCTGAAAAAAAAAAAAAAAAAAAAAAAAAAAAAAATTGACTAAGTCTCTGTTAGTTGTTAGGCAGTTGTTGACTCGAAGTTTACTGATACCTAGCAACACTAACTGCCAATTTGGCAGTGAAAATTATCAACTTCGATCCGAAGTTCCCGCACCACCAGCACGAAAGAAAAAAAAAAATAAAATAAAATAAAATAAAATAAAATAAAATAAAAAAAATTAAAAAAATTAAGTCTTCTCTTTCGTTAAATAAAATAAAATAAGAGGTCCTTGTACGAGCTGCGACGGGGAACTGTTAGTTTACTTTCTCATTCAAAGGCACCGTAAATTGCTATTAATCCTTTTAATCGAAGTTCACTGCCTGCTAAATCTGAAGTTTCGTATTAATAGTTAACACACTTTATCTTGCCACAACTGAACATTAAGTCAGTGTTAAAATTCAATAAACCATTCAAATGTCTTCTAGACGGAATTAAATACTTTCAATAAATCAGACTCATCTTCCTATAACAATAACAGACACTATATAAAACATAATAACCTAAAAATGACTTCCAAAATAACACTTCCGCATTTATTGCCGTCTGATATAATACATGTCAGCTAGAGCAATGCTCCTATGAAAACGTCAACTCATAACGACATACAATAATGAAGTAGCATTTATTTTTCTCTTTGCAAACGATCGACGCGCGGAAATAGAGAAGGCGCAGCCGGATTCGTAGCCCCGAAGCCGTCGTTTGTTTATCGATAGTAACCAAATACAGCAATATTGGCTGAGGCGGCGACAACGCTGTTGTTCATTGCAACACCTGGATCAGTTTCGTACCCAGGATCCTGGTCTGGTGGGGGCTGAGGCCAATCATGGTCTGGGGAGGGTTCGAAGAGGGTGGAGAGGGCAACAGAATGGTCTGGGGGAGGGGGGGAGGGTTCGAGGAGCGTCTGGATCGTACATGAAACATACAGAAAACAAACAAAAAACATTTTAAGTGTCACATTGCAACTTTCCTATCGGTACTCACCAATAAGAATTGGATAGTAAAGGGTTTACGGCTCGTTGTCTCTGTTCATAGGGGTGAGTTATGTATGTCAGCTTCTATGCCCTAAATAGCTCCCCAATCTGTTTAAACAAGATCAATAATTAATTTGTAGTTTAGTTAGTCTATCTATCTGCATACGATGACGCGAAAATGTATTTAAAGAAACATAACCAACAACATGGATTCACTCACGAAGTAATTCTCAATAAATAGTTTATTACTCTTTTTGGATATGTAAATGCAGACATGGTTCTACTTTATACATTGGTAAATAACTGAATATTTCCCCGACTATTGTTCATGAGAGACACTATCACATGCACTCAAGAGTAAAAGTTCCAAATTATAACTCGTAAATTAGTGAAGTCCATCGAACACTGTAGTTCCAAATTAAGCCGTGATTAGTTACAGTATTTGTTATAAAACACAGTTTGTCACCACACGAGTACACGATTGCTGATTTATCAAAGTTCCACAGCCCTACTGCCGTGCATAGTTTACCGCTTTTCAACCAGAGACTAAGTTCTTCAGTCACAGTCCCGTAAATTTTCCAAGTCCGCACATGCCTATCTCTTCAAATCACAAGTTCGTAACGCGGCTTCAAACCGCCCAGCGTCACAACCTTTCACCACCGCGTCTGAGTTACGAGTCTCTTCCCAAGCGTTCGAAAGCATGCTATCCCTGCTCCAAAAATTGAATCCTTCCGCGCATCCTAACGCATCATCTGTAAACTACAATTTCCCTTCCAAAATATTATACATTTGACTATCACAGAATTAAATGCTTTGACCACATCCCTACAAATGTTGTATACATTTAATAAACAAATATATATTTAACAATAGTAAAAAAAAAAAAGGTTGAGTCTGAACCTCTTTGGTCAGGTAGCTATTAAGCACGGCGTCTCACTGTTCAAATATACTGCCGCCGTCGAAATACAGTTACACAATTAATATTTAATTTATCATGGCTTTTTATGCAAATATAATCAGTTCCTGTCAAAAATACATACAATTGTTTATCTATAAATTATCTGCAGTATATCTACTATTTTAAGTCGGCCATGAAATATTTAAGTGGCAGTCTACAACATAAAAAACGCACGTTACTAAGAATAATATTAAATATAATAAGATACATATATAAATGTAATGCACTTTGCTGGGTTCATGTTTTGTGTTTCTGTGGTGTAATCTATGTTGTGACACAAGAATATTACTGCCTCAACGAAAAGCAGAATAAGAGATTAAATTGAAGTTTATTGAAAGAATACAAAAATAACGTTGTACATCTTTTAAGATAGGTACCGTTGTGCAATACTGCCCATTTGCTTCTTAAACTGACACTGATAAACACTACGTATAAATAATTGTAAATATAAGACTTATAATATTATTATTATATTACTGAAATTTGTCGGAATTTTATCTGTAAGGGATACTGAAATTGGCATTACGGCGTTTGATTCTCCTGAATCCATTCATATAATTACATTTGTCGTATGACCATTCCCTGATTTTATATGGATTTAATGTTTGTGGCTATATTGTATTTCAGTTGCATTCTGGGTTAGCCGCCCTCGCTCATTCAAGAGCGTTGCTTCCGGTTTCCGACCACATTAGCAAAAAACTGACTACCTGATGTATCCCATTCACTAGATACAAACTGGTAGCCGGCCGGCTGGGGAACCCAACAGCCTGACAAAACCCGCCTTTCACATGGAAACAATCAGCTTCCTCCCGTATCATGGCATTACAACATTTATTAATATATACAATATCATAGTATTTACATACAATTAAACTTTTTATTCGTATCCGGCAAAACACGGCTGGTGTAGGAAAGTGGAGCTCATCAATCTTTGTCCCACTACACTAGCTCTGCCAATGACGAGGAGATTAAAGAAATGTATAAGAAGATAAAAGAAATTAGTCAGACAGTTAAGGGAGGTGAAAACATGATCTTGATGGGGGACTGCAACTCGGTACTAGGAAAGGGAATGTACGAGGATTGGAATTTAAATAGTGGCAACTATTTATTCAGAACCGATACAAAAGCGTTACATGTTTGCACCTGTTGCTGTCCTTCAAAGTAGTCACCAATGTTGTGTAGAACCTGTTCTCAGAGATTTGTAAAGCGTGGTAAACCGTTAGCTGAGCCTGTTCTGTTGATGGTGCGAATGGAGCGATCTACTGCCTGTCGAATCTCTGCAACAATTCTCAAGCGAATGCCACGAAGTTGTTAAATGCTTCCTTCATCTTCGGAATCAAATCAAAGTCACAAGGACATGTCCGGGGAGTATGGTGGATGGTACAGTACTTCCCAGTCCCATTGACCGAACACAGCAGCCACAGCTTGCGCTGTATGCGCCTGCGCATTGTCATTCAAAATGATGGGTGAGTTGCTCAGGAAGTGTTGCCACTTCTATCGCAAAGCTGGTATATATATGCTCTCTATGCTGCAGAAACTACAGTGATTCATGGTCATACAAAGATCAGAGAGATTGAAAAACAGGAAAGAAAAATTTTAGGAAAGTATATGGTTCAGTGTTTCGGGAAGGAATTTGGATAAAGCGGCAAACTAGAGAGATTTACAAAGACATGGAAACAATAACGGACACCATCAGAAAGAGAAGGATGAAATTTTATGGACATATCAGCAGGATGAATGAAACCAGGCTCACAAGGCAAATATTTGAGATAGCAAACAAGAGCAAAAACAAGACGAAGTGGATCTCTGAAAGAGAAGAGGATATTAAAGAACTGCGAATCACACAAGACAACATAAACAATAGGGAACAGTTCAGGGGCATTATAAAGAAACATAAACTTAAACAAGAACACACGGAGAACAGAACAGGAAGAAAGTGGTCAGAAGAATGCAAGAGAGAACACAGTGAACGCATGAAGAGAATTTGGGAACAACGAAGGAAGAAGTCATAATTACTCAAGTTCAATCGCTCTCATTAAAGGGAATAATGGAATATATATATGAGGACAGTTTACTACTCACCGCAAAGACGTGGCGACGAGCTGCGACAGGCAAATACAAAAGACACACACATACAACACATTCAGCTATCGGCCATGGCCTTCTTCAGAAATAGAGCACTCACGCAATCACACAGGCACACAACACAGTCATACAACCATCACCTCCGACTGCCACAATTCGAAGTGTGGCAGTCGGAGGTGATGGTTGTATGACTGTGTTGTGTGCCTGTGTGATTGCGTGAGTGCTCTATTTCTGAAGAAGGCCATGGCCGATAGCTGAATGTGTTGTATGTGTGTGTCTTTTGTATGTGCCTGTCGCAGCTCGTCGCCACGTCTTTGCGGTGAGTAGTAAACTGTCCTCACTATATTATTTATTCCAACCTGGACTTTCCATTATTATATATATATATATATATATATATATATATATATATATATATATATATATATATGGGGGGGGGGGGTAAATAGAAGGGCGTGACTGACTATCCAAAAAGAGCGAACGTTTTCGGGCATTCCCGCTGCCACACTGTGGGTGAAGTTGTTGATTTCGTTTATGTTTGTCTGCGAACTCTTCAAATGTTCAAATGTTTGTATAGTCTATGGGACTTAACTACGGCGTCATCAGTCCCTAAACTTACAAACTACTTATGAACTACTTACGAACTAGGACGGCACAAATATCCATGCCCGAGGGGGGATTCGAACCCCCGACCGTAGTGGCCGTGCAGACCGTGACTGGAGCGCCTCAGTCCCCTCGGCCACCGCGGCCGGCTGCGAACTCTTCACCGTGTACACAAACAGTAATGTAACATACGTGGCCACGAAATCCCACGTCAGAATTGTGGTCGGTAAAAGATCCTGACTGTTAGTAACCTCTGACGAGGCAAAATCGCTTCCAAACTATACAATAATTGTAGCAACTATAAATTAATTTCTCTTCTAACTAAATAGCGATGAAACATTGTGCCTGAGCACGCAACTTGATATCGTCATTATCAGAACCGGTAATGTATTAATGACCTATTTTTCACGATGTCAGCTGCAGAATTCATCAGATAGTAAGAATGAATTAGGCCTACTGGTTTTCTGAACAGTATCCCACCCCACTTCACCTGTATTGGCCGGCAAAATCAACTGATTTGAACTACACCCTTTTCGTGGCTTCTTGACTGATACTACTGCTTTCTATTAGTCAGTTTAGTCTCTCGTTACAAGTCACTACACCGGTCTCGTTATCTTTGTGACCGATGCCAGTACTGCGTATAACACACTTTTTAAATATTTTTCAATTTCGAAAATTAAATCGTTATTAACACACAAATAATCTGTTTTCTGCATTAATTATTTTTGTAAGACAACCGGCCGCAGTGATTTTATGCGGTCATCTTCAGATTGCGCAGTAATTACGACAGAAACCCGTCCCTGTTGTCTAATCTGAACATTCTACACCCCAATTATCGATTCAGCCACAAGTTGGATTCATATTAGCAACTGAAAATGGAAAACTTGTAGCAGCAGTAGTAATCTACACGACTTAATAAAGTTTTATGTATTATACACAGAATGCGCGCTCATCGGTTAAAGCGCTTAAAATTTCCGTGTATTTTGTTTGTCACGTGTTATTAACCTCGTATTTCTGGGTCTTCATGTGTCACGTCGGCCATAAAACTAAGTTTTACAACTTTTTCTGCATTTATACGATCGTGACGCCACTTTTATGAAGTTATGTCGTTCAGAAGAGTTAAGCGCTGCTGTAAAATGATCTCTGCCCAGTTTCTCCGCATTTGTCTCTTCACTGCCCGTAGGTTTTGTTCACATGAGTGTAACGGCGCCGGGCGACGAACTTTTTCAACTACACCCTAGCACATCACTAATCCAGTACTCTATACCCGCTCAGATCTCTGACATCTATGATGCTGCTACATTATGCCGAAATGAAACGAACTTAGTATATCATGGCGACACCCTTTTATGCTTACAGTTTTGCGCGACATCCTGTCACTAATTTAAATGGTTCTAGCGGGGGAGGGGGTGGGGGGGGGACGGAAATAAAGTATCGCTTAAATATAGTTTGTAATCGAAACTGAAATCCTCGTACGCATTGACATGTTTAATGGTTTAATGTTGATCCTGACTGCAGCAATTAAGTACACTCATCGCAGGGAAAGGAAACATTAGGAACTACGGAGATGTACAACAGAGTAACACCGCAGACAACAGGGCCTAACTCACACAGTAATACTTGCTTCTTCTACATGCGACCCAACTTCCGAAACACGAAAACTGAATTTCGGAAACCGTTTTTCGCTGTCGTGTGTACATGTCAGGGCAAGATACGGTTTTGCTGGATCGATTGAAAACAGCATCTGGAAATTAGCTGCTCGGATTTCTGATTTAGACAGCACAGTGGCTGTTCCCTTTCAGTTCAATATTATTACATTATTTTCAGAAATAAAGAGGATGTATTTATGACAAGTGATGAATTATTGTTTAAGTTCTATTGATAGGTTCTTGCTTCAACACCACCTCGAAAATTCCGATATATTCCGAAAAAAATGGATAAATTTATGGAGTATCAGAAGCAGCTCTGCGCATGCGCAGCTTGCTGGCAACTGACAGCTGCTTGAACGAATCCTGAGTGTCTACTGTTGCTGAAGCAGAGCGGCCGCCTAGCGGCTGAGCACGCAATTAATGTGCACCCATCATTCCTATAATACGTGATCTGTGGTGCACTGAATGAAGAGAAGGATGATTAGCTGCAGGCGAGTCTTCAGGGTAGTATGAAGAGAAGGATATTTTGTGTTATTTTATGACAAGTTGTTTTGTTTATAGTGTAAATTTGTTAGTCTCGCGACACCCTTGGTACACCCCAGGGTGTCACGACACCACTTTGGAAAGCTGTGGTATAGATAAACGAGTACACATAAAGTTTTTGGCATCGAATCCCCCCGACTGTAGCTATTGCCGGGCTGATCTCGGCTACTTCAGTTGGTTCCCTGTTCCCACTACTTCCTTCCGTTCCTGCTTTGCGCCGCCGCCGCCGCCGCCGCCGCCGCCGCCCAGGCCCCGCACCTGCTCCGCCGCCGCCGCCGCCGCCGCCGCCGCCGCCGCCGCCCAGGCCCCGCACCTGGTCCGCCGCCGCCGCCGCCGCCGCCGCCGCCGCCGCAGCCCAGGCTCCGCACCTGGGCCGCCGCCGCCGCCGCCGCCGCCGCCGCCGCCCAGGCCCCGCACCTGGTCCTCCTCCGCCGCCATCGCCGCCGCCGCCGCCGCCGCCGCCGCCGCCGCCGCCGCCCAGGCTCAGCCCCTGGCCCCCCGCCGCCGCCGCCGCCGCCGCCGCCGCCGCCGCCGTCGTAGCAGCACCAACGTCCACGCTGCCGCCGCCGTCGCCGCCGTCATCGCTGCCGCCCTGCCGGTCTCCGCTCGTCGCCCTGGACTGCGCCCCTGTCGTAAGAGCTGCCCATGGCGACCTCATCGTCCACCCCGTCAACTTCCTCCTCCCTCTCTGCAGTTCCCACAATAACCCTGCCCCCTGTCCATACTGCACCCATCATTCTTACTACCACCCCCTCCCTCGCCTCCACAACAATCACCTGGAGCCCCTCCAGCCTTCCCCAAACTACTCTCCCGCTCCATGTCATCCTCTCCGCTTCACCATCCCATGAGGTCCCCCCTCCCCCTCCGATCTACCTCCCCCTCACCACCCCCTACACTGCACCGGTCAACCGCGCCCATGTGACGCACCGCCGAGCCACGGTGGCAGATACGCCGCTGTCGCCCCCGCCCCCTTCTCACCTTCTACCCCACCCTCCGCCTCCCATCGAAATCCCACTTGATCGTGTTTCCCTCCCAGCCCCTCCTACCTATGCCTCCGTCACCGCCTCTGCTCCAGCATCTCTACCTGCCTCTACTGGCGCCATCCCCAAATGCACCCAGAAACGGGGAAGTGCGGACCCTTCCCCCGCCTCCACCAAATCGAAGAAAGCTCCCCCCCTCCCCCGCCCCCTCCTCCTCCCCCTCTTACCGACCCTATGGACACCGCCCCCATTCTCCCACGCCCCCAACCCGACCTGTTCACATATGTACTGTCCCATCCTGAACCTCGATTCCTTGAACATAAAAACCTCTCCCTCCAAATTCGGAAGTATTTCCCCTCCGCCCCCATCTCCCAAATTATTCCCCGCCGAGACTCTGTCCTCCTGAAGTCCCCCAGCCCCACCCTCCACACAGACATCCTCGCTCGCATCCCCAAGGTCCTTTTCGGCCCTCATGCCACCCTCACCCCCTACTATACAGCCTCCTCTGCCCGCCAACCACCTCCCCCCCGCCGCCCTCCGACCCTCACCGCCGTGATCACAAGGCTTAGTCCTTTGATTACGGAGGAAGAGGTGTTGGAGCAACTCAACTCTCACCCCGACATCTCCATCCATTCCGCCAAGCGGATCAACAATGACTCTGGCCCCACCCGTTTGATGCGGATATTTACTGAATCCGCATCTTCCCTTGACCACCTCTTCCTCGAGGGTGCGCTGATATACGATCGCCGCCACACGGTAGAACCCTCCCGATCCCCCCCGCAAGCCTACCGCTGCGCCAGGTGCCTCGTTTATAATGATCACCTGACGCAGAACTGCAAAAACCCTCCCGCCTGTCCCCACTGCAAAGACTCCCACCTCCATAAACACTGTCCCAACCTCACCTCTCCTCCCACCTGCAACACCTGTGGCGGCCCTCACCCTACCTACTCCTACAAGTGCAAATCCGTCCCTCCACCTGCTCCCTCCAAACCCGAACTCACCGTCCCCATCCGCCCCATAGATCCTCCCATGCACCCCAATCAATCCTTGGTCCCTCCCCCCACCGCCGAAGACGTTATTCGGTTCGTCACCATCGTCCTCGCCAACATCCACCCCTTCCAACGTCCCCACACCCTCCAACAGATTGCACTGGCCGCCAGGTCCGTGTTCAACCTGGACACCTTTGCAACCTTCTCCCGTGCCCACTCCCACTTCGCCTTTTCCCGCCTCGAGACCCAAGTTTAAGTCCCTCCGGTCCCCTTCCTTTCCCCACCCCTCCTCTACCCTCCCCAACCCTCCCTCTACCCCATCATGTCAGGCCCATCCTATACCCTCCTCTACCACAACATCCGCTCCCTCCCAGCCAATAAGAACCTCTTCCTCCACACTCTCTCCCAACACCGTGTGGATGCCTTCCTACTCAACGAGACCTTCCTGCAACCCCGCCGACCAGTCAACACCAATCCTTACCTTCTCCACCGCACCGACGGACCCCCACCCCTGGCCCGAGGCGGAGTGGCGATCGGCCATCTCCGTCACCACCCCATCCGGCTACACCCTCTCCTCAATGACCCCACTGAACACTTGATCCTCAGCCTCTTTCTTCCCTCCCTCACTGTCACTCTCGCCACCATTTACATTCGCTCCACCTCTCCTCTCCCATACGATTTCCTCTCCCATATCGACCGCACCTTTCCGACCTATGTCATTGCCGCTGACCTCAACCTTCATTCCCGTCACCCCGCTGAACTCCGGCAGTGGCGTCAGTTCGTCACCGCCTCGCTCCGGGGCGACATCATTCCCCTTCCCCGCCCAACCCGCCCCGAAAGCAACACCACACCCGATGCAGTACTGGTGTCTCCCAACCTCCTGGGGCGCATCACGGCGGACGTCCTAGACCTAATAGGCAGTGACCACGCCCCTGTCCTACTTACCTTTGACCACCGCCCCCGCCCTGCCCGCGCTCCTCGTCCCATGCCCCCTCCCAAACTCGTCCATGATTATTCCCGTGCCGACTGGGATGCCTACCGTCGCTCCATCGACACCTCGGTCGAAAGCCACCCACTACCCCTCCATACTCCCGCCGATATTGACCATGCCTCCTCCTTTCTCCAGCAGACCGTTGCTGACGCGGTCCATGCCCACATCCCTACCCGGGCGATCTATCCTCACCGCCCTACCCTTCCTCCACAGGCCGTCCTTCTCCTCCGCGAATCCCGCCGTCTGTACCGCTCCTTTCTCCGGACCCGTGACCGGGATACTCTCCAACGCCACCGGCAACTCCAACGACACATAAGAAACCTTTTGACCGCGAAGAAACGCCGGGACTGGCGTCAGACATGCACCCGCCTTAACTCGCTCCTCCCGGTGTACTCCGCCAAGTACTGGCGTGCCTTCCGCCGCCTTACTGGCAGTCACTCCTCCCCCCACTACCCCTTCTCCATGATGATCGTCCATTCCCTGACAACGCCAGTAAGGCAGAACATTTTGCCTCCTACCTTTCTGATGTATTTTCCATTCCTGATGATCCCCTTTTTGACTACTCTCTCTTCCCGGATGTCCATGAGCGCACCGACACCTCCTCTCCTCCGCTCGCCCCTGGCTTCCAGTACTTGGACCGCATTCCTCCCTCAGAATTGAACACTCCCATTACTGCCCGTGACATAATAGACACTCTTCGCACGAAACGAAACACCGCCCCCGGTCACGACCGGCTAACCTACCGCCACCTTCGCGCATGCCCCCTCTCATTTCATGAAGTCCTTGCCAAACTCTACAACATCATCCTTTACACTGGCTTCTACCCCGACCTGTGGAAAACCTCCCGTATTCTCATGTTCCTCAAGCCCGACAAACCCCCGTCCCAGACCTCATCCTACCGTCCCATCAGTCTTACCTCTGTGTTCAGCAAGGTCCTGGAAGCCATCCTTTCTCGTCGAATCCACCAGCACCTCCACCGCCACCAGTTTCTCCCCCCCTCCCAATGTGGCTTCCGACCCTCCTTCTCCGCCGACGACCAGCTCCTTCGCCTGACTCATCTCCTCTCCGTCCAACTCAACTCCCGTCGCTCCGCAATTTTTGTATCCCTCGACATCCAAAAAGCCTACGACCGAGTATGGCATTCCGGTCTCCTCTTCAAGATCCAGCTCTACGCCCTTCCCATTAATTACGTCCGCCTCATCGCTTCCTTCCTTACCCGCCGCCCCTCCTGCGTCACTGTCTGCAACTCCAACTCCCGTATTTTCTACCCCTCCGCGGGGGGGCCCCAAGGCTCAGTCCTCTCTCCCCTCCTCTATCTCCTCTACTCTGCCGACATGCCTCAACCCAAACCTCCTGTCTATCTCCTCCAATATGCTGACGACACCGCCTTCCTGGCCCTCGCCCCCTCCCTTGCCCGTTCCCAGGTTTTGCTCCAGTCCCACCTCACCGAGTTCGCCTCCTGGTGTAACCGGTGGCTCCTCTCCGTCAATCCCGACAAATCCCAGGCAATAGTCATAGGCCGTACTACCCACACCTTCCGTCTCCACGATTTCTATCTTACCCTTCACAACCGACCCATCCGTCACACCCCCACCCTCAAGTATCTTGGCCTTACCCTTGACCGCCAACTGTCCTGGACTCCATACCTCAAATCCCTCCGTGAGAAAGCTCTGTCCCGCCTAAACCTCCTAAAACTCCTTACTGGCCGGACGTGGGGCCTCCACCCTTCCACTGTCCTTCACACCTACAAATCAATCATGCGCCCCGTCCTTTGTTCCTTCCACCCCGCCTGGATATCAGCCCCTCCTACTTTCTACAAGTCCCTCCAGATTCTAGAACGCCACGCCCTCCGCCTCGCATACCGTATCAGACTCCCTTCCCCCACGCGGATCCTCTATGACCTCATCCCCTTCCCTCCTCTCCTACAACACCTTGAACATCTCCGGCTCCTTTACACATCACGCAAAATAGAGTCCCAAAACCCTCTGGTCTACCCTATTCTTACAAATCCCGGGCCTCTGCCACGTCTCCGCCAAACCGTCCCTCCCGGCCTTCACCTCCATACGCTCCGTATCCTCTCCCAAGGCAATTTCCGCACCCTTCCTCTACCGGATACCGAACTTCGGCCCGATATCTACCCCTCCTACCAACTCTGATCCCTTCCCCGTAGCATCAGCGCCCCGCCCCTCTCTCCCGTCCCTTTTCCTTCCCGCCCGCTTGGCTACCCCTCTCCCATGCCCAGAGTCTCGTCACTCCTTCCCTCCTTACGCTCTCTTCCCTCCCCTTCTCCCCCTCCCCCGCACTTCCCCCGTCCCTGCCCCACCTCCCCCCCTCCATCCCCTTCCCACTCCCTGCGGGGGCGTCTCGACTTTGTATCTCCGTGTTCAGTGCAAGTGTCTCCAGTGTCGTGTGTTTTACTCAGTGCCTCCATAATCGCCGTCCCCATGTTTTATTCTATACGCCGTCAGCTGTCTCCATGTGTGAACTTCGTGTAACCGCAATGTACTTTTAAACTTGTCACCGTGGCCGGTTGTTTTTACTGACTGTGTGTGTGTTTTATCGCTACTCGTCTCTTTTTTGTTCTCTGCCATATGTTTTGTCCCATTTCTACATGTCCGTTTTAGTCTGTCGAAAACTCTGTCTGTCAATGTTTTTAATTTCCGCAATTTTGTTCATCTTTTTTATATTTTATCTCTTCTTTGTGAAATGTTTGTATATCACATGGCTGAAGAGCAGCCACCGCAGCTGCTGCCAGCCTGCCAGCTGTTTCTACGGCTGGCTTTAAAACAACAATAAAGGAAAAAAAAAGTTTTTGAATAATCAATGGAATTCGCAAGTGGAGACGTCGAAAACTGTAAAATGCATTCGCTCATACTTACAACACGCTAATGAGTGAATCGTCATGACCAGGTACCATGTTTGATGTTGCGGATGTTACTGATAAGCAACTGTCGGCACACTTCAACAGAAAGAATCCCTCCACATTAATAATCAGTGATATTTATTAAAAGGAATAATTGTATTTGGGCGTTGGAGAAATTACCGAATTATAATTCTATCTGTCAGGATATAAACAAACGGGTTAACTTTTACAAAGGATACTCGCAAGGTGTCTCGCTGTTACTGAAAGCCGCTACGGTCGGGGGTTCGAATCCCCCCTCAGGCATGGATGTTTGTGTCGTCTTTAGTATAAGGTAGTTCATAAGTAGTTTGTAAGTTTAGGGACTGATGACCCAGCAGTTAAGTCCCTTAAGCTTAACAAACATTTGAACATTTTGTTACTGAAGTAATATAAATACTACGTAAACATAAGGTTTAATCACTAATCACTACACTAACTTTGGCTGGCAACGCGGTAACTAGACATGTTGGTCAGCGTTATAGATATTGGTGTTATAATGCATAGGACAGGAAATACAGGCACCATTACAACGTAACGATTATTATTATATATTTATTTACTACATTTAGCTTCGTGTACCTATCATGAAGAATGTTTGTCGGCCTTGGTAATGAAATATATTGAACAAGAGGGCAACGGACATCACGCAAAGTGGATAAATTATGCAATACTTAAATTGAATGTTGAGCAACTTGAAACTTTCGTATTCCAAATAACACTGTCAGGAGTTTCAAAAACATCACATGTAATTGGAAATGTGCCTTTTTCCAAGCATGCTTGATCATGATGTTGCACATGATTGCACTGAATTGATTATGCATGAGTGCATGTTGGCTGAGGATAGCGTTGCGACTGTGGAGATCAATATCAGCGTTGTGAAGTAAAACTCGCTCACAAAAAAGTTATCGAATTTTTTTTTTACTGGCGAAAGAACTCTACATTCAAAGAATGAACAGGACACGTTGCTCCAGGCAGAATGGGTGTTACCTTTTATTTTTGTTTTTATCTGTAATTACCGACAGATCTCGTTGCTGGAGTGAAAATTAATACAGAGACAGACGACATTCTATTCTAACTTTGGGAAAGCGACAGTCATCTCACCACTGTTTAAGACTGTGCCTGCCCAATTTGCTTGATTTTGAAGTCGTTATGCAAACGTTCGAAGGACGGTACTTTTTCTATTGCTCGAAGGGACCAAATAGAGCACTTGGTTCACAGAAGACAATAAGTAGTGGAGAAAGAAGTCTACTTTCCGTGGATATAATTGTCCGAATCGTATATGACTGTAATATTCTACTCTGAAAATCGTATCTCTTTAACCCAACAAAAACACACATCTAGGTTCAAATTATCCTTAAAGTTACATAAATACGAATGTTGTTACCAGGTAAATCGTGTATGAAATAGCTACTGCGGTATGCAAGGTGAGTCACCTAACATTACCGCTGGATATATTTCGTAAACCACATCAAATACTGACGAACCGATTCCACAGACCGAACGTGAGGAGAGGGGCTAGTGTAATTGGTTAATACATACCATAAAAATGCACGGAAGTATGTTTTTTAACACAAACCTACGTTTTTTTAAAATGAAACCCTGAGTACCTTTCCTGACAATTAGACTCGTACGAGTATTCAACAAATGGCAGAAAGAATGGTACAACAAATGGCGACGAGGTGACAAGAAATGGCGACGAGGTCACAACAACCTTTGTGGAAGGAACGTTGACGATGGCTCGGTAAATGTAAAATAATGTAATGGCCGCACTTTTGTCACTCTCTCAAGAGGAAGATGATGTGTTGTAGTAACAGGATAATGCTCACCCTCACACTGCACATAAAACACAACGTTGTCTGCAAGACGTGCAGTAACTTCCGTAGTCAGCTTAATATCCAATCTAGCAGATGTGGGATGCGATAGGATGAAAACTGACATGTACCACTTGTCAACACACAACGTTTGCAGAATTATGTCTCAGGTTTCAGGTATGGACTAATGTATCCCGAAGCAGTATTCGCCACCTGTATTTCCTTCAGTGTATGTTGACTGACTCGCCAATTCTACAGTAGTTGTCCTGGCATGTCTGGATTAAGACAAGGAAGCACTTTCGTCACCACCAGGAATCGAAGCCTGAGAGGCTACAGTGACTTCCGTAGTCAGCATAATCTCCAATGTAGCAGACGTGGGAATTGATGGGACGAAAACTGACACGTACCACTAGCCAACTCCCAACATTTGCAGAACTATATATACATGTGGCGTCTGTTCCGAGAGAACAGACGTCACTTCTGATCCTGCAGTTGTTATTATTCAACATTCATAGAATATATGACATCAACTGCGATTGGGCAAAGCTGAAAATGTGTACCCAGCCGGGATTCGAACCCGGGTCCCCTGCTTTCTAGACAGTTGCGCTGACCCCTACAGAACTGGGGACACGGTTATCACCGCAACTGCAGAACAGACGCCACATGTATATATATATATAATATGCCGGTGACGGGCAATGATCCTATCGTTAGTGGGGAGGGGTGGGAAAGTTTGAAGCCCTTACTCTTACGGGAATTAGTTCATAACTACGAGTTTGAGTACTGTGGGCAGGGCGAAGCTGGGAATTTGTATCTGACGGGAGGCGTACTTAGGTGGTCCTTGCAGGTGTGGTGATCACTGTGTCCCCAGTGGTGTAGGGATCAGCGCAACTGCCTAGAAAGCAGGAGCCCCGGGTTCGAATCCCGGCTGGGTACACATTTTCAGCTTTGCCCAATCGCAGTTGATGTCATATATTCTATGAATGTTGAATATTTACAGAACTACGTCTCAGGTTTGTCAAGTATGGAATAAAACTTCCTGGCAGATTAAAATTGTGTGCCGGAACCGGGACTCGAACCTGGGACCTTTGCCTTTCGCGGGCAAGCACACTACCGACTGTGCTATCCCGACACGACTCACGATGCCGCCTCACAACTTTACTTCTGCCAATACCTCGCCTCCTACTCGCCTTTCTGGAAACGTCACTTAGGTTGTGGCTAAGCCATGTCTCCACCATATCCTTTCTTCCAGGAGTGCTAGTCTTGCATGGTTCGCAGGAGAGCTTCTGTGAAGTTTGGAAAGTAGGAGGCGAGGTACTGGCGGAAGTAAAGTTGTGAGGCGGCATCGAGAGTCGTGTCGGGATACCACAGTCGGTAGTGCGCTTGCCCGCGAAAGGCAAAGGTCCCAGGTTCGAGTCCCGGTTCCGGCACACAATTTTAATCTGCCAGGAAGTTTCATATCAGCGCACACTCCGCTGCAGAGTGAAAGTTTCATTCCAAGTATGGCTTTCCGGCAGTGTATGTTGACTGACTCGCCCATTCTACAGTAGTTGTCCTGGCATGGCTGGATTAAGACGAGGAAGCACTTTCGTCACCACCGGGAATGGAAGCCTGAGAGACGGCGACAGCCGCCGCCCACGCTGCAGAGGAAGCAGGCGTGCGGAAAAGAGTGTCAGTCGTGCGACTGCAGCCGAGCAAGTGGTGCTCAAGCGCCGCTGTGGCGGTCGGCAGCGGAACAGCTAAAGCTGAGCGGAACAGCTTGCGACAGGCGGTCGCGGGCGGTTGGGCTCACGGCGCGTGGCTGCTGCATACGACACACCACTATACTCCACTCCACTACACCACACCGACCAGCTGCGGCCGAGGGGGCGCTTGCTGCACCTACTGGCGTTAACGCCGCGTTGTGCAACACTGGGACACGCTCGGCTGCAGAGGCGGAATGTTGTCATGATACAGGCTGACTGAGTCATGGGGCCAGTAGCCTTCTCTAGGGTGCGTACACACTGCCGGCCGGGTCGAGCCGAGCCGAGCCGGGATGAGCCGAACCGGCTGGTGCCTAGTAATAGCCGGCGCACGCCGCCGGCCTGGGTGTTCATCTACATGGGATACTCTGCAAATCACATTTAAGTGCCTGGAAGAGGGTTCATCGAACCACCATTATACTATTTATATCCCATTCCATTCTCGAATAGCGCGCGGGAAGAAAGAACACCTGAATCTCTCTGTTCGAGCTCTCATTTCTCTTATTTTATTCTGATGATCATTTCTACCTATGTAAGTGGGAGTCAACAATATATTTTCGCATTCGGAGGAGAATGTTGGCGATTGGAGTTTCGCAAGTAGCCCACGCCGCAGCGATAAGCGCTGTTGTTGTAATGTTCCCATCCCAGATCCTCTATCATTTCCCTAACGCTGTCTCCCGTGTATCGCGACAATACGAAACGAGCTGCCCTTCTTTGGACTCTTTTGATGTCCTCCGTCAAACCCACCTGATAAGGATCCCACACTGGGCAGCAATACTCCAAAAATGGACGGACAAGCTTAGTGTATGCAGTTTCTTTAGTAGTTCTGTTGCATCTTTTAAGGGTTCTGCCAATAAAACGCAGTCTCTGGTTCGCCTTTCCCACGATATTATCTACGTGTTCTTTCCACATTAGATCTGAAGTAATAGTAATTCCTAGGTATTTTGTGGAGTTTACGGCCTTCACATTTGATTCTTTTACGTTGTAAACAAAGTTTAACGGATTTCTTTTCGTACTCATGTGGACGACTTCTCACTTCTCATTATTTAGAGTCAATTGCCAATTTTTACACCATACTGATATCTTATTCAGATCGTTCTGCAGTTGTATTTGATCTTCATATGATTTTACTAGACGGTAAATGACGGCGTCATCTGCAAACAACCTAAGAGAGCAACTTAGATTTTCCCCTAAATCGTTTATGTAAATAAGGAATAGCAGAGGACCAATAACACTACCCTGTGGAACGCCCGATATCACCCCTGTTTTAATCGATGCCTTACCATCCATTACTACGAACTGTGTCCTCTCTGGCAAGAAATCCCCTATCCAATCGCAAATTTGGTGCGATATACCATAACCACGCAATTTGATTGAAAGCCGTTTGTGAGGTATGGTGTCAAAAGCTTTCTGGAAATCAAGAAATATGGAATCAATTTGCGAACCTTTGTCGATAGCACCCATCACTTCGTGTGAATAAAGAGATAGTGGTGTTTCACATGAACGATATTTTCTAAATCCGTGTTGACCTTGGGTGAATAGATCGTTCTGTTCGCGATAATTCATAATATTTGAATACAGGATATGTTCCAAAACCCTGCTGCAAATTGACGTAAATGAAATAGGCCTGTAGTTTAGTGGGTTACTCCTACTGCCTTTCTTGAATATAGGTGTCACCTGTGCAACTTTCCAATCTTTTGGTACAGATCCTTCTATGAGAGAGCGGTTGTACATGACTGTTAAGTAAGGAGCTATCGCTTCAGCTTAATCAGATAGAAATCTAATGGGTATACAATCCGGACCAGAAGACTTGTTCTTGTTAAGTGATTTTAGTTGCTGCACTACTCCGATGATATCTACTCCTATGTTACTCATTACTAGTGTTCACACTAGGGATGGCGGTTATTTCTGAAACAACCGGTTTTTGGTTATACCGGTTCTTTTCATGTCCAGTTTAACCGCACTGTAAAAATTCCTCAAGGTAACCGGTTTTTTAAATAGCCGGTTTTCGGTTTTTTATTGCTATTATTTCCAATAGAGTTCGACCGAAACATATTTTGCGGCCGAAACAGAAACCGTAATCGAATTTTCGGTTTTTCTAGTTTCGGCCGTAACCGAAACTTACGAAATTTAGGTAAATTTACGTTATATGACAAATCACTGGTCTTTCCATATTTTGCAAGATCCCCTCCAAATACTACGCCTTCTTGAGTGTGTGTAAGCCTAGCCAGGAGTCCGTAGAAGACGATATACGAGCATACAGATTTACCGGCCTAGTATTTCCATCCGGAGGTTGCAAATATTGAGCCAACCACTCCGTAAGTTGGACTTGTGAGCCAGCGCATACGAGTAAATGAACTTCAATCAGTGTTGCAGAAGTACTTCGAAAAATAAAGTCACAGTTCCGACTAACATTATGATCGTTGTCAGTGTAAATTTACGCAAATTGAACTAGGGAACCTGTGTACCACATGATCAAATGGGTGTGAGTTCTTATGAGACCTAACTGCTTAGGTCATCGGTCCCAACACTTAAAAACTACTTAATATAACTTAAGGTAAGGACAACATACACTCCCATGACCGAGGGAGGAGGGAGGACTCGAACCTCCGACTGGAGCAGCCGCGAAGTCCGTAACATGGAGCCTCAGACCGCACGGCTACCTGACGAGGCACCACATGATGAATGTTACCTAAACCCATAATGGTTATTAAAAAGCCTCTCGCTTTCAAGGAATCACATTAATAAAACTTGTTAGCATAACAATATGATATTACATTAAAAGTTATTATTCCAAGCTTAGATAACAGGGTTATGAATCGAATTTACCTTCTCTTCCAAGAAACATTTTGGATGCTTTCTCCTTAAATGACACGGCATGTTTGTAGTACCTCCACCCGTTTTCAGCTTTTAAAACCAAATGGATCATTGTACCCCACTGTTACCGAATTTCATGAAGTACTTCCACTCTCAGGATGGTGCCATTCAAGACACAACCGATGTCTGGCGACGACAGCAAGGAACTGCCGCATGACCAGACGGAGGCAAGTCTTGTACACTGTCGGTGCACGCGCATCGTCTAATAGGCCATGCCACACGGTAACAGGTACATCGATGTCTTAACAGGTGCACCAGTTCTTAAGTTCTTATGCCACACATTTCTGACTGCCGGGATTGTTCTTAAATTATCACTGGTCGCTTGTCTTAGTTACTGCGATGACCTAATATTTCACAGCATGGAAATTTTAGGAATAGCCCTAAATATTAGGGTCTACTAGTTTAAATTTTTTTACTTTATTTACAAACAACACCACTACTACAGGAAGTACTCGTACCGGTTTTTTACCCGGTTCTTGGCAATAACTAAAAAGAACCGGTTACAACCGACACCAAATAAATACCGCAAAAAACGGTTATTCAAAAATAAAATACCGGTATCGGTATTAACCGGTCGGTTTTTCCCATCCCTAGTTCACACTGCGCGCCGGGCCGAGCCGAACCGAAAAAGAGGGCGAAAATCGACTTTTTCGATTTTCAGGTTGTAAAAAATTTTGCGGTGTTTAAGACTACGCCACATAGTTTTATGAACTTATTTTGTCCTTACAAGCTTTGCCTTGCCTGTGAAAAAATAAAATGTCTACTTTTCATTACGCGAGAGTTTTTAGTTTCGTAACGCTCCTCACTCGATTTTGATAAAAGTATTCGGTTAAAAAATCTGACTTTTGGACACAGGGTAGTACAACATCTTAGCTTTCGTATAAAACATTCACGTTTTCGAAATTCCTAACAGTTGTTTTCAAATGATGCTTGTTGCCTTTATGCGCACTTGATTTACAAATCGTGTATTGAAAAAGTTCGATAGCGGGCAGCTTACTATTCTATGCATTTTAGACCATACATTACAGCGTGTGAAAAGGAGCTAAAAATATAGAAAAGTTTTTGAAACAGTAGTCGCACCGATATCTGCCTCCTTTCACAAGCAATTGCGAGTTATCTGAGTGGCGTCATGCCGCGATCGCAAGCCTACGAAATCGGCGGCTGTTGAGCGTAGCGTGAAGCACTGCAGTATCGAAAAATTTGAATTGCTGGCCACTGTGTCGCTCCCTCGTGAAGTGTTAATGGTCCATAACCAGAAAACAAGTATGAAGTAATTTTTCTTGGATGGAAAACGATTACAATGGACAAAGATCTGCTACGGTTTTACTTCAGGTCATACTTGACTTTATGAGATGCATATAACTGGATTTTTTCCCCACACTAGTCGATGAATGGAATATCTATTTCGTGTTTGGAACTAGAAGAGAAGAAAAAAATGAATGTAAACTGGGACTTTACTGTTGATTGACTGTAACAAAATATTCTGACATACTTAATGGCTTTGTAGTTGGAGATGATAAAAGAAGAAGCTCAAAAATACAATTATATTTATGGATGCATCTACTCCTAATACAAAATATATTCTTATTTTCGCTTGTGTAGCTCTCGAAAAATGTTGTACCACAACGTGAAAATAGTTGTATACAGCGTGTCCCACATACAAGCGGTACCCTCACGTCTGATATTAAATTAAGAATGAATAAAGTTAAAAAGCAATACGGACCAGTGACATTAAAAACACGTAGTTACCTTCTTATAAGAAATGCTGCAAGTGGTGGCTACGAGCGTACGTGAGGTGTACCCGTTTTCTATGCGTCATGCTGTACTATATTTCAGCCCACCTCCACGTTGAAAGAACTCTATACAGCTATCAGATTTTTTTTTTTTTTTTCAGATTTTTTAATGAACCTGTCTGAGGGGAACTAAGTTTTATTTTTGTATCCCATCCTCGTCGCCACTTTTGTGTCCCAACTTCGTCGCCGCTTTTGGTGTCCCAGCCTCGTCGTAGGTGTCGGTGGCCGGGTGGATGAGACCGACACAGAAATATAGATAGCACGCTGGTGCAGGTACGGAGGGGAGCAGCCAGAAACTATAAACACTAGAGTAAATTAGACAGAGATATATATTGCACAGAATGTAACAATACTTAACTTTTACATAGTACTGCAGAATGTTGATACATAGTTGTTAGAGGCCTGCCTAGTGCCTGTACGATAGCAAAGTCTTCACTGGTGCCTATCTGATTACGAAGGTCCTCACTGGTTGCTATCTCAGTCCCAAGTCGCGATGTCCTTCAGTGGTGGCCACGAGCGGAGTTGTCGCAGAGGGCACTCGTGGCTGTCGTCGTGAGAACGCCGCGCCGTGCGTGCATGGCGGCGCGCGGCGAAAGTAGGTGGCGCGCACTTTGTACTTGTGCGACACCACATTTATGAACATTTTACTCAATCGTATGATGACAATTTTCTTTGTCTGGATTATAGTACTTTCATTTCGAGTTTTATACTTTAACTGAAAGAAAACTACGCTGATTTAGTTTAGCCTCAGACACTGCAGAACAGAAGCGTGTGTCACTTTTTTAAATATCTTTTTCCTTCTGGTGGGCTTGTCCCCAGCAACAAGGAATCACCCACCCCATGTCAGCAGAAGATCGAAGGAAACACGGGGGCGGCAAAAACCTGAACAGTGCCGTCTACTTCGAGCCAGCTAACAGTTAATTGGGATCGTGGTAAGGCTTCATACGCAGGACGTGCACAATGTCCCTTCGTTTTCGTCGTTTTGAGGACGGCTCATAACCCTCAACTTCGTATATGACGTCTGAAAGGCGGCGTATGACACGATACGGACCAAAGTATCACTTCAGTAACATTTCCAATAGCCCAACTTTCTATACAGGGGTAAAACCCATACCAGATCTCCTCGGCTGTACACAACAGGTCGGTGCTTGTCGTTATACCACTGATGGTCCTTTTCCTGGACGTCCAGTGTCCGTATGCGAGCCAGCTGTCTTGCTCCTTCGACCCTGGTGATGAGCTGTTTCACATTGTCATCAGGAGTGTAGTCCGGTTGGAACAGGAACGGCGTATCCATTGTCGTCTCAGCTTCCCGGCCATGGAGCAGGAAAAACGGAGTGAAGCCTGTGGTGTCTTGTCTTGCGGTATTGTAAGCAAATGTCACGACTGGCAGAATTGTATCCCAATCCTTCTGCTCAACATCGACGTACATCGACAGCATGTCGGCTAACATTTTGTTAAAATGTTCCGTAAGACCATTTGTCTGAGGATGGTATGCAGTTGTCATTCTGTGGACAATGTTGCACCGTGACATTACCTCTGATACTAGCTTTGACTGGAATACTTTTCCACGATCAGATATCATCACACGTGGTGCTCCATGGTTCAAAATAATGTCTTTTGCAGTCCCCACAGGTTTGGTAACAGCATGTCGGGAGACGTAGTCCATGGAGACTATTATCCAACGGTTACCGGTTGTCGACATCGGGTACCTCGATATAAGTTCGATTCCTATCCGAGGGAATAGACCAATTGCCGGTGGAATTGGTACCACATGACCCGGAGGTAATTGAGACACATGCTTCCGTCTCTGGCAATCCTTATAGTGACTCACATAGTGCTTGACGGATCGCGTAGAGACCTTGCCAGTAATAACTGCGTCTGATTCTGTGTTGGATCTTCACGAATCCAAGATAACTGGATATTGGAGAATCGTGTAAATACTTGAGAATAGTTGGCCGAAAATAAGCTGGAACAATTAGTAGACATTTCGGGCCCAGTAGATCGTAGTTGCTCTTATAGTGTCCCGTTTATAAGTTGGAACTCTCCTTTAGTCGGTTCTCCTTTCTCCAAGGCCTCTATGGTTTGTAATAATGCTGGATCGTCCCTCTGTTCAGCTTTGTTGTCATCTGACTCAGTAAGGGCTGAAATTTCATCCATGCTTTTGTGTTCGGCTAATAGATTCCTCGAAAGGCAGTCGACGTGTGACATCTTATTCTTGGAGTCTTAGTGCTCATCTTGCTAGTCGACCTGATGGATCCTCCAAGCTAGTCAGCCAATACAAAGAATGGTTTTCTGTCTCGACGGTGAATGGTTTGCCGAATAAATACGACAGGAACTTGTTGATAGCCCAGATAACCGCGAGACATTCTTTTTCAGTTGTAGTTTATCTCGGACTTTGAGAGTACTCTTGACGCATAGACTATCACTTTTTCAGCACCTTCCTGAACTTGTACAAGCACTGCACCAATCCCATAATCGCTAGCGTCTGTGTGAAGTTCCGTTTCTGCATTCTCGTCGTACAAGGCTAGCACTGGTGCGGAAGTTAGAGCCTCCTTAAGTGCTCGGAAAGCTCTTTCTTTTGTCTCATCCCAGTAAAATTTGGCGTCTCCCTGCAGAAGTTCTTGTAATGGATGTGCCTTGTTACAAAATCCTTTTATGAAAGCTGGTAGTATGAGCACAGCCCGAGAAAACTTCTCACATCACGAATGTGCTGAGGAGTTGGAAATTCTGTGACTGCCCTTACTTTATCTGGATCAGGACGGACACCACCTCCGTTCACTAGGTGCCCCAGGATTTGTATCTCTTTGGCGACGAAGAGGCACTTCTTTGGTTTGAGGTGGTGTCCTGCTGTCTGAACGCACTTCAGACACTGCACCACGCGTTCCGTCGGAATACTCGTGTCAGTAATGCGGCTTATAACAGGTCATATTTCCGCCAACTTCTGACAAAATGCATACACTGTTTTTCCTATCTTTCGGGACACAGCAATAAGGAAATTAATATGTCGCTCACGAGACACTATTTAACGTGATATTATGAAAGATAAACAGATAAATTAGTACACAGCTTTAAATCTCAGGACTGTAGTAAAAACACAGTGTACCGCAACAGTCATTTCGCGAACATTAAACACCGATGCGCAGAGTCGACAATTCGCTCCCAGAGCCATCAAAGGCGGCTTCTGCCGTAACAATCACTGCAGTCGCACATCGCACATGTGTTCAAAGTAACCAGTTTGAATAGAGCCTCTACCTTGTTCAACATGCCTAAAGCAAAGTGCTCCGACAGTGTGAAGTTGCGAGATTTGTTAGAGCATTCGGAGAAAGGTTCTTTAGTACTGAAGGGAAAATATTGTTTTTTAAACTGTGCGATGTTAAAGTTAATGCAGGAAAGGAATTTAATGTGCAAAAACACTGTAAAACCGCCAAACACAGCAGCTATGTGAAACGAAGTGCTGAAAACAACAGCAGACAAACGCTGTTATTTGAACAGACAGGCCACTCTTTAACCGTGCCGTCATTCTGCAAGGATTTGGGTGAGTTGATGGTGTCCTGCCACATCCCATTGGAAAAGCTGGAGACTCCACGTTTTTTGGAGAAGTATACAACACATCCAGTTCCATATGAATCTACACCGAGAAAGAACTATTTATCCTTGTGATGGTGCAGCTCTTGTATCTTCCGTGTTCGCTGTGATAGATTTGTTAATAAATCCGACTTATGAAAAACACCTTGTTTTGTTTAAACTCCCAAACATGTTTCGGCACTTATTGTGCAGTCTTCCGTAGGCTTTTGCCTTTTATTTTATAATGTCATTCGCAGGATTCACATCTGCTTTATATTGAGGAATAAGTTTTCACAGTTTGTCATATTCGAGCTGTTGTGTTGCTGCTTACTCGTTTGTGGCGTATTATTATGTTTACTGATAAAATATGAACTACTTTTGCTGATCAAAAGATATGACTGTCGACCCGTGAAACTACAGATATTAGTAGGCAGTATATTACAACTGTTGTTTGAGTTCTAAAAGTTGATGGGGCGGGAGATATGTTCTTACTAACGTGTGAGGCTCTCGATAGAGTAAACAATTCCACGACTTCTACTTTCAGAATGAAACTTTCACTCTGCAGAGGAGTGTGCGCTGATATGAAACTTCCTGGCAGATTAAAATTGTCTGCCGGAACCGGGACTCAAACCTGATACCTTTGCCTTTTATCGGGCAAGCGCTCCACCGACTGAGCTATCCCGTTGTGAGGTGGCATCGTGAGTCGTGTCTGGATAGCTCAGTCAGTAGAGCGCTTGCCCGCGAAAGTCAAAGGTCGCAGGTTCGAGTCCCGGTTCCGGCACACAATTTTAATCTGCCAGGAAGTTTGCACACTCCGCTGCAGAGTGAAACCTTCATTCTGGAAACATCCCTTAGGCTGTGGCTAAGCCATGTCTCCACCATATCCTTTCTTCCAGGAGTGCTAGTCTTGCAAGTTTCGCAGGAGAGCTTCTGTGAAGTTTGGAAAGTAGGAGGCGAGGTACTGGCAGACGTAAAGATGTGAGGCGGCATGGTGAGTCGTGTCGGGATAGCTCAGTCGGTAGAGCGCTTGCCCGCGAAAGGCAAAGGTCCCAGGTTCCAGTCCCGGTACCGGCACACAATTTTAATCTGCCAGGAAGTTTCGACTTCTACTTTCTTTGACAACGCTCTGAAGCTACTGTGGCCGGTTGGTGTGAAAAGAGAGAATTTTTTGCTACTTGTAATAGACGGTGCTTGGTATATGGCTAACGCAGCCAAAGGGTTTCAGATTCTCCATCCCAGTATGGTGCACGTCACCTACCTTGCACATGCGTTGCACAGATTTGCCGAAGAGGTGCGATAAAATCACCCTGACATGCACAAATTAATTTTCTGTGGCAGGAAAATCTATGTGGAAGCTCCGCTACGAGGCAGAAATTAAAGGAACAAGCACCTTCTTTGCCCCTCCCACCTAAAACTGTTCTTACACGATTAGGTACTTAGCTTAATGCTGTTGAGGTTTACTGCACCAACTACACCCTAATAAAGACACTCTTCAAGGACCTTGATAGCGATGAATCAAGAGCTATCGAAATGGTGAAAGAAGTTTTTACAGATACATTGTCTGGAAACTTGGCATACATCAACATGAATTTTTCAGTGATGTCAAAAACCATCGAACTACTGGAAACTGTTGGCACTCAGCTATGTGAGGCCCGGAGTATTGTGCTGAGTGAGTGGGGTCGATCTCGTGGTCACGTGACTGACAAAGTGCAAAAGAAATTGCAAAGTGTTCTCCAACGGAATCCTGGATATTCTACAATGTGCAAATTAGTGACAGTCTTTCTGGAAATGCTGGAACATTAGAAAAGAGTGAGCCAAAGTTGACCCGGCTGCCTTCAAATACGCTCCAGTGTTGTCTTGTGAAGGAGCTCTCCAGATACACTCTTTGACAAAAAACCTGGCCGCTGGCCGGGCACCGCCGAGCCTAAGTCGGAGCCGATCGCGACACGGGACAATAAACGTGGCCGCGCTGATTCGCTCTAAGTCCAGCTATCTGCACAATCTGGCAACACTGCAAACTGCGGGAGTTCATATAGCACTTCTTGTGTGCAGTTAGAAGATAACTGGGTCAGCTCCCTCATTGGTCTTGCGGTAAAGTGCGCGACTTTCATGTTCAGTATTAGCGATCAAAACCGACTGTTGACAAAAATTTTAAATTCACGTCACTCGTTCATGCTCATGCCCCATGTGTAAGGGAAGCATGTGTGTAACGTATTTCATTTTTTGGTACACTGTTAATAACATTTCGGCCCAATAACATCGCCGCCTCTGGCCGCAGCACTTGGCACAGCTCTCCGCGGCCAATACACCTCGCCGGCAGCAGCGGTGGCGGCGCTACACAGCGCTGCCTCGCCCTCTGCCCACAGCGCCTGCCGCCACTCATCGCCCTGGATACGTAAAATGCTGTAGTGTTGCTAAGTGGTGATCCACAAAAAAGGTTGCGATTCGTATTTCACACAGGATATAACGAAGCAGACCACCTATTTTGAATGATGAGCATATAATACATTAGACAGGCAAAGAATTGTCATTGTTCAATCCAATGGCACTCTACGATGGTTAACACTTATTTGTGGTTTAAATCTCGATTCTTTTCCTTTCAGAAAAGCCTTTCATGTAATTTGTTATTGTCATCAGTTCATATGTTTTCATAAAGACACAATATGTAACTCACTAAAATGTTTTAGTGTCGTTGTTTCACTCCGTACGGTAAATGTATGAGCTCAATTATGTGAATACGTTTCAGTACACTTTCTAAAGCAATACAGGCACACTGCAAGGTTCGTGTCTTCATGTCTCATTTCTACAGAAGATATTTCACATCAATGGAGGTGAATTCGAATTTCTTCGAAGGCGTTTGTATGGTGAAGCAAAGAAGACATCTAATACCATTTCCATAATTTGAAGTCGACCTTTCTGAAAGACTTATTGTATCAAGTTTTTCCTATGATTTCGTTAAAGAGTTTCTTCTTGCAATCTGCAGCGTATAAAGTAAAATAAAATGAAATTAAATTCCATCCTCAAACGCACTTTCTCCAACCAAGATTGGAACTGCCGCCTCACACCAGGCTTGCATCACAAGACACAAGCAGAACCACACAGCCAACTACACACTGCCGCAGATTGCCCTCAGTCTCTCACATACTCAATGCTTAGCCTATAACGCATCGCGAAAGAATCTGAAAGTCACCTACACAAATAACTACATTCCTTGAGTGCAAAAGTTAGATTTCTGTCTCTCATTTCACGTCGGCATTACAAATCATTAGTCATGAAAGTAGAAAAGGAATGTCAAGTGAACTTAGTGAGACAATTCAGTACCACTTGAGGAAGTAACTGCACTTTCACAGTGTTGCCAAATATCAGCAACGATGTTGCCAGTTCTTAGCTGTACTAGGAAGACCTGTGTAGCGATAAGCGACGCGAAATCGCGCTGGTCTCATGCGGGCGTCTAGAGGGGAGTCGCGCATTTCGGTTAATATGCGCTATCTCCTGATAGATTCCGTCGTCACATTTACGATGCAGATATTAAATTCGTCCAATGAGGCCGAAACTAGCGTTTAAATTATTTGAAGCTTTACTGCATTATGATATATTTTCAGCAAATGACTAGAGAAAAAAATACTGATATTGTGATTGCAACATACGGCAGATCAAAGACTGAGATACGTAAACATGCTTCACGATTACAGTTTTATCCCCCCCCCCAAAAAAAACTAAAACAATTGCTTTGATACACATCGAGAAAAGCTAATTTTTTGATTAAAAGTTACTGGAAATCAATGCTGCCCCATCCGTCTCGAAAACCTTCGCAACTTGAAAGCGACTGCGTTTCAAAATGCAGCCTTACGACTGTACAAGTAATATTTCATGTCATCTCCATGTTGGTTTGCTTGAAAACCAGAAGAAACATAGTTAACTGACTATTTGTGCAACACAGTAATTATTTCACTTAAGTATTTAGAAGACTTGATATTTAAAATTGCGGCCATGAACACAGAAACTAAACTGTATATGTGGGAAACGTGCAATTCTGATGTTTTTCCTCTGCAAACATATACATATAATCTATAGACTACTAAGCAGCTTCTTGATTTCGTAGTGTTACAGCCTTGATGGGCCAACAAATGATGATGAGAATCCGAACCCATGTGTCTGATGGATTTTTCGAACGTTGCAACCTATGACTTGCATGTGTTGTTGCTTAGTATCTGTCGTCACGATGTTAAATCAACAGAAATTGTTACAAACATTTTACCTACTTTCTCTTATTGTCCTATTTTTCGTCAAACCACACATTCTTTCTGGCCTCTTGGCCACATGGGAAAGAAAGCTTTTGCAACTGAATTAATGATAATAATGATGGTAATAATGATAGTAATCAATGATGTTTACGGCATTACAGCAGAATGATAAAGATTACAATAACATTAGAAAATGACGATCTCTTGGTTGACACACTGCAATGAGTTTTGGTATTTCGTTGCTGAATGCCATTTAGGATATTTTTCAGAGGAGAAAAATAGACGTGAAGCCACACACATCACTAGTACAACGATACCTCACTAAGCAACTATGCTTGCTGTAGATGAGAAAACGAGAACGGCGCCACCGAGCTAAAATGAGATTACTCGTTCAGTTATCTGACATTTGTTGGCAGTTAATACAGACAGTCCCGACATAAAACACAAAATTGTTTGCAATTTAAGGAGGGGTAGACCTTTCTGCGGTCGAAAATTTAATTCAGGATAACAGAGTCATTTAAATGCAATGACTAATCTCATATCCTCATGAATATTGGAAAATACCTCGAATTCTGGAACTAAGGGAACGATCAGAGTTTCCTAGCATCGTAAGCAATACTGCTAAGCTATAGGAAGAATTTCTTGGCCATCCCACAATATCCTCATTCCCACAAACAGCTTGCTTCAACTGGCTTTTATCCATGCTGCGCTGCCAACGCCCATTCTAAGTAAGGCTTCAGTCCGAAAGCAGACAAATCATTGAAAATGCTGATGAATAGATGACTTACGTTCATCACCTTCTAGGGAGAGTTTCTTTCAACGAAACGGAGAAAGTGTGAAATGACTACTTTCTCCAAAGTTCCTACGGACTTTTGTCCGAAATTGGACGTATATATGTTCAATCTTGTCATACGCGGCTCACATTCCAGGAATATCACCAAAATGAGCATCTGGCGGGTACCGTTCTAGAGCAGCTATTTCGGAAGTTTTTACCGATAATCATAAAATTGACAAGACGGCTTTTGCTGCAGAATATAGTGACTTCTATTACATCCGCATAACCTTTCCCAATAAGAAACTGTTTTCTTCGTATAGTGATGCCCCTGTTTAAGTGCATTATAATGTTAGTGTTTAATGTTGCTTCAGAAGAACTTTTTGTCTTAAATATTTTTATATTTGCAGGTGATTCAAAGTAATTGTAATAATTAGTTTCTCATCAAATTACTCAATTCATTCGATCTGTTATTTGTAAAGTAATTGCCACCGCCAAAACTGAAATTGTCCTATAAACCAAACCGTTTGGTTATTTTACGTCATTCGTATATGGGCAGAACACTTTCATCTGAAATATCTCCACGAAAGGCAGAGAAGCGGACGGTTCTCTGTCATAGTAGAGTTAGGCTCGCGTAGCTAGTCCTCTGTGCAGAAGAGATGGAATTATATGTTGAAGAAAGAAGTCATATCTAAGAAACTTGCATATTAATTTTATTTTTCTCGTGTATCTACATTCCTTCAGTTTATATTCGCCTTTACTTCTCACAAAATAATAAGATATATTTTTCTCTGCTAGTAGCTACCTTTGGTCGTTTCCGACCGCATTACATTTTCCGTTGTCTCAAGGTGGATAATACTTTGTCTCTGCCGATCCCAGATTTCACGTCGAAAGAAAACATGTGCTCCACATAATTCATTTCGCAGTAGGCGGTCGTATTTCCACCGTTGGTATATTTACTTGTACGAATATTGTTCATAACCGTAAACAGTTTGCTCTTGCTGTTCATCTTCTTAATATTGTTAAACACATATTTTCCCTGTAATTCTCCTCGTGAAGTGTTTGAACTGCTGTGCTTTATTATTGTTAGTACCATTAGTTTTTATTTCAAGTTGATCTCTGAATTAGTATTTTGTATTACCGTTATATTTGTTTGTTCAATATGTTTCACAATATTGAAGATCAACAAGTTCTCATATCCATTAATATAAGCGACTTAGAGCTAATGTATAACGTTCATTTTAGTCTTGTTTCATCCGTAAAAGGTCCTCTGAAAATCTGGAACACTTCTTTTAACACCCTTAATTTGAAAACCACACGTAGGCAGAGGACATTCAAGGATTGCTCATTTATTAACTTCATTCATAATGATAATTTGGATCAAATTTGAAACAGGTTCGAGTCCCAGGTTCGAGTCCCGGTTCCGGCACACAATTTTAATCTGCCAGGAAGTTTCATATCAGCGCACACTCCGCTGCAGAGTGAAAGTTTCATTCTGGATCCCAGGTTCGAGTCCCGGTTCCGGCACACAATTTTAATCTGCCAGGAAGTTTCATATCAGCGCACACTCCGCTGCAGAGTGAAAGTTTCATTCTGGATCAAATTTATTTACAAATTTTGTACTTAGTCCATTTAATTTTTATGATAGCGGTAAAATTACAGCCTTGCGCAACCTAGGTCATCTGTTCAAAATCAATGAATAAGAGAGACGTCAATACTTTTATTTACTATCTTTTAACGAGCAACAGTGCAATTGCTTTCCCTAATATTGTTCTAAACCATGGCATAATTCATCGATCAATTTTAATCGTTGTAACACGTGATTATTAGGTTGCTTTATTGTCTATTGTGTTTTTGTTACAAATTTTACAATTGATTTTATACTAACGATAGGCGAGAAACTTAATTAACGTAACTCAGAACCGCGTGATAATGCAATATTTACTCGCATTCGTTTTTGCTACGGAGCGAGTTGGTGCAGTGGTAACACACTGGAGTCACTATTCGGCTGCACGGCGCATCGAACTGGCCATTTGGATTTGAGTTTTCCATGATTTCCCTAAATCAGTCTAGGCAAATGCCGGAATGGTCCCTGCGGCTGGGCACGGCCGATTTCCTTCGACATCCTTATCATGACAATCCGAACTTCTGCTTCGCTCTAATGACCCCCTTGTCGAGGGGACGTTAAATTGTAACCTTCCTTCTTTCTTTCGTGTCTCGTGTGCAATAGAGCTTACTTTGTTCATGTTTCCGTGTGTTGATACAAACTTTGCAGTTCATTTCAAACCAACTTCCCTCTGAACAAGAGACCTTGAACTTTCAACTTAACTTAGAACTGGATGACACTGCTTCATTAACGCCATTTCTTAATTGGTGTATGGTGGACGGCAATTTTATACAACTGCTGTTTCCACCTGTTTCTCTTCCAGTCGTGAATGGTTCGCCGTTAAAACTATTTCTGGTAAGACTTAGTGTGAGTTCATATCGCCCTATCTTTTACCTTCGCGATCTTTTCGTGACTAATACATATGAGGGGTCAGGTGAAATAGAAATAAAACAAATGTATCGAATGTCTCCGTTGTATTCTCATAAAAACGGTTGAAACTGAATGAAAAATTTCACACATACAAAATTTGAAAAGTGTAAAATAATCATTCAGATGGAAAATGCATAGAAACGTGGTTTAAAATAGACTAAGACGTATGAAGTAACTTTTTTCCACTCGATAATTGCTACCGCGTTAAGGATAGTTCCAATAAATTTTCGAATTTTTAATAGCTATGTCAGACATCATAGTAACACTGGAACAGAAAGTGTTCTTGTATCATGAGCGAAGGCGCGCGCGTCTGCAAACGGAGAAGGCGGAGCGCGCCTGCTGGAGGGATAGTTTTCGTTCTGAACAGAGGAAGCCATCAAAAGGAGCCTAACAGATATTGGGTAGACCTCTTGAAACTTACGCGTTTTGACTTTAACAGAAGAAATAAATGAAATTCACGAATTGCATTGAACATTGCAATGTATAGTAAATTAATGTCGTCCGCTATCTGCGACGACACCGATCGAATGATAATCTATCGACGTGAGATACCTGGCACTTTGTACTTTGAAACCTATCACCGCGCTGTAATGAACACGTGGCAATTAAAACTGTTTAAATCGCATCCGGCCATGAGACTACGTAACATTTTATGAAATCAACGAGGCAGGCAACAAAGACAGGTCCGGAATCCATTGAGCACCTCATCAAGGAACGTGCTCAAAAAATTCAAATGGAACGCTATTTATCATAGCAAGATGTTCTGTCAATAACAGGTCGCTTGTAATTTCCATATTGACCTGTGGACATTTTATTTTATTAGGAAGCAAACTCTAAGGAAACTGGACAAATTTGGGTATTTAGGAAGACTTTTCTGCGACAAATTGTGAGTCTTATTCTTAGTTAATGGAGTACAGTAAACATAACGGTAAGTTCTGCATATGAATCAACCATAAACCGAGAAACAAAACTGGCAATACGCTCAATGAGGTATTCATTGATTTCTTTCCTTCTTTCTCTCTCTCTCTCTCTTTTTTTTTTTTTTTTTTTTTTTTTTTTTTTTTTTTTTTTTTTTTTAATAGCTGGCCACGTGACATATGTGGAATTTGGAGAGCACAGTATCTCGAGCCTGAGTGGAATTACGGATCCGGATCCTAACATGCAGGACGCCAGCTACAAAAACTCGTTCATCAGGCCACCAATGTAATCAAGATTTTCCAACGTCGTAGTAGGGCCTATTGTTTCGCAACTTCGGCATCATGTAGATGTGAGTATGATACGTAATTCTGCAGTCAATTGACTTTTTCTTGTCACTTACATTAAATATTTTGAAAAAATAACATCATAATATGCTCGTTGTAGTAGTTAACATGAATTTGTGTTCAAGAAGGTCGTTTCATACATTAACTACTCCTACTCTCTTTCACGTTGCGAGCAATCCGCCTCAGCTTTGAGTAAATAAATGAGGTAGGGTTTATAGCAGTAATGTCTACCTGTCTAATAGTCACTTTCTGAAAACCTAGCCGATTTAGAAATCGGGGCCGTTTTGTTGCAAAAGCTGGATTTCATCATTTCGTCTCGTTACGTCTTTAATTTATCCGCTTACTGTCAAACAAAATCATCCGTGCCAACTGTCTCATGGAAACCTCATAGCAGATGCTGTAGCCACCTACTTCAAGAATATCAAGTGACATCAGAAACAAAACGAAAGAACATTTTCTTAAATGAATTTATCAATTATTCTAAAATGATGGTAAAATTTTAAATATAGATAGAACCACTTATTTGGAAATCACTTCAAATATACTCATCCCACAAAGTAAATAATAAATTCTGAAGCCGTGTCAACTGTTTTCTTTTTTTTTTTTTTTTTTTTTTTTTTTTTTTTATTAAGAATGTTGCTTTACAGGTCCAAGACCGTTTTCACGTTTTTAAAGACCCATCTTCAGGTGTTAATTTTTTTAATATGAAAATTCATTATAGAGACACAAGGTTCTAATTGCTTTCATCTGTCATGGGAATAAAATTTCATTAATTAGGCTCAGATGTATGGAACCAGTTCAACAGAAATCATCACTGTCATTCCGAATAAAAACCAAGGACATTAAAATGTGGGACAAATAGTCAAGTAATTTTGATTACTGTATTTTCAATGAAACCAGTAGATAGCCGACGAAGTGAAGCAGTACAAACCAAAGAAAACTGTCCAAAGAATCGCAGAAACCGATAGATGATGGATTTGTATTTTGCTCATCTTTGCATCAAGTATTACGGCAAGGTAAAAAAACTTACGAATATGCGTAACCACCCATGTTTTGTTACAGCTTCATGAGAACTAAATTCATTTAGGTAATATTCCTTGAATGTGAGACGCGTTTGACAAGACTCAACGTAGATACAGTCTATCTTCGGACAACAGTGCCTAGTATCATTGGAGAAAATGATGGTTCGTATTACTTTTTCGTTTTGTTACAAAAAGCTCTCACTGAAAGTTGATGAGGGTAAGTTATCAATTCATCATTATTTCTTCTCAATGCATGGCTAAAAGCCAATTTAGGCCAGATGCTAGTAGGATAGAGAATATTGTGGGCTGTCGCTTTCAAGATGCGAAGTATTTGATACCTTACTGTTTAGTGACGGATGATGCAACGTTCATTTCCAGTAACTTATAAAAATTGCTATTGTAGATATCTAACAAAGTAATTGTTTTAATCTTTTTTCGGGGGGGAGGGGGGTGAAACTGAAATCGTGATAGAAGTTCATATATCTCAGACTTTGACCTGCCGTATGTTGCAAGCACAATATCAGTATTTTTAACTTCTCTAGTCATTTGCTGAAATATCATAATGCTGTAAAGCTTCAAATAATTTAAACGCTAGTTTCGGCCTCATTGGGCGAATTTAATATCTGCATCGTAAATGTGACGACGGAATCTATCAGGAGATAGCGCATATTAACCGAAATGCGCGACTTCCCTCTAGAAGCCCGCATGAGACCAGCGCGATTTCGCGTCGCTTATCGCTACACAGGTCTTCCTAGTACAGCTAAGAACTGGCAACATCGTTGCTGATATTTGGCAACACTGTGAAAGTGCAGTTACTTCCTCAAGTGATACTGAATTGTCTCACTAAGTTCACTTGACGTTCCTTTTCTACTTTCATGACTAATGATTTGTAATGCCGACGTGAAATGAGAGACAGAAATTTAACTTTTGCACTCAAGGAATGTAGTTATTTGTGTAGGTGACTTTCAGATTCTTTCGCGATGCGTTATAGGCTAAGCATTGAGTATGTGAGAGACTGAGGGCAATCTGCGGCAGTGTGTAGTTGGCTGTGTGGTTCTGCTTGTGTCTTGTAATGCAAGCCTGGTGTGAGGCGGCAGTTCCAATCTTGGTTGGAGAAAGTGCGTTTGAGGATGGAATTTAATTTCATTTTATTTTACTTTATACGCTGCAGATTGCAAGAAGAAACTCTTTAACGAAATCATAGGAAAAACTTGATACAATAAGTCTTTCAGAAAGGTCGACTTCAAATTATGGAAATGGTATTAGATGTCTTCTTTGCTTCACCATACAAACGCCTTCGAAGAAATTCGAATTCATCTCCATTGATGTGAAATATCTTCTGTAGAAATGAGACATGAAGACACGAACCTTGCAGTGTGCCTGTATTGCTTTAGAACGTGCACTGAAACGTATTCACATAATTGAGCTCATACATTTACCGTACGGAGTGAAACAACGACACTAAAACATTTTAGTGAGTTACATATTGTGTCTTTATGAAAACATATGAACTGATGACAATAACAAATTACATGAAAGGCTTTTCTGAAAGGAAAAGAATCGAGATTAAAACCACAAATAAGTGTTAACCATCGTAGAGTGCCATTGGATTGAACAATGACAATTCTTTGCCTGTCTAATGTATTATATGCTCATCATTCAAAATAGGTGGTCTGCTTCGTTATATCCTGTGTGAAATACGAATCGCAACCTTTTTTTATGGATCACCACTCAGCAACACTACAGCATTTTACGTATCCAGGGCGATGAGTGGCGGCAGGCGCTGTGGGCAGAGGGCGAGGCAGCGCTGTGTAGCGCCGCCACCGCTGCTGCCGGCGAGGTGTATGGGCCGCGGAGAGCTCTGCCAAGTGCTGGGGCCAGAGGTGGCGATGTTGTTGGGCCGAAATGTTATTAACAGTGTACCAAAAAATGAAATACGTTACACACATGCTTCCCTTACACATGGGGCATGAGCATGAACGAGTGACGTGAATTTAAAATTTTTGTCAACAGTCGGTTTTGATCGCTAATACTGAACATGACAGTCGCGCACTTTACCGCAAGACCAAGGAGGGAGCTGACCCACTTATCTTCTTACAGCGCACAAGAAGTGCTATATGAACTCCCGCAGTTTGCAGTGTTGCCAGATTGTGCAGATAGCTGGACTTAGAGCGAATCAGCGCGGCCACGTTTATTGTCCCGTGTCGCGATCGGCTCGGACTTAGGCTCGGCGGTGCCCGGCCAGCGGCCAGGTTTTTTGTCAAAGAGTGTACATAACAGTCCTGAACGACAAGCGTAGATATTTGACAATGGAAAACCTGAAAATTCACTTTATGATCCAGTGGAACTTTGCAAATACCAAAGATTAACAGACGGTATTAAATAATGTGAAATATTTTAAATAGGTTGTGTGGCGAAATAGAGACATTGTTTTACTGTTTACTAATACTCTTCTTTTCACTGTACTTCGTGTTCAGAACATTCAGATATTTAACACCTTGACTGCCGGCCATGTAAACCATTCCATACCTTAGAATGCCAGATATTCTGCATGCAGGAGTAAGCCGAAATGCACTTGGATTCCTTACCTTCTGTCTGGCATAAAAAAATGTCTGCTCTTTGAAATGAGCAAGAAGGTGTCTGTCCATGAGCCATTAAAAGAAATGCAGAACTCAACACACGACATCTAATTCACATACGTCTCTGACGCCTATGGCCCCACTAAAAAAGGCTGCACCTCGCAAGCAATCTGTTTTCGCCTCCGCTAACTACTGCCAGGGAGAATATTTTGCTGTTCTACATTCATCTTGGAATCACTACCTAAAACAAAACAAAAACAAAAAATCGTTGTTCATAAAATCGAGAAAACAACATACAAAACAATCAGTTCAAGAATCATCAAATTCGAAATACTCATTAGACATATTACACAATTTTTCTTGAACAAAGACTGGATCACCATTTGAATTGTCGATTTCGTTTTCCTTACTGTCACTATCAATAAAATCTTTCCCAAATGCATACAAAATTTCGTACAGCGTAAGAGAGCGAGATACAGAAATTTCTGCAGAATGCCGAACACGTCAGTTGACGTGATCTTCGTTTTCGTGCTTGTAAACACAAAATCATTTACCTACTGAGAGAGCGGACACCATTTTCTACGTTCCCCATTTCATATTTTGTGTCCCAACTTCGTCGCCGCTTTTGTGTCCCAGCCTCGTCGTAGGTGTCGATGGCCGAGTGGAATGAGACCGACACGCTGGTGCAGGTACGGAGGGGAGCAGCCAGAAACTATAAACACTCGAGTAAATTAGAAAGAGATATATTGCACAGAATGTAACAATACTTAACTTTTACATAGTACTGCAGAATGTTGATACATAGTTGTTAGAGGCCTGCCTAGTGCCTGTACAATAGCAAAGTCTTCACTGGTGCCTATCTGATTACGAAGGTCCTAACTCGTTGCTATCTCAGTCCGAAGTGACCGGTGTCCTTCAGTGGTGGCCACGAGCGGCGTTCCAGCAGAGGGCGCTCGTGGCTGTCGTCGTGAGATCGCCGCGCCGTGCGTGCATGGCGGCGCGCGGCGAAAGTAGGTGGCGCGCACTTTGTACTTGTGCGACACCACATCATACAATGAATTTTTCCAGTCGGCCGATTTAGAAAGTAAATTTACAACATCTATAGGCTGGTTTAGACACTAGGTTTACCAAGTAAGGCACTTAAGATAGATCTAGCCCATCAATAAACATGATTTTGTGTTTACAAGCACGAAAACTAAGATGACGTCAACTGACGTGATCGGCATTCTGCAGAAATTTCTGTATCGAGCTCTCTTGCGCTGGACGAAATTTTGTATGCATTTGGGAAAGATTTTATTGATAGTGACAATGAGGAAAACGAAATCGACAATTCAGATGGTGATCCAGTCTTTGTTAAAGAAGAATTGTGTGAAATGTCTAATGAGTGATTGGCAGTCAATTTGCTAAAAAATAGGTGCTAATTAGCCTCAAACTCTGCGGAAAGAAAGAACTATATTTACAATACAATAAGTAAAGGTAGTTGCAACAAAAAGTGTTCGCATTGGTTAATAACTCTCACTGCAGCTGATAACACCATTCCTTTAATGATGTCCACCGCAACTCGTGCATAATATCCTAGGCACTCTTTCCCTATATCGCGACAAAACAAAACGAGCTGCCCATTCTCTGACCATTCTCTAATACAGTACTGGCCATTAAAATTGCTACACCAAGAAGAAATGCAGATGATAAACGGGTATTCATTAGACAAATATATTATACTAGAACTGACATGTGATTACATTTTCACGCAGTTTGGGTGCATAGATCCTGAGAAATCAGTGCCCAGAACAACCACCATTGACCGTAGTAACGGCCTTGATACGCCTGGGCATTGAGTCAAACAGAGCTTGGATAGCGTGTGCAGGTACAGATTCCCATTCAGTTTCAACATGATACCACAGTACATCAAATGTAGTGACTGGCGTTTTGTGACGAGCCAGTTGTTCGGCCACCATTGACCAGACGTTTTCAATTGGTGAGCAATCTAGAGAATATGCTGGCCAGGGCAGTGGTCGAACATTTTCCATATCCAGAAAGGCCCGTACAGGACCTGCATCATGCGGTCGTGCATTATCCTTCTGAAATGTATGGTGTCGCAGGAATCGAATGAACGGTAGAGCCACGGGTCGTAACATATCTGAAATGTAATGGCCACTGTTCAAAGTGCCGACGATGTAAACAAGAGGTGACATAGACGTGTAACCAATCGCACTCCATAGCAGCACGCGGATGATACGCCAGTATGGCAATGACGAATACACGCTTCCAATGTGCGTTCACCGTGATGTCGCCAAAGAGGGATGCGACCATCATGATGCTGTAAACAGAACCTGGATTCATCCGAAAAGATGACGTTTTGCTATTCGTGCACCCAAGTTCGTCGTTGCGTTCACCATCGCAGGCGCTCTAGTCTGTGATGCAGCATCATGGGTAACCGCAGCCATGGTCTCCGAGCTGATAGTCCATACTGCTGAAAACGTCGTCGAACTGTTCGTGCAGATGCTTGTTGTCTTGCAAACGTCCCCATCTGTTGACTCAGGGATCGAGACGTGGCTGCACGATCCGTAACAGCCATGCAGATAAGATACCTGTCACCTCGACTGCTAGTGATACGAGGCCGTTGGCATCCAGCACGGCGTTCCGTATTGCCCTCATGAACCCACCGATTCCATATTCTGTTAACAGTCATTGGATCACGACCAACGCGAGCAGCAATGTCGTGATACAATAAACCGCAATCGCGATAGGCTACAATCCGACCTCTATCAAAGTCGGAAACGTGATGGTACGCATTTCTCCTTCTTACACTAGGGATCACAACAACGTTTCACCAGGCAACGCCGGTGAACTGCTGTTTGTGTATGAGAAATCGTTTGGAAACTTTCCTCATGTTAGCACGTTGTAGGTGTCGCTACCGGCGTCAACCTTGGGTGAATGCTTTGAAAAACTAACCATTTGCTTATCACAGCATCTTATTCCTGTCGGTTAAATTTCGCGTCTGTAGTACATCTTCGTGGTGTAGCAATTTTAATGGCCAGGAGTGATATCATTGGTGAATTTCACTTCGTGGAGACCGCACATGCGGTGCAATGCTCGAAAATAGGACGCACAAGTGTTGTGCTGGCAGTTTCTTTAGTATAACTGTTGCACCTTGGAAGTTTTATGCCAATGAAACGTAGCCTTGGCCTTTCCTACAATATTTTCTAGGTATTCTTTCCTATTGAAGTTGTTCGTAATCGTTATTCCTAGGTATTTCGATTTGAGTGATTTATCATTTAAATGAAGTTCGGCGGATTTCGTTTATTGCTCATATGGATGACTTCACACTTATGGTTATTTAGGGTCATTTACGAAATTTTTCACTATGCAGATCTCTTTTCTAAATCATTTCGCAATTGCTTTTGTTCTTCTGGTGATTTTAATAACCGATAAATGACAGCATCATCAGCGAACAGTCTAACAAGGGGAGGCCGCCAATTGTGAAATTCAGATTCGATTCATACTACGCATAATGAAAGCTCATAGCCAAAGGTGTAATGTGGAAAAGCACGAAGATGCACTTCTCAACCGTTGTTGAGAAAATCTCAATTAAATAAAGCCGTTGCAGTGAAATACTCTCTACGATCTCTTCGATGGGTAATATCGTACAGAGGCGTGGCGTAGCGCTAAGCGCTCGGGTTCGTAATCCGAAGGTCGCCGGATCGAATCTCACGGCATGCAACTTTTTTTTTATTATTTGTATTTTGTAATTCAAATGTACACAAACACACACACACACACACACACACACACACACACACACACACACACATTTGATGTTCGAGGTCGCCAGTTTTTCCACGACAAACGACTTTCAAACAATTTATTATATGCAACGGCCGACTTAGAACATCAATGTGTTTTCAGCAAACAAAGTTGTATATCACTAGTGTTATTAACTGTCTTCATAATGTTTACCACATATAGTTAACGGAACGATAGAACAAT
This sequence comes from Locusta migratoria, assembly GCA_026315105.1. Classification (NCBI taxonomy): domain Eukaryota; kingdom Metazoa; phylum Arthropoda; class Insecta; order Orthoptera; family Acrididae; genus Locusta; species Locusta migratoria. The sequence continues at coordinate 662,415,585 of CM048746.1, forward strand.
TTCGAAGAATGTCAATCAGGTGTGTTTCCCAACAGATAATTTAAAAAATCAATTGTTCTTGTAAAAACGCATCGTTTATCAGATGTGCTCGATGTCGTGCTGTTTTCTGCTTTCTCTATATTTCAAAATGTTCAAATGTTTGTAGAGTCTATGGGACTTAACTACGGGGTCATCAGTCCCTAAACTTACAAACTACTTATGAACTACTTACAAACTAGGACGGCACAAATATCCATGCCCGAGGGGGGATTCGAACCCCCGACCGTAGTGGCCGTGCAGACCGTGACTGGAGCGCCTTAGTCCCCTCGGCCACCGCGGCCGGTCCACAAATCCAGGTAATAGAATAATGGGATCGAGTGTCCTAATCAATAATTTTCATTTTGACCTATTAAAAAAGACTATTTTTTTTTTTTTTTTTTTTTTTTTTAAACCCACAAACCACCCATGAACCACTTACGAACTTAACCGTTTTTATTTTTTTTTTTATTTTGCCTCAATCCCCCCCCCTTTTTTTTTTTTTTTTTTGCTTTTTTTGTTTAATTCGCCTTCATCGGCGCAGGCTTACTTCAGCCTGGTGTGAAATTTTTGTTCTCTAGAGCTTCATAGCTATATTACAGAATGTAAATCAATGTAAGATAAAATAAATTGTGTTAATGATTATTGGTTCCTTTTCCTGATTTCGTTATCAACCTGTTGGATACTGTGAAAATTGATGATTTGTGTCTAGGCACTACTGCACTCTAAGGCTTCAAAGTTCGTCTTCTCGTAGATTTCTGCCAAATGCAGGTTGTTCCGCAATCTTTGGATTGTCCTGTTTAGTTTCGTTCATCAGCATTCATCGTCAGCCCTATTGCGTCTTCTCATAACTGTGAAACCCTCGGTTCAGAAAAGTACCTTTTTGTGAATGTCTTTTTTTTATATGTATATTTTTGAAATTACTTTCTTGTTTATCAACATTTCTTCCTTAAAAATTTGGAAAAAAAGCTCCTCTTTGTGAAATTGTACTAGATTAGGAAAGAAAAAATAACTAAAAGATGAATCCCTCTTCTAGGGCGCTTCATTTTTGAATCATAACTTCTGTGTACACTAAAACGTATGCATACAGAACAAAAGCAAATTTCCTAGGGCATTTACCTTTTTTTTCTCCCCCTTTTTTCAGTGAGTAAATGAATTACATCTCCATTTATTCTGCACGAATTTTTCTTTACTTTATATCTTAGTAAGTACTTTCACATTGAGAATGAGTATTGGTCCTTTGGTATCAAACTGTGAATGTCTTCGTCGTCACTGGCATGCTGTTTCAGGGTTCTGCTGAGGCCTTCACGGCTACCGTAGCGGCCACGGGGCCCACGAAGTCCCCACCGTACTTCACCCCCAGCAGCTGTCCCCTACTTCAGCATGCATCTACCATCTATCCCACTCCTTGCCTCTCGATCACAATTCGCAGCATGTTACCAAACGGTTTTATTTGATTTTTGCTCTGGTATATTTTATAGTATTCTGATCGTAAATATTCTCTGTATTCCAATAGACTGTCTTTCCCATTTTTATTTATAATGTAGTTAACGTAATTTCCGATTAACCATAAGATGGCATTATTTTTCTGAGAAGGAAAAAAAACTTCTTCCGGGAAGAATATTATATTTGGGTTGATGTCTCTCCCATCATGACGTCTGAGAAAGGCAACTTGCATTTTAACTTCTTGCCATAAGTAACTGTACCCTTGACAAACGAAACGATGATCTAAAGTGTCAGTCGTATTGCATTTACGGCATTTGTTTGTGTCACTGCGTCCTATTAAATATAATTTCTCGTTAGTGCTAATTATATTATTTACAACTTTGTACCATGTCGACTGTACTTCTGATGTAAGTATTTTGTTATTTATATTTTGCCAAATATTTTTCCATTTTCTGTGAGGGTACTTTAATTCCATCTTATTCGGGTTGTCCTGTGATCTTATGTTTTTCAGCATGTATTTGCAGTTCCTCTTCTTGATATCCTGTACAAGGCATTGCATGTAACTTAGTTCGAAATAAAAGTGTCGAATGTGCTTCAATTTATAGTTTATTACTCTGATGTCGATTGGTGGCCGAAGGCTGTTAGGCTCAAAAAGTTTGAATAATTTAGAAGTTACACTGTTTGGATACATTTCAATAAGTTGCAACGACCTCTTTATAAACAGAACATTGGTTTTCCTTAGAATATCTGACAATCCAAGTCCCCCCTCTGCGGTAGTTAGGGTCACTGTTCCAGCAGCTACTCGAAATATATGACCTTGCCAGAGGTATCGGCAAACCGTTGCCGTGATAGCTTTTGCAACTTCTTTAGGTATTGGCAATATTTGCCCAATGTAAGTAGCTTTTGATAAAACTGCACAATTAATGATCTTAATTCTTTGCTTAATGTTTAGGTCCCTCAAATAATTTAAAATGAGGGAGCCACGAATATTGTCCAAAATTTTTTTCCAATTGGAAGCTATCGTTCGAAGAGGACACCTATGGAGGGTGAGACCCAAGGCAGTGTGTTGCTCAACGCATTTCGCCCAAGCAATATTTACGTTGGCCATTCCGTTTAGTTTTAAAAAAGCACTCTTTTTGTCATTTACTTTTGCGCCCGTTGCTTTACAATACAAAGTTACATTCTCTGTCATTCTTGTGGCGTCATCGTTACTTCTAATCAGCACTCCGACATCATCGGCATATGCGTTACAAACCGTTTTCAGTCCCGCAAGAGATATGCCCTCTAGTACATTTTCTAACCTTCTTAAAAGTGGTTCCAAGGCGATTACATAGAGCAGCATTGATAATGGGCTCCCTTGAGGATTATTTGAATATCCTTACTATAATGACCATTGAGAGATACATTAGTTTTAATTCCCTTTAGAATGTTGTTGAAAACCTTCACGTTGTTATCATTGAGGCCCATGAATGCCAATGTTTTAAAAAGATACCCATGATGAACTCTGTCAAAGGCCTTATTAAAATCAATGAATACTAGACCACCATGTGCTGCAGAGTTGGAGAAAATTGCGACTATGTCCCTGTATTCAGTGACTGTCTTAAAAATGCTTCGTCCTGGGAGACATGTCTGATGAACACCAACGATCCTCCGTAGTATTGGTGTTATCCTCTCCTTAATTACCCTAGCTGTTATTTTATAATCAGTGTTGAGTAAGCTTATTGGTCTCATCTTGGTGATATCTTTTATTCCCAAGTTCCCGCCTTTTGGGATCAGTACTGTGATGCTTTGCTTCAAATCTGTAGGAACAGCCTCCCCATTTAGTACTTCATTTATCATTTCAGTAAACGCTTTGCCTATGACATGCCAGTATGATCTGTAGAACTCTATGGGCAATCCATCGGGGCCGGGTGACTTTTTAGTTGGCGATGACTTGAGTACATCGAAAACTTCTTCTTGAGTAATTTGTGCCTGGAGGTATCGATTGTCCTCTTCCATTATTGTATTCTTAAGGCCAGATGTTGTTAAGAATTCCTTTGTCGTATCTTCATCTATCTGCTGTTCACTGTAAAGTGTAGTGTAGAATCGATAAACCTCGTCTAATATATCTTTTTGGTTTATAAGGATTCTCTTATCCTCCGCCCGCATGTGATCAATAAAATTTCTTCGCCTCCGTTGTTCGTGTCTTATGAGGTGATAGATAGAAGCGTTTTCTTCTTCCACAATGGTTTGTGCATGGGATCTAATTTTTAAGCCCTCTAGCTGGGACCTCTTCATATTTATGAGCTTGGCTTTGATTCTCTTTATTTCTATGAAAATATCGTTAGTCATCGGTTGTTCATAGAGATCGCGTAAACAACAATAATAAAATTCCGTTGTATGTCTCGTCCATCTCATTCTCTCTTTGCTATGCGCTATTAGGGTAGCTCTCAATTTTTTCTTGGCAACCGCAGCCCACCATTGTATAGTTGACCGGTATTTATGGCGCTGTCGTAAAGAGGCCTGCCAGGTTTCTTCTATTTGTGCATTTAGGTTATTCTCTAGCAGCATACCTATGTTCAATTTCCACAATGGTCGGCCCCAGTAAGTTTTCTGCTTCGGTAACTTAACACTGCATTTGACTGCAAGATGGTCGGAAAAGGTAGTTGGTATAACCTCAATTGCAGCAATTTTATTGTCAAAGTTCGAAGAAACGTAAATTCTATCGATTCTGTTTTGGGATCTACTAGTAATGTATGTGAACCTGACGAGGGTAGGATACTTAATTTCCCATGCGTCTTTCCATTTCATGTTACTAACTAAGCCCTGAAGTTCTTTAGATTTATTGAAGTTTGGGCGTTGGTCCTTTTCATGTAACGCAATTCCAATCACCGCCAACTAAAACATTTTCCGGATTGTCTTTAAGTAAAACTAGAATGTCACTTTTGTAAAATGTTGCTCTTTCGTCTCTCGCATTATTGCCCGATGGTGCGTAAACATTTACCAAATTAGTATTAAAAATTTTGCATCTGATTCCCCGCCCAGATTCTAAAAGGCAGACATCTTTCATCTCTATGCCGTCCTTTGCAAGGATAGCTGTCCCACAACTACTCTCAGGTGCAATATTCAGTATTGCTTGATAACCAACGACGTATAGATCTTTGATGTTAACCTCCTGCAATAATGCTATGTCTGTTTCGGATTGATACAAAAAATCTTTAAGAGCAGCCACTTTTGTTTCATTCTGAATTTTGTTGATGTTAAGAGTTGTCACATTATAAACATGTTCCATTATTTAGGTGTGATTGAAATTTCTAAGTCCGATAAGGGCAATTCATTGTCTTTATTTTTTTTCCTCCCCTTCGCCGTCATCTGTCTTCATGCTTCTTGTCTGAGCGGTTTCATTCCCACTCTTTTAGTAAAAAATATCTTCATCCTGTATTGCTTCATCTGCCATGTCTTCGTCTGATTCTTGTGCCCAGTCTAGTCGTGCCTCTGAGGTAGCTTGACTTGACATGGGTTCATGTCCTGACATCTCAATGGTATTGTCAGTTGCTTCACTTCCGCTTCCTGTAGGAAGTTCCTTGGAAGTTACTGCTGCTTCTGAAACAGTTACCTGCTTGTCGCGTTCTTTAATGGTTTTCAGTTTTTCCTTCAAAATGGGGGCTATACTCTCAGCGGCTTCATGAGCCAGCCTGCGCTTCTTATTTCTCCTGCGCTTTGGGGATCCCCCGTTTGATGATGCAGGTGACTTCTCTTGAGAATCTGTGGACGATGTCTCTGTCGCCACCTGTTCCTTCTTCTTATCGGTTAGCCTGTTCGGATTTCCATTTTGCACCTCCATATTTGGGTCTTTCTGCGTGATGTTACGAGGTGTAGGGTCCTCAATTGTGCTGTCCTGTGTAGTTCGATTCTCTTTCCCAGATCCTCTTTGGGCTTCTATGTCGGATGTTATCGGTAGGGTCTCATTTGTCTCCATATGACAGCGTGTCACGTCCTCGATGTTCATTCTAGTTACCTCGGAAGTCAGAGGGCCTTCGTGTTGAATAACAGAAGAGCGGCTTCCACTTTCAGATTCTGGGGAGACAGGTGTTGTCTTCTGCACATCCAGTGAAGCTCCTCCCTGACGCGGTATTTCGTTCGTTTCCGCGGCCGGGTAGCTCGCCTCGCTAGAACGCGCTTGCTCGACGTGACTCGGCTCTGCGTAGTTTCCTGGTGCGGCCGGTGCGGCAACAACTTCCTCCTGCCCAGCGGGGCTCCGCGGGTACGCGGCGGCAGCGTACGTCAGCTTGAGGCCGACTGCCTGGCCGGGCGCCGCGTGTTCTGCAGCCGGCAGCTGCGGGACGCGCCTCCTGCTACACTCGCTTCTAATGTGCTCCGTGGAATTACACAGAGCACACGTTCTGGGCTGTCCGTCGTATATTATTAAAGCACGATAGCCACTCACATTTATGTATGAGGGTATGTGCTTATAAAGCTCTATCTTCACTTGTCGGACGCCGTTCAACACGGGAAACATATGGGCCTCTGACCACTTTTCGGCGATGTTGGAAATTATTCTGCCGTAGGGCCGAAGAACTTTGTTGATTTCCTCGTCCGGCATTTCAAAAGGAAGTTCAAAAATGCGGACTGTCCGAATTCCTAAACCAGCGTGACAGACAGGAACGTCACTCACACTACCGTCAGAATGATTGAACTTTATGATACCGCCAAACTTATCTACTATTGAACAACATAATTCAGGACTTTTCAGTTTCACAAACGCAGCATTTGTTACAAAGGACAAATATACACCTATTACGTCACTCTCATGAATCTGTACTTTTTCTATAAACCATTGCTTCACTTCATATGCTTTCGGTCTTACATGACATCTGTCGAAAGTAAATTTGATCGTATCTTTCCTCAAGATATTAATCGTGCTCATTCTGTCTGCTTTTTCGTTTCAAACACAGCCACAATTAGCTAAGCAAAGCGGTTAGAACTAACCTTAAACACAGTGACTCAGCCGTTGTTTACTTCACGAACGCCAGCACTGCCGCCACGCGTCCGTCCCGCACTGCGGCTGCCACTCGAATCTTCCCCTCGGCCACCGTGGCCGGCTCTCTATATTTCTATGATTAATATCTCTCTCTCTCTCTCTCTCTCTCTACCTATATATATATATATATATATATATATATATATATATATATATATATATAGAATGGGGGAACGGAAGAAATAATTCGGTTTTTGAACATTTATGCGTCGCGTAGGTGTTTGTGCGATTTTAACGGCGTGTTAGTGCTCTTCTGGCAATCATTTGTGAAATTAAATATTGATGAGTTGACGATTAGTGAATTGTAGACTGAAATACATCCAATTCGAAATACCTACACAAACTAAGTATGGCAATTGTGGATTTCTCAACATGGTACAAGTACTGCAAGGACAAATATGTACTTGATAAGAAACGTAATGAAATTTTTAATTGCAGTTGGCCTGCAGCGGCCGAGCAGTGAGGAGCTGTTGCGCTGCGGGAAGGCTTGTTTACGCGCGAGGGGTGAGTCGCTCGCTCACAGCGGTGTTTACCTGCTATTTAGCGTGTGCAGAATGATTACCGAGAACCCATAATGGCTCATCCCATGGCTCAGCCCATGCGAAAAGACACTTTGAAATTAACTTTCGACAATTCCTTTGCACGACCTACCTCGTTCGAAGTGGAAGATTTCGTGGAACGTGAAATGAAAATAGGACTTGACGACATAATTGGAATACATTTGTCGATTGTTTCTAGCGTCGCGTATCTAAAATTGAGAGATGCCGAATTTTGTGAAAAGGTTTTTGAATCCGTTGGAGGAACTCTTAAATTCAAACACAGTGATGGTAATGTCGGTAAGGTCACAATTACACATGCCGGTCTCGGCATTCGAACGATTAGGATCTTTGAATTGCCGTTCGAAATATCTGCCAATGAAATAGATACCGCAGTTTCGCCTTATGGTAAAGTGATCAGCAATATTGCCGAACGTTGGTCGGCTGCTCACAAGTTTCCGGTGCTGAACGGTGTTCGTCAACTGAAAGTAGACCTAAGGAAACACATTCCCTCGTATATCTCTATCTGTGGATACCGTGCAATTGTTATATATGATGGACAACCCAAGACATGCGGTAGATGCGGCTCTACAGGCCACGTGCGGGCAGAATGTGTACAGAGGCGAGTTGTGCAGCTGCCTGCCGGTGAAACTGCGGCGCCCCCCAAGATGACGACACAGCCGACGTCATACGTTGCGGTGGCGCGCGGCGAGGCGTCATTGCAGGCCAGTGGTGGCGCACCTTCAGAGACAAGTCAGCACGTTGTTAAGGAGACAGGCAATGCCATTATTGTTACTACTCCAAGTCCGCGTCAGGAAATTACAGAGCACCGAACCGAAGCGCAGGTCGTTTCAGAAGCGGTGGCTACCAAAATTGACAACACAGACGCCGCGGATGTCGTGTCTGAACGAAGTATACGTACTGTGGAGGTAACTGATACGCCTATGGTAGATGCTATCGATTCTGATCCCGTCAACGAATCCGTGTCAACCGTTGCAGTATCGGAAACGGCCGGTACTTCCCCAAAGAAAACTAAAAAACGAAAATTGGCACATCAGGGGGCGGAACAAACAGCGCCTACTTTACGGGGAAAGGCGAAGGTAATAGCGCAACAATTAAAAGAAGGGGACTTAGAAGATCCTGCCCCCTCTCAGCGTGGACAAAAGAAAAACCAAAATCTGGGTACACTGTCGGGATCTCCCGCTGAAACGACTATTCAGAACGCATCAACGTCAAATGCGCCGCAAGATACGCGCCTTCAAGTTACTGCGGACGTAGGTACTACTTTTACGAAAGAGTGGGCGGACGATGTAGAGACAGACGACACGGATATAGAAATGAGGGACGTTCCAGAGGTCCCGAGTGCCTCAACTTCCACACTGGGAGATAACAGATCAATTTCTAACGTTGCCATAGCCACCCAAACAGTAGAAAACGACAGCGTCTCACCGTCCCAACAGAATGATAGTAATTAATGTGTCGTCTTTCCACTCCCAGTAAGATATGAACAGCTTGCAAGCGTACAAAATTGTTACGCTCAATCTCAATAAGATCCGCAATTTCTTAAAGTTGAAAAGTTTACAAGACTTTTTATACGCTGCTGACATTGATGTTGCTATGCTGCAAGAAGTGTCGGACATCGAATTAGATCAAATAGCCGGATATAACGCCTTAACCAACCCTGGCTACGGAGATGACCTTGGAACTGCAATGCTGCTTAAAGAGGGAATAATCGTCAATAATGTGGAAAGACTTGTGTCCAGCAGAGGGATCGCGGCCACCCTTAACAACATCCGGCTGATCAATGTTTACGCTCCATCCGGATCAGGTAATAAGCAACGCCGGGCGGAATTTTTTAGACATGACGTGCTTCCCCTGTTTGCATCGACTTTTAGCGAAATCATTTTTACCGGTGATTTTAACTGTGTGCTAAATAAAAGGGATCAAATCCCAAATTTTAATTTTTGTGTGGAACTCGGGAAGATCGTGCAAGACCTCAGATTAATTGACACTTGGACTTTCTTGCACGGCGAAGCGACCGGCTTTACACACATCACCAGCCATTCCGCTAGCCGGCTTGACAGAATCTATGTCTCACAGAATTTAACAGCTCAACTGTTACAATCCGAAATATGGCCCACTAGTTTCTCTGACCATGCAGCGTACATATGTACCATTAACATGTCAAAACAAGAGACATATCGAGGACGTGGCCTGTGGAAATTCAACGTCGCGCATTTGCAAGACTTTGAATGTCGTGAGGTATTTCTAACAACTTGGCAAGCATGTGAGCTTAAATTACACAAATTCAAATCGGCGATCGATTGGTGGCTCAAATGTGCCAAACCTCAATTAAGGAGAGCATTAATGTGTTATTCCCGTGAGAAAAACATGTGGTACAAACGAACCTCGGAATTCTATTTCCAGTGTCTCCGGGATCTGTATAAACTGGATGCCACAGTGGTAACAAATTTTACGAAGATAAAAAAAAATACAGGGGAAACTTCTCTCTCTGAAACGGAAACAGCTAGAAGGTTTCAAAATCCGAGCGAAAGTTCCGAATTCGGTACAGGATGAAGAGGCTGCAATGTTTCACATGATACGAGAAACTAAACGAGGCAATAGAAAAATTTTAACAGAAATTAAAACCAGCACCGGTGAGACTGTGACCAAACAAAGTGACATAAAGGCGGTTGTACAACAGTATTATTCCGATTTACTGTCAAACAAACCAGTTGACGAGAACGCTTTCGCGGACTTTACAGCACATTCGTCACGACGCCTCAGTACAGCGGAAGCAACTCAACTGACAGCTGAGCTGACGGAAGACGAGTTAGAGGATGTCGTCATGCAGAGCCCGAGGAACAAATCGCCTGGGAGCGACGGATTACCGGCAGAGGTCTATCAAACGTTTTGGCCGCAAATGAAGACCAAACTACTAGCTATATGTAACGAATTATTGGATCCCAACACCGTCATTCCACGAGAATTTCGTGATGGGATTGTTGTGTTACTGCCAAAGAAACTGTGCAGCAATACACTTACGGCCTTGAGACCGATTACATTACTGAATGGAGATTACAAAATTTTCGCCCGCGTCCTCAGCCATCGCCTAAAATCGATCATGAGTACGATCACGGGACCCTACCAAACAAGTGTCGGGAGAGACAGGTCGATTTACGAAACGCTCACAGACTATCGAGATACCATAGCAATCGCCGAGACCTGTAAACTAAAATGTGGCATAGTAACGTTAGATTTTGAAAAAGCCTTCGATAGAGTGAGCCATCGTTTCCTCTTCCACATTATGCAGGAAATGGGCTTTCCGCACCGGTTCGTCGGTATTTTGCAAAATTTGTTCCACAATAGTACTTCACGAATTTTAATTAATGGTCAGCTCGGTGAAGCCATTCATATTGCCAGTTCAGTGAGACAGGGATGTCCGATGTCGGCAGCTTTATTCGCCATCGCCATCGAACCACTGCTCGCCAAGCTAACGCAGCAGCTGCAAGGCCTGGTTATAAACGGACAGAAGATCGTTTGTCGCGCATACGCAGATGACGTCGGATTTCTCGTTGTCAATACGCAAGAAGTAGACTCCTCGCTCCTCACTATTGAGAGATATGAGGCTGCATCTGGAGCCAAACTTAACTGGAACAAATCTGGTATTATGAATATTGGACGCGGATTAAATATGCAACACCACGCGCGACTGAGAGAAGTAACTGTCATGAGATGTTTAGGAATACAGTTCCGGAAGAAGATGCAGAACACCATCGCTGTCAACTACAGAGAGTTACTTAATAAACTCAGAGCATGTGTTCAACTCCACAACATGAGGCAGTTAAATACGTTACAAAAAGTACAACTAGTTAATACCTACATCACATCGAAAATCAATTATGTTGCAAAAGTGTTGCCCATTCCAAGCGGCATCGCACAAAGGATGTTGTCAGCACTAGGTCATTTCGTGAGTAGAGGAAGCATCTATAAAGTAAAATACGAGACCTTAACGCTTCCGATACGAAACGGTGGGTTAAATCTCACAAACGTCCACACAAAGGCACAAGCGCTGTACATAAGTAGTACATACAAGCTGTGGAAAACATCCCCTAACAGTTTAATTGCCCATCTGCTCAACGAAATCTCACCACCGGACCTAAACCCCCCAGTTGATGTTCACCACATACCGCCTGCACTGTACCATGTGCGGAATTTCTTACTGGACTACAGTTACGTTCGAAGCCGCAAAGGAAATAACAACTGCAAAGAAAATCTATAACACCTTGATAGAAACAAAGCCTAAGAATAATATAGAAGATAAATACAGGGATCACAACTGGCGCGTGATTTGGGATAATATCCACTCCCGCAATTTGCCGTCTGTCGTGCGATCAGCTTGGTACACCGCTGTGAATAGAAAAATTGCGATCAATTCGAAGCGATACTCCATACATTTAGCCGACTCGCCTCTGTGTAACACGTGCATTCTAGAAGATACTGAGGAACATAGATTTGTGTGCGAGAAAGTGAGAGAGGTTTGGAAGGTAGTTAGGCAGTTGTTGGCAAGTATCACCAGAACATCTGGCGCTACGATAACACCAGCAGACTTCCTTACACCCGACACGGTCCCCTATCCACAGACCAAAAGGAATTCAGTAAACTGGATAAAAGGACACACAGTTTACTATATATTCAACAGCCAAAGTCCAAGTAAAGAGGACTTTGTCATGTACCTACGGATACAACATCAAAAACTACAGGCAATCACGAATTATGGTACAACTTATGCAAACTTTTTAAACAAAACTATCAGTGAACAACTAATGTACTAACGTACGATTAACGGTTCACTTTGGAGAATCGGAAATTACATTTATTTGAAATAGATTTGATTTTTTGAAGAATGACCAGAAGATAATCAGATGAAGACAAGAAGTAATAAATAAGAAACAGTGTAAATTTTGTTTAATTAATTCCACAGCCTGGGAAACTTTGGCCGTGACACTCTTCGGAGTTACGAGAAGACAATATGTGGTACTACTACCCGCTAACTGAGAAGACACAGGATACGAAATTAACATAGAATCAGATACGGAAACGCACCACACGTTTCGAGAAGACAAACTCCAAAGGGCAACCACTGAGCTGAAGTTAAACTCGCTAAAAAGACTGTCGACGTTCATTTATATGTTTAGTTCAGAAATACAATTATTTTCAAGACGGAAATACGTCGATTTCTGCATTTTCTTTTTCTCTGCTGTCGAAGAAGCACATATAAGAAGACTTTTATTTTAAGTATCCGCCATCATCTCGGACAGAGCCGATTTATCGTTGCCAGTAACAGGCAGAATACACGGCAACCAGTAACTCTCCAAGAAAAAAAAAAAAAAAAAAAAAAAAAAAAAAAAAAAAAAAAAAAAAAACGTAGAGCATTAGGCTTTTAACCTAAGGGTCCAGGGTTCAAGTCCCTGTTCGGGCGAAGATTTTAAAAATTTCGTGTCTCCTCATCTAATACCGTAGAAAGAGCTACGTAGAAGCGTGCGGTTTTACTAAAAAAAAAAAAAAAAAAAAAGCGTACTGCGGCGCGTCAGTCACAGTCTGCACGGCTACTACGATCGGGGGTTCGAATCCCCCCTCGGACATGGATATTTGTGCCGTACTTAGTAGTAGCTAGTTCATAAGTAGTTTGTAAGTTTAGGGACTGATAACCCAGTAGTTAAGTCCCATAAGCTCTAGAAACATTTGAATATTTTAGGGTCTTCAATCACAATTTCTTTGAGGAAGGTTGCTGAGTAATCGAGCTGTAAATCCAGCCACGAACCCAAACACGTTTCTTAATCTTTTAATGTTTAGCCTTTTGCAGCGATTTCTCACAGACAAGCAATAGATTCGCCACAACTCTTACAGCTACCAAAACTTTCAGTTTACGGCGAACGCAACTCACAAAACAACGAAACTGAAGTGTATGGTATTTCCGCCGTGTCTTCAGACACACACGAAACCAGTTGCGCGCAATTCGTGTCATGCTACTAGTTTCGCAATCTAGTGTCGTCGTGTAGACTCGCCTTAACAACGGATGCGGCGCGAGGAATGGCTGTGAAAATTAAGGATTTAGTTCAATTAATTGAAAAAGAAGCCTGCAAAGTAGGCAAAACTTCGGTGTCAAAATTTCATTGCATTATCCGTCAAGAGAATTTATTTGCTAAATATCTCAAAATGGAACATGTCAAGATGGTAGTTATCAAATCAGTGAATTGTGTTTGAAACACAGTGTCAGTTTCAAGAAAATTTTAAGTCTTTTGAATCAGAGCACGATAACACTCCGTATTATACAGAAGTAAGATGGTTAATCCATGGACAAATGTTGGTAAGAGTGTTAGATTCGAAGCATGATGTACAATCATTCTTTGAAAGCAAATCAAAGATAAAAAATGGCTTCCCGACTTCGCGTCCTTGGTCAATGTAACTACCCATCTAAATAATCTTAGTACTCGACACCAAGGAAAAGATCGAGTGATTAATGTCATGCATGGAGAAACTTCCTGGCAGATTAAAATTGTGTGCCGCAACCGGGACTCGGACCTGGGACCTTTGCCTTTCGCAGGCAAGCGCACTACCGACTGAGCTATCCGGACACGACTCACTTTGCCGCCTCACAGCTTTACTTCCGCCAGCACCTCGCCTCCTACTTTCATTCTGGAAACATCCCTTAGGCAGTGCTAAGCCATGTCTCCACCATATCCTTTCTTCCAGGAGTGCTAGTTTTGCATGGTTCGCAGGAGAGCTTCTGTGAAGTTTGGAAAGTAGGAGGCGAGGTACTAGCGGAAGTAAAGTTGTGAGGCGGCATCGTGAGTCGTGTCGGGATAGTACAGTCGGTAGTGCGCTTGCCCGCGAAAGGCAAAGGTCCCAGGTTCGAGTCCCGGTTCCGGCACACAATTTTAATCGGCCGGTAAGTTTCATATCAGCGCACACTCCGCTGCAGAGTGAAAGTTTCATTCTGGTCATGCATGATCTTATTTCCGCATCCGAAATGAAAATTGAACTTTTGGAGCAATAGTTACGAACGAATAACTTCACACATTTTCCTACACACTTAAAGCAATTGGGCGTCACACAGATGTGTGGTTTTTTTTTTTTTTTTTTTTACTAAGCCATTATCTGCAGACATGATTCACGACCGGGACATTTACAAAGGAATGCTACAAAATGCAACATGATACACAATTAAAAGAGAAATTTCATCAGGTTCGATTGGAAACGTTCTATAAATCATATTTATACTAGAAGATATATCCAGCATTTTACATAAAATCATACATGTGAACACGAATTACTGATATTCATCCGGAAAACTCTTTCCGTGTCGCAAAACCTTCACTTGGCATCAACATTGACACTGAAACAAAGCACAGTATTTCAAATTGTATAATAATTTGTAAATGTTCTTTAAACATATTTGTTTTATTTTCTTCAGAAAAAATTAATATTTCTTGCTTTTATAGTCCACAAAACAACGGTAATGTGCCCGCGCGGTAAACCCCTCAAAAATTTAGTTTGTACAGCTTATGGGACTTAACTACGGGGTCATCAGTCCCTAAACGTACAAACTACTTACGAACTAGGACGGCACAAATAACCATGCCCGAGGGGGGATTCGAACCCCCGACCGTAGTGGCCGTGCAGACCGTGACTGAAGTGCCTCAGTCCCCTCGGCCACCGCGGCCGGCCCCTCAAAAATTTGACCCATCTGCTGTTGGCCACCCGTGGTCTAAGAGAGCTGCTCAAGTTGTCTCATAAATGATTTATAAAGATAAGGGACAACAAGGGCTCTGTAACGCTTACTTATGGAAAGCCAGATAACACTTCTGTTTTATGCGATGGCTTTCCGCCAGTTACAACGTACTGTGTCCTTTCTGACAGGAAACCGCGAACCCACTGCGCTAGATGCTGATGGAAAGTGTTATTTTGCTCTCTGTACAGGCGAAGGCTGAGTAATATTACTCCGTTACCCATCTTCTGCTTGATAGTCAAACACTGGAAACGGAAGCGTGTCTATTAATATCCAAACCAGCTCCGAACTGGTTTGCTGCTACCGTGACCTCGTGTGTTGAGACTTCAGTTGTGGGAGGTATGTAGGGAACAAACCGACAAGGAAAGTACTTGGGCTCGAACAAACACATACACACCAAAATCGTACGAGAGATAATGTAAAGATCCCGCATCTGCAAAACTCTGCAGTCGTCCGTTAGAGGCCTCTGCGTGTGCCATGCCGCATTGCACTTTGACCTTTCGGTTCGCCAGTAGGGACGGTGCAGTGTGCCTCCGAAGTTGCGTTTTGTGACGTTATTTGTGTGGTGAAGCGTCAGATGGGGCGGCGATTGCCAATGAATCCTGCTAATGTATTGCGATTAGTTGAGATGAAGTTACGAAGAACCCTTCTTCGTGAAGATGGTATTAGTGTAGAAGACGAATCATTTGCATGCTTTCTCGTATCTGTTATGGTACAGAAATATGAGCATAAGTTAGATACTGTTGTTACAAATTCATAATAATGATAATAGGGGTGATAATGACGAACAACTCATTGCAAGCGGTAGTGCTACGGGAAGTGCGGGAAGAGGCGATGGAAGCAGTGGCGGTGAATACCAACAGTCTTTCGGGAAGAAGGTTAAAGTTGCAACTACCATCAAGCTTTTGATGACAATTCGTTAGAGAACATGTACGATGATTATTACATAAGTTACTAGTTTAAACTCGCGGCTCCGCTCGCGTAATGGTTGATTATGATACATAAGCTATCTTTCAGTTGTGTGCTATGAGATCAAATCACACGTAAAAATGCACTCGCTTCGAAGAATCCAATCAATAAATTCAACAATAACAATTGTAATAATATCACAGATCGATCACTTCATGTAATGCGCGAAACGTCAAATCAATTTTTTAAAGAGATGTATTAAAAGAAATTTCTTTTTTACTGCTTTATTTATTTATTCTTATATTTCCTTATTTGAATGATTATCCTAACAGAGAAAGAGCTGAAGACATTGAAGCACGCATAGACCAAAGATATGGTCTGTGGCATCACATTTCGCTGTATATAACATCCTTGCTATATAGTCGCAAACGTCATCGCTGGCCTTCATTCCGAATTTTTTTTTTTTAAGTTGACGACTTTCATCCACCATATCTTGCACCCCCTTATAGCTATAGGCATGGAACTGCTATGGTGTACAACGGGAGACTTCTGACAACAACTACACACAGACTATTCGTTTGCGTTCTGTAGTATTCGCTGCAGAGCTAAATATTAACACACACACACACACGTAGAATTTTATTTACACCGATAACTTTCGATTCCAATATACTCCACTCTTTTATCATTGTCAACCCTCAAGGAACAATGCAACAAATAAAACCATTTTCAAAGAGTAAATATAATTTTCAAAGAGTAATTATTGTTCTGCATTTCGCGTTATATTCTTCAAATTACTAAATAGCTATCAGATCGCTATAAAATCGTGCCTAAAACCATTCTCAGTTATAAGTTAGTAACTGTACAAATATTTAAGTCTCTGCGACTTGTCGTTCGGACGTGATAAGCGTACACCGAACAGACATTCACATTTATAGATATAGATAAAGATATCTCCATTACTTGTGGCGTCTACAATTACATCTACAGTGCTATCTAGAGCACGGTTGCAGAGCTTTGGAGAAAAACGACACCAACCAGCACACGGAGGTGTACGTAGAGACCCTGTAAGCAAACGTTCATACATAAATGTTTGTTCGAGCCCATGTACTTTCCTTGTGAGTTCTGAACGACGATTCCTGTTAACAGCAAAAACGTAACAGTATCGTTTGCAGTGGCATCGGAAGCGAATTTCTTGAAACTATGTTCTATCCCGTTAGTCGTACGTTGCGGAGAAAACTGGAATGCTATCTGTTAAACGTAGGCAACGTTCTGTTCCCACGCACGCAAAGAAGTCGTTATATAAAACCAGGAAATGTATGTACGACAGGTTTGTCACGTCGTGAGTAACAGATTTGCTCGTTTCTTAATGGCGGCGGCTAGACGAGCAGTAATTGCACATTACGAAGAGGAGCGTCAGTGTGACCGTTTATTTGTTTTCTCCTTAGGCCCGGGTTTTCCTGACCGCCGAAGCTCAACGCTCGAAATAAGGAAAGTCAACTAATGTCGTCACTGCAGTCTCCAAATAGGCAGACCAGGAGAAAAATGCCACACTTCTGAGAATGGCGAATCCCCTGCAGTGTAAGTCGCAAACAGGAAAATGCCGTCCTGGGAGACTAGTTTGTGCGTCACCCAGCAGCCGTTTTGCGGTTTGGAAAAAGTAGCTGGCGCGTTTAGTTTCTTATCTCCATCTGTTCACACGCTACTTGTTATAAAGCACGTGAGGCGTGACTTACTCCAATCGTCTCTGGCCCAGTACAGCAACAGTGAAACCATTTCTAAAATGAAATACAGTCTGTGTTGCAATACTTATAATGTTAAGTCGCTTCTTATCATAATAAGTGTTTCTTCGTCGGTTCTGGGTATAATAAATTCAATATGAAAATGAAAATAAACAATTTTGTTTTCCCTACTGGTTTGTTTATTACGTGAATCGATTTCCGGCTTCTTAGCCCATCATCAGATATTTTTTTACTGACGTTTCGTCAAAGAACATGCGTGGTCATGCAGAGAAATAAATAATCTTCTTATGGGCCCAGTTACAATGTAAATAAATATTTAAATGAAATTTTTGAATTAATAGTACTCCAAAAAAGAAACATTGGTCCTATACTTCGAGAAATAGTGTAAACAACAATTTCATGACAGCAATAACTACAGTGAATAAAATTAAATCGAAGAAGAATCTTAAGTTTTAAGGGTTGTTCAAAACAAAAGTTGACACAAAACCTAAGAAATATAGAGTAAATATTGGAAACCAGGGACACTTTTATTACTAAATAAACAAATAGACAAAAATAGTGAGGTGGTATGGGAGGGTATAGATTGGGTGCATTGGAGAATTGTGAAACTTAAGAAATGAAACGGAAAACGGCGAAAATAAACACATGCAATTACAATGATCACCATTAAATAAAGAATTAATGTAATGACAGAGTACAGAATAATTTGGAATATTATTACTAGCAAAGAAAGATATAAAACAGGTGTGATACAATGGAAAGCTGGACTGGTATTAACACAGAAAGTAGATAAACAGCGGCTCTACCAAATATAAATTAAATATACAAGTAAAGATCCGTAAAGTAATTGTAAGATAAAAGTACTGGAAACTGTGACAAATATATGCTGACTCAAAAACAGAATAAGGTAAAATAAGAAGATACAAGAATTGGAGGAATAAAATGCAACAGGCCTGGTGAGTTGTATTGGAGATTCTGAGGATTAGGATGAGTTCAGAAGTGGCGATGTATTGAGGACAGTTTGGTCGTTTAATATTAAGCCTGGACTGTGTGACAGATGTTTGTTTATTTCTAAGGCCTCTAGTAGATTTAGTTTCTGGTATTTACTGGCTAAGTAGAGTACGTAGGACTGTGGTTGGTGTCTGTAGCCCTTACTCATAACATGATTACCGAAAGTGGAGTCATGATTTTGCAACCTCCAACTACGTTTATGCTCTCTGAGCGTAGTTGTTATGTCCCTACCTGGTTGGCCAATGGAAAACAATCTGGGCAAATAAGTTTGTATACCCACTGTTTGCTAATAGCCGGAGCTTGTCTTTTTGGCGCGTTTTGCGAGTTTAGCGCATTATTAGGTAACCTAAAGGCAGCGGAAAAGCATTAGTCAGACATTATAATCACGAGGATTAGGATTTTAGTCAAACATTAGAATCTGGTAGACACTTTCAAACGAGACGCGATAGTCCAGAGATAAAATATCCTAAATCAGATCCCTCAACTAAACGACCGCATCTCATTTGGATGTGTCTACCAAATTTTAATGTTGACCAAGATGCTTATCATCCTATTCCTTATCGCTGAGCAATACGTTTCCACTGTTACAAGTTACCTGATGCTGCGGCGGATTGGCCAAGTGCTGTAATGCGCCTCACTGCGGAGCGCGCGGTTGCTCTCCGTCGGAGGTTCGAGTCCTCTCTCGGGCATTGATGTGCTTGTGTTGTCATTAGCATAAGTTAGTTTAAGTAGTTTGTAAGCCTGGGGAGCGATAAACGCAGCATCCAAGTACCTTGGATTTACAAACATTTGAACGTTTTTAGTTGTCTGATAATCTGCTAAAAGCGCGAAACGCGGCATAAATCAATAAATATTGCGACAGAGTCTGTATTTTATTCCGCACACATGAAGTGTGTATTTCAAACTGTCTTTCGATACAAACGAGGAACTACAACCAACGGACGACAAATTGTGGTGTTGTTGCTTTTGTGGTCTTCAGTCCGGAGACAGGTTTGATGCAGGTCTCCGCCCTACTCTATCCTGAACAAGCCTCTTCATCTCCTCATAAGACCAGCAACCCTCATCCATTCGATCCTGCTCACTGTATTAATCTCTTGGTCTCCTCTGCTTTACTTAATCCGCACATTTCCCACCAATACTGAATTAACTATTCTTTGATGTTTCACAATGTGTTTTACCATTCGATTCTTTGTTTCAATAAAGCCATGCCATAAGTTTCGTTTCTCCAAATTCTCTTCCATACCTAGTCATCAGTTAATCAATGTTCACCATCCGTCCTGTATCAACACATTTCAGAAGCCTCTGCCCTCTTCTTTTTTATCGTCCATATTTAACCCCCTTGAAAGTCAACACTCAACACAAATGCGTTCAGAAAAGACATCCTAAAACTTAAAATAATATTGAAAGTTAACAAAAATCTCTTTTAAGAAATGTATGCTTTGACTGCTATTTCTTTTCTACATTTTATACCTTCTGTACTGCATCAATATAGTTATTTTACTGCCGATATTCAAGAAAGGCAGTAGGAGTAACCCATCAAAATACAGGCCTATTTCACTGACTTCAATTTGCAACAGGGTTTTGGAATATATCATTTATTCAAATATTATGAATTGTCTCGAACAGAATGATCTACTCGCCCAAGGTCAACATGGATTTAGAAAACATCATTCATGCGAAATAAAACTAGCTCTTTGTTTACACAAAATAATGTGTGCTATCGACAATGGTTCACAAATTGATTCCGTATTCCTTGATTTCCAGAAGGCTTTTGACACCGTACCTCACAAACGGCTTTTAATCAAATTGCGTGGTTACGGTATATCGCCCCAAATGTGCGACTGGATAGGGGATTTCCTCTCAGAGAGGACACAGTTCGTAGTAATCGATGGTAAGGCATCGACTAAAACAGAGGTGATATCGGGCGTTCCACAGGGTAGTGTTATTGATCCTCTGCTGTTCCTTATTTACATAAACAATTTAGAGGGAAATCTAAGTAGCTCTCTTAGGTTGTTGGCAGATGACGCCGTCATTTACCGTCTAGTAAAATCATCTGAAGATCAAACTAACTGCAGAACGACTTGAATAAGATATCTGTATGGTGTAAGAATTGGCAATTGACTCTAAATAATGAGAAGTTTGAAGTCGTCCACATGAGTACGAAAAGAAATCCGTTAAACTTTGTTTACATGATAAATCAATCAAATGTAAAGGCCGTAAACTCCACAAAATACCTAGGAATTACAATTACTTCAGACTTAAATTGGAAAGAACACGTAGACAGTGTCGTGGGAAAGGCGAACCAGAGACTGCGTTTTATTGGCAGAACCATTAAAAGATGTAACAGAACCACTAAAGAAACTGCGTACACTACGCTTGTCCGTCCTTTTATGGAATATTGCTGCCAAGTGTGGGATCCTTATCAGGTGTGTTTCACGGAGGACATCAAAAGAGTCCAAAGAAGGGCAGATCGTTTCGTATTGTCGCGATACACGGGACACAGCGTTACGGAAATGTTACAGGATCTAGGATGGGAATCATTACAACAACGACGCTTATCGCTGCGGCGTGGGCTGCTTATGAAACTACAATCGCCAACATTCTCCTCCGAATGCGAAAATATATCGTTGACTCCCACTTACATAGGTAGTAATTATCATCAGAATAAAATACGAGAAATCAGAGCCCGAACGGAGAGATTCATGTGTTCTTTCTTCCCGCGCGCTATTCGAGAATGGAATGGGAGATAAAATAGTATAACGGTGGTTCGATAAACCGTCTGCCAGGCACTTAAATGTGATTTGTAGAGTATGCCATGTAGATGTAGATGTCTTCTACCACCTTTATTGTCTCTTCTGCTAATCTAATTCCATCAGTATCACCCGATTTAATTCGACTACATTCCTTTACCCTTGTTTCGCTCCTGTTAATTTTCATCTCGTACTCTCTTTTCAAGACACTGTACGTTCCGTTCAACTGCTGTTCCGCATCCTTTGCTGTCTCTGACAGAATGACACTGTCATCAGCTAATCGCAAACTGTTTATTTCTTCTCCCAGAATTTTAATGCTGTCTTAAAATTTCTCCTCGCTTCGCTTCACAGTTTGCTCAATGTACAGATTGGATAACATTAGAGAATGACTACCATCCCGTATTACTCCCTTCTCAACCAATGTACAAGTTGTATTTAACTTTCCGTCGTCTATATTTTACCACTGCTGAGTTCAGAATTTGAAAGAGTGTCATCCAGTTAACACTGACAATGTAGGTTTGCCTTTTCCTAACCTATCGTCAACAATAAGTCGTTGATTCCGAATTGCTTCACGTTTTAGTTACATTTTCTAGCCGAGACGTCAAATATAAATAAAATTTGTGGAAAGTGCTTGCTCATTTTTAGTATTAACGAACGATATCTGTTGTTTAAATGTAAAGGTTGCATTTTACGATGACTGGTGTCTGCTAAACAGCTTCGCCATCATTCGATCTGTAATTTCCGCATTTGAGCACACACTACTTACTGGTCTGATGACGATAACTGAGGTTTGACCGAGAGCTGACATGGAAAGAGGCAAAGTAATTTCGTTAAGTTCTAAGTACATAAATCGAAATTAGTAAATCCGAATACAGTAACGAAATAAATTCCAATAGCTGACATGATCTTCCGAAAACATTTTTACCTGTGACTAATATATCAAAGATATTAACAGCGCTATAGGTTCTTCGGTGTACTAAAAATGTTCAAATGCTTGTTAAGCTTACGGGACTTAACTGCGGGGTCATCAGTCCCTAAACTTACAAACTACTTATGATCTACGTTATAATAAAGACGACACAAACATCCATGCCCGAGAGGGGATTCGAACCCCCGACCGTAGCGGCCGTGCAGACTGGGACTGGCGCGCCGCAGACCGTTCGGCCACCGCGGCCGGCCTTCGGTGTTCTACGCCATACTACCAATCAAAGCAAACTTTTAATGCTTCATATCACGATAACTTTTCTTTCCATGGTCTTATTTTAATGAAATTAAATATCCATGTTGCTTCAAGATTCCCCAAACTTACAGATTGTTGCGTCGAAATAGAGACGACGGTTTAGATGTAGCGAATATTTAATCTTTTGAGTGAATCTGATATTTTATCTTTGTGTCTAGGTGCTAGTCTGTGAAGTATGATTGACGAAAATACGCTGAAAAATTAAAAATTACATTCTTTGTATATTACACGTCATTATTAAAGCCTGAATGAGGAAACGCGCAAGTATTGTTGTTGTGGTCTTCAGTCCGCAGACTGGTTTGATGCAGCTCTCCTCACTCCTGTGCAAGCCTCTTCATCTGAGAATAGGTTCGGCAACCTACATACTTTTGAATCTGCTTACTATATTCGTCCCTCGGCCTCCCTCTACTATTTTTACCCCACACGCTTCCTTCCTTCCTTGATATCTCAGAATGTGTCCAACCAATCTATCCCTTCTCTTAGTCAGGGTATGCCAGACACTTTTTCTCCCCGATTCGGTTAGGCACCTCCTCATTAGTTACATGATCTAACCATCTAATTTTCTCGTCATTCGTCTGTAGCACTACATTTCAAAAGCTTCTACCATCTTTTTATCTGAACTCCTTATCGTCCACGTTTCACTCCCATACAATGCTACACTGCAGACAAATGCTTTGAGAAAGGTATTCCTAACATTTAAACTAATATTGGATGTCAAGAAATTTCACTTCTTCGGAAATACTTTTCTTTCCTTAGCCATTCTGCATTTTATATCTTCTTTACTTCGGCCATCACAAGTTATCTTCCTACCCAAAAAAGAAAATTCATCTACTACTTTTATTGTCTCATTACCTAATCTAATTCCTTCAGCATCGCCTGATTTTCTGACATTACATTCTATTACCCTCGTTTTACTCTTGTTACTGTTCATCTTATATCTTCCTTTCAAGACACTGTCCCTCCCATTCAATTGCTCTTCGAGGTCCTTTTCTGCCTGTGACAGAATTACTATGTCATCAGCAGACCGCAAGATTTTTCTTCCTTCTCCCTGGACTTTAATTCCTTCTCCTTCACAGCTTGCTCAATGTACAAATTTAACAACATTAGGGAAAGGGTACAACACTGTCTCACTCCCTTCTCAACTGCCACGACCCTTTCTTGCCCTTCGACTCTAATAACTCCTGTCTCGTTTTTGTACAAGTTTAATATAACTGTTCGTTTCCTATATTTTGATCCTGCTACCTCCAGAATCTGAAAAAGTGTCTTCCAGTCAACATCGTCAAAGGCTTGCTCCAGATCCACAAATGCTAAAAACATAGGTTTCCTTCTTCTTTACCTATCTTCTAAGGTAAGTCGTAATGTGAATAATGCCTCGCGTGCTACTAAATTTCTCCTAAATCGAAACTGATCTTCCCCAAGGTCGCAAACCACAAGTTTTTCATTCGTCTGTAAATAATCCGTGTCAGTTTTATGCAACCGTTACTTGTTGTTGTATGCAAAGATGCGTAACACTTGTTTAACCTTTACTCTCCACTCGGACAGAAAAGAAAAAGAGCAACATGTAAAAAATCGTAAGGTACTTCGCCAGTAATCAGCAGATCGAAGCACACAGCAGACGAGTGCCAACTCAAACTGCGCATTCAGCTGCTCCATTTTCATTCTAGTCTCTCACTTTGTGGAGCGTAGCCTACACAGAGTTCATGAAGAGCTACATAGATTACATGTTGTTGTTGTTCTGGTCTTCAGTCCGCAGACTGGTTTGACGCAGCTCTCCACGCTACCCTGTCCTGTGCAAGTCTCTCCATCTGAGAATACGTTCGGCAACCCACATCCCTTTGAATCTGCTTACGTCCCTCGGTCTCCCTCTACAATTTTTACCCCACACACTTCCTTCTTATCGAAGTTGACGATTCCTTGATGTCTCAGGATGTGTCCCACCAACCTATTCCTTCTGTTCCAATACGCCAGAAATTCCTTCCCCCCCCCCCCAATTCTGTTGAGCACCTCCTCATTAGTTACGTGATCTACCCATCTAATTTTCATCATTCGTCTGTAGCACCACATTTCAAAAGCTTCTATCATCTTTTTGTCTGAGCTCCTTATTGTGAACGCTTCACTTCTATACAATGCTACACTCCAGACAAATGCCTTCAGAAAGAAGTTCCTAACATTTAAGCTAATATTGGATATCAACAAGTTTCGCTTCTTCAGAAACGCTTCGCTTCCCATAACCATTCTGCATTTTATATCTTCTTTACTTCGGCCATCAGAAGTAACCCAAGTAACAAAACTCGTCTACTACTTTTATTGCCTCATTACCTAAATTAATTCCTTCTGCATCCCCTATTTTTCTGACGCTACATTCCATTATCCTTGTTTTATTACTCTTGTTGATGTTCATCTTATAACCTCTTTTCAAGACATTGTCCATTCCATTCAATTGCTCTTCCAGATCCTTTGCGGTCTCTGACAGAATTACTATGTCATTGGTAAACCGCAAAGTTTTTATTTCTTCTCCCTGATTTATTAAACTGATTTCAGTGTCGAAATATTCAAACTTATCAACCGTCGCGAAACAATGAAATAAACTCAGTGGCGAAGCTGAAAATTCCTGCTGGATTCGGTCCCGAACTTCGTCCTTGGGCGCAAAACCACCATTATTTATTTATTTCGTATTTTCGGGTAGTTCGGTCGTTTGCGGACGTGGGCTCCTGTTTGTCCTGTATTAATCTTTGACGTTTTATTGGTACACAGGGCGGGGAGCCGTCTGAGCGAACGTGCTCATCCACCACGCCGGCGATCAGTCAACACTATCCAGTCACGCTTTCCGTCCTGCCCAAATTCTGAGGCTACAGCGTCGCCTCCCCACCACTTCCTTTTTCTCACAGTCTAACTTTATTCCCATAAGGGAGCGACCTTACTTCCGTATCCTCACGGAAATTGTTAATTACCTGCGGGGTCATGTATACAATGACTAGCTGAAAACCCGGCTTTGCCCGGCTATTTATTTATTTACTCCTGCCTTGAGTCAATACTTCTCCTATCCCTTTCTCTCTCTGTCCATCTCCTTTTTTTCTATCATCATGTTATATTTATCGGAGAATATACAGGGTGTTACAAAAAGGCACATCCAAACTTTCAGGAAACATTCCTCACACACAAAGAAAGAAAATATGTTATGTGGACATGTGGCCGGAAACGCTTAATTTCCATGTTTAGAGCTCATTTTATTACTTCTCTTGAAATCACATTAATCCTGGAATGGAAACACACAGCAACAGAACGTACCAGCGTGACATCAAACTCTTTGTTACAGGAAATGTTCAAAATGTCCTCCGTTAGCGAGGATACATGCATCCACCCTCCGTCGCATGGAATCCCTGATGCGCTGATGCAGCCCTGGAGAATGGCGTATTGTATCACAGCCGTCCACAATACGAGCACAAAGAGTCTCTACATTTGGTACGGGGGTTGCATAGAGAAGAGTTTCAAATGCCCCCATAAATGAAAGTCAAGAGGGTTGAGGTCAGGAGAGCGTGGAGGCCATGGAATTGGTCCGCCTCTACCAATCCATCGGTCACCGGATCTGTTGTTGAGAAGCGTTCGAACACGTCGACTGAAATGTGCAGGAGCTCCATCGTGCATGAACCACGTGTTGTGTCGTAATTGTAAAGGCACATGTTCTAGCAGCACAGGTACAGTATCCCGTATGGAATCATGATAACGCGCTCCAGTTAGCGTAGGTGGAAGAACATGAGGCCCAATCAAGATATCACCAACAATTCCTGCCCAAATGTTCACATAAAATCTGTGTTGATGACGTGATTGCACAATTGCGTGAGAATTCTCGTCAGCCCACACATATTGAGTGTGAAAATTTACAATTTGATCACGTTGGAATGAAGCCTCATCCGAAAATACTAAAATGAGCTCTAACATGGACACATATCCACATAACATATTTTCTTTCCTTGTGTGTGAGGAATGTTTCCTGAAAGTTAGGCCGTACCTTTTGTAACACTCTGTATAAGAATGAACGCTCTCTTGCATAATGTACAAAATTATAAGTGCAGAATCCAGACAAAGAAATATAGTAGTCAAAATACAAATGACAGGAAAAAAAGGTTTGTAAAGCTTATGCGACTTAACTGCGGGGTCATCAGTCCCTAAACTTAGAAACTAGTTATGAACTAACTTATACTAAAGATAACACAAACATCCATGCCCGAAGGAGGATTCGAACCTCCGACGTGGAATGCCGCGCGATCGGCAACATGGCGCTCGAGACCGCTCGGCTACTCCCGCGCGGCTAGAAATGACGTATCAAATTCTGACGATCTTGTATTTATTGAATTTTTCAGGTGTATATTCATTTGTATAAGTGCTGTATGTCTCTTGGGAATACAATTAGTAGTAAAGAAGTAACAGATTAAAACTTCGTGCGTGATGGGGCGGTTTTCCATTAACTTTACTGTTTACATGCTCATACCTCGCGAACTACATGTCGTACTGTCATGCAATTTAGTAGGTACATTCAACTATATATGTGTATACTGTCTGTAAAATTTCCTGCGGATACAATTTGTAGTGTAGAAATTATAAATTGTAGCGTCAACCCAATGCAGTAATTTTTTTTCCATGAACAGCGAAAAAGTAAAAAGCGAAAATCTTTTTTCCTTTCATTCTTTTGCTTTTGTTGTCAGGGAGAAAAAGTTAAATAAAGGTTTGAAATTATATTTAAAGTTTGTAGCAAGTAGCTAAGTAATCTCGTTGTAGTATACAGTATTCATAAAGTGTTGTCGCATTATGTGGCAGTTTCTTGCAACTCCTATTGTTTATGACGTTATATCTCCTGAACCCTGTGTAGTTTGTGGTTCCTACCACTACCGACTTGGTATCTCACGGTAAGGAAGATGTGTATCAAATCTTTATAAACGATTTAGCAGACTATGTGAAGAGCTGTCCTAGAAACCGATTCTGCAGCTTGTAGGTGAGTAAAGTAACGAGAAGATAAAAAAACAGCTGCAAAATGATTTAGATAAGAACTACATCTACATAACTACTCTGCAAGCCACACTGAAGTGCATGGCAGAGGGTTCATCGAACCACTTTTACGACGTTTCTCTACAGTTGTAGTGTAACGAGTTACACTACTTGCTCTAGTACCAATACAAGATGACCAAGGTATTTATTTAAGGTTAATTAGATATTGAATTGGACTGGTACTGCCCTGGATTTTTCCTTTTGTACAGGTGTAATGGCCGGGCAGTATACAGCAAGTGGCACAGATAATACTGAAAGTGTGAAGTTCTGTGCAAGTCAAAGAGGATATAAGGACTTCTGTGAATACATTTGTTTCATTGTTAACAACCTACGATCGTTTCATTATGATTCTGATATCCATTCTGTACAGTTTGTTTGTCAGAGACATGTGTGGAATATTGCACTCTCTCTTTTGTATAAATATGGTGCAATAAATGAAGGTTATTGTTTAGCATAAAAGCATGTCAAGACTTCTCCTTCCATAGGAATTGAAGGATATTTCGACTCTCTCCAGCATTCTGTTCCTGCAGTAAGAACTCCAGTATCGAGTCGGAGGATCCAACTGAAGAGGATCCACGCTCATTGACAGAGGCACAGCATAGCTGGTCCTCTATCATGCTAAAGCAGGCTGGTATACCACACACTCGGTATAATCAGCTAGAGGACAGTGAACTGCTACCAGCACGGTCATGATTAAGCAGTAACGCTGCACAGTTCCATCGCGGAAAAATGGAACACCTAAGTCTTTCCGTTTTCGATCTGATTTCTCTTATTTTATTTTGATGATCATGTCTTCGTATGTAGATGGGTGCTAACAAAATCTGTTCGCATTGGGGAAGAGAAAGTTCGTGAAAGAAATTTCGCAAATAGATCTTGACATTCACTGCAATTGGTATCGTCACAACTGCATTTTCACAAGCTGGTGAAAAAATGAAACATACTTGGGTGAAGATGTGGGTTACAAAAAATGTTCAAGTGTTTGTTAAGCTTATGGGACTTAACTACGGGGTCATCAGTCCCTAAACTTACAAATTACTTACGAACTGGCTAATACTAAGGACGGCACAAATATCCATGCGATTCGAACCCCCGACCGTAGTGACCGTGCAGATCGTGACTGGAGCGCCTCAATCCCCTCGGCCGCCGCGGCCGGCGTGGGTTACACATTGACAATATTTGCAGCGGTGCTACAGTTGGAGGTTGTCAAGTCGTGTAAATGACCTGATAATGGATGCCACAACGCATCAGTATTTTGGCCTACTAAATAAACTGGCTCGTCACATCACAAAGGGGAATACGCGCATGAGCAATGCTGTATCTGCAGAAGATGGGCTTACAGCGAATCTGTGACTTTTTCCTGCTGGAAATATCTGTTCTAGCCTCCTGTATAGCACTCGAACGCCACAGTGTTCATTAAGCAAAATAACTCCTGAAACGTGTGAATCAATTTATAACGCTGTGAAAGATGAATATCTGAAACTAAGTAAATGTATAGTGCACTACATGGGCATTAATTGTATAATGATTATGCTCCAAGGTGGAAATGAACGATATAAACAAATAAAATAGAATTTGTGTTCCATCAAGTATTATTTATTCGTGTCAGAAGCACTTTCAATGTATAAACTAATCTACAATATTTACATGTTATGTGAATACATCATATTTACAAGACAATTATTGACATTTTTGGTGCCCAGAAGTTAGCGACCTGTATTGCACTTGGTGTTGCATGTAGCAGATCTTCTGGTGTGCATGTTGCTGGACACTGGGTACACTGGAGCAGGTGGGAGGTCGTCTGCGTTGCTCCACATTCACAGAGTGGCGACTCCACTGGGAATCCCCGTTTAACCAGATTACTCTTACATTTTGTGACACCCGAACGATGTCTGTAGAGTGATCTCCACTTCTGTGTAGCCGGGTGGCAGTTTTTCAAATGGTGTAAACCATCCTGCAGTGCCGGTATACCTTGCACGCCATAGTTTGGTCCGGCATTGCTGCAATGTCCCAACTAGAGCCTCCGTAGAACTAAGGAAGTTCTTCCTACATTTTAATCGTTGGTTTGCTGGTTCATGTCCATATAGGGGAAGGGCTTCAGAAGTTTCTCTACAGTTTATTTATTCAGAGGAGTGGGCTTTAGGCATCCAGTGATAATGCGACAAGTATCGTTAAGAGCAACATCAAGTAACTACAACATTTACACAAATCCACGAGGTCGATGAGACGCTGTTCAACATGAGGCTCCCTGGTTTCTGATATTAATCTTCTTCTACACGTCGTCTACGATACAACCGGACCGTATTTCCGTCATTTTCTTACAGCTCTCCAATCTCCTAAGCCTACTTTTATCGTCAGAAAGGCTCACATAATAGAACGCCTCGACTGCTTCATACATTTCTCTTAATTTTGTGGTTTATTGGACAAGTAAACTTTGCAGCCGTATTTACAAACACACAGCAGTTGAGTAACTACAGCGATGCTAGCGCTCAATGCGGTGATGTTTCGCATTGCAGTGAACAGAGTACCAACGACATACAGGATGTTTCACTAAGTGTGTTTGTCTCTGTAACTTATAAAATAATAGGTGACGGGAAATTGTAATGCGGTAGGTAAACACAAGAAATGTTACACTTTCTGCGGAGCTATGAACATAGTTTATTGTATCATTTTTCAAAGAGTTACAGCACAAAGATATAATTTTTTAAATGGAACACTAGGTTTTTTTTCTATCGTGCGTTGGAATCGTTGAAACCAGCTGCGTCCAAATCAATTTAAACTACATTCCTATCACTGTTAGTTTGGGAGCTACAACCCTTCAAAATTTAGGGGGCGGAGGCTACGACAGCGTAGCTGACTGGCTGTTTGTCATGAGACAGTGGGCCGTGCCCCAGGGGATAGCCACTCGGCCAGTCAGCTACGCTATCGCAGCCTCCGCCCTCGGAACTTTGAAGGGTTGTAGCTCCCAAACTAACAGTGATAGGAATGTAGTTTAAATTGATTTGGACGCAGCTGGTTTCAGCGATTCCAACGCACGATAGAAAAAAAAACTAGTATTCCATTTAAAAAATTATATCTTTGTGCTGTAACTCTTTGGAAAATGATACAATAAACTATGTTCATAGCTCCGCAGAAAGTATGACATTTCTTGTGTTGACCTACCGCATTAGAATTTCCCGTCACCTATTATTTTATAAGTTACAGAGGCAAACACACTTAGTGAAACACCCTGTATATGATCAAATCTACGGCGAGGCCCTGAAATTGCTAATACACTCCTGGAAAATGGAAAACGAACACCATGTATTCGTCGACCCATCAGGGAGAACTTTTATTGGCGCATTCTTGAGGATGCATAGAACACGCGTTCACAACGACAGAGCCATACATTCCTGAGTACAGTCACCAGAACGTGTGAAATAACGACGCTACTACCGTGTGTACCCTCCTTATGCAGTAACACAATCTGTTTGCAGAGGTGCCGAATGTAGTCTGACCGACTGGTATGCCGTGAAATTCCCATCTGGTGCTTCAGTTGGGCCAGATTTAGGGATCGGCAAAATATCGATATATCGAAATATAGATATTTTTTGGAAATATATCGATATTTATCGAAGATATTTTATTTTCCGATATATCGATTTATCAATATTAAATTTTGAATATCGAACGCGATATTTTTAAAAGCCACCCTTTTTTAAAAAATTGGATTAGATTCTTTAATGGCCTTTTGATATGTTTTCCATACTATTGGCTTAGTCAGTGTGAATATTACATAAATATTTCTTTTAAGATTGAGTACTTACATAATACATATAAGTAAAATATTCTTTAGTGAAAAGGACACCAGATAGAAAATGTTGTTTCAGCAAAGCATTAGACTGGCTTAAGTTACGAATCTCCGTTCCTTACTATGGGTCAGAATGTAGAGTGCCCCTGCTTTCGACGTGACAGACAACTGAAAACTTAACTGTCCTGGTTTTTAATGGAAAATGCTGTCTGTTCATTTACGATAAGCATGCTATTTATTGTTTAGAATAGGTCTGCATATCACAATTATCTCATTCCTCAGACAACTCACCCCTTTCGTTTCTGATGTTGACCAAGAGCAACAACGACCAAGAACATTTTCACAGTAAGGCAACTGAAAGAAAGGAAAGCTAAGACACGCTAGCCAACTAATGACATAAAGACGCGTCCATTTAGATAGTCTGGGTAGTAGGCCGGAGCTCAGGAGTCGTCGAAGAGGATGTAAAAATGCAGAGCCATTACAAATTTTGCATCTTACGAGTCCAAGTCTCGATTATGCTCGTGACACAACGCCTCAAAGTAGCTGGCGGCTAGTTTTGGCATATATTACTGTATCATACGTAATCTTCAGCAAAGAAAAGTGAACAATTTCAGAGAGAAATATCACTCTTATCGTAATTATTCTTGTTTTGTTTTTCATTTTAAAAGATGTACTGTGACTGTATACCGTGAATTTATGATACCGTGTCAGCAATCTGATGTTCTGCTCTTTTAATGACTCTAGTGTACTAGCACTCTGAAATTAGTACGTTCTTGTAATGAAACTATAGTAGCAGAAATTGTAAATGCTGCATATTTTGCTGCACCTTCTCCATCTTGTGTCAGATCGAAATTATGTGTGTCATTATTATCAATAAATGCTTATCAAGCACGGTGTAGAACTGAATGAGGCAATCTGACGCCCTTGCGCCTTGTCCCGTCCATGAAAATATAAAAACCTGCCGCTGCGCACTCCGGGAACTGTCAAATTTGGGCGTTGATAGGTAGCAAGCAGGCATAGAATGCGAGGAGAGGAGACGTTCAGTGCTGGCAACCTCTTTACTCCTGAGCTGTGTTCACTGCACCGTACTGATCAGTTTAATTTTATGAAAGGGGGTTCCAGAAATGTTAATGGACAAATGTAATGCTTATTTCATTGTAAAATAGAACTAACTAGTGATATCACTCTCACACAATGTTGGATAAGAGTTTTTTGGTAGAAATACCAATTCCGACTTTTAGGTGTAATTGTTGTGAAACGGCACAGGCAGAGGCCAAGTTTTCGCGTCTGCACTGTGCTTTTCCCTTTGTTTGCGTGTTCTTTATTGTTAGATGTTAGAGAGTTATCGGGATTTCACCTAGTGTAGCTAAGCCACCTTCTCGTTCAGTTGATCAGTTGTGTGGCGGCATGTCCGATATCTTATTGGTGTGTCAAATCAAATCAAATGTTTGTAAATCTATGAGCCAAACTGCGTGGTCATCAGTCCGTAGCTTACAAACTACTTAAACCTAGGTAAACTAACCTAAGGACAAACACACACACACACACCCATGCCCCAGGGTTATTGGTGTGTCATTCGACTTCAACCAGGTAATTTTCAAGTCATCTATGTCAGTTATTTGGAAGTTCTTTACAAAAGAAGCTAAAAATAAACATGTTTGATGCAACTTATGTGGTAAAATTTACAAAACGCTTGGAAATACCACAAATAAGTGGTACTAATTACGTTATTGCAAGCCTGAGTATTCCATCACAAACCTGCTTCGGTAAGAAGTGGAGTACACAACTCCTTTGGCTGATTTATGTGCGCCAGTAAAAAAAAAAATCTCTATTCAAAGGAATTCTGGAAAGGTTAGTCCCCTAGGAAAAAAAAATATTTTTCTCTCTGTGGCAACAATTTTGGACTCTCGGTTTAAGTGTATTCATTTTGAATCTCCACTTCCAGTGTCAGCTGCAGCAGCTCATATTAGCAAAGAAATTCGTTCCGAACATAGGCGAAAAGGACAAATCTCTCTTGAGCATTTCGCTTTAGATGTTGAACAAGAAAGCCCGAGGAAGACTTCCATTTGGTCGCGGCATGAAAAACTGTTCACCTAAAGTTCAGTTTCACAGCAAATTTCCAGCCATGATTCTGTACCAAATGAGCTGAAGCAGTACCTTGATCAACCATATTTAGAGCGTAACAGTGATCATCTGAAGTTCCGGCCTGAAACTCGACACTTTACGCCCATTTTACCAGATATTGCGCAGAAGTACCTGATATGCCAAGCCTCTTCTGTTTCGTCAGAAAGAGTGGCTTCATTGATCAAGTTAGTGGTGCAAGACAACAGAAGTAGCAAAGAGCTCTCCTAATGTCCATTATTGATGACTACAGGCTCAATTAATTCTTTTCAAATAAATACCCTACTCTACATTGTGTTTCTTTTATTGATTATACGTTGTGCTTTTTTTATTGATTAATGTTTAAAATAATAAAATATTTGTCAATTTTTAATTGTATGTTGATAATTTCTGTGGTTTTGATTAATATTATTAATTTAACATTATATGTAAAGATTTCACCGATATATCGAAATATCGATATATTTATTCCAATAAAATCGATATTTTTTTTATAAATATCGATACGATATATATCGATATTTTTATAATTTTGCCCATCCCTAGCCAGATTACGTGCTGGTCGTGAGTAAGGCTCCTACAAGTACGAGCTGACGCATCCGCCATTTTCATTCTCGTGGCTCGTAAATCAATCACACTGCGGTGCTTTAGGATTTGCGTCACGGCACTTTAGCACGACATTACGGGTGGCTGTGTTGCCATAAACTGCTCAACACATTCCAGAGGTGGCTACAGAACGTTTAGTTTCCAGAGAGATTCTATGAGATGAAAAAATGGATCATTAAATGTCGGTGCAAAAAGTTGGAACCCGAACCATGCCCACAGTTATGTATTGTAAGTAAATAGTTATTATTATGACTTGAAGCAATATTTAATAGTAGAAATCGTTTGTGATATTTGAACTTTCGGTTTTGTCTAGCTCTTCTGAAAGTACTACCTCTTAACAGAGAAGCTTCCTGTAGGCACCAGCCTGCAGCCACCAAATATCATATTACAGCAAAGCATCCCAGAACATACTGTTTTTAGAGCACAACATGTGTGTCATGTATAGTATATTGAGAAATACACATCATAAAAAGTTTAGTACTGTCATTTTACAAATACTTGAAGATACTTTTGTTACGTTATTGCTAGAAAGTATTACAAACACTAAAACGAAAATATAAATATACTGCGAAAAAAGTTTCGTTACGGCTGTGCCAGCGAACTGGGCTGAGACAGGCAACTACCGTTGAATGCTATTTGTGGTATTTCGAAGATTTAGCGTCATAACTTGTAGTATGCAGTTTGACAGAATAGTACGGTACCTGATGTTTTATCACAAAATACACCTTAAATTCAATTTCTTATTAGTAATTGCCAATATTGACGCTTATCTATAAGAGGCTCTAAAATAACTGGCAAAGAATACTGGGTAAAGTTTACTTACGGCTGCGGCGGCGTAGTGTGCTAATGTTGGCAACGAAATGTTTGATTTCCAAGGATTGTAAATTACTGACAAGACAAGGATACTGTTACATACGAAAACCTGTCAATCTTAGAGAAGGAACAGAATTATTTATTTATTTCATGGTCAACAAATTCTATACGATTAGGTTTTCAAATGGCATTCAAAGGTTGTCGCCAACATCGGTACCGTGTGCATCTACGACCGAAAACTTTAGATCCTGTACACTAATATATTTTATAGTTTTAGTGTTTGTAATACATTCTGAAACTTCCTCAGTAACATAATATAAGTACTTGCAGTAATGTGAGTACAATAATCCGATGTGGTGAATTTGTCACAGCAGACGACAAAGACTTACTGCAAGACGGCAAACAAACCTCGCATTTTGACAGTCATTATTCAAATAGAAACCAAGATCGCTTAAAATTTTTATCTAGATGACCAGTTTCGGCAGCATTAAACGTTGTATGCGATTTTTATCACAGAAATATATGTTTCTTGCTCTTTTTCCTGTATTTGGACAGAAGAAGTAGTAAGTTAAGAAAACGCGAGATTT
Organism: Locusta migratoria; assembly: GCA_026315105.1. Lineage (NCBI taxonomy): Eukaryota > Metazoa > Arthropoda > Insecta > Orthoptera > Acrididae > Locusta > Locusta migratoria. Next base: position 662,451,003 of record CM048746.1, read on the forward strand.
TTGTGTCTAATCCGCATGTCGATGTAAATAACAGGGGAAAGCAAGCTCAAAGTAGCACGATCTAAGGCTCTATGCCGGGCACTTTTAAAATATTTCACTAAACTTAAATAAAACAGCACTGTTCGTATAAGCTGCGTGCTGTGTTCAGCATTCGCAGGAATGAAAATGGCGGATGCGCCAGCCTGTGTTTTTAGGAGCTCTAGTCGTGAGGACCGCGCAATACGACGCAGCATCGGGTGCGAAACATGCTGAACGGGGAAAACATCCTGGCATCGTGCTGGCCAGGGCAGTAAACGTACGCGTTGAGGAACACATTGGGTGGTTCAGGATAGATCTGAACGTACACTGTCTTGTTGGAAAAGATTATCGCCTTGTTGCAATAGCGGAGCTAGACGAAAACTGGGCGTCGGCGAACTCGTCATTTTTTCATCAATGAAGAAAATGTTAAATGAGCTGAGTTATACATGAATAATCATTATACTAACATTCTGTTAGTATAATATACGAGTATTATTGCAACGACAAAAATTACAATAAACAAACACAAATTAGAGAAACTTTTCAACTTTTCGTTTCACTGAATTTTTTTAAGATCACCTCTTAGTACTAGCCGCTATTTCGGCTTCAGTTGATAGTACTGACAACGCAGATAGTCTTTCTTCGCTCACTGTGCTTTTCAAGTTAGTCTTAATCTCTTCTCTCGGCCGAATCTGTCCTGACTGGAACTGAGCATGATTCTGATTGTTTTATAAACATTTGGATATACTTGTTCCAAATCGTTCTTTAAAATGTACTGAAGAATTGTTTTGCAAGTATTTAACTAAAAATTGCATCACTGCCGCACTCATACGGAAATAAATACGGTCAACTAAATAGCTGCCGGCCGGGAATGGCCGAGCGCTCTAAGGCGTCATACCACGGTGAGCGAAATCGCCCTCGTCGGGGATCGAATCCCACCCTTGGGTACCGATGTTGTGTTCGTCCTTCGGTTAAGATAGTGTAAATTAGATGTAGGGCGTCGTTACATAACCTAGCAGATGGAAAGCGCCGTTAAACATCAAATATAAAAAAGAAACAAAAAAACTAAATTTTTAACAATGTTTTGCGAGGCCGTCGGCGGTGGCCGACGTCGCCGACGCCTATCGCCGCCACTGCCTTGTTGGTGCCCAAACGGCAGCAATACGGGCTGGAAGATGGTTTCAGTGTACCTTGCGCTCTTAAATGTTCCGTGAACGATCACCAGATAAGAACGGCCAGCGTAGACTATGGGTCCCCACACCAAGATGCCGGGTGTCAGGCAGAAGCGACTCTCATTACTGAAGACGTCACGTCTCCTTTTGTGAACTAGGTCGATAATCATATGGCAGGGGTCGCCAAGTGTAAACTATGTCCGTAGTTATGAATTAATATATATGTATATATAAAATTAGGACAGCAATTATTTATCTTGGGTCGCCACCATATTTCTCCAAAATATGGAAAATTAAAATGTTACTGATCAGCTATGATGTGATCATATTTTCAAACATATAATAAACATTCCTACTCTATTGCAATGTATCAGTTGTACCAAACAAACAAAAAATGTAGTTGAAAAATTATTGGTAAACTGTGGAATTTAACTATTCCGTTTCCCCTCCAAAATAGTGAAAAAGGAATGTTCTTAAATGAAAGATGATCTGCTCAAAATCAATTTATTATAATTAAACATTTAATAAATCAGATGACATTTACTATCATGTAAAACAGACAATGGCATTCAAACAATCTTTTACAAATGTTAAAATATTGAGACACAAAAATGACTGGCGGAGTCAAAGGTCGGAGGTTTTGCAAAACAGAATGCTATTAGATTGGCTACACACGGGGTTGAAATTATCGTTAGCCCTAAGCTCCCCGGAGTAAATAGGCAGTTCTCAAAAGAATAAAATAAGGGACAGAATGCAACAAGTCTGATTCATATAATCCCCCAGCAAGTGCGTCACCTTACCCACACAGATGATCATTGACGGCAGCGTCTCAGGCTCGCAGGCAGCAGGCGGTGGGAGCGAACGAGCTTAACCGACCTGTTAAGCAGGGTCGACATGTAACTTAACACAGCGTCACTGGCGTCGCTAGGCAGTTGCTGTGCGATTCTATCACACTAGTAGACTAATCAATATTTTGCATAGGTGACACAAAGGCCACTTGGCACAAATCGATCAGTCACTTGCGTAATAATATCTGTAAAAAAAAAAAAAAAAAAAAAAAAAAAAAGGGGGGGGGGGCGCGAATGCTCAAATAGAGACTTCTAGCAAAACGAAAACTAAACTGTGGCCGCTCACAGTAACCACGAGACAATGTAACGTCCGTGAAGCAAACACAAGTTCTACAAGGTCCGAATCTTCAGAATCCCACAACACAAGTCTAACCAGAGGACCGTTTAAGACGATGTCCTCCCCGCGAATCTAAACGGAGTATTCCGTGTCTCGCAAGGTCCGTACACTTCGGACGCTCAAACAGGAGTCTCCCGAGGTCCGTACACATCGGACGCTCACACAGGAGTTTTTTCGAGCTCCGTACACTTCGGACGCTCAAACTGGAGTCCTCGTGCCCTCTCGCCCTCTGCCGCAGCTCACGGCAAGTGACGGGCGGCCACACCCACGCGCGAAAAGACGCACCAATATCTGCTAACGGCTAATAGTCAAACCAATCGGATAGGGTAGCGTCATTGACAAATTGTTTAGCTGTCATTCCAAAATAATTTGCCGAATCAGGACACGTTCTCTGCGGCTGCCAAAAGGCTCCGCCCACGCCACCAAAGCTTCCCGTGTATTTCACCGTTCCCAGGGTGAATGCTCTGCAAGGAATTTCACCTTGCTCCTAGCTACGGTCACACGACCTAAAAATATTAACGTTGTGCTATATATACAGCCGCTGGAGTCAATCTCTGGGGCACCAGACGGACAAAAAGCTTTCCTCTCAACCTAACCATTTGTCACACTGTGTTCAAACTCTGCTGCTTTCTAGGAAGTTTTTTTAGATAATGCCTAAAGACAATACGTCTCCATAAACAGTGATCCAAGTGATGCACCGTGTGGAAATTTCATGACAGGCGTTACCAAAAGACAAAACTCTACATCTTAAAAACTTTACTAGGTTATTAAGCAATTACAGTTCAGTCATTCTACCAATTTCAAACATATCAAATACGATACTCAGCTTTTCAACATTAGGATGTATGGGGGTTCTGCTCGCTGCAAAGGTATTCACCTGGGGTGTCGTGGTAGAAATAAATACTAGTAGGTACAATTTTTCACCTATTATTTAATTTGCAATCAGACTGCTGCTTATTCCAGAAAAACATTACAACCTCATAACTTGCGTACACAATTCACCAGAACTTAACTTATAGTACTTCCATTTTAAAACACAGACTAACATAGATTCCAGAGCACTTTACAAACGCCAAAACTCGAACTACCGCACGCAAGGCGGTGAGACAAATATATAACATTGACAATAATGACATTACATTATGTATTGTTCATAACAATTGAATGTACTAATTTACAATTAACGAACACACAAGTAAAACATTTCATGTACACAAAAACAACCACAATATAAAATGAAAACTATACATACAATAATTTTAGAGGGTGCATATCTTTTTAAGTCTTAATCTAGATCCTTTTTGTTTGACAACAAAGCGCAATATCAAATGTCAATTAATTAGTTAATGAGCACATAATACATGCTCCTAACATATATTGAACTATCAAATATCTTGGTAATTCTCAAAATAGACTCAAAATCTCAGTTCAGTCAATATATACGAAGAATTACAATATTGAAATCTCGACTGTTACATTAATTAACACAACTAGGTGGTCAGCACAACCTTTTTTGAGCCTAACATATATACAATGCTATTTATTTTCATGTCTTTTGTACTTACATAAAGTTTCTACAATTCGTCTGTCTAGTTCTTGAAATAGCTAACAATGACGAAACTATTGCTTATAGAACTGTCTGGAAAGCAGATCTACGAATCTCTTAATTAATGAAATCTATCACTTGTTTTGATCACAGTATCACTGAGACACTGTCCTACACTGATTCCTAGGCTGGCTATTTCGTTTGTAACTTCACACGCAAAATATATCACTATTAGACAACACCATTCCGGGTCCGACCCAGACGGTATCGTACGATAACATTTGGATGAGAGGGCCAGCAGTATCATTACAACCTCTATGATTGTTCCCATGGGAAAATCGGAAACTGCATTCCTGCAAAATGAGGATGCACACTAGCGTCATGGGAATCATTACAACAACGGCGCTTATCGCTGCGGCGTGGGCTACTTACGAAAATCCAAAGGCCAACATTCTCCTCCGAATGCGAAAATATATTGTTGACTTCCACTTACATAGGTAGAAATGACCATCAGAATAAAATACGAGAAATCAGAGCTCGAAAATACGAGAAATCAGAGCTCGAACAGAGAGATTCAGGTGTTCTTTCTTCCCGCGCGCTATTCGAGAATGGAATGGGAGATAAATAATATAATTGTGGTTCGATGAACCCTCTGCCAGGCACTTAAATGTGATTTGCAGAGTATCCGATGTAGTTGTAGCGTCGACATTGCGCGCGCTCTGGTGACTGTACTCTCGAACTATTGCTTTGTCTGTGTGATTGTGTGTTGTATACATCTTCAAAAATTTGTTCTCCTGGCTAGACGAATTCACCGTGCTCTTTTTTTCTTTTTCCAGGGGTGTATTTCTTTGACGAAAGACGAGATGTGTCAAAGTTACCCCTACAACTATCAAGTTTCTTTCACGTAAAAATGTGACATATCTACCTTGTCAAAGCAATATGACGGTGTGATACTGGCGTAAGAAGAGGCCGGTGTCTGTAGCCAGGCGGCCAGTGAGCACGTGGGCCGGCCCCGCGTGGTACGGATCATAATGGCCAGCCAGGCGGGTCTTGCAGTGACACTCGGCCTCCAGCAGCTGCGCCTGCTGGCCTTGTCACCGAGAGCGCGGGTCTTCACCGCCAGGGGTCACGTGCACGGCCGCACTGCTAAGGTAGACGAGGCCGCCGCCCACGCCACTGGAGGGGACACATCGGCCGGGGCGCCGCAGGTGGCTTACCTGTTCCCAACAGCGGAACACAACTGCCACTGAACAAAACTGAAATTATACTCGCTAGCCGCGGTGGAGTAGCCGAGCGGTCTAAAGCGTCTCATTGCGGAGCGCGCGGTTGCTCGCCGTGGAGGTTCGAGTCCTCCCTGGGGCATGGTGTGTGTGTGTGTGTGTGTGTGTGTGTGTGTGTGTGTGTTTGTCCGTAGGTTAGTTTAGCTTGGTTTAAGTAGTTTGTAAGCTACGGACTGATGACCACGCAGTTTTGACCGGTAGATTTACAAACATTTGAACATTTATACTCGCTAAAATTTGTGACAGTAATGTACTCTCCTGCCCAATAAAATTAGGAAGATGGCGTGGTACAGAGGCGAAATTTAACCTTGCCGGCCGCGGTGGCCGAGGGGACTGAGGCGCTTCAGTCACGCTCCGCACGGCCACTACGGTCGGGGGTTCGAATCTCCCTCGGGCATGGGTTTTTGTGCCGTCCTTAGGATAAGCTAGTCGATAAGTAGTTTGTAAGTTTAGGGACTGATAACCCGGTAGTTAAGTCCAATAAGCTTAAACATTTGATTTAACCCACAAGAAGAACATGCTGTGATATGCAAATGATTAGCTTTTCAGGGCATCCACACAAGGTTGGCGCCGGAGGCGACACCTACAACGTGCTGACATCAGGACAGTTTCGAACCTTTTCCTCATACACAAGCAGCAGTTGACCGGCATTACTGAAACGTTGTAATGATACCTCCTGTAAGGAGGAGAAATGCTTACCATCACGTTTCCGACTTTGATAAAACTCGGATTGTAGCCTAACGCGAACGCGGTTTATCGTATCGCGATTTTGCTGCTAGCGTTGGTCGCAATCCAATTACTCTTAGCAGAATATGGAATCGGTGGGTTCAGGAGGGCAATCTACATGTACATCTACATCTACATGGGATACTCTGCAAATTACATTTAAGTGCCTGGCAGAGGGGTTCATCGAACCACCGATATACTATTTTATCTCCCATTCCATTCTCCAATAGCGCCCGGGAAGAAAGAACACATGAATCTCTCCGTTCGAGCTCTGATTTCTCGTATTTTGCAATATATTTTCGCATTCGGAGGAGAATGGTGACGATTGGAGATCACACCGCAGCGAAAAGTGCCGTTCTTGTAATGATTCCCATCCTAGATCCTGTAGTACTTGTTGTTCTGCTTCAGTCCCCAGACTGGTTTAAAATGTTCAAATGTTTGTTAAGCTTATGGGACTTAAATACGGGGCATCAGTCCCTAAACTTACAAACTACTTACGAACTATCTTATTCTAAGGACAGCACAAATATCCATGCCCGAGGGGGGATTCGAACCCCCGACCGTAGTGGCCGTGCAGCCCGTGACTGGAGTGCCTCAGTCTCCGCGGCCACCGTGGCCGGCCCTGGTTTGTTGCAGCTATCTTCATCTGAGAATACATTCGGCAATCTACATCCTTTTCAATCTGCTTACTATATTCGTCCCTCGGCCTTCCTCTACAATTTTTATCCCACACGCTTCCTTCTAATGCTAAGTTGACAGGGACTGATGACCTAGATGTTTAGTCCCCTCAAAAACCAACAACAGCTAAGTTGAAAATTCCTTGATGTCTCAGAATGTGCCCCATCAATCTATCCCTTCTCTTAGTCAAGATATGCCAGAAACTCCTTTTCTCCCCGATTCTGTTGAGCACCTCCTCATTAGTTGCGTGATCTACCCATCTAATTTTCATCATTCGTCTGTAGCACCACATTTCAAAAGCTTCTATCATCTTTTTATCTGAATTCCTAACCGCCCACGTTTCACTTCCATACAATGCTACACTCCATACAAATGCTTTCAGAAAGGAATTCCTAACATTTAAATTAATATCGGATGTTAACAAGTTTCGCTTCTTTAGAAACGCTTTCCTTCTCATCGCTATTCTGCATTTTATATCTTCTTTACTTCAGCCATCTTGGTACCCAAGTAACAAAATTCATCTTCTACTTTTATTGTCTAATTACTTAATCTAATTCCTTCAACATCGCCTCATTTTCTGACATTGCATTCCATTACCTTCGTTTTACTTTTTTTAATGTTTATCTTATATCTTCCTTTCAAGACACTGCCCATCCCATTCAATTGCTCTTCCAGATCTTTTGCGGTCTCTGACAGAATTACTATGTCATCGGCAAACCACAAGGTTTTTATTTCTCCACCCTGAACTTTAATGCCCTCTTCAAATTTCTCCTTCCATTCCTTCACTGCCTGCTCAATGTACATATTGAACAACATTGGGGAAAAGCTACAACCTTGTCTTACTCCCTTCCCAACCTCTGCGTCCCTTTCCTGCCCTTCGACTTTAATAATCGCTGTCTCATTTTTGTATAGGTGAGACGGGCTGCTCTTCTTCAGACTCTTTCGATGTCATCCGTCAAACCCACCTGATGAGGATCCCACACTGGGCAGCAATACCCCAAAAAAGAACGGAGAAGCGTAGTGTATGCAGTTTCTTTAGTATTTCCGTTGCATCTTTTAAGGATTCTACCAATAAAACGCAGTCTCTGGTTCACCTTGCCGACGATATTAACTACGTGTTCTTTCCAATTTAAGTCTGAAGTAATAGTAATTCCTAGATATTTTGTGGAGTTTACGGCCTTCACTTTTGATTGATTTATCCTGTTAACAAAATTTAACGGAATTCTTTTCGTACTCATGTGGACGACTTCACACTTCTCATTATTTAGAGTCAATTGCCAATTTTTACACTATACTGATATCTTATTCAGATCGTTCTGCAGCTGGTTTTGATCTACAGATGATTTTACTAGACGGTAAATGACGGCGTCATCTGCAAACAACCTAAGAGAGCTACTTAGATTTCCCGTAAATCGTTTATGTAAATAAGGAACAGCAGAGGACCAATAACACTACCCTGTGGAGCTCCCGATATCACCTCTGTTTTAGTTGATGCCTTATCATCGATTACTACGAACTGTGTCCTCCCTGACAGGAAATCCCTTATCCAGTCGCCAATTTGGGGCGATATACCATAACCATGCAATTTGATTAAAAGCCGTTTGTGATGTACGGTGTCAAAAGCCTACTGGAAATCAAGAAATTCGGAATCAATTTGCGAACCCTTGTCGGTAGCACCCATCACTTCGTGTGAGTAAATTGCTAGTTGTTTTTGGCATGAACAATATTTTCTAAATCCATGTTGACCTTTGGCCAATAGATCATTATGTTCGAGATAATTCATAATATTTGAATACAAGATATGTTCCTAAACTCTGCTGCAAATTGACGTCAATGAAGTAGGTCTGTAGTTTAGTGGGTTACTCCTACTGCCTTTCTAGAAGATAGTTGTACCCTGGGCAACTTTCGAATCTTTTGGTACAGATACTGACACACAATAGTCCAAATGATCAGATGTTTGTAAATCTATCAGACTCAACTGCTGGGTTATTAGTCCGTAGCTTACAAACTACTTAAACTAAGGTAAAGTAACCTAAGGACAACACAAACACCCATGCCCGTAGGGTGGACTCGAACCCCCGACGGCGAACGGCGGCGCGCACCGCAGCACGGCGCCCCAAGGCGCACGGCTAATCTGCCGCAGCCACACAATAGTCCGCGGAGGTGGCTGCCAGCGCAGGTAAACGGATGAGGCGGCCGCAACGGCAGGCTTGCCTCGGTCAGCCGGACGTGCAGGTGTAGCACTCAAAGGGACAGGGAAGGAAATCTGTCATCCCGATATTTGATAACAGCCAAAGCATTGAAAACCTAAAGCTGGATGACCGGGATTACTTAGGACTAGAACGGCGGAAGCGGTCAAAATATCCGCTTCCATACTTTTTTCCTTCATTGCCATTTCAGTTTATTTACTTTCCTAATAAAATCATATGACTCTTCCTAATTTTTTTCTCCTCTTTATGATGACGTATTAGAATTTAAAAAGTATTTATATTTTCTTTGATATTTCTGTCGATATACCTAGAACGGCGGATGGGGTCAATTTCACCCCAATGTAATTTCCTTCTGAATATATTGCAAAGTAGTTGCCTGTCATTGTTGCAACTTGGCACGTGTTCGTTCCAGTCTGACACAGTTTATATCGTGTCATTCTGGTGATAGTTTTTGTCCTCGAAACACGCTTTTGAACATGTATCATCAGCGTGGACTTTCTGATGAAGAAGTGTTACAGCTGTTAGAGAATTCCGAAGTTGAATCGGAAACGGACTTCGCTAATCAAGATGATTATTATGTGCCTGAAACAAGTGAATGAGGAGCGATTAGTGGAAGAGGATTCACGTGCTGATCTACATCAGTCATCACATCTTTCGTCACAGAAGGCACAGTTTGCAGCGTCTACAAAGATGGTTGCTAGGGATGGAACCGTGTGAGAGACGACCAACTTTTCATCTTCTGGAAGGAGGTCGGCTGTGAAGGAGAAAGGAGGACCCACTGCTTATGCTTGTCAACGAATAGACGACTCTGTCACCAGTGCCTAACATCTTATTTTTGACGAAACAATGCTACGTCACATGAAGAAATACACAGAGTCAAATGCACGAAAAGTACTATAAAACAATAACTGGACTGTTTCGCTTGAGGAACTGGAGAAACTGATAGCCATCATGTATGCTCTGGGCGTTATTTGTAAAAAAGGTATGTCTGTGAATGATATCTGGTCCCACTTGAGTGCCTACTTTTAACAATGACATTAGGCCGAGAGACAGATTTCAGGTACTTCTCAAATTCCTCCGTTTCGATGAAAAATCAACCCGAGTTGAACGCCTGGCAGCCAACAAATTCGCTCTTGTATCTGAAATTTGGGGAAAGTTCATTGAATACAGTGTTCCTGCTTAGCGTCCTGGAGAAAATACAGCCACAGATGAGCAACTATTACCAAGCAAAACAAGATGCAGGTTCACTCAGTTCATGTCCAACAAACCAGACAAATATGGCCTCAAATTCTGGTTGGCTGTCGATGTGACGACAAAGTATATATGTAATGCTTTTCCATATCTCGGCAAAGAGGATATGCATAGAGAGAAGCACCCACATGGAGAGTACGTCGTTCTGCGTCTCATGGAGCCATTTGTAAATCAAGAAACAAATGTGACGACAGACAGCTTCTTTACATCTCTTCAACTTGCTCAGAAACTCAAAGAGAAGAAAACATTAGTTGGTACAATGAACAAGATCCGTCGTGAAATCCCTGATGCAGTAAGAAAGTCCAATGCTGAAAAACACTTCACCAGCATCCTGCACCATAGCGGCAAACCAGAATGTACCATGACTGTATACCAAGGAAAGAAGAATAAAAACGTCATTCTTCTGAGTACATTACATTCTGAAATAGCAATAAGCAAGGAAGGAAAGAAGAACCCTTAAACAGTAACATTCTACAATGCAACAAAGTATGCGGTGGACGTGGTAGATCAAATGACCCGTAAATATACTACAAAGGTTGCATGTAGGAGATGCCCAATACACGCCTTTTACAACATCTTGTACATGGTAGCAATAAATGCATGGGTCATTTACAACATAGTAACAAACAAGAAAATGGAAAGGAATAAGTTCATACTTCAGCTGGCTAATGAACTCAAGGGAATGAAAGAGCAAGAACATCAGGCAAAGGAAGAGAATACTGGACCGAAATCAACTACAAAGCCGAGGAAGTGCCAAATCAGCCTCTGCAAAGGCAACGAGACCAGCGAAAACTGTGTAAAGTGCCACAAAGCCGTGTGCGGAAAATGTGCGCGTAAAACAGAAATAATATGTGCTAAGTGCGTCTAGCAGATTCCAGTAACTTGAGAGAAAAGTAATACAAAGGTGTGTGTAGACCACGTAAGAGAGTAATATGGACCAAGTATACTAAATGTGTCTTCAAATTTATACAAATAGGAAACTTGTTAGCAGTAGCAGCAATAAATTTGTAAGATATTTTGCTGTTGAAATAAATAATTATTCATTATTATTAATTATGGTGTTTACTAATTATTGTCCCTGCTAGAGAAAAGGTGGGGATTAACAAAAAAACATTTAAGTCTAATATGAAAATATTTTATGTGAGAGTCAAAATGAGCCGGCCGCGGTGGCCGAGGTGACTGAGGCGCTCCAGTCGCGGTCAGCACGGCCACTACGGTCGGGGGTTCGAATCCCCCCTCGGGCATGGATATTTGTGCCGTCCTAGTTCGTAAGTAGTTCATAAGTAGTTTGTAAGTTTAGGGACTGATGACCCCGTAGTTAAGTCCCATAAGCTTAACAAACATTTGAACATTTGAACATTTAGTCAAAATGACCCCTTTCCTCCGTTTTAGGAATGTCAGAAACTCCGCCGTTCTAGTGTTAGCGCTTTGCAAGTATCCAACGACAAAAGGCAAATATGAAAAGTTCAGTGTAAAGTACGACTTCACAATCAACTCTCTACTACTGAAATTTGATGAATACGTCCCTGACAACCAATGTACTTACATACTAACTGCATTGGCCACACAAATCGCAGTCGGTCTTTGACTTCATCAATCAGCATCCTTGGTCCCTGTAAACATTTTCAGACTGTCTCGGCGTCCTCATATCCCCTATGGTCTGGTCAATCCATCGCAATAGTGGTCTTCCCCTTGGTCTTTTGCCTCCGGTATCATCTTAAACTACTTCCTTCTCGACGCATTATCTGTCCATACCACTTCAGTCTTCTTTCTTTGATCGTTGCCACGATGTCCATCGACTTGAATAATTCCTGCAATTCACGGTTCTTCACAGTTCTCCATTTATCTCCATCCTTCACTCGCCCAAAAATCTGAGGATCGCATTCTGAAATGTCAGTAGTTTTCTTTCCCTCTTTTCAAGTATCTTGTACATGTTAGTCTTTGAGGATCTCGACAGTAGCCGGGACTTTAGTAGCTTTCGCAGGATAAACCTTGTCCTATTTCCAGCCTGTATTCGTGCAGTAAGTTCCTGGTCTATCTCGTTCCTTTCACTGAGTATTGCCCCAAGGTACTTAAACTCTTTTACCCTTTCATAAGCTTAGTCATCCACATTTAGAGGTCTGTCATAGTTTTCTCTGCTAACAGCGCGGTACGCAGTATGCCCGCTTGGTGTAAGGCGTCATTCTGCGGACTGGGCGGACTTTCCCGCCGAAGGTTCGAGTCCTCACGCGGGCATGGATAGGTGTATTTGTAAGTTTGTTTAAGTAGTTTGTAAGTCTAGGGTGTAATGATCATAGTAGTTTGGTCCAATAGATTTACAAATATTAAAAACAGTACTCAGCGGGAAGAAACAACATCAGAACCTCTCCAAATATTTGTAAAGTTATGGCACCTAGCTGCAATGGTCATCGGTCTCTGAACTTCCAAACTACTTAAACTAACTTATCCTAAGAACAATACTTACGCTCATGCCCGAGGTAGGACTGGAACCTCCGACGTGGAACGGCCTTACTCACCGTAGCAAGGCCTTCTCCGTTCGAGCAGTGATCTCTCTTGATTCCATGATCATTTCTTTCTATGTTGGTGGCAGACAAAAATATATTTTCGCATTCGGAGGAGAAAGTCGCAACGAGAAACCCCGTAATTGTAGTAATTCCCATTCGACCTCATCACTTTTGTCACACCGTCTCCCCTTTATTGTGATAACACAAAACGAGTTGTCATTCTTTGTACTCTGCTGATGTCGTCTGTCAATACAACACAGGACTACTTGAAAATACGATGGACAAGTATAGTGCATACAGTATCTTTAGTAGCTCCGTTACTTCTTCGAAGCTTTTTGCCAATAAAACACAGTCTTTGGCTCGCCTTCCTCACAACTTTTGGTACGTGTTCGTTCCAATTTCAGTCGGTCCTAACTCCTAGATATGTAGGCTAATTGAATTTACGGTCTTCACATTTGTATGATTTATCTCATAAACAAAATTCATCACATTCCTTTTAGTACTCATGCCGACAACGTCGCACTTTTTAATAGCTCTATCAGTCAGTACCAAGTTGAATAATTTCTTGCTTACGAACCAGAGTTGGACGTATGCGTTCTCGACTTGCTCAGTTTGTGGAGCTCTTTCCCTCTAAAGAAACGTTCAGCATACCCAGAAGTATTAATGATTTGTTTGTCTGTAGATTTACTTCAAACTGCCAATGTTAGACCCATTTCAATAATTATTTCGTGGTACATATCTCTTTAGGATTTCTGGTCAGATGAGTATAGGATTATAAATACAAAATCAATTGGGGGTATCACAGGAGTAGGACTGATAATGAATAAGAAAATAGGAATGAGGGTAAACTACTATGACCAGCACAGTGATCGCATTATCGTTGTCAAGATAGATACGAAGCCAACACCGACAACAGTAGTACAGGTTTATATGCCAACTAGCTCTGCCGATGATGAGGAAATCGAAGAAATATATGAGGAGCTAAAGGGAATTATTCAGACAATTAAGAGAGAGGAAAACTTAATTGTTATGGGAGACTGGAATTCGGTAGTAGGGCAAGGAAGGGAAGGGAAGATAGTAGGTGAATATGGTCTGGGCAAAAGGAATGAAAGAGGAAGCCGCCTGGTAGAATTTTGCACGGAACATGATTTAATCGTAACAAACACGTGGTTTAAGAATCACAAAAGAAGGTTGTATACGTGGAAGAGACCAGGAGACACCAGAAGGTATCAGATAGATTTTATAATGGTAAAACGTAGATTTCGGAACCAGGTTTTAAAGTGTAGGACATACCCAGGGGCAGATATAGACTCTGACCATAACTTGTTGGTTACGAACTGTACGCTGAAACTGAAGAAACTACAAAAAAGGTAGGAAAATAAGGAGATGGGACCTGGATAAATTGAAGGAACCTGAAATCTTAGGAGTTTCAGGGGGAGCTTTAGGCAACAATTGACAGAAACAGGGGAAAATAAAACAGTAGAGGAGGAATGGGTAAAATTGAGAGATGAAATAGTGAAAGCAGCAGAGGACAAAATAGGTAGGAAGGCAAGACCTACAAAAAATCTGTCGATATCACAGGAGATACTAAATTTAATCGATGAAAGGAGAAAATATAAAAATGCAGTAAATGAAACAGGCAAAATGGAGTACAGACGACTAAGAAATGAGATTGACAGGAAGTGCAAAATGGCTAAGCAGGAGTGGCTAGAAGGCAAATGCAAGGATGTAGAAGAATGTATGGATAGGGGAAAAATAGATACAGCCTTCAGGAAAATAAAAGAAACATTTGGAGATAAGAAAAACAGCTCGATGAATATCAAGGACACTGATGGAAAAACAGTTCTCAGCAAAGAAGGGAAAGCTGAAAGGTGGAAAGAGTATATAGAGGGGCTCTACAAAGGAAATGAACTTCGAGACAATATTGTAGGAAGGGAAGAGGATGTAGATGAAGATGAAATAGGAGATACTGTACTGAGAGAAGAATTTGACAGAGCCCTGAAAGACCTAAGTCGAAACAAGGCCCCTGGAGTAGATGATATTCCCTCAGAGTTACTGAAGTCTCTGGTAGAACCAGCCATGACAAAATTGTTTCACCTGATGTATGAGACAGGTGAAGTACCATCAGACTTTAAGAAAAATGTAGTAATCCCCATTCCAAAGAAAGCAGGTGCAGACAGGTGTGAAAACTACAGAACCATCAGTTTAATAAGTCATGGTTGCAAAATATTAACACGAATTATATACAGAAGGATGGAAAAGCTGGTAGAAGCCGACCTCGGGGAAGATCAGTTTGGGTTCAGGAGAAATATAGGAACAAGGGAGGCAATACTCACTTTACGGCTTATCCTAGAAGATAGATTAAGAAAAGGCAAACCTACATTTCTAGCTTATGTAGATTTGGAGAAGGCTTTTGACAATGTTGATTGGAATAAACTCTTTCAAGTTCTGAAGCAAGCAGGAGTAAAATATAGGGAACGTAAGGTTTTTTACAACTTGTACAAAAACCAGACAGCGGTTGTCAGAGTTGAAGGGCATGAAAGGGATGCAGTGGTTGGAAAGGGAGTAAGACAGGGTTGTAGCCTTTCCCCAATGTTGTTCAATTTGTACATTGAGTAAGCTACAAAGGAAAGGAAGGAGAAATTTGGAGAAGGAATTAAAGTTCAGGGTGCATATAAGATGAACATTAACAAGAGCAAAACTAGGGTAATGGAGTGCAGTCTAAGAAAATCGGGTGATGCTGAAGGAATTAGATTGGGTAACGAAGCAATAAAGGAGGTAGATGAGTTTTGTTACTTGGGCAGTAAAATAAGAAATGATGGTCGCAGTACAGAGGGTATAAAATGCAGAATGGGAATGGGTAGAAAAGCGTTCTTGAAAAAGATAAATTTGTTAACATCGAATATTGATTTAAGCCTAAGTAAGTTCTTTCTGAAGGCATTTGAATGGAGTGTTGCCTTGTATGGGAGTGAGACATGGATGATAAACAATGCGGACAGGAAGAGGATTGAGGCTTTTGAAATATGGTGCTACAGAAGAATGCTGAAGATTTGGTGGGTGGATCGCGTAACTAATGAGGAGGTACTGAACAGAATTGGGGAGAAAAGAAATCTCTGGCATACCTTGACTAAAAGAAGGGATAGATTGGTAGGACACATTCTTAGACATCAAGGAATTGTGAATTTAGCGTTGGAGGGAAGTGTGTGGGGTAAAAACCGCAGAGGAAGACCAAGAGATGGATACAGTAAGCAGATTCAGACAGATGTAGGTTGCCGTTCTTATGTGGAGATGAAGAGGCTTGCTCAGGATAGGGTATTGTGGAGAGCTGCATCAAACCAGTCTCCGGACTGAAGACCACAACAACATCTTTTTAGTGTAATTTATTAGTCTGACTGAAAACCTGCAGTCACTCAGGTGCTTACTTGTTCTAGTTCTCTTTTCATTGGCTATTCCGCTTCTGTTTCCTTTGCCTCTGTCCATCTCCTGCTCTCCTCTCTTCCTCCTCTCTCTCTTTCTCTCTCCTTATCTCTCTGTCTGTTCATCTCCCCATGTCTCCTCCCTCTGTCCATCTCCACCTTCCCCATCCTCTGGCAGACACCTCGTCGTCTCTCTGTCGAACTCCTGCACCTCTTAAGTCAATTGGATCTACCATCTGTAATGATGATCAGTGGTGTGGTGTTTCAGTTTATTGAAAGGTTCTCTTCACAATGCACCATATGAAAAATTTGGGCGAGGGTGATGTTTTGAAGGTTAAGTGTGCCAAATTTCTTCGAAATCGGAGGTAAACTACGCTCCAACAAGTACCATACGAAATTTTACTTAAATAATAAATTTCCTCTAGTTTGAAGGTAGAGTGCACAAAGGTTTATTGCAATCGAATGAATGGTTCTGTAATGCATAAAATACTAACAAATTATGACGCAGCAGTTTCTTCACGCCTATCAGTGTTTATAACGTCATATCTCCTAAAAAACAAGTCCACAATGCAGTAATGTTATACGGACATTCATTGGCATAAAAGTATACTATCTGCAGAGTATATGGCGAATACACTTAGTAGCAAAGAAGTAATTTTAATGTCATACAATTATGCGGCAGTTTTTCACGCGTTGATGTTGTCATATATGCACAAATATGTATTGTACAGTGATGCAATTATGCCTATAACAATAGCGAAAGTGCGAGCAATATGTTGGCAAAGTTTCATTGCATTTGGATGGAGTGGAAGGCAGCATAATAACTACGGACAAAGAAAGAAACACAAATTGTTATCTGTTGGATTTTGTTGGTCACATATTTAATCGAGGTAACAACGTCGTCTGCACTTTACTATTACGGTCTCTCGGACAGGTTGAGACTCAGTTTACGACTTTGGTGCAATAACGTCCACTCGTCCAATTTCATTAGCCAGCTCGTCCTACTCCTTTACATTCTATTAGCTGAAATGGCGGCGTTGTCCGTATTTATTTATTTATTTATTCCTGCCATTTTTCAGGTATATATTCATTTGTACAAGGGCTGTATGTCTGTAACATATCTTAGGAATACAATCAGTAGTAAAGAAGTAATAGATTAAAACTTAGTGCGTGATGGGTCGGTTTTCCATGAAGGTTACTGTTTATATGATCATATCTCGTAAACTACGTATTGTATTGCTATGCAATGCGTGTATACTGCCTGTAAAATTTCCTGCAGCTACAATTTGTAGTATAAAAATTATAAATTGTAATGTCATATCGAATGCCGTAGTTTTACTCCATAAACAGCGGAAAAGAAGTAATCGAGAAACTTTTTTCCTTTCATCATTTTGCTATGGTTGTCAGCGAAAAATTTTTTAAAAATGGTTTGAAAATATGTATAAAGTTACATGCAAGTCGCTAAGTACTGTCATTCTCATACAGTGTATTTATAAAGTCTCGCCGCATTATGTAACATTTTTTGCGATTCCTATTGTTTATGACGTCATATCTTCTGAACCATGTGTCGTATCTGATTCTTAATCCTGCAGCAATTGTTACCTCACGGTAAGAAATGTGTGTACCAAATTTGGTTGATATCGGTCCAGTGGTTTAGGAGAAAATGAGCAGCATTGTCGCTAAATGCAGCAGTTATTCGCGTATCTCATTGTTTATGACGTCATATCTCGTGAACTACGTATCGTACGTGATTGTTACACTTACGGCGACCGTCCTCATGGGTTGAAGCTTACGTGTACAAAATTTCATAAAGATTGGAACAAAACTATAGGTTTGTATGCAACACGTACAAACATACGGACACTCTGCTTTATGTATATATATCAGACTAGCTGAAAACCCGACGCTGCCCGGGTATTTATTTATTTATTCCTGCCATTATTCATGTATTTTTTCATTTGTATAAGGTCTGTATATCTGTAAAATCTCTTGGGAATACAATTAGTAGTAAAGAAGTAATAGATTAAACCGTGGTGCGTGAAGGGGCGGTTTTCCATAAACGTTACTGTTTATGTGCTCATATCTCATGAACTACGTGTCATATTGTGATACTGTTTAGAAGTTACATTCAACTATGTATGTGTATACTGTCTGTAAAATTTCCTGTCGCTACAATTTGTAGTGTTCAAATTATAAATTCTAACGTCATACCGAGAGTCGTAGTTTTACTCCATAAACAGCGGAAAAGTAGTAAGCGAGAAACGTTTTTCCTTTCATCATTTTACTATGGTTGCCAGCGAGAAAAACTTTAATAAAGGTTTGAAATTACGTTTAAAGCTTGTTGCAAATCGCTAAGTACTGTCATTCTCATACAATGTATATCGAAAGTCTCGCCGCATTATATGGTATTTTTTGCGATTTCTATTGGTTGTGACGTAATATCTTTTGAACCATGAGCCGTATTTGATTCTTAACCATGCAGCAATTTTTACCTTACGATAAGGAACGTGTGTACCATATTTGGTTGAAATCGGTCGAATGGTTTAGGAGAAAATGAGCAGCATTGTCACTTATGGCAGCAGTTTTCCGCGTATCTCATTGTTTATGACGTCATGTGTCGTGAACTATATATCGTATGTGATTCTTACACTTACGGCAACCGTCCTCGTGGATTGAAGCTTACGCGTAGAAACTTTCATAAAGATTGGAACAAAACTGTAGATTTGTATCCAACACGAACAAACATACGGACACTCTGCTTTATATATTAGATACGTGACCGTACCGAGAAAGTGACAGGCAACCAGAAGGGCAACACTTATATTGGGACTGAGTCAAGTATAAGAGGAAAGTACTTTCCGAAACGCAACTTCCTCCTGCGCGACTGAATAATGTGATGAAGGCCGGAGAACGTGATGAATACAAAGTAGGGGAGAGGTTGCACGGTCTCTGAAGAAAAGCACCGACCTCGTTTGTCATAAAAGTGGACGCGGAGCGCCTTTAGAGAGTTTAATGCGGCGGAGGCGAGCTCACATTAGTTCTGGGAAGCGGCCCTTTTTAAAGTCCTCCCTGGAAGGGATTCGGCAGATGCCAGGAGTGGCGGGATTCCCGGTTCACATCCTGGTGTCGGCGCGGGCCTTGTCTGGGGCCGTTGCCCCCTCCCCCCCCCCCCTCCTACCAGACGCTGCTATCTTTACGCCGCATCGGCCGCAACAATCGGAACGCGGAGCACAATGGCGGCGCAGACAGCCGCTCACTTTCATATCGGGCCGGCCGCATCTCGCGCCGACACTACAGGACAGGTCCCGCTCTCATTAGGGAATCCCTCCATCCAAATGGCTACCGCGGAACCAGAGAAGAAGGGGAAACTGGACTACCATTCTCCTCCGAGGCGACGTCCCCCCAAACGGATGCCGTGTAAACGCACGCGCACCATTGTCTTACCTGATGGCTTATCCCTGCTGGTGTCGTTATTGTCTACATCTACATGGGATACTCTGCAAATCACATTTAAGTGCCTGGCTGAGGGTTCATCGAACCACCATTATACTATTTATCTCCCATTCCATTCTCGAATAGCGCGCGGGAAGAAAGAAGACCTGAAGCTCTCCGTTCGAGCTCTGATTTCTCGTATTTTATTCTAATGGTCATTTCTACCTATGTAAGTGGGAGTCATCAATACATCTTCGAATTCGGAGGAGAATGTTGGCGTTTGGAGTTTCGTAAGTAGCCCACGCCGCAGCGATAAGCGCCGTTGTTGTAATGATTCCCATCCCAGTTCCAGTATCATTTCCGTAACGTTGTCTCCCCTGTATCGTGACAATACGAAACGAACTGCCCTTCTCTGGACTCTTTCGATGTCCTCCGTCAGACCCACCTGATAAGGATCCATCACTGGGCAGCAATACCCCAAAAATGGACGGACAAGCGTAGTGTATGCAGTTTCTTTTGTAGTTCCGTTGCATCTTTCAAGGGTTCTACCAAAAGAACGCAGTCTCTGGTTCGCCTTTCCCACGACATTATCTACGTGTTCTTTCCAGTTTAAGTCTGAAGTAATAGTAATTCATAGGTATTTTGTGGAGTTCACGGCCTTCACTTTTGATTGATTTATCTTGTACACCACGTTTAACAGATTTCTTTTCGTACTCATGTCGACGACTTCACACCTCTCATAATTTACAGTCAATTGCCAATTTTTACACCATACTGATATCTTATTCAGATCGTTCTGCAATTGGTTTTGATCTTCAGATGATTTTACTAGACAGTAAATGGCAGCTTCATCTGCAAACAACCTAAGAGAGCTACTTAGATTTTCCCCTAAATCGTTTACGCAAATAAGGAACAGCAGAGGACCAATAACACTACCCTGTGGAACGCCCGATATTCAAATGTTCAAATGTTTGTTAAGCTTATGGGACTTAACTACGGGGTCATCAGTCCCTAAACTTACAAACTACTTACGAACTAGGACGGCACAAATATCCATGCCCGAGGGGGGATTCGAACCCCTGACCGTAGTGACCGTGCAGACCGTGACTGGAGCGCCTCAATCCCCTCGCCCACCGCGGCCGGCGAACGCCCGATATCACCTCCGTTTTAGTTTCCAGGTCCACTACTGGTTTGGCAAGCACACAGATCTTCATCCATACTCGGCAAGCCTCATCAATAGTCTTGTGTAGTTCGCGAACGAACTAGTTCGCAACAGCGCACCCATAGGCCAACTTCGCGAACTAGTTCGCAGATCTCTCGCCTCTTAGTTCGTCCGCTCCTTTCCGAAGACTGGCGGGGAACAGCGAGAGGACGCGAGAGCGCGCAGA
Source organism: Locusta migratoria (assembly GCA_026315105.1). NCBI lineage: Eukaryota > Metazoa > Arthropoda > Insecta > Orthoptera > Acrididae > Locusta > Locusta migratoria. Next base: position 662,471,809 of record CM048746.1, read on the forward strand.
ATCGCGTGATTCCCTTCTGCCAGTTACCTTCATTTCTAGCTGAGATGTAGCTCAGATATAGTTTCATAGTTCACTGCCACTACAAATTTATTTTAAAAATAAAGTACTACGAGTACTCTGTATGCAAAGTAGTTGAATACCACTGTATCACCCATTCGTGTAAATAACTGGTTTATTTGTCTAAGTATTTGATGTTAAATTGCCCAAAAATGTGGGTAATAGCACACGCTTTGGCAACACTGATTCATTATATAAAAAAGTTGTCATAAAAAAGGGCTCTTTTAGTAGCGGTAGCAAAAGCCAAAAAGAGCGGACGAACTAGGAGCAGCGGGCGAACTAGGAGCAGCGGGCGAACTAGGAGCAGCAGGCGAACTAGGTGCAGCAGGCGAACTAGGAGCAGCGGGCGATTACACCAAACGTATCTCGTTTCATAGTTCGTTGGATTCTTTTCCGATGACTGACGGGCAATAGCGAGAGGGCGCGTAGCAGTATTATAAATCACGTGTTTGCCTTCTGCTGATGAATCATTTCGAGGTGAGCGTCTGCCTGCTAGATTACATACTTCATAGCTACAAAATTTGAAGTATTCTGCACTGTGCAATATCTGACTAATAAATTCCATAATGCCAAGATATAAGGGTAACTCTAAACTTAAACGCGAGAAATTATCCACAGATTGTTTCTTTTGGTTTGCGTGTTATCGTTAGCGGCTCAAGCAGCAAGCGCATGAAGCAGCTAGGTGGGGGAACTTCTCCCTCCACCTGCACGCGCAGACCACGCCGCTCAGTCGTCACTGCGAGCGGACGAACTAAAAGAGCGAACTAGTTCGCGGCAGAGCCGCGATCTAAAGTGAGCGCTCCCGATCGCGAACTATTATGCGCAAGTCTACACATCAAGGCGTGTGGCGGAGGTTACTTTGCGCACCAGTGCCGCTTCCTCCCATTCCAGTCACGTATGGTTCTCAGGACGAATGATTGCCCCAAATATATCTGAATTGTATCCTTGCGGTCGCTTTGCGAGATACATTTGCATCTACATAAATACTCTGCAAAACCTATTATACAGCGTGGAAGAAGTTTCATCGAACCGGTTTTATGACATTTCTCTGCCGTTCCAGTGTTTTTATATTTTATAATTTTTTAAAATTATTTTAGGGGACTAAACAGCTACATCATTAGTCCTCTGCCGTTCCATTCTCTAATGGCGCGCTAGGAAAAGAAATACCTGAAACTTTCAGTTTTCTATTTTATTTCTGTTATTCTGTTGTTGTTGTGGTCTTCAGTCCGGAGACTGGTTTGATGCAGCTCTCCACCCTACTCTATCCTGAGCAAGCCTCTTCATCTCCACATAAGAACGACAACCTACATCTGTCTGAATCTGCTTACTGTATCCATCTCTTGGTCTTCCCCTGCGATTTTTTCCCCACACACTTCCCTCCAACGCTAAATTCACAATTCCTTGATGTCTAAGAATGTGTCCTACCAATCTATCCCTTCTTTTAGTCAAGGTATGCCAGAAATTCCTTTTCTCCCCAATTCTGTTCAGTACCTCCTCATTAGATACGCGATCCACCCACCTAATCTTCAGCATTCTTCTGTAGCACCAAATTTCAAAAGCTTCAACCCTCTTCCTGTCCGCACTGTTTATCGTCCATGTCTCACTCCCATACAAGGCAACACTCCATACAAATGCCTTCAGAAAGGACTTCCTTAGGTTTAAATCAATATTCGATGTTAACAAATTTCTCTTTTTCAAGAACGCTTTCCTACCCATTGCCATTCTGCTTTTTATATCCTCTGTACTGCGACCATCATTTGTTATTTTACTGCCCAAGTAACATAACTCATCTACCTCCTTTATTGCTTCGTTTCCCAATCTAATTCCTTCAGCATCACCTGATTTTCTTACACTGCACTCCATTACCCTAGTTTTGCTCTTGTTAATGTTCATCTTATATGCACCTTTCAGCACACTGTCCATTCCGTTCAATTGCTCTTCCAGGTCCTTTGCTGTATCTGACAGAATTACTATGTCGTCGGCAAAACGCAATGTTTTTAATTCTTCACCCTGAACTTTAATTCCTTCTCCAAATTTCTCCTTGCTTTCCTTTATAGCTTGCTCAATGTACAAATTGAACAACAATGGAGAAAGACTACAACCCTGTCTTACTCCCTTTCCAACCACTGCATCCCTTTCATGCCCTTCAACTCTGACAACCGCTGTCTGGTTTTTGTACAAGTTGTAAATAACCTTACGTTCCCTATATTTTACTCCTGCTTGCTTCAGAACTTGAAAGAGTTTATTCCAATCAACATTGTCAAAAGCCTTCTCCAAATCTACAAAAGCTAGAAATGTAGGTTTGCCTTTTCTTAATCTATCTTCTAGGATAAGCCGTAAAGTGAGTATTGCCTCCCGTGTTCCTACCTTTCTCCTGAACCCAAACTGATCTTCCCCGAGGTCGGCTTCTACCAGATTTTCCATCCTTCTGTATATAATTCGCGTTAATATTTTGCAGCCATGACTTATTAAACTGATGGTTCTGTAGTTTTCACACCTGTCTGCACCTGCTTTCTTAGGGATGGGAATTATAACATTTTTCTTAAAGTCTGAGGGTACTTCACCTGTCTCATACATCTTACACACCAGGTGAAACAATTTTGTCATGGCTGGTTCTCCCAGAGACTTCAGTAACTCTGAGGGAATATCATCTACTCCAGGGGCCTTGTTTCGACTTAGGTCTTTCAGGGCTCTGTCAAATTCTTCTCTCAGTACAGTATCTCCTATTTCATCTTCACCTACATCCTCTTCCCTTCCTACAATATTGTCTCGAAGTTCATTTCCTTTGTAGAGTCCCTCTATATACTCTTTCCACCTTTCAGCTTTCCCTTCTTTGCTGAGAACTGGTTTTCCATCAGTGTCCTTGATATTCATAGAGCTGTTTTTCTTATCTCCAAATGTTTCTTTTATTTTCCTGTAGGCTGTATCTATTTTTCCCCTATTTATACATTCTTCTACATCCTTGCATTTGCCTTCTAGCCACTCCTGCTTAGCCATTTTACACTTCCTGTCAATCTCATTTCTTAGTCGTCTGTACTCTATTTTGCCTGTTTCGTTTACTGCATTTTTATATTTTCTCCTTTCATCGATTAAATTTAGTATCTCCTGTGATATCCAAGGATTTTTTGTAGGTCTTTCCTTCCTACCTACTTTGTCCTCTGCTACCTTCACTATTTCATCTCTCAATTTTACCCATTCCTCCTCTACTGTTTTATTTTCCCCCGTTTCTGTCAATTGTTGCCTAAAGCTCCCTCTGAAATTCTTAAGAACCTCAGGTTCCTTCAATTTATCCAGGTCCCATCTCCTTATTTTCCTACCTTTTTGTAGTTTCTTCAGTTTCAGCCTACAGCTCATAACCAACAAGTTATGGTCAGAGTCTATATCTGCCCCTGGGTACGTCTTACACTGTAGAACCTGATTCCGAAATCTATGTCTTACCATTATAAAATCTATCTGGTATCTTCCGGTGTCTCCTGGTCTCTTCCACGTATACAATCTTCTTTTGTGATTCTTGAACCAGGTGTTTGTTATAACTAAATTATGTTCTGTGCAAAATTCTACCAGGCGGCTTCCTCTTTCATTCCTTTTGCCCAGACCATATTCACCTACTATCTTCCCTTCCCTTCCTTGTCCTACTACCGAATTCCAGTCTCCCATTACAATTAAGTTTTCCTCTCCCCTAATTGTCTGAATAATTTCCTTTAGCTCCTCATATATTTCTTCGATTTCCTCATCATCGGCAGAGCTAGTTGGCATATAAACCTGTACTACTGTTGTCGGTGTTGGCTTCGTATCTATCTTGACAATGATAATGCGATCACTGTGCTGGTCATAGTAGTTTACCCGCATTCCTATTTTCTTATTCATTATCAATCCTACTCCTGTGATATCCCCAATTGATTTTGTATTTATAATCCTGTACTCACCTGACCAGAAATCCTGTTCATCCTGCCACCGAACTTCACTAATCCCCACTATATCTAACTTCAACCTATCCATTTCCCTTTTTAAATTTTCTAATTTTCCTACTCGATTAAGGGATCTAACATTCCACGCTCCGACCCGTAGAATGCCAGTATTGTCTTTCCTGATGATCACATCCTCCTGAGTAGTCCCCGCCCGGAGATCCGAATGGGGGACTATTTTACCTCCGGAATATTTTACCCGAGAGGATGCCATCATCATATGTTCATACAGTAGAGCTGCATGTCCTCGGGAAGGGTAACGGCTGTAGTTTCCCCTTGCTTTCAGCCGTTCGCAGTACCTGTGTGGCAAGGCCACATTAGCTGATGTTACAAGGCCAGCTCAGTCAATCATCCAGACTGTTGCCCCTGTAACTACTGAAAAGGCTGCTGCCCCTCTTCAGGAACCACACGTTTGTCTGGCCTCTCCACAGATACCCCTCCGCTGTGGTTGCACCTACGGTACGGCTATCTGTATCGTTGAGGCACGCAAGCCACCCCACCTCGGCAATGTCTGTGGTTCATGGGGGTGGTCTGTTATTCTATTAACACGATTATATCTGCCTATGTGGGTGGGTGTTAACAAAATATGTTCGCATTCGGAAGAGAAAGCTGGAGACAGAAATTTCGCAGATAAATCTCGCCCCTTTTCTTTAATGATTTCCACCCCAAATCTTGCATCATTTTTGTGACACATTCTGTCTCCTATACCGCGATAATACAAAACGAGATGCCCTTCTATTAACTTTCTCTATATCACCCGCCAGTCCCACATGATGGGGATCTCACAATGGGCAGTAATAACCCAAAACAACACGCACCTGCCCTTTAGTAGAACTGTTTCATCTTCAAAGTGTAGGGCCAGCAAAAGGTAGCCTTTGGTTCACCTTCCCCACAGAATGTTCTGCGTTCTTTCCATTAAGTTTTTCTTAATTGTTATTCTCAGGTATTGCGTTGAATTTATAGCCAGTGCATGGGACGTACTTATCGTTTAAATGAAGTATTTATTTTAGTTGGTCACATGGATTATTTCACACATATTATTATTTAGGGTCAACTGCCAATTTCTGCACCATACATATATCTTACCGAAATCATTTTTCAGATGCTTTTGATCTTAATTATATCCATAATGGATGTGAGGTCGTGGTTGTATTACTTAATTATTTTCTCAACAAGTAGGCTCAACCACAGATATCGTGTAAAAACAGTAAAATATGACGCGTTTCAAGGGTCAAGACCTCATCATAAGAATCTGTACAAGAATCTTAAACATGAAACCATATTTTTGTGGTTGAGGCTACTTCTTCACAAAATAATTATGATTTCGATCTTCTGGTGACTTCACTAACCGATAAACGACAGCATCATCCGCGAACAATCTAAGAGAGTAACGCAGATTGTCTCCTAAATCTTTTATAAAGAACAGTACGGATCCTATAACATTCCCCTGGGGAACGCCAGATATCACTTCTGTTTTAGTTGTTGAATTTTCCGTCAAAAAATCTTCGAATGTTTGTACAGCTTATGGGACTTAACTACGGGGTCATCAGTCCCTAAACAAACTACTTATGAACTACTTACGAACTAGGACGGCACAAATAACCATGCCCGAGGGGGATTCGAACCCCCGACCGTAGTGGCCGTGCAGACTGTTACTGAAGCGCCTCAGTCCCCGCGGCCGGCGACTTTCCGCCAATTACTACTTACTATGATCTCTATAACCAAAAATCGTGAATCCAGTCGAACAACTATGCCGGTATTCCATAAGCACGCAATTTGATTAGAAGTTGTTTGTGAGCAATAGTGTCAAAACCCTTATACAAATCTAGAAATATGGCATCGGTTTGAGATCCCTCTTAGGTAGCACTCTTCATATCACGTGAGTCAACAACTAGCTGTGTTTCAGATTCTGAATCCGTGTTAACTATGGGTTAACAGGTCGTTCCCTTCGACGTGGTTCATAATATTTGCGGACACTATGTGTTCTAAAATGCAGCTGCAAACCGACGTCAGTGATATAGGCATCTAATTTTGTGTCTCGCTCCTATTGCCTTTCTTGAATATTGGAGTGACAGTACAACTTTCCAGTCTTTCGATACGGATCTTTCACAGATCGAGTGGTTGTATATGATAACTAGGTATGGGGCTATTGCATCAGCATATTCTGAAAGGAACCAAGTTTGTGGACATTCGGGGCCGGTAGGCTTCATTTTGTTAAGTGATTCAGGTTGCTTTAAGATTCCAGGGATATTTACTTCTACATTAGGCATGCTTGCAGCTGTCCTTGATTAGAATTCTAGTTAATTTTTTGTAAAAGAATTTCGGAAATCTGTTAAGAAATTATGCTTCACCGCAATTGTCATCAGTAGCATCACTATTGTTATCGCCTAGTGGAGATATTGATTGTGTTTTGCCGCTGGTATACTTTAGATACAACCAGAGTTTCTTAGGATTTTCTACCGATGTACGTGACAGAGTTTTGTTGTGAAAACTATTATAAGCTTCTCCCATTCAAGTTTTTGTAAAAGATTGCCAGTCTTGGGGATTTTATGTCTGTATAAATTTGGCATGCTTTTTTCTTTATCTTTGTCGGAGTGATGTAACCTGTTTTGTATAGAACGGCGCACCAGCCCCCTCTTTTATTAATTTGTTTCGTATAAATCTGGTAACAGCTATGGATATTATTTTTTTGACTGTAATAGACATCTACTCTACATTCACGTTGTTAGTTTTGAAAGACTGGATATTCTTACTCATGATAGCGTTACGCGTTTTTTTTTCGGATTTTTTGAATTAATATATTTTTAGTTTAATTTTGATGGATTTGGGATATCCGATATTTTGTCTGTGTTCATTAATCCCTGTTTCTGTTCTGATGCTCTTTGTTAGCTCCGGATTATTTGTTGCCAGGAAGTCAAATATTTTTTCACAGCCATTTCCCATTCAAGTAGGTTCACTAACTAATTGCACGAGAACATGTTCCGAGAATACGTAGGAGGAAGTAATATATACCACAATGAAACTTTTCACTCTGCAACGGAATGTGTGCTGATAGGAAACATCCTGGCAGATTAAAATTGTGTGCCGGAACCGGGACTCGAACCTGGGACCTTTGCCTTTCGCGGGCGAGCTATCCCGACACGACTCACGATGCCGCCTCACAACTGGGTAGCTCAGTCTGTAGAGCGCTTGCCCGCAAAAGGCAAAGGTCCCATGTTCGAGTCCCGGTTCCGGCACACAATTTTTAACTGCCAGGAAGTTTCAAGCAGTGTATTGGTTGACGCTTCATGAAAACGTTCGCTCTCAAGTGACAAGATGAAGAACGTCTCTCTCCCAGCGTATACAACTGCAGCTTCCTAATTATTTAAGTGACGATTTCGAGCTTACTAAATGAGACCGTAACGAAGCGCGCTGCTCGGCGTTGGATCTTCTCTGTCTCTTCCAGTGGAGAAGCCAGGATTTGGTTCTGGGGTGGGGGGGCCTCATTTATTTAAAAATAAAGCTTATTGAACTTATTTTTAGACTGTTTATAATTTAACCAATTATAGTAAGAAAACAAATGCATAAGGAATAAAATAAGTAGGCTAGCATTTATTTGGAAGTAGAAGAGGAGCATCGTGATGGGAATGGAGTGTATTACAATCAGTAAAATAATGAAACACCTTCTATGTTACTAGCCAAAGAGAAAGGTAATTACAGTTTAATTAAGATGAGACTGTGTGTAAAAACTGAACTGAAACAACACTATTATCGTTCATAAGATTCCACTCGGTGGCGCTGCTGACCTGCTAAGCAGCGGGTCGCCGCATATGAAGAGACGGCTCGTAACTTCAGCATTAGCAGTGACAATAGAGGCAGCATCAAAGCTGACCGCGGCGGCATTAAAACCGCTCACAGTAACAGCAAAAAAAAAAAAAAAAAAAAAAAAAAAAAAAAAAAAAAAAAAAAAAAGTTCAAATGTTTGTATAGTCTATGGGACTTAAGTACAGGGTCATCAGTCCCTAAACTTACAAACTACTTATGAACTACTTACGAACTAGGACGCCACAAATATCCATGCCCGAGGGGGGGATTCGAACCCCCGACCGTAGTGGCCGTGCAGACCGTGACTAGAGCGCCTCAGTCCTCTCGGCCGCCGCGGCCGGCACAGTAACAGCAGCACACGTTCTCAGTGGCGGCATCACGTTGCCGATCCTGTTATACAAGGGCGCCGACCTTTGAAAATCAGTGTGGGTGATCGTGGTTTCATTTTTAATTATCTTTTCGGCCACAAGGTCGAAGAATGGGCCAAGCAGGGCTCAATTTCGCTGATTTTTGCTTGCAAACTAGAAAACGTACCAGTCATACTTGTCGCTCTGTCAGTAGTAATAACATTGCATGGTTTGATATCTGGAGAAAACCGAGGGGGATCATCCACTTATGTTATTAACAGTACTTCAACTGTGGTAAAGAAACAAAAAAATCATTAATTTGAAAATTAGCACCACTAGTACGCCCAGGAAACTTTAAGAAGTTTAAAACGAATCAGACGATTGAAGTACGTTCCAATTTCGTTACATATTTGCCTCTCAGATAGACGAAACTCTTTCATAAACACTTTGATATAGTCCTGCATCTTTATTATTATATGTTCTTTGCCCTGCAATGATTAATTTCTTAAAGTGCATAGTTATGTGAGTATGGAACGTTAGATTTACTATCCAGTTTTCATCTATTCGACAATGAACTTTTCCCCTTTCATTTAGAAAGGTATATTTGCTCGTGACTGACAAACAAAGTATAGACAACTAAGCCAATGAACTGCATTGTGCTAACGTATATACACATGCTCTACTTGTATAACTTTCAGGAAACCTTTGAAACGGCGGTAATTTATATGGCGACAAAGCACAGATGCCACACACGTGAGGTCTTTTATTACGGCGCCTGGTTGCACTCCTTCAGCAGAGAATGGCGCTTCGTGAATGGAGCAATGAATAGTCAAAACCTCTTTCCTAGATTCACTTTTCATTTCATTTCGGTATACGTGTCATTATTAAACTCGGCTACTAGCCCTGCAGGTGCTTCGCCCTCTACCTGCCCGCGATGTTTTACGTGAAGTCGTGTGTAACGCCACTGTACTAGTTTGCTGTACTTGTTAGCAGAATTAAATACTTTGACGTAAAAGACAGTGCGGATGTCAATCCATCTTAATGAACAGAATTAATAGTTACCACAGCAAACTATGGCTGTCACTGAACTCTGATCGTTGCATCGGTTACGACGTCACGCGGCCAGGGGTCAGTGGTCTCGCCCCTCCCCTCCCTCCGAACGGGCTCCAAGCCTGTGCAGTGAGTGCTCCACTGCTACACTGCGATGTCAAAAATGCATAATTGACAGCTATGACTTTTCCCCATTTTTGTGCTACTTTATTTTCCTCCCTTATTTTGTGTGGGTGCTGAGCACCCCCAAAAATTTCGTGGGGAGTGCTCCAGCACCGGAGCACCCACGGAGTCGGCGACCCTGATCCTCACTTCCATTTGTGGAGTACTCGTCCCGGTCTAGTTGACAGGAAATGTACGCTGTAGGATCGTGGTCAGCTAAAACAGTTCTATAGAGATTAGTATTACAAATTTTATTGACTGAAGATTACAATACTCCTATCTGTTCAAATGTTTCAAATGTTTGTATAGCTTATGGGACTTAACTACGGGGTCATCAGTCCCTAAACTTACAAACTACTTATGAACTAGCTAACACTAAGGACGGCACAAATATCCATGCCCGAGGGGGGATTCGAATCCCCCACCGTAGTGGCCGTGCAGACCGTGACTGGAGCGCCTCAGTCCCCTCGACCACCGCGGCCAGCTCCTATCTGTTCTTCTCTCTTCTCGCGGCGTCATCGTCTTCTGTACGCTGCACAGTGACATACTGCCTAGTTCGCAGCCGAGTTCTGACCGAGCTCTGCCGGGCCGTCCAGACGTATGTCTTCCTAGATACAACAGCTTGTAGAGGGCGCTCATCTTCGGTTACTCCCTCCAAGAGGCGCGGCGTCTGCTTGCGATTGGCTTTCGGTCGTCCGCTGCCTTCTCCACGATCGTTCTCTTGCGTCTGGCGTGTGGCGCTGACTAAACGCAACACAAAAGATCCATTGTCAGGTTCACTTCTGCAGGGAAAATTATAGTTGCGTTGCGATTTATTGCATGTGTACTATTTCAAATTTCCGGTGCCAACCTGTTAAAAAAAAGAATGAAAAAAATAAAAAAACACAATAAAATAAAAAAATTTTGGAGGTTCTGGAAGGGCGTCAGGCTTCGTCCCCATTATCTCTCCCCCACTGCGCCACTGGAGTCTTGTATTAACCCTACGGGGTACAGATCCCACACTGACGAGCAGCACTAAGCGCATTCCTCACGACAGGTTTGCAGCCCATTTCCTTTCTTGGAAATCTTGAACATGGCTGCAGTTCAGCAACGGTGGTATATATAAATTTTTAGGATAAATAGCAGGCAACTAGTGACATTGAAACGGGTTTAATTGAAACCTTTACCTAGATTTCCACTTCTTCAGGAGTCGGACGGCATCGGCGGCGTAGTGTGTTACTGTTGGCGCACCACACTTGCTGCGGACTCTTCCAATGAATCTGTGTGGCTTCTGCCTTACCCATGACTGTTTTCACATGGTCGTTGCATTTCTGATCGCCCCCTTATGTCTACTTCTAGATATTTTATGTCAGTAGGGGAGACCGGGACACGTTGGCCATACGGGTAGGATGGCCCAGTCGATTTATTATTAAGTCTGTTCCAAGAGAACAGACGTTGGCGATATGGTTCATACAGTAAACGCGAGTTCGTCTTGGGAATGAATCAGGAAGTAGGTAGCACTGTCCCTCTCCTTATACAGGGCCAATATCGCAGGCGGCGAAGTTTTGTGTAAGCTGTAGTCTCTAATTGTTTTTGTGAGCGTTACAGTTAAATTCTACTCGTCGGTTAATGTGTGGTATTTAACTTTTGGCCGGCCGCGGTGGCCGAGGGGACTGAGGCGCTCCAGTCACTGTCTGCACGGCCACTACGGTCGGGGGTTCGAATCCCCCCTCGGGCATGGATATTTGTGCCGTCCTTAGTCTTAGCTAATTCATAAGTAGTTTGTAAGCTTAGGGACTGATGACCCAGTAGTTAAGTCCCATAAGTGCTATAAACATTTGAACATTATTGTTAGTTTTATTTTGATTTCCTAGTTATACTTACCAAAAGACTACATGGGTCAACGTGCCACAGCCTCTGGGCCAAGTTACCCCGAGGTAGGGGGCAGATTGGCCCACTTGACATACGTCAAGTAATTAATTTTTTCGAATACTTTCACTGATATTTTCAAGTTTAATAATTGTCATCCCAATTCAGTAAAGACCTATCTTATATTTAACAATAATTTCATATATTTAAACGTATCAAAGAAATTACTATTAACGAAAATAAAAAATAAAATGGCCAAAGTGCCCTAGTCTCCCTTAACAGCTTGAAGTGTGTGTCCCGCTATTGCGAAGTAACGTAATGAATCATCTACCCTTCTATGTAATCGCAGCACTTTACACCTGTTCATGTTGAGGCTCAGTCGCTATTCTCCGCACCACGCGTCAACACGCTGCACAGCCTTCTGCATTTCGCTGCATTTTCCTTTGTCGCGACTTCTCGATTAACTGCCGCATCATCCGCGAAAAGCGTCATTGAACATCAAATGTTATGTACGAGATCATACATAAATCGCCGCGAGACCCCACGTTAACGACTGGTACATACTGTCTGTGTATAAATAGCAGAGCACTGTCTTGTAAAAATCTGTAGACAATGTCACCAAACAGTCGCAATTTTTGTTTTTATTTTGCAGATCTACATAGTTTTCGGGCACAGTGTGGCTATTCTCAATGCTTTGAGATATGTTTACATCTATTCCGTCATGCTGAATGTAACTGTCAGCATGACGGTTTGGATATTAAAAGCACACACTCCGCTGCAGAGTGAAAGTTTCATTCTGGAAACATCCCTTAGACTGTGGCTAAGCCATGTCTCCACCATATCCTTTCTTCCAGGAGTACTAGTCTTGCAAGTTTCGCAGGAGAACTTCTGTGAAGTTTGGAAAGTAGGAGGCGAGGTACTGGCGGAAGTAAAGTTGTGAGGCGGCATCGTGAGTCGTGTCGGGATAGCACAGTCGGTAGTGCGCTTGCCCGCGAAAGGCAAAGGACCCAGGTTCAAGTGCCGGTTCCGGCCCACAATTTTAATCTGTCAGGAAGTTTCACATATTAAAAGCTTTGAGATTGGTAACTCAGTGGCCAAAACGTAGGTAGATCTGTAAAGTAAAAACAAAAATTGTTTAAATAAAATTCCACTAATTTTCCGCAAAAAAAAAAAAAAAAAAAAAAAAAAAAAAAAAAAAAAAAAAAAAAAAAAAGTGGGGATGGGGGAGCGATAATTTAGCAGCTCGCACGGCACACGGGGCGGCTGTTGGGCTGACCTGTTGAATTCCATACCTTTTGCAGTTTGGCGCTTAGCCGTGTCGGCTCGTTTAGAGAGGTGAACGTATTCTTCAACTTGAGGACTGAAATATTTTAGTTGTTTTGAGCTGTATCTTTCCTTGTTACTAATTTAGTTGACGGCCAGGCATTGTCTTGAAATTTCGACATTTAGTTCCAGCCTGCGCAGTCGGTGGCGCTGTGGTGTGTCAATAGTAGTGAGCTCAAAGATAATCTGGAGTTAGTACTGTGTATTACAAAGTCCTGACGGTCGACGCCATATTAGTGGACGTATATCTGTCATACACCATCCAGCTGTTAGTATAATGTGGTTACGAAGAATTTAACATTCTGAAATTTATAATCGTTTCTACTAGTTGCTTACGTAGAAACTAACTCATATAAAACGGGCACTATCTGTTCTGAAAATATGAATAATATTTACAAAATATTCGAGACATATAATTAACCAAACTCCTAAATCGAAGCAGTAGAAAAAGACACGAGTCGGGGAAAACGTGTACTTGAGTTATATTTTGGTTCGGAACTAGTGTTTCTCCCACTTTGCAATTAATGAATAAATTACACTGTTGTAGACAACTAAATAAAGTGTAATAACGGGAGACTCTAAGCATATGATACAAGCATGATTTTCCACATAGAGTGTATATTCAGTTCGTAAGTTCAAACGGAAATTAGTAGGCTATAGACAAATGGCAAATATAAAACTGAACACTAGAAATACCGTCTATAGCAGTGCAATTTATTCATTTAATGAAATGTGATACCAACAGTAGTTATGAAGAAAAATATAACTCACATATGGTTCTGAACTCTATTTTATTTCCTTTGACTTCCCTAAAACCATAAGCGACAGTAACTTTATCAAATGTTCAAATGTTTGTAAATCTATCGGACAATACTGCGTGGTCATCAGTACGTAGCTTACAAACTACTTAAACCTAGGTAAACTAACCTAAGGACAAACACACACACTCATGCCCCAGGGAGGACTGGAACCTCCACGGCGAGCAACCGCGCGCTCCGTAGCGAGACGCTTCAGACCGCTCGGCTCTCCACCGCGGCACTAACGTTATCATCATGTATTTATTAATCAATCGTTCATAACTTATTTTCAGTGGACACAAGGTTCAAACGTACGGAGTTGCCAACATAACCACTGAAGAGCGTCACGTTTTTCACAGATACAAGCCACTACAGTTGTGTATCCAGTGTTAATAATTGAGATCACTGGTCAATAGTCATCGCGCCGGAATCTTTTATTGGGGCCTGTTGCGCAGTAAGGGCTGTGCTGCGCTTTTGCTTTACTCCGACTTTCGAACTGACTTACCAGCCAGTTGTAGGGGGACCTACAGTTTGACGTGGATTTCGACTGACGGAGCTACTCGACATTTTTCACTTGAGCAACATTACCAGACGTGAAAGAAGTGGAAAATGACAGATAAAAAAAAATCCCTGGCGGGGATCGAACCGGCGACCTTCATAGTCTGGCACTCTATCACTGAGCTACTGAGCCACACCAAAAAGTAAAGCTACGCCTTTGTTTGTGTCAAGTGATTCTTCTGTTATTATATACAGGCTGCTCGGAGCATTAGCAGTATTTCAGCTGCACTTCTTCCCTTGTAAAATTTCCCGACTGTGGCTTAAACCAGTCCACTGCCATTTCATACCATGTGTACGCCGTATAACCGCCATTTTTATCTGTTGATCTCACTATCCCACGACTTTTCTCAACTCATTGCATGTATATAAGTTTTTATACATTTCTTCTCAGTGTTATGAGACTATCGTTGGAGGGCGAGAAGCCAGTTTCTAACTTTGCTCTTGTAAACGACTCAGTGGCTTCAGCGACAGCAGTTTCAGACACCGACATCCGGAAAGCGAGCACTGTGTGCTGAACACAGGGCCACGTTACCTTTTTCTTTTTTATGCCAAGAGGAAAAGCGAAAAGAGTGAAAGAGGAAAACGTTCCAGTGTACACGCAGCCTATAAATCCTCTCCTACTTAACCTTTGAATAACGAGTGCCACCAGTGAGCTCGCAGCGTCCTTGGGAAATGTCGGTGAGGCGTTAAAGTCTCTAAAGGTGACGTCTCGGTACTGCATGGCGTACTGCTTGATTAACGAAAAATGTCGACTAGCGTAAATTAACCCGTACTTAATGGTAAACACCGGAGCAAGAATGAATGTGAAGGCGCAATGGAGCCTGGAGGAGTTACCAAGGCCAGGCCAACAGAAACGACTAGGGCGCCACTTGGTCAATGAATAAAGAGACTTAAACAAATTGCGTCGTAAATCTTTGACGCGGGCAGTGTTGCTAATGGCGTTAGGTGTCACGCTGTAATTGTGACTAATGGTCTACTGCTGGATGCTGCACATTTGGTGGAGAAGTACACTGAGAGCTGTCAGGCGAGTACATGCTAAGAGAATTACAGTGTTTACACGTCTCAATTACTCCACAGTCAGGATTTGTGAAGAAGATTGTTGTTGTCGTCTTCAGTCCAAAGCCTGGTTTGATACAGTTCCCCATGATACCCGCTCCTCTGTAAGTGACGGTTGACAAAAGCATAAACCTCAATTGGTCACTTCAATTTGTGGTTGTTTTTAGGACTTCGCTGTGTCATCAAAGATGTCCTACCACTGCCAACGACGCCCCCGCTTATGCTCCTGCTGATGCAAATGTTCAGATGTTTTTACATCTATGGGACTTAACTACTATGATTATTAGTCCCTCGGTTAAACTGACGTAAGGACAACACACGAGCACACACACACACACACACACACACACACACACACACACACACACGCACGCACACACACACGCGCCCAATGGAGGGCTGGAACCTCCTATGGGGAGGGACCGTGCACACCGTAGCAAGATGCCTTAGAGCGCTCCGCCATTCCATTTCAGCCCCAATGTTGGCATCGGACGCTGAAGATCCACATTTTCGCCGCCTACTCGCCTTCTTCCTCTGGTGTTGCAGCTCCTTCTTCGTCTTCTCTCCTTGACTTCTTAACTTCATCCTCAAAGCACCTCTTCAGACCAGTCTTCATGAGCTCAGTTGTATCCTTGTAACTCTTCACACCTCATCCCTGTATCACCATGGACTTCACTCCCCTCACCATCATCACTTATACATTGCTTCTTGAAATACAGCTTCCACCCGTTTCTAACACTAAATGTAGGTGTAGACCAGATGTGGCTCTAATTGAAAGAAATGGTATCAACAGCAATCGACAGTTTTATACCAAATAAATTAATAAAAGAAGGAGGTGATCCCCCTTGGTACACAAAACAGGTCAGGACACTAATGCAAAAGCAAAGGAAAAGGCATGCTAAATTTAAACGAATACTAAATCCCCAGGATTGGTGAGCCTACACAGAAGCTCGAAATTTATTGAGGATTTCAATGCGAGGTGCCTAAAATACTTATCACAACGAAACTCTTTCTAGAAATTTGACTGAAAACCCAAAGAGATTTTGGTCATATGTTAAATATGCTAGGGGCAAAACACAAACAATACCCTCACTACGTCATTGTAATGGCGATCCTGCCAGTGACAGCACTACTAAAGAAGAGTTACTATACATAGCTTTTAGAAACTCATTCACCAAAGAAGACGAAACCAATATTCCAGATTTCGAATTACGAACAGAGGCCGTAATGAATAACGTAGAAGTAGATATCATCGGAGTAGTGCAACAACTAAAATCACTTAACAAGAACAAGTCTTCTGGTCCGGATTGTATACCCATTAGATTTCTATCTCATTATGCTGAAGCGATAGCTCCTTACTTAACAACCATATACAACCGCTCTCTCAAAGAAACATCTGTTCCAAAAGATTGGAAAGTTGCACAGGTCACACCTATATTCAAGTAAAGCAGTAGGAGTAACTCACTAAACTACAGGCCTATTTCATTGACGTCAATTTGCAGCAGGGTTTTGGACCATATCCTGTATTCAAATATTATTAATTATCTCGAACAGAACGATCTATTCACCCAAGGTCAACACGGATTTAGAAAATATCGTTCATGCGAAACACAACTAGCTCTTTATTCACACGAAGTGATGGATGCTATCGACAAGGGTTCGCAAATCGATTCCGTATTTCTTGATTTCCAGAATGCTTTTGACACCATACCTCACAAACGACTTTTAATCAAATTGCGTGGTTATAGTATATCCCCAAATTTGCGACTGAATAGGGGATTTCTTGTCAGAGAGGACACAGTTCGTAGTAATCGATGGTAAGGCATCGACTAAAACAGAGGTGATGTCGGGCGTTCCTCAGGGTAGTGTTATTGCTCCTCTGCTGTTCCTCATTTATATAAACGATTTAGGGGAAAATCTAATTAGTTCTCTTAGGTTGTTTGCAGATGCTGTCTTCATTTACCGTATAGTAAAATTATCTAAAGATCCAAACCAACTCCAGAACGATCTGAATAAGATATCACTATGGTGTAAAAATTGGCAATTGACTCTAAATAATGAGAAGTGTGACGACGTCCACATAAGTACGAAAAGAAATTCGTTAAACTTTGTTTACAAGATAAAATAGGAATTACTATTACTTCAGACTTAAAATGAAAAGAACAAGTTTATAATTTCGTGGGAAAGGCGAACCAGAGACTGCGTTTTATTGGCAGAACCCTTAAAAGATGCATGAACTACAAAAGAAACTGCATACACTACGTTTGTCCGTCCTTTTTTGGAGTACTGCTGACCAGTGTGGGATCCTTATCAGGTGGGTTTGACGGAGGACATCGAAAGTGTCCAAAGAAGGGCAGCTCGTTTCGTATTGTCACGATACAGGGGAAACAGCGTTACGGAAATGATACAAGATCTGGGATGGGAATCCTTATAACAACAGCGCTTATCGCTGCGGCGTGGGCTACTTACGAAACTCGAATCGCCAACATTCTCCTCCGAATGCGAAAATGTATTGTTGACTCCCACTTATATAGGTAGAAATGATCATCAGAATAAAATACGAGAAATCATAGCTCGAACGGAGAGATTCAGATGTTCTTTCTTCCCTCGCGCTATTCGAGAATGGAGTGGAGGATAAATAGTATAATGGTGGTTCGATGAACCCTCTGCCAGGCACTTGAATGTGATTTACGGAGTATCCCATGTAGATGTATGTCGACCTTGTAGGCGTCGCCGGCCGCGGTGGCCGAGGGGACTAAGGCGCTCCAGTCACGGTCTGCACGGTCACTACGGTCGGGGGTTCGAATCCCCCCTCGGGCATGGATATTTGTGCCGTCTTTAGGATTAGCTAGTTCATAAGTAGTTTGTAAGTTTAGGGACTGATGACCCCGTAGTTAAGTCCCATAGACGCTACAAACATTTGGACATTTTTCTTGTAGGCATCCAACACCATGAAATGGAATGCCTCCGCTAGCCAAACAGCGCCCCCCTCCCAATCATTTCATCCACGTCTGCCTACCCTTATAATGTTTAGCCCTCCACCCCCCGGCTCTCCTACCCATTCCCTTCACCTACCCTGGCCTGAATCACATGTCATCATGGTGGCCACTGAATCTTCACCATTGACATACTGCAGGGATGTCCTGCTCCCCGCCACTTCCCCATTCCACCACCCCCCCTCCCAGACATTCTCCATCCCCAATCCCTCAAAGCGAATGAGTATAGACCCCCCTCCCATCGCCCAGAAAAAAGCTTCCACGCCTCCCACTACTTCTGCTACCCCGTTGATACCACCCCCGGCTCCACATCCTATCCATTGGACATCCACACCTTCATCCTCTCCAACACAGACGTTCCCTTCCTTCACAATTGTACCCTCTCTCTTGAAATCCGGAAGTACTACCCTTCTTCCCCCATCTTTCAACTCACCGTCCCACTCGTCTAAGGATTTGTGGTCATAAAATCCCCCAGTCCCTCCTTCCACTCTGATCTCCTCCAGAAAATCCCAAGTGTCCTATTTGGCTCTACACAACCCTCATTCCTTTCCATACCTCTTCCTAACTCCATAAACTCCAACGACCACTGCCCACCCACCCTCACTGCCGTGATCACCCTATTTAACCCAGGGATCACACAGGATAATGTGTTAGAGCCATTGAATTACCGTAGCTACCAAGAAATCTGTTCTGCTAAACCCATCCCCAATTCCTTTGATGTCACCTTCCTTCTTTTGTGTCCCCCTCTTCCATCGACCACTTCCTCAAGGAGGGAGCAATTATATATGACCGGAAATACAAGGTTGATCCTTCCCACTCCATAATCCTACCACTAACAACAATGCTTAATCTACAATGATCATCTTACAGAAAAGTGTGGACACCCCCACTCCCCACCTGCGCCCATTGAAAACACTCCCATTTCCATAAACATTGTCCCAACATCGTCTCTTCTCCACATTCAACTCCTGTGGTGGTCTGCATCACAAATATTCGTGTTAGTGCTAGGCATGCTTCCACCGCCCTCCTCCCATCAAACCTGAACTAACCATCCCTGTCCTCCCAGTCTGTCCACCAACAACTTCCCTATCGTGGAGGACATCATCTGCATTGTCACCGCTGTCCTCCAAGGCATCCATTCCTCTGAAAGGCCCCACACTCTTCACAAAACAGCCCTCGCTGGCTGCTCCATCTTCTAGCTAGAAACCATCGCTCCCTTCTCCCGCAGTCACTCCGCCTTCTTCTGCTTGAGAACCTTTGCATAAAGCACACCCCTTTTTATTTCCCTTCTTCCCTTACCCCCATCTATAAACACCCATTCTATACCATCTTTTACCACAAAGTACGCTCTCTTTGAGCACATTGTGACCCATCACCACTTGGATCCCCCTTCGTAAATGAAACCTTCATCCAACCACTGCACCAACGCCCCTCCTTCCTTAGCATGAGGCTAGGTTACCATCAGCCATATCTGCCACCACCCTGTCACCACTCCTGAATGACCCCAATGAACACCTGATCCTCAACCTCTGCCTCCCATCCATCACCATCGCTTGTGCCATCATCTATGTCAACTTCTCCCCACCGATATGGTTTCCCCTATCAAAAAGACCACTCATTTATGACCTATGTGGTTGCTGTCGATATCAACACATTCTCCTGTTCCTTTGCTGAGCTTTGGCAGTGTACCTGTGACAGAGACCTACAATGCCACAAACAACCTGAACGACATATAAACAACCTTTTGACCATGAAAAAACACCGGAGCAGGCATCATAACTTGTATGTATACTTCTGCAAGTACTGAAATGCCTTCCACCATCTCATTGGTAGTCGCCCCTCCCCACTTGACCTCCATCAGTGCCATTCTCTTCCTGATAATACCAGGAAGGCCGACCACTTTTCCTCCTACTTGTCAGACACCATTTCCATCCCTGACAACCCCAACTTCGATTACTCTCCCTTCCCTAGTGAACATGAGCATACCGATACCTCTGTTTTCCTGCTCGCTACCGGCTTCCAGAAGCTGGCCATCTGCCATCTGACCTCAATATCCCTGTTACTGCTCTTGACATACAAAAAACACTTCATTCTAAATTCAACAGCAGTCCCGATCATGACTACATCACCTATATACACCTTCATGCCTCCCTCTCTACTATCATGCCACTCTTGCTTCCCTCTATAATGTACTCTGTACCCCCCGATTTTTCTTCGACCTGTGGAAACTCTCCCACAGCCTCATGTTTCCAATACCAAACCCACCACCTCTGCCTACCGCCCCATCAGCCTCACCTTAGTGTTCAGCAAGATTCTGGAAACTATCCCATCTCACCATATTTATCATCATGTCCATCAACATCAACTCCTTTCCCTCTCTAAATGTGATATCCAACCTTCCTTCTGTGGCAAGGAACAGCTCCTTCACCTCACTCAACTCCCATTGCTCTGCTATGTATGTCTCCCTCGATATTGTGAGAGCCTACTACTATGTATGGCATCCTGGTCTGTTGCTCAAACTCCAAGCCTAGGCCTTCCTGTCAACTATGTCCATCATGCCACTTCCTTATTACCCCATCGCCCCTGCACATCACTGTCTACCCTTCTGCTGGGGAACCCGAGCGCTCTGTCCTCTCACCCCTCCTCTGTATTATTTATACAGCAGACATGCCCCAACCCTCGTCCCCAATTCACCTTTTCCAATATGCTGGTGACACCATCTTCCTTGCCCTCATCCCCAGTCTCCAACAATCTCAGTGTCTCCTTCAAGCTCACCTCTCCCACTTCTCCTCCTCGAGGATTAAATGGCTCCTCTCTAAAAATCCTGACTAAACCCAGGCAAGTATAATAGGCTGTAGGCTGTAGGCCTCCTTCTTGCTCCATGATGTCTACCTCACCATGTCCATCCTATATGCCACATCCCCATCCTCGGCGTCACCCTTCATCGTTTCCTTACCAGGACCCCAACCAAAAAACTCATCCAACAGAAAGCCCAGAAGAGACACTGCCTCCTCAAACTCCTTTACAGCCAGACATGGGGCCTCCAACCCTCTACCATCCTTTACACCTACTGCTCCCAGAAGCATCCCATCCTTTGTTGTTGCAATGTTACCTGGATAACTGCTCCCCCTTCCTTCTAAAATTCTTCCAGACGCCTGAGTGTCACGCCCTCCGTTTCATTTACCGTAAGCGACTCGCGTCCCCTGCACGGATCCTTTAAGAACTCATCCTCTCCCCCACCTCCTCCTTTTCCTTAAATATCTTCGCACTGTATACATCAGCCGCAACCTGGACTCCCACAACCCCCTGGATTCCCCCTTTATTACCAACCCTGGTCCCTGCCACCCTTCAGTGAGGTACCGTCGCACCCTCCCTTTTCCTGGTCTGCACCTAAGCGCACTCCACATCATATCACAAGGTAACTTCTGCCACTTTCCTCTCCCGGATGAAGCCTTCTGACCTGACATTTATCATTCTACCAAATTTGATCCACTCCCCTTTGTACAGGTGGTCCCCTTCCCTACGCACTCCCTTCCCCAGACCACGAGTCACGGCGCTGCTTGCCGCGGTGGAATGGCCGAGTGTTCTAAGGCGATTTGCTGCGGAGCGCGCGGTTCCTCCCCATGGGAGGTTCGAGACCTCCCTCTGTCATGGGTGTGCGTATAGTATGCAACAGGGCTGTGGGCCGTGGGATGTCCAGGAAGCTGTAAGGAGCGGGAATGGGCGGAATACCGGAGGGACAGGCTCAGCTCGATATAAAAATCTCGTATCACGATGTCTGTCCGACATGAACCTCCGAAACCATTCGACTGATCTAAATGATATCTTTTTCTTCAATTTTCTTCAATATCTTCAATGATATCTTGCACGCTATGAGTTATTTGGACGAACTTTGGTAACTTTAATCGGCGTTAATAACCACAATATTTTTTTTCCAAAACAATTTTTGGGCCGACCTGTTGGACACGACTGATCCAACTAGGGCCAGAACTCGAAACCTAATTTTACCTAGATTGGTAAGCATCCAATAGATACCGATGTACAAGAATTTCTTGATGCTACAGTTTATTTCACGTTACGCAAGTTTCCCAGATATTTCTTCTGTATTTTACTGAAAATAATACACAGGAGAATTACAATTAAACCTATGCTGCGTATTATTTTCAGTAAGAAACC
Source organism: Locusta migratoria (assembly GCA_026315105.1). NCBI lineage: Eukaryota > Metazoa > Arthropoda > Insecta > Orthoptera > Acrididae > Locusta > Locusta migratoria. The sequence continues at coordinate 662,493,948 of CM048746.1, forward strand.
CTGAAAAATTTAACCTAAACAGCGCCTATTGCGAAATGCCTCAGCGCAGACGTGTCAACGAACAATGCGAACGTCACTGAACTCCTTCATCACGAATAGGCCAATTTTGACTAAATTTTGTGTTTGTAAGTGATTTACGTTCAAAACTGGACACGGTAGTTGGGGCTAAAAATCGTTTTATTGAGACTGGTAATTGTGGTAACTTCGGAAGAGATTCATATTTTATGCGCCACGTGACTGCTTGTAATTCGCATAACTGACCTGCAGAATAGGAGAAACGGCACTGTCTGCATAACATTTTATAATGTGCTGTACTCCGATCTTCATGAAATTTTGCACCATCAAAACAAAATAACACTGTACGTATTTCGTACCGTGCTTACTCCACAACTCCAGACTTCGTTTTACCGAGCACCATGAAATTCCACAATATCAGTAACTACCTGAAAAACCGTCGTTGCCCGTGTGTGTATTTATTCCATTCTTATGTCAGTTCACCTCCTTCTTAGTCCTCTACGCCTCCTGTCCCGCTCTGCCCATTTCATTCTGTATCGATAGTCAATTACAGCCTGTAATTTCGTTTTCACGTAGCTGAATTGTTATCATGTCATTTCTCCTGAACAATATGCACAAAACAGTGTAAATATCCACGGGCGTAGAGTGGAACATTAGGAAACTTCAAGTGAATATTATTGCGAAAAATTTAATAGCGAATATGTTGTGAATTAAAACCTTAAGCGTGAGTCGGCGGTTTATCAAGCCTGTCATTGTTTACGACGTCATATCTCGTGAAGAATGTATCGCAGGTGGTTCCTACCTCTACAGGAATTATCATCTCACGGCAAGAAATATGTGCACCAAAATTGGCTGAAATCGTTCTGGTGGTTTACGAGTAGGTGTGCTACATTGCGGCGTGTTAGGGGCTTTCTTTCGCGCGTCTCATTGTTTATGACGTCATATCTCCTGAACTCTGTGTTGTACGTGATACTTACACTCACGGCGACCTTCCTCTTCGTTTGAACGTCGTTTGCGCGAATTTTTCAGAAGATCTTATCAGAAATTTAGATTAGCGTGCACTACAAATACCGGGAGATCAAAAAGTTAGTATGAATTTGAAAACTTAATAAATCACGTAATAATGTAGATAGAGAGGTAAAAATTGATGCACATGCTTGGAATGACATGGGGTTTTATTAGAACCATATCTACCGTTATCGGACCTTCTTTCTTCGAGGAACTGCGTGATTCTGGTTTTGTAACTGCTACCGTGACGGGTGAGAGGTACACCGATACGTTACAGAATCGTATCATTCCCAGCCTGGCTGATAAACACCTGCTGGAACGTACGATTTTTATGCAGGATGGCGCTCCACCCCATATTGCTTGAAGCGTGAAAGATCTCTTGCGCGCGTCGTTTGGTGATGATCGTGTGCTCAGCCGCCACTTCCGTCATGCTTGGCCTCCCAGGTCCCCAGACCACAGTCCGTGCGATTATTGGCTTTGGGGTTACCTGAAGTGGCAAGTGTATCATGATCGACCGACATCCCTAGGGATGCTGAAAGACAACATCCGACTCCAATGCCTCACCATAACTCCGGACATGCTTTACAGTGCTGTTTACAACGTTATTCCTCGACTACAGCTGTTGCTGAGAAATTATGGTGAACATCTCGAAAATTTCCTGTAAAGAACATCATCTTTGCTTTGTTTTAATTTGTTATGCTAATTATTTTAGCTTTCTGATCTGATGAAGCGCCATCTGTCGGACATTTTTTGAAAGTTATTTTATTTTATTTTATTATGTTCTAATAAAATCCCATGTCATTACAAGCTGCTCGAGATCCGCGCGGGAAATAATGAACCCAACTAGTGAAGCACTTGTAAATAGCGCTGTCTTCCGACCACGCATTCCTATACGGAATATGCTTATTTCGGTCCACTTGAAACACGTCCACTGAATCTGTGGTCGTGTTCCATTCTGAGTTATTCATTACTCTTAAGTGTTTCTCCGCCATTAGTATTGTCTATTTGTATGTCAATTATTTTATTTTTTTATTAATGATCAATGCCCCATGTTTATATATGTTTCCACCCGTGTGATTGAACTTATGTGTTCATGTGAATGTGGAAAGTTGCTTTTAATGTTGACTGACTGCCGCACAGTGGCTTACAGTCGCCGCCTCGCGCTTTAGGCCTTGTTTACTTTAGTTAAGAATGCATGGCTTCGTAAGTCGTCTGCACTGCCGTCTGCTGGGTGGCCGGAGATAAGCTTACTTGGCAAGATAGCGAGGTGGCCTGTTCTTAGTGCAGTACTGGCATAATCATGGTCGAAAAAGGTGACAAAAGAGACCTATATGGAGCTCTAGAAGAGGGTATTATGTTCTTCAGGTAGCAAGGTGTTGGTAGACAGTAAGCTCTGAACGCCCTCTGCATCGTTTTCAGTGCACCCTATAGCTGGTGTGTGGTGGGGAAGGCTTTTGGCGTGGCCTTAGGGCTTCACTCTTGCTGTGTCCGTTGAAGTCATGCTGAGGGGATGGCATGCTTTGCTTTCTTTGTGATCAGGCAGTCTTGGTTTATCAGTGATAGTTTTCTTAAGTAATTCTTTCGCCATGTGAGGCGAAGTGTTTCTTCATTTACAAAACTCGAGTAATTCGGTTTAAATTTAGTATTTGCATTCCCATTCCGGTGATGATTTTGTGTCCGGTTTTTCTCAAGTTAGAAAACACTTGCGTGGCCCTTCAGCCTTTGTGTAAGCTTATTATGTTTGAATTTCCTTGCTGTATTTTAACTTAAGCTTTCGCGTCGTGTCTGTATCCGCAAGTATGCTAAATATTTCTCAGATTTTCTTGTTTGATTCCGTCTTTCCTGTCTTGGTATGAACGATTGCACCACGTGCTTTCATAACGATTGTTATTTCAGCCTTCAGCCATGCTTTCATTAATACTAGCTTTCTTCTATATGAATTCTCATGTGTACTTTACTTGCTTATTCTAAATTAATTTCTTTTTGTAAATCCTGTGTAATTGACCATTGTCACGCACCACATGGTACTTAATGATAGTATGCGGCTGCCTCCCCATGCATGAGTTCGTTTGGTGCATAGTTGATTTTCAATTAGTGCTTGAAGACACCCCACCATCTCATCAAAACATTGCCGACACTTTGTTTCGCCACTGCTATCAAGTGTTGCCACATGACTAATGTGTCGCAAGGATTATATGTGTCTCTGTGAGTGAACGAATGTGCTTTCCTTTACCCACTGTGTATTTGCAAATTTCTTCCTATGTTACCTCCATATTCATAAAGGGCAGAAACAATTTCATGATTTTAATTCACTTTTGTACAAGGTGTGTGCTTTATTGTGCTTAATTTGGTCTCCACACATTTATTTGATTGTTCATTTTATTGAATAGATGATTATTTAAAGTATCAAACCTACGCTTTATAATTTCATGATCCCTGTCCCACGTTTAATTATCGATCCCTTTTTCTTAACTTTTATTTTGTGTTTGTTAAAATGTTGGCTGCTTCCTTACGGAGTGAGCAGTTATATAAATTTTCATTGCGCAAGTACTGTGGCCACTCGCAAAGTGATTTAGAGCAGCAGTGAGCATTTTAACTTTCATTTACAGATCTACTCTGGCCGAGATTTCAATAGAAACTTTAAGAAGCTACTTTCACCTTCTAGCGGTCATTTAAGTTTTGACATATATTAGAACCACGCTGTATAAAGATTTTGCATGTACGGGACAGGGAGGAGATAAACAGACATTGGGGACAGGAGTAAACTTACAGATTGGTGGTTAGTAATGACAGAGATCGTTGGATGGATGAGTGAATAGGGGGGGGGGGGGGGAGGAGGAGGTGGCGGTGAAGGAGGAGAAGCAGCCACAGGTTAATGGGAAGGTGCAGGTGGCCAGAGAGACAGAAAGAGAGAGAATGGAGGGAGGAGAAGAATGACAGAGGGAGGAGCGCGAGGATCAACAGAATACTGGAATAAGTAAACGCCTGAGCAACGAAGGTATTCCAGCTGGCTAATACAGGGGCAGGCCTGGAGGACAAAGAGGAAGTTAGGAAATAGGTATGGAGACAGGAGAGGCCACAGGCAGAGAGGGTAGCTTTTATATCCAATTGTAATCCATTTTTAGCAGTTGCAAAGCCCTCCTGTGTTCTCTAGTATACAAACAAAATAAAGATATCACAGTTTCCTCCGAAATATAACAACGAAAAATGCTTCCACACAGCTCAAAGATGTTAAAAGGAGATGATAGGCTACTCGACTTATCTGGCTGATTGAAAAACACTTAAATAATTTCAATAAATTCGAGGTTTTTATCAGTTAACCCTAATTCCCAGCACAATCAAATCTCTAGACTGGTGCAATTGTATCATCAAATGCCCCTGACGGGGGATGCCGTTTACAATATGATATAGTGTATCATGTTACTTCACTTCACACAAAGCAGTGTTGTTGCGATTGTGCTTCTCAATCCAACGACTGGTTTGATGGAGCTCTCAGTTCTCCACGCTACCTCACCCGGTTCAAGCCTCATCATCAATGAGTAAGAAAGGCAACCATGTACCTGTTATCTATTTTTATATTTTATTTTCAGACAATTTTGCTTGTGCATTTTATATGATATTATCAATGCAGCACATCATCAATAGATTACCATATATTTCACCGATGCAGCTCCTTCTGCTGCTGTATGTTGTGGAGTAATTAATGGTCATAAATGGTATGATACTGTGGGCTGTGGCTACTGCAGCCAGTAGGGGCCGGTCTGACTCCTTTAAATTGCCTAGGTGCATTTATCAAATCATCTGTATTTTTTTTTTCAAAATTTACTTCTGTGCAAATATCAATCAATTACTATTGTTTTGCAGCTTGTAATTTTTCTTTTTCATATGATTAATAATGGTGCCATAGCAAAGTTACGTTAATATACATAACGAATTTTTGTACATTCTTGGTGACTGTGGCGTAACCACTATATATGTGGTATAAAATAATTCGTAGTCAGTCACCCTGCTTGACAGTAACTTCATTAAGAAGAAAGCAACCTAAATCATTTTGAACCTGCTTACTGTTTTCGTCTCTCGGTGGGTAGTGATAGCTGGATTTGCATGGTTCTCTCTGGCTCAGAGTCGATAGGTTTCTACACCCTTTGGTTACAAGCTAGTCGACGAGCCCTCTCTGGTAGTTTTTTCGCCGCTAGCTCTTCACTTTGTGCTGGTATCATTGAGAGGTAAGGTTGGTTCTGCTCTTGTGCCCACGAAGATGGTAGCGATTCGTTGTCTAGCAAGTTTAACTTAGACTCTTGAACTTAGATTCATTTTTCGGAATATTTGTTCCGATCGTGCTCGGAAATGTGTTCTAGTTTCTCAATCCAGTGATTTACAACATAAACACAGTGTATGTGTTACTAGTTGCAGTTTCATATCGGCCTGGTATATTCAAACCTTTTGTGATTATGTGGCGATGTACAAACTCTGTGTAAATTATTTCTAGCTTTGTGGGGGCCGGTTTCTAACAGACAATATGTTCATTTTTGTACAGTGCAAGTACAAATCTTTCTTATCGTTTCCTTCCATGAGTGATATGTGTTCCACGTGGTCGGTTCTTAGAACAAAGCCTTCAGCTTCGACTATTGTTTGTTGCATGCCCATCAGGCTAGTAACTATGCGTGTATCCTTCTGATTTCCACTAACATCTCGCGATCTTCTCTCCCCGCCTATTTTAATTTTGCTTTTTCTTCTCCGAACTTGTAGTATGCACTCAGTCTTTGTCAGTAATTCTCTCCGAGACTTGTACAACCTCCTTCAATAGCTTCCTTATGAAATTCTATGTATTTCTAAGGGTTGCATGTCGTGGTTTTTATTCTCACTTTTCCGTGTTTGTAATTATTTTACTTTTCTGGTTTTTTTGAGACTGGATTTCATACGTCTCTGTAATCGCTCCCTATCCCGTGTAGCTGTATTTCATTTGGTTTCTTTTGTAATTCTAAGCATTTCTAGGGATTGCGTGCCGCAGTTAATTTTCTTTACTTTTCGGAAATACAATTTATACATTTTTATAGATTTTCGGAACCACGTGGGTCCGAACTCCGACTTCAGGTGTTTGCAGCTAGTCACTTGAATTCACGCTAATTCTCGTAAAACCAGCGCCTAGATAGTTTACTCTCATATTACAACTTAAGAGTCCACCGTGATTTTGTGTAATGAATCCGATTTTTAGCCACTTCACCTTCAGTGGAGTGCAATCATGTAACGTAGCCGTGTGTCGCCGTTAGCGTGTTTGATCGAGGTCTAATCTAGATGCAACTTAACTTTGCTATACTCACGCACCATCTCAAATCAGGCACGACAGACCAGAGCCATCTTCGCAGTTTTATTGTATATTGTGTTGTGTGGTAACTCCGGGTTTGCTGAACTTCGACTACGATAGCGAGGCCTGCTTCTGCCTCGTTTCAGCACGCTGATTTTGATGAGTTTCGCTGTTGCATTGCGTATGAATGACCGAGTGATTGTTGTTTGTAAATCCTCCCCCCAGTAGCGTTACGTTTTGTGTAATTTATGTTAAATTCAGTGCCGGGCATCGCCAGTATTAGCTCATGTGAGGAGCTGCATGTTTATTGTATTAACAAGATTGGTTCCCCAGTTTGCTTCCGTTCGACCTGAATAAACAATTTAAGTTCAGTATAATTTTGACTTGCGTATAAATTGTAGTTTTAGAGCACTTTCCCCCTTCTGTTTAATATTGTTTTTCACCAGTGCTGAGAACAAGTTCAGATTCAATTTTTTATGTTTAAGTTCCGTTGCGCCATAAATGTTTCCTTTAGACACCTTTATGAAATAACTTTAAATGTGGTGGCTTGAATATTAATGCCTGTGTAATTTCGTGTGAGCTGTTACGCACATTGCGACTGTATCGTTAACTTCCTGTTATTAGAGTAATTTGAACCAAGTCAGTTCTCAATGTGGGCCAGGGAACAAGGTTTTTCAGCAGGGAGTAGCCGGTAGCTCACACGGATCTTTTGCTAATTTGTCTGCTAAAATAAGGTTATATTTATTTTTATTTTTTTTTTATTTTCATTTTTTTTTCTTTTTTTTACAACAGTATACAGGGGAAGCGAGGAGGGGAGGAGCGCCAACAGTGGAGCCAGCGAGAGAAATATTGCGGCCCATCACATCTACCTCTACAGCTAAATCTAGATGCATACTCCGCCCTTCACCGTAAAATGCGTGGCGGAAGGTACACTGTACCACTACTAGGCATTTCCTTTCCCATTCCATTCCCAAATAGAACGAGGAAAAAAAGAATGCCTATATGCCTCCGTATGAGCCCTAATTTCTCTTATCTTGTCTTTGTGAGAAATGTAAGTAGGCGGCAGCAAGATCGTACTACACTCAGCTTCAAATTCCGGCCCTCTAAATTTCCTCAACAGAAAATCACGAAAAGAACGTCGTCTTTCCTCCAGTGATCCCCAATTGAGTTGCCGGAGCATATCCGTGACACTCGTGCATTGGTCGAACCTACCAGTAACAAACCTAGCTGCTCGCCTCTGAACTGCCTCTATGTCTCCCTTTAAACTGATCTGCTGCGGCTCCCAAACACTTGAGCAACACTCAAGACGTGGTCGTACAAGCGTTTTATACGCGGTCTCCTTTACAGGTGAAGTACATCTTCCCAAAATTCTCCCAATAAACCGAAGTCGGCTGTCCGCCTTACAACTGTCCTTACATGTTCGTTCTACTTCATATTTCTCTGCAATGTTTTGCCTAGATATTCGAACGACGGAACAGCATCAAGAAGCTCACTACTAATGCTGTATTCGAACATTATGGGATTGCTTTTTCTACTCATGCGCATCACCTTACATTTTTCTACATTGAGAGTTAGCTGCCATTCTTCGCACCAACTAGAAATTTCGTCTTAGTCATCCTGTATGCTATTGCAGTCAGTTAAAGAGGAAACACTCCCACATACCACAGCATCATCAACAAACAGCCGTAAATTACAACTTACTCTGTCCATCTCATTACTTATATAGACATAAAATAATAGCTGTGCTATCACACTCCCCTGGGACACGCCTGACGATACACTCGTCTCTGATGAACACTCGTCATCGAGAACAACGTACTGAGTTCTATTACTTAGCAAGTCTTCCAGCCAGCCACAAATCTGTGAACCTATTCCATAAGCTCGTACCTTCGTTAGCAGTCTGCAGTGTGGCACCACGTCGAACGCCTTTTTGAAGTCGAGAAAAACACAATCCGCCTGTTGCTCTTCATCCATGGCCTGCAAGATGTCATGTGAGAAAAGGGCAAGCTGAGTTTCACATGAAAGATGTTTCCTAAATCCGTGCTGATTCCTAGAAAGAAGCTTTTTCCGTTTCAAGGAAATTTACTATATTCTAACTGAGAATATGCTCCAAAATTCTACATGAAACTGATGTCAACGATATTGGCCTGTAATAGTGTTCAAAATGTTCAAATGTTCGTAAATCTATCGGACCAAACTGCGTGGTCATCAGTCCGTAGCTTACAAACTACTTAAACCTAGCTAAACTAACCTAAGGACAAACACACACACCCATGCCCCAGGGAGGACTCGAACCTCCACGGCGAGCAACCGCGCGCTCCGTAGCGAGACGCTTTAGACCGCTTGGCCACTCCACCGCGGCTGTAATAGTGTGGGTCAGTTCTCTTTCCTTTCTATTAAACGGGAGTCACCTGTGATTTTTTCCAATCACTAGGAACTTCACGCTGAATTAAAGATTCGCGAAAAATGCAAGTTAAGTAGGGGGCCAATGCCGCAGATTACTCTTTGTAAAACCGAACTGGTATTTCATCCGGACAAGCAGACTTTTTCGTATTTAGCTCTCTCAGCTGCTTCTCTACACCGGAAATACCTATTGCTATGTCCCCATTTCGGAATTAGTACGTTAATCAAATGATGGTATACTTGTGCGGTTCTCCTGCGTGAAAGATTTCTTAAAGGTTAAATTTAGAACTTCAGATTTCCGTTTGCTTACTTCTATTACTGCCCCGGAATGATCAACGAGTGACTGAACAATGGGCTTTGACCCGCTTATCGATTTTACATAGGACCAGGATTTTTTCGGGTTCTCGGAAAGATCTTTTGCTAAGGTATGGCTGTGGTATTTATTGTATACTTCGCGCATCGATCTTTTTATAGATGCACGAATCTCTACTAACTTTTGCCTGTCATCATTTGCGTGTTCTTTTTAGAATCTACAGTGCAACAGTCTTTGCTTTCTCAGCAGCTTTCTAAGATTATTATTATACCACGGTGGATCTTTTCCATCCTTAATCGTCTTTACTGGCACATATTTCTCTAACGCTTTATTTACAATGCACTTAAATTTAGTCCACAATTCCTCTACATCCATAGTCCAGGAATTAAACAAATGTTCAAATGTTTGTTAAGCTTATGGGACTTAACTACGGGGTCATCAGTCCCTAAACTTACAAACTACTTATCAACTACCTACAACTAATGACGGCACAAATATCCATGCCCGAGGGGGGATTCGAACCCCCGACCGTAGTGGCCGTGCAGACCGTGACTGAAGCGCCTCAGTCTCCTCGGCCACTGCGGCCAGCAGGAATTAAACGATGCCCATTCATTTTCTAAGTGCGACCCTAACATTTTCTTATCGGCTCTTCCCAACAAAAACCCGCTCCTAGCCTTCTTGATTGGTTTATGGACTTTGGTCACTATCGACGCTATGACGTTATCATGATCACGAATTCCTGTCTCTATACAGACATCGTTAATAAGGTCAGGCCTCTTCGTGGCTATAAGGTCTAAAATATTTCCATTGCGCGTGCCTAGGGAAAGACTATTACTGGCTGCCAGTGCGGTAGTGGAGGGCGCAGAACGGCTGAAAACTGTGCCGCCTTCCTGTGTGACGCATACTATAGGTTTATGACAAATCCGTCAGTAGAAGATTCCAACGAAAGCTGCAGATTACGATTATGTTAACGTTTACATTATACATTACTAATAAATTAATAAAAAGAATAAACTGAGAGATCACATTCTAATTTTTATGTTATGCCACCTGATTTAACATCGTATTTGGAATATTTACGAATTCATTTTTCATTTCTCATGCTCGTTTTCTTACTCCCGTATTTTAGTAATTTTTTGTCATACAAGCCCATTATGCTACTTCGAAAGTGTATACTCAGCCCACCTAGAAATGCATGGGACGTATCCGTTTGATATGAACCATTAGCTCAAATGCAGAACATGAAATCATGCCTTGATGTAAAAACGAGAGTATTACAGAGGTGTACTTAGCTGACGCAGTTTAGTTGATTCATAAGTGAATGTATGCAGACAAACCCTGCGACATTCCGTATTGCTTTCTTCGTGATTGAGTTTGAATTGTTTGTATGCACAAATAGGAGATGAGCTACAACTAAAGGCATGACACTGAGGCATTATTCCTGGAAGAATAACAGTAGTGAGAAAAACGTCGTATTACGGTACCAATAGGTGTAATAGCTGTGAAACACAATTTTACGAAAAGATTTGATTAAATGAAAATTCCCAATGGTCATTATCAGTTATTTGTTTGCACTGTTACATATTTGACAAATATAAAGAAAAAAATAAGAGGCATCCTGCGGGGATCGAAGACACGGACGGCTTTTCCTGTGATCAAGAAGCAAGGAGAGCATCGATTACGCTACAACAACCGTGGGAATATTTGTCACATAACTACTTCATAATGTAACCATGGGTTAGTACGACTTATCAAATGAGACGATAGAAATTCAGAGGTGTTCGTTTATTGTGCAAAAGACTGCATATCGATAATATATTAAATATCAGATAGACGTGAGTTAGCTACAGTTTTCCTCAGACACTGAAATACCAACGACATCGTACAGTGCGCCACAGTAATTTAAATACTAAGCTGCCGTGTGAAGAGTTGAATTCTATAACATAAAACAGTTTATTAATATCTAAAGTTAATACAACCGACGTATAGAGCAACAAACAAGAAATTAGTAACGGTATGCAATACACATAATGGATCCACTGGCTCAGGAATGGTTGCAACTAACTAATGATAAGACGCGATTGTCAATATTCCACACTTTCCATACTTTCTGTATGCAGGGCTTTAGGACACACAGGAAGGGCCTGTCGTCAGCATATAGGTGCATCTAGGCACAACATTCTCTACATGGGGCTTTAATATAACCACTATATCCAGGGACATTTGTTACTAGAGTGGCAGATTTGTCACTATTACTGACGCCTTCATCTTGCTTTACTTCCAGTCAAAAAGTTTTCTTTAAGGTACTGCTACGATCATCTGTCATAAAATGACGTTGTAAGCGCTACTAATTCTTTTAAACATGCTTTGTAGTTGAGCTAATACTTCCGTAGCAGCTGTATTTGACATATATAACACTGTAGATCGTGTTAGGAGAAGAACACTTTACACATAGTTAAAGCAGACTGTAGTTCTCGGAAGAACACTCAAAAGAATAAAAGCACATTTATAACGGGCATTCTGTTGAAAGAAAAGGGGAAGTTTATCGAAACTGGTATCAGAATAATAACAATAGCAAATTAACACCGCTCATTACTGTATGTGTCAAAGCAGACCGTAAATTTTGTAAGAACATTGAAAAAAATAAATATAAATTTTATCCAAGACAAATAGTAATTTTATTGAGGCCATTCTAGTGAAATAAAAGTCCAATTGAGGCGAGAGCCAATTGAAGAACTACGCACTTATCGGCCCAACTCCGTTTCTACACCCATCCAAGGTGGCCGCCTTGCAGTCACTGCCTGTACGCTGATGTCGGCGGATAGCCTATGTTATTCTGTGCTCGCTGTCCAAACGTGGCCCGATTTCATCAGTAAGTTTAAGGAAGCTAGTTTCGGCGAAGCCGTAGATTAGGCTGATTTCCGGCCGAAACCAATATTTTGGCCGAAACTGGTTGTAACCGAAACCAATCATTCGGTCGTTCCTTAGAAAGAACCTGAGGAATGCCCTGCAGGAACCGGTGGAAACCCTGTCGTATGACTGTCAGTGACTTGTGAGTGGTGTATTTCCCCGGTGCTACACTGTCCGGTGTATCGACCCCAGCGTTCAGCCTGACGCAACTTTCCGCCTGTCCCTTGTCAGGTCGGGACTCCCTGGTCCGCCGCGCCACTTGTTGACCACCGGCAGCGCGGCGGTATTCCCGGCTCTGCAGCGGCCGCTGTCAGCTGGCGTCGTGTCGCCCGCGCGGCTGGACACTGCACAGCAAGGCCGCGTTATTAATACGGCCCCGCCTTTCACACATCCGCGTTGTTCCCGACCGCCGCTTTCACGACGCAAGGTGACCCGGAATGAGTTCTTAAACGCCGTGGGAAATGGCCGATTAAAATCTCCAGCTCTGACAGTAGCGCCTCAACAGCGCTGTGTGCAACGTTCGGGTTTTTTGCCTAACCCGGCTGTGGTGCGGCCTGGAATTCCTGTCGTAGTTGCGTGTCAACTTGCTGCGACTGCACACCGTCGGAGGTTCGAGTTGTGCCACGGGCATGGCTGTGCATGTGTGTGTGCGTTGTCCTTAGCATAAGTGAGTTCAAGTAGTTTGTAACTCTAGGGACTGATCACCACTGCAGTCTGGCCCTACAACTTCACTAACATTTGAACATTTTTGGAGTACGCGAAGTATAAAACATAAGTCGTTTCATATACACGGTGTATTTTGTATTCTCGGGTCCACTGCGTGATATAGCCTGTGTCATAAAACGACGTCGTAAGAAACTTTGCAATATCAAAGACCCTGCTGTCTGAAGAAATTATTAATTAATTACGACAGGCCTGTTTCAGTAGAAATGCCATCTTCAGGTTTCAGTGAACATAACGTAGATAGCATAGGAATAATATTACAGTTTTGAGCGTGTTCTTATAGACTATAGGTGCAATGAGTTTATATACCTTAATCATTACTTCCGCGTAACTTTCTTCTCTTATTTGCAGTCATGATGATTTGACTATTTTATTGCTGTTAATAGTGAACACATTTAGTATCGTTCTTATATATCAGTCAGATTCCGAATTAATACATTTTTTTTTTTAAGTTTTCATATTTAGGCAACTATTTTGACAGCTCAGTCAGCGATGTTACATGGTTACAGTCATTTTTATTAATTAATTAATTATATCTCTGTATGCAAAGATTTTGTTAAATTACGAATTTGAATCGTTTTTAGAACTGGTTATGTCGAAAGTTTTTATGATTTACTAGTGCCTTAACGATTTATTGTGATACTAGCGTAATTGTTTGTTTGTATCGATTACTATTAATTTCGTAATAGTATGATCTGTGTTATGTTTACATTAAATCGTTCAGACACTTGCAAATCATATATATATATATATATATATATATATATATATATATATATTCCATTCACCATTTTTTAAGTTTTTGTGTTTAGGCAGCAGTTTTGACAGCTCAGTCGGCGATGTTACATGGTTACAATCATTTTTTATTTATTTATTAAATAATTTGTTAAATAACGAATTTGAATGGTGCTTATATATATAGTCGTAATTTAACAAAACCTTTACATATATATATATAAGAGATATAATAAATAAAAATGATTGTAACCATGTAACATCGCCGACTGAGCTGTCAAAACAGCTGCCTAAACACACACACACACACACACACACACACACACACACACACACACTCACAAACATGGGAATTTCATTGATATATAAGAAGGATACTAAATGTGTTCACTGTTAACAACGATAAAATAGTCAAATCATCTTGACAACAAATAAGACAATGACGTTACAAGGAAGTAAAGATTAATCTATGTAAACTTGTTGTAGATATGTTGTTAGTTAATATCATCATCCTTAAAATTGTAATGTTACTCCTATGTTATCTATATTATCTTCACAGAAACCTAAAGATATCATTTGTGCTGAAACAGGCCTGTCGTAATTAATAAACAATTTCTTCATATAGCAGCGTCTTTGAAACAGCAAAGTTTCTTACAGTGTCGTTATATACATGCTCTGCAGGAACCGAGCAACCCGAATATTCCAGTAATATAAGGATGAGGTGGGCTATATTTTATGCTATGTACCTAACGTGGACGCCATCTTGAAATCGGTTACCTTGGATCAAGTGAAAGTCTTTGGAAAGGGTGTTCTGCTGTATCAAACAACGTCAGGATTTCCTGCCAGGTTTATCCCTGTAATTGCATCAGTTTTCATTGCAGAACTTAAATGCTCATAGCTATCTGTAAATACTGCAAGAAGTGTTGTTTCCCTTAAGCGGCCCCTACACGGTCAATAATATTGACAATATTTCCCGGCTGTGCAATAATATTGACGGCCTAGGGGTGCGATTGAGAAGAAGCGCAATAATATTGAGAACATCAAAAACTTATGAACTATATTGCGCTGCCTGTAAATATTGTTCCGTCTTTGGGCAGTATTGACAACATCTTTCACACATTATCGAGCTATGTTCTGATGTTTGCTGTTTGTTTACTTGTACCACGTGTGTTATTTTCGTGTGCTTGCAACAAAGAAAAGCAATAACAACAAAATCAGCATCTTTATCGTCCAACATTTCACACCACAATATTGGACAATATTACTGCACAATATTATTGAATAGTCTAAGAGAGAACGGCAATAATATTTCACAAAATTATTGTCAATATTATTGACCGTGTATGGGCTGCTTTAGTTCTGAATGAAGATGGCGGATTTGCATCTTACTTAGAAGAAGATGGGACTTCACCAGTTGTTTGTTAAATTGTCAATTTTGCGGTCACACTACTAACGGACGTGGTTCTCCATATCATCTGATTACACACCACATTGCTCTCATTTGTGGAACCGTGTAAAGATAATCGTATTTGCAGAAAAAATAAGAAACTGACACAATCGTGAGCAACGCATTGAACAAGCATATGGCAGATTTTCTGCCGAAATCCTTCTGAGAGTGCCTAACAATTGGATTCCGCGCTTTCAGATGTGCGTGGACCAACACGACAGCTGAGGCAATAATTACGTCACTGTTCTTTATGGGGAACTGTCCAGTCTGTACGTCTACACAAAATGCGTTGTGACTTTTGAACCAAAACTGCTACGTCGAATCTGATTAGAGGAACGAACTTGTCAGAAAAGGATGATGTTATTTCCTGTATGACACGACTCCTTTTCCCTAAAAAAAAAAAAAAACTTGGATTCAAGATGGCCGATCTCAAGATAGCACCTGTGTTCGGAACACATCGTAGAAAAGAGACCACCTCTCCCTTACCTTACTGGAGTACTCAGGTTCCGCAGTTGCTACAGTGTTTTTGAAACAAAATGATGTATTGTTTCTTTTGACTCGCCATTCATTTTGATTAATGTAACATTGTATTTAATATGTTAGTACAACTTCTTACTGTGGAATAAAAGCCAGGTCATCCGGGCGCGGTGGAATTCGCCAGGCGGATGAACCGCATGGCTCGGTGTGCCAGCCAGCAGGGATGTGATTTTTACGCGGTTTCCCTCATACCAATAGCTAAATACCGGGCTGGTACCTATTTCACCTTTCAGTTGCACGATTCTTAAACTTTCAGAAAACCATCGCTCACTTTCTCTCTCTAATAGATTTAGCCCTAGGGTACCCATTTGTCTTGGTTAAGGAAGTATTCAATAGCCTTTATGAAGGTAAACTAATTTATAGTTACTTTATTTACTCAGAGGCCACAGTTAATCAGATACTATAATTTTGTATACCGGTATAGAGGAAACGGTTGTACCTTGGGATGGTTTTACCTTGCGATACTTTTTAATAAAGATGGTGCACTCTAGTAGCAACTCTAAGAACTACAAAGTAAAGTTGTCAGGCCTATTTTCAGAGCGAATAGGGGGCCATGTTGTACTTGGACGATGTTTGAGATCTGAGCAACCACAGTCCTTAGAAGATGTAAGTAAAAGCTAAGCGTCATTATTTACTTAAATACAGTGTTGTAGGGCATTGTTTAAGTAAGCTGTTGATACCATAAGTTATAAAGATATAAATGTGTACATAGATCAGGATACTGTTTTCTGTTATTGTATATTTGGTTTTACCTTGGGACACTTCTCTGGTTGCACCTTGGGACATGTCCCAAGGTACAACCGAACATTTCGTCTCCAGTTTTAGTTGCGTTTGTTTATCTTTTTAGATAGATATAAGTAAGTTGGAAAGGAAAAGAGAATAACCAGATGAGGAATATATGGAGGCAGCTGCCAATGAGGTTATTACACAGAAACTATCTATACGAGAAGCGCTTGGAGTATATGGAATCTCGAAAAGTACTCTTGCTAGGCACATCCAAAAACACAAATTTTCTGGTCAAATTCATTTCAAATATGAAGCCAACAGTGCTACATAAAATGTCTTCACCACAGACTAAGAGGAAGAACCTCTTTCTTATATATGCTGGAGTAGTTTTAGAAAACACAGAACAAGATGTAACTGTGAATTTCGTAAGGAAGCAAAGGACCCATTTTGTATTCCCTAATTTTAAGAAAATCAGCACTGTTAATCGCAGTAATACACCGAAAGAACTACCAGCTCCAGTTGTGTGTTATGGGTTTCATTCATTTAATATTTTATTCCCAGCATCTCTTGTTTTAAGGTAAAATAACTTTTGTATTAGAAATAACAAATAAACATGTACTACCTAATTCCAATATGATTTTTTCATTCACAAAACTAAGAAATTGAAGTACCTCACCGTGTCCCAAGGTAAAACCACCACTGTCCCAAGGTGAAATCATAGGTTGTACCTTGGGACAAGTGTCATCAAAGTCTTTATTGGTGAGTACTTGTGTAAATATTGGAAATATCCTAAACTGCTGTTCGTTCAACGTCACCTACAATTGCTGCCTGATATGGTGTAAAATTTCAAATTTCTTGTAAAAGAAATTATAGTATAAAAAAATAAAATGTAAAAAAGGTACAACTCTTTCCCCTACCATAATTACCGAGAAAATCATTTTTGTTAGTATTTTATTTTCATTCGTTATTTTGCAAATATAGATAGTAATACAGTAATTAAAGAGATTCATTTTCGCAGAGGTAATGTAGTAAGCATTTCGAAACGCACTGTTCAAAACTAATATTGTAATAAAAATAAAGTTATAAAAATACTTTCTCAAATTTTAAACTTTACCGTCATGACCATTTTCTGTCAAATTCCTTTCGTTTAATTATAGTTCATGAAAATCTTGTAATAATGATAACTTTGTTTCCTTGCAACATTATGCAGTTACTTGTACTACTACAAGAATATAATTACTACCATTTCCTGAAGTTATGTAATGTATCCCAATCACTTCACTTATAATGTCCGGGCTGATAGGCTGTGGTCGATAGATAAAACTTTCCACTAACTTTTCGTCTTCGACTGCGGAAGACATCCTTGGCCTATCAGCCCGGAAACTTTAAGTGAAGTTGACGGCGGCCGTGAAAGCCTACTTTGTATCCTAATCAGTTTGTAACGATACCATACGGCTGTTAAATTATTTAACAATTGAAATTAAGTAAACAAAACAGTACTGCACTAGCCATATTTTTCATATATGTCTGATATGTCTTTTATACGATCTATAAATATTTGTAAAATTGTCTGTTGTTTGTGTTCATTAATGTGATGTATATCTTATTTATGAAAAACACCAAATTTAATTACGGAACCATAATTCACAGATGCTGTTGCACAAACTTTATTCTAGAAACTAGTATCTTTCTATATAAAAATGTTGTGTTGGTTTGTGTGTGCTTCAAAATCTCAAAACGTTCATCACAGATTGAGTTCAAAATTTGTCACAACGTTTCACTGCAATATTGTAAAATTTATATAAATTCATGTGGCACATATTTAATAAAACATGTAAAAACATGCGCGTTTCCAGTAGTACGTTGTATCAATATTTCAAAGCATTCGGTCAAGAACTTCCGGAGATTACGATTTTGAACGTAACACTAAACATGATTCTAAGTTAGAGTTCTAAGACGAGGTACAGGAAGGATAGGCAATGACGAAGAGGGGAGGGGAGATATACAAGTACCTTTTTAATTGTAACCAAGACTCCAAATACCAACTTTTGTAGTTCAGGCTTCAAAAGTGACTTAATAGCAGCATTTAAAAAAAATCTTTTCAGCCCCTATTTCATCCTGTCAATGGCTGATTTACAGAAAAAGCCAAAATACGCCTTTTTTAAATTCTAACGAAGAATCCATATACCAATTTATGTAGGTCAAGCTTAAAATTTAACTTCATAACAACGTATTTTCAAAAAACTTTTCATCCCATATTTCACCCCCTTAGGGACAGAATATTAAAAAATCACTTCTTAAACGACGCCAACGGTGTAAGATGAACACCCTCTGCAAATTTCAAGTTCTTAGTTTCAGTGGCTTTCGTTGTCGATGATGAGTCATTAATTTAATCAGTCAGTCAGTCATTCGGATCACTGCCTATTATATATAGATACTAGCTTATATGCCCGTGCTTCGCAACGGTTGTTAAAGAAGGTCCTGTGAATATCATGGTTCTTTGGGTTCCGGACGTAGGTCAGCAAAAACACAATCCTTGTTGGATCTGTCTGTCAATAAACTCAGTTCTCCTAGCCAAGATGTCAAATTTAAGTAGAAGTCATTGTCGAAAACGATGAATGGTAAAAAAGTTGTTCATACTAAGAGTGAAATTAATTTAAGTCCGTACTTCGGAACAATGTAAATTCAATGTTAGGTTGTGTTCATAAAGTTACACATTGCAACAGCAGCGCCGAAAGCGGCTGGCAAATTACATTTCTGAAAGCGATATTGGATAAGTGCGAATATTGATTTGTAACAGTTCTCATAAATATCTTCTTGAATATGAATTTGGAATGAATTGTAAGACTGTGTGAATGATGAGAATCTATACAAAAGAGTTTCGCGTGAAAGTGCTGGTCATAATGAGATGTGATAACAACGGATGTATCTGATTCGGTAAAATTTTACTTTCTATCTTGGCGGCCTCGTGTTTTTATGTTGGCAACATCAATAACACCATATAAAATCGTTGCAAAGATGACCGAACCACATAGAGTGTAGATAAATACTACTGTTCCTGCTGTATGCTTGATTTCACGACAAAATATTTGCGTGTCACGCGATTGGCTTATTACGATGTCACATGATTCTCGTTATTCAACATCTGTTGCCAACATTATCACAGGTGGCCGCCGGGATATGAGTAGGACTACGTCGCATAGTTTTTCTTGACCCAGCTGTCAAACGATAACACCTTTCACAACAGAGAGTGTCGCGGCTATATGTATCAGAGATCACTGATTAGCACAGACCAGTGAGCTTACTGGCACAGGCATATCAATATCTATGGCCTAAGAGACATTCATTAATGTATGTCTGTGTTTCCACCACGCTTCCACGGTAGTGATCAATGTTCCACGAGTATTTTTATCTTTTTGCTCATCACACTCACCCACTGCCACGCACCGCGACCAAACTCCCTTACTAACATCATTAGACCAAGGGCTATCTACCACCGCAACCACGAGTGGGTGGCAGTATGTGGTCATGGAGAAAAGTCTGTCAGCACGTACACACACAAGCCTTTTATATATAGATATAGATTACGCGTTAGAAGCTGTTGTGATCTCTCTCGAAGGTGGTCCATGCAGTGTTCTCTGTTACGTACTGAATATTACCAAGCGGAGTCGCTCACAAAGTTACTTAGACGACTGGTAGGACGTCCTTGTCACGCAACGAACTGATGAACACGATGAACATCGATCCCTTGAGTGCCAAATAACAACCCCCCAGCGTGCAAAGAACTGGATAAAACAAATGTCAGGGGCAAATAAACATATATAATTTCGTCATGTTTAGAACTTTGAGGTAATGATTAAATTTTACTTAAGGCGGCGGCGTAGTTTGCTAATGTTGGCAACGGAATGCTCACTTAATGAGGATAATTAATTTACTCTCAGGACAAAAACACATACAACAACCTGTCAACCAGATAGCAAGCACAGACTTACTTATCCGTTAAATTGTAAACACGAAAGAATGTTCCCCTCAGCCTATATTATTTGTTGCTCAGTTAAATATCTCTTGCGGTGTCATCAGCGTAGGGCAGTAATGTTGGAAACGAAATGTTCTATTAACAAGGATAATTGATTTATTGACCGGTCAGTGGTTCGTACAAGAAAGTATTAACGACAGAGTAGGATCTGCACTAAATGGTTATTTTATAGGCAGCACAACGATTCATTCAAAATATTCTATCTGATAAGACTCTCCTTCGAATTACCACCGTGTTACGTAAAACAACGTTCCCGAGTAACGGTCGGGAACCAGATGCTTTCAAATAACGTTTGCAATTCAAGTAGCCGGGACTCTGACGATACATATCGAATGTGCCCTTTTAAAGCCATGCCATGCATCGTGAAATTACTTAGAAATGAAAGTTTAATTTTACTTACGGAAGCTGCGGCTAATGTAATAGTTCATGGTAAACACAGAATATTATTAGCTACATTGTATGTAACTGAGTTTTCAAAGACAGTCAAGATAATATAGCAACACCAGACGCTGCCGCAAGTGAAATTTTACCGAAATCATTATACAAATACATCAATATGAAAATGATGTATCGATTTCGATTATAACTATACCAGGAGGTCAATGAAAGTTACATAATTCAAAAGTCTCTTTGCCATAGATGCGTGCAAAACGAGAATCATGTGTGTATGTAGCCATTAAGAGAGACAAAAAAAGCAGATTTTTCTTATCTATAGCTCTGATCACGCTTTAAGTTCTCCAACTGCTTAATACGTGAATGTCGAAAAACTGTGTTACAGAAAACAACATTATCGAGTAACGCTCAAGAACCAGATGTTTGAAATTGACTAAGCCGAGTCTCTAACGATATATATCGAATGTGCGTTCTAAATCTACGCCGACAAAAGATGGACGTTTACCATCGTAGAATTAATTAGAATTACTTGCGGCAACTACGGTGTTCGGTGCTAATGCAATATTTGGTTATTTCTAAGAAAGCTTACACTCCAAGTTGTACGGAAAGAATCGATTTGTATCGAAGGTCGATTATGCGGCTATTCACGCTCGAGGTGAGTAAATACTGCTATTTAATAATAAAACATAACGTATACATCCATTTTTATTAGTACAAATGTACCTAAAACAAAGACACTACTTCACTTTGTTGATTAATGAGAGAATTGTTCATCTTGAAAGACACCATTAGTTGTATCTGCACTTTATTAATTAGCAAATTCTTCGTCTTGAAGTAGTCCACGTGTTGTATAAGCCATAGGAAGTAATCCTTTACGTCTATATCCTGGGTAAACTTTTGCAATATCTTGTAGAAAAATAGGAAGAGTATCCGGTGCGTCAACTTCTCAGATTATGGAAATATAAATATTGGAATATGTACGCTGGTCTCTCTCTCCTGGACAATCCTCTTTCTTGATTGTGGATTTAACAGACTTACATGTCGCTCTATATTCTGAGTATGTACTGAAGGATTCTCCAGAAGAAACAAATTCCATCGAATGATTTACAAACTCACGGTGGAGTCTTTCAGTCTGCAATGTATTATACGACTGGCAGCCGTCCGTGATTATAGTACTTCAGGCGATATGAAATGCTTTATGAGGCTCACCAACGTTTCTTTCCTTCTGTTGAATATTCTCACAATACAGCATTTTCGGGACACTCTCCCTATTCCACAAAAAACCCAAATGTGAACTACTTTGGTTTTCAAAAGTCGCCCTTTATACTTTCTGGTGGCTATGTGGGACTCAGCTACTTAAACAGTTCTCCCCGGGCCACCAGTGGGAACTATCTTTGGTGACGATCACCTAACAGACTTCTTGATCACATACCAGTACAGTATTCACAGCCCAGTCCGTTTCTGCAGCAGTCTCTTGTAAAGTGTAGTGACGTATCCAGCAAGCAGTGGGAACTCTCTTTGGTGACGATCACCTAACAGACTTCTCGATCACATACCGGTACAGTATTCACAGTTCAGTCCGTTTCTGCAGCAGTCTCTTGTAAAGTGTAGTGACGTATCCAGCAAGTAGTTAGAATTACACTTTTGTCGATACTTAATTTGGTACTGTCTAACCAGGTGTTTTGTTAATACTTATTCTCTTTCCACATTTTGTACACACCAGTAGCAGAGGGAATTGGATATCACCTGATTTTTTGCCAATTTTTGACACATTCATTTCCGTTATAGTCTACATAGTTCCTTTTAGTGTGGTCTGCTATTAATCCGAATTCCCAACAAAACTGTAAACACTTTAACCACAGTAAACAAAGAAGGAATCAAGTTCTTCCGTATCAAGCGACGTGCGACCTCCATAGAAGAACCTTCACACATTTCCTTAACCAAGCAAACCAGAAGACACAAATGAAATAAGTTCTCCACACTTAATAGGGCGGATGAATAAGAAAGAGCACATTCTCCAGAAATATTTCTTAGAGAAAAAGAACGTTCTCTGAGTAAGTTCTCAATTTCGTACGAATAAAATGTATGTATGTTTGTTAACATTAAGGGACTTAACTGCGGGGCCATCAGTCTCTAAACTTACAAACTACTTATTAACTACCTTAATCTAAAGACGTGAGGCGCTCCAGTCACGGTCTGCACGGCCACTACGGTCGGGGATTCGAATTCCCCCTAGGGCATGGATATTTGTGCCGTCCTTAGTATTAGCTAGTTTGTAAGTAGTTTGTAAGTTTAGGGACTTATGACCCCGTAGTTAAGTCCCATAAGCTGTACAAACAAACATTTGAATCTAAAGACGACACAAACATCTATACCCGAGGTGGGGTTCGAACGCCCCCCCCCCCCCCCCCCGAACGTAGCGACCGTGCAGACTGTGACTGGCGCGCCACAGACCGCTCGGCCACTGCGGCCGGCTATGAATAAAAACTTCGAAGCACGTGCTCTGAGCAGGAATTTCATTCTCGCTAGCTTCTTTCCTTCTGGAGTTAGTTCTCTGAGTGTCAGGACCGGCTGTTTATCGTATATTTCTTTAAACTAGTCTAATCAGGAAAATTAGTCAGTATACAAATATGGCACAGGAATGTTTGTGTTCAGCATATTATTAGACTAAATATGATTTTTTTTACAGAAATGTATTCTTTTGACGATGTTGAAAACTGTTTTAAATAATAACTTTGGTTAGCATAATTTGCGAACGAAATTTCAAGTTTGCACTACATTTTCATCTGTTTCAACATGAAACGCTGTCACAGCTATCAAACACGAGATACGTTTTGATAAATATGACACCTCGTGGTTCTCTCATAAGCGATAAAGTACATAGGGCCCAGTAAGTCTCACGCCAATACTGACAAAATCGACGTTCGATATAAATCGATTCTGGCTGTGCAACTTCGAGTGTAAGCTTTCTTGGAAATTACCCAATATTTCATGGTAAACACAGAAGATTATCAGCCTCATTGTTTGTAACTGAGTTTTCAAAGAGCAGCAAGACATTTTGGCAACATTAGCCTCCTTAGCAAGTCATCTATAAATAAGAATGCGACGCATCTTGGGCAGTCTTTAGTTTGGCTCAGTCTGTTTTTTTATCCTACCGACACTTTGTTTTTTGGAAGATAATAAATAGAATTCAAACATGCGTCATTGTGCTCCAATTACTACGATAAGTCCAGGCTGCCAAATTAAATAATATTAAGACAACATTGGATGCTGGAAATAAGCTGATCAACACAGCATTTTTGTCAACATCAGCGAAGCACATGATGAAATTTAACCCTACACCGCATGAATTTTTATTTTGGCGCAAAAAATAGATAAATGGTAGAAAATGTTCACCTTTGGAGGGGAAAAATATTGAAAAAATTATATAATTCATTTAACAATGTGAAAGTCATTATTTACCAGTTGCTATTGTCAATACATGCATTTAGAGGTAAGTCCCTCTGCAGGAAAATATTGGTATCTAACATGTTTTCTACTTTGATTAGATTTCTGTAACATGATAAAAATTTTTTACTTGACGGAAGTCGTATCAGTCTGTAATGCTCAACAGTAAGTAAATTCCGCTGGGGTGCTCTTTTTCTGCACTTCTCCTCAATTCATGACTGCGCTGCCTTCTATGGGGGAAACGATCATCTAAATACTTAGACTCTAATGTATACGATATGCATCTGTCAACAAGAAGTATGTCTGAAAAAGAAACAAACGGCAACACCATGCATTGTATGGTTAGAACATTGCAATTATCTGAACTGATATGAAACTTCCTGGCAGATTAAAATTGTGTGCCGGAACCGGGACTCGAACCTGGGATCTTTGCCTTTCGCGGGCAAGCGCACTACCGACTGTGCTGCTCCGACACAGCTCACGATGCCGCCTCACAACTTTACTTCCGCCAGTACTTCGCCTCCTACTTTCCAAACTTCACAGAAGCTCTCTTGCAAACACGCAAGACTAGCACTTCTGGAAGAAAGGATATGGTGGAGACATGGCTTAGCCACAGCCTAAGGGATGCTAGTCTTGCATGGTTCGCAGGAGAGCTTCTGTGAAGTTTTGAAAGTAGGAGGCGAGGTACTGGCGGAAGTAAAGTTGTGAGGCGGCATCGTGAGTCGTGTCGGGGTAGCACAGTCGGTAGTGCGCTTGCCCGCGAAAGGCAAAGGTCCCAGGTTCGAGTCCCGGTTCCAGCACACAATTTTAATCTGCCAGGAAGTTTCATATCAGCGCAGACTCCGCTGCAGAGTGAAAGATTCATTCTGTTATCTGAACTGATGTTTGGGGTTGTGGTGGTCCTAACTATCAGGTAGGATCGTCACAATATGTATAACACAATACGGCTATATACAGACAATTGCAGTAGGCACACAAAGTTTCTGGGAGAAGGAGAGGGCGGTAGCGGGGGAAGGGTTTAATAGGGGTGGCGGCTGGAAGGGGATTAGGCTGTCCCTTAACTAACGTACCTAATCACACATGACCTCGCCGACACTGTGAATTCGGGACAAAAAGGCAAAGAATAGAAAACATAGCCCATCCCGAGTTGAGACGCTTTACTTCCGCTCAACTTAGACTGTGTTCAGTCGAAATTATTTTACAAAAGTTGGTAGACAGTTGTAAACCCATCACTTGTTCTACAATGATCCCTGCAATCGGCCTGCAGGCACATAGCCGACACTTTCTCAATTCGTCTGTTTTCAGATCAGATAGTCCTTACTGCAAGTGACACGTAAAAGTTCTTTATAAAAGTGTTTATCGAAATATGGCAAAATTGTTATGATTAAAGCGCTCCATTCCTGCTCTTCATGTGTAATATAAAACAAACTATTTCTGTCTTGAAATGGTGAAATTTTACGACGCTTCTCGCCGGGTTCCAGTGTTTATGTTGGCAACAGATGAACAATGAAGTGTAGAATTGCGTTAATTTTTTTCACGAGCTACAGAGTAAATGTTATTGCTGCTCGTTTCACTCGCAGCAAAATTAATACTGTACCTGCTCTATGGTTGACAGGTTCTTGTATGAACCCTTGTCCGTTCAGAAAAAAATAATTTTCGTTTTAATTGAAGTTGTCACGGAAAAACATTTATTGGTCATCTGAGTTGCCGCCATTACCATTGGTGCCAACAAAAGCACTGGAGCCCGGCGAGAAGCGTCGTACAATTTAACCCTTCAATAATACGTAACTTATGCGGCGTTATCTCATAGCTAGCATCTGTTTCTGAGAAAAAGCTGACAGAGTAAATATATTGGTAAATAAACAAGGACACTTCACTGAGGTTCAAAATAAGTACATATAAGAGAAACGCAAGAAAAGATCAAAATATTGGTAATTTACAAGAAAGCTTTCCATCGAAATAGTCGCACACGTTCGATACATCGATATATAAACCGTCCTTTCTACAAAATTCCACACTTTTGTCCAACGTCGACAAGGAAGGAATTAAACTCTTCTACGTTAGACGTTCACCCGTCGAAACTGTATAACTCTAAATCATATCAGTGACACTTGTAATATTATATAGCAGTATTATATAGAGAGGGTGGCGATATAACAAACATCTGTTTAAATTCCTTGCTTGCGTTTAGCATAGTAAGCTCAAAGTAATCTTCAACGGAGTGAAGATTGTTCACATATTTATTTTCTGTGTTTTTAAGTAATCATTTGAACGATAACTCTGTAATTGAGTTGAAGTAGAACGCAAGTGTTCTTTGCATTATACCTTTTTAAAAACTAAGTAACTCTGACAATTAAACTTTCTCTTGCACTGCGATTGCAATTTTAGTTTATAACGTTCTCACTGCGACCGATATATATATATATCGCACGAGTGAATACCGCAGCATGGAAACAAACTGGAGGAATGTATTTTAAATTCTATTCACCTACCTTCAATGCCGAAGTTGTACAGTCACTTACCTGACATGTCACTAACATCGTCGTTGTTGATGACAGCAGTACCCCGCGGAAGATTACTACACGTCGACGTCCCACAGCCACTTCAAACACTCCTTTGTCGTCACACAGATGTTTCTGTAGACATAAATAACACTGATCGTAATTCGTAGTTAAGAAATATAACACTGCATTACCCACGAGGAAAAGAAAACTTAGTACACAATGCTACATCACTTGTCACCACGAAAAACAACATCTAAACTGACACCGCGATAGTCACTCGTTCGATACATATCGCTCACTCTTTTATGACCTCCGCTTAGATTCCTAAGTGTTATGGGATATTACGGACAGCTGTTAAAGGGAAAATCTAAAACTGAATTGATCGAATGTAACACACTTTAATATTATTTATCATGGCAGGTTGTGTGAATGCATAGCAGTGATGAAAGGTCTACAAACTTTGATCTGTGACAACGCAGATACAGACACAGTCAAAGATATGTGCGTTCCGTAGATAACTATGGTCGAATTCATTGATCTCTATACTCTCTGGATGTTGAACTTCAGTTTTCTTAGCGTGCCAGCCATAGATATTCATATTTAGTTTCTTGCCAATTTCAAACATGGCTGCTAAGAAGCATTTAAAGAAAAAGAGAAGAAAATATGTTTCGATTCCGTTCCCATATCAGCCTACAACATCGAATATTGAATTAAATTTCAAGTCAAGAGGTAAGCAAGGAATTCTTTGTCACGTAATAACTGATGGTAACTCGTTTGCCAAATTTAAACATGGCGGACAATGCGAAATCGTGTGCAAAACATATGAATGTGCGGGCACGCTGCAATTCTATGCTCAGACACCAGAGTTATACATCCAGTTTGTATAGAGATCACTGGTCGAATTCCTAAATGCGATATCTCTGGTGCCGCGCTTCGTTGTCTCGTCGATCGTTTAGCTGCTGCAACATGGCGGTGACAATATCCCATCCCATACATATTATAAATGCGAAAGTTTGCACGTTTGTTACCGCATCACGCTAAAACTACAGCACTGATTTAGATGAAATTTCATATAGAGATTTCTTATGTCTTGGATTAGGACATAGGCTACTTTTCAAAATGTTTATTACAAGTTATTTATTTGAAATATATCAATAGAAATACGTAACGGTTGTAAGAAGGTTCTAATACAGCAGCAGAAGAGCATTGTTGGCGTGTTAAGTTTAGCCGCGACGGTTAACGCGTCATGTAATAGATATTTGGTATTTTGGGCAATGGTTCGGGTCCTGCTATAGTGAAATTTTTTTTCTTTGTTATTGTTATCTTTCTTACTTTCGAATATACGAAAAGATTCTTGGATACTGCTAAAACGGCTTAACTGAAATATAATTACATACACAAGAAATCTGAATGTTGGCGTTTATGCCGCATTCATTTTCATTTGTTGTAACAAATGAAGGAAGTATGTGTAAGACATTAAATAAAATATGCTCTAATACCATGGCAAGAAAAAACATTGACGTTTTGTGTAGAATGGGATCTAGATACCAAGCCCTATTTTGTGTACAAAGCGCGAACTGCCACGTATAAATAGCGTACGTAAACTGCAACGAAAGTAGTAGCAAATGCACTCAACAGATGGCAGGCGGTACGCTGCAGTTAACATATGAAACGTTATAGATGTTCGAACATTGTGATGTTATCGTAATTCCTTAAAACTGTATTCTCTTTGGATTTCAATGAATAATAGTTTCTTTGGTGATTTCGATTATTTATAGCATTCGAACGTTTGCATTTAGTTCTTTTGTTGGTTCGCTTTGCATTTGTAGGTTCTCAACAGTTAGTTTCTCCGTTAGATGTCTTTTTTTATCTCTCTACTTTTCTTCGTTAGGTTTGTTGTTTATTTCGTTACTTTTCTCCGTTAGGTTTGCTGTTCATTTTGTTCCTTTACTTGGCATTTGTTTTCGATTAATGTATTGTTGTTTTTGTAGTTCAAATGTTTCTTAAGCTTATGGGACTTAACTACGGGGCCATCAGTCCCTAAACTTACAAACTACTTATCAACTACCTTATACTAAGGACGGCACAAATATCCATGCCCAAGGGGGGATTCGACCCCCCCCCCACCCGTTATTGTAGTTACTTACACACACTACGTTTACATGCAACACATCTTCCGGAAGACGAAAACCGATTTTCGTAAACCGTTTTTCGCCGTCGTGTTTACATGGCACAGCCTGAATCGGATTTCCTAATCCACTTAAGATGGCGGCTGAAAAACAGCTGATTCAATTCCTGATTTAGTCAGCATAATGGCTAAATACACAGATTCATGGTTACTCTAATGTTAATACTTTTATTTCACATTAGAAAATATCACTCTGTCCATATGTGCCGAAAATTCTTACCAAAAAATCACAATCTGACAAGCCAAGAACGCTTTAAAAACGGTTGCGTTTACATGGGCACGAAAATCGATTGTGGAACTGGAAAACCGCTTTAGAGAAGCGGATTTCCAGAATCGATTTTGGAGTGTTTACATGGCCAACCAAAGGCGGAATTGGGAAATCGGTTTACGAAATCCGGTTTTGGGAGCCCATGTAAACGGGGTGACTGTCAGGGGTGCCATCCCACAAGTTGGAGCTGAAGGTGGGTGTGCCTGTTTTTATTGATGCGTAACTTGGATGCACCACGATTATGCAATGGCACCAAGTTACGCATCACGGAGTTTGTGACACTTGCGAGGAGTGACACTTGCGCGGAAAGGGAATGTGTAGACACTTGCGCGGAGACCCGGACGCTACAGGTAGTGAACAGGGTGTTCCACAAGTAGGGATACACCACCCCTACTCCTCGCCCTCCAGCCGCTACCTGTGCCGTATTCAGGGAAAGGTCCACCGAGCTAGGTGGAGCAGTAGTAACGGCCCGGAGATATCACAGCCTCATTCAACAGGGAGATAACACGTCATACAAATATCACTCGATTTACAATACAGCACCATGTGAAGAGGAATGTGATGAAATCGGAATTGAGCGAAACCGTTGCTAACTACAATTTCGGATTTACTGCATTTTGAGTCAGAATTCGCATCTATATTCGCATTTATCGCAAATGCGAATTTTTCCTGTCCCTAGTAATACCTCTAAAAATAAACAGCTGATCAAGGCACTAAAAGCAAGGACAGATCTTTGGGTGTATTACTACAAATAACTAAAACACGATTTGATCGTGGAATTATATACAATCTCATTATAAAGGTTTTTTGTAGGTGGTTTTGAGCAGCTTTTAAATATGTTAGGAATAGCATTATGAAATATAGACAGCTACACCTTATGTTTATTATGAGATATCGATTTCGGCTAATTTCAGGTCATCTTCAAGTCTCAAACAACAGGTGTTACTTATGCATTTTTCCAGTGGCACTCATAACCTTGAAGTGTTTACAAATGCCGGCCGCGGTGGCCGAGGAGACTAAGGCGCTCCAGTCACGGTCTGCACGGCCACTACCGTCGGGGGTTCGAATCCCCCCTCGGGCATGGATATTTGTGCCGTCCTTAGTATTAGCTAGATCATAAGTAGTTTGTAAGTTTAGGGACTGATGACCCCATAGTTAAGTCCCATAGACTATACAAACATTTGAACATTTTGTTTACACACGTGGTCTAACGTTGTTAATCGCGTTAGCGATGAAAACAGAACCCAGAATCTTTGCGTCTAAATGATACATATTTTGGTGTCATGTCTTATTTCGAAAGAACAGACATCACACCAATACATATATAGCTCTCGGTAAAGTGGAACGGTACGATGTCGTTACGTAGCACAGCACAGCCGACTGGAAACGCAGGAGAAGTGCAAACAACGTTCTTTCCTCAGGGGTATGATTAGGTTCGACGTAGACTTCTACAACATACAGTCTACACGGCGAAGATTACACCAAAAAATCTAACGTTTCGTCTACTTTGGCGCTAGCAACCAAATTTTAAAATAGAGTCTACTATGTAAAGCTGTAGCAACACAAAACACTTCAAGTACAAAACTTCACGGATTTTCGAGTTCTGAATTTTTAATATGTTTTTAATGTTATTACAGAAAAAACATATTTGGGACTCACACTATATGGCAGAATTTGTAGGTACATTCACAAGTCATAAGTCAACGGTTGTGTGCATTCATCTTATGAGAAATATCAATCATTTGTTTTCAGTGTTTACTTCAAATTTCTCTTTTAAGTTTCTTTAATTATTAGTACTTAAATGTGGTTATGAAATAAATAAATTACGTGTATATGTGTAGTCTTATGCGGCCAAACTACTTAGATAATTGGTCGCTAGACTTACACACTACTTAATCTTACTTAAAATAACTTAGGCAAAGTACAAACAAACATACCTATGTCCGAGGAAGGACTCGAACCTCCGACCGGACCGGCCGCGCAATTTGTGACACAAATTACATGTTTGATAATATTAATGCATAGAAGTATGAAATCACGTCGATACTTCTTCCTGGAAAAATTTCGACAAAAAAAAAAAAAAAAAAAAAAAAAAAAAAAAAAAAAAAAGTTGGCACTGAGTTTAGAAAAACAAAATTCTGGTATATTGGATTTTAACATTTTATCAAAAATTAAATGTTACTACAAGAGATACAGCCATTCAAATTTACGGGCACCATAACGTTTTCCCTTCCTGAGTAAATGAGCTGCTTCTTATAGTTTCAACACCTTTTTCTTGAATGTTCTGAATATAAATCTTCACACAGACTTCTTGAGGAGGAGAGTGATACGGATATCTGATTGTAAACCACTGCCTATTACCTTAGACCTTTTCGACTGTACTGAACAGTAGTTCCGCGTATTCCGTAATTTATATTTATACAGTTAACAGGCAATGTAATTTATAACCAACTATTGGCTGCCAATTTCGCTTCATTTTTCCTGGAAGTCTTGCAACTTGTTTCTCCCTGTTGGTTTATGCCAAGTTCGGAGTAAAAATGGTTCTATATGACGGTGATGGAAATTAGAATTTATCTTTAGCATTTTTCGGTGTGTGACATTCCCTTACACATTCCGTATTTCATACATTTCTTAGATGTATTTGTAATTCGAATACAGCCATATCGTTTTGGGGTCTACGAATAAACGCTTTAAGTATGTAAAATACTCATTGACTTATTATTAACGTTTTTTAATTGAAGGTTTAAGGTTGCATCTCCTATTAAAAAGCATAGTAGCTATTTTTAAAGAGATGGAAGTTGCGTGATAGTGGGGTTAACTACATAGTGGTCAATTACATCAACGTATCTGTGCAGGATGCCTAATATATTTATTGCTTGCGCAGGTGTCTTGATATGCTTAGTGTACTGAATAGTATGCTTTTAGGAGGTATGACTGTGGAAAGTCATAATCTTGTAGTAGCAGAGACTAACTCTACAAACATTATCACTATTAAAATACCTTTTTGTTTAAAGGAGGAACACTCAACGGATTAATATGTAGTTAGAACAAGTTACTATATTGCTCTTCAGCTTGCAAAGGGTTGTGCAATTTCACTGATTTTCGTGTTATGTTGACAGTGTGGAAACTTGACAACAGCAGTGCTAGACTTCTTGGTGTGCCTGTACCCAGGAAAAGCCATTAGCCGCCCCAAGGGCCCCCGGTTCCGCGCAAGTGTCACTCCGCGCAAGTGTTCCAACCCCGCATCACGGACCTGAGAAGGCATATCGTGTAGGCCACCATCGTAACAGGTGGAGACAAGAGGGAGACTGTATTAATACCACGAATTCCCATCATCCCAACAAACTTGCCATTCCAGGTTAACCGGTTACAGTTCCCATTGAAAGTGACCTCCTCGATTACTATAAACAAGAGTCAAGGACAAACATTAAAAGTGGCAGGTCTTCATGTGGCCACCCCATGTTTCTCGCACGGACAGCTCTACGTAGGCTGCCCCCGTGTATCGAGAGCTAGAAATCTCTACGTATACTCGGAGAACAAGAAGTCTCGAAACGTCGTTTACAGGGACGTATTGCAATAGATTTTTAGCTCTCCATCCGTTCCAATACAATTATATATTCCGTGCTAACAATGTCGCAAACAGTCATGTAGTTATTTATGCCCTTTCTTGGCACTTTAATGTCTGTCTATTGAACCGCGGGTAACACCGCGGGGAGCAGCTAGTTAATAATAAACAGTCAACAAAACTGTATATTAAATATTACTGCGGCGCGAAAGGATAATTCATAGATAAAGACAGTATAAACTGACTGAGAACACAAATCTTTTGGAAGGTACGAGGCAGCTCGTATTATATTGATATTACGAATACGGAATTGTTACATTCAATAATGTACGGGTGCCCGATTATCTGTTTAACCAGCAAGTCGTATGTTTATGGCAGTTTGCAATGCTGAAGGACGGAAGCTTTGACCTACACAGCTAAAATAAAATAGACCACACTCAAGATCACAAGACATAATGATTCCTGCTTCAAATACCACTGTAGAACCGTAACATTTACAGTCCATTTCACGAGCATTAATTTGATAAGCTGTTTTAGTATGCATCACGACACGTTGATGCTTTCGTCATCTGATTTTCGGCGTCTCTTCGGTATCTTCCTTCAGCTGTCGTTTTCTGCGATGAATCCTCTAAAATCTTCTTTGTCTTCTCTCTTCCCCCTTTTTTCTAACTTTGTGTTACCTCTTCTGCGACAATTTATACATCTATTCTGCCGGCCGCGGTGGCCGAGGGGACTGAGGCGCTCCAGTCACGGTCTGCACGGCCACTACGGTCGGGGGTTCGAATCCCCCATCGGGCAAGGATATTTGTGCCGTCCTTAGTGTTAGCTAGTTCATAGGTAGTTTGTAAGTTTAGGGACTGATGACCCAATAGTTAAGTCCCATATATATATATATATATATATATATATATATATATATATATATATATATATATATTCTTCAAATGTTTGTTAAGCGTATGGGACTTAACTGCGGGGTCATCAGTCCCTAAACTCACAAACTACTTGCAAATTCGCTTATACTAAATACAGCACAAACATCCATGCCTGAGGGGGGATTCGGACTCCCGACGGGGAACAGCCTCGCGCATCGGAGCATAGCGCCTCAATGCGCTCGGCTGCTCCGCCGCGGCACATCTGTTATTCTCTTGGAGTTTAACGAATTATAGTTCAACGCAGCAATCGCCTAGTAGAATCTCCCACGTTCGATTCACAGCCTTCATAACAGAAATATTTTCACCGTCTTAAATAAATATTTCTATTTTTTATAAACAGGCTCTTTCGTCTTTACCGCCAAACAGCTCTTCACAAAGTGAAACAATTTCTTGTAATTACTAAGCACTCACGTGTTTTGTTGATGTGAATCCACCTCCTGGTAACGGCAGTGGGACTTTGATCTTATTCCTGTAGAAAAAAACATCCAACAGCCGTTTTCTAATGATTTACTCTTATTTCACTTTCCTGTCCACACACTTGGAATCTCATAATAATTATTTGTCTCCCCATACGTAAAAATTGTATATAGATATTATTTTTCCTAAACGGCCTATGCTTCACGAAATACATATGCAGTATACATAGTTACGCAACGAATAGTAACACAACACCAAACATCAATTCACATTTTATTACACGTATATCATAAGGTAATTGAAGAAAAAGGAAAGGAAATAAGTATACACGGTTTTGTACTACTCCTTACTAGACATTTACTAATTAAAACGGTGTATCCAGTAAACTGAAAGAGTGTCAAAGTTTTCCAGTCTTCTATGAATTAATTTCCCTGATATCTCTACCCATCTTCTTTTCCCATCTCTATCATCTCCTGACCCCTCCACGTCTTCTCCTCTCCTATCGCCTATGTTCCTCTTCATATGCAGAGTGTTTCTAAAACACAACGACAAATTTCGAGGAGTTGTAGAGGGGACTTAATACATGAAGTTTTACTTGAGAACCCGTGTCTGGAAACGTCATCCAATAACGCTATGAGGACTTACTTATATTCGATAATATGAAACAAGTCTCTCTTGTCTCACGCACTTTGCTCTCCATATTTTCGAAAGATGTACTACGATCGAAAACAATCAAAAAGTGTTCATTAACCATGGTCCGTAAAATGAATGGGAGTTAAGCCATCCCAGAATTTTCGTTAAATCTAGTTCGTGTTTTATGTAGCAAGTGGTCTCGTGGGACCTCAAACATGATTTCCCTAAAGATTAAAGCCGGGAGGAAGCTACAAGTACTTTGGCTGAATACGAATATAAACCACTTCTCCTATTTCACGTCTATGAAGATACCAAACCAGTCTCTGAAGAACAGGTCAGTGAAGATCTTTTAAAGCTATGCATCGTCAGTTAGTAACAGATGGCTGTCTGACCGAATGAAAAAGGCAAGGGTCGCTTCACCATCAAGAGAAGTGGAAGAGCATGATAATAATTTGGTAGACCAGTTTATGGTGTAGGCATCGTAGATGAAATGTTTTGTACGTTTTCTCGTGATGTATTACTAGTCAGAATTTGAAATGCTTGAATCTCGGAACGACATTATTCTATATATACATGTGGCGTCTGTACCGAAAGAACAGACGTCACTTCTGATACTGCAGTTGTTATTATTTAATATCCACAGAATATATGACATCAACTGCGATTTGGCAAAGCTGAAAATGTGTATTCTAGTTGGTCGAAAACATCCCTCAGACAATTTTCAACCGATTCACTTGAAATTTTGAACATATCTTCAACAATACATTGTCTATGGAAATTCGTAAGCTCGTTCTCATGTTATTAACATTAACTGGTTTGTAATCAACATTTCCACATTCCACTTTACATGTGGACCATGTAACTAAACAGCAACTTATATCGATAACCTCCGACGTACTTCTATAGCTGTTATTATATATTAGCAGACGCCTTTCATTAGTTTACATTTGAAACGTACAGTAGCTGTTTTGCCCGGCACTGGACTCTGGAAAAACGGATGTAGCAAATACGTTACCCATCTGCCGGTTTGCAAATTAAACTCTCCCCCCTCCCCCCTCCAATAATAATAATAATTTCTATAGGTTAATGAAATGTGTAATACCTACTCTCTTTTGTACTCTCGAATTATTTTGTAGCTTATTTGACAATAAATACCCAAAAGGCATATTGTCCCGCCATTTGGAGTGACCTAATCAAATGAGAGCTACGAACAGCTTATTAACTGAAGAGATGTGTTAGAATCAAAGATGAAGAAAGGATGACAGCTCGTAAGGTATGCATTTTACAGTTTGGTACGTAGTAACACTTCCTAAAATATGGAAAGCAATGAGCCTGCAGTTAAAGATATTTATGTTACAGTATCTTGCTTAAATAATGTCTCATACCATCGTTAGGTTACAATAACAGTCATTGGTTATTGTTTAATACATGACCTACTAAGTCCCCTTTACAATCATAGAAGTTGGTCGGTATATTTTAGAAACACTTTATACATCTAAAAAGGGATTTTGTTTTCTTCTTCACAGTTTCCTTCGAATTTGGGTCGTACGTTAAACGATGCATAACAAAAACGGACACTGCATATCATAGAAACTAGGTCGTTAAGTGTAATACTTGTTTTATTGTCTTAAACGTTTAATGTAAGATTACACATTGTTTAAAACAATTAGCGGATCAGGTAAGATATCATAAACAATATACATAGGATAACGTATTTTATTCAGATATTGGTTACAATCGTATTTTGTGTGTAAAACAGTAAGTCATTTCGTAGTCTCAATACATTAAACGTCGACCACTGTACGGAACAAGAGCCTTGTATTATCATTAAAATTAGTGAATGAGGTCCGTGTGAACTACTGGTTACTCCCTGCTATAAAGCATTGTTCCCTGGCCCAAACTAAGAACTGGCACGTTTCAAGTTACTTCAATAACAGGAAGTTAATACTACAGTGGTCAATATACATAGCAGCTGACACGTTATTACACTCATACATTAATAAGCAAACCACCAGAATTTAAAGTTATCTTAGAAAGGTGGCTAAGAAAAAATTTATGGTGCAACGTAATTTAGACATAAAAATTGCATCTGAGCTAGTTCTCAGCACTTGTGAAGAACGATATTAAATAAAAGAGGGTAGGTGCTCTAAAACTACAATTTTTAGGCAACTCACGGGTTATGCTGAACTTAAACTTGTTTATTCAGATAGAAAACAAGCAAAATGGGGAACAAATTTCGTTAATGCAATAAAAATGCATCTCTTACATGGATTAATGCAGACGGTGCCCAGCCTAAATTATACGTAATTTAACGCTACAGGGGGGAAGGATTCACAAACAACACTCATTCACTCACACACACGCAATGCCACAGCGAAACTCACCAAAATCAGCGTTCTGAGACGAGGCGAAATTCAGCAAGTCGGAGGTAGCACAAAACACAATATTCAAAAACACTTTGAAGCTGGTTCTAGTCTGTTGTGCCTGTTTCGAAATGGTGGTCGTGTATAGCCAAGTTAAATTACATCGGAATTGGCCGCGAGCAAACACGCTAACGGCGACACACGGCTATGTTACATGAACGCATTCCACTAAAGGTGGAGTGGTTGAAAATCGGATTCATTATACAAAATCACGGTGGATTCTTAAGTTGCAGTCTGTTAGAAATCGATCTAGGTACTGCTTTTATATGAGAAGTGGCGTGAATTCAGGCGACTAGCTGCAAAAGTCGGAACTCAGACCCACGTGGTTCCGAAAACCGATAAAATTGAATAAATTCAGTTTCCGAAAAGTAAAGAAAATTAACTACAGCATGCAACCCATAGAAATGCTTAGAAGTATGTAATAAAGCGAATTAAACCCAGCTACACGCAATAGGGGGCGATTACAGAGATGGATGAGGTCTTCTCTCAGGAAAACCACAAAAATGAAATAATTACAAAGTCGGAAAAATAAAATTAAGAATTACAGCATGCAACCCATAGAAATGTTTAGAGTTACATAAGGAACCTATTGAAGGAGGTGGTAGAAAGCTCAGAGATAATTACAGAGAAAGACAGAGTGCGTACTACCAGTCGGAGAAGAGACAGCAAAATTAAAATGGGCGGGGAGAGAAGATCGCGAAATATTAGTGGTAATCAGAAGGATACCCGCATAGTTACTTGCCTCATGGGCATGGAACAAACAAGAGTGGAAGCTGAAGGCTTTATTCTATGAACCAACCACGTGGAACATATGTAACTCACGGAAGGAAACGTTGAGAAGATTTTTACATGCATTGTAAAAATGAACATATCACCCATTATAAATCGGGGCTCACAAAGCTAGAAAGTATTTACACAGAGTTCATACACCGCCACATGATCACAAAAGGTTTTAACATATCAGGTCGTTATCAAAATGCAACTAGAATCACACATACCACTTTTATGTATTGGAAATCACTGAAATGAAAAACGATAACACATTTTCGCACACGATCCGAGAAAATATTCCAAAAAATGATTCGAAGTTCACGAATCTAAGTTAAACATGCTCATCAATGAAACGCTACCACCGCCAGAAACAAGAGCAGAACCAACTTTACCTCACCAGACGACCAGCCCAGAATGATCAGACCGAGCGGCCACAAGACGCGGGAAGCGACCGGAAGCCGGAAAGTCTAAGAAACATTGGTGTCCGCACTGATAATCGGCCATGTTTCATTCCCATAGAAGGCAACACTCCATATAAATGCCTTCAGAAAGGACTCCCTTACGCTTAAATTTATATTCGATGTTAACAAATTTCCCTTTTTCAAAAACGCTTTTCTTCCCATTGCCATTCTGCATTTTATTTCCTCTGTACTGCGACCATCGTGTGATTTTTACTTCCCAATTAACAAAACTCATCTACCACCTTCATTGTTTCGTTACCAAATCTAATTCCTTCAGCATCGCCTGATTTTCTTAGACTGCACTCCATTACCCTTGTTTTGCTTCTGTTAAAAGTGCAAGCACTATTCCTTCAAAATCGGAACAACAAAAAGTTACACCGTATTTTCCCTATACCCTGCCGGATGTCTATATGACGCTGCAAGGGTTTCTTATGAGCTCCAAATTTTTTGCCTAAACGCCGTTCCTATTGGATTAAGTGTTGTGGTTAATAGACTTGATTGAAAACCATCCCAGTGTAAGCAGTCCAATTGTTTTCTTACCGTCTTCTGCTACCTTTTACTCCTTGATGCCGTTTCCTGTCATGGACATTATTTATCAAATTATCATGCTTCACGTAATATTTACATGTCTTGGTAACCTCTTGTGAGTGATGAAGTTCTCCTAAAACTCAAAAAAGCCTGGTTAAACTGCATCCACTCATGAGCCCACAAAATGCAGTGCCTCTGACCATATACAGACTTGACGCATCTCATGTAATGGGCACTATCGGGTATGATTTTTGAGAAGAATTCAAGAAATGGGAAGGGAAGTCTTTTTCCCTAAGATAAAGGATGAAGAAGCATTTGTTCTAGCCAGAAACATACTTTACATGCTTCCAAAACCTATTAATGACGGCGGGACAAAGAGATAAAAATCATATTTAAAATTTAGAATCAGCTTCCAGTCCACCCATGTTCGGTAACTTCAAAGATGACATACCATGCTGTACCTGCAGGTTTAAGTATATGATGTATAAGTGGAATGTATGTAAACATTAATTTAAAAATTCATTTGAAATTTACTTTGCATGGTAAATAGCTTCTTCTAAACTGGTTAATTGTACCCCGCATGTGGGGCACTATTGACCATTTACCAATTTGTCTTCAAAGACATGTAGCTTGAAATAAATTACTCGTATAGCAATCATATAAGCCCATTTAATACTTGGATGATTAAACAGTAAAAACTGAAAATCACAACTCCGTAATAAAATTATTGGATGAGTAACAATGAAAAATATTTCTTATAATTCAATGTGACCCACTCTCCGCTAAAAGTATTCACCCGAATTTAACCATAACTTATTGCTATGAAAGCCCTACAGGCTCAAAAATTCTATGCTACAAAGCATTTACCTCTCAGTGCAAGACTTCTTTTAGCTGACGCTATCTTAAATGTATGAAGTTTTTTTTTTTTCTTTAACAGACACCTCATTCGCGTAAATAGTCTCCGTAAAGGGTTTGTTCAGCATGACATAGAAAACAGGAGAGAACAAAATATTCAGGGAACAAAAATTACAGCGTGTCTATTCGCTTTTGATAAAGCAATATAGTACGTATTGTCATCAAAGTTTCTTGCTTTTCCCTATTTATTTTTCTTAATTACGCAAATATGGGGAGCAGCAAAATGAGGGGTGGCACCCGGTTGTAGAAATCCACGCTACGCCATACCATACCATTAATAATTGCGTGTGTATAATGTTAATTTATTTTCATATAAATTTCTATGACTGTACCAAGAGATGAATGAAACATTTCGGTGAAAAGCAGTTTGTTGTGTTTTCACTGAGCGGAGCGTTTGACTTCCTCAAAAAATTTAGTTCCTCGCTATGTTTGGACGCCGGGAACGAAGAACGTGCGCTGCGTTGTAATTGTATGGTTGCTCAATATAGCTCCTTAACGATAAAAGCCGCGTTTTATGCCCTGTATAAGAAGAGAATGATGTTTTTTATGGGTTGTTATTCCGACCATTCATGTTGCACTTCCATTAGCGTTCTCATAAAGGCGCAAGCAATTTCCGTCATGTTTCTTTCCATAATCTGTACACGTGCCTCCTGCAAAATAAATCACTTAGAAACGTCGCTCATCAAGTAACAACGCAGTGTGCCTGGGTAATTGGTGATGTCAATATGCCCCTAGTTTTACACATCGTGTTGCAAAGACGAGGGCTTGAGAACTTTGAGAGTGGAAGATGCAATCTTCTCGACCTGTATCATATCGTACTCGGCAAAACACGGTATTAATCAATATAAATATATATAAATGGAACGTGGGACATGTGTCCGTATATTTCACTTGGTAGTCAAAATTATTCACTGCAGAACAATAGCGATAATGCACGAGAGTAGCCTTTAGGTTCGCGGTGTGTGGCGGTGGGTGAGTGTGGCGAACAAAAATCCGTGAAATGTGGAGCAATACGACGATCAACAGATG
Source organism: Locusta migratoria (assembly GCA_026315105.1). Classification (NCBI taxonomy): domain Eukaryota; kingdom Metazoa; phylum Arthropoda; class Insecta; order Orthoptera; family Acrididae; genus Locusta; species Locusta migratoria. Next base: position 662,534,583 of record CM048746.1, read on the forward strand.
CTCAAAGATAAAAAAGACTCAAAGATAAAACACTGAGAAACACAGGCATACATTAACTGAGCATCAACTACACTGGAAATACATCAGTGATCTCAATACAAACACTGGGAAGACAACTGTAGTGCTTAGGATCAAAATACTGACAACGGGATTCGCAGTTTCGTGTCGATAGCTATAAGAGGGTGGATGACATAGTAGTTGAAAGTCGTTAGCTTATACGAAATTCGCACTGAAGACCAGCGATGACTTTTGACACTATAATAGCAAAGAGGTTATATCCAGCGGAACGTGATGCACATTCTTCAGTTTTTCTGCAGCAAGCGTACGAACAAAGAAAAATAAATGCATCCTGCAGTTTGAAAAGTAATACTACCAAGAAAGATGCCAAAGCGTAAGAAAAAAATTTCGCGTTCACGATCCGTTTCTAAAAGACCGAAAATGGCGCTGAAAAGTGAATCTACAGACGATAGAAACTTGAAATTTGTAGATGTTGTTTATCTTACACTGTAGGCATCAGCGATATTTCGATATTCCCATCCCTAAGGAAGTGAAATAGGGTATGAACGGTTTTTTGAAAATACTTTGTTATTAAGGTAATTTTAAAGCAAGAAATACAAAACTTTGGATTTAGATTTTTTATTGGAATTTTAAAAACACGGTTTTCGATATTTTTGGAAATTCAACCATTAAGCGAGTGAAATAAGGGAAAACCTTTTAACGGTGCTACTAAGACTATTTTGATGCTATAAATGTGAAAATTTGGGTTTGGAACCATGGTTATAATTAAAAAAAAATAGTTTCGGGCTGTTTTGAATTCTGCCACCTATGGTGCAATTGGGAGTGGCAAGTTGTATGAAAATACTTCATTAGGAAACCATTTTTAAAGCTAAATCTATGAAAATTTATATTTAGAAGTAGAAACAAACAACGCAGACCATCGAGTACACGCGTGCGAAGCAGCGGGAATTATTTAGTAAGTACTAAAACGCCTCGTACGAAATTGTGACAATTCAGGGACCCATATGTGGGGTTTTTCTGGTCACAGAGGTAAGGAATGAAGTTTTCAAGTTAGCCCAAGCCGTAGTGATCATTTGTATACCTATAAGAAGAATGGGCATACAGCAGCTATCTTACAATAAGAGAGTCAAAATTTAAAAGTTCCGCATTCTACAGCCAAATTAAGGATACAAGGTACTTTTTTATGACTGTATTAAATTCTGTAGTCTTTCCTGATTATTCTGATATACAAGTTATTTCAAAAAGGTACGGCCAAACTTTCAGAAAACATTCCTCACACACAAAGAAAGAAAATATGTTATTTTGACATGTGTCCGGAAACGCTTACTTTACATGTTAGAGCTCATTTAATTCTTCTCTTCAAATCACATTGATCATGGAATGGAAACACACAGCAACAGAACGTACCAGCGTGACGTCAAACGCTTTGTTACAAGAAATGTTCGAAATCTCCTCCGTTAGCGAGGATACATGCATCCACCCTCTGTCGCATGGTATCCCTGATGCACCGATGTAGCCCTGGAGAATGGCGTATTGTATCACAGCCGCTCACAACACGAGCACGAAGAGTCTCTACATTTGGTACCGGGGTTGCGTAGAAAAGAGCTTTCAAATGCCCCCATAAATGAAAGTCAAGAGGGTTGAGGTCAGGATAGCATGGAGGCCATAGAATTGGTCCGCCTCTACCAATCCATCGGTCACCGAATCTGTTGTTGAGAATCGTACGAACACGTTGACTGAAATGTGCAGAAGCTCCATCGTGCATGAACCACATGTTGCGTCGTACTTGTAAAGGCATATGTTCTAGCAGCACAGGTAGAGTATCCCGTATGAAATCATGATAACGTGCTCAGTGAGCGTAGTTGGAAGAACATGAGGCCCAATCAACACATCACCAACAATTCTTGCACAAACGTTCAGAGAAAATCTGTGTTGATCACGTGATTGCACAATTGCGTGCGGATTCTCGTCAGCCCACACGTGTTGACTGTGAAAATTTACAATTTGATCACGTTCGAATGATGCCTCATCCGTAAATACTAAAATGAGCTCGAACATGGAAATTATGCGTTTCCGGATACATGTCCACATGACAACAAAATTCTCTTCAAACGCTTACATCCTCATAGCACAAACTGGCTTGTCTGCATTCCTGAGGACTGCATTAACAAACTTATTTGGTACATACATTTGTCTTACGATCATTATGGACCACGTCAATGCTTTTGTCTTCTCATTAAACTTCATATTTTATTAACATGGAAAAACGTATCCGCCGTGTTTTGGCTAAGTGTAAAATCTGTCAAAAGGCTAAGTCAGACACATATGCTCGTTTTGCTCGTATTTTCCCATAATACCGGTAAAGTTATGTCATTTAGCTGCAGTTGATCTTCATGGACCACTTCCTCTTACCAAAAATAGATTTCAGTATGTTTTCGTCACTTCAAAATTTGTTTTTCTCACACCTCTTCGTAAAGCTACAGCGAAAACTGTCTCGGCAGCTTTCGTAAAAAAATTTCTGAGGGAAGTTGGCCACGTGCAAAACGCAATATCAGATAACGGACCTCAATTTAGATCTTCAGTTTGGGACCGCACTCCTGCTTTACGAAATATTAAACCCATTTTATTCCTTTATATCATGCTGCCTCCAATCCTGCTGATCGAATCATGAAAGAACTTGGTAAATTATTCAGATTGTATTGTCACGGCAAACATACTGAGTGGGACAAATATCTTCATATGTTTCAAGATGTTATCAGTTCTCTTCCAAATGATTCGACACTACTTTCTCCTTACTATGTTCTGAAACGTAAACATCCTCCTGATAAAATTCGCGAAATTGTTCCTTTTCCCAATTCACGCTGCATCAGACACTATCAGATTATTGATACAGCCTTGAAAAACATGAAACGCCCCGCAGACAAAAAAAAACTTTTACAGAAATAGCTTCCAGTTTTCCTGTTTTTGAAGTTGGACAAAAAGTATTGGTTCGGACTCACAAACTTTCCCACAAAAGCAAACACCGATTCTGTAAATTCTTCTTACTGTATAATGGACATGTCCGTATATCCCGCATCGTACATCTCAATGTTGTACAAATTGAGACTTTACGTTCGAGAACATCTAAGGGCATGCATCACATAACGAATATAAAACATTTCATTGAATAACGTAGATTTATATTGTATGTCACATTTTACAGGATATTGATTTTTTTTTTCTATATCTCTTACTCTCTTTTTTGTGATAAGATTTGCCTAATGTCTTTCCTGTCCATCTGTGCGCTTCGTCAATTTTTTTTTAATTACCCAATTGCACTCAGACTTGAAGTTTTCACATTGTCATTTTTCTTTTTCTTACGATTGCAGAGTTACAAGTATTTTTTTTTTTTTTACTGCTTAGGACATAGCTGTGAATTTTTTTGTGTGCTACTAAGTGCAATTTATGTTTCAGGTTTAATTACTTTCATTATTCATGTATTACCTCAAGAAATTTTACCATGAGAGAACAAGGAGTTGAGCATATTTAAATACATTATTAACAAGACAATTCTGTAAGAGATTTTGTAGAATGAATGGATCACATGAGATGTTAATGCAGTGGTAGTATTTAGAGTAGATGAATTGAAGGGATAAGAGGTTTTAAGGAACAAGGATTAAATATGATGACGATATGGTAGTATTTTTTAATATATGCAGTAAAGAGTTAATAATTTTTAAGGTGCAATGAATTTATGATGTGGAGTAGATTTAAGGTATAGTTAGTTTAGTATGTTTGCAGTTGGATGTGTGTGAATTTTTCTCTTCATGATGTGTTAATAATGCATATGATGCTGTCTCTGCGTTTCTCTGATGTATACTAATTTTGTTACAGGTTAAAGATAAGATTTTTTTTTACAATGATTCATACAGTACTTTTGTTATTCTCTCTCTCATTCTCGTTCTTTTACAAGACAGTATATTTATGTTTCACTCAAAATTGTTCAATTTTGTGTACCTCCTTGCAATTGGCTTAATTTATTGCCCATTTTCACGTAAGGACAAGATGAATTTTACATATTTTTGCTGTCTAATACTGCTTTATTGTACCGCCCTTGCTTGTACACATTTTCTATGTAATTTTTGCGATGCGGTTTTTGCTTTTGCTGCTATGAATAGAAGTTATTAAGTAATTTCATTACTCCAGCTGCTATGAGTAGAAGTCATTAAGTAATTTCATGACTCCATTACACTATAAAAAAATTTCCCCATTGGCTCATTATCATATGAGATGCTATGTCGAATAAAGTATGTGCTATTGCTTTTGCAATTCTATATCAGATTGTTTGCTGCCTAAGTCAAAACTATTTTCAAATATGGTGTATAAATACACTTGCAGCTGCCTTGCAAAATGCTAAGCTTGGGAATCAATTTCTAACTTTAGCACATTTGTCTTTGTAATTATGTGAGTAGCATAATACTGATTGAGCACAATAGCTTTGCTTTCATAAATGACTGAGCATAATGACTTTGCTTGCTTTCTGCTTAAGATACATTGCTGAGGCAAAATGTATGGTGTTTTGTGTACCCACTTTGCCATGACTGACTCATGACTGACACTCCCTTTGATGCCTTTGTATAATTACTATTTGTGATGCATCACTGAATTTTATCTAGGAATCTCTCTAAGCAGTTCCATGCATTCCCCTAGACATAGTATCCTTCGTCCCCTTAGAGATAGGATCATATTCCACTATTTATGGTATTATGTTTTCTCTTGTGAACATTGGATTTTATAAGTACTTTTTTGTTAAATGGTTTTGTATAGTCTTGTGTATACTGGATGTTTCCATGACTACAGAATTATATCTCTTTGTGTGACATTTCATTTCATATCCACTATATAGTCATAAGGTTTTGTATATTTACCGGTGTGTCCAGACTACTTGGAATATCTATATTGTCATTAACTGCCTCACTAGATAAGATGGCTTATATACTTAAGTAATTTTTTATAATTTTATCACGCTGCATTTGTCAATTCGTCATTGTAGCCATCACGAATGCTTGGACTTAATGTTAGTCTTTGGTTCTAAACCAATGACAAACTTACCTTACAGAAATTTAAACTTCTTTTATGCAATATTAATTTTGTTATTTTTCTATTTCTGTTCTTGGGTATTGCAAGAGACAAGCACTACTTCACGCACTCACACCCAACAAAGCCTTTTTGCCTACAAACTAAACTGTAAAGGACTGAGCTCACATATGGAACCTGTGGACACAAGATGCCACAAACTGGTTAATACTGTTGCTCAGTCACACCTGTCTTGGACATGCTTCTGCACGGAACCCTCGTCTCACTGGTCTGCACATACTTGTGGGACATAATGAGCATACAGGTCTACGTTTGCATCTGTTTGGAGACATGAACACTGCTATCCTTACCATTCGTCCGTGTGGTGACAACTGGATGGCTTTCTCTCCCTTTGCATTCCTGTAGAACCTGTTATATACAAGAAAATACTGTTAACCTGGTGCCTTTTGGTTGTCATTGGGAGGAAGTAGGACAACATTATGCCTTCCTTTTCAACAATCTTTACCACAGGTTGACCTCAAGACTTCATAAAAGTCTTCGAATTTAATAGAAACAGCCTCGACTTGTCAAAAAATCTGTGCAACTGTGCCTTTTTGAGTACTTCTTGTAGGTGAAGATTTTTTGATATTACAGTGGAATTAGTAGGCAAACGAGTGTTACAAAAATTGTTCTATATGCGTGTGTTGAACGAGTAGAAGCTTGTGTGCGTGTGACAGTTAAAGAAATCTGCCAATGTGCTTTTCTCCCTTGTTCAGACAGTGCCTCAGTTGTATTTGTTTTTCTTTTCAAGGGATAAAAATAATTTTGTAAAATCGTATTTAACCCTTGATGTCTCATTGAAACCATGTACACATTTTATGGCATTTTCTGTCATTTACTGTTGCTTTCTACTGCTGTATGAACCTGATATGCACCCAGAGGATGTTATATGTAAAGTATTTTTTTGTAAAACCTAATTCATTTTCCTCATTTGCAATTTCTGTTAATTAACTGTAAAATGTTTGCTAATGTGTCATATCATTTTCAATTTGAGATCAAACACTTTTGTAAATTTTGATAATTTTTTCTATATGATATTTTTTTTTTATTAATCAGAATCTCTTGGGTGAGCCATGCATGTTTCCTGCGCAATTCTTCTCCCATGAGCGAGAGGTTGTGCGAGGGGTCTATATTCAGTCGGATTTAATATTTTCTAATATTCTGTTGGAATTATTATTTTGTGAATAAGATTCCTGTAAGTCAAAGAGTATATACTGTATAGTTAGCTTCCTTGGTCAGAGAGGTAGCATTATTGCTCTGTCTGGTAATGGTGTCGCAGTGTAACGGTGGGAATGGGCAGTCGTGTCTTGTTGTTGTGATGTAGCGGGCGGGTAGGAGGTTGAACTGTGAGCTGTGGGCAGAGGGTGTCTGTTAGCTCGACTGCCGAATAGGATGATGTTCAGACTAATAATGTATAAGGTAATATGATATGTTTTTGTAATGATGTTGCTTTTTAATTTCCAATACAAGTGTGATAATGTAATTTCTCTTCCATTATTTTGTAGTGTGTAGAAACTTCCATTTTTCCTCCAGAACGTTTTACGACCAGTTAATTGATGTGAGTTATTTTGAAGTGAAGTAAAAGTGTTAATCTCAAACGCACTTCGCACTTGGTGGCTCTGTGAGTGTATGTTTTAACAGATAACTTTCACTATAATAATTAGGGTCCAGGTTAGGATTGTTGAAAACTAAGTTGAGAATATGATAATAATGAGGCAGTTACAATGAGTGAAATATAAAAGGTAGAGTGCTTATCTGTGGGTCAATTCAAATTTTCTGTGCTTGTATTAACTGTGACTAGCGAATTTCAAGAGATCATTTTTTGATAAAGTAATTAGGTGATTAACAACGCTCGATAATGAAGTGTTTGACTAAGTGTGATGATCCAACCTACAGTACGTTTCAACTGTTACAGAAATTCAATTTACTTCTCAGTAAAGGTATTGGTATCTTTGAAGTATCACAAGGATTCACTTCATTTCACAGTAAAATATTTGTGTGCACTCTCAGTTGCTTTTCTGAAACGAGAGCTTAAGTTCACCATATACAAAAGTAGAGGTTTTTCAATTTTGATACTGATGTTGAGAATTTACAACACGGCATTAAAGTGATACATTCATTTTGAAGTAATTTATGGAAGTAATTAACGGATCAGTTAGAGCTTCTTTTCATAGCAATGCACGACTGATTTATTCGTTGCTCGGGCCTGACGTTTAAAGAAAAAAATTATACTATCAGGGCTTAGTTTTTGATCCAGTGTGTGGAACAGTCACAAAGTAGTTGATGTACTATTCTTATGTGTGGAAAATCTGAATTTTACGTAACCTATTGTTTGTTACCAACAGAAATCACTGCTAGTCAGATAAACAAAGTCACACATACACACTCACACGGTCAGGTAACAAATCCCAGTTCCATCTCCACGACCAATCCAAAAAATAAATTATATTTAATAAATATCATGAAACAGATAACTTCCATCGTTTCCACAGCTTTCAGGTTTCAGCCGTTCTCAGTAAGTGTATGGAAAAGCCATGTTAGCTGATGTTACAACGCCAGCTCAAGCAATCATTCAGACTGTTGCTTCTGTAACTACTGAACAGGCTGATGAAAGACACGTTTGTCTGGAGTCCTCACAGACACCCATCGGCTGTGGTTGCACCTACGGTATGGTTATCTATATCGTTGAGACAATCAAGGCATCCCACATTGCCAATTTATACTGTTTTGCGGGTGAAAAATTAACCTATAAATCTTGAAAAATATGGAATAATGCTACTATTGAACATTTCAGTCTAATCACAAAAGTAGTCCGGTAATCCTTACGTTTATATGTTGCTCTCTGTTACCGCGAAACAAGTAACGCCTAAATGCATCACAGCAGTCGTGGGAGCATTAGGCGAGCTAAGACTGTAAACCCCACTTTTCTCGTTCGTTGGAATAGGTACTCTTATTAAATCGGCTTCCAATCACAAGCGACGTCGCCAATCAAATTGAAATTCCTATACGAGCGCAATTACTCGGACATTATGAGCTACAGAATCGCGTCTGAGCCACTGACTGGCTGTTAACCCACGCGGTTGTTGCGACTGCTTCCATTGGATGATCATTGCGAAATTATCTGGAGACTAGAGTACTTCGGCAGTCTGCTAATGACACCTTTTATCGTTCCTTCGTTCCTCACTCACTTCCTTCCTTCTCTCCAGTGATATGTAACCCTTGAGAAATAACAAAGTTTATACAGTGATACGTAGACAGGATGCGGGACGCATTGATTTACTACAATTTGAAGCGTTATTTACTGTTGATGTGGACTTGTTACCCATTTATAGACAATATATTAGAGACAGGTGACAGTATAATTTTCCTATTGCAGTGTTTATTGCTGATCTAGCTGTTTCCAGGGTAAGAATTTCAGCGTTGTTTTCCTCCGTACATGCTGAGGTGAAAACGTGGACACGTGGGTGGACAAAGATACATCCAGTCCATTTCAGTGTATAGACCAGGGCTTTCCAAACTTTCCATCATGGCGACACCCTTTTATAGCTTACAGTTTTGCGCGACACACTTTCACTAATATAAATACATATGGTAGAATTTGGGGGGGGGGGGGGCGGTGGAAATTTGTAAACGAAACTGAAATCCTCGTACGCACTGACATGTTTAATGTTGATCATGACTGCAGCAAATACGTACATCCATCGCAAGAAAACTACGGAGATGTACAACAGAGTAACACCGCAGACAACAATGCCTAACTCACAGAGTAACACTTGCTTCTTCTACATGAGACCCGACTTCCGAAACACGAAAACAGATTTTCGGAAACAGTTTTTCGCTGTCGTGTGTACATGTCAGATACGGTTTTGCTGGATCGATTGAAAACGGCATCTGGAAATTAACTGCTCGGATTTCTGATTTAGACAGCACTGTGGCTGTTCCCTTTCAGTTCAATATTATGACATTATTTTCAGAAATAAAGAGGAAGAATTTATGACAAGTGATGAATTATTATTTAAGTTCTATTGTTAGGTTCTTGCTTCACCACTACCTCGGAAGTCCCGACATATTCGGAAACAATTGATAAATATTTGTGTCAAGTAAGAATATGAATGTCATTTCTGGTCCCAGAATCTGTTACATACATGAAACTGAGAGAAAAAAACATATTAACGCATACCAGGGTTGGAACCAACGATCACTGCATTTAAAATACACTACTCTCCGTTAATCACCCGGCCATACTCCATACTAAACATCGCTACTGAATAGCTTTAGTCAGTAGACAACTGTGACTGCTTTTACAATCTGTGACGCCTTTTACAGCCACTGTGTCATTGATTGACATTTAATTGTAATATACGCTACCGAGGGTGACGTGGCTTTGATAAATCCATTAAAAACGCTCAGGTGCAGCTATTGAGAAGGAAATCAGACTGTAGTGAAGGATTATCAAGCAGCTGCCAGTTCTAGCAAACTGCGCATCGGAAGAGCTGTTATCGAGTATCAGCAGCACCTCTGCGCATGCGCAGTCTGGAATCTGGCAACTGGCAGCTGCCTGAACGAACCCTAAAGCCACTCTTACACGGAGCATGGTTCGCGAGAAGTTTCCTGGATGGCGCGCTCGTCAGTCGGCTGCCGAGTAGGAATGTGGCCGAAACACACTGCGTCTCTCTCACACGGTGCAAGATGGGGTGCGGAAGCGTGCAGGCCGGCTTCGCTGGGTGGACGCCAAGACGCACAACAAGGCCGAGCTACTTTATTTATCAAGCGATTGTAAAGAAACTACTCGGTAAAAAAAATTGATTCTCGCACATCTTATAGCTGCATTCTTCAGCTTCATGAAGATCTATCTACTATTTTGTTTGTGGTTATAGTTCTTGTGATATTAACGGATTCAGTATAGTACTACAAGAAATCCGAAAATTTTGCATTGAAAAATAGAGGTCGCTATGAATTTGCGTTTGGTGCATGATAGGTCATATGTTGCTGCGGATGAAATGTAGCTAAAATATTGAATTATTCTTTGAAGTTGGAAGGATATCGCTATCTATCACCAATCTCGAGATAATGGGTTGTATGTAAGGCCCTTGTTCCGTATCACGCGCGTCAGCGAAGAAAACGGAAAGAAATTTTCATAAAACCCCTTATATATTTTAAATGATTGGAGGTATCGAAGCAAGATTTTATCAAACGATAACACGCAAAGTGGAGATTATTTTTTCATATGATCACTTTACGAAACTTTTACATGAATCCCAATATTTAACAAAGTACAGATATTAATGAATGAAGTAGTGGGATTTTTAAGGGCCATCAATAGCTGGTGAAACGAAAATTGCTGTTTTTCTATGTAAGTGAAGAAGGTACTCATTTAATTTTAGAATGGACAGTTTCATGAAGTACAAACTATCTTGTCCTCAGTATTATTAGTTTAAATATTCTGGACATCTGATTACCCTGCCGTTTAGTCCCCTTACAAATCGAAACACTCAATGTTCTGTTGCTATTTTATCTGCTTAAAAGTGGTAGTGAAAATAATATTTGTTAGGTCTGCTATGTTTTGGCAAAAGAAACGGATTTTAACATCGAAACAAGGGAAGTTACGTTGTCAGGGACAGGTTGTGAAAATACGTTTGTCAGAAAAGAAGAAAAGTCTAGTAGGGCACATAAATATGTAGTTACATTGAAACTTAGTGGGGAATCAGTGAAAGTGTTTTATTTTATACTGTTTGTAGCTCGTATATGAAATATGTATGTATTGGAACTATCGTCGAATCCGCTACCCTAGTATATTTTAATGATGAAAATTGTGTTTGAAAACAGGCGAAAAAATTTTTTGTATCTCAATCTTAGAAATACAAAAACGTTTATTTACTGGAATCCTGTAAACCAGCCACGATGGTCTAAATTAAATTCTTTTGACAAGCTAAAAGATGTTTGCGATAAAAAAAAAAAAAAAAAAAAAAAAAAAAAAAAAAAAAAAAAAAAAATCGCTCTGTGTTGGCACACAAACCAAAATATATGTACTCTAAATGATTTTCCTTATTTCTCAGAAATTTGAATGTATACATATAAAATCATCTCATCAGTTTGTTCTATATCATATAAAACATACTGCGATATCGAATTCCTGGAATTTTAAATCAAGAAGCTATTTATTTCACAGCACTGCCTTTTTTCCTTTTTTTCAGAGTAATATTTCAGTGATGAGATTTCGTTAATATGCAGACACTTTCGTTGTAATGCTAAAATCCGCTTCTTTTGCCAAAACAATAAAGTTTACAAATATTCCTCCCACTAACGTTTTTTTTGCATTTGCAGTTACCACATAATATTAAACTGTATTACAGAGAGCAAGACAAGTTAGTAGTATATGAAAATAATCATAAGCGGTATAAAATTAAAGACAAAGCAAATTTACTTTTACCAGGTATTCGTGACTCCTTAAAAGTCCATTACTTCATTGAAGAAAATCTATAGTTGCTCGAATAACGCGCTTCATATGCAAGTTTCGTAAATTAATAACGTGACAAAATAAACTTCACTTTGCGTATTATCATTTCATAAAATCTTGCTTCGATACCTCCAATCATTTATGAGATATAAGGGATTATATGAAAATTTCGTTCCGTTTTCTTCGCTGACGCACGCGATCGGGAACAAGTGCTTTACATACAACCCATTATCTCGAGATTGGTGATAGATAGCGACATCCTTCCAACTTCGAAGAATAATTCAATATTTCAGCTACATTTCATCCACAGCAACATATGACCTAACGTGTACCAAACGCAAATTCATAGCGACCTCTATTTTTCAATGTAAAATTTTCGGATTCCTTGTAGTACTGTACTAAATACGTAAATATCACAAGAACTATGACCACTAACAAAATAATATTCATTTCATCTTGAAGCAGAAGAATGCATCTATAAGTTGTGCGAGAATCACATTTTTTTACCGAATAGTTTCTTTGTAATCGATTGAGAAAGACTGCACTTCGCTGGCGGGCGCGTGGCACTGCGTTCCGCCTGGAGTGCTCTCTTCCAATTCCCGCCTAGCTGGCCGCAAGGTCACACGCCATACGCGACTCCTGATTGGCCAGCGCAGGTAACATTCCGAAAACATGCGAGAATAATAGGACACGCGCTATATGCAGAATCCTGCAGCAAACAGCCCTCCAGCAGGCCGCAGGGCCGGCCTCTCGCCCACCCTGTGTGCTGCTCGGCATGCTTCCCGCAAATCTTGCCCCGTGTGAGAGAGGCTTAAGAGTCTACTGCTGCTGAAGCAAAGCTGCTGCCTAGCGACTGAGCACGCAATTAATGTGCACCGATCATTCCTTTAATACGTGATCCGTGGTGCACTGAATAATGGATAGAAGGATGATTAGCTGCAGGCGAGTCTTCAGGGTAGTATGAAGAGAAGGATATTTTGTGTTATTTTATGACAAGTTTTTTCGTTTAGAGTCTAAATTTGTTAGTCTCGCGAAACCCTTGATACTACTATGCGGCACCCCAGGGTGTCGCAACAACCAGTTTGGAAAGCTCTGGTATAGACCAGTGACCAACCCATAGCCCCCAACAGCACGAGTTTCTTCGCTTTTTCCACACAGAGCTCAAACTTTGAATCACTCTAACGAATGCCCTTGAAGAACTGTCAAGATAATACACTGCAATCGGCTTAAACCAAATCCTTCCGAGACAGAAGCAAGTGTTTTTTGTTGAGGAACGGGGAAGCCACTTGTGGATTAAAGGTGGTGTGATCGGGGATTGAACTGAAACACTGAGATAATCCGATATACCTAGGAATGACACCCAACGATTCTCTCACAGAAGCATTGCATGATCTCGAAGTCGAAAGTGTTCACAAGGTATAATCTTCTTAGAAAACTGGCCGGGTCAAAATGGGGTTGCCAACCTGATACCATCCGAACTTTTTCAGTCGCGCTGTGTTATTCTACTGCCGAGTACGTCTGCCCTGTGTGGTATAACTCAACCATGCTAAAAAGGTAGATATAGCTCTTAACACATGCATAATTGTATAGGTATGTTTAAAATCCACTCCAATCGAGTGGCCTTCTTACCACCTTGCAAGAAAAGCACCACCTTGTGGTCGAAGGAAATAATAGCAAGCAAGGAAAGGAAGAAAGTGGAGCAGGAAATAACTCATCCTTTATATGGACCTGAGCTGCATGTACAAAGACTTATGTCCCACAATAGTTTGTTGAGAACCTACAACCACCATTGAAAACGACAGATTGCAGTTGTAGAAAACTAAGACCACTTTTCCACCTTGGTGGAAAAGAGTTTCTGAAACTTTACCACCTGCTCATCACAAGGGATGGCTGACTTGGAAGTCCTTGTATAGATTGAGATCCGGAGTGGGCAGATCCTGAGTTAAGCTAGCAAGATGGGGCTACACTGAGGAAGATACCATCAAGTGCGAGTGTGCAGAAGACCAGACCATGAAACATGCTGCAATGTTGACCGTGTCCATCCACCTGCATGGAAGACGACCTTTATCAGGCATCGTAGAACGCAATGGAAGGGGCCAAGTTTTTGTCACATGTTATATAACATGTGTAACTGAGTTAATAACCGTATTAATCTATCTATATCTATAAATGTGAATGTCTGTTCGGTGTACGTTTATCACGTCTGAACCACAAGACACAAAGAGCTAAAAATTTGTACAGTTACTAATGTCTACGCGGGGAAGGCCTTAGACACGGTTTTATGGCGTTCGGATATATATATATATATATATATATATATATATATATATATATATATATATTGTGTATGTCTGTTCGATGTACGCTTATCACGTCCGAACGACAAGACGCAGAGACTTAAATATTTGTACAGTTACTAATTTATACCTGAGGAAGGTTTTAGGCACAGTTTTATAGAGATCTGATAGATATTTAGTAATTCGAAGAATATAACGCGAAATGCGGTACAATAATTACTCTTCGAAAATTATATTTTCTCTTTGAAAATGGTTTTATTGATGGCATTGTTGCTTGAGGGTTGATAATGAAAAAGGGTGGAGTATGATGAGATGGAAAGTTATCGGTGTATATAAAATTCTACGTGTGTGTGTTAATATTTCGGTCTGCAACGAAAAGTACAGAACGCAAACGAATGGTCTGTGTGTAATTGTTGTGCGAAGTCTCCCGTTGTACACCATAGCAGTTTCATGCCGATAGCTGTAAGAGGGTGGCAGATATGATGGTTGAGAGTCGTCAAATTATAAAAAAATTCGGACTGAAGGCGAGGGATGACGTTTGCGACTCTATAGCAAGGAGGTTACATACAGCAAAACGTTATGCCACAGACCATATCTTTGGTCTATGCCTGCTACAATGTCTTCAGCTCTTTCTCTGTAAGGATAAGCATATGAATAATTTTATTTTTTACTTGAATGTTGATTATAATGTTTGTTTCTAAAGACGTTATTGTATTTCATTTCATACATCAAAACCAGTCTCATAGCACACTACTGAAAGATAGCTTATCTATCATAATCAACCAATACGCGAGCGGAGCCGCGGGTTGAAGCTAGTAAATGTGTAAACATGTTTGTTTATGACACGAGAATAAAACAACTAAACTAGCGGAAATTCCGGCCTTAGAGTATTTATTGGATGCAGTCCTCAGTTCATCTACTCCTGCTTTTGTCCTTCTCCATCTCCCTCTGACCACCTCCTCATTGCCCCATTCGGTGTCCATCGCCTCCTCCCCCTCTATCAATCTCCCCTTCCACCTCTGTCAATCGCCTCTTCCCTCTCTGCTCATCACCTGCTCTCCACTGCTTTCTCCATCACCTCCTTCCTGTTTCTACCTCTTCCCTTTCCCTCCCTCAGGACAACTCCTCTTATCCGCAATGTATGAAAAATTACAAACACCTGCAAAATTTCATGATAATTATTCAAATGGCATTAAACTCTACTACTCGGTCACCCTGCCATACAAAGTACGGTATCTTGCGAAAGCCAAGGGGGAGTGGCTGTAATTTCCAAGGCGCTATGCTACGAACTGCGCTGTAGCTCCCTGCTGGAGGTTCGAGTCCCCCCTCGGGGCATGAGTGTTTGTATTGTTCTTAGCATAAGTTAGTATTATGTAGTTTGTAAATAAAGGGAACGAGCAACTCAGATATTTGGTCCCATTGCTTTACAAACATTTGAACATTTCATTTGTGTAGTATAAAAGAATGTTTAAATGTTTGTGGGCCATAACGACGGGGTTGTCAGTCCCTAAAGTTACAAACTACTGATGAACTAACTAATACTAAGGACGGCAAAAATATCCATGCCCGTGGGGGGATACGAACCCCCGACCGTTGTGGCCGTGCAAACTGTGACTGGGAGCGCCTCAGTCCCCTCGGTCACCGCGGCCGGCTATAAAAAGAATGTTCCGCATGTAAACACACATACGTGTGCCTTCTTTCTGGGTGATCGGTAAAAACGAAGTATGTCGTTCGTGACGTCAGTTGAGATGGAGAATCCATAAAAAGAAGTTTGTTCAAATTTTCTGAATTTCTTTTACAACCATCACGAATTTTTCTTTTCTGGGTCATAACGAGCAAAAGATGGTATTGGCTTCATACAAAATTTCATATAGAAAAGCACTTTTAGTTCTTCTCGAATTTTTCATTTTTCTGAGCTATTTTCCCAAGTTTTCATTACTTGAAGAAGTTGTTCGGGCTGTTATGAACGTGTCTGTCAAAGTTTGTCAAGTCGGGCCAGCCGAGAATTGACACAGTTACCGATTAATAGCATCTGCATTTTACTTTCATACTGTTACAACGGCAATGAATATAAGAGAACGACATCCGGTTTTCAAATGTGATGTCACGGAAAATTATTAAACACTGCGAAGTGAACTGAATGAATACTGTGGCGCTGTTTGTTATTGCGTTCTTCCGTCCGAAGACAATACTATCGTATTGTACTGAATCGATTTAGAGAGAAAATATATTTTTGGCGTAACGTGGCTAAAACGAAGAGTCTGTACTCATGCTGACTCATATCGCAAGTGCGATTTTGAGAGAAGACATAAGTGGAGAGGACGGGATGTCGAAAACGTCTAGAGGAGCATGCGTTGATTACGTCAGGTCGAGTTTGAGTGGATGTGCGTTACAGAGGTTACACAGAGATCGAAGACAGTTGGTTAACGCTCACTAGGGAGGAGAATGGCATTATAGTGATAGTGATCCGCTAGTGATAGTGACGTGGCACGAGCTTGCCACGGCCCTCTCTTCCTGTAGTGTTGGTAGAGCCCTGTCTTACTCCCTTACCCACCAATACTCGCATTTCATGGACTTCGACATAACTGCTGCCTGGTTTCTGCACAGGTTGTAAATAATAGTCTGTTCTCTTTATTTTACCCCTACTGAGTTCAGAATTTGAAAAATTGTATTCCATGCACCACTGTCAAAAGCTGTCTCCAATTTTACGAAAGCTTTATATGTAGTTTTGCCTTTTCGTAATCTGTCTTCTACGATGAGGTTTTTGCAACCAGTTAACTGATGGTTCTGTAATTTTCACACCAGCCTTTGCCGGCTGCCTCCAGAATAATTATTTTTTTTATTTTTGTTATTTATTTATGTATTTATTAATTTTTGAAGTCTAGGGGTATTTTGCCTGTTTCCAGCATCTTGCACACCAGTCTGAATGACTTTGTCATGGCTGACTGTTCCAGAGACTGCAGTAGCTCTAACTGAACGTCCTGTACTCCAGGGTCCTTGTTTTGACTTAGGTCTTTCAGTGCTCTGTCAAATTCGTCTCTTAGTATAGTACCTCCTGTCTCACCTTCATCTACTTCCACTCCCCTTTCTACAATATTGTCTCGAAGATCATTTCCTTCGTAGAGTTCCTCCATACATTCTTTCCACCTTTCAGCTTTCCTTTCGTGAATTTAGCCTTCGATGGATGTGAGTGGGATAAAACGCGCAGAGGATGACGAAGAGATGAATACAGTAAGCAGTATATAGGGTGTTACAAAAACGTTCGGCCATACTTTCAGGAAACATTCCTCACACATAAAGAAAGAAAATATGTTATGTGGACATGTGTCCGGAAACGCTTAATTTCCATGTTACAGCTCATTTTAGTAATTCTCTTTAAATGTAAATTGTAATAATTAGTGCAGACAATTGTCAAAATACCCAATTGTTTCGTTAGTATATACTGCCTCGATTCACCGCCAGTTGGCCCAATTTAAGGAAGGTGAACGTTTGGCCAGCAATTGTTGGTGATGTCTTGATTGGGCCTCATGTTCTTCCATCTACGCTCACTGGAGTACATTATCATGATTTCATACGGGATACTCTACCTGTGCTGCTAGAACATGTGCCTTTACAAGTGCAACACAACATGTGGTTCATGCACGATGGAGCTCCTGCACATTTCAGTCGACTTGTTCGTACGCTTCGCAAAAACAGATTCGGTGACCGATGGATTGGTAGAGGCGGACCAATTCCATGACCTCCACGCTCTCCTGACCTCAACCCTATTGACTTTCATTTATGGGGGCATTTGTAAGCTCTTGTCTACGCAACCCCGGTACCAAATGTAGAGACTCTTCGTGCTAGTATTGTGGACGGCTGTGATACAATACGCCATTCTCCACGGCTGCATCAGCGCATCAGGGATTCCATGCGACGGAAGGTGGATGCACGTATCCTCGCTAACGGAGGACATTTTGAAGATTTCCTGTAGCAAAGTGTTTGAAGTCACGCTGGTACGTTCTGTTGCTATGTGTTCCCATTCCATGATTAATGTGATTTAAAGAGAAGTAATAAAATGATGTCTAACATGGAAATTAAGCGTTTCCGGACACACGTCCACATAACACATTTTCATTCTTTGTGTGTGAGGAATGTTTCCCGAATGTTTGGCCGTAACTTTTTGTAACACCCTGTATATAGGTTGCCGTTCTTATTCTCAAATGAAGAAGCTTGCACAGTACAGGGCAGCATGAATAAGTGCATCAAACCAGTCCGCGGAGTGAAACAGCAACCACGTTACGACTGGGTAGCAGGTGTTCACCAGCTTGGTGGAATGAAGACTGTGACACTGCTATTGCAGAAAGGCGACAAGCATTAAGGAGCTACTGGTAACGCCCTACACTGGAGTTACTTGGACGGTAAACAACGGCTCGATCTCGCCGAGGGCGTGGCAGTGGGTACGTCACGTGGTGTGTGACACCTCCGTCGACAGTGTCCGGCCTGCTCAATAATCTCTGAGGTCATCGGTAGACGCCAACCATAACGTACACTGCTGAAAACAAGTCGTGAATCAGGTGAGATATCGTACATATGGCATCAGTTTTCAATCCCATACTAGCTGTAAACCCGGCGTTGCCCGGGTGTTTATTTATCCTACATTCTCGTAGTCATCCCCTTCCCCCTCTCCCTGCATCCACTTATTTCTCTTCCATCTCTCTGTTCGTTTCCACCTTCCCCTCTCTCGGTAAAGTTTTCTGCAAGGTACCCTCTGTCATGTACCATACAAACATTTATGTACCCAGTGATCTTTCTCTTGGTTTAAAGGTCATGTGTGCAAAAATTCATAAAGACTGGAGCAAAACTATGAATTTTGTAAAATTCCGTAAGTTAAGTACCCTCCACCATACACCGAACGAAATTTAATAAATACAGTGACATTCCTCTTGTTTTTAAGGTAGAGTGTGCAAAATTTCATCAATATCGGAACAAAACTATAGATTTCTATTCAATATAAACGCAGGGTCACATTGAAAAACGCAGTTCGCTGTTCTCAAATTTTCCAGTTTTATTTCATACAACCCTTGTTCTGAGAATAACGAATGCAACAAAAAAAGGATCTGTGAAATTGGTCGAGCCGTTCTCAAGTTTTGGCACGACCAAGGTACTTAGGGATCCATTTTTATGTTGCAAAGTATCCTCCACCATGCGATGTATGAAACTTGGGGTATACGGGGACCTTCGTCTTGTTTTCAAGGTCAAGCGTGCGAAATTTTGTCTAGACCGGAATGAAACTGTAGATTTCGTGAGTCTGTAGAAGTATGCTCCGCCATGCACCCATCACAAAATACTTTCTTAGCTGACATCTTCTACCTATGAACTACAATCCTGCCAATTTTCAGATTCATAGGTGAAGTAGTTTTCGAGATTTCGTGTTTAGACACTGAGCGAGTGTCCTTTCGTTTTTATATAGGTAGAGATTAAGAAAACAGGTTACTTAATTTTGGATACAACTGTATCAAGTAAGGCTTGCAGACAAAAATAAATAGTAACAAGCAAATCTATAATGCTAACTTTATTTGGTACAAGGTCATTACTGATACGACAGTTTTGCGGCATCTTCAGCGAAATTGTTGTGAGTTGTAAAATTCGTTTCATCATTTTATGAGGAGGGTAAAAGAAGGCCACTGTACGAAATAAAAGCTTAATTCTGGGATGAGGTATCCAGATAAAAGATTACTGTTACAAAAAAGCTTAATTTTAGCAGTAAAATTAGCGAAAGGTCCGTGTGAACTACCGGCTACTCCCTGCTGCGAAACCTTGCTCCCTGGCCCAAATTGAGAACTGACTTGGTTCAAATTACTCTACTAAAAGGAAGTTAACGATACAGTAGCCAAGATACGTAGCAGCTCACACGAAATTACACACCGGCATTAATAAACAAGCCACCACAATTAAAGTTATTTCATAAAGGTGGCGAAAGAAAAACATTTATGACGCAACGGAACTTAAACATAAAAAATTGAATCTGAGCTTGTTCTCGGCGCTGGTAAAAAACAATATTAAATAAAAGGGAGAAGGTGCTCGAAAACTACAATTTATAGGCAAGTCAAAATTATACTGAGCTTAACTTGTTCATTCAGGTCGAACACAAGCAAAATGGGGAACCAATTTTGTTAATACAATAAAAGTGCATCTCCTTACATAAGTTAATACTGACGATGCCCAGCACTGAACATAAATTACACAAAACTTATCGCTTCTGGGGGGAGGATTTACAAACAACACTGAACGTTATCGTATGCGAAATTCAGCAAAGCCGGAGGTACCAAAACAACACAATATACAATGAAACTGCGAAGATGGCTCTGGTCTGTCGTGTCTGATTTGAGATGGTGCGTGAGTATAGCAAAGTTAAGTTGCAGTTAGATTAGACCGCGAGCAAACACGCTAGCAGCGACACACGGCTACGTTACATGATCGCACTCCACTGAAGGTGAAGTGGTTAAAATAGGATTCATTGTAGAAAATCACGGCGGATGCTTAAGTTGCAATCTGAGAGTAAGCTATCTAGGCACTGGTTTTATGAGAAGTGGTGTGAATTCAGGTGACTAGCTGTAAACCCCTGAAGTCGTAGTTCGGACCCACGTGGTTCAAAACCGATAAAATTGAATAAATTCAGTTTCCGGAAAATAAAGAAAATTAACTACAGCATGCAACCCATAGAAATGCTTAGAATTATATAAGGAAACGAATGAAATACAGCTACAGGCGATAGGGGGCGATTACAGAGACGGATGAGGTCCTGACTCAGAAAAACCACAAAAATGAAATAATTACAAAGTCGGAAAAATAAAAATAAGAATTACGGCATGCAACCCGTAGAAATGTTTAGAATTACATAAGGAAGCCATTGAAGGAGGTTGTACAAGGCTCAGAGAGAATTACTGACAGAGTGCGTACTACTAGTGGGAGAAGAAACGGCAAAATTAAAATAGGCGGGGAAAGAAGATCGCGAAATAGTAGTGGAAATCAGAAGGCTACCCGCATAGTTACTTTTCTGATGGGCATGGAACAAACAATAGCGGAAGCTGAAGTCTTTGTTCTAAGAACTAACCACGTGGAAAACACATCACTCACGGAAGGAAACGATGAGAATGATTTTTACATGCACTGTATAAAATGAACATATCGTCTGTTAGAAACCGGGCCCCACACTTGAGATTTTTTTCCTCGGAATCTTGTATGTGATTTGTAAACTTACAAGGGAGGACGGCGAAAATTCGTTTCCGTTACGACAAGGTGTCGTAACATTTGGCAGCTAAGGGTGAGGCATGCAACAGGTAGTGGCGCGCGGGCACCGTGGGGAGAAAGCGCCATCAGGCATACTGCCGAGGCGTCCGCTTTCTGCCCTCTACCCGCGAAATTTGCCTACAAGACGCTTTGACAGGATGTCCAGAAAAGGACTCCCTGATTTCAAAATTAAATATCTCAAAAACAAAGATCGGTAGAGGAATGCAGTAAACGGTATGTTCATTGTGAAAGTTGTAAGAAGTTTATACAGCAGTTTGAAATAATAGTTACAAAAGCTGCTAACAGATGGGGCTGTACGCTGTACCGCTCATATCAACATACATAAGTGAAATAATCGTACGAAAACACTCTTTACAAACAATAACATCACAATGTTTTGAAAATGATCACCATTGGCACTACAGAGGTGGCGCAAACGAAGAATGAAATTGGCCATGATATTTCGTAGTGTCTCAACCGAAATGGATTCACATGCCACAGAGATCGCCGATTCAAGCTCGTCCAGCGTGGCGGTATGCTTCGGGTAGACCATGTCTTTCACTGTGACCCACAAAAAAAGTCACAGGGAGTCAAATCCGGCGAATATGGAGGACATCCATGCTTGCACCAGTAAATTTGCGATATTCCAAAGCAATGACTCGATTCTCGAAGTATTCCGCAAGAAAGCGAAACACTTGTTCCGTCCAATGTGGTCGGACTCCATCTTGCATAAACCATTCATTATCTCGTCGATCCTCTAACGCTTGCTGTGCGGCGACAAATTGTTCCAAAATTGCAACGTTACGTGCATCAGCGACCGTTTCTCGAATGAAAAAAGGACCAATAATGCCTCTGCTGTATACTGCAGTCCACACAGTAACTTAAGGAGAATACAGGGGTTTCGCTTCACACCAATATGGCTTTTCGGAACCCCAAAATCGCTAGTTCTGCTTATTCACGTATCCATTCAGATGGAAGTGTGCTTCATCTGTAAACCAGATGCAGCCATCAAATCCTTCGCTATCAATCATTGTGAGCATCTGATTAGCAAAGGCAACCCTTTGTTGCACAGCTCGTACGGGTATGGCCTAGTGCGTTTGAATTTTCAATGGAAACATGTGTATGCTCTTTCTCAGTATTTTCTGCGTGCTGGAACGCTTCAAACCAGTCTCAGATGCAATTCTACGGACGGATGACATTGGATTTCGCTGAATAATTCCAGAAACTGTGGCGATATTTTCAGGCGTAACTGCGGTTTGCTTGCTCCACTAGATCGTCAGTTACGCTGCCTGTTAGTTGAAATTTTTCGAAGAGCGTAGGAATGGTTTTCACATCGGGTCCTTTTGGAACATTAAATCGTGCTTGAAAACTTCGCCTTGTTGCCGTAGGACTCTCTTCTAACCGCGGTACTCTAGCACCAGAAAAAAACGCGTTGTTCAATGGAGTACATGGTTTTAATCTCTTCCTTCGGTACGCTAACCTCCTTTCACGTTTCAGTATTGGAACTGATCGCTCTGGGCTTCGGATCACTATACTAGGCATTACGTATCTGTTAGCACCTTTTGTAACTATTATTTCAAACTGCTGTATAAACTTCTTACAGCTTTCACAATAAACCTATCGTTTACTGCATTCCTGTATCGATCTTTGTTTTCGAGATATTTAATTTTGAAATCAGGGAGTCCTTTTCTGGACACCCGGTATGTACGATGCAAGAAGCGACGATATATCGCACAGTACAAATGGTTGGCAGTCATTGATTCGAACTACATTTCTTCCAATTTCATTCTGCATTTTATGTATAAAAGAAGGTAAAGCAGTCAACAATCCGAAGATTGGTTTGGACACCACAGTGCTTTACTAGGCATGGTCCTGTTTGGAGGTGGTATGCCGTTGCCTTCCTCCGACCTTCGAACTGACTTACCCAGCCAGGTGGACATACAGTTTAACGTGGGTTCCGAACCACGGTGCTACTCGATATTTTCCACATTAGCAACACTGCCAGAGGTGAAAGAAGTGGAAAGTGACAGATACAAATCCTAGAACCTGGCGGGGATCGAACCCGCGACCTTTGGATTTGTAGTCTGGCACTCTAACACTGTGCTATCGAGCAGCACTAACTAGCTGAACATCCGGCGTTCCCCGAATACTTATTCATTTATTCCTGCCTTGAGTTAGTACTTTCCTATCTAATGTTTGTATAGCTTATGGGACTTAGCTACGGGGTCATCAGTCCCTAAACTTACAAACTACTTGTGAACTAGCTAATACTAAGGACGGCACAAACATCCATGCCCGAGGGGGGATTCGAACCCCCGACCGTAGTGGCCGTGCAGACCTGGACTGGCGCGCCGCAGTCCCCTCGGCCACCGCGGCCGGCAAACCATGTGTCTTATGTGGCTCTTACTATTACAGAATTGGTATCTCACGGTAAGGAATATATGTACCATATCTAGTTGAAACTGGTTCAGTGGTTTAGGAGGAAATGCGTAACATTGTCGCGTAATGAAGCAGTTTTTCTCGCTTCTGATTGTTTATGAAGTCATATCTAGTGAACTATGTGTTATACGTGATCCTTAAACGTACGTCGACAGTCGTCATAGATAGAAGCTTATGTGTGCAAAATTTTATAAGGATTGGAAGAAAACTGTAGATGTGTATAAAATAATATTCACAAACACACGGACTCTCTGCTTCGTATACAAAGATGCACTCCGCTCACTGAATTTACTTAACTGCTCTAGTTAGAAAGCTACCACCTTCACACAATACCCTCAGGATCGCCTGATTTGATTCGACTACATTTCACTGCCTTTGTTTTTCTCAACTTAATGTTGGTCTTGTACCCTACTTTCAAAGACAATGTCTGCTCCTTTCAGTTGATTATCCAGGTCCTTTGCTGTCTCTGGTAGACGGACAAAATAATCATCGCTGCACAGTGTACCATCCACGGAAACACAACGTTATTAATCACATAATAGAACAACGACTTCGAGCTCGGGTTCGCCTACTGGTGCACTTGCTGGAGTTATCAGCAAACAAATGAAAACCAAGTAAATACATAACACAAAATTGATTTTCACTCTCCTGAATCATTTCCCATGAGTACAACATTCAGAAGTACTCAAAGTGGTGACTCTGGGCAACGATACGCTAGTGCACTCGTTGAATGAAATGATTTTTTACTGCTTACAGTGTTGCCTGCTGAAGAGACTTACAAGCAAGCACGATATGTTCCTACATGGACTTGTTAGAAGATCGCGATAGACAACGTTTTTAATGCATCCCCAAAGAAAAAAGTCGATAGGATTTTAGTCAGGAGACCTAGCAGACCAATCCATCTGGCAGGATACCTTCGGTTCAGAACATGCACGCAAAGCATTATGTGCTAGACATCCATCGCGTTGATACCATATAAGCATTCTGGTTCTTAGCGGCACTTCATCCAGAAGAGAGGACGAATACGTCTGAGGAAGTTGGCACACGTTGTGCCGTTTAGACTGCCATTGATGCAATAAGGGCCAATAATTGTAGTACAAAGCGTCCCACAACAGACGTTAACTCTCCACTGACGCTGATGTTCCGCCTGTCTAAGCCATATTGGGTTGTCGCTGCACCAATAAAGCATGTTCCCTGTATTTACCTGTCCTTTGTTCTGGTAAGAACATTCATTTCTAAATAGAACATTGGAGAAGAAGTTTGGGGATGGCAGGGATTTGTTGCTGCGCCCCCTGACGGAACTGAATACGATTCTGTAAATTATTCCCGTGCAGTCATTTATGTAAGTGTATGTAGTAAGGATGGAACCGGTAACGTGTAAGTATACGACGTACACTGGTTTTAGG
The DNA here is from genome assembly GCA_026315105.1 of Locusta migratoria. Lineage (NCBI taxonomy): Eukaryota > Metazoa > Arthropoda > Insecta > Orthoptera > Acrididae > Locusta > Locusta migratoria. The sequence continues at coordinate 662,559,587 of CM048746.1, forward strand.
AATGCCAGTCTCGTATTCAGGCTGTGTGCTCACATGGGGATTCATAACAACGGAAGCGAGAACAGTGACGTCAACAGCTTCGTCTGTACGAGTGCTACGACGATTGCGTTGCCGTGGGTTGAAACTTCCCGCTTCCTGAAGCGTCGCCACAAGACGAGGAAACATCCGTCAGGCAGGTGGGTTCTTGTCAGGATATCGCTCTCTCTACAGTTCCTCTGCCTGCGTAGCATTTCGCCTAGCTTCAACAACAATAAAAAGAATCGCACGGACGTGCTTTACGCCCACTTTAGATTTGTAGTTTAATAAGTTTTTGCAAACATTTCGGACCAAAATAATAATCTAATAATGATAATTCAACGCCTTGCTCACTACGCTACGGCTATCAATCAGTGGTTATGTTCTTTAATCTCATACTATTCATGGCCGTTGTTAACTAATGCTAATGTGGCATTTGTAGACACTAGGTTATCATTTATCGTACGAAGAACTACGTGTTTTTGTTAATTCTTCAGTGCACCATTGCTTTGAAATGACAACGTGTAAGTTACAATAAGAAAATCATCAAATACGCAACGCAAGATGGCGTATGCCACAGACAGTTCTGCGCGAGGAATGTCACGTGACATCTCCGAACGGCTGGTTTTCGTTAATTCAATGGAGGGAGTCAAATCTCCGTTATTTTTGCAAATATCTCTCAAATAATACGAGATATGAGAAAAAAACATAAGGGAACAAAGTTGTAGATAATTTTCTCCTCTACAAATTTGGTTATTCAATTTTCGCGTTAGATGAACGGTTTATCTGCAATTAAAATTACATTACAAACCGCTTTTTTTTTGTTTTACTAACATATTTCTTGTCCGATGTATTTGAAAAAGCGAGGTTCTGATCTCTGGTAGCCAACAATTATGCCTGTAAAATTTGGTGCCGATCGGTTGAACGGTTCGACCTAAAAAGTGGGAACACCTTACAGACACAGACATCGTCAAATCGCCGTTATTTTTGCAAATACCTCTGCAACGATGCAAGATAGGAAAAAAAAAACATAATAGAGCGAAGTTGTAAATAATTATCCCCTCTACCAATTAGGTTATTCAATTTTTGTGTAAGATGAACGGTTCGTTTGCAATTACAATTATATTACAAACGGCTTTTTTGGTATTACTGCCGTATTTTGTGTCCGAAAAGTTTGAAAAAGGGAACTTCTGGTCTCTGACGGCCTATAATTATGTGTGCAAAATTTGGTGCTGATCGGTTGAACGGTTCGTGTTAAAAACAGGGAACACGTTATGGACAGACAGACGGACAGACAGACAGACATACATCCCAAAATCGCCGTTATTTGTGCAAATATCTCTGAAACGATACGAGATATGAAAAAAAAAGTAAAAGAGCAAAGTTGTAGAGAATTTTGTCCTCTACAAATTCGGCTTTGCCATTTTCGTGTCAGATGAATGGTTAAGCCGTTATTTTCATTTAAATTTCGAGCTGTCAAAAACGATCGCAAAGGCACACTGTTATTGTTACTACCGTAACCTAAAATGGCCCAAAAGAAGTTATGTCGATGCAGTTTGTAGCAAGGACAAAAAAAAAAATGTTCAAATGTTTGTATAGTCTATGGGACTTAACTACGGGGTCATCAGTCCCTAAAATTACAAACTACTTATGAACTACTTACGAACTAGGACGGCACAAATATCCATGCCCGAGGGGGGGATTCGAACCCCCGACCGTAGTGGCCGTGCAGACCGTGATTGGAGCGCCTTAGTCTCCTCGGCCACCGCGGCCGGCTCGTCAACGCCAATGTTGTGTTATGTAATTAACAACGTTGTGTTTCACTGAATGGTACACTGTGATCCATTTTTGAATGCGTTTTCAGGTGAGCTATGAATTACCGAATAAAAATGTACAGGGTGCCACTTAAAAAAGCCATGTCGCTGTTGATATCTTTATGAAAACAAAACTACAATGTAGGGAATCATCTGATAGATGTCCTTCTGACGGCTAAACAACATTTCCTTGCAACATTTTGTAATTTGCATCTGGACAAACAGTTATTTGTGGCTGCGGCGGAGTGGCCGAGCGCATTGAGGCGCTATGCTCCGATGCGCGAGGCCGCTTCCCGTCGGGTTCGAATCACCCCTCGAACGTCGATGTTTGTGTCGTCTTTAGTATAAGTTAGTTCATAAGCACTTTGTAAGTTTAGGGACTGGTGACCCCGCAGTTAAGTCCCTTAAGCTTAACAAACATTTGAACATTTTCAGTTATTTTTGGTGGTCAAGACAAATGGGACACTTTGTATATGGATGTATGGGACATGCGAAATTATATCACTGTACCGCACATAATTGGGGAGATATGACGTGCCTACACATAGACGCCTCTAACGCTACCTTCTGCTTACACTGACTTGCAATACAATACAGCACCAGGCGTGACGTTTTACCTCATATATTTTTTATTACTAAGGCTTTCCCCAACACATTAGGCATAAAAAGGAAGGAAGAGTGATTAGAGTTTAACTTCCCGTCCGCATCTTGGTCATTAGAGACTGAGTACGTCATTGTTTACATTTTTGCTAAGGACGCCGAGGGAAGTCGGCCGTGTCACTTCAAAGGAACCATCCCGGGTATTTCGTCCAGTGATTTTGTGAAATCGGGGAAAAAATGAATCATCATGGATGGAGGCGGATTTGAACCGCCATGCTCTCGAATGCGAGTCCACTGCTCCAATTCGCTCAGTTTTTTTTCTGCTGTTGCGTGCAATACATATACAAATGAACCTACAAAATTATCTTACGGTATACTTCACCAAATATATCTTCATAAATAATGAGTGGCGTTAAACGTGTGCTTTTGCTTAACACACGATAAAAACTGCCCATCCTACAAGCTCCCAGTAGTCTTTCATAGTGACTTCCAACTAATTAAAAGCATACTTTCATCCGGTTTGTAAGTTTTTCCATCATCCATGTAAATTTTCTTGTTTATTGTCATGCCTGGTAAGCTGAAATCAATATATATTTCACAAAACAACCAGGGGGTTATGTGATATATCATACACAATACACATGGTAATGTACTTTAATCAGATATTGGTTACAACTGTAATTTGTGTGTCATAAAGTACGTTATTTTGCTGTCGTAACTATTTAATTGAGGTTCACATAGTGTTTACTTAGAGCGAGGCACCATGGGGTTACCATTACAGTGAAAAAGTGATTCTCGTTGCCCTCTAAATGGGGGTCTGATCGCCTCGGACGGCCACTTCAGTTTCACACCTAGGTCGCATGGACAGTATGAGGTTGAGGGAGGTTGAGGGATATTTGGTCATTATTCCGTGAGTTCAATATCCAGCTCTGAAAGCGTTGTGGGAGGTGCTGGTCTGGCTACAGTTCGTCTGCCAAGTGCATCCCGGACATGTTCAATCGGGTTTACGTCCGATGAACAAGCTGGCCACTCCATTCGTTCAATTCTCTCAGATTCAAGCCTGTTGTCGAGTTGCGCAGTTCTGTGGGAACTGGCGTTGTCGTCCACGAGAAGGAACCAATCTTTTACGGCACCAGCGTAGGGCACAACAAAAGATCGAAGGATCTCGTTTCCATACCTCTGAGCCGTCAAAGCGCCATACTGAACGACAAAGAGGTCCGTACATCCGCCAATACTAACGCTTACCTACACCATTCGTCCACGACCCTGTACATAAGCGTCATTGTGTCGAGTTACACTTAAAAGTACTGTGTGTGTCTTTGAAAGGATGCTAAAGCTGGTAAGTGTCTGGGGCGAGCGTGTCACTGTGTTAAGAGACCGTCCCCGCTAAAATACACAAATAAATGTTCTGTTTTGGTTTTGGTTACAAAATAATTTGACTAAGCAATGAGACTTGGTACCTTCCTTTGCCCTGTTAGAATAAATTGCAACTGACATGGAATGTAATGATCTTACGTGTATGTGGTTTGTTTGATGCGCAACGGATTACACTTTAAATCGTACAGTAGTTAATAAGTTGACAGTAATTAAAACTCGTAATTGGTGTACACATTAATCTCGTGTGTGAGAGACAATGTGAGCAAATGAAAATTTGAGATTTGTTTGCGTGCACCATATACCAGTGGCCAGACTATACATGCACAATTCCACTGCGAAAGCCAACAAAACAGCATGCTACTACTGAGATTTTTTGTCACTTGAATAAACAGGATGTCAAGCAAAGATATTTGATATTAATTGGGTATCAAAATCACTCCAGTTGATAATGTGCCTATCTGTACAACAATCAACATACTGATTCAAAGTAATAAAAAATGTTCTACAAATCTGGTATAGATTTCAAGTATCACACCCAGCAAATATTTCTTATTCCTTTACGTGAACCTATTTCTCTTCTGATCAGACAAATCACTTTAACTGTTACTAACATCAACTGACGTAATAATCTGAACTTTCATTAAGACTGATAAAATCTCTAACTATGAACTTTACTCGATTTATGAACATACTCTCATTAACAGACCAATTGATCATGACAAAATCCTACACCGAACTGTTCTAATTAGCACATAAATTTACAAACACAATAATTATGCAACACTATCATAAAAAACATTGATCAGTACGGATAGAAATTCAAATTGGTGAAAGGAACAAGGATCTGGTAAAATGACTCAGGATTAAATGATAAATGCAAACTGCACTAAGCAGCATTCATTAACAAAAAGACAAACAGCAACTACAATAATTCAAATACAGCCTACCATAAATAACAATAGAAAAGTACATGTTTACCTTATTTGAGACAGATTAATTTCCATGCAAAAATTTCAATCTGCAGACTTGGCTGCGACTCTTCAAAACAGAATTTTTACTCTTCGAGTCTAAGACACAGACAGACTAACCCGACAGTTTCACGACTACTACTCATTGACACAACTATACCATAACCAGACATCGACTCTCCTTCACGAAGGTCACACACCGACAGTCACACCACCACTCTATAAACGCAACAACTGCGAGTGCAAGACACATTCCAGAGATAAAACAAAGTCTTTGGTGTACAGCAAAGATATGAAAATAAGTACAGTACGTTATATCGATTAATGACATGGTACAAAATATTACATAAATTTCTTTTCTACAGAGTTACCGCTTAGGTTTTTATAACAAAACATGGTCAAGGCTGTATGACAGGCAAAAATTAAGTGAAAATTATATTGCGTACTCCTTTCACACTTCCTTTCCAGATGGGAAAACAACGATTGTCCAGCTGAACAGAAAATCTTGACCCAGCTGTGAACAGAACCCCGCGCCATTCTTTATGACTCCAATCCTAATTTTCTTCCGCCCACTTTCTGCAGGCTGAATTGTGTCGTGGTTTATTGGGAGACACACCATTCGCCTGCGTGCATAGAGGCCACATTCCCTAAGGCGATTCCGGACTGTTTGTGTTGATACTGCTCGTCATGTTGCTGCCTGGAGTGTGCGTTCCAGCTGAGTTGCATTCAGCCTCCTGTTTTGACGACTGCTAACCCGATGATGTACAAAATCAAAATGTTCAAATGTTTGTATAGCTTATGGGTCTTAACTACGGGGTCATCAGTCCCTAAACTTACAAACTACTTATGAACTAGCTAACACTAAGGACGGCACAAATATCTATGCCCAAGGGGGGATTTGAACCCCCGACCGTAGTAGCCGTGCAGACCGTGACTGGAGCGCCTCAGTCCCCTCGGCCGCCGCGGCCGGCAATGATGTACCAGTGCCCGAACTTACCCTTCCGTCTTTTAACGATTCCTGTTATATGACATCACTTCCAGGTTCTGGAAATTTCGCTTTCTCAAATAGCAGCAACCACCTCCTTTTGTGTCTGTTCCGCTTCTAACCCTCCTACGGCTCTCCATGCCATAGCTTTGTGGAAGTCACATTGTTGTTCCACTGCAATAATTGCTCTCTGCTGTGTTGTCGTACAAGTATGAAGTGCGCGCTCGTACTTTCGCCGCACGCCGCCATGCACGCACGGCGCGGCGTTCTTACGACGTAAGCCACGAGCGCCCTCTGCTTCAACCCCGCTAGTGGCCACAACTGCTGCATCGGCCACTTGGGAATCAGGTAGGCACCAGTGAAGACTTGGCTATCGGATAGGCACTAGGAAACATCAGTAGGCAGGCCTCTATCTAATCTATGTATCAGCATTCTGCAGTCAAGAACTATGTAAAAGTTAAGTATTACTAAGTCTCTATGAAATATATATCTCGTTCTAATTTACTCTAGTGTTTCTAGTTTCTGCTGTCCCACTGGCTGGTCACCTCCGTACCTGCACACGCGTGCGTCCTTTATTCCTGTGTCGGTCTCTTTCTACTCGGCCACCGACACCTACGACAACCGGCAGACGAGATACAAAAGCGGCGACGAGGCTGGGACACAAAATCTACATTATCTGAAGCCAACTGCTCGTGTAATTCGTTTGGTTAACACAGGTAAACACCAATTCCCTCTGCAGCAACTTTCTGTTATTACCACTATCTCGGTTGCCGTAATGTTGTTGTCTCCACTCCGTAGAACCGACAGAAAGACTCTGTATATCCATCTCAGATGGATGACGGGACGGCGGCGATGTATTAATTTGGCAAATAAAAAACCTTTCGCCGTTATTTTTAAAATTTTTTTAAGCAATTACATGTTTCGAAATTCCAATAATCTCATCTTCATACGCTGCATCAGACAATAACAATAGTCAATATAAATGTATGGAAAAAATATGGAAAAAATTTTAAGTTACAAACATGATACCAGTTAATTATAATGAAATAACTTTGAACTACTAATATTGCTCAATTTTTAGGCATTAATTAATTAACTGTGTGGTGAATATGAAAGTAACTATCTCGTCCTCAAAGAGACGGTTGTAAAATATCTAACAGTTGTAGAATAATGTTATATATACGTAACAATTGTCATGGGTAAGGACACTACAGAATGATTATAGCATAGGGTACCTTGCTTGTATGTTATCAAAGTATAGTTCAGCAATACACCATAACGAATTTCAAAAAATATTCAAATGTTTGAATAGCGTATGGGACTTAACTACGGGGTCATCAGTCCCTAAACTTACAAACTACTTATCAACTACCTTATACGGCACAAATATCCATGCCCGAGGGGGGATTCGAACCCCCGACCGTAGTGGCCGTGCAGACCGTGACTGGAGCGCCTCAGTCTCCTCGGCCACCGCGGTCGGCATAACGAATTTCCTCTGTAATGTAGTCACCTGTAATTAGCATTGGAGGGAAGCGTGTGGGGTAAAAATCGCAGAGGGAGACCAAGAGACGCGTATAGTAAGCAGATTCAAATGGATGTGGGTTGCCGTTTTTATCAGGAGATGAAAAGGCTTGCTCAGGATAGAGTAGGGTGGAGAGCTGCATCAAACCAGTCTCTGGACTGAAGACCATAACAACAACTAGGAATCCTATTAAGCATCGATTAGGAAGCCAAGTATATTATAAGTGTCAGTAAACATATTTACGTCGGTTTGCCGATGATATAAATTCAAATTCAAACGTTTGTAAATCTATCGGACCAAACTGCGTGGTCATCAGTCCGTAGCTTACAAACTATTTAAACCTAGGTAAACTAACCTACGGACAAACAGACACACCCATGCCCCAGAGAGGACTCGAACTTCCACGGCGAGCAACCGCGCGCTCTGCAGCGAGACGCTTTAGACCGCTCGGCTACTCCAACGCGGCCCGGCCGATGACATAGTAATCCTGTCAGAGACCGCAAAGGATCTGGAAGAGCAATTGAATGGAATGGACAATGTCTTGAAAAGATGTTATAAGATGAACGTCAACAAGAGTAAAACAAGGATAATGGAATGTAATGTCAGAGAATCAGGTGATGCTGAAGAAATTACATTAGGTAATGAGGCAATATAAGTAGTAGACGAGTTTTGTTACTTGGGTAGCAAGATAACTTCTGATGGCCTAAGTAAAGAAGATATAAAATGCAGAATGGCTACGGGACGAAAAGAGTTTCTGAAGATGCGAAACCTGTTTCATCCAATATTAGTTTAAATATTAGGAAGTCCTTTCTGAAAGCATTTGTCTGGAGTGTAGCATTGTATGCGAGTGAAACGTGGACGATAAGGAGTTCAGATAAAAAGATGATAGAAGCTTTTGAAATGTGGTGCTACAGACAAATGATGAAAATTATATGGGTGGATCACGTAACTAATGATGAGATGCTCAACAGGATTGGGGACAAAAGGGATTTCTTGTGTATCCTGACTAAGAGAAAGAATACGTTGGTAGGACACATCCTGAGACATCAAGGAATTGTCAACTTAGCATTAGAAGGAAGCGTGTGGGGTAAAAATCATGTAGGTAGACTGAGGGACGAATGCAGTAAGCAGATTCAAAGGGATGTAGGTTGCCGAAAGCATTCTCAGATGAAGAGACTTGCACAGGACAGGTTAGCGTGGAGAGCTGTATCAAACCAGTCTGTGGACTGAAGACCACAACAACAACAACAACAACAACAACAACAACATAAAACTCTATAATGGAATAATATCCATGCTGTCATAAAACATTGTAAAAGAATAATATTCATGTTCATCATCATTTAAAACAGTATGGGGACGTGGCACAACGTCCCAGGAACGGACTAAGGGGCGGTGGTAGAGAGGGCGGACCACCCCGGGCCACCGGCACAGACAAATAAATACAAACGGGAAACCTCCGTAAGGGCCCAGTCCCACGCTCAGGGGTGGGGGCGGGGGTGCTGAAGCAGTTCCATAAGATGTCCCATGATGGCGCTGCGGTCAGAAGCAGCCCTTCAAACTGGCAAGAGCAGGCGGCAGGTAGCGGCTGACCCCACCACCACCTCCTCTCAAACGCCCTCATAAGCCGGACACAGCCGTGGCCTCGTGGCAGGCGGCACGAGCTCTCCCCTCAGCCTCCCCTCCACGCTACCCTCTGACATGCGAGAGGCACTCTAAGCCAGGGAACCGTCTGACACCTGCTAGCATCTTACGGAGCTACGAGGGGAGGGAGGCTTCTCCTCTCTATATGTTACTCTGTGCCACCGGTCTTGGGGGCCTCCAAATACCTGGAAAGGACCTTTCTTGTAGTGCGCATCTCGTTCTGCTGGGGCCTTCAAATCTCGAAAGCATTTTTTTCAGACTGTCCCGTGCCTCTCGTCCTGGAAGGGGCCTCCAATTGTTTTTTATAGTGATACATGTATTTCATGGTGGCGGGGGGGCGGGGGGCTCCTTTGGTTTCGCCGCCGCGACTGGCCTCCAACAGCCTAGTCCACCACTGCTCATTCTACACGCTTTTGTTTTGCAGATACACAATATATACTTGTGCATGGCCCCGAGACGGTTTACAGGAGTAACCAGAACACATATCTTCGCCAAAGATGTTGTTTGAAGATTTTGCATGTATACCGAAATCCATGGTTTTGACAGTGGCACTATTTTGAAAATTATACATATTGTTTCTGACAAGTTAATGTTAAATCTTTATGGTACAATTGTTCTCCGTTACTACAAATATATGGTTATGTAAAATCGTATTTTATTAAATTTTTAACTTTACGATTTTTTTGACTTTTTTTTTGTTCCATGACACGCTAGCTTACATCTTGTCTCATAAAACGGAAACTGATTTTAAATTTGTAATTTCCTCTATACTCGTATTTTTTCTTTATAGACAATAATTTTCGCAGTCAGACATCCACAGCGGCTGCAGACAGGCGATGTGGCAACACTGTAGCTGCAGGCTAGCGACAGCCGTCATCTGTCTGCAGTCGACTCGTTTCAGTCGGGCCGCCGCCATCTTGTTTACGATGTCGGAGCCCCAGCTGAGTCTGTGTGCGGTATGTCCTCTGAGTGAGTCGTGTCGGTCTCTGCCAGATCAGATCGGAAAAACGCGTGCGTAATTACCGCGCTCTACGCGACCGTGAACTGTGAACTTCCGTCACTGGCATGGAGGACTGTTTTTCTCCTCGACATTGTGATCAGGTGCAGCCGAGAGTTCTGCAAAGTAATTACAGTGAGGCATTCGTGAATTCACACAGGAAGCCATAGAGTACGCTCATAAGAACAGTGATGATGATGATCGTGTGGCATTAATGACCATTAGACCCCAACTGGGGTCGTGTTCGGCCTGCCTGGTGCAAGTCTTTTTATCTGACGCCACTTGCATGTCAATGATGATGGAATGATGATGAGGACGACACAACACCCAGTCCTGGGTGGAGAAAATTTCCAACCCGACCGGGAATCGAACCCGGGCCCCCTGCATGGCAACCCACCACGCTGTCCACTAGACTACGGAGGCGGACATAATAACAGTAACTGATATGGTGTGACTAGGGGTACCTACTAATACGGGGTGTCAGAAAAACGTACGGCCAGACTTTCAGGAAACATTCCTCACACACAAAGAAAGAAAATATGTTACGTGAACATGTGTCCGGAAACGCTTAATTTCCATGTTAGAGCTCATTTTATTACTTCTCTTCAAATCACATTAATCATGGAATGTAAACATACAGCAACACAACATACCAGCGCGACTTCAAACACTTTGTTATAAGAAATGTTCAAAATGTCCTCCGTTACCGAGGATACACGCATGCACCCTCCGTCGTATGGAATGCAGCCCTGGAGAATGGCGTATTGTATCACAGCCGTCCACAATACGAGCACGAAGAGTCTCTACATTTGGTACCGGCGTTGTGCAGACAAGAGCTTTCAAATGCCCCCATAAATGAAAGTCGAGAGGGTTGAGGTCAGGAGAGCGTGGAGGCCATGGAATTGGTCCGCCTCTACGAATCCATCGGTCACTGAATCTGTTGTTGAGAAGCGTACGAACACGTCGACTGAAATGTGCAGGAGCTCCATCGTGCATGGACCACATGTTGTGTCGTACTTGTAAAGGCACATGTTCTAGCAGCACAGGTAGAGAATCCCGTATAAAATCATGATAACGTGCTCCAGTTGAGCGTAGGTGAGAGAACATGAGGCCCAATCAAGACATAACCAACAATTCCTGCCCAGACGTTCACAGAAAATCTGTGTTGATGACGTGATTGCACAATTGCGTGAGGATTCTCGTCAGCCCACACATGTTGATTGTGAAAATTTATAATTTGATCATGTTGGAATGAAGCCTCATCCGTAAATAGAACATTTGCACTGAAATACTAAAATGAGCTCTAACATGGAAATTAAGCGTTTCCGGACACATAACATATTTTCTTTCTTTGTGTGTGAGGAATGTTTCGTGAAAGTTTGGCCGTAGCTTTTTGTAACACTGTATTTCCGAAGGCACCTGACATCTACTGCCAAGTATCCAAACGAGTACTATATGCGCCGCACATTCTGTAGGACACGTTCTTAGACATCAAGGAATCGTTAGTTTAACATTGTGGAAAAGTGTGTGGGCTGAAAATCGCAGAGACAGGCCAAGAGACGAATGCAGTATTTGGGTTCAGATGGATGTGGGTTGCCGTTCTCATGAGGAGATGAAGAGGCTTGCTCAGGATAGAGTAGTGTGGAGACCTGCATCAAACCAGCCTACGAACGGAAGACCACAATAATGACTAGAAGCAGTTCAGTTGATGATCTGTAGCTTGTTTGATCTGCAATCTGAAAAATTTTGTAGTGCTATGGACTTCCCACTGCATCATTATTGTAAGTTGGGAATTACGAAATAGTAATTTTAGATACATTTAAATACCATCTGAAATTTCACATTCTCAGCACTGTCACATCATTCACAATTTTTTATTTCGGTAAATCTCCATTTCTCACATCAAATACATATTAGTCTTGTGTAGTTCACGAACGAATTAGTTCGGAAGAGAGCTGCCACAGGCGCTCCTTTTCCGAAGACTGACGGGGAACAGCGAGAGGACGCGAGAGCGCGCAGAATCGCGTGATTCCCTTCTGCCAGTTACCTTCATTTCGAGCTGAGATGCATCTCAGCTGTAGTTTCACAGTTCACTGGCAAAAGAATTTTTTTTTTTTTTAAATAAAGCACTACGAGAACTTTGTATGCAAAGTAGTTGAATACCATAGTATCACCCATTCGTGTAAATAACTGATTTATTTGCTTAAGTATTTAATGTCTAATTGTCCAAAAATACGGTAATAGCACACGCTTTGGCAACACTGATTCATTATATAAAAAAGCTGTCATAACAAAAGAAAGAGCTCTTTTAGTAGCGGTAGCTAAAGCCAAAAAGAGCAGACGAACTAAAAAGAGCGGACGAACTAAAAAGAGCTACCTACTTTGCGGCCAAGCTGCGAACTAAAAGGAGAGCTACCGGTCGCGAACTAAAATATGCGCGATCGGTCGTGAACTATTATGCCAAATGTGTCTCGCTTCTTAGTAGGTTGGATTCTTTTCCGATGACCGACGGGTAATAGCGAGACGGCGCACAGCAGAATTAAGAATCATGTGTTAGCCTTCTGCTGATGAGAGTCATTGCTGTTTTTTAACTAATGTTTTCGTGTCCTGTCTGTATCTGGGAGTATGCTAAATATTTCTCAAATTTTCTGGATTGATTCTGTCTTTTCTGTTTTGGTATGACTGATTCCACCACGTGCTTTCGTAATGGTCTTTACTTCAGCCTTGCTTTTACTAATAGTAGCTTTCTTCTATATGAATTCTCACGCATGCTATACTTGCTTATTCTAAATTAATTTCTTTATGTAAATCCTGTGTAATTCACTGTGGTCACACACCACATGGTACTTTCAGGTAGTAAGACGCTGTCTCCCCACACATGAGTTCGTTTGGTGCATAGTGTTATTTTAAAATGTACTTCAAGACACCCACCATCTCATCAATACACCTCTGATGATTTGTTTCGCTGCTGCTATCAAGTGTTGCTGCATGAGTAATGTGTCACAAGTATTATGCATGTGTCTCTGAGAGAATGTATTTGCAAATTTCCTCCCACATTATCTCTATATTCATAATGGGCAGAAACAATTTTATTACAGGCATATGGATATAGGACATGGATATGGACAGGACATTATGGATAACAGCGATCTTACAAGTAATTATTAATTCAAGTAGCAAGGCTGTCTAGGTCGCAGTTTCTTTTATTTCACTGGTAACAGGTTTCCGCCACTTACGTGACCATTATCAGATCACAACTGTAATGATACATAATGTATTATTAGAGGGATAAATTATTTCTATAGTGGGTATTTAAAATTAAGAATAAAATATACCTGTAATGTTGGGCTGCGGTTGTTTTCAGCTGAAACTGCCTAAATGTTTAATGTTGCTTGCTATACAAATAGGTGCAGTCATCCTTTAAATACTGTAATTTCCACCCTCTAATTTAAATGCTCGCCAATCGGGTGTAAGCTCTAACGGTAGTTATACAACAATGGCTTTCAATATGCAACAAACCAAATCATTATATAGAATGGTTAATCAGGTCGAAAAATGTAAAAGAATTTATGAGTACATTATATATTGTTATACAAAAGACATATAGAGCATATAGAAACATAGAAAATCATGTTATGGTTTTGTTATGATTTGAAACACAGAAATCTAAGGTACTATTTTACGATTGTTAAAATTTGTCGTTGTGGTCTTGAGTCCGGAGACTGGTTTGATGCAGCTCTCCACCCTACTATATCCTGAGCAAGCCTCGTCATCTCCTCATAAGACCTGCAACCTACATCCATTTGAATCTGTTTACTGTATTCTTCTCTTGGTTTTCCTCTGCGACTTTTACCCCACACACTTTCCTCCATTGGTAAATTTACGATTCCTTGATGTCTAAGAATGTGTCCTACCAATCGATGCCTTCTTTTAGTCAAGGAATGCAAGAAATTCCTTTTCTCCCCAATTCTGTTCCGTACCTCTTCATTAGTTACGTTATCCACACACCTAATTTTCCGCATTCTTCTGTAACACCACATTTCAAAAGCTTCTATCCTCTTTCTCTCCGCACTGTTTATCGTCTACGTTTCACTCCCATACAAGGCAACACTCCACACAAATGCCTTCAGAAAGGATTTCCTTACGCTTGAATTAATATTCGATGTTAACAAATTTCTCTTTTTTAAAAACCCCTTTCTTCCCATTGCCGTTCTTCATTTTATGTCCTCTGAACTGTGACCATCGCATGTTATTTTACTGCCGAAGAAACACAACTCATCTACCACCTTTATTGTTTCGTTACCTAATCTAATTCATTCAGCATCGCCCCACTTTCTTAGACTGCACTCCATTACCCTCGTTTTTCTACTGTTAATGTTCATTTTATACGTACCTTTAAGCACACTGTCCATTCTGTCCAACTGCTCTTCCAGGTCTTTTGCTGTCTCTGAGATAATTACAATGTCATCGGCAAAATGCAATGTTTTTATTTGATCACCCTGACTTTCAATTTCTTTCTCCAAATTTGTCCTTCCTTTTCTTTATAGCTTGCTCAGTGTACAAATTGAATAGCACTGGAGAAAGGGACAACCCTGTCTTACTCCTTTCCCAACCACTGCATCCTTTTCCCGCCCTTCAACTCTGATAACCGCAGTCTGGTGTTTGTACAAGTTGTAAATAAACTTCCATTCCCTATATTTTACTCCTGCTGATTTCAGAATTTGAAAAAGTGTATTCCAAATTGTCAGATTATAAATTATATATTGTTGTCATTAAGTCAGAACTAAAACAAGCACCAGTTTGCTGTTACATTTGAATGTATTACATCTGTAACGAAATCCGTTTTGATAAATTGTTTGGTTCTCAGATAGTTGCAAATCAAAAATTTATGGTACTGTCATCCGACCAGTCGCCTTGTATGGTGGCCGACTACAGTTGAGACATAACGCCGGCTAAGTGTAATGGAAATGAAGATGTGGTGAACAGCAGGCTTCGCTAGGTTAGACCACGTTTCCAACGACGGCGTCAGCAGATTGGCGTTGCACCGATACAAGACCAGATGCGATGCGCGGGAGTCGTCTTCGATGATTTGGGCACGTTCTACGGGCCGGTGTTGACTATATTGCCAAGACAGGTTGCATACTTGAAGTCGTCAGCAGAAGACCCAGAGGGCGACCTGATCAACGCTGGGCTGATGAACTCGTCCGAACTGGGAAACTTCTACCAGTTGGTGATATACGGAAGACTTGAACTGGGCAACTGTCCCCGAAATGCCCCCTGAGTGGCACGAACTGAGCAACTTCTACCTGCCCAGGCTAGACTGACAGGCACGTACGAACTGGGCAACTCCCACCTGCTGCTGGCAGACCAACTGCACAATCTCGCAAAATGCTTCCAAATCTGAACTTACCAAGTGCGCAACCTCTGCCAATATTTGTAGAGTTCTTAAGGAATAACGTCAATACTGTGCCAAGGAACAAGATATAAAAAACAGACAAATTATATAAAAATATAAAGATTTCATTACAAATTTCACATACAGAAATATTCGCAGAAAATAAATGCATTTAGTTTGGCTCATATTCTGCTCACGGCTGCTTGGTATGACATGCACTTTACAAAGTCTGATTTGCAAATTTCACCATTCCAAAGTAATTCTAATTTCTGTTGCAGGAAAGCGTGCCCTTTCCTGGTTTTTGAGTCCATTTGAATGGTGATATTATTTTTTGCTGAGTTGTTTCTTATATAAGTATCAGTTTGTTGATGCTTCAGACTTTTCACAAACTGAAAGATGTTTGTGTGAGAAGATTCACATGAAGTATTGAATCGGGAATGGAAGCATTCGTAAACGTTAGTCGTCCTTCACAAATAAGCGCAATCTGCTTTCCAAACATTTGGAGGAAAGTCTACATCTTGTTCATGAATGTAGTTTTCAGTTATGTAATCCGCAAATTTTGTGACGTTGTCGTCTTGTGGTTATATGCTGACCAGATCAACAAAAACATCAGAAACATCTTGAGGATTTAAATAGATAAGCCCAAAGATGTACTGCAGCCAATGGCCTCTTTCATTATCCTTATCTTTGCAGATCGAAGCCAAACCAAGTGACTGTTTTTTTCGTGCGTGGTCGTGAGTGCCTTCCAAACGCGAAAATATGTGTTCGCTGCGTACTGTATATAACTTAACAGCACACCACAAACATTTATCGCAGCATTGCCATCCTCGTTCATCGGTATCTACAACTCTTCTATAAGGTTTGAATTTATAACCGTCACAGATCTAATGTGATTTACCACCATCACTGATAAAAAGTTTCAAATCGTGACTTCATGCCGTATTATTCTCTTCCATGACTAAACTGAAGTACAAAACGAAACACTGTGTGATTCTACACAGATGTCAGCGAGCTGGTGTCATTCACAGGACTGACGTGACGAGTTCAGTGAGGGCCAGGAACGCCCTGGGTCGGACCGTCCTGCTACCTGCGAGCGGAAGTTGCCCAGTTCGAGTGTGGGATTAACTGTCCTTTCCAGAGTAGCTTCCTCATGGCACAGACAAATATATACAGACGGGAAACCTCCGTAAGGGCCCGGTCCTACGCTCCGGGGTGCGGGGAGGGAGGGTTTTTAGCAGTTCCGTAAGATGTCCCATGATGGCGCTGAGGTCAGAAGCAGCCGCTAGAGCAGGCGGCAGGTAGCGGCTGCCCCCACCACCACCTCCCCTCAAACGCCGGCAAGCCAGACACAGCCGTGGCCTCATGCCAGGCGGCACGAGCTCTCCCCTCAGCCTCCCCTCCACGCTACCCTCTGACGTGCGAGAGGCACCCTAAGCCAGCGATCCGCCTGACACCTGATAGCATCTTACGGAACTACGAGGGGAGCGTAGGACAGTGGTTTAGAGGGGGCTGCGTCTCTGTATATGTTACTCTGTGCTCATGGCTACTAAAAGTTGCCCAGTTCGGGTCTGACCGGGCTGATACGCTGCATTAAGACCTGAACAGCGTTAACAACCATCCAGATGCAGCCTGAGACAGAGCGAAGTGGAGACAACGGACCCTGCAGACGCGCGGGACAAACGTTGAAGGAAAAGAAGAAGAAACACGTGGATTGAACTTCAAGCGAGAAGACTGTATACGTGCTAGAGAACTGGAGATACTGGAAGTTACAAAATTTACTTTATAATCGTAAGACAGAGATTTCGAATGCAGGTTTTAAACTGTATGGCATATCCAGGGCAGATATAACGATGGCCATAACTTTTTTTCTTATGAAATGTAGATTAACTCTAAACAAACTGGAAAAGTGTAGGAATGCAAGGAGGTAAGAAGGTGGAACCTGGAAGAATAAAAGGGCCTGCGGTTGTTGAGAT
Source organism: Locusta migratoria (assembly GCA_026315105.1). NCBI lineage: Eukaryota > Metazoa > Arthropoda > Insecta > Orthoptera > Acrididae > Locusta > Locusta migratoria. The sequence goes on from CM048746.1 coordinate 662,576,877, forward strand.
TTTCAGAGGGAGCTTTAGGCAAGGATTAACCGAAACGGCAACTCTGAGAGACACTGTTGTGAAGGCTGCAAAGGATAATAAAGGTAGAAGGCCAATGCCTAAAAGAAGTACTTAAATAACATGTTAGGTTAAAAATATAAAAATGTAGCAAGTGAAGTAGGCGAAAGAGAATACAGACTGCTGAAGTATGAAGTTGACAGGAGATGCAAACGGGCTAACCAAGAGTGGTTGGCAGGCAAATGCAAGTTCGTAAAATAATGTGTAAATAGGAGGAAAATAGATATCGTTTATAGGAAAATAAAAGAGACGCTTCGAGACAAGAGAATAAGCTGCATGAATAACAAGAGCTGGGATGGAAAAGCAGTTCTAAGTAGAGAATGGAAAGCTGCAAAGTGGAAGGAATATAATGACGGTTCGTACAAGGGAAATCAACTTGAAGGCAGTATTGTGGAAAGGAAAGAGGAAGTAGATGAAAATGAAATAGGAGCTACGATACTGAAAGACCAATTTGGCACACCGCTGAAAGATTTGAGTCAAAAGATAGCCCCTGGAGCATATGATATTCCAACTGCACTGCTGACATCGTTGGGAGAGCTAGTCATGAAAGAACTATTCCATCTTTTGTGCAAAATGTATGAGACGTCCTCAAACGTCAAGAAGAGTATAATAGTTCCAATTCGAAATAAAGCAAGCAGATAAGCGTGAAAATTACAGTATAATGATAATTTATAGTTTAATGATTATTTACGGAGGAAAGCGACCTCGGGGAATATCAGTTTGGATTCAGGAGAAATGTTGAACATGAGAGACAGTAGTCAACTTATCTTAGAAGATAGGTTAAGCTAAGGCAAAACTACGTTTTCAGCTTTTGTAGATTTGGAGAAAGATTTTGACAATATTGACTCGAATGCATTCTTTCAAATTATGAAGCTAGTGGGGTTAAAATGGGGAACGAAAAGTTACATAAGACTTGTACAAAAACCAGACAGCAGTTGTATGTAATAGCTATGCAACGAGCTAATGCAACAACATACTATGGATGGAACGTAATTGGTACCCATTCTCGACTAAGAGACTTCCATTTGTTAAGTGATTTAAGATGCTTTAATTCTCCATGGTTGTTTGTTGTTGTGATCTTCAGTCCGGACACTCGTTTGATGCAATTCTCCACCCTTTTCTATCCTGAGCAAGCCTCTTCATTTCCTCATAAGAACGGCAACCTACATACATTTCAAGTTGCTTACTATGTTCATCGCTTGGTCTCCCTCTACGATTTTTACCCCACACATTTCCCTCCAAAGTTAAATTCACAATTCCATGTTGTCTAAGAATGTGTCCACCCACCTAATCTTCAGTATTCCTCTGTAACACCACATTTCAAAACCATCTATCCTCTTCCTGTCCGCACTGTTTATCGTCCATGTTTCACACCTATACAAGGCAAAACTCCACACAAATGCCTTCAGAAAAGACTTCCTTATGCTTAGATTAATATTCGTAGTTAACAAATTTCTCTTTTTCAAAAACGCTTTTCTTCCCATTGCTATTCTGCAAATTTTTATCCTCTGTACTGCGACCATCGCATGTTATTTTACTACCCAAGTAGCAAAACTCATCTACCACCTTCATTGTTTCGTTACCTAATCTAATTCCTTCAGCATCGCCTGATTTTCTTAGACTGCACTCCATTACCCTAGTTTTGCTCTTGTTAATCTTCATCTTATATGCACCTTTCAGCACACTGTCCATTCCGTTCAATTGCACCTCCAGGTCCTTTGCTGTATCTGACAGAATTACAATGTCATCGGCAAAACGCAATGTTTTTATTTCTTCACCTTGAACTTTAATTCCTTCTCCAAATTTCTCCTTACTTTCCTTTATAGTTTGCTCGATGTACAAATTGAATGACATTGGGGAAAGGCTACTACAACCCTGTCTTACACCCTTCCCAACGTATGCATCTCTTTCATGTCCTTCAACTCTGATAACTGGTGTCTGGTTTTTGTACACCTTGTAAATAACCTTCCCTACATTTTACTCCTGCTGATTTCAGAATTTGAAATAGTGTGGTTATCTACTTCTAAATTACGCGTCCTGGCGGTTGTTCTTGATTGGAGTGCTCGAGTATTTACTTGGTATTCATTGTCAAAATCGGTGCTGTTCTCCCGCAACGGACGTACCACAAGGTGAACACACAGCGTAAGTCAGCTCTAGGCCTTAGTGTCAGTCCACAAACAGTACTCCTTCCTGGGGTCACTAAAAAGAAAACTACCGATTCGTGTCTGCTAAGCTCTGAAGATGACTTCATCAGTAGACGGTGAAACGTCAGGCAAAGGATCACGCGCTAGACGACGTCCTTACCACCCAGAGACGAATGTCGGCAGTAACTCCCAGTTTGATTCGCAGCGGCTACGGACAGTGGTTGCTCACGCCTCTGCCGATTGCCTAGTGCCCATTGCCCTTGGCCGCAGCGCTAGAAAGCTCCAGGCACTGTCTGTGCTCCAGGCTCCCACCAGTGTAACCGCCGCTGACGAGTCGGGGGCGTCCGACCAAGGCCGGCCATAAAACGGAAAGCGACAACTTTACTGCCTCCCCACAGCCGGGGGCGTCCCAGCGGGTGTTCTGCGCCGGCTGCTGACGATGGCGAAACGCGGCCCGGCCGAAACGCTCCCACACAACGACCGCTCCAACCACTGCACCAAGACAAGTCACCACCTGTTCTGCCTCACCTTTATTGCGGCTCATGTGCTAGTGTCCTTATAACGCAATAGATTAGATTAGATGTACTTTTCGTTCCAGTAGATCCGAATTGACGGAATCCTCTTGGATAGCTCCGTGCCTAGATATAATTTACAACCGATCACTCAGCGAAAGTTCCGTACCCAAAGACTGGAAAGTTGCCCAAGTTACTCCAGTATTCAAGAAAGGGAATAGGAGTGATCCCCAAAATTACAGGCCTATCTCATTGACGTCGATTTGCAGTAGGATTTTGGAACATATACTTTGTTCGAAGTGCGGATCCGTAGCACAGTGGTAGAGTGCCAGACTACAAATCCAAAGGTCGCGGGTTCGATCCCCGCTAGGACCTAGGATATTTATCTGACACTTTCCACTTCTTTCACCTCTGGCAATGTTGCTGATCTGAAAAATACCGATTAGCACCGTGATTCGGTACCCACGTTAAACTGTAGGTCCCATATAACTGGCTGGGTAAGTCAGTTCGAAGGTCGGAGGAAGGCAACGGCATACCACCTCCAAACAGGACCATGCCTAGTAAAGCACTGTGGTGTTCAAACCAATCTTCCGATTGTTGACTCCTTTACTTTTTTTTTACCTTTACTTTGTTCGAATATTATGAACTACCCCGAAGAGAACGAATGGTCAACACGGATTCAGAAAGTATCACCCTTTATTCACATGAAGTGTTTAAGTGCCATCGACAAGGGATCTCAAATAGATGCCATATTTCTGGATTTCAGGAAGGCTTTTGACACTGTACCCCACAAGCGGCTTCTAATGAAATTGCGTGCTTATGAAATATCTCCCCAATTGTGCGATTGGATTCACAATTTCGTATCAGAAAGGATACAGTTCGTTGTAATTGACGGTAAGTCATCGAGTAAAACAGAAGTGATATCTGGCGTTCCACAGGGAAGCGTTATAGGTCCCCTACTCTTCCTCGTGTTTATAAACGACTTAGGAGACAATCTGAATAGCTCACTTAGATTGTTCGCGGATGATGCTGTCGTTTAGCGGTTAGTGAAGTCAACAGAGGACCACAAGCAACTGCAAAGCGATTTAGACAAAATTTCTGCATGGTGCGAAAATTGGCAATTGACACTAAATAATAAAAAGTGTGAAGTAATACACATGACCACTAAAAGAAATCCGCTGAACTTCAATTACGCGAAAAATCAGTCAAACCTTAAGGTCGTAGATTTCACCAAATACCTAGGAGTTGCAATTACGAACAACTTTGACTGGAGAGAACACACAGAAAATATTGTGGGGAAGGCGAACCAAAGGTTACGTTTCATCGGCAGAACGCTTCGAAGATGCACCAGCTCCACCAAAGAGACTGCCTACTTCGCACTTGTGCGTCCTCTCCTGGAGTACTGTTGCCCCTTGTGGGACCCTCACCAGGTGGGACTGGCGGAAGACATTGAGAAGATTCAGGGAAGGGCAGCTCGTTTTGTTTTATCACGTTACGGGGGGAAAGGGCCACGGAAATGTTGCACGAACTGGGGTGGAAATCATTAAAAGAAAGACGTTATTTATAGCGGCGTGATCTGTTTGCGAAAATTCAATCACCGACTTTTAGTTCTGAATGTGAAAATATTTTGCTAGCACCCACCTACTTAGGGAGACATGACCATCCCAATAAAATAAGAGAAATCAGATCGAAAGCGGAACGATTTAGGTGTTCTTTCTTCCCGCGCGCTATTAGAGAATGGAACGGTAGAGAAAAGTTATGAAAGTGGTTAATGAACCCTCTGCCAGGAAACTGAATGTGATTTGCAGAGTATCGATGTAGATGTAGAACATGTCAGAACAAAATACACAATATATACTTACAAAAAGAGAGCTTATGTGTTAATGTACCTTCCACAGACCTCAAATGTAATTGCCATTGTAGATGTGGTCAGGAAAAACAATTATCTTAAAAATATTTACATTTTAAAGGACATAAAAGTTATTACTACTTACTAATTTACTAGGTGCATATCAAAATTCTTATAAATTACTTAATTTTTTATTTTATTTTTTTTTATTTTTTACACTTATTTACAATGATTACATTACTGCACAAAACTTGTACTGAAGTCAAACTGAACACAGTATTCATATTTGTGAATATTATATACAATAAGTTACAATCAATCACTTATGGTAAGAAATTCATCAGTGGAGTAGAAGGAGTTGGCCACCAAAAAATCCTTTAGACTCTTTTCAAACTGTACTTTATTGTGAGTTAAATTTTTTATGGCTGCTGGCATGTTATTGAAAATGTGTACTGCTGAATATTGAACACCTTTCTGAGCCAAAGTAAGTGACTTTAAATCTTTATGCAAGTTATTCTTGTTTCTAGTATTGATCCCACGGACTGACCTATTGGTTTGATATATATATATATATATATATATATATATATATATATATATATATATATATATATATATATATATAACGACAAATTTCATTAGAGAATAAATGTATTGGGAAGCAGTAGTAAGTATCCCCAGTTCCTTAAATAGCCCTCTACATGAGGTTCTTGAGTTGACACAACAAATGATCCGTAACGCACGTTTTTGTGCTCTGAAAACTTTTGCTTGGCCTGATGAGTTGCCTCAGAAAATAATCCCGTATGACATTATGGAGTGAAAGTATATATAATATGCTAGCATTTTAATTTTTTTATTTCCTATATCTGACAACATTCGCATAGCAAACAGGGACTTTTAGCAGTGCTGTGGTATGCCCCTCCCAGTTAAATTTATTATCCAGCTGTAACATTCAACTTCTTCTATTTCCTTGTTGTTCTATTTCCTTGTTGTCATACGCTAGGCATATACTGGCAGGAAACCTTTTACAAGTCCTAAACTGCATATAGTGTGTTTTTTCAAGGTTTAGCGACAGAGAATTGGCTATGAACCATCAATTAATGTCCATGAAAATTTCATTAGCTGATCTTTCTAACGCAGGATCCGTGCATTTCAACGTCAGCACTGAAGGCTGCGGCCGCGGCGGAGTGGCCGAGCGCATTGAGGCGCCATGCTACGATGCGCGAGGTCGTTCCCCGTCGGGGGTTCGAATCCCCCTTAGGGCATGGATGTTTATGCTCTCCTTAGTATAAGTCAGTTCAAAAGTAATTTGTAAGTTTAGGGACTGATGACCCCGCCGTTAAGTCCCATAAGCTTTACAAACCTTCGAACATTTTTTGAATGCGTCAAGTTTCTAATATCGTCTGGTGGCGATGATATGTAAGAACTGCAAGGACGTCTTAAGATAGTCCGAGAGAAAACGACAGGAGCCCTGTAAGTGAGGGGGAAGTAAACTTCGAATACCCAAAAAACCCAGTGCGAAAAGTCTGTACGAATTCTGAATAGGTGTTTCATGTGCCACTATACGTCTTTTCACTTCATGGGCTACAGTACTTTGTAATTGAAATCCGAAAGTTTCATTACACCTTCGAAAGTCTTTTGCTGCTGTTTTGATCTTCAGTCAGGACACTGGTTTGATGCAGTGTGTGATACTCATAACAATGCTAACTCTCTTCTATTTCAACATGCTTACTGTATTCGTCTGTCAGCCTCCCTCTGCGATTTTTAACCCACAGACTTAACTTCAGTACTAAATTGACGATTCCTAAGATGTCTAAGAATATGTCCTAACACTTTATCCCATCTTTTATTCGAGGTATGCCACAAATTCCTCTTCTCCCCAATTATGTTCAGTGCCGCCTCAGTAGTTACGTGATCAACACACAAATTTTTCAGAAATTGTCTGTAGCACCATATTTCAAAAACCTATCACGTCTTTCTGTCTGAACTGTCTATCGTCCATGTTTCACTACGTACCAGCCAACACTCCACACAAATGCCTTCAGAAAAGACATTCTATCATTTAAATAAATATTCGACGTTAACAAATATCTCCTTTTCTTTCCATTGCCATTCTGCGATTTATGTCATCTGCACCGCTGCCTCGTATGTAATTTTTCATCCAGAATAACAAAACTCATCTACCTCCTTTATTGTTTCATTGTGTAATGCAATTCCGCAACAACAACAAAAAACTGATTTTCTTAGACTATATTCCATTACTCTTGTTTTGTACTTGTTAATGTTGCAACTCCTTTCAAGACACTGTCCACGCCCATTGCTGTCCCTGACAGAAATCACAATGTAATCGTCAAACCGCAAAGTTTTTATTTTTTCTCCTGAACTTTAATTCCTTCTCTAACATTCCCCTTGCATTCCTTCACAGGTCGCTCAATTACGAACTGAATAACATTGGGAAAAAGCTACAATCTTGTCTTACTCACTTCCCAACAATTACGTACCCAAAAACTGGAATGTGGCACAGGTCACTACAATATTCAAGAAAGGAAATACGAGTGATCCGCAAAATTATAAGCCTACTAGCTTAAACCCGCGGCTCCGCTCGCGTGTTGGTTGATTATGATAGATAAGCTATCTTTCAGTAGTGTGCTATGAGACTGGTTTTGAAGGATGAAATGAAATACCTTCTTTAGAAACATTCAAGTAAAAAAAATAAAATTATTCGTATGCTTATCGCTACAAAGAAAGAGCTGAAGAAATTGTATCACGCATAGACTAAACGTCTAGGCCGCAAACGTCATCGCTGGCCTTCAGTCCGAATTTTTTTATAATTTGACGACTTTCAACCACCATATCTTCCACCCCCTTACAGCTATCGGCATGGAACTCCTATGGTGTACAACGGGACACTTCGGACAACCATTACACACAGACCATTCGTTTTCGTTCTGTACTTTTCGCTGCAGAGCGAAATATTAACACACACACTCACACACGTAAAATTTTATATACACCGATAACTTTCCAACCCAATATACTCCACCTTTTTATCAGTATCAATCCTCAAGCAACAATGCCACCAATAAAACCATTTTCAAAGAGAAAATATAGTTTTCGAAGAGTAATTATTATTCCTCATTTCGTGCTATATTCTTCAAATTACTAAATATCTATCAGATCGCTATAACACCGTGCCTAAAACCTTCCTCAGGTATAAATTAGTAACAGTACAAATATTTAAGTCTGTGCGTCTTGTCGTTCGGACGTGATAAGCGTACACCGAACAGACATTCACATTAATATATATAGATAAATAGCTATCCGATCGCCATTAAACCGTACCTAAAGCCTTCCCCGGGTAGACATTAGTAACTGTACAAATTTTTAGCTCTTTACGTCTTGTGGTTCAGACGTGATAAACGTACACCGAACAGACATTCACATTTATAGATTAGATATTACTGACGTCGGTTTGCAGCAGGATTTTAGAACATGTACTGTCCTCAAACGTTGGTAACTACCTCGAAGAGACCTATTGACCCGAAGTCAACACGGATACAGAAAGTATCGTTCTTGTGAAACACAACTAGTCATTATTCACATGAGGTGCTGATTGCTATCCACAAGGTATCTTAAATAGATTCCACTTTTCTCGATTTCCCGAATGATTTAGACACTGCACCGCATAGGCGCCTTCTAATCAAATTGTGTTCTTATGGAATATCGGCACAGTTGTGTGGTTTGATTCGCGATTTCCTCTCAAAATTGACACAGGACACTGAAAAACAGAAGTTCCCCAGGCGTTCTTTATATACGATTTAAGAGACCGGCGTGACTAGCTCTCTTGAACTGTTCGCGAATGATGATGCTGTCAGGGAAGAGACAGTCAGACAAAAAGATGCGCGAGTTGGGGTGGAAATACTTAAAGGAAAGGCGTTATTCGTTGTGGCGAGATTTATTTGCGACATTGCTGTCACCAAATTTCTCTTCCGAATGGCCACATGATTTGTTAGAACCCACCTACATAGGGAAATATGATCATCTTAATAAAATAACTAGACTTTAAGCGCTTAACATTACGCGATAGAGAGGTGAACCAGGTTCGGATCGACTATGTGCGGCGGATTAACTGTTGTCGCTCTGGTACTATGGCAGCATGCGAACGGCTTTTGCGCTGTTTTTCACGCTCGGTGAGGAATGCACTGGGCTGTTCACCAATCCCGTCATTCGTAAACACGATAAACACTTGGAAATGGATGAATCAGCTCACCTAATACAGTACTTGTGCAACCGTCTCTTCGTTTTGAAACTGCAACCAGAGAATGGGAACAATGCCAGCGATTATATTAATTTGCGACAGTTAAAGCTGTCTCTTCTGAGTTTTATTCTTTTTTGTATGGTTGAAGGCTGCTGTTACAAGTAAATATCCCTTTCATAGCATTTGACGCGGCCAAGCGATGTATTTCTTAGATGAAACTAACAATCGATGCATTTTTTGTAGTTTTACATCTACATGGGATACTCTGCATATTCAAGTGCCTGGCAGAGGGTTCATTGAACCACCTTTATACTCGTACTATTCATCTCCCATTACACTCTCGAATAGCGCGCGGAAAGAAAGAAAGAACACCTGAATCTCTCCGCTCGAGCTCTGATTTCTCGTATTTTATTCTGATTACTATTTCTACCTATGTAAGTGGGAGTCAACAATATATTTTCTCATTCGGAGGAGAATGTTGGCGATTGGAGTTTCGTAAGTAGCCCACGCCGCAGCGATAACCTCCGTTGTTGTGATGATTCCCATCCCATGTCCTGCATCATTTCCGTGACTCTGTCTCCCTGTATCGTGACAATACAAACCGAGCTTAGCTTCTTTGGACTCTTTCGATGTCCTCCTTCAAACCCATCTGATAAGGATACCACACTTGGCAGCAATATTCCAAAAATGTACGGACAAGCGTAGTGTATGCAGTTTATTTAGTAGTTCTGTTGCTTCTTTTAAGCGTTCTGCCAACAAAACGCAGCCTCTGGTTCGCCTTTCCTATGACATTATCTACGTGTTCTTTTCCAGTTTTAGTTTGATGTAATAGTAATTCCTAGGTATTCGGCCTTCACATTCGATTGACTTATCTTGTAAACAAAGTTTAACGTTTTTCTTTTCGTAGTCATTTGGCCCACTTCACACGTCTCAATATTTAGAGTCAATTGCTACTTTTTACTCCATACTGATATCTTATTTAAATCGTTCTGCTCTTAGTTTTGACCTTCAGATGACTTTACTAGACGATAAATGACGGCGTCATCTACAGGCAACCTAAGAGAGCTGCTCAGATTTTCTCCTATATCGTTTATGCAGATAAGGATCACCAGAAGATGAATAACACTACCCTGTGGAATGCCCGATATCACTTCTGTTTTAGTCGTTGCCTTACCATCGATTACTACGAACTGTGTCCTCTCTGACAGGAAATCCCCTATCCAGTCACAAATCTGGGGCGATATACCATAACATGGCAATTTGATTAAAAGCCGTTTGTGAGGTACGGTGTCAAAAGCCTTCTGGAAATCTAGAAGTACGGAATGAATTTGAGAACCCTTGTCGATAGCACTCATCACTTCGTGTGAGTAAAGAGCTAGTTGCGTTTCACATGAACGATATTTTCTAAATACGTGTTGACCTTGGGTCAATAGATCATTCTGCTGGGACGTAGTTTATAATATTTGAATACAGGATGTGGTCCAAAACCCTGCTGTAAACTGACGTCAATGAAATAGCCTGTAGCTTAGTGGGTTACTCCTACTGCCTTTCTTGAATATAGGTGCGACCTGTGCAATTTTCTAGTCTTTTGCTACAGATCCTGCTTTTAGCGAGCGGTTGTATATGGCTGTTAAGTAAGGAGCTATCGCTTCAGCATAATCACATAGCAATCTAGTGGGTATACAGTCTGGACTAGAAGACTTTTACTTGTTAAGTGATTTCTGTTGCTTCTCTACTCCGATGATATCTACTTTTACGTTACATTTGGTTCTGACACTAAACATTACTTTAATGTTCTTATTTCTGTATTTAATTTGTCATACTTTAGGGATCAACTGTAGCACTGACAGTCAATAGTAAGATATACTAAGATAAAATTGCAAAAATGTGTTAACCTCTAATTTATCGGCAAAATTTCGTTGATATAACTATTTTATTAAAATGAAATATATTGAGTTCATGTAGCAAGCTAGTCATGAGAAAAATTTACAGAAATATTGTTAAGTAAACTGAGAATCTGTTACGTTAGAATACGTTAGAATCTTTAGGAAAAGTAAAAGCACTACAGAGATACCCCTGACTTTGCCCTAAAGACCGAATAAACCTCGACAATTTTTCAAAATTGAAAACTGATATGAAACAATTAACGTTTTCCAGAGACGGATGTTGTATCTCATTATCAAAGATATGGGACATAAGATGAAGCATTTAAATAAAAATTTATGCCGCACTCGGGATTCGAACCCGGGATCTCCTGCTTACTAGGTATAAGGCGAATCCACAGATTGTCTTTCAGCACGCTTCCTTCCACAACGTAAACTTCAATTCTGCCTTGATGTTCCCCACATATAAATTGTATCGATATTGCTGCGACTCACCAATATCGAAACAGCACCTTAGAACTGAACGCAAAAGGGAATGATCCTGCCTATACCTCAAGTTTAGGTTAAAATAATATCGAGAAATAAACGTTTCTCAGAGACAGTTGTAATCACTACATGTGAAAGATATTGAATTAAATTTTTTCCAAGTCCGGAATTCTGATCTGGGATCTCCCACTTTAGGATATTCCCTGCATCCACGTTACTTATAACGCCCCCGTCGTGGCGGCAGAGTGGATAGTTCCGTCTTGTAGGTCGAGCTAGGAGGTTTTTCTACATTTACATACATACAGCTACATACATACTCCGCAATCCACATAAAAGTCCGTGACGGAGGAAACTCAGTACCAATCCTAGTTACGTGTTTTCCTGTTTCACTCCCATTTAGAACATGGGAAAAATGAATGCTTGTATCCATTCGTACCAGCCTTAAACTCTCTGGCCTTATCTTTGTGGTCTTTACGAGAAATGTAGGTTGGCGGCAGTAGAATCGTTCTGCAGTCCGTCTCAAACTCCGGCCCTCTAAATTTTTTGAACAGTGCTTCTCGAAAAGAACGTCGCCTTCCCTCCAGCGACTACCATTCAGTTCCAAAAAGGATTTCAGTCACACTCACACATTGATCGAATCTACCAGTCACAAACCAACCCTCCTGCCCTCCTTAAAACTGATATATTGGCGATCCCAAGCACTTGAGAATACTCAACACAGAACGTACAAACGGTATCTTTGTTCAAATGTTTGTTAAGCTTATGTGACTTAACTACGGGGTCATCAGTCCCTAAACTTACAAACTACTTACGAACTACCTTATACTAAGGACGGCACAAATATCCATGCCCGAGGGGGGATTCGAACCCCCGACCGTAGTGGCCGTGCAGACCGTGACTGGAGCGCCTCAGTCCCCGCGGCCACCGCGACCGGCCGTTATCTTTCTGGTCTACTTTACAGACGAATCACACCTTCCAAAAATTCTTCCAATAAACTGAAGTCAACCATTGGTATTCCCCACGACTGTCCATATATGCTCGTTCCATTTCATATCGCTGTGCAGTGCTACGCCTAGTTATTTATCTGACGCACGCTACTAATGCTGTATTCGAACATTACTGGATTGTTCCTCCTTCTCATCTACATCACCTTATATTTTTCTACACTCCTGGCCGTTCAAATTGCTACACCACGAAGATGACGTGCTACAGACGCGAAATTTAACCGATAGGAAGAAGATGCTGTGATATGCAAATGATTAGCTTGTCAGAGCATTCACACAAGGTTAGCGCCGGTGGCAACAATTACGTCCTGAAATGATTAAAGTTTCCAGCCGATTTCTCATACACAAATAGCACTTGACCGGCGTTACATGGTGAAACGTTGTGATGATTCGTGTAAGGAGAAGAAATGCGTACTATCACGTTTCCGAATTTGATAAAGGTCTGATTGCGGTTTATCGTATCGCGACATTGCTGCTCGCGTTAGTCGCGATCCAATGACTGTTAGCAGAATTTGGAATCGGTGGGTTCAGGAGGGCAATACGGAACGCCGTATTGGATACCAACGGCCTCGTATCACTAGCAGTCGAGTAGACAGGCATCTTATCCGCATGGATGTATCGGATCGTGCAGAGCGACGTCTCGATTCCTGAGTCAACAGATGGGGACGTTTGCAAGACAACAACCATCTGCACGAATAGTTGGGCAACGTTTGCAGCAGCATGGACTGTCAGCTCGATGACCATGGCTGCGTTTACTCTTGACGCTGCATGGTGTACGCAACGACGAACCTGGGTGCACGAATGGCAAAACGTCATTTTTTCTGATGAATCCAGGTTCTGTTTACAGCATCATGATGGTCGCATCCGTGTTTGGCGACATCGCCGTGAACGCACATTGCAAGCGTGTATTCGTCATCGCCATACTGACATATCACCCAGCGTGATGGTAGGGGGTGCCACTGGTTACACGTCTCGGTCACCTCTTGTTCGCATCGACGGCACTTTGAACAGTGGCCGTTACATTTCAGAAGTGTTATACCCGTGGCTCTACCCTTCATTCGATCCCTGCGAAACCCTACATTTCAGCAGGATAATGCACGACCGCAGGTTGCAGTTCCTGTATGGACCATTCTTAATACGGAAAATGTTCGACTGCTGCCCTGGCCAGCACATTCTTCAGATTTCTCACGAATTCAAAACGTCTGGCCAATGGTGGTCGAGCAACTGGCTCAACACAATACGCCATTCACTACTCATGATGAAATGTAGTATTCTGTTGAAACTGAATTTGCATCTGTGCCTGTACACGCCATCCAAGCTCTGTTTGACTCAATGCCCAGGTGTATCAAGGCCGTTATTACGGACAGAGGTGGTTGTTCTAGTTACTAATTTCTCATGATCTATGCACCTAAATTGCGTGAAAATGTAATCGCATGTCATTTCTAGAATAATATATTTGTTCAATGAATACTCGTTTATCATCTGCATTTCTTCTTGGTGTAGCACTTTTAATGGCTAGTAGTGTACATTTAGCGCTATACTTCTGACAAACCAAACACCCAAACCAGGAAGTTCGGCTATCCAGATGACTGGGCTATATCTACCCAACATAGATCACCGGACAGAACGCTGTCTTACAAAGAGCATGTGACAAAAAATTACATGTGAACTGAGAACAAGAAATAATATAATCCATGGATTGTATGGCACAACTTGCGGCTCTACAGCAAACCCACTTCGCACATCAGGAGGTAGGCTAGTATACTCGGTGGCAGAATACTGCGCTCCTGTATGGATTAAAACCACATATACAAACAAGATTGGTCTAAATCTACATTTACATAAATACTCTGCAAATCACATTTAAGTGACTGGCAGAGGGTTCATTAACCACTTTCATAACCTTTCCCTATCGTTTCATTCTTTAATATCGCGCGGGAAGAGAAAGAACACCTAACTCATTCCGTTTTTGATCTGATTTCTTATATTTTATTGGGATGGTCATGTCTCCCTATGTAGTTGGGTGCTAGCAAAATATTTTCAGATTCAGAAGTAAAAGTCGGTGATTGAAATTTCGTAAATAGATCTCGCTGCAACGAATAACGTCTTTCTTTTAATGATTTCAGCTGCAAATCGTGCAAAATTTCCGTGACGCTTTCCCCCCTGTAACGTGATAAAATAAAACAAGCTACCCTTCTCTGAACCTTCTCAATGTCTTTAGTCAGTCCCACCTGGTGAAGGTCCCACAAGGGGCAACAGTACTCCAGGAGAGGACGCACAAGCGTGATGTAGGCAGTCTCTTTGGTGGAGCTGGTGCATCTTCTAAGCGTTGTGCCAACGAAACGTAATCTTTGGTTCGCCTTCCCCACAATATTTTCTGTGTGTTCGTAATTATAGCTCCTAGGTATTTGGTAGAATTTACGACCTTAAGGTTTGACTGATTTATCGCGTAATTGAAGTTCAGCGAATTTCTTTTAGTGATCATATGTATTACTTCACACTTTTCTTTATTTAGTGTGATGTGGTGCTAAATCGAATCATGCGCACTATCAGCGGGACAATTACACACCTACTGTATGGATGCCAACCCTGAGCCATATTGCACCACCAGAGATACGGCGAGAAAGTTCTCTTCTTAGAGAGTACAATAAAGTAACAACCACCAGCTCCGCACCCACAACGATGTAGCTGACTGGAACGCAGAAGACTCAGATCGGGAAGAGCAGCATTACTCTCCGCTAAAGAGCTGACGAACTCCAACTGTGAAGTCCACCGTCTCTGGAAATTACTTTGGCAAAGAGACTGCCCTACAAAATGCCTAAGCTTCTTGACCAATGAGAAATCGCCTGGCTTCAACCAACCACGCAAAGTGTGGGCAACACTGAACCGCATACGTACTGGTCAGCCGCGGCGGAGCGGCCGAGCGCATTGAGACGCTATGCTACAATGCGCGATGCCGTTCCCCGTCGGGGGTTAGAATCCCCCCTCGGGCATGGATGTTTGTGCTGTCTTTAGTAGAAGTTAGTTCATAAGTAGTTTGTAAGTTTAGGGACTGATGACCCCGCAGCTAAGTCCCATAAGATTTAAAAACATTTGAACATTTTGTACTGGCCATTGAAGAAGCGCTGATGTCCTCCACAAATGGGAAAAGATGCCAACGCCAAATTGTGACTGCGGTGCTGGAAGGCGAACAATCCAACACATAGTGGAAGAGTGCCCGCCTGAGCCTGCTAGGGTCTACCTACAACAAGTCTGGAAATTGATTATATTCAATGTCTTAATGTCACTATATAAAATATATTTTTATATAGTGACTAAGTGCAATGTTGCACTTGTTATTTTATACCCAATTTTTTAACAAGGTAGGATAAGTGACTCTTAATCCCAAATGTATGTAATTTTTTATATTTTTACGTTATTTCTTGCATGTCTTTTATATTTTTGACAGATGACCAGATTATAACATATATGTGACCAGATGATGGTGACACAGTGCACCGAAACCGGTCGTCATTTAATAAATTGTTAGTGTGCCATCTTGGCCTGTCATTTTGAAAACTATACAACAATTAGATCGCCTCCACACCCGACTATGTCAGGTAATATTAATCTTTTCTATTACATTAATAACTTTGTGAAATCGTTCTCCTTGCTCTTCACTTACGTCGCCCAAATTTTCCGTAAAAAAATATCCAAGTGACTTAATAAGAAGATAATCTTTAAACTCATCAAACGGCCCAACTTATTTATTTTTCTAAGATATTTGTAACAATGGTTACATATTTAGGGTCCTGTGTATTATTTAAAATTCCAGTGACGACGTATTTGAAAACTTTTCCAAGCCTCCTTATCACGCTTTTTCCTTCGATATATCTCTTACCAAGTCATTTAACTCAGTTGGAGGTAACTGTTGAGGCTCTACGTTTGTTTCATCGCACTTAAATTCATCCTGGTCACCTTCTCCAGTCTCAGAATTGCCAAGTATAATGGTGTCTAACGACTCTATTGGCACAGGACCATGTGGTACAGGACACTGAGCTGATGGAAGGTTAGGATACGATATTTCCGCGAGACACCATGTATACCGACTGCTGGCGTGGCGCAGGGGATAACCTTATCGACTCCGGTGCTGAAGATCGCCGGTTCAATCCCACCCATCGGCAAAAATTTATTTCTTTGTAATTAACAATTCCAGACGTTTCTACATCTTTCTTATGTTCACTTGTAAGTTCTACTTGTTTCTTTTGTTAACTGTTCTTCTAATTTCTGGTACATTCTGTCTGTGTATAAATAGCAGAGCACTCTGCCCGAGAGGCAGTTAGTGCCGTGTGTATGTTACGTTCGTAATAAACCTACTTTCAGTATAAGTGCTATGTTCAGTTGCCTTCGAAGTCAAGCCTGCTTCCCTTTCAACGCGACATTGCTTGGTGGAGGCGTCGGGTACCCTGTGCAACAGCTGCATCACCGTGGCTCCGATTAGGCAACGTAAAAGCCGTCGCTTACACGGACTGGAACCGGAATACAAGGGATACATCGAGTACATCCTTCCAAAAGTCCAAATCATCAGAAGAACAATGAACACGAATCCAGCGGTAAGCCAGCTGCACATCAGACACCCGTCGGTGTTCTCTGGAGACGCTCGACAGGACCTCAACAAATGGCTAAAAGGGTTCGACCGAGTCGCCAAGTACAATAGGTGGGATCATACGATGTGCTTGGTCAACGTTTACTTCTAACTGGACGGAACAGCCCAGAAATGGTTTGAAAATAACGAAGACAAATTGAATAATTGGGAAACGTTCCAGGAGAAACTTAAGAAGACGTTTGGAGACCGCCAGCGACAAATCCGCTTGGCGGAAGAACAACTGAAGAACCGGGCCCAACGACATGGTGAGCCGACACAGTCTTACACACAGAATGTTTTGGCCCTGTGTAATATAGTGAATCCGAATATGACTGAGGCCGACAAAATCACGCACCTGATGAAGTGTACTGCAGAAGACATGTACCAAGCTCCTCTGATAAAAGACGTCGCTACGACGGAAGAGTTTATTAAGTGATGCCAGCGTATTGAAGAGATGCAACAAAGGAGGGTTGGACGAAAGAGGTATGACAGACTCCCGAATATAGTCCCTATGGCCATTGTGGAAGACACGCATAACTTTGCTTCTCTCATACTACAAATTGTGAGAGAAGAATTACACAATTTACGGCAGCCGGGACTATTAGACTGAGCGAGCATCAGATTATGGCAATGGGTGTAAGCCATGTAAGTGACGACGGAGCCGACGTCGCTGAGGAAGAGGTATTTCAGACATTAGCTCCTGGTTGCCCCGCACCCGACGTGAAGAATGGCGTCGCCCTGCTATGACATATGCTGCATCCGCCAAACCGCAGCCTATGAACCGACCGACGCGACCACAACCAATTCCCCCGGCAACTATGACGCAGGGCAGAAGAATAGACGTCTGGAGGACAGAAGACAACACACCACTTTGTTTCTACTGTGGGCGCCCTGGACTTGTCATACGCTACTGCAGAGAGAGGAGGCGAGTATTCGACGATTATTTTGCCGCAAGACGTCAGCCATCAGAGTAGTTCTATCCCAGGCAATCACCTGCTGATGAGTTCATTCGATCTATGGGAAGAAGCCCACCGCCGTACCCTAGACGGGGCTTCCTTCAGGCATCCCAAGGTATCAATGACTGTGGAAGATCTGAGCTGCAAATTGAAAAAGTTGTTCCGACGGATATACGTCATACAGAATTTTCTGGGAAGTTATTTGCCGTTGACAATTTGACGATTCCGCTGTTGACGATGATAAGAGTTGCAGTCACAAACACAGATGAGCGATTAAGCTGTGAAGTTCTTGTTGATAGTAAAAAGTTTATCAGGGTCACCGAAGAAATTTACATACCAGCGGTTATCATAAGCATTACCGGAGGTCGAGGAGAGATTTGGATCACAAATTGTCACGAGCAGTCGCAACGTATCCCCAAAGGAATATGTATCGGGACGGTTGAATCAATCCAGGACGGTGAGCTCAACGTCATCAAGGAAGACCCATGCTCTGTTGTTAGTAAAGACAACACGCTCGAGGAACCAAACGTGGAACTGCCAATAGGGTCCGGACTGACCAAGGAACAATTTTCGGGTGCATTCACACCTCAGCTGGGGGCCCACGATAAAGCACCGGACCAATACTGGGGACCATCCGCCAATTAGCCAACGTTCGTATAGAGTGTCACCAGCTGAAAGACGGATAATTCGGAAGGAAGTGGAGAAGATGTTGCGAGATGACATTATTCAACCTTCGGAGAGTCCTTGGTCGTCTCCGGCGGTCCTTATAAAGATGAAGGATGGCACGTGGCGATTCTGTGTCGACTATCGGCGGCTGAACAAAATCACAAAGAAAGATGTCTACCTACTGCCGCGGATTGACGACACGTTAGACTGCTTGAAAGGAGCTGCATACTTCTCAACTATGGACATGCAGACAGGTTACTGGCAAATCGAGTTTGACGAAGCTGACAGGGAGAAGACGGCTTTTATTACACCTGACGGCCTCTATGAATTCAAAGTAATGCCATTTGGATTATGTAATGCTCCGGCCACATTCGAACGCATGATGGACAACTTGCTTCGACACCTCAAGTGGACGACGTGTCTTTGCTGTTTAGATGACAATGTCGTTTTCTGGAAAACATTTGAAGAACATCTTAGTCGCCTGTCAACTGTGTTGAAGTGTGTTCAGGCTGCAGGACTCAGCCTCAATCCAAAGAAGCGCCCCTTCGTCGCCAAATAGATAAAAATCCTGGGGCACCTAGTCGACAGAGATGGTGTTCGTCCTGATCCAGACAAAGTAAGGGCAGTCACAGAATTTCCAACTCCTCAGCAAATTCGTCATGTGAGAAGTTTTCTCTGGCTGTGCTGATAGTACCGACGTTTCATAAAAGGATTTTGTAACAATGTGCGTCCATTACAAGTTTTACTGGGATGCGACAAAAGAAAGAGCTTTCCGGGCACTTAAGGAGGCTCTAACTTCCGCACCAGTGCTAGCCTTCTACGACGAGAATGCCGAAACGGAACTTCACACAGACGCCAGTGGTTACGGGATTGGTGCAGTGCTTGTACAAGTTCAGGAAGGTGCTGAAAAAGTGATAGCCTATGCATCAAGAGTACTCTCAGAGTGCGATATAAACTACTCTACAACTGAGAAAGAATGTCTGGCAGTTATCTGGGCTAAAAACGAGTTCCGGCCGTATTTATTCGGCAAACCATTCACCGTCGTGACAGATCACCATTCCTTGTGTTGGCTGACTAGCTTGAAGGATGCACCAGGTCGACTAGCAAGATGGGCACTAAGACTCCAAGAGTACGATGTCAGAGTGGTATTCAAAAACGGGCGCAAATACAAAGATGCCGACTGCCTTTCGAGGAATCCATTAGTGGAACACAACAGCATTAATGAAATTTCCGCTCTCACTGAATTAGATGACGTTACAGCTGAACAGAGGGAAGATCCAGCACTATTAAAAACGATAGGGGCCTTGGAGAAAGGAGAACCGACCAATGGAAAGTTCCAACTTTTAAACGGAACATTGTATAAGAGCAACTACGATCCACTAGGCCCCAAATGGCTACTTGTTGTTCCAGCTCATCTTCAGCCAGCTATTCTCAAATATTTCCACGATGCTCCAATATCCGGTCATCTGGGATTCGTGAAGTCCCTAGAAAGAATCAGACGCAGGTATTACTGGAAGGGTCTCTACCGATGTTAAAAGCACTATTTGAGTCACTGTAAAGAGTGCCAGCGACGGAAGCATGTGCCGAAATTACTTGCAGGGCATCTCCAACCGATTCCGCCGGCAGCAGCTCCATTCCACCGAGTTGGGATCGATCTTTTAGGGAGGTTCCCGAAGTCGACAACCGGTAACCGCTGGATAATAGTATGCACTGACTACCTCACACGCTACGCTGTCACCAAACCTGTGCCGACTGCAGAAGCTCCAGAGATCGCAAAATTCCTTGTAGAAGACATTATTTTGAAGCATGGAGCACCACGTGTCATGATATCTGCTCGTGGAAAAGTATTCCAGTCAAAACTAGTATCAGAGGTAATGTCACGGTGCCATATTGTCCACGGAATGACAACTGCATACCATCCTCAGACAAATGGTCTTACGGAACGTTTTAACAAGACGTTAGTCGATATGCTGTCGATGTATGTCGATGTTGAGCAGAAGGATTGGGATACAATTCTGCCAGTCGTGACATTTGCTTACAATACCGCAAGACAAGACACCACAGGCTTCACGCCGTTCTTCCTGCTCCATGGCCGTGAAGCTGAGACGACAATGGATACGCTGTTCCCGTTCCAACCGGACGACACTCAGGATGACTATGTTAAACAGCTCATCACCAGGGTCCAAGAAGCAGGACAACTGGCTCGCATAAAGACACTGGACGCCCAAGAGAAGGTCCTTCAACGGTATAACGACAAGCACCGACCTGTTGTGTGCAGCCCAGGAGGTCTGGTATGGATTTTTACCCCTGTACGGAAGGTTGGTCTGTCAGAAAAGTTATTGAAGCGATACTTTGGTCCGTATCGTGTTATACGCCGCATGTCAGACGTCACATACGAAGTTGAGGATTATGAGCCGTCGTCGAAACGACAAAGACGAAGAGACATTGTTCACGTCCTGCGCATGAAGCCTTACTACGATCCTGAAGAGCAGGAAGACGATAATGGCTTCTTGTTCAAGGACTCGAAGGACAGTATTGTTACTGATGAAGCCATGACAGGAACGTCTGTCGTCGATAATCGTGGAGAAGGGAAGGATTCTCTTGAACTGTCATACAGAGGACCCATGACACGGTCAAGATCCAGGACATTGCAGCTGGCTCCACAGGGATCATAACAGCGGGTCGCTGTTTCTTTCAAGAGAGGGAGCAATGCCGCGAGAGACGAAGAACACCGACTGCCGGCAAGGCGTAGCGGATAGCGCCACCGACTCCGATGCTGAAGGACGCCGGTTCAATCCCGCCCATCGGCAATAATTTCTTTCTTTGTAATTAACAATTCCAGAAGTTTATGCATCTTATGTTCACCTGTAAACTCTCGTTGTTTCTTATGTTAACTGTTCTTCTAATTTCTGGTGCATTCTGTCTGTGTATAAATGGCAGAGCACTCTGCCCGAGAGGCTGTGAGTGCTGCGTGTATCTTGAGTTCGCAATAAACGTGCTTTCAGGATAAGTGCTGTATTCAGTTGTCTTCGAAGTCAAGCCTGCTTCCCTTTCAACGCGACAATATAAGTTTCTGGTTTATTGAATTACTAGCTTAAACCCGCGGCTCCACTCGCGTGTTGGTTGATTATGATAGATAAGCTATCTAACATTAGTGTGCTATTTATTTATTCTTGTTGTTGTTGTTGTTGTGGTCTTCAGTCCAGAGACTGGTTTGATGCAGCTCTCCACCCTACTCTATCCTGAGCAAGCCTTTTCATCTCCTCATAAGAACGACAACCCACATCCACTTGAATCTGCTTACTATACGCGTCTCTTGGTCTCCCTCTGCGATTTTTACCCCACACACTTCCCTCCAACGCTAATTTCACAATTCCTTGATGTCTAAGAATGTGTCCTACCAACCTATCCCTTCTTTTAGTCAAGCTATGCCAGAAATTTCTTTTCTCCCCAATTCGGTTCAGTACCTCCTCATTAGTTACGCGATCCACCCACCTAATCTTCAGCATTCTTCTGTAGCACCACATTTCAAAAGCCTCTATCCTCTTTCTGTCCACACTGCTTATCGTCCATGTTTCACTCCCATACAAGGCAACACTCCATACAAATGCCTTCAGAAAGGACTTCCTTAGGCTTAAATCAATATTCGATGTTAACAAATTTCTCTTTTTCAAAAACGCCTTTCTACCCATTGCCATTCTGCATTTTATATCATCTGTACTGCGACCATAATTTGTTATTTTACTGCCCAAGTAACAAAACTCATCTACCTCCTTTATTGTTTCGTTACCTAATCTAATTCCTTCAGCATCAACTGATTTTCTTACACTGCACTCCATTACCCTAGTTTTACTCTTGTTAATGTTCATCTTATATGCACCTTTCAGCACACTGTCCATTCCGTTCAATTGCTCTTCCAGGTCCTTTGCTGTATCTGACAGAATTACTATGTCGTCGGCAAAACGCAATGTTTTTAGTTCTTCACCCTGAACTTTAATTCCTTCTCCAAATTTCTCCTTGCTTTCCTTTATAGCTTGCTCAATGTACAAATTGAACAACATTGGGGAAAGGCTACAACCCTGTCTTACTCCCTTTCCAACCACTGCATCCCTTTCATGCCCTTCAACTCTGACAACCGCTGTCTGGTTTTTGTACAAGTTGTAAATAACCTTACGCTCCCTATATTTTACTCCTGCTTGCTTCAGAACTTTAAAGAGTTTATTCCAATCAACATTGTCAAAAGCCTTCTCCAAATCTACAAAAGCTAGAAATGTTGGTTTGTCTTTTCTTAATCTTATCCTTACAGAGAAAGTGCTGAAGACATTGTAGCACGCATAGACCAAAGATATGGTCTGTGGCATCACGTTTCGCTGTATGTAACCTCCTTGGTATAGAGTCGCATATGTCATCGCTGGCCTTCAGTCGGAATTTTTTTTATAATTTGACGACTTTCAACCACCATATCTTCCACCCCCACCCCCTTATACCTATCGGTATGGAACTGCCGCGGTGGATTAGCCGCGCGTACTGGAGCGCCGTGTTACGGTACGCGCGGCCGTCCGCCGCCGGGGGTTCGATTCCCCCCTCGGGCATGGCTCATTGTGTCGTCTTTACTACAAGGTAGTGCATAAGTAGTTTGTAAGTTTAGCGACTGATGACCGCTCAGTTAAGTCCCTTAGACTTTACAAACATTTGAACATTTGGTATGGAACTGCTACGGTGTACAACGGGAGACTTGGGACGACAATTACACACAGACCATTCGTTTGCGTTCTCTAGTTTTCGCTGAAGAGCGAAATATTCACACACACACACACACACACACACACACACACACACACACACACACACAAACGTAGACTTTTATATACACCGATAACTGCCCATCCCAATATACTCCACCCTTTTATCAGTATCAACCCTCAAGCAACAATGCAACCAATAAAACCATTTTCAAAGAGAAATTATTGTTCCGCATTTCGCGTTATATTCTTCAAATTACTAAATATCTATCAGACCTTCCTCAGGTATAAATTAGTAACTGTACAAATATTTAAGTTTTTGCGTCTTGTCGTTCGGACGTGATAAGCGTACACCGAACAGACATTCACATTACTATATATATAGATAAATAGCTATCCGATCGCCATAAAACCGTGCCTGAAGCCTTCCACGGGTAGACATTAGTAACTGTACAAATTTGTAGCTCTTTATGCCTTGTGGTTCAGACGTGATACACGTACACCGAACAGACATTCACATTTATAAATAGAGATAACCACTTACTACAGAACTACAAAAATAACAGTCATCAGATTGTTTTTTTTTTTTTTTTTTTTTTTTTTTTTTTTTTTTTTTTTTTTTTTTCGCCATCTGCATCAGTGGAATGTCATATGCAAATGTTTTCTTCTCTCCTTTTTAATATTTTCTTAAATCTTCACATACCTTGTGCGGTGCCCATGCCCATGTCTATTGTCTTCCGTGGTGGGCCTTTTCGGTCATGGCTCTCGACCAACCGATATTGGTCAGTACCACACAAAAATAACAGTAACAGCAAATTAAATAATCAATTCTGAAACCGTGCAAACCCACTGGCTGGAACTCAAACAAGGTGCAGTTGTTAAGTATGGTGCTGTGTTGGCTGGCACCTTGTGGTGTGTTGTGTGTAGACGGCTGCTATCAGGTGCCGTGTAACTGGTGGACTGCTTAGGGAAGCAGCTGTCAATACTGCCGTAAGTTTGGACAGACTCACAGTAAACGTGAGAAATGTGTAGAGATAACCAACAGTGGTCGTGACTCAGGAAGGACGCAACGAGTAAGATGCATATTCGACCTAAAAAACATGGATCTGCGCAGTAACGGCTAGAAAATTAATGGTAGCCGCAGCATCCATTTCGAAACATATCATGTTTCTTGAAGCAACAAATTCGGAAACTTTCAAAGCAGTATAATGAACTGTTCTGATGGCATTTTGCATATAAATGACTCCAAACTTTTATACATACTAATCTAATATATGGTAGTTGGATGACGTTACTGTGTAGAAGAATGAATTGGTACCTAGAAAATAGTTGTGAACGGCATATAGAAATTCTATATATTTCATCAGCCTTTTTTTTTGTAATCCTCGGTGATAGAAATCCGCCTACTTATATTTCGCGTAGATCACAAAGACAAGAGAAATTAGGGCTCGTACGGAGGCATATAGACATTCTTTTTTCCCTCACATTATTTGGGAGTGGAATAGGAAAGGAAATGCCTATTAGTGTTACAGTGTACCCTCCGCCAAGCACCTTACGTTGGATTGCGGAGTATATATTTAGATGTAGAAGATTCTCTATGCTGAAATATTTACCTACTTTTTCTTAAGGTGGAAAGAACAGTGAACTTCGCGTGATCAATGACACTGCGGAACTCAGTAAGGCGAATATTTTAAGAGTTATTAGGAAAGTAATCAAATTACTGTCGTATATTTGCGTAGGGCCTACGTGACGTTGTACTTGGAGTATGACATGAGACTTGGTAGTTTTTGCCGCAACGTACTGTACGTCGTGAACCTGGATTAATATCGTACTGCCTATTTCCTCAATGACCTTGAGCAACGGGAAGCGAGGTCAGTTTTTCTGTACGCGTAACGAGCCACTGTCCAGCACCTGTTGACAGGCAAACGGTGTTACGTAAGCTCTCGATACCGGCGATCACGTAAAAAGAAGAGTGAATGAGAATTACTATGTATAATGCAACAAGTATAATGATCAACATTACATACGTTCATTGGCATTTAATATCCTCATAAATAATGGTAATATCCCTTTCAACATTGATTGAAGCTTTAACCGCGTAACTAATAGGTCCATTTGGCAACAGACAGCGCTCTGGACGATGTAAAAAAAGATGTGGACATACGAGAGTGTATCAAGAAAATGTCGCATAAAATCTTATGATCTGTATTAATAGTGACCACGACGCAGGTGCTTCAGAGTGTCAGAAGTGGAAAACGCTTGTAATATCTCGGTCAGAAGTTCGTGGCAAGTGTCAGTTGTACTGTTGTTTTTACCAGTAAGCGTCGGGCCTGGTGGTCTCGGGGTAAGGCTCTCGAGTGGAAACCGAATGGTCGCTGGTTCGAAACCCGGTCGGATCTAGGAATTTTTCATTCTGCGCTTTAACCCAGCCTTCACCTCTCAACTACGTGAGGAGTCGCCAGAAACGACACGTGGTTCGGATTCCACGTTAAGCTGTAGGTCCCCTTTCCTTTCTCTGGTTGAATAACTGGGATAGGTTAGGGATACGCAAGTCGCCGAAGAGGCATCTAATAGAAAGTCTTGCACCAGGCCAATGAGCCACAGGAAATCATTATATAAATACGCTAACACGAAATTTGTGGTACTGATTAGCGATTCAATCGTACAAGAAGGCCAATGAAAGTTACATAATTCGAAAGATTGTTTGTCGTACATTTCACGAATATAAATATTATGTGTGCATTTAGCCATTAAAAGTGGTAACAGGAAGTAGAAATATTCCTATCTACAGCTTGGATCAAGTTCTACATTCTCCAACAATCAGCTCACTGATTGGCAATTCGCCTCGACCAAAGACGGTGTAATGCAGCGCATCTGCAGTATTAAAATAACGTATTAAAATAAGTGAATATCGAAACATGGAGTGCTCCCAACTGACTTTCTTGTGCCGTTCAAATGCTTCATTTTCGCAGTGATTAAGAGTGGTTAAAGGAAATGGATGTTTTCATATGAATGACGATATAAAGGATGATGCGCCGGGAGAGACATCTAGCGGTGCTAGGGAGGAACTACGCAGTCGAGAATGCCGATATAAATGATGATGCGCCGGGAGAGGCATGTAGCGGTGCACGGGTGGAACTACGAAGTCGACATGTTGTCAGCTCTTGAATTCTGAATATCGCAGTATTGAAATAACATTATTTCTTAGCGTTGTATAAATATACGAACACCGAAATTGTAATTCCATTTCAAGTATTTGGCTAACGAAAGTTACATAATTCGAAAATGGCATGAGAAATATATACTTTCGTTTTTATTTGCTGTTATGGTGTCAGGCATTTTCCTTAACACGTAAAAGATACCGTTTCATAGCTCCTAGTGCCGGTTAAATTTTACCAAATATCCCAGCGGTCTCCTATGATAATGTTCACAACAGATGCTGAATAGTGAGAATCCTGTGAGTCTTCATTTTAGCGAATCTCTTGACAACGCTGATGTTTTCTCGTGGAATCTTCGCTATTAAATGGCAATTATTTTTACTGAGCGGACGAGGGTACATACAAGAACCTGTCAACCGTAAAAAATTACAACATTATTTGTTTACTTGATGGTCTGTACGATACACTAATCTAGTCATTCAAATGGGCAAAGATTTTCTATCGTGTTGTTGATGTTGCCAACATAATAACGCGAGGCCACCGACATGATACCTAAACTTTTACCCCCAGTGACCATTGTAAACACAATTGATCGATTTTCTACCACAGGCAATACCAGTTATTATTATTACCAGTAAACAACTGAGCGGATAGCAGTTACGTTTCCACAGCAGCTATTATTATTTACAATTGAGAGCCTCTCTGTTATGTGTTGTACGGAACTGACTACATGCATACTGCAGACCTGTCCATAGATACTAAGACTACCAGGGGTGGAGAACTTTTCTGAAGAGAACGTTGCAAGGCATCCCAGGTATGCAATATAATGTTTACGTCCTAGGAGTTTGGTGACCAGCGGAGGTGTTTAAAATCAGAAGAGCGTTCCTGGTGCTAGTGTCTAGCAGTTCTGGCAGTGAGGTGTCGCCCTGCCCTGCGCAAGTTACTCGAGTCCGAAAGCACAATGGACATTAATTGATTCAGGTGATCAGCCAGGATGCGTAAGTACGTGTCACGTCTCGGAATCGTATCTACACGTGTCCCAAATCATTCCAACTGTGCACGACCCATCAACTTGAATAGTCCCCTGTTGACATCCATATGCGATACTTCTGAAACCAAATGTTTCGAAACCTATAGGACCAACTGCTATGGTCATAAGTCCCTACACTTACACACTACTTAAACTAACTTACACTAAGGAAAACACATACACTCGTGTGAAACCTTAATTTTTCCCGGCGTAACGAATGTTCAAACAACTTACGGGTATGCTGCCGGGTGACGTCGTGGACAACCGCCGATATTTCGGCAGGACACCCTGCCAGTCTCAAGGCACAACTGCACTTAAGGAAGGAATGTGCAGGCGTATTTAATACCTCGTTTTGCAAAGGGTAAACAAGGAACATAACACACACAGTACAACTCAACTGCAGAGTCAAAACAACCAAAGATGACCAAACATCAAAAATATCGATAGTGACTTAATCAACAGGTGAGGCAGCATTAATGTTGTCCCTCTGTTGTTTGACGAGAGACAGTGCCGGATTCCAAGCAGAATTTAAATAAAAAATCACCATCTCTGTTTATAAGGTCGCTTGCTAGTTTAATTTCAACAGCTACCTTAATAACACTATCCCAATAGGTGGAAGTGCATGCCAGAATATCCGTGATGTATTCCATAGGATGACCGGTGCCAAGACAGTGTTCTGCAACAGCGGATTTGTTTGGCTGTTGTAAGCGCGTGTAACGTTTATGTTCAATACACCGGTCTTCCACAGTCCTGACTGTCTGACCAATATATGACATGCCCACAACTGCAAGGAATACGATATAAACCTGCCTTACGCAAACCAAGATCATTCTTTACGGACCCCAACAGGGCCTTTATTTTAGAAGGTGGTCGAAAAACACATTTCACATCATATTTCCGCAAAATACGACCAATCTTAATGGAAACGCTTCCTGCGTAAGGCGAAAAGGCCATAGATTTAGGTGCCACTTCATTACTATCGTCACTCACCCATTGCATAGAAGGCTGATAGCGCAATGCACGTTTAATCTGTCTCTCACTACAACAATTTTGACGAAAGGTCTCCTCGAGATGGGACAACTCAGCTGACAAACATTCATGGTCTGAAATGACATGTGCCCTGTGAACCAACGTACGAAGTACTCCTTCACGCTGAGTTGGATGGTGACAACTATCAGCTCGCAGTTACAAATAAGTGTGAGTAGGCTTCCTATAAACAGAATGTCCCAGAATTGATTAAGTCACTATCGATATTTTTGATGTTTGGTTATCTATGGTTGTGTTGACTCTGCAGTGACTTTTACTGTGTGTGTTATCTTCCTTGTTTACCTTTGCAAACCGACGTATTAAATACGCTTGCACTTGCTTCCTTAAGTGCAGTTGTGCCTTGAGAATGGCAGGGTGTCCTCCTGCCGAAATATCGGCGGTTGTCGACGTCGTCACCCGGCAGCATACCCGTAAGTTGTTTGAACACATACACTCATGCTCGAGGGAGAACTTGAATCTCCGGTGGGAACGGCCGCCCAATACGGAGCATGATGCCTTATACCACTAGGGCATTTCGCACGGCAGACATGTTTCCACAACAGCTACTATTATTTACACCGAGGAGCAAAAGAAACTGGTACACCTGCCCAATATCGTGTAGACCCGCCGCGAAAAAGCGCAAGTCCAGCAACACGGCGTGGCGTGGACTCGAGTGATGTTTGAAGCAGTGCTGGAGGGAACTGCAGGGCCGTTCAGAAATCCGTAAGGAACGATGGGGTAGAGATCTCTCTAGAACAGTACATTGAGAGGCATCGCAGATGTGCTCAATAACATTCATGTCTGGTGGCCAGCTGAGGTGCTTAATCAGAAGAGCGTTCCTGGAACCACTCTGTAATAATTCTCGACGTTTGGGGTGTCGTATTGTCGCAATGTCCGTCGGAGTGCAGAGTGGACATGGATGGATGCAGGTGATCACCCAGGATGCGGACGTATATTGTCACCTGCTAGAGTTAGCACGACAGCCATGCGGGACGAGCCGTGCTGTGAGTGCTATGAGTGAAACAGGGAATTAATTATATCTATCTTTCATAGATCTAGAAGAGTCTTATGACCGTGTTTCTAGGAGGAAGCTACTGTCTGTTCTTCAAGATTATGGTATAGGAGGCAAACTTCTGCAGGCAATTAAGGGGCTTTACGTAGACTGTCAGGCAGCAGTTAGAGTAGATGGCAAATTGAGCTCATGGTTCAGGATAGTTTCAGGGGTAAGATAAAGCTTTAACCTGTCACCACTGTTGTTTATACTATTCATGGATCATATGTTGAAAACAGTAGACTGGCAGGGTGGGATTAAAATAGGTCAAAACAAAATAAGCCGTCTCGCATATGGGGATGACTTAGTTGAATGGCAGATTCGATTGAAAGGTTGCAAACTAATATTTTAGAGCTCGATCAGAGGTGCAAGGATTATGATATGAAGATCAGTATCTCCAAAACGAAGGTAATGTCTGTGAGAAAGAAATTTAAACAGATAGAGTGCCAAATAGGAGGAACAAAGTTAGAACTGGTAGACAGTTTCAAGTACCAGGGGTGTATTTTCTCACAGGATGGCAACATAGTGAAAGAACTGGAATCGAGGTGCAGCAAAGCTAATGCAGTGAGTGCTCCGCTAAGACCTACTCTCTTCTGCAAAAAGGAAGTAAGTACCAAGACTAAGTTAGCAGTGTACCGCTCTATCTTCCGACCAACTTTGTTGTATGGCAGTGAAAGTTGGGTGGATACAGGTTACCTTATTCACAAGGTAGAGGTTACAGATATGAAAGTAGCAAGAATGATTGCAGGTACTAATAGATGGGAACAATGGCAGGAGGGTGTCCATAATGAGGAAATCAAAGATAAGCTGGGAATGAACACCATAGATGAAGCAGTTAGAGCGAACAGACAGATGGTGGAGTCATGCTACACGCATGGCAGAAGCAAGGTTACCTAAGAGACTCATGAGCTCGGCAGCGGAGGGTAAGAGTAGTCGAGGTAGACCAAGAAGAAAGTACTTAGATTCGGTGCAGAATGATTTTAAAGTAAACGGCATAATAAGTCTCTAATGATGATGACGATGATGATGATGATGATGTAAGACTAGGGACTGATGACCACTGCAGCTTCGTCCCATAGCCTTACAAACATATGAGCATTTTGATATGAACTTAAGTCTCCCGTGAACCTGTGAACACAGAGATTGGACTGTTGATGAGTAGAAGCTTATTGCACGGTCTGACGAGTCTCGCATACAATTGTTTCGAGCGGAAGGACAAGTACGGGCATGGAGCCAACCTCATCAAGCCATCGACGCTGCATGTCAGCCGGGGAGTACTGAAGCAAAATTTAGATGAGTGCGTTATTGAAAGCGCTTATGGTGTGAGAAGCAAGTTGATTTCCTTTATCATGAATGAATGAGCCGAATTAGGAGGCTCGAGTAATAGTTATTTGTTGTTGTTGGCAATAAAATATTTTGCAGTTCTAATCAAAGCATTTTTGAGTAAGAAAAATGTTTCGTCAGCATCACAAATCAGAAAGAGTAGCATCATGTTTCGAAAAGTAACTAACAAATAGGCCTAAATTTGCTTGGGCCTACATGTATAGGATTAAAACATACAGGGTGTTTAACTAAGTGTGTTTGCATCTGTAACTTATAAAATAATAGGTGACGGGAAATTTTAATGCGGTAGGTCAACACAAGAAATATTACACTTTCTGCGGAGCTATGATCATAGTTTATTGTATCATTTTCCAAAGAGTTACAGCACAAATATATGATTTTTTAAATGGAACAATAGTTTTTTCTATCGTGCATTGGATTCATTGAAACCAGCTGCGTCCAAATCAATTTAGACTACATTCCTATCACTGTTAGTGATAGGTTCCGGGGCGGAGGCTGCGACAGCGTAGCTGACTGGCCGAGTGGCTATCCCCTGGGGCACGGCCCACTGTCTCATGACCACCAGCCAGTCAGCTACCCTGTATGTACTGTATTATTTTCAGTTCGAATTCTACCAAATAAACTGTACAAAACCGATTGCTTTAGTTTTTGTATAACCCTACACCTTAAATGAATTATCATCTAACATCATTTCTTAAATGGTGCAACAAATATAGACCTTGCGCTGTAATTGTGGTACACAGGGAAATAAAATTCGGAATAGCAGACGTGAAGTGAGGTACAGAATACAACTCGAGCCAACAGATGGCACTGCTAGCGGTGTCGCCTCCCAAAAGCATGTAAATGACACAGAGTTTCCACTATTATCTTTATAAACTACTTGCACAAACGTCAGCGATCTAAGTAAACATATATAATTTCGTAGGATGACCCCGCCACTCAACGAAGCGATGCATGATGAACATAGATTCCTTGAGTGCCAAGTAATAGACCCCACCGTGCACAGAATCGATGGTGATACTGGATAACACAAACGTTGGGGTTGTGAGTAAACGTATAATTTCGTCCCCATAGAGCCTTGAAGTAATGCTTAAATTTTACGCAAGTCGTCGGGTTAATTTGCTAATGTTGGCAACGGAATGTTCGCTTTATGAAGATAATGAATTCACTCTCACGAAAAACTACACACAGAAACCTGTGAGGCAGAGAGCAAGTACAGAATTGTAAACGCAAAAGAATGTTCCCCTCAGCCTAAGTTATTGGTTGTTCGCTTAAATTTCACTTACGGTGTCAGCAGCATAGTATAGAAATTTTAGCAACGAAATGTTCAGTTTACAAGGATAATTCAACAGACAGTGGTTCGTACAAGAACGGATTAACGACAGACCAGGAACTGCATTCAATGTTTATTTTATGGTCAACAAAACGATTCATTCAATCTGATAAGAATCTCCTTCGAATTACCACTGTGTTACATACAACCAGAGGCTTTCCAATAACGTTTGTAATTCAAGTAGCCGGGACTCTAACGATACATATCGAATGTGCGCTTTTAAATCTATACCGACAAAAGATTGACATTTGTCTGGTAGAATTACTTAGAAATGAAGATTTTAATTTACTTGCAGTAGCTGCGGCATTCGGTGCTAATGTAATATTTCATGATAAACACAAGATTATTAGCTTCAGTGTATGTAACCGAGTTTTCAAAGAACATTCAAGATAATCTGGCATTATCAGCTGCTGCCGCAGGTGAAATTTTACCGAAATCATTACACAAATACATCAACATGATAAATTACGATTCGATTTCGATTATAATTATACGAGGAGATCAATGAAACTCGTTTTTCCATTGATGTTTGCAAAACGAGAATCATGTGTATATGTAGCCATTAAGAGAGACAAAAAGAAGCAGATGTTTTCATATCTATAGCTCTGATCACGCTTTAAATTCTCCAACTGCCAAATACGTGAATGTCGAAAATTGAAATCGTACCAACTTCTGCCTTGCATACCTGTCAGGTGTTATGGTAAAAATGCGACACTAAAGTAACAACGTTTCGTGGAAACGCGTTCAGTTACGTTCATGTTTAATGGTTAATTTTCAGTAAGGTCGATCATAAATTAGCAGTGTAAATCAAAAGACCATACAAAAGAATTCTGAACAAAACGTTATTTACGGCCGTCGTTATTTCATTTAACTTTATGTAACAGTAACTTTGTGTTTCTTTTCAGCCGATAATACAAAAATTGAAGCAATTCCCTAATTTTTAATTTCTTCATTTTATATAGGTACGACAAGTGAAAGGCAATACGGGCTTAGAGATAGATGGAGGAGGAGATTGAAGTTAGATGAAATGAAAGAGAATGATGAACAGAGGCCGGTGATTAAATAGGAGGATGAAGTGGGGAAGCAGGGGATAGACATAGCGGATGGGAAATATAGGAAAAGAATGTGGAAAACTACAGCTTTTTACTAAGGTTAATTATACGTCCAGAGTCAGTAAACTGATCTGTATGTTTGTGGAGAAAAAATGTAATCTGTCTTATGGGTTTAAAATAAAGAGTAACTACGAAACTATATTTTTTATAACTTTCGTTTCATATGGGCACAGTAGCCCAACGAACGATATTGACTTGACTGAAGCAGTCTCTCGGTGATACTATATTCTAGTCCTTTCCTGTTCCTTTTCCATTTATTTCATATGAGAACGAGCCACATCTAAGCGAGTCGGGTTTAGCTAGTAAATAAATAAAATTCGTTCTGAGCTGTACATCGTAAAGAATTCTCGAAAGCTTAAAAATCTCTTCTATCTGGTGTAGGTGGGTACAAAGTTTACAGATCAAGTTTGCGGTGTTTTGGTAGCCACTGGCTAGATTATTTCTTCCGGATTTCCCGTTTCTGGCGCTTTGTTTGCATTCTTTTTGCAAGACACATTGCAAAGAGCGATCATGACAGAATTTCAAAAATAAAATATGATTTGAAAAAGAGCAAATTCACTTGCCAGTGTAAATGTAGTCTGTACTGGTGAAGTGTTTTTGTAAACCGACAGATGGCGGTCTTCAGAATTTGCAGCGATCTGCAACGGTCGGTGTGCGCAGACATTTGCACAGATATTTGCAAAACTGATTGTTACTCGTGAACCCGCATTTAGTCGAATACCAGCGATGTCGTGTAGAGGCACTTCTGCGTAAGATGAGACGTGGAAGAGACCCTCCTCCCATCCTCCTAATCTATACTAACATAGAAATGCGAATAAAGCTCTATCTGTTATTTTTTCATTACTAAACCGGTAAACCGATCTTGATGATATTTTTGAACGCTGAAAAAAGACGTAGGGTACTATAGAAAGTGTATAATTCAAGATGTTTGTTGATTTTGAATACGTAACTCGAAATATGGAACAGAGAGCATCAACATCCGTCTTATTTATTCTTTGACGTTTAAAATTTATCACATTTATTAAAATACTTTCAATGATTGATGTGTTGTACGCAACACGATTCAACATAATGAATACAACGCTTACACAAGACGCCAAGGTCTGCAAACGGCCGAACCGGTTTAGATGACATATGTATCCTGCATAATTTGCACGTTGTATAACGTATAGCTGCTTGAATCATCGTTAGTAAACGAGAGGATGCCTTTAACGTCCAGTTAAATGTGTTCGTTAAGTGCATTGCGTTTTTCATTGCCAGATAAACCTTTCGTTTCCTAACCTGGACAAAACGAGAAGGTAAGATAAGTTTCGACTATGTTGGCAATAGAAAACAAATGAAAGTGCCGTCTGAGTAAACAGCTGTTCTCCATAATTGACTAACAGGGAAGAGGTTAGCAGACAGTTGTTGTTTGGCGCTATGGAAAACGTGAAAGAAGCTAGAATTTTTTAAGAAGTTAGTGGTCCCCAAAATTAAAGGCCAATCTCATTGACTATTTGCAGTAGGATTTTGGAGCATATACGTTGTTCGAATGTTATGAACTACCTCGAAGAGAACGACCTATTAACCAATAGTCAACACAGATTCAGAAAGTATCGCTCTTGCGAAACACAGCTTGCCCTTTATTCACATGAAGTGTTAAGTGCCATCGACAAGGGATCTCAAATCGATTCCATATTTCTGGATTTCCGGAAGGCTTTTGACACTGTACCCCACAAGCGGCTTCTAATGAAATTGCGTGCTTATGGAATATCTCCCCAATCGTGCGATTGGATTCACTATTTCCTATCAGGAAGGACACAGTTCGTTGTAATTGTCGGTAAGTCATCGAGTAAAACAAAAGTGATATCAGGCGTTCCACAGGAAAGCGTTATATGTCCCCTACTCTTCCTTGTGTTTGTAAACGATTTAGGAGACAATCTGAATAACTCCCTTAGACTGTTCGCGGATGATGCAGTCGTTTAACGGTTAGTGAAGTCAACAGAGCATCAAAAGCAACTGCAAAGTGATTTAGACAAAATTTCTACATGGTGCGAAAATTGGCAATTGACACTAAATAAAGAAAAGTGTGAAGTAATACACATGACCGCTAAAAGAAATCCGCTGAACTTCAATAACGCGATAAATCAGTCAAACCTTAAAGTCGTAAATTCTACCAAATACCTAGGAGTTACAATTACGAACAACTTAGACCGGAGAAAACACATAGAAAATGTTGGGGGGGGGGGGGAAGGCGAACCAAATGTTACGTTTCATTGGCAGAACGCTTTGAAGATGCACCAGCTCCACCAAAGAGACTGCCTACATCACACTTGTGCGTCCTCTCCTGGAGTACTGTTGCCCCTTGTGGGACCCTCACCAGGTGGGACTGACAGAAGACATTGAGAGGGTTCAGAGAAGGGCCGATCGTTTTGTTTTATCACGTTACGGGGGAAAGCGTCACGGAAATGTTGCACGAATTGGGGTGGAAATCATTAAAAGAAAGACGTTATTCATTGCGGCGTGATCTGTTTGCGAAGTTTCAATCACCGACTTTTACTTCTGAATGTGAAAATATTTTGCTTGCAGCCACGTACTTAGGGAGACATGACGATCCCAATAAAATAGGAGAAATCAGATCGAAAACGGAACGATTTAGGTGTTCTTTCTTCCCGCGCGCTATTAGACAATGGAAAGGTAGAGAAAGGTTATGAAAGTGGTTAATGAACCCTCTGCCAGGTACTTAAATGTGATTTGCAGACTATGTATGACAATGTAGATGTAGATGTAGTGCGAGAGTTTCGTGACCTTAATATAGAAATATAACGACACATTAGACTGCTGAGTCCAGAGCCAGTGTCACCTCGCTAACAGCTTTCCAAGCAGACATTTTGCACACCAGCGAAGTCCCCTGTGGCAAACAACATATTGCCAAGTGCGTAGAATTATAGTACCTTAGTGCAAGCAACAAATTGCAATTGGCGAAAGTGCACTGTTCCTGTACATTAGAGGGAGAAATGAGATTTTAGGCCTTACACTAGGCGCAACAAGCACACCTAAATACTGTATTAATAAGCTTGCAGACATAATGTCTTCCATTTTTTATTACGACAGATAACTTAGAAAATACATACCTACCTGTTGCACTCTTCAGATGGTCGTGGAGTTTTTCATGCAGCGTTTGCACAGACGAAATCGTGTAACAAATTCTACATCATCCTAGCATTCAGTATGATCTGGACGAACATAAATACGTCTAGGACGCCTTATTGGGGCAATGACCTTTAGATCGTCCCAAATATGGACATGCTCTTCACTGTCATCCAAATCTCTTATTCCAGCCATTTTCATCATACCGATTCTCACTTAACTAGTCATTACCCGTAAATTTGTATTTTGATATCGCAACAATAATTTTAACGTTTGTTACTTTACTGCAATATACAACCTCCTCTAATCGCTACTGACATGGATGGAGCGAGAAATGTGACGATGAAATTTTCCAATAAAGGTGCTTTCCGCACTAGTTTTCATACATGTAGTGCTTCTGCTATTTTGTTCGATAAATCGGTCTTTATCGCGTGCGGTATTTTAGAGCTTTGGAATCCTGCCATTTTCATACAGGTTCTCATTAACTGGACGTTAGGAGTGTAACGAACAGAATTCTACTCGTTAACATAACGGCCAGTTTGAGGTCTTTTCACGTGAGATTAACGCACAACGAAACATTGTCAAATGCAATTCTCCGCTAACGACAAGTTAAAAGTTAACTGTGTTTAACAAGACATTGACAAACCGGTCCTATGCCAGGTGTAACAAAGAGAATTTCAGTAATTTTTGACAGCATTTTTTTGGAACAGCGATCTTAAAAATATTTTAATAATTAAAATACGACAGCTAGCAGTTCGTCAGCTGCTCCGGCCACCGCCACCGTCCACCAACAAGCTGCCAAAGGCCTGAAGATGGTCCTACAGAACCGAAACCGGTTGCAAGTAATAAACGCAACAGCTTGCCATCTAGACTGTCCTATTTTAATTATTAAAAGAGAGTTTCTTTTCGCATTTGATAATATCTTTATTTCCATCTAGACAAGAAGGAATGTATTTACCTTCATTCTACGCACGGTTTATTTTAAACAGGAGAATTGGAAACCTTTTTTTTATTCTGATGATTCTGATCATAACTTAAGAACGAAGTTGCGAAATTATTGTTCTTTTGATGGTCTTTCACAAGTACGCAAAGCCGCGAAGACGCGGATAAAAGCTGGTGAGAATTACAAACTTCTAGGTGGTAAATGTTTCAACCGTGTAAAAACTCGGTGAATTCATCGATGAGAGGATAGGGAACAGCCGCGGTGCAGAGGCCGAGCGTTCTAAGGTGCCTTGCTGCGGAGTGCGCGGTTGCCCGCCGTCGGAGGTTCGAGTCCTCCCTGGGGCATGTGTGTGTGTGTGTGTGTGTGTGTGTGTGTGTGTGTGTGTGTTGTCCTTAGGTTAGTTTAAGTAGTTTCTATGTATAGGGACTGATGACCATAGCAGTTTGTTCCAATAGGTTTATAGACATTAGAACATTTGTTATGGAACAAAGAAAGATGTAATGAACTTCTGTTCCAATATGCTTGTTTTCCTTGCTAGAGACGATTTATTGAATCATGCTTCGTTACAGAGAGTGCGGTCTAATGTGCTCTGCGTATGGAGCCACACTTGTTGAAAGTGGTTTCTATGTTTCAATGTTTTGGTAAGGTGAGAGTTAACAGCCGTGATGTATTTAATAAAATGTATCTTTAACCGTCAGCATCCTTAACATCCACTAGTTTAGGGCCCATTTGTAATGTCTCGTTAAGTTGCAGTTAAGATTTTAACTTGTCGTTAGCGGAGAACTGCGTTTGTCAATCAATGTTTCGTTATGAGTGAACCTGCCGTTAAAATACCTCAAACTGGCCGTTCAGTTAACGAGTAAAATTCTGCACATTACACGGCTAACGACCAGTTAAGTGAGAATCTGTATGAAAATGGCAGGATTCCAAAGCGCTAATATACCGCAGTATATTCAAGTGAAAAAGACCGATTTATCGAACAAAATAACAGAATCACTACATGTACGAAAAACTAGTGCGGAAAGCAGCTTTATTGGAAAATTATTTCGTCATATTTCTCGCGCCATCCGTGTCACTAGCGATTAGATTGATATATTGCAGATATGCAACATAACCTTAAAATTATTATCGCGATATCAAAATACAAACTTACGGGTAACGACTAGTTAAGTGAAAATTGGTATGATGAAAATGGCTGGAATAAGAGATTTGCTTGACAGTAACGACGATGTCAATATTTTGGAACGTATTTATGTTCGTGCAAATAATTTTGAATGCTAGGATGATACAGAATTTGTTACGCAATTTCATCTTCGAAAAGACACTTTGGAAACGCTGCATGAAAAACTCCACGACCATCTGAAGAGTCCAATAGAAAGTTACGTATTTTGTAAGTTATCTGTCGTAATAGAAAACACAATACATTATTTATCTCTGCAAGCTTATTAATTCAGTATGTACTAATGCTTGTTCCACCTAGCGTAAGGCCTAAAATGTGATTTCTTCCTCCGATGTACAGGAACAGTGCAGTATCACCTATGTGCAAGTTACTGCTTCCACTAAGATACTACGCACTTGGCAGCATGTTATCGTACTTAGCTCTTTTGCTGTTATACATGTTCAATGGACAGCAATGAATTCATTTGCCACAATGTTACTTCCTTTTCCTTCCATGTCGTAGCGTCGTTTTTTTAAATTCCAATGTATCCTTATATTTCTCTAGTACTATCGCACTAACTTCTTGTAAAATTCGAGCTTCTTTTACGTTTGTTTGCCAAAGCGCCTAACAACAACTGTCTGCTAACATTTTCCCCGATAGTCAAATATGGGGAACAGCTGTTTATTCAGACGGCACTTTCATTTGTTTCTACTGCCAACATAGTCGAAATATATCGTACCTTCTCGTTTTCTCCGGGTTAGCAATGACAAACGCAGTGCACTTAACGAGCACATTTAACTGGTCATTAAAAGCATCTTCTCGTTTACTAACGAGAAGATTAACGAGAGATGGACGAACCGCCCCTTAATCATAGATAAAAAGGTATTAAAACAGGTTTGTCAAATGCATTAAATAAAATAAAGGAGTCAATTTCACTTCAAATACAAGGGTCGTAGTATGTCTATCCATGATGATGGTCCACGACCGAAACTAGTCGATTGTAAGTATTTAATAAACAGCTGATGGTTAAAGATGCATTTTATTAAATGGTTTCTATGTGTCTGAACGAGCACTAGCGTGTTCTTTCTCACAGCTTCACACTGGCTTCGTCCGCAGTGTCAAAGGCAGCGCGAATACGCTGTCCCAGTGTCTCAAAAAGTGGAAGGGGTTCTACTTACGCAATACTTTTGAGATGCCTCCAATAGCCGGAAATCGCACGGGTTGAGATCCGGTGAACAAGAAAGCCATGTTACTGGACTGGTCCTCCGATCCGACGACCAGCGAAGACTCGATTGAGCTGGGTCCGGATGTTAACCGCGAAGTGGGCTGAAGCAGCCACGTAACCTTCCAATCAGCAGTGACATTTTTTCCCAGCAGGGTAGGCAGAGTAAGGCCATCTAGATTAACATGCCTGTGCGCTGCGTACAAAGAGTAGGCCGCGGTGGAGTAGCCGAGCGGTCTAAAGCGTCTTGCTGCGGAGCGCGCGGTTGCTCGCCGTGGAGGTTCGAGTCCTCCCTGGGGCATGGGTGTGTGTGTGTTTGTCCGTAGGTTAGTTTACCTAGGTTTAAGTAGTTTGTAAGCTACGGACTGATGACCACGCAGTTTGGCACGATAGATTTACAAACATTTGAACAAAGAGAAGTCATAACACAAGCAAACTATTTGTCTCACGTAGCGTTGTGCTGATTTTCGGAATAGGTACACGTTACACCCTGTGTTTCAGAATTTTTGGCCCACTTTAGGTTACGGTAGTAACACTAAAAGTGGGCCTTTGCCATCGTCTTTTGACAGGTCGACATTTAAATGAAAATAACGGCTTAACCATCTATCTGACACAAAAATTTATTAACCGAATTTGTAGAGGAGAAAATTCTCTACAACTTTGCTGTCTTATGGGTTATGTATCTATCGTGTCGTTTCAGAGATATTTGCAAAAATAACGGCGATTTTTGGACGTCTGTCTGTCTGTCCGTAACGTGTTCCCTGTTTTTAAGACGAACCGTTCAACCGATCAGCACCATATTTTATAGACATAATTGTAGGCCGCCAGAGACCAGAACCTCCCTTTTTCAAATTTTTCGGACAAAAAATACGGTAGTAATACCAAAACAGCCGTTTGTAATGTAATTGCAAACGAAACGTGCATCTGACACGAAAATTGAATAACGAATTTGTTGAGGAGAAAATTCTCTGCAATTTTGTTCCCTTTTTTTTTTTTTTTCATATCCCGTACCGCTTGAGAGATATTTGCAAAAATAACGGAGATTTGAAACCCTCCATTGAATTAATGAAAACCAGCCGTTCGCAGATGTCACGTGACATTCCTCGCCTAGAACTCTCTGGCATACACCATGTTGCGTTGCGTATTTTATGATTTTCTTATTGTAGCTTACATGTTGTCATTTCAAAGCATTGGAGCACTGAAGAATTAAGAAAAACACATCGTTCTTCGTACGATAAATGATAATCTAGTGTCTACAAATGCCATATTAAGATCAGTTATCAACGGCCACAGTACGGGATTAAAGAACGCAACTTATAACTGCTTGCCGTAGCGTAGTGTCAACGCTTTGGACTGTGATGCTGAAGGGGAGTGGTTCGGAACCAGCCACTGCCAAAAAATTTTAATTCCTAAAAGGGTTTCACTCTTATTAATTCATATTTTATTATTTAGATAATTATTTTGGTCCGAAATGTTTGCAAAAACATATAAAACTACAAATCTAAAGTTGGCTGTAAAACAAGTCAGTGCGATCTTTTTCATGTTATTCATGCGATTTTCCGTGCAGATTCTTGCTGGTAAGAGAGAAAATGCCTAATATGCATCGTCCGATTAAAATATCGGTAACATTATCTTACTTGATAAATATCTCTTAACAACAAAAATTTGTCTGTGAATCACATAAATAAAATTAAGAACATTCTGAAAGACACTGCGCAACGTGCACGTATTCCAAAATTCAGCACAACGCTAATTAAGACAAATAAGTTTTCTTTTTCGCGGAATCCATGACATTAACTGCGAACGGGTAAAATTGAAAATGTGTACCTAGCCGGACTCGAACCCGGGTCTCCTCTGGTACAGTGTGCCCTAAGACACACCCTTTATGGTGGATTGCAGAGTATATATGTAGATGTAAAATACTGTGGCTGTTGTCGGTAGGAATGAGCCTCTCAATATAAACTTGATGCCTTTCATTAAAAGTGCTAGAAACTTCAAAGCCTGCACATTACTGGCTATTAATTTTGCTACACCAAGAAGAAATGAAGATGATAAGCGGGTATTCATTGGACAAATAAATTATACTAGAACTGACATATCATTACATTTTCACGTAATTTGGGTGCATAGATCCTGGGAAATCATTGCCCAGAACAATCATCTCTGAATAATAACGGCCTTGATACGCCTGGTCATTGAGTCAAACATAGCTTGGATGGCGTGTACAGGTACAGATGCCCATACAGCTTCAACATGATACCACAGTTCATCAAGAGTTGTGACTGGCGTATTGTGACGAGACTGTTTCTCGGCCACCATTGACCAGACGTTTCCAATTGGTGGCAGATCTGGAGAATGTGCTGACCAGGGCAGCAGTCGAACATTTTCGGTATCCAGAAAGGCCCGTACAGAACATGCAATATGCGGTCGTGCATTGTCATGCTGAAATGTAGGGTTTCGAAGGGATCGAACGAAGTGTAGAGCCACGGGTCGTAACACATGTAAAATGTAATGGCCACCGTTCGAAATGCCGTCGATGCAAACAAGAGGTGACCGAGACGTGTACCCAATGGCACCCCATACCATCATGCCGGGTGATACGCCAGTATGGTAATGACGAATACACTCTTCCAATGTGCGTGCACCGCGATGTCACCAAACACGGATGCGACCATTATGATGCTGTAAACAGAACCTGGATTCATTCGAAAAAATGACGTTTTGCCATTCGTGCACCCAGGTTCGTCGTTGCGTGCACAATCGCAGGCGCTCTTGTCTGTGATGCAGCGTCTAGGGTAACCGCAGCTACGGTCTTCGAGCTGATAGTCCATGCTGCTGCAAACGTCGTCGAAGCGTTCGTGCAGATGGTTGTTGTCTTGCAAACCTCCCCATCTGCTGACTCGGGGATCGAACGTGGCTGCACGATCCGTTACAGCCATGTGGATAAGATGCCTGACATCGACTGCTAGTGATACGAGGCCGTTGGGATCCAGCACGGCGTTCCATATTGCCCTCCTGAACAAACCGATTCCATATTCCTCTAACAGTCACTGGATCGCGACCAACGCGAGCAGCAATGTCGCGATACGATAAGCCGCAATCGCGGTAGACTACAATCCGACCTTTATCAAAGTCGGAAACGTGATGGTACGCATTTATCCTCCTTACACGAGGCATCACAACAATATTTCACCAGGTAACGCCGTTCAACTGCTGTTTGTGTGTGAGAAATCTGTTGGAAACTTACCTCATGTAAGCACGTTGTAGGTTTCGCCACCGGCGCCAACCTTGTGTGAATGCTCTGAAAAATTAATCATTTGCATATCACAGCATCTTCTTCCTGTCGGTTAAATTTCCCGTCTGTAGCACGACATCTTCGTGGTGTAGCAATTTTAATGACCAGAACTGTA
Source organism: Locusta migratoria (assembly GCA_026315105.1). NCBI lineage: Eukaryota > Metazoa > Arthropoda > Insecta > Orthoptera > Acrididae > Locusta > Locusta migratoria. Next base: position 662,619,975 of record CM048746.1, read on the forward strand.
ATTCAACGTTTTAGGTAGTCCGTAATAGACTTCGTTCCCTTGCTTTTCTACACAATCTACAAGTAATTAAAATATCAATTCCCATAAAAAAACCTCTAAAGAGTCTTGAATAGCAGATCAATGTGCAATGTAAAATGTTCGAAAGCAAATAGTCGACTCTTTAAAGTTACGAACTAGGTGTATAAAAAAATAAAATTTCGTCAAAAATTCATCGAAAGTCCTGCAATTGTTTTAATAAACCATAGATATGTTGAAACGGAACCTTCGTTCCGCTTCACGAATGTTATTAGTTTTAAAAGGAGTCTAAAATTAAAATCAGATCACTTGCCGTTCAAATGGCGACTATTCAGGTGATCAGTCCGTTGGTCAATCATCCTAGGATACAGAAATGGGTTTTGTTTGTGTATTTCTCCTAAAATTTCTTTTTTTTTTTTTTTTATTTACTTGCACCATACTTCCTTTCCCTTCCCATCCTTTCTTAGGGCGACAGGAGAGCATGCTGTAGTGTATACTGAGGTGGTGATGAGTTGCAAAGAACTGGAGTGGAGCTTGTAGAGATAATTTGTCTGAGGTTATAGGCAGCTAAAGTCGGTGATCGACTATAGCTGGTTCGTCAGGTGCATCTTGGGCGCCGAATTTGGCAGGGAGGCCCTCAGACAATGGCGTCGCTTGGCGCGAAATCTGGTTCGGTTTCGCGTGAGGACAAGGGAGAGGACTAGGAGGGGTTGTCAGTTGCAGGAAGCCAGTAGAAGGGAACGTGTAATGCGCTCGCCAGGAGAGCGTGGGAGCAGTGGAAAGGCAGTCGAGTTACTTGTAGGAGTCTTAGTTGGTAATGTATGGAATTTTAAGAATTATTAACCTCGACAGTCTAGTTTCATTTGTTGTTGCCCGCGCACTTCTCGGTGCCTCAACATTAACTGTAATTTCCTTGAGGTACTTACTTAGCTGACTATGTTTGCCTCTAGACAAGGCCCTTACAAACTTATTGTCTTCTCTAGTCTATGCTTTTCAGTGAAATAGTGCTCAAATTAATTATTTTATATCTGTGGAGTAACGCAATGGACCTTCGGTCGAAATTTATTTATCAGTGATTTAACTGTGCCTCTTTGTGTCATGCAATCTCATCCACGTGTTGAGCAGCGTAGATGAAGTACTGTTATTTGGCCATTTTGTTCACGTGTTTTGGGGGCAATATTAATATTAATTCATTTAACTTGAGTGTGACCGTAAAGACCGGCAATTTTAATATTATTTCTGTAAGTGGGTTTGTACTTTGAAAATTTCATCCACGTGTTGAGCAGCGTAGATGAAGTACTGTTATTTGGCCATTTTGTTCACGTGTTTTGGGGGCAATATTAATATTAAGTCATTTAACTTGAGTGTGACCGTAAAGACCGGCAATTTTAATATTATTTCTGTAAGTGGGTTTGTACTTTGAAAATTTCATCCACGTGTTGAGCAGCGTAGATGAAGTACTGTTATTTGGCCATTTTGTTCACGTGTTTTGGGGGCAATATTAATATTAATTCATTTAACTTGAGTGTGACCGTAAAGACCGGCAATTTTAATATTATTTCTGTAAGTGGGTTTGTACTTTGAAATTTTCATCCACGTGTTGAGAAGCGTAGATGACGTTCTATAAATTGGCCACCTTGCTCATATATTTTGGAGAGAATACTGATATTTATTCATTTAAGTAGGTTGTGACCTGAACTTTAAAGTTCAGGGTGAAGAATTAAAAACATAGCGTTTTGCCGACGACATAGTAATTCTGTCAGATACAGCAAAGGACCTGGAAGAGCAATTGAACGGAATGGACAGTGTGCTGAAAGGTGCATATAAGATGAACATTAACACGAGCAAAACTAGGATAATGGAGTGCAGTGTAAGAAAATCAGGTGATGCTGAAGGAATTAGATTGGGAAACGAAGCAATAAAGGAGGTAGATGAGTTTTGTTACTTGGGCAGTAAAATAACAAATGATGGTCGCAGTACAGAGGATATAAAATGCAGAATGGCAATGGGCAGAAAAGCGTTCTTGCAAAAGAGAAATTTGTTAACATCGAATATTGATTTAAACCTAAGGAAGTCCTTTCTGAAGGCATTTGTATGGAGTGTTGCCTTGTATGGGAGTGAGTCATGGACGATAAACAGTGCGGACAGGAAGAGGATTGAGGCTTTTGAAATATTGTGCTACAGAAGAATGCTGAAGATTAGATGGGTGGATCGCGTAACTAATGAGGAGGTACTGAACAGAATTGGGGAGAAAAGGAATTTCTGGCATACCTTGACTAAAAGAAGGGATAGATTGGTAGGACACATTCTTAGACATCAAGGAATTGTGAATTTAGCGTTGGAGGGAAGTGTGTGGGGAAAAAATCGCAGGGGAAGACCAAGAGATGGATACAGTAAGCAGATTCAGACAGATGTAGGTTGTCGTTCTTAAGTGGAGATGAAGAGGCTTGCTCAGGATAGGGTATTGTGGAGAGCTGCATCAAACCAGTCTCCGGACTGAAGACCACAACAACAACAGGTTGTGACCGGAAAGACCGGCGTTTTAATCAATATCTTAAATTGGTTCACACTTAGAAACTTTCATACAAGTGTTAAGCAGTGCAATAGCTTGCTTATTTATTTCGTAACAAATAACAATATTTTCTAATAACTAAAGTACGTTCCTAAAGGACGAGAATTTGACACAAACAACCACGCCAGTTTAGTTATGTTGTCCTCGGCGCAAAATATAGTGTTGAAGCTATTGGATACGAACCTGTACCTCACACAACTTGCCTCTGCTCCTATTTTGAAGTAACAACGATGGTAGGTTGTGCATGCCAGTAGCTTCAAGGTAGTAAACCATTTAAGCGTCCTTTCTGTCCTCTTAGTATGGTTGCAAGTCTTTTACATGTAAGAGATCAGATAGCGTTACGATTTGATACTGTTTCGGCCAGCTATTCTTACTTTTGGAGCCAAATGTTAAATTTTCTGTTAAATCTATGTATGTTTAATATGTTTTTATTCTGTTTCGTGTTTTAGTTAGCAGTAAATAATGTCAAAAGGAAGCCTTCTATTTAAATCTACTCCTGCTCTAACCCCCTCAAAATTATGAAAAATTTTAATCGACCAAGTTGTTCCCTGGAAATACATTTAGCTCTAATTTTGCTGTTGTCTATCGGATCATCCGATACCTGCCCCTTATTTTGTGGCTGCTCATTTCATATCTAAGTTATCCTTGCTTAAAATCATCTAGTCATGATACAGGGCCAAAGCTTACATTAATTTGGTAATTTGCAGTGCTGCAAGGAGCAGCTACACAAGATAAGGTGCCTGATCTATTCAGGCTAGTGTGTTTTATTCTATTTGATACAATAACTGCACAGACAGAATCGATAGACGTAGGAGTTGGGACGTAATTTGCACAGAGTCATCCGAAATTAAACTATTTCCCAGCCCCGACAGCGCAGGTTCGGTACAATGTGCCATAAAATCAGGTGTAAAAATATCGATTCGCGGAACATGGAAACGCCATGAACCACAGACACTGCCGAGCTCGGGGTGGCTTGCGTGCCTGCCCGTCGGGGGTCGAATCCTCCGTCAGTCATGGAAGTTTGTGTTGTCTTTAGTATAAGTTAGTTTATGAATAGTTTGTAAGTTAAGGGACTGTTGACCTCGCCACTAAGTCCCATAAGCTTAACAAACATTTGAACAATTTTGAATTTGCTTGCGTGCCTCATCGATGCAAATAGGAATTCCGTAGGTGCAACCACAACATAGCGGGATCTCTGGAGAGGCCAGATGGACGTGTGGTTCCTGAAGAGGGGCAGCAGCCTTTTCAGTAGTTACAGGGGCAACAGTCTGGATGATTGACTGAGCTGGCCTTGTAACATCAGCTAATGTGGCCTTGCCATGCAGTTACTGCGAGCGACTAAAAGACACTAGAGTTTATTTACCGATAACATGCAGCTCTATTGTATGGATATTGATGGCGTCTTCTTGGTAAAATATTTCGGATGTAAAATACTCCATCATTCATATTTCCGGGCAGACACAGCTAGGAGGATGTCGTCATCAAGGAAAAAAAAATCACGTATCCTACTGATCGGAACGTCGAATGTTGTAACCCTTAATCTGGTAGGTACGTCAGAAAATGTGAAAAGAGAAATGGATAGGTTAAAGTTAGACATTAGGGTATTAGTGAAGTTGGGTGGCACGACGAACAGGATTTCTAGTCAGGTGAGTGCAGGGTTACTGATACAAATTCAGTTGGGGGTATTACAGGAGTAGGTCTGATAATGAATAAGAAAATAGGAATGCGGGTAAACTACTATGAGCAGCGCATAGATCGCATTACTGTAGTTGAGATAGATACGAAGCCAACAACGATCACTGTATTACAGCTTTATATGTCAACTAACTCTGCCGATGATGAGATTGAAGACATATGTGTGGAGGCAAAGGAAATTATTCAGGCACTTAAGGGAGAGGAAAACTTAATTGTGATGGTAGACTGGAATTCGGTGATAGGAAAAGCAAGGGAAGTAAAAGTAGTAGGAGAACATGGACTGGAGAAAAAGGATGTAAAGGGAAGCCACCTGGTTGAATCTTGCACGGAAAATAATTTAATCGTAACAAAAACTTGGTTTAAGAATCACGAAAGAAGGTTATATATGTCGAAGAGACCAGGAGACACCGGTGGGTACCCCATACCTTTTATGTTGGTAAGACGTATACTTGGCAAAAAGGTTTTAAACTGTAAGACATACCCAGGGACAGGTGTTGACTCTGCCCATTTCTTATTGGTCGTGAAAGATAGAAACTGCAGAAGGAAATGTACAACATAATACTCATGTACATTGACTTTATGCAGTTAAAGTCTGATGTTAATATGGAAAATGCTAGTCTGTGGGTGTTCACAGGGCAGACTGAAATCGATTTTCACTAGACAAATAAAGATTTCATGCGACCAAAGGTTTTTCGTATGTTTTTAATATTATTAATGTGGTCGTTCAGCACATGGCTCTAGATGGAGTCGTCTGTACGTATAGTTATAGTTATTGATACGATTACAGTATCTGAGACGTGATAATTGCAGGTTCTGGAGGAATTTTTTGAACTTTCAGATAGGAATGCGTGGAAGCGTTGGATCCCCAGTGTTAGCCTTTGTGAGGGAAATAACTAATTTATAATTTTTAAATATTGGTAATACCCTACAAATTTAACCAGGTTTATTACAGTAGAAGTAATTCATATGATCTACACAAAAAAAGAAAAACTGAATGCTATTCTTTGATAACCGTATCAGCTGTGAAGGTATGGACTGATTTCTCTAATATTTATAGAAATATCCCTAAAACTCCGAGTAAGGTTTTTAGCGAAAGAAAAATTCAAAAAAGTTCCCTAAATTATTAGTAAATGCTGTAAATTTTGAAAGTGCTATTTTCCGTCATATTTCGCATCAAATGAGAACCATAACTCATGTTACGAACGATGGATACTCATTAGAAAGTTTTAAGGGAATGTCGGAAAATTGCAAAGAAGAGTCGGAAATCTTTGTCAAGCTGCAAAATTCAATATTTGTATATGCTCTCCAGAACATAACGTGTTGATTAATTGATTTCGGCACCATATATTCACGGGTATATGTAAAACTCTAAAGGAAAGGTTTTTTATTCTCCGCAGCCACGGTTTGTTGTTGAGTGTAGGGTGATCTACAACAGGCTTAGACATTAATTGAGCGATCACCGTGAAAGTTAGCACACGTAGGTTACTTCTGTCCTAACGAATGTAGTCCCGTAATAATTCATGAAGTCGCTAGATATATTTACAGAGCTAACATTAAAATACAGGTCACTACTGTAGACGATCTTGCTAGTAAAAATATATTTGAAGAACAAGAAGACGAGGAAAAAATACGTACTGATTGAATAAATGACCTGGACAAATGCATCTGATTCTACTCCAGCGCATGGCGTGAATACCCCAGGAGAAATAGATTCAAGCGTATTACATACAGTAAACCGACAATTACTGATGATATAAATACTGTGATGGTAAGTCAAGTGTAAACCTAAAAACTAATTGTTTAAAGGAACTAACCCATTTCATATTGATGTAACTATATCTGATTCCAATCCACAGAAAGACGATACTGTTTAACAGAAACTGAAATACGTGCATTAATTATGTAATTAGAATAACAAAGAAATGCTTTTCCCTTACACTAATTGTCATCGTTGACGTTCTTTCTCTTATTTTTTTTAATGAAACTGGGAACTCATTCGCCACCATCGCGATTCCCTAGGTGTGGCATTCCTCAACTATTACAGATGTGAGAACAAATGAAGTGGCAATGACATTATACGTCACGAAATCCTGTCAGCTGCTGTTATCTATATCTATAAATGTCAATGTCTGTTCGGTATACGTTTATCACGTCTGAACCACAAGACATAAAGAGCTAAAAATTTGTACAGTTACTAATGTCTATATATATATATATATATATATATATATTAATGTGAATGTCTGTTCGGTGTACGCTTATACCGTCCGAACGACAAGACGCAAAGACTTAAATATTTCTATAGTTACTAATTTATACCTGAGGAATGTTTTAGGCCACGGTTTTATAGCGATCTGATAGATATTTAGCAGTTTGAAGTAAAGCGCTAAATGCGGTAGAATAATTACTCTTTGAAAATTATATTTACTTTTGAAAATGGTTATTGGTTGCATTGTCGCTTTAGGGTTGATAATGATAAAAGGGTGGAGTATATTGGGATGGAAAGTTATCGGTGTATATAAAATTCTACGTGTTTGTGTGTTAATATTTCGATCTGCAGAGAAAACTACAGAACGCAAACGAATGGTCTGTGTGTAATTGTTGTCCGAAGCCTCCAATGTACACTATAGCAGTTCCATGCCGATAGCTATAAGGGGGTGGAAGATATGATGGTTGAAAGTTGTCAAATTATAAAAAAATTCGAACTGAAGGCCAGCGATGACGTTTACGACTCTATAGCAAGGACGTTACATACAACGACACGTGATGCCACAGACCATATCTTTGGTCTATGCGTGCTACAATGTCTACAGCTCTTTGTCTGTAAGGATAAGCATACGAATAATATAAGAATTAATAAATAAAGCAGTAAAAAAGAAAATTCTTTTAATACCTCTCTTAAAAAATGATTTGACGTTTCGCGCATTACATCAAGTGATCGATCTGTGATATTATTACAATCAATGTTGTTGAATATCGTGATTGGATTCTTGGAAACGAGTGCATTTTCACGTGTGATTTCTTATTTCTTTTATATTCTCTGATAAATGTAACATGTTTTTAGAAAAGGACAGAGAGAGAGAGAGAGAGTGGATAGGAAAAGTACTGACTCAAGATTCGAATAAATAAATAAATACTCGGGCAACGCCGGGTTTTCAGCTAGTTGAACATATTAAAGGGGTGGTTCAAAATGTCTAAATGTAGAGCTTATGGGACGTAACTGCGTGGTCGTCTGTCACTAAAATTACAAACTACTTGTGAACTAGCTAACACTAAGGACGGCACAAATATCCATGCCCGAGGGGGGATTTGAACACCCGACCGTAGTGGCCGTGCAGACTGTGACTGACGCGCCGCAGAACGCTCGGCCACCGCAGCCGGCTGAAGGGGTGGGTTGAAAAAGCTGTTTAGCCCACGATACGCGAATATCTAAATACTATTCATTCAGTATTTGAGAACTAGCTCTTAGTGGCTTATGAAAATATTACTGTTTCCGCCGAAACATTAAGCATCACAATTTTTTATTTATTTATTTATTTTTTTTTTTTTTAAGAAAAAAATCTATGCTCATGCAGTAAGACTTCCGCAGAACGTTTCAGTTACCTGCAAATTCTATTCCCGACACTCTTTTTGGAACGTATTCACATATACCATTCAATGCACTTACAACGTATATCATTGTGGGACATAGTTCAGACGATATGGGGCCATATACAAACATTTTTCAAAATGTCTGGTAAATGTAGTCTAAAACTTTAAACGAAAATATTTCTTCACTAAATGTATACAAAAATAATGTAGAGAGGAGTTTGTAATGATGGCGTACATATCGAGGTATTAAATACCTTGCATTTAATGTTTTTATGAACAAGGAAAGAAGAAACGAGTTCTAGTAGGAGTTTCTCTCTGAAGGTGGCAAATTGCAACTTCCTCTGGGTGTATAAAGGGTCATTCGAAAACATTTTGATAAGTTGTAGAGGGCTCTCAGTAGATTAATTAAACTTTTAAGGGGCAGCCCTCAGTCGCAAAGTACGAATATAATCGTAACCAGGTTTCAATGCCGCTATGTGCACCTTCTTCAGACGAAGATGAATATGTTAAAACTACATGTCAAGATCTAAAATAATACAAAAAGTATCTGACATAATCAGATAGTCATACCTAAAAAGTAAATAATTGTAGCCAGGCGGAGCAGTCACTAGGGGCTGCGACGTCTCCGCTGGTAACGTCGACAGATAACTAACCGCACATATGTACAAAGCGCCATCTAGTGGCCAAGGTATGATACAATGTGCCAGGTAGCTTGCGTACCAAACCGATAGAGGTCAAACATTCTACACATTATACATATGGAAGCATAAGTGGTACATCACGAACAATATTTAACGGAATGCAATAACCAAACATAAATAATAACACATATTAATGTGAAAGAAAATGTATCACGGAATCTGCAAGAGTAGGTCAGTGAAAATTACACTGATTATATAAAGCAGTGGTTTGATGCCTTTGTAGAAACTTCTACCACGAAGTTGCACCTGTTCATTCAATAACAGTCCACCATGCAAGGACAAGTGTTTAAAAATTTCTTACTCTTCCCAGATGTCAAGTGTAGGCCCCTTCTTCTCTATATGCAAAATGTCTACATTTTCAGTTTTTTCGGGGACATGTCCTTCAATTAGCAAGTGATCTGGAAACGAGGAATTAGGGGGACAAGACCCGTTTTTCCTCAAAAAGTGCTCCTTGCAACGAACCGAAAAGGCTCGTCCCGTTTGTCCGATATAATATGCAGAACAGGTAGCACACGAGAGCTTATAGACACCGGAGTTTTGCAAGGGGTCTGAGATAGACTTCAGATTATGAATGACATTGTTTTTCAAATTGTTATAGTGGAAAAGGCGATATTACATTTGTATTTCTGTCGAAGCTGCTCTTTAATCCGATAGGACACAGGACTTAGAAAAGGGATAGAAAAGACCAACTTTTTTGTATCATCTGACGTAGTTGTGACAGAGCCAAGAGTAGTGCTCGTTTTTCTATTTTTTTTTTTTTTGAGGATTTTATCAACCAATCGAGCCTTATAACCATTATTTATAGTTACTGTTTTAATGAGATTAATTTCTTTATTGAAGGTTTCTTTAGACAAAGGGACGACAGTGCTCTGTGGACAGCTGAAGAAAAGAAGGCGTTTTTATGAGAATTTGGATGTGTAGAAGAGGCTGGAACAATTTGGTCTGTTTGCGTCATTTTACAGAAGATATTAAATGAATTTTTTTTATTTTATTTTATTTTTATAATCAGAGTGAGGTCTAGATAGTGCAATTGACGCTTGTCATTTTCACGTTCACAAGTGAAGGTAATGTTTCCATGAAGATCGTTAAACAAATTAAAAAACCGGTCAGTACCATTATATGGGCCGTCATACAAAACTAAAATGTCGTCAACATATCTGCAATAAGTTAGAATGCCTAAACATTTTTACTTCTAGGGAACGGATGAAAATATCAGCCATAATCCCGGTTAAAGGATTACCCATGGCCAAACCGTCGTTTTGCTGAAATAGTTGCCCATCAAATTCGAAATAGTTATATTTTACTACTATTGTGATCAAATTTATAAAATCAGTAATCTCCTCGTCAGAAATATCTTTTTTTTTTTTTTTTTTTTTTTTTTTTTTTTTTTTTTTTTTTTTTTTTTTTTTTTTAAAGTCAATTCTATTCTATGATTTTGAGGGTCTCAGACACATGCACATTTGTGTAAAAATTACATTTTCTATTTTTTGCACCACAGCAGCACTATTAGACACAGGAAAACATCTTGAAAAAACAAAAGATTTTTCCAGCTGATCATGTAGAAATTTGACAATGTCGTGATAAACACTATTCTGGCTGTTGGAAATTGGTCTTATCGGGTGGTTAATTTTATGAATTTTATGTACCTTGAATTGTGCTCGTAATTTGGGAGGTATGGCTATCTGATTATGTCAGAAGATATAGTTTTTGGATTATTTTAGATCTTGACATGTAGTTTTAACACATTCATCTTCGTCTGAAGAAGGTGCCCATAGCGGCATTGAAACCTGGTTACGATTATATTCGTACTTTGCGACTGAGGGCTGACCCTTAAAAGTTTAATTGTATTAGAAACAGTCGCTAATTCACAGCCATGCACAAAACTGTTCAGTAGATTAAGTTTTGCATGTCTGGAAATTCACCTAATGACGTTATGGACAGTTAATGTAATGTACCATAAAATAAATCTCTTCTACTGCACCACTCCAAAGTTGCTGCACATCTAAGAGAACATAATCAAAAACCAACATCTAAAGAAGAAGTCACGACAATAATAAGAATAAGAAAATAAAGCACTTTCTAACCCTACAAGAAAATTATCACATTAATAAATAAAGTAGAAAAGAAAGTCCTGTTAAATGACCAAGTACACATTTAAAAAGAACCGCTTATACTAACAGACGAAATACTAATAGAACCAATCCCTACACTCCCCCCATTTACCTCCCGCTCCACAAAAAGTAAAAAAAAAAAAAAAAAAAAAAAAAAAACCAAAAAAAAAAAAACAAAACAAAAAAAAAAAAAAAAAAAAACAAGAAGATAATGTATTCGGGGTCAAATCATCGAAACACGATTTCTGGTACTATCTATCATAGAAACCCACAAACACGTATACACAGAGAGTTGGGAAAAGAAAGAAATATATTTTCCTACACACACACTCATAACGCGCATAGTCAACGTACACACCCTTAACTGGCAACACAGGGGAAACAAACGAATTCTGAACAGTGGTACAGCTACAAGACTGTGAAACCAATAAATCTAACACATCTTAAAAGTGAAGAAATTACACCAATTGTGGAGTCTTATATTTCGACCCATCAGCAGTTCGGATTAACAATAAAGACGAAACTATATTCAAAAACGTTCAAATGTTTGTTAAGCTTAAGGGACTTAACTACGGGTTCATCAGTCCCTAAACCTACAAACTACTTATGAGCTACCTTATACTAAAGACGACACGAACATCCATGCCCGGGGTGGATTCGAACCCCCGACGGGGAGCTGTCTCGCGCATCGCGTCTCAATACGCTTGGCCACTCCGCCGCGGTACGAAACTATGCAAGGCTACAAACCGTTTAGAAAATAATAAAGCGACGTGAACTCTTTACAGTCTGTTAACAACTCCGAACAAAACTGTAATTTCTGATTAAACCAATCCACTGATAATGATCTGAAATAGATAATGAAATGGCTGAAAAAAGGCGATTTCTTTAGCAAACGCGAATAATTTGACGCTTCCTGCGGAAGAAGACCACACAAATACACTTGTTAATAGCGTTATCGTCGAAGATTCGTCCGTTGCCACGAAAGTTGAGCTCATCAAAACTCGAGTATAGATTATTGTTCCGCAGAGTGTGTAGGAAAGCCTTGAGAACATTTTGTTGTACGCGATATCTACGGATGAAAGCAATCATAAGCGTGCTAAAATATTTCCGTTTATTGCTCACTTTTTCGATGTTAATAAAGGAAAATAAAGGCTACACTTTTGAAGATGCGTTACCTCGACATTAAAAAACCTTTTGTTAATAGGGATATGTAACACAATCAGCATGAAAGGGTTTTAAAGAAGAAGTAGACGCATTTTAACACACAACAGCTCATATTCACCATTATTGTCGGTTTCTGTATGGATTTTACTGAAGAGAGTGCCAAAATGGGAAAGTATTGAAAAGACAGTTTCTTATGAGAAGGTGAACGCGATGATTCACTTCTCTTCGATCAATTCAATATATTGCCAAATTTCGTTGACGAAAGTTATTTTTTTAATCTCAGTACGCAGAGACAGTAACAATCACAAGGGATTAGTTTGAAGTACCAGCTTACCATGTCAATGGACAAAGGATATTTTCGTTCATGAGAATCCACTGGACTCATGCAGGAGGGCTCTCTGGAAGCAGTCCTACAGATCCTTTGTCAACTACGTCTCACACTTCACGAGCATTGACGTAGTAGATAAGAGGACTTGCTTTTGCATTTACGCGTAGCAAAATTTCAGCATTTCGTAGAGATTATCCACATACAGGGTGTCCAGAAAAGGGCTCCCTGATTACAAAATAAAATATCTCGAAAACAAAGGTCGATAGAGGAATTTAGTAAATGGTATGTTTATTGTGAAAGCTGTGAGAAGTCTACACAGCAGTTTGAAATAATAGTTAGAAAAGCTGCTAACAGATGGCGCTGTAATCGCCATACGTAATGCCTAGTATAAATAGTGATTCGAAGCCCAAAGCGATCAGTTCCACTATTGAAACGGAAAAGGAGGTTAGCGTACCGAAAGTAGAGATTAAAACCATGAACTCCACTGAACAACGCGCTTTTCTGGTGCTACAGTACCGCAGGTTAGAAGAGAGTCCTACGGCAACAAGGCGAAGTTTTCAAACACGATTTAATCTTCCGAAAGGACCCGATGCGAAAACCATTCGTACGCTCTTCCCAAAATTTCAACGAACATGCAGCCTAACTTATGATCTAGTAGGGCATGTTGGCCGCAAGGAAACCGTAGTTACGCCTGAAAATATCGCCACAGTTTCTGGAATTATTCACAGAAATCCAATGTCATCTGTCCATAGAATTGCATCTGGGACTGGTTTGAAGCGTTCCAGCACGCAGAAAATACTGAGAAAGAGTCTAACAAGTTTCCATTCAAAATTCAAACGCACCAGCCATGCCCGTACGAGCTGAGCAACAAAGGGTTGCCTTTGCTAATCAGATGCTCACAATGATTGATAGTGAAGGATTTGATGTTGGCTGCATCTGGTTTACAGATGAAGCACACATCCACCTGAATGGACATGTGAATAAGCAGAACTTGCGATTTTGGGGTTCCGAAAAGCCATATTGGTGTGAAGCGAAACCCCTGTATTCTCCTAAAGTTACTGTGTGGGCTGCAGTATGCAGCAGACGCATTATTGGCCTTTTTTCATTCGAGAAACGGTCACTGGTGCACGTTTGAAATTTTGGAACAATTTGTCGCCACACAGCAAGCGTTAGAGGATCGACCAGCTACGGAATGGTTTATGCAAGATGGAGCCCAACCACATCGGACCGAACAATTGTTTCGCTTTTTTGAGGAATACTTCGGGAATCGAGTGATTGCTTTGGAATATCCCAAATTTACTGGTGCAGGCATGAATTGGCCTCCACATTCGCCGGATTTGACTTTCTGTGACTTTTTTTGTGGGGCACAGCGAAAGACATGGTCTACCCGAAGCATCCCGCCACGCTGGACGAGCTTCAATCTGCGATCTCTGTGGCATGTGAATCCAGTTCGGTTGAGACACTACGAAATGTGTTGGCGAATTTCATTCTTCGTTTGCGCCACCTCTGTAGTGCCAATGGTGAACATTTTGAAAACATTGTGATGTGATTGTTTGCAAAGAGTGTTTTCATACGATTATTTCACTTATGTATGATGATATGAGCTGTACAGCGTACAGTGCCATCTGTTAGCAGCTTTTGTAACTATTTTTTCAAACTGCTATAAAAACTTCTTACAGCTTTCACAGTAAACATACCGTTTACTGCATTCCTCTATCGACTTTTGTTTTCGAGATATCTAATTTTGAAATCAAGGAGCCCTTTTCTGGACACCCTTTATATTACTGGATGTATCTGAAAGTTATTATAATGTTTCACACATATTGCAGGAGGTACGACATTTAGATGCGTGAAATAGTATGTCTTAAAACGGGTGTATAACATCTCGTACTACTCCAGTGTTTCATAATGACAGTACTTAGTACCTATCAACATGATTTAAACACCTTTTCTCAGTTACTTGCTTCAAGTCATATATTTAGGACATTAACTCATTTGTAAGTAATCAGACGTTTGAAGCAGTTCAGTACATGGGAAATAGAGTTCTTTCTTTTTATAACGTGTAATCCATTTGTACCCTCACAACCCAAATAAGGCCCGGTTCCTAATAAGGCCCACTCTCATTTTCTAGCATAACAAGTTTGAAAACAGCACTAAATGTCGCTGCTAATGATAGCTTGTGACGTCTAGTGGACAAGGCAACAACTACTTCTGTACTCGCTCTCGCGCTGGACATTTTACTTTCAGTTGTGCTACGGCGTTCAACGAAGGAGGGCTGCTTCTTATTTTCGCGGTACGTTTCATCTGATGCAATCGCTTCGGCCATGAAGCATTTGTACTGGTAAATATGTATGCGTACAGAAAATTGTGCTGTATTATGATAGTGGCATAATCTTCCCAAAGAAACGTTCCATTTTAAACAATAAACACACACGCGTTTTACACTGGTTGTTCCCAATAAGACCCATCATAGAAAATGTAATGATTAGACTAATGTTACTATTAACTTACGATAATGAAACTTACTGCTGTCAGAAAAATGTTGGTGGCTGATTAAATATAATAATCTTAAGAGTTAATAAACAGTAAGTAAATTACCAACAGTACTGTATGAACCGTTTGTAAAAAAATGTAAATATAAAATTTTATGTATCATCTCGTTCCACTTATGTCGAAAATAAAATTATACTAGCTGAAACCTCGGCGTTGCTCGGGTATTTATTAATTTATTCCTGCCATTTTTCAGGTATACATTCTTTTGTATAAAGGCTGTATGTCGGTAAAATCTCTTGGAATCCAGTTAGTAGTAAAGAAGTAATAGATTAAAACTTGGTGCGGGAATGGGCGATTATCCATGAACGTTACTGTTTATGTGCTCATATCTCATGAACTTCGTGTCGTACTGTGATACAATTTAGAAGGCACACTCAATTATATGCGTGTATACTGTTTGTAAAATTTCCTACGGCTACAATTTGTAGTGTGGAAATTATAAATTTTAACGTCATACCGAATGCCGTAGTTTTACTCCATAAACAGCGGAAAAGTAGTAAGCGAGAAACTTTTTTCCTTTCAACATATTGCTATGGTTGTCAGCGAGAAAAGTTAAATAAAGGTTTCAAATTATGTACAAAGTTTGTTGGAAGACGCTAAGTACTCTCATTCTCATATAGCGTATTTATAAAATCTCGTACTTTTATAGCTATCGGCATGGAACTGCTATGGTGTACAACGGGAGACTTCCGACAACAATTACACACATTGCGTTCTGAAGTTTTCGTTGCAGAGTAAAATATTAACACACACACGTAGAATTTTATGTAAACTGATAACATTCCATCTCAATATACTCCATCCTTTTATCATTATCAACCCTCAAGCAACATTGCAACCAATAACACCATTTTCAAAGAGTAATTATTGTTCCGCATTTCGCATTATATTCTTCAAATTACTAAATATCTATCATATCGCTATCAAACCGTGCCTAAAACCTTCCTGAGATATAAATTAGTAACTGTGCAAATATTTAAGTCTCTGCGTGTTGTCGTTCTGACGCGATAAGCGTAGACCGAATATATATATATATATATATATATATATATATATATATATATATATATATCCGATCGCCATAAAACCGTGCCTAAAGCCTTCCCTGGGCAGACATTAGTAACTGTACAAATTTTTAGCTCTTTATGTCTTGCCGGCCGCGGTGGCCGAGGGGACTGAGGCGCTCCAGTCACCGTCTGCACGGCCACTACGGTCGGAGGTTCGAATCCCCCCTCGGGCATGGATATTTGTGCCGTCCTAGTTCGTAAGTAGTTCATAAGTAGTTTGTAAGTTTAGGGACTGATGACCCCGTAGTTAAGTCCCATAAGCTGTACAAACATTTGCACATTTTTTGCTTTATGTCTTATGGTTCAGACGTGATAAACGTACACCTAACAGACATCCGCATTTATAGATAAAGATTACAACTCTTGCAGTGTATTCCAAACGTTTTCCTGACATTTACGTGCCTCAGAACGTTAATATGAACTAGATGTGGCTACGGATCATATTAGGAACAGGGCCCACTTGCAGAGGTTAAACATTTTCTCTGAAGTGTTGATAATAATTACATAAACTTTCCAATTTAATTTATTTTGAACTGGATATAGTTGTAGGACGTTGCAAGTACGTTCTAGGAATATTACCACTTACACATACTGCATACGAAATTCCTAAACGTTAATTGGGCCTTATTTGGTTCACGCTGTTGTTGTTGTGGTCTTTAGTCCGCAGACTCGTTTGATGCAGCTGTCCACGCTACCCTGTCCTGTGCAAGTCTCTACATCTGGAAATACGTTCGGCAACCTATATCCTTTTGATTCTGCTTACTATATTCGTCCTTCGGTCTCTCTCTACGATTTATACCCCACACGCTTTCTTCTAATGCTAAGTTGACAATTCCATGATGTCTCAGAATGTGTCCAACCAATCTATCCCTTCTCTTAGTCAGTATATGGCAGAAACTCCTTTTCTCCCCGATTCGGTTAAGCACCTCCTCATTAGTTACGTGATCTACCCATCTAATTTTCATCATTCGTCTGTAGCACCACATTTCAAAAGCTTCTATCATCTTTTTATCTGAACCCCTTATCGTCCACGTTTCACTCCCATTGAATGCTACACTCCAGACAAATGCTTTCAGAAAAGACTTCCTAACATTTAAATTAATATTAGATGTTAACAAGTTCAGAGTCTTACAGTTTTGAACCAGGTTTCTAAATCTACCTTATTCTAACTTTTTCAGTATTTTTACTACGTTACTTTTGCGTCTTACCTAATTACACATATTAGACATTAAACATTGCTCCGTTCTGTAACACTTTAGACATCCTTAAGAGAAACCACGCGGTTTTGTCATGGAAACTGGCGTCATGCGCTAAACGGTGTCTCTGGAAAGCAGCAACACGGGCTCCGGATGCACGGTATGTGTATGTGTGTGTGTGTGTGTGTGTGTGTGTGTGTGTGTGTTTCGCCCGCAGGCAGAAGTTAATGGCGTCCTTGATTGCCAACATTACGGTTCCCCTTCCATTAAGGAGTCGGGTGGCCGTCGTAATAGTTAAACTGATCCCTCCACTAGTAGTCTACTCGAGGCCTTGCCGTGGAGACAGTAGCACGGCGGTTGTTTTACTACCCAGCCTTCAATTTGATGGCAGCCTTGGCATTGCTAACCCACGGTTGTTACCTTGTGACAGCGAATTAGCCAGCTCTCCACACACTCTCTCATTTTTTGTTATTCATGTAGGACTAAAGCGAACTGTGTAACTGTCTTGTTAGTTCTGCATTCCAGTCCCTGTTTCCACGTTCAAAGTAGTTACCATTTCATTCGGTATAAAAAAAGTTTTTTTTTGTTCCGATGAAAGACCTCTACGATAAAACTAGCCGCGGTGGAGTAGCCGAGCGGTCTAAAGCGTCTCGCTGCGGAGCGCGCGGTTCCTCGCCGTGGAGGTTCGAGTCCTCCCTGGGGCATGGGTGTGTGTGTTTGTCCGTACGTTAGTTTACCTAGGTTCAAGTAGTTTGTAAGCTACGGACTGGTGACCACGCAGTTTGGTCCGAGAGATTTACAAACATTTGAACATTTGATAAAACTAGCCGTTTAAAAACCCGTTAGTCGAAGGAATTTTCGTATTTTTTTCTATTTGAACTGTGGAGCGATGGTACCCGAAAGTTCCTGTCATGAAAACACTGCACCGTTCCTGTCATACAACTCCAACATATGTGTACTGAACAGAGGCGCCGAATTTTGAAAATCAGTGTGGGTGCTCTATATCATGGTTCACAAATGTTCGAAACCAACCTTCCTGAAAATCATGTTCATGTATTTTTGAATGAGCAATACTTGATAAAAGTAAATAGGCAGTTGTCTGGCCTTTGAAAGATAGAAGGAAGATAGAGGAGGAAGAAAAGGAAAGCACGGCTGCATTAGGTCACTACAATAAAGCGATCTAATTGGCCGATGTGGATATTTCGATGTAAGTAACACCGCAAAACTTCTACACGACCAATGAAATAATTTATCACTGCATACTAATCTAACACTTCTTTCTAACAAAAGCGTTTGGTAGAACACCGTCACCAAGTTTTAAAGAAATCTTTGCAATATTTTGAGATTTTTAAGTCGGACATCAAATTTTTTTGGTCAGTTCCAAGCAAGAGCTGTATTCTTCATCGAAACTTTCATCACTTCGAGATAACTTCATTACATCTCTGTTAGTATGAATATAGTCCAAGGTTTTTTTAAGCCTGAGAGGAAAGCATTACAAATTTCAACTGAATCTATGAGTTTAATAACAAGGGAAGTGACAAAGATAAATGAAAAACGATTAACTTTAGCATCAGCATCAGGTTCTTCAAGAACACAATTGAATGTTCATAAATACGTACTCCTGAAAGGTCAAATGGACCGACGTGGCCGGCCGCGGTGGCCGAGGGGACTGAGGCGCTCCTGTCACGGTCTGCACGGCCACTACGGTCGGGGGTTCGATTCCCCTCGGGCATGCAGTACTAGTGATATTGGAGACGGTGATCGTATTGTTGCCGTGAAGTAGGGTTGTGATTATTGCGAGTGCAGGCTAAAGGCTTTGCTAGCCGTGCGGATGAGATTGCAGAAGCGTGGGGACCGTGGTTGTGTGCAGTTGTCGTTCCGGCGGGATAGCCGAGGAGATAAGATTTTGAGACTTGAATGCTGAGCCAAGCTGTTTGTTTAAGATATGGAGCCGAAAAGGTATAGATGACGTTGGATAAACGATCTTTTGAAGTTTTTATAAGATAAAGTTTTTCATAAAATACTTGGCATGTTTCTATGGCACAATTTCGCATTGTTAGGTTGAACTGGTGGTAACAGTAACGGTCGGGAAAGATCTTGCTGTTAGCTTGTGGTCTCACGATTCATGCTAGAGACCCCTGTCTGTGTTAGGAAAAGTATTTATTGTAATAATTTTAATTTTGAGATTGCGTTTTTTATGAAATATGAATTTCATGGGTAGTGTTCTTGAAATATGGTATTGTTGTAACATTGTTTCTATAAATCGAGTTAAATTTATTAACAGTAAATAAATGTTTATCTTTGTTTAAAATTAATTTTGTACGCAAATTAAATATCTGAGCTATATTTTTCTCTGAAAGATTGTAAAATCATAAACATGACATTGTTAGTAATTTTTATGAAGTTACATCAGTTAGAAAATAAATCAGATATTTCATTTTTAATAATTAGTTCGATTTCTTAAACAGATTGCCATAGATGATTTCTGTAGTTAGTTTTCCAGTAGTTAGTACAGCAGGAAGCAGTCTGGTGTTCCGTAGATTTATACAGTAAGTGAAGATGAGAAAGAATCAGTTTTTCTCAAGCTTACAGTTCAGTATGATTTACAGATTTCAGGGTAGGACAAGTCATACAGTGTTCAGGTTAACAAGTGTTTGCACTGAGTCACATTGCATTGATAAATATTGTGTTCGTTACATTCCGTTAAAGATTGTTAGTTCAGTCACAAACTGGTTTGTAGGGCCAAAATTATTAACACAGTGATTTTTATTGACAATTACCTTTGTTACGACATTTTCATTCAGAAACAATTAGCAGTTTGTGTCTCATTATAATAAACATTACGCAGTGAGATAGGTTTTGCAATACCTTTACATTCACATAGAATACAGTTAAAAATACGCAGTAAGATTAACATAACGTTGTACAAAGGCATTCAGCTAGAACAAGTTCAAACACACAGCAGACGGAAATTGTGTAAGAGAGAAGGAGAAGCGAGAAACTTTCATTTTTTATAATTTGACCAATTATAGTACAATTGCACGATAAATAAAATGGTTAGGCTCGCATTAGGTTCAAAGTTGAAGAGGAGGAACGTGGTGGAAATGTGTATAATTAGCTGGTTAAATAATGAAACAACTGAGTTACTAGCCAAAGAGAAGGGTCTTTACAGTTAACTAACATGAGACCATATGTGTAAAAATTGAACTAAAATAACACTGATCATACAATGTAAGCTTTCAAGGCTGGCGTCAACTTCATTTAAAACTTCCGGGCTCATAAGCCGTAGTCGATTTGTAACACTTTCCCCTAACGGTTCATCTTCGGCTGCGGAAGACATCTTCAGCTGTTATGTTAATCTGACCTGCTACGCACCGGGCCGCCGTATATGAACAATCGACTCTTAACTTCAGCAGAGCAGTAACAATTAGAGCTGTGAGAGTAACGAAAAGATCCGTATCCGTATGTATCCGTTACTAAACGAAACCGTACTCGTTACTAACTTGTCGTTACTCGTTACTCTCGTTACGAGTGCCAACCAGAAATACGGCCGGTACACTTTCGCCTTTGATTGATTAAGTCTATCTGACCGCGCTTTCGGCAACAATTGCGATTCAGCAATTTCCCTACCCATTGTTGCGCCCATCTGCCCGTTAGCTTCGAGTTTAGTTATGAGTGGACCGGCAAAGCGTGTGATGTTATGCCAGAGGTTCTATAACATGAGTGACGTCCTTTCGAAAATAACTCGCGGTCATTTTGATCGGACTACGTTGTTTTTGTAATTTTTTCTGTTTTTACTTTCCCCACATATTCTCGAAATTTCCATTTCAAAGCTTTTCAAACATGTAGGAACTGAGTAATTTTACAGGTAAAGGATCTGCTGCATGTAGCAGACACTTCAGACCGAAACTTTGAAGAAAAGGTGAGAAATGCATATGTTCTTCAGAAGATTGGATCAGATGAAGCTCCTGTCGACAGAGATATCCTTCTGAAAGAGCTGGCCCGTAGTGTTGTGCTGAAACATACGCAAAAGGGATTTCAGAACCCACGACTTCCGCAGGAGTTACGATTTACGACATTATCAGGTCTGCAAGGACGGTTGTGAAAACTTGTGACTTGGATGGCTCTAATTTTTCTAGAGGTATTTCTTCGAGTTAAAAACGTTACATTTTTTATTTGATTAGTTCTTCAAGAAAATATACAAAACCTATCACAGCTTTATTGTCATTATTAGCTAATGGAAAGCATACAAATGTATTAGAGTACGAAATGTGGAGTAAAGATATCTGAGTGCCGGCTTAACAATAATTATTTAATGTTATTGTATTTTCTTGTTTATTTACTCAGTATTAAAGACTGTTTCATATGCAAAACAGAGAATTTCAAAGGTGTTCAAATTGTTAACATTACACCCATCTAAAAAGTGAGATGTCAGACTGATCGCACCAGGCGTCAGTGTCCCATGTTTGCCACCGCGTTAGTTAAAGGTTAATTTTGGATGGAAGATAACTAAGGGAAACTTGCAGACAAAAAGAAATAGTAACATCCAAATCTGTAATGCTAACTTTATTAGATAAAAGGTCATGCCTGACGCGGCAGTTTTACAGCATCTACAGCGAAGCTGTTGTGAGCGGTAGACTTCTTTTCGTTTCATTATTTTGTGTGTGTGTGTGGTAGGGGGGGGGGAGGAGGTGGGAGGGGGAGGAGGGAGTGGAGGGGAGTGGTTAGAAAACGCTTCGTAAACGTCCGAAATCACATGCAAACTTTGTTGCAGGTCCCTAACTACTCTAATTTTCCAATAATATTTACGCATAAATCCGGGTGTTCTCACGCGGTGGTCTCTCATTATTTATGAGGTCATATCTCCTAAGCTATGTGTCGTGCTCTTTTGTTTTTGGGTCTGGAACCTTCGTGGGCGTATGGAGAACAGTTCACCAAAGTTTTATTGCCATCGAATGAATGGTTTTTTTGAACGCATAGAGGCCATACAGACAAACATTGCCGGTTTCGGGCTTGTGCCCATCTTCAGGTGTTTACATTCAGTGTTGTTGACTGTTTAAAGGAAACATAAATTACATTGTGCTTAACATACAGATATACATATACAATTATCATATAGATATAAATATACATAACACAAGTATGGTATGTGGTGGATTGATTTGTGTTAAGGTTATAAGTGTACTCACATATAAGTGGGGTATCCAGTTCGTGTTCGTACATTTCTCATGGACATCGGTTTAGAATAATGCAGTAGCAGCAACATAATGCTAATTTGCAACTCCCATGTCAAGGGTTTTGCACAATACACATTACACTTATTGTGCAAAACCCTTGACATGGGAGTGCAAATTAACATTATGTTGCTGCTACTGCATTATTATAAACCGATATCCATGAGATATGGATTAGCTTTGCAGAGCATTCACACAAGGTTGGCGCCGGTGGGGACACCTACAATGTGCTGACATGAGGAAAGTTTCCAAACGATTTCTCATACACAAACAGCATTTGACCGGCGTTGCCTGCTGAAACGTTGTTGCGATGCCTCGTGTAAGGAGGAGAAATGCGTCCATCACGTTTCCGACTTTGATAAAGGTCGGATTGTAGCCTATCACGATTGTGGTTTATCGTATCGCGACATTGCTGCTCGCGTTTGTCGCGATCCAATGACTGTTAGCAAAATATGGAGTCGGTGGGTTCAGGAGGGCAATACGGAAATGCATAGTATCACGTTTCCGTATCGTGATACGATGAACTGTGAATTATTGCCTAAGCTTTGTTACTGTGAACGTCATATGTAGATTCTCATGGTTGATAAGCTGGAACTCTTCAAATCTGAATACAGCAGATTAAGCTATGAAGTATATTAAAAGTTATTGGCTAGTGATACAGAAGAGGATGTTACTTCAGATTTCGACGACGAAGATTCTACAGATGAATGGATTCTTAAAAAGGAAGATGCTGCTGCTTCAGACATTGAATATGCAGTTAGTGCTTGTAGTGATATTGAAGTTGAAATACAGACAAGTGATACTAGTAGTAATGAACATGACTGAGCTGATGAAATAGTGAAACAACTGTTCTTTTTTTTTTTTTTTTTTTTTTTTTTTCTGCAGGCATTCTACGTGACAAAGATGGAACCAAATGGAATGAGGAAACCTTCGGTACAAGAAAGTTGTTGAAGCATAATATTTTGTGGCAAAGGGCTGATGCAACATGTACATCTTTCTATAAACGATACTTTCAAGACTATTTTTACAAAAGAAATGTGTAATATTGAAAGTAGGCAGCCATAGGTTGAAGTTTATTTATGGATTTTTAGCTTTATTTTTGTGAATCTGAACGTGTATCCACCTTATAGCGTTATTTTGTATGTGAAAGTCATTCATGATCGATAATCTCAGTCCATGTTAGTAACTACTGCACATTATAATGTCTTTGCAACTGTGATGTAGCATCTGCGCTACAGCAGCTTCTTTGACTGCTGAGTAGAGCTGGGCAAAACGGTTATTCTCCGATATCAGTTATAATGGGTATCGTTATTCTTTTCTATCAGTTAATTTTAACGGTTATAAATAACTGCACGGTATTTTTCCACTAACTTCCAGATGGCGTTGCTACAGCTTACTCATACTGCTACTAGGTAGCGCTACTGAGCACTTCCAGATGGCATTGCTACAGCTTCCTCATACTGCTACTAGGTAGCGCTACTGAGCAGTTATCGGGCAGTTATCGTTATGAGTATTCAGTGAATTCTACTAGGTAGCGATACTCTACAGTTATCGTTATCGTTATTAGTACTGAGTAGTCAGTACTCAGTAGCCACTACTGACTACTGAGAACGGACAGTTACTGATATTACGTAGAAATACCAATACTCGACAGTTATGGTTATTTCTACTCAGTACTAATAACGATATATCAGTATATCTGGTGTGATTCAAATTGCGATTGCTGTGTAATGGCAAAAGTTATCGTCCGAATCGTGAAATAAACACACATAACTAAATGTCCAGTGTATTAATATGCTATTACATGAAATCTGTGCCCTGGAAATGTAGCCGTAATTTTCGAAGCTACTATGAACGGAGTATGAAGTGAAAGTGGATTATTAAATATGTGCTTAAACGTGTGTGAAGTGAATATTGCAGTTAAAATTATGAACATAACGTTGCTTCAGTAAGTGTTTTGTGGAGCGTCTTTAAATGCAACATAAAAGTAAACGTAAAGTGATCGTTTTGTTTATTCCTAATAAAGTTCTATATTAAATTTGAAAAACTGCTGGATTTGTGGAAAATTTTCTTTAGTTCATGACAGCATCCTGATTTGTAAATATGATTATAACTACGAAGTAAATTTCTCCAATTATGCCGTAACAGGTCAAGTGAAGATTGGGATACCACCCGTCGGATTTGACGAAAAAGTTCATAAAATTTATTTGGGAATACAGCTTGCTACTAGGGTGTAACAGTTTGGTTTAATAATGTGAACATACCCAATTTCTGTATGCAGTGAAAGTGAATATATTAGCTCCAGAATGGACCACACTGAACAAGTCAAAACTGCCCAGTGCATGTAACTGATATCTGAATTTATCGGTATTTTAAAATATTAAATATACTGTAAACAGGTTATCGGTCGTAATTTACGGTGTAGACCAAATCCTCAAAGCTGCAATGTAAAGTGTACCAAACATTGCTCCAGTACTATCAAAAGTAAACTGTTACAAATGTGCATTTACAAGTATAGGCCTACTACATGCGAAATCAGAAACTAAATGGTGTTGTAATAAGTGTCTTCAACACAAAACTAGACATACATATTTCCATATATTGTAAGAGAAATCCCATTTCAGAAAACTGAGGCAAGTTTTATGTGAGCTTTGGAAAATGCTTGATATCTTCGGCTATTGACAGGGTATTCAGTTAAATTTTACTTAGGGTATGGTGTGCTATGTTGGTAACAAAATGTTCACTTTACAAGGGAAATTACTAACAGGACAAGGTTACATATAAGATCCAATCAACAACAAAGTAGGAACAGTATTATTTATTTAACTGTCAATTTGAAAATTTATTGTTATTCTATAGGCCTACGGTTGAGTTTTAAAAGAGCATTCAAAGGTCATTGCTAACATCAGCATGTTACACTAGTGAGACCGTAAGAAAACCTTTACCATGACAGTTCTTCATTTTTGGGTGTGAGGATGACTGTTTGTTGCATACACTTATCAATGTCTTTAAAGTGCTCTCTCTTATGTTCAAAAGTATTGCAGACAGACTTAGGTTCCACATGTCAGGTGCTACATGTTTCTTGCTTTCTTTCTTTGTTTTATTTAGTAATGACTTGTGTGAACAAATAAAACCAACACAGCATGGATAGCCACTGTAAATGACTGTGTAATTTTCATAAAGAAAATCTAACCTGGCAAATTAGTGCACTTGGCACAAAATTCCTCTGTGTCACCCTGTATGATGAAAATCCTTTCTGTATCAACACAATTTCTATTAATTCATAAAATACCACCAAGAACTATGTGTGGCCCAGTTATTATAGCGAAAAATATAAGTTTTCATTAAAATGCTTCTCCGTGCAGTGCCAAATTTGACATGTCTCTCCTACATGTGCATTTAAAGGTATACTGTACTATATATAAAATCAGAAACGTAATGATGTTGTGGATGTGTCTTCCAGTCAACACCAAAACATACATACATATTCCCGTATATTGTAAGAGAAATCTCATTTGAGAAAATTTAAGCTTGTTTTATTTGAGTTTTGGAAAATGCTTGAGATCTTCAGCTACTGACAGAGTATTCAGTTAAATTTTACTTAGGGTATGGTGTGCCATGTTGGTAACAAGGGAAATTACTGACAGGACATGGTTACATATAAGATCCAGTCAACAACAAATCAGGAACAGTAATATTTATTTAACTCTCAATATGCCTACGAGTTTGCAGCATACACTTTAAATGTCTTGAAAGCACTCTCTCTTATGTTCAACAGTATTGCAGACAGAATAAGGTTCTACCTGTCAGGTGCTACATATTTCTTTCTTTATTTTATTCAGTAATGACTTGTGTGAACAAATAAAACAACCAACACATGATATATAGCAAGTGTAAATGACCGTGTAAGTTTCAAAGAAAATCTCAC
The DNA here is from genome assembly GCA_026315105.1 of Locusta migratoria. Taxonomy (NCBI): domain Eukaryota; kingdom Metazoa; phylum Arthropoda; class Insecta; order Orthoptera; family Acrididae; genus Locusta; species Locusta migratoria. The sequence continues at coordinate 662,646,130 of CM048746.1, forward strand.
CTGGCAGAAAATTCTTCTGTGTCACCCTGTATGATGAAATTCTTTATGTATCAGCACAGTTACTATTAATTCATAAAGTACCACCAAGAACTATGTGTGACCCAGTTATTACAACAAAGGTTTTCATTAAAAACATTCCTCCATGAAGTGCTTAACTTGACACTTATCTCCTAAATGTGAATATTCTGTTGAATAATTTTTGTGCAAACTGATGTGTTTAATGTGCTGTGGAAAGTTTTTTTAAAAGTCTCATGCTAAATAATTAAATCAAAAACTACCATGTGTAACTGAAGAATACTATATGAAAAAGCTAGTCACTGTCACAATTCTCACAATAATGCCTAAGAGAAAAGTCTCACCGAACCACCCAATTAATTTGTACTCTGAAGCTGACATGAATAAGATATATGATAGGTGTTTTTTATTAGAGATGTCTGTGATGCAGCATTGGCACTTAATATTAATGAAGCCACTAAGGTTGAGGTACAGGGTATACTAGTACTTGCAGATGGTTCAAATTTGCTTTAATATTTTACACCACCTGCACATGAGAAAAATGTCCAAAATTATAACATTCATACTTGTTAACTGTGCTGTGTATGTTTTCTCACAGAAATATCACAGTAAGCACTTTTTGAGAAGGATTGAGTGTTTTTTTCTTTATATTTACTATTATTTAATTTACTGAATGATGTTTAACATCCCAAACATGCACTAATACAAATAATGAACTTTGTGATCCTGTTCTATGTAAACCAGCACTGCCATTCTTTCTCATGCTTTTATTAGACAGCAATGTCACCTCAATACAGACACATGTGACTAGGCAACAAGTGAAGACTTACTGTCTGTGAGGAATTAAGGCACTTAAAAATGTATCAATATCCAAACTGTGTTTATAATGTGGGATCATCAGTTGTGTTGAACCTTGACTCCTTTCCCAAATCAAATTGAGCATTTCAAACACACCAGTGTTACAATTAAAGGAAAAAAAAATGGTTAAATGCTATTTTTAGATGGGGCACAAACTGTTTCTGGACAAGGATGGGATCAGTTCACTGGAATCATCAAATAACACAGGCATCAAATATTTATCTTTTTATTTAATTTTAGGAGGTGCCCATCTATCTTCTTCTTTTCATTAATTCCAATCGTTTTGGGGACAAATTCTGTAATGGCACTTTGTACAACTTGCTGCCTTGAGGTGGATGGAACATGTTGCTCGTCTTCCATACTGCATGTGACTGGTGGGGTTACCTCCATCAGCAGTTTTTCTGCAGGTCTGGTTTGACCTGCAGATACATGGGTTTCACATCAACATAAGCAAATATTAAGTTGACTATGGATATGGGATGAAAATTAAAGTGTGTCTTTCATTCTGCTACAAAAAATTTCAGTTTAGTGCACAATTGTTCTTCATGAATCTTGCAGTCGGAAATTTAGTTCATAGAAAGTTACAACTGATTCAGTTTTCCCTTGCTATACAAATGTATAATAGAGTACCTAATAATTGCAGACTCATAAATACTGTACTTTTTATAGAGATGCTGATGTGTAATTATGGCCCTTAATTTACAAATACTTAACAAGACATTCACTGTAGTCATCCTACTATTAATGTGTAAATTTTTTGTTAATTTAAAATATTTGTGGAATATGGTAGAAGACTTAATTAAAAACAATAAGTATTTTTGAATTTGCCAGGAAGTCCTGGATTAGACAGCAATATTCTCGTAACTTGGGGAATACAGCCCCCCCTCCCCACCCGCAAGTTGCAGTCGCCTTGAAAAAAACATGTTGAACCGGTACATGTATATTTTCACGAAAATGCGCCTTTTAACAAAGATTTAAGCGTTCGTTACAAGCACCTTGGAGTGTGAGTCCCATCAAAAATGTATTAGAACTGTAAGATTTCCGTTTTTCTACCTTCCCCTCAATCCTTAACGAATAAATGGCAATAATTGACGTAAGTTTGTTTACAATGTATTGGCAGCAGGGTACTTTCTTGCTCGTAATAGCATAAAATATTAATTATAATGATTAGAGCATATTTATTCTTTTATTTAGAAAATTTATTAATCCTGTCATACAATATTATGAACCTTTTCACTGACCAGCATTAGTTACAAAACTAAGTTTTATTTTTTTATTATTTTTGGAGGATTTCTTCATAATTCTAAAAGTCGGCACTCTACGAACGAAATATGTATCCTCTCTGGGAATATCATGACCTGCTACAGTTAATAACCAAAATACCAAAGAGGTATATAGGTCTTTGCCAAATACTCATAACGATACTGCCAGTGAAAATGAACTGCCACTGATATTTCTACTATTCTCAATACTCAATACTCCCTAAAGCGTCTGCCGTTATCATAGTACTTAGAATTCGCATTGGTCACTCCATGTTATTAGATACAAGATTTCCACGAGAACGTAGTACACACTTTCACCAACAGATGGATAATCGTTAAACAGTTATTACCCATGATTCTTACGCAGTTAATTCCATGGAATATAGAACTGACCAGTATTTGGACAGGACATCTGGTCGATACTGTGGTCGAATCGTTTCATTAGTACCAACTTTTGTGAACAGATGGCACTGCGCAGTATGCATAGTTATTACGATAACTGCCAGTATTTGATGAGCTGTTATTACAATCACGGTTATTCATAAATAACCGGATATTTCTATCAGTTATCGTTATTTTGGCCCAGCTCTACTGCTGAGGCAAGTAGTAGAGAGTGAGCTGTTGAGCAGAAGAGTCGATTGTGGGCTAGGCTAGCTGACAGACGTATGGCAACTGTGTTGTGTACTAAGATTGAATTGGTCAGCAATGATTGTATTGCGTTTAACTTAATGATTACTAATTTTTCGTATTTCAGCTCAACCTCGTCCCTTATTTTCATGATTGTGGCATTTTTTGTTTTGTTGTATGGTACGTGTTGAGTTTCCTTTGAGAAAAATATTTCCTTTTAAATGTAAATGTTCACGTACCGGTAAAGTAATCAGTCGTTACATGCCACTGACTCTGACTGCCAGAAATAATGTTCATACAACTACAGATTGTTTTACTTACAGGGCGTAATTTTGTATGTTAAATCCGTTGCGCACATATGATTAGAGAAACTACTTGATTTAAATAGAAAGACTTAATAAGAATAGGAAACTTTCACTTAATAAACTTACAAAAGAAGCTTTCAATATAATAATACTTGAAACCAACAACAAGTCAAATCAGGTATTCACAGACTATGATCAATTCAGAAGTACGAGCGAAAGTGTGGGAGCCATTAGCAACTGAAGAATTTGACACCATATCTTGGTATGCTGATTACAGCTGGAGTAAGATTCTCTAACACTGAACACAACAAGAAAATGTGGAAAACAAATGCATTCCTATTGTATCGTGCAAGCCTATCGCTAAACAGGTTTCGGCAGATAAGCAGATTTATAAGATTTGACAATCTGAACACTAGGAGTCAGCGATTGAAAAGTGACAAAGCTGCTGCAATATCTGACATTTTTGAAACACTAAATTCAAATCTTCATAAATGGTTGTCTAATAAATAATAAAACAGTCGAAAGATTATATAAAATAAAGTATTACATTTACGAACTTCACAACTGTTATAATGTAGATATGTCGTTACCTGGATACCCCAAATATAGATTAGAGGGTGTGTTCTGTTGCTTCCCATTTAAATGCTCTTCTATGAAAGTATTTAAATTTTTCTTGCTGTTATAACGCTTATAAAGATGCAAATGAGGAATAACCGGAGGCTTGTGTCCATCAGTTTCAATACACCTGAAAAACTGGCTGTTACAGTTAGAAAGGTTACCCGGGTAACCCAATGTGGACACAAGGGTTAATCTAAACAAAGGGCCGGCCGCAGTGGCCGAGCGGGCTGCGGCGCGCCAGTCACAGTCTGCACGGCCGCTACGGTCGGGGGTTCGAATCCCCCCTCGGGCATGGATGTTTGTGTCGTTTTTAGTATAAGCTAGTTCATAAGTAGTTTAGGGATTGATAACCCCGCAGTTAAGTCCCTTAAGCTTAACAAAGGTTTAATTTTTTTTAAATAAAGTGAAACTGCTATGCTGGACCTTACATTTGACCACTTCTAAATAATCAAATTCTGTGACATTTTAACTACACAGATGAATACGCGAATCTTATTATGCAATCGTGACTGATATACTACTTTCTCTCATCGTGAGATAAGCACTTTAAATTAGTTGTACTTGCACTGTACTAAATAAGACAACTATTACATTTGACACAAATTTATTGCTCTGTACTAATAATAATCAAATTCGTTAGTTAAATCTACTAAACCTTACTAAAATCTAACTAACTACCAAGTGACACAAAATAATTTTACTTTAAATGCGCCATTAAAAAAATTGTTACAACTTCCAGAGACCAATAATGGCTGTTTACTAAAAACAGTTATTCACTATATTCCCTAAAAAAATTGCATAGTTTAGACAACTTTGACAAACATTTCCAAATGTTTTCTGTCAACATATTGATGCTAATGGAGTATATAGTTCAGTGTGTTTCAGAATTACACAGTTACACCAACAAACTTCTAGGGACGTAGAAGGCGTGTTGAGAGAAAGAAAAAAAGACCGCCATTCAACAACGCTACGGAGAGTCCAAGTTACACTCATCGTGCCTGCTGCTAGAAATCCCCTCCAGCAACTTCGACGCTCTGTAGCGTCGTTGGATGGTGTTTCCGGGCATGGATTTCTATGCTGATTTTGTTCCACAAGGCGCCTCTTACATCTCATAGAAGTTTGTTGGTGTAATTGTATAATACTGAAACGCGTCTGTAATACACACCCAGGTCAGTCTTCGACGTCCATATATACCGCATGTGATTCTTTTCAGCCCTCCTTGCGGACTAACTTAAACTTTCAAGTCAACAGTCGAACAATGGCCTCCTCGATACAACTGCTGCATATCTTTGTACGGAGTGCCAATCTACTTGCATATACAGGGTGTCCAGAAAAGGACTCCCTGATTTAAAAATTAAATATCTCGAAAACAAAGATCGATAGTGGAATGCAGTAAACGGTATGTTTATTGTGAAAGCTGTAAGAAGTTTATACAGCAGTTTGAAGTAGTAGTTACTAAAGCTGCTAACAGATGGCGCTGCAATCGCCATACGTAATGCCTAGTATAAATAGTGATCCGAAGCCCAAAGCGATCAGTTCCACTATTGAAACGTGAAAGGAGGTTGGCGTACCGAAGGAAGAGATTAAAACAATGTACTCCATTGAACAACGCGTTTTTCTGGTGCTAGAATACCACAGGTTAGAAGAGAGTCCTACGGCAACAAGGCGAAGTTTTCAAGTACGATTTAATGTTCCAAGAGGACCCGATGCGAAAAGCATTCGTACGCTCTTCGCATAATTTCAACGATCAGGCAGCGTAACTGATAATCTAGTGGGGAATGTTGGCCACAAGCAAACCGCAGTTACGTCTGAAAATATCGGCACAGTTTCTGGAATCATTCAGCGAAATCCAATGTCATCCGTCCGTAGAATTCATCTGAGACTGGGTTGAAGCGTTCCAGCGCGCAGAAAATACTGAGAAATCCTACACATGTTTCCATTCAAAATTCAAACGCACCAGGCCATACAAAGGGTTGCCTTTGCTAATCAGATGCTCACAATGATTGATAGTGAAGGATTTGATGCTCGCTGCATCTGGTTTACAGTTGAAGCACACTTCCACCTGAATGGATACGTGAATAAGCAGAACTGGCGATTTTGGTGTGAAGCGAAACCCCTGTATTCTCCTAAAGTTACTGTGTGGGCTGCAGAATGCAGCAGAGGCATTATTGGCCCTTTTTTCATTCGAGAAACGGTCGCTGGTACACGTTACGTTGCAATTTTGGAACAATTTGTCGCCACACAGCAAGCGTTAGAGGATCGACCAGGTATTGAATGGTTTATGCAAGATGGAGCCCGACCACATCGGACCGAACAAGTGTTTCGCTTTCTTGAGGAAAACTTCGGGAATCGAGTCATTGCTTTGGAATATCTCAAATTTATTGGTGCAGGCATGGATTGGCCTCCATATTTTTTTTTTTTTTTTTTTTTTTTTTTTTTTTTTTTTTTGTGGAGTACAGTGAAAGACATGGGCTAAGCAAAGCATCCCGCCACGCTGGACGAGCTTGAATCGGCGATCTCTGTGGCATGTGAATCCTTTTCGGTTGAGACACTACGAAATGTGATGGCGAATTTTATTCTTCCTTTGCGCCACCTCTGTAGTGCCAATGGGGAATATTTTGAAAACATTGGGATGTTCGATTCATTTTTCTATGCGAAAAACGTTACTACCCACCTAACAGGCACGTTTCAATACCGACAGAATTTGAGAGACACTGCATTCTCCTGTTCTTTTAGTCGTTGTATAGGAGGGTCAAAGCTGCTGAGGCTGGCGGGTGGCAATTATACCCTCACGATTAGGTCACATTCACTGCGTAGAAAACCACTCAGCGTAGTCGCACAGCACTCATCAGGTGTCAGAGCGCTACCGCTTTCTCCATAGCGTACAACAGATTTGCCCCCAGTTTGCGCTTCTGGAAACCGGGCAGAATAATTGGCGGACGTTCTGTACGATGACCACGGAACAAAGGAGTGTCGATCTGGGCTAGGACACCTGGATATAGACGGGCATGCGCATCAATTTCTGCTATAGCGGCAGCTCCCGCCGCCATTTTTGTTCCAGGCGGTGATAGCGTGAGCATGTGAAAAGCGGAGTTCTTCTGTTGTTATTGCTTTCAAACATCGCTTGTTTCATTTTCAATACACATACCAATATATATATATATATATATATATATATATATATATATATATATATATATATATATCAAAAATAAATCTCGTCGTAATAAGTTATTGTAATATGGTTTGACAAATCGCTAAATATATATTCTGGTATTTGTACCTGGGTGTGTCTTGTGAGCAACTCTTTCGTATTCGACAGTTCACTTTTATGGGATTCAACATGCACTACCAAATCCGCGCTAACATGCAAGAAATCTCCGTTTTCGAATGCCATAAATTTGCTCCAGCATAGGCCTACAATCTGAGGCTGCTACTTCTTTACGACGTATTTTTCAGAATTCATATAAAATACTTTTTCAATGGACAAAATATATCACCATGATAAAGTAGGATGCAGTAAAAGATTTATATATACGAGATATTTTAATTTCTCATTTAACAATTTACTTTTTCATTGGTCAATTTTACTTCCGGCCTCGACGGCGTAGTGTACTGATGTTGGCATCGATCTTTGAATGCTCTTTGAAAACTCGAACAGGTAGAATGAGAGAAAATAATTTTTCATGTTTACCAACTTCTTGTACGTATACTTGTCCGGTCAGTAAATTAATTATCCCCCTAAAGCGAACATTCTCTTGCCAAAATTAACAAATTACGCCGCCGATGCTGTAACTAAAATTAACATCGCAGTAGCTGCAACTAAAATTAACATCGCAGTAGCTTCAAACATCGTTATGAGGCGTACGAGCCATTATAACTAGTAAAAACCAGTGTGCATCATTTAAAAGTAATTAGTATTGTAATTTTCTAAATGTTGTTACTGTATTTGTGCGTAGCATCGAATGCTTCGCTGGAAAAAGAATAAATAAAAATAAAAATAAATAAAAAAGTGTCGAAACCTGTCGTTTACAACGTGTAGACATTCTGCACAACTACAAATAAGTCAACCCACGTCGCATAGTTCTGAACACCTTGTTGGTATCCATTTGTCACGACGAAAATTTATTAACAATATTTTACGTCCCTCAGGATTCATTGGAAACGAAAAAGAAAACCAAAACCATTTTATGAACGATTAGAACAATTCGGAGCTGCACAGCCCACCATGCTGACAGCGTATTTACTCTCCCAGTCTACAATCGCGCGTCGCAGCGAAGGAACAAAAATGACGGATGCGCAGGCCCGTCTATATCCAGGTGCCCTAACCTGGGCCGTGACGTAACCGGACCCAGCGGCCACGCCCTCCGCCCAGAGCGGGTCCGGCTACCCCACTGTCTGCGGGGGCGGGCGTCCAGGATCGACCGCTCGCGTCGATGGATCGACCTGGGCGATATTAGCGCGCGGCCGCCTGGCCGGCTGGCGTTCTGCGACCCTAATTGCAGCGGCGAGGCGGGCCCATTCAGCGGCGTGGCTCCACGGCCAATGCCGCCGTACCGCCGCGCCAGGCCAAGGACTCCATTAGCCGGGTACAGCGCTGGACACGAGCTTTCCACCACGCTCTACATCCACATCCACACTCCGCAAGGCACCTTAAGGGGGCCACACCCTGCCTATCTAACCCATGTTAATTTATTCAAGTACTAGATGACCCAGTGAACTTCGAATCACTTACCTCTTAATATTAACCCAGCACCACTAAGCTGGGATCTGTCACATGCATGTCTAAGTGGGGGGGGGGGGGGGGGGAGGGGGTCAAAAATTGCCCTCACGTTCTTTTCACTTTTTAACAATTTATTTTTGTTTGTTTATTTATTTTTTATTATTTAATGAACTAGGAATTTCATTATTATGTTGCAACACCCTTTCAAAAAAATGTTCAAATGTTTGTATAGTCTATGGGACTTAACTAAGGGGTCATCAGTCCCTAAACTTACAATCTACCTATGAACTACTTACGAACTAGGACGGCACAAATAACCATGCCCGAAGGGGATTCGAACTCCCGACCGTAGTGGCCGTGCAGACCGTGACTGGAGGGCCTCAGTCTCCTTGGCCATCGCGGCCGGCGCAACACCCTTTCCATTGATTTGATTTTTTCAGGGAAGCCAAAACAGTCTTGGTCCAACCCTCCACTGCGCGCACCAAAACTAAGTTTATTGTGCGGTATCGTTCCCTGTATATCTAGTAAAGCCAACCAATGCCCTTGAACAGTGCAAGGAGTCCCTTTACCAGTTCTTTATTAGACACAATTTCTTCGGGTTTGGTTGTCCCAAATGTTCTGTGCCTTTTACTCTCCAATGCAATGCATTCGAAGATTAGATGTGATGCAGTTTCATCACCGCCATCACAGATCCCACATTTAGGGTCCTCTTCTGTTATTCCCATTGTATGTAGGTGCTTTTTGAAATTCCCATGGCCTGTCAGCAATCCAACCATGAGTCTAATCTCTCTCCTGTTCAGGCCCAGGATTGCAGAGCTTCTTTTAAATCATGGCTTTGGCATCATTACCTTGTCATGTTTTTGTTGATAGACTTTGGTCCAACATTCGACGTGCTGTCTTCTGAACCAGTTACGTACCTTTTCCTTAGTTATCAGGAACATTATAGCAGATGCAAACACAACAAATAAAGTAATGCATATGACAAATGTTCTTAATTTTTTATCATGAAACTAACACTTAGATATAAATCAAGATAGTATTATGAAATGATAAAGAACGTACAATACCAAACCACAAATACAAAAAAAGGGAATCAAAGTAAAAATTACAATTGAGGTTTTCCTTCCTACTCACTTTCAGTTTCAGTTTCACAATTTGTGCATATGATTGTTTCTGTAGAGTGGAACACCCATACTTGGAACGCCTGCAACAAACAATACATACTTTTGTCATCTTGTCCTTTTCCCTTTTAGAGTTTTTAGTCTTCAAACAGATGTGACATCTTCCTCTTGAATAAAAGTCAACAGTTTGAGCAATTGCAGTAATTCTGATTCCGACGAGACATTTTATTAGAACTGCGAGTAATGTAGAACTGCTCTAACAGCAGTGGAGATTTATTTCAAAACAATGGGAATGTAATACAGCGCTACGAGCAGTCAGAAACTGCATTTATTTCTGTCGTACTGATAAATATTTCAATGAGAAAAGTTGTCTCACCGATGTCTAAGGGGGTAGGCGGTAGGGGGGGGGGGGGCAAAAACCGCCAGCACTTAAATTAAATGTAATAGGCATATTGAAATATTTCCCAAAATTATAAAACCGTGACAGCATATGCTCTGGATATTTTTCTACAACTACCTAAAATCTTGCTTCTTTACTCCAACAACTAGATATATTAAACAAATAGCACGGGCAATTTTTGCCCCCCCCCCTCCCCTTAGCTGTGCTAGGGTTAACCATATTAATTTAAATCATATGTATTTTAAACTCTGTAGGTTTATAAAGACAGAATCATATACTCCAAGTATTGGCTCTATAGTGGGCGGAAAGAGTGGGAAAATCACGCGCACATGTCCAGAATAATGTTCTTGCCACACTCCTGGAAGTTCAGGGAAGGTTTAAGCGCTGATAAAATATGGAAAAATTGTGAGGAACATTTAGATTTAAAACATGTAAAATAATGACAGGGTTGTTTTGTTGGGTGCATTCGGAAATATACTATGAAGGAGCAAAGTTCGCTTTACACGATCTGAACCCGTGTATGAACTGTCAAAGGTAAAAACTGAATTGCTGTTGGTTACTCTCGCTAAAACTCGAGAACGGCTGAACCGATTTGGCTATATATCATTATATAAACCACTGAATCTATTGTGATGAAATCTGGCGTGGAGATAGCTTTAGCGCTGAAGTACCGGATAAAATAATTCAGAAAATGTGTAATTCAAGATATTTTTTGGTTTGAAGTATATTAAGGGAAATATCGAACAATAATTTCTCTCGGGAAAAGGTATTTACTCTTTGACTTCTTAACTATTTTGCAGTAGTTATAGTTAATTTTTAAAAATGCATTGCCCCTTTTGTAAAACTTGGATTGGCGGCACAACAATAGAGGTACCTGTCCTAGGAAATAAAGTATATATATATATATATATATATATATATATATATATATATATATATATAATGAAGAGAAAAAAACTCTCCGTCGTGCGAATAGTCAGATATTGTGCTGAATTCAATCAAAAATACATTGAAAAAGTGCTTTCAGTTTTTTCTCAAATTTTCGAATTTTCCGTTAGATTTTGCAAAAAATTTATTTCGTACATAGAAAAGAGAACGCTTTCGATTTTTCCTAAATTTTCCTGCATTCTGGGCGATTTTTCAAATTTTTATTTGATGCGAACCTTCCTCTCGTTTTCAACGTGGAATGTACAAAATTTTATCGCAATTGGACCAACGGTATTGATAGCTGACGGGAAAAAGCTGTTTCAGATTTTCCAGATTTTCCGTATTTTATCACCGTTTAAACCTTCCCTAGACTAACACGAAAATTTTTCAAGACTAAATTAGCCAAATCGGTTCAGCCATTCTCGAATCTTAGCGAGACTACCGAACAGCAATTCATTTATATATATATATATATAGCTTTCATCCATTTCTGAAAAAAACTATTTGATGCATGAACTTAATATTTTTACTGTATGTTACTTGAAGCTAGTAGTAAAATCTACTTTATCCATTTTATAGTTTAAAAATACTGTTCTAAATTTATCAACAAAAAATATTACGTTTCTTCTGCAGAAAATATTTTTATATACTTCCTAATGGGGGAATATTAATGAATGTAGAGCCAGAGGTGGCTTTTTATGTTATGCAGAGTCTCTGACAAAATCTTTCATTTATCTATGATAGTGTGTGATATAATTGGGCATATGTACTAAAATTTTTTGTTTGCGGGAAAGAAAAAATTTCGAAATTTGTTACTTACAGTTAATTAAAACTGTCCTAGCAGGTCTTCCATCTTCTCTTTCACCTACCTGGATGTTTGTCTTGCTTTCTTAGCCATAAATAGGGGTTCTTCGTTTGTGTGGCCATAATGTCCGTAGTTGCTTTCATAATTATGAATAGCAGTGTTTGTCCGTCTTTGCAACTACAATAAAAATGAGATTTTTCTCACCAGACACGTTTCGTTTTATTGACAGTAATAATTTTATGCGGACATTCCCAATGTCTAGTCCCGGATATTTTATGGACGTAACTGCATCCAGTGTTTGTTCTGTTATTATGTAACACATATCTCAGGAGATATTGTGGTGGAACAGGGGCGGGATAACTGCGATAGTTAATACAGTTAGTTATATTCATCTTTAGTCGCTAATCAGGAGAGTATTTTGATACTAGGAAGGTTTGTCAATTGCTAGGACGTTGTTGATTAATTATTTACAAATGTTCAAACGTTTGTAGAGCTTATGGGACTTAAGTACGGGGTCATCAGCCCCTAATCTTACAAACTACTTATGAACTATCTAATACTAAGGACGGCACAAATATCCATGCCCGAGGGGGGATTCGAACCCCCGATCGTAGTGGCCGTGCAGACCGTGACTGGCGCGCCGCAGTCCCCTCGGCCAGTGCGGCCGGCTCCAAAGAAATCAGTTTCCAGAACAACCACCTCTGTTCGTAATAAAAGACTTGATAAGTCTGGGAATTGAGTAAAACAGAGCTTGGTATGGTGAGAGATCTGCAGAATGTGCTGGCCAGGGCAGCAGTCGAACATTTTCCGTATCCAGAAAGGCCCGTACACGATCTGCAACATGCGGTCGTGCATTATCCTGCTGAAATGTAGGGTTTGGCAGGATCGAATAAGGGGTAGAGCCACGATGGCGACAAACACGGATGCGACCATCAGGATGCCGTAAACAGAACCGGGATTCACCCAAAAAAAATAACGTCTTGCCATTCGTGCATCCACGTTCGTCGCTGCGTAAACCATCGCAGGCGCTCCTGTCTGTGATGCAGCGTCAAGGGTAACCGCAGCCATGGTCTCCGAGCTGATTGGCCATGCTGTTGCTAACGTCGTCGAACTATTCGGACAGATGGTTGTTGTCTTGCAAACGTCCCCACCTGTTGCTTCAGCGTCGAGACGTGGCTGCACGATCCGTTACAGCCATGCGGATAAGATGCCTGTCATCTCGCCTGCTAGTGATACGAGGCCGTTGGGATCCAGCACGGCGTTCCGTATGGCCCCCTGAACCCACCGATTCCTTATTCTGCTAACAGTCATTGGATCGCGACCAACGCGAGCAGCAATGTCGCAATACGATAAAACACAACTGCGATAGGCTACAATCAGACCTTTATCAAAGTCGAAAACGTGATGGTACGCATTTCTCCTCCTTACAGAGGCATCACAACAACGTTTCATCAGGAACGCTGGTCAACTCCTGTTTGTGTATGAGAAATCGGATGGTAACTTTCCTCATGTCAGCACGCTGTAGGTGTCGCCACCGGCGCCAACCTCTTGTGAAGGCTCTGGAAAGCTAATCATTTGCATATCACAGCATCTTGTTCTTGTCGGTTAAATTTCGCGCCTGTAGCACATCATCTTCGTGGTGTAGCAATTTTAATGTCTAGGAGTATATTTGGTATTTCTGTTCGGTGATAGGTCTCAGAAAAAATAAGAAACAAGAGATACGAACGAAATACTTTAACTGGGCTTCAGAGTAGTTGCCATTGGCTACAATACGTTACTGACATCAGTTGTACAGCTGTTGGAAACTGTCAGCAATACGCCAGTCACTACTCTTGATGAAGTGCGGTATCGTGTTGAAGCTGCATGGGCATCTGTACCTGTACACGCCATCCAGGCTCTGTTTGACTCAATGTCCAGGCGTATGAAGACCGTTATTACGGCCAGAGATGGTTGTTCTGGTAGGATTTAATCCAGGTAAAATGTGCAAGCCAAGTTCGGAATTTCACTGAAGTTGCAGGAGACGGCTTCTGACAAAGAATGATGGTGAGGGAAGCTTTCTTATACCTCACTGCCATGTACCTTACTAACAAGCACATGTTGCTTACGACAGAGCATTAATGCATGACAGGATGGCTGAAATGGGCGCTACGTCGAGCTTACATGATAAAAGAAGGCAGACAGCGAGTACAGGAAAACGTCTTACCTCAGAGATGTGCGCTAATCTGCTTTTAATTTTCGTACAAATAATCAGCCAACGTATTCCCAGGCAGATTTTTTATATGTTGCATTATTGTATAAGGAAGAGCGTGTGAAGAAAATAAATCTAATCGAAATTAGTTGAAAAATTAAGTCGATCTACTACAAACAAAAACTGTTTTAAGCTTAATTTTATCCATAATGGACGTGAGGTCGCGGTTGTATACTTAATTATTTTGTGAAGTAGGCTCAACCACAGAGATCGTGTAAAAACACTAAAGTATGACGCGTTTCAAGGTTCAAGCGCTCATCATCAGATAAACTACACAAGAATCTTAAAACCTGCGACAATAAAAATCTAAAGCGCAATAAAAGAAAACGTGGTTACTTCCCTTGTAACCTTGAAATTTAAAATAAACGACTAGAATAGCTGGAGATTACAATACATAACGCTAAAAGCGACGTCGCATTAAATGAACAAGTTCAAGGCAATACATACAGCTTTTTAAAAACTTTGTGGACCTATTATAACAAAAGTCGTTTATTTTAAAATTCAACCTCGGTCTTACTGTGAAAACGATTTCGCGACACCTGAATGTACCAACTACCTTGTGGATGATCTTTGGTATTTATATGTCTTTGTTTCCTTGTGCATTCGTGCGCCCCACTCGTGTTGTTGACTCGGTGCATTTAGGTAGTGTTATGCGCCGCCAGTGCTGGGGTCTGTTTCGAATCCTGACGAAGCACAGTATGCTGAGGACCTTTCTGCGTAGAAAACGGTTACAAGGGAAGTAACCACGTTTTCTTTTATTACGTTTTAGATTTTGTTTCAGGTTTTAAGATTCTTGTATAGTTTATCTGATGATGAGGGCTTGACCCTTGAAACGCGTCATACTTTAGTGCTTTTACACGATCTTTGTGATTGAGCCTACTTGACAAAATAACTGTTTTAAGGCCAAGGCTGAGTAAAAACGAAGTTTCTGCTTTCCTCCTGGACAAACATGAGGCCAATAAGAATATAGTTCCTTTACTTACAACCAGCATTGCGTGACACACACCATGAAATCAGTATCAGAAACAAGCTCTTCAGTGAACTTAGAGAGTTAGCAAATGGGGAGCAAATCCAAAAGCCTTACGAGTAGCAGCTGAGAGACCGTGCTTTCCGACAGCAGAGTTCGCATGCCTATTGTGTTGCACATCAAAGCAAGCGAAACAGGTTACCATAGCAATTAACGGCACCTGTACAATAGTCACCGCCTATACGAAAACCAGCCCGTTACCTTTACTTTGTCAAGCAGATTGAAATTTGTGACTGTTTTACGACTAAAGATTTCACACTAATAGAGTAGAACTAATATGCCGGACGCGGTGGCCGAGGGGACTGCGGCGCGCAAGTCACGGTCTGCACGGCCACTACGAGGGGGTTCGAATTCCCCCTCGGGCATGGATATTTGTGCCGTCCTTAGTATTAGGTAGTTCATAAGTAGTTTGTAAGTTTGGGGACTGATGATCCCGTAATTAAGTTCAAATGTTCAAATGTTTGTAGAACTTATGGGACTTAACTACGGGGTCATCAGTCCCTAAGCTTACAAACTACTTATGAACTACCTATGACTAAGGACGGCACAAACATCCATGCCCGAGGGGGGATTCGAACCCCCGACCGTAGTGGTCGTGCAGACCGTGACTGGAGCGCCTCAGTCTCCTCGGCCACCGCGGCCGGCCGTAATTAAGTCCCATAAGCTCTACAAACATTTGATTTTTGGAACTAATATATTTTATTCGTGGATTCGGACGCGAAATATACGAAATACTAAGATAAGTTCTAATTCTGTGTTCCTTACGTTGTCCTACTCGGTGAAAGAAATTAGAAAAATGTTTACTCATATACAGGGTGTTACAAAAAGGTACGGCCAAACTTTCAGGAAACATTCCTGACACAAAAAGAAAGAAAATATGTTATGTGGACATATGTCCGGAAACGCTTACTTTCCAAGTTAGAGCTCATTTTAGTATTTACGGATGAGGCTTCATTCCAACGTGATCAGATTGTAAATTTTAACAATCAATGTGTGTGGGCTGACGAGAATCCGCACGCAATTGTGCAATCACGTCATCAACGCAGATTATCTGCAAACGTTTGGCCAGCAATTGTTGGTGATGTCTTGATTGGGCCTCATGTTCTTCCATCTACGCTCACTGGAGTACATTATCATGATTTCATACGGGATACTCTACCTGTGCTGCTAGAACATGTGCCTTTACAAGTACGACACAACATGTGGTTCATGCACGATGGAGCTCCTGCACATTTCAGTCGACGTGTTCGTACGCTTCTCAACAATAGATTCGGTGACCGATGGATTGGTAGAGGCGGACCAATTCTATGGCCTCCACGTTCTCCTGACCTCAACCCTCTTGACCTTCATTTATGGGGGCATTTGAAAGTTCTTGTCTACGCAACCCCGGTACCAAAGGTAGAGACCCCTCGTGCTCGTATTGTGGACGGCTGTGATACAATACGCTATTCTCCAGGGCTGCATCAGCGCATCAGGGATTCCATGCGACGGAGGGTGGATGCATGTATCCTCGCTAACGGAGGACATTTTGAACATATCCTGTAACAAAGTGTTTGTTGTCACGCTGGTACGTTCTGTTGTTGTGTGTTTCCATTTCATTATTAATGTGATTTGAAGAGAAGTAATACAATGAGCTCTAACATGGAAATTAAGCGTTTCATGACGCATGTCCACATAACATATTTTCTTTCTTTATGTGTGAGGAATGTTTGCTGAAAGTTTGGCCGCACCTTTTTGTAACACCCTATATACAGGGTGTTTCACTGTGTTTAGGGACTGATGACCCCGTAGTTAAGTCCCATAAGCTTGACAAACATTTGAACATTTGAACTTATAAAATAATAGGTGACGAGAAATTTTAATGCGGTAGGTCAACACAAGAAATGTTACACTTTCTGCGGAGCTATGAAAATAGTTTATTGTATCATTATCCAAAGACTTACACCATAAGGATATATTTTTTTGAATGGAACAAAAGTATTTTCTATCGTGCATTGGATTCGTTGGAACCAGCTGCGTCCAAATCAATTTGAACTACATCCATATCACTGTTAGTTTGGGAGGTACAATCCTTCAAAGTTTAGGGGGCGGAGGCTGCGATAGCGTAGCCGACTGGCCGAGTGGCTATCCGCTGGGGCACGGACCACTGTCTATGACCACCAGCCAGTGAGCTACGCTGTCGTAGCCTCCGCCCCCTAAGCTTTGAAGGGTTGTAGCTTCCAAACTGACAGTGATAGGAAAGTAGTTTAAATTGATTTGTACGCAGCTGGTTTCAACGAATCCAATATACGATAGGAAAAACTATTGTTCCATTTAAAAAAATATATCCTTATGGTGTAAGTCTTTGGATAATGATACAATAAACTATTTTCATAGCTCCGCAGAAAGTGTAACATTTCTTGTGTTGACCTACCGCATTAAAATTTCTCGTCACCTATTATTTTATAAGTTCAAATGTTTGTCAAGCTTATGGGACTTAACTACGGGGTCATCAGTCCCTAAACTTATAAACTACTTATCAACTACCTTATACTAAAGACGGCACAAATATCCATGCCCGAGGGGGGATTCGAACCCCCCGACCGTAGTGGCCGTGCAGACCGTGACTGGAGTGCCTCAGTCTCCTCGGCCACCGCGGCCGGCTATTTTATAAGTTACAGAGGCAAACACACTTAGTGAAACACCATATATAACTCACTAGAGACAGAAGCTTCGTATTCGTAAGACAGGTACATTAGTGTGTTGTTCACAAATGATTAGCATCTCAAGCGCATACGGCCGCGGGTTCAAGGCCGACATCGACATCGCCACGCAACGCCGCCTGCCGGTAAACCGTGCCTCAGCCTCACGTAGTCGCTATTAAAATCGAAGGCAATGGCTCAGTGTGACTTTAAGAGGCGTGCAGCAGGTGTCTCACAACAGCAGAGTTGACATGTGGGTCACAGATAGCGAATCAAATTTCATATTACACACGATTCCCGATGCTCTACTTCAGAACAGGGCAAGAAAAGGAATCACAAGTATGAGAATACTAGCTTAAAACCCGCGGCTCCGCTCGCGTGATGGTTGATTATAGATACGCTATCTTTCAGTAGTGTGGTATGAGACTGGTTTTGAAGGATGAAATGAAATACCTTCTTTAGAAACAAACTGAAAACTGTTCCTATCAGATTGCACAAGTCTACGCATTTGCCGTTTCTCAGCAAAGAAAGTAGTGTAGGTCAAAGCACGCGTAAAAATGCACTCGTTTCGAAGAATCCAATCACGAAATTCAACAATAATGATTGTAATAATATCACAGATCGATGAATTGATGTAATGCGCGAAACGTCAAATCGATTTTTTAAGAGATGCATTAAAAGAAATGTCATTTTTACTATTTATTTATTCCTATATTTCCTTATTCGTATGCTTATCCTTACAGAGAAAGAGCTGAAGACATTGTAGCACTCATAGACCAAAGATATGGTCTGTGGCATCACGTTTCGCTTTATGTAACCTCCTACCTACAGAGTCACAAACGCCATCGCTGGATTTCAGTCCGAATTTTTTTTATAATTTGACGATTTTCAACCACCATATCTTCCACCCTCTTATAGCTATCGACATGGAACTGCTATGGTGTACAACGGGAGAATTTGGACAACAATTACACACAGACCATTCGTTTGCGTTCTGTATTTTTCGCTGCAGAGCGAAATATTAACACACACACTCACACACGTATAATTTTATATACACCAATAACTTTCCATCCCAATATACTCCACCCTTTTTCATTATCAACCCTCAAGCAACAATTAAACCAATTAAACCATTTTTAAAGAGTAAATATAACTTCCAAAGAGTAATTATTGTTCCACATTTCGCGTTATATTTTTCCAATTAATAAATATCTACCAGATCGCTATAAAACCGTGCCTAAAACCTTCCTCAGGTATAAATTAGTACGTGTACAAATATTTAAATCTCCGCGTCTTGTCGTTCGAACGTGATAAGTGTACACCGAACGGACATTCACACACACACACACACACACACACACACACACACACACACACACACACACACACACATATATATATATATATATATATATATATATATATATATATATATATATATATATATAAATAGCTATCCGATCGCCATAAAACCGTGCCTAAAGCCTTCCTCGGGTAGACATTAGTAACTGTAGAAATTTTTAGCTCTTCGTGTCTTGTGGTTCAGACGTGATAAACGTACATCGAACAGACATTCAAAATTATGGATATAGATTATTAAAAAAAATGCTATAATACAGTTCCTAACCTGGATCCACGGTTTGACAGTAAAACTCCTGTACCACTCGGCCGGGGATATCACTTAGAAAGTCCCTCATGTTTAATGAGAGTCCGCAAGCTACAGCACGGAAAGACAAAAAAGTTAATTACTCGAGCTTTTGACCCATGTATATAAATTAAAAAAAATTCCTATTCTCAGACACTCTATCGATATATATAATAGAAAATGCGATTTTCCATCATCGACCTTGATTTTTTTTCAAAAACTACTAAGTGTCTAGCAAAGAAGCCGAAAAACTTAATTCCCGCTGTATCCCACGCGTAAACTGGATGGTCTGCGTTGATTCTTTCTTCTTCTAAACATAAATTTTCATATATTTAGCTTTAATAATGCTTTCCTAATCAAGTATTTTGATACGACTTGCTACCCACTATTGCACCATTGATGCCATAATTCAAAACATGTCGAAACTTTTTTTAAAAAACTGTAACGATGGTTCCAAATCCAAATTTTCGCATTTCTAGCATAAAAATAGTTTTAGTAGCACCCTCACAATATTTCCCCTTATTTATCCCGTTGAATTACCAAAAACTTCGAAAAAAAGTGTTTTTAAAATTCCAAACAAAAATCTAAATTCAAAGTTTTGTATTTATTGCTTCAAAATTGACACAATAGCAACGTATTAAAAAGTTTTCCCCTACTTCATCCCCATAAGGATGGCAAAATCAAAAAAGCGCTGATGCCTACAGTGGAAGATATACCACGCGTACACATTTCACGTTTCTATCGACTGTAGATTCACTTTTCAGCGCCGTGTTCAGTCTTTTAGAAACAGATCGAGAAAGCGAAATTTCTTTCTTTCGCTTTGACATCTTTCTTGGTAGTTTTACTTTTCAAATTGCAATACGCAGTTATTTTTCTTTATTCCTACACTAGTTGCAGAAAAAAAACTGAAGAATGTGCATCACGTTTCGCTTTATATAATCGGTTTGCTATTACAGTGTCAAAAGTCATCGCTGGTCTTGTCCGAATTTTATATAAGCGGACTACTTTCAACTCCTATATCTTCCGCCCTCTTATAGCTATCGACACGGAACTATTATGGTGTACAACAGGAGACTTTGAAAGTAGGCAGCCATAGGGTGAAGTTCATTATTTATGGATTTTTTTGTAATATTTTTGGTGAATATTAACGTGTATCCGCCTTATAGCTTTATTTTGTATGTCAAAGTCAACCATGATCGATAATCTCAGTCCATGTTTGTAACTACTGCACATCATAATGTCTTTGCAACTGCGATGTAAGCATCTGCGCTACAGCAGCTTCTTTGACTGCTGAGGCGAGTAGTAGAGAGTGAGCTGTTGAGCAGAAGAGTCGATTGTGGTCTAGGCTAGCTGACAGACGTATGGCAACTGTGTTGTGTACTGAGGTTGAATTGCTCAGCAATCACTGTATTGAGTTTGATTTATTTCACTCTATATTTATGAATACAAACGTATTATATTGCACAGTGGATTCTGTATTAAGTGGGAGAGAATATTTGTATGGAACGGAATTGTATAAAATCGTTGTATTATATTGAAGACTCAACAAAGGTATGTATGTTTCTTTAATTCAATAAATAACTTAATAAGTACTAATTTTTCTTTTTTCAGCGCAACCTAGTCCCTCATTGTCCTGATTGTGGCATTTTTTTATTGTTGTATGGTACGTGTTGAGTTTTTTGAGAAAAAGATTTCCTTTTAAATGTAAATGTTCACGTACAAGTAATCAGTCCTTATATGCCACTGAATCTGACTGTCAGAAATAATGTTCACAGAAGTACAGATTGTTTTACTTACAGGGTCTAATTTTGTTTGCTAAATCCGTTGCGCACATATGATTAGAGAAATTCTTTGATTATTTAGAAAGACTTAATACGAATAAGACACTTTCACTTAACAAACTTTCATCAAGCTTTCACTTTCACTTAATAAACTTACAACAAGAAGCTTTCAACTGTGTACTACAACAACACAGAGAGATCGTTCGTCTCTATTGTGCAGTTTTTGCTGAAGAGCAAAATCTATTGACACCCACACGTAGAATTTTATATAAGTCGGTAACTTTCAACTCCCATATCTTCCACCCCCTTACCGTTATCGACCCTCTACCACCACAGTGCACAATGGGAGGCTTTTAACTACTACCATATCCAAACACTATTCGAAAACTGACATTTCGATTGCACAGTGTGGGCATATGACAAGAGAGGCCGAACCTTCAAACTTCTAAGCGTTCAGATAGATATTATGCTGTCGCGGAAAACCCATGTTCAGGATCTTGTTCAAAAACTGCGCGAACCTCTTGTCAACTAGACTTGCGAATAACAGTTCGCGATCTGGAGCGCTCACTTTAGTTCGCGGCTCTGCCGTGAACTAGTTCGCTCTTTTAGTTCATCCGCTCCCAGTGACGGCTGAGCGGCGTGGTCTGCGCATGCAGGTGGAGGGAGAAGTTCCCCCACCTAGCTGCTTCATGCGCTTGCTGCTTGATCCGCTAAAGATATCACGTAAACAAAAAGAAACACTTTGTGGATAATTTCTCGCGTTTAAGTTTAGAGTTACCTGTATATCTTGGCATTATGGAATTTATTAGTCAGATATTGCAGAGTACAGAACATATCAAAACAGAAATCTTGTAGCACTGAACTATGTAATCTAGCAGGCAGACGCTCACCTCGAAATGACTGATCAGCAGAAGGCAAATATGTGATTTTTAATTCTGCTACGCGCCCTCTCGCTATTGCCCGTCGGTCTTCGGAAAAGAATCCAACGAACTATGAAGTGAATAAATAATATAGTGAGGACAGTTTACTACTCACCGCAAAGACGTGGCGACGAGCTGCGACAGGCACATACAAAAGACACACACATACAACACATTCAGCTATCGGCCATGGCCTTCTTCAGAAATAGAGCACTCACGCAATCACACAACACAGTCATACAACCATCACCTCCGACTGCCACACTTCCTCGGGTGTGGCAGTCGATTCGAAGATTCGAAGTGTGGCAGTCGGAGGTGATGGTTGTATGACTGTGTTGTGTGCCTGTGTGATTGCGTGAGTGCTCTATTTCTGAAGAAGGCCATGGCCGATAGCTGAATGTGTTGTATGTGTGTGTCTTTTGTATGTGCCTGTCGCAGCTCGTCGCCACGTCTTTGCGGTGAGTAGTAAACTGTCCTCACTATATTATTTATTCCAACCTGAACTATGAAGTGAGATACGTTTGGCACAATCGTCCGCTGCTCCTAGTTCGTCCCCTGCTCCTAGTTCGTCCGCTTTTTTTGGCTTTTGCTACCGCTACTAAAAGAGCTCTTTTTTATGACAGCTTTTTTATATAGTGAATCAGTGTAGCCAAAGCGTGTGCTATTACCCGTATGTTTGGGTAATTTGACATCAAATACTTAGGCAAATAAACCAGTTATTTACACGAATGGGTGATACAATTGTATTCAACTACATTGCATATAGAGTACTCGTAGAACTTGATTTTTAAAATAGATTTCTTGTGGCAGTGAACTATGAAACTACAGCTGAGCTGCATCTCAGCTCGAAATGAAGCTAACTGGCAGAAGGGAATCACGCGATTCTGCGCGCTCTCGCGTCCTCTCGCTGTTCCCCGTCAGTCTTCGGAAAAGGAGGGGACGAACTAAGAGGCGAGGGATCTGCGAACTAGTTCGCGTAGTTCGCCTGTGGGAGCGCTCTTCCGAACTAGTTCGTTCGCAAACTACACAAGACTATTGTCAACCCTGTTCTGACATTGACCTCTCATTACAGATTTTCACGAATGTCGCTTATCAGCTTACTTCCAATAGGCGACGTCTTTCTTCTCAGTCCATACCAACCGTGGTGGAGTGGCCGAGTGCCCTAACGCGCCTTGCTGTGGGTGGCAGGTTACGCGCTGTCGGAGATTCGAGACCGCCCCTGGGCATGTGTGTATGTATGTTGTGCTTAGCATTAGTTAGTACAAGTAGTTTCTTAGACTAGGGACTGACAACTGCTGCAGTTGAGTCCATTAGATTTACAAACAAACATTTCAGTTCTCACTAGGCAGAAATCTAATCTGCATTTGGACTCTGACTTGTGCAGAAAAGCATGCACTGTACTGCAGCATCCGCTTTGAATAAGCTGCCACGATAAATCTAAAACCTTAGTAATAGTCCACGTGCCTGCACTTCTAAGCCGAAGAGTTCCCTCCTGGTTCATTCTTTCTGCTCTGCAGAGGAACTGCTGGAAACAGTAAAAAAAAAGATAGTTTTGGGTTGCATTGCTGATTTCAGTCACTTGTATGTATAGGATTGATATGTTTATCTATTACTAGATGACCCGCTGAACTTCGTATCACTTACCTCTTAATATAGATCATATTAATTTAAATCATATTTAATTTAGATCCAGTAGCTTTATAAAGGCATTTTCTTTGAACGTCTAATGGTATAAATTGATATCCCAAAGAAAAGAACTCTTTCAGTTTTCCACAAATTTTCCTATTTTTTGGCCAAGTATTCCAAACGTTTACTTCACTCAAACCTCCCTCTCGCTTTGACCGTCGAATGTGCAAAATTTTATCGCAATCAGATGAATGGTATTGATATTTCATAGTAAAATCTCGTTCTATTTTTTATTTATTTATTTATTTGTATTTTCCAATTTTTCGGGAAACGTTTCTAAATGTTTGTTTCATAAGAACGTTACTCTTGCTTTGAACGTCAAATGTGCAAAATTAAATCGCAACCAGATGAATGATATTGATATCCCATTGAAAGAATCTCTTTCAGTTTCCCCCGAATTTCCAAATTTTCCGGATAACTTTCCCGATATTTTAGTTCATAAGAACTCGGTTGCGCAGTGGTAGAGTGCCAGACTACAAATCCAAAGGTCGCGGGTTCGATCCCCGCCAGGTCCTATGATTTTTATCTGTCACTTTCCACTTCTTTCACCTCTGGCAGTATTGCTCATGTGAAAAATACCGAGTAGCACCGTGGTTCGGAACCCACGTTAACCTGTAGGTCCCCCTATAACTGGCTGGGTAAGTCAGTTGGAAGGTCGGAGGAAGGCAATGGCATACCACCTCCAAACAGGACCATGCCTAGTAAAGCACTGTGGTGTTCAAACCAATCTTCGGATTGTTGACTGCTTTACCTTTTTTAAGAACGTTCAGCTTTCTTTAAACGTCAATTGATCAAATGTTTTTCGTAAGCGGATGAACGGTTCTCAACTTATAGTATTGAGTACATTTAGAAACACATTGAAAATGGAACTTGGTTCGTATTTTGCGACTTTCCATTTTAACTGTCTTTTGTTTTTTAGTGAAAAATTTTGCAAGATCATAATGAACAAAACAACAAAAGAATTACCCCTCTCCGTCGTGCGAATAGTCAGTTATAGTGCTGAATTCAATCAAAAACACATTGAAAAACGAACTTCCAGTTTTTCTGAAATTTTTCAATTTTCCGGTAGATTTTCCAACAAAAAAATATTTTATACAAAACTCGTCCTGTCAGGCCGTACTCAAGTGATGCTCTGACAACCATGTGGCAATTTATTTTCATTCGTAGAAAAAAATCTCTTTCGGTTTTTCCTAAATTTCCGTACTTTCCGGACGACCTTTCCAAATTTTTATTTCATTAGAACGTTACTTTTGCTTTGAACGTCAATTATACAAAATTTTATCGTAATTGGACGAACGATATAGATAGCTCACTGGAAAAAGCTGTTCCAGTTTTTCCCGATTTTTCTGTTTTCAGGACAACATTTCCACATTTTATCACCGTTTAAACCCTCTCGGACTTACACGAATATTTCAAGACTAAAATTAGTCAAATCGGTTCACCCGTTCTCGAGTTTTAGCGAGAATAACGAACAGCAATTCATTTTTATGTATATAGATTACTCTCTGGTTACAGTCTGGTGTATTGAGTTGTTCCATATCCATGGGACTTACTCCTCAATTAGGTCCTACGCAACGTGATAAATATTGTATAAATAAAAATACGTGCAGTCTCATTGCCCGGAAACCATACAGCACTGGAACAGGAAAATAAATGATCGCTGTAGACAAAGTAGCCTTCGCTGGCTTAAGGACTAAAGATCTTAAAGCAGGGGAACCCACGGAAACTGTCAAACAGCTCGTAAAGGCATTAACACGTATTGTTACTTGAATGAAAAATATGGCAGAATCCGAGTTGGGGAAGATCAGTTTCTGTTTAGGAGAAATGTAGGAGCACAGGAGGCGATATTCACATTACCACTTATCTTAGAACAGGTTAAGGAAAGACCGACATACGTTTTTAGCATTTGTAGAGCTGAAAAAAGCTTTCGACAATATTGAGTGGAATACACTCTCTCAAATTCTGAAGGCAGCAGCAGTGAAACATAGAGAGCGAAGAGTTAAATTCAGCAGTTATTAGAGTCCAAGAGCTTGAAAGGGATGTATTGGTTGGGAAGGGAGTAAGACAGGGTTGTAGTCTTTCCCCAATGTTGTTCAGTCTGCAAAATAAGCAAGTTGACAAGGAATGCAATGATGAATTTTAAGAACGAATTAAACTTCATTAGTATGTTGTTCCTATATTAATGTAAATGTTAGAAAATCATTTCAGAAAGCATCAGTCTGGAGTGTAGCATTGTATGGGAATGAAACGTGGACGATAAGGAGTTCAGATAAAAAGATGATAGAAGCTTTTGAAATGTGGTGCTACAGACGAATGATGAAAATTAGATGGGTAGATCACGTAACTAATGAGGAGGTGCTTAACCGAATCGGGGAGAAAAGGAGCTTCTGCCATATCCTGACTAAGGGAAGGGATAGATTGGTGGGACTCATTCTGAGACATTAAGGAATCGTCAATTTAGCACCAGAAGGAAGTGTGTGGGGTAAAAATCGTAGAGGGAGACCGAAAGACAAATATAGTAAGCAGATTCAAAAGGATGTAGGTTGCCGAACGCATTCTCAGATGAAGAGACTTGCACAGGACAGGGTAGCGTGGAGAGCTGCATCAAACCAGTCTGCGGAGTGAGGACTACAAAACCAACGGTCGGTCGTATTTTGAAGAATAACTTGAAATGACGGGTATTTTCTGGGTTATTTGATAATTGTGATGCCTAACACATCGTTTATATCCAAGTCATTCTTTAATTTTTTTGAATATAGTTAAACCGCTGTATGACGTGTGCTTTATTGTGCAATGAGCCTGGGAATTCCCCAGTTTCTCTGCTCTTGCATCTGCAGTTTGTTTGAACTCGTAAAGTTGTAAGTCTACTACTCAGCTAGTTCATCTTGTGGCAGCAGTATCTCGCAGTTGACTTGTAGATTGAATGTTCTGGTGCGGATTATACTTGTGGTCAGTAACAGTACAGTTATTAAGCAATGGTGCTTTTATTTCACTAAAATGGGAAAGTGCGTTAGCAAAGCAAGTGGTAGTGCGAAAACTATAGACAATTTGCATCCTCCTCCTGAATTTATTGCGTCACCTAACTTACTTGAAACACCTAACTGTAGCACTTGTAGTGGGACAAGATAGTCGTACTACATTTTCCTATGTCAGCCCTGAAGTTATAAATAAAAAATCGAAGAAAATGAACCTTTTATTTATAATGCCTACATAATTGATGTGTATGTAAATAATGTTATTTTTTATAATATGATTCTTAAAATGTTTTGTTTCTGTATGTTTCATGAACGATCGAGGTGCCGCAATCAACAAGGGCAGCGTCGTCGCCGCCGCAGCCAACATTACAGCAGACGGCCACTATTAAAATTTAACCGACGGCTACGGGGCTACGAATGATGCTGCGCCTTCTTTATTGCCGTGCTTCAATCGTTTCAAAGAAGAAAAAAAATTAAATTATAGGTAGTCTTGTTGGAGATTCAGTCCAAGCTAGTTGTCCATGTTCACGTTTCTTGCTAAACTGACGCTGTATTAACATGAAGAAGAATAAATATTTTTAATGTTGAAAGATATCTTGCATTTATGAGTATTTATTTATGATCAAGAATATTTTACAGTAAGAAGAATTTGATTCTTGTGAAGAATCTCGACTTATTTCAGAAAACAATTTAATTCTGATTGAATCACTACTGATTAGCTTCGAATGTGACATTATATTTGTATTTAGTGTGAATGTCAAAAACCAGTGTTTAGAAGGCAGTGGATTATTAATATCTTTTCAGTACGACTTAAGGACAGCAAATAGAAGTGCCTGTGTTTAACTTTGATGAAATTTTAGTAACGGCTACAGACTACTTTCCATGCCCCGCTCGTACAAGAACCTTATTTATTTTTGATGAACTATTTAAAGAAATTATTCCCATAAAATTTAATTTATGTTGTGGTGCGAGACACTTCGGACGAAGTCTCGAGAATTTACATGGTTAGATTATGACAGTTGGTGTTGCTAGGTAACTGTAAATAACTAATCAACAACGTCCTAGCAACTGATAAAACTTTTCTAGTGTCAGACTAATTTCTTGATCAGAGACTAAAGCAGAACATGAATAACAATATTAAACATCGCAGTTATCCTGTCGCCGTTTCACTACACACTGAAACAGAGGTGATGGAAGGCGAAGGTAGATGTGTTTGTTTCGAAACAAATGATGAGAAGCAGTGTATGGCATCGCTCAGCTCCAAAAAGCTTGATTTTTAATTTTTTATGTAATTTATGATATGTAAGCGTTTTTTAAACAATTTTTAAAGCAGGGGCTCTTTTCAAGTCAAATCGGGTAATTTGACGATCCTGGGAGGGTAATTTGACTGATAACCATTGGCAACACTGTATAACACTCACAAAAGTTGCGAACAAAGATAGAGTGAAACTTCCTGGCAGATTAAAATTGTGTGCCGTAACCGGGACTCGAACCTTGGACCTTTGCCTTAGTAAAGTTGTGAAGCGGCATAGTGAGTCGTGTCGGAACAGCTCAGTCGGTCAGTCTGCTCGCGGTCGTGCTAGGGGCAGGACGCTCCGTGCCGTGCGCTGCGACAGCTTGTCTTCGCGTGGTAAGTGTCGGCGCTTGCTGCAGCAAATAGCTTTCGTTACTGAACTGTGGGAAAGGTATGAACCGATTGTAATGATGGAACAAGAAATGGAACGACCGACTAGGAAGGATACTTTGAAATTGACATTTGAGAATCGATCTACTAGACCGAAATCTTATGAGATAGAAAATTGGTTAGAGCAGGATGTAAAACTATCATGCAACGACATTATTGGTATTCATCTGTCGATTATAACGAGTGTGGTATTTGTCAAGTTGAGTAGTACGGAGCTATGCTCGAAGGTAGTTGAATCCTGTGGAGGTACTATGAAATTTAGGTATTCAGACGGACGTGTTGGGGAGGTTGCTATCACTCATGCTGGGTTTGGAATACGCACTATCCGAATTTTTGAGTTGCCCTTTGAAATTACTGCGGAACAGATAAATGCTGTAATTTCTCCGTTCGGTACAGTGCTTAGCAATTTTGCTGAAAAGTGGTCGAGCGCGCATAAATTTCCCGTTCTAAACGGTGTACGACAACTCCGAGTAGAACTACGGAAACATATTCCTTCGTATGTAAACGTCTGTGGATATAGAGGAATTGTTATTTATGACGATCAACCCAGAACTTGTTCGGTTTGCAACAAGCCTGGCCACGTGCGCGCCAATTGTATACAGAGGCGCGTGGCGCAGCTACCCGCCGGCGAGCCCGCCAGGCCACTAGCCATGACGTCACTGCCTGGAACTTACGCCGCTGCAGCTCGAGCGCAACCGACTACAGTTTTGGTCCCTGATCCAACTGCAGGAGCAATCGTTGCAGAGCCTGAAATCCCAATGGATGTCAGCACACTTATAGCCGACGATATACTCGATTCCCGACCGCCAACAACAACAGACGAAGTTCGGCCGACACAGGAAACCGAACCTGTAAATGGTGCAGATTCTTCGGCAACTGAAGAGCTTCCCACTCCGCAGGAACCAGAAAGTGGGTCTGAAACCACAGAGAGTTCACCAAAAAGGAAGTCCGGAAGGAGAAACAAGAAGCGCAGGATTGCATCCGAAGGCGCAGAGGAGGCCGCTGCACCTCTGCGACAAAAGGCAAAACAAATAGCAGCCAGCTTAAGTCAAAAGTCCTCTTCCGATAAGAAAGCGACACCAGCACCCGAAAAACCCCCTGTCTCTGCACTGGGGAAAAAAGGCGCTGAAGGACGGTTACCAAAGGAACCACCCACACAGAAACCAGAAAGATTTCCCTCTCCGGAGGCTCCCCATGACCCACCCCAGACGCCTAGGCACACCAACTGGGCGGACGAAGTGGCAGATGACCCAGCGGATGAAGAAATGAGCGAAATTCACGAATCTGAGATAGATAATGCACAGCTCCAAAAAGATGACGACACTCGGAAAGAAGACACTTCCATGACAGTTCTCTCAAAGCGACAAGATTATGTTCCGGATCCTTGATCCTTTTGATACTGATGAGTATTATTAAGCTGTTTTTTTTTTTTTTACTATTCGACTTTTAGAGAAGGAACAAAGAACTGAAGAACGAATTCATGATTGAACAGCCAGAACGACCGATGACAGAAGTACAAACGTACAAGATAGCCACAGTAAATCTCAATAAGGCTCATAGCTCATTCAAATTACAAAACCTCAAAGATTTTATATATGCCGCTGACGTAGACATTCTCCTTTTGCAAGAAGTCACAGATATTGACCTTGAACATATACCGGGATTCAATGCTTTCACAAATCCAGGGATTGGAACGGAAATGGGTACAGCTATCCTCACGAAAGAGGGCATAATAGTCCAAGATGTTGTAAAATTAACCACCAGTAAAGGCATAGCAGGTACAATCAATAACGTACGAATCATTAATGTCTATCCCCCATCGGGATCTAGTAATAGACAACGCAGGGCGGAGTTTTTTAAAGAAGAAGTTGTCCCTCTGTTCGGATCCCGACAGGAGCACATTATCCTCGGAGGTGATTTTAATTGCGTATTGCATGCCAAAGACCAAACTCCCAATCTCAATAAGTCTATCGAACTTGAACGGATAGTCACGCAACTACGTCTAGTAGACTCATGGGAGCACTTGCACGGTGCAGCCCCCGGATTCACTCATGTGACCAGCCACTCGGCGAGTCGTTTAGACAGAGTGTATGTCTCACATAATTTAAAGCGCAACATCCTGCAATCGGAAATATGGCCTGTCGTTTTCTCGGATCATGCAGCGTACATCTGCGCAATCAATATGGCCAAACAGGGGACTTACAGAGGTAGAGGGACCTGGAAGCTAAACGTGTCTCACCTAGAAGACCAGGCGTGCCAGGAGGCGTTCCACGCACTATGGAGGGAGTGTGAGAGTAGGTTCGCCTCGTACAACACTGCTACCGACTGGTGGCTGAAACATGTCAAGCCGAAAATACGGAGATTTTTCCTAAACTACTCCAGAGAAAAAAGCTTCTGGTACAAAAGTACTATGGAATTTTACTTTCAATGCCTAAGAGATTTATTCAAATCAGATGCCACGATTGTTGAAAACTATGCAAGAATTAAAAAGATCAAGGCGAAAATATTGGCCCTTCGACGTAAACAACTGGAAGGTTACAAAATACGGTCACGAGCGCAGGATACGGCGCCGAATGAGATAACTTCCGTATATCACGTTATCCGTGAGCACAAAAGAGCGTCGCGCAAAATATTCACTGCAATACAACTGAATGACGGAAGGAAGCTAACGAAAAACTCTGAGATTAAGGAGGCGATCGTACAACATTTCGCTTCCTTCATGTCCTCTCAACCAGTTAACGAACGCCTTCAAGACGAGTTTCTGTCCACCCTACAAAGGAGAATAAACCACGCGGAAGCACAATCCCTCATCTCAGAAGTGACTGCAGAAGACGTCGAAGAAGCAATAGCAGAAAGCAAGACGAACAAATCTCCGGGATCGGACGGTATTCCAGCCGAATTTTATAAAACATTCAGTTCCCTCATAAAAGACAAGTTCACTCTCATTTGCAATGAACTGTTAAACCCTGAAAACGATATCCCAAAAGAGCTTCGGGAAGGCATCGTTGTGCTAGTGCCCAAAACATCAGGTACTAAGACTATAAGCGGTCTTAGGCCAATAACATTGCTGAACAGCGATTATAAGATTTTTGGTCGAGTACTAGCGCGAAGATTAAACAGCACAATGACCACTGTCACCGGCCCTTACCAAACGAGTGTCGGTAAAGATAGAAAGATCTTGAAGACCCTCTGAGATTACAGGGATATAATTGCCACGGCCGACGTTTGCAAAATAAAATGTGCCCTGGTGTCCCTTGACCTTGACAAAGCTTTTGACAGGGTCAATCACCAGTTCCTACTCCGGACTATGAGCGCAATGGGATACCCACCCCGCTTTATTGCCGTCATCCGCAATACACTAACGAACAACACAGCGAGATTTGTACTCAATGGACAGATTAGCCAACCGATAGAAGTTACCAGCTCCATCCGACAAGGGTGCCCCATGTCCATGGTACTCTTTGCAATTGCTATCGAACCACTCCTCGCTTCCCTCACACAACATCTCCAGGGATTACAAATTAGGAGAGAAAAGATCGTATGCAATGCGTACGCTGATGATGTCGGATTTCTCGCCACGAGTGGCAATGAAGTCGTGACTGCGCTGGAGATAGTCAGGAAATACGAACAAGCTTCAGGCGCAAAACTTAATGAAGCGAAGTCCGGGATATTTCATATTGGACGTGGCATCAGGTTACAAACCCGAAGCTTGCTACCAGAACTCGCAACAATGAAATGCCTTGGCATTGATTTTAAACGGTCCATCCAGCAAACTATTGCAGTTAATTATCGGAAACTACTGAACAGCATGCGAGCCTGTGTACAAGAACATAGTATAAGGAAACTCGACGAACTCCAAAAGGTCGCAGTTGCAAATGTTTACATTACGTCTAAAGTAAACTATGTAGCACAAGTCTTGCCCCTTCCTGCAACCTTGGCCAAAAGCATGATATCTGCTCTAGGACATTTCGTGACCCGCGGACGAATCTTCAAAGTGAAATACGACACGCTGACGCTTCCCACGATACTTGGGGGTTTAAACCTCACAGATGTCAGTCAAAAAGCGAAAGCTCTGTACCTCTCCAACACGTACAAGGAATGGAAAAAGCAAGGTGGTAGCCTTACTGCACACTTGGTAAACGAAACAGCTCCTGTCGACCTCAATGCACCTGTCAGTGTCCGACACATCCCTAACGGATTGCACCACTTAAAATATTTTTTCGTGGAATACAGTTACATACACGGCAGGATACCAGAAAAAGAAATCCTAAAGGTTAAAGATCTATACAAACAGCTTATGAAAAACAAACTCGGAAATAATATAGAACAGAAATATCCGTCCAATAACTGGAACATAATCTGGAAAAACATTCACAGCAGGCACTTACCAACGTCCGTGAAAGCGACCTGGTATTTCGCGGTCAATAGGAAAACTGCAACGAACTCTAGACTACATGCAATTCGGCTGGCACCTTCACCGCTGTGTCCACTCTGCAACGTAGTAGACGATGAAGAACATAGACTCTTGTCTAAAAAGGTTGAAGACATATGGCTTTATGTTAGACAAAAGTTAGCTAGCATCAGCAGAACGACACCCACCGCCTTCACAGCTGCTGACTTCCTAACACCGGATAGCATTCCATATCCAAGAACTAAAAGAAATGCTGTCAACTGGTTGAAAGGGCAAACTCTTCATTACATCCTAACCAAAGAATCAAGCAATGTGGAGGATTTCTGGGTGTATCTTACAACTGAACACCACAAGCTGATGCGTAATAAAAAATACAAGGAAACTTTTGCAAATTTTTTGACTAGAACAATAATGTAAAGTATTACAAGAAGTTTACATTTAGAAGAATGTAATTGTTTTGACTTTTCTGTTACACTCAACAAGAGAAGGTTTTTAGAGAAACAAAGAGAAGACCGCCATGGATCATTTAAATTCAGATACGTCACTGCGTTGACGACTCTATATAACCCAGTGACGAAACTGGACGTTCTGTTGCAATTAAAAATTTAGTTTAATTAGTATAACAAGAAGTAGAAATCTAATTTACTCAAGACTAACATCAACACAGTTTTAAATCATTGGTAAATCAGAAGAAAAAACTTAAGTATGTTACCACATTACATCTACGAGGAAACGAACTTATGTATTCATACAAATGATTCTTGATTTCCTACAAGACATACCGAAAAAGAGATTTTACTTTCATTACAGTTTTTAATTCTTTACAATTTATTTTCTTATTTCTCTTATTCTATTTTGACATCACGCCACACGCAAAGTTAAAAAAAACCTTACTAATTCATGTAAAAAAAAAAAAAAAAAAAAAAAAAAAAAAAGTGGCAAGCACTGGTCTTTTGGTTTGCAATATTTTCGATGTAAAGCTGTGGAACAGCGAGACGGAAATTCGTCAAATCAGCTACATTTTTGTTATTATTATTTTCAAGTCCAAGAAATGGAACAAAAAAAAAAAAAAAAGAAAAAAAAGTCGGTAGAGCGCTTGCCCGCGGAAAGCAAAGGTCCCAGGTTCGAGTACAGGTTTCGGCACACAATTTTCATCTGCCAGGAAGTTTGATATCAGAGTAAACTCCGCTGCTGAGTGAAAGCTTCTTTTTGGAAACATCCCTTAGGCTGTGGCTAAGCCATGTCTCCTCCATATCCTTTCTTCCAGAAGTGCTAGTCTTTCATGTTCCGCAGGAGAGCTTCTGTGGAGTTTGAAAGTAGGAGGCGAGGTACTGGCGGAAGTAAAGTTGTGAGGCGGCATCGTGACTCGTGTCGGGATAGCTCAGTCGGTAGAGCGCTTGCCCGCAGAAGGCAAACGTCCCAGGGTCGAGTACCGGTTCCAGCACACAATTTTAACCTGCCAGTAAGTTTCATATCAGCGCACAATCCGCTGCAGAGTGAAAAGTTTCATTCTAGAGATAGAGTGTTCTGTCGTGAACCAAGTACTTGTCATGTCAGGTTCCCACTAGGGGTTGCCGCAAAGCAGGAGGACTTCTGTACTTGTTGAGGGTATTTACGTGGGTCCCCATCCACACCTTGATAGCAGTCTCCACCCGCATTGGTGATCAATGTCGGCAGTCTCGCAGCTATGGACGGGGACCCACGGAAGCGCCCTCAACAACTATCGAAGTAATGAAATAAATCGCAGTTTGCTATCAGTTACGGCTTCACTGTACTAGGTTTAGATGAAATACCAAAGTGCGGTGAATGAAAATTTGTGCCCGGACGGGATTAGATCCCGGGATCTCCTTCTTACTAGGCAGACACGTTGACCACTCCGCCACCGAGGACACAGTGACCAGCCCGACTGCAGAGGACTCTTCCCTGCACGTCTCCCGCCACACCCAAATCTCCATTCGCCACACTGTCTCTTTTCTATAACCACAGCCTATTATGTTCTGTAATGCTCGTAGCCACAATACTGTATTCCCGCATCAGGGAGAACAGACCATGAGGTATTGAGACACACTTAATTGCCTTCAGGAGCCCACCCTCGGCTTGTATACAATTATATATTTTTGACGACATTACAGCGTTCAAATTAATAAAATACATCGCAATTCGCTATCAGTTACTCGGTACTCGGTTTAGATGAAATACCGAAGTCTGACGAATGAAAATTTGAGCCCGGCCAGGATCCGAACCCGGGAACTCCTGCTTACTAGGCAGACGCACTGACCACTCCGCCACCGAGGACACAGTGACCAGCCCGACTGCAGAGGACTCTTCCCTGCACGTCTCCCGCCACACCCAAATCTCCATTCGCCACGCTGTCTCTTTCCTATAACCACATCCTATATAATTGTATACAAGCCAAGGCTGGGCTCCTGACGACAATTAATTGTGTCTCGACACCTCATGGTCTGTTCTCCCTGATGCGGAAATACAGTATTGTGGCTGCAAGCATTACAGAACATAATAGGGTGTGGTTATTGAAAAGAGACAGTGTGGCGAATGGAGATTTGGGTGTTGCGGGAGACGTGCAGGGAAGAGTCCTCTGCAGTCGGGCTGGTCACTGTGTCCTCGGTAGCGAAGTGGTCAACGCGTCTGCCTAGTAAGCAGGATATTCCGGGTTCGAATCCCGGCCGGGCACAAATTTTCATTCGCCGCATTTTGGTATTTCATCTAAACCTAGTACAGTGGAGCCGTAACTGATAGCAAACTGCGATTTATTTCATTAATTTGAACCCTAATGCCATCAAAAATGTATAATTAAGGTTGTGGAAATAAAATCCGCTACCAGTCACAGTTATTGGCGGTTTATTAAAACACTACCGGTTTCGGACTTGTGCCCATCTTCAGGTGTTTACATTCAGTGTTGTTGACTGTTTAAAGAAAACGTAAATTACTTTGTGCTTATCATACAGTTATACATACACAGGTATCATATAGATATACATATACATAAAACACGTATGGCATGTGGTGGAGTGATTTGTGATAAGGCTATAAGTGTACTCACATATAAGTAAAGTATCCAGTTCGTGTTCGTACATTTCTCATGGATATTAGCTGAGAACATTGTAGTAACAGCAACATGATGCTGATTTGCACTCCCATGTCTCGGCTTTGCACAATACACAGTACACTTTATAACTGTCACTCCAAACATCGCAATGTTTACATTCAGGCATATGTTATGGTCAAAGAACTTAGGTCAAGATATACAGAGATATTGCACACACAGAAGTACAGAGATGCCACATACAGAGCTATATCAGATGTTACTAATTCCAAAAGCGAGATTTGTTATACTATTGTTGATCCACACTGTCATTTATCACTTGTAGAATAGTTGCTAGCAAATTAGATTATGTAAACTGGTCATTATGAAATACAATGGCAATAAGTTCGACTAGAGTGAAAAGTGGTATTTACCATATTTTCGTTTCAAATGATTTGTATGAATTTCGGTGCGTTTTTTGTGATGTATTTCTAATAGAGGCTGTTTCTGTCTTGTTCTGTGTTTAGTTGTGAGAGGGTAATGAGTTACAGTTTTTGTTTGTGAATAATTCGTTGAAAATGTTCAGAAAGGATTTATTTGCTGGCTCCACCTTTTCATTAACCCTTTCGTGGCTTTTACTCATTTTTTAGAATATCGTAAGTTATCTCAGCTGAGTCTGATTTGGGTCAGGATTACAAATATGACACTCAAAAATTTTTAGCACGTTCCATTTTTCCTAAAAAAAAAAAAGGTGGGACACATATGTCCCACTGATCATTTCTGGCACTGATTTACCAAAGATTTTTAAAATAATTTCTTAAGTTATCCTAAGTGTCATAGGGTCTAAACAAGTACGTAATACAAAAATTTTTAATGCACACCATTAAAAAAAAAAAAAAAAAAAAAAAAAAAAAAAAAAAAAAAAACGAGAGAGAGCTGTCTCGCAGCTTCTATAATAGAAAATTCAGATAATAGTAAACCACATACCGTGTTTTATTAGCGCAAAAATTTACAGAAAAAACTGTTTTTCTTTGAAATATGAGTACTATAATATTGCAACATAAATGCACTATAGGGCTACACAATGGTCACTGGGCCACATGCGTCCCACTAATTGTATATCACTGAAAAAAACTTTTGATGTAAAATGAGTTTTAGAAAGCGTAATTGCTGTTTGTAAACTTCTAAGAAACATAAAATAGCAAATATACTTATTTTGGACATTTTCGGTAGCGAGAAAACGACGAAAACCGATTCAAGGCACAATAAACAATGGTTACGGCTCGAAAATTCACGCGGCAGCCCATATAAACAGTCACAGCTTTCTACACTGTAAGAATTTCAGTGCCTAGATTTTTTTCTGCGTTCTGAAGGGCCACCAACAGATGGCAGCACTATGCAGAATTACGCAACTTGCCATCTTGTGGTACAAATGAGGTCCGAAGTTAGTGGGACGTATATGTCCCAACAACCACGAAAGGGTTAACAATGAGATGTGGCGAGTTGGAACTATGGATGTAGATTTACAGTATATGTATATCTATATGATACCTGTGTATGTATTACTCTATGGTAAGCACAAATGAATTTACGTTTTCTTTAAAGAGTCAACAACACTGAATGTAAACACCTGAAGATGGGCACAAGCCCGAAACCGGTAGTGTTTCAATAACCGCCAATAATTGTGACTGGTAGCGGATTTTATTTCCACAACCTATAAGGAACAGTCAGGAAGTTCAACATCCATAATGGATAAAATTCATATATAATTGACTACCCAAGTGCTGCCGCTGCCGCGCGGTATCCTAGGCCTTGAGCAGTGTGAGTCGTGACCGGCCATACAACGCCACGCCGTCTGCCAGTGCCAGGACCAGGGGGCGCTCCCAGCTCCCAGCTCCCAGGCCTCTGTGTGCTGTGGTGTGGTCGGCGTCCTTCAGGTAGACCACCGTCCACGTCCTCGCCCCGGCCCACACCAAAAAAGACCACAGCACCGGGCTGTCGCCTCCGGTTTTGTCGCTCACCTTACTTTATATTCAAATTACACGTTTCATATCCTTGTCCGGCTGCGAGAATAAAAAATTAAAGATTTAGTGTGAAATTAAAGGTAATCACGTTTAATTGTGAAACAGCAGGACAGGTACCGAGACCGTGACGTAATGGAGCGTTAATGGTGGCATGCTGACTGCTTCCACCGATCCGTTAGGCTCCGTGATTTCTGTGCGGCTCACTAGCCAATCCTGACAGCTTCTGCGCATTTTGTTCCTGTTCTAAAGTACCATTTAGTACCCTGCTTGGCACATGTCAGCAGCTGAGAAACGGAAATATTTGCGACACGTATAATCATTGCCAGTGGCGGACGATACGGAGCAGACTACATGCGTGTTGTTCCATATTTGTAACGAAAAATGGTACAGACTTAACCGTGTCAGAAACTGGAATAATGTCTAGCGTCCCCTTGTATCACGTACAACGAGGAAAGCATAGAAATCGCTGTGAGCAAGATCGAGACTGTGCATTTTCTACTTTTCACGGCGTAAGGAGTAATCCAATAAATTGCGGGCGTGCAGCCGTGGAAATTCTACGTCTTCCGCTAACATTTCGGCTGCGTATCGTCCGGCCATCTTCAGAGCGAGTCCACGACTGTCGACAAGTTTTTTTTTCTTTATTGTGATTTCAATTCCCCTAAAAAATGGGCGGGCCGGCAGCGCTACAGGCGCTCTTCAGCCTACAGAAGTAAAATATGACAGAGGAGAAACATAAAAACACAAAGGAATTAAAATTTTGGCGGTAACACATACATAAAACGGAGATTTAAAATGGAGATAAAACAACGTACATAAAATGGAGGAAAACGATGGTGACATAAAACACTTGGAACGGCAAAAGTGGTGAATAAAAACAGTTGCTCGAAGTCAGTGGCACACACACAATTAAAATGAGCATAGGGCGGCGGCTGTGGTGAGACCGTCCGCTATTGTGGAGTTAAAACAAAAAACACAACACACACTCGGAGAAATACACAAGTTAAAACTGACGATGTCGGCTGCGGGTTGGCCGTCCACTGTTGTAAAATAAAACAATGTAGCTAAAGCACACCACACTTGTCGAAGCACAAAGAAGGTTCCGTAGATGGTGGGGCACTGACAGCATTGAAGATGTGGTGTGGGGGGAAAGGGGATGAAAGGAGAGGGACAGGGTGGGGAGGAGCCACAGAGCTGGTGGGGAAGGGACGGGGTGGATGATGTCCCAGGAAGCCACGAGGAAGAAGGATAGGGGAGGGCCGTAAGAGGAGGATCCGGAGGGACGGGGGACGGAGGAGGGGAGAAGGGACGGGAAGGGAGGGATAGTCGGGGCCCTCAGGGAGAGAAGGGGGAGAGGGAGCAAGGAGAAGGATCACAGCTGGTATGAAGGGTAGATGTCAGGTCGGAGGGCATCATCCGGGAGGGGGAGGGTACAGAAGTTGCCACGGGAAAGGATCCGGAGGGTGGACAACTGGAGAGCAGGGGGAATACAGTGGTGGAGGCGCGGCAATGGACAAGGTGCAGAGAGGAGGGGATGGACTAGAGGATTAGGCGGATCTGATTTGCTGGATATGTAACGGAGGCGGAGATGTTCGATAAAAAGAACGAGTCGGGGGAACAGGTACCGATACCGTGACGTAATGGAGCTCTAATGGCCGCATGCTGACTGCTTCCAGCGGTCCGTTAGGCTCCGCGATTTCAGTGTGGCTCACCAGCCAGTGCTGACAGCTTCTGGGCTTTTTGGTCCTATTCCAAAGTATCATTTAGTACCCTGCTCGGCACTTGTCAGCTGCTGAGGAACGGAAGTATTGTGCGACGGGTATAATCACCGACAGTGACGGACGATACGGAGCAGGGTACATGCGTGTAGTTCCATAACTGTAACGGAAAATGGTACGGACTACACCATGTTAGAAACTGGAATAATGTCTAGCGTCCCCTTGTATCACGTACGATGAGGAAAACTTAGAAATCGCTTTGAGCAAGATCGAGACTGTGCATTTTCAACTTTTCACGGCGTATCAAGTTGTGACCCGCATCGTGGCGACTAATTCCAAACGGCACTCCATCCATCTGACGCCTACCGGTAACTGTATGACGTGTGCCGTGGAGGATACGGTTGAACATCGTTTTGAGTGTCGCGAGCACCGTCGCGTTTGGGATCTCGCCCGCGATATGTTAAGGTTAATCAACAGGATCGCTGTGCATACCATCACTGCTGCCGACGCCATAACGCCCGACTGGAAACCCTTCCCGACGACGAAACATAACGCGACGGCCTGGATATTCGGACGGACTATTCTCGCAATATTGAAGATTGGCATAACGGACCCCGTGGATTTTCTGACACTCTTGTAGAGTGAACACGAGGCGGTAAAGAAACGGGCGAAATACGATGACAAATTTGGGAAATTTTTAAAGATACCCCTGCAATATGTTTTTGAAAAACAGGGATTTTAACCTATTACTTTTTCTTTCCCTTTGTTTTTCTTTTCTTCTCTTTGATACTTTGATGTTCTTATAACCTTTACCTACTTTTCTTTTAACATGGCCAGTGAAATGTCCTCGTTCTCTTTGGTGTGCTCCATGGGTTTTCTGCGAGTTCTGATAACCTTTGTCGCTTATTGAGCAGCATCGTATGTTTCTTTCCATTCCATTTTGTTGTGGGCCATGTTACTAAGTAACCATCAGTGCAGATGCTAAATTAGAATAAAGAACTATGCAACATAAAAGCTATATCAATGTAAGTACAAATTCTAATGACCACGATCGTTGTAAGTGGTTTCTAGTTCATAAGTAGTTTGTAAGTTTAGGGACTGATGACCCCACAGTTAAGTTTTCAAATGTTCAAATGTTTATATAGCTTATGGAACTTAACTACGGGGTCATCAGTCCCTAAATTTACAAACTACTTAAGGACGGCACCAATATCCATGCCCGAGAGAGGATTCGAACCCCCGACCGTAGTGTCCGTGCAGACCGTGACATCCACTTCTGGCCGTAATAAAGGCCTTGATACTCCTGGGCATTGAGTCAGAGCTTGGTTGGTGTGTACAGGTTCAGATGCCCATCCAGCTTCAACAGGACACCACAGTTCATTAAGAGTTGTGACTAGCGTATTGTGACGAGCCAGTTGCTCGGCCACCATTGCCCAGACGTTTTCAATTGGTGAGAGACCTGGAGAATGTGCTGGCCAGGGCAACAGTCGAACATTTTCCGTATCAAGAAAGGCCCGTACAGGACCTGCAACATGCGGTCGTGCATTATACTGTTCAAATGTTTGTTAAGCTTATGGGACTTAACTACGGGGTCATCAGTCCCTAAACTTACAAACTACTTATGAACTACTTACGAACTAGGACAGCACAAATATCCATGCCCGAGGGGGGATTCGAACCCCCGACCGTAGCGGCCGTGCTGACCGTGACTGGAGCGCCTCAGTCTCCTCGGCCACCGCGGCCGGCTGCATTATACTGCTGAAATGTAGGGCTTCGCAGGGATCTAATGAAGGGTAGAGCCACGGGTCGTAACACATCTTAATTGTAACGGCCACTTTTAAAAGTGCCGTCGATGTGAACAACAGGTGACAGAGACGTGTAACCAATGGCAGCCCATACCATCACGCCGAGTGATAAGCCAGTATGGTGATACACGCTTCCAATGTGCGTTCACCGCGATGTCGCCAAACACGGATGCGACGACCATGATGCTGTAAACAGAACCTGGAATTATCCGAAAAAATGACGTTTTGCCATTCATGAACCCAGGTTCGTCGTTGCGTAACCATCGCAGGCGCTGCTGTCTGTGATGCAGCGTTAAGGGTAACCACAGCAATGGGCTCCGAGCTGATAGTCCATGCTGCTGCAAACGTCTTCGAACTGTTCTTGCAGATGGTTGTCTTGTAAAAGTCCCCATGTGTTGATTCAGGGGTCGAGACGTGGCTACACGATCCGTTACAGCCATGCGGTTAAGATGCCTGTCACCTCGACTACTAATGATAACGAGGCCGTTGGGATCCAGCACGGCGTTCCGTATTGCCCTCCTGAACCCACCGATTCCATATTCTCGCGAGCAATGCGAGCAGTAGTGTCCCGATACGATCAACCGCAATCGCGATTGGCTACAATCCGATTTCTCCTCGTTACACGAGGCATCACAACAACGTTTCACCAGGCAACGCCGGTCAACTGCTGTTTGTGTATGAGAAATCGGTTGGAAACTTTCCTCATGTCAGCACGTTGTATATGTCGCCAGCGGCGTCAACCTTGTGTGAATGCTCTGAAAAACAAATCATTTGCATACCACAGCATTTTCTTCCTGTCGGTTAAACTGCACGTCTGTAGCACGTCATCTTCGTGGTGTAGCAATTGTAATGCCCATGAGTGTAGATCGACACTGCTGAGAAGGATCTACTATGGGTGTATATAAACGATTAACAAGAGGAAGGAAAATAGTGAATGATTGAAATTGGTCTAAAACGGTGAAATGAACCTGGAGTATCAGTAATCAGTGGTCCTCAGACTGATGTAAAAAAAAAAAAAAAAATAATAATAATAATAAGTGCACAAATTTTGCTGGGAAAGGAGCCATTTGTGGACTGCTGTGGTGCACGACGCAGTGTCGTGACCTTGAGGTCCGAAAATGCGGCAAGAGGCAAAGAACGGAGGGATGCCCTAGAGGCTTTACGATCGACCGTCGACTACCTCACGACCTTCACCGTAACCGAGCAAGCCCTCAGGCTTCGCTCCGAATAGCTGCGGTTCGAATTTAGTCATGCGTGAGAAAGCAATAAAAAGGAAAAGCGTCCACCAAGCAACCGTGCTTTGCTTTCCTGTTCGTTTTGTACAGGTGATATCATTTATCACGTGTAGAAAGGAGCAGTTTATTGACAGTTTGCCCATAAGGTAAGCGGAGAATCTACCTGGTTAGGGAAACAAGCTAGCCACCGTGGTTGTGACACTTTCACGGCGTAATAACTGATAACATTCTTCTCGGGACTGCCGCCGGATAGCATCTTTAACTAGACAAAATTTGTACATGGTGCGAAAATTGGCAATTAACACTAAATAATGAAAAGTCTGACGTAATACACAAATCCGCTGAACGTCAATTACGCAAAAAATCGGTCAAACCTTAAGGTCGTAAATTCCACCAAATACCTAGGAGTTACAATTACGAACATCTTA
This sequence comes from Locusta migratoria, assembly GCA_026315105.1. NCBI lineage: Eukaryota > Metazoa > Arthropoda > Insecta > Orthoptera > Acrididae > Locusta > Locusta migratoria. The sequence continues at coordinate 662,689,102 of CM048746.1, forward strand.
GACTGGAGAGAACACACAGAAAATATTGTGGAGAAGGCGAACCAAAGGTTACGTTTCATTGGCAGAACGCTTCGAAGATGCCCCAGCTCCATCAAAGAGACTGCCTACATCACACTTGTGCGTCCTCTCCTGGAGTACTGTTGCCCAGTGTGGGACCCTCACCAGGTGGGACAGACGGAAGATATTGAGAAGGTTCAGAGAAGGGCAGCTCGTTTTGTTTAATCACGTTACGCGCAGGAAAGCGTCAAGGAAATGTTGCACAAATTGGGGTGGAAATGATTAAAAGAAAGACGTTATTCATTGCGGCATGATCTGTTTGCGAAGAATCAATCACCGACTTTTACTTATGAATGTGAAAATATTTTGCTAGCACGCACCTACTTAGAGAGACAGGACCACTCCAATAAATTAAGAGAAATCAGATCGAAAGCTGAACGATTTAGGTGTTCTTTCTTTCCGCGCCCTATTAGAGAATGGAACGGTAGAGAAAAGTTATGAAAGTGGTTAATGAAACCTCTGCCAGGTACTTAAATGTGATTTGCAGAGTATATATGTAGATGTAGATCTAGACGCAATATTTCTGCAGTCCAACTGGCTGTCGTCTGCAGGTGACTGCGCTGATTGCACATACTGTCCGGCGAGTATCTGGCTACAGACCCGAAATAATATCATCAGCTAGCCTCTGGGCAGGACGTTCTTCTTACCAGTATCGGCAACTTTACAACTATTCCGAGCGAATGTGTTGGTGCTCCAGTAGCTCATGCAACGGGATGACGTTTTATGACGTCACAGCGAAAAGTTAACAGTTCGACAAAATTGCGAAGAGCGCAAGGAATAATCTGCCAAGTCAGACTTTAGCCTCGTTGAGAAAATAGTGGCCAATAAGTTGTAACAATGGTACAACATCACGAGCACAACGTAGTGAAACGCATTGAAACACATCCTTAATGTGTGGTCGTGTTCCATTTTTAGTTTTGAACTGTAAAAAGGTCTACTTTCATTACTCTAAAGTGCTTCTCCACCATTAATTTTGTTTATCTGTACATCAATTATTTTATTCCTTTATTGATGATCAATGCCCCTAGTTTATTAATGTTTTCACCTGGGCGATTGAACTTATGTGTTCGTAGGAATGTCGAAGGTTGCTTTTAATATTGACTGACTGCCGCGAAATGGTTTACAGTCGCTGCTTCGCGCGTTACGCCTCGTTTACTATAGTTAAAACGCATGCTTTCGTATGTCGTCTTCACTGCTGTCTCCTACATATCCAGAGACACCCTTACTTGACAAGATGGCGAGGTGGCCGTGTTCTTAGTGTGGTACCAACATAATAATGGACCAAAGAGATAACGAAAGAGACCGCTCTGGAACAGTCGTCTCTGATGAACACTCGCCGTCGAGAACAACGTACTACTTTCTATTACTTAGGAAGTCTTCCAGCCAGTCACAAATCTGTGAACCTATTCCATAAGCTCGTATCTTCGTTAGCAGTCTGCAGTGTGGCACCGCGTCGAACGCCTTTTTGAAGTCGAGAAAAACACAATCCGCTTGTTGCCCTTCATCCATGGCTTCCACGATGTCATGTGAGAAAAGGGCAAGATGCGTTTCAGATGAACGATGTTTCCTAAACTAGTGCTAATTCAGAGAAAGAGGCTTTTCCATTTGGCCATTTGATCAACGGTTATTCGGTGTAGATCTCTCAGATTGGTTGTTTTGTGTCCCAGCCTCGTCGCCGCTTTTGTCTCGTTTCCGTGGCCGAGTAGAAAGACCGACACAGGAATAAAGGATGCACGCTGGTGCAGGTACGAAGGTGAGCAGCCAGTGGGACAGCAGAAACTAGAAACACTAGAGTAAATTAGAACGAGATATATATTTCTTAGAGACTTAGTAATACTTAACTTTTACATAGCTCAGTACTGCAGAATGCTGATACATAGTTGACCTAGAGGCCTGCCTAGTGCCTATCCGATAGCCAAGTCTTCACTGGTGCCTATCTGATTCCAAAGTGTTAGCTGGTTCCTATCTCAGTCCCAAGTGAACGATGTCGTTCAGTGGTGGCCACGAGCGGAGTTGTAGCAGAGGGCGCTCGTGGCTGACGTCGTAAGAACGCCGCGCCGTGCGTGCATGGCGGCGCGCGGCAAAAGTAGGTGGCGCGCACTTTGGACTTGTGCGACACCACAGTTTGGTGGATCGCTCGTCCAAAACAGCTCGTTTTCAATGTATCCGTAAGTGAAAATGTTTGGATTTGGGTCTTGCGATGTCATTATCATGAACGAACAGAAGATTTACATGATGAGCATGGGAATTGTCGTCCATCAAACGAGTTCCTTAGCGAAATGGTGCTGATATGTTTCCAGTATGTGTCGGAGGATGTCATCCCTGTACCGAATTGCAGTTTGTTTGTCTTCCACGACTACCAGTGGTGTCTGGTGGCCCCACATAATGTGACCCCATCAAGGAACCACCGCTTCCCTGCACCCCCTGTACGATGTGTCTAAACCATTGAGGCTAACCACGATGTTTCTAAATACGTCACCGAAGACTGTAAGATTGAAGGTAGATGCGAGTTCTGTGGTGTCGCACAAGTCCAAAGTGCGCGCCACGTACTTTCGCCGCGCGCCGCCATGCACGCACGGCGCGGCGTTCTTACGACGTCAGCCACGAGCGCCCTCTGCTGCAACTCCGCTCGTGGCCACCACTGAACTGCATCGTCCACTTGGGAATCAGATAGGCACTAGTTAAGAATTGGCTATCGGATAGGCACTAGGAATCATCAGTAGGCAGGCCTCTATCTAAACTATGTATCAACATTCTACTAGCCTACTGCTCTCCAAGTTAAGTACTGTAATTTTTCTTGAAATATATCTCTTATACTAATCTAGCTTAGTGTTTCCAGTTTCTGCTGTCCCACTGGCTGGTCACCTCCGTACCTGCATAAGCGTGCATCCTTTATTCCTGTGTCGGTCTCTTTCTACTCCGCCACCGACATCTACGACAACCGGCGGAAAGGAGACACAAAAGTGGCGACGAGGATGGTACACAAAAAGTTTCATTTGTGAATAGCGCTTAATGCCAATTCTAACGTGTCCACTCAGCATGCCGTTGAGCCCACTTGAACCGCGCTGAATGGTCTCTAGGTGTCAAAGCCGGACCTCGCCATGGAGGTCGTGATTGAAGGTACACATCATGCAGCCTGACACGTACGGTTTGGATCGAAACACGACGTCCTGTGGCTGCACGAAAACCGTGTTTCAGCAAGATGGCGAACCTATCAGGCTTCCTTCGGGCTGCAAGCTATAAGTAACGGTCTTAAGCTATGTGTTGCTCGGAGCATATATCATGACCGTCGTTTAACGATTATCGCAAAACGATTGATCGTTGAACGCTAATGCAGCCACATCTTTGTGGCGAAGGCTGATAAAATCTGTTTTCCGTTAAATAAGCATTAAAGAGTGCTGTTTAAATGCCTTTTGATGGAGCAAATGGAAGACGAGGAAATACTTTGGCAGATGTTTGGGACGAAAAGGGGCAAAATACATCGTATGTTTCAGCTCAGAAATTAAGAAGGACTTTATATGACATTGATCATAACCTATATGCGTGAGGACAACAAAAAGTTCTTCCAATTTTTGTCTTTCTATGGAGGGAGTTTGACTTCGTTCTGTAATTCATCAAAAACGATATATACTAAGAGTCAAATAACGGAAATCTGTATCCAGTAATAGCAGAAGAAAAGCTTGTTATTACTCTGAGATAAGTATTACTGTTATTTACACTATGAAAGTGTATTGTCTTGCATTGTTAAAATTTACACACTCCACCGGTTTGAATCCCTACTCCCCTTCTCCTACATTTATTCTAAGAGTTCGTGTTTGATTTTCGTGGTGGCCACCTAGCTTAACAGGCTTCCCTGGTGATAGATACTGTTAGCAGGTGAAAAGCAATATTAATTCATAACAAAAGACAGTGTGCGAATTATAAAATTAATAGAATAAAGTTTAATGCTGATTATTTAGTTTCGTAGGGAGTACGACTGTACGTAGCATTATTTAAGGCAGGGCTGGGGTACAATGGGCCACGACAGGTGTGCCTGCGTGAGGAGATAAGAATACGTCTGCCGGGTACATCACAGAGCACTGCTCTAAACTCACGTACCTTACTGCACGAAACAATAATTCGAAGTAATCTGCTTCGTTGCAACATATACAACGCCTTTGGTAGCTGCTACAGTGACGGATGATTCGCCACTTCTTCTACAAGTGTTACGTCGTCTGCGTTAGAAAACGATGGAGCCATCGTGCACGTCGTCCTTCACTCGGCAGAAATCGCAGCGACTGACGACTACAATCAGCCTTCTACCGTACGACTATTCGCGGCGTACGACTGCGTCGGCAGCCGCTCTGAACAACACAGCGTCATTAGAAACGCAGAGCAGTATCGTTGAACGATAATCGCTACAGTCGCGCCGAGGAAAACGAACCTTTAAGCTGCTGTGATGTCATTTGGGCGGCCAGGTGATGCAAGTCATCGACAGTTCGTACATCTCTGGACCTCCTGCACGAACTAACAGTATTACCTTTCGTTCACTGTGCGACGTCTTAAATTTCCCTTGATGAGACTTCCTCCTGACACAAAGTAACAATGGGGATACGAACAAACCTCAGAACTGACCTTCTACAGCCGCGTGGGAGATGCCAAGCGCACTTGAGGCGCTATGTTACGATGCGCGGGGCCACTCCCGTCGGGATGTTCGAAATCGAATCCCCCCTCGGACTTGGATGTTTGTGCCGTCTTTAGTGTAGGCTAGTTGATAAGTAGTTTGTAATTTTAGGGACTGTTGACCTCGCAGTTAAGTCCCTTAAGATTAACACACATTTGAACATTTTGACCTTCTACACATAGAAGAACTACAGGCATCACAAGCCAGTATTTTGACTGGAGCTGATCTGACATCTTACCCCCTCCTCTGCACGTGCACTGCTCACGTCTGCTGGTTGAGTGGTGGTTTCGTGTGGCATTTCTGGCCGTTTGGATCGTGTTCGGCCTGCAACTTGCGCGTCGTTGATGATGGGATGATGATGAACACAACACAACACCCTGTACCAGACTGGAAAAAAATCTCCATACCGACCGATAATCGAACCAGGGCCCCCTGCGAGGCAATCTACCACGCTGTCCAGTGGACTACGGAGGCGGACTGATGGTTGCGTCACGTCTATGTACACTATACGGAACTGCCTTCTTGATATATATATATATATATATGTACTACCATGCGCAAAAAAATCCGAACGACCTGAATTGCGTTTCGCCTGATGTGCATGCTACCCAACTAACGTACGTGTCTTGCGGGTGCTCTGCACGCTCCGCGGTATAGTCGTTCGACTATTAAAAATGGAACCACTACAGAAAACCGCTCTTTATGGCAATCACTCCAGTTGTAAATTAACACCACGAGTTTGCAAATAAAAGGACACACGTTATTAAGTTCTTAACGTTTATTAAATCCATTTTATTACAATGAAATATCTTAAGTATTATCACACTTATTACAGTCTCATATAACAAACTCCGTCACATAAAACATTAATTAATCCTTAAACAACATTTAATATTGTTACAAACAACAGATTTTACTATAGTATCGGAAATCCTAAAGTCCTGTAGAAATTCGAAGTACTTTTGTTCTCTAAATATTTTTCTCGCAATTGCGAAACGTCGTTCCACTGGCGAGCGGATTTTTATTAACCGATTGTAGAACTAACCAGATAATAAAAACTCAATTAACAGCAGCAAACGCACTATTGAAACTTCAATATTAACTGCGTATCACCAACATTTTCTCCGTATTCATACCTGTACAAATATTGTACACAATTTGGAACTTGAATTGATATGACAAACTACCTTGTTCTGGAATGAAACCAACCACCTGTAGCCGTAGCTAACTAAGCAATGCATTCATGTCTTATAGGTACTTGATTATGCCTAAGATTGTCACAGCTGACGAGGCATAAAGATGTGTGAAATATTGGAGATTTCCTCACAAAAATCAAAACGCTCAAATCAAATCATATAAAATGCCAATTCTAAAATATTTTTATTTATTTATTTCTTACTGAACCAGGAATAATCACCGTTATGTCCCTAATCACAAGTGCCCAGACTCAGTTCTGTGTGCGACTTACATACGAGGCTGCTCCTGTCGGAGGTTCGAGTCCTTCCTCGGTCAGGGGTGTGTGTGTTGTCCTTAGATTAGTTTAAATAGTTCTAAGCCTAGGGACTGATGACCACAGTAGTTTGGTCCCATAGATTTACAAACATTTGATTTTGAGTTACATACCCGGTATCTAAATGGAAGATAACTAAGTGAAGTCAGATGTTAGTAGTCTAATTATTTCACCAGCAGCGGGACGTTTGAATCTGTAATCAGGATATAATTACGTTATGCGTCACCGGGAATCGAACCCCGAACCTACCGGTGTCCTTTCTAAGAACGAATGGACGTTAAATCTCAAATGTTAACTCAACAGGAATGACGATTCGTGCGTCTCTGACTAGTAACTATAGCACATATCGTTGTTATAATAATAATAATAATAATAATAATTTCGTGTGGCTCAGAGTCCTGGTGTATGTCATCCAACTGTGCGCCACTTCAGAGACTTGCATGTCCCTAACCTGCCCCAATTATCCAACCGGGAAAGGCGACTCTTACAGTTCAACGTGGAATCCAAACCACGTGTAGTTTATGACACACATTGTTGAGACGTGAATGCTGGGTTAAAACGCAGATTGAAAAAATCGGTGATCTGACTAGGTTTCGAACCCGCGACCTTTTAGTTACCATTCAAGCGCTTTACCCCAAGACCACCGCAACACCTTAGCTTGCGTAGATAGGGCACGAAGAGACATTCAAAATAATTTTTTGTTAGTAGTCCAGTGTGCTCTATCTAGGGCGTCAAAGGAAATTATGAATATTTTGTGCTGGACCTGGATTCGAATCCATATACGTGCCTTTCGTGGAGACCTAGAGGAGTCGGCAGTCTTGGAGAAAGCAACGAAATGATTCAGCTATATAATTCCGAGAGGGTCGATATACACCTATAGGGTGCAATCGAACGCACACTACAACCGATCCACCAGACTACTACGTCAATGTAACGGAAACTGCACTTAGCATATCGATTAGACGCAGTTAAGACAATTTGGTGTCTCAATGAAATGATTAACTATAAGCAAGCATCTGACACAGAAATTATAATAGTCTCATGTTAAGACTTTTTACTCATGTTTGGAAGTAGTTGTCCAACCGTCAAGAAAATGTATTTCTCGACAAATTGAGTTCAACATGGTTCGGTGACAGCTTTAACTCGAAAGGAATTGGTTTCTACACGCACGGAATCGGTAAACCACCTGAGCATTGTAAGTCACTTTCAGAGTATATGAGAGAATGCCGTCCTGGAAACAGCTAAACACCTTTGACTGAGTAGTTTTGTTACAAATTCCCTATTGATTTTCAATCTGGATACCTGTAGCTCTGTCAGAGAAGAGCTAAAAATATTTGCTCTCACCACGATTGGCGTCGAAAGTTGACAGCACGTTCGTTTCGCAGCCGACTACGTTACCCGAAGGCTAGCGAGAACTTCGGGTGTTTGGTTTCTCCTTACTGGCTGACAAGGTAGGAGACCAGATCAAGCGTAACTTTAAAAGAAGAGATTGGTTGCAATTTTCGTATGGAACGAATTTCCTGGACCCACAAATATGAATTAATAACTTTGTCACACCTTAAGTGAATATCACTCAGATTATTGAATGGAAATGACATGAAAAATCAAGTGAATTTATCAGCTTAATTCTGTGCTTACCAGGAAATAACTCCCAACTCACAGAGTTGCCAAGCGTACTCTGCTATGTTGCCAATTCTCCATTAGACTAGCGACAGGCAGAATACGTTCCTCGCGCTGCCTTAGCGCTGACGGAGATAGCGGCTTCGAAGGCGCGGCGCGCAGCCTGCCACTGTGTTGACTGAGAAGAGATATACCCCAGCGTAGAAGAATAAGTCTTCATCGATTTCTTTAACTATAGCATCACGAGACATTATTAACATTTTCTGCACAATACTTTTTAATGTTACATACCTGAATACTATTTTCCTTATGAATTTTTTCGTTGGCACCACCTCTAACACATAACTGCAGAAATGTAAAGATAGAATTACCCTGATTACAAAATGCAAACTTCACAAACATATTTCATAAGTTTCGAGCACATAGTTTCCATACAGACGAACCGTGCAAATAAATCTTTTCCAGGGATTGAAAAATAGATCATCCGCGAAAAAATTAAGCATCTGAACAATTTCAATGATAATTCGATTCAAGGTTATAAGTGACAGGAGAAGCTTTTGTGATAAAAATATGAGACAAGAAAAAAAAGTCGCGAAAGTATTGTTTAGAATATGTAATTCATTCTATAAAATCGAAAGGGACCATAAGTACGGTCTACTCGTAAATATTACAGTGTAACTGCTGGTGATGCTGTTTAAATAAAAGTGAAAAGCATCCGATGAATGAACTCTCCAGTTTCCAGTCTCCCAGAAACAGAGAGGTGCGAAAGAAACAGGAAGAGTTTGCCCTAAGAGTGCGTGAGATGGGATTACTGTATAGTATCTCGCAGTTGGTATAGTTTGTTCGTAGTTCTAGTCTGACGCCCACCGCGAACAATAATTATCGGTAATTGTTACAATACGCTGAAATGTTGGAAATATGTCACTTTAGTTGGCTAACTCACTGGAAAGCGATCATTTTCATTTTGTTTTAGAGTGAGAAGTGATATTAACGCTTTAAAATAGGTCCTGTATTTATCAAATGGTCATCCGATGCAGTTGTTTATCGGCATTTACTTGAATGTCACGCAGAGAGCGACGTTTAGCTCTGTAACAACTGCTGACTTCTTAAAATATCACAATAATATGGCCTTGCAGAGGTGGACTGTTTTTGAAATTGCCTTGGAAAGTCTTTCCCTCCAGAGGACTGCACCAGTTCACGCGAAAACAAGAAGGAAAATTAACGTTTAACGTCCCGTCGACAGAGTGGTCATTAGAAACGGAAGTTCATCAGAGGGGACTTCTTTTCCCTAGCTTTTACAGCAGTCTACCTACTACAAGGTCCGATTACTATAGTTAAAGGGTTAATTACTCATTTGGCATTTAATATCTGTGTAGGAGCGATTTTACAATCATAGGTCTTACGGAAGAAATGATTGATGTTTCATTTCTAAATATTTTGTTAATTTCACCATCCTTACTTCTTCTAATTTTGTTGCCTTACCAACATTCGAAATTTTCATGTTAACTAGGTAAACCTGGCTACGCTTTACTGTAGCTCATCTGGTATGAAATGAATGGGACAGTAAGCAAAAGTATTCTTGCTAACATAGACGTACCGAGAAAATACATCAGTCTAATGAGAACATAATATTTTGTTCCCCTTTTCCTACTTACACATTGAAATGGGTTACCAAATCTGGAATGTGGCATATATAGTAGGCTATTATGCTATGTTTAAAATTGGGTTCGAATTGTTTTCAATCTGGATGATTGTAATGTTCAAATAGAATTTTCCGTCGTTGTTCTTACAAAACATTTGTTATAATTTTGAAATTATAGCATGAATATAATTAAATTTCAAGTTTAGGTCACGTGATCAAAAACGCTGTGTTATTGGCTTAAGCTCTGGTGATTTCAAATAACACGAGGAAGAAGAGGCCATATGCGTGTTAGAGCAGTGTTAGCGAAGGTTACTAAATTTTTCCTGACCTTTTCTGTGTACAATTAAGTTACTTGTGATGGAAAACGCATTTATAACTTTTTTGTAAGAAGGGAGAAAATTATGTGAAGTCTGATAGTGAAAACACCTTCCGAAAGTTGATGCGCTTAAGGGATCTTAGTTTCTCGACAACAATCCAGATTTTTACGTACCGTAAGTAAGAAAGGTGAAAGTTGCATTTAAAGTAAAATATACGTCTATTTGTTTATGTCAACAGACTGACTCTAGTCCAAAGATACAAACTATTACACACCATAAACGTGAGTAAATATGGATTGCTTCTTAGATTAAGTCTTCGTTTTCTAGCAAATGCATTTCACATTTAAATTAACTCTGTTATAAAAGACAGTGCAAAAATTACACGGTAAGTGCGCTACTACGTAGTTATATTTCCGATTCCGATTAATTCATGTGTATACGCAATTTAATCTTGCGCGCTAGCCACTTTCCACAAATTACTATGCATTTTTCTCGTGCTGTTTGGTTACAAATAAATTTGTCAAGTTAAATCGGAACTTGTTAGGCTAAAGAAGAATGAAATTGAAAGGATAAATATCTTGGCTTACGTGCCAAAATTAAAATATTCCAAGAAAAAATGTCGAAGTTTCGAATAGACTTAATCAGTTCCACATAAGCTTGGTAGCGATGCGGTTCCAGTATCGTTCACAAATTTTGCATTCCGTGTTCAAATCCAGTTGGTTTCAGTATATGAGCTAAAAAGGCGTTTTTGAGGCAAATTGTTGATGTCTTTATCATATACCGAAACACTGCCTCACCGAAGTAAATATTGAAAAGACAACCATAATGAAATTTGTACTTTCACCAACTACGTTTGTAAACGACTTAAAATACAAATATATCGTGAACACCTGTTTCACAAATGTAAACATCAGTTCACTGATGTGTACACAATAATACTATACAACTGCCGGCCGCGGTGGCCGAGGGGATTGAGGCGCTTCAGTCACGGTCTGCACGGCCACTACGGTCGGGGGTTCGAATCCCCCTTCGGGCATGGATATTTGTACCGTCCTTAGTTGTAGCTAGTTCATAAGTAGTTTATAAGTTTAGGGACTGATGACTCCGTAGTTAAGTCCCATAAGCTCTACAAACATTTGAATTTTGAAACTGCTTAAACTAACGTAATGTAAGGACAACACCATACACACACACACACACACACACACACATACACATGCCCGAGGGGCGACGCTATTTCCGACGAGGAGCAACCGCGCGCTCCGCAGCAAGGCACCTTAGAGCGCTCGGCCATTCCACCGCAGCTCATGTTATGAGCGAGATGACATGATCACACATTTAAGATGATTACCAGAGAACAGTCAAATACCCTGTTGCCCTTGAGAAAAGCATTTCCTTTCTGCATTCTGTCTACCATTCCCCATTCTCTCTCTCTCTCTCTCTCTCTCTCTCTCTCTCTCTCTCTCTCTCTCTCTCTCACGATCTGCCTCTGTCTCTTCGTCCCCTTCTACGTCCTCCAGCTCCTCCTCTTCCCTCTGTCTATCTCGCAATCCTGTCCGTCCTATACTTCCTTTCATCCTGTCTTCCCTCTCTTCTTCCTTTCTCTCTCTCACCGTTTCCTCTTCCTTTCTGCCTCTTTTTACCTCGTCATAGATTCTGGGAATTAAGAAAATAAAAACTTAAGGACTTCATAGGATTATGTGATAAGAAGGTGACGAGGAAACTTCTCTTACAGATAAAGAAAGCGAAATAACGAATGCAAGAAGCAATGTTATTTACAGACTTTATTACTAAGATGTTTTGATTTCCACTGCTGACCAGATCGTAAAACTAGATGTTGTGACATTGTAGTTTAGCGTTGTACGAGTGTTACTGCAAATAAACCATTTAACCGAAACGTCTACATAATGTGATTTCACGAAACCTTACTACTTTTATGTGTCATTTCTACAATAAAACCGGATCGGTACACGGGCCAGAAGTTGGTATTATTTTAAAAATTCGATTCAATAATCATTATTGGAGATTTCAGTGCTCAATAGAAAGGCAACATCACTCTTAACGGCAACGTGTAGAAATGACTTTTAATTTCGTATCATGTAAGTTTCTGTTGCCTCCAAGTATAATTAGTATTAAATTCGGTATTTCACTTTTCGTTTTCGCCTATTTGAATTTTCACTGCTCAGTGATACAATGGCGAAAGTGTATAGTTTCCATGTCTGTTTGTCCTTCTGTTTTTCAAGTGATTTCCTGAAATTATTCTAGGCAAATAGCAACATGGTTCCTTTTCAAAAGCATAGCCAATTTCCTTCCGCATTCTTAACGAAACAATCCCAGCTTGGGCTCCATTTCAAATAACCACGACGTCGACAGGATATTAAATCCTAATCCTCCTTTTCTGGTTTCGTAAATTTTACGTGATTCTCAACAAAGTCGATGAACAGGTGAATTGTACTCCAAGTTAATATGAACAGGGTCTGCTCTAAAAGCGTTACTTAGAGGTTTTAATGGGCTTTAAGATGAAATTATAGTAGGCTTTGACCACTGAGTTATATTCGACTGCAAGTTAGTAAATATGGGGATCTAGTGGACCCAAACGCTCGAGTTTGCGTCTACCAGCTGGCCTTTCAACACTTTTAAAAATGACACCTCTCTTATAATTTTATCCTTACTGGTACCAATGCCTACATCTAAATAAACAGAACATTAATAAATAAAATGCCTTCTTCACTTAATAAAAAAAAGTAAACAGTTCTTTCTTTGATGCCTTCATTGGCATCGACGTCATAAGCCTTCTTAATTTTCATGCTGGTTTTGGTTTTTCTTAAAGTTCGTGTAATAATTTAAGATGAAATACTTTATTACAGAAAGGTTGAAATTAACACAAAATAATTTTTCTTTTCTTCGAAGTAATGTAAATCTTCAAGAAAAATAATCGAGAAAATAAGACACTTCCATTTAATATAAACAAAGCTTTGTCTCTAATGACAACATAATTTAGTATCGTGTCCAGTTTCCATTCTCCTCTACAACTGCACTTAGCCGCCGGGGAACAGAGGTAACTAGTTTTCTTACAAACCACTATTCTGCGATAGCTCTTCCCATGCATCCTGAACTGCTTCAGATAGCGCTGCCTTCGTTGCTGGCGTCGGTCTTCGGCTGCTAATAATCTTCTCCATCTCTGCCCACATGCCCACACGTGCTGTATGGGATTGAGGTCAGCATCTTTGGGAGGCCAGTCCTACACATCAACGTCTCCGTTCACTCGAAACCACTGTTTCACACAATTTGCAGTGTGTACCGGGGAACGGTCATGTTGGAATATTATTCTGCCTTCCGGAAACGTCTCACGAACAGAAGGAAGCATTATGTTATCCAGTATTTCACAGTAGTAACTACTGGTAGGCGGACGGTCCAGTTCCCATAGAATGCCGCAACCATTTGCCGACATCCATTCCCAAACTGTGACAGCAGATCGGCCACACCTTTGCCTCTGATGGACATATTTTGTGTCGAATCTCGGTCCAGTTGGACGAAACACATGGACATAACCCTTTGGTGTTGTGGAAAATACCTTCCCTGCTCCCAGAATGAAATTGGTTTGCTTACGTATGCCAGATGCCAGTACGAAGTTTAATCTGGCAGTCTTATGTTGTTCTGTCAGCATTTCCTTTATCGCCGATTTTTGTCCATATCTTCCTTCCTCGTTGAGACTACGGTGGATGGTCTATCTACTTACAGGTAGTTGTAGAAGTTCCTAATTTCGGTGCTGTAGCGGAATGTGTCTTCATCACTGCAGCGGAGTATATCATTGTCTTGCTCTTTTGTCATAGTGCGTGGACGTCCGTGGCGACGATGACTGTTAACATGGCCTTCATCTGCCATCCTCTTCACCCACAGGTGTATCGTGGATTTGCTGTATCCTAGAGCACGGGAAATGGCACTGATACTGTATCCCTCTTCATAAAGTGCAAGAATACAACATTTATCAAAGCTCTTGAGTTGTGTCATTTCGCAAGTAAGCACCTATCGACAAGGCAAGAGGAAGCAAGTGCCATACGATGTGGAAACACGTTCTTTGCCTCAGAAGTCAAATTCATTCCCAACTACTTGCTCTGAAAAAGCTTTCATAAACAAGTTCCTAGTATTATTAAGAATATCGTGGAAATGAATTTTGTCTCTAAATTTCATACGTAGTAATACTGACAGTGTTTCTGAGATTAAAAGTAAAATTTAGATTGTCTTGGCTATCGTATCTTCTTAAGAAAGTGTGTTACCTCACGTATGACATTATACCAGTCAGTAAGGCGAGTGTATTCGAATGGAAGCTTTCCGTTGTGAGTAAGACGGTAAGTTGGTAATCTGTCATAAACCGACTCCAATCCCGTCATGCCTACTAATTTTAATTCGTTGTAAACAAAGTATTCTTTTTTAAGAGTCAACGTAAATGTAGCGTTCCAAGTATTCATAACACATTATATATTTTTGCATACGCCTTCCGATATTCGGTCGAGGAAGGCAAGGAAAAAAATACACCTCAGTTTGAGCATTAGCTTTGCCTTCGGTTGATAATCGTTTTGCATTTTTATCTGTACCACACTTTATGGTCTTTATTTCAGCTGATGATTTCCATAGCTACAGAAACACAACATATGATACTTCTTACGGCAAAATACTTATGCTATCAGACGAAAAGATTAATCTGGCCCAGACTTCATCCTACCCTGACAACGAGCTTTTCTTATTAAGGAAATTTGAGAAGAATGATATGTGTGGCCCGGTAGTCTCGGGGTAAAGCGTTTGACTAGAAACCGAAGGGTCCCGAGTTCGATACCCGGTCGGGCCTCGGATTCCATTTAAGTCTGCGTTTTATTCCGGACTTCACCTCTTAACGATGTGAGGAGTCGCCAGAAACGACACGTGGTTCGGATTCCACGTTAAGCTGTAGGTCCCATTTCCCCGGTTGGATAACTGGGTTAGGCTAGGGACACGCAAGTCGCCGAAGTGGAGTGCAGTCGAAAGACTTGCACCAGGCCAATGAGCTACACGAAATTTTAGCACGTTTTAAGAGGAAATGAAATTCCTTCGCGAAATTTCTTAACAGCGTGAACTAGTCGTATGTGAATCAATTACCGGGTTTATTTCTCTGGTTAGAAAGTAAATCTACCAGGAGGTAAGGACGAGAGAAAGGTCTCGTACTGGAAGGTCAGGCAATTTTATTTCAGTGAGTACAAAAATAAAGCAAAACAAACAATGAAGTTGCAGTTTAGGTCAAGCATATACAGAAATGTAAGCCGCAGTACAAGTAAATTCTCGAATCCTTATGCATTGCATACACGCGCAATAAGTGTTGTAGTGTTGTTATGGAGCCAAATAATCAAATGCCTTACTTCCCGGTAAGAAAGAGCAGAGGTTAACAGTCTTCACTACATCATACTGCTTCAGCTGACGGGACTAACAAGGAGAGGGTCTGACATGTGCATATTTTTAACTGGCTACTTCACCGCTGGTAACACCAAGTGAAGAACGTCAAGTTGCACCGTAGTTAACAATCCGTATTAAACCGAATTATTTCGCTATCAACTTTGACAGAGCCGATTTATCGTTGCCAGTAACAGGTAGAATACATGGCAATCAGTAACTCTGTCGCTAGAAAGCTTTTCTTATATAACAAAACTTTATTTTATTTTATAAACCACTTGTCCTTTAAGGTCACGTGTCTCGTATTGAATTTAACTTGAGACGTTAAAAATTTTGGTGCTGGACAAGGATACTAATTCGGATCTCCTCTTTTTCTCACTCGACCCTCTCGTAATCATATAGTTGAATCATTTCGTTGCTTTCTCCAAGACTGCCGACTCCTCTAGGTCTCCACGAAAGGCACGTATATGGATTCGAATCCAGGTCCAGCACAAAATATTCATAATTTCCTTTGACGCCCTAGATAGAGCACACTGGACTACTAACAAAAAATTATTTTGAATGTCTCTTCGTGCCCTATCTACGCAAGCTAAGGTGTTGCGGTGGTCTTGGGGTAAAGCGCTTGAATGGTAACTAAAAGGGCGCGGGTTCGAAACCTAGTCAGATCGCCGATTTTTTCAATCTGCGTTTTAACCCAGCATTCACGTCTCAACAATGTGTGTCATAAACTACACGTGGTTTGGATTCCACGTTGAACTGTAAGAGTCGCCTTTCCCGGTTGGATAATTGGGGCAGGTTAGGGACATGCAAGTCTCTGAAGTGGCGCACAGTTGGATGACATACACCAGGACTCTGAGCCACACGAAATTATTATTATTATTATTATTATTATTATAACAACGATATGTGCTATAGTTACTAGTCAGAGACGCACGAATCGTCATTCCTGTTGAGTTAACATTTGAGATTTAACGTCCATTCGTTCTTAGAAAGGACACCGGTAGGTTCGGGGTTCGATTCCCGGTGACGCATAACGTAATTATATCCTGATTACAGATTCAAACGTCCCGCTGCTGGTGAAATAATTAGACTACTAACATCTGACTTCACTTAGTTATCTTCCATTTAGATACCGGGTATGTAACTCAAAATCAAATGTTTGTAAATCTATGGGACCAAACTACTGTGGTCATCAGTCCCTAGGCTTAGAACTATTTAAACTAATCTAAGGACAACACACACACCCCTGACCGAGGAAGGACTCGAACCTCCGACAGGAGCAGCCTCGTATGTAAGTCGCACACAGAACTGAGTCTGGGCACTTGTGATTAGGGACATAACGGTGATTATTCCTGGTTCAGTAAGAAATAAATAAATAAAAATATTTTAGAATTGGCATTTTATATGATTTGATTTAAGCGTTTTGATTTTTGTGAGGAAATCTCCAATATTTCACACATCTTTATGCTTCGTCAGCTGTGACAATCTTAGGCATAAGACATGAATGCATTGCTTAGTTAGCTACGGCTACAGGTGGTTGGTTTGATTCCAGAACAAGGTAGTTTGTCATATCAATTCAAGTTCCAAATTGTGTACAATATTTGTACAGGTATGAATACGGAGAAAATGTTGGTGATACGCAGTTAATATTGAAGTTTCAATAGTGCGTTTGCTGCTGTTAATTGAGTTTTTATTATCTGGTTAGTTCTACAATCGGTTAATAAAAATCCGCTCGCCAGTGGAACGACGTTTCGCAATTGCGAGAAAAATATTTAGAGAACAAAAGTACTTCGAATTTCTACAGGACTTTAGGATTTCCGATACTATAGTAAAATCTGTTGTTTGTAACAATATTAAATGTTGTTTAAGGATTAATTAATGTTTTATGTGACGGAGTTTGTTATATGAGACTGTAATAAGTGTGATAATACTTAAGATATTTCATTGTAATAAAATGGATTTAATAAACGTTAAGAACTTAATAACGTGTGTCCTTTTATTTGCAAACTCGTGGTGTTAATTTACAACTGGAGTGATTGCCATAAAGAGCGGTTTTCTGTAGTGATTCCATTTTTAATAGTCGAACGACTATACCGCGGAGCGTGCAGAGCACCCGCAAGACACGTACGTTAGTTGGGTAGCATGCACATCAGGCGAAACGCAATTCAGGTCGTTCGGATATTTTTGCGCATGGTAGTACAATGTCTGACAATAATGTTCGGTGAATAGACATTTAACATTAAGGTAGGTGAACTATGAACTGCAGTTACCTTACTGTCCTTCGAAATAATCACATCCCGTGAGTATACACCGCTGAGCTCTGCGACTAATGTCCTGGAAAATTTCTACGAAGTCTTCCTTTGTGACGATCTTCAAAAGCCTCGTCACGTTTCGGAGGATGTCGAGAATACCGTCAGAACTGTTTCCTTTCAAACTGAGTTTGAGCCGAGGGATTAGGAAGAAAATTGAAAGAATGGGCCCGCCAAATATGGTCGATGTTCAAGTTGCACATCAACACCCCCCCCCCACGCCTTTTTTTTTATTTTCAAGAAAGTGTTTGCAATATTGGCTGTGTTTGGGCGACCGTTGTTGTGAATAAAAATCCAGGAACCTGCGTCTGCGTCTTGAGTACTGGGGTCTTACTCCGCGTAGAAATTCCATGAAACGGGTCAAAATTTCAACGTACCTGGCAGCGTTCAATGTCATTCCCTTTGATATAAGTTCCTAGTGGACTACCTGAAACGGTGATGAGCATCATTCTGAACCGTGTTTTTCCGGCTCTGACATTTCTCTAACGAGATGGTGTAGGAGAACGCCATGCTTTGCCGTTTTGTTTCAGGTTCGTGCAGAGACTCCAGGTTTCATCCTGAGTGACAATACGGTTCAACGAACAAGCTTTCTCATCCACCATTTAGGGAGAAGACTCTAAACGTGCCAGCTGCTGATCGTCAGTAAAATGATGTGGCACAATACGACATCACGTGTTTCTCTTCGCTAACTTCTGGTGACGCTCTGTGGCACGCACTCACGTTTAATCAGCCGTTCATTGGCTGTCATACGCGCAGTTAATCGGCGATCGTTCGTGATGTGTTTGCTCACTATCTGAGTGTTTCCGTCGCTGACGGCGGTCGTCCGCTACATGGATGGTCAGAAACACTTTCCAGGCTTTCTCGAAAACGGGCGAACCACTCGCACACACACTTCATATGCAGTGCTTGATCGGCATAAACACGTACCAGCATCGCATGCTTTTTCTTAGGTCCTTTGCCAAGCTTAAAACGGAAGTTTTAACTGATCCTTTTTCCTCATACCATGTCCTGGTGTCTGTTCCTGACCGAAGCACAAAACAAATTCTCCGTTCAACTGATCTACATCTACATAAATTCTCCGCAATCCACTGTACGGTGCGTGGCGAAGGTACATTGTACCACTACTTGGCACTACCTTCCGCCAGAGCTGGAGTAGCCAGGAGCTGGCGTCTCTACCAGCTCCAACGCCAATGCTTAAATCGATGTTTCCCCTCGCCCCTCCCTGCCGCGGGAGCGCCTGTATGCTGCCTCCAGGAAGTTCAGAAGAGAATTTGAACCTCAACCGCGCATGCGCATTGCAACGCTGTGGCCACTACCACCTATATTAAGCGGCCGCTCTATGACTCGTACACATGTTGTCTCCGTGAAGTAAAACGTTTCTCGTCCGATAAAAGTACTTTGAATGGGCATATAAATTTATCTGACAAAAATCGGCAAAAGGCAATGATTTTATTTCTTCACCCTAAACTTTAATTCCTTCTCCAAATTTCTCCTTGCTTTCCTTTATAGCTTGCTCAGTGTACAAATTGAATAACATTTGAGAAAGGCTACAACCCTGTCTTACCCCCATCCCAACCTCTGTATCCCTTTCATGCCCTTCAACTCTGACAACCGCTGACTGGTTTTTGTAAAAGTTGTAAATAACCTTCCGTTATCTATATTTTAATCCTGCTGATTTCAGAATTTGAAAGGATTTATTCCAATCAAAACATTGTTAAAAGCTTTCTCCAAACCTACAAAAGCTAGAAATGTGGGTTTGCCTTTCCTTAACGTATCTCCTAGGATAAGAGATAAAGTGAGTATTGCCTCCCTTGTTCCTACATTTCTCCTGAATCCAAACTGATCTTCCCCGAGGTCAGCTTCTACCAGATTATCCATCCTTCTGTAAATAATTCGTGTTAAAATTTTGCCACAGTGACAGATTAAACTGATGACGTTTTAGTCAAAATATCCACAGGTGTACTGCCGGTCTATAGTGTCCAATGGGCACAATATTTCGGCGATCATACATGTCGCCGTCAGC
The DNA here is from genome assembly GCA_026315105.1 of Locusta migratoria. Taxonomy (NCBI): domain Eukaryota; kingdom Metazoa; phylum Arthropoda; class Insecta; order Orthoptera; family Acrididae; genus Locusta; species Locusta migratoria. The sequence continues at coordinate 662,708,664 of CM048746.1, forward strand.
AGGTGAACTGACGGACTGAGCTTCTGGAAACGCGCAGGCACGGAGATCCGCACGCTTCGGCTGCTCGAAGGGAACTGGGTTCTAGCCCGGTAGCGGGCCATTTAAATACCCTCGGCCCGCGGAGCGACCCCTCCGCGGTCCGCGCCCCGCGCCGCGGCCGCGCAATGGAACCGATTGCGACGGCGTCTGAGATGACGTCGATGTGAGGGCTCTGTCCGCCGTGGTCGTCACTGCGTTACGTTTGCTAGATTTACTCTTAACCCAATCGCTGGTACGCAAGCTTTGCTCAGATTATAGCCACAGTCACGGTTTATGAGGTCGCCACTTGTGCGAATTTCAATGGCCTCTCTAACGACGTAGTCCCAGTATCTCGACGTCTGTACCAGAATCGTAGTGCGTTCATACTCCATCGCGTGATTCTCCGACAAACAATGTTCAGCGATCGCCGACTTGTTCGGATACATCAATCGTGTGTGCCTCTGGTGTTCAACGCATCTATCCTCGACGGTACACACCTGATGATGGCGACATATATGATCGCCGAAATATTGTGCTCGTTGGACACCATAGACCGGCAGCACACCCGTGGATATTTTATCAAATACGCCGGGAGAAACTGAAGAATCTGATGAATTTTTATTTTTTTTTCCTTTTTTGAGCTATTTTCTGGGGGTTCATTGAACGAATGAATACAAAGGACGCGCCGCTACTGCTGTTGAGCATAACCTGCTGAAGGGAGAGTCAATTAGAGCAGAGGTCAGGTAATAGCAGTTACTGTGTGCCCTTTGTCCGGTGTGTAGTCTCCACCTGGGTCGGAGGCCTCTGCCTGTTTGAGAGGCACCGCTGTGAACACCGTGTCTCAGTAATCAAGTTCAGGTGAGGTTCAGGTTTCCGGGTGCATTCCGCAAACACTGTGTACCCCCCTCCCCATGCCCCCTCGCTGATACCGCGTGTCGGGAGACGGCTAATGATTGTGTCAATTAGGACCGCAGGCGAAAGGTCGTTGCCGCGGGGCAGACAGGCCCTCTGGTCGTTAATTGCGTCGCTGACACAACGTCCTGTCGCCCCCCCCCCCCCAGTCTCCTTGACGGCTCCAGAAGGGAGCGAAGCCATCTTGTCTGCCCGCTAGACAAAGGCAGCGTCAGGACGTCTGGATTCACTTCAGCACATCTCATAAACACAGTGGCGCAGTGGCTGACTAAAGGGGGGGGGGGGGGGGGGTAGGGGTCGGACCGCCCCAGGCCTCCGGTCTTGGGAGGCCTCGAAATAGTCATTCGCGAACGGGTGCGCGGCAGAGCCGCGAACTAGTTCGTTCTTTTGTTCGTCCGCTCCCAGTGACGGCTGAACGGCGTGGTCTGCGCATGCAGGTGGAGGGAGAAGTTCCCCCACCTAGCTGCTTCATGCGCTTGCTGCTAACGATATCACGCAAACCAAAAGAAACAGTTTGTGGATAATTTCTCGCGTTTAAGTTTAGAGTTATCTCTATATCTTGACATTATGGAATTTATTAGTCAGATATTCCAGTGTGCAGAATACTTCAAACAGATATTCTGTAGCACTGAACTATGTAATCTATAAGGCAGACGCTCACTTCGAAATGGCTCTCATCAACAGAAGGCAAACACGTGATTTTTAATTCTGCTACGCGCCCTCTCGCTATTGCCCGTCGCTCTTCGGAAAAGAATCCAACGAACTAAGGAGCGAGATACTTTTGGCATAATAGTTCGCAACCGGTAACGCTTGTTTTCGGTCGAGAGCGATCGCGCTTTTAGTTCGCGACCGATCGCGCATTTAGTTCGCGACCGACCGCGCTTTTAGTTTGTGACCGATCGCGCACATTTAGTTCGCGACCGGTAGCTCTCCTTTTAGTTCGCAGCTCGGCCGCGAAGTAGATCGCTCTTTTTAGTTCGTCCGCTCTTTTTGGCTTCTGCTACACAAAAAATTATCATAATCCCTGAGTGAGAACGTATTTATTCCATTGAGGGTAATATTTATACACTGCTGAATACCTTAGAAAAGAAAATTTGTGGCAGTGAACTATGAAACTACCTCTGAGCTGCATTTCAGCTCGAAATGACTGTAACTGGCAGAAGGGAATCATGCGATTCAGTCTTCGGAAAAGGAGCGGACGAACTAAGAGGCGAGGGATCTGCGAACTAGTTCGCGTGGTTCGCCTGTGGGAGCGCTCTTCCGAACTTGTTCGTTCGCGAACTACTCAAGACTACGTCGAAAGAATTTTTATTTATTTTTTTAACCCGCTAGGCATCTCCAAATCTCGAAAGTAATTCCTTTTTAGACTGGCCCGTGTCTCTTGTCCTGTGGGGGCCTCCAAATCTCAAGAATTACCGTTTTATCTCTATATAAAAGCGAGTGGAAACTCATTCATACACTCACTCACTCACTCACTAACACGAAATCTCGAGAACTACTTCACCTATAAAGCTGAAATTTGAGAAGAATGTAATTTATACATAGTAGACGTCTGCTAAGAAACGAATTTGCGATAGGACTGATAGTTCAGGAGATATGACGTCATAAACAATAAAAACTTCCCTGTCTTGCGGCACGTGATACTCTGACATTATCAGTCCACTATTTGAGAAGGAGAGCACTTACCGACTAGCAACAAACTTTAAACATAATTTCAAACCTTTGGGAAAATTTTTCTCGCTGACAACCATACCAAAATGATGAAAGGAAAAAACTTTCTTGCTTATTAATTTCCTGATGTTCGCAGAGTAAATCTACGGAATTCGGTACAACTTTGAAATTTATAATTTCTACATTACATATTCTACCTGCAAGAAATTTTAGAAATAGTGTACACAGGTATAATTCAATGTACGTTCTAAATTATATGACAGTACGATGTGTAGTTCATGAGAGCCCATAAACAGTCACGTTCATAGGAAACCGCCCCATCAAGCACCAAGTTTTGATCTATAACTTATTTCTACTAATTACATTCCCAACAGATTTTTCAGATGTACAGCACTTGTACAAATGAATATATACCATTGTAAAACATATAACTCAGTAAATATGAGATCATATACACTGTGATGGGTAAAAACTTATCATATTTCTTATTTACTGCTAACACAGTTCTGTATTCAAAGCAGCTTACGAAAATTCCTGAAAGACGAGAGTGCTGTTGAAAATCTTGAAACGACTTCGAACTGTCTCACCTGAGGGCATCAGTTCTACCGCTGACAACAGATGGGTCTGATCCCATCTCTCCCCCCACCCGGCGCCTATTCAATGAAGCCTCATGTGCCACCTGCATTCTCTTCTGGAGCTCGCCACCAGACCCCCCATTGTGTGTCACTGCGCCGGCCGTAGCCGCTGCGACTGCGGAGGCGCGACACGCAGGCCGCCATCCCACTCACCCAGCTTCAGACCCAGACAGTTTTGTACTTGCGTACATACACTAAAAAACCACAGTAGAGCAGTTACGGAGCCCGCCGCGGTGCGCACGCAATTTTTCCGGTCGACCCCAGTACCCTGCCCGGAATTAAAACACCGCGGCCGGCCGCGGTGTCCGAGGGGACTGAGGTGCGCCAGTCACTGTCTGCACGGCCACTACGGTCGGGGGTTCGAATCCCCCCTCGGGCATGGATGTTTGTGCCGTCCTTAGGATTAGCTAGTTCATAAGTAGTTTGTAACTTTAGGGACTGATGACCCTGTAGTTAAGTCCCATAAGCTGTACAAACATTTAAAAACCGTGCCCCGCACCTCGCAAAAGAATTGCCGCAGAGCCCGCGCCCAAAATTATTATTTAAGCGCGCCAGTCCCCGCTCGCGGCGACGCGAACACACAACGACGTGCAACACTACATAAACTAGCGGCCTCCAGCAGTACTTAGCGATATTATTATTAATTACCCTACACCTAACTGAAACGAGCTCTTTTTTCCATAGGAACTACTTGAACGTCTAATACTAAGTATCACCTCACCCCCACACATACACAAAACCGCGCCAGAATGCTACGTAATGATAACTACACTGTGTAACATCACAATGCCTCTCGCTCGTCGAGGTGCCAAGCGCAAGAAAACAAGTTAGCAGCTGCCTCTCGCAGACCGCGAGGGGTATACACACGAATAAGGGATTGCTACTGCTGCGAAAGACAGATTTCTGCGCCATGGTGCGCGTGCAGTTTATTGGCGTTCGCGCCTTAGGCGGCCGGGAATTAAAACGCCACGCGTCTGCACCTCGCACGTGTAATGCCGCGCTGCGGACCGCGTGCCGAAAATTATTATTTAAGCGAGCCACTCCCCATCCACACCAACCCTGACACGGCGTTCCGACCGCCCCAATTATTTTATTTTTCATTACAAGTTTTTCTGTGACCCTTGTACTGCCCCCACGCCATCTTCTTCATGGTTTCAGAGTGATTTTATTTGCAGTGGAACAGTCTGTGCGCAAGAAAACAATTTGTTGTGTCTCTCCTGGCGAAGAAAGCAGAACCACAGACAAATATATACAGACAGGAAACCTCCATAAGGGCCTGGTCCTACGCTCAGGGGTGCGGGGAGGGAGGGTTGCCAGCACTTCCGTAAGATGTCCCATGATGGCGCTGCGGTCAGAAGCAGCCCTTTAAACTGGCCAGAGCAGGCGGCAGGTAGCGGCTGTCCCCACCACCACCTCCTCTCAAACGCCGGCACGCCGGACACAGCCGTGGCCTCGTGGCAGGCGGTACGAGCTCTCCCCTCAGCCTCCCCTCCACGCTACCCTCTGACGTGCGAGAGGCACCCTAAGCCAGCGATCCGCATGACACCTGCTACCATCTTACGGAACTACGAGGGGAGCGTAGGACAGTGGTTTAGGGGGGGCTGCTCGTCTGTATATGTTACTCTGTGGCAGAACTCACACAGTACAGACCTCTGACAATAGTGGCCATCCTCTCCATTCAACCCCTTGCTGATACCTGCCTCCCTGTCCCTCCAGTCTCAGCCTTTCAAAACAACACGCACAGCCCTGCCGCTAGCTGGCAAGCAACCTTTACCTGTGGAGGCTAACCCACTCCACATGCACGAAGAAGAAGCGCTCGTCACTGCACTCCGCGCACAAACCTTGAAAAGTACCAATCGTATATTGCTTCTCAAAAACAGTGACAGCAATGACCGAATCATGCTTATCTATAACCATTATTATTTTTTTACAAATCTCTCTCTCTCTCTCTCTCTCTCTCTCTCTCTCTCTCTCTCTTTCCTATTCCCCACAAATGGCCTAAAATAAATAAATGCACAGCACGAGTAAAACAATCCAGCAGAGAATAACGTCCTATAATGCGAGAAATATGTTTTAATGTAGCTTTTGTCATCCCTTCTGGAACCAGTCAGGCCTATGAAAGATACGCATACATCATATTCCAATAAACACAAGTGACCACATTTATTTATTATTATACACTGCATCTAGGATACAAGTTCTCTGATCAGCACACTGCAGTTACGGTAATCGCGTTTGGAAATATTACATTTTTTTTCTTCTGCAAGAAGAGACAGATGAGCGCAAAATCTATTCCTGGCGAAGACGTGCGCGATTGCCGCAACCGCCCATGGTCGGAATCCATTGTGAAAGAATCCTTTCGCCTACTGCATACACAGAATTCTGACAGCACTCCTCCATTAGAGCTCAAATCACCCGTACTTTCCGACAACGTCTGGATTTCGCACACTGCTATATTCTACCGAAAATGAGAAAATTTCTTTTCTCTGCAGTTGACCCATCCATTTTTTTTAACACGCAATCACAGCTAGATTTCTCCACACTATCTGTTTAAACCGGGCTTGCACATATGGAATAGCCGCCTTTAAAACCTTTGTCTTCGCCAAATAACACAGTTTTCGTTTACCCTTCTTCTTAGGACCCGTGGAATAATGTAGGAGATATCTACGTCTGTGGAGAATAAAGTTCTGGAATGCTAAAATATGCTTTAATATAGCTCCTTGTTCGACTCTCCAAGTTATCTCTCCACCTGATCTCTAAAAGCGTATGTTAGCAGGGACCATATGGATGGGAGCGATGCACAGTACAATGGCGCACTTTGTAAATACCATATATTCTCTTATAAGAAGATCCTAACAATCTTCTTGCACAGATCCATAACCACAATCCTCCATCCTGGAAATGTCATCAAGAGTGTTTTCTTCCAGTAACTAGCGACGTCACTTTAGAACTCAAACAAGGTGTTAGTTTGACGTATGGTGAATAGTCATATAGTTTAAAGACAATCTGTTGTTGCGAGCGTGTTGTCAGTTTAAAAAGTATTTTGTATAAATTTCAGTTAGTTTACTTGTAGAGAGGTAATGTTAAGTGAAACATAGAGTGCGAGGAAGAAGAACTTGTAGGGAAGAAGGTAATGCAGTATTGTGTTAGAAAATATTTTATTTGAAATTTTATAATTTTTTCGCAAGTGTTAGGTGACAGGCTACACATACTGATGCTGGATCCAACTAACATCGAGTTAAGAAATTAACGTTTTTACTCCATTCGCAACCACAAAGGTGGAGATTTTGTGATTGTTGCAGAGCAGATCTGAGAGTAGCAGAGAGTTCACGACATTGTTGTTGGTTCAACCAACGAGTAACAGGTCTTATAGTTCTGTAGATGGGTGTTGTGGGTATCTAAAGGTACGGCGAGAATTTTTTTAATGTTAACGAAGGCACAGGCGCAAATTCTTCCGTGACTCTCAGCAACTAATAGAAAATATGGGTGGGGAGGCGGGGAACAGGAGAAGAATTAGATAGACAATAGATATACGATTTACAAGAGTATAGTCGGGATGCAGAGCAGCAGGACTTACAAGGAAAGTACATGGGCTCGAACAGACATATCTGTATGAACGTTTGCTTACAGGATCTCCACGTACACCTCAATATGCTGGTGGGTGTCGTTTTTCTACAAAGCTCTGCAACCATGCTCTAAATAACACTGTAGATGTAATCGTAGACGCCATACGTAATGCAGATATCTTGACTATATCTTAACTATAATCATCGTACATGTTCTCTAGCGAATTGTCATCAAAAGCGGTGATGGTAGTTGCAACATTAACCTTCTTCTCGAAAGACTGTTGGTATTCACTGCCACTGCTTCCATCGCATCTTCCCGCACTTACCGTAGCACTATCGCTAGCAATGAGTTCTTCGTCATTATCATCCTTATTATCATCATTATGTGTTAGTGTTACAACAGTATCTAACTTGTGCTAATATTTCTGTACTACAACAGATACGAGAAAGCATGCGAATGATTCATCTTCTACACTAATACCATCTTCACGAAGAATGGTTCTTCGTAACTTCATCTTCAACTAATCGCAATACATTAGCAGGGTTGATTAGCAATCGCCGCCCCATCTGACGCTTCACCACACAAATAACATCAGAAAACGCAACTTTGGAGGCACACTGCACCGTCCCTACTGGCGAACCGACGGGTCGAAGTGCAATGTGGCAAGGCACACTCAGAGGCCTCTAACGGACGACTGCAGAGTTTTGCAGATGTGGGAGTGTCACTAATGCAATAAGGGATCTTCACATTATCTCTCGTACGATTTTTATGTATATGTGTTTGTTAGAGCCCAAGTACTTTCCTTGTTAGACAAAATGAAGACAGATTCGACCGAACAGTATTAGGAAAGTAGCGATACGGATATTCCAGAATACGTAGTTACACGTACAGCACTTTCTGAACCAGATATAGGTAGTCCACCCACGTAAGAGATGGGGAAGTCGAGAGGCGAGGAGAGCACAGGAAATTCGTTTGTTTGCCACATATTCAGGAACAGAAAACGCGTCGATACAGTCGGGGCGCAAACGGCTTGTTGACGACGGAAGATATATAGATGGTGAAGGTGAACATTTAGAACATGTTGAGACAATCGTACAGATAATGAACAGACCACAACATCAGGGTCAGAATAATTTTGCGGAGAGACGAGCGCCGCGTTCCGTAACAAACGCCACTGTGTCTTTATACTTGAGACAGACGTAACAGCGAGGCCAGTTTGCAGAGTAACAAGCGTAATTTCTGAGTTCAGTGACAGACGCCTCGAGTCCTCAATACAAAGAGAATGTAACGCAACACAGACCACTGCAGTTAGCGTATTTAGTGACGTCACAGTACAGTACAGCAAACGCCGCGAATAACAGTACGGAGAATGGTAAGTTGGGAACACGTAGTTCAGCAGGAGGTAGTGTGCTAGCACAAGACGTTATAATGGAAATGTTAATAAATATATGTATAAAGAACAGTCTGGAGTGCAAAATTTTTTTCCGACTAGTTTCGGTCTTATTTTAGACCATCTTCAGGAAATTAAGCTCTAAAATATATCATATTTACATTTAGAGGACTTTCAGCAATATACTACACAATCAAATATAAGATCATTCTGATGACCATTAACTTGAGTGAATAATTTAATTTTATCCTTTATACTATTAAGAACGAGTTATGTGTTTTATTCGATGACGCCATTTGAATTGTAACTTGTTCTGAGTTTGATATCTCATTGCTAATATTTTACAATGTTGTAACACAGCATATTTTTTAATGATAACCTAAAGCTTTTTTACAATAGATCATGGACCTTTCATATGTATATAAAATAAATTACCTTTGCCTTACTTTATTACAATAGCATTGTAAATAAGTAAAACCAACCGTTCTTTGTAAGTTATCAATAAAACAATAGATTTACACAAATTTCAACGACAAATGAACCAAATGATTTTCTGCAAGATACCATATCCTGAATTGTTTTTCCATGTATCTAAAATAAATTTTTAATTTTTAATACCAGTAAAATTACATACAGCGCTGCAGTACCACTTTTAGAATATCTTTGAAAATATTAATAAGAACCTGATATAATTTGTCAGTATTTTAATGTTTTAATATTTATTTTCATGTAAGAAAGATGACTATAATTATTTTACCTTAGACAATGAGAAAGAAATGTATGGCTAATTATAATTATATATTTTTGGGCTAAATTCATCTATGTAGTCTTTTCATTGGCTATGAAAGATTAGTGGAGTTGGCAAAGGGGCGGAGCCTCAGATATTTAAGAGCAGCAAACCTTGTAGTGCTCCAGCCAGCAGTGACTAACTGGGAAGCTCCAAGTCTCCTACCAGATCCACAAAATAATGGATATAGCATCGTTTTATTTCTCTTTATTAATTTAGTTTAAGTTTGACACTAATGTGTAGTGCTGAAAGTCATCTAAATGTAAATATATTTCAGAGCTTAATTTCCTGAAGATGGTCTAAAATAAGACCGAAACTAGTCGTTTTTTTTTTTTTTTTTTTTTGCACTCTAGACTGTTCTTTATACGTAAATTTGAATAAGAGTGCTGTTACCCATAAAAACACAAAAATGTTTCCAAAAATCTGTGTTAAAAATATAGTCAAACAAAATCAGGAGATGTATCACAGTGTAACTGCAAAAGCTAGTAATTTAACAAAATACACTCGAGAATAGATACATGAATACAAACAGGATATTAAAAACAGAATCATAAATTGAGACAGGATGAAAAGGTAAAAATTCAGACGAAAGAAGGTATTGCAAGAATCGGTAACAAGATTACTCAAATTAACAAGGGTGCGAAAGAGTTGTTGTTGTTGTGGTCTTCAGTCCGCAGATTGGTTTGATGAAGCCCTCCACGCTACCCTGTCCCGTAAAAGTCTTTACATCTGAGAATACGTTCGGCAACCTACATCCTTTTGAATCTGCTTACTATATTCATCCCTCGGTCTCCCTCTACGATTTTTACCCCACACGCTTCCTTCTAATGCTAAGTTGACAATTCCTTGATGTCTCAGAATGTGTCCAACCAATCTATCCCTTCTCTTAGTCAGGATATGCCAGAAACTCCGTTTCTCCCCGATTTGGTTAAGCATCTCCTCATTAGTTACGTGATCTACCCATCTAATTTTCATCATTCGTCTGTAGCTCCACATTTCAAAAACTTCTATCACCTTTTTATCTGAATTCCTAATCGTCCACGTTTTACTCCGATACAATGCTACACTCCAGACAAATGCTTTCAGAAAGGATTTCCTAACATTTAAATTAATATTGGATGTTAACAAGTTTCGCCTCTTTAGAAACGCTTTTCGCCTCATAGCCATTCTGCATTTTATATCTTCTTTCCTTCGGCCATCAGAAGTTATCTTGCTACCCAAATAACAAAATTCATCTACTACTTTTATTGTCTTATTACCTAATCTAATTCCTTCATTATCGCCTGATTTTCTGGCATTACATTCCATTACCTTCGTTTTACTCTTGTTAATGTTCATCTTATGTCTTCCTTTCAAGACACTGTTCATCCCAATCTATTGATCTTCCAGATCTTTTGCTGTCTGCGACAAAATTACTATGTCATCAGCAAACCGCAATGTTTTCATTTCTTCTCCCTGCATTTTAATGCCCTCTCCAAATATCTCCTTTCATTCCTTCACTGCCTGCTCAATTTACAGATTGAACAACATTGGGGAAAGGCTACAACCCTGTCTTACTCCCTTCCCAACCTCTGCGTCGCTTTCTTGCCCTTCGACTCTAATAACCGCTACCTGGTTTTTGTATAGGTTGAATATAACTCTTTGCTCCCATATTTTACTCCTGATAGCTTCAGAGTTTGGAAGAGTGTATTCCAGTCGACATTGTCAAAAGCTTTCTCCAAATCGACAAACGATAAAAACGTAGTTTTCCCTTTCCTTAGCCTATCTTCTAAGATACGTTGTAATGTGAGTATTGCCTCCCGTGTTTCTACATTTCTCCTAAATCCAAACTGGTCTTCCCCGAGGTCGGATTCCACAAGTTTTTTTCCATTTGTCTGTAAATAATTCGTGTTAGTATTTTTCAAAGAGATAAGAGACTAAATGCAAACGTTATCACAAGGTCAGCAGGAATTACGAACTGATGTAAATAATGTCCAATTGGACATACCGAAAGTCGATAAAAAGTTTGAACGTTTCACGAAAAAGGTGGCACGTACTGAAACACAAACTACAGGGAAACAGACTATTCAAAGTAAAGTAACATAGGTAGCATTAAAGAGGTACGATCAGCGGGTCAGTAAGATAGAAACGAACACTAGAGATCAGTTGGAAAAACTTAGAACAGTTGATTCAGACAATCGAGGAGAAGATAGAAACAGATTGTGAAATTACTGACATCCCAAGTAACTACTGAGTACAAGAACAGGCACAAGTAAACAAGGTACCGAGAGAACAAAAACCTGAAGTTACACCCGCGGAAACATCAATACTGAGAGTAGATACGACATTAATGTATGATATGTCACAGAATCAAACCCAGTTTTTATAGATTTCAAAATGACAAGCCAAGATCGCACACTGACCGGTTTAGGTGCACTGTGTCACTATCATCTGGTCACATATTAGTTATAATCTGGTCATCTTGTTTAAAAAACTGGGTATAAAATAACAAGCAATGTTGCACTTGTTATTTTATAACCAATTTTTTGTAATAAGATGTCCAGATTATAACTTCTATGTGACCAGATTATGGTGACACAGTGCACCGAAACCGGTCGTCTTTTAATAAGTTGTTAGTGTGCGATATTGTCTTGTCATTTGAAAACTATAAAACGATTAGATCGCCTCCAGATCCGACTATGTCAGGTAATCCAAACAGTTTGTTGAGAATATCGAAACGTACAGTCAATCAATACCTACTGAAAGACAGGCGACTGAACCCAGTAATACATTTTGATAATAGTTCATTGCAGTACCACAGGCGACAAGGATAGAAGCTAATGAAGAACACTTTGCACTCCGTTGCAGCATTACGAGATGAACTCAGCTTATGCAACACGTAATACGCAGTTGGGTAGCGGGTTGCGCAGAACAGGCAAAGCAGTGTAAAGGTTTGAAATGACAAATCAACCACAGATCGGGTTTAGGAATAGATACGCTACAGAAAACGTTGTGACTCCTAGGAAGTGTCAACATTTCAAACAGGGCGGGAGTAGTATTCATGCATGAACATTCACTGATTAATTTCCAGTAGGCATACCAAATCATTAAAGCTTCGCACACAGATTGGATTTTGTATGCATGTATATAACAGGACCAGTGGCAGAGGTTATGCAAGGTATAGCGAAAGCCTGTACATCGTATCAACAACTTAGAACAGCATTCCTTGAATGATATTACTCGAATGAGGCACAGAATAGAATTAAGTTTGAGTTGCTGCAGATGATATACATGAAATTTTAAGCGAGAAAAGTGTAGTTAAAATTTTTGACGTTACGGATAAAAAGAACGAATGCTTAGACAGACCATACAGCGATGGGAAATTGATGCGTTTATGTAGGATGAAACTGCCAGTAAAATACCAACAGTCGACAGTAGGTAAGAATCAGTATATTGAGAGATTCAACGAGGTTTTGTGAGAGCTAGAATTTATGTTTGAGGAGAAAGAGTGAAAGAGAATAAAAATAGGAAGGATGATCATAATTATAGAACAAGGAATGAATATTCACATAATTATAATAGAAACGATAATGAGAATTTTAGAATGTTTAAAAAAATAATAATGATAATAACTTCCAGAAAAGGAACAATTCTTATAATTCAGGAAAGTGGAATAACAGAGGAAATTAGTACAGGAAAGGGAACATAAAATATGGATACCACGATAATAATCGGTACGGAAATTCGTACAGAGGAGGATATGGGATTAGTGACAGAAATAATGATCAGGAATGTGTTGAAAGAGGAAATGACGGGAGAAAAAGTAACAGGAGAGACGAGGGTTCAAATAATTACAAAGGAATTCAAGGTCCACAGGAACAGAAACAATAAAGGACGACCAGAAGTAGGAGTCAGGCCACCAAACCCTGAGAAACATAAACACTGACTAGGAAATACGGAAGTGGATAGCCAAAATCACGACCGTTCAAAAACAGAGAAAGAACAAAACATTCATTGTTTTAAAATAAGCAACCGAAGGTAATTCAAACAGAAAATAGTAACAGTTTAAATGAGCAGAGAAATATTCAAACAACAGACATTAATTTATCACTAGAGCAGATTGAAGGACGTTTTACGGCTTGGGAAAACTGTATAGAGTGGGTAAATTCCGAAAGTAAGGATGAGTTGCCACCACTTCCAGATCACAGAGCTTACAGATGAGGAGCTATTGACTTGACTAGTCAATGTGTTTGGTAAAAACAAAAAAGGCAAACATAAGGTACAAAACCAAGTAAAACATAACAGGGAATGAAATACAAGCGAAACACAAACAAAATACGCATAATGTGTACAACATGAATGAGGACTGTGACATTCAAAGACAATTTATACGTGAATGTTTAGGGGCGAGAGAGAAAGAAAAAGAGAAGCTTGATAGAAAGTGGAGAGAAGCAGACATCTCTCAGGCTATACCATTAAGAGAGTTATCACAAAATAAAACACAGACTTAAAAGGAGGGAGCGAGTATTAAAAAATTAAGATATGAATCGATAGGGGATGATTTAATGCAAGAGAAGATAGTTGACTTAACCACAGTTATTCAACCCATTCTAAAAATAAGAATTTGTGAAACTGAGTATAAGGCGATCGTAGACAATGGGAGTCAAGTGACTGCCATTTCAAAAAACTTTTATTAAAGTTGCGAGAAAGAAAAAGAATTACCTACCCGGTGACCAAAAAGTCAGTATAAAATTGAAAACATAATAAATCACGGAATAATGTAGATAGAGAGGTAAAAATTGACACACATGCTTGGAATGACATGGGGTTTTATCAGAACCAAAAAATAAAAAAAAGTTCAAAAAATGTCCGACAGATGGTGTTTCATCTGATCAGCAAAGCAATAACTAGCATAAAGAATTAAGACAAAGCAAAGATGGTGTTCTTTACAGGAAATGCTCAATATGTTCACCATCATTCCTCAGCAATAGCTGCAGTCGAGGAAGAATGTTGTGAACAGCACTGTAAAGCATGTCCGGAGTTACGGTGAGGCATTGGCGTCGGATGTTGTCTTTCAGCATTCCTAGAGATGTCGGTCGATCACGATACACTTGCGACTTCAGGTAACCCCAAAGCCAATAATCGCACGGACTGAGGTCTGGGGACCTGGGAGGCCAAGCATGACGAAAGTGGCGGCTGAGCACACGATCATCACCAAACGACGCGCGCAAGAGATCTTTCAAGCGTCTAGCATTACTTTTTTTCTAATAAAACCTCATGTCATTCTAAGCATGTGTGTCAATTTTTAGCTCTCTATCTACATTATTCCGTGATTTATTACGTTTTCAAATTTATACTGACTTTTGGCACCCAGTATTTTAAGAACAAAAATGTTAAGGGTTTTTGGCGCACTAAGAAAAAGTGCAAAAGAGGTGAAGTATGAAACGTGACTTTCATTTAATTGTTAAGGTTATTAATTTTCCCCAATGTTGTTTCATCTGTACACTGAGCAAGCAATGAAGGAATAGAAGGAGAAATTTGGAGAGGGAACTTAAGTTCAGGGAGAAGGAATAAAAACTTTGCGGTTTGCCGATGACATAGTAATTTTGTCAGGGACTGCAAAAGATCTGGAAGAGCAACTGAATGGAATGGACAGAGTCTTGAATAGAAGAAATAAAATGAACATTAACAAGAGTAAAACGAGGATAATAGAATGTAATGTCAGAAAATCAGGCTATGCTGAAGGAATTAGATTAGGTATGTGACAATAAAAGTAGTAGATGAATTTTGTTATTTGGGTAGCAAGATAACTTCTGATGGCCGAAGTAAAGAAGATATAAAATGCAGAATGGCTATGGGAAGAAAAGCGTTTCAAAAGAAGCGAAACTTGTAAACTTCCAACATTAATTTAAATGTTAGGAAGTCCTTTCTGAAAAGCATTTGTCTGGAGTGTAGCATTGTATCGGAGTGAAAGTGGACGATTAGGAGTTCAGATAAAAATGTGATAGAAGCTTTTGAAATGTGGTGCTACAGACGAATGATGAAAATTAGATGGGTAGATCACGTAACTAATGAGGAGGTGCTTAACCGAATCGGGGAGAAAAGGATTTTCTGGCATATCCTGACTAATAGAAGGGATAGATTGGTGGGACACATTATGAGACATCAAGGAATTGTCAACTTAGCATTAGAAAGACGCGTATGGGGTAAAAATCGTAAAGGGAGACAGAGGGACGAATATAGTAAGCAGATTCAAAAGGATGTAGGTTGCCGAACCTATTCTCAGATGTAGAGACAGGGTAGCGTGGAGAGCTGCATGAAACCAGTATACGGACTGAAGACCACAACAACAAAAACAATGGTCGTGTATGCCGTGTCTCATCGCCTGAAGCTCATGCCGTAACCGTCGTATTGTGTGACCTTGTCAAGTATGTCTTGTTAGTTCGTGTTCCTCTAGCGGGTCTTAGGTTCGTCAACAACCTTACAGGGACCACAGTTCCTTCCATGGGCAGTGTTAGTACGATCCCTATCAGCAGTTAACATCTCACACTCTCCAGATCGTTTTCCTCCAATGGCTCTAATGTTCCTGCCACCAGGGCCTAGTTTTCAACGCGTGTCCCACACAGGGAGCAGATTGCCCCCGAAACCGGCGTCCACCTAATAAAGGAACAGCACAGCGCCACGCTCCAGCAGTCTAGCGTCGCACGCGTTACGTAAGGCGGCGGCGGTTCCGCCTTCTCGAGTCGTGTCTCACAGACGATCGACTTCTGGAGTCAGTCGGTGTCCAGAGCGGGCCGGGCCGGGCCGCGCGAGGTGCTAGGCTAGCCACCCGAAGGCCGCACTGTATCCCGCCTTGCTCACCTCGGGTCTGAGCGACTGTTGGAAACTTGTCATCGCGCGCTCCCACATAATCCCGCCGTCTATTAAGACCGCTCGCTGTCGTTTTGAAACCGGCATCCGCCGGCACAACTGGAAGGCTCCGACGCTACACGACCGATTAGTGTCGATACGCTTGTAACAGCGGTGGCAGTGGAACCGCTTTTTGTTACACCTTCTTAGTGGAAAATCATTACTCTGGCGAGTGCACTTTTCCTTTTCTTGCGGTTATTTAACGGCAGTAGCACAAAAAACCACTTGTCGTTCCACTCTACTTAATCTACTTTCGTATACAACGACTAAATTTACAGTAATATCGACGCTTTGCAATACGTTTGTGCGACGAATTATTTCTCTGTAATAGATGTATCAGACTCTCATTTACTTAATCACTATGCACGATTTGTCTCGCTGACGTTATAATAACGTTTCGGAGTGAAGTATGTGAGTTTACAACGTTTAGAGGAATAATTGAGTGTCCGGAAAGGTATTTTCGCTCCGCAGCTGATTGAGTTCTGATACGAAACTTCCTGACAGATTAAAATGTGTTGCCGGCCGCGGTGGCCGAGGGGAATGAGGCGTTCCAGTCACGGTCTGCACGGCCACTACGGTCGGGGGTTCGAATCCCCCCTGGGCATGGATATTTGTGCCGTCCTTAGTATTAGCTAGTTTGTAAGTAGTTTGTAAGTTTAGGGACTGATGACCCCGTAGTTAAGTTCCATAATCTTAACAAACATTTGAACATTTAATTAAAATGTGTACCGGACTGGTATTCGTCCCGAGACTTTTGCCTTTCGCGGGAAACCGCTCTAGAGACTTACGAGTAGACGATCTGGCTTTTGGTTCACTGATTTCGGTCAAATTATGCATGGACGTCCTATATTGAATATAAACAGACACGTGATTCGACTTTTTGCTGACACTCAGTACTTTTAGGAAAAACAGCAGGAGCACAAAAAACCAGTTCTCGTTCTAATCTACTTAATCTATTTTCGTTTAAAATGACTGCATTTACATTGGTATCGACTGTTTGCAATCCGGGTGTGCGTTAAGTACAAGACGATGAATTATTTCTCTGTAATAGATGTATCAGTCACTCATTTACTTAATCACTATGCACGATTTGTCTTGTTGATCTGATAATAACGTTTCGGAATGCAGTATGTGAGTTTACAACGTTTTAGGGGAATAATGAGTGTCCGGAATGGTATTTTCGCTGCGCAGCTGATTGAGTGCTGATACCAAACATCCTGACAGATTAAAATGTGTACCAGACTGGCATTCGTCTAGAGACATTTACCTTTCGCGGGCAAGCGGTCTAGAGACTTACAAGTAGACGATCTGGCGTTTGGTTCACCGATTTCGGTCAAATTATGCATGGACGTCCTATATTGAATATAAACAGACACGCGATTCGGCTTTTCTGCTAGACACTCAGTACTTTTAGAACAAACAGCAGGAGCACAAAAAACCAGTTCTCGTTCTACTCTACTTAATCTATTTTCGTTTAAAATGACTGCATTTACATTGGTATCGACTGTTTGCAATCCGTGTGTGCGTTAAGTAGAAGACGACGAATTATTTCTCTGTAATAGATGTATCAGTCACTCATTTACTTAATCACTATGCACGATTTGTCTTGTTGATCTGATAATAACGTTTCGGAATGCAGTATGTGAGTTTACAACGTTTTAGACGAATAACGAGTGTCCGGAATGGTATTTTCGCTCCGCAGCTGATTGAGTGCTGATACGAAACTTCCTGACAGGTTAAAATGTGTACCGTACTGGCATTCGTCTAGAGACATTTGCCTTTCGCGGGAAAGCGCTCTACAGTTTTACGAGAAGACGATCTGGCTTTGGTTCACCGATTTCGGTCAAATTATGCATGGACGTCCTATATTGAATATAAACAGACACGTGATTTGACTTTTTTCTAGACACTCAGTACATTTAGGAAAAACAGCAGGAGCACAAAAAAACCACTTCTCGTTCTACTCTACTTAATCTATTTTCGTTTAAAATGACTGTTTGCAATCCGGGTGTGCGTTAAGTACAAGACGACGAATTATTTCTCTGTAATAGATGTATCAGACTCTCATTTACTTAATCACTATGCACGATTTGTCTTGTTGATCTCAGATAACATTTCGGAATGCAGTATGTGAGTTTACAACGTTTAGAGGAACAATTGAGTGTCCGGAAAGATATTTTCGCTCCGCAGCTGATTGAGTGCTGATACGAAACTTCCTGACAGATTAAAATGTGTACCAGACTGGCATTCGTCTAGAAACACTTGCCTTTCGCGGGCAAGCGCTCTGGAGACTTACTAGTAGACGATCTGGCGTTTGGTTCACCGATTTAGGTCAAATTATACTTGGACTTCCTATATTGAATATAAAGAGAAACGTGTGTCAGCTTTTTGCTAGACACTTAGTACTTCGGAAAAAAATGCCGAAATGCTATACATCAAAAGATCGTCATCAGATGAGAACTTTGTAGTAATTAATAAATAAGCGGTCAAAATTTAATGACGTTCGAGCAATTAACGTTATTGCGTTTTCACGCTGTAGCTTGGGTACTCACAAAAGTGAACGACTTTTCGAGCGCCGTAGCCAGTATAGTGGTCGAAGGCTTGGACCGTCAAAGCATGGATCCAGGTTCGAACCTCCATTGTGGCAAGTTCTGTTATATTTTTTTCTATGTATTTGATGGTATTGTCATATTTGTAATGCCTTTTCTTGCGTTACGTTGAATTAGAACATCTGGAAGTGTGTTTAACATACTTCTTAGTGCATTCTCTGTTTACAGCTGTTTTATTTATGATACACAGTGCAAAAAGAATCAAAATACCAAAAAAAAGTGTAAACTTCTGAAGTATATTACTATGTAATTCCAATAACTCACCGTCTATTCTCAGAAACAGAAGGGTGAAATTTATCATAAAAATAACCAAAACACAAATTCGTCTCAAAACTTAAGAATAGAAAAATAAATTTTCTTGATTCCGGAGGCCTGTATGGCCAAACCGACATAAGGCGCTACGACTGAATGTTTTCATGATAATGCTCAAACGGCTGTGAGATTACCGTCCAATAGAAATATTGGTAATTAATAGCATTTGATAGTTAAACAGTATGAAGTTCACTGCAAACTTTGACCATGCCAATGCACTAAATGTTACACAATTTTAATCTTATTAATTATGGTAGCAATGTATGTACGCAGTTGGGTGACAACATTTGTAGTTGGGCCATAGGTAGAAATTCTCCATGTTGAGATTTGCTGTGTGCTGGTAGCTGACGGGAGGCCAGCGAGCAGGCCGACGTTGGTGGCTTGTTCCAGCTTAGGATTTTCCAGTTCGTTTCCGGTGAGGGGAGAGAGGGACAATGGCGAGTGCCAGGTGCAGTGCAGTGCACAGCGTGAAATAAAATATTCTAATACTACTGGTATTTGAAGTAATACGATGCAGTTAGGAACCTTTAAGGCCCTCATTACAAAATAGCCTGTTGACAAATAAACAATACATTAGCTGATATAGTCACATCTGGCGTAATATGTTTAATTGACAATGAAAAGTGATAAATTACCAATGAATACAAGACAGTTACACAACCAGCATGGCAATGTTTGTTTATAAAAATAATATATTAACTATTTCTCATTTTATTTTCAATTAATCTTGTGTATTTTATCTAGAAGTATTCAGTTAAAACACTTATCTGTGATATAAGAAATTGCACGATTATAATAAATAGTACTAAGGATGTTTATACCAATATAAAAAACTAAGAAGAAATTTGTTTAATGTGTAGTGTAATTATTTTGATTTTAAGTAAAGTTTTAGAAATGTATTGGCTGAGCGCTGTACGTTGGCAAATCGGTTAGAACAGCTCACATGGGGAAGTTGATGACGTAGGGAAAAAACCCGGCGTGGGCAGGAAGTGACGAGTCGGGATCGAGTGGTGTAGCTGGCCAGGCGGCGTCGCTCTGCAACAGTCGGCATGTGGATCTCGAGGTGGAGACTTTAGATTTTTGTGTGTCAATTGCCAAGTGTGGTTGCTTGTCGTAGACTGCACCAAGTTGTATTGAGTGCTACTGTGTGTTGTGAATATTTAGCCGGTGGAACAAGGTGTGCATCGCACTGAATTAAAGTGACTGTGTTTTGTTAGTGTAATACGTGTCGTCACATAGACATGAACGTAAATGGTGTTTGAGACAGGCACATGGTGTGAAAACTATTTGCGACAAATATTCAATTTGTCTGGGGGCTCACGAGCTATAACTTTATTTGATAAATGTGTCGACGTACAGACGTATCAGCCACAGGGTTTTAATATGGTGTAATAAACAACATAAAGTGAACTTTCACGTGTTTTCAAAAATAGTTGTTAGTACACCCTTTTCTCACATGAACTTGACTTTATTATGAATTTGGTTGTAAATCATATGCAGGGAAGGAAAGCTGCGAACGTGTGATATCATCCCCTAGAAAACGAGTCAAACAGTAGCTATCACAGTTCCAGTGTTTTTGCATGTTTAAGAATTTGGTTCGTAGTTGGTGGTTGTGAGTTTTAAAAATTAAACTTTCCCTATTTTAAACTCTCACGCTGACTTTCACCCTCGCACGGCCCGCGCTGTTAAAGCGATCCCTCCGAAATGCATCTTCCTCTGTCAACTTTGTGGCGTCCTCTTCCTTCGACAGGTTATGGATTTTATCGCAAGGCCTCAAAATCATGCGAAATTACATGAGAGCAGAGTCATTAATGCCTTGATCCATAATCAGTTGTCCGCATCTGTCTTTCAAGATATGATTTTATACTCTTGGAAAGCATCGAAATTACACTCCTAGACACTAAAATACCTAAACCACGAAGATGATGTGCTAAAGATCGAAATTTAACCGACATGAAGAAGATGCTGTGATATGCAAATGATATGCTTTTCAGAACATTCACACGAGGTTGGCGCCGGTCGCGACACCTACAAAGTGCTGACATGACGAAAGTTTCCAACCGATTTCTCATACACAAACAGCAACTATTTTCATGGGGTGGTTTAAATGGCGAACCTTATTGAACTACACTACTGGCCATTGAAATTGCTACACAAAGAAGAAATGCAGATGATAAACTGGTATTCATTGGACAAATATATTATACCATAATTGACATGTGATTACATTTTCACGCAGTTTGGCTACATATATCATGAGAAATCAGTATCGAAAACAACCACCTCTGGCCGTAATAACGGCCTTGATTCGCAAGGGCATTGAGTCAAACAGAGCTTGGATGGCGTGTACAGACAGATGCCCATGCAGCTTCAACACGAAACCACAGATCATCAAGAATAGTGACTGGCGTATTGTGACTAGCTAGTTGCTCGGCCACCATTGACCAGACGTTTTCAATTGGTAAGAGATCTGGAGAAAGTGCTGGCCAGGACAGCAGTCGAACATTTTCCGTATCCAGATAGGCCCGTTCAGGACCTGCAACATGGATCATGCATCATCCTGCTGAAATATACGGTTTCGCAGGGATCGAATTAAGGGTAGAGCCACGGGTCGTAACACATCTGAAATATAACAGCCAATGTTCAATATGCCGTCGATGCGAAGAAGAGGTGACCCCATACCATCACGCAGGGTGATTCACCAGTATGGCGATGACGAATACACGCTTCCAATGTGCGTTCACCACGATGTCGCCAAACACGGATGCGATCATCAAGATGCTGTAAACAGACCTTGGATTCATCCGAAAAAAATGACGTTTTGCCATTTTGCCATTCGTGCACCCAGGTTCGTCATTGCGTACACCATCGCAGGTGCTCCTGTCTGTTATGCAGCGTCAAGGGTAACCGCAGCCATGGTCTCCGAGCTGATAGTCCATGCTGCTGCAAATGTCTTCTAACTGTTCGTGCAGATGGTTGTCGTCTTGCAAACGTCCCCATCTGTTGACTCAGGGATCGAGACGTGGTTGCACGATCTGTTACATCCTTGCGGATAACATGCCTGTCGTCTCGACTGCTAGTGATACGAGGCCGTTGGGATCCAGCACAGCATTCTGCATTGTCCTCCTGAACCCACCGATTCCATATTCTGCTCACAGTCATTGGATCGCGACCAACGCGAGCAGCAATATCGCGATACGATAAACCGCATTAGCGACAGGCTACAATCCGACATTTGTCATAGTCGGAAACGTGATGGTACACATTTCTCCTCCTTACACAAGGCATCACAACAACATTTGACCAGGCAACGCCGGTCAACTGCTGTTTGTGTATGAGAAATCGTTTGGAAACTTTCATCATGTCAGCGCGTTGTAGGTGTCACCACCGGCGCCAACCTTGTGTGAAAGCTCTGAAAAGCTAATCATTTGCATCTTCTTCCTGTCGGTTAAATTGCGCTTCTGTAGCAACTCATCTTTGTGGAGTAGCAATTTTAATGGGCAGGAGGGTATATTATATTGTAATTGTTAGCCTTTAATTTCGCGTCTGTAGGACGTCATCTTCATGGTGTATCAATTGTAATGGCGAGGAGTGTAGAAATGGAAACGCACGTTTAGGCTACGTTAGTTTAAGCTGCTTTGAGAGCCGCTGCGGAATTGCGGACATATCAGTGTACGTTTGGTTCCACGGCCGTGAAGCACTCTGAGAGCACATTTTCCCCTCCGCATCTCAGGCTCTGAGGAATCGGCTTTGCTGCCGGCACTCAGGAGGTCGTGTCCACTGGAGGAAGCACTACGGGCGCAGGAGACGCCCTGGGGAGTGGCGGCCAGCGAAACGGAAGCCGCCGGAGGGGACGTGAGCACCACTGACGTCACTGAGCGACCGTCTGAAGGCCAGTCTAACCTGAAACACTCCCAACCTACACACGACCAGAATTTCTGCGAGTCCGTTAAACTTTGTTTACGAGATAAATCAATCAAAACTGAAGGCCGTTAACTCCACAGAATACCTAGGAATTACTTTTACTTCAGACTTAAACTGGGAAGAACACGTAGATAATGTCGTGGGAAAGGCGAACCAGAGACTGCGTTTTATTGGCAGAACCCTTAAAACATGCAACAGAACTACAAAATAAACTGCATACACTAAGCTTGTCCGTCCATTTTTGGAGTATTGCTGCCCAGTGTGGGATCCTTATCAGGTGGGTTTGATGGAGGACATCGAAAGAGTCCAGATAAGGGCAGCTGGTTTCGTATTGTCACGATACACGGGAGACAGCGTTACGGAAATAATACAGGATCTGGGATGGGAATGATTACAACAACGGCGCTTATCGCTGCGGCGTGGGCTACTTACGAAACTCCAATGGCCAACATTCTCCTCCGAATGCGAAAATATGTTGTTGACTCCCACCTACACACGACCACAATATCTAAGAGTCCTCTTAGATATGCTTGTCCAGTCACTCGTTGATCATTCCGGGGCAGTAATAGAAGAAAGCAAACGGTAAGCTGAAGTTCTATATTTAACCTTTAAGAAATCTTTCACGCAGGAGGACCGCGCAAATATACCATCATTTGATCAGCGTACTAATTCCGAAATGGAGGACATAGTAATAGGTATTTCCGGTGTAGAGAAGCAGCGGAGAGAGCTAAATACGAAGAAGTCTGCTGGTCCGGATGGAATACCAGTTCGGTTTTACAAAGACTATTCTGGCCCCCTACTTAGCTTGCATTTATACCAAATCTTTAATTCAGCGCAAAGTTCCTAGTGGTTGGAAAAAAGCGCAGGTGACTCCCGTTTATAAGAAAGGAAAGAGAACTGAACCACACAATTACAGGCCAATGCCGTTGACATCAATTTCTTGTAGAATTTTAGAGCATATTCTCAGTTCGAATATACTAAATTTCCTTGCGACGGGAAAGCTTCTTTCTACGAATCAGCACGGGTTTAGGAAACATCGTTCATGTGAAACTCAGCTTGCCCTTTTCTTACATGACATCTTGCGAGCCATGGACGAAGGGCAACAGGCGGATTGTGTTTTTCTCGACTTCAAAAAGGCGTTCGACGCGGTGCCACACTGCAGACTGCTAACGAAGATACGAGCTTATGGAATAGGTTCACAGATTTGTGACTGGCTGGAAGACTTCCTAAGCAATAGAACGCAGCACGTTGTTCTCGACGGCGAGTGTTCATCAGAGACGAGTGTATCGTCAGGCGTGCCCCAGGGGAGTGTGATAGGCCCGCTATTATTTTCTATCTATATAAATGATCTGATGAATAGAGTAACTTGTAATTTGCGGCTATTTGCTGATGATGCTGTGGAGTATGGGAGGGTGTCGTCTTTGACTGCCTGTAATAGCATAAGGTTGACTTAGACAAAATTTCTAGTTGGTGCGAAGAATGGCAACTAGCTCTCAATGTAGAAAAATGTAAGGTTATGCGCATGAGTGGGAAAAACAATCCCATAATGTTCGAATACAGCATTAGATGCTGTCGCGTCGTTCAAATATCTAGGCGTAACATTGCAGAGCTATATGAAATGGAACGAACATGTAAGGACAGTTGTGAGTAAGGCGGAGAGCCGACTTCGGTTTATTGGGAGCATTTTCGGAAGATGTACTTCATCTGTAAAGGAGACCGCGTATAAAACACTTGTACGACCACGTCTTGAGTATTGCTCAAGTGTTTGGGACCCGCAGCAGATCAGTTTAAAGGAAGACGTAGAAGCAGTTCAGAGGCGATCAGCTAGGTTTGTTTCTGGTAGGTTGGACCAATGCGCGAATGGCACGGAAATGCTCCAGCAACTCAATTGGGCATCGCTGGAGGAAAGACGACGTTCTATTCGTGAATTTTTGTTGCGGTAGTTTAGAGGGCCGGAATTTGAAGCTGAGTGTAGTACGATCTTGCTGCCGCCGCCTACGTACATTTCGCGTAGTGACCACAAAGGCAAGATAAGAGAAATTATGGCTCGTCCGGAGGCATATAGGCATTCTTTTTTTTTTTTCCTCGTTCTATTTGGAAGTTGAATAGGAAAGAAATGCGTAGTAGTGGTACGGTGTACCCTCCGCCAGGCACCTTACGGTGGATTACGGAGTATGTATGTAGATGTAGATGCGAATCCGGATACGAATTCCGCATTATGCAAGACACCTTTTTGTAGTTATTCACCGAAATATGTTTATAGCACTTGTCTGCTACTGAAAATTGGGTTTACAAATTCTTGTATGAAAATTAGTGCCTTAAATAAACTCTGCCAATGGTTACGTGTGAGAAATTAAAGATTTGAACACACGGAAGATGGTACATAAGTGCTGAAACGTATATCAGTAAATAACTAGGCCTACAAAAATTCCTCTTCAGTTTATTTTAGCAAGTACCGAAATAAGAGGCACTGCTACATTGACAAAATGATTATTTTTGTTAAGATTCGAGAGGAAACCAGGCACTCGATCAGATAATGTTCCCCCTCAGATCCTTGGGAAAGTGAATCATGAAGAAACTGTTTCACTTAGTACACAAGATGTATGACATACGCGAAATACCTTTAGATTTCAAGAGAAGCTTAATAATTGTAAATCTAAAAAATATTAAGTGTAGTAAGGTGTGAAAATTACACAACTATCAGTTTAGTAATTGATATTTGCTAAATATTAATATAAATTATTCATATGATGTCTGTTATTTTTCGACGTAAGCTGCGAGCAATAGGAACCAATGGGCAGTGGGCACTACCATTCTACTGTGACGTAAGTTGATAATTTGGGTGGGAAGGAAAGCGTGCCTGGATAGACTGATTGGTTAATATTTTTCTCAGAAGTTATTAATTACCTTCCTATGACTGCACAATATAGTTATAAGTGATTTATTTCACAATCATGCCGTTAATTTTGCAATGCCTCCCTTCTGCCTCGAATGGCATCAAAATGAATGTTTTATAATTTTAATCTGACGAATCATTATTATTAAAACAACATTTAAAATGAAATATATACGTATAACTGTCTCCAAAATTGAAGAAAGTTCCAAAAATATAAACCCAACTACGAGGAAGTCTTCAGTATCTTCTGTGTGAACCTCAACTTTGCAGCTTTATCCAACCACTTTGCAATCGGCAGTAAAAGCTAAAATTGATCTGCCGTGGGAGCAAGCGATACGAAGAAAAAAAAATGACCCTGTACACGAATTCTTATAGACAAGAATAAAGGAGTAAGCTGCCGTTCTCTTACTTCTGGAAGGACGTCAACGCTATCTGGATTAAAGCGAGCACTGGCCCAAAGCAGGAAATCCGAGTTCGAATCCCAGTCCAGCACAAATTTTCAGCTTTATCGTTGAGTTTATTTCAAGTCCCCGAAACGGTCGAAAAGTTTCACTATTTCGATTTCGTTAATATACATTATCTACAGACAAATTGAAAACTTGCTAGAAGTCGAATTCTGGGAAGGTCGATCTGGATTTAGGAGAGAAGTTGGTTCACGTGAAGCTATGCAGACTTTAGTACGTACCTTGAAATATACGTTCAGCAAAGACAAACTGTGTTCGTGGATTTCGTAGTTTTGAAGAAGGCTTTTGACAATGTTGACTGTAATGCGCTGTTTCAAATTTTGAAGATAGTAGCGTAAAATAAAGAACGAAAAAATCTTATAACTTGTACAGAGGGGAAGGACATGAAAGAGACACAGTAGGTGCCAATCTAAGACAGGGTCGTAACATGTCCCCAACGTTATTAGATTGGATTAGATTCGATCTTAACATTGAGCAAGTTGAGATGGAAATCAGGAACATCTCTTCTGAACAGCAAGTTCCATTGTTTATGTCTGGAGATTTTGGTAGACAGCTGTGATGTTTAAGCTCAGGAGAGTGTTTTTGGAGACAATCTGTATGAATTCTGGACTTTCAGGGTGTGACATTGTCGTGGCGGAATTCCGCGAGTCGGTCGGAATGCACAGTGGACATGAATGGATATATGTGATCAGCCAGCATGGGCACATAGGTTTCTCCTGTCAGAGTCGTATGTAGACATATTAGGGCTCCCACAGCACTCCATTTTCTCATGCCCAACACCATTACATAAGCCTCAAACGTTCAAATGTTTGTAGAGCTTATGGGACTCAACTACGGTGTCATTAGTCCCTAAACTTAGAAACTACTTATGTACTAGCTACAACTAAGGACGGCACAAATATCCATGCTCGAGGGGGGATTCGAACCCCCGACCGTAGTGGCCGTGCAGACCGTGACTGGCGCGCCACAGTCCCCTCGGACACCGCGGCCGACACATAAGCCTCCACCAGCTAAAAAAAAAGACGCAGCCTCACGTGTAGTGTCCACGGATTCTTGAGGTTGTTTCCATACCCGTAAACGTCCACCTGCTCGATACAACTGCAAACGAGACTCGTCACACCAAGGAACATGGTTCCAGTGATCAACGGTCCAATTTCGGTATTCAGTGACCCAAGTGAGGGATAATGCTTCGTGTCGTGTAGTCAACGAGGGTTCACGAGGGGACCTTGGATTCCGAAAGCCCGTGTCTATGATGTTTCGCTGAATGCGTAGCATGCTGACACTTGTTAATGGTCCAGCATCAGCATCATCCTCTGCCATGTGCGCAACGGTTGAACTTCCGTCATGTTGAATGACTGTTATCAGCAACGTCAGTCCCGTTCTCGTAGGGTCTTCTTCCGGCCGCAGCAATGTCCGAGATTTGATGCTTTTCCAGACTGTCGATGTTCACGGTGCTCTCGTGAATGAAGTGGTAGTATGGGAAAATCCCAATTGTCATCGCTTTCTCGGAGATACTGTAACCTATCTCTCGTGCGTCGACTATTAACACGCCCAATAGTGAATGCAATAAATAGCCCTGGATACAAAATAACTAAAAAACTCCAGGAAATCCTCAGCAAAGCCTACACATTTACAACAAACTACTCCATTAAGAACAGCTATGAATTAATTGACAGCATCAAAGACATCAACATACCCAAATCAGCTAATTTTACATCCTTTGACATAGTAAACCTCTATACTAACATACCAATAACTGAAACACTTAAGATAATTAAAGATAATCAACTTCATCACAGAAAGCAAAGCCACACAGAAATCTATGAATTAATGGACCTGCTTGAAATGGTGCTATCCCACAATTACTTTTCCTTCAATGGCAAAATTTATATTCAAAAAGATGGGTAGCAATGGGCAGCAGTCTAGCTGGGATGCTGGCAGACATTTACATTAATAATCTAGAAACAGAATTTTTCAAAGCAAATCAAACAGAAAAAGATAAAGTCATCTAATATAAACGCTATGTTGATGACACCCTGATATTGTACAATGGCACAAAAACTGAGACAGAAAACTTAGCTAAGAAACTAAATGAAGTACACCCCAAAATAAAATTCACAGTTGAACACCAAACACAACAAGGTATTAATCTTCTTGAACGTAACATAACACATGACAACAACAAACACAAATTCCGAATTTACAGAAAACCAACAACTTCAGATGTAATTATAAATAACTCCTCTTGCCATCCACAACAACACAAACTTGCATTTTTTAAATCAGTATTGAACCGTATAAATAAAATTCATGCTGAACCTGCTACAAAAACAAACAAAAAATTAACATTCTAAAAAACCATAGCCTACAACAATGATTATGACCCAACCATAATTGACAAATTAGATAAAAAATTACAAACCAACCATACAGTGCCTATAAACCAACCATCAGAAGCAGAACAATCCAAATATATCTCAATGCCCTTTGTCGGAAACATATCATATCAACTTGCAAAACTCTTTAAACCACACAATGTCAAAATATGTTTTCACACAAACAATAAAATACAAAACAAAATAGTTCACAACACTAAATCAATCAACACACCTTTTCAAAAATCTGGCATATACAAATTAAAGTGTGATAGCTGCTCATGCTACTATATAGGACAAACAGGAAGGAATTTTGAAATACGAACATATTGATGCACTCCGTTTAAAAAATTTAAACAAGTCAAGGTTTGCAGCCCATCTGGCTGAAAACAGCCATTCCATAACAAACTTAAAAACCAATCTCCAAATACTACACACTGCAGACAAAGGAATAAAGATGGACCTTTTAGAACAGTTAGAAATTTTCATCCATAACAATAAATCACCACACATCATCTTAAATGAACAAACAGAACTGGCAAACAACTCTTTCTACAAAAATATTAAAGACTCTTTAAGCCTGAGGAAGCCAAACATACATACATACACATACTTAGATCACATAACACCTACCCCCCCCCCCTTTGCCATTCCCAAATGCTACTCCAACCGCAGATGTTTAATCTTATAATTGCAATCTATGGATTTTTCTTCACATGTAACAATAGTGCTCCATTACAATAATAATAAATAAAGAAGCCACCATTGTAAGAAAATATTGTAAATAGAAATGTATGAACACTTATAAACCATTGAAACTGTAACGCGTAAATTAGCTTAAAATAATATCTATGCATCAACTGTCAACTTTGACAATTAGCTGTACATATCTCTGAATTATTTATGTTTGTAAAACATGTGGAAAGCAAGTGTTGTGTTATGTGTGCATCCATTGAGCACTAAAATGCGTGAAAAATCACAGACCATCAATCAGAAATGTGAATCAACTGTAAGTAGCTATTTAGAATACAATTTACACTTGCAAATTTTGAAATTTAGTGCCAATGACAAAGCTTCCACACAATAATTTTCTATCTCACCACAGCCAAAGGTATTCCACAATGTTATAAGCAACATCTAAACCATGTACACCGCCTGATGATGAACTGCCAGGCATTTCGAAACCGGTTGTGGTAATAAATACATACGAAAGGTGACTGGTTGCTGTTATTTTCTGATTTCTTTATTAACACCCCGTTGAAACTCAATAAAATCATTGCAAGGTATCCCGAATAAATATAGTTGATTGGAAATTTCTACATCTACATCTACGTAGATACTCTGCAACATACATTTAAGTGCCCGGCAGAAGGTTCATTAACCACTTTCATAACTTTTCTCTACCGTTCCATTCTCTAATAGCGCGCGGGAAGAAAGAACATCTAAATCGTTCCGTTTTCGATCTGATTTCTCTTATTTTATTCGGATGGTCATGTCTGCCTAAGTAGGTGGGTGCTAGCAAAATATTTTCACATTCAGAAGTAAAAGTCGGTGATTGAAACTTCGAAAACAGATCACGCCGCAATGAATAACGTCTTTCTTTTAATGATTTCCCCCCAATTCGTGCAACATTTTCGTGGCGCTCCCCCCCCCCGTATTGTGATAAAACAAACAAAACGAGCTGCCCGTCTCTGAACCTTCTCAATGTCTTCCGTCAGTCCAACCTGGTGAGGGTCCCACAAGGGGCAACAGTACTCCAGGAGAGGACGCACAAGTGTGATGTAGCCAGTCTCTCTGGTGGAGCTGGTGCATCTTCGAAGCGTTCTGCCAATGAAACGTAATCTTTGGTTCGCCTTCCCCACAATGCTTTCTGTGTGTTCTCTCCAGTCAAAGTTGTTCGTAATTGTAACTCCTAGGTATTTGGTAAAACTTACGACCCTCAGGTTTGACTGATTTATCGCGTAATTGAAGTTCAGCGGATTTCTTTTAGTGGTCATGCGTATTATTTCACACTTTTTTTAATTAGTGTCAATTGCCAATATTCGCAACATGTAGAAATTTTGTCTAAATCGCTTTGCAGTTGCTTTTGATCCGCTGTTGACTTCACTAACCGATGAACGACAGCATCATCCGCTAACAGTCTAAGGGAGCTATTCAGATTGTCTCCCAAATCGTTTATAAACACGAGGAAGAGTAGGGGACCTATAACGCTTTCCTGTGGAACGCCAGATATCACTTCTGTTTTACTCGATGACTTACCGTCAATTACAACGAACTGTGTCCTTTCTGATAGGAAATCGTAAATCCAGTCGCACAATTGCTGAGGTATCCACAGGCACGCAAATTTGTGAGGTATCCCGAGTAGATTAATGGAAATTTATCAGCACTAAGTAAGTGCAAAACTGAACTTTTAAAAACCGAACAATGTGGTGGCTACGACCAGCGAGGTAAGTCATAGAAAACATTAATATGCGCAACGGACACGCCCTGGAAATGGGGAAACTCAAACACTAGAATTTATGGCCCTGGAGAAAGTACTCCCAAAGGGTACATCGAAACTGACTAACTCGAATAATGAAAGGGGGAACAATCTGACGGTAAGTCATAGAGTAGAAAAAAAAGTGATATCTGGCGTTCCCCCTTTTTAAAAACAATTTAGGGGACAATCTCTTAGTTTATTCGCGGATGATACTGCCATTTATCGGTCAGTAAAGTCAAGAGAAGATCAAAAGCAACTGCAAAGTGATTTAGATAATACATCTGCATGGTGCAAAAATTGGCAATTGAGCCTTAATAATGATAAATGTGAGGTAATCCATATGACCACTCAAAGAAATCCGTTAAACTTCAGTTACATGATAAACCAGTCAAACCTACAGACCGTCAGTTGTACTAAATACCTGTTGTTGTTGTGGTCTTCGGTCCGCAGATTGGTTTGATGCAGCTCTCCACCCTACTCTATCCTGAGCAAGTTATATTCCTGTGATAGTAAAGTTAGATTTATAAAGTAATGACAGATTTAATTACTGTAACTGATCCATTCGTTTTGCACACTAACGCTCTTTTTTTAACTAGCGGTCACATCCTGAACTCGCAGACCAACATGGCTTAGATGCCAATCATTTCTGCAGTACTGATATGCATATCCTATGAATGTGAACTTCCTGTCGGTCTTTCAAGGTGTTCTGTTTTTAGCGTAGTCAACGTTTGTGGTAAATTAAAAAAGTGTTTGTAAATATGTGGGATTTAACTTTAGTGTCCCAGCCTCGTCGCCGCTTTTGTGTCTCGTTTCCGTCGTAGGAGTCGGTGGCCGAGTAGAAAGACCGACACAGGAATAAAGGATGCACGCTTGTGCAGGTAGGAGGTGACCAGCCAGTGGGACAGCAGAAACTAGAAACACTAGAGTAAATTACAACGATATCTATATTTCTTAGAGACTTAGCTATACTTAACTTTTACACAGGTCAGTACTGCAGAATGCTGATACATAGTTGAGCTAGAGGCCTGTCCGATAGCCAAGTCTTCACTGGTGCCTATCTGATTCCGAAGTGCTAACTGGTTCCTATCTCAGTCCCAAGTGAACGATGTCGTTCAGTGGTGGCCACGAGCGGAGTTGTAGCAGAGGGCGCTCGTGGCTGTCGTCGTAAGAACGCCGCGCCCTGCGTGCATGGCAGCGCGCGGCGAAAGTAGGTGGCGCACACTTTAGACTTGTGCAACACCACATTAACTACTATGGTTATCACTCCCTAGGCTTACAAACTACTTCAGCAAACCTATGGACAACACACACGCCCATGCCCGAGGGAGGACTCGAACCTCCGACGTGGAGCAGCCGCGCACTCCGCAGCAAAGCGCCTTAGAGCGCTCGGCCATTCCACTGCGACAATAAATGGAAAATAGTTTCTACATCACAAAGATGAAAAACTACGTTGTATTCTGCTCCTTGTGTAGTTCATAACACTGCACTCAGTGGATGCTACGCAAGTCTTACATTCACGACAGTACTCCATTTTTTTAGTGACGTTAACTGCTTTCGAGATCGTATGTGTGCCTGCCAAGGACCCACACTTCCGTAAGCGGCCGACTGCGAACAGCGGGAAAATTTAAAAGCGCCTCGGCGGCCATTATGGTGGCAAACTTCCGCAACAACTTTAAATGTGCGTAAGACTCTTTTGATTAGAGAGAGTATTCATTCGACTCAAGTCGCGAAAATTATGTCCCATTTAAATATATAACTCCAAACAACGTCAGACTCTTTGAATATACAGCAACTATCGGTTGTGTGTAAATGTATTACACATACGATGTAGAAATCGGCGAACAGCATTTTCCTAACTAAACCGAATTATAACATTTAGTTTTTTAGCGTTCTAAGTGCAGCATATGAACGGAATTTATCGTCAGACACGGTTTTTGGCACTTTCTTAGTACACAGTGGTGAAACTTTTGTACAAACATTAATTTCAGAAGAGTTGCACTACACTTTACGTCTTTATTTGAGTGCCTGCTCTATTCTACAATATTTATCTATTTTATACGATCACAAAACGAAACAGAGCTGCCTAAAACAGCTAATGATAAAAATAGACTGTGAAAATTACATTTTCTATGAGATGCACAACTGTAAAATAGCTTCTTACCTTGTGAATACAGCAACCAGCTACTACCAAATTATTTTAAGAACACGAAGTTCACTATTACGTTTTCTTAACTAAGTGCACGTAACATTAGCGTAGGGCATCTAGCACGAATATTAGCATTTTGGAAGCCAAATACATTACAGTAGCGTGAACTGCTCAGAAGTCAGCTACTGTCATCATAGGGTTCAACTTCACAATGCGCATCCAGTATGGATGTGTGTCACTCCTATGTGGAACTATACACAGCTCTGCAAACCCGTTTCAGTTGTTATACCTATAAATATAGCAGATGACATTTAAATTCTGTGTTACAAGTTGCTAATTTCGAACTGCAGTGAGGTAACTGATTTCGTACCCCCAAAAGTCATTTTACACATCATAAAATGCAACTTTTGAACTTCCGGTCCTGTCCACCATTACTTCTTAAAAATAGCTCGTTTTAAAAGCTACCAGTATTGTAAAAGCCTGTTATTTATTTTATTCAGAATCCGATATTGTCTTGACTGATAGCCTGTTAAGCAAGAGTAACTATCTCCACAAGTAGTAGGGCTACTTGTATTCCACAGAAATATAAATGGGAAGACAGTATTCGTTCCTTTTGTTCCTTTCTTTGTGCAGTTAGACGCTGAGCACCTCTTCACCATCGTGCTTCATGTTTTAGGTGTCGCCACCGGCGCCAACCTTGTGTGAATGCTCTGAAAAGCTAATCATTTGCATATCACAGCATCCTCTTCCCGTCGGTTAAATATCACGTCTGTAGCAAGTCATCTTCGTGGTGTAGCAATTTTAATGGTCAGAAGTGTATCAGAAATGATTAAAATAAATATTTTCTGTAGTATGTAAAAATATACAATGCGTTATAGTAGAAGGGCGTAAGTTACTGAATAAAGAGCGGGTTCTACTGGACATTTGATACTCTCAGATTGCCCTCAAAAATTTTGAAGTTGCACTGGAGTTTCACCGGAAAAGTTTGCAGCGCTTAAGATTGCACTGTCATTGCACTGACACCTCAGCTCTATAAAATCTATTGAATATGTCACCATGGAAGAACTCGATAGGTAGACCGACTCTAATAACCACACTCTCAAGGAGATGAACTAATCTTCCTTCTTCCCTTTAGGATGGCTAGTATTCTGAGATTGATATTTGGGGCAGGAAAATAAAGTGTTCGTTTTGCAGGTGATACTACAGTAATTACACGGAGTGAAGGAGAACTCAGTAATCCGTTCTCCTGAGTGGAAAACTATTTGTTTATTAAAATTAGGTGTTTAAATAAACACGAAAAAATTTAAAGTTACTAATCGACAATATTTTTCTCAAAGTCGACCAACACGATAGTAAATGACGTAGACGAAGAAAAGTAATGTGTATATCTACGACTCAGATAAGCGACAAAAGGCAGTATAACGAAGAATAAATCAAATGTTTGGTAAGCTTATGGGACTTAACTACGGGGTCATCAGTCCTTAAACTTACAAACTACTTATGAACTGGCTAATCCTAAGGACGGCACAAATATCCATGCCAGAGGGGGGATTAGAACCCCCGACCTAAGTGGCCGTGTCGACCGTGACTGGAGCACCTCAGTCCGCTCGGCCACCGCGGCCGGCAACGAAGAATAGCCCTTGGCCGAGTCCCAGTGGGTAAAGTCGCTAAGATGCGGAAGAACTCTACAATACCAAGACAACGAAGATGCGCTTGGGAAATCATTAGTGTTTTCTGTGTTCTTTTTCACCTTCGAAGAGTCACAGGAGGTGAACTGATGCCTTTATTGGCGGAAGATCTTGCATGTACCATGGACAGAGTTGAGAACCAGTAGTTCCGTTCTAAAAGTCATCTGCATCACACCGCTTAAATAACAGTAAAAATAAATGGAGACGTTCTTTAAAACTTAGTAGACTGTAGTAGTTGCTATGTACAATTTTTCAGCACATGTAGAAGAAAGTCGTATACGATGACGACATTAAAGTGTGTTAAAAATTCTCTCGAACTTATGTCGAAATCAAACACTTTACTTGTGGAATAATAATTTTCTCATGTATCATCTATAGTTTCAAGGTGTTAAACATTTCCTGAAACTGAAGATTTTTAGGGATACTACCATCTGTTTATCGCAAAAGTAGCATTTCTCCTTTGCTTCCATGTAATTTAATCTCGTAGGGATGGGGCCAGTCTTGTCAATGAGAACATTGATACCACGTTTCTTTCTTTCCTAAATCACCATAATCACTGTCAGCTCACCAGTTACACTTGATGAGTCGGAAGGTGAGTCGTAAAATTCTATTTAGGATCTTTTCTTTGTTTAATTCCAAAAGCTCATCAACATTGATAGTTCGTAAACCGATCTGATGCCTCGGCATATCATCTTAATAGGAGAAGCCGGGATGGCTTCAAATCTCGACACTAAGTTTTAATTATGGACACCTTCCCTTTAAATAGAAATGTTTATGAATTGGGTATATATCCCGCAGCAGCAATTTAATACACGACTTACCTGCTAACAACACTGCTATCTATGTGACGCTTGCCACTACCATGGCGGCCGGCCGAAGGTTCAAATTATCCCGCGACAGCAGCGCCGTTAGGGAGTCTATTATTTGCAAGGTGTCTGGTGCCTGCAGGCGGTGCCTTTGCCACATCGTGGTGGCTGTTGAGGTGACCTTCGGGTCGCCCTCATACATCAGCCACGTGGCGCTTCGCAGCACACACCACGTGCAAACCGCCAGCGGCGAGAGCCATAAATTCCCGCGAGAACTCTGGAGAGCGCTGAGACGTGCGACATGGGATTGCTACGATTCTGATTAATCTGCGATCTTTCACGCAGAGAACGCGACAGTACGGAACTGCGGTGTTTGCATACGATTTTCTGTTTGCATGCAACTTCATGTCTGCCTAATGGATAGGTAAAAGTAACTCCATTAACTAGCACTTCCTGGTTAGTTTGTCACTGAGCCGTTCCTGTCAATTACCGAAGCAATCTTTCACGGACGCAACATTATCCATTATCCTTAGGTCACAACAGTGTGGCAATAAAGCTCTGAATACATTAAGTTTTTCCCATGTTTCATTTTTAATTAATGTGTTTATTTGTTCTCTGGAAACCATGTCACTCAGAGATGTTTTCCATTCTTTTCACTGCTGCATAAATCACAGTATTCCGGTATACAACACTG
This sequence comes from Locusta migratoria, assembly GCA_026315105.1. Classification (NCBI taxonomy): domain Eukaryota; kingdom Metazoa; phylum Arthropoda; class Insecta; order Orthoptera; family Acrididae; genus Locusta; species Locusta migratoria. The sequence goes on from CM048746.1 coordinate 662,744,925, forward strand.
AAAATACACTACTAGCCATTACAATTGCTACACCAAGAAAAAATGCAGATTATAAACTGGTCATCATTGGACAAATATATTATACTAGAATTAAAATGTGATTTCATTTTTAGGCAGTTTGGGAGCATAGATCCTGAGAAATCAGTACCGATAACAACCACCTCTGGCCATAATAACGGCCTTGATACGCCTGGGCATTGAGTGAAACAGAGCTTGGATGGCGTGTACAGGTACAGATACCCATGCAGCCTCAACACGATACCACAGTTCATCAAAAGTAGTGTCTTGCGTATTGTGACGAGCCAGTTGCTCGGCCACCATTGAATAGACGTTTTCAGATGGTGAGACATCTGGAGAATGTGCTGGCCAGGGCAGCAGTCGAAAATTTTTCGTATCCAGAAGCGCCCCTACAAGTCCTGCGACATGCGGTCGTGCATTATCCTGCTGAAATGTAGGGTTTCACAGGGATCGAATGAACGGTAGAGCCACGACTCGTAACACATCTGAATGTAACGGCCACTGTTCAAAGTGCCGTCGATGCGAGCAAGAGGTGACCGAGACGTGTAACCAATGGCACCCCATACCATCACGCCTGGTGATAGGCCAGTATAGCGATGACGAATACACGATTCCAATGTGCGTTCACCGCGATGTCACCAAACACCGATGCGACCATCATGATGCTGTAAAGAGAACGTGGATTCATCCGAAAAAAAAGATGTTTTCGCCATTCGTACACCCATGTTCGTCGTTGAGTACACCATCATAGGCGCTCCTGTCTGTAATGCAGCGTCAAGGGTAACCGCAGTCATGGTCTCCGAGCTAATAGTCTATGATGCTGCAAACGCCTTCGAACTGTTCGTGCAGATGGTTGTTGTCTTGCAAACGTTCCCATCTGTTGACTCGGGGATCGAGAAGTGGCTGCACGATCCATTACAGCAATGCCTGACATCTCGACTGCTAGTGAAACGAGGCCGTTGGGATCCAGCACGGCGTTCCGTATTGCCCACCTGAACCCACCGATTCCATATTGTGCTAACAGTCAATGTATCACGACCAACGCGAGCAGCAATGCCGCGATACGATAAACCGCAATCGCGATAGGCTACAATATGACCTTTTCAAAGTCGGAAACTGTGGGCAATTTTATCCACTGAATTTCTGATGCTTCTAAATCTGAACTTTTTTCCGGAAATAAATTAACTAAGGACAGTATAAAAATTATTACATATTTCCATACCGTACTATTAATGATGACTGTAACTAATTTTAGGTGCACGTTTCTGTAACAGCTTTAATTGATGCAAATTGTTGGGTAACTATATAATCATTTCTTCACACAACTTTACAAGACAACTGAAACATCACTGTTTAACAGTTTCCAGTTTCTGACCTGATACTTTTCCCTATATCGCTTCAATAAAATTCAGAGGAAGACATGCTAAAGGACTTTTTAAAGCCTTAGATATTACAGAAAAAGGTTGCTATTCATTTGCTGCGGGAATGAATGCAGCTTTCATTATATGGCGGGTGAAAGCGAAGCTGGTAGTTGCGTGCGATATTGTTGTGCCGTCAATCGACTGGACTATGTCAGTGTTTCCAACTCGTTTTCGTCCATCTCCCTATACAATATGTAAAAAATCCCTACGTTTACCTTGAAAGTATTTAAGGACAAAAAAATTAAAGTAAAGCTAATTACATATTGGAAGTAATATGTCTCCTTTATTAGCGTTGATTGTCTTCTATTCATGATTGTTGTTCTAATTGCTTTGTGTTCCAACAACCCTAGTTTAATTTACTTTCTTTGCTACAAATAAGTAGTTTGAAAGTAATTGTCTCGTAATGTGCATTCTGGAATCTATGATACTTGCGTGTAATCCTGTGGCGTTCGCGAACGAACGAACTAGTTTGGAAGAGCGCTCCCTCAGGCGAAGTACGCGAAATAGTTCGCAGATCCCTCGCTTCTTAGTTCGTCCGCTCCTTTTCCGAAGAGTGACGGGGAACAGCGAGAGGACGCGAGAGCGCGCAGAATCGCGTGATTCCCTTCTGCCAGTTGCCGTCATTTCGAGCTGTTCTGCAGCTCAGCTGCAGTTTTAGTAGCGCTAGCAAAAGCCAAAACGAGCGGACGAACTGAAAAGAACGACCTACTTCGCGGCCGAGCTGCGAACTAAAAGGATAGCTACTAGTCGCGAACTAAGCTATGCGCGATAGGTCGCGAACTAAAAGATGCGCGATAGGTCGTGAACAGAATTAAAAATCATGCGTTTGCCTTCTGCTGATGAGAGCCATTTCGAGGTTAGCTTCTGCTTGTTAGATTACATAGTTCAGTGCTACAAAATTTCAGCTTTGAAGTATTCTGCACTATGCAATATCTGACTAATAAATTCCATAATTCCAAAATATAGAGACAATTCTAAACTTAAACGCGAGAAATTATCCACAAACTTTTTCTTTTGGTTTGCGTGATATCGTTAGCGGCTAAAGCAGCAAGTACATGCAGCAGCTAGGTGGGGGAACTTCTCCCTCCACCTGCATGCGCAGACCACGCCGCTCAGCCGTCACTGGGAGCGGACGAACTAAAAGAACGAACTAGATCGTGGCAGAGCCGCAAACTAAAGTGAGCCCTTCCGATCGCGAACTATTATGCGCAAGTCTACTTGCGTTTGATATTATTCTTTACCTTAGGCATCAGCGGTTCTGCGACATGAGGACTGCTAAGCAACTAACACTTCAGTGTTTCCCCTGTTGCGTACTATCTTCACACAGTGACTGACATACTTTTAATTTTGAAGTTTTTCTTACTTGTCCAATAAGTCCCTAGGTCTTGTAGAGGGATCGGAAATCTGTACCTACATTTTCTCCCCTACACATAGGTACATGTTCCTGTGGTTTGCAACACTGGATTGAGAAATCGACAAGATGTTGTGAGATTTTGTCGGTAAATATCACGAGCGGCGCTCTTTCTTTAAGTTGAATTAAGTTACACTACTCACATGCTGACTATTAGTGATACTAGCAATAACAAATAGTGAAATGTGCTGCAGTAGATTTGATATTATAAAAAAATAAACTGCATGCAAAAGGAAATGTAGTCTACTGTTTAACTTAAGTTTCAGCTAGATAACATTTAGATTCATCTACAACTGTCTGAAATCAGTGGATGCAAATATCTAATATATAAAGCAGAGTGTCCGTTTGTTTGTACGTGTTGCATACAAATATACAGTTTTGTTCCAATCCTCATGAACTATGGCACACGTAAGCTTCAATCCACGAGGACGGTCGCCGTAAGTGTAACAATCACATACGATATATAGTTCACGAGATATAACGTCATAAACAATGATATACCCGAAAAACTGCTGCATTTTGCGACAATGCTGCTTATTTTCTCCTAAACCATTGGACCGATTTCAACCAAATTTGGTACACACAGTCCTTACCGTGAGGTAACAATTGCTGCATGGTTAAGAATCACATACGGTACATGGTTCAAAAGATATTACGTCATAATCAATAGAAGTCGCAAAAAATGTCATATAACGCGGGGAGACTTTCGAAATACACTGTATGAGAATGACAGTACTTAGCGACTTGCAACAAACTTTAAACATAATTTCAAACATTTTTCTCTCTGGCAACCATAGTAAAAGGATGAAAGAAAAAACTTTTCACGCTTACTACTTTTCCGCTGTTTATGGAGTAAAACTACGACTCCCGGTATGACGTTACAATTTATAATTTGAATACTACAAATTGTAACGACAGGAAATTTTACCGACAGTATACACATATATAGTTGAGTGCACCTTCTAAATTGTATCTCAGTGCGACACGTAGTTCATGAGATATGATCACATAAACAGTAAAGTTCATGGAAAACAGCCCCATCACGCACCAAGTTTTAATCTATTACTTCTTTACTACTAATTGTATTCCCAAGACATTTTACAGACAAACTGTCCTTATAGAAATGAATATATACCTGAAAAATGGCAGTAATAAATAAATAAACACCCGGGCAACGCCAGGTTTTCACCTAGTTATTTATAAAATGTAAATATGTTTTGATTGTTCCTAAATGGCCTCCTTTTCTACGTATAATTAAAGTTAATCGTCTTCAGTTCACCTAATCGACTTAAGCTATTATAACATGTGCCATTCCCATAAAGCCTTAATATTCTGACAACCGGTATGAATGGTTCCCACAAAATGAGAGACTTTCAATAATTACTTCATTAATTATTGTGAAGGAGCTGGTTGAGTACACTATACTGTATTAATAAAGGACAAAATATAATATTCGTTGTGTGTGAACTGGCAGCTTTATGCGTGTTAAATTGAAATTTGAAATGATTTAGACGCAAAGGACAGAAATCATAAAACATTTGCGCCGGCCTTGAGTTAGATGTAGATAGCTGTTACATAGCCAAATCAGTCGGAAAGATACGTAAAGCATAAAAAATTACGTCATCCAAACTCGCAGGTTTGTGGAAGAAATGTCGCCCAAATGGTGACAGTCACATAAGCTTCTTAAAATGTGGCAAAATTCAAACTTAGGAAGTCGAAATGGCTACATATAGCCCACTCTGACAAACCTGTCTTGCGCTTATTGTAGCGATGCGTAATTGACACGCTTATCAGCGATTGTTGTGGGAGCAAGTGATTATCTAACAACTGAACAGCTAACAATTCGAAGGATTTCACAGTAGTGACGCTGTTGCAAAATTGAAAATTATCAATTATTAACATTTATATGACGAGGAAGAGTTTTAGTGGTAGATCTAAAGGAAACACAGTCTCTTGAAGAATGTTTATTAGAAATGACTCTTTGTATGACATAGGTCAAAGCATGGTATTACACACAATCCAGCATCGCACTCTTCACAATACACAATAACTTTTCCCCCGTTGGCATCCCGTTTGCAGCAACACTTGCCATTTTAATGTCGCTGCCTTATTATTTTCACTAGCTGGAATGTGTTTGGATGTATGAGCAATATTCCAATAAATACTGAATTGCACAATACAAAAATGCTGTTTTTTTATTTCAATCAACACTTAATTTTAATATTTGCCTCTAAAACATTTAGTAAAAACTAGTTCTGGTTAGTTTAGTTACAACGCATTCTTACTAGTTGAAACTACACTCATGGCTATTAAAATTGCTACACCACGAGGATGACGTGCTATAGACGCGCAATTTAACCGACAGGAAGAAGATGCTGTGATTGCAATACCTTTACAGGGCATTCACACAAGACAACCATCTGCACGAACAGTTCCACTACGTTAGCAAAAAAAAAAAAATAAATAAATAAATAAATAAATAAATAAATAAATAATAAATAAATAAATAAATAAATAAAATAAATAAATATAAATAAATAAATAAATAAATAATAATAACAATAATAATAATAAAAAATAAATAATGTTCAAATGTTTGTAGAGCTTATGGGACTTAACTACGGGGATAGTCACTAAACTTACAAACTACTTATGAAGTAGTTTATACTAAAGACGGCACAAACATCCATGCCCAATGGCACCATGGCTATGGTTACCTTTGAAACTGCATAAAAAACAGAAGCGCCTGTGATGTTGTACGCAACGACGAGCCTGGGTCGACGAATAGCAAAATGTCATCTTTTGTGATGAATCCAGGTTCTGTTTACAGCATCATGATGGTCGCATCCGTGTTTGGCAACATTGCCGAGAACTCAGATTGTAAGCATGCATTCGTCATCGCCATACTGGCGTATCACCTGGCGTGATGGTATGGGGTGCCATTGGTTACATGTCTCAGTCATCTCTTGTTTGCATTGATGGCACTTTGAACAGTGGCTATTACATTTCAAATGTGTTACGACCCTTCATTCGATCCCTGCGAAACCCTACATTTCAGCAGGATAATGGACGACCGCATGATTTAGGTCATGTACGGGTCTTATTTTAATGTCGCCGCCTTATTATTTTCACTAGCTGGTATGTGTTTGGATGTATGAGAAATATTCCAATAAATACTGAATTGCACAATACAAAAATGCTGTTTTTTATTTCAATCAACACATAGTTGCACTCAATTTTAATATTTGCCTCTAAAACATTTAGTAAAAACTAGTTCTGGTTAGTTTAGTTACAACGCATTCTTACTAGTTGAAACTCATGGCTATTAAAATTGCTACATCACGCGGATGACGTGCTATAGACGCGCAATTTAACCGACAGGAAGAAGATGCTGTGATTGCAATACCTTTTCAGGGCAGTCACACAAGACAACCATCTGCACGAACAGTTCCACGACGTTAGCAAAAAAAAAAAAAAAAAAAAAAAAAAAAAAAAAAAAAAAAAAATACAATAATAATAATAAAAAATAAATAATGTTCAAATGTTTGTAGAGCTTATGGGACTTAACTACGGGGATAGTCACTAAACTTACAAACTACTTATGAAGTAGTTTATACTAAAGACGGCACAAACATCCATGCCCAATGGCACCATGGCTATGGTTACCTTTGAAACTGCATAAAAAACAGGAGCGCCTGTGATGTTGTACGCAACGACGAGCCTGGGTCGACGAATAGCAAAATGTCATCTTTTGTGATGAATCCAGGTTCTGTTTACAGCATCATGATGGTCGCATCCGTGTTTGGCAACATTGCCGAGAACTCAGATTGTAAGCACGCATTCGTCATCGCCATACTGGCGTATTACCTGGCGTGATGGTATGGGGTGCCATTGGTTACATGTCTCAGTCATCTCTTGTTTGCATTGATGGCACTTTGAACAGTGGCCATTACATTTCAAATGTGTTACGACCCTTCATTCGATCCCTGCGAAACCCTACATTTCAGCAGGATAATGGACGACCGCATGTTGTAGGTCATGTACGGGACTTTCTGAATACGGAAAATGTTCTATTTCTCCGCTGGCTAGCACATTCTGCAGACCTCTCAGCAATTGGTCAATGATAGCCGAGAGTAGAATGCAAAAGCGGATTCTGCCACCAAAATAAACAAATTGATATCAAATTAATTAGAGTAATTGTGTAATTAGAGTTACTGCATACTTAGAGTAATTGAATAATTAGGGTAATTGTTGAGTTATTGCAATTGTTTATTATTGTATTTGTTTATTTATTTATTTATTTACTTGTTCATTGTAATTGTTTATTGTTATTGCAATTGCGTGTGTTCACTCCTCCACATCTAGTGTGGACCCCACCGCATCTTCGTCACCCTCCATCTCTAGCACATGAGCACCAATGACCAATGAGAGCACAGCACAGCCGGGAATTAAAACACCACACCCCGCACCTTGTGAAAGAAGTGCCACGGATCCCGCACCAAAAATTATTTTTTAGGCATGCCACTCCCCATCCCCTGGCCGTCTGCTGCGGCCGTGAATTAAACTGCTGCACCTCGCCTCCAATGTGAAGCCCACACTGAAAAAATTATTATTATTTAACCATGTCACCACCCATCCCCCCGCGACGAGCGATGTGCAACACTATACAAACCATTGGCCTCCAACATTACTTAGCGTTATTATTAATAATTACTCTACACCTAACTCAAACGAGCTCTGTTTTTCATAGGAACGTCTAATACTAAAAAGCACCTCTCTCCTGCACACACAAAACCGCATCGAATGCTACGTAATGATCACTACAATGTCTCTCTCTCTCTCCCTCCAAGGCGACGTGTGCAAGAAAACAATTGAGCAATGGGAGCACAGCACGAGGAGACGAGTGGTATACTATAAAATAGTAATACATAAACAGCTGGGTGTCTTATTTTATTTGTGGCTGTGCGTGCTTCTGCGGTAAATTATACACACACCACACCACAGCCAGGGCTGCACGTCCGCCTGCACGCTGGCCAGGGATAAAAACGATGCGGACAGCGCGATCCGATCCGACCGCCCGATTATTATTTTATTCTGCATTACAATTTTTTCTACGAACGTTATAGCTCCTCGTACTGCCTCCACACCAATGTCCGCGATGTTCCAGAGTGATTTTATTTGCAGTGGAACATTCCGCATGCAAGAAAACAATTTGCTATGTCTCTCCTGGCGAGGAAAGCAGAACTCAAGACAGTGCAGACCTCTGACAATAGTGGCCGTCCTCTCCATTCAACCCCTTGCTGATACCTGCTCCCCCTCAGCCATTCAAAACAATGCACACAGCCGCATCATGAGCGCACGTGCTCGGGCCGACCGCCGCCTGTAGAAGCTAAACAAACAAGAGGAAGATGCACTCTGTAGACAAACCTTAAAAATTATCAAACATGTATTGCTTCTCAAAAAACAGTGACAGCAATAACTGAATCATGCTCCTTTACGAACTACTCTCTCTCTCCTATTCCCCAGAAATAAATAAATGCAGAGCACAAGTAAAACAATCCAACAGAGAATGCGAGAAATATGTTTTTTAATGTAGCTTATGTCATCCTTTCTGGAACCAGTAAAAACGCGCCAGGCCTATGAAAGATACGCATAGTCATATTCCAATACACTCACATGTGACCCCATGTATTATTACGCACTGCATCTAGGTTACAAGTTCTCTGATCAGCACACTGCAGTTACGGTAATCGCGTTTGGAAATATTACATGTTTTTTCTTCTGCAGAAAGGGATGGTCGGAATCCATTGTGAAAGAATCCTTTCGCCTACTGCATACACAGAATTCTAACAACACTCATCCATTAGAGTTAAAATCACCCATACTTTGCGAAAATGCATGCAATATCTTGCCGGCCATGAGAATTTGTTTCTTTTTCTCTACACTTGATCTGTCCATTCTTAAAGCTAGATCAATGTATCGCTATCTCCCAACAATTTCTACACCTTCCAACAATATTTTTCTTCTTCTAAACACTCTGGTATTTTAAATTTACCCATTACTTCCTGGTTATAACACTCCGTGTGTGCGCCACTGACTCTTATGATACCCGCAATTCTGTATGGAATACTAGGTTATGCATAAAATGACCGCTTGCTAACTGTAGTTATTATTCCATCGATTTTATAGTATACCACTCGTCTATTCATGCCGTGCTCCCATTGCTCAATTGTTTTCTTGCACGTGTCGCCTCGGAAAGAGAGAGACATTGTAGTGATCATTACGTAGCATTTAGCGCTGTTTTGTGTGTGAGGGAGTGAGGTGCTATTTAGTATTTGATGTTGCTATGAAAAACAAAGCTCGTTTCATTTGAGGTTAGGGTAATTAATAATAATAACGCCAATGGTTTATATAGTGTTGCACATCAATGTGCTTGTTTGCTGGGGGATGCTCAGTTGCAAAGTTAAATAATTATAATTTTTTCGGCCTGGGCTTCACATGGGAGGCGAGGCAGTTTAATTCATGGCCGCGGCCGAGGGGTGGTGTATGGGGAGTGGTGTGCTTAGGGGTCCGTGGCAATTCTTTCGCAAGGTGCAGGGCATGGTGTTTTAATTCCTGGCCGGCGCGCTGAGGTCGACCAGTAAAAATTGGGCCCGCGCCGTGGCGGACCCTGTAAGTGCACTACAGTAGTTTTTCGCGTATGTACATGACTGTCTGGGGGCTGAAGCTGGGTGAGTGGGCAGGCGGCGTGTGTGTCGCGTCTCCGCGGTCTGCCGACTGAAGCGGCCGCAGCAGCTATGGTCGTTTTGTTTGTTTGCGAGCGCGCTATTCACCACGGTCGCGCTGTGTAGGTGCTGGTTGCGGGGAGGAGAGCCATCTGTTGTCAGCGGTTGGAACTGCTGCTTTCAGGGAGACATTCTGGCAGCCGATTTCAATTGAAAATTCTATATAATTACTATAGTAATGAGAGTATATACATATGGCATTACAGTTGATCTTCTATACGATCCATCTATATGCACATCTAATTTTGGATGTGATATGAGCTCTAATTAAGGCTCTTTTTATCATGTTACCGAACAGAATGCTCTGACCTGATTTTATATGTAGAAACAGGTGCAGTCTGAGGGTTCTCCCCCTTCCCCCACGTGGATCCTCTATGATCTCATTACTTTCCCCAGACTCGTTCTGTTTATTGAAAATCTCCGCCTCCGTTACATATCCCGCAAATCAGATCCGCCTAGTCCTCTAGTCCATCCCCTCCTCTCTGCACCTGGTACATTGCCGCGCCTCCACCACTGTATCCCCCCTGCTCTCCACTTGTCCACCCTCTGGATCCTTTCCCGTGGCAACTTCCGGACCCTCCCCCTCCCGGATGATGCCCTCCGACCTGACATCTACCCTTCATACCAGCTTTGATCCTTCTCCTTGCTCCCTCTCCCCCTTCTCTCCCTGAGGGCCCCGACTATCCCATCCTTCATGTCCCTTCTCCCCTCCTCCGTCCCTCCGGATCATCCTCTTACCGCCCCCCCTATCCTTCTTCCCTGTGGCTTCCTGGGACATCATCCCCCCCCCCCCCCCCGTCTCTTCCCTACCGGCTCTGTGGCTCCTCCCCACCCTCTCCATCTCCTTTCATCTCTTTTCCCCCACACCACATCTTCAATGCTGTCAGTGCCCCACCATCTACGGAACCTCCTTTGTGCTTCGACAAGTGTGGTGTGTTTTAGTTTAAATTGTTTTATCTTACAACAGTGGACGGCCAACCCGCAGCCGACACTGTCAGTTTTAACTTGTGTATCTCTGGAAGTGTGTGTTGTGTATTTTTGTTTTAACTCCAAATAGCGGACGGTCTCACCATGGTCGCCGCCCTATGCTCATTTTAATTGTGTGCATGCGCCACTGACATTCGAGGAACCTTTTTTTATTCACCACTTTCGTCATTCCAAGTGTTTTATGTCACCACTGTTTCCTCCATTTTATGTACTTTGTTTTATCTCAATTTTAAATCTCCATTTTATGTCTGTATTACCTCCAAAATTTTATCTCCTTTGTGTTTTTATGTTCTCCGCTGACAAATTTTATTTCTGTAGGCCGAAGAGCGCAAGTGAGCGCTGCCGGCCCGCCCCTTTTTTTTTTTAGGGGAATTGAAACGACAATAAAGAAAAAAAAAGTCTGAGGGTGCTCCCCCCCTCCTATTATGAATCCGTCAAAATCCTCGAATGCCATGCCTTTCGCCTCGCCTACCGCTTCCGCCTCCCCTCCCCCACGCGGATCCTCTAGGACCTCATCCCATTCCCACACCTGGTCAAATTCCTTCAACACATCCGCCACCTACCCCTCCCTGACGACATTCTCCAAAACCGTCCCGACATCTATCCCTCCTTCCAACTTTGACCCCTCTCTGTGGATTGCCGCCGCCTCCTCCCTCCCCCTCCCCTCCCACTCCTCCCCCCCCGCTTGGCTCACCCTCTCCTTTCTCCACCTCCCCGGGAGCTCCTTCCGGTTTCTCCCACTCTCCCTTCCCCCACCTCCTTCCCCTTCCCCCGCGCCTTCTCCATCCTCCCCCCTTCCCCTGCAGGGCCAGTACAGTGCTGTGTTTTAAGTGTTCAATGCTTCGTGTGTATAATGTTTCATCGCCCAGTGTTTTTTAACATTGCGTACACCAGTGTTCAGTGTTTTTTACCTCAATGTCACCGTCTTGTTATGTCTCGTCGTCTGCAGTGAGTGTTTTTTAGCCACCGTGGCAATGTCTTGTTTTAACAATCATGTATGTTCTGTCCGCTGAAATAGTCTTTTAACTTTCTACCAAATTTTCATCTTGAAATTGTAAAAGCGCCTTTTTATCACCTTTCATTTTATATTCTGTTTTGTCCATTGTTTACATTCGTTCGGCTGTAGAGAAGCATCATTGGCTGCTGCCAGCCTGCCTTAGGGCATTAAAATTTCAATAAAGGAAAAAAAAAAGTCTGAGGGTGCCCCACCGGATTGGAGGGGTGAAAGCCTTCTAGGGCAACCAGAAATTGGTCTTCCCACCAAATTCTGGTTGTACCAGGAACCTCCCAACTACGCAAGTCAAATGTAATTACTGTAATTGCATCCTTTCTATGCTGTTGCTGTCCTTTTCAACACTCTGCATCTGAATGACTGCAGGATATCCGTTGGGAATGGTCGCGTGAGCTCATGGAATAGGTTCACAGATTTGTGTCTGGCTGGAAGACTTCCTAAGTAATAGAACGCAGTACGTTGTTCTCGACGGCGAGTGTTCATCAGAGACGAGTGTACCGTCAGGGGACTCTGATAGGACCGCTATTATTTTCTATCTATATAAATGATCTGATGGATAGAGTAAGTTTTAATGTGCGGCTGTTTGGTGATGATGCTGTGCTGTATGGGAGGGTATCGTCTGTAATAGCATACAGGATGACTTAGACAAAATTGCTAGTTGGGCGAAGAATAATTTTTATTGGCATTGTATTTCATAATGACCAGTTTACAAAATCTAATTTGCTAGCAACTATTCTATATCTTATAAATGACAATGTGGCTCATTATGAAATACAATGCCAATACATTTTTATTGGCATTGTATTTCATAATGACCAGTTTACATAATCTAATTTGCTAGCAACTATTCTACATGTTATAAATGACAGTGTGGCTCCACAGTAATATAACAAATTTCGCTTTTGGGATTTGTAACATCTGATATATCTCTGTATGTGGCATCTCTGTACTTCTGTGTGTGCAATATCTCTGTATATCTTGAGCTAAGTTCTTTGACCATAACATATGCCTGAATGAAACCATTGTGAGTTGTGAGTGACTACTTATCAACAGTTATAAAGTGTACTGTGTATTGTGAGTGACTACTGATAAACAGTTATAAAGTGTAATGTGTATTGTGCAAAACCCTTGACATGAGAGTGCAAATTGCATTATGTTGCTGCTACTGCATTATTCTCAACCGATATCCATGTACGAACTCGAACTGGATCCCCTACTTATATGTGAGTACACTTATAACCTTAACACAAATCACTCCACCACATACCATATTTGTTTTCTGTATATGTTTATCTATATGACAATTGTATATGTATATGTATATCTGGGTGCTAAGCACAATGTAATCTATGTTTTCCTTAAACAGTCAACACCTCTGTATTTAAACACTTGAAGATGGGCACAAGCCCGAAACCGTTAGTGTTTTAATAAACCACCAATAACTGTGACTGGTAGCGGATTTTATTTCCACAACACACACCCATGCCCGAGGGAGGACTCGAACTTCCGGCGGGATATCGTCGCAGTCCCTGACGTGGCGCCTTGAAGCTCTCGGTTATTCCCGTGAGACTTTTAATTTCTTCCCTCGTAAGCTCCAGTATAGTTTTTGCGACCAAAGATGTTGTTTATTCGTTTCCCAGGCAACGGGCTATCGCGCAACCTTATCTGCAGTTCTATGTTTGATTATCAATATCGTTTAAAGTATAAAGCAGTTTTTTTGAAAGTCTCTTCAAATGTAGCCTGTGACACATTCCTGTAATATCAGTATTTCATTTTGCTATATCGGTCACTGAAATTATGATTTCTAGTAATGTAATCCTCCCCGATGATCGATCACAACGTAGACAATACTCCAATGATAAATATTTAAGGTAGTTGCTTCTGGATAAGGACCTGCCTTGAGCAAGACAGCGATTTTTTGTTTTTGTATGCCCAAACATGCTCAAAGCAGATCCTTATCCAGAAGCAACTAACTTAAATCTTTTTATAGCAAACACGGACCAAACAAAAAGGCTTCAACAACAATATGATTATTCCAATGATAATCTTACAATACACGCGGAACTAAGATTCACCATTGTACTAACAACAGTTTCTTCAGAGTACCATTTACAAAATAAAAATCGAATTTAAAAAAGTTGTAATAAATGTTGTTCGCCTCGAAGAGGGCCTTCCATCAAGATAAAGCTCCACCTCCCTGTACAGCCCCCAGGGGCGGGAGGGAGGTGACTTTGAAATCTTAAATACGGACGCATGCTTTTTATATTACATTTGAATTCTACGTCAAAAATATATAACTTTTTTACGAATATTTTTTTCCGTTTCATGATTGATGGCTCTCTGATGGACTAAAAAAGAAGTGTTGAAAATTGTTGATAAACCGTAATATATCGAACTAATAGACATCGCATTCGTTCTCTAGTTTTAAGACTTCATGTTTTAGCAAGTAGTTGGACAATACGCGAAGAGTCGTTGCAAAAGGAACATTACAACCAGGGAACAGATTGGCATACCATTCACGGGGTCTTGTTATTAGCTTCTAAGTACGAGGAAATGATGTCTGCTCTCTCTGCAATCGTTAACATCACTTAACAACTGCGTAGAGATGTCTATGGTGCTAATCACTGAAGTACAATGAACAGTCGGACCACGGACTGAGAGCGTCATCATACTCTGTGCGTCGTTCGATTGTGGGTGGTGTCACATGATACCTTCATTAAAATTATCTAAAACTGTACTTTGATTATCGAAACCTGATGTGTATTTGCTACCGATATTACCGTTTTCAACAATTTTATGTTTTTACTCATTACAACATCATCTATTATGAAACGACAAAAAAATTGTTATATACAAAGTTACGTGTTGTTTTCTAATTGAGAGACCTAACAATACGCATCAGTTGCCTTTTATACGGCTCACAAACGAAAGGGAACGCTCGCTGCATATCGCCGCGTAGAGCAACCTATTCTACTTTGCTCTTTGCTACTATTACATTAATAATTAATATAAGGAGATGCCGAGGTCGCAGTTTTAAACTTTTATTTACTTAAGACGACCCGTTTCGACACTCAATAGTGTCATCTTCTGGTGTTTTGTAGTTGGCGTTACACTGCTTATTCCAGTCTTCCACATAATATCTGGAAGGTGTACTGGTTGATAGTCATCTATAAAATCGTGTACTGATGTATAGTCTGGTATAATGTGGATGGCTGGCCATAATTAAAACAGTAAAAGATATATAAAATAATAACCACTGTAGTGCACATGTCTGGTTAAGGTTAAGGAGGTGCTAAGAGACCAGAAGATGACACCGTGTCTAAAAACGTCGGCTTAAATAAATAAAAGTTAAAAATATCTATCTGGGCATCTCTCCTTATATTAATACAATAAGGTAGCTCCCTATGATGAGTGAATAAAGTGACATTAATTATTTGCAAGTTATATGCCTGTGAAAGTAAAGATGTTGTTGTTGTTGTGGTCTTCAGTCCGGAGACTGGTTTGATGCAGCTCTCCATCCGGAGCAAGCCTTTTCATCTCCTCATAAGAACAGCAACCTACATCCATTTGAATCTGCTTACTATATGCGTGTCTTGGTCTCCCTCTGTGATTTTTACCCCACACACTTCCCTCCAATTCTAAATTTACGATTCCTCGATGTCTAAGAATATGTCCTTCCAACGATCCCTTCTTTTAGTCAAGGTATACTAAAAATTCCTTTTCTTACCAATTCTGTTCAGTAACTCTTCATTAGTTCCACGATCCATCCACCTACTCTTCAGCATTCTTCTGTAGCACCACATTTCAAGAGCCTCTACTCTCTTCCTGTCCGCACTATTTATCGTCCATGTTTCACTCCCGTACAAGGCAACACTCCACACAAATGCCTTCAGAAAGGACTTCTTTAGGCTTAAGTCAATATTCGATGTTAGCAAATTTCTGTTTTTCAAAAATGTTTTTCTTCCCATTGCCATTCTCCATTTTATATCCTCTGTACTGCGACCATCATATGTTATTTTACTACCCAAGTAACAAAACTTATCTACCAGCTTCATTGTTTCGTTATCTAATCTAATTCCTTCAGTATCGCCTGAATTTCTAAGACTGCATTCCATTACCATTGTTTTGCTCTTGTTAATGTCAGTTCCATTCAACTGCTCTTCCAGATCCTTTGCTGTCTCAGGCTACAACCCTGTCAGGTCTATACAATAATGAAATTTGAAAATGTTGTAATTTATCCAAAACGTTTTGGACACTAACGTTCGGCTTCAAACTAGGGGTCACACTCTGAACCCATGGGCCAACATGGTTCAGATGCTGATCATTGCTGCAGACACGTACTGAAGTGCATATCGTGTGAATATGAACTTCCTGTCGCTAGTCTTTCGAGGTGTTATGTTTTTAGTAAGTGGCGTTTACATTTGTGATAAATTAAAAGAAAGTGTTTATAAATCTATGGGACTTAACTGCTATAGTTTTCAGTCCCTAGACGTACAAATCACTTAAACTAACCTATGGATAAGACACACGCCCATGCCCAATGCTGCACGGCCGCTACGGTCGGGGGTTCGAATTCCTCCTCGGGCATGGATATTTGTGCCGTCCTAGTTCGTAAGTAGTTCATAAGTAGTTTGTAAGTTTAGGGACTGATGACCCCGTAGTTAAGTCCCATAGACTATACAAACATTTGAACATTTGAACATGCCCAATGAAGGACTCGAACCTCCGACGGGAACAATCGCACGCTTCGCAGGAAAGCACCTTAGATCGTTGAGCCGTTCCAGTGATACAATCTGCATCTAACGGGATACTCTGCAAATCACATTTAAGTGCTTGTCAGGGTTCGTCGAACCACCATTATACTATTTATCTCCCATTCCATTCTCGAATACCCCGCGTGAAGAAAGAACACCTGAATCTCTCCGTTGGAGCACTGATTTCTCGTATTTTATTCTTATTTCTACCTATGTAAGTGGGAGTCACCAATATATTTCGGAAGAGAATATTGGCGATTGGAGTTTCGTAAGTAGTCCACGCCGCAGCGATAAGCGCCGTTGTTGTAACGATTCCCATCCCAGATCCTGTATCATTTCCGTAACGCTATCTCCCCTGTATCGTGACAATACAAAACGAGCTGCTCTTCTTTGGACCCTTTCGCTGTCCTCCGTTAAACCCACCTGATAAGGATCCCACACTGGGCAGCAATACTCCAAAAAAGGACGGACAAGCGTAGTGTATGCAGTTTCTTTTGTAGTTCTGTTGCAATTTTTGAAGGGTTCTGCCAATAAAACGCAGTATCTGCTTCGCCTTTCCCACGACACTATCTACGTGTTCTTTCCAGTTTAAGTCTGAAGTAATAGTAATTCCTAGGTATTTAGTGGATTTTACGGCCTTCAGATTGGACTGATTTATCTTGTACACAAAGTTTAACGTTTTTTTTTAATATATTTTTTTATTGTTATTTTTTTTTTACTCATGTGGATGACTTCACACTTCTCATTATTTGCTAATTTTTACACCATACTGATATCTTATTCAGATCGTTCTGCAGTTGGTTTTGATGTTCAGATGACTTGACTAGACGGTAAATGGCGACGTCATCTGCAAACAATCTAAGAGATCTACTTAGATTTTCCCCTAAATCGTTTTTGTAAATAAGGAACAATATAAGAAAAATAAACTGAAAATAGCTTCTACATCACAAAGATGAAAACTACAATGTATTGTGCTCTTGTGTAGTTCATCACACTGCAATCAATGGATGCTACGCAGGTCTTACATTCACGACCAGGGGCGCCGACTCCGTGGGTGCTCCGGGGCTCGTGCACCCCCCCAAGAATTTTCTGGGGGTGCTGAGCACCCACATAAAATTGAGGTGAAAAAGAAAATTGTAAAAATAAAAAAATCGGGAAAAATCAAAACGTACGTTATGACTCAAGTGGCAATGCAAAACGTCACCATAGCGAGAGACGATATTTCAAACGTGAAAGAAATGATCAGTTTTGTACGCGGATCTCCAAGCGAGTAGTAATGAGTGTTCGGGTTTTACCCGCTATTCTAGCTTTATTCATCCCGAAGCACGTCGGTCCTTTTGACCTTTCACGTGTACGTATTTATGAACATTCAATTCTGTTCGTTCAGAAATTTAGCTTGAAGAATCTCATGCTGATGCTAGAGTTAATCGTTTTTCATTTATCTTTGTCACTTCCCTTGCTATTAAAATTATAGATTCAGTTGAAATTTGCAATGATTTTCTCTCAGGCCTAAAAAAACCTTGGACTATCTTAATACTGTCAGAGATGTCATGGAGTTATCTCGAACTGATGAAAGTTTTTGGTGAAGTATACAGCTTTTGCTTGGAACTGGCCAACAAGATTTGTTCAAATGTTCAAATGTATGTAAATCTATCGGACCAAACTGCGTGGTCATCAGTCCGTAGCTTAAACCTTAAACCTAGATAAACTAACCTAAGGACAAACACACACACACACCCATGCCCCAGGGAGGACTCGAACCTCCACGGCGAGACGCTTGAGACCGCTCGGTTACTCCACCGCGGCCAACAAGATTTGATGTCAGACTTCAAAATATCAAAATATTTCAAAGATTTTTTCCGAAAGAATAGCTTCGCACCCAAAGTGTTAGATTAGTGTACAGTGAAACTTCCTGGCAGATTAAAATTGTGTGCCGGAACCGGGACTCGAACCTGGGACCTTTGCCTTTCGCGGGCAAGCGCACTACCGACTGTGCTATCCCGACACGACTCAAGATGCCGCCTCACAACCTTAATTCCGCCAGTACCTCGCCTCCTACTTTCCAAACTTCACAGAAAGTAGGAGACGAGGTACTGGCGGAAGTGAAGTTGTGAGGCGGCATCTTGAGTCGTGTCGGGATAGCACAGTCGCTAGTGCGCTTGCCCGCGAAAGGCAAAGGTCCCAGGTTCGAGCCCGGTTCCGGCACACAATTTTAATCTGCCAGGAAGTTTCATATTAACGCACATTCCGCTGCAGAGTGAAGTTTCATTCTAGTGTACAGTGCATAATTATTTCATTGGTCGTGTACATCTTTTTGGGTGTTACTTGTATCGAATATCCATTTGGCCAATTAGTTCGCTTTATTGTAGTATCCTAATGCAGCCATGCTTTCCTTTTCTTCCTCCTCCTTCTTCCTTCTATCTTTAAAAGGCCAGACAACTGCCTATTTACTTTTACCAAATATTGTTAATTCAAAAATTCATGAAGACGATTTTCGGGAGGGCTGGTTTCGAACATTTGTGAACCGTGTTATAAAGCACCCACACTGATTTTCAAATGTCGGCGCCTCTGTTCGTGGCAGTACTCCAGTTTTCTGGGAGTGATGTTAACTGCTTTCGAGCCCGTCTTTGGCGCCTACGGGCGGTGCCTCTGCCACGTCGTGGTGGCTGCTGAGATGAGCTCCGGGTCGTCCGCGTCCCCAGCAGCCCTCATACATCAGCCACGTGGCGCTTCGCAGCGCACAACACGTGCAAACCGCCACCGGCGAGAGCCATAAATTCCCGCGAGAACTCTGGAGAGCGTTGAGACGTGCGACATGGGATTGCTGCGATTCTGATTAATCTGCGATCTTTCACGCAGAGAACACGACAGTGCAGAACTGTGGGTGTTTGCATACGATTCTCTGTTTGCATGCCATTTATGTCTGCCTAATGGATAGGTAAAAGTAACTCGGCTTCCATTAGCTAGCATTTCCTGGTTAGTTTGTCACTGAGCCGTTCCTGTCAATTACCGAAGCAATCTTTCACGGACGCAACATTATACATTATCCTTAGGTCACAACAGTGTGGCAATAAAGCTCTGAATACATTAAGTTTTCCCATGTTTCATTTATAATTAATGTGTTTATTTGTTCTCTGGAAACCATGTCACTCAGAGATGTTTTCCATTCTTTTCACCGCTGCATAAATCACAGTATTCCGGTATACAACACTGAAAATACACTACTGGTCATTAAATTGTTACACCAAGAAGAAATGCAGATGATAAACGGCTGTTCATTGAATAAATATATTATACTTGAACTGACATATGATTTCATTTTCACGCAGTTTGGGTTCATAGATCCTGAGAAATCAGTACCCAGAACAACCACCTCTGGCCATAATTACGGCCTTGATACGCCTGGGCATTGAGTCAAACAGAGCTTGGATGGCGTGCACTTTCAACACGATACCACAGTTCATCAAGAGTAGTGAATGGCGTATTGCGACGAGCCAGTTGCTCGGCCACCATTGACCAGACGTTTTCAGTTGGTGAGAGATCTGGAGAATGTGCTGGCCAGGGCAGCAGTCGAAAATTTTTCGTATCCAGAAACGCCCCTACAGGTCCTGCAACATGCCGTCGTGCATTATCCTGCTGAAATGTAGGGTTTCACAGGGATCGAATGAAGGGTAGAGCCACGGGTCGTAACACATCTGTAGTATAACGGCCACTGTCCAAAGTGCCGTCGATGCGAGCAAGAGGTGACCGAGACGTGTAACCAGTGGCACCTCAAACCATCACGCCTGGTGATTCGCCAGTATAGCGATGACGAATACGCGCTTCCAATGTGCGTTCACCGCGATGTCACCAAACACCGATGCGACCATCATGATGCTGTAAACAGAACCTGGATTCATCCGAAAAAAATGATGTTTTCGCCATTCGTGCACCAAGCTTTGTCGTTGAGTACACCAACACAGGCGCTCCTGTCTGCAGTTTCGAGGGTAACCGCCGCCATGGTCTCCGAGATGATAGTCTATGATGCCAACGATTCCATATTGTGCTAACAGTCAATGGATCACGACCAACGCGAGCAGCAATGTCGCGATACGATAAACCGCAATCGCGATAGGCTACAATACGACCTTTATCAAAGTCGGAAACTGTGGGCAATTTTATCCACTGAATTTCTAATGCTTCTAAATCTGAAAATTTTTCCGGAAATAAATTAACGAAGGACAGTATAAAAATTATTACAAAATGTTTGTAGAGTCTAAGGGACTTAACTACGGGGTCATCAGTCCCTAAACTTACAAACTACTTATGAACTACTTACGAACTAGGACGGCACAAATATCCATGCCCGAGGGGGATTCGAACCCCCGACCGTAGTGGTCGTGCAGACCGTGACTGGAGCGCCTCAGTCCCCCCGGCCACCGCGGCCGGCGAATTATTACATATTTCCATACCGTACTATTAATGATGGCTGTAACTGTGAAGGACTAATTTCAGGTGCAAGTTTCTGTAACAGTTTTAATTGATGCAAATTATTGGGTAACCATGGAAATATTTCTTCACACAACTATACAAGACATTTGAAACGTCTCTGTTTAATAGTTTCCAGTTTCTGACATGATACTTTTCCCTCCATTGCTTCCTGATGAAAACTAAATCGAAAATCAATAGAATTCAGAGGAAGACATGCTAAAGGATGTTTTAAAGCCTTAGATACTACAGATAAAGGTTCCTCTTCATTTTCTGCGAGCATGAATGCAGGTTTCATTATATGCGGGTGACGGCGAAGCTGGTACCTTGAAAGTACTTATGGACGAAAAAAATTAAAGAATAACTAATTATATATTGTGTAGCAATACGTCTCCTTTATTAGCGTTGATTGTCTTCTATTCATGATTGTTGATAACATCATCTTCTAATTGCTTTGTGTTGCAACAACCTTAGTTTAATTTATTTTATTTGCTATAAATAAGTACCGTATTTGAAAGTAATTGTCTCGTAATGTGCATTCTGGAATCTATGATACTTGCGTGTAGTCTTGTGTAGTTCGCGAAAGAACTAGTTCGGAAGAGCGCTCCCGCAGGCGAACTACGCGAACTAGTTCGCAGATCCCTCGGCTCTCAGTTCATCCGCTCCTTTTTTTAAGACTGACGGGTAACAGCGAGAGGACGCGAGAGCGCGCAGAATCGCGTGATTCCCTTCTGCCAGTTGCTGTCATTTCGAGCTGAGATGCAGCTCAGCTGTAGTTTTAGTAGCGGTAGCAAAAGCCAAAACGAGCGGACGAACTAAAAAGACCGACCTACTTCGTGGCCGAGCTGCGAACTAAAAGGAGAGCTGCCGGCCGCGGTGGCCGAGGGGACTGAGGCGCTCCAGTCACGGTCTGCACGGCCACTACGGTTGCGGGTTCGAATCCTCCCTCGGGCATGGATATTTGTGTCGTTCTTAGTATAAGGTAGTTGATAAGTAGTTTGTAAGTTTAGGGACTGATGATCCCATAGTTAAGTCCCATAAGCTTGACAAACATTTGAACATTTTTTTAAAAGGAGAGCTACTGGTCGCGAACTAAAATATGCGCGATAGGTCGCGAACTAAAATATGCGCGATAGGTCGCGAACTAAAAGATGTGCGTCCATAATTAAAAATCACGTGTTTGCCTTCTGCTGATGAGAGCCATTTCGAGGTTAGCTTCTGCCTGTTAGATTACATACTTCAGTGCTACAAAATTTCAGGTTTGAAGTATTCTGCACTCTGCTATATCTGACTAATAAATTCCATAATGCCAACATATAGAGATAACTCTAAACTTAAACGTGAGAAATTATACACAAACTGTTTCTTTTGGTTTGCGTGATATCGTTAGCGGCTCAAGCAGCAAGCGCATGAAGCAGCTAGGTGGGGGAACTTCTCCCTCCACCTGCATGCGCAGAGCACGCCGCTCAGCCGTCACTGGGAGCGGACGAACTAAAAGAACGAACTAGTTCGCTGCAGAGCCGCGAACTTAAGTGTGCGATTCCGATCGCGAAATATTATGCACAAGTCTACTCGCGTGTGATATTATTTTTTAGCTTAGGCAGCTGCGGTTCCGCGGCTTGAGGAGTGCTAAACAACTAACACTTCAGTGTTTCCCCTGTCACGTGCTATCTTCACTTCATACTTTTAATTGTGGAGTTTTTCTTATTTGTGCAATAAGTCCCTAGGTCTTCTAGAGGGATCGGAAATAAGTACCTAAATTTTTTCCCTATATGTTCTTATGGTTTACAACACTAGATTGTGCAATCGACGAGATGTTGTGAGATTTTGTCGGTAAATCTCACGAGTGGCACTCTTTCTTAAAGTTGAATTAAGTTACACTACTCACATGCTGACTATTAGTGAAACGTGCCATAACAAATAGTGGCAGTAGATTTTATATTATAAAAAGATAAACTGCAAAAGGAAATGTAGTCTTCTGTTTAACTTCAGTTTCGGCTAGATAACATTTAAATTCATGTAGAACTGTCTGAAATCAGCGGATGCAAATATTATTTATAAAATGAAATGTGTTTTGATTGTTCTTAAATGGCTTCCCTTTCTATGTATAATTAAAGTTAATCGTCTTCAGATGATATTCCGTCTGAAATGCTGATTTCGTTAGGAGAGCCAGCCATAAAAAATTGTTCCACCTGGTATGCAAGATGTATGAGACAGGGGAAATACCCTCCGACTTCAAGAAGAATATCGTAATTCCATTTCCAAAGAAAGCAAGTGTAGACAAGTGTGAAAATTACAGAAGTATCAGTTTAATAAGTCATGGTTACAAAATACTAACACGAATTATTTATAGATGAATGGAAAAACTTGTGGAATCTGACCTCGGGAAAGATCAGTTTGGATTTAGGAGAAATGTAGGAACACGGGAGGCAATACTCACGTTACGACTTAAGGAAGAAAAGGAACGCAGAGGGATTAAGGCAGGGTTGTAACCTTTCCCCAATGTTGTTCAATCTGTACATTGAGCAACCAGTGAAGGAATGCAAGGAGAAGTTTGGAGAGGGAATTAAAGTTGAAGGAGAAGAAATAAAAACTTTGCGGTTTACCGATGGCATAGAAATTTTGTCAGAGACTGCAAAGGATCAGGAAAAGCAATTGAATGGAAAGGACAGTGTCTTGAAAAAAAAGATATAAGATGAACATTAACAAGGGTAAAACGAAGGTAATGGAATGCAATGTCAGAAAATCAGGCGATGCTGAACATTAGATTACGTAATGACACAGTAAAAGTGGTGGATAAGTTTTGTTATTTGGGTAGCAAGATAACTTCTGATGGCGGAAGTAGAGAAGATACAAAATGCAGAATGGCTATGGGGAGAAAAGCGTTTCTTAAGAAGCGAAACTTGTTAACATTCGATATTAATTTAAATGTTAGGAATTCCTTTCTGAAAGCTTTTGCCTGGAGTATAGCATTGTATGGCAGTGAAACGTGGACGATAAGGAGTTCAGACAAAAAGATGATACAAGTTTTTGAAATGTGGTGCTATAGACGAATGATGAAGATTAGATGGGTAGATCACGTGACTAATGAGGAGGTGCTTAACCGGATTGGGGAGAAAAGGAGTTTCTGGCTTATCCTGACTAAGAGAAGGGGTAGATTGGTAGGACACATTCTGAGACATCAAGGAATTGTCAACTTAGCATTAGAAGGAAATGTGTGGGGTAAAAATCGTAGAGGAAGACCGAGGGACGAATACAGTAAGCAGATTAGATTCAAAAGGATGTAGGTTGCCGAATGTATTCTCAGATTTGGCCAGGGCTGGGTAACGTGGAGAGCTGCATCAAACCGGTCTACGGACTGAAGACCACAACAAGAAAAACAAAGTCTTCAGTTTACCTAATCGACTTAAGCTATTATAACATGTGCCATTCCCATAAAGCCTTAATATTCTGACTACCGGTATGAATGATTTCCACAAAATGAGAGACTTGCAATAATTACTTCATTAATTAATGTCAAGGAGCTGGTTGAGTACACTATACTGTATTAATAAAGGACAAAATGTAATATTTGTTGTGTCTGACCTGGCAGCTTTATGAGTGTTGAATTGAAATTTGAAATGATTTATACGCAAAGGACAGAAATCATAAAATATTAGCGCTGGCTGTGAGCGGGCGAGCGCACTAAGGCTTCATGCCACAGAGCGCGAGGCCGCTACTGCCGGGTGTTCGAATCCCCCTTTGGGCATGGATATTTTGTTTATCCTTGTGTTAAGCTAGTTTTAGTTAGCCTACATTAATTACATGTAGATAGCCGTTACATTGACAAATCAGACGGAAAGCTACGTAAAACATAAAAAAATTACGTCGTCCAAAGTCGTGGGTTTGTGGTAGAAATGCCCAAATGGTGATAGTCGCATAAGCTTCTTAATATGCAGCAGAATTCAAACTTAGGTAGCCCAAATGGCGACATATCTGGTAACCCTGTCTTGCGCTTATTGTAGCGGTGCGTACTTGACACGCTTATGAGCTATTGTTGTGGGAGCGAGTGATTATCCAACAACTGAATATCTAACAATTCGAAGGTTTTCACAGTAGTACCGCTGTTGCAGAATTGAAAATTATCAATTATTAATATTTATATAACAAGGAAGGATCTTAGTGATAGATCTAAAGCAGTCTCCTGAAGGATGTTTATTGGAAATGACTCTTTGTATGGTATTGATCAAAGCATGGTATTGCACACAATCTTCACACAGTCTTCAGAAACGAGGATATTTCTAGAATTAGAAAAGAAACTTCTCTCTCTCTATCTCTCTCTCTCTCTCTCTCTCGTATTGACAACTCAAGTACTATTGATGTCTCTACTGTATTATCAGAGTCTTGTTTGTAATACGTCTTACGCATTATGAAATTTGTTCATCTTCTTACAAATTAAGAAACATGAAATGTAGAGACCCATAGAACTAATTACATGGCTACATAGCAGTGAAACCACAATATTTCATCAGTTTACCACTTGTAATTATCGTCTTAAGTGCTGAACATTTTTTCCATACTTATAAGATACCTTGCCTATCACTCCCCCCCACCCCACGTTTTTACCTTATATTTTTTGCGATGCATCATTTCCGGAAACCATAGTACTGTTGACTGTAAAATCGTGACGAATAAAGTTACTGTAAAAATTATTTAAACGTTCCTTGATAGAGCTATGCTCCCATTTCAGAACAGACTGACGGGGCCAGATACATGATTAACATCTAGATTCTAGTGAGTGAATGGAATATGTAAGGCCCAGGTGAAGAAAGCAATGAATAAAATAAACTTTTTATTTGCCGTACAAAGGTTCGCAATGAATTATTTAAAGCTACTCAGTTTTTTTTTTTATAAAAGCTTTAACTCAAAACACTGTTTATGTAGTTACGTCTCTTTCTTCCTAGACGAAAGGTGACTGTGGCATCTGACCTTATTTGTGTGAATTTTTAAACAAGGTATCAACTTACGTATAACTAACATTGCACTGGCTTTTGATCTTAAAGTCATAAGTGTCCTTGACAGAAAACACACAGAACTGCCGAGTCCCAGCTCGACGGTCTGAACGTCTTATTTTTGGGTGTCACACAACACTTCGACCAGAGAAAGGGGGGAAGAGTCTCATATTGTACTCTGTGTATTGCACTGTGTCTTGCATTGTTGCAGACGTATGTTTTTAATTGTCCGCCTCGAAGCTCGTATTCCGCGACAATTGCCACGGCAATTATTTCAATACTTCCGAAGTAGCTTGACCTCAGAGCAGCGATTGCACAGAAACGAGAAAATTCAAAACATTGTTTCAAGAAAGGTTAAATTCTCTAGAGATAGTGAGTGTGACAGTTCAGAGAATTGTATTTACGCACTTTCGAGACGAAGCAGTTGCACAACACAAAAAAGAGTACATTTCCCAATTTTGTTAAAAACCCGGCCGGGCCATTTTTAGGGTCCAAAAAAGAGGACATGTCTAGGTAAAAGAGGACGTCTGGTAACACAATCCAACATCTCACTCTTCACAATACACACGCGTTTCTCTTCTTTTTTCCCCCGTTGGCAACAACAATCGCCATTTTCAGGTCGGCGCCTTATTGTTTTCACTGACTGGAATGTGTTTGGATGTATGATCAATATTCCAATAAATACTGAATTGCACAATACAAAAATGCTGTTTTTTACTTCAATCAACACATAGTTGCACTAAATTTTAATATTTGCCTCTAAAACATTTAGTAAAAACTAGTTCTGGTTAGTTTAGTTAGAACGCATTCTTACTAGTTGAAACTACACTCCTGGCTATTAAAATTGCTACACCACGAAGATGACGAGTTACAGACGAGAAATTTAAACGACAGGAAGAAAATCAAATGTTTGTTAAACTTATGGGACTTAACTACGGGGTCATGAGTCCCTAAAATTACAAACTACTTATGAACTACTTACGAACTAGGACGGCACAAATATCCATGCCCCAGGGGGGATTCGAACCCCCGACCGTAGTGGCCGTGCTCACCGTGACTGGAGCGCCTCAGTCACCTCGGCCACCGACAGAAAGACGATGCTGTAATATGCAAATGATTACCTTTTCAGGGCATTCACACAAGGTTGGCGCCGGTGGCGACACCTACAACATGTTGACATGAGGAAAGTTTCCAACCGATTTCTCATACACAAGCAGCAGTTGACCGGCGTTGCCTGGTGAAACGTTGTTGTGATGCCCCATGTAAGGGGGAGGCATCTTATCCGCATGGCTGTAACGGATCGTGCAGCCACGTCTCGATCTCTGGGTGAACATTTGGGGACTTTTGTAAGACAACAACCATCTGCGCGAACAGTCCGACGACGTTTGCAGAAAAAAAAAGTTCAAATGTTTGTAGAGCTTATGGGACTTAACTACGAGGTCATCAGTCCCTAAGCTTACAAACCACTTATGAAGTAGTTCATACTAAAAACGGCACAAACATCCATGCCCGATGGCACTATGGCTGTGGTTACCCTTGACGCTGCATCACAGACAGGAGCGTCTGCGATGGTATACGCAACGATGAGCCTTGGTCGACGAATAGCAAAATGTCATCTTTCGTGATGAATCCAAGTCCTGTTTACAGCATCATGATGGTCGCATCCTTATAGCGACATTGTCGAGAATACACATTGTAAGCGTGAATTCGTCATTGCCGTACTGGCGTATCACCCGGTGTGATGGTATTGGGTGCCGTTGGTAACACGTCTCGGTCACCTCTTGTTTGCATTGATGGCACTTTGAACAGTGGACATTACATTTCAAATGTGTTACGACCCTTCATTCGATCCCTACGAAACCCTACATTTCAGCAGGATAATGCACGACCGCATGTTCTAGGTAATGTACGGGCCTTTTTGAATACGGAAAATGTTCTATTTCTGCGCTGCCTAGCACATTCTCCAGACCTCTCACCAATTGGTCAATGATGGCCGAGAGTAGAATGCAAAAGCGGATTCTGCCACCAAAATAAACAAATTGATATCAAATTAATTAGAGTAAGTGTGTGATTAGAGTTACTGCATACTTAGAGTAATTAAATAATTAGGGTAATTGTTGATTTATTGCAATTGTTTATTATTTTAATTGTTTATTTATTTGATCATTGTAATTGTTTATTGTTATTGCAATTGCATGTGTTCACTCCTGCACGTCTTGTGTGGACCCCACCGCATCACGTGACTATCTTCGTCACCCTTCACCCCTATCACGTGAGCACCAACGACCAATGAGAGCACAGCAAGGCCGGGAATCAAAACACCGCACCCCGCACCTTGTGAAAGAAGTGCCACGGATCTTGCACCAAAAATTATTTTTTAGGCATGCCACTCCCCATCCCCTGGTCGTCTGCCGCGGCCGTGAATTAAACTGCTGCACTTTACCTCCCATGTGAAACTCACGCTGAAAAGAATTATTATTATTTAACCGCACCAACGCCTGCCCCCCGGAGACGAGCACAGCGATGTGCAACACTATACAAACCATTGGCCTCCAGCAGCACTTAGCGTTATTATTAATAATTACCCTACACCTAACTCAAACGAGCTCTGTTTTTCATAGGAACGTCTAATACTAAAAAGCACCTCACTCCTGCACACACAAAACCGCATCGAATGCTACGTAATGATCACCACAATGTTTCTCTCTCTCTCCAAGGCGACGTGTGCAAGAAAACAATTGAGCAATGGGAGCACAGCACGAGGAGACGAGTGGTATACTATAAAATAGTAATACATAAACAGCTGGGTGTCTTATTTTATTTGTGGCTGTGCGTGCTTCTGCGGTAAATTATACACACACCACAGCACAGCCAGGGCTGCAATCCGCCTGCACGCTGGCCAGGGATAAAAACGATGCGGACAGCGCGATCCGATCCGACCGCCCGATTATTATTTTATTCTGCATTACAATTTTTTTCTACGAACGTTATATCTCCTTCTACTGCCTCCACACCAATGTCCGCGATGTTCCAGAGTGATTTTATTTGCAGTGGAACATTCCGCATGCAAGAAAACAATTTGCTATGTCTCTCCTGGTGCGGAAAGCAGAACTCAGACAGCGCAGACCTCTGACAATAGTGGCCGTCCTCTCCATTCAACCCCTTGCTGATACCTGCTCCCCCTCAGCCTTTCAAAACAACGCACACAGCCTCATCATGAGCGCACGTGCTCGGGCCGACCGCCGCCTGTAGAAGCTAAACAAACAAGAGGAAGATGCACTCTGCAGACAAACCTTAAAAATTACCAAACGTATATTGCTTCTCAGAAAACAGTGACAGCAATAACTGAATCATGCTTTTTTATGAACCACTCTCTCTCTCCTATTCCCCACAAATAAATAAATGCAGAGCACAAGTGAAACAATCCAACAGAGAATGCGTGAAACATGTTTTTTAATGTAGCTTATGTCATCCCTTCTGGAAACAGTATTATGTAGGGAAAAACGCGCCAGGCCTATGAAAGATACGCATAGTCATATTCCAATACACTCACATGTGACCCCATGTATTATTACGCACTGCATCTAGGTTACAAGTTCTCTGATCAGCACACTGCAGTTACGGTAATCGCGTTTGGAAGTATTCCATGTTTTTTCTTCTGCAGAAAGGGATGGTCGGAATCCATTGTGAAAGAATCCTTTCGCCTACTGCATACACAGAATTCTAACAACACTCTTCCATTAGAGTTCAAATCACCCATACTTTGCAACAATGCATGCAATATCTTGCCGGCCATGAGAATTTGTTTCTTTTTCTCTACATTTGACCTGTCCATTCTTAAAGCTAGATCAATGTATCGCTATCTCCCAACAAGTTCTACACCTTCCAACAATATTTTTCTTCTTCTCAACACTCTGGTATTTTAAATTTACCCATTATTTCCTGGTTATAACACTCCGTGTTTACGCCACCGACTTTTATGATACCCGCAATTCTGTATGGAATACTAGGTTATGCATAAAATGACCGCTTGCTAACTGTGGTTATTGTTCCATCGATTTTATAGTATACCACTCGTCTATTCATGCTGTGCTCCCATTACTCAATTGTTTTCTTGCACATGTCGCCTCGGAAAGAGAGAGACATTGTAGTGATCATTACGTAGCATTTAGCACTGTTTTGTGTGTGAGGAAGTGAGGTGCTATTTAGTATTTGATGTTGCTATGAAAAACAGAGCTCGTTTCATTTGGGGGTAGGGTAATTAATAATAATAACGCTTAGTGCTGCTGGAGGCCAATGGTTTATATAGTGTTGCACATCTTTGTGCTCGTTTGCCGGGGGATGCTCAGTAGCAAAGTTAAATAATTATAATTTCTTCGGCGTGGGCTTCATATGGGAGGCGAGGCAGTTTAATCCATGGCCGCGGCAGAGGGGTGGTGTATGGGGAGTGGTGTGCTTAGGGGTCCGTGGCAATTCTTTCGCAAGATGCAGGGCATGGTGTTTTCATTCCTGGCCGGCACGCTTTGGTCGACCAGAAAAATTGGGCCCGCGCCGTGGCGAACCCTGTAAGTGCACTACAGTAGTTTTTCGCGTATGTACATGACAGTCTGGGGGCTGAAGCTGGGTGAGTGGGCAGGCGGCGTGTGTGTCGCGTCTCCGCGGTCTGCCAACTGAAGTGGCCGTAGAAGCTATGGTCGTTTTATTTGTTTGCGAGCGCGCTATTCACCACGGTCGTCATTGTGGAGGTGCTGGGTGCGGGGAGGAGAGCCATCTGTTGTCAGCGGTTGGAACTGCTGCTTTCAGGGAGACATTCTGGCAGCCAATTTCAATTGAAAATTCTATATAATTACTAGAGTAATGGGAGTACATAGGTATGTCATTACAGTTGATCTTCTATGTGATCCATCTATATGCACAATTTTGGATGTGATACGAGCTCTAATTAAGGCTCTTTTTATCATGTTACTGAACAGAATGCCCTGATCTGATTTTATATATAGAAACAGGTGGAGTCTGAGGGTGCTCCGCCGACATGCCTCAATCCGAGCCTCCCGTCTATCTCCTACAATACGCTGACGACACCACCTTCCTAGCCCTCGCCCCCTCCCTGGCCCGCTCCCAGCTTTTGCTCCAGTCCCACCTCATGGTGTAACCGGTGGCTCCTCTCCATCAATCCTGACAAATCCCAGGCAATTATCATATGTCGTACCACCCCCTCCTTCCGTCTCCATGATTACTACCTTACCCTCCACAACCGCCCTATCTGCCACACCCCCACCCTGAAGTACCTTGGTCTAACCCTCGACCGTAACCTCTCCTGGACCCCCCACCTCCGCACTGTCCGACAGAAAGCCCTCTCCTTCCTTAACCTCCTCAAACTCCTCACCGGCCGGACGTGGGGTCTCAGCCCCTCCACCATCCTCTACACCTACTGCTCCCTCATGCATCCTGTCCTTTGCAGCTTCCATCCCGCCTGGATCTCCGCTCCCACATCCTACTATAAAACCCTTAAAGTCCTCGAGCGCCACACCCTCCGCCTCGCCTACCGCATCCGGCTCCCTTCCCCCACGCGGATTCTGTATGACCTGATCCCGTTTCCCCACCTCCTTGAATATCTCCAGCATATCCGTATCCTCTATACCACCCATAAAATAGACTCCCGCAATTTGCATTACAAATATGTAAATTTAGATGTAGCTCAAAATAATTATGTAATTCAGTAAATCAGGAAACTTCGTTTCTAATACTCCAAAAATTTCCTGCTGTATTTTGACACTTGAAGTACCGTTCGTCTGCTACCAATGTCACTGCCCAGGAGCTCTGGTACCAGACTATCAGCTTTCTTCGTGTACAGCAACTTTCGCCTATCATGGGGAGTCTTGCAGATCCCTACCCGAAAACGCAGGTCAGGAAATCAACAGCCCTCACCGTCTCATAGTTGTCGAAGCCTTCGGCTGATACCCTCGTGATGCCACCAGGTGCATCTCACAATTATCCACATAAATACTCTGCAAGTCACATGTAAGTGCATGGCAGAGGGTTCCTTGAACCGCTTTTATGATGAGTCTCTACAGTTCCATTCTGTAACAACTCTCGGAAAAAAGGAACAAATAAATCATTTCGTTTTCGATCTGGTTTGTTTTATTTTTTTGATGATCATGTCTTCCTATGCAGGTGGCTGCCAGCAAAATATGTTCACATTCGGAAGAGAAAGTTGGCGAAAAAAAAATTCGCTAATAGATCTCGTCCCAACGAATAACTCATTTGTTTCAACGATTTCCACTCCACCTCTTGCATCATTTCCGTAACACTCTATCCCCTATATCGCGGTAAACAAAACGAGTTGCCCTTCTCTGTACTTTTTAAATCGCACAAGTGTGTTAATGCAATTTTTTTTCTTTCAATTTTTTTATTTTTATTTTTTTTAAATATATATATATATATATATATATATATATATATATATATATATATATATATATATATATATATATATATATATATATATATATATATATATATATATTGTAGAACTGTTTATTCTTCCAAGTGTTTGGCCAACGAACCGTAGTCTTTGGTTCGCTTTGCCGACAATATTTTCGGTGTGTCCTTACCAATTAAAGTTGTTTGTAATTAAATACTCTCTGACTTCAAGAAGAATATTGTAATTCCAATTCAAAAGAAAACAAGTGTGAAAATAACAGAACTATCAGTTTAATAAGTCATGGGTGCAAAATACTAACACGAATTATTTACAGGCGAATGGAAAAACTTGTGGAATCTAACATTGGGGAAGATCAGTTTGGATATAGGAGAAATATAGGAACACGAGAGGCAATACTCACATTACGACTATCTTAGAAGATAGGCTAAGGAAAGGGAAACCAACGTTTTTAGCGTTTTTCGAAAGCTTTTGACAATGTCGACTGGAATACACTCTTCCAAATTAAGAAGGTATCAGGGGTAAAATATAGGGAGCGAAGAGTTATATTCAACTTCTACAGAAACCAGACAGCGGTTATTAGAGTCGAAGGGCAAGAAAGGGACACAGAGGTTGTGAAGGGAGTAAGACAGGGTTGTAGACTCTCCCCAATGTTGTTCAATCTGTACATTGAGCACGCAGTGAAGGAATGGAAGGAGAAATTTGTAGAGGGCATTAAAGTGCAGGGAGAAGAAATAAAAACATTGACATTGTAAGTCTGTTAGAGACTGCAAACGATCTGGAAGAGCAATTGAATGTGATGGACAGTGTCTTGAAAGGAAGATATAAGATGAACATTAACAAGAGTAAAACGAAGGTAATGGAATGAAATGTCAGAAAAACAGGCGATGCTGAAGGAGTTAGATTAGGTAATGAGACAATAAAAGTAGTAGAAGAATTTTGTTATTTGGGTATCAAGATAACTACTGATGGCCGAAGTAAAGAAGATATACAATACAGAATGGCTATAGGAAGAAAAGCGTTTCTCAAGAAGCGAAACTCGTTAACATCCAATATTAGTTTAAATGTTAGGAAGTCCTTTCTGAAAGCATTTGTCTGGAGTTTAGCATTCTATGTGAGTGAAAAGTGGACAATAAGAAGTTCAGATAAAAAGATGATAGAAGCTTTTGAAATGAGGTGCTACATACGAGTGATGAAAGTTAGATGGGTAGATCACGTAACTAATGAGGAGGTGCTTCTACATCTACATCTACATACATATTCCGCAATTCACCGTAAGGTGCGTGGCGGATGGTACACTGTACCACTACTAGGCATTTCCTTTCCTATTCCACTTCCAAATTGAACGAGGAAAGAAAGAATGCCTATATGCCTCCGTACGAGCCCTAATTTCTTTTATCTTGTCTTTGTGATCTTTACGCGAAATGTATGTAGGCGGCAGCAAGATCGTACTACACTCAGCTTCAAATTCCGGCCCTCTAAATTTACTTAAGAGAAATTCACGAAAAGAACGTCGTCTTTCTTCCAGCGATACCCAATTGAGTTGCCGGAGCATTTCCGTGACACTCGCGCATTGGTCGAACCTACCGGTAACAAACCTAGCTGCTCGCCTTTGAACTGCCTCTATGTCTTCCTTCAAACCGATCTGCTGCGGGTCCCAAATACTTGAGCAATACTCAAGACGTGGTCGTACAAGCGTTTTATACGCGGTCTCCTTTACAGGTGAAGTACATCTTCCCAAAATTCTCCCAATAAACTGAAGTCGGCTGTCTGCCTTACTCACAACTGTCCTTACGTGCTCGTTCCATTTCATATCGCTCTGCAATGTTACGCCTAGATATTTGAACGACGCGACAGCGTCAAGAAGCTCACTACTAATGCTGTATTCGAACATTATAGGATTGTTTTTTCTACTCATGCGCATCATCTTACATTTTTCTACATTGAGAGCCAGCTGCCATTCTTCGCACCAACTAGAAATTTTGTCTATGTCAACCTGTATGCTATTACAGTCAGTTACAGACGACACCACAGCATCATCAGCAAACAGCCGCAAATTACAACTTACTCTGTCCATCAGATCATTTATATAGATATAAAATAATAGCGGTCCTATCACACTCCCCTGGGGCACGCATGACGATACACTCGTCTCTGATGAACACTCGCCGTCGAGAACAACGTACTGCGTTCTATTACTTAGGAAGTCTCCCAGCCAGTCACAAATCTGTGAACCTATTCCATAAGCTCGTATCTTCGTTAGCAGTCTGCAGTGTGGCACCGCGTAGAACGCCTTTTTGAAGTCGAGAAAAACACAATCCGCCTGTTGCCCTTCGTCCATGGCTCGCAAGATGTCATGTGAGAAAAGGGCAAGCTGAGTTTCACATAAACGATGTTTCCTAAACCCGTGCTGATTCATGGAAAGAAGCTTTTCCGTTTCAAGGAAATGTACTATATCCGAACTGAGAATATGCTCCAAAATTCTACATGAAACCGATGTCAACGATATTGGCCTGTAATTGTATGGGTCAGTTCTGTTTCCTTTCTTATACACGGGAGTCACCTGCGCCTTTTTCCAATCACTAGGAACTTTGCGCTGAATTAAAGATTCGCTATAAATGCAAGCTAAGTAGGGGGCCAATGCCGCATAATAGTCTTTGTAAAACCGAACTGGTATTCCATCCGGACCAGCAGACTTTTTCGTATTTAGCTCTCTCAGCTGCTTCTCTACACCGGAAATACCTATTGCTATGTCCCCCATTTCGGAATCAGTACGTTAATCAAATGATGGTATACTTGTGCGGTCCTCCTGCGTGAAAGATTTCTTAAAGGTTAAATTTAGAACTTCAGCTTTCCGTTTGCTTTCTTCTATTACTGCCCCGGAATGATCAACTAGTGACTGGACAGTGGGCTTTGACCCGCTTATCGATTTTACATAGGACCAGAATTTTTTCGGGTTCTCGGAAAGATCATTTGCTAAGGTATGGCTGTGATAATTATTGTATGCTTCGCGCATCGATCGTTTTATAGACGCACGAATCTCTACTAACTTTTGCCTGTCATCATTTGCGTGTTCTTTTTTGAATCGAGAGTGCAACAGCCTTTGCTTTCTCAGCAGCTTTCTAACATTATTATTATACCACGGTGGATCTTTTCCATCCTTAATCGTCTTTACTGGCACATATTTCTCTAACCCTTTATTAACAATGCACTTAAATTTAGTCCACAATTCCTCTACATCCATAGTCCCAGAATTAAACGATGCCCATTCATTTTCTAAGTGCGATCGTAACATCTGCTTGTCGGCTCTTCCCAACAAAAACACGCTCCTAGCCTTCTTGATTGGTTTATGAACTTGGGTCACCATCGACGCTATGACGATATCATGATCACTAATTCCTGTCTCTACACAGACATCGTTAATAAGGTCAGACCTGTTTGTGGCTATAAGGTCTAGAATATTTCCATTGCGTGTGGGTTGCCGGTTTAACTGCTCAAGACAATTTTCGGAGAGAAAAGGAGTTTCTGGCATATACTAAGAGAAGTGATAGATTGGTTGGACACATTCTGAGACATCAAGGAATTGTCAACTTAGGATTAGAAGGAAGCGTCTGGGGTAAAAATCGTAGAGGGAGACCGAGGGACGAATATAGTAAGCAGATTCAAAAGGATTGTGGTTGCGGAACGTATTCTCTGATGAAGAGACTTGCACAGGACAGGGTAGCGTGGAGAGCTGCATCAAACCAGTCTGCGGACTGAAGACCACAATAACAACAGTTTTGACTGTCATCCTGTAATTAAAAATGAAGATTGGGCATTATTTGAAATTCTGTGTATTATGCACTGCTCGAAACTGTTAGGGGTCAGATGAGTTATGGTACGTATTTTGTTCAGATATTGGCTGCAGTTGCAAATTGTACGTGTTACAGTTCGATGTTTTGGCGTTACGTCCCTTTGCTTGATGTCTACATGGCGTTTACTTAGAACGAGCCAACACTGGACTACCATTGTACGAAAAAGTCATTATCGACGCCAGCTTAAGTGGTGTGTTTCGCCAGTGTATATATAATAACCGACTCATCTGTAGGCGGGTGGACTGCTGTTGTGGTGTTGTGCCTGTCTGTGTAGATACGTCGACAGTATTAAATAAGCTAATTTTCTACGCATGTGACTTATTATTGAACCATGATAATGACAAACACTTAACTGAATTACTGATCAACATTCGACAGACCTGCAATGCTATTGCTGTTTCGTCCGTCTATATAAACCTTTATCATAATGGCTATAATTGCGGATTGTTACATACGATTAATTTCCCACAGTTATAATGACATTGGCACATCACTGCATGTGTTCATTAACAAATATTACAGAGATATAAATTTTGATAGTGTTAGAGTGTTGAAAATTCTGTATCAAAGCATTTATTAAAGGAATTACACGATAATTAGCGTTGCTACAGTCATTTGGCGAAATTATAGATATTGACGTTAAAGTAACTGTTTGCTTATATGTAAAATGCGAAATAATTAAGACTTTTCGCTCCGTTGTGTCTGTGCGTTGTCCTAATATACGGCATCCTACTAATTATCACTTAATTTGATATTGTCACGTTTTCGTTGTCTGATTATTAAATGTACTCTGAGAATGCTTACAATGATCGATCGTATTCTTTAGATCAGAAAGGAACTCCTGGCTTTCATATAGCTGAAATTAAACTTTGTTTAGTCAAATTCTCATAACTTAAATGGAATGAAAGTACAATGTTTGGTTGTGTGGTCATATTCTGCAGCAGCTGTTAAAATTGATTATAAGAGGTAATCTGTCTTGTGCTGAAAGTAATTAAGAGATTTATTTTCTACTGTGGTCTGTAAATGATATAAAGGTTTGTACTCTTTGTTTTCGATAAATAGATTAAAAACAGTTTTTAAAAAAAAACATTTTACACGTTAGGCCTAAGTGTTTTTAACTTAATATTCGGTCTCCTCACGGTGTTGATGTCTCTTCTTTACATGTGACTACTGTTTCTCCGTCTTGTTGGCTGGAGTTTGTTTGTTCCTGTGGTGTGTTTGTCGGCTGTGCACAACACTTATCGTGTGTTTTTGTTTTGTTTCTTCCTTTTCATTTCAGCACATCACATCACTTCACTTTTTGAAATGTATACAGATTACATATCACCTGTTATAAGTGGAATGCCTCTCTGTTTATTTAACATTTCACTAGTGTGGCTATGTTTTCGTATCTTGGAAAAAATAACAAAATTTATCCTGAGTGTAGCTGTTGCATAATGATAAACAGTTATGGTTGCACGTTTGTTTTATTTGTGGATCTACGGTTGGCTAAATTCTCTTTTTTGTTACTGAATTCGGATACGCAAATAAGCGAATGTGAAAAGTCTATAGACACCATGCAACATGGTATACAGGATCTCGTAAGAAAAAATAGTATTGTATACTTCACTGCTGCTTGATGGGTGGATAGGTATCGAATAATTCAGTAAATGCTACACTCCAGCTATTTCATTACGAACACCCTCCACTCGGCTCCAAACCAAAGAATGCCGATCAGCTCTGGCAACAATGAGCACATTTCGAGCTCTGCTTCCATTCCACGTGCTAGGTCAGCTGTCTTCACCAACACAGCCAGCCGCGTGTACAGTCTGAAGGTGTCCGCAGTACCCAAGCGTAGGGCTGCCAGATCAGAAAGCTGACATATCGGCAGAAAACTTCAAAATGTCGGGATTTTAGAGTTGTTGTCGGGAGAAGTAAATACGAGGTGCGTCCAGAAAGTAATTTCCGTTTGGTAATAAAATGAAATTATACACAGATACAGAAGAAATTTTTATTGCACTAAATTCTGCAACTCTTAAACTACTTTTCACATAACTACCGAAATTTTGCAGGCATTTGTCATAGCGTGGCATCAGGTTTTGTATACCTTCTTCACAGAAATCTGCCGCCTGTGTCTTCAACCAGTTGGAAACAGTTTCTTTCAGCTCGTCGTCAATGGTGAAGTGATGACCGCCAAGGAAAGACTTGAGATGTAAGAACAGATGAAAGTTGCTAGGAGCGAGATCAGGGCTGTACGGAGGATGGTCAAACACGTCCCAGCCAAATCCCTGTAGGAAGTTTTTCTTCACATTTGCAGTGTGTGGTCGTGTGTTGTCGTGAAGCAAAACAACACCTTTTTACAGAAGTCCCCGGCGCTTATTCTGAATTGCACGGCGCAATTTCCGAAGTGTCTCGCAATAAGCATCTGCTTTGATTGTTTGACCATGCGGTAAGAAGTCAATGAGTAGGATGCCTTTCCAGTCCTAGAACACTGTGCACATCATTTTCCGAGGTGTCATGATTTGCTTCGGCTTTACCTTTGGTGGGGATGAAGTGTGCCTCCATTCCATTGATTGCCGCTTACTCTCAGAGGTGTCGTAAGAAACCTACGTTTCATCTCCTGTGACTATCCGTCTCAGAAATTCTTCGCCGCTTTCAGCATAACGGGTAAAAAACTCAAGTGCACTACCCATCTGTTGTTTTTTGTGTTGCTCAGTGAGAATCTTTGGTATCCAACGTGAGCAAAGTTTACGGAATTTCAGTTGTTTGGAAACCATTTCATGCATCAGTGATCGTGAAATTTCGGGGATGTCCATAGCGAGAGCACCAATTGAAAACCTAGGGTTTTCCTGTATCTTGTCATCAATCGCGCGAACCAGTTCTGCTGTAACCAAAGGTGGACGCCCACTTCGTTCTTCATCGTGCACATCACTACGCCCGCCATTGAACTGTCGGATCCATCTTCTCACCATCGAAGCACTCATCGCATTTGGTCCGTAAACATCGCAAATTTGCCGATCTAATTTCACTTGGTCTCACTTTCCTCGCATTCAGAAAGCAAATCACCGACCTGATTTCACAGGCGGCGGGATTTTCAATCAACGCCGACATTTCAAACAAGCACGACAAAGCGTACGTATTTTACTTTTTTTTTTTTTTTTTTTTTTTTTTTTTTTTGTAAAATCAGCAGTATACAAAAAGACTTAACATTTTTGCACATATCTAACTTACACATAATTTTTCTTTTGTTTTAAGTTCGGTTTTACCTAGTTCATCAATTTGGATTCTTTGGTTCTATTGAGAAACGATAGCTTAGGCAGTTTCCATCGATTGATTCGGTCTTGCTAATTCAAAGGCCATACTATTTATGTCTTTGGGATATAAATTGTTTAGCAGGCTAAACATCTTTTCACAGTAAGCATTGCTCACAGGAACGGACAACACACGTGGTAGGTACAATCTTTAAGTTTTTTATTTTTTATTTTTATTTTATTTATTTTTATATATTTATTTATTTATTTTTAACAGAAATATGCCCATATTTTGTCATTTCACACGCCTTTTGGAAAAGGTTAAGCTATGTCCCCAAAAGAACAGTAATCGGTATACATCACTGTCAATATCAATTGAAATATTAAGCACGTCATTAAATGACAAGATATCTTCCCGTGAAAGAAAATTTTCTTCTTTTTTTGGAGACAACACCGAAAGCTTCGTACATAACGAGTTTTCAGAGAAATCATAGCGATATAGCATGTATTGAATTACTTGCTTTAAAAACTGTTCTGCTTTCCTCACTCTCGGAAATATTTCTTAATATGGTCCTACTTTTACTTTCGAAGAATTTATCATACAACCTGTTGTTAAGATGTACAGTTTTGTCATGACACTGTCTGTTTGTATGATAGTGGATGCATCACTATCCAAAGAGAAAATTGTTGCTTCAAAATCGAACATTACGTTGTGTACCAAGTACAAATAAGCTTCTGAAATTCCTTCCTCCTTAAATTAGTCTAATCGAAACTGGCTTCTGGATACAAATTCCCGTATCTCCTTTCCGCCTTCATCTTCAACTTTCAATAAAAAGTATTGCTTTACAGTAGTCCAACCATGCAGTAAATGATCTAAAGCGCGAAAAGAGATAGCCATTTTGTTGGGACATGTTGGAGGAAGTTTTTGTACTCGATTCATGCAAATAAAAAACATTCTTACAGAGTCTCAGAGTTTGTAGATAATGATCTGAACTCGTTGAATGTTTTTATAACAATCCTTTCAATATCGCCTGACAAAGCTTTAAGAACGTATTTGACGCAATTGTTGATAACACAAAAGTTGCAATTTGCTTTAATGATATGATAGTTTGTCTGTTGTAATTTCTGGAAAACAGAAATTCAAATTGAAATTAATTATTTTGTAAGAAACCTAAGGACTTAGCGTGCAGCTGACGTAATATTACTACTTCAGAAAGAAACAGTATTGTATGGCCGACGTAATATTACGTCTCGGCATTTGCAATGTTTCTCTGTGACGTCAAACATATATTTATGACTCCCGCAAACTCTGAGCGATCTACAGGCTTCGTGGTTTCGACCGCGAGCACTATATGGCAGCAGCGAACTGAGAGGAATACTTTGTGAAGGACTTCGTTTTCCGTTTTCCTTGGCATCCGCTCAGTTTCATTCGTTTTGAGTTTCAGGAAGTTTCATATCAGCGCTCACTCCGCTGCAGAGTGAAAGCTTCAGTCTCTGTGGCTAAGCCATGTCTCCACCATATACCTTTCTTCCAGGAGTGCTAGTCCTGCATTTTCTGCAGAACTTCTGTGAAGTTTGGAAAGTAGGAGGCGAAGTGCTGACGGTGGTAAAGTTGTGAGGAACGACCGTGAAACTGCCGCGACAGCTCAGACGGTAGAGCGCTTGCTCGCGAAAGTCAGAAAGGTCCCAGGTTCGAATCCCCTCCCGGCACGCAGTTTTCATCTGCCCGAAAGTTTTATTATCAGGGAACACTTCGCTACAAACTGAAAATATCATTATAAAAAAGTACGTATCTGGAAAATTTAGAAAAAAAAATAGATTTGTAGTTTTATAAGTTTTTGCAGACATTTTGCACCAAAATAATAATCTAAATAACAAAAAATTAATTAATAAGAGGGCCTTAAACCCTTTTAGAAAAAAAAATCTAAGTAGTGGCGGGATCCGAACCACAGACCTTCAGCGTCATAGTACAACGCCTTGCCCACCACCGACCGAAATATGTGTCCTTTAATCTCATACTATTGATGGCCGCATTTGTAGACACTAGATTATCATTTATCGTACGAAGAACGACGTGTTTTTGTTAATTCTTCAGTGCGCCATTGCTTTGAAATGACAACGTGTAAGTTACAGTAAGAAAATCATGAAATACGCAACGCAAGATGGCGTATGCCAGAGAGAGTTCTGGCCGAGGAATGTCACGTGACATCTCCGAAATTCTAGTTTTCGTTAAATCAATGGAGGGTGTCAAAACTCCGTTATTTTTCCAAATATCTCTCAAACGATACGAGATATGAAAAAAACATAAGGAAACAAAGTTGTAGAGAATTTTCTCGTCTACAAATTCGTTTATTCAATTTTCCCGTCAGATGAACGGTTTATATGCAATTTAAATTATATTACAAATGGCTTTTTTGGTATTACTACGGTATGTCTTGTCCTAAATATTTGAAAAAGCGAGGTTCTGGTCTCTGGTGGCCATCAATTATGTCTGTAAAATTTGGTGCCGATCGGTTGAACGGTTTGACCTAAAAAACACGATGCAGACAGACAGACGGACATCCCAAAATCGCCGTTATTTTTGCAAATATCTCTGAAACGATACGAGACATGTAAAAAAAAGCATATGAGAGCAATGTTGTAGAGAATTTTCTCCTCTATAAATTCGGTTATTCAATTTTCGTGTCAGGTGATAGTTAAGCCGTTATTTTCATTTAAATTTCGAGCTGTCAAAAGACGATCGCAAAG
The DNA here is from genome assembly GCA_026315105.1 of Locusta migratoria. Classification (NCBI taxonomy): domain Eukaryota; kingdom Metazoa; phylum Arthropoda; class Insecta; order Orthoptera; family Acrididae; genus Locusta; species Locusta migratoria. The sequence continues at coordinate 662,787,045 of CM048746.1, forward strand.
GCCCACTTTTAGTCTTACTACCGTAACCTAAAGTGGGCCAAAAATCATTTTCCGAGATATATTGATATTTTGATTAAAAGAAAAAAAAAGAAAAAGAAAAGAAGAACCCTATCGGAAGTTGGATAAGTTTTATCAGGGATTCGGAAGTTGCACTTTAATCCGAGGTATTTTTTTAAACTGGCTACCTTGGTTTCTATGTTGGTTTCTGGCGGGCTAGGGTAAAGGATGTCATCCTGTGACACCGAAAACGCACGTGTCCATGCAGCAATAGCAACATGTGGTCGTGCATTTTTCTTGTCGGAAGATGGTGTCTGGGGTATCGTGCAGAAAGGATAGCTTTCAGGTCGCGTGGTACCATTCACGCAGGTCAGACTGGTCTCAGCGTTCTCAACAGGCACCAACTGTGATTCGTGGCTGTAGCACAGTCTAACATAGTCACGACATTCCCATGCTGCTGGCAAGGTACATTTCTGAATACGGTATCGGATGAGTGTTAATAGTACCGTTGTAATTGATTTTAACATACTTCTTTACAACAGCGAAGGTATGTAGTGCCGTAAAAATCGGTTATAACTGGAAAATAATTCCACAATTGTATTCGTTAGGTTTCCTAAGAACCATCGAAAGGTGTGAAACGGTACTTTGCAGGACAGTTTGTTTATCATGAAATCTACGGCTTTTGAATTAAGCTTTTCATTTTCTATTAAGAACAAAAAATCGTCAAACAACAACATAAAGAAGTTGATTTTCTACTCAGAAACGTCAAGGTTTCTTCACTACAATTCCCCTCAAATAATTTAGTGTTGAACGCAAAAATTTTGTATGCAATATCCACATTATTTAATGCACCAGATCAGCCACCAAGGCTGTAGCTGACGGAAAAATCCTCACAAACGTGACAACAAAACTTCGAAAGCTGTGGTGCAACAGGGACGGGATAACTGCGATGGTCAATACAGTTAGTCATGTTCATCTTCAGTCTATGAAATTATTCTGAAACTAGAAAGGTTTTATCAGTTGCTAGGACGTTGTTGATCAGTTATTTACAGTCCCCTAGCAACACCAACTGTCACAATCTAACCGTGCAATATTTCGTCCGAAGTGTCTCGCACCACAATACAAATCAGAAAATACAGAATTAACTCCTCTAAATAGTTCACAAAGAATAAATAAGGTTCTTGTACGAGCGGGGAAGGAAAACTAGTCTGTGGCCGTTACTAAAATTTTATCTAAGTCAAAACACAGGCGCTACTGTTTGCTGTCGCTAGCGTGTACTGAAAAAATTAACATTCCAACAAGGACATGGCCAACTATGCTGAGGAGGCGCTGCCACCAGGCACAGAACTTGACTGGCAGAGGTGGAAGACTCTGAACAGACTGCGGTCTGGAATGGGCAGATGCAACAAGAATTTGCACAAGTGGGGAATCAGTGAAAGTGTTTTGTTTCATAAAATGCATTTTTATAAAAACCATCAGCTGTTTATTAAAAACCTTATTCATCTACTAGTTTCGGTCATGGACCATCTTCAAGGATAAAAAGGTGTTAACAGAGAATGGTAAAATACATCAAATAAAATAATACAACTGAGATACACAGGAGTCAGTACAACTAAAAGTGTAAAAAATTGCTATGGTCATCTTAGATAAAATCTATCAGTCAAACATGACATAAAAGGTGAGAACGGTTCTCACCTTTTCTCTCTGTTAACACCTTTTTATCCTTGAAGATGGTCCGTGACCGAAACTAGTAGATGAATAAGGTTTTTAATAAACAGCTGATGGTTTTTATAAAAATGCATTTTATGAAATATATTACGGCTGTTGACTCTCGCGTCACCAAAGCATTCAAAGTGTTTTGTGTTTGGGCGGGAACATACAGACCGTGCACCACCTGCTGGAATGTCCGGAAGTAAATAACCGAAGAGCGTGCACAGCCCAAGAACTGATGACCTGCAGCAGTACAGCGACGAACGAGATACGGAGTTGTACATAATTTTCATGTATTATATGTTATTGTAAATATGTGTGGACATTATTATTTTACAATTTGTGAATTTATTATATACTGTTTGTAGCTCGCATACGAAGTATACATATGTGGTTGTTGCTGCCAATCTCTTATGAAGTGGTGCGTGTGTTAACGCTCGTTTGGGAGTGTGCACGTGTTTCAAAGGAGCGCGGGACCAGGAAGGCAGAAGTGTGCGAGAGTGGCAGCATAGCCATTAAAGAATCATGCTTACCATGTTGTATGTGTAGATTAGTTACTCTGTTTTTCTGTGGCTGTGAAATAGCATGGAAGCGGGGCTTCCGATTGTTATTATTTAGATGGTTACCTGGTTAAATTTAAAACCTGTGCAGGAGTTTGTTTAATTATTGCTTGTTAAAGGTACTGTGATCTTGGGTTAATTTGATATTAGTTTAAAATTTGAATGCTATGTATTCTGTCTTGTGGAATCCGATTCTGGCCCTGTGCTTGTGTGTTGGCAGGTAACTTCTGGGAGAGGAGGCGTGACCCCGTGGATTCGAGTTACGTACAAACGTTGCCTGGCGATTTCGACAGCATTCCTACTAGCGCTCGGGTCCTAGGTCGTTCTCAACAGGGCACGTCATTTTAGTTCAGTATTTCTTGATGTAGTTCTGCGCAGCAGAATGCCGTGATTTCAAAGGTCCCTCTCCCTCTAAACCTATATTATATCTTAAATCGGTACACCTGGCTGTTAGAAAACAAAAAATTGTCTCCTGTGCAAGCTATTGTGATTAACCTTGATAAGCTTGTACCTTAGCGTAAAACCTTCACAATTTCATGTTCAAATTAGTTCCGAGTTAATGTTCTCCTTAAGGTCAGTGTAGCGGTAATTTCAAATGTCTCTCGCCTAGGGCGTGTTGTTTAAATCTTACTTCTACATCAACATCATCATCACCAACAACATCATCATTAGAGACTGATTATGCCTTTCAGCGTTTATTCTGGAGCATACTACCTCTAACAAAAGTACTCCTTGAGCTCCTATTCAATGCTAACATTGATGCCTCGTCTGATGTTATGCCTTATACTTCAAAATCATTATGCACCGAATCTAAGTACTTTCTTCTTGGTCTACCTCGACTCTTCTTACCGTCCGCTGCCAAGCTCATGAGTCTCTTAGGTAACCTTGCTTCTCCCATGCGTGTAACATGACCCCACCATCTCAGTCTGTTCACTCTAACTGCTTCATTGTGGTGATCATTCCAAGTTTTTTTTTGATTTCCTCATTATGGACACCCTCCTGCCATTGTTCCCATCTATTGGTACCTGCAATCATTCTTGCAACTTTCATATCTGTAACCTCTACCTTATGAATAAGTTAACCTGTATCAACCCAACATTCACTCCTATACAACAAAGATGGTCGAAAGATAGAGCGGTGCACTGCTAACTTAGTCTTGATACTGACTTCCTTCTTTCAGAAGAGAGTAGATCTTAGCTGAGCACTCACTGCATTAGCTTTGCTGTATCTCGATTCCAGTTCTTTTACTATGTTGCCATCCTGTGAGAAAATACATCCCAGGTACTTGAAACTGTCTACCTGTTCTAACTTTGTTCCTTCTATTTGGCACTCAATCTGTTAAATCTCTTTCCCACAGACATTACTTTCGTTTTGGGGATGCTGATCTTCATATCATAATCCTTGCACTTCTCATCTAGCCCTGAAATATTAGTTTGCAACCTTTCAATCGAATCTGCCAGTACAACTAGTCATCCGCATATGCGAGACTGCTTATTTTGTTTTCACCTACTTTAATCCCGCCCTGCCAGTCTACTGTTTTCAACATATGATCCATGAATAGTATGAACAACAGTGGTTACAGGTTACAGCCTTGTCTTACCCCTGAAACTATCTTGAACCATGAGCTTAATTTGCCATCTACTCTAATGCTGCCTGACAGTCTACGTAAAGCCCTTTGATTGCCTGCAGAAGTTTGCCTCCTATACCATAATCTTGAAGAAGTGATTAGCTTCCTCCTAGGAACACGGTCATAAGCCTTTTCCAGATCTATGAAACATGGATACAACTCCCTGTTCCACTCATAGCACTTTTCCATTACCTGCCGTAGGCTAAAGATCTGGTCCTGAAAGCCTCTACGAGGCCTAAAACCACACTGATTTTCATCTAACTCGTCCTGAATTAATATTCGCACTCTCCTTTCAACAATACCTGAGAATATTTTGCCTACAACGCTAATTAAAGTGATACCTCGATAGTTGTTACAAAAACAAAAATTGCTTTAGCGTATTATCCATTAAGTTTGCTCTGCAATATTTCTAACAAATATGAAAGACGTGCCCTCGGCGGGGGCTCAAACCGTTTCTGAGATGCTGATGTTCATAATCCTTGCACCTCTGATCGAGTTCTGAAATATTAGTTTGCAACCTTTCAAGCGAATTGGCCATTACAACTAACTCATCCGCATATGCGAGACTGCTTATTTTGTTTTCACCTACTTTAATCCCGCCCTGCCAGTCTACTGTTTTCAACATATGATCCATGAATAGTATGAACAACAGTGGTGACAGGTTACAGCCTTGTCTTACCCCTGAAACTATCTTGAACCATGAGCTTAATTTGCCATCTACTCTAACTGCTGCCTGACAGTCTACGTAAAGCCCTTTAATTTCCTGCAGAAGTTTGCCTCCTATACCATAATCTTGTAAAACTGACAGTAGCTTCCTCCTAGGAACACGGTCATAAGCCTTTTCTATATCTATGATACATTGCTTCTAGCAAATTGTAAATACTCTTGAGCTAGAAGTGTGCTTAAAATTGTTAACGTTTTTCTTAAAACAGTGTACCTGTAATTTTATTTTTCTCTCGCCTGGGGCGTGTTGTTTGAATCTTGCTTCTACCAAATTGTGATTAGGTAATCTTAAGTAGAAGGTGTGTTTAACTTTGTTAATGTTTTTCTTAAAAACAGTGCACTTGTAACTATAATTTTCTGTGGCCCGAGGCTTGTGTTTTAAAATGCCGTTTCTCCTTAAATTTTTGTAATGTTGGCCATTTAGGAATTATTATTGTCAATAAGTATCTGATATATTTTTAAACAAACCGACTAAAGACGTCTATTGATGGGCCACCCTTCCGTGTGTTTTCCCGAAATAAATCCCGATCCTGAAGTGAGGAAGAACAAGTAGGGAAGAAGTCGAACATGCGATGAAGAAAATGAAAAATGGGAAGGCCATAGGAGCAGACCAAATTCCAACAGTCTGGCAGAACAGGGAACTTATATTCAAATGTTCTAATGTTTGTAGAACGTATGGGACTTAACTACGGGGTCATCAGTCCCTAAGCTTACAAACTAGGTACGAACTAGGTAAGACTAAGGACGGCACAAATATCCATGCCGGAGGAGGGATTCGAACGTATATTCTGTGGGATTTAATGCAGAAGATCTGGACAGGAAAAAGTATGCCACATGTATGGAGAAGCAGTATACTGGTTTCCATATATAAGGGGATATCCAAATCTGTGTCAATTATAGAGGGATAAAACTGATGTCCCACACGATGAAGATCTGGGAAGGGATAATTGACAAAAGGCGGAGTCTAGAAACTGAACTTGGAGAAAAGTTTGGATTTACGCCGGAAACAGGAATAACCGACGCAATATTTGGACTGAGGCAACTGATGGAGAGGCACAGAGAAGTACAAGCCGAACTGCATATGGCCTTTATAGATCTTTAGAAGGTATATGACAGATTGCCGACACAAGAGATTTGGAGATGTCTGACAGGGAAAGTACTTGTGCTCGAAAAAACACATGTACACCAAAATCGTATGAGAGATATGGTAAAGGTCCCTTATTGCACTAGTGATACTCCCGCATCTGCAAAACTCTGCAGTCGTCCGTTTGAGGACTCTGCGTGTACTGTTATGGTACAGAAATATGAGCATAACTTAGATATTGTTGTAAAACTAACACATAATGATGATAAAAGGGATGATAATGACGAACAACTCATTGCTTGCGGTAGTGCTAGGGTAAGTGCGGGAAGAGGCGATGGAAGCAGTGGCAGTGAACACCAACAGTCTTCCGAGAAGAAGGTTAAAGTTGCAACTATCGTCACGGCTTTTGATGACAATACGCTAGAGAACATGTACGACGATTATTACATAAGTTACAGTTAAGATATCTGCATTACGTATGGCGTCTACAATTACATCTACAGTGCTATCTAGAGCATGATTGCAAAGTTTTGCGTAAATACGACACCCACCAGCACATTGAGGTGTACGTAGTGATACTGTAACCAAACGTTCATACAGATATGTTTGTTCGAGCCCATGTACTTTCCTTGTGGGAAGTAAATGCGTGTCACAAAGATATATCAGGGTGGTAGAAGACACATGAATGTGTAATGACACAAGGCAGGAGCAGTGCAGGTGCAACAACGGCATTTCCAGTGAGAGAAGCACTACGTCAGGAATCTGCTCTCAGTCCATATCTCTTTGACCTTGTCATGGATGTACTAGCCAAAGATGTGAAAAAAGAGCTACCTTGAAGCATGATGTTTGCTGACGATGTAATCTGTGAACCCACCCAGGAGACACTTCAAGACAAACTTGAACAGAGGAGAAAAGTTCTATAGAAAACGGGAATGAGAATTAGCAGGGTGAAAACAGAATACAGGCCTACAAAAGATGTCAAACATCTATGTATTAATCTCCACGAAGAACAACATACGCTGGTCAAAAAATGTAAATACCTGGGCTCTTAAGTGCACAGGATAAATAATGAATGGATGAACTGGAGAAAACTGAGCGGAGTAACTGTGCGATAAGAAGTTTAGCTGTAGAATGAAAGGAATACTGTGTCTGTGGTGAGGTTTGCGTTATTTATAGTGTATCTACATCTACATGGGATACTCTGCAAATCACATTGAAGTGCCTGGCAAAGGCTTCATCCAACCACCATTATACCATTCATCTCCTATTCCATTCTGGAATAGCGCGCGGGAAGAAAGAACACCTGAATCTCTCCGTTCGAGCTCTGATTTCTCGTATTTTATTCTGATGGTCATTTCTACCAATGTAAATGGGAGTCAACAATATATTTTCACATTTGGAGGAGAATGTTGGCGATTGGAGTTTCGTAAGTAGCCCACGCCGCAGCGAGAAACGCTGTTGTTGTAATGGGTCCCATCCCAGGTCCTGCATCATTTCCGTAACACTGTCTCCCCTGTATAGTGACAATACGAAACGATCGGCCCTTCATTCGACTCTTTCGATGTCCTCCGTCAAACCCACCTGATGAGGATCCCACACTGGGCAGCAGTACTCCAAAAATGGACGGACAAGCGTATTGTACGCAGTTTCTTTTGTAGTTCTGTTGCATCTCTTAAGGGTTCTGCCAATAAAATGCAGTCTCTGGTTCGCCTTTCCCACGACATTATGTACGTGTTCTTTCCAGTTTCAGTCTGGAGTAATAGTAATTCCTAGGTATTTTGCGGAGTTTACGGCCTTCACTTTTGATTGATTTATCTTGTACACAAAGTTTAATGGATTTCTTTTCGTACTCATGTGGACTATTTCACATTTCTCATTATTTAGAGATAACTGCCAATTTTTACACCATAGTGATATCTTATTCAGATCGTTCTGCAGTTAGTTATGATGTTCAGATGATTTTACTAGGCGGTAAATGACGGCGTCATCTGCAAACAACCTAAGAGAGCTACTCAGATTTCCCCCTAAATCGTTTATGTAAATAAGGAACATCGGAGGACCAAAAACACTACCCTGTGGAACGCCCAATATCACCTCTGTTTTAGTCGATGCCTTACCATCTATTACTACGAACTGTGTCCTCTCTGACAGGAAATCCCCTATCCAATCGCAAATTTGGGGCGATGTACCATAACCACGCAATTTGATTAAAAGCCGTTTGTGAGGTACGGTGTCAAAAGCCTTCTGGAAACTTGGCCAATTACAAGAGCCCAAGAGAAATAGATGGAAGTGGCAGAAATTAGAATGTTAAGGTGGATGAGTGGGGTGACAAGAAAGGATAGACTAAGGATTGAGTAGAACATGGGAACAGCGAAATTGGGGCCCATAGGGAAGAAGAATCAAAAAAGTAGGCTAAGATGATGTGGACATGTGCAGAGAAGAGAGGAGTAGTATGTGGGAAGAAGACCTGAAGACTTAGAATCGAAGGATCAATGAGAAGAGGAAGACCGAAAGTAAGATGGAAAGACGAGGTAGCAGTGGACCAGTGGGAGAAAGGATGCCTGTAGAAGAAGCACTGGATAAACTTGTGCAAGAGAAGAATGCAGCAAAGCAACGCCGACACCAAATGACGTGGGAAAAGGTTGAGAAGACAATGATGATGCTGAGGGACCAATACTCTGCGAATTTTCGGCTATCAGTCGATCTTATTTTTAATTCTTTATTTGCAAATCAAGACATGATTTCGGCCAGTAACTGGCCATGAGCAATGCATTTTGTTTAACTGTAAATGTTATTAACTTGGAAAAACTCACACCACGCCAAGTATGACAACTGGTGTGTTTTTCCACATTAATAACATCTACAGTTAAACACATGCATAGCTAATGGCCAGTTACTGGCCGAAATCATGATTTGCCAACAAAGAATTAAAAAAAAAAATGATCGACTGATAGCTGAAAATTTGCAGAGTATTTGAAACATATCACAGTCGTGGAGCGCGATCCATGGAAAGTAACCTGATGCTGAGGGAATCAGATCAGGAAATGAGATTGGTAAAATAATGAATAGGTTTCGTTATCTGAGCTGTAAAATACTTCAAGATGACAGAATGAGACAAGATATAAAATGCAAAAAGGCCATGTGAAGGAGAACATTTTTGAGGGAGACAAATTTGTCAACGTCGATATCTTTTCCGAAGGCATTCGTCTGGAGTGTAATATTGTATGGGAGTAAAAAGTGGCTGATAAACAGTTCAGACAAGAAGAGGACAGACGCTACAGAATAACAGTGGAAATGAGACGGGTACATCCTGTAACTGATGAGGAGGTACTGAAAACTGGGGAGAAAACAAAATTGAGGCATAACTTGACTAAAGGAAGTGATCGATTGACAGAATACGTTCTGAGACATCAAGGAATAGTCAAATTTGTATTACAATATTAGAGTGTTGTTTTAGCGAAGGGGAGTGTGACGAATCCCGCTAGTTGCGATCCCTTTCGAATAGGTGCCCAGACGAACTGTGTCTGCATTCCAGGGCAAAGTTCTATTAACAGGATGCCGAGGGATGGTGGGGTACACGTTATAAAACAAAACCAAAAAAACACTTAGCTTGGATTCTGATGTTCGATGAGATGGCCGATCTGCGTTGCGGTTGAAGTCCGTTGTTCCAGGTTTACTTCGGAGCTACATTCACTTAAATGAAATGGTGGTCGACGTTAAATGATGAAAATGACGAAGTCACTTATTTAAACTTTTCTTAATAAATGTTTTATTTCCTTTTAAATGAAGATCAAAGTTGCACAATGACCAAAATATCTTGCAGTAAGTTACAAGATATGTTAACAGGTTTGCAGCTATGAACAGAGTGACCAAACACGGCTTCTCTACAACGGAACTACATAATAAGATGAAATACTATCTTCTGAAATTCACAATTAAACAATATTTTTTTACTTTCAATATGGCAAAATACATAAAATTAAAATATTACATTTAGGCTTCAACTATTTATCTCAATTTACGTATGTGTTTTATGAAATTTGTATTTAATAGTGTACGCAAAATAAATGTCATGTTTAGACTTATTTTAAGTTTTCTCAAGGTATTTAAATTATCTGTGTTTTCGAAATGCACACATATCTGTTTTGACAATATTGTGTACGCGTACTATTATTGAGACATGGGATTTTAATGTATTTCAGTTTACGGTCTAATTTTTTATAAATACGGATTTGTATAAAGTCGTCATATTTTGTCTATTTCAAAGATAGTTTCTTAGTAGCAAACGGATTATTAATTTTAGTGCATGAAAAATGATCAGTATTTAATTTAGGATCCAGTGATATATAAAACGTGGTCCGCCCTAATTTATTTAAACAAAAGGTAAATATGTAATAACGTTGTGCTATAGTTGTAACATGTAATATTATTGTTTTTGTAAGTTTATGGGAACAGTATATTCCAAAACCATGCGTAATTCATTTTTAGTGTTTTGTAGTTATTATTTACGACAGTATAAAATATGAAAATAATGTAAAAAAGGACAGCCATAGTTATGTTTAAATCAACGTACTATTTCTTAAAATCGTTTTAATAATAGTGTTAATAGTATTTCAAACTGAACGCAAACGTCTGATATTTTACATGTCCGGTAGCGAAGTTTTATTTAGGTGTCCATTATTTCGTGTTTGTGATGTTGGTAACGGACTTTGTAGAGAGCGTGCATCATAGCAGAAACGTTACAGGAGGTAGGGGTAAAAATCGCAGAAGCAGACCAAGGGATGAATACAGTAAGCTGGTTCAGATGGATGTAAGTTGCCGTTCGCATTCTCGGATGAAGAGGCTTGCTCAGACTCTTCGAGCTGAAGAGCAGAACAACGATTTTACTTCTCTTCCACTTCACATCTACATAAAAGATTTCACTTTCACCGTTTCCAAGGAATCAACTGTATTCTACTTTGCCCTATTCTATCTCGCAACATCGTACTTGCACAAAGCATTATTAACGCGATTCGAAAAATCGAGGATGTTTGACGATTGCCAATCGCGTTTGTCACCAGAGCCACGGGACAGAAATTTGACATGTTTGTAAGTATTTTCCACATATTAATTGTAATGTGCAGTATATTCCGAATGCGAATATATATTGTTGAGTCTCACTCACATAGGTAGAAATGATCATTAGAATAAAATACGAGAAATCAGAGCCCGAACGGAGAGATTCATGTATTCATTCTTCCCGCGCGCTATTCGAGAATGGAATGGGAGATAAAATAGTATAACGGTAGTTCGATGAACCCTCTGCCAGGCACTTAAATGTGATTAGCAGAGCATCCCATGTAGATGTAGATGTAGATTCATCCCCCTGACACTGTCTATTTTTCAGCGGTACAATTATTAACAGTTTTAGGACGAAGGCCCGATGTAGACAGAACATACGGGATAAACAGTGTAGCTAGATCTCATTCACATGAAGGTACTCTTCAAAATCTGTCGTTAGCCTACTGAACAGAAATTATTTCGTATTTAGCGTAATTCGTTGGGTTAAATTTATTATTTAACAGTTTTCTTAGTTTCAGCCTGTTTTCATGAAATAATCGCACTAGGTTATTCCTATATTATAATCAGGCGTTCCGCTCTATTCGGATGAAGACATTTCCGACGGGTCCAAAATTAAAATTGCAGTTGGCATTGACAATGACTTTTCCATCGTTTTGAGATCATTGGTGGCTAAACGATGCAAATTATTGCTTCGTAAACGTTGTCAAGGATATCTGTGCCATCAATTAATAAGAGAGCTGATGTTTTTGACCCAGAATTGAAAATTTATGAATATAAAATACTAACTGCCTGAAATTATGTGCAATAAATTAGTATTCATTTAATTAGTCGACTCGCTGCTTGGTTCATAGCTTTAGTGAATGGCAATTTATTCGCTCGATTTCAAGTGCCCTACAAAAGAACGACTCTGCAGTAGTATGGAACTGGTTCTCTCCCACAGTCGTTCATCTTACGAGAAACGTGCGTGGAAATTCCTTTGCCATTTTAAAGATCTGGTTACTTCATTGAACGAAATGTCATCCACTGTACTTCTGTCTTACTATGCCACCTGTAAACAGAACAAATTCCTCCTGCGATGTATCTACTCCTCGGATGTACACTTTGTCACGCGTATTAATGCAGGACGGAACGCATTTACCACGATAGCGAATTGCGGTAAAGGACAAGTCTTCATCACACACACAAACACACACAGAAATGGTTCATAGTTCACATAATACACTTACTGTGTAACGTTTCTGCTATGTTGCGCACTTCTTACAGTTTCATTGCCAACATTACGGACAAACACCTGAGAAACCTCAAATGAAACTTTGCTACTGGACATGTAAAATATCATATTTTCGCGTTCAGTTTAACATACTATTAACACTATTAGTAGAACACGTATGTTGATTTAAACATTACTTTGGCTTTCCTTTTACGTAATTTTCGAATTTTGATACTTTCGTAAATAATAGCTGCAAACACTAAAAATGCATTACACTTAGTTACAGAATATGCTGAGCCTATATAGATACTAATTTGTATAAAACAACAATATTACATGATCTAACTATTGCACAACATGACTACTTATGTACGTTCTTTTAATTATATCTGGTTCCTAAATTAAATACTGATCATTTTTCACATACTAAAATTAATAATCCGTTTGGTACTAAGGAACTAGCTTCGAAATAGACAAAACTACGACGACTTTATACAAATCCGTATTTATAAAAAATTTGGCCGCAAATTGAAATACATTAAACTTAGGTGCCTCCATAATAGAACACCTTCATAATAATGCCAAAACAGATAAGTATGCACTTCAAAAACACAAATAACGTGAATCAATTATTTTAAAACAAATCAAAAGATGACTTTTGCGTACCACATTAAATACAAGTTTCCTGAAACATGTACGCAAACTAAACTAATTAGTAGTAATGTAAATGTATTATTTCAAGTTGAACATTTTGACGTATTTCAAGTACTCCTGCATTAGTTATTTAATAACCGCAGAACATAGTACTTCATCTTATTATGTAGTTCCGTTGTACAGAAGCCATGTTTTGTCACTCTGTTCGCAGTCACAAACCTGTAAGCAGCTCTGTTACCTTGCTGCTGCATTTTTTTATTTTAGTTTGGACAATGTGTAACAATGTGTCTGGTTTTATGTTAATTTAAATGGAAATAAAATAGTTTCCATATTAACTAGCATCATGTTTATGATTTAGGAAAATATCCTGAAACATCAATCTTTTAGTGAATGCCGAAGACAGCTCACAACGCAGTTAAGTTCCTTTTTATATCAACTTCACCTACAATGGAATGACTTTGTCATAGAGACTGTGAACTAATAAAACTTTCCATGATTTGGGAAAAAATTAGGGATCAGTTTGAGTCATTTACAAAGGGGTGACGAAGTCAGAACTAGACAAAAGACCAACAAAAAAGTAGTCTTCAAAAACTTTTTGTATACTTCTGGCTGATTTATATGTTTTTGAAATGGTGAATCAACATATGAACTCAGTTCTTTTCTAACATTTTTATTGTGAGTAGTATAACTAAACGTACATAGGAACTTACAATGAAAAAATATAACATAATAAAATTAAAGTCATACATTTCGCTTTTTAAAAATGTTTTCAAATGTTTGTATAGTTTATGGGACTTAACTACAGGGTCATCAGTCCCTAAACCTACAAACTAGTTATCAACTAGCTTATCCTAAGGACGGCACAAATATCCATGCCGGAGGGGGGATTCGAACCCCCGACCGTAGTGGCCCATTTCGCTTTTATTTTCATGTAAATCACACACAAAATACTGAAGTTTTGCATACTACATAGATTTATATTTCCTTATTCTGTTCGCTCGAACAATTCGCGGCAGTATATCATTTCATTTTCTTGTGTAAAGTACAGTGAAAACGCTTGATCTCTATTCTTGTTCACAAAAATTGATGTTCCTGTAGGGTGTAAGTTTGTTTCTCTTAGACTAGAGCTATGAAGTTCAGTTCATTCTTTAGGTAAGAACAAGTCCCTGACAAAGTCATTTAACTCAGTTTGAGTAAACTTTTAAGGTTCTACTTCTGAAACTCATTCTGATAATCTTCCTCGGACTCCGAACTGCTAATGACTCTACTGGGTCAGGAATACCTGGACCATAGCGTACAGGGCGGAGAGCTGATGAAACGTTAGGACATCGCTTTCTTCTCACCCTTTGACCATTTCCTTAAGTCTTCAACACATACATAAGTAACCTTGTGGGTTGCCCATATTTTATCTTGATCTCCTAACTTCATACCAAAATACGAGGAGTACATTTTTTTCAACAAAGTCAGTTATATTCCTTTTATGTTTTTAATCACAAACTCAGCACATATGAAACAGAAATTATCAAGATAGTTTTTACAACCGCGACTGGATATGGTAAAATTACACTTCAAATCGGTAGTAGAATGCAGATTATATCACTCGCATCAAACCAAGTAAAATGGAACCAAATACTCTAGCCAACGACCTATATAAACAACATAGATTGGCTATGGTACTGCCATACTTGAAGCAAATTGAAAGCTCGGCCGCCATGTTTTACAACGTCACGTAGGCGTAACCATTCGTCTGCTATATCACTAAATCATATCACTTTCACTTTGCGCAATGACTTAACAAACCATTATCTACCTGCTTATTGTTATTTTTACACCCAACTAATGTGGATAAATGATGGACAACAAGTGTGTGGTAGACAAATAGGAAAGTTTAATTACAAATGTCACATACACTGGATCGGCTACACATCGTCTCATTCATACAAAAACCGTGCCTTTTCACTGTCCTTTAAAAAATATTAATTTCGTGTACATTTGCCTAATCTGTTTACCTCTTTCCTCCGCAGATTTGGCTTTACATAAATGATGTATTCTACAACTGAAGTAATGTTTTTATAGCAGCTTTATTAGGCTGGAGTAATGAGATTCCTCCCAAAATTCCGAGGATACTATTAAGTGCTCGTAACTGGTAAATAAAGTATGTCTGTTTTCCAACATTCTAAACACATCTACATACATTCGTGAAAGAAAATTTTTCTTCCCTAATGATGTTTCATGATTCCTCAGAACCGTTTCTGCCACTTGGAAAAGTTTTACAAGATCTTTTTAGGTATTGAACAGACTGTCTTTTATACCTTTTAATCCGATTAATCCTGTTTTATTCTCATTTTTAGGAGCAAGGAGAACTTCCAAGCAATCTAAACACTTAAGGTTTTTACTCACTTGCCTGATGATGCTTCCAGAAATATATTCAACTACTTTTTCGGGATATAATGTCAGCATTTCGTATTCTGAGACATAGTCATGGTCAAACTGAATAGGCCTACTGCTCTCTGAATGACTTATATCATGATTTGCTATAGGTAATAAAAGAGGTTCCATGCCTTCTGCTTCGCTACATGACGTATCTTCAAATGTTTGTTAAGCTTATGGGACTTAACTACGGGGTCATCAGTCCCTAAACTTACAAACTACTTATGAACTACTTACGAACTAGGACAGCACAAATATCCATGCCCGAGGGGGGATTCGAACCCCCGACCGTAGCGGCCGTGCTGACCGTGACTGGAGCGCCTCAGTCACCTCGGCCACCGCGGCCGGCGACGTATCTTCAAATGAAGCTGATTCAGTAATTAGCCAGAAGCCGCTTTGCATCATTTGTTACTTACATGATTTCTCCTCAAAATGCGATGAACAGATGTAACTATATGCAGTAGGTTTCCACTTATCTCGCCTCATATTTGCTAACCATCGTTTTGTAAGTTCTTCATTTTTCAAAGGAAAACTGAAAAATATAATGACAGCTTACTTTACTTACAGTTAAACACATACACAGCCTATAGGACTATTGTATGCAGAAACGTGGTAAGTACAAAAGACGAGTACACGAAATGTTAGAAACGAAAACATACAAATACTACTATAATTAAAAATACCATATTCCAACAGTCTCATTACTGCGATTCGTACAGTTATATGCTGCGCATACACTTGGCATGATTTCAGCTTAATAAATTACCTTTGAAGCTCACTACGATACATAAAATGTGAAACCAAAACACGTAAATAGCGTTGGACTAATTTTCGTATTTGGCGCAGTAGACGTTGGAGAAGATGGCTGCCACAGTTCCTGGTTGCTGCCACAAGGAGCGCTGTTCACCCAGAGGTAGCCACTCTATGTACTTTATATAGCTCGTTGACTCTAACTGTTTTGTGTTGTCACAGCGTTCTAACTTTCATACTTATAAATTGCTTGTCAACCATATCGCCGCGGCGGATTAGCCGTGCGCACTGGGGCACCGTGCTGCGGTGCCGTTCGCCGTCGGGGGTTCGAGTCTCCTCTCGGACATGGGTGTTTGTGTTGTCCTTAGAGTAGTTTACCTTAGTTTAAGTAGTTAGTAAGCTACGGACTGATGACCAAGCAGTTGAGTCCGATTGATTTACAAACATTTAAACATTTTGTCAACCATATTACTCTAAATAAATAAAATCATATGGAAGAAAGCTAGTATCAGTAAAAACATAGCTTAAGGCCAAAGTAATGACCGTTACGAAACCGCATTATGCTTTCGGTCATACCAAGGCAGGAAAGACGGAATCAATCCAGAATATTTGAGAAAAATTTAGCATACTCACAAATACAGACATGAAGCGAAAATGTTAGTTAAAAACATCTTGGAAATTCAAACATACTAGGTTTACAAAAAGGCTGAAGGCCGCACACGTGTATTCTAACTTGATAAAACTGGTCACAAAAATCATAGTCTGATTGGAAATACAGTCTCCCTTGGCTGTGCTATGCCCTTACAATACGACGACTATGGCAGACGTCAGTCCAGTTTAGATGTCCATAGCCTTGTCTCTATGTGTGACAAAGTTCACGTGACCATTGCAAGCAGCATCACTGTATAACTGACACACTACGTGTAACTCTTCTGAAAGGATCATCGAATCTCTACAATTTGACCCTTCTCGAAGTCAGTTATTTGGCTGTAGGAAGAAGGAGTGCGTTTCGTGTCATGAAGACTTTTTGCTTCACACGTCGATACCAAACGGAGCCTCAAGGCTGTAACCATTCCCTGTTACAGGGTAACCACAGATGGCACTGCCGCAGCTATACCACTACACCATCTGGTGGTGGACGACACTGAAAGCATTATCAGTACATTTACTATCCCACACATGGTACCTGCTATCACTGGGTGAAAATCTACGTCATCTTTCCAGCTACACGAATCCTTTTTCCTGGTACTGTAGAAAATAGTGACAAAGTATCGTGTAGATTGCCGACAATCGGATCCCATCACTGGTCAATTGAGCGTCATGTGGTACTTGGTCGCCGTATCTGGGTCAATCTGAGCCACTTTTTATATCATACAAATACACCAATTTAAAGTTCTTTACATGAATTTTATTTAACATAAAGTATGGTTTTATATTGTTGTTGTTGTTGGTGTTGTTGTGGTCTTCAGTCCGCAGACTGGTTTGATGCAGCTCTCCATGCTACCCTGTCCTGTGCAAGTCTCTTCATCTGAGAATACGTTCGACAACCTACATCCTTTAGAAACTGCTTACTATATTCGTCCCTCGGTCTCCCTCTACGATTTTTACCCCCCACTTAATGCTAAGTTGACAATTCCTTGATGTTTCAGAATGTGTCCAAGCAATCTACCCCCTTCTCTTAGTCAGGATATGCCAGAAACTCCTTTTCACCCCGATTCGGTTAAGCACCTCCGTATTAGGAGGTGCTTAAACCATCTGATTTTCATCATTCGTCTGTAGCACCACATTTCAAAAGCTTCTATCATCTTTTTATCTGAACTCCTTATCGTCCACGTTTCACTCCCATACAATGCTACACTCCAGACAAATTATTCCAGAAAGGACTTCCTAACAGTTAAATTAATATTGGATGTTAACAAGTTTCGCTTCTTTAGAAACGCTTTTCGTCCCATAGCCATTTTGCATTTTATATCTTCTTTACTTCGGGCATTAGAAGTTATCTTGCTACCCAAATACCAAAATTCATCTACTACTTTTATTGTCTCATTGCGTAATCTAATTCCTTCAGCATCGCCTGATTTTCTGGCATTGCATTCCATTACATTCGTTTTACTCTTGTTAATGTTCATCTTATATCTTCCTTTCAAGACACTGTCCATTCCATTCAATTGCTCCTCCAGATCTTTTGCGGTCTCTGACAGAATTACTATGTCATCGGCAAACCGCAATGTTTTATTTGTTCTCCCTGCACTTTAATGCACTCTCCAAATTTCTCCTTCCATTCCTTCACTGCCTGCTCAATGTACATATTGAAGAACATTGGGGAAAGACTACAATCGTGTCTAACTCCCTTCCCAACCTATGCGTCTCTTTCTTGCTCTTCTACTCTAATAACCGCTTTCTGGTTTTTCTATAGGTTGAATATAACTCTTCGCTCCCTATATTTTACCCCTGATACCTTCAGATTTTGGAAGAGTGTCTTTCAGTCGACATTGTCAAAAGCTTTCTCCAAATCGACAAACGCTAAAAACGTAGGTTTCCCTTTCCTTAGCGTATCTTCTAAGATAAGTCGTAATGTGAGTATTGCCTCCCGTGTTCCTACATTTCTCCTAAATCCAAACTCATCTTCCCCCAGGTCGGATTTCAAAAGTTTTTCTATTCGTCTGTAAATAATTCATGTTAGTATTTTGCACCCATGACGTATTAAACTGATAGTTCTGTAATTTTCACACTTGTCTGTAGTTGCTTTCTTTGGAATTGGAATTACAATAATCTTCTTGAAGTCGGAGGGTATTTCCCCTATCTCGTACATCTTGCATACCAGGTGATACAATTGTTTCACGACTGGTTCTCTTAACGATATCTTCAGTTCAGACGGAATATCATCTACTCCAGGGGCTTTGTTTTGATTTAAATTCTTCAGCTCTTATCTCACCTTCCTCCAATTGGTCTTCCATTTCTAGAATACTGCCTTCAAGTTTTTTTCCTTTGTATAGTACTTCTATATATTCCTTCTACAATGCAGCCTTCCTCTCTTTTTCCGTCTGAGTTCTTGATATTCATACAGCTGCTTTTCTTGTCCCCAAGTAACTCTTTTATTTTCCTGTATGAGGTACCTGTCTTTCCCCTAGTTATGAATTCTTCTACGGTTCTGCATTTGTCCTCTAGCCACTACTGCTTAGCCTGTCTGCACTTCCTGTCAATCTCATTTTTCAGACGTTTGTACTCTTTCTCCTGTTTCACTAGCTGAATTTTTATATTTTCTCCTCTCATCAATTAAGTTCAGTATATCCTGTGTTATCCAGGGATCTTTATTAGGCCTTGTCCTTCTGCCTATATGGTCCTCTGCAGCCTTCACTACCCTATCTCTGAGAGCTACCCATTCTTCTTCTACTGTATTGATTTGATTTGATTCTTTCAGGGAAGCCAAAACAGTCTTGGTCTAACCCGCCACTGCCCGCACCGAAACTAAGTTTATTGTGCGGTATCGCTCCCTGTATATCTAGTAAATCCAACCAATGCCTTGAACAGTGCAAGGAGTCCCTTTACCAGTTCTTTATTAGACACAATTTCTTCGTGTCTGGTTGTCTCAAATGTTCTGTGCCTTTTACTCTCCAATGCAATGCATTCGAATATTAGATGTGATGCAGTTTCATCAACGTCATCACAGAGCCTACATTTAGGGCCCTCTTCTGTTATTCCCATTGTATGTAGGTGTTTTGTGAAATTCCCATGGCCTGTCAGCAATCCAACCATGAGTCTAATCTCTCTCCTGTTCAGACCCAGAATTGCAGAGCTTCTTTTAAAAAAAGGCTTTGGCATCATTATCTTGCCAAGTTTTTGTTGATGGACTTTGGTCCAATATTCTACGTGCTGTCTTCTGAGCCAGTTACGTAGCTCCAATTTAATCATTGCCTTGGTGATTGTCAGGACAGGTTCCGGTCCAATAAATGGATCCTCTGCCCCCATCCTGGCTAATCTGTCGGCATGTTCGTTGCCACTGATCCCCGAGTGGCCAGGGACCCACAGTAGGTTTACTCTATTGCTTTCCCCTAGCTCCACCAGAACCCTGTGACATTCTGCAACAATTTTAGACCTTGTTGTACGAGCTGCCAGTGATCTCAGGGCTGCCTGGCTGTCTGAATAGATATAGATGCTACGATCTTTGTAGCACCTACGCAACTTCTCCTCCACACATGCCCTAA
This sequence comes from Locusta migratoria, assembly GCA_026315105.1. Lineage (NCBI taxonomy): Eukaryota > Metazoa > Arthropoda > Insecta > Orthoptera > Acrididae > Locusta > Locusta migratoria. The sequence goes on from CM048746.1 coordinate 662,807,056, forward strand.
TGGCAGTGATTACTGGAATACTGAGGCCAGTTTCCCTAGAGAGATGAAGCCCTCCAGTCTTGGCTGCACCCCGTATACCCCGGCCCCAACGCCTTGGTCTGATTTCGACCCGTCACTGAACCAGACAATATCCCCCGTACGGTGTCGAACTATTTTCTCCTACTGCTCCCTACTTCCAACTGTTATACTGAAAGGCTTGTTGAAGCAGTATGGGGTTATAATATAGTCGGTTGGCATTTCCCCAACCTTTCCTATATTTACCTCACTCACTATTTTAGTGTGTAATTCTGGATATCCCAAAGAGTTCCAGTTGTTGACAGATTTGAGTCTGTAGGCACCAGCTGCCGCCTCCATCTTGACCCAAATAATGGGGGCATATCCAGCATGGTTTCCATCCCAGCAGTTGGTGTGCTGCTAATTCCGCCTGTTATGGCTAAGCAGGCTAGTCTCTGCACCTTACCAAGCTGCTTAGCAGCAACCTGCTGTTCTACCTTCTTCCACCACACGACCGCCCCATAGGTGATCCTGGGTCTAATCAGTGTGGTGTATATCCAGTGCATACCCTTGGGGCTCAGGCCCCAATTTTTGCCACAAGCTCTCCTGGTACTTACTAAAGTACCTTTTGCCTTGGAGCAAATATTCCTGATGTGAGGGGTCCATGTCAGTTTCTCATCTAGGGTAGCCCCTAGATATTTCACTGTCCCCTTCACAGGTAGCGCTTCATTGAAAAGCTTTAGATTCCACCTTGAGTGATGGATATGTTTCCTTGTGAACTGTCCAAAGCACCTTGTGCCATATTCTTCACTGTGTCTGCAAATTTGCCAAGTATTACTATGACAAGATCATCTGCGTATCCTTGGCAAAAGTACTGCCTAGAGTTTAATTCTCCAATGAGATCATTCATAACTAGATTCCACAATAAAGGGGGAAGAACTCCTCCTTGCGGGCAACTCCTAGTGGTGTTGATTACCATTTTTTCACTCATCATGGAAGCCTCTACCTTTCTTCCACTGAGCATGGCCCTAGTCCACCTACATATAGTGGTCCCTAGGTCATGCACCTCTGCTGGCCTAACCATGGAATCGAAGGTCGTGTTGCTAAAAGCCCACTCAATGTCCAGGAAGATACAGAGGGCTATTTCTTGAAAGTGTAGTGCTTTCTCCACCTTCCCAACAAGTTGGTGGAGAGCTGCCTCACATGATTTACCTGGTTGATGTGCATGTTGGTTTGAATGTAGAGGAACCATACTTAACCTCCTTTCTCCAACATGCACATTAACCAGCTTTTCCAATGTCTTAAGAATGAAGGAGGACAGGCTGATTGGTCTCATATCCTTGGCCTTGGTATGATCAATTCTCCCTGGCTTTGGAATGAAGACAACATTCACTGCCCTCCAGGCATTGGGAATGATTACTGCTGCTAGGCTAACCCTGAATAACCTGCATAGGAATCTAATAAGATTTTCTCCCACTTGTTGCAGGAGAGCTGGAAAGATTCCATTGGGGCCAGGTGTCTTGAACGGTTGAAATGTTCCCACCGCCCATCGGACCTTACTGAAATCGACACACTCCTTGGCCAGATCCCAGTCCTCTTTGCGAATACCTGAGAACCATTGTCTCTCAGGAATCACATTCTGGTCTGAGTTATCCCCCAGAGTATATTGAGGAAAGTGAGTCTTGAGAAGCAGTTCCAGCGTTTCATGTGCTCTCTTTGTATACTCCCTATCCTCCTTCCTCAATGTTCCTCCGGGATTAGTTGGTACTCTAGTGAGGATTTTATGAAGTCTCGCTTGAGCAGCCGTGCCCTCCACTTCCTCACAGAATACCTTCCAGGATGCCTCCTTTGCCCGTCTGATGGCAAGGTTGTAATTGACAAGGGCCTCACGATACTTTGCCCATTGTCATTTGCGCTTTGCAAGGTTAAACAGTTTCCTTTGCATTTCCAGGTTATTATTCCACCAAGGCACACTCCTATTTGTGCACTTCTTAGTGATTGAGCAGTTTTCCTGGTATGAGGTCACTATAGCAGAGGTTACGGCCTCTGCTACTTCCTCAAACTCTGCTGGATTCCTTATCGATGTTTTAATTTCCAATAGGCTGAAGTCAAGGTCTCTCCTATATGTCTCCCAGTCCGTTTTCCTGGGATTCCTATAGGCCATAATCTGTCTGGTTCCCATTTCAACCTTGAATTTAATTTACATGCGATCTGATGAGGATGGCTCCAGGACCACATGCCACTGTTTGACGTAACTTCCCATCATCATGGAACCAAAAGTTATGTCTATTACTTCTTCCCTTCTACTATTCCTGAATGTAGGTTCATCACCCCTATTCAGGATCTCCAAGTTGTTAGATAGGAGAAATTTAAGAAGGTGCTCACCTCTACTGTTGGTGTCCTTGCTGCCCCACGATAGATTGTGGGCATTGGCATCACATCCCACCAACAGTTCGTCACCTTGCCGGTGGCAGGCTTCTGTCAGTCTCCTCACTTCCAAAGGAGGAGGAGAGCTGTCTTCATAAGGAAGGTATGCTGAGGCGAAAACAATTTGCCTCTAGATGCCTTCCTCACAATGCTGCATCCTGATGGTCACCAAGTCCCTGGAACAAAATTCCATCATTGGTATGAAAGGTATTCCATTTCTAACATAAATGCATGTTCTGAAGTTTTTTAGATTTCTAGCATAAATCAGCTTACCTCCAGTACCACCGAGGCCCGATACACCCTCTTTGTATAAATAGGGTTCTTGTATCAGGGCCACGTCCACCTCCTGTCTCCCCAGCTCAGGGCAGCAGTGGCCCCTTTACTGTGCTGCAGGTTCATCTGCAGCACTTCCAGTCCCCATCTTATCTCATTATTGCCTTTAAGGTCTTTGATTACCCTGACGGCGACTTGCGAGAACCCTAAAAACAGTTTCATGCCTTGCTCTCGCATTGCCTTCAGGGACTTCTCTCCGACCTCCACCACCAGGGTTCGTCCTTCTGGAACGATCTTTTGGTTAATTACCCTCCAATCCTCTGTCGAGACTTTTGGGTTCTGGACCCTTATTTTCTCGAACAGAGTCTTTGGAGGGACATCCTTAAGGATCTTTGGTACCCATATTGATACCTTTGCGGTCTTCAGGAGTTCAGTTGCTGTCTTGACCAGCAGCTTCGCGTCCTCCCACGATGATATCATGGGCACCTTTTCCTTAAGCCATTCGGCTGAGTGCTTCCCCTCACAGACAAAAATGAGGGCACCGCGATCTAGATAGACCCTCCTGAATTTGGGTCCTGGACCAGCGTTTCCCCCAAAGAGGGCCACCTGCACGAGCTGCTCCTGCTGCGAGGTGATGCTCACCAGTGGGTATCCTTCTTGGACAACCGCCATTCTAAAGACTGAGACTGCAATACTATAGGTCTGTTTCCCTATTTCCTGCCTAAGCCTTTTAGGATCACGTTTATCCAGAGTGGAGGGAGTCTTAGATTCCTCCCTAACCCTCTTGCCACCTGTCTTTGACGTTGAGGGGGGTCTGTGTATCCCCTTCGACCTGAGACAGTTTCTTTTTGGAGGTCTTGGGCTCAAGCCCTTTTGATTCCCTCTACTTATGCGTAGGAAGCCATTCTTTTCCTTCCTTTTGCTTCTGTTCCTTGAGACGTTTCCTCCTCTGAGCACCAGACAAAGCCTTAATCCTAATCTGGTCCAACTTCTATGTTACGGTTTCCACTTCTTGCTCAAGTCTAGACCCTGATTCAGAGGTAGGAGTGCACTCCATCGGTCCTGATCCAGATGTCTGAGTATCTGAGGTCTCAGATTGCCTCTCAGATTCTTTTAAAATACTTTCTTTCTCCGTGCTCATCTTAGTCCCACGAGATTTGGGGATTTATATGGTCCACACCACGATAACCCCGCGCGGTGCAAGGCTACTTACTCAGGGAGGTCGCCCGGTATCCCTGAGGCTCCGTTCGAGACACATCCACCCATGTGCCACGCACCCCTCGGCACGGATCACATCACACCTTGGGTTGGGAAAGGAGTTGGGAAAGGACTGGGAGAGGATAAGGAAGACGGGACGTTGTTGGACACTCTTAGTCTGATCCATCAGCTGAGGCCTTTTCGGCAGTAGGTTCTCTACCTTCGGTATAGCCCTCTGCTTCACGCCTCTCCACCCGCACGGACAGTGCTTCGTCAAAGTGGTGTCCCCCGGAGAGGTTCTACTGTATTACTTTCCCACGTTTCAGCGAGTCCTTGCCTAATGCTCCCTCTGAAACTCTCAACCACCTCTGGTTACTTCAATTTGTCCAGGTTTCAACTAAACGAATCCGAGAACTGTTTTTGTGGCATAGCATTCAAGACTACGTATAGCAATTTTGTATTGAATTTACCGTGTCGCATTAAGCGATATCGTTCCTTTGTGTCTTGGGAAAAACTGTAGTTAACTGATTTTCAGTATACAACTACATCTACAATACAACATTTTTATGCGGTATTTGGCCTCATAAATAAATAGTTGTAGAATTACATCCTTTCATTTAATAGTGTACTTACAAAGGCGCATCTACATTACGAACCAGTGCTGCATATGAATTAAGCAGTTCGCATTGTTGTTGTGGCTGAGCAGGAACTGTCCCGTCGGACTTCTGACCAATAGGTTTGAGCCCCCGCCGAGGGCACGTCTTTCATATTTGTTAGAAATATTGCAGAGCAAACTTAATGGATAATACGCTAAAGGAATTTTTGTTTTTGTAACAACTATCGAGGTATCACTTTAATTAGCGTTGTAGGCAAAATATTCTCAGGTATTGTTGAAAGGAGAGTGCGAATATTAATTCAGGACGAGTTAGATGAAAATCAGTGTGGGTTTAGGCCTCTCAGAGGCTGTCAGGACCAGATCTTTAGCTTACGGCAGGTAATGGAAAAGTGATATGAGTGGAACAGGGAGTTGTATCTATGTTTCATAGATCTGGAAAAGGCTTATGACCGTGTTCCTAGGAGGAAGCTAATCACTTCTTCAAGATTATGGTATAGGAGGCAAACTTCTGCAGGCAATCAAAGGGCTTTACGTAGACTGTCAGGCAGCATTAGAGTAGATGGCAAATTAAGTTCATGGTTCAGGGTAGTTTCAGGGGTAAGACAAGGCTGTAACCTGTAACCACTGTTGTTCATACTATTCATGGATCATATGTTGAAAACAGTAGACTAGCAGGGCGGGATTAAAATAGGTGAAAACAAAATAAGCAGTCTCGCATATGCGGATGAGTTAGTTGTAATAGCCAATTCGCTTGAAAGGTTGCAAACTAATATTTCAGAACTCGATCAGAGGTGCAAGGATTATGATATGAACATCAGCATCTCAGAAACGAAAGTAATGTCCCTGGGAAAGAGATTGAAACAGATTGAGTGTCAAATAGGAGGAACAGAGTTAGAACAGGTAGACAGTTTCAAGAACCTGGGATGTATTTTCTTATAGGATGGCAACATAGTGAAAGAATTGGAATCGAGGTGCAGCAAAGCTAATGCAGTAGTGATCAGCTAAGATCTACTCTCTTCTGCAAGAAGGAAGTAAGTACCAAGACTACGTTAGCAGGGCACCGCTCTATCTTTCGACCCACTTTGTTGTATGGGAGTGAAAGTTGGGTTGATACAGGTTACGTTATTCATAAGGTAGAGGTTACAGATATGAAAGTAGCAAGAATGAGTGCAGGTGCTAATAGATGGGAACAATGGCAGGAGGGTGTCCATAATGAGGAAATCAAAGAAAAACTTGGAATAAACACCATAGATGAAGCAGTTAGAGCGAACAGACTGGGATGGTGGTGTCATGTTACACGAATGGGAGAAGCGAGGTTACCTAAGAGACTCATGAGCTCGGCAGCGGAGGGTAAGAGGAGTCGAGGTAGACCAAGAAGAAAGTACTTATATTAGGTGTATAACGATTTTGAGGTAAAAGGCATAACATCAGACGAGGCATCAATGTTAGCATTGAATAGGGCATCATGGAGGAAATTTATTAGAGGTACTATGCTCCAGACTGAACGCTGTAAGGCATAATCATTCTCTAATGATGATGATGATGATGATATTTTTTTATAAATGCAAGAGAGTAACATTTAGAATAACTGTGTTCCAGAAACGGATAAGGCAGGTATCGTTTCGCGAATGCGACCTTTTAATCTCATTTCTCGTTCAAGAATAATGTTGCACCGTCACGCCGTTATTCATAGCTCAATGCAAGATCGAGGATACAAGGAATGCAAAATATCACAAGGGAAAAGCGGTACGGAACGTTGCAGACTCTGTGTTTGCATATATTCTCTTATGAATCAGTTAACGCGACTGAGGTAAGAAATCACACCTTCGTAAATTTGTAGTGTCACACTTAGGAATGACAGTTTCTTCCACTGAGTTAGTGGTTGATATGAAACACATGCGTCCCACGTAATTTAGGTAGACCCAGTACATACTTTTGAAGAGTCAAAATTGGCTTCAGACGGTAACAACAGTAGCAGCATGAATAATGGAACATGGGTTCGTAAATTTGTAACACAATGATAAGTCACCTGACATAATATTAAAGTAATTATTTTGTATTTTATCTGTTCTTTTCATTAAATTATTAGTAATGTAACAAGTAAAGTTAGCTTAATTGTAAATTGAATCTTTCATTCTGATCTTGCAGTAACGTATTTCTGTAAAACCTGTGGTTCCCTCTTACCCAATGCATGTTATGTAAAAGTAATTACGCGCGGTTGCTCGCCGTCGGAGGTTCGAGTCCTCCCTGGGGCATGGGTATATGTGTTGTCCTTAGTTTACCTTAGTTTAAGTAGTTTGTAAGCTACGGATTGATGACCACGCAGTTTGGTCCGATAGATTTACAAACATTCAAAGTAATTACAAAAGTATTTAACCAAGCACCGACGGAAAACTCTATTAATTATATAAAGTGTGCTAGCAAAGTGCAGCTATCCGTCATGTACAGAAGATTACTGAAGCAGATACTAACAGCTACGCTGCATATTTGGTTCAACAGGGAATGCTTACATCGTAAATTTACCCCAAAGTACGTGAACATTAAAACAAGAAGTACTTCAGGAGCTGCTTTACAAGTCACCGAAAGAAAGTGGATAAAAGAAGAAATGCGACATTGGTACAGAATTCGTGACAAATGAGTCTACATCTACAAGTTTGTCACATGCGTATTTTGAAGTTCACACATCCGTGCGAATTCGATTGTTTTGATCGTAATGTGCATGAATATGTAAACTCTTTTATCTGTACCAGCATCAAAAGCTGCTGATGTTAACTGGTGAGAAAACACTAGCAACGTCAGAGGTATTTGTAGCAACAGTTCCTATTCAACACTTTTCTGATCGTATCACAAACTTATCTAATACAGTTATTATTGCTGATGAACTAAAAGTGTTAAATAAATGTATTAAATATGCTCCTCCACGCACCATCACTAGTAAACAGTTAGACGTACTGAAAGTTGATCTTGAGCTCGCTCTCGGACAAGATATCTCTACGAAACATTTAATAGCCCATGAAATTAAATGTCCTCCTTGTAATTTCTATGTAGTATCACGCAACGAAATTAATACGTTCCAGAAGTTAAAAAAAATTCAGATGATTCTAGATTAGATTAGATTAATATTTGTTCCATAGATCATATATACGACATTTCGTAATGATGTGGAACGTGTCAGTTTAGTAAATGTTGTCTATATATATATATATATATAAAGTTTTATCTAAAAATTATTCTACATTGTAGTAGGAGTTGCAATTCATAAATTCTTTTAATTTCTTTTTAAATACTAGGTGGCTATCTGTCAGATTTTTGATGTTACTTGGTAAGTGACCAAAGACATTTGTGGCAGCATAATTCACCCCTTTCTGAGCCAAAGTTAGATTTAATCTTGAATAGTGAATATCATCCTTTCTCCTAGAGTTGTAGCTATGCACACTGCTATTACTTCTGAATTGGGTCGGATTGTTAATAACAAAATTCATGAGTTAATATATGTATTGTGAAGCTACAGTGAGTATCCCTAGATCCCTAAATAAATGTCTGCAGGATGCTTTTGGGTGGGCTCCAGTAATTATTCTGATTACACGCTTTTATTGAATGAATACATTTTTAACGCAATGTTGAATTGCCCCAGAATATGATCCCATATAAAAGCTTTGAATGAAAATAGGCGTAGTAAGCTAATTTACTGAGAAGTATATCACCTAATTTTGCAATCACTCTGATAGCATAAGTAGCTGAACTCAGACGTTTCAGGAGATCTTCAATATGTTTCTTCCAATTCAGTCCCTCGTCAATGCAAACACCTAAAAATTTTGAATATTCTACCTTAGCTACAGATTTATGTACAAAGTCTAAATTTATTAATGGTGTCATGCCATTTACTGTATGAAACTGTATATTCTGGGTTTTATCAAAGTTTAATGAGAGTCCATGTGTAGAGAACCACTTAATAACTTTCTGTCATCTTTCTAAAGCTAATAAATCAAACAGTTTGGTACTTATGAACAAAAGAGATTATGTCAACAAAGTGAAAAAGTTCCTTAATAATCCAGCCTTTCAGCAACTACCTACTGCTAGTTTCAATGAACAAGTTAAAGCCACTATTAAATCATGTAACAGCATTAAATCCGAAAACAACAATCGAATGGTAGTGAATATGAAGCCTTTGGCTCCTAGATTATATGGTTTACCTAAGTTACATAAAGGTCTGATTCCTGTAAGGTCAGTAGTGTCGTAATTTTCTGTTCCTTGTTACTTACTAGGAAGAGAGCTAGATTACATAATTAAAAAGAAAAACCAGTTTTAAACCTAAATTTGGAGTAAAAAATTTCATAGCTCATGTTTGGCCACCATTGACCAGACTTTTTCAATTGGTAAGACATCTGGAGAATGTGCTGGACAGGGCAGCAGTCGAACATTTTCCGTATCCAGGAAGCCCGTAAAGGACCTGCAACATGTGGTCGTGCATTATCCTCCTGAAATGTAGTGTTTCGCAGGGATCGAATGAAGTGCAAGACCTTGGGCCATGGGTCACGAAATAAACAGATAGATAAATAAATTATAAAAAAATACAAACAAAATGTTTCGGAGACCACATGCGGCCCGCGGCTGATATACAAAAACGACCAGTTAAACGCGTGATCTCTTAGAACTGCAAGACGCCAAGTTGATGATGTGCAGTTAGTGCGAGCGTCTGAGGCGAAAACAGCTGCAATATTTTTTTTCCATTAGCGACAGTATCTTCGGTTACGAGAGCGTTCACTAAACCGGGAAAAACATCGGCGAAGAGGAATAGAGGGTGAAACCCAAAGTTACGTGACAAATACCGACTAGCATTAGAACAATTTTGGTGGGACAGAGTAAAAATACCTTGGCGAAAGCGACTGTAAAATTCAGCACTTACTTGAGTAATTAGGTTTCGACAAAAACAGTATGGTTGGAGGTTAGCATTTATGGAAGAGGTCAACTTGCTACATACTTAGGCCCGGTTCGTCCATCTCTCGTTAATCTTCTCGTTAGTAAACGAGAACATACCTTCAACGACCAGTTAAATGTATTCGTTAAGTGCATTGCGTTTCTCATTGCCAGATACACCTCTCGTTTGCTAACCTGGAGAAAACGAGAACGTACGATATATTTCGACTACTTTGGCAATAGAAACAAATGAAAGTTCCGTCCGAATAAGCAGATGTTCGCTATATTTGGCTGGCAGGGAAGAGGTTAGCAGACAGTTGTTATTTGCTGCTATGGAAAACAAACGTGAAAGAAGCTTTATTTTACAAGAAGTGAGTGCAAGAGAAATATAAGGACACATTGTAATGGAAAAAATAAATTAATAAATAAAAATAAAAAAAATCACTACGACATGGAAGGAAAAGGAAGCGACTAGGTCGTGTGTGGCAAATGAATTCAGTGCTGTCCATGGGACATGTACGACAGCAAAAGTGCTTAGGGCCAAGAACGAGAACATACTGTACCAAGTCCACAGTAACTCAGTGCAAGCAATAACTTGCACATTGGCGAAAGCTCACTGCTGCTGTAAATCGGAGGAAGAAATCACATTTTAGGCCTTACAATAGGCGCAACAACCATAAGCAAATACTGAATTAATGAGCTTGCAGACATAAATATTGTATTCTGTTTTCTATGACGACAGATGACTTACAAAATAGATATACTATTCAGATGGTCGAGGAGTTTTTCATGTAGCATTTCAGAAGTGCCATTTCGAAGACGAAATCGCTTAAGAAATTTTGCATCATTCCAGTATTCAAAATGATTTGGACGAACATAAATACGTCTAGGACGCTTTTCGGGGCAATGATCTTTAGATAGTCCAAAATATTGACATCGTCTTCATCGTCAACCAAATCTCTTATTCCAGCCATTTTCATCATACCAAATCTCACTTAACTGGCCGTTACCCATAAGATTGTATTTTGATATCGCAACAACACTTTTAGGGTTATGTTGCGTATCTGCAATATATCAGACTCATCTAAGCGCTACTGACATGGATGGGACGAGAAATATGACGATAAAATTTTCCAATAAAGCTGCTTTCCGCTCTAGTTTTTCATACATGTAGTGCTTCGTTATTTTGTTCGATAAATTGGTCTTCATCACGTTAATATATTGCGGTGCTTTAGCGCTTTGGAATCCTGCCATTTTTCATACAGATTTTCACTTAACTGGTTGTTAGCTTTGTAACGAGCAGAATTCTACTCGTTTATTTAACGGACAGTTTGAGGTCTTTTAACGTTAGGTTAATTCATAACGAAACATTGACAAACGCAGTTCTCCACTAACGACAAGTTGAAATCTTAACTGGAACTAAACGAGACATTGAAAAACCGGCCCTTAATAACGGAAACCAACGCAAACCTGCGAAGGAAGCGCTGGCACGATTGTTAAACCTGCGCCGGCCGCGGTGGCCGCGGGAACTGAGGCGCTCCAGTCACGGTCTGCACAGCCACTACGGTCGGGGGTTCGAATCCCCCCTCGGGCATGGATCTTTGTGCCGTCCTAGTTCGTAAGTAGTTCATAAGTAGTTTGTAAGTTTAGGGACTGATGACCCCGTAGTTAAGTCTCATAAGATTTACAAACATTTGAACATTTGTTAAACCTGGTCACTTGAAGACAGGCAGTACGCGGTATGGTCCGCTGAATCATCGTTTACATTGTTTCCTGCAAACAGCCTTGTTTAAAAGACGAAAACCTCGAAAGAAGCTTCCTATACCGCATGCCTGCTTCCTACAGTACAGCATAAGGCAGGATGCGTCCTGATCGTGGTCACCAAGTGTATCTATCATTACACGCACTGGTCGTATGTCTGTGAATGAACAACTTTCAAGAGTCGACAGCAAAATGGTTACTGTGGTATAATGCTAACGACACTGCCATTTGGCGAAATCATAATGCGTCTACACACTTCCAAAAAGGGCCTACCACAGAAAATTATCAAACATCTCCTATGGACAGCACAATCTCCGTGACTCAAGATAATTGTACGTTTTTGGGGAGTTTTAGAGTAGAGCTCGAGGACACAATGTTGAAGTAATTGGACTACGTTTTTGTGCAAGAATGGATAACATTCTGTACGAAACTATAAAGGTACTTCACGAATCTGTTCCAAGGGCAATGGTCGGCCAACGTCTTATAAATAAATAAACGTTCTGTCTATGTTAGGTGTTCATATCATTTTGTGCACTCCCTCTAGTAACCAAGAGTTGTTGTTGTTGTTGTTGTGGTCTTCAGTCCGCAGACTGGTTTGATGCAGCCCTCCACGCTACCCTGTCCTCTGCAAGTCTCTTCAGCTGAGAATACGTTCGGCAGCTTACATCCTTTTGAACGTGCTTAGTCGGCCGCGGTGGCCGAGGGGACTGAGGCGCTCCAGTCACGGCCTGCACGGCTACTGTGGTCGGGGGTTCGAATCTCCCCTCGGTCATGGATATTTGTGCCGTCCTTAGTCTTAGCTAGTTCATAAGTAGTTTGTAACCTTAGGGACTGATCACCCCGTAGTTAAGTTCCATAAGTTCTACAAACATTTGAACATTTTTTTTAATGTGCTTACTGTACTCATCCCATGGTTTCCCTCTGCGATTTTTACTCCACACACTTCCTTCTAATGCTAAGTTGACAATTCCTTTATGTCTCAGAATATGTCCTACCAATCTATCCCTTCTCTTAGTCAGAATAAGCGAGAAACTTCTTTTCTCCCCGATTCGGTTAAGCACCTCCTCATTAGTTACGTGATCTATCCATCTAATTTTTATCATTTGTCTGTAGCACCACATTTCAAAAGCTTCCATCATCTTTTTATCTGAACTCCTTATCGTCGACGTTTCACTGCCATACAATGCTACACTCCAAACAAATGCTTTCAGAAAGGACTTCCTAACATTTAAATTAATATTGGATGTTAACAAGTTTCGCTTCTTCACAAACGCTTTTCTCCCCATAGCCATTCTGCGTTTTATATCTTCTTTACTTCGGCAATCAGAAGTTATCTTGCTACCCAAATAACAAAATTCATCTACTACTTTTATTGTCTCATTACCTAATCTAATTCCTTCAGCATCGCCTGTTTTTCTGACTTGCATTCCATTACCTTCGTTTTCCTCTTGTTAATGTTCATCTTATATCTTTCTTTCAAGAGACTGTCCATTTCATTCAATTGCTCTTTCAGATCGTTGCAGTCTCTGACAAAATTACTACAACATCCGCCAACCGCAAACTTTTTATTTCCTCTCCATGAACTTCAATTCCTCTCCAAATTTCTCCTTCCATTCCTTCAGTCCTTGCTCAATATACAGAGTGAAGAACATTGGGGAAAGGCTACAACCCTGTCTTACTCTCTTCCCAACCTCTGCGTCCCTTTTTTGCCCTTTGACTCTAATAACCGCTGTCAGATTTTTGTATATGTTGAATATAGCTCTTCGCTCCCTATATTTTACCCCTGCGACCCTCAGAATTTTTAAGAGTGTATTCCAGTCGACATTGTCAAAAGCTTTCTCCAAATCTACGAACGCCAAAAACGTAGGTTTGCCCTTCCTTAGCCTATCTTCTAAGATACGTGGTAATGTGAGTATTGCCTCCCGTGTTCCTACATTTCTCCTAAATCCAAACTGATCTCCCACGAGGTCGGATTCCATTAGTTTTTCCATTCGTCTATAAATAATTCGTGTTAGTATTTTGCAACCATGACTTATTAAACTGATAGTTCTGTAATTTTCACACTTGTCTGACACTGACAGAAAATTAACTGATGAAGTAAATCAAGTGACTGATCCTCTCCACAGAGTGCTGATTCCCTCTCTGTCAACTTCTCTGCGGCCGATTATTATCGACAACAAAACTTGAGTGCTTCACAACCATTAAACGCTGTGTGTACCCAACGCTCAATGTCTCCAGATTGGGGTTTTTCTCCCCATTTTGGGGAAAAAAAATTTTTGTGGGGAACTTTTGGGGAAACAAAAAACGTTGGGGACATTGTTGGCGAAAAAAATTATGTCCTGGGGAAATTTGGAGTTAAATTTTATTTTTCGGCAGTGGCAGTGTTGTGTGGTCATGTTGGCAACGAAACGTTCCGTTTACGAGAGTAATTAATTTACTGAGCAAAAAACGGCAGATACAAGAGCCTGTCAACCACAGACCAGGGAAAGAATTAATTATTCACTTTATGGTCAACACGATAGATATTCCCCACATTCTATTGCGTTTTCAAAGAGAATTCAATGGTCGTTAAAACATTAGAACACTACACTGACACTGCCGTAAGTAAGATTCACTCGTGTTTGTTGGCAGCTGTATATCAACCGCTGCAAGATGTCACGCCTAACTTTGCAAGCTGAGACTGGCATACTATGCAATCCCTAATACAAAGTTTTACTTATTGCTCATGGAGTAAACAGAGAAGAATGTTTATATGATAGTAAGCAGTGATTTCTGCGAACATTTGACAACTGGTTGTCATTCCCCCAAACTTATATAATAATGCAGAACCTTCATTGTTGGCCCTTCACAAAGAAGTAGTTTACTACGAACAAAGCATCTGAGAGTTAGTGAGGAAGTAAGCATCAAAAAATTATCATGCGAAATTATCGACCTGAATGGGGAGCCGAACCACAATTTTCTGGTAAGTTAATAAATTTCTACATTTTCTACGTGCTTCACCTGATGCATACTAGACTGAAAATCTTGTCTGAAGTAAAGCAACGAAGCTGGAATAACTTACATTAATTTTAATTTTAGAATTAATACAGTTACAGCGAAATTAGACCGTACGAAATTATTTAATACCGACTTATTGAGATCCTTGAGAAACGTAATGAAATATGTAAAACTGCTTTCATTCCTGGTTTGCTCTGTAGGATTTTGTACCATTAATATAAAAAGCATATACAATAATATTAATATTTTTGCTCTAAAATTAATAATTTTGTTTTATGTACTATAATTTCTGATACATACGATAATTTTATGGCCCTCAACACGTAGTTACACCCCTTCAAGTTACCATTACTGACAATAAATGTTAATTTGAAGAAAAAGGTAGTTTTCATCTATTCATCTACAACTAAATGTACATAGATACTCTGCAAAAATCACATTTAAGTGTCTGGCAGAGGGTTTATTAACCACTTTCATAACTTTTCTCTACCGTTCCATTCTTTAATTGCGCGCGGGAAGAATGAACACCTAAATCGTTCAGTTTTCGATCTGATTTCTCTTATTTTATTGGGATGGTCATGTCTCCGTAAGTAGGTGGGTGCTAGCAAAATATTTTCACATGCAGAAGTAAAAGTCGGTGTTTGTAAATTCGCAAACAGATCACACCGCAATGAATGACGTCTTTCTTTTAATGACTTCCACCCCAATTCGTGCAACATTTCCGTGACGCTCCCCCCCCCCCCCCGTAACGTGATAAAACAAAACGAGCTGTCCTCTGAACCTTCTCAATGTCTTCTTCCGTCAGTCCCACCTGGTGAGGGTCCCACAAGGGGCAACAGTACTCCATGAGAGGACGCATAAGTGTGATGTAGGCAGTCTCTTTGGTGGAGCTGGTGCATCTTCGAAGCGTTCTGCCGATGAAACGTAACCTTTGGTTCGCCTTCCCCACAATATTTTCTACGTGTTCTCTCCAGTCAAAGTTGTTCGTAATTGTAACTCCTAGGTATTTGGTAGAATTTACGACCTTAAGGTTTGACTGATTTATCGCGTAATTGAAGTTCAGCGGATTTCTTTTAGTGGTCATGTGCATTACTTGACACTTTTCTCTATTTAGTGTCAATTGCCAATTTTCGCATCAAGTTAAAAATTTTCTTTAAATCGCTTTGCAGTTGCTATTGATCCTCTGTTGACTTCACTAACCGATAAACGACAGCATCTTCCGCGAACAGTCTAAGGGAGCTATTCAGATTGTCTCCTAAATCGTTTATAAACACGAGGAAGAGTAGGGGACCTGTGGGGCAAATTTGGGAAAATAGTGTCATTTTGGGTTTTTTTTTTTTTTTTTTTTTTTTTTTTTTTTTTTTTTCCAATCTGGAGACACTGCCAACGTTTGTGCTAGCGGTACCATTAGGTACATAGCTTTCCATATCGCCAGTGTGAAGGTTTCAGGTGTTAAGTTGTGGGTTGTAGCTTTCTCACGACGTCCGCCGTTGAGAATGACCGGTGTTTGACAACACACGCCGTCGCCCGCAGTCGTGGAAAGTGAAAGGCTCCATTAGCGAGGGTTGGCTGGCCCCCTTACCACCCCGTCTTGTGTAACGGCGAGAGTGGTAACTGTCACCCGGCGAAAGTCACCCCCACTGTGCACTGTGCGCGGGCGACAGCACCCCCTGTCAGTACGCTGGTAGCCACATCGAGGGCGGTGCGTCGAGATCTATACGCGACACCCCGCGTTCACTTTTACTTCGGTTCAGTGAATCTGTTCCTGCCTTAAATTACTTCCGGTAGCTATACTGTTGCAGCGGGGAAACATCTTGCGGGAACAGTAGCTGCTGAAAACTATACAGGTAAGTAACTTGGTACTTTCTACATTCGACTCTTGTTCTCACAAAAAAATAATCTACATCTACATCAACTTAAATAATCCGCTAACTGTAGACTGACTATAAAATCCGTGCTAAGTGCCAAAATGAACGTTTTCAGTAAAACGCAAAAACACCTCCTAAAATGAACAGTTTGTCCTTATATACAATTTTTCGCCTTAATTTGTGTCTACCGTTAATCTTTAAAGACTTAAAAATTTAATGGTCAATTCAACTTCATATATTTATGAAAAAAATATTTTCCTGATAAAAAATAAGAATACGTCTATATGCCATACCCTCTACTGTAAAAACAGGGCTATGTGCCAAGCACTCTACTGTAAAAACCGGGCCTCTGATAATTCAAATCTTAATTCAAATCTTGGCTTAATCACATAAGTGAACTTTTAGTCCTTGTGTAAAGACTTTCCTCTTGGGGGGAAATTGCTATGTGTTCAACTATACGCTGTGCATCATCACCTGTGTACTTCCTCTCTTCGGTGTTATTTCCCCTACGTTCAACGTACATAACGTCATCACGCTTTTTCGATTAAACCAATGTTTCTACCCTACGCTTTGTGATGCCATGGATTTCCATAAACGTTTGCTTGCACACTTGTTTATGATCACCTTTTCCATCAAGAATCGTATAAAATACACTGGCCTGCCTTCTACTTTCTGTCGAATCTGTGTACGACCCATGTCGCCTACGTTTAATACTTATGTTTCCCATTAAATACGAATTTTGCTTGACGTTATCTCCTAGAAATAAGAGATAAGAGAAACAGCTCTATGAATATCAAGGACACTGATGGAAAACAGGTTCTCAGCAAAGAAGGGAAAGCTGAAAGGTGGAAAGAGTATATAGAGAGGCTCTATGAAGGAAATGAATTTAGCAGCAATATTGTAGAAAGGGGAGAGGAAGTAGATGAGGATGAAATCGGAGATACTATACTGAGAGATGAATTTGACAGAGCACTGAAAGACCTAAGTCGAAACAAGGCCCCTGGAGTAAATGATACTCCCTCAGAGCTACTGAAGTCTCTGGGAGAACCAGCCATGACAAAATTGTTGCACCTGGTGTGTAAGATATATGTGACAGGTGAAGTACACTCAGACTTCAAGAAAAATGTTATAATCCCCATTCAAAAGAAAACAGGTGCAGACAGGTGTGAAAACTAAAGAACCATCAGTTTAATAAGTCGAGGTTGCAAAATATTAACACGAATTATTTACAGAAGGATGGAACAGCTGGTAGAAGCCGACCTCGGGGAAGATCAGTTTGGGTTCAGGAGAAATGTAAGAACACGGGAGTCAATACTCACTTTACGGCTTATCCTAGATTTAGAAAAGCAAACCTACATTTCTAGCTTTTGTAGATTTGGAGAAGACTTTTGACAATGTTGATTGGAACAAACTCTTTCAAGTTCTGAAGCAAGCAGGAGTAAAATATAGGAAGCGTAGGTTATTTACAATTTGTACAAAAACCAAACAGCGGTTGTCAGAGTTGAAGGGCATGAAAGGGATGCAGTGGTTTCGAAGGGAGTAAGACAGGGTTGTAGACTTTCTCCAATATTATTCAATTTGTACATTGAGCAAGCTATAAAGAAAAGCAAGGAGAAATTTGGAGAAGGAATTAAAGTTCAGGGTGAATAATTAAAAAAAAAAAAAAAACATTGCGTTTTGTTGACGACATAGTAATTCTGTCAGAGACAGCAAAGTACCTGGAAGAGCAGTTGAACGGAATGGACAGTGTGCTGAAAGGTGCACATAAGATGAACATTAATAAGGGCAAAACTAGGGTAATGGAGTGCAATCTAAGAAAATCAGGCGATGCTGAAGGAATTATATTAGTTAACGAAACAATAAAGGAGGTACAAGAGTTTTGTTTCTTGGGCAGTAAAATAACAAATGATGGTCACAGTACAGAGGATATAAAATGTGGAATGGTAATGGGTAGAAAAACATTCTTGAAAAAGAGAAATTTGTTAATATCGAATATTGATTTAAGCCTAAGGAAGTCCTTTCTGAAGGCATTTGTATGGAGTGTTGCCTTGTGTGGGAGTGAAACATGGACGATAAACAGTGCGGACAGGAAGAGGATTGAGGCTTTTGAAATGTGGTGCTACAGAAGAATGCTCAAGATTACGTGGGTGGATCGCGTAAGTAATGAGGAGGTACTGAACAGAATTGGGGAGAGAAGGAATTTTTGACATACCTTGACTAAAAGAAGGGATAGATTGGTAGGACACATTCTTAGACATCAAGGAATTGTGAATTTAGCGTTGCAGGGTAGTGTGCGGGGGTAAAAACCGCAGAGGAAGACCAAGAAATGGATACAGTAAGCAGATTCAAACAATTGTAGGTTGCCCTTCGTATGTGGAGTTGAAGAGGCATGCTCAGGATAGGGTATTGTGGAGAGCTGCACCAAACCAGTCTCCGGACTGAAGATCACAACAACAACAACAAATCTCCGCAAGACGAATTACGCCTTTCTTTTCAATATTTTCACCCCAACGTTTGCATCATTTTCTTGACATACTACCCCGTACATCGCTATAATACAAAACGAGCTAAATTACTAAAAATTTCCGGGCTATTACGCCGTGGTCTTATGGATTTATTATGGAAACCCAACGTTTCGTCCCCGACTGCGCAGGACATTTTCAAGTGGGATCGTGTCACTTCTGAATGTCCGATGCACACCCTGGCTCGCTACTGACAGTAGCCACGATCCCCCTTGAAAATGTCCTCCGCAGTCGGGGACGAAATGTTGGGTTTTCATAATAAATCCGTAAGACCACGAAAGTTTTAGTAATTTTGACCTTTCCGGCCGTGAAAGTCTACATTTACACAAAACGAGCTATCCTTCTCTGTATTCATCCGTCAGTTCCACTTGGTGGGGATCCCAAAATAGGCAACAATACTCCAACATTCGACGACAAGTGTTATGTAGACAGTTTCTTATGATAACTCGTGCATCTGTGTTCTGCCAAGGAAAAGTAGCCTTTCATTTGCCGTCCCTGCAATATTTTGTACATGTTCTTTTGAATTTAAATTGTTCGTAATTGTAATTCCCAGGTATTTAGTTGAATTGGCCGCCATTAGATTTGATTCATTTATGGTATAAATCAAGTTTAACGGGCTTCCTTTGGTGCTCATATGGATGGTTCATTGTTTAGGGTTAATTGACAACTTTTGCACTGTGCAGATACCTAAATCATTTTACACCTGCTTTTGATCTTCTGGTGACTTCAGTAACCGATAAAGGTCAATATCATCCGCGAACAATCTAAGAGAGCTGATCACATTGTCTTCTAAATCGTTTATAAAGATTAGGAACAGCAAGGGCCCTATAGCACTTCCCTGGGGAACGC
This sequence comes from Locusta migratoria, assembly GCA_026315105.1. Classification (NCBI taxonomy): domain Eukaryota; kingdom Metazoa; phylum Arthropoda; class Insecta; order Orthoptera; family Acrididae; genus Locusta; species Locusta migratoria. The sequence goes on from CM048746.1 coordinate 662,826,477, forward strand.
CAGATATCCCTTCTGTTTTACTAGATGACTTTTCCTCAGGTAATAAGTACTGTGTCCTTTCTGACAGGAAATCTCGAATCCCATCGCGTAACTGTCGCGGTATTCCATAAGAACGTAACTTGATTGGAAGACACCATTGTGCAGTACAGCATGAAAAGTCTTGCATAAATCTAGAAATATGGAACAGATTTGCGATCCCTTGTCGATAGCACTCATCATTTCATGTGAGTAAAGAGCTAGCTGTGTTTCACAAGAAGGATTCTTTCTGAATCCGTGTTGACTACGTGTCAATAGGACGTTCTCTTCAAGGTAGTATGTTCTAAAATCCTGCTCCAAATCACCTGTATTTTTGCGGATCTCTCCTATTGCTTTTCTTGAATACTGTTGTGACCTGCGCAACTTTCCACTCTTTGGGTACGGAAGTTTCGCTAAGCCAGCTGTTGTATATGATAGCTAGGTATGGAGTTATAGTATCAGCATGCTGTGAAAGCAATCTAAATATTATCAATCTGGATCGGACTTGAATTCCTTGAGTGATTTAAGTTGGCGTAATACTCTGGGGGGTATTTACTTCTAAATCACGCATGCTGGCCGTTGCCTTAATTCGATTTCTGGAGTATTTACTTCGTCTTCTTTGGTGAAGGAATTACGAAAACTGGTGTTTAGCAACTATACGGTGGACAATACTATCTCATGTATCAAAGGTATCTACGAAAACGGAAGTCCGTCGACCACACCAAACTACCCGGCAGATTTCCTTCAGCTGTTGTTTAAAACTAATTGTATTCATCCACAGATTTGTCATCAAGTACCAGAATTTACATAACTCTCGGCTTCCTTTTTCTATACTGAAATGCGATTGCCTGCTGTATGTTTATTATGGGGATGTCCTTGCTGTAAATTAAAGTCAGTCAGTCAGGCCGTTCCATCCGAATGAATTTCTTCATTTGATTTAAACGAAAGGTATTCATTCGCAGATTTGTCATCAAGTATCAGAATTAACTTAACCCTTTCAGACCTGATTTTTTTTCTCTGTCAAGGAAATTATTTTTAATGCTGTAATATTCTTCAGTTAAATTTTCAATGATTTTAAAAGCAAAATTTATGCAATTATATGCACCCATTTTCATTCGACAACACTGCGTATACTGAAAAAAAAGGCTGTTTTTAAGGACTGAATTAATTAATTTTGTAGTACGAACTGTTGTACTAAATAAACTGATCGTTCAATAACTACATGGCAAAATAGCAACTACTACTTTCAGCAATACAGTGGAATACAAGTAACCCACAATTTCCGTGTCCTTTGAGGTTCGCAAACTGCTGCGCAGTGCAACACTCGCTTCTTAATATTTTTATAGTGATCTTCCGCAAGGGGCAGTAACTGTGCATGATGAAATGATTTAATACTAAGGTGTCGTATACATGTTCTTTCCATTGAGAAAAAACGCTTCTGAAACATCTTAGACGCCGTAGAAGTTATGTACACATTTGTAGCCAGAGGGTCCGAAAGGGTTAAGTCTCTCCATTTTTCACTTTTATTCAAACGCGGTATCCTTCAGTCCTTGTATTGAATAGTTTAATGGGTTTGTTTTTCGATATCTTCGGTTCTAATTAAGGTTCGCAGTTCTTTTTGACCTAACAACATCAGCGGATTAAGCTCTTTCATTTGCGCTTATAAACACTTGTATTGATTGATTCTGAACAATGCGATGCGTTGACATTGAACTTTACTTCCATATTTTCTCAACTTTTTTTGTCATTCCGCTAACGGTGCGAAGTATTCGAACGGGTCCTCTAGTTACGTTTGATATTACGTTGAAATGGCTAACCAGATTCATCATGTGGGAGAAAATTTTCTACAGAGTGTTACGAGCCACAGTCTAGGGCTACCTCTACATACACTACGTCTTCATCTACGTAAATAGTATGAAAGTCACATTGAAGCGCACGGCAGAGAGAGCTTTTACGATGTTTCTCTACAGTTCCATAACATAATAGCTTGCGACTTAAAAGAACGCCTAAATATTTCCGTTTACGATCTGATTTCCCTTCTTTTGTTCTGTTGATCATGTCTCCCTATGTAGGTGTGTGCTAACAAAATATGTTCAGAAGAAAACAACATCTTGCAACACTAAACATACGAAGTTAATACGTTGCTTCTAGTGGCCATTTGAGCAGTAGCTGGACACTATGTATTTTCACTGTCGTTCTTTTTAAAGAAAAACGCCTTTTGCTACTGCAAATGAAGAGTTTTATTTTTATAATTCACCCTGATGCGTTTCGCCTTTCTCTCAAGGCATCATCAGTGGGTGTCCTGAAATATTTATGTGTTTCTGTTTACACATATAGGTTAGGATTTTTAGATATGTACAAAACATTTCGTTTCTGATTCAAAACAGTTCGTTTTTTGATATAAAATGGTGTACTTACAGCACTTCTTACTCCACATCTATTTCCGGCAACCAGGTCGAAAAGTTCCACTGTTTTCTGAAAAACTTCGCATTTTCATTTTTTCATTGCCATCTGCTGCCGTAACTGTGGACCCTGTAGATTGTTTTGAAAGTGTTACCAACTTTCTCAGCTTATTTGTAACTCAGCTGTTTCACTGAAAGTGCGTTGAAGGTTTGTTGCACGTGTGTGTGTGTGTGTGTGTGTGTGTGTGTGTGTGTGTGTGTGGATATGTGTGTGGTGGTGGGGGGGGGTTGTTTTTATGTGTTAGGATTTGTGTCTATCATATGGTCAATCACTGAAAACAGTAATTGATTCGTCAAGTTTATTTGTCATGTAGTAGCAACTTTTTCTCACCTTTTATTTTATATATATGATAATTTTCTTGTAATGTTAGGAGGTTTTTTTCATTATTTATTCTAATTATCTTCAGTAAAAACATGTCAGTACAAGAAGATAATTCTGAATAAATAATGTAAAACACCTCCTAACATTACAAGGAAATTATCGTATATATAAATCAAAGGTGCGCCTCGGTTCCGCAGTGGTAGAGTGCCACACTATGAATCCAAAGGTCGTGAGTTCGATCCCCGCCAGATCCTAGGATTTTTACGTGTCACTTTCCACTTCTTTCACCTCTGGCAGTGTTGCTGATGTGAAAAATACCGAGTAGCATTGTGGTTCGGAACCCACGTTAAACTGTAGGTCCCCCTATAATTGGCTGGGTAAGTCAGTTCGGAGGTCGGAGGAAGGCAACGGCATACCACCTCCAAACAGGACCATGCATAGTAAAGCACTGTGGTGTTCAAACCAAACTTCGAATTGTTGGCTGCTTTACCTTATAAAACAAAACACTTGATGATTGTTTTGTGTTTCTCAATTTACTTGTACTGATTTATTACCATCTTCAGCAAAAAAATACCAAATTTCATCTTTCTAACCCCATTAGTTTATCAAATAATGGTACCTGAAAGTAAAAAAAAAAAAATGAAGTTTTGAGAAAATGACAGAATTTACACATTTATTTAAATTTTGGGTTTTCCCATGAAGACATTTCTTCAACAAGGTATCTTTACAAAGGTCTCTAAATATAGGTTTAATTTCATTCATTACTGCTGCAAGTAAATGTTTGTGGTCATATGTGTCACTTCTCCTGTACTTGCACCAAGTCTCAGGACCATTTGGGCAAAGCGAGTGCACAGGATTTTCATTTGTGGATAGCTTATGGAAATAGATAGCCCATACAGTTTTTTTCATGTTTTCTAAATTCTCTACATTTCTTCTTATGGACAAGACATAATAATTCTGTAATCTGTCTATTTCAACATTTGTCAGGCGACCTTTGCCGCCTATCTTCTTACCATCTTCCAATACTATTTTTGACTTTTCTTTTTACAATCTTCTTAACCTGGACCTCATTATCTTCTGGACATGCCCAATGCACTCTAATTTAGAAATTGTGACATTAGGACCACAGGGTTGTTCTGTACATACCCGTTCATTTGCCTTGCTGTCACCATCCCCTAAAAACTGTGTGTATCTGACATCTCCGTTTGCCACTGAACGATTAAAAATCCTGAATATTCCTGCTACTTCCATGCCACCACTTGGACCAGTATAATTCATATGACAGTAATGTTCATCCCGTTTCTCAGTTCCACTGCCACAAATCTGATAGTACTTGCTTAGAATCTCTACATGAATTACTTTGCCGGTATCAAATGATGTAGCTGTCACAACACCATTTAGTGAAATGTGGCCACGTTTCTGCTAGCTGCCATCGAAACATGCGCGAATATCACTACTTTCACTGTCACTACTTTCTTTGAGTGTTTCTTTAGCTGCTTCCTACACTGAATCGTTACAAACTTCAGCAACAGCAGTTACAATGACATTATTGTAAGCCTTAAATTTTGCAGGAGGATTTGGAATGCCAAATAATGAACGTAAGAGTTTGCTGCCTCCATCCTTTTACCAATAGATCTGAGACTGTAAACTAGCCTGCTCTTGTTCTCATACAAATTATTATTTGCCATTTTTGATGTCATTGTTGTTGTTCAACTGCACCACATTTTGTACAACTCAACGTCAAGTTTGACACAATCCCTTTACGGAGACACTGATTCTCAGCCAAAGATACGTCACCACCACATATTCTGCATACAGTATTTTAGGAAATTAAATCACAGAACATGCTAAGATTCACTACAATATTTCCAAATGAATGTTCATTTCCACAAGCTGATTGGGAGGAAATGCCTTGAAGACACTGCACTTTATTTCTTGATGTGCTGGTTTTCCTTATGTCTAACATTCTCGGCTTCTTTGACCCACTAACCTCATTTTTCTTCATGTATTTATTTCCTCTGAATTTTAATTTAGGCGAGAATTTCTTTATTCGAGGCATTTTTATGAAAACACGAGAGAGAAACGAAAATACAAATTAAGATGTACTTCACTCACAACAAACTTCACCCAGTTCAACCAGTAACGTTTGAAAACAATAACAAACACGATCGGAACAAAAAGTATCGATAGTAGATACACGGTAGGAAACATTGAAATGATAAAAATAATAGAAGCATGAAATAATAAACGCGGAGTAAAAAAATGCTGCAGGGCGCAAAACGGAAGGCGTGGCCAGATTGCACAAAGCGTAAAAAAAAAAAAAAAAAAAAAAAAAAAAAAAAAAAAAAAAAAAAAAAAAAAAAAAAAAAACCTCACGAATAACTTGTCAGATTTATATGAATCGAGATTTTGAGCACATTTGCCTTCCGTCTTCCCTCTGCCCTTTACATGATTCTAAAGTTCAGCTGTGATGGTTGCCATCGAGCCACTTAATGATATTTCTCTGCCGTTCCATTCTCTAATAGCGCGCTACAAAAGAACACCTGAATTTTCAGTTTTCAATCCGTTTTCACTTATTTCATTACGATGATCATTTTTCCCTATATGGGTGGGTCCTAGCAAAATATCTTCCCATTCAGAAGAGAAAGTTGTAACAGTAATTTCGCAAGTAAGTCTTGCCGCTATCGATAACACCTTTCTTTTCATGTTTTCCGCCGCAACTAGTGCATCATTTCGCTGACACCCCTCTCCCAAATCGCAATAATACATCCATCTCCTTCTGCCCCTCTATCCATCGCCTTTGCCCCACACACTGGCCACGTCAGTTTCGTTTTCAAGCAACTCGATCCTTACGAATTTACATCTCCTGAAAAATATCAAATATAAAAATTTAATTTTCTGACATTACATTACCTTCGTTTTACTCTTGTTAATGTTCATCTTATATCTTCCTTTCAAGACACTGTCCATTCTATTCAATTGCTCTTCCAGATCCTTTGCGGTCTCTGACAGAATTACTATGTCTCTGACAAAATCTCGTACTATGTCATCGGCAAACCGCAAACTTTCTATTTATTTTCCCTGCACTGTAATGCATTCTCCAAATTTCTCCTTCCATTCCTTCACTGCCTGCTCAATGTACAGAATGAACAAGATTGGGGAAAGGCTACAGCCTTGTCTTACTCCCTTCCCAACCTCTACGTCCTTTTGTTGCCCTTCGACTCTAATAAGCGCTGTCTGGTTTTTGTATAGGTTGAATATAACTCTTCGCTCCCTATATTTTACCTGCTACCTTCAGAGTTTGGAAGAGTGTATTCCAGTCGACATTGTCAAAAGCTTTCTCCAAATCTACAAACGCCAAAAACGTAGATTTGCCCCTCCTTAGCCTATCTTCTAAGATAAGTCGTAATGTGAGTATTGCCTCCCGTGTGCCTACATTTTTTCTAAATCAAAACTGATCTTCCACGAGGTCAGATTCCACAAGTTTTTCCATTAGTCTTTAAATAATTCGTGTTAGTTTTTTGCAACCATGACTTATTAAACTGATAGTTCTGTAATTTTCAAACTTGTGTGCACTTGCTTTCTTTGGAATTGGAATTACGATGTACTTATTGAAGTCGGAGGGTATTTTCCCTGTCTCATACATCTTGCATACCAGGTTGAACATTTTTTTTTATGTCTGGCTCTCCCAACGAAATCAGCAGTTCAGACGGAATATCATCTACTCCAGGGTCCTTGTTTCGACTCAAGTCCTTCAGCGCTCCGTCAAATTCTAATCGCAGTATCATATTTCCTATCTCATCTTCCTCCACTTCGTCTTTCCTTTCTATAATACTGCCTTCATGTTTATTTCCTTTGTGTAGGCCCTCTATATATTCCTTCCCACAGTGCAGCTTTCCCCTCTTTCCTTAGTACTGGATTTCCGTCTGAGTTCTTGATCTTCATACGGCTGATTTTCTTGTCTCCAAATATCTCTTTTATTTTCCTGTAGGCGGTATCTATCTTTCCCCTAGTTATGTATTCTTCTACAGTTCTGCAATTGTCCTGTAGCCACTCCTGCTTAACTAGTTTGCACGCATGACGTTACAATTTATAATTTCTACACTACAAATTGTAGTCGCAGGAAATTTTACAGACGGTATACACACATATGGTTGCATGTACCTTATAAATTAAATCACAGAACGACACATAGTTCATGATGTGTGAGCACATAAACAGTAACGTTCATGCAAAACGGCCACATCACGCACCCAGTTTTAATCTATTACTTCTTTACTACTAATATTATTCCCAAGACATTTTACAGACATACGGCACTTACACAAATGAATATATTACAACTGATCAACATATAATTCAATAATATGAGATAGTACGAAATTTAAATGTGATTTGTATTTCGAGTATTATCTTTCTTTTTTTGGATACTGCACTTATATTTGGTACATTATGCAAGTTATTTCTTATATATTGTCTGATAAATATAACATGATTTTAGAAATTATTGAGATTGACAGAGAGAGAAGAGATAGGAGAAATATTAACTCAAGGCAGGGATAAATAGATACCTGAGCAACGCCGAGTTTTCAGCTAGTTTCAAATAAATTACAACTAAGTGGATCAACGGCCTTTCATTCACTTATTTTCAAATTAAAATTGTAGTTATTTTTACATTTCCATTTCTAACTATTTGAAAGATCCTTGCATTATGTAAAATTTCATTAATTTCTTTACGGTTAATTTTGGCGTTATTTCATTCAATTATTTTCAAATCAAAATTTTATTTATTTTTACATCTACATTTCTAGCTATTTGATAGTTCCTTTCACTATATAAAATTTCATTAAGTTCTTTATGGTTAATTTTGGCGTTATTTGTTTACTGTGGTTGGAATTTATTCACTAGTTCTGGAGAGTTTAATAATTTTCCAAATAATTAGCAAGTACCTTACAGTTTTTCTGGTTATTAGGAGCCAATAATTACATTTTTGTATTTGATATTTTTCAGGAGATGTAAATTCGTAAGGATGAAGTTGCTTGAAAACGAAACTGACGTGGACAGTGTGTGGGCCAAAGGCGATGGATAGAGGGGCAGAAGGAGATGGACGTATTATCGCGATTAGATTACGTAATGAGACAATAAAAGTAGTAGATAAATTTTATTATTTGGATAGCAAGATTACTTTTGATGGCCGAAGTAAAGAAGATATAAAATGCAGAACGGCTATGGGGAGAAAAGCGTTTCTAAAGAAGCGAAACTTGTTAACATCCAATATTAATTTAAATGTTAGGAAGTCCTTTGTGAAAGCATTTATCTGGAGTGTAGCATTGTATGGTAGTGAAATGTGGACGATAAGGAGTTCAGACAAAAAGATTATAGAAGCTTTTGAAATGTGGTCCTACAGGCGAATGATGAAGATAAAATGGATAGATCACGTCACTAATGAGGAGGTGCTTAACCGAATTGGCGAGAAAAGGAGTTTCTGGAATATCCTGACAGAGAAGGGATAGATTGGTAGGCCACTTTCTGAGACATTAAGAAATTGTCAACTTAGCATTAGAAGGAAGAGTGTGGGGTAAACATCGTAGAGGGAGACCGAGGGACGAATATAGTAAGGAGATTCAAAAGGATGTAGGTCACCGAACATATTCTCACAGTTATCTCGATAGCAAATAAATAAAAAACAATTATTTCTTTAATAAAATATTCCATTAAAACCAACTGAAACATGATTTTGCAGCCAAAAAAATAAAAAAAAAATTGTCAACGATGTCCTTACATGAAGAAACTGACATACGAGGTTGCAGTTCGACACTAGCAATATGTGCCAAATTTTGCTGAAATCTGTTCAGTGCTTTAGGAGGAAATGTGCAACATTGTCACGTAATTTAACAGTTATACTCGTATCTCATTGTTTATGACGTCATACCTCGTGAAATATTTGTTGTACGTGATCCTTACACTTACGGCGACCGTCGTCATGGATTAAAGCTTAGCTGGGCAAAAGTTCATAAAGATTCGAACAAAACTGTATATTTGTATGCAGTAGGCGTACACACAATCATACGGACACTCTGCTTTATATATAAAGATCGCGGAGACCCGCACTACCGGTTTCGCAACAAGTTAGAGTTGCATTTTCAGGTGCTTTACCTGTTGTTATATTTGACTTTTAGGATCGCTAACGGCGATTATTCGTTAGGTCCATCGGCTTGCTTTTTTTCCCTAGCTCTCAGACATAAATATGACTTGACTGTTTTTGGGTCAAATAGGTAAAATTATTAAAGCACCTGAAGATGCAACTGTAACTTGTTGCGAAACCGGTAGTGTGCGGCTCTACGACTCCAAATAAAGTACAGCTAATGTGAATCAACGACTTTGCATTCAGTTATTTCCAACATAATAATTTTAGTAAGACATACCCGGGGCAGTTATAGACTGACCATAACTTGTTTGTTATGAAGTGTAGGCTGAAACTGAAGAAACTACAAAAAGGTAGGAAAATAAGGTGATGGGACCTGGATAGATTGAAGGAACCTGAAGTTCTTAAGAATTTCAGAGGGAGCTTCAGGCAACAATTGACAGAAACGGGGGAAAATAAAACAGTTGAGGAGGAATGGGTAAAATTGAGAGATGAAATAGTGAAGGCAGCAGAGGACAAAATAGGTAGGAAGGCAAGACCTACAAAAAATCCTTGGATATCACAGGAGATACTAAATTTAATCGATGAAAGGAGAAAATATAAAAATGCAGTAAATGAAACAGGCAAAATGGAGTACAGACGACTAAGAAATGAGATTGACAGGAAGTGCAAAGTGGCTAAGCAGGAGTGGCTAGAAGGCAAATGCAAGGATGTAGAAGAATGCATAAATAGGGGAAAAATAGATACAGCCTATCGGAAAATAAAAGAAACATTTGGAGATAAGAAAAACAGCACTATGAATGTCAAGGACACTGATGGGAAACCAGTTCTCAGCAAAGAAGGGAAAGCTGAAAGGTGAAAAGAGTATATAGAGGGGCTCTACAAAGGAAATGAACTTCGAGACACTATTGTAGGAAGGGAAGAGGATGTAGATGAAGATGAAATAGGAGATACTGTACTGAGAGAAGAATTTGACAGGCCCTGAAAGACCTAAGTCGAAACAAGGCCCCTGGAGTAGATGATATTCCCTCAGAGCTACTGAAGTTTCTGGGAGAACCAGCCATGACAAACCTGTTTCACCTGGTGTGTAAGATGTATGAGACAGATGAAGTACCCTCAGACTTTAAGAAAAATGTTATAATCCCCATTCCAAAGAAAGCAGGTGCAGCCAGGTGTGAAAAATACAGAACCATCAGTTTAATAAGTCATGGTTGTAAAATATTAACACGAATTATTTACAGAAGGATAGAAAAGCTGGTAGAAGCCGACCTCGGGGAAGATCACTTTGGGTTCAGGAGAAATGTAGGAACACGGGAGGCAATACTCACTTTACAGCTTATCCTAGAAGATAGATTAAGAAAAGGCAAACCTACATTTCTAGCTTTTGTAGATTTGGAGAAGGCTTTTGACAATGTTGATTGGAATAAACTCTTTCAAGTTCTGAAGCAAGCAGGAGTAAAATATAGGGAGCGTAAGGTTATTTACAACTTGTACAAAAACCAGACAGCGGTTGTCAGAGTTGAAGGGCATGAAAGGGATGCAGTGGTTGGAAAGGGAGTAAGACAGGGTTGTAGCCTTTCCCAAATGTTGTTCAATTTGTACATTGAGCAAGCTATAAAGGAAAGCAAGGAGAAATTTGGAGAAGGAATTTAAGTTCATGGTGAAGAATTAAAAACATTGCGTTTTGCGACGACATAGTAATTTTGTCAGATACAGCAAAGGACCTGGAAGAGCAATTGAACGGAATGGACAGTGTGCTGAAAGGTGCATATAAGATGAACATTAACAAGAGTAAAACTAGAGTAATGGAGTGCAGTGTAAGAAAATCAGGTGATGCTGAAGGAATTAGATTAGGTAACGAAACAATAAAGGAGGTTAATGAGTTTTGTTACTTGGGCAGTAAAATAACAAATGATGGTCGCAGTACAGAGGATATAAAATGCAGAATGGCAATGGGTAGAAAGGCGTTCTTGAAAAAGAGAAATTTGTTAACAGCGAATATTGATTTAAGCGGAAGGAAGTCCTTTCTGAAGACATTTGTATGGAGTGTTGCCTTGTATGGGAGTGAAACATGGACGATAAACAGTGTGGACAGAAAGAGGATAGAGGCTTATGAAATGTGGTGCTACAGAAGAATGCTGAAGATTAGGTGGGTGGATCGCGTAACTAATGAGGAGGTACTAAACAGAATTGGGAAGAAAAGAAATTTCTGGCATACCTTGACTAAAAGAAGGGATAGATTGGTAGGACACTGTCTTAGACATCAAGGAATTGTGAATTTAGCGTTGGAAGGAAGTGTGTGGGGTAAAAACCGCAGAGGAAGACCAAGAGATGGATACGGTAAGCAGATTCAAACAGATGTAGGATGCCGTTCTTATGTGGAGATGAAGAGGCTTGCTCAGGATGGGGTATTGTTGAGAGCTGCATCAAACCAGTCTCCGGACTGAAGACTAAAACAACAACAATTTTAGTTATTTTAACATCAACATTTTTAACTGTTTGAAAGTTTCTTTAATCAAATATACCAGTACGGTGCAATACAGAACTACGGAAATCAGCTGGACCTGACACTATAAAAATGATCATTGAACTAATAGGACTTATGTGCCAAACTGATAAAATACACGAGGACTGGAAAACTGCCCTAATTCAACAATTGCCTTAGAAAGAAGACAATCCCATGTACGTAATTAGTGAGGAATCTCTCTTCTCCATGTCACATACAAAATTCTCTCACTATGTTTACTTCATCGAGATGAGGAACAATTGGAACATAAAGTGTTGGGTACCAAGCAGTCTTTAGGCCAAAGAAATCCTGTTCAGAACAAATTACTGGGTTAGATTGGATTGGCACTTGTTCCACAGATCATAAATTCGACACTTCGTAGTGATATGGAATGAGTCAGGTTAATAACAGGTGTCTTTACAAGATATGGCATTGTATAAGATATTACATAACACTTTTTGTGCATATTTACTAATTTACATACAAAAATGCGTCTAATGAGTGTAAGGAGTTGCCATTCAGAAATTATTTTAATCTGTTTTTAAATGATAGTTGGCTATCTGTCAGACTTTTGATGTTATTTGGTAGGTGACCAAACACTTTTCTGACAGCATTATTCACACTTTTCTGTACCAAAGCTAGATTTACACCCTTTTCTGTACCAAAGCTAGATTTAACTTTGACTAGTAAAGATCATCCATTCTCTTAATGTTGTAGCTATGCACACTGCTACTGCTTTGCATTCAGTCGGATTGGTAATAACAAATTTCATAAGTGAATATATATGTATTGTGAAGATCCATAGCTCTTTAAATAAGTGTCTGCGTTATTTAAAACTAATCCTTAGGCACCAATGGATTTCCAATAACAATATTGCTGACATATTTGTGAGTTTTAAAAGAGCCTATGATTTAGTTGATTGTTAATATCTTTTGCAAATGTTAAAGGAACAAGGGCTACATGATAACACTCTAACACTGATTAACGAATCATTAACCGACAGTAACTCTAAAGTTCAATTCATGGGAGAAATTCCTGAACCATTTGATATAAGGACTAGTGTTAGACAGGGAAATGGACACTCCCCATTACTGTTCAGCTGTATTGGGAAAAGATAATTACAGAATGGTGAGAGCAAAAGTCGAGTCAAAATATATATCAATAAAAAATCTGCCTCGCCCATGCAGATGATTTGCTAATTTTAACTAGTGATATTACCACAGCTCAACAAAGAAGCACTAAAGTTTTTCTTCCAAAATATGGAAAAATAAAAAAGATTTCTCAATCTAAATATTGACACGCCCACTTTAAACTCCCATATCTTCCACCCCCTTATCGTTATCAACCTTCTACCACCACAGTGCACAATGGGAGACTGATATCCACTACCACATACAAACACTATTTATTTGCGATGAGTAGTTCTGGCTGCAGAGCGAAATATAGGCACAAACAACTCAATTTTTACATATATTAAGATTACCCTTTCCAAGCCGGAGCGGGTTAATTGTAAATGTAAAGTATTGCGATCGAGGCTACAAAGTGTTTATTCAGCTGAAAACTTTTCGTCATTCCCGTGAGTTCGCCTCAGACTGTTTACCGTCGGAGATCAAAGGCGCGCTCTCTGGTGTGCTGAAGTTGGCGCCGCTTCTGCAGGTGTCGGTCGGCTCGGCACTGTTTGCTCCCCGCCTGTCTGCAGGATGCGGTTTGCCCGGGGGCGGCGCCACGCCCACACACTGCCGCCGCCGCCGCTGCTGCTGCTGATGTCGATGTTGATGCTGATGCTGGTGCTGGTGCCGATGTCGGGGGCGTCGCCCGCGGCTGCCGCCAGGAGGCCACCCCACATCGTCTTCATCCTCGCCGATGACCTGGTAACTAACAAACTTGTTTTTAAACGTTTTCGATATGTCGCGTTTTGCGGCTCTCAAATATTGTGGAAAGGACATTTTTATATATTGCACCAAAGCTGCTTTTATTTGAAACGCTCACTAGTTTCGGGCTTTGCCCATTTTCTTAAGCCGCATTCATATATATTTTTTATATTTGGATACTGCTTAGGTCACGCTGTTTGTTGTAATTACACCAAAGTAATTACAACAAAAAGCGTGACCTAAGCAGTATCCAAATATAAAAAAATATATATGAATGTGGCTTAAGCAAATGGCCTAAGCCCGAAAATAGTCAGCATTTCAAATAAAAACAGCTTTGTTGCATATATAAAAATGTGTTTTCTACAAAACTTGTTTTTAACTCTCGAACCCTGCCATGCTTTGCAATTGCTAAATATGTATGGGAATATCTATATCTATAAATGTGAATGTCTGTTCGGTGTACGTTTATCACGTCTGAACCACAAGACATAAAGAGCTTAACATTTGCACAGTTACTAATATCTACCCGGGGAAGGTTTTAGGCATGGTTTTATGGCGATCTGATAGCTGTTTAGCTGTATATATTAATGTGAATGTCTGTTCGGTGTACGTTTATCACGTCTGAACCACTTGACATAAAGAGCTAAAAATTTGCACAGTTACTAATGTCTACCAGGGTAAGGCTTTAGGCATGGTTTTATGGCGATCTGATAGCTGTTTACCTGTATATATTAATGAGAATGTCTGTTCGGTGTACGTTTATCACGTCTGAACCACTTGACATAAAGAGCTAAAAATTTGCACAGTTACTAATGTCTACCCGGAGAAGGCTTTAGGCACGGTTTTATGCCGATCGATCTGTTCGGTGTACGCTTATCACGTCCGAACGACAAAACGCAGAGACGTAAATATTTCTACAGTTACTAAGTTATACCCGAAGAAGGTTTTAGGCATGGTTTTATAGCGATCTGATAGATATTTAGTAATTTGAAGAATATAACGTGAAATGAGGAACAATACTTACTCTATGAAAATTATATTTACTTTTTGAAAATGGTTTTATTGGTTGCATTGTTGCTTGAGGGTTGATAATGATAAACGGGTGTAGTATATTGAGAAGGAAAGTTATCGGTGTGTATAAATTTCTACGTGTTCTACGTATGTGTTAATATTTCGTTCTGCAGTGAAAACTACAGAACGCAAACGAATGGCCTGTGTGTAATTGTTGTCCGAACTGTCCCGTTGTACACCATAGCAGTTCCATGCCGGTAGCTATAAGGGGGTGGAAGATATGGTGGTTGAAAGTAGTCAAATTATAATAAAAATTCGAACTGAAGAACAGCGATGACGTTTGTGACTCTATAGCAAGGAGGTTACATTCAGCGAAACATGATGCCACAGACCATATATTTGGTCTATGCGTACTACCAAGGAGGTTAGAATACAGTGAGGAGACGCCCTTATGCTGAAAAAGTGAAGCCGCCTCCGCCATATTGCTAAGTTTTGGAGAAATGTTCGTATTGTAGAGCTATTGTTTTATGTCACTTAAAACAGGGATAAAACATCCGCCGGTTTTGCCGTTATGTACAATATGTTAAGAGTGCAAATTAGCCGTTGAAAGGTAAGTTTTCAAATATATTATGATGTGTATTTATTTAAGAAAGTATATTGTTTGAAAGTACAAATTTTGCAGAAGCTGTCAGTTCAACGCGTTAACAGTAAGAGCGTCGACTTAATATATATTTTCAACTGATAAATAGCATTCCAAAACTGACCAAGATGGCGGACAGGCTTCGACTGACGTATGTGCTCGGCATAGATGATGCCATCTCCCTTTATTCTAACCTCCTTGCGTGCTAAAATGTCTTCAGCTCTTTCTCTGTAAGGATAAGCATACGAATAAGGAAATATAAGAATAAATAAGGAGTACCTACTGAAAGATAGTTTAGCTATCATAATCAACCAACACGCGAGCGGAGCCGCGGGTTTAAGCTAGTATATCTAATATATAAAGCAGTGTGTCCGTATGTTTGTACGTGTCGCATACAAATCTACAGTTTTGTTTCAAACTTTATGAAATTTTGTACACGTAAGCTTCAATCCATGACGACGGTCGCCGTAAGTGTAAGAATCACATAATATATATAGTTCACGAGATATGACGTCATAAACAGTGAGATGCGCGAAAAACTTATGCATTTTGAGACAATGCTGCTCATTTTCTCCTAAACCATTGGACCGATTTCAACCAAATTTGGTACACGCATTTCTTACCGTGAGGTAACAATTGCTGCATGGTTAAGAATCACATATGGCGCATGGTTCAAAAGATATTACATCATAGCCAATAGAAATCGCAAAAAACTCCATATAATGCAGCGATACTTTCGAAATACACTGTATGACAGTACTTAGCGACTTGCAACAAACTTTAAACATAATTTCAAACCTTTATTAAACTTTTTCTCGCTGGCAACCACACTAAAATGATGAAAGGAAAAACGTTTGTGTGTTCATTAAAGCGAGTCCGCTCCGCGACTACATATATGTCTTTACTTTGGCGAGTCCACACCGCGACACTCACAGCTACTACTTCTGTGCCAAAGACAGTCTTTACAACAGGTTCAACACATGCGGGTTTACACATATAGTACATGTTTACACTAAATGATTCAATATAGAAAATGACGTTACATAAGAAATATATCTAGCATACAGCAAATGAAAAATACATGAAATAAACAAATTTAAGACCATATATGCATTACGTTAAATCAAACTGATACAGCGACAGGTGTACTCTTACATCCTGCCCGGGTTGAGAGAGGAAAAAAAAAATTGTTAACCTTAAAACACATTTCATATAGGAAAAATTACATGACATAAAATAAAGATACATAATATTGGTTACATGGCATTACATAAGATACAAAGGTAGGAAGTTGAGTTGCATTATATTATTTACAAAATTTGATATGTTGGGATGCGTCGGTGTGTGACGTAATCGGCGTAAAACCTGCAAAAAATAGCACTGCATTCAATTGACCTTCATGGCCGAGCTTTATAGCTCCACTTTATTTCACATCACTTCACACGCTACATTTCGTAGTCCCGTTGGATGAAGCGGTGTGTGTTCCTTTGAAGTCGCTACCGCCCATGGCTGTCGGCTGCTTTCAGGTCGTTCGCGCCGGCGGCTGACCGCGCGACGCAATTGTTGCCTCTGGTAGCGGCTGCCGCTGGTGGCACGTCTAATGTCCGAGAGCGCATTGTCGCCGCTCCTCAGGCCCGCATACGAAGCTCTCATCCACTTGTTTTGTTTGTTGTGTGCTAACCTGCAAACGGGGCTTAGCTTCAGTCTTTCATCTCACATTCACATACACAGTAATTAAAATAAATGATAAGTTATACAATACATTAATATTTACAAGTCATGTTTCTCACATCAGTCTTTCAGTTGTAGTGTAGTTCCCCTTACAATATTACGATTACAACTTACATACTAGTGATAAAATTTTTTAATGTCACAAACGTGTCTGAGTCCTACATTTTTATTGTTCTTTATGGACACCAGTTCCATCGCATTAGTATGTTTGACTTTGTTTACACGGTAGGGTCCCAAATACCATCGGTAAAACTTCTTGCATCCGTTATCATGTGGTTTACCCAGCTTTTTGTTTCGTAGTAAGACAAGGTCTCCTTCTTCAAATTTTCTTTCTGGATATCTATTATTATGGGTTCTGTTCCTGGCCTCAGCACTTTTCTTTAAATTCTGCACAGCTAAAGATAGTATTCTTCTTCTGTTTATACGGACGTTGTTCACTGGCAGCTCAATCATACTTCGTATGGGGTTCTTTGCTGGTATACCCTGTTGTATCTTGATTGGTTCGTATCCATTTGAGGTGTGTATAAGGTTGTTGGTAACATCTTCAAATTCGTTCAGGTACAAGTCCCAGGATTTTTGATTCTTGTAGGCATACGTGCGTAAAAATCGGCCCAATTCTCGCATCACCCTCTCGCAAATATTACTCTGAGGTCTGTACCGTGAAATGTAAATCGGGACATTCTCTGGATTGGAGATCTTTTGCACTATTGTTCTGATTCGCTCGTCTATCTTCTGCAAATCCACTATTGACCTAAAGTTTTCTCTAAGATAATTTTCAAACGGCACATTTTGTATAAGCATCACTGTTACTTCATCTGTTATTCTGTCCGCTTTGTCCTTATTACTTTCTTGTATCGGCAATCTTGACAAACAGTCAGCTATAACATTTTCTTTTCCGGCTATGTCCTTTATATCGAAATCATATTGTTGCAAGAATAGCGTCCAGCGTGTTTATCTTCCTGGCATTAGCTTGCTTTGTTTCATAAATTGCAGAGCTCGATGATCAGTATACACTGTGGTCTTTCTTCCTGCCAGAAAGAGATGAAATTTCTTAAACGCCCACTCTGCCGCCAAGCACTCTTGCTCTGTGACAGTGTATCTCTTTTCTGCTGGGCTAAGTAGCCTACTGGCGAGAGCTATTGTGCAATGTTTTCCCTGTTCATTAATTTGGTAGAGTTCTGCTCCTATTCCAACGCCACTAGAGTCAATTGCTAAACAAAAATCTAATGACATATCAGAATGACATAGTATTGGTACCTTAACGAGACTTTCTTTAATTTTGATGAATTCTTGTTGGCATTCAGGGTCCACTTCCAGGGTTTATATTTTTTGAGTAGCTCATGCATATTCGGCGCTGCAAGTGCCTCAATTGTTGCGAATCGACGATAATAGCCCACGGCTCCCATAAATGATTTTAATTGCTTCCTCGTTACTGGCGCTGGACAGTCTCTGATAGCCGCGATCTTTTCCAAGTCTGGCTTTATTCCTTCCTGCGTAATTATGTGGCCCAAGAATTTTAACTCGAACTTGCAACACTGTGCTTTCTCCACGTTTATAGTCATTCCGAACTCTCTAAATTTGCACAGTACTTCACCCAACAATCCAAAGTAATTATCCCAATTTTGCGCTCCAATAACCACATCATTCACGTAGACAATTATTTTGTTCAGCAGCTCCTCTCCCAAAACGTGATCCATTGCTCGAATAAATGCGGCCATACTAATTTTTAGTCCAAAAGGTAAGCGACAAATTGGTATGATTTGCCATTTACCAGAAAGGCTGTATATTGCCGACATTCTCTACTCAATTCTATTTGCCAAAAGGCACTGATCAGATCTAATCCTGCTAAAATTTTCTTATCATTAAATCTTGATAATAATTCGTCTATGCTCAGGGGTCGGTCATTTTCTGCTTCAATAATTTCGTTTAATTTCCTGGCGTCCAGTACTAGACGTATCTCGCCGTTCCTCTTCACCACTGATATGATAGAATTGTTAAAGTTAGAGGTACTTATTTCAATAATGTTATTCTTAAGCAGTCTTTGGATTTCCTTGTCTACTTTCTCTTTCATCGCGAAGGGAATAATATATGGTTTCTTGTAGAACTTCTGTTGACTGTTCACCTTGAAACTGTACTTGTAATCTTTAATACATTCCACCTTTTCTTTAAAGACTACGTGATATTGATACAGAAGCTGCTCTGGCTCGACTAGCCTCTCCTCAGGAATGTTTTCAATATTAACCACTTTCTGACGAATCCTTTGTCTTATCTCTTCCTCTTCAACAGTAGAATGATTTACGTCATAATAATTAGTCTCCTTTTCTTCATTAAGGTGCATAGAGTCAACGTAATGTTGCATCTCTGCGTGTGTTTTCTCTTTCTCTTCGAATAAGTTCCATTTCGTCTTTATTCCACCCACATTCCATTCTATATATTTTTTATAATAATTAATCTTCATTTCTAACTTCCGCATCGTGTCCGCACCAATCACGACGTCGGTCTTTAATCCTCTGACAACTAAAAATTCTGCCACTATCGCCTGTTCACATACAATAATCTCTAGCGTTACTCGTTTCCGTACTTGCACGCTTTGCTTTGGTATAATAGATGATGTGTTTATATTGCAAGAGTCTTCTTTGATAATTAGCTTCTGCTTGCGGCTAATTAAGTACAAATCCTCTTCGATTGCATTGTACTGGCTTCCGGTGTCCGGTGTCACAGTAACGATCCGTTCTCCTACAAATCCGGTAATCATCAAGTTCATTTCGGTGTCCTCTTGGGTGTCGTCTTCTTCGAGTAAAAAATGTGTCCTTTCTTTGTGTGTCAATCCAAATAAGGTTTCATTTTGCTGTACAACACTTCTTCGTCCGCTGCAATGCCCTTGATTCACATAACTGCAGTCAGACGGTTCATTTACAGTTGAGTGTTTCATTTTCACGTGTCGACTTCTCCAGTACTCTGTGCCGGCTCGCGGCGCGTCACGCCTCATTGTTGTCGGCACATTGCTTATACCGTTAAGATATTCAAATTGTTAGTCCCTCTCTTTTAACCTTTCCCTTTGCCTTTGTTTGTCATTACTTGTTTTTATGTCTTCCTGGCTGCACCTGATATTAAATGTCTCTACTGGATGTTCCACTTGCTGTAATAATTCGGTGGTGTACTGGTTTCCTTGGTCTTCAACAGTCAACATATTTATTTTCAGGTCCACGACCGCTCTAACTTTCTGTAGCCAATCAGCTCCAATTATCAACGGAATATATATTTCTTCCACTACTACAAACTCATGGTAAAATAGTCGGTTAAGCTCATTGATTTTAAACGGCAAGAAAATCTTCATCTTTGATTCCACAAATTTAGAATTTAAAGCTCCATATATTTTCAATCTAGTTGCTGGAAGTTCTTCTATTCTATCACGCTTTTCTTAACATCCTCATAAAACGATCGTGTCAAAATTGAAATCATCGACCCAGTATCAATTAATGCTTCGTAATCCTTGCTTCCGATTACCAGTTTTGGTTTCGGACATGTATTGCTTTCGCTCTGTTTGGCGTCTCTCAATACTCGTATTTCAGTTCTAAGCACATCTTCTTCTTCCGTTGATAACCTTTGTTGTTCATCTGACGTTCGGATGTGATTGCATTGTCTCATCTGCGGTGCTGTTGTTGCAACGTCGTGGTGGCCCCAAATTTCGATATGTTCGATGATGTCCCACCCCCATGAACCACAGACATTGCCGAGGTCGGGTGGCTTGCGTGCCTCAACAATGCAGATAGCCGTACCATAGGTGCAACCACAGCGGAGGGGTATCTGTGGAGAGGCCAGACAAACGTGTGGTTCCTGAAGAGGGGCAGCAGCCTTTTTAGTAGTTACAGGGGCAACAGTCTGGATGATTGACTGAGCTGGCCTTATAACATCAGCTAATGTGGCTTTGCCACACAGCTACTGCGAACGGCTGAAAGCAAGGGGAAACTACAGCCGTTACTTTTCCCGAGGACATGCAGCTCTACTGTATGAACATATGATGATGGCATCCTCTCGGGTAAAATATTCCGGAGGTAAAATAGTCCCCCATTCGGATCTCCGGGCGGGGACTACTCAGGAGGATGTTGTCATCAGGAAAGACAATACTGGCATTCTACGGATCGGAATGTTAGATCCCTTAATCGAGTAGGAAAATTAGAAAATTTAAAAAGGGTAATGGATAGGTTGAAGTTAGATATAGTGGGGATTAGTGAAGTTCGGTGGCAGGATGAACAGGATTTCTGGTCAGGTGAGTACAGGATTATAAATACAAAATCAGTTGGGGGTATCACAGGAGTAGGACTGATAATGAATAAGAAAAAAGGAATGCGGGTAAACTACTATGAGCAGCACAGTGATCGCGTTATCATTGTCAAGATAGATACGAAGCCAACACCGACAACAGTAGTACAGGTTTATATGCCAACTAGCTTTGCTGATTATGAGGAGATCGAAGAAATATATGAGGAGCTAAAGGAAATTATTCAGACAGTTAAGGGAGAGGAAAACTTAATTGTGATGGGAGACTGGAATTCGGTAGTAGGAAAAGGAAGAGAAGGAAAAATAGTAGGTGAATATGGACTGGGCAGGAGGAATGAAAGAGGAAGTCGCCTGGCAGAATTTTGCACGGAACATGATTTAATCGTAACAAACACGTGGTTTAAGAATCACAAAAGAAGGTTGTATACGTGGTAGAGACCAGGAGACACCGGAAGGTATCAGATAGATTTTATAATGGTAAGACATAGATTCCGGAACCAGGTTCTAAACTGCAAGACATACCCAGGGGCAGATATAGACTCTGACCATAACTTGTTAGTCATGAACTGTAGGCTGAAACTGAAAAAACTGCAGAAAGGTAGGAAAATAGGGAGATGGCACTTAGATAAATTGAAGGAAAGTGAAGTTCTGGAGAATTTCAGAGGGAGATTTAGACAACAATTGACAGAAAGAGGAGGAAATAAAACAGTAGAAGAGGAATGGGTAGCATTGAGAGATGAAATAGTGAAGGCAGCAGAGGACACAATAGGTAGATAGGCAAGACCAACAAAAAATCCTTGGATATCACAGGAAATACTAAATTTAATAGATGAAAGGAGAAAATATAAAAATGCAGTAAATGAAACAGGCAAAATGGAGTACAGACGACTAAAAAGTGAGATTGACAGGAAGTGCAAAATGGCTAAGCAGGAGTGGCTAGAAACCAAATGCAAATCTGTAGACGAATGTATAAGGAGGGGAAAAGTAGATGCCGCCTACAGGATAATAAAAGAGACATTTGGGGACAAAAAAAGCAACTCTACGAATATCAAGAACTCGGATGGGAAACCAGTACTCATCAAAGAAGGGAAAGCTGAAAGGTGGGAAGAGTACATAGAGCAGCTCTACAAAGGAAATGAACTTAGAAACGATGTTGTAGGAAGGGAAGAGGAAGTAGATCAAGATGAAATAGGAGATACTATACTGAGAGATGAATTTGACAGAGCCTTGAAAGACCTAGGTCGGAACAAGGCCCCAGGAATAGATGACATACCCGCAGAGCTATTAATGTCTCTGGGAGAACCAGCCATGACAAGACTATTTGAACTGGTGTGTAGGATGTATGAGACAGGCGAAATACTCTCAGACTTTAAGAAAAATGTAATAATCCCCATTCCAAAGAAATCTGGCGCGGACAGTTTCATAAATTTCATAAGTCATGGTTGCAAAATTTTAACGCGAATTATCTACATGAGAATGGAAAAGCTGGTAGAAGCTGACCTCGGGGAAGATCAGTTTGGATTCAGGAGGAACGTAGGAACCTGGGAGGCAATACTCACTTTATGTCTTATCTTAGAAGATAGATTAAGAAAAGGCAAATCTACATTTTTAGCTTTTGTAGATTTGGAGAAAGCTTTTGACAATGTTGACTGGAATACACTCTTTCAAATTCTGAAGTCAGCAGGGGTAAAATATAGGGAAGGAGAGTTATTTACAACTTGTACAAAAGCCAGACCGCAGTTATTAGACTCGAAGGGCATGAAAGGGAAGCATCAGTTGGGAAGGGAGTAAGACAGGGTTGTAGCCTTTCTCCATTGTTGTTCAATTTGTACATTGAGCAAGCTATAAAGGAAGGCAAGGAGAAGTTTGGTGAAGGAATTAAAGTTCAGGGGGAAGAATTAAAAACATTGCGTTTTGCCGACGACATAGTAATTCTGTCAGATACAGAAAAGAACCTGGA
Source organism: Locusta migratoria (assembly GCA_026315105.1). Classification (NCBI taxonomy): domain Eukaryota; kingdom Metazoa; phylum Arthropoda; class Insecta; order Orthoptera; family Acrididae; genus Locusta; species Locusta migratoria. The sequence continues at coordinate 662,849,421 of CM048746.1, forward strand.
AGAGCAATTGCACGGAATGGACAGTGTTCTGAAAGGTGCTTATAAGATGAAGATTAACAAGAGCAAAACTAGGGTAATGGAGTGCAGTGTAAGAAAATCAGGTGATGCTGAAGGAATTAGATTGGGTAACGAAGCAATAAAGGAGGTAGATGAGGTTTGTTACTAGGACAGTTAAATAACAAATGATGGTCGCAGTACAGAGGATATAAAATGCAGAATGGCAATGGGAAAAAAAGCATTTTTGAAAAAGAGAAATTTTCTAACATCGAATATTAATTTAAGTTTAAGGAAGTCTTTTCTGAAGGCATAACAACAACAACGAAGATGTCAGGAAACTCATTCTGCAATGAATCATAATTTTCTGCTACTTCTTCCGTACAGGTGGTTACGGTATCTGCTGCTTTGTTGTCTGGTTCTTCCTGCTTCTGTCGTATCCGATTCATCACTGTCTTCCGTCTCTTCCACGTCAGTATCTTCTTCCAGTTGAACACAACAAATTTTCTTATCTTGATCATTGTTGTCCAGTAGCGCATCTATTGCTTCAACGAACATTCTTTCATGTTATTCTTGTTCCGTTTCTGACCCAACTGTTGCTTTATTTATTTGCGCTGATGCATCAATAACTTTGTTTATTTGCGCGCCCTCTAGCTTCTTTGCTTCTACAGTTGTTCGTTCATTCTTGCCATGTTAAATTACGTTCGTAGTCTTGTATATAACGTTAGATTCGTCTTCATCATCTGTCGTTATCCATTCATTATCGGAGTCTACTTTCTTTGCATTTTCGTCTGAGCTCGTCGGTTCTTCAGTCCCCTTTAAATGCTTTGCGGCCTCGCCGCGGGGCAAAGCAGGCCGCTCAATTAGTTTAAACAACGTGTGTTTTCTTCATGATTGTTCGTACTTTGATTACGTATTTCGTGGTTGGTGCCGCCATTATCTACTGTGCGTGCTTCTAACGCATAAACCGCTTTGTTGCGAGGTCCCGGTCTCTCGTAGACTGTTCTTCCGTCTCCTCTACTTCTGTCTACATTACGTGACTGATTGTATTCTTTGGGCCTAGCTCCAGTATTTTGCCAATCATTTCGATTATTTCTCTCTCTATTACGATTTTCCTGTCGGTCTTGCCTCGGTTCTTCTTCTCTCTGATGACGTTGCCGTCTATCATCTTGTCGGCCGTTATTGGTATCACCTCCTCGTGACCTGTCTTCCCGTGTATCTGCTTGTCGGTGCCCGTATCCGTTATCTCCACGGCGAGTACCTTCGTCCCTCCGATAATGTCGATCATCTGTTCCGTTCCTATTCCCTCTGTCCTGTCGGTTGGGTCGGTCTCCATGTCCCCAGCTTCGATCACATTTTTCCAAGACTTCCATAAATTTTTCTATAGATATAACTGGTTGTACAATGAAAAGATCTTGCACACGTCTGGGCAATTTTGCCAACATTACTGAAATGAAAGCTCGCTCCGGTATTGGATAGCTAAGATACCTATTCTTATTCCAGTAATGTTTCACATATTTCTCCATCGTACTGAATTTATTTGCGTTAAAGATCGGTGCTGTGTGAATATCTTAATAAACTTCATCCTGCTTTGCTGATGACCAATATTTGCGTATTAGTTGATCCTTAAATTTGCGGTAGCTTCTGCTCTCGCTATTCATGTCCATAACGTCATTATGAATACTTTCATGCACGTTGGACAGAATATAATTTATACACATGCGATCCGACCAATCTCGCGGTAAAGTTTGTTCGTTGTGATTCAAAAATTTCATTATGTGGATGTCGCCATCTGGTTTGAATAGTGGCGGTCTGATACTACGCAAATACTTTTCCATTCGTCTATCATTTTCGGTTCGCCTTGCCTCCTCATTGTTGTCAACACAAGGCAATGGCGCAACATTTCTTTGCTCCGGTACAGTTCCGTTCAAATTTATTTCATAATGCGAATTCCCGTTAGTGGTTTCGGTGACAGATTTTGTCGTTTCAAAGCTGACGTTTTCTGCAGCTGGCTGCCTCATGACACGATAACAATTATCTGTTGCGTCATCATTGTGACTGCCAACTTGCGCTTCTGTACTAGGCGGGGTCCACGTATTGCTTCCATGTCCCACAACACGCTGCATTTCTCTTTGTATCTGAACAATTATTTCCTCAGTGTGTTTTAATCCCTGTTCGAGTCCTGCGACTTTGTCTTTGGTTCTGTTTAATGATTTTTTAACCAAAGTGACTTCGTTACTGCACTCGGTGTGACGCTCCTCACAAATTTTTTGCGCGTGCGTAATCTGTTGCTCCGTTTGCGTGGCTAAATCATCTATCCTTTTGTCCTGTTTACTTATTTGCTTCCTGACGTGTTCATTTTCCTTTTTTATTTCTTCGATTTTTATATCTATTTTCTTTATGTCCTGTCCAAGTTCCGTCTTAGTTCTAACTGTGATTTTTCGATTTTTTGATCTATTTTCTTCCTTTCTAACTGTGATTTTTCGATTTTTTATTTATTTCTAACTGTGATTTTTCGATTTTTTGATCTATTTTCTTTATTTCCTGTCCCACATTCCGGCTCATTTCTAACTGTGACTTTTCAAAATTCTGGCTCATATTTTGCATGAATTGCATTAACGCACTTATGTCTGCATTTCCTTGAGGCACAGCATCCCTCATTTTTGTCCTTCGCCTATCCTTTTTATTTCTGTCGATTTTCCGTTCCTCCTCACTTCTTGATGACAGATCATCTGATGAACATTGAGCCTCCGATTCGTTCTGATGTTCGTCAATTAACTTTTTCTGATCACTAACATTCTGCGCGACCTCATCCACGTTATTTTTCTCTCCATTAATTACGTGACCAATTTTTATCGCTAACCTGCGATCGTTTGAGTGTCTCAAATCTGTACTACTTCTTCGAACCTCATTTTGATCAAACGTAATTTCTTGTCCATTTACGTTCAAATTTGCATTTTCCATTTCCGGTACGTTTTCCATTTCGGTTACCTTTTCTAATCTTGAATCCATTGTTGCTGCCTGGCTTCTACGCATTATCGCGTTCCTAGTAAGGACCCTACTTTTCTCTATTGTTGCGTCACGATGACGCTGCCCTACTGGTGCCATGTTTAAACTTTTCAACAATGTTTCAAAATCAACAAACGATATACGAATTTCAAATCCAATAATCAGTCAATCAATATACAGAATAAAATAATAAATCAAAATTTGATGATAACTTAATTACTATCACTTAATTAACAAATTTCTTGCCAAACCAGTTACAAACGTATGCGCCCAAACTATCCTGGCAGTGGTGTCGCCAATTGTAAGAAAATTGCCTGTTGGAGGTCGTCAAATAATCTCAAAATTTAGAATGCGTAATAATATACTCTAGTAATAATAATTTCGTTATTGAATGTTGCAGCAAATCACAGCTAATGGGTCGCAACAACACTTTCGCAGTGAAAGTTAAAATTTTGAATAATAAAAAATGATATTAATTAACTTGAAACAGTCACTGTGGTAATTAATTAAGTTTGGCCCTATCTGACTTAGCATTGACTACAGCCTCCAACTAGCACCTCTTACGATTCACGAACAGCACAACTTCACTAATAAATGTGTCAGAATTCATGTGATGGCGTGTTCGTGTTATAATCAAAATTGTAATAGCAGATAGACTCTGATTGCAATGATAATAGCTCAATACAGTGAAACTCCGTGGTGCAATGAGCTTCACAAATACTACAGTCAAAGTTCTCAATAATTTTGATATTATTGTTTAAAGCATTCAAGTTCCTTATAAAACTTTACGTAAACTATTTTTTTTTTTTAATTGGTTCCAGGGCCTGGGTAGCGTACGCGTGTAACTGGCTGAGCAGAGTTTGGCATTTAACGTATTTCATAAAAAATTTACTTCCGTCAAGTCTGGTTAATCAACTATAATACTTTGACTACTGTTAGCCTGGTTACTTTCTACATAAATGAAACCAACTTTACTTTACTTGCAAACTCTCTTGCACTTTAATTACTAGTCTCTGTGGTTGTACACGTTTAGCAATTCTTTAACTCGTCTAGCAATTTCTTTAAAACTGATCGTAATTACTTTGAAAATGTTGAACTTGTTAGTCAATGTACAGGCTTGCATAATCAACATAATCTAATAATGGTGATAATGGGGTGACTACAACTACTTACAAAATTAAGACTGGTTTCAAAATAAATCATATATAATTGAACCAAAGTTCTGATTGGGTTGACACTACATTTACATGCATACAAAAAAAAAAAAAAAAAAAAAAATGTTACACATATAGTATATGTTTACACTAAATGATTCAATATAGAAAATGACGTTACATAAGAAATATATCTAGCATACAACAAATGAAAAATACATGAAATAAACAAATTTAAGACCATATATGCATTACGTTAAATCAAACTGATACAGCGACAGGTGTACTCTTACACCACTACCACTCCTTCGTCTCTTACCTATTCCCCTTCACATGCAGAAAGTTTATGCTTATCTGCACCTCCATAGATACTCTGCAGGGCAGAGGGTTTCTTATGAAACCATTGGTCACTGGTCAACAATGATCCCATCTCATTCACCAGTTAAAATGAACAGGTGAATAACTTGCTATCATTGCTGTATGGGACGTGACGAGACGTCTCCAGCGGCTGGATCTTTGGAATCGCTTCAGTGGTATTATTTCGTGTATTTTGATCTGCAAATGGATGGAATTACGAATTTTTGCAGGATTCAGATTGCATACTCTAATTATAAGGTATAATCAGACGGTTCGATGAATCCTTCGCCATGCACTTCTACATCTACATCTACATACCGAGCGAGGTGCCGCAGTGGTAACGCATTGGATTCGTATTCGGGAGGATGGTGGTTCAAATCCACCTCCGGCCATTCTGATTTAGGTTTTCCGTGATTTCCCTAAATCACTCCAGGCAAATGCCGGGATGGTGCCTTTCAAAGGGCACGGCCGATTTCCTTCACCGTCCTTTCCCAAAAATCCGAGCGTTAAGCTCCGTCTCTAATGACCACTCTGTCGATGGGACATTAAACCCTAAGCTTCTTTCCTCCTTCTACATCTACATCTACATGGAATACTCAGCAAATCACATTTAAGTCCTGGAAGAGGGTTCATCGAACCACCATTATACTATTTATCTCCCATTCCATTCTCGAATAGAGCGCGGGAAGAAAGAACACCTGAATCTCTCCGTTCGAGCTCAGATTTCTCGTACTTAATTCTGATGATTATTTCTACCTATGTAAGTGGCAGTCAACTATATATTTTTGCATTCGGAGGAGAATGTTGGTGTTTGGAGTTTCGTAAGTAGCCCACGCCGCAGCGATAAGCGCCGTTGTTGTAATGATTCCCATCCCAGATCCTGCATCATTTCCGTAAGGCTGTCTCCCCTGTATCGTGACAATACGAAACGAGCTGCCCTTCTCTGGACTCTTTCGATGTCCTCCGTCAAACCCACCTGATAAGGATCTCACACTGGGCAGCAATACTCCAAAAATGGACGGACAAGCGTAATGTATGCAGTTCCTTGCGTAGATCTGTCGCATCTTTTTAGGGTTCTGCCAATAAAATTCGCAGTCTCTGGTTCGTGTTTCCCACGACATTATGTGTTCTTTCCAGTTTAAATCTGAAGTAATAGTAATTCCAAAGTATGGGTGGAGTTTACGACCTTCACTTTTGATTGATTTATCTTTAAACAAAGTGTAACGGATTTAATTTAGTACTCATGTGGACAACTTCACACTTCTCATTATTTAGAGTCAATTGCCAATTTTTACACCACAGTGATATCTTATTCAGATCGTTCTGCAATTGGTTTTGATCTTCAGATGGTTTTCCCAGACGCTAAATGACGGCGTCATCTGCAAACAACCTAAGAGAGCTACTTAGATTTTCCCCTAAATCGTTTATGTAAATAAGGAACAGCAGAGGACCAATAACAGTACCCTGTGGAACGCCCGATATCACCTCTGTTTTAGTAGATGCTTACCATCGATTACTACGAACTGTGTCCTGTCTGACAGGAAATCCCCTATCCAATTGCAAATTTGGTGCGATATACCTTAACCACGCAATTTGATTAAAAGACGTTTGTGAGTTACGGTGTCAAAAGCCTTCTGGAAATCAAGAAATACGGAATCGATTTGTGATCCTTTGTCGGTAACACCCATCACTTCGTGTGAATAAAGAGCTAGTTGTGTTTCGTATGAACGATATTTTCTAAATCGGTGTTGACCTTTGGTCAATAGATCGTTCTGTTCGAGATAATTCATAATATTTTAATACAGGATATGTTACCAAACTCTGCTGCAAATTGACTTCAATGAAATAGGCCTGTAGTTTAGTGGGTTACTCCTACTGCCTTTCTTGAATATAGGTGTGACCTGTGCAACTTTCCAATCTTTTGGTTCAGATCCTTCCATGATAGAGCGGTTGTATATGACTGTTAAGTAAGGAGCTATCGCTTCAGCATAATCAGATAGAAATCTAATTGGTATACAGTCCGGACCAGAAGACTTATTCTTGTTAAGTGATTTTAGTTTGCTGCACTCCTCCGATGATATCTACTTACGGCCTCTGTTCGTAATTAGAAATCTGGAATATTGGTTTCGTCTTCTTTGGTGAATGAGTTTCTAAAAGCTATGTTTAGTAACTCTGCTTTAGTAGCGCTGTCATCGGCCGGATCGTCATAGCTATCATGTTGTGAGGGTATTGTTTATTTTTTGCCCCTAGTATATTTAACATATGTGGATAGTTGAGTATTTATGTAGATGAAAGTAAACAATATAATTCATCGTTCTACATACAAATTTTGTTTGAAATTTTGTACAAGGAGACAGAACATTTGTCAAATGGTGTACACGACCTGCCATCGTAATAGAAACACTGATAATAAGAATTAGTCAGTCAAGAAATATTCGACATTTCCACGGACAGTGCCTCAACGAACTCGGACATGCTTCGCGCTTCTTGAATACCGGTACGCATGGGAAGCGGCTATACTCCTGTCCTTAGTCACTTTGCGCACCTCTCTGCCTGTTTCTTACCTCATAATTCTTTTAAGTCTACGGCGTCCTGCCTCGGATTACACGGCCGAACCCGGTCGGAAGTTCGTGTCCCCTCTCGAGCATGTGTGTGGTTCTTGGCGAAAGTTAAAGTAGTCCATTAGGATTACAAACATTTGCTTGCAATTTCCTCCCTTATGCTTCTCGCTACTTGTTGTTGTTGTTGTTGCTCCGGTATTCGGTCCGGAGACTGGTCTGATGCAGCTCTCCACAGTACACTATCCTGAGAAAGCCTCTTCATTTCTACATAACGACGGCAACCTAGATCTATCTGAATCTGCTTACTGTATCCATCTTTTGGTCTCCCTCTGCGGTTTTTACCCCACACACTTCCCTCCAATGCTAAATTCACGATTACTTGATGTCTAACACTGTGTCCTACCAATCGATCGCTTCTTTTACTCAAGGTATGCCAGAAATTCCTTTTCTCCCCAATTCTCTTCAGCACCTCCTCATTAGTTACGCGATCGACCCACCTAATCTTCAGAATTATTCAGTAGCACCACATTTCAAAAGCCTCTATTCTCTTCCGGTCCGCACTGTTTATCGTCCATGTTTCACTCACATACAAGGCAACACTCCACACAAATGCCTTCAGAAGGGACTTCCTTAGGCTCAAATTAGTATTCGATGTTAATAAATTTCTCTTTTCTACATTTTATATCCTATGTACTGTGACCATCATTTGTTATTTTACTGCCCAAGTAACAGAACTCATCTACCTTCTTTATTGTTTCGTAACCTAATCTAATTCCTTCAGCATCGCCTACTTTTCTTAGACTCCACTCCATTACCCTAGTTTTGCTCTTGTTAATATTCATCTTATATGCACCTTTCAGCACACTTTCCATTCCGTTCAACTGCTCTTCCAGGTCTTTAGTTGTCTCTCAAAAAATTTTCAAATGTTTTTATAGTTTATGGGACTTAACTACGGGGTCATCAGTCCCTAAACTTACAAACTACTTATGAACTACTTACGAACTAGGACGGCACAAATATCCATGCCCGGGATTCGAACCCCCAACCGTGTTAGTTGTCTCTGAGAGAATTCCTATGTCGTCGGCAAAACACAAAGTTTTTAATTCTTCACCCTGAACTTTCAATTTCTTCTCCAAATTTCTCCTTTATAGCTTGCTGAATGTACACATTGTATAAAATTGGAGAAAGGCTACAATCCTGTCTTACTCCCTTCCCAAACACTGCATCCCTTTCATGCCCTTCAACTCTGACAACCGCTGTCTGTTTTTTGTACAAGTTGTAAATAACCTTAGGTTCCCTATATTTTACTCCTGCTTGCTTCAGAACTTGAAAGAGTTCTATCCAATCAACATTGTCAAAAGCCTTCTCCAAATCTACAAAAGCTAGCTATAATAGGTTTGCTTTTTCTTAATCTATCTTCTAGGATAAGCCATAAAGTGAGTATTGCCTCCCGTGTGCCTACATTTCTCCTGAACCCAAACTGATCTTCCCCGAGGTCGGCTTCTACCAGCTTTTCCATCCTTCTGAAAATAATTCGTGTTAACATTTTGCAACCATGATGTATTAAACTGATGGTTCTGTAGTTTATACGCCAGTCTGCGCCTGTTTTCTTTGGAACGGGGATGATAACATTTTTCTTAACCTCTGAGTGTACTTCGCCTGTTTCATACATCTTACACACAAGGTGAAACAGTTTTATGATGGCTGGTTCTCCCAGACACTTCAGTAGCTCTGAGAGAATGTCATCTACTCCAGGGGCCTTGTTTGGACTTAGGTATTTCAGTCCTCTGTCAAATTCATCTCTCAGTGTAGCATCTCCTATTTCATTCTCATCAACTTCTTCTCTCCTTCCTACAATATTGCCCCTAAGTTCATTTCCTTCGTAGAGCCTCTCTATATACTCTTTCCACGTTCCAGCTTTCCCTTATTTGCTGAGAACTGGTTTTCCATCTCTGTTCTTGATATTCATAGCGCTGTTTTTATTATCTCGAAATATGTCTTTTTATTTTCGTGTAGGCTATATCAAGTTTTCAACAAATGTTCAAATGTTTGTTAAGCTTATGGGACTTAACTACGGGGTCATCAGTCCCTAAACTTACAAACTACTTATGAACTACTTACGAACTAGGACGGCACAAATATCCATGCCCGAGGGGGGATTCGAACCCCCGACCTTAGTGGCCGTGCTGACCGTGACTGGAGCGCCTCAGTCCCCTCGGCCACCGCGGCCGGGTATCAAGTTTTCCTTTATTTATACATTTTTCGACATCCTTGCATTTGCCTTCTAGCCACTCCTGCTTAGCCACTGAAAACCCGACGTTTCTTGGGTATTTATCCATTGCAATATTCAGTTAGTCATGTACTCCAAAAAAATTGTTCAAATGTTTGTGAAGCTTATGAGACTTAACTGCGGGTCATCAGTCCCTAAACTTAAAAACTATTTATGAAGTAACTTATAGTAAAGACAACAAAAACCTCCTTGCCTGAGGGAGGATTCGTACCCAAGACGCGGGAGGCCGCGCGATCTGCAACATGACGCTCCATGTACTCCTGCTGCCCCTCTTTATCCATCTCCTGCTCCTCCCTCCTCTACCTTGTCCTCCACCCCCTCCTCCTACTCCACCTATCCACCCACCTACCTCTCTCATTACCTATCCCGCTCTCTGCTAGCCTCCTACTCTGTCTGTATAAAAAATTACAATACCTGCCACAGTCATAGTGATCATTCAATCGGTATAAAAATCTAGACTACGGTACCTTTCGTCATGTATAGTAGAATATGCTAAGGAAACAGTGATATTTCTTGTTTTGTTTTCAAGATGAAGTGTACAAAATTTCTTCAAGATGTGAATTAAATGGTACATTGGTGTCGAAATTTCATCAAGATAGGAATTCAACGGTAGATTGGAGTCTAAGTATTTTTGAAGTACCCCTCCGCCATGCAGCACGTGAATTGTCAAGCAGACATGCCTTTCTACTTGTTTTTTGTTTTGAGTATGAACAGTATGGCTGCGAGTAAAACACGAATCTCATCCTAAGCGGCCATGCACCCGCTTACAAAATTACCAATTTCGATTTTTCCGATTCTCCTTCTTTGGGACTTTTCTTTGCTTATTTTGGCAAGTTTCACTTTTGGTATCAAAAACTTTATGAAGATACATCGTTTCGGACAATGACTTTTTCTTACATTTGACATTTTGGCTAGGACAACTAAATTTATTGACAGAGCGATCGAACAAGAAGTTTTAGTGACAGGTCCGGAACCCTAAAAAGCCACGATAAACACAGACCCACCTTTAACAACCGATGCGAAGCACGGGCATATAAGCTAGTTTTTATATATACTAAGATTACCCTTTCCAAGCCGGAGCGGTTTAATTGTAAATGTAAAGTATTTCGATCGAGGCTACAAAGTGTTTATTCACCTGAAAACTTTGATGGTGGCATTTTCGTCATTCCTGTGAGTTCGCCTTGGACTGTTTACTGTCGGACGACCAGAAGACTTGTTATTTTAGTTGTTTAAGTAATATACAGCAAATAAATTAATAAAATTCAACAGTTGCTTGTAATTATTTATTTTAGACGACCGGTTTCGGACGCTTGAGTGCCCTTTTTCTGAATGTAGCTACATGCTATTAGGTGAATCAACACTGACAAAATCCAAGTGTTTTTGCACTCAGTGTTGATTCTGCTAATAGCATGTGGCTACATTCAATAAGCAACAATGCTAATATAGACCAGAAGAAGGGCACTCAAGCGTACGAAACCGGTCGTGTAAAATAAATAATTACAAGCAACTGGTTGCTGCATTTTATTAATTTATAACCTGAACAGTTGCTGAAATCTATAAAGTACTTCATATACAGCAAAATTAGAATACAATTAAATCCACGAAGAATTTGAAAACCATAGTTATGCCTTAAGTAAATTTGGAAGAAATGAGTAATTTGAAGTAAATTGTAGCATCAATCAGTCTAGGTTAAAACTGAAAGTGAGAAAATGCAGGATGCTAGCGAGTACTGAACTCGTGATATTTTGGTTTTCTACCGGGGACTTTGTCCCTAGCCCTCAATCCCATTCAACAACAGCGTCGTATTGATTTGATTTGATTTTTCCACGAAATCCAAAAGTCTTGGTCCAACCCGCCACTGCCCGCACCGAAACTACGTTTATTGTGCGGTATCGCTCCCTGTATATCTAGTAAAGCCAACCAATGCCCTTGAACGGTGCAAGGAGTCCCTTTACCAGTTCTTTATTAGACACATTTTCTTCGGGTCTGTTTGTCCCAAAGGTTCTGTGCCTTTTACTCTCCAATACAATGCATTCGAAGATTAGATGTGATGCAGTTTCATCACCGTCATGACAGATCCTACATTTAGGGTCCTCTTCTGTTATTCCCATTGTATGTAGGTGTTTTTTGAAATTCCCATGGCCTGTCAGCAATCCAACCATGAGTCTAATCTCTCTCCTGTTCAGGCCCAGGATTGCAGAGCTTCTTTTAAAACATGGCGGGCCAGTAACGTAGCTCCAATTTGATCATTGCCTTGGTGATTGTCAGGACAGGTTCCGAGCCAATAAATGGAGTCCTTGCCCCCATCCTGGCTAATCTGTCGGCATATTCGTTGCCACTAGTTCCCGAGTGGCCAGGGACCCACAATAGTTTTAATTGCTTTCCCGTAGCTCCACCAGAACCCTGCGACATTCTGCAACAATTTTAGACCTTGTTGCAGGAGCTGCTAGTGATCTCAGGGCTGCCTGGCTGCGTGAATAGATATAGATACTTCGATCTTTGTAGCACCTACACAAATTCTCCTCTACACACGCCCTGATGGCAGTGATTTCGGCCTGGGATACTGAGGCCAGTTTCCCTAGAGAGATGACGCCCTCCAGTCTTGGCTGCACCCCGTATACCCCAGCCCCAACGCCTTGGTCTGATTTTGACCCGTCAGTGAACCAGACAATATGCCCCGTACGGTGTCGAACTATTTTCTCCCACTGCTTCCTACTTCCAATTGTTATATTGAAAGGCTTGTTGAAGCAGTATGGGGTTATAATATAGTCGGCTGGCATTTCCCCAACCTTTCCTATATTTACCTCACTCACTATTTTAGTGTGTGATTCTGGATATCCCAAAGATTTCCAGTTGTTGCCAGATTTGAGTCTACAGCGATCCTTTAAGTCCTTTAATTTGCAATAAATATAATTTCCAGGTTATTAATCGAGATAAAATCTATCTTCCTTTTACGTTAGACCGAACCACACACAATGTGCAAAATTTCATTGAGATCAGTTGCGTTGTTTCAGAGATTGTCGTGAACAGTGGCACCAGATATCAAGAATTCTATAAATTCCCCATTAGGCAATTGATTATATCTGTTCAGATGTACAACTATGCTCGATCCGTTGTGGAATTTCAGTATAGGTTGCGGGTAAAAGGAACTATGCACAAAGTAAAGAACTGTGATCTTGATGCAAGGTACACATTAAACGTCAACCTTCAAGGAGATCTTGCAATCGAGGTTGGGGGCACTACCACCGTAGCGTGTTGTAATTTGAGAATTTCGGCTGGAAGGAAAGCGAGCCTGGATAATCTATCGACATGTGTCCTAATGATGCCGACGCAGTGCCCAGTGCTTTCGCTCACCATCAATAAAGAACAAAACGAACCAACTTCCGCACAGGCCCAAGCTAACAGGAAAACAAAATGGTTAAGGCTGTCAGCGGGAAATCCGGGTTCGAGACGGAAAAGAAAACAGTACGTTGTAACTGACGGAATGAAGTGATATCTGGCGTTCCCCAGAGAAGTGTTATAGGACCCCTACTTTTCGTTATTTGTAAACAATTTAGAAGACAATCTGAGCAGCTCTCTTAGACTTTTCGGGGCAGATACTGTCATTTATTGGTTACTAAAGTCACCAGAAGGTCAAAAGCAACGGCAAAGAGATTTTGGTAAAATATCTACATGACGCAAAAATTGGCACTTGACCCTAAACAATGAAAACTGTGAAGTTATCCATATGAGCACTAAAAAATATCCGTTAAATTTCACTGACACGATCAATCACTCAAATTTAAAGGCCGTAAATTCAAGTACATACCTAAGAATTGCAATTACGAACAAATTGGAAAGAACACTCAGCAAAGAAAGACGTTATTCATTGCGGCGTGATCTGTTTGCGAAGATTCAATCACCGACTTCTACTTCTGAATGTGAAAATGTTTTGCTAGCACCCACCTACTTAGAGAGACATAGCCATCCCAATAAAACAAGAGAAATCAAATCGAGAACGGAACGACTTAGGTGTTTTTTCTTCCCGTGCGCTATTAGAGAATGGAACGGTAGAGAAAAGTTATGAAAGTGGTTAATGAACCCTCTGCCAGGCACTTAAATGTGATTTGCAGAGTAACTATGTAGATGTAGAAAATATTGTAGGGAAGGCGAACCAAAGGCTACGTTTCATTGGCAGAAAAGTTAGAAAATGCAACAGTTCTACTAAAGAAACTGCCTAAACTACACATGAGCCTCATCTTTTGGAGTATTGTTGTCTTTTGTGGGATCCCCACGAAGTGTGACCGATGGGAGATGTAGACACAGTTGAGAGAAAGCAGCTCGAATTGTATTACGGCGATACTGCGGGGAGAGTGTCACGGAAATGATGTACGAGCTGGGGTGGAAATCATAAAATGAAACGGGTCATTCGTTGCGGTCAGAATTATTTGCGAAATTGTCGTGATCAACTTTCTATTCCCAATGCGAAAATATTACTACATAGGGATACATTATCATCTTAATAAAATAAGAGGAATCAGATCGAAAATGGAAACATTCATTTTCCCCTCGCGCTATTAGGATATGGAACAGCAGAGAAATATCTACATCTACATACATACTCCGCAATCTACCGTAAGTTGCGTGGCGGAGAGTACACTGTACAACTACTAGGCATTTCCTTTCCTATTCCACTCCCAAATAAAACGAGGGAAAAAAACAATGCCTATATGTCTCCGTCCGAGCCCTAATTTCTCTTATCTTGTCTTTGTGATCATTACGCGAAATGTGAGTAGGCGGCAGCAAGATAGTACTACACTCAGCTTCAAATTCCGGCCCTCTAAATTTCCTCAACAGAAATTCACGAAAAGAACGTCGTCTTTCCTCCAGCGATCCCCAATTGAGTTGCCTGAGCATTTCCGTGACACTCGCGCATTGGTCGAACCTACCAGTAACGAACCTAGCTGGTCGCCTCTGAACTGCTTCTATGTCTTCCTTTAAACTGATCTGCTGCGGGTCCCAAACACTTGAGCAATACTCAAGAAGCGGTCCTACGAGCGTTTTATACGCGGTATCCTTTACAGATGAAGTACATCTTCCTAAAATTCTCCAAATAAACCGAAATCGGCTGTCCGCATTACTCACAACTGTCCTTACATGTTCGTTTCATTTCATATCGCTCTGCAATGTTACGCCTAGATATTTGAACGACACGACAGCGTCAAGAAGCTCACTACTAATGCTGATTCGAAAATTATGGGATTGTTTTTCCTTCTCATGCCCATCACTTTACATTTTTCACATTGAGAGCTAGCTGCCAATCTTCGCACCAACTAGAAATTTTGTCTAAGTCATCCTGTATGCTATTACAGTCAGTTACAGACGACACCCTCCCATACACCACAGCATCATCAGCAAAAAGCCGCATATTACAACTTACTCTGTCCATCAGATCATTTATAAAGATAGAAAATAATAGCGGTCCTATCACACTCCCCTGGGGCACGCCTGACGATACACTAGCCTCTGATGAACACTCGTCGTCGAGAACAACGTACAGCGTTCTATTACTTAGGAAGTCTTCCAGCCAGTCACAAGTCTGTGAACCTATTCCAGAAGCTGGTATCATCGTTAGAATTCTGCAGTGTGACACCGCGTCAAACGCCTTTTTGAAGTCGAGAAAAACGCAATCCGCCTGTTGCCCTTCATCCATGGCTCGCAAGATGTCATGTGAAAAAAGGGCAAGCTGAGTTTCACATGAACGATGTTTCCTAAACCCGTGCTGATTCACAGAAAGAAGCTTTTCCACTTCAAGGAAATTTACTATATTCGAACTGAGAATATGCTCCAAAATTCTAATGAAACTGATGTCAACGATATTGGTCTGTAATTGTATGGGTCAGTTCTCTTTCCTTTCTTATAAACGGGAGTCACCTGCGCTTTTTTTCAATCACTAGGAACTATGCGCTGAATTAAAGATTCGCGATAAATGCAAGTTTAGTAGGGTGCCAATGCCGCGTAATACTCTTTGTAAAACCGAACTGGTATTCCGTCCGGACCAGCAGACTTTATCGTATCATGAAATCGGTTCGATGAACCGTCCACCATGCACTTAAATGTGATTAGCGGGTATTTATGTAGATGCGCTCGGTAATAATGGCAAACTACTGCTACCCTTCATAAAATAGCGCTGATTAATTATTCAGTACTAGTTTTACTCCAACTGTCATTATGCCCTTGCTGCCTTAAAACTCACTAACAGTGATATATTGTTCGGACACTCACGTCTATTGTGTAGTACCGCACTTTTCGAATACATTTTTAAAATAGCAAAAAAAAATGTTTTTGCACGTTCAAAGCGATGGGAAACTGGTAAATTGTGGCCAAAACTCACTGCCATAGATCAAAATGAGGTAACGGCCACTTCGTTTGTTTTTTTGTGCATCATTTTGATGTAAGTAAATACAACAATAACGATTACTCTTTTAGTTCACAATTAAGTATCACGTTCTGCAGTTGAAAAGGTGTAAAGTATCAGATTAGTGAGCTGATATTTACATTTCCGAAACAGGTGTTCACGATATGACACGCTAACGATGTGTACGAGTGGTGTTCAAATGGATCGGTACGAAAGATTCTGTGGATATCAAATCAAATGTTTGTAAATCTATCGGAGCAAACTGCGTGGCCATCAGTCCGTAGCTTACAAACTACTTAAACTAAGGTAAGCTAGCCTAAGGACAACACACACACACACACACACACACACACACACACACACACACACATATGCCCCAAGGGAGGACTTGAACCTCCGACGGCGAGCAACCGCGCACTCCGCAGTGAGGCGCCTTAGACCGCTCGGCTACTCCACCGCGGCTCTGCGGGTATAATTTACGTCTTTATTCAAAAGTAATCACCTGTTTAACGAGCAGAAGGATTCCTTGTTCCCAAAATTTCTGTAGCTGTGACAAGAGGCAATACTCTATTTGTGCAAAGTGACCAGTGCACAAGATTAATTTCAAAATGTTCAAATGTTTGTATAGCCTATGGGACTTAACTAGAGGGTCATCAGTCCCTAAACTTACAAACTACCTATGAACTAGCTAATCCTAAGGACGGCACAAATATCAATGCCCGAGGGGGGATTCGAACCCCCCGACCGTAGTGGCCGTGCAGACCGTGACTGGAGCGCCTCAGTCCCTCGGCCACCGCGGCCGGCCAAGATTAATTTACAAATACATAAGAATTAAACTGAATCCGAGCTGGAACTACATTGCTGTACACTTGCTACGTAATTAATAACTAGTAATTAACTAATAACAGCATGAATATAAAAGTGAACTGTATTTGGTAGAAAAACAAAGACAAAATCTAAGTTGGAATGTTTATTTACACACGTTAATCGTGTACAAAAGTTCGTATATTCAGACTAGAGGCAATCTGTTGATGCAAACAAGCAACAGTTTGATTTAAATGTAGATAAATTATGGCATAAAAGTTTTCTGGGTGTTGTACCGCGTCATGGTGTAAAAAGGTTATTACTTAAATAACCGACGTTTCGGCCAACGTTACAGTGGCCTTCATCTGGGTATACTGATGTGAGCTGGTTGTTACTGTACTTTATATTTACTTTCAGTTACATATTACGTCATTTTTTTTTTAAATCAGCGATGTTATTGGTCGATTTTCGGCGGAAGAATGGAAACTTTATTATGATAGGATGCTGAGGTGGATGGAGTGGGGATTAGGTGTTAGCCATTGGTTCTTGCATAGCGGGACATGATTGGTGTTCATCGGCGAATGGGGTGAGGGCTTCCGTTTCTTTCCTGCTGGCCGTGGGCGCTTAGTATGAGGAGGCTTAGTATGAGGGGGCTTAGTATGAGCCGGGCGCGGTGGCCGAGCGGCCTGCGGCGCTCCAGTCACGGTCTGCACGGCCACTACGGTCGGGGGTTCGAATCCCCCCTCGGGCATGGATATTTGTGCCGTCCTTAGTGTTAGCTAGTTGGTTTGTAAGTTTAGGGACTGATGACCCCGTAGTTAAGTCCCATAAGCTATACAATCATTTGAACATTTTTTGCTTAGTATGAGGGCGCTTAGAGTGTAGTGTTGTCAGTGCGGCCTATTTCGCTGTGATGGCTGGTAGTCAAGAGGGGGCAAGCCTGAGTCCATCTCCTCTGTTCATGTTATTAGGGTGTTTTACAATTTCGATGGCTTCCCTTATCTTGCGTTTAACCATCCCTGGTTGCTTGGAGAGTATTATGTTTTAAATCAATTTTCACATTTCTTATTACCGGCACGTAGGTATCTGTCTCGTTTTCCTAAAAGTAGACAACGTAAACGCTTCTACTTTCTGAATGTTCTCTCTATCAGACGTCTCAAAATTCTTTTCCGTTCTAACATGATAGTTGTCAGTACGTTTCCCATCATAAAAAAACGTACGTGCAAAACAAGTGAGGAAAAGTCTACACTGCGCCGACCATTTAAGGGATCAGATGAGATATCATACACAATGTACATACAGTAACGATTTTTATTCAGATATTGGTTACAATTGGAATTTGTGTCTGATACAGTACGATACTTTGCAGTCTCAAATCTTTACTTGAGGTTTACACACAGCGATTACTAAGAGCGAGTCACCATGGGGCTACCAGAATAGTGAAAAAGTCATTCTCGTAGACCCCAAATAAGGTGTCTGATCATCTCGGACGTCCAGTACAGTTGCACACCTGCATGTCATGGACAGTATTTGAGAAATGTCCTGCATTTGGGAGTTATTGTGCCCATCAAACGAATGTATGTCTGCAGAATCATCCTGCGTGAATGATTTATTAAATGTTAAATTTAAGACTTCGGCCTTCATTTTGCTATGACTGGATATCGATCTTTGATCAGCTTACCGATATTACATGAAACCAGATTTTTTTTCTTTTTTTTTGCGTTCTTCTCAAGATATTTTGCTAAGCTATGCTTAGCACATCTCTATTTTTACTGACGCACGAATCTCTACTACCTTTTGCCTGATTTCATTTGCTTCACCTTTTTTGAACCGAGTATGCAACTTCCTTTGCTTTCTCAGCACTTCTCGAATATTAATATTAATCCACCTTCTCGGCACATATCTCACCAGCGCTTTACTTACAATGCATTCATTCCTTAAGTGCGCGGGAACAATTGCATATCTGCTCTTTCTAGCACAAACACTCTCCAGTGCTTTTTTGCCGGTTTATTAACAAAGGTGATCGTTGTCGCTATGACGACATCATGATCATTACAGTGGCATGACTGACAAATTCTGGGTGTTTGTAGCTATAATGTCCACTGCGTGTGGTCAGACGATTTAGTTGCTCAAAGTAGTGTTCGGAAACCGTGCTCTACGGTAGTTCAGACACTGCTTTTGAGTACCCCCAGTACTGGAAGCATAGACGTCGCAGTCTATACTCGGCAGGTACAAGTCTCCCATAACTAATAATGCACTGGCCGGACACTACAGAGAATAAACTACACTACTCGCTATTAAAATTGCTGCACCAAGAAAAAATGCAGATAATAAACGGGTATTCATTGGACATGTGATTACATTTTCATGCAATTTGCGTGCATAGATCCTGAAAAATTAGTACCCAGAACAACCACCTCTGGCCGTAACAACGGCCTTGATACACCTGGGCATTGACTCAAACAGAGCTTGGATGGCGTGTACAGGTACAGATGCCCATGCAGTTTCAAGACGATACCACAGTTCATCAAGAGTAGTGACTGGTGTAGCTCTCCACTAACTCGTTGGGAAGGTGAAGAAAGCACTACACTTTCAGGAAATAGCCCTCTGTATCTTCCTGGTCATCGAGGGGGGTTTAACAACACAACCTTCGATTCCATGGTTAGGGCAGTAAAGGTGCATGACTTAGGGACCACTATATGTAGGTGGACTAGGGTCATGCTCAGTGGAAGAAAGGTAGACGCTACCATGATGAATGAAAAAATGGTAATCAACACCGCTAGGGGTTGCCCGCAAGGAGGAGTTCTTTCCCCTTTATTGTGGAATCTAGTGGTGAATGATCGCATTGGAGAATTAAACTCTAGGCAGTACTTTTGCCAAGGATACGCAGATGATCTTGTCATAGTAATACTTGGCAAATTTGCTGGCACAGTAAAGAATATGGCACAAGGTGCTTTGGACATTGTGCAAGACTAGTGCAGAAAACTGGATCTGGGGGTTAGTCCTAAGAAGACTGTTGTTGTACCATTCACAAAGAAGCAAATACAACATTCAAGTTGGAGTCTAAAGCTTTTCAATGAAGCGCTATCTGTGAAGGGGACAGTGAAATATCTAGGGGTTACCCTAGATGAGAAACTGACATGGACCCCTCACATCAGGAATATTTGCTCCAAGGCAAAAGGTACTCTTGTGAGTACCAGGAGAGCTTGTGGCAAAAATTGGGGCCTGAGCCCCAAGGGTATGCACTGGATATACACCACATTGATTAGACCCAGGATCACCTATGGGGCGGTCGTGTGGTGGAAAAAGGTAGAACAGCAGGTTGCTGCTAAGGAGCTTGGTAAGGTGCACAGATTAGCCTGCTTAGCCATAACAGGCGGAATTAGCAGCACACCAACTGCTGGGATGGAAACCATGTTAGATATTGCACCATTACACCTTTGGGTCACGATGGAGGCAGCGGCTGGTGCATACAGACTCAAAACTGGCAAAAACTGTAACTATTTGGGATATCCAGAATCACACACTAAAATAGTGAGTGAGGTTAAAATAGGAAAGATTGGGGAAATGCCAGCCGACTATATTATAAACCCATACAGCTTCAACAAGTCTTTCAATATAACAACTGGAAGTAGGGAGCAGTGGGAGAAAATAGTTTGAAACCATACGGGGGATATTGTCTGGTTCACTGTCGGGTCGAAATCAGACCAAGGCATTGGGGCCGGGATATACAGGGTGCAGTCAAGACTGGAGGGCGTCATCTCTCTAGGGAAACTGGCCTCAGTATTCTGGGCCGAAACCACTCCCATCAGGACGTGTGTGGAGGAGAATTTGCGTAGGTGCTACAAAGACCATAGCATCTATATCTATTCAGATAGCCAGGCAGCCCTGAGATCACTGGCAGCTACTGCAACAAGGTCTAAAATTGTTGCAGAATGTCACAGGGTTCTGGTGAAGCTAGGGGTAAGCAATAGGGTAAACCTATTGTGGGTCCCTGGCCACTCGGGGATCAGTGGCAACGAACATGTCGACAGATTAGCCAGGATGTGGGCAGAGACTCCATTTATTGGACCGGAACCTGTCCTGACAATCACCAAGGCAATGATCAAATTGGAGCTACGTAACTGGCTCATAAGACAGCACGTAGAATATTGGACCAAAGTCTATCAACAAAAACATAGCAAGGTAATGATGCCAAAGCCTTGTTTTAAAAGAAGCTCTGCAATCCTGGGCTTGAATAGGAGAGAGATTAGACTCATGGTTGGATTGCTGACAGGCCATGGGAATTTCAAAAAATACCTACATACAATGAGAATAACAGAAGAGGACCCTAAACGTAAGATCTGTGATGACGGTGATGAAACTGCATCACATCTAATCTTCGAATGCATTACATTGGAGACTGAAAGGCACAGAACCTTTGGGACAAGCAGACCCGAAGAAATTGTGTCTAATAAAGAACTGGTAAAGGGACTCCTTGCACTGTTCAAGGACATTGGTTGGCTTTACTAGATATACAGGGAGCGATACCGCACAATAAACTTAGTTTCGGCGCGGGCAGTGGCGGGTTGGACCAAAACTCTTTTGGCTTCCCTGAGAAAATCAATCAATCAAGCAGTCACTGGCGTATTGTGACGTGCCAGTTGCTCGAGCACCACCCATCAGACGTTTTCAATTGCTGAGGGATCTGGAGAATGTGCTGGCTGGGGCAGCAGTCGAACATTTTCCGTATCCAGAAAGGCCCGTACAGGACCTATAACATGCGGTCATGCATTATCCTGCAGAAATATAGGGTTTCGTAGGGATCGAATGAAGGGTAGAGCCACGGGTCGTAACATACCTGCAATGTAACGGCCACTGTTCAAAGTGCCGTCGATGCGAACAAGAGGTGACTGAGAAGTGTAACCAATGGCACCCCATACCATCACGCCGCCTAATACGCCAGTATGGCGATGACGAATACACGCTTCCTATGTGTGTTCACCGCAATCTCGGCAAAGACAGTTGCGACCATTATGATGCTGGTAAACAGAACCTGGACTCACACAAACAACTGACGTTTTGCCACTCGTGCACCCAGGTTCGTCGTTGCGTACACCATCGCAAGTGCTCCTGTCTGTGATGCAGCGTGAAGGGTAACCGCAGCCATGGTCTCCGAGCTGATAGTCCATGCTGCTGCAAACGTCGTCGAACTGTTCGTGCAGATGGTTCTCGTCTTGCAAATGTCCCCGTCTGTTGACTCAGGGATCGAGACGTGGCTGCACGATCCGTTACAGCCATGCGGATAAGATGCCTATCATCTCGACTGCTGGTGATACGAGGCCGTTGGGGGTTCCGTATTGCCCTCCTGAACCCACCGATTCCATATTCTGCTAACAGTGATTGGATCGTGACCAACTCGAGCATCAATGTCGCGATACGATAAACCGCAATCGCGATAGGCTACAATCCGTCCTTTACCAAAGTCGGAAACGTGATGGTACGCATTTCTCCTCCTTACACGAAGCATCACAACAACGTTTCACCAGGCAACGCCGGTCAACTGCTGTTTGTGTAAGAGAAGTCGGTTGGAAACTTTCCTTACGTCAGCACGTTGTAGGTGTCGCCACCGGCGCCAACCTTGTGTGAATGCTCTGAAAAGCTAGTCATTTGCATATCACAACATTTTCTTCTTGTCGGTGAAATTTCGCATCTGTAGATCGTCATCTTCGAGGTGTAACAATTTTAAGCCGGCCGCGGTGGCTGAGGAGACTGAGGCGCTTCAGTTACGGTCTGCGCGGCCACTACGGTCGGGGGTTCGAATCCCCCCTCGGGCATGGATATTTGTGCCGTCTTTAGTTCAAGGTAGTTCATAAGTAGTTTGTAAGTTAGGGACTGATGACGCCATAGTTAAGCCCCATAAGCTTAACAAACATTTGAAAATTTTTTGAACAATTTTAATGGTCAGGAGTGTAGATTGCAGCTTGTTGGTTACAGACGTAAAAGATTTTCTACGCAGTTTGTTCTTTTATGATTGGAAACCACTGACGTTGGGGAATCATATGCTGATGTGTTCCAGGGCTGGAATGACGTCGGCTTCCACGGCTCGGACGAGATCCCGACGCCCAACATCGACGCGCTGGCCTACCACGGGATCATCCTGAACAGCCACTACGTGCAGCCGCTGTGTACGCCGTCCAGGGCCGCGCTGCTCACCGGGAAATACCCGATCCACACCGGTGAGTCATCCACCCTCAGCACCCAGCACCCTGGCAACGCAGGGCAGGGCACAGATGTGACGTCACAGGAGGCTGGTACCACCCAGCAGTAGAATCCAAAGGCACCAGTCATGCCCAGTTTACACGATGATCGCGCTAGAAATGAACAGATCACGTTGCGCGCCATCTAGCGACACAAATACGAACTATTAGCATTTCTGGAACCCAGACGGCGTTTCGCACTAGCTAGTACGATTGAGGACAGGTTTTGTCGGGCCCAGTGGTCTTGGGGTAAAGTGCTCGCCTGGTAACCTAAGGGTCGCGGGTTCAAACCCGGTCTGATTTTTCAGTCTGCACTTCAACCCATCCTTCACCTCTCAACGATGTGAGGAGTCGCCAGAAACGACACGTGGTTCGGATTCCACATTAAGCTGTAGGTCCCATTTCCCCAGGTGGATAACTGGGTTAGGCTAGGGACACGCAAGTCGCCGAAGTAACGTCCAATTGAAAGACTTGTACCAGGCGATGAGCCATACGAAACTATTATTATGGGACAGTTTCTAAATGCTAGTATGGAAGTGGGTGCGCATGCGCAGAAGTGAATTCGTTGTGTGGTTTTTTGTTTATGCGTGGAAATAGCCGCGTCCTTACCGAAATTGCTTGCTTTGTTGGAGTGCTATGTCTTGCATCAGTGGACTGGAACAGAGCAGGAATTGCGTTATCGATTGAGGCATACAGGGTCACTGCAAAAAAACCTCTCTATTGTAAGAAGGTACAATGACTGTTATATATAAAGAAAATAACAGAAAAGTATAGTTTTAAATAAATTTTGAATGAGTCTTGTTGATTAACTTCATGTTTTTAAAATTCTATAATTTTTAGCATGTCAGAAAGTCAGTTGCACATAATCTCGAAAGTGTGATGCTAAAAGCAAAGCAAAATTTAGTTGACTGAGCTCCCATTATGGATCGGAAATTGAAATTGCTGTGCAGACTTCAACGGCAATATTTGTAAGAGTCGGTAAAGAAATTCTTTGTGCAAAGGCTAGGTTTTCAAAAGATTCTCCTATCGCCAGAAACTGCAATGTTATAGCGAACCTGCAAAAAGTACCAATTACAGGTAGTAACTGACGCATAACTTTAACAATGCTGAAAATGTAATTGAAGTGTTAAAAAGTATTTCGTACCTTCACCTCGGCGAAATACTCACTATCTCTCTCTCTGTCTCTCTCATCGCCTTATTTTTCTCCTTGGACGAACGAAAGCAACTTGGTAAAACAGTCAGCACTTAATATTCGTAAAAAAAATTCTGAATTCATTGAGGTCTTCTGCTATGAGTTACTTCATTATCTGCATGCAGTACACATCTCATTCTTTGTCACTTCCTCTCAACCAACGACACGTGCAACTTCTTTTTCTTCTTCACTGTAGTGTTCTAACAAACAATGACACAGCTCCTGCAAGCGCCAACAGTGTAAGCTTCTTAAGTTGAATATTATCAGCTATGACATACACCCAAACGTGAACAATTCACGTATACGAACAGTAATAAGCCAGTATTTTCGCACAGGCGCTGCTGTTAGTTGTAATCAGACGTGCAGACAGAAGTTTATCGTATTAACGCAACCAAGCCTGTAGGATCGCACGTCGTTAGTACCGAGTTAGTACGCTTGGAGCGCTGCAGCAGACAGTTATCTGTCTTGTGAACTTTCGATCGTTTTGTAAACTAGGCATAAAAGACACTCGTGTCAAGAAAAAAAGAGAACTCCTAGAACGATGGGAAGTTAATACTGACATTTTCATTAGTACGTCAGAAAGAAATGATGATTACCAGATGACCAGATTATAACATATATGAGACCAGATGATGGTGACACAGTGCACCTAAACCGGTCGTCATTTAATAAATCATTAATGTGCGATCTCGGCTTTTCATTTTGAAAACTATAAAACGATCAGATCGCCTCCAAACGCGACTATGTCAGGTAATCTTATCGCTCTTTTTAGTTCGTCCGCTCGTTTTGGCTTTTGCTACCGCTACTAAAACTACAGCTGAGCTGCATCTCAGCTCGAAATGACGGCAACTGGCAGAAGGGAATCACGCGATTCTGCGCGCTCTCGCGTCCTCTCGCTGTTAGCCGTCAGTCTTCGTAAAAGGACGGGACGAACTAAGAGGCGAGGGATCTGCGAACTAGTTCGCGTAGTTCGCCTGTGGGAGCGCTCTTCCGAACTAATTAGTTCGCGAACTACACAAGACTATAGTGGAGCACTCCAAGCAGGGGTCAGTCTCTACTGAGTGTACGCTTGCGTTACCAATACACGTGTTCTAAGTGTAAAGTGTTGTGCTCTATTAACGACCAGCCTTCGAATTCCAGACCACCTGTAGTTTGCAACATGACAATATGAAATTATTGAAAAACCTATGAAACCCTACAGGTCTGCAATATGTGGTAGCCGTCCTTGACTAGACAGTTTCTCTACTGTTTGCTGTTGGTGGAATGCACAGAGACATAGACTCGTTGTTAGAGCAATTGTGGCAAGATCATCTATTAGCAAGCGACAACGAGAAATTAGTGCTAATGGGTGTCTCGAATGTTCGTCCGGAACGCACTCTCGTTAACAGGACTGGTAATTACGAAGAGCATTTCACCACATACTCAGAATACTTTATAGTCAATTTTGTTGGTAGTGTGTCGATACCTGTTGCGTGGCAGGTTTTGCCGATCACGACACGGAGGATTTCGCTGTGGATGGATCGTCGTACAGTTGCTAATATGAGGTTAATTGGTGCGGAAAAATATCTCAGTAACGTACTGTATGAAGTATCTATGTAAAATGTATATTTCCGCGAAATAAAAAACAAAGAAATCAGCAACAATGGCAGACATTCCGCTCGCGTATAACGACGTGTTTTGAATGACTCGAATTCCAGTTGGGAGAACAGGCAAAAGAACCTTCACCAGTGTATGGATACGACGTCACGGCCATAGCCAAGAGAGGGGGGGAGGGGAGGCGGCAGAAAGTTTTTTTGTTATGGTTTACGAGGTCGAATATAATTATGTCATAATTAATTTTATTTTATTATCTGATTCCCCACCCTCAAAGAGAAGAAAATTCTACCGTCCTGATAATGTACGTAAAAAAATATCGACAATTGCAAGTAGGTACGGAAAAGGAGGGTAGTAAGTTTCGGAATATTTTTATCCCCTTATTTTAGATCTGCCGCCTACATTAATACTCCAGAGAAATCATCAGAGTTTTTATTTCATTTTGTTGTTGTTGTTGTCTTCAGTCCGGAGACTGGTTTGATGCAGCTCTCCATAATACCCATTAATGAGCAAAAAAAAAAAAAAAAAAAAAAAAAAAAAAAAAAAAAAAAAAAAAAAATTAGAAATTAGAAAAATTTTTTTTGTTAAGCTTATGGGACTTAACTACGGGGTCATCAGTCCCTAAACTTACAAACTACTTATCAACTACCTTATACTAAAGACGGCACAAATATCCATGCCCAAGGGGGGATTCGAACCCCCGACCGTAGTCGCCGTGCCATTGCTGAGCAAGCCTCTTCAACTCCACATAAGAACGGCAACCTACATCTGTTTGAATCTTCTTACTGTATCCATATTTTGGTCTCCCTTTGCGATTTTTACTTCACACACTTGCCTCCAACGCTAAATTCATAATTCCTTGACGTCGAAGAATGTGTCCTACCAATCGGTCCCTTCTTTTAGTCGAGGTATGCCAGAAATTTCCTTTTCTTCCCAATAGTGTTCAGCACCTCCTCATTAGTTACTCGATCCACCAACCTAATCTCCAGCATTCTTCTGTAACATCATATTTCAAAAGCCTCTAACCTCTTCCTGTCTGCACTTTTTATCGTCCTTGTTTCACTCACGTAGAAGGCAACACTCCACTCAAATGCCTCCAGAAAAGACTTCCTTAAACTGAAATTAATATTCTATGTTAACAAATTTCTCTTATTCAAAAACGCTTTTCTTCCTATTGTCATTCTGCATTTTATATCTTTTCTACTGCGACCATTATATGTTATTTTACTGCCCAAGTAACAAAACTCATCTATCACCTTTATTCTTTCCGTACCTAATCTAATTCCTTCAGTTTGTGAAATTTTCTAAGACTGCATTCCATTATCCATCTTTTGCTGTTGTTGATGTTCATCTTATATGCGCCGTTCAAGATACCTCTTCCTCTGCAGTTTTTACCCAAAACACTTCCCTCCAATACTAAATTCACGATTCCTTGATGTCTAAGAATGTGTCCTACCAATCGATCAGTTCTTTTAGTCAAGGTATGCCAAAAATTCCTTTTCTCCCCAATTCTCTTCAGTACCTCCTCATTAGTTACGCGATCCACCCACCTAATCTTCAGCATTCTTCTGTAGCACCACATT
Organism: Locusta migratoria; assembly: GCA_026315105.1. Lineage (NCBI taxonomy): Eukaryota > Metazoa > Arthropoda > Insecta > Orthoptera > Acrididae > Locusta > Locusta migratoria. The sequence goes on from CM048746.1 coordinate 662,876,594, forward strand.
TCAAAAGCCTCTATCCTCTTCCTGTCCGCACTGTTTATCGTCTATATTTCACTCCCATACAAGGCAACACTCCTCACAAAAGCCTTCAGAAAGGACTTCGTTAGTCGTAAATCAATATTTGATGTTAACAAATTTCTCTTTTTCAAGAATGCCTTTTTACCCATTGTCATTCTGCATTTTATATCCTCTGTACTGCGACCATCGTTTGTTATTTTACTGCCCAAGTAACAAAACTCATCTACCTCCTTTATTTTTTCGTTACCTAATCTAATTCCTTCAGCATCACCTGATTTTCTTAGACTGCACTCAATTACCCTAGTTTTGCTCTTATTAATGTTCATCTTATATGCACCTTTTAGCACACTGTCCATTCCATTCAACTGCTCTTCCAAGTCCTTTGCTGTCTCTGACAGAATTACTATGTCGTCGGCAAAACGCAATGTTTATAATTCTTCAACCTTAACTATAATTCCTTCTCCAAATTGCTCCTTGCTTTACTTTATAGCTTGCTGAATGTACAAACTGAATAACATTGGAAAAAGGCTACAACCCTGTCTTACTCTCTTACCAACCACTGCATCCCTTTCATGCCCTTCAACTATGACAACCGCTGCATGGTTTTTGTACAAGTAGTAAATGACCGTATGCTCCCTATATTTTACTCCTGCTTGCTTCAGAACTTGAAAGAGTTTATTCCAATCAACTTTGTCAAAAGCCTTCTCCAAATCTGGAAAAGCTAGATATGTAGGTTTGCCTTTTCTTAATTTATCTTCTAGGATAAGCCGCAAAGTGAGTATTGCCTCCCGTGTTCTCACATTTCTCCTGAACCCAAACTGATCTTCCCCGAGGTCGGCTTCTACCAGTTTTTACATCCTTCTGTAAATAATTCGTGTTAATATTTTACAACCATGACTTATTAAACTGATGGTTCTGAAGTTTTCACACCTGTCTGCGCCTGCTTTCTTTGGAATGTGGATTACAACATTTTTCTTAAATTCTGAGTGTACTTCGCCTGTCTCATAAATCTTACACACCAGGTGAAACAGTTTTGTCATAGTTGGTTGTCCCAGAGAGTTCAGTAGCTCTGAGGAAATGTCATATACTGCCGGGGCCTTGTTTCGACTTAGGTCCTTCAGTGCTCTGTGAAGTTCATCTCTCTGTATAGTATTTCATCCTCATCTATGTGTTCTCCCCGTCCTACAATATTGCCTCTAAATTCATTTCCTTCGTAGAGCCTCTCTATATACACTTTTCGCCTTTCAGCTTTCCGTTCTTTGCTGAGAACTGGTTTTCCATCTGCGTTCTTGATATTCATAGAGCTGTTTTCTTATCTCCAAATATCTCTTTTATTTTCCTGTAGGAAGTATCTATTTTCCCCTATTTATACGTACTTCTTCATTCTTGCATTTCCCTTCTAGCCAATACTGCTTAGCCATTTTGCACTTCCTGTCAATCTCATTTCTTAGTCGTCTGTACTCCATTTTGCCTGTTTCATTTACTGCATTTTTATATTTTCTGCTTTCATCGATTAAATTTACTATGTCCTGTGATATCCAAGGATTTTTTGTAGGTCTTGCCTTCCTATTTTGTCCTCTGATGCCTTCACTATTTCATCTCTCAATGCTACCCATTCCTCCTCTACTGTTTTATTTTCCCCAGTTTCTGTCAATTGTTGCCTAAAGCTCTCTCAGAGATTCTCAAGAACTTCAGGTTCCTTTAGTTTATCCAGGTCCTATCTCCTTATTTTCCTACCTTTCTTCAGTTTTTTTCAGTTTCAACCTACAATTCATGACCAATAAGTTATGGTCGGAGTATGGGTATGTCTTACAGTTCAAAACCTGGTTTCTAAATCTATGTCTTACCATTATAAAATCTATCTGGTACCTCCCGGTGTCTCCTGGTCTCTTCCACGTATACAACCTTCTTTCGTGATTCTTAAACCAGGTGTTTGTTATAACTAAATCATGTTCCGTGAAAAATTCTACCAGGCAGCTTCCTCTTTCATTCCTTTTGCCCAGGCCATATTCACCCACTATCTTCCCTTCCCTTCCTTGTCCTACTACCGAATTCCTGTCTCCCATAAAAACTAAATTTTCCTCTCCTTTGTCTGAATAATTTCCTTTAGCTCCTCATATATTTCTTCGATCTCCTCATCATCGGCAGAGCTAGTTGGCATATAAACCTGTACTACTGTTGTCGGTGTTGGTTTCTTATCTATCTTGACAATGATAATGCGATCACTGTGTTGCTCATAGTAGTTTACCCGCATTCCTATTTTCTTATTCATTATGAGACCTACTCCTGTAATACCACCAACTGATTTTGTATTTATAATCCTGTACTCACCTGACCAGAAATCCTGTTCCTCTTTCCACCGAACTTCACTAATCCCCACTATATCTAACATCAACCTATCAATTTCTCTTTTTAAATTTTCTAGCTTCCCTATCTGATTAAGGGATCTAACATTCCACGCTCCGATCCGTAGAATCCCAGTATTGTCTTTCCTAATGATTACATCCTCCTGAGTAGTCCCCGCCCGGAGATCCGAATGGGGGACTATTTTACCTCCGGAATATTTTACCCGAGAGGATGCCATCATCATATGTTCATACAGTAGAGCTGCATGTCCGCGGGAAAGGTAACGGCTGTAGTTTCCCCTTGCTTTCAGCCGTTCACAGTAGCTGTGTGGCAAAGCCACATTAGCTGATGTTACAAGGCCAGCTCAGTCAATCATCCAGACTGTTGCCCCTGTGACTACTGAAAACGCTGCTGCCCCTTTTCAGGAACCACACGTTTGTCTGGCCTCTCCACAAAAACCCCTCCACAGTGGTTGCATCAACGGTACGGCTATCTGTATCGTTGAGGCACGCTAGCCACTCCACCTCGCAATGTCTGTGGTTCATTTTATTTCATTTATTTATTTATTTATTTACTTATTTATTTTTTCAACTACAGATTTTGTAGTATTTCTAAGTATAACATTTATGGTTACTTTTTTAAAATGATGTCATACTCGTCATCTTACCCACGGTTGGGGGTAAGATGACAAATATAGGTGGGTAATTTGACAAGTGATGTACAAAAATAAATCATTTTGTTTTAAGCACAGATGTGGCGTACAGATGTGAGCTCCCTCGGTACAAGCTGCACGGACCCATTTACGACAGCAATAACAAACATACAAGCTCCCATATTCACCAAAGTCATAGCTGATTTTGTAAAGTTCTTCTCTAACTAAATCATAGTCGTCATCGTACTCTGTGTACTTGACTGATACCGAAGACTTTTCCAAAAATGGTGCCTTGTCACATTCGTTTTGTTTTTTCTTCTCCCCTTAGCCCCCTATTTTAAAAGTTTCTCGCTTCTCCTTCTCTCTTATAAAATTTACGTCTGCTGTGTGTTTGAACTTGTTCTAGCTGAATGCCTTTGTACAACGTAATCTGACTGCGTATTTTTAACTGTATTCTATGTGAATGTAAAGGTATAGAAAAACCTATAAATGTTTATTATAATGAGACACAAACTGCTAATTGTTTCTGCATGAAAATGTCGTAACAAAGTTAACTGTCTGAAAATTATTGATAGTAAAAATCAATGTGTTAATAATTCTGGCCCTACAAACTTGTTTCTGACTGAACTAACAATCTTTAACGGAATGTAACGAACAAAATATTTATCAATGCAATCTGACTCTGTGCAAACATTTGTTAACCTGAACACTGTATGAATTGTCCTACCCTGAAATCTGTAAATCATACGGAACTGTAAACTTGACAAAAACTGATTCTTTCTCACCTTCACGTACTGCATAAATTTGTGCAACACCAAACTGCTTCCTGCTGTACTAACTACTGGAATACTAACTACAGAAAATGTGAGGAGGGATAAACTGGTAATGTGTTTAAGAAACTCGGACTAATTATTAAAAATGAAATATCTGGTTAATTTTCTAACTGATGTAACTTCATGAAAATTATTAACAATGTCATGTTTTGGATTTTAAAATCTTTGAGAGAAAAATATAACTCAGATATTTAATCTACCTATAAAATTATTTTAAACAAAGATAAACATTTCTTTACTGTTAATAAATTAATTCGATTAACACAAACAATGTTACAACAATACCATATTTCAAGAACACTGCCCACGAAATTCCTGTTTCATATAAAACGCAATCTCAAAACTAAACTATTACAATTAGTACTTTTCCTAACACGGAAAGAGGTCCCTAACATGAATAGTGAGGCCACAAGCTAACAGCAAGATCTTTCCCGACTGTTACCATCAGTTCAGCCTAACAATGCGAAGTTGTGCCATAGAAACATGCCAAGTACTTCATGAAAAACTTTACCTTATAAAAACTTCAAAATATCGTTTCTCCAACGTCATCTATTCCTTTCGTCTCCATATCTTAAACAAACAGCTTGGCTCAGCATTCAAGTCTCAAAATCTCATCTCCTCGGCTATCCCGCCGGAACGACAACTGCACACAACCGCGGTCCCCACGCTTCCTCAATCTCATCCGCGCGCCTAGCAAAGTCTGCACTCTGAATAATCACAACATTACTTCCCGGCAACAATACTATCACCGTTTCCAATATCGATAGTCCTGCCATCGAAAAAAAGCCTGCAAACAAAGATAAATAATCCATGCCTGACTAGCTTGACACTAGTTTCAAATTCGCAGTACATTTGGCTATGAAATGTATACCTTCCCATAGCAGGTATCTTACAATTTGTCATTCCGTTTTCAGCTCTTTTCTTTTAAATTTCTTTTATTCAGATTAGCATATGTTTGGGATGTGTAATATGTACACCTTTTTCGTCTGCTTCCTTTTAGAAGTTGCATACACCACTGCACCATTCTGTAGCTCCTGTAAAACAGTGGTCATCGATTCCTGTGCTAAATGCTGCCTCCTGGTCCCTCCTTTACAGTAGTTACACACGTTCAATACTCCAAGTTAGTATGAATAGCTCATTAATATAATTTACGAGGTGTTTGAGTAAGATGACGAATCGTCATCTTGACCGCCCAGTAGATTCGTCAAATTTCCCGAATCAGTCATCCATAAGATAACATAAGACCAACACCTAATTAAGTTCGCTTTGGAGTTAAATAGACTACTGGACATTAAAATTGCTACACCAAGAAGAAATGCTAATGATAAACGCGTATTCATTGGACAAATATGTTATACTAGAACTGACATGTGACTACATTTTCACGCAATGTGGGTGCATAGATCCTGAGAAATCAGTACCCGGAACAGCCACCTCTGGCCTTGATACATCTACATCTACATCTACATGAAGCCTTGATACGCCTGGGCATGGCGTCAAACAGAGCTTGGATGGCTTGTACAGGTACAGATGCCCATGCAGCTTCAACACGGTACCACAGTTCATCAAGAGTAGTGACTGGCGTATTGTGATGATCCAGTTGTTCGGACACCATTGACCAGACGTTTACAATTGCTGAGAGATCTGGTGAATGTGCTAGCCGGGGCAGGAGTCGAACACTTTCCGTATCCTCAAAGGCCCGTACAGGACCTGCAACATGCGGTCGTGCATTATTCTGCTCAAATGTAGGGTTTCTCAGTGATCGAATGAAGGGTAGAGCCACGGGTCGTAACACATCTGAAATGTAACGGCCACTGTTCAAAGTGTCGTCGATGCGAACAAGAGGCGACCGAGACGGGTAACCAATGGCACGATCACGCCGAATGACAAGCCAGTATGACGAACACACGCTTCCAGTTTGCGATTACTGCGATGCCGCCAAACACGGATGCGACCATCATGATGATGTAAACAGAACCTGGATTCATCCGAAAACATGAGGTTTTGCCATTCGTGCACCCAGGTTCGTCGTTGCGTACACCATCGCAGGCGCTCCTGTCTGTGATCCAGCGTGAAGGGTAACAGCAGCCATGGTCTCTGAGCTGATAGTCCATGCTGCTGCGAACGTCGTCGACCTGTTAGTGCAGATTGTTTGTGGTCTTGTAAAAGTTCCCATCTGTTGACTCAGGGATCGAGACGTGGCTGCACGATCCGTTATAGCCATGCGGATGAGATTCCTGTCATCTCGACGGCTAGTGATATGAGGCTGTTTGGATCCAGCACGGCGCTTACCTTTCCCTACAGGTACTTAACAAATATTTATATTTTACTGATAGTTTGCATTGAAAAAAAAATAATAAAAAAATAAAAAAATAAAGAAAAAATAAAGAAAAAAAAAACAGCTGAGCGGTAAAGATTAATTTTTGGTTGTTGGTTTTCAATTCCTTTTGCACGGTGAGCTGACAGTACAGTGACACGGAGATTGTGAATGGAAGACATAACAGTGCATGAATAAACGGAGTGAAGCGTGGAAGTCTTTGGAGACAGTACGGCGATGAGGAAGAGATCACCCAGCCGGGAACACGGGAATGCCCTACCACTGGCATTGATCACAGTTTTACTCTTTTTAATGGACTACATGAAAATACCACCTTAACGTGTGAGCGTGAAAATGAGGCTCGTCAACTGAACTTCCTCGATTTGACCTTAACAGTAGAATAAAATAAAATCTCTTTCAATATCTACCGAAAAGAAACACACACTGATCAAATTGTACCCGCCTCTCCTATGCACACTCAATGTCACAAAAATGCTTTCTTTCATGCTGCCATTCACAAGGCCATTTCCAACCCACTCTCTAAAGAAAACTTTGAGGGAGAAAAAAAAATAGATAAAAACCATAGCAGTTAATAACGAATACGATCCTGCCATAGTTGAGAACATCCTTAAAAAGAAAACTGCTAAAAGAGTTACAACACTTGGCACTCCCATTCAATCCGACCAAAAGAAAAAAAAGTATTTCTCCATTCCATTTCTAGGGTCCATTTCCTATCGGATTCAACGACTTCTTCGTAATAAGTATAACTGCAACGTTGCCTTATCGACCAACGACAATTTGAGGAAAAATTTCATTCACAATTTAAAATCAACCTGTTCTCCCTTAGATAATTCTGGCATTTACAAACTTGTTTGTGATACTTGTATTTCCTACTACATAGGTCAAACGGGACGTGCTTTTAAAATCAAGTTTCAAGAACATCTTTTGGGAAAGAATGGCACTAACCGCCAGAATTCGTCTTTTTCTGACCATCTTCTCATTACAGGTCACGCACCTAAAGTCATTCATGACCTGAACATTTTTCATACCGAAAAAAAGGCCACAGATTAGAGGTACTCAAGAAATTGCCTCATTGAACTGCCGATGTTATCTACGAGGTCATTTACAATTACTGTGAAAAGACAAAGGTCCTATAGCCTTCCCATGAGGGACGCCCGAGATCACTTTAACGTCTGAAAACATCTCTGTGTTGACATTGACATGCTGCATTATTTTAGCTGGAGACGTCTCAATACACGAATTCCATCATCTTGCCCGTTTTCTATATTAAGCAAAAATTATCGTCTTGATTCTCCTCTATACAGACAATATAACGGTACTACCTGTGGACTTGGGAAAGTAAATTCAGTAGTGTTAATGATCCAGTGTTATTTGAAGGATTGTTGTGGTCTTCAGTCCGGAGACTGGTTTGATGCACGTCTCCACCCTACTCTATCCTGAGCAAGCCTCTTCATCTCCTCATAAGAACGGCGACCTCGTCCACTTGAACCTGCTTATTACATTCGTGTCGTGGTCTTCCTCTGAGATTTTTACCCCACACGCTTCCCTAAAATGCTAAATTCACGCTACGTTGATGCTTAAGAATGTGTTCTATCAATGGATCTCTTGTTTTAGTCAATGTATACCATAAATTGATTTTCTCTGCCATTCCGTTCAGTACCTCCTCATTAGTTACGCGATCCACCCACCTAATCTTCAGCATTCTTCTGTAACACCACAATTCAAAAGACTCTACCCTTTTCTTGTCTGGACTACTTATCGTCCATGTTTCACTCCAAGGCAACACTCCACACAAACGCCCTCAGAAAAGACTTTCTTACGCTTAAATTAATTTTTCATATTAACAAATTTCTATTTTTCAGTAACTCTCTTCTTCCCATTGCCATTCTGCATTTTATATCCTCTGTACTGCGACAAGCATATGCTATTTTACTGTCCAAGTAACAAAACTCATCTACCACGCTTATTCTTTCTTCACCTAACGTAATTCCTTCAGCATCGCCAGATTTCTTTAGACTGTATTCCATTTCCCTTTTTTAGCTCTTGTTCATCTTACACGCCTCTTTCAAGACTGTCCGTTTCGTTTAATTGTTCTTCCTTTGCTGTCTCTGACAGAATTACTGTGTCATCGGCAAAAAGGACTGTTTTTAATTCGTTACCATGGACTTAAATTCCTTCTTAAAAATACTCATTCCATTCTTTCATAGCTTGCTCAATGTACAAACTGAATAATAATGGACAAAGGCTACAACCCTGTCTTACTCCCTTCCCAACAACTGCATCTCTTTCACGCCTTTCAACTGTTATAATTACTGTCGGGTTTTTGTAGATATTGTAAATAACTTCTCTGTAGTCTACCCCTGCCGACTTAAGAATTTGAAAGAGTGTACTTCAATCAACGTTGTCAAAAGATTTTTGCAAATCTACTAAAGCTAGAAATGTATGATTTTGTGGCACTTGTGCTCAACGACGATTTTTAATTATTATTTTTATTTTTCATATTTCTTTTTCTTTTTTTAAATTTTTTTCCAGCAATCAGTCGTAAGTATTTACTTTATTCAAATACAGATTTCGACTGCTGTGTGGTCATTATCAATGCTTAAAACAAAACGGTTAAATCACGTATGACATTTGCAGTACGTGTTTTAACCGTTTTGTTTTAAGCATTGATAATGACCACACAGCAGTCGAAATCTGTATTTGAATAAAGTAAATACTTACGACTGATCGCTGGAAAATTTTCTACAAAGTAGGATTCTTAATTAATCGATGGATCAGTGTGGTTTGCCATAAGTTTACTAGTAATTTAATTTGGAATTGGAATCTGTGATGAGAACTGAAGTACATCTACATCTACTTAGATACTCTGCAAATCACATTTAAGTGCCTGGCAGAAGGTTCATTAACTACTTTCATAACTTTTCTCTACCGTTCCATTCTCTAATAGCGCGCGGGAAGAAAGAACACCTAAATCGTTCCGTTTTCAATCTAATTTCTCTTATTTTATTGGGATGGTCATGTCTCCCTAAGTAGGTGGGTGCTAGCAAAATATTTTCACATTCAGAAGTAAAAGGCGGTGATTGAAACTTCGCAAACAGATCTCGCCGCAATGAATAACGTCTTTCTTTTAATGGTTTTCACCCCAGTTCGTGCAACATTACCGTGACGCTTTCCTTCCAGTAACGTCATAAAACAAAACGAGCTGCCCTTTTCTGAACCTTCTCAATGTCTTCCGTCAGTCCCACCTGGTGAGGGTCCCACAAGGGGCAACAATACTCCAGGAGAGGACGCACAAGTGTGATGTAGGCGGTCTCTTTGATGGAGCTGGTGCATCTTCGAGGCGTTCTGCCAACGAAACGTAATCTTTGGTTCGCCTTGTCCACAATATTTTCTGTGTGTTCTCTCCAGACTAAGTTGTTCGTAATTGTAACTCCTAGGTATTTGGTAGAATTTACGACCTTAAGGTTTCATTGATTTATCGTGTAACTGAAGATCAGCGGATTTCTTTTAGTGGCCATGTGTATTACTTCACACTTTTTTTTATTTAGTGTCAATTGCCAATTTTCGCACCAAGTAGAAATTTTGTCTAAATCGTTTTGCAGTTGCTTTTAATCCTCTGTTGACTTCACTAACCGATAAACGACAGCATCTTTCGCTAACAGTCTAAGGGAGTTATTCAGATTGTCTCCTAAATCGTTTATAAACAGAAAGAAGAGTAGGGGACCTACAACGCTTCCCTGGGGAACGCCAGATATCACTTCTGTTTTACTCGATGACTTACCGTCAATTACAACGAACTGTGTCCTTCCTGATAGGAAATCTTGAATCCAGTCGCACAATTTTTGAGGTATTCCATAAGCACGCACTTTAATTATAAGCCGCTTGTGGGGTACAGTGTCAAAAGCCTTCCGAAACTCCAGAAATATAGAACCGATTTGAGATCGTTTGTCGATGGCACTTAACACTTCATGTGAATAGAGGGCAAGCTGTTCATAATATTCGAAAAAAGTATATGTTCCAAAATCCTACTGCAAATCGATCAACGAGATTGGCCTGTAATTTTGGGGATCACTCCTATTGCCTTTCTTGAATATTAGAGTAACTTGGACAACTTTCCAGTCTTTGGGTACGGACCTTTCGCTGAGTGATCCGTTGTAAATTATAGCTAGTACGGAGCTACTGCATCAGCATACTCTGAGAGGAACCTAGCTGGTATATAATCTGGCCCGGAAGATTTGTTTTTGTTTAATGACTTAAGTTGTTTTACTACTCCAGGAACATCTACTTCTAAGTTTCGTTTACTGGCAGCTGTTCTTGGATTGAATACTGGAGTGTTCACTTCGTCTTCTTTGGTGAACGAATTTCGAAATTTAGTAATTCTGCCTTAGCTGTACTGTCATCGGTAGTATTACCATTGCTATTGCGTAGTGAAAGTATTGTTTGTGTTTTGCCGCTAGTGCACTTCACATATGTCCAGAATTTCTTTGGATTTTCTGCAAGATTACGAGTCAGGATTTCGTTGTGGTAACCTACTATATGCTTCTCGCATTGAAGTCCACGCTAGCTTGCGAGTTTCAGTAAAAGATTGCCAGTCTTGTGGATTCTGTGTCTTTTTAAATTTTGCATGCATTTTTCTTTGTTTCTGCAACAGTGATCTAACCTGTTTTGTGTACCACGGAGGGTCAGCCCTCTCTTTTATTAATTTATTTGGTATAAATCTCTCGATTGCTACCTATATTATGTCTTTGAAAGTAAGCCACTACACTCGCATTTTTAGTTTTGAAAACTCGAGACTATCACTCAGGAAAGCGTGAAGCGAAGTTTTATCTGCTTTATTGAAGAGATATATTGGCCCACTTTAGGTTACGGTAGTAACACTAAAAGTGGGCCTTTGCGATCGTTTTTCGACAGTTTGAAATTCAAATAAAAATAACCGCTTAACCATTCACCTGACACGAAAACTGAATAACCGAATATGTAGAGGAGAAAATTTTCTACAACATTGCTCTTTTATGTTTTTTTTTTTTTTTTCATATCTCGTATCGTTTCAGAGATATTTGCAAAAATAACGGCGATTTTGGGATGTATGTATGTCTGTCCGTTTGTCTGTCTGTCCGTCTGTCTGTCTGTCCGTAACGCGTTCCCCGTTTTTAAGACGAACCGTTCAACCGATCAACACCAAATTTTACAGACATAATTGTAAGCTGCCAGAGACCAGAACCTCCCTTTTTCAAATTTTTCGGACAAAAAATACGGTAGTATCGCAAAAAAAGCCGTTTGTAATATAATTGTAATTTCAAACGAACTGTTCATCTGACACGAAAATTGAATAACCTAATTGCTATAGGGGAAAATTCTCTACAACGTCGCTCTATTATGTTTTTTTTTCATATCTTGCATCGTTGTAGAGATATTTGCAAAAATAACGGCGATTTGACGATGTCTGTCTGGCTGTAACGTGTTCCCACTTTTTAGGTCGAACCGTTGTACCGATCGACACCAAATATTACAGACATAATTGTTCGCTACCAGAGACCAGAATCTCGTTTTTTTTCAAATATTTCAATGTGTTGGAATGTGACGCTAAAGGTTAGTGGTTCAAAACCCACTATTACCTAAATTTCTTTTTCCTCAAAGGGTTTCAGACACACTTATTACCTAATTTTTTATTGTTTACATTATTATTTTTGTCCAAAATGATTGCAAAAACTTATAAAACTACAAATCTAAAGTGGGCCGTAAAACACATCAGTGCGATTTTTTATTTTTTTTATTTTTGGTGCATTTGGGAATTTCGATATTCAGTCTCGCTATTACAACTTTGAATAAAGTAAGTACTTACGACTGATTGCTGGAAAATTTTCTACAAAGTAGGATTCTTAAGTAATCGATGGCTCAGTGTGTGTTTGCCATCAGTTTATTAGATTTACTCTTAATTAACCCAATCGCTGGTTCCCAAGCTTTGCTAAGATTATAGCCACAGTCACGATTTGTGAGGTCACTTGTGCGAATTGCAATGGCCTCTCTAACGACGCAGTCCCAGTATCTCGACGTCTGTACCGGAATCCTAGTGCCTTCATAGTCCATCGCATGATTCTCCGACAAACAATGTTCAGCGACCGCCGACTTGCTCGGATACATCAATGGTGTGTGCCTCTGGTGTTCAACGCTTCGATCCTCGACGGTACGCATCGTCTGTCCAATATATGACTTTCCACACTGACACGGAATCTGGTACACGCGGGCCTTTCTCAAACCGAGATCATCTTTGGCGCTCCCCACCAGTGCACGAATTTTATTCGGCGGACAAAAAACAGTTCCAACCTGGAGTTCTGGTGCAGACGTCGAGATACTGGAACTGAGTCGTTAGAGAGGCCATTGAAATTCGCACAAGTGACGACCTCATAAACCGTGACTGTGGCTATAATCTTAGTAGAGCTTGGGAACCAGCGATTGGGTTAATTAAGATTAAATCTAGCAAACGTAACGAAGTGACGACCACGGCGGACAGAGCCCTCACACCGACGTCATCTCAGACGCCGTCGCAATCGGTTCCACTGCGCGGCCGCGGCGCGGGGCGCGGACCACGGAGGGGTCGCTCCGCGGGCCGAGGGTATTTAACTGGCCCGCTACCGGGCTAGAACCCAGTTTCCTTCGAGCGGCCGCAGAGTGCGGATCTTCGTTCCGGCGCGTTTCCAGGAGCTCAGTCCGTCAGTTCACCTGATGATGGCGACATGTATGATCGCCGAAATATTGTGCCCGTTGGACACTATAGACCGGCAGTACACCCGTGGATATTTTGATTATCAAATACGCTGGGAGAAAGTGAAGAATCACAGTCTACTAGTAATTTAATTTGGAATTGTAATGTGTGATGAGATCTGCCTTCCCCTGGTTGGAGTCTGGTGGTGTCCCTGACGCCTCGCCTCGCCACTTGTCCCTCAGGCATGCAGCACCTGGTGATCCTGGCCGCTGAGCCCTGGGGCCTTCCTCTGGAGGAGCGCCTGCTGCCTCAGCACCTGCGCAGCCTGGGCTACGCCACGCACGCCGTCGGCAAGTGGCACCTGGGCTTCTACAGGAGCGCGCACACGCCCACCCGCCGGGGCTTCGACTCCTTCTACGGCTTCTGGAACGGCTTCCAGGACTACTACAACCACACCGTGCAGGCCTCCGTGAGTTCCCGCACCTCTCGCTGCTTTGGGTATTTTTGGAACTACATGTAGGTTTTGTGTCCCAGCTTCGTCGCCACTTTTGTATTCCATCCTCGTCGCCACTTTTGTGTCCCAGCCTCGTCGCCACTTTTGTGTCTTGTTTCCGTCGTAGGTGTCGGTGGCCGAGTAAAACGAGACCGACACAGGAATAAAGGATGCACGCTTGTGCAGGTACGGAGGTGACCAAGCAGTGGGACAGCAGAAACTGGAAACACTAGAGTAAATTAGAACGAGATATATATTTCATAGAGACTTAGTAATACTTAACTTTTACATAGTTCTTGACTGCAGAATGCTGATACATAGTTGAGATAGAGGCCTGCCTACTGATGATTACTAGTGCCTATCCGATAGTCAAGTCTTCACTGGTGCCTATCTGATTCTGAAGTGTTCACTGGTTCCTATCTCAGTCCCAAGTGAACGATGTCGTTCAGTGGTGGCCACGGGCGGAGTTGCAGCAGAGGGCGCTCGTGGCTGTCGTAAGAACGCCGCGCCGTGCGTGCATGGCGGCGCGCGGCGAAAGTAGGTGGCGCGCACTTTGTACTTGTGCGACACCACAGTAGGATCCATAGTACCGAGATCATGCTCAAGCGTGTTGTCTACCAGTGCAGCTCTGTGGGGACGAGCGTTATTGTCCACCAGAAGGAACTCATCTCCGACGGCACCAGCATACGGCACAACAAAATGTCCAAGAATCTCGTCCCCAGACCTCCGAGCATTCAAAGGGCAGTTCTCAACGACACACAGGCCCCTACGTCGGTCAATACTGACTGTTCCCGACAACATAATACGTCGATAATAAAATTTTCACTCAGGAGCGGAATGTGCGCTGATATGAAACATCCTGCCAGATTAAAATTGTGTGCCGGGGAACCGGGACTCGAACCTGGGACCCTTGTCTTTCGCGGGTTAGCGCTCTACCGACTGTGCTATCCCGACACGAATCACGATACCGCCTCACAACTTTACTTCCGCCAGTCCCTCGCCTCTTACTTTCCAAACTTCACAGAAGCTCTCCTGCGAAACATGCAAGACTAGCACTCGTGGATGAATAGATATGGTGGAGACATGGCTTAGCGACAGCCTAATGGATGTTCGAATTCCGGCTCCGGTACACAATTTTAATCTGCCAGGAAGTTTCATATCAGCGCACACTCCGCTGCAGAGTGAAAGTTTCATTCTGGAAACATCCCTTAGGCTGTGGCTAAGCCATGTCTCCACCATATTCTTTCTTCCAGGAGTGCTAGTCTTGCAAGGTTCGCAAGAGAGCTTCTGTGAAGAATGTAAAGTACGAGGCGAGGTACTGGCGGAAATAAATTTGTGGAGGCGGCATCGTGAGTTGTGTCGGGATAGCTCAGTCGGGATAGCTCAGTCGGTAGAGCACTTGCCCGCGAAAGGCAAAGGTCCCAGGTTCGAGTCCCGATTCCGGCACGCAATTTTAATCTGCCAGGAAGTTTCATAATACGTCGATGTTTCCTGCGCATAATCAGGATTGTTCTACCTTCTCTCCTGAGGAAGGAACGACGATTGTCCGACTGAACAAACAGTCTTGACTCATCTGTGGACAGTACCCGGTGCCATTCCTTACAACTCCAATGCTGATGTTTCTCCGCCCAGCTTCTGCAGGCTAAAGGTTGTCGTGGTGGTTTTAATGGGACACATACCCACCACAGGTCTCTATGGAGAGGAACATTTCCGAAGGCGATTTCGGACCGTTTGTGTTGATATTTCGCGTCCCGTTCCTGCCTGGATGATGCGTTGCAGCTGAGTTGCCTTCATCCCCCTGTCTCGACGGGTTGTTAACTGGAGGTAACGGTCATCTCTTACTATTACTATGACTATTACCATAGCTACGTCATTCGCCAGTCAAGACCGGACAGACTGCGTCAGTGTTATGAGGTTAAGTTTATACAAACATACAATAATAAATCAAATGCATGATTACTACCGAGAAAAGAAAATGATTAAAAGTAATAATTTTTAGCAAGAAGATGTTCCCTTGATTCACTTCAAGAGCATTGATCGTCCAGTTTGCTGTTTCACTGTCGAAGAATTCACTCACACTGTATAGTGGTTTCTGGCGTAGATATTGTGACATCTTCCTTTTAAATTTCTCCAACTCCAAGGACCGTAGCTCATTGTTTAGGTGGTTGAACATTTTAATAGCCGCTGCTGGAAAACTGTCTCGAGTTTTGCTGAGTCGACAGCTTGGAATGTCTATCTTACATTTATTTCGTGTATCGTAATTGTGGAAATCACTCCTGTTTGAGAATGTTTCCTGATTTTCCTTTACGTACATCAGGCATGAGAAAACGTACTGACTGAAGATAGCCATCACTCCTAGCTGTTTGAAGATTGGCTTGCAGTGTTCGTGTCTTCTGCTGGACGATATTATTCTTATTGCTTTCTTTTGGAGTGAAAGTATTTTCTTGCAACCTGCAGAGTGACCCCATAGTAAGAGGCCATAGTTGAAATGGCTTTGGAACAGTATGGAACCATTAACGTATACTGCTTGGTGATCACATGTCTCAGTTCCCTCAGGAGGTATATGACTCTAGACAGTTTGTCACATACATGCGAGGTGTGTTCTTACCAAGTCAGTCGTCATCAATGATAAACCCCAGTAGTTTCACAGCCCTTACTCCATTTGCGTCTTTTTTGCCTTTGAGGCTACACATCAATTTTTGTGCTTTTTGTGCATTGATTTTCATTTTGTTTATAGTAAACCATTGGTTTGTGGTTTCAAACTTCATCTGCTTCTTCTAAATTCTCGGTTGCATTGGCATTTTTTGACAGTAGGGTTGTGTCATCAGCAAATTGCAATTACTGTCCACGTGAGCTTATATCATTTACAAATGCAAGGAACATGAGGGGGCCATTACCGAGCCCTGTGGCACGCCATACTTCAACTGCTGTTCTTGTGATAGAGCTCCTTGAACTGAGACAATCTGCCTTCTGTTTTCCAACTAAGATTTTAGGGTTGACAGAACAGTGCCTCCAATTCCATATCTGCTGAGTTTGTTTAAAAGTACTGTATGAGGAATACAATCGAAGGCCTTACTGAGGTCACACAGTGTCAGTACCACACATTACTTTCGTCGAAGCTATGCTTGATGCTGTTAATCAGATCTATTGCTCATGTTATCCGTGGAAGACCTCGGCCTTGCCTTCTTTCAACGATTCCTGTTGTATGAAATTGCGTTCAGATGCTGGAAACAACGCTTTTGGACACTCCAGTAGCTGCAGCCACCTCCCTCTGTGCCTGGCCCCCTTCCAACCTTCCTATGACTCTCAGTGCCACAGATTTGGAAACGTCGCGTTGTTGTTGTATTACACTACTGCTCAGTACACTATCTCAACCCAACTGCTTGTGTAATTCGTTTGCTAAACACAAGTCGACACCATCCCACCTCTGCAGCAACTTTCTATTATTACCATTGCCTCGGTTGCCGCAATGTTATTGTATCCACTCCGTAGAACAGACAGAAACGCGGCGAATCATTTTAGTTCATTCAGCTGATCCCCTAATTGCTTTGACCAGTGTACTTTCATTAATCTGCTCTGTATTTGATTCAGAAAATGACGAAGGAGATACTGAAATTGGTTAGAAATCGACAATTCATATACACGGATTGTATATGACCTCCGAATGGGTAAAGTTGAAAATGTGTACCCAGCCGGAACTCGAACCCAGGTTTCTAGGCAGTTGCGCTGACCTCTACACCAATGGGGACACAGCGATTACCACACTGTGCAGAAATACTCAAGTACTCCTCCCATGAGATACAAATTCTCAACTGCCTACTAGAGGTCAAACACGTAGTTATTGTAAACTAATTCCCTTAAGAGTAAGGGCCTCCCCACTGAAGAAAGGATCATTGCCCGTCATCGGCATTTATACATGTTGTATATATGCGGCGTCTGTTCTTTCGCACATGTCCGGAATAATAGGCACCATACACACACACACACACACATACATACATATAAGGGTAAAGCAGCCAACAATCCGAATATTGGTTGAACACCACAGTGCTTTACTAGGCATGGTCCGGTTTGGAGGTGGTATGCCGTTGCCTTCCTCCTTCGAACTGACTTACCCAGCCATTTACAGAGGGACCTATAGATGAAAGTGAGTTCTTAACCACGGTGCTACTCGATATATATATATATATATATATATATATATATATATATATATATATATATATATATATATATATTGGTCGGACCAGATATCTCTCGAAGTGAAGAAACTACAAAGAACAAAACTTTTCTAGCTTGAAGGGGGAAAACAGATTCTTGGCCCGCTAGATGGCGCTGCCATAGGTCAAACGGATATCAACTGCATTTTCTTTTAAATACGTACTCCCATTTTTATTACATGTTCGTTTAGAATTTATAGGTTATTCTGTTTACCCATTTCAAATACATTTTTACTGCTCTAACTACTCTTTTTAGACACAATTATCATACCGATCACTTTACCTTGGAATTGTATGCATATCAGCTGAATGCAGACAAGGAAATTTACAACAGTTATGTGTCATAAACAGATATTTAACCCTTTATCTAACTTTTAGCGCTCTCATGGACGGCACCATTTTCTGATCGCCTTCTTTTTTAGAAGAATTCAAGTTCCAATATGTATCTCTCTACCTATCTGTCAGTTCGAGTGTGGGGTTCATGAGGCTAAGAGCTAGTATTTCAACCATTGTTTATTGCCCCATTGTTGTCTAGAACAGTCTGTGATACCGTTGCGCAGCAGATAATTAACTTTTCTGAGGCGACTTATTTTCGATATACGTATTTAAATTTACTTTTATTTCTTTAACTTCAACGGCTTAGATGTCTCAGATGGAGGGTCGACTTGCCCAGAAACAATCCTTTTCATGGAGCTTAGGCCAGTATTGCCATGTATACTTCTTTAGAAGGGGATCTCCTTTTTTTGGGGGGCATCTACTTTTCTACTTTCGGCTGGTTACAAAAATGCAAAATCTCCTTCTTTTTTAATATCCATGAAAATATACTAGATTTTTATATTTATTTATTTCGGGGGGAGGGGGGGGTGTTATTCGCAGTCAGTCATCTTCATTATTGTGCTGAAGTACTTCTCAAATTCTCATCATTTGGTGTCTCATGAGAAACACACTGCATAGTACCTCTACGCATTGAGGAATGAAAGGTGATTCCCATAAGAGTCACAGGCAAGTCTCTCTTGCTATGCGGACATTGTGACGTAGAGGTTTTAAGGTGTGGGTGTTTTCATAAGTGCTCGTGTAAAACACTGATGTCAGGCCAGAACTACCTCGTATTATGACAATGCCTACATCCGCAAACAATTGCATCGCAGCCGTTGCTTTCTGTATTACGCTTTGTTTGTTTGGTGCGCTGCTCATTGTTTCGTTCTCTGTTTCTGAAATGAGTGGATAGAATAATATTTGTTACTTACGTTTTTTTTACGTTCGCGACAGACTTCCACGATTGGTGAATTGCGTCATTAAGTTTCACAAGACAAGATGAATTACCACAACAGCCATGATTTTGCGTACGGTATTTTACTTAGCAACCTGTTTCGGTCCTCATTAGCACCACCAGTAGGCTCCTTAAATAATAGAGCTGGCCTATCCAATCGTTCTTTATACGTGGAGGGCCAGAATATAATATGAAGTACCAAATGGATGCACCACCTCGATTGTTTTAGGGCCTGCTGATGGTGGTAATGAGGCACCGAAACATAGTGTTAAATAAAGGACGCAAAATTACAACTGTTGGTAAATCATTTCCTGTAATTCATCAACCATCCTTTTTGGCCCACTTTAGGTTACGGTAGTAACACTAAAAGTGGGCCTTTGCGATCGTCTTTTGACAGCTCGAAATTTAAATGAAAATAACAGCTTAACCATGCATCTGATACGAAAACTGAATAATCAAATTCTTAGAGGAGAAAATTCTCTACAACTTTGCACTCTTATATTTTTTTCATATCTCGCATCATTTCAGGGATATTTGCAAAAATAACGGCGATTTTGAGATCTATGTCTGTCTGTACGTCTGTCCGTAACGTTTCCCTGTTTTTAAGACGAACCGTTCAACCGATCAGCACCAAATTTTACAGACATAATTGTTGGCTACCAGAGACCAGAACCTCGCTTTTTGAAATATTTCGGACAAGAAATACGTTAGTAATACCAAAAAAAGCCGTTTGTAATGTAATTTAATTGCAAATAAACCGTTCATCTGACGCGAAAATTGAATAACGAATTTGTAGAGGAGAAAATTCTCTACAACTTCGTTCCCTTATGTTTTTTTCATATCTCGTATATTTGCAAAAATAACGGAGTTTTGACACTCTCCATTAAATTAACGAAAACCAGCCGTTCGCAGATGTCACGTGACATTCCTCGCCAAGAACTGTCTCTTGTCATACGCCATCTTGCATTGCGTATTTGATGATTTTCTTATTGTAACCTTGCACGTTGTCATTTTAAAGCAATGGCGCACTGAAGAATTAACAAAAAGACGTCGTTCTTCGTACGATAAGTGATAATCTAGCGTCTACAAATGCCATATTAGCATCAGTGAACAACAGCCATCAACAGGATGAGATTAATGAACGCAATACTTAACTGTTAGCTGTAGCGTAGTGGGCAGTGGTTCGGAACCCGCTAGTACCTAATTTTTTTTCCTACAAGGGTTTCAGACACTGTTATTAATTAATTTTTAATTATTTAGATTATTATTTTGGTCCAAAATGTTTGCGAAAACTTATAAAACTACAAATCTAAAGTGGGCCGTAAAATATGCCAGTGCGATTTTTTTCCACTATTCCACGTTGACATGGTGTAAATACAGAAATAAATATTTCTTCAACGAGATAGATAAGCTATAAATAAGTATTATCAGGTAAATATGAGGGATATTAAAATGTGTCAGGGAAAATTAAAAAATACTGATTTTTTAATGTCTTCACCATTGCCATTGGAAATTCCACTTTTTCTCCTTCTTTTTACGATTCGCATCAACTTCTTTCCGTGGAACGAGGTTGGCTACATTGGCTCAGGCATGGTGTATAGCATTTATGTTTGGAGAATATGCTGGCAGTTGTAATCTTATTAGGAACGAACGCATTCAGAAGAAGTGCTAGTGGGCGTAAGAACTGCCGGCTATTAGGACTAAATCATCAAGGAAAATATGACGATAAGGTTGCACCATGCGTCTTGAGGATGTCGTCACTGTACCGTACAGCCGCTTGATTGACATCCACGTCCATCATGGTGTACGGTGGCCCCGCATGTTGCCACCGCAAAACACCGGGGAACAACCACCTTGCTGCACTTGATGGACGGTGTGTTCGGTTCGAGGATTGTACGGTTCAACGAGAAGGTGACTCTCAACTGTGGGCAACACTGGATGACAATTCTGACGAGTCCAAGGTGCCAAAGCTTCACCTCGTCGGGAGTGGAACTGCATTGCATGCCGCCTGTTACGTACAGTTCGAGGTTGATTCACGACGCTCTGTGGCTACACGACGTTCATTACGCACCACACTAGGATTCCTCCGCGCTGGAAGCCGTAAGCAGCGGTCATCCGCTGCCAGTGTGAGGCGAGTCACCGACACTTCCTGCACCTCTGTACGTTCTCCGGCTTGCTGTGGAATGCGCGGCTGCTCCCCGTTGGAGGATCTATTCCTCCCACGGGCATGGGTGACTATCCTTAGCATAAGATAGTTTAATTAGTTCTACAGGGTGCTACAAAAAGGTACGGCCAAACTTTCAGGAAACATTCCTCACACACAATGAAAGAAAATATATTATGTGGACATGTGTCCGGAAGCTCTTAATTTCCACGTTAGAGCTCATTTTGGTATTTACGGATGAGGCTTCATTCCATCGTGATCAAATTGTAAATTTTCACAATCAACATGCTTGGTATACAAAGGATAAAGGTTTTTACTGCACATTTCGTGAATGATGGTGAGCGACAGCAGATAAAAGATGATTCTTACCAGGGCGAAGGAAGCCGAAACCAGTTAAGTTGCACATTATATCTGCTACAATTACTTTGTGTATTGAGTTCCTGCTATTACAATAGGCGATCAAAATACGTATCCTATTTCTTGATTACATAAAAATTATATATACAAAAAGAGATCCATCATTTTTTTCATTCTCCCGGTAAACGACAGACTTAGCACTTATTTCCGTTTCGAAATGGGGAAGTAATGGTACACTATAACCCACGAAGACTCGTATTCAGGAATCGCTCATGTACCACAAAGTAAAGCGAGTATTGACGTTAGTTTCCAAGAGACGGTGCAGATAAAGTGCTAACCTGGAGCGCCAGTAAGGGGTGATCCTCGTGAGAAATCATTTACGAATATGAATGAAAAGCCTCGATTTTTATGACATGAAACAACTGGAAAAATGTGAAAGAACTGGATAATATCGATAAAATGGCAAAAAATTATACACTATATACAGGGTGTTACGAAAAAGTACGACCAAACTTCCAGGAAACGTTCCTCACACACAAAGAAAGGAAATATGTTACGTGGACGTGTGTCCGGAAACGCTAAATTTCCATGTTAGAGCTCATTTTAGTATTTACGGATGAGACTTCATTCCAACGTGATCAAATTGTAAATTTTCACAACCATCATGTATGGGCTGATGAGAATCCGCACGCAATTGTGCAATCATGTCATCAACAAAGATTTTCTGTGAACGTTTGGCCAGGAATTGTTGGTGATGTCTTCATTGGGCCTCATGTTCTTCCACCTACGCTCACTGGAGCATGCATTTTTCCAGTCTGATATTAGAAACGAAAATTAAAATTCGGAAAGCGTTTCGACTTCATGTAGTCGTGAAAAAGCTTATAATTTATGAAACAGTAAAACAAAGAAATATGCATAATGTACAAAATTATAAATGCAGTATCCAAAGAAAGAAAAATAGTAATAAAATACAGCTGAAAGTTGAGTAGCCTAATATCAAACCTGTACATCTGACCTAATGGTCGAAATTTAGTTACTAGTCAATCCGAAAGGAAGTTTTTCCGCTCTTTTCATTGGTTAAATTCGTTTTTTCCAAAAATTGACGTAAAAGTGATAAATCACAGGTTAAAGTTGACTGTTCACATCAAAAGCGGACACCTACATAAGAGCTTGATATCAAATTCGGACACTTGTTGAATGAAGCAGTGTGCACCAATGGGAACACAGTATATGATCAAATGACCTCGAAAATCAAACATGGCGACAGTATGTGCCAGGTACTAAGACGTATTATCACGTACTTAAGTTTTTTAGTAATTTTTAAAGTATTATTAATAATAACCATCTTAAAGCGAGTAAAATGGAACATAATATATCATCAGCGTCCGACGGAAAAGCTAGGAAGCGGTTGAAACAACCTGGAAAATGGAAAATAAACATTGAAAAGAAACAAAGGCAAGACCAGCATGTGAACTACATTGTTCTATTATGAGGTGTGCTGTACTATATTATCACTTGTTAGAAATAAGTTCGATGTTAGAAATGACGTAAGGATGTTTACGGAAAAATCTGGTGACAGTTTCAACAGACCTTATGCCGATAATTTTAGAGATTCAGTGCGGTAACATTTCATTTTGTATTGGTTATAAAATTTAAAAAAACTATTATGATTATTGTAGTTTTCATTTTTCCAATATATCATAGAGGTCAGAATTTAATGTTTTCCTCCGGCCGCGGTGGCCGAGGGGACTTCGGCGCGCCAGTCACGGTCTACACGGCCACTACGGTAGGGGGTTCGAATCCCCCCTCGGGCATGGATATTTGTGCCGTCCTTTGTGTTAGCTAGTTCATAAGTAGTTTGTACGTTTAGAGACTGATGACCCCGTAGTTAAGTCCCATAAGCTATACAAACAATTGAACATTTTTTAATATTTTCCACTTCACGTCCATATTCCTATAATTTCCCAGATTATACACCTTAAAACATTCGCGTTAGCAGTAAGATAAGTATCAAAAGTATCAAAAACGGACATCTGAAAGCATGTTCACATCAAAAGCGGACACCTACACGTTTTGTTTCAAAGACGGACATCTGTATTTTCAAACACAATTTGAAGGTGTTTGACTAATCAAATTGATATTTGCCACTTCCAGGCATAAATCCTCGAGTATTAAAGTTGATAATGCTCAAATTAGCTTATAAATATATTAGCTCTACGTTTCGCAATAAAAAATTGCGTTTATCTCAGTTTCTGGCAAACGACAGATGTCCGTCTTTGATAATAGCCTACACAGTTACACTTTGATTTATAAGGTAACGCTACCTGAAATGTACTGCCAGTGGAGTTGGTAATACATAGACGTAATAAATTACAAACTCATGTGTCATGGGGGCGGGACTTTCCTGCACTTAATTCTTTTTAACGTCATATCTCCTGAACTATTTGTATATTATGATTAATTTCAAAAGCATATTCAAAAGGATATCTGCATATTGTCTGCAAAATATGTCTCGAATGTAGTAGTAAAGACGTAATACAACGAAACCTTATGTGTGCTGTGGTGATTTTGCTTGGACGTAATTGTGTCGCCATATCTCATGAACTACATGTATTTATTTATTTCTTGTCTTAGTGCATCTCGTTCTTCCTTTCCTGTCCATCGTCTTCTACCCTACTAGCTATCAATTTAAGTTTCCTTTCCATGTAACTCGATACTTACAACATCATAATAGGCCCTTGACTGTGTGTTCTACGCCAAAATAATGTTCCAGATTTGTAGAATCTAATAGTAGGACAGTGTCTGCCATGAATAAATAGTGGATGAATGAAGTCTCGTAATCGTGCGTCGCGTGTTGGGAGGGTTTTTGTGACTCATTATTGTCGACGTCATGTCTTCTGAACTATGTTTCGTAGGTAGTTTGTAACCCCACAGCGATTGTTCTCTTATAATAAGCAATATGTGTACCAAGTTTAGTTGAAATCGATCCAATATTTTAGGAGGAGAGGTGCAAAAATACAGACTGATATAGCAGTTATTAGGTAATGTCATTGTTTATGGTGTCATTTCTCATGAAGTATGTGTGGTACTCCATGTACATTCGAAGGTACATTCTGTGGTATATGTGCCTGATGTCTCCAAAGTATGTCATGAATGGTGTTAGCAGTTGGTGAACTGTATGTCGAACTGTGATATAGTATCAAAGGAACATTCAGTGGTATGTATGTGTACTGTCGGTGAATTGTCTCCAGAATACAATTTACAGTGTAGAAGTAATAACTTGTAGCGTCATACCAAATTCCGTAGATGTACGTCGTGAACATCGGAAAAGTAGTAAGCGATAAACGTTTTTTCCTTTCATCATTTTGTTGCGATTGTCAGGAAAAATCTTTTCGTAAACATTTCAAGCCGCGGTGGAATAGCCGAGCTGTCTAAAGCGTCTCGCTGCGGAGCGCGCG
The DNA here is from genome assembly GCA_026315105.1 of Locusta migratoria. Classification (NCBI taxonomy): domain Eukaryota; kingdom Metazoa; phylum Arthropoda; class Insecta; order Orthoptera; family Acrididae; genus Locusta; species Locusta migratoria. The sequence continues at coordinate 662,901,443 of CM048746.1, forward strand.
GTTGCTCGCCGTGGAGGTTCGAGTCCTCCCTGGTGCATGGGTGTGTGTGTTTGTCCGTAGGTTAGTTTACCTAGGTTTAAGTAGTTTGTAAGCTACGGACTGATGACCACGCAGTTTGGTCCGATAGGGTTTACAAACATTTGAAATTACTTTCAAAGTTTATTGCAACTCGCAAAGCGATCTCATTGTCAAATTGTTGACGAATAAAACCACGCTCCGCAAGATGGGGCAGTTTCCATTGTTTATGACGGGATATCGTATGATCTATGTATCGTAGGTGGGTTTTGCAACCATAGGAAATGATTCCTGACCTTAAAGAATACACTACTGGCCATTAAAATTGCCATCACGCCGGGTGATTCGCCAGTATGGGGATGACGAACACACGCTTCCAATGTGCGTTCACCGCGATGTCGCCAAACACGGATGAGACCATCATGATGCTGTAAACAGAACTTGGATTCATCCGAAAAAATGACGTTTTGCCATTCGTACACGCAGGTTCGTCTTGCGTACACCATCGCAGGCGCTCCTGTCTGTGATGCAGCGTCAAGGGTAACCGCTGCCATGGTCTCTGAGCTGATAGTCCATGCTGCTGCAAAAGTCGTCGAACTGTTCGTGCAGATGGTTGTTGTCTTGCAAACGTCCCCATCTGTTGACTCAAGGATCGAGACGTGGCTACACGACCCGTTACAGCCATGCGGATAAGATGCCTGTCATCTCGACTGCTAGTGATACGAGGCCGTTGGGATCCAGCCGTATTGCCATTCTGAACTCACCGATTGCATACTGTGCTAACGGTCATTGGATAGCAACCAACGCGAGCAGCAATGTCGCCATACGATAAACCGCAATCGCGATAGGCTACAATCCGACCTTTACCAAAGTTGGAAACGTGATGGTACGCATTTCTCCTCCTTACACGAGGCATCACAACAACGTTTCATCAGGCAACGCCGGTCAACTGCTGTTTGTGTATGAGAAATCGGTTGGAAACTTGCCTTACGTCAGCACGTTGTAGGTGTCGCCACCGGCGTCAACCTTGTGTGAATGCTCTGAGAAGCTAATCATTTACATATCAACAACATCTTCTTCCTGCCGGTTAAATTTCGCGTCTGTAGCACGTCATCTTCGTGGTGTAGAAATTTTAATGGCCAGGAGTGTATTTGTATTAAATTTGGTTGAAATCGGTCTATTAGTTTAGGAGGAGATGGGTGAAACATACATACACACATAGCCACATACACACACATACATCCTATTTTATAAGATGTATAGACAACGTTTACATACGCACAGTAATGCTACAGTCACGCGTTTTTTATAAATATACATTGCATCATTGGCTAGAAATGGTATAAAACGTAGACAATACGAAGAGGTGAACCCAATACGGCGTTTGAACAGTAGCGAGCATTGATCGTCGTCTGACGAGCTGAAGCATGGGTTGGGGGAGGGGGGGGGGCGTGTACATGGATGTGTCTGGAACAGGGGTGGGCAAATAGCGGCCAGCGGGCCACATATGACCCGCGGGGGGGGGGGGGGATGCGGAACTCCCTGACAAGTGTTCCAGACCAGGGGTGGGCAATTGTTTTGGCTGGGGGGGGGGGCGCATTATAGACACAGAGGTTAGCGGACTGCCGCACCTTATCAACCTTTCACTTCTAATGCCGTATATACACTGGAGCCAAATATATATACTTGCATTTTCATAATAAATTTGGGAATACTGCATATATGTATGCAAAAGGTAAAGCAGTCATCAATGCGAAGATTGGTTTGAACACCACAGTGCTTTATTAGGCATGGTCATGTTTGGAGGTGGTATGCCGTTGCCTTCCTCCGACCTTCGAACTGACTTACCCAGCCAGTTACAGGGGGACCTGCAGTTTAACGTGGGTTCCGAACCACGGTGCACTCGGTATTTTTCACATGAGCGATACTGCCAGAGGTGAAAGAAGTGGAAAGTGACAGATAAAAATCCTAGGACCTGGCGGGGATTTGGATTTGTAGTCTGGCACTCTACCACTGTGCAACCGAGGCAAGGTTTCGGAACTGGTGCTTTCCGGAAGCACCAGTTCCTAAGCGCAGTGAGAGACCACTTCTATCCCTCTGCCTCAATAATTGCACACGCTTTATCATGATATAGTTTCACCAATCTCATTTTTCTGGGAAATGTCACTTGTACCTCATCTGTCGGTAGTACGCAGTACCACGTAGTGCAACGCTCCGGATTTTTTTAGTAGCACGAAGAAGGAAAATTTTTTTTCTTATGATTTTTGTAAATGTCTTGGCAGGCCACACAAATTGCCGTCTGCTGTGTATGAGACAGATAGAGAGGGGGGGGGGATAGAGGGGTTTAGGTTGCCGGCCAGACGGCGGCGGCGTTTGTCTAATCCTCTCCTCCGCGGTGCCGTGGGCCCCTTCATTTAGGCCGGGCAATTACGCTCGCCATTGTTCTTCTGTCTGGCCGGTGGGCAATTGTGCGGCCGCTCAGCCCGAGGCCGACACTCACACACACACACACACACACACACACACACGCCTGTCCGCCAGGGACACCCGCCACAGCCAAGGACGGCCGTTTTAAGAAATTCCAACAGCAGGTCATGGCACTGTCTTCTTCCCACGTGTTCAGTGTGACTCACTACCGAGGAGGTTAGAATAGAGGGAGTGAAGCCACTGTCACCATATTGTAGAGCCAATAAAATTTGTGTTGTCCAGCAGGTATTTATTGAATTCTGAGGTTGAAACTTGTATATTATCTAAAAAGAAAATAATGTTATCTGCATTACCTATGGATGTGGAAGTAGAACAAGAAAATCATTTGCTATCTTACAAAGAACAATATTATTGCTAAATTAATACTTGCTGTTTGATTTAGTCTTCTTCCTTCAATAAACTCTGACCATAACTTATTGGTCATGAATTGTAGGCTGAAACTTATTAACCAGCAGAAAGGTAGGAAAATAAGGAGATGGGACCTGGATAAACTGAAGGAACCTGAAGTCCTTAAGAATTTCAGAGGGAGCTTTAGGCAACAATTGACAAAAACGGTGGAAAATAAAACAGTAGAGGAGGAATGAGTAGCGTTGAGAGATGAAATAGTGAAGGCAGCCGAGTACAAAATAGGTAGGAAAGCAAGACCTACAAAAAATCCTCGGATATCACAGGACATACTAAATTTAATCTATGAAAGGAGAAAATATAAAAATACAGTAAATGAAACAGGCAAAATGGAGTACAGACGACTAAGAAATGAGACTGACACAAAGTGCAAAATGGCTAAGCAGGAATGGCTAGAAGGCAAATGAAAGAATGTAGAAGAATGTATAAATAGGAGAAAAACAGATACAGCCTACATTAAAATAAAAGAGCTATTTGGAAATAAGAAAAACAACTCTATGAATATCACAACAACCACCTCAATGACTTCTAATTTTTATTTTCACGAGATATAGGTTGCCTTGAAATTTCAAAGACCTGGTGGCACAGTATTTTAGTATGAATATTTGTTGACATGGAACCTGTTGAAGGAATTTTCGTGTGGATTCAGTATAACATTCGTCCATTTAGTACTCAACTTACGAAAATGATACAGCTTATTATTTTTTTTTTTTTTTTTTTTTTTTTTTTTTTATTTCATTCCCTGGGTGGGGCAAGCTGGCAGCACCCGTGGCGCTCTCCAGCCTACAGACAATACACATTAAACGAAGAATAGCAAAATACAAATACACGGCGACAAAATGGAAGATAAGCATCGTTTAAATGGAGTGACAGGTGTGCAGTATTCCATAAAATCACGAGGGAACGAAAACAGAACTACGACACTGAAGCACTGAGTCACATGGACAGTTAACAATTCAGGCGTTACATGCGGAATGGCCGTTCACAGCTGCATATTAAACCACTGATGACTTACACTCCAACGGAGACACAGATGATGCACATGTAGATGATGATGAATAGATAGGGGAGGGGTGTAGATGGGGAGGGAGATAAAGGGGGCGGAGAGGGGGGAGAAGGGAGGGAGCGGAGAAGGGGCGACAGGTGGGGAAAGGGTAAGGAGGGGCCACAGGGCTGGGGGAAAGGGTGGAGCTGGATGTCCCCAGGGAGCTCTAAGGAGCAGGCGGTGAGATTCCAGAGAATTGGCAGGACGAGGGGGGGGGGCAAGGAAGGAAGGGGACGGGGACAGAGGGGGGCGGGAGGAGGAGAAGGGGGAGGATTAGAGCTGGTAGGAGGGATAGATATATATGCGCAGGGCATCGTCAGAGAGGTGGAGGGTGCGGAAATTGCCACAGGAAAGGGTAAGGAGGATGAACAAGTGGAGAGAAGGGGGGATACAATGACAATGGTGTGGCAACAGACCAGGTTGGTGAGGAGAGTATGGACAATAAGGTGAGGGGGAGCCATTTTACAGCGGAGGAAATGGAGACACAGGTGCTCAATGAAGCGAACAAGGAGGGGGGGGGGTCATAGAGGAGCCACATGTGGGAAGGGATACAGAAGCCGAGGTAGAGGGAGTGGTGTTCCAGGATCTCTAGGGTCTTGTAGAATGATGGTGCAGCAGAGATCCAGTCAGGTTGTCAGATGCAGAGGATGGGGCAGATGAGGAATTTGTAGGTGTAGAGGATGGTGAAGGGTTCAGTTCCCAGGTTTGGTTAATAAGCAGTTTGAGAAGGTGGAGGCAGGAACGGGCTTTTTCTTAGATGGTGCGTATGTGTGGGTTCCAGAAGAGGATGCGTTCTATGGTGAGGCCCAGGTACTTTAGGGTGTTAGTGGGGCGAATGGGACGGTTATGGAGGATGACGTAGAAATCATAGGGGGCACTAAACCTACATACTACTTATGAACTAGCTTATACTAAAGACGGTACAAACATCAATGCCCAAGAGGGGATTCGAATCCCCGACTGCAGCGGTCGTGCAGACCATGACTGGCAAGCCGCAGACCGCTCGGCAACTGCGGACGGCTTCTGTTACTATTGTGAAAATCATGTTATGTATTTACTGTGAAGTTCTACAGCTGAGAATTTCAGTTCTTGTAAAGCATTTGGGTATCATCGCGATGTGTAAGTCATACTTACGGAATGAGATTTTGCATTAATAAATTACACTTCATTATCTTGAAGGTCTGTATTTATCCACAAAAGTATCAAATATGTACTAAGAAATGACAGCTATTTAAACGTATGGAAGTTAACAGGGCAAGACCCAGAAAGTGCTTCAATCTTAAAACATTTCCTTGGCACCGCAAGTTGGCGCACTGGCTTCAATCGACAGCTGAGGTTAGCATGGTAGTGCCATGTTCCCTTATTTTAACCCCCTTGCTTATTAAGAACATTGAGCTAGCCGGTAAGGACTCGTTTGATGCTCGTTGACGAAGGCTGAATCGCACACATTCAACCATTCCATTGCAACCCCCTGGCCAAAGAAAAAGACTGATATGACGTACAGTGAAACATCATTTATTACAAATCAAAAACAAGAAACCACAAAGCTCGATACAAACAACAGCTGCTAACGCCAGCCAGAGTACCAGTGTAGCTTTGCTGCCTAGTTCTGCTTCATACGTATTGGCACAAGTCCGATGTCTACGTGACTAACAAGGAAAGGCTCTGGCATGTAGGTCACCGAATTCGGTCTACCTTTGCATCGACGTTCTGTATTGACTATATAGACGCGTGTTACCGCTTTTTCCTAGACACGCAGTAGCTTCTGAAAAAAATCAAGGACAAAGTTGACGATGTATAATCGCGTTTTCAGTAGTCTTGCGCAGTTCGCGAACGAACTAGTTCGGAAGAGCGCTTCCACAGGTGAACTACGCGAATTAGTTCGCAGATCGCTCGCCTCTTAGTTCGTCCGCTCCTTTTCCGAAGACTGACGGGTAACAGTGAGAGGACGCGAGAGCGCGCAGAATCGCGTGATTCCCTTCTGCCAGTTACCGTCATTTCGAGCTGAGATGCTGCTCAGCTGTAGTTTCATAGTTCACTGCCGCAAGAAATGTATTTTAAAAATAAAGTACTACGAGTACTCTGTATGCAAAGTAGTTGAATACCATTGTATCACCCATTCGTGTATATAACTGGTTTATTTGCCTAAGTATTTGATGTCAAATTGCCCAAAATACGGGTAATAGCATACGCTTTAGCAACACTGATTCATTATATAAAAAAGCTGTCATAAAAAATAGCTCTTTTAATAGCGGTTGAAAAAGCCAAAAAGAGCGGATCAACTAGGAGCAGTGGACGATTATGCCAAACGTATCTCGCTTCTTAGTTCGTTGGATTCTTTCCCGAAGACCGACGGGCAATAGCGAGAGGGCGCGTAGCAGAATTAAAAATCACGTGTTTGCCTTCTGCTGATGAGTCATTTCGAAGTTAGCGTCTGCCTGCTAGATTACATAGTTCAGTGCTACAAAATTTCTGTTTTCATGATTGTGTTCTGCACTCTGCAATATCTGACTAATAAATTCCATAATTCCAAGATATAGAGATAAATTTAAACGCGAAAAATTATCCACAAACTGTTTCTTTTGATTTGCGTGATATCGTTAGCGGCTCAAGCAACAAGCGCATGAAGCAGCTAGGTGGGGGAACTTCTCCCTCCACCTGCATGCGCAGAACACGCCGCTCAGCCGTCACTGGAAGCGGACGAACTAAAAGAACGAACTAGTTCGCGGCAGAGCCGCAAACTAAAGTGAGCGCTCCCGATCTCGAACTATTATGCGCAAATATAGTTTTCAGTGGGACGCATCGAAAGATCGTTAAACGTTAATGACGTTCGAGCAATAAACATTTTTTGTGTTTTCATATTGTGGCCTTTGGGGTCGCGGCGCCTTTGAAACGGTGTTGCCGAAGCTTCGGGTTCGATCCTACCTGCAAGAAACATCTTTTACATATATGTACCTGAATCTGCCTTTTCTCCATTACTTTCTTACGTATCTGTGACTGATGAGGGATAGAGTGCGGATTATTCGCAAGGGCCATCTAGTATCCTCATATTTCTAATAACTCTTCTTGTCTTGTCAGGAGCATCGGGAAGTGTGATTAATATTCAGTTATGTGCATTATCTGTTTACAGGTGTTTCATTTGTGATACACAGTACAAAACCAATATATTTCGCTTGATACTCGATTTATGGGGTGGCCAAACCGACAGGAGGCGCTACGACAGGACTTTTGTCAATGATGATGATGCTCACCCGACCTGCACTGTTAAAGTGATAACACCGAAATATACCTTCCTTTGTGAACCCTGTGGCGTTTACTTGTTTCAACAGATCAAGAATTTTATCGCAATACATCAAAATCGTGCTAAATTACACAAGTGCCTTGCAATTCATGACAGAGCGAATGCTGTTAAAAATTCATGCCTTGGTCCATAATCAGTTGTATGCGCTTCTGTTTCAAGATATGCTTTTTTAATCTTGGTACGCATTGAAATTGATATCAGATAGACCTGTCATCAGCAATATAAATCATGTAGGTTTACCACGAACGATATCTAGGACAACATATAAATGTGGTAATGTCGTATGTGTGTTTTGTGCATGGAGTGAGAAACATTTCTGTTGTAGTAGTTTTTATGATGCATTTCTTCCTACTGGCTGTAAGAACGCTGCCGGATGGACAACCAGTAGTTGGAATTGCGTAATAATAAACTTTGGATGTTATTTTATTTTACTTTATTTACTTTGTTTTCACTGTGTGTGAATCCCTTTATGAGATATTTATTTGCCATAGATCGCTTATTGATTTTACATGATGACTAGTTTCAACGGTTTCGGCGGTACGACCTCTTCTTGCATGGGACTAAATACCAAATTTTTTATGTGCCGTGTCAGACGTCAGGATCCGAAAGTCGTCCGCTCGTCAATAAGAAAAAAAATCCAATTAATGTAATCTTCCTCTATTGTAAAATTTCAGTGACAGATCCTTCCGCAGATAAAAGAAGCATGTGATTTTAGGTGTGCACTTCTTTAAACTGTCACTTTGAAACAAATATTTTAAAGTTCCTTTAAAGATAGAACTGTCAAACAGAAGTTCGTAGTTGTTCTGGTTGTTATAGATACAGATATTGCAAGTCCTGTTCACTGGTGATCGATTGCTATACAAGATCGATTTATTAAAATACTAAAAATTGATAAAAGTCTTCTTGTTTTATCTGTCAAACAAGATAACTTTCCGTATATGTCTTCTTTCAAATTGTAAAATCGCTTGACAGTAAATAATTCTTCAGTTCCTATAAATGACTATATTTCTTGTAAAATTTCTATAAATATCAAAATAATTATCGTTGACACTTGGTTAACTTTGGAGACACAATGACATTTATTGCTCTCACAATACAGACCATGACTCAACGACAGTTACATAGAGACTGATTTTATGGTCTTTTTGATTTTCCACGAAAGTTTCTATAATAATGTTAATATCCGCGACGATAAGCGCAGAAACCAGCATCTTCTTGCCTCGTGGCCGTCGACTCGCGACTTGAAGATGTTTACTCCTGGAGCTCGGCGTTGAAGATGTTGCTCTCGTAGGTTTAATCGCCGTCACAGCACATGAAACACAAGAAACTTTTGTGTCCCGACTTCGTCGCCGCTTTTGTGTCCCAGCCTCGTCGTAGGTGTCGGTGGCCGAGTGGAATGAGACCGACACGCTGATGCAGGTACGGAGGGGAGCAGCCAGAAACTATAAACACTCGAGTAAATTAGAAAGAGATATATTGCACAGAATGTAACAATACTTAACTTTTACATAGTACTGCAGAATGTTGATACATAGTTGTTAGAGGCCTGCCTAGTGCCTGTACAATAGCAAAGTCTTCACTGGTGCCTATCTGATTACGAAGGTCCTAACTCGTTGCTATCTCAGTCCGAAGTGCGAAGTGCCCGATGTCCTTCAGTGGTGGCCACGAGCGGCGTTGTACCAGAGGGCGCTCGTGGCTGTCGTCGGAAGAACGCCGCGCCGTGCATGCATGGCGGCGCGCGGCGAAAGTAGGTGGCGCGCACTTTGTACTTGTGCGACACCACACCCCTCCCCCCCAAACCGCCGCGCCGTCGTGGCGTAGGGCTGAGGGCCACGGCGACGGCACTGGGAGGAGGGCCTGAGCGGGGGCGTTACTGGTGGGACGGGCGTCGTAGCTGAGGCCGGGATCGAGACGCCGTCCGCGCCCCGGCATCCGCCTTGCGATCCTCCAGGGAACCCGCCGAAACCTGGGGAAGGGCGCCCGCCCCCGCCCAGAGGGAGCAGGTCATCTTCTTCTGAGGTGCGTGGCCCAAGCTGGGGGGGCCCGCACGGTCCCGGAGTCCCTCTCGGTGACGCTGTCATCTGCGGCGGCGACAGCGGCGGCGACGACTGCGTCGGATGTACGTCGACGTCCATAGGGATCTCGTAGTCCGGGGACGAACGATGTGGTTGTGCTCCCTGGCGGTGAACTGGGTCTGGAATCAAGAAACCGGAGACAGGATCGCGCAGCCTGTGCAAGCGCAATTGGTTTGCGTGGCGCCGCAGCTCCGACCCTGTGGAAGAACGTACAACAAACATATTGCGGCCAAGCACGCGTTGAATGGTGCCCGGCAACCATGTCTTCTTGTTTCCAGCAAACACCCTGTACAGCACCGGCGTGGAAACCTGAAAACGCGTAGCGCCATACAAACCGACTCGGTGCGTGGGAGGCTGCAGCAGGTGAAGGAGAGTGCGGTGACGGCGGCCGTGTAGCAGCTCGGCAGGAGACGGGCCGTCACGTGGCATGCACCGATACGTAGACAGGAAAATTTGAAGAGCTTGCTGCCTGGAGTGCTGACCTTTCATCTTCTCCATGTGAGACTTGAATGTTCGAACGAAACGTTCTGCTTCACCATTGGACTGAGGGTGAAAAGGTGCGGTGGTGATATGCTGAATGCCATTCACACGACAAAACTGTTGAAATTCCGCACTAACAAACTGAGGTCCATTGTCACTGACGATAGTTTCAGGCAAGCCTTCGATGCAAAACACTGATGTTAAGGCACTGATTGTACTAGAAGCTGTCGTTGAGTTCATGGCAATCACAAAAGGAAACTTGCTGAAAGCGTCTACAACAATTAACCAGCGCGTATTCCAGAAAGGTCCGGCAAAGTCAATATGTAAACGTTGCCATGGTCCCTTGGGGCGTGGCCAGTCTGAGAAACGTTGCGGTGGAGCCGCCTGATGCTCCGCACAAACAGTACACTGTGACGTCATGTCCTCTATCTGAGCGTCCATACCAACCCAGGTACAATGACGTCTGGCCAGTTGCTTTGTCCTAACAATGCCCCAATGTCCTTGATGCAGGAGGCGTAACACTTCACGTTGCAGGGAACGAGGAACAATCACTCTTGCTTGGTCGTTGTCGGTATGCAACAACAGTACACCCTGACTTAAAGATAATGCATGACGTTGTGCAAAATAACGTCGAACCAGAGGCCGATCAATGTCTTTGGCTCTGGCAGGCCAACCAAAGCGAACAAAACGTGCTACCACACTTAGGTCTGCATCCGCAGCCGTTTCCTGTGCAACCCGACGAGAGTTCAAAGGAAAGTCTGCGACAGCGGAAGCATCTCTGGAGTCTATCTGACAACATGCCATTTCTGAAGAATCAAACGACACATCCTGGCCAACCGGAAGTCGGGAAAGTGTGTCCGCGTTAGCATGTTTAGTGGTAGGTCGGTACAAAATCTCATACTGATAATTTGACAATATCAAGGACCATCTCTGAAGCTTTTGTGCCGTTCGTGGCGGAATCGGCTTTGTGGGTGAGAACAACGACGTGAGAGGCTTGTGGTCCGTCAACAAATAGAATTTTCTGCCATAGAGATAATGATGAAACTTTGTGACGCCGTAAATGATTGCTAAGGCCTCCTTTTCTATCTGACTGTAATTCTGTTGCGTCGGCGTCAGTAGCTTGGATGCAAAGGCAATAGGACGATCGTGACATCCAATACGATGCGACAGAACAACACCCAGACCGTACGATGAGGCGTCAACTGCTAGCACTACAGGCTTCTGTGGGTCAAAGGGAATCAAACATGCATCACTGAGTAGTGCAGACTTTAATTTGTCAAAGGCAACCTGACAATCTTTGGACCATACAAAAGGAACATTCTTCCTACGTAAGTGATGCATTGGAGCTGCAATCTGAGAGGCATTGGGAATAAATCGGAAATAATAGTTCAGCTTCCCCATTACTGCTTGCAATTCGTGCACATTCTTAGGAGGAGGCAAGTCTTTAATTGCTCGAAGATGTGACTGTAAGGGATGAATTCCTTGGGCATTAATCACATGGCCTAGGTACTCTATTTCAGTTTGAAAAAACGAACACTTTGCTTTATTGCAACGTAGACCTGCTGCAGTCAAAACTTTGAAAAGGCACTCCAGGTTTGCTAAATGTTCTTCAACTGTACGTCCGGATACCACAATATCATCTAAATAGTTCGAACAACACGGTACAGAAACTGTCAGCTGTTCCAAAAAGCGCTGAAAAATAGCGGGAGCGGAAGAACTGCCAAAGGGTAGGCGTTGAAATTGAAAAAGACCCATGTGAGTATTAATGACGAAAAACTTTTGACTCGTCATCAAGTGGAATCTGTAAGTATGCCTCTGCTAAATCAATCTTAGAAAAGAAGCGAGACTGTCCTAATTTGTCCATTAATTCGTCAGGTCTGGGCAAGGGATAAGTGTCTACAATTGTTTGACTGTTCACTGTTGATTTGAAGTCCGCACAGAGACGAAGTTTTCCTGACGGCTTGGGTATAATTACTATAGGCGAGGCCCACTGACTCGCAGAAACAGGAGAAATCACCCCACTATCTTGCCAACGTTTAAGTTCTTCGGCAACTGTATCACGCATTGCGATAGGCACTGGTCTAGCTTTACGAAATTTTGGAACTGCAGATTCTTTTAAAGTCACATGTGCCACGAAGTCTTTTGCACAACCTAGTTCCGGCGAAAACAAGTCACTATATTTGTCACACAATGCATTGATTTTATCCTGAGGCACTATTGACGAAATTTGAAGCACATCTCTTTGAATTGATAAACCAAACAAGTCAAAAGCATCTAGTCCAAAAATGTTCTGCGTAGATTTGGCCTGAAGAACAACAAAAGCAACTGTTTTCGTAACACCTTGAAAAGAGGCAGGCAGGCTACACGTTCCTAGCACGGGAATATTTTCACCTGTATAAGCTGTTAACACTTGCTGTGACGGCGACAATTTTGGCGAACCCAGAAGTTCATAAGTATCTTTATTTATTAATGTGACAGCGGAACCAGTATCAAGCTGAAATTTCACAGTCTTATTTTCTATAGAGAGAGTAACAAACAGCTTGTGCTTCTGGCGCACGACCGGTGCGCGAATGTGGGCAACGTCTAATACATATTGTTTTCTGCGCTTGCGCGGGTTGCGTGCGGTAGGAAGCGGCGCATACTCGGCACACAGCGGATTAACCACCCTGTCACTAGATGACACTACCGCCGGATCGGCGTCCGCGCAATGCGAGGCTACTGCACTAAAATTACTTTCAGTATCTACAACACGTCTACTGGCACTATCTACACAGTACGGGGCACTATTACAATTAGAAGTTGCAGAAGGCACTATTTTCACTACAGGAATGCACTGTTCATAGTCATTTTGCTTGTCCCGAACCCTTTTCCGTTGCACTGTTTTACGCGCCCGTCGGCGCTTGCTACGTGGTGCACTATATAGTTTTGACATAGGCGCAGAACTACTGTCTTGCATGTGAGAATCAATAGAAGCACTGTCCAAGTTCACAGCATGTATAACATTTACTGCATGCACCGTTCTCGCACTTTGCGAAGCAATGTTCCGAAAGGCACCGTTCTTTGAGTTTTTAATTTGCATACACACAGACTGCACATGTCCCGATTTGCCACATTGGTAACAGGTTGCGTTGCGACTAGGGCAATGAGCACGCTTGTGGCGAGACACACACTGGGGGCAAGATTTACGTACATTTTTCTGAAATGAGCGTTGGCGCCCGTTATGCAAATTACTGTCTCTAACACGACGGGGCGACCTTTGCGTCGCACTTTTACACTGGTTACTGTTCACTGTCTGTTCAGCACGGCCGGTAGAAAAATAAGAATCACTAGTGCTATACTGAGAACTACGGCTAGGAAAGCGTCCGTTGCGGCGCACTGAATTTACACTATGGCTTTGCATTTCTACATCTGCTAAGTCAAAAGTATCATGCGCTTCTATAAGCTGCAGTACACTGTCTAAGGAGGGGTCAGACTGTTTCAGAATTGCTGCTCTAATTCTGGGGTCCTGAATATTCTGCGTAATCGCATCCCTCAACATCACGTCACTATACGAAAGTCCACAAGAGCAAGTAAATTTACATTGGCGGGTTAAGCCCTTCAATTCCGTAATCCACTCTTGGTGTGACTGCTGCGGTAATTTTTTAAGTCTGAAAAATCGGTATCGTGCAGCGGCTACAAGAACTTTTCTCTCATAATGAGCATGTAGTGCCTCTACTATTTGTTCAAAGTCTACATCACGCGGAGATGCTTGCGGGAATAGTTTCTGCAGTAACACGAAAGTTTTGGGGCCCACCACAGACAAGAAAAGATGCTTCACTTTCTGACCTGTAATTTGATGAGCCGCGACGAGTTCTTGAAACTGCGCGAAATAGTCACTCCATTCTTCCTCACGTTCGTTGTACTGGCGGAACGTCGGAAGCGGTGCGGCGGCAGGTGTGGGCTGCTGATGTGACGACTGTTGTTGTTGGTGAGCAGCCTGTGTCGTCAACTGCGACACGGCCTGGAGAAGCTGGGTAATTTGCGCCGTCTGTAACTGAATAATTTCCATTAAGTTTGGGTTCGGGGTAGTGGCCATGCTGACCGATTAGGCGCCGCGTATACAAGTAACTTAGTACAAAACACAAATGCAATATGAAAGAGGACGCTCTGCAACAAAAAAGTCCACAAAATACGTAACAGAATATGTTCCCCCAAAAATCTTATAATAAGGGTGGGTGGGCGGGAGCAATTTTTGCGTGCTCCGACTGCTGCTGTCTGGCTGCAGTAAGCGGGCTGGTCCAAGGTTCTATCACTCCTCGTCGCCACTTTTGTGTCCCGACTTCGTCGCCGCTTTTGTGTCCCAGCCTCGTCGTAGGTGTCGGTGGCCGAGTGGAATGAGACCGACACGCTGATGCAGGTACGGAGGGGAGCAGCCAGAAACTATAAACACTCGAGTAAATTAGAAAGAGATATATTGCACAGAATGTAACAATACTTAACTTTTACATAGTACTGCAGAATGTTGATACATAGTTGTTAGAGGCCTGCCTAGTGCCTGTACAATAGCAAAGTCTTCACTGGTGCCTATCTGATTACGAAGGTCCTAACTCGTTGCTATCTCAGTCCGAAGTGCGAAGTGCCCGATGTCCTTCAGTGGTGGCCACGAGCGGCGTTGTACCAGAGGGCGCTCGTGGCTGTCGTCGGAAGAACGCCGCGCCGTGCATGCATGGCGGCGCGCGGCGAAAGTAGGTGGCGCGCACTTTGTACTTGTGCGACACCACAGAAACATGCAAAACTCTTTTAAGAATCACAGCCGGCCGCGGTAGCCGAGGGGACTGAGGCGCTCCAGTCACGGTCCGCACGGCCATTACGGTCGGGGGTTCGAATCCCCCCTCGGGCATGGATATTTGTGCCGTCCTTAGTTGTAAGTAGTTCATAAGTAGTTTGTAAGTTTAGGGACTGATGACCCCGTAGTTAAGTCCCATAACCTTAACAAACATTTGAACACATTAAGAATCACATAACATAAAACATTTACATAAAAATCATTTAAAACATAAAATATAAACACAATCTTCTGCGAAACTGAGCTTACATAACATATTAGTGGAGACAATAATCTGTCCCACTACACTCTTTACAGAATCTAATCATCATGTAAAATCAATAAGCGACCTATGGCAGATAAATATCTCATGAAGGGATTCATAACCATAACATTAAAGATCGCATCCTATAAAACAATCTGTACAAGATGCCAGGTAATTATAACATTTCCCGATGGCCAAAAGGTACTATATATATGAGCATATTATCAAATACATCTAAAAATCGAACAAATACTTCCCAAGATGGAGGTTAGAATCTGGACCCCCAGTTAGAAAAGTCCAATCCTTGCGCATTTTTGTCGTTAGGTAGCTCGTTGATTTGCGGTAGTTTGTGCGTGTTCGCTCTGGGTTGCTCGTTCACTCTTTGGCTCACTTTCTCGTCTCACACGAGGCGTTAAGCCGTCTGACCGAGCGCGCTGAGCTACCGCGCCCGGTGCTTGGAAAGTCGCACATATTTACGAGGAGCCTAGCTACAGCGCGAGAACTAGAGCCCGACACGAACGTGATCTGTGGCCGAAACCGAAACATGCGTAATTAAGTTAAAATATCTGTATATTTACGACACGCCACAACTCACTAGTTTTTCCACATTTTTCAAGATCCCTTCCCTGTACTAAGGGGAGACGTATGCAAAATTACCATACTGGAGAAAAAAAAACTTTCTACCACTAGCCACTTTGGAGATCAATGAATGAAATTTGGTACACTTACTTAGGAGTGTATTCTTAATGCATAAAACAATTTTCAAATTTCTACGACTTATAGTTCTTATATTTTAGAATTTATATTTTCCCATAATATACACCTATTAAATGTACCGTTTCTAGAAAACCATAACACTCTAAGGTAGCAAATTCTGCACACATAATCAACATAGTGGTCTGAAAGTATCTGTGGAACAGATTTTTTATGTGTTTATTCATTTGGTTTTATTAGCTATTCAAATTTGATACACAAAATTTTATCTTTTTTTTTCAACATTTTTGGTTACAAATGACGTATCACAAACTTTTGTCAAAACTGGCACCACAAAGTTTTTCAGAATAAGGGTTTACAGCTGCATGTCAAATTTTATCTTTGTATCATTAATAGTTATAGAGCTATGGTACATAACATTTGTAAAAAGTAAACTTACAGGGAACTTAATTTAAAAATATAAGGCAGTTTTTACTGTGATATATGCATGTTCTTTGGTTCAGTGCTGACCATATCCATATTCAACAGTTTAGTCTTCCTCTTCAAGTTGTTTTCTTCTAGACTGTCTTCTTTGATAAACTTTTGTTTTTCAATTTTTTCAATTGCGGACTCATGTGCTGCAATTCTTCGATCGGCAATGCGCTTCAACATCGACAGTGTAAAAGCTCCTGGTTTCAAACCTATCCATTGCAAAGCCTTTATTATGCCTATATTTCCACTGATAAATACTAAGCATGCATATTTGAACTACCATTGGGATTTTGAGTTCTACCATGTACACATTTTTTCAACAGGTCTGGGTTAGCCAGATACCTAAAAGTTGGATTCACAGCAATCATAACTGCTTCAGAAAGATTGTGCTTATGGGTGTAAGTAGTGCCAACCTCTTCAGCTTGCAGGAATTTGCACCATGAAAAACCACACAAATTGTGAATAGGATTTTGTCGGTTGAGAGTTTGTGGAAGTAAATTGCCCAAACAGATCTTTGCATAGCTTCCACACTTTGACAGTTTTCTCTAATAGCTTTATCATAGTATGTATCTCTTTGTCAGTAAGCCTCTTAGGACCCCCCTAGATACTTACCATCTTCTAGTTTCTTGCCCTTGAGTTCTCTTTTTAATTTCAAAAGCCTGCCACCCATCCTCTTTTCAATATCTCGAATACATTCCAGTTACTCAATCTTACAATCAGGTCCATAATAAGCTGAAATATTTACAATTGTAGACAAGAAATGCATTATTGTCACTGAAAAAAGAGGGTGTGGCATGAAGCAAGATTGCGAAAAAATTTTTATATTTATATAGCATCTGAATTAGGTTCTATTACTTTTCTGTAATAATCTCGATACTATGTACTATCTATTGAGCCAATACAATTTTATTGCGATTTTCACTAATTTTTGCGTACATCTCCCCAAACGCGTAAGTAAGTGAAAATATCTGTATATTTAAGACACGCCACAAATCACTAGTTTTTCCACATCTTTCAAGATCACTTGCCTCTACTAGGCCTTCTTGAGTGTGTGTAAACCTAACCATGAGTCCGTAGAAGATGACATGGAAGGCAAACAGGATTAGATAAATCGGCGGTACTTTTATTAAAGTACTTCCAAATTTGATTCTTTTCTCCTCGTTGTGGCATTTTCTATCTAAAAGACAAAAACTGAAGCAATTTAGACAACGAGTAAACTGAACTCGAAACAGTGGGGTCTCGACAATTCGATTGTCGGAATTACGAGTTTTTCTATAAATACAAGTGTCATAAAACAAAAAAAAAAAAAAAAAAAAAAAAAAAAAAAAAAAAAAAAAAAAAAAAAAAACAAACAAAAAAATAAATAAATAAATAAAAATAAACAAGCATTTTACAACCTTTAGGTTGTAAATGTAAATAACTATTTAAAAACTTTGTTTTAAAAAGGTAATTTTTTTTACACGCGAACTATTTTAAATGTCGATTTTCATCTTTTTCACATGTAAAATACTACAGCTCGATGTGATCTCGGTCACGTTCAGATCGAATTCACGAGACTACTGTATAGCTACCACAAATTCCACAGTCCTGCATACCTTAATGAAAGAAGATAGTCTTTAGGTGCACAACAAACATGCTAAATAGGTACTACGAAATGTCAGATTCTCGACATGACTACCACAATACGAAATACGCAGAAATTAATCATAAGTAGCCATTATGATTTTGTTCTTGAGAGCGCTAGCTTCATGTTGCCATCCTCACCTCAATTTTTTTGCCATCGAGAAACAACTTTATATAACCCCTCCTTGGCACTCGTGAATAAATAGCAGCTTCAACCAGTGAGAAAGAATAAAATCACAGTTCCGACTAACCGTATGATTGTTATTCGCAGAAATTTACGCAAATTGAACAGTAAAAGGTGTGTACCACATGATTAATGTTGCCTAAACCCATATTAGTTATTTAAAAAAAAGCTGCTCGCTTTCAAGGAAACTGATTAATAAAACTATACAGAATATCAAATCGATAACCCGTCTCATTCCATGCGATACTGTTTAAGTTAAATTGTTACTAACGTAGTATATCACTATAAGGTACGATTGCTTTATATTGTGCTTAACAACAAAATACCCCCACTTTTTAGGCCGGAGGAGACACTCCTAGCAGGTAAACGGCGGCACCCTCAACTGAGGTGAAGCGTTATTCTTGACTAAACCCATCCAGAACGCGGTCTGACTTCATCAGTGAGTTTGAGGTAGCTAATTTCAACCAAGCCGAAAAGTCGGCTGGTTTCTGGCCGATACCGAAACTGCCGGCGGAACCAATATTTTGAATAGGAAGAAGGAAGCTTAGGGTTTAACGGCCCATCCAAGCAGTATTTTGCCTAAGGCGGCCAACCGTCCCGGATTCCACGGGACAGTCCCGCATTTGGACTCGATGTCCCGCATTGGGATGATTACTGAAAATGTCCCGCAAAATGGCGAAATCGTCAGGCATTCCAGTAATTTTAAAATTGTTGATCTGAGAGATTAAGCCGAAACTATTTGTGTATGGCAGGCTATGTCATACTGCTTGCAAGTGAATTTCACAATGCATCGTCTACGAATAAGTCGGGCCCGGCGATCTTGGTGTAAAGCGCTCGACTGAAGGGTCGCGAGTTCGATAACCGGTCGGCCCCAGATTTTTTTCAATCTGCGCTTTAAACCATACTTCACCTCTGAGCGATGAGAAGTCGCCTAAAACAACACGTGGTTCTGATTCCACGTTAAGCTGTAGGTACCCTTTCCCCGGTTGGATAACTGGGGTGGGCTACGGACACGCAAGTCGCCGAAGTGGCGTCCAATTGAAAGACTTGCACTAGGCCAATGAGACACACGATTATTATTATATCTACAAATTAATGCCATTCTTATTACATCAAACACAAGAGAAAAAAACGATACACATCGTACGACTATTTTAAAATGACAAATTCCCTAGCAGTGGAAGTTGTTTTTGTTCCAATCTCGTACGCATGACTTATTAAAAATGATGTTTTTGGCATATTTGCTGCGCCTTCTTAAGGACGTTTCAATAAGTGTAATGGAATATTTTTCGGTGATCAAGGTGGCAAACATGATGTAATATTATCACAGACTATATATAATCCGACATGCAAATACAATATCTGTATTCATCTTACCTTCAGGAATAAAAAGGTGGTGAAATTCTGAAAATGCAACAACGAAACTGAATGAGCATTGCATGTAGTAAGGCACAGTTAAACTCTTCATCGAAAGAATTTCTATAATAGAGTAGTTCAAATGGTTTTAAAAAGTAGTTTTTATCAGATTTAGTTCGAGGTTATTGCAAAACATAATTTTTTGGGCGGAGTAAGCTATTTCTCAAACTGTGTGGAGCACTACGCTCTAAGACCTGGAACAAATGAAAGTAGTACAGACAACTGAGGTGACCGGGAAAACGTAACGGAGAAAGAATATGTTAAAAAGTTGTCAGACTCTAAAATTCAAAATAGGAGCGTGAGAAAATATTTGTGAACTGTAAATAAAGATTGAAAATTAAGAATAAGATGTTTAACTCATGTTTGATTTGTTAAAAAATGATAAATTAGGCGTACTCTGCTCGCCTATATTTCTTTCATAATTTCACAATAACTGGCACAATGAGTAAAGTGATCATAGTCTTCCTTAACATCCTCCAAATGTCCCGCATTGAGTTTTAAAAAAGGTGGCCGCCTTAATTTTCCGCGTAACTAGCCCTAACCGAAACCGAACATTCGTTCAGTCCTTAATGAAAACACAAAAATGATATTCGCTCGAAAGTATTTAACTTTTGGCCCCATATATATTAGTAAAAAAATGTTCATCTTTAGTCGAGCTTTCGATGTGCAGCATTTAAAACGCGAGTTTCATCGTCAACTTTGTCTTTGACTTTTACAGAAACTACTCATCATCATCATCATTAGAGTCTGGTTATGCCTTTCAGCGTTCAGTCTGGACCATAGCACCTCTAATAAAATTCCTCCATGATCCCCTATTCAATGCTAACATTGATGCCTCGTCTGATGTTATGCCCTTTACTTCAAAATCGTTCTGCACCGAATCTAAGTACTTTCTTCTTGGTCTACCTCGACTCCTCTTACCCTCCGCTGCCGACTTCATGAGTCTCTTAGGCACCCTTGCTTCTCCCATGCGTGTAACATGACCCCACCATCTCAGTCTGTTCGCTCTAACTACTTCATCTATGGTGTTCATTCCCAGTTTTTCTTTGATTTCCTCATTACGGACACCCTCCTGCCATTGATCCCACCTATTAGTACCTGCAATCATTCTTGCCACTTTCATATCTGTAACCTCTACCTTATGAATAAGGTAACCTGTATCCACCCAACTTTCACTCCCATACAACAAAGTAGGTCGAAAGATAGAGTGGTGCACCGCTAACTTAGTCTTGGTACTTACTTCCTTCTTGCAGAAGAGAGTAGATCTTAGCTGAGCATTCACTGCATTAACTTTGCTGCATCTCGATTCCAGTTCTTTCGCTATGTTGCCATCCTGTGAGAAAATACATCCTAGGTACTTGAAACTGTCTACCTGTTCTAACTTTGTTCCTCATATTTAGTACTCAATCTGTTTGAATCTCTTTCCCACAGACATTACTTTCGTCTTGGAGATGCTGATGTTCATATCATAATCTTGCACCTCTGATCGAGTTCTGAAATATTAGTTTGCAACCTTTCAATCGAATCGGCCATTACAACTAAGTCATCCGTATATGCGAGACTGCTTATTTTCTTTTCACCTATTTTAATCCCGCCCTGCCAGTCTACTGTTTTCAAAATATGATCCATGAATAGTATAAACAACAGTGGTGACAGGTTACAGCCTTGTCTTACCCCTGAAACTACCCTGAACCATGGGCTTAATTTACCATCTACTCTAACTGCTGCCTGACAGTCTACATATCCCTCTAATTGCCTTCAGAAGTTTGCCTCTTATACTATAATCTTGTAGAACTGACACTAGCTACCTCCTAGGAACACATTCATAAGCCTTTTCTAGATCTATGAAACATAGATACAATTCCCTGTTCCACTCATAGCATTTTTCCATTACCTGGCGTAAGCTAAAGATCTGGTACTGACAGCCTCTAAGAGGCCTAAACCCACGCTGATTTTCATCTAACTTGTCCTCAATTAATACTCGCACTCTCCTTTCAACAATACCTGAGAATATTTTGCCTGCAACGCTAATTAAAGAGATACCTCGATAGTTGTTGCAATCTTTTCTGTTTCCATGTTTGAAACTACTGACTGTACAGAAACTACTGAGCGTCAAAATACGATCGAAGTCAGTGACACAGATGTGAGACGCTGTCCTTGTAAGACGTCATGTTCTGAAATGCTCCATATCGCAAAAGTCGAAAAGCTTCTTTGTAGCTGCACTGTGAACGTGTCTTCAGTATTAATCAACACGGCATTTAGCGATTTATGACAACGACGAAGATATACCTGCTCCGTCTGGGTCTCGTAGAATTCCGTAGTCTTCACCAATCTTCCAACCGGGACACAAAATTGATGGAGGCCTGCCCCCTCCCCTCAAGGAAATAAATAAATAAATAAATAAATAAAAGATATAATGAAGGGTAGAGCCACGGGTCGTAACACATCTGAAATGTAACGGCCACTGTTCAACGGCCGTCGATGCGAACAAGAGGTGACCGACACATGTAACCAATGCTACCTCACATCTTCACACCAGGTGATACGCCAATATGGCGATGACGAATACACGCTTCCAATGTGCGTCCACCACAATGTCACCAAACAAGGATGCGTGCATCACGGTGCTGTAAAATGACGTTTTGCCATTCGTGCACCCAGGTTCGTCGTTGCGTACACCATTGCAGACTCTCCTGTCTGTGATGCAGCGTCAAGGGCAACAGCAGCCACGGTCTCCGAGCTGATAGTCCATGCTGCTGCAAACGCCGTCGAACTGTTCGTGCAGATGGTGGTTGTCTTGCAAACGACCCCATCCGTTGACTCAGGGATCGAGACGTGGCTGCACGATCCATTACAGCCATGCGGATTAGATGCCTGTCATGTCGACTGCTAGTGATACGAGGCCATTGGGATCCAGCACAGCTTTCCGTATTGCCTTCCTGAACACACCGATTCCATATTCTACTAACAGTCACTGGATCGCGACCAACACGAGCAGCGATGTCGCGATACGATAAATCGCAATCGCGAGAGGCTACAATCCGATCTTTATCAAAGTCGTAAACGTTATGGTACGCATTTCTCCTCCTTACACGAGGCATCACAACAACGTTTCACCAGGCAACGCCGGTCAACTGCTGTTTGTGTATGAGAAATCGGATGGAACGTTTCCTCGTGTCAGCACGTTGTAGGTGTCGCCTCCGGCGCCAACCTTGTGTGAATGTTCTGAAAAGCAAATCATTTGCATATCACAGCATGTTCTTCCTGTCGGTTAAATTTCGCGTCTGTAGCATGTCATCTTCCTGCTGTAGCATTTATAATGCCCATGAGTTTAGTAAAGACCGGTTCTTGCGGGATTATAATCCAGGACCTCTTGCTTAGTAGACAGTTGCAGTCCTTCTGTGCATCCGCACTGAAATAGGCATCAAACCTCGACTCATTTCTGAATTTTGTTAATTGCCATAATATTTACCTTGTGTTGGTTGTAGTACACCAAAAAGCAGAAAAACAGTAATTATTTATTGCATGGTCAGCGTGAAAGATTCTTCTTCTTATTCTATGTGATTGAGTTTCCAAAGAGCATTCAATCTTCGTTGCCAACATCAGCAAATTATCCCCGCCGCTGCAAAAAGTAAAATTATACCGTGCATTCAGAAGTCCGTGAAGTGTTTTTCGATCACCTAAGATAGAGGCCCGGTTGTGGTCCGTGAAGGATGATCTCGGTTTGTAGAAGGCTGGTGTCTATCGTATTCCTTGCAGTTGTGATGTATCATTTATGGGTCAGACAATCCGGACTGTGAAAGACCGATATATTGAACACAAACGTCACACAAGCTGACGACAGCCGAGCAAATCCGTTGCGGTAGAATACTGTCTTGGCACCGGTCATCCTATGGAATACAACAACACAGAGATTCGGGTATGCACTTCCACCTGTTGGGATAGTTTTATTAAGGACTCTGTTGAAATTAAACTAACAACCGAGATTATAAATACAGATGGTGGTTTTTGTTTAAATTATGTTTGGACCCCGGCGCTGTGTCCCGTCAAAAAACAGAGGGACAGTATTAAAGCTTATCAATAATTTTTCGCAATAGCGAATTTCACTTTGCGTCACTGTATAAGGTATAGATATTCTACCAAATGGTGACATATGAAAACTTGTGCCGGACCGTGACCCGACCCCTTATATAGTGACGCAAAGTGAAATTCGCTATTGCGGAAAAGTATTGATAAATATGTCAACACTGTAAATCGTCACCATATAGTAATTTAAGTATTAAAGCTGCCTCACCTTTTGATTAATAGTCCCTGTCGATATTTCTGAGGTAGGTCATCTGTGGTTGCGTTGACTCTGCGGTTACTTGTTCTATGCGCGTTATGTTTCTCGTTTATCCCTTGAAGACGCTCCTACAGTTGATCAGTGGGTCGTTCGCACGGTGTTCCACAAGTGCCTCCTGAGGAACGGTAACCTGGGTGGCGTTGCGCCTGACATTTACAGAAAGGAGGCGTCCGCTCCGGTCACGCTTCCCGCCTCCAGGTCAAGGTGCGCTCCCAGCTTCATTTGAACGGCCGCTCTGGCTCTGTCTGATGCAAGCCGCGGGCCAGGTTGCGAGTGCCGAGGGGTCCGCGGGTCCTCACGACGACGTCACTGACAATGAAGCCGCCCCACTTTACCATAAAGAAGCGAATTACCACGTAGAAGTGACCGCAACTCGAAGCATCGCAGTCGAAGAAGATGAGAAAACTCCCACCAACGAACTAGGAAAGCTCGACCACTATTACTAAACGTGGTGACTTTGCCCGAACCATAATATAACAGAAGTCAGTTCATTGCACCTAACCAACTCAAACCGGCAAGTAGAGAATTAAACGTATTCTTACGCAACAAAAAATTACGATCGTACAGTGTAAACTTTCACGGCCGGCGTTGTTTTCAGGTAAAATTTCAGGGCTGATGGGCTGTGGTCCAGATGTAAAACTTCCTCCCGACGTTTCGTCTCCAACTGCGGGAGACACCTTCAAGGGTCTTTCGGCTACTGCCACTATGAGCCGAGGGACTCTCGCATTTATAGAGGGCACCACCATACGTCACGTGCCAAGGAAATTGATCGAGCTCTCCATCAAAACAGAGAAGAATCGAGAAATTCTGAGCGACAACGACAACAATCGGAAAAAGTTTTCCTGCCGCACGTTCATAGAATTACTTATCGAATAGGGAAAGTATTGGCCAAGCATGGCGTCGAGACCACCTACAGACCCACGAAGAAGATCAAAGAATATTTGAGATCAGCAAAAGGCGCACGTCACCCCCTAGCAACACCTGGGGTTTATAAAATTCCTTGCAGCTGTGGCAAAGTATATATTGGTACAACAAAACGAAGCGTCAACACTCGCATATCTGAACATAAAAGGAACAGTCGTCTGGGCCACACGGAAAAATCGGCAGTTGCTGAACATGCTTTTCAAAAAGGAAATCATGAAATAAAATTTAACGAAACCAGCGTTTTAGGTAGGACATCTCAGTACTATGCACGCATTTATAGAGAAGCAATAGAGATCAGCAAACACCAGAATAATTTTAATAGGAAAGAAGAAGGTCTGAAGTTAAATACAGATGTCGACACTGCACCAACAAAACGACAATCTATTATTTTTAATCGAGAATGACTACAAAGTCAGCATCACGTGACGTATGGTGGTGCCCTCTATGCCCTCTATAAATGCGAGAGCCCCTCGGCCCGCAGTGGCAGTAGCCGGAAGACCCTTGAAGATGTCTCCCGCAGTTGGAGACGAAACGTCGGGAGAAAGTTTTACATTCGGACAATGGCCCATTCGCCCGGAAATTTTACCTGACTAAAAAATTACGAGATTGTCGACACCCCATATATTTGGGTGCAACTTTCGACAGAACTCTGACATTACGGAAACACCTAGAAGTGACAGGACATAAACTAAAACCAAGAAAAATGAAACTAACGAAACTGGCTGGTGCTAGCTCGGGATCTGACCCAAAGATCTTAGTAACTACAGCACAACAAGCACTTGGGTACCCTGTCACCGAATACTGTTTGGAATAGAAATAGCCACACCCACAAAATAGTCATCCGTGTCAATGATGCGATGATAATCGTGACAGGAAATCTTAAATCATCTCCAACACCTTGGCTGTTAGTACTCGCCAGTATTGCCACTCCAAATGGATGAAACTCGAACTGTCCAAAGACTTGCCTATTCATTAAACGCTTAACAACGTACCACACAAACCTAGAGAACGAATGTGGGTTAGCACAGGCCTACTCTCTCCAGATTGGTATAGACTAAGAGACGAATGGAGAAACTAGTGAACGTTCTTCCATAGCCACAAGAATTTAGGTAATATAGACCCAACCGTACAACTTCCAGGTGCGAACCAAACAAGAAAAATATAGAGTTCACTCAAGTGGATCACGCCGTGACCAAAGCAACGCTACACAAGTGGAAAATTACCAATGATGAGGAATGCATCCGCAGAACATCAGCACAAACTCTGGAGCATATTCTACGTGACTGCCCTAAAGTAAATATCATGGGAATCTGAAAAGACTTTATAGACGCAACACGTGCAGCAATTAACTGGATAGAATCTCTGAATATCCAACAAAAATGAGAAATGGATCTCCGAACTTCATCTACTGCCGCTTTTCAGAACTCTTTTATTATTTCAACATACTAGTGTGTATGTATCCAGTGACACACGACAGACTAAAAATATACCTTTCGTGATTTGGAGGCTTCAGAACGAGAGGCCGAGGGCGCTCCGAATAAATATAAAAAAATAATAAACCCCTAGTTTCGAGGTATTTGGAGCACCCCAAGACAGGATGCCCTGGGCGGTCCGCAACTCTTAGTCCGCCACTGCATGTATCTCCTTGTAATGCCGCATAAAATTTTTATATCGATTATTCTGTGTACTCTGTACAACATTCTGTAGCCAATATGCTAAATAAAAATAATGAAGAAAGTAGAGAACTGCTTCAAACGTCACATTACATCACAAATTAGTTAATGTGCTACGTATTTTAAGCCTGTTGTTGTGTTCTTCAGTCCGAAGACTGGTTTGATGCAGCTCTCCACCCTACTGTATCATGAGCAAGCCTCTTCATTTCCTCATAAGAATGGCAACCCACATCCATTTCAATCTGCTTACTGCCGCGGCGCATTAGCCGTGCGTACTGGCACACACAAATATATACAGACGGGAAACCTCCGTAAGGGCCCGGTCCTACGCTCAGGGGTGCGGGGAGGGACGGTTTCCAGCAGTTCTGTAAGATGTCCCATGAAGGCGCTGCGGTCAGAAGCAGCCCTTTAAACTGGCCAGAGCAGGCGGCAGGTAGCGGCTGTCCCCACTACCCCTCCCCTCAAACGCCAGCACGAAGGACACAGCCTCATGAGGCTGTGTCCGGCAGGCGGCACGAGCTCTCCCCTCAGCCTCCCCCCCACGCTACCCTCTGACGTGCGAGAGGCACCCTAAGCCAGCGAACCGCCTGACACCTGCTAGCATCTTACGGAACTATGAGGGGAGCGTAGGACAGTGGTTTAGAGGAGGCTGCTCCTCTGTATGTGTTACTCTGTGGTACTGGGGCGCCGTGCTGCGGTACACGCGTTCTTTCGCTGTCAGGGTTCGAGTCCCCCCTCGGGCATGGGTGTTTGTGTTGTTCTTAGATTAGTTTATCTAAGCTTAAGTAGTTTGTAAGCTACAGACTAATAACCCCGCAGTTGAGTCCGATAGTTAAAAAAAAACTGCTTACTGTATTCGTCTCGTCGTCTCTCCCTGTGATTTGTACCCCACACGCTTACCTTCAATACTAAATTAAGGATTCCTTGACGTCTAAGAATGTGTTCTACTCATTGATTCCTTCTTTTAGTCAATGTATGCCAGATATTGCCCCGAATTCTGTAAAGTAACTGCTCATTAGGTACACCATCTACCCACCTAATCTTCAGCATTCTTCTGTAGCATCACATTTCAGTAGCCTCTATCATCTTCCTTTCCGAACTATCCTTTGTGAGATATGGCCTGTTGGAGGTCGTCAAAAAAAAATGTCAGAGATCAAAATGTTCAAATATTCAAATGTTTCTATAGCCTATGGGACTTAACTACGGGGTTATCAGTCCCTAAACTTACAAACTACTTATGAACTAACTAAGGACAGCTCAAATATCCATGCCCGAGGGGGGATTCTAACCCCCGACCGTAGTGGCCGTGCAGACCGTGACTGGAGCGCCTCAGTCCCCTCGTCCACCGCGGCCGTTTGTCAAAGATCATAATGTGTAATGATATGCTGTAGTAATAATAATTTCGTTATTGAATGTTGCAGCAAATCACAACTGATGGGTAGCAACAACACTTTCGTAGTGAAAGTTAAAATTTTGAATAAATAAAAAATTGATATTAATTAACTTAAAACAGTCATTGTGGTAATTAATTAAGCTTGGCCCTATCTGACTTAGCATTGACTACAGCCTCCAACTAGCACCTCTTACGATTCACGAACAGCACAACTTCACTAACAAATGTGTCAGAATTCATGTAGTGGTGATGGCGTGTTCGTGTTATAATCAAAATCGTAATAGCTGATAGAGTCTGATTGCAATGGTAATAGCTCAGTACTGTGAAACTCCGTGGTGTAATGAGCTTCACAAATACTACAGTCAAGGTTCCCAATAATTTTGATAATATTGTTTAAAGCATTCAAGTTCTTTATAAAACCTTACGTGAACTTTCTTTTATTATTATTAATTTGTTCCAGGGCCTGGGTAGCGTACGCGTGTAACTGGCTGAGCAGAGTCTGTCATTTAACGTATTTCATAACTTTCATCAAGTCTGGTTAATCAACTATAATACTTTGACTACTGTTAGCCTGGTTACTTTCTACATAAATGAAACCAACTTTACATGCAAATTCTCTTGCAAGTTAAAAGTTTTGGCATAATAATTGATTGCAAAACATAGAACAGCACTGCACATTAATTGCTAGTCTCTGTGGATGTAACACGTTTAGCAATTCTTTAACTCGTCTAGCATTTCTTTAAAACTGATCGTAATTACTTTGAAATGATTGAACTTGTTAGTCAATGTACAGGCTAGCATAATCAACAAAATCTAATAATGGTGATAATGGGGTGACTACAACTACTTACAAAATTAAGACTGTTTCCAAAATAAGTCATATATAATTGAACCAAAATTCTGATTGGGTTGACACTACATTTACATGCGTACAAAAATAAAATGTTACAAAAGTACTCATCTGCTTTCGTCGTCTTCGTCGTGAAGTCCATACAAGACAGATATGATTACAATAGGTACTCTTACTGCTGGTTCAAAAATATTTTTATCGACAACTCTTTGTTCAGCTCGTCTGGCTGAAATCTCCATGCATTGATATCACCTCGATACACCGTCTAATCTCCGTAATTACAGCAACGATCACTCTCGGTGACAATAGACTTGATAACCAAACAATTACTTTTCTTGCACACATGAAAAAAAAACATTACACTGATCACTTTCGAGTATAAATAAACTTGTTTCGCACTTCCTTCAATACATTAAACAGTACGCCTCTCAGGCTTATTGCAACTTTCCTACTTCATTAAACTCGCGCCACACTGCGCCTACCGTGCCTCTGCACCATCAACAAAACATTTATGTGTTTACTATAGCGGGTCCGCTCCGCGACTGCTTCAGCAGCGCTACACTCACAGCTACTACTTCTGTACCAAAGACAGTCTTTACAACAGGTTCAACATTTTCTCTGGCGCATTGCCATCTTACAGCATAAGAATGTCCGTGCATTCATGCGGGTTTACACATACAGTACATGTTTACACTAAATGATTCAATATAGGAAATGACGTTACATAAGAAATATATCTAGCATATAAGAAATGAAAATAAGTGAAATCAACAAATTTAAGACAATATATACATTACGTTAAATCAAACTGTAAGATACAGCGACAGATGTACTCTCACATCTTGTTTCACTCCCGGACAAGGCAACACTCCACACAAATGCCTTACACTTAAATTAACATCCGATGTCAGCAAATTTGTCTTTTGCAGACTCGCTTTTTCCACATTGCCATTCTCCATTTAATATCCGCTGTACTACGACCATCATATGTTCTTTTACTGCCCAAGTGACGAAACTCATCTACCATTTTTGTTTTTTTGTTACATAATCTAATTCGTTCCGCGTTTCCTTATTTTCTTAGCTATATTCCATTACCCTTGTTTTGCTCTTATTAGTGTTCATCTTATAACCTGCTTCCAAAGCACTGTCCGTTCCGTTTAATTGCCCTCCCTTGTCGTTTGCTGTCCCTGACACAATTACAACGTCATCTCCAAACCGGAAAGTTTTTTTTATCCCTTTACCCTGAAATTCATTAACTAAAATTTCTCCTTGCGTTCTTCCGCAGCATGCCGACTGTACAAACAGAATGACTTTGGAGAAAGGCTGAAACCCTGTCTTGCTCCCTTCCCAACAAATGCTTCCGCTTCATGCCCTATGATTCCAATAACTGCTGACTGGTTTTTATACAAGTTGCTTCAGTTCCCTATATTTTATCACTGGTGACTTCAGAATTTGAAACAGTTTATTCCAGTCAATATTGTCGAAAGCTTTTTTCCAGATCTACAAAAGGTAGAAATGTAGGTTTACCGTTTCTTAATCTGTCGTCTAAGATAGGTCGTAAGGCGAGAATTGCCTCCCGTGCTCCTACATTTCTACTGGATCCAAACTGATCTTCCCCGAGTTCGGCTTCTACCATCTTTTCTATTCTAATGAAAATAATCCGTCTTAAAATTTTGCAATCATGAATTATTAAAGTGATATTTCCGTACTGTTCACATCTGCACCCTGCTTTCTCTTGAATAGGTTTTATTACAGTTTTCTTAAGGTGAGAGGGTATTTCACATGTCTCATACATCTTACTCACCAGTTAAAAATAGTTTTGTCAAGGCTGTATCTTCCAGGGACTTCAGTAGCTCTGTGGGATTGTCGTCTACTCCAGGGGCCTTATTTCCACATAGGTGTGTAAGTGATCTGTCAAATTCTTCTTTCAGTATAGTAGCTCCTACTTCATCTTCTTCTACTTCCTCTTCCCTTACTACAATATTGTCTCGAAGCTCATTTCCTTTGTAGAGCTCCTCTATACCTTTCAGGCTTTCCCTTCTTTGCTGAGAACTTGTTTTCCATCTGAGTTCTGAGTATTCATACAACTGCTTTTCCTGTCTCCAAATGTCTCTTTTATTTTCCTGTTAGCGCTACCTATTTTTCCCCTAGTTACATTTTCTTCTTCAGACTTACTTTGCCCACTAGCCACTTCTGCTCAGCAATTTTGCGCTTCCTGTCGATCTAACTTCTTAGTCATCTGTACTGCATATTGCCTGCTTCATTTACAACATTTTTATATCTTCTCCTTTCATAAAATAAATTTAGTATTTCCTTTGAAATCCGTGGAGAAAATTGCCTTTCTAGCCTTTTAAGCATGTAATGGAGAAATTTTTTTAAAAATGTTTATAATTCTGATTAACGCTTGTAACAGGTCCCTAAGGGTTACCAGTATGAGTGTATATAAGACGATTTGTGCTCCGTATTATCAAATTATGGTTTTTCCAGTGTGTTAATTTTTTCGTCGTCTTATCTCCATATGTATGTGTCACACTATGATTTAATATAGAATCACTGACATATAGATTCAGTGATATATATGAGAATCTTGTAGGCAAAATATGAGGAACGAATAGATAAAATTGTATTCCCTGTTACTGAACTTTCACTCGACACCAACGAAAGCAGAAGGTAGTTTCTGAAGCGTATTTCTCTCGCGTCACACCGATCTACAGAATGTGCAGAAGTAATATGAACACCCTGCAGTATACTACATCTGTTTGCAAATTGCTACCATAAAACGGGGTGACTTGGGACACTTTTTTCTATTTCCTTAGCTT
Source organism: Locusta migratoria (assembly GCA_026315105.1). NCBI lineage: Eukaryota > Metazoa > Arthropoda > Insecta > Orthoptera > Acrididae > Locusta > Locusta migratoria. The sequence goes on from CM048746.1 coordinate 662,932,729, forward strand.
TTTCTCAGAACCCATGAAACTTACGAAAAGAATATATATATATCAAAATTTATATCTGGGTGAGTAAATTACAGGTGTCACCTGATGTTTGTTGTGCACGATTCAGGGCAAAATAGCCAATGCATCCTGACAAGTTCGGCGTTAACTAGAAACCACCATCATATTTAGTAAATGGTGGTGTCTATGCCAGTCTAGTATAGGCAGTGTGACGATATGATTATTAAAGGACTAATCACCGAATCATCCAATTTACAGCTCGCATTTATAAATAATTGCGGGAGATGCAAAGAAATCACCATTGAGGATATCAGGAAAGTACTGCGTCATACGCAGTGAAAAGTGATGACTGACCACCAACTGCTCTGCTACAGCTGCCATTTATTAAAAACAGGCTGAGATGAATTACAAAACATATAAAAACGGTAGTGGTTGACTTCGGAAAAAAAACTGTGGTGTCGCACAAGTACAAAGTGCGCGCCACCTACTTTCGCCGCGCGCCGCCATGTACGCACGGCGCGGCGTTCTTACGACGTCAGCCACGAGCGCCCTCTGCTACGATCCCGCTCGTGGCCACCACTGAACGACATCGTTCACTTGGGACTGAGATAGGAACCAGTTAAGACCTTCTGAATCGGACAGGCACTAGGCAGGCCTCTAGCTTACCTATGTATCAGCATTCTGCAGTACTGATCTATGTAAAAGTTAAGTATTGTATACATTCTGTGCAATATATATCTCGTTCTAATTTACTCTAGTGTTTCTAATTTCTGGCTGCTCCCCTCCGTACCTGCACCAGCGTGCTATCTTTATTCCTGTGTCGGTCTCATTCCACTCGGCCACCGACACCTACGACGGAAACTCGACACAAAAGCGGCGACGAGGCTGGGACACAAAAAAAAAAAAAAAAAAAAAACCGCTGAACTTACTAGACTATTGCAACTTAAGTATTGTTAATTAAAAGAAATGTTCAAATGTGTGTAAATCTATCGGACTAAACTGCGTGGTCATCAGTCCGTAGCTTACAAACTACTTAAACCTAGATAAATTAACCTAAGGACAACATACACACACCTATGCCCCAGGGAGGACTCGAACCTCCACGGCGAACAACCGCGCACTCCGCAGCGAGACGCTTTAGACCGATTTTTTTTAATTAAAAAGAAATAAATTTTTGCCTGTGAGCGGGATTTTTTTTCTTTACCTCAGTTCCCCCCCCCCCCCCCTTTTCTTTTAAATTCCAGCCAGGATTTAACCTTTTTTTTCATTAAAAAAAAATAAATAAATGAAAGCAAACTTATTGGGAGAGGCTAGGGCTAGTGTATTAAGCAGGTTTGACTTTTATTCAGTGTAGACAACATAATTCTTCTTATAGAGTTTCATTTATATATTTATTTTTATGTAATAGTAAATTTGTTCACCGTCCGCACAACCCTTACAGAAACCTAACTGCCTTCTCGCATTTCATAAATAAACATACACGCAGCACGGTGTAGAGTGTTATTCCAATTCCACCGCCGCTGCAGCGCCCGGGTACGTCTTCTCCTACATTAGGATTTGTTGCCGTTTTCATATCTTTCGTTCATTCTTCGTCGATTTAATATTTTAACTTCTCCTACCCGGGACGTTCCAGCTGTGCGGCGGGTCCTGAAACGCACTCCATAAAAAATTAGAAAAATACAGACTATACTTAGGATTATGTACAATCTTTCTATGTCGTTCTTCTAAGTAGATCCAAAAGTCTAATATATTCTTCGGGGAATCTCTGAATAAATAGAGCACCAGTTGTGCTCGAATCCATGTTACTGCATTCGTTTTAGTTCGTGGATAGTATGTCCTGTCAGGGAATAACACGGAACATGGTGTGATGTCTTGTGGCCCCACTCGTAGAAAGAAATCTATTATCTGTTGTCCTAAACGCCAGACTTCTGCTGCTGGGCCACACGTTAGCTGGTGTTCGTCGTCGTTCAGGACTCGGCACTGGGGGCATAATGGTGAGTCCATCAGATGTATAAAATGTTCAAATGTTTGTTAAACTTATGGGACTGAACTACGGGGTCATCAGTCCCTAAACTTACAAACTACTTATGAACTAGCTAAGACTAAGGACGGCACAAATATCCATGCCCGAGGGGGGATTCGAACCCCCGACCGTAGTGGCCGTGCAGACCGTGACTGGAGCGCCTCTGTCCCCTCGGCCACCGCGGCCGGCCTCAGATGTATAGAGTGGAGTCTAGATCGTGTTGCGTGTAACCGCTCGGCTACTCCACCGCGGCTATTGTTAATAAAAGATCGCAGCATAATGGCTGCCGAACGTTACTAAGAACAAGAGGAGACTGCTAGTCCAACTAGATCACATCAAACATGTTACTTGATATCTTCAGTCTAAACACTGATTTGTGTAGCTCATGTTTCCATATCCTGTGCATTCCTCGTCATCTCTGGAGAGGAACGACAAATCACGCATTTTCGTACCTGCTTGCTGCGTCCGTCTGTCTCCCTCTGCATTCTTACTACACACACTTTCGTCCCTTCTCTTAATCAAGATATGCCAGAAATTTTGTTTCTTCCCAAGTGAGTTCATTACCTCATTACTTAAGCGATCTACACATTTGATCTTCAACGTTCTCCTGTAGCACCAATTTTCCAAAACTTCTATAAAGCTTTTGTCAGAGCTACTTAACGTCCACGTTTCACTGCCCTGCAATGCTACACTTGCAAAAACCTTTATAAAGGACTTCCTAACATTTAAATAAATTTTAAGTTCTCTTCCTCAGATATTGCTTTTCTGCATTTTATATCGCCTCTACCTCTACAATTTTTTTATTTATTTATGAATTTGGCCATATCGACCACATACAACTTTAAACTAATGGTGTTTCTTTCTCTTCCTTTCTTCCCAGTACTTCTTCATTTTCTCTCCTACTGCTCGTCTCTGGTCATCTGTCCACTCTCTCTTTGGTCGAGGTTTGGGCTTATCTTCTTCATAGGCTGCGTTTCTTATCAGAAGCCTGAAGCGATTCCTGTGACATATTATTTCTTCTGTAACACCTATTTTGTTTGCATCTTTCTTCACTGCTTCTATCCATCCTACAGTTTACTTCAGTTTATTAACGTAATTAAAAATTTTCTTTGTAATCCGCGTATCTTCCATTCCTTTTAAATGTCAATAAAATTTTTGCCGTCTTTTCCTCATTGTATCTGTGTCTTTTCTGTATTTTTGTATAAATCCTCATTTCTCCTTTTCATCCATATGTTTTCATTTATTTTTCTCGGAACCCAGAATTTTTCTTAATATTTTCCTCTCTCTTTTTTCTAGTTCTCTTAGTTCACATTTCTTATTCAATGTGAAGCATATGTTGCTTATGTCTTAATAACTGAATTATAATGTCTAAGTTTCGGTTGGATGGATATTGATTTCTTATTGTAGTAGTTTTGTGTTAATTTGTAAGCAAATTCTAACTTTTTTACTCTTTCTTTATCTGTTGTGTTATCTAGACCGTTGGCTTGGATCCATTCCTCTAGGTATTTAAATTTATCAACTCTTTTAATTTCCCCATACTTTGTTTTCATAATTTTTCTCCATTATGTTTGTGTGCTATATATTCGCTTTTTTCGGAAGATATTTTTACTCCAGTCTTTTCAGCAGTCTCGTGTAATAGATCAAGGATAACAGTTGCATCTGCCTGGTTTTCAGTTATTAGTGCAATATCATCCGCAAAGGCTAAACATTTTACTTCAAATTTGTTCTTTCCTTGTCCCATGTTTATACATTTTATGCCTCTCGTTTCTAGTGTGTTTTCCCATGTTTCGACTATTTTTTCTAGAACCAAGTTAAAGAGAATTGGGGAAAGTCCGTCTCCTTGTCGAACACCTGTTTTGATTTTGAATAGTTGAGAAATTTCGCCTTGAAACTTAATCCTTGATGTTGTATCTGTGAGTGATTGTTCAACAAGTCTTCTGGTATTTTCATCTATCCCTGATTCGTAGAGTATCTGAAATAGTGATTGTTGACTGAGTCGTAAGCCTTCTTGAAGTCTTGAAGTTCAACTATCTTTCCTCAACTAAACTTTAACCTAAGACATAATGGTAAATTTAAAAACGGAAGCTACCTCTACCATTATAGGTTATTTACTACCAAAATAAGAGAACTGATATACCACCTACTTTTATTATCTCGTTACCTAATCTAGTACGTTCATCATCGCCAGATTTTCTTAGACTACATTCCACTGCCCTTCATTTGCTGTCGTTAGTGTTCTTTTTATACCTTTCTTTCCAGACACTATCCAGTTCTTTAAATTGCTCTTCCAGCTCCGTTGCTCTCTCTGACAGAATTGCTGTATCATCGTCAAACCGCAAGTTCTTTATATCTTCTCCTTGAACTTTAATTCCAACTGGAAATTTCTCCTTGCATTCCTTCACAGCTCGGTCAGTGTCCAGATTGAATGATATTCGTAACAGGCTACAAGTCTATTTTAATGCGTTTCGAATCACGGCGTCCCTTTCGTACCCTGCGACTGACAGTTACAACTACTGTCTAATTTCTCCGCAAGTAGAATATAACTTTGCATTTCCTAAAATTAAAACACACGACAAGCAAAATATCTGTGACGAGCCTATTTTGCCCAGAGTTAATATTGTATTACACAGAAATTCACAAGATATGAGTGACATAAGGTACGTTCAAATTAAATGCTTAGCCTCACCTGTTGCATAATATGAACCTGAGCCGGCCAGTAAAAAACGACAAACGTAATATAACATTACGGCTTAATTCTATTCCACGAGTTTTGTTACCTCAGTGTATCATGACCCATCAGCTTTGATACAGTTCCAATGAGCCATGAGTATACAAGGAAATACTCTCTTTTCCAATGCGATGGCTTAAGAATTTCTGAGAAGTTGCACAAAGTAACAGGCGAACATTGGAGGTATTGCATCGTCATAATTCATACTTTCGCAGGTATTCCCAGAAAATTATTTACGAAATACCCAGCTTTATATAAAATATCTGCTAATGGAAACCAGAAGAAGATGCGTTGTCAGCGTCCATAAAAACTGAAACACTTAATGGACAAACCGCAGTTTGCTGACGCCCACTGTGAATCACGTTTCAGCTTACATGCAAAACGCTGCGTCAGAACTTTTTGTTCACGGAACAACAGGTGTGTAGCTTTTCCTAAGCACCCTCTGGGAGTTAAAAACACTGCAAGACACTGAACCTCATACAAGTCAAACTACTCGACAGCTTCAGCCTCTATGTGCTCGTTGTTATCGAACTATCTGCATATGCACCTCTAACGGAGACGATATGACGATGAGCTCCACATTCATCTCGTCCGCATTGCCTTGGATTGATGATTCTCCTTTATTCTTGTTACTCGGTGTCATCCATGCCACAGAGATGACTGTAAAATAGTTGACGTTTTTTCTTAGCCGGTGCTGTGATAGGTTCTGTATTGCCGTACAAATCGTTTATTAAATCTTATTCACAATTATCCATCATCTATTACCTAGCAGTTTTCTTGATATCCTGTTCTTTCTTTTTTTTCAGCCGGTACTCTTACCTTTACTATTGATGTCAGTGCTTCATATGCATATAATCCTCTCAGGTCTTAGAGCTGTGTCAAGATGTCAGACCTTGGTCATTATAAAACCAGATCTATATGGTGTGTGCTTTGTTGTGGGTCAAAGTTGCTGCTAAGTCGGTTATTCATTGAATTATCATGGGGAGTATTAGTTCGATTTTGGAGTTGTTGCCGGTATATATTCATTTTGAGAGGTTTCATTCAAATTTATAGGGATTTTCTTTGTAACTAGGACTTTGCGCGCGAAATGTATAAATTGTAGTTTATGAGTGCAGTTGGTGCAATGGTCGTCTTTTATTAGTCATAATTTGTTCCTCGTGTGTTTTCGATTTGTTTAATGCAAAAATGTGGAGGATTAATCTCAGTATTATGACGGTTTTCTTTGTGCAATGTGATCAGGGTGTTTGTTGTTGCAAGTCTGGTAACAGCGGGTCTGTTACCATTGCTTACTCTGCTCATGTAATAGTGTTACAACAATTTTGTATTAACTGGCAGATTTTCGTAAATTTTGTTGGATTTATTTTGTCATGATTGTGTGATATGATGATAGGCCCACGGGTTAGTAATAATGTTCCCAGGCGTGATGTATTCAAGTAATCATATCCAAATTCCGTAGAAGTAAGAGTGGATTCAGTGTGGTGGTAATTATTTTAAATTAAATTTCAGTAACTTTGTTTTTGTTTGGGGCTACGCTAATCGCGTATGTTCAAAACTTAGACGGGCTTTGTAATATTTTGTGATCCTCTGAGATATTCTCGTAGTAATCAGTAGGTCGGCAATGCAAATCCCATTCACGGGTAATGTTTTTGTGTCCGTCCACACCACTTTGCTGCCCCTGGCTCGCAACGGCCGTGCGGGTTAAAATTAGTTGTCTCGCGCAGTAATTCTTCCTTTGTATGCCTTGTGTGAATGTGATAAATCATAGCGGGGAAACTGAGAATACTCCTTGCTTCCATATCCTTGAGTGACAAGATTAACCAACCATTTCCCACCAAAAAAAGAAAATTGCTAGGAGTCCCATTCAGATGATGGAAACTAAAGTTGTATTTAAATTCTCTTTAACACTAAAAATTTGCATTCAAATTAAAATGATATAGTATTTATTTTAAAGGATTTGTTAATAAATAAAGAAATGCTTGTCGAAGCAATTACTGAATGTTCATATGGCCCTATTCAGCACTAGTAATCCCATTCTTAAAGTCCTTGCTGTGGCCTGCAGGCCGGCCGCGGTGGCCGACGGTCTGCGGCGCGCCAGTCACGGTCTGCACGACCACTACGGTCGTAGGTTCGAATCCCCCCTCGGGCATGGATATTTGTGCCGTCCTTAGTATTAGCTAGTTCATAAGTAGTTTGTAAGCTTAGGAACTGATAACCCCGTAGTTAAGTCCCGTAAGTTCTACAAACATTTGAAGATTTGATTTGTGGCCTGCAATGGTGCACTGGAGCATAAATATCAGAGTAACGTAACCGTTCCATTCGAGTACTTACATTGGATCCGATTAATTAGTTCAGATTCGGGGGTGAATCTGATGACTCTTAAATTTCATTGATGTTGTCAGGCGTGCTCATTTCGTACGTGGCGGGAACCCATATATGTAGTGAAACTGGATAAAGCCCTCGTAGACACTTCGTTCGACATACAAACGTGTGGGAGCCATATTGTCTTGCAATAGCTTGCGGCAGGCACCTTCAGTGCACAAGTTGCCGGGCACAGAGGCAGACAGAATGGTAAATACACAGTCCAGACAGGAGGTTATATAAAATAAACGACGGAAACGTTACAAACTGTGTAAGAATTCGAAACGAAATAAGTAAATAAATAAAAAAAATAAAAATAAAAAACCTGCCACGACAGGATTCGAACTACCTACAGAATATCAAGGCCAGAATGCTACCGGCTGAGCTGTACCAACAGACGCTGTACCTGATGGAATTATTGGTACTTACGCTTACTAGCAAAACTTCAAAGTCGATTTTGTCGAGAATTTTTGAGAATTGCGTAAACGGCTTTGGCTGATTGTTATTTGAGTTCCGAACTTCACGTACCATTAATACCAAAAAATTCTAAATTCGAGACCCACGTGGTCTCCTTCTAAGACGGATCGAATGTCCTGTGAACACCGCTGTGGCGCTCCTTTCGCCGTGGCGTCTTTCGGAACTCTGTTATTATGGATCTCATCTGTATTTACATTTGTTGTTGCAAATAACTTAAGGAATAACCTGCAGCAATTGGAGGAATACTTTGTGACTCTCCCTGTATATCGGATCAGTTATTAGGAGAAGGGTCATGCACCCCTAGAATTTTGGTGATGTAACAGTTGTTCTGGTGGGTGTGTGAGTGTGCAGGGGCGCCGAATCCGTGGGTGCTCCGGTGCTGGTGCACCCCTCACGAAATTTTTGGGGATGCTCGGCACCCACACAAAATAAGGGAGGGAAATAAAGTAGCACAAAAATGGGGGAAAGTCATAGCTGTCAATTATGCATTTTTGACATCGCAGTGTAGCAATCACGACCTAGCCGCTAGGCTGTTCCACAGTGCCCCAAGGAGCACTCACTGCAGAGGCTTGGAGCCCGTTCTGAGGGAGGGGCGAGACTACTGACCCCTGGCCGCATGACGTCGTAAGCGATGCAACAATCATAGTTCAGTGACGGCCATAGTTTGCTGTGGCAGCTACATTAATTCTGTTTATTAAGATGGATTGACATCCGCACTGTCTTTTACGTCAAAGTACTTAATTCTGCTAACAAGTACAGTGCCGTTACACACGACTTCACGTAAAACATCGCGGGCAGGTAGAGGGAGAAGCACCTGTAGGGCTAGTAGCCGAGTTTAATAATGACACGTATACAGAAATGAACTGAAGAGTGAACCCAGGAAAGACGTTTTGACTATTCATTTCTCCATTTACGAAGCGCCATTGTCTGCGTAATAAAAGACGACACGTGTGTGGGATTTGTGCATTGTCGCCATATAGATAAGGGTCATTTGAAAGGTTTCTTGAAAGTTATTAAAGTGGAGCATGGGTATATATCTTGGCACAGTACAATTCGGTGGCGTAGTTGTCTTTATTTTGTTTGTCAGTCATGAGGAAATATGTCTATCTAAATGAAAGGGGCAAAGATCATTGTCGAATATATTAAAACTGGATAGTAAATTTAGCGTCCCATACTCACATAACTATGCACTTTAAGAAATTAGTCATTGTAGGGCTAAGAGCATCTAATAATAGAAATACAGGACCCATCAAAGTGTTTATGAAAGAGTTTCGTCTATATGAGAAGCAAATATGTAACGAAACTGTAACATACTTCAGCAGCCGGCCGCGGTGGCCGAGGGGACTGAGGCGCTTCAGTCACGGTCTGCACGGCCACTTCGGTCGGGGGTTCGAATCCCCCCTCGGGCATGGATATTTGTGTCGTCCTAGTTCCTAAGTAGTTCATAAGTAGTTTGTAAGTTTAGGGACTGATGACCCCGTAGTTAAGTCCCATAAGCTGTACAAACATATGAACATATGAACACCTACTTCAGTCGTCTGATTCGTTTTAAACTTCTTAAAACTTCCTGGACGTACCAGTAGTGCTAATTTTCAAATTAATTATTTTCTTGTTTCTTATTTTATTTTCTATAACACTGAATCTACCACAGTTGAAGCACTGTTAATAATATCAGTGGATGATCTCACTCGTTTTTCTCCAGATATCAAATCATGCAATGTTATTACTACTGACAGAGCGCCAAATATGACTGGTACGTTTTCTAGGTTGCAAGCAAAATTCAGCGAAATTGAGCACTGCTTGCCCATTATTCGAACCTTGTGGCCGAGAAGGTAATTAAAAATGAAACCACGAGCACCCACACTGATTTTCAGAAGTTGGCGCTCCTGTGTGTGTGTGTGTGTGCGCGGATTATTGTTATTTTGAGTGTAAAGCAGCAGCTGACAGTAATACGATGTGTGTGTGTCACAGTTCTCGCCGTTCTTCGGCTACGACATGCGGCGAGACCTGGAGCTTGACTACGGCGTCGTGGGCCGCTACTCGACGGACGTGTTCACGGAGGAGGCGGAGCGTCTGATCCTGGAGCACGACGCCTCGCGGCCGCTGTTCCTCTACCTGGCCCACCTGGCGCCGCACGCGGGGAACCCAGAACAGCCGCTGCAGGCGCCGCCAGAGCCTCTACCGGGCCTGCGCCACATCGCAGACCCCGACAGGAGGGCGTACGCAGGTAGAGCCCAGTCCACTCAGCGAGGCATCCGTCTGCCACTGTACGACCACAGAATAGGGAGCATACAGAAGGGAAAGCTGGGGGCGGCGCCTTTGATCTGTATGTTACCGAGCGTTACGCTCGGCGCCATATTGAAAAGCAGTAAACGCGGAACTATAGCCACCTAGTACTTTGGTCTTTTTACGAATTGCAGCTAATCTCACCGACCTTTACGAAAGGAAACGGCTTTTCATTATGCTCTCATCTATTTTGCGCTCTCTCCTTGCACGTAATTGTAATCCAACGAAAAAAATAGGCCTAAATTATAATACAATTACGAAAATATACGGTGAAATGGATGATCGTTTTATTTGGTGCTTACCACTAGAAAAATCCCAAATCGCAGACCCCGACAGGAGGGCGTACGCAGGTAGAGCCCAGTCCACTCAGCGAGGCATCCGTCTGCCACTGTACGACCACAGAATAGGGAGCATACAGAAGGGAAAGCTGGGGGCGGCGCCTTTGATCTGTATGTTACCGAGCGTTACGCTCGGCGCCATATTGAAAAGCAGTAAACGCGGAACTATAGCCACCTAGTACTTTGGTCTTTTTACGAATTGCAGCTAATCTCAGCGACCTTTACGAAAGGAAACGGCTTTTCATTATGCTCTCATCTATTTTGCGCTCTCTCCTTGCACGTAATTGTAATCCAACGAAAAAAATAGGCCTAAATTATAATACAATTACGAAAATATACGGTGAAATGGATGATCGTTTTATTTGGTGCTTACCACTAGAAAAATCCCAAATCGCAGACCCCGACAGGAGGGCGTACGCAGGTAGAGCCCAGTCCACTCAGCGAGGCATCCGTCTGCCACTGTACGACCACAGAATAGGGAGCATACAGAAGGGAAAGCTGGGGGCGGCGCCTTTGATCTGTATGTTACCGAGCGTTACGCTCGGCGCCATATTGAAAAGCAGTAAACGCGGAACTATAGCCACCTAGTACTTTGGTCTTTTTACGAATTGCAGCTAATCTCACCGACCTTTACGAAAGGAAACGGCTTTTCATTATGCTCTCATCTATTTTGCGCTCTCTCCTTGCACGTAATTGTAATCCAACGAAAAAAATAGGCCTAAATTATAATACAATTACGAAAATATACGGTGAAATGGATGATCGTTTTATTTGGTGCTTACCACTAGAAAAATCCCAAATCGCAGACCCCGACAGGAGGGCGTACGCAGGTAGCACCCAGTCCACTCAGCGAAGCATCCGTCTGCCACTGTACGACCACAGAATAGGGAGCATACAGAAGGGAAAGCTGGGGGCGGCGCCTTTGATCTGTATGTTACCGAGCGTTACGCTCGGCGCCATATTGTAAAGCAGTAAACGCGGAACTATAGCCACCTAGTACTTTGGTCTTTTTACGAATTGCAGCTAATCTCACCGACCTTTACGAAAGGAAACGGCTTTTCATTATGCTCTCATCTATTTTGCGCTCTCTCCTTGCACGTAATTGTAATCCAACGAAAAAAATAGGCCTAAATTATAATACAATTACGAAAATATACGGTGAAATGGATGATCGTTTTATTTGGTGCTTACCACTAGAAAAATCCCAAATCGCAGACCCCGACAGGAGGGCGTACGCAGGTAGCACCCAGTCCACTCAGCGAAGCATCCGTCTGCCACTGTACGACCACAGAATAGGGAGCATACAGAAGGGAAAGCTGGGGGCGGCGCCTTTGATCTGTATGTTACCGAGCGTTACGCTCGGCGCCATATTGTAAAGCAGTAAACGCGGAACTATAGCCACCTAGTACTTTGGTCTTTTTACGAATTGCAGCTAATCTCAGCGACCTTTACGAAAGGAAACGGCTTTTCATTATGCTCTCATCTATTTTGCGCTCTCTCCTTGCACGTAATTGTAATCCAACGAAAAAAATAGGCCTAAATTATAATACAATTACGAAAATATACGGTGAAATGGATGATCGTTTTATTTGGTGCTTACCACTAGAAAAATCCCAAATCGCAGACCCCGACAGGAGGGCGTACGCAGGTAGCACCCAGTCCACTCAGCGAAGCATCCGTCTGCCACTGTACGACCACAGAATAGGGAGCATACAGAAGGGAAAGCTGGGGGCGGCGCCTTTGATCTGTATGTTACCGAGCGTTACGCTCGGCGCCATATTGTAAAGCAGTAAACGCGGAACTATAGCCACCTAGTACTTTGGTCTTTTTACGAATTGCAGCTAATCTCACCGACCTTTACGAAAGGAAACGGCTTTTCATTATGCTCTCATCTATTTTGCGCTCTCTCCTTGCACGTAATTGTAATCCAACGAAAAAAATAGGCCTAAATTATAATACAATTACGAAAATATACGGTGAAATGGATGATCGTTTTATTTGGTGCTTACCACTAGAAAAATCCCAAATCGCAGACCCCGACAGGAGGGCGTACGCAGGTAGCACCCAGTCCACTCAGCGAAGCATCCGTCTGCCACTGTACGACCACAGAATAGGGAGCATACAGAAGGGAAAGCTGGGGGCGGCGCCTTTGATCTGTATGTTACCGAGCGTTACGCTCGGCGCCATATTGAAAAGCAGTAAACGCGGAACTATAGCCACCTAGTACTTTGGTCTTTTTACGAATTGCAGCTAATCTCACCGACCTTTACGAAAGGAAACGGCTTTTCATTATGCTCTCATCTATTTTGCGCTCTCTCCTTGCACGTAATTGTAATCCAACGAAAAAAATAGGCCTAAATTATAATACAATTACGAAAATATACGGTGAAATGGATGATCGTTTTATTTGGTGCTTACCACTAGAAAAATCCCAAATCGCAGACCCCGACAGGAGGGCGTACGCAGGTAGAGCCCAGTCCACTCAGCGAGGCATCCGTCTGCCACTGTACGACCACAGAATAGGGAGCATACAGAAGGGAAAGCTGGGGGCGGCGCCTTTGATCTGTATGTTACCGAGCGTTACGCTCGGCGCCATATTGAAAAGCAGTAAACGCGGAACTATAGTCACCTAGTACTTTGGTCTTTTTACGAATTGCAGCTAATCTCAGCGACCTTTACGAAAGGAAACGGCTTTTCATTATGCTCTCATCTATTTTGCGCTCTCTCCTTGCACGTAATTGTAATCCAACGAAAAAAATAGGCCTAAATTATAATACAATTACGAAAATATACGGTGAAATGGATGATCGTTTTATTTGGTGCTTACCACTAGAAAAATCCCAAATCGCAGACCCCGACAGGAGGGCGTACGTAGGTAGCACCCAGTCCACTCAGCGAAGCATCCGTCTGCCACTGTACGACCACAGAATAGGGAGCATACAGAAGGGAAAGCTGGGGGCGGCGCCTTTGATCTGTATGTTACCGAGCGTTACGCTCGGCGCCATATTGAAAAGCAGTAAACGCGGAACTATAGCCACCTAGTACTTTGGTCTTTTTACGAATTGCAGCTAATCTCACCGACCTTTACGAAAGGAAACGGCTTTTCATTATGCTCTCATCTATTTTGCGCTCTCTCCTTGCACGTAATTGTAATCCAACGAAAAAAATAGGCCTAAATTATAATACAATTACGAAAATATACGGTGAAATGGATGATCGTTTTATTTGGTGCTTACCACTAGAAAAATCCCAAATCGCAGACCCCGACAGGAGGGCGTACGCAGGTAGCACCCAGTCCACTCAGCGAAGCATCCGTCTGCCACTGTACGACCACAGAATAGGGAGCATACAGAAGGGAAAGCTGGGGGCGGCGCCTGTGATCTGTATGTTACCGAGCGTTACGCTCGGCGCCATATTGTAAAGCAGTAAACGCGGAACTATAGCCACCTAGTACTTTGGTCTTTTTACGAATTGCAGCTAATCTCAGCGACCTTTACGAAAGGAAACGGCTTTTCATTATGCTCTCATCTATTTTGCGCTCTCTCCTTGCACGTAATTGTAATCCAACGAAAAAAATAGGCCTAAATTATAATACAATTACGAAAATATACGGTGAAATGGATGATCGTTTTATTTGGTGCTTACCACTAGAAAAATCCCAAATCGCAGACCCCGACAGGAGGGCGTACGCAGGTAGCACCCAGTCCACTCAGCGAAGCATCCGTCTGCAACTGTACGACCACAGAATAGGGAGCATACAGAAGGGAAAGCTGGGGGCGGCGCCTTTGATCTGTATGTTACCGAGCGTTACGCTCGGCGCCATATTGTAAAGCAGTAAACGCGGAACTATAGCCACCTAGTACTTTGGTCTTTTTACGAATTGCAGCTAATCTCACCGACCTTTACGAAAGGAAACGGCTTTTCATTATGCTCTCATCTATTTTGCGCTCTCTCCTTGCACGTAATTGTAATCCAACGAAAAAAATAGGCCTAAATTATAATACAATTACGAAAATATACGGTGAAATGGATGATCGTTTTATTTGGTGCTTACCACTAGAAAAATCCCAAATCGCAGACCCCGACAGGAGGGCGTACGCAGGTAGCACCCAGTCCACTCAGCGAAGCATCCGTCTGCCACTGTACGACCACAGAATAGGGAGCATACAGAAGGGAAAGCTGGGGGCGGCGCCTTTGATCTGTATGTTACCGAGCGTTACGCTCGGCGCCATATTGTAAAGCAGTAAACGCGGAACTATAGCCACCTAGTACTTTGGTCTTTTTACGAATTGCAGCTAATCTCAGCGACCTTTACGAAAGGAAACGGCTTTTCATTATGCTCTCATCTATTTTGCGCTCTCTCCTTGCACGTAATTGTAATCCAACGAAAAAAATAGGCCTAAATTATAATACAATTACGAAAATATACGGTGAAATGGATGATCGTTTTATTTGGTGCTTACCACTAGAAAAATCCCAAATCGCAGACCCCGACAGGAGGGCGTACGCAGGTAGCACCCAGTCCACTCAGCGAAGCATCCGTCTGCCACTGTACGACCACAGAATAGGGAGCATACAGAAGGGAAAGCTGGGGGCGGCGCCTTTGATCTGTATGTTACCGAGCGTTACGCTCGGCGCCATATTGAAAATCAGTAAACGCGGAACTATAGCCACCTAGTACTTTGGTCTTTTTACGAATTGCAGCTAATCTCACCGACCTTTACGAAAGGAAACGGCTTTTCATTATGCTCTCATCTATTTTGCGCTCTCTCCTTGCACGTAATTGTAATCCAACGAAAAAAATAGGCCTAAATTATAATACAATTACGAAAATATACGGTGAAATGGATGATCGTTTTATTTGGTGCTTACCACTAGAAAAATCCCAAATCGCAGACCCCGACAGGAGGGCGTACGCAGGTAGCACCCAGTCCACTCAGCGAAGCATCCGTCTGCCACTGTACGACCACAGAATAGGGAGCATACAGAAGGGAAAGCTGGGGGCGGCGCCTTTGATCTGTATGTTACCGAGCGTTACGCTCGGCGCCATATTGAAAAGCAGTAAACGCGGAACTATAGCCACCTAGTACTTTGGTCTTTTTACGAATTGCAGCTAATCTCACCGACCTTTACGAAAGGAAACGGCTTTTCATTATGCTCTCATCTATTTTGCGCTCTCTCCTTGCACGTAATTGTAATCCAACGAAAAAAATAGGCCTAAATTATAATACAATTACGAAAATATACGGTGAAATGGATGATCGTTTTATTTGGTGCTTACCACTAGAAAAATCCCAAATCGCAGACCCCGACAGGAGGGCGTACGCAGGTAGCACCCAGTCCACTCAGCGAAGCATCCGTCTGCCACTGTACGACCACAGAATAGGGAGCATACAGAAGGGAAAGCTGGGGGCGGCGCCTGTGATCTGTATGTTACCGAGCGTTACGCTCGGCGCCATATTGTAAAGCAGTAAACGCGGAACTATAGCCACCTAGTACTTTGGTCTTTTTACGAATTGCAGCTAATCTCAGCGACCTTTACGAAAGGAAACGGCTTTTCATTATGCTCTCATCTATTTTGCGCTCTCTCCTTGCACGTAATTGTAATCCAACGAAAAAAATAGGCCTAAATTATAATACAATTACGAAAATATACGGTGAAATGGATGATCGTTTTATTTGGTGCTTACCACTAGAAAAATCCCAAATCGCAGACCCCGACAGGAGGGCGTACGCAGGTAGCACCCAGTCCACTCAGCGAAGCATCCGTCTGCCACTGTACGACCACAGAATAGGGAGCATACAGAAGGGAAAGCTGGGGGCGGCGCCTTTGATCTGTATGTTACCGAGCGTTACGCTCGGCGCGATATTGAAAAGCAGTAAACGCGGAACTATAGCCACCTAGTACTTTGGTCTTTTTACGAATTGCAGCTAATCTCAGCGACCTTTACGAAAGGAAACGGCTTTTCATTATGCTCTCATCTATTTTGCGCTCTCTCCTTGCACGTAATTGTAATCCAACGAAAAAAATAGGCCTAAATTATAATACAATTACGAAAATATACGGTGAAATGGATGATCGTTTTATTTGGTGCTTACCACTAGAAAAATCCCAAATCGCAGACCCCGACAGGAGGGCGTACGCAGGTAGCACCCAGTCCACTCAGCGAAGCATCCGTCTGCCACTGTACGACCACAGAATAGGGAGCATACAGAAGGGAAAGCTGGGGGCGGCGCCTTTGATCTGTATGTTACCGAGCGTTACGCTCGGCGCCATATTGTAAAGCAGTAAACGCGGAACTATAGCCACCTAGTACTTTGGTCTTTTTACGAAGTGCAGCTAATCTCAGCGACCTTTACGAAAGGAAACGGCTTTTCATTATGCTCTCATCTATTTTGCGCTCTCTCCTTGCACGTAATTGTAATCCAACGAAAAAAATAGGCCTAAATTATAATACAATTACGAAAATATACGGTGAAATGGATGATCGTTTTATTTGGTGCTTACCACTAGAAAAATCCCAAATCGCAGACCCCGACAGGAGGGCGTACGCAGGTAGCACCCAGTCCACTCAGCGAAGCATCCGTCTGCCACTGTACGACCACAGAATAGGGAGCATACAGAAGGGAAAGCTGGGGGCGGCGCCTTTGATCTGTATGTTACCGAGCGTTACGCTCGGCGCCATATTGAAAAGCAGTAAACGCGGAACTATAGCCACCTAGTACTTTGGTCTTTTTACGAATTGCAGCTAATCTCACCGACCTTTACGAAAGGAAACGGCTTTTCATTATGCTCTCATCTATTTTGCGCTCTCTCCTTGCACGTAATTGTAATCCAACGAAAAAAATAGGCCTAAATTATAATACAATTACGAAAATATACGGTGAAATGGATGATCGTTTTATTTGGTGCTTACCACTAGAAAAATCCCAAATCGCAGACCCCGACAGGAGGGCGTACGCAGGTAGCACCCAGTCCACTCAGCGAAGCATCCGTCTGCCACTGTACGACCACAGAATAGGGAGCATACAGAAGGGAAAGCTGGGGGCGGCGCCTTTGATCTGTATGTTACCGAGCGTTACGCTCGGCGCCATATTGTAAAGCAGTAAACGCGGAACTATAGCCACCTAGTACTTTGGTCTTTTTACGAATTGCAGCTAATCTCACCGACCTTTACGAAAGGAAACGGCTTTTCATTATGCTCTCATCTATTTTGCGCTCTCTCCTTGCACGTAATTGTAATCCAACGAAAAAAATAGGCCTAAATTATAATACAATTACGAAAATATACGGTGAAATGGATGATCGTTTTATTTGGTGCTTACCACTAGAAAAATCCCAAATCGCTGACCCCGACAGGAGGGCGTACGCAGGTAGCACCCAGTCCACTCAGCGAAGCATCCGTCTGCCACTGTACGACCACAGAATAGGGAGCATACAGAAGGGAGAGCTGGGGGCGGCGCCTTTGATCTGTATGTTACCGAGCGTTACGCTCGGCGCCATATTGTAAAGCAGTAAACGCGGAACTATAGTCACCTAGTACTTTGGTCTTTTTACGAATTGCAGCTAATCTCAGCGACCTTTACGAAAGGAAACGGCTTTTCATTATGCTCTCATCTATTTTGCGCTCTCTCCTTGCACGTAATTGTAATCCAACGAAAAAAAATAGGCCTAAATTATAATACAATTACGAAAATATACGGTGAAATGGATGATCGTTTTATTTGGTGCTTACCACTAGAAAAATCCCAAATCGCAGACCCCGACAGGAGGGCGTACGCAGGTAGCACCCAGTCCACTCAGCGAAGCATCCGTCTGCCACTGTACGACCACAGAATAGGGAGCATACAGAAGGGAAAGCTGGGGGCGGCGCCTTTGATCTGTATGTTACCGAGCGTTACGCTCGGCGCCATATTGAAAAGCAGTAAACGCGGAACTATAGCCACCTAGTACTTTGGTCTTTTTACGAATTGCAGCTAATCTCACCGACCTTTACGAAAGGAAACGGCTTTTCATTATGCTCTCATCTATTTTGCGCTCTCTCCTTGCACGTAATTGTAATCCAACGAAAAAAATAGGCCTAAATTATAATACAATTACGAAAATATACGGTGAAATGGATGATCGTTTTATTTGGTGCTTACCACTAGTAAAATCCCAAATCGCAGACCCCGACAGGAGGGCGTACGCAGGTAGCACCCAGTCCACTCAGCGAAGCATCCGTCTGCCACTGTACGACCACAGAATAGGGAGCATACAGAAGGGAAAGCTGGGGGCGGCGCCTTTGATCTGTATGTTACCGAGCGTTACGCTCGGCGCCATATTGTAAAGCAGTAAACGCGGAACTATAGCCACCTAGTACTTTGGTCTTTTTACGAATTGCAGCTAATCTCAGCGACCTTTACGAAAGGAAACGGCTTTTCATTATGCTCTCATCTATTTTGCGCTCTCTCCTTGCACGTAATTGTAATCCAACGAAAAAAATAGGCCTAAATTATAATACAATTACGAAAATATACGGTGAAATGGATGATCGTTTTATTTGGTGCTTACCACTAGAAAAATCCCAAATCGCAGACCCCGACAGGAGGGCGTACGCAGGTAGCACCCAGTCCACTCAGCGAAGCATCCGTCTGCCACTGTACGACCACAGAATAGGGAGCATACAGAAGGGAAAGCTGGGGGCGGCGCCTTTGATCTGTATGTTACCGAGCGTTACGCTCGGCGCCATATTGTAAAGCAGTAAACGCGGAACTATAGCCACCTAGTACTTTGGTCTTTTTACGAATTGCAGCTAATCTCAGCGACCTTTACGAAAGGAAACGGCTTTTCATTATGCTCTCATCTATTTTGCGCTCTCTCCTTGCACGTAATTGTAATCCAACGAAAAAAATAGGCCTAAATTATAATACAATTACGAAAATATACGGTGAAATGGATGATCGTTTTATTTGGTGCTTACCACTAGAAAAATCCCAAATCGCAGACCCCGACAGGAGGGCGTACGCAGGTAGCACCCAGTCCACTCAGCGAAGCATCCGTCTGCCACTGTACGACCACAGAATAGGGAGCATACAGAAGGGAAAGCTGGGGGCGGCGCCTTTGATCTGTATGTTACCGAGCGTTACGCTCGGCGCCATATTGTAAAGCAGTAAACGCGGAACTATAGCCACCTAGTACTTTGGTCTTTTTACGAATTGCAGCTAATCTCACCGACCTTTACGAAAGGAAACGGCTTTTCATTATGCTCTCATCTATTTTGCGCTCTCTCCTTGCACGTAATTGTAATCCAACGAAAAAAAATAGGCCTAAATTATAATACAATTACGAAAATATACGGTGAAATGGATGATCGTTTTATTTGGTGCTTACCACTAGAAAAATCCCAAATCGCAGACCCCGACAGGAGGGCGTACGCAGGTAGCACCCAGTCCACTCAGCGAAGCATCCGTCTGCCACTGTACGACCACAGAATAGGGAGCATACAGAAGGGAAAGCTGGGGGCGGCGCCTTTGATCTGTATGTTACCGAGCGTTACGCTCGGCGCCATATTGTAAAGCAGTAAACGCGGAACTATAGCCACCTAGTACTTTGGTCTTTCTACGAATTGCAGCTAATCTCACCGACCTTTACGAAAGGAAACGGCTTTTCATTATGCTCTCATCTATTTTGGGCTCTCTCCTTGCACGTAATTGTAATCCAACGAAAAAATAGGCCTAAATTATAATACAATTACGAAAATATACGGTGAAATGGATGATCGTTTTATTTGGTGCTTACCACTAGAAAAATCCCAAATCGCAGACCCCGACAGGAGGGCGTACGCAGGTAGCACCCAGTCCACTCAGCGAAGCATCCGTCTGCCACTGTACGACCACAGAATAGGGAGCATACAGAAGGGAAAGCTGGGGGCGGCGCCTTTGATCTGTATGTTACCGAGCGTTACGCTCGGCGCCATATTGTAAAGCAGTAAACGCGGAACTATAGCCACCTAGTACTTTGGTCTTTTTACGAATTGCAGCTAATCTCACCGACCTTTACGAAAGGAAACGGCTTTTCATTATGCTCTCATCTATTTTGCGCTCTCTCCTTGCACGTAATTGTAATCCAACGAAAAAAATAGGCCTAAATTATAATACAATTACGAAAATATACGGTGAAATGGATGATCGTTTTATTTGGTGCTTACCACTAGAAAAATCCCAAATCGCAGACCCCGACAGGAGGGCGTACGCAGGTAGCACCCAGTCCACTCAGCGAAGCATCCGTCTGCCACTGTACGACCACAGAATAGGGAGCATACAGAAGGGAAAGCTGGGGGCGGCGCCTTTGATCTGTATGTTACCGAGCGTTACGCTCGGCGCCATATTGTAAAGCAGTAAACGCGGAACTATAGCCACCTAGTACTTTGGTCTTTTTACGAATTGCAGCTAATCTCACCGACCTTTACGAAAGGAAACGGCTTTTCATTATGCTCTCATCTATTTTGCGCTCTCTCCTTGCACGTAATTGTAATCCAACGAAAAAAAATAGGCCTAAATTATAATACAATTACGAAAATATACGGTGAAATGGATGATCGTTTTATTTGGTGCTTACCACTAGAAAAATCCCAAATCGCAGACCCCGACAGGAGGGCGTACGCAGGTAGCACCCAGTCCACTCAGCGAAGCATCCGTCTGCCACTGTACGACCACAGAATAGGGAGCATACAGAAGGGAAAGCTGGGGGCGGCGCCTTTGATCTGTATGTTACCGAGCGTTACGCTCGGCGCCATATTGAAAAGCAGTAAACGCGGAACTATAGCCACCTAGTACTTTGGTCTTTTTACGAATTGCAGCTAATCTCACCGACCTTTACGAAAGGAAACGGCTTTTCATTATGCTCGCATCTATTTTGCGCTCTCTCCTTGCACGTAATTGTAATCCAACGAAAAAAATAGGCCTAAATTATAATACAATTACGAAAATATACGGTGAAATGGATGATCGTTTTATTTGGTGCTTACCACTAGAAAAATCCCAAATCGCAGACCCCGACAGGAGGGCGTACGCAGGTAGCACCCAGTCCACTCAGCGAAGCATCCGTCTGCCACTGTACGACCACAGAATAGGGAGCATACAGAAGGGAAAGCTGGGGGCGGCGCCTTTGATCTGTATGTTACCGAGCGTTACGCTCGGCGCCATATTGTAAAGCAGTAAACGCGGAACTATAGCCACCTAGTACTTTGGTCTTTTTACGAATTGCAGCTAATCTCAGCGACCTTTACGAAAGGAAACGGCTTTTCATTATGCTCTCATCTATTTTGCGCTCTCTCCTTGCACGTAATTGTAATCCAACGAAAAAAATAGGCCTAAATTATAATACAATTACGAAAATATACGGTGAAATGGATGATCGTTTTATTTGGTGCTTACCACTAGAAAAATCCCAAATCGCAGACCCCGACAGGAGGGCGTACGCAGGTAGCACCCAGTCCACTCAGCGAAGCATCCGTCTGCCACTGTACGACCACAGAATAGGGAGCATACAGAAGGGAAAGTTGGGGGCGGCGCCTTTGATCTGTATGTTACCGAGCGTTACGCTCGGCGCCATATTGTAAAGCAGTAAACGCGGAACTATAGCCACCTAGTACTTTGGTCTTTTTACGAATTGCAGCTAATCTCAGCGACCTTTACGAAAGGAAACGGCTTTTCATTATGCTCTCATCTATTTTGCGCTCTCTCCTTGCACGTAATTGTAATCCAACGAAAAAAATAGGCCTAAATTATAATACAATTACGAAAATATACGGTGAAATGGATGATCGTTTTATTTGGTGCTTACCACTAGAAAAATCCCAAATCGCAGACCCCGACAGGAGGGCGTACGCAGGTAGCACCCAGTCCACTCAGCGAAGCATCCGTCTGCCACTGTACGACCACAGAATAGGGAGCATACAGAAGGGAAAGCTGGGGGCGGCGCCTTTGATCTGTATGTTACCGAGCGTTACGCTCGGCGCCATATTGAAAAGCAGTAAACGCGGAACTATAGCCACCTAGTACTTTGGTCTTTTTACGAATTGCAGCTAATCTCAGCGACCTTTACGAAAGGAAACGGCTTTTCATTATGCTCTCATCTATTTTGCGCTCTCTCCTTGCACGTAATTGTAATCCAACGAAAAAAATAGGCCTAAATTATAATACAATTACGAAAATATACGGTGAAATGGATGATCGTTTTATTTGGTGCTTACCACTAGAAAAATCCCAAATCGCAGACCCCGACAGGAGGGCGTACGCAGGTAGCACCCAGTCCACTCAGCGAAGCATCCGTCTGCCACTGTACGACCACAGAATAGGGAGCATACAGAAGGGAAAGCTGGGGGCGGCGCCTTTGATCTGTATGTTACCGAGCGTTACGCTTGGCGCCATATTGTAAAGCAGTAAACGCGGAACTATAGCCACCTAGTACTTTGGTCTTTTTACGAATTGCAGCTAATCTCAGCGACCTTTACGAAAGGAAACGGCTTTTCATTATGCTCTCATCTATTTTGCGCTCTCTCCTTGCACGTAATTGTAATCCAACGAAAAAAATAGGCCTAAATTATAATACAATTACGAAAATATACGGTGAAATGGATGATCGTTTTATTTGGTGCTTACCACTAGAAAAAACCCAAATCGCAGACCCCGACAGGAGGGCGTACGCAGGTAGCACCCAGTCCACTCAGCGAAGCATCCGTCTGCCACTGTACGACCACAGAATAGGGAGCATACAGAAGGGAAAGCTGGGGGCGGCGCCTTTGATCTGTATGTTACCGAGCGTTACGCTCGGCGCCATATTGTAAAGCAGTAAACGCGGAACTATAGCCACCTAGTACTTTGGTCTTTCTACGAATTGCAGCTAATCTCACCGACCTTTACGAAAGGAAACGGCTTTTCATTATGCTCTCATCTATTTTGGGCTCTCTCCTTGCACGTAATTGTAATCCAACGAAAAAATAGGCCTAAATTATAATACAATTACGAAAATATACGGTGAAATGGATGATCGTTTTATTTGGTGCTTACCACTAGAAAAATCCCAAATCGCAGACCCCGACAGGAGGGCGTACGCAGGTAGCACCCAGTCCACTCAGCGAAGCATCCGTCTGCCACTGTACGACCACAGAATAGGGAGCATACAGAAGGGAAAGCTGGGGGCGGCGCCTTTGATCTGTATGTTACCGAGCGTTACGCTCGGCGCCATATTGTAAAGCAGTAAACGCGGAACTATAGCCACCTAGTACTTTGGTCTTTTTACGAATTGCAGCTAATCTCACCGACCTTTACGAAAGGAAACGGCTTTTCATTATGCTCTCATCTATTTTGCGCTCTCTCCTTGCACGTAATTGTAATCCAACGAAAAAAATAGGCCTAAATTATAATACAATTACGAAAATATACGGTGAAATGGATGATCGTTTTATTTGGTGCTTACCACTAGAAAAATCCCAAATCGCAGACCCCGACAGGAGGGCGTACGCAGGTAGCACCCAGTCCACTCAGCGAAGCATCCGTCTGCCACTGTACGACCACAGAATAGGGAGCATACAGAAGGGAAAGCTGGGGGCGGCGCCTTTGGTCTGTATGTTACCGAGCGTTGCGCTCGGCGCCATATTGAAAAGCAGTAAACGCGGAACTATAGCCACCTAGTACTTTGGTCTTTTTACGAATTGCAGCTAATCTCACCGACCTTTACGAAAGGAAACGGCTGTTCATTATGCTCTCATCTATTTTGCGCTCTCTCCTTGCACGTAATTGTAATCCAACGAAAAAAATAGGCCTAAATTATAATACAATTACGAAAATATACGGTGAAATGGATGATCGTTTTATTTGGTGCTTACCACTAGAAAAATCCCAAATCGCAGACCCCGACAGGAGGGCGTACGCAGGTAGCACCCAGTCCACTCAGCGAAGCATCCGTCTGCCACTGTACGACCACAGAATAGGGAGCATACAGAAGGGAAAGCTGGGGGCGGCGCCTTTGATCTGTATGTTACCGAGCGTTACGCTCGGCGCCATATTGTAAAGCAGTAAACGCGGAACTATAGCCACCTAGTACTTTGGTCTTTTTACGAATTGCAGCTAATCTCAGCGACCTTTACGAAAGGAAACGGCTTTTCATTATGCTCTCATCTATTTTGCGCTCTCTCCTTGCACGTAATTGTAATCCAACGAAAAAAATAGGCCTAAATTATAATACAATTACGAAAATATACGGTGAAATGGATGATCGTTTTATTTGGTGCTTACCACTAGAAAAATCCCAAATCGCAGACCCCGACAGGAGGGCGTACGCAGGTAGCACCCAGTCCACTCAGCGAAGCATCCGTCTGCCACTGTACGACCACAGAATAGGGAGCATACAGAAGGGAAAGCTGGGGGCGGCGCCTTTGAACTGTATGTTACCGAGCGTTACGCTCGGCGCCATATTGAAAAGCAGTAAACGCGGAACTATAGCCACCTAGTACTTTGGTCTTTTTACGAATTGCAGCTAATCTCACCGACCTTTACGAAAGGAAACGGCTTTTCATTATGCTCTCATCTATTTTGCGCTCTCTCCTTGCACGTAATTGTAATCTAACGAAAAAATAGGCCTAAATTATAATACAATTACGAAAATATACGGTGAAATGGATGATCGTTTTATTTGGTGCTTACCACTAGAAAAATCCCAAATCGCAGACCCCGACAGGAGGGCGTACGCAGGTAGCACCCAGTCCACTCAGCGAAGCATCCGTCTGCCACTGTACGACCACAGAATAGGGAGCATACAGAAGGGAAAGCTGGGGGCGGCGCCTTTGATCTGTATGTTACCGAGCGTTACGCTCGGCGCCATATTGAAAAGCAGTAAACGCGGAACTATAGCCACCTAGTACTTTGGTCTTTTTACGAATTGCAGCTAATCTCACCGACCTTTACGAAAGGAAACGGCTTTTCATTATGCTCTCATCTATTTTGCGCTCTCTCCTTGCACGTAATTGTAATCCAACGAAAAAAATAGGCCTAAATTATAATACAATTACGAAAATATACGGTGAAATGGATGATCGTTTTATTTGGTGCTTACCACTAGAAAAATCTCAAATCGCAGACCCCGACAGGAGGGCGTACGCAGGTAGCACCCAGTCCACTCAGCGAAGCATCCGTCTGCCACTGTACGACCACAGAATAGGGAGCATACAGAAGGGAAAGCTGGGGGCGGTGCCTTTGATCTGTATGCTACCGAGCGTTGCGCTCGGCGCCATACTGAAAAGCAGTAAACGCGGAACTATAGCCATCTAGTACTTTGGTCTTTTTACGAATTGCAGCTAATCTCACCGACCTTTACGAAAGGAAACGGCTTTTCATTATGCTCTCATCTATTTTGCGCTCTCTCCTTGCACGTAATTGTAATCCAACGAAAAAAATAGGCCTAAATTATAATACAATTACGAAAATATACGGTGAAATGGATGATCGTTTTATTTGGTGCTTACCACTAGAAAAATCCCAAATCGCAGACCCCGACAGGAGGGCGTACGCAGGTAGCACCCAGTCCACTCAGCGAAGCATCCGTCTGCCACTGTACAACCACAGAATAGGGAGCATACAGAAGGGAAAGCTGGGGGCGGCGCCTTTGATCTGTATGTTACCGAGCGTTACGCTCGGCGCCATACTGAAAAGCAGTAAACGCGGAACTATAGCCACCTAGTACTTTGGTCTTTTTACGAATTGCAGCTAATCTCACCGACCTTTACGAAAGGAAACGGCTTTTCATTATGCTCTCATCTATTTTGCGCTCTCTCCTTGCACGTAATTGTAATCCAACGAAAAGATAGGCCTAAATTATAATACAATTACGAAAATATACGGTGAAATGGATGATCGTTTTATTTGGTGCTTACCACTAGAAAAATCCCAAATCGCAGACCCCGACAGGAGGGCGTACGCAGGTAGCACCCAGTCCACTCAGCGAAGCATCCGTCTGCCACTGTACGACCACAGAATAGGGAGCATACAGAAGGGAAAGCTGGGGGCGGCGCCTTTGATCTGTATGTTACCGAGCGTTGCGCTCGGTGCCATACTGAAAAGCAGTAAACGCGGAACTATAGCCACCTAGTACTTTGGTCTTTTTACGAATTGCAGCTAATCTCACCGACCTTTACGAAAGGAAACGGCTTTTCATTATGCTCTCATCTATTTTGCGCTCTCTCCTTGCACGTAATTGTAATCCAACGAAAAAAATAGGCCTAAATTATAATACAATTACGAAAATATACGGTGAAATGGATGATCGTTTTATTTGGTGCTTACCACTAGAAAAATCCCAAATCGCAGACCCTGACAGGAGGGCGTACGCAGGTAGCACCCAGTCCACTCAGCGAAGCATCCGTCTGCCACTGTACGACCACAGAATAGGGAGCATACAGAAGGGAAAGCTGGGGGCGGCGCCTTTGACCTGTATGTTACCGAGCGTTACGCTCGGCGCCATATTGTAAAGCAGTAAACGCGGAACTATAGCCACCTAGTACTTTGGTCTTTTTACGAATTGCAGCTAATCTCAGCGACCTTTACGAAAGGAAACGGCTTTTCATTATGCTCTCATCTATTTTGCGCTCTCTCCTTGCACGTAATTGTAATCCAACGAAAAAAATAGGCCTAAATTATAATACAATTACGAAAATATACGGTGAAATGGATGATCGTTTTATTTGGTGCTTACCACTAGAAAAATCCCAAATCGCAGACCCCGACAGGAGGGCGTACGCAGGTAGCACCCAGTCCACTCAGCGAAGCATCCGTCTGCCACTGTACGACCACAGAATAGGGAGCATACAGAAGGGAAAGCTGGGGGCGGCGCCTTTGATCTGTATGTTACCGAGCGTTACGCTCGGCGCCATATTGAAAAGCAGTAAACGCGGAACTATAGCCACCTAGTACTTTGGTCTTTTTACGAATTGCAGCTAATCTCAGCGACCTTTACGAAAGGAAACGGCTTTTCATTATGCTCTCATCTATTTTGCGCTCTCTCCTTGCACGTAATTGTAATCCAACGAAAAAAATAGGCCTAAATTATAATACAATTACGAAAATATACGGTGAAATGGATGATCGTTTTATTTGGTGCTTACCACTAGAAAAATCCCAAATCGCAGACCCCGACAGGAGGGCGTACGCAGGTAGAGCCCAGTCCACTCAGCGAGGCATCCGTCTGCCACTGTACGACCACAGAATAGGGAGCATACAGAAGGGAAAGCTGGGGGCGGCGCCTTTGATCTGTATGTTACCGAGCGTTGCGCTCGGCGCCATACTGAAAAGCAGTAAACGCGGAACTATAGCCACCTAGTACTTTGGTCTTTTTACGAATTGCAGCTAATCTCACCGACCTTTACGAAAGGAAACGGCTTTTCATTATGCTCTCATCTATTTTGCGCTCTCTCCTTGCACGTAATTGTAATCCAACGAAAAAAATAGGCCTAAATTATAATACAATTACGAAAATATACGGTGAAATGGATGATCGTTTTATTTGGTGCTTACCACTAGAAAAATCCCAAATCGCAGACCCCGACAGGAGGGCGTACGCAGGTAGCACCCAGTCCACTCAGCGAAGCATCCGTCTGCCACTGTACGACCACAGAATAGGGAGCATACAGAAGGGAAAGCTGGGGGCGGCGCCTTTGATCTGTATGTTACCGAGCGTTACGCTCGGCGCCATATTGTAAAGCAGTAAACGCGGAACTATAGCCACCTAGTACTTTGGTCTTTTTACGAATTGCAGCTAATCTCAGCGACCTTTACGAAAGGAAACGGCTTTTCATTATGCTCTCATCTATTTTGCGCTCTCTCCTTGCACGTAATTGTAATCCAACGAAAAAAATAGGCCTAAATTATAATACAATTACGAAAATATACGGTGAAATGGATGATCGTTTTATTTGGTGCTTACCACCAGAAAAATCCCAAATCGCAGACCCCGACAGGAGGGCGTACGCAGGTAGCACCCAGTCCACTCAGCGAAGCATCCGTCTGCCACTGTCCGACCACAGAATAGGGAGCATACAGAAGGGAAAGCTGGGGGCGGCGCCTTTGATCTGTATGTTACCGAGCGTTACGCTCGGCGCCATATTGTAAAGCAGTAAACGCGGAACTATAGCCACCTAGTACTTTGGTCTTTTTACGAATTGCAGCTAATCTCACCGACCTTTACGAAAGGAAACGGCTTTTCATTATGCTCTCATCTATTTTGCGCTCTCTCCTTGCACGTAATTGTAATCCAACGAAAAAAATAGGCCTAAATTATAATACAATTACGAAAATATACGGTGAAATGGATGATCGTTTTATTTGGTGCTTACCACTAGAAAAATCCCAAATCGCAGACCCCGACAGGAGGGCGTACGCAGGTAGCACCCAGTCCACTCAGCGAAGCATCCGTCTGCCACTGTACGACCACAGAATAGGGAGCATACAGAAGGGAAAGCTGGGGGCGGCGCCTTTGATCTGTATGTTACCGAGCGTTACGCTCGGCGCCATACTGAAAAGCAGTAAACGCGGAACTATAGCCACCTAGTACTTTGGTCTTTTTACGAATTGCAGCTAATCTCACCGACCTTTACGAAAGGAAACGGCTTTTCATTATGCTCTCATCTATTTTGCGCTCTCTCCTTGCACGTAATTGTAATCCAACGAAAAAAATAGGCCTAAATTATAATACAATTACGAAAATATACGGTGAAATGGATGATCGTTTTATTTGGTGCTTACCACTAGAAAAATCCCAAATCGCAGACCCCGACAGGAGGGCGTACGCAGGTAGCACCCAGTCCACTCAGCGAAGCATCCGTCTGCCACTGTACGACCACAGAATAGGGAGCATACAGAAGGGAAAGCTGGGGGCGGCGCCTTTGATCTGTATGTTACCGAGCGTTGCGCTCGGCGCCATATTGAAAAGCAGTAAACGCGGAACTATAGCGACCTAGTACTTTGGTCTTTTTACGAATTGCAGCTAATCTCACCGACCTTTACGAAAGGAAACGGCTTTTCATTATGCTCTCATCTATTTTGCGCTCTCTCCTTGCACGTAATTGTAATCCAACGAAAAGATAGGCCTAAATTATAATACAATTACGAAAATATACGGTGAAATGGATGATCGTTTTATTTGGTGCTTACCACTAGAAAAATCCCAAATCGCAGACCCCGACAGGAGGGCGTATGCAGGTAGCACCCAGTCCACTCAGCGAAGCATCCGTCTGCCACTGTACGACCACAGAATAGGGAGCATACAGAAGGGAAAGCTGGGGGCGGCGCCTTTGATCTGTATGTTACCGAGCGTTGCGCTCGGCGCCATACTGAAAAGCAGTAAACGCGGAACTATAGCCACCTAGTACTTTGGTCTTTTTACGAATTGCAGCTAATCTCACCGACCTTTACGAAAGGAAACGGCTTTTCATTATGCTCTCATCTATTTTGCGCTCTCTCCTTGCACGTAATTGTAATCCAACGAAAAAAATAGGCCTAAATTATAATACAATTACGAAAATATACGGTGAAATGGATGATCGTTTTATTTGGTGCTTACCACTAGAAAAATCCCAAATCGCAGACCCCGACAGGAGGGCGTACGCAGGTAGCACCCAGTCCACTCAGCGAAGCATCCGTCTGCCACTGTACGACCACAGAATAGGGAGCATACAGAAGGGAAAGCTGGGGGCGGCGCCTTTGATCTGTATGTTACCGAGCGTTACGCTCGGCGCCATATTGTAAAGCAGTAAACGCGGAACTATAGCCACCTAGTACTTTGGTCTTTTTACGAATTGCAGCTAATCTCAGCGACCTTTACGAAAGGAAACGGCTTTTCATTATGCTCTCATCTATTTTGCGCTCTCTCCTTGCACGTAATTGTAATCCAACGAAAAAAATAGGCCTAAATTATAATACAATTACGAAAATATACGGTGAAATGGATGATCGTTTTATTTGGTGCTTACCACTAGAAAAATCCCAAATCGCAGACCCCGACAGGAGGGCGTACGCAGGTAGCACCCAGTCCACTCAGCGAAGCATCCGTCTGCCACTGTACGACCACAGAATAGGGAGCATACAGAAGGGAAAGCTGGGGGCGGCGCCTTTGATCTGTATGTTACCGAGCGTTACGCTCGGCGCCATATTGTAAAGCAGTAAACGCGGAACTATAGCCACCTAGTACTTTGGTCTTTTTACGAATTGCAGCTAATCTCAGCGACCTTTACGAAAGGAAACGGCTTTTCATTATGCTCTCATCTATTTTGCGCTCTCTCCTTGCACGTAATTGTAATCCAACGAAAAAAATAGGCCTAAATTATAATACAATTACGAAAATATACGGTGAAATGGATGATCGTTTTATTTGGTGCTTACCACCAGAAAAATCCCAAATCGCAGACCCCGACAGGAGGGCGTACGCAGGTAGCACCCAGTCCACTCAGCGAAGCATCCGTCTGCCACTGTACGACCACAGAATAGGGAGCATACAGAAGGGAAAGCTGGGGGCGGCGCCTTTGATCTGTATGTTACCGAGCGTTACGCTCGGCGCCATATTGTAAAGCAGTAAACGCGGAACTATAGCCACCTAGTACTTTGGTCTTTTTACGAATTGCAGCTAATCTCACCGACCTTTACGAAAGGAAACGGCTTTTCATTATGCTCTCATCTATTTTGCGCTCTCTCCTTGCACGTAATTGTAATCCAACGAAAAAAATAGGCCTAAATTATAATACAATTACGAAAATATACGGTGAAATGGATGATCGTTTTATTTGGTGCTTACCACTAGAAAAATCCCAAATCGCAGACCCCGACAGGAGGGCGTACGCAGGTAGCACCCAGTCCACTCAGCGAAGCATCCGTCTGCCACTGTACGACCACAGAATAGGGAGCATACAGAAGGGAAAGCTGGGGGCGGCGCCTTTGATCTGTATGTTACCGAGCGTTACGCTCGGCGCCATACTGAAAAGCAGTAAACGCGGAACTATAGCCACCTAGTACTTTGGTCTTTTTACGAATTGCAGCTAATCTCACCGACCTTTACGAAAGGAAACGGCTTTTCATTATGCTCTCATCTATTTTGCGCTCTCTCCTTGCACGTAATTGTAATCCAACGAAAAAAATAGGCCTAAATTATAATACAATTACGAAAATATACGGTGAAATAGATGATCGTTTTATTTGGTGCTTACCACTAGAAAAATCCCAAATCGCAGACCCCGACAGGAGGGCGTACGCAGGTAGCACCCAGTCCACTCAGCGAAGCATCCGTCTGCCACTGTACGACCACAGAATAGGGAGCATACAGAAGGGAAAGCTGGGGCCGGCGCCTTTGATCTGTATGTTACCGAGCGTTGCGCTCGGCGCCATATTGAAAAGCAGTAAACGCGGAACTATAGCCACCTAGTACTTTGGTCTTTTTACGAATTGCAGCTAATCTCACCGACCTTTACGAAAGGAAACGGCTTTTCATTATGCTCTCATCTATTTTGCGCTCTCTCCTTGCACGTAATTGTAATCCAACGAAAAAAATAGGCCTAAATTATAATACAATTACGAAAATATACGGTGAAATGGATGATCGTTTTATTTGGTGCTTACCACTAGAAAAATCCCAAATCGCAGACCCCGACAGGAGGGCGTACGCAGGTAGCACCCAGTCCACTCAGCGAAGCATCCGTCTGCCACTGTACGACCACAGAATAGGGAGCATACAGAAGGGAAAGCTGGGGGCGGCGCCTTTGATCTGTATGTTACCGAGCGTTACGCTCGGCGCCATATTGTAAAGCAGTAAACGCGGAACTATAGCCACCTAGTACTTTGGTCTTTTTACGAATTGCAGCTAATCTCAGCGACCTTTACGAAAGGAAACGGCTTTTCATTATGCTCTCATCTATTTTGCGCTCTCTCCTTGCACGTAATTGTAATCCAACGAAAAAAATAGGCCTAAATTATAATACAATTACGAAAATATACGGTGAAATGGATGATCGTTTTATTTGGTGCTTACCACTAGAAAAATCCCAAATCGCAGACCCCGACAGGAGGGCGTACGCAGGTAGCACCCAGTCCACTCAGCGAAGCATCCGTCTGCCACTGTACGACCACAGAATAGGGAGCATACAGAAGGGAAAGCTGGGGGCGGCGCCTTTGATCTGTATGTTACAGAGCGTTACGCTCGGCGCCATATTGAAAAGCAGTAAACGCGGAACTATAGCCACCTAGTACTTTGGTCTTTTTACGAATTGCAGCTAATCTCACCGACCTTTACGAAAGGAAACGGCTTTTCATTATGCTCTCATCTATTTTGCGCTCTCTCCTTGCACGTAATTGTAATCCAACGAAAAAAATAGGCCTAAATTATAATACAATTACGAAAATATACGGTGAAATGGATGATCGTTTTATTTGGTGCTTACCACTAGAAAAATCCCAAATCGCAGACCCCGACAGGAGGGCGTACGCAGGTAGCACCCAGTCCACTCAGCGAAGCATCCGTCTGCCACTGTACGACCACAGAATAGGGAGCATACAGAAGGGAAAGCTGGGGGCGGCGCCTTTGATCTGTATGTTACCGAGCGTTACGCTCGGCGCCATATTGAAAAGCAGTAAACGCGGAACTATAGCCACCTAGTACTTTGGTCTTTCTACGAATTGCAGCTAATCTCACCGACCTTTACGAAAGGAAACGGCTTTTCATTATGCTCTCATCTATTTTGGGCTCTCTCCTTGCACGTAATTGTAATCCAACGAAAAAATAGGCCTAAATTATAATACAATTACGAAAATATACGGTGAAATGGATGATCGTTTTATTTGGTGCTTACCACTAGAAAAATCCCAAATCGCAGACCCCGACAGGAGGGCGTACGCAGGTAGCACCCAGTCCACTCAGCGAAGCATCCGTCTGCCACTGTACGACCACAGAATAGGGAGCATACAGAAGGGAAAGCTGGGGGCGGCGCCTTTGATCTGTATGTTACCGAGCGTTGCGCTTGGCGCCATACTGAAAAGCAGTGAACGCGGAACTATAGCCACCTAGTACTTTGGTCTTTTTACGAATTGCAGCTAATCTCACCGACCTTTACGAAAGGAAACGGCTTTTCATTATGCTCTCATCTATTTTGCGCTCTCTCCTTGCACGTAATTGTAATCCAACGAAAAAAATAGGCCTAAATTATAATACAATTACGAAAATATACGGTGAAATGGATGATCGTTTTATTTGGTGCTTACCACTAGAAAAATCCCAAATCGCAGACCCCGACAGGAGGGCGTACGCAGGTAGCACCCATTCCACTCAGCGAAGCATCCGTCTGCCACTGTACGACCACAGAATAGGGAGCATACAGAAGGGAAAGCTGGGGGCGGCGCCTTTGATCTGTATGTTACCGAGCGTTGCGCTCGGCGCCATATTGAAAAGCAGTAAACGCGGAACTATAGCCACCTAGTACTTTGGTCTTTTTACGAATTGCAGCTAATCTCACCGACCTTTACGAAAGGAAACGGCTTTTCATTATGCTCTCATCTATTTTGCGCTCTCTCCTTGCACGTAATTGTAATCCAACGAAAAGATAGGCCTAAATTATAATACAATTACGAAAATATATGGTGAAATGGATGATCGTTTTATTTGGTGCTTACCACTAGAAAAATCCCAAATCGCAGACCCCGACAGGAGGGCGTACGCAGGTAGCACCCAGTCCACTCAGCGAAGCATCCGTCTGCCACTGTACGACCACAGAATAGGGAGCATACAGAAGGGAAAGCTGGGGGCGGCGCCTTTGATCTGTATGTTACCGAGCGTTGCGCTCGGCGCCATACTGAAAAGCAGTAAACGCGGAACTATAGCCACCTAGTACTTTGGTCTTTTTACGAATTGCAGCTAATCTCACCGACCTTAACGAAAGGAAACGGCTTTTCATTATGCTCTCATCTATTTTGCGCTCTCTCCTTGCACGTAATTGTAATCCAACGAAAAAAATAGGCCTAAATTATAATACAATTACGAAAATATACGGTGAAATGGATGATCGTTTTATTTGGTGCTTACCACTAGAAAAATCCCAAATCGCAGACCCCGACAGGAGGGCGTACGCAGGTAGCACCCAGTCCACTCAGCGAAGCATCCGTCTGCCACTGTACGACCACAGAATAGGGAGCATACAGAAGGGAAAGCTGGGGGCGGCGCCTTTGATCTGTATGTTACCGAGCGTTACGCTCGGCGCCATATTGAAAAGCAGTAAACGCGGAACTATAGCCACCTAGTACTTTGGTCTTTTTACGAATTGCAGCTAATCTCACCGACCTTTACGAAAGGAAACGGCTTTTCATTATGCTCTCATCTATTTTGCGCTCTCTCCTTGCACGTAATTGTAATCCAACGAAAAAAATAGGCCTAAATTATAATACAATTACGAAAATATACGGTGAAATGGATTATCGTTTTATTTGGTGCTTACCACTAGAAAAATCCCAAATCGCAGACCCCGACAGGAGGGCGTACGCAGGTAGCACCCAGTCCACTCAGCGAAGCATCCGTCTGCCACTGTACGACCACAGAATAGGGAGCATACAGAAGGGAAAGCTGGGGGCGGCGCCTTTGATCTGTATGTTACAGAGCGTTACGCTCGGCGCCATATTGAAAAGCAGTAAACGCGGAACTATAGCCACCTAGTACTTTGGTCTTTTTACGAATTGCAGCTAATCTCACCGACCTTTACGAAAGGAAACGGCTTTTCATTATGCTCTCATCTATTTTGCGCTCTCTCCTTGCACGTAATTGTAATCCAACGAAAAAAATAGGCCTAAATTATAATACAATTACGAAAATATACGGTGAAATGGATGATCGTTTTATTTGGTGCTTACCACTAGAAAAATCCCAAATCGCAGACCCCGACAGGAGGGCGTACGCAGGTAGCACCCAGTCCACTCAGCGAAGCATCCGTCTGCCACTGTACGACCACAGAATAGGGAGCATACAGAAGGGAAAGCTGGGGGCGGCGCCTTTGATCTGTATGTTACCGAGCGTTACGCTCGGCGCCATATTGAAAAGCAGTAAACGCGGAACTATAGCCACCTAGTACTTTGGTCTTTTTACGAATTGCAGCTAATCTCACCGACCTTTACGAAAGGAAACGGCTTTTCATTATGCTCTCATCTATTTTGCGCTCTCTCCTTGCACGTAATTGTAATCCAACGAAAAAAATAGGCCTAAATTATAATACAATTACGAAAATATACGGTGAAATGGATGATCGTTTTATTTGGTGCTTACCACTAGAAAAATCCCAAATCGCAGACCCCGACAGGAGGGCGTACGCAGGTAGCACCCAGTCCACTCAGCGAAGCATCCGTCTGCCACTGTACGACCACAGAATAGGGAGCATACAGAAGGGAAAGCTGGGGGCGGCGCCTTTGATCTGTATGTTACCGAGCGTTGCGCTCGGCGCCATACTGATAAGCAGTAAACGCGGAACTATAGCCACCTAGTACTTTGGTCTTTTTACGAATTGCAGCTAATCTCACCGACCTTTACGAAAGGAAACGGCTTTTCATTATGCTCTCATCTATTTTGCGCTCTATCCTTGCACGTAATTGTAATCCAACGAAAAAAATAGGCCTAAATTATAATACAATTACGAAAATATACGGTGAAATGGATGATCGTTTTATTTGGTGCTTACCACTAGAAAAATCCCAAATCGCAGACCCCGACAGGAGGGCGTACGCAGGTAGCACCCAGTCCACTCAGCGAAGCATCCGTCTGCCACTGTACGACCACAGAATAGGGAGCATACAGAAGGGAAAGCTGGGGGCGGCGCCTTTGATCTGTATGTTACCGAGCGTTGCGCTCGGCGCCATATTGAAAAGCAGTAAACGTGGAACTATAGCCACCTAGTACTTTGGTCTTTTTACGAATTGCAGCTAATCTCACCGACCTTTACGAAAGGAAACGGCTTTTCATTATGCTCTCATCTATTTTGCGCTCTCTCCTTGCACGTAATTGTAATCCAACGAAAAAAATAGGCCTAAATTATAATACAATTACGAAAATATACGGTGAAATGGATGATCGTTTTATTTGGTGCTTACCACTAGAAAAATCCCAAATCGCAGACCCCGACAGGAGGGCGTACGCAGGTAGCACCCAGTCCACTCAGCGAAGCATCCGTCTGCCACTGTACGACCACAGAATAGGGAGCATACAGAAGGGAAAGCTGGGGGCGGCGCCTTTGATCTGTATGTTACCGAGCGTTACGCTCGGCGCCATATTGAAAAGCAGTAAACGCGGAACTATAGCCACCTAGTACTTTGGTCTTTTTACGAATTGCAGCTAATCTCACCGACCTCTACGAAAGGAAACGGCTTTTCATTATGCTCTCATCTATTTTGCGCTCTCTCCTTGCACGTAATTGTAATCCAACGAAAAAAATAGGCCTAAATTATAATACAATTACGAAAATATACGGTGAAATGGATGATCGTTTTATTTGGTGCTTACCACTAGAAAAATCCCAAATCGCAGACCCCGACAGGAGGGCGTACGCAGGTAGCACCCAGTCCACTCAGCGAAGCATCCGTCTGCCACTGTCCGACCACAGAATAGGGAGCATACAGAAGGGAAAGCTGGGGGCGGCGCCTTTGATCTGTATGTTACAGAGCGTTACGCTCGGCGCCATATTGAAAAGCAGTGAACGCGGAACTATAGCCACCTAGTACTTTGGTCTTTTTACGAATTGCAGCTAATCTCACCGACCTTTACGAAAGGAAACGGCTTTTCATTATGCTCTCATCTATTTTGCGCTCTCTCCTTGCACGTAATTGTAATCCAACGAAAAAAATAGGCCTAAATTATAATACAATTACGAAAATATACGGTGAAATGGATGATCGTTTTATTTGGTGCTTACCACTAGAAAAATCCCAAATCGCAGACCCCGACAGGAGGGCGTACGCAGGTAGCACCCAGTCCACTCAGCGAAGCATCCGTCTGCCACTGTACGACCACAGAATAGGGAGCATACAGAAGGGAAAGCTGGGGGCGGCGCCTTTGATCTGTATGTTACCGAGCGTTGCGCTCGGCGCCATACTGAAAAGCAGTAAACGCGGAACTATAGCCACCTAGTACTTTGGTCTTTTTACGAATTGCAGCTAATCTCACCGACCTTTACGAAAGGAAACGGCTTTTCATTATGCTCTCATCTATTTTGCGCTCTCTCCTTGCACGTAATTGTAATCCAACGAAAAAAATAGGCCTAAATTATAATACAATTACGAAAATATACGGTGAAATGGATGATCGTTTTATTTGGTGCTTACCACTAGAAAAATCCCAAATCGCAGACCCCGACAGGAGGGCGTACGCAGGTAGCACCCAGTCCACTCAGCGAAGCATCCGTCTGCCACTGTACGACCACAGAATAGGGAGCATACAGAAGGGAAAGCTGGGGGCGGCGCCTTTGATCTGTATGTTACAGAGCGTTACGCTCGGCGCCATATTGAAAAGCAGTAAACGCGGAACTATAGCCACCTAGTACTTTGGTCTTTTTACGAATTGCAGCTAATCTCACCGACCTTTACGAAAGGAAACGGCTTTTCATTATGCTCTCATCTATTTTGCGCTCTCTCCTTGCACGTAATTGTAATCCAACGAAAAAAATAGGCCTAAATTATAATACAATTACGAAAATATACGGTGAAATGGATGATCGTTTTATTTGGTGCTTACCACTAGAAAAATCCCAAATCGCAGACCCCGACAGGAGGGCGTACGCAGGTAGCACCCAGTCCACTCAGCGAAGCATCCGTCTGCCACTGTACGACCACAGAATAGGGAGCATACAGAAGGGAAAGCTGGGGGCGGCGCCTTTGATCTGTATGTTACCGAGCGTTACGCTCGGCGCCATATTGAAAAGCAGTAAACGCGGAACTATAGCCACCTAGTACTTTGGTCTTTTTACGAATTGCAGCTAATCTCACCGACCTTTACGAAAGGAAACGGCTTTTCATTATGCTCTCATCT
This sequence comes from Locusta migratoria, assembly GCA_026315105.1. Classification (NCBI taxonomy): domain Eukaryota; kingdom Metazoa; phylum Arthropoda; class Insecta; order Orthoptera; family Acrididae; genus Locusta; species Locusta migratoria. The sequence continues at coordinate 662,971,002 of CM048746.1, forward strand.
ATTTTGGGCTCTCTCCTTGCACGTAATTGTAATCCAACGAAAAAAATAGGCCTAAATTATAATACAATTACGAAAATATACGGTGAAATGGATGATCGTTTTATTTGGTGCTTACCACTAGAAAAATCCCAAATCGCAGACCCCGACAGGAGGGCGTACGCAGGTAGCACCCAGTCCACTCAGCGAAGCATCCGTCTGCCACTGTACGACCACAGAATAGGGAGCATACAGAAGGGAAAGCTGGGGGCGGCGCCTTTGATCTGTATGTTACCGAGCGTTGCGCTCGGCGCCATACTGAAAAGCAGTAAACGCGGAACTATAGCCACCTAGTACTTTGGTCTTTTTACGAATTGCAGCTAATCTCACCGACCTTTACGAAAGGAAACGGCTTTTCATTATGCTCTCATCTATTTTGCGCTCTCTCCTTGCACGTAATTGTAATCCAACGAAAAAAATAGGCCTAAATTATAATACAATTACGAAAATATACGGTGAAATGGATGATCGTTTTATTTGGTGCTTACCACTAGAAAAATCCCAAATCGCAGACCCCGACAGGAGGGCGTACGCAGGTAGCACCCAGTCCACTCAGCGAAGCATCCGTCTGCCACTGTACGACCACAGAATAGGGAGCATACAGAAGGGAAAGCTGGGGGCGGCGCCTTTGATCTGTATGTTACCGAGCGTTACGCTCGGCGCCATATTGAAAAGTAGTAAACGCGGAACTATAGCCACCTAGTACTTTGGTCTTTTTACGAATTGCAGCTAATCTCACCGACCTTTACGAAAGGAAACGGCTTTTCATTATGCTCTCATCTATTTTGCGCTCTCTCCTTGCACGTAATTGTAATCCAACGAAAAAAATAGGCCTAAATTATAATACAATTACGAAAATATACGGTGAAATGGATGATCGTTTTATTTGGTGCTTACCACTAGAAAAATCCCAAATCGCAGACCCCGACAGGAGGGCGTACGCAGGTAGCACCCAGTCCACTCAGCGAAGCATCCGTCTGCCACTGTACGACCACAGAATAGGGAGCATACAGAAGGGAAAGCTGGGGGCGGCGCCTTTGATCTGTATGTTACCGAGCGTTACGCTCGGCGCCATATTGAAAAGCAGTAAACGCGGAACTATAGCCACCTAGTACTTTGGTCTTTTTACGAATTGCAGCTAATCTCACCGACCTTTACGAAAGGAAACGGCTTTTCATTATGCTCTCATCTATTTTGCGCTCTCTCCTTGCACGTAATTGTAATCCAACGAAAAAAATAGGCCTAAATTATAATACAATTACGAAAATATACGGTGAAATGGATGATCGTTTTATTTGGTGCTTACCACTAGAAAAATCCCAAATCGCAGACCCCGACAGGAGGGCGTACGCAGGTAGCACCCAGTCCACTCAGCGAAGCATCCGTCTGCCACTGTACGACCACAGAATAGGGAGCATACAGAAGGGAAAGCTGGGGGCGGCGCCTTTGATCTGTATGTTACCGAGCGTTACGCTCGGCGCCATATTGAAAAGCAGTAAATGCGGAACTATAGCCACCTAGTACTTTGGTCTTTTTACGAATTGCAGCTAATCTCACCGACCTTTACGAAAGGAAACGGCTTTTCATTATGCTCTCATCTATTTTGCGCTCTCTCCTTGCACGTAATTGTAATCCAAAGAAAAAAATAGGCCTAAATTATAATACAATTTCGAAAATATACGGTGAAATGGATGATCGTTTTATTTGGTGCTTACCACTAGAAAAATCCCAAATCGCAGACCCCGACAGGAGGGCGTACGCAGGTAGCACCCAGTCCACTCAGCGAAGCATCCGTCTGCCACTGTACGACCACAGAATAGGGAGCATACAGAAGGGAAAGCTGGGGGCGGCGCCTTTGATCTGTATGTTACCGAGCGTTGCGCTCGGCGCCATACTGAAAAGCAGTAAACGCGGAACTATAGCCACCTAGTACTTTGGTCTTTTTACGAATTGCAGCTAATCTCACCGACCTTTACGAAAGGAAACGGCTTTTCATTATGCTCTCATCTATTTTGCGCTCTCTCCTTGCACGTAATTGTAATCCAACGAAAAAAATAGGCCTAAATTATAATACAATTACGAAAATATACGGTGAAATGGATGATCGTTTTATTTGGTGCTTACCACTAGAAAAATCCCAAATCGCAGACCCTGACAGGAGGGCGTACGCAGGTAGCACCCAGTCCACTCAGCGAAGCATCCGTCTGCCACTGTACGACCACAGAATAGGGAGCATACAGAAGGGAAAGCTGGGGGCGGCGCCTTTGATCTGTATGTTACCGAGCGTTACGCTCGGCGCCATATTGAAAAGCAGTAAACGCGGAACTATAGCCACCTAGTACTTTGGTCTTTTTACGAATTGCAGCTAATCTCACCGACCTTTACGAAAGGAAACGGCTTTTCATTATGCTCTCATCTATTTTGCGCTCTCTCCTTGCACGTAATTGTAATCCAACGAAAAAAATAGGCCTAAATTATAATACAATTACGAAAATATACGGTGAAATAGATGATCGTTTTATTTGGTGCTTACCACTAGAAAAATCCCAAATCGCAGACCCCAACAGGAGGGCGTACGCAGGTAGCACCCAGTCCACTCAGCGAAGCATCCGTCTGCCACTGTACGACCACAGAATAGGGAGCATACAGAAGGGAAAGCTGGGGGCGGCGCCTTTGATCTGTATGTTACCGAGCGTTGCGCTCGGCGCCATATTGAAAAGCAGTAAACGCGGAACTATAGCCACCTAGTACTTTGGTCTTTTTAAGAATTGCAGCTAATCTCATCGACCTTTACGAAAGGAAACGGCTTTTCATTATGCTCTCATCTATTTTGCGCTCTCTTCTTGCACGTAATTGTAATCCAACGAAAAAAAATAGGCCTAAATTATAATACAATTACGAAAATGTACGGTGAAATGGATGATCGTTTTATTTGGTGCTTACCACTAGAAAAATCCCAAATCGCAGACCCCGACAGGAGGGCGTACGCAGGTAGCGCCCAGTCCACTCAGCGAAGCATCCGTCTGCCACTGTACGACCACAGAATACGGAGCATACAGAAGGGAAAGCTGGGGGCGGCGCCTTTGATCTGTATGTTACCGAGCGTTGCGCTCGGCGCCATATTGAAAAGCAGTAAACGCGGAACTATAGCCACCTAGTACTTTGGTCTTTTTAAGAATTGCAGCTAATCTCATCGACCTTTACGAAAGGAAACGGCTTTTCATTATGCTCTCATCTATTTTGCGCTCTCTTCTTGCACGTAATTGTAATCCAACGAAAAAAAATAGGCCTAAATTATAATACAATTACGAAAATGTACGGTGAAATGGATGATCGTTTTATTTGGTGCTTACCACTAGAAAAATCCCAAATCGCAGACCCCGACAGGAGGGCGTACGCAGGTAGCGCCCAGTCCACTCAGCGAAGCATCCGTCTGCCACTGTACGACCACAGAATAGGGAGCATACAGAAGGGAAAGCTGGGGGCGGCGCCTTTGATCTGTATGTTACCGAGCGTTGCGCTCGGCGCCATATTGAAAAGCAGTAAACGCGGAACTATAGCCACCTAGTACTTTGGTCTTTTTAAGAATTGCAGCTAATCTCATCGACCTTTACGAAAGGAAACGGCTTTTCATTATGCTCTCATCTATTTTGCGCTCTCTTCTTGCACGTAATTGTAATCTAACGAAAAAAAATAGGCCTAAATTATAATACAATTACGAAACTGTACGGTGAAATGGATGATCGTTTTATTTGGTGCTTACCACTAGAAAAATCCCAAATCGCAGACCCCGACAGGAGGGTGTACGCAGGTAGCGCCCAGTCCACTCAGCGAAGCATCCGTCTGCCACTGTACGACCACAGAATAGGGAGCATACAGAAGGGAAAGCTGGGGGCGGCGCCTTTGATCTGTATGTTACCGAGCGTTGCGCTCGGCGCCATATTGAAAAGCAGTAAACGCGGAACTATAGCCACCTAGTACTTTGGTCTTTTTAAGAATTGCAGCTAATCTCATCGACCTTTACGAAAGGAAACGGCTTTTCATTATGCTCTCATCTATTTTGCGCTCTCTTCTTGCACGTAATTGTAATCCAACGAAAAAAAATAGGCCTAAATTATAATACAATTACGAAAATGTACGGTGAAATGGATGATCGTTTTATTTGGTGCTTACCACTAGAAAAATCCCAAATCGCAGACCCCGACAGGAGGGCGTACGCAGGTAGCACCCAGTCCACTCAGCGAAGCATCCGTCTGCCACTGTACGACCACAGAATACGGAGCATACAGAAGGGAAAGCTGGGGGCGGCGCCTTTGATCTGTATGTTACCGAGCGTTGCGCTCGGCGCCATATTGAAAAGCAGTAAACGCGGAACTATAGCCACCTAGTACTTTGGTCTTTTTAAGAATTGCAGCTAATCTCATCGACCTTTACGAAAGGAAACGGCTTTTCATTATGCTCTCATCTATTTTGCGCTCTCTTCTTGCACGTAATTGTAATCCAACGAAAAAAAATAGGCCTAAATTATAATACAATTACGAAAATGTACGGTGAAATGGATGATCGTTTTATTTGGTGCTTACCACTAGAAAAATCCCAAATCGCAGACCCCGACAGGAGGGCGTACGCAGGTAGCGCCCAGTCCACTCAGCGAAGCATCCGTCTGCCACTGTACGACCACAGAATACGGAGCATACAGAAGGGAAAGCTGGGGGCGGCGCCTTTGATCTGTATGTTACCGAGCGTTGCGCTCGGCGCCATATTGAAAAGCAGTAAACGCGGAACTATAGCCACCTAGTACTTTGGTCTTTTTAAGAATTGCAGCTAATCTCATCGACCTTTACGAAAGGAAACGGCTTTTCATTATGCTCTCATCTATTTTGCGCTCTCTTCTTGCACGTAATTGTAATCCAACGAAAAAAAATAGGCCTAAATTATAATACAATTACGAAAATGTACGGTGAAATGGATGATCGTTTTATTTGGTGCTTACCACTAGAAAAATCTCAAATCGCAGACCCCGACAGGAGGGCGTACGCAGGTAGCGCCCAGTCCACTCAGCGAAGCATCCGTCTGCCACTGTACGACCACAGAATACGGAGCATACAGAAGGGAAAGCTGGGGGCGGCGCCTTTGATCTGTATGTTACCGAGCGTTACGCTCGGCGCCATATTGAAAAGCAGTAAACGCGGAACTATAGCCACCTAGTACTTTGGTCTTTTTACGAATTGCAGCTAATCTCACCGACCTTTACGAAAGGAAACGGCTTTTCATTATGCTCTCATCTATTTTGCGCTCTCTCCTTGCACGTAATTGTAATCCAACGAAAAAAATAGGCTTAAATTATAATACAATTACGAAAATATACGGTGAAATAGATGATCGTTTTATTTGGTGCTTACCACTAGAAAAATCCCAAATCGCAGACCCCAACAGGAGGGCGTACGCAGGTAGCACCCAGTCCACTCAGCGAAGCATCCGTCTGCCACTGTACGACCACAGAATACGGAGCATACAGAAGGGAAAGCTGGGGGCGGCGCCTTTGATCTGTATGTTACCGAGCGTTGCGCTCGGCGCCATATTGAAAAGCAGTAAACGCGGAACTATAGCCACCTAGTACTTTGGTCTTTTTAAGAATTGCAGCTAATCTCATCGACCTTTACGAAAGGAAACGGCTTTTCATTATGCTCTCATCTATTTTGCGCTCTCTTCTTGCACGTAATTGTAATCCAACGAAAAAAAATAGGCCTAAATTATAATACAATTACGAAAATGTACGGTGAAATGGATGATCGTTTTATTTGGTGCTTACCACTAGAAAAATCCCAAATCGCAGACCCCGACAGGAGGGCGTACGCAGGTAGCGCCCAGTCCACTCAGCGAAGCATCCGTCTGCCACTGTACGACCACAGAATACGGAGCATACAGAAGGGAAAGCTGGGGGCGGCGCCTTTGATCTGTATGTTACCGAGCGTTGCGCTCGGCGCCATATTGAAAAGCAGTAAACGCGGAACTATAGCCACCTAGTACTTTGGTCTTTTTAAGAATTGCAGCTAATCTCATCGACCTTTACGAAAGGAAACGGCTTTTCATTATGCTCTCATCTATTTTGCGCTCTCTTCTTGCACGTAATTGTAATCCAACGAAAAAAAATAGGCCTAAATTATAATACAATTACGAAAATGTACGGTGAAATGGATGATCGTTTTATTTGGTGCTTACCACTAGAAAAATCCCAAATCGCAGACCCCGACAGGAGGGCGTACGCAGGTAGCGCCCAGTCCACTCAGCGAAGCATCCGTCTGCCACTGTACGACCACAGAATAGGGAGCATACAGAAGGGAAAGCTGGGGGCGGCGCCTTTGATCTGTATGTTACCGAGCGTTGCGCTCGGCGCCATATTGAAAAGCAGTAAACGCGGAACTATAGCCACCTAGTACTTTGGTCTTTTTAAGAATTGCAGCTAATCTCATCGACCTTTACGAAAGGAAACGGCTTTTCATTATGCTCTCATCTATTTTGCGCTCTCTTCTTGCACGTAATTGTAATCTAACGAAAAAAAATAGGCCTAAATTATAATACAATTACGAAACTGTACGGTGAAATGGATGATCGTTTTATTTGGTGCTTACCACTAGAAAAATCCCAAATCGCAGACCCCGACAGGAGGGTGTACGCAGGTAGCGCCCAGTCCACTCAGCGAAGCATCCGTCTGCCACTGTACGACCACAGAATAGGGAGCATACAGAAGGGAAAGCTGGGGGCGGCGCCTTTGATCTGTATGTTACCGAGCGTTGCGCTCGGCGCCATATTGAAAAGCAGTAAACGCGGAACTATAGCCACCTAGTACTTTGGTCTTTTTAAGAATTGCAGCTAATCTCATCGACCTTTACGAAAGGAAACGGCTTTTCATTATGCTCTCATCTATTTTGCGCTCTCTTCTTGCACGTAATTGTAATCCAACGAAAAAAAATAGGCCTAAATTATAATACAATTACGAAAATGTACGGTGAAATGGATGATCGTTTTATTTGGTGCTTACCACTAGAAAAATCCCAAATCGCAGACCCCGACAGGAGGGCGTACGCAGGTAGCACCCAGTCCACTCAGCGAAGCATCCGTCTGCCACTGTACGACCACAGAATACGGAGCATACAGAAGGGAAAGCTGGGGGCGGCGCCTTTGATCTGTATGTTACCGAGCGTTGCGCTCGGCGCCATATTGAAAAGCAGTAAACGCGGAACTATAGCCACCTAGTACTTTGGTCTTTTTAAGAATTGCAGCTAATCTCATCGACCTTTACGAAAGGAAACGGCTTTTCATTATGCTCTCATCTATTTTGCGCTCTCTTCTTGCACGTAATTGTAATCCAACGAAAAAAAATAGGCCTAAATTATAATACAATTACGAAAATGTACGGTGAAATGGATGATCGTTTTATTTGGTGCTTACCACTAGAAAAATCCCAAATCGCAGACCCCGACAGGAGGGCGTACGCAGGTAGCGCCCAGTCCACTCAGCGAAGCATCCGTCTGCCGCTGTACGACCACAGAATACGGAGCATACAGAAGGGAAAGCTGGGGGCGGCGCCTTTGATCTGTATGTTACCGAGCGTTGCGCTCGGCGCCATATTGAAAAGCAGTAAACGCGGAACTATAGCCACCTAGTACTTTGGTCTTTTTAAGAATTGCAGCTAATCTCATCGACCTTTACGAAAGGAAACGGCTTTTCATTATGCTCTCATCTATTTTGCGCTCTCTTCTTGCACGTAATTGTAATCCAACGAAAAAAAATAGGCCTAAATTATAATACAATTACGAAAATGTACGGTGAAATGGATGATCGTTTTATTTGGTGCTTACCACTAGAAAAATCTCAAATCGCAGACCCCGACAGGAGGGCGTACGCAGGTAGCGCCCAGTCCACTCAGCGAAGCATCCGTCTGCCACTGTACGACCACAGAATACGGAGCATACAGAAGGGAAAGCTGGGGGCGGCGCCTTTGATCTGTATGTTACCGAGCGTTGCGCTCGGCGCCATATTGAAAAGCAGTAAACGCGGAACTATAGCCACCTAGTACTTTGGTCTTTTTAAGAATTGCAGCTAATCTCATCGACCTTTACGAAAGGAAACGGCTTTTCATTATGCTCTCATCTATTTTGCGCTCTCTTCTTGCACGTAATTGTAATCCAACGAAAAAAAATAGGCCTAAATTATAATACAATTACGAAAATGTACGGTGAAATGGATGATCGTTTTATTTGGTGCTTACCACTAGAAAAATCCCAAATCGCAGACCCCGACAGGAGGGCGTACGCAGGTAGCGCCCAGTCCACTCAGCGAAGCATCCGTCTGCCACTGTACGACCACAGAATAGGGAGCATACAGAAGGGAAAGCTGGGGGCGGCGCCTTTGATCTGTATGTTACCGAGCGTTGCGCTCGGCGCCATATTGAAAAGCAGTAAACGCGGAAATATAGCCACCTAGTACTTTGGTCTTTTTAAGAATTGCAGCTAATCTCATCGACCTTTACGAAAGGAAACGGCTTTTCATTATGCTCTTATCTATTTTGCGCTCTCTTCTTGCACGTAATTGTAATCCAACGAAAAAAAATAGGCCTAAATTATAATACAATTACGAAAATGTACGGTGAAATGGATGATCGTTTTATTTGGTGCTTACCACTAGAAAAATCCCAAATCGCAGACCCCGACAGGAGGGCGTACGCAGGTAGCGCCCAGTCCACTCAGCGAAGCATCCGTCTGCCACTGTACGACCACAGAATACGGAGCATACAGAAGGGAAAGCTGGGGGCGGCGCCTTTGTTCTGTATGTTACCAAGCGTTGCGCTCGACGCCATATTGAAAACAGTAAACGCCGAACTATAGCCACCTAGTACTTTGGACTTTTTACGAATTGCAGTTAATCTCACCGACCTTTACGAAAGGAAACGGCTTTTCATTATGCTCTCATCTATTTTGCGCTCTCTTCTTGCACGTAATTGTAATCCAACGAAAAAAAATAGGCCTAAATTATAATACAATTACGAAAATGTACGGTGAAATGGATGATCGTTTTATTTGGTGCTTACCACTAGAAAAATCCCAAATCGCAGACCCCGACAGGAGGGCGTACGCAGGTAGCGCCCAGTCCACTCAGCGAAGCATCCGTCTGCCACTGTACGACCACAGAATATGGAGCATACAGAAGGGAAAGCTGGGAGCGGCGCCTTTGATCTGTATGTTACCGAGCGTTGCGCTCGGCGGCCATATTGAAAAGCAGTAAACGCGGAACTATAGCCACCTAGTACTTTGGTCTTTTTAAGAATTGCAGCTAATCTCATCGACCTTTACGAAAGGAAACGGCTTTTCATTATTCTCTCATCTATTTTGCGCTCTCTTCTTGCACGTAATTGTAATCCAACGAAAAAAAATAGGCCTAAATTATAATACAATTACGAAAATGTACGGTGAAATGGATGATCGTTTTATTTGGTGCTTACCACTAGAAAAATCCCAAATCGCAGACCCCGACAGGAGGGCGTACGCAGGTAGCGCCCAGTCCACTCAGCGAAGCATCCGTCTGCCACTGTACGACCACAGAATAGGGAGCATACAGAAGGGAAAGCTGGGGGCGGCGCCTTTGATCTGTATGTTACCGAGCGTTGCGCTCGGCGCCATATTGAAAAGCAGTAAACGCGGAACTATAGCCACCTAGTACTTTGGTCTTTTTAAGAATTGCAGCTAATCTCATCGACCTTTACGAAAGGAAACGGCTTTTCATTATGCTCTCATCTATTTTGCGCTCTCTTCTTGCACGTAATTGTAATCCAACGAAAAAAAATAGGCCTAAATTATAATACAATTACGAAAATGTACGGTGAAATGGATGATCGTTTTATTTGGTGCTTACCACTAGAAAAATCCCAAATCGCAGACCCCGACAGGAGGGCGTACGCAGGTAGCGCCCAGTCCACTCAGCGAAGCATCCGTCTGCCACTGTACGACCACAGAATACGGAGCATACAGAAGGGAAAGCTGGGGGCGGCGCCTTTGATCTGTATGTTACCGAGCGTTGCGCTCGGCGCCATATTGAAAAGCAGTAAACGCGGAACTATAGCCACCTAGTACTTTGGTCTTTTTAAGAATTGCAGCTAATCTCATCGACCTTTACGAAAGGAAACGGCTTTTCATTATGCTCTCATCTATTTTGCGCTCTCTTCTTGCACGTAATTGTAATCCAACGAAAAAAAATAGGCCTAAATTATAATACAATTACGAAAATGTACGGTGAAATGGATGATCGTTTTATTTGGTGCTTACCACTAGAAAAATCCCAAATCGCAGACCCCGACAGGAGGGCGTACGCAGGTAGCGCCCAGTCCACTCAGCGAAGCATCCGTCTGCCACTGTACGACCACAGAATAGGGAGCATACAGAAGGGAAAGCTGGGGGCGGCGCCTTTGATCTGTATGTTACCGAGCGTTGCGCTCGGCGCCATATTGAAAAGCAGTAAACGCGGAACTATAGCCACCTAGTGCTTTGGTCTTTTTAAGAATTGCAGCTAATCTCATCGACCTTTACGAAAGGAAACGGCTTTTCATTATGCTCTCATCTATTTTGCGCTCTCTTCTTGCACGTAATTGTAATCCAACGAAAAAAAAATAGGCCTAAATTATAATACAATTACGAAAATGTACGGTGAAATGGATGATCGTTTTATTTGGTGCTTACCACTAGAAAAATCCCAAATCGCAGACCCCGACAGGAGGGCGTACGCAGGTAGCGCCCAGTCCACTCAGCGAAGCATCCGTCTGCCATTGTACGACCACAGAATACGGAGCATACAGAAGGGAAAGCTGGGGGCGGCGCCTTTGTTCTGTATGTTACCAAGCGTTGCGCTCGACGCCATATTGAAAACAGTAAACGCCGAACTATAGCCACCTAGTACTTTGGACTTTTTACGAATTGCAGTTAATCTCACCGACCTTTACGAAAGGAAACGGCTTTTCATTATGCTCTCATCTATTTTGCGCTCTCTTCTTGCACGTAATTGTAATCCAACGAAAAAAAAATAGGCCTAAATTATAATACAATTACGAAAATGTACGGTGAAATGGATGATCGTTTTATTTGGTGCTTACCACTAGAAAAATCCCAAATCGCAGACCCCGACAGGAGGGCGTACGCAGGTAGCGCCCAGTCCACTCAGCGAAGCATCCGTCTGCCACTGTACGACCACAGAATATGGAGCATACAGAAGGGAAAGCTGGGGGCGGCGCCTTTGATCTGTATGTTACCGAGCGTTGCGCTCGGCGGCCATATTGAAAAGCAGTAAACGCGGAACTATAGCCACCTAGTACTTTGGTCTTTTTAAGAATTGCAGCTAATCTCATCGACCTTTACGAAAGGAAACGGCTTTTCATTATGCTCTCATCTATTTTGCGCTCTCTTCTTGCACGTAATTTTAATCCAACGAAAAAAAATAGGCCTAAATTATAATACAATTACGAAAATGTACGGTGAAATGGATGATCGTTTTATTTGGTGCTTACCACTAGAAAAATCCCAAATCGCAGACCCCGACAGGAGGTCGTACGCAGGTAGCGCCCAGTCCACTCAGCGAAGCATCCGTCTGCCACTGTACGACCACAGAATAGGGAGCATACAGAAGGGAAAGCTGGGGGCGGCGCCTTTGATCTGTATGTTACCGAGCGTTGCGCTCGGCGCCATATTGTAAAGCAGTAAACGCGGAACTATAGCCACCTAGTACTTTGGTCTTTTTAAGAATTGCAGCTAATCTCATCGACCTTTACGAAAGGAAACGGCTTTTCATTATGCTCTCATCTATTTTGCGCTCTCTTCTTGCACGTAATTGTAATCCAACGAAAAAAAATAGGCCTAAATTATAATACAATTACGAAAATGTACGGTGAAATGGATGATCGTTTTATTTGGTGCTTACCACTAGAAAAATCCCAAATCGCAGACCCCGACAGGAGGGCGTACGCAGGTAGCGCCCAGTCCACTCAGCGAAGCATCCGTCTGCCACTGTACGACCACAGAATAGGGAGCATACAGAAGGGAAAGCTGGGGGCGGCGCCTTTGATCTGTATGTTACCGAGCGTTGCGCTCGGCGCCATATTGAAAAGCAGTAAACGCGGAACTATAGCCACCTAGTACTTTGGTCTTTTTAAGAATTGCAGCTAATCTCATCGACCTTTACGAAAGGAAACGGCTTTTCATTATGCTCTCATCTATTTTGCGCTCTCTTCTTGCACGTAATTGTAATCCAACGAAAAAAAAATAGGCCTAAATTATAATACAATTACGAAAATGTACGGTGAAATGGATGATCGTTTTATTTGGTGCTTACCACTAGAAAAATCCCAAATCGCAGACCCCGACAGGAGGGCGTACGCAGGTAGCGCCCAGTCCACTCAGCGAAGCATCCGTCTGCCACTGTACGACCACAGAATACGGAGCATACAGAAGGGAAAGCTGGGGGCGGCGCCTTTGATCTGTATGTTACCGAGCGTTGCGCTCGGCGCCATATTGAAAAGCAGTAAACGCGGAACTATAGCCACCTAGTACTTTGGTCTTTTTAAGAATTGCAGCTAATCTCATCGACCTTTACGAAAGGAAACGGCTTTTCATTATGCTCTCATCTATTTTGCGCTCTCTTCTTGCACGTAATTGTAATCCAACGAAAAAAAATAGGCCTAAATTATAATACAATTACGAAAATGTACGGTGAAATGGATGATCGTTTTATTTGGTGCTTACCACTAGAAAAATCCCAAATCGCAGACCCCGACAGGAGGGCGTACGCAGGTAGCGCCCAGTCCACTCAGCGAAGCATCCGTCTGCCACTGTACGACGACAGAATACGGAGCATACAGAAGGGAAAGCTGGGGGCGGCGCCTTTGATCTGTATGTTACCGAGCGTTGCGCTCGGCGCCATATTGAAAAGCAGTAAACGCGGAACTATAGCCACCTAGTGCTTTGGTCTTTTTAAGAATTGCAGCTAATCTCATCGACCTTTACGAAAGGAAACGGCTTTTCATTATGCTCTCATCTATTTTGCGCTCTCTTCTTGCACGTAATTGTAATCCAACGAAAAAAAATAGGCCTAAATTATAATACAATTACGAAAATGTACGGTGAAATGGATGATCGTTTTTTTTGGTGCTTACCACTAGAAAAATCCCAAATCGCAGACCCCGACAGGAGGGTGTACGCAGGTAGCGCCCAGTCCACTCAGCGAAGCATCCGTCTGCCACTGTACGACCACAGAATACGGAGCATACAGAAGGGAAAGCTGGGGGCGGCGCCTTGATCTGTATGTTACCGAGCGTTGCGCTCGGCGCCATATTGAAAAGCAGTAAACGCGGAACTATAGCCACCTAGTACTTTGGTCTTTTTAAGAATTGCAGCTAATCTCATCGACCTTTACGAAAGGAAACGGCTTTTCATTATGCTCTCATCTATTTTGCGCTCTCTTCTTGCACGTAATTGTAATCCAACGAAAAAAAATAGGCCTAAATTATAATACAATTACGAAAATGTACGGTGAAATGGATGATCGTTTTATTTGGTGCTTACCACTAGAAAAATCCCAAATCGCAGACCCCGACAGGAGGGCGTACGCAGGAAGCGCCCAGTCCACTCAGCGAAGCATCCGTCTGCCACTGTACGACCACAGAATAGGGAGCATACAGAAGGGAAAGCTGGGGGCGGCGCCTTTGATCTGTATGTTACCGAGCGTTGCGCTCGGCGCCATATTGAAAAGCAGTAAACGCGGAACTATAGCCACCTAGTACTTTGGTCTTTTTAAGAATTGCAGCTAATCTCATCGACCTTTACGAAAGGAAACGGCTTTTCATTATGCTCTCATCTATTTTGCGCTCTCTTCTTGCACGTAATTGTAATCCAACGAAAAAAATAGGCCTAAATTATAATACAATTACGAAAATATACGGTGAAATGGATGATCGTTTTATTTGGTGCTTACCACTAGAAAAATCCCAAATCGCAGACCCCGACAGGAGGGCGTACGCAGGTAGCACCCAGTCCACTCAGCGAAGCATCCGTCTGCCACTGTACGAGCACAGAATACGGAGCATACAGAAGGGAAAGCTGGGGGCGGCGCCTTTGATCTGTATGTTACCGAGCGTTGCGCTCGGCGCCATATTGAAAAGCAGTAAACGCGGAACTATAGCCACCTAGTACTTTGGTCTTTTTAAGAATTGCAGCTAATCTCATCGACCTTTACGAAAGGAAACGGCTTTTCATTATGCTCTCATCTATTTTGCGCTCTCTTCTTGCACGTAATTGTAATCCAACGAAAAAAAATAGGCCTAAATTATAATACAATTACGAAAATGTACGGTGAAATGGATGATCGTTTTATTTGGTGCTTACCACTAGAAAAATCCCAAATCGCAGACCCCGACAGGAGGGCGTACGCAGGTAGCGCCCAGTCCACTCAGCGAAGCATCCGTCTGCCACTGTACGACCACAGAATACGGAGCATACAGAAGGGAAAGCTGGGGGCGGCGCCTTTGTTCTGTATGTTACCAAGCGTTGCGCTCGACGCCATATTGAAAACAGTAAACGCCGAACTATAGCCACCTAGTACTTTGGCCTTTTTACGAATTGCAGTTAATCTCACCGACCTTTACGAAAGGAAACGGCTTTTCATTATGCTCTCATCTATTTTGCGCTCTCTTCTTGCACGTAATTGTAATCCAACGAAAAAAAATAGGCCTAAATTTTAATACAATTACGAAAATGTACGGTGAAATGGATGATCGTTTTATTTGGTGCTTACCACTAGAAAAATCCCAAATAACGCTGAGTAATGTTTGGGGAATTAGTTATAAACAAGAAAGTGACTTTACAACTGCCAGGTTTTATTTGACACGAATAAATTCGAACAAAATATTGAGTCAGACTTAGCAGTACAACGTGATTACATAGAACTAATGACGTCTGGGCATATATAAAAGTTGTATTTGCTTGAGGAGTATCATTAATTTACTAATCGGAGAAGGGCATATAGAGGAATCTGTCAACCACAGAGCAGGAACAGCATAAAATCATTATTCCCCTTAATCTATTTGTTTGACTATCCGAAGAGCATTCGTTGCCAACATTAGCACACTACGCCTCCAATGCCGTAAGTAAAATTTTACCTACCTACTTACGCACTACTGTATTCTTTGTCATTTTATATTATTCCCTGCAACGTTAAACTTATAAGAAATAAATGTACTTCAACATTTCGATGCTGTTGAACTGCTGCAGCACCATCAACAGCGAGAGTTATCGTCAAGAGAAAAACAAGTCTACTTTTAATAATTATGCACGCATTGCTTTCATTCGAAACTGTTAACATTTAACTTTCACTACACATATAGCGGTTTACTGCTTAGGATCTTTTGGGGAGGTGAAGAATCTTATTGTCTTATTTGTATCGGAATTATTGCGGCAATTAGGTGCTGAACTCCATCGGCAGCCTTTTCTTTTATTGCTGCTCATAATAAAAACTGAACAGTTCCAACTTCTGACACACAGTTCTTTCTTTTCACTGCAATGCACTGTACCAAATACTTGTATACTTTTTTGCGATTCAGGCAGTTAAAATACACATTTAACTAACAAAGACGGCGCATTACCACGCCACAGAGTAGGGAGTAATCACACGTTTACTGCTTTTCAAGATGGCCGATTCCGCGCATGCGCACTAAATTTTGGACAGACTGCAGCGGGAGTTTCCTTTCTGTATATTCCTTATTCTGTGGTACGACATAAAAGCTTAATTCATGGAGGAGGCATCCAGATAAGAATGCTTAAATTTAGCAGTAAAATTAGCAGAGGATCCATCATCATCATCATCATCATTTTCCATCTCCAGTTTCCCGGGTGTGGCTAACAAGCGCTCTCCATCTCATCCGATCTTGATATACCATTTGGTCTTGGACATCATCCCAGTTAAAACCGTTCTTCTCTATGTCTGATTTAACTGCCTCAGTGATCATTAACAAGAGCAAAACAAAAATAATGGAATGCGGTCTTAGAAAATCAGGTGATGTTGAAGGAATTAGATTAGGTAACTTTTGTGTCCCAGCCTCGTCGCCGCTTTTGTGTCTCGTATCCGTCGTAGGTGTCGGTGGCCGAGTAGGAAGACCGACACAGGAATAAAGGTAGCACGCTTGTGCAGGTACGGAGGGGAGCAGACAGTGGGACAGCGGATACTAGAAACACTAGAGTAAATTAGAACGAGATATATATTGCACAGAATTTATACAATACTTAACTTTTACATAGCTCAGTACTGCAGAAGGCTCATACATAGTTGAGCTAGAGGCCTGCCTAGTGCCTATCCGATAGCCAAGTCTTTACTGGTGCCTATCTGATTCCGAAGTGTTAACTTGTTCCTATCTCAGTCCCAAGTCAACGATGTCGTTCAGTGGTGGCCACGAGCGGAGTTGCAGCAGAGGGCACTCATGGCTGACGTCGTAAGAACGCCGCGCCGTGCGTGCATGGCGGCGCGCGGCGAAAGTAGGTGGCGCGCACTTTGTACTTGTGTGACACCACAGTAACGAAACAATGAAGGTGGTAGATGAGTTTTGTTACTTGGGTAGTAAAATAACATGCGATGGTCACAGTACAGAGGATATATAATGCAGAATGGCAATTGGAAGAAAAGCATTTTTGAAAAACAGAAATTTGCTATCATCGAATATTAATTTAAGTGTAAGGAAGTCTTTTCTGAAGGCATTTGTGTGGAGTGTTGCCTTGTACGGGAGTGAAACATGGATGATAAGCAGTGCGGACAGGAAGAGGATAGAGGCTTTTGAAATGTGGTGCTACAGAAGAATGCTGAAGATTAGGTGGGTAGATCGCATAACTAATGAAGAGGTACTTAACACAATTGGTGAGAAAAGGAATTTTTGGCACACCCTGACTAAAAGAAGGGATCGCTTGGTAGGACACATTCTTAGACATCGAGGAATCGTAATTTTAGCATTGGAGAGAAGTGTGTGGGGTAAAAATCGCAGAGGGAGACCAAGAGACGCGTATAGTAAGCAGATTCAAGTGGATGTGGGTTGTCGTTCTTATGAGGAAATGAAAAGGCTTGCTCAGGATAGAGTAGGGTGGAGAGCTGCATCAAACCAGTCTACGGACTGAAGACCATAACAACAACAACATTCATCGTCTCCTTGGCCTTCCTCTTGGTCTTCTTCCTCCCACTTCCATTCTGAAGTATTTCTTAGCTGCTCTTATGCTGTCCATTCTCATTACATGGCCATACCAGAGCGTCGGTTGAAAGTGGTACAGTGTCAGACTACAAAACCAAGGTCGCGGGTTCGATCCCCGCCAGGTCCTAGGATTTTTATCTGTCACTTTCCACTTCTTTCACCTCTGGCAGTATTGCTCATGTGAAAAATACCGAGTTCGGAAACCACGTTAAACTGTAGGTCCCCCTATAACTGGCTGGGTAAGTCAGTTCGAAGGTCAGAGGAAGGCAACGGCATACCACCTCCAAACAGTACCTTGCCTAGTAAAGCACTGTGGTTTTTACCACTGCAGTCTTCGTTGCCCCAAGATGTTCGCAATAGCGACCCTGATACCAGCTGTTTACCTGTGTACCTCATTTCTGATCTTGTCTCTCCTGGTACTTTGATTCATAGTCCTGATGAACCTCATTTCTGTTGATTGGATTCTGCTGTAATCCTTTTTAACAATGTACATGTTTCAATGCCATATATAAGGATTGGAGTTATACAAAGTTAACTTTGCTGCCTGGGGTACATTTTTGTCCCATAGTAGATTCCGAACTTGCATGTAGAAATTTGATGCTTTTTGTGTTCTGTTGAGGATTTCTTGCCGGATGGTGTTGTCCTTGGAGAAAATACTTCAAAGGTACTGAAAGTGGGAAACTGGTTTAATTTTTGTTCCCTCCAAGTAGATGTTAGAACATGTTCCCTCTCTGCTTATGGTCATCTCAACCGTCTTGGTCTTGCTGATTTTCAGATTAAATTCTTTAAATTTATTGTTCCATACAGTCAGGCTCGTCTGCACTTCTGTTTTTGTTTCTCCCCATATTACATCATCAACTGCAAATACCAGTGATCTCGACTCATTAATAGATTTTAGCATTCTGTCCATTACAACAATAAACAAGAGTGGTGATAGAGCACTTCCCTGCTGGACTCCCCTCTTCATCTCAAACCATTCAGAGTGACCATTTCCTATTTGGACACTACTGTTGCAAGTTTGATACAGCATGTTTACTCTGTCAATCAGGTAATGGGGCAGTAGTGGGGTAGTGGGGATTGAACGCCACTGCGATTCTACCCATGATGCATTGCGCGAGTACCGCTAACCCCACCCCTCCTCCGTCGGCCAATTGCCGGACCGCAGATCAAAGGAGGCCGCCACAGGATGATTGATAGGTCTTCCCGGGAGAACGAAAGCTGATTGTCAGTTTACATTTAGGTCCTTTTGATTCGCTACGTGTCCGACCGCTAATCAAAGGACACCGCCATAACGCACATCAGGATTGACAGGTTGCAACACCTCCCTCGGCCACACACGACGCCCCTCTCCACCCCTCGGCGTCGCCGCCAGACAGGCGGCACCTCCGACAGGTCCAGACCTGTAGACCCCTCGACATGTCTGTACTCGCACCTGCGACCCCTACTCGCTCGGCCGATTGCCGGAACGCTTCTCAAAAGACGCCGCCTCCGCCGCCGCCGACAGATGCTACCCCCTCCTCCTCCCACGCTCGCGACCGCTTCTCAAAGGACGCCGCCACCCGCCCTACCCGCGAGAACAAACAATACCGCGACGATTGTCTTGGCAGCATCGACACCGCCCCCGCCGGCCGACCCCTGCGTACTGCACTCTTTTTACGGCGACCGCGCCCCGCCAGGTCAGCAGACAATTAAATTCCATATTTATTATTAAGCGCGCCGCAGCGATCCGTACGCCAGGTCTCGATTTATGTAACAACAATTTCTGCCGTTTATTATTATTCTCGGAAACAATAAAGCTACCATAGTGTTCTTCGTATGTATTTTTAACAAGAATTTCGCTGTAATTCTAAAAAAAAAAAAAAAAAAAAAAAAAAAAAAAAAAAAAAAACAATTTAGAACAGAAATACTTAGTTGGTCACGTATACTACAGCTTGTAGTAGTAAAATATTAAAACTCCTATGCAAAATTTGCAAGTAAGAATTTCCACTCCCATCTCTCTCCATGCTCTTCACTTAGACTACAGCCGACAGACGTGTTTAATAGTAATAGCGCAGGTTAGATAATAAACGCCACAAACTTACGTATCCATTTTAACATATACTCTTTCGATATACAAAAAAATTCTAACCAGAGCCAACTAACCAAAAGAAAAGAAAAGGTCCGTTTCGGAATTCGACCGCAACCTTAGGTCTATAAATGTATCTCTCCGTTTAGACGATGCAAGCAACAGCCATCGAACGGAATGTAACTTGTATGCCAACCACTCTTTCGATAAAACAGCAACAATAGCAGCAGCAGCAGCAGAAGACGACATATTTTTTATACAAAAAATTCCAAATAACGAAAATCGGCAATGACATCTAACACAACGTCTCTAAATATACATCTGCAAGCACCGTTAACAATCGTCCAGAACGCAGAGCGCTCTCTCGGCAGTGCATTTATTTAATGGAGCTGAGCCATGCCGAAAGTTCCGAATTTTAACACTCTCTCTCTCTTTAGCGATCTTGCCCTGTTACGT
This sequence comes from Locusta migratoria, assembly GCA_026315105.1. Taxonomy (NCBI): domain Eukaryota; kingdom Metazoa; phylum Arthropoda; class Insecta; order Orthoptera; family Acrididae; genus Locusta; species Locusta migratoria. The sequence goes on from CM048746.1 coordinate 662,990,825, forward strand.
TTCCTTCTTAGATCGAGGTATAGGTGCGCATTCCGAGAATTCGGGTACTTTAATTTTACCTCTTATTTCAAGCAAATATTTCTCCCCACACTATCTGTTTAAACCGGGCTTGAACATATGCAATACCCTCCTTTTAAAAGCCTATGTCTTCGCCATATAACCCAGTTTTCGTTTACCCTTCTTCTTAGGACTTGTGGAATAACGTAGACGATATCTACGTCTGTGGATAATAAAGTCCTGGAATGTTAAAAAAATATAGCTCCTTGCTCGACTCTACAAGTAATATACAGTTGAAACTAAAAAAACATAATGTCCGAGAGAGCGGTCAATTTTCGGGTACTCTTAATACCCAAGTAATCCAATCTAAAAGCGTATATTAACCGGGAACGACGCACAGTACAAAGGCGCGCTTGTCTTATCCTCTCCCGCAACCACATTGATGATGCTCCTTCCATCCGAAAGTCATGCTCGGTTAAAAAAAAAAATCCTTCGATATCTTGTGTGTTGTCCAAAAATCCAGGAGATAGACGCCATCTACACGAAGCTGCTGCTGTAGTATAGATGGGAGTGCCTCCATTAAAAAACATCGATTAGTTGCAGTTTATAAGATATATACCCACAGGACATACATATTTCCCCCATGTATTCCAGAAATAGTAACTTCGTTTTATCTCCAGCGTTTGCAGTATCGAACTTGCTGAATTTACTACACACACACACGCATTCCATTGGCTACAACTAGCGCACTTTAAGTTACCAAACTGTAGGAGTTTTATAAAACACGCTGATTTTCCACGAAAGAACTATGATTTACCGCAGCAGGCACATCCGCTACGTAACGTAATGCACACCAGCCGTAAAGTAGACAACACTACCATACGATTAAACAGGCAATGCTTCGACGAAAGATCACTGCACCACCAAAATCGGTTTTCTTTAGAGCTTTACCGTGACGCATATTTAGGGTATATCAACACTTTTTTACTTCAATTCCGTCCCATCTAGCCTACAACACTCTCTGTAAGCGCCAAACATTTCCAACACAGTAACAGAAGCACACCTGCAGTCGACACGAACCTACAACAACAAGCGAATCTAGCCATTCCAACTCGTTTTTTGCCACAACTAACATGCTGCAAGCTATGTATACGTTCGTAACAACCCAGACAGAGCTATCCTTACATCCGTCATTAGCCCAGCACCAACTCTAAACAAGTTACCACACATGGTGTTACAACCGCGATCAGTAACAGACAAGATCTCCCAGAAACACTACGTTTTAATAAACTTTCGATCTCTCTCTCTCCACCCAATAACTAACATCCAACCACAACTTTGTTTCCATTGCATAGACCGGCAGACAATATTTCTGGAACGCTCTCTATCAGCCATTAGACTATACACCTCGAGCATTCGCGCACAAACCACCATCGTATTTCATTCCTTCTAACAAATTGTTACTCTCGATAAACATCTGTAACACAGTGTAAAAAATGATCGACGTACACACGCACAGAACAGCTAACAAGAAAAGACCTAGATCAAAGCCAAGTTCTTATAATCCTTACAAGCAGCAACGCAAAATAGTCTGCACCATTTCGACCTAATGCAACACCAGATTTTTTTTTTTTTTTTTTTTTTTTTTTTTTTTTTTTTTTTTTAACGATCTCCCACCTTGTGGGAGTTGCGGCGGATGTGTGTCTTGGCTATAGCCGGGAGGTCCTCCCAGCTGTTGCGCTTCGGGAGTCGCCACCGTCGCGTTGTCATATGCAGGATTCGATTCTACGCAACTGTCTCTATACCACAAGTCCCGAAGAACGCATCTAGAATCTCGCCTATATGGAGGTTATTTAGTACTTCTCCTGGAAATATCAATCAAAACCATAATTTGGAGAACGTCCTGGAGTCTTACTAGGGGATAATCCGCTGGTTGTGGTGTGAATTTTGTGATCCGTGACCCGATTTACCCTAAAAAGAGAGGTATAGGTCTATTTGCTGCATTTGAGCGCTTACTTCGTCGTTGGGTCGAGAACAGGGGTATTACAATATACGATTACCGGATGGAGAGTGTTTTTGATCTTGTCCAAGACACTTTAAGTTTTTTAAACGGTATCTGCAAAGTGTTTCCCCACCATGTGGGGGGCGAATAACAAACATCTGGGACAACAGATGCTTTGTCGTGTTTAATAGTGTCCTGCAATTTGTGTACTGGGGTAATAAAAATACCCGAAAATTGATCGGTGTACAGGTTAAACCTTCCAGATCGATAAAAGCTTATACGTTACGTTCTATCAGCTTTTAGTTTCCATTGTCGACCTGTAAATTAGGTGGAGATTCGTAATACTGACAGCGGCAAAGACGATATAAGTAGTACACTTAAAAGCTAAATTAAAGCAGGGGAAACATACTTCTCCCAATCCGGAACATTGTTCTTCACACTGCCTCCAGATATAGATATCGCCGAATTAGGTCTGGTACCTACAAACAATGTTATTCTCCAAGTCCAGCAAAAAGAATAACTGTATCACACAGGCTTAAGCCATCCCCCATTAAAGAAATTACATCGCTACGAGCAGTTAATGTCTTATGTGCGCGAAAAGAAAATTGGAAATGTACGGATATCGAGACCAAGAGAAGGAAGCTAGAATATGTGGCTAAAGCAACTGCCATAAAGGACGAGGACAAACTATTGCTGGAGAAAGACGAAGCTATGGCATATGTGTAAGCCCGGCTTAAACAGAGGGTGTGGAGAAATCTGGTTACGACAGGGACTTATAAAATATTCGCTTTTTACAATAAATAGTCAGGGAGATTGGTCACGCGTCGGTGTACTGCCCGAAAATAGCGGAACACACCAAAAACCTATTGCATTATCGTTTGGAGAAGGGACTACAAATGTGGAGGATTGGGGACAGTCATTTGCAGAGTTAAAAACGGATGGAATAACAAGCAATCGTTTGCAATAGTCGTAAACCTAGTGATCCATACAGAAATTACCACAGGAGTTGGTAACATACAGACATAGGGACGCATAGTGCTATAACCAGGAAATAATGGGAAAAGTTAAAATACACGATTGTTCTCGTCTAGAAGCATTGCCCGAAGGTGCAGAAGGAAACGAAGATGCGTAATGGAGTTCGAGAACATACCTTCCTTCTACCTTTCGAACTTCTGGCTGGAACGGTAATAGGAGAGGCCGATGTGGATCTAAAACTACGAGTTAAAAAAATTACAGCTGAGAAAATTAAAGTTACACATAACAAGAGTAATAAAGAACGATTTGTATTCTGTGTCTAGCTTCTCGAGTAGAAAGTTTCGGTCTTATAGAGTTTAGGAGAAGATACCAGAGGACCTGTTGCTTGTTACCAGAGAGCAGTAACTCCCTCGGTAAAGTATCTGTTATGGAGGTGTAATTCTGTGTTGGTCTATTCTACAGCTAAGCAAATCGTTCGTTTAAATCGATGTTGCTCGGTACATTGCTGCATGAAGTGGGGTTTGACTTTTTGCACATTGGTTCATCTTGTATAAATTTCGTTCTTCTTCTTATCGAATTTCTAAAAAACTATGTTTCGTTTCTGTAAGAGCTACATCGCAAATTTGCGCTCATCCTACTGTCTGTATATGTATCTGCGTATAAAAGTTATAACGACAGCTCTTACAGTAAAAACATCGCTTGTGTAAGCTGCGAGGAAATCTACCTTCGCGAATATAGCTCTCTTGTATTCGGAATCTGGTGCGGTCGGGAAAAATTAAGCCGAAAACTTCTCCAGGTCAGGTGCGAGCGTGGACAGGTATGTTTACATGTATAGGACGTACACACGCTCCAAACCGGCGTCTACGATGAGTCAACAGGTCCGCACTCACTTGCAGCCAGAAATAACATGGAATGTGAGTATGCGTGCTAGCTTGCGCGAAGTACCTATTTCGAACTGTTTAGTCGTGCGATACAATGCAACGCAGATGTCATCCACAATCGTGGAAATACATATAGATACTTAGTAACATGGATGTGAGGCATTTATATCTTCTTTTAGCTGTGTTTACGAATGGAGGTCTCTCGGTAGCGTATCGGAGATGTTTGCAGTGGTAAATTAATGTTCTTTGGTCGATAAGCATCGAGATAGAGGATTAGTCACTTACTTTGGGAGGTGCATAAATCGTATGTTTAGTCTCTAAAGGATTGCTCTTGGACATATCGAAGGAATTTTTTTTTTAACCGAGCATGACTTTCGGATGGAAGGAGCATCATCAATATGGTTGCGGGCGAGGTTAAGACAAGTACGCCGTTGTACTGTGCGTCGCTCCCGGTTAATATACGCTTTTGGATTGGATTACTTGGGTATTAAGAGTACCCGAAAATTGACCGCTCTCTCGGACATTATATTTTTTAGTTTCAACTGTAAATTACTTGTAGAGTCGATCAAGGAGCTATATTTTTTTAGCATTCCAAGACTTCATTATTCACAGACGTAGATATCGTCTACGTTATTCCACAAGTCCTAAGAAGAAGGGTAAACGAAAATTGGGTTATATGGCGAAGACATAGGCTTTTAAAAGGAGGGTATTGCATATGTGCAAGCCCGGTTTAAACAGATAGTGTGGGGAGAAATATTTGCTTTTACACTAAACAGCCGAGGGGGGGGGGGGGGATTGGTCTCGAATCGTTGTATTGACCGAAATTAGTGGAACACACGACAAACGGGTTTGTACTGTGTGTGACTCCCATCCATTCCTTAGAGAGCAGATTATGATCGATGTATGCGGGCGTTGGTTGCGATATAAGTGTTTGCGAACATTACATTGCATGTACTCAGTTGTACTGTAACAAAAAAAGTGTAAACATTCCAAGTCCTATATAGGATCATGTGTTGCGGTGTGTAGGTTAGCATCTTCGATTGCGGTAGACTTCTACTTGTGATTAAAATAATAAATCTTAGTTCGGTTTAGTGGAATGCATAAGAAAGGAACTTGGAGTAGGAATTTTGTGGGTAAAGGGCGGGTCGAGCTGGAAATCGGTGTTGCATTGGGCAGGTAACTTCGGTTCTGTGGTTGCTGTATCGTCGAATAAGGGTGTTGTTAGGCCAATAATTTCGAAAAGTTTTAGTGTAGACGGCAGGAAATCGGTAAATTATTTCACGTATTTTTCTTTTATTTCGACTCTCCGTTGCACAAAAGGGTTTAAATGTCTTCTGGGTCGCCGGAATATCCGTGTCAGATAAATGTAGTTTGCATCGTTGCAGGACATAGAGATTCCTTAGATGGGATGTGTACTGCTGTAGCAAGGAAATAAGAGGTAAAATTAAAGTACCCGAATTCTCGGAATGCGCACCTATACCTCGATCTAAGAAGAAGGAAACGTAACAGGGCAAGATCGCTAAAGAGAGAGAGAGTGTTAAAATTCGGAACTTTCGGCATGGCTCAGCTCCATTAAATAAATGCATTGCGAGCTGTCCTTGTCAGAGTGGTGCGTCTGCGTATAAGGTTTTGATCATTTGGAGATGTAACTGAGGTGTTTTTGTTTAAACACTTAGCATATGTTTCTTTTATGTAGCGTGCCGAGAGAGCGCTCTGCATTCTGGACGATTGTTAACGGTGCTTGCAGATGTATATTTAGAGACGTTGTGTTAGATGTCATTGCCGATTTTAGTTATTTGGAATTTTTTGTATAAACAATATGTCGTCTTCTGCTGCTGCTGCTGCTATTGTTGCTGTTTTATCGAAAGAGTGGTTGGCATACAAGTTACATTCCGTTCGATGGCTGTTGCTTGCATCGTCTAAACGGAGAGATACATTTATAGACCTAAGGTTGCGGTCGAGTTCCGAAACGGACCTTTTCTTTTCTTTTGGTTAGTTGGCTCTGGTTAGAATTGTTTTTGTATATCGAAAGAGTATATGTTAAAATGGATACGTAAGTTTGTGGCGTTTATTATCTAACCTGCGCTATTACTATTAAACACGTCTGTCGGCTGTAGTCTAAGCGAAGAGCATGGAGAGAGATGGGAGTGGAAATTCTTACTTGCAAATTTTGCATACGAGTTTTAATATTTTACTACTACAAACTGTAGTATACGTGACCAACTAAGTATTTCTGTTCTAAATTGTTTTTTAGCATTACACCGAAATTCTTGTTTAAAAATACATACGAAGAACACTATGGTAGCTTTATTTTTTCCGAGAATAATAATAAACGGCAGAAATTGTTGTTACATAAATCGAGACCTGGCGTACGGATCGCTGCGGCGCGCTTAATAATAAATATGGAATCTAATTGTCTGCTGACCTGGCGGGGCGCGGTCGCCGTAAAAAGAGTGCAGTACGCAGGGATCGGCCGGCGGGGGCGGTGTCGATGCTGCCAAGACAATCGTCGCGGTATTGTTTGTTCTCGCGGGTAGGGCGGGTGGCGGCGACCTTTGAGAAGCGGTCGCGAGCGTGGAGGAGGAGGGGGTAGCATCTGTCGGCGGCGGCGGAGGCGGCGTCTTTTGAGAAGCGTTCCGGCAATCGGCCGAGCGAGTAGGGGTCGCGGGTGCGAGTACAGACATGTCGAGGGGTCTACAGGTCTGGACCTGTCGGAGGTGATGCCTGTCTGGCGGAGACGCCGAGGGGTGGAGGGGGGCGTCGTGTGTGGCCGAGGGAGGTGTTGCAACCTGTCAATCCTGAAGTGCGTTATGGCGGTGTCCTTTGATTAGCGGTCGGACAGGAAGCGAATCAAAAGGACCTACATGTAAACTGACAATCATCTTTCGTTCTTCCGGGAAGACCTATCAATCATCCTGTGGCGGCATCCTTTGATCTGCGGTCCGGCAATTGGCCGACGGAGGAGGGGTGGGGGTAGCGGTACTCGCGCAATGCATCATGGGTAGAATCTCAGTGGCGTTCAATCCCCACTACCCCACTACTTTGGGCACTTTTAGATCTTCCAGGCATTTCCATATTTTATTGTGAGGGACACTATCATATGCCTTCTCAAGGTCTAAGAACACCATAACTAAGTTCTTTCCATGTTCCCAGTATTTCTCTGCCAATATCCTTACCGCAAAATGAGGTCTATAGTACTTCGCTCTTTCATGAAGCCATGCTGTTCTTCTTCTAATAAGGGTTCAACTATCTTCCTAATCTGGTTTCTATATTTTTTTCCCGCAGCTTTCAAGACTAAAACAAGACTCGGATGTTTAAAAGAAATTACTGGAAATGACACTTCTCCAGGGACCTCACGAAAGTATGACGCCAAAAACCAGAGTATCCGTGTGAATAAAATAAAGCTAAGTTCAAGAGCCTAAGTTAAACATGCTAGACAAAGAATTGCTACCATCTCCGCAAGCACAAGACAAGAAGCATGCATTGCTACCTCATGCAGTTTCTGAACTAGCCACTCTGTATCGTTGCGCATCCCATCCAGATTATTGTTAATAATCTGAACGGTGTTACTTTGCGCCTCCCTGCACTGCGCAGAAAACTTGGTAAGTTGCGCTTCCACCCCTCCTTTTAATTCCTGAACTGAAGCATTTTGCATCCCTGCTTTTATTTCTCTCATGAAAGCCATGATGTCGCTTAGATTCGTATCAGAAACGCACATGGGTCTAGTAACTCTGATTGAACTACTTTGCGAAACAGCAGAAACCGGCATATTGGTATGCGGTTCGCTTTGTTCGCCCCTGCCCTCACTCCCAGTCGCGTCCACGTTTAAACAAGTCACGTTTTCATATAAATCTACATAGATACTCTGCAAATCACATTTAAGTGCCTGGCAGAGGGTTCATTAACCACTTTCACAACATTTCTCTACCGTTCCATTCTATAATAGCGCGCGGGAAGAAAGAACACCTAAATCGTTCCGTTTTCGATCTGAGGTCTCTTATTTTATTTGGATGGTCATGTCTCCCTAAGTAGGTGGGTGCTAGCAACAGCCGCGGTGGAGTAGCCGAGCGGTCTAAAGCACCTCGCTGCGGAGCGCGCGGTTGCTCGCCGTGGAGGTTCGAGTCCTCCCTGGGGCATGGGTGTGTGTGTTTGTCCGTAGGTTAGTTTACCTAGGTTTAAGTAGCCTGTAAGCTACGGACTGATGACCACTCAGTTTGGTCCGATAGATTTACAGACATTTGATTTTGCTAGCAAAATATTTTCACATTCAGAACTAAAAATCGGTGATTGAAACTTCGCAAACAGATCACGCCGCAATGAAGAACGTCTTTCTTTTAATGATTTCCACCCCAATTCGTGTAACATTTCCGTGACGCTTTCTCCCCCGTAACGTGATAGAACAAAACGAGCTGCCCTTCACTGAACCTTCTCAATGTCTTCCGTCAATCCCACCTGGTGAGGGTCCCAAAGGGGCAACAGTACTCCAGGAGAGGACGCACAAGTGTGATGTAGGCAGTCTCTTTGGTGGAGCTGGTGCATCTTCAAAGCGTTCTGCTACCTTCGGTTCGTCTTCCCCACAATATTTTCTGTGTGTTCTATCCAGTCAAACATGTTCATAATTGTAACTCCTAGGTATTTGGTAGAATCTACGACCTTGAGGTTTGACTGATTTATCGCGTAATTGAACTTCAGCGGATTTCTTTTAGTGGTCATGTGCTTTATTTAGTGTCAATTTCCAATTTTCGCACCAAACAGAAATTTTGTCTATATCGCTTTGCAGTTGCTTTTGATCCTCTGTTGACTTCACTAACCGATAAACGACAGCATCAGCGCGAAAAATCTAAGGGAGCTACTCAGATTGTCTCCTAAATCGTTTATAAAAACGAGGCAGAGTAGGGGACCTATAACGCTTCCCTGTGGAACGCCAGATATCACTTCTGTTTTACTCGATGACTTACCGTCAATTACAACGAACTGTGTTCTTTCTGATAGGAAATCGTGAATCCAACCGCACAGTTGGGGAGATATTCCATAAGCACGCAATTTCATAAGAAGCCGCTTGTGGGGTACAGTGTCAAAAGCCTTCCTGAAATCCAGAAATATGGAATCGATTTGAGAACACTTAATGTTAATAAATGGCAAGCTGTGTTTCGCAAGAGCGATACTTTCTGAATCCGTGTTGACTACTGGTTAATAGGTCGTTCTCTTCGAGGTAGTTCATAATATTCGAACAAAGTATATGTTCCAAAATTCTACTGCAAATCGACGTGAATGAGATAGGCCTGTAATTTTGGGGATCACTCCTATTGCCTTTCTTGAATATTGGAGTAACTTGGGCAACTTTCCAGTCTTTGGGTACGGATCTTTCGCTGAGTGATCGGTTGTAAATGATAGCTAAGTACGGAGCTATTGCATCAGCAGAATCTGAGAGGAATCTAGTTGGTATACAATCTGGCCCGGAAGATTTATTTTTGTTTAGTGACTTAAGTTGTTTCACTACTCCAGGAACATCTACTTCTAAGTTTCGCATGCTGGCAGCTGTTCTTGGATTGAATACTGGAGTGTTCACTTCGTCTTCTATGGTGAACGAATTTCGGAAAGCTGTGTTTAGTAATTCTGCCCTAGCAGTTCTGTCATCTGTAGTATTACGATTGCTATCGCGTAGTGAAGGTATTGTTTGTGTTTTGCCGCTAGTGTACTTCACACATGACCAGAATGTCTTTGGATTTTCTGCAAGATTACGAGACAGAATTTCGTTGTGGTAACTACTATAGGCTTCTCGCATTGAAGTCTGCGCTAGGTTGCGAGTTTCAGTAAAAAATTGCCAGTCTTGTGGATTCTGTGTCTTTTTAAATTTTGCATGCGTTTTTCTTTGTTTCTGCAACAGTGATCTGACCTGTTTCGTGTACCACGGGGGGTCAGCCCCCTCTTTTATTAATTTATTTGGTATAAATCTCTATATTGCTACTGATATTATGTCTTTGAAAGTAAGCCACAACTGATCTACAGTGGCATTTTTAGTTTTGAAAGACTGGAGACTATCACTCAGGAAAGCGTGAAGCGAATTTTTATCTGCTTTATTGAATAGATATATTTTTCGTTTATTTTTGGTGCATTTGGGCATTTCGCCATTCAGTCTCGCTACTACAACTCGATGTTCGCTAATCCCTGTATATGTTTTGATGCTCTTTACTAGCTCAGGATTATTTGTTGCTAGGAGATCAAGGGTATTTTCGCAACCACTTACTATTCTAGTGCGTTCATGAACTAACTGTTCGAAGTAGTTTTCAGAAAAAGCATCCAGAACGATGTTTTATATTTGCCGCCGGTTTTGAATATATAATTATGCCAACATATCGAGGGTAAATTAAAGTCACCACCCATTATAACAGTATGCTTCGGATACCTATTTGAAATGTGATTCAAGCTTTCTTTGAATATTTCGCCAACCGCATCGTCTGAGTCAGGGGGCCGATAAAAAGATCCAATTATTAATTTATTCCGGTTTTCAGGTATAACCTCTACCCAGACCAACTCACAGGAACTATCTGTCTCAATTTCGCTGCAGGATAAACCGTTAGTAACAGCAATAAACACGCACCCCCTTTTTTATTTATTCTATCCTTTCGGAAGACCATTTGGCCCTCTGAAAAAATTTCGGCCGAACTTATCTCAGGCGTCAGCCAGCTTTCAGAACCTATAACGATTTGTGCCTCAGTACTTTCTATTAATGGGAACGCGGCCGTCTACTTTTTGCCTTTCGGTCGAAAGATCTGACCTAGACGACTTTTCACGTTCCTCGCTTCGGTTTAATGTACGGAATAAAAGCTTAATTCTGGGAGGAGGTATCCAGATAAGAATTTCCTGTTATAAACAAAGCTTAATTTTAGCAGTAAAATTAGCGAGATATCCGTGTAAACTACCGGTTACTCCCTGCTGTAAAAACCTTGTTCCCTGCCTCTAATTAACAGGACGTTAACGACACAGTGGCTAATATACGTAGCAGCTCACACGAAATTAATAAACAAGCACAAGACAAAAACCAACCTTACCCCACCACTTCACCAAGTGAAGTCCGAGCGGCCACCAGTCGGAAAAACTACCTGAAACTGGGAAAACCTCGAGTACAGCGGTGGTGGGAAGAGAAGATCGCGTGACTCGCCCTGAAGAATTACAATTTTATAAAAAATATATGGAAGATGACAGACGGTCGTCTGTCAGGCTTCAACATAAAAAAGAACTTTTCGAAAGAATATTTCAGATTAACAGCGACCTTATTGTAATCGTCCTCATAAACATCATCATCATCATCATTGCCCGCATCCGTAGTCTAAGTGGACAGCATGGTGGTTTGCCACGCACGTGGCCCGGGTTCGGTTCCAGGTCCGGTCGGAAATTTCCTCGGCTCAGGGACTGGGTTTTGTGTCGTCCTCATCATCATTTCATTGTCATTGACACGCAAGTGACTGAAGTGGCGTCAGGTAAAAAAACTTGCAGCAGACAGGCTGTTGGGTTCCAACGGCCGTAAATGCGTCACGATTATCAATGTCTCATCATCATCATTTACAACTGATTGTACTTTTGGGCCATCATTCTCTAACTTAATCCCCGTTTTACAACACCTTCACAATACCCCATTGAGTGCTGACATTGACGCATGTTGTAGTCTTCAGTCCATAGACTGGTTTGATGCAGCTCTCCACGCTACCCTGTCCTGTGCAAGCCTCTTGATTTGAAAATACTTGCGGCAACCTACATTCTGTTGAATCTGCGTACTGTACTAATGCCTCGGTCTCCCTCTACGATTTTTTCCCTACACACTTCCTACTCGTGCTAAGTTGACGATGTCTCAGAATGTGTCCCTCCAATCTATCCCTTTTCTTAGTCAGATATGCCAGAAACTCCCCAATTCTGTTGAGCACCACCTGATTAGCTACGTGATCTACCCATCTAATCTAATTCACACCTACTCTAATGATAAGACTGTTGCTGCAAAATAATTCTTGACCGAATGCAAGTAGATACTTACTGCTTGGTCTTTCTCGACTTCTCCTACCTTCTACTGCCAAAGCCAGGAGTGTCTTCGGATATCTTACTTTACCCATGTGTGTAACATGACCTCACAATCTCAGCCTGTTTGCTGCTTCATCTATGCTCTTCATTCCCAGTTTTTCTTTTATTCCCTCATAATACGAGAGAGGTTTCACAGATACTCGACCTGTCCGAGAGATGGCAGTCGTTATTGAAACCTACCTCTGCATTGCAGTACAAGTTGTAGTATTTGTATTGGACCACCAGTAGCAAATATTTTGAGTGGATTTGTAAAAACGGAGAAAATTGGTCATCGTTATGTGATACAATATTTTTTGTTTTGAAAGCCCTAAGCGCAGCCAATATTAAAGCTGAGCTAGATTCTGCTTTGGGACAGTCGGATACTTCGTTTACAATAGTGCAATATTGGGTGGTTTAGTTTGAACGAGTCCGTACGAGCTGCCAAGACGAGCATCGCTGTGGTCGAGCGAATGAGGTGACGAGTCCAGAAATCGTGAAGAAAATCCACAAAGCGGTAATGGATGATCGTCAAGTGAAAGTGTGCGTGCTAACCGGCATAGTAGGCATGTGTGGTATGTCCTATATTATCTGAAAATTTGAACACGAAAAAACTATGAACAAGGTCTGTGTCGCGTTCTGTTTGTTATGTGTGTTTCTATTGTGTCTTTCTATTTATAATAAGTTTGTAGGATCATTCCATAATTATGAATCCATGGACACCAATAATAATTGGTCAATCAAAATGACATACACCATTGTTTACTGTATGCTCCGTAGTAAGCTTTATAAATTTACATTTTAAGAAAAAATATGAACAAAATGCAAATAAAAATTATACATATTACATTTCCAATAAGAATTCTCGAACACTAGCGAACGAAATGATAGACAATGAAAAATGTGTATCATTCAGTATCATGTCCCTGAACAAAAAAAAAAAAAAAAAAAAAAAAAAAAAAAAAAAAAAAAAATAAAAAATAAAAAAAAAGAGGGGGAGAGAGAAGGAGAGAGAGAGAAGACATCATACAGCACAATCATACAGGAAAAAAATTACCAATGATAGGTATATAACAATTAATATAGATACTCAAGCTTGCATTATCACGAGATTATTCGACGAGACTATTAATAAGAAAGAAAGTACAAATAAGTTGATGAAGTATTCATAGGTAGCAGAACAGTCAAATACCAGAAGAAAAATTTTTCAAATAACAATACCTACCTGCCACTTACATGGGTAAAATTCCGATCGAAGAACAATCGATTTCTGCACAACAAGTAGTATTTTGACACAGCTTCTAAGAAAATGAAAATCAATTTTCAAAGTGAAGTGACTGAAAACGCAGCATCACACGGCTACTTATTTACTGGAACATTAAGTCAGTCCATTTCGCCTTCCTTCTTCTCTCGCTGTCCACCTTCCCTTTCGTTGTGTCTCTGACGATCTACTACTTTCTCCCCTCTCTCTCTCAAGCCATCTCCTCCTTTCCCCTATCTCCTCATCTCCTGCTAACCCTCCTTCTGCCCATCTCCACCTTCCCCTTTCTCTCTGCCAAACACCTCCTCATCTGTCATCCAACTCCACCTCTTCAGTCCATGGCCTCCTCCATCTGTGAAAAATTATATAACTGTTAACTTTCATGGTCATCGGTGAAGTGATGTCTACGTTTATTGCAAGGTACCCTCCGCCATGCACCGTATGTGCAAAGTTTTATCACAATCAAATGAACGGTACGACAGCACAATAAATAAATAAAATAAATGAAATAAAAATAGTAAGAGAATGGAAACAAAAAGTAAAAGATCATAAGTTATCACCAATCAGACTGGGTACTAAACACAAAGGTATTGAAATTCACTGTCTAGCATTTGCGGATGATTTTGCCATTCTTTCTGAAAACCTAAAAAATGTAGCAATCCAAATCTATCTATAAGAAGAAATAGCCAAAAAAGCAGGTTTAAGAATTTCTGTAGACAAAAAAAAATTCATGACAAACATAAAAAATGCTCCAGAAATCCTACTAACAGATATTGGGCCGATAAGGAGAGTTAATAAATTTAAATATTTGGGAGAAATTATTCAGGAAAATGGCTAAGAAAAAATTTGCTGTAGAAGAAAGAGTTCATAATCTATCAACAAAAACATGGCAAGGTAATGATGCCAAAGCCATGTTTTAAATGAAGCTCTGCAATCCTGGGCCTGAACAGGAGAGAGATTAGACTCATGGTTGGATTGCTGACAGGCCATGGGAATTTCAAAAAGCACCTACATACAATGTAAATAACAGAAGAGGTCCCTAACTGTAGGATCTGTGATGACGGTGACGAAACTGCATCACATCTAATCTTCGAATGCATTGCATTGGAGAGTAAAAGGCACAGAACATTTGGGACAACCAGACTCGAAGAAATAGTGTCTAATAAAGAACTGGTAAAGGGACTCCTTGCACTGTTCAAGGGCATTGGTTGTCTTTACTAGATATACAGGGAGCGATACCGCACAATAAACTTAGTTTCGGTGCGGGCAGTGGTGGGTTGGACCAAGACTGTTTTGGCTTCCCTGAGAAAATCAAATCAAATCATATCAAGAGTACATAAAATTGAGAGAGCAAATGGTATAACCAGGAATATTTACAACAAAAGGTCTCTGTCTAAAAATCTGAAAATACAGCACTACAACACAGTAGTAAAGCCAGAATGTCTTTATGCAAGTGAATGTTTCATACTGAATTACAAACTAAACAAACTTGAAGTTCTTGAAAGAAAAATCATTCGAAAAATACTTGGTCCACTAAGAAATACAGAGGTATGGAAACTAAGAAGTAATGCAGAAGTTTATCGCAACATAGAAAACATAACCGAAACACTATGAAAGAGGCAACTACTATTTTTTGGACATTTGTACCGAATGTACAGCAACAAGTTAACCAAACAGATTTTTAAATATCTCTGGGACAAGAAGTCAACAATGGCATGAATTCAAGAAGTTAGGAAAGATTTGGAAAGAAACAATGTAAGTGAAAAATATGCAACAGAAAGAGAAGCTTTTAAGAGGAAAGTGTTAAAAATGGAAGGATTCCAAGGCAGGAGGGAGAAGAAGAGAGGAGTAAAGTGGTCTGAGGAGAGAAAAAGGATGCATAGTGAAAAGATGAAAGAATACTGGAGGAAAGAGAAAGAAGAACAAAGGAGGAAACATTGAAATTGGTGGGTGGTCCTTATGTGGCCGAAACGAAGAAAAAAAAAAAAATTTTAAAATATGCGGCACTTTCTCACAAGTGTCAGTGTTTATGACGTCACATCTCGTAAACTATAAGCAGCACAGTGTAAAAATATTGTAGTTACATTGAATGGCATCCACGGATACTGTCTGGAAAATATGTTGCTAATACAATTAGTAGCAAGGAACTATTAAGTTTAAACGTTATTCATACACAGGTGTGTAAATGAGGAGGATTCCACTTTTCTTCTGCCTACGCTTGGGAAGTCAGCGTTCCTGTTAATTTGTTTTTTCTTTATAATTCTGCAGGGCTTTCCCCTTTCTGTGACGCGTTGCTCAACTTCCTGTGCTTTGCCGGATCTGCCTGTGGCCTCAACGAAGCGTGTCGAATCTGTTGTTGCACGGCAAGTACGAACGGCGTGTGAATGCGGACGTCTGCAGGGCTTTCTGCAACCCGACCCGTAATGGCTGAGAGATCAGGCACGTGTCTTTCTGATATTGCAATATTCACAAAAATTGGTACAAATTCCTGAAATGTGTCATACGTTACGTGACTTGTCGTGTCAGTACAAAAAGTTTCGACATTAGATCAATAGGATTTATAGAAACGTTAAGATTTGGGTTTCAGAAATTACTGCAACCAGTCGCCTTTCTTTCGATGGAGTTATTTATTGAGCATAACCGGTTTTGAGATGCCTAGCAGTTCATCACCAGGTGGTACATACAATATATTTCAGTGCAAATACGTTTCTTCGCGGGAATCGCTGTGTATCTGTGGCTGGACAGAAATCGAGAACACGTAAACACTGCATTTGGGATGTTACACTGAATATTTATAACTACGTCATCAATGAGTTACTTACAGTTTCACTATAAGTGCACCCCCCAAGAATTTTTTGGGGGTGCAGAGAACACACATTAAATTGAGGTGAGCCGAGCGGTCTAAAGCGTCTCGCTGCGGAGCGCGCGGTTGCTCGCCGTGGAGGTTCGAGTCCTCCCTGGGGCATGGGTGTGTGTGTTTGTCCTTAAGTTAGTTTACCTAGGTTTAAGTAGTTTGTAAGCTACGGACTGATGACCACGCAGTTTGGTCCGATATATTTACAAACATTTGAACATTTAAATTGGGGTGAAAATAAAATTTAATAAATTTTTTTTAAAAAATCGGGTTAAATCGAAACTACCTTATGACTAAAGAGGAAATGCAAAACGCAACCATAGCGAGAGACGATATTTCATACGTGAAAGAAATGATCAGTTTTGTACGCGAGTCCCCAAGTGTTTTACCCACTATGCTAGCTTTATTCATCCTGAAGCACGTCGGTCCTTTTGACCTTTCAGGTGTACTTATTTATGAACATTCAATTCTGTTCTTTCAGGAATTTAACTTCAAGAATCTGGTGTTGATGCTAAAGTTAATCGTTTTTCATTTATCTTTGTCACTTCTCTTGTTATTAAAATTATAGATTCACTTGAAATTCGTAATAATTTTCTCTAAGGCTTAAAAAAACCTTGGACTATATTAATACTGTCAGAGATGTCATGAAGTTATCTCGAAGTGATGAAAGTTTAGATGAAGTATAAAGCTAGCTCTTGCTTGGAACTGGCCAAAAAAATTTGATGTCGGACTTCAAAATCTCAAAATATTTCAAAGATATCTTTAAACCTTGGTGACTGTTTTCTACGAAACACGTTTTTCAGAAAGAATAGCTTCGCATAAAATGTATTACATTAATGTACAGCGAAACATTATTTCATTTGTCGTGTAGAAGTTTTGGGGTGTAACTTATATCGAAATATCCACTTCGGCCAATGAGATTGCTTTATTGTAGTGTCCTAGTGCAGCCATGCTTTCCTTTTCTTCCCCTTCGTTCTTCCTTCTATCTTTAAAAGGCCAGACAACTGCCTATTTACTTTTATCAAGTATTGCTCACTCGAATAAGGCATGAACATGATTTTCAGGAGGGTTGGTTTCGAACATTTGTGAACCGTGATATGGAGCACCCACACTGATTTTCAAAAGTCGGCTCATCTGATAACTATATCCTGATGTGTGACGCTTTTGGAAAACATTTTGCAAATACCACTATACTGCACAGAAATTTGCACAGACCGCAACTATTACTTCTTTTAACTATTTACTTCTTTAAACAAACCCAAGGGTACGGTTAGACTACAGGCTAAGAGACGACGAAAGTTTCACCTTATTTACTGGTTATAAATGTAATGCCAATCTAAATTAAATAAGAACAAAATTCGAATTACAGATTTTACATATGCATTTTACAAAGTGTATAAAATAAGATTTCTGAATGATATCTACGTTAATATTAGGAGTGGAATCCGACCTCGGGGAAGATCAGTTTGGATTTAGGAGAAATGTAGGAACACGGGAGACAATACTCACATTACGACTTATCTTAGAAGATAGGCTAAGGAAAGACCAACCAACATGTTTTGCGTTTCTCGATTTGGAGATAGCTTTTGACAATGTCAACAGGGATACACTATTCCAAATTCCGAACGTAGCAGCGGTAAAATATAGGAAGCGAAGAGTTATATTCATACTATACAAAAACCAGACAGCGGCTGTTAGAGTCGAAGGGCAAGAAAGGGACACAGAGGTTGGGAAAGGTAGTAAGACAGGGTTGTAGCCTTTCCCCGATGTTGTTCAATCTGTAAATTGAGCAGGCAGTGAAGGAATGGAAGGAGAAATTTGGAGAGGGCATTAAGGTGCAGGGATCATTGTAAGGGAGTGAAACGTGGACGATAAGGTGTTCAGATAAAAATATGATAGAAGCTTTTGAAATGTGGTGCTACAGACGAATGATGAAAATGAGATGGGTATATCACGTAACTAATGAGGAGGTGCTTAACCGAATCGGGGAGAAAAGGAGTTTCTGGAATATCCTGACTAAGAGAAGGGATAGATTGGTTGGACCCATTCTGAGACTTCAAGGAATTGTCAACTTAGAATGAGAAGAATGTGTGTGGGTTAAAAATCGTAGAGGGAGGCCGGGGGACGAATACAGTAAGCAGAATCAAAAGGATGTAGGTTGCCGAACGTATTCTCAAATGTTTGTATAGCCTATGGGACTTAACGACGGGGTCATCAGTCCCTAAACTTACAAACTACTTACGAACTAGGACGGCACAAATATCCATGCCCGAGGGGGGATTCGAACCCCCGACCATAGTGGCCGTGCAGACCATGACTGGAGCGCCTTAGTCCCCTCGCCTTCTCAAATGAAGAGGCTTGCACTGGACAGTGTAGGGTGGAAAGCTGCATCAAACCAGTCTGCGGACTGAAGACCACAACGACGACAACAACGTAGTATGTAGTCGTAAGATTATTAATAAGAGATCTTATTATTTTGCTCACTTTCACTGGGGACAGCAATGTAATCAGCAAATTTTATCATGTCTCGTTTCACCTTTAATTTTTATCCCATCCACGAACCTTTATAAAAGATTGCATCCTTTTTAATGTGGTAAATTCGTTGTTGGCCTTGTATTCTTATAATTCCCTCTTCGATGTTGTACATAATGTATATTTCTCATCTATTCCTACAGCTTAACACGCGCTGTTCTCAGTTATTCGAATCTATCTTTCTCCTACTCTCTAGTCTTGCTCCCGCACACACAGGGTCAGTTTTGTTATTTCGGATTGATATTTACGGGGTGGCTAGGTGCCCTTCCTATCGCCACCCCTCCCACCCGGGAGGAAATGTGTTAAAAAAATCAAATGAGTGTGCAGCTTATGGGACTTAACCGCGGGGTCATCGGTCCCTAAACTTACAAACTACTTATCAACTACCTACAACTAAAGACAACACAAACATCCACGCCCGAGTGAAAATTCGAATCCCCGACGGGGAACGGACTCGCGCATCGGAGCATAGCGCCTCAATGCGCTCGGCCACTCCGCCACGGTAGGAAATGAGTACCTCAAACGTCGGTGTATACAGGGTGTTACAAAAAGGTACGGCCAAACTTTCAGGAAACATTCCTCACACAAAAAGGAAGAAAACATGTTATGTGGACATGTGTCCCGAAACGCTTAATTTCAATGTTAGAGCTCATTTTATTACTTCGCTTCAAATCATATTAATCATGGAAGGTAAACACACAGGAACAGAACGTACCAGCATGACTTGAAACACTTTGTTACAGGAAATGTTCAAAATGTCCTCCGTTAGCGAGGATACATGCATCCAACCTCCGTCGCATGGAATCCCTGACGCGCTGATGCAGCCCTGGAGAATGGCGTATTGTATCACAGCCGTCCACAATACGAGCACGAAGAGTCTCTACATTTGGTACCAGGGTTGCGTAGACAAGAGCTTTCAAATGCCCCCATAAATGAAAGTCAAGAGGGTTGAGGTCAGGAGAGCGTGGAGGCCATGGATTTGGTCCGCCTCTACCAATCCATCGGTCACCGAATCTGTTGTTGAGAAGCGTATGAACACATCGAATGAAATGTGCAGGAGCTCAATCGTGCATGAACCACATGTTGTGTCGTACTTGTAAAGGCACATGTTCTAGCAACACAGGTAGAGTACCCCGTATGAAATCATGATAACGAGCTCCAGTGAGCGTAGGTGGACGAACATGAGGCCCAATCAAGACATCACAAGCACTGAAGTCAACATTACCTTCCTTCAATTGGGCCAACTGGCGGTGAATCGAGGAAGTACAGTACATACTAACGGAACAATTGGGTATTTTGACAATTGTCTGCACGAATTATTTCAATTTACATTTAAAGAGAAATACTAAAATGAGCTCTAACATGGAAATGAAGCGTTTCCGGAAACATGTCCGCATAACATATTTTCTTTCTTTGTGTGTGAGGAATGTTTCCTCTTAAGTGCTGCTTTCATTATCAAAAGCAGAATGCCTCTTTGGCAACCTTGCCTTTTATACAAACTGCTCGCTATCTCATCAGATCACCTCCCGTATGGAACATATATCTGAGCCGCATCAGCAGCAAATTTTAAACAGGGCAATCAGAAACAATCTTTCACCGTCCAAATAAGATCTTTTACTATCACAAATGAAGGATTTGTCGATTTGGAGGAAGCTTTTGGCAATACACTCTTCAAAATTCTGAAAGTAGCAGGGGTAAAATGTAGGGAGCGAAGTTATATTGAACCTCTACAGAAACCAGACAGCAGTTATTAGAGTCGAAGGGTAAGAAAGGGGACGCAGAGGTTGGGAAGGGAGTAAGACATGGTTGTAGCCTTTCCCCAATGTTGTCCAATCTGTACATTGAGCAGGCAGTGAAGGAATGGAAGAAAAAATTAGGAGAGTGCAGAAATAAAAACTTTGCGGTTTGCCGATGACATAGTAATTCTGTCACAGATCGCAAAAGATCTGGAAGAGCAATTGAATGGGATGGAGAGTGTCTTGAAAGGAAGATATAATATAAACATTAACAAGAGTAAAACGAAGGTAATGGAATGCAATGTCAGAAAACCAGGCGATGCTGAAGGAATTAGATTAGGTAATGAGACAATAAAAGTAGTAGATGAATTTTGTTATTTGGGTAGCAAGATAACTTCTGATGGCCGAAGTAAAGAAGATATAAAATGCAGAATGGCTATGAGAAGAAAAGCATTTCTAAAGAAGCGAAACATGTTAAAATCCAATTTTAATTTAAATGTTATGAAGTCCTTACTGATACCATTTGTCTGGAGTGTAACGTTGTATGGGAGTGAAACATAGACGATAAGGAGTTCAGACAAAAAGAAGAATGATGAAAATTAGATTGGTAGATCACGTAACCAATGAGGAGGTGCTTAACCGAATCGGGGAGAAAAGGAGATTCTGGCATATCCTGACTAAGAGAAGGGATAGATTGGTTGGACTCATTTTGAGACTTCAAGGAATTGTCAACTTACCATTAGAAGGGAGTGTGTGGGGTAAAAATCGTAGAGGGAGACCGAGGGAAAAATATACTAAGCAGATTCAAAAGGATGTAGTTTGTCTTACGCATCCTCAGATGAAGAGACTTGCACAGGACAGGGTAGCATGGAGAGCTGCATCAAACCAGTCTGCGGACTGAAGACAACAACAACGATTTATTTTATTGAGTAGGTGTTTAATTGTGACAACATGGTTGTCACACAGCGAAAATAAATTGTGCTGAGGACATTTGACACTTAGAAATCACACCAACACGCAGGGTTTATACAGGGAAAGCCTCTGAGATAAAGACCTTTGAAGGTGTGCAACCCCTGGAATACGCTTCCTGTAATGGTTTCATGAACCACACTGTACAGACACTACTAAAACCAATTAATGGATCAAGTGAGATGTCACTCACAATATACATATGTTAATTTATTTTATTCCGATATTTGTTACAATTGTAATTTGTGTGTAATACAGTACGTTATTTTCCTGTCTCGTCTCTTTACTTGAGGAATATATGGCGTTTACTTAGAGCTAGGAACCATGGAGCTACCATCTACATCTACATCTCCGCAAATCACATTTAAGTGCTTGGCAGAGGGTTCATTAACCACTTTCATAACTTTTCTCTACCGTTTCATTCTGTAACAGCGCGCGGGAAGAAATAACACCAAAATCGTTCGGTTTTCGATCTGATTTCTCTTATTTCATTGGGATGGTCATGTCTGCCTAAGTAGGTGGGCGCTAGCAAAATATTTTCACATTCAGAAGTAAAAGTCAGTGATTGAAACTTCGCAAACAGATCACACCGCAATGCATAACGTCTTTCTTTTAATTACTTCCACCCCAATTCGTGCAACATTTCCGTGACGCTTTCAACCCCGTAACGTGATAGAACAAAACGAGCTGCCCTTCTCTGAACCTTCTCAATATCTTCCGTCAGTCCCACCCGGTGAGGGTCCCACAAGGGTCAACAATACTCCAGGAGAGGACGCACAAGTGTGATGTAGGCAGTCTCTTTGTTGGAGCTGGTGCAGCTTCGAAGCGTTCTGACAATGAAACGTAATGTTTGGTTCGCCTTCCCCACAATATTTTCTGTGTGTTCTCTCCAGTCTAAGTTGTTCGTAATAGTAACTCCTAGGTATCTGGTAGAATTTACGACCTTAACGTTTGACTGATTTATCGCGTAATTGAAGTTCAGCGGATTTCTGTTAGTGGTCATGTGTATTACTTCACACTTTTCTTTATTTAGCGTCAATTGCCAATTTTCACACCATGTAGAAATTTTGTCTAAATAACTTTGCAGTTGCTTTTGATCCTCTGTTGACTTCACTAACCGATAAACGACAACATCATCCGCGAACAGTCTAAGGGAGCTATTCAGATTGTCTCCTAAATCGTTTATAAACACGAGGAAGAGTAGGGGACCTATATGGCCGAGGGGACTGAGGCGCTTCAGTCACGGTCTGCACAGCCACTACGGTCGGGGGTTCGAATCCCCCCTCGGGCATGGATATTTGTGCCGTCCTAGTTCGTAAGTAGTTCATAAGTAGTTTGTAAGTTTAGGGACTGATGACCCCGTAGTTAAGTCCCATAAGCTTTAAAACATTTGAGCATTTGAGCATTTTGGGGACCTATAACGCTTCCCTGTGGAACGCCAGATATCACTTCTGTTTTACTCGATGACCTACCGTCAGCCGGCCGCGTTGGCCGGGGAGACAGACGCGCTTCAGTCACGGTCTGCACGGCCACTACGGTCGGGGGTTCGAATCCCCCCTCGGGCATGGATATTTGTGCCGTCCTTAGTATAAGGTAGTTGATAATTAGTTTGTAAGTTTAGGGACTGATGACCCAGTAGTTAAGTTCCATAAGCTTAACAAACATTTGAACATTTGAACCTACCGTCAATAACAACGAACTGCGTCTTTTCTGATAGGAAATCGTGAATCCAATCGCACAATTGAGGAGATATTCTATAAGCACGCAATTTCATTAGAAGCCGCTTGTGGGGTACAGTATCAAAAGCTTTCCGGAAATCCAGAAATATGGAATCGATTTGAGATCCCTTGTCAATGGCACTTAACACTTCATATGAATAAAGGGCAAGCTGTGTTTCGCAAGAGCGATACTTTCTGAATCCGTGTTGTCTATTGGTTAATAGGTCGTTCTCCTCGAGGTAGTTCATAATATTGGAACAAAGTATATACTTGAGTAATATATGCCGTTTACTTAGAGCTAGGAACCATGGAGCTACCATAATAGTGAAAACGTCATTCACGTGCCCTCTAATATGGTGTGCGATCATTTCGGATGGCCAGTACAGTTGCGTAGCATAGACAGCATGAGGTTATCAATCAGCTCTTCTGGAATATTTGGCCATTCCTCCATCAGTGAAATATTCAGATCTACAGTCACTGTGGGAGGTACTGGTCTGTCTGCAACGCATCTGTCTAGTGCATGCTAGATGAATCTGCCAAGTGCATCCCAGACACGCTGAATCGTTTTTAAGTCCGGTGAACACGCTGTCCATTCGTTCAATTCCCTCAGATTCAAGCATATTCTCCGCCTGTACAGCTCTGTGGGGACGAGAATTATCTCCACCAGAAGGAACCCATTTCCTACAGGTTTAGCGTAGGACAGAAACAAATGGTCGAAGGATCTAGCCTGAACAGCTAGACCGCCATTCTAAACGACATAGCGGTCCGTACTTTCGGCAATACTAACTCCTGCCCCACATACGGGAAACCTCTGTAAGGGTCTGGTTACACGCTCAGGGGTGCGAGGCGGGGGGTGCTGAAGCAGTTCCTGAAGATGTCCCGTGATGGCGCTGCGATCAGAAGCAGGCCTTTAAACTGGCCAGAGCAGGCGGCAGGTAGCGGCTGCCCCCACCACCCCTCAAACGCCAGCGAGCCGGACACAGCCGTGGCCTCGTGGCAGGCGGCACGAGCTCTCCCCTCAGCCTCCCCTCCACGCTACCCTCTGGTGTGCGAGAGGCACCCTCGGAAGCACCTCTAGTGTGGTCTACAGGTACTAAGTCGGGGAACTACCTGACATCTGCTGACATCTTACGGAACTACGAGGAGAGTGTAGGACAGTGGATTAGAGGGGGTTTCTTCTCTGTCTATGTTACTCTGTGCTCCTACCCACACCATTCGACACCACCGTGATCTGGTGATGTTTCTTGCGCGTAAGGAGGGTGGTATTCTCCAGATAAGGGAATGATTATTTCTGAGTGAAGGGGTGCGAGGCGGGGGGTGCTGAAGCAGTTCCTGAAGATGTCCCATGATGGCGCTGCGGTCAGAAGCAGGCCTTTAAACTGGCCAGAGCAGGCGGCAGGTAGCGGCTGCCCCCACCACCACCTCCCCTCAAACGCCAGCGAGCCGGACACAGCCGTGGCCTCGTGGCAGGCGGCACGAGCTCTCCCCTCAGCCTCCCCTCCACGCTACCCTCTGGTGTGCGAGAGGCACCCTCGGAAGCACCTCTAGTGTGGTCTACAGGTACTAAGTCGGGGAACTACCTGACATCTGCTGACATCTTACGGAACTACGAGGAGAGTGTAGGACAGTGGGTTAGAGGGGGTTTCTTCTCTGTCTGTTACTCTGTGCTCCTACCCACACCATTCGACACCGCCGTGATCTGGTGATGTTTCTTGCGCGTAAGGAGGGTTGTATTCTCCAGATAAGGGAACGATTATTTCTGAGTGAACACAAAATCTTGGCTCTTTAAACACAACCCGGCGCCATTCGTTACGATTATAATCCTGATGTTCCTCTGCCCAGTTTCTGCGAGTTAAATCGGTGTCGTGGTTTTAATGGAACACACACCACAGGCCTCCTTGTGTAGAAGCCACATTCGCGAAGATGATCACGAACTTTCTGTGTTGATACTGCGCGTCCTGTTGCTACCTGGAGGGTGCGTTGCAGCTCAGATGCATTCAGCCTTCTGTTCCGCAGGGTGTCAACTGGAGGTCATCTCTTGCTGATGTTAGCCGTGACAGGCCTAGGCCTTGCCTTCTTTTAACGGTTCCTGTCGTCTGAAATCGCTTCCAAGTCCTGCAGATTATATTTTGGGATTTGATTAATACTCGTATTTGTTCCATAGATCATATATACGACATTTCGTAATGATGTCGAACGTGACAGTCTAGTAAATGTTGTCTACACTTGACAATCAATATTTTGATAATTTTTAGTACATTTTTTGTTGCTTTTTTATTTTATTTTATTTTATTTTTTTGTTTTATTTAAAAGTTTTATCTAAAAATTCATCTACATTGTAGAAGGAGTTGCCATTCAGAAATTCCTTTCATTTCTTTTTAAATACTAGTTGGCTATCTGTCAGACTTTTGATGCTACTTGGTAAGTGACCAAAGACTTTTGTGGTAGCATAATTCACCTCTTTCTAAGCCAAAGTTAGTTTTAACCTTGAATAGTGAATATCATCCTTTCTCCTAGTGTTGTAGCTATGCAGACTGCTGTTACTTTTGAATTGGCTCGGATTGTTAATAACAAATTTCATGAGTGAATATATGTATTGTGAAGCTACAGTGAAGATCCCTAGAGCCCTAAATAAATGTCTGGAGGATGCTCTTGGGTGGACTCCAGCAATTATGCTGATTACACGCTTTTGTGCAATGAATACTTTTTTACTCAATGTTCAATTGTCCCAGAATATGACCCCATATGAAAGTAATGAATGAAAATAGGCGTAGTAAGCTAATTTACTGAGATGTATATCACCAAATTTTACAATGACTCTGATAGCATAAGTCGCTGAACTCAAACGTTTCAAGAAATCTTCAATATGTTTCTTCCAAGTCAGTCCCTCGTCAATGCAAACACCTAAAAATTTCGAATATTCTACCTTAGCTACAAATTTATGTTCAAGGGTCTAAATTTATTAATGGTGTCATGCCACTCACTGTATGCTGCGATCACCTCCCTCTGTGTCTGCCCCGCTTCCAACCTTACAGTGGCTCTCCTTGCCATAGTCCGTCTCTAATGACCACGCTGTCGACGGGACGTTAAACTACAAGCCTCCTTCCTCGCATAGCATCCGGTAAGTCAAGGTGCTGTCGGATTGCACTACCTGCTCACTACACTATCTGAAACCAACTCCTTGTGTAATTCGTTTGATAAACAAAAGTCAACGGCAACCACCTCTGCAGCAATTTTATGTTGTTACCACTATCAAGGTTGTCGTAATGTTCTTTTCACTCTGTAGAACCGATAGAGAGACGTCGAACCATTATAGCTAATTCTGATAATGACAACACTTGAGATATGTCAAGTGATCCAGCAGTTGTGTAGGTACGCCGCTTCAGTGCACGTGTTTGACGTGACTTTGCAGCGATGGTGTGGCGGCTGGACGAGTCGGTGGGTCGCGTGGTGTCGGCGCTGGAGCGCCGCGGCCTGCTGGACAACAGTCTGCTGATGTTCGCCTCGGACAACGGCGGCGCCACCAGCGGCGTGCACGCCAACCACGGCTCCAACTGGCCGCTGCGGGGGGTGAGTGACGCTTCTCACGCCGGGCTGGGCGACTGCTCTATCGTCATCCTGTACAACCATCGCCCGCTAGGATACTCCCAGCCTTCCCACTTCGCTCGGCTTGCGTGTTTTGGAGCGTACATCAATAAGTTACCGTGTTGGCCGCTGCGACGCTAGTAGCGTGTCCTAAACCCGCGCTTCACTAACATTGTAATCAATAGTAGAAACTTTGTAAACAGTATAATTTCTTGTGTGATCAGGAAATTACCCAGGCAATTAAAGGGCTTTACGTAGACTGTCGGGCAGCAGTTAGAGTAGATGGCAAATAAGCTCATGGTTCAGGATAGTTTAGGGGTAAGACTAAGCTGTAACCTGTCACCACTGTTGTTCATACTATTCATGGATCATATGTTGAAAACAGTAGACTGGCAGGGCCGGATTAAAGTAGGTGAAAACAAAATAAGCAGTCTCGCATATGCGGATGACTTAGTTATAATCGCCGATTCGATTGAAAGGTTGCAAACTAATATTTCAGAGCTCGATCAGAGGTGCAAGGATTATGATATGATGATCAGCATCTCCAAAACGACAGTCATGTCTGTGGGAAAGACAGACTGAGTGCCAAATAGGAGGAACAAATTTTTCCCGGCGTACAATATATTCCATCATCTTTCGGGAGTGCACCCGGGACAGCGACAATTCTTCGTCCGATATTTCGGCTGAAAACCTTACAGCCATCTTCAAGGCGAGTCCAAGACTCGCGAGTCTTGGACTCGCCTTCAAGATGGCTGTAAGGTTTGCAGCCGAAATATCGGACGAAGAATTGTCGCTGTCCCGGGTGCACTCCCGAAAGATGATGGAATAGGAGGAACAAAGTTACAACAAGTAGACAGTTTCAAGTACCTGGGATGTATTTTCTCACAGGATTGCAACATAGCGAAAGAACTGGAATCGAGGTGCAGCAAAGCTAATGCAGTGAGTGCTCAGCTACGATCTACTCTCTTCTGCAAGAAGGAAGTAAGGGACTAAGTTAGCAGTGCACCGCTCTATCTTTCGACCAACTTTGTTGTATGTGAGTGAAAGTTGGGTGGATACAGGTTACCTTATTCATAAGATAGAGGTCACAGATATGAAAGTAGCAAAAATGGTTGCAGGTAGCAATAGATGGGAACAATGGCAGGAGGGTGTCCATAATGGGGAAATCAAAGAAAATCTGGGAATGAACACCATAGATGAAGCAGTTAGAACGAACAGACTGAGATGGTGGGGTCATGTTACAAGCATGAGCTCGTCAGTGGAGGGTAAGAGGAGTAGGGGTAGACCAAGAAGAAAGTACTTAGATTCGGTGCATAATGATGGAGGAATTTTATTAGAGGGACTTTGCTCCAGACTGAACGCTGAAAGGCATAATCAATCTCTAATGATGATGATGATGATGAACAGGAAATTACGGTGGATTGTTTCCGTAATGAGTAGCTATGTAATCGTAGTAGATTCTTATTATAAAACCATTACAGGGTTTGCAATAATCCGATATTCATGTTTCTTCATACGCTCTCTGTAATTTTCTACCCCATCGGTAATCTGGTGTGATTAGTTACTTTTTATGATTTTACTACACGTATATTACTTGAACACAGTAACGTCTCATTACAGGTTTTAATTTGTCAATAGCAGTGGTTTATTGCTGTACAAACCGCAGTGGTAAAGAGAAATGTTCAAATGTCTGTAAATCTATCGGACCAAACTCTGTGGTCATCAGTCTGTAGCTTACAAACTACTTAAACTAAAGTAAACTAACCTAAGGACAACACGCACACCCATGTCCTGGTAGGACTCGAACCTCCGACGGCGAGCAACCGCGCGCTCCGCAGCGAGGCGCTTTAGACCGCTCGGCTACTCCACCGCGGCTGGTAAAGCGAAAGGAGTTTCCTTTCAAAAATTTCCCACCAAAAGTGATGTTAGAGAACAGTGGCTCAAAGCAACATCAAGAGCAAATTTTACGCCCAATTTCAACTTTAGATCGTGTGTGGTATGTAGCCTTCATTTCTGAGAGGCTGATTATCGGTCTGGTTTAAAAATCAAGAAATTTCTGGATGCTGCTGTTCCCTCTTATTTTTCTTCTTATCCAGCTTAGAAAGTTGTACAAGCAAAAGAAGTACATAGAACTATTAAAAAATTTACGGTGAATATCACACTCAAAAAACGAAGATATGAAAGCACTGAGGTAACCCATGATCAGAGCATTAATTCCAATGTCGCACTGCTCGAAAATCTTGGCAGTAATAGTTGCCGTTCTTCCAGGCACATCCAGTGTGATATATGACACGAAAAGCTGATAAAAATGAAACAAAATAAGTTGCGTGTTAAATTGTGGAGTTCTGGAGTTAAACTTTTACTTCTTGAAAAGAAACTTAATGGAATCACCCATGAGCTGCCAAATTTGTCAGCACTCACGCTTGTACAATATTAACTTCTTCAGTTGTCAATGTGTTGAACACTGCGAAGGTTTTACAGTGCACAAGTGAAACTTCAGAACGTACAGAAAAATCAGGCGAGATAACATGTAAAACATGTTATACTATCACCTTAAAAAACGTATGAGCAGAAGTGAATGAACGTTTGGAACGGGCGAAGTATTTAAATAGCAAGCCCATAAACAGAAAAATAATCGGAATGCAGCAAATGTCGTAAGAGCGTATAGTGCCGGACGGCCAGACTAGGGCACGCTTGCAGCGCTGCAGTGGCGAATGTACTTCCTGACTTTCGGTGATTTTCCCAGAATAGGGAGGCTGGGAGTATACTAGCGGGCGATGGTACAATACTTGTAGGCCACAACAGCAGCAGTGGTAAACAAGAGCAATACATTCAGTATTATGTCTCGAGTGACTGAAATGGTGCATTGCACAAAAAGTAAGGAAATCAATATATTTATTCCCCAAAATACTTTTCAATTGAGAGATAATATTCAATGAAATCATGTCAGTTTACAAGATGCATCACGTCGAATAAAACTATCAGGCTTTCAATGGAAAAGTCTGCCTGACTGCTGTCGAAGGCATTGCTGTCCCTCTTACATAACTCCAATAACTGCGTCTGGAAACTTGTTGAGGGCCGAAGCGACTGCACGGATGGGCAAGCGGTCAGTTCAGTCACGCTGCAGTACCGAGGCAAACGAGAAAGAAAGGCTGTGGCACGTGTGACAAGTTATGAGACCAGAGTAGTGCTGCTGGTGAAGAAAGTACCAGCAGCTCTATAACATTTTTTTTAATTTCGCAACCGGTTTCGGTGTTACAATTACACCATCTTCAGGTGCCCATAGCATATTTGAAAAGGTGCTAGTTCTTTCTGGGTTATAGACATGAAGGGATTAAGAAATTTACGGCTACCAGCATTAACGGCCACCATTTTCAAATGCGTTAATACTCATGGTTGCACAATGAACGCCTGATGATGGCGTAATTGTAACACGGAAACCGGTTCCGAAATTAAATAAACAATTGTTTTACAGGTGCTGGTACTTTCTTCTACCATCATGTTTATCAGCTGTTGTCCCAACAAATCGATTATGGAGAGGATTACTGGGGCCGAGCTGTGTGTTCCCAGCTTTAGGTCAGGATGAGGTGTGGCTCTATCCCTCCACCAGGCTATGCAGCGGCCAGTGGATCCACGCAGGGACCTCTCTGAAGTCGAATGTCGTGCTGGTTCCCGACTCGGGACACCGGCTGGCCGGATTAGCAGCAGAGTGCTAACTCGACGACAGGAACATTGGCCTTTAGTAACCGACCACTGAAGACTGCGCTGGCCTCAGGCAGCCATTATAGAGGTGTGAAGTCGTCAGCACAGCGGATCACCATCTTCCCAGATGGTGTTTAGTGTGACGTACGGCCGCAACCGGACTCCATCTCTTAGCTGCCTCCAGCAGCTATCCGTATGTACTGCTATCTGTGACAAAGACTGAGCACAACGATATGGCCAGTGAATTGACGACTACCTCCTGGACATCGTCGATTCAGAAGACCAAGTGCCTCCTACTTCTAAATGTGGGAGTATTTATACATAACATTGGCTGAAGCTATTACGTATGAAACGGTTTGAATGTCTTCCCTCTGAAAATGCAGTGTTCGCCCAATGTGTCTTTACCGCTGACACATCTGCGGTCTTATTCACTGTTGTGAGAAATGTTTACTAGCTTCGTCTCTGTCTGACAGCTATTTCACTCACACCAGTTTGCTGACGTTAGGCTTTCCAACTTGCCGACGCAGTGGCTGCCGTCATCACGCAAGACGGGTGAGCATTTTCTGCTACCGGCTGCTGATGTTATTCGTTCTTGCTAAAGTGAGCAAACCAAGATCTTAACACATTTCCCTGTCACAATGTTTGCGGCGTAGTGCAGAGTAGTGCTGAGTCAGCGCAATCGCCAGAGGACTGGCTGGTCGCTATGAGACAGTGGGCTGTGCCCCAGCGGCCGCCCAATCAGCTAGCGGTCTTGCTGGCTCAGCAATGCTCCACTCTCGTGACCTGGCACACACGAAACGGCTTGTCTTTCTCGTTGGCCACGCCGCAGTACCGGGTGACTTCAGAAGTCGCTCGCAGCCGTCGCGACATTTCAAAATGGCGCTCTCGCCTCCCCACGGCGGCAGACCTCTGTGTCCAAAGCACGCCCTCATAACGTTCTCCCACCTTGCTCAGTGTGTACCCCTCAACTCTGACAAAACTATTGCTGTTTATTCTAATTTCAGCCGCTCCTTTGATGATATGGACAGAGTAACTTGTAATTTGCGCCTGTTTGCTGATGATGTTGCAGTGTATGGGAGGGTGTCGTCTTTAATGGACTGTAATAGCATACAGGTTGACTAGAACAAAATTTCTAATTCGTGCGAAGAATGGCACTAGTTCTCAGTGTAGAAACATGTAAGGTCATGCACATGTGTAGGAAAAACAATCCCAAAAGGTTCGAATACCGCATAAGCAGTAAGCATCTTGATGCAGTCGCGTCGTTCAAAAATCTAGGCGTAACATTGCAGAGCAATATGAAATGAAACGAACTTGTAAGAACAGTTGTGACTAAGACAGACAGCCGACTTCGGTTTATTGGGAGAATTTTGGGAAGACGTACTTCATCTGTAAAGGTGACCACATACAAAACGCTTGTATGACCACGTCTTGAATATTGCTCAAATGTTCGGGACCTGCAGCAGATCAGTTTAAAGAAAGACATAGAAGCCAGAGGCGAGCATCTAGATTCGTTACTGATAGGTTCGACCATCATTTGATCAACGTACTAAACAAATGTTAGTCGGAGCAGACTTCAACCTAAAGAATATAGATTGGGACCTCTCTAGTTACATTTCAGGCGGTACAGACAAGAAGTCCTGCGAGTTACCTTTGGACACATCCTTCGAAAACTTTCTTGAGCAGTTAAACCTGCAAACCAAGCGCAATGGAAATATTTTAGACCTTACAGCTACGAACAGGCCTGACCATATTAACGATGTCTGTGTAGAGATACGAATTAGCGACCCTTATATCGTGATAGCGTCGATGGTGACCAAAGTTCATAAACCAATCAAGAAGGCTAGGAGCGTTTTTCTGTTGGGAAGAGCTGATAAGAAAATGAATGGGCATCGTTTAGTTCCGGTACTATGGATGTAGAGGAATAGTGGACTAAATGTAAGTGCATTGTTCATATAGGGTTACAGAAATATGTGCTGTAAATTCGATTAAGGATGGAAAAGATCCACCGTGGTATAATAATAATGTTAGAAAGCTACTGAGAAAGCAAAGACTGTTGCAGACTCGGTTCAAAAGTTAGTAGAGATTCGTGCATCTATAAAACGATCGATGTGCGAAGCATACAATAATTACCACGGCCATACCTTACCAAAAGATCTTTCCGAGAACCTGAAAAAATTTTGGTCCCATGTAAAATCGATAAGCGGATCAAACCCCACTATCCAGTCACTCGTTGATCATTCCGGGGCATTAATAAAAGAAAGCAAACGGAAAGCTGAAGTTCTAAATTTAACCTTTAAGAAATCTTTCACGCAGGAGGACCGCACAAATGTACCATCATTTGATCAACGTACTAATTCCGAAATGGGGGACATAGTAATACGTGTTTCCGGAGTACAGAAGCAGCTGAGAGAGCTAAATACAATAAAGTCTGCTGGTCCGGATGGAATACAAGTTCGGTATTTGCCCCTTACTTAGCTTGCATTTATCACGAATCTTTCATTCAGCGCAAAGTTCCTAATGATTAGAAAAAACATAGAAGCCAGAGGCGAGCATCTAGATTCGTTACAGATAGGTTCGACCATCATTTGATCAACGTACTAAACAAATGTTAGTCGGAGCAGACTTCAACCTAAAGAAAATAGATTGGGACCTCTGTTGTTACACTTCAGGCGCTACAGACAAGCAGTCTTGCGAGTTACCTTTGGACACATTCTTCGAAACCTTTCTTGAGCAGTTAAACCGGTAACCCACGAGCAATGGAACTATTTTAGACCTTATATCCACGAACAGGCCTGACCTTATTAACGATGTCTGTTTAGAGACAGGAATTAATGATCATGATATCGTCACAGCGTCGGTGGTGACCAAAGTCCATAAACCAATCAAGAAGGCTAGGAGTGTGTTTTTGTTAGGAAGAGCCGATAAGAAAATGTTAGGATCGCATCATTTAATTCTGTGACTATGGATGTAGATGAATTGTGGACATCTTGCGAGCCATGGATGAAGGGCAACAGGCGGATTGTGTTTTTCTCGACTTCAAAACGGCGTTTGACGCGGTGCCACACTGCAGACTGCTAACGTATATGCGAGCTTATGGAATAGGTTCACTGGCTGGAAGACTTCCTAGGTAATAGAACGCAGTACGTTGTTGTCGACGGTTAGTGTTCATCAGAGACGAGTGTATCGTCAGGCGTGCCCCAGGGGAGTGTGATAGGACCGCGATTATTTTCTGTCTATATAAATGACCTGATGGACAGAATAAGTTATAATTTGGGGCTGTTTGCTGATGATGCTGTGGTGTATGCGAGGGTGTCGTCTTTAAGTGAATGTAATAGCATACAGGACGACTTACACAAAATTTCTAGTTGGTGCGAAGAATGGTAGAAACATTTAAGGTGAGGCGCATGAATAGGAAAAACAATCCCATAATATTCGAATTTTGGGAAGATCATCTGTAAAGGAGACTGCGTATAAAACGCTTGTACGACCACGTCTTGAGTATTGCTCAAGTGTTTGGGACCCGCAGCAGAGCAGTTTAAACGAAGACATAGAAGCACTTCAGAGCCGAGCAGCTAGGTTTGTTACTGTTAGGTTCAACCAATTTGTAGAGGAGAAAAGTCTCTACAACTTTGTCCTGTTATGTTTTATTCATATCTCGTGTCGTTTCAGAGATATTTGCAAAAATAACGGCGAGTTTGGGATGTCTGTCTGTCTGTCCGTAACGTGTTGCCTATTTTTAAGCCGAACCGTTCAAGCGATCAGCACTACATTTTACAGACATAATTGTAAGCCGCCAGAGACCAGAACCTCGCTTTTGCAATTTTTTTGGACAAAAAATACGGTAATATTACAAAAAAAGCCGTCTGTAATATAATTGTAATTGCAAACGAACCGTTCATCTGACACGAAAATTAAATAACCTAATTGGTAGAAGGGAAGATTCTCTACAACTTC
Organism: Locusta migratoria; assembly: GCA_026315105.1. Classification (NCBI taxonomy): domain Eukaryota; kingdom Metazoa; phylum Arthropoda; class Insecta; order Orthoptera; family Acrididae; genus Locusta; species Locusta migratoria. Next base: position 663,025,040 of record CM048746.1, read on the forward strand.
GCTCTATTCTTTTATTTATTTATTTTTTTTCGTATCTTGCATCGTTGCAGAGATATTTACAAAAATTACGGCGATTTGACGATGACTGTCTGGCTGTAACGTGTTCCCACTTTTTACGTCGAACCGTTCAACCGATCGGCACCAAATATTACAGACATTATTGTTGGCTACCAGAGACCAGAAACTCGCTTTTTCAAATATTTGTGACAAAAAATACGTTAGTAATACAAAAAAGCCTTTTGTAATGTAATTTTAATTGCAAATAAACCGTTCATCTGACGCGAAAATTGAATAAACGAATTTGTTGAGGAGAAAATTCTCTGCAACTTTGTTCCCTTGTGTTTTTTTCATATCTCCTATCGTTTGAGATATATTTGCAAAAATAGCGGAGGTTTGACACGCTCCATTGAATTAACGAAAACCGGCCGTTCGCAGATGTCATGTGACATTCCTCGCCCAGAACTCTCTCTGGAATACACTATCTTGCGTTTCGTATTTGATTATTTTCTTATTGTAACTTACACGTTGCCATTTCAAAACAATGGCGCACTGAGTAACTAACAAAAACACGGCGTTTTTCGTACTATAAATGATTATCTACTGTCTACAAATGCGATATGAAAATCAGTTAACAACGGCCGTTAATAATATGAGATTAAAGAACGGAAGTTCTAACTGCTAGCCGTAGCGTAGTGGGCAACGCGTTGGATTGTGACGCTGAAGGGCAGTGGTTCGGAACCTGTCACTGCTTAATTTTTTTCCCTAAAAGGGTTTCAGACACTCTTATTAATTCATTTTTTATTATTTAGATTATTATTTTGGTCCAAAATGTTTGCAAAAACTTATAAAACTACAAATCTAAAGTGAGCCGTAAAATACATCAGAGCGATTTTTTTGTTTTGTTTTATGTGTCGTATGTGCTCTGCACATCTCTCAGCAACTGTCCGAATAGTATCTCCAATATACACTACCGCCCTCAAGGGAGACATCATATACTGCCGAAACACGCCGGCGTATGCTGACAACGGGGCATAATATGTCTCTTACCTCTGGGTCGAGCCGAGCCAGTGGCGTCAGTTCGTCACCCTCTAGCACGCGTCCTGGCCTGCTGGTCGTTGCTCCACAGTATGGACGGAATGCTGCCGGCTTGGACTCATCTGCTGATTCAAGTGGTTCCTCGCCGTTTCAGCCTTCCTGTAACCGTTTATCACATGTTTCACATATTGAAATTGCGTCTCCAGAAGGTCGTCTTCTTCCCGCTGGGATGATGGGAGGATGGGAAGTGTTTGTGTTCAAGTATCAATCAGTGTGCATTGATTTCGCGTGCATGGAATGACTAAGCCGACTTCTACATCTACATAGATAATCTGCAAACCACATTTAAGTGCCTGGCACAGAGTTCATTAACCACTGTAATAACTTTTCTCTACCGTTCCATTCTCTAATAGCGCGCGGGAAGAAAGAACACCTAAATCGTTCCGTTTTCGATCGGATTTCTCTTGTTTTATTGGGATCGTCATGTCTTCCTACGTAGGTGGGTGCTAGCAAAATATTTTCACATTCAGAAGTAGAAGTCGGTGATTGAAACTTCGCAAACAGATCACGCCGCAATGAATAACGTCTTTCTTTTAATTACTTCCATCCCAATTCGTGCAACATTTCCGTGACGCTTTCAACCCCGTAACGTGATAGAACAAAACGAGCTGCCCTTCTCTGAACCTTCTCAATATCTTCCGTCAGTCCCACCTGGTGAGGGTCCCACAAGGGGCAACAGTACTCCAGGAGAGGACGCACAAGTGTGATGTAGCCAGTCTCTTTGGTGGAGCTGGTGCATCTTCTAAGCGTTCTGCCAATGAAACGTAACCTTTGGTTTGCCTTCCCCACAATATTTTCTATGTGTTCTCTCCAGTCAAAGTTGTGCGTAATTGTAACTCCTAGGTATTTGATAGAATTTACGACCTTAAGGTATGACTAATTTATCACGTAATTACAGTTCAGCGGATTTCTTTTAGTGGTCATGTGTATTACTTCATACTTTTCTTTATTTAGTGTCAATTGCCAATTTTCGCACCATGCAGAAATTTTGTCCAAATCGCTTTGCAGTTTCTTTTGATCCTCTGTTGACTTCACTAACCGATAAACGACAGCATCATCCGCGAACAGTCTAAGGAAGCTATTCAGATTGTCTCCTAAATCGTTTATAAACACAAGGAAGAGTAGCGGACCTATAACGCTTGCCTGGGGAACGCCAGATATCACTTCTGTTTTACTCAATGACTTACTGTCAATTACAACGCACTGTGTCCTTTCTGATAGGAAATCGTGAATCCAATCGCACAATTGGGGAGATATTCCATAAGCACGCAATTTCATAAGAAGCCGCTTGTGGGGTACAATGTCAAAAGCCTTCCTGAAATCCAAAAATTTGAAATCGATTTGAGATCCCTTGTCGATGGCACTTATCACTTTACGTGAATAAAGGGCAAGCTGTGTTTCGCAAGCTTAATGCCTCCAACTAAATTTAAACATTCAAGAACTGGAGTTGCAGTCATTTTCTATCTCGATGGTGAATTTTATGTAGCGATGGACACCGTTGATCTGGTCCTCGGATTGCTGCAGTGTGTCCTTGAAATAAGGCCATATTACATAGGGGGGAGAAGGGAAGCATCCTCATAAGTGCATTTCCTTCCAAATGCACAATGAAGAATTTCAGTGGGCCATCTGTCATCTAACAATATTCTTAGCGAAAGACTGAAGACACATGAGAAAATATTGTTACCTTACACCTAGTGAGCACCATATCCAAATATCACAAACTAAGCAGCGTAAAACGTTAGCGAACTTCGTGAAAATAATGTTTTATTATAAACATATTAACAGTGTTTGGTATGATATTGCTGCATCATATCAAGAGAACTTCTTTCAGATGCTGATTACTCCATCTCGTACGAAGAGCTGACTTCAAAACTGAATTTTCTTGCGGTTCTGAAATTTACATTAAGGTCCAATAGTAACTCGACTCCCCCCAGGGGGCCCACAGCTCTTTTGTGGGTACGTGTGTGGCGCGCACGGGTCCCCGAGCCATTGCGGCCTTCCTTCCTGTTTCCCAGGCCGCTTTTCCTCACCCTGGCTCCCTCCCTTCCTAATCCTTTTTCCCACCCTACCCTTCTCCAACCCCGTCTCTAGGTGTTCTCGTGTTGACGGCCCGGCTATTCCCACGGTACTGTTGGTATGTAATTGTGTCTTTGTTTGCCGTTTTCACAGTTTTCGGCCCAGTTAGGTCCCCATTGTGGTTTGACCTCCACCAAAATTTCTGATTAAGTGTGAGCCATTTGGGGAAGAACTCCCAACCTAGCCCCTACGGCGCGGATTCCTACCCTTTCCTTCCACATCCCTTCCTCGCCGTAGCCCCCTCCCCCGCTAGGTCACCAGCACGGTAGCCAGTCCGTGTGGTGGGGCTGTTATGTACCCTCATGGTTGAGCCCCCTGAATTGCACAGGGATCACACTGCCGATGCCTGAGCTGTGACCTCCTCATGAATGCCAAGGAGTCGATGCTTGTCTTTGCGGGGCATCAGGACTCCCGGCAACGGTCATCCTGCCAGGTGATGTTGCTGTGGCTGGGTGGCGCCCTTGAGGAGAGCCCCTGTTTCGGAGTGGGTGGCATCGGGGCGGACACTCCGCAATGAAGAGGAAACAACCCTCTCAAAATCCTGGCTCTCAGTCAGGTGTCTCCAAGTGTGGAAAGTTTAATTTCAATGCTGCAAGATACGACCCCAAATCGTTCCCTTCCCTAACTCCATCATGGGGGGAACGTGGGCCCACTAAACCGACAGAGCCATATACACCAAGATATTTAGTATGTACCAGACGAGATGGGGAATCTTTCCAGGCAACTAAGCCCTCTTTCTTCGTGGAACACCTCGAAGAAAGGTATGGCGAAGTTGCCGGAATGTCGAAACTGCGAGACGGTTCGGTCTTGATTCAGGCGGAGACCCCGGCTCAGTCACGAAACCTCCTTACGTGTGACCATTTAGGCGACATTCCCGTGTCAATAACGCCTCACAAGTCTTTAAATAAGGTACAGGGAGTCATATACCACCGAGACTTATTGTTGCAGACAGATGAGGAATTACGTGACCATTTACAAAGACGCGGAGTACACTTTGTCCGCCGCGTCTTTCGGGGACCAAAAGATAAGAGGGTGGCCACTGGCGCATTTGTTTTGGCCTTTGAGGGTGACAATCTGCCTGAAAAGGTCAAAGTCATGATGTATCGCTGTGACGTCCAGCCATACATCCCCCCTCCGATGCGATGCTATAAATGTTGGCGCTTCGGGCACATGTCCTCTCGCTGCAACGCTGCTGCAACCTGCAGGGACTGTGGCCGTGCCTTACATCCTGACACTGCCTGTGCCCCACCACCTTATTGTGTCAATTGCGGCGGTCACCACTCTCCCTGTTCGCAGGACTGTCCCGCTCTACATAAAGAGAAGAAGATAGTCGAGTATAAAACGTTGGACCGACTAACATATGCAGAGGCAAGAAAGAAATATGAAAAGCTGCATCCTGTTTCCTTAGTGAGTACATACGCTGCTGCTACATCGATGGCGCCACCACCGGTGGCCACATCTCGCCCTGCTCTACCTCCGTCTGTGGGCCCTATGGGCCGCCCCTCTACCTCTGCCTCCCAGACATCTGGAGGCACACAATCTTCTGTGGGGCAGGTACTGCCCCCCACGTCGGGAGTGGCTACCCCCACTCCCCAGCCGGAAAAGGGTTCCCCTTCTCTGGCTTCTGTTTCTGGGAAGGGAACCTCTTCTGCCCTTCCAACCATGTCCCCCCAGATATCTGACACTAGCCAGCGGCTGAAGGACCCTCGGCCAGAAAGCCGCCTGGCTTCTCAGTCTTCCCACACTCCTCAAGCCCCTCCGGGGAAACCCTCCTCCTCCGGTAGGCCCAAGGAACGACGGGAAGACAAGAAGGAAAGGAAAGAAAAGACAGTAAAGTGCAAGGAGACACTGGCGGCCTCGGTGCCCCCAGCCCCTGCACCTGACGCGCCTGAGGATGATGTGATCCTTCTAGCTACGCCAGAAGATTTGGCCTTTGCCGATCTTGGGGATACCATGGACACGGAGGATCAGGCTTCACAGCCAGCGACGAGTGCTAATACCACTCCTCTTCCATCTTCAGCTTCATGCACCGTCAGCCGGGAGACAGTCTGATCCTCCAATGGAACTGTGGAGGATTTTTCTGCCGTTTGGCTGAATTGCGTCAGCTGTTGAGCGCATTTCCACCTCTCTGTGTTGCTCTCCAGGAAACCTGGTTTCCTGGTGATCGGACCCCCACCCTTCGGGGCTACCGGGGGTACTTCAATAATCGCACCATTTACAATAGGGTGTCGGGCGGGGTATGTCTCTATGTACATACCTCTGCCTACAGTTCCCCAGTGCCACTTAACACAGCCCTGGAGGCTGTCGCTGTCAGGGTTCGAGCATCGCGGGACATTACCATCTGTTCCCTTTATCTCCCTCCTGATGCAGCAGTGGCACCAGCTGACCTAGCAGCCTTAATCGCTCAACTTCCTTCACCGTTTCTTATTTTAGGAGATTTTAATGCACATCACCCCATATGGGGGAGCAACGTGACTACAGGACGTGGTCGAGAATTTGAACTACTTTTTACCCAACTTGACCTTTGTATTCTTAATACAGGAGCTCCTACCCATTTTAGTGTGGCCCATGGCACCTTTTCCGCCATAGACCTTTCTGTATGTAGTCCGGGCTTACGTCCACTCCTTAACTGGTGGGTCCATGATGACCTTTGTGGAAGCGACCACTTTCCCATCTTCCTTTCGCTTCCCCACCACCAACGCCATGCACGTCTACCCCGCTGGTCCTTCCATAGGGCCGACTGGGCAGCATACACGTCAGCTGCAACGCTGGATACCCCTCTCCCTGCTGATGCAACAATGGCAGTAGACCAAATTATTTCCGTTGTCGTTTCTGCTGCTGAGACCGCGATACCGTCTTCTTCTGCCTTACCTCGGCGAAGACCAGTGCCCTGGTGGTCACCGGAGATAGCAGCAGCTATCCGCAATCGCCGCAGAGCTCTGCAGCAGTACCGGCGCCACCCCACCGTTGACCACCTGGTTGCATTTAAGCGCCTTCGGGCCCAGACACGTCGGCTTATCCGGCAGCACAAACAGGCATGCTGGGAAAAATACGTTTCCACAATTGGACCCCGTGTCTCCTCCAGCCAGATTTGGACGAAGATTCGCCGTATATCAGGCTACCGTCCACCGGCAGGGATCGCGGGTCTCTCTATCCATGGAACTATTCAAACCGACCCGACCATCATTGCCGAGTGTTTTGCAGCGCACTTTGCTGTTAATTCGGCGTCTACTGCCTACAGCCAAGGTTTTTGTACCTTAAAAGAGCGGGCTGAGCGAAAGCAGTTGGTATTTCGCACAAACCGCCAGGAGCCGTACAATGCGCCATTTACGGAGTGGGAATTTAAAACTATTCTAGACAGTTGCCCCAATACATCTCCAGGACCGGACCGAATCCACTGTCAAATGGTGAAACATCTTTCTGAAAACTCGCAACGCCATCTTTTGGACTTCTTCAACCGTCTCTGGATCGAGGGAGCGTACCCATCCCAATGGCGGGAGAGCATCGTTATCCCTCTGTTGAAGCCAGGTGCAGATCCACTGAACGTTGACAATTACCGCCCAATCAGTCTCACAAACGTTCTTTGTAAGCTCTTTGAACGTTTGGTGAGCCGGCGACTGCTGTGGGTTCTCGAGAATCGGGGTCTGCTCGCTCCACAACAAGGTGCTTTCCGGCAGGGTCGCTCTGCCATTGATAACGTCCTCTCCTTGGAGTCGGCGATCCGTACTGCTTTCGCCCGACGTCACCACCTCGTCGCCATCTTTTTCGACCTCCGGAAAGCATATGACACGGCATGGCGTCATCACATCCTTGCCACGCTACATGGGTGGGGTCTCCGTGGCTCCCTCCCAATTTTTATTCAGAATTTTTTACTTTCACGACACTTTAGAGTCCGCGTTGGCACCTCCTTCAGTTCGTCCCATACCCAAGAGAATGGGGTACCACAAGGGTCCGTCCTAAGTGTACCCCTGTTCTTAGTGGCCATTAATGGCCTAGTGGCTGCAGTGGGGCCATCGGTTTCTTGCTCCCTCTATGCGGACGACTTTTGCCTGTACTATTCCACCGCTAGTACAAGTGTAGCTGAACGACGACTGCAGGCAACCATTTCTCGGGCACAGAATTGGGCTTCTGCCCATGGTTTTACATTTTCCCCTGCGAAAACCAGGGTGATGCACTTTTGTCGCCAACGCACGGTACATCCACATCCGGAGCTCTACCTTGATGGTGAGCTCCTTCAGGTTGTGGATACACACCGTTTCCTGGGTCTCCTTTTTGACTCGCGTTTGACATGGCTCCCTCATCTGCGCCAGCTTAAGCAACGGTGTTCACGATATTTGGACATCCTTCGTTGCCTCAGCCATACTGTCTGGGGGGCAGCACGCCCTGTCCTCCTGCGGCTGTACAATGCTCTGGTGCAGTCACGCCTGGACTACGGAAGCCAGGTCTATGGCTCAGCCTCTCCATCTGCACTGAGAGTACTCGACCCAGTGCACCATACCGGCATCCGTCTGGCCACTGGAGCCTTTCGTACAAGCCCTGTCACAAGTCTCCTGGCAGAGGCTGGAGTCGCCCCATTGCGATACAGGCGCCAACAACTTCTCGCCCAGTATGCTGCCAGAGTTCACTGTACCCCTCGGCATCCGAATAACAGACTCCTCTTTCCGGGAGAGGTCACTCGTTTGCCGCGGAGGCGACCTCGGTCGGGACTCCCGATAGCAGCGCGTGTCCAATCGCTACTATCGACCCTGGACTCCTTTCCTCTTAACCGTCCCTTCCGCTCGACTTTCCATGCTCCTCCCTGGACCGTTCCTCGGCCGCGGATTCGGTTGGATCTTTCCTGTGAGCCGAAGACCTCTACTTCTCCTCTGGTCCTACGGCATCAGTTTTCTGCACTGCTCCGTGAGTTCAGTAACTCCGAAGTCATTTATACAGACGGTTCTTCGGATGGCGACCTCACTGGATATGCCTACATGCATGGCGCCCATATTGAACAACGCTCTTTGCCACCCGGCAGCAGCGTCTTCACCGCAGAACTGGTGGCTATATACCGCGCCCTTAACCACATCCGCATGTGCCCCGGGACCTCCTTTCTGATCTGTAGCGACTCGCTGAGCGGTTTACAGGCCCTTGATCAGTGTTATGCTCGTCATACATTGGTCAGGGCCATTCAGGAGTCGATACTGGCTCTTAGTGACTCCAGTCGCTGTGTTACATTCGTTTGGACCCCGGGCCATGTAGGCATCCCGGGCAACGAGAGCGTTGACCGGCTAGCTAAACAGGCTACCACTTGCCGCCCTCTGGCGATTGGCCTCCCAGAAGCAGACTTCCGCCCGTTGCTTCGCACTAAAATACGCGACCTGTGGAACGCCGAATGGTCCGCTCTGGACGTGCCCAATAAGCTGCGTACGATAAAGGACACAACATCTGTCTGGAAGTCGTCGCAGCTGGGATCCCGTAGGGACTCCGTGGTTCTCTGCCGTCTCCGCATTGGTCACACCCATCTGACGCATGGTCACCTCCTCCGTCGAGAAGACCCGCCCGTGTGCCAATGTGGTGCCCCATTGACTGTAGTCCATCTCCTACTCGACTGTCCTAATTTAGCCCCACTGCGGCATTCTTTTAGCCTCCCGAACACACTCTCTTTGGTGCTCGGCGACGATGCCTCTGTGGCTAATTTGGTTTTACGATTTCTTCGTGCTGCGGGGTTTTACCAGTTGCTGTGAGTCCTTTTGGATGGTCTTTTAGATACTTTTTTACGTTCCCCTTGACGTGTCCTTAGACTACAGTTTCTTATTTTGTACGCTATGTGGTTGCCTTTTCCCTTTTTATACACTTGGTCGGTCAACCACATTCACTGGCTCTGTCATATTTGTCTCATATTTGTTTCTGTGTGTCTGGTGTCTTTCGTATTGTCTCGTGTTGACTAAGTCCATAATTCATTGACGGTGCATTCTTTCATTCTGCTTTGTTTTTAATCTCATTCAGGCACATTTTTTATCGTTCTGTTTTTTCTGTGTGTTGCCTAGATATGAAGCGGGGGACTGATGGCCATAGCAGTCTAGTCCCCCTAAAACCCCCCATCACAACAACAACAGTAACTCGACTACTCTTCCCTCTCTGTGATTATCAGCGTGGCAGCAGGTCTGAGCAGTTCTGTCAGGCTGTTTGACGACGAAGCCGTCATAAAGTCATCAGGAGATAAAAAAACGAACAGCATAACGGTTTTGATAAGATGTCTATACGATGCTAAAAGTGGCAAATGATCCTAAATAACGAAAAGTGTGAAGTAGTTCACTTGAATACTAACAGGAATCCGTCAGTCTATAAATCAGTCGAATCTGAAGATCGTGATTTCAAATAGATACGTAGGAATTTCAATCAGATGAGATCTACATTGATTAAAAAATCTCAGAGATAATATTATGGAGAAGGTGAACCGAAGATTGCGTTCTATTGGCAGAAACAAGGTGCACCAGAACCACGCTTGAGCCTCCTGCTTTCTTCTTTTCGAGTATTGCTGCGCTGTGTGGGGCACTTACCAGGCGGGACTGGCGGAAGACTTCAAAGAAGGGCGGCTCATTCTGTGCTGTCCTGGTAGAGGGGAGACGGTGACGCAGAATTGAAACAACAGGTGGCGTACGAATCGCCACAACAACGGCGTTGAGGTCTACTCACGAAATTTCCATCGCCGACTTTCTCCTGTGAAGGCGGAAGTATATTGTTGAATCGCACCGACCTACTGAGAAATGATCATCGAATGAAATTAAGAGAGATCAGAGCTCGAACAGAGAGTTTTGTTCGTTCCTTTTTCCCCCGGTCTGTTCGGGAACTGAATGGTAGTAGGTAGACCGCGGATTTTTATTTCGTGAAAAGAGCATTTTAGGCGCCTAGAATAGGCACTTTCATGACCTCATTTAAACCAAATAAAATCTAAAATCGGCCCTAAAAAGAATTCATAAGATGAAATAAAGTAAAATACTTGTGTTGTTTTCATGGTCTTCAGTCCAGAGACTGGTTTGATGCAGCTCTCCACCCTACTCTATACTGAGCAAGCCTTTTCATCTCCTCATAAGAACGGCAACCCACATCCATTTCAAACTGCTTACTATATGCGTCTCTTGGTCTCCCTCTGTGATTTTTTACCCCACACACTTCCCTTCAGTGCTAAATTTACGATTCCTCGATGTCTAAGAATGTCTCCTACCAAGCGATCCCTTCTTTTAGTCAGGATATGCCAAAAATTCCTTTTCTCACCAATTCTGTTCAGTGCCTCTTCATTAGTTATGCGATCTACCCACCTAATCTTCAGCATTCTTCTGTAGCACCACATGTCAAAAGCCTATATTCTCTTCCAGTCCGCACTGTTTATCGTCCATGTTTCACTCCCGTACAAGGCAACACTCCACACAAATGCCTTGAAATAGACTTCCTTAGACTTAAATTAATATTCGATGTTAGCAAATTTCCCTTTTTCAAAAATGCTTTTCTTCCCATTACCATTCTGCATTTCATATCCTCTGTACTGAGACCGTCATATGTTATTTTAGTATCCAAGTAACAAAACTCATCTACCACCTTCATTGTTTCGTTGCCTAATCTAATTCCTTCAGCATCACCTGATTTTCTAAGACTGCATTCCATTATCTTTGTTTTGCTCTTGTTAATGTTCATTTTATACGCTTTCTTCAACACACTGTCCATTCCATTCCACTGCTCTTCCAGGTCCTTTGTTGTCTCTGACAGAATAACAATGTCATCAGCAAAAACGCAATGTTTTTATTTCTTCACCCTGCAGTTTAACCCCTATTCCAAAGTTTTCCTACTTAGTGTTGAATTATGAGCAAATTTTCATTCGTTTGCAATAAGAAAAAAATCACACATCATTAGTGATCAAACTGACATCAAACCTTTTCAGGTTTTTTTTAAGATAAAAATACAATGCGAATCAGAAGCCATACCTGGAAATACATGTAATAGGTCTGTAAAACTTAACAAATTCAGAGTAAACCAGTGGTTTCAAACACTCCCACCGTAATTGGCTCCACAATAAATGACTGAAACCTTTAGTAGTTTTCCAGAAGAGCTGTGACGCGGACGAACTTAACTTTCGGTATACTTTGGACAGCCGCGCTGCACTTGGAAAGGCCCTTCAGGCCGGCGTTGTCCTGGAAAACCTGCTGAATATTTTTGGCCGTTCTTTTACTCCCACTTCACCGACGTTTCAGTCATTTCCTTTACACTCCAACCAGAAAAGCACGTTGTTTCTGATGAGGGAACACAAAATGTTGACTCATCTGTGAACGGAACCCGGCGCCATTCGTTGTCGGACCAATCCGCACGTTTCTGCACACAGTTTCTGCAGGCTAAACGGTGTCGTCCTTTTAATGGGACGCAGATCATAGGCTTCCGTGCGTAGAGACCACATTTCCGAATGCTATTTGGGACAGTTTGAGTTAATAATACGCTTCCTGGAGCTTCCTGGGAGGTGAGGGGAAGTGAAGTATGTTGCAGCTGAGTTACTGCCAGCCTCCTACACTCCTGGCCATTAAAATTCCTACACAACGAAGATGATGTGCTGCAGACGGGAAATTTAACCGACAGGAAGAAGATTCTGTGATATGCCAATGATTAGCTTTTCAGAGCATTCCCACAAGGTTGGGGCGCACCTACTACGTGCTGACATGAGGAAAGTTTCCGACCGATTTCTCATACACAAGCAGTAGTTGACCGGCGTTGCCTGGTGAAACGTTGTGAGATGGTCCTCTTAAGGACTCATTAACCTTTGAGCAGGTCAGCTAGGCCACAAGGATCCCTGCGCATAAGACATCAGGCCCAAGAATCTTAGAACTTAGAAGTAAAACCCTTCCTTTTCCTCTTTACAACGTTTTTTTTTTTTTTTTATTTTCATACCGCATGGCTTGAAGCGAACAACAGAGTTGTATTACTTCAAACAATCAAACTCTTAAGGTAAACAGTTCCAAAATAAATTTACAGGATCCTTAGGATCGATAAGAATACAAGTTCAGTCACTGAACAACAACAACAAAATAGGTTAGAAAAAAAGGTTTAAAACAAATTCAAAAGTTTAAAGCGGACCCTCAGAGACGCCAGTAAACAAGTTAGGAGGCCCTTTAAACTACGCGAGCCCTCACCTTTAGGACAAACTGATACTGAACAACAACAACCAAAAATGTAAAGTTACCCCAGAAAATATTAAGGTAAGGTCTCCACATACAACACGTAAACCAAATTACAAGGGAGTCCTCTTTAACTTTACAACGTTCAACCTCAGTATTTCAATTCAAGAAAAGCGTTTAACAGAATTCTCAAAATCAATTAAAGTCTCGATGTGCAACACCCATTTAACTTTACAAAGGTTCAAGCCACAATGTCTCAGTTCAGAAAAGGATTTACACAATTCTCCAAATGTCAATTACAGTAAGGTCAACATCCCTTTTAACCTTACAAAGGTTCAAGCCACCATATCCCAGTTTAGAAAAAGGATTTGACACAATTCTCAAAATGTCAATTAAGGTAACAACGTGCAACACCCTTTTAACTTTACAAATATTCAAGCCACAATCAGTCCGTTTTTAAAAAAAGGGTTCACACCATTCGCAAAATGTCGATTAAAGTAAGGATGTACAACACCCTTCTTAACTTTACAAACTTTCAAGCCACAATCTCTCAGTTTAGAAAATGGTTTAACACTACTCTAAATACTAAAGCAGAGTCTCAATATGCAAACTGTGGGCACACCTACAAACACTGCCGTCAAACCTTGTCAACATCCACATATCACACGGGAATAACACCGCTAGGCTTGAAGCATGATGCACTCACTGTCCTTGGCTCCGTTAAGCCCAAAAAAGAAATATACATACAGTCAGCAGACATGGATTCTCATGCGGTGGAGGCGGCGAAATCACCGTCGTCAACCGCCACACCGCGATGGACGCGCGCACATACCGCCAGATCTCAACAGCCCACTCTTCTCGGCGCGTCTCCCCCTCCGACAAACACAAGTTCCTATATATCTATAACGCACCAAAATCCGGTTAGCAGTCAGTCCAACAAGCCGCTCCTTCCCCTGGCGCGCTTCTGGGCTCCCTCCGCGACCAGCCACACACTGCCGCACCTCTCTCCACTCGGCCCCAAAAATTAAAAAATTAATAACGCTGAGCGCCACCTTGCGGAGCCACCAGCAAGGCGCCGCTGCACTTACGACCTCACTCGCGGCACGGACAGACAGCGCACAGCACACACCGCGCCATATCAAACAGATACGAACGTATCACGTTGTTGTGATGCATCGTGTAAGCAGGAGAAATGCGTACCATCACGTTTCCGACTTTGATAAACGTCGAATTGTTGCCTATCGCAATTGCGGTTCAACGTATCGAGCCATTGCTGCTCGCGTTGGTCGCGATGCAATGACTGTCAGCAGAATATGGAATCGGTGGGTTCAGGAGGGCAATACGGAACGCCGTGATGGATCCCAACGGCCTAGTATCACTAGCAGTCGAGATGACAGGCATCTTATCCGCAAGGCTGTAACCGATCGTTCAGTCACGTCTCGATCCCTAAGTCACCAGATGGATACGTTTGCAAGACAACAACCATCTGCACGAACAATTCGACGACGTTTGCAGCAGCATGGACTATCAGCTCGGAGACCACGGTTTTGATTACCCTAGACACTGCATCACAGAGAGGAGTGCCTGGGTCCACGAATGGCAAAACGTCACGTGTTCAGATGAATCCAGGTTCTGTTTGCAGCATCATGATGGTCGCATCGCTGTTTGGCGACATCGCGGTGAACGCAAATTGGAAGCGTGTATTCGTCATAGCCATACTGGCGTATCACCCGGTGTGATGGTGTGGGGTGCCATTGGTTTCACGTCTCGGTCAAGCCTTGTTCGCATCGACTGCGCTTTGAACAGTGGCCGTTACATTTCAGATGTGTTACGACTCGTGGCTTTACCCATCATTCGATCCCTGCGAAACCCTATAGTTCAGCAGGATAATGCACGAACGCATATTAAAGATCCTGTACGGGCCTTTCTGGATACGGAAAATGTTCGACTGATGCCCTAGCCAGCTCTTTTTCCAGATCTCTCACGAAATGAAAACGTCTGGTCAATAGTGCCCGAGCAACTGGCTCGTCTCGGTACGCCCGTCACTACTCTTGATGAACTATGCTATCGTGTTGAAGCTGCATGGTCATCTGTACCTATACACGCCATCCAAGCTCTGACTCAATGCCCAGGCGTATCAAGGCAGTTATTACGGCCAGAGGTGGTTGTTCTAGGTTCTGATTTCTCAGGAACTATGCAGCCAAACTGGTTGAAAATGTAATCACATGTCACTTATAGTGTAATATATTTGTCCAAGGAGTATCCGTTTAAGATCTGCATTTCTTCTTGGTGAAGTAATTCCAATGGGCAGTAGTGTATCTCAACGAGCTGTTAAACGGGCATGTCCTGTTGTGTTACCCTTGGACGACGTTGGCCGTGCCTTTTTTAACGGTTCCTGTTGTCTGAAATCGCATCGAGATCCTGGAGATTACATTTTGCGATACCCACAGGCGTCTCACTCTTTCTATCCCACTTGCATCCTTCCTGAGCCTCTCCATGCCGTAGCTTATGTTAAGTCACGTTGTTCTCGCAATGCACTACCTGCTCACTACACTGTCTGAACCCAGCTGCTCGTGTGATTCGTTTGGAGGAGTAAACACAAGTTAGTACCAACCCCCTATGCAGCACCTTAATGTTATCACCGTTATCTCGGTTGCCGTACTATTGTTGTCGTCGTCACTCCTTAGAACAGATAGAAAGACGTCGAACCATTTTAGTTCATTCCCCCCGATAACAATACGTCAGAAGCCCGATATACCAACTGATCCTATAATTATTTTGACCAGTGTATAATGATACTTTACAGAAGTGCTATTCTCAAGGCCAAAGGTGGACCAAATTCTTACCAATAATGATTTAGTGCAGTGCTTTCCAAACTTTCCCTCATGCCGACACCCTTTTATAGCTTACAGATTTGCGCGACACCCTTTCACTAATATAAATACATATGGTAGAATTTAGATAGTTCTAGCGTGGGAGGGGGAGGGTAGGGGCGGAAATAAAGTATCGCTTAAATGTAGTATGCAACCGAAACTGAAATCCTCGGACGCATTGACATGTTTAATGTTGAACCTGCCTGCAGTAATTACGTACACTAATCGCAAGAAAAGTAAACATTAGGAACTACTGAGATGTACAACATAGTAACACTGTAGACAACAATGCCTAACTCACACAGTAATATTTGTTTCTTCTACATGCGACCCAACTTCCGAAACACGAAAACTGGATTTCGGAAACCGTTTTTTCGCTGTCGTGTGTTCATGTCAGGGCCAGATACGGTTGTGCTGGATCCATTTGAAACGGCATCTGGAAGTTAGCTGCTCGGATTTCTGGTTTATACAGCACAGTGGCTGTTCCCTTTCAGTTCAATATTGTCACATTAGTTTCAGAAATAAAGAGGATGTATTTATGACAAGTTATGAATTATTATTTAAGTTCTATTGTTAGGTTCTGGCTTCACCACGACCTCTGAAGTCCAGACAAATATTTGTGACAAGTAAGAATATGAATGTCATTTCTGGTCCCAGAATCTGTTACATGCAGGAAACTGAGAGAAAAAATATCAACACATACCCTTAAATTAACAAATATGTTGCATTAACCATAATTAAACGAAATGGTTAAAAATGTCTGCAAGAGTGTAGATGCAAAG
Organism: Locusta migratoria; assembly: GCA_026315105.1. Taxonomy (NCBI): domain Eukaryota; kingdom Metazoa; phylum Arthropoda; class Insecta; order Orthoptera; family Acrididae; genus Locusta; species Locusta migratoria. The sequence continues at coordinate 663,041,003 of CM048746.1, forward strand.
CTGTTATTTACATTTTTTTTCCTCCACAGCTCGTGACTAACCACAACCCTAATATGTTGTCTTAAAAAGAACTGACAACGAATTTCGTATGTTACTCTTAAATTTGCACGAAACAACCAGAAATGTTAAGGAAATAATAAAGGAAAAAATTAAAGTATTTCAGTAGTGCACAGATGCGAATCTGGTTTGCATAGAACCTCTACCCCACCATCCATTATGCTACCAACTAGGCTGTTCCTACGCCTTTGGAGCTATGTCGGTTTTCATGTATACTACGCTTCTAAAGTCTGTTGTAATGTTATTTAACTTTTACTTATCATCACAAACACGCATCATTTATAGAATGCGTTATACCGTAGCAAAGGGACGATACTCTTTCACATTATACAAATTATAACACTGACAGACGTTAAATACGAGAGCCTTTAAAGCCATGAACATTTTGTTTCTGATAATTTATTGTAACAAATCATATCTAGAACGACGCGTTTTCAAAAGTTCTTCAGTATTCTAACGCTTTATATAGATTGTATTCATATATTGCATGCTACAACGAAAGAAGGAAAGAAATACGGAGTTCCGTTTACAATATGGCGGCTCAAAAGTTCTGTTTGTCATGTGAAAACCAGGTCGCTTTTCATTAGCCACGATCTACTCCCTGAAGCAAAAATATAACACGCTGGATCCTTCATTCCACCCTTCACAGGGCAGTGGAGCGTGGAATTCCACGCTACAATGGCACCACGTCCTCCTCCACGTGTGTTTCTACGTCCCGTGGGAGGACGGCTTTATAAAATGCTCAACAGAGTGAGCGGCTCTTACAGCGTGCGCCTCCAGTTGTTAAGGCACAGTGAATTAATTTGATGGGGCAACAGTAGCCGGCAGGAAGCCCTGGCCATTCTTCTAGACCAGCGGACGGCGCCCCTGCGGCCTTCACGGCGGTGTCGGACGGGAAACGAGTGTCAGGCCTGTTTGTAGACGCACCAGGGATATGTCCGATGCGGTGCACAGATAAGGCCCACACAGCACGGCTGCCACTGTGTGCAGATGAAGCCCACACAGTACATGTCACAGCTGCCACTGTGCGCGGTGCCCGGAACAGTGGCCACCTACTAGAGTAAACAACCTGCCACTGTGCACCTGTTGCTGTGGGTGGCGCTACCTGACAGCTTAATACACTGTGTCTGGACGTGTTTGTCAACACAAGCAGTCTGCCATGTGCAACTACACATTTCTCTGTCCAAAGTCCACGAACTTGTTAGACAAGTGATATCAGAACGGAGTCAACCAATTAAAAGGAGAATGGACACATGGCAAAGGGAATGGGATAACTACGAGAAAGGAAGACGTGTCTATGACTTTTTTCCCGAATATAACGTCGCCACGGTGCAGTAGCCAAGTGGTCTAAAGCTTCTCGCTGCGAAGCGCGCGGTTGCTCACTGTGGAGGTTTGAGTCCTCTCTGGCGCGTGGGTGTGTGTGTTTGTTCTTAGGTTAGTTTACCTAGGTTTAAGTAGTTTGTAAGCTACGGACTGATGACCACGCAGTTTGGTCCGATAGATTTACAAACATTTGAACATAAGGGAAGTCTTCAAATGGGTTATATTAATCCCTCACACGTGTCGGTCTCAGTGAAAATCCATGCTGTATGTGTGGAGAAATTGGGACCCCAGAGAACACTGTCATACACTGTCAGCTCTACAAAACACACTCACACACACACACACACACACACACACAAACTATGTTTGACACGACTAAAGACCTAAACGAACTAATCTATATCTTTAAGGCGATCGGATAGCTATTTATCTATACATATATTAATGTGAATGTTACAAAAAACAAAAAATCAGACCTCAAACTCTTATTTGGTATGCATCAGTTGGTGTTGTGACGAAGGGGAGTCCAGCTAGACCGTGAAACGGTCACCTGGTTGTAGCGCCAGCGTCAACCTGACGGCGATAATGCTTGGCACCACCTGTGCCCCCGCCACGTGCCCAGCTGCCACTTATAAAGTGAGCAGCTCTTCCGACGTGTGCCTCCAGCTGTTAAGGCACAGTGAATTAATTTGACGGGGCCACAGTAGCCGAGAAAGGCGGCCACCTACTAGAGTAAACAACCTTCCACTGTGCACCTGCTGCTGTAGGAGGTGCTACCTGACGGCTTAATGCCCTGTGTCTGCCATGTGCAACTCCACATTTCTCCGTCCAAGGTCCACGATCTTCTTGGTCAAGAGATGACACAACGGAGGCAACTAATTAAAAGAAGAATGGACACATGGTAAATGAAATGGGATAACTGTGAGAAAGGAAGACATGTCTATGATTTTTTTCCCGAAAATAAGGGAACGTCTTTAAATGGATCATATCAATCCCGGCCGTGGTATGATCCACTTCCTAACGGGACACGGCACCTACCCCACACACCTCACACGTGTTGGTGTCAGTGACAATCCATGCTGTATGTGTGGAGAAATTGGGATCCCAGAACACACTCTCATACACTGTCAGCTCTACAAAACACACACACAGTATGTTTGACAAGAGTAAAGACCTAAATGAACTAATCTATATCTATAATGTCTGTTCCGTGTACATTTATCACATCTGAACAAGAAGAGATAAAGATCTAAAAAATAGTACAGTTAGTGATGTCTACCTGGGGAAGGTTTTAGGCACGGTTTTAAGGCAATCGGATAGCTATTTCTCTATATATATTAATGTGAACGTTAAAAAAACCAAAAAATCAGACCTCAAACTCTTATTTGGTATGCGTCAGTCAGTGTTTTGACGAAGGGGAGTCCAGCTAGACCGTGAAACGGTCACCAGGTTGTAGCGTCAGTGTCAACCTGACGGCGATAATGCTTGGCACCGTCTGTGCCCAGCCACAGCTTATACAATGCTTGGCGGAGTGAGCAGCTCTTTCAGCACGTGCTTCCAGCTGTTAATGCACAGTGAATTTGACGGGGCCACAGTAGGGGGCAGGAAGCCCTGGCCATTCTTCGTGAGCAGCGGGAGGCTCCGCTGAGGCCTTCACATCTGCGTTGCCCGGGAAACGAGTGTCAGGCCTGTTTGTACACGCGCCATAGATACGTGCCGGCTCGTCCGATGCGGTGTGCAGATAGGGCCCACACAGCACGGCTGCCGCCGAGTGCAGATGAAGCCCACACAAACAGCACACGTCACGGATGCCCTGTGTGCGGTACCCAGAACGTGCGTCCACACACTGGAGTAGACAGGCTGCCACTTTGCACCTGCTGCTGAGGGGGACGCTACCTGACAGCTTAATACCCTGCGTCTGAACGTGTTTGTCAACACAAGCAGTCTGCCATGTGCAACTCCACATTTCTCCGTCCAAGGTCCACGAACTTGTTAGACAAGAGATAACAGAACGGAGGCAACTAATTAAAAGGAGAATGGACACATGGCAAAGGGAATGGGATAACTGCAAGGAAGGAAGACGTGTCTATGACATTCTCCCGAATATAAGGGAACGTCTTCGAATGGGTCATATCAATCCCGGCTGGGGTATTATCCACTTCCTAATGGGGCACGGCCCCTACCCCACACACCTCACACGTGTCGGTCTCAGTGACAATCCATGCTGTATGTGTGGAGAAATTGGGACCCCAGAGAGCACTGTCATACACTGTCAGCTCTACAAAACTCACACTCACACTATGTTTGACACGACTAAAAACCTAAACGAACTAATCTATATCTATAATGTCTGTTCGGTGTACATTTATCACATCTGAACAAGAAGAGATAAAGAGCTAAAAATTTGTACAGTTACTAATGTCTACCCGGGGAAAGCTTTAGGCACGGTTTTAAGGCGATCGGATAGCTATTTATCTACACATATATTAATGTGAATGTTACAAAAAACAAAAAATCAGACCTCAAACTCTTATTTGGTATGCATCAGTTGGTGTTGTGACGAAGGGGAGTCCAGTTAGACCGTGAAACGGACACCAGATCTTAGCATCAGCATCAACCTGACGTCGGTAATGCTTGGCACCATCTGTGCCTCCGCCATGTGCCCAGCCGCCGCTTATAAAGTGCTCGGTGGAGTGAGCAGCTCTTCCGGCGTGCGCCTCCAGCTGTTAAGGAACAGTGAATTAATTTGACGCGGCCACAGTAGGTGGCAGGAAGCCCTGGCCATTCTTCACGAGCAGTGGGAGGTACCCCTGAGGCCTTCACGGCTGCATTGCCCGGGAAACGAGTGTCAGGCGTGTTTTTACACGTGCCATAGATACGCGCCGGCTCGTCCGATACGGTGCATAGATAAGGCCCACACAGCACGGCCGCCACTGTGTGCAGATGAAGCCCACGCAGCACACGTCACGGCTGCCACTGAGCGCGGTACCCGGAATGGCGGCCACACACTGCACCTGCTGCTGTGGGGCCACTTCCTGACAGCTTAATACACTGTGTGGGAACGTGGTTGTCAACACAGGCAGTCGGCCAGGTGCAAGTGTCTTCTCAAACTCCACTTTTCTTCGTCCATAGCCAAGCTCTTCATACACGAATACTTCTTCCTGTCGGAGTCGTATTATATTTCATACCTCCGTCTACCTCTTCCTACATCTACATCTGCATACAAAACTGGCCATTAAAATTGCTACACCAAGAAGAAATGCAGATGATAAATGGGTGTTCATTGGAAAGATATATTATACTAGAAATGATATCTCATTACATTTTCACGCAATTTGGGTGCACAGATCCTGAGAAATCAGTACCCACAACAACCACCTTTGGCCGTAATAATGGCCTTGATACGCCTCGGCATTGAGTCAAACAGAGATTGGATGGCGTGTGGAGGTACAGATGCCCATGCAGCTTCAACCCAATACCACAGATCATCAAGAGCCAGTTGCTCAGCCACCATTGACAAGACGTTTTCAATTGGTGAGACATCTGGAGAATGTGCTGGCCGATGCAGCAGTCGAACATTTTCCGTATCCAGAAAGGCCCGTACAGGACCTGCAACATGTGGTCGTGAATTATCCTGCTGAAATGAAGGGTTTCGCAGGGATCGAATGGAGGGTAGAGCCACGGGTGGTAACACTTTTGAAATGTTACGGCCACTGTTGAAAGTGCCGTTGATGCGAACAAGGGGTGACCCAGACGTGTAACCAATGGCACCCCATACCATAATGCCGGACGATACGCCACTATGGCAAAGACGAATACAGCTTGCAATGTACGTTCACCGTGATGTCTACAAACACGGATGCGACCATCATGATGCTGTGAATAGAACCTGGATTCATCCGAAAAAATGACGTTTTTGCCGTTCGTGCATCCAGGTTCGTCGTTGCGTGCACCATCGCAGGCGCTACAGTCTGTGATGCGGCGTTAAGGGTAACCGAAGCCATGGTCTCCGAGCTGATAGTCCATGCTGCTACAAACGTCGTCGAACTGTTCATGCAAATGGTCGTTGTCTTTCAAACGTTCCCACCAGGGATGGAGACGTGGCTGCACGATCCGTTACAGCAATACTCAACTGCTGATTGTGTATGAGAATTTGGTTGGAAACTTCCCTTATGTCAGCACATAGTAGGTGTCACCACCGGCGCCAACTTTGTGTGAATGCTCTGAAAAGCTAATCATTTGCATATCACAACATATTCTTCCTGTCGGTTAAATTCCGCGAGTGTAGCACGTCATATTCGTAGTGCAGCAATTTTAATGGCCACGGGTGTATATCCTCCGCAATCAACTGTAAAGTGCGTGGAGGAGGTACACTATACCACTACTAAGCATTTTATTTCCTATTCCACTCCCAAATTGAACGAAGGAAAAACATGTCTATACGCCTCTGTACGAGCCCTAATTTTTCGTGTCTTGTCTTTGTGATCTTTACGTGAAATGTAAGTAGGCGGCAGCAAGATCGTAATACACACAGTTTCAAATTCCGGCCCTCTTAATTTCCTCAACAGAATTCCTCGAAAAGAACCTCGTCTTTCCTCCAGCGATCGCAATTTTTGAGTTCCCGGAGCTATCCCGTGACACTCGCGCATTGGTCGAACCTACCAGTAACAAACCTAGCTGCTCTCCTCTTAACTGCACCCATGTCTTCCTTTAAACTGATCTGCTGAGGGTCCCAAATACTTGAGCAAAACTCGTCGTCGTATAAGCGTTTTACACGCGATCTCCTTTACAGGTGAAGTACATATTCCCAAAATTCTCTCAATAAACCGAGGTCGGCTGTCCGCCTTACTCACAACTGTCCTTACATGTTCGTTCCATTTCATATCGCTTTGCAATGTTACGCCTAGATATTTGAACGACGCGACAGCATCAAGAACCTCACTACTAATGCTGTATTCGAAAATTATATGATTGTTTTTTCTACTCACGTGCATAACTTTAGATTTTCCTACATTTAGAACTAACTGCCATTCATCACACCAACCAGAAATTGGGTCTAAGTCAATTAAAGACGACACCCTCCCATACACCACAGCATCACCAGGAAACTGCCGAAAATTGCAAGTTACTCTGTCCACCAGATCATTTATATAGATAAAAGATAACAGTGGCCCTATCACACTCCCCTGAGGCACGCCTGACGATACAGTCATCTCCGTTTAACACTCGCGTCAAGAACAAAGCATTGCGTTCTATTATTAAGGAAGTCTTCCAGCCAGTCACAAATCTATGGCCGTGACGGAGCGGCCGATCGCATTGCGCCGCTATGCTCCGATGCGCGACGCCGTTCCCCGTCGGGGATTCGAATCCCCCCTCTGGCATGGATGTTTGTGTTGCTTTTAGTATAAGCTAGTTCATAAGTAGTTTGTAAGTTTAGGAACTGATGACCCCGCAGTTAAGTTCCTTAAGCTTTACAAACATTTGAACAAATCTGTGAACCTATTCCATAAGCTCGTATCTTCGTTAGCAGTCTGCAGTGTGGCACCGCGTCGAACGCCTTTTTGAAGTCGAGAAAAACACAATCCGCCTGTTGCCCTTCATCCATGGCTCGCTAGATGTCATGAGAGAAAGGGCAAGCTGAGTTTCACACGAAAGATGTTTCCTAAAACCGTGCTCATTCATAGAAAGAAGCTTATCCTTTTGAAGGAAATTTACTATATTGGAACTGAGAATATACTCCAAAATTCTACAGGAATCTGATGTCACAGATATTGGCCTGTAATTTATAGTGTCAGTTCTCTTTCCTTTCTTATAAATGGGAGTCACCTGCGCTTTTTTTCCAGTCACTGGGAACATTGCGCTGAATTAAAGATTCGCGATAAATGCAAGCTACGTAAGGGGCCAATGCCGCAGAATACTCTGTAAAACCGAACTGGTATTCCATCCGGACAAGCAGACTTTTATGTATTCAGCTCTCTCAGCTACTTTTCTACACCGGAAGTACCTATTACTATGTTCTCCGTTTGGGAGGTAGTGCGTTGATCAAATGATGGTACGTCTGTACGTTCCTATGATTTCTTAAAGGTTAAATTTAGAACTTTAAACTTTCTGTTTGCTTTCCGCTATTACTGCCCCGGAATGATCAACGAGTTACTGTATAGTGGCCTTGACCCGCTTGTCGATTTTACGTAGGACCAAACTTTTTTCGAGTTCTCGGTAAGATTTTTCGCTAAGGTATGGCTATGGTAATTATTCTATGCGTCTTCCTCTTTACATTCCTACTTCATACAGTGTTTCTTTAATTTCATTTTTCTCCTCCTAATAACTTCCAATACAGTTATTTTTTCTGCAACTATTCTTAATATCTATTCCTTTAGTGTTGTCTTGATTGCAAATTGATTGTAATCAAGACGGTTTTTTACTAAGGGAATATTTATTCTTACTAATTGCTGTACACCATGGACTGGAAATCATTTTGTTAATATCTTGTCTTTTCTTTCGTGGTCTTCCTATTTTAGTGACGAATACAGGGTCTATGGAGCTATCAGGTGAATGATTTTACACCTCTTATGAAAACGGCATAACCAAGCTTGGATCGGGACATCCAACAACAACTTTTTTATTTTTTTATTTTTTTTTATTTATTTATTTTTTTTTTTTTTTTTGTTTACACATTAGTTTGAGCCACAAAATTTCTATGAGCTCAGCCCTTCGCAGATGAACATCCTGGAGTGGGCACTGTCCTATTTCGTTTCTCCTTTCTCTTATATATCCACAGCTATGATTCTAACCTGCTTTTATTCCCCTTTACCTTTAGTGGTCAGTTCAAGGATTGGTTTGCATCAGCCATGGCAGGAAGTCTCCCTTCTGGACGTCCGCTTCCGTAGTGCAGTGGACAGCTTAGTGGTTGGCCACACAGAGGGATCGGGTTCGATTCCCGGTCCGGTCGGGGATTTTCTTCACTCGTGGACTGGGGGTTGTGTTGTCCTCATCATTATCGGCACGCAAGTCTCCCCAGTAACATGACCCCAACTGGTGTCTAACGGCCTAAAACGCCAGTAGGAATCATCGTCAACAACCTTTCTGAACGACTTTCCGATTTCCTCTTCATTTCTTCACTGCTCTTACATCTTTCATTTATTGGTTCATGTATGTACCTCAGGCGTGGTCTTTCTGTTCGTCTTTTCCTGTTGCATATCCCTCTATTATGGTTTTCAGGAGTCATTCATATCTCATTAGATGTCCTGCAACTTGAACTCTTCTGTTGCTAATGTCTTCATAAGCTCCAAATAATTTTTCCCGCTCTTTCAAAGACCGCTTCATTCTTTTCTTTGTCGAACCATTCTATTTCGAATAGACACCACTTCTCAAAATCAAATGTTCAATTGTTTGTTAAGCTTATGGGACTTAACTACGGGGTCATCAGTCCCTAAACTTACAAACTACTTATCAACTACCTTATACTAAGGACGGCACAAATATCCATGCCCGAGGGGGCATTCGAACCCCCGACCGTAGTGGCCGTGCAGACCGTGACTGGAGCGCCTCAGTCCCCTCGGCCACCGCGGCCGGCACTTCTCAAAAGAATTTCCATCTTTGACAGCCATAGCATGGCACACACCGGACACATCAGAAACCTTCTCCTGACATCAAGACTGATACTCTTAGAGGTTAAAATATTTTTCGTTTTGTTAGAAAGAGCTTTTCTTGGAGCGATTTTGCTTCTTACTTCTGTCTCGCTCTTTCCATCCGTGGTGAACCTGGTAAATTTATCGACTTGCTCAAGTAGTACATTGCCTAGTGAAATTAGATTTCTGCCTGTACGGTTTCGTGCTGTACGTGTCTCTTCACGATACCACTTCAGTATCACATGAGGAAAGTGGACCTAGGGATTTTAAGCGCGTGGAAATCTCTGACACAGACTTGTGACATAAGTGACGCCGAATCTCCTGACCACGTTGGAAGTCCGTGAGTTCCGTGGAGCGCTCCGTTCTGCTCTCTCGCGATATCTGATCACTACTGAGACTTGCTAAGTGTTTGTGTAAGCGTTATATTGCATGGTGTACGGAAGCTTATATAATGTAGTTGACGTTGGCAGCGAAGACATTGCAGCCCTTCGTGACTGCTCCGCCTGTCTCCAACTATTTACTTTTTAGGTATAACTATCTGATTATGTCAGATATATTTTTTGTATTTTAAATTTTGAGATGTAGGTTTAACATATTCATCTTCGTCTGAAGAAGGTGCCCATAGCGGCATTGAAACCTGGTAACGATTATTTTCGTACTTTGCGACTGAGGGCTGTCCTTATAAATTTAATTGTAATGTAGTTATGTATTGTAATTGTCAGCCAAAATAGGTTACGATATGCTGATACCATTACTGTCCTAGCTGAGAGTGAAGATCTTGTAACCCTTCTAAACACAATGAACTAAGTTATGGGAGAAGAATCTAATTTGCAAACAAATAAAGCTAAAGCAAAGGTGATGGCATTTGACAAACAAGGAAAAGCTGACCTCGTCTGTGAAGAGTAAACATCGCATTTTTCAAGCTAAAATACCTAAAATTGTGGCATAGAAATAAAATCGCACTGACGTGTTTTATGCCCCACTTTAGATTTGTAGCTTTATAAGTTTTTCAAACATTTTTGACCAAAATAATAATGTAAATAATAATAAATTAATTAATAAGAGTGTCTGAAACCCTTTTAGGAAAAAAAATTTTGGGAATTGGCGGGTTTCAAACAACCGACTTTTCGCGTCACAGGCTAGCATCTTGGGAACTACGCTACGGCTATAAATCAAAACATGAGTTATTTAATCTCATACTATTGATGGTCGTTGTTAACTGGTGTTAATATGGCATTTGTAGACATCAGATGTTCAGATGTTTGTAAATCTATCGGACCAAACTGCGTGGTCATCAGTCCGTAGCTTACAAACTACTTAAACCTAGGCAAACTAAACTAAGGACAACACACACACACACAACCACACACACACCCATGCCCCAGGGGGAACTCGAACCTCCACGGCGAGCAACCGCGCGCTCCGCAGCGAGGTGCTTTAGACCGCTCGGCTACTCCACTGCGGCCATTAGATTATCATTTATCGTACAAAGAACGATGCGTTTTTGTTGATTCCTCTGTATGCCGTTGCTTTGAAATGATAACGTGTAAGTTACAATAAGAAAATTGCTGGTTTTCGTTAATTCAATGTAGGGTGTCAAATCTCCGTTATTTTTGCAAATATGTCTCAAACGATACGAGATATGAAAAAACATAAGGGAGATAAGTTGTAGATAATTTTCTCCTCTACCAATTAGGTTATTCAATTTTCGTGTCAGATGAACAGTTCGTTTGCAATTACAATTATATTTCAAACGGCTTTTTTTGGTTTTACTGTCGTATTTTTTGTCCGAAAAATTTGAAAAAAATTGAGGTTCTGGTCTCTGGCGGCCTACAATCATGTCTGTAAAATTTAGTGTTGATCGGTTGAACGGTTCGTCTTAAAAACAGGGAACACGTTACGGATAGACAGACAGACGGACAGACAGACATACATCCCAAAATCGCCGTTATTTTTGCAAATATCTTTGAAACGCTACGAGATATGAAAAAAACATAAGAGAGCAAAGTTGTTGAGAATTTTCTCCCCTACAAATTAGGTTATTCAATTTTCGTGTCAGATGAATAGTTAAGCCGTTATTTTCATTTAAATTTCGAGCTGTCAAAAGACGATCGCAAAGGCCCACAAATGATATGTAGCAATTCCCAGGAAACTGTTGTAGAACCACTACTGGGCCTCGTCTTGATATACGTTGGAACTTAAATAGTGGCAACTATTTATTCACAATCGATAGAAAATCGTTACATGTTTGCACGTGTTACTGTTCATCAAAGTAGTCACCAGCATTGTCTAGTACCCGTTCCCAGCGATGCGGAAGGCGTAGTACACCGTTAGCAGAGACTGTTCTGTTGATGTTGCGAATGGAGCGGTCTTCTGCCTGTGTAATCTCTGGTACAGTTCTGAAGCGAATGCCACACTTTGCAAACACGCTGGTTTATCCGTTTGGTGCGAGTTTATTAAACGCTTTCGATTCGGTCAGCGGAATTATCGCTTACTGTCACAAACGACAGCAACTCTTTTCGCACTGCAGCTCGAACGCCTCACTGGCAGTCACACTTAGTTTGAAACGGTGGCGACCGCAACTCGAACGCTTGAGCGTCGTTGCAACCGCTGCAGTCGCAACTTGAACACAGCTACTAGAGTTGTGGAGATTCGTCAATTAGTCGTTCATTTGAACAAATACAAATAAAGAATCATCGTTCAAAAGAATCGTCTGTCTCGTGACGATTCATGATTCGAAAGCAAGTGGAGAATCATGCTGAATAATTACGAAAACCAGAAAGCGTGTGAACAAAGGAAGCACAGAACGAAATTTGAGCTGTTAATTATTAGCCTATTCAGGAATGAAATATGACAGAAACAAAACGCAGCGAAATACACAGTTGCCAATACATACGAATATACGTCTTTTATACAGTTTACATTTCGAGTCCCGGTTCCGGCACACAGTTTTAATCTGGCAGGAAGTTTCATATCAGCGCACACTCCGCTGCAAAGTGAAAGTTTCATTCTGGAAACATCCCTTAGGCTGTGGCTAAGCCATGTCTCCACCATATCCTTTCTTTCAGGAGCGCTAGTCTTGCATGGTTCGCAGGAGAGCTTCTGTGAAGTTTGGAAAGTAGGACGCGAGGTACTGGCGGAAGTAAAGTTGTGAGGAGGCATCGTAAGTCGTGTCGGGATACCACAGTCGATAGTGCACTTGCTCGCCAAAGGCAAAGGTCCTAGATTCTAGTCCCGGTTCCGGCACACAATTTTAATCTGCCAGGAAGTTTCATATCAGCGCACACTCCGCTGCAGAGTGAAAGTTTCATTCCAGTTTACATATTATATATTTAAACGAGCAATCCTTACACATTTATATTTCGCGTATCCCGGAAATGGCTGTGACGATTTGGATTATATATATATATATATATATATATATATATATTTATTTATTTATTTATATTTACAAAAATATTCTTTTTATATAAAAACGAGATTTTATATGTTTTTAAAACCGTCTCAAAAATCTTTTTTACCATTTTGGTTTTTACGTTATCAGCTTTCCTAAAAGAAACCGATTTTACAAAAAAGAAACATTTTAATAAACGTGAATTTCTTGCGTCTCGAAAGAAATTTAATATTTAGAGACGGATTTTTATTTTTAATGTTTATTTCGTGTTTCCTTAAACTAATTGATTTTACATAATAAGTATTTTATAATGATTAGTTATCTGTTAACCCTCCGTCGGGCGCAGTCGGCCTCACAGGCCAGCAAAACACTTTTTTGATTCCCGTGCTTAACACTGGTAGTCCAGCGACCCGCCTCTCCGTTTACTCGCGTAACTTTGGGAACCTCACACAGTGCCGATCCGCAGGCTGCCATCGATTTCCACAAGGATCACGGGGAGGTCCTTGGGCCTCACAGGCTGACTGCGCCCGATTACGTTATAGTTTTTAAGGTGAGATTTTTCAAGATATTTTTATTTTATTACTTCGTTTCAATCAAAATAAGTCTGTCCTCTGTGATTTTCACCGTTACCTTCGGAAAAAAAGAAGACTTTGACGACCCTGGCCCTTCAGACTGAGTGCGCCTGATCGAGTTCTAATTTCAGTTTTCCTTTCTTTTCCTACGTTATCACATCCATATTTTCTGCTGAAATGTCCAGAAATGTATATTATGCCTCTAAGCCAATGATCTTGTGGAAATAATGAGCCTCCTCGAAGACGAAACTGCTGAAGATCGAGCGCGCTCGAAGATTTAGTCGATGAGAGAGACACCCACTCTCAGGATGAGGTAGGAGAAGGCAAAGAGGACTCAGCAACTGAACAGGAAGTTTAGGGAACAGCTCGGGAATATGAAGAAGAGAAGAAAATATGTGAGGAGTTTTTATTTTGAAAACGATAAGACGACGAAGTAGTCTAGATACCTTCTACTATTCATAGTGTGAAGAGTCACATCATTATTACACAACATCCAGTGTAAAAGATATTGCTACAAATTAATGACGCCACCAATCGCAAAACCTTGTGTCATCAACTTCTAACTGGACAATTTAGCCTGTGTATGCTTTGAATGTATGTGGAATGTCGATTCGGCTGCAAACTCGACTGAAAAAAATTTTTCCCCACAAGGAACGGGAAAGTTCTCCTATATTACCTCCCAAATGGCTAAAACGTCAACCATGCGTGGCTGAAACAAGAGGTTGGAGGATGAAGAATCACGAATATTCAGCTTGTCATCAACAAATCTGCTTGAGCGACGTATACGTTCTGTGCCATACCTGTGTTTCAGCTGTTGATTTGGGAGCTATAGCATCGGTTTTTGGCTGCAAATGTGGCGAAAAAATATGATTCCATGACAGAATATACTGCCCAATGTCCTTTAAAAATAACTTCAATACTTTTAAGGATGTCTGTTCGACCAATTTTTAATGCTCTTTGTAGGAAATTGGTAATTTTGGTCACTTTAGTTTAAGGTGTATTGCGTTCAATAAATCCATTATTATGCTTTAAGTTTGCTGTAATTCCTTCCTTTAGATCCTCTTCAAGACTAGCCAACACGCATTTTGAATTTGATTTAACATGGCAGAGCTAGTCCACAAAATATGTGGGTGGCCTCTCAGGCCGGGTGCGTCTGATTTTGTTTCATCTGGAGGTGCGCCCGACGGAGGGTTGATTACCATAGATTTAATTAAATTTATCTTTAAATGGCGGAAATATTAAAAAAGAACGATAAAAATTCATAAGGTTACAGCAGGATTCGAAATAAGTGACCTACGTTCACTAAACCTACAACGCTACTAAATGAGCTATGATGACAGCAAAATTAGTTGTGTAATACGTATTTATAACCGCTCGCAAAATTTCAGACTAGTTTCTCGAGAATTTTTGAGAGCTGAATTCAATGGTTTTGCCTCATTATTATTTTAAGACTGAACTTTACATACCATGGGCCGTTTTCAACAACAGATGTTGAGAGTTAACACTGTTGTTAGTCTATGTAGCCTCAGTTAAAACAAACATTGCATTACATCAACTTACATTCGTGTTAAATCTCGTGTTAAACTAAGAGTCCATATTTCTGTTGTTAAGGCGTTAACAATTGTAGTATTGTCAATATGTCGGGCGCAAATGCAGCTTTCGATGTAGATTTGCTATATTTGGATCGTCTAAATGGCATTCGCAATAGAGAACGGCCTATGAGGAGAAATGATTTCGACGAACTATCGGATAAAGATTTTCTACAGAGGTATAGACTGTCGAAACAAGTTGATTTGAAGATTTCCGAGGAATTGCAGGAGAGGTTGGAATATCGATCCAATAGAAATATGCCGATCTCACCTTTGCTTCAAGCGTTAATTACGTTGCGTTTTTATGCGACAGGTGCGTTTCAGTCTATGGTTGGAGACAATATTCGAGTATCAGTTGCTTCAGTAAGCAGAATTGTGGCGAGAGTGTCATTAGCCATTGCAATGTTGAGACCTAGGTATGTGACATTTCCTTCGGGTGATGAACGAGCTCGTCTAGTGTTAGATTTCTACGAAAAGTTCCACTTTCCTCGAGTTTTAGGTTGCATAGATTGCACGCACATGGAAATAAAATCCCCTGGAGGTAACAGAGTGGAAATGTACCGTAACCGAAAAGGCCCTTTTTCTGTGAATGTTCAGGTTATTTCTGACAGTAACCTAATCAGAAACATTGGTGCACGTTGAGCCGGTTCGGTACATGATAGTACAATTTTCAACGCTTCACACATTAGAGCTCAGTATGAGATTGCAGCTATCAATGAATGATTTCTACTGGGCGATAGTGGATACCCACTAAGAAAATACCTATTGACTCCCTACCTGCGCCCAGGAACAAGAGCGCAACAAAATTATAATGCTCTTGTAATTTTTTCCCGCGTTGCATCTTTACCTTTTACGTTTGCCACATCTGTCTCCTTATTTTCTATAATATCTTTATATTTAGTTATTAGTTCAACTAATAATTCTTTCTCCAAAGATGAAAACTTCGTCCCACGACTTCTCTTCAGATTTTGTTCATCCGCCATTGTTTCAGTTGTGTGCTTACTTTAATCAAATATTGGCGGCAAAGGAAACTAAAAACAAAAGCGGATCGTAGTACGTTCAGAAAATCATACGAATCATTCACAGCCTCCTAGATCTGCAATATTTACAATTCTCTCAGCGTTAACACGTGTTTGTTAAAATTTTCAGGAAACAATTTCGTGAAATGCTAGAATATTAACAGTCTTGTAAACGCTTTAACAAATGTTACGTTACAGTTGCTAATGCCACTTTTATCATCTCATGGTGAAAACAGCCCCATAAATATTAAAAAATGCGGTACCCATACTGTCACCTTTTCGGCATTTTGGAAGAATCGTGCCGTCGCAGACCAGAAAGAATCGTGAACGAATCCTAGGAACAGATGCAAAAGGTTAAGATTCCAACATCCATGACGCATACATGTATTTCCATCTATGAGCAAGATGTTAGAAGTAAGATTCGCGCCAATGCAGACTGAAAAATCGCCGGCACCTAAAGGTCTTGCTCACAGTATTACTTCTGCCATCTACTGTCTGTTGTGGCGTGGCCACCTTTTCAAGCCATCCATGGCTACTTGTACTCTCCCACCCGAGTCTGGTGGATTAGGACTTGTGGACTTTCACGCTAAGTGTGCGGCGTTGCTGATTCGGAGGACGACAGCAGTGATTGGCAAAGGACCTGCCAGTCCGACGGCCACACTTTTCCAGCGTTATCGGCCGCAGTCAGTGACAGCGCCAGTGAAGATCATGCACATACCATACCACCTCAATCATGTGCGCCAATACTTCCTCCACTCTAGTTATATCGTCGACGGCGATCTTTTTCAAAAACGGGTATAAGATCTCACTCACGATCTCCGTGGATCTCCGGCCCCTAACAAGTGGGAGCTACAGTTGCCGAATAAGAAGTGGAGTACCATCTGGAGGAATATTTCTTCGCGTGTCCTACCGCCTAATATTCGGGCAATTTGGTATCAGGTGGTTAATCGTACCATACCCACAAATGCTAAAAGTCACGCAATTAAACTGTGTCCATCAGCTCTTTGTGTTACTTGTCGATCAGTGGACATGGTTGAACATCGTTTTCTGTGCCGCCGTCACGTCGCTATATGGGATATCGCCAGAGACATGCTGAGACTGATAAACCGAGTCTCTATCAACACCATCACTGTCGAAGACGCCGTTAACCCTGAATGGACCCCTTACCCTAATACAAAACGACATGCCACGCAATGGAATCTGGGACGCACTATATATTCGATTTTTACGATGGACACGACGGATTCTGTAGACTTCCTGTCGTACCTTTGGAGTGAATATGACAAAGAAAAAAAGCAGACGAAATATAAAGAAAAATTTGGTAATTTTTTGAAAGTTTCTTTGGAATATATATTTGCCAAGCACGGCATGTAACTTTTTCCTGATGAGTTTTCCGTTTAACGTTTTTCCTTTATGGTGGCGCATTGTACCGAGTGCCTTTTTTTTAAATTGTTTATCTCTCATGCGTTCTATCGACAGTGCATGGACACTGGATAGTTTTGTGTTTGGTTTCTGTGTATATTGTGGCGGGCTTTCCCCTGGTCATTTTATTGGTGTTGACTTTACGGTTTTTATTTATTTTTTTTTTTCTGGTGCATTGTACCGGGTGACTTTTACTTTGTCAGTTTATGCTGTTTTCTTGATACTGAATGAACACTGGACTATTTTTGTTTGGTTATCTATGTACACTGTGGCGTGTTTCGTTTAGAACGGATTCTTTGATTTCGCTCTTCTTCTTAAATAAATAAATAAATAAATAAAAAGCAAAAAAGTACAAAAATATTGAGTATTGAAATCCCTGTCATCGTGGACACTAAAGTGCCGCGCTGGAGTGGCCGATCGTTTTAAGGCGTCTTGCGGTTGCTCGCCGTCGGAAATTCGAGTTGTTCTTCAGGCATGAGTGTTTGTGTTATCCTTAGCATAAGTTACTGTAAGTTAGTTTAAATAGTTTGTAAGCGTAGGGGCTGATGACCAACGTAGTTAAGTCAGATTTAAAAACATTTGAACTTTGAAATCACAGTAAATAACTAAATGCGCTGTTAGGCGATTGTAACAAAATCATTGTTACCTCAGAAGTCTTGGATGCTAAACCACAGTAAATAACTGACTGTAAGAAAATCGCTCTGCCTTACGCAAGCAGAAAGGCTGCTGAAATTTTATCAAATATGCCTTGTTTTTCATAAATCTTCAGTGCGACAAAAACAACCGTGAGGCGTGTATGTTGCCTTCAAGGAAGTTTTTATCTGCTAGGAGAATGAAATGAAGAATCATAATTCAACGACACTTTTTTATACATGATCAGCTTTCTTTTCCGGAGGCTCCAGTGAGTCAGTGAACACGTAGGACGCGCCTCCAGTGTTTTGCGGTGTTAAACTGTTCCGCAGAACTTTAAAGTAGATTTGTAGGGAGTTTTTGAGAGATGTATGGAACTACGTTACGTATCTGATATTTCATTCTGAACTTCACGTACAACATAAATATAAATTACAATACTTCGATTACCGTGTGATGTCTTTGTCAGTTTGACTTATGGGGGAAAATGCCTGTTTCAACTGATGACGTAAACTTGGTGTGGCGTCAACTAGCAAAAACGTAGGACATAAGAAGTGGAAAGTTACAGAGGAGTTGAGAAATTTTCAAGACAGGTGGACAGTAAACTTTGTGTGTGTGTAATATAAAATAAAACCGATATATCTAATGTGCAAGGAATCTCTGTTCCAAAAAAATAAAAAATATAACATCAAAAGGCATTAAGAGACTAAACACGCAGTTATGCTGGAAAAGTACAAGGGACAATATCGACAAGGTCAAGTAAACGGCTTAAAAAGGTAACTTTGTACTAAACAGCAGTTATTTACAATGGCGAATTCAGAGACAAGATGCTACGTGAAAGCGAGTTATGCAGTAGCTCTGATACTGGCAAAAAAATCAAACCTATATTCAGACGGCGAAATGTTAAAGGAATGCTTTCAGACCGTCGTCGAAACGATGCGTCCGCAAAAGAAACAGGATTTCTCAAAACTAAGCCTGTCTCTTCAAACTATTACTAGACGTGTGTCGACATTGTAAGACAAATTGAAGATAATTTTAGAAAATCGTGCTTCTGCGTTGATGTTTTATTCACTATGTTTGGATGAATGTACAGATATTCCGGATAGCGACCAAGTGGCGATTTATGTCAGTGATTTTTATGCCCATAATAAAACGGAAGAATTAAGTGGCATTGTATCCACTTAAGTCACGAGATTTACATCGTCATTAAGTCGGTTTTCATTAACGTTTGACAACTTATCGCTGCTAACAACACATGAGACTCCAGCAATGGCTGGGATAAGCGAATGTTTAGTTCAGTTAACTGAAAATGAGGTTTGCAAAGTTGGTAATACATCACTGTTAAACTTTCATTGCGTTTATCCATCAAGAGAATGTATGTGCGAAGTGCCTCAAAATGGAGCATCCCATGAAGGTAGTTGTAAAAACAGTGAACTTCATTAAATCGAGAGGTTTACTCACTAGCTTTGGATGAGTGTACATTTCCAAGAATTTTTGAAGTCTTTGGATTCAGAGCAAGGTAACATTTCGTATTATACAGATATAAGATTGCTAGCCCGTGAAATATGTTGAAAATTATGTCTGAAGTAAGAAATACAACCATTCTTTGAAATCAAGTCAAAGAGACTCTCTGAGTTCGATGATAACGAATGGCTTTTCGACTTTGTGTTGGTTGGTGTTACTACCGACGTAAATGTTATTAATACTCGACTTCAAGGAAAAGATTAGGTGATTACAATCATGCTTGATCGTATTTTTGCATTCCAAATGAAACTTGGACTTTAGGGAGCAACACTTACGAGCAAATCACTTCATAAATTTTCCTACACTATCAAAGCAATCTATGCCGCTGTCTGTAGACACGAGTTCACTACCGGGACATCTACAAATACTATGATGTGAAATGCAATCCGATGTACAATTAAAAGAGAAATCTCCTCAGGTTGGTTTGAAAACGTTCTATAAAATATATTTAGACGAGAAATATCCAGCATATACAAACATGCTATAAAAATGGTTTCATTAGTTGGAAACACGTACATGTGTGTGAACCGATTTTTAGTTGGATGAATTACATAAAATCAAATATGACAACACGGATTGCATCTGGAAAACACTTTGCACGTAGCAACAGCTTAACTGGACGTCAACATTGAGTCACTTATTTCAGTGAAACAAACCCAGATATCCCATTAACACTGTATTTCATTAAAATGCAAATAAAATTGTATAGTAAAAATTTTATTATAATTTGTTCAATAAATGTTCTTTAATCCCATTAGCATTTTTTTAAATAAATTAATATTTCTTGCTTTTTTGCTTCACAACAGAAAAATCGATAATGCGGCCCGCAGGGTAATCCACTCTCAATGATTTGGCCCGCCGGCTGTAAAGGTTGGCCACCCCTGTTATAAGCCAATTGTACAAGTTTCAGTTGAAGTCAATGATAAAAATACATACCTTAAAAACAATTAAAATACTTAAAAACATCTCAACCTCCATGTTGGAGGTTGCATTCGTACTGAGGCAGCTGTTACAGTTCTTACACAGGTGACGTCAGCATGAGTCATTTGCGACTAAGGCGCCCTCTTTAAAGTTTCATATAAATAACAAATTTATATGGGGTATGTTTATGGCAGAAATAGTTACATTTTATTAGGCATTTTAACTTTAAACAGTTCTTTATTAATGAGTCTCGTTTGCTGTTTACATATATAAGTGGTAGTAAAATGTGTAATTGGCAACTGTTGTAAAATATTTTTTATAAAACTGATGACCCGTTAATAATTTTGTTCACAGCAAAAATCATAAAATCAAATGATGTCAATTTTAAAAGTAGCTGTAGTACTAAGTACAGTCGTCAGATGGTGCTAGCCAACGTCTATTCCAAAACTGGCTTAGAGCGTTTATATTATAAAACGTGATTGTCTCTTAGGGTTTTCATGTTTTAATTTGTTACATGTTTTAATGAAAACCCTAAGAGACAATCATGTTTTCTAATATAAACGCTCTAAGCCAGTTTTAGGATAGACGTTGGCTAGCACCATCTGACGACTGTACTTAGTACTACAGCTACTTTTAAAATTGACATCATTTGATTTTATGATTTTTGCTGTGAACAAAATTATTAACAGATCATCAGCTTTATAAAAAATATTTTAAAACAGTTACTATATATATATATATATATATATATATATATATATATATATATATATATATATATATATATATATATATATTGTAAGACACCAATTAGTACACATTTTTACTACCAATTATATATAAACAGTAAACGAGACTCATTAACAAAGAACAGTTTAAAGTTAAAATGCCTACTAAAATTACAATAAATTGTAACTATTTCTACCATAAACATACCTCATATAAATTTGTTATTTGTATGAAACTTTAAAGAGGGCGCCTTAGTCGCAAATGACTCATGCTGACGTCAACTGTGTGAGAACTGTAACAGCTGCGTCAGAACGAACGCAACCTCCAACATGGAGGTCGAGATGTTTTTAAGTGTTTTAATTGGTTTTAAGGTATATATTTTTATCATTGACTTTAACTGAAACTTGTACAATTGCATTATAATGTGACATATATGTTATTCTAACTGGCTCTTTTGTATTTATTTTAGCATTGATAATGAGCACAGAGTGGTCAAAATCTAGATTTCCAAACAAAAAAACAAATATATATACACATATGTGTGTGTGTGTGTGTGTGTGGTGTGTGTGTGTGTGTGTGTGTGTGTTTCACTAAGTGTGTTTGCCTCTGTAACTTATAAAATAATAGGTGACGGGAAATTTTAATGTGGTAGGTCAACACAAGAAATGTTACACTTTCTGCGAAGCTATGAACATAGTTTATTGTATCATTTTCTAAAGCGTTACGGCACAAACATATAAATTTTTAATGGAACAATAGTTTTTTCTATCGTGCATTGGATTCGTTGAAACCAGCTGCGTCCAAATCAATTTAAACTACATTCCTATCACTGTTAGTTTGGGAGCTACAACCCTTCAAAGTTTAGGGGGCGGAGGCTACGATAGCGTAGCTGACTGTCTGGTGGTCATGAGACAGTGGGCCGTGCCCCAGGGGATAGCCACTCGGCCAGTGAGCTACGCTATCACAGCCTCCGCCCCCGGAACTTTGAAGGGTTGTAGCTCCCAAACTAACAGTGATAGGAATGTAGTTTAAATTGATTTGGATGCAGCCGGTTTAAACGAATCCAATACACGATAGAAAAACTATTGTTCCATTTAAAAAAATATATCTTTGTGGTGTAACTCTTTGGAAAATGATACAATAAACTATGTTCCTAGCTCCACAGAAAGTGTAACATTTCTTGTGTTAACCCACCGCATTAAAATTTCCCGTCACCTATTATTTTATAAGTTACAGAGACAAACACAGTGAAACACCCTGTATATTACATAGAAGATAACTCACCTTTTACATTTCCTCTCAACCAAGTTGACATTAACAAAGAAGATTTCTGAGCTTCCCCTTCTTTTTCTCGGCCTTTCCTCCTGAATTCCGCTCCAGATAGTCTTTTTGGCATCTTCCCACACTTTACACCTAAGTAATAAGCTAATACCTGATGCTTCAGAGTTACATCAGTCAGAATTCTGTCTAAAAAATGAAAATGCATCCGTCAAAAGTAGAACATAGAAGGGACAACAAAGAGAACATTGACACGATTACAACAAAGAAAGCCGCAGTTCGTTTTTCTGCCACTGCGGTGCGGGTGACGGAAAACTGCTGAATAAGCGTATTGAATTGTCCGTGGTCAGCACATTCGGGATAACTTGGGTAATCCTTCTGTAATCGAAATAGCATGGGTACAGGTGCAGCCGACACATTACGTGTTTAATAGCTGCAAACGGCCAAAAATGCAAATAAAAGTGCTTATAATTACCTATTGCTAACGTAACGAAATTCATACTATAGCTTACAGTAAAATTGATTTAATTCATGTAATAGGGTATTTGACTGTTTTCTGGAAATCGTTTTAAATTGTTAATTATGTCATATTATGGTCCGAACATGCTTTTTTACCTCGTGGATTTCAGTACTTTTTTTAAAAAAAGGAAATGAAATTCAAATAATTTGAAACCCGCTAAAACGGTACATTTGAGTCACGTGATGCCTGTGACGTCATACAACACGCTGCTGCTGCTGCTGCTGCTCTCGTAATATAAACAAATACCTGTATATTGTTTGGGCCGAGGCCTCGTGTTTGGGCGTTAACGTTTGCATAATGACCTACAAATATTGCTTAGTTCTGCATTGTACCAATAGATCTATCAAGACTCCAGAAAAATTGTTCTTGCAAGTACCAAAAATACGCAAAGATACGCAAAAATGGTTGACACTGGCACGAAGAGATCCAAATGAAATAGCGACTACTTCATGCGTGTATTTCTGTGAGGATCATTTTGATCTAAGTAAACAATATTATTCCATTGGTAAACTAAACTGTTTAGTATCATCCTCTTCTACTGCAAAGGTGTAAAGTAGTATTATGTGTAGGTTAATGACCTGAGGTTTACATTTGTGAAGTAAAACTTCATAATGTTACACGCCTACGATTTATGTGTAATTAAAGCCGTTTCCTAATATATTTGGTGAAAGAACAACATGCACATTGTTGCAGCCCACTATAAATGTATAGTACTGATTATCTCCAGTAAGTGCAATTTTATCACCAATAGATCTTAGTCAAACAACCGTTTTATACATCGACAACGCCCTTCTGGTTATTTTACAACAACTTACCCTATCATAATATACGTATATGGGAGATGTCTTTAATGCGCCAATTTATTTAGCTTTCAAACTTTCGTAATATGCAAGTGTAAATACGATTAAACGTGTTAGTTACCCAAATATGTGTTTATTTACACAGTGTTTCGACGAAAAATATGACGGAATATAAAAGTTTTACTAAACACAAATAAAATAACGTAAGCGTTTTCTTCTGCATAGGGCTCTACCAAGCATTTGCAAGTAAAAAACGTTTCACCTGATTAGCGTGTTTCTTTTTCTTTTTTCTTTTTTCTTTTCTTTTTTTTTTAAATTTAAGCATGGGGCTTCGTATGTGGACGAGTAAACGTAAATGGATTAGTTTGTAGTGTCAAAAGTAGTGACACATTCATATCAAACCAAATCTTGAATATGCATGGCAGAAAGTTTACACAATCGCAAACATTCACTCACAAAAACAACAAACCAGAAAAGCTCTGTAATTTCGGCGCTATAAATTTATTCCATCGTGTCTCGCTCGCAATGTTTACGAGAAAGTGACATGCCTTTGGCTACGCGAAATGTGCGTTGCCAACCTACGAGCGATATGAAAACACCTCCGACGCAACCCGCTGTCCCTGTTCTAGACTATAGATATATTGTATAACTATACACAAGGCATTTTTGCTGTATTTTACAGGTTTTGATGTTTCACTTTGCACCAGTATTAAAGTAGTTAAATAAAATTACTCCCTTAACTGCGTGCTTTACTGGGTTAAATTTTACTAACTATCCCGGCGGCTTCCTGTGACTATGTTGACTACAGATGCTGAATAGCGAGAATCATGAGACGTTGCCATTAGCCAATCACGTGACAGCACAAATATTTTGTCGTGAAACCTTCGATTTACGAGGGCACTTACTTTTACTGACCGGACAAGGGTACATACAAGAACAGCATTATTTATTTACTTCATGGTCTGTACGATACTCTAATCTAGTCATTCTATGTGGACTGAACATCTGGACAGAGATTTTCTATCGTGTTGTTGATGTTGCAAACATAATCACTCA
Organism: Locusta migratoria; assembly: GCA_026315105.1. Taxonomy (NCBI): domain Eukaryota; kingdom Metazoa; phylum Arthropoda; class Insecta; order Orthoptera; family Acrididae; genus Locusta; species Locusta migratoria. The sequence goes on from CM048746.1 coordinate 663,065,465, forward strand.
GGGCCGCTTGGATAGGCGATAAAATTTCACCCTTTATTGCATAAGATGGGGACTTCAGATTAAGTCTGCTGACAACAAATAGGTTACTTTTTTCCAATGGCATAAAATATCTATCGAAATAATTAGCTTTAAAATGTAGGTATGCGTTACTTACAATGCAGTTTTCATGTTGCTTATTTCTGGCACGTAAAAATTTGGATTGTTTTTCAAGAATGAAGACACCATAATTGCATCAACTTTAGGGAGGTCTCCGCTGTCAGCCTTCACATAACATCTTCCATTGTGGCATAAAAACTGTAAACGCGTTTAGATCACGAAAAAACTGAACTGAAAGCTGCGAAATGCAGGAAACGCGTACAATAATACAGCTCCGACTTCTAGTTGCCGCGCTGTAGGTGTTCTATGACGTCACCAGTACCTCAGCCAATAACGGAGCGTTTTCGATCACGTTATCTAATCGTGAAATTTGATGATTTTTAAGCTTTCAAATGTTCAAATGTTTGTTAAGCTTATGGGACTTAACTACGGGGTCATCAGTCCCTAAACTTACAACATACTTATCAGCTACCTTATACTAAAGACGGCACAAATATCCATGCCCGAGGGGGGATTCGAAACCCCGACCGTAGTGGCCGTGCAGACCGTGACTGAAGCGCCTCAGTCTCCTCGGCCACCGCGGCCGGCTTTTTAAGCTTTAATTAGGTAAAAATAACAGATGTTTTGTAAGAAATATGAGCGAAAATGCTGTCGGAATGTTATAATCATTAAGAATAGTAACAATTCGAACCATATTTTTAACACGGGAATGCCGGCCGCGGTGGCCGAGGGGACTCAGGTGCTTCAGTCACGGTCTGCGCGGCCACTACGGTCGGGGGTTCGAATGCGCCCTTGGGCATGGATATTTGTGCCGTCCTAGTTCCTAAGTAGTTTGTAAGTTTAGGGACTGATGTTCAAATGTTTGTATAGTCTATGGGACTTAACTACGGGGTCATCAGTCCCTAAACTTACAAACTACTTATGAACTACTTAGGAACTAGGACGGCACAAATATCCATGCCCGAGGGAGGATTCGAACCCCCGACCGTAGTGGCCGTGCAGATCGTGACTGGAGCCCCTTAGTCCCCTCGGCTAGGGACTGATGACCCCGTAGTTAAGTCCCATAAGATTTACAAACATTTGAACATTTGAACAAAGGAAAATACTCTATTATAGTAAAGCTTTTGCCCATTTTGACGCCCCCTGAACTCTCCCCCCGAGGCAACTTGCCCCCTTTGCCCCCCCCCCCCCCTACTGTCCACAAGTGACTAATTTTCCTCGGCATAAGGTCACGCCCTTGGCAGACGCCCAGGTCGCTCGGCCACTGTGCCTGGTGGGTGTGGTGGTTCCCCTGCGACAGACGGTGTCGTTCCGGCCATATGTGGCGACCACACATGACCTCGCCCAGCCCAGCCCGCTTGACCTGTTCTTCTCTCCAGTCACGGGGAAACACCGCCGCACTACAGTAAACGCTTCGCAGGAGAAATTCTGCGCAGAGCCGGCAGCTGCTGCGTGCAAAAACCCCTGACGCACGACGCTTGCGGTCGCGGTCACTGGACCAGTCACTTAGCCATCAACTCTTTGTCTGCCGTTTTCCCTCCACACGTTAATAACAGGTATGCCGAGTTCTTCCTCCACTTCCTCGTATCAGATGGCACACGTTTTTACACCTGCAAACGAACAAAACTCGACGCACAGTACTATTTTGTTACATTTTTCTATTTTTGTGTGACTTTCCGATCTTTTATATATATATTTTTGACGAATTACAGCGTTCAAATGAATGAAATAAATCGCAACTTGCGATGTTATGGCATCACTGCATTAGGTTTAGATGGAATACCGATCTAAACCTAATACAGTGATGCCATAATATCGCAAATTGTGTCTCGATACGTCATGGTCTGTTCTCCCTGATGCGGGAATACAGTATTGTGGCTGCGAGCATTATAGAATAAATAGGCTGTGGTATAGGAAAGAGACAGCGTGGCGAATGGAGATTTGGGTGTGGCGGGAGACGTGCAGGGAAGAGTCCTCTGCAGTCGGGCTGGTCACTGTGTTCTCGGTGGCGGAGTGGTCAGGGCGTCTGCCTAGTAAGCAGGAGATCCCGGGTTCGAATCCCGGCCGGGAACAAATTTTCATTCGCCACAGTTTGGTATTCCATCTAAACCAAATACAGTCATGCCATAACATCGCAAATTGCGATTTTCCGTTCTTTATTTCTACTGTAGTGGCATTTTCTCATCTAAGCAATCTCGTTCGACACTCGTGAATATCACATTTTGGTTAAAGTGCAGTTTATGCATACCTGACTGGCGCTTGACGCGTAGACATTGGCAACGACACGATGAATGACGGGAGGTGAAGGCAGCCAGATGAGAGTCGCTTTCGCGCTGCCTGTAAGAACTAACGTCAGTCTTTATGTCTGGTAAACACGCACTGCTTACAAGAATAACTAATATACTCAACGCACAAGGGCATATCAAGAGCCGGCCGCGGTGGGCGAGCGTTCTGCGGCGCGCCAGTCACGGTCTCCCGTTTATAAGAAAGGAAACAGAACTGACCCACACAATTACAGGATAACATCGTTGACATCAGTTTCATGTAGGATTTTGGAGCATATTCTCAGTTCAAATATACTAAATTTCCTTGAAACGGGAAAGCTTCTTTCTACGAATCAGCACGGGTATAGGAAACATCGTTCATGTGAAACTCAGCTTGCCCTTTTCTCACATGACATCTTGCGAGCCATGGATGATGGGCAACAGGCGGATTGTGTTTTTCTCGACTTCAAAAAGGCGTTCGACGCGGTGCCACACTGCAGATTCCTAACGAAGATACGAGCTTATGGAATAGGTTTGTGACTGGCTGGAAGACTTCCTAAGTAATAGAACGCAGTACGTTGTTCTCGACGGTGGGTGTTCATCAGAGACGAGTGTATCGTCAGGCGTGTCCCAGGGGAGGGTGATAGGACCGCTATTATTTTATATCTATATAAATGATCTGATGGACAGAATAAGTTGTAATTTGTGGCTGTTTGCTGATGATTCTGTGGTGTATGGGAGGGTGTCGTCTTTAATTCATTGTAATAGCATACAGGATGACTTAGACAAAATTTATAGTTGTTGCAAAGAATGGCAGCTAGCTCTCAATATAGAAAAACGTAACGTGGTACTTATGAGTAGGAAAAAGAATCCCATAATGTACGAAAAGAGCGTCAGTAGTGAGCATCTTGAAGCAGTCGCGTCGTTAGAATATCTAGGCGTAACATTTCGGAGCGATATGAAAGGGAACGAACATGTAAGGACAGTTGTGAGTAATGCGGACAGCCGACTTCGGTTTACTGGGAGAATTTTGGGAACATGTGCTGTGCTGTAAAGGAGACCGCATATAAAACGCTTGTACGACCACGTCTTGAGTATAGCTCAAGTGTTTGGGACCCGCAGCAGATCAGTTTAAAGGAAGACATAGAGGCATTTCAGAGTCACGGTAATGCTCCAGCAACTCAATTGCTGATCGCTGGTGGAAATACGAAGTTCTTTTCGTAAATTTCTGTTGAGGAAATTTAGAGGGCCCGAATTTGAAGATGATTGTAGCACGATCTTACTGCCGCCTACTTATATTTCGCGTAGTGATCACAAAGACAAGATAAGAGAAATTAGGGCTAGTAAGGATGCATATAGGCATTCTTTTTTTCCTCGTTCTATTTGGGAGTGGAATAGGAAAGGAAATGCCTAGTAGTGGTACAGTGTACCCTCCGCCATGCAGCTTACAGTGGATTGCAAGTATGCATGTAGATATAGATGTAGATGCACGGCCACTACGGTCGGGGGTTCGTATCCCCCTCGGGCATGGATATTTGTGCCTTCCTTAGTATTAGCTAGTTTGTAAGTTTAGGGACTGATGACCCCGTAGTTAAGTCCCTTAAGCTATACAAACATTTGAACGTTTGGACATTGATACATCAATAACCTGTCAACCACAGAGCAGGAACAACATTATTTATTTATTGCGTGGTGGAAACGAATGATTATTCCACTCATCATCTGTCAATGGGTTTTGAAAGACTATGGAACTATTCTCTTCACTATGAAGTAAATAGTTATTGCTGTTCCTGCTCTATGGTTGACATGTTGTTGAGTATCTTCATAAATACGACATGTCAGTGGTCGGCTTTTCGGTATATCAATCCGTCACAATCAGACTTACATCTACATCTACATGGGATACTCTGCAAACCACATTTAAGTGCCTGGGAGAGGGTTCATCGGACCACCATTTTACTATTAATCTCCCACTCCATTCTCGAATAGCACGCGGGAAGAAAGAACACCTGATTCTCTCCGTTCGAGCTCTGATTTCTCGTATTTTAATCTGATGGTCATTTCTACCTATGTAAGTGGGTGTCTACAATATATTTTCGCATTCGGAGGGGAATGTTGGCGATTGGAGTTTCGTACGTAGCTACGCCGCAGCTATAAGCGCCGTTGTTGTAATGATACCCATCCCAGATCCTGTATCATTTCCGTAACGCTGTCTCCCCTGTATCGTGACAATACGAAACGAGCTACCCTTCTCTGGACTCTTTTGATGTCCTTCGTCAAACCCACCTGATTAGGATCCCACACTGGGCAGCAGTACTCCAAAAATGGCCGGACAAGCTAGGGTATGCAGTTTCTTTTGTAGTTCTGTTGCATGTTGTAAGGGTTCTGCCAATAAAACGCAGTCTGTGGTTCGCCTTTCCCACGACATTATATACGTGTTCTTTCCAGTTTAAGCCTGAAGTAATAGTAATACCTAGGAATTTTGTGGAGTTTACTACCTTCACTTTTGATTGATTTATTTTGTAAACAAAGTTTAACGGATTTCTTTTCGTACTCATGTGGACGACTTCACACTTCTCATTATTTAGAGTCAATTTCCAATTTCTACACCATACTGATATCTTATTCATATCGTTCTGCAATTCATTTGCATCTTCAAATGATTTCACTAGATGGTAAATGGCGGCGTTATCTGCAGACAACCTAAGGGAGCTGCCGCGTCTTCACGAAGTGCTGCGGTGAGTTCCGCGGACGCCGGAGTTGTGGCGAATGGCGACCAACAATACTGCTGATGAACAATTACCTGTGTGATTGTTACATGAAATGAATGGTGGGTTTCAAAGATGGATGCTTTAAAGAATACCGTGTGTATTTCTTCGACTTTTTATTATAGTATGTTGAGCACGATTTCACACGAATGCTTACAGATCCGATGATAGCAGTTAACGTGCCGGAATTAGCCACCTTAATAACGATAATCAGCGATCGTGGCACTTTAAAATAATACAACAAAATCATCCTTTAGCCCGAGAGTGTACCATACATTAAGTCGTGGAAAATGAAATTTTCTCACTGATCTTTGTTACAATTGGCTGAAACCAGGGCCGTCTTAAGCCATAGAGGGGCCCCTGGGCACTTAGTGTTTTGGGGCCCTTAAAAAAACTACATGAATGCAACACAATGGTGTACATTTATTTAATGACTTAATTGGTTAAAATATTACAAACCATATACCATGATTATTTCCACAAATCAATCTTTCATTAAAATTAATGATTTCTTCACAGTTTTCCAGAATACAAAATATACAATGTTTGGAGAATGTCTCTTTCTATGCAGATGACTGGCACACAGATTAGGGGACCCTACAACAAAACAGAATTTTCCTTTGAATGAACTCATCAGAATGATGTACATTTGTTTACTGAATTTATTGGTTATTATGGTTAGAAATACACAAATAAAATACTACTGATTACTGTTTTGCAAACTGGACTTACGTTGCTGTTAGAGGTTTCTTTCGGGATTTCCGAAATGCAAAATCTTCTATTATGTCTTCAAAGTCCAACTGTTGAAGGACGACACTTTCTATGGACATGACTGACCAATTAGTAGGTCGTTCCTGTAGCATAGTCGTTCATAATTCATTTTTGATTCTTTTTAACTGCGAAAATGAATGCTCTCCACTGCAATTGGTTACCATTAGATAAAAAATATCCAGGTAGCAACTTATACATTCAGAAAGGTTTCTTCTATTTATCTGATTTTATTAAAGAATGTAAGGATGATACACTTGACTCTGGAGATTCATTTTGAATGTTTATCAATTTTGTTTTAAATGAAAACATTCTGATATGAGCTCATCAGCATTAACATCTGCATGACAAAATTCTGCAAATTGTTTGCACCTGTTGCTCAACTGTTCAGAATCTTTCTCGTATGCTTCTGAACGTCTGTTCAAACTAGAATACAATGTGTCGATTATAGGCAGAAAAATTTCTTCTTTGGCACTCAGCTGGACAGTCTCTTGCTGCAAATTCTCGTCCTTTTGAATTACCCTTACAATCAGCACCTGGATTTTTCTCTTTGGCTGAAGATTCATACTGAGAATCTACTGCGTTCAGAACTGATGACATCGGAAATAGATGCAAAATGTTTTGTTGCAACATCTATTGTGACGGTACTACTTTGTAAAGTTACATTTCCGTTGTTGATAGTTCTCAAAAGGTCGAAGGTCAACCCATATCTCCGTTAGATGAATGGTCTCGAGGTTTTTTTTTTTTTTTTTTTTTTTTTTTTTGCAAACACTTTGAGCTTCATTTATGTTTCCACTAGCTGATCATTGTTGCTACTAATTGACTTTAAAGCTTCAAAAATATCATTGTAGCCATTATGCAAAGCGTCTGCACGAGAAGACCATCTGGTTTCAGAGAGGGACTTCAGAACTTTATTTGCACCTAAACACTCTTTCAAAACTTTATTGATTGTTCAAAGTCGGAAAAAAGTTGAATATTTTTTGAAGAAAGTGGAAGTATGCTAGTGCTTCAGAAACACATGCAGCCTTTAGTGTAACAGAATTACACTACTAAAGCTAATGCGCAAGTGCTACCGATGAGAAGATATCGTTACAACAATGTTAGGTTGCAGAGGAGCGACCCTTTCTGCCGCGAGTTATTTCGGTATTTGCTGGTGACTGGTTCGATGAGCAATTTCATTGTTTTTTTTTATTATTTTTTTTTAATTATTTTTTTTTTTTATTTAATTTTTATTTTTTATTTTTTTATGAACTGTTCATTTTCGCGAGTTTGAATATTGTAAACTACTGTACTTTAAAATATTGAGTTACCCGTTACCAAAAGACTCCTAGTTCCAATAAGTAGCTCTACCATCAGATGCCACTGCTCTGTATACTGTAGAGAAGGGTCGTTCGTGAACGAACGAGTCCAGAGGAACGGTTCACAAGAGTGAACAGAAGAACCAAGGAACTGGTTCACTTCGGCGGTCCCGGTCGAGTGGCCGTTCCCGTTCCAGCTCCTTCGTGGCCGCGCCGCCGTTACCTTTTCGATCAAACGTTGCAGTTCCAACTCAGTATCAAGCTGTCGATTTTTTTTTCTTTTTTTTCTTTTTGACCACTGTGATGCAGCGTGCTCATTGTTATGGAAAGAGCAGCCATTCATACCGGTGTTCCATTGACTGTACGGAATTAAATTTTATAAAATGTGTAAAACGGAGTTGGTGAGTGCAGAGCCAATGCCACTTGTTTGCAATTTCGGCTGTTATGAAAACTATAGACATTGACAACTGGATAAAAAAATCGCACTGACGTGTTTTACGGCCCATTTTAAATTTATAGCTTTATAAGTTTTGGACAAAAATAATAATGTAAACAATAAAAAATTAATTAATAAGAGTGTCTGAAAACCATTTAGGGAAAAAAAAAATTACGTATTGCCGGATTCCGAACCACTTACTTTCAGCGTCACAGTCCAACGCGTTGCCCACTACACTACGGCTAGTACTTAAAAGTTGCGTTCATTACTCACATACTATTGATGGCCGTTGTTAACTGATGCTAATATGGCATTTGAAGACACTAGATTATCATTTATCGTACGAAGAACGACGCCTTTTTGTTAATTCATCAGTGTGCCATTGCTTTGAAATGAGAACGTGTAAGTTAAAATAAGAAAATCATCAAATACGCAACGCAAGATGGCTTATGCCAGAGAGAGTTCTGGGCGAGGGATGTCACGTGACATCTGCGAACGGCTGGTTTTCGTTAATTCAATGGAGGGTGTCAAAACTCCTTACTTTTCCAAATATGTCTCAAACGATACGAGATATGAAAAATACATAAGGGAGCTAAGTTGTGGAGAATTTTCTCCTCTACAAATTCGTTTATTCAATTTTCGCGTCAGATGAACGGTTTATTTGCAATTAAAATTGCATTACAAACGGCTATTTTTGGTATTACTAACGTATTTATTGTCCGAAATATTTGAAAATGCGAGGTTCTGATCTCTGGTAGCGAACAATTATGTCAGTAAAATTTGGTGCTGATCGGTTGAACGGGTCGACCTAAAAAGTGGGAACACGTAACAGGCAGACAGACATCGTCAAATCGCCGTTATTTTTGCAAATAACTCTGCAACGATGCAAGATATGAAAACAAACATGATAGAGTAAAGTTGTAGAGAATTTTCCCCTCTGCCAATTGGGGTATTCAATTTTCGCGTCAGTTGAACGGTTCGTTTGCAATTACAATTATATTACAAACGGCTTTTTTTGGTATTACTACCGTATTTCATGTCCGAAAAAATTGAAAAGGGAGGTTCTTATCTCTGTCAGCCTATAATTATGTCTGTAAAATTTGGTGTTGATCGTGTGAACGGTTCGTCTTAAAAACGGGGAACACGTTACGGACAGACAGACAGACAGACGGACAGACATACATCCCAAAATCGCCGTTATTTTTGCAAATATCTCTGAAATGATACGAGATATGAAAAAAAAACATAACAGAGCAAAGTTGTAGATAATTTTCTTCTCTATAAATTAGGTTATTCAATTTTCGTGTCAGGTGAATGGTTAAGCCGTTATATTTATTTAAATTTCGAGCTGTCAGAAGACGATCGCAAAGGCCCACTTTTAGTGTTACAACCGTAACCTAAAGTGGGCCAAAAGGAACGATGAATGAGTGGAAAGGAACGGTTCCAAAAAAGAAACGATCATCAGTAAACTAGGTTTCAAAAATGAACGGGTTTGCCTGTCTGTAGTGTACAGAACTGTGATTGCTAGACTTCCCCCCTCCTTAGGACCGCATTACACTCTGCGGCGCTCATGCATTCCTTCGTTGCGGCGCCACATGCCGCTACTTCAAATATGTTGAAATGTTTGTATAGCTTATCGGACTTAACTACGGGGTTATTAGTCCCCAAACTTACAAACTACTTATGAACTAGCTAATACTAAGGACGGCACAAATATCCATGCCCGAGGGGGGATTCGAACCCCCGACCGTAGTGGCCGTGCAGACCGTGACTGGAGCGCCTCAGTTCCCTCGGTCACCGCAGCCGGCATGCTGCTACTGAGAACGGTGCAGCTGCTGTATTGTTGTGGGCAACTTTGATGCCGCCACTACTGGGACTGTCTGCGTGACGTAGCCGCCTACCCGCTGCTTGGCCGGTCAACAACAGCCCCGTGTGGCGTTATGTCAAAGTCGCTATTGGATACAATGCTACGGCAAGTTATATCTGAAACAGACTCCCACACGGTCTCCTTACAACAGTGTCGCCGAGTGTTCTGTAGCTAAGGCCCGCAATAATAACTACAATTTTGCACGAAGACAGCAAACCAAATCACTTACCACAACATATATGACACATTTCGAGACAATTCTGAGTCTTTATAATGAATAATTGCGACAAAAATTCACTTAAAAAAAGTCATTGCAGAGGAGAAAGGAACGAGTTTCTCTTCGTTTATTACCGCGTCGAGTGACCCGCCGTCTCGTGGGGACGGATGGATGTGGCCGCTCACTCACTGCTCGCGACGTGAGTCAACGCCCGCTGTGCAGCTGGAAATCCCCTGAAGAGCGCGGCACAGGTGCTGGAGACCAGAACCCGTTCCCGCGTCCCGCCACTACTCTCACAACTGACTGACCCCTCTTAACAGCTTCCTCGCTGCAACGGCACTGCGACGCTCACAAAAAAAGTGTTCCCTTTGTGTAGCAGCCACCACGACTTCCCTCCAGTGTCCTCTCACTAGGTGCTCCTCTGACCTGTCTGACTCGTGACCGAACGAAAACACGCTCGCTTATTACCCAAGCAAAAAATAATCGTCCTGGCCAGAGTTACTAGCTGTTGCCATTAGGCAAGGATCTAAAATGTCCACACAGTGCGGGTGCAGAGTTCCCAGCAGACGAAGCAGTTCTGACAAGTAACTCTACTCGAGTGGCATTTGCCGATTCCAAATCACTTTAAATACACTACTGGCCATTAAAGGAAGGGATCTCAAATCGATTCCATATTTCTGGATTTCCGGTAGGCTTTTGATACTGTACCCCACAAGCGGCTTCTAATGAAATTACGTGCTTATGGAATATCTCCCCAATTGTGCGGTTGGAATCAAGATTTCCTATCAGAAAGAACACAGTTCGTTGTAATTGACGGTAAGTCATCGTGTAAAACAGAAGTGATATCTGGCGTTCCACAGGGAAGCGTTATAGGTCCCCTACTCTTCCTCGTGTTTATAAACGATTTAGGAGATAATCTGAATAGCTCCCTTAGACTGTTCGCGGATGATGCTGTCGTTTATCGGTCGGTGAAGTCAACAGAGGATCAAAAGCAACTGCAAAGCGATTTAGACAAAATTTCTATTTGGTGCGAAAATTGGCAATTGACACTAAATAAAGAAAAGTGTGGAGTAATACACATGACCACTAAAAGAAATCCGCTGAACTTCAATTACGCGATAAATCAGTCAAACCTTAAGGTCGTGGATTCTACCAAATACCTAGGAGTTACAATTACGAACAACTTTGACTGTTGAGAACACACAGAATATATTGTGGGGAAGGCGAACGAAAGGTTCCGTTTCATCGGCAGAACGCTTCGAAGATGCACCAGCTCCACCAAAGAGACTGCCTACATCACACTTGTGCGTCCTCTCCTGGAGTACTGTTGTCCACTGTGGGACCCTCACTGGGTGGGATTGATGGAAGATATTGAGAAGGTTCAGAGAAGGGCAGCTCGTCTTATTTTATCACGTTACGGGTGTCAAGCGTCACGGAAATCTTGCACGCATTGTTGTGGAAATAATTAAAAGAAAGACGTTATTCATTGCGGCGTGATCTGTTTGCGAAGTTTCAATCACCGACTTTTAGTTCTGAGTGTGAAAATATTTTGCTAGCACCCACCTACTTAGGGAGACATGACCATCCCAATAAAATAAGAGAAATGAGATCGAAAACGGAACGATTTAGGTGTTCTTTCTTCCCGCGCGCTATTAGAGAATGGAACGGTAGAGAAAAGTTATGAAAGTGGTTAATGAACCCTCTGCCAGGCACTTAAATGTGATTTGCAGAGTATCTATGTAGATGTAGATGTAGAAGCTTAGGGTTCAACGTCCTGTCGACAGCTAGGTCATTAGAGACGGAGGTAACACTCTGGGTTTTGGGTAAGGATTGGGAAAGATATCGGCCTGCCCTTTGAAAGGAACCATCCGGGAATTGCCTGGAGTGATTTGGGGAAATCACGGAAAACCTAAATCTGGATGGCCGGAGATGGATTTGAAGCACCATCCTCCCGACTACGAGTCCAGTGCGTTACCACTGCGCCACCTCCCTCGGTGGGCCATTAAAATTGCTGCACCAAGAAGAAATGCAGATGATAAATGGGTATTCATTGGGCGAATATATTATACTAGAACTGACATGAGAGATTACGTTTGCACGCAATTTGGGTGCATAGATCCCGATAAATCAGTACACAGAACAACCATCTCTGGTCGTAATAACGGCCTTGATACGTCTTGGCATTGTGTCAAAAAGAGCTTTGATGGCGTTTAGAGGTACATATGCCCATGAAGCTTCAACACGATACAACAGTTCATCAAGAGTACTGACTGGCATATTGTGACAAACCAGTTGCTTGGCCACCATTGACCAGACGTTTTCAATTGGTGAGAGATCTGCAGAATGTGCTGACCAGGACAGCAGTCGAACATTTTTCGTATCCAGAAATCCCCGTAGAGGGCTAGCAACATGCGATCGTGCATTATTCTGCTGAAATGTGGAGTTTCGCAGGGATCGAATGAAGGGTAGAGCCACAGGTCGTAACACAACTGAAATGTAACGGCCAAGTTTCAAAAGTGCCGTCGATGCGAACAAGACGTAACCGAGACCTCTAACCAATGGCACCCCATACCATCACGCCGGGTGATACGCCAGTATCACGAATACACGCTTCCAATGACGAATACACGCTTCCAATGTCCGTTCACCGCGATGTTGCCAAACAGGGATGCGACCATCATGATGCTGTAAACAGAACCTGGATATATCCGAAAAAATGACGTTTTGCTATTCATGCACCCAGGTTCGTCGTTGCGTACAGCATCTCAGCCGCTCCTGTCTGTGATGCAGCGTCAAAGGTCTCCGAGCTAATAGTCCTTGCTGTTGCAAACGTCATCGGACTGTTCGTGCATATGGTTGTTGTCTTGAAAACGGCCCCATCTGTTGACTCAGGGTTCGAAATGGGACTGCACGATCCGTTACAGCCATTCGGATAAGTACCTGTCATCTCGACTGCTAGTGATACGAGGCCGTTGGGATCCAGCAAGACGCTCCGTATTGCCCTCCTGAAACCTACAACTCCATATTCTGCTAAAAGTCATTGCATCGCTACCAACGCGAGCAGCAACATTGCGATACGATACCCCGCAATCGCGATAGGCTGCAATCCGACCTTTATCAAAGTCGGAAACATGATGGTACGCATTACTCCTCTTTACATGAGGCATCACAACAACGTTTCGACAGGCAACGCCAATCAACTGCTGTTTGTGTATGAGAAATCGGTTGGAAATTTTCCTCGTGACAGCACGTTGTAGGTGTCGCCACCGGCGCCAACCTTGTGTGAATGCTCTGAAAAAAATATCTGTAAGTCTATCGGACCAAACTGCGTGGTCATCAGTCCGTAGCTTACAAACTACTTAAAGCTAGGTAAACTAACCTAAGGACAACACACACACCCATGCCCCAGGGAGGACTCGAACCTCCACGGCGAGCAACCGCGCGCTCCGCAGCGAGACGCTTTAGACCGCTCGGCTACTCAACCGCGGCGAATGCTCTGAAAAGCTAATCATTTGCATATCACAGCATCTTCTTCCTGTCGGTTAAATTTCGCGTCTGTAGCACGTCTTCTTCGTGGTGTAGCAATTTTAATGTCCAGGAGTGCATGTTGTATACAGGGCGGTTATAATTCACGTTAAACTTTTTAAACTATTTAAAAATAACACCACTAGTCAGAATGAAGTCAAAATTCAACGCAATATTATCGGAGAAGGGGGAAACGTACTGCAGAAGAAGAATAATTAGTGTGAAATTGATCAGTAGATGGCGCTGTATGTCTCAGATTATGTAAATGAAAACACCTATCACGCACACGACCCATTGAAGTCCGTATAAACACACGGTTTTTCCTCCTTCCGCGTCTGCGACGTTCGCCATGACTTTCGCAATGCAGGATCACGACCCGTCTGTAAAGCTGTTGAACAAGTAGCTCTGCAGAACTTCCGGGCACTGCAGTGTTCGAAGAAAGGCGTCGGTCCCGTGACAGCCGTGGGTTTGGAGAAAATGATTCGTAAATTCGGAAAGACGGGTTCGTTTGGTAAAGGGAGGAAACAAATTGATTCGACGTCAGTGGAAGAAGTGACCTCAACAGTATAGTAGGAGTTGAGTGGTTGTGTGCAAACGTGTAGTGCACGGAGAATTGCACGCACAGTGGACAGAGCTGTGAAGACAGTGCGTGAAATCCTTGTTTATGATCCATTCAAGAGTACCCATGTGCACCAGTTGCTTCCTGTTGGCCTGCCAGCAAGAGAGACTTTTGCTTTGGAATTTCTCGCTCGCATGGAAATGGAGGATGAATGACCGCCGAAGATTTCGTGGACAGACGAATCCCATTTCCATCTGACTGGATATGTCGATACTCAGAACTATCGAATATGGGCGACTGACAATCCACACGCAAATCAATCAGTACTGATCGGTGTAGGTTTACGGCATCACTTATCATGTTGTTGTTGTTGTTGTTGTTGTTGTTGTGATCTTCAGTCCGCAGACTGGTTTGATGCAGCAATCCACGCTACCCTGTCCCGTGCAAGTCTTTTCATCTGAGAATACGTTCGGCAACCTACATCCTTTTGAATCTGCTTACTATATTCGCCTGCACGGCCACTACGGTCGGGGTTCGAATCCCCCCTCGGGCATGGATATTTGTGCCGTCCTAGTTCGTAAGTAGTTCATAAGTAGTTTGTAAGTTTAGGGACTGATAACCCCGTAGTTAAGTCCCATAAGCTATACAAACATTTGAACATTTTACTATATTCACCACTCGGTCTCCCTCTACGATTTTTACCCCATACACTTCCTTCTAACGCTAAGTTGACAATTCCTTGATGTCTCAGAATGTGTCCAACCTATCTATCCCTTCTCTTAGTCAGGATATGCCCCGATTCGGTTAAGCACCTCCTCATTAGTTACTAGATCTACCCATCTAATTTTCATCATTCGTCTGTAGCACCACATTTCCAAAAGCTTCTATCATCTTTTTATCTGAACTCCTTATCGTCCACGTTTCACTCCCATACAAGGCAACACTCCAGACAAATGCTTTCAGAAAGGACTTCCTAACATTTAAATTAATATTGGATGTTAACAAGTTTCGCTTCATCTTATATCTTCCTTCCAAGACACTGTCCATCCCATTCAGTTGCTCTCCCAGATCTTTTACGGTCTCTGACAGAATTACTATGTCTTAGGCAAATCGCAATGTTTTTATTTCTTCTCCCTGCACTTTAATGCCCTCTCCAAATTTCTCCTTCTATTCCTTTACTGCCTGTTCAAATGTACAGATTGAGCAACATTGGGGAAAGGCCACAACCCTGTCTTACTCCCTTCCCAACCCCTGCGTCCCTTTCTTGCCCTTCGACTCTAATAACCGCTGTCTGGTTTTGGTATAGATTGAATATAACTCTTCGCTCCCTATATTTTACCCCTGATTCCTTCAGAATTTGGAAGAGTGTATTCCAGTCGACATTGTCAAAAGCTATCTCCAAATCTACAAACGCTAAAAACGTAGGTTTCCATTTCTATAGCCTATCTTCTAAGATAAGTCGTAATGTGAGTGTTGCCTCCCGTGTTCCTACATTTCTCCTAAATCCAAACTGATCTTCCCCAATACCGACATATTTTCTCGAAGAAGCACTTTCCCGTGACTTTTGCGCAACCACTTCATTCCAGATCTCCAAATGCGTCGATTTATGGATGGGATCATTTTTGCGCACACTGCAAACCCAGTTTAGCAGCTGCTGAAGCGCCATTTCAAAAATGCTAGGATTATCAGCCGCCATTTCCTTTCAGCCTGGCGGTCCAGATTACCTGATCGTAATCCACATGACTTCTCGCTGTAGGCTATATGAATCATGTTGTGTTCAGTGCTCCGATTGCGCACTTAGCTGCATTGAAGTCACGCATTGCGCAACGAAGTCTGAGCGTGACTCTGGAAACACTTCCATCCGTTACAGAATATGCTGTTTCGCGATTTCAACTAGTTGCCCAAAACGGTAGACAGCATACTGAACATATTTTGCGCCTGTCATACAAAAATTAAATAACGATTAGGTTTTGATTGCTGCTTTTTACGCCGGTTTTGGTCTCAGGACAATTAATAACCGATGTAACTGATGTTTTTAATGCGGTTTTTGGGCCTCAGGACAGTTAATAACCGATATTGCTGATGTTTGTATGCGGTTTTTGGCCTCAGGACAGTTAAAAATCGATTTTTCGCATCCGATATGATATCTGCATCTACATCAATATTGTGCAAGTCACAATAAAGTGCATAGCAGACGGTTCATCGAACCAGTTTTATGATATTTCTGTATGGTTCTACTCAGTAATAGCTCGCGGTGGAAAAGGAAAACCTAAACCTTTCCGTTTTCGATCTGATTTCTCTTAATTTATTACGACGGTCATGTCATCATATGTAGGTGGGTGGTAACAATATATGTTCCTATTCAGAAGGGAAAGTTGGTGAAAGAAATTTCGCAAATAGATCTCGTTACCTTTTTTTTAACGCTTTCCACCCCATCTGTTGCATTATTTCTGTGACACTCCCTGTTGTGACATCGTCACCTTTTGTTGTTTCATTCTTTCTGCCATTTGTTGAGTACTCGTCCCGGTCTAGTTGTCACGAAAGGTACTGGTGCAGGAATCTATAGAGATTAGTATTACAAGTTTTATTGACGGTAGATACAATGATACTCAACATATGTCTGTTTCTTCTCTCTTCTCGCGGTGTCGTCCGTATGATGCTGTCTGCACTGAGACCTTGTGACTGCTTGGTTCGTACCCGAATACTGACCTAGTAACTGCCTGAGTTATGTCTAGTAACTGACTTAGTAACTGACTAGTACGTGTTGGGCCGTGCAGACGTATGTCCTCCTAAATACAGCCGCTTGTAGAGGGCGCGCATCTTCGGTTACTCCCTCCAGGATGCGCGGCGCCTGCTTGCTATTGGCTTTCGGTCGATCGCTGCCTTCTACACGATCGTTCTCTTACGTCTGGCGTGTGGCGCTGACTTCACTCTACAATACTCTCTCCCCTCTATCGCGATAATGTAAAACGATCTGCCCTTCTCTCTAAATCGTCCGTCAGTCCAACCAGGTGTGGATCCCACAATGCGTGGCAATATTATAAAATAGGACGCACAAGTGTAGTTTAGGAAGTTTCTTTAATAGAAGTGTTGCATTTTCTAAGTGTTATGCCAGTGAAATGTAGTCTTTGGTTCACCTTTCCTACAATACTTTCTAAGCGTTCTTTCCAATTTCTGTGGTTCGAAATTGTTATTCCTAGGTATTTAGTAGCATTGACGGCCTGTAGGTTTGAGAGATTTATCGTCTTAATGAAGTTTAACGGATTTCTTTTACTGGTCATAGGGATGACCTCAAACTTATGATTATTAATGGTTAATTGCCACTGTTTTCACCATGCAGAAATCTTATCTAAATTGTTTTGAAGTTGCTTTTGATCTTCTGGTGACTTTACTAACCTATAAATGACAGCATAATGCGCGTACAGTCTAAGAGACCTACTCAGATTGTCTCATAAATCTCTATATATAAAAGGAAGTGTCCCGATTGACTGACTGACTTATCATCGCCCAGCCCAAACCACTGAAGATAGAAACTTGAAATTTGTGGAGGGTGTTGATCTTACTCAATAGGCGTCATTTAAGAAGCGATTTTTCGAAATTCCTTCCGTAAGGGGATGAAATAGGGGATGAAACGTTTTTTTGAAAATACGTAGCTATTTAGGCAATTTTGAAGCTAGAACTACAATTTCGGATTTTAATTCAGGGTTCGAATTTAAAAGACACGTGTTTCGGCATTTTTTGATATTCGACAAATAAGGGGGTAAAATAGATGACGCAAAAAATTGATTTTCAAAAATATGTTGCTGTTATCTCAAATTTTAAGCTACAACTAGGAAACTTCGCATATGGAATCTTGGTCAGGCTTAAAAATCCATGATTTTTAGTATTTTTGGCAATTCAACAAGTAAGAGGGTTAAATAGAGGATCAAAAATTCTTTTTGAAAACACGTTGCTATTGATACAATTTTGAAGCTAGAGCTGCAAAAATTGATATTTGTATAGTTGGTTGGACGTTAAAAAATACGTGTTTCAGTATTTTTGGAAATACAACAATCACCGGGGTAAAATTGGAGAGAGGGTGTTTTTCGAAAATATGTTGCTATTTACGCAATTTTGAAGTTAGTGTGGTGTCGCACAAGTCCAAAGTGCGCGCCGCCTACTTTTGCCGCGCGCCGCCATGCACGCACGGCGCGGCGTTCTTACGACGTCAGCCACGAGCGCCCTCTGCTGGAACTCCGCTCGTGGTCACCACTGAACGACATCGTTCACTTGGGACTGAGATAGGAACCAGTTAAGACCTTCGGAATCAGATAGGCACCAGTGAAGACTTGGCTATCGGATAGGTACTAGGCAGGACTCTAGTTCAACTATGTATCAGCATTCTGCAGTACTGGACTATATAAAAGTTAAGTATTGTATAAATTCTGTGCAATATATATCTCGTTCTAATTTACTCTAGTGTTTCTAGTTTCTGGCTGCTCCCCTCCGTACCTGCACCAGCGTGCTATCTTTATTTCTGTGTCGGTCTTTCTACTCGGCCACCAAGACCTACGACGGAAACGAGACACAAAAGCGGCGACGAGGCTGGGCCACAAAAAAATATAAATATACATTAGTTTACCTGTAAAATTGAGCTGATGTAAAGGTGTAGCAGGAATAAAATTTCGTCGCTCTACAAGTCACGCTAAAGAAAAACTTCGACGCCCTGATACAGCGGGGATGTCTTTACGTATCCGAGTAATCTCATCCGTCTTTTCTCTCAAGGATGTCGTCGGTTCTCTCAGAGTCCTCCCTGTTGTTGCAGATGAAGGGCACCCCCTGGGAAGGCGGCATTCGCGGTGTCGCCGCTGTCTGGAGTCCGCTGTTCGAGCCCCGTGTCTCAAACCAGCTGATGCACATCGTGGACTGGGTGCCAACCCTCTACTCCGCTGCTGGTGAGTATCACCTCTGATGGGTCGCTTACTTCGAGAATCTCCGGCATACGTCGTGCATAGAACTGGACTTGTGTAGAAGTCATGTGGAAAACACAGCGCATTCTTAATTTTGTCCTCCACTGCCAAAACGCTTTTTGTATTCTTTTACTCCGACTGTTTAGGTAACGTTCGCATTTGCCTTACGTATGACATCGATGAAAATTCACATTTATGCTCTCAGTTTCCACAGGAATGTTGTTGTTGTTGTGGTCTTCAGTCCGGAGACTGGTTTTATGCAGTTCTCCACAATACCCTATCCTGAGCAAGCATCTTCAACTCCACATAAGAACAGCAAACTACATCTGTTTGAATCTGCTTACTGTATTCATCTCTTGGTCTTCCTCTGCGGTTTTTACCCCACACACTTCCCTCCACTGCTAAGTTCACAAATCCTTGATGTCTAAGAATGTTTCCTACCAATCGATCCCTTCTTTTAGACAAGGTATGCAAGAAACTCCTTTTCCCCCCAATTCTGTTCAGTACCTCCTCATTAGTTACGCGATCCACCCACCTAATCTTCAGCATTCTTCTGTAGCACCACATTTCAAAAGCCTCTATCCTCTCTTTGTCCGCACTGTTTATCGTCCATGTTTCACTCCCATACAAGGCAACACTCCGCACAAATGCCTTCAGAAAGGACTTCCTTAGGCTTAAATCAATATTCGATGTTAACAAATTTCTCTTCTTCAAGAATGCTTTTCTACCCATTGCCATTCTGCATTTTATATCCTCTGTACTGCGACCATCATTTGTTATTTTACTCCCCAAGTAACAAAACTCATCTACCTCCTTTATTGTTTCGTTATCTAATGTAATTCCTTCAGCATCACCTGATTTTTTTAGACTGCACTCCATTACCCTAGTTTTGCTCTTGTTAATTTTCATCTTATATGCATCATTCCGTTCAACTGCTCTTTCAGGTCCTTTGCTCTCTCTGTCAGAATTACTAAGTCTTCGGAAAAATGCAAAGTTTTTAATTCTTCACCCTGAACTTTAATTCCTGCTCCAAATTTCTCCTTGCTTTCCTTTATAGCTTGCTCAATGTACAAATTGAATAACATTGGAGAAAGGCTGCAAACCTGTCTCACTCCCTTCCCAACCACTGCATCCCTTTGATGCCCTTCAACTCTTAACAACTGCAGTTGTAAATAACCTTACGCTTCCTATATATTACTCCTGCTTGCTTCAGAACTTGAAAGAGTTTATTCCAATCAACATTGTCAAAAGCCTTCTCCAAATCTACGAAAGCTATAAATGTAGATTTGCCTTTTCTTAATCTATCTTCTAGGATAAGCCGTAAAATGAGTATTGCCTCCCGCGTTCCTACATTTCTCCTGAACCCAAACTGATCTTCCCCGAGGTCGGCTTCTACCACATTTTCCAACCATTCTGTCCACTGGAATATAATCCACAGGAATATAATTAATGTTTTAAAGGGATGTAAATACATTGTAACACGTGCAGGCTGAGAAAGTCTACTACTGATGGATGATCACTGTAAATCAGAAACCTTACGATTTCGAAGTTACGTTCAAGTGGATCGTGATTAAATTTTGCTGATAGGACGTAGCTGAAACGTTTTATCCACAAATATTCAACTACACCTACGGTACATTAGATGGTTTCACTAACAAGGGGAGGCCGCCAATTGTGAAATTCAGATTCGGTTCATACTGCACATAATGAAAGCCCATGGCCAGAGGTGTAATTTGGCAAAGCACCAAGATGCACTTCTCAACCGTTGTCGAGAAAATAGAGAATTAAAAAAAACCGTTGTGTTGAAATGCTCCCTACGACAAATAATTTTCTACTGCGGCGTGGCGCAGCGGTAAGCGATCGGGTGGGTAATCTTAAGGTCGCCGGATCGAGTCTCGCGGCATGTAACTTTTTTTTTTTTTTTTGTATTTCAAATATATTTCACGAACCAGAGTGATAGTTATCATAGAAATATGGTAAGCAGAAAACAGCACGACATCGAGCACATCTGATACACGATGCGTTTTTACAAGAACAATTGTTTTCTAAATTATCCGTTGGGAAACACACCTGACTGACATTCTGAAAAATTGTTCTATCGTTAGTCAGGTTTGACTTACACTATAAATATTTGTTTCGTAATATCGTTTATACTTCTTCCGTTAACTATACGTGATAAACATTATGAAGACAATTAATAGTATTTGTGAAATACAGCTTTGTTTGCAGAAAACATAATGATGTTCGAAGTCGCCAGTTGCATATAATAAGTTGTTTGGAAGTCGTTTGTCGTGGAAAAACTGGCGACTTCGAACATCAAATGTTATTAATTATATATATATATATATATATATATATATATATATATATATATATATATATATATATGTGTGTGTGTGTGTGTGTGTGTGTGTGTGTGTGTGTGTGTGTGTGTACATTTGAATTACAAAAAACAAATAATAAAAAAAAGTTGCGTGCCTCGAGATTCGATAAGGCGACTTTCGGATTACGAATCCAAACGCTTAGCGCTACGCCACACCTCTCTACACTAGTACTAATCGTAGAGATCGTAGAGAGTACTTCACCGCAACGGCTTTTTTAACTGTCGATTTTCTCGACAACGGCTGAGAAGTGCATCTTGGTGCTTTGCCAAATTACACCTCTGGCCACGAGCTTTCATTATGCGCAGTATGAATCGAATCTGAATTTCACAATTGGCGACCCTCTCCCTGTTAGAGACTGGAGAGTTCTATCGCAAGCAAAGCTGTCAGGTTTATCAGCAGGAATTATTCTGCATTTTAATAACGTTAGGTGACCCTCTGAGTTTTCATACTCGTTAGGAAAAAAATTCAGTTCACTTATTTATACGTATCTCTAGTGAATGATTCCGCTGATTCACTGCCATCGAATGTTAAAACCTTCAATTGAAATTTTCATTGCACAATTTTGTGTCCTGTTTGGATGAGAATTTGATGTATTGTTCAGATTTCACCCGCTAAATGTACTCAGCTCTAACGAAAATATTTTCTACATGAAAGTTTGGTAATGTCGCCATAAAATGCATAATAATGATCTATTTTTACATCGTGTTTGATATTTATTTACGCAAATGTATTTTACATCGTCTTTGATATTTATTTACACAAATGACACCGAAATGAAAAAATCGCACTGACGTGTTTTACAGCCCGCTTTAGATTTGTAGTTTTATAAGTTTTTGCAAACATTTCGCACCAAAATAATAATCTAAACAACAATAAATTCATTAATAAGAGTGTCTGAAACCCTTTTAGGAAAAAAAATTAGGCAGTGCCGGGATGCGAACCACTGCCCTTCAGCGTCACAGTCCAACGCGTTGCCCACTACGCTACAGCTAGCAGTTAGAAGTGCCGTTATTTAATCTCATACTATTAACGGCAGTTGTTAACTGATATTAATATCGCATTTGTAGACAGTATATTATCATTTATCGTACGAAGAACGACGTGTTTTTGTTAATTCTTCAGTGCGCCATTGCTTTGAAATGGCAACGTGTAAGTTACAATAAGAAAATCATCAAATACGCAACGCAAGATGGTGTATGCCAGATAGAGTTCTGGACGAGGAATGTCACGTGACATCTGCGAACGGCTGGTTTTCGTTAATTCAATGGAGGGTATCAAATCTCCGTTATTTTTGCGAACATCTCTCAAACGATACGAGTTATGAAAAAAAAAAAAAAAAAAAAAAAAAAAAAAAAAAAAAAAAAAAGCCACAAGGGAACAACGTTTTAGAGAACTTTCTCCTCTAGAGATTCGTTTATTCAATTTTCGCGTCAGATGAACGGTTTATTTGCAATTAAAATTACATTACAAACGGCTGTTTTTGGTACTACTAACGTATTTCTTGTCCGAAATATTTGAAAAAGCGAGGTTCTGGTCTCTGTAGCCAACAATTATGTCTGTAAAATTTGGTGCCGATCGGTTGAACATAGGAGACATAAAATTAACAAAGCTTGCATACTTCACTTACTTTCATTCCCTAATATCATATGGTATAATATTTTGGGGTAACTCTTCAAGTCAGTCAAAAGTCTTCAGAGTCCAAAAACGTGTAATACGTATTATTTGTGGAGTAAATTCACGGACGTCCTGTAGAAGCCTCTTCAAAGAACTGGGTATATTAACTACTGCCTCTCAGTATATTTATTCCTTAATGAAATTTGTCATAAATAATATATCGCTTTTCCCAACAAACAGCTCAGTTCATTCATACAATACTAGGAATAAAAATGATCCACACAAGGACTTAAAAGCACTTATTTTAGTTCAAAAAGGGGTCCACTACTCAGGAACACACATTTTCAATAATTTACCATCAAGTATAAAAAATTTTGCTACAAATAAAGATCAGTTTAAGAGGAACCTAAAAGACTTTCCAGTGGCCAACTCCTTCTACTCCATTAGTGAATTTCTAAATTGTACCAAATGATGCATGTACTCATACTATATTAGTATTATTATATTATCAGCTATTAAAAAAACTTAAAATGTATATCTCTATTTATGTTATTAGTATTATCAATTATTCAACTTGTAAATTTTGTTTCTTGACATTTCCACATCCACGAGGATCTCCTCAACATTGATCTACGGAACGAAAAACTAATCTAATCTAATCTTAAAAACAGGGAACACGTTACGGACAGACAGACAGACATCCCAAAATCGCCGTTATTCTTGCAAATATCTCTGAAACGATATGAGTTATGAAAAAAAAAAAAAAAAAAAAAAAAAAAAAAAAAAAAAAAAAAAAAAAAAACATAACAGAGCAAAGTTCTAGAGACTTTTCTCCTCTACAAATTCGGTTATTCAATTTTCGTGTCAGATGAATGGTTAAGCCGTTATTTTCATTTAAATTTCGAGCTGTCAAAAGACGATCGCAAAGGCCCACTTTTAGTGTTACTACCGTAACCTAAAGTGGCCCAAAAAAGTGCAGCTCGTCTACAGCACGTTGATGCTAGTTCCTTATTTACACAGTGAAGAGTTTCTGTGCTTCAGCGAAGTGAATGAAATATTAGATACATCTGATTTTGATATAGCATTTTGAATCCTGCTCTGCGCTTTCATGTTCTCTTACAGAAATGCCAGTCCTAAAATAATTATGAACGGTGGCCCTCCAGACCGCTCCGCTACTCCCACGCGGCAATGACTGCATCATCCGCGAACAGCCTTAGAGAGCTGCTCACATTGTACCATAAATTGTTGATAAAAAAAAAAAGAACAGTGAAAGTCCTATAAAACTTCCCTGCGGACCGAAGATAACAGTTTTTCATTTTTTATATTTTTTATTTATTTTCGTTAATTTATTTATTTATTTAATTATTTTTTGGTACTCCACGACGTTCCGTCAATTATAACGTACTGTGTTCCTTCCGAAAATATTCAAATGGTTATAAAGCTATGGGACAAAATACAATGATCATCAGTCCCTGGACCTACAAACAACTTGAATTAGCTTATGCTAATGTCAAGACAAGCACTCAAGGCCGAGGGAGAACTCGACCCTCCGACGGGGAGCAGCCGCGCATTTAGCTGCAAGGCGCCTTAGATCGCACGGCCATTCCCGTGCGGCTGTACTTACTGACAGGAATCCAATCACACAGCTGTGGCGGTATTTTGTAGCGGTTATTGTTTTCCTACATAATCTGTGTATGTCTTCTTTGATAGTCTGTCTTGCGCAAATGTGGTGATGTTATTGGCAGAATTCAGTACGACACAGTGGCCTTTCCTTCAGCATTCCTCAAATAAAGACAGCAACACCTGACAAACTGTGTAGGAGGACCTACACAGAAAATGTAGGAATACTATAACCACCATATGCAAAAACGAGGAATGAAAAGAGCCACTCAAGATGCTATAACTGTAGCGAAACGTGTATACGTATACAGAAACAAAACTCGGCCGGCCGCGGTGGCCAAGGTGACTGAGGCGCTCCAGTCACTGTCGGGAGTTCGAATCCCCCCTCTGACATGATATTTGTACCGTACTTAGTCTTAGTTAGTTCATAAGTAGTTTGTAAGTTTAGGAACTGATGACCCCGTAGTTAAGTCCCATAGACTGTACAAACATTTTTTTTGAACAAAACTCCGCGTTCTTCTCAAGGTCGATCCTCACATAGAAAACACTAAATATTTGTTCACCTAAGCAAGGATGAAAAGAGCTTCACCATCGAGGTGATTAAATATTATACGACGGGTGACGTGCCAATAAGACTTGCGGAGAAATATCATCAACCCATTTTCGAAGGTAGCAGGAGCAGACAAGTGGAAAAAATTGCCGCACATTCACCTTAACGTCTTATGCGCCCAAGGTACTGACAAGAATTATGAACAAAACAATAATAATGAAGAGAAGAATGGAGAAGTATGTTGAGTCTCAATTGGACGATCGTCAGTTTGGGTTTAGGGAATGTAAACTCACCAGGGGGTTGATAAGGAATGTAAGGCACCTATGAAGAAATGTTGACCTTTGAAAATGCGTTGTCCAATGTAAATTCTGCAAAAAGTATAGGAGTAAAGCAGTATACAGGGTGAGGCGCTTAAAACCGTTCCTCGGGATATTTGAAAAAATAAAAAATGGCATAAACAATTTGCAGTAAAAGTTGTTTACCTCGAAGACCAGAATCCATGAACATGAATCTCTACCTCAATGGACCATTCCCGAAGGGAAATCCTACTATTTACTGCAGATTTTGATTATCCATGAAAAAATGTGCATCTTTTCTCTGAAACGTTTTTTTTTTTTTTTTTTTCATTTCATGGTAGATGGCGCTGCAGACGTTAAAAATGAGTTGAAATTTGTTGAAAAACGGTAATATTTCGAACAAACAGACATCGCACTCTTTCTCTAGGTGTAACACTTCCAGTTTCAGTTAACAGTTGGACAATACCGTGAAAAGTCGTTATAGAAGGAACAGCCCTATCAGTGAACACATCAGCATACCTTCAAAGAGCTGCTTCAACATTTCAGCGAGTCTCAGAGTACGAGCGAATAACATCTAGTTTCTCTACAACAATTAACTTCCTGGAACAATTGCGTAGAGATGTTTACAGTCCCAATAGCTGAAGTACAATGAACAGTCTGACCACGGACAAACCAGAGCCAGATCAAGGTATGTGCTTTGTTCGACGGTAGAAGGTGTCATATGATAGCATTATCAATAATTGCGAAAACTGTATTTTGGTGTTCCTACATCTACATACATACTCCGCAATTCACCGTAAGGTGCGTGGCGCAGGGTACACTGTACCACCACTAGGTATTTCCTTTCCTATTCCACTCGCAAAAAGAGCGAGGAATAAAAGAATACTTATATGCCTCCGTACGAGCCCTAATTTCTCTTATCTTGTCTTTGTGGTCACCACGCGAAATGTAAGTAGGCGGCAGCAAGATCGTACTACACTTAACTTCAAATTGCGGCCCTCTAAATTTCCTCAACAGAAATTCACGGAAAGAACGTCGTCTTTCCTCCAGCGATCCCCAATTGAGTTGCCGGAGCATTTCCGTGACACTCGCGCATTGGTCGAACCTACCAGTAACAAACCTAGCTGCTAGCCTCTGAATTGCCTCTATATCTTCCTTTAAACTGATCTGCTGTGGGTCCGAAACACTTGAGCAATACTCAAGACGTGGTCGTACAAGCGTTTTATACGCAGTCTCCTCTACAGGTGAAGTACATCTTCCCAAAATTCTCCCAATAAACCGAAGTCGGCTGTCCGCCTTACTCACAACTGTCCTTACATGTTCGTTCCATTTCATATCGCTCTGCTATGTTACACCTAGATATTTGAACGACGCTACAGCATCAAGAAGCTCACTACTAATGCTGTATTCGAACATTATGGGATTATTTTTCCTACTCATGCGCATCACCTAGCATTTTTCTACATTGAGAGCTAGCTGCCATTCTTCGCACCAATTAGAAATTTTGTCATCCTGTATGCTATTACAGTCAGTTACAGACGACACCCTCCCATACACCACAGCATCATCAGCAAACAGCCGCAAATTACAACTTACTCTGTCCCTCAGATCATTTATATAGATAGAAAATAATAGCGGTCCTATTACCCTCCCCTGGGGCACGCCTCACGATTCACTCGTCTCTGATGGACACTCGCCGAAAAGGATCCTAATCTGATATATCTTTGAGTTATTACCTTTTTTGAACAATTTCAACTCATTTTCATTTTTGGCGACTATCATGAAAGGAAAAAAGTGCTTCATACCAAAGTTACATATTTTCTCACGGAGAAACCATATGCACAATAGAGAAATAGCGGTTCCTGTTTAGGATTTCAAAGTGACCTGAAAAAACATTATTCACTGCTTCACTCTGTATAGTCAACAAAAGATCGATGAAGGAGCAAGAGGACTCCAACACAAAGATCGAAATGATCAGATTAAAAAAGGATCAGACATTTAGCCTTATAGTTCAATGCAAAGAGGAAATAATGGAAGTAAAAGAAATGTTCAAGAGTGGCAATGTTAAGAGAGAAGGAATATAAGTGATAACATTCACTGATACGTAGCTATTTTCATTCAAATGAAGAATCCTTGCAGGACCCATTGAATCGGATGGACAGTGTACTGAGAATGAAATAAGGATTAAAAATAAATCGCAAAATGACAAAAATAAGGACAAATAGGGGAAAGACATTGATTAAACAGAAACTCTGCATCAAAATTGGTGATAACGGAGTGGAGTAAATTTAGTAATTCTGCAAATTACCCCACGAGGAACGAAGCGAAGAGAAGTAAAAAGTAGACTGGCAAAGGCAAAGAAGGGATTCTTGGCCAAGAGGAGTCTACTAGTATCAAAAAGTCCAATGGAATTAATGAAAATGTGCATTCTGAGCATAACTTTGTATAGAACTGAAACATGGACAGTGGGGAAACAGCAGCATTTGATGTGGTGCTACTGAAGAATGTGGAAAATTAGGTGGACTTGATAATGTAATGCATGAGGAGGTTCTCAGTAGTATGGGTAAAGAAAGAAAAATACCGAAAACAGTGATAAGAAGGAAAGGATAATGACAATGTGAGTTAAGAATAAGGAAATATCCTCATGGTGCTAGAGGGAGCTGTACGGTATACAAACTGTAAAGGAAGACAAAGACCGAAATAAATCATTATATAAATACGCTAACACGAAAATTGTGGTACAGATTACTAATTTATTCGTACAAGAAGGCCAATGAAAGTTACATAAATCGAAAGATTGTTTGACGTAGATTTCACGAATATAAATATTATGTGTGCATTTAGCCATTAAAAGTGGTAAAAGGAAGTAGAAATTTTTCTATCTATAGTTTGGATCAAGTTCTACATTCTCCAACAATCAGCTCACTGATGGGCTATTCGCCTCGACCAAAGACGATGTAATGCAACGCATCTGCAGTAGTAAAATAACGTATTAAAACAAGTGAATATCGAAACATGGAATGCTCCCAACTCACTTTCTTGTGGCTTTCAAATGCTTCATTTTAACAGTGGTTAAGAGGGGTTAAAGGAAATGGATGATTTCATATGAATGCCGATATAAAGAATGATGCGCCGGGAGAGGCACCTAGCGGTGCACGGGTGGAACTACGAAGTCGACATGTTGTCAGCTCTGGAATTCTGAATATCGCAGTATCGAAATAACATTATTTCTTGGAGTTGTATAAATATAAGAACACCGAAATTTTAGTTCCATTTCAAATATTAGGCTAATGAAAGTTATGTAATTCTAAAATGGCATGACAAGTATATACTTCCGTTTTTATTTGTTGTTATTATTGTGTCAGGCATTTCCTTAACACGTAAAAGATACCGTTTCATATCTCCCAGTGCCGGTTAAAATTTACCAAATATCCCAGCGGCCTCCTATGTCAATGTTGGCAACAGATGCTGAATAGTGAGAATTCTGTGAGTCTTTATTTTAAGCCAATCGCTTGACAACGCTGATGTTTTTTCATAAAATCTTCGCTTTACGAGGGCAATTATTTTTACTGAGTGGACGAGTGTACATACAAGAACTTGTCAACCATAAAGCAGGAACAGCATTATTTGTTTACTCCATGGTCTGTACGATACACTAATCGAGTCATTCTATGTGGTTCGAACAAATAGGCAAAGATTTTCTATCGTGTTGTTGACGTTGCCAACATAATCACGCGAGGCCGCCGACATACTAGGTGAAATTTTACCCCCAGTGACCATTGTAAACACAATTCTTCAATTTTCGACCACAGGCAATACCGGTACTAGTTTATATGACAACTGAAATGGAAGAGCTACTCTGAAATTAAGAGATTGGCGGCGCAGAGGAATTGTCACAGGATAACATCAATGCAGTCATAAGACGATTCAAGAAGGAAGAAAACTTGGAGTGCAGTCTGGGCCATTAGCGACTCGGTGAGCATTGGATATCTTTCAATACCAGTCTCATATTGTGACAGAAAGAATTCACAGCTTACTGTCCTTATTTCTCTAGATAGTGACCATTACTGTGCAGCTATTGTGATGATACTGCCGCCGGCCCTCTCATCTCAATGTTATTATGAACAATACATTATGTAATGTCATCATTGTCAATGTTATATATTTGCCTCACAGCCTTGCGTGTAGTAGTTCGAGTTTTGGCGTTTGTTAAGTATTCTGAAATGTATGTCAGTCTGTGTTTTAAAATGGAAGTACTATCAGTTACGTTCTGGTGAATTGTGAACGCAAGTTATGAAGTTGTAATGTTTTGTTGGAATAAGAAGCAGTTTGATTGGAAATTAAATAATAAGTGAAACATTGTACCTATGAGTATTAATTTCTACCACGGCGCCCCACGTGAATAATTTTGCAGCGAGCAGAACCCCCCCCCCCATACATAATAATGTTGAAAAGATGAGTATCGTATTTGATATGTTTGAAATTGGTAGCATGACTGAACTGTAATTACTTAATAACCTAGTAACGTTGTACTATGCGAAACAGAGTCCAGTATTCGTAAAACTTAGACTACGTTCTTGCCAGTGTGCTGGTCCCGTAATGAATGCTTAAGAATTTTTGTGAAGTTTCGAAGGCAGAATTCGAGCTAATGGCATAAACAGACGTTTCAGCAGGTGGTAAGTTCCTCCTCTTGGCTCCCCTCCCCAGATTCCTTGCAGACACCTATGTGAATAGGTGTGCTTCGCTAGCTGACATGCGATACCTTCTTCTTCAGCAGATCAGAACCAACTGCAGAACGATTTGAATAAGATATCAGTATGGTCTAAAAATTGGCAGTTGACTGTAAATAATGAGAAGTGCGACGTCGTCAACATGAGTACGAAAAAATATCCATTAAACTTTGTTTACACGATAAATCAACCAAAAGTGAAGGCCGTAAACTTCACAAATACGTACGAATTACAATTACTTCAGATTTAAGTTGGAAAGAACACGTAGATAGTGTCGTGGGAAAGGCGAGCCAGAGAGTGCGTTTTATTGGCAGAACCCTTATAAGATGCAACAGAACTACTAAAGAAACTGCATACACTACGCTTGTCCGTCCTTTTATGTATTGCTGCACAGTGTGGGATCCTTATCAGGTGAATTTCGCGGAGGACATCGGAAGAGTCCAGAGAAGGGAAGCTCGTTTCGTATTGTCCCGATACAGGGGAGACAGCGTTACGGAAATGATACAGGATCTGGGATGGGAATCATTACAACAACGCCGCTTATCGCTGCGGCGTGGGCTTCTTACGAAACTCCAATCGCCAACATTCTCCTCGGAATGCGAAAATATATTTCTGACTCCCATTTACATAGGTAGAAATGATCACCAGAATAAAATAAGAGAAACCGGAGCCCGAACGGAGAGATTCATGTGTTCATTCTTCCCGCGCGTTATTCGAGAATGGAATGGGAGATAAAATAGTATATCGGTGGTTCGATGTTTTGTGTCCCGACTTCGTCGCCGCTTTTGTGTCCCAGCCTCGTCGTAGGTGTCGGTAGCCGAGTGAAACGAGACCGACACGCTGGTGCAGGTACGGAGGGGAGCAGCCAGAAACTATAAACACTCGAGTAAATTAGAAAGATATATATTGCACAGAATGTAACAATACTTAACTTTTACATAGTACTGCAGAATGTTGATACATAGTTGTTGGAGGCCTGCCTAGTGCCTGTACAATAGCGAAGTCTTCAATCGTGCCTATCTGATTACGAAGGTCGTAACTGTTTGCTAGCTCAGTCCGAAGTGCAAGTGCGAAGTGGACGATGTCCTTCAGTGGTGGCCACGAGCGGCGTTGTCGCAGAGGGCGCTCGTGGCTGTCGTCGGAAGAACGCCGCGCCGTGCATGCATGGCGGCGCGCGGCGAAAGTAGGTGGCGCGCACTTTGTACTTGTGCGACACCACACGATGAACCCTCTGCCAAGCAATTAAATGTGATTTGCAGAGTACTCCATGTAGATGTAGATGTGTAGATTTTGACCAACCCAACGACGAGAAAAAGGCAAACCGCAAATCCGCAGATGCTTCTGGAACGCGCGTGGTGTGGTTTTGCAGCAGGAAGCCAAGAGTGGGAGAAATGAGAGAGTGCGGTTGTGGGGGAGCCGGCGGGAGTTAGGCAGTTAGGCGGAAGCGCGGCTAGCCGAGAATTGCCGCCAATTAGGAGTGAGCAGCCGGTGTGACGTCACAGCGCGGTGGCGAGTGTGGGAGAGTGTCCGCCGGACACGTTGTCCTGTCCCGTGATGACCTCCCCACCTATACAAGAGCGTCCGCCCTCGCCTTTACGACGCTGTACTGTATCCTTCCGCCTGCGGCGCCGGACAGTGTCCTGCCGCACTCGTCAAGGACGAAACCCGCGCCCAGGCAGGACTTACTGGCGTTCTAGCACAACTGCCGTCCTAGCACATAAGTGACCACTATAAGGTGTCCTCCGGTCTGTGTCAGCAGAATTGGCAGCAGGTTTATTGAGTAATCAATCTCATGGCTAATTTGATGCAGATAGTCACGAATTTCTCTCATGCACCACCAAGAGTGAGGCACCCACTCCTTTTTTCGGCCCACTTTAGGTTACGGTAGTAACACTAAAAGTGAGCATTTGCAGTCGTCTTTTGACAGCTCGAAATTTAAATGAAAATAACGGCTTAACCATTCATCCCACACGAAAATGGAATAACCGAATTTGTAGAGGAGAAAATTCTCTACAACTTTGCTGTCTTATGGGTTATGTATCTATCGTATCGTTTCAGAGATATTTGCAAAAATAACGGCGATTTTGAGACGTATGTCTGTCTGTCCGTAACGTGTTCCCTGTTTTTAAGACGAACCGATAAAACCGATCAGTACCAAATTTTACAGACATAATTTTAGGGCGTCAGAGGCCAGAACCTCCCTTTTTCAAATTTTTCGGACAAAAAATACGGTAGTAATACCAAAAAAAAGCCGTTTGTAATGTAATTTTAATTGCAAATAAACCGTTCATCTGACGCGAAAATTGAATAAGTGAATTTGTAGAGGAGAAAATTCTCTACAACTTTGTTCCCTTATGTGTTTTTTTTTTTTTTTTTTTTTTTTTTTTTTTTTTTTGTAAGTTACACTTTGCCATTTCAAAGCAATGGCGCACTGAAGAATTAACAAAAACACGTCGTTCTTCGTAAGATAAATGATAATCTAGTGTCTACAAATGCCATATTAGCATCAGTAAACAACGGCCATCAATAGTATTAAATTAAAGACCGTACATCTGTTATCCGTAGCGTTAAACTGTAACGCTGAAGGTCAGTGGTTCGAAACCCACCACTACCAAAATTATTCTTTTTTTCCTAAAAAGTTTTCACACACTCTTTTTAATTCATTTTTTATTATTTAGATTATTATTTTTGTTCAAAATGTTTCCCAAAACTTATGAAACTACAAATCTAAAGTGGGCCGTGAAACACGTCAGTACGATTTTTTTAGAAACCTTCCACAGCCATTTGATTGTTACACACGAATTTACTACCTAGTCTTCATGTCTCCCTCCGTATTCTAATCCTCTTTCCTGTGTACTGTACTTAAAATCATCTCTCTTCTTCTTCAACGTTGCAACTCCTCTCTTCTCCTACAGTCTATTGTTTAACACCCCCTCACATTGCAGCCCTTTAGGTTCACATCGTCAATCACCTGGTCTCTCCATCTTGCTAGTGGATTTCAAATTGGTTTCTGTTCGCATTCTGTCCACTTTAGGGTTCTTATAGAAAGTCTTTTCGTACTATTATTTTTATGGGCCCAAACTATCTCAGTCTATGACTCTTCATAATTTCTCTTAGAGTCTTGTTCTGTAACTTGCTCCGTGTTATTTCATTTCTTATCGTGTCATTTCTTGGCTCACTAAGGATCCCTCGAGAAAGTGAACTTCTTCTACTTGTATTCTGTTCAGATCTTTCTTTGTCCAACTCCAACATTCTGATGCATAGGTCAAAGTTGGCCGATAATATGACTTGTACATCACGAATTTTGGTTCAACGTTTTTTTTCTGTTTTTAATTAAATTTTTCCTTTGAAAATTAGATTCTTCAATTTTTTTGACTGATTTTGATTACTTCACTTTTCATTAAGCTTATTTCCACATCTGCTTCTTCGATTACTATCTGCTAGGTGTTCAGTTGTTCTTCCAATTTCTGTTTATTTTCTTTCCAAATCATCACATCATCTGTATACGCTATGATTTTCATATCGTCTGCTTACGATCCCTGATGAAATTTTCTTATGAATATCCATGAGTATATTACAAAGCATAGGCGACAAACTCACTACCTTGCCGAATACATCTGTTTATTATAAACCATTATTATTTTTTGCTATCTTTACAACACAATTAAAGGACTTTCTGTACATGTTCCTGATTCTCGGTTGGATTTCGACTGTTTCTGTCTATTAAGATCTTGCCCCATCGTTTCTCTTCTTACATAAAATTTTTCTCTATCTGTGAATGCACCTACCATTTCGTTCCCAAAATTCTAATTTCTTTTCTACAACCTGTCTGACTGTAAATATGACATCCATATTTCATCTTCCAGGTGAAAATCCTTGTTGTTCCTCTCTTAATTGTGGTTTTAACTCATTCCTGATTTTCTCTAAAATTATCTTTTCATCGCTCTATCTTTCGCTCTTTCTGTTCGCCCTTTTAACTAAGAAACCTCTTCATTTCAGCAATCACTTCCACCGTACGTCCTTAATTATTTGCTGGATGCATTCCAGTCCTTAGTTTTCCCCCACAGTTTTTACCCTTTACAGGTCCCTCTATTGCCATCGACATTATTCCTTCAGATCCTATCTCCTCTTTATTCTGTTTTCTGTAAATTTCTTTCTTGACAAGTTCTACAAGGAACCTCGTCCATGTTATAGTGTCACCTAATTTTAACATTTTTCTTTAGCAGGACTTATCAACTGTTTCTGTTCTATTCTGTTCCGTCCAAGTTTCACCTCTTTACAAAACTGTGCTCGAAACGGTCATTCTCACAAATTTCGCTCTACTATTAATGCCAATGTTTGATACCAGGAAACTCCTATTGGTCTTAAATACTGTCTCTGCCTGTACCATTCCACTGTTTATAACATTATTGCTTTTTCCTTTGTGGGTTATATTGCTGCCTTGAGTATGTGGATGTCGTGATCACGAATTTTTATGCTAACTGTCTTGCTTCATTTCTAATACCTCTTGGTTTACCTTTTCGGTTTACTCTCGATCCATATTTTGTACGTGATCAGCGAATCTTATCTTTCATATTCTTTCACCCTTAATTTTTATTCCAGTCTCAATGGTTTATTTTCTTTCGTCATTGCTTTCTCAAACTGTATTGAACAATAGTGGCGAGAGGCTACAGTTCCTGCCTTAGACACTTTTTTTAATGCCAGCACTTAGTTATTGCGGTTGTAAATCTTGTTATTCTCTCTCGGTTTTATACGTAGTATATACTACATTACTTCTATTTTTTCAGAATTATAACTTCCTGCACTATTTTACACTGTCAAAGACTTTTTTTCAGGTTGATAAATCCTATCAATTTGTTTTGACTTTTCTTCCGATTTGCTTCCAATATTTACTGGAATATCAGGACTTCCTTTTTGTTACTTTTACGTTTCCTAAAGACAAATTGATACTCATCTAAAAATCCAGTTTTTCCTTTCCATTCTTCGGTCTATTATTCTCGTCAGTAGCTTCAATACATATTAAGTTTATTATCCTGTAGACCTCACACTTTCTTACCCGTGTTATCACCGGAACTTCGTCTATGAGATATTTTTTATGTCCTAAAGTACGTTGATAGGTTATCTCCTAGCTCATTTAAATAGACAGGAAGAGAATAATGCACCTGTCGTTTACCGGTAGTTCAAGACCGCCGTGTATCACTTCTGTCTGATTTCCTCCAGATAACTATGAACTGCGACGTTTCTGAAAAACGAAATCACAAATAGTTACGAACATCATTTGATTAACGAGCCACTTGTGAGGAATGGAGTGGAATGTGTACTGAAGATCAAGGAATATGGGATCAATATGAGATCTCCTGTCGATAGCACTCAGAACGAGAATAAGAATGGAAGAGCAGGCTTTGTTGTTTTGACGCCTGTGACATGTAACAGCAGCCGACACACATATAAGGCTAATGATATGGGCACATTACTAGAAGGAAAGCAAACACTTTTCCTAGCTTGGAGAGCGGCTACAGGAGGACTGCTAACTGACAAACATAAACTTGGCGGCTTCTCTTTGCTGATTCCTCTTGCTTCTGCTCATGGGTACGAAGGATCACTCTGTGGGCCCGAATAGCAACTGCGGCTAGTTACTAGACTTGCGCATAATAGTTCGCGATCGGGAGAGCCGCGAACTAGTTCGTTCTTTTAGTTCGTCCGCTCCCAGTGACGGCTGAGCGGCGTGGTCTGCGCGTGCAGGTGGAGGGGGAAGATCCCCCACCTAGCTGCTTCATACGCTTGCTGCTTGAGCCACTAACGATATCAAGCAAACCAAAAGAAACAGTTTGTGGATAATTTCTCGCGTTTAAGTTTAGAGTTATCTCCATATCTTGGCATTATGGAATTTATTAGTCAGATATTGCAGAGTGCAGAACATATCAAAACAGAAATTTTGTAACACTGAACTATGTAATCTAGCAGGCAAACGCTCACCTTGATATGACTGATCAGCAGAAGGCAAACACGTGATTTTTAATTCTGCTGCGCGCCTTCTCGCTATTGCCCGTCGGTTTTCGGAAAAGAATTCAACGAACTATGAAGAGAGATACGTTTGGCATAATCGTCCGCTGCTCCTAGTTCGTCCGCTGCTCCTAGTTCGTCCGCTGCTCCTAGTTCCTCCGGTCCTTCTAGTTCGTCCGCTTTTTTTGGCTTTTGCTACCGCTACTAAAAGAGCTGTTTTTATTACAGTTTTTTATATAATGAATCAGTGTTGTCACAACGTGTGCTATAACCCGTATTTTTGGGAAATTTGACATCAAATACTTAGGCAAATAAACCAGTTATTTACACGAATGGGTGATACAATGGTATTCGAGTACTTTGCATACAGAGTACTCGTAGTACTTTATTTTTAAAATAGATTTCTTGTGGCCGTGAACTATGAAACTACAGCTGAGCTGCATCTCAGCTCGAAATGACGGTGACTGGCAGAAGGGAATCACGCCATTCTGCGTTCTCTCGCGTCCTCTCGCTGTTTCCCGTCAGTCTTCGGAAAAGGAGCGGACGAACTAAGAGGCGAGGGATTTGCGAACTAGTTCCCGTAGTTCGCCTGTGGGAGCGCTTTTACAAACTAGTACGTTCGCGAACTATACAATACTACTGGTTACATCCGTATCTCGATTTTAATTAAGAACTCGAAGGTCTGCCTCCTCGATCACTGTTACTATTTAGTAGAAGAATCTTTAGAATGTGAAAAATCGCTCTTTCTACTCGTTTAGTCGATTCCGACTTTTCGTGACACCATGGAGCACAGCACGCCCCTTCCCTCTGTCCTGCACTTCCTCCCGTAGAGCTTCCAGGTTGGAACCCGTTGCTTCTGTGATGCCATCGATCCACCTCATCCTCTGACGTCCT
Organism: Locusta migratoria; assembly: GCA_026315105.1. Classification (NCBI taxonomy): domain Eukaryota; kingdom Metazoa; phylum Arthropoda; class Insecta; order Orthoptera; family Acrididae; genus Locusta; species Locusta migratoria. The sequence goes on from CM048746.1 coordinate 663,102,303, forward strand.
CTTCTTCTAGTGCCTTCGATCTTCCCCAGCGTTAATGTTATTTCCAGTGAGGCATGTCTTCGCATTATGTGTCCAAAGTAGGTCAGCTTCTGTTTTAATATTAGACGTCTGATTTTATTTGCTCGAATATAGATCTGTTGGTTCTTTTTGCCGTCCATGGAATCCTAAGAATTCAAAGGTGTCAGTTCTTCGCCGTTCAGCCTTTTTAATGGTCCAGGTCTCGCATCCATACATTACAACTGGGAAGACCATAGCCTTCACAACATGTATCTTTGTTGTTAAAGTTATGTCTCTGGACCTTATAATCTTTTCTAGGTTTGACATCGCCTTTCTTCCGAGCAACAAGAGTCTCCTGATTTCGTTGCTGCAGTCGCCATCACCAGAGATCTGAGAACCCAGATAATTGAATGTGGACACCACCTTCATGGATTCTCCTCCTATATACCATGAACTAATAGGTTTACTTGCCATAATGTTGGTTTTATTTACATTTAGCCTGAGACCGGCCTTTTCACTTTCGTTTTTTACCTTCAGCAACAGAGTCTGTGACTCTTCTTCACTTTCTGCCAGCAGTATGGTATCATCTGCATATCTGAGGTTGTGTACATTTATTCTAGCTATTTTAATTCCTGTCTCTTCTTCATCTATCCTGGCATTCCACATAACTTGCTCTGCAAACAGACTGAATACGAACGGAACCCCTTTCTGAATCTTTATCCATTTTGTGGTGCCATACAAAATTCTAACTTGGTCCAGGTATAAGCTTCGTATCAAACGAATGAGGGGAACTGGTACTCCCATTTTACTGAGTATGTCCCATAATTTGTTGTGATCGACGCAGTCAAAGGCTTTGGCATAATCAATAAAGCAAAGCTACACATCTTTCTGGAATTCTCTTCTTTTTCCGAAATCCACCGAATGTAGGCAATTTGATCTCTGGTTCCTCTCCCTTTTCTAAACCCAGCTTGTTCTTCCGGTAGCTCTTGATCTAGATATTGGCAAAGTCTGTTTTGTAAGATTTTCAGCATGACCTTGCTAGCAAGCGAGATAAGTGCAATTGTTCGGTGATATGAACATTCCTTAGAGATTCCCTTCTTTAGAGTCGGGATGAATATTGATCTTTTCCAGTCTTCTGGCCATTGCTGTGTGCACCATATTTTCTCACATATTGATTGCAGGACCTTCACTGCATTTTTTCCAATGACTTTAAATAATTCTGCTGGTATTCCATCATGTCCACTAGTTTTGTTATTAGCCATATTTTCAAGGGCCCACTGGACTTCGCTCTCCAAAATATTTCGCTCTAGTTCTAAAATATTATTACCATCATCATCAGCAGCAGCGCAGTCACTATGCATTTCATTCTTGTATAGGTCTTCTACATATTCTGCCCATTGTTCCTTAACATTTTCTGCTTTACTTAGATATTTCCCATTTCTATCTTTTATCATTCCAAATTTAGCCTGGAATTTTCCTTTAATTTCTCTAATTTTCTTGTAATGATCTCTTGTCCTCCGCATTCTGTTACTATCTTCAACTTTTTTGCATTGCTCATTATAGAAGATATGTATATCTGTTCTACCTAATTTCTGAAACTCTTTATTTAATTTAAGCTCTGAGGTTCGGACAAAAACAACCGTGTTTCGTCCTGGGTAATGACGCCGTCAAAACACTGTTTCCACTCTTCAGTCACGGTCTTCGCGAGACCCTCCCAGACATTTTTCCTCGTCATTTTCAGTTCTCTTGTTAGTAATCTAGGCAGGCAATGTGCACAGATTTTTCGGTTCCCTCGTGACTGCACCAGTGATACTACACTTCCCAATGACAAACGAGTCACTTCAACAAGCTGTCGTGTCGTCAGAAATTTTGGATGATTTGATCACTGGTCTCATCATTCACGTCAGTCACTGCCGTCGATAGCCTATCGCATTGTGGATTGTCCAGCAGAGAGAGATCACCTTCTTTAAACCTCTGCAGCCATCGATGGATACAGCTGCGGTCCACTGTGTTGCCCCCATAATCAGGGAGCGACTTCCTGTAAATCGATGAGGCAGAGTCGTCGCCGATCTTGAAGAAGAACTCTGTCACCGACCGTTGTCGCAACCTGGCATCTACTTAGATCTATTATGACTCACCTGTAAATAAAAGAAATAAAAAAAATAAATAAAAAAAAATTAAATACAGGCTATCGCACTCAACTCTATCACCCCAGATAGGCTTGAAACTACTAGGGATATTGAAAAACGACTTCTACGGTCATGAACGTACGGCAGGGCTTTCTGAAAGTAGGTACTATGAGACACTCTAAAACGTGAAGAAATATTATTTTCAATACTAACTTATGTTTTTATAAATGGATGCCCCATATTATGTCTTAACCTAAGGATAGGATGAAAAATCAGAAAAAGAATGGCGTCTGTTGCATCGCGATGCGTCAATTACATCCAGAGAAACTGCGAAGCGAAGTTTACGTTTGAAATACACGAGGCGCACTGCTAGCGCGTGTCCGAGACTCAAGCGAGACTCACGGTTCAACCTCGGACACGCGCTAGCAGTGCGCCTCATGTATTTCAAACGTAAACTTCGCTTCGCAGTTTCTCTGGATGTAATTGACGCATCGCGATGCAACAGACGCCATTCTTTTTCTGATTTTTCATCCTATCGATTGGTTAAGACATAATATGCGGTACCCATTAAAAGATAGTTTGTGTTGGAAAGCCGCGGTGGAGTAGCCGAGCGGTCTAAGGCGCATCGCTGCGGAGCGCGCGGTTGCTCGCCGTCGGAGGTTCGAGTCCTCCCTAAGGCATGGGTGTGTGTGTGTGTGTGTGTGTGTGTGTGTGTGTGTGTGTGAGTTGTTCTTAGCTTACTTTAACTTAGTTTAAGTACATATTTCTTCGTGTTTTTGGCCTCCTTTTCCGCAGTTTCCGCCGGCCAGACCACAGAAATGGCTATTTTTCAAAAACTTTTGTAAGAAATGTTACTGTAAAATGTGTAAATAGTGTAAATATAAGCAGTGACAGCAAGTGGCAATGTGCTACAAACCACACATGAAGAGGAAGACATAAAAATTCCTGACCACTGAAGATGCTTTAGAATAAAGCGAAACGCGTCTGGTCTAAAGTACACTAATTTACAGTTGCAAAAGACGGTCGCATAACTTATACAAATTGATAGTTTGTAAGCTATGGACTGATGTCCACGCAGTTTGGTCCGATAGATTTACAAACATTTGAATTTGAATTTTTTGTGTTGAAAATAATATTTCTTTACGTTTTAGAGTGTCTCATAGTACCTACTTTCATAAGCCCCTGCCGTACGTTCATGTCCGTAAAAGTCGTTTTTTCAATATCTCTTGTAGTTTCAGAGATATCTGGGGTGTAACAGTTGAGTGGGACACCCTGTATATTAAAACAAATATACCACTTTATAGCTCAATGTTCCTAATATGTTTACAAAAATGCCATTCTCCTGCCGCAAAACAGAAAAAAAGTAATAAATAAAAATAAATAATTGAGACGACTGTGCAAAACTTTTTGAACGACTTTTTTACATTCTAGAAAATGGGTACAGCTATCGATAAATCGGGCTACGGGCGGGTACAGGGTATCCAGTAAACGACTCCCTGATTTCAAAATTAAATATGTTGAAAATAAAGATCGATAGAGGAATGCAGTAAACGGTATGTTTATTGTGAAAGCTGTAAGAAGTTTATACAGAAGTTTGAAATAATAGTTACAAAAGCTGCTAACAGATGGCGCTGTAATCGCCATACGAAATGCCTAGTATAAATAATGATCCCAGAGCTATCAGTTCCACTAATGAAGCATGAAAGGGGGTTAGCGTACCGAAGGAAGAGATTAAAACCATGTACTCCATTGAACAACGTGTTTTTCTGGTGCTACAGTACCACAGGATAGAAGAGAGTCCTACGGCAACAAGACGAAGTTTTCAAGCACGATTTAACGTTCCAAAAGGAATCGATGCGAAAACCATTCGTACGCTCTTTGCAAAATTTCAACGAACAGGCAGTGAGGTATGTTGGCCGCAAGCAAACCGCAGTTACGCCTAAAAATATCGCCATAGTTTCTGGAATTATTCAGCGAAATCCAATGTCATCCGTCCGTAGAATTGCATCTGAGACTGGTTTGAAGTGTTCCAGCACGATGAAAATACTGAGAAGGACCCTACACATGTCTCCATTCAAAATTCAAACGCACCAGGCCATACACGTACGAGCCGTGCAACAAAGGGTTGCCTTTGCTAATCAGATGCTCAGAATGATTGATAGTGAAGGATTTGATGTTGGCTGCATGTGGTTTACGGATGAAGCACAGTTACACCTGAATGGATACGTGAATAAGCAGAACTGGCGATTTTGGGGTTCCGAAAAGCCATATTGGTGTGAAGCGAAACCCCTGTATTCTCCTAAAGTTACTTTGTGGGCTGCAGTATGCAGCAGAGGCATTATTGGCCCTTTTTTTCATTCGAGAAACGGTCACTGGTGCACGTTACGTTGTAATTTTGGAACAATTTCTCGCCACACAGCAAGCGTTAGAGGATCGACCAAGTACTGAATGGTTTATGCAAGATGGAGCCCGACCACTTCGGACCGAACAAGTGTTTCGCTTTCTTGAGGAATACTTCGGGAATCGAGTCATTGCTTTGGAATATCCCAAATTTACTGGTGCAGGCATGGATTGGCCTCCATATTCGCCGGATTTGACTCCCTGTGACTTTTTTTTGTTGGGGCACAGAGAAAGACATGGTCTACCCGAAGCATCCCACCACGCTGGACGAGCTTGAATCGGCGATCTCTGTGGCATGTGAATCCATTTCTGTTGAGGCACTACGAAATGTGATGACGAATTTCATTCTTCGTTTGCGCCACCTCTGTAGTGCCAATGGTGAACATTTAGAAAACATAGTGATGTGATTGTTTTGCAAAGAGTGTTTTCAAACGATTATTTCACTTATGCATGCTGATATGATCTGTACAACGTACAGCGCTATCTGTTAGCAGTTTTAGTAACTATTATTTGAAACTGCTGTATAAACTTCTTACAGCTTTCACAATAAACATACCGTTTACTGCACTCCTCTATCGATCTTTGTTTTCGAGATATTTAATTTCGAAATCAGGGAGCACTTTTCTGGACACTCTGTATGTTTACGTTTTAATGACAGTTCAGAGGACCACGTGTATGGATTCACGTCAACATAGGTTTAGCAGGAACGTGTTCGTTGCACACGCAGACGCCTTGTCGGTTACGTAACGCATCCAGTGCTGGTGGGTCACGGCCAGTGCACGCCCCACACAGCGTGACTCGTGGGTGTGGAACTGACGCCCGGCGGCGGTGAACGCCGGCCCGGCAATCAGATGCATGGCCAGGCGTTCTCTGGAGCGACTGGAGCGACCGCGAGGCGTGGCGATCCGGGGCAGGGCACAGTGCGGCAGGCACGACCGCGCCAAGGACAAGGCCAAGGACAGCGGCCATTCTCTCCGTGACTGCTGACTGCTGCAGGACACCTGGCCCAACAGCCGCCTACTGGACCACGCCGCGGGGGTAACGCCTCTCTCCACTGCGCTGTTATATGGGCCTTGACGTTATTGATACGCGACCGGGAGCTGAGTCGCGAACTAGTTCGCTCTTTTAGTTCGTCCGCTCCCAGTGACGGCCGAGCGGCGTGGTCTGCTTGTGCAGGTGGAGGGAGAAGTTCCCCCACCTAGCTGCTTCATGCGCTTGCTGCTTGAGCCGCTAACGATATCACGCAAACCAAAAGTTTTGTGTCCCAGCCTCGTCGCCGCTTTTGTGTCTCGTTTCCGTCGTAGGTGTCGGTGGCCGAGTGGAATGAGACCGACACAGGAATAAAGGATGCACGCTTGTGCAGGTATGGAGGTGAGCAGCCAGTGGGACAGCAGAAACTAGAAACACTAGACTAAATTAGAACGATATATATATTGCACAGAATTTATACAATACTTAACTTTTACATAGCTCAGTACTGCAGAATACTGATACATAGTTGAGCTAGAGGCCTGCCTAGTGCCTATCCGATAGCCAAGTCTTCACTGGTGCCTATCTGATTCCGAAGTGTTAACTGGTTCCTATCTCAGTCCCAGTCGTTCAGTGGTGGCCACGAGCGGAGTTCTAGCAGAGGGCGCTCGTGGCTGACGTCGTAAGAACGCCGCGCCGTGCGTGCATGGCGGCGCGCGGCGAAAGTAGGTGGCGCGCACTTTGGGCTTGTGCGACACCACAAAAAGAAACAGTTTGTGGATAATTTCTCGCGTTTTAGTTTAGTGTTATCTCTATATCTTGGCATTATGAAATTTATTAGTTATTGCAGAGTGCAGAACACTTCAAAACAGAAATTTTGTAGCACTGAACTATGTAATCTAGCAGGCAGACGCTCACCTCGAAATGACTCATCAGCAGAAGACAAACACGTGATTTTTAATTCTGCTACGCGCCCTCTCGCTATTGCCCGCCGGTCTTCGGAAAAGAATCCAACGAACTATGAAGAGAGATACGTTTGGCATAATCGTCCGCTGCTCCTAGTTCGTCCGCTCCTTCTAGTTCGTCCACTGCTCCTAGTTCGTCCGCTCCTTCTAGTTCGTCCGCTCCTTCTAGTTCGTCCGCTCTTTTTGGCTTTTGCTAGCGCTACTAGAAGAGCTCTTTTTTATGACAGCTTTTTTATACAATGAAACAGTGTTGCCAAAGCGTGTGCCATTATCCGTATTTTTGGGCAACTTGACATCAAATACTTAGGCAAGTAAACCAATTATTTACACGAATGGGTGATACAATGGTATTCAACTACTTTGCATGCAGAGTAATCGTAGTATTTATTTTATAAAATAGATTTCTTGTGGCAGTGAACTATGACACTACAGCTGAGCTGCATCTCAGCTCGAAATGAAGGTAATTGGCAGAAGTGAATCACGCGATTCTGCGCCCTCTCGCTGTTCCCCGTCAGTCTTCCGGAAAGGAGCGGACGATCTAAGAGACGAGGAATCTGCGCACTAGTTCGCGTAGTTCGCCTGTGGGAGCGATCTTCCGAACTAGTTCGTTCGCGAACTACACGACACTACTTATGAAGCCCTTTCTACACGGGAAGTGAGGGCTTACGAGATTACCCATGATGCACTGGTTACACCGTCCGCGTACAGTGTAGACGCGTCCACTTGCACAATATGCTCGCATACGATCGCTAGTAGACAGAATAGAATCGATCCTATTCCCACGCTTACGGAAGTGCTTCGCGCATGCGCAGACGACCGAATGGGGAACCCAGCCGACAAACGAAGCCAAGTCGGGAATTTGTTTGAGAATTGTAATGACAGTTCCGGATTGCTGCTTATATTTTATTCAATAGCGCTACTGCTGTTTCGTCATTATCAAGCGCCTGCGTATATAAGAATTACATTAATTACGAATCAAATAATACGAAAATATACATATCAATTTTTGTTATAAATTTTCCTTATAACTTACGTCTACGATTGTTGGCTAATTATGGAAGCAAACAAATCATTACTTTTTGTGTATTTTGTATTTTGGTAGTCATGTTGAGATTCCGCATTTCGTATTATCTATTTGGCATCTATGCTGTGTACCTAAACATTATCTTCCTAGAACAAAGTAAGCAGATCTGTGGAATTTGTGGTAGCTATACAGTAGTCTCGTTAGTTCGAGGTGAACGGGATCCGGATGACATCGAACTATCGAAATTTACTTGTGAAGAAGAACACGACGGAAAGTTTTAAAGTATTTTCTTTGTTTACTTCGCGTTATAATGGTGGAGTGTTGGCCCACTTTACGTTACGGTAGTAACACCAAAAGTGGCCCTTTTCGATCGTCTTTTGACAGCTCGAAATTTAAACGAAAATAACGGCTTAACCATTCATCTGACACGAAAATTGAATAAACGAATTTGTAGAGGAGAAAATTCTCTACAACTTTGTTCCCTTATCTTTTTTTAATATCTCGTATCGTTTGAGAGATATTTGCAAAAATAACGGAGTTTTGACACCCTCCACTGAATTAACGAAAACCAGCCGTTTGCCCGTCACTACCAAATTTTTTTTTTTCTTAACAGGGTTTCATATACTCTTTTTAATTACTTTTTTATTATTTAGATTATTATTTTGGTCCAAAATGTTTGCAAAAACTCATAAAACTACAAATCTAAAGCGGGCCGTAAAACACGTCAGTGCGATTTTTTTTCTGTCAAGATAGAATATACCTGCAGCTGTTTTTTTTTTGTTTCATGACGCTCGTATTTACGGAATAGTTACAATTTCGATACTCGAAATATCGAGACTCCACTGTATCGAGTTCAGTTTACTTATGGTCTAACTTCCTTTAACTTTTCTGTTTTAGGTAGAAAATGTCACAATCAGCAGAAAAAGAATCCAATTCGGAAGTATTCTAATAAAACTACCGTCCCTTTGTCTAAACGTGTTCTCCTCCCATGTCATCTTCTACGGACTCCTGGTTAGACTGACAAACACTCAAGAAGGCTTACCACAGAGAGGGGATCTTGAGAAATGTGAGAAAAAATTAGTAATTTGTGGTGTGACGTAAATATACATCAATTTTAACTTAATTACGCAAGTTTCGGGTACGGTTTCGATTTCGGCAGAAACCAGAAGAGGAGCCGAAAATTCAGTACCGGTAAAAGAAATATTCGGTCGGAAGCCAACGAAACCAGCTACACGGTCCCTTCAATACTTTGCTATTACAGATCTTGAGGCTATTACAGTCAGAGACTACGATGCCTCGTTAGGAAAGAAACACCTACACACCACTGGCACCCACAATGTGAAAAAAAAAAAAAAAAAAAAAAAAAAAAAAACATGGAACAGCGATATACGAGGACTGGAACTTGTATAGTGGCAAGTAGTTATTCAGAACCGATGTGGAAGCGTGGCAGCTACACTGAAGTGGCAGAAGACAATCGACAGCGATCGATATACACACATACTGAAGACGGCATTATCTCTCTGTTACAAACACCTGGCTGAGACAACGCCGCAGTCTCTCTCCGTGCACCACGCGGGGTTAGGTCAACGGATCTTTCGACTACGTGGTTATTACAGACCTTGAGGTTATCAGGGTTGGAGTCTACGATGCATAGTAAAGAAAGTAACATCCAGAACATTCGGTCGGAAGGAAATGTGACCATACAATTACACAACATACCAGCTACACGGCTCCTTTACTATGTAGTTATTACAGATCTTGAGGCTATTACAGTTGGGAGAGTACGATGCCTCGTTACGAAAGAAACACCTACACAATACTGCCAGCTACAATGAGGTGAAAAAACGCATGGGACAGCGATATACACACATATTCACTATGTTTACATGCAGCACATCTTCTGGAAGACGAAAACCGAATTTCGAAAACCGTCGTTGACGTGTTTACATGTTATAAAATCAAATGTTTGTAAATGTATCGGACTAAACTGCGTGGTCATCAGTACGTACTTACAAACTACTTAAACTAAGGTAAACTAATCTACGGACAACACACACACACCCATGTCTCAGGGAGGACTCGAATATCCGACGGCGAGCAACAGCGCGCACCGCAGCGAGGCACCTTAGACCGGTCGGCTACTCCACCGCGGCTACATGTTATAGCCTGAATTGGATGTCCTAGCCCACTTAATATGGAGGCTGAAAAACAGCTGATTCAATTCCTGATTTAGTCAGCAAAACCATTATTTTTCTTTACTAAAATACATAGATTCACGCTCACTCTAATACGAATAATTTTATTTCACTGTAGAAAATGTCCCTCTGGCCATATGTCCCGAAAATTATTAACAAGAACACACAATCTGACGAAGCCAAGAACGCTTCAAAAAACGATTGCGTTTATATGGGCACGAAAGTAGATTGTGCAAATCGAAAACCGCTTTAAAGAAGTAGATTTCCTGAATCGATTTTCGAGTGTTTACACGACCAAACAAAATCGGAATTGGGAAATCGACTTACGAAATCCGATTTTGGGAGTCCATGTAAACTGGATGACTGAAGATGGTAGTGTCTCTCTGTGACAAACACCTGGCCGACCCATCGCGACAGTATCTCCCATCGGACCATGCTGAGTTAGGTCGACGGTTCTTTAGACTATGTGGTTATTACAGACCTCGAGGTTATTACAGTTGGAGACTACAATGCTTCGTTGAGAGAGAAACACCCAGTATATAAGTTCGGAAGGTAATGTAACGATTCAACCACACAGACACACAGCTCTCTCCTTTTCGTTGAATACAGACATATATATTGTTGCAGTTGGAGACTACGATGCCTGATAAGGAAAGCAACACATACACAATTGCAGTTAACTGAGATGACAAAGACATATACATATCCGCAGACTGGTTTGTTGCAGCTCTCCACGCTACCCTGTCCTGTGCAAGCCTCTTCATCTGAGAACAAGTTCGGCAACTTACATACTTTTGAATCTGCTTACTGTATTCGTCCCTCGGTCTCCCTCTACGATTTTCACCCCACACACTTCATTCTCATGCTAAATTGACAATTCCTTGATGTCTCAGAATGTGTCCAACCAATCTAACCCTTCTCTTAGTACAGATATGCCAGAAACTCCTTTTCGCCCCAATTCGGTTCAGCACCTCCTCATTAGTTACGTGATCTACCCATGTAATTTTCATCATTCGTCTGTAGCACCACATTTCAAAAGCTTCTATCATCTTTTTATCGTCCACGTTTCACTCCCATACAACGTTTCTTTAGAAACGCTTTCCTTCCCATAGCCATGCTGCATTTTATATCTTCTTTACTTCGGCTATCAGAATATATCTTGCTACCCAAATAACAAAATTCATCTACCACTTTTATTGCCTCATTCCCTAACGTAATTCCTTCAGCATCGCCTGATTTTATGACATTGCATTCTATTACCTTCGTTTTACTCTTGTTAACGTTCATCTTATATCTTCCTTTCAAGACACTGTCCATCACATTCAATTGCTCTTCCAGATCTTTTGCAGTCTCTGCCAAAATTACTATGTCATCAGCAAACCGCAAAGTTTTTATTTCTTCTCCCTGCACTTTAATGCCCTCTCCAAATTTCTCCTTCCATTCCTTCACTGACTGCTCAATGTACAGTTAGACAACATTGGGGAAAGGCTACGACCCTATCTTACTCCGTTCCCAACCTCTGCGTCCCTTTCTTGCTCTTCGACTCTAATAACCGCTGTCTGATTTTTGTGTAGGTTGAATATAATTCTTCGCTCCCTATATTTTACTCCTGATATCTTCAGACTTTGAAAGAGTGTATGCCAGTCGGCACTGTCAAACGCTTCCTCCAAATCTACAAATGCTAATAATGTAGGATTCCCTTTCCTTAGCCTTATCTTCTAAGATAAGTCTTAATGTGAGTATTGCCTCCCGTGATCCTGCGTGTCTCCTAAATACAAACTAATCTTCCCCGAAGTCGGAATCCACAAGTTTTTCCATTCGTCTGTAAATAATTTGTGTTAGTATTTTGCAACCATAACTTATTAAACTGATAGTTCTGTAATTTGCACATTTGTCTGCACTTGATTTCTTTGGAATTGGAATTACAATATTCTTCTTGAAGTCTGATGGTATTTCCCCTGTGTCATACATCTTGCATACCAGGTGGAACAATTTTTTCATGACAGGCTCTCCTAACTATATCAGCAGTTTAGACGGAATATCATCTACTCCAGGGGCCTTGTTTCGACTCAAATCCTTCAGCGCTCTATCAAATTATCCTCGTAGTATTATATCTCCTATCTCATCATCCTCCTACTGAAGACAGTAGTATCTATCTGTAACAAATACGTGGTGGAGCAATGGCCACTGTCTGTCGGACTGGACAACGCCGGCTGGGGTTTATGGTTCTTTCGACTATGGTTACTACAGTTGGAGACTACGATGCCTCATAAAGCGAGAAACAGTACATAGGGTGGGAATTCAATATAACTTCACACACCTAAAAAACATCGGCAGCTACAATACGAGGTAAAAGACATACTTATATATATATATATATATATATATATATATATATATATATATATATATATATATATCGGCATTGTGTGAAATTCCTCTATTCCATAGAATTGTAAGGAGGAAAATTTGTTACTTGTGGAAATGTTAGATGGGCTACTTTTCCTAGGCATTCTAGAGAATTTCTACACAAATTTAGAAGGAAACTTGTAGCAGTGTGCCGCCAACTGAGACTGATGAAGTTGAATGAGAAGAGCGTTAGGGCAATGGCTGCAAGTGCTACTATGAGATAAAGAGGTGGAAGGTTAAGTAAGTGAAGTCGTGGGCTGCATTACAGCAGGCCGATGGCGCATGCCCCCGGCCCCCTAGACCAGTGCTTTCCAAACTTCCCTTATGGCGGTACCCTGTTATTGCTTACAATTTTGCGCGACACCCTTTCACTAATATAAATACATATGGTAGAATTTAGATTGTTCTAGCGAGGGGACGGGGGGACGGAAATAAAGTACCGCTTAAATGTAGTTTGTAAACGAAACTGAAATCCTCGTACGGATTGACATGTTTAATGATGATCCTGACTGCAGCAATTACGTACACTCATCGCAAGAAAAGGACACATTAGGAACTACGGAGATGTACAACAGAGTAACACCGCAGACAACAATGCCTAAGTCACACAGTAATACTATCTTCTTTTACATGCGACCCAACTTCCGAAATACGAAAACTGAATTACGGAAACCTTTTGCCGTGTGTACATGTCAGGGTCAGATACGGTTTTGCAGGATCTATTGAAAACGGCATCTGGAAATTATCTGCTCGGATTTCTGATTTAGACAGCACAGTGGCTGTTCCCTTTCTGTTCAATATTATCACATTGTTTTCAAGATATATGAATATGAATATCATTTCTGGTCCCAGAATCTGTTACATACGGGAAACTGTGAGAAAAAAAAATTAACGCATATCAGGGTTCGAACCAAAGATCACTGCATTTAAAATACTACTCTCCGTTAATCACCCTGCCATACTCCATTATAAACATCGTTACTACTGAATAGCTGTAGTCAGTGGACAATTGTGACTGCTTTTACAATCTGTGATAGCTTTTACAGCCACTGTGTCATTGATTGACATTTAATTCTAAGAAACGCTACCGAGGGTGAAGTGGCTTTGATAAATTCATTAAAAAACGCTCAGATGCAGCTTTTTGAGAAGGAAAGCACACTACAGTCAAGGTTTGTTCAAACAGCTGCCAGTTCCAGGAAACTGCGCATGGGAGGAGCTGTTATCGAGTATCAGCAGCAGGTCTGCGCATGCGCAGTTTGCTGGAATCTGGCAACTGGCAGCTGCTTGAACGAACCCTGAGTATTGGGAGGGCTCTACTGCTGATGAAGCAGAGCTGCCGCCTAGTGGCTGAGCATGCAATTAATGTGCACCGGTCATTCTTTTAATACGTGATCTGTGGTGCACTGAATGAAGAGAAGGATGATTAGCTGCAGGCGAGTCTTCAGGGTGGTATGAAGAGACGGCTATTTTGTGTTATTTTATGACAAAATTTTTTGTTTATAGTCTAAATTTGTTAGTCACGCGACACCCTTGATAGTACTACGCTAGACCCAGTTTGGAAAGCTCTGCCCTAGACACTCACGCACCTTACCTAAACGAAATAATAATAATAATAAAACGAAACTAAATTGTTCTCCACGACGTCTGACTGGTCACGCCATTTTATGTGGTCCCTCTGTGATCGCGGAAGTCGGGCTGAGTACGTCTGTCTACAGTATATTTATGATATCTGTCAACCTTACATATTTGAGGCGTAGACATAAATCATAATGTATGGTGTTCATTGCTATTTTTCACCTTGTTGTTTACAAAAGTAACTAATCGACGTACCATAACGACTCCTGTATGTCTGCACATTATCGGCGCCACGGGAGGGATGAGATTAGTTGCTGGTAGAACTTCCGGGTTATAAGTCCGTGGTCCATAAAACTTTTCAGTTTCTCTCAACGTTTGTCCAGAGCTGCGCCGGACATCTTCAGAGGTCTTCTTACTTGCGTTTCAGTCGGCAAGACTCAACTCAAGTAAGAAGACCTCTGAAGATGTCCGGCGCAGCTCCGGACGAAATGTTGGGAGAAACTGAAAAGTTTTATGGACCACGGCCTGATAACCCGGAAGTTCTACCAGCAATTATGACATCCGGTTGTAACGGATACACTGAAATTTTTTATTTATTTTTTGTTTATCTTTGACCAGCGATACTTATCGCCTCCGGTTCCCTCTGACTCGCAATGCAAGTAATTTAATTTCGTTCGTCATTTTTTACTCCCAAACAAGCGAGAAGATGGAACCGAGATAGTAGTTTTACTCACTCTCTTGTCTATGTTCGTCCTGTCACGGTCGCCAATTATAAAGTTGCCCTTGCTTCGTATGATGCCATAATTGTTAAAGTAGATTCCGCGATTATATTTTTTGGACAAGGAATTGATGGTACCGATTTTTTTTTAATTTTGAAATAAATTAGTTAAAGTACAGCACAAAATGAACATTAAAGCAAATAATCCGCGGGTTGCATATTAAAGTCGGGCACCATACAAGCAACAGCACGTTATAAGACTTACGGAAAGCATCTAGCTGGATCCTGCGCTTCGTGTTGTAGAAGTTGGAAATAATAACTTTTTTTAATTTAATATATGAACGTTGAAGATACTTTCCGTAGTAGATCAATGTTCAGACTGTTCACTTCGCTTTTCATTGTTGTGTGACCGTGGGTGGAACATGAAGTTACTGGTAATGATAAAAAAAAATTAAAAAATGATCGGACTTCATGAAATTACAAAAGAAATGACTGCTGGTTCTAAAATCAAGCAAAGTATAGTATAAGGATGATTGATTGATTGAAATTTTGCAGGCAATGCGAAGCGATTGTAATGGCGTCTGAACATTAAACTATTACGGAGGCGAAGGAGCTGAAAACAGTAGAAAATAAGTATTTGACGTGGAGGGATTCATTTAAATAAAAGCCAAAGAGAGGGGATGATTTTAAATTTAAGTAATATATTTTTACAACAACTTGCATCACTTATATTGAATGGATACATGAATGGAAGACGTCAGTATAGAACGAACATAGACAAGAGAGTGAGTAAAACTACTATCTCGGTTCCGTCTTCTCGCTCGTTTGGGAGTAAAAAATGACGAACGAAATTATATTGGTTACATTGCGAGTCGTAGGGAACCGGAGGCGATGAGTATCGCTGATCAAAGATAAACAAAAAATAAATAAAAAATTTCAGTGTATCGTTACACGGTCGTGAAAGCCTTCATTGCATGAAGGATGAGATTTTCGCCAGAGCTTCTGCATGTTTTGCTACTGCAGCAGCGGACTACTGTAGCGGGGTGTGATTGCGGCACTTGTCGACAGGTGGCGACGTGCGCTCCCTGGGCCGGCTGGACGGCGTGGACATGTGGCGGTCGCTGCTGGAGAACGCCCCCTCACCAAGGAGGCAGCTGCTCGTCAACGTCGACGACGACGAGGGGTACGCCGCCGTGCGCGTCGGCAGGTTCAAATACGTCAACGGTACGTGCTGCTGCATTAATGTACCACTACCAACATTCTGACCTGCACAGTTGCTACTTCCTCTTTGGACTATTACATGGTTGCATTACAGCCGATTCGAGCTCGTCCAGCGTGGCGGGATGCTTCGGGTAGACCATGTCTTTCACTGTGCCCCACAAAAAAAGTCACAGGGAGTCAAATCCGGAGAATATGGAGGCCAATCCATGCCTGCACCAGTAAATTTGGGATATTCCAAAGCAATGACTCGATTCCTGAAGTATTCCTCACGAAACCGAAACACTTGTTCGATCCGATGTGGGCGGGCTCCATCTTGCATAAAGCATTCAGTACCTGCTCGATCCTCTAACGCTTGCTGTGTGGCGACAAATGGTTCCAAAATTGCAACGTAACGTGCACCAGTGACCGTTTGGCGAATGAAAAAAGGGCCAATAATGCCTCTACTGCATACTGCAGCCCACACAGTAACTTTAGGAGAATACAGGGGTTTCGCTTCACACCAATATGGGTTTTCGAAACCCCAAAATCGCCAGTTCTGCTTGCATGTGTAGGCTCTTTCTCAGTATTTCCTGCGTGCTGGAACGCTTCAAACCAGTCTCAGATGCAATTATACCGACGGATGACATTCGATTTTGCTGAATAATTCCAGAAACTGTGGCGATATTTTCAGGCGTAACTGCGGTTTGCTTGCGGCCTACATGCCCCACTAGATCATCAGTTACGCTGGCTGTTCTTTGAAATTTTGGAAAGAGCGTACGAATGGTTTTCGCATCGGTTCCTTCTAGAACATTAAATCGTGCTTGGAAACTTCGCCTTGTTGCCGTAGGACTCTCTTCTAACCTGTGGTACTCTAGCACCAGAAAAATGCGTTGTTCAATGGAGTACGTGGTTTTAGTCTCTTTCTTCGGTACGCTAACCATCTTTCAAGTTTCATAGTGGAACTGATCGCTCTGGGCTTCGGATTACTTTTTATATTAGGCATTACATATGGCGATTACAGCGCCATCTGTTAGCAGCTTTTGTAACTATTTTTTCAAACTACTGTATAAACTTCTTACAGCTTTCACAATAAAGATACCGTTTACTGCACTCCTCTATCGATCTTTGTTTTCGAAATATTTAATTTTGAAATCAGGGAGTTGTTTTCTGGATACCCTGTACTTCCTCCTTGGACTATTACATGGTTGCATTACAGCTGTGACTCCTAACCTCTGAGAACTACCCCTGACAGCATTCAGATATACACTACTGTTTGCGGAAATTGGAACACCACGAGGAAATGCATGAAATCGATGAATTTAATACGACTGGTTTGGTACGTGACAAGTAACAAATGATTACCTTTTCAAGTCTGTACATGTTCTTTGAGCCCTAGTATTCAGTATGTGGTGAGGGCACCATGCGCTGCAATTAGAGTTGCTATACGCCGTGGCAATGTATCAATAAGTTTCTGAAGTCGCGATGGAGTAGCCGAGCGGTCAAAAGCGACTCGCTGCGGAGCGCGCGGTTGCTGGCCGTGGAGGTTCGGGTCCTCCCTGGGGCATGGGTGTGTGTGTTGTCCTTAGGTTAGTTTACCTAGGTTTAAGTAGTTTGTAAGCTACGGACTGATGACCACGCAGTTTGTTCCGATAGATTTACAAAAATTTGAACATTCTTTTGAATACTTTCCTGGTGGATTTCCCCCCACGCAGTTTGTATCCGAGACCACAAATCCGTAACGCTAGTTACTAAGGAGCGTGACGCACCAGATGCCGACCAACTGCATCCCAGACTCCTTCGGTGGGCGAAATGTCTGGCAAATATGAAGGCCAGGGAAGCGATGGTACCCGTCGCTGTGCGAAGAAGACCTGTACATTCCTCGTAATATGTCGTCCGGCATACACCTGTTGAAATGTGGCCTGAGGAGATGCATGAAGCAGGGGGAATACCTCAGGTTTCACAACCACCATTAGGTACCAGTTACTTTTCAAAGTACCCTCAATACGTAGGAGTCGAGATTGGTAGTTGTAACCAACGGCGCCCCAAACCATCACGCCTGGTGTTTCTCCACTATGCCGCTCCACAATGCAGAGCTCCAGGTTGCGATGACCACGATACCGCTGGAGACGTTTGCGGCCATCGTGCTGAAGCGTGAGTCGTCCAAAAGGATTACGGTTTGACACTCAGCAGACCAGTGACGGTGATCACGTGCCCATTTCATTCGGAGGAGCTTGTGGTTTCAGGACAATGGGAGCAGACGTAATGACATGGGTGTAGCCAGTCCAACCAGTGGCGGCGCCAGGCGTCGGAAACGTCGGCCACCGCCGACGGCCCTGCGCCTGTGGGGGCCTCGCAAAACATTGTTAAAATTTTAGTTTTTTGTTTCTTTTATATATATATATATATATATATATATATATATATATATATATATATATATATATATATATATATATGATGTTCAACGACGCTTTCCAACTGCTAGGTTATGTAACGACGACCTACATCTAATTTACACCAGCTTAACCGAAGGACGAACACAACATCCGTACCAAAGGGTGGGGTTCGACCCCCGACGAGACCGATTTCGCTCACCGTGGTATGACGCCTTAGAGCGCTCGGCCATTCCCGGCCGGCAGCTATTTAGTTGTCCGTATTTATTTCCGTATGAGTGCGGCAGTGATGCAATTTTTAGTTCAATACTTGCAAAACAATTTCTTCAGTACAGTTTGAAGAACGATTTGGAACAAGTATATCCAAATGTTTACAAAACAATCAGAATCATGCTCAGTTCCAGTCAGGACAGCTTCAGCCGAGAGAAGCTTCACAAAGTTAAAATTGATTAAGACTAACTTGAAAAGCAGAGTGAGCGAAGAAAGACTATCTGCGTTGTCAGTACTATCAACTGAATCCGAAATAGCGGCTAGTATTAAGATGCGAGAATTTTAGTATAATGATTATTTAACATTTTCTTCCTTACTGAAAAAATTAAAGGGGCCTCTCAAAGACGAGTTAGCCGACGCCGTTTTCGTCTAGCGCCGCCACTGAGTCCAACCTGCAGCAAAGAGCGACGAACTGTCGATGCAGGCAAGTTCGCACATGTTTCAGGGCTCCAGCGACGAGCCATCTCTGTGGGTGACGCTGTACGGTCCGTTATGGCCCTGCAGATAAGATGGTGGGCATCCCGTCCTGTGGTCACGTTCCGTGGTCCAGTTTCCGCTCTCCGCTGCGTATAACCTTCCTCTGTCCACACACGCATCACTATCGTAACAACATGCCCTGAGCGATCCGAAATGTCACGCTATGACAACCCAGTTTTCCGATATTTCTGCCCTACTCGAACTCGTTCAGATGCTAATATGGCTGCCTTTATCGTCGACGAGGCGTAGTGACACGCACTGTATGAAGATTACCTGACATAGTCGGATTTGTAGGCGATCTGATCGTTTTATAGTTTTCAAAATAAAAAGCCAAGATCGCACATTAATAATTTAATAAATGACGACCCGTTTCGGTGCACTGTGTCACGATCATCTGGTCATCTTGTTAAAAATTTGGTATAAAATAACAAGTGCAACATTGCACTTAGTCACTATATAAAAATACACAAGTTAAAAACATGACAGCTCACATGTATTTTGTAAGCTACCATGTTTTTAACTTGTGTACTTTTATATAGTGACTAAGTGAAATGTTGCACTTGTTATTTTATACCCAATTGTTTAACAAGATGACCAGCTTATAGCATATATGAGACCAGATGATGGTGACACAGTGCACCGAAACGGGTCGTAATTTAATAAATTATTAATGTGCGATCTTGGCTTTTTATTTTGAAAACTACTCACAGTATTGTTTCTACCTCGTGTGACAGCCCGGCACCGACTACTCTACCGCAACACCGACCCTGTCGGACCTACACGAGAGGGCTGTGCTCGGACTACGTGTACCCCTTCGCACTGAAAAAGTATCACTTGTTGCTTGCACACCCGTCGCCACTTCCACCAACTGTGACGCTATTCGAATAAATCCTTCTCCGTGTTGCACTTTTCAAAAAACGACAGTGTAACTACAATCTCTTAGAGTTTTCTAATCCACTTGAAAAATATTTTCCAAACAGCCCATATAGGGGTATATGGAATGATACGATGACAAGATGTCCGGATACATCTACATCTACATACATACTCCGCAATTCACCACAAGGTGCGTGGCGGTGGGTACACTGTACCACTACTAGCCATTTCCTTTCCTATTCCACTCCCAAACAGAACGAGACAAAATGAATGCCTATATGCCTCCGTACGATCCCTCATTACTCTTATCTTGTCTTTGTGATCACCACGCGGCAATGTAAGTAGGCGGCAACAAGATCGTACTACACTCAGCTTCCAATTTCGGCCCTCTAAATTTCCTTAACAGAAATTCACGGTAAGAAAGTCGTCTTTCCTCCAGCGATCCCCAATTGAGTAGCCGGAGCATTTGCGTGACACTCGCGCATTGGTCGAACCTACCAGTAACAAACCTTGCTGCTCGCCTCTGAACTGCTTCTATGTCTTCCTTTAAACTGATCTGCTGCGGGTCCCAAACACTTGAGCAATACTCAAGACGTGGTCGTACAAGAGATTTATACGCGGTCTCCTCCTTTTCCGAAAAAGTTGGTTATAATAAAACCAAGAGTAAAATATAGGGAAAGAAAGATTATTTACAACTTGTACAAAAACCAAACAGCAGTTATTAGAGTCGAAAGGCCTGAGAGGGAAGCTTTGGTTGGGAAGGGACTAAGACAGGGTTGCAGCCTTTCTCCATTGTTATTTAATTTATACATTTAGCACTCTGTGAAGGAAAGAGAGGAGATGGTTGGAGAAGGAAACAAAGTTCAGGGTGAAGAAATAAAAAAAAAGATTGCGTTTTGTTGATGACATTGTAATTCTGTCAAAGAAAGCAAAGAACCTGGAAGAATAATTGAATGGAATGGACAGTGTGTTGAAGAGACAGTGTAAGTTGAACATTAACAGCCGTGGCGGAGTGACAGAGCGCATTGAGGCGCTATGCTGTGAGGCCGTTCCCCATCGGGGGTTCGAATCCTCCCTCGGGCATGGACGTTTGTGTTGTCTTTAGTATGAGTTAGTTTATAAGTAGTTTGTATATTTAGAGATTGATGACCACCCAGTTAAGTCCCATAAGATTGACAAGCATTTTAATATTTTTTAAACATGAAAAGGGGCAAAAAAGGGTATCTGAATGCAGAATAAGAAAATCAATCGATGCTGAAGGAATCAGATTAGGTAACACAACAATGAGTGTGGAAGATAGTTTAGTTGCTTGGGCAGTAAAGTAACAAATTATGGTCTCAGTACAAAGGATATAAAATGCAGAATGGCAATAGGAACAAAAAGGTATCCGAAAAACAGGAATTTCTTAAAATCGAATATGAATTTAAGTCTAATGAAGTCTTCTGAGATGGCATTTTTGTGTACAAGATTGCCTGGTACAAGATTGAAATAAGGACGATAACTAGATCAGACAGGAAGATGGCAGAGGTTTCTGAAATGTGGCGCTACAAAAGAACGCTGAATATTAGGTGGGTGTATCGCGTGACTAATGAGGAGGCACTGAACAGAATTAGGAACCAAATTAATTTCTGGCATAAGTTGAGTAAAAGAAGGGATCGACTGATAGCACAAATTGTTAGACATCAAGTAATCGTGAATTTAGCATTGGAGGGAAGTGTGTGGGGTAAAAATCGCAGAGGGAGAACAAGAGACGAATACAGTAAACAAATTCAAATGGATGTGGGTTGCCGTTCTTATGAGAAGATGAAGAGGCTTGCTCAGGATAGAGCAGGATGTTGAGCTGCAAGGAACCAGTCTGCGAACTGAAGACCAGAAAAAGTACACCGAGTATAATAAAATTTTATTCGCTGTTATTTCCGTTCCGTTGCTTTTTCCATAAACAACTTACCGAAAAACGGCAGCAAGATCGCCGATTTTATCATGTACCTATCTACAAGCGAGAGTAAATATTAATTATTTTAAATTTCCCCGCCATACTTTCGGTTCCGGTTTGGTTTCACATGGTCTTTTTTGGCATTAAGGGTTTCGTGCCACGTGTACACTGCTGATATGTGAGATTTGAGTTTAATTATACTGCATATTAAAAGCGAGTGAATTTTGTAAAATACTGGCAACTGATGGAGCTCAGTACTAATGAGGAGAGTGGAAGAACGGCTGGTTGAAATTATGATTGGAAGTATATTAAAATATATTTAAAAAAGTCAATAGACGTATTAGTAATGATTGTATTAACTGGCAACCAGTTTAAGAACTTAATTTGTGCCAGCATCAAACATCAAGCCACCCAAGAAGAAAATGTGATCTATATGGCTGACTTAAACTGGATTCGCAGCGTCTGTAGGGTCACATGTTCACCATCCACATACAAGACGACAACCATGTCTTGTACTGGTTGGTGCTATTGCTCTGTTTTGTGTCCCAGCCTCGTCGCCGCTTTTGTGTCTCGTTCCGTTGTAGGTGTCGGTGGCCGAGTGGAATGAGACCGACACAGGAATATAGACAGCACGCTGGTGCAGGTACGGAGATGAGCAGCCAGAAACTAGAAACACTAGAGTAAATTAGAACGAGATATATATTGCACAGAATTTATACAATACTTAACTTTTACATAGAACTGCAGAAGGCTGATACATAGTTGTTAGAGGCCTGCCTAGTGCCTGTACGATCGCCAAGTCTTCACTGGTGCCTATCTGATTACGAAGGTCCTAACTGGTTGCTATCTCAGTTCCAAGTGAACGATGTCGTTCAGTGGGAGCCACGAGCGGAGTTGCAGCAGAGGGCGCTCGTGGCTGTCGTCGTAAGAACGCCGCGCCGTGCGTGCATGGCGGCGCGCGGCGAAAGTAGGTGGCGCGCACTTTAGACGTGTGCGACACCACACCCTGCATTGTCACTGCTGGCAGCCATGACGCCGGAAGCCTGTAGCCATCCACTCTGTTGTAATGAGCCACACGAATTTAATTATTATCTTCTCTGTTCATGTTGGTGGGTCGCTTTGCAATTTCTATTGCTTCTCTGCTCTTCCTCCTCGATTGAAATGGCTGTTTCGCTAGTACACGTGCTTCTCGAAACATTATTTCTTTGGCGCACTCCCCCTGGTGTTCTTCCACCGCTGACATTGTGTATTGTCCCAGACGAATGTGTGCTTCGTGTACTCACCTTCGCGTCTTAATCGGTCGTCCCGTTTCGCCTATACAGGATATTACAAAAAGATACGGCCAAACTTTCAGGAAACATTCCTCACGCACAAAGAAAGATAATATGTTATGTGCACATGTGTCCGGAAACGCTTAATTTCCATCATAGAGCTCATTTTAGTGTTTACGGATGGGGCTTCATGACATCGTGATCAAATTTTAAATTTTCACAATGAACATGTGCGGGCTGACGAGAATCCGCACGCAATTGTGCAATCACGTCATCAACACAGATTTTCTGCAAACGTTTGGCCAGGAATTGTTGGTGATGTCTTTTTGGGCCTCATGTTTTTCCACCTACGCTCACTGGAGCACGTTATCATTATTTCATACGGGATACTCTACCTGTGCTGCTAGAACATGTGCCTTTACAAGTACGACACAACATGTGGTTCATGCACGATGGAGCTCCTGCACATTTCAGTCGACGTGTTCGTACGCTTCTCAACAACAGATTCGGTGACCGATGGATTGGTAGAGGCGGACCAATTACATGGCCACCACGCTCTCCTGACCTCAACCCTCTTGACTTTCATTTATGGGGTCATTTGAAAGCTCTTGTCTACGCAACCCCGATACCAAATGTAGACTCTTCGTGCTCGTATTGTGGACGGCTGTGATACAATACGTCATTCTCCAGGGCTGCATCAGCGCATCAGGGATTCAATGCGACGGAGGGTGGATGCATGTATCCTCGCTAACGGAATACATTTTGAACATTTCCTGAAACAAAGTGTTTGAAGTCACGCTGGTACGTTCTGTTACTGTGTGTTTCCACTCCATGATTAATGTGATTTGAATAGAAGTAATAAAATGACCTCTAACATGGAAATTAAGCGTTTCCGGACACATGTCCACATAACATATTTTCTTTCTTTGTGTGAGAGGAAAGTTCCCTGAAAGTTTGGCCGTACGTTTTCGTAACACCCTGTATACAGGGTGGTCCATTGATAGTGACCGGGTCAAATATCTCATGAAATAAACCTCAAACGAAAAAAAAACTTTTCTAGCTTCAAGGTGGAAAACAGACGGATCAAACGGATATCAACAGCATTTTTTTCAAATGGGTACCCAATTACATGTTCGTCTAGTACGTAAATAAATATGAATGTTTTATTTGGAGCACTTTTTGCGCTTTGTGGTAGATGGCGCTGTAAATTCAGAAACATATTGCTCACAAGTTTAGACGAACAATGGGTAAGAGGTAGGGTCTTTTTTTTTTTTTTTTTTTTTTTTTTTTTTTTTTTTTTTTTTTTTTTTTTTTTTTTTTTAAATAAAACACAGAACTTAGGTAAGTTTGAACTTTATTTCGGTTGTTTCAGAGTGATACGTATACTTTTGTGAAATTATCATACATTATGAGAACGTATGCTGTTACTAAGCTATTACTTGTCATTACTTCATGTCTTCAATAAATTCTCAAAATGATGTCCTTGAACTTCAAAGCATTTGACAGTACCAGTAACGAAATTCCTCTCAACAGCGAGTAGTTCGGCTTCAGAAATGTTCTCACGTGCATTGACAATGCGCTGACGCATGTTTTCAGGCGTTGTCGGTGAATCACGATAACAAATATCCTTCAATTTTCCTCACGGAAAGAAATCCGGGGATGTAAGATCCGGGGACCATGTGGGCCATGGTATGGTGCTTCTACGACCAACCCACCCGTGATTAAACATTACATTTAAGACCACTTCAACTTCACGCGAGCCACGTGACGGACATCCATCACGTTGAAAGTACATCGCCATTCTGTCATGCAGTGAAACATCTTGTAGTAAAATCGGTAGAACATTACGTGAGAAATCAGCATACATTGCATCATTTAGATTGCCATCGATAAAATAGGGGCCAATTATCCTTCCTCCATAATGCCACACCATATATTAACACTCGAAGGTCGCTGATGTTCCACTTGCGCAGCCATCGTAGATTTTCCGTTGCCCAGTAGTGCATATTATACCGGTTTACGTTACCTCTGCGAATGACGCTTCGTCACTAAACAGACCGTGTTTGCCCAGTAGCACAACTGTACACGACGTTCAAAGTCTATGCCGTGCAAATCCTGGTGAATAGAAATATGGTACGGGTGACATAGAATTCTTAACACCGATGTCTTTCAGATTCCCGATTCTCGCTCAGTTTGTCTATTACTGATGAGCGGATTAGCCGCAACTGCAGCTAAAACACTTCCTTGGGCATCATTATTTGTTGCAGGTCGTGGTTGACGTTTCACTTGTGGCTGAACACTTCCTGTCTCTTTAAATAAAGTAACTATTCGACGAAAGGTCTGGACACTTCGATGATGTCTTACAGGATAACGATCAACATTCATAGCACAGTCCCGTAGGGCATTTTGATCACAATATCCATACATAAATACCGTATCGACCTTTTCTGCAATTGGCAAACGGTCCATTTTAACACGAGTAATGTGTCACGAAGCAAATATCGTCCGCATTGGCAAAATGTTACGTGATACCACGTACTTATACGATTGTGACTATTACAGCGCCATCTATGACAAAGCGAAAGAAGTGTTCCAAATAAAACATTCATATTTATTTACGTACTAGACGAATATGTAATAAAAATTGGGGTACCTATTTTAAAAATCGCAGTTGATATCCGTTTGACCTATGGCAGCGCCATCTAGAGGGCCAACTATAATGCCATCTAATTACATATATTTTTACGACATTACAGCATTCATTTTTAATGAAATAAATCGCAATTTGCGATCACTTATGGCTTCACTGAAATAGGTTTAGATGTAATACCAATGTGCGCCGCATGAAAATTCGTGCCCGGCCGGGATTCGAACCCGGGATAGCCTGCTTACTAGGCAAACGCGTTGACCACTCCGCCACCGAGGACACAGTGACCAGCCCGACTGCAGAGGACTCTTCCCTGCACGTCTCCCGCCACACCCAAATCTCCATTCGCCACGCTGTCTCTTTCGTATTACCACAACGTTTTTTGTTCTGTAATGCTCGCAACCACAATACTGTATTCCCGCATCAGGAAGAACAGACCATGATGTATCGAGACACAATTAATTGTCGTCAGGAGCCCAGCCTCGGCTTGTATATATTTTTGACGACGTTACAGCATTCATTTTTAATGAAATAAATCGCAATTTGCGATCACTTATGGCTTCACTGTATTACATCTGAACCTAGTACAGTGAAGCCATAAGTGATAGCAAATTACGATTTATTTCATTCATAGTGACATCTGTTTTCCCCCTTGAAGCTATAAAATTTGTGTTCTGTGTAGTTTTTTCGTTCGATACTTATTTCGTAAGATATTTGGCCCGGTCGCTATCAATGGACCAACCTGTATACTCGACCACACTCACAGCTGACTTCGTAAACTCCGGCAGTATTCAGCTTGTCCAATGCGTCTTTCATTGAACGAAGAACATCTTTTACTTCGTTGTTGCTTTTGAAGATAAGCTTAACGTGCACTCTGCGTAGAATTTTTCGCACAAGTTCTGTTACCCTTTGCACGTATGGTAATAAGGCAATATTCTGTGTTTCCTTCTGATCTTCCCTATCGCCTGCATGCTTTGTATTCATAGCTTCCTTTGTCAGCATCTTCCGATTACCAAGTAAACAGTAAAGCACTGGATATACCGAGCTGAACAGTCCGCCATTTTGAATCACAATTCGACGACAGAGTTGTATGCTCTGTGTGGTGTAGCGAAGTGAATCATCGAACATTTTGTGATTTTATTGTTTCACAGTGTGAAATGGATGGTTGTGCAGCTGTAAACTGCTCAGATAGTACCTGACATGGTCGTCATAAATTTTATCCGTTTCCTTCAAACAGAGATCGGCATAGAAGGTCGCTTGTAAATTTCAGACGCCGAGTATGGACGCCAAAATCGAGCAACTATCTATGTAACGTTAAGAACGAAACTTTTTTTTAATTTTAAATAGTTATACTCACAGAGAGGTGGTAATGAAAATATGGATTTTTACATGTAAGCAATGGTTTCTTTTAATTTTGCTACAGATTGTTAACACGACATACAGTGTGTTTAAAGTTACTTTTCTTGATTTTGTTTAGAGCAACTAAAGAGATGAAGGGCTGCTCATTGTATTGAAAGTGATACGTGAGTGCAGCTGGCTTTACCCAGCTAGTGGTTTATAAATTATGTTATTTCACATTAGTTCAGTGTTTAATTTAAATGTGACTCTCAACACGGGAATATGTAGGCCTAAGCCAAGTTGTGAAAAGGATGTCTCGAAAAAAGTAATAAATTTAACTACGCAAAGAATAGGAACAGGAAAGAAGTGGCCACGCGAGGCATTAAATTCGAAACTTATCATGCGACATTGGCTTTATTTCAAAGTGCATGCTACCGGGGATATTTTATTTAGTCGTTATCTAATGAAAGCAGACACACATTTTTGACGTAAAATCTGCTCTGAAATTTGGTGTGTGTAAAATAACCGGACATTACAGGGGGTAATACGGGAAGTACAGAATCGCAATTTAACATTATTCCGTAATTGGTTTCTAATGCAACTCTTAATTGCCGTAAACATATTTGTATGTACAATTGATAAACCAGAAAATACGATAATTGTGACGTATTTTAACTGTATTTGGTGAATATTTACAACGGCAGCATATGCCTTAGTATGGAATGTAAGTGAATGCAACATATCTCTAAACATCCCTCTAATCACTAACTTTAAGTTGCTTGTCCTTTACAGTCAAGTGTAAGCCAATAAATTTACTATGCTGCAATATTTTCTGCGTTAGGAAAGTATATTTAAAGGCCTTAAGAGCATATTAAAAAGCGTAAGTGTTCCGTAGTCTTTAAATGCGCACCTTCAACGTGTGATTCAAAATGGCGGATTGTTTAGCTTGTACTATACAGTGTTTTAGTAAACAGCGTCACGTCATAACAGCTGCCCGCCTGTCATTGACCAATTTCCAGCATTAGAAATAAACAATGAAAACACCAATGAAGAGCCCCTATTCCCGCCAATCGCAGGCTGTAATGTAAAAACCAATACAGAACGCCTCCCTGGCCACCAATATCCAACAATATTTCGATAAAAGCTTCTCGCATTATTATAAGAGTACCAGGAATCCTTGCATTCAGCAGTCAGCCAAACACCTTGACAAAGGCCACTTGCAACAGTGGCCGAAACGTCGGAATTTTACATGTTGACAAAGCGGCCAAACACCCAGACGAATTTTATTGACAGTGTGTACTACGACGATCCCCATTTAATCTGGGCTACGGTCATAAATATGAATTTATGATTTAATTTGAAACTTAGACTCGAGTTCACTTTGAAGAACTTTTATCACAGATTCATAATGTACAACAACTTCAGCACAATAACTCGTCAACAACAACCAACCCAAACCATCTGTTCGTCTGACTTATATAGAGTTCATGACAATTAACATTGTCATAACAGTGACTTGTAATTATTGGTATATAATTAAATTTTTCAAAATACAATAATTTGATGAAATTTAAATTATAAAATCGTTACTAGATCTTTAAAACCGTAAGGCAAAATAGTTATATGTTACAAGGAAGTGATAAATTACACCATTATTTAACCATAGGATTGTATTAAATAATCGAGCTTCTTGATATAGTATAAGTGACTAAGGCAAAAACATAAAAACAAAAAAGTATTGCATGGTAGCACACTGAAAATAAAATATTACAATATAGGAATGAAACTACCATTCAATAACACATAAAGAATATGTACAAATGTAGTCAACAATAACATTCATTTCCTTTTTTTTAATCGTATAATAGAGACATTGTAATCGCACAGCTGACAAAGTGAATGATTGTGAACGACTAAAGAGTCGTTTTTTGGGAAGAAAACATTAACATGCTAGTCGCCGTAGGCACATAACACTAAAAAGCTAGGACAGCGCAAAAAATATCTAAGGTGACACAAAACATCCCACTAAAATATCACAAAAAATGACGAGTAAAGTTAATAGATAAGGACAAACTGTACTATGAACATTATTGGCAAGTGCATGGTACATATATCGCCTGACGGAAATGTAGTGATGAACTACTAATAGAAGCAATGTACTATTCTAAATTACGACAACAAAAGGCAAATATTTGTAATTGAAACAGAAGAAAAATGCCCCAAGTGACCCTAAAAATACAACCATGTATAGAAATATACATGGGCTGTGCAAATACTAAAAGCAAAACGTTGGTACTATAATCACAGACACCAGCCAAAATTGTTATGACGAGTAACGGCCACTATATAAGGTGTAAATGTACATGCACAAGCGGGAGGAAAAATAATACTCTCATCACAATAACCGTGATCAGGTGGAAGACAATGCCATAAACACAAACATCACTGTAATATAGAAAGTAAATGATTGACTAACAAAGGGCAAATAGCCACAAATGACCCTAAACATACAACCATGTATAGAAATATACCTGGACTGTGTAAATACTAAAAGTTATATGTTGGTACTATAATCACAGTCAACAACTACAATTGTGAAGGGAAGTAACGGCTACCATATAAGGTGTATATGTATAAAAAAAACATATGGGAGGACAAATAATACTGTCATCATACTAAAAGTGACAAGGTATAAGACCATGTCATTAAACTTAAACATCACTGCAACACGGAAAGTAAATCGTTGTCTGACGTATTCATGTCATACTGGGAGAATAAATATTTTATTATACATATGGCTGTTGGTATCTCAGTTCCTTCAGTAGCATACAACACTGTCGTCGGATTGGGATTCAAAATGGCGGATTGTCCAGCTCGGTATATCTAGTGCTTTATTCATATCTATTGTTATGCAACAGTGGTATCGGGAGGTTCCGGAATGCAAGCAGATGGGAATAAATCGCAACATGCTTCTTTACAAGTGTACCACTTTCTCCGCCTCTTGAGTGTGCAGTTTATTGACGTAAGGCACGGGACACGACCTGAGCTAGTGAACAAGCCCCTCAGCCGTGGCGTCAGACCGGAATGCACGCTGCGCCGTCCTATTTCTGGCCCCTGGACGGACGCGTGTGGGCGCGGTCGTGCGCGTCACGGCTCGGCGAGCAAGTAGCGCGAGCCGCTTGCCCAAGCCTCGAGCCGGGCCCAGCGGCCGCCGAGGGGCCGCGCCGGGCGTCGAACCGCGGACCGCGGCTGCGACGTCGCCGCTGCTGGAATGAAACAGCGAGCCACCTCGCGCGCAGCGTCCCGGCAAATACACTCCACCGTACCACGACGCTGTCGACACGACTCCACCTCCACTTTCGCCTTCTTCATCGCCACATAGAAGAAGGAAAACCTTCCCACTCCTCTTAGTGTCCACATACGCTACACCTACGACAAAAGTCTTGTTGTTGTGGTCTTCAGTCCGTGGACCTTTCGTGCAAGTCTCTTCATCTCAGAATACGTTCCTCAACCTACATCCTTTTCAATATGATTACTATATTCGTCCCTCGGTCTCCCTCTACGATTTTTACCCCACACGCTTCCTTCTAATGCTAAGTTGACAATTCCTTGATGTCTCAGAATGTGACCAACCAATCTATCCCTTCTCTTAGTCAGGATATGCCAGAAACTACTTTTCTTCCGAATTCGGTTAAGCACCTCCTCATTAGTCGTGTGATCTACCCATCTAATTTTTATCATTCGTCTGTAGCACCACATTTCAAAAGCTTCTATTATCTTTTTATCTGAACTTTTTATCGTCTACGTTTCACTCCCATACAATGCTACACTCCAGAGAAATGCTTTCAGAAAGGACTTTCTAACATTTAAATTAATATTGGATTTCAACAAGTTTCGCTTCTTTAGAAACGCTTTTCTTCCCATAGCCATTCTGCATTATTTTTATTTTCTTTACTTCGGCCATCAGAAGTAATCTTGCTACCCAAATAACAAAATTCATCTACTACTTTTATTGTCTCATTATCTAATCTAATTCCTTCAGGATCGCCTGATTTTCTGACACTGCATTCCGTTACCTTCGTTTTACTCTTGTTAACGTTCATCTTATATCTTCTTTTCAAGATAATGTAAAGGGTAGATACAGCAAAATATCGCACTGCATCACACGAAAATTACCGTACATCTACATCTACATACATACTCCGCAATCCACCGTAGCGTACACTGTACCACTACTAGTCATTTCCCTTCCTGTTACACTCCCAAATACAACGAGGAAAGAAAAGAATGCGTATATGCCTCCTTACAAGCCCTAATTTCTCTTATCTTGTCTTTGTGATCGCTACGCGAAATGTAAGTAGGCGGCAGCAAGATCGGGCTAGACACAGCTTCAGATTCCGGCCCTCTAAATTTGCTCAACAGAAATTCACGAAAAAAAAGGTCGTCTTTCCACCAGCGGTCCCCAATTGAGTTGCCAGAGCATTTCCGTGACACTCGCGCATTGGTCGAACCTACCAGTAACAAACCTAGCTGCTCGCCTCTGAACTGCTTCTATGTCTTCCTTTAAACTGATCTGCTGCGGGTCCCAAACACTTGAGCAATACTCAAGACGTGGTCGTACAAGCTTTTTATACGCGGTCTCCTTTACAGGTGAAGTACGTCTTCCCAAAATTCTCCCAATAAGCCCAAGTCGGCTGTCCGCCTTACTCACAACTGTCCTTACATGCTCGTTCCATTTCATATCGCTCTGCAATGTTACGTCTAGATATTTGAACGACGCGACAGCATCAAGAAGCTCACTACTAATACTGTATTCGAACATTATGGGATTTCTTTTCCTACTCATGCGCACCACTTTACATTTTTCTACATTGAGAGCTAGCTGCCATTCTTCGCACCAATTAGAAATTTTCTCTAAGTCATCTTGTATGCTATTAAAGTCAGTTACAGACGACACAGTCCCATACACCACTGCATCATCAGCAAACAGCCGCAAATTACAGAAAATAATACCGGTCCTATCACACTCCCCTGGGGCACGCCTGGTCTGAACAGTGCACTGCTAACTTATTCTTGGTACTGATTTTTTTCTTGCAGAAGGGAGTAGATCGTAGCTGTGTATTCATGTACGTATTACTTTTCCCACACGATCCCAGTCCTTTCGCTTTGTTTCCATCGCCTGAGAAACTATATTCCAAGTAGGTCAACCTGTTTTAACATTCTTCCCTCTATTCGTTCAGTTTAAATCTCTTTCTCACAGATATTTCTTTAGTTTAGGAGTTGCAAATCTCCGTACCATAACCTTTAGATCTCTGATCTATGTGTGAAATATTAGTTTGCGTTTTTACAGTAGAATCGCGCATTACAAGTAAGTCATCCGTATATGCGAGTCTCGTTATTTTGTTTCTTCCTAATTTAATTTCTGACTGACAGTCTATCTTTTTCGACATAATAAACGTAAATAGAAAGTTATTAAAATATATTCGTAAAACGAAACTTAGTTACAGATACAGGGTGTGTAGTAAATAATGTAAACATCACGCAGTAGAGTAAATCTTGTCGCGACCACTGTGCACAGTTGAGGTACCGATTCTTAGGCATGATATTTTACGCGATTTAGTTCAAATGTTTGTAAAGTCTATGGGACTTAACTACGGGGTCATCAGTCCCTTAACTTACAAAATACTTACGAACTAACTAAGACTAAGGACGGCACAAATATCCATGCCCGAGGGGGGATTCGAACCCCCGACCGCAGTGGCCGTGCAGACGTGACTGAAGCGCCTCAGTCCTCTCGGCCACCACGGCCGGTGCGATTTAGTTAGTGGCAGCATTTGCAATGAAAACGGCTGCTTTGTTTAACGTTTCACTGCCAACCGCAACCTCAGTAATGATAGCGTACATAAAACAAGGTGGAACATCATCGACGAAGAGCAATGATTTTGGAACGAAATAGACACTCTCGTATATAAACATCTGTGAAGTAGGGTGCATAGCGCTGATAGCGTGGAGGCTCAGAGCGAGGAGGGTTGCAAGTGTTTGACGAACTGTGTCGGACTCAACAGTGAGTCGGCATTAGTTCTACCTCTCTGAGAGCTCCAACCTCGCTGTAAAACATTAAAACCAGACACATCCATATCTAAAAGACAATCTTGAGAACGTATCCCAAAAGGCCTCGTTGCCCGTAGCCTGTTACGAAACAGCCGTTCCGCAGGAGGGTGGGCAACGACCGGATGGGCTGGTGTATTTGGCGAGGACAAAGTCGTATATGCCTGGCGTGCCACGAGAAACTGCCGCCGCACGTGAAGTGGTGGCTCACCAGCCTCGGCGCAGATACTTGGTATGGGACTCGTGCGGGATGCCACAGTCGCGAGCCGAATCCCCTCATGATGCACCACGTCCAGCATCTTTAAATAAGAGGGTCTTGCTGACCCATACACGGTGCACCCGTAGTCTAGGCGAGAACGCACAAATGCTCTATAAAATCGTAGCAGACAAGTCCTGTCGGCTCCCCATGAAGTGTGGCTAAGACACTTTAAAATACTTAGTGCCTTCAGGCACCGTCTCTTCAAATCTTTAAGATGTGGCAACCAGGTAAGTTTAGAGTCAAATGTCACACCCAGAAAACGCACAGTGTCTTTAAAATTCAGAACGGTGTCCCTCATCCGCAGTTCAGGTAAGTTAAAAATAGAACGAGAACGGTTAAAACAAACACACACCAACTTCTCTGTTGAAAATTTGAAACCGGTCTTCTGTGCCCATTCGTCGAGCCGCCGGAGAGTGAGCTGCAACTGACGAGTTGTTCCTACCTTGCCATGTTTGGTTGGGTCTTTGCTTCGTTCCCCTTATCGTTTTGCTACTTTGGCTACTTTCTCTTCTGTTCCCTATTTGTCTTCATTTCATTTTAATCAGGTCACACGTATCGCCTAATTATCTTGTACGGGCGCTAAAGACCTAGTTGTCGTGCGCCCATAACATCATATCCATCCATCCATCTCTGAGAGCTTGTGGCTAAATTTGGGCGTTCGCTTGTCACAAGAAGAGGAAACGGCGAATAGACTACATTGATTATTTCTAAGGGCACGAAATATGTAATCAGCAACAACATATGAAGAGAAATGCTGTAGGCCAAATTTGCCGGTTGTTAAGTGCCAACATTATTCTGCAGAAGTATCACGCCGTATACCGGGTGATCAAAAAGTCAGTATAAATTTGAAAACTTAATAAAAAATGTCCGGCAGATGGCGCTTCATCTGATCAGAAAAGCAATAATTAGCATAACAAATTAAGATAAATCAAAGACGATGTTCTTTACAGGAAATGCTCAACATGTTCACCATCATTTCTCAACAATAGCTGTAGTCGAGGAATAATGTTGTGAACAGCTCTGTAAAGCATGTCCGGAGTTATGGTGAGGCATTGGCGTCGGATGTTGTTTTTCAGCATCCCTAGAGATGTCGGTCGATCACGATACACTTGCGACTTCAGGTAACCCCAAAGCCAATAATCGCACGGACTGAGGTCTGGGGACCTGGGAGGCCAAGCATAAACGAAAGTGACGGCTGAGCACACGACCATCACCAAAGACGCGCAGGAGATCTTTCACGCGTCTAGCAATATGGGGTGGAGCGCCATCCTGCATAAAAATCGTACGTTCCAGCAGGTGTTCATCGGCCAGGCTGGGTATGATGCGATTCTGTAACATATCGGCGTACCTCTCTCCCGTCACGGCAGCAGTTACAAAACCAGAATCACGCAGTTCCTGGAAGAAAAAAGGCCCGATAACGGTAGATGTGGTTCGAATAAAACCCGGTGTCATTCCAAGCATGTGTGTCAATTTTTACCTCTCCATCTACATTATTCCATGATTTATTAAGTTTTCAAATTAATACTGACTTTTTGATCATCCGGTATATAAAGTAAAATCCGAACAGCTTATCAGAATAACTATGTATGGTTAAACAGCGTGTTAGTGGGACAATTTTCAATAGTGAAACATGTTAAGTTAGAACGCTTGTTATAGACTTTATTCAACACAATCATTGTTCGGACAGGTTTGTTGCTAATCCATTGTCTTACCGAGACAAATTCAGAACGAGAAAAATCTAGTCACTGATTTGACTTTTTCAGTAGAATAATAATTAATTCAGGAGTGGAAACTACAGAACCATCAGTTTAATAAGTCATGGTTGCAAAATATTAATACGAATTATTTACAGAAGGAT
This sequence comes from Locusta migratoria, assembly GCA_026315105.1. Classification (NCBI taxonomy): domain Eukaryota; kingdom Metazoa; phylum Arthropoda; class Insecta; order Orthoptera; family Acrididae; genus Locusta; species Locusta migratoria. Next base: position 663,137,314 of record CM048746.1, read on the forward strand.
GGAAAAGCTGGTAGAAGCCGACCTCGGGGAAGATCAGTTTGGGTCCAGGAGAAATGTAGAAACACGGGAGGCAATACTCACTTTACGGCTTATCCTAGAACATAGATTACGAAAAGGCAAACCTACATTTCTAGCTTTCGTAGATTTGGAGAAGGCTTTTGACAATGTTGATTGGAATAAACTCTTTCAAGTTCTGAAGCAAACAGGAGTAAAATATAGGGAACGTAAAGTTATTTACAACTTGTACAAAAACCAGACAGCAGTTGTCAGAGTTGAAGGGCATGAAAGGGATGCAGTGGTTGGAAAGGGAGTAAGAGAGGGTTGTAGTCTTTCTCCAATGTTATTTAATTTGTACATTGAGCAAACTATAAAGGAAAGCAAGGAGAAATTTGGTGAAGGAATTAAAGTTCAGGGGGAAGAATTAAAAACAATGCGTTGTGCCGACGACATAGTAATTCTGTCAGATACAGCAAAGGACCTGGAAGAGCAATTGAACGGAATGGACAGTGTGCTGAAAGGTGCATGTAAGATGAACATTAACAAGAGAAAAACTAAGGTAATGGAGTGCAGTCTAAAAAAATCAGGTGATGCTGAAGGAATTAGATTAGGTAACGAAACAATAAAGGAGGTAGATGAGTTTTGTTACTTGGGCAGTAAAATAACAACTGATGGTCGCAGTGCAGAGGATATAAAATGCAGAATGGCAATGGATAGAAAAGCGTTCTTGAAAAAGAGAAATTTGTTAACATCGAATATTGATTTAAGCCTAACGAAGTCCTTTCTGAAGACATTTGTATGGAGTGTTGCCTTGTATGGGAGTGAAACATGGACGATAAACAGTGCGGACAGGAAGAGGATAGTGTTGTTGTTGTGGTCTTCAGTCCGGAGACTGGTTTGATGCAGCTCTCCATAATACCCTATCCTGAGCAAGCCTCTTCATTTCCACATAAGAACGGCAACCTACATCTGTCTGAATCTGCTTACTGTATCCATCTCTTGATCTTCCTCTGCGATTTTTTCCCCACGCACTTCCCTCCAACGCTAAATTCACAATTCCTTGATGTCTAAGAATGTGCCCTACCAATCTATCCCTTCTTTTAGTCAAGGTATGCTAGAAATTTCTTTTCTCCCCAATTCTGTTCAGTACCTCCTCATTAGTTACGCGATCCACCCACCTAATCTTCAGCATTCTTCTGTAGCACCATATTTCAAAAGCCTCAATCCTCTTCCTGTCCGCACTATTTATTGTCCATGTCTCACTCCCATACAAGGCAACACTCCATACAAATGCCTTCAGAAAGGACTTCCTTAGGCTTAAATCAATATTCGATGTTAACAAATTTCTCTTTTTCAAGAACGCTTTTCTACCCATTGCCATTCTGCATTTTATATCCTCTGTACTGCGACCATCAGTTGTTATTTTACTGCCCAAGTAACAAAACTCATCTACCTCCTTTATTGCTTCGTTTCCCAATCTAATTCCTTCAGCATCACCTGATTTCCTTACACTGCACTCCATTACCCTAGTTTTGCTCTTGTTAATGTTCATCTTATATGCACCTTTCAGCATATTTGTCCATTCCCATCAACTGCTCTTCCAGGTCTTTTGTTGTCTCTGAGATTATTACAATGTCGTCGGCAAAACGCAATGTTTTTAATTATTCACCCTGAACTTTAATTCCTTCTCCAAATTTCTCCTTGCTTTCCTTTATAGCTTGCTCAATGTACAAATTGAATAACAATGGAGAAAGACTACAACCCTGTCTTACTCCCTTTCCAACCACTGCATCCCTTTCATGCCCTTCAACTCTGATAACCGCTGTCTGGTTTTTGTACAAGTTTTAAATAACTTTACGCTCCCTATATTTTACTCCTGCTTGCTTCAGAACTTGAAAGAGTTTATTCCAATCAACATTGTCAAAAGCCTTCTCCAAATCTACAAAAGCTAGAAATGTAGGTTTGCCTTTTCGTAATCTATCTTCTAGGATAAGCCGTAAAGTGAGTATTGCCTCCCGTGTTCCTACATTTCTCCTGAACCCAAACTGATCTTCCCCGAGGTCGGCTTCTACCACCTTTTCCATCCTTCCGTATATAATTCGTGTTAATATTTTGCAACCATGACTTATTGGACTGATGGTTCTGTAGTTTTCACATCTGTCTGCACCTGCTTTCTTTGGAATGGGGATTATAAGATTTTTCTTAAAGTCTGAGGGTGCTTCTCCTGTCTCATACATCTTACGCACCAGGTGAAACAGGTTTGTCATGGCTGGTTCTCCCAGAGACTTCAGTAGCTCTGAGGGAATATCATCTACTCCAGGGGCCTTGTTTCGACTTAGGTCTTTCAGGGCTCTGTCAAATTCTTCTCTCAGTACAGTATCTCCTATTTCATCTTCATCTACATCCTCTTCCCTTCCTACAATATTGTCTCGAAGTTCATTTCCTTTGTAGAGCCCCTCTATATACTCTTTCCACCTTTCAGCTTTCCCTTCTTTGCTGAGAACTGGTTTTCCATCAGTGTCCTTGATATTCATAGAGCTGTTTTTCTTATCTCCAAATGTTTCTTTTATTTTCCTGTAGGCTGTATCTATTTTTCCCCTATTTATACATTCTTCTACATCCTTGCATTTGCCTTCTAGCCACTCCTGCTTAGCCATTTTGCACTTCCTGTCAATCTCATTTCTTAGTCGTCTGTACTCCATTTTGCCTGTTTCATTAACTGCATTCTTATATTTTCTCCTTTCATCCATTAAATTTAGTATCTCCTGTGATATCCAAGGATTTTTCGTAGGTCTTGCCTTCCTAGCTATTTTGTCCTCTGCTACTTTCACTATTTCATCTCTCAATTTTACCCATTCCTCCTCTACTGTTTTATTTTCCCTTGTTTCTGTCAATTGTTGCCTAAAGCTCCCTCTGAAATTCTTAAGAACCTCAGGTTCCTTCAATTTATCCAGGTCCCATCTCCTTATTTTCCTACCTTTTTGTAGTTTCTTCAGTTTCAGCCTACAGTTCATAACCAACAAGTTATGGTCGGAGTCTATATCTGCCCCTGGGTACGTCTTACACTGTAAAACCTGGTTCCGAAATCTATGTCTTACCATTATAAAATCTATCTGGTATCTCCCGGTGTCTCCTGGTCTCTTCCACGTATACAACCTTCTTTTGTGATTCTTGAACCAGGTGTTTGTTATAACTAAATTATGTTCTGTGCAAAATTCTACCAGGCGGCTTCCTCTTTCATTCCTTTTGCCCAGACCATATTCACCTACTAACTTCTCTTCCCTTCCTTGTCCTACTACTGAATTCCAGTCTCCCATAACAATTAAGTTTTCCTCTCCCTTAATTGTCTGAATAATTTTCTTTAGCTCCTCATATATTTCTTCGATTTCCTCATCATCGGCAGAGCTAGTTGGCATATAAACCTGTACTACTGTTGTCGGTGTTGGCTTCGTATCTATCTTGACAATGATAATGCGATCACTGTGCTGCTCATAGTAGTTTACCCGCATTCCTATTTTCTTATTCATTATCAATCCTACTCCTGTGATCCCCCCAATTGATTTTGTATTTATAATCCTGTGCTCACCTGAGCAGAAATCCTATTCATCCTGCTTTTGAAATATGGTGCTACAGAAGAATACTGAAGATTAGGTTGGTGGATCGCGTAACTAATGAGGAGGTACTGAACAGAATTGGGGAGAAAAGAAATTTCTGGCATACCTTGACCAAAAAGAAGGAATAGATTGGTAGGGCACATTATTAGACATCAAGGAATTGTGAATTTAGCGTTGGAGGGAAGTGCGTGGGGTAAAAACCGCAGAGGAAGACCAAGAGATGGATACAGTAAGCAGATTCAGACAGATGTAGGTTGCCGTTCTTATGTGGAGATGAAGAGGCTTGCTCAGGATAGGGTATTGTGGAGAGCTGCATCAAACCAGTCTCCGGACTGAAGACCACAACAACAACAATAATTAATTTGCTCAATTCAGTATCAGAAACGTTCAGTTAACAATACAACTGTTGCTAGCTCTAGAATTTCGTAAGTTCTGAAGAAGTGCTAAATAACAAGCAATATCGGTAAAAGTTTTCTTCGAATGTATTAAAAACTGATCTTTAATTAAGTACAAACTTCATGGAGAATGGTATTTCATGGCAGTGATTTATTAATTTTATGCCCAGAAAAGAACTCCATTTGATTAGTTGAACTGTTTGTTCCAAACGAACAAAGATCATTTACGTAAATAACTATTACGATAAATTCACTAACCAACTGCAAAACCTATTAGTACAGTTTATTGTTCAGTTCCAATCACACTATTACACACGTAATTTTGAAACTATTAAAGGATCAGATATTTATTTGTTTTAATCACCTAAACCCTGTGCATGATAAGTAATAGGATGATATATGCATCTATCTTGAATAATGAAATTGCTTTTGCGCTATTTACACGTTGTTATCTTTTCAGCTAATGTGTCCATTACTTTATTTATGTGGGCAAAGTCTGGTATAAGTATCTTTAGAGCCCTGGTTTGGCCCGCTCGTTACAAATTCTGTGTCCGCCCAATTACGCAGTTTTTATGCCACTAGTTAACTTTGTTTCCAACAACTTTTCATTAAATTCATTGCTCGTGCATCGAGCTGACGACCGTTAGATCATTTTGTTTTCCAAACCATTTGCTGCATTCTGTTTGTCCTGCATTTATTAAAAATAAATCATTTTATAATTTTTCACCGTCATCAATCGATCGTTGTTGCGAAGTATAAAGGTGCAGCAACGTTCCAGTTATAGCCTCCACTACGTCATCAGAGTATTTAACGATAGCCATTACCATTTTGGTTAAGAACGTCTAGTACACGTGTCGATATTTTAATTGTCTTTTTCTGCCGGTATTGTAGAGGTGGAATGTTATTCTTGTCGACCTTGCACAGGACACGACACTATGCATATGTTAAAAACTGTGAATGAATATATCACTATCCTCGACAAGAGCTGCCATAATCTAAAATGATGATAATGCGTTTCCCCTCCCCCCAGTCACAGTTAAAATCTTATAGGCGAGCTTCACACTACGTCAGAAAACTATCAGGTATATACCGTCAACACGAATACACCATATCTCACAGATAAATGAACCGTTATGGCGATTTTTAAGGCACGAAGTGAGTACCAGATTTACAACACCAACATCACTGAAGTAACTAGCGGATTTTTTGTTTTAAACGTGATCTTCAGTCCAAAGAGTGCTTTGATGCATCTATCCACGCTACCGCATCCCATGCAGCCACTTTCATTTCTGAATAAGGACGTCAACCCAAATCCTTTTAAACTTGGATACTGTACTCGTCTCTTGGTCTCCCTGTGCGATTTTTACCCGTCCATTTCCATTTAATAAGACGATTCCTTGATGCTTCAGAATGTCTCCTACCAATCGATACCTTCTATTAGTCGAGATACGCATAAAATTTCTTTTCTCCCCAACCTCCATTCAGTACCAACTTATAAGTATTAGGTGGTACGTCGTTGCCTACCTTCCTTCCTTCCTGCTGAATTTTGAGAGATTGTATTCCAATCAACAATATCAAAAGCTTTATATCCAAGGGTACAAAAGCTTTTACTATAGGTTCTATCTTCTAATATACGTTGTAGGGTCAGTATCGCCTCACGTCTTTCTACATTTCTCCTACATGCAAACTCATCTTCTCCGAAGGTCGGATGCAACCATTTTGTGAATTTTCTATAAATACTACGTGTTAAATCAAAAAATGTTCAAATGTTTGTAAATCTATCGGACCTAACTGCGTGGTCATCAGTCCGTAGATTACAAACTACTTAAACTAACCTAAACTAACCTAAGGACAAACTCACACACCCATTCCCCAGGGAGGACTCGAACCTTCGACGGCGAGCAACCGCCCGCTCCGCAGCGAGACGCCTTAGACCGCCCGGCTACTCCACCACGGCACTTCGTGTTAAGCTTTTGCAGCCATTACTTATTTAACCGCTAGTTCTGGGATTTTTACACCTGTCTGCAACTTCATTATTCGGAACTAGGATTATTAGATTCTTCTTGAAGTCTTGGATTATTTCGCCTCTGTCGTATACCTTGCACACCAGTTCTGATATGATTGGCTCTCCCAGAGACTTCAGTAGCTGTGAGAAAATGTCGTCTACTCCGGTGCCTTATTTCGATTACGTAAAAAGACTACTGTGTCTGAATTAGGTTTCCTCTCCTGTATGTACCTTGTTGAAAATGGCGGATTAACTCACAAAGTTTTCACAGAGTCGTTAAAAATTACGTTAAATTTGTTGCCTCCAAAACGCCTAGGTGACAATTTCTCTCCATCTCTCTACCAAAATCATTTCTGTCACCAATTCTACAGAATCTTATGTTCGTGCCCTAATAGCATATAATTAACTTTATGCTTAAGATAACCCCACAGAAAAGCTGAGAAAGTGTTATATGTGGTATACGTGCTGTCCGTTTGACATCTCCACCAATCCAAGAGTCTGGAAAGGTTTTATGCAAGAACTGGCGAACTTTCAATCCAGTATGGTAATGCACCAACTTGTTGAAATATACACTCTGATGTCCATCTGCCTTGCGCTTACTACGAATACTTACAATAATAATAATACTTTCCAATATCTTTATTATAAACTAAACCAACATTAAATTTCCTATAGGTAACAATAAGACGACCGCTGAAACTTTCAACACCACCAATTCCATTCAAAGTACGAACACGAAGGAATCCTACAGTCGGCCAAACCAACCTGCTTGAACACTCTCATTGTTCTCTCTACTAAAATTCAAAATAGCGCGCAGAAGACAGAAGGTTTCGAAACAGATTTCGTACTGTGCAGGTTTACTGGCTTTAGTCCTACGGTGGGATACGGCAGTTAAAACCGGACATCACCAGTTGGGATTTTTTTTTTTATCTCTCAAAGGCTTTTGATTGTGTAAATCATGGGATTCTTCTAGATAAGCTTAAGTATTGTAGTATATGTTGGACAGTGCACAAATGGCTTAAATCATACTTACCCGGAAGAGTGCAGAAAGTTGACACAAGCAGTTGACATGATATAGAATAAACAATTAATTCCTCTAACTGGGGAGTTATCAAAAATGGGGTCCCACAAGGTTCAGTCTTGGGTGCCTTGCTGTACTTAATATATATTAATGACTTTCCATTCTACAGTCACGAAGATGCTAAGCTAGTACTTTTTGCTGATGATACAAGTAGAGCTATCACACCTGACAAACAGGAATTAACTGATGAAATTGTAAATGATATCTTTCAAAAAGTAATTAACTTGTTCTCACAAATGGACTCTCATTAACTTTGATAAAACCCAGTATATACAGTTTCACACAGAAAATGGCATGACACCATTAATAAATTTAGACTTTGAACATAAATATGTAGCTAAGGTAGAATATTCAAAATTTTTAGGCGTTTGCATTGTCGAGGGACTGAATTGGAAGAAACATATTGAAGATCTCCTGAAACGTTTGAGTTCAGCTACTTATGCTATCAGAGTCATTGCAAAGTTTGGTGATATAAATCTCAGTAAATCAGCTTCCTACGCCTATTTTCATTCATTGCTTTCATATGGGATCATATTCTGGGGCAATTCAACATTGAGTAAAACAGTACTCATTGCACAAAAGCGTGTAATCAGAATAATTGCTGGAGACCATCCAAGACCATCCTGCAGACATTTATTTAGGGATCTAGGGATCTTCACAGTAGCTTCACAATACATATATTCACTCATGAAATTTTTTATTAACAATCTGACCCAATTTTAAAGTAATATCAGTGTGCATAGCTACAACACTAGGAGAAAGGGTGATATTCAGTATTCACGGTTAAATCTAACTTTGGCTCAGAAAGGGGTGAATTATGCTGCCACAAAAGTCTTTGGTCACTTACCAAGTAGCATCAAAAGTCTGACAGAATGCTAATTAGTATTTGAAAATAAATCAAAGGAATTTCTGAATGGGAACTCCTTCTACAATGTTGATGAATTTTTAGATAAAACTTAAAAAAAAGTAATTAAAAAACAACAAAAAATATAATAAAAATACTTAAAATATTGATTGTCAAGTGTAGACAACATTTACTAGACTGACACTTTCCACATCATTACGAAATGTCGTATATATGATCTATGGAACAAGTATTAATCTAATCTAATCTCTTCTGAATGAGAACATGTTTCGTTAGCAACCTCCTAATAGGGAAACACGATGTCTTAAGAAAATAAGAGAAATCACATCGGAAACGAAAAGATATAGGTAATCCAATTTTCTGCACTTTATGAGGGAAATGAGGAGTAGAGAAATATCACAAAAGCGGTTCGATGATCCCCACTCACCATGGACTTAAATGTAATTAGCGGAGTGAAACGTGGACGATAAACAGTGCGGACAGGAAAGGGTTAGATGCTTTTGAAATGTTGTGTTACAGAAGAATGATGAAGATTAGGTGGGTGGATCGCGTAACTAATGAACAGGTGCTGAACAAAATTGCGAAAAAAAGGAATTTCTGGCATACCTTGACTAAAAGAAGGGATCGATTGGTAGAACACATTCTTAGACATCAATGAATTGTGAATCTAGCGCTGGAGGGAAGTGTGTGGGGTAAAAACCGCAGCGGAAGACCAAGAGATGGATACAGTAAGCAGATTCAGACAGATGTAGGTTGCCGTTCTTATGTGGAGATGAAGAGGCTTGCTCAGGATAGGGTATTGTGGAGACCTGCATCAAACCAGTCTCCGGACTGAAGACCACAACAACAGGTAACAATGAGGCGACCGTTGAAACTTTCAACACCACCAATTCCATTCAAAGTACGAACACGAAGGAATCCTACAGTCGGCCATGCCAACCTGCTTGAACATTCTCACTCTTCTCTATACTAAAAACCAAAGTAGCGCGCAGAAGACAGAAGGTTTCGAACCAGATTTCGTACTGTGTAGATTTACTGGATTTAGTCCTACGGTGGGATAGGGCAGTTAAACCACCAGTTGGGATTTTTTGTGATGTCTCAAAGCCTTTTGATTGTGTAAATCATGGGATTCTTCTAGATAAGCTTAAGTATTGTGGTATGAGTGGGACAGTGCACAAATGGTTTAAATCATACTTAACTGGAAGAGCTTGCTTGAGCAGTGTCATTCTTCTCTGTACTAAAATTCAAAGTAGCGTGAACAAAAATAGAAGGTTTCGAAGCAGATTTCGTACCTTCTTGGTTTACAGGCTTGAGTTCTAGAGTAGCTCAAAAAAATCTCAAATGTTTGTATAGTCTATGGGACTTAACTACGGGGTCATCAGTCCCTAAACTTACAAACTACTTATGAACTACTTACGAACTAGGACGGCACAAATATCCATGCCCGAGGGGGGATTCGAACCCCCGACCGTAGTGGCCGTGCAGACCGTGACTGGAGCGCCTTAGTCCCCTCGGCCACCGCGGCCGGCTTTAGAGTAGCGTAAGGCAGTTAAAAGTGAAGCAGATTATGTGCCGTGACGACAGAGATGTGTTGAGAGATGATGTAAGAACGAACACCGTGGCCCAGTGATAGTTTGGGCAGTGTCAGTGGCGAGGTTCACGGCCGCCCGCCGGCCTACAGCCGCTGGTCGCGCACCACTGGTCGTCCACGACACTCGGGGCGGAACGGCCTTGACCCTCTGGTCGTGCCGGCGGAACGCGCCCTGTCCCCCTATCTGCGATCGCCGCCGACAAATGCGCTCTGGTCTGGTTGTGTAACCGCCGCAGATGCAGGAGATAGCGCGCCACAGGGTTTCGCTTATTAGAACGGAACCGTCTCTTGTTCTGCGCTCCTTCTCGCGTCGCTGAATCCACGCTCAGCGGTTGTGCAACCAAATGACCCTTCTTTTTGCTTCTGGCTCTCCAGATTTTTCAAGTTCAACTTTCGCATAGACTGTTTTCGTATCTTTATTTCGTCCTCAGTCTCCGCACACATCATCGGACAGTTTTTTCCTTATTGCTCCAATTGGCCTTTAACTAATGCCATACGTAGAACACAGGGACGGTAGACAATTCACTCTTCTGGAAATAGGACGTGTGTTCAGTTCTCCAGTAGTCTTGTGTAGTTCGCGAACGAACTAGTTCGGAAGAGCGCTCCCACAGGCGAACTACACGAACTAGTTCGCACATCCCGCGCCTCTTAATTCGTCCGGTCCTTTTCCGAAGACTGGCGGGGAACAGCGAGAGGACGCGAGAGCGCGCAGAATCGCGTCATTCCTTTCTGCCAGTTACCGTCATTTCGAGCTGAGATGCAGATCAGCTGTAGTTTCATAGTTCACTGCCACAAGAAATCTGTTTTAAAAATAATGTACTACGAGTACTCTGTATGCAAACTAGTTGAATACGATAGTATCACCCATTCGTGTAAATAACTGGTTTATTTGCTTAAGTATTTCACATCTAATAGCCCAAAAATACTAGTAATAGCACACGCTTGGGCAACACTGATCATTATACAAAAAAGCTCTCACAACAAAAGAAAGAGCTCTTTTAGTAGCGGTAGCAAAAGCCAAAAAGAGCGGACGAACTGAACAGAGCGACCTACTTCGCGGCCGAGCTGCGAACTAAAAGGACAGCTACCGGTCGCGAACTAAAATATGTGCTTTCGTTCGCGAACTAAAATATGCGCGATCGGTTACTGTTGTTGTTGTTGTTGTTTTTTTTTGGGGATTAAACAGATAGGTCGTCAGTCCCCTGTTCCTAGCGAAGAATCCACTGTCAAGCCTTCTGCTGATGAGAGCCATTTCATAGTTCAGTACTACAAAATTTCAGTTTTGAAGTATTCTGCACTCTGCAATATCTGACTAATAAATTCCACAATCCCCCCCCTCGGGCATGGATATTTGTGCCGTCCTTAGTGTTAGGTAGTTCATAAGTAGTTTGTAATTTTAGGGACTGATGACCCCGTAGTTAAGTCCCATAAGCCTAACAAACTTTTTTTTTAATTCCACAATGCCAAGATATAGGGATAACTCTAAACTTAAACGCGAGAAATTATCCACAAACTGTTTCTTTTGGTTTGCGTGATATCGTTAGCGGCTCACGCAGCAAGCGCATGAAGCGGCTAGGTGGGGGAACTTCTCCCCCCACCTGCATGCGCAGACCACGCCGCTCAGCCGTCACTGGGAGGGGACGAACTAAAAGAACGAACTAGTTCGCGGCAGAGCGGCGAAATAAAGTGAGCGCTCGCGATCGCGAACTATTATGCGCAAGTCTATTCTCCAGTACAAGAAGTTCAAATATTAATAATATGCCTTGATCGCAAACAAAATGTATTAGTTTTGCCGACCGGTTTCGGTACGATGTGGAAGACCACATACCTTGCAGCAGTTATCTCTTTACATTACTTATTTACTTTACATTACTTTACGCGATCAGGCCCAGTGGACCTCGCGATGTTATAATCAAGGCTCTCCATTCATTGCGATTCTTCGCTGTCTGTTCCCAGTTTTTTTCAGGCCTCAAGTTTTTGCAGGTCTTCTCTTATCCCGTCCATCCACCTCTTTCTCGGTCGTCCCATTGGTCTTTTGCCTATCGGTATCATCTCCATGGCCACCCTAGGCTATTACTCCTCACTCATGCGTACCACATGCCCTGCCCATTCTAATCTTCTACTTCTCATCAAGCCCACAATGTTCGGTTCACTATAGAGTTGTTCTAATTCTATATTGTGCCTTCTCCTCCATTCTCCTGTTATGTTGTCTTTAACCGGTCCAAATATTTTTCCCGAGCATCTCCTTTCGAAACCTGTGAGCCTGTATAATTCCTGTTTTCTAGTGCTCCAGCATTGACACTCATATAGAATGACATTACACTAATATTAATTGAAATTTAAAAGAATATCACCTATCGCAAATATTAAAAAATTACAAAAACGCCAGTACCGAAAACATCTGGATCCGTTTCAATGTTTAAATCAGTTCCACACTTATTAAACACGTTATTATTACATTACGTGTAGGGATGTCGATACACCTCGCTCTTGATACACACAGATACACACACACATACACAAACACATTCACGACATTTCATCATTAACGCCCCACATACAAACAGCGGATTTGTGCGCCATGTCCCGGACTACGAGGCAGCTTCCGCCGGAGGTTCGAGTCTTCACTTGGGCACGTCCCAAGTTTACTTTAAGTAGTTTCTAAACCTGGGGAGTTTTGGCGACAGTAGTTTGGTCCCCTACATTTACAGACATTTGAAGAAACAGGTACACACGAGTCACGCAGATGAAGGCGTCTCATATCATGTTTTACGAATTCGAAATATTTAAACATTTCGACTGTTCTATGACACTGATATAGATCCAACGGAAAGCAGAAAATTTGTGCTAGACCGGTATTCGAACCCGGATTTCCCGCTTCGCGTCAGAGGTCGCCTTGACCAATTTCGCTATCCAGACATACTTCCCTTCCATCCCAAAAGAACTGATACCAGATCAATAATTGTGAAATATGCCTCCAACAGGCAATTGCAAATTTCAATGCGGACGCATTCATAAGCTCGATCGCTTGCGGGAATCCATTACAGGCTGCGATGAAAAAGAACTAAGAGACAGGGGGCACTGCCATCGTAGTGTGCTACAAGTTGAGAATTTCCGTTGGAAGTGAAGCGTGCCAGGATATGCTTAAGGCGACCGCTAGCCCGACCCGGAAATCCAGCCTCGAATCCCGGTCGAGCAGAAATTTTTAACTTCGCCGTTGAATTTACTTCAGTGTCCTAAAACCAAACAGCTTAAAAAGATAATAGCGGAAAGTCCGAGACTTTTACATAAGTTCGTCACGCGATACCACTAGCAGTGCCATCTGTTGGTTCGAGTTGTAAACCATACTTGGCTTGATATCAGTGATTGCGAATTTTATTTCGCTGCGACCCAAAATTACTTTGCAAGGTTTGCGCCATTCAAAATAATGTTAGATGATTTTTTAGTTTGGGGCAGAAGGAACTAACGCAAACGTCTCCACAATGACATGTGCAACACCATGGCGCTTCTACATCTACATGGGATACTCTGCAAATCACATTTAAGTGCCTGGCAGAGGGTTCATCGAACCACCCTTATACTATTTATCTCCCATTCCATTCTCGAATAGCACGCGGGAAGAAAGAACACCTGAATCTCTCCGTTCGAGCTCTGATTTCCCATATTTTATTCTACCTATGTAAGTGGGAGTCAACAACATATTTTCGCATTCGGAGGAGAATGATGGCGATTTGAGTTTCGTAAGTAGCCCACACCGCGGAGATAAGCTCCGTTGTTGTAATGATTCCCATCCCAGATCCTGTATCATTTCCGTAACGCTGTCTCCCATGTATCGTGACGATACGAAACGAGCTGCTCTTCTTTGGACTCTTTCGATGTCCTCCGTCAAACCTGCGTGATAAGGATCCCACACTGGGCAGCAATACTCTAAAAATGGACGGACAAGCGTAGTGTACGCAGTTTATTTTGTAGTTCTGTTGCGTGTTTTAGGGGTTCTGCCAATAAAACGCAGTCTCTAGTTCATCTTTCCCACGACATTATCTACGTGTTCTTTCCAGTTTAAGTCTGAAGTAATAGTAATTCCTAGGTATTTTTAGGAGTTTACGGCCTTCACTTTTGATTGATTTATCTTCTAAACAAAGTTTAACGGATTTCTTTTCGTACCCATGTGGACGACTTCACACTTCTCATTATTTAGAGTCAATTGCCAATTTTACACCATATTGATATCTTATTCAGATCGTTCTGCAGTTGGTTTTGATCTTCAGATGATTTTACTAGACGGTAAATGACGGCGTCATCTGCAAACAACCTAAGGGAGCTACTTATACGAGGCGCGTCCAGAAAGTAAGTTCCGTTTCAATTTATCTCCGCTGCAGCGCTGCGATTGCAGTTCCGCACATGCGCTGTAGACGATGCGTATCTAGGAGAAGAACATGCATTATTTGGAGATCGCTGTCAGTTACGTACGCTTTGTTGTGCTTGTTTGAAATGCCGGCGTTGATTGAAAATCCCGCCACCTGTGAAATCAGGTCGGTGATTCGGTTTCTGAATGAGAGGAAAGTGAAACGAAGTTAAAATTATCGGCAAATTTGCGATGTTTACGGACCAAATGCGATGAGTGATTCGATGGTGAGAAGATGGGTCCGACATTGCAATGGTGGGCGTATTGATGTGCACGATGAAGAACGAAGTGGGCGTCCACCTTTGGTTAGAGAAGCACTGGTTCACGCGATTGATGACAAGATCCACGACATCTCAAGTCTTTCCTTGGCGGTCATCACTTCACCAATGACGACGAGCTGAAAGAAACTGTTTCCAACTGGTTAAAGACACAGGCGGCAGATTTCTATGAAGAAGGTATACAAAACCTGGTGCCACGCTATGACAACTACCTACAAAATTTCGGCAGTTATGTTGAAAAGTAGTTTAAGAGTTGTAGAATTTTGTGCAATAAAAATTTCTTCTGTATATGTGTACAATTTCATTTTATTACCAAACGGAACTTACTTTCTAGACGCGCCTTGTATTTTCCCCTCAATCGTTTATGTAAAGAAGGAACAGCAGAGGACCAATAACACTACCCTGTGGAACGCCCGATATCACCTCTGTTTTAGTCGATGCCTTACCATCGATTACTACAAACTGTGTCCTCTCTGACAGGCAATCCCCTATCCAATCGCAAATATGGGGCGATATACCATAATCGGGACAGGTTCCGTTTGATTGGACGAAAGCGGTAATCACGCCAATTTTCAAACATAGAAACAGAAAAGATTGTAACAACTATCGGGGTGTCTCTTTAATTAGTGTTGTATGCAAAATATTTTCAGGTATTGTTTATAAAACTCTTCTGGGTGTTGGACCGCATCGTCAATATATCAAATACTTCACCGACGTTTCGGCCACTATTGCAAGTGGCCATCTTCTGGGTGTTATGTTGTTGAAAGGAGAGTGCGAGTATTAATTGAGGAAAATTTAGATGAAAATCAGTGTGGGTTTAGGTCTCTTAGAGGCTGTCAGGATCAGATCTTTAGCTTACGGCAGGTAATGGGAAAGTGCTATGAGAGGAACAGGGAATTGTATCTATGTTTCATAGATCTGGAAAAGGCTTAGGACCGTGTTCCTAGGAGGAAGCTACTGTCAGTTATTCTAGATTATGGTATAGGAGGCAAACTTCTGCAGGCAATTAACGGGCTTTACGTAGACTGTCAGGCAGCAGTTAGAGTAGATGGCAAATTAAGCTCATGGTTCAGGGTAGTTTCATGGGTAAGACAAGGCTGTAATCTGTCACCACTGTTGTTCATACTATTCATGTATCATATGTTGAAAACAGTAGACTGGCAGGGCGGGATTAAAGTATGTGAAAACAAAATAAGCAGTCTCGCATATGCGGATGACTTAGTTGTAATGGCCATTTCGATTGAAAGGTTGAAAACTAATATTTCAGAGCTCGATCAGAGGTGCAAGGATTATGATATGAAGATCAGCATCTCCAAAACGAAAGTAATGTCTGTGGGAAAGAGATCTAAACAGATTGAGTGCCAAATAGGAGGAACAAAGTTAAAACAGGTAGACAGTTTCAAGTATCTGGGATGTATTTTCTCAAAGGATGGCAACATAGTGAAAGAACTGGAATCTAGGGGCAGAAAAGCTGATGCAGTGAGTGCTCAGCTGAGATCTACTCTCTTCTGCAAGAAGGAAGTAAGCACCAAGACTAAGATAGCAGTGCACCGCTCTATCTTCCGACCAACTTTGTTGTATGGGAGTGAAAGTTGGGTGGATACAGGTTACCTTATTCATAAGGTAGAGGCTACAGACATGAAAGTAACAAGATTGATTGCAGGTACTAATAGATGGGAACAATGGCAGGAGGGCGTCCATAATGAGGAAATCAAAGAAAAGCTGGGAATGAACACCATAGATGAAGCACTTAGAGCGAACAGGCTGAGATGGTGGGGTCATATTTCACGCATGGAAGAAGCAAGGTTACCTAAGAGACTCATGAGCTCGGCAGCGGAGGGTAAGACGAGTCGACGTAGACCAAGAAGATAGTACTTAGATTCGGTGCAGAATGATTTTGAAGTAAAAGGCATAACATCAGATGAGGCATCAATGTTAGCATTGAATAGGGGATCATGGAGGAATTTTATTAGAGGTACTATGCTCCAGACTGAACGCTGAAAGGCATAATCAGTCTCTAATGATGATGAGGAGGATGATGATGTTACCATAAGCACACAATTTGAGTAAAAGCAACTGTATATGAGCCTGCGACTGCTGTCGTCGATTCGCACAGTTTCTTTACGATGCAGACTCCTAGTATTGTAGAAGGACACGGAACCTCGCGAATCTTTAATTCAGCGCAAAGTTCCTAGTGATTGGAAAAAAGGGCAGGTGACTCCCATTTATAAGAAACGAAAGAGAACTGACCCATACAATTACAGGGGAATATCTTTGACATCTGTGTCATGTAGAATTTAAAGAGCACATTCTCAGTTCGAATATAGTAAATTTTCTTTGAAACGGAAAAGCTTCTTTCTGTGAATCAGCACGGGTTTAGGAAACATCGTTCATGTGAAACTCAGCTTGCCCCATTTCTTACATGACATCTTGCGAGCCATGGATGAAGGGCAACAGGCGGATTGTGTTTTTCTCGACTTCAAAAAGGCGTTCGACGCGGTGCCACACTTCAGACTGCTAACGAAGATACGATCTAATGGAATAGGTTCACAGATTTGTGACTGGCTGGAAGACTTCCTAAGTAATAGAACGCAGTACGTCGTTCTCGACGGCGAGTGTTCATCAGAGACGAGTGTATCGTCAGGCATGCCGCAGGGGAGTGTGATAGGACCGTTATTATTTTCTATATATATATATATATATATATATATATATATATATATATATATATATATATATATATATATAAATGATGTGATGGACAGAGTAAGTTGTAATTTGCGGCTGTTTGCTGATGATGCTGTGGTGTATGGGAGGGTGTCGTCTGTAACTATCTGTAATAGCACACAGGATGACTTAGACAATATTTCTAGTTGGTGCGAAGAATGGCAGCTAGCTCTCAAGGTGATGCTGTCGCGTCGTTCAAATATCTAGGCGTAACATTGCAGAGCGATATGAAATGGAACGAGTATGTAAGGACAGTTGTGAGTGAGACGGACAGCCGACTTCGGTTTATTGGGAGGGCCGGAATTTGAAGCAGAGTGTAGTACGATCTTGTTGCCGCCTCATTACAATTCGTGTAAAGATCACAAAGACAAGGTAAGGGAAATTAGGGCTCGTACGGAGGCATATAGGCATTCTTTTTTTCCTCGTTCAATTTGGGAGTTGAATAGGAAAGAAAATGGCTAGTAGTGGCACAGTGTACCCTCCGCCACGCACCTTACGGTGAATTGCGGAGTATGTATGTAGATGTAGAACCTCGCCTTTTTTGTTTACGGAACTGAAGATGGCCTTAATGTGAAGTAGAAAGTGGTTAGGTAGTAAAATAAACTGTTTGTGAAAAATCATGGGTATTGGTTCCATTAAATTGAACACGCTTATGCTGCTCCATTGTTATAGTGGCCCTTTGGCAGTGGTGCGGCGGTAGTGGTGGCAGTGTTGAGTACAGTGGCCGGTGTGTCGGCAGGCTCGTCGTTCCTGGGCTTCCTGGACGGCTGGGAGGGATCCCCCGGTCGCCGCGGCCACTACGACGTGTCCAGCGTGCTCAACAGCCCCGCGGGGAGGGCGCTCGCCCGATACTCCAAGACCAAGGTACTGTGCACTACCCACTATGTCTGAAGCAACGACCTCTATGAACAACGTAGACTGGCTAAGGCGCTGCCATACTTGAAGCAAATTGAAAGCTCGGCCGTGTAGCGGAACAGACTGTTTAAAGACCGGGTTCTTTCCGAGTTTTCGCTTCAACTTATTACGAAATATTACAGAATAAATAATTATTCTTTCGATTTTCTTTATAATATGATTAATGAATGTGTATATGTGTATTTAAAGTAGCTTACAGAAAATTATCTTGAATGGAGAAAGACTGGAGATGAATGAAAGGGCGATTGATTTTTCGGATTGAAGATCGAATCAAATATGAAGGAAAAAAGGTGTGAGCGGAATAACGAATACAGATAACGCCGAAGAAATACTGATGCATCAGAGAGAACATTTATATACAGGGTGTTACACTAAGTGTGTTTGCCTCTGTAACTTATAAAATAATAGGTGACGGGAAATGTTAATGCGGTAGGTCAACACAAGAAATGTTACACTTTCTGCGGAGCTATGAACATAGTTTATTATATCATTTTCCAAAGAGTTACACCACAAAGATATTTTTTTTTAAAATGGAACAATAGTTTTTTCTATCGTGCATTTGATTCGTTGAAACCAGCTGCGTCAAATCAATTTAAACTACATTCCTATCACTGTTAGTTTCGGAGCTACAACCCTTCAAAGTTCCGGGGGCGGAGGCTGCGATAGCGTTGCTTACTGGCCGAGTGGCTATCCCCTGGGGCACGGCCCACTGTCTCATGACCACCAGCCAGTGAGCTACGCTGTCGTAGCCTCAGCCCCCTAAACTTTGAAGGGTTTTAGCTCCCAAACTAACAGAGATAGGAATGTAGTTTAAATTGATTTGGACGCTGCTGGTTTCAACGAATCCAATGGACGATAGAAAAAAACTAATGTTCCATTTAAAAAAAATATATATCTTTGTGCTGTAACTTTTTGGAAAATGATGCAATAAACTATGTTCATAGCTCCTCAGAAAGTGTAACATTTCTTGTGTTGACCTACCGCATTAAAATTTCCCGTCACCTATTTTTTTTATAAGTTACAGAGGCAAACACACTTAGTGAAACACCCTGCAATATTCTTTGTACGGTATAAAGAAAATATCTCTATTATTCCTTTGTTCGTTTGTTGTAGTTACTGATCGGAGGGATGGTCTGTCAAACTTGAATTACGAAAGACGTAATTTCTGTATAACAAATATCCGTCATAAATATTAAGAAAGCTCTAAAGAAAAGAATATTTGGTTTGTAAGTACAGGATTACGAACTTCAGTTGATTTTGGTTCCACAAATCTGTAATTTTTCTCTGTATGGTGAAAATCTGCGTAATAATACGGGTGATTAATTCTTACGAATAATTATCGTGGTAATTTGTAATGATAATTCAATCCTGAGGGGATTAGCCAGAAGCCGCTTTGTATCATTTGTTGCATTCATGTATTTCTCCTCAAAATGCGATGAACACATGCAACTGTATGCAGTAGGTTTCCACTTATCTCGCCTCATATTGGCTAACCATCGCTTTGTAAGTTCTTCATTTTTTCAAAGGAAAACTTAAAAAATATATTTACAGCTTACTTTAGTTACAGTAGGACTATTGTATGCAGAAATGTTGTAGGACAAAAGACGAGTACACGAAATATTAAAAACGAAAACATACGAATACTAACTGAAAATACGATATTCCAATAGTCTTATTGCCGCAATTCGTACATTTATATGCTGCGCATACACTGGGCACGATTTCACCTTAATAAATAACCTTTCAAGCTTACTACAATTCATAAAATGTGAAACCAAAATACGTATATAGCATCGGTCTAACTTTCGTAGTCGGCGCACTAGACTTTGGAAGAAAAGGCTGCCACAGTTCCTGGTTGCTGCCACAAGGAGCGCTGTTAACCCAGAGACAGCCACTCTATGTAGGTAGCTCGTTGGTCTGAAGACTGTGACCGACGTCACAAACTAGTGTTGCAGCAATGTACAAGTGTTGGTGTTGTTGTGGTCTTCAGTCACGAGACTGGCTTGATGCACCTCTCCACGCTACCCTGTCCTGTGCAAGCATATTCATCTCTGGATAAGAACGGCAACCTAAATCCTATTGAATCTGTTTACTGTAATTTTCTCTCGATCTCCCTCTTCGATTTTTGCCGTACACACTTCCCTCCTGTGCTAAACTGACGTATGGCTCCTGAAGAGGGGCAGCAGCGTTTTCAGTAGTTACAGGGCCAACAGTCTGGACGGTTAACCTTTAACTGGGGAGGAGAGCATTCATAACATAACTAGGGACGTGGGGTGTTCACAGGACCGTACATAAATATGATACTAAGGTTTCTGTTTTATTCTTAAATTGTTTATTATACAATAAACAAAGCATTTAGTCTTCAATTTATTTAAGAACAATTTTAATCACTGAGGTACTGGAATAATTATCCATAACTAATAAATCAATAACTTGTGTGACATGGATTTAAATGATTGTATACATTCTATTTTCCAAATAAATCAAATGAGAAAAGCTTTAACCATTTTCAAATTATAGAGAGATGTTAACAGACAAAGGAACAGACATAGTTACATAACTAAAAACAATCGTTCGAGTCAAAAGACTAGAGAAAAATCACATTTCCACATTGAACATTTTCATCATCACTGGAAGAAGATTCTAAATTAATATACTGAGTGCAGATGACTTTCATATTATTTCAACGCACAAATTAGTTACGTTTTTTTTTTTTTTTTTTTGGTCAGTATATCATGGGCAAAATTTGCTTCTTCCTGATGTACATTTATTTCTTTCCCCAGCTAGAATAAACTCTTCCGTGTTTGAGAACTTAGCTGCCTTCAGTCGTATGGATCTTGGTACAGCCGAATTTGTAGCTCTTTTTAAGACCTGAGAATGCATATGAAGGTTGGTGCACTCTGCTACTGAGCGAATTGTTTGCCCATTTGTGTGCACAGCAAAGCATTCTACAGCAGTCTTGCACGTTTTTAGCAATTAATTTGGTACCAGGAAACTGAGTTAATATATTTTTCTTCCTTGTTCTGATATTATTAGGCTTAGGTATAGTCATCCATTTAGTTTCTTTATCCTCACGAAGCATAAACCTCTCCGGTGTTGCTGAAGAGGATACCTTCAGGAGCATCGTCATGAGACTGATCACTTTCAGTTCGCACTGCACTTCTTCTTCATTATCAACGGAATCTGCAAACTCTGAAATCTCACAGCCTTCATTATCATTAAAAACTTCCTCCAACATCGTTCTAAGAAGTTTTTGGTCTTCCACATATGAGAACACGATGTGCACCAATCGACACAGAAAGTCGCACTACTAGGTGCTGTACAGTGTACAGTGTTGTGTAGTTATAAAAACACGAACAATGATTTGGCAAAACCGTACATCCCTCTGAACGAAGCTAACAAGCCGCTCATCAGTGTGACCAACATGCTTCACTTAATACCAGTAAACTTTTATAACTGCGGTGCTGTGAACACCCCACAACCCCAATTAAAGGTTAACTGAACGGGTAACAACAGCTAACGTGACTTGTCGTGCAGGTATGGCGAACGGCTGAGAGCAATGGGAAACTACGGTCGTTACGTTTACCGAGTAGATGTATCTCTTCTGTGTGTACATGGACTGCATTGAAAATAATGGACACAACACCACCGGAAACCAAAGTTAATACACTCTTTGACTCTTATTACACTAGGTCACCAGTGGTGCAGCAGTTGTTGTCCCTGCTACAGTAGTTCTCGTCATTCAAGCAGTCGGCTGTTTCCTCTGTTCCCCTCATTCTTCTTTGCGCTCCTGAATTGTGTCCGGCACGTCTAGTGAGATTCACACTGAAAGGAGTGAAAGTGTAGACACAACAAGACAGAAAAACACGAAGCTGCAAGAAAGTCTGAACGAAAGCTGGAAGTTATTAGACACAAAAGTTGAAAGACGACTGTCTGTCGTCTTCCATATATTTTTTGTATATTTCTGTAAAGTTATAATTTATTTAATGTCGCTAGATTGTCATTTTGTTAAAACTTGAACCCCACTCTTTTCAAGGCTTGAGGAATATCATTTCCATTTAATGTGTTAAAATAATAGTTAATATTGCTAGGTTTTTCATATTTTCTTATGTTAATAATTTGCTATGCCACTGTCCCTGTGAGAATGTGCAATTGTTTTACTTTTAAGTGGGTGCGAGAATCCATGGCTCTCTGAATGTGGGTAGGAGTAGGTCACTTTGCATCGTTCTCTCTGGCTCAGAGTCGATAGCTGTTCATGCTACCACAGAGGTTTCCACACCCTTTGGTAACAGTCCAGTCGACGAGCCTTCTTTAGGGCGAGTCTCTTCATCCCCGGCTTCCGGTGGCTTCCCGCATCTCGTGGCCGCTCGGTCTGGTCATTCTGTGCAGGTCTTCTTGTGAGGTAAAGTTGGTTCTGGTCTTGTATTTGGAGATGGTAGCGTTTCATTGTCTAGCACGTTTAACATAGATACATGAACTCAAGACCATTTTTTGGAATATTTTCTCCGATCGTGTGCGGAAATGTTTTCTCGTTTTTCAATTCAGTGATTTCCAATAGATAAGCGCGATGTGTGTGATTATAGTTGCAGTTTGATAACGGCCTGGTATGTTAAAACCTTTTGTGATCATGTGGCGGTGTATGAACTCTTTGTAAATACTTTCTAGCTTTGTGGGGCCCGATTTATAATAGGTGATATATTCATTTTTGTACAGTGCATGTAAAAATCTTCTCATCGTTTTCTTCTGTGAGTGATATGTGTTTCACGTAGTTGGTTCACAGAACAAAGCCTTCAGCTTCCACTCTTGTTTGTTCCATGCCCATCAGGCAAGTAACTATGTGGGTATCCTTCTGATTTCCAATAATATTTCGGGATCTTCTCTCTCCGCCTATTTTAATTTTGCTGTTTCTTCTCCGACTTGTAGTACGCACTCTATCTTTATCAGTAATTCTCTCTGAGCCGTATACAACCTCCCTCAATAGCTTCCTTATATAATTCTAAACATTTCTATGGGTTACATGCTGTAATTCTTATTTTTATTTTTCCGACTTTGTAATTATTTGTTGTTTTTCTGAGACAGGACGTCATCCGTCTCTGTAATCGCCCCATATCGCATGCAGCTGTATTTCATTCGCTTCCTTATATAATTCTAAGCATTTCTATGGGTTGCATTCTGTAGTTAATTTTCTTTACTTATCGGAAAATGAATTTAATCAATTTTATCGGTTTTCGGAACCTCGTGGATCCGAGTTCCGACTTCCGGGGTTTGCAGCTAGTCGCCTGAATTCACGCCACTTCTCGTATAAAACCAGTACCTAGATCGATTACCAACAGACTGCAACTTAGGAATCCACCGTGATTTTGTATAATGAATCCGACTTTCAACCACTTTACCTTCAGTGGAGTGCGTTCATGTAACGTAGCCGTGTGTCGCCGTTAGCGTGTTTGCTCGCGGTCCAATTCAGATGTAATTTAACTTGGCTACACACACGCACCATCTCAAAACAGACACGTCAGACAAGAGCCAGCTTCAAAGTGGTTTTGTATATTGTGTTTTGTGCTACCTCCGACTTGCTGAATTTTGCCTACGATAGCGGCGCCTGCTTCCGCCTCGTCTCAGCACGCTGATTTTGATAAGTTTCGCTGTGGCATTGCGTGTGTGTGAGAGAATGAGTGTTGTTTGTGAATCCTTCCCCACAGTAGCGTTAAATCATGCATAATTTAGGCTGAGCACTGTTCGCATTAATACATGTAAGAGATTTCCTTCCCCATTTTGCTTGTTTTCTATCTGAATAAACAAGTTTATGTTCAGCATATTCTGTAAGTTGCCCATAAATTGTAGTTATAGAGCACCTTAACTCTTTTATTTAATATTGTTCTTCACAAGTTCTGAGAACTAGCTCGGATGCAATTTTTCTTACGTCTAAATTCCGTTGCGCCATGATTGTTTTCTTAGCCACCTTTCTGAGATAACTTTAATTGTGGTGGTTTACTTATTAATGTCTGTTCAAATGTTCAAATGTTTGTAGAGTCTATGGGACTTAACTACGGGGTCATCAGCCCCTAAACTTACAAACTACTTATGAACTAACTAAGACTAAGGACGGCAGAAATATCCATGCCCGTGGGGGGATTCGAACACCCGACCGTAGTGGCCGTGCTGACCGTGACTGAAGCGCCTCAGTCCCCTCGGCCACCGCGGCCGGCTATTAATGTCTGTGTGTAATAACGTGTGAGCTGCTATGTATATTGACCACTGTAGTATTAACTTCCTGTTATTAAAGTAATTTGAAACGAGTCAGTTCTCAGTTTGGGCCAGGGAACAAGGCTTTGTAGCAGGGAGTAACCGGTAGTTCACACGGACAATATTTACTAATGTTAGTGATAAAACAAAGCTCTTGTTTCGTACAGAGGTCGACTTTTAAAGTAAATACGGAAGACTTCATTTGTGCAATTGAGAAACATCCTGCAATTTTGTACCTCAGTTCAGAGGCTTACCGTCATAAGCAATTAAATTTCACTTTATCAACAGCAATAGTTGAAAGAAAGACAGTTTAGACATTCATAAGTAATTAAAAACCTTGTTCTCGGCCGAACACAATTCATAAAAAAGATTATAGTACAACCATGTAGATTCGCTTAACGATAGCAAAGGGTGTACACGCATCTTCCTCTACCTTCGGCTTTTCCGTTTCATTAACAGTAGAAAGAGGAGCATATGGGAATATTCATGGCTCGGCATGTTCCATCATCAGTACTGCACACTACACGGTAGTAAAAGTGTAAACACCATTAACGCCTTGGATTTGTTTGTCAAACTGTTACCTTCTTTCCTACAAAGCAGTGCGAAGAATGATCGAGGGATACATACTACCAAAAATCAAAATTACTACACTTTCTTCTAGTTTTCCACTTCACTTAAAATTTTTCATTGAAATACTGTCTATTGGGTACATGGAATGACTAAATTTACTGACAAATAATTTAAGGTTAAAAAATTATTGAGCCGTTATTTTTGGATTTTATTGACTAGTTTCGAGAATACACTATTCTCTTCTTCAGACCCTTTAAGAATCCATGCTGTAACGCATACTAGCCTTCCATTGCGTGTATTGTGTATCAACCTATCACTTGTATATGTAGCCGACCACATCTTGAAGTGATAAGTTCATACGCAATACACGCAATGGAAGGCTAGTATGAATTTCAGCATGGATAGGGTCTGAAGAAGAGAATAGTGTATTCACGAAACTAGTCAATAAAATCCGAAAGTAACGGCTGAAGGTTTTTCATTTATAAGTATAATAGAACGCCGTCGTTCCAACATCCATCAAATCAAGATGGATACACAGAGTAGTTTAAGCGCTGCTGAGGTTTCGCTAGATGCTGAGAGACCCATATTATTACGTGACAATGCGGGCGCTGATTCTGGCATACTTTCGATCAAAGAAATGGGAATACTGTCTTCATATAGGCTACATTATTCCACGCCTACTCGACCTGCAACAGTTTTGGGTTGACAAGTTGCACGTATCAGTTATTCCACCATAAGTGCTCGGTTGTAGGCAAGTCCGGAGATCGTGATGGCCAGGAAATTTGCGACCTGTCTCGCAGAGTACGTGCAGCTTAATACGAAATGTGTAGACGCTCATTATTCTCACGTACCAAGCGCTGCTCAGTTTTCCTTCACAAACCTTATTGTAACCCAGACCTTGAGACTTGTGTTCGTCTTGACTCCTGTTGTTGTTGTTGTTGTTGTTGTCTTCAGTCTGGAGGCTGGTTGATTTGAGCTCTCCACCCTACTTTATCCTGAGGAAGCGTCTTCAGTTTCTTATAAGAACGGAAACCGACACCCATTTGAATCAACTTACCACATTCGTCTCTCGATCTCCCTCTGCGATATTTCTCCCATACACTTCTCTCCAATGCTAAATTTATGATTCGTTGATGTCTAAGAATGTGTCCTACCAATCGATCCCTTCTTTTAGACAAGGCACGTATGCAAAAAGTTTCCATTTCTCCCGAATTCTGTTCATTACTTCTTCATTAGTTATGCAATCTCCCCACCTAATCTCCAGCAGTCTTGTGTAGCAACAGATTTCAAAAGCTACTATCCTCTTCCTGTCTAAACTACGGGGTGTCTCACGAAAGACGCCTGTCAGGCGTCCGCGGATCGCGCGGTACGGCTCCCGGCCGCCGCCACAGCATCCGCCGGCCACGGCAGCGCCCGATTCTCGGACTCTATTGTGCCGCGAGCGCATACACTGAGTTAAAGTCTAAAAAACATTGCCATCTGATTAACCTAAGCTTATCTTTATTTACAGTAGATGTTCAAAGTGATGTCTCTCTATGGAAAGAGTGGATTGACATCTCTTGAATACATTTGCGAACACTCGACGAATTTAGGCTGCCGAAATATGGGAAATGACTAGTCGAATCTTTTTTTCACGAAACAATAAATTCTGACAGGCTTGTGAACAATCTCCTGCATCCATTTTTTCAAGAACTTGCACACATTGAAAAGCTGTACGGTTACTTCATGCAGGACATCTACATCTACATGGCATACTCTGCAAATCACATTTGCCAATTTTTACACCATACTGATATCTTATTCAGATCGTTCTGCAGTTGGTTTTGTTCTTCAGATGATTTTACTAGACGGTAAATGACGGCGTCATCTGCAAAAAACCTAAGAGAGCTACTTAGATTTTCCCCTAAATCGTTTATGTAAATAAGGAATAGCAGAGGACCAATAACACTACCCTGTGGAACGCCCGATATCACCTCTGTTTTAGTCGATGCCTTACCATCGATTACTACGAACTGTGTCCTCTCCGACAAGAGATCCCCTATCCAATCGCAAATTTGGGGCGATATACCATAACCACGCAATTTGATTAAAACCGTTTGTGAGGTACAGTGTCAAAAGCATTCTGGAAATCAAGAAATACGGAATCGATTTACGAACCTTTGTCGATAGCACCCATCACTTCGTGTGAATAAAGAGGTAGTGGTGTTTCGCATGAACGATATTTTCTAAAGCCGTGTTGCCCTTGGGTCAATAGATCGTTCTGTTCGAGATAATTCATAATATTTGAATACAGGGTATGTTCCAAAACCCTGCTGCAAATTGACGTCAATGAAATAGGCCTGTAATTTAGTGGGTTACTCCTACTGCCTTTCTTGAATATAGGTGTGACCTGTGCAACTTTCCAATCTTTTGGTACAGATCCTTCTATGAGAGAGCGGTTGTATATGGCTGTTAAGTAAGGAGCTATCGCTTCAGCATAATCAGATAGAAATCTAATGGGTATACAATGCGGACCAGAAGACTTGTTCTTGTTAAGTGATTTTAGTTGCTGCACTACTCCGATGATATCTACTTCTACATTACTCATTACGGCATCTGTTCGTAATTCGAAATCTGGAATATTGGTTTCGTCTTCTTTGGTGAATGAGTTTCTAAAAGCTAAGTTTAGTAACTCTGCTTTAGTAGCGCTGTCATCGGCAGGATCGCCATTACTATCACGTAGAGAAGGTATTGTTTGTGATTTGCCCCGAGTATATTTAACACAGGACCAAAATCTCTTTGGGTTTTCAGTCAAATTACGAGAAAGAGTTTCGTTGTGATAAATATTGTAGGCATCTCGCATTAAAATCCTCGCTAAATTTCGAGCTTTTGAGTACGATCCCAAATCCTGGGGATTTTGTGTTCGTTTAAATTTAGTATGCCTTTTCCTTTGCTTTTGCAACAGTGTCCTGACCTGTTTTGTGTACGAAGGGGGATCGCCGCCTTCTTTTATTAATTTATTTGGTATAAAACTGTCAATTACTGTCGATACCACTTCTTTGAATTTGAGCCACATCTGGTCTACACCTACGTTTAGTGTTAGAAACGAATGGAAGCTGTTTTTCAAGAAGCAATGTATTTTGTTTCTATCTGCTTTCCTGAACAAATATACTTTGCGTTTATTTTTGGAAACTTTGGGACTTTCGATGTTCAATGTCGCTACGACAGCTCTGTGTTCACTAATACCTGTATCCGTTTTGATGCTCGTTATGAGCTCAGGATTATTTGTTGCTAAGAGATCAAGTGTGTTTTCACATCCATTTACAATTCTAGTTGGCTCATGAACTAATTGTTGGAAGTAATTCTCAGAGAATGCGTTGAGTACAATTTCGGACAATGTTTTATGCCTACCTGCTGATTTGAAAATATAATTTCGCCAACAGATCGAGGGTAAATTAAAATCACCACCTACTATTATCGTGTGAGTCGGGTACGTTTTTATAATTAGACTCAGGTTTTCTTTGAACCTTTCTGCTATTGTATCGTCAGAGTCGGGAGGCCGGTAAAAGGAACCGATTATTAACTTCTTACGATTTTCGGGTACAACATCTACCCATAATAGCTCGCAGGAACTATCAACTTCAACTTCGCTACATGAAATACTACTTTTGACGGCGACAAACACGCCCCCACCTATTTTGTTTAATCTATCCTGTCTGAACGCCGATAGATCTTTTGCAAATACTTCTTCTGAACTTATTTCCGGCTTGAGACAACTTTCGCTGCCTATAATGATGTGTTTCGGTGCTTTCTATTAACGATTGCAGTTCTGTTTACTTCCCCGACACAGCTACGACAATTTACAACTGTTATACCGATAGTTTCTGGATCTACATTTCTCCTGTGATCCACCTGCATCCTTTGAGATTGCCTATTTTCTTTT
Organism: Locusta migratoria; assembly: GCA_026315105.1. Classification (NCBI taxonomy): domain Eukaryota; kingdom Metazoa; phylum Arthropoda; class Insecta; order Orthoptera; family Acrididae; genus Locusta; species Locusta migratoria. Next base: position 663,165,922 of record CM048746.1, read on the forward strand.
TCCCCGAAGCTCTTTACCCTAAAAAACCGCCCAGTCCACGCCACACAGCCCCCGCTACCCGTGTAGCCGCTTCCTGCGTATAGTGGACTCCTGACTATTCAGCGGAACCCGGAAACCCACCACCCGATGGCGCAAGTCAAGGAATCTGCAGCCTACACGGTCGCAGAACCGTCTGAGCCTCTGATTCAGACCCCCCACTCGGCTCTGTACCAGAGGTCCACAGTCGGTCCTGTCAACTATGCAGCAGATGGTGAGCTCTGCTTTCATCTTGGAAGCAAGACTGGCAATCTTTACCACTTCAGTTAGCCGCTCGAAACCTGAGAGGATCTCTTCAGATCCGAAACGACACACATCATTGGTACCGACGTGAGCCACCACCTGCAGTTGGCTGCACCCCGTACACTTCATGGCATTCGGGAGGACCCGTTCCACATCTGGAATGACTCCACCCGGTATGCACACGGAGTGCACGTTGGTCTTCTTCCCCTCCTTGGCAGCCATCTCTCTAAGGGGCTCCATCACCCGCCTAACGTTGGAGCTCACAACTACAAGTAAACACACCCTCTGTGAAAGCCCGGATCTTGCAGGCTGGGTGGTGACAGGGTGAGAGACACCATCCGACTCAGGAACGTCGTCCTGAGCAGACAGCGCCTCAAACCTGTTCGCAAGACGAACCGGGGAGGCCTCACGATCGGTCCCCCGGAATGTCTTGCGCCTCCTGCCACGCACTGGAGCAACCTCCCACGCAACCACAGGTGGGGTGACTCCCTCACTGCTAGCAGTTTCAGGGCATGTCGCTGCCGCAGGCCGATCGGTGGAGACGACGGGAGTCCGTTCGGTCCCCACTGCCGGCCAACAACAACGACGCCCCTCGATCGCAGCTTCCAACTGTGCAACCGAGGTTAACACAGATTGAAGCTGGGAGCGAAGTGTCACCAGCTCAGACTGCATCCGCACACAGCAGTCACAGTCCCTATTCATAATTACAGTACCAACAAAAACAAAAGCTACAGTCGCGATGCGTTCAAAGGAAAACTACACTGTTTGTTAAAACGCGGATCTGTATTTAATACGCACGAGAGTTCAGTATAAATTTACAAACTGAGACGAGAAAGTGCAGACGAAAATCAAAATACTATATGTCGCTTCTAATCAGAAAATAAAGACAGACGACTGTCGCGACGCGATTCACACGGCGGAATAATACACTAACCAGATATTTAACGCGAATATGAAGCAAATAAAAACGCGAGCACACAATAAATTTAATGAACTGAAGGGAAAACGCACTGAAAAGTAAAAATATGTAGCTTCTAGAGAGAAGCCGGTTACACTTACAACTGATAATTTACTGCTAAGACCACAGATTGCCAATGCTTCTATGGCAGCAATACGAAGTGTTTTTGATGATCAGATAGTTGACTGTCCTCCTCGTTATCCAGATCTAAATCCCTGTGAGTGTGGGGTATGTTAAAAGACAACGTGTATGCAATCCCCATACACTCGAAGAGTTGGAAGACAGGATTCGTTACGATTTACCTAAAAATTGCATATATTTGTACGTAATAGTGATTGTTTGACCTTCTTAGGAGTAGAAAATGGCTCATGGTGTATATACGCAACTATGTATTGCAGTCTGGATATCCAAACAAAGGTACAGATAAAAAGCGTATGATAGGCCTAAGATATAAAGATATTCTGAAGATTATCCTACAAACTCTGAAACCTTACATTTTAGTAAAAAATTGAAAGTTCGGAAGATGAAAACCATCTAGGGAAATCGGCAAATACCCAATATATGTAGAAAATATTAACACCAAACTCAAATCTAGGCGTCAGTGCTGATACTCTTCCTTTTTTTCTGAAATATGTATGTAAACTTAGGAAGAATAGTTCGTAAACTTTCAACTATAAACAAGTTTTCTACGTCTTTCAACTGTTAGTTGCAAGCATCTCGTCCGACACAGAACAATAGTAAAGACGAAAGTCGTAGTTTCACTAACAGTTGTCCTAAAGACTAAAACACAAAAGGGAATTAAAAGAAATTTCGTGCGTGTCATACGCGTTTACTGTGGAACTGCATGGTACGCTTCTCAGGCTTACGTTACTTCCGTTTCAATGGGGAAAGCCGCAAAAATATTCGGAGGCACGTGTTTCTGCGTGAGTAGGTTCTAGCTTTCATCGTTTCATTCATCTGTTTTAGTTCCATTACTGTTTATTTATGCATCATTCCTTTCGTCAGATATTAGAGTAAAATCTTTGTATCTAAAATAAAACAGTCGTATCGTAAATTAGGTAGAAAAGGGTGCGAGAATAAAGTGTTATTCATACGATATATATGACGTTATTAGGCGGCTCCCTTGCTCACCGCTTGGAGCGCTAGTGTCGTCTTAGCTGTCAGGAGAAAACAGGTTTTACACCAGGGAGTGTTGCGACTGTTCTGTTACACTATGGCCTCGATACTGGCTCAAGTCATCCTACAAACTCTGAAACCTTACATTTTAGTAAAAAATTGACAGTTCGGAAGATGAAAACCATCTAGGGAAATCGGCAAATACCCAGTATATGTCGAAAATATTAACACCAAACTCAAATTTAGGAGACAGTGCACAAATTTCAGAAGAAACAAAGAAGTCTGAGAACGAGCTTTACACGATCAACGCTGTATGGCTATTTTAAAGATATTTATGTCAACAGGCCTTCTCAATGACTGCGAGAGAATTATGTGTAACTAGATTTACTCGTCCTCACTTTGGTGCTCTATGTGGCATTACGTGTCGAGAGTACAAAAATTTCGTAACTTCGCTCTTAAGTGCTGACCAAGAACATCGGAATAAGACAAAAGTTTATAATTTTCTAGGTTAAACATACATCTTGTGTAGAAAGACAGTAGATACTGTCCTTCTTTATCGATGAAAATAAATATATTATTAAATTCGAAATGAAACTCTGGCAGGTTTAACGACTAAAACGCTGCCTAAAAGTTACACAACGTGTGAATTATGCAACATTCAAATGCCGTCGAAATAAAACGGTTTGATGGTTTAGTCACCAAAAGGTAACTACAGTACTTAGTGGCTTTTCGCGATACTAAATTTTTATTAACACTCAGGCCAACAGGTACCCCATGAAAGGAGTCATAAATGAATACGTATACAAAAATAAATTAATTAATTAATTAAACAGATTATAGGCCTCGGCCGAACTTAAGAATCAATTTTATCAAGAGATATGCAAAAAATAATGCAAAAGGTTTAGTATTAAAAAAAATAAATGCAGGTTAAGTCAAATTTTCCAAGTTCAATATTTGAAACAATAAAATTGTGGAATATTTACTGAAACAATGAATCAGTAGGAACAAGAAATGTCACCTGTAACTGTTATTCCATTTCATAATGGTTGGATGGCGCAGTGATAATGGATAAATAATTTAAATTGTCAAGTCTGTTGCAAATTTGTAATTGTTCAATATGTATAGTTACGCGTTTCGTGCGGTTAGCGTTTCATCAGATTAGTTAATGTTGCAGATATAATCATATGCACAATCAAGAAGCGGTGGATGCAGTTTTCGCATTTTCATAAAAGTCAAGCGTTACTGGAATTACTAAACGATTACAGTTTTGCAACATTGACTGCTCACTATTTCAGTTAAGTAACTAAAACTAAATGTTACTAGCTTTCTTCTCCAAAATAAATAAATAGATAAATAAAAAACTATTAATAATAATATCATGTGAGATATTAGTCGCTAATTGATGTTCAGTGCTGATTATACTTAAGCAAGTTCAGTTTACTAAAACTTCTCTCATTTGCTGAAACTGAAACAGGAATTGTTACAAAAAGTGCTCTTGTCACATTGAGATATGCATCCTATAATCCTTTTTGTCAAACTAAGCACATAATTTATGCAGGAGTTACTGTTTTCACTGTTGTTGTCATATAAAGTGCATGACATTTACAATTCTGTTATTATTAATTCATCGTTATTAACGTCATCATTATATTGATCAGCTAAGTGCATTGCCTGAATTTTCATCCGTTAATGCCTGTAGGTGAGTCCCTTGTGTAAGAATCCAAAGAAACTGTTTATGTTTTGTGGTGCAAGGAACCTGTTCCTCAGTTCATGAAGAATATGGTCCATTATTTTTCAGTAGTGTTGTGGAACATATTTCAGTGTTCTGATCCCAGCTTTCGTCTCCACAATATCCTTCCACTATCCTCTTACTTTTCGTTTGCATAACTCTTTGAACTGAGTATCCAAACTTACCTTAGCAGCTAAGGCTTTGGCTTCTGAGATAATATCTATTACTACTGTTATGTTTGTTCTAGTTTCCTGAATCTTCTTGATACATTACTTTATATTATTAACATGTTGGTTGTTGGTGATATCTTGTTTTTGTAAAATTTTGTTTGCAGTATTGTTTCGTATTAGGTACTTCAACGAAAAACAAGAGACCGTGATGAAGTAAAAAATAGACTTAAAAAAAAAAAAAGAAAAAAATTAGCCTCTGTTTTGGTGTCACCGTTGTATGTCACACTAGATATAAGTTCATTTAAAATGCTGATTATCTCTTAGAGATGTTCGTTCACACCTGCTACAGCTCCCACTTCCTCACGATATAGGTCGTAGACCTCCGTAGTTTTAGAGATACAGGTGCATATTTTAAAATAATCTCATATCTGTTAGTAGACGATATATACGATAAATATCACCATTTTACTATTCCAGAATAAGTTTCTGCACCGCGTGAAGCTCTTGTAGTATTAATTACCACTAGTTTAATGAGTGTGCAGCGCACGGAATGAAGCACGCTAAATTATTTTCTTATCATAAAACACCTCTGCACTTTCCAGCCATATTGGCACCACTATTGTAAAAATGACGTCGACCGTTTTTATAATCCATCCCAGCGCTTTCGATTTTCTGCTGAATTATTTCAGAAAGGGCCTGCTCTGTCTTGTTATTGTTAACAAGTGAATAAAACTTTGACAAACCTGTGCACTACTTTCATTGAATTATACGTATCTGATAATTTGTGACATCTGCTATTGTTAACAAGTCAAAAAACTTTGACAAATCTGTTCATTGAATTTTACGTGTCTGATAATTTGTGACATCTGCTTACAATGACTTACATCAGGAGTCCAAAGAAACATGACAGAAAAAAACAGTTTGCTTGTATAATGTCACTCAATATTTTGTTCTCTTATTTTGGATCCAATTATTTCTGAAAATTCGTTGGGATGCCATTTTGGAAGCAGATGAGTTAAAATTCCGTGTGAACCTTACGTGCTCTCTCGGTGCAAGGTGGTAGCGAGACGGTAAGTTAATGGTGCTTAAAAACTTTTCAAATCTTGGATTACCAAAACGAATACTTTCAACTTGAGCTTCTAAAGGGACTGCTCTTTCCTGTCAAATGCAAAGTCACATCAAGAATGTCAAATAAAGCCGATTTCCAATGCTTCTCCTCTTCCGATATATTTGTTGTACTTCGTTTTCAGTAGCTCCATTTAGAGATGGTTCTAATGTTTTCCGAGAAGAAAACAATTTTTTGTGGCTTGATCAGTTTTCGTCCTCTGGAATCGTTTCATTGAATTTTTTTACATTGTGTGAGACCATACTTATCCATAAACGAGAGATTGTTTCAGATATGTTGTCGTGAAATAGTTTGTATGGTAGGCAAGACAAACACATTTGCAACTTTACCCATTCGTAGTTAATGTCATCAATGCTGTGAATATGAGTAGACAATACTGCAGGATCAAACGTACCTTATGTATGTAACTTATAAACCAGTTTTTGATTGACTGTAGACAAACGAAGAACGGCACACATTTTGTCCGTTAGGAAGCTGTTTATAAAATCAGTCTTTTGCCAATTTTCGTCCCTCTCTAAGAGAATCACGAAGATTCGGTTCAGTATTCTCTTCGACTGATAGTTTCTCAACAGTTGGGCATTTCATCGCATCGGGAAGCCTCAGTAGCCACGTCACTGGATCCTTCGGAGTAAAATATGGATTACTGTTGACCTGCAGAGGGTCCAGTTGACCATCTAGAGGCCAAGCTGCATGGTAAGGATGACGAACCCTCGCAATACCTAGGGGAGGGAAGTTCTTTGTGTTCACCTGCTGAAAATGCTATAACCTAACCAGATCATCACATTTTCAAATTATGAAAAAAAAACACTTGTTTTTAAAATTTCCTCTCAGATTCCATAGGTTTTAAGGTTTCAAATGGATTGTTTATAAATAACAATACTTCTACCAGTCACGATGTTTTATGTATTTAACACGAAGCGTTTCGAGAAATCATTCCCATCTTCAAGTGCATCATAAATCATATGAAACAGCACAAAAAACGCACTTGAGAATTTCTCAACACGCGTCGTGCTCAATAAATATAAAATCGTGACTGGTAGCAGTATTGTTATTTATGAACAGATCCAATTATCTCACACTCGCAGGCTTTTAGAAAAAAACCTTTTCCAATGGTTAAAACAAAAAAATTTAAAGTTTCAATGAATCGTAAGCCAAAAATTTTAGTTTTAATAGTAGATATCCCTTAGTAGCTCTTTACAAAAAATATATTCTTAAGAAAACTCCTCATTTTTTTCTTGTAGCATGCATCACAGAAAATGCGCTGTCATTGGTATGGTTAAGAACTTTGCTTAGTAAAGACTGAGAGAATGGGCTACAGCGACAGTCTCGTTTTCTTCTGACGCGCGTTTTTACCGGAATCTCCGTCGCCAATACAGACCATTGTCTGTTAAGCGGGACTGGCCATTAGGAACTTTTTCGTTTTCGCACGTTCTGGGCACGCTTCGCATTCGTTCGGCGTTTCTCTTTTATATAAAATTTTTTTTCGTGTTTTGCGCTGACCATAAGTGCGGAAAGTTCTACATTTTTATGTTCTATATTTTTACGTTCTTGAAATATTAATTAAGGGCAATATTCAAAAGATTTCCACTTTTATATTCTAAAATATTAATAATGACTTTGAAAGTACAGTAGTTTATATATGTAATGTTTTTTAATATCTGCTCTGAACTTTGACACCGATGTATATCGTAAACAGGTGTTGTTTTCGAGATACCTTTACGGCGAAAATCTACAAAACGAAGGAGTTTGCGCCTCTAGCTTCATGATAAACAGATTTTTGCAAAGATGCCTTAAAGGTAATACGAAGGTTGGAACTTAAATAGTGGCAACACAGCTATGGAGACTCTATGAAATGGAATCTACTGTTGTCGCTTATGTCACACGCTGTTGCCATACCTACCTTACCTACGAGCAAATGGACTCTCCCGTCCCAAGTCAATGCCGTGCGCACAATCGAGGGAAACACAGTCACTTGTATCGAGCGATCTAACGTGACGGAGAAACTGTGTTTTCGAAACGGGAACAACGGAGTTGGATCAAGATTGAATGTGCCAGAAGTCGTATAGCAGGAGAGTGTCATCTAGGTGTTCAGGAGGCTTGCGGGGAATCGATATTGCCGTACAGAATAGTAGCGCATTGCGTAAAAGCCTTCAACGAAGATTAAAAATTGTGGCAGACATACGTCGGGCAGGTCGTTCTAACGTCTCTGAAGAAGTGCAGACTGTTGACAGTGATCGATGTCAGACGATTCGTAAGCTTGCTCACGAAACCGCAGAGCGCATACGAGTGTGTTTCGCATCCTGAAGGAACGCCTGGGCATGCGAGAAACTGCATGACGATGGGTTCCTCATTTATTGACGAAAATGCAGAATGGATGCTTTCTGACCCTGCTGTGACGCATTTGGAGCGCTATGAGTACAAAGGACAGGCCACAGTCTAACATATACAGTCGCGACACTACCGCTGATTTTTGTTATACTAGGCGACTGCAGCGCTCCTTGCGGTCGTAAAGCCACGTTGCTCTATATCGTATACGAGACGTGTGTTGGTTGTGTGTTTTAGTGTACGAAATGGTTTTTACGAAGGGAAGCGTGTGTAGTGCAATAAACTGAACCAACAACAACTAGAATACGTCATATTTATCATTCTTTAGGTTTTCTGCAGAGCCTGAGAGGTATGTGACATAAAGTTCCGGTAATGCTCATTTACAATTATCTTGTGAGCAACACACACATATTGAAGATTATTTCTTTTTAGGATCAAGAAATGGCTTATAAATTGCAGGCGACAAGATCTTTTGGATAAAGTTGCCGCGTATTTACGTGATAATGTGAAGTTCTGCTCGCTACACTTCGATGCAAACCAATTCATGAATGATGAACGGAAGAAGCTGGTGTGGAATGCTGTGCCTACATTGTTCTATGTTTCAAACAAACCACCGAAACTGGGAATGAAAAGGAAACTACCGCAAAGACGTGATAAGATAAAGGCGGAAGAGATTAAACTGTGTCCTGAAACAAGTATTACGACTGTGGTTGCTGCTGCATCACAGCTAGAAACATTTTTGTCTGGGCTTTCGAAAGTAATTCACTATAGAGGCAAATGTATAAGAAATGTATGGTAAAGAAGTGTACATTGTTACCGTTATTAATGTTTGAAAGGTTAAATGTTTTCTGTTTTATCTGATGGAAACCACAGTCTAACATATAAACCTATTTATCTGAAACCACTGATTTTACAGACGATTGTCGCCCCGCCCCCTCCAACTCCTCCCTCATCTTCGAACCATATGATGACAGACTGTGATAATGACAGGATCATTCATATAATATGACATTTATAATGTCGTGTAATCGACGTAATATTATCTTAAAATAACATATAATTGAAATAATTTCGTAGCAAAATTATATTAGTTGAAAGTTTCATAGCCAGTGGGTGCTCTCATAACTAAAAAGCAGGAAAAACATTGTTTCGAACCTTTTAACACCGGGAAGACCAATTACATGCTTCTCATGTGCGAAATACTATGTTTACCAGCAAACTAAGGTGCAATATCTGAAGAATATCGTCATAAATATATTGCAGTTAGCGTCAGTTTATTCACGAGATTTTACTAAATTTACATTTGTTGATATTTAACTGTCCGTTAGAAGTTCTATTATAGGCTTGTCTGCACAAAATACTTTGTTTATCTATCACTACCAGCAAGGTAAGCTGCAAGCAATTTCTAAAGAATTATTTCATAACATATTGCACAATTGCAGTTTGTGTCCGATCACGAGTTTTTGCTCGGTTTGTTTCTTTTACACTCAGTCATGTGTCAAGATCCTTAAATAAAGCTTGGAATGCAAGAATATATACAATATTTAGCAAATCACACAGATATGTAATTACAAGCGGGCATTATTAATATGTCGTATACGGCGTTAAGGGACAACCGGCTTTACGACCGCTTGGAGCGCTAGTGTCGCTCCAAGTGTCCGGCGGTAACAGCTTTCACAGCAGTGAGGGTCGCGACTGTGTTTATTAGACTGTGGACAGGCTTTCTCAAGCCATGGGAACGTGGGCCACACAGTACGAGCCAGACCTAAAACGCCAATCGAACGAATGGCTTCGATATGAGTAGTCGCGCAAGTCGAAAGTACATGAGAGACCCAGTATGGTGAAAGTTATGTTTTACGACTGTTATGGTATCCGAACGCATTTCGTTCCTCAACGGCATGCTGCCAATGCACAGTATTGTTAGTTTTTGGTGCATCACCTGCGACCAGCTTTACGAAAGAAGTTGCAACACATTTTGCGCAACACACCCATCATTTTGCACGACAATGCGCGGGCGCATACAGCGCAAGCTGTGGCTGCTCTGTTCGGTCGATCGGACTGGGAAGTACTGTACCGTCCACCATACTCCCCGGACTTAAATCCTTGTGACTTTCATTTGATCCCGAAGATGAAGGAACCACTTCGTGGCATTCGCTTCAGAACTGTTCCAGAGATTCGACAGGCAGAAGACCGCTCCATTCGCACGATCAACAGAACAGGCTCTGCTAACGGCATAATACGCCTTCCACATCGCTGGCAACGGGTTTCTACACAACACTAGTGACCACTTTGAAGGACAGCCACAGATGCAACCATGTAACTCTTTTGAGCGGTTGACTTGTGTTGAGAGCAAGTAGTGGAATGCAACGTGGCTTACCTGAAACTAAGGCATGGAGAGCCATAGGAAGATTGGAAGCGGGACTGGCACAGACGGTGGTGGCTGCAGCTACTGGAGTGTGATTTGCAGGTCCTGGTCGCGGTTTTAGACAACCGTTAAAAAAAGGCAAGGACAAGCTCGTCCACGGAAAACATCAGAAAAAGATGACCGTTATCTCCTGTTAACAGCCCTCAGACACACGAGGCTGAATGCAACTCATTTACAACGCACTCTCCAGGCAGCAACATGACGCGCAATATCAACATAGACAGCCCGAAATCGCCTTCGGAATGTGGCCTATGGTTTGTGACGCATTAAAACGATGACAGCATTTAGTCCGCAGAAACTAGGCAGAGGATCATCAGTATTGGCGTTGAAACGATAGGTGCCGGGTTCTGTTCATAGATGAGGGGACGGCAGAGAGGTGTGCAATGGTGAATGCGGGATACGCTCGAAGATCTAGATTTCGCAGACGACATCTGCTCAATGGCACAGCGATATCGAGACATCAAAAAGAAACTGGCCAGGTTACAGAGAGAAGGAGAAGCTGCAGGCCTCAAGATAAATGTTCGCAAAACCAAAGAAATGCGGATAAACTAGACCACCACCAGTAGGCTGACCATTAATGGAGAGGATGTAGAGCAGGTCCAATATTTCCTCTACCTCGGAAGTATAGTCACGAATACAGGAGGCGCCGACGAGGATGTCCGTAGTCGCATCCACAAAGCAAATGGCGCGTTTGTCCAGATGTACCCCATTTGGAGAAACAGGAACATCTCAAGGAAAACCAAATTCCGGCTTTTCAATAAGAACGTGAAAACAGTTCTGATTATAGTTGCGAAACTTGGAAAGTGACTAACCACATCAAAAACCAGCTCCAAGTTTCTATTAACCGTTGTCTCCGGCGTATTTTAAACGTAAGATGGCCAAATATAATGACAAATCAAGATATTTGGAGAGAGACAAATCAGCAACCAATCAACATACAAATCGAGGAAAGAAAATGGAAATGGATTGGGCATACGTTAAGAAAACCTGATGAAGCTATTGAAAACGTGATGTTGGACTGGAAGCCTCAAGGAGTCAGGAAACGCGGTCGTCCCAAACACACCTGGAAAAGAAGGATCCAGAGAGAAGCTGCAGAGGATGGGAAAACCTGGAGTGGAGTGAAGAGACTGGCCAGAAATCGCATCAGGTGGAGAAAGTTCGTTTCGATCCTATGTTCCAGAGGGAACGACAGGAACTAAGTCAAGTAAGTCAAGGAGATCCTCGGGAGCGCTGTCGCACGCTTTAAGGAAGAGCATCCGCCAATAACCTTATAAGCTACCTCATGCTCTAGTGGTGACAGTAGAAGCTCACAGTGTTGCGCAGTAAGTGGAATCCTTTATACTACGCTGCTCGTGTAGTCACAGAGGAGAGGAAACATTCAGACCGCCCAAAAGTACGCCAGTCCTCCATTAAGTACCGAGCGAAGCTACGCCGATGACACAAGTCTGTATTGACTTTCACACTCTAACGTCTTCGTACTAGGGTTACCATACGTTCATCACCAAAAAAGAGGACAGTTCATATAAAAAAGAGGACACTTTAACATAATGTAATTCACATCTTTATTACTTAACCACTTAAAACTACTAAAAACTAAAACAGTAACCATGTGTGGTTGTTGTAAAACGAAATATTATGAACCTTGACGGTTTATTCCTCATCACTACTCTCAATTGTCTCATTCTTGTCATATTCACTTATGAACCAACTATATTTAATGAACGAAGAAATCTCTCTCAAGAGCTCTCTCTCTCTCTCTCTCTCTCTCTCTCTCTCTTATTTTTATTTATTTATTTATTTTTTTTTTTTTTTTTTTTACAAGTACTGAGAAAAGCTCAGGCATTTCAAATGTTTGAAATTATACTGTACACACACAGTATATTTTAAATCTATTCCTGTCTTTTGTCCACTGTGTGTTCACAAGAGAAATCACACGTTATGTGTCTGCATTATGACTAGTTATAGAAAAAGAGAAGTCTACAAATTTCAGCAGTTCAGAATAACTAACAACACTAGATGACTGATTTAAATATGCACACCACACTTCAGCTGCTAGTATGTTCTGTTTCCTTTGATAATATTTCAAATGTTTTATAAAATTACAAAGCTGATCGGAGCACGGTGTATCATCTCGATACACAATACAGCTTTAACCTAAACCACAAAGTATATCAAAAGCAACGCCATAGAACGTAATGCAGAAGACAGAATGCACTGGTTGAATACAGGATAGACAACCGGGTTCCTTCACAGAGAAGATCCGAATCGTTTGTAACTGTCAGACCCATGCGGAGTGCGAAATTGTGAACGGCAATTTCACTCTGTATATGTGCGTTATAGTTGCGAAAAGTTTGGCACTGCAGTGCGAATGAACATGTTGTCGCCGATAGCAAAAAATAAATTTTCTTTCTCGGAACCCAAAAAAATTGGACGTATTGTAGAATTTTATAAATTCCGGCCGGACACATTTTCTTGCCTCAAAAAGAGGACGTGTCCGGGAAAAAGCGGACGTATGGTAACCCTACTCCATACTCAAGAACATTTGGAACTTTGCGACGAAAGTCGAAAGGTTCATAAGCTGAAACCACCGCCAAAATCGATATCAGTACGACACAGTGCAATAAAAGAACTCAGCTGTTGATGTAAGAGTACACCTGTCGCTGTATCTTACAGTTTGATTTAACGTAATGTCTATATTGTCTTAAATTTGTTTATTTCGTGTACTTTTCATTTCTTGTATGCTAGATGTATTTCTTATGTAACGTCATTTTCAATATTGAATCATTTAGTGTACACATGTACTGTATGTGTAAACCCGCGTGAATGCACGGACACTCTTATGCTATAAGTTAGCAATGCGCCAGAGAAAATGTTGAACCTGTTGTAAAGACTGTCTTTGGTACAGAAGTAGTAGCTGTGAGTGTCGCGCTGCTGAAGCAGTCGCGGAACGAAACACATAAATGTTTTGTTGATGGTGCAGAGGCACGGTAGGCGCAGTGTGGCGCGAGTTTAATGCAATTGTAATAAGCCTGAGAGGCGTACTGTTTAATGTATTGAACGAAGTGCGAAATAAGTTTATTTATACTCGAAAGTGATCAGAGTAATGCTTTTTCATGTGTGCAAGAAAAGTAGTTGTTTGGTATCAAGTCTATTGTCACCAAGTGTGATCGTTGTTGTAGTAAGAGTACCTATTGTAATCATATCTGTCTTGTTTGGACTTCACGACGAAGACGACGAAAGCAGATGAGTACTTTTGTAACATTTTATTTTGTATGCATGTAAATGTAGTGTCAACCCAATCAGAACTTTGGTTCAATTATACACGACTTATTTTGAAACCAGTCGTAATTTTGTAAGTGGTTGTAGTCACCCCATTATTAGATTATGTTGATTATGCAAGCCTGTACATTGACTAACAAGTTCAATCATTTTCAAAGTAATTACGATCAGTTTTAAAGAAATTGCTAGACGAGTTAAAGAATTGCTAAACGTGTTACAACCACAGAGACTAATAATTAAAGTGCAAGAGAGTTTGCAAGTAATGTAAAGTTGGTTTCATTTATGTAGAAAGTAACCAGGCTAACAGTAGTCAAAGTATTATAGTTGATTAACCAGACTTGACGGAAGTAATTTTTTTATGAAATACGTTAAATGCCAAACTCTGCTCAGCCAGTTACACGCGTACGCTACCCAGGCCCTGGAACCAATTACAAAAATAGTTCACGTAAAGTTTTATAAGGAACTTGAATGCTTTAAGCAATATTATCAAAATAATTGGAAACTTTGACTGTAGAATTTGTGAAGCTCTAACCAAAAGAAATAATGTTGGCGAGAGAATACAGCCTTGTCGTACTCACGAAATAACTTGGAAAAGCTCTGTCAGTTCTCCATTATGTAGTACTTGGCATTCATAGTCCTGATACATTTTCTTGATGATGTTAATGATCTTCGTTGGTATGTCGCACTTTGCAAGTGTATCGCATATGACTCTCCGACTGACAGAGTCGAAAGTCTTTTCAAAGTCAACGAAGGTTAGGTAGAGCGTGCGTTGCAACTCTGCACTCCTAGCCTTCAACAATTGAGACGCTCAGGTTCGCTGTAGACAGTTAACAATGTATTCAACAATTGAGACGTTCATTACGCGACATAGTAGGATAATGTATAGCGTAGTGTGGATACTGGCTCAAGCCACAAAACCCTAACGTTACAATGCATGAATTTTTATTTCGGCGTAATAAATAAATAAATAAATAAAGCAGGGCAAAAATATTGCAAAAATTATATAACTCATTTAACAATGTGAAAGTCATTATTTATCTGTTGCCATTGTCAATATCATACATTTAGACATAAGTCACTCTGCAGGAAAATATTGGAATCTAACATGTTCACCACTCCGATTAGATGTCTGTAACATAATTTTTTTTTTACTTGCCAGAACTCGTATCAGTTTTAATTACATTAATGCTCAACAGTGAGCAAAATCCGCTAGAGCGCTCTTTCACTGCGTTTACATGCAAAACATCTTCCGGAAGACGAAAACCGATTTTCGTATACGGTTTTTCGCTGTCGTGTTTACATGGCATAGTCTGAATCAGATTTCCGAGTCCTCTTAATATGTCGGCTGAAAAACAGCTGATCCAGTTTCTGATTTATTCCGTACAATCGCTATTTTTCTTTATTAAAATACACAGATTTATGTCCACTCTAATATTTATACTTTTAATTCACATTAGAAAATATCACTCTTTCCATGTGTGAAGAAAATTCTTAACAAGAAAACACAATCTGACAAGCCAAGAACGCTTCAAAAACGATTGCGTTTACATTGGCACTAAAATGAATTGGGAAATTGGTTTACGAAATACTGTCTTGGGAGCCCATGTAAACGGGGTGTTTGTTGCATTTCTCCTCAATTCATGACTCCGCTGCCTTCTATGTAGCAAACGATCAACTAAATGCTTAGAACCGATTCCAATGTATATAATATGGGTGGTGTTTCCGTTGTCAACAAGAAGTATATATGAAATGTTACAACAATTTATTTTGACATCTACAACACCATGCAGTGGAAACCAAGGACCAACAATTTAGCACTATACACAATACATAATACATGTTCGAAACGTATTTAACGGAACGATGCTTAAAAATAACAGCGAGAGAATTATGCTTACCTAGATTTTCTCGTGGCATCATCCCTTTAGTTTTCTTACATACGTCTCAAGAGTACAATAATTTAATAATAAATTGAAGTCCTGATCAACAGCATTAGGATAAAACAAAAGTTTATAATTTTTTAGGTTAAACATACACTTTGTGAAGAAAGATAGTAAAAACCGTCCTTATTTATCGAATTGAAAGTAAATATATTACTAAATTCGAAATGAAACTCTGTCTCGTTTAGCGACTAAAACGCTGATTGACGTAGGTACAAGTTTATACAAAAAGTGAATTATGCAACATACAAATGTCATCGAAATAAATCGGTTGGATGGTTTGGTCGGCAAAATGTAACGTGCAATACATACTGGCTTTTTGCATTTGATAATATTGTGCGATTGCTAGGCGACGTACGATATGCAATAGAAACGACAAAAACTGTGACGATATTGACTTCTTATTCACAATCTAGACAACATGTACTACATGAATGAAGTCATAAGTGAATACGGATACGAATATAAATAAAAAATAAAGAACCTTGAGGCCTAGGCCGAGCTTAAGAATCAATTTCATCAACAGATATGCATAAAGAAGCAAAAGATTTAGTATTAAATAAAAATAAATGCAGATTAACAAAGTCAAATTTTCCAGGTACAATATATGATACAATAAGATTGTGAAATATTTAGAAACAATGAATCTGAAACCTTCAGTTGTTATTCCATTACGTAATGGGCTGACTGGCACAGTAATAATGCAGGCCTATCTCATTGACGTCGATTTGCAGTAGGATTTTGGAACATATACTTTGTTCGAATATTATGAACTACCTCGAAGAGAACGACCTATTAACCAATAGTCAACACGGATTCAGAAAGTATCGCTCTTGCGAAACACAGCTTGCCCTTTATTCACATGAAGTGTTAAGTGCCATCGACAAGGGATCTCAAATCGATTCCATATTTCTGGATTTCCGGAAGGCTTTTGATACTGTACCCAATACTGTACTGGCCAATAAAATAAGAGAAATCAGATCAAAAACGGAACGATTTAGGTGTTCTTTCTTCCCGCGCGCTATTAGAGAATGGAATGGTAGAGAAAAGTTATGAAAGTGGTTAATGAACCCTCTGCCAGGCACTTAAATGTGATTTGCAGAGCCGGCCGCGGTGGCCGAGGTGACTGAGGCGCTCCAGTCACGGTCAGCACGGCCACTACGTTCGGGGGTTCGAATCCCCCCTCGGGCATGGATATTTGTGCCGTCCTAGTTCGTAAGTAGTTCATAAGTAGTTTGTAAGTTTAGGGACTGATGACCCCGTAGTTATGTCCCATAAGCTTAACAAACATTTGAACCATTTTGATTTGCAGAGTATATATGTAGATGTAGATACCCCACAAGCGGCTTCTAATGAAATTGCGTGCTTATGGAATATCTCCCCAATTGTGCGATTGGATTCACGATTTCCTATCAGAAAGGACACAGTTCGTTGTAATTGACGATACGTCATCGAGTAAAACAGAAGTGATATCTGGCGTTCCACAGGGAAGCGTTATAGGTCCCCTACTCTTCCTCGTGTTTATAAAGGATTTAGGAGACAATCTGAATAGCTCCCTTAGACTGTTCGCGGATGATGCTGTCGTTTATCGGTTAGTGAAGTCAACAGAGGATCAAAAGCAACTGCAAAGCGATTTAGACAAAATTTCTACTTGGTGCGAAAATTGGCAATTGACACTAAATAAAGAAAAGTGTGAAGTAATACACATGACCACTAAAAGAAATCCACTGAACTTCAATTACGCGATAAATTAGTCAAACCTTAAGGTCGTAAATTCTACCAAATACCTAGGAGTTACAATTACGAACAACTTTGACTGGAGGGAACACACAGAAAATATTGTGGGGGAGGCGAACCAAAGGTTACGTTTCATTGGCAGAACGCTTCGAAGATGCACCAGCTCCACCAAAGAGACTGCCTACATCACACTTGTGCGTCCTCTCCTGGAGTACTGTTGCCCCTTGTGGGACCCTCACCAGTTGGGACTGACGGAAGATATTGAGAAGGTTCAGAGAAGGGCAGCTCCTTTTGTTTTATCACGTTATGGGGGGGGGGGGGAAGCGTCACGGAAATATTGCACGAATTGGGGCGGAAATCATTAAAAGAAAGACGTTATTCATTGCGGCGTGATCTGTTTGCGAAGTTTCAATCACCGACTTTTACTTCTGTATGTGAAAATATTTTGCTAGCACCCACCTACTTAGGGTGACATGATCATTCCAATAAAATAAGAGAAATCAGATCGAAAACGGAACGATTTAGGTGTTCTATCTTCCCGCGCACTAGAGAATGGAACAGTAGAGGAAAGTTATGAAAGTGGTTAATGAACCATCTGCCAGGCACTTAAATGTGATTTGCAGAGTATCTATGTAGATGTAGATGTAGATGTAAATAATTTAAACTGTGAAGTCTGTTGCAAATTTATTATATCCAGTTACGCGTTTCGTGCGGTTAGCGTATTATCAGATTGGTTAATGTTGCAGACATATAATCATATGGGGCTTCGTTTGCCAAGTCAAGCAGCTTTGGATGCAGTTTTCGCATTTTCATAAAAGTTATCTTCACGAAACTCACAGCAGATGCAGGAGCTATATTTGAATTATATATTCTCAAAGTGAATTTTAAGCTTTCCTTTCGACGACAGTATTAATAATAGACTCATATGAGGTGTCAAACGCTAACTCATGTTCAGTTTTGTTTACACTCTGTGAGCCGCTGTTATGCCGCCCTGTTTCTTAAATGTGTTTCTATTCGGATCAATTTACTAAAAATTCTTTCATTTGCTGAAACTGAAACGGGAATTATTACAAAAATCCCAAGTGCCGTTGTCACACTGCGATATGCATCCTGTACTCTTTCTTCGCAAATAAGGATAAAATTCTTGCAGGGGTTGCTTTTATCATTGTTGGTATTAAATTTAGTGTTTGATATTTAAAACTCTTCTGTTATTAATTTCTGCTTATTGAGGTCATTATATACTTTGGCCATCATCCGTTTATGAACCGTGCAAGAACCCAAGAAACTGATTATGTTTTGTGACGGAAGAAGGTTGTTCCTCAGTTCACGAAGAAGGTGGTTCATTATTTTTGCGGTCGTGGTACGGAATATATTTCAGTGGTTCAATGCCAAATCTTTTCTTCACAAATCACCTTCGACCATCCTCTTTCTTTTTTTATTCCGCAACTCTTTGAAATGAGAACCCAAATTGAGCTTCTTGGCTTCTGACATAATATCGATTACTAATATTGTGTTTCTTCTAGTTTCCTGAATCTCCTCGATAAGTTTCTTTATATTATCAGTAGACTGGTTAATGGTTACATGTTGTTTTGGTAAAATTTTGTTTGCCGTTTTGATTCGCATTAGATGCTTTAACTAAAAAGAGGAGACTGTTATAAAGTCAAAAGTACTGACATTTTAAGAACATTTTTAGCCTCTGGTTTAGTCTCGAGGTTGCAGGTCCCATTACATGTAAGTACATTTAAAGCGTTGATTATCTCTTCGAGATGTTAGTGTACAACTGCTAGAGCTTCCCGCATTGTTCACCCTGTATTCAGTGGAACGCCGTAGCTTTATAGATACAGGCACATGTTTTAAAATATTGTCCCATATGTTAGTAGGCGATGCGAAGGATAAATATTAGCAGTTTATTATTCCAGAATAAGCTTCTGCACCGCGCGAGGTACTTGCAGTTCCGAATGTAATGAGTGTGCAGAACACAGCACGAAATACGAAGCATGCTGACCATTATAATTGCTACACCACGAAGATGACGCGCTACAGACGTGAAATTTAAACGACGGGAAGAAGTTGTCGTGATATGCAAACGATTTGCTTTTCAGAACATTCACATAAGGTTGGCGCCGGTGGCGGCATCTACAATGTGCTGACATGAGGAAAGTTTCCAACCGATTTCTCATACACAAACAGCAGTTGACCATCGTTGCCTGCTGAAATGTTGTTGTGATGCCTCTTGTAAGGAGGAAAAGTACGTACCATCACGTTGCCGACTTTGATGAAGGTCGGATTGTAGCCTATCGCGATTGAGGTTTATCGTATCGCGGCATTGCTGCTCGCGGTGGTCGCGATACAATGACTGTTAGTAGAGTATGGAATCGGTGGGTTCAGGAGGGCAATACGGAACGCCGTTCAAAAATGTTTAAATGTTTGTATAGCTTGTGGGACTTAACTACGGGGTCATCAGTCCCTAAACTTACAAACTACTTATGAACTAGCTAATCCTAAGGACGGCACAAATTTCCATGCCCGAGGGGGGATTCAAACCCCCGACCGTAGTGGCCGTGCAGACCGTGACTGGAGCGCCTCAGGCCCTCGGCCACCGCGGCCACGGAACGCCGTGCTGGATTCCAATGGCCTCGTGTCACTAGGAGTCGATATGAAAGGCATCTTATCCGCATGGCTGTAACGGATCGTGCAGCCACGTCTCGATCCCTGAGTTACCAGATGGGGACGTCTGCAAGACAACAACCATCTGCACTAACAGTTCGACGACGTTTGCAGCAGCATGGACTATCAGCTCGGAGACCATGGCAGCGGTTACCCTTGACGCTACATGACAGACAGGAGCGCCTGCGATGGTGTACGCAACGACAAACCTGGGTGCACGAATGGCAAAACGTCATTTATTCGGATGAATCCAGGTTCTGTTTACAGCATCATGATGGTTGCATCCGTGGTTGGCGAACGCAAATTGGAATCGTGTATTCGTCATAGCTATACTGGCGTATCACCCAGCGTGATGGTATGGGGTGCCATTGGTTACACGTCTCGGTCACCTCTTGTTCGCATAGACGGCACTTTGAACAGTGGCTGTTACGTTTCAGATGTGTTAAGACCCGTGGCTCTACCCTTCATTCGATCCCTGCGAAATCCTAAATTTCAGCAGGATAATGCACGACCGCATGTTGCAGGTTCTGTACGGGCCTTTCTGGATACGGAAAATGTTCGACCGACTGCTGTCCTGGCCAGCACATTCTCCAGATCTCTCACCAATTGAAAACGTCTGGTCAATGGTGACCGAGCAAGTGACTAATCACAATATGCCAGTCACTACTCTTGATGAAGTGTGGCATCGTGTTGAACCTGCATGGGCATCTGTACCTGTACACGCCATGCAATCTGTGTTTGACTCAATGCTCAGGCGCATCAAGAAGTGAGAGGTGGTTGTTCTGGATACTGTTTTGTCAGGGTCAATTGCGTGAAAATGTAATCACATGTCAGTTCTAGTATAATATATTTGTTCTATGAATACCCATTTATCATATTCATTTCTTCTTGGTGTAACAATTTTATGTCCAGTAGTGTATTTTCTTGTCGTAAGCGACATTGACCAGATCTGCAATTTCCAGCCATGTTAACACCATTGTCTTAAGACTAACCTCGACTATTTTTAAAAACCAACAAATTGCTTTCGATTTTCTGCAATATTATTTCAGAAACTGCCTGGCCTGTATTTTCAATAACTGTTAAAAGGTAAATAAGACTTTTGAAATTTCCCCGCCATTTTCATTGAATTTTACTTATTATAAATTTGTGACATGTTCTTACAAGGACTTGTGTCAGGAGGGCAATCAAATAAGATACAAAACAAAAATTGCTTCTTTAATGTCACTCAATATTTTGTTCCCTAATTTTGGATCCAATTATTTATAAAAATTCATTTTGGATGCCATGTGAGAAGCAGAATGAGTTGACCTTTCTTGTAACGTCTTACGTGCTCTATTTAGTGCGATGTGGTAGTGAGACAATAAATCAGTGCTAATACCATACCCCACTCTGGATCACCAGTCAGGAATTTCATCTGAACCTCTAAAGGGAATGCCCTATTTTTCGCCAAATGCAGAATCACATCAACAATGAAAACTAAAAACGATTTCCAGTGCTTCTCCTCCTCCGAAATTTTGTTGTGGTTATTTTTCTAAATACTATCATTATTTAGAGATGCTTGTAATGTTTTCCGAGCGCAAAACCGCTTCTTTGTGGCTTAATGAGTTTTCGTACTCCGGATTCACATTGTGTAATAACAGTCGTAGTCATACGAGAAATATTTGCCTCATATTTTGTCATGAAACAATTTGCACGTTTTGCAAAACAAAACATTTTCTTATTGACTCAAGGCAAAAGGAGAATGACACACCTATTGTCCGTTACGAAGCTGTTTATAAACCTAGTCTTTCGACAATTTTCGTCTCATTCTAAGAGAATCAGTTTAGTTTGGTTTAATTCTCTCTTTGCTTAACAGAGTTTCAATAATGAAGCATGTCAGTGGATCTGATAGCCTCTCTGTCCAGGCCCCTGGATCAGTAACGTATCCAGGATCGTGATTTGGGAGGGGCTGAGGGGAAAAACAAAATCTCTCTCTCTCTAGGGGAGGCTGCATGGTCTGGTGAGGGGTGGTTCCAGAAGGATCTTGGTGATGCGCGGTAGGGGGGGGGGTGCAGCTTGACAGCCCCCCCCCCCTCCCCCGGATACGTCACTGACCTGGATTTTTGTTGACCTCCAGAGGGGTCATGAGTAAAAGTAATGGCTGTAGCCGTATTTGAAATTCCCGGCAATCCTCTGCTGTTGAAGGGGACGCTAAATCGCATTCTTGAGAATATATTGAACCGTCGGAATGTGCTGTAGACTCCTGCTAACTTCCTGTATAGCTCCGCAGTCGTCTGCAATAAGGATACAACCGAAGCTCAAGTTCCATTTGCCGTCTGTAGGCCAAGCAGAATGGTATGCATAATCAACCCTAACAATACCTACGGTAATTTATATCCATCTTCTAAAAATATTGTAACGTAGCAAGGTTAATTTTATTTTAAAACTAGCTGTAAACCCGGCATTGCCCGGGTGTTTATTTATTCTACACTCTCGTAGTCCACATCCCCTTCCTCCCTCTCTCTGCATCCACCTCTTTCTCTCCCATCTCTCTGTTCGTTTCCACCTTTCTCTATCTCTCGGCAAAGTTTACAGCAAGGTACCCCCTGTCATGTACCACACAAACACTTATGTACCCAGTGATCTTCCTCTTGGTTTGAAGGTCATGTGTACAAAAATTCATAAATATTGAAGCAAAACTATGCATTTCGTAAAATTCATTATGTACCCTTCACCATGCACCGAATGAAATTTTATACATAGAGTGACATTCCTCTTGTTTTTATGGTAGAGTGTGCAAAAATTACATCAGTATCGAAAGTAAACTATAGATTTCTATGCAATAGAAACGCAGGGTCACATTGAAAGACGCACTTTGTTATCAAATATTCCAGTTTTATTTCTTAAAACGCTTGTTCTGAGAATAACGAAACCGAAACGAAGATATGTGAAATTGGTCGAGCCGTTCTCATGTTATGGCAGGACGAAGGTATTTACGGGTCCATTTTTATGTTGCAAGGTACCCTCCCCCATGCACCGTATGAAACTTAAGGTAGACGGTGACCTTCCTCTTGTTTTGAAGGTCAAGCGTGCGAAATTTTGTGAAAAGGAAATTGTAAGTTACATTTCGTGAGTCTGTAGGAGAAGTACGCTCTGCCATGCACCTGACGTAGTTTTCAAGATTTCGTGTTTAGTCAGTGAGTGAGTGTCCTTTCCCTTTTATATAGATGAAGATTAAGAAAACAGATTGCTTAATTTTGGATGCAAGACAATTAAGGGAGACTTGCAGATAAAAATAAACAGTAACATGCAAATCTGAAATACTAACTTTATTTGATACAAGATCATGCCTGATGTGACAGTTTTACGGCACCTACAGTGAAACTGTTGTGAGCGGTAAACTTCGTTCCATCATTTGGGGGGAGGGTGGGGGAGATCAGTTACAAAACGCTTCATAAACGTCCGAAATTACATTCAAATTTTGTTGCAGGTCTCTAACTACTCCAAAGTTCCAATAATTGACACATGAATCTCGGTATACCCACTCGCTGACCTCTCATTATACATGACGTCATATCTCCTGAGCTATGTGTCGTGCTCTTTTGTTTATTGGTCAGGAACCTTCGTGGGCGTACAGTGAACAGTTCACCAAAGTTTCATTGCAATCGAATGAAGTCCATTACGTCCGTTATGTGGAAACAGGAATGCATGTTGTGAGATGTATAAGTAATAACAAGAAAAACAAGGAGCCTAGTCACGGTCTGCACGGCCACTACGGTCGGGGGTTCGAATCCCCCTTCGGGCATGGATATTTGTGCCGTCCTAGTTCGTAAGTAGTTCATAAGTAGTTTGTAAGTTTAGGGACTGATGACCCCGTAGTTAAGTCCCATAGACTTTACAAACATTTGAACATTATCAAATTTGAACAAGGAGCCTGGCTCGTCAGAAGCTACTTCCCTATCCTTTTGTGAGTGAATGTGTTTGTTTGTTTGTTTGTTTGTAAATCTATCGGACCAAACTGCGTGCTCATCAGTTCATAGCTTACAAACTACTTAAACCTAGGTAAACTAACCTACGGACAAACACACCTACCCGTGCCCCAGGAGGATTCGAACCTCCACGGCGAGCAACCGCGCGCTCCGCAGCGAGGTGATTTAGACCGCTCGGCTACTCCACCGCAGCGAATATGGTTACGACGTAAGGTCTGTGGTTGAATTAGTGGTTTAGTTCAAATGTTCAAATGTTTGTTAAGCTTATGGAACTTAACTGCAAGGTCATCAGTTCCTAATCTTACAAGCTACTTACGAACTACCTTATACTAAAGACAAGCATCCATGCCCGAGGGGGGATTCGAACTCCCGGCCTTAGCAGCCGTGCAGATTGTGACTGGCGCGCCGCAGACCGCTCGGCCATCCGTTGCGGCCGGCGAGTGCTTTAGTACTGGCTGCTAACAGATTGCTAGTCCATGAATCCGGGGAAAGTTTGCCATCTTCTTGTTTTTACGAGGATCTGCAAAGAGGTTCCCTTGAGTTTGGGAGGACCTGGTCGATAGCAAACAGTCGAAGGGGTGAGTAGGTTGGCAGAAGCTCTGGTTGGCGTGACCAATGAGAACGCGGCTACTAGGCAAGTTGAAGGGAAAGGCGGTTTAGCAAAGTGATTCTGAATGGTGATTGAAGAGGACGTAAGTTTGGGAAACTCTGAGGTAGAAGTGAGAATGGGTGACATTTGGATTAATTGTGGATTTATTGTGAACAGTTTGGAGAAAACAATGTTTTGCTTAAGGCTTATGTTAAATTCGGCGGAGGGGGGGGGGGAATTCTAGTTATTTTATATGAATAGTCTGGGAACTTAGTATTTGAATCTGGAGCCAGTGACGAGACAAAGTACCCTTCGGTACTTTCCAGTAAACGATTGGTGGGAAATCAGGGGAATAATCTTGTAGAACAGTGTGGACAATTTCAATCGGTGAATTTTGTAAGGGTGGTGTTGATGTAATTGGATTTCTTGTTGCGTTCATTGTGTTAGGCGAAGGTGGGCACCATTGCTTTACTGTAAGGGAATGTCCGGTATTATTGATTCATACACAAGGTCTTTCATGTTAGAAACAGCAATAATGAGTGCTTGATTAAATGGAGTGATTTTATTTATAGTATCTTTCATGTCAACATGCTTGCTTCTTTGAATGATGTGGTGAACTTTTAGCTTAAGAGCACTTTAGTGTTACACGATAGCAAAGTTATTTCTGCTCTCTGCTGATTCTCGTAGATCGTACAAGGTAGTTTATATGCATGTGGTGCTAATAGTAGCGAGTTATCGAGTCTGAAACAAAGTTGTGCGCGTGGATTAAGGTTCCCTTTGCCTCCTGTCCACATTCTGTTTATTCAATACAAGAGAGCAGAGAAATTAATGGAAATAGTTAAGAGACCAAATGGTATCAAAGGTTATCAGGTAATGTTGTAAGTACGTGAAGTTCTCAGTTTGCAAATCCAATCTACAGGATGTCCCAGCTATCTTGTCCGCCGAAAATATCTCTGGAACAATTACAGCTATTGGAAAACGACTTTCACCGGTATCAATGTACGGCTGGGGCCCATGAATGTACATATTTCGAAA
Organism: Locusta migratoria; assembly: GCA_026315105.1. Lineage (NCBI taxonomy): Eukaryota > Metazoa > Arthropoda > Insecta > Orthoptera > Acrididae > Locusta > Locusta migratoria. The sequence goes on from CM048746.1 coordinate 663,191,265, forward strand.
CATTCTAAAACGAAAGCAAGTGTGTTTTTTAACACAAACTTATGGCTTTTATTTTTTTTTTTTAGACACCCTATATTTTTTCTTCAGCAATCCATAGCATGACAAACCACATAAACAATGGCGTTGATTGCATCGCAATATTCCAAGTACATCCCGAGATATTGCGACGCGAAGTTGACGCTTGAAAAACCCGAAATGCTAGCGCACGTCCTGAAGCTCAGGGCAGCGGCGGAGTAGCCGAACGGTCTAAAGCGCTTTGCTGCGGAGCGCGCGGTTGCTCGCCGTCGAGGTTCTAGTCCTCCCTGGGGCATGGGTGTGTGTGTGTTGTTCTGAGGTTAGTTTACCTAGGTTTAAGTAGTTTGTAAGCTACGGACTGATGACCACGTAGTTTGGTCCGATAGATTTACAGACAGTTGAAATTTTTTTTTAGGCTCAGGTGTGGACTCCGTATGGAAGTGCGATTACGCATGTCAATCACATCGCGATTACGGGCAGCATCGGGTTCACGCCTGAGCCTCAGGACGTGCGCTAGCAGCGCATTTCGGGTTTTTGAAGCGTCAACTTCGCGTCGCAATATCTCGGGATGTAATTGGAATATTGCGATGCAATCAACGCCATTGTTTATTTGATTTGTCATGCTATGGATTGCTGAAGAAAAAATATAGGGTGTCCATTAAATAAAACATAAGTTTGTGTTAAAAACACATTTGCTTTCCTTTTAGAATGTTTCCAAATATGTACATTCATGGGCCCCAATCGTACATTGATACCAGTGAAGTCGTTTTCCAATAGCTGTTATTGTTCCAGAGATATTTTAGCTGGACAAGATAGCTGGGACACCCTGTATAATTGCTAGTAAATGTTTCGATATGTTCTAAAGCACTCCATTATTTAATTTAATAAGCCAATTATCATCTCCATGTCATATGTAAATAGTGGTGAGCCATAGAATGATTATCCGAATAAATGATGATTAGATAAGAATTTTATGATTTAATATCAATAAATACTAAAGAGAAGAAAATGAAGTTCGTAACAGGCGATTGAGTTTCTGTGAGAAGCCGTTATCTGATGCACATTTCATAGTAACTTGTTTCGTGTTGGTGTAATGAATGATTTGAAAGCCCTACAATTAATTTCGGGCAATTTCTCTAGATGCTTTAAGCAGATACACCACACAAACACTGAACCTAATGTTAAATATTAAATTAAATATTAAATATTTAAATATATACTTTCTGAAAGTAATTTCCTCGTGTTTAGCATTATACGTGAGTGAATAGTACTCTATAAGGAGTACAGACAAAAAGATGATAGAAGCTTTTGAAATGTGATGTTACAGACGAATGATGAAAATTAGATGGGTAGATCACGTAACTAATGAGGAGGTGCTTAACCGAATTGTGGAGAATAGGAGTTTCTGGCGTATCCTGACTAAGAGAAGGGACAGATTGGTAGGAAACATTCTGAGCCGGCCGCGGTGGCCGAGGGGACTGAGGCGCTCTACGGTCGGGGGTTCGAATCCCCCCCCCTCAGGCATGGATATTTGTGCCGTCCTTAGTATAAGGTAGTTCATAAGTAGTTTGTAAGTTTAGGGACTGATGACACCGTAGTAACATTTGAACATTTTTGAACACACTGAGACATCAAGGAATCGTCGGTTTAGCATTAGAGGGAAGTGTTTGGGATCTGTAGACCTCAGCAACATCGCTAATTAAGCGGATGTTCGGAATTCTGGACCATAAAGTATACAAAGGGACACACGTATTGAACGGTAGCTCTATAATGACTCAAACCATTATCCTAGAGAAAAAAGATGTGGAATCCTTTGTGGAGAGAATCAAAAAAATCTGCGAGGGAGGTTACTTGCATGCTGAATTAAATGACTTACGGTCCAAGTTTAAGATCACTGATGTACCAACAAGGAATTTGACGTACAGTCTATCAACGAATTGAATTCGGAACTGCTGAGCAACGACGGCGGCCATCTAGAAGCGTATTTTTTCTATTCATTTGTAAAATTATCGCATCGCGAAAGTTTTGGGCACGCATAGGGTCGAAATGACCTCCGGACCCAACATAAGGATTAATAAATACTAGTATTGCCTGTAGTCGAAAATCGATCAATTGTGTTAACAATGATCACTGGGGGTAAAATTTTACGTATCATGTCGGCGGTCACACGTGATTATGTTGGCAACACGATAGAAAATCTATGCCCATTTGTTCGAACCACATAGAACGACTCGATTAATGTATCGTACCGACCATCAAGTAAACAAATAATGCTGTTCCTGCTTTATGGTTGACAGGTTATTGTATGCACCCTCGTCCGCTCAGTAAAAATAATTGCACTCGTAAAGCGAAGATTTCATGATAAAACATCAGCGTTGTCTAGCGATTGGCTAAATTGAAGACGCACAGGATTCCCACTATTCAGCATCTGTTGCCAACATCATCACAGGAGGCCGCTGGGATATTTGGTAAAATTTAACCGGCACTGGGAGGTATGAAACGGTATCTTTTACATGTTAAGGAAAATGCCTGACACAATAACAACAAATAAAAACGGAAGTATACACTTCTCATGCCATTTTCGAATTATATAACTTTCATTAGCATAATATTTGAAATGGAACTACATTTTCGGTGTTCGTATATTTACAGAACGCCAAGAAATAATGTTATTTCGATACTGCGATATTCAGAATTCCAGAACTGACAACATGTCGACTTCGTAGTTCCACCCGTGCACGGCTACATGCCTCTCCCAGCGCATCATCATTTATATCGGCATTCTGAGAGCCCTGTGGGCACCCTTTCATGACCCTTTTTGAGATGTGCTTACTGGCGGGATAGCACGACCTTTCATCACAATAGCTCCACAGACACCCACACAGCGTCCCTGCACACTCCATTTCCCGAAGTCGAGAGAAGAGAGAGGCCCACCATAGGTTGTCGAAGACACCACAGATGTTGACCATGATACTTACCACATACTTATGCGGTGTGGAGCCACAGACCACGGCAGCCAGGGATGTTGCGTCAGACGCAGATCGCCCCGACCTGAAACCAAAGTGTCTGTCATTCACCCCACACTAGACCCAGTATGCGGTCAGTCTGTCAGCCAGTAGTTTCTCAAATAACTTCCCAAGAACATCCAGGCGACATATTGGCCAATAGGACTTGGCCAGGGTCGCATCTATATCAGCTCCCTTCTCGATTATTACCACATTCGCTCTCTTTCACGTCTCGGGGAATGTGCTGGTTCTCAGTAAGTCGTCAGTTATCCGCGGCACCATCTTGGTGGCTAGGAACTGCAATTTTTTCGCTCTTATTCCGATTGGACCTGGGGCCTTTCCTCTCTTTAGAGTCTATTTTAGTCACCACCTCATCCTGTGAGAAGGTGTAGACTGGTGTATGGGCTGGGCCTCAGTGTCAGTATGTGGGTCATCATCTGGGAGCAGAGACCGTGGGAGAAACTCAACGGTCTTCCATCAGGTCTCCGTTGTCCAATTCCCTTCCCTTATCGTGGACAACACCATTGGTGATTCTTACTTTTTCCCTTACGGTCTTTTAAGTTATGCCCCAGGGATCCGTGGCGATTTGGCTCGAGACATACTGTTCGCAACTGTGAAGCCGACTGGCCTTCGGTTCTTCTAAGAATCTCTCCTTTTCCTCTCGGTACCTTTGGAGCCAGTACTGTCTTTCCTGCCACATTACACAGCGTTGATAGTACCTCCGGACTCGTCTACCGACTGATGCATCCATTGCAGCTCGGCAGATCATGGCGATGGCGAGGATGCCACGACCCGCCCAAGGTTTGTATGGCTGCCTTGACCGCTCGGGAGATTGCCTTAACCAGTCGTTCGGCAGCATCGTCCACATTCATGACTTGTCCCGGTCCCACCTCCGGCAATGTCGAAGTGACCAACTGGCTTGCTAGACGCTTCCAGTCTGTCTTATTATAGATTAAATGCGTCTCCTACACTGTGTTCCTGCCACACTGTCGTTCACAGATACTGAAAAACTAATCCGACCTCTTCTGTCGATAACTGATGTTTATTATCGATATTCTGACCGGTTTCATCTTTGGTCGTGTCGGCGCTGTGTGCTTGCTTGCTCGGTGTTTGTTGTCTTTCATGTTTACTCATTGAAAACCGAGGTTTTAAAGATCGTTGCACATTGTTTTCTTACTGCAGTTTCGCCTTGAAAATGGCAGGGTAGTCTCCTGTCGAAATATCGGCCGTCGTCGATTTTAGTACCTGGCAGTATACCCGTAAGTTTGTCGAAGATAACACGATGTTCTCACACACACAAATTGTCCAGCGTAGCGATCACACAGTACACAACACCAATTTACGTAATAAATAGGGTTGCCAGACATCCTCTTTTACCGGGACATGTCCTTTTCTGGACCCTAAAAATGGTCCGGCTGGTTTTTTAGCAAAATGGGTTAATGTCCTTTTTTTGCGTTATGCAACTGTTTCAGTGTGAAACTGTGACACTTCAGAGAGTTGTATTTACGCAAACACTAAATATAGATAATTTAACTGTTCTTCAAACAACGTTACTTTCCCCCCTAGAATTCTCTCTCCTCTATGCCGACGTTGCTTTAGAACAATTGAAATAACTGGCGTGGAAATTGTCGCGAAATAGGAGCTGCGAGGCAGCCAATTAAAAACACAGGTCTGCAACAATGCAAGATACACCGGCTTCTAAGAATTTCCTGTTAGAACGATTATTTACAACTGCTTAACTCTCAGTTGTCTGTTGGTTGCTGTGAAAGGATGCACTGGTCACGTTTCATCGAAATGATGCCAAAACGCAAATGTATCTTTAGTGAGGAATTTCGAAAACGATTTCTTGACTTTAGGCCCGGAAGATACAGCTCCGAGACAGAATGCCTTATCTGCCCACCTGGTACAATCGTTTCAATTACCAGCAAAGGTAAGATTTATGATATTGCAACCGTTTGTGAGTAAACACCAATTATGAGAGTGGATATTCGGTTAAAATCGTTCAGTGTTTATGCCCTCGTTCGACAGCAGTCTCCTTCAGAATTTCGTTCCTCGCTCCTCCACCAAAATCCTCTTGGACGGCAGTACTCTAGCCAGACTCTTACTACAGTTACCAGCGAATTCTGTCAACACAAAATGAACCTTTCTTCCATTGCCAGTGAGCCACAAATTTTGTTGCAATTTATTAAACTAAATAAAGAATAAAAATGACAAAATGTCGCATTTGATTTAAAAGCCACAAAATATTTTCATGATGTAACATTGTAGATGTAAACATTATAATTTATCTGAAAGTTAGTTAGGTAAATATCGAATAACCTACACCAACTTTGAAAATTTTTGTATGACTCTAGAAATTTCCTATTTTTGTAGGTCGTCATGTGGTAACCCAAGTAATAAATACACTCCTGAAGGAAAGAATGCACTATAAACAGCGTGCACTGCTAATGTTTACAATATTTCAGAGGACTCTAAGTAGGGTTGCCAGATTGAACTCGAGACAGGCCCGGAGACCAGACTTGCCCCCTCCCCCTTGGCCAATAACTCACCCCCACACGTGCATTCTAAAAGGAAAAAAATGCCTAATGAAAACAGGACTTTTGCTTTAATTCGCTTAGTAGCTTCTCTTTAGCATAAGGCAGAAGCACATTTTTTACTAATGCCTCGCTTTTTGTTCGGCCGCATCTTACTTTCATTGCCACTGAGGAATCTCCAAAAACATAAGAATATAGCTTATTACCACAATATTGAGAAATTTAAGAATGGTGGTGTTTCACACCATGGTAAGTCAAAGTTAATTCCGTTGCAGTGACTTTGTCGTCTTCTGCAGAAAATTGTTTCAGCAAGAATTTAAGAAGCGACTGATTCTTCTTTTGTGTGGTAATATTCGCTTTGTATCTTTCTGGTTGTAAATGTTTATTCACATGTTTCACTCCGTCGTACTTAACAGTAAATAAGATATTGCATATTCTGCACTTACACATACACTCATCAGTATCGACTTTTTGTAGCCACTCTTTACAATTTTCTTCCTGCAACCATTCTTCACGGAGCGAACTTAGATATCGTCTCTTCATTTCACTGTTCTTACTAATCTGAGTTAATGTAAGCTTGTCTGTTCACACACGATCCGAGTATTCCAAAAATTGACGGTAAACTGATAACAAACAATGAACGAACGAACACAAATAATCGACGTCGCCAGTCGACACGTTACCGCAACAGTGTTTGCGCTAGCCGATTACCACCGACGCAACAATGAAAAGTTTTCAGAGGAAGAATAGAAAAGCAGCGTTTTGTTGCAATAAGAAATTGACATTTATATAAAGTTATTCATAATTACTAGAGAGGAGCCAACCGGGAATGGCCGAGCGCACTGAGGCGTCTTGCCATGGTGCGTGAGGCTGCTCCCGCCAGAGGTTCGAATGCCCCCCTAGGGCATGGATGTTGTGTTCGTCCTTAGTTTAAGTTACGTTAAGTTCGATAGAGAGTCATTGGCCCGTAGACCCGGAGAATTCATTCCAATCCCGGGCACTCCAGGCGGCGCCCGGAGATCTGGCAACGTTAACTCTAAGCTTGTCACCGCCGCCATGTTGTGACGTCGTGCGCAGGCTTTCTTCTGTAGGGGATGCTGACTCTGCAGCCGTCTATCTTTGCACAACTTGCATCTTATGTAAACGAGTGACCTCGCCTGTCTTGTAATTAGCAGTCGAGCCCACTGAGTGATGCGTGCGTCGCGGCCGTTAGCCGTCGTTATTGCGGCAGTTGCTGCGGCATTAGCAGACGGCTAGGCTGGAGAAGCGCAGCGCCATTGTAACGAGCAATTGTGCGCCCGGTGCGCATGCGCAGTGACGTCACGCAGCCGGGCGCTGTTGCGCATGCGCGGAGCCGTCCCGTGACCGTCTGCCCAGTGCCAGATGCTATCTGCGCATGCGCTCTTAACGGGCCCCTGGCCGCCTGTCAGCTGTTTCCGGGGGAAGTGTTTTGTTACGCGGCAGGGCGCGCTTTACGCTCGCTTAGCTCACCACACTAGACAGACATGTTGCCGTATCTCTCAGCTTTAAGGCGTACAGAGCGTAAGGCTAGCCGCAGACCGAGAAGCGTACAACGCGGCGCAGCACAGTACAGCGCGCGGATATGTCATATTCTAATAGCACCACGCAAATTAGACTTTTGGAGGCCAAAAATTAAGCACAAGCTGGAAATAATTGTAATCGATGTTAGGCATCCCAAATAACAGTAATATGAGTTTGCGTCAGTGTCGGGCTTGTGCATAACTTTTGAGAGACGATTAAAAAAAAAAAAAAATAAAAACCCTTAGAAAGAAAAAATGACGCATGCTAGTGCAATTTTTGCTAATACAACACTGAAAGGACACAAAATTTTGCGACGAATGACCTACTTACAAGTTAACATAGGTTAAGCTATTTTATTACAATCGATCGCCAAAAATCGGCATTGTTACCAACTTTGTTGAAAAGTGAGTTATGCCCATATTTCAGTACGTGTAACAGAAAATAATACAAATAAACAATCCCTGAGACGGATTTTCGTCTCGAATATGTCAAAGACATTATTGATATATCTGAAGCATTGAATTAAAATTTGTAATCCGGCCGGGAATCGAACCCGGACCTCCATGCTTACTAGACAGATTAGATCATCACACCACTAACGATTAAGGCGCCTTGGAATAGTATAAGTACGATTTACCTCCATGTCACAAACTTTAATTCAGCTTCTGTGTTCAAAGGATAATTGCCAGTACTTTTATTTGTATTAAATTTGTATTTAATTCACCTTAACAGGATTGTTTCAGTATGTCCATTGCCGAGGTGCTGTTCCGCTGCATGGAGAGCCTTGGCAGTAGTAGCAATTATCTTTGGAACACAGAAACTGAATTAAAGTTTGTGACGTCGAGGGAAATCGTTCTTAGTCTATTCCGTGGCGTCTTAATCGTTAGTGGTGTAGTAGTCTAACGGTAAGACGTCTGTCTTTAACAAAAATAAAACTTATTTCATATTACAATTATGTAGCTGAATACGTTGTTTATCATAATAAATACACCGTGCTAAGAATGAATAAACGAAAAGTCAGAAAACTGTTTCCAGAAAGAAGTCGATAGTTAAATTAACAAGGCATACTCAGTTATTTTCTAAAATTCGAAGAAAAAGATCTACATACTTATAAATTCACTCTGAAATTAGGATAATCTGCTTCATTCCGACAAATAAGCTAAAAAAATCATCCTTTAATGTTGTATCAGCAGAAGCGAATAGAATTTGTACGGTTTGAAATCACACAAATAGTTCTTTTGCCGTTTGGGGAGGGGGTGCCAGAATACTTTTATTTGAAAGGCGGTAGCATATTCAAGAAGGTTGGGGAAAAAGAAACAGTTGTAGAGCATTAAATTCAGCATATAAACGGCTCCTCGGTTTCAAAATATACTCCCTCCTATGCATAAATACCAATAAAACCGTCAAAGTACTCGTGGCGCAAAACTTCTGCGAAGACCTTTGTGCGAGGTCAAATTACTTTTCAATTGCAAATCAAGCACAGTCGCCCAAATATTCAACTTTAAATGCTATTTAGTTAGATGTGTACCTAGTTAGTTGCCTCTGTGTATTAATGTGAATTAATTGGCATGTCAATCCAAAATGATAATAAACTGATTTAAAAATAAAAAACAACAACATATCAAATGAAAAGTTTTATTAATAAAAATGAACTTCAATTACGAATCTTTTAAATTAATTATTAGTTGAAATCCCGGCTTGCCCGGGTATTTATTTATTTATTCCTGCCTTGAGTTAGTACTTCCTCTACCCCTTCTCTATCTGTCGAAATCCTTTTCTAAGAACATATTATATTTATGAGAGAATATATAAGAAATAACGCTGTCTCGCATAATGTACAAAATTATAAGTGCAGCATCAAACAAATTAAGATAGTAGTCAAATACCCATCACATATAAAATTCGTACGATCTCATATTTATTAAGTTATATATTATACAATTGCATAATTTTTCAGGTATGTATTCATTTCTATAAGTGCTGTATGTAAAATCTGTTGCGAATACAATTACTAGTAAAGAAGTAATAGATTAAAACTGGGTGTGTGATGGGGCAATGTTCCATAAACGTTACTGGTTATGTACTCATATCTCATGAACTATGTGTTGTACTGTGATACAATTTCGAAGGTTGTAAGGAAAGGGTTCTTTTTATTTTTATTTATTTATTTATTTTTTTACGAGCGAGAAGATGTGAGTGGAAACAGAAAATAAATTTTGGTTGCGTGCTAATTAATGTGATGATTTCGTAATATTGTTTGCCTGGCGTAGCAAACGTGATCTTAATTTCATGGTAAGCTACGTTAAACTTGTAATCAATGCAAGTGGTATAAGTAAATTTTGAAATAATTTAAAAAAAAAAAAAACAATTTGTGTGGTTAACAAAGGCTATGGCCCTATCTGGCAAACTTTTCAAAAGATCACTCACCTTCCCCTTCCTTACAAAATCTCCAACGGAGACTGCGCACACACTGATAGCTAAAAATAAACTACCGCGTATGTGCAATGCGTACGACTTAATTAGTACGCCAGTGGTAGTAATAATTTTGAAAATTCTGACACAAGTAGATTCAGTACAAAGTGGTTGGCAAGTGGTTGCAGTCCAACCACTACATCTACATCTACATCGGATACTCTGCAAATCACATTTAAGTGCCTGGCAGAGGGTTCATCGAACCACAATTATACTATTTATCTCCCATTCCATTCTCGAATAGCGCGTGGGAAGAATGAACACCTGAATCTCTGTTCGAGCTCTGAAGTCAATATTTTGTTAAAAATTAATTCTTTTAGGAAAACAGTAAAATTTACGTAATTCAGGCTTGATAGATAAGTGCATACGACAATTGTAACAGTATGGTTCTTTATAGAATGGATGTGGCGGTGGTAATTATGGTTGAATTCAGTTTTGAGAAAACTGTTATTCATTAAATATGCAAATTAATAAAATCTTAAATAATTATTACTATATTAATGCTTGATTGCTATTCCTATTTGTGAAGTGTTTAACAAGAATTAATTTACTGTTGATTGATTTAGCATCGTAACAATGGCATGCAACAGTCTACGATCATGTACAGTCAAGTTTAGCAAAATAGTCTCAATCAAATTATTAACACTGTTTCTATCTTTATGTGAACTCTCTCACTTTCAAAATGATCGTTTTCTAATATTGATTAACTAAGTAAAAATTCTATCACTGTTACGTAAACCAAAATTTGTCACAATGAAATAGTTAATCACTGACTTCTGGTATTACGTTGACTATTCTCTCTTTTAATTATTTAATTTAAATACTTGACTTTGAATTTTGAACACTTTGCTCATGAAACATTAATAAGCTTTGCTATATTGGTAATTACTTGTTACAATAATATGGAACACGTATCATCAAATTTATTATATTTTGATAGGAGTCAAACATGCATCTTCATTAATTACAATAAATTACAAGCAGCTTATCTTAATCATTAAGTCCAGCGATGTGCTTCACTGTACATCGACAATGGATCCTTTAGAATAGGCATATTACAATATTTTCATTTAATACAGTAATTGTTTTGCTGGCTCCTCCTTTAGCAGCTTGTTAGCAGTAAGCAGATACTTCGCGAATCGCGTAATTATTCGCGACCGTTAGCGTCCGCGATGTCGCTACCGCGTTTCAGACGTCTGGACGGACACCGAACACATAACGAATTCCTGCCTCAGCAGAACAAACGAACGAATAGATGCTCAATATCTGTTTATACTTCACTTAGATACACTTAAACTCTGGTTTCATTTATACTTTTCATATGTAGCACTTTTAACACCTTTTTACAATGACTTTGTAATAACACTTAGTTACATATATTGTTTGAGCACTCCGCGGTCCGCATATGAACGTCTGTTCTCTGTCACGGGGCGGCAGGTACTGCTGCTTGCCTAAAGCTCTGTATAGGGAGCTTTACTGCTTGCCTGCTCTCCCACAGGCGAGCGCTGCTGTCCAATAAAGTCTCTGACCTGAGGAGCTTTTTGATTACAGCAAGTATCGATCTTTGATCTTGTTCACAGTGAAATATTATACATACATAAATTAAACATGACAAGTAATAACAGTAAATACAGAAAACATACAAACTACAAAAATAAATGAAATAAAATATACATAGACAAATACAGTACACAGAGAATGAATAAATGACATGAAGTGGTTATAGTAACATTATATACGTACATTACATATTACAATCATTACTTAAATGACATTATAACATCATAATTACTACGTATACAGTATGCAGGTCCAACTGAACAAAATCTCTCAAAGTGAGACTCATACACGTGAGGTAAAGGTTACCTTACAAGGTACATTCAGCTGTGTGTGTGTATACTGTCTAAAATTTCCTGCGGCTACAATTTGTGGTGTAGAAATTATATATTGTAACGACATACCAAATGCCGTAGTTTCAGTCCATGAACAGCGGAAAGTAGTATGCGAGAAACCTTTTTTCGTTTCATTATTTTGACCTTGTTGTCAGCGAGAAAAAGTTTAACAAAGGTTTTGAATTACGTTTAAAGTTTGTTGGAAGTCGCTAAGTACTGGCATTTTCATATAGTGTATTTATAAAGTTTGGTCGGATTATGTGGCAGCTTCTTGCAACTCTTATTGCTTATTACGTTATATCTACTGAATCTTGTGTCGTATGTGCAATTGTTATCTCACGTAAGGAATATGTGCACCAAATTTGGTTGAAATTGGTCCAGTGGTTTAATAGAAAATGAGCAGCATTGAGGCTTAATGCAGCAGTTTTCTGCGCTTCTCATTGTTTATGACGTCATATATCGTGCACTATGTGTTGTACGTAATTGATACACTTACGACGACCGTCCTCATAGATTGAAGCTTACGTGTACAAAATTTGGAACAGATTATAACAGAAGTGTGGATTTGTATGCAACACGTATACACTAACATACGGAAACTCTGCTTTATATATAAAGATTGTTCTGTATTTGTATTTACTTACAATTTATTTAGTTTTCTTTTCCGTTTTGCTGAGTTCTGGGGAAGATGGTCCCGTTGAGGTAACGTTATCTAATTCTTTGACTTCGTTACAAATGAAGTCATCACAACAGCTCAAGTCATATATTCTTGCCTTTGATTTAGCCGCGTATCCATTATCTCTTTTTGATGGCGACGTAATAATGCGCAAGGTAATAAAAACAGACCTCTGTCAACTGTTCAATCGAGTGAATGTTGTAGTCACGAGTAACACAATCTACGTACTTTCCGTTGCATTCCTCTTGCACCGAATTGTATGGAATACTGGTGAATTATTTTCTTTTATTCTTGAAAGGTAACTCAACTCAACGGGTCCGCATGCACTGTAGTGTTTGACAGCTATCCTAAGCAGGGAGCTGAGGAAAGCATAAAGTAGTATGCTGAATGAGGTCAAAGAGCACGTAACATGTCTTCCGCTACAGATTTATTTGATGTTAAAATGTCCACAACTATGTCAAAAGAACGTTTCTTAATTAATGAAATTAATACGACACGTCTTATCCCAATGTTGACAGAAAAATTATTTGATGGTTCAGGTCATGCAGCCCATTAACGATGCCGACTCCTTGAATGTTGTCATAGCCACAAAAAAGTCGAGTCAGAGTAAAAACGTCTTCACTGTATGGGAAGATACTGATTTACTGGTCCTGCTGACTGTCCACCTACCACGTAGTAGTGAACGGGAAGATTCCGCCAACAATATCTTTCCTATGAAAGTTGAATAAGGCAAGTAAAGCACACCTATTTACACCACAAGAGGTCTCCCCGAAGAAGCCAAGAAACAAGAGTTATTTCTTCGCGTCTTGAGTGGCAATTAAACCACCTATACCGTTTTTCGACAGGGAAAACTGAAATTTAGAAACCCTTTTCGAAAATACGCGAGCCTCCATCATGTCGCCTGAGACTTCATGGGTCTCGACACTCCTGATAAAGTATATCATAGGTGCCGACTTTTGAAAATTTTGGGGTATGGTCCATGAGGTATCCATGGAGTGGGGATTGGAGGTGGGGGGTGTTTGTCCGCCTTCTGCAGTCCCCCACCCCCTCAAACCCCGACAAATTGACAAATAAAAAGAAAACGTACAAAGAATTTTTATTTTGACATCAACATTTTTCCAAATCTTTTTCGGAGTTTTCGTCTTGTGAAACATGCATATCAGATAATGATGTGCTTGTATTGTGAATACCGTGTTGACTATCGGGAATCACTTATTTAGGATCGTCGTCCAGGCTTAATTCTACATCTACATCTACAAGGGATACTGTGCAAATCACATTTAAGTGCCTGACAGAGGGTTCATCGAACCACCATTATACTATTTATCTCCCAATCCATTCTCGAATGGCGCGCGGGAAGAAAGAACACCTGAATCTCTCTGTTCGAGCTCTGATTTCTCGTATTTTATTCTGATGGTCATTTCTACCTCTGTAAGTGGGAGTAAACAATATATTTTTGCATTCGGAGGAGAATGTTGGCGATTGGAGTTTCCTAAGTAGCCCACGCCGCAGCGATAAGCGCCGTTGTTGTAATGATTCCCATCCCAGATCCTGCATCATTTCCGTAAAGCTGTCTTCCCTGTATGGTGACAATACGAAACGAGCTGCCCTTCTTTGGACTCTTCCGATGTCCTCCGTCAAACACACCTGATAAGGATCCCATACTGGGCAACAATACTCCAAAAACGGGCGGACAAGCGTAGTGTTTGCAGTTTCTTTTGAAGTTCTGTTGCATCTTTTAAGGGTTCTGCCGATAAAACGCAGTCTCTGGTTCGCATTTCCAACGACATTATCTACGTGTTCTTTCCAGTTTACGTGTGAATAATAGTAATTCCTAGGTATTTTGTGGAGTTTACGGCCTTCACTTTTGATTGATTTATCTTGTAAACAATGTTTAAGGGATTTCTTTTTGTACTCATGTGGACGACTTCACACTTCTCGTTATTTAGAGTTAGTTGCCAATTTCTACAGCATAGTGATATCTTATTCAGATCGTTCTGCATTAGGTTTTCATCTTCAGATGATTTCATTAGACGGTAAATGACGGCGCCATCTGAAAAAGAACCTAAGAGAGCTACTTAGCCTTACCATCGATTACTACGAACTGTATCCTCTCTGACAGGAAATCCCCTATCCAATCGCAAATTCGGGGCGATATACCATAACCACGCAATTTGATTAAAAGCCGTTTTTGAGGTACGGTGTCAAAAGCCTTCTGGAAATCAAGGAAGACGGAATCGATTTGCGAACCCTTCTCGATAGCATCCATCATTTCGTGTGAAAAAAGGCTAGTTGTGTTTCGCATATTTTTCGATATTTTCTAAATCCGTGTTGACCTTGGGTCGATAGATCGTTCTGTTTGAGATAATTCATAGTATTTGAATACAGGATATGTTCCAAAAACCTGCTGCAAATTGACGTCAATGAAATAGGCTTGTAGTTTAGTGGGTTACTCCTACTGCCTTTCTTGAATATATGTGTGACCTGTGCAAATTTCCGATCTTTTCGTACAGATCCTTCTATGAGAGAGCGGTTGTATATGGCTGTTAAGTAAGGAGCTATCGCTTCAGCAAATCCGGACAGAAGACTTGTTCTTGTTCATTTTTTTAGTTGCTTCACTACTCCGATGATATCTACTTCTACGTTACCCATTACGGCCTCACATCGTAATTCGAAATCTGGTATATTGATATCGTCTTCTTTGGTGAATGAGTTTCTAAAATCAATGTTTAGTATCTCTGCTTTAGTAGCGCTGTCATCGGCAGCATCGCCTTTACTATGACATAGTGAGGGTATTGTTTGTGTTTTGACCCTAGTATATTTAACATATGACCAAAATCTCCTTTGCATATTTATTTTATATACAGTATTACCAAAATAGTCCATAAACACTTCTGCTGTTGTACCATGTCTGTCGATACCAATAGATTTGCAACCCATTTTTGCATCACACACCAATTCAGTAAATAGAATGAAAGTGTCATGATTTCCACTAACACGTTGCCTTGAAGACAATTGACTTCTAAGAGAATACATAACGTTTTGAGGAAGATGGCGTCATTCCAGAGATAAATGAGATAATGTTCTTGCTGAAGTCAGAAATGATCCCGATTTAGAAACTGAGGGTTAGGCACATCATATAGTAAGAGGCAAAGGTATGCACTCACGTGCTATGTCGGCACATGTACTCTGGTGTTCGTATGCGAATGTGACACTGTTTTAATCTATTTAGGCAGGAACCTGAGAGTACAGTTTAAATTGCTACCATTGAAATGAACAGGAATCATATTTACTCTCTCGCTTGTCAAGAGTAGTTTTTTTTCTAATGTCATCACTTCACGAGGATAATTAATTTATGGAACGGACAGCATCACATACAATAATCTGTCAACCATAGAGCAGGATTGCAGGAAGAGCGTTAAATAATTTTTCCTATTATATCGTAAATTTTGAGGTCATTGATAATTTGAAACAGAAGAGTACTGTTGAAATTGCCAAACCCAACGTTGGTGACGATAATGTTTTGAAATTTCGCTTCTGTTGTGTTCTGATCAGGTAACTGCAGCCAATTCACTCTACTCGAACTCTGCCTTCTGATTTGCTAACCATAATGCATACACATCACACAGCGTAACTTCGATTTCACACTTCGCAAAGCCTTTACGCAGTATTTGTCAAATTTTGTATTTATACTTCAGCATCAGATGCTATAAGGCATCATAGGTCTCCTAAATGAGTCAAGAAATATATCGTAAAGAAAAAAATAATACCAAAATTTTCAGTGGGGTATGCCGAGCATCCTTTTGAATCTGATTACTATATTCGTCCCTCGGTCTCCATCTACGATTTTTACCCCACACGCTTCCTTCTAATGCTAAGTTGACGATTCCTTGATGTCTCAGAATGTGTCCAACCAATCTATCCCTTCTCTTAGTCAGGATTTGCCAGAAACAGCTTTTCTCCCCGATTCGGTTAAGCACCTCCTCATTAATTACATGATCTATCCATCTAATTTTCATCATTCGTCTGTAGCACCACATTTCAAAAGCTTCTATCTTTTTTTTTATCTGAACTCCTTATCGTCCATGTTTCACTCCCATACAATGCTACACTCCAGACAAATGCTTTCAGAAAGGACTTCCTAACATTTAAATTAATATTGGATGTTAATAAGTTTCGCTTCTTTAGAAACACTTTTCTTCCCATAGCCGTTCCGCATTTTATATCTTCTTTATTTCGGCAATCAGAAGTTATCTTGCTAACAAAATTCATCTACTACTTTTATTGTCTCAGTACCTAATCTAATTCCTTCAGTATCGCCTGATTTTCTGACATTGCATTCCATTACCTTCGTTTTACTCTTGTTAACGGTCATCTTATACCTTCCTTTCAAGACACTGTCCATCCCATTCAATTGCTCTTCTAGGTCTTTTGCGGTCTCTGACAGGGTTACTAGTCATCCGCAAACCGTAAAGTATTTATTTCTTCTCCCTTTCTCTTTCCATTCCTTCACTACCTGCTCAATGTACAGACTGAACGATGTTGGGGAAAGGCTACAACCCTGTCTTATTCCCTTCCCAACCTCTGCGGCCCTTTCTTGCCCTTCGACTCTAATAACCGGTGTCTGGTTTTTGTATAGGTTGAATACAACTCTTCGCTTCCTATATTTTACCCCTGATACCTCCAGAATTTGGAAGAGTGTATTCCAGTCGACATTGTCAAAAGTTATCTCCAAATCGACAAACGCTAAAAACGTAGGTTTCCCTGTCCTTAGCCTATCTTCTAAGATAATTCGTAATGTGAGTATTGTCTCACGTGTTCCTACATTTCTCCTAAATCCAAACTGATCTTACCCAAGGTCATATTCCACAAGTTTTTCCATTCGTCTGTAAATAATTCGTGTTAGTATTTTGCACCCATGACTTATTAAACTGATAATTCTGTAATTTTCACACTTGTCTGCACTTGCTTTCTTTGGAGTTGGAATTACAATATTCTTCTTGAAGTCGGAGGGTATTTCCCCTGTCTCATATATCTTGCATACCAGGTGGTACAATTTTTTCACGACTGGCTCTCCTAACGACATTAGAAGTTCAGACGGAGTATCATCTACTCCAGGGGCCTTGTTTCGACTCGAGTCCTTCAGCATTCTGTCAAATTCTTCTCGCAGTATCATATCTCCTATCTCATGTTCCTCCACTTCGTCTTCCCTTTCTAGAATACTGTCTTCAAGTTTATTTCCTTTGTATAGGCCCTATATATATTCCTTCCACAGTTCAGCTTTCCCCTCTTTGCTTAGTACTGGTTTTCCGTTTAAGTTCTTGATATTAATGGTTTGAATATACCAGGAAATCAAACTGTAACTAGTAACACATACAGGGCATTTATCTGTTGGAAAACACTGGATTGAAAAACGAGAACATATTTCCGCACACGATCGGAAAAACTATTTTGAAAAATGAACCTTAGACAAAGAGTCTAAGTTAAACATGCTAGACAACGAATCGCTACCATCTCCGCAGACACAAGAGCAGAACCAACCTTACCTCAAAACGATCCCCGCACAAAGTGAAGACCGAGCGACCAGGAGGCGCGAAAACTATCGGAAACTGGGCACAACCCACGAGAACAACAGTGGTTGGGAGAGAAGATCGCGAGGCTCGCCCTAGAGAGGGTTCGTCGACTAGCTTGTAACCAAAGGGTGTAGAAACCTCTTTGGTAGCACCAGCAGCAGAGGTTGGTAACGACCAACTATCGACTTTGAGCCAAAGAGAATCATGCAAAGCGAGCTATTACTAACCACATTAGGACAGCCATTAGATTCTCGCACATCCACTTAAAAGTAAAACTAGTACATATTCTCACAGGGACAGTGGCGTAGCGGAGAAGTCGTACTTATTGTCACATTCATAAATACAATAATAAACTATAAATAAACATAATCCTAGCAATATTAACATACATTTCAGAAACTAATATTTTAAAACGTGAAATAAAAATGCTATTCCTCATGCCTTGAAAAGAGTGAGGTTCTAGTTTTAACAAAATGCTAATCTAGTGACATCAAATAAATTACAATTTTATGAAAAATATATGGAAGATGACAACAGTAGTCTTTAACCTGTGGCATACAGGATACTCAGCAAGGGTCTCAACTTCGCTGCTCATCCAGGATTCATCATTGCAGTAGAGGAAGTTGCAGCCACACTTCCATCCAATGTAGCAGAAGAAGTCCGCCGAGAGACTTGCAGGCTCCTCACCGACGCCAGGCCTCCAAACTACAACCTCAATACTGAGGAGAGACGTACACTTTGGAAGCTCTGGAAAGACAACAGTATTGTAGTACTACTCTAACTGCAGGTGGATTTTATAAGAAGATATGCCAAGTACTAAGGAACTCTGCATACAGAACTATGGATTGTGACGCCACTGACAAGGTGGACAAGACGAGGGCTCTCCTGAAGAAGACTGGGATGACTGAGAAGACCATCAGACAACTTTAGGCATAAACACCATAACACCTAGACTATATGGTCTGCCTAAAGCACACAAGGAGGGCGTCCCCCTGGACACAGTTGTCAGTAGCATTGGACCCCTATGTATGCAACAGCCAAGTACTTGGAAAACCATAATACAGGAGGTTTCCTGCAACATCTCACGAAATTACGTATCACCAACTTGGACATCATGGTTAGTTTTGATGTGGTTTCGCTGTTCACCAGGGTCCCATTGCAAGACTCATTAGACCTGATTGCAGAAAAATTTGATGATCCTGTTCAGGTATACACTGACTTCCACATACTTCCTATATGGGAACCAGTATTATGAGCAAACTGAAGGTGTGCCTATGGGCAGACCACTGTCTCCCATGGTTTCCAACTTGTTCTTGGCGAGATTTGAAGAGAGGGCATTAGAAACAGCCAAAAATTATCCCACATGCTTCTGCAGGAATGTGGACGATACCTTCAGATCTGGCCTCATGAGGAGGACAGGCACGATGAGTTCCTTGAACATCTCTACTCTTGCCAAAGAACTGGAAAAGAATGCCCAGTTGCCACTTCTGGACACACTAGTGAAAAGGAAAGCTGATGGATCAATTGGTCATAGTGTGTTAAAACTGATATGTTGGTTGGTGGAATAAAGGTAAGGCTGTTCTATTGATTGGAAAAACAGGGTAGCTACAAAGATGTGGCAACAGTGAGCCAGCTAAAGGAGGTCTGTTTCAAAAGCTACTCATTCAAAACTGATTTGGTATTAAATGCAGCATTAAGATTTGTCATCAGCTGGTTATTAACACTCACAATAAGTAACTTTCCAATCAAGCTCAATAAAGATTAAATGAACACATTTATTATTCATTGACGCAATAATTCTGTTCAGTTATGGCCCTAATAATAATACCTGCACAGTTAATTAGGAAACAGGGGGTTTAAACTGATTGAAAGCACAACGGATATTTTGAACACAGCAAGAACAATACGTAGTCTACAGAAGGCTCACTCACTACGGATTAAATTTGACTGCGAGAGAAATGTGGAAAAGCACAAACCACTTTCTAATAATGTAACTACAAGAATTTATTTCGCTAAGTGACTGATTGCAGAAAATTAGTATCTCGTTCATCTGTGTATTATTGCACAACAATCACTATTATTACAAAACGTCACATAAGTAAAGAAATACGTTAATCAAACTCAGCTTAGTCAATATTATGCTTCGATTTTAATAGCCAATAGCTTTCAATGAACGGAAGAGGGTTGGCTTTCTAACTACAAAAGTGAAACTGGTAAAGAGGTTCAACTTTCTCAATTATTATTAACAATAATGATTACATTACCTAATTATTGAAGGACAACAAAATCTTCTCAGACTGATACATACATGAATGATACAAAATCTTATAAAGACAACACTGTGTCTGTGAAAATTTGATTTCAAAATTATTCTATCAGATCATACAAAAGCAGCTAACCAAAGCACGTCCGATCAATACCAGAGCTACACACCGACTGTCCCTTTCTGTGAAGCTCCTACTCACATACATAGTCTTTGACACAGATGTTACACAACAGAGTAAACCATAGACATAGTTACTCAAAGAAATTCATATAACATGTTACATCCAAATATCGATACAAGACAGGCGAAACAATATTATTAAATTTGTACAGTCATATTTCAGTGTATGGAAAACCCACACACACTGATTTATACCTACAAGCCAGCAGCTGTCACCATTCTGTGCAGAAGGATGGGGTACTCGAAGACATTGGTCCATACAGCATGTGCCCTGTTAGACCAAGACAGTATACCTGCAGAAGTAGAGCACCTCAAACAGTGTTCTACAAGAATGGATACAAAACCAAACAATTATAAAACAAGACATGTTGTTTAAATGTTTGTATAGTCTATGGGACTTATCTACAGGGTCATCAGTCCCTAAACTTACAAACTACTTATGAACTACTTACGAACTAGGACGGCACAAATATCCATGCCCGAGGGGGAATTCGAACCCCCGACCGTCGCGGCCGTGCAGACCGTGGCTGGAGCGCCTCAGTCTCCTCGGCCACCGCGGCCGGCTAAGACATGTTGTCTGTAAGGAGTGCAACTGATAGAATTATTTAAGATAGAGACATTTAAGTTATGTACTCACAGACCAAAATCGCTATCTTACTTTAAAAAGTGAGTACATTGCTTAAATGTCTCTATCTTAAACCACCGAACAAATTGAGAAGGTACTGCAATCAGCTACTACACCACGTTTCCCTAAGGCAGGGTAAGATGAAACAAAGAAGGTGGTGTATCTTCCCTACACTGGTTCTATCTCCGCCAGTAGAGTAGGATCCTAAGAAAATCCGATGTCATATGTGTCTTCTGTGTGTCCAACAAGATTGAGGGTCTAGTGGGAAATGTCAGTCTGGCCTTACGGCTTAGTTGTTTAGCGCCTCCCTAGTAAGCTGGACTTCCAGGGTTCGAATCCTGGTCCTGCCATAGATTTTAATTCAATGCCACTACTTCAGATTAATATCTGTTCTACTAACTGTTATTCAGAATGGTTACAACGTTAAAATAGCAATTTTCGTGTAACTCTTCAAGCTTTCCCAGTGATCTAAGGAGATCTTGGGTTGTTTGGTCTTTTGTCAGATATTGTCAGAAAACAATGTCGAACTTGCACAATATTTTGCATACGTATCTCGTTACCTTCTTCAGGTGCTACCTGAGACTGCTCCTCGTGTGGACCTGGTCGAGTAT
Source organism: Locusta migratoria (assembly GCA_026315105.1). Taxonomy (NCBI): domain Eukaryota; kingdom Metazoa; phylum Arthropoda; class Insecta; order Orthoptera; family Acrididae; genus Locusta; species Locusta migratoria. The sequence goes on from CM048746.1 coordinate 663,212,656, forward strand.
TTTGTCTGTGGCCTTCCTCCTGCCCCCTGTGTGGTCCGTGCCCATTTGCTGCGATCCGCTGCGGTTCTAGATGTTTCCTTTGTGGTACACACCCTTCATACCCACTCCTGGTTCTTATAATGATCCAGAAATTCATATCCATGATATATATCGAGACACAATATGTCTCTGTACATTGATTTATTGTTTTATATTTCTAACAACTAGATGGTACTTTTAATGTGGGAAAATAGCGTGTTATGCGACTGTTGTCAGCTGACGGAGGAGACGGTGCTGGCCGCCCGCAGCGCCGCCCTGGTGGAGTGCCCGGGAGACGCGGCAGGTGGCGCGGAGTGCGACTCACTGGTGGAGGCCTGCCTGTTCGACGTGGAGGCGGACCCGTGCGAGCGGCGCAACCTCCTGCGGGGCGCGGACGCCCGGGTGGCTGAGCGGTTCGAGCACCTGCTGGAGCTGCACAGGCGCACCGCCAGGCCGCCGCTCAATGCGGACGCCGACGAGCGGGCCGACCCTGTACACTGGAACCACACCTGGGTCTCCTGGGGGGACCTCGTCTAAGCGAAAGGACTACACCTGGGTCTCCTGGGGATCTCGTCTAGGTGCTGGAACCACACCTGGATCTCCTGAGGGACCTCGTCTGGGTGAAAGAACTGCACCTGGGTCTCCTGGGGGATCTCGTCTAGGCGATGGAACCACACCTGGGTCTCCTGGGGGATCTCGTCTAGGCGATGGAACCACACCTGGGTCTCCTGGGGGACCTCGTCTAGGCTATGGAACTACACCTGGGTCTCCTAGGAGACCTTGTCTAGGCAATGGAAACACACCAGGGTCTTGTCTAGGCGATGGAACTACAACTGTGTCTCCAGGGGGATCATGTATAAGTGCTGGAATCGCACCTGGGGCCACCTTGTCTAGGCGCTGTAACTACAACTGGGTCTTCTGGGAGACCTCGTCTAGGTGATGGAACTACACCTGGGTCTCCTGGGGGATCTCGTCTAGGTGATGGAACTACACCTGGGTCTCCTGGGGGATCTCGTCTAGGCGATGGAACCACACCTGGGTCTCCTGGGGGACCTCGTCTAGGCGATGGAACTACACCTTGGTCTCCTGGGAGACCTCATCTAGGCGATGGAACTACACCTGGGTCTCCTGGGGGGATCTCGTCTAGGCGATGGAACTACACCTGGGTCTCCTGGGGGGACCTCATCTAGGCAATGGAACCACAGCTGTGTCTCCACGTGGAACCTCATCTAGCTGCTGGAACCAAACCTTTGACGGTAGTGCCCCTATCCATTACTTTCTACCGCTCGATGCCTAACTGCATTCCCACAAGTATACATTCCATATCAATAATTGTGTATATGGCCCCTAAGGGCAGTTTAAATTTCTGTGTTGAAGCACAAATATTCTCTGTTTCTTGCGGCAGTACTCTTAGGCTGCGAGTATAAGGAAGAAATGGGCAGGGGGCATTACCATCGTATTGTGCTACAGGTTGACAATTTGGGCAGTGTGGTAAGAGTGCCTGGATAGCCAAACTGGTTAAGCCCAACGCTGGCCCGAAACGGGAAATCCGGGTTCGAATCCAGGTCCTCACAAATTTCCAAATTCATCGACGTATTTATTTCAGTCCCCTCGAATGATCGAAAAATCAATTAGTCAAGAAACAGAGAATATGAACATCTTTGGCTGTTACGCTCAGAAATCTGTAGTTCAGCATCCAGGCTGTATTGAGATTAATGGCTTTGATCAAGGACAACTGCTCCAGTTACGTCGGGGCCCCATACTCCACACCACACGATCACCAGCTGCCTTTGAAGACTCCATACAGTGTGGATTCTGTACAGTCCAGCACATGTGATGAGTGACTTTACCACTAACACAAATGTTTGCCTAATTACTGAACAAGATACCTTGTGTTTTAACTTTTGAACCATAGCTGCTAACTGTTTACAGAAATCAACATGTCAGAAAATATGCATTTTATTTTATATATCACATGACTCACCATGCCATTTAAGAAAATGGACAGATTCAACATGGCCGGTTTCAAGATAGCTACACATTAGCTGCATATCGTAACACGTAGGCCATCTCAGTCAGGCCTCACCGGAATTTTCAGGTTTCCTAGATCTTCCAGAGTTTTTGAAATATAACGATGTACTGCCAGATTTTACTCCCCCTGCATGTTGTGTGTTGGAAGCAGGTAGTTTGATGACTTTGAAAGGTACCCAAAACTAGATAGCCAAAAGTGCGGCAGTATTGTTTTTGTACGTACGTGACGCAAACATAGCAGATGGCAAAGTAAGATGAGGGGAAGGTAACGAGGTGTGCATTGGACCTATAGTAACTATGATGTCAAGGATCAGAGTCATGATGACAGTGACGAATTCGACCCGCAGACGTAGACGACACTGATATTGACTAGGACTTTACATTGTACACTTTCTACACCCAACCTCCTCTCTAGATTTCATTACCTTTGAATCCGGCATTAACGTCTGTCTCACACTCCTGTCTTTAATCTCACCTTAAAACCCGCTACTTCACCCCACTCCTTAAGCCTAACTTGTACTTCGTGCTGAAACTCAAGAACCATCAGATGATCGCCATCTGTTGCCAACCTGCTCTCAATACCCTCTCGGGACACCTGCTCTGTAACCCCCATCTTGTATCTCTGGAACCTTTATCGTACCTTCTATTTCATCTTCTCTTGTATCCTCGACGAACCATCGAGTACATCGTTAAGGACCTTCTCTTGAACCCCTGTGTCGGGTCTTTGCATTGCACCACAGTCATGAACTCCAGTCTTGAACCCCTCCCTTATATCCCCTTTCGAATATATTCTTGAACCCGAGCTTCAAAGTGCTCGTGAAACTACTGTTGGAATCAGGAGTACCAGTAGGTTTTGTTGTCAGTAGGGGCACAATATTTTCCCATACATGAAATTTAGTAATTTTGAGGTCATTGTGTTATACAGGGTGTTACAAAAAGGTACGGGCAAACTTTCAGGAAATATTCCTCGCGCACAAATGTTCAAATGTTTGTTAAGCTTATGGGTCTTAACTACGGGGTCATCAGTCCCGAAACTTACAAACTACTTTTGAACTACCTTATACTAAAGACGGCACAAATATCCATGCCCGAGGGAGGATTCGAACCCCCGACCGTAGTGGCCGTGCAGACCGTGACTGAAGCGCCTCAGTCTCCTCGGCCAACGCGGCCGGCCCTCGCACACAAAGAAAGAAATATTGTCAGGTGGACATGTGTCCGGAAACGCTTAATTTCCATGTTAGAGCTCATTTTATTACTTCTGTTCAAATCACATTAATCATGGAATGGAAACACACAGCTACAGAACGTACCAGCGTGACTTCAAACACTTTGTTACAGGAAATGTTCAAAATGTCCTCCGTTAACGAGGATACATGCATCCACCCTCCGTCGCATGGAATCCCTGATGCGCTGATGCAGCCCTGGAGAATGGCGTATTGTATCACAGCCGTCCACAATACGAGCACGAAGAGTCTCTACATTTGGTACTGGGGTTGCGTAGACAAGAGCTTTCAAATGCCCCCATAAATGAAACTCAAGAGGGTTGAGGTCAGGAGAGCGTGAAGGCCATGGAATTGGTTCGCCTCTACCAATCCATCGGTCACCGAATCTGTTGTTGAGAAGCGTACGAACACGTCGACCGAAATGTGCAGGAGCTCCATCGTGCATGAACCTCATGTTGTGTCGTACTTGTAAAGGCACATGTTCTAGCAGTACAGGTAGAGTATCCCGTATGAAGTCATGATAACGTGCTCCAGTGAGCGTAGGTGGAAGAACATGAGGCCCAATCAACACATCATCAACAATTCCTGCCCAAACGTTCACAGAAAATCTGTGTTGATGAAGTGATTGCACAATTGCGTGAGGATTCTCGTCAGTCCACACATGTTGATTGTGAAAATTTAAAATTTGATCCCGTTGGAATGAAGCCTCATCCGTAAAAAACTAAAATGAGCTCTACAATGGAAATGAAGCGTTTCCGGACACATTTTCACATAACATATTTTCTTTGTTTGTGAGAAATGTTTCCTGAAAGTTTGACCGTACCTTTTTTTAACACCCTGTACATAGTGCATTTTTTTGTCTTTTTATCGATATTATCCAGATCTTTCACATTTTTTCATTTGTTTCATGTCATAAAAATCGAGGCTTTCATTCATATTAGTAAATGATTTCTCACGAGGATCACCCCATACTGGCGTTCCTGGTTAGCACTTTATCTGTACCGTCCCTTGGAAACAGACGTCAATACTCGCTTCACTTTGTGGTACATGAGAGATTCCTGAATACGAGTCTTCCTGGGTTATAGTCTACCGGTACTTCTCCTTCTGAAAAGGGAAATAACTGCTGAGTCAGTCGTATACCGGGAGAATGAGAAAATGGTGTATCTCTTGTTGTATATAATTTTTATGTAATCAAGGAATAGGATACATATTTTGATCACCTATCGTAATAGCAGGAACTCAATACATGAAGTAATTGTAGCAGATACAATGTGCAACTTAACTAGTTTCGGCTTCCTTCGCCCTGGTAAGAATCATTCTTTTATCTACTGTCGCTCACCATCATTCACGAAATGTGCAGCAAAAACCTTTATCCTTTGTATATCAAACATTACAATTTTCTTTGGATGTTCTATCAAAATCATCTGTTTCTAAACAGATCCTTTGTGACTTGCTTTGCGAGACCTGCAAAAATCTCCGAGTAAAAGGAAGTGTTAAAAAATCTGAGAGTTACAACTGATGATTGGGGTAAACGGAATTCCTGAAAAAGAACAATATACTCCACGAAGAAATATATTGCCGTCATCTCAATTACTTATAGCAATACGTCTACTGCAGTATTGTTGTGTAGTTATGTACTTAGTTTCTAAATGGATAACAACTTATTGGGCTACACTATTGCATAAGCTAACATAAAAATTTCTAAGTTGATATAGAATAAATCATTTAATCAAACACTGACATTACATGTACCGTACTGGTTATTCCTTTTACCCTAAACGTATATCTAAAAACAGAAGTAGAATTAAGCATTTATCAAAAAAGACTAAATGAAAAGTTGGGGGATACATTTTCAAGGAACAGTTTTGTTATTTAAAACATTTTGATAATGGTCAGTGATATCTATTATGGTATGTATTGCTGTTACTAGTGTGATAGTATATATTCTTGAGTAAGTTGTTATGATGTCCATGCCCTTTAAAAATGTAAAGTTTGTGCATGGACGAAGAAATTTATGCGAAATGTAGGATAATAAAATTATAATTTTTTTTTTAAAAATCGATGAGGTAAGCTTGTGAACTGTGATACTTAACCATATAAAAATCATTTTATATCAGATTGAAAATTTGTAATAAACTTTACAAACAGAAAATAAAAACAAGAAATAGGAGCACTTGTGTATATTTATTTCACATTTTCCTGCTCGTTGTAGCTCCTCATTTTGTAAAAAGTCATAACACAAATTAGACAAAATGAAGACTGAAAACGCTTAATGCGTCTACTTCACAGTATCAGTGTAAAATTTGCAACAGATCTGTAAGATTATTAAACATATTGTTACCAGATTCGTCATTTAAACCAGTTCCTAAATCATGATTAGTGTTGTCATCACTAATATAAATTTTCCTCGAAATAAATCTTCCAGAACTTCACTTCCTCGAATGCCTCTTTCGTAGTTGTTACATCAGACGCTCTCAGAGACTTGCGAAGTTACTGCACACGCCAAGAAAATTTGTGGTAAAATGTTCATGGATTACTATCGCAAATACCCACGAAAAACCAGTATTTTTAGTTACCAAGACTACGAATCGTAGGGATGGACACTTCGATAGTTTCTTATTCATAGCAAATCGTCTGAATTTTGATCATATGTCCTTGAGGTGTTTTCACGTGTCAAGTGTTCAGTATTTTCCATATCTTTATCTGTTATCGAGAACCAGTAGTTCAAACGTATTATACTCTGAAAAGAGGCTATTTGTGAAAACACGTTAAGAATATATGGTCAAAATTCTGATGATTTGCTATGAATACAAGGTATCGAAGTGTCCATTTCTACAATTCGTGGTCTTAGCAACCAAAAGCACTGGTTTTTCGCAGGTATTTTGTGATGGTAATATACATGAAAATCTTACTACAATTTTGTTTGGCGTGTGCAGTAACTTCGCAATTAGGCTGCTGGTTGGTCAACGTAAATTAAATAATAATGTTGAAATACTGATAGACAGATGCGTCACTGATTAAATTATCCAACAAAGCTAAGTGAAGACCCAGACTATTAAATAAACTGTTTAAGCTATGGAAGTTAGTGTCATCTTGTTTGTTAGTAAAATTTCGTATATGTGATTGCTTAGCAAACAACGGAATACATTGTGAATGAAAGCATCACTATTAATGACTCAACTGTAGTTAAAATCATAATCCGATTTAATACTATTCCTGCTTGTTGGCAACTCAATGTCTACTGACGTTAGTGGTGACCAGCAGTTCAAGTACGAGAGCCAAGAAAAAGTAAGTGTGCATCCGTTACTGGAATATTTTTATTTGTATTACATGAGTTAATATTTCACCTAGAGTACTCAGAATCAATTAACCATCAGTTACTAAAGCTGATAAGGCGCATTTCCCAACAATCACTACACTGTCTTATTTGTATTTAGGTAATTTTCAAATCTGATTAACTGTAAGAGAACATAACTGAATGCAAATAATTTCTTTCTCACAAGACGACTGAGTTTGCGTATAACTATTAAGCACATTAATTAATCTAACAATATGATCTTTCATCAGTACAACAGAACTCTCTATTTTTATGAATTTCACTATGGATACCTGAGTGATACTTTTATTGTCATTGATTACGTAAACAGATCTCATCAAATAGTATACTTTCACTTCTGTTCTTTTCAGTTTGTAAGTCAGTGGCTTGCTTTGCTACATGGCATTTACACGTAACACAAATTTAAAACATAATCATCAAAATAATGAAAGCACTGAGGAACTGGTGACTTGAGGTTAAATCAAAACTTGGAACTATTGATAACTAACTTTGTTGTTGTGTTTTTATGGTCTTCAGTCCGGAGACTGGTTTGATGCAGCTCTCCACCCTACTCTATCCTGAGCAAGCCTTTTCATCTCCTCATAAGAACGACAACCCACATCCACTTGAATCTGCTTAGTATACGCCTCTCTTGGTCTCCCTCTGCGATTTTTACCCCACACACTTCCCTCCAATGCTAAATTTACGATTCCCCGATGTCTAAGAATGTGTCCTAACAAGCGATCCCTTCTTTTAGTCAGGGTACGCCAAAAATTCCTTTTCTCACCAATTCTGTTCAGTACCTCTTCATTAGTTATGCGATCTACCCACCTAATATTCAGCATTCTCTGTAACACCAAATTTCAAAAGCCTCTATCCTCTTTCTGTTCTCACTGCTTATCGTCCATGTTTCACCCCGTACAAGGCAACACTCCACACAAACGCCTTCAGATAAGACTTCCTTACACTTAAATTAATATTCGATGTTAGCAAATTTCTCTTTTTCAAAAATGCTTTTCTTCCCATTGCCATTCTGCATTTTATATCCTCTGTACTGCGACCATCGCATGTTATTTTACTACCCAAGTAACAAAACTCATCTATCACCTTCATTGTTTCGTTTCCTAATCTAATTCCTGATTTTCTAAGACCGAATTTCATTATTTTTGTTTTGCTCTTGTTGAAGTTCATTTTATACACTCTCTTCAACGCACTGTCCATTCCATTCAACTGCTCTTCCAGGTCATTTGCTGTCTCTGACAGAATTACAACGTCATCAGCAAAACGCAATGTTTTTATTTCTTCCCCCTGAACATTAATCCCTATTCCAAATTTTTCCTTGCTTTCCTTCACCGCCTGCTCAATGTACAAATTGAAAAACATCGGAGAAAGGCTACAACCCTGTCTTACTCCTTTCCCAACTGATGCTTCCCTTTCATGCCCTTCGAGTCTAATAACTGCGGTCTGGCTTTTGTACAAGTTGTAAATAACTCTCCTTTCTCTGTATTTTACCCCTGCTGACTTCAGAATTTGAAATAGTGTATTCCAGTAAACATTGTCAAAATCTTTCTCCAAATCTACAAAAGCTAAAAATGTAGGTTTGCCTTTCCTTAATCTATCTTCTAAGATAAGACGTAAAGTGAGTATTGCCTCCCGGGTTCCTACGTTCCTCCTGAATCCAAACTGATCGTCTCCAAGGTCAGCTTCTACCAGCTTTTCCATTCTCCTGTAGATAATTCGTGTTAAAATTTTGCAACCTTGACTTATCAAACTGATGGTTCTGTAAATTTCACACATGTCTGCGCCTGATATCTTTGGAATGGGGATTATTACATTTTTCTTAAAGTCTGAGGGTATTTCGCCTGTCTCATACATCCTACACACCGGTTCAAATAGTTTTGTCATGGCTGGCTCTCCCAGAGACTTTAGTAGCTCTGAGGGTATGTCATCTACTCCTGGGGCCTTGTTTTCTTTATTAATAAGAAAACGACAAGCACCTACTACAACAATGATCATAGAATACCATAATTACAAATAATAAATGCACATAAATTTACCTTATTATCCTAGAACAAATTTTTGTCTTAACTAGCGATGCCATTGCTTCCACCACGTACGTCCATCAAAATAATCACACCGAAATGTAGCGTTCAGTGTCGCCGAGGTACCTACCATAGACTCTACCTGGCAGACTGCATCTGCTTCACACAAGATCCCCTCACCGAGTCTACACACTGAATGCCTTCTCGCTGCTACTAGCAGCGCAACACTCACATCAGAGGTAATGCATACTCTTTGGCTTATAGGACATATTACCAAATTATACTTATTAACAATTTGAACTCAGAATGTTACGCAGAATAATAAGATGAAGTCAGAGTATTACGTAAAACGTTGTATAGGAAATTGCAGCTAAAATCAAATAAAATGTGGCCAAGGCATAAAATCAGGTAAAATTGCAGTAAAAATGTGGCCAAGGCAGAATATATGAGTAGCCTAATATCAAACCTGGACATCTGACCTAATAGTCGAAATTTATTTAGCAGTCGATCCTAAAGGAAGTTTTTCCACTCTTTCCATTGGTGAAGTCCGTTTTTTCTAAAAATTGATGTAAAAGTGATAAATCACATGTTAAATTTGACTGTTCACATCAAAAGCGGACACCTACATAAGAACTTGGTATCAAATTCGGACATTTGTTGAATGAGGCAGTGTGCACCAATGGGAACACTAGAATAGTAAATGGTTGCGAAAATACCCTTGATCTCCTAGCAACAAATAATCCTGAGCTAGTAAAGAGCATCAAAACAGATACAGGGATTAGCGAACATCGAGTTGTAGTAGCGACACTGAATGTCGAAGTGCCCAAATGCACCAAAAATAAACGAAAAATATATCTATTCAATAAAGCAGATAAAAATTCGCTTCACGCTTTCCTGGGTGATAGTCTCCAGTCTTTCAAAACTAAAAATGTGAGTGTAGATCAGTTGCGGCTTACTTTCAAAGACATAATATCAGTAGCAATAGAGAGAGATTTATACCAAATAAATTAATAAAAGAGGGGGCTGACCCCCCGTGGTGCACAAAACAGGTCAGATCACTGTTGCAGAAACAAAGAAAAGCCCATGCAAAATTTAAAAAGACACAGAATCCACAAGACTGGCTATCTTTTACTGAAACTCGCAACCTAGCGCGGACTTCAACGCGAGAACCCTACAGTAGCTACCACAACGAAATCATGTCTCTTAATCTTGCAGAAAATCCGAAGAAATTCTGGTCATATGTGAAGTACACTAGCGGCAAAACACAAACAATACCTCAAATACGCGATAGCAATGGTAATAGTACCGATGACAGTACTGCTAAGGCAGAATTACTAAACACAGCTTTCCGAAATTCTTTCACCAAAGAAGACGGAGTCTACACTCCAGCATTCAACCCAAGAACAGCTGCCAGCATGCGAAACTTAGAAGTATATGTTCCTGGAGTAGTAAAACAACTTAAGTCACTAAACAAAAATAAATCTTCCGGGCCAGATTGTATACCAACTAGATTCCTCTCAGAGAATGCTGATGCAATAGCTCCGTACTTAGCTATAATTTACAACCGAAAGACTGGAAAGTTGCCCAAGTTACTCCAATATTCAAGAAAGGCAATAGGAGTGATCCCAAAAATTACAGGCCTATCTCATTGACGTCGATTTGCAGTAGGATTTTGGAACATATACTTTTGTTCGAATATTATGTACTACCTCGAAGAGAACGACCTATTAACCAGTAGTCAACACGGATCCAGAAAGTATCACTCTTGGGAAACATAGCTTTCCCTTTATTCACATGAAGTGTTAAGTGCCATCGACAAGGGATCGCAAATCGATTCCATATTTTTGGATTTCAGGATGGCTTTTGACACTGTACCCCACAAGCGGCTTCTTATGAAATTGCGTGCTTATGGAATATCTCCCCAATAGTGCGATTGGATTCACGATTTTCTATCAGAAAGAACACAGTTCGTTGTAATCGACGGTAAGTCATCGAGTAAAACAGAAGTGATATCTGGCGTTATAGGTCCCCTACTCTTCCTCGTGTTTATAAACGATTTAGGAGACAGTCTGAATAGCTCCCTTAGACTGTTCGCGGATGATGCTGTCGTTTATCCGTTAATGAAGTCAACAGAGGGTCAAAAGCAACTGCAAAGCGATTTAGACAAAATTTCTGCATGGTGCGAAAATTGGCAATTGACACTAAATAAAGAAAAGTGTGAAGTAATACACACGGCCACTAAAATAAATCCGCTGAACTTTAATTACGCGATAGATCAGTCAAACCTTAAGGTCGTAGATTCTACCAAATACCTAGGAGTTAAAATTACGAACAACTTTGACTGGAGAGAACACATAGAAAATATTGTGGGGAAGGCGAACCAAAGGTTACGTTTCATCGGCAGAACGCTTCGAAGATGCACCAGCTCCACCAAAGAGACTGCCTACATCACACTTGTGCGTCCTCTCCTGAAGTACTGTTGCCCCTTGTGGGACCCTCACCAGGTGGGATTGACGGAAGATACTGAGAAGGTCCAGAGAAGAGCAGCTCGTTTTGTTTTATCCCATTAAGGGGGGGGGGGGGAGAGTCACGGAAATGTTGCATGAATTGGGGTGGAAATCATTAAAAGAAAGACGTTATTCATTGGGCGTGATCTGATTGCGAAGTTTCAATCACCGACTTTATTTTGCTAGCAACCATCTACATAGGGAGACATGACCATCCCAATAAAATAAGAGAAATCAGATCGAAAACGGAACGATTTAGGTGTTCTTTCTTCCCGCTATTAGAGAATGGAACGGTAGAGAAAAGTTATGAAAATGGTTAATGAACCCTCTGCCAGGCACTTGAATGTGATTTGCAGAGTATCTATGTAGATGTAGATGTAGATGAAAACAGTATATGATCACATGACCTCGAAGATCAGACATAGCGACAGTATGTGCCAGGTACTAAGACGTATTAGCCCGTACTTAAGTTTGTCACTAATTTTTTTATAGTATTATTACTAATAACCATCTTAAAGCGAGTGAAATGGAACATAATATATCACCAGCGTCTGAAGGAAAAGCTAGAAATCGGTTGAGACAACCTGAAAAGTGGAAAAAAACGTCGAAAAGAAACAAAAATAAGACTAACTTTTAAACTACACTGCTCTATTGTAAGGTGTGTTGCACGAAATGATCACTTATTGGAAAGAAGTTCGATGTCAGTAATAACGTAAGGATGTTTAATAAAAAATCTGTCGACAGTTTCAACGGACTTTATGCTAATAATTTGAGTTTCAGTGCTGTAACATTTCATTTTGTATATAAAATTAAAATGATTATCATGATTACTGTAATTCTTCATTTCTCCAATACGTAAAAGCGTTCAGAATTTAATATTTTCCACTTTTTGTCGATGTTCCTATAATTTCCTCTAATTTCTCGCGTCATCAGTAAGCGAATCTCTGTGTATCAAAAACAGACATCTGAAAGCGTGTTCACATCAAAAGCGGACACCTACACGTTTTGGTTTCAAAGACGGACATCTGTATTTTCAAACACAATTCGAAGGTGCTTGGGTAATCAAATTGATATTAGCCACTTCCAGGTATAAATCCGCGAGTATTAAAGTTGATAACGCTCAAAGCAGCTTATAAATATATTTGCTCTATCTTTCACAATAAAAAATGACGTTTATCTCAGTTTCTGGCTAACGACAGATGTCCGTCTTTGATAATAGGCTACTCATATGTACTCCTACAACCTTCTGCCGAAAATCACAACGTCATTTTTATCAGTTTCCGCACCATGGATCGCAAATGTAACTAACAGCAGAAAATTACTCAAATTTAATTTATAGGTCCTATATCCTATAGATATTAATATAGAAATAGTTTCCCAGTTTTCGAAAATGTTTATCCGTGTTCACGTTACACTGCAAAACCGTGACGTTTCCGTAGCTACAGTTCGAACTGTGCTGAGAGACGTCGTCCAGGCTTCTTTGAAACTTGAAAAAACTACTTGCCGAAAAATATTATTTTTGTACATGTAATAGATTGATATCTTCGCTCAATGGAAATGTGGCTTTAGTTCCATCATTCTTGACAGCTTCTGAGCAGCATCCACTTTAGTGAAGTACTGAAATAGATTTTTAGGAGTTGGAAAAGGTAAAAGCACATTCCATAGACTATTATGTGATTATTTTTAGACAGACATAGCTGTTTATGAAATGTGCATAAAATATCGAAATTTTCTTTAATAGCTGAGAGCAGAAAGATATCTCATTTTGTTCTTGAGGTATAGATCCCTGTACGATAGCGCGTAAAAGGAAAATGTTCGGGACGGAAATGACGCAAATGCCGTCTGCATGTTGTTTAAAACTTCATCTAGAAAATTTGTTTCCCATTTTCGAAAATATGTTTTCGTTATCACGATACGCTAGAAACTAGAAACAGCAACATTTTTCGAAATGAGAAGTACCGATTGTGGGGATCCGCACATTAACAACCTATATTCACGAAAAATAGACAATTTCTTTTTCGATATTTTCTTAATATGATCCCGATAATCATCGACAGTTATTTGAATAATACTATTACTTACTAACGTCTGCAATTTCTAATTTACCGTACATATGCAACTAAAATATGCACGCAATACCTTTCTGAGATTTGAGTGTAATTGTTAACTAACGTAGAGGACGTACACCATAATGTTCCGCGTTCTGAGGTCATGAAACTGTTTTAGTCGTCATATATTTGTCAATAACATTATTTTGTTGTTGTGGTCTTCAGTCGCAGACTGGTTTGCTGCAGCTCTCCGCGCTACCCTGTCCTGGGCAAGCCTCGTTTTGAATCTGCTTACTATATTCGTCACTCGGTCTCCCTCTACGATTTTTACCCCACACACTTCCTTCTAATGCTAAGTTGATAATTCCTTGTTGTCTCAGAATGTGTCCTAGCAATCTATCCCTTCTGTTAGTCAGGATATGCCAGAAACTCCTTTTCTGTCCGATCCGGTTAAGCACCTCCTCATTACTTACCTGATCTACCCATCTAATTTCCATCATTTCAAACGCTTCTATCATCTTTCTATCTGAACTCCTTATCGTCCACGTTTGACTCCAATACAATACTACACTCCAGATAAATTCTTTCAGAAAGTACATCCTAACATTTAAATTAATATTGGATGTTAACAAGTTTCGCTTCTCTAGAAACGCTTTTCTTCCCATAGCCATTCTGCATTTTATATCTTCTTTAAAAATGTTCAAATGTTTGTAAATCTTATGGGACTTAACTACAGGGTCGTCAGTCCCTAAACTTACAAACTACTTACGAACTACTTACGAACTAGGACGGCACAAATATCCATGCCCAAGGGGGGATTCGAACCCCCGACCGTAGTGGCCGTGCAGATCGTGACTGAAGTGCCTCAGTCCCCTCGGCCACCTCGGCCGGCTATCTTCTTTACTTTGGCCATCGGAAGTTATTTTGCTACCCATATAACAAAACTCATCTACTACTTTTATTGTCTCATTACCTAATCCAATTCCTTCAGCATCGCCTGATTTTCTGACATTGTATTCCATTACCTTCGTTTCACTCTTGTTAATGTTCATCTTATATCTTTCTTTTAAGACACTGCCCATCCCATTCATTTGTTCATCCACATCTTTTGCGGTGTCTGACAGAATTACTATGTCATCGGCAAACCGCAATGATTTTGTTTCTTCTCGCTGCACTTTAATGCCCTCTCCGAATTTCTCCTGCCATTACTTCACTGCCTGCTCAATGTACAGATTGAATAACATTGGGGAAAGGCTACAACCCTGTCTTACGCCCTACCCAACCTCTGCGTCCCTTTCCTGCCCTTCGACTGTAATGACCGCTGTCTGTTTTTTGTATAGGTTGAATATAACTCTTCGCTCCCTATATTTTACCACTGATACCTTCAGAATTTGTAAGAGTGTATTCCAGTCGATATTGTCAAAAGCTTTCTCCAAATCGACAAACGCTAAAAACGTAGGTGTCCCTTTCCTTAGCCTATCTTCTAAGATAAGTCGTAATGTGAGTATTGCCTCCCGTGTTCCTACATTTCTCCTAAATCCAAACTGATCTTCCCCGAGGTCGGATTCCACAATTTTTCCATTCGTCTGTAAATAATTCGTATTAGTATTTTGCAACCATGACTTATTAAACTGATTTATAAACCTCAAAATTACAGTAACTTTTGTCTCTGATGGAAAATATTGCAATTTTTAGTGTTATTATTCACAGTCTGGCAGTAAAAAAATATTTATCACTTTTACTAGTAAACTTAATTTGCATGTTAAACTTCATTTACACGTTAAACTTCATTTACACGATGAACCAGTCAAATCTACAGGCCGTAAATTCAATTAAATACCTAGGAATTACGATTACGAATACCTTAAATTGGCAGGAAAACTGAGCAAATATTGTAGGGACGGCGATCCAAAGGCTACGTTTCATTGGCAGTACACCTAGAACATGCAACAGTTCTACTGAAGAAACTACACTAGTTCGTCGTATTTTGGAGTATAACTGCTCACTGTGGTATTCTCATCAGTCAGGTGGGAGTCACAGAGGACACAGCTGAAGCTCAGTCAAGAGACGCTCGTTTCGTATTACCGCAATACAGGGGAGAGAGTGTCACGGAAATGATGCATGGCCTAGGGTGGAAATCATTAAAAGAAAGGCTTTATTGCCGGACGCGGTGGCCGAGGTGACTGAGGCGCTTCAGTCACGGTCAGCACGGCCACTATGGTCGGGGGTTCGAATCTCCCCTCGGGCATGGATATTTGTGCCTTTTTAGTCTTAGCTAGTTCATAAGTAGTTTGTAAGCTTAGGGACTGATGACCCCGTAGTTAAATCCCATAAGTTGTACAAACATTTGAACATTTTTGAAGGCTTTATTCGTTCCTGCTGGATCTATTTGCAAAATTCGTTTCATCAAGTTTCCCCTCCGAATGCGAACTTATTTTTTTAGCACCTACCTATAAATATAGAGACATAATCATCGTAATAAAATAAGGAAAATCACCTCAAAAACGTAAACATTTAGGTGTTCCTTTCTGCCGCGGGCTATTACGCAATGGAACGGTAGAGATATATAAAAACGGTTTGATGAACCCTCTACCATGCATTTCAATGTGACTTACACAGCAGTTATTAGATGTAGATCTCTCCCATATTCCCATAAATCTGGTCTGTGACGAAAAATTCTTCCTTCAGTAAAAAACCGTCTTGATTGCAAATTGTTTTATTAATTAATGACGCGTTTCGCCCTTTAGCAGGGCATCAACATCTACATGGGATACTCTGCAAATCACATTTAAGTGCCTGGCAGAGGGTTCATCGAACCACCACTATACTATTTATCTCCCATTCCATTCTCAATATCGCGCAGGAAAAAAGAACACCTGAATCTCTCTGTTCGAGCTCTGATTTCTCGTATTTTATTCTGATGGTCATTTCTACCTATGTAAGTCGGAGTCAACAATATATTTTCGCATTCGGAGGAGGATGTTGGCGATTGGAGTTTCGCAAGTAGTCCACGCCGCAGCGATAAGCGCCGTTGTTGTAACGATTTCCATCCCAGATCCTGTATCATTTCCGTAACGCTGTCTCCCCTGTATCGTGACAATACGAAACGAGCTGCCCATCTTTGTACTCTTTCAATGTCCTCCGTCAAACCCACCTGATTCGGATCCCACACTGGGCTGCAATACTCCAAAAATGGACGGACAAGCGTAGTGTTTGCAGTTTCTTTTGTAGTTCTGTTGCATCTTTTAAGGGTTTTGCCAATAAAACGCAGTCTCTGGTTCGCCTTTCCGACGACATTTTCTACGTGCTCTTTCCAATTTCTGTCTGAAGTAATAGTAATTCCTAGGTATTTTGTGGAGTTTACGGCCTTCAGAAGGTACTTATGTTGACGACTTCACACGCCAATTTTTACTCGATAGTGATATCTTATTCAGATTGTTTTACAGTTCTGCAGGGCATCTTCAGATTATAATGCGCTCTCCGTGGTGTGACACCGTAAGTTGTTTTGCGGTTTTTCTATTTTTCTGGAATTTTTGGATTTCATTGTAGCCCTTAATAGAAACGGTGGTCTCTGGTGATACAAAAAAAGCCCATGTTTACAAATGCGCCTACGGGCGATTCCAGAAAAATAGAAACACCGCAAAATATCTTACGGTGTCACACCACGGAGAGCGCATTATAATCTGAAGATGCCCTGCCGAGGGCCATACGCGTCATTAATTAATAAAAAATTTGCAATAAAGACGGTTTTTTACTGAAGGAACATTTATTCTCACTGATTGCTGTACACCATGGACTGGAAATAGTTTTATATGAAAAATTCTTCAGTTGGAACGATATTCCGTAAAATATAGGCGTTAATCGAGGCTGTATTCAAATACTTTGTATTACATAGTTTTGAAAGAGCCGCTCTTTTATTTTATTTTTGTTTTTTAAATATAGAAACAGTCCTCAGCTCAAAGTTAATTACTCTCAAGAGAGCAGTGACATCGCCTAGCGTGAAACCAATGGCTTTATTTCTGGAGCCACATGTCCTGAAGTTAATCCACTCATGGATTGTAAATAGCTAAGAATAATTCGACGATGGCTGTGCTGTGCCCATAACACATCTCATTCTTAATTATCAAGTTGAGCATGTAAACAAGTTATTATTACAACATTTAATTAAATATTTTGTAAGAATAACTGCAATTCATTGCTCCATGTAAGAATTTAAACACGTCACCAAAGTGTTTCATCTGAATAAGCAACTTCATATCTGTCTCTATCTGCCATTATTACCCCAACACTTGCCTCCAATACAAAGTTGACGATTCATTGATGTCTCAGAATGTGTCGCACCAATCTATCCATTCTTTTAGTTAGGATATATCAGAAAATTCTTTTCTCTCGAATTCTGTTCAGTACCTCTTCATTAATTACACGATCTACCGATGTAATCTTCAGACTTCGTCTGCAGCACTTCAAATTAGTTTGTCATTTTTCTGTCTGAACTTCTTATTGTCCAAATTTCATTGAAGCACAATGCTACACACCAGACAAATGCTTTAAGAAAGGAATTCCTAACATTTAAATTAATATTGGCCGTCAAAACATTTAACTTCTTCAGAAATTACTTTCTTCCCACGGCCATTGCGTATTTTCTTCGTCTTTATTTCGCCCATCAGAAGTTTCTTTGCTACCCAAGTAACAAAACTCATCTACTAATTTTATTGTCTCGTTACCTAATCTATTTCCTTCAGTATCGCCTGAGCATCTTAGACTACATTAAATTGTCCTTGTTTTGCTCGTATACCCTCCTTTCAAGCCACTGTCCCATCCGTTCAATTGCTCAACCATGCCATCTGCTGTCTCTGACAGAATTATGATGTCATTAGCAAACTAGAAATTCTTTAATTCTTAGCCATGAAGTTTAATTCCGCCTCGAAATTTCTCCTTGCTTTCCTTCACAGCTCAATGCCCAGACTGAATAGCATTGGGGAAAGGCTACAAACTTGTCTTACTCTCTTCTTAACGACTGCGTCTAGTTCGACTTTAACAACTGCTGTCTGGTTTTTATACAACTTAAACATAACTCTCCTTTCCCTTCATTTTACCCCTGCTACCTTCAGAGAAAAAAAAAGTTCTTTTACTGCAGTCGACGTTTCCATGCATAAATATTTTGTACACATAATTATTTTTCCTTCAAAAGACCACTGTACAGAAGTCTTTCGTATACGGATTCCATGTCGCAACAATTGTACATTTGATTTCTTAGGTGTTGGGAAAATGTTGTCGCTTTTGGTATTTTATTATCACGTACGCTATGTGTGACTTTATCTTCGGCTACAGCTATGGTGGTTATCTGGCTACATGCATAATGCCCTCAATTCAAGTTTTCTACGTTCCATATTTATGGATTTGGATGGCAGTGTAGCGAAAGAATTTCGCGTAGTAGGGTGGGTTTGCGGTGTCTTTCTGCATAAAGTTCTTTGTTGCTGATTGCAAACCGTTTATTATTATTATTATTATTATTATTATTATTATTAAAGGAAAAGGAATCCTCCTCAACGCGAAACAAATAGAGGTCTTAGTGAACGAGAGTAGAACAAAATATCTCGTTGTCTCACGACATCAAGCTCTTCTTCCTTCCATTATTGTTGACAGGCATATTTTCGAACGAGTGAAATAATTCAGATACCTGGGATCCATATTGACCAGCAAAAATGAAGTAATGAAAGAGGTGCAACATCGAATAACAAACGCTAAGCCTAAACAGTCTTCTCAAATTCAGACTAATATCACAGAAAAACAAGATTCGGCTGTACATGACACTAGTACGACCGGATGTCTTACATGTTTGTGAAACCTGGGTAACTTCAACAACTGAAGACCTAATCTGTGCGTTCGAGAGAAAGATACTCCGGAAAATATACGGACCAGTATACAATACCGTAGAAGGCAAAGGCAAAGGAAGAACAGAAAATGTTCAATTGTTTGTAGAGCTTATGGGACTTAACTACGGGGTCATCAGTCTCTAACTTTCAAAATGCTTATGAACTAGCTTATAGTAAGGACGGCACAAATATCCATGCCCGAGGGGGGATTCGAACCCCTGACCGTAGTGGCCGTGCAGACCGTGACTTACGCGCCGCAGTCCCCTCGGCCACCGCGACCGGCAAATGAAGAACAGAAGAAGTCCTTTACCAGCTGTATGGAAAGCCCCACATCGGCCGAATATTGTGGCAGAAGAGACTACAATGGTTTGGTGACATATTCCGAGCCGACGTATCCCTCCCAAACCGTACTTGTACGTTCCCAGCCGGCCGCGGTGGCCGAGGGGACTGAGGCGCTCCAGTCACAGTCTGCACGGCCACTATGGTCGGGGGTTCGAATCCCCCCTCGGGCATGAATATTTGTGCCGCCCTTAGTCTTAGCTAGTTCATAAGTAGTTTGTAAGCTTAGGGACAGATGACCCTGTAGTTAAGTCCCATAAGTTCTACAAACATTTGAACATTTTTTACGTTCCCAACCTGCTGGAAGACGCCCAAAGGCACGACCGAAGACGCGATGGAAGGATCGGATATTGGCAGTCTCACAGCATTAGAAGGTGAGGCACTCCTTCAGCAGGGTCCGAGCAGGTGCACGGGGGGAGGGGGTTATTAGTTATTGGGAGCTCCAATGTCAGGCGCGTGATGGAGCCCCTTAGGCAGATAGCGTCCAGATCTGGAAGGAATTCCAACGTGCACTCGGTGTGTTTGCCGGGGGGCCTCATCCGAGATGTGGAGGCGGCCTTGCCGGCGGCTATCGAGGGTGCGGGGTGCAGTCGACTGCAAGTCGTGGCTCACGTCGGCATCAATGACGCTTGTCGCTTGGGTTCTGAGGACATCCTCAGGTCCTACGAGCGGCTGGCGGAATTGGTGAAGGCTGCTGCCTTCGCACGCGGGGTGCAAGCAGAGCTATCGATTTGCAGCATTGTTCCCAGGGTTGATCGGGGTCCTTTGGTTTGGAGCCGAGTGGAGGGTCTGAACCAGAGGCTTCGCCGACTCTGTGACAGTCATGGCTGCAGATTTCTGGATCTGCGTTATCGGGTGGGGAATTGTAGGGTGCCCCTAGATAGATCAGGGGTGCACTACACTAAGGAAGCGGCTACTCGGGTAGCAGAGTACTTGTGGAGTGCACATGGGGGTTTTTTAGGCTAGGCACTAACTCTGATGAGCACTCGCCTGTCAGCATTCAAACAGCGAAATCAGGCCACGTTAGAAACAAAAATTCGAACATAAAAATATTAGCCGCGAACTTACAAAGTATTAGAAACAAAGTTCCCGAATTTGCAGCGCTGCATGGAAGTTATTGCGCTCAGATAGTTTTAGGCACCGAAAGCTGGCTAAATGATGATGTGGCAAGTTCAGAAATATTTAGCGAAGCGTGGAATGTATATCGGAAAGATAGATCTGATACAATTGGAGGAGGAGTGTTCATTGCTGTGGACAAAGATATTGTTTCCACTGAGATCGAGGTTGAAAGTAACTGTGAAGTTATCTGGACACGCATAACAGGTCTAAAAGAAGTAAAGTTAATAGTCGGGTGTTTTTACCGGCCCCCCAGTGCTGCTGTAGCAGTTTTAGAATCATTCAAGGAAAGTCTACACCAGGTAGTGCATAGGTATCCGGGCCATGCAATATTAGTCGGAGGTGACTTCAACCTTAAGAGTATAGATTGGGACCTCGCTAGTTACATTTCAGGCGGTACAGACAAGCAGTCTTGCGAGCTACTTTTGGACACATTCTCCGAAAACTGTCTTGAGCAGTTAAACCGGCAACCCACGCGCAATGGAAATATTCTGGACCTTATAGCCACAAACAGGCCTGACCTTATTAACGATGTCTGTGTAGAGACAGGAATTAGTGATCATGATATCGTCATAGCGTCGATGGTAACCAAAGTTCATAAACCAGTCAAGAAGGCTAGGAGCGTGCTTTTGTTGGGAAAAGCCGACAAGCAAATGTTACGATCGCACTTAGAAAATGAATGGGCATCGTTTAATTCCGGGACTATGGATGTAGAGGAATTGTGGGCTAAATTTAAGTGCATTGTAAATAAAGGGCTAGAGAAATATGTGCCAGTAAAGACGATTAAGGATGGAAAAGATCCACCGTGGTATAATAATAATGTGAGAAAGCTGCTGAGAAAGCAAAGGCTGTTGCACTCTCGATTCAAAAAAGAACACGCAAATGATGACAGGCAAAAGTTAGTAGAGATTCGTGCGTCTATAAAAAGATCGATGCGTGAAGCATACAATAATTATCACAGCCATACCTTAGCAAAAGATCTTTCCGAGAACCCGAAAAAATTCTGGTCCTATGTAAAATCGATAAGCGGGACAAAGCCCACTGTCCAGTCACTAGTTGATCATTCCGGGGCAGTAATAGAAGAAAGCAAACGGAAAGCTGAAGTTCTAAATTTAACCTTTAAGAAATCTTTCACGCAGGAGGACCGCACAAATATACCATCATTTGATCAACGTACTAATTCCGAAATGGGGGACATAGCAATAGGTATTTCCGGTGTAGAGAAGCAGCTGAGAGAGCTAAATACGAAAAAGTCTGCTGGTCCGGATGGAATACCAGTTCGGTTTTACAAAGACTATTCTGCGGCATTGGCCCCCTACTTAGCTTGCATTTATAGCGAATCTTTAATTCAGCGCAAAGTTCCTAGTGATTGGAAAAAAGCGCAGGTGACTCCCGTGTATAAGAAAGGAAAGAGAACTGACCCATACAATTACAGGCCAATATCGTTGACATCGGTTTCATGTGGAGCATATTCTCAGTTCGAATATAGTAAATTTCCTTGAAACGGAAAAGCTTCTTTCCATGAATCAGCACGGGTTTAGGAAACATCGTTCATGTGAAACTCAGCTTGCCCTTTTCTCACATGACATCTTGCGAGCCATGGACGAAGGGCAACAGGCGGATTGTGTTTTTCTCGACTTCAAAAAGGCGTTCGACACGGTGCCACACTGCAGACTGCTAACGAAGATACGAGCTTATGGAATAGGTTCACAGATTTGTGACTGGCTGGAAGACTTCCTAAGTAATAGAACGCAGTATGTTGTTCTCGACGGCGAGTGTTCATCAGAGACGAGTGTATCGTCAGGCGTGCCCCAGGGGAGTGTGATAGGACCGCTATTATTTTCTATCTATATAAATGATCTGATGGACAGAGTAAGTTGTAATTTGCGGCTGTTTGCTGATGATGCTGTGGTGTATGGGAGGGTGTCGTCTGTAACTGACTGTAATAGCATACAGGTTGACTTAGACAAAATTTCTAGTTGGTGCGAAGAATGGCAGCTAGCTCTCAATGTAGAAAAATGTAAGGTGATGCGCATGAGTAGAAAAAACAATCCTATAATGTTCGAATACAGCATCAGTAGTGAGCTTCTTGATGCGGTCGCGTCGTTCAAATATCTAGGCGTAACATTGCAGAGCGATATGAAATGGAACGAGCATGTAAGGACAGTTGTGAATTTCTGTTACGTAAATTTAGAGGGCCGGAATTTGAAGCTGAGTGTAGTACGATCTTGCTGCCGCCTACTTACATTTCGCGTAAAGATCACAAAGACAAGATAAGAGAAATTAGGGCTCGTACGGAGGCATATAGGCATTCTTTTTTTCCTCGTTCAATTTGGGAGTGGAATAGGAAAGGAAATGCCTAGTAGTGGTACAGTGTACCCTCCGCCACGCACCTTACGGTGAATTGCGGAGTATGTATGTAGATGTAGATGTAGAAATGTGTCCTGTATTGACATTGCGACTGACTGATGTTATATTTATAATGTTGTTTTTATTCATGTAAGTTGCTGTAAACCCGGCGTTGCCCGGGTGTTTATTTATCCTACACTCTCGTAGTCCACATCCCCTTCCCCCCTCTCTCTGCATCCACCTCTTTCTCTCCCATCTCTCTGAACGTTTCCACGTTTCCCCTATCGGCAAATTTTTTGCATGGTACTCACTGTCATGTACCATATAAATGTTTATGTACCCTATGATCTTCCTCTTGGTTTAAAGGTCACGTGTGCAAAAAAATCATAAATATTGGAGCAAAGCTATGCATTTTGGAAAATTCCGTAAGTTAAATACCCTCCACCATGCACCGAATGAAACTTTATACAGAAAGTGACATTCCTCTTGTTTTTAAGGTAGAGTGTGCAAAATTTCAGCAATATCGGTGCTTCAGGCAGCCAATCTTAAAACGAGGCGTAAATATCAAAACAATTAACGCCACAGTCACCAGAATCAATGATTTTAATTTTTTTAATTGCTCAGCTAACCACCACCTTGCCATTAGTAACAATTAACTAGTTTTAATTCTCGGCAGCAACAAGCACACTTATTGTCTTCTGGAACGCCACTCCCGGTTAGTAACGATACGACGTCGTCCAAAGCCGATGGGTGGTATCCTTCTCTACACTAAACCCTTAGATACAATGAAAATGAGTTTCCAATCTGTAAATTATAACTGTATTTTGGTAGTGTATTCACATGCGTAAATATTTTCTTTCTTGATTTTCTAAAAATGTTCATTTGACTCATACCATGTGGAATGAGAAGGTGCTCAACTGAATCGGGGAGAAAAGGAGTTTCTGGTATATCCTGACTAAGAGAAGGGATAGATTGGTAGGACACATTCTGAGACATCAAGGAATCGTCAACTTAGCATTAGAAGGAAGCGTGGGGTAAAAATCGTAGAGGGACACCGAGGGACAAATATAGTAAGCAGATTCAAAAGGATGTAGGTTGCCGAATGTATTCTCAGATGAAGAGACTTGCACAGGACAGGGTAGCGTGGAGAACTGCATCAAACCAGTCTGCGGACAGAAGTCCACAACAACAACAACAACACGCGGAATGAGCAGAGTACCGCCTAAACATTTTTTCCGCCGAGAAGAGTACAGCCAAATTTTTTTTTACAACTGCGTGTAATCAATTACTTACTGTCCTTTGGTGTTCATGTGCATACTCATATGTTCTTGATGTTTATTATCAAAGCAAAACGAACAACGTTCAGTATCATACAATCAATGAACACACATACTGATCGATACCTCCACAAGGAGTCAAACCATCGCCCGAGGCAAAAAAGAGGTATCATTAAAACCTTGGTGGATAGAGCCAACAAAATCTGTGAGCCAGTTTACTTGTTGTTGTTGTTGTTTCGATGTTTTAGGGGGACATTACCAAGTTTTATTTTCGTAACAAAATTTATACGCGGAGCGTCCAGAAAATAAGTTCCGTTTGGTAATAAAATGAAATTGTACACAGATACAGAAGAAATTTTTATTGCACAAAATTCTACAACTCTTAAACTACTTTTCCACATAACTGCCGAAATTTTGCAGGTATTTGTCATAGCGTGACACCAGGTTTTGTATATCTTCTTCATAGAAATCTGCCGCCTGTGTCTTCAACCAGTTGGAAACAGTTTCTTTCAGCATTCAGTTCATTGGTGAACTGATGACCGCCAATGAAAGACTTGAGATGTCCTGGATCTTGTCATCAATCGCGTGAATCAGTTCTTCTGTAACCAAAGGTGGACGCCCACTTCGTTCGTCATCGTGCACATCACTACGCCCGCCATTGAACTGTCGGACCCATCTTCTCACCATCGAATCACTCATCGCATTTGTTCCGTAAATATCGCAAATTTGCCGATAAATTTCACTTAGTTTCACTTTTCTCGCATTCAGAAACCGAATCACCGACCTGATTTCACTGGCGGCGGGATTTTCAATCAACGCCGACATTTCAAACAAGCACAACAAAGCGTACGTAACTGACAGCGATCTCCAAATGGCGCACGTTCTTCTCCTTGATACACATAGTCTACAGCGTATGTGGGGAACTGCAGTCGCAGCGCTGCAGCGGAGATAAATTGAAACAGAACTTACTTTCTGGACGCGCCTCGTATATGACACTGAAAATCATTTATTGTATACCTGGGGTATTTTCTTACCCTACTGCAAAAATTTCAAATTGTTGTACTGCAAAATGAGATGTAACCATAAATATTTTACCCAGTTATAATAAAAAGTCCGTGGATAGCATATCTGAACGATGAGTTGTCTACACCTACATTAAAACTGTTTATTTATAGACTAGTTAAATGAGCGTTGGGCTTGGGGTCTAAAGAGACCCCTGGCATAATGCGAGGTTTAAACGGCTGGCCACTTCTCCTCCGCCTGGGCTGCGGGAAGTGTGCACCAAGAATAAAATGATTAACACATACTAAGTACAGCTTCTAGAACTCCACAGAAGCAATTGTAGAAGCTAACAACTCCGCCCACGAGATAATTAAATAAAAGTTTTCTCTTCAGCTGCCCTCACACTGTGCCCCGGCCTTCCTATTAACATTGGTGTTGGAGCTGGTAGAGACGCCAGCTCCTGGCTACTCGAGCTCTGGCGGTTACGCTCGAATGGTCCCGAAGCACACCCAATGGAGCTACTGTGCACCTCGCCTTGCGCATCGACATAACCTTCATTAAGGCAACATCCGCCTTTCATATTTGTTTTCGGCGTATTGAAGATTCATCAGAAACACGTCATATTTGGTAAAATATCTTCTTGTACGTATTCCATTCAAATCTACAGTTTTGTTCTAATCTTTGTGAAATTTTGCACGTGTAAGCTTCAATCCATGAGGACGGTCGCCGTAAGTGTAAGGATAACGTACAACACATAGTTCACGAGGTATGACGTCATAAACAATGAGACGCGAGAAAAACTGCTTCATCACACGACAATGTTGCACATTTTCTCCTAAACCACTCGACCGATTTCAACCAAATTTGATACACATTACCGAGGGAACTGAGGCGCTCCAGTCACGATCTGCACGGCCACTGCGGTCGGGGGTTCGAATCCCCCCTCGTGCATGGATATTTGTGCCGTCCTAGTTCGTAAGTAGTTCATAAGTAGAATGAAACTTTCACTCTGCAGCGGAGTGTGCGCTGATATGAAACTTCCTAGCAGATTAAAAATTTTAATGCTGCAGAGTGAAAGTTTCATTCTGGAAACATCCCCTAGGCTGTGGCTAAGCCATGTCTCCACCATATCCTTTCTTCCAGGAGTGCTAGTCTTGCAAGTTTCGCAGGAGAACTTCTGTGAAGTTTGGAAAGTAGGAGGCGAGGTACTGGCGGAAGTAAAGTTGTGAGGCGGCATCGTGAGTCGTGTCGGGGTAGCTCAGTGGTAGAGCGCTTGCCCGCGAAAGGCAAAGGTCCCAGGTTCGAGTCCCGGTTCCGGCACACAATTTTAATCTGCCAGGAAGTTTCAGTTCATAAGTAGTTTGTAAGTTTAGTGACTGATGACCCCCTAATCCTAAGGACGGCACAAATATCCATGCCTGAGGGGGGATTCGAACCCCGACCGTAGTGGCCGTGCAGACCGTGACTGGAGCGCCTCAGTCCACTCCGCCACCGCGGCCGGCTGGTAAGAACCACTCACGACACATGGTTCAGGAGATATAACGTCATAAACAATAGGAGTTGCACTTGCTGGGAAAGGTAGAACAGAGGCAAGGAGAACTGTTCGCCTCGAACAACCAGACACAGTCCTGCTCTAGCAAACGTCTGCACTGCCTCTCGGCTACGTTACATGTGTGGCGTACTGTCCTGTTGGAAAGCGCGCTTTAAACGGCTGGCCACTTCTCCTCTGCCTGGGATGCATCACAAATATATACGTATGGCCCGGTCACACGCTCAGGGGTCGTGGAGGGAGGGCGAGAGCAGTTCTGTAAGATGTGTCATAATGACGCTGTGGTCAGAAGCAGCCCTTTAAACTGGCCAGAGCAGGCGGCAGGTAGCGGCTGTCACCACCACCACCTCCCCTCAAACGCCGGCACACCGAACACAGTGGTGGCCTCGTGGCAGGCGGCACGAGCTCTCCCCTCAGCCTCCCCTCCATGCTACCCTCTGACGTGCGAGAGGCACCCTCAGTAGTGCCTCTAGTGCTGTCTACCGGTATTAATCCAGGGAACCGCCTGACACCTGCTAGCATGTTACGGAACTACGAGGAGAGCATAGGACAGTGGCTAAGGGGGGGCTTCCTCTCTGTATATGTTACTCTGTGGCTGCGTCAAGTGTGCTCTGGGCCTAAGCTGATGAACACGTTTCCAGTACAGCTTCTAGAACTCTACAGAAGCAATTGTAGGAGCTAACGACTCCGCCCACGAGATAATTAAATAAGAGTTGTCTCTGCAGCCGCCCTCACACTGTGCCCGGGCCTTGCTCTCTTTCCTCCTGAAGATTCCGCAAGACGGACGGCCGGCCCGGTCGTCCTCACTCAGTGGTTCAGCCGCTCGGACCCCAGGCCCCATAAATCCCACGGCAAATTACTGTTTTGTGTGGCGCCACGGCGCTCGGAATTTAATTACTCCGCGACGAGATAAACGACTCCACCCCAGAGCCGCGGAGTCGCTGCCGAGGTTCATAATAACTGCCCGCTGCCGGCTGCCCGCACTTGTTTACTTCGCCGCGTCCCACTCCACCATCTGGGCTCTGGCTGGCGGCCTGTGTCTGAGACTTCCATACAACTTAAAACGACATAATCCCCACCTGACGCCCACCTTTCTCCATTACATATTAATTCAGTGTCGATCGTGTATCCATTTGCAGGGGCGGTCCTAGGCGAATACTGGACATCGGCGACAAAAATCTTTACGAGACCTGTTTTATATTTCAGTCCGGAAGTTGGGAAGCGAGTAAGACAGGGTTGTAGCCTTTCCCCAATGTTGTTCAATCTGTGCATTGAGCAGGTAACAGAGATAAGTATTTCATATCATCTCCCATATGCATTATTTCCACTTCGGCCGGCCGCGGTGGCCGAGGAGACTGAGGCGCTCTAGTCACGGTCTGCACGGCCACTACGGTCGGGGGTTCGAATCCCCCCTCGGGCATGGATATTGTGCCGTCCTTAGTATTAGCTAGTTTGTAAGTTTAGGGACTGATGACCCCGTAGTTAAGTCCCATACACTCTACAACCATTTGAACATTTCTTCTTGGACTTCGAAATCCAGTTTTATTTTTATTTTATTTTCTGTCACATAAGGAAAAAAAAATTTGTGAATATAATAATTTGCTTTTATTATCTTTGGTAGTAAAATAATTACATATAGTGAAGGAATGGAAGGAGAAATTTGGAGAGGGAATTCAAGTGCAGGGAGAATAAACAAAAACATTGCAGTTTGCCGATGGCATAGTAATTCTGTCAGAGACCGCAAAAGATCTGGAAGAGCAATTGAATGGGATGGACAGTGTCTTGAAAGGAAGCTAAAAGATTAACATTAACAAGAGTGATACGAAGGTAATGGAATGCAATGTCTGAAAATCAGGCGATGCTGAAGGATTTAGATTGGGTAATGAGACAAAAAATGTAGTAGAGGAATTTTGTTATTTGGGTAGCAAGATAACTTCTGATGGCCGAAGTAAAGAAGATATAAAATGCAGAATGGCTATGGGACGAAAAGCGTTTCTAAAGAAGCGAAACTTGTTAACATCCAATATTAGTTTAAATGTTAGGACGTCCTTTCTGAAAGCATTTGTGTGGAGTGTAGCGTTGTATGGGAGTGAAACGTGGACGATAACATCAGATAAAAAGATGATAGAAGCTTTTGAAATGTGGTGCTACAGACGAATGAGGAAAGTTAGATGGGTAGGTCACGTCACTAATGAGGAGGTGCTTAACCGAATCGGGGAGAAAAGGAGTTTCTGGTATATCCTAAGAGAAGGGTTAGATTGGTTGGACACATTCTGAGGCATCAAGGAATTGTCAACTTAGCATTAGAAGAAAGCGTTAGAGGGACACCGAGGGACGAATATAGCAATCAGATTCAAAAGGATGTAGGTTGCCGAACGTGCACAGGACTGGGTAACGTAGAGAGCTGCAACAAATCAGTCTACAGACTGAAGACCACAACAACAACAACGTAATATTTGACAGAAATTCATCGAGTAAAAGACTAATGATATTTGGCGTTCCCCAGGGAAGTGTCATAGAGCCCATACTGCTCCTTGTCTTTATAAATAACTTTAGGAGTCAATATGAAAAGCTCTCTTAGGCTATTCGCGGATGATGCAGTCATTTATCAGTTATTAATGTCACCAGAATATCACAATCAGCTGCAAAGCTATTTATATAACATATCTGCCGGTGCGAAAATTGGCAGTCGACCCTAAACAATGGTAAGTGTGATGTCAACCATATGAGAATTAAAATAAATCAGTTAAACTTCACTTATACTACTTTTGTTTAGTTCTGCGCAGTGTGGAATCCTCACCAGGAGGAGCTGACAGAGGACATAGAGAAAATTCAGAGAATGGCAACTCGTTTCGTATTATTGCCATACGGTTGAGAGAGTGTCACGGAAATGATGCACGATCGGGGTGGAAATCATGAAAAGAAAGGATTTATTTGTTAGGTTGAGATCTATTTGTGAAATTCCTTTCACCAGCTTTCTCCTCCTAATGCGATCATATTTTGTTAGCACCCACCTACGTAGGGACACATGATCATTAATAATAAAATAAGAGAAATCGGATCGAAAACGGAAAGATTTGGGTCTTCCTCTGTGTGTTTTATGTAGACATGTACTGATTCTTTTGGTTACTTGTTTTTAAATCCAACTGGCTCTTTGTACTTATACTGATTGATGCCACTATCGGTTCTAGGCGAAACATTTTCTGTTAATAAAACTGAACTACATTTAGTGCCATGTTTCGCAGACCTTCATTTTCCTCTACCTACATCTCGGGTGATGAGCACTTTTTCTAATTCCTTACTGATTCCAAAGTACACAAGTACACCACACGTTATATCAGTGGTTCACTCGTAAGAAATTTCCTATTGTACATGAACATTTCTGGCAACAAGGGACAATGGAGAATCCATTGCCATTTACATAAAATCGTTACCGATATTTTAATTTTTCACTTATTTCAGTCTTTTCTACATGTGTAGGTCTCCTGAAAGTAACCACGTCCTTTTCCACACATTGATCCAACTTATCGTGTATGTTCAGTAAGCACTAAGACTTACGCCTTAAGTAGTTCGCATATCTAAAACAGCACCAACTAGATGCACAACTGAAGTGAGATATACACTGAAAAAAGAAATAATTAACTATAGTTACACTGCAAAAAGAATCACTGCATAAATAAATCGAGGGATACGTAGTTAAAAATATATGAGTTAACTGACTACTGAATAGCCCTATTGCTGAATAGGTGAAACATTTATGGTATCGATAAAAAACAAATTACAGTTGCAAAAGACGGGAAGTGTGATATCTTTATGATGAAAGATATCTACAGGGATTAATCGTTTCACATGGGTGCCAGTTACATTTCACCTTTCAAATTCTAAGTATATACTGAAGCATCATTTCAGTACGAAAGGTGTTTTAACGGCCATACAAATAGGCGCTGGTCTCAACTAAACAAGAAACAACTTTTCATCCTACGAACCTAGATAGCGACCGAGCATCAAGATACCCCAAACCGGAATTCTCCACTCGGCGTTTTCAGAAATATTTGTTTTAGCGCTGCTTTGCTGTACGGGTAATCAGCGCCAACATAATTTAAGACTGATTATGCCTTTCAGCGTTCAGTCTAGAACATAGTCACCTTATAAAATTCATCCACGACCGTTTATTCAATGCTAACATAGAGGCCTCGTCTGATCTAAGTTTGTTACTTCAAAATCCAAGTATTTTCTCCTCGGTCAAGCACGACTCCTCCTACCCTCTATTGCAAAAGCCACGAGTCTCTTTGGTGAGCTTGCATCTCACCCTATCTTCTACGTCTCTTCGCTCTAACTGGTGTTCATTCCAAGTTTTTCTTTCATTTCCTCATTACGGACACTCTCGTGCCATAGTTCCATCTGTTAAGCTTAAACTCTCACACAACAAAGCTGTTCGAAATTTTCAACTCTGTCTTGCTACTGACTTCCTTCTTGCAGAACACAGTAGATAGTACCCGAGCGCCCACTGCATCAGCTATGCTACACCTTCATTCCAGTTCATTCACTATCTTACCATCCAAAGTACACAACCTCTTCTAATTTTGTTACTGTTATTTGGTAACCAACTGAATAAATCTTTTTTCCATAGACCGTACTTTCACCTTGGAGATGCTGACCTTATACCATAACACTTACATCTCTGATCTGGCTCTGAAATATTAGATTTCAACTTTTCAATCAAATCTGCTACCACTACTGATTTGTCCACATATGAGAGACTGGTTATTTTGGTTTCACTTATTTTAATCTTATCCTGCCAGTCTGTCGTTTTCAACAGATGATCCACAAATAACGTGAACGGTAGTGACAGATTACAGCCTTGTTTTACCCCTAAGACTACCCTGGACAATTTACATATATTAAAAATACTATAAAAACGAATCATTAGGAGAATATTAGACTTAAAAAATTTGGAGAGCTGAAAAGTACTTAGCAAAAACAAAATTGATCGAAACATGAAAATATTAGAATTATTGAGAATAATAGATCGACTGGTACTGCGTGGAAATTTATGTCGAATGAAAAACAGCAAGCTATGCCAAACGTTCTTCAGCTACTTGTGGAATAATATGTGAACACAAAATATGATCTATAAAATAAAAAGGAATAAAGTATGCAACCTGAAGAAACAACGGATAGTGAAAAGTTTAGCGAAAAAGAATAAATTACTCTCCAAGTTAGGGGAGTAAAGAAACGAGATTTAGAATGGTCAAGAGGCGAGAAGAAAAACGTACTGTGCAGATGAAAGAGGAAATAGAACAAGAAACAAGTATCTGAAATTGGTAAGTGGTGCCGAAACTGGAAGTGGAGTTTTCACAGGCATTCATGTCTAAACACGTGTATAATGGAAAGTATTTACCATTCAACTCGCCCTCCTCGTAGAAGCACGTGGTTCGCGATCGTTACCGTCGCTTGATAATAATTGTAGATGTAGTGTCAGATAATGAACGTAAAAGTGCGATGCATTGGGATTACAGGATCAAATGTAAACGGAACCGGAATTACGTCCTGGACGTTGATGCTACCCAGAAAATAAGACAAGGATCACGTAATTCACACTAGTTGATATTCGTTCACTAGAACGCACGTCGGGATAGCTGGCATTTACTAAAGCACTTATACTTCAATGCTCTCATATTTGTGATAGTATTCTGTCTGACCCGTTTCGAAACAGTACCTGAAGAATACTCGGTAATTAAGAATTGTGTGAATCTTGAATGGAAAAATAAAACGACTATTGCGAAAAACCTACTCGAGGAACAGAAAACATAAGTTATCCACTGTACAAGACAGTCAGTATGGAAAACTTCAAGTTCCAACTACAAGTAATCAACAAAATTTTTCCAGTTGGGATCCTGAACCGTTAAGGAACTAAAATCATCCACTGAATAGGGGTAGCTCTAGGAAAAATCATCTTATGACGGCATGCCTACATGTGTCAGTCCTTGTGGACTCCATGAAAGCCTGTGATTCATTACCTCCCTGTAAAAGTCCTTAATGAATCGGGGGATGATCTTGGAATACATGAATAGGGCTATCCTGACGGATAAAGACTGCTACATTAAGAACGATCGGTGTATCCCAGATTCCCTTTCTAGTAAAGGTCATCAGGAACTAGTGGGCGGTAGTGATGAAAATGGAAAATTACGTGATGAGAATGGAAAAAAAAAAAAAAAGAATCGAATTGAGTCACGGTGGACTGACTGCTCTCTGCCGATACATGAGCCATTCTTCGATACTACGATTATATATGTTCATTCAGAGCTAAATGTTAAAGGGACCCCTTCTCCCCCACCCCTCCCAAATAAACTGCCCTATATTTGAATAGATTTATAAATCAAGTTTTAAGCTGTAAGACATATCCAGGGGCAGATATAGACTCTGACCATAATTTATTGGTAATGTACTGTTGATTAAAACTTAAGAGACTGCAGAAAGGTAGAAAAGTTAGGAGATGGAACCTGGACAAACTGAAGAAACCAGAGGTGGTTGAAAGTTTCAGAGGGAGCATTAGGCAAGGATTGGCTGAAACGGGGGAAAGTAGTACAGTAGAAGAAAAATGGATAGCTCTGAGAGATAGGGTAGTGACGGCAGCAGAGGATCATACAGGCAGAAGGACAAGGCCTAATAGAAATCCCTGGATAACACAGGATATACTGAACATAATTGATGAGAGGAGAAAATATAAATATGCATAAAGTGAAGCAGGCAAAAAGGACTGCAAACGTATAAAAATGAGATTGACAGGAAGTGCAGACTGGCTAAGCAGGAGTGGCTAGAGGACAAATGGAGAACCGTAGAAGAATGCATAACTAGGGGAAAGATAGATAACGCCTACAGAAAAATAAAAGACATACTTGGAGACAAGAAAAGCAGCTGTATGAATATCAAGACCTCAGATGGAAAACCGGTGCTAAGCAAAGAGCGGAAAGCTGGACGGTGGAAAAAATATATAGAAGGAAATAAACTTGAAGGCAGTATTCTAGAAATGGAAGACGAAGTGGAGGACGATGAGATAGGAGATATGATACAGCGAGAAGAATTTGACAGAGCGCTGAAGGACTTGAGTCGAACCTGGAGTAGATGATATTCCGTTTGAACTGCTGATATCATTAGGAGAGCCAGACAGGAAAAAATTGTTCCACCTAATATGCAAGATGTATGAGACAGGGGAAATACCTTCCGACTTCAGGAAGAATAAATTCCAATTCCAAAGAAAGCAAGTGCAAACGAATGTGAAAATTTTAGTACTATCTGTTTAATAAGTCATGGGTGCAAAATACTAACACGAATTATTTACAGACGAATGGAAAAACTTGTAGAATCTGACGTTGGGGCGATCAGTTTGGATTTAGGAGAAATGTAGAAACACGGGAGGCAATACTCACATTACGATTTATCTTAGAAGATAGGCTAAGGAAAGGCAGACCTA
Organism: Locusta migratoria; assembly: GCA_026315105.1. Classification (NCBI taxonomy): domain Eukaryota; kingdom Metazoa; phylum Arthropoda; class Insecta; order Orthoptera; family Acrididae; genus Locusta; species Locusta migratoria. The sequence continues at coordinate 663,246,823 of CM048746.1, forward strand.
CGTTTTTGGCGTTTGTACATTTAGAGAAAGCTTTTGACAATGTCGACTGGTATACACTCTTCCAAACTCTGAAGTATCAGGGGTAAAATACAGGAAAAGAAGAGTTCTATTCAACCTATACAAAAACCAGACAGCGGTTACAAGAGTTGAAGGGCAAGAAAGGGACGCAGAGGTTAATAAGGGAGTAAGACAGGATTGTAGCCTTTCCCCAGTGTTGTTCAATCAGTATATTGGGCAAGCAGTGAAGGAATGGAAGGAGAAATTTGGAGAGGGAATTAAAGTTCACGGAGAAGAAATAAAAATTTTGCGGTTTGCCGATGACATAGTAATTTTGTCAGATACTGCAAAAGATCTGGAAGAGCAACTGAATGGAATGGACAGTGTCTTGAAAGTAAGATATAAGATGAACATTAACAAGAGCAAAACGTGGGTAATGGCATGTAATGTAAGAATATCAGGTGATGCTGAAGGAATTAGATTAGGTAATGAGACAATAAAAGTAGTAGAAGAGTTTTGTTATTTGGTTAGCAAGATAACTTCTGATGGTCGAAGTAAAGAAGATATAAAATGCAGAATGGGTATGGGAAGAAAGGAGTATCTTAAGAAGCTAAACTTGTTAACATCCAATATTAATTTAAATGTTAGGAAGTCCTTTCTGAAAGCATTTGTCTGGAGTGTAGCATTGTATGAGAGTGAAACGTGGACGATACGGAGTTCAGACGAATAGATGATAGAAGCTTTTGAAATGTGGTGCTACAGACGAATAATGAAAATTAGATGGGTAGATAACTTAACTAATGAGGAGGTGCTTAACCGAATCGGGGAGAAATAGAGTTTCTGGCATATCCTGACTCAGAGAAGGGATAGATTGGTTGGACACATTCTGAGACATCAAGGAATTGTCAACTTAGCATTAGAAGGAAGTGTGTGGGGTAAAGATCGTAGAGGGAGACCGAGGGACGAATACAGTAAGCAGATTCTAAAGGATGTAGGTTGCCGAACGTATTCTCAGTTGAAGAGGCTTGCAAAGGACAGGGTAGCGTGGAGAGCTGTATCTAACCAGTCTGCTGACTGAAGACCACAACAACAACATATTTGAAATCACATCAAAGTTGCCACATCACCCCAAAAATCTGGTCGAAGGAAGAGATAATTGAATGAATCAGGTACCTGGATGAGGCCTTTAAATAACCATTTACAAATCGCATACTATCGACTACAGAAAACGCTTTCTATAAATCACCGAGACCATACAAATATTTCTGAAGGCAATAGTTATACATACGGGCCAGATCCTAACGCTAAATTCAAATACAGTCTTCATGGAAGAAATGGAAAAAAACCTCATATAGAACTCCGTTAAGTGACATCATTTTACATCCACATACATCAAACAGTTGTACACTTCTCAAGCAGATGTGCAGTCACTGTAGTGCACTAAACTAAAATTTTTAGTTATATATTTGTGAGAACTATGTCAATGTCGGTGACACGAAATACATTTTCGAAGTGTGGTAATGTCCATGTTACTATTTGATAATTTAATATAACCTATTCTGGGGTCATCATCCAGTAGATGTAATAGTGTTTACGACACAAATAAGTTGTAAAGACGTTACTTTTGCATGAAAGGGATCCGGCATGATTTTCTTGAAACGTGTGGTAAGAGGTAGACAGTATTAACTGTGGATACATTACAGAATATACCGAAAAAAATCGCACTGACATGTTTTACGGCCTAATTTAGATATGTAGTTTTATAAGTTTTTGCAAACATTTTGGACCAAAATAATAATCTAAATAATAACAATTATTTAATAAGTGGGTCTGAAACCCTTTTAAGAAAAAAAAAAATGTAGGTAGTGGCGTGTTCCGAACCACTGTCCTACAGCGCCGCACTCCAAAGAATTGCCCACTATGCTACAGCTAACATTTACGAGTTGTGTCGTTAATATCATACTATTAATGACCGTTGTTAACTGATGCTAATATGGCATTTTAGACACTAGATTATCATTTATCGTACGAAAAACGACGTATTTTTGTTAATTCTTCAGTGCTCCATTGCTTTGAAATGATAACGTGTACGTTACAATAAGACAATCATCAAATACGTAACGGAAGATGGCGTATGCCACAGAGAGTTCTGGGCGGGGAATGTCACGTGACTGCTAACGGCTGGTTTTCGTTAATTCAATGTAGGGTGTCAAAACTCCGTTCTTTTTGCAAATATCTCTAAAACGATACGAGATATGAAAAAAAAATTAAGTGAAGAAAGTTGTAGAGAATTTTCTCCTCTACAAATTCGTTTATTCAATTTTCGCGTCAGATGAACGGTTTATTTGCAATTAAAATTACATTACAAACGGTTTTTTTGTTACTAACCTATTTCTTGTCCAAAATATTTCAAAAAGCGAGGTTCTGATTTCTGGTAGCCAACAATTATGTCTGTAAAATTTAGTGCCGATCGGTTGAACGGTTCGTCTTAAAAACAGGGAACACGTTACGGACAGACAGACATCACAAAATCGCCGTTATTTTTGCAAATATCTCTGAAACGATGCGAGATATGAAAAAAAAACAAAAAAAAAAAAAAAAAAAAAAAAAAAAAACAAAAAAAAAAAAAACGTAAGAGAGCAAAGTAGTAGAGAATTTTCTCCTCTACAAATTCTGTTATTCAATTTTCGTGTCATATGAATGGTTAAGCTGTTATTTTCGTTTACATTTCGAGCTGTCAAAAGACGATCGCAAATAGCCACTTTTAGTGTTACTACAGTAAACTAAAGTGAGCCAATATTTTGATCGTAATTGTGTCTGTGAATTTTATTCCCGTATAAATGCAAGGAAAATGACTTTTTCATTTCCGTTCTTCCTGGGGGCAATCTCTAAATTGTTCTTATGGGACTGACGAATATTGATGGCTGTTTTGTGCGAGCCTACACGTGTTAGAGGATCCGCGTGTGTTAGCGTCTGGATGAAAGAGCGCGCGACAGAGGAAGAGAAAGAGAGAGAGAGAGAGAGAGAGAGAGAGAGAGACAGACAGACAGAGAGAGAGAGAGAGAGAGAGCGAGTTTATCAAAGTCAAAACAAACTTCGTGTTGTGGGAGTTGGATGAGATTCTGATGGCTTTCCTGATGTTCCGAGGACTCCGTCGAAGAAACAGAAAAGAAAATAACTAATGAAGTTCAACGATACACAGAAACTAAGATGACGTTGCATAATATGAAATCATATGGCTCCCTGTTTACCTGGAGACACTGTCAAACAGATTACATGATTAATGCGACATTCAAAAAGAAAGATGACGTGTTCTATTTTCAAGCCGTGTTGTTTGTTAATACTGTAGGCACATGGTATCACCCCGGTTAGAGACTGCCTAGATGGAAAGAGGAAACAATCAATTTCTGCCATGCCCCCCCCCCCCCCCCCACACACACACAAACACCCTGTCCCACGTTTTTCTACTGCACATCTACATCTACATAGGATACTCTGAAAATTACATTAAGTGCCTGGCAGAGGATTCATCGAATCACCATTATACTATTTATCTCCCGTTCCATTCTCGAATAGCGCGCGGGAAGAAAGGACACCTGAATCTCTCCGTTCGAGCTATGATTTCTCGTATTTTATTCTGATGATCATTTCTACATATGTAAGTAGGAGTCGACAATATATTTTCGCATTCGGAGGTGAATGTTGGCGATTGGAGTTTCGCAAGTAGCCCACGCCGCAGCGATAAGGGCCGTTGTAATGATTCCCATCCCAGATCCTGTATCATTTCCTTAACGCTGTCTCCCCTATATCGTGACAATACGAAACGAGCTGCCCTACTTTGGACTCTTTAGATGTCCTCTGTCAAACCCATCTGATAAGGATCCCACACTGGGCAACAATACTCCAAAAATGGAGGGACAAGCGTAGTGTATGCAGTTTCTCTTGTAGTTCTGTTGCATCTTTTAAGGGTTCTGCCCATAAAACGCAGTCTCTGGTTCGCCTTTCCTACATTATCTATGTGTTCTTTCCAGTTTAAGACTGAAGTAATAGTAATTCCTATGTATTTTCTGGAGTTTACGGCCTTCACATTTGATTGATTTATCTCGTAAACAAAGTTTAACGTATTTCTTTTCGTACTCATGTGGACGACTTCACACTTCTCATTATTTAGGGTCAGTTGCCAATTTTTACATCATACTGATATCTTATTCAGATCGTTCTGCAGTTGGTTTTGATCTTCAGATGATTTTACTAGACGGTAAATGACGGCGCCATCTGCAAAAAACCTAAGAGAGCTACTTAGATTTTCCCCTAAATCGTTTTTGTAAATAAGGAACACCAGAGGACCAATAACACTAACGTGTGGAACGTCGAATATTACCTCTGTTTTAGTCGATGCCTTCCCATCGATTACTACAAACTGTGTCCTTTCTGACAAGAAATCCCCTATCCAATCGCAAATTTGGAGCGATATACCATAACCACGCAATTTGATTAAAAGGCGTTTGTGGGGTACCGTGTCAAAAGCCTTCTAGAAATCAAGAAATACGGAATCGATTTGCGAATCCTTGTCGATAGCACCCATCACTTCGTGTGATTAAACATCTACTTGTGTTTCGCATGAATCCACCCCTAACAGCTCATCCACAGAACTGCCCTCATATGTCACTGACATCCTTTCGGAGCGCACTGCACACCTTTTTGATTAAGCAGAAGGCCATCACAGAGTGACTAGAATCGGTGATGGGCCTCCTTTTGAGCTGTTAATGACAAAATTTTGCCCCTTGTTTTATTTTAAATCATATTTTGAGGATCAGTGCGTTGTTTTGGATGTCATAGGGTCTTTGTAGGGCCGCGATTTTAATTCAACATTAGTTGTAACCATTCATATGGATAAATTTCTTTTTGAAAGACTGAAATATCCCAATCCAAACTCCATATATAATTAGTTGGTAAATTCTAACTACCAATTTCAAGCATTATTGTCAATCTGTATTTATATTATAAACTAACGACCCGCTCCGGCTACGCAAGGGTGCAAATTATTTATGAATAAAATGACTGGTGCGCTTAGGGAAAAAAGTGAAGAATTTTTATTTCATAAAATGTCTATATTTCTAATGGTTTAGGCTGTGCGTTATCTGTCATTCAGTCAGTCATATATTCAAGAACGGATTCGTTCAACCGGATCTTTCATAAAATTTACTAAAACTGAAACAAAACAATTTCAGTGCTTTCATGAATTCGGTAGAATGAAATGCATCGGATTTAAATTACTGAAAAGTCTTTGCAACTGAGATTACTTACGCATATGAATTAATTATCCACATTTTCTTGATCCTTCATTATTGTTATGGAATTAAATAGGAATCCTTTGTTTTTACAGACCTTTGATGGTTTTTTAATACATTCATAACAACGTTAGGTTATGAATGACGTTTTGTATGTCTTTACGTACCGGTATTTATTTATTTCTGTTTTCTATTCGTCCATCTCTTCCTGATATAAACGATTGTACGTGCAATGCACATTAACATTTCTTAAAGCATGTATTTATTCCAGATTTCGTTTTAGTCCATCTCCTCCTTAGCCTTCCCTCTGTTCACCTCTCCACCCCCTATTTATCTTATTCCTCTTGCCCCTTGATTTCTCCATCGCTTCTTCTCGGCTGACTCTTACTTTTTCCGAGTCTCTGTCAATCTGAACCTCCATTCCCTCCCCTCCCTGGCTTGACTTATCACTTCCCCACGACCTCTTCACCGCCTTTTCGTATAATCAACGTCATAACTATTATCAATCCCAAATTTATCAACTAATTCTTCTGAGTTACTGAACTATAGATGAAGAACTGTTCTCCGTAAAACCAAACTAGCAGAAAAAGACTCAGTTGCACATAGTATATGGTTACACAGAGGAAAAGGCTACTTAAAAAGTTCAAAATAAAGTTACTTGCCTGTGAATGAAAGTATCTCATTAGGAATGTTTGCTGTTGACAGTGTCCATCAAAATTTCTTTGCCCTCTCACATAGCTATCTTCATTTTTCCATCACACAAAATGTTCAGTCTGTGTATTACAGGAACGAGGAATTTTGGCTAGTTGTCATACAAAAGAAAAATCTGTCACAAAAACGCAAAGAAATATAACTACACGATATGATTTCATTGTATCACGTCATTCTCTATAATTCACAGCACTAAAAATGTAAATTATATACCTAACAGGATAAAGTAGAAAGTAAAACTAAACTGGAGAAATAGTCAGTCCTGTAACATTAACGTATATGAACCATGAATTGCAGATACCTTCGAAATAATCGCCTCCCAAAACTATACACCGCTGAGATCTCCAATACATGCTCAGCAAACTTTGCACTGTGTCTTCCTTTGGGACGGCGTTCAAAAGGTCCGTCTTGTTTCGAGTTGACGGAACAGGTAGAAGACTGGAGCATTGAGATCCGACGGGTATGATGGATGTTCAAGACCGTTCATCCACGCACAGCCAGTAACGTCAAACAGTTCCTGAGAAAGGCGGATGGTGCAACCCGAACAACCACCACAATAGCCCAATTTAAATCCTTCCTATTCCTTCTACTCATGTTCCCTTTCAAAGGAAAGAGATTTGACTATAATACTGACATCCAACGAAACATTGCGACCTTCCTGTCGATACTCACCAATAAGAATTGGGCCATACATTACGCAGGGTAGTAAAAGGTTTATAGCTCGTTGTCGCTGTTCATAGGGGTGAGTTATACATGTCAGCTTCTATGCCCTAAACAGCTACCCAATCTGTTTAAACAAGATCAATAATTAATCTGTAGTTTAGCCAGTCTATCAATCTGCATGTTTAAACAAACATAAATTAAACTTCTGAATAACCAACAAAATGGATTCTAAGATAAAGAAGTAGTTCACTCACGAAGTAATTCTTTATACATAAAGCTTATTACTCATATTGGACATGATAATGTGGAGGTGGTCCTACTTTATACATCGGTAAATAACTGAATATTTCCCCAACTATTGTTCATGAGATGCACAATAAGTATCACACCCTCTCGAAAGTAAAAGTTCCAAATTATCGATCGTAAATTAGTGTAGTCCATCGAACATTGCAGTTCCAAATTAATCAGCGATTAAAGTATTGGTTATAAAACACAGTTTGTCATCACACGAGTACACGATTACTGAATTATTATAGTTCCACAGTCCTACTACCGTGCATAGCTTACCAATTTTCACCAGAGACTAAGTTCTTCAGTCACAGTTCCGTAAATTTTCCAAGTCCACACATGTCTATCTCTTCAAAACACAAGTTCGTAACGCGGCTTCAGACCGCCCAGCGTCACAACCTTTCACCACCGCGTCCAAGTTACGAGTCCCTTACCAAGCGTTCGAAAGCGTGCTCTACCTGCTCCCAAATTTGTATCCTTCCGCGCACCCTAACGCCTCATCTTTAAAATACAATTTCCCTCCTAACATTTCATACATTTGAATATCACAGAATTAAATGCTTGCCGGCCGCGGTGATCGAGGGGACTGCGGCGCGTCAGTCACGGTCTGCACGGCCACTACGGTCGGGGGTTCGAATCCCCCTCGGGCATGGATATTTGTGCCGTCCTTAGAGTTAGCTAGTTCATAAGTAGTTTGCAAGTTTAGGGACTGATGACCGCGTAGTTAAGTCCCATAAGCTATACAAACATTTGAACATTTTTTAATTAAATGCTTTGACCACCTCCCTACAAATGTTGTTTACATTTGACAAAGAAATATATATTTAAAAAACTAAAAACTGTTGAAACTGAAGTTCTTTGCTATTAAGCGTGGCGTCTCACTGTTCAAATATACTGCCGCTGTCGAAATATAGATACGCAATTAATATTTAATTTAGCATGGCTTTTTAAACAAATATATTCAGTTCTTTTCCACAAATACTTATAATTGTGTATATATAAATTATCTGCTGCATATCTACTATTTTAGTCAGCCATGAAATACGTAAGTGGCAGTCTACAACACAAAAAACCAACGTTACTAAGAATAATATTAAATATAATAAAAGACACATATAAATGTAACGTGCTTTGCTGGGTTCACGTTTTGTGTTTCTGTGGTGAAATCTATGTTCTGACACAAGATTATTATTACCTAAACGAAAAGCAGAACAAGAGAGTAAAACAAAGTTTATTGAAAGAATACCGAAATAACGTGGTGCAATGCTGCCCATTTGCTTCTTAAACTGTTACTGATAAACACTACGTATCAATAATTGTAAATATAAGTCTTATATTATTATTATTACAGTACTGAAATTTATCGGCTTTTTATCTGTAAGGAATACTGAAATTGTAATTACGGCGTTTTTATTCTCACAAGTCTCCTGAATCCATTCATATAATTGTATTTTCCGTATGATCATTCCCTGATTTTATATGGATTTTTAGAATAATGTTTGTGGCAATATTGTATTTTAGTTGCAATCTAGAATAGCCGCCCTCGCTCAGCCAAGAGCGTTTCCGGTTTTCAAGCAGATTAGGAAAACCCTGACTACCTGTATTCCATTGTCTAGGTCCAAACTGTTTGCCAGCCAGCTTCCGAACTCAACATCCTGGCAAAACCCGTCTATCACATGGAAACAATTTGCTTCCCCCTGTATCTGTAATATCACAACATGATATGGCTTTTGAACCGCATCACAAAGGAAGTCTTCAAGCAAAGTTTCCAAGACATGTTTCGATGCATAGTTATGAACTATGAAGTTATTACGAAAAGTTCATCTGCGTTGGACAAAATTGTTTCTCATGTTGTCGTGTTGGAAGCGTGCTTGAGTTGAAAAATCTGGCTGTGAGTGATGGCGGCTTCGATTATCGATGATGTACGGCTGCTGGTTGTAACTATTTTGGCCTGACTATTGAAAATTGAAAATGGTTCCTGTTTCACCTGATGTAATCATAGCTTTCGTCTATAAAGTTATTAAATGAGCGTGACTCTTGCTGACTCTGGCAAGTGTGAAATAAATATTGTTATGAGACTACTGGTGTGCATCTTGAATGTCCAATATGTTTAATACGTCACTAAAATTATCAATATCGTCCTTCCATGGCAAGTGAGTGAAGCTATTTGTTAAAATTTGGGTACTTTGAAAACGCAAAGATGAATGAGCTCAGAAAGATTTTACGGTTCTGTTAAATACTGATTCTGTTGAATTATTTGCTGGAACTATTGTGATCCAGCAGGAAACTAAAAATTCTCAAAGTTGGGTAAATTAATTAATTTGTCTCTGAAATCTCATTGTGTCGTTTCTGACCAAATTGCTGCTGCAATTCTTCAAACGAATAACGTTGGTTCACGATTGGTCTCATTCGTAATGCAGTAATACAATTTTCAATCCACAACATTCAAGCTGCAAACTCTGTGCTTTATGTTGAATTCCTGGTAATAAATGGACCAAACTAAAGAGCTACGCCAGGCGGGCAACAAAGAAAGGGAAATCTTACCTTACATCCTCTAGAATAATCTCTCAAACTTCTCATTAGTTAACTCCTTTTTTTCAGATTTCACCATCAAGTAGAATTATCAGCTCAGTTTTATTACGTTCTTGCTCACCTACACACTGATTGCTCTTCAAAGCTACTACTCTGAACAGCTGACTAGGGACGGGCAGACGATATCGCGCTAGAAAATGATCGACATGTTCCGATACAGCGCAGGTCTCTGTATCGAACTGTTCGAACACTCAAATGAAAAATGCCTCGCGTGGCGTATGTGAAAACCTGTTGGAAACGATACGCGAGTAATCCAGAAATAACCTGAATATCGGTTTATTCACAACTAAATTCTTGGGAAATACAAGTACATGTAAAAAAATAGCAGTGGCGTGTTTTACGGCCCACTTTAAATTTGTAGTTTTATAATTTTTTGCAAACATTTCGGACAAAAATAATAATGTAAATAATAAAAAATTATTGTGATATGATTACGACTCTACTATTGTAATAATAGCTATGCACCCGACACGTAGCCCTTTTAGGAAAAAAGGAGAAAAAATTTTTTTGGTAGTGCTGGGTCACGAACCACAGACCATGTGCGTTACATTCCAACAACCTGCCTACTACACTACGGTGAACAATTACGAAATTCGCCTTTAATTTTCGTACTATTGATGGCAGTTGTTAACTGATGCTAATGTGGCATTTTTAGGCACTAGATTATCATTTTTCGTACGAAGAACGACGTGTTTTTGTTAATTCTTCAGTGCGCTGTTGCTTTGAAATAACAACGTGAAGGGTTACAATAAGAAAATCATCAAATACGCAACGCAAGATGGCGTATGCCAGAGAGAGTTCTGGGCGTGGAATGTCACGTGACATCTGCGATCGGCTGGTTTTCGTAAAATCAATGGAGGGTGTCAAATTCGGTTATTTTTGCAAATATCTCTGCAACGATGCAAGGTATGAAAAAAAAAACATCATAGAGCGAAGTTGTAGAGAATTTTCCCCTCTGCCAATTAAGTTATTCAATTTTCGTGTTAGATGAACGGTTCGTTTGAAATTACAATTATATTACAAACGGCTTTTTTTGGTATTACTACCGTATTTTTTGTCCGAAAAATTTGAAAAAGGGAGGTTCTGGTCTCTGGCGGCCTAAAAATATGTCTGTAAAATTAGGTTCTGATCGGTTAAACGGTTCGTCTAAAAACGTGGGAACACGTTTCGGACAGACAGACAGACATACATCCCAAAATCGGCGTTATTTTTGCAAATAACTCTGAAACGATACGAGATATGAAAAAAAAACATAAGAGAGGAAAGTTGTAGAGAATGTTCTCCTCTACAAATTCGGTCATTCAGTTTTCATGTCAGATGAATGGTTAAGCCGTTGTTTTTATTTAAATTTCGAGCTGTCAAAAAACGATCGCAAAGGCCCACTTTTAGTGTTACTACCGTAAGCTGAAGTGGGCCCAAAGGAGGATATCAATATGAAAAAACTATGTACTTCGTTTAGAGTTTTGCATACGTAACCTATCTTACATTACTATGAGAAACATTTATTTGACAAACAGAATACCAGCTATTAATAACAGAACTACTGCATCAAATTAGTCTAAAGTTGACACTCGAAAGTGAAAATGATTCATCTCAAAACATGTTATATGACTTTGAATCCTACGTTAGCAGAAATTGCCGTTCATCTGGTTGTAAGAGACAGGTTGCAAATCAGCACTTCATTCCTGCTCATATGGTGTAGCAACAGATAAAAATGTTACCAACTTTTAAGCGCCGTGAAAATAAGGTTAAAAGAGGTGTAATAACGACTGAATTAGAAATTTAATATCCAGTAAAGGAAATAAGTCATATTCAAATGAACTTGTATCGCGACAACTTCTGCTGTGTAGATAGTTCTAAGAGGCTTCGCTAAAGTGCTGCACGAGAATTTTAAATAGCGATTGCTATGTTTTAAAGATATATTCCGTATTAAATTAAGACGTGAATCTAGAAGGTACTACAATCTTCATTTGAGATTTATTATTATCAATCCCGAAATTATATTAATGTCAAGGTTTCATTTATAAATAATCTACTGCATTGTGCGGAAAAATTGTATAGGCGTGAACATACTATCGGTTTAAGTGGTGGGTATAATACATACTGAGGTGACCAAATAGAATCGTGATCGTATGTTCGAAAAAATCCCGAAACTTCGCGAACTGTGTCGTAAATTGTTGCAACATTTCGAGTCCAAATCCAGCTCTAAAACTGACCTGAAACGGGTATTTTTAATAAATGTGATTTTTGCTATCTCGATTGTTTATAATACTTGATCTATCTATTTTCATTATAAAGCATGAATGAATATCTAAGATTCTAATTTCTTACTGTTGGCATAACATCCTTTAAGTGATAAATTTCATAGAAACGGCAAGGAAACACAAAGTACTTCCAGACTCGGGTTAGTGGCATTAAAACACAAACGATGTCGGACGACGAAAGCGAGGAACCGCTGTACGACCAGACGGAGGAGAGCTTCGCCTAGTGGTCTGGAGCGCCACGTTACGGAGCGCGCGGCCTCGCGCGTCGGAGGTTCGAATCCTCCCTCGGGCATGGATGTGTCTGTTGTCCTTACGTTAGTTAAACTTGGTTTACGTAGTTTGTAAGACTAGGGACTGATGACCAACGCAGTTTGGTCCCACAGAATTACAAACATATCAACATTCGAGTCTCGGTCAATGCACATGCACACGCGCCGTGTAATACAATGGGGCGCGCCACATCGCGCTGTTTCCTGGACAAGAGCTGTGGGCTACCAAATTGTTAACGCAGTGCGTTCGTTGCTCGTTTCTGTTTCGGGAATGTGCTCAAATTATCAATGAGCGTATTTCCTAGTTTCTACGATAATTAGAGTTAGAAAATTATCAAAATAAAAAACCGGGGGTATTACAGAGAATCTTTATTTCGACCACAATATTTATTTATTTTTTACAAAATTTTCAAAGTGGAAACCTGAAACCTGGGGGGAGTGATGATTGCAAATAATCTTTATTTCAACCACAACAGTTTTTTTTTTTTTTTTTTTTTTTTCAAAATCATAAAATCATATTTCTGACTTCCTCGAATTTTCTGAAGTAATTCTTTGTTAGTTTTTATTTTGTCATAGAACTGAGAGCAAGTGATATGTTTGTAGTTGTAACTGATTATGAACAAATCCCTTACACATTGTACAGACATTAGATTTCTTTCATCAGTCCATTGTATATTTAATAATGAAAATACCATTTCCACAGTGGCATTTGTGGGCAGCGTTTGCGAAAAAGTACTGAACAATTTTTACAAGTTCTGAATATTCAACTCTTGAACTATGGTTCATGAACTGGCACCTTCTATCACATAGAATTTTTTCCAAAAATGTTGGCCCAGTTTCGGGTTTGAACTGTTCACACAAAAACGTTTTTATGCGAGTTACCTCATCAAACAATTCAATATTATTCACAATAACTTTTCTGTTTCTCAAGTAGGCAACAATATTTTCCACACTTTCCCAATCATCTTCTTTGTTTAGAAATGTTCAAATGTTTGTAAAGCTTATGGGACTTAACTATGGGGTCATCAGTCCCTAAACTTACAAACTACCTATGAACTACCTTATACTAAAGACGACACAAACATCCATGCCCGAGGGAGGATTCGAACCCCCGACGGCGCCTTGTTTAGTGTTAACCAATTGAATACAGTTAATTCCTCATACTGCCTGATTCTCTTACAGTATAAAAAGCGTTCATGTCTTTCCAGAACATTTCATTGTCACATTTAGAGTTGAAATCTCCTACTTTTAGAGGAACGAGGTTATTTTTAGCTCTCTCTTGTAGACTTGACACAGTATCGAAGAGGACAGAATGCACTTCTACGACAGTCTTTTTTTTCACCTTCAATACGCAGTATTTTTAATTGTGTAGGTCACTGGAGACACTATGTAGAAACTTATAGTTATGCCGTGTGCCGCGAGAGACGACACTCATCTAGTTGGCAGCTTGTTTTTATCTCCCTAGTTTTACTCCGTCAAGTCACATTTGACACCACAGAACAACAGATTGACGTGGAGGACCAAAAAATCGGGGGATTTTTACTGTTTTGGATGTTTGCAACCGGGGGGCTGAAATACAGCTTAAAAACCGGGTGGACCCGGAAAAACCGGGTGATATGGTAAAACTAACGATAATCTAATATTACTACAAACAACCGGTTACAACTGACGACCAAATTAATACCAAAAATTGGTTATTCAGAACTAAAATACGGCTATCGGCCTTTACCGTCCAGTTTTTCCCATGCGTAATACACAAGCTCTTTTTCTCCCGTCTACAGTTTACAAGTCTGGTGAAACCTTTGGTAAGGACATGTGTAGAGCAGAGACAGTGGAAAATGAAGAGAACTACAGCAGACTCTAGAGACGAAAGCAACGTGAGAGAAAAACAACGGGACTAAGACAAAGGCAGAGAGGCAATGACAGTGACAGAAAAGAAGACGGTTATAAGGAAGATCGAGAGAAACGGCAAAAGGCAGAGTCAGGCGGAAAATCTCTCAATGAAAAAAAAAATTAATTAAATAAAAGAAAAAAACGGAAAATTGGACAGAGACGTTACTCAAAAGGGTGATCTGTGTACGAAATCTTCATTACAATCATTGACTGCTTAAAATGATGTAGCACGTTCAGTGTTGAAAGAACGCGAATAGCCGGCCGCGGTGGCCGAGGGGACTGCGGCGCGCCAGTCACGGTCTGCACGGCCACTACGGTCGGGAGTTCGAATCCCCCCTCGGGCATGGAACAGCAACCAACATCCTTTTGAATCTGTTTACTGTTTTCGTCCAAAATGTTCAAATGTTTGTACAGCTTATGGGACTTAACTACGGGGTCATCAGTCCCTAAACTTACAAACTACTTACGGGCTAGGACGGCACAAATATCCATGCCCGAGGGGGGATTCGAACCCCCGACCGTAGTGGCCGTGCAGACCGTGACTGGAGCGCCTCAGTCCCCTCGGCCACCGCGGCAGGCTGTATTCGTCCCTCGGCCTCCATCTACAAATTTTACCCACACACTTAGTTCCAATGCTAAGTTAACAATTCCTTGATGTCTCCCTTTTATCAGTCCGAGAATGCCAGAAACTCCTTTTCTCCCCAACACTGTGGAGCACCTCCTCATTGGTTACGTGACGTACTCACCTAATCTTCATCATTCGTCTGTAGCACCACATTTCAAAAGCTTTTATCTTCTTTATGTCTCAACTCCTTATCGTCCATGTTTCACTCCCATACACTGCTACACTCCAGACAAATGCTTTCAGAAAATATTTCCTAACTTTTAAATTAATATTGGATTTTAATAAATTTCGCTTCTTCAGAAACGCTTTTCGTCCCATAGGCCTTCTGCATTTTACATCTTCCTTATGAAGAAACTCACCTACTACTTCAACTGATTCATTACCTAATCTAATTCATTCAACATCGCATGATTTTGTGACACTACATTCCATCACTCTTGTTTTACTCTTGTTAATACTAATCTAATACTCTCCTTTCAAGACATTCTCCATTCCATTCAATTGCACTTCCAGGCCCTATGCTGTCTCTGACAGAATTACTATGTCATCGCCTGAAATTTAATCCCTTCTCCAAATTTCTCCTTAAATTTCATCACAACTTGCTCAATGTACGGATTGAACAACATTGGGGGAAGGCTACAACCCTGTCTTGCTCCCTTCCCAACCACTGGCTGCCTTTCATGACGTTCGACTCTAATAACTGCTGCTTCGTTTCTCTACAAATTGAATATATCTCTTCACTCCCTTCTACTTTCAGTAATTGAAAGAGTATTCCAGGCAATATTATCAAAAGCTTTCCCTAGATCTACAAATGCTAAAAACTTAGGTTTCCCTTCCCTGTCTTCTAAGACAAGTAGCAATGTAACTACTACTTCCCGTGTTCCTACATTTCTCCTAAATGCAAACTGATCTTCCTTAATGTCGGATTCCACTCGACTATAAATAATCCGTGTCAGTATTTTGTAATCATACTTATTAAACTAATAGTTATGTAATTTTCACATTTGTCTGCACTTGCTGTCTTTGGAATTGGCATTATTATATTTTTCTTGAAGTCGGAGTGTATTTCCCCTGTTTCTACTGTAAGTTATTTCAGTTAAGTCACGTACCACATGACCGTGTGAAGTAAACAAATATCTCCCGGCGGATATTTTATTTCATGAAATGTTACACGACGAATTCCATAGAACTGTTCGCTAAATATCGACAATAGTCACATTTCGTGTGACAATCAGAACAAGACAACATTGTGGCGCTATTTTTGAGTGGAAAAGCCACGAGTCCTTATTTCGACATAGGGTAAGGTTGTACAATTTCGGACAAATGTTATTGTAACTGGAAATATATTGAGAAAAGAAATAATTTTAACTGTAGAACTTGTTCTTGGATGTTTAACGAATATGCAACACAAATATTAGATAATTCCAAATGTTGGCATGAACACAAAAAAATGTTACATAACTGAGAAAAACCTATCGAAAATTTACCACACTAGGTACAATTGTGATCACTTCCTAGTAGAATTTTGACTAAGGGCATGTTCCACATAAAAAGCACTTTTCCGTCAGGCACCAACGCATACTTCGTTGTACAAAACATTGCATTTTTGGTAGAGAATCTAATCACCCTTAACTAGAAAATTTATGAGAGCGCGTTAGACTAACTAGCATCACTTACCTCCTAACGGGAAAAAATTTATATCTCCTTAGCGCAAAGTGGTGTATTCTTGGAAAAGACAGGAGGAGCTGTAGAAACCTGCTACTCTACAATGCCACACAACGAGACACTACGAGACTGACAAATGGCGCGAAAACTTATGTTGATCGGAATTGTACCGATATCGAATTTGTACCACCTTACCCTACAGTAATCGTCTTCGGCCAATGCAAACTCGATATGATGTCAGGCAATAAAACGCTCAAATGCTGTTCGGCGCTTATTTTGTCCTGCGGTTTTTTTTTTTTTTTTTTTTTTTTTTTTTTTTTTTTTTTTTTTGTGGCGTTATCTATGCGAAGCACATACGTCAGTTGAAGCTTGTCTGCCATCTTGGTGTGTTGTGGAATGCTATGTCTCCGTTGAAACTATGCCTTAACTCGACCATTCTACTGTTAATGCACCGGCCGCGGAGGCCGAGGGGACTGAGGCGCTCCAGTCACGGTCTGCACGGCCACTACGCCCGGGGGTTCGAGTCCCCCATCGGGCATGGATGTTTGGGCCGTCTTTAGTATAAGCTAGTTCATAAGTAGTATGTAAGTTTAGGGACTGATGACCCCGTATTTAAGTCCCATAAGCTATACAAACATTTAAACATTTTAAAACAACTAGGGCAATGAATGTACTTACAAACAATATACTTTATTTAATAAATAGTAAAAAGTACTCATCACAATATACTTGAAAACGCAATTGTTAACGGCTAATTTTCACTCTTTTAACACGTTTTGCATCACGACGAAACCGCCGGACGTTTTATTTCTGTTTTAAGTGACCTGAAACATCACCTCTACATTACGAACACGATTTCAAGAAACAACAATATGGCGGACGCAGGCTTAACTTTTTCAGCGCAAGGGCGTCTCCCGGTATTCTAACCTCCTTGGTTCATTCGCGGTGCTTTTGAACGGGACTAATGGGAAATATGAATTCGTATCGATCCTAGTGTCATGTGTGTGATAACGGTTCCACTGACGGATACAGTTTACTGAGGCATATGTTTCTATACCGTTGTTGTTGCTGTTGTGGTCTTCAGTCCGCAGACTGGTTTGATGCAGCCCTCCACGCTACCCTGTTCTGTGCAAGTCTCTTCATCTGAGAATACGTTCGGCAACCTACATCCTTTTGAATCTTACCCTCGGTCTCTCTCTACGATTTTTACCCTACACACTTCCTTCTAACGCTAAGCTGACAATTCCTTGATGTCTCAGAATGTGGCTGTCCCTTAGTCAGGATATGCCAGATAGTCCTTTTCTCTCCGATTCGGTAAAGCACCTCTTCATTAGTTACGTGATCTACCCGTCTAATTTTCACCATTCGTCTGTAGCACCACATTTCAAAAGCTTCTATCATCTTTTTATCTTCACTTTTTATCGTCCACGTTCACTCCCATACAATGCTACACTCCAGACAAATGCTTTCAGAAAGAACATCCTAACATTTCAATTAATATTGGATATTGACAAGTTTCGCTTCTTTAGAAACGCTTTTCTTCCCAAAGCCATTCTGCATTTTATATCTTCTTTACTTCGGCCATCAGAAGTTATCTTGGTACCCAAATGACAAAACTCATCTACTACTTTTATTGTCTCATTACCTAATCCAATTCCTTCAGCATCGCCTGATTTTCTGACATTGCATTTCATTACCTTCGTTTTACACGTAATAATGTTCATCTTATATCTTCCTTTCAAGACACTTTCTATTCCATTCAATTGCTCTCTAGGTCTTTTGCGGTCTCTGACAGAAGTACTATGTCATCGGCAAACCGCAATGTTTTTATTTCTTCTCCCTGCACTTTAATGCCCTCTCCAAATTTATCCTTCCCTTCCTTTACTGCCTGTTCAATGTACAACATTGGGAAAAGGCTACAAACCTGTCTTACTCCCTTACCAACCTCTGCGTCCCTTTCTTGCCTTTCGACTCTAATAACCGCTGTCTAATTTTTGTATAGGCTGACTATAGCCCTTCGCTCCCTATATTTTACCCCTGATACCTTCAGAATTTGGAAGAGTGTAGTCGAGTCGACATTGTCAAAAGGTTTCTCCAGATCGACAAACGCTAAAAACGTAGATTTCCGTTTCCTTAGCCTATCTTCTAAGATAAGTCGTAATGTGAGTATTGAATCCCGTGTTCCTACATTTCTCCTAAATCCAAACTGATCTTCCCCGAGGTCGGATTCCACGATGCCCATAAAAAATGAGCAAAATGCAAAATCCAATTGTGACAAAAACGGGACAGCCGTGTCCCGACGAAAAGTGTAATGCAATATTTAATTTTTGCCAAGCAGCAGTTTCTATTCCAAATGATTAATATTTCAAGCGATCAGTATTTTTTAAGTAAATCGTGGAAGTTTATAGGTGGATGCTTGAAAGTAAACGGATCGAATTGTATTGTAAACGTTTTTAACGAAACAGAAATCTCCATTCTCAGTAATCAATATTTCAAATGTTTAGCGTTTTTAAATTAAATCATGGGGCTTGGTAGGTGGATCGGTGAACGTAAATCGATCAGGTTGTATTGTGAAAAGTGGGATAGTCACGATGTCGACCGGACGGAGGATATACAGAAAGTTCAGACAAGGGCTATTGTATTTGTATGAGGGCTTTTGATAAAATATCGATTTATCGATATTTTTATTTCACATTTCACTTTTGTCGCAAATTTCGGTAAATATTTTTCTTTTGAAACTGTAATGGAATGTAACTTTACTTTTGTTGTGAGAAGGAGTCTTGCTACTTTTCTCTCATCCATTCTCTCTCATTGACTGTGTGGATAAAGTTAAGGGGATTTAACGCTCAGCGCTACCAACAGAAACTGCAACGTCGATGGCGTTGGCAGCAATGTGATAAGATGGCAGTCAACGTGAGATGTTCTGGATAAATCCGATAGGTGACAAAACCGAGCGACATTCTCATCGGCCATCTTCACTGTGACATCGTTGGCAAATTGAGAATCACATCGTCAACGGTGCATTCGCTGGAATAAAATATATCTAATGACACGGCACAGGGGCGAAGAAAAGGGAGGGGTATGACGCTGCATGCGTGCAACCCCCCCCTCCCCCTATATATAATAAAATGATGTGTAGTTTGGGGCACAAAGAGACAAAATTCCTACGAGCTCAGACACCTGACGTCTCCCCCCCCCCTCCTCCCCCCTACAGACCGAAATCCTGACTTCGCCACTCACACTGTTTGCAGGACAAAGTTGCTAATTAACAACACAACATTCGACCAAAAACTATTGTAATACAAGCTTTTCATCTGCAAAAAATTTTCTCAACAAATTAGAAGAAAGATTCATTCATACGCCAGACAGTCACAACAGTAAAATTATATACTGTTACAAAAAGTCCTAAAATGAAATTTACAATAGAACGTGAAGGGAACAAATCGATAAATTTCCTCGACCTGACTATAAGTAATATTAATAACACACACAAATTAGACTTATACGGAAAACCAACTACTTCAGATAATATTATAAATGCATATTCATGCCATCGAAAATCACACAAATACGCCTATTTCCACTGTATGATCAACAGATTGATAAACCTTCCTCTAGACCAAAATGAAATACAGTTACTAGATGTGACGCAACAAAACGCATATAACCCACAAATAATAATTAAATTATATAACAAAATGACCTCTCACAAGTTACCTAACACACGACAAGAAATTACACTCACTAGAGATAATCCAAAAACACGTAAAACTACCACATATCTGGGTGATATTTCTGACAAAACCAACTAAATATTGAAAAACATCAGCATAACCTTCGCTCACCAAACACATCACAACATTAGAATAAAAATACAATCAGGTATTTGCAAACCACTTATTTTGCGAGTAATACTATATTGCATAAACCGGGAGAAATTTCGAAGTTCGTTTTCGTGAACATGTTAGACAAACTGATAACAACCCATCCACTTTCTTTCAACATCTAAAAACTAAACATCACACAGTAGACGTCGTTCAAAGCGCTATTGAAGTGTTACACATTACACCTAAAGGACCAACAATGAACATCTTGGAAGAATTGGAGATACTTTTACACATAGAAAAAGAACCACTTCTCGTAATTAATGAACAAACAGATCTAAAAATAAAAGTTTCTTTGAAAATTTTATTGAAATATTCAAAGCGGAACCAGGTTAATAACAACACACCCAGTGATAAATTTTAACGCATGTTACACCAAAGAGCACCTTCTAAATTATTTTCGTATATCGTTGGTAAACAAACCATTGGAGGCATGCAATATCGTTGCCTATCATAATCAGAGACAACATTTAATACACTTTGACCTGTTTAATATATCATTGGTATAAGTATAAACAAAGCTATTGTAACCATAGAATGTCGTTGATATACACCACATAACACTAGCAAATGACAGCTAAAGCAATTTATTATAGCTAGCTACAGCAATTTGACAGAACTATACCGTATTGGTGGCATGACATCGATCTTATATGGAAAAACCAGGAAGTATGTATAATCAAAATTTATGTAAATATCGTACCATGACTTTTATATTATCTAACGACTTTTATATTACACGATTGCAGTTAACATGTAGCCGAAATGGCAATTGTTAAATAAAAATAAAATATTACGCAGCGATTTCGAATCATTGAAAATTATATTACGTCTTTCTCATTAATGTTTTCCTTGTACATGCTATGAGGGGAATTCTAATTCTTAATCAATATATAAATATACAGCTTTAAAACCATAGATATTTACAATGTGCAGCCGATATTTTTGTAGGCCAATTTTTCAACATTTTCACTGCGATGTATCGATATTTTTCTCCTATTTTCTTCTATTAATATTTTTTTAAATATCGATATATCAGATTTCAGATATTTTTAAAAATATCAACAGCCCTATTTTGTATTATCGCGATACAGGAGAGAAACTCTCATAGAAATGATGCACGAGATGGGGTGGGAATTGTTACAAGAAAGGCGTTAATTTTTGAAGAGAGATATATTGGTGAGAATGTGAACATATTTTGTTAGCACCCACCTACATAGGGAGACATGATAATAATAATAAAATAAGAGAAATCAAATCGGAAACGGAAAAAATTTTGATTTTCTTTTTCCCGAGAACTATTACAGAATTCAATGGTAGAGAAATATCATAAAAGTGGTTTTACGATTCCTCTGCCTTGCACTTAAAATGTGATTTGCGCAGTAATTATGTAAATGTAGACACTTTCTTAACAAGTAACAAATCTGCACTGCAAAGAATCGATGTTTCAAATTATTACTGTCTTTAAATTTTATTAGACCATGGGGTTCGGTAGGTGAATCGACGAACGTACATGAATCAGGTTGTATGTTAGAATGTAATGACTCATCCGTAGCACAAATTCTCACTATACAACGTAGCACAAATTCTCACTATACAACATTTACTGGGTTATCGTACGACACAGAATGTTTACACAACCTTCAGAGATGTTTTTTGTCAGTATTATGGCATCGCTCATTGTCTGGCAGCATAACGAATTCTCATTGGCAGGAGACAATTTTATTGTGTAGAAATATGTGTTTGTCGAAAAGCCATGTGTTGTGCGTTTCAGTTTTTTTGTGTGAGGCAGACTGATTAAAATGAAGTTCGGTTAATCAGTTTTACAGTTCTATGTGACATTGGGTCATGAATGAGAGGCAAATTTCGAAAACAAGATCACCCTACAAGTCGTAATCTTAAATGTGAAACAGAAAGTCAAAATATTACACAAAAAAGTAACAAAATGTTTGATACGCTTTTAGAAATTTGTGCAAATTAATTTCTTCTGTCGATATCCGCTACTTTGGCATTCACAGAGAGAGAATTTTTGTGTTGTGAATATGAAATTGTGAGACAAACGAAACAAAGTGTGTCTGAATGTCATACAAAGTGAATTCTCTACGCCCCTTAGTTCAAATGTAGACTCCAAAGATGCTGTTAGTGCGTGAGCAATAAAAATTAATTTTTTAACAAAACAAATAGTACTTTATTTCGATAAAGTTAGTTTTTATTGTATAGGTTTAACAACTATTAAACGATATTTGCTAAAACTGATTATAAGAGGTAATCTGTCTTATGCTGACTGCAAGTAAGATATTTATTTTACACCAGACGTGTTTCGCTTTTTTATTTTAAAAGCATCTTCTGTGGTCTTTAAATGATACAAAGGTTTGTACTGTTTGTTTTCGATAAACAGATTAAAAATACTTTTAAAAAAAAACATTTTGGACGTTACGCCTATGTGTTTTTAATTTAATATTCCTTCTACTCACGGTGTTGATGTCTCTTCTTTACATGTTACTACTGCTTCTCCGTCTTGTTGGCTGGACTTCGTTTGTTCCTGGCGTGTTGTGTTTCAGGGCTGTGCACAGCACTTTTCGTGTGTTTTTGTTTCGTTTCTTCCTTTTCATCCCAGCACATCACAACACTTCACTTTCTGAAATGTATACAGATTACATATCACCTGTTATAAGTGGAATGCCTGTCTGTTTAATTATCACTTCACTACAGTGTGGCTATGTTTTTCTCTGTTCATTTGTTTTTCGTGTGGACTGTGAGTGTTGCCAACATTATATATTTATAATACCTAAATACGACTTAATTCGACATGACTGTGTGTGTGAGAGAGAGAGGGAGAAAGGGAGACAGATAGAGAGAGAAAGAGAGAGAAAGAGAGAGAAATATTTAATTTCATGAACGGCGTGTTAAGATTTTTTTTTTTCAGATGAGTAAAATGCAGGTTTAATTGGGTTGTAGTGGCGGGGGGGGGGAGTTGTAGGTAAGGGTACCGTGATTTGTGTTTTTATGAAAGGGGGGTTGACTCTCATAATGTTTATATTTATGTTAGGTGGTCAATAAGCTTGAAAAGTGTGTTTTTTGCTAGATTAGTATGGTCATTTATAAGATGTTTCTTTCTGTTATTGTTTTTTGTATATGATAGTTTTCTTTAAGGGTGAGCAGGTGTTTTTCTAAACTTGAGACACTGGAACGCTACAAGTGACGTTCATTTCAAAAGTCTCATTTCTGTCGTCGAAACCTATTTTATGGATGCAAGGTTTTACTAGTAACCGTTTGGACGATTCCTTTGAAACTTAAACTTTGATTGATACAGCGATCACAATAGTTTTAATTGAGCTATTTGTAAGCTCAAGAAAAAACACTTTTCATTAATTTCAACTTCACGTTGCCGTCGTTGTGGTGACCTTCATATTATTACAACTGTATGACTATATATCTCACTCTCGTCAATATACAACACACCTGCTTAGTTTCCAGGACTTATAAATTAGTCTTAATACGCCCTCCTACTGTATGTGCCACACGTTCATTACGTGTTCGGCAAATATGAAATGAGACTCGTAAATATTTACGCTGTCCTTATTTGGCGTTAAGTTACTACCAGTCTGCACAACATATTTTCACTTCATGTTTCGGTAGTGAGATAATCACCTGTTATTAGTGAGTTTATCTGTGGCGGTATTGCTTCCTCTTATTTTACTGACTCCTTGGCACTCTGACTACCACACGTCCGTTATATTAAGCAGTGACAACCCTAATTTTATGCCATACTCGCCCCCATGTAGAGATTCGCCTACGATACGCCTGTACGTAATATAATTTGAATCGGAAGTTTGCCAGCCTTGCTAGACAGCTGAGGCGGTTGGAGTTCAGTGCTGCCATCTGTAGTCGATCGAGCCGATCAATGAAGCGTGTCAGCAGATATTGCGCCGTTCAACCTGCAGATGGCGTCTAAGTGCAGCGCGTTCTCTGCGACTGTGGGAAATTGAATCTTGGACGAACATCGTATGGAATCTTTTGAATTTCACAGCGTAACCACAAAAGCAACTATGGAGTGAAATTTACGCAACAGCTGTGGAAGAGTTATGGCTATTGTTTGCTAATTCTGAGTTCATCAGTGCCTTGAGACGTGAGTAGGCGAGAAATGAAAACACAGGAAGTCCTTCTCATTATTTAATAGTGAAATCTTTTTACGGAGAGCTTTCATAACGTCCTGCTATTACAGTATCCTTGCGCATTGTTTCCTCCCTTTAGGCGTCTCACAGTCAGCCAGAACCATAAAGAAGAGATTTTTGCAAATGGGCTAGGGTTTCCATAGGTTTATCATAAAAAATGAGGACACTTCATACAAAAAAAGAGGACACTTTATTGTTAACATAATGTAATTTATAACTTTATTAATGAACAATGTAAAACTATTACAAACTACAACAGAAACATTGTATGGTTGTTGAAAAACAAAATATTATGAATCTTGATAGTTTATTCATCATAAGTGTCTCATTCTCGTCTTTTTCACTTTTGAACCAACTACATGTGGAGGACGACAAAATCTCTCTCAAGAGATTTTTGTTTTTCAACAAAATTAGCATTATGACTAAGTATAGAAAAAAAAATCTACAATTTTTTGCAATTCATCATAACTAACAACACTATATGACTGATCGAAATATGCCACTTCAGCTGCTGCTATCTTCAATCTTTTTCCAATTTTTTTTTTTTTTTTTTTTTTTTTTTTAAGAGCACATCATTTAACAGTGACTTTGTTTTCGGCATTTTGTATTTAAGTTCATAATTTATTTTGAAGTAAAAGGCTACCTACAATCTCGAACACACAATGCAAAGTCACAAAGTATATCAAAAGCAACACCAAAGAACATAATGCAGAATACACTGAACGCATGCACGTGTAGATAACGACGGAAAAGCAGTGATGACGAAGTATACTTTGATTCGCTTTTTCAAATATAATCGGAAGCACGTATTTTATAGCTTCATTACTAAATAACTGTAATAGTCACGAAGACAAGCCAAAAACCTTCCGATGACTAGAAGAGGTTAATCTGTGTTGACTAGTAAATATTACTCGTAGTTCGATTCATTGTAAAGAAATTAAGATATTAGTGACCTGTGAATATGCAACACAAACCTTTTTACCATGTAATATATTTTTCCTTTTGTTTGGCTGTGATTATGTTGATGATGTGTGATAGTCTTAACCACATGGTCAACACAAGCCTTTCGGTGACCATTAATGTACAAAGATAAACATCAGTGAATGAAATAATAGTATTAACGACTGTCCACTTCAAAGTTTTAATCCAAACAGATAATTATATTCATAGGAATACGAGTCGACACGTGGTTGATTCTGGATACAACCACGAAAACAGTTTATGGATAGACCGAGATGCTCCAACTCTCTATATTGGTATATTCGCTTAACTGTTTCTACAACACTAACTCTTATGTAATTATTATATTGCTAACGGTCTCCAGCAGCTTTAAATATTATTTTTATTTGCACCATGACTGAGGATTTCATGAACAAACGTTAGAATTGTTCACTATCATCAACAACTGGCGAAACAGAATGTTACTAACACAAGAACTGCCGTTAAATCGATTAGCGGAAAATTTAAGCTTCAGAAACAATTATGCACTCTTAGGCATCGTAGAAGCCATGAAATTCAGCACTAACAAGAGTAACAACATGACTGACGAAAGTCGTAGGGTCGCGACTGCCTTAAACGTGTTCGCCTAGAAATAAACGAAAATGTGAGGGATCAAACTGTTTTAACAAAGAAATTAAATATTTTACGATGAAACGTGATACGAAAGCTGTGATGCAGGGTACATAGGAATGACAAGTAGCAATTACGTTATTGAGAAAAGTTTCAGAAGGTATTACAATCACTAAAACGAAAAACAATATTAGTGTACAGGATGTAAAGCTTACGAACGTAGAGGCACACGGTACCGATGTTGGCAACAACCGTTTAATGCTATTTGCAAACCTAATCGTATAGAATGAGAGGAAATAATCCTGTGTGTTGACCATCAAATAAATAAATACTTATCTTCCTTCTCTGAGGTTGTCAGGGTTTTGTATGTTGCAGTACCCTTGTCTTGTCAGTAATTTAATAATCCTTGTAAAGCAAACATTTCGTTGCCAACATTAGCACACTACGCCGCCGCAGTCGTAAGTAAAATTTAGCCGGTATTCTTTGTCAGTTATGTTATAGTCTCTCATGGACAATAATTGAATTTACTAATAAGAAATTGAACTGAGAGTGTATTTTGTGATTAAACATCAGGTACTATTCTTTCAAATTGCATACTACAAGTTGTGACGCTAAAACTTCGAAATACCACAAATAGCATTCAACGGTAGTTGCCTGTATCAGCACAGTACGCTACCACAGCCGTAACGAAACTTTTTGCCCAGAATATTATATTTTCGTTTTAGTGTTTGTAATACTTTCTCGCAATAACGTTATAGAAGTATCCTCAACAATTTGTGCAATGTCAGTACAAACCTTTATAATGTGGTGTATTTCTCAATATGCTATATAAGACACATATATTGTGCTCTGAAACAGTATGTTCTGAGATGTTATGCTGTGTTATGATATGCTGCAGCTGCTAACTCCCTACAGGCAGCTTCTCTGTGAAGAGGTCGTAATTTCGATCGAATATCACAGACAATTTTTACTATTAAATATTGCTTCAAGTCATAATAATAAATATACAGAGTTTCCAGAAAACGAGTCCCTGATTTCAAAATTAAATATCTCGAAAAACAAAGATCGATAGAGGAATGCAGTAAACGGTATGTTTATTGTGAAAGCTGTAAGAAGTTTATACAGAAGTTTGAAATAATAGTTACAAAAGATGCTAACAGATGGCGCTGTAATCGCCATACGAAATGCCTAGTATAAATAATGATCCCAGAGCTATCAGTTCCACTAATGAAGCATGAAAGGGGGTTAGCGTACCGAAGGAAGAGAGGAAAACCATGTACGCCATTGAACAACGCATTTTTCTGGTGCTAGAGTACCACAGGTTAGAAGAGAGTCCTACGGCAACAAGGCGAAGTTTTAAAGCACGATTTAATGTTCCAAAAGGACCCGATGCGAAAACCATTCGTACGCTCTTCGCAAAACTTCAACGGACAGGCAGCCTCTAGTGAGGCATGTTGGCCGCAAGCTAATCGCAGTTAGGCCTGAAAATATTGCCACAGTTTCTGGAATTATTCACCGAAATACAATGTCATCCGTCCGTAGAATTGCATCTGAAATCGGTTTGAAGCTTTCCAGCACGCAGAAAATATTGAGAAAGAGGCTACACATGTATCCATTCAAAATTCAAACGCACCAGGCCATACCCGTACGAGCTGTGCAACAAAGGGTTGCCTTTGCTAATCAGATGCTCACAATGATTGATCGTGAAGGATTTGATGTTGGCTGCAACTGGTTTACAGATGAACCACAGTTCCACCTGAATGGATACGTGAATAAGCAGAACTGGCGATCGATTTTGGTGTTCCAAAAAGCCATATTGGTGAGAAGTGAAACCCCTGTATTCTCCTAAAGTTACTGTGTGGGCCGCAGTATGCAGCAGAGGCATTATTGGTCCTTTTTTCATTCGAGAAACGGTCACTGGTGCACGTTACGTTGCAATTTTGGAACAATTTGTCGCCACACAGCAAGCGTTAGTGGATCGACCAGGTACTGAATGATTTATGCAAGATGGAGCCCGACCACATCGGACCGAACAAGTGTTTCGCTTTCTTGAGGAATACTTCGGGAATCGAGTCACTGCTTTGGAATATCCCAAATTTACTGGAGCAGGCATGGATTGGCCTCCATATTCGCCGGATTTGACTCCCTGTGACTTTTTTGTGGTACACATTGAAAGACATGGTCTAGCGGAAGCATCTCGCCACGGTGGACGAGCTCGAATAGGCGATCTCTGTGGCATGTGAATCCATTTCGGTTGAGACACTACGAAATGTGATGGCGAATTTCATTCTTCGTTTGCGCCACCTCTGTAGTGCCAATGGTGAACATTTTGAAAACATTGTGATGTAATTGTTTGCAAAGAGTGTTTTCATACGATTATTTCACTTATGTATGCTGATATGAGCTGTACAGCGTACAGCGCCATCTGTTAGCAGCTTTTGTAACTATTATTTCAAACTGCCGTATAAACTTCTTACAGCTTTCACAATAAACATACCGTTTACTGCATTCCTCTATAGATCTTTGTTTTCGAGATGTTTAATTTTGAAATCAGGGAGGCCTTTTCTGGACACCCTGTATTTACTTACAATACATAACTGTGGGCTTGGTCCGGGTTCCTAGTTTTTGCGCCGTCAGTTAATGATTCCTGTTTTTCTTCTCTCAGAATCTATCGGCAAACTAAACATTCTGTAGCCACCTCTGGAATGGTTTGAGCAGTTGATGACAACACAGCCACCCATAATGTCGTGCTGAAGTGTCGTGACGCAAATCCTTTAGCATCGCAGTTTGTTTAACTTAACGAGCTGCGGGAATGAAAATGGCGGATGCGTCAGATCGTACTTATAGGAGCCTTGCTTAAGCTACCCAGTGGTGTAGTGTAGAGGGGGGGGGGGGGAGGGGGAGCGGAGACCCTAGGCGACACATTTCGCTACCTTGGAGGAATTGGAGGAAAACCGGCACATCTCTAAAACCACTAGTTTAGAGAAAACCCTACTTAAAGATAACAATCATAATTTCACTCAACATTACTTTTCTCCTTGAAATCACATTAGCATTTGATCGAGTTGTTTTACGATTAGATTAAATTAATACTTGTATCATAGATCATATATGCGCAGCGGCGTCAAAACGGAATACAGGTTTTGCTGTAAAAAAGTAACTTTTGACATTTTGAGTACACCCAGGACGACAGGCGCAGGACAGTCTAAACAAAGTATCTTTCGAGATTTGTAGGCCCCAGAACGAGAGGCGAAGGGCGATTTTTTGGAAAAAAAACTGTATACATGCTACATAGATTTTCCTCTAAATCGTTTTTGCAAATAAGGAACAGGAGGGGAGCAATAGCACTACCCTATGAAACGACCGATATCACCTCTGTTTTATTCGATGCCTTACCATCGATTACTACGAACTGTGTCCTCTCTGACAGGAAATAGATCGTTCTGTTCGAGGTAATTCATAATATTTGAATAAAGGATGTGTTCCAAAACCCTGCTGCAAATTGACGTCAATAAAATAGGCCTGTAGTTTAGTGGGTTACTACTACTGCCATTCGTGTGCATTACCCATTGGCGGCTCGTACTCAGTTTCATTGGTGGCGCCCAGACAAAACGTTGGTACCCATTATAATGGAATCAGTCAGAAGTGTTCATTATATAACGTACTCTTATATAACACTGCCTAAAAACTCGAAGTCGCCCGGCTAGTTATTTATTACACTCTTCAGTTGGTACCTCTGTCCTTCCATTTTCCCTGATCACCTTCTATTTCTGGTCCTTTCTCCTACCCTACCCTCTCAATTTCTCTCTGTTCCCGTCCTTCTCCTATTCTCCTTTCTTCGAACGAGCGAGGTGGCGCAGTGATAAGATACTAGACTCTCATTCGGAAGGATGTTGGTTCAAATCCACCACCGGCCATCCAGATTTAGGTTTTCCGTGATTTCCCTAAATCACTCCAGGCAAATGCCGGGATGGTTCCATTCAAAGGGCACGGCTGATTTCCTCCCCCATCCTTCCCCGAAAATCCTAGCGTACGCTCCGTCACCGGTTCAAAAGGGCGAGTACTTTCAAATATCTTGATAGCCTCTTTAGTGATCAGAACCTCTGTGAAACTGAAACAAATGCAAGAATTGTTGGAGGCAACAGAGCATACTTTAGCTTTCAGGACGTGATAAAGAAATGGTCCCTGACAAGAAGTTTCAAGACCAGGTTGTATCAAAGTATGATTACGCCAGTGGTTATGTTCGGTTGGGAAAGCCTCACCCTCAGAAGAACAGATGAACAGAAACTACTGGTTTTCGAACGAAAAATCCTCCAAAAAATCTGTGGTTTTGTGATAGATCCACAAACAGGAGAATGAAGAATTCGAAAAAAAAAACAAGAATCATAAAAGCATTACGCACAGCCAGACATTATGAAAAGAATGAAGAGAAGAAGATTGACCTGGGCTGGACATGTAGTAAGGATGAGCGAATGGAGGATACCCCGTGATGTGTTGCTGGGAACGGTGGCTGGAAGGAGATCCGGGGATGACCACATACAAGATGGAAAGATAGTGTTGATAGAGACAGCGAGGACGTGAGCCTAGGAGCAGCTCACTGGTTGCAAGAGGCTCGCAACCGGGAACGATGGAGGAGGAGCATAAAGCAGGCATATGGTCACTAAGGCCCAAGCCACGGATAAGTGAAGTACAAGTAAACGCTCCGTCTCTGATGACCACGCAGTCGACGGGACGTTAAACCCTAAGCTTCCTTCCTTCTTTCTTCTCCCTTCCATCTGTTGACCTGCCCCTCGCCCCGTCTCCTCCTGTCGTTTTTTCTGTCCATTTCCTCCATTAGTTGTAATGGCAGATTCGATTGAAAGGTTGCAAACTAATATTTCAGAGCTCGATCGGCTGTGCAATGATTATGATATGAAGATCAGAATCTCCAAAACGAAAGTAATGTCTGTGGGAAAGAGATTCCAATAGATTCAGTGCCGAAGAGGAGGAACAAAGTTAGAATAGGTAGACAGTTTCAAGTACCTGGGATGTAGTTTGTCACAGGATGGCAACATAGCGAAAGAACTGGAATCGAGGTGCAGCAAAGCTAATGTAGTGAGTGCTCAGCTAAGATCTAGTCTCTTCTGCAAGAAGGAAGAAAGTACCAAGACTAAGTTAGCAGTGCACCGCTCTATCTTTCGACCAACTTTATTGTATGGGAGTGAAAGTTGGGTGGATACAGGTTACCTTATTCGTAAGGTAGAGGTTACAGATATGAAAGTAGCAAGAATGATTGCAGATATTAATAAATGGGAACAATGGCAGGAGGGTGTCCACATGACGAAATCAAAGAAAAACTGGGAATGAACACCGTAGATGAAGCAGTTAGAGCGAACAGACTGAGATGGTGGGGTCATGTTACACGCATGGGAGAAGCAAGGTTACCTAAGAGACTCTTGAGCTCGGCAGCGGAGGGTAAGAGGAGTCGAGGTAGACCAAGAAGAAAGTACTTAGAATGATTTTGAAGTAAAAGGCATAACATCAGACAAGGCATCAATGTTAGCATTGAATAGTGGATCATGGAGGAATTTTATTAAAGGTGCTATGCTCCAGACTGAACGCTGTAAGGCATAATCAGTCTCTAATGATGATGATGATGATGATTGGGAGCTTGGAGGTGTTTGGATTCGAACGGAAGTTCACCAGCTCTTTTCACGCTGGACTTCGTACTTATGGTAGTTGTGCTTCTGTGTACTGATTGTGACGTCAAAATAAAAATGAGCTGTGGGAGAACGTATGTGACTTCTTCCCCATTCGGAATGTACCAGAGACACAACAGGGACCCTCCTGGCTTTTGCCTGTCGGCTTTGGGAAAAACCTTGGCTAGGAGTGAATGTTCAAATGTTTGTACATCTATCGGACACAACTGCTGGGTCATTAGTCCGTAACTTACAGACTACTTAAACTAGGGTAAACTAATCTAAGGACAACACAAACATGCGTGACCGAGGGAGGACTCGAATCCCCGACGACGAACGGCCGCGCGCACCGCAGCACGGCAAATCTGCCGCGGCCCTTTCTAGGAGCAGTTTCATGTTTGTTTTACCTAACTAGCATGTGTGACGTCCTTTTGTTTGATATTTTGGTTGGTGGTGGAAATTGATTTGGTTTGTTGTAGTGCCTCGGTATGATAGAAGCGACGTCAACGCTAGTGCAAGCTTTCGTCGTCTTCACATAAAAATTCAGTAGGCACGTAAAATTTTTATTTGAGGCATACTTTGGTTATTTAAGTTGGTACACCTGACAATATTTCATACATTCAGTTACGGATGCCTCTGGTGTAACATTCCGTAGCCTAATACAGT
Source organism: Locusta migratoria (assembly GCA_026315105.1). NCBI lineage: Eukaryota > Metazoa > Arthropoda > Insecta > Orthoptera > Acrididae > Locusta > Locusta migratoria. The sequence goes on from CM048746.1 coordinate 663,279,053, forward strand.
TTATGTATTATGTTTTAACTGATAAACATGGACTCTGTAATCTCAGGGGCTTGTTTTAAAAATTATTAATTCTTTTTGTTCTATAATCTTTTCTTTCCCGGCAGTTCCATTTAACGAAGCACGTCACATGAACATCCACTAGTCTTTACCTATAAAATTCATAACATTGATTTTAAATTGCAAGTCTTTTTACTGAGTATTTACGTCCTTTAATTATTTTTAGTCACTTTGATTCACAGATAATTCAAAGATGTTACTTTTAAAAGTTCTTCAATTATCAATGGGAAGGTCAGGTGCTAACTACGATTGATGTGGTCGACACAAAATTTTAAATTAATATTTCTCCTATATTTCACCTTAAGCACAGATTTACAAAACACTGTCAAAGTCACACGATATATTTTAAAAAAAGCAGTTTTCTATAGTTCATTTCACAAAATCGCAGTTTGATATTCTTGGCAAAGTCAATATTTTAAAATTATTCTTTTTTTGAATCAAGTTAACGTTATTTGATTTAATGATTGTCAATGAAGGAAACCTTTTCAGCAATGATTAATATTTTCTTGATTATTACGTTCCTATCGGGAGGCAGAATTTTTTTAAGTCCGCAGCCTATCCCGAATTGAAGTCCACGCACATTATTTACGCACTCGCGTGTAAGTTCGATTTAATTAAAGCTTTCAAATAAATTCAATCATAGTAAACCAAAAGTTCGGAATATTTTTGCACCTGACTATCTATTTCAGATATAACCACAACAATTTAAGTCCGAAAGTTGACTAAGAAATGTTAATACATCGAGGAACAAAGACTTATCGTTACGAGAAACAAATTCTGAGAGCTGTTAACGTTGGGAGAAACAAAGACAGAGAGCGAGTAGCTATACAGCGGAACTATTTATACTAGCCTACTATTGCGATAAAAGATTACTCTTATTTACGGTGTTTAGACGCGGTTACTCTGAGACTGTACTGTTTCTATACTTCAAAGATATATTGACTGTTACTGAAATTTTGACAAATACGTAAAAAAAGCTGCCACTTACAAATTATTAGAATTGAATCTGGATGAAAATGGCTTGTTTGCGCTGTGATTGCGATGTAGTGTTACACATGTTAACTAGTAAGGTATTTGTTCTGACAGGTTATTTATGCAGTAAATGTGGACGTCTGTTCTTCTGACTGGCAAACTTGTCAATTACTCTGTTGCTGAAGTTTGGAATATCACTGATTTCCTCCCTGTGAATGGAAAAACAACGAGAGTTCAACCTTTCCTGACTAATACTGTTCCTGAGGAAGGTTTTGATTCTTTTTAAGGTGCTGAAACTGCGCTCTGCTTCTGCTGTTGAAATTGGTGTGGTTAGCAGAATTTGTAACGTTTTGTGCACATTACTGAACGATTCTTCGAAGGAATAAAGTTCCACAAAGAAAGTAAACAGCTCACAAATCGATTTAATGCCTCTAAATGTATCATTGCGATAAATCACCGACAGTTCATTTTTCAGTTTATCGTTTCAAATCAGACTGTAATTTAATGAAAAAATATTGACCAAAGTGCCTGAAACAGGTTTTCTAAAAGAAGCAAACGTTTTTGGATCAACGATTTCGAAGCTGCTAAATACATGAGACTTTTTAAATCTTCCTTTCAGTTAGTTGGTCATAATGTCACACACACAGGTCTTTGTCATCTGCTGTCAGATTAAGTTCAGTACTAGATTTGGAACGTTTTCTTGGAGGAGCAATACACTCATCATCAGAAACTACAATCCGTTGAATATTGTCTTTTATTTCAGATGCAGCACACTGAAAATGATGTAATGTATTCGATATGGTAACGGCATTTGCACTTTGCATCTGAATTGTATTATGGAAAATATCAATGTGTCCTGTCAGAGAGGACACAGTTCGTAGTAATCGATGGTAAGGCATCGACTAAAACAGATGTGATATCGGGCGTTCCACAGGGTAGTGTTATAGGTCCTCTGCTGTTCCTTATTTACATAAACGATTTAGGGGAAATCTAAGTAGCTCTATTAGGTTGTTTGCAGATGACGCCGTCATTTACCGTCTAGTAAAATCATCTGAAGATCAAAACCCACTGCAGAACGATCTGAATAAGATATCAGTATGGTGTAAACATTGAAAATTGACTCTAAATAATGAGAAATGTGAAATCGTCCACATGAGTACGAAAATAATTCCGTTAAACTTTGTTTACAAGATAAACCAATCAAAAGTGAAGGCCGTAAACTCCAGAAAATACCTGGGAATTACTATTATTTGAGACTTAAACTGGAAAGAACACGTAGATAATGTCGTGGGAAAGGCGAACCAGAGACTGCGTTTTATTGGCAGAACCCTTAAAACATGCAATAGAACTACTAAAGAAACTGCATACACTACGCTTGTCCGTCCATTTTTGGAGTATTGACCCCCATGTGGGATCCTTATCAGGTGGGTTTGACGGAGGACATCGAAAGAGTCCAAAGAAGGGCAGCTCGTTTCGTATTGTCACGATACAGGGAAGACAGCGTTACGGAAATGATACAGGATCTGGGATGGGAATCGTTACTACAACGACGCTTATCGCTGCGGCGTGGGCTACTTACGAAACCTCAATCGCCAACATTATCCTCCGAATGCAAAAATATATTGTTGACTACCACTTAAATAGGTAGAAATGATCATCAGAATAAAATACGAGAAATCAGAGCTCGAATGGAGAGATTCAGGCGTTCTTTCTTCCCGTCCGCTATTGGAGAATGGAATGGTGGTTCGATGAACCCTGTGCCAGGCACTTAAATGTGATTTGCAGAGTATCCCATGTAGATGTAGATGTTTCATAATCTCATAAAAAAAGGAAGATCAAAAAGTGTGGATGGTGAAGTAAATTTCTTAAGGCAAATGCTTCTCTTATTGTAACATCATCCCAGGAATCTTCTTCTCCAATCTTTTCAAACAGTATTTACAATGAGGTACTGGAAGTTTCGACTAGTTGAAGAGACTGAAGTAATTCTCTTGTTGCAGAATGTCTGTAACAAATCACTTCGCTTGGGAGATGAAGAAAAAAACGTTGTAAAACTAGCAATATTTGCGAAGAACAACCTTATCGACTTCATTCTTTTACTGTAAGCATTCTAAAGAACCAAATTTATTTGGTGGCCATTTAGCAATGAACGTACTTGGCATGTGGGAAAGTGCTTTGCACCAGTGTCTTCACAGCACTGTGACTGCACTCATTACTGGGGCGCCATGGTATGTCTGAGCAATGAGTTTTTCTTGAACAATGAAAGGTTCCAGACTTCTTTTTAAAACCTCAATAAGTCCATACGCTCCCCTATCCTTAACGTTTTCAAAGGAAAGAAATCTTTCAACAGGTTTCTTCCCATTAATACACCGCAGTAAATGACAAATTGACTTGTTTCTTCGATGTGAACTTGATACATACAGTCCAGAAGCTCATTTTGTATTATGTCTGACGTATATTTACACACAGAGGTAGTAGCGCCGCTTAAGTGATTATGTAACACAGTGTCAAGATTTCCCAAAAGAGATTACAAGTCTAAGAAATTGCCACCGTTTGCTGACTCTTGTATTTCATTGTGAGCTCTTGGTGCTAACTCATGAGTTCCACAAAACATTACGCACTCTGCTATTCTGTTTAATATGTGTCTATCCTTCGTAACTAATTCATTATGTTTCTGAACTTACATTTTATACGCCGAATCAATCTGAGCAGCAACGTTAATTGTGCCAAACATTTTATATTTACAACCATTTTCTAAATGAAGTCCACTTTCCTTGTGTTTCTTTATTCGTCCACTTAAATGGTTTAGATCCTTGAATCCAACTATTGTCCACAATCCTTTACCACCAAACAACAACAACAGTTACCCAAGACTTCTTGGAGAACCATTTATTGCAGAAAGTTCTCTTCTTATTTCTGTCGAGTTGAGACATCAAGAAATTTTTTGGTTGATGTGCGCTTAACCGCTTGATTTCTAGCTTCTCCTCCATGAATGTTTGTCTGTATGTCCTCTATGTGTTCATAAACTATTCATTCGATTGCAATGAAACTTCGGTGAACTGCTCACCGTATGCCCACGAAGGTTCCTGTCCCAAAAACGAAAGAGCACGACAAATAGCTCAGGAGATATGACGTCATATATAATGAGAGACCACCGCGTGAGAATACCCATATTTATGCGCGAATTATTGGAAAGTTGGAGTAGTTAGGGACCTGCAACAAAGTTTGTGAAGCGTTTTGTAAGTGACCCCCCACCACAAAATTGGGAAACGAAAAGAAGTCTACCGTTCACAGCAGTTTCACTGTAGATGCCGTAAAACTGTCGCATCAGGCATGACCTTGTATCAAATAAAGTTAGCATTTCAGATCTGCATGTTAATATTTATTTTTGTCTGCAAGTCTCGTTTAGTTCTCGTGGATCCAACATTAAGCAATCTGTTTTCTCAATCTGTGTCTATATAAAAGCAAAAGGACACTCACTAACTCACTAAACACGAAATAATGAAAACTACTTCACCTATGAAGCTGAAATTTGGCAGGAATGAAGTTTATAGGTATAAAGTATTTTGTGATAGGTGCATGGCGGAGCATACTTCGCCTACACACTCACGAAATGTACAATTTCATTCCGATCTTCACGAAATTTCGCACGCTTTACCTTCAAAAGAAGAGGAAGATCACCGTCTTCCGTAAGTTTTATACGATGCAACATAAAAAAGGATTCATAAATACCTTGGTAGCGCCATAACTTGAGAGCTGCTCGGCCGATTTCACAGGTCATATTATTTATTTATTTATTTTTCTCAGAATAAGGATTGTATGAAATAAAACTGGAATACTTGAAAACAACAAAGTGTGTTTATCAACGTGACCCTGCGTTTCTATTGCATAGAAATCTATAATTTTGTTCCGATATTGATGAAATTTTGCACACTCTACCTTAAAAACAAGAGTAATGTCACTGACTGTATAAAATTTCGTTTGGTGCGTGGTGGAGGGTACCTAACTTACAGAATTTTACAAAATGCATAGTTTTGCTCTAATCTTTATGAATTTTTGCACACTTGAATTTTACACCAAGAGGAAGATCACTTGGTACATAAACGTTTGTATGGTACATGACAGAGGGTAACTTGCAAAAACTTTGCCGAGAGAGTGAAAGGTGGAAATGAAGAGAGAGAGGGATGCAGAAAGAGGGGGCAAGGGGATGTGGACTACGAGAGTGTAGGATAAATAAACATCCGGGTAACGCCGGGTTTACAGCTAGTACTTAATAAATGAAAGGGCGTTTTAAGCAAAGAGTCTACTTTATTCATTTTATACTCAGTTTACGGACACTCAAGTTTCAACGACACAACTCCAGAATGTGGAACACAACTAACAGTTGGCCTAGTTTGCTGTTTCATACGTTCCTGTTGACGAGCGGCAGTGGTCGAGGGGAGGAGGAGGGAAGGAATGCAGTAAGGGACTTGACGTAAGTGCTAAGGCGGGTATTACACTGTAAAAGGTCTTTGACTTTTATCAAAGCCCTTTAGTTAAGTCTTTGACGGTGTACTGGGTCATCTTTTATAAAAGATATTTGACAAAAGTTAGTGGGAGAGCCTAGCTTTTATAAACGTTTGCCATTGTATACGTGCGTCTTTCCTTGCTTTGGCGCCTTTTAACCTACAAATTAACTTCAAAGAGTATTTGTTGCGTCGCTACTGCCACAGTGATCGTTTCAAAGTGTGAAGTGTACCGAATATTTCTTAATACAAATCACATTTACTAAAATATACGGTTAGAATCGTATCAAGAAAAAGCTACTGCAGTCAGTTGTTTTCAAACTTCAAAGTGGCTCACATGGATGAAAGGATATATGGAGATGCATAAGTGAAATAAATGTTTTTATATGTACTCTAACCTAACCTCGTAATTCCTCCTAAAGTGATTTACATTTGGTTCACTTATGTCTGGAATAATATGTGAAATCTTAGGCCTACACTGTACTATTCGTGCATTTTACTGCCTGTTGGAATAGATTTTGTATGTGGATATAAATGGGACGATTTTCAGCGGAAAAGGCATTAATAATTTGCGTAATGAGATACTGCACTAATTAGATCCGTATTTTTTCTTGCTTTGCACGATGTTTTTCGTGATTTAACCACCAGTCCAGGTATTTAGACGTATTTTTATGTTTCGGAAAATCAGGCAAAATAAATGTCAGACTGCAATAAACTATAAAAATGTCATTCGCAGCACATAATCCAAAATGAGGCATAACATGAAAGAACTACGAAAATATTCTCTCTTCTTAATTATGATGAAGTGTCTAACGAGGTTATGTTTAGCATGACACACGTTAACTTATTTACCCATTGAAATAGCTTTAGGGCTTCCTAAAATATCGATTATGATGAAGTATTTATACATATGTGGGCGAATCAAAATTTTTGTTCACACGTTCTTAAACAATTTAGGTTATTATGTTCTAGAAGTGTAGCTCATGAAGTACATTTGTGCGAGCACTTTTCGTATTTTCCTCTCGCTATTCACGGTTTTACCTAAAATTATTTCCATTTTTCGTTCTTTGCAATGAATGCACTCCCGAGCAACATTATATTACGTACTATAATACAGACGATTGACTATTTTCGAGTCTTTTCAGAGCAACTATGACGAAATATTTTACGCTAGTGTAATGTACTCCTGTCAAGTAGTTTCGTCAAAGATCTTGGATATAATCTTTGACAGAAATCATCAATAAACACTTCCGGGCCGAGTTGCCGTGGTTGATCTATAAAACGTCCTCTCCCTGACGTTTCGTTCTCGACTACGGAGAACATCTTCCGTTGGCTGCTGGAGGCTGAGGCCGCTCCTTATATAAGATCGTAGAGGGCGCCACCTCACGTCACGTGACGTCGATGAATGGCTATCTCTGGCTGTCGCCTGTTCTCTCGACTGGGGGCAATCGATTGTCACGTGATTGATGCAACGTCGATCGCCATATCTTCTCCAGTTTTAAACCTTCTTTACGATTAAAATTGTATTGATGTTTGAGGATTTCAATTGCCTCCCTATACATACGTGTATAATAGTGTGACGTCCTCGCCAGCACACTTGTCTCACCAATTTTTATTTCGTGATCTCCTTCCGTGAAAACGTGTTCCGCCACTGCCGATTTGTCGATCTGTCCTGAGCGACAATTTCTTTTATGCTCCGTCAAACGTGTATTAATGCTTCTTTTTGTGGTTCCTATGTAAACCTTGCCACAACTACACGGAATTTTATATACCCCTGGTGTGGCCAGGGGATGACGAGCATCTTTTGTTGATCTAAGGCATTCACTAATTTTCTTAGTCGGTCTGAAAATAGTCTCCACCCGAAACTTGGCCAGTACTTTTCCAATGCGATCCGTGATGTTATGAATGAACGGAAGAAATACTTTTCCAGCTGATGGTTGTTGCTGTCTCCTGTTTTTGTGCATTTTACTACTTGGCTGAAGTACTCGGTTAATCTCGTTATTTGTATAACCATTTTTCGCAAAGGCCTGTCGCAAGTGGTTTAGTGCTTCCTCTAAGTAGCCTGGTTCACGAATGTTATTGGCCCTATCCACTAGTGTTTTATGACCCCCATCTTTTGTCTAGGGTGGTGGTTTGAGTTCTTATGGAGGTAGCGATCGGTATGTGTGGCTTTCCTAGATATCCACACATCGACGCCACGTGACGTGAGGTGGCGCCCTCTACGATCTTACATAAGGAGCGGCCTCAGCCCCCAGCAGCCAGTCGTCGACTCAACCTCGGAAGATGTTCTCCGTAGTCGAGAACGAAACGTCAGGGAGAGGAAGTTTTATAGATCGACCACGGCAACTCATCCCGGAATTGTTTATTGATGAAGACGCCGGCCGTGAAAGCCTTCATGGGATGCTTTGACAGAAATCTTTGTCAAAGATCTTTTAGGGTGTAATACCGGCCTAAGGGCCCAGGGTCGCCGGCCCCAAACTCTGCGAACCTGTGAACAGGTGCGCGAGGGGTGGGTTGTGGGAGCCCTGGGTGCAGGGGGAGGGTGGCATGGGGACGCTGGGTCGCGGATGCCGGGCCCCAAGCAGCACTATGGCGAGGGGCGAGGAGGGGGGAGGGAAGCGACTCTGTGACGTCACTGCGACTGCAGTCTTTGGAGCTCGGGGTGCGGGCAAACGCCTACCACGCCGTAGCGGAGAAGCGAGCCAACAGTCGCCAAATTGAAGCACATCATCGCCGCCATTTGCAGGGGAGAATCCTAGTACTGATGTCGCGACTTGTAGTGTATGGGACGCAATAAGAGCAAAATAAAGCGCAAAATAAAGGCATGTTTGTTAAAAAAAAATTACTGATTATTGCAGACTGTTTAAAAAGTATTCTTAAAATGAATGAAGTTTCCTAATTTTCGAAATACGTCTGCATAGACACACGAAAATTTAAGAATATAAGGCTCTTTTATGAGGAGGTGGAGCGATTTTGCATCGAGATATTTGCACAAGATGAGAGTGCGATTATTATTTAATTAACGTAATTTTCTGTCAGGTCCTGTTTACTATTTGCCGAATATTCTGTACGTTTTGCAAGCTTATTTTTGTAAACAAAATTTTTGTCTACATTCCTTTCCATATTACATAGAATTTTTCTTTCGACTTCCTCGAATTTGAGTATGAATCATTGTAATAACCAATACAACTTTAAATAGGCATATCATTCGCACATTACTTTTTAACAGAGATAGCACTCCTGAAAGTGGTTGAGTATGCAACATTTGATCAAATAATAATAATTTACGAAGTACAATCACTACCTGTTAAGTGTCTAAGAGCAATTATTCGTTCTACTTCTGCATCATACTGATATATATGATTAAAAATCTAAATACCTCTAATACGCCTGGTTCTTCGTTCAGCTCAACTTAGTATTCTTAGTAATTAATATGCAAATAAAATATAAGTACTTGACATGCAACAAAGTACTTTTCTCACTATTAGAGGATCATTTGTAAGAGAAACCTAAAGAAAAACGAACGCTCATGATTTATTATTTCTGCATGAAAATACTATACGATATACAAGTAATGCTTGATCTGTGAAATATAACATTGTTTCCGTCTTCGTCTTTGATTCCGTTCTCACTGTTAACAATTAAAATCAGCACAGGAACGAACAATGTTTAACACACTGTTTTCCTGCAAATGGCGGCTTCTGTCACGTTCAATGTGGGGGCGCGACAGTAGCGCCAGCGAGCGGCCTAGTTTTTATTTAGTGAGTCTATGGGTGCGGGTGAGCTTAGTGAGACGCTAGGCAAGCGTCGGCCTGACGTCATCAGGAGCTGAACGCGATACATCCACCCACGAGTCCTTATCTCGACACGCGGAAATTGTCTCTGGGCAATAAAAACTCGCTAGCTGTCAGCCAGTGAGCTACTTCATAATACTGACAAACATATACCAGCAGACGACGATGTTCTGAGTAGGCTGTATACATTTGCAAAAGAAATTAACGTTATCCTCTTAGGATCACTGTTAACCACATAGCCTATAATCGTGACACATTCACAAATAAATTGCCAAATATTGGTGACGTGTTCGAAACTAAGCAGCAAACTACTGGGGGAAAACAAGCAATATTACGAGATATTAGAAAATAAACAGCCAAATGTTTCTGACTAGCGAATAGTGCGAATGTCACTGATAGTTATTTCATTTAGGCCTACCAGCAATTTAAGCGTTTCCCATACGTTTGTCACTTACTATTTTCTCGGTGACATATTTGGAACAAAGGTCAAATATTTTTGTGAAGGAAAAACAGTAATATCAATGCTAGTCTCATCATTTGCAGCAGTTTCATTCTCCATTTTTAGTCGCACAGAAATTTCCAAATCGATGACACCTATTCCTGACAAAGCATTTTGTTACAATTAACATCGAGTACTGTGTAACATACTACTGTTATATGAATAAGAAACTCCCACAATATGTTATCAATAAGTAACTACTACAATGTGATACAAACAATAAAAGTAAAAAAGGAAATATCGGTGAGAGAGATTTCAACCCTACACCTCCGCATTGGTGATCTGTTGTTCTATCCACTACGCTGAAGAAGCTGCATGCTTCAAATGTCTATAGTAGGCCTTAGAAGGTGTTTTTCTTGTTAATGTGTGTTTTTATTTACATTTAGTTATAACATATTGATCCACAATAGGATTTTATTATACATCTTTGATGCGCTGTTAGTCTGAAACACCTTACTGCGAGTTATAAAACCAAAACTGCGACATATACGGCAAATCTACATCTACATCTACATGGGATATTCTGCAAATCACATTTAAGTGCCTGGCAGAGGGTTCATCGAACCAACATTAAACTATTTATCTCCCATTCCATTCTCGAATGGCACGCGGGAAGAAAGAACACCTGAATCTCTCTCTTCGAGATCTGATTTCTCGTGTTTTATTCTGATGACCATTTCTACCTATGTAAGTGGGATGCAACAATATATTTTCGCATTCGGAGGACAATGTTGGCGATTGAAGTTTCGCAAGTATCCCACGCCGCAGCGATAAGCGCCGTTGTTGTAATGATTTCCATGCCATATCCTGTATCATTTCCGTAACAGTATCGTGTATTGTGACAATGCGAAACGAGCTGCCCTTCTCTGGACTCTTTCGATTTCCTCTGTCAAACACTCTGTCCCACACTAGTAAGCAATACTCCAAAAATGGACGGACAAGCGCAGTGTATGCAGTTTCTTTTGTAGCTCTGTTGCATGTTTCAAGGGTTTGCCAATAAAACGCAGTCTCTGGTTCGTCTTTCCCACGACATTACCTACGTGTTCTTTCCAATTTAAGTCTGAAGTAATACTAATTCCTAGATATTTTGTGGAGTTTACGGCCTTCACTTTTGATTGATTGATCTTTCCAATTTAAGTCTGAAGTAATACTGATTCCTAGGTATTTTGTGGAGTTTACGGCCTTCACTTTTGATTGATTTATCTTATAAACAAATTTTAACGGATTTCTTTTCGTACTCATGTGGGCGACTTCACACTTCTCGTTATTTAGAGTCAATTGCCAATTTTTACACCATACTCATATCTCATTCAGATCGTTCTGCAGTTGGTTTCGATCTTCAGATGATTTTAGTAGACGGTAAATGACGGCGTCATCTGCAAACAACCTAAGAGAGCTACTTAGATTTTCCCTAAATCGTTTATGTAAGTAAGGAACAGCAGAGGACCAATAACACTACCTTGTGGAACGCCCGATATCACCTCTGTTTTAGTCGATGCGTTACCATCGATTACTACGAACTGTGTCCTCTCTGACAAGAAATCCCCTATCCAATCGCAAATTTGGGGCGATATACCATAACCACGCAATTTGGTTAAGAGGCGTTTGTGAGGTACGGTGTCAAAAGCTTTCTGGAAATCAAGAAATACGGAATCGATTTGCGAACCATTGTCGATAGCACCCATCACTTCGTGTGAGTAAAGAGCTAGTTGTGTTTCGCATGAACGATATTTTCTAAATCCGTGTTGACCTTGGGTCAATAGACCATTCTGTTCGAGATAATTCATAATATTTGAATACAGGATGTGTTCCAAAACCTTGCTGCAAATTGACGTCAATGGAATAGGCCTGTAGTTTAGTGGCTTACTCCTATTGCCTTTCTTGAATATAGGTGTGACCTGTGCAAATTTTCCAATCTTTTGGTACAGATCCTTCTTTGAGAAATGGCTTCTGTTGACGTGGAAAGAACAAGTGGAAATCTCTTAGGTGAGGTATAGGTTGAACAAGAAAATTTTTTATAGTACGTAAGGGCGCGAAGCGTCCGAATCTCCGGTTAAGAAACACACAGCATCACATCGGCCGGAGACAATTTCTGCGTGTCGAAATAAGGACTCGTTTGTTCTATAGCTACAAAGATCGATAGTGCCCGGTCATGGCCACAATCGAGTTTGTTTGCGAGTTATGACTGTGACGTCAGCACGACGCTTGCCTAGTGTGTCACTAAGCTCACCCCTAGGGGTGCAGGGAGAGTACTTGCCAGTTGCCTCTAGCCCTCGCCTGTCGGCATGGCTGCATAACGAAGAGAGGGGGTGTATGTCCACCGGGCACATGATAGCGGACTCTCACGAGGGAAACACCAAGTACTGTACAAACGAATTTTGATGGGTCGCAGGCATGTTATGCGGGAAATCCTCCAGACCACCAAGCTAAAAGGGTTTGTTCCAATGCGCCTCGGTTTCCACGAAAATCGAGATCATCTACATCTACAACCATACTCCGCAAGCCACTGACGGTGTGTGGCGGAGGGTACCTTGAGTACCACTATCGATTTTCCCTCCTATTCCAGTCATGTATTGTTCGCGGAAAGGATTGTCCGTATGCCTCTGTGTGGGCTCTAATCTCTCTGATGTTATCCTCATGGTCTCTTCGCGAGATATACGTAGGATGGAGCACTATACTGCTAGACTTCTCAGTAAAGGTATGTTCTCGAAACTTCGACAAAAGCCCGTACCGAGCGACAGAGCGTCTCTCCTGCAGAGTCTTCCACTGGAGTTTGGCGATCATCTCCGTAACGCTTTCACGATTACCAAATGGTCCTGTAACGAAGCGCGCTGCTCTCCGTTCGATCTTCTCTACCTCCTCTATCAATCCCACCTGGTACGGATCCCACACCAGTGAGCAGTATTCAAGCTGTGGGCGAACAAGTGTACTGTAACCCACTTCCTTTGTTTTCGGACTGCATTTCCTTAGTATTCTTCTAATGAATCTAAGTCTGGCATCTGCTTTACCAACGATTGATTTTATATGGTCGTTCCATTTTAAATCCCTCCTAATGACTACTCCCAGATACTTTATGGAATTAACTGCTTCCAGTTGCTGCCCTGATATAGTGTAGCTAAATGATAAAGGATCTTTCTTTCTGTGTATTCTGAGCACATTACACTTGTCTACATTGAGATTTAATTGCCATTCCCTGCACCATGCGTCAATTCGATGCAGATCCTCCTGCATCTCAATACAATTTTCCATTGTTGCAACCTCTCTATATACTACAACATCATCCTCAAAAAGCCTCAGTGAACTTACGATGTTATCCGCAAGGTCATTTATATATATCGTGAACAGCAACGGACCCACGACACTCCCCTGTGGCACACCTGACATAACTCCTACTTCAGAAGACTTCTCTCTCAAAGTCCAGCGCGTAACACCTATGCCTGTTCTCAAGCCCCCACAATCGCGTAAGCGGCCGACTGCTTACAGCGGACAAATTGAAGAGCGCCTCTGTGGCCATTGTGGTGGCAAACTTCCGCGACAATTTTAAATGTGCGTAACATTATTTTGATCAGAGAGAGTATTCATTTGAGTTAAGTCGCGGAAACTATGTCTAATAGAAATATATAGCTACAAAACAGGTTCAGACTCCTTGAATATACAGCAACTATCGGTCGTGTGTAAATTTATTACACATACGGTGTAGAATTTGTCAACAGCGTTTCCTCTTCCTAACGAAACCGAACTATAACACGTAGCTTCTTAGCGTTCTAACTGCAGCGGAATTTATCATCAGACACGATTTTTTGGCACTTTCTCAGTATATTCCACGATTGTGAAACTTTTGTACAAATCTTAATTTCGTAAGAGTTTCACACTTTACGTCTTTGCTTTAGTGCTGTGTTCTCCAATATTTAGATATTTCATAGCATCAAAAAATCAAACAAGGCTGCCTGAAACAGCTAATGTTAAAAATCGAATGTGAAAGTGATATTTGCCATCAGATACATAACTGAAAAACACTTTTTTACATTGTGAATACAGCAACCAGCCACTACCAAATTCTTTTAAGAACACGACGTACACCATAACTTTTCTTAAATAATGCATCTAACATTAGCATTAAGGTGTCTAGCAAGAATATTAGCATGTTTAATGCTGTAAGCCAAATACCTTACAACTGCTCAAAAGTCAACAACTATTGTCATAGGTTTCAACTTCATAAAACTGCATCCAGTGTGGCTATGTATCATTCATATATGGAACTATACACAGTTCTGCGAACCCCTTCCAGTTGTTATACCAATATGTAAAACAGATTACCTTTAAATTCTACGTTAATATTAATTTCATAAACAAAAATTCAAACTGCAGTGAGTCAACTAATTTCGTGACCCCAATAGTTATTTTACACAATCATAAAATGAAACTTTTTGAACTTCCTGTCCACCAGTACTGCCTAAAGTAGCTTCTTTTAAGAGCTACCAGTATTGTAAAAGCCTGTTATTTCATTGAATCTGTGACACAACAACACAGTGACCAACGGTGATTTCCAGTCATGTGTGCGTACAGGGTGGTATATAAAACGACGCTTTATACATTTTCCTCATTATTTGTACTTTTTGTAATTTATTATGTATTTGTATATTTTGTTTCTGTGATATATTTGCATTGTCCTGCTAATTTCCATTTATGTCGAAAATATTGTAAATGTAGTAGACACGCTGGGTTAGCAAGGACTTTGCTATTGCATAGAATCATCTTTCAGTAGGGAGTTTTTTATCGCTGGTAGCGCAGACGCGCACAGCGAGAAGGAGTCGTTGTTGAGAAGTAGCGGTGGACAGACGCATTACTTTTGACAGTGCGCTCAGTGGTGTACGGAACAAGTACGTGGATTGGCACTAGTGGAGGAGACAGCGAAGAGGCAATATTATTTATTCATACGGCCACAGCTCAGAAAATTAATAAATGCATCAAGAGGAATGCTGTGGGCCCTAAATTAATATTCGTCGCCAAGAAGAGCCTGTGTTTGTCAATTGTTAAGTGCCAACAGTCTTCAATCAGCAGCACCACGTCGCACACCAAATTCAGTAAGATCTGTCCAGTTTGTCTTAGCTTGTACAGCTAACCAGCGTATTAGCGATGATTGTTCAATAGCGAACACTGTTATTTGTGAACCTTTGTTTAAAAATCATTACCCATAGTCATTGTCCAGACAGGTTCCTTCCTCATCCATTGTTTTTCCGAGGATAGTCACAAAGTTATACAAAACTAAAGAACAGAGTCATTAAAGACAATGTGACAGTCGTTAATAAAAAAATGTGTTCAGAAAAGTTTTACTAAACGTAGCTTATGCCAGTGTTGCTGATCAATAGGTTTGCTAAGTTGAACGAAACTGCTAGATTAACTTTCAATTTCAGAAGACATTTCAATAACAGTGTAAAAGATTAATTGTTTTCCACTGCATATTATTTTGAGGTAAAGTTTGTTTTTACTTGCAAGTACTGACTAGTGAGAATAGTAATTGTTTGCAAGTGCTTGAATGCTAATAATTCCTGGTTAAAGATAGAGCAAAAGTTAATCAGAAGGTTAAATGGTTCTTGTCTAAATATTCAGTGTTATCACGACAAGTCATTAATTAATTTTTTGAGCTTGCCATTAGTATAGTTAATAGCTCAGTTACAACTTGATTTTGATAAAGCGCATGGCATACTCGCTGTAGAATAATTTCTGGTACTTATATAAACAATTAATTATTTGAAACTGTAAATAGTAAGTATTAAGGTGAGAGTTTTGCATGATTTGCTGCATGTTGCATTTGCGCGGCTATGGCTTGCATTTCGCTGTCTTACAATGAACCCTGTGTTAGTAAACTATTTCTCAGTAATTAGTATATTGTCAGTGTCTTTTGTACTGAATTTGACGCGCACACTCTGATTTTCTGCCCACCCAAATTTTACGTAATTTTTCACGTTTTTAATTAACTTTGCCATTATTGACATACCACCAAATTATTTGCTCGAACATCGAGCTGGCGACCGTAAATCAATAAGTTATTCACTTTTTCCAAATTAATCCCTGTGTTCCGTTTGTTCCGCAATTTTTTTCATTTAAACATCAATAATTTTATTCCAAATTTTACCTTCCACTTTCTTTATTCCTATCGATCGTTGTTGTCTACCAAAGAGGTGCAACAACGTTCCGGTTATAGCCTCCGCTACATCATCGGCTTCATTACCGATAGCTTTTCCACCAAATTAAGATAATTAGGCACACGGGTCATTTTTCTAATTATCATATATTAACCGGTGGTGTAGGACGGGTAGGGTTATAAATCCTATATAGTGTTAAATAACAGTCTGTTAAGCAAGACCAACTATCTCTGAACACAAGTAGTAGAGCTACTTATATCATTACTTGAATCATGCTCCAAAATTGTCCTTCGAAAGCGAAAATATATTGTTGACTCCCACTTACATAGGTAGAAATGATCATCAGAATAAAATACGAGAAATCAGAGCGCAAACGAAGAGATTAAGGTGTTCTTTCTTCCCGCGCGCTATTCGAGAATGGAATTGGAGATAAATAGTATAATGGTGGTTCGATGAACCCTCTGCCAGGCACTTAAATGTGATTTGCAGAGTATCCCATGTAGATGTAGATATTCGTGAGAAATATAATGCCGGCCGCGGTGGCCGAGTGGACTGAGGCGCTTCAGTTCAAAAAATGTTCAAATGTTTGTATAGCTTATGGGACTAAACTACGGGGTTATCAGTCCCTAAACTTACAAACTACTTATGAACTACCTACAACTAAGGACGGCACTAATATCAATGCCCGAGGGGGATTCGAACCCCCGACCGTAGTGGCCGTGCAGACCGTGACTGGAGCGCCTCAATCCCCTCGGCCACCACGGCCGGCGGCGCTTCAGTCACGGTCTGCAAGGCCACTACGGTCGGGGGTTCGAATCTCCCCTCGGGCATGGATATTTGTGCCGTCCTTAGTTGTAGGTAGTTCATAAGTAGTTTGTAAGTTTAGGGACTGATGACCCCGTAGTTAAGTCCCTTAAGCTTAACAAACATTTGAACATTGTGAGAAATATAAATGGGAAGACAGTATTCGATCTTTTTATTCCTCTCTTAAATCGATTTAAGCATTTGAACGCTGAGCAGCTCTTCACAATCGTGCTTCATGTACACCGCGATAGTCAACTTATACAGACGTGACTATCAATAGTGAATATATCCCACAGTAGCTATTTAATACGTGATTTACCTGCTAACAACACTGGTAAATATCTGTCGCTTGCCACTACCATGTCGGGCGGGCGAAGGTTCAAATTATCCCGCGACAGTATCGCCCTTAGGGAGTCCAGTTATTTTTACAAGGCCTTTGCCTGCACTAGGTCACCGTTGGTACGTGAGTCTGCGTGGTGTAACTAGCAATGTGCTGGACTGTTACATAGACAACCCAAGTTCTTTCATCTAAATGGAAGGCATTTCTGATAAGGCGCACTATACAGCTATGCCACAAATTTCGGGATAGTATGGCCATAAGTAAGTTATACATATGCCTCATAACATGCAAGTACCAATTCATCTTCGAGACATACATTACAAGGCGAACCGCATTAGGATGTGTCTATTAGAAATTAAATACCTCCGAATGAAATCGAGCTCACCACTCCGTGAACTCAGCCGTCCGCGGTGGCCGAGCGGTCTGTGGCGCGCCAGTCACGTTGTGCACGGCCACTACGGTCGGGGGCCCGAATCCCCTCTCGGGCATGGATGTTTGTGCCATCCTTAGTATTAGATAGTTCATAGGTATTTTGTAGGTTTAGGGACTGATGACCCTGTAGTTAAGTCCCATAAGCTCTACAAACATTTGAACATTTTTTTTAACTCACCACCACCCAACTGTATCGTCTTATAAACGACAGTGAAATGGTGAACCGAATGGACTTAAAGTACCTCGATAAGGATTGGACTGTTATATGGAAAAACATCAACAGCAAAGTGCTCGATACGGATATATGATCAACCTGGTACAAAATAGTTAATGAGACGATACCATCAACAGAAAAACTTCACAAAATACATTTGTCCGTAAACTGACAAATGCAAGGAGTGCAATCTCATTTGTCTGTGGAGAAAATAAACTTATATGGGAATGGTGCAGAAAAAAACCTGGCTTCAATTTGCAGAACAGCACAGCCACACATTACTCTCATATCGGTACTAAAACTTGACGGAAGTTACCTTCCAATCAGCACGAAAAACACGTGGACCTGGTTAGTAGGGCATAAATAAGCAGCGCACAAGACAAGGCCTCATACTCAGGCTATAGAGTGTACCTCGCCACAAGAGCCCAACTCATGGAGAAGGGTGCTAACTACAGGAAAAGATTTGCGAATTATATCACGGCGCTACAAATAACGAGGATATGAAGGAAAAAAAATATTAAAAAAACGAACAAAGAACGAGGAAAGACGAATGTAGAAATAAAGGCATGTGCGGCATCCAATATTCAAGGTTTGTCACCGTTTATCTATTTTTGTTTCATTTAGATCCTTTTTCTTCAACTACTTAAGGCAGATCACGTATTTTTGGAAATATTTATGATCCACTTATGGGAAACAGCTCTCTTAATTAAAATTTGTATATAAACAACAGTCTTCAGTGCAAAATTTTTAATATGTTTTTTTGATAGTTTCGGTTTTATTCAAACCATCCACAGGAAATTAAGCTCTGAAATATATCATAATTACATTTAGAGGACTTTCAGCAATACACATTAGTGTGTAACTTAAACTAAATTAATAAAGAGAAATAAAATGATGTTATACGATTGATCTTGTGGAGACAACTGGCAGGAGACTTGGAGCCTTTTACTGTGTCACTGCTGGATGGAGCACTACAAGGTCTACTGTTCTTAAATAGCTGAGGCTCCGCCCCCTTTGCCAGCTCCACCTATCTTTGATAGCCAATGAAAAGACTACATAGATGAATTTAGCCCAAAAATATAAAATTATAATTAGGCACATATTTCTTTGTCATTGTCTAAGATAATTAGTTTATCTTAAAATAAAGCTTAAAAATTAAAATACTGACATTAAATTATATCACGTTCTTATTAATATTTTCAAAGATATTCTATGAGTGGTCTGCAGCTATTTAAGGGCAGTAAACCTTGCTCCAACCAGCAGTGACGCAGTGCAAGGCTCCAAGTTTCCTGCCAGCTCCACACCATCAATGGGTATAATATCGCTTTATTTTTTTATTAATTTAGTTTAAGTTACACACTAATGTATATTGCTGAAAGTACTCTAAATGTCATTATGATATATTTCAGAGCTTAATTTCCTGAGGATGGTTTAAATAAAACCGAAACTAGTCAAAAAATATTTAAAAATTTTGCACTCTAGACTGTTGTTTATATACATACTTATGCAGATGTTTGGTTTCAAATTACCTCACCTCGACGCAGAGGGATTGAGTTACCTTTCATTTTTATTTTGAAATGAAATTCATCTCCAGTACTTAGGGAAAGAAAAAGGAACTTCATATCCCTGCACATCATCAGGACATGCGCGACGACAAATGGAGAGAATGGAGGACGACAAATTGGAAGCCAGGAAAACGAGACCAGGCGTCCTGCTTGGGGAAATGCAATAAAGCAGATATCGAGAAGACGAGTCTTGAGTGCTGTCGATATGCTGAGGTACAAGTATGGGGAAAATAAAAGGAACACAAAATCAGTCAATCAATTAAGAGGTATGGAGGGAAAACGTTTCTAAGCTTCTTTCCCGTAGAAATTTTAAGTTTGTTAATGTCAGTTTCGAAGCAGTGGTTTCACTGTTGTTGTTGTTGTTGCGGTCTTCATTCCGCAGACTGGTCTGATGCAGCTCTCCACGCTATCCTGTCCTGTGCAAGTCTCTTCATCTGAGAATACATTCGGCAACCTATATCCTTTTGAATCTGCTTACTGTATTCGTCCCTCGGTCTCCCTCTACTATTTTTACCCCACACACTTCCTTCCAATGCTAAGTTGACAATTCCTTGATGTCTCAGAATGTGTCCAACCAGTCTATCCCTTCTCTTAGCCAGGATATGCCTTGTTTCGACTCAAGTCCTTCAGCGCTCTGTCAAATTCTTCTCGCAGTATCATACCTCCTAACTCATCTTCCTCCACTTCGTCTTCCATTTCTAGAATACTGGCTTCAAGTTTAATTCCTTTGTACAGGCCCTCTATATATTCCTTCCACAGTTCAGCTTTCCTCTCTTTGCTTAGCACCGGTTTTCCGTCTGAGTTCTTGTTATTCACACAACTGCTTTTCTTGTCTCCAAATATCTCTTTTATTTTCTTGTAGGCGGTATCTATCTTTCCACTAGTTATGCATTCTTCTACGGTTCTTCATTTGTCCTCTAGCTACTCCTGCTTAGTCAGTCTGCACTTCCTGTCAATCTCATTTTTCAGAAGTTTGTACTTCCTTCCTTTTGCTTGCTTCGCGTGATGCATTATTGAATTTTCTTCTCTCGTCAATTAAGCTCAGTATATGCTGAGTTATCCAGGGGTTTCTTTTAGGCCTTGTCCTTCTGCCTGTCTGATCCTCTGCTGCCTTTACTGCCCTATCTCTCAGAGCTATCCATTCTTCTTCTACTGTATTACGCTCCCCCGTTTCAGCCAATACTTGCCTAATACTCCCTCAGAAACTCTAAACCACCTCTGGTTCCTTCAATTTGTCCAGCCACGGTGGAGTAGCCGAGCGGTCTAAAGCGTCTCGCTGCGGAACGCGCGGTTGCTTGCCGTGGAGGTTCGAGTCCTCCCTGGGGCATGGGTGTGTGTCTTTGTCCTTAGGTTAGTTTACGTTAGTTTAAGTAGTTTGTAAGCTACGGACTGATGACCACGTAGTTTGGTCCGATAGATTTACAAACATTCGAACATTCAATTTGTCCAGGATCCATCTACTAAAGTTTTCACCTTTCTACACTCTCTTAAGTTTTAATCTGCAGCTCATAACCAACAAGTTACGGTCAGAGTCTATATCTGCTCCTTGATACGTCTTACTATTTAAAACCTGGTTTCTAAATCTATACCATTATAAAGCCAATCTGGTACTTTCCAGTGTCTTCTGATCTCTTCCACGTATACAGCCTTCTTTCATGATGTTTGAACCAAGTGTTGGTGATCATTAAATTGTGCTCTGCGCAAAATTCCACCAATCGCTCTCCTCTTTCATTCCTTTTTCCCAGTCCATATTCACCTACTACATTTCCTTCTCTTCCATTTCGTACTACCGAGTTCCAGCCCCGATCACAATTAAGTTTTCGTCTCCCTTAACGTTCTGAATGGTTTCTTTTATCTCCGCATGCATTTCTACGATATCCTCATTATCGGCAGAGCTAGTTGGCATATAAACTTGCACCACTGTTGTCGGTGTTGATTTTGTGTCTATCTTTGCTACGATAATGCGTTCACTATGTTTTTCATAGTAACGTACCCGCATTCCTATTTTCTTATTCATTACCAGACCTACTCCTGCGTTACCACCAACTGATTTTGTATTTATAACACTGTATTCACCTGACCAGAAATCCTGTTCTTCCTGCCACCGAACTTCACTAAACCCTACCATATGTAACTTTAGCCTAACCATTTCTCTTTTCAAATTTTCTAACTTGCCTAAGCGATTAAGGGTTAGAACATTCCACGCTCCGCCCCGTAGAATGCCTGTTTTGTTTTTGTTGATGACGACATCCTCCTGAGTAGTCCCCGCCCGGAGATCCGAATGGGGGACTATTTTACCTCCGGAATATTTTACCCGAGAGGATGCCATCATCATATGTTCATACAGTAGAGCTGCATGTCCTCGGGAAAAATAACGGCTGTAGTTTCCCCTTGATTTCCGCCGTTCGCAGTAACTATGTGGCAGAGCCACGTTAGCTGATGTTACAAGGCCAGCTCTGTCTATCATCCAGACTAACTATTGAAAAGGCTGCTGCCCCTCTTCAGGAACCACACGTTTGTCTGGTCTCTCACCAGATAACACTCCACTATGGTTGTACCTACTTGGCTACCTATATAGTGAGGCACGCAAGCCACCCCACTTCGGCAATGTCTGTGGTTCACTGACGGAAACAGATTCTGTACCTTCTTCTGTAGAGAGGAATGATCTTATTTTACCTAGATGAAATCAATTATTTTAAGGGCGACGAAGACCGGCCGAGAAGGAAATAATAAAAATAATAATAATTCAAATCCTGCTCGGGGTTGTTGTTTTTTTCCGACGATTGATTCTGTATAATTATATTCCTATTTTTCTTCTGTATGAATTCTTATTGCCAAGATAAAGTTATACCAGGTAATCGCAGTTACATGTGAACGACACGCTACGAATAACTAGCCGCGGCCGGCCGCGGTGGCCGAGGGGACTGAGGCGCTCCAGTCACGGTCTGCACGGCCACTACGGTCGGGGGTTCGAATCCCCCCTCGGGCATGGATATTTGTGCTGTCCTAGTTCGTAAGTAGTTCATAAGTAGTTTGTAAGTTTACGGACTGATGACCCAGTAGTTAAGTCCCATAGACTATACAAACATTTGAAACATTTGACTACCCGCCTGGCCGCAGCATAATAATCCGCTGGGACGCGTCAAGTGGACACACACTGCATTCGACGGTGTAAGAACAGTGGGGCCGGGGACTGTAAACACAGCTAGCAAATGCTGCACAAATGTTTTAGGTGATAACTACCGACGCCGGTCGCAATGGCCGAGCGGTCTGCGGCGTGCCAGTCACGGTTTGCACGGCCGCTGCAGTCGGGGGTTCGTATCCCTCCTCGGGCATGGATGTTTGTGTCGTCTTTGGTATAAGCTAGTTAATAAGTAGTTTGTAAGTCCCATAAGCTCTACAAAGATTTGATAACTACCAACACTTTACTGGTCTTTCAATCGCCAAAAAAATTATGCTCCGAAATAATGAATTAAATAAAGTAATCGTCTCGCAATACATAACATATTGAGCAATTAACATAAGCTATTATGAAGCATTGACATAACAGTGGCTATGGAAGCATATAATTATGCACAATCAGTCGTCGGACAAGTGAATAAAAAAATCGCACTGACGTATTTTAAGACCCACTTAAGATTTGTACTTTTATAAGTTTTCGCAAACATTTTGGCCAAAATAATAATCTAAGTAATATAAAATCAATTAATAAGAGTGTCTGAAACCTTTTTAAGAAAAAAAAATATTTAGTGACTGGTTTCGAACCACAGACCTTCAGCGTCATAGTCCAACGCATTGCCCACTACACTGCAGATAACAGTTAGAAGTTACGTTCTTCAATCTCATACTATTGATGGCTGTTGTTAATTGATGCTAATATGGCATTTAGACATTATATTATCATTTATCGTACGAAGAACGACGTGTTTGTGTTAATTCTTCAGTGCGCCATTGCTTTGAAATGACACCGTGTAAGTTACAATAAGAAAATAATCAAATACGCAACGCAAGATGACGTATGCCAGAGAGTTCTGGGCTAGGAATGTCACGTAACATCTGTGAACGGCTGGTTTTCGTTAATTTAATGGAGGGTGTCAAAACTCCGTTATTTTTGTAAATATCTCTCAAACGATACAAGATATGAAAAAAAAGGTAACAAAGTTGTAGAGAATTTCTCCTCTACAAATTCGGTTATTCAATTTTCGCGTCAGATGAACGGTTTATTTGCAATTAAAATTACATTACAAACGGCTTTTTTTGGTATTACTAACGTATTTCTTGTCCAAAATGTTTGAAAAAGCGAGGTTCTGGTCTCTGGTACCCAACAATTAAGTCTGTAAAATTTGGTGCTGATCGGTCGAACGGTTCGTCTTAAAAACAGGGAACACGTTACGGACAGACAGACACACATCCCAAAATCGCTGTTATTTTTGAAATATCTCTGAAGCGATACGAGATATGAAAATAAACATAAGAGAACAAAGTTGTACAGAATTTTCTCCTCTACAAATTCGGTTATTCCATTTTCGTGTCAGACGAATGGTTAAGCAGTTAATTTCATTTAAATTTCGAGTTGTCAAAAGACGATCGCAAAGGCCCACTTTTAGTGTTGCGACCGTAACCTAAAGTGGGCCAAAAAGTAGTTTCGATTAGGATATGAACACGGGTCGTCTGTGCGATATGTGAGCGCCTTGTTAATTATACTACTCTGACTCATGTACCACTGCGGACTACTTACAGGTGTAGCTGTCCCGCGCTGGACCTTGCTCTAGATTTTCGTGGAAACCAAGGCGCACTGGAACAAATCCTTTTAGCTTGGCGGTCTGGAGGAGTTCCCGCACAACATACCTGCGACCCATCACAATTCGTTTGTACCATACTTGTGTTCAACTTGCCAGATATGCTGCGGCGCGAGGCAAGCAAAACCATTTGCTCGTGTCATATGGTGTTTCACTAAGTGTGTTTGCCTCTGTAACTTATAAACGGGAAATTTTAATGTGGTAGGTCAACACAAGAAATGTTACACTTTCTGCGGAGCTATGAACATAGTTTATTGTATCATTTTCCAAAGAGTTACACCACAAAGATATAATTGTTTAAATAGAACAATGTTTTTTTTTCTGTCGTACATTGGATTCGTTGAAACCATCTGCGTCCAAATCAATTTAAACTACATTCCTACCACTGTTAGTTTGGGAGCTACAACCCTTCGAAGTTTAGGGGGCGGAGGCTACGACAGCGTAGCTGGTGGTCATGACACAGAGGGCCGTGCCCCAGGGGATAGCCACTCGGCCAGTTCAAATGTGCAAATGTTTGTACAGATTATGGGACTTAACTATGGGGTCATCAGTCCCTAAACTTACAAACTACTTATGAACTACTTACAAACTAGGACGGCACATATATCCATGCCCGAGGGGGGATTCGAACCCCCGACCGTAGTGGACGTGCTGACCGTCACTGGAGCGCCTCAGTCCCCTCGGCCACCGCGGCCGGCAGTCGGCCAGTCAGCTACGCTATCGCAGCCTCCGCCCCCGGAACTTTGAAGGGTTGTAGCTCCCAAACTAACAGTGATAAGAATGTAGTTTAAATTGATTTGGACGTAGCTGCTTTAAACGAATCCAATGCATGATAGAAAAAAATATTGTTCCATTTAAAAAGTTATATCTTTGTGGTGTAACTCTTTGGAAAATGATACAATAAACCTTGTTCATATTTCCGCAGACAGTGTAACATTTCTTGTGTTGACCTACCGCATTAAAATTTCCCATCACCTATTATAAGTTTCAGAGACAAAAACACTTAGTGAAACACCCTGTATATAAATGAATTGCTGTTCGTTAGTCTCGCTAAAACTCGATAACGGCTGAACCGATTTGGCTAATTTTAGTCTTGAAATATTCCTGTGAGTCCAGGGAAGGTTTAAATGGTGATAAAATATGAAAAAGTTGTCGGGAAATGAGGAAAATCGGGAAAAACTGAAACAGATTTTTCCAGTGAGCTATCAATACCGTTCATCCAATTGCGATAAAATGTTGTACATTTCATGTTGAAAGCGAGAGGAAGGTTTGCATCAAATAAAAATTTGAAAAAGTCGCCCGGAAAGTAGGAAAATTTAGAAAAAACGGAAAACATATTTTTTCTATAAAAGTCAATTGCCACATGGTTGTAAGAGCATCACTTGAGTACAGATTGAGACGACAAGGTTTATATGAAATAAAGGTTTGGGAAAATCTACCGGAAAATTGGAAAATTTAGGAAAAACAGGAAGCGGTTTTTTCTGTGAATAAAAATCAATTGCCACGTGGTTGTAAGAGCATCAAGTGAGTACGGCTTGACAGGACAAGGTTTATATGAAATAAACGTTTTGGAAAATCTACCAGGAAACTGGAGAATTTGATAAATCTGAAAGTGCGTTTTTCAGTGAGTTTTTGATTGTATTCAGCACTATAACTGACTATTCGCACGACGGAGAGGTGTAATTATTTTGTTTGTTTGTTCAATATGGTCTCGGAAAAGTTTTCAGTTAAAAAAATTGGGACAGCTAAAAAGGAAAGTCGCAATATTCGAATCAAGTTCATTTTTCAATGTGTTTTTAAATGAGAACCGTTCCTCCGACCACGATAAAAGTTTGATCATTTGACGTTCAACGAATGTTGAACGTTCTTTTCAACTAAAAATTTGGGAAAGTTAGCCGGAAAATTTGAAAATTCTCGAGAAACTGAGAGAGCTTTTTTCAATGGGGTATCAATATCATTTGTCTGATTGCGATGAAATATTGTAGATTTGACGTTCACAATAAGAGTAACGTTCTCGTGTAATAAAATCTGGAAAAATTTCCTGGCAAACTGGAAAATTTAGAAAAAAATAAAAAGAGATTTTTCTATTAAATATCAATATCAACCATCTGATTGCGATAAAATTTTGCACATTCGACGTTCAAAGCGTGAGGAAGGTTTGAGTGAAGTAAAAGTTTGGAATAGTTCGCCAGAAAAGAGTGACATTTGTGGAAAACTGAAATAGATTTTTTTCTTTGGGATATCAATCTCATTCCTACGATTACGATAAACTTTTGCACGTTTGATGTTCAAAGCAAGACTACATACATATTAGCAATTGTGAAGCATTACCGGGTGGACTAGTTGTAAATAAAGTTAGCATGTCGAGAGGATCAGGTCACACTCCAACTGTTTGCTATAATACTGCAAACGTGTATCAGAAATTTTCTGGTGCGCCCGGCCCCTGTGGCCCTATAGAACGAGCAGCCCCTTGTATTACGACAGTTTAACATATACAGCCGCGACACTCGCCGCTGTAGAAGTTGTTACCAACTGACAGCTGAAACGACACTAGCGCTCCTAGTGGTGGGCAAGCCGCCGAAATATTGATGTTTGTTTATAATATTTTTGAACCAGGAGAGAAATTGCATAATTTTGGGGTTACAATCTAACACAGCAACTCGGTGACTAACATAGACTTGTTTTCTCCAATTTTGTTGTGTATATACTGTTAATTTTAGATAACGTTGCAATATTGTAAATACGATATCAAATGTTATATCTGTGTAGTAGACACGCTGGCCTAGTCAAGGATTTTAACATTGTGAGATTAGTAGTATCTTTGATTGTGAGTTGGATCGCTGGAGATCTGAGGCGAAAAGTTGTTGGAGACTGGCAGTGGTAGCGAGTGGTTGTTGCAAGGAGTTCTTGTGGTATCGGCACAGTACAACAGGATATTGTTAATCAGGCACGATTTAATAGTTGTGGACATAGTACATATTTGATAAAGTGGATACGTGTATGAAGAAGAGTACTGTGGGCCTAAATTTGTTATAAATAATTCGTCGCCAAGAATAGGCTGTTGTGCCAATTTATTATGTGCCAATAATGTCTGACCACGTCGCACGCCGCATCACTAAAGTAACATCCAGCCAATTAGTCATCTATTAGCATGTACGGCTAGCAAGCGTAGTAGAACTGTCATTATCAATAGTGAACCAGAATTAGTGAAAATCTGCAAAAACCTGAGACTTATACCAGGCAGGATCCTATCCCTATCATTGTTATTCCAAGACTTAATCATGAAAGTAAAGAGTACTAATGATAAAAGGTGATAATTTCAGTGACAAATGTGGTCAGTTAATTTGCTGTAATATAAATCCGAAGTCATGGTATTATTAATTAAAACTAAATGTTACTGAACTATTATGTGTGTCACTGCGTAGTTATTCAATTCCACAGTTAGCTAAAAGACAGAGTAATTCACACCGTTTATAGAGATCAAACTAATGTCAGTATTGATTAAAATTTTGCAGTCACTGAATATCATAAAGGATAAGTGTTAACGAAATATTGTGGAGAGTATGGAGTTCAATAGTTAACAATTTGCAAGTATCAGTACTTATTTGAATCGCGTAGCAAGCCTTATAAAAATCTTAATCAATTACAATTTTCACAGTTAAAATTAACAAGTCATTACAATTAGTTGCTCACTACCAGTATTACGTATTCTATTCAAGTGACTGTGTGTAAGACAATAAGCATTATGGCAAATCATAAGTTTGACAACGTCTTAAAACCATTATGTTGCTAAATGTTGCTCATTGTTGCATAATAGTTGTAAGATCGCTGCGCTGCTTGGGAATTGCTTTATCATATTTCAGCTTGGATAGTGTCTTTTGTTTTCTGCTTGTCTTAACCTAACGTAGTCTAACCGCTGTGTCCGTCCTCCTATCAAATTATTAAAATAATTTTAAAATAATATTATTAAAATAATTAAATGATTTTTTTCCAAATCTTGTTCGCTCATTCAGTGAGCGTGGCGATCGTAAATTGTTTTCTTCCACTACACTCATAATTTTTGCAGCCGTTTGTTACATTTTAACAGCAATAATAATTTACAAAATATTGTTCATATTCATTACCATATTTCCGTTCGAGTCACGGACATAAACGCAGTGGCATCGATCGAGTTATAACCTTCACAACATTTATCGGCATTAATTTATTTAACGATTGCCTTTCCATCAGGTCAGCAATTAGGCGCAAGGTACATTCTTAATTGTTAATTGTCCGGTAATAGTAGGGGTGGGAGGTTATAACAAGCATCAGTAAACAGATCAAGAGACACATAAGACGGAAATTAATGTAAAACAGACGAATTTAACTTATTCAGTGATATAAATAACAACTTCCTCATGAACAAATACATACGAATATGTGTGTATTTGCAGATAATTCCGTTGAAAGTAAGTAGAATATAAACATAAGGCAATAATAAATTTTTATAACGGTACTATGACAGGCGGTTTTTTGACGTGTAACAATTCGGTGTGGAGTATAATGATTCGTACAGTGTTACACTTCAGTCGTCTTTCTTAAACGTGCATATTCAGTTGAGTCTAATTACTTTACCTTAAAAAACTAATGTTTTGACGACTCCTGCCATCTGTGGCTAATTTAATACGTTAAATACTGTACTGATTGCATTCTACACTCCTGACCATTAAAATTGCTACACTACGAACATGACGCTAGAGACGTGAAATTTAACAGACAGGAAGAAGATGCTCTGATTTGCAAATTATTAGCTTTACAGAGCATTGACACGAAGTTGGCGGCGGTCGCGATACCTACAACGTGCTGGCATGAGGAAAGTTTCCAACCGATTTCTTATACACAAACAGCATTTGACCGGCGTCGCCAGGTGAAATATTGATGTGACGCTTCGTGTAGGGAGGAGAAATGCGTACCATCACGTTTCTCTTGTTGAAGGTCGCATTGTAGCCTATCGCGATTGCGGTTTATCGTATCGCGACATTGCTGCTCGCGTTGGTCGCGATCCAATGACTGTTAGCAGAATATGGAATCGGTGGGTTCAGGGGGGGGGGGGGGAGGGGGCAATACAGAACGCCGTGCTGGATCCCAACGGCCTCGTATCAATAGCAGTCGAGATGCCAGGCATCTTATCTGCATTGCTGTAACGGATCGTGCAGTCACGTCTCGATCCCTGAGTCAACAGATGGGCACGTTTGCAAGACGACAACCATCTACACGCAGTTCGACGACGTTCGCAGCAGCATGGACTATCAGCTCGGAGACCATGGCTGCGGTTACCCTTGACGCTGCATCACAGACAGGAGTGCCTGTGATGGTGTACGCAATGACGAACTTGGGTGCACGAATGGCAAAACGTAATTTTTTCGGATGAATCCAGGTTCTGTTTATAGCATAATGATGGTCGCATCCGTGTTTGGCGACATCACGGTGAACGCACAGTGGAAGCATGTATTCGTCATTGCCGTACTGGCGTATCACCCGGCGTGATGGTATAGAGTGCCATTGGTTATACGTCTCAGTATCCTCTTGTTCGCATCGACGGCAGTTTGAACAGTGGCCGCTACATTTCAGGTGTGTTACGATCTGTGGCTCTATACGGGCTTTTCTGGATACGGAAAATGTTCGACTGCTGCCCTGGCCAGCACATTCTCCAGATCTCTCACCAATTGAAAACGTCTGGTCAGTGGTGGTCGAGAAACTGGCTCGTCACAATACGCCAGTCTCTACTCCTGATGAACTGTGGTATCGTGGTGAAGCTGCATGGGCATCTGTACCTGTACACGACATCCAAGCTCTGTTTAACTCAATGCTCAGGCATTTCAAGGCTGTTATTACGGCCAGATGCGGTTGTTATGAGTACTAATTTCTCAGGATCTATGCACCCAAACTGCATGAAAATGTAATCTCACGTCCGTTGTAGTCTAATATATTATTCTAATGAATACTCGCTTATGATCTGCATTTCTTCTCCGTGTAGCAATATTAATAGTCAGTAGTGTAAATTACGGGACGATAATAGATTTATTTCACGCGTTCTATTTAGTGACGAAGCGTCATTCACAAACTAAGGTAAAGTAAATCGGCATAATATGCACTATTGGGCAACGGAAAATCTACGATGGGTGTAACAAGTGGAACATCAGCGACCTTGACGGGTTAACGTATAGTGCGGCATTATGGGAGGAAGGATAATTGGTCCCTATTTTACCCATGAGAATCTAAATGGTACAATGTATGTTGATTTTTTACGTAATGTTCTACCAATTTTACTACAAGATGTTTCACTGCATGGCAGAATGGCGATGTACTTTCAACAAGATAGATGTCCGGCACATGGCTCGCATGCAGTTCAAGCTGTCTTAAATGGAATATTTAATTAGAGGTGGATTGGTCGTAGACGCACCATGCCATGACCCGCACGTTCACCGGATCTTACATCCCCGGATTCCTTTTTGTGGGGAAAATTGAAGGATATTTGTTATCGTGATTCACCATGCGTCAGCGCATTGTCAGTGCATGTGAGGACACACTGAAGGCGAACTACTCGCTGTTGAGAGGAATTTCGTTACGCGTATTGCCAAATGTATTGTAGTTGGAGGACATCATTTTGAGCATTTATTGAAGTCATGAGGTTATTATAGGTAATGACGCTGCAACAACATGCATTCTCATAATGTATGATAATTTGACAAAAGTACATGTATCGAATTGGAACAACCAAAATAACGTTCAAACGTACCTACGTTCTATGTTTTAATTTAAAAAACCTACCTGTTACGCACTGTTTATCTAAAATTTTAGCAATATGTTTGTGAATATTATAGCGCCATCTGTAACACAGCGACAAAAGTGTTCCAACTGAAAAATTCAATTTATTTATATTCTAGGCGAATATGTAATAAAAATGGGGGTACCTATTTAAAAAATGCAGGTTGTTGTCCGTTTGATCTCTGGCAGCGCAATCTAGCGGGCCAACCATAGCGCCATCTGTTTTCCCCCTTCAAGCTAGAAAAGTTTTGTTCTTTGTAGTTTTTTGTTTGATGCTTATTTCATGAGATATTTGGCCCGGTCACTATCAATGGAGTACCCTGTATAAAAGAAATAAGTATAACTGCACTGAAGTGTTTTACGGCCCACTTCAGATTTGCCTTTAGTTCTATGATTTCTTTGCAAAACATTTCGGACAAAAATAACAAAAAAATATAATTTAAAAAAAAATGGAACATATGACTGGATATCTCTACACGCAGCATTTACTATTCTCCCTGACAGTATTTTAACAAACAGGCAAAATTATTTGATATTTGTGTATAGCTTTGACAAACATACTCTTCCATGATAGCTTCCCTCTTTATGCTATTATTTTAATATCTCTCCCACATTTTCATGATATTTTTCCGTTAAACTATCATCACCTGTCTTGCCTTGGTAGTTTGTCCAAAGTTTACTTTCTTTGCATACGCTGGTTACGAATAACTATAGCCTGGAAGTTCCGTAACGTACATTTGGCATTGACGAGTGACTATAGAAGGAATGAACAAAGCGTACGTTCGGCGTTCGGAAATCAGTCACGTGACATCCCTCGGCCGAAATCTTGCTTGAAACTCTCTTTTGCATACGCCATCTTGCTTTCTATATTTGATTATTTTTCTTAATATCACTCAAGCGTAGGTATTTCAAAGCAATGGTGCACTGAAAATTATCAAAAACATGTCGTTCTTAGGACAATGAGTTATAATCTAATGTCTAAAAATGGTACGAGAATTATCGATTACTCTCGCAGCTATTCGTCGTAGTGTAATGGACTACATATTCGGTTATGGTGTACGAACATGTGAGGCGGTGGTACGAAACGTACCGGGCGCGGTGGCTCAGCGTGCTCGGTCAGAGGTTGGCCGGCATGGTAGCACAGTGTGCTATGGAACGAAAAAACTGAGTCAACGACGAAACCATCAACATACAGCAAAACGAATCAGCGTCCAAAATGGACCGATCAAACCAAAGAACCAATGAAAAGAGAGAAAAAGAGAAGGTCCAATGCCACCTGTAATAAAAAACTGAGTCAAAATCTCAACGAAGAACACATATCAAACATGTTACTGGATTTTAGTGCTCACAAGACATTTTTTATTGTTTAGAGTCAAATGGAATTTTTTGCAGCGTGATTTCGTTTTGCAGCTGCTTTTGATCGCCTGGTAAAAGACAGGATCATGCATGATGAGACAGCTGCTCATATTATCTTCTAAATCATTTATAAAGAAAAATCAATGATAACGGCCATTTAACACTTCCCTGGGGAATGTCAGATATCACTTCTGTTCTACTCGATGACTTTCCGTCACTTCCAAAGTACTGTGTCCTTTCTCAGAGGAAATCGCAAATCCAATCGTTGAACTATGGCGATATTCCGTAAACAAGCAATTTTATTAGAAGTCACTTGTGAGGTACAGTGTCGAAAGCCTTCCGTAAATCTAGAAAGCCCTTGTAGATAGCACACATCTTTTCATATGAGTCCAGAGCTATCTGTGGCTCGCAAAAATGGTACTTTCTGAATCCGCGTTGACTATGGGTCATTAGGTCGTTCTTCTCAAGCTATTTCATAATGTTTGAGAAAAGTATATGTTCTAAAATCCTGCTGCGAACCGACAAAGATGATATAGGCATGTAATTTTGCGGATAACTCCTGTAGCCTTTCTTTCAAGACATTGGGTACGGATCTTTCGCTGAGTGAGTTGTTGTATATGATACCTAGGTATGGAGCTATTTCATTAGTACATTCTGAAATGAACGTAATTGGTACACAATCTGGACCGGAAGACTTTCGTTGGTAGGTGATTTAAGTTGCTTTAATACTCCACGGATGTATACTAAATTACGCATGTTGTCAGCTGTCCCATTTTGTAGTGGTCTACCAGGCCTCCTCTTCCCAGTAAATGTAAGTCCATTTTCAGTCTCCCATATAAGAACCCGGCAACAATTTTTCATAATAAATGAACTTCAAGGCGTCCTCTTTCCCTTTTATAAGCATTTTCCCATGTATCACGAAAAATATCGTCACAAAATTGAAAAAAACATGTACCTCGGTAACGTATGCGTGGAGTGTCCGCTAAAGATTCAGTTTATTGCTAAACTTTGCGCAAAAGACAACGAAACATCACTTTATTGTGGAGTTTAAAAGTTAGTTTCAAGCACTGTTGCCCTCCCAAGGATGTAACTTGAA
Source organism: Locusta migratoria (assembly GCA_026315105.1). Lineage (NCBI taxonomy): Eukaryota > Metazoa > Arthropoda > Insecta > Orthoptera > Acrididae > Locusta > Locusta migratoria. The sequence goes on from CM048746.1 coordinate 663,312,436, forward strand.
ACATGTTTCAGTAGACCACGCGCAATTTTGATGTTGCTTGAGAGCAATATTGCCAAATAAGGGGTTAATGGTGTAAATGTTGAAATGTTCAAATGTTTGTTAAGCTTATGGGACTTAACTGCAGGGTCATCAGTCCCTAAACTTACAAACTACTGATAAACCGCCGAGGTGGAGTAGCCGAGCGGTCTAAAGCGTCTCGCTGCGAAGCGCGCGTTTGCTCGCCGTGGAGGTTCGAGTCCTCCTAGCGCATGGGTGTGTGTGTGTTTGTCCTTAGATTAGTTTACCTAGGTTTAAGTAGTTTGTAAGCTACGGACTGATGACCACGCAGTTTGGTCCGATAAATTTACGAACATTTGAACATTTGAACTTATAAACTAAATTAAACTAAAAAAAAACACAAATCCCTGCCCGAGGAAGGATACGAACCCCCGACAGGGAACGGCCTGCTGCGAATGGAGAGTTCTACTACCGGTCGAATCTCTGGAACAGTTTTGAAGCGAATGTCACGAACTGGTTTCTTCATCTTCGGAATCAAATGAAAGTCACACGGATTCAAATCCGGGGAGTATGGTGGATGGTACAGTACTTCCCAGTCGAATCGACCGAACAGAGCAGCCACAGCTTGCGCTGTTTGCGCCCGCGCATTGTCGTGCAAAATGATGCGCGAGTTACGCAGAAAGGGGTTCCGCTTCTTTCGCAAAGCTGGTCGCAGGCGATGCTCCATATACGAACAGTAATACTGTGAAACTTCCTGGCAGAACCGGGACTCGAACCTGGGACCTTTGCCTTTCGCGGGCACTCGCACTACCGGCTGAGCTATGCCGACAAGACTCACGATGCCGCCTCACAACTTTATTTCCGCCAGTACCTCGCCTCCTACTTTCCAAACTTTACAGAAGCTCTCCCGCGAAACATGCAAGACTAGCACTCCTGAAAGAAAGGATATGCTGGAGACATGGCTTAGACACAGCCTAAGTTTTCTGCAAACATCCCTTAGGCTGGGGCTAAGCCATGTCTCCAGCATATCCTGTCTTCCAGGAGTGCAAGTCTTGCATGTTTCGCGGGAGAGCTTCTGTGAATTTTGGAAAGTAGGAGGCGAGGTACTGGCGGATGTAAAGTTGTGAGGCGGCATCGTGAGTCGTGTCGGGATAGCACAGTCGGTAGTGCGCTTGCCCGCGAAAGGCAAAGGTCCCAGGTTCGAGTCCCGGTTCCGGCACACAATTTTAATCTGCCAGGAAGTTTCATATCAGCACACACTCCACTGCAGAGTGAAAGTTTCATTCTAATAATACTGTGCACTGACGGTCTACCGTGGAGAAGGCTTTTACCCAATGCGCCACTGTTCTGTACGGCAATGCCAATGACCCGCACGCCTCTTGACGATCTTGATGAGACTGTCGTGCAGTACGACCTATGCCACATTCAATCTTGATCCAACTCGGCTGTTCCTGTTTGGAAAGCACAGTGACAATGTTACATTAGACCACCCGCTGACAAGTAACTGTGTTTCCTTGATTGTGCGAACGCCTAAGGCTTCTGTAAGTAGGAGCTGACGCATCCGCCATTTTCATTCCCGTAGCTCGTTAACTTAAACACACTGCGGTGCTACAGGATCTGCGTCACGGCACTTTAGCACGACATTATGGGTGGTTGTGTTGCCATAAACTGCTCAGATGATTCCAGAATTGGCTACGGAATGTATAGTTTCCCGAGAGATTCTGAGAAAAGAAGAAAATGGATCAACTGTCGGCCCAAAAACTGGGGACCCGGACCCAGCCCACAGTTCTGTATTATAAATAAATATTTATAAACATTTATTACTAGCTGAAAACCCGGCGTTGCTCGGGTATTTATTTACTTAGTCGTGCCATTTTTCAGGTATATATTCATTTCTATAAGGGCTGTATCTCTTTTAAATTCTCTTGGGAATACAATTAGTAGTAAAAAAGTAGCAGATTAAACCTTAGTGCGTGATGGGACGGTTTCCCGTGAATGTTACTGTTTATGTACTCATACCTCATGAACTATGTGTCGTAATGTGATAAAAATTAGAACGTACACACAACTATATGAGTGTATACTGTCTGTAAAATTTCCTGCGACTACAATTTGTAGCGCAGAAATTATAAATTGTAACGTCATACCGAATGCTATAGGTTTAGTCCGTGAATAGCGGTACGTTACTGTTTATGTGCTGATATCTGATGAACTACGTGTTGTATTGTTATACAATTTAGAAAGTACATTCAACTATATGTGTGTATACTGTATGTAAAATTTCCTGCGGCTGTGATTCGTAGTGTACAGGTTATAAATTGTAACGTCATACCGAGAGCCGTAGTTTTACTCCATAAACAGCAGAAAAGTAGTAAGCGAGAAACTTTTTTCCTTTCATCATTTTACTATGGTTGCCAGCGAGAAAAAGTTTAATAAAGGTTTGAAGTTATGTTTAAAGTTTGTTGCAAGTCGCTAAGTACTGTCATTCTCATACAGTGTATTTCGAAAGTATCGCCGCTTTATATGGCATTTTTTGCGATTTTTATTGGTTATGACGTAATATGTTTTGAACCATGTGCCGTATGTGATTCTTAACCATGCAGAAATTGTTACCTCACGGTAAGGAATATGTGTACCAATTTTGGTTGAAATCGGTCCAATGGTTTAGGAGAAAATGAGCAGCATTGCTGCAAAATGCAGCAGTTTTTCGCGCATCTCATTGTTTATGACGTCCTATCTCGTGAACTATATATCGTATGTAATTGTTACACTTACGACGACCGTCCTCATGGATTGAAGCTTACGTGTACAAAATGTCAAAGATTGGAACAAAACTGTAGATTTGTATGCAACACGTACAAATATACGGACACTCTGCTTTATATATTAGATTATGACTTGAAGTAATATTTAATAGTAAAAATCGTCTGTGATATTCGGACGCAAGTTTTTGTTTAGCTCTTTTGAAAGTACTACCTCTTAACAGGAAAGCTGCCTGTAGGGAGTTAGCAGCCGCAAAATATCATAACACAGCAAAACATCCCAGTACATACTGTTTTTAAAGCACAACATGTGTGTCTTTAAATGCCAGTATTGACGTTTATCTATAAGAGACTATAACATAACTGGCAAAGAATACTGCGTAAATTTTACTTACGGCTGCGGCGGTGTAGTGTGCTAATGATGGCAACGAAATGTTTGCTTTACAAGGATTATTATTACTGACAAGACAAGGCTCCTGTTACATATAAAAACCTGTCAACCTAGAGAAGGAACAGAATTATTTATTTATTTGATTGCCAACGCAAAGGATTATTCCCCTCATTCTATACGATTAAGTTTTCCAATAACATTCAACGGTTGTTGCCAACATAGGCACCCTGTGTCTCTACGGCTGTAATATATTCTTTTCCGGTTTAGTGTTTGTAATACGTCCTGAAAATTTTTCAATGGCGTACATTCAGCAATGTGGTGTATTTGTGACAGCGGACAACATACACTTAGTGCTGGACGGCAAACAAACGGCGCATATTATATTGACAGTCATTATTCAAATACAAGCCAAGATCGCTTGAAACTTTTATCTAGATTATCAGAATTAACTTAGTACGCGATTTTTATCACAGAAATATATGTTTCTTGCGCTTTTTCTTTATTTAGCCAGAAAAGGAAAACAGAAATAAGTAATGGAAACGCGAGATTTTTGCGTCTAATCCACATATCGATGTAAACAAGAGCGGAATGCAAGCTCAAAGTAGCACGATCTAAGGCTCTATGCCGGCACTTCCAAAATATTTCACTGTTGTTGTTGTGGTCTTCAGTCCGGAGACTGGTTTGATGCAGCTCTCCACAATACCCTATCCTGAGCAAGCCTCTTCATCTCCACATAAGAGCGACAACCTACATCTCTCTGAATCTGCTTACTGTATCCATCTCTTGGTCTTCCCCTGCGATTTTTTCCCCATACACTTGCCTCCAACGCTAAATTCACAATTCCTTGATGTCTAAGAATGTGTCCTACCAATCTATCCCTTCTTTTAGTCAAGGTATGCCATAATTTTCTTTTCTCCCCAATTCTGTTCAGTACCTCCTCATTAGTTACACGATCCACCCACCTAATCTTCAGCATTCTTCTGTAGCACCAAATTTCAAAAGCCCCAATCCTCTTCCTGTCCGCACTGTTTATCGTCCATGTCTCACTCGCATACAAGGCAACACTCCATACAAATGCCTTCAGAAAGGACTTCCTTAGGTTTAAATCAATATTCGATGTTAATAAATTTCTCTTTTTCAAGAACGCTTTTCTACCCATTGCCATTCTGCATTTTATATCCTCTGTACTGCGACCATCATTTGTTATTTTACTGCCCAAGTAACAGAACTCATCTACCTCCTTTATTGCTTCGTTTCCCAATCTAATTCCTTCAGCATCACCTGATTTTCTTACATTGCACTCCATTACCCTAGTTTTGCTCTTATTAATGTTCATCTTATATGCACCTTTCAGCACACTGTCCACTAAACTTGAACAAAACAACACTGTTCGTATAAGCTAGGTGTTGTGTTTAGCATTCGCACGGAATGAAAATGGTGGACGCGCTAGCCTGTGTCTTTAGGAGCTCTACGCACGCCGGCGACTTGGACGGGCGAGTCTATTTGCTCGGAGGTAAGGTAGGTGTGTCAACAATGTGTGCAATCAGCCACAGTAGTAGATTCCATTGCATAATGTCTCCACAGCAGTGTTGCCACTATTTAAGTCCCGACCCTTGTAGTTCGCTTGGAACATGATGAAAGGCATCAGATAAGACAATGCTAGATTGCGCTGGTTGATGTACTGATCGGCCGGCCGCGGTGGCCGAGGGGACTGAGGCGCTTCAGTCACGGTCTGCACGGCCACTACGGTCGGGGGTTCGAATCCCCCCTCGGGCATGGATATTTGTGCCTTCCTAGTTCGTAAGTAGTTCATAAGTAGTTTGTAAGTTTAGGGACTGATGACCCCGTAGTTAAGTCCCATAAGCTATACAAACATTTGAACATTTGATTTGATGTACTGTTCTCTGTGTTTAAGACTGTGAAGGATACTTACGTTTCGACACGTGGTTTCACATTTGGCCCTCGATATTCCATGTTTGAAGTCCGTTTATTTTAGACTAAATGTTTCAGCCAACACGTGCTGTGGCAACAGACTGACTTTGGCCCCAGTACAAGTAGTCCAATGGTTTCCTTGCCCTCTTATGCTACTAGTACTCTCCCATTATTTTGTGCCGTGTAAGGCACATGAGTAGATTGGCTACCCTGTGACCGATTTCGGCGTTGGCTTTCTTCCGCAAAAGGAAGAGGAAAATGGGAATATTTGGCGGTGGATTGGTCTGTGGACAGTCGGTTACGGGACGAGCGAGAAGGAAGTGCCTTCCTGTGACAGCGTGGAGAAGGTTGTTGTTGTACGATGTTACACTGAGTACCGACACTAATCAGTACGGGCAAGTGCAGGAGGTTACGCTTGCTGATGGTGTTGGAAGACTCTACTGTCTTTCGTTTCCTGGGAGGAACTGCACGGAGACACTTTTGGCTAAATCATACAGTGTATGTTATCGGCGTGTATATTAGGGTATATTAAGGTCACGTCGGCGAATGATATATTGACGTGTGGCAAGTGCAAGTGTCCCATGATATGGCATACAGCAATGCAGGTACTGTGATTATGTTCGCTGCTTGAAATCGGTCCGAGCGATATCAAGTGTAACTTGCTGTGAGATGCGGTGGACATTTCTATATGGCTGAGCCACATTGTGATATTTAATGTCTGCTAAACTGTATGAACTGCTTGACATTTGGTTGTCGTTGGTTGATTTTTTTTGGGGGTGGTTCCTCGCTGGTGTGCTATACTAAATACCGCTATTAACAGTGGGGTGTGCTAATTATCATTGAGCTGATGAAACTGTGGTGACGTATTGTGGTGCACATCGACAAACCGTTAATACTAGTCTGTTGCAGGTACGTCATCTTGGAATATGTTGTTACAGTATATGGCAGGAAGCTTAAAGTATTTACTGAACTGAGTTATGAGGTCACCAAGGAGCTGGATAAGACTATAAAGGAAGCATACGTTTCTCAAATCCTGTTTTCTGGGGAGGGAAGCATACGTGTGTTTGAATTGTTTTAATTGTCATATTCTTGTGTTATTGCTGTAGTGTATACTAGATTTGGAATTTGTTCAGTTGCAGGCTGACGCCACATTACTGAAGTATTTGTAAATTATCAAATGTTACATGGTCGGTTTATAAATTAATATTGAACGTGGTTAAGTAACATGTTAACGTCAACGACTTGATGAACAGCATCGTTACAGAGAATTTTTCTAATTTGTTTTCCACTTAACTATTAATAAATGTTATTAATTGTAGAAGACTGTAACTCAATCAATCGTTCCAACCTTTAATTCTGGCCCACATGTTCTGCCATCACAATTTTCATCCTACCGTACGAAATGTTTGCATGTCGAGTCATCTCTTTTGAATGGATAATTTCTCCGAAGCCTAGAAAAGCCTGGTTTAACTGCATAAGCGCACGAAATGAAGCGTATGTGTCCAAACGCAGAATGGGTGGATCTCAAGTTATGCTCACTAAACTCCCATTGGCAAGAAATAATCACACACTTCAAAAACTGTTGAGATGTTTGTAAACACAAGGGACGAAACTGCTGAGGTGATCTGTCTGCAGACTTACTAACTACTAAATAAACTGTCTTATTATAAGAATAACAAACCGACGCTCAAGGGAGGGCTCGAACTTCCGACGGGGAGCGGCCGCCAAACTGGATTTGCATAGAAATGATGCCATCCACACATCCCCGCTGTTGGAGAACTGCAGTGACATGGATGCACAAATGACACTCGTAGGCCAACCAGTGGCGGTATAGGTAACAGGACGGGAATCACCTGTCTCTTCGACAAAATATGGTCCTATGATAAATGGTGCCGTAAGCCCGTAACACGCATTGACGTTTTCAGACTTTAGTTTGTGGATTTTCTGTTCCCTACATTGGACAATTCTGAGCGTTGACATATCCTGTCAGATGGAAGTGGGTTTCGTCTGTCCACAAAATCTTCCATGGCCATTCATTGTTCACTTCCATGCGAGCAAGAAATTCTAAAGGAGAAGTCTCTCTTTCTGTCAGGTCCACAGGAAGTAAATCGCGCATATGGGTAATTTTGAATGGATGGCAGAGAAGGACGATTCTTAGGATTTTACACACCGTGATCACAGGTTTGTTCAAGGTTGGAGCAGTTCTCCGTGCACTACACGGTTTCACACCACCACTCTACTCCTCCTGAATGCTGTGGCCACTTCCTCTACTGTCGTTGAATGTTTGTTTCTTCCCTATACCAGGTTGCACACCAAAGGAAAGCGAGCTACATCTGTCACACATATAAGAACTATAATAGCATCTTCGATAAACTCAGAATTTGCCCAGTGCGAATGCGAAGTGTGCACTCAGTGTCAGGCGAGCCACTACGACTGTCATTTGCTATGCAAACTGTGGCTGTGATGATTATTTCAGTTCCCAGTGGGTGATGGGGAGGGGGGGGGGGTAGATTCAAAAAGGCTTTATAATATAATAATAGGATATTTGCATTGGTTGATGTGATGTAGAAGAATAAACAAAATTAATTTAAAAATATTCTGGTCTTGTCTTTAAACAGTTATTGTAAGCACCCTGGCTATGGATTGCGTTTATAGCAAAACGTACATTGAATTTGTTGTTGTTATATTATTATTATTGTCTTCAGTCCAGAGACTGGTTTGATACAGCTCTCCACCCTACTCTGTCCTGAGCAAGCCTTTTCTTCTCCTCGTAAGAACAGCAACCCACATCCACTTGAATCTGCTTACTATACGCGTCTCTTGGTCTCCCTCTGCGATTTTTACCCCACACACTTCCCTCCAATGCTAAATTTACGATTCCTCGATGTCTAAGAATGTGTCCTACCAAGCGATCCCTTCTTTTAGTCAAAGTATGCCAAAAATTCCTTTTCTCACCAATTCTGTTCAGTACCTCTTCATTAGTTATGCGATCTACCCACCTAATCTTCAGCATTATTCTGTAGCACCACATTTCAAAAGCCTCTATTCTCTTCCCGTCCGCACACTGTTTATCGTCCATGTTTCACTCTCGTACAAGGCAACACTCCACACAAATGCCTTCAGAAAAGACTTCCTTACACTTAAATTAATATTCTATGTTAGCAAATTTCTCTTTTTCATAAATGCTTTTCTTCCCATTGCCATTCTGCATTTTATATCCTCTGTGCTGCGACCGTCATATGTTATTTTACTACCCAAGTAACAAAACTCATCTACCACGTTCGTTAGCTAATCTAATTCCTTCAGCATTGCCTGATTTTCTAAGACTGCATTCCATTATGTTTGTTTTGCTCTTGTTAATGTTCATTTTATACGCACTCTTCAACACACTGTCCATTCTATTCAACTGCTCTTTTAGGTCCTTTGTTGTCTCTGACAAAATAACAATGTCATCAGCAAAACGCAATGTTTTTATTTCTTTACCCTATTCCAAATTTTTCTTTGCTTTCCTTCACCGCCTGCTCGATGTACAAATTCAATAACAACAGAGAAAGACTACAACCATGTCTTACTCCCTTCCCAACTAATTGTTCCCTTTCTTGCCCTCCGAGTCTAATAACTACGGTCTGGCTTTTGTACAAGTTGTAAATAACTCTCCTTTCCCTGTATTTTACCCCTGATGACTTCAGAATTTGAAACAGTGTATTCCAGTCAACACTGTCAAATGCCTTCTCCAAATCTACAAAAGCTAAAAATGTAGTTTTGCCTTTCCTTAATCTATCTTCTAAGATAAGTCGTCAAGTGAGGATTGCCTCCCGGGTTCCTACGTTCCTCCTGAATCCAAACTGATCTTCCCCAAGATCAGCTTCTACCAGCTTTTCCATTCTCCTGTAGATAATTCGTGTTAAAATTTTGCATCCATGACTTATCAAACTGATGGTTCTGTAATTTTCACACCTGTCTGCACATGATTTCTTTGCAATGGAGATCATTACATTTTTCTTAAAGTCTGAGGGTATTTCGCCTGTTTCATACATCTTACACAGCAGGTGAAATAGTTTTGTCATAGCTGGCTCTCCCAGAGACTTTAGTAGCTCTGAGGGAATTTGATCTACTCCCGGGGTCTTGTTCCGAAGTAGGTCTTTCAGGGCTCTGTCAAATTCATCTCTTAGTATAGTATCTCCTATTTCATCTTGATCTACTTCCTCTTCTCTTTCTATTGTCTCTACGTTCCTTTCCTTTGTAGAGCTCCTCTATGTACTCTTTCTACCTTTCAGCTTTCCTTTCTTTGCTGAGAACTGGTTTTCCATCTGGGTTCTTGATGTTCGTAGAGCTGTTTTACTTGTCCCCAAATGTCTCTTTTATTTCCCTGTAGGCAGTATATACGTTTCCCCTTCTTGTTCATTCTTCTACAGATTTGCATTTGGCTTTTAGCGACTCCTGCTTAGCCATTTTGCACTTCCTGTCAATCTCATTTTTTAGTCGACTGTACTTCATTTTGCGTGTTTCATTTACTGCATTTTTATATTTTCTCCTTTCATCAATTAAATTTAGTTTTTTTTTTCTGTGATATCCAAGGACTTTTGTAGATCTTGCCTTTCTACCTATTTTGTCCTCTGCTCTCTTCACTATTTCATCTCCCAATGCTACCCATTCCTCTTCTACTGTTTTATTTCCCTCCGTTTCTGTCAATTGAATTTAAGAAAAGTATTATTACTTGAAGATGATTAATTAATCCCATGCCGAAGAATGGGTGTTACCCTGCGTAACTTATTTCGTCGGGTTGCAAGTGCCACTGTGGGATGGAGATGTAGGGAGGGACTAGGTGCCTGGGAGCATCAGCGCGGCGCAGCGCAGGTGATGACAAAAGAGCCTGGAAAGCGCGACGCGGTGCGGTGCGGTGGTCGAGTCGCCGGCTACCCTCAGGCTCTCGCAGGAGTTGCAGAACCCAGCGAGCGTCAGCTCAAGCCGAGCGTGACCCGGCCCGCCAACTGGCCGTTTTCCGGATTGCGTCCTCTGCAAGCTGCGGAAGCAGGCTCTCACTTCCGCTATGTGCGGGCACAGCCGCTCTCAGAGTTAGCGTTTCGACAGTGAGCTAGGATCTAGGCTGAGGTTCACTGCAAGAAAGTGGCTGCTCGCAATATCCCAGTAGCGCTCGTCGGTTTGGGAGGGATTCGCACCACTGCTAGCACAGTCAGAACATGTAAGAGATTTCCCGTCAGCATATGCATTAAGTATGGAGAAGAGCAGATAGAAGAGGTTGACAGTATTCAATTCCTGGGATTATAGCTTGATAATAAATTTAGCAATTAAAGGAGAAATTTGTAGAAGGAATTAAAGTTCAAGGGGAAGAATTAAAAACATTGCGTTCTGCCGACGACATAGTAATTCTGTCAGATACAGCAAAGGACCTGGATGTGCAATTTAACGGAATGGAGAGTGTGCTGAAAGGTGCATATAAGCTGACCTCGGGGAAGATCAGTTTGGATTCAGGAAGAACATAGGAACCCGAGAGGCAATACTTACTTTACGTCTGATCTTAGAAGATAGATTAAGAAAAGGCAAACCTACATTTTTAGCTTTTGTAGATTTGGAGAAAGCATTTGACAGTGTTGACTGGAATACACTCTTCCAAATTCTGAAGTCAGCAGGGGTAAAATACAGGGAAAGGAGAGTTATTTACAACTTGTACAAAAGCCAGACCGCAGTTATTAGACTCGAAGGGCGTGAAAGGGAAGCATCAGTTGGGAAGGGAGTAAGAAAGGATTGTAGCCTTTCTCCAATGTTATTCAATGTGTACATTGATCAAGCTATAAAGGAAAGCAAGGACAAATTTGGAATAGGGATTAGAGTTCAGGGGGAAGAAATAAAAACACTGCGTTTTGATGATGACATTGTAATTCTGTCAGAGACAGCAAAGGACCTGGAAGAGCAGTGGAATGGACAGTGTGTTGAAGAGAGCGTATAAGATGAACATTAACAAGAGCATAACTAGGGTAATGGAGTGCAGCCTAAAAAGATCAGGTGATGCTGAAGGAATTAGATTAGGAAACGAAACAATAAAGGGGGTAGATGAGTTTTGTTACTTGGGCAGTAAAATAACAAATGATGGTCCCAGTACATAGGGTATAAAATTCAGAATGGCAAAGGGTAGAAAAGCGTACTTGAAAAAGAGAAATTTGTTAACATCGAATATTGATTTAAGCCTAAGGAAGTCCTTTCTGAAGGAATTTGTGTGGAGTGTTGCCTTGTATGGGAGTGGAGCATGGACGATAAACAGTGCGGACAGGAAGAGAATAGAGGCTTATGAAATGTGGTGTGACAGAAGAATGCTGAAGATTAAGTGGGTGGATCGCGTAACTAATGAGGAGGTACTGAACAGAATTGGGGAGAAAAGAAATTTCTGGCATACCTTGACTAAAAGAAGGGATCGATTGGTAGGACACATTCTTAGACATCGAGGAATTGTGAATTTAGCGTTTGAGGGAAGTGTGTGGGTTAAAAACCGCAGAGGAAGACCAAGAGATGGATACAGTAAGCAGATTCAGACATATGTTGGTTGCCGTTTTTATGTGGCGATGTAGAGGCTTGCTCAGGATAGGGTATTGTGGAGAGCTGCATGAAACCAGTCTCCGGACTGAAGACCACAACAACAACAACAACAATAAATTTAGTTGGGACCAGCACACCACGGAACTGCAGAAACGACTCAACAAATCTGTATTTTTCAATACGAGTGTTATCAGACATAGGAGACAAAAAAATAACAAAGCTTGCATCCTTTGCTTACCTTCATAGCATAATGTCATATGGTATAATATTTTGGGGTAACTCTTCAAGTCAGTCAAAAGTCTTCAGAGTCCAGGCGGCAGCAAGATCGTTCTACACTCAGCTTCAAATTCCGGCCCTCTAAATTTACTTAACAGAAATTCACGAAAAGAACGTCGTCTTTCCTCCAGCGATCCCCAATTGAGTTGCCGGAGCATTTCCGTGACACTCGCGCATTGGTCGAACCTACCAGTAACAAATCTAGCTGCTCGCCTCTGAACTGCCTCTATGTCTCCCTTTAAACTGATCTGCTGCGGGTCCCAAGCACTTGAGCAATACTCAAGACGTGGTCGTACAAGCGTTTTATACGCGGACTCCTTTACAGGTGAAGTACATCTTCCCAAAATTCTCCCAATAAATCGAAGTCGGCAGCCCGCCTTACTCACAACTGTCCTTACATGTTAGTTCCATTTCATATAGTTCTGCAATGTTGCGCCTAGATATTTGAACGACGCGACAGCTTCAAGAAGCTCACTACTAATGCTGTATTCGAACATTATAGGATTGTTTTTCCTACTCATGCGCATCACCTTACATTTTTCTACATTGAGAGCTAGTTGCCATTCTTCGCACCAACTAGAAATTTTGTCTAAGTCATCCTGTATGCTATTACAGTCAGTTAAAGACGACACCCTCCCATACACCACAGCATCATTAGCAAACAGCCGCAAATTACAACTTACTCTGTCCATCAGATCATTTATATAGATAGAAAATAATAGCGGTCATATCACACTCCCCTGGGACACGCCTGACGATACACTCGTCTCTGATGAACACTCGCCGTCGAGAACAACGTACTGCGTTCTATTACTTAGGAAGTCTTCAATCCAGTCACAAATCTGTGAACATATTCCAAAAGCTCGTATCTCAGTATATTTATTCCTTAATGTAATTTGCGATAAATAATATATCCCTTTCCCCAACAAACAGCTCAATTCATACATACAATACTAGGAATAAAAATGATCTACACAAGCACTTTAAAGCAGTTACTTCAGTTCAAAAAGGGGTGCACCACTCAGGAACACACATTTTCAATGATTTACCATCAAGTATAAAACATTTAGCTACAAATAAAAATCAGTGTAAGAGGAACCTAAAAGACTTTCTAGTGACCAACTACTTCTACTCCATTAGTGATTTTCTAAATTGTACTAAATGATGCATGTGTTGTTTTTGTGGTCTTCAGTCCGCAGACTGGTTTGATGCAGCTCTCCACGATACCTTGTCCTGTGCAAGTCTCTTCATCTGACAATACGTTCGGCAACCTACATCCTTTTGAATCTGCTTACTGTATTCGTCCCTCGGTCTCCCTCTACGATTTTTACCCCACATGCTTCTTTCTAACGTTAATTTGACAATTCCTTGATGTCTCAGAAGGTGCCCAACCAATCTAAACTCTTCTCTTAGTCAGTATATGCTAGAAACTCCTTTTCTCTCCGATTCAGTTAGTCACCTTTTCATTAGTTACCTGATCTACCCATCTAATTTTCATCATTCGTCTGTAGCACCACATTTCAAAAGCTTCTATCATCTTTTTATCTGAACTCCTTATCGTCCACGCTTCACTCCCATACAATGCTACACTCCAGACAAATGCATGTACTCATACTATATTAGTATTATTATATTATCAGCTAAAAAAGTTAAAAATGTATCTATCTGTATTTATATTTTTAGTATTATTTATTATTAATCTATTATTCAACTTGTAAATTTTGTTTCTTGACATGATCCACATCCACGAGGATCTCCTCAACATGGATCTATGGAAAAATTAATCTAATCTAAACCAGTCTACAACTACTTATAGCTGACTACGCAGTGCGTAGTTAAGTGCTCGGCAAAGCGGCCAGTGACCGTTTTCAGGCTATTTTTCTACCGTTCCACTCTCGAACAGCGCGGAGCAAAATCTCGGCTTCGAGCACTGATTTCTTTTATTTCTCTGTCACGATTATCTCTGTCTGGTTGAGCAAGGCATTGTGTTTTTCTCGACGTCAAAAAGGCGTTCTACGCGGTGCCACCCTGCAGACTGCTAACGAAGATACTAACTTATGGAATAGGTTCACAGATTTGTGACTGGCTGGAAGACGTCCTAAGTAATAGAACGCAGTACGTTGTCCTCGACGGCGAGTGTTCATCAGAGACGAGTGTATCGTCAGGCGTGCCCCAGGGGAGTGTGATAGTACCGCTATTATTTTCTATCTATATAAATGATCTGATGGACAGAGTAAGTTGTAATTTGCGGCTGTTTGCTGATGATGCTGTGGTGTACGGGAGGGTGTCGTCTTTAACTGACTGTAATAGCATACAGGTTGTATGTTTCTAGTTATTGCCAAGAATGGCAGCCAGCTCTCAATGTAGAAAAATGTAAGGTGATGCGCATGAGTAGGAAAAACAATCTCATAATGTTCGAATACCGCATTAGTAATGGGCTTCTTGATGCTGTCGCGTTGTTCAAATATCTAGGCGTAACATTGCAGAACGATATGAAATGGAACGAACATGTAAGGACAGTTGTGAGTAAGGCAGACAGCCGACTTCGGTTTATTGGAGAATTTTGGGAAGATGTACTTCACCTGTAAAGGAGACCGCGTATAAACCGCTTGTAAGACCACGTCTTGAGTATTGCTCAAGTGTTTGGGACCCGCAGCAGATCAGTTTAAAGGAAGACATAGAAGCAGTTCAAAGGCGAGCAGCTACATTTGTTACTGGTAGGTTCGACCAATGCGCGAGTGTCACGGAAATGCTCCGGCAACTCAATTGGGGATCGCTGGAGGAAAGACGACGTTCTTTTCGTGAATTTCTGTTGAGGAAATTTAGAGGGCCGTAATTTGAAGCTGAGTGTAGTACGATCTTGCTGCCGCCTACTAACATTTCGCGTAAAGATCACAAAGACAAGATAAGAGAAATTAGGGCTCGTCCGGAGGCATATCGGCATTCTTTTTTTCCTCGTTCTATTTGGGAGTGGAATAGGAAAGGAAATGCCTGGTAGTGGTACAGTGTACCCTCCGTCACGCACCTTACGGTGAATTGCGGAGTATGTGTGTAGATGTAGAAGACATGGGGCAACAAAATATTTTCGCATGTCAACGTAAAGCAGAAGTATGGTGAACGAAATTTCGTAAATTAATTGTATCGCGAGAAAAGACGCGTTTGTATCAATCGTTGCCTTGCGAATTCGTGTGTCGTTCCCGTAGCAGTCTGTCCCTACTGTGCAAAACCATCGCCCCTTTCTCTGAAACTTCGCGAGGTCATCCCTTAATCCTGTCTGGTATGGTTGTAGTTCTGGGAATCCATATTCCTCAGGGAACGGACAGAAAGCGGGGAAAGTGAGACTGTTAAAAAAATAACAATAAAAAAAAAGAATAAAATGAAACAAGAAGTTTCGGTGTCAAACTGTGAAGACACATCGCCAGATCTGTGGCGAAGAGACAACCTGTTATAGGTTTTACAACGGAGAGTTTGTTGTTTAACGAAGCTTTTTTATTATTATTAAAAATGTAAAGTTTATAAAAAAACATTTGCCCATATATACTCACATGAAGAATGGGTTGACATTTAAGGAATTCGCCCGAAAGAATTAGCGTGAAATGAAATGTGTGATGTTTTTTGTTAAAATCTGTGTTAAATATCAACGATATCTAACGACAGCAAGAATGAAATCATTAATCATTGGAAGGTCTGTATCATCACTGATCATTAATATTTTTTATTCATAGAAACAAATGCATATTGTCATATACATTTCTTCTTCTGTTTATATATCGGAAATGGTCGGTAGTATTCTGGCTAGCTTTGTCAATTTGTAATAATATTCCATTAATATATTTCTTAAAATCAGAATCTCACTCTTGGTGTTAGTTATTTATGCATCCCTTGTCACATTGATACAATAATTGTAAATTCCATGTCTATATTTTTCAGCTTAAAAGTATATGGACGTGTATCGTTCAGGCCTGTGCAAACCAGCGTCATCGCAAGCAAATTATACACCATGTTTTGCTCTGTATCATTAATTGAATGCCTGCTGTAAGCTTCGTAAGAGGATCCGATGCCGATTAAAAAATCGAACCTGCTCTAATTTTATTTAAAACAGTCTCGCACACGCACGACCTTGAACAATGCATGGTCAGGGATCTGCAGCCGCCATCTTCCAGTACGTGTAAATTAATTATAATTCATACCCCCTTTTGCTCATGCTGCTGCTGCATTCTAGTAAATTGTTGAATCATAAAAAAACCTTAAAAATCACTTCTTGCGAATCGCTAAGATTGCTACAGTGGAAAACATACACTAATAAAATCAAATATTACAAATGGCATACCAAAATACTGAGGAATGTCAGAAGTTTGGACTTAATTGGGAATCTAGACAAATTGGGAAAGGAAACGGAAAGGCTTAATCAAATGTTCAAATGATTGTAGAGCTTAAGGGACTTAACTACGGGTTTATCAGTCCCTAAACTTACAAAGTACCTATGGACTAGCTAAAACTAAGGACGGCACAAATATCCATGACCGAGGGGGGATTCGAACCCCCGACCGTAGTGGCCGTGCAGACCGTGACTGGAGCGCCGCAGTCCCCTCGGCCACCGCGGCCGGCGTTAATGTATCTGTGGAAAATAAACACTTGCAACAACTTTCATCGTAGAACGCATTTTGTGCAATATCAGTACTTTCCAGGTGTGTCAACATACTGCGTCACCAGTTATTTAGGAGATGAGCTGTGGAAGGCTCGGTTTAACTTGATGAAACACCCTGCAGTTGCTTCAGCGACGTAATGTGGTACATGGGGTGGGGACTCACTAGCTCGCTCCTCGTTTTCCAGAAGCACAAATAAGGGAAGTGCTTGACATCATTCCAGCGTCATGCTTTCCCTCATCTTCTACCCCCGCCGCCCAACCCCCCAAACCCACCCTCTCCCGCTGCCTCCTGGCACATCCTCAGAACAAAATGTATCCCTCAGTGCTGTTCTACTGTACTTAAATGAGGCATAGGCTTCTAATATTTGGTCTTAATCCACTTCATTTAACAATAAAAATTAATTTAAGACCATTAAAAGATTCACATATTTTTGGAAACATTTTCGTTTCACTATGTTTGGGTCAACAGCACTCTTATTTAAATTTATGAATCAAGAACAGTCTAGAATGCAATAATTTATTTCATTCAACTACTTTGAGTCTTATTTAGACCATCTTCAGGAATTTTGACTGTGTAATATATCACAGTTACATTTAGAGGGGTTTGGAGCAAAATACATTACTGTCAAAGCTAACCTAAGTTAGTAAAGAGAAATAGAACAAAGTAAAATAAACGATGTTATTCCCATCGATGTTGTGGAGCTGGCAGGAAACTTGGAGCCTTCAAGTGCGTCACTGCTGGCTGGAGCGATATGAGGTTTGCTGCTCTTAAATAGCTGAGGCTCCGCCCCTTTGCCAGCTCCACCCATCTTTGATAGTCAATGAAAAGATTACATAGATGAAATTAACCCGAAAAATATAAAATTATAATTAGCCACAAATTTCTTAGTCTATGTCTAAGATAAAATAATTATAGTCGTCTTACTTGTATTTAAAACATTAAAATACTGACATGAATGGCATCACATTCTTTTCAATATTTTCAAAGACATTCTATACGTGGTTCTACAGTATCTACAGTGTTGTATGTAAGTTTACTGGTATTAAAAATTTTAACTGTAAAATTTATTTAAAATATACAGAAAAACAATTCAGGATATGACATCTTGCAAAAACTGTATGGTTCGTTTGTCATTGGAACGTTCAATTGTATCCGTTCTGTTTCTGATATTTCATTCATAATATTTTACTACATTACAGAACACTATGTTTTTTAATTTTTAATGACAACCTAAAGTATCACACAATAAATCAAGGACTTTTCGTGTATATACAAGATAATACCCTGTGTCTTAATTTTATTGCAAAAACATTGAAATTAAGTAAGATCAACTCATATTTGTACATTACAAGGAAGAGAATAGTTTTACATAAATTTCAATGACAAACGAACCATACAGTTCTTACAAGGTGTCATATCCTGAATTGTTTTTCTGTATATTTTAAATAAATTTTACAGTCAAAATTTTTAATACCAGTAAACTTAAAATACAACACTGTAGATACTGTAGAACCACGTATAGAATGTCTTTGAAAATATTCAAAAGAATGTGATGCAATTCATGTCAGTATTTTAATGTTTTAAATACCAGTAAGACGACTATAATTATTTTATCTTAGACACTAACTAAGAAATGTGTGGCTAATTATAATTTTATAGTTTTTGGCTAAATTCATCTATATAGTCTTTTCATTGGCTATCAAAGATGGGTGGAGTTGGCAAAGGGACGGAGTCTCAGCTATTTAAGAGCAGCAAACCTTGCTCCAGCCAGCAGTGACACACTGAAGGCTCCCAGCTACCTGCCAGTTCACAACATCGATGGGTATAACATCGTTTATTTTATTTTGTTCTATTTCTCTTAGGTTAGCTTTGACAGTAATGTATATTGCTCCAAACCCCTCTAAATGTAACTGTGATATATTTCAGAGTCAAAATTCCTGAGGATGGTCTAAACAAGACTGAAACTAGTTGAATGAAATAAATTATTGCATTCTAGACTGTTCTTTATTCATAAATAGCATTAAATGATTGTTTTCATAAATTGTCATTTTTCACCCCTAATAATGAGAAACTCATTCGTCCAAGAGAAAAAATGAATAGGACCTTTTCTGTAGGAAATTTGACGTACTTTAATTTTGTACTGTGAAATATTTTCACTAGAAGCCATGGTTTTCGAATTATTTATGAAAAACGTGAAAAAGTGACCTTTAAACGCCCCCCCACCCCACCCCAACGCTCACATCCTACAGGTCAGGCTTTTTAGCATGTTCTTCATGACACTCCTCGCTACCACTGTACAAAAGTTTGCAGGTTCACGAAGTTTTCCCTGTAATCGTTATTTTTCGGTCTTCGTTGACTGGGCTAAAAAGTGAAGTAGACTCGCAACCTGGATTATAAGTCTTGGGTTGCACCCAGTGTGCGATGGAAGAATGTACCCTACGAGAACCTTCCAGCATCGTTGGAAAACACAGACCGCCATTTCAAGTTATCCTCTTACATAATAAAAACCGCTATCAGTCTGATTAAAGATTCTATTATTTATTTATGACACGATCGGTTTTGGGCTTGTTCCCATTTTCAGATGTTTAAAGATTCATAATTTTAAATGTCTAGCATGATTAGCATTTTCTAAACATATTCAGTGAAATATTTAAAAGCAAATATTAATTCAACTGTATCAAAAACTCTTCACAATTCAAAATAATATATCTAAATACTCATGAAAATCGACATATGAAAATAACCCACCTTTGCCAATTTAAGTCTTGCAAAACATCTGGCCATTCCCCTTATTCCGTATGTTGGTCACCTTGTGGATCAAATAAAAAATACGGCCGACTTAAATAGACGAATTAAATACATATTTCATTGAGAACATATCATTGTTAATTTTCTTGTTCCATATCACTCATATACCAATGGTGGGCGAAGTAGTGAAGAATGCTTGTGACAAGGTAAGCACTTCTACAGAACAGAAATTTGTAGTTATATAATATTAATGTAAATGATACAAACTATTTTCTGCGGTAATTTGTCTGGAGTGTAGCATTTTATGGCAGACAATTGTGGACGATAAGCAAGTTAGAAAAAATACGTAGAAGCCTTTTAAATTTGCTGCTATAGGTGAATGCTGAATTAGGAGGTACAGAACAGAAATTATACGCTGTTAGGACACATTATGAGACGTTAAGATATCGTCAATTTGGCAATTTGGCATTGGAAGGAAGTATGTGGGGTAAAAGCCGCACAGGGAAATCGAGAGACGAATACAATACGCAGGTTCAAAATGATGTAGGATGCCAACCTAACTCAGATATGATCTACTACACAAAGGCCTTCAACAAAATCAAAACCAGAAATGAACCAGAACACCATCATGGGAATCATCTCTTCAATGACGTTTTCAACTGGCATGACCAAACTAAACAGAAATTAATAAACAGTAATCAGCTTTAAAGCTAATAAAAAGATTGAGAGAACCTAAACAATATTCAAACAAAACTTCCAAAGGAGGAGAACCACAAGAAGCTCAAAACCGAATATGCACTAGCAGTTAAAACTGACAAAGGCTCCACGATAGTGATTTTAGAAAGAAGTGACTATATAAACAAGACACTTGACTTCTTTCAATTTAATCACACACAAGAAATCTCCAATGACCCGCACTTATGTTTATCAATAAAATTAAAAGAAGTCATTAAATAAGTAATTTTAACAAAGGGGGAAACTATGAGACAATAATGGACCCAAAAATCCAAAAGATGCTGTCCAAGCGAAAATCCACAAAGCTTATGTTCCCATAAGACCTCTTGTTAATGCTATGAGGCATGCAGGTCAGAAAATCAGGAAAAACCTGCATTAAAATGAAGACCACTCTGTATTTTCTCTGTGAAATATAGCTGGTTACCAGGCAATTCAAAGCATCAAAAAACTCCAGATCCACATCAGTGCATAATTTATTTCTCTACTCATAGGGAACCTATATGGCATATTATCTTTCAAAGAAAGCACAGAGATATTTAAAAAGAACTTACTGAAACTCCAAACTATTTCCATAAGCGAAATAGTTGAACTAATGGCATTACAACGACTTTTCCTCACTCGTTACTATTTCACAGATAATAACCAAATAGATGAACTAGATGGAGGCCTCGCAATGGGTTGCTCTATCGGATTTATTTCTGAAATTTTATCAAACAACTTGGAAACAAACTTCTGAGAAGCAATAACAGCATTTCTCAGAAAAATTGTCCACTAATGCTGATATGATGTTGATACATTGCTGATAGCCACGCGGTCTGGAGCACCACGTTACCAATCGCGCGGGCTCTCGCGTCGGAGGTTCGAATCCTCCCTCGGGCATGTATGTGTGTGTTGTACTTAGGTTAGTTTAACTTAGTTTCAGTAGTTTGTAAGACTAGGCACTGAGGACTAACGTAGTTTGGTCCCAAAAGGATTACAAACATTTGAATTTTTGATATACGATGGCACAAAAGAGGAGATATACATTTATAAGTAGATTCAATAATTTGCAAGAACAAATTAGTTCATCATAGAAGGCCTACCAGAAAATAAAATATTTTTTTCGGACATGAAAATGACAAACATACAAGTGGCTCATACAAGAAGAGGATAGAAATGTAGGAAATTTATTGCAATTTGAGCTTTGCAGAGTCGTAGACCACTCTTTGCTCAAAGTCTTAGCAAAAGCTTCGTTAGATTACTCACATCTACTAATTATAAAACTAGATTGCCTTCAGTAAGCTCTTTTTTCTAGCGTGACTTCCACTAAAAGACCGACATTCGCGATTGCTAACATTTCATTACTAGGTGGAACTACTTCTTTTACAAGAAAGTAATTTCTATTTAGGTACCCCACCCCCTAACCGCAAAGGGAGAAAGAGGGGCGTTGTCTTAATTATTGGCGCAAATAAAACTACCCATAACATTGCAATAAATATAAAATATTAGTCACTTCTCAAACATCGGCAGGTATGGAACTGACTTCGTTCCATAGCGGCGCAGGTTTACGGTAGCGTTTAGACCAGTAAATTCCTACCCCTTAATTTTTCTACCGAGCGTAATAAATAAAATATATTTTGTTCATACATTCGCACATGAGCGCAGGACACCTACAAATACTGACTTAAAATAAGTACACATTTTAAATGAACATTCAAAATCCCAGTCGAAAAGGAACAAAAGAAAAGTTTTACCTCAATTGTCTTCTGATTCATCGACGTCCGATAAAGCAAAAGACAGTGACGTAATGGTTGTTCCTCTTGCCCACTCGAGGTCTGAATTCCAGCTGTCTTCGGCGCTTCTATCTGAACGAGCTGTGGTCCTTCCGTTGCTCAGCAACGGACGGTGGCCATCGACAGTGGAGACGTATACAGCAGCAGTGAGCGCTTTTTCCAGGAGGCAGGTGTATGGTAGTGAGTGCAGAGTACATTACTTACAGAACCACAGTGGAATGGCCGAACGTACTAAGGAGCCCTGCTGTAGAGTGAGCGGTTGCTCCTCGTCAGAGGTTCGAATCCTACGTCGTGCATGGGTGTGTGCGTTTTCGTAACGTTAGTTTCAATTAGTTTGAGAAGTTTGTGAGCCTAGGGACTGATAACCACAGTAGGTAAGGCCTATAGATATACAAACATTTGAACATTTTGACTTTAACACGTACCTACTGTTTTATTCCAGTCTTAAAAGTAATTTTGCACACTTGATCATGGAAACAAAAGGAAGGTAACCGACTACATAAAATTTCGTATGGTGCACGAAGGATGGTATTTTACTGAATTCGACAAAGTCTACAGTTTTGATCTGACTTTAAGATATTGTTCGCACTTTACCATCAAAAGTACCTTACAACAGACACCGTTTTAATAACTATTAGATAGTTTCCTCATGTATAAATGTTTCAAAGAAGAGATTTTATTCAAAATCGAAAGTCAGCATGTGGTGCGTGGGAAACGGTACCTTTCAGTAAACGTCGACAGAGTTTCACTGATCACCATGAATAGTGACAGATAGATGTGAGTTTTTATAGATAGTAGGAGGAAATGAATTGAAAAATAGAATGAACAGAGATGGGCGCGTTGGCGGGTGGGTGCAGAGAGAAGGAGGTGAGGATGGAAACAGAGATGGGAGAGACAGAAAGAAAGAAAGAAAGAAAAGGGAGGGATGCAGAATTGGGGGTCAGATGGACTGAGAGGCTTTGAGGATTTGGAATAAATAAATACCCATCTAGTCCTCAGTGAAGAAAGAGATCTTCTGCAAAGCATAGCCTGGGATGCGGCCATTACCACATATCGTGCTCACCAGTGACGTCACAAATGCGGCACACGTGTATATGGAGACGGCAGCAGCACGTATACGTAAGTCACCAATTTAGAATTGACAAAGAGAGTTCTGTCGAAAGCTTCAGAATTTAAAACAACTAACTACGGCTAGAAACATGAGAATTTTTAATGATATAAAAGGATACTACTCATTATACATGCATACTGAACATCGACAATACATTTTCAAGGAGTGTAAGCAGTCAAGAATACTTGAGCTTCTTACAAGGCATTTTAACATGTACAAACAGAACCGTATCGTTATTCTGATTAATTTGATACCCTGCACATGGTATTTGTGTTGGTAATCAGAAATTGCTGTGCTTGTAATTATAAGTTCGTCCAACAAGGGAATCTCCCCATCGCACCCACCTCAAATCTAATTATGAGTTGGCGCAGTGCATAGGCCGTGAAGAACTGAACACAGATCAGTCGAGAAAACTGGAAGTAGTTGTGTGGAACAAGAAAAAAATAACCAATATAGAAACTGAACGGTCCATGCGAAACATAGCAACGTAGCGCACATTATGAGCGTAGGAGCGCCGGGGTTCTGTGGCTAGCGAGAGGAACTGCAGAGTAAGAGGTCTATGGTTCAAGCCTTCTCTGGAACGAAAATTAATTTTTTTTTTTATTTTCACAAAATTATGATCTGCCCGTCTGTTCATTGACGTCTCTGTTCATTGTAACCAGTTGAGTATCTGCGCTTTATGACAGCTCCGCAAAACCGCGTGATTAGCAGACGAAACGAAGTGCCTCCCCAATGGGAACCTAAAACATTTGATCGCAAGGTGATAGGCCAACCGATGCGTCCACAGGAAAACACGTCTAATGTATTCTATACGACACTGGTGACGGTACGTGCGTCATATGACAGGAACCTCTTGTCAACCCACCTAACCTGTACACTGGGTGAATGGGTAAAGAGATCCTACCTTGCCAGATTTAGGTTTTCTTGTGGATTCCCAAAAAAGTGACGAAAACATAACAGTATGTCACATACACTGACGGACAATTCGTAATTTTGGGAAAAATAAGTCATGGTTCAAAATACTAACACGAATTATTTACAGACGAATGGAGAAACTTGCGGAATCCGACCTCGGGGAAGATCAATTTGGATTTAGGAGAAATGTAGGATCACGGGAGGCAATACATTACGACTTATCTTAGAAGATAGGTTGAGGAAATGGAAACCTACGTTTTTAGCGTTTGTCGATATGGAGAAAGCTTTTGACAATGTCGACTGGAATACACTCTTCCAAATTCTGAAGGTATCAGGGGTAAAATATAGGGAGCGAAGAATTCTATTCAACCTATACAAAAACCAGACAGCGGTTATTAGAGTTGAAGGGCAAGAAAGTGACGCTGAAGTTGGGAAGGGAGTAAGACAGGGTTGTAGCCTTTCCCCAATGTTGTTCAATCTGTAAACTGAATAGGCAGTGAAGGAATGGAAGGAGAAATGTGGAGAGTGCATTAAAGTGCAGGGAGAAGAAATAAAAACATTGTCATTTGCTGATGACATAGTAATTCTGTGAGAGACTGCAAATGATCTGGAAGAGCAATTGAATGGACTGGACAATATCTTGGAAGAAAGATATAAGATGAACATTAACAAGAGTTAAAAGAAGGTAATGGAATGCAATGTCAGAAAATGAGGTGATGCTGAAGGAATTCTATTAGGTAATGAGGCAATACATGTAGTAGATGAATTTAGTTATTTGGGTAGCAAGATAACTTCTGATGGCGAAGTAAAGAAAATATAAAATGCAGAATGGCTATGGGAAGAAAAGCATTTCTAAAGAAGCGAAACTTGTTAACATCCAATATTAATTTAAATGTTAGGAAGTCCATTCTGAAAGCATTTGCCTGGAGTGTAGTATTGTATGGGAGTGAAACGTGGATGATAAGGAGTTCAGATAGAAAGAGGATAGAAGGTTTTGAAAAGTGGTGCTACAGACGAATGATGAAAATTAGGTGGGTAGATCACGTAACTAATTTGGGAGAAAAGGAGTTTCTGGCATACCCTGCCTAAGAGAAGTGATAGATTGTTTGGACACATTCTGAGACATCAAGGAATTCTCAACTTAGCATTAGAAGGAAGTGTGTGGGATAAAAGTCGTAGAGGGAGACCGAGGGACGAATATAGTAAGCAGATGCAAAAGGATGTAGGTTGTCGAACGTATTCTCAGATGAAGAGACTTGCACAGGACAGGGTAGCGTGGAGACCTGCATCAAACCAGTCTGCGGACTGAACACCACAACAACTCACTGTGCAGCTCCTCACGCCAGCTACAGGACCACGGCGATCCTATGCCTAGAATGTGCTTGACTTTGCCTATTTTCGCATGCAACGTTCAGTTTCTATATTTTGCTTTTTTTTTCATAGTGCCACACAACTTCTTCCAGTTTTCTTTATTGATCTGTGTTCAGTTTTTCACGGCCAGCCATTGAGCCAATTTATAACTAAATCTGAGGGGGGAGCGATGGGGAGGTTGCCTTGTAAGTTGTTTGTTGTGGTCTTCAGTCCGCAGACTGGTTTGATACAACTTTCCACGCTAACCTGTTCTGTGCAAGTCTCTTCACCTGAGAAAACTTTCGGCAACATACATCTCTTTGAATCTGCTTACTGTATTCGTCTATCGGTCTCCCTCTACGATTTTTACCCCACACACTTCCTTCTAATTCTAAGTTGACGATTCCTCGATGTCTCAGAATGTGAACCACCAACCTATCCCTTCTCTTAGTCAGAATACGTCAAAAATTCCTTTTCTCCCCAATTCTGTTGAGCATCTCCTCATTAGTTACGTGATCTAGCCATCTAATTTTCATCATTAATCTGTAGCACCACATTTCAAAAGCTTCTATCACCTTTTTGTCTGAACTATTTATCGTCCACGTTTCACTTCCATACAATGCTACACTCCATAAAAATGCCTTCAGAAAGGACTTGCTAACATTTAAACTGATATTGGATGTCAAGTTTCACTTCTTCAGAAACTATTCTTGCCATAGCCATTCTGCATTTTATATCTTCTTTACTTCGGCATTCAGAAGTTATCTTGCTATCCAAGAAACAAAACTCGTCTACTACTTTTATTGCCTCATTACCTAATTTAATTCCTTTAGCATCGCCTGATTTTCTGCCGCTACATTCCATTATCTTTGTTTTACTCTTGTTGATGTTCATCTTATACCCTCTTTTCAAACCATTGTCCATTCCATTCAATTGCTCTTCCAGATCCTTTACGGTCTCTGACAGGATTACTATGTCATCGGCATTCCGCAAAGTTTTTATTTCTTCTTCCTGAACTTTAATTTCCTCTCGCCGGCCGCGGTGGCCGAGGTGACTGAGGCGCTTCAGTCACGGTCAGCACGGCCACTGCGGTCGGGGGTTCGAATCCCCCCTCGGGCATGGATATTTGTGCCGTCCTAGTCCGTAAGTAGTTCATAGGTAGTTTGTAGGTTTAGGGACTGGTGACCCCGTAGTTAAGTCCCATAGGCTTAACAAACATACAAACATACATACAATTTCCTCTCCAAATTTCTCCTTGCATTCCTTCACTGCTTGTTCTTGTAAGAACGCTACATATTATGATGTTGCCGAGGGACCAAACATTATTCTGTACGGCTTGAGGGCGAAAGCGACAGGCTGTGTTTGTTTTGAAAGTGGGCACTCAGGTAATATCGTGGTTTACCTGAAGTTAGTCCCTCGCAGCAGGAGGCGGAGTGAAGAGACCTTTAAGGGTAACAATGGAGAAGCGTTGAGGTAGCCACAGGTCAAGGGCCAGGCCTAGTGACTCAACCTCCTCCTTCCACTTTTCTTCGTGAGAGCGTGGCACAAAGACGCCAAAACAGATTTCATCAGCTTCCCAACATGCCTAACTGGCTTGTGAAATTAACCCTATTGGTGAGCCTAAAGGTGGAAAGCTACTGGCGTTTGCAACCACACTCCTGATAGACTCACCAGAGAATGGGCATCGTTGCACACAAGCAGAGGTGAGAATGTGACAGATACATACATTTTAACTTTGCAACAGAACGCCACTTCACACCACTTCCTGGTGGAAGCTCTTCTCGTGAATACAGCCACTGGTGGAACACGAGTGGAGGGCATCAGTCAATGTTTTAGTGGTACGCTGTGGTTTGCCTTGTGGCACAAACAGAGTGCGCCGTCCCTGGTGTTGAGTTAAAGGCTTCACCTGTAATTACGGCTCCTTCACAGAGCAAGCATCCTCAGTATCCAGTTTCTCCTTCCTGCAGTGTGCTGGTCTGTATGGCTATGGCAAGGTCATCGGCATAGCAAAACTTTTCACTGGTAGTGTTTGGTATGTCACTTGTGTGCAGATTGACTTAGTGACTTAGAAAATCTTAACAAATATTATGAAGCATGGAGACTCCAGCCAAATGCAGCAAAGACAGAAGTTTGTGCATTCCATCTGAACAACAGAACTGAAAAAGAACAACTCAATGTTAACTTCTGCCAACAAAGGGTTAGACACACAGCCTAAATATCTGGGTATCACACTGGTTTTTAACGTATAAACGTCACTTGGAAAACACAAGCCAAACGGTAAAGAACCGAGATATCATCATTAGAAAACTGTCTGGTACAACCTGGGGTGCTGATGCATCGACACTACGCACTACAGCATTGGCACTAGTATATCCTGTAGCTGAATACTGTGCTCCAATGTCGCAACATAGCACCCATACGAGGAAGTTAGATGTACAGCTGAACGATTCAATGAGAGTCATTACAGGTACACGAAAATCCACACCAATCCCCTGGCTGCACACCATTAGTAACATCCCCCCACCTCAACTGCGACGCCAGGAAGCAGCAACGAATAGATAATGGAGTAAACTTCACCACCCCATCTGCCCACAAGATTTTCCTGTTCACAAGATCTTATACGATCCTCCTCCATATCGCCTAAAGTCCCGCACTCCGCTGTGGCATAAAGGTAGGAACGACTTCAACATTAAAGAAGAGTGGCGCAAGAGGTGTAACGCGGATGTAACAGAACATTATGGCGTCGAAGACTCAACTGCCGGCCTACCAGGGTTACATCTGCTGAGAAGTGTGTGGACAAAATTAAACAGAATAAGAACTGATCATGTCAGGTGCAACGCTATGATGCACAACTGTGCGACTCCGAGATTCTCCAGCCTGTGATTGTGGTGCCCAAGAACAAACGATCCAACATATCGTCAGAGACTGTCCACTGAGGAAATATCATGGACCATTCAGTGACTTTATAAATGCTACCGCGTCTGCAACTTGTTGGATTAAGTCACTTGATATTGATTTATGATCATCTGTATATATGTATTTACTTAAGTTGTCACCGTATCTCATGTATTAAAGTAGTGTATTTATCATATTAGTAACTTTTAGCGTTTGAACATATACATTAAACTTGTATCTACTGTAAAAGTAAATAACTATTTCATATGTAATGCCCAATGCTGCTGTTGTTGCCATACGACAAATAAATAAAATAAAGGATCCAGTTAATATCTGCGGACAAGACGAAGAATGCATGATGGTGGGTTTAATTTGCTGATGTAGTGTACTGCCACATAAATTTAGACTAGGGAATTTAGCGCATTTTGACTTCTTCAAGATTATTAAAAATTGTTGGTTGATTCAGTTCAGATGCAGATTTGAGCAGGTAGTATTTGATAGAATTTGTGAGTCGCAGACGCAGCAGCTGACGACAAAGCGAATGGTCAATGGCGTGGTAATGCGAAGCTTTGTTTTCTGTCTGCTTCCCAGCTACAGCACAAACGCCAGAACAACATTATACCGCATATGCAGCGACAGCCTCACATCCTTTGTTAGTTCATGTTTCAGTTATAAACTCAAGTGTAGGCACGGAAGCATCACCCTCTGCTAGACATTATTATTATAATAAACTAGCTGAAAACCCGGCGTTGCCCGGGTATTTATTTATTTATTCCTGCCACTTTTCAGGTATATATTCATTTCTATAAGTGCTATATGTCTGTAAAATCTCTTGGGAATACAATTTGTAGTAAAGAAATAATAGATTATAACTTGGTGTGTGATGGGTCGGTTTTCCATGAACGTTACGGTTTATGTGCTCATATCTCATGAACTACATGCCTTACTGTGATACAATTCAGAAGGTACACTAAACTATATGCGTGTATACTGTCTGTAAATTTTCCTGCGGCTAAAATTTGTAGCGTACTAATTATAAATTGTAACGTCATAGCGAATGCCATAGTTTTAGTTCATGAACAGCGAAACGTTACCGTTTATGTGCTCATATGTCATGAATTACATGTCGTAATGTGACATAATTTAGAAGTTATTTTCAACTATGTATATGGATACATCATTTTGCTATGGCTGCCACCGAGAAAAAGTTTAATAAGGGTTTGAAATAATGTTTAAAGTTTGGTGGATGTCGCTAAGTATTGTCATTCTCATACAGTGTATTTCGAAAGTCTCGCCGCATTATATGGCATTTTTTGCGATTTCTATTGGTTATGACGTAATATCTTTTGAACCATGTGCCGTATGTGATTCTTAACCCTGCAGCAATTGTTACCTTACGCTAAGGAATGTGTGTACCAAATTTGGTTGAAAACGGTCCAATGGTTTAGGAGAAAATTAGCAGCATTGTGGCAAAATGCAGCAGTTTTTCGCGCATCTCATTGTTTATGACGTCATATCTCGTGAACTGTATATCGTACGTGATTCTTACACTTACGGCGACCGTCCTCATGGATTGAAGCTTACGTGTACAAAATTTCATAAAGATTGGAACAAAACTGTAGATTTGTATGCAACACGTACAAACATATGGCCGGCCGCGGTGGCCGAGGGGACTGAGGCGCTCTAGTCACGGTCTGCATGGCCACTACGGTCGGGGGTTCGAATCCCCCCACGGGCATGAATATTTGTGCCGTCCTTAGTATAAGGTAGTTGATAAGTAGTTTATAAGTTTAGGGACTGATGACCCCGTAGTTAAGTCCCATAAGCTTAACAAACATTAGAACATTCTTTACAAACATACGGACACTCTGCTTTATGTATTAGATTCTTTAATCTTTCCCTCTTTGTATTTTGGAGTGGAATAGGAAAGGAGATGTCCAGTAGTGGTACCACGTACACTCCGCCACGCACCTTATTGTGGATTGCGGTGTATATTTGTAGATGTAGATATTTTGATTTTTCAATTTTAAAGATGATAAATTAAATTTTACCTATCGGTGTAAAAGTACTTTATTTTACTGAGGCTGTGCTCAGTCCCACGTTCCTGTACCTGGCGAGGTGGCTTAGCAGTTTATATTTATTCTTTCTTCTTCCAGCAGTAATCGATCTGTTGCTTATCAGCACAGTTGAGGACCTCTTACCTGTTTTGGATTCAGACGTGTACTGCTTTCTAATGTCGAAGGCTGCATGTCACGGTAGATTTGTTCCACCTGCTCTGCCACCGTTTTAGGGTACAAAAGTAATCGCAGGTAAGTCCTTGCGTGTAATACAAGGTGGAATAAATCATTTGTCCACATTTTTAAGACAGGCCTTAGGACAGTCAGCGTTAGAAGAGGATTGGAGATATGATCACAGCCCAGCTTCTTTCAGAGATCACATAACTGAAATGCAGCTGCATGTGAAGTGAGGAACAAGATGCGTCTTTAGGAAGTTTCTGACATCCTGATATAAATGAAAATCTGCAATGCCAGTCTTTAAATCGCTTTTGTGTGGTAAGTGTCTTTGGTCCAGACGATTCTAAGCTACTGTCAGGAATTTAATCTTTGTTTTTTCAGTGTGCAAATATCTTTTCAGTAACATTTAAATGTAAACGCTTCGGCGCCCTGTTCAGCTATCCACGCAACACTGTCCTGTTCAAAATCTTCAAGTGTTTCTAAATCTATTGGACCAAACTTCTATGCTCGTCAGTACGTAGACTTACATACTACTTAAACTAACTTACTCTGCCGGCAGCGGTGGCCGAGGGGACTGAGGCGCTCCAGTCACGGTCTGCACGGCCACTACGGTCGGGGCTTCGAATCCACCCTCGGGCATGGATATTTGTGTCGTCCTTAGGATAAGCTAGTTGATAAGTAGTTTGTAAGTTTAGGGACTGACGACCCCGTAGTTAAGTCCCATAAGCTACACAAACATTTAAACATTTAACTTACTCTAAGGACAACACACACACACACACACACACACACATACACACACACACACACACACACACACCGATGCCAGGGGCGAGGACTCGAACCTCAGGCGGGAACGACCACCCAGTCCGTAGCATGACGCTGTAGATCACATGGCCATTCGATGCCATGTGGCAGCCTTTCCTGTGTAAGTCTCTTCGTCTGCCAACCTGCTCATTGTATTAGTTCCTCGGTCTCCCTCTACGTTTTTTACCCCTCACACTCCCTTCTGATACTAAGTTGACGATTCCTTAATGATACAGAATATATCCCTTAAAAAAACATTACTCTTAGTCAGGATATGTCGCAAAATCCTTTTCCCACCAATTCTGTTAAGAACCTCCTCATTAGCCTGAACTTATCGTTCGCGTTTCACTCCCATACAGTGCTACACTCCAGCCAAACGCTTTCAGTAAGGACTTACTACCATTTAAATTAATATTGGATGTCAAAAAATTTCTCTTCATATTTACTTGTGTCAATTTCCTACCCAAATAATAATACTCGTCTACAACTTCTATTATTTAATTACCTAATCTAATTCCTTTAGCATCACCTGATTTTCTTACACTACATTCCATTAGCCTTGTTTTAGTCTTGCTAAAGTTCATCTTAAACTCACCATTCAAAGACTGCCCATTCTGATCAGTTGCTCTTCCACGTCCTTTGTTGTCTCTGACAGAATTACTATCTCATCGGCAAACCACATATCTACTCCCTTAACTTTAATTCCTTCTCAAAATTTCAGTTTGCTAGATCTACGGATTGAATAACACTGGAAAAGGCTACAACCCTGTCTTACTCACTATCCAATCACTGAGCCCATTACATGTCCTTCTATTCTAATGGTAGAATTTTGTCCAGAGCACAAGTTAATTATTACAAACGATAATAATAATAATAATCAAGAAAGAAGGTTGTATTCTTGATAGACTAAGCGATACTGGGAGGTATCGCATTGACTTTATAACAGTAAGGCAAACATACCCAGGGGCAGATATAGACTCTGACCATACGTTATTCCTTATGACCTATTTGTAATAAGTTAGTTCGTAACTAATTGTACGTTTAGGGGCTGATGACCACTGCAGTTTAAGGTTCCATAAGCTTTACAAACATTTGAACATTTAGACACAGCGTTATGAAACTGAAGGTACCAGAAGTGGTTGGAAGATTCAGAGGGAACATAAGGCAAGGATTGGCTGAAACGGAGGAAAGTAATACAGTTGGAGAAGAATGGGTAGCTCTGACAGATAGAGTAGTGAAGGGCGCTGAGCATCATTTAGACAGAAGGCCTAATAGAAATACCTGGATAACACAGGAGGTACTGAACTTAACTGATGAAAGAAGAAAATAAAAAATGCAGCAAGTGAAGCAGCTAAAAGGGAGTACAAGTGGCTGAAAAATGAGGGTGACAGGAAATGCAGACACACTAAACAGGAGTGGCTACAGGACAAATGCAAGGCTGTAGAAGAATGTATAACTGGGGGAAAGGTAGATATCGCCTACGGGAAAATAAAAGGGACATTTAGAGACAAGAACTCAGATGTAAAACCCGTACTGAGCAAAGAAGGAAAAGCTAAAGGGTGGAAGGTTTATACAAAGGGCCTATACAAGGAAAATTAATTTAAGGCAGTGTACTGGAAATGGGGAAGGAAGTAGGGGCAGTTGACATAGCCGGTCGCGGTGGCCGAGGGGACTGAGTCGCGCCCGTCACGGTCTGCACGGCCACTGCGGTCGGGGCTTCAAATCCCCCCTCGGGCATGGATGTTTGTGCCGTCCTTAGTGTTAGCTAGTTCATAAGTAGTTTGTAAGTTTAGGGACTGATGACCCCGTAGTTAAGTCCCATAAGCTATACAAACATTTGAACATTTTAGCAGTTGAGATAGGATTTACGTTACTGTGAGAAGAATACGAGAGATCATTGAAATATTTGAGTAAAAACAAGGCCCCCTGGAGTAGATTATATTACGTCTGAACTGCAGATTTCGTTAGGAGAGCGTGTTATGATAAAATAATTGTTGCACCTGGTATGCAGGATGTATGAGACAGGGGAAATACCCCCGACATCAAGAAGAATATAGAAAGCAAGTGCATGCAAATGTGAAAATTACGGAACTATCAGTTTAATAAGTCATGACTGCAAAATACGAACGCGAATTGTTTACAGACGAATGGAGAAACTGGTGGAATCCGACCTCGGGGAAGATCAGTTTGGATTTAGGAGAAATGTAGGAACACGGGAGGCAATACTCACATTATTACTTACCTCAGAAGATAGGACAAGGAAAGGAAAACCTACGTATTTAACATTTGTAGATCTGGAGAATGTTTTTAGAGTTATGACTGGAATACACTCTTTCAAATTCTGAAGGCAGCGAATATTTATACTCAACTTGTACAAAAAGAAGACAGCAGTTATTAGAGTCCAAGGACATGAAAGGGATGCAGTGGTTGGTAAGGGCGTAAGGCTGGATTGTAGCCTTTCCCCAATGTCGTTCAAACTGTACACTGTGCAAGATGTGAAGGAAAGCAAGGAGAAATTTGTAGATGGAATTAAAGTTCAGGCAGAAGAAATAAAAAAGTTGTGACTTGCCGATTACATCGTAATTCTGTCAAATACAGCAAAGGACCTTGAGGAACAATTGAACGGAATGGACAGTGTGGTGAAACGAATATACAAAATGAATATTAACAAGACCTAAACAAGGATAATGGAATGCAGTATAAGAGAATCAGGGGATGCTGAAGGAAATAGATTAGGTAATGAGACAATGTGAGTGGTCGATGAGTTTTGTTATTTGGGTAGCAAAATAATTCTGATGGCCGAAGTAAAGAACATATAAAATGCGGAATGGCTATACGAAGAAAAGCGTACCTTTAGGAATTCAAACGTTCAAAAGTTTGTTAAGTTTATGGGAGTTACGTGAGGGATCATCAGTCCCTAATCTATCAAACTACTTATGAACTAGCTAACACTAAGGTCGGCACAAATATCCATGCCCGAGGTAGGATTGGAACCCCCGACGGGGAACGACCTCCCGCATCGGAGCATAGCGCATCAATGCGCTCGACTACTCCGCAGACACCCAATAACAATTGAAATGTTAGGAAGTCGTTTCTGAAAACATTTGTCTGGAGTGTAGCACTGTATGGGAGTGAAACATGGACGATAAGGAGTTCGGACAAAAACACGATAGAAGCTTTGAAATGTGGTGCTAGAGACGAATGATGAAGGTTTGATGGATACATGGCATAACTAATGAGGAGGTACTCAACAGAATTGGGGAGTAAAGTGGTTTCTGACAGGTTGTTGGTGTCTGAGACACCAAGTAATTTCGAACATAGCATTAGAGGGAAGTGTGTGGGGTAAAAATCGTAGAGGAAGACCGAGGGAAGAATACAGTAAGCAGGTTCAAAAGGATGTAGGTTGCTGTTCATACTCTTAGATGAATAGACGTGCACAGGACAGGGTAGCGTGGAGAACTGGATCAAACCAGTCTGTGGAGTGAAGCCCGCAACAACAGTTTCTTATAATTGCTGTCTCGTTTAGGGTGAACAAACTATTCTAAACCACGATTACATTACAAAAGATTTTAAAACGCATATACGTTTCCTGTAATACTGCGGCATAAGTCTTAGTACTTTTGAGCGTCTTCTTAGTTTGTCACTGACTCATTTTAACTATGTGGACTCTGTGAAAAAAATCAAGATGGAGTCGTGAAGAAATCGCGAAGCTTTTTAGTGATGTCTTAGGGGGAAATTGTACAACCTTGGCGGTTCGCAACTGAATCCTGTTGGTAAAAGATGTTGCGAGACCACGTTGCATGGCAGTACGTCAACAGTAGCCATTGATGGAAGAAGAGTTGCCATCATTGCTATCGCTTTGTTTTTTGCTTTTCTTATTGGCTTTGTGCTACAAACGAAAATATTCTGTATGCAAGTCAGTAAATAAATTACATATAGCACCGATCAAAAGTGCCTTCCTTTAGTCAATGTGCAGGGCCGTTGGTTCCGAGCACTAAAGGATAGAATATTACATGAATTTTTTACTAACTCCATTGCCACCTCTAACTTCATCCAAGTAGGAGCCTCGGTTTCGGCCGGTTTGGTCTGGTCAGCATACACGCCCAGGCCACGGCCAGATCACGTGAACGCCTCTCAGCTACAACATAAGCAGAAACGTAAGCCTACCAGTCGCCAACTGCATGGTCTGACTGGAAGGAACCAACGGCAGGCTGAGGAGGGCACCACGTGAGGCTCTGAGGCGAGCGTCTGAGGGCCGCAACCCCGCAGGTGACGCCCTCTTCCTCTCTGGGTTCCGATCTGTTCAGACGCACCTCTCCCCTTCCCGCCTAATGGCGCTTCCTCCCCACCTGACGCGTTGCTCTGAGCCAGCCCGCCCTCCCTGGTGCCTATGTAGACCAACTGTTCCAATAAACAAAGTCTGATTCAAGTACTTTTCATTCCTAATCCGAAGGGACGCCCCTACCTTGCCTGAATACTCTCTGCCACACTGTACATCAATAACTGGGGAGCACGCACTACAGTTGTGAGTTGTCATAGCATTCTTTTTGTATATCGCGCGCTTGGCAATTGGTGTCTCCTAATTGGAACCGATATACACTACTGGCCATTAAAATTGCTCAACCAAGAAGAAATGAAGATGGTAATCGGGTATTCATTGGACAAAAATATTATACTAGAACTGACATATGATTACATTTTCACTCAATTTGAGTGCTTTGATCCTGAGAAATGCGTCCCCAGAACAACCACCTCGGCCGTAATAACGGCCTTGATACGCCTGGGCACTGAGTTAAACAGAGCTGGGATGGTGTTTACAGGTACAGATGCCCATGCAGCTTCAACACGATACCACAGTTCATCAAGAGTAGTGACTGGCGTATTGTGATAAGCCAGTTGCTCGGTCACCATTGACCAGACGTTTTCAGTAGGTGAGAGATCTGGAGAATGTGCTGGACAGGACAGCAATCGAACATTTTCCGTATCTAGGAAAGCCCGGTCACGAATACACGCTTCAAATGTGTGTTCACTGCGATTCATCCGAATGACGCCGGCCGCGGTGGCCGAGAAAACTGAGGCGCTTCAGTCACGATCTGAACGGCCACTACGGTCGAGGGTTCGAATCTCCCCTCGGGCATGGATATTTGTGCCGTCTTTAGTATATGGTAGTTCATAAGTACTTTGTAAGTTTAGGGACTGATGACCCCGTAGTTAAGTCCCATAAGCTTAACAAACATTTGAACATTTTTTTCGAATGACGTTTTGCCATTCGTGCACCCAGGTTCGTCGTTGCGTACTCCATCGCAGGTGCTCCTGTCTGTCATGCAGCGTCAAGGGTAACCGCTGCCATGGTCTCCGAGCTGATAGCCCATGCTTCTGCAAACGTCGTCGAACTGTTGGTGCAGATGGTTGTTGTCTTGCAAACGTCCCTATCTGGTGACTCAGGGATCGAGACGTGGCTGCACGATCCGGTACAGCCATGCGGATGAGATGCCTGTCATCTCGACTGCCAATGATACGAGGCCGTTGGCATCCAGCACGGCGTTCCGTATTGCCCCCCTGAACCCACCGATTCCATATCCTGCAAACAGTCATCGGATCGCGACCAACGCTAGCAGCAGTGTCGCGATAAGATAAACCGCAATCGCGATAGGCTACAATCCGACCTTTATCAAAGTCGGAAACATGATGGTACGCATTTCTCTTCCTTACACGAGACATCACAACAACGTTTCACCAGCCAACGCCGGTCAACTGATGTTTGTGTATGAGAAATCGGTTGTAAACATTCCTCTTGTCAGCATATTGTAGGTGTCGCCACTGGCGCCAACCTTGTGTGAATGCTCTGAAAAGCTAATCATTTGAATATTACAGCATCTTCTTCTACTAGGTTATATTTCGTGTCTGTAGCTCGTCATCTTCGTGGAGTAGCAATTTTAATGGCCAGGAGTGTACTTTAGAAGTACAACAATATTTAAGTGCGCTTTACAACGCATAGTTTTAGGTTTCCAAGATTGCAATAAGGGGATTGTATGGGATATGTTCAGATGATAAATTGTAGGTTGCCATGCCAGCAAGGCTATAGGCGTAGAGTGAGCATACAAGATGTCACTCGAAAAGCAATCGATTCCCCCAGCCAAACCGAACAGAGGTTCGTTCCCTGACTCACAATGAAAGATATTCGCAAGAGTGCATTTTACGTTGTATAGGAATGAAACTTACCCTATTGCTTTAGTAAGGAAGAAATTAGTTTAAGTAGTTTGTAAACCATCGGACTGATAACCGCAATAGTTAAGTCCCTTAGATTTACAAATATTTGAATTTGAAGGAAGAGAAAGTGGTGGGGGAAGCTTTCATTCATTTACCAGTCAACGTGGCGATGCATCGTAATTACTAAATATGAATGGGAATTGGATACGAAACGTCAGAACGCCAGTAAACTGAAACACACTAACTAATACTTTTATTACGTTATAAATAGAAGATGTTACCTCTGGATTTTGTTTAGTATCGGAATACGATCCGCGCATGCCAAAAATTGATAACTAAACGACAGAAAGTACCTCCTCACCCTTATCTTCCATCTTCTTCCCCACTCTTTGTGCTCTCTCCCCTTTGTGTCCGTTTACTCTTTCCTCCCCCACCTATCTGACGTTACTCCTGTCTCTGAACTGTACCTTGTTTATTGCCATTACAAATTACTCTCAGAAGTAAAGTATTCTAAAGTGACTAAGTTACCTGGTTGACTGTACATTTAATTTCTAATGACAATAAAGAAACGGCTTTTGTCACATTAGCAATCCAAAAGGATCATCATAGGACAGAGCTAAGATTTTAAGAGAGGCTGTATTATCAATACTTCGAAATTCTTGAAAAAACTGCCCACGAGTATGACAATATAGTTGTTGTTGTGGTCTTCAGTCCGGAGACTGGTTTGATGCAGCTCTCCACCCTACTCAAACTAAATTCAAAGTAAATGTATTAGGATCTACCACGCTTCAGAAAGGACAAGAAAAAATAATTGCATAATCCGGCAGATAACAAGTGAGATCCATCAGTAATCTCAAATCTCAAAAATTTACATTCGTAGTACATATTACATATATTAAATATATGTATATATTTCTTAAATATATCCCTACTTTCGTTTATCACGCCGTAATTCGGATACTGCTCCACGCTTTAACAGTTTTTATTTTATTTTTTATTCTATTTTATTTTTTATTATTTTACTTCTTTATTCATTTATTTATTTATTTATTTTTGGGTAGTATAACTACATGTTGTAATATCTGAGTAAAACTGAAAGTGCGATTCTCAGTCTACTTTTATGTTTCTATTATAGATAAATCTCTAGTTTTGTTCCAGTTTTGAGATTTATATGTACACTTCACCTTGAAAACAAAAGGAACGTCACAGTCTGTTAAAATTTCGTTCGATGCATGGCAGAGGGTGCTTTAGTTATGGATTTCACCAAAATGTACAATTTTGTTCCGATGTTACTTAAATGAGTGGGTGGAGGGCAGGGTAAGTGTACCAGTAATCGGCGTCTTAAGAGAAACATGTCGCGTGTAAACCCCATGTAATACTTTTATACTGTTTGTAACTGATAGTGACATGTCACATAAATCCATCTTGTTTCGTAAGGACATGTGCAAGACCTTGTAATAACAATCAGTTCAATTTAAAGCACTTAAATTTAGAAGGTGACCAGCAGTGTAAAATGTACCGAGACCCAGTTATCGGCACTCTATCGCACTATTTATCGACAATACGACGTAAAGTGTTCTGACGTCAAGCAAATGTTTGTTTTTACTTCAAAACTACAAAATTTGAATATACAATATGAAACATTATCATCATTAAATACCGTATACAAATGTTTGTATTGATATTTATCACTACTTTAAGCCTTCACATTGAAATTACAGTTACGTTTCGGCCATATGAAACAATGTCGTCAAAATATTTCTTCATTTACATAATTGTGTCAACTGAAAGTTAACACATTCAATTGTACACCCGTACGCCATACGGGCGCACAAGTTTCGGCCGTGTGGACGGCGCCCGTTCCCGTACGAGCGCCGCTTTTACGGTCGCTGGAAGGTGTTTTTCGCCGCACCACATGGCTGGCGGCTGTAAGATAACTGCTGTACTTCATATTTTGTTCACTAGATGAAGCAGCAGTCCATGTGTTCTGTGTATCAGTTGTATAAAATACATTAGCTGTCGGAACTGTTGTGAAAACAGAAAAGCCTTACCAACAAGCTTCAAAACAAAGAAACTGAAGCAAAAAAATGATATTTTTGAGGAATGTGCCCATACTAGCGCTGAAGTGGAAAAAAAGCGTGATGTATACTGCTTTTCTACAAAACATCAGGCTACCACAAAAGACGTCCAAGTACGTTCAAAACATGGGATTACAACAGTAATGAAACTAGACGTTGTAATTGACTACAATAAGAACAAGACTGGCGTAGATACTGTGGATCAGCTGTACACTTACTGCCCATTCGCACGAAAAACAATGAACTGGTGGAAGAAAATGTTCTTTCCTATTTTCCTAATGTCTGTCGTTAATAGTTTTATTTTGTACAAAGACGTCAGCAGAAAATCTCTCTTGTGTACTTCATGATAAACGTTAGCTTGACGTTGGTAGAATAAGGTGGAGGCTTTAGATCTGTACAGCCAACACCAAGCAATAGCCTGAACAGAAATTTTGGTCGTAACTTTCCAGAAAAAGTACCTCACACTGCCAACAAAGTAAATACTACACGTTATTACAAAGTTTGCTCCGACAACGGGAAGAAGGAGACTGGCTAGCGGCTAAGAAAGGAATGCAGATGGTGGTGCAAAGACTGAAACGTAGGACTATGCGTACCTTAGGGCTTTCAGGATTACCACCTGCAAGTGAATTATGTATAACATATATGTAATCTTTTTATATCATGAAATATTGAATAAAAAAACCTATTGTGAACCAAATTCTTTTTATTATAAACACCAGAAATCATGTTATTAAATGTACAAGTGTTTTCCATGTAAATGTTTCTCATGTTTTTTGGAATGCTGGTACACCTCTACCGATGCAAGCATACATATAACCTTATATTTTTCCTAAACTGTAAAGGATGTGGTTTCAAATGATGCTAGAAATTTTCCTCTCTGGCCCTTAGTTACTGTACAGTTATTCATTAACGTTACATAAAAATCGCCAGTTCACCTGCACAGTCGAGATACATACATAGCAGTGTGGAATGTGTTACAAGAGTTCATATTTTGGTGTTACAGTATTCTTCATGAACCAAATTTCACACTGAACACACTGTACCATAGGCAATGTCCTATGTTATTTACATATTTTACAGAACCATGACCCAGTAAGGCGATGGAAGGCATTCCAATAGCGAGACGAGTTACGGGGAGGTGGACCTTGAGCCGTGTTACTGCCTGATGCCACTCTTGGCTTTTTTGGCAGTCTGAAGACTGTGAACATATCGCTAGAGTTGCCAGAGGTGGAGGAGTGTTTCCCAGCGAAGGGTGCGGAGGAAGCAGCAGTAGAGGTGTCAGGAATCCTGAAGGAGAAGGACAGCCTGTGGAGGGAGGGTAGGATGGGGGTTGAATGGGACATGGGATTTGATGGCCTCAGAGAAGGTATGCTGAAGGAAAGAGGCAGCCTGGTGAAAATCGTCAGGAGAGTCGAGAGGAAGAAAATGTCTTTTGACCTGATGGGTGATAGCGAGGCGAAAGGCATTCCAGTCTGCCCGGGAGTAATCGTGGTCGAGTTCAGTAGGTACTTGTGGGTGGGGATTCTGGGGACGATGGCATTCTGTCTGAAGGTGGCAATAATGGGGTCAATGGGGTCAAGGAGTTCGATGGTGATGGGCTCATGGAGATTTGGAGAAACTCTGACGGCATCAGGAGTGGTGTTGGTACAGGGATGGGTGTGACAGGGGAGGGATACGACGCCACCATGAATGGTGGGAAGGAACTGATGGCATCAACGGAGTTCGGCAGGTGTGAAGGAGTGGATATTGAGGTCAGCGGTGATCACATAGGTCGTGCATGAGTAAGGAATACATAGGGGATGGATGCATGGGAATGGACATAAATGGTGGTGTAGGTGATTGTGAGGGAGGGGACAAAGAGGGTGTGGATAAGATGTTCAAATGAGATGTTGAGAAGGAGATGTGGCTGAACAGGGTGTTGTAGGAGGTGGCCGAATGCAACTCCACCTTGTGTAGTGGATTGGGAGAGACATGATGTAAGAGATAGGGGTACTGACCAGCAGGTGAGTCAGGAGAAAGGTTTCATTCAGGAGAAAGGCATTCACGTG
The DNA here is from genome assembly GCA_026315105.1 of Locusta migratoria. Classification (NCBI taxonomy): domain Eukaryota; kingdom Metazoa; phylum Arthropoda; class Insecta; order Orthoptera; family Acrididae; genus Locusta; species Locusta migratoria. The sequence goes on from CM048746.1 coordinate 663,353,898, forward strand.
GTGTTCAAATAAGGTCTTTATGAGTAAGAGCTTAGTGGTAGGATGGGAGCGAATATTGGAGTACAAGAGGGTTAAATGTTTCTGCGCCATAATGAGTTAAAAAAACTGGGGGAGGAAAGTGGAGGCAGGTTTGGTCAGAGTGGAAGAAGGTGAAGTGGATGTCGTTTTTGGTCGTTGTGGCCTTAAAATCGAGGTTGAAGTATTAGGCAGCTACAGAGAATTAGTGGAGGGTGTGGGGTCACTGGAATGGGTGGATGTTCTACAGGACAATAGTGAGGAACCAGGTGATGTCCTCCATTGTGGGAGGAGGGCATAAGGTATTAGTAATGGCGATTGGGGGATCCATGCGGTGGACAGGGATGGTGAAGGAAGGAAGGAAGAGTAGGGTTTAACATCCCATCGTCAGCTTGGTCATTAGTGACGGAGCTAACGCTCGGAGGTTTTGGTAAGTATGTGTAAGGAAATCGGCCGTGCCCTTTTGAAAGGAGCCATCCCTGCATTTCCTGGAGTGATTTAGGGAAATCACGAAAAACCTAAATCAGGATGGCTGGAGGTGGATTTGAACCACCGTCCTTCTGAATGCGAGTCCAGTGTGTTACCACTGCACCACCTCGCTCAGTAGGGATGGTGAGATCTTCTTTGACGGGAGATGGGTGGGAGTAGGGGGATGTGCCTCGCCGCAGGTGTTGCAGGATGGGAGAAACCGAGCTTGAATCAGGAGAAACCGAGCTTGAATCAGGAGGTATGGTAGTGGCAGCCTTTGTGGTGTGGGCAAATGCGGGAACACACCAATGTCCAGTAAGGTCATTGTAGTACCTGAGGCAGCAGGAGCAACACTAAGATTGGGGTTGGGCACAGAAGCGTTCTACCTGGTGGAGTCTGGTATAAATGAAGACCCCATTGCAGAGCAGATGATTGATGGACGGCTCATCTTCCACGAAGACACACATGAGGGACATGTGGCCTGTCACCTTGTTAATAGGATGGAGAGATTGGTTGGAGGCGTGTAGATCCCACTGGAGCTCCTTCAACAACTCAGCCTCCGTGATCCCTGTGCTAAGCTTCGTGATCATGGCAGTGAGGGTAGGAGGACGGTGTGGGGATCAGGCTGGTGGTGGGTTGCCGGAGGGAGAAGGGAGATTAGGGAGGCATTGCTACCAAAATAAATTTGTGCGATTTTTTGAAGAATCTGGTTCTAGAGGTTGGGCCAGGGGATTTAATGAGGACAGTGGAATGAATTGACAGATGGGAACAGAGGCATATTAATGGAGGAGGAGGATGAGGGCAGGGAATGCAGAAGTTGGGAGTCAGGGTGGTTTAGAACAACAGTGTGGAGAGCAGGGGGCTGGGATGGAGAAAGAGGTTAAGGAGGGGTGGGGCAAAGGCTGGATGGGGGAAGGGAGCGGCTTCCTTAGGGAATGGAGGGCCTGTGGCGAGGGAATCTGGAGCCTGTCTGGTGGTGGAAGAGGCAGTGTCTGTGGAGGAGCGTTTCGTCTTTTTAGTTTTTTGTAGGGGCTGGGAGACTGGAGGGGGGACAGGGTTGACAGAAAGGTGGCGTGGGGCCGACTCTGCAGCAGGGGCTGCCTCCAGTGGTGGAGGTAGAGGGGAATCGATGGTGGCCTGCCATCCATGAACTCTTGTAGGCTCCATACACGAGTCAGTGAGGAGGGGAGAAGGTCTCCAGGGGGAGGGATGGCGGAAGATGAAAGTGTCTGATAGATGGAGACTGCATCCTGTGTGTAAGTAGAAGAGAAGGCGATTGTTGGGGGGATAGTGAGGGTGATGAGGGAAGGAATTGTGGCAGGAATGAGGGGGGTGGAGGTAATGCAGGAGAGGGTGGTGGGGGCATTGGAGGGGGTGCTGAATATTAATGAGGAGGAGACTATAGCGGAGGGGGACAGGGACGACATGATTAAAGTTAATCACCAAAAGACGTCGAGAACTGCAGCAGCAGTATCGCAGGTCGTGACCCAAGAAGAGACAGACAGTAGGAACACTGTCGTTCTCGGAAAGGAAATTCTGAACACGAAGTACATGGGAGTATCCCTTGACAGTCTACGTGAGAGTAGCGGGTGAGGATGTGTCAGATGTACGAGATACGCTAATCCTAAATACGCGGCACTTAAATGTGCTGCACTAGTCTACATTGTTAGAAGTCCAGACTTCGTTAAACTCGGTCTCGGTGTTGCGTATACATCCTCACTTGTGCTCCTTTTTCATGTGCCAAAGGTATGACGTCATTGTATTACCGGCTAAATATATTCGGAATGGATAATGAGGGTGCACAGTTCATGTCATGCTCGGCTACAAGTGCTGCACGTTTACTACCTCTGCAGTTGATGGTAACGCAACATGACAGACATTAAATCCCTGTATGGAGGAAGTAGCGCCATCTAGCCACCGCTACTGGTCCACGTGGCGTGGCTGGCGTACCGCAGGGTGGCTGCATTAGAGTCAACGAGTTTATGAACACTTTGTGACCCAAGTGAGAGTGAAAATGATAGCGTAATGGTAGAAATAAATACTGTAGCAGAGTCTTGTATCAATGAATGCTAGAGACACAGGTGCAAGCAATCGACATGTCGAAGTTGATAATCCGTCTGTTAGAGAAAGTTCGTAGATACACTCTTTTATTTCCTTGACAACAGGAAAGAAATCATAATAAATTTATATTTCAATATTTATTCAAAAGCATTCTTAAATACTGTCAAACATTTTTAACAAGCATCTATTGTTACTTCGAAATAACATGCATTATCATACGCCTTATGGAACACTAGGTTTATGACAAATACGTCAGCGAAAGATCGGAGTGAAAGGTGCAGATTACTATTATGTAATCCCTTTTCTCTCTCTGTCCATTTCCTTTCTCTAAAACATGCTATATTTGTTGGAGAATAAGTAAGAAGTAAGGCTGTCTCCCATAAAGTTATAAGTGCAGTTGACATAAAATGTGTACGACCTCATATTTATTGAGTTATATGTTGCACAATTGTCTAATTTTGTAGGTATATATTCATTTATATAAGTTTTGTACGACTGTAAAATTTGTTGCGAATACAATCCGTAGTAAACAAGTAATACATTAAAACTTGGTGCGTGATGGTTTTTTTTTCCATGAACATTATTGTTTATGTGCTCATGTCTCATGAACTACGTGACGTACTGTGATACAATTTAGAAGGTACATTCAACTATATATATTTATACTGTCTGTAAAATTTCCTGTCGCTACAATTTGTAATGTTCAAATTATAAATTGTAACGTCATACCGAGAGTCGTAGCTTTACTCCATAAACAGCAGAAAAGTAGTAAGAGAAAAACTTTTTTCCTTTCATAATTTTACTGTGGTTGTCAGCGAGAAAAAGTTTAATAAAGGTTTGAAATTATGTTTAAAGTTTGTTGCAAGTCGCTAAGTACTGTCATTCTCATACAGTGTATTTCGAAAGTCTAGCCGCATTATGTGGCAGTTTTTGCGATTGCTATTGGTTATGACGTCATATCTTCTGAACCATGTGCCATATGTGATTCTTAACCATGAAGCAATTGTTACCTCACGGTAAGGAATGTGTGTACAAATTTTGTTGAAATCGGTCCAATGGTTTAGGAGAAAATGAGCAGCATTGTCGCAAAATGCAGCAGTTTTTCGCGCATCTCATTGTTTATGACGTCATATCTCGTGAACTATATATCGTATGTGATTCTTACACTTACGGCGACCGTACTCATGGATTAAAGCTTACGTGTACAAAATTTCATAAAGATTGTAACAAAACTGTAGATTTGTATGCAACACGTACAAACATACGGACACTCTGCTTTATATATTAGACTAGCTGAAAACCTTGCTTTGCCCGGGTATTTATTTATTTATTCCTGCCATTTTACATGTATATATACATTTGTGTAAGCGCTGTATGTCTGTAAAATCTCTTAGCAATACAATTAGTAGTAAAGAAATAACAGATTAAAATTTGTTGCGTGATGGAGCAGTTTCCCATGAACGTTACTGTTTATGTGCTCATATCTCATGAAATGCGTGTCGTACTGTAATACAATTTGGAAGGTACATTCAACTATATGTGCTTATACTGTCTGTAAAATTTCCTGCTGCTACAATATGTAATGTACAAATTATAAATTGTAATGCCATTCCGAATACCGTAGTTTTATTTCATAAACAGCGGAAAAGTAGTAAGTGAGAAAATTTTTTTCTTTCATCATTTTGCTATGGTTGCCAGCGAGGAAAAGTTTAATATAGGTTTGAAATTATGTTTAAAGTTTGTTGCAAGTCGCTAAGTACTGTCATTCTCATACAGTGAATTTCTAGTCTCGCCTTATTATATGGCATTTTTTGTGATTTCTGTTGGTTATGACGTACTATCATTTGAACCATGTACCGTATGTGATTCTTAACCATGCAGCAATTGTTACCTCAGGGTAAGGAATGTGTGTACCAAATTTGGTTGCAATTGGTCCAATAGTTTAGGAGAAAATGAGCAGCATTGTCGCAAAATGCAGCACAGTTTGGCGCATCTCATTGTTTATGACGTCATATCTCGTGAACTACGCATCGTACGTGAATCTCACTCTTACGGCGACCGTCCTCATGGATTGAAGCTTACATGAACAAAATTTCACAAAGATTGGAGCAAAACTGTAGATTTGTATGCAACACGTACAAATATACGGACCCTCTGCTTTATATATTAGATTATATTAATAAAAAGAATCATTTGGAAAAAAAAAAAAAAAAAAAAAAAAAAAAAAAAAAAAAAAAAAAAAAAAAAATTGATGTCATACTGTAATGCATCACTGTTGGCTTCCGAGTAAAGTTAAAATATTTCGAAACGCATTTTGAGTAAGTGAAACAGAATCCTTCTAAACCACTATAAAATCCACCAGCCGCTAGACGCCATATTCCGCCACTAAAGGGAGGGTAGACACTACCAGTTTTAGTGGAAAATCCATCAAGTTGGCAACACTGCCTCCAGTAGTGAATCCTGCCCACACCATTCGTCCGTCACCATGATGTGGCCATGTTTCCTGCGCATAAGCAGGATTGTTAGGAATTCCACGTTCTCTACAGATGAGGCAATGACGAATATCTGGCTGAACACGAAATCTTCACCCATCTGTCAACAGAACCCGGCGCTATTTGTTACGACTCCAATCGTGGTGTTCTTTCGCTCAGTTTCTGTGGGATAAACGGCGTCGTGGTTTTAATCGATCACACACCATAGACCTCCGTATGTAGAGACCACATTCCTCAAGGCGATTTCGGACTGTTGGTGTTGATATTGCGAGCCCTGTTGCTACGTGGAAGGTGTGTTGCAGCTGAGTTGCATTCAGCCTCCTGTTTTGACGGGCTGTTGACCGAGAGAACGGTCATCTCTTGATGAAGTTACCCGTGGACGACCTCGGCCTTGCCTTATTTTAACGGTTTCTGTGAAACTTGTACGTTAAAAATGACATAAATTAAATATTTATTATTCTGGATCGGGGACTGAAACTTGGGTGTTTGAGTGTGCAAGGTTTGCGTACAGATCCAACAGTACCTATCTAGATTAGTACAGCACTGTGAATGTAGAAACTTAATATCTGATCATTAAGTAACAGTCAGCCTGGTATCGACTGATTGCAATGAGTATGGTCCTGTTAAAGCGCTTAACTAACCAGAACACGAGTCTGGTTAAACAGTGAATGAGAAGTTCGGTTGTAGCTCAAGTTCTGATTTGTTAATCAGACAAAAAAACTATTTAATAATGATTTTGCAGCCAAAATCGCATTTTTCATTAATTATGTTAATAATATTATATTAATTAATATTGAATTTAGACTTTGAAGTACCTCGCTTCAGAACCATTGGAAGATGGATGTGTATATTTTACTTGTGACTAGAAATTTTATGTTTGGTGACGTCTCAACCTGGATGTACTCTATTAGTATGTAAAAAATATTGTGAAGTTATGTAAAATACGACATGTCTGAAGATGGCGGCGAGCACGCCGAAACCGGCAACATAATAAATGAAAAATGTGATCTTGGCTGCAAAATCATTATGAAACAATTATAGATCGCACCATTGAACAATGAGTTCCTTATGTAGACAAACTATTCATTACTTAAACACTGATCAATGTTTGACACAAATTTGGTATCAATAGATAAATGTGATCATGGGTGGAGTGATAGAGAATCTCGAACAGTGACTGATAGCAGCGGAATGACGTAATACTATGACACAATAAAAACACTAAAGTTGACAGTTATGTGTCTATTAATTAAATATTAGATTACTACTACTGAGCATGACATCTATTCGTAGAATGACTAACTATAACAGTAGCGGATAGCAATGAAAGGAACTTGAGGCCTACAATCTATAAGACCAGAAACATCTAAGTCGATAAACTTGTACAATCTAATCTAGTGTGGAAACGTCTAAGTCGATAATTGTGTAACTGACTAATTACTTACAAAGTTTAATTTATTAAATGACTAGACTGTCTAAGTATGCATGCTGTTGGGAGCTTAACAACAATTATTGTGTGTACCGACACCTTCTGATCTAACTTTATTAACAAACAAATTATTGTGTTGTCAGCAAGTTCTGAATTAATATCTGTATGGAAGGGCACGTTGCACAATAGACAAGTATTATCGGTAGTTACCTGATAAGCAAGTTGGTTACGACTTCTACAACTGAATATGAATGACATAACAAATTGAACAATAAGCAAGTGGTGTAATTAATTTGTTATCTCGAGTACTTTCCACGATTGTCAAGAAATATTGATAGTTACATGATAAACTACTTGTCTACGACTATTGATATATATACTTGGGGATAATAAGAAATTTCACTTTAAACAAAAGGGGGACTTAAAGTTGCCTTGAATTAAAACAAAGTTATGATTATAATTGTTATTGTTACCTTATTAACATTAAAAAAATACAAAATTAAAATCAGAATTATTAAGAATCCTAAGGGCTTACAACAATACTCTCGCAGTCTATAGCTTTTAACGAGCACCTAACTCCGTCCGTCTACTTCCACTCAATCCCACTCTCTGACTGTGTCTGTCCTGCTCTCTCTCGCTACTAACTACCAGTTCAAAAAATAAAGTCTTTGGTCAGTGGGACAGAACAGTGCTGCCACCCTTCTTCTGTTGTCTAAAATCGCGTCCAGGTGCCCCACAAGCGGCTCCTAATGAAATCGCGTGCTTATGGAATATCTCTCCAATTGTGTGATTGAATTCACGATTTCCTATCAGAAAGGACACAGTTCGTTGTAACTGACGGTAAGTCATTGAGTAAAACAGAAGTGATATCTGGCGTTCCACAGGGAAGCGTTATAGGTCCCCTGCTCTTCCTCGTGTTTATAAACGATTTAGGAGACTGTTCGCGAATGATGCTGTCATTTATCGGTTAGTGAAGTCAAGAGAGGATCAAAAGCAACTGCAAAGTGATTTAGACAAAATTTCTACATTGTGCGAAAATTGGAAATTGATACTAAATAAACAAAAGTGTGAAGTAATACACATGACCACTAAAAAAAAATCCGCTGAACTTCAATTACGCGATAAATCAGTCAAACCTTAAGGTCGTAAATTCTACCAAATACCTAAGAGTTACAATTACGATCAATTTAGACTCGAGAGAACACATAGAAAATATTGTGGGGAAGGCGAACCAAAGGTTACGTTTCATTGGCAGAACGCTTCGAAGATGCACCAGCTCCACCAAAGAGACTGCCTATATCACACTTGTGTGTCCTCTCCTGGAGTACTGTTGCCCCTTGTGGGACCCTCACCAGGTGGGACTGACGGAAGACATTGAGAAGGTTCAGGGAAGGGCAGCTCGTTTTGTTTTATCACGGAAATGTTGCACGAATTCTGGTGGAAATCATTAAAAGAAAGACGTTATTCATTGCGGCGTGATCTGTTTGCGAAGTTTCAATCACCGAGTTTTAGTTCTGAATGTGACGATATTTTGCTAGCACCCACCTACTTAGGGAGACATGACCATCCCAATAAAATATGAGAAATCAGATCGAAAACGGAACGATTTAAATGTTCTTTATTCCCGCGCGCTATTAGAGAATGGAACGGTAGAGAAAAGTTATGAAAGTGGTTAATGAACCCTCTGCCAGGCACTTAAATGTGATTTGCAGAGTATCTATGTACATGTATATGTAGATATGCTGGAAATCACACTTTAGGGTATTCCAATAGGTGAAGCCACCCCCCTCTGTCTGTGCCGCTTCCAACCTTCCTGTGGCTGTCCATGCCACAGCTTCGGGTAAGTCACGTACTGAAATACCTGCTCACTACACTATCTGAACCCCGCTACTTATGTAATTCGTTTGGTAGAGTCATCACAAGTCGACATCAATCCCCTCTGCAGCAACTTTGCTATCATCTCAGTTGCCGAAAAGTTGTCTCCACTCCGTAGAACCGACAGAACTATTTCAGTTCATTCTGCCGATGACAATACTTCATAGCTGATCCACTAATTGTTTTGACCAATGTATATTATTGGTAGTGAATATGAAAAGAAAAATAATTTTGTGCATTGCGGCGGGTTTGGTATTCATATTCCTCCATTCTTCTCTATCCTCTCCTTCTGTCTTCAATATTTAATACTCCTCCATGTCGTGTATTGAAGACACGCCATCTTATTCAAATGTATATCTTCAGAAGTCAATCGCTAGTATTTATCATTTTCTCGATTTGCAGCTCTTCTTCTTGCCGTGTTCGCAGTAAAAAATTTCTGGGTGTGAGATCCGCCTGATATGCAAAACACTGATTTTATTATTAAGCACCCAAACTAGTTTCAGCACCTCTGTGCCATCATCAGTGCGCTTTCCATTTATTTAATGCTGTGAAAACAAATACAATGCTTTTACTATTGTCCTAGCGTAAATTTAGGCCTAAAAAGTCGTCAGTCTTATTTTGGTTTTTACCTTATTTTACATTCTGTGCTCATGTGGGACCCTTTCTACATATTTATGTAGTGATAGCGTTGTCATCTGCAACCAAAATTATCTCTTTGAATCTTGTGAGGATTTAAAAGAAACGCCATTTATAGTGTTAAAACGTAAAATTTTGATTGTCTGCCTACTGTCTATTACTTACAGTACTCGCCAAAAGAAACTGTAAGTAATAGACAGCAGGCAGACGATCAAAATTTTACAGTGTAACACTATAAGTAGCGATTTTTAAAATTCTCACAAGATTCAAAGAGATAATTTTGGTTGCAGATGACAACGCTACCACTTCAGAAATATGTAGAGGGTCCCACATGACCACAGAATGTAGAAAAAGGTAAAAACCAAAATAAGACTGACGACTTTTTAGGCCTAAATTTACAAATGGTACAGTAGTAAAATGAATGTAATTTGTTTTCACAGTATTAAATAAACTGAAAGCCCACTGACGATGGCACAGACGTGCTGAAACTAGTTTGGGTGCTTAATAATAAAAACAGTGTTTTGCATATCAGGCGGATCTCATACCCAGAAAAATGTCATTCGCTAGATTAGATTAGATTAGTACTCGATACATAGATCATGAATACCAGATATCGTAATGATGTGGAACGTGTCAGTTTAGTAAAAGATAACATTACAACAAATATATTTTTACTTTCGTTCTTTCCTCAAATTACTAATTTCTATGTAAAAATTAATCTACTGAGTAGGAATTGCCATTCAGAAATGCTGGTTGGCTAGCTGCCAGACATTTGATGTTATGCTCATTGCTTGTACTTTTGATTGGGTTGAGTTATTAATCATATATTTCATGAGACAGTATAGATATTGAAGCCACTGTGAAAATCCCTAGATCATTAAATAAGTGTCTGCAAAATAATCTTGGGTGGACTGCAGAAATTATTGTATTTACACTTTTGTACAAAGAATACTTTTTTCTCAGTGCCTCATTACCCCAAATGGGATGTGATATGAAAGCATTGGAAGAAAATAGGCATGGTAAGCTATTTCACTAAGATGTTTGTCGCCAAAATTTGTAATAACCCTAATAGCTGCAGTACGCAAACATTTCAGTATATCATTAATGTGTTGCTAGAAACTCAATTTCTCATCAATGTACACTCCTGAAAACTTTGAATATTCTGCCTTAGCTACAGACGTCTGTTCACAGGCTATATTTGCCGGCCGCGGTGGCCGAGGTGACTGAGGCGCTCCAGTCACGGTCAGCACGGCCACTACGGTCGGGGGTTCGAATCCCCCCTCGGGCATGGATATTTGTGCCGTCCTAGTTCGTAAGTAGTTCCTAAGTAGTTTGTAAGTTTAGGGACTGATGACTCCGTAGTTAAGTCACATAAGCTTAACAAACATTTGAACATTTTGAACAGGCTATATTTATTAACGGTGTCATGCCATTTACCGTATATATATTGTGTTTTACCAAAATTTACCTCCGACTTCAAAAAGAATATCGTAATTCAAATTCCAAAGAAAGCAGGTGCAGACAAATGTGAAAATTACAGAACTATCAGTTTAATAAGTCATGGTTCCAAAATACTAACACGAATTATTTGCAGACGAATGGAAAAACTTGTGGAATCCGACCTCGGGGAAGATCAGTTTGGATTTAGAAGAAATGTAGAAACACGGGAGGCAATAGTCACATTACGACTTATCCTAGGCTAAGGAAAGGAAAAACCTACGTTTTTAGCGTTGTCGATTTGGAGAAAGCATTTGACAATGACGACTGGAATACATTATTCCAAATTCTGAAGATAGCAGGGGTAAAATATAGGGAACGAAGAGTTACATTCAACCTATACAAAAACCAGACAGCGGTTATTAGAGTCGAAGGGCAAGAAAGGGACGCAGAGGTTTGGAAGGGAGTAACACAGGGTTGTACCCTTTCCCCGATGTTGTTTAATCTGAACATTGAACCGGCAGTGAAGGAATGGAAGGAGAAATTTGGACAGGGCATTGAAGTGCAGGGAGAAGAAATAAAAACATTGCGGTTTGCTGATACATAGTAATTCTGTCAGAGACCGCAAAAGATCTGGAAGAGCAACGGAATGGAATGGAAAGGAAGATGTAAGAGAGCATTAACAAAAGTAAAACGAACGTAATGGAATGCAATGTCAGAAAATCAGGCTATGCTGAAGGAATTAGATTAGTTGATGACACAATAAAAGTAGTAGATGAATTTTGTTATTTGGGTAGCAAGATAACTTCTGATGCCCGAAGTAAAGAAGATATGAAATGCAGAACGGCTTTGGGAAGAAAAGCGTTTCTAAAGAAGCGAAACGTGTTAACATCCAATATTAATTTAAATGTTAGAAAGTCCTTTCTGATAGCATTTGTCTGGAGTGTAGCATTGTATGTGAGTGAAACGTAATCGATAAGGAGATCAGGTAAAAAGATGATAGAAGCTTTTGAAAAGTGGTGCTACAGACGAATGATGAAAATTAGATGGGTAGATCACATAACTAATGAGGAGGTGCTTAACCGAATAGGGAAGGAAAGGAGTTTCTGGCATATCCTGACTAAGAGAAGGGGTAGGCTGTTTGGACACATTCTGAGATATCAAGGAATTATGAACTTAGCATTAGGAGGAAGCGTGTTGGGTAGAGGGAAACCGAGGGACGAATACAGTAAGCAGATTCAAAAGGATGTAGGTTGCCGAACGTATTGTCAGATGACGAGACTTGCTCAGGACAGGGCAGCGTGGAGAGCTGCATCGAACCAGTCTACGGACTGAAAACCACAATACTACAAAATTTAATAACAGTCCATTTGCGGAGAACCGGTTAATAATTTTCTGAAAGACATTCTTTACAAATTCTTAATTTAATCTTGTATCATTAGCAAACAGAAGTAGTTTTGCACCTTTCTGGACATAAAATGGCAAATCTTTAATTGTATAAGAAATCGAAAAGGACCCTAAATCGAACCCTGTGGGACTCCATACCTCTTACTTCAGCTTTCTGCAAGACTCGGGGTGTCCACTTGCTCGGTGGTGCGGACATTCTTTAAGCTCGGATGCAGGCGGTCTTTCTTAACAACACGAACTTCTTTTTGACTATGAATGAACTTTGAAAATTTTTATTAAGAGTGACAATTTAAAGAAGCTATAGCATCACATTCTTCCTCCATCTGCGCAAGAATATGTTTATTTATTTATTTATTTTATTTTCATTTTATTTTTAAACAGGAAGTTTTACCTGGGTTTTTGTTTTGTTTTTGTTAACAGCGGAGGACTTGCGGATTACGAAGTCTTGCACGGCCACATTAAAGTTGTTATTCAGTCCTACTAACGCAATAAGAAGTCGTACCGCCACACACTTGCTCAGTAGTGGGCAAATCTTTAATTGGATAAGAAACAGCAAAGGACCCTAAAACGAACCCTGTGGGACCCCATACCACTTACTTCAGCTTTCTGCAAGACTCGGGGGGTCCACTTGCTCAGTGGTGCGCACATTCTTTAAGCTCGGATGAGGGCGGTGTTTCTTAACAACACGAGCGCTAGACCGGCGGAAACGACAAGTGTTGCTGGTGACGTAAGAGGCCGTCCCGTCCCGTCCGGTGCCCTCGCGGAGGTGCGCGTCCTCGAGAGACTGGCTGCGCCGGCAGGGGCCAGCGGGTAATTGCGAGGCGCCGGCCGGTGGTAGGGGAGACCGCCGCTAGCAGCGCCGGGCCAGACAGGCGGCGAAGTCCGCAGTCGCGCGCAGACCCCGCCGTGCCGCAGCCGACACCGCCTGCTCCCGCGCTGCACCAGTAAGTCCGTCAGTCTCCACTAAACGCTGTCTCTGCTGCAGGGCTGAACCACAGGGTGGCGATACGGCCTCTAGCAAACACTCATCATTCTATACCAACAAGGAGAGATTCTAACACGTGAGTTACCGGTTTCGATCGAAGTTTGCATGGCCGTTCTATTTCTTATATATATATATATATATATATATATATATATATATATCTGTGTGTGTGTGTGTGTGTGTGTGTGTCTAGGAGTGTTTGCGTTTTGGATACGTGTGAGTGTGTGTGTATTTGTTTACCTTCATTTTTTCCCCCTAAGGTAAGTCCTTCCACTCCTGGGATTGGAAAGACTCCTTTTCCACTTCCTTAAAACCCATATCCTTCCCTTTCTCCTCCGCTTCTTTCCTCTTATCCTGAAGAAGCGACCTACGGCTGCGAAAGCTTGTATTTGTGTTTGTGTGTGATTTTATTTGTGTCTGTCGACGAGCCGGTCCTTTCGGTAATTCGTCCGTTTTCTATGTCTGTTCGGTGTACGTTTATCACCTCTGAACCACAAGACATAAAGAGCTAAAAATTTGTACAGTTACTAATGTCTACCCGGGAAGGATTTAGGCACGGTTTTATGGCGATCGCATAGCTATTTATCTATATATATTAATCTGTATGTCTGTTCGGTGTACGCTTATCACGTCCGAACGACAAGACGCAGAGACTATTTTTTTATTCGTATTTTCATTTCAAATTTTCTTAAGTAACTCATATCTGACTGGTTCATTTTGAGGTTTTTCTTTGTAAATTATGAAGAGTCCCCTTGATAAAGTTCAAGCTACTACTGGGGTTTCACTTGGGACTATAAAAGAGTAATGAAAGTAGGAGACAAAGGAGATGCCGGTAACTGATTTTTCCTTACTCCAGGAAATAAGCGGAATAAAGAGATGAGTTCTTACATTTGTGGAGAGACTGACACGCAACTTCCACATGACAAGCAGCGTCCCACAATAAAGTCACTTTTCCAGGAATAAGAGAAGTACGTCTTTTAGGTGTAATACTTCTCCTAAAGTTTGACTTCAGTATGTCAGGTCATTTTTTAATTATTTCATCGATTATTTTTGATTAGAGAACACTACATATGTATTGGTAATAATACTGTGGGAAACAAATAAATAGATAAATACTGGGCTTGTTGCAGTATTTATTCACTATAGTATTATTTTTTTAATGATCATTTATCATTTACACGTTGAAATCTTAGTATAAGTAACAGTTCAATTATTTATCACATGTGATCAAAGTAAGTAAAAACGGCACTGTGCTTGTGAAACGTTTACATGTATGTACTAAATGCACTAAGTAAAATGAAAATATACTGTGAACAGGTTAATTATATCGTATATGTCAATGACACATATTCGGGCAGTTCACATACTACACTATGTTATTACTGCATTTCATTAAATGTAGTAGTTCTTGTGCTAAATAAATTTTTAATTTTCAAATTCGGAGCTAAAAGGGAAGATTACTTGGAAGAGACAAATGCTGCAAATCTTTCAAGTCAATTGTTTTGTCTTTTACTACCTGATTGAGGTACACTCATGTAACTGTTACACATCGACGTAACAAATGTATGTACTGTAGGAAAGACATTTTAATATTGCACCAAAGCTGCAAAACACGACGTATTAAAAACTTTTGAAATGTATATATTTTGTATCGGGTGCCCAGAACATAAACTGACACAAATTGGCCGAGAGACTCCATTGTTGTTGTTGTTGTTGACGTTCGGAGTGAAATCCATAGGAGGAAAGATGAAATGCGATATTGGCTAAATGGTCATGATTTTCAATGTGACAAGGAAATCGCAATGATAAGAAGGGAAACCTCGTTTAAAGGTTTTTGTGGGGGGATGCTAAAATTAACGTGCAAGTGAGTTTAATGCTGCTCTCGAAATAGGTTTTTGAGCTCCATGCTTTTGTTGAAAGCAAGCCTGTAGGCATTCTTGCACATCTGAAATCCTTCCTTTCTCACCGTTTGGCCCGGTTTTCAAAGCATCAGATCTTATGCGTGTTTCATTGGCAAGGATAGTAGTTACGGTAGAGACGATTTGCGTTGCTCACTAGGATTTCTTTTGCATTTCCTCAATTACGTTGCATGGAAAGACGTCAACTTCCATTTTATATGTTCTGTTAATTTTCGCGTGTTTGAATATTGGAAACTACTGAACTGTAAAATACTGAGTTCGCCCGTGATGTAACCGCCTACCCGTTGCTTGGCTGGTCAACAGCAGCCCCCTGTGGCATCGTGTGAAGATTGCTATTGGATAGTGTTCCGCCAAGTTATATCTGAAACAGATTACCACAAAGCTACTACAACAGTGTCGCCGTGTGTTCTGTAGCTAAGGCCCGATTTTGCATGCAGACAGCAAATCAAGTCACTTGCCACACCATATATGACACTTGTCGAGACAATATCTGAGTCTTTATAATGAATAAGTGCGACAAAACATTCACTTTAAAAAAGTCATTGCCTAGGAGAAAGGGACGAGTTTCTCGAAGCCCCCAACAGGCTGGGGGCCCCGGGCCTGTGCCCCTTGTGCCCCTATGATAGAGACGGTAATGGATGTGGGCTCAGTGACATAAACACGATCCTTTACATATCCCCACAAAAAGAAATCTACTGGTGTTAAATCGGGCGACCTTGCGGGTCGTGTTTATGTCACTGAGCCCACATCCCCAGATGATCTAAAACGGCGCATCGAGGACGCATGTCGCTCCGTCACACCGGCGATTTTACATCTCAGATCCTTTCGACGGCGCATTGCATTATGCATTGAAGAACATGGACACACATTTGAACACTTCATGTAAATCAACTTCCCACCGCCATAACATCCATCACCCACCACACAGCTATGTATTATGTACAGCGTGTGGTATCTGCCCCTGAAACTTTGAAGGGTTGTAGCTCCCAGACTAACAGTGATAGGAATGTAGTTTAAATTGATTTCGACGCGGCTGGTTTCAACGATTCCAATGCACGATAGAAAAAACTATTGTTCCATTTATTATATCTTTGTGCTGTAACTCTTTGGATAATGATACAATAAACTATGTTCATAGCTTCGCAGAAAGTGTAACATTTCTTGTGTTGACCTAGCGCATTAAAATTTCCCGTCACCTATTATTTTATAAATTACAGAGGCAAACACACTTAGTGAAACACCCTGTATAAAGGGTGTCCCAGCTATCTTGTCCACCCAAAATATTTCTGGAACAATAACAGCTATTGGAAAACGACTTTCACCGGTATCAATGTACGGTTGGGGCCCATGAATGTACATATTTGCAAACTTTCTAAAACGAAAGCAAATGTGTTTTTCTTTAACACAAAATTTTGTTTTTTATATGGACCACCTATATTTTCAAGCGTCAACTTCGCGTCGCAATATCTCGGGATGTAATTGGAATATTGCGATGCAATCAACGCCATTGTTTATGTGATTTGTCATGCTATGGATTGCTGAAGAAAAAATATAGGGTGTCCATTTAAAAAACACAAGTTTGTGTTAAAAAACACATTTGCTTTCGTTTTAGAATGTTTCCAAATATGTAAATTCATGGGCCCCAGCCGTACATTGATACCGGTGCAAGTCGTTTTCCAATAGCTCTTATTGTTCCAGAGATATTTTGGGTGCACAAGATAGCTGGGACAATATTAAATTTGAAAATTTAATAAATCACGGAATATTATAGTTATGGGCGGTTTCTAAAACAGTAGTTACCTGTCCCGTTATAGTTGTCTGTGGGTTACCTGAACCTTAAGTACCTACACGTTAACGTTAGTTTTAACTATATCCGCTACGTAGCGCTAGTGGGCTTCCAAACGCAAGTCCATAAGTTATTTAACAGTAGCTTTTTGTTTTTGTGACTGGGTTCCGTGTAATTTTCATACAATTTAAAAATTTTTGAAGCTGAAGACTGGAAATTCTTTCGTCACCGTCATCACCGCCGTCTTCGGTAATTTCCTAGAACGCTCCAATCATACACATCGCTCTAGCTTTGCGATCGATTATTTTTTAACCCATTCTTCGTTGTTGTTTATCCTGTTATTCTTTTTAAAAAAGAATACAGCTCTCTAAGTTGCCTTACCATTTCTCTCCTGTCTGTTTAAGGAATTTTACAGTTTTGTGACATCTTCCAAGGCGTGTTGTTTATCCAAAAATAGTCAAACCATCTGGCTTTTCATTTACTATAACTACTGTCCTTTCTAAAATCAGGTCGATCAAATAATTTTTCTCAAATAGAGTTGAATTTTTTCTTCGCTTGTCGCCCATTGCCTTTGAAAACAGAAAACTCGTAACAGCTATACAAAGACGCGTCTTCGATTTCACTTGATAATCGATAAATTTCGAGTTATTGAGATTTTCGTTAGTAGTGCCATCTGTTATCCGTTGAGACTTACCATTTGCTTCGACAGAAGGCGTAGTTACCTCACAGTTAACTAACGGTCGTTGAAATCAACTACGGGAAACCCAAGGAAGTTATCTGGCATGTTAAATTATAACGTGACGGTAGCTAACGGCACGGTAACCGTTATCGGGCCTTTTTTTTCTTCGATGAACTGCGTGATACTGGTTTTGTAACTGCTGCCATAGCGGATGAGAGGTACGCCGATATGTTGTTACAGAATCGCATCATCCCCAGCCTGGCTGATAAACACCTGCTGAAACGTACGATTTTTATGCAGGATAGCGCTCCACCCCATATTGCTAGACACGTGAAAGATCTCTTGCGCGTGTCGTTTGGTGATTATCGTGTCCTCATCCGCCATTTTCGTCATGCTTGGCCTCCCAGGTCCCCAGACCTCAGTCCGTGTGAGTATTGGCTTCGGGGTTACCTGAAGTCGCAAGTGTATCGTGATCGACCGACATCTCCAGGGATGCTGAAAGACAACATCCGACGCCAATGCCTCACCATAACTCCGGACATGCTTTACAGTGCTGTTCCCAACATCATTCCTCGATTACAGCTATTATTAAGGAATGATGGTGAACATTTGAGCATTTTCTGTAAAGAACGTAATCTATGCTTTATCTTAATTTGTTATTGCGCCATCTGTCGGACATTTTCTGAACTTTCCTGTGCTTTTTTTTTTTTTTTTTTTTTTTTTTTTTTTTTTTTTTTTTTTTTTTTTCCTTCTTCTTCTTCTTCTTCTTATAAAATCCCACGTCATTCTAAGCTTGTGTGTTAATCTGTCTACATTACTCCGTCATTATTAAGTTTTCAAATGTGCACTGACTTTTTTAACACCTGGTATATATTAAGTGAGTTGTTTGTACCTATATTTGACTACGCATCGCAAACGAATAGTGCTGGTAGAGAGTTGGTAACGATTAGGGGATTAAAGGATTGCTCTTCAGTCAAAACTACACAATGGAGACGAACGATCTCTCTGTGTTGTTGTAGTACGAAGTCTCCCGTTGTACACCATAGCAGTTCCATGTCGACAGCTATAAGGGTGGAAGATATACTGGTTGAAAGTCGTCAGCTTATATAAATTTTCGACTGAAGACCAGCGACGACTTTTGACACTATAATAGCAAAGCTTGATGCACATTCTTCAGTTGTTTTACTGCAAAAAGCGAACTAATAAAGAAAAATAAGTGAATATGGCAGTTTGAAAAGTAAAACTACCAAGAAAGATGCCAAAGCGTAAGAAAGAAATTTAGCTTTCTCGATCCGTTTCTAAAAGGCGGAAAATGGCGCTAAAAAGTGAATCTACAGACAATAGAAACTTGAAATTTGTAGACGTTGTTTATCTTACACTGTAGGCATCAGCGATTTTGTGATATTCCCATCCCTAAGGGGGTGAAATAGGGGATGAACGTTTTTTTAAATACGTTGCTATTCAGGCAATTTTAAACCATAAAACACAAAATTTCGGACTTAGAGTTTTGATTGGTATTTCAACCATTAAGCTGGTAAAATAATGGAAAATCTTTTAAGGGTGCTTCTAAAACTATTTTGATGCTAGAAATGTGAAAATTTGGAATTGAAACCGTGGTTTGAGTTAAAAAATGTGTTTCGGGATGTTTCGAATTCTGCCGTCAATGGTGTAATAGGGGGTGATAGGTTGTATCAAAATACTTGATTAGAAAATCATTTTAACGCTAAATCTATGAAAATTTATATTTAGAAGTAGAAACAACAAATACAGACCATCCAGTCTACGCGTGCGAAGCAGGGGGGATTAAGCTAGCTGAATAGAAACAGACACGTGTTTCAGTTTTTTGTTATATACTCAGTAATTTTTGAAAAAAAAAAAAAAAATAAACGTGGAAGTTACTCATGGGAAATCGCGTTTTTAGTGCCTTTTTTAGTAACATATACGGATCTTAAGTTCAAGACGTTAGAGTAATTAACATTTTTGTTTTGTTTTCATGCTCTAGCTTGAGTACTAGTCCTTTAGTTGTTTTTATCATAGGTTTCTCTACCGCATCTTGCTGCAGTCCCGTCATTCAAATATCTAGGAGTAACATTGCAGAGAGATACGAAATGGAACGAACATGTAAGGTCAGTTGTGAGTAACATGGACAGTCGACTTCGTATTATTGGGAGAATTTTGGGAAGATGTACTTCAACTGTAAAGGAGACCGCATATAAAACGCTTGTACGACCACGCCTTGAGTATTGCTCAAGTGTTTGGGACCCGCAGCAGATCAGTTTAAAGGAAGACATAGAAGCAGTTCAGAGGCGAGCAGCTAAGTTCGTTACTGGTAGGTTCGACCAATGCGCGAGTGTCACGAAAATGCTCCGGAAACTCAAATGTGGATCGCTGGAGGAAATACGACGTTCTTTTCGAGAAATTCTCTTGAGGAAATTTAGAGAGCCGGAATTTGAAGCTGAATGTAGAACGATCCACCTGCCACATACTTACATTTCGCGTAAAGATCACAAAGACAAGATAACCGAAATTAGGGCTCGTACAGAAGCATATAGACATTTTCTTTTCCCTCGTTCTATTTGGGAGCGGAATAGGAAAGGAAATGCCTATTAGTGGTACAGTGTACCCTCCGCCAAGCACTTTACGGTGGACTGCGGAGTATATATGTAGCTGTAGTGAACGGTGACCAATAGGCGCCCAGTATTGGAACTACGTTATAATATTCTTTAATTTATTTCTTATTTTCATTATTTTGCACTATGTATCACAAATAAAACAGTAGTAGATAATACACACGAATGAATATTAATCACACTTCCCGATGCTCTCCTTCGAAATAAGACAAGAAAAGCTATTACAAAAATTAGAATATTATCCAAAAATTTAAAACAGAAATTGCCATGATGGAGGCTCGAACCTGGATCAATAGATTGACAGTAGAGACCCCGAGACCGCTCGACCGGTGACGGTGCTTGAAAAGTCGCTCATGTTTACCAGTTCCCAAGCTACAGCATGAAAACTCAAAAAGACGTTAATTACTTGAACGACATTAATTTTTGACCCCATGTACATAAATGAAAACCGCTCATCTTCAGACGATCTTTCAATCTATAGCACTGATAACGCGATTTAACATCATCAACTCTGACAGGTTTTTTTAAAATTATTTATTTATTTTTAACCACTGAGTCTCTAGCCAAAATCCGAAACATGTGTCTTGTCATATTCAATATAGAACGTCCATGCAAATTTTGATCGAAATCAGTGTTCCACATATCAGATCCTCTCATTGTAAGAAAAATATTTGGTAGGAAAAAAATGATTTTTACACATCCTACAGTAGGACGTCTTTGGTCAGTAATGGATTGACTTTCTTTTCTCTATTAGTCACTAGCTGTAAACCCGGCGTTGCCCGGATATTTATTTATTTATTCCTGCCATTATTCATTTGTGTAAGGGCTGTATGTAAAATCTCTTGGGGATACAATTAGTAGTAATAGACCAAAACTTCATGCGTGACGGGGCGGATTTACTGAACGTTTCCGTTTGTACTGTGATAAAATTTAGAAGGTGTTCTCAACTATATGAGTCTATACTGTCTGTAAAATTTTCTGCGGCTACAATTTGTAGTGCAGAAATTAAAAATTGTAACGTCATACTGAATGCCGTAGTTTTAGTCCATGAACAGCGGAACATTACTGTTTCTGTGATCATTTCTCATGAACTATTTGTCGCACTGTGATACAATTTAGAAGGTCCATTCTACTATATATTTGTATACTGTTTGTAAAATTTCGTGCGGCTAAAATTTGTAGTGTACGAATTACAGATTGTAACGTCATACCGAATGCCTTAGTTTTACCCCATAAACAGCGGAAAAGTAGTAAGCGAGAAACTCTTTTCCTTTCGTCTTTTTGCTATGGTTGTCAGCAAGAAAAGTTTAATAAAGGTTTGAAATTATATTTAAAGTTTGTTGCAAGTCGCTAAGTACTATCCTTCTCATTGTATTTCGAAAATCTCGCCGCATTATATGACATTTTTTGCGATTTCTTTTGGTTATGACGTAATATCTTTTGAACCATATGCCGTATGTGATTCTTAACCATGCAGCAATTGTTACCGCACTGCAAGGAATGTGTGTACCAAATTTGGTTGAAATCGGTCCAGTGGTTTAGGAGAAAATGAGCAGCATTGTCCCAAAATGCAGCAGTTTTTCGCGTATCTCACTGTTTATGACGTTATATCTCGTCAACTATGTATCGTACGTGATTATTACACTTACGGCGACCGTTCTCATGGATTGATGCTTACTTGTATAAAGTTTGAGAAAGATTCGATCAAAACTGTAGATTTGTATGCAACACATACACACATACGGAGACACTGCTTTATATATTAGTCGTTGTCAGTGTGCTGCGAGTAGTCCACCCCTTTGATGCTACTAACGCGCTTTCTGTATTTCCCTGCCGAGCGCGGGTTTGTTGATGTTCTACTGCTCGCCTGTGCTAGGAAACGCCGTTCTGTTTGCCGCAAAATACTGCACTTGTCATCCGATTTAAGAAAAAAAAAAAAAAAATCCGAAAAAAATATTGATTCTTGTACGTCATCCAGTTGGATATATTCGCCCCATAACCGGATGCATTTATTTCATTCACTCGTCGCAGTTACTGCGCTGAATAAAAATTGACTAAACTACTGCGCAAAAATTTAAAGAATTTACACAGGTAATATCTCATTCTGTGGTACATTGTTGATTTAGATCAAGTATAGCAGTATAAGAAATGCCAATAAGATACCGAATGTTTTGTTAAAATTGAGAACACAAGCACTCTCGAGATATTGCTGTTTGTATCCGAGCATGGGGAATCGCGCAGTCATAAAAATAGTCAACTATTGAAAAGTGTTAATTAAAAATAGTATTATTATTTTTGTCTGCTGAAAGCTATATTTATGCTTAGTCAAAGTTGCTAATAGATAATAAAAATTCAACTCGAGACCTAAGTGGGAGTTGTTACTAAAATAACTGAAACTTGTTTGTGTCACTCAGATTGCCAGTCTATAAGTACTTTACCTGAATCAAAATTATCTGTGTAAAGAAAATAAAGTTGCCCTGTGCGATATTCATCCTCATAGTAAAACTTGAATGACTTTGAATCAAAGTTGCTAGGCCTCAATATAAGTCATTGTAATTATTAAGTAACAATGTCTTATAAAAGATCTAAAATCTTTGCTGTAATTATACGAGCTCATTTAGCAGTAGTATAAAAACCTGTTTACGCATCTGACTCGTCTTTTTAATAACATTTCTAAACAAATTCCAACGCACCATATACCGTGATTGTTTCTTGTGCGTATATAGATTGAAACTAAACTTTTTACTCCTCTTTCCACAGCACAACTCTGTCTGATTAAACCCTTGTGTAAGCACACTGTGGAAAGCTATCTGGAAAGCAAACCTACGTAATAAAATCACTTTCCGATTTGTACCTAAGCTCATAAAGAAAATGTATCCTCACCCTTTGTGATATGATTACCAAACAAATTCACACAAGACTTTTGAACCAACGTATGCAAATGCTTCGATGACTCCTGAAGTCATTTCCTTGACAATTAACACAAACCTTTGTTATACCACAGCTGTACATCTGCGCTCAAAATCACTGCAAAAGAATACTAGCTACATGGTTCGCTTTGTACAATGCGAATCCTCAGCTAACTACTGATAGTAAAATCCATGTTCATACTGATTTAAAAAAAAAGGTGAATAAATTACTGGGGCTGTTTTCTGGGAAAATGATCAAGTCGACAATCTAGCTAAGTTTCAAGTATTTATCTAATTGAGATGTTGTGTCACAAGACATGAAGTTAAGTTCAATGAAATTTACAATCCACTCTTCATCATATTACAAAACAGTTCATTAACATGTTGCAACCAAAAATTAAAAAAAAAAAAAAAAAAAAAAAAATACAGGAATACTAATCCGCATTTCGCACCTCCTTTCAAAATAACAAAATTACAAGAGAACAACTTTTTTTTGGGAGTGTTTCGTAGTTCTTTAACAATATTTTTTTTATTTAATTGTTTGGTGGTCAAACCAGGATTATACTGATTGGATTACAACAGCAGGAAATTGTAGTTAGCTTACCTGTAGTCTTCGCTATATAATACAGCTCAACTCATTCAGCATGAAACTAGCAAAAATTATTTCCACTCCATAATGCTCGTTTAGCTACCACGACAGCTTCCTAGAGCCTTTCCTCTGTGCGAAGCACTTCAACTCTGCCGCAACACACCACTGCTCAAACGAGAGCCCCTCCGAGCCAAAGATAGTTCTCGCGGAGCCAGAGGTATTGCGTCAGAGATATACAAAACGATACAGTCACTATTCACTTTGATAAACGGTTCAAGATATCGAAACGATGTATTTCTGCAAACAATAGAGCGCAAGAAATCACGTGTGCTAAGTGATTTTCATTGACCAAGGCATGGGAGAAATTTGTAACAGCCAGAATGATGGAGTCATCTTGCATGTAAACACGTCTGGAATAATTGCATCAAATGCACACGTAAAGGTAGCCAGGGAACTGGGAACAGTGCCGCCGTTATACGAGGTTTGGAGCGATGGAAGGATTAAGCAGCGTATTTCGTAATATATATATATATATATATATATATATATATATATATATATATATAAAGCTTGCAAAGGTATAAGTTAATTTCATAGACTTTTGCGTCTATGAATATTAAACGTAGAGACGATATCGATACTTTGTGTAAAGCTGAGCGCAGAACTACATCTGATTCCGTTCTCGAGTTATCAATTTTTATATTCGAAGAACAGATGGTCCGGGGGTACATCTGAAGCCATAATACTTATCACTCGATACTCAGGAAACTATTCAGTGAAAACAAAAATTGATAGCATTTATTTTTGTAATCTGTACAGATATCTCATCATTAAATTATCTTTCTTCTTTATTGCTCATGTTTACTGACGTGCATTAAATTAACCCTCCAACAAGGTAGGGTCCGGGTGAACTCCAGGCAGACTGTTTTCTAAGACCTGAACTGCTATACTTGTGCATAAAGCACAATAAGAAATTGATTTTAAGCTAGTCATGTTCAGGTGTTTCTGATACAAATAAACAATACAAACATATGATGAACGGTGATCGAAATCCTCATGTGGCGAACGGAGGGCAAAAGCGGGAATTTAAGAGACAGATTTATAAACTCGTTGCTTAGCTTTTACATATATCTGATTGTAGATGGTGTAGAGAAAATATCGAATTTTATTTAACATTTCGAACACAATAATAATATCATTTAGCTCTCTAGATGTTGCATTTTGCATACAGACGCTACCCAATCCGTCAATCCGCATTAAGTTACCTAGCGAGGTGGCGCAGTGGTAACGCACTGGACTCGTATTCGGGAGGGCGGTGGTTCAAATCCACTCCCGGCCATCCAGATTTAGGTTTTCCACGATTTCTCTAAAACACTCCACGCAAATGCCTGGATGGTTCCTTTCAAAGGGAACGGCCGATTTCCTTCCCCGTCCTTACGCAAAACTCCGAGCGTAAGCTCCGTCTCTAATGACCAAGCTGTCGACGGGACGTTACACCTGATACTTCCTTTCCCCATGAAGTTCATAATTATCTTCAGAGTATGCCGATACAATAGCTCAGTAGTTAGCTATCATTTACAACCCATCAGTCAGCGAAAAATCCGTACCCAAAGATTGGAAAGTTGCCCAAGTTAGTCCAATATTAAAGAAAGGCAATAGGAGTGATCCCCAAAATTACAGGCCAATCTCATTGACGTCGATTTGCAGTAGGATTTTGAAACATATACTTTGTTCGAACATTATGAACTACATCGAAGAGAACGGCCTATTAACCAATAGTAAACGCGGATTCAGAAAGTATCGCTCTTGCGAAACACAGCTTGCCCTTTATTCACATGAAGTGATAAGTGCCATCGACAAGGGATCTCAAATCGATTCTATATTTCTGGATTTCCGGAAGGCTTTTCACACTGTACCCCACAAGCGGCTTCTAATGAAATTGCGCGCTTATGGGATATCTCCCCAATTGTGCGATTGGATTCACGATTTCCTATCAGAAAGGAAAGTTGTAATTGAGTAAATCGACTAAAACAGAACTGATATCTGGCGTTCCCCAGGGAAGCGTTATAGTTCCCCTACTCTTCCTTGTGCTTATGAACGATTTAGGAGACAATCTGAATAGCTTCCTTAGACTGTTCGCGGATGATGCTGTCGTTTATCGGTTAGTGAAGTCAACAGAGGATCAAAAGCAACTGGAAAGTGATTTAGACAAAATTTCCACATAGTGCGAAAATTGGCAATTAACACTAAATAAAGAAATGTGTGACCACTAAAAGAAATCCCCTGAACTTACGCGATAAATCAGTCAAACCTTAAGGTCATAAATTCTACCAAATACCTAGGGGTTACAATTACGAACAACTTACACTCGAGAGAACATATAGAAAATATTGTGGGGAAGGCGAACCAATGATTACGTGTCATTGGCAGAACGCTTCGAAGATGCACCAGATCTACCAAGGAGACTGCCTACATCACACTTGTGCGTCCTCTCCTGGAGTACTGTTGCCCCTTGTAGGACCCTCACCAGGTGTAACTGACGGAAGACATTGAGAAAGTTCAGAGAAGGGCAGCTCGTTTTGTTTTATCACGTTACGGGGGGGGGGGGGGGAGCGTGACGGAAATGTTGCACTAATTGCGATGGAAATCATTAAAAGAAAGGCGTTATTCATTGCGGCGTGAAGTTTCAATCACCGACTTTTGCTTCTGAATGTGAAAATATTTTGCTAGCACCCACCTACTTAGGGAGACATGACCGTCCCAATAAAATAAGAGAAATCAGATCGAAAACGGAACGATTTAGGTGTTCTTTCTTTCCGCGCGCTTATAGAGAATGGAACGGTAGAGAAAAGTTATGAAAGTGGTTAATGAACCCTCTGCCAGGCACTTAAATGTGATTTGCAGAGTATCTATGTAGATGTAAATGTAGATTTGAGAAACAGATCTAGACATCTAAAAGACGTTTCCTGTTAAAAATAGCACTCAAGGAGCGAGTTATGTGCTATGACAAAGCCACGGCGGTGTGGTCAAGCGCATTGAGGCACTATGATCCGATGCCCGAGGCCGTTCCCCGTCGGGGGTTCGAATCCCCCCCCCCATCGGGCATAGATGATTGTGCTAGATTTAGTATAAGGTAGTTCATAAATAGGGGAAAGGGTTGTACCTTGGGACATTTTTCAGATTTTAATTTTTTTATACTATGATTTTTTTACAAGAAACATGAAAATTTACCCCATCACAGGCATCAAAAATTTTAGGTAATTTTGAACGAACAGCAGTTTACGCTAGCTCCAATATTTACACGCTTCCCGAAAAAGACTTTTGTGACAATTGTCCCAAAGTACAACCTATGGTTTCACCTTGGGACAGTGGTGGTTTTACCTTGGGACATGGTGACGTACTTCAATTTCTCAGTTTTATGAATGAAAAAATCGTATTGGAATTAGGAAGTAAATGTTTGTTAGTAAAAATACAAAAGTTGTTTTACGTTAAAACAAGATATGCTGGGAATCAGATATTAATTGAATGAAACCCACGACACGCCACTGGAGCTGGTAGTTCTTTCACTATATTACTGCGATTAACAATGATGATGTTCTCAACTTTAGGGAATACAAAATGGTCCTTTGCTTCCTTAAGAATTACATCTTTTTCTATGCTTTCTAAAACTACTCCTGCATAGTAAACGTGAGGTCCGCCACTGATGTCAAGTTTTACCAAGACCCAACTAGCTTGAGAACAAGAAAGTGTTACTTTTCTAGATGGAAAGAAGGATGAGAAATCCTCTTCTTCAGATGACAAATCAAATATGCTACCTCCAGAGCTAATACCAAGCTCGAGAATTTCTTCATCAAAAGAAGTGGAAGATTAAAACTCCTTTGTCCGTTTAGTGCTTTCTTTCTTTGGGAAAGATTTCTTTTTCTAGTTTTCTTTTTTTTACCCTCTTCGATTCTTTGTTTTTCTGGTGTATCAGTGACAATCATACACCTTCCAGGTGTCCTAAGGTGCAACAAGAGAAGTGTCCCAAGGTAAAATCAAACACACAATAACATAAAACAGTATCCTAACCTATGTACACATTTATATCTTTATAACTTATGGTATGAATAGCTTACTTAAACAATGCCCTACAACACTGTATTTAAGAAACATCAATAATGATGCTTAGCTTAAGTTTATACGTTCTAAGAATAGTGGCTAAATTTTACTTTCAAACACGAAAACTTCTAAAAACCCCTCAGATCTCAAACAACATCCAAATACAACATGGCCTCCTATTCCCTCTGAAAATAGACTTGACAACTTTACTTCATAACCGAGCGAGGTGGCGCAGTGGTAGCACACTGGACTCGCATTCGGAAGGATGGTGG
Source organism: Locusta migratoria (assembly GCA_026315105.1). Classification (NCBI taxonomy): domain Eukaryota; kingdom Metazoa; phylum Arthropoda; class Insecta; order Orthoptera; family Acrididae; genus Locusta; species Locusta migratoria. The sequence goes on from CM048746.1 coordinate 663,381,585, forward strand.
TTCAAATCCACCTTCGGCCACCCAGATTTAGGCTTTCCGTGATTTCCCTAAATCACTCCAGGCAAATTCCGGGATGGTTCCTTTGAAAAGGCACGGCCGATTTCCTTCCACATCTTTACCAAAAATATCCGAGCGTAAGCTCCGTCTCTAATGACCATGATGTCGATGGGACGTTAAACTCCAAACTTCCTTTACTTCATAGTTCTTAAAGTTTCCACTAGAGTGCACTGCCTTTATTAAAAAATGTCCCAAGGTAAAACCGTCCCAAGGTTCTGTGGTGTCGCACAAGTATGAAGTGCGCGCCACGTACTTTCGCCGCGCGCCGCCATGCACGCACGGCGCGGCGTTCTTACGACGTCAGCCACGAGCGCCCTCTGCTGCAACTCCGCTCGTGGCCACGACTGCTGCATCGGCCACTTGGGAATCAGATAGGCACCAGTTAAGACTTGGCTATCGGATAGGCACTAGGAATTATCAGTAGGCAGGCCTCTATCTAAATTATGTATCAACATTCTACTACTCTGCTGCTCTAAAAGTTAAGTAATGTATTATTTCTATGAAATATATCTCTTATATTAATCTAGCTTAGTGTTTCTAGTTTCTACTGTCCCACTGGCTGGTCACCTCCGTACCTGAACACGCGTGCATCCTATTTTCCTGAGTCGGTCTCTCTCTACTCGGCCACCGACACCTAGGACAACCGGCGGAAACGAGACACAAAAGGTACAACCCTTTCCCCTAGTTTGTAAGCTTAGGGACTGATGAGCCCACAGTTAAGTCCCATAAGCTTAACAAACATTCGAACACTTTTCCTTTGATAAGTGGCCTCTACTCCTTTATTCAGCTAGGTGTGTAAATAACACGTCCGCTGCAATGAGACGCTTGGCGAAACGGTACGCGTAAACACAATAGCACAGGACTTCCCAGAGGTGGCGCTGGAACGTATCCCCAGCACGTGGAGAGACGGCGGACCATGACATGAGTTAACTGGCTGTCTCTCCAGCATTGTTCTCCATTACAACAGGTCAGACACCTGTGATGCCCATTGTGACATTGTTGCTGGAGTTCTTAGATAAGTAGTTCATCGTAATCTCATTCAGAACGCCTCCTTTCAGCACCTTATTATCATCCATACTGCGGAGAGAATTTTTTATCTACAAGCGAGGAGGCTTTTGACACCGTACCTCAAAACGGCTTTTAATCAAATTGCCTGCTTATGGTATATCGCCCCAAATTTGCGATTGGATAGGGGATTTCCGATCAGAGAGGACACAGTTTGTAGTAATCGATGATAAGGCATCGACTAAAACAGAGGTGATATGGGAGGTTCCACTGGGTAGTGTTATTGGTCCTCTGCTGTTCCTTATTTACATGAACGATTTAGGGCAAAATCTAAGTAGCTCTCTTAGGTTGTTTGCAGATGACGCTGTCATTTACTGTCTAGTAAAATCATCTGAAGATCAAAACCAGCTGCAGAATGATTTAAATAAGATATCACTATGGTGTAGAAATTGGAAATTGATTCTAAATAATGAGAAGTGTGAAGTTGTCCACATGAGTACGAAAAGAAATCCGTTAAACTTTGGTTACAAGACATATCAATCAAAAGTGAAGGCTGTAAACTCCACAAAATACCTAGGAATTACTATTACTTCAAACTTAAACTGGAGAGAACACGTAGATAATGTCGTGGGAAAGGCGAATCAGAGACTGCGTTTTATTCGCAGAGCGCTTAAAAGATGCAACATAACTACAAAAGAAACTGCATACACTACGCTTGTCCGTCCATTTCTGGAGTATTGCAGCGCAGTGTGGGATCCTTATCAGGTGGGTTTGACGGAGGATATCGAAAAAGTCCAGAGAAGGGCAGTTCGTTTCGTATTGTTACGATACAGGGGAGACAGCGTTACGGAAATGATACAGGATCTGGGATGGGGATCATTACAACAACGGCGCTTATCGCTGCGGCGTGGGCCACTTACGAAACTCCAATCGCCAACATTCTCCTCCGAATGCTAAAATATATTGTTGACTCCCACTTACATAGGTAGAAACGATCATCAGAATGAAATACGAGAAATCAGAACTCGAACGGAGAGATTCACGCGTTCTTTCTTCCCGCGCGCTATTCGAGATTGGAATGGGAGATAAATAGTATATAGGTGGTTCGATGAACCCTCTTACAGGCACTTAAATGTGATTTTCAGAGTATCCCATGTAGATGAAACACGGTAATTCCATGATTATATCAGGGGCCGAATGAAGAAGTTTATTTTATAAAGTACATTACACATTTACTAATTCAACACACTTTATTAACTGTTCACTGCCGGTTTCGATCGAGAAACATTACTTGGTGGTTGTATCAGACGTAAAACGAGAAAGAGTAACAATACATCATAAAAAATACGAGCGTCGTCCACAAAGTAAGTCGCGTTTCTATTTCCATCCGCGGCAGCGCTACGATCTCAGTTTCGAAGATGCGCGGTAGTTACTCCGAGTAAAGGATGTAATTTCCTTTCAATTTTCTACCGAAACTGACGATCGAAAAGTTTAGTGGTACCACTAATATAGACGCATCATTAACAAAAGTTGTCTGTGTATACACTCGTAACAAAGAATAATTATTGTAATGTGTATTATTATCTTTGTACAATTAATATATATACACGTATGTAATGTTAAAAAGTAATTTTGCCGGCCGCGGTGGCCGAGGGGACTGAGGCACTTCAGTCAGGGTCTGCACGGCCACTACGGTCGGGGCTTCGAATCCCCCCTCGGGCATGGATATTTGTGCCGTCCTTAGTTGTAGGTAGTTCATAAGTAGTTTGTAAGTTTACGGACTGATGACCCCGTAGTTAAGTCCCTTAAGCTTAACAAACATTTGAACATTTGAAAAAGTAATTTTGTTGTAGCTTTTTGTGTCTTGTTGTATCTGGTTGTATCTTGTCTTCGGTCTGCTCTGATGGATTCATGAATCGTGACGAGATTGTTTTTAATGAAAATGAAGGAAACATTGTAATGAGGTCTGTAAATGTGTTTGAACTTTTTTAAAGCCTTAAAAGACATGCATTATATGAAATAAGTGTGCGAACTTCAATTAGTTAGAATTACTCTGATCATTTATATGAGATGCTAAAAGACGCCACTAGCATTTGTTTCAGCAATAAGCTAACGACACAGATTGCATCAACTGCCGCCATTACGTGGCAAATATAGACTTCCTAACTGATTTAGTAAGGGCAGGTGGAAAATAAGAATTAATAATAAAAAATACTAATAATTTCTATTTCAGCTCTGTAAAACTAAACGGGACTTACATAAAAATTACGCCAACTTCTGTGGTAATGTATGGTAAAATGTGGTATCTTACAGAGATCTATAAATTAAGAATTGCATAATTATTCAGAGTGACTATTATTCTGAGTGAGAAGTGAATAATATTTCATTAAATAATTTCCTGATAGCTATATCTTAAATAGTTGAAATACAGTTTACATTTAGCTTCAGTGAATTCAGACTTTGCGATTTTACCAGAAGTTGGACATTCAATTAAAGTTTCAATGACATACGTAACTGAGATTAATATTCAAAAATTTAATATAAAGGATAGGTTTCACATTAACATCAAGAGGAAATATTAATAACATTTCCCTTTGAACATTATTTTATAGCATTTAATGTGGGACTACTTTGTAAGAATACACTGCACCAGTTGAAGACCTTCAACTTAAATTTAACCTCATTAATCACGTAACTGAGAAGGTTTATGTTTCATCGATTTACTGAGCTAGTGGGCAAACTAAATAAATAATATAAAATACAAAGACAATATTTTAAAATATATCCTGCTGCCGAAGTGTGCTTCGTAGTGCTTCTTTATTATGACAGCCGTAACTGAAAATGCCGCCTCGTGTGATATCATATCTGTGTTTCGTTTACTAAATGCGAAGAAAGTACAACCAAAGGAAATTCATAGAAAAATCTGCGACGTTTTCAAACAAAATGCCGGCGATTACTGTAATAATCCCACACGTGTCACACGAACTTGACACTAACAAAAAAAGTTTGTTTCCAAATCAAAATAGATCCATACATTTTGTAAATCATACTTCTAGCTGATTGTTGTTAATCACAAATCTTACATTATGACTGCAAAAGTTCAGTGTCAGTTTTAGATAAAACGTAATTGGTTTAGTGTCACCTACGTGAGGCACCCAAAGACTGCTACAACACTACTGGTGGGGCCCTGGGAACACAGACAGTTGGTAACACTGGTCCCATCAGGTGCACCAGAGGCCATGCAGCACTCAACCACATGAGTGGAACCTGACTGGCAGAAGGGTGGTTAAATTCGCGGCACATATGGCCTGGATGTACTGTGCAACAATTTGCTCCAAATTATGCAACGTGTTCACCTAAAATATGCAATGTGGCAGTGGCCGAGCGGTCTGCGGCGTGCCATCATGGTCTGCACAGGCGCTGCGGTCGGGGGTTCGAATCCCCCCTCCCTCGGGCATGGGTGTTTGTGCCGTCTTTAGTATTAGCTAGTTCATAAGTAGTTTGTAAATTTAGGGACTGATGAACCCGCAGTTAGGTTCAAATGTTCAAATGTTTGTTACGCTTAAGGGACTTAACTACGGGGTTATCAGTCCTTAAACTTACAAACTACTTATGAACTACTTACAACTAAGGACGGCACAAATATCCATGGCCAAGGGGGGATTCTAAGCCCCGACCGTAGTGGCCGTGCAGACCGTGACTGACGCGCCTCAGTCTCCTCGGCCACCGCGGCCGGCGCAGTTAAGTCCCTTAAGCTTAACAAACATTTGAACATCCAGACTATGCAACGTGGTTCACCCAATCGAAGTGACGTAGTCATCCAGACTGTGCAACACGTTCATCCAGATCGTGCAATGTGTTCATTCAGACTACGTAAGTTGTTGATCCACACTATGCAATGTATTCATCCAGGTTGTGCAGTGTGTTCATCCTGATTATGCAACGAGTTAATCCAGGCAGTGCGACGTGTTCATCCACATTAGGTAATGTGTTCAACCCAATGAAATGTGTCCATCCAGATCGTGCAATGTGTTCATCATGACTATGCAATGTGTTGATTCATACTATGCCAAATTTAAAGTTGCTTATAAATGTAGCGACTGAAGACCATAGCAGTTTGTCTAACACGTTAACAAACATCTCAACATTTGAATCTCAACCAGACAACTGTAGAAGTTTTTGAAAGCAGCCTGTTCAGCATCTTCGACTGAGACACACCGTCCAGGCAAGGTGGTGGCTCCCTGTTGCTTTGAGGTGGCAATCAAAGGGATATACGGAACAGAGAATTTAGTACAACCATATCTTCAGCATTTCGGTTAGGGATTCTCCTTAAGGGGGTAGATACAGTTATTGCATTGCGAATACTGACAAGGGAAGTACTTGGGCTCGAACAAACACATATACACCAAAATCGTATGTGAGATAATGTAAAGGTCCCTTATTGCACTAGTGATACTCCCGCATCTGCAAAAGTCTCCGCCGGCTGCGGTGGCCGAGGGGACTGAGGCGCGCCAGTCACGGTCTGCAAGGCCACTACGGTCATATATTTTTATTTTTACCAGATTTGTAAGTCTGCTTATAGCACCCTTCTCTAATGACTTCAGTGCTTCTGCCGGAATTTGATCACAGCCAAACCGATGCCACCTTGTAAAAGAAGGTGCAATAAACGATGGAATTCTCCCTTTGCTTTGGTCGTAGATACTCCCAGACACGACACACAATGCTGACGCCAGCCAGTCGCCCTCGGTCTGGGGAACCGGACTCCCGCTCTCTTCGCACAGACAATGTAGCCTGCATCCTTAGAACGCCGGCTCCACTTTGCAGATAAGCTGTGACATGTGGGCGCCCTAACCTCCCAACGGGTGCCGTCCGTTGGTCCCCGTCGCTGCTACAGGGCATGTAGCATCGTAAAACGCCCGCCTGGCTTTAACTTCCATTCCCCTATCCTTCCTGTGGAGGGCTGCGGCCCTTTTACACTTTTTTTTCACTTCTCTCCCAACGACTCAAAACATCCCCGCACCTGATATTAAGCCCTGTTTCATCTTAAGAGGCGTGTACTGCTCAACAATAAGGAATTACAATAAAACGAATGAAGAATATGATGAGAGATGGACTACCATCTCTCACTGTTGCACTTCCATATACAGGTTGTTACAAAGAGGTACGGCTAAACTTTCAGGAAACATTCCTCACACACAAAGAAAGAAAATATGTGGACATGTGTCCGGAAAAGCTTAATTTCCATGTCAGAGCTCATTTTATTACTTCTCTTCAAATCACATTAATCATGGAATGGAAACACGCAGCAACAGAACGTACCAGCGCGACTTCAAACACGTTCTTGCAGGACTTGTTCAAAATGTTCTCCGTTAGCGAGGATACATGCATCCACCCTCCGTCGCATGGAATCCCTGATGCACTGGTGCAGCCCTGGAGAATGGCGTATTGTATCACAGCCGTCCACAATACGAGCACGAAGAGTCTCTACATTTGGTACCGGGGTCGCGTACACAGATGTTTTCAAATGCCCCCATAAGTGAAAGTCAAGAGGGTTGAGGCCATGGAATTGGTCCGCCTCTACCAATCCATCGGTCACTGAATCTGTTGTTGAGAAGTGTACGAACACGTCCATACATCAAATGGGCATTTGTAAACATTGCACTGACTGCAAAACCACGTTAGTGATGAACTCTAACCAGTTGATGCTACGTACTGATGTGCTTGATGTTAGTACTGTAGAGCAATGAGTCGCATATTAATAGAAGCACTGAAGTCAACATTACCTTCCTTCAATTGGGCCAACTGGCGGTGAATCCAGGAAGTACATACTAACGAAACAATTGGGTATTTAGATAATTGCACGAATTATTCCAATTTACATTTAAAGAGAAATACTAAAATGAGCTCTAACATCGAAATTAAGCGTTTCAGAACATATGTCCACGTAACATATTTTCTTTCTTTGTGTGTGAGGAATGTTTCCTGAAAGTTTGGCCGTACCTTTTTGTAACACCCTGTAGAATGATGGAGAAACGAATATTTGTCTGCATCCGTACAAGTCGTAATCAAAAAATGTTCAAGTGTTTGTATAGCTTATGGGACTTAACTACGGGGTCATCAGTCCCTAAACTTACAAACTACTTACGAACTAGCTAACACTAAGGACGGCACAAATATCCATACCCGAGGGTGGATTCGAGCCCCCGACCGTAGTGGCCGTGCAGACCGTGACTGACGCGCCTCAGTCTCCTCGGCCACCGCGGCCGGCAAGTCGTAATCTCTCTAATCTTATCTTTGTGGTTTTTCATGCGAAATAAAGCTTAGCGTCAGTAGAATCGTTCTGCAGTCCACCCTAAATTCCGGCCCTCTCAATTTCTTCAACAATGTTTCTCGAAAAGATCGTCGCCTCTCCTCCAAAGACTCCCAACTGAGTTTCCGAAGCATTCCGGTAACACTCAAGGGCCTCCATGTCCTTCTTTAAACCGATTTGGTACGGATCTCAAACACTTGAGCATACTCAAGACTGCGTTGTACAAGCCTTTTCTATGCAATCTACTTTACAGACGAATCACACCTTCCCAAAATTTTCCAAATAAAGTGAAGCTGACCATTGTCCTTTCTCGCGACCGTCCTTATATGGTCGTTCCAGTGTTACGACTAGGCATTTAACTGGCGCGACTCTGTCAAGCCGCACACTACTAATGATGCATTCGAACATTACTGGATTGTTTCTCCTACTCATGAGAAACACCTTACATTTTTCGCTAGTTGCTATTCCTCACACATCCCAGAAATTTTGTCCAAGACATCCGGCAACATACTACAGTTATTCAATGTCGACACCCTCTTCTATACCACAGCATCATCGGCAAACAGTCGCAGATTCCAACTCACAATGTCCGTCATACCATTCCCTGGGACACTCCTGACGGAACCTTAGTCTCCGATGAACAGTCGCCAACGGGGACAACCTACTGGGTTGTGGACTGGATATGATCGTCCGTCTGACTGACTTCGTTGCGTTGGCACTTCTCATGCCTTTTTCATATTTGTGCGGCTTGAGAGATATTTTTAGGAGTAGTAAGGAACTGTGGACTGGATGCAGTACACACATTCAATGTCAGTGTTCAGGAGTCCTATCAAAGAAGGTGATGGACGACGTTTTTTGATGTGTGTAAATTTCAAGTGTGTCATAAAAGTTGTGTGTATCAAATAACACCCCTACGACAGTGGGGGACAATGTAGTCAGATCCGAAATTTTATTTTTTCGGAAGATACAATAAAAATCTGAAGGTACACCAAACTAAAAAAATAAAATTAGAAAGTAGACTTGCGCATGATAGTTCGCGAACTAGTTCGTTCTTTTAGATCGTCCGCTCCCAGTGACAGTTGAGCGCCGTGGTCTGCGCCTACAGGTGGAGGGAGAAGTTCCCCCACCTAGCTGCTTCATGCGCTTGCTGCGTGAGCCGCTAACGATATCACGCAAACCAAAAGAAACAGTTTGTGGATAATTTCTCGCGTTTAAGTTAAGAGTTATCTCTATACCTTGGCATTATGGAATTTACACATGTAACGAGTAAAAGTTTTATCGCTTTGGTACATGTATAAAGAATCAGTGTTGGTATAGAATGTAATTATTGCTACTTAGATCAATGGGGAAAGAACTTTCTTAGAGCCTGAAGTTCGCCGCCTATCTGAGAGGCCGCCGCCACCTTACCCATCCTAGCCTGCTAAGACGCTACGTGTGTAGACACCTCTTCTCTATTAAACGTAATAAAACGAAAATACGTTACGTAATGTAGGCCTACTTACCTGCACTGTGTTGTTATCTTCAGGAATATTTGATTTCTTGCTGGTTTTCCTATTGTCTGGTTCTACATTTTCATTTCCATTGTCCGCCTCCGTAGCTCAGCGGTAGCGTCGCTGACTACCACGCAAGAGGCCCCGGTTCGATTCCCGGCAGGGGACTGGGTGTTGTGTATTGTCCTAATCATCATCATCTCATCATCATTGGCACGTACGTCGCCCACGCGGCGTCAAATAGAAAGGCTTACACTCAGGCGGCCGAACAAAACCGCAAGGGATCTCCCGGCCAAGAAAGCCATACGCTCATTTCCATTTCCATTATTGTCTGTTTCAGGAGTACGAAACAATTTCTTTAATGCTGCTGCCTGTTTCTCATTTTCAGCTGCTAATTGTCCTCTTCTTTTTCTGTATACATTTCCAGAAGGCTTCTTTTTCCTGACATGTTGATGAAGAACACATTAATGCAACGATTCTTCTACCTAAGAGTAGCAGAAATAGTTGGTAGTGTAATATGTATTTATAACCGCTAGGGAAACTTCAAAGACTATTTTCTCGAGAATTTTTGAGAGCTGAATCGAATCGCTTTGCCTCATTATTATTTTAATTCTGAACTTTACGTACCATAAATATTAAAAAATCCGATACCCATATTGTCACATTTTCGGCATTCTGGTAAGATGCGTGCCGTCGCAGACCTGAAAGAATCGTGAACAATCGTAGAAACAGATGCAAAAGGCTAAGATTCCAACATCCACGAAACAGACATGTATTGCCATCTACGAGCAAGATGTAGAAGTAAGAATCGTGCCAATGCAGACTAAAGGATCGTGAACGAATTGTAGGAATCGATTTACAATGTGGGATTGAATCGCAAGAATCGATTCCTAAAAAAAGGAATCGTGTTGCCCAACTCTACTGACCATAGAGCAGGAAGAATATAAGCATCTTGGCCAGTGAGGTACCGCGGACTTGGCAAAACCAGCTGGGATGGCGCTGCAGGCCGTCCTCGGCGCGCATGCGCGGGAGGTCGCAGCACCAGCAGGTGTGTGGGTGTCGCGGCCTCTGTGGGGCAGTATGTGGGCCACAGCGGTGGCGGACCGCCCCGCAGCCGGGCTGGGCGCCTGCCTGTTCCGCCTACCCGCCTTCCCCTGCACCAGCCGCCTTCCTCGGAGAGTTTTTTTTTGCCACAGCGCACTGCGCGCCGTCTGGCTCGCCGTTCCTTTTTAGCGACTACATTTTTTACGTTCGCGACCGTGGTGACTGGCGGTTCCCGGTAACCGACTCAGGTGTGTCTCTAGCTCTACCTGCCATTCGGACCATAGGTCGTGAAGTTTCATTCACTTGCGCTGTGTGTGTCCCAGAATTACGAGGTCGAAACATTTTTACGGTAGAAATATACGAAGCAAAGTAGGATAAGAAATACGGCGTAACGTATCAGCTGATTTGCGTGGTCCTGCGTTGCGCAAATTCACAAAAAAGGCGAAGAAGCATTTTGAATTAATTTTCCGCAATTACTTTCTTACTTATTACGAAACAGTCATGAACTCCGTAACTTTCTGGGTACGATTCTTGGACTACGGATTGCGCGAAGAACATCGTAGACTGATACAACCCATTCCTTTGGACCAATACGGTAGGGAAACTATACCTCTTTGGAGATTCGAATATACGAAATCAACCTTGTACACAATACAAAAATTTTATTTATAATGTTTCCCACCACTTTCTTTTACATTTTTTATCGTATGGCATATATATGGTGAGTACAGTAATTTACACATTTATATCTGTATTATTTACATAGGTAATCGCCAGGATAAATTCTCTTATTTCTCCCTAGAAACGTCTCAGTGGTCATTCTTGTGTGAAGCGCTCACAGTTAGCTTCTCAGCAGCACAGTCAAGAACAGATGGGTTATGAACAGACTGACGGTGTGGCTATGGGCAGTTCTCTAAGTCCAGCAGTGGCCAATTTATTTATGGAGTCTTTCGAACAACAGGCGTTGCAGACTGCTAGTAAAAAAAACCAGCCAAGTGCTATCGTTTTGTTGATGATACCTTCGTAGTATGGACACACAGTGAAGAGGAATTATATGCTTTCTTGGTACATCTAAATAGTATCAACAGCAGGATACAATTTACAATGGAAAAAGAACTTAATGACCAGCTTAATTTTCTAGATGTGTCTGTGATGAGAAGACGGCACGTTGGGCCACAAGGTTTTCACGAAGTCTACGCATACGCATCGATGCCTTCATAAAGACTCCAACCACCAACCTAGACAAAAAAGAGGAGTGATTAAAACCTTGGTCGACGGGGCACATAAAATTTATGAACCGGCTTACTTACAAGATGAGGTCGAACATCTTCGAAGGACCTTTAAGAAGAATGGTTATTCCACCAGAGGATAGACTCGCTGCAACATTATTCTCCTGGGGCGTCGTGGTAGAAATAAATAGTCGATATGTACAATTTTCATTCTTCTTTAACCTGACTCAAACTTCTCCACCAAAACAACACAAATTCAATACATCAGAACATAGCTGGTAGTACTTCCATTCTCAAAACACAGAGTGACATGGATTCCAGAGCACTTGACAAATGACTCCAACTCGAACTCCCCCACGCAAGGCGGTGAGGCAAATATATAACATCGGCAATAATGACGTTACATTATCCATTGTTCATAACAATTGAATATAGTAATTTACAATTAACAAACACAACAGTAAAACATTTCATGGATACAAAAATAATCACAATATAAAATGAAAACTATGCATACAATAATTTTAGATGGCACATGTATTTTTAAGACGAAATTTCCGATCTTTCTGTTAACAACAAAGTGCGAAGTTAAATATCAATCAATTTGTTAATGAGTACATCATACATGTTCCTAACATATATTGAGCTATCAGTTATCTTGGCAATTCTCAAACTAGATTCTAAATCTCGCGTCAGTCAATATATACAAAGAATTCAATATTGATAATTAATTTAATAGTCGAAATAACGCAATTAGCTGATCAACACAACTTGTTTATGAGCCTGACATATATACAATGCTATTTATTTTAATGTCTTTATGTTTTACAAAAGTTTGTACCCTTCGCCTGTCTATTTATTGAAATAATGTACGATAACAAAAGTATTGTTTATAGAACTGTCTGGAAACTTCTGATACAAATCTCTTAATTAATGAAATCTGTTACTTGTTTTGATCACAGTATCACCGAGACACTGTCATACACTGATTCCTAGGCTGGCTATATTGTTTTTAACTTCACACGCAACTTTTATCACTATTGAACCACACGATTCCGGATCCGACGCAGATGGTATCGTACGGTAACATTGAGATGAGGGGTCAGCAGTATCGTTACAGTGTGTATAAAATTCCTTGCAGCTGTGAGCAAGTGTATATCGGAACTCCGAAAAGAAGTGTCAACACTCGTCTAGGAGAACACAAGAGAAACTGCCGCCTGGGAAATACAAAGAAATCGGCCGTAGCGGAGCATGTTTACCAAGAGGGCGACCATCAAATTAAATTTAACGAGACCAGTGTTCTATCAAAAACTTCTCACTATTATGCTCGCACATAAAGAGGAGCCATCGAAATTTACAAATATCGTAATAATTTCAACAGAAAGGAGGAAGCTGTTAAATTAGTAATAAGGTTGGCATTACCAGAGATAGTTGCTCAGCCGACGTCACGTGATATACTGTGGCGCCCCCTGCACTGCCTATATCTGCGGCACTCCCTCGAGGCCCCACCGCAGTTGCCACTTAGCCTCCGAAGATGTCTTCCGCAGCTGAAGACGAAACGTTAGGGGAGGGTTTTATCCATCGATCACGGACTACCAGCCCGGAAATTTTAACTGAAAAAGAGAAAGTTAAAAGATAGTTTATCTGTTTACACGTAAACTGCATGCAACTGTCACATCAACATACATTTGGCTTTATAATGATGGCCGGCCGCGGTGGCCGAGGTGACTGAGGCGCTCCAGTCACGGTCAGCACGGCCACTACGGTCGGGGGTTCGAATCCCCCCTCGGGCATGGATATTTGTGCCGCCCTAGTTTGTAAGTAGTTCATAAGTAGTTTGTACGTTTAGGGACTGATGACCACGCAGTTAAGTCCCATAAGCTTGACAAACATTTGAACATTTTTTATAATGATGTGACATGAGTTTAGGCGTATCAGACAAATTTGAATTGTAAATAACAAACGAAAGTAGCTACACGGTCGAAATTATGACTGTTGTAATACATTAAATAAAAAAGTAAAATTTCATTGAATACATCTACATACCTGTGTTTGCATAGCAAGGAAATATACATGTGTTGTGCGTGGCACACTACAGTATAAAACAGTGACGTATCCATGAAAGTCATCGCTCATTTTTGGCACGTGGTCTTGTTTTTCTTTCATTTTAGTTTTTAACGACGGTACCTTCAGAAAAAAAAAAAATTAGCATTCTATTTTTGTCCCCCGAATGTACGTTGTATAACTATACTAGTAAACCCAGAAATACTTCAAGATTGCTAATATTCGTTTTCAGTTAGAAGTTATGATGTCTGCAAAATAAATGTTACTGATTCAGCTTAAGAAATATCTAAATCTACCATTCTCAGTGTTGATTTGGGGGGCGGTAATGAGTCCGATAGGAGTACAAGTACTAATTATTCTACAGTTAAATAGATTACCAGTTCCTGAGGAAATTACAACTAGGTAAAATGTTGACCGTGAAACCGAACGTTGCTGTGAATGCAAGAAATAGTAATTATTCTGTACGTATGACAAAGGTAATGCTACAATACACATGTTGAAGAAATTATTTCAGAGGTGAAATATTATTTTTCATAACTGCACCGAATACGAAGAGGACAGGATACTTTGGCAATAGAGTTAACCGTAGAAATTCCAAATTTATTAACCAACTGCTACGGTAAAGAAAGTGAGCAGGTGATCAGGAATGAACTGACAAGAACTACTTGCAAGAAGATTTTTTTTAAATCAAACTGTAATGTTAATAAAAATAGAGTTTTAGCAATTTCATGGTATTCACCGATCGTTAAAAAGAGCTTTTGTAAAGGTAAAGGACATTGTAAATAAGAAGTAATCATGAATGGATGATTTTGACGTAATTTGTTTCGTTTGGACCGGCCCGCTAATTAGAATGAAAGCAGTTTAAAAAAAGCAGAAGTAGTAAGTAAACTCAGAGTGAACAAAGAAAGATGAATGAAATCGTGTTATAAGATTCCAGAACACGAAGAGCTGTGTGATAAAACGTAAGTGATATACTGTCTTTCTCAAGGAAGTGTTATGACGCCCCTATTGTTCATTTATACTTGTCAAAACAACTAAGGGATCAGTTGAGATACTTAGGTTTCGAAGAGGCTTGCTCTGCTAACCTCTTCTCTCGAGAAATAAATAAATAATTTATGCCCTGTACGGTGGTGAATCAAGTTGACATATTTTTGAGGTCCTATACTAGCATTTCAATCGATCATAGAAAAAAAAATAGCGAAACAATAACCGTCCTATACATATCATAAAATTCATTGTATATATCTGTGTGTGCGTGTGTGTTCTACATGTCCTGCTCAACTACTGGATCGATTTCAGCTACACCAGGAACACACATTCCTCACTGTCAACAACAATCTCTGTGACACTATGAACCACCTGCACATACTTAAGCAGATACAACGTTATAAACAATGAAATTCGCGAAAAACTGCCACACCATGCGACAATGTTCCATCTCTCTTCCTAAACTAATGGATCGATTTCAACGAGATTTCTTACAAATATTCATAACCGTATGAGTTACAGATGAATTGCATTCACCCTCTTTTCTCGACGAGCTGTTAATCGGAGATAACGGTCATCTCTTGGTGATGACATTGCTTCGAAACCTAAATATCTCAACGGATCCCTTAATTGTTGTAAATGAATAGTAGGGCGTCTAAACACTTCCTTGAGGAACACAGGATATCACTTACGTTTTACTCGATGATTTTCCGTGTATTACTACGAACCGTGTCCATTCTGTCAGGAAATCACAAATGCATTCGAACAACTTTGACGATAACCACAATCAGGACATTTGAGATGTCACTTGTGAGTAGCAAAAGGTTACCGGAAATCTAGAAATGTGTAATCTATTTGAGATCCGTTATGAACAGCACTCATAATTTCAAGTGAGTAAACGGTACTTTCTGAAAGGGTGTTGTCTGTGGGTCAACAGATCGTTCTCTTGGGTAGTTCTACTTCATCATGGAGCTGCCATGTAGAGCTACAAGTAAAGAATAAAAAATATGTACGGAATAGTTTGTCTGAAATCGTTTGAGGAGGATTGCAGGGCGTAGGCCTCGATGACGTTAACGCAACGCGATTCAGATCATGTCATCATGCCTTTCAGTGTTCAGTCTGGAGCATAGTACCTCTAATAAAATTCCTCCATGATCCCCTATTCAATGCTAACATTGATGCCTCGTCTGATGTTATGCCTTTTACTTCAAAATCATTCTGCACCGAATCTAAGTATTTTCTTCTTGGCCTATCTCGACTCCTCTTACCCTCCGCTGCCGAGCTCAAGAGTCTCTTAGGTAACTTCGCTTCTCCCATGCGTGTAACATGACCCCACCATCTCAGTCTGTTCGCTCTAACTGCTTCATCTATGGTGTTCAGTGCCAGTTTTTCTTTGATTTCCTCATTATGGACACCCTCCTGCCATTGTTCCCATCTATTAGTACCTGCAATCATTTTTGCTACTTTCATATCTGTAACCTCTACCTTATCAATAAGGTAACCTGTATCCACCCAACTTTCACTCTCATACAACAAAGTTGGTCGAAAGATAGGGCGGTGCACTGCTAGCTTTGTCTAGGTACATACTTTCCTCTTGAATAAGAGAGTTGATCTTAGCTGAGCACTCATTGCATTAGCTTTGCTGCACCTCGATTCCATTTCTTTCGCTATGTTGCCATCCTGTGAGAAAATACATCCCAGGTACTTGAAACTGCCTACCTGTTCTAACTTTGTTCCTCCTATTTGGCACTCAATCTGTTTAAATCTCTTTCCCACAGACATTACTTTCGTTTTGGAGATGCTGATCTTCATATCATACTTCTTACACCTCTGATCGAGCTCTGAAATATTAGTTTGCAACCTTTCAATCTCGCATAAGCGAGACTGCTTATTTTGTTTTCACCTACTTTAATCCCGCCCTGCCAGTCTACTGTTTTCAACATATGATCAATGAATAGTATGAACAACAGTGGTGACAGGTTACAGTCTTGTCTTACCCCTGAAACTACTATGAACCATGAGCTTATTCTGCCATCTAGTCTAACTGCTACCTGACAGTCTACGTAAAGCCCTTTAATTGCCTGCAGAAGTTTGCCTCCAATACTATAATCTTGTAGAACTGACAGTAGCTTCTTCCTAGGGACACGGTCATAAGCCTTTTCCAGATCTATGATACATAGATACAATTCCCTGTGCCACTCAGAGCACTTTTCCATTACCTGCCGTAAGCTAAAGATCTGGCCCTGAAAGCTCGCACTCTCCTTGCAACAGTACCTGAGAATATTTTGCCTACAACGCTAATTAAAGAGATACCTCGATGGTTCACATTTCAGTTCAGATCATATTTGGGGAAAATCGCACAGACGTGTTTTACGGCCCACATCAAGTTTCCTGTAGTTTTATGATTTTTTGAAACATTTTGGACAAAAGTAATAAAAAAATTATGGACGATACTATTACGACTCCACTATTGTGACTATATTTATGCACGCAACACGTAATATTCTCTCTGGCCCTAAATTAACAAATAACAAGAATTATTTAATATTAGAGTTTACCTTTAAAAAAATCTTTTTTAAAACTTTTACCTCACTGAAATATCATTTTCATATCTCTTCATATTTTCATTATATTTCACCTGTCTCGCCGTGGTAGTTAGTCCTCTTCTTTTTTCAGTTTATTTTCTTTACGAGATCTAAATATTGGAACATTTCGACAGTTTCGGGTAGGTGAAATGAATTCAACGACAAAGTTGAAAATTTGTACTGGACCTGGATTCGAACCCAAATTCTCAACTTGTAGCACGCTGCCCTCTGACTCCTCTTGCTCGCAACCTATACAGGATTCACGTATGGAATCGAGCGTTTGAATTGCGATCGCATTGAATTTGTTGTTGTCTTCAGCCCGCAGACTGGTTTATGCAGCTCTCCACGCTACCCTGTCCTGTGCAAGTCTCTTTATCTGAGAATACGTACGGCAACCTACATCCTTTTGAATCTGCTTACTGTATTCGTCCCTCGGTCTCCCTCTATGATTTTTACCCCACACGCTTCCTTCTAATGCTAAGTTGACTTTTCGTTGATGTCCCCGCATGTGTCCCACCAACCTATCCCTTCCCTTATCAGAATATTCCTTTTCTCCCCAATTCTGTTGAGCACCTCCTCATTAGTTATGTGATCTACCCATCTAATTTTCATCATTCGTGTGTAGCACCACATTTCAAAAGCTTCTATCATCTTTTATCAGAACTCATCGTCCTCGCTTCACTTCCATACAATGCTACACTCCAGAGAAATGCCTTCAGAAAGGACTTCCTAACATTTAAACTAATAATGGATGCCAACAAGTTTCGCTTCTTCAGAAACGCTTATCTTCCCATAGCCATTCTGCATTTTATATCTTCTTTACTTCGGCCATCAGAAGTTATCTTGCTACCCAAGTAACAAAACTCGCCCACTACTTTTATTGCTTCATTACCTAATTTAATTCCTTCAGCATCGCCTGATTTTCTGACACTACATTCCATTATCCTTGTTTTATTCTTGCTGATGTTCATCTTATAACCTCTTTTCAAGACATTGTCCATTCCATTTAATTGGTCTTCCAGATCCTTAGCGGCCTCTGACAGAATTACTATGTCATCGGCAAACTGCAAAGTTTTTATTTCTTCTGCATGAACTTTAACCAATTAGGCTGAGCAACCCAAATTCTCCACTTGTGGCACGCTGCCCTCTGATTCCTCTTCCTCGCAGCCTATACAAGATTCACCCAAGGGATCGAGCGTTCGATTGCGTTCGCATTGAAATTGTCATTGTCTATTGTCAGCATATTTACAACTATTGCTGTCTGTCCTTTTTCGGATCAGTATGGGAGTGATACGTGGACGATAAGTTCAGGCAGAAAGACGGCAGAAACTTTTGAAATGTGGCGGTACCGACGAATGCTGAAGGTTACATGTGTGTAGATCACGTAACTAGTAAGGAAGTACCGAACAGAATCGGGGAGAAGAGGAATTTCTGACATATCTTGACTAACAAGGAAAGTACATGGGCTCGAACAAACATATCTGTATGAACACCTCAATGTGCTGGTGGGTGTCGTTTTTCTGAAAAGCTCTGCAACCATGCTCTACATTGCACTGTAGATGTAATTGTAAACGCCATACGCAATGCAGATGTCTTAACTATAACTTATGTAATAATCGTCGTACATGTTCTCTAGCGAATTGCCATCAAAATCCGTAATGATAGTTGAAACTTTAACCTTCTTCCCGAAAGACTGTTGGTATTCACTGCCACTGCTTCCATCGCCTCTTCCCGCACTTACCGTAGCACTACCGCTTGCAATGAGTTGTTCGTCATTATCATCCCTATTATCATTATTATGAGTTTGTAACAACAGTATATAACTTATGCACATATCTCTGTACCATAACAGATACGAGAAAGCAAGCAAATGATTCATCTTCTACACTAATACCATGTTCAGGAAGAAGGGTTCTTCGTAACTTCATCTCAACCAATCGCAATACATTAGCAGGATAGAATAGCAATCGCCGCCCCATCTGACGCTTCACCACACAAATAACGTCACAAAACGCAACTTCGGAGGCACACTGCACCGTCCCTACTGGCGAACCGACAGGTCAAAGTGCATTGCGGCAAAGGCACACGCAGAGGCCTCTAACGGACGACTGCAGAGTTTTGCAGATGCGGGAGTATCACTACTGCAATAATGGATCTTTACATTATTTCTCACACGATTTCGGTGTATATGTGCTTGTAAGAGGCCAAGTACTTTCTTTCTAAGAAATGCGATCGATTGACGGTACACATCGAGAGACATCAAGGAATCGTCAGTTCAACGCTAGACGTAAGTGTGTGGGCGAAAAAAACTGCAGAGGGCCGTCGAGAGACGAACACAGTAAGCAGATTTGAAAAGATGTGGGTTGCCGTTCTTATTCATAGATGTTGACGCTTGGAAATGACTGGGTGGCGTGGAGAGCTGAATCAGACAAGTCCAGGGACTGAAGACCACAACATCACTGAAAAATGAAGAAAAAAAAAACTGTTAAAACCGTTCCAGAAACGTATATCGAAACGACCGGTTATTCAGAAGCAAGAAACCGGTCGCTTTTCCCATTCCTAGAAATCTCCTCACATACTATTTTTTATTTATCTATTATTTTAAATGCCCCACTACATAGTAATATTACATGTTTTATGGTTAAATTCAGGCGGTTACATCAGGTATTTTTACAAAAACAAATACGGCACATAAGTTGAAATGATTTACAAAATTAGCGTTTTGACTACACATTATTTGTCGCTTCACATAAAGAAACCAAACGATTTTATACGTCGGGAAATCTTATTGAATTACAGAAATTATAAAAGCCTACAGTGAATTTATGCACCAAATGAAATTTACTGATAGGCCATCGTCCTCCTTTGTCAGCTATTATTTTCCTGAGATGATTCCTCTCTTTCAGTAAGTTGCAGCACACGAAAAGCACGTGGTCAATTGTTTGGACAGCTCTGTTACATGTGCACGTTCCGTCTTCAATTATTCTGAACCGCTGATAATAGGCTTTCAGTTTCCCATGATCTGTTAACATTGCTGTAAAATTCAGAGATATTGGCATTTTAATCATTAAACGTTGTCGGATTGCACCGTTTTTTGTTCAATGTTACATTTGTCCCTAAACTCCTCTCGAAGATTCTTCTTTACGGCACTTGTGGGTATTTTGTTGTAGCGTATCGATTGACGTGATCGAGCTGCTCTTTCAGCAAGATTGTCAGCTAGTTCATTTCCCCGTATCCCTCGATGTGCTTTCACCCATTCAATATGCACCAGCCAGTTGTGTGTCTGCAATCTTCTAATTTTAAATCTTATTTTTTCAATGAAGAAGTTGTGATTCTTCGGATTTCGTAACGAGTCCAAAGTAATCCTGCTGTGAATTACTGCAGTTCTATCAATATTCGAGAGATTGGTTATTAACTCAAGAGCATTGAGAATGGCAAATTGTTCCGCTTGATTGTTTGAGCAATCATTAGACAGTTTTAGCTGTATCTGGTACATAAGCTTCTTATTTACAAATATTGCTATTCCTGAACCCACTCCGTCGTTTGACATGCTTCCATCTGTGTATACTAAAAATTTAAAATAATTGCTCCGAGAGCCCAGAACACTCACAGTGTCATGTAACAGCGTTCCTGTCGTACAAGCACGACCATAAGATACGGATCCAGTGGTGAAGAGCCGGTTACGGTGACGTGCGGCAGACCCTAACGCTACAGCCAACAAGCTAGAACGAGTTCTAGGTCCCGCACACCAGAGCACGATTCTAGCGTAATGACCGGTGTCCTTGTTCAAGGCGGTCGGTCGTGTCCCGAGCGCAATGCGAGCCACTACTCACGGGGTCCCCGAGTAGTTTCTTCGTCTGCCACTGCCTACGCAACACCGTATTAGTCATACCAGGAGTGGGTCTGACACGTGAATCATTGATTTCGATCAAATTTTGCATGGACGTTCTATACTGAATGTAAAGAGAAACGTGTTTCGGAGTTTTGCTATGGACAGTAGTTTTTTTGGAAAAACAAGGTCAAAGTTGAAGATGGAACATCGCGTCTTCAATGTTATACATCCAAAAATCGTCTAAAGATGAGACTTTTAGTAATACTAGTATTGCCTGTGGTCAAAAATCGACCAATTGTGTTTACAATGGTCACTGGGGGTAAAATTTTACGTATCATGTCGGCGGCCTCGCGTGATTATGTTGGCAACATCAACAACACGTTAGAAAATCTTTGCCCATTTCTTCAAACCACATAGAATGACTCGATTAGTGTATCGTACAGACCATGAAGTAAACAAATAATGCGGTTCCTGCTTTATGGTTGACAGGTTCTTGTATGTACCCTCGTCCGCTCAGTAAAAATAATTGCCCTCGTAAAGCGAAGATTTCATGATAAAACATCAGCGTTGTCTAGCGATTGGCTAAAATGAAGACTCACAGGATTCTCACTATTCAGCATCTGTTGCCAATATTATCATAAGAGACCGCTGGGATATTGGTAAAATTTAACCGGCACTGGGAGGTATGAAACGGTATCTTTTACGTGATAAGGAAAATGCCTGACACAATAACAACAAATAAAAACAGAAGTATATACTTCTCATGCCATTTTCGAATTATATAACTTTCATTAGCCTAATATTTGAAATGGAACTACAATTTCGGTGTTCGTATATTTATACAACGCCAAGAAATAATGTTATTTCGATACTGCGTAATTCAGAATTCCAAAGCTGAAAACATGTCGACTTCGTAGTTCCACCCGTGCACCGCTACATGCTTCTCCCGGCCCATCATCCTTTATATCGGCATTCATATGAAAACATCCATTTTCTTTAAGCACTCTTAATCACTGCGAAAATGAAGCATTTGAACGGCACAAGAAAGTGAGTTGGGAGCACTCCATGTTTCGATATTCACTATTGTAACACTGCACCGTCTTCGGTCGAGGAGAATAACCAATCAGTGAGCTGATTGCTGGAGAAAGTAGAACTTGATCCAAGCTGTAGATAGGAAGATTTCGACTTACTTTTACCACTTTTAATGGCTAAATGAACACATAATATTTATATTCCTGAAATCTACGAAAAACAATCTTTCGAATTATGTAACTTTCATTGGCCTTCTTGCATGAATAAATTAGTAATCTGTACCACAATTTTCGTGTTACCGTATTTATATAATGATACTAGCTGTATACCAGGCGTTTTTGGGTATTTATTTATTCTACACTCTCGTAGTCCACATCTCCTTCCCCCCTCTCTCTGCATTCACCTCTTTCTCTCCCATTTCTCTATTCCTTTCCACCTTTCCCTTTCTCGGTAAAGTTTTCTACAAGGTACTTTTTTGGGTGTACCATACAAATATTTGTGTACCCAGTGATCTTCCTCATGGTTTAAAGGTCATGTGTGAAAAAATTCATAACGATTCGAGCAAAATTATGAATCTTGTAAAATTCCGTAAGTTAAGTACCCTCCACTATGCACCAAACTAAATTTTAAACAGACAGTGACATTCCTCTTGTTTTTAAGGTAGAGTGTGCAAAATTTCATCAATACCGGAACAAAACTATAGATTTCTATACAATAGACACGAAGGGTCACATTGAAAAACACACTATGTTATTACATACAATCCTTGTTCTGAGAATAACGAAAACAACAAAAAGGATCTGTGAAATCGGACAAGCCGTTCTCAAGTTATGGCGCGACTAAGGTATTTACGGATCCATTTTTATGCTGCAAAGTACGCTCCCCATGCACCGTATGAAACTTAGGTAGACGTGACCTTGACGACATCAGTACCCAGAACAACCACCTCCGGTCGTAATAATGGCCTTGATACGCCTTGGTATTCAATCAAACAGAGCTTCGATGGCGTGTACAGGTGCAGATGCCCATACAGCTTCAACACGATACCACAGTTCATCAAGAGTAGTGACTGGCGTATTGTGACGAACCAGTTGCTCGGCCACCAATGACCAGAAGTTTTCAATTGGTGAGGTTTCTGGAGAATATGCTGCCCAGGGCAGGAGTCAGACATTTTGATTATCCAGAAAGGCTCGTACAGGACCTCCAACATGCGATCGTGCATTATCCTGCTGAAATGTAGGGTTTCGCAGGGATCGAATGAAGGGTAGAGCCACGAGTCGTAACACATCTGAAATGTAACGGCCACTTTTCAAAGTGCCATCGATGCGAACAAGAGGTGACCGAGTCGTGTAACTAATCGCACCCCATACCATCACGCCAGGTGATACGCCAGTGTGGCGATGACGAGTACACGGTTGAATGTGCGTTCACCGCGATGTCGCCGAACAATGGATTCGTACGACAAAATGACGTTTTGCCATTCGTGCACCTAGGTTCATCGTTGCATACACCATCACAGGCGCTCCTGTCTGTATGCAGCGTCAAGGGTAACACAGCCTTGGTCTCCGAGCTGATAGCCCATGGTGCTGCAAATGTCGTTGAACTGTTCGTTGTCTTGCAAACGTCCCCATCTGTTGACTCATGGATCGAGCGCGGCTGCACGATCCGTTACAGCCATGCGGATAAGATGCCTGTCATCTCGACTGTTAGTGACACGAGACCGTTGGGATCCAGCACGGCATTCCATATTGCCCTCCTGAACCCACCAATTCCATAGTCTGCTAACAGTCATTGGATCGCGACCAACGCGAGCAGCAATGTCGCGATACGATAAACTGCAATCGCGATAGGCTACAATCCGACCTTTATCAAAGTCGGAAACGTGGTGGTACGCATTTCTCCTCCTTACACGAGACAACAACGTTTCACCAGGCAACGCCGGTCAACTGCTGTTTTTGTATGAGAAATCGGTTGGTAACTTTCCTCATGTGAGCACGTTGTAGGTGTCGCCACTGGCACCAACGTTGTGTGAATGCTCTGAAAAGCTAATCATTTACATATCATAGAATCTTCTTCCTGTCGGTTAAATTTCGCGTCTGTAGCACGTTATCTTCGTGGTGTAGTAATTTTCATGGCCAGGAGTGTATTAGCAGTGTGTAATGCGTAACGGTAAGGTCGGAGTAAAAAATTGTACAAAGCTCTAAAACACGAATATTCATTTTGGTACGCCTATATTTTAAATGTACTCATTCTTTCTGAACAGCCTCGTACATCCCTTACAGGTTCTTGCAGTGAAATGCTAACCTGTGGGTCTATCGTCGTCGCGAACGCGTTTATAACCTCCCGCCCCTAATATTACCGCAAAATTAACAATTAAGAATGTACCGTGCGCCTAATTGCTGACCTGATGGAAAGGCAATCGTTAAATAAATTAATGCCGACAAATGTAGAGCGTTTATGTACGTGACATCGAGCGGAAATATGGTAATGAATATGAAAAATATTTTGTAAATTACTATTGCTGTTAAAACGTAAACAAACGGCTGGAAAATTATTAGTTTAGTAGAAGAAAACAATTTACGGTCACCACGCTTACTGAATGAGCGAACAAAATTTGGAAAAAATCATTTAATTATTTATATTAATTAATGGGGTTGACTTAATAGGACGACGGACACAGCAGTTACACTACGTTAGGTTAAGCCAAGCACGAACCAAAAAGACACTACCCAGGCTGAAATAAGCAACTGCCAAGCAGCGCAGCGATCTTACAAGTATTATGCATCAATGAGCAGCATTTAGCAACTTAATAGATTTAAGATATTCTCAAACATATGATTCACAGTAATGCTTATTGTGTTACACACAGTCACTTGAATAGAATACGTAATACTGGTAGTGAGCAACTACTTGTAATGACTTGTTAATTTTAACTGTGAAAAGTGTACTTGATTAAGATTTTTTAATAACGATTGCTATGCATTTCAAATAAGTACTGATACCTGCAAATTGTTAACTATACGAACTCCATACTCTCAACAATATTTCGTTAACACTTATCATTTATGATATTCAGTGACTGCAAAATTTTAATTATTACTGTCATTAATTTGATCTACATAAACTGTATGAATTACTTTGTCCTTTGGCAAACTGTGGTATTCAATAACTATGCAGTGCCACACATAATAGTTCAATAATATTCAGTTTTAATTAATAATACCATGACTTCGGATTTATACAAAACCAATTAAATTGACCACATTTGTCACTGAAATTATCACCTTTTATCATTAGTACTCTTTATTTTCATGATTAAGTCGCGCAATAACAATGATATGGATAGGACACTGCCTGGTATAAGTCTCAGGTGAAAAACTCGTTAACACAGATTTTCACTAATTCTGGTTCACTATTGATAATAACAGTTCTACTTCGCTGGCTAGCCGTACATGCTAATAGATGACTAATTGGCTGGTTCTTACTTTAGTGAGGCGGACATTATTGGCAAATAATAAATTGGCACAACAGGCTCTTCTTGGCGACTAATTATTTATAACAAATTTAGGCTCACAGTACTCTTCTTCGTACACGTATCCACTTGATGAAATATGTACTGTGCGCACACCCATTAAATCGTGCCCGATAAACAATATCCTGTTGTATTGTGCCGACACCACAAGAACTCCTTGCAACAACCACTCGCTACCACTGCCAGTCTCCAACAACTTTTCGCCTCAGATCTCCAGCGATCCAACACACAGTCAAAGATCCTACTAATCTTACAGTGCTAAAATCCCTGACTAGGCCAGCGTGTCTACTACACAGATATAACATTTGATAGCATATTTACAATATCGCAAAGTTATCTAAAATTAACAGTATTTACACAACAAAATTGGAGAAAACAAGTCTATGTTAGTCACTGAGTTGCTGTGTTACACGATCTTCGAATTTCACCCGATATGGATCTTGGTATCAGGTTGATGTGTTATTGGCGGAGTCGGTACTTGTCGGTAGTGCCCTCGTGTGTACAAACACCCCGGCCCAGCCACCTGGGAGCGGGTGGGAAGCCGGAACCAGGCCTCTCTGTGTTCGCCCCTGACGCGCGGGTGACACAACACGTGGGATTCTGCACGCCGCACGCCTGGCTGGACAGGAGGTCACCAGGAGCAATGCCAGCCAACGGCACCAACCAGCGAGTGAGTGTGGTGAGGGGAGGACGCCCGAATTCCTCCAAATTTATGGTGCATGTAGGGCATGGTGAGACACGAAAGTGCGCCAAGTTTGAACTTCAGATGGCCAAGCGCTTAGGAAATTAAAGGAATTGTGATAGGGGTCTATCACCATACACACATTTTCAATTGCCCCTGACAGAGTCTGTTTAGAATGCGGTGTTTGGCTCAGCGGTAAGAGTTCTGAGTTTTATTGAAAGGTTCGCGGGTTCGATTACGCCTGGCGGTAAATATTTTGGCAATGAGTGAATTACTGACTTCGAAAGTAACTTGTTAAATTTTTCTGTGCAACATCTGGGGCAGTAGAGATCTGTAAATGTAAGTTACAGGGTGTCCAGAAAAGGACTCCCTGATTTCAAAATTAAATATCTCGAAAACAAAGATCGATAGAGGAATGCAGTCAACGGTATGTTTATTGTGAAAGCTGTAAGAAGTTTATACAGGAGTTTGAAATAATAGTTACAAAAGTGCTAACAGATGGCGCTGTAATCGCCATACATAATGCTTAGTAAAAATAGTGATCCGAAGCCCAGAGCGATCAGTTCCACTATTGAAACGTGAAAGGAGATTAGCGTGCCGAAGGAAGAGATTAAAACCATGTACTCCATTGAACAACGCGTTTTTCTGGTGCTAGAGTACCACTGGTTAGAAGAGAGTCCTACGGCAACAAGGCGAAGTTTTCAACCACGATTTAATGTTCCAAAAGAACCCGATGCGAAGACCATCCGTACGCCCTTTGCAAAATTTCAACCAACAGGCAGCGTAACTGATGATCTAGTGGGGCATGTTAGCCGCAAGCAAACCACAGTTACGTCTGAATATATCTCCACATTTTCCGGAATTATTCAGCGAAATCCAATGTCATCCGTCCGTAGAATTGCATCTGAGACTGGTTTGAAGCGTTCCAGCACGCAGAAAATACTGAGAAAGAGCCTACACATGTTTCCATTCAAAATTCAAACGCACCAGGCTATACCCGTACGAGCTGTGCAACAAAGGGTTTCCTTTGCCAATCAGATGCTCACAATGATTGATAGTGAAGGATTTGATGTTGGCTGCATCTGGTTTACAGATGAAGCACACTTCCACCTGAATGGATACGTGAATAAGCAGAACTGGCGATTTTGGGGTTCCGAAAAGCCATATTGGTGTGAAGCGAAACCCCAGTATTCTCCTAAAGTTACTGTGTGGGCTGCAATATGCAGCAGAGGCATTATTGACCCTTTTTTTCATTCGATAAACGGTCACTGGGGCACATTACGTTGAAATTTTGGAACAATTTGTCGCCACACGGCAAGCGTTAACGATCTACCAGAAACAGAATGGTTTATGCAAGATAGAGCCCAACCACATCGGACCGAAGAAGCGTTTCGCTTTCTTGAGGAATACTTCGGGTGTCGAGACATTGCTTTGGAATATCCCGAATTCACTGGTACAGGAATTGATTGGCCTCCATATCCACCGGATTTGACTCCCTGTGACTTTTTTCTGTGGGGCACAGTGAAAGACATGGTCTACCCGAAGCAACCCGCCACGCTGGACGAGCTTGAATCGGCAGTCTCTGTGGCTTGTGAATCCATTTCGGTTGAGACACTACGAAATGTGATGGAGAATTTCATTCTTCGTTTGCACCACCTCTGTAGTGGCAATGTGATGTGATTGTTTGCAAAGAGTGTTTTCATACGATTATTTCACTTATGTATGCTGATGTGAGCTGTACATCGTACAGCGCCATGTGTTAGCAGGTTTTGTAACTATTATTTCAAACTCCTGTATAAACTTCTTACAGCTTTCACAATAAACATACCGTTGACTGCATTCCTCTATCGATCTTTGTTTTCGAGATATTTAATTTTGAAATCAGTGAGCCCTTTTCTGGACACCCTGTAAATGCTCACCGCTGCTCTAAATTACTTTACGAGTGGCCACAGTACTTAGTCAACGGAAATTTATCTAACTGCTCAATCCTTAAGGGAGCAGCCAACCCTTTAACAAACACAAAGATAATGTCAAAAAAGTCAGATGAGTAAACATGGGATGAGGAGCATGAAATTACAAAAGAGGTTTCATACTTTAAATCATTATCTACTCATTAAAATGAACAAGCAAATAACTGTGGGGAGACCATATTAAGCACAATAAAGCACACACCTTGAACAAAAGTGAATTACATCATACAGATACTGCTCGTAATAAAATTGTTTCTGCCAATTATGAATATGGAGGTAACGTGGAAGGAAATTTCGAAAGACACAGTGGATACAGGAAAGCACATTCATTCACTCACAGACATGTGCATAATGCTTGCAACACATTACTCATAGCAGTGACAAAGCGAATCGTCGGCGGTCTTTTGACGACATGAGAGGTGTCTTCAAGCGAAATTAAAAATCACACTATGTACTAGACGAACTCATGTACAGGGAGGCAGCGGCATAGTATCCTTAAGTACCACGTGGTGTGTGACCACAGTGAATTACATAGAATTTACAAAAATAAATTAATTTAGATAAAGAAAGTAAAGCACACGAAAAAATTCATATAGAAGAAAGCTAGTATCAGCAAAAGCATGGCTGAAGGCCGAAGTAATGACCGCTACAAAAGCACATTGTGCAATTGGTCATACAAGACAGGAAAGGTGGAATCAAACCGAAAAGTCTGAGAAAAATTCAGTATACTCGCGGTTACAGACACGACCCGAAATGTTAGTTAAAAAACAGCAAGGAAATTCAAACATACTAAGTTTACACAAAGTCTGACATGTATATTCCAACTTGAGAAAACCGGACACAATATAATTACTAGAATGAAAATGCAATTACTAAATTGAGTTACTCGAGTTCTGTAAATTAAGAAGCACTTCGCCTTGTTTAGCGAAATAACTACTCCAGAAAACTATCACTGATATACCAAGACTGCCTGATCACAAAGAAAGCAAAGTTCTAACAGCATGCTATCCCCTCAGCAGGATTCGAAGATATACTCACTTCGGCGGTCGCAGCAAGAGTGAAGTCTCAGGCCATGGGATGTAGGGCGCGCTAAATGCGATGCAGAGTGCGTTCAGAGCCTACTGTCTACCAACACTTGTTACCTGAAGAAGATAATGCCCTTTACTAGAGCTCCAGAGAGATCTCTTGTCACCTCTTTCGTCCATGATTATGTTGGTACACCACTAAGAACAGGCCACCTCACCATCTTGCCAAATAAGCTTGTCTGGCCACCCAGCAGACGGCAGTGCAGACGACTTAAGAACCCATGCGTTCTTAACTAAAGTGAACGAGGCCTAAAGCGCGAGTCGGCGACTGTAAGCCATTGCGCGGCAGACAATATTAAAAGCAACCTTTCTCATTAATACGAACACACAAGTTCAATCACACGGGTTGAAACATATATAAACATGGGACATTGGTCGTTAATAAAGGAGTAAAAATTGACATACAAATAGGCAATATTAATGGCAGAGAAACACTTAAGAGTAATGAATAACTGACAGCTGGTTTTCGTTAATTCTATGGAGGGTGTCAAAATTCCTTTATTTTTGCAAATATCTCTCAAACGATACGAGATATGAAAAAAAACATAAGGGAACAAAGTTGTAGAGGATTTTCTCTTCTACAAATTCATTTATTTAATATTCGCGTCAGATGAACGGTTTATTTGCAATTAAAATTATATTACAAACGGCTTTTTTGGTATTACTAACGTATTTCTTGTCCGAAATATTTGAAAAAGCGAGGTTCTGGTATCTGGTAGCCAACAATTACGTCGGTAATATTTGGTGCCGATCGGTTGCACGGTTCGACCTAAAAAGTGGGAACACATTACAGCCAGACAGACATCGTCAAATCGAGGTTATTCTTTGCAAATATCTTTACGACGATGCAAGATATGAAAAAAAACATAATAGAGCGATGTTGTAGAGAATTTTCCTCTCTACCAATTAGGTTATTCGATTTTCGTTTCAGATGAACGGTTCGTTTGCAATAACAATTATATTGCAATCGGCTTATCCTTTATTATACCGTATTTTTTGTTCGAAAAATTTGAAAAAGGAAGGTTCTGGTCTCTGGCGTCCTACAATTATGTCTGTAAAATTTGGTGCTGATCGGTTGAACGGTTCGTCTTAAAATCAGGGACCACGTTACGGACAGACAGATATCCCAAAATCGCCGTTATTTTTGCAAATATCTGTGTAACGATATGAGATATGAAAAAAAGAGAGAGAGAGAGAGCAAAGTTGTAGAACATTTTATCCTCTACAAATTCGGTTATTCAATTTTCGTGTCAGATGAATGGCTAGGCCGTTATCTTCACTTAAATTTCGAACTGTCAAAAGACTATCACAAAGGCCAAGTTTTAGCGTTAGTGTTAGAGGGCCAATTATCCGTGTATTTCACAGTAAACCACGCTTATTTTGACGATATCAATCACGCAGAAACAGGTCTGTCGAAATAAATAGTTTATTTATAACAGCGTCCTTGGTGCAAACAGTCTTTGAAAAAAAAAATCTCTAAATGACATTTCATCTCTTTCTATCCCTCTGCCTGCCCATCACTCAGTGCAGAGCACAGGCAGGTTCGAGTCCCGGTCCGGCATAAACTTTCCTACGTCACACCGCCTTACGAATCATCATCATCATCATCATTAGACTAATTATGCCTTTCAGGTTTCAGTCTGGAGCATTGTCCCTCTAAAGAAATTCCTTCTTGATCACTTATGCAATGCTAACACTGATGTTTAGCTTACAAAGGGAAGCTAAGATCGGTAGTTGTTGCAAATTTCGAATTAATATACAACTATCTCTGTTTTGATCAGTGTGGGAGTATGAGCCCGATTCTCGTTTGCCGTAACGGGTACTCTGATGTACACCAGATAGCATACATGAGGGTCGCGTGTAGACCTCGTTCGCTCACGCCTTCTACCGGCTCAGCATTGACCTGGATGTGTGAGGGCGTCAAGAAAAGCAGTAACTAGTCACGACTTACCCTCGAGCAGGAGGAGGAGGAGCTATTTAAGCATACCGCCTACCAATCTACCTCAGGGTCAGCACCAAACTGCGCGTTCAGCATCAATTACAGAGTTTTGTATTCGCTGGAAAGCGAGTAGTCATCATTAATGTTTGACGAACACTCACTTGGTTTGTCGGAACCAACTTTATACACTGGTCAATTAGAGGTTAGTTTGAGCTATCTACGTTCTGAAGTATTGTCGCCCACAGAATAGTTCGGTCTGTTTCTGTCGGCTCTACGGTGTGGGTACAACAAAACATACCATTTAGTGGTGATACCAAAACGTTGATGTAGAGTGGGTTGGTATTACTTGTGTTTAGGGGAAATACCCTCCGACATCAAGAAGAATATCGTAATTCCAATTCCAAAGAAAGAAGGTGCAGACAAATGTGAAAATTACAAAAGTATCAGTTTAATAAGACATGGTTGCAAAATAGTAACACGAATTATATACACACGAATGGAAAAACGTGTGGAATCCGACTTCGGGGAAGATCAGTTTGGATTTAGGATAAAAGTAGGAAGACGGGAGGCAATACTCACATTACGACTTCTCTTATAAGATAGGCTAAGGAAAGGCAAAACTACGTTTTTAGCGTTTATCGATTTGGAGAAAGCTTTTGAGAATGTTGACTGGAATGCACTCTTCCAAAATCTGAAGGCATCAGGGGTAAAATATAGGGAGCGAAGAGTTATATTCAACCTATAAAAAAACCAGACAGCGGTTATTAGAGTCGAAGGGCAAGAAGGGACGCAGAGGTTGCGACGGGACTAAGACAGGGTTGTAGCCTTTCCCGATGTTGTTAAATCTGAACATTGAGCAGGCAGTGAAGGAATGGAAGGAGAAATTTGGATAGAGCATTAAAGTGCAGGGAGAAAAAATAAAAACATTGCGGTTTGCTGATCACATAGTAATTCTGTCAGAGATCGCAAAAAATCTGGAAGACAATTGAATCGAATGGATAGTGTCTTGAAAGCAAGATTCAAGATGAACATTAACAACAGTAAAAACGAAGGTAATGGAATTTAATGTCAGAAAATCAGGTGATGGTGAAGGAATTAGATTAGGTAACGAGACAATAAAATAGTAGATGAACTTTGTTATTTGGGTAGCTAGATAACTTCTGATGGCCGAAGTAAAGAAGATATAAAATGCAGAATTGCTTTTGGAAGAAAATCGTTTCTAAAGAATAGAAACTTGTTAACATCCAATATTTAATTTAAATGTTAGGAAGTCCTTTCTGAAAGCATTTGTTTGGTGTGTAGCATTGTATGGGAGTGAAACGTTTAGATAGAAAGAGGATAGAATCTTTTTAAATGTGGTGCTACAGACGAATGATGAAAATTAGATGTGTAGATCACGTAACTAATGAGGAGGTGCTTAACCGAATCGGGGAGAAAAGTATTTTCTGGCATATCCTTACTAACAGAAGGGATAGACTGGTTGGACACATTCTGAGACATCAAGGAATTGTCAACTTAGCATTAGAAGGAAGTGTGTGGGGTAAAAATCGTAGAGGGAGACCGAGGGACGAATATAGTAAGCAGATCCAAAAGGATGCAGGTTGCCGAACGTATTCTCAGATTAAGAGACTTGCACAGGACAGGGTAGCGTGGAGAGCTGCATCAAACCAGTCTGCGGACTGAAAAACACAACAACAACAACACAAATCCACCAAAGGAATTAAAGAAGCAGTGGAGTTCAGATACTGTAGTGAGCATGTACCGGTATGCAACAGAAATGTGAATTACCCAAATATTTAGGGTGCACACCCTTAGGAAAGTTGGGCGCTAGATAGACACAGAGGGGGGGGGGGGGAGGGGAGGGGAGGCAGCTATTGGAGTGTCCCAAAGTGTAATTTCAAGGGCCTTGATGCGATTTCAGCTAACAAGAACTGTTAAAATAAAACAACACCGAGGTTATTCACGGGTAACATCAGCAAGAGATGGTCGCTATCTCTGGACAACAAGAACGCGCAATATCAACGCAGACAGTCCGAAATCGCCTTGGAAGGAGGAAGGAAGCTTAGGGTTTAACGTCCCGTCGACAGCTTGGTCATTAGAGACGGAGCTAACGCTCGGAGTTTTGGATAAGCACGGGGAAGGAAATCGGCCGTGCCCTTTCAAAGGAGCCATCCTGGCATTTGCCTGGAGTGATTTAGGGAAATCACAGAAAACCTAAATCTGGATGGCCGGAGGTGGATTTGAACCACCGTCCTCTCGGATACGAGACCAGTGCGTTACCACTGCGCCACTTCGCTCGGTGAAATCGCTTTGGGTAACTTTGCCTCTACGAACGGAGACCTATGGTGTGTGTCCCATTAAAAGCACGCCATCGTTTAAGGGGAGACGGAAGGCAACTGGGCTCAAAAATTCGATTTTTAGACTTTAGCGTATTTGAAATGCCTGGTATTTGCTGCGTGAAACTGTTTTTGTTTTATATAAATCCGACAATTTTATCATGAGTTATGGTGGTTTTTCTGACGCTCTGTGCAATCTGACCACGCCTTCCGTTTTGCGCCATGCGGAGAAAATGCACACAGCATTCTTTTACTCCTAGTATATTATTTCATGTCTCTATTGTTTTTATCGCTTCAGTCTTTCCTATCCTGTATCTACTTTCGATACTTTTTGTTCCGATCGTGTTTGTTATTGTTTTCGAACGTTACCAAAAACTGTATTTATTCAGATCACAACCCTCAAATCTGGTGTTTTGATGCTATTCTATAGTTCAGTGATGGTGTAACTAGAAATTTGGATGTTTTGGAATTATTGGGCATGCAATCTAGTGGAAATACAGCAAAATCCTTGGTGCAAATAGATAAAGAGAGAATCCGCAAAGCCGATATTGCTAATTTAAATGCACAAAAGAAGATAGACAGAGAAGAAGAGGGACCAAGAGAAGAAAAGAAGATCAGTATGATTCAGATGATGCTCAATATGGTGGAAGAAAATATTAGTGGTCAGTAACTCTCATCAATAACTGTACTAGAATTGCAGTATTAAACTTTGAATTGATTTTTCTCAAAACAATATTTCTTTACTTTTAGGTACCATTATTTGATTAACTAATGGGGCTAGAAAGATGAAATTTGGTCTTTTTGTACTGAAGATGGTAATAAATCATTACAAGTAAATTGAGAACCACAAAACAATCATTAACTGTTTTGTAATAAATTAATGTACTAAAAATGTAAAATTTTACTGCTGAAAGAATAAAAAAAAAAAAAGGTTTTTCTTCAAAACCATTACAGTTATTATGTTCATTTTACTAGTAAATTGAGATATGTTATATATATGCAGTAAAAATTTCGTTGTTTTATCACTTATAGATCCTTTGAAAAGTGTACCTATTCAAAGGGTAAAATAGCATTGGCAGGATAGGGATAAAACTTGCCTTCCGTCTCCCCTTAAGCGCGTAGAAGCTGGTCGGAGGGACATCAGGATTGGAGTCGTAACCAATGGCGGCGTATTCTACAGTTAAAAATTTGGTGTTAAAATTGTAAGAGTCTGAATGAAAGTCCTTGGTCCACTTGAGCTGTTATTTTTTATTGGAGTCGTGAAGACCCGCACAACCGGTTTCGCAACCTACAGTTGCATCTCCAGGCGCTTTTTACTTGTCATCCGCTGACTCCTGACATAGTTGTTGTTCTTTCCTCTTCATTTCTGCCTCCCAGTTTTTTAAATCCAACATATAGTTTAGTACATCTTGAGCATCATCACGAATCTGTTTTTGTAATAAGACTGGATCCATAACAACATGAACGTACCTCTCTCACAATATACTTCCTTCACAGTAAGTTGTAATTTTGTTTACAGACGGGTCCAGAGTCTGGCGTTCAGCCAGACACTCGTCGTTCCCTCATCTGGAAAGAATGTGGAACTCGGAACAAACATGTTTACGGCAGAAAACATCAGCTGATCGTGGTGGTGGACGAATGGTGTGGGCAGGAGTCAGTATTGTTGGACGTACGGACCTCTTTGTAGTTCAGAATGGCGCTTTGACTGCTCAGAGAAATAGGGATGACATTCTTCGCCCTTTTGTTGTGTCTATAGGACATGGGTTCCTTCACCCCAAATTTGCGATCGGATAGGGGATTTCCTGTCAGAGAGGTCACAGTTCGTAGTAATCGATGGTAAGGCATCGACTAAAACAGAGACGATATCGGGAGTTTCACAGGGTAGTGTTATTGGTCATCTGCTGTTCCTTATTTACATAAACGATTTAGGGGAAAATCTAAGTAGCTCTCTTAGGTTGTTTGCAGATGACGTCGTCATGTTCCGTCTAGTAAAATCGTCTGAAGATCAAAATCAACTGCACAACAATGTGAATAAGATATCAGTATGGTGTAGAAATTGGCAATTGACTCCAAATAATGAGAAGTGTGAAGTCGTCCACATGAGTACGATAAGAAATCCGTTAAACTTTGTTTACAAGGTAATCCAATCAAAGGTGAAGGCCGTAAACTACACAAAATACCTAGGAATTACTATTTCTTCAGACTTAAACTAGAAAGAACACGTAGATAATGTCGTAGGAAAGGCGAACCAGAGACTGCGTTTTATTGGTAGAACCCTAAGAGATGCAACAGAACTACTAAAGCAACAGCGTACACTACGCTTGTCCATCTATTTTTGGAGTATTACTGCCTAGTGTAGGATCCTTATCAGATTGGGTTTGACGGGGGACATCGAAACAGTCCAAAGAAGGGCAGCTAGTTTTTTATTGTCACGATGCAGGGGAGACAGTGTTACGAAAATGATACAGGATCTGGGATGGGAATCATTACAACAACGGCGCTTATCGCTGCGGCGTGGGCTACTTACGAAACTCCAATCGCCAACATTCTCCTCCGAATGCAAAAATATATTGTGGACTCCCACTTACATAGGTAGAAATGATTATCAGAATAAAATACAGAGCTCGAACGGAGAGATTCAGGTGTTTTTTCTTCCCGCGAGCTATTCGAGAATGGAATGGGAGATAAACAGTAATATGGTGGTTCGATGAAATGTGATTTACAGAGTATCCCATGTACATGTAGGTTTAAACATGCCTGGTATTCACTTGGCAGACGCACTGCAGCCAATCCAGCACCTCACACACCGGTTGAAGATGAAGAATGGCCAAATATCCGTCAAGTGCAGACTGATAACCTCACACCGTCCGTGCCACGTAATGTCCAGCTGTTCCCGCCGTTGGAGGTGATGATACACCATATTAGCGGCACCGACAATGACTTTATCACCATTACGGTGCCCTGATGGTGCCTTGCTCTGAGTAAACGCCATAAACTTGAGTTTAGAGATAGCAAAATATCTTACTGTATCACATAAAAATTACGATGGTAATGTAATGTTTGTAATTCTATGCGATCAAACTACGTTGGTCATCAGTCTCTAGACTTACATACTATTTAAACTAAGTTAAACTAACTTAAGAGCAAGGGAGGAGTCGAACCTCCGACGCGGGAGGCCGCGCGATCCGTAACAGGGCGCTCCAGACCGCTCGGATACTCCCGCGCGGCAGTTACAATGGTAACCTAAAATACGTTGCCATATGTATATTGTGTATGATTTTTCACCTGATGTTCTAATTGTTTTGGACAGTTGCATAAAAATTAACAGCTGTGCACTAATCTCACCAAAACATGCAAGTGGCCTACGCAAGTACATTTTAACGTCCTTTGAATTTTAGTACCTGGACGACAGCCACAGTTTTATGTTGGTTTGGTGCCATAGTAACAGTTTCCTTTAAACCAATTATTCCATCTGTTGAGATAGACAAAAAACAGCTACGACGTATGCCCATCGTAATAGTTTGTAACGGGTTATGAAGTAAAGCTAACCACCTCAGGATGCGCCTAAAACTGGCACGAAACTGGTAGTGGATCTGCTGAATATAGGATAATATGGCACGAAGGATTTTTCAGTTGTTTTATGAAACGATTTTTCAGGGTCTATACTTTTCTTAAAAAAATTTTACCCTTATTTTATAACATTTTGAAACACTCTTAAAAGAAACATTTTAAATTATTGATACCAAAGACACTGCTTTTTATTAAATTATTTAATACGACAGGCCTGTTTAGTCGTGAATGCCATCGTCTGGTGTACTGTAAAGTACAAAGGTGGCTATATACTATTTAATTTAAGAAGATAATTGTACTTTATACATAAATTGGTAGTTCTTTTTACCCTTGTAAGACCGCTGCTTTTCTTATATGTATACGTTCTTATTTACATATGTAAAAGAACTGTTGTTATATCTCTTATATAGATGCATATATACTTTTTTAAAAAATAATTCTTATGTTGTCGATGTTTGACAGCGGTTTTGACAGATATGCCAGCGATATTACAAGTGTACAATGCAATTATTTCTTTGCTGTTATATAGACCATATCTGGTTTTGTTGGTATGGCAGCGATCTTACAAGGGTAAGAAGAGCTACCAATGTATGTATAAAGTACAATTATCTTCTTAAATTAAATAGCATTCTCACCTTTGTATTTTAGAGTACACCTGACGATGGCATTCACGCCGAAAGAGGCCTGTCGTATTAAATAATTTAATAAAAAGCAGCGTCTTTGGTATCTATAATTTACAATGTCTCTAAATGATATATACTACGCATTGGGCTCAGAAGATTATAATTCTTAAAAGAAAAATCCACGTTATAGACCATGACATGTCCGAAAGAACAGACACCAAATCTATAATTTTAACTACGACTCAAACAAGTAAACGATAGTTTGAGTAAGGATGCACAATGAAGTCTGATCATTTGCGAGAATACAGATGAAGGTGCAAACAGGTTGAATAATGGGCAGGGGGTATTGCAATAGTGTAGTACGCGATAACTTGAGAATTTTACGAGAACGACGTGTATGTGCTGATCGTTAAGGCCACCGCTGGCAGACAGTGGGAAATCCGGATTAACAACCCGAGGTTGCCTCCCCCGCGGACCTTGCGGTCGAGTGCCGAGTAACTGGGCCGATCTGCGGATCTGGAACAGAATCGGCCAAGTACAGTGGCGAACACTGCAGCAGAGGCCTTCTGGATCACGACTGGGGTTACTGTCAGAGCTCCGAGACTGAATGTTCCTAGAAGAGTCAATCCGTACATTATACTGTTTCCGCCTGCATACATCTCATGATGACACCGACCGGATTACGTTAGAGAGATCAGGTCCTACATTAGGGTTCACTGGAAGGGCGAAAACGGGGTGCTAATCTCATAGGAGTTTCCCCTTCAAGGACGTACTATGTGTAACGTCGATCAGTTTCATGGATGCCACTTGTACCTGTAACGTATGAGAAATTCACTGTCAGTACGAAGTCAGGCTGGTTACTGTGTCTTCGGCCGGCCGCGGTGGCCGAGGTGACTGAGGCGCTCCAGTCACGGTCAACACGGCCACTACGGTCGGGGGTTCGAATCCCCCCTCGGGCATGGATATTTGTGCCGTCCTAGTTCGTAAGTAGTTTGTAAGTTTAGAGACTGATGACCCCGTAATTAAGTCCCATAAGCTTAAAAAAAAAAAAACTACAAAAAACCTGTGTCTTCGGTTGCGGAGTGGTCGCCTCTGCCTAGTAAGCAGGAGATCTCGGGTTCGAATCCTTACCGGCAACATTTTCATTCGCCGCCCTTTGGTATTCCATCTAAAACTGGTACAGTGATGCCCTACGTGATCGAAAATTGCGATTTATTTCATTAAATGAACGCTGTAACGTCGTCAAAAATATATAATTGTATACAAGCCGAGGCTGGGCTCCTCACGACAATTAATTGTATCTCGATACCTCAGGGTCTGTTCTCCCTGATGCGGGAATACAGTATTGGGGCTGTGAGCATTATAGAATAAATAGGAAAGACACAGAGTGGCGAATGGAGATTTGTGTGTGGCGGGAGACGTGCAGGGAAGAGTCCTCAGCAGTCGGGCTGGTCACTGTGTCCTCGGTGGCGGAGTGGTTAATGCGTCTGCCTAGTGAGCAGGAGATCCCGGGTTCGAATCCCGGCCGGAATCTTCATTCGCCGCCCTTTGGTATTCCATCTAAACCTAGTATAGTAATGCCATAAGTGACTGCAATTTATTTCATTAATTGAATGTTCACGTCCTATCGTTATATTTCGGACTCACACCAAATAAATGAGAACATCATCAGTTCTGTCGATTTCACCGTGGCGTGTGCCCTGTCCCACTCACTCTCCAAAAGAGCTCGGGATTCCTCACTTGCTGTAGTTTTAGCAGCATCACCGAAATATGTCCCACCGGACAAACTTCTCTTCAGATAGCGGACTCTAACAATGTATGGTCAACAGTACATTATGTGGCTTAACAATGCAAAATATCTACCTACTTGAAATGAAATCAATATCTGCTATAGACACACATTTTATTTCATGAATAGGCAGTACACCATGAAGCCAGATCCACAATAAATATATTACCTCGCGGTACTTGAGAAAGACCCTCGCTGAGCACCATTATCACAAAGTTATCCAGTCGGATCACTCTTACGAGGGGAACACGAAGTATGGTACCAACGGATTTTGATGGGTCGCAGGTATGTTGTGAGGGAATTCCCCCAGACCATTAAGCTAAAAGAATTTATTCCAATGGGCCTTTATTTCTAAGAAAATCGAGATAAAATTCGCAGCAAATTAGCACGCGTAATGCTTATAAATGGCGACTACCGGTCAGCGAGAGAGTGTGGTGTAAACGGCGAAGTGCTAGGTTCCGGAGCAGAAGACCTGGGATCGATACCTAGCGGCAGAACTATTTTTAAAAATTGTAATTGCTAATTTCAAAAAGTAATTAAAATAATTAAGCAAACAAAAAGATATAAAGAAAGAAAAACAAAAATAATGAAAAGTCAAACGATTAAAAAATTACCAAGAAAATAAAAAAATATATAAAAAATCTTCCCCTTCGGGTCATTTATTTGTCACTTTTCTTCATTTCTCTTCTTTTATTGTGCGTAATTATATGTCTTTATGCCCATTCCTATGTTACAGCTTGAGTAAACAGTCAGGATAATAGCAAATAACACAGTAGCAACTGATTATTTTACTCACTGTCGCCATCGTCACTATCTTTAACACCTGTACAAAATTCTGGGTGGTAATATTGTCATAGAAGCACCGAAAACACAGAACATGGTAACACCATGCACATCTAATAAATGCTACCGCTTTACAGGCGCAAGGTGTTTCCATCAGCGATACTGGAAAACACTAAAAATTTAAATTTTAAAATGTTCGTTAAGCTTAAGGGACTTAACTACGAGGTCATCAGTCCCTAAACTTACAAACCACTTATGAACTACCTACAACTAAGTACGACACAAATATCCATGCCCGAGGGGGGATTCGAACCCCCGACCGTAGTGGCCGTGTAGACCGTGACTTGCGCGCCTCAGTCCCCTCGGCCACCGCGGCCGGCCTGGAAAACACTGGTCATTCACATTCAAAAACAATGTTCGGTCGTCAATTAATTGCGACGCAAACCAGGCACATTTAATTATGGGAACGAAGACTGGTGCGCTGATCTGATGCAACAGTAATGAATGTACTGGAATCGAGTCTTCTCGTGAAGCGATTTCGCGACTAGCTGTTAATAATTCAGGAGCATGTTGTAGTCTTTTAATGAAAAGTTTTACCTGACGGTAAAAATATACATCGCATGGTTGGCACAGCGGGGTACTCTTGAGTGGTATAACTTTATTAGTGCAAGTGCACGCTTTTGTTTCGTCAACAAAGATACTATCGTACAGTGTCTGGTCAGTTTGACCTCTCCATGAATTGATAATGAATAAAATAATCTTCGCGCAATACATAACACATTGAGCGAAAGTTACATGTTTTTATCCTGGCTATTTACTGCAAACGTTTACATAAGAATGGTTATAAAATACATAATTATGCACAATCATCGGACAGGTGTGAAAATTAATTGACCTGTGTGGGATTTGAACCCAGGTCACCGGCATGACCCGCAGGGTATGCCTGAAATTCCTTTGCTCCCCAATTCTGTTCATTAGTTACGAGATCTATTCACCTAATCTTAAGCATTCTTCTGAAGCACCATATTTCAGAAGCCTCTATCCTTTTCCTCTGTGAATTATTTATCGTTCACGTTTTACTATCGTGCAAAGCAACACTCCAAATAAATGCCTTCGGAGAATACTTCTTAACGTTTAAATTAATATTCGAGTTTAATGTATCTTTTTCATTCTGAATTTTATATCCTCTGTACTCCGACTACCGTATGTTATTTTACGACACAAATAACGAAAAATCATATATTGTTTCGTTACGTAATATAATGCTTTCACCATCGGATGGTTTTCTTTAACTGCTTTCCATTTCCCCTTTTTTTTTTTTTTTTTTTTTTTTTTTTTTTTTTTTTTTTTTTTCATGTTCATGTTATACG
The DNA here is from genome assembly GCA_026315105.1 of Locusta migratoria. NCBI lineage: Eukaryota > Metazoa > Arthropoda > Insecta > Orthoptera > Acrididae > Locusta > Locusta migratoria. The sequence goes on from CM048746.1 coordinate 663,422,899, forward strand.
CTCCATTCAATACTCTGTCCATTGTGTTCAATTGCTGTTCCAGGTCCTTTGCTGTCTCTGGCAGAAGTACAATGTCATCAGAAAAACGAAATGTATTTATTTCTTTACTTGGAACTTTAATGCCTTCTGCAAATATCTCCTTGCTTTCCTTCACAGCTTGCTAAATGTAGAAATTGAATTACATTGGAGAAAGGCTACAACCCTGACTTTCAGACCAGTGCTTCCATGTCCTTCGACTCTAACAACTCCTGTGTGGTTCTTGTACAAGTCCCAAAAAAACCTTCCGTTCCATTTATTTTACTCCTGCTGATTTCCAGAATTTGAAGTAAATATTTCGTGTCAAACTTTTGCAAGCATGATTTATTAATCGTATGGTTCTGTAATTTTCACACCTTTCTGCACCTCCGTTCTTTGGAATGGGGGTTATTACATTTGTCTTTCAGTATGAGGGTATTTCGCTTGTCGCAATTATCTTACTCACCAGATGAAACATTTTTGTTATGGAGGAGACATCAGTAGCTCCGAGGGAATGTCGTCTACTGCAGTTGGCCTTCTTTCGACTTGGCTCTTTCAGTGCTCTGTTAAATTCTTCTCTAAGGGCCGGTTCGTCCACCTCTCGTTAATCTTCTCGTTAGTAAACGAGAACATGCCTTTAACGTCCAGTTAAATGTGCTCGTTAAGTTCATTGCATGTGTCATTGCCAGAAACACCTCTCGTTTGTTAACCTTGAGAAAACGAAAGGTATGATATACTTCGACTATGTTGGCAATAGAAACAGATGAAAGTGAGTCTAAATAAACAGGTTCCCGTTATTTAACTATCAGGAAAGAGGTTAACAGATAGTTGTTATTTTCCGCTATGGAAAACAAAAGTGAAACAAGCTAGAATTTTACAAGACGTTAGTGCGAGAGTGTTGTGTCCTTAATAGAGAAATATTAGGGTGGAAGCAAGGGAAAAAAAGGACATGATCGCGTATGGCAAATAAATTCAGTATTGTCCATGGAACATGTAGGACAACAAATTGCTTAGCACTTATTACGATAACATACTGCCAAGTGCGTAGTACCTTACTGCAAGCAATGACTTTTACATAGGCGAAAGTACACTGTTCCTGTAGATCGGATGAAGAAATCACATTTTAGGCCCTACACTGGGCACAAGAAGCATAGGTAATGCAGACGTAAATAATAATGTATCCTGTTTTCTATTACGACAGATAACTTACAAAATAGAAAACTATCTGGCCGACTCTTCAGATGGTCGTGGAGGTTTTCATGTAGTGTTTCCAAAATGACCTTTAGAAGACGAAATCGCGTAACAAATTCTGCATCATCCCAGCATTCAAAATGATTCGGGTGAACATAAATACGTCCAGGAAGCCTCTAGATCGTCCAAAATACTGACATCGTCTTCATTGTCAACCAAATCTCTTATTCCATCCATTTTCATCATACCGATTCTCACTGAACTAGTCGTTTGACATCACAACAATAATTTTAAGGTTATGTTGCGTATCTGTCATATATCAAACTCATCTACTAGGTACTGTCAGGGATGAGGCGAGAAATATGACGATAAAATTTTCCAATGTAGCTGCTTCCCACATATATGTAGTGCTTCTGTTATTTTGTTCGATAAATCGATCTTATCAAGTGAATATATTGCAGTATTTTAGCTCTTTGGAATCCTGCTATTTTCATACATATTGTAACTTAACTAGACGTTAGCCGTGTAACGAGCATAATTCTACTCGTTAACTTAACGGCCAGTTTGAGGTCTTTCAACGTCAGGTTAACTCACTACGAAACATTGACAAACGCAATTCTACGCTAACCACAAGTTAAAATCTTAAGCGGAACTTAACGAGACATTGACAAACCGGCCCTTTTTTGTAGTAGCGCCTATTTCATCTTCATCTACTTCCTCTTCCCGTCATACAATTTTGTCTCTATATTCATTTCCTTTGTATAGCCACTCTACGTATTCTTTCAACCTTTCAGCTATCCCCTCTTTGTTCGGAACTGGTTTTCCATTATTTGGAAATATTCCGTAATAAACGGTAGCCTTAATGTGCGGCCGTGGTGGAGTAGCCGAGGGGTCTAAGGCGTCTCGCTGCGGAGCGCGCGGTTGCTCGCCGTCGGGGATTCGAATCCCCCCTAGGGCTTGGCTGTTTATGTCGTCCTTCGTTTTGTTTACCTTAGTGTAAATAGTTTGTAAGCAACGGACTGATGACCACTCAGTTTGGTCGGATAGATTTACAAATATTTGAACAATTTTTGTAATGTGGAAGACCAAAGTAATGTATTCTAGAGTAGTTTCACACATAGGTAAAAATAAAGTTCTAACAAAATGTCAGTTTGGGTTTCAGAAAGGCTTTTCAAGAGAAAATGCTATATATACTTTCACCAATGAAATATTAAATGCTCTGAATAACCGGACATCACGCGTTGGGATTTTTGTGACCTTTCCAAGGCTTTTGATTGTTTAAATCATGGAATTCTTCTAGATAAACTGAAGTATTGTGGTATGACTGGGAAAGTGTACAAATGGTTTAAATCATACATAACAGGAAGAGTGCAAAAAGTTGAGATTAGTAGTTCTCATAATATGCAGAAAACAGCTGAGTCCTAAAGCTGGGGAGCAATCAAAAATGGGGTGCCACAAGGTTCGGTCTTGGGCCCTTTGCTGTTCTTAATATATATTAATGGCTTGCCATTCTATATTCATGAAGATGCAAAGCTGGTTCTTTTTGCTGATGATACAAGTATAGTTATCACACCTGACAGACAAGAACTAACTGATGAAATTGTAAATGACGTCTTTCAGAATATCATTAGGGGGTTCTCAGCAAATGGACTGTCATTAAATTTTGATAAAACACAGTACATACAGTTCGAAACAGTAAATGAAATGACACCATCAATAAATATAGACTTTGATCAGAAATCAGTAGCAAAGGTAGAATATTTGAAAATTTTAGGTATAAGCATTGATGAGGGGTTGAACTGGAAAAAACACATTAAAGGTCTGTTCAAACGTTTCAGTTCAGCAACTTAAGCTATTAGGGCAATTGCAAATTTTGGTGATATAAATCTCAGTAAATTAGCTTACTATGCCTATTTTCATTCTCTACTTTCGTATGGCATCATTTTCTGGGGTAATTCATCACTGAGTAAAAAAAAAGTATTCATTGCACAAAAGCGTGTGATCAGAATAATTGCCGGAGCCCATCCAAGATCATCCTACAGACACTTATTTAAAGAGCTAGGGATATTCACAGTAGCTTCTCAGTATATATATTCACTTATGAAATTTGTAATTACCAATTCCACCGAATTCAAAAGCAATAGCAGTGTACATAACTACAACACTAGGAGAAAGAATGATCACTATTCAAGGTTAAATCGAGATTTGGCACAGAAAGGGGTGAATAATGCTGCCACAAAAGTCTTTGGTCACCTACCAAATAGCACCAAAAGACTGACAGATAGCCAACAAGCATTTAAAAATAAATCAAAAGAATTTCTGCATGGCAACTCCTTCTACAGTATAGATGAATTTTTAGATATAAATTAGTAAATTTGAAAAAAGTAATATATATATATATATATATATATATATATATATATATATATATATATATATATATATATATATATATAAAATGTGTCATGTAATATTTAGTAGAGTGTAATGATTTGTAAAGACACCTTTCATTAACCTGACACGTTCCACATCATTACGAAGTGTCGTATTCAAGATCTATGGAACAAGTACAAATCTAATGTAATCTAATCTAGTCAACCTGGAATTGTGCGGTGGTCTTTGGAGTGCAGAAGTAGTGCTCTCTCTGTGCACAGTCCCAGTTTCTCTGAGCTGTGCTAGTTCGGTTCATCGTACGCAGATAAATTGCAAGGGCTGGGAGTGACGTCGCCATTATGCAACAAACCGGCCTACACAGCGAGGTCACAGACACCAGACTGAGCCACGGAGCCCAACTCGCAGGAAATCCGACCCCACAGCAGTGGGCGGAAAGTTTTCACTGCCGCCAACTACCCAGGGGTGACATCGATTATCGATGGCGAATCCTCACTGTCTTGTGAAGCCAAGGCATGTGAAGGCTAAACCGTAAAATAAGGAATCATCATCATCATCATCATCTTCATTAGAGACTGATTATGCCTTTCAGCGTTCAGTCTGGAGCATAGTGCCTCTAATAAAATTCCTCCATTATCCCCTATTCAATGCTAACATTGATGCCTCGTCTGATGTTATGCCTTTTACTTCAAAATCATTCTGCACCGAATCTAAGTACTTTCTTCTTGGTCTACCTCGACTCCTCTTACCCTGCGCTGCCGAGCTCATGAGTCTGTTAGGTAACCTTGCTTCTCCCATGCGTGTAACATGACCCCACCATCTCAGTCTGTTCGCTCTAACTGCTTTATATATGGTGTTCAGCCGGCCGCGGTGGCCGAGGGCACTGAGGCGCTCCAGTCACGATCTGCACGGTCACTACGGTCGGGTGTTCGAATCCCCCCTCGGGCATGGATACTTGTGCCGTTCTTAGGATAAGTAGTTTGTAAGTTTAGGGACTGATGACCCCGTAGTTAAGGCCCATAAGCTATACAAACATTTGAAAATTTTTATGTTGTTCATTTCACGTTTTTCTTTTTATTTCCTCATTATGAACACCCTCCTGCCATTGTTCCCATCTATTAGTACCGACAATCATTCTTGCTAATTTCATATCTGTAACATCTACCTTATGAATAAGGTGAACTGTATGCAGCCCACATTTACCCCCATATAGCAAAGTTGGTCGAAAGATAGAGCGGTGCACCGCTAACTTAGTCTTGGTACTTACTTACTTCTTGCAGAAGAGAGTAGATCTTAGCTGAGCACTCACTGCATTAGCTTTGATGCACCTCGATTCCAGTTCTTTCGCTATGTTGCCATCCTGTGAGAAAATACGTCCCAGGTACTTGAAACTGTCTACCTGTTCTAACTTTGTTCCTTCTATTTGGCACTCAATATGTTTAAATCTCTTTCCCACAGACATTAATATCTTTTGGAGATGCTGATGATCTCCATATCATAATCCTTGCACCTCTGATCGAGCTCTGAAATATTAGTTTGCAACCTTTCAATCGAATCGGCCATTACAACTAAGTCATCCGCATATGCAAGACTGCTTATTTTGTTTTGACCTATTTTAATCCCGCCCTGCCAGTCTACTGTTTTCAGCATATGATCCAAGAATAGTATGAACAACAGTGGTGACAGGTTACAGCCTTGTCTTAGCCCTGAAACTATCCTGAACCATGAGCTTAATTTGCCATATACTCTGTTGCCTGACAGTCTACGTAAATCTCTTTAATTGCCTGCAGAAGTTGGCCTCTTTTACCGTAATCTTTTAGAACTAACAGTAGCTTCCTACTAGGAACACGGTCATAAGCCTTTTCTAGATCTATGAAACATAGATACAATTCCCTGTTCCACTTATAGCACTTTTCCATTACCTGCCGTTAGCTAAAGATCTGATCCTGACAGTCTCTAAGAGGCCTAAACCCACAGTGATTTTTATCTAACTTGTCCTCAATTAATACTCGCACTCTCTTTTCATCAATACTTTAGAATATAAGGAATTAAAGAAAAAAAAAGAAACGAACTTAATTGTGTGTTTTACAGTTTAACCCTTTCATTCCAGTGTTGTTCCTCGACAACAACGTATTAAGAGTTGATTTATACCGTATTTTGCGCATCATTCCTTAAATTTGTATTTTGGTTGATCAACAACATACATCTATTGCGACATTTTGCCGCTTGGTACGGCATGTAACCCCTTCTGAGGCATTGATCTGTCCGTCTTGGAGGTTGTGCTGCTTTGCCGTCTGTACGTGGCTGAGATTGTGAGCGTGAGTGTGGTTCCTTTTATTTTATTCCAGCAGTAAATTGTCTTGTCTTTGGTGCTGTGGCGAAGGTTATGCTAGCATTATTGATCCGGCAGTGTTATCTATCAACAAAGTAACGTCCCAAGTAAAAAAATACCTGGATACAATCGTCTGTGTTGTGCATGAAATACATGACATAAAATCAATAGTTAGACCGAAAAATTTAAAACACGTATTTTGGTGTTTACCGCACTGTTTCCTCTTCTTTCGTTTCGGCCATCATTGGACCACGTTAATTCACATCAGCTTCCTTTCTTCCGTTCTTCCCCCTCTTCTAGTATTCTTTCATTCTCATACTTTGCATCTTTCTTCACTCTTCTGTCCACGATGATTTCGCTCTCGGTCCAGTTATGTCCTCAAATCCTGCAAATGCCTGAATTTTTTATTTAAAGATCACCCTGTCGTGTATTTCTTGATCCCGTATTCCCATTTCTTCCAGATTCCTTTGTACTTATTGGAACACCGTATTTTGCTTTTCTGGTACAACAAGAATTGTGAAATTTGCTGTGTTAAACTCTCCTGGTTCATTCTGCAAATGTGTCCAAAGAACTCACACCTTCTCTTCTTAATGATATTGGATATTTTTTCTGTTTTGGAATAGAGTTCCTGGTTGGATCGATTTCTAAACTGACCGTCTTCTGTTTTTCGAGGTCCTAATGTTCTCCTGAGAATCTTCCGTTCCACCAGTTCTAGCCTCTGGATCACTCCAGTTCTTATTAGGTTGAGTGTTTCTGCTGCATATAAAGCTTCAGAGCGGATCACTGTCTGGTAATGTTTCAGTTTTGCATTGATAGAAATATTCTTATTATTATAGATGTTCATTGTCAGTTTATATGCTAAATTAATTTTGTTTATTCGTGCTTCCATTGCATCCTTTTCTGCAGTCCAGTGTCTATCCATTCTCCTAGGTATTTAAATTTTTCCACCTTCTAAATTTTCCCTCTGTCTGTTGCCATCCATCCAGGAGCTTCCGTGATGTTTGTCATATATTTTGTCTTCTCGATGGAGATCTGTAGGCCTGTTGTAGCTGTTTCTCTCTGTAGCTCTTTGGTTTGGTTCACTGCCTCTTCTAATGATTCTGAAAGTAAAACAATATCATCCGCGAATGCAAGGCGATCTACTCGTATTCCTTTTTTCTTGCACCCCAGTCGTATCCCGGCCACTCCTTTCATTCCTTGTCGCCACTCCCTGATCACCTTGTCGAGTACACAGTTGAAGAGCATAGGGGATAGTCCACCTCCCTGTCTCACTCCGGTATTAATCTTGAAGGACTCTGATAGTTTTCGTCTGAATTTGACTTTGGATGTTGTACTGCTTAGGGTCTGTCTTACTAGTTCACTGGATTTTCTATCTAATTTCATCTCGTTTAAAATTTGGAACAGTGTTTGCCTGTCGACTGATTCATATAGGTTTTTAAAGTCTACGAATGTAAGCACGAATTTCTTGCACCTCTGTTCTTGATATGCTATCATCATTTTAAGATTCAAAATTTGTTCTGTACGTGATCTACCCTTTCTGAAGCCTCCTTGGTACTCATCAATCTATGGGTTTAGTTGTTTTTCCACTCTGTTTAGCAATGCTTTTGAAAATGCTTTATAGGCCAGAGGTATTAACGATATTCCCCTGTAGTTCCCAGGATCTGTCTTATCTCCTTTTTTGTAAATGCCATGTACTAGTGCCGATGTACAGCCTTCTGGAAGCTTCTCTTCTTCCCAAATTTTACTCATAACTTGTTTTAGTTCAATGATAACGTTCTCGTTGGCATACTTGAAGCGTTCTGCAGTGATTCCGGCTTCCCCGGGAGCTTTGTTATTCTTCTGGTTATATATGATGTTCTTAATCTCTTCTGAAGTAGGTGGCTCGGAGTCAGGGTTAGGTTCTGTGTCATTGTAGCTGAATGTATCAGCTGGTTCTTCGCAGTTCTCTCCATATACTATCTTCCCTTCTTTATTCTTAAAGATGAGGGTTGGTGGATCATATCTGTTCAAGTTAGTCTTGAAAGCTCTATACAAGTCTCGCGTATTGTTCTTCTGAAAGTCGTCTTCTATTTGAGTTCAGCGTGCCTGTTCATATTTTCTGTTAATATTTCTAACAGTTTTGGCAGTATTTTTCCTTACTCCTTGGAACTTATTTAGATTTTCTAGTGCACTGTATTAATACAGAAACCACTGAATTTTAATTTTTCCAAAGCTGATTTCATAATGCTTGCACTATTTGTCAGAAAACTGGGATAATTGTTCAGACTGGGGAGGCAAATGGCGTTACTAAGCCGGATATAAAGAGGAAAACGAAAACTAATTTTTAAGTTAAAAAAAAAAAAAAGGAGAGAGAGAGAGAGAGAGAGAGAGAGAGAGAGAGAGAGAGAGAGAGAGAGAGATAGAGAATGAAGGGAACCAATAAGATATACCGGTTGTCCCGTTTAACCTGTTGTTGTTGTAGTTGCAAATTATGTCGAAACATCAAATCTTTTTCGACATAATGGTGGGCATTTTCCCGTAACGACTGCCACCCATCGTAAAATTGCTTACATCGCACAGCAGGCCTGTTGCCGTTGTCCCACTCGATCGCGCTGTCTACGAGCCTTTAGAGCACCTTCGACGCGCACGGTTCAACAGTTAGGGGAAAGGGTTTTACCTTGGGACGGTTTTACCTTGGGACACTTTTTAATAAAGGCAGTGCACTCTAGCGGAAACTTTAAGAACTATGAAGTAAAGTTGTCAGGTCTATTTTCAGAGGGAATAGGAGGCCATGTTGTATTTGGATGAGGTTTGAGATCTGAGGTGAAGTTTTACAAGTTTTCGTGTCTGGAAGTAAAATTTAGCCACTATCCTTAGAAGTTATAAACTAAAGCTAAGCATCATTATTGATGTTTCTTAAATACTGTGTTGTAGGGCATTGTTTAAGTATGCTATTGCTACCATAAGTTATAAAGATATAAATGTGTACATAGGTTAGGATACTGCTTTCTGTTATTGTGTATTACCTTGGGACAATTCTCTAGTTGCACCTTGGGACATCTGGAAGGTGTATGATTGTTACTGATACACCAGAAAAACAAAGAATTGAAGAGAAAACAGAAAGAGGAAAAAGTAGTTTTTCCCAAAGAAAAAGCCACTGAACGGGCAAAGGAGTTTTCATCTTCCACTTCTTTTGATGAAGAAATTCCCGAGCTTGGCAGTAGGTCTGTAGGTAGCATATTAGATTTGTCATCTGAAGAAGAGGATTTCTCATGCTTTTTTCCATCTACAAAAGTAACACTTTCTTGTTCTCAAGGTAGTTGGGTCTTGGTAAAATTTGACATCAGTGGCAAATCTCATGTTTAGTATGCAAGAGTAGTTTTAAAAAGTACAGAAGAAGATGTAATTGTGAAATTCTTAAGGAAACAAAGCACCATTTTGTATTCCCTAATGTTGAGAACATCAGCACTGTTAATCGCAGTAATACAGTGAAAGAACTACCAGCTCCAGTGGTGTGTCGTGGGTTTCAGTCATTTAATAGTTTATTCCCTCCATCCCTTGTTTTAAGGTAAAATAACGTTTGGACTAACAAACATTTACTATCTACTTCCAATACGATTTTTTCATTCAGAAAACTGAGGAATTGTAGTACATCACCGTGTCCCAAGGTAAAACCACCACTGTCCCAAGGTGAAGCCATAGGTTGTACCTTGGGACAGGTGTCACAAAAGTCTTTACTGGTGAGTAATTGTGTAAATGTTGGAGCTAGCGTAAAATGCTGTTCGTTCAACATTAGCTAAAATTGGTGCCTGTGATGGGGTAAATTTTCTAATTCCTTGTAAAAAATCATAGTATGAAAAAATTAAGAAGTAAAAAGTGTCCCAAGGTACAACCCTTTCCTCTAGTAGCAAGGCACGAGCGCTGAAGCAGTCCATGGTCGTGGCAGGGAGCGTCTCTCACGTGAGTTGTTGTTGTTGTTGTTGTTGCTGTTTAGAGGGGACTTGACTGCTTGGTCATCAGTCCCTCTCACAAAGCTTTGTGCGGCGAAGTTCCGTTTTACCATTGACTTCCTCTGCCGCCCCCCCCCCCCAATTCTTGAGCAACAGTTACCACGTCTGTGTCAAAGTTTCTATTTTACTGAATTTAATAATTTGACTCTCTGCAACCTCAGAGAAAAGTTAAACTACGCTTATTAGCGGTATTTGTTAGTACAATCTTCTTTCCCCCCACGACAAAATATGAATATTGTCATGTGGCCTGCAATTTTATCAATCTGCACTTTCCCTATTTCTAATATCTATTGCTTAGTTGCTTAGGAAATATTTAACTAATTTTTAGTTCTGTTTTTTAAACAAGTTCATCAATTTTCCCCCTTTCAACGACTGAAGAGGGTGCTGGTAGAAAGAAGATTGGTTGTTATCTGTTATTCTGTTGTGTTCCCTGAATCTAATCAGGAAATTACGTCCTGTCTGGCCGATATAAAATTTCTCACAGTTTTCATACATAATTTTATAGATACCGAGGCTATTACATTTTTCTGCACTCATTATTGCTTTATGTAGTATCACATTTAAATTATTATTCGTACGGAAAACAAGTTTTATTTGTGTTTGCCTAAAACTTGCATCACTTTTGTTCGAGATATCTCCTATGAAAACTGTAGGGATGTACGTAAATTTTTTTCTGTTTAATTTTGGTGGACCATGATGTCGACGGGACGTTAACCCCTAATCTTCCTTCCATCCTTCCTTCCTAAATGCTCCCAAATCCTACTAGCAACACAAGTCAGTGATGAGGATCTAGAGTTCGATGGCTGAGTACTGTTTACCTTCCTGATATCAGACAATATAATAGACTCCACTTCATGTCATCCCACATCACGCAAATACGCCTATTTCCATTGCATGGTAAATAGATTAGAAAACCTACCTTTAGAAAAAGACAAAACTGAAAATGAAATCCAAACATTAAAATACATACCATACAAAAACGATTTCAACCCAGAAATAATCGACAAAATTTATAAATAGACCCTTACAAGATAGAAAGTCCATAAATAGAAACGTGCCTGCCGCGGTGGCCGATGGGACTGTGGTGCGCCAGTCACGGTCTGCACGGCCACTACGGTCGGGGGTTCGAATCCCCCCTCGGGCATGGATATTTGTGCCGTCCTTAGTGTTATCTAGTTCATAGGTAGTTTGTAAGTTGAGCGACTGTTGACCCCGTAGTTAAGTCTCATAAGCTATACAAACATTTGAACATTTTGAACATAGAAACGTAACTCTCGACAGAGAAACATCACAGCATATCAAATTTACGTATATCCCTACAGTTTTCACAGGAGACATCTCGAACAAAATTAATGCAATTTTCAGGTAAACACAAATAAAACTTGTTTTCCATACAAATAATAATTTAAATGTGAAACTACAAATCTTTAAATGTTTGTGAAGCTTAAGGGACTTCATTCCGGGGTCATCATCCCTAATTTACAAACTACTTATGAACTACCTTATACTAAAGGCGACACAAACATCCATGCCCGACGGGGGATCCGAACCCCCGACGGGGAACCGCCTCGCGCAACGCTGCACGGCGCCTCAATGCGCTCTGTCGCTCCGACGCGGCTACTAGCCCAGGTATCTATAAAAGACCGAAAAACACACCACCACTAATATTCAAAAAGCACGGAAAATATTACATAAAATTCCCAAAGGCGTAACAGCAACATAAATAAGTTTTATGAGAGGTAAATACTGCAAGTAACATCGAAAAGTTTTTTACACCATAGTTATCTTTCGATTTTATGTAAAACGTTATCTAAATCCAACCTTCGTAAATTCGTTCACAGATTGCTTGAAAATGGCCTAAGGCTAAAACAGCTGTCGCTATAATAATAAAATAGTAGCAGCATCAAGAGGATAAACTCTTTTATAATGTACTACGATATATATTTTGCTGCGGGTCCAATAATGAAGAAAACTTGGACACTTAGTTTAAATTTGGCATGCCTTTTTCTATTTTTTTTTAATGTTATCTAACCGTTTTTGTATGCCACGGTGCGTTAACCCCCTCTTTTATTAATTTATTTTGGTACAATTTTTTTTTCAATAACTGTCTATTTCTCTGAATGTAAGCCACGTCTGATCAACACTCGTATTATTAGATTTTAAAAACTGGAGAGTCTCACTCAGAGAAGCGATATTCGAATTTTTATCTGCTTTTATCAATAAATTAGCTTAAACCCGCGGCTCCTCTCGTGTGTTGGTTAATTATGATAGATACGCTACCTTTCATTAGTGTGCTATAAGGCTGATTTTGAAGGATGAAATGAAATACAATACATCTTTTAGAAAGAAACATTTTAATCAACATTCAAATAAAAAAATAAAATTATCTGAAGTGCTTAATGATTTACAATAAATAATACATACACTATTCCTTATAGTCTGTGTTGCAATAGCTCAACACGTATGGTGAGAGTAATGTCCAAATTCATTTTAATTTCATTTTAGGGCATTCTGGTAAAATACGTTATTTGTAGTATTATTTGGAGCGTAAATGTAGAGATTTTTTGGGATGCCCACCCTTGAGCAAGCGACGTATAACTGACCATGTGAAAAACATGAGGGCTGTAAATGGATTCCTGGGACGTTTAACGATTGTCCCTGAGCTTTGTTAATCGTCATGGCAAAAGCTAGACGAACAGAAAACTGAAGTCTTTTGAACTGAAACGGCATATCTCAAGGGATTAAAGGAATTTATTTACTTTTAAATATTTCCTTATTCGTATGATTATCGTTACAGAGAAAGAGATGAAGACGTTGTAGCACGCATATATCAAAGATACGGTCTGTGGCATCATGTTTCGCTGTATGTAACGTCCTTGCTATGTAGTCGCAAACTTCATCGCTGGCCTTCAGACGGAATGTTTTTTTTTTATAATTTGACGACTTCCAACCACCATATCTTCCACCCCCTTATAGCTATCGGCATGGAACTGCTAAGGTGTACAGCGGGAGACTTCGGACAACAATTACACACAGATCATTCGTTTGCGTTGTGTGGTTTTCGCTGCACAGCGAAATATTAACACACACACACGTAGAATTTTATGTACACCGATAACTCTCCATCCCAATATACTCCACCATTTTATCATTATCAACCCTCAAGCAACAAAGCAACGAATAAAACCATTTTCAAAGAGTAAATATAATTTTCAAAGAGTAATTATTGTTGAGCATTTCGTGTTATATTCTTCAGATTACTAAATATCTAACAGATAGCTATAAAACCGTGCCTAAAACCTTCCTCAGGTATAAATTAGTAACTGAACAAATATTTAAGTCTCTGCGTCTTGTCGTTCGGATGTGTTAAGCGTACACCGAACAGACATTCACATTAATATACATAGATAAACAGCTATCTGATAGCCATAAAACCGTGCCTAAAGCCTTTCCCGGGTAGACATTAGTAACTGTACTAATTTTTAGCTTTTTATGTCTTGTGGTTCAGACGTGATAAACGTACACCGAACAGACATTCACATTTATAGGTGAATAAGTATATTGTTCGTTTAATTTTGGTGGATCATGATGTTGACGGGACGTGAAACCCTAATCCTCCTTCCTTCCTTCCTATATGCTCCATAATCCTACTTGAAACAGACGTCAGTGATAAGGATTTGCAGTTGGATGGATGAGTGCTGTTTACCTTCCTGAGAGCTGTTTCGACCTGCGCAACGTTGCCGTCTTCAGGCACGGTGACTCTCCTGCTGAACGGCATTGGGCAGAGCGGCGGTGCGTGGTTCCTGCACCTGCTGCCGTTTCCTGACTACGTCACTGTTTTGGTCTGTGCTACAACTGGCGGGGCAAAACAGCACGATTACTGGCACTATAAGATATGGGGACGAAAAGTATGGATGACGTTGGAGAAACGATCTTTTGAAGTTTTTATAAGGTAAAGTTTTTCATGAAATACTTGGCATGTTTCTATGGCACAACTTCGCATTGATAGGCTCAATGGTCTTACGATTCATGCTAGGGACCCCTTTCTGTGTTAGGAAAAGTATTTATTGTAATAGTTTAGTTTTGAAATTGCGTTTTATATGAAATAGGAATTTAATGGGTAGTGTTCTTGAAATATGGTATTGTAGTAACATTGTTTGTGTACATCGAGTTAAATTTATTAACAGTAAAGAAATGTTTATCTTTGTTTAAAAACAATTTTGTAGGCAGATTAAATATTTGAGTTATATTCCTCTCTGACAGATTTTAAAAACAGAAACGTGACATTGATAGTAATTTTCATGAAGTTACATCAGTTAGAAAATAAATCAGATATTTCATTTTCAGTAATAAGTTCGAGTTTCTTAAACAGATTACCAGCTTATCTCTCCTCATATTTTTATTAAAAGTGCCATAGATGTTTTCTGCAGTTAGTTGTCCAGTAGTTAGTACAGCAGGAAGCAGTTTCGTGTTGCGAAAATTTACGCAGTAAGTGAAGGTGAGAAAGAATCAGTTTTTGTCAAGCTTACAGTTCAGTATGATTTACAGATTTCAGGGTAGGACAATTCATACAGTGTTTAGGTTAACAAGTGTTTGCACTGAGTCAGATTGGATTGATAAATATTGTGTTCGTTACATTCCGTTAAAGATTGTAACTTCAGTCAGAAACAAGTTTGTAGGGCCAGAATTATTAACTCAGTGATTTTTATTATCAGTAATTTTCAGACAGTTAACTTTATTACTACATTTTCATACAGAAACAATAAGCAGTGTGTGTCTCATTATAATAAACATTAAGCAGTCAGAGAGGTTTTGCAATACCTTTACACTCACATAGAATACAGTAAGTTAAAAATACCCAGTCAGATTAACATAACATCCTGATAGCTCGCGCGGTAAAGGAACATCTAAATCTTTTCGTTTCCGATCTGATTTCTCTTATTTTATTTTGATGATCATCTCTTACTATGTAGGTGAGTACCAATAAAATATGTTTGCATTCGGAAGATAAAGTTGCTGAAAGAAATTTCGCAAATAGGTATAGTGGCAACGAATGACGCCTTTCTTTTAATGATTTCCATCCCAGCTAGTGCATCATTTCCGTGAAACTCTCTTTCGTATATCGCGATAATACAAAACGAGCTGCCCTTCTCTGAACTTTCTCTAAATCGTCTGTCAGTCCCACTTGGTGTGGGTCCCACAACGCGCAACAATATTCCAAAATATGACGCACAAGTGTTGTGTAGGCAGTTTCTTCAGTGGAACTATTGCATCTTCTAAGTGTTCTGCCAACGAAACGTAGTCTTTGCTTCGCTTTCCATACAATATTTTCGATCTGTTCTTTCCGATTTAAGTTAATCGTAATTGTTACTCCTGGGTATTTAGTTGAATTTACGGCCTGTAGTTTTGACTGACTAATCGTGTAAATGAACTTTGATGGATTCTTTTAGTGGTAATACAGATGAATTTACACTTCTCACTATCAAAGGTCAATATTGCCTATTTTACACCATGCTCATTTCTTATGTAAATCATTTCGCAATTGCTTTTGATCTTCTGGTGACTTTACTAACGGATAAATGACAGCATCTCGCGTTATTGATTTCCATCTTATTTACAACTACCATACTCACAAGCTTACACCTGTTGTTTATTTACATGAGCATTCTTTATTTCCTGCTAGGAGACAAGGAGGACGACCGTCATTATTAGGAAATTTTTATTTATCGTATGGTTTTACAAGTAAACAACAGTATTTAAAATTAAATGGAAATGTCAAAATTTGAGACGTGGTGGAGTGTCTCAAGGCACCTTACTGCGGAGCGCACCGCTGCTCGCCGTCGGAGGTTTGAGTCCTCCCTTCTTAGGGTTAGAGAGTTTAATTAGTTTGTAAGCTTAGGGTTAATGACAATTGATTTACAAACATTTACATTTATTCCAAATTGGACAAGCCGGTAGGAGCACTTATGCAGACCCTCAAATTACAGTTAAATGCTCGCTGCGGACACTGTTTTCTGATGTTTTCCACGGTTTGCCCCTGCACAGTCGGAAGATTGTACCAATTTCTCTAGTTGAATCAAGAAACACAGATTATATCGAAGACTTTCATAAAAGGAAACACTCAACAGCAGAAAGGCGAACTGACTCTCTTTCGATAAGACATTAAAATGTATTATTACATAAAAGATAATTACTTACAGGGAGTCCAGAAAAGGGCTCCCTAATTTCAGAATTAAATATCTCGAAAACAAAGATCGATAGAGGAATGCAGTAAACGGTATGTTTATTGTGAAAGCTGTAAGAAGTTTATACAGCAGTTTGAAATAATAGTTACAAATGTTGCTAACAGATGGACATGTACGCTGTACAACTCATATCAGCATACATAAGTGAAATAATCGTATGAAAACACTCTTTGCAAACAATCACATCACAATGTTTTCAAAATGTTCACCATTGGCACTACAGAGGTGGCACAAACGAAGAATGAAATTCGCCATCACATTTCGTAGTGTCTCAACCGAAATGGATTCACATGCCACAGAGATCGCCGATTCAAGCTCGTCCAGCGTGGCGGGATACTTCGGGTAGACCATGTCTTTCACTGTGCCCCACAAAAAAAAAAAAAAAAAAAAAAAAAAAAAAAAAAAAAAAAAAATCACAAGGAGTCAAATCCAGCGAATATGGATGCCACTCCATGCCTGCACCAGTAAATTTGGGATATTCCAAAGCAATGACTCGATTCCCGAAAGACTCCTCAAGAAAGAGAAACACTTGTTCGGTCCGATGTGGTCGGGCTCCATCTAGCATAAACCATGCAGTACCTGGTCGATCCTCTAACTCTTGCTGTGTGGCGACAAATTGTTCCAAAATTGGAACATAATGTGCACCAGTGACCGTTTCTCGAATGAAAAAGGGCCAATAATGCCTCTGCTGCATAATGCAGCCCACACAGTAACTTTAGGAGAATACAGGGGTTTCGCTTTTGTAACTATTATTTCAAACTGCTGTATAAACTTCTTACAGCTTGCACAATAAACATACCGTTTACTGCATTCCTCTATCGACCTTTGATTTCGAGATATTTAATTTTGAAATCAGGCTGGCCTTTTCTGCACACCCTGTAGGTTATCTGGATAATAGTTGAATAACTTCAAATATGGACACCATTTTCATAAAATATTATCATGTGAATTAATTTGAAAGGATGCCAAAGCAAGTAACAAAAATATTATTTAAACATTTCCATAAAAGTATCGAAAAATGTTTGGGCTTTTGAGGTCAAATCATCGTCTAGAAGCCTCTGGTCTTTAAAATAAACCCACATAGGTATCTAGAATTCATCTACGATGTTTAACTTCCGTTCTTTATTTGCATCAGACATCCTCCCTTGATAATTTAGATATATTTCCACGCACTTAAAGGCTTCTGGGCATCAGGCACCCACCCTAGATAATTAAGAAATCTTGCATTATGCCCACTATCAAACGTCCAAACCAGCAGCTACATCTACATCTACATGGGATACTCTGCAAATCACATTCAAGTTTTTAACAGAGGGTTCATCGAACCACCATTATACTATTTATCTCCCATTCCATTCTCGAACAGCGCGCGTGAAGAAAGAAGACCTGAATCTCTCCGTTCGAGATCTGATTTCTCGAATGTTATTCTGATGATCATTTATACATATGTATGTGGGAGTCACTAATATATTTTTGCATTCGGAGGAGAGTGTTGGCGATTGGTGTGTCGCAAGTAGCCCACGCCGCAGCGATAAGCGCCGTTGTTGTAATGATTCCCATCCCTGTTTGTAAATGCTATGAAATTTGGCGTGGCCACACACCACGTGGTACTTAGGAATGGTGAGTCACTGCCTCCCCACACATGAGTTTGTGTAGTGACAGTATACTTAAAATTTGTGACCAAGACACCAGCCATCTCATCGAGACACTGCCAATACTTCGTTTTGCCGCTGTTATTGAGTGTTCCCACAGAGTAATGTACCGCCAAGCATTATGCATGTGTCTGTGAATGAATGAATGTGCTTTCAACTACCCGCTGTGTGTTTGCAACTGAGCGGTCTAAGGCACATCGCTGCGGAACGCGCGGTTGCTCACCGTCGGAGGTTCGAGTACTTCCTAGGGCATGTGTGTGTGTGTGTGTGTGTGTGTGTGTGTGTGTGTTGTCCTTAGGTTAGTTTACCTTAGTGTAAGTACTTTGTAAGCTATGGACGTATGACCACACAGTGTGGTCCAATAGATTTACAAACATTTGAACATTTTTTTTTTTTTTTTTTGTGTTTGCAAATTTCCTCCCACATTATCTCCATATTCATAAAGGGCAGAAACAATTTTAATACGGGCAGTAATTATATGATTTAATTCACTTTTGTACAAGGTGTTCTTAATTTGGTCTCCCCACATTTAGTTGCTTGTTCATTTTTCTGAATAGATTATAATTTTAAAGTATCAAACCTTTGCTTTATGATTTCAAGCTTCCCATCCCATGTTTAATTACCTATTCATTCATTTTTAACGGTGATTTAACGTTGGCTGCTCCCTTAAGGAGTGAGAAGTCAGATAAATTTCCATTGCGGATGTACTGTGGCCACCCATAAAGTTATTTAGACAGCAGTGAGCATTTTAACGTACGCTCGCAGATCTCAACTGCCCGAGATCTGGCTTATTTTAATAACAGGCTACTTTCAACTCCTATCTTTAATCAAGTTGTAAATTTCCCCTTCAACGTCTGATGATGCCCATAATAGGTGAAATGCGCCAGGGTATATATAAGTGAAACATCATTTTTGTGCAACCAAGACTGGTTTTTACAATATATCTATTACGTTTGCTGTGCCAGCGCACCAAAAATATGGAATATAGTGATTTCAGTCACAGTTACATACAGTTAACAGCCCGTCAAGACAGGAGGCTGAATGCAATTCAGCTGCAACGCACCATCCAGGTAGTAACAGGACGTGCAATATCAACACAAACACTCCGAAGTCGGCTTTGGGAATTTTGACTCTACGCAGGAAGGCCTATTAAAACCACGACACCATTTCGACAGTAGAAACAGGGCGGAGGAATATCAGTATTGGAGTCGAAACCAATGGCCCCGGGTTATGTTGAGTGAAAATTTTGTGTTCAGTCGGACAATCATTGTTTCCTCGTGCGGAGAGAACGTGGAACTCGGAACAATCCTCCTTGCGTACACGAAGCATCACCATGTCGCTGTGATGGATTCAATATTGGCGGAGGTACGGACCACCATTAAACTATTTATCTCATATTCCATTCTTGAATAGTGCGCGGGAAGAAAGAACACCTGAATCTCTCCATTCGAGTTCTGATTTCTCGTATTTTAATGTGATGGTCATTTCTATCTATGTAAGTGGGACTCAACAATATATTTTTGCATTCGGAGGAGAATGTTGGCGATTGGAGTTTCGTAAGTAGCCCACGCCGCAGCGATAAACGCCGTTGTTGTAATGATTCCCATCCCAGATCCTGTATCATTTCCGTAACGCTGTCTCCCCTGTATCGAGACAATACGAAACGAGCTGCCCTTCTTTGGACTCTTTAGATGTCCTCCGTCAAACCCACCTGATAAGGATCCCACACTGGGCAGCAATACTCCAAAAATGGACGGACAAGCGTAGTATATGTAGTTTCTTTTGTAGTTCTACTGCATCTTTTAAGGGTTCTGCCAAAAAAAAGGCAGTCTCTGTTTCGCCTTTCCCACGACATTATCTACATGTTCTTTCCAGTCTGAAGTAATAGTAATTCCTAGGTATTTTATGGAGTTTACTGCCTTCACTTTTGATTGATGTAACTTGTAAACAAAGTTTAACAGATTTATTTTCATACTCATGTGCACGACTTCACACTTCTCATTATTTAGAGTTAATTGTCCAATTTTACACCATAGTGTTATCTTATTCAGATCGTCATGCAGTTGGTTTTGATCTTTAGATGATTTTCTAGACGGTAAATGACGGCGTCATCTGCAAACAACCTAAGAGAACTATTTAGATTTTCCCCTAAATCGTTTATGTAAATAAGGAACATCCGAGGACCAATAACACTACCCTGTGGGACGTCCGATATCACCTCTGTTTTAGTCGATGCATTACCATCGATTACTACGAACTGTGTCCTCTCTGACAGGAAATTCCTTATCGAATCGCAAATATGGGGCGATATACCATAAGCAAAGCCGTTTGTGAGGTAAGGTGTCAAAAGCCATGTCGATACAGTGTTGTGAAGCACTGCTCGTTATTGGCGTTTACTGGCAGTATGTGAACGCTACTCCAGGTAGTACCGCTACCGACGCATGTCATGTAGAAACGAAGACCTACCCTATGGTAATAGTGACATCCCGCAAGATATTTTAAGATACCCTAACGGAGCGAACCGCGTCAAATCTGATTTTTTTTATTTGCAACTAAGACTGTCTTTTATCCAAGATATAAATCTTATTATTTCTGTTTAGAGAGTTCCTTGTTGGTGATGTGCATACTGTTTCTACGACCTCTAGCTGCTGATAACGATCGTTGCTCGAGGAGAACCTTGTGCTGGTTTTTTCTGAATACTTTCTGTTGACTGAAAGCTGTCGTGAAGCAGCGTTTTGAGGCACTCCGGTCTCTCTTTGTGTCAGATTCGGCGAATGACCCCCTTTCACCCTAACAATGACGTGCAATGCCAGGGGTTCTGTACAGTGACAATGCCGACACATTGCACCACCTCAATTCGAAAGAAATTGGGCTGTAGCACCTTTAGGGAGTGGACATGTTTCCAGAGCCGTCTGTCGTGCCAAGAAAGATTTACAATGGACGTTCGTAAGGGTTCGTTCATGGGTCTACTATTACTTTTGCCCAACGGTTATTAGCTACAATTTTACGTAAACAAAGGAAATTGGAGTAAGACAAGACTATAACCTGTCACCCCTGTTGTTAATATTACTTGTGGATCCTCTGATCAAAACTATAGACTGTCAAAGTGAGATTAATGAATGGAAAACAAACTAAGCTGTAAAACATATGCGGACGACTTAAATGTTTAGGCATACTCGACTGAAACGTTGCAATCTAATATTTTAGATAACGTAAGAACCTTCAACATTGGTGGCAATTTTAGCTGTTTATTTACATTAGCTAATCGATGTAGCCTACGTAAGTAGCCATCCTCATTGGATGTAAAAAATAGTAAGGCCGACTTAAGCACAATCGGAAAATAAAAACAAATTTTAAGCATATTTGTACTACCCATATCATAGAGTGCTTCCATGGAAACCATGAATACAAATAATGTAAAATAACAGTGAAGAAAGGTGTGTAACGTTAAGATTATAATTTGTGCCTTACTAGTTTGTACATTGGTATCGAGTAGTAGAACAAAGTCTCACTCTCGGATTGTTAAGGATAGGGAAGGAAATCGGCCGTGTCCTTTCATCTACGTCTAGATCTACATAGATACTCAGCAAATGACATTTAAGTGCCTGGCAGAGGGTTCATTAACCACTTTCATAACTTATCTCTACCGTTCCATCCTGTAATAGGGCGCGTGAAGAAAGAACACCTAAATCGTTCCGTTTTCGATCTGATTTCTTTTATTTTATTGGGATGGTAATGTCTCCCTAAGTAGGTGGGTGCTAGCAAAATATTTTCACATTCAAAAGTGAAAGTCGGTGATTGAAACTTCGCAAACAGATCACGCCGCAATGAATAAGGTCTTTCTTTTAATGATTTCCACCCTAATTCGTCCAACATATCCGTGACGCTCCCCCCCCCCCCCCGCCGTAATGTGATAAAACAAAACAAGCTGCTCTTCTCTGAACCTTCTCAATGTCTTCCGTCAGTCTCACCTGCTTAGGGTCCCACAAGGGGCAACAATACTCCAGGAGAGGAGGCACAAGTGTGATGTAGGCAGTCTCTTTGGTGGAGCTGGTGCATCTTCAAAAGCGTTCTGCCAATGAAACGTAACCTTTGGTTCGCCTTCCCCACAATATTTTCTATGTGTTCTCTCCAGTTCGTAACTGTACCTCCTATGCATTTGGTAGAATTTACGACCTTAAGGTTTGACTGATTTATCGCGTAATTGAAGTTCACCGGATTTCTTTTAGTGGTCATGTGTATTACTTCACACTTTTCTTTGTTTAGTGACAATTGCCAATTTTCGCACCATGTAGAAATTATGTCTAAATCGTTGTGCAGTTGCTTTAGATCCTCTGTTGACTTCACTAACCGATAAACGACAGCATCATTCGCGAATGGTCTAAGGAGCTACTCAGATTGTCTAAATCATTCATAAACACAAGGAAGAGTAGGGGACCTATAACGCTTCCCTGTGGAACACCAGATATCACTTCTGTTTTACTCGATGACTTACTGTCAATTACAACGAACTGTGTCCTGTCTGATAGGAAATCGTGAATCCAATCGCACAATTGGGGAGATATTCCATAAGCACGCAAATTAATTAGAAGCCGCTTGTGGGGTACAGTGTCAAAAGCCTTCCGGAAATCCGGAAGTATGGAATCGATTTGAGATCCCTTGTCGATGGCACTTAAAACTATTGGTTAATAGGTCGTTCTCTTCGAGGTAGTTCATAATATTCGAGTAAAGTAAATGTTCTCTAATCCTACTTCAAATCGACGTCAATGAGATTGGCCTGTAATTTTGGCGATCACTCCTATTGTCTTTCTTGAATATTGGAGTAACTTGGGCAACCATCCCGGCATTTGGCTGGAGTATTTTAGGGAAATCAAGGAAAACATAAATCTGGATGGCATGAGAAGATTTGTACCGCCGTTCTCCAGAATGCGAGTACGGCCAGTTACCAATTCTCCATCTCTCTAGGTGGAAAATACCGTCGAGGGCTCTAATACGTTTAATACCTCACATCAACAGTGGGTCACCGTGAACGAAAACATTTTTCCACATGGATACTATCAAATGTAGCTTTGGTCTGCCTCTCCAGGAGCCCTGAGAAGAAATGAAGTACGTCATCAAAAGTATGCGGACTTCCCCAAAAACATAGTTTTTCATGTGCCACCTGCTGCCATGTACTCCATATCAGCAAACTCAGTAGCAGAATGGAACGCTGCGTGGAACACACGGACTTTGAACGTGGTCAGGTAATTGGGTGTCACTTGTATCAGGAGTCTGTACGCGAGACTTCCATACTCCTAAACATTCATAGGTCCACTATTCCTGATGTGCTAGTGAAGTGGAAATGTGATGGGACACGTACAACACGAAATCATTCACGCTGACCTCGTATGTTGACTGACAGAGACCACTAACAGTTGAAGAGGGTCGTGCAGTGTGATAGACAGGCATCTATTATGACAGTCCTCCCTTCCTTTCCACTGCACATAAGCCCAGACATGTAGTTATAGTTTTCGAGGATTTGGGTCATAACACTCGGTGGACGAGGCAAGACGATTCTTCGCTGGATTGAAGTTCATCAGAATTCTCCGTTTTGTGAATTTTATGCCTTGATTCAAGAAAATGTTAGTCCGTATTTCTTTTGTATTATATTGTCAGAGATATTACTTATCGTCGCCTGGCGATACATTCATTTAGTAGCTTTAGCACACGTATTAACACATTTCTCGCTGCGGTCCGGTTTAAATTCTATCATTTGACGGAATGCACTGTTGTTTTATATTCTACATATTCAAAATTAACAATACTGCACAATAATAAA
Organism: Locusta migratoria; assembly: GCA_026315105.1. Taxonomy (NCBI): domain Eukaryota; kingdom Metazoa; phylum Arthropoda; class Insecta; order Orthoptera; family Acrididae; genus Locusta; species Locusta migratoria. The sequence goes on from CM048746.1 coordinate 663,446,532, forward strand.
TTCCCGTAACTAGATTTCCGTATTTTAAATGTTCGGATAATGTTCGCACCAAAGATATACTCGCGGATTAATGTTTGTACCGTTCACTTCCGTATATTTTAAGAGTTGTGTTTTCTGATTGATGATGAAATGATACCAACTCATCCTTGAAAATCTAAATTAAAGTTCTCATCGCTATTGAAATCACTCAATTCCATAAGATATCTGATTAAAATCTGTCCGTATTTTATAATGGTTGCCACATTGCTCACGCTATTCCGTATCGACCTTACAAGGAAAGTACATGGGCTCTAACATACATATCTGTATGAACGTTTGGTTACAGTATCTCTACGTACACCTCAATGCGCTGGTGGGTGTCGTTTTCATACAAAACTATGCAATTATGCTCTAGATAGCACTGTAGATGTAATCGTAGACGCCATACGTAATGCAGATATCTGAACAATAACTGATGTAATATAATCATCTTACATGTTCTCTAGCGTATTGTCATCAAAAACCGTGATGATAGTTGCAACTTTAACCTGCTTCTCGGAAGACTGTTGGCATTCACTGCCACTGCTTCCATCGCCTCTTCCCGCACTTACCGTAGCACTACCGCTAGCAATGAGTTCTTCGTCATTATCATCCCTATTACCATCATTATGAGTTTGTAACAACAGTATCTAACTTATGCTCATATTTCTGTACCATAACAGATACGAGAAAGCATGTGAATGATTCATCTTCTACACTAATACCATCTTCACGAAAAATGGTTCTTCGTAACTTCATCTCAACCAATCGCAATATTTAGGAGGACTGATTAGCAATCGCCGCCCCATCTGACGCTTCACCACATAAACAACATCACAAAACGCAACTTCGGAGGCACACTGCACCGTCCCTACTGGCGAACCGACAGGTCAAAGTGCAATGTGGCAAGGCACACGCAGAGGCCTCTAACGGACGACTGCAGAGTTTTGCAGATGCGGGACTATGGCTAGTGCAATAAGGGATCTTTACATTATCTCTCGTACGATTTTGATGTATATGTGTTTCTTCGAGCCCAAGTACTTTCCTTGTTAGACACGATCTGAATTCGACTGTTCTATCTTCATCAGCCGCAAACTAAATGAAATAAAATTTTAACTTCTCAAAAACGCACTTCCGAACCGAACCGAAATATCAGCAGATTTTTTTTTTTTTTTTTTTTTTTTTTTTTTTTTTTTTTTACTAATCTCGGAATTTTTGTTATATACCCCAACATGGAGAATATATCGGAGACTATTGCATCCTCCATGCTGTTACTACCTTCTTTACTTTGCATTTAAATATTCTTTATGACCGATAAAAATTAATTTCCTACTATGATAACTGCATGTGTACACTAATAATTTCCGAAATATAAATACCCGAGCTGATAAATACGTTAATATTCCTATAAAAATCCAATATTGCGTATACAAAAATCCTAAAAAATATAACGAACGTCGTACTATCCAGACCATGACACAATAATTGCAAACTTTATCAGGACCCACTCCAAGTACATTACAGTTAAGTGGGACGTGATAAAACTTGGATTTCAATTAGCGGCTACCCACAGGCAACACCTCACGCAGGTTACTGGCAAACGACGCCTATTTGGTATAAGGGGCTTAAACATTGGACGATTGAACAGTGTAAAACCATTGTATGGAGTAACGAATCACGGTACCAAACGTGTCGATCCGATTGCAGGTTGTGGGTACGGCGAAAGATCGGTGACGTCATCCGCCAGCGTAAAGCTCCTAAATACCCAGGCTGAATCGTCCGCCATGCTTTCCCCAACATGGTTGAAATCGATGCACTAACAGCGTAGAGGCGCATGCTCTGCCGTCTTTCACAAACGATTTCGCGAAAACTAATTTGTAGAAATATTTAATTTTTCCGCTACTTAAATCTTTATATGTCAGCATTGTGAGGAAATGGTCGTAATGTCCTTAATTGTCATAGTAATAAGATATTGTCTTCTAAATAAGAGGCTGCGCTACATTAGGAAAAGTTTGCAGTAAAAAATAGAGGTTGCTATGATATTCCGTTTGGTGCTTGTTGCACAATATGTCGCTGCGGATGAAACTTTTCTAATGGATTGAATTTTATTTTCGTCTTAGGAGGAGATCTTTACCTTTTACTCATACCGCTAAACTTTATTTTATTTACCGCACTCATTTCCGATGGCCATAAGGCCAGAATGAATCATTGCGTATCTCATACACGATAGAGGTATCAAACCGATATTTTGACAAATGATAAAATGCAAAGAGGGGAGTATTATGCCACAAGGTTACTTCGCAAAACTACATTAACTGTCGCGTTATTCAAGGAAATACATAGTTGTAAAATGAAAAAGAGTAAAGTTAGTGATTTATTATTCGATTTGCAGATATTCCTCCGTCACTCACAAATGTTTATTTCTTTGATTCTTGTCCATTGTGTTTCAGAGCTACTACTGTTTCTAAAACCTAATAGGACTTACATTTCCTCCAGTATAAAACCTAGCAGTAACAGAAAGGAAGTTACTAGATCTAATGAGGATTTTATGTGAGAATACTTGAAAATGACAGATAGCAAGGATCTCTTCACTAGCTAACGAACAAACTTGTTCTCATTTCCTCACATAATAAAGCACTCTGTACTGAGATATTTAGAATATCCTTTTCATATAACTGAAACATTGAAATTGCATATTACATAGAGTCACAGCACTTTTGTAGTGTGCGACTATTAAATTTAATGGGTTAAAAGAAGTCAGTGCCTGTATCTACAAGTATGGATGTTATGCAGTAACAACATGTGCCTAATTATTAGGAGCTCTAATACGGAAGACGTGTTACTACTAGACGGGCGGGCGGATCCCAGTGCGTTACATGTAACTGACATTATATCAAGTTATACATATCACACAGAGTTGCTGTTTGGAGAGGGTGAAAATTTGATGTATTTTGAACATTTCATTCGCTTAATATGTTCACCTGACTTCAACAGAAAAAAAGTTCCTCGCACGTCGAAAATTCCGTAACGTCGTCAGAAAGTGCATAGTCGTAAACTGTCAGTATATGCTGTTTATAAATTATTGAAATAAATAAAACTAAAAGAAAATGTAGAGTAATTCTTAACGAAGACATTGATGAAAGTTTCACGTTGATACAGTGAGTAGTTTGCGAGTGTGAGCGAGTTGAATGAAACGCGAGGTAACGTTTGAGCTTCGTCTGGAACGTGGCAACTGCTACAGCTAGTGGAAAAAAATGGCGGACAGTTCAGCTCAGGTTTATAGGAGTCTTACGTCAGCGTGTGTTGCGCCAGCAGTGAAATTCGGAGGCGGTGGTGTTGTGGTGTTGTATTTTTCATGGAGGGGGCTTGACCTATTGTTGTTTTGCGTGAAATCTATCACAGCACAGGCCTACATTGTTGTTTTAAGCACATTATTGCATAGCACTGTTGAAGAGCAATTCGGGGATGGCGATTGCGTCTTTCGACAAAATCGATGCACTATTAAGTATTAGGACAGGCGGGAGGTGAGAACATGACATGAACTTTCTATCTCTACTTTTTCAGTGTGTTGTATTTTTTTACGTACGTTTGTGTGTAATTGTGGATGTTGGGCAGAGGCGACGACTTTTGAAAATCAGTGTGGGTGCTCTGTATCACGGTTCACAAATGTTCGAAACCAACCCTTCTCAAAATCAAGTTCGTGCATTTTTGAATGAGCAATACTTGATAAAAGTAAATAGACAGTTGTCTGGCCTTTTAAAGATATAAGGAAGAAGGACGAGGAAGAAAAGGAAAACATGGCTGCATTATGACACTACAATAAAGCGATCTAATTGGCCGAAGTGGATATTTCGATATAAGTAACACCCCAAAACTTGTACACAACCAATGAAATAATTTTTCACTGTACACTAATCTAACACTTTTTGTGCGAAGCTATTCTTTCTGACAAAAGCGTTTGGTACAATACCATCACCAAGGTTTAAAGAAATCTTTGAAACATTTTGAGATTTTGAAGTCTGACATCAAATTGTTTTGGTCAATTCCAAGCAAGTGCTGTATACTTCATCGAAACTGTCATCACTTCGAGATAACTTCGTGACATCTCTGACAGTATTAATATAGCCCAAGGTATTTTTTTTAAAGCCTGAGAGAAAAGCATTACAAATTTCAACTGAATCTATAATTTTAATAAGGGAAGTGGCAAAGATAAATGAAAATCGATTAACTTCAGAATCAGCATCAGATTCTTCAAGCTAAATTCCTGAAAGAATACAGTTGAATGTTCATAAATAAAGCCAGCATAGTGGGTAAAACACGGACACTCATTACTACTTGCTTGGGGACCTGCGTACAAAACTACTCATTTCTTTCACATATGAAATACCGTCTCTTGCTTTGATCACGTTTTGAATTGCCTGTTGAGTCCCGATTTTATTAAAATTTATAGAATTTTATTTTCCACCTCAAATTTATGTGGGTGGTCAGCACCCCCTAAAATTCTTGGGGGTGTACGAGCCCCGGAGCATTCACGGAGTCGGCACCCCTGATGATAGGAATCATTTACCAAACGCAAAGGGGAACACTGATGCCACAATAAGCCAGTATGGTCTTACATAGACTTTGTACCTAGTGATTGGGACACTCAAAAGGACACACGTCTGATCCACTGCGTTGGATGCACTGAAGTTCCGCAATCCGTCTAAACCTCTACACCCGAAGTCTATGTATCACGTTGGTGAGTCGTGACTTGACGCGTTACTTACTTTGGTTACGTCAGACGAATTAAAGGAAGCCTCGTTTGTAATCGTAGTCGCGTCTCATAACGCTTCCTCACTCAGCACATCCCTATCTAGTGATACCTACCGATTACTGACGGAATACTTATATAAATTAGCAATCGCTTGCTGAAGGATACACAAGCGCGGAACTGAAGATATTGGTAATGACTTACCTTGACAGCAGAACGTTCTGTAAGCTTAAGGGAATTTACTGCACACAGTGCACCCACGCAGAAAAATAGTAAATATCCGACTACTTTAAGTATTTTATTATACAGAAAGATCCGGATCTCGGCCAAGAGGATTTTTACAGATAATGACTCAGCATGTGGCGACGTATCGTTTGAGAACATCTCGTGGTCGACGCCGCCTCTCAAGGTTTTTCCTCCTTTCGTGGACGAAGGTTACCACAGTCACTGTGACCTAAGGCTAGGTACATTGTAGTCAGAAAAGCTCGTGCTGTGACTAAAAATCAAGAAATATGACCAATTCAGAAACGTTATGGGATTCCAACAGTCTGAGAATTTTCAGGTATCAGTCGATCTTTTTTAGAATTCTTTATTGGCAAATCATGATTTCGGCTAGTAACTGGCTATTATCAATGCTAAAAAGTACAAGACAAACACATTGTTACTCAAATGTTCAAATGTTTGTTAAGCTTATGGGACTTAACTACGGGGTCATCAGTCCCTAAACTTACAAACTACTTACCAACTACCTTGTACTAAAGATGGCACAAATATCCATGCCCGAGGGGGGATTCGAACCCCCCACCGTAGTGGCCGTGCAGACCGTGACTGGAGCGCCTCAGTCTCCTCGGCCACCGCGGCCGGCACATTGTTACTACATGAGAATGTTACATAAATACCACTTGTGACATTATAACAGACATAACAATGTTCTAATTAATTATACGTATCATGTGTTTAACTGTCGATGTTATTAATGTGGAAAAACTCACACCACACCAAGTATGACAACTGGACTTTTGCCGTTTCAAATCTACATACATACTATTTCAAAAACGAAAGTGGGTGGCATCATAGAGTATCATTTGGGCATGTGCTGCCCTCTGCAGTATAACGAATATAAGAATTTTTGACAACAGAATAAATAAAATAGAGAAGTCAAAGTAATAAAACAACATGGCTTTCAATTATGACAAGTTTACAAAAAACATCGTAATAAAATTAAAATTTACTTTATGACAACCTTTCATTTTAATTTGTAAACATATCACAGTCGTGGAGCACAAACCATAGAAAGTAACCTTATGGGATTCGTTCTGAAAATGACGGAATGTATATTTCTGGAAAATAGATTTATCTATTAATCTACAAAATGTCATAATATTCACAATAGTCCTCATTAAAAACATATACTTATGTCAGTGCGTTTTGTAATATCCGAAACTCATCTCCAACACGATGTTTTCGGTATCGATGGGTTACGAATCACATTTACGCCTGTAAAGTTGTGCAACGCATAGGTATCCTGCAGTTTTCGAAGAAGACCAAAGTCAAATGGAACACTGCACGATTGAGACAATAAAGGCTCTTGATGTACTTGTGCTCAACACAATTCTTTTTGGCGATGAAACTGTAATATTAGTACAGTACGATGTTTGCCATGAGCTTCGTTCAGAAATATGTACATCAGAGGAGACATCTTCAAGTTTTAAAGCAAAAGATGGCATCGTGTAGTATTCAAGATGTTGCCTCTAACTAAGCCAGTGGCAGATCGCGTAACTAATGAGGATGTACGGAACAGAATTAGGGAAACTTTTTGGCACACGTTGACTAAAATTAGGTATCGATTGGCAGGAGAGATTCTTTGTCATAAAGGAATTTAGCACTAGGAGCAAGTGTGTGGGATAAAAATCACAGAGGGAGACCAAGAGACGAATACAGTAAGCAGATTCAAAGGGGGATGTGGATTGCCGTTCTTATGAGGAGATGAAGAGGCTTGCTCACGATATCTGCATCAGACCAGACTCCGGACTGAAGACTACAGCAGAAACAAACATAATATATAGTGGCGAGAAATAAAGTTCTGTGTGCAACTATACTGTATAACTAAGTGTTTAGGGAGCCCAAATGCTTACTCATCAACAAATATGCTAATGTTACTGGAATTGAAAGTTGTCACCGAAGAATGGAATTACGATGTTTCCATTGCGTACCTTCGAATTATTTATTCCAATGTACCTACATGTACTGTTTTGCCTCTGCCTCATATGCAGTGAGGTTTGTTTGGTGTGATACTGCAATTTGGAAGCATACCAGAATGATTGCAATAGTAATGGTATTAATAGAGATTTTTTCTTATACTTTGCCCTACTGTGCCTCGTACATTGTACAGAATCGCACGTTCATGGCATACATCACATGTTCTGTTATCGTATTACAAAGAGAAAAGAAAAGTAACAAAGATATTACAATAGCAATTATTTACAAACCGTTTGTATACAGTCAGAGATGTTACCATGATTGCAGTACATTCATTGATCTCTATACTACCTGGATTGTGAACTACAGCTGCAGGAGAGTGGCAGGCATAGACGTTGATATTTAATTTCTTGTCAAATTACAGTAAGACTGCTACAAAATGTTACTAGAACACGGAAAGATGATACGTTTCGTTTCCAACCCCACACCACCCTCTTAAATAACAGATATAATTTACAGATCAAAACAAGGAGTTAGGAAGAAATTATTAGCTCGTAAAAACTAATCGAAATTCGTTAGCCAAATTAATACTTAGCGGGCAATGCAAAATCATGTGAAAAATATACGAATGTGTAAGCGCGGTATAGTTCTATGCTCAAAGTACAGAGTTGTCAATTACATATAAGGAAACATCTCGAAATTCATTCATTATTATGGAAAGAAGAAACGTTTGGAGAAATTCACTGATTCGCTATCTTGTCTAATGTTAAGTACAAAAATAAAAGAATATTAAATACGGCATAGAAGTGTAACATCTTTGAGTTTATACCAACACTTTGCAAATCGGTACTATAACAACGTTTGTGCGTGTAGCTTGTTCCGCTTTACAAGAACGGTGTTTTTTCTTTTTTTCATGTGTCTAAGGTTCTGTATAGTATAGGATGCGAAATATTTGAAGCATAAAATCAAAATTACGATTTAAGATTACTATTGAAGTTGTTGTTGTTGTAGTCTTCAGTCCTCAGACTGGTTTGATAAAGCTCTCCACGCTACCCTGTCCTGGGCAAGCCTTTTTATCTCCGAATAAGGCAACCTACAACAACTTGAACCTACTTTCCGTATTCGTCTCTGGGTCCCTCTCTAATTCTTTGATGTCACAGAATGTGTTCCCCCAATCTATCCCTTCTCTTTGATATATGTGCCAGAAATTTCTTTTCTCCTCGATTATCTTCAGTAACTCCTCATTAGTTACGTCATCTACCCATATAATCTACAGATTTCGACTGTAGCATCACGTTCCTAAGACTTTTACCAACACTCTGTTTCGCACACATACAATGACACACTCCAGACAATGTTTTCAGAAAAGTTTAACATTAGATGTCAACAAATTTCGCTTCTTCAGAAACGCTTTTCTTCCAATATTCGTACCATTGATTGAAGTTGTTAACATGCGAATAAGGCATTTTCAGACACTAGATTATCATTTATCGTATGAATAACTACGTGTTTTTGTTAATTCTTCAGTACACCGCTACTTTGAAATAACAACGTGTAAGTTACAATAAGAAAATCATCAAATACGCAACGCAAGATGGCGTATGCCAGAGAGAGTTCTGGGTGCGGAATGTCACGTGACATCTACTAACGGCTGGTTTTCGTATAATCAATGGACGGTGTCAAAAATCCGGTATTTTTGCAAAAATCTCTCAAACAATACGAGATATGACAAAAAAAAATAGAAAAAAAAGAGAGCAAAGTTGTAGAGAATTTACTCCTCTATAAATTCGGTTATTCAATTTTCGTGTCAGATGAGAGGTTCGTTAGCCAATTACATTAAAACAGCTTTTTTTAGTGTTACTGATATATTTTTTTCCGAAAAATTTGGAAAATGGAGGTTCTGCTCTCTGACGGCCTACGGCTTAAAAAGTGGGAACACTTTACGGACAGACAGACAGACATCCTAAAAAATTGCCGTTATTTTTGCAATTATCTCTGAAACGATGGGAGATAGGAAAAAAACATGACAGCAAAGGTGTAGAGGAATTTCTCATCTACAGATTCATATATTCAGTTTCCGGGTCAGAAGAACGGTTAAGGCGTTATTTTCATTTAAATTTTGAGCTGTCAAAAGACGATCGCAAATGCCCACTTTTAGTGTTACTACCGTAACCTAAAGTGGGCCAATAACCGCAAGTAACTGTTGTTGTTTCTTAATTTAATCCACGACGTATTTTTGTACTGGACTCCACAATCACCGCAGCGCTTTCCCATGTCCCGTCATAATATTTCTAGTTTACTGAGTTTTGTATTCCAGTAAACTGCAGTCGGACCCGATGTTACGGGAAAATCGTAAAGTGTGAGGGCGGCAATTCCCTGGCGCATCCACGACCGCCCCGCCTGTCTGCGTCTCTTAGTGTGCGGCTGACCGCGCTGATGGATCGCTCAGCTGCAGGACGCGGCACCGTTCTCTTCCGCGGCTGCCCGTAAAACGCCGTGTTTTCTTTTTATCGCGCTCCTCGTCGGAGACGTGAAAATACAGGCGTAAAACAGGTGCCGCGGTACGACCTACTGCTGGGACCGAAGCCCAGCCCCGCGTCCGGGAAAACCGCTAGCCTCGTCCTCTGTTTATTATTTGTTTATCTCAGGGAAAGCTGATCGTGAACTGTACCTCCTTCTTGTTATTTTGAAACGTTCAATGTTCTGGGAATCGCTGATGTTGTTTAATAGCTAATAAAACAGTATCTCACTGTAAATTTTAATTAGTGTGATGGCGTGTATGTTTATCAAATCAGTATACAAATATGACAATTTCTATAAATTACACGCGGCTATACTCTTCTCAATAAACATTGGAAAGCAGAACGTTAATTAATACAATGTTGTTGTGGTCTTCAGTCCGCAGACTGGTTTGAGCCGGCCGCGGTGGCCGATGGGGCTAAGGCGCTCCAGTCACGATCTGCACGGCCACTACGGACGGGGGTTCGAATCCCCCCTCGGGCATGAATATTTGTGCCATCGTAGTTCGTAAGTAGTTCATAAGTAGTTTGTAGGTTTAGGGACTGATGACCCCGTAGTTACGTCCCATAGACTATACAAACATTTGAACATTTTTGAACTGGTTTGATGCAGCTCTCCACGCTACCCTGTCCTGTGCACGTCTCTTCATCTGAGAATATGTTCGGCAACCTACATCCTTTTGAATCTGCTTAATATATTCGTCCCTCGGTCTCCCTCTACGATTTTTACCCCACACGCTTCCTTCTAATGCTAAGTTGACAATTCCTTGATGTCTCAGAATGTGTCCAACCAGTCTATCCCTTCTCTTAGACAGGATATGCCAGGAACACCTTTTCTCCCCGATTCGGATAAGCACCTCCTCATTAGTTACGTGATCTACCCATCTAATCTTCATCATTCGTCTGTAGCACCACATTTCAAAAGCTTCTGTCTCAACTCCTTATCGTCTACGTTTCACTGCCATACAATGCCAGACAAATGATTTCAGAAAGTACTTCCTAACATTCAAATTAATATTGAATGTTAACAAGTTTCGCTTCTTTAGAAACGCTTTTCTCCCCATGGCCATTCTGCACTTTATATATTCTTTACTCCGGCCATCAGAAGTTATCTTGCTACCCAAATAACAATGTTCAACTACTACTTTTATTGTCTCATTATCTAATCTAATTCCTTCAGCATCGCCTGATTTTCTGACATTACACTCCATTACCTTCGTTTTACTCTTGTTAATGTTCATCTTATATCTTCCTTTCAAGACACTGTCCATTCCATCCAATTGCTCTTCAAGATCTTTTGCGGTCTCTGACAGGTTTACTATGTCATCGGCAAAGTGCAATGTTTTTATTTCTTCTCCCTGCACTTTAATGCCGTCTCCAAATTTCTCCTTCCATTCCTTCACAGCCTGAACAACATCGGGGAAAGGCTACCCTTCGACTCTAATAACCGCTGTCTGGTTTTTGTATAAGTTGAATATAGCTCTTCGCTCCCTATATTTTACCCCTGATACCTCCAGAATTTGGAAGAGTGTATTCTAGTCGACATTGTCAAAAGCTTTCTCCAAATCGGCAAACGCTAAAAACATAGGTTTTCCTTTTCTTAGCCTATCTTCTAAGAAAAGTCGTAATGTGAGTATTGCCCCTCGTGTTCCTACATTTCTCCTAAATGCAAACTGATCTTCACAGAGGTTGGATTCCACAACTTTTTCCATTCGCCTGTAAATAATTCGTGTTAGTATTTTGCACCCATGAGTTATTAAACTGATAGTTCTGTAATTTTCACACTTGCCTGCACTTGCTTTCTTTGGAATTGGAATTACAATATTCTTCTTGAAGTCGGAGAATATTTCCCCTGTCTCATACATCTTGCATACAAGGTTGAACATTTTTTTCATGACTCTCCTAACGATTTCATCAGTTCAGACGGAATATCATCTACTCCAGTGGTCTTGTTTCGACTCAAGTCCTTCAGCACTCTGTCAAATTACCGCAGTACCATATCTCCTCTCTCATCTTCCTCCACTTCGTCTTCCATTTCTATAATACTGCTTTCAAGTTTATTTCCTTTGTATAGACCCTCTATATATTCCTTCCGCAGTTCAGTCTTCCCCTCTTTGTTCAGAACAGGTTTTCCGTTCTTGATATTCATACAGCTGCTTTGCTTGTCTCCAAATATCTATTTTATTTTCCCGTAGGCGGTATCTATCTTTCCCCTAGTTATGCATTTTTCTGCGGTTCTGCATTTGTCCTCTAGCCACTCCTGCTTAGCCAGTCTGCACTTCCTGCCAATCTCATTTGTCAGACGTTTGTCTCCCTTTTTCCTGTTTCACTTGTTGAATTTTTATATTTTCTTCTCTCATCAATTAAGTTCAGTATATCCTGTATTATCCGGGGATTTCTATTAGGCCTTGTCCTTCTGCCTATATGGTCCTCTGCAGCCTTCACTACCCTATCTCTCAGAGCTACCCAATCTTCTTCTACTGTATAACTTTCTCCCATTTCAGCCAATCCTTGCCTAATGCTCCCTCTGAAACTCTCAACCACCTCTGGTTCCTTCAATTTGTCCATGTTCCATCTCCTAACCTTTCTACCGCTCTGCAATCTCTTAAGTTTTAATCTGCAGTTCATAACAAATAAGTTATGGTCAGAGTCTATTAATACAATAGAAAAATTAAATAACTGAAGAGCCCACCAGAGATTTCAGTTCCAACTTGTGTCTTAAGGCAGCAGAAAGGTACCTCTTGTCCACGTTCACTGCGGTCGCTAAGTACAATGTTACCGATGATGGAGGCAGTCAAGCGTCAGTACCTATAAACATGGAGACCACATGGGTATCCACTGTCTTAATTTTCTGTTTTTAATGTACGCAAAGTTCAGAACACAAATAGCAATCAGCGAAAGCTATTCGATTCAAATCCAAAAAATTAGCGAGAATGCCAACTTTGAAGTTTTTTTTAGATGCAGGACAACTCGTAGTAAAAAGGAATCAAAATTATGGCAAACCTGTGTAGCCGTCGTGGAGTGGCCGAGCGCTGTAAGGCGCCTTGCTGCGAAGTGCGCGGCTGCTCTCCGTCGGAGGTTCGAGTCCTCCTTCGGGAATGTGTGTGTTGTGTTGTTCTTTGTATAATTTAGTTTAAGTAGTGTGTGAGCCTAGACTCTGATAACCCAGCAGGTCTTTGATTTACAAACATTTGAACATTTCTGAACGAATGTATACCTAAGTTTCTTCCGTTGTATGGAAGTGTATATCTCTAGTTATGAAGTATGCAAGGAATCCCATGAACAGGTGCATTAGTCATAAATGTACATGAAAATATTGCTAAAGCGCCCTTGAGATGATTAATCTTTAAATTTGTTACCAGATATCACCGAAGACGCATCAATTAGTCTCAAATACGGTCCTGACTGCTACAATGTTCAAATGTTTGTGAAGCTTAAGGGACTTAACTGCGAGGTCATCAGTCCCTAAACTTACAAACTACTTATGAACTACCTTATACTAAAGACAGCACAAATATCGACGCACAAGGAGAGCCGGCCGCAGTGGCCGAGCGGTCTGCGGCGTGCCAGTCACGGTTTGCACGGCCGCTACGGTCGGGGATTCGAATCCCCCCTCGGGCATGCATCTTTGTGCCGTCTTTAGTATAAGCTGGTTCATAAGTAGTTTGTAAGTTTAGGGACTGATGACCCCGCAGATGTGTCCCGTAAACTTCACAAACATTTGAACATTTTGAACATGCCTGACGGGGGATTCGATCCCCCGACGGGGAATGGCCTCGCTCATCGGAGCATTGCTCCTGGTCCGATCGGCCCCTCTGCCGCGACTGACTGATATGCATCCAGTCTCGAATGTTCTGTGTCCCGGCATCGAATAGAAATCATTCCGTTCTCTCTCATCAGCCCAGTCGAACCAGACCGTACTAGTCTAGTGTAGTTGACGAACGAACTAGTTAGGAAGAGCGCTCCCACAGGCGAACTACTTGAACTAGTACGAAGATCTCTCGCCTCCTAGTTCGTCCGCTCCTTTTCCGAAGGCTGGCAGGGAGAAGCGAGAGGACGCGAGACCGCGCAGAATCACGTGATTCCCTTCTGCCAGTTGCCGTCATTTCGAGCTGAGATGCAGCTCAGCTGTAGTTTCATAGTTCACTGCCACAAATTTTCTTTTCTAAGGTATTCAGCAGTGTCATAACAAAAGAAAGAGCTCTTTTACTAGCGGGAGAAAAAGCCAGAAAGAGCGGACGAACTAAAAAGAGCGACCTACTTCGCGGCCGAGCTGCGAACTAAAAGGAGAGTTACCGGTCGCGAACTAAAATATGCGCGATCGGTCGCGAATTAAAATATGTGCAATCGGTCGCGAACTAAAATATGTGCAATCGGTCGCACACTAAAACGTGCGTTACCGGTCGCGAACTATTATGCCAAACATATCTCGCTTCTTAGTTCGTTGGATTCTTTTCCGAAGACCGACGGGCAATAGCGAGAGGGCGCGCAGCAGAATCAAAAATCACGCGTTTGCCTTCTGCTGATGAGTGCCATTTCGGGGTTAGCGTGATAGATTACATAGTTCAGTGCTATCAAATTTCTGTTTTGAAGTATTCCGCACTCTGCAATATCTGACTAATAAATTCCACAATGCCAAGATGTAGAGATAAGCCTGAACTTAAACGCGAGAAATTATCCACAAACTGTTTCTTTTGGTTTGCGTGATATCGTTAGCGGCTCACGCAGCAAGCGCATGAAGCAGCTAGGTGGGGAACTTCTCCCTCCACCTGCATGCGCAGACCACGCCGCTCAGCCGTCACTGGGAGCGGACGAACTAAAAGAACGAACTAGTTCGCCGAAGAGCAGCGAACTAAAGTGAGCGCTCCCGATCGCGAACTACTATGCGCAGGTCTACTCAGTACTTCTTATCGAAATAACAGCAAAGTCTGCATAGGTACGTTCCCCACTTCCCTGAAAGTACATTTCGTTTAACAGAGGTGTGGAATACGATTTTTTCAACTTAAAATTACTCTCTTCACACTTCTAATTATATTTACATGCTCTTCCCTCAGAAAACAACATTTACGAGGCAGGTACCAAGTACGTAAAATTGGTATATCGACATTACAGGGGATCCCCGTTTGGTCTGAGCGGCGAACTGCGATGCCCACAAGTGTATAAAGTGGAGGAAGAAACAGCTGACTGACGAGTGATACCTGGTACCCTCCCCTCCTCCTCCTCCTCCCCCCCCTTCCTCCCCCCCTCTCGCCTAGTCCAGCCTTTGTTTACCAGCGCTAGCCAGGGATTTCCCGTGACAGCTGTAGTGTTTCCGTGACCTTGTTGCCAAAGTTGGCATTCCACAACATTGCATCTCAAACCAGCCAGTCCACTACTACAATTCAACTAATCGCATTCTCTTAGCACGCAACTTATTACGTGTCTATGAAAGCCGTGAGACTTTTCCTGTTTTCATTCCTCACTGTGGTGTAAAAACATTCATATTCTATGCATTATTTCGCCATAAGAATCAATTATTTATACAACCAATTATCGTACAACAAAAACATCATACCGCTAACCACAATGTTGAATATTTCGACATATGCAATCCATAAACCTATTAAATTTCATTTATATGATAAACTAGCTTAAACCCGCGGCTCCGCTCGCGTGTTGGTTGAGTATGATAGTTAAGCTATCTTTCAGTAGTGTGCTATTTATTTATTCTTATATTTCCTTATTCATATGCTTATCCTTACAGAGAAAGAGCTGATGACATTGTAGCATGCATAGACCAAAGATATGGTCTGTGGCATCACGTTTCGCTGTATATAACCTTCCTGCTATAGAGTCGCAAACGTCATCGCTGGCCTACAGTCCGAATTTTTTTAATAATTTGACGACTTTCAACCTCCATATCTTCCACTCTCTTATAGCTATCGCCATTATACTGCTATGGTGAACAACAATTACACACAGACCATTCGTTTGCGTTCTGTAGTTTTCGCTGCAGAGCGAAATATTAACACATACACACGTAGAATTTTATATACACCGATAACTTTCCATCCCAGTATACTCCATCCACTCTTTTATCATTATCAATCCTCAAGCAACAATGCAACCAATAAAACCATTTTCAAAGAGTAAATATAATTTTCAAAGAGTAATTATTGTTCCGCATTTCGCGTAATATTTTTCATATTACTAAATATCTATCAGATCACTATAAAACCGTGCCTAAAACCTTCCTGAGGTATAAATTAGTAACTGTATAAATATTCAAGTCTTTGCATCTTGTCGTTCGGATGTGTAAACGTACGCCGAACAGACATTCACATTAATATTTATAGATAAATAGCTATCCGATCGTCATAAAACCGTGCCTAAAGCCTTCCCCGGGTAGACATTAGTAACTCTACAAATTTTTAGCTCTTTATGTCTTGTGGTTCAGACGTGATAAACGTACACCGACCAGACATTCACATTTATAGATATAGATTAGTCAAATGTAAAAGCCGAAAATTCAACTAAATTCAAATACCGCGGGAACACCGAGCGACGTAAGATACTATCTTGAAATTTCTTGCTTCCTATGCCCTAGCACGAATAACTCACCAAATTCTCTCGTGTACATAGTGCGTTCTTATTTCTAAAAAATAACGTCGAATACCGGATATTATAATTATATTAAATTAAAAAAGCTACATAAACCGTAATTGAACCAAATCGTTAAAAATATCTGGGAGAGAGTAGATGCAATGATGTTATTTACATTTCTTTTCTTCTACAGCTCGATACGCTAACCATTACGCTAATACATATTAAAAAGAAATTACAACGAATATCGGATATTATACTTAAATTAACAAAAAAGAACCAGCAACATTAAAAAAAGGACAAAATAAAAAGTTTTCGGCAGTATGAAAATGGGAACCCATACAGTTTGTAATTTCTACACTGCAAGTTGCGACGCTACCAACTACACTATTTGTACATTGTTATCGCTTTCCCTATTTTTGGGTATACTATACAACTAAAACAAGTTGTAATGTGTTATTTATCTATGAAACACCATCAGTAAGACGCTCCTCTGATAGAGTTATACCGTAGCATACGAACGATATTCTCACAGTATACAAATTATAACTCTCGCACACGTTAAATACGGTAACCTATAAAGTCATGAAAATGCAGTTTCACATCTGAAATGACGCGTTTTCAAAAGTTCTTCAATTTTCTGAAGCTTTAAAAAAGCTTATAATATTCATACACCGTACGCTACAACGAAAGAAGGCACGAAATACGGAGTTCCGTTTGCAATATGGGTTCTCAAAAGTTCTGCTTGTCACGTGAAAAGCAAGTTGCTTCTCATTCGCCATTACCACTACACGAAGCAAAAATCTAACATGCCAGATGCTTCATTCCACGCTTTGCGGGGTAGTAGAACGTGGAATCCTACGCTGCAACGTCACCATTTCCTCTTCCACGTCTCGTGGAGGTCGGCATAAGGGTTAATACCTGCGTTGTAGCCGCGGTGGAGTAGCCGAGCGGTCTAAAGCGTCTCGCTGCGGAGCGCGCGGTTGCACGCCGTGGAGGTTCGAGTCCTCCCTGGGGCGTGGGTGTGTGTGTTTGTTCTTAGGTTAGTTTGTAAACTACGGACCGATTGATCACGCAGTTTGGTCCGATAGATTTACGAACATTTGAACTTGCATTATATTATTTTTCAGAAAATTCGTAATTTGAATGTAGTGTTTACGGTTTAATGATATAATCTTAAGGTATTTAGGAACTGATATTTTTACGTTACATCCTGTAAACATGCTTTTTTATGCACGAATGTTACTTAAAAGTGACCCTAGTTTTAGATGTTCCTTTCCGAAATTTACTGTGTAATTGTTGTGGATAAGATATTTATTTCAAGTGTAAGAAACTAAAACTTTCATTATCTGAAGATGATGGAACTACCACGTGATTTTTTAAAAAAAATTTTTAAGGCTAAACTTTATCCCATTCTGGATCACAATAAAGAGAGACTATCGGGTGATGTCAAGTATGTCTTTCAAAGAATTAATCGTATTTACAACTACTTACTTATGCCAGAGGAGATCTTCTAGATTTTTCATGACAGAAGGGGACCACAGATATTATACAATTTACCGTTAAACATTCGTGAAGTGAATTTCTTATTGGACAAAATGTTATTTATTTTCTGTAATGAAGTTCCCTTCGCCTTTTTAAAAATCTTAGCGAAGCAATCTCCCTTCATTTTTATGTTCCAAATTATTTTTATATTGCTACTCACAGATGGTGCGCCTCTGTTGCATAGTGGTAGCGTGCCAGACTACATATCCAAAGGTCGCGGGTTCGATGCCCGCCAGGTCATAGGATTTTTATCTGTCACTTTTCACTTCTTTCACCTCTGGCAGTATTGCTCATGTGAAAAATACCGAGTAGCACCGTGGTTCGGAACCCACATTAAACTGTAGGTCTCCCTATAACTGGCTGGGTAAGTCAGTTCGAAGGTCGGAGGAAGGCAACGGCATACCACCTCCAAACAGGACCATGCCTAGTAAAGCACTGTAGTGTTCAAACCAATCTTCGGATTGTTGACTGCGTTACCTTTACTCACAGATGTATTGTAGCTGCAGTGGTTATAGCGGGTCACAAACATTTTTACAGGGATATTGTGACTCCTATATTGTATAGATGAGGTACTACTACCTTAAAGTTTGACAACTCCGTGCAGTATCCAAGTAACCGATTTTGTAAATGTTTATTACCCAAATTGTGCACTACGATATTCCATGAGATTGCGCAAGTCTTCTGGTAGCCACATATTACGTACGTCACATTATTTTTGTAATAATTCATTACGCAGTTTTCCCATAACTCGACTTTCAGGAACATGTAGGTTAGATTTCCGTGATATACTTCTCGATACGCAACAGCCCACGTAAAAACGTTTTAACACTGTCATTTTCGACTTAACTAACAGCGTAGTTGAAATTTTCGGTATCAAATTTGATCGCCGACTTCATATTTGTAAGGAAAGCGATATCAGAATGAATTAATTCTGTCGGCATCATCGTGAGGTAGGTGAGACTTACTAGATTCGGTTACAGTTCCAACGATATCCTCTGAACAGATAAACTAAATTGAATTCCTGAGTGATTCGCCGGTAGCAGTTTTTGGTGATTTCTTCGAAGCGTTTCGTCGCGACGTTTCTGATGTGGCCATACCACAGAGAGAAGCCATCCTCGGTATGGAGCGGTCGTATATCTTTATGCTACTCTCAGAGGTACTTGTGACACTAGACGCTGCTCCTATTTGCACAGAGACGTAATTTTTTTTCAGACTAAAATTTTCAGTCTTATTTTCATCATTGAAGAAATGATTTACGATAGCAAATATTTGACGATGATTTTCTCTACTGAAATACACTCAATTTGTATGTGTTACTAGGTGTACCGGGGTAGACATCGCTGTCGTCTCTTTCAGAAGAGAGAGAAAGAGAAAAAAAACCGCAATTCTAGGACTTATAATCCCACAATACTGTGCTCAAGGGTACTGGATACACATCTTAATATAATTTGACATAATGTCAGTTAGTAGTGCATCTGGAATAATTAATATAATAAGGAATGAAAATTTATTCTAAGACACAGTTGCTTGTTAAAAAAGGAAATCTTTTAATACTTCGTGTGTAATGCACAACCAGTTTCGATGCACTATGGCTCCACAGTAAATAAATGTTCTATAAAAGTACAAAATAAAGACAAAAAGCAAGATACTTTACAACCTTGGAAATTGTCAAAAGAGTGTTACAACATATGATCTTACATGTATCATTTTGGCCAGCAGCTGTTTTAGGATCAAGTTGTACAGAAGCCTATGCTTGAGAGAGACGGTCATTCCAATTGAACCTAAAAATAATATAAATTGTGCACTATCTTTCTTTCTATTATTTAACTGGTAATGCACAGTCATATTTAAAAAAATTAATTTACCTCCCCTTTATATATATATATATATATATATATATATATATATATATATATATATATAAAGGGGAGGTACAACTTAGTTCTAAAACAGCTGCTGACCAAAATGATACATATAAGATCACATGTTGTAACACTCTTTTGACCACTTCCAAGATTGTAATGTATCTTACTTTTTGTCTTTACTTTGTACTTTTATAAAACATTTCTTGACTGTGGAGCACGTTTAAATGATGCCATAGTGCATCGAAACTGTTTGTGCATTACACATGAAGTATTAAAAGATTTCCTTTCTTAACAGGCAACTGTGGCTTAGAATACACTTGTACTCCTTATTATATGGATACACATCTTCCCAACCCAATTTTTCTTATGCCTGTCCCCCCTCTTTCTCTTCCTCTCTCTCTGCCTATCTGCGCCTTCCCCTCTCTTCGTTCGTCTCCTCCTCATCCAGTGCTTCTGTGGCTATCATCTCCTCCTCCCCCTCTTCCCTTCAATTTCCTATGCGCTCTCTTCTTGTTCATCTGCCCCCTCTCGTTTCCGTCAGCTTCTACATCCCCTGTTTCTTTCCGTGCTCCTCCACATCATCCCTTTTCCTGTCCATTTCCTCGACACACTCGCACAGTCCAGCTCTTCCTCCCACACCTCTCTGTCAGCTTCATCATAAACTTTATATCTAAGCTTGACAATAACCCTGTGTATCATCATCATCAATTTTATTCTGCATTTCGGTAAGTCTTGTCATGTGTTGCTCCTCTTCTTGTCATGGGTTGATCCTCTTCCACTTTTCTCTGTCCAAAGCCAATCTTTTCATTTCTTCATATTTATTTCCTTGGATGTTGTCCAGCATTTGATACCTTAGCTTTCCTCTTCCTCTTTTTCCTTTCGCCATTCCTTCTATTCCTTCCTTCAGTAAACAGTCCCTCCTCAAACAATATCCAATCCAGTTTCGTTTTCGTTTCCTAAGGACTTCCAGCATTTTTATTTCTTCTCTAACTTTTCTTAATACTTCCTCATTCCTTATTCTGTCTTCCCATTTCACATGTTCCATTCTCCTTCATATCCACATCTCTAGAGCCTCCGGTCTTCTTTCATCTTCTTTCCTCAACGTCCAGGTCTCCGCACCTTACAGCACAACACTCCAGATATAACACTTAGCAAGTCTTTTCCTCAGATCTTTATTTAATGGTCCGCAAAGTAATCTATGTTTCCTTTTCAATCCTTCTTTTGCCACGGCAATTATTTTCTTAATTTCTGCAGTGCAGTACATATCATCCATTATCATACTTCCCAAGTATTTGAAGCTATGCACTTGCTCCATTTCTTGTTCCCCTATTTCTAAACGACATTTTGTGTTCCTTCCTCCAATTCTCATGCTTTTTATTTTATTCTTGTTAATCTTCATTCCATATTCTTCTAATTTTGTGTTTAGGTCATCTAACATTTGTTCCATCTCTTTTGCACTTTCTGCCATCACAACTTATGTATCGACAAGGAGTAAAACTGAGTCACCCCACGAACACGGATCTACACTTCTCGAAACAATTAGCGGATCAGGTGAGTTATCATACACAAAGTACACATGGTAATGTGTCTTATTCAGATATTGGTTACAGTTGTTAAGCCGTGTTTGATACAGTACGATATTCTACCGTCTCATCTCTTTCCTTGAGGTTTACTTGGAGTTCAGTTAGAGCGAGGCACCATGGGTTTACCATAATAGTGAAAGTCATTCTCGTCACCCTCTAATATCGTGTGTGATGATCTCGGATCGCCAGTAGAGTTACAAACCAGCGTGGCGTCAACAGTACGACGTTGTCAATCAGTTCTTGAAGGATATTTGGCCATTCTTTCATTAGTGCAATATCCAGCTCTGAAAAAGTTGTGAGAGGTGCTGGTCTGGCTGCAATGAATATGCCAAGTGCACACCATACATGCACAATCGAGTTTAATAAGTCTTGTGAATAAGCTGAAAATTCCATCCGTTGAATTCCCTCAGCTTCAGTAGCGTCGTCCACCATGCAACTCTGTGGAGAGGAGCGTTTTTGTCCAGCAGAAGGAACCCATCTCCTACGGCACGAGCGTAGGATATAACGAAAGGTCGAAGAATCTCGGCTCTACAGGGCGTTACAAAAAGGTACGGCAAAACTTTCAGGAAATATTCCTCAAACACAAAGAAAGAAAATATTTTATGTGGACATGTGTCCGTAAATGCTTAATTTCCGTGTTAGAGCTCATTTTAGTATTTCTCTTTAAATGTAAATAGAAATACTTTGTGCAGACAATTTTCAAAATACCCAATTGTTTCGTTAGTATGTACTGTACTTTATCGATTCACAGCCAGTTGGCCCAATTGAAGGAAGGCCATGTTGACTTCAGTGCTTATGTTGACATGCGACTCATTGATCTACAGTACTAGCATCAAGTATATCAGTTCGTAGCATCAAATGGTTAGTATATATCACGAACGTGGTTTTGCAGTCAGTGCAATGTTTACAAATGCGGAGTTGGCAGATGCCCATTTGATGTGTGGATTATCACGGGGCAATAGCCGTGGCGCGGTACGTTTGTATCGAGACAGATGGATTGGTAGAGGCGGACAAATTCCATTGTCTCCACGCTCTCCTGACCTCAACCCTCTTGACTGTCATTTATGGGGGCATTTGAAAGCTCTTGTCTACGCAACCCCGGTACCAAATGTAGACTCTCCGTGCTCGTATTGTGGACGGCTGTGATACAATACGCCATTCTCCAGGGCTGCATCAGCGCTTCAGGGATACCATGCGACGGAGGGTGAATGTATGTATCCTTGCTAACGGAGGACATTTTGAACATTTCCTGTAACAAAGTGTTTGAAGTCACGCTGGTTTGTTCTATTGCTGTGTGTTTCCATTCCATGATTAATGTGATTTGAAGAGAAGTAATCAAATGAGCTGTAACATGGAAATTAAGCGTTTCCGGACACATGTCCACATAACATATCTTCTTTCTTTGTGTGTGAAGAATGTTTCCTGAAAGTTTGGCCGTACCTTTTCGTAACACCCTGTATAATTCTGAGCAGTCAAAGTGCCACTCTCAACAACACAGAGGTCCGTACGTCCTCCAATACTGACTCCTGGGCACACCATCCTATGGTGATGTCTCCTCCACAAAATCAGGATTGTTCCGCGTTCCACGTTCTTTCCAGATGAAGACAAAATATTGACTCATCTGTGATCAGAGCCCGACGCCATCTATTATGACTCCGTTCCTAATGTCTCTCCGCCCAGTTTCTGCAGTCTAATCGGTGTGGTGCTTTTAATGGGACACAGACCATAGGCCTCCGTGCATACAGGCCGCGTACCAGAAGGAGATTTCGGACCCTTGTGTTGATACTGCGCGCGCTGTGCCTGCCTGGAGAGTGCGTTGCAGCTGAGGTGCATTCAGCCTCATGCCTCGACGGGCTGGTAACCGGAGATAATGGTCACCTCTTGATGACATTACCTGTGAACGACCTTGACTTTGTCTTCTTTTAACGGTTCATGTTACTGTAAATCGCGTTCTTATCCTGGAAATTAAACTTTGGTACACTCCTATAGCTGCAACCACATATTACGTGTCCTTTCAACCTTCCTATGGCTCTCCATGCTACAGCTTCGGGTAAGTCATGTTGTTGTTGCATTGAACTACCTGCTCACTACACTACATGAACCCAACTGCATGTGTAATTCGTTTGGTAAACACAAGTTAATACCATCACCTACTGCATTTTTTTTGTGCTATTAGAAAATACAACGGCAGAGAAAAAGTATGAAAGAGGTTTGGTAAACCATCTGCCATGCACTCGAGTGTGAATTCCAGATTTGGGAGGACAGAGTACGAAACGACACTGTGCATATAACTCAAGTCGCATTCAAACGTAATCACCAGAGACCTGAGCACAACCATCCCACTGTTTAACGAACCGAAGGATTCCCTGTTCCCAGAATTCCTGTGGCTGTGACAACAGCCAAGCCTCTACCGTCTCAATCAGTTCGTCGTCCAAGTTGAAGCGCTTTCCTTTGATTTCCCGTATATTTCCGCAGATAAGACGATGGCTGAATCATTAAAAAAGACCTACAAAAACCGAGGTTGTCTTATCCGACGGTACAAAAAAATTAGATTGAAATTTAGTCTGAAATTGGTAATTTCGCAGATATATTTTTCATAGCGCGGCTTCGGCCTCCAAACGATATATATCTAAGCGGTTAAGTATCGAAACGATAAGTATCTAACAGGCAAATGTTATGATTTTTATGAATATGTTGTGATTTTAAAGGATGTGCTTAGGCAGGAAGCTAACAGTACAGCTTTCTGGGTAATTTTCAAGAAAGCTTACACTCGAAGTAGCTCGGCCTGAAATGATATATATCGAACGTACTACTGTAAATCGATTTAGTGTCTTTGAACCGTAGATTCGGCTGCTACTTGTGTCGCTTCGCGCCCTCAGGCCTAAAATAAAAAAAAAAACTTTATGTTTAACGTATACCTAACATTCTTAAAGCTACGCTACAGATAACGTTTTTGAAAGTGAAAGTTAGCTTAGGTATAGGACAAACAAAAAAAATTTCAGCGCTAATCTCCGGTACAGAAACATTCGCTTATTCCATGCATATCGTTTCGAAACTTAGCGATTCAATATATATCGTTTAGAGGTCGAAGCCGCGCTATGCAGCACATCTGAGATATTACCCTGATGAAATTTACAACGGGGAGAAAAGATTTAGGAAAACAAAGTTTGGTGCAATTTTTTAAAAAATATTTGCTTTACGTGCTTTATTAATTTCAACTGAAAGGCAGTCTCTGTTGCTTTCTGGGTACCTTTGTACCTTTGCAACAGAGACTGCCTTTCAATTCAAATATGGATTCAGTGTTGCTACACCAGGCCAATGAACTTTGGAGTAACGTATACTTTATTAACTTACTGAGTGGACAAGGGTACATACCATGACCTATATGCCATTAAGCAGGAATAGAATTATTTACAATGCAGCTTGATTTTACAATGTCGCTTGTCAAAAATAATTTCTCAATATATCCAGAGTCGCACTGAAACGATTAGAGTAAATTTACGTACGTAGTAGTGAAAGGTTAAAATATTTCGGAGCTATACGCAACAATTGCGGCTTCCTTAGAAATCCTTTATCTTCTGTTCTTGGGCAATTTCGTGTGCATCGGCGCGATTACATGTCGTCTCAGCGAAAGAAACTCCTTTTTTTTCAGTTTCGCGGTGTAAAAAACACCATGGTGCTTCACGATCGGATGCAACGTAGCACTACACGCACGAAAGTTCAAAAGCAGACCGTAAACACTGCAACAAAGGGTGATCCAGGTGTACCAATCACGAAAACTACTTTTGGCGGCTTCTAACTGCATTTTTCAGAACTTGCTGAAGCTTTGTCACCGAATCATGATATCGTCATAGCGTCGATGGTGACCAAAGTTCATAAACCAGTCAAGAAGGCTAGGAGCGTGTTTTTGTTGGGAAAAGCCGACAAGCTAATGTTACGATCGCACTTAGAAAATGAATGGGCATCGTTTAATTCTGGGACTATGGATGTAGAGGAATTGTGGACTAAATTTAAATGCATTGTTAATGAAGGGTTAGAGAAATATGTGCCAGTAAAGACGATTAAGGATGGAAAAGATCCACCGTGGTATAATAATAATGTTAGAAAGCTGCTGAGAAAGCAAAGGCTGTTGCACTCTCGATTCAAAAAAGAACACGCAAATGATGACAGGCAAAAGTTAGTAGAGATTCGTGCGTCTATAAAAAGATCGCTGCGTGAAGCATACAATAATTATCACAGCGATACCTTAGCAAAAGATCTTTCCGAGAACCCAAAAAATTCTGGTCCTATGTAAAATCGATAAGCGGGTCAAAGCCCACTGTCCAGTCACTAGTTGATCATTCCGGGGCAGTAATAGAAGAAAGCAAACGGAAAGCTGAAGTTCTAAATTTAACCTTTAAGAAATCTTTCACGCAGGAGGACCGCACAAATATACCATTATTTGATCAACGTACTAATTCCGAAATGGGGGACATAGCAATAAGTATTTCCGGTGTAGAGAAGCAGCTGAGAGAGCTAAATACGAAAAAGTCTGCTGGTCCGGATGGAATACCAGTTCGGTTTTACAAAGACTATTCTGCGGCATTGGCCCCCTACTTAGCTTGCATTTATAGCGAATCTTTAATTCAGCGCAAAGTTCCTAGTGATTGGAAAAAAGCGCAGGTGACTCCAGTGAATAAGAAAGGAAAGAGAACTGACCCATACAATTACAGGCCAATATCGTTGACATCGGTTTCATGTAGAATTTTGGAGCATATCCTCAGTTCGAATATAGTAAATTTCCTTGAAACGGAAAAGCTTCTTTCCATGAATCAGCACGGGTTTAGGAAACATCGTTCATGCGAAACTCAGCTTGCCCTTTTCTCACATGACATCTTGCGAGCCATGGACGAAGGGCAACAGGCGGATTGTGTTTTTCTCGACTTCAAAAAGGCGTTCTACATGGTGCCACACTGCAGACTGCTAACGAAGATACGAGCTTATGGAATAGGTTCACAGATTTGTGACTGGCTGGAAGACTTCCTAAGTAATAGAACGCAGTACGTTGTTCTCGACGGCGAGTGCTCATCAGAGACGAGTGTATCGTCAGGCGTGCCCCAGGGGAGTGTGATAGGACCGCTATTATTTTCTATCTATATAAATGATCTGATGGACAGAGTAAGTTGTAATTTGCGGCTGTTTGCTGATGATGCTGTGGTGTATGGGAGGGTGTCGTCTGTAACTGACTGTAATAGCATACAGGTTGACTTAGACAAAATTTCTAGTTGGTGCGAAGAATGGCAGCTAGCTCTCAATGTAGAAAAATGTAAGGTGATGCGCATGAGTAGAAAAAACAATCCTATAATGTTCGAATACAGCATCAGTAGTGAGCTTCTTGATGCGGTCGCGTCGTTCAAATATCTAGGCGTAACATTGCAGAGCGATATGAAATGGAACGAGCATGTAAGGACAGTTGTGAGTAAGGCAGACAGCCGACTTCGGTTTATTGGGAGAATTTTGGGAAGATGTACTTCACCTGTAAAGGTGAACGCTTGTACGACCACGTCTTGAGTATTTCTCAAGTATTTGGGACCCGCAGCAGATCGGTTTGAAGGAAGACATAGAGGCGGTTCAGAGGCGAGCAGCTAGATTTGTTACCGGTAGGTTCGACCAATGCGCGAGTGTCTCGGAAATGCTCCGGCAACTCAATTGGGGATCGCTGGAAGAAAGACGACGTTCTTTTCGTGAATTTCTGTTAAGTAAATTTAGAGGGCCGGAATTTGAAGCTGAGTGTAGTACGATCTTGCTGCCGCCTACTTACATTTCGCGTAAAGATCACAAAGACAAGATAAGAGAAATTAGGGCTCGTACGGAGGCATATAGGCATTCTTTTTTTCCTCGTTCAATTTGGGAGTGGAATAGGAAAGGAAATTCCTAGTAGTGGTACGGTGTACCCTCCGCCACGCACCTTACGGTGAATTGCGGAGTATGTATGTAGATGTAGATCTATGTCCAAGGCGTCTTTTTACATCCCGAAAACCGAAAAAAAGTGCTGCATGCATTCCGGTAAATACGATAACTTGAGGGTCGTCTTGTAGGCCAGATACATGCTTAAACTATAAAACCTCGATGAAAATGTGTACCTCGTTTTACCTGAAGGTCGTCTTATCTGCGGAAATATACGGTATTTCATTTTATTTTTATTTTAGTGAACCAAACAAATGGAATTCACAGGGTGACATGTCCGGGATGTACGGCAGATACTCAAGCTGCTACCACTTGAACTTGACCAGCACACTTTGAGTAAGCCTGGAAACGTGTGGACGCGCGTTATCACGGAGCAGGATCACTCCCTCCATGAGGAGTCCAGGCCGTTTGATCTTGATGGACTTGTGTAGGCTACGCAGTGTCTAACACACTACATTTACATTCAACACCGAATTACATAACCGGTTTTCGCTGTCGTGTTTGTATATTATAGCCTGAATCGGATTTCGGAACCCACTTGATATGGCGGCTGAAAAACACCTGATTCAATGAAACTTTAACTTTTCCCGGCGTAATGAATGTTCAAACAACTTACGGGTATGCTGTCTGGTGACGTCGTCAACAAGCGCCGATATTTCGGCATGACACCCTGCCATTCTCAAGGCACAATGCACTAAGGAATCAATGTGCAAGCGTATTTAATACCTCTGGTTGCAAACGGCAAAGAAGGAAGATAAGACACACCGTACAGGTCACTGTAGAGTCAACACAACCAAAGATGACCAAACATCAAAAATATTGTGGCATGCCATATATTGGTCAGACAATCAGGACTGTGGAAGACCGGTGTATTGAACATAAACGTTACACGCGCTTACAACAGCCAAACAAATCCGCTGTTGCAGAACACTGCCTTGGCACCGGTCATCCTATGGAATACAACAACACGGAGATCCTGGCATGCACTTCCACCTATTGGGATAGTGTTATTAAGGAAGCTGTTAAAATTAAACTAGCAAGCGACCTTATACAAAGAGATAGTGGTTTTTGTTTAAATTCTGCTTGGAATCCGGCACTGTCTCTCATCAAAAAACATAGGGACAAAATTAATGCTGCCTCACCTGTTGATTAAGTCACTATCGATACTTTTGATGTTTGGTCATCTTTGGTTGTGTTGACTCTGCTGTGACTTGTACTGTGTGTGTTATCTTCCTTGTTTACCCTTTGCAACCAGAGATATTAAATACGCTTGCACATTGCTTCCTCGAGTGCAGTTGTGCCTTGAGAATGGCAGGGTGTCCTCCTGCCGAAATATCGGCGGCTGTCGACGACGTCACCCGGCACGCATACCCGTAAGTTGTTTGAGCTGATTCAGTGTCTGACATAGTTAGCACAGTCGTTATTTTTCTCTACATAAATACATAGACTCATGTTTAATATTATACCACTCTATCCATATGAGGCGAAAACTCTGTCAAGCCAAGAATGTTTCAAAAACGGTTGTGTTTACGTGGACATGAAAACAGATTGTGGAACTGGAAAACCGCTTTACGGAAGTAGATTTCTAGAATCGATTTCGAAGCGTTTACATAACCAGCCAAATGGGGATATGGGTAATCGGTTTACGAAATTCGGTTTTGGGAGTCCATGTAAACTGGTTGACAGTTTATGTCACTATTGATAGTATTTACATGGTCGAGGAAATCGATGAGTGTCGGACCTCGGACGTCTTAACAGACGGTTAGCATCACCTCTCCTGCTGAGGGCACAGCATTGAAGTTTTAGGTGGAGTGACAACGCATGTGTCCCTAGATGTCGCATTACGTTGTACCAAATGGGCATATTCAAATTTTTGTCAGTCGGTTGTGTGACGTAGCCGCGCGGGAGTAGCCGAGCGGTCTGGAGCGCCACGTTGCGGATCGCACGGCTCCTCGCGTCGGAGGTTCAAATCCTCCCAAGGTGATGGATATTTCTATCGTCTTTAGTAAAGGTTAGTTCATAAGTAGTTTGTAAGTTTGAGGAATGATGACCCCACAGTTAAGTCCCATAAGGTTTCCAAACCTGTGGTTCGCCCGACGAGCAGACAACCCGCAATGCAGGGTTCCAGTGCACTGATGCCTACCAGTGAGGCGTTCCACAGCGGCGGTTCCGGAGTCACCAGAGGACGCGACGAGCACCGCCAGAGAGCGCACTAAACCGCAACTATTTTCCTCCGCACAGCCATGTGAGACCAGCTCGAGACTGCCCCGTATCACTGCGTGCCGACTATTTAGGGGGGTGCAGAGCAACACGACGGCAGTTCTTCCCGGACCGCCTACGAGAGCCATAGCTGAGGGATCGCGACCGACGCCTCTTGGGAAGAGAAGAGTCCCTGGCAGCAACGCCGCGCCTCCAGGACTTCCGCAACGTAATACGTCGTCCGGCTCCCTCAAGACTGTCTTTATCTCTCTGACTAGTACCTAACTGGCGAAGAAGAAATCCTTTACTTGATGTTTGCTGTTTGTGTCTTAATTTCATAAGTTTGTTAGTTTGTTTTTAGGAAATACCATTAATGTGAAACTCAGCTTGCCCTTTTCTCACATGACATCTTGCGAGCATGGATGAAGGGCAACAGGCGGATTGTGTTTTTCTCGACTTCAAAAAGGCGTTCGATGCGGTGCCATACTGCAGACTGCTAACGAAGATACGAGCTTGTGAAATAGGTTCACAGATTTGTGACTGGCTGGAAGACTTCCTAAGTAATAGAACGCAGTACGTTGTTCTCGACGGCGAGTGTTCATCAGAGACGAGTGTATCGTCAGGCGTGTCCCAGGGGTGTGCGATACGACCGCTATTATTTTCTATCTATATAAAGGAGACCGCGTATAAAACACTTGCACGACCACGTCTTGAGTATTGCTCAAGTGTTTGGGACCCGCAGCAGATCAGTTTAAAGGAAGACATAGAGGAAGTTCAAAGACGAGCAGCTAGATTTGTTACCGGTAGGTTCGACCAATGCTCCGGCAACTAAATTGGGGATCGCTGGAAGAAATACGAGGTTCCTTTCGTGAATTTCTGTTGAGTAAATTTAGAGGGCCAGAATTTGAAGCTGAGTGTAGTACGATCTTGCTGCTGCCTATTTACATTTCGCATTAAGATTACAAAGACAAGAAAGTTAAATTAGGGCTCGTACGGAGGCATATAGGCATTCTTTTTTTCCTCGTTCTATTTGGGAGTGGAATAGGAAAGGAAAATCCTAGTAGTGGTACAGTGTACCCTCCGCCACACACCTTACAATGAATTGCGGAGTATGTATGTAGATGTAGATGTATGTAGATGTATCCAGCAGTTGATTGGTTTGTCTTGTTGATAGAAACAATTTCCGTATAAGACTGGGGCTTTCAGTTATTATCTCCTGAGACGAGATATAACAATGGCGACGAGGATCTTTTCTGGACTCTGGTGGTCAAGTAGGAAGTTTTCCATGGTAGTGTTTACCATGGATGGTCAACCAGTCACCGCAATCCCTGACGTGTCGCAGCAAATTTTGCTCCTCCTCCGGGACATGCAGTTGATCCAACATGAACCTGTACAGGCAATGGCGGCCGTTAGCGCTTCAGCTACGGACGGAGCAGACCACACGCCTCAGTCTCTTCCTGCTAGTAAAGTGTTCCGGGAGAACCCTCCGCTCTACCCAGCATTTGATAGGCAGGTGCAATCTTGGGCAAACTACATGCCTTGAACAACATATCTTGGCATACAGTCGTATGGTATCACTGGTGATGCGCACTGTAGCGCTTTCTTTCTCGCCTACATTGGTCCTGAGGATTACCTTCTTGATCAACAATTAAAACTGGAGCACGAACCACATGCCCTACCTTATGACGAATTGAAGTTTTGCTTCAGGAGTACTTTGACTCCCAAGTACATGTTGTGACAGCTCGACACAAATTCTTTAGCTGTCACACAAGAAGCAAGGTGAGTCGTATCGGGATTGGATCGCTACCCTCCAGGGCTTATAAAGAGACTGCCGATTTCGATGTGCCAATGAAAGCTGCCAACAATCGTTTGCGGAATCGCGTGTCAGGGATATGATCTTGCTTGATGCCCCTGACGAGGGTCTGAGGGTCTCCTGAAGGACTTGCTAAAGCTTCGGCACCCCCCTCCCCTTAGAAGCATGTCTTCCAGTTATTTGGGCGTTTGAACAGTCCATCCAAGCGTCCGCCTCCTTCCATTTCCATGAGCCATTTCAGGTGCATGAAGCCCACCCCAAATGTCAACAGACACTTCATCAACCTCCTCTCCAAGTTCCTTCTGGTAAACAAACCTCCTTCACGCATGGCCTTACACAGTTACCCTCTTGCAAAGACTGTTTTGTCACACACCCTAGGCATCAGTGTCAGTTTCCCCATACCAAATGTAACTCGTGTGGCAAAATAGGGCAGAGGGCCGAAGTCTGTCTTGCTTCCTCCAGGATGCAAGTTGACTGTAATCAGGTCGATGCTACTTCAGCCGACGACCCAGGCATGGCTTATCAGGAGGATCTCCATATTCCTGCAGTGCTTCCTGCTCATGATAAACAGGTACCCCTGTCGGTGTTGCTCAATGGCCACCCAGTCGACTTCCAGGTAGACACTAGGTCTGCCTCTTCTATCATTGTGTGGAAAACTCAGCAACACTTGGGCTGTCCCCCTCTTCAACCATTCACCCACAACCTTCGAAGTTACAGCAATGACTTAGTGATGGTTAAAGACCAGTTTACGGCGAGCATCATCAACTTTCAGGATGCGTCTCCTTGTCATGGATACATCGAGAGCGACGAACTTGCTGGAACTTGACTTTTTCGATGCCTTGAGGCTGGAAGTCTACAATACCACTAGAAGCATCCAGTCAGGATTTGCCAGTTACTATCTCCAGACTCTTGACACAAAGTATCATTCCGTGTTCGAGCCTTCTACTGCTGGTGTTCAAAGGTTGAAGCGCGCATCTCGCTCCTTCCGACAGCCCTACCCTGGTTCTTAAAGGCCTAGCCTGTACCTTTCGCCCTTTGCGACAAATTGCAGACAGAGCTCCAACGTTTTGCAGGGAACTGGCATGTAACACCTGTTCCTAACAGTTTACTGACAACGCCCATAGTACATGGTTCAATCCGTGTATATGGTGATTTTAGTAAAACCATCAATGCCCAGTCGCTTGTTGATACATACTTCATTCCCAAGGTCGACGAGATCCTCACTCCCATAAATGGGAGCAAACTCTTCACGAAAATTGACATCAAGGAAGTATATTTTCAGCTTTCCTTATATGAGGCATCCCTTAAATTGCTGGTTATCAAGACCCCTTTTGGTCTTTTCCCCTATAATAGGGTCCCCGTTGGGATCGGAAGTGCCCCAGAGATGTTTCAGAGGTTCCACGAATTGCTTACAATGGACGTGCCTTGCACTGCCAACTACCCGGATGACATCACTGTTGCCAGACAGTCCGCTTAACAAATAGCGGAACCTGAACATCCTTTTTTCTGTTCTCCAAAGAGCCAACCTTCACTGCAATATTGGAAAAATGTCAATTTTTCCTCCGCAAGTCGAATACTTAGGCCATGTCCCCAGTGTCACAGGTAATTGGCCACTGCCTCATCATGTCCAGGTCATCCAGCATTTATCGTCCCCTTTGGACGTCAAACAGTTGCAATCTGTATTGGACTACTTTAATTATTACAGGAAATTCATTCCACATGCCTTAATCATCGCAGCGCCATTGTACATGGAATTGTACATTGTACATATGACATGAAATTGGGACACGGCATGTGAAAGTGCCTTCCGCAATCTCTAGCAGGCCTTGCTTCAGCCCACATATCTTATGGCCTTTGATCCATCACTCCCTGTGATTGTTGCAGCAGATGCCTCTGATTATGATGTGGGTGCAGCCCTTTCGCACAGGGTCGATGGGCTGGAATGAGCAGTTGCCTTCATCTCCAAAAAATTGACACTGGAACAGTGCAACTATGGGCAAATTGTAAAGGAGGCCTTGGCCATAGTCTTCGCTTTAAGAGAATTCCATTACTACGTTTATGGTCATCATTTTACCATCTTCACCAACCACAAACCCCTGCTGCCTCTCTTTCAGTGTGATGCAAACATCCCCACTAAAATGGCTAGACGCCTCCAATGGTTGGCCTTATTTCTGGCTAATTAATCTTATGATACTGAGTATCGCTTGATGACCAACCATGCCAATGCCGATCTCCTCTCCCAGCTACCATTAGGTCAGGGTCCTTCATTTGACACTGACCCAGAAGTGTGCTGCCACTTAGATGCAGAAGAAGAACACACTGTCACGTCCCTTCCTTTTGCTGCAAAACTAGTTGCCAATCAGTCTACAGAGGACTCAGTCTAGCATGAGATCGTCTGGCTGGTGTTTACCCCAGAGATTCAAAACTATTGGCATCGAGGGCACGAATTCTCCATCTTGATGGGGTTCTTCTCATCCAGGGCGAAAATGGCTGACCAAGGGTTGTCATTCCTACCTCTCTACAACACAAGGTCCTCAGCCTGCTTCATCATGGAGATTGGGGAGTCGTGCTAACAAAACTCCTCGCATGTCATCATGTCTCCTGGAAGGGGATTGATGCAGATATCGCCTCTATGGTACCAGCCTGCCCCACCTGCTAAATCAAACAAGCTGCTACTGCACGTTGGTATTTCCTATGGCCAGAGGCGTCAAATCCCTCTCCAGGCTCCATTTGGACTTCGCAGGCCCCTTTCTGGGCACCTCGTGGTTTATTGAAGACGACGCTGGCTCTGGGTTTCCTTATGTCTCCCAGATGTCCTCCACATCATCGACCACGTCATCCTAGCGCTCACTCGCATCGTAGCCAATGAAGGCCTACCAGAGACAATTGTGACCGACAATGGACCTCAATTTACGTCCGCAGGGTTCTCAGCCTTCTCTGCATCCAATGGCATTGCCCTGGTACACATGGCGCCTTTCCACCCCATGTCCAAAGGACTGGCAAAGTGGTTTGTTTGGACTGTCATAGCTCTCTGCACACCACTCCCTGGACGATGTTTTTTCCATCTTTTTTGCCTATTATAGGACAACTCAACAGGAGAGAGCCAGTCCGGCGGAATGGCTCAATGGGCGTACACAGTGTTCGCTCCTCTCCCTCCTCCATCCACAATGATCTGTAGAACACACTGGGCACAGTCAGGGACACCAGTTTGGTATCGACGATGATGTCTGGGTCCTGATGTTCTCCAGCTGCAGCCGCCATTGGGATCTGGCGGTAGTTACAAAACTACTGCTACAAGCAATGGTGGAGGTTCAAATTACAGATCGCTTCCTTTGCCGCAAGCATTTGGACCAGGTGCGCCCCAGGAGCCGTCAGTTGATGACTGCAGTCTATTCACCGCCTCTAGTTGTTGCACACCCGTCGACCAGGCAGCCAGGAAGCTCTGCAAAAACAACCGTTTCTATGGCCCCTCCAATGTTAATGGACGATGGTGGGTAGCCGACTCCTGCACCCTGGCCAATACCAATGGGCGTCGACCACACAGCTCCGGCGAACCACACACTGCCAGGCTCATGCGATGCCATGGACATCGATCCAGGCTTCAACACTGTCCTCAGTCTGGCTCATCTCTTGGTGTGGGAGGGATGACATGTACCGGTGGTCCTCCTGACCACAGACAACCCGCAATGCAGAGTACAAGCGCATGGATGCATACCAGTGAGGAGTCCTACAGCAGCAGTTCCAGAGTTACCAGAGGACGTGACGAGCGCTGTCAGAGAGCGTACTAAACCAGAACTATTTTCCTCCGCACAGTTCACGTGAGACCAGCTTGAGACTGCCACGTATCACTGCGCTCCGACTATTTAGGAGGTCGCAGTGCAGTACGACGGCAGTTCATCCCCGACAGCCAATGTGAACGATACCTGAGGGATCACGACTGTCGCCTCCAGGAAGAGTCGCTGCCTCCAGGACTTCCCACGACGAAATAAATCGTCCGGCCTCGTCTCCCTGGCCGTTCTCTCAAGGCTGTCGTTATCTCCCTGGCTAGTACCTAATTGGTGAAGAACAATTGATGTTTGCAGTTTTTGCCAAAGTTTCAGACGTTTGTTAGTTTGTTTTGTTTCCAGCAGTTGATTAGTTTGTCTTGTCAATAAACAGAATTTCCGCATCAGACAGAGTCTTTCATTATTATCACCTGAGGTGAGATATAGCAGGTTGTTAAGTGGCTTCGTACCTTTTCATTTGCTCGCCCCTCGTACATACTATGCTTTCTATGCTGTGTTCTAAAATACATAAAGGAAATGTCGGGTTCATATCTCTGACAGTGCCTACTTGGCCTCCTATACATCTGCATTTGGACTTCTTGGACAGGACGGGGCGTCGACAGTGCATTTTCACCTTCTTCTTAATCTTCATGGGATACTGTGCAAATCACATTTAAGTGCCTCTCAGAGGGTTTATCGAACCACCAATATACTTTTAATCTCCCATTCCATTCTCGAATAACGCGCGGGAAGAAAGAACACTTGAATCTCTCCGTTCGAGCTGTGATTTCTCGTATTTTATTCTGATGATCATTTCTACCTATGTAAGTGGGAGTCAACAACATATTTTCGCATTCAGAGGAGAATGTTGGCGATTGGAGTTTCGTAAGAAGCCCACGCCACAGTGATAAGCGCCGTTGTTGTAATGATTCCCATCCCAGATCCTGTATCATTTCCGTAACGCTGTCTCCCCTGTATCGTGACAACACGAAACGAGCTGCCCTCTTTTGGACTCTTACGATGTCCTCCATCAAACCCACCTGATACGAATCTCACACTGGGTAGCAATACTCCAAAAATGGACGGACAAGCGTAGTGTATGCAGTTTCTTTTGTAGTTCTGTGCATGTTTTAAGGGTTCTGCCAATAAAACGCAGTCTCTGGTTCGCTTTTCCCACGACATTATCAACGTGTTCTTTCCAATTTATGACTGAAGTAATAGCAATTATTAGGTATTTTGTTGAGTTTACGGCCTTCATATTTTATTGATATATCTTTTAAACAAAGTTTAAATCAAATGTTCAATGGTTTGTATAGCTTATGGGATTTAAATACAGGGTCATCAGTCCCTAAACTTACAAACTACTTATTAACTAGCTAACACTAAGGACAGCACAAATATCCATGCCCGAGGGGGGGATTCGAACCCCCTACCGTAGTGGCCGTGCAGACCATGACTGGAGTGCCGCAGTCTCCTCGGCCACCGCGGCCGACCAAACAAAGTTTAACGGATTCGTTTTCGTAATCATGTGGACGACTTCACACATCTCATTATTTAGAGTCAATTACCAATTTTTACACCCTGCTGATATCTTATTCAAATCGTCCTGCAGTTAGTTTTGATCTTCAGATGATTTTACTAGACGGTACATTAAACTCTGATGGAAACTGCCCCCCCCCCCCCCCCCACCAAGACGTATGATAACTGCAGAGAACTGACTTCTGCCCCTCTGTTACCTCCCAGACCAGACAGCTGGGTAATTTGCGCCGACATTTTTACTGCGACAATTACGCGTTATCTCTCAGGGTAATAAATGTGAGCGTGGGAACCGCCTTCCAGCTGGTGACGTCACTGCGCTTCTTCGCGGCGCGGCGTCGGGTTGGAAGGCAGCCAGTCGCCCCAGGTCGAGCTGTGGGTGGCGTAGCAGTCGCAGGCAGTTTGGGGAAACCCAGAGGCGGAACCAGTTGCGCGGGTTACAGCGCCTCAGAAAAACATACCGGAGGCGCGCCGACGCCCAGTAGGTCAGGTCGCGGACACACCTGACGATGATCGCATTTCTGACTGCCGGAATATTATGCCTACTGGACGCTATCACGTGTCCGTGCACTGTGCCCGAGCTGTGGACACAGTGTTTCGTATCAGCTGCGTACAAATCTATTGGATGCTCAAACATCGTCAATGGTATTCCCAAATACTGTCCTAAACATAAAGACTGGTCTAGTGTCATAGAGCGAGAGGAATGTTCTGGTCTTCAGTCCGGAGACTGGTTTGATGCAGCTCTCCACCCTACTCTATCCTGAGCAAGCCTTTTCATCTCCTCGTAACAACGGCAACCCACATCCACTTGAAGCTGCTTACTATACGCGTCTCTTGGTCTCCCTCTGCGATTTTTACCCCACACACTTCCCTCCAATGCTAAATTTACGATTCCTCAATGTCTAAGAATGTGTCCTACCAAGCGATCCCTTCTTTTAGTCAGGGTATGCTAAAAATTTCTTTTCTCACCAATTCTGTGAAGTACCTCTTCATTAGTTATGCGATCTACCCACCTAATTTTCAGCATTCTTCTGTAACACCACATTTCGAAAGCCTCTATTCTCTTCCTGTCCGCTCTGCTTATCGTCCATGTTGCACTCCCGTACAAGGCAACACTCCAAACAAATGCCTGCTCACTAATTCAGTACAGTACCTCTTCATTAGTTATGCGATCTACCCACCTAATTTTCAGCATTCTTCTGTAACACCACATTTCGAAAGCCTCTATTCTCTTCCTGTCCGCTCTGCTTATCATCCATGTTGCACTCCCGTACAAGGCAACACTCCACACAAATGCCTGCTACCAATTCAGTACAGTACCTCTTCATTAGTTATGCGATCTACCCACCTAATTTTCAGCATTCTTCTGTAACACCACATTCCGAAAGCCTCTATTCTCTTCCTGTCCGCTCTGCTTATCGTCCATGTTGCACTCCCGTACAAGGCAACATTCCACACAAATGCCTTCAGTAAAGACTCCCTTACACTTAAATTAATATTCGATGTTAGCAAATTTCTCTTTTTCAAAAATGCTTTTCTTCCCATTGCCATTCTGCATTTTATATCCTCTGTACTGCGACCATCACATGTTATTTTACTACCCAAGTAACAAAACTCATCTATCACCTTCATGGTTCGTTACCTAATCTAATTCCTTCACCATCGCTTGATTTTCTAAGACCGCATTCCATTATTTTTGTTTTGCTCTTGTTAATGTTCATTTTATACGCTCTCTTCAACACACTGTCCATTCCATTCAACTGCTCTCCCAGGTCCTTTGCTGTCTCTGACATAACTACAATGTCATCAGCAAAACGCAATGTTTTTATTTCTTCCCCCTGAACTTTAATCCCTATTCCAAATTTCTCCTTGCTTTCCTTCACCGCCTGCTCGATGTACAAATTGAATAACATCTGAGAAAGGCTACAACCCTGTCTTACTCCCTTCCCAACTGATGGTTCCCTTTCATCCCCTTCGAGTCTAATAACTGCGGTCTGGCTTTTGTACAAGTTGTAAATAACTCTCATTTCCCTGTATTTTACCCCCGCTGACTTCAGGATATGAAAGAGTGTATTCCAGTCAACATTGTCAAACGCTTTCTCCAAATCTACAGAAGCTAAAAATGTAGGTTTGCCTTTCCTTAATCTATCTTCTAAGATGAGCCGTAAAGTGAATATACCTCCCGGGTTCCTACGTTCCTCCTGAATCCAAACTGATCTTCCTCGAGGTCAGTTTCTACCAGCTTTTCCATTCTCCTGTAGATAATTCGTGTTTAAATTTTGCAACCATGACTTATCAAACTGACGGTTCTGTAATTTTTCACACCTGTGTGCGCCTGATTTCTTTGGAATGGGAGTTATTACATTTTTCCTAAAGTCTGAGGGTATTTCGCCAGTCTCATACATCCTACACACCAGTTCAAATAGTTTTGTCGTGGCTGGCTCTCCAAGAGCCTTTAGTAGCTCTGAGGGTATGTCATCTATTCCTGGGGCCTTGTTCCGACCTAGGTCTTTCAGGGCTCAGTCAAATTCATCTCTCAGTATATTATCTCCTATTTCATCTTGATCTACTTTCTCTTCCCTTCCTACAACATCGTATCTAAATTCATTTCCTTTGTAGAGCTGCTCTATGTAATCTTTCCACCTTTCAGCTTTCCCTTCTTTGCTGAGAACTGGTTTCCCATCTGAGTTCTTGATATTCGTAGAGTTTATTTTCTTGTCCCCAAATGTTTCTTTTATTTTTCTGTAGGCGGTATCTACTTTTCCCCTTCTTATACATTCTTCTACAGATTTGCATTTGGCTTCTAGCAATTCCTGCTTAGCCATTTTACACTTCATATCAGTCTCATTTCTTTGTCGTCTGTACTCCATTTTGCCTGTTTCATTTACTGCATTTTATATTAGTATTTCATGTGATATCCGAGGATTTTTTGTAGGTCTTGCCTTCCTACCTATTTTCTCCTCTGCTGCCTTCACTATTTCATCTCTCAATGCTACCCATTCCTCTTCTACTGTTTTATTTTCCCCTGTTTCTGTCAATTGTTGCCTAAAACTCCCTCTGAAATTGTTCAGAACTTCACGTTCTTTCAATTTATCTAGGTCCCATCTCCTTATGTTCCTACCTTTCTGCAGTTTTTTCAGTTTCAGCCTACAGTTCATGACTAACAAGTTATGGTCAGAGTCTATATCTGCCCCTCGGTTTGATTTACAGTTTATAACTTCGTTCCGGAATCTATGTTTTACCAGTATAAAATCTATCTGATACTTTCCGGTGTCTCCTGGTCTCTTCCACGTATACAACCTTCTTTTGTGATTCCTAAACCACATGTTTGTTACGATTAAATCATGATCCGTGAAAAATTCTACCAGGCGACTTCCTCTTTCATTCCTTCTGCCCAGTCCATATTCACCTACTATTTTTCCTTCTCTTCCTTTTCCTACTACCGAATTCCAGTCTCCCATCACAATTAAGTTTTCCTCTCCCTTAACTGTCTGAATAATTTCCTTTAGCTCCTCATATATTTCTTCGATCTCCTCATCATCGGCAGAGCTAGTTGATATATAAACCTGTACTACTGTTGTTGGTGTTGGCTTCGTATCTATCTTTACAATGATAATGCGATCACTGTGCTGCTCATAGTAGTTTACCCGCATTCCTATTTTCTTATTCATTATCAGTCCTACTCCTGTGATACCCGGAACTGATTTTGTATTTATAATCCTGTACTCACCTGACCAGAAATCCTGTTCATCCTGCCACCGAACTTCATTGATCCCCACTATATCTAACTTCAACCTATCCATTTCCCTTTTTAAATTTTCTAATCTTCCTACCAGATTAAGGGATCTAACATTCCACGCTCCGCTCCGTAGAATGCCAGTATTGTTCTTCCTGATGACAACATCCCCCTGAGTAGTCCCCGCCCGGAGATCCGAATGGGGGACTATTTTACCTCCGGATTATTTTACCCGAGAGGATGCCATCATCATATTTTCATACAGTAGAGCTGCATGTCCTCGGGAAATGTAACGGCTGTAGTTTCCCCTTGCTTTCAGTCGTTCGCAGTAACTGTGTGGCAAAGCCACATTAGCTGATGTTACAAGGCCAGCTCAGTCAATCATCCAGACTGTTGCCCCTGTAACTACTGAAAAGGCTGCTGCCCCTCTTCAGGAACCACACGTTTGTCTCGCCTCTCCAAAAAGTAGAAATAAATTCATTTTTCCTACATAATAAGTAAAATATTAATACTGTTTTTGTATAAAATTGTCAGCAGTCAGTTGTAAATATTTTTTAAGGTTGAAAACAAACAAACTGTTTCTGTTCTACTAACTGTTTTTTATTTACTAACTAGTTTTCGGATTATTAGGCCATCATCAAGTAAACTGTTGACAGACGTCGACAAAGACGCTATTGCGTCCGTCCTCAAAGTTGGTAAAACAAAGATAAAATTGTAATTTGCGAGTGAACAGGGTGAAACACATTACATATCAAATATTAATGAATTAAAAATCTATTAACATTATTGTCACTGTAGCTAATGTTGAGATCGTCACTTAGGGTGTACATTAAATTCGTTTTCTACACCGACTTTACAATTTAGTTATTTGACAGCATCTAGCAAGATCAACACATTTAAATTATATTTCATATTACTGCGAAATTTATTATATATATTGTTTTATCTTAAAGTCTAAAAGTATACATGGTAGGATTGGGGACTCTACATGGTCTAAGATGGTATGTGGTAGGTAGCTGTTTTGTTTACATTATGTGGAGCTTAAAAGTGGTGATGTGTTTAACTGTACCTAGTACCTTCAGTGTAGAAAACGAATTTAATGTACACCCTAAGTGACGATCTCCTCATATGCTACAGTGACAATAATATTAACGTAGTTTTTAGTTCATTAATATTTGATTTGTAATGTGTTTCACCCTGTTCACTCGCAAATTACAATGCAAAAATGTTAAGGAGGCCACTGATTACGTGAACATAAGTCTACATGGCAACAGATATTGTTTGCAATTCCAACAAATGTCATATGCAAAGATCGAGTAATCTGTGTGTTGTATCTTTGTTTTACCACCTTTAAGAACCTAAGCAATGGCGTCTTTCTCGACGCCCGTCAACAGTTTACCTGATGATGGTCTAATAATCCGAAAACTAGTCAGTAAATAAACAAAAAGTTAGTAGAAAAGAAACAGTTTGTTTGTTTTCAACCTTAAATATGGAAGCGTTCTACCAAGAAGCGTCGAACGAATCCATTTACAACGTAAATATTTTGTTTATTTGCCAGATCTATATTTGATCACTGTGTGAGCATTATCACTGCTTAAAATAAACGGTTTAAACACCTAACACTTTTCTGGAGGTTACTTTCGAAAAGTTTAATGTTTCAACTGTTCGTTTTAAGCATTGATATTGGTAACACAGTGATCCGAATCTAGATCTGGTGAATAAACCAAATATTTACGACTGATTGCTGACACTTTCCTACAAATCGAAAAACAGTCGTTGAACAGAAGAGCCATAAAGGAATCAAGCCTGATAAATATAGTATCTTCGTAAAGTGACGGTGCAATTGTAACAGGTATCAGAAAAGCAACAAGAAAGACAGAAATTTGAAATGTTCATTATGTGGAACAAAATTGTCCCAATTTGCGCGCCTATTCAGTATTACCCACGTCGCTTCCGTTTGTCGTTCTACACCAGTGATATCTATACGAACTGGATGTATAACTCCGACCTTTAACCATAGAAATTATAAGTTTCCAGTGGCCCATATCCTGTTTCTGAGATAAAGGGTGAAGTTGTTTGGATATCCCTTGGCTAGTGACCATTTCTACATGTATACTGTAGCTATCCTAAAGTACAGAGTTAAGAAGTAAACGTTACATAATTCCTTCACTTTTTTACGTATATGTTTATCCGCTAACTAAATGCAGAGGTCAAAGCTGCCATACTTCCGCAAAAATAAAAAATAAATGGTTCTTTATCAGTTTTAACGTCCGCGACGACAAATATGTGAATAACTCACCCAGCAAATAACTCAGTATTGACAACATATTCTGTAGACGTTTATCTAGAAACACCATTTTTTCCTTTTCGAAAACCTTAATCAATGCGAGAGACGATGATTTTTGGGTATCAAAGTGGCATTTTCTCTAAGGGCCATAATTCAGGCACAACGATTTTTTAGTGAGTAAGAACGAATAAGGTATTAGGTAGCTGTGCCCCACTATTCTACTACAGTCTTTTACAGAGGACCATATTTCCCTTTATTTTTCTCCAGAAGAAGCATTCTTCACCTGGTTGTTAGTGTGATCTAGAAATACCTGAAAACGTAAAATCAAGTGTGTAATGAGACTGTGACACTTGTATTCCTCTCTGCGATTTCGCTGCATGTTCGTTGTCTTCTCCTTCCCTTTGTTGTGCTCACCTGTTCCTAATAAATGCACTCACCATGACATCAACACATATTATAAAACAAAGTCCGCCCAACCTAGTCTGATTGTGTCTGTCTTAGTTAAACACAAAAACTTCTAAACTGATTTCCATACGGTTTCGCCAGTAGACGGCGTAATTCATGAGGAAGGTTTAGCTGTACAATTGATTAGCGTGCGTGACAGTGAGTGAGTTTGAGGCGAAAATCTCCACAAAATAGTGCCATAAATTTTCTTAGGAAAAGTTACATATACAGGGTGTTACAAAAAGTACAGCCAAACTTTCAGGAAACATTCCTCACACACAAAGAAAGAAAATATTTTTTGTGGACAAGTGTCCGGAAACTCACTTTATTACTTCTCTTCAAATTACATTAAACATGGAATGGAAACACACAGCAACAGAACGTACCAGCGTGACTTCAAACACTTTGTTACAGGTAATGTTCAAAATGTCCTCCGTTAGCGAGGATACATGCATCCACCCTCCGTCGCATGGAATCCCTGATGCGCTGATGCAGCCCTGGAGAATGGCGTATTGTATCACAGCCATCCACAATACGACCATGAAGAGTCTCTACATTTGGTACCGGGCTTGAGTAGACAAGAGCTTTCAAATGCCCCCATAAATGAAAGTCAAGAGGGTTGAGGTCAAGAGAGCGTGCAGGCAACCTTGTACAGCAGTAACTTCTCTGACGCTGACATTAGGGTTATCGTCAACTGCACGAAGAAATTCCTCGTCCATTGCATGTGTCCTCGTCGTTCTAGGTCTTCCCCAGTCGCGAGTCATAGGCTGGAATATTGCGTGCTTCCTAAGACGCCGATCAGTTGCTTCGAACGTCTTCCTGTCGGGACACCTTCTTTCTGGAAATCTGTCTCGATACAAACGTACCGCACCACGGCTATTGCCCCGTGCTAATCCATACTACAAATGGGCATCTGCCAACTGCGCATTTGTAAACATTGCACTGACTGCAAAACCACGTTCGTGATGAACACTAACCAGTTGATGCTACGTACTGATGTGCTTGATGTAGAGCAATGAGACGCATGTCAACACAAGCACTGAAGTCAACATTACCTTCCTTCAATTCGGCGAACTGGCGGTGAATCGAGGAAGCACAGTACATAATAACGAAACAATTGGGTATTTTGACAATTGTCTGCACGAATTATTTACATTTACAGAGAAATACTAAAATGAGCTCTAACACGGAAATTAAGCGTTTCCGGACACATGTCCACATAACATATTTTCTGTCTTTGTGTGTGAGGAATGTTTCCTGAAAGTTTGACCGTACCTTTGTGTAACACCCTGTATACAGTGACTGTACTTCGCAGTATATGTTAAAATACGCATCGATCGCATTCGTACAGATGTCCAATTTCCTTTTAGCAAGTGCCAAGCACTGCGAGTTTGCTAGTTTTAAATAATTTCTTCTGTACTTTATACCTCCTTATAGTTTTTGTCGTTATGCTTTACGTTGCGCAGAGGCTCGTTTTTCAACAGTTTTCTCGATTTATAACGGTCGTTCCGTTATTAACACACGCAGCTCTTCACATTTTGATCATCTCAGAACATGTCACACACTTAACAGCGCAGTAACCCATGTTGGGACGTCGTAACGCGGCTGCCTTGCCTTTATAGCGTCATATCGGGGCACGTTAGCCTACCGCCATAAGTAATGCAAGTAGCGGATGACGCGCGGATCCACGTTGACGTTTACACGTGTCTACGCCAGCGATGCAGATCTGCAAGGAAGAGCGTAATGCAAAGTATAGTACAAGAGACTCTCAAAATACAATTGGAGCACATTTTTATGATTAAAATATTATGCTTGGCCCTTTGCGGTAACAATATGTTTGAATTGTGAGTAAACGTCGTATGTTTCAATACACAGTAGGTGCATTTAGTCGTCGTAGACATATGCAAAAAATCAGAGACCAGTAGACACCATTAGTCGATGAAAAAAAAAAAAAAAAAAAAAAAAAAGAAGAAAAAAAAAAAAAAAAAAAAAAAAAGAAAGAAAACCGCACTGACGTTCTACGGCCCACTTTAGATTTGTAGTTTTATAAGTTTTTGCAAACATTTTGGACCAAAAGAATAAAAAATCAATTAATAAGGGTATCTGAAACTCTTTTAGGAAAAAAATTAGGTAGTCGCGGGTCCGAACCACTGACCTTCACCGTCATAGTCGA
The DNA here is from genome assembly GCA_026315105.1 of Locusta migratoria. Lineage (NCBI taxonomy): Eukaryota > Metazoa > Arthropoda > Insecta > Orthoptera > Acrididae > Locusta > Locusta migratoria. Next base: position 663,491,491 of record CM048746.1, read on the forward strand.
ACGCCTTGCCCACTACGCTACGGCTATCAATTAAAAGATGGGTTCTTTAATCGCATACTATTGATGGCCGTTGTTAGCTGATGTTAGTAAGGCATTTGTAGAGACTAGTTTATCATTTGTCGTACGAAAAACGATGTATTTTTGTTAATTCTTCAGTGCGCCATTGCTTTGAAATGACAATGTGTAAGTTACAATAAGAAAATCATCAAATACGCAACGCAAGATGGCGTATGCCACAGAGAGTTGTGCGCGAGGAATGTCACGTGACATCTCCTAACGGCTGGTTTTCCTTAATTCAATGGAGGGTGTCAAATCTCCGTTATTTTTGCAAATATGTGTCAAACGATACGAGATATGAGAAAACATAAGGGAGCTAAGTCGTAGAGAATTTTCTCCTCTACCAATTAGGTTATTCGATTTTCGTATCAGATGAACGGTTCGTTTGCAATTACAAACGGCTTTTTTAGGTATCACTACCGTATTTTTTCGAAAAATTTGAAAAAGCGAGGTTCTGGTCTCTGGTGGCCTACAATCATGTTTGTAAAATTTGGTGCTGATCGGTTGAACGGTTCGTCTTAAAAACAGGTAACACGTTACGGACAGACAGACAGACAGATAGACGTAGATCGCAAAATCGCCGTTATTTTTGCAAATATCTTTGAAACGAGATATGAAAAAAAAAAACATAAGAAGCAAAGTTGTAGAGCATTTTCTCCTCTACAAATTCTCTTGTTCAATTTTCGTGTCAGATGAATAGTTAAGCCGTTATTTTTATTTAAATTTCGAGCTGTCAAAAGACGATCGTAAAGGCCCACTTTTAGTGTTCACTACCGTAACCTAAAGTGGGCCAAAAATGCACGAACAACTGCGCACTAGATATATTACAATTACATATTTTGGCTGTTTTGGAGAACTAGTACTCTTTTTCAGAGGAATATGGGTCACATTACGCGGGTAGTACTAGCAGAGTTGTGAATTTCGTAACGCACATTCTATGGTTCCATGTTTGTTACTAAGGTACAGTGATGCTTGGAAAAGCCAGCGAGTGATCTACGAAGCCACAGACGTATAAACACAGAAGGATGACATTAGGCATTACGTAAACCGAATATGAAAACCAATTATGAATTACGGAAACACAGTTAGTTGATTTTTGTAATATTTTACCACATCAGTAAAATTTCGCACCGACCAAAACATATATATTTAATAAGAAGTTTACAGCCAAGATCGCTTTCTTCTTTTAATTGTATGACCGGTTTCGGCGTGCTAGACGCCATCTTCAGACCTGTCGTAATTTTTTACATCACTGCTGTAACAATAATTTCTAATATAGCACATTGGTATACATCCATATTTATGTGGCACGCAAATAAAATTTACATGTCAATAATAAGGTGACAAAATCCATCCTTCTCAAGGTTTGCGTTAGAGGCACTTATATATATTTATAGTGGGACACCTGTATTTCCTTATAAAGGACAATTTTAATTTATACTATTTACCTCGAAAGTCATAACTTTCTTTTATTACTATACTCCACATTTCAATGAGGTGATGTAATAAAAACTTTTACGCTATCGCTGTATCATCTTTAAATAGGAATTTACTCAGACTAGCTTGTTTACCTAATTCCTTGCTAAGTATGGGATTTCCAGTTTTTAAAAGTTGTCAGTATAAATCTGAGAAAGGGTGACATTCCTATCGGTATTCACCAATAAGAAATGGGCATAACTCAGGGTAGTAAAAGCTTTATGGCTCGCTGTCTCTGTTCATAGGGGTGAGTTACGTATGTCAGCTTCTATGCACTAAACAGCTACCCAAACTGTTTAAATAAGATCAATAATTAACCTATAGTTTATCCCGTCTATCGGTCTGCAGATGGTGACGCGAAAATGTATTTAAATAAACAGAAATTAAAGCTCTGAATAACCAACACAATGGATTCTAAGTTTATTACTCTTTTTGGACATGAAAATTCGGATGTGGTCCTACTTTATACATCGGTAAACATACATAACTGAATATTTCCCCAAGTATTGTTCATGAGAGACACAATAAATATCACATGCAATCCATAGTAAAAGTTCCAAATTATCACTCGTAAATTAATGATGTCCATCGAACATTGCAGTTCCAAATTAATCCGCGATTAATTACAGTATTTGTTATAAAACACAGTTTGTCATAACACGAGTACATGATTCAAATCACAAGTTCGTAACGCGGCTTCAGACCGCCCAGCGTTGCAACCTTTCACCACCGTGTCCACGTTACGAGTCCCTTCAAATTCAAATGTTCAAATGTTTGTAAATCTATCGGACCAAACTGCGTGGTCATCAGTTCGTAGCTTACAAACTGCTTAAACCTAGGTAAACTAACATACGGACAAACACACACACCCATGCACCAGGGAGGACTGGAACCTCCACGGCGAGCAATCGCGCGCTCCGAAGCGAGACGCTTTAGACCGCTCGGCTACTCCACCGCGGCACGAGTCCCTTTCCAAGCGTTCGAAAGCGTGCTCTACCTGCTCCCAAAATTGTATCCATCCGTGCACCCTACGCCTCATCATTAAAATACTATTTCCTTTCCAAAATATTATACATTCGAATATCACAGAATTAAATGCTTTGAGCACTTCGCTAAAAATGTTGTTTACATTTAACATACAAATACATATTAAACAATAATATAATCGGTTGAGACTGAAGCTCTTTGCTCAGGTAGCCATTAAGCGTGGCGTCTCAGTGTTCAAATATACTGCCGCCATCGAAAAATGCTTAGACAATTAATATTTAATTTATCATGGCCTTTCTATGCACTTATATTCAGTTCTTGTCCACAAATACATATAATTGTTTATGCATAATTATCTGCGACTTTTAGTCGACCATGGAATATTTAAGTGGCAGTCTACAACATAAAACGAACGTTACTAAGAATAATATTAAATATAATAAAATACATATATAAATCTAATGCACTTTGCTGGGTTCATGTTTTGTGTTTCTGTGGCGGAATCTATCTTCTGACACAAGAATATCACTACCTCAACGGAAAGCAGAACAAAAGAGTGAAACAAGGTTTATTGAAAGAATACGGAAATAACGTGGCGCAATGATGCCCATTTGCTTCTTAAACTGTTATTGATAAACACTGCTTATCAATAACTATAAATGTAAGTCTTATAATATTATCATTACAGTGATGAAATTTAGCAGCTTTTTATCTACAAGGGATATTGAAATTGTAATTATGGCGTTTGAGTCTCCCAAATATCCTGAATCCATTCATATAATTATATTTGCCGTATCATCATTCCCTGATTTTATACGGATGTTTAGAATAATGTGTGTGGCTATATTAAATTTCAGTTGCAATCTTTAAGAGCCGCTCTCGCTCAGCCAAGACCGCCGTTTCCCGTTTTCGAGCAGATTAGGGAACGCTATATACCTGTATACCGTTCACTAGGTTAAAACTGTTAGCCGGCCGGCTGTACCTTTAATGTCACAGTGTATAATGTTTCCCTCGCAGTATCTGAAATTTTTTTATTAATGAGACAAAATTTAACGTCTACAAAAACAGCATTTTGCACTCATATTTCTCATTAATTTCAACTAGCTTGACTGGTGTTGTAGTGTAGATGCCGTTAAAATTTTTATTTCTTTATTTGTACCAAATTATTAAATGTAAAATAATTCAACATCATGTTTTAGCGTGCGTAATAATCGTGATATGTTAATCCTCGTTTTACCAGGATTGAAAACTTCCTGTGAATGACTTTCCATGATTAACTAAGCAAAGAGGGGAAAGCTGAACTGTGGAAGGAATATATATAGGGCCTATACAAAGAAAATAAACTTGACGGCAGTATTCTAGAAATGTAAGACGAAGTGGAAGAAGATGAGATAGGAGAAATGATACTGCGAGAAGAATTTGACAGAGCGCCAAAGGACTTGAGTCGAAACAAGGCCCTGGAGTAGATGATACTCCGTCTGAACAGCTGATGACGTTAGGAGAGCCATTCGTGAAAAAATTGTATCACATGGTATGCAAGATATATGACACGGGGGAAATACCCTTAGACTTCAAGAACAATATTGTAATTCCAATTCCAACAAAGCAAGTGCAGACAAGAATGAAAATTACAGAACTATCAGTTTACTAAGCCATGGTTGCAAAATACTAACACAAGTTATTTAGAGACGAATTGATAAACTTGTGGAATCCGACCTCGGCGAAGATAAATTTGGACTTAGGAGAAATGTAGGAACACGGGAGGCAATACTCACATTACGACTTATTTTAGAAGATAGGCTAAGGAAAGGAAAAACCTACGTTTTTAGCGTTTGTCGATCTGGAGAAAGCTTTTGACAATGCCGACTGGAAGACACTCTTCCAAATTCTGAAGGTATCAGGGGTAAAATATAGGGAGCGAAGAGTTATATTCAACCTATACAAAAGCAGACAGCGGTTATTAGAGTGGAAGGGCAAGAAAGGGACGCAGAGGTTGGGAAGGGAGTGAGACAGGGTTGTAGCCTTTACCCAATGTTGTTCAGTCTGTACATTGAGCAGGCAGTGAAGGAATAGAAGGAGAAATTTGGAGAGGGCATTAAAGGGCAGGGAGAAGATATGAAAACATTGCGGTTTGCCGATGACATAGTAATTCTGTTAGAGACCGCAAAAGATCTGGAAGAGCAGTTGAATGGTATGGACAGTGTCTTGAAAGGAAGATAAGATGAACATTAACAAGAGTAAAACGAAGGTAATGGAATGCAATGTCAGAAAATTAGGCGATTTTGAAGGAATTAGATTAGCTAATGAGACAATAAAAATAGTAGATGAATTTTGTTACATGGGTAGCAAGATTACTTCTGATGGCCGAAGTAAAGAAGATATAGCCGCGGTGGGGTAGCCGAGCGATCTAAAGCACCTCGCTGCGAAGCGCGCGGTTGCTCGCCGTGGAATTTCGAGTCCTCTCTGGGGCATGTGTGTGTGTGTTTGTCCGTAGGTTAGTTTACCGAGGTTTAAGTATTTTGTAAGCTACGGACTGATGACCACGCAGTTTGGTCCGATAGATTTACAGACATTTTAACATTTTAAAGAAGATATAAAATGCAGAATGGCTATGGGAAGAAAAGCGTTTCTAAAGAAGCGAAACTTGTTAACATCCAATATTAATTTAAACGATAGGAAGTCCTTTCTCAAAGCATTTGCCTGGAGTGTAGCATTGTATGGGAGTGAAACGTGGACGATAAGGAGTTCAGATAAAAAGACGATAGAAGCTTTGAAATGTGGTGCTACAGACGAGTGATGGTAGTTAGATGGGTAGATCACGTAACTAATGAGGAGGTGCTTAACCGAATCAGGAAGATAAGGAGTTTCTGGCAAATCCTGACTAAGTGAAGGGCTAGATTGGTTGGACACATTCTGAGACATCAAGGAATTGTCAGCTTAGCAGTAGAAGGAAGCGGGTGGGGTAAAAATCGTAGAGGTAGAAAGGGGGACGAATATAGTAAGCAGATTCAAAAGGATGTAGGTTGCCGAACGTATTCTCAGATGAAGAGACTTGCGCAGGACAGGTTAGCGTGGAGAGCTGCATCAAACCAGTCTGCGGACTGAAGACCACAACAACAACAACAACAACAACAACAACTCAAAACATTTCCAACAAGTTATATCTTAAAACGTTTTCGTAGTTTAGCATTAGTTATCAGCCATTTTGTGCCTACTGATGAAGTTCCGTTACAACTCTCACGATTGCAGCTTCCAGTTAGTGCCTCCCGTTAGGGAATTCCCAGATGCAGGTTTTGCATACTGTTTACCACAACTGACATTGCGATAAATGCGTCTAGTGGGAATGACGTAAAAGAACTTGATTTTACTTCTGCGCAGGCTGTTTTGATATGGAAAAAAAATTAAGATTTGCGATTCGTAGGAATACACTTAACGTATCGAGACCTTGTACAGTCTTCTGTCGAGTTATCGATAATGAATTAAAAAATATGCTACAGGTGTGTTACTAGAGTAAACACTTTCATATTTTTTTTTTTTTTTTTTTTTTTTTTTTTTTTTTTTTTTTTACCAAGACAACTTCGATGAAAATCAGCCTACTACCCAATGATTATTTTACTGCTAATGGCACCCACTCAAGCTTTAAAGTCTGATCATCTTCCTTCTATCATATATATTATTCCTCATAGTCTTTTTTTTGTGTGGCTTTTTTCAAAAATCAAATGTTTGTATAGCTTATGGGACTTAACTACGGGGCCTAAAATTGAACTGCTTGATAACGCATTCTGGATATGGTTTTGTCACGAAAGAAGGAAAGGAACTGTAATATCCGGGCCATTTCTCAAAGAAAAAGCGATAGTTTTGGGCAAAAACCTGGAATCCGAAAGTAAATTTGCTGCCTGTGAAGGCTGGTCTGATTGTTGGAAAAGTCATGGTGTCAGATTTTATTGTATTTCCGGTGAAAAACTATTCGCAGATGCCGGAGCAGCTAAGGAATTTCTGTTAAGTTTCATGAATTTGTAGAAGAAATTGAACTGTTACTCTGCCAAGTGTATAACATCGTTTTTTCTATCAGAACCGATACACATTATAGTGTATGTAGACGTTTTAAGTTGATGTATTAACACTCTGTGAACCAAAAACGTTTTAGTTGATGTATTAACACTGTGTGATTGAGTGCCAAATAGGAGGAACAAAGTTACAACAGGTAGACAGTTTCAAGTACCTGGGATGTATTTTCTCACAGGATGGCAACGTAGTGAAAGAACTGGAATAGAGGTGCAGTAAAGCTAATGCAGTGAGTGCTCGGCTAAGATCTACTCTTTTCTGCAAGAAGGAAGTAAGAAGTAAGTACGAAGACTAAGTTAGCACTTCACCTCTCTATCTTTCGACCAACTTTGTTGTATGGGAGTGAATGTTGGGTGGATACAGGTTACCTTATTCATAAGGTAGAGGTTACAGATATGAAAGTAGCAAGGTACTAATAGAGGGGAACAATGGCAGGAGGGTGTCCATAATGAGGAAATCAAAGAAAAACTGGGAATGAACACAATAGATGATGCAGTTAGAACGAACAGACTGAGATGGTGGGGTCATGTTACACGCATGGGAGAAGCAAGGTTACCTAAGTGACTCATGAGCTCGGCAGCGGAGGGTAAGAGGAGCCGAGGTAGACCAAGAAAAAAATACTTAGATTTGGTGCAGAATGATTTTGAAGAAAAAGGCATAACATCAGACGAGGCATCAATATTAGCATTGAATAGGGGATCATGGAGGAATTTTATTAGAGGTACTGAACGCTGAAAGGTATAATCAGTCTCTAATGATGATGATGATTAACACGGTGTAAAAACATCTTTTTGTATTACTGTAGACGTCTTTTAGTTCTTTCTAATTTTTTTAAATATTTTTTGCAGTAAATATTAGATATTTCGAATAATCCGACCTTTTTTTCGTTCCGATCACGGTGCCAGTCCCGAAGGTGACGGATTACAGGGGTTCTACTGTATTCCAAGTCAGTTGCGACCTGCCGTTATTATTCTGAGATCCTCAGTAATTGTCTTCATCCTTTGTCCATTACTAAATCCCTTGATCTTTGTAATGTTATTTCTATCAATGTCTCAGCATAGTTTAGATAGCGCTAGAATAGTACCTAACACCTCTTCCAACTCCTTTTCTTCGTTATTGGCAGTAATTATTATTCGTTTTGTCGTGTTTAGGACTTATTTTCCGTATTTTTCTCTTCCAGTTTACACGGACGTCTTCAAAGGACTTCAGAAGAATACTTTAATATTCTGTGCCAAACGTCTTCTCCCAGTCAACAAAACAGGTAAGCAATAACCTAAAATTTCATCTCCCGTCGTCTTCAAACATACAATAACCTCTCTTATCTGAATTCGTCCAATTTTCTTACATTTTTATTTCAAATCTTCCGGTTAAATGTCTACATGAAGCTTTCATGGTGTGGTACAGAAAATCTACTGTCCTGTAATCACTTAATTATTTGGCGTTTCCTTTCCTGAAAAAGGATCAAAGTAGTTTTGTCGATAAATTCAAGCCGTAATGTCCACGTCACTAACCTCATCCGCAGCATTATTGATTCTGAACACTGCTATAGTTTTCAAGGCGTTTAGTATTTCAACTGGTATTGTATCGAATTCTACTGTCTTCACTTTTCTGAAATCGTTAACGGCGTTTTTTACTTCTCGACTCTCTTATGTTTGATACACTGTTCATATTCGTATATTCCATGTCATGTTCACGATCCTACTCATTTATTACGTCCTTCTGCTTAATGTGACTGTTCAACACACAAAATCCTTACTTGTCTTCAATGAATTGTGGACTACCTGTTGTTCTTGAACCTGACAAGAACCCGTTATAGAATGAATCGAATTTTTTAATTAGATAAAACATGCTCTCTTATTGTTTTAGAAAATATGTTTTTAAGTTACAGTAACAGTTTTTCTCCTCATTCATGGTAACTTTAGTTGCAGCTCCTTTACAAGTATCTAACTTCATACACGTGCCTACATACTTGAGATACATGATATCGATCATCTTGAGCCTTCATTGCTATGATTCTTATGTATGCAGCATAAACTCTTGTAACGATACTTACAAGAAAGGAGACTGATGAGAAAAAAAAATTAAAAACATACATCTGAAGGCTTAAGGTGACTCGTACTAATTTACAAACAACTGGAAGGAAATGTAACAGCTCGTGAAAATTCGTTAGTTACAAAAGTTTAAATCTAATGAGGGATGTTAAAACTGGAAATTATTAAATAATAGAACATATGAATTTCTTTACAGATACTTTACTTTGTTTTACGATTTTTAATACATCTATTTCTCTACCAGTAGTCTTCAAGCCATCTTGTAGTGTGTAGTCTTTCCTCCATACCAAATTACGTGATACGTGGGAAGTGTATGGTCATGGAAAGTTCTGTATGACTTTTCCGCCTTTGAAATCGTCACTACTTCGTAGGACTATATGTGGCATCTGCAAATATGTTGACCAACGTTTCTTGGAATGTATGATCACGAAATGTGAACAGCAAACCTTTTTCATTGATGCACAGTGCCTTGTAGCTTCTGCCCTTAGGAGAGTCTGTTACTCTCTCGCGTGGCGTCGTTAACCTTCAACTGGGGACGTGAGCATTCGTAACATAGTAACATAACTAGGGATGTGGGGTGTTCACGGGACCGTACTTAAATATGACACTAAGGTTTCTGTTTTATTCTTAAGTTGTTTATTATACAATAAAAAAGCATTTACTCTTTCATTAATTCATTTAACAACAATTTTAATCACTGAGGTACTCTAATAACAATCCATAACTAATAAATCAATAACTTGTGTGAAATGATTTCAAATGTTCGTATACATACTATTTTTCCACTTAATCAAATAAAAAAGCTTTAACCATTTTAAAATTATAGAGAGATGTTAATAGACAACATTCATATTAGGTAACTCAAAACAATCTTTCATGTCAAAAGACTGGAGAAAAATCACATTTCCACAATGAACATTTTCACCATCACTGGATGAAAATTCTGAATTAATATATTGACTGCGGATGATTTTCGTACGATTTAAATACAAAAATTACTTACGTTTGCAACTGAAGAGCTTCGTTTTTTGTCAGCATTTCTTGGACAAACTTTGCATCTTCCTGATGTACATTTATTTCATTGAACTGCTAGAATAAACTCTCCCGTGTTTGAGAACTTAGCTGCCTTCACTGGGATGGATCTTGGTACAGCCGAATTTGTAGCTCTTTTTAAGACCTGAGGATAAATATAAAGGCTGGTGCACTCTGCTACTGAGTGAATTGTTTGCGAATTTGTGAGCACAGCAAAGTATTCTACAGCAGTCTTGCAGTTTTTAGCAATTAGTTGGGTACCAGGCAGCTGATTTACTATATTTTGCTTCCTTGTTCTGATATTATTAGGTTTCGGTATAGTGATACGTTTACTTACTTTAACCTCACTAAGCATAAATCTCTCTGGTGTTGCTGAAAAGGAGGATGCTATATTTCCAGCAGAATCTTCATTTAAAAGTGCAGCTTTATCATAAACTAAAAATTATAGAAAGTGATTTTTTTTTTTTTTTTTTTTTTTTTTTTTTTTTTTTTTTTTGTCCCAGCCTCGACGCCTCTTTTGTCTCTCGTTTCCGTCGTAGGTGTCGGTGGCCGAGTAGAATGAGACCGACACAGGAATAAAGGATGCACGCTTGTGCAGGGACGGAGGTGAGCAGCTACTGGGACAGCAGAAACTAGAAATACTAGAGTAAATTAGAACGAGATATATATTGCACAGAATTTATACAATACTTAACTGCAGAATGCTGATACATAGTTGAGCTAGAGGCCTGCCTAGTGCCTATCCAATAGCCAAGTCTTCACTGGTGCCTATCTGATTCCGAAGTGTTAACTGGTTCCTATCTCAGTCCCAAGTGCACGATGTCGTTCAGTGGTGGCCACGAGCGGAGTTGTAGCAGAGGGCGCTCGTGGCCGACGTCGTAAGAACGCCGCGCCGTGCGTGCATGGCGGCGCGCGGCGAAAGTAGGTGGCGCGCACTTTGGACTTGTGCGACACCATAGATTTGTTATTGGCTGATACAAATCGGGTGAAAGCTTCTGACATCTAGGCGCCAAGTCAAATCGTGGGCTCTGTACCCAGTCTGCGACAGGCCACAGGAAGGTCGGCACGTATGTGAAAGGCTAGGGTCATAAAGTGCATAATCAGGCGCAATTAACCGCCGGATAAAGTGATATTAATGAGAATTATCTGTTCTTCAGTGACGAGCAGTGCGTGTGAAGTTTTGCTGCTGATATTGTGGGAATTAGACGAGCTACGGCCCCGAGGATAGTCTGCGAAGGAAAAGAAGTTAATATTGTCATTGCGACACAGTTGATAAATTTAATAACTAACAGATTCAATATTGAGAAGGTGCTCAACAGATTTAATTACCGGGATATTTCATAAGTTTGTAAATCTGATTCCAACGTAGTTAACCACACTAAAGTTAATAAACAAACTTGTTCAGAAAGGACGCTTTCATTTCAAGTAGGCAGAAACATTTTCTCTTATGATATTGATTTCCAGCAACACACGACGAGATTTACTTTCCGTCAGAGTCCACGACCAGCGGAGGAAACATACAATGGGACTTAATCGAGTCTGTACAACTAGGTACGGAAGCCTGAACGGTATTTGAACGAGGTAGGAGGAGAGGGCGCACACCGCAGACGGTTGTTCTTGATATTGACATTTATTCAGAGAATGTGTGTGTGTGTCTGTGTGAGTCCGCGTGTAACCCCACTCGGAAAATTAATTTCGAGCTACGGCGGCACTTTCCCGTAGCTGGCATCCCGCAAAAAAAACTGAACTGACATTTCATAATTGCCCAGTGAGTAACCGTGACACTATGTTTAAAATTATATGTGCGTGGTAAATTATGGGTGACGTTGGTTGTATCAGGATTTAATTTGTCTCTTCTCAGTGTTATGAAACCTTCATTCGAAGATGGCGGTAGCTGTATGAAGGTGTGAACACAAGGTGAAAAGGCAATTACAATTTCTACGAACGTTTTTATTGCAATAATTATGCATTAGCTAACAAGGAATTAAACGATGTTTGAGAACCGCCTTGGTGGTAATGAGCAGCCTTCCCTGTGTAGCCGAGAATTGCCGTGAGGTGAAAACTGCGCCTGTAGAAGGTCGCACAGTTTGCGGGACCTAACTAGCGCTAGGCCGGGTGTGAAGCAGTTGGAGAAAATTACCGGCGGAGATTGAAGATGGGCCTCACAATTTGTGTACAGTGTAATAGTGTTCCAAGGTCGTCCGGGTGGCATCCAGTTACCTGGCGTTAGCTAGTGAGGAAGGTACGAGGTGACTTGAAGAACTGCGTTACACATGACATCCCACAGTGAGACCACTGCAGAGTTTGTCAATGCGTGAAGGGTCTCTGTAGGTACAGCCACGGCCGTCTTTAGGGTATGCGACGCGCCTGCGCATAATTTATTTTATGCCCCCACCCCCAATACATTTAAATGACTCATTTCTGGGTACATATTCGTTGTAGTGTAATTTTGCGGAACTAGATAGCTTAACTGTGATTTATTAACGCAATACGTTACAAGGAAAGTACTTGGGATTGAACAAAAACAAATACACCAATATTGTATGAGAGATAATGTAAAGATCCCTTATTGCACTAGTGATACTCCCTCATCTGCAAAACTCTGCAGTCGTCCGTTAGAGACCTCTGCGTGTGCCATGCCACATTGCACTTTGACCTGCCGGTTCGCCAGTAGGGACGGTACAGTGTGCCTCCGAAGTTGTGTATTGTGACATTTGTGTGGTGAAGCGTCTGGCTGAGATGAAGTTACGAAGCCCCCTTCTTCGTGAAGATGGTATTAGTGTAGAAGATTAATAATTCGCATGCTTTCTCGTATCTGTTATGGTACAGACATATGAGTATAAGTTAGACACTGTTGTAACACTAACACATACTGATGATAATAGGGATGATAATAACGATCAACTCATTGGAAGCGGTAGTGCTACGGTAAGTGCGGAAATAAGCGATGGAAGCAGTGGCAGTGAATACCAACAGTCTTCCGAGAAGAAGGTTAAAGTTCCAACTATCATCACGGCTTTTGATGACAATACGCTAAAGAATGTGTACGACGATTATTACATAAGTTATAGTTAAGATATCTCCATTACGTATGGCGTCTACAATTACATCTACAGTGCTATCTAGAGCATGATTTCGGAGTTTTGCATAAAAAGTACACCCACCAGCGCATTGCGGTGTACGTAGAGATCCTGTAACCAAACGTTCATACAGATATGTTAGTTCGAGCCCATGTACTTTCCTTGTCAGTCGATTAGTATGACTTACATATCGGATAATCCCCAAATGCTTTACAAGAACTGAAATTGTCAGGTTTAGTTGTTCACGGGAAATGCAGAGCAAGATTTTTCGAATCATGACGAAATCACGACGTATCATGTTCGTGAGGTCTACTGAAGAGACAATTTTTATATTCAGTAAATACGAAAATTCTTTGTACAGGTTGCACGTCATTAAATATTCTACTAAAATTCTGTACCAACAGATCTTTGAAATTCCAAGGATTCTCTGAAAATTGAAATTACAAGTAAGTGAGGGGAAAACACCGAAACAAATAGTAAGTATTAATTAGGCCAAACATTTTTTCTTTGTAAAATACAGAGGACTTTCCTGTTCTGCCTGCACGTCCCTACGTAATTTCTTTTCTCCTTTTTAGATAAAGTGCCATTTTCAACTCGAAACGCAATTAATACACACTCGTGACTAAAAACGTTATTGGCTCAGCAATATGGCGACAATGCCTTCACTTCTGTGGCGCAAAGGGCGTCTCCCCTCCCTATTCTAACTAATCTTTTGTAGTTAGCGAACTAACTAGTTCGGAAGAGCGCTCCCACAGGCGAACTACGCGAACTAGTTCGCAGATCCCTCGCATCTTAGTTCGTCCGCTCCTTTTCTGAAGACTGACGGGGAACAGCGAGAGGACGCGAGAGCGCGCAGAATCGCGTGATTTCCTTCTGCCAGTTACCTTCATTTCGAGCTAAGATGCATCTCAACAGTAGTTTCATAGTTCACTGCCACAAGAAATCTTTTTTAAAAATAAAGAACTACTAGTACTCTGTATGCAGAGTAGTTGAATACCATTGTATCACCCATTCGAGTAAATAACTGGTTTATTTGCCTAAGTATTTGATGTCAAATTGCCCAAAAATATGGGTAATAGCACACGCTTTGGCAACACTGATTCATTATATAAAAGAGCTGTCATAAAAAGAGCTCTTTTAGTAGCGGTAGCAAAAGCTAAAAAGAGCGAGCGAACTAGAAGGAGCGGACGATTATGCCAAACGTATTCGCTTCATAGTTCGTTGGATTCCTCTCCGAAGACCGACGAGCAATAGCGAAAGGGCGCGTAGCAGAATTAAAAATCACGTGTTTGCCTTCTGCTGATGAGTCATTTCGAGGTGAGCGTCTGCCTGCTAGATTACATAGTTCAGTGCTACAAAATTTCTGTTTTGATGTGTTCTACACTCTGCAATATCTGACTAGTAAATTCCACAATTCCAAGATATAGAGATAACTCTAAACTTAAACGCCAGAAATTATCCACAAACTGTTTCTTTTGGTTTGCGTGATATCGTTAGCGGCTCAAGCAGCAAGCGCATGAAGCAGCTAGGTGGGGGAACTTCTCCCTCCACCTGCACGCGCAGACCACGCCGCTCAGCCGTCACTGGGAGCGGACGAACTAAAGAGCGAACTAGTTCGCGGCAGAGCCCCGAACTAAAGTGAGCGCTCCCGATCGCGAACTATTATGCGCAAGTCTAGTTCTAACCTCCTTCGGTGTCTCACACTGTGTGAATGAAAGGGCACGGCAGATGGGGTCACTTCCCGATGCTGAAATACTTCGGCACTGCCACTAGTGTGGGCAAAAGTCTCAATTTCACACGCATACACCGTCAAACTTCCGATGTATGTGGATACATTGCAGTATGTCGTCCACTACTGGCGATAATGTTTTTTTGAATATTATATCATTGGCCTCTGAGTGCTCCCCATACAGTCATCCGCGCAAGTAAAACATAATGGCATACAGCTTCAAACAATAATGATGGTGACAGAAAACAAAGGATTAGATTGAAATAACATATTGAGGTTACACAAGGTTTAATATTTAAAATCGATTCATAATTCTCACTTCACCTACGTCAGAAAGGAGATAAGTTCTTTCTACTCTGCAAAGTCAAAGTGGTAATTTCTGCTCACATCATACCTTAGCAACTTACAAGGAGAAGGTCTAACATGTGGGTCATCAGTTTCCGTATGGATGTTCTATACATTCAGCATAAAGAGACACATGTATCGACTTTTTGCTTCACAGTAGTTTTTGAAAAAAATCAACATCAAAGTTTCTGATGAAAAATGGCGTTTTCCTTGCTATCCAATATTTACTGAGCTACTACTCGTATTATCTTGAGATAGGGGTTGCGTGGGATAATTACAAGGCTATACAGGGTGAAACACCTAACACTTGCACCACAAATATTGCGGAAACGGAAAGTACGATTGATGTGCGGTTTTCACAGGATGGATTGGTAGTCAAGGACTCGTGTTGTTAGCCAATAAACAGATTGTAAAAATACCTAGAAAGTGTATTTTTTATGCAAACATAAAATTTTTCAAATAAAACAATGGTTTTTTTCTATCATGCACTGGAAGTTTTGACACCAGTTGTTACAAAGAAATTTAGTTTGGCAGCTACAACCATTCAAACTTTTGGTGGCGGAGGCTACGACAGCGTAGCTGACTGGCTGGTGGTTATTTGACAGTGGGCCGTGCCCCAGGGGATAGCCACTCTGCCAGTTAGCTACGCTATCGCAGCTTCTTCCCGGACACTTTAAACGGTTGTAGCTGCAAAACTAAAAGTGATAAAAATGTCATTCAAAATTCTTTGTACACAGCTGGTTTCGAAAATTCCGGTACATGAGAGAAGCAACCATTGCTCCATTTAAAAAACTGTATGTTTGCATAAAAAATACACTTTCTAAGTAATATTACAATCTGTTTAGTGGCTAAAAATACGAGCCACTAACTACTAATCCATTCTGTGAAAATCGCACATCAATCGCACTTTCCGTTTCCGCAATATTTGCGGTGCAAGTGTTAGGTGATTCACCCTGTACCGACTCAAAAGTTAAGTCCCATAAGCTATACAAACATTTGAACGAAACCGACTCAAAAGTACGGGGTTATAAATTATTTATTACAAATAGTAGAAACACCATGAATTTCGCGATTATTGCAGTAAAAGAAAAGACAATTTATAATCTTACTGGTCTCCTACGAAGTAACACTTTTGGTGGCCACACTCTATGGAAACAAGGGGAAGATTACCCTTGGATCTCTTTGTTTCTCTCACTCAGTATTGTCATGCAAAAACGTGAAAAATACGTTAAATGAAACCAACTAAGAAAGGTGAAGTATTGCCTACGTGTAGCAGCGCAGGTAAAAACACGTTGAGCTAAACAAAGCTAACAATAGGAATGCGCGAACAAAGCATGAAACTTTTTCGCTCGTATAGCAAGCCCAGAAAATTCGTAAAATCACCGTGCAAATCACTTGCTAAATATTGATCTGATGCATCTGATAAATTGTAAATAATGCCACTAAGCAGCTCCAAGCCTGACTGATTTACTATGGTTCCCCACGCGGAGACAACACAAATGCCGTTACGAAGACTGAACATCATCAACACGAGAAAAATGAAATAAGCCGGCAAGCAATTATAGAGGTAATAGAAACATCACAAGGCACAGGAAGGCGTGACATGTAGCAGTTCATTATGAGGCCGCGTGGTACCGTAAATAAGGAAAGTATATGGGCTCGAACAAACATACCTGTATGAACGTTTGGTTACAGGAACTCTACGTACACCTCAATGTGCTGGTGGGTGTCGTTTTTCTGCAAAACTCTGCAATGATGCTCTAGATAGCACTGTAGATGTAATTGTAGACGCCATACGTAATGCAGATATCTTAACTATAGCTTATGCAATAATCATCGTACATGTTCTCTAGCCTATTGTCATAAAAAGCCGTGATGATAGTTGCAACTTTAACCTTCTTCTCGGAAGACTGTTGGTATTCACTGCTACTGCTTCCATCGTCTCTTCCCGCACTTACCGTAGCACTTGCAATGAGTTCAAAATGTTTGTATAGCTTATGGGACTTAACTACGGGGTCATTAGTCCCTAAACTTACGAACTACTTATGAACTAGCTAACACTAAGAACGCACAAATGTCCATGCCCGAGGGGGGATTTGAACCCCCGACCGTAGTAGCCGTACAGACCGTGACTGACGCGCCGCAGTCCCCTCGGCCACCGCGGCCGGCTTGCAATGAGTTGTTCGTCATTATCATCCCTATGATCATTATTACGTGTTAGTGTTACAACAGTATCTAACTTAGCTCATGTTTCTGTACCATAAAAGGAAAAAGCATGCAAATGATTCATCTTCTACACTAACACTATCTTCACGAAGAAGGGTTCTTCGTAACTTCATCTCAACTAATCGCAATACATTAGCAGGATTGATTAGCAATCGCCGCCCCATCTGACGCTTCACCACACAAATAACATCACAAAACACAACTTTGGAGGCACACTGCACCGTCCCTACTGGCGACCCGACAGGTCAAAGTTGCAATGTGGCAAGGCACACGCAGAGGCCTCTAACGGACGACTGCAGAGTTTTGCAAATGCGGGAGTATCACTAGTGCAATGAAGGACCTTTGCATTATCTCTCATACGATTTTGGTGTATATGTGTTTGTTCGAGACCAAGCACTTTCCTTGTGAGAGCAGCCAGCATTCAGACTCCTACCGCACTAAATAATCTGATAGCAAAACACTTCATTCTAACCTTGCGTAAACTCAATTAGCATTAGGTTTATTGCATACCCTTATATTATACAGTATCCAAGACGCAACCACAGGCGCAAGACGAAACACAGAGAAACCGTAACATGGAACAAGAACATGAAACAGGTTTGCGCCACTAAATTAATCCAAATGCTTTAAAAGAAAATAAACTTCTTAACTCACTATTACGACCAACAAAGGCAAATGGCGCGAACACACGTGCATATTAGCGAGTCACAAAAAAAAAATCATCTTACTGAGTAGGATTTTTCCACAAAATGTAATAACATTACAATAAATAATCAGACCCAAACTAAATTAACAAGTAAATGACTTCATGGGCGGTACTTACACTGAGCAAGAGTGACCAGTCATGTGGCAAGTGCTCCAGTTGGAAGATACAAAGAACACTATTAAAATGAAGCCGATTAACCCACAACCATTGATCTCCCAATGAATTGATAGCATAACAAAATATGCCAAAGCGCACAGCGTTCAAAGCTCGCTTTTGCCATCACACCGCAGCTCCGTGGTCCTCGTCCTATCGCCTCTACCCTGATAATACACCCCTGCAAGCTTTCGTCAGCCATTCCTATAGCAATCCCCTCGCCTTCCTTCCTTGAAGAAGTACTTAACCATCTTTGAACTAACCTACCATCTACTATCCAAGCACCTCTGTTCTACCACTTCAGTACAGGGTGTTACAAAAGGGTACGGTCAAACTTTCAGGAAACATTCCTCACACTCAAAGAAAGAATATATGTTATGTGGACATGTATCCGGAAACGCTTAATTTCCATGTTAGA
Source organism: Locusta migratoria (assembly GCA_026315105.1). Classification (NCBI taxonomy): domain Eukaryota; kingdom Metazoa; phylum Arthropoda; class Insecta; order Orthoptera; family Acrididae; genus Locusta; species Locusta migratoria. Next base: position 663,509,816 of record CM048746.1, read on the forward strand.
GCTCACTTTAGTATTTCTCTGTATATGTAAATTGACATAATTCGAGCAGACAATTCACAAAATACCCAATTGTTTCGTTAGTATGTACTGTACTTCCTCGATTCACCGCCAGTTGGCCCAATTGAAGGAAGGTAATGTTCACTTCAGTGCTTGGTTTGACATGCGACGGATGAGGCTTCATTTCAACGTTATCAAATTGTAAATATTCACAATCAACATTTGTGGGCTGACGAGAATCCGCACGCAATTGTGCAATCACGTCATCAACACAGATTTTCTGTGAACGTTTGGGCAGGAATTGTTGATGATGTCTTGATTGGGCCTCATGTTATTCCACCTACGCTCACAGGAGCACGTTATCAAGATTTCATACGGGATACTCTACCTGTGCTGCTAGAACACGTACGACACAACATGTGGTTGTGGATGGAGCTCCTGCACATTTCAGTCGACGTGTTCGTACGCTTCTCAAACACAGATTCGGTGACCGATGGATTGGTAGAGGCGGACCAATTCCATGTCCTCCACGCTCTCCTGTCATCAACCCTCTTGAATTTCATTTATGGGGGTTTTTCAAAGTTCTTGTCTACGCAACCCCGGTACCAAATGTAGAGACACTTCGTGTTCGTATTGTGGGCGTTTGTGATACAATACGCCATGCTCCAAGGCTATAACAGCTCTTAGGGATTCCATTCGACGAAGGGTGGATGCATGTATCCCGCTAACGGAGGACCTTTTGAACATTCCCTGTAATAAAGTGTTTCAAGTCACGCTGGTACGTTCTGTTGGTGTGTGTTTTCATTCCATGATTAATGTGATTTGAAGAGAAGTAATAAAATGAGCTGTAATATGGAAAGTAAGCGTTTCCGGACACATGTCCACCTAACATATCTTCTTCCTTCGTGTGTGAGGAATGTTTCCTGAAAGTTTGGCCGTACATTTTTGCATATATATATATATATATATATATATATATATGCCACATAATGCGACGAGATTTTATTCACACACTGTATGAGAATAACACTACTTATCGACTTGCAACCAACTTTAAACATAATTTTTGTTTCGTCTGTAAATAAAAAGACAATTTAATTCTAGCAAAACGTAGATTACACAACCAAAACAAAATGATAATTATTCTTTAGTATATATGCAGCCTGGAATGAATATACAGAAAGAGAAACCAGATTAGACACAAAAGAATTGTCCTGTAGAAAATTGCTATCAGTCCCCACATACTGTCCCCAATACTTATCTTCTCAATGCGTTAACACTTTTCAGCAACTGGTTGCCCAACTACGAAGGGCAGCTCCTAAACAAACTCATCGATTTGGTGCGTGCGAAGCCATTGCTGCATGAAACACGGGATCCGGCATAGAGAAATGCGTCTAAGAAGGCGGAAACTTAAACTTGGAAGGAGATAGGGGCGAGTCTGAATGAAATAAGTATTAATTTATTTTTCTAATTACAAACCAATGTACACCTACTTGTCTGACCCAAACTATTACATTAAAATGAATGAAGCGAAATATTGGAAATTACAGTACATTTCTGGTTGTGTTGTGCAAAATACAGTTAAAAAACGTAAGAAAAACGATGTGTTCGGACAAACATCAACGCATATTGTGCAGAAGGTAGTTGTTGGCTGCCAACTGTACATACAACCTGATGCCAATACCTTGTTACTGGTTATTGACAAAATACGCTAGAAATTGGTTTCTGTTTTAGTCTTAGCGTATTCAAAAATGCATTAGCCTGTACGTTATCAATCTGCTCCTCTTGTTCAGTAGGCACGTAGCTTGCATTTCTGCGGAGAAAATTATGTAGGCAGCACGCTGCTTCCAAATCTTTATTTACAGCATCAGTTTGTAGGTCTGTTGGCCCTAAAAAGTAACTGCATTTTTCAACAAAATTTCCTCTACATGCCGTCTCTTGAAGAGGCATTTATTGTAAATGGCCTTCTGAGGATCTTCCAAGGCTGCAGCTTTAGGAAAGGGACATATTAAGTAATTCTGCAATTTAAACCATCAGCTACTAACACGGGAGGCACACGAGTACTTGTATCCTGCAATGGCTGTCGAGGCAGAATATTTTTTCCTTGTATAAATCCGTAGAGAAATGTTGTGTTTTAAAAAAATAACACTCTCACTGTGTCTGCTCTAGCTGCCCATAGCAAAACGAGAAAGATATCATCATGAGCAACAAATCCAAACGAGGCGACTGAATTTTTTAATAACAACAATAACTTGAGCCACTCTTTTCATGGACATTTTATCCGTACATGCTTTCTATGTAGTTGCCAATGCAGTTAGCGAGACATTCGAAAATAATTGAAAAAAAAAACTGTCTTTACACAATCAAAGCTCTTTGCAAAGACGATGAAATTCACCACATTCTTCTCGTTTCATATTAATTTCATGGACTTATTTTCTTCGCTTCTTTGAAGCAAGCAAAATTAAAAGTAGAAATTCATCCTCGTATGAACTACTGTTCATGTTTATACGCTCCGCAGCTGACTTACACACTTAGACTTACGCATAATAGTTCGCGATCGGGAGCGCTCACTTTAATTCGCGACTCTGCCGCGAACTATTTCGTTCTTTTAGTTCGTCTGCTTCCAGTGACGGCTGAGCGGCATGGTCTGCGCATGGCCGACCGAGGTGGCCGAGGGGACTAAGACGCTGTAGTCGCGGTCTGCACGGCCACTACGGTCGGGGGTTCGAATCACCCCTCGGGCATGGATATTTTTGGCGTCCTTAGTATTAGTTAGTTCATAAGTAGTTTGTAAGTTTAGGGACTGATGACCCCATAAGCTGTACAAACATTTGAATTTAAGTCCCGTAAGTTCTAAAAACATTTGAACATTTTGGTAACAGCGAGAGGACGCGAGAGCGCGCAGAATCGCGTGATTGCCTTCTGCCAGTTGCCGTCATTTCGAGCTGAGATGCAGCTCAGCTGTAGTTTTAGTAGCGGTAGCAAAAGCCTAAACGAGCGGACGAACTAAAAAGAACGACCTACTTCGCGGCCGAGCTGCGAAATAAAAGGAGAGCTACCGGTCGCGAACTAAAATATGCGCGATATGTCGCGAACTAAAATATGCGCGATAGGTCGCGCACAGAATTAAAAATCACGTGTTTGCCTTCTGCTGATTAGAGCCATTTCGAGGTGAGCGTCTGCCTGCTAGATTACATAGTTCAGTGCTACAAAATTTCTGCTTTGAAGTATTCTGCACTCTGAAATATCTGACTAATAAATTCCATAATGCCAAGATATAGAGATAACTCTAAACTTAAACGCGAGAAATTATCCACGAACTGTTTCTTTTGGTTTGCGTGATATCGTTAGCGGCTCAAGCAGCAAGCGCATGAATCAGCTAGGTGGGGGAACTTCTCCCTCCACCTGCATACGCAGACCACGCCGCTCAGCCGTCACTGGGAGCGAATGAACTAGAATAAAGAACTAGCCGCGAACTAAAGTGAGCGCTCCCGATCGCGAACTATTATGCGCAAGATTAGAATAGCAATAGCGGTCTCCTGCCAACTGAATCTCTCTATAAAAGTTACGAAGAGAATGATAAACTGTGTTTCCGCCATCGTCGCGTTCAAATAAAAGTCAGAAGGAGTTGTGTCTGTTGAGTATGGTGGATGGTGCAGTACTTCCCAGTCCCATCGACCGAACAGACCAGCCACAGCTTGCGCTGTATGCGCCCGTGCATTGTCGTGCAAAATGGTGGGTGGGTTGCGCAGAAAGTGTTGTCGCTTCTTTCGCTAAGCTAGTCGCAAGTGATGCCCCAAAAACGAACGGTAATACTGTGCACTGACGGTCTGACGTAGAGGAACGTAATTCGTTAGAATAACACCACCACAGTCGTACTCGAGCATCTACATAACTCTCACCATACTAGGGCTCCGACGCACTTACGACTTTCGCGACGACTGATATGACGCCATTCGTTGGATTGGCTTTTCAGTTTTGCCTTGTACAATGTGACCCATGCCTCATCCACGATACTACGTCAGGAAGCCCTTCCTTCGAGCTCAAAGCGCTACAAGTGCGTCTGATCAGCGTCGTAATGCATAAGCGATAAAAAATGGAACGATTATACACTACCGGTCATTAAAATTGCTACACCAAGAAGAAATGCAGATAATAAACCGGTATTCATTGGACAAATATATTATACTAGAACTGACATGTGATTACATTTTCACGCAGTTTGGGTGCATAGTTCCTGAGAAATCAGGTACAGATACAGATGCCCATGCAGCTTCAACACCACACGACAGTTCATCAAGAGTAGTGACAGGCGTATTGTGACGAGCCAGTTGCTCGGCCACCATTAATCAGACATTTTCAATTGGTCAGAGATCTGGAGAATGTGCTAGCCAGGGCAACATTCGAACATTTTCCATACCCAGAAAGGCCCGTACAGGACCTGCAACATGCAGTCGTGCATTATCCTGCTGAAATGTAGGCTTTCGCAGGTATCGAATGAAGGATAGAGCCACGGGTCGTAACACATCTGAAAAGAAACGGCCACTGTTCAAAGTGCCGTCGATGCGAGCAAGAGGTGACCGAGACGTGTAACCAATGGCACCCTCATACCATCAAAAATGTTTCAAATGTTTGCATAGTCTATGGGACTTAACTACGGGGTCATTAGTCCCTAAACTTACAAACTACTTATGAACTAACTAAGACTAAGGACAGTACAAATATCCATGCCCGAGGGGGAATTCGAACTCCCGACCGTAGTGGCCGTGCAGACCGTGACTGGAGCGCCTCAGTCTCCTCGGCCACCGCGGCCGGCCCCATACCATCACGCCGGGTGATACGCCAGTATGGTGATGAGGAATACACACTTCCAAGGTGCATTCACCGCGATGTCGCCAATCACGGATGCGGTCTCTATGATGCTGTAGACAGCATCTGGATTCATCCAAAAAAATGACGTTTTGCCGTTCGTGTACCCATGTTCATCGTTGTGTACACCATCGCAGGCGCTCCTGTCTGTGACGCAGCGTCAAGGGTAACCGCAACCATGCTCTCTGAGCTGATAGTCCATGCTGCTGCAAACGTCGTCGAACTGTTCGTGCAGATGGTTGTTGTCTTGCAAACGTCACCTTCTGGTGACTCATAGATAAAGACGTGGCTGCACGATCCGTTACAGCCATGCGGATAAGATGTCTGTCATCTCGACTGCTAGTGACACGAGGCCGTTGGGATCCAGCACGGCGTTCCGTATTGCCCTCCTGATCCCACCGATTCCATATTTTGCTAACATTCATTGGATCGCGATCAACGCGAGCAGCAGTGTCGCGATACGATAAACCGCAATCGCGATAGGCTACAATGCGACCTTTGTCAATGTCTGAACCGTGATGGTACGCAATTCTCCTCCTTACACGAGGCATCAAAACAACGTTTCACCAGGAAACGACGGTCAACTGCTGTTTGTGTATGACAAATCGGTTGGAAACTTTCCTCATGTCAGCGCGTTGTAGGTGTCGCCCCCGGCGCCAACCTTGTGTGAATGCTCTGAAAAGCTAATCATTTGCATAACACAGCATCTTCTTCCTGTCGGTTAAATGTCGCGCCTGTAGCACGTCATCTTCGTGGTGTAGCAGTTTTAATGGCCAGGAGTGTATAAGGAAATTTGTGAGAATGGCGGATGGTCGACTTCGGTTTAAAAGGAGACCGCATATAAAACGCTTGTGCCACCTTGTTTTGATTGTATATAATTCAGAGGCGGGCGGCTAGGTTTGTTACTAGTAGGTTGGATCAATGGGCGAGTGTTTCTGAAATGCTTCTGGAACTGAAATGGGAGTCACTGGAGGGAACGCGCCATTCATTCCGAGAAACACCGTTGAAGAACTTTAGAGGGCCGGAGTTTGAGACGGACTGCAGAACGTTTCTACTGCTGTAACCCGTAGAGCACGACAGCCTCAAGGACATGTGCAGGTGCTTTATAGTCTGGAGGCCAGGGTTCGAGATCCGTCACCGGCAAAAATTTTCGATTCTCCATGTTGTTTGATTAGAACACCCACCATCATTTGAGACGAGAAAACGACCACTTAATCTGTAATTTTCTGTGATTAATGGGGAATCTCTGACTGTCGGCGTGTCTCATTCGTTAACGTTGTTGCCTTACAATCAAATAATCATAGAAACGATGGTTTGAATTCGAACGTAACTTTTACTGTTGTGTTCGAATACCTACACCACATAAACAAAAACCCGTCTTAGTGTTTACTTTTAATTTTCCATATTTCAGCGAAATTGTTAATAACGACAATTACAGACGAAAAGGCATCAGAAATACATTTTTGGGGTAAGTCTGAGAAGTTTGATTGTCCTTACTTGGATATCGCTCATTGCACATGGCACACTGATAAATGTCGGAAAATAAGGCAAACAACAGTTTTCACGGAATGTACCACATATTACGAATGCTGTATTTGTTCAGTCGTATTTTTTGATATACGAGGTGCGTCCAGAAAGTAAGTTCCGTTTGTTAATAAAATGAAATTGTGCACAGATACAGAAGAAATTTTTATTACACAAAATTCTACAACTCTTAAACTACTTTTCCACATAACTGCCGAAATTTTCTAGATACTTGTCATAGTGTGCCACAAGTTTTTGCATGTACGCGAAATCACACTGAAGTGCCTGATGCAAATAGAAGCCTTCCGCGACAAAATATCGTCTTTCACTGATCCCAGGTGGTCTGCTATTTGAAATGGTGAATGGAAAACCACTTTGACCAGAAGTGTCTGAAATTTTCTGTCAGAAGCTCCTTATTACATCAAGCCGCAAGGCTGCGCAGCCAGATACGCCACCGGCGGTGCAGTAGTGGCTGTTTCGGCTACAGTAGTCCTCGTCAGTAGACCAGTCTCCTGTTTTCTGTTTTCTCCTCAGTCTTGCCTGTACTCGAGAAGTGTCTAGTGCAGAGCTTTCCAAACTGGTGTGGTGACACCCTGGGGTGTCGCGTAGTAGTATCAAGGGTGTCGCGAGACTAACAAATTTAGATTCTAAACAAACAAAAAACTTCTCATAAAATAACACAAAATATCCTTCCCTTCATACTACCCTGAAGACTCGCCTGCAGCTAATCATCCTTCTCTTCATTCAGTGCACCACAGATCAGGTATTAAAGTAATGATCGGTGCTCATTAATTTCGTGCTCAGCTGCTAGGCGGCAGCTCTGCTTCAGCAGCAGTGGACACTCAGGGTTCGTTCAAGCAGCTGCCAGTTGCGTGATTCCAGCAAACTGCGCATGCGCAGAGCTGCTGCTGATACTCGATAACAGCTCTTCCCAAGCGCAGTTTGCTGGAACCGGCAGCTGCTTGAACCTTCACTGTAGTCTGCTTTCCTTCTCAAAAAGCTGCACCTGAGCAATCCTAATGGATTTATCAAAGCCACGTCACCCTCGGTAGCGTTTCTTACAATTAAATGTCAATCAATGACACAGTGGCTGTCAAAATCTGTCACAATTGTCCACTGACTAAACCTATTCAGTAGCGATGTTTAGTACGGAGAATGGCCGGGTGTTTAACGGAGAGTAGTATTTTAAATGCAGTGTTTCGTTGTTTCGAACCCTGGTATGGGTTATTATTTTTTTCTATCAGTTTCCTGCACGTAACAGATTCTGGGACCAGAAATGACATTCATATTCTTACTTGTCACAAATATTTATCCATTTTTTCCGAATATGTTGGGACTTCTAATGTCGTGGTGAAGCAAGAACCTAGCAATAGTAGTTAAATAATAAATCATCACTTGTCATAAATACACCCTATTTATTTTTGCGAATAATGTGATAATACTGAACTGGAAGGGAACAGTCACTGTGCTGTCTAAATCAGAAATCCGAGCAGCTAATTTCCAGTTGTCGTTTTCAATCGATCCAGCACAACCGTATCTGGCCCTGACATGTACACACGACAGCAAAAAACGGTTTACGAAATTCAGTTTTCGTGTTTCGGAAGTTGGGTCGCATGTAGAAAAAGCAAGTATTACTGTGTGAGTTAGGCATTGTTGTCTGCGGTGTTAGTCTGCTGTAGATCTCCATAGTTCCTAATGTTTCCTTTTCTTGCGATGAGTGTACGTAATTGCTGCAGTCAGGATCAACATTAAACATGTCAATGCGTACGAGGATTTCAGTTTCGCTTACAAATTATATTTGAGCGATACTTTATTTCCGTCCCCCCCCCCGCTAGAACCATGTAAATTCTACCATATGTATTTATATTAGTGAAAGGGTGTCGCGCAAAACTGTAAGCTTTAAAAGGGTGTCGCCATGAGGGAAAGTTTGGAAAACACTGGTCTAGTGAAATTGAGCTGAAAGGAGGGAAACTGTAGACACGACGAAAGAGAAAAACTCGGAGCTGCAAGAAAGCCTGAATGAATGCCAGAAACTATACCTTGAATCAATCTTCTTTCAACGATTAGGATATAAATATTGAACTAAAATATTCCTAAGTTTCAAATGTTAACTGTATGCAGTAGTAATTAATATTCCGCAAAGGAAAACTGTTAATAACTTACAATACAATTTATCGGTGTACTTACGTCAAAGTGACCACGAGTTTTTCTTCTGGTGAGAGACACTTTGTCATTTTCAAATCTTTACCGGTAAAATCTCCCCTTATTAACGAAAATAGTTCAAGGAGAGGCGATTTAGACATTCGTAAGTAATTTAACTGGCTGTCGTCTGAACACAGTTCATGGAAAATAATGTAGTACAACCCTTTAGATTCACTTAACGATAGCATAGGGCCGTGTTTCTCAACCTGTGAGTCGCGATGTTTTGTTCTGGGGGTCGCGGTAAAGTGAGTAAGGACGTGCACCGTAAAACAACCAAATTACTGCACGTCTGGGTATTTGGTCGTTCCGAAATACTAAAATTACCTGAGACAAGTGAAATTTATTTTTGACGAAACTTAACGTAAGTCATAAATTTAGAATACATTTCTGGAGAAACAGCGATCGTTAATGAAATTATATTTTGAAAAACACAGTCTCGATCGCAAGAGAATTTTTATTGTTCTTAGGCAACCGGTTTCAGTCTTCTTCTGAGACCATCTTCAGGCTCACTGCAATACAGTTATATTACGAATATTAAGAAGGATGTACAGAAGACGATATTATGGCAATAAACAGTAAAATAATAACAATCTGGAAAGTTATACCAATGGCAGCTGATTGTGGGCGGGTCGGGAACCGCTGGCTGTGGAAATCAAGTGCGGAATACTGTAGCAAAAAAATGTTCAAATGTTTGTATTGTTTATGGGATTTAACTACGGGGTTATCAGTCCCTAAACTTGCAAACTACTTATCAACTAGCTTATCCTAAGGACGACACAAATATCCATGCCCGAGAGGGGATTCGAACTCTCGACCGTAGTGGCCGTGCAGACCGTGACTGGAGCGCCTCAGTCCCCTCGGCAATACCACAGAATAAGGAGTATACGGAAAGGAAACTCCCGCTGTAGTCTGTCGTCCAAAATTTAGTGCGCATGCGCGGAATCGGCCATCTTGAAAAGCAGTAAACGTGTGGTCACTCCCTACTCTGTGGCGTGCTAATGAGCCGTCTTTGTTTGTTAATTGTGTATTTTAACAGCCTGAATCGCATAAAAGTAAACAAGTATTTGGCACAGTGCAGTGCAGTGAAAAGAAAGTACTGTGTGTCAGTAGTTGGAGCTGTTCCATTTTTATTGTTATGTTGTTATGGTCTTCAGTCCGGAGACTGGTTTGATGCAGCTCTCCACCCTACCCTATCTTGAGCAAGCCTTTTCATCTCCTCATAAGAACGGCAACCCACATCCACTTGAATCTGCTTACTATACGAGTCTCTTGGTCTCCCTCTGCGATTTTTACCCCATACACTTCCCTCCAATGCTAAATTTACGATTCCCCGATGACTAAGAATGTGTCCTACCAAGCGATCCCTTCTTTTAGTCAGGGTATGCCAAAAATTCCTTTTCTCACCAATTCTGTTCAGTACCTCTTCATTAGTTATGCGATCTACCCACCTAATCTTCAGCATTCTTCTGTAGCACCACATTTCGAAGGCCTCTATTCTCTTCCTGTCCGCACTGCTTATCGTCCATGTTTCACTTCCGTACAAGGCAACACTCCACACAAATGCCTTCAGAAAAGACTTCCTTACCCTTAAATTAATATTCGATGTTAGCAAATTTCTCTTTTTCAAAAATGCTTTTCTTCCCATTGCCATTCTGCATTTTATATCCTCTGTACTGCGACCATCGCATGTTATTTTACTACCCAAGTAACAAAACTCATCTACCACTTTCATTGTTTCGTTACCTAATCTAATTCCTTCAGCATCGCCTGATTTTCTAAGACCGCATTCCATTATTTTTGTTTTGCTCTTGTTAATGTTCATTTTATATGCTCTCTTCAATACACTGTCCATTCCATTCAACTGCTCTTCCAGGTCCTTTGCTGTCTCTGACAGAATTACAATGTCATCAGCAAAACGCAATGTTTTTATTTCTTCCCCCTGAACTTTAATTCCTTCACCAAATTTTTCCTTGCTTTCCTTCACCGCCTGCTCGATGTACAAATTGAATAACATCGGAGAAAGGCTGCAACCCTGTCTTACTCCCTTCCCAACTGATGCTTCCCTTTCATGCCCTTCGAGTCTAATAACTGCGGTCTGGCTTTTGTACAAGTTGTAAATAACTCTCCTTTCCCTGTATTTTACCCCTGCTGACTTCAGAATTTGAAAGAGTGTAGTCCAGTCAACATTGTCAAATGCTTTCTCCAAATATACAAAAGCTAAAAATGTAGGTTTGCCTTTCCTTAATCTATCTTATAAGATAAGACGTAAAGTGAGTATTGCCTCCCGGGTTCCTATGTTCCTTCTGAATCCAAACTGATCTTCCCCGATGTCAGCTTCTACCAGCTTTTCCATTCTCCTGTAGATAATTCGTGTTAAAATTTTGCAACCATGACATATCAAACTGATGGTTCTATAATTTTCACACCTGTCTGCGCCCGATTTCTTTGGAATGGGGATTATTACATTTTTCTTAAAGTCTGAGGGCATTTCGCCTGTCTCATACATCCTACACACCAGTTCAAATAGTCTTGTCATGGCTGGCTCTCCCAGAGACTTTAGTAGCTCTGAGGGTATGTCATCTACTCCTGGGGCCTTGTTCCGACCTAGGTCTTTCAAGGCTCTGTCAAATTCATCTCTCAGTATAGTATCTCCTATTTCATCTTGATCTACTTCCTCTTCCCTTCCTACAACCTCGTCTCTGAGTTCATTTCCTTTGTAGAGCTGCTCTATGTACTCTTTCCACCTTTCAGCTTTCCCTTCTTTGCTGAGAACTGGTTTCCCATCTGAGTTCTTGATATTCGTAGATCTGCTCTTCTTGTCCCCAAATGTCTCTTTTATTTTCCTGTAGGCGGTATCTACCTTTCCCCTTCTTATACAGTCTTCTACAGATTTGCATTTGGCTTCTAGCCACTCCTGCTTAGCCACTTTGCACTTCCTGTCAATCTCATTTTTTAGTCGTCTGTATTCCATTTTGCCTGTTTCATTTACTGCATTTTTATATTTTCTCCTTTCATCAATTAAATTTAGTATTTCCTGTGATATCCAAGGATTTTTTGTAGGTCTTGCCTTTCTACCTATTTTGTCCTCTGCTGCCTTCACTATTTCATCTCTCAATGCTACCCATTCCTCTTCTACTGTTTTATTTCCCCCTCTTTCTGTCAATTGTTGCCTAAATCTCCCTCTGAAATTCTCCAGAACTTCACTTTCCTTCAATTTATCCAGGTCCCATCTCCTTATTTTCCTACCTTTCTGCAGCTTTTTCAGCTTCAGCCTACAGTTCATGACTAATAGGTTATGGTCAGAGTCTATATCTGCCCCTGGGTATGTCTTGCAGTTTATAACCTGGTTCCGGAATCTATGTTTTACCATTATAAAATCTATCTGATACCTTCCGGTGTCTCCTGGTCTCTTCCATGTATACAACCTTCTTTTGTGATTCTTAAACCACGTGTTTGTTACGATTAAATCATGTTCCGTGCAAAATTCTACCAGGCGACTTCCTCTTTCATTCCTCCTGCCCAGTCCATATTCACCTACTATTTTTCCTTCTCTTCTTTTTCCTACTACCGAATTCCAGTCTCCCATCACAATTAAGTTTTCCTCTCCTTTAACTGTCTGAATAATTTCCTTTAGCTCCTCATATATTTCTTCGATCTCCTCGTCATCGGCAGAGCTAGTTGGCATATAAACCTGTACTACCGTTGTCGGTGTTGGCTTCGTATCTATCTTGACAATGATAATGCGATCACTGTGCTGCTCATAGTAGTTTACCCGCATTCCTATTTTCTTATTCATCATCAATCCTACTCCTGTGATACCCCCAACTGATTTCGTATTTATAATCCTGTACTCACCTGACCAGAAATCCTGTTCATCCTGCCACCGAACTTCACTAATACCCACTATATCTAAATTCAACCTATCCATTTCCCTTTTTAAATTTTCTAATTTTCCTACCCGATTAAGGGATCTAACATTCCACGCTCCGATCCGTAGAATGCTAGTATTGTCTTTCCTGATGACAACATCCTCCTGAGTAGTCCGCGCCCGGAGATCCGAATGGGGGACTATTTTACCTCCGGAATATTTTACCCGAGAGGATGCCATCATCATATGTTCATACAGTAGAGCTGCATGTCCTCGGGAAAGGTAACGGCTGTAGTTTCCCCTTGCTTTCAGCCGTTCGCAGTAGCTGTGTGGCAAAGCCACATTAGCTGATGTTACAAGGCCAGCTCAGTCAATCATCCAGACTGTTGCCCCTGTAACTACTGAAAAGGCTGCTGCCCCTCTTCAGGAACCACACGTTTGTCTGGCCTCTCCACAGATACCCCTCCGCTGTGGTTGCACCTACGGTACGGCTATCTGCATCGTTGAGGCACGCAAGCCACCCCACCTCGGCAATGTCTGTGGTTCATGGGGGTGGCCATTTTTATAATGAGCAGCATTAAAGGAAAAGGCAGCCGATGGTGTTCAGCACCTAATTGCCGCAATAATTCGAATACAAATGAGAATATAAGTTTCTTCACCTCCCCAAAACATGCTGAGTAGTAAGTGAACGTCGCTATATGTGCAGTGAAAGTTAAATGTTATCAGTTTCGAATGAGAGCAATGTGTGCATAATTATTAAATGTAGCCTTGCTTCTTCTCTTTACGATAACTTTCGCTGTTGCTATTGCTGCAGCAGTTCAACAGCATCGAAATGTTGAAGTACATTTATATTTTATAAGTTTAACGTTGTAGGGAATAATATAAAATGAATGACAAAGAATAGTGCGTAAGTAGGCAGGTAAAAATTTACTTTCGACTTTGGAGGCGTAGTGTGCTAATGTTGACAACGAATGTTCTTCTGATACTCAAACAAATACATTAAGGGGAATAATTATTTCATTCTGTTCCTGCTCTGTGGTTGACAGATTCCTCTATTTGCCCTTCTCCGATCAGTAAATTAATGATACTCCTAAAGCAAATAAAACTTTTATATATGCCCAGACGTCATTAGTTCTGTGTAATCATGTTGTACTGCTAAGTCTGACACAACATTTTGTGCGAATTTATTCGTGTCAAATAAAACCTGGCAGTTATAAAGTCACTTTCTTGTTTATAACTAATTTCCCAAACATAACTCTGCGTTATTTGGGATTTTTCTAGAGATAAGCACCAAATAAAACGATCATCGATTCCACCGTACATTTTCGTAGTAGGCCTATTTTTTCCATTAGATTACAATTAGGTGCAAGAAGAGGTCGCAAAACAGATGAGAGCATAATGAAAAGCCGTTTCCTTTCGTAAAAGTCGGTGAGATTAGCTGCAGTTCGTAAAAAGTCCATTTCCAGCCAAAGCACTAAGTGGCTAAGTTCCGCGTTTACTGCTTTTCAATATGGCGTCGAGCCCAACGCTCGGTAACATACAGATCAGAGGCGCCGCCCCCAGCTTTCCCTTCTGTATGCTCCCTATTCTGTGGCAATACTGTAGCAAGGGTCGAGATTATATATGGACAGCTCAGCCCCTCCCCCCCCCCCCCCTACATGCCGCATGCCTACATTCCTTTGAAACACGATTCGTGTCGCCTGTCAAGTAGGAAGGCAACTTCATTTCATAACTATTCGAAGACTGTCATCCCTATTCACAGTTGTTACGAGTGACGGTGCCAATGTCTAGGTCCGAGAAGCAAACAGTGGCAATTGATGAACATAATTATGAATTAGAATATGGCGATTCTCTCCAGAGCATCAACGCAGCGTCCGTTGCTACGATTACTGCGACGAGCAACCATCAATAGGCGCAAGTCATTGCAGCAATAGTGACGTATTACGGGCACGGTGGTCCTGGGGTAAAGCGCTCTACTGGAAACTGAAGGGGCGCGGGTTCAAGATCCGGTTGGGCCTTGGATTTTTTTCAGTCTGCACTTTAACCCATCCTTCACCTCTCAACGACGTGAGGAGTCGCCAGGAACGACACGTGGTTCGGATTCCACGTTAAGCTGTAGGTCCCCTTTCCCCGGTTGGATAACTGGGATAGGCTAGGGACACGCAAGTCGCCGAAGTGGCGTCCAATCGAAAGACTTGCACCGGGCCTATGAGCCACACGACATTATTATTATATACTGGCTCCAGCACCAATGTGTCCAGTAAGAATCTTCAAATGCCCATAGAGGACAGCTAGAAAAAAAAAAAAAAAAAAAAAAAAAAAAAAAAAAAAAAAAAAAAAAAAAAAAAAAAAACACCTGTTTTTAATCTATATTCAAAACGATTTTGAGTTGGTTTATGTTCTAGGAGGCGATCCAGTTATGATATTCTAGAAAGATACAGAAAAGCCAAGATCGCTGATCATCAATTTTTATTTAGGACGACCGGTTTCGCTGAACTATGTCAGCACCAGCTGGTCCAATAAAAGCATTTTACAAGGCCATAATCTTGTAATGTCAATCAGTTCCTATATAGCATCATTTACAGTGCATAGGTGCACTATGATATTAAAGTAAAACATAATTATCACAGTCAGTGACAATAGCAAACAGTTTTTTGTTTCTCGTGAAAGTGACATATTTCCTTTCTTCGCTGACCGATACAACTGAAGCAGCAGTTGTACAAACTGCCTCTTGTGTTTACGGAAAATAGCCGAAACTTTTACCATCTGTTATGGAAATGATGTTACCAGAATTCCATTAAACAATTTTCGATATCACTTACTGTGACGCAGTGACCACATAGCAAGCGATCTGGTGTTACCTAATAATATTTACAGTTGGTATTTTTTTAAACTTTTTTTTATTTTTGTTAACCAATGAAGTATATTGACGCTCTGTCTGTCTTTCATGTTCATTCAGGCAATCTTGACCTGGAAATTGCATTTTGTCATATGAACTTGTATGTACTTCTCACATTTTGCTTGCTGTAGTTGTATCCGAAAACGTCTAGCATTTATGATATTA
Source organism: Locusta migratoria (assembly GCA_026315105.1). Taxonomy (NCBI): domain Eukaryota; kingdom Metazoa; phylum Arthropoda; class Insecta; order Orthoptera; family Acrididae; genus Locusta; species Locusta migratoria. The sequence continues at coordinate 663,525,340 of CM048746.1, forward strand.
TACCTAGTCACTGAGGGCGCTGGTTCTCCTCTTTCCTGTCACAGACTTTTAAATTCTTATTTTTTATGTTTAATCGATAACTACAAGTTTTTCTTTCTGACTAAACATAAATTTTAAATGCCGAACTCCTACAACTTCTGACAGTTGGTTACACTCGTAAAATCCCCCGAAAGCCTTACACCTGATACGTCACGAGCCTGCTTCTGATTGTAATCTTTACGAGATGCAGCTCCTCCTTTACAGAACGTTTCCTTCCTCGCGGCATTGCATCAGCACGATGGCAGTGCACCTGACGTTAGAGTGGAGACGCGGTTGCTTTCGCCTGCCACGCGATGCCTCAGCCTCTCGGTTACGAAACTCAAAAATGCTCAAATGTTTGTAAAGCTTATGGGACTTAACTACGGGGTCATCAGTCCCTAAACTTACAAACTACTTATGAACTACTTACTAACTAGGACGGGACAAATATCCATGTCCGAGGGGGGATTCGAACCCCCGACCGTAGTGGCCGTGCTGACCGTGACTGGAGCGCCTTAGTCACCTCGGCCACCGCGGCCGGCGGTTACGAAACTCGCCGGCAGTCGGATGTTGTGACTCCGGCGTCTCCTCCATACAAGTGTCGATCGGAAATGGCCTCTACGTTACCTTCACGACTGCGCAGAATACACCGAGCGAGCTAATACAATGCGCGGCGGTGAAATTGTTCTCTGGGTTTCGATGGCTCCCGTAAAGATGATTACCAGCAATGAGTCGAAATGTCGTCCACTGTAGTTAGCGACGATACATTGCAAACCCGAATCATATCACCTAACATTACCGCTGGATATATTTCGTAAACCACATCAAATACTGACGAACCGATTCTACAGACCGAAAGTGAGGAGAGGGGCTAGTATAATTGGTTTTTACAGCCATAAAAAATGCACGGTAGTATGATTTTTAACACAAACATACGTTTTTTTAAATGGCACCCCGTTAGTTTTGTTAGCACATATGAACATATAAACAAATACGTAATCAGTGGGGTTTGTTGCATTGTAAAATGTTAATTACATCCGGATATATTGTAAACTAAAGTTGACGCTTGAGTACCACTCCTTTGCTGTTCGATCTTGTGTATCGGAGAGCACCGAATATCCAAAGGGAACGGTGATGTACCTTAGGTACGGAAGAGACTAGAACAGCACATTAGTTCCACATGCTAACACCTTTATTGGTCTTTTTCACTGACGCACATGTACATTACGATGAGGGGTGAGGTACACTTACACACGTGGTTTCCGTTTTCAATTACGGAGTAGAATAGAGTGTGTCCCGACATGTCAGGCCAATAGATGTTCAAAGTGGACGAAATGTGCTGTTCTAGTCTCTTCTGTACCTAAGGTACATCATCGTTCCTTTGGATCCCTACTTAATTCGGTGCTCTCCGAAACACACGATCGAACAGTGGAGGAATGGTACTCAAGCGTCAACTTTAGGTTACAATATCTCCGGATGTAATTAACATTTTACAATGCAACAAACGGCACTGATTACGTATTTGTTTATATGTTCAGATGTGCTAACAAAACTAACGGGGTTCCACTTAAAAACGTAGGTATCTGTTAAAAAACATACTTCCGGCCATTTTTTTATGGTTTGTATTAACCTGTTACACTAGCCCCTCTCCTCACGTTCGGTTTGTGAAATCGGTTCGTCAGTATTTGATGTGGTTTGCGACATATATCCAGCGGTAATATAAGGTGACTCACCCTATATATATATATATATGAGTAGCCTAATATCAAACCTGGACGTCTGACCTAATGGTCGAAATTTACTTAGCAGTCTATCCTAAAGAAAGTTTTTCAGCTCTTTTCATTGGTGAAGTCAGTTTTTTCCAGAAATTGACGTAAATGTGATAAATCACATGTTAAATTTGACTGTTCACATCAAAAGCGGACACCTACATAAGAGCTTGATAACAAATTCGGACACTTGTTCAATGAAGCAGTGTGCACCAATGGGAACACAGTATATAATCACATGACTTCGAAAATCAGACATGGCGATAGTATGCGTCAGGTACTACGACGAATTAGCCCGTACTTAAGTTTTCCAGTTTTTTTTTTTAATTTTTTTATTTCAAATAACCATCTTAAAGCGAGTGAAATGGAACATAATATATCACCAGCGTCCGAAGGGAAAAGCTAGGAAGCGGTTGAGACAACCTGAAAAATAGAAAATAAACAATGAAAAGAAACAAAGGTAAGACAAGCTTGTAAACTACAATGTTCTATTGTAAGGTGTCTTGCACGAAATTATCACTTGTTGGAAAGAAGTACGATGTCAAAAATAACCTGACGATGTTTACGGAAAAATATGGCGACAGTTTCAACAAACCTTAATCTAATGATTTTAGAAATTCAGAGCTGTAACATTTCATTTTGTACATAAAATTAAAAATATTATTTTGATTATTGTAGTTCTTCGTTTGTCCAATATGTAATAGAGTTCAGAATTTAATAGTTACAACTTTATGTCGATATTCCTATAATTTCCCAGATTATACACCTGTAAAAGATTCTCGTCAGCTGTAAGCGAATCTCTGTGTATCAAAAACGGACATCTGAGAACGTGTTCACATCAAAAGCGGACACCTACACGATTTGGTTTCAAAGACGGACATCTGCATTTTCAAACACAATCAGATTGGTATTAGACACTTCCAGGTTGTAGTAAAGTTGATAATGCTCAAATCAGCTTTTAAATATATTTGCTCTACGTTTCGCAATAAAAATGACGTTTATCTCAGTTTCTGGCAAACGACATGCGTCCGTCTTTGTTAGTAGGCTAATTTGTTTGTCTTTTTTTCGTATTTTACGCACGGTCTTATGGTATATGCGATTGCGATAAAACTTTCTCAACTCATTGCTTGTATCCGCGCGAAGATTATAGGCGTACTAAAATTAACTTTGTATGGTGCATGACGGAGGGTGCTTTACAATTGGTTAATATGTTTGCTACTCCTTCACGCTGAAATGGATTGACAGATTTGAATGAAAGTTGGACTGGAAATATCTTATAGCCTGCATTAGTACATGGGCTACCTATCGTCAGCTAACGTACGGCACGTGGCGGAGGGTACCTTACGATATGTTAATACGTTTGTTTCTCTTCACGCTGAAACAGCTGGACGGATTTTGAAATCAAGATATCTTATACCCTGAATTAATACATGGGCTACCTTTCGTAAGCCCCCATAGGTGCATAAGGCGGAGGGAACGTTACAACGAAAATCAGAATTTTTTGATAGGTCGCCATGAAAGTCAGCACATATATAAGCATTTATTATTATCTAATACTAGCTGTAAGCCCGGCGTTCCTCGGGTGTTTACTTATCCTACACTCTCGTAGTCCACATCCCCTTCCCTCCCTCTCTCTGCATCCACCTCTTTCTCTCCCATCTCTCTGTTCGTTTCCACCTTTCCCTGTCTCAGCAAAGTTTTCAGCAAGGTACCTCCTGTCATGTACCATACAAACATTTGTGTAACCAGTGGTCTTCCTCTTGTTTTAATGGTCATTTGTGCATAAATTCTAAAAGATTGGAGCAAAATAAGGCATTTTGTAAAATTCCGTATGTTCAGTAACCTCCACCATGCACCGAACGAAATTTTGTACAGATAGCGACATTCCTATTGTTTTTTAGGTAGAGTGTGCCAAATTTCATAAGTATCGGAACAAAGCTGTAGATTTCTATGTAATAGAAAAGCATGGTCACATTGAAAAACGAACTTTGTTGTTCTCACATTTCTTTTTTATTTCAAACAACCCTTGTTCTGAGAATTAAAAAAAAATCTGTGAAATCAGTCGAGCCGTTCTTAGGTTATGGCGCGACCAAGTTATTTAGGGATCCATTTTGATGCTGCAAAGTACCCTCCCCCAGGCACCGTATGAAACTTAAGGTAGACTTTGACCTTCCTCTTGTTCTGAAGGTCAAGCGTGCGAAATTTCGTGAAGACAGGAATGGAACTGTAGATTTCGTGAGTCTGTAGGAAAAGTATGCTACGCCATGCAACTATTACAAACTTATTTTCTTAGCTGACTTTTCTACCTATAAACTACATTTCTGGCTCATTTCATCTTCATAGGCGAAGTAGTTTTAGAGATTTCGTGTTTAGTCAGTGAGAGAGTGAGTGAGTGTCCTTTCGCTTTTATATAGATACAGATTAAGAAAACAGATTGCTTAATTTTGGATTCAAGAAAATTAAGGGAGACTTGGAGACAAAAATAAGTAGTAACATGCGAATCTGTAATGCCTGATGCGACAGTTTAACGGCATCTACAGCGAAACGGTTATTAGCGGTAAACTTCTTTCGTTTCATAATTTTGTGTATATGTGTGTGGGGGGGAGGGTCAGTTACAAAACGCTTTATAGACGTCCGAAATTACACGCAAACTTTATTGCAGGTCCCTAACTACTCCCACTTCCAATAATTGACGCATAAATCTGGGTGTTCTCACACGATGGTCTCTCATTATTTATGACGTCATATCTCCTGAGCTATGTGTCGTGCTCTTTTGTTTTTGGGTCAGGAACATTAGTGGGAAAGAGTGTCTCTGACAAATGTCCAGAGACTGTCATCTTCAGAGCCGCTCGTTTAATTAGTTGGATTAAACAAGAATCGCCGGCTGCAGTGGCCGAGCGGTCTGCTAGTCACGGTCTACACGGCCGCTGCGGTCGTGGGGTTCGAATATCCTCTCGGGCATGTCGTCCTTAGAATTAATTAGTTCATAAGTAGTTTGTAAGTCCCATAAGCTCTATAAACATTTGAAACAAGAATTCCGACTTGTGTCTTAGCCGTGTTGAAGCTCGGTTGTTGAGCCAAATGTCGCCTCTGTGTTACCGCAAACAGCAACAAAAACGTATTTCTAGCCAGCCTCATTCAACAATGTTATTCCGTTTCGTTTCTGTCGAATCCTATTTACGGCAAAATGTGTTTCATTAATTGGGTGAAGAAAACACACTCTCGATCATTCCTGAGGTAACAAATGGAGTAACAACAGAAATAACTGTGACGAAACATTATGATAATAATTTTGTGTAAATGTAAGTTTATATATGTCATTTCTGAACAAAGTTTCCATATATGTCACGATGGAGCATAAGGAATAATTCATAGTTACACTTAATCACTTCAAATTTTAAAGTAATTAAATAATTGAAAATAAAACGCTTCAAACCAGTCTCAAATGCAATTCTACGGTGGATGACATTGTATTTCGCTGAATAATTCCAGAAACTGTGGCGATATTTTCAGGCGTAACTGCGGTTTGCTTGCGGCCAACATGCCCCACTAGACCATCAGTTACGCTGCCTGTTCGTTTAAATTTTGCGAAGAGCGTACGAATGGTTTTAGCATCGGGTCCTTTTGTAACATTAAATCGTGCCTGAAACCTTCGCCTTGTTGCCGTAGGCCTCTCTTCTAACCTGTGGTAGTCTAGCACCAGAAAAACGCGTTGTTCAATGGAGTACATAGTTTTAATCTGTTCCTTCGGTACGCTAATCTCCTTTCACGTTTCAATATTGGAACTGATCGCTCTGGGCTTCGGATCACTATTTATACTATGCATTACGTATGGCGATTGCAGCGCCATCTGTTAGCAGCTTTAGTAACTACTACTTCAAACTGCTGTATAAACTTCTTACAGCTTTCACAATAAACATACCGTTTACTGCATTCCTCTATCGATCTATGTTTTCGAGATATTTAATTTTGAAAGCAGGGAGTCCTTTTCTGGACACCCTGTAAATAATGTGAAGTCATCCATATCAGTACTACAAGAAATTCGTTCATTTAAACGAAAATCGGTAAAATACACAGACCGTAAATTCATTTATATATCGAGGAATAACAATTAAGAAGAACTTAAAATGGAAAAGAACACACAGAAAATACTGTAGGGAAGGCGAAGTAAAGGCTACGTTTCATTGCGCATTCTGGTATCCCCATCAAGTATGACTAACGGAAGATTTATAGAAAGTTCAGAGAAGAAAAGCTCGTGTTGTATTATCGCGGTATTGGGGAGAGTGTATTGGGGAGATTTATTTGCGTAATTTCTTTCACAAAAATGGTCTTCCGAATGATAAATTATTTTGTTAGTACCCCCTATGTAGGGAGACATGATTATCATAATAAAATAAGAAAACTCACATTGAAAACGGTAAGATTTACGTCTTTCTTTTACCCACTTAGTATTAAAGAATGGAAGGGTAGAGAAATATAATGAAATCGGCTCAATTTACCCTCTTCCATTCACGTCATGGTGATTTGCAGAATATTTATGTTGATGTACAACTAGAACACTACAGCCAACAACAGAAAACTTGTGTTACTTTCTTCAAATAATTTTTACGGCACGTTGAATTTCAAATAATTATCAAGATATCCTGAAAACGTATCTTTTACGCATGATTTGTTGTAAGAAAATAAAAGCAAAATACATTTCGGTAGTTAGAGGCATCTCGCAATTTTTAAGTGCATTATTGTTTTATCTTGTGTACTATGAGAAGGAATTAAAGTTAATGGTGAAGAATTAAAACATTGCGTTTTCCCGACGACATAGTAATTCTGTCAGAGACAGCAAAGGACCAGGAAGGGCAGTTGAACGGAATGGACAGTGTGCTGAAAGGTGCATATAATATGAAGACTAACAAGAGCAAAACTAGGGTAATGGAGTGCGGTCTAAGAAAATCAGGTGATGCTGAAGGAATTAGATTAGGTAACGAAACAATAAAGGAGGTAGGTGAGTTTTGTTACTTGGGCAGTAAAATAACAAATGATGGTCGCAGTACAGAGGATATAAAATGCAGAATGGCAATGAGTTAAAAAAGGGATTCTTGAAAAAGAGAAATTTGTTAACATCGAATATTAATTTAAGTGTAAGGAAGTCTTTTCTGAAAGCATTTGTGTGGAGTGTTGCCTTGTATGGGAGTGAAACATGGACGATAAACAGGAAGATAGAGGCTTTCGAAATGTGGTGCTATAAAAGAATGCTGAAGATTAGGTGGGTGGATAGCATAGCTAATGAGGAGGTACTGAACAGAATTGGGGTGAAAAGTAATTTTTGACATACCTTGACTAAAAGAAAGGATCGATTGGTAGGACACATTCTTAGACATCAAGGAATTGTGAATTTAGCGTTGGAGGTAAGTGTGTGGAGTAAAAACTACATAGGAAGACCAAGAGATGGATACAGTAAGCAGATTCAGACAGATGTAGGTTGCCGTTCTTATGTGGAGTTGAAGAGGCTTGCTCAGGATAGGGTATTGTGGAGAGCTGCATCAAACCAGTCTCTGGACTGAAGACCACAACAACACAACATGAGAGTATTCTGTTTTAAAGTTCCTGAAAAATGACGACGAATGAAAAGCGTGTCTTTTTCATGTTATTTAGTCGTAAACAAATAACTGATGTCTTTTTTAGGTTGTACACAGCGATGTGTCTGTTACATCAAGCCGGTAGCTTATAATGACAACGTCGCTCACCGTGAAGTGAAAGGTAATAGGTTTACGTTCGCATGCTTGCAGTTTTTTCGCCTTTTAGCCTTTTATAAACGATCCGCTATGAAAACGGAAAGGAGGACTTTTTCTCTATACGGGCTAAACGCCGCCACGCTTCGTTGTAGCTCACTGTGATGTGAAATGAATGGGAACGGTCATAAAAGCATTCTTGGCCACGTACACTCACCAGTCTGCCACTACCCAGCTCTGCGTTTCTGGAGAATGTGGAAATGAAACGAGTGTTAGGAAAAAGACGTCCTCTCAAAACATGGTTATTTAGTCTTAAGCCAATAGATTGACGAAATATTTTGTCTGTTCACTTTCTGTGTAAACATAAATAAAGGTCAAAAGGTTTAAGGACTCTAAGACATACGACATACAACTGCCCTACAGAAAAACTTTCGGCGGCAAATGACCATTGGTGGGCCAATGCAACTCTTCGAGAAGTAGATTTTTAAATTCTCTTTACACGACCTTTGACAATATAGTTCGGTGAATAGAGCTGTAACATTTATCGTACAGGGTGTCCAGGAAAGGACTCCCTGATTTCAAAATCAAATATCTCGAAAACAAAGATCGATAGAGGAATGCAGTAAACGGTATGTTTATTGTGAAAGCTGTAAGAAGTTTATACAGCAGTTTGAAATAATTGTTACAAAAGCTGCTAACAGATGGCGCTGTAATCGCCATACGTAATGCCTAGTACAAATAGTGATCCGAAGCTCAGAGCGATCAGTTCCAATATTGAAACGTGAAAGGAGGTTAGTGTACCGAAGGAAGAAATTAAAACCATGTACTCCATTGAACACCGTGTTTTTCTGGTGCTAGAGTACAACAGGTTAGAAGAGAGTCTTACGGCAACAAGGCGAAGTTTTCAAGCACGATTTAATGTTCCAAAAGGACCCGATACGAAACCCATTCCTACGCTCTTCGCAAAATTTCAACGAACAGGTAGCGTAACTGATGATCTAGTGGGGCATGTTGGCCGCAAGCAAACCGCAGTTACGCCTGAAAATATCGCCACAGTTTCTGGAATTATTCAGCGAAATCCAATGTCATCCGTCAGTAGAATTGCATCTGAGACTGGTTTGAAGCGTTCCGGCACGCAGAAAATACTGAGAAATCTGCTACGCATGTTTCCATTCAAAATTCAAACGCACCAGGCCATACCCGTACGAGCTGTGCAGCAAAGGGTTGCCTTTCGTAATCAGATGCTCACAATGATTGATAGTGAAGGATTTGATGTTGGCCCCATCTGCTTTACAGAAAAAAGCACACATCGACCTGAATGGATACGTGAATAAGCAAAACTGTTGATTTTTGGGTTCCGACAAGCCATATTGGTGTGAAGCGAAATCCCTGTATTCTCCTAAAGTTACTGTGTGGGCTGCAGTTTGCGGCAGAGGCATTATTGTCCCTTTTTCATTCGAGAAACGGTCACTGGTGCACGTTACGTTGCAATTTTGGAACAATTTGTCTCCAAACAGCAAGCGTTAGAGGATCGACCAGTTACTGAATGGCTTATGCAAGATGGAGCCGAACAAGTGTTTCGCTTTCTTGAGGAATACTTCGGGAATCGAGTCATTGCTTTCGAATATCCCAAATTTACTGGTGCAGGCATGGATTGGCCTCCAAATTCGCCGGATTTGACTCCCTGTGATTTTTTTCTTTATTTTTTTTTTTTTTTTCTTTTTTGTGGAGCACAATGAAAAACATTGTCTAACCGAAGCATCTCGCCACGCTGGACGAGCTTGAATCGGCGATCTCTGTGGCACGTGAATCCATTTAGGTTCAGACACTACGAAATGTGATGGCGAATTTCATTCTTCGTTTGAGCCACGTCTGTAGTGCTAATGGTGAACATTTTGAAAACGTTGTGATGTGATTGTTTCCAAAGAGTGTTTTCATACGGTTATTTCACTTATGTATGCTATCTACCAGTCGGAGAAGAGACAGCAAAATTAAAATAGACAGAGAGAGAAGATTGTGGAATATTAAGGGAAATCAGAAGGATACCTGCATACTTACTTGCCTGATGGGTTTGGAACAAACAAGAGTGAAAGCTGGAGGCTTTGTTCTATGAACCAACCACGTATAATGTATATGACTCACGGAAGGAAACGATGAGAAGGTTTTTACTTACACTGTACAAAAATGAACATATCACCTATTAGAAATCGGGTCCCACAAAGCTATAAAGTTCATACACCGCCACATGATCACAAAAGGTTTTGACTGCAACTAGAATCACACACTCTACGTTTATCTATTGGAAATCACTGAATTGAAAAACGAGAACACATTTCCGCCCACGATCGTAGATAATATTCAAAAAAAAAAAAAAAAAAAAAAAAAAAAAAAAAAAAAAAAAAAATGATTATAAGTTCACGAATTTAAGTTAAACGTTCTAGTCAATGTAGCGCTACAATCTCCAAAAACAAAAGCAGAAGCAACGTTACCTCACCAGACGACCAGCCCAAAATGAAGATCCAGCGTTCATGAGGCGGGAAACTGCTACCGGACGCGGGAAGGCACCGGAACCGGAAAATCCAAGAAAACATCGGTGGTGGGGACGGACAGAGAGATTCGCGCTGGAGGGAAAGGTTCGCTAACTAGACTGTAACCAAGGGGTGTAGTAACGTCTTTGGTAACCTCAGCAGCTATCGACTCTGAGCCAGAGAGAACGATGCAAGGCGAACTATCACTCCCAACATTCAAACAGCCATGGATTCTCGCACACACTTAAAAGTACAACTGCACATTCTCACAGGGATAGTGGTGTAGCGGAGAAGCCGTACTTATTCCTTATAATTTAATATAATAATAAATTACTAACAAAACAAAATAAGAAAAACCTAACAATATTAACTAAGAAATAAACAAAAAAAAAAAAAAAAATGGAAGACGGCAGACGATCGTCTTTCATCCTGTACAAAATGATGAAACGAAACGAAGACAACCGCTCACAATAGTTTCGCTGTAGATTCCGTAAAACTGTCGCATCAAGCATGACCTTGTATCAAATAAAGTTAACATTGCGGATTTGTATGTTACTATTTATTTTTGTCTGCAAGTCTCCCTTAATTCCCTTGCATCCAACATTAAGCAATCTGTTTTCTGCATCTCTACCTGTATAAAAGCGAAAGGACACTCACTCACTCAGTCTAAACACGAAATTTCGAAAACTACTTCATCTATGAACCTGAAATTTTCCAGAAATGTAGTTTAGAGGAAGGAAACGTCAGCTAAGAAAGTATGTTGTGATAGGTGCATGGCAGAGCATACTTCTCCTACAAACTCATGAAATCTGAAATTTCATTCCGATCTTCACGAAATGTCGCACGCTTGACCTTCAAACCAAGAGGAAGGTCACCGCCTACCTTAAGTTTCATACGGTGCATGGGGGATGATACTTCGCAGCATCAAAATGGATCCCTAAATACCTTGGACGCGCCTTAAGCTTAGATCGGCTAGACCGATTTCACAGATCCTTCTTTTGTTGTTTCTATTATTCTCATAACAAGGGTTGTATGAAATAGAACTGGAATATTTGAGAAACAGAAAGTGCGTTTTTCAATGTGACCCTGCGTTTCTATTGCATAGAAATCTGTAGTTTTGTTCTGATATTGATGAAATTTTGCACACTACACCTCAAAAACAAGAGGAATGTCACTATCTGTATTAAATATCGTGGAGGGTACTTAAGTTACCGAATTTTACAAAATGCAATTTTTTCTCCAATCTTTATAAATTTATGCACACATGACTTTTAAACCAAGAGGAAGATCACTCGGTACACAACAAAGGTACATAACTGAGGTACATGACAGAGGGTACCTTGCAGAAAACTTTGCCGAGAGAGGGAAAGGTGGAAACGAACAGAGAGATGGGAGAGAAAGAGGTGGATACAAAGAGAGGGGGAAGGGGATGTGGACTGCTAGAGTGTAGGATAAATAAACACCCGGGCAACGCCGGGCTTACAACTAGTTAGAAATAAATCCTTCATACACTTTCATATCTTCTGTTCTTTTATCCCTGAAAGATCATGAATAAAAGTGATGTAATTTTAGAGTTTCATTATTACAAATTTTATAAGTATTTATAATTTATGCGGTACTTTTCAATAACTTATTCCCTGAAGTGAGTTAACTAAGTGCTTTGACATTTATTCATATTTGTCACGTATGAATCACAGCGACTCTTCAGACCACACATGTGTCGCTGTTGAATGAATTTGAATGATTATTGTTGTAAGAATTCTGATAGTATTGCTGCCCAGTGTGGGAATCTTATCAGGTGGCTTTGACAGAAGACATCGAAAGAGTCCAGAGAAGGGCAGCTCGTTTCGTATTGTCACGATACAGGATAGACAGCGTTACGGAAATGATACAGGGTCTGGCATGGTAATCATTACAACAACGGCGCTTATGGCTGCGGCGTGGGCTACATACGAAACTCCAGTCGCCAACATTCTCCTCATAATGCGAAAATATATTGTTGACTCCCATACTTACATACATAGAAATGATCGTCAGAATAAAATACGAGAAATCAGAGCTCGAACGGAGAGATTCCGGAATTCATTCTTCTCGCGCGCTATTCAAGAATGGAATGGGAGATAAATGGTCTAGCGGTGGTTCGATGAACCCTCTGCGAGACACTTAAATGTGATTTGCAGAGTATCCCATGTAGATGTAGATATTTATGTTACAACTTACAAGGCTCGAACAAACATATCTGTGTGAACGTTTGTTCACTGGATCTCTACGTACACCTTAATATCCTGGTGGGTGTCGATTTTATGCAAAGCTATGCAACCATGCTCTAGATAGCGCTGTAGATGTAATTGTAGACGCTATATGTAAAATGTTTCAAATGTTTGTATAGCGTATGGGAGTTAACCACGTGGTCATCTGTCCCTAAACTTACAAACTACTTATAAACTAGCTAATACTAAGGATGGCACAAGTATCCATGCCCGAGCGGGGATTCGAACCCCCGACCGTAGTGGTCGTGCAGACCGTGACTGGAGCGCCCCAGTCCTCTCGACCACCGCGGCCGGCCGCGATACGTAATGCATATATCTTAACTATAACTAACGTAATAATCGTCGTACATGTTCTCTAGCGTATTGTCATCAAAATCCGTGATGATAGTTGCAACGTTAACCTTCTTCCCGAAAGACTGTTGGTATTCACTGCCACTGCTTCCATCGCCTCTTCCCGCACTTACCGTAGCACTAGCGCTTGCAATGAATTGTTCGTCATTATCATCCCTATTATCATCATTATGTGGTAGTGTTACAACAGTATCTAACTTATGCTCACATTTCTGTACCATAACAGATACGAGAAAGCATGGGAACGATTCATCTTCTACACTAATACCATATTGACGAAGAAGGGCTCTTCATAACTTCATCTCAATCAATTGCAATACATTAGCAGGATTTATTATTATTGGTGTGGTGTCTGTTTTTTCGGACGTCGGAAAGAACAGACACCATACCAATACAATGAGTATTTAAACGCGACGATGGCGTTAGCTTCAGTTCTTTCACCGCAGATGCGGTCATACGTCGGACATCGCACGGGAATATGCAATTGCGAGTGTAAGAGGGCATGGACGATAGGGGCGCTACTAACATAGTGTGCGACATGTGGGAATTTGAGACGGACGGGAGGCGAGCACGGGTGGCCAAGTGGTTAAGGCGACCGCTGGCCCGATGCGGGAGACCCGGGTTCGATTCCCGGTCCGGCTCACATTTTCACTTGTCGCCATTGCTTAATATCAATACCCAAATGCGGCCACTGTCAATCCTTTCTTCGTAATTCATCTCAACCAGTCACACTATATTAGCAGGATTGATTACCAATCGCCGACCTATCTGACGCTTCACTACACAAATAACGTCACAAAACGCAACTTCGGAGGCACACTGCACCGTCCCTACTGGCGAACCGACAGGTCAAAGTGCAATGTGGCAAGGCACACGCAGAGGCCTCTAACGGACGACTGCAGAGTTTTGCAGATACGGGAGTATCAAAATGTTCAAATGTTTTTAGAGCTTATGGGACTTAACTTACGTACAAGTAATGTATTTATGAGTTAAAATTAACCAGTTACATTTAATTGTATGCCTCTCCATGTATTTTAGAGTTAAACTGACGATGGCAATCACGCCGAAACAGGAGGACGTACTTACCTCTATATCGTTCAGTATGATGCTTTCACTGATCGGAGGTATAGAGAGGAGATCCTTCGACCATTTGTTGTGCCTGCGCTGGTGGCACAGGAGAAGGTTTCCTTCTGGTGGACGATAACGCTCGTCTCCACAAAGTTGCACTGTCACACAACATGCCGGAAGTTGAGCGAACTGAACAGCCGGCCGCAGTGGCCGAGTGGTCTGCGGCGCGCCAGTCACAGTCTACACTGCCCCTACGGTCGGAGGTTCCAATCCCCCCTCGGGCATGGATGTTTGTGCCGTCTTTAATATAAGATAGTTCATAAGTAGTTTGTAAGTTTAGGGACTGATGACCCCGCAGTTAAGTCCCTTAAGCTTAACAAACATTTGAACAAGGTGGCAACTGCACTTGTTCAGTTCCAAAATGTTCTAATGTTTGTTAAGCTTAAGGGACTTAACTGCGGGGTCATCAGTCCCTAAACATACAAACTACTTACGAGCTAGGACGGCACAAATATCTATGCCCCAGGGGGGATTCGATCCCCCGACCGTAGTGGTCGTCCAGACCGTGACTGGAGCGCCTCATTCCCCTCGGCCAACGCGACCGGCTGCAATGATGCTCTAGATAGCACTGTAGATGTAATTGTATACGGCATACGTAATGCAGATATCTTAACTATAACTTATGTAAAAATCATCGTACATGTTCTCTAGTGTATTGTCATCAAAAGCCGTGATGATAGTTGCCACTTTAACGTTCTTCTCGGAAGACTGATGGTATTGACTGCTACTGCTTCCATCGCCTCTTCCCCCACTTACCGTAGCACTTGCAATGAGTTGTTCGTCATTATCATCCCTATTTTCCTTATGTGTTAGTGTTACAACAGTATCTAACTTATGCTCATATTTATGTACCATAACAGATACGAGAAAGCATGTGAATGATTCATCTTCTACACTCATACCATCTTCACGAAGAAGGGTTATTCATAATTTCATCTCAATCAGTCGCAATACATTAGCAGGATTTATACAATACAATAAGTATTTAAACGCGGCGACGGCGTTAGCTTCAGTTAATTCACCGCAGATGCGGTCATACGTCCGACTTCGCACGGAAATCCGTAATGGCGAGTGTAAGAGGGCATGGACGATAGGGGCGCTACAACCATAGCGTGCGGCATGTGAGAATTTGAGACGGACGGGAGGCGAGCACGGGTGGCCAAGTGGTTAAGGCGACCGCTGGCCCGAAGCGGAAGACCCGAGTTTGATTCCCGGTCCGGCTCACATTATCACTTGTCGCCATTGCTTAATATCATTGCCCAAATGCGGCCACTGTCAGTCCTATCCTTCTTCCTTCCCTTCCATTACCTATCATTTGCAATTAGCAGGACTGATTAGCAATCGCCACCCCATCTGACGCTTCACCACACAAATAAGGTCACAAAACGCAACTTCGGAGGCACACTGCACCGTCCCTACTGGCGAACCGACAGGTCAAAGTGCAATGCGGCATGGCACACGCAGAGGCCTCTAACGGACGACTGCAGAGTTTTGCAGATGTGGGAGTATCAAAATGTTCAAATGTTTGTAGGGGTTATGGGACTTAACTGCGAGGTCATCAGTCCCTAAACTTACAAACTACTAATGAACTAGCTAATACTAAGGACGGCACAAGTATCCATGCCCTAGGGGCGATTCGAACCTCCGACCGTAGTGGCCGTGCAGACCGTGACTGGCGTGCCGCAGTCCCCTCGCTCACCGCGACCGGCGCGGGAGTATCACTAGTGCAATAAGGGATCTTTACATTATCTCTCATACGATTGTGGTGTATATGTGTTTGTTCGAGCCCAAGTACTTTCCTTGTGAGACCGTTTAGTACGATGTAGCATGTCGATTAATACCGAGCAGCGGAGAGCACCTCTGGCCTGGGTGGGGATCACAGGAGGAACCACCGCACAGTGTTTTGGCGTTCCGCAGCGCGCCCGTAGGCGAGCCTTCCGGCGGAAGGAAAGAGACGGTGAGTTGCGCGACGGCCACGAGAGGCTGTGAATGAACTTGAGTTTCTCCAGCGCTGCGGCCGGCGGAGGGGGCGTGTCCCGTGTTTTCCCCTGGGTGGGGGTGGGAGGGGGCGGGTGTCTCGGAGACTGCGGTGTCTGCCGCACTCGCCCGCCGCTCCTCAAAGCCTGCGGTCCAGGCGTCGCCCACACAGTGCCGGACAGACCCGCTCCTGCGCACCATGAAGGTAGGCAGCTGCGCCGCGCACACGGAGCCGAATCCGTCAGAAGAACCATCTGAAGCGCACACGTACCAGGCTTCTCAACCTAGCTACTGGCTGTGTTTCCTTCATTTCAGCTTATAGTCTGTCGGGAAACGTTCATCACCAAGTGACTCTTAAAACTCTGTCGTGGAGATGTCAATGGATCTGTATAGTGAGAATGTCTGAATAACAGTCAACTTCCTTAAAAGGTCACCGGACAAATAGATTAGGCACCCCTATAGAAATCATTATCTATAGTTTTCAAAATGACAAGCCAGGATGGCACACTAAGAATTTATTAAATGACGACCGGTTTCTTTGCACTGTGTCACCATCATTTCGTCACATATATGTTATAATGTGGTCATCTTGTTAAAAACAATTGGGTATAAAATAACAAGTGCAACATTGCACTTAGTCACTATATAAAAAAGTACATAAGTTAAAAACATGACAGCTTACAAAATACTTTGTAAGCTCTCATGTTTTTAACTTATGTACTTTTTATATAGTGACTAAGTGCAATGTTGCACTAATACTTTGTAAGCTGTCACGTTTTTAACTTACGTATTTTTTTATATAGTGACTAAATGCAATGTTGCACTAATACTTTGTAAGCTGTCATGTTTTAAACTTATGTATTTTTTATATAATGGCCGGCCGCGGTGGCCGAGGAGACGGAGGCGCTCCAGTCACGGTCTGCACGGCCACTACGGTCGGGGGTTCTAATCCCCCGTCGGGCATGGATATTTGTGCCGTCTTTAGTATAAGCTAGTTGATAAGTAGTTTGTAAGTTTATGGACTGATGACCCCGTAGTTACGTCCCATAAGGTTAACAAACATTTGAACATTTTTTTAATATAGTGACTAAGGGCAATGTTGCACTTGTTATTTTATACCAAATTTTTTTAACAAGGTAGGTTAAGTGCCTCTTAATCCCAAATATATGCCATTTTTTATGTTTTTACGTTATTTATTGCATGTCTTTTATATTTTTGACAGATGACCAGATTATAACATATATGTGACCAGATGATGGTGACACAGTGCACCGAAACCGGTCGTCATTTGTTAGTGTGCGATCTTGGCCTGTCATTTTGAAAACTATAAAACTATTAGATCGCCTCCAGACCAGACTATGTCAGGCAATCTTAAAATAGTTATCTAATGCCGTGTGCCTCCGCCCCTCGACTTAATAAGCGACTTTACTGCACACATAGCGATCCCCAAGGTTACAAGTCGCATTCTTGTAATTCCACTGTTTTTAGTATTTTATCGCGCCATTTGACCAAATTATGAGGGTGCGGGTGCAGCGTTTAACTTGCTGATCAATAAATATACTTAGGTGAGAACCCCATGCTGCTCGGAACGTGCGCTAGCCGCGCGTTTCGCATATGTCAAGCGTCACCTTCGCGTCGAAATATCTCGCGATGCAATTTGAATATTGCGATGCAATCAACGCCATTGTTTATGTGATTTGTCATGCTATAGATTGCTGAAGAAAACATATAGGGTGTCCATTTAAAAAACATAAGTTTGCATTAAAAAACACACTTGCTTTCGTTTTAGAATGTTTCCAAATATGTACATTCATGGGCCCCAGCCGTACATTGATACTGGTGAAAGTCGTTTTCCAATAGCTGTTATTGTTCCAGAGTTATTTTGGGTGGACAAGATAGCTGGGATACCCTGTATCTGAATTGCTGTCCGTTAGTCTCGCTAAAACTCGAGAACGGCTGAACCGATTTGACTAATTTTACTCTTGAAATATTCGTGTAAGTCCAGGGAGGGTTCAAACGGCGATAAAATATACGAAACTTGTGCGGAAAAAGAGAAAAATTGGGAAAAACTGAAACAGCTTTTTCCAGTGCGCTAGCAATACCATTCGTCCAACTCTACATATACATCTACATCGATACTCTGCAAATCACATTTAAGTGCCTGGCAGAGGGGTTCATTAACCACTTTCATAACTTTTCTCTACCGTCCATTCTCTAATAGCGCGCGGGAATAAAGAACACCTAATTCGTTCCGTTTTCGATGTGATTTCTCTTATTTTATTGGGATGGTCGTGTCTCCCTATGTAGGTGGGTGCTAGCAAAATATTTTCACATTCAGTCGGTGATTGAAACTTCGCAAACAGATCACGCCGCAATGAATAACGTCTTTCTTTTAATGATTTCCACCTTAATTCGTGCAACATTTCCGTGACGCTTTCCTCCCGGTAACGTAATAAAACAAAACGAGCTGCCCTTATCTGAACCTGCTCAAAGCCTTCCGTCAGTCCCACCTGGTGAGGGTCCCACAAGGGGCAACAGTACTCCAGGAGAGGACGCACAAGTGTGATGTAGGCAGTCTCTTTGGTGCAGCTGGTGCATCTTCGAAGCGTTCTGCCGATGAAACGTAACCTTTGGTTCGCCTTCCCCACAATGTTTTCTGTGTGTTCTCTCCCGTCTAAGTTGTTCGTAATTGTAACTCCTAGGTATTTGGTAGAGTTTGCGACCTTAAGGTTTTACTGATTTATCGCGTAATTGAAGTTCAGCGGATTTCTTTTAGTGGTCTTGTGTATTACTTCATACTCTTCTTTATTTAGTGTCTATTGCCAACTTTCGCACCATGTAGAAATTTTGTCTAAATCGCTTTGCAGTTGCTTTTGATCCTCTGTTGACTTCACTAACGGATAAACGACAGCATCACCCGCGAACAGTCTAAGGGAGCTATTCAGATTGTCTCCTAAATCGTTTATAAACAGAAGGAAGAGTAGGGGGCCTATAACGCTTCCCTATGGAACGCCAGATATCAATTCTGTTTTACTCGATGACTTACCGTCAATCACAATGAGCTGTGTTCTTTCTGGTAGGAAATCGTGAATCCAATCGCCTAATTGGGGAGATACTCCAAAAGAACGCAATTGCGTTAGAAGCCGCTTGTGGGGTACAGTGACAGGATTTTGATGTGAAGAATCCGCTGCAGTTGCAATTATGGCAATCATTTGTTCCGCACAACGTTGAGGTTCGCTTCCGGGAGGTAGATCCCATCTCTCCATCGCGATATTCAATCTGCGATTGATAATGGGATATGTTTCCCGAACCGGTGACGAACGATTGTGTAAAATAAAGTATGGCAGTAATTACAACTGGAGTGCATTATTCACCATGAGAAGTTGCAGCAATAGCTGCGGTCGTCGCACAAAGCTTTCTTTTAAGTCATGTCACATGGTTTTTCAGAAGAAAATAAAGTGGGGATGTGCTGAAAAACCAATCATATTTTATTTCCGATGAACGCAGCTGCTGTCGTCTTGATAGATAGCGGTATCAGTAGCGTAACCTCCACATAGTTCTTGACTGGAACTACTACTTGCTGTGTGTCGTAGGTACGAGCTGGGACGGAACTTCGTTGGTTGCCTCCAGCAGTTCATGTCGCGTTTGGAAAACCTTCCGTTTCACAAACCCTAAAAGCACGCCGGTGCTCCCTCTCCATCACGATCTTTTGCCGGCCAACTGCGTTTCGTGGCCATACCTCCGTTTGTAGACACGTAGGAATGTCAACACCGAAACACTAAGAAATCCGGTAACTTCACGCCCCCTTCGGCCATGGACAAGACAAACACAATCCCTGCTTTTCGCCTGTTGGTCACGACGTTGAATTTTCCCATGTTATTGTGCAACGTCCGCTCGAAGCAGAAAAGTCTCAGCTGTGGCTATTGACTTCTACTAACGTAGGGGCCTTGCGTGTGCACTTCACAAGTTCCCAGTGAGTTTATTATACTGTTTTCGATCGTTAGTTTTTAGGCAGTGTATGCAAACTTCAGATATATAAACTCGTCACAGTAACTTTTGGCGTTGTTAACGGGACGCTTTAACAATTCAAGAATGTTCAATTGTTCGTAAATCTATCGGAGTCAACTGTGTGGTTATTAGTCCGTGGCTTACGAACTACTTGAACGAAGGTGAACTAACCTAAGGACAACACAAACGCCCATGCCCGAGGGGGGGGCTCGAACCCCCGACGGCGAATGGCCACGCCCACCGCAGGACGGCGCCCCAGTGCGCACGGCTAATCCGCGGCGGCCTTTAACAATTGATGGCAGTCGCTGCGACCTGTTGCACCCTCAACAATTATTCAATTCGTCATATTTTACTCATAACGACATTTCAACAACGTCTTTCAAGATATGTATTTTTGATTTAATGTGCTTACCAGGGATTTATTCAACTTTATTTAAGTATTAGAAGAGTAGTTTATCTATGAGCTAGTAGTTTATAAAGGGGTGACACTAGTGTAGGAAGATGTCATTTCTTATATGTTTGACATATCATCGAGAGAGAGGTCATTGCCGGCCGCGGTGTCCGAAGGGACTGAGGCGCTCCAGTTACGGTCTGCACGGCCACTACGGTCGGGGGTTCGAATCCCCCCTCGGGCATGGATATTTGTGCCGTCCTTAGTGTTAGCTAGTTCATAAGTAGTTTGTAAGTTTAGGGACTGATGGTCCCGTAGTTAAGTCCCATAAGCTATACAAACATTTGAACTTTTATTTTTATTTTTAGAAAGGTCATTATAGACTAGAATATGGACCTTATAAAGCACAAAAATCTTCAAGAAACTTGCAATCACCTCAAGCAATTCTGAGAGCAACCAAACTGCTCTTTGCGTATAGCAGACAATCCATCGTCTCCATTCATCCGGCTTCGTACTTATAATATTGATTTACGCACTCAGATAGCTCATCTGTTATCTGGAAGAGCGGGAAACGTGATACTTGAAGCAGTATAGCGTCCAGACGAAGGCTGTTATAGTTAGCGGAATGTGTCAGCGCTTCTGGGACGTTGTTCTCAAAACGCCGTCAGACCCACCAAATGCAGATCTCGCACTGCTAGCCTCATTGCTTTACGAGAAAGGCGCGGCGTGGTTCATTTGAGCAGTTAACGATTCTCGTCCCTATCCACCTATAACCAATTTAATATTCACTCTGTATGCAAGTAGCCGTTCATCGTATTCTTTCATGTCACCTTACTACATTGTTGTTTTCGTCTTAACACAAATATACCTGGAAATACTACAGACCGCACAGCACTATCCATATTTAAAAATGACTGTGAAGACTTTCGTACAGTGTAAATCCGGAAGAGATGGCGCATATTTTCAAAATTTTTCATAAAAATTCCCGTAATGCACTTGAGTCAAAATAATTTCTTTTACAAGTAGACAAACCAGTTTTCCTTAAAATATAATTTTTGGAGAAGTTTACATGCACTCATTCGTCATGATATTTGACCATTCAGGAAACCTTACAGTGAGGCATCTATCCCTTAGGCTAAAGGTGAGATGCTGCGCCCTTATGGGTGACATGCCGCATTATAATATTTGTTGAAATTATAATTTTTTAAACAAAATATGTGAAAATTGCAGTTTATAACTGTAACAATTGATGAATAAAAAAACACTGAAGAATTAGCAAACAAACCCCTGGTGGTCGAGCGGTCTGCGGCACGCCAGTCACGGTCTGCACGGCCACTACAGTCGGGAGTTCGAATCCCCCCCCCCTCGGGCATAGATATTCGTGCCGTCCTTAGTATTAGCTAGTTCATAAGTAGTCTGTAAGTTTAGGGACTGATGACCCCGTACTTATCCCATAAGCTCTACAAACATTTGAACATTTTTTTAAAACTAATCCTTTTTTTTATATCTAAACAAATTAAATTATAAATTATTTTTAAAGATTAAAGTTACGCCCATCAGAGTTTTTCAAAAGAAATAATGTGCAAATAATGTGAAAAAACACTTATTACAGTGTCTTTCAGTTTAATTTTGTTTCATATCACTAACGATGTGATTCATGAGTTTAATGGAAAGGTTATCTTATAAATACTTCTAATAATAGGCAATTACAAGTAGCGTTACGCAAGACAGTAAAGTTACGGAAAAATTCTGAAAATGCCGAAGGTCAAATTTCTGACACTGCTTCATGTGAGATAAAATTGGAGACTTGCCAGATTTGGAAATGAAATTACTTTTTGTGATATATCGAAGTAAAATTGTAATTATTAATCATTTTAAAAATGTAAATATAGGTAAATGAACGTTGAATATTACCACTAGCCACTTACTTGATTTCTTGAAATCAACATTGACTTATAAGAGTAGCTTCTTACACCGATGTGTCAAAATAAGTGGGCTGGAGACTTCGATGCTAGGTTGGGAAGGCAACCCAAGATATATAATTTGTGGATGTAGCATACGTCTATGTTTGTGCGAGAATGTGTACTACGAAGGGAAAATGGGGCTTGAAAATGTGTTTTAACTGTTTTCAAGTGATAAAAAAGTTGTTTTCTGTCGTTAAAAAATGACTAGTGTCCGGCCGCTATTATATCCGTAATGATATAAAATTACATTTTTATATCGCCACTGATTCATGTTTTGACATACGAAAAAAACACGTTTGATATAATCTGACGGCAACGAAACTCAAGCGTCGGCAACTATTAGGATTACATTTCGTCTGCTTACGACAGGAGTCATTATCTAGTCATGGATTTTCGGGTATATTGTAAATTTAAATTCAGAAATGCAGCCTCATGGAATGGTACTGTTTAGAGTGGAGTAAGCTCTTACAAGGAAAGTACTCGGGCTCGAACAAACACAAATACACCAAAATCGTGTGAGAGATAATGTGTAGCTCCCTTATTGCACTAGTGATACTCCAGCTTCTGCACAACTCTGCAGTCGCCCGTTAGAAGCCTAGGGTTTGCCACGCATCATTGCACTTTGACCTGTCGGTACGCCAGTAGTGACGGTGCAGTGTGCCTCTGAAGTTACGTTTTGTAACGTCATTTGTGTAGTGAAGCGTCAGATGGGTCGGCGATTGGTAATCAATCCTGCTAATGTATTGCGCTTGGTTGAGATGAAATTCCGAAAAGCCCTTCTTCGTGGAAAAGGTCTTGGTGTTGAAGATGAATCATCCGCATGTTTTCTGGAATCTATTATAGTGCAGAAATATGAGAATAGGTTGGAAACACTAAAACAGATACCAGGTAACATGTGAATGATTCATCTTCTACACTAATACCATATTCACGAGGAAGGTTTCTTCGTAACTTCACGTCAACCAGTTACACTATTTTAGCAGGATTGATTATCAATCGCCGACCCATCTGACGCATCATAACGTCACAAAACGCAACTTCGGAGGCACACTGCACCGTCCCTACTGGCGAACCGACAGGTCAAAGTGCAATGCGGCATGGCACACGCAGAGGCCTCTAACGGACGACTGCAGAGTTTTGCAGATGCGGGAGTATCACTACTGCAATAAGGGATCTTTACATTATCTCTCATACGATTTTCGTGGTTTTATATTTGTTCGAACTAAAGAACTTTCCTTGTTAGAAGGACCGTGAATGTTTGTTAAGCGTACAGCACTTAACTACGGGGCCATCAGTCTCTAAACTTACAAATTAGTTATAAACTACCATATACGAAAGGCAATACAAACATCCATGCCCGAGGGAGGATTCGAAACCCCGACGGGGAACGGCCTCGCGCATCGGAGCATAGCGGCGCAATGCGTTCGGCCACTCCGCCGCGGCCAAGGACGGTGAACAGACGAGCGAGTGCAGGCTGAACCAGTCGCGTTGTCGCGTTGTATTTCGCCCTTGCCATGGTCGTGTGTCGCCGAAGCATTGTGTATTCCATGCACAGACATACGGTACTAGACCGCCAATTCTCTGGCATAAACGAATCTGTTTCTGAAGTCGTCTTCTTGCCTCACCAAACGGCAAAAAGATTTTGTACAGTACTACTACGGTGTAATTTAACTGGAAAAATCTTTATTATCGTTATTATATTTTATTACGTTCTCTGACATCTATAATCACCGATTTAGTTCAACTGTTATTTTCATTTTACTTCTTACTTATTCTTTAAATATTATGCTCATTGCAAAACTGCTACTATATGTAAAAATTTTAGTGATCGTGGTTAAAGTGTCTTTATTCATCTACTGTTCTTACAAAAACTAAATTCTGCTTTAGAAAAGTGTGTATGTAGCTTTATGTTGTTCGTATAACGAGCTTCTGCATTTATGTTCAAATGTTCAAATGTTTGTAAAGCTTATGGGACTTAACTACGGGGTCATCAGTCCCTAAACTTACAAACTACTTATGAACTAGCTTACAATAAGGACGGCACAAATATCCATGCCCGAGGGGGGATTCGAACCCCCGACCGTAGTGGCCGTGCAGACCGTGACTGGCGCGCCGCAGTTCCCTCGGCCACCGCGGCCGGCCAGATTTACGTTTTAAATTCACAAATATTAGCTCAGCGGTAAATATTGTTTGGACAATGTCTAAGAGCTAACGCCATTTCGTTGTAGAAAATAATAGTAGAAGCGCACAGAAACTTTATCACGTTTTCAGAGGTAAGATGGCCGTATCCAGCAGCATCAACAGATGTGATATTGACAGTCTAGCAATGTGTTTCAGTGATCCCACTTCACAGTACGTGATAAATGCAATAGGAATTACACTCATGGAAATTGAAAGAAGGACACTATGAATAATTCGACGCAGCAGAGATAAATTTTATTGACACACTAGCTTAAACCCGCGGCTCCGCTCGCTTGTTGGTAGATCTAATCACAAGCAAAAATGCACTCGTTTCGAAGAATCCAATCACGAAATTCAACGATTATGATTGTAATAATATCACAGATCGATCACTTGATGTAATGCGCGAAACGTCTAATCGATCTATTTTAAAGAGATGTATTAAAAGAAATTTCTTTTTTAGTGCTTTATTTATTTATTCTTATATACCCTTATTTGTGTGCTTATCCTTACAGAGAAAGAGCTGAAGACATTGTAGCACACATAGACCAAAGATATGGTCTGTGGCATCACGTTTCCCTGTATGTTACCTCCTTGCTACAGAGTCGCAAACGTCATCGCTGTTCTTCAGTCCCAATTTTTTTATAATTTTACGACTTCCAGCCACCATATCTTCCACCTCCTTATACCTATCGGCATGGAACTGCTATGGTGTACAACGGGAGACTTCGGACAATTACACACAGACCAATCGTTTGCGTTCTGTAGTTTTCGCTGCAGAGCGAAATATTAACACACATACACACGTAGAATTTTATATACACCGATAACTTTCCATCCCAATATACTTCACCCTTTTATCATTACCAACTCTCAAGAAACAATGCAACCAATAAAACCAATTTCAAAGAATAAATATATTTTTCAAAGAGTAATTATTGTTCCGCATTTCGCGTTATATTCTTCAAATTACTGAATATCTATCAGATCATTATGAACCGTGCCTAAAACCTTCCTCAGGTGTAAATTAGTAACTGTTCAAATATTTAAGTCTCTGCGTCTTGTCTTTCTGACGTGATAAGCGTACACCGAACAGACATTCCGATCGCCATAAAACCGTGCATCAAGTCTTCCCCAGGTAGACATTAGTAGCTGTACAAATTTTTAGCTCTTTACGTCTTGTGGTTCTGAAGTGATAAACGTACACCGAACTCACATTTATAGGTACAGATTCTTGAGGATGTATATAACACACAACGACACGCAAGTGAGTACAGTCACCAGAGCGCGTTAGTAAAGTGCATACCCTCCTTTGTAGCAAAGGTGTCTTATGTGGTCTTGGGGATTGTCCAGTGACATGTTTCTTGCTGGTGCCTCAGATGGACCAGAATTCGTGCCCGTCGCGCAGACCGCGGAAGGTGTTTCGTCCGATGCCAAACTTGGTCATTGGGGGAAGACCTGGATATTGTGCTGACTAGGGTAGTTGACGTACAGCTTTAACAGCAGGTTCAGTCGTTCGGGATATCTTTGGACGTGCACTGGCCTGTTCGAAAAGCACACCACCTTGTTGGTGCTTGTTCGGTAACAACACGGGTTGAATGTTGGTTTCACTGTACCGTACACCGCTGAATGTTTCCTAGACGATCACCACAGGAGATTCACCAGAGGAGAACCATCAATGTTGGATACGGCTGCCCACACCGTGATGCACAAGCATTTGTGTCGCTTTTGTAGCAAAGGTGTCTTATGTGGTCTTGAGGATTGTCCAGTGACACGTTTCTTGCTGGTGCCTCAGATGGACCAGAATTCGTGCCCGTCGCGCAGACCGCGGAAGGTGTTTCGTCCGATGCCAAACTTGGTCAATGGGGGACGACCTGGATATTGTGCTGACTAGGGTAGTTGACATACAGCTTTAACAGCAGGTTCAGTCGTTTGGGATATCTTTGGACGTGCACTGACCTGTTCGAAAAGCACACCACCTTGTTGGTGCTTGTTCGGTAACAACACGGGTTGAATGTTGGTTTCACTGTACCGTACACCGCTGAATGTTTCCTAGACGATCACCACAGGAGATTCACCAGAGGAGAACCATCAATGTTGGATACGGCTGCCCACACCGTGATGCACAAGCATTTGTGTCGCTTTTGTAGCAAAGGTGTCTTATGTGGTCTTGAGGATTGTCCAGTGACACGTTTCTTGCTGGTGCCTCAGATGGACCAGAATTCGTGCCCGTCGCGCAGACCGCGGAAGGTGTTTCGTCCGATGCCAAACTTGGTCAATGGGGGACGACCTGGATATTGTGCTGACTAGGGTAGTTGACGTACAGCTTTAACAGCAGGTTCAGTCGTTCGGCATATCTTTGGACGTGCACTGGCCTGTTCGAAAAGCACACCACCTTGTTGGAGCTTGTTCGGTAACAACACGGGTTGAATGTTGGTTTCACTGTACCGTACACCGCTGAATGTTTCCTAGACGATCACCACAGGAGATTCACCAGAGGAGAACCATCAATGTTGGATACGGCTGCCCACACCGTGATGCACAAGCATTTGTGTCGCTTTTGTAGCAAAGGTGTCTTATGTGGTCTTGAGAATTGTCCAGTGACACGTTTCTTGCTGGTGCCTCAGATGGACCAGAATTCGTGCCCGTCGCGCAGACCGCGGAAGGTGTTTCGTCCGATGCCAAACTTGGTCATTGGGGGACGACCTGGATATTGTGCTGACTAGGGTAGATGACGTACAGCTTTAACAGCAGGTTCAGTCGTTCGGGATATCTTTGGACGTGCACTGGCCTGTTCGGAAAGCACCACCACCTTGTTGGAGCTTGTTCGGTAACAACACGGGTTGAATGTTGGTTTCACTGTACCGTACACCGCTGAATGTTTCCTAGACGATCACCACAGGAGATTCACCAGAGGAGAACCATCAATGTTGGATACGGCTGCTCTCACCATGATGCACAAGCATTTGTGTCGCTTTTGTAGCAAAGGTGTCTTATGTGGTCTTGAGGATTGTCCAGTGACACGTTTCTTGCTGGTGCCTCAGATGGACCAGAATTCGTGCCCGTCGCGCAGACCGCGGAAGGTGTTTCGTCCAATGCCAAACTTGGTCAATGGGGGACGACCTGGATATTGTGCTAACTAGGGTAGTTGACGTACAGCTTTAACAGCAGGTTCAGTCGTTCGGGATATCTTTGGACGTGCACTGGCCTGTTCGAAAAGCACCACCACCTTGTTGGAGCTTGTTCGGTAACAACACGGGTTAAATGTTGGTTTCACTGTACCGTACACCGCTGAATGTTTCCTAGACGATCACCACAGGAGATTCACCAGAGGAAAACCATCAAAGTTGGATACGGCTGCTCTCACCGTGATGCACAAGCATTTGTGTCGCTTTTGTAGCAAAGGTGTCTTATGTGGTCTTGAGGATTGTCCAGTGACACGTTTCTTGCTGGTGCCTCAGATGGACCAGAATTCGTGCCCGTCGCGCAGACCGCGGAAGGTGTTTCGTCCGATGCCAAACTTGGTCAATGGGGGACGACCTGGATATTGTGCTGACTAGGGTAGTTGACGTACAGCTTTAACAGCAGGTTCAGTCGTTTGGGATATCTTTGGACGTGCACTGACCTGTTCGAAAAGCACACCACCTTGTTGGAGCTTGTTCGGTAACAACACGGGTTGAATGTTGGTTTCACTGTACCGTACACCGCTGAATGTTTCCTAGACGATCACCACAGGAGATTCACCAGAGGAGAACCATCAAAGTTGGATACGGCTGCTCTCACCGTGATGCACAAGCATTTGTGTCGCTTTTGTAGCAAAGGTGTCTTATGTGGTCTTGAGGATTGTCCAGTGACACGTTTCTTGCTGGTGCCTCAGATGGACCAGAATTCGTGCCCGTCGCGCAGACCGCGGAAGGTGTTTCGTCCGATGCCAAACTTGGTCAATGGGGGACGACCTGGATATTGTGCTGACTAGGGTAGTTGACGTACAGCTTTAACAGCAGGTTCAGTCGTTTGGGATATCTTTGGACGTGCACTGACCTGTTCGAAAAGCACACCAACTTGTTGGAGCTTGTTCGGTAACAACACGGGTTGAATGTTGGTTTCACTGTACCGTACACCGCTGAATGTTTCCTAGACGATCACCACAGGAGATTCACCAGAGGAGAACCATCAATGTTGGATACGGCTGCCCACACCGTGATGCACAAGCATTTGTGTCGCTTTTGTAGCAAAGGTGTCTTATGTGGTCTTGAGGATTGTCCAGTGACACGTTTCTTGCTGGTGCCTCAGATGGACCAGAATTCGTGCCCGTCGCGCAGACCGCGGAAGGTGTTTCGTCCGATGCCAAACTTGGTCAATGGGGGACGACCTGGATATTGTGCTGACTAGGGTAGTTGACGTACAGCTTTAACAGCAGGTTCAGTCGTTCGGGATATCTTTGGACGTGCACTGGCGTGTTCGAAAAGCACCACCACCTTGTTGGAGCTTGTTCGGTAACAACACGGGTTGAATGTTGGTTTCACTGTACCGTACACCGCTGAATGTTTCCTAGACGATCACCACAGGAGATTCACCAGAGGAGAACCATCAATGTTGGATACGGCTGCTCTCACCGTGATGCACAAGCATTTGTGTCGCTTTTGTAGCAAAGGTGTCTTATGTGGTCTTAAGGATTGTCCAGTGACACGTTTCTTGCTGGTGCCTCAGATGGACCAGAATTCGTGCCCGTCGCGCAGACCGCGGAAGGTGTTTCGTCCGATGACAAACTTGGTCAATGGGGGACGACCTGGATATTGTGCTGACTAGGGTAGTTGACGTACAGCTTTAACAGCAGGTTCAGTCGTTCGGGATATCTTTGGACGTGCACTGGCGTGTTCGAAAAGCACCACCACCTTGTTGGAGCTTGTTCGGTAACAACACGGGTTGAATGTTGGTTTCACTGTACCGTACACCGCTGAATGTTTCCTAGACGATCACCACAGGAGATTCACCAGAGGAGAACCATCAATGTTGGATACGGCTGCCCACACCGTGATGCACAAGCATTTGTGTCGCTTTTGTAGCAAAGGTGTCTTATGTGGTCTTGAGGATTGTCCAGTGACACGTTTCTTGCTGGTGCCTCAGATGGACCAGAATTCGTGCCCGTCGCGCAGACCGCGGAAGGTGTTTCGTCCAATGCCAAACTTGGTCAATGGGGGACGACCTGGATATTGTGCTGACTAGGGTAGTTGACGTACAGCTTTAACAGCAGGTTCAGTCGTTTGGGATATTTTTGGACGTGCACTGACCTGTTCGAAAAGCACACCACCTTGTTGGAGCTTGTTCGGTAACAACACGGGTTGAATGTTGGTTTCACTGTACCGTACACCGCTGAATGTTTCCTAGACGATCACCACAGGAGATTCACCAGAGGAGAACCATCAATGTTGGATACGGCTGCCCACACCGTGATGCACAAGCATTTGTGTCGCTTTTGTAGCAAAGGTGTCTTATGTGGTCTTGAGGATTGTCCAGTGACACGTTTCTTGCTGGTGCCTCTGATGGACCAGAATTCGTGCCCGTCGCGCAGACCGCGGAAGGTGTTTCGTCCGATGCCAAACTTGGTCAATGGGGGACGACCTGGATATTGTGCTGACTAGGGTAGTTGACGTACAGCTTTAACAGCAGGTTCAGTCGTTCGGGATATCTTTGGACGTGCACTGGCCTGTTCGAAAAGCACCAGCACCTTGTTGGAGCTTGTTCGGTAACAACATGGGTTGAATGTTGGTTTCACTGTACCGTACACCGCTGAATGTTTCCTAGACGATCACCACAGGAGATTCACCAGAGGAGAACCATCAAAGTTGGATACGGCTGCTCTCACCGTGATGCACAAGCATTTGTGTCGCTTTTGTAGCAAAGGTGTCTTATGTGGTCTTGAGGATTGTCCAGTGACACGTTTCTTGCTGGTGCCTCAGATGGACCAGAATTCGTGCCCGTCGCGCAGACCGCGGTAGGTGTTTCGTCCGATGCCAAACTTGGTCAATGGGGGACGACCTGGATATTGTGCTGACTAGGGTAGTTGACGTACAGCTTTAACAGCAGGTTCAGTCGTTTGGGATATCTTTGGACGTGCACTGACCTGTTCGAAAAGCACACCACCTTGTTGGAGCTTGTTCGGTAACAACACGGGTTGAATGTTGGTTTCACTGTAACGTACACCGCTGAATGTTTCCTAGACGATCACCACAGGAGATTCACCAGAGGAGAACCATCAATGTTGGATACGGCTGCCCACACCGTGATGCACAAGCATTTGTGTCGCTTTTGTAGCAAAGGTGTCTTATGTGGTCTTGAGGATTGTCCAGTGACACGTTTCTTGCTGGTGCCTCAGATGGACCAGAATTCGTGCCCGTCGCGCAGACCGCGGAAGGTGTTTCGTCCGATGCCAAACTTGGTCAATGGGGGACGACCTGGATATTGTGCTGACTAGGGTAGTTGACGTACAGCTTTAACAGCAGGTTCAGTCGTTCGGGATATCTTTGGACGTGCACTGGCGTGTTCGAAAAGCACCACCACCTTGTTGGAGCTTGTTCGGTAACAACACGGGTTGAATGTTGGTTTCACTGTACCATACACCGCTGAATGTTTCCTAGACGATCACCACAGGAGATTCACCAGAGGAGAACCATCAATGTTGGATACGGCTGCCCACACCGTGATGCACAAGCATTTGTGTCGCTTTTGTAGCAAAGGTGTCTTATGTGGTCTTGAGGATTGTCCAGTGACACGTTTCTTGCTGGTGCCTCAGATGGACCAGAATTCGTGCCCGTCGCGCAGACCGCGGAAGGTGTTTCGTCCGATGCCAAACTTGGTCAATGGGGGACGACCTGGATATTGTGCTGACTAGGGTAGTTGACGTACAGCTTTAACAGCAGGTTCAGTCGTTTGGGATATCTTTGGACGTGCACTGACCTGTTCGAAAAGCACACCACCTTGTTGGAGCTTGTTCGGTAACAACACGGGTTGAATGTTGGTTTCACTGTACCGTACACCGCTTAATGTTTCCTAGACGATCACCACAGGAGATTCACCAGAGGAGAACCATCAATGTTGGATACGGCTGCCCACACCGTGATGCACAAGCATTTGTGTCGCTTTTGTAGCAAAGGTGTCTTATGTGGTCTTGAGGATTGTCCAGTGACACGTTTCTTGCTGGTGCCTCAGATGGACCAGAATTCGTGCCCGTCGCGCAGACCGCGGAAGGTGTTTCGTCCGATGCCAAACTTGTTCAATGGGGGACGACCTGGATATTGTGCTGACTAGGGTAGTTGACGTACAGCTTTAACAGCAGGTTCAGTCGTTCGGGATATCTTTGGACGTGCACTGGCCTGTTCGAAAAACACCACCACCTTGTTGGAGCTTGTTCGGTAACAACACGGGTTGAATGTTGGTTTCACTGTACCGTACACCGCTGAATGTTTCCTAGACGATCACCACAGGAGATTCACCAGAGGAGAACCATCAAAGTTGGATACGGCTGCTCTCACCGTGATGCACAAGCATTTGTGTCGCTTTTGTAGCAAAGGTGTCTTATGTGGTCTTGAGGATTGTCCAGTGACACGTTTCTTGCTGGTGCCTCAGATGGACCAGAATTCGTGCCCGTCGCGCAGACCGCGGAAGGTGTTTCGTCCGATGCCAAACTTGGTCAATGGGGGACGACCTGGATATTGTGCTGACTAGGGTAGTTGACGTACAGCTTTAACAGCAGGTTCAGTCGTTTGGGATATCTTTGGACGTGCACTGACCTGTTCGAAAAGCACACCAACTTGTTGGAGCTTGTTCGGTAACAACACGGGTTGAATGTTGGTTTCACTGTACCGTACACCGCTGAATGTTTCCTAGACGATCACCACAGGAGATTCACCAGAGGAGAACCATCAATGTTGGATACGGCTGCCCACACCGTGATGCACAAGCATTTGTGTCGCTTTTGTAGCAAAGGTGTCTTATGTGGTCTTGAGGATTGTCCAGTGACACGTTTCTTGCTGGTGCCTCAGATGGACCAGAATTCGTGCCCGTCGCGCAGACCGCGGAAGGTGTTTCGTCCGATGCCAAACTTGGTCAATGGGGGACGACCTGGATATTGTGCTGACTAGGGTAGTTGACGTACAGCTTTAACAGCAGGTTCAGTCGTTCGGGATATCTTTGGACGTGCACTGGCGTGTTCGAAAAGCACCACCACCTTGTTGGAGCTTGTTCGGTAACAACACGGGTTGAATGTTGGTTTCACTGTACCGTACACCGCTGAATGTTTCCTAGACGATCACCACAGGAGATTCACCAGAGGAGAACCATCAATGTTGGATACGGCTGCTCTCACCGTGATGCACAAGCATTTGTGTCGCTTTTGTAGCAAAGGTGTCTTATGTGGTCTTAAGGATTGTCCAGTGACACGTTTCTTGCTGGTGCCTCAGATGGACCAGAATTCGTGCCCGTCGCGCAGACCGCGGAAGGTGTTTCGTCCGATGCCAAACTTGGTCAATGGGGGACGACCTGGATATTGTGCTGACTAGGGTAGTTGACGTACAGCTTTAACAGCAGGTTCAGTCGTTCGGAATATCGTTGGACGTGCACTGACCTGTTCGAAAAGCACACCACCTTGTTGGAGCTTGTTCGGTAACAACACGGGTTGAATGTTGGTTTCACTGTACCGTACACCGCTGAATGTTTCCTAGACGATCACCACAGGAGATTCACCAGAGGAGAACCATCAATGTTGGATACGGCTGCCCACACCGTGATGCACAAGCATTTGTGTCGCTTTTGTAGCAAAGGTGTCTTATGTGGTCTTGAGGATTGTCCAGTGACACGTTTCTTGCTGGTGCCTCAGATGGACCAGAATTCGTGCCTGTCGCGCAGACCGCGGAAGGTGTTTCGTCCGATGCCAAACTTGGTCAATGGGGGACGACCTGGATATTGTGCTGACTAGGGTAGTTGACGTACAGCTTTAACAGCAGGTTCAGTCGTTCGGCATATCTTTGGACGTGCACTGGCCTGTTCGAAAAGCACACCACCTTGTTGGTGCTTGTTCGGTAACAACACGGGTTGAATGTTGGTTTCACTGTACCGTACACCGCTGAATGTTTCCTAGACGATCACTACAGGAGATTCACCAGAGGAGAACCATCAATGTTGGATACGGCTGCCCACACCGTGATGCACAAGCATTTGTGTCGCTTTTGTAGCAAAGGTGTCTTATGTGGTCTTGAGGATTGTCCAGTGACACGTTTCTTGCTGGTGCCTCAGATGGACCAGAATTCGTGCCCGTCGCGCAGACCGCGGAAGGTGTTTCGTCCGATGCCAAACTTGGTCAATGGGGGACGACCTGGATATTGTGCTGACTAGGGTAGTTGACGTACAGCTTTAACAGCAGGTTCAGTCGTTCGGGATATCTTTGGACGTGCACTGGCCTGTTCGAAAAGCACCAGCACCTTGTTGGAGCTTGTTCGGTAACAACACGGGTTGAATGTTGGTTTCACTGTACCGTACACCGCTGAATGTTTCCTAGACGATCACCACAGGAGATTCACCAGAGGAGAACCATCAAAGTTGGATACGGCTGCTCTCACCGTGATGCACAAGCATTTGTGTCGCTTTTGTAGCAAAGGTGTCTTATGTGGTCTTGAGGATTGTCCAGTGACACGTTTCTTGCTGGTGCCTCAGATGGACCAGAATTCGTGCCCGTCACGCAGACCGCGGTAGGTGTTTCGTCCGATGCCAAACTTGGTCAATGGGGGACGACCTGGATATTGTGCTGACTAGGGTAGTTGACGTACAGCTTTAACAGCAGGTTCAGTCGTTTGGGATATCTTTGGACGTGCACTGACCTGTTCGAAAAGCACACCACCTTGTTGGAGCTTGTTCGGTAACAACACGGGTTGAATGTTGATTTCACTGTAACGTACACCGCTGAATGTTTCCTAGACGATCACCACAGGAGATTCACCAGAGGAGAACCATCAATGTTGGATACGGCTGCCCACACCGTGATGCACAAGCATTTGTGTCGCTTTTGTAGCAAAGGTGTCTTATGTGGTCTTGAGGATTGTCCAGTGACACGTTTCTTGCTGGTGCCTCAGATGGACCAGAATTCGTGCCCGTCGCGCAGACCGCGGAAGGTGTTTCGTCCGATGCCAAACTTGGTCAATGGGGGACGACCTGGATATTGTGCTGACTAGGGTAGTTGACGTACAGCTTTAACAGCAGGTTCAGTCGTTCGGGATATCTTTGGACGTGCACTGGCGTGTTCGAAAAGCACCACCACCTTGTTGGAGCTTGTTCGGTAACAACACGGGTTGAATGTTGGTTTCACTGTACCGTACACCGCTGAATGTTTCCTAGACGATCACCACAGGAGATTCACCAGAGGAGAACCATCAATGTTGGATACGGCTGCCCACACCGTGATGCACAAGCATTTGTGTCGCTTTTGTAGCAAAGGTGTCTTATGTGGTCTTGAGGATTGTCCAGTGACACGTTTCTTGCTGGTGCCTCAGATGGACCAGAATTCGTGCCCGTCGCGCAGACCGCGGAAGGTGTTTCGTCCGATGCCAAACTTGGTCAATGGGGGACGACCTGGATATTGTGCTGACTAGGGTAGTTGACGTACAGCTTTAACAGCAGGTTCAGTCGTTTGGGATATCTTTGGACGTGCACTGACCTGTTCGAAAAGCACACCACCTTGTTGGAGCTTGTTCGGTAACAACACGGGTTGAATGTTGGTTTCACTGTACCGTACACCGCTGAATGTTTCCTAGACGATCACCACAGGAGATTCACCAGAGGAGAACCATCAATGTTGGATACGGCTGCCCACACCGTGATGCACAAGCATTTGTGTCGCTTTTGTAGCAAAGGTGTCTTATGTGGTCTTGAGGATTGTCCAGTGACACGTTTCTTGCTGGTGCCTCAGATGGACCAGAATTCGTGCCCGTCGCGCAGACCGCGGAAGGTGTTTCGTCCGATGCCAAACTTGTTCAATGGGGGACGACCTGGATATTGTGCTGACTAGGGTAGTTGACGTACAGCTTTAACAGCAGGTTCAGTCGTTCGGGATATCTTTGGACGTGCACTGGCCTGTTCGAAAAACACCACCACCTTGTTGGAGCTTGTTCGGTAACAACACGGGTTGAATGTTGGTTTCACTGTACCGTACACCGCTGAATGTTTCCTAGACGATCACCACAGGAGATTCACCAGAGGAGAACCATCAAAGTTGGATACGGCTGCTCTCACCGTGATGCACAAGCATTTGTGTCGCTTTTGTAGCAAAGGTGTCTTATGTGGTCTTGAGGATTGTCCAGTGACACGTTTCTTGCTGGTGCCTCAGATGGACCAGAATTCGTGCCCGTCGCGCAGACCGCGGAAGGTGTTTCGTCCGATGCCAAACTTGGTCAATGGGGGACGACCTGGATATTGTGCTGACTAGGGTAGTTGACGTACAGCTTTAACAGCAGGTTCAGTCGTTTGGGATATCTTTGGACGTGCACTGACCTGTTCGAAAAGCACACCAACTTGTTGGAGCTTGTTCGGTAACAACACGGGTTGAATGTTGGTTTCACTGTACCGTACACCGCTGAATGTTTCCTAGACGATCACCACAGGAGATTCACCAGAGGAGAACCATCAATGTTGGATACGGCTGCCCACACCGTGATGCACAAGCATTTGTGTCGCTTTTGTAGCAAAGGTGTCTTATGTGGTCTTGAGGATTGTCCAGTGACACGTTTCTTGCTGGTGCCTCAGATGGACCAGAATTCGTGCCCGTCGCGCAGACCGCGGAAGGTGTTTCGTCCGATGCCAAACTTGGTCAATGGGGGACGACCTGGATATTGTGCTGACTAGGGTAGTTGACGTACAGCTTTAACAGCAGGTTCAGTCGTTCGGGATATCTTTGGACGTGCACTGGCGTGTTCGAAAAGCACCACCACCTTGTTGGAGCTTGTTCGGTAACAACACGGGTTGAATGTTGGTTTCACTGTACCGTACACCGCTGAATGTTTCCTAGACGATCACCACAGGAGATTCACCAGAGGAGAACCATCAAAGTTGGATACGGCTGCTCTCACCGTGATGCACAAGCATTTGTGTCGCTTTTGTAGCAAAGGTGTCTTATGTGGTCTTGAGGATTGTCCAGTGACACGTTTCTTGCTGGTGCCTCAGATGGACCAGAATTCGTGCCCGTCGCGCAGACCGCGGAAGGTGTTTCGTCCGATGCCAAACTTGGTCAATGGGGGACGACCTGGATATTGTGCTGACTAGGGTAGTTGACGTACAGCTTTAACAGCAGGTTCAGTCGTTCGGAATATCGTTGGACGTGCACTGACCTGTTCGAAAAGCACACCACCTTGTTGGAGCTTGTTCGGTAACAACACGGGTTGAATGTTGGTTTCACTGTACCGTACACCGCTGAATGTTTCCTAGACGATCACCACAGGAGATTCACCAGAGGAGAACCATCAATGTTGGATACGGCTGCCCACACCGTGATGCACAAGCATTTGTGTCGCTTTTGTAGCAAAGGTGTCTTATGTGGTCTTGAGGATTGTCCAGTGACACGTTTCTTGCTGGTGCCTCAGATGGACCAGAATTCGTGCCTGTCGCGCAGACCGCGGAAGGTGTTTCGTCCGATGCCAAACTTGGTCAATGGGGGACGACCTGGATATTGTGCTGACTAGGGTAGTTGACGTACAGCTTTAACAGCAGGTTCAGTCGTTCGGCATATCTTTGGACGTGCACTGGCCTGTTCGAAAAGCACACCACCTTGTTGGTGCTTGTTCGGTAACAACACGGGTTGAATGTTGGTTTCACTGTACCGTACACCGCTGAATGTTTCCTAGACGATCACCACAGGAGATTCACCAGAGGAGAACCATCAATGTTGGATACGGCTGCCCACACCATGATGCACAAGCATTTGTGTCGCTTTTGTAGCAAAGGTGTCTTATGTGGTCTTGAGGATTGTCCAGTGACACGTTTCTTGCTGGTGCCTCAGATGGACCAGAATTCGTGCCCGTCGCGCAGACCGCGGAAGGTGTTTCGTCCGATGCCAAACTTGGTCATTGGGGGACGACCTGGATATTGTGCTGACTAGGGTAGTTGACGTACAGCTTTAACAGCAGGTTCAGTCGTTCGGGATATCTTTGGACGTGCACTGGCCCGTTCGAAAAGCACCACCACCTTGTTGGTGCTTGTTCGGTAACAACACGGGTTGAATGTTGGTTTCACTGTACCGTACACCGCTGAATGTTTCCTAGACGATCACTACAGGAGATTCACCAGAGGAGAACCATCAATGTTGGATACGGCTGCTCACACCGTGATGCACAAGCATTTGTGTCGCTTTTGTAGCAAAGGTGTCTTATGTGGTCTTGGGGATTGTCCAGTGACACGTTTCTTGCTGGTGCCTCAGATGGACCAGAATTCGTGCCCGTCGCGCAGACCGCGGAAGGTGTTTCGTCCGATGCCAAACTTGGTCAATGGGGGACGACCTGGATATTGTGCTGACTAGGGTAGTTGACGTACAGCTTTAACAGCAGGTTCAGTCGTTCGGGATATCTTTGGACGTGCACTGACCTGTTCGAAAAGCACACCACCTTGTTGGAGCTTGTTCGGTAACAACACGGGTTGAATGTTGGTTTCACTGTACCGTACACCGCTGAATGTTTCCTAGACGATCACCACAGGAGATTCACCAGAGGAGAACCATCAATGTTGGATACGGCTGCCCACACCGTGATGCACAAGCATTTGTGTCGCTTTTGTAGCAAAGGTGTCTTATGTGGTCTTGAGGATTGTCCAGTGACACGTTTCTTACTGGTGCCTCAGATGGACCAGAATTCGTGCCCGTCGCGCAGACCGCGGAAGGTGTTTCGTCCGATGCCAAACTTGGTCATTGGGGGACGACCTGGATATTGTGCTGACTAGGGTAGTTGACGTACAGCTTTAACAGCAGGTTCAGTCGTTCGGGATATCTTTGGACGTGCACTGGCCCGTTCGAAAAGCACCACCACCTTGTTGGTGCTTGTTCGGTAACAACACGGGTTGAATGTTGGTTTCACTGTACCGTACACCGCTGAATGTTTCCTAGACGATCACTACAGGAGATTCACCAGAGGAGAACCATCAATGTTGGATACGGCTGCTCACACCGTGATGCACAAGCATTTGTGTCGCTTTTGTAGCAAAGGTGTCTTATGTGGTCTTGGGGATTGTCCAGTGACACGTTTCTTGCTGGTGCCTCAGATGGACCAGAATTCGTGCCCGTCGCGCAGACCGCGGAAGGTGTTTCGTCCGATGCCAAACTTGGTCAATGGGGGACGACCTGGATATTGTGCTGACTAGGGTAGTTGACGTACAGCTTTAACAGCAGGTTCAGTCGTTCGGGATATCTTTGGACTTGCACTGACCTGTTCGAAAAGCACACCACCTTGTTGGAGCTTGTTCGGTAACAACACGGGTTGAATGTTGGTTTCACTGTACCGTACACCGCTGAATGTTTCCTAGACGATCACCACAGGAGATTCACCAGAGGAGAACCATCAATGTTGGATACGGCTGCCCACACCATGATGCACAAGCATTTGTGTCGCTTTTGTAGCAAAGGTGTCTTATGTGGTCTTGAGGATTGTCCAGT
Source organism: Locusta migratoria (assembly GCA_026315105.1). Lineage (NCBI taxonomy): Eukaryota > Metazoa > Arthropoda > Insecta > Orthoptera > Acrididae > Locusta > Locusta migratoria. The sequence continues at coordinate 663,564,331 of CM048746.1, forward strand.
GACACGTTTCTTGCTGGTGCCTCAGATGGACCAGAATTCGTGCCCGTCGCGCAGACCGCGGAAGGTGTTTCGTCCGATGCCAAACTTGGTCATTGGGGGACGACCTGGATATTGTGCTGACTAGGGTAGTTGACGTACAGCTTTAACAGCAGGTTCAGTCGTTCGGGATATCTTTGGACGTGCACTGGCCCGTTCGAAAAGCACCACCACCTTGTTGGTGCTTGTTCGGTAACAACACGGGTTGAATGTTGGTTTCACTGTACCGTACACCGCTGAATGTTTCCTAGACGATCACTACAGGAGATTCACCAGAGGAGAACCATCAATGTTGGATACGGCTGCCCACACCGTGATGCACAAGCATTTGTGTCGCTTTTGTAGCAAAGGTGTCTTATGTGGTCTTGGGGATTGTCCAGTGACACGTTTCTTGCTGGTGCCTCAGATGGACCAGAATTCGTGCCCGTCGCGCAGACCGCGGAAGGTGTTTCGTCCGATGCCAAACTTGGTCAATGGGGGACGACCTGGATATTGTGCTGACTAGGGTAGTTGACGTACAGCTTTAACAGCAGGTTCAGTCGTTCGGGATATCTTTGGACGTGCACTGACCTGTTCGAAAAGCACACCACCTTGTTGGAGCTTGTTCGGTAACAACACGGGTTGAATGTTGGTTTCACTGTACTGTACACCGCTGAATGTTTCCTAGACGATCACCACAGGAGATTCACCAGAGGAGAACCATCAATGTTGGATACGGCTGCCCACACCGTGATGCACAAGCATTTGTGTCGCTTTTGTAGCAAAGGTGTCTTATGTGGTCTTGAGGATTGTCCAGTGACACGTTTCTTGCTGGTGCCTCAGATGGACCAGAATTCGTGCCCGTCGCGCAGACCGCGGAAGGTGTTTCGTCCGATGCCAAACTTGGTCATTGGGGGACGACCTGGATATTGTGCTGACTAGGGTAGTTGACGTACAGCTTTAACAGCAGGTTCAGTCGTTCGGGATATCTTTGGACGTGCACTGGCCCGTTCGAAAAGCACCACCACCTTGTTGGTGCTTGTTCGGTAACAACACGGGTTGAATGTTGGTTTCACTGTACCGTACACCGCTGAATGTTTCCTAGACGATCACTACAGGAGATTCACCAGAGGAGAACCATCAATGTTGGATACGGCTGCTCACACCGTGATGCACAAGCATTTGTGTCGCTTTTGTAGCAAAGGTGTCTTATGTGGTCTTGGGGATTGTCCAGTGACACGTTTCTTGCTGGTGCCTCAGATGGACCAGAATTCGTGCCCGTCGCGCAGACCGCGGAAGGTGTTTCGTCCAATGCCAAACTTGGTCAATGGGGGACGACCTGGATATTGTGCTGACTAGGGTAGTTGACGTACAGCTTTAACAGCAGGTTCAGTCGTTCGGGATATCTTTGGACGTGCACTGACCTGTTCGAAAAGCACACCACCTTGTTGGAGCTTGTTCGGTAACAACACGGGTTGAATGTTGGTTTCACTGTACCGTACACCGCTGAATGTTTCCTAGACGATCACTACAGGAGATTCACCAGAGGAGAACCATCAATGTTGGATACGGCTGCTCACACCGTGATGCACAATCATTTGTGTCGCTTTTGTAGCAAAGGTGTCTTATGTGGTCTTGAGGATTGTCCAGTGACACGTTTCTTGCTGGTGCCTCAGATGGACCAGAATTCGTGCCCGTCGCGCAGACCGCGGAAGGTGTTTCGTCCGATGCCAAACTTGGTCATTGGGGGACGACCTGGATATTGTGCTGACTAGGGTAGTTGACGTACAGCTTTAACAGCAGGTTCAGTCGTTAGGGGATATCTTTGGACGTGCACTGGCCCGTTCGAAAAGCACCACCACCTTGTTGGTGCTTGTTCGGTAACAACACGGGTTGAATGTTGGTTTCACTGTACCGTACACCGCTGAATGTTTCCTAGACGATCACTACAGGAGATTCACCAGAGGAGAACCATCAATGTTGGATACGGCTGCTCACACCGTGATGCACAAGCATTTGTGTCGCTTTTGTAGCAAAGGTGTCTTATGTGGTCTTGGGGATTGTCCAGTGACACGTTTCTTGCTGGTGCCTCAGATGGACCAGAATTCGTGCCCGTCGCGCAGACCGCGGAAGGTGTTTCGTCCGATGCCAAACTTGGTCAATGGGGGACGACCTGGATATTGTGCTGACTAGGGTAGTTGACGTACAGCTTTAACAGCAGGTTCAGTCGTTCGGGATATCTTTGGACGTGCACTGACCTGTTCGAAAAGCACACCACCTTGTTGGAGCTTGTTCGGTAACAACACGGGTTGAATGTTGGTTTCACTGTACCGTACACCGCTGAATGTTTCCTAGACGATCACCACAGGAGATTCACCAGAGGAGAACCATCAATGTTGGATACGGCTGCCCACACCGTGATGCACAAGCATTTGTGTCGCTTTTGTAGCAAAGGTGTCTTATGTGGTCTTGAGGATTGTCCAGTGACACGTTTCTTGCTGGTGCCTCAGATGGACCAGAATTCGTGCCCGTCGCGCAGACCGCGGAAGGTGTTTCGTCCGATGCCAAACTTGGTCAATGGGGGACGACCTGGATATTGTGCTGACTAGGGTAATTGACGTACAGCTTTAACAGCAGGTTCAGTCGTTCGGGATATCTTTGGACGTGCACTGACCTGTTCGAAAAGCACACCACCTTGTTGGAGCTTGTTCGGTAACAACACGGGTTGAATGTTGGTTTCACTGTACTGTACACCGCTGAATGTTTCCTAGACGATCACCACAGGAGATTCACCAGAGGAGAACCATCAATGTTGGATACGGCTGCCCACACCGTGATGCACAAGCATTTGTGTCGCTTTTGTAGCAAAGGTGTCTTATGTGGTCTTGAGGATTGTCCAGTGACACGTTTCTTGCTGGTGCCTCAGATGGACCAGAATTCGTGCCCGTCGCGCAGACCGCGGAAGGTGTTTCGTCCGATGCCAAACTTGGTCATTGGGGGACGACCTGGATATTGTGCTGACTAGGGTAGTTGACGTACAGCTTTAACAGCAGGTTCAGTCGTTCGGGATATCTTTGGACGTGCACTGGCCCGTTCGAAAAGCACCACCACCTTGTTGGTGCTTGTTCGGTAACAACACGGGTTGAATGTTGGTTTCACTGTACCGTACACCGCTGAATGTTTCCTAGACGATCACTACAGGAGATTCACCAGAGGAGAACCATCAATGTTGGATACGGCTGCTCACACCGTGATGCACAAGCATTTGTGTCGCTTTTGTAGCAAAGGTGTCTTATGTGGTCTTGGGGATTGTCCAGTGACACGTTTCTTGCCGGTGCCTCAGATGGACCAGAATTCGTGCCCGTCGCGCAGACCGCGGAAGGTGTTTCGTCCGATGCCAAACTTGGTCAATGGGGGACGACCTGGATATTGTGCTGACTAGGGTAGTTGACGTACAGCTTTAACAGCAGGTTCAGTCGTTCGGGATATCTTTGGACGTGCACTGGCCCGTTCGAAAAGCACCACCACCTTGTTGGTGCTTGTTCGGTAACAACACGGGTTGAATGTTGGTTTCACTGTACCGTACACCGCTGAATGTTTCCTAGATGATCACCACAGGAGATTCACCAGAGGAGAACCATCAATGTTGGATACGGCTGCCCACACCGTGATGCACAAGCATTTGTGTCGCTTTTGTAGCAAAGGTGTCTTATGTGGTCTTGGGGATTGTCCAGTGACACGTTTCTTGCTGGTGCCTCAGATGGACCAGAATTCGTGCCCGTCGCGCAGACCGCGGAAGGTGTTTCGTCCGATGCCAAACTTGGTCATTGGGGGACGACCTTGATATTGTGCTGACTAGGGTAGTTGACGTACAGCTTTAACAGCAGGTTCAGTCGTTCGGGATATCTTTGGACGTGCACTGGCCCGTTCGAAAAGCACCACCACCTTGTTGGTGCTTGTTCGGTAACAACACGGGTTGAATGTTGGTTTCACTGTACCGTACACCGCTGAATGTTTCCTAGACAATCACTACAGGAGATTCACCAGAGGAGAACCATCAATGTTGGATACGGCTGCTCACACCGTGATGCACAAGCATTTGTGTCGCTTTTGTAGCAAAGGTGTCTTATGTGGTCTTGGGGATTGTCCAGTGACACGTTTCTTGCTGGTGCCTCAGATGGACCAGAATTCGTGCCCGTCGCGCAGACCGCGGAAGGTGTTTCGTCCGATGCCAAACTTGGTCAATGGGGGACGACTTGGATATTGTGCTGACTAGGGTAGTTGACGTACAGCTTTAACAGCAGGTTCAGTCGTTCGGGATATCTTTGGACGTGCACTGACCTGTTCGAAAAGCACACCACCTTGTTGGTGCTTGTTCGGTAACAACACGGGTTGAATGTTGGTTTCACTGTACCGTACACCGCTGAATGTTTCCTAGATGATCACCACAGGAGATTCACCAGAGGAGAACCATCAATGTTGGATACGGCTGCCCACACCGTGATGCACAAGCATTTGTGTCGGTTTTGTAGCAAAGGTGTCTTATGTGGTCTTGGGGATTGTCCAGTGACACGTTTCTTGCTGGTGCCTCAGATGGACCAGAATTCGTGCCCGTCGCGCAGACCGTGGAAGGTGTTTCGTCCGATGCCAAACTTGGTCAATGGGGGACGACCTGGATATTGTGCTGACTAGGGTAGTTGACGTACAGCTTTAACAGCAGGTTCAGTCGTTCGGGATATCTTTGGACGTGCACTGGCCTGTTCGAAAAGCACACCACCTTGTTGGTGCTTGTTCGGTAACAACACGGGTTGAATGTTGGTTTCACTGTACCGTACACCGCTGAATGTTTCCTAGACGATCACTACAGGAGATTCTCTAGAGGAGAACCATCGATGTTGGATACGGCTGCTCTCACCGTGATGCACAAGCATTTGTGTCGCTTTTGTAGCAAAGGTGTCTTATGTGGTCTTGGGGATTGTCCAGTGACACGTTTCTTGCTGGTGCCTCAGATGGACCAGAATTCGTGCCCGTCGTGCAGACCGCGGAAGGTGTTTCGTCCGATGCCAAACTTGGTCATTGGGGGACGACCTGGATATTGTGCTGACTAGGGTAGTTGACGTACAGCTTTAACAGCAGGTTCAGTCGTTTGGGATATCTTTGGACGTGCACTGGCCTGTTCGAAAAGCACCACCACCTTGTTGGTGCTTGTTCGGTAACAACAGGGGTTGAATGTTGGTTTCACTGTACCGTACACCGCTGAATGTTTCCTAGACGATCACCACAGGAGATTCACCAGAGGAGAACCATCAATGTTGGATACGGCTGCCCACACCGTGATGCACAAGCATTTGTGTCGCTTTTGTAGCTAAGGTGTCTTATGTGGTCTTGGGGATTGTCCAGTGACACGTTTCTTGCTGGTGCCTCAGATGGACCAGAATTCGTCCCCGTCGCGCAGACCGTGGTAGGTGTTTCGTCCGATGTCAAACTTGGTCAATGGGGGACGACCTGGATATTGTGCTGACTAGGGTAGTTGACGTACAGCTTTAACAGCAGGTTCAGTCGTTCGGGATATCTTTGGACGTGCACTGGCCTGTTCGAAAAGCACACCACCTTGTTGGTGCTTGTTCGGTAACAACACGGGTTGAATGTTGGTTTCACTGTACCGTACACCGCTGAATGTTTCCTAGACGATCACCACAGGAGATTCACCAGAGGAGAACCATCAATGTTGGATACGGCTGCTCTCACCGTGATGCACAAGCATTTGTGTCGCTTTTGTAGCAAAGGTGTCTTATGTGGTCTTGGGCATTGTCCAGTGACACGTTTCTTGCTGGTGCCTCAGATGGACCAGAACTCGTGCCCGTCGCGCAGACCGCGGATGGTGTTTCGTCCAATGCCAAACTTGGTCATTGGGGGACGACCTGGATATTGTGCTGACTAGGGTAGTTGACGTACAGCTTTAACAGCAGGTTCAGTCGTTCGGGATATCTTTGGACGTGCACTGGCCTGTTCGAAAAGCACACCACCTTGTTGGTGCTTGTTCGGTAACAACACGGGTTGAATGTTGGTTTCACTGTACCGTACACCGCTGAATGTTTCCTAGACGATCACCACAGGAGATTCACCAGAGGAGAACCATCAATGTTGGATACGGCTGCTCTCACCGTGATGCACAAGCATTTGTGTCGCTTTTGTAGCAAAGGTGTCTTATGTGGTCTTGGGGATTGTCCAGTGACACGTTTCTTGCTGGTGCCTCAGATGGACCAGAATTCGTGCCCGTCGCGCAGACCGCGGAAGGTGTTTCGTCCGATGCCAAACTTGGTCATTGGGGGACGACCTGGATATTGTGCTGACTAGGGTAGTTGACGTACAGCTTTAACAGCAGGTTCAGTCGTTTAAGATATCTTTGGACCTGCACTGGCCTGTTCGAAAAGCACCACCACCTTGTTGGTGCTTGTTCGGTAACAACACGGGTTGAATGTTGGTTTCACTGTACCGTACACCGCTGAATGTTTCCTAGACGATCACTACAGGAGATTCACCAGAGGAGAACCATCAATGTTGGATACGGCTGCTCTCACCGTGATGCACAAGCATTTGTGTCGCTTTTGTAGCAAAGGTGTCTTATGTGGTCTTGGGGATTGTCCAGTGACACGTTTCTTGCTGGTGCCTCAGATGGACCAGAATTCGTGCCCGTCGCGCAGACCGCGGAAGGTGTTTCGTCCGATGCCAAACTTGGTCATTGGGGGACGACCTGGATTTTGTGCTGACTAGGGTAGTTGACGTACAGCTTTAACAGCAGGTTCAGTCGTTTGGGATATCTTTGGACCTGCACTGGCCTGTTCGAAAAGCACCACCACCTTGTTGGTGCTTGTTCGGTAACAACACGGGTTGAATGTTGGTTTCACTGTACCGTACACCGCTGAATGTTTCCTAGACGATCACCACAGGAGATTCACCAGAGGAGAACCATCAAAGTTGGATACGGCTGCTCTCACCGTGATGCACAAGCATTTGTGTCGCTTTTGTAGCAAAGGTGTCTTATGTGGTCTTGGGGATTGTCCAGTGACACGTTTCTTGCTGGTGCCTCAGATGGACCAGAATTCGTGCCCGTCGCGCAGACCGCGGAAAGTGTTTCGTCCGATGCAAAACTTGGTCAATGGGGGACGACCTGGATATTGTGCTGACTAGGGTAGTTGACTTACAGCTTTAACAGCAGGTTCAGTCGTTCGGGATATCTTTGGACGTGCACTGGCCTGTTCGAAAAGCACACCACCTTGTTGGTGCTTGTTCGGTAACAACACGGGTTGAATGTTGGTTTCACTGTACCGTACACCGCTGAATGTTTCCTAGACGATCACTACAGGAGATTCACCAGAGGAGAACCATCAATGTTGGATACGGCTGCTCTCACCGTGATGCACAAGCATTTGTGTCGCTTTTGTAGCAAAGGTGTCTTATGTGGAATTGGGGATTGTCCAGTGACACGTTTCTTGCTGGTGCCTCAGATGGACCAGAATTCGTGCCCGTCGCGCAGACCGCGGAAGGTGTTTCGACCGATGCCAAACTTGGTCAATGGGGGATGACCTGGATATTGTGCTGACTAGGGTAGTTGACGTACAGCTTTAACAGCAGGTTCAGTCGTTCGGGATATCTTTGGACGTGCACTGGCCTGTTCGAAAAGCACACCACCTTGTTGGTGCTTGTTCGGTAACAACACGGGTTGAATGTTGGTTTCACTGTACCGTACACCGCTGAATGTTTCCTAGACGATCACCACAGGAGATTCACCAGAGGAGAACCATCAATGTTGGATACGGCTGCTCTCACCGTGATGCACAAGCATTTGTGTCGCTTTTGTAGCAAAGGTGTCTTATGTGGTCTTGGGGATTGTCCAGTGACACGTTTCTTGCTGGTGCCTCAGATGGACCAGAATTCGTGCCCGTCGCGCAGACCGCGGAAGGTGTTTCGTCCGATGCCAAACTTGGTCATTGGGGGACGACCTGGATATTGTGCTGACTAGGGTAGTTGACGTACAGCTTTAACAGCAGGTTCAGTCGTTTGGGATATCTTTGGACGTGCACTGGCCTGTTCGAAAAGCACACCACCTTGTTGGTGCTTGTTCAGTAACAACACGGGTTGAATGTTGGTTTCACTGTACCGTACACTGCTGAATGTTTCCTAGACGATCACCACAGGAGATTCACCAGAGGAGAACCATCAATGTTGGATACGGCTGCTCTCACCGTGATGCACAAGCATTTGTGTCGCTTTTGTAGCAAAGGTGTCTTATGTGGTCTTGGGGATTGTCCAGTGACACGTTTCTTGCTGGTGCCTCAGATGGACCAGAATTCGTGCCCGTCGCGCAGACCGCGGAATGTGTTTCGTCCGATGCCAAACTTGGTCATTGGGGGACGACCTGGATATTGTGCTGACTAGGGTAGTTGACGTACAGCTTTAACAGCAGGTTCAGTCGTTTGGGATATCTTTGGACGTGCACTGGCCTGTTCGAAAAGCACACCACCTTGTTGGTGCTTGTTCAGTAACAACACGGGTTGAATGTTGGTTTCACTGTACCGTACACCGCTGAATGTTTCCTAGACGATCACCACAGGAGATTCACCAGAGGAGAACCATCAATGTTGGATACGGCTGCTCTCACCGTGATGCACAAGCATTTGTGTCGCTTTTGTAGCAAAGGTGTCTTATGTGGTCTTGGGGATTGTCCAGTGACACGTTTCTTGCTGGTGCCTCAGATGGACAAGAATTCGTGCCCGTCGCGCAGACCGCGGAAGGTGTTTCGTCCGATGCCAAACTTGGTCATTGGGGGACGACCTGGATATTGTGCTGACTAGGGTAGTTGACGTACAGCTTTAACAGCAGGTTCAGTCGTTTGGAATATCTTTGGACGTGCACTGGCCTGTTCGTAAAGCACACCACCTTGTTGGTGCTTGTTCAGTAACAACACGGGTTGAATGTTGGTTTCACTGTACCGTACACCGCTGAATGTTTCCTAGACGATCACCACAGGAGATTCACCAGAGGAGAACCATCAATGTTGGATACGGCTGCTCTCACCGTGATGCACAAGCATTTGTGTCGCTTTTGTAGCAAAGGTGTCTTATGTGGTCTTGGGGATTGTCCAGTGACACGTTTCTTGCTGGTGCCTCAGATGGACCAGAATTCGTGCCCGTCGCGCAGACCGCGGAAGGTGTTTCGTCCGATGCCAAACTTGGTCAATGGGGGACGACCTGGATATTGTGCTGACTAGGGTAGTTGACTTACAGCTTTAACAGCAGGTTCAGTCGTTCGGGATATCTTTGGACGTGCACTGGCCTGTTCGAAAAGCACACCACCTTGTTGGTGCTTGTTCGGTAACAACACGGGTTGAATGTTGGTTTTACTGTACCGTACACCGCTGAATGTTTCCTAGACGATCACTACAGGAGATTCACCAGAGGAGAACCATCAATGTTGGATACGGCTGCTCTCACCGTGATGCACAAGCATTTGTGTCGCTTTTGTAGCAAAGGTGTCTTATGTGGTCTTGGGGATTGTCCAGTGACACGTTTCTTGCTGGTGCCTCAGATGGACAAGAATTCGTGCCCGTCGCGCAGACCGCGGAAGGTGTTTCGTCCGATGCCAAACTTGGTCAATGGGGGACGACCTGGATATTGTGCTGACTAGGGTAGTTGACTTACAGCTTTAACAGCAGGTTCAGTCGTTCGGGATATCTTTGGACGTGCACTGGCCTGTTCGAAAAGCACACCACCTTGTTGGTGCTTGTTCGGTAACAACACGGGTTGAATGTTGGTTTCACTGTACCGTACACCGCTGAATGTTTCCTAGACGATCACTACAGGAGATTCACCAGAGGAGAACCATCAATGTTGGATACGGCTGCTCTCACCGTGATGCACAAGCATTTGTGTCGCTTTTGTAGCAAAGGTGTCTTATGTGGTCTTGGGGATTGTCCAGTGACACGTTTCTTGCTGGTGCCTCAGATGGACCAGAATTCGTGCCCGTCGCGCAGACCGCGGAAGGTGTTTCGACCGATGCCAAACTTGGTCAATGGGGGACGACCTGGATATTGTGCTGACTAGGGTAGTTGACGTACAGCTTTAACAGCAGGTTCAGTCGTTCGGGATATCTTTGGACGTGCACTGGCCTGTTCGAAAAGCACACCACCTTGTTGGTGCTTGTTCGGTAACAACACGGGTTGAATGTTGGTTTCACTGTACCGTACACCGCTGAATGTTTCCTAGACGATCACTACAGGAGATTCACCAGAGGAGAACCATCAAAGTTGGATACGGCTGCTCTCACCGTGATGCACAAGCATTTGTGTCGCTTTTGTAGCAAAGGTGTCTTATGTGGTCTTGGGGATTGTCCAGTGACACGTTTCTTGCTGGTGCCTCAGATGGACCAGAATTCGTGCCCGTCGCGCAGACCGCGGTAGGTGTTTCGTCCGATGCCAAACTTGGTCAATGGGGGACGACCTGGATATTGTGCTGACTAGGGTAGTTAACGTACAGCTTTAACAGCAGGTTCAGTCGTTCGGGATATCTTTGGACGTGCACTGGCCTGTTCGAAAAGCACACCACCTTGTTGGTGCTTGTTCGGTAACAACACGGGTTGAATGATGGTTTCACTGTACCGTACACCGCTGAATGTTTCCTAGACGATCACCACAGGAGATTCACCAGAGGAGAACCATCAACGTTGGATACGGCTGCTCTCACCGTGATGCACAAGCATTTGTGTCGCTTTTGTAGCAAAGGTGTCTTATGTGGTCTTGGGGATTGTCCAGTGACACGTTTCTTGCTGGTGCCTCAGATGGACCAGAATTCGTGCCCGTCGCGCAGACCGCGGAAGGTGTTTCGTCCGATGCCAAACTTGGTCATTGGGGGACGACCTGGATATTGTGCTGACTAGGGTAGTTGACGTACAGCTTTAACAGCAGGTTCAGTCGTTTGGGATATCTTTGGACCTGCACTGGCCTGTTCGAAAAGCACCACCACCTTGTTGGTGCTTGTTCGGTAACAACACGGGTTGAATGTTGGTTTCACTGTACCGTACACCGCTGAATGTTTCCTAGACGATCACTACAGGAGATTCACCAGAGGAGAACCATCAATGTTGGATACGGCTGCTCTCACCGTGATGCACAAGCATTTGTGTCGCTTTTGTAGCAAAGGTGTCTTATGTGGTCTTGGGGATTGTCCAGTGACACGTTTCTTGCTGGTGCCTCAGATGGACCAGAATTCGTGCCCGTCGCGCAGACCGCGGAAGGTGTTTCGTCCGATGCCAAACTTGGTCAATGGGGGACGACCTGGATATTGTGCTGACTAGGGTAGTTGACTTACAGCTTTAACAGCAGGTTCAGTCGTTCGGGATATCTTTGGACGTGCACTGGCCTGTTCGAAAAGCACACCACCTTGTTGGTGCTTGTTCGGTAACAACACGGGTTGAATGTTGGTTTCACTGTACCGTACACCGCTGAATGTTTCCTAGACGATCACTACAGGAGATTCACCAGAGGAGAACCATCAATGTTGGATACGGCTGCTCTCACCGTGATGCACAAGCATTTGTGTCGCTTTTGTAGCAAAGGTGTCTTATGTGGTCTTGGGGATTGTCCAGTGACACGTTTCTTGCTGGTGCCTCAGATGGACCAGAATTCGTGCCCGTCGCGCAGACCGCGGAAGGTGTTTCGACCGATGCCAAACTTGGTCAATGGGGGACGACCTGGATATTGTGCTGACTAGGGTAGTTGACGTACAGCTTTAACAGCAGGTTCAGTCGTTCGGGATATCTTTGGACGTGCACTGGCCTGTTCGAAAAGCACACCACCTTGTTGGTGCTTGTTCGGTAACAACACGGGTTGAATGTTGGTTTCACTGTACCGTACACCGCTGAATGTTTCCTAGACGATCACCACAGGAGATTCACCAGAGGAGAACCATCAATGTTGGATACGGCTGCTCTCACCGTGATGCACAAGCATTTGTGTCGCTTTTGTAGCAAAGGTGTCTTATGTGGTCTTGGGGATTGTCCAGTGACACGTTTCTTGCTGGTGCCTCAGATGGACCAGAATTCGTGCCCGTCGCGCAGACCGCAGAAGGTGTTTCGACCGATGCCAAACTTGGTCAATGGGGGACGACCTGGATATTGTGCTGACTAGGGTAGTTGACGTACAGCTTTAACAGCAGGTTCAGTCGTTCGGGATATCTTTGGACGTGCACTGGCCCGTTCGAAAAGCACCACCACCTTGTTGGTGCTTGTTCGGTAACAACACGGGTTGAATGTTGGTTTCACTGTACCGTACACCGCTGAATGTTTCCTAGACGATCACCACAGGAGATTCACCAGAGGAGAACCATCAATGTTGGATACGGCTGCTCTCACCGTGATGCACAAGCATTTGTGTCGCTTTTGTAGCAAAGGTGTCTTATGTGGTCTTGGGGATTGTCCAGTGACACGTTTCTTGCTGGTGCCTCAGATGGACCAGAATTCGTGCCCGTCGCGCAGACCGCGGAAGGTGTTTCGACCGATGCCAAACTTGGTCAATGGGGGACGACCTGGATATTGTGCTGACTAGGGTAGTTGACGTACAGCTTTAACAGCAGGTTCAGTCGTTCGGGATATCTTTGGACGTGCACTGGCCTGTTCGAAAAGCACACCACCTTGTTGGTGCTTGTTCGGTAACAACACGGGTTGAATGTTGGTTTCACTGTACCGTACACCGCTGAATGTTTCCTAGATGATCACCACAGGAGATTCACCAGAGGAGAACCATCAATGTTGGATACGGCTGCTCTCACCGTGATGCACAAGCATTTGTGTCACTATGACGTCTTCCATTCATGCTCCAACATCGTTCAGCACCCCCTCCAGTGGTTTCGCTATAAGCGTTTGAGGAAGGACGAATGGAGACGTGTCTTCTTCAGTGACAAGATCATCTCCTGCATGGGTGCCAATTATGGCTGTACGCGTGTCCCAGAAATTCTGGAGTGTGTACAATAGAGGCACACGGGGCCGACGCCAGGCATCGTGGTATGGGGATCATACCTAACACTGGCCGTTCTCCTGTTTTGATCGTCGAGGGATCATTGAAGAATGTATGGTACACTGAAACCAACATTATATCCGTCTTGCTACCGTTCTAGCTCCAACAAGGTGATATGAACAGGACAAGACATTAACAGATTTGTCAGGAAATTACAAAATGTATTTACAATGGTGCATTCATACATTTTAAGCTCTCCTAACATTTGTAATTCCCCTATGTAAAATACAACTTCTAAATAACTCAATCCAGTTGAAATCACTATCAATAAAATTCTTCCGGATATGAGACCGCGTCGTCATTTTATAAACTCCACCGACGTTTCGGCCACTGTCGCAGGCGGCCTTCATCAGGGTCTGTGTCTGACACAGTCGGTGGAGTTTATAAAATGACGACGCGGTCTTATACCCGGAAGAATTTTATTGATAGTGACAACAACCGAGGAATCCTTCGTTTGCAGTTGAAATCAGTTCGCTTTAATATTCATTCCTGGGCCAAAATAATGTGTAAAAAGGAATATATTTACTCAGTTTGGTTAAAAAGCAACTGAGAGGTTTCAAGAATTTTATTTCGCAAATACAGATCGGAAAAATGTACATGATACATTTGTTATCAATTTAAAATGTGATAAATTTTGAAAGGTAGACTAATTCGGAATAAAAGCATTCCAAAACAAATTTCTTTCCATATTTTGCACGTATTAGTCAACATAAGGAAATCAGTGCAACCGCTCCCAAACATAGCTGTTCGTACCAGAATTTGGTGACACTGAGATGTTCGGAATAATAGTTAGAACTGCTTTCTCACTCTCTCGTGTGTGATGTGGACAAAGGGGAGTGACCGACTGCAGGCATTACGCAATACCGATGAAATGTCTGGCTAGCCGCAACAAATTGTACATATTAAGCAAAAGGAGACTACAAATAATCGCCGGCCGCGGTGGCCGAGGAGACGGAGGCGCTCCAGTCACGGTCAGCACGGCCACTACGGTCGGGGGTTCGAATCCCCCCTCGGGCATGGATATTTGTGCCGTCCTATTTCGTAAGTAGTTCATAAGTAGTTTATAAGTTTAGGGACAGATGACCCTGCAGTTAAGTCCCTTAAGCTTATCAAACATTTGAACACACTAATTTTAGTCGGCCCTGGAAACGTACTCGTATAACCGAAAGTCATAAGGCGACCGATCATGAAAAGCGGAATATCCTACATCGAGTCGCAGCTAGGCACAAAGTTTCGTATGTTTCTACTGGGTAGCTGATCCATACCTAATACAGAACCTGGAAATTCGATATTGCTCAAAAAAACGTTCAAATGTTTGTATAGCTTCTCGGTCTTAACTACGGGGTCATCAGTCCCTAAGCTTACAAACTACTTATGAACTAGCTAAGACTGAGAACTGCATAAATATCCATGCCCGAGGGGGGATTCGAACCCCCGACCGTAGTGGCCGTGCATACCGTGACGGGAGCGCCTCAGTCCCCTCGGCCATCGCGGCCGGCTTCGATATTGCGAGTAAACGTTCGATTTATTCGTACTTACGAGGCAAAATGAGGGCCGGCACCGGGTAGCAGAAAACCACGCTACGCCACTGCTTGAAGGTGTACGTGAACATCCCTGGCCAGCACGATCCCAAGATCTGACCCGCTTTGAGCATGCCGGCCGCGGTGGCCGAGGTGACTGAGGCGCTCCAGTCACGGTCAGCACGGCCACTACGGTCGGGGGTTCGAATCCCCCCTCGGGCATGGATATTTGTGCCGTCCTAGTTCGTAAGTAGTTGATAAGTAGTTTGTAAGTTTAGGGACTGATGACCCCGTAGTTAAGTCCCATAAGCTTAACAAACATTTGAACATTTTTTGCTTTGAGCATGTTTGGGATGGGATTGGATGAAACTTCACGTTGCTCGGTCTCCACCACCAACTGAGGCTCCAGGTGGAAACTACATGGCAGACCATTCCGCAAGACTACATTCGGCACCTCTACGATCGTCTCCATGGGATAATTGCAGGTTGCACGCTTACGTCCATATGGCTCTGTCTGCGTGATCAAGTGTTCTGTTCCTACTCAAGAATGTGTCAATAAACTTTCCCTCATCTAGATCGAGGAGTGTATTTTTTCCTTGCGGTTACCATTGCATGTCATTCTCGTGAAACTCTTGCTGTAATAGCAGCGTAAAAGTCGGCCGTTTCGTCATATCTGACGTGGTCACGAAACAAAAGGAATTTTAAATAAAAAGCCGGCTGGAAAGTGGCGTGGTCTCAGAATTGGGGCAAGAGCCGGAGCTCTCGCCGCCGCTCGTGGCTCTCGCCGGTGGCGGAAGCCGACCACGGAAGGAAGGAAGGGGAGCGGTTGGTCGCAGGCGTGTCGCGGGTCCTCTGCAGGTTTCCCCGCCACGCGGTGTGTGACGTAACCGCCGGCCGGCCGTTACGTCAGCGCTGCAGGTGGAGTCGCTGGCCGCAGGTCCCTCCCAGCCGCTGACCCGCTGACCTGCGACAACCGGTCCAGTGGTACGCCCGCCCCGACAGCTCGCTGCTGGACGCACCGACCGAGAGACGTAAACATCCCGTTTCCGTCCCGTATGCGTAAAACCGACCGCACACGGAGCGTGTGTCTGAACGCGTGCGATCAACGTGTCGAGTCCAACGTGCGGCTGAAAGCACGGAGACGGAGCGACTTGTGCATACGGGACTAGAGGTCCGCATTTAGCGGTCAAGCTTGCTCCAGCAAGTAGTTCCGTGACAATCCGGTATCCAATCTTTAATTCAGCGCAAAGTTCCTAGTGATTGGAAAAAAGCGCAGGTGACTCCCGTGTATAAGAAAGGAAAGAGAACTGACCCATACAATTACAGGCCAATATCGTTGACATCAGTTTCATGTAGAATTTTGGAGCATATTCTCAGTTCGAATATAGTAAACTTCATTGAAACGGAAAAGCTTCTTTCCATGAATCAGCACGGATTTAGAAAACATCGTTCATGTGAAACTCAGCTTGCCCTTTTCTCACATAACATCTTGCGAGCCATGGACGAAGGGCAACAGGCGGATTGTGTTTTTCTCGACTTCAAAAAGGCGTTCGACGAGGTGCCACACTGCACACTGCTAACGAAGATACGAGCTTATGGAATAGGTTCACAGATTTGTGACTGGCTGGAAGACTTCCTAAGTAATAGAACGCAGTACTTTCTTCTCGACGGCGAGTGTTCATCAGAGACGAGTGTATCGTCAGGCGTGCCCCAGGGGAGTGTGATAGGACCGCTATTATTTTCTATCTGTATAAATGATCTGATGGACAGAGTAAGTAGTAATTTGCGGCTGTTTGTTGATGATGCTGTGGTGTACGGGAGGGTGTCGTCATTAACTGACTGTAATAGCATACAGGATGACTCACACAAAATTTCTAGTTCGTGTGAAGAATGGCAGCTAGCTCTCAATGTAGGGAAAAGTAAGGTGATGCGCATGAGTAGAAAAAACAATCCTATAATGTTCGAATACAGCATTAGTAGTGAGCTTCTTGATGCTGTCGCGTCGTTCAAATATCTAGGCGTAACATTGCAGAGCGATATGAAATGGAACGAACATGTAAGGACAGTTGTGAGTGAGGCGGAAAGCCGACTTCGGTTTATTGGGAGAATTTTGGGAAGATGTACTTCACCTGTAAAGGAGACCGCGTATAAAATGCTTGTACGACCACGCATTGTGTATTGCTGAAGTGCTTGGGACCCGCAGCAGATCAGTTTAAAGGAAGACATAGAGGCGGTTCAGAGACGAGCAGCTAGATTTGTTACCGGTAGGTTCGACCAATGCGCGAGTGTCACAGAAATGCTCCAGCAACTCAATTGGGGATCGCTGGAAGAAAGACGACGTTCTTTTCGTGAATTTCTGTTAAGTAAATTTAGAGGGCCGGAATTTGAAGCTGAGTATAGTACGATCTTGCTGCCGCCTACTTACATTTCGCGTAAAGATCACGAAGACAAGATAAGAGAAATTAAGGCTCGTACGGAGGCATATAGGCATTCTTTTTTTCCTCGTTCAGTTTGGGAATGGTATAGGAAAGGAAATGCCCAGTAGTGGTACAGTGTACTCTCCGCCACGCACCTTACGGTGAATTGCGGAATATGTATGTAGGTGTAGATGTCGATGTAACCGCTTCGTCTACTGCTTGCAAGTGCATTTGATATTCCCCATGCTTGCAAGCATTCGATGCTTTCATTGCTCGCTGTCTACTCTGTTACGCGGTTGTCGTTCATTCATCTGTTTAAGGATCACGGAGCGTGAACGGGAGACTAAGGACAGTGTGAAAGAGAAAATTGATTCGAAAGAACATATCCTCAGTACGAAAAATAGTGGTCGTAGTAGTGTCTGGGAAACATTTTCATTATTAAATGATAAGAAGGGAAATTATGTTGGCTACCTTTATTGTGGCAAGTGTTCTGCTCTTATATCGAAACACAGCAACACACCTGAAGGCACATGTCTGCAGAACACAAGAAGGACGTTCTGAAGCATTACCGGCTTCAGTTAAAGGCTGTCACTAAAAAAAATGTGTGCCAAGGATCTTCGTCCATTTTGAATGATTTCAGGGAATGGATTTCGTTCTTTTGCCAGGAGTTTGGCAATATTCGTTCGGAATTTGAACAGGTGGACGTCTCCAACATTCTGCCTCATCCTACGACAGTGGCACGAAACATAGAAAGGGAAGCCGATGAAATACGGGCTATTTTCATGCCCAGCATATGCATGTACGTGCACAGCCGATTTGTGGACCGATCCGTATCGAAAAGATGTTACGTGTCTGTCACTTTGTTGATGAACAATGGACATTAAGGAACACAGTTTTGGCAACAACTCATTTTTCTGACAAGAAGAACTGCGGGGAATATATTTAGAATCATATTGAGAAAGCATTTTTTTTTTTTTTCAATTTAGGAGTAAATCCGTAGCACCTTTTGTCACGGACCGAGGTGCTAATTAATGGAAAACATTGGAATCCCTTCGGCATTACGCATGCATTTTCACATCTTTTAAAGACTGTCCTAAAACACGTTTCCGATGAGGACTATTGAAAAAAAAAGAGGTGGGGGTGGTTTATGCCAAAAATAATGTCCCTTTCATGAAGAAAACTGGTAATGTGAAGGCACTACCAACTAACTTGAAGCAAGAAATGGATACGATATGGAACAGGTTGATCAGAATGTTAAGCTCTGTAGTTAGGCAGTATGATGAAATCCGAGAAATACTTGCAAAGAAGACCGCCTCTGATAAACTTTGGCCGGCCGCGGTGGCCGAGGGGACTGCGGCGCGCCAGTCACGGTCTGCACGGCCACTACGGTCGAGAGTTCGAATCCCCCCCTCGGGCATGGATATTTGTGCCGCCCTTAGTGTTAGCTAGTTCATAAGTAGTTTGTAAGTTTCGGGACTGATGACCCCGTAGTTAAGTCCCATAAGCTATACAAACATTTGAACATTTCTTTTGATCTGCTCTGGTTTTACAACAGATCATACTTGACTTTGCAACAGACACACAACTGGTTTGAATACAACTGGTTTGTTGTCCACATCAGACAAATAATGGAATATAAATTTCGTGTTTGGAACTACAAGAGACGAATAAATTAATGTAAACTGCAACTTTACCGTTGATGGACTGAAATAAAATTTTCTGACATTATAATTAACGGTTTTCTATTTTGAGACGATAAAAGGAAGAAGCCAAAAAATACGTTTATAGAAGCATCTACACCTAAGTTGACTTATACACATTACATCCCTTTCTTAATTTTCGCTTATCCAGCTCTCGAAAAATGTAATAGGCTACTACAAGGTTAAAATAATTGTATACAGCGTGTCACACATGAAATCGGTACCTTCACGTCTGAAATTAAAGTAAGAATGAACAAAGTAAAAACAATACAGAACAGTGACATTAAAATAAGTAGTTACCTACTTGAAGGAAATGCTGCAAGTGGTGTCTGCGTGCGTATGTGAGGTGTCAGAAAATTTTATTTCAGTCCATCAACGTTAAAGTTACAGTTTACATTAGTTTATTCGTCTCTTGTAGTTCCAAACACGAAATTTAAATTCCATTAATTGTCTGATGTGGACACAAACCAGTAGTATGCAAACCAGTTGTATGTCTGTTGCAAAGTCAAGTATGATCTGTTGTAAAACCAGAGCAGATCAATGTGAATTGCTATCGGCCACCACACAAGAAAAATTAGTTTATACTTGATTACTTTCTGGTTATGGATCATTAACACATCACGAGGAACCGACAGTTATGTAGGACACGCTGTACTGTTTTTTTCTACGCATCTCCACTTTCAAAGAACTCTACACAACTCTCACAATTTTTATTCATTTATTAATTTTTTAGTAACCTGTATGAGGGAACTGTGTTTCTAGGAACATTTTGCTGAATCATCTAAAGACAATATTCTTTGTCTCCATCCCATTTTCATTTCGAGTTTTCTACTTTAACTGAAAGAAAATCGCCCTTTTTTGGTTTAGCGTCAGACAGTGTAGGACAGATCAGTAAAGGATGAGAAACGTTATCACTTAGTTTCTTGTGGTGTTTTATTGTTTTATTCTCGGTGGTCATGCCAGCATCAAAAAGCTATCTCCTCCCACTGCCAGCAGAAGATCGGAGGAAAGACGGTGCTCACCAAAACTTGTCCACTGCCATCTATTTTGTTATTTGATTACAATTGTTCTCACACTGTAGGAAACGTCCAATTTTATGCACATAAGAAATAGGGGGGGGGAGGTAATTTAGTCATTTCCTGAATTTCGACTGATATTTAGGAGAGTTTTCTTTTATGAGGCCAACTACAGGGTGATCAATCCTCAGCGCAACCGCCTTAGCGAGCCGTCCGGTGCCCGCACTAAATTTAATACGGGTTGGCATGCAAGCTATTTCTGACGTACATAACAAAAACACTTAGAAATAAAAGTTTATTACTCACCTGTATTACGCAAGGGGGTGCTGGAACTGCCTACCTTCGTTGTTTCAGCATTTGACACCTTCTGAGGAAGTGCCTCATTACACTCTGAAGTTCCCTCCCAGAAACTGCAGTGATTTCATGACAAATGTTTGTTTTTAGTTCACCTAAAGTCTGGGGGATTTGATTTGTGCACGTTCTCTTTTAATGCTCCACACAGATAAAATCCCACATTGGTAAATTGGGAGAACGACGGGCCAAATGTTCTTAGTGATAAGTTTTTCACTGAACACATTACCAATTTCCTGTAATGATTAAGTTTGGCTGTATATGCCGTCAGAGAGTCTTGCTGAAATGTCGCGAAGACATATTCTCTTTCAGTTAGCCGGCCGCGGTGGCCGAGGGGACTGAGGCGGTCCAGTTACGGTCTGCACGGCCACTACTGTCGGGGGTTCGAATCCCCCCCTCGGGCATGGATATTTGTGCCGTCCTTAGTTGTAAGTAGTTCATAAGTAGTTTGTAAGTTTAGGGACTGATGACCCCGTAGTTAAGTCCCATAGACTCTACAAACATTAGATTTTTTTCTTTTAGTTAATTGGGCAAAAAAAGGCGGCAATATGTTTTAAACATACCAGTCACTATTGTTACCTGAAAAAATATAGGGACTATTATTCTCTCGCAGCTAACAGCGCATCACACTCCCATTTTTGATCGTGCAAGGACTGTTCGTGAATTAAGTTAGGCTTTTCCTAAATCCAGTAACGAATATTTTGCGAATTAACATACCCGCTTAGGTATTCGCAGGAAAAGAAAGTTAAGTTCGGGTCAATTTCTCCATCAGGCACATTTTTCAGAATCAATGAGTGTAATGAGCAACTTCCTCAGCAGGCGTCAGAAATGCTCGAACAACGCGCTCAGGATTGATCACCCTGTATAAAATATTTCGGAATTTTTTATTCATATTAAAGAATTAACAGTAATACAATGAACATAACGTATTTTCATAAGTGTAACTGAAAAAAAAGCTATCATGCAGAGTGGCTTCTGTTGAAGGCAGGCCGGAGACGTGACGTACTTGTGCTGCAGAAGCAATACCATAGCCCAATTGGCTAACGCCCGGAAATATTAAACACTAACTGAAAACCCGGCGTTGCCCGGGTATTTATTCATTTACTCCTGTCACTTTTCAGATATATATTCATCAATATAAGTGCTGTATGTCTATAAAATCTCTTGGGAATACAGTTATTAGTAAATAAATAAGGATTAAAACTTAGTGCGTGATGGGACGGTTTTCCATAAACGTTACTGTTTATCTGCTCATATCTCACGAACTATGTGTCGTATTGTGTTAAAATTAGAAGGTACACGCATCTATATGAGTGTATACAGTCTATAAAATTTTCTGCGGCTACAATTTGTAGTATACAAATTATAAATTGTAACGTCATACCGAGAGCCGTAGTTTTACTCCATAAACAGAGGAAAAGTAGTAACCCAGAAACTTTTTTCTTTTCATCATTTTACTATGGTTGCCAGCGAGAAAAAGTTTAATAAAGGTTCGAAATTATGTTTAAAGTTGGTTGCAACTCGCTAAGTATTGTCATTCTCATACAGTGTATTTCGAAAGTCTCGCCACATTATATGGTTTTATTGTGATTTCTATTGGTTATGACGTAATATCTTTTGAACCATGTGCCGAATGTGATTCTTAACCATGCAGCAATTGTTACCTCACGGTAAGGAATGTGTGTACCAAATTTGGTTGAAATCGGTCCAATGATTTAGGAGAAAATGAGCAGCATTGTCGCAAAATGCAGCAGTTTTTCGTGAATCTCATTGTTTATGACGTCATATCTCGTGAACTATATATCGTATGTGATTCTTACACATACGGCGACCGTCCTCATGGATTGAAGCTTATGTGTACAAAATTTCATAAAGCTTGGAACAAAACTGTAGATTTGTATGGGACACGTACAAACATACGGACACTCTGCTTTATATATTAGATTCCGAATGTTGTCGGCTTGGCTTGGGCTCAAGCCGGCGCCTCACAGTGTGAACAGTGCAATTGTAGACAATGTGTATAATGTCCCTGCTCCGCTCGACTCGGCCTACACCACCTAGAAGGCCGCGGCGCTCTCGTGCGACGTCACGCAGAGTAGGCATCGTTCGCGTCGCTGACTGGATGGCCGCTGGGCCACGGCCCACTATGCCGTAGAGTGCAGCCAGTCAGCTGCGCGAACGATGCCTACTCTGCGTGACGTCGCACGAGAGCGCCGCGGTCTTCTCTCTATACTGAGTTCACCGAAACGAGACTGACTCTAAACACATGGAGGCTCGTGACCAGCACTACCGGGGGCACTTGTTCAGTGTCGCCTCATCCGCTTCAGTTCTAAAGTCGTGTGCGTTGTATGACGGTGCTTTTAGTTGCTGACTGTAAAATTCATCTCGAAGGGCCAGTTGATGAATAGTGGCGAAAGTATTAGTGTATGTAATCACATTCAGTATTCATAGTCTCTGTATCTCTTTTTCTCTCTCATTAGTATCATGTAAGATTAAACTCATTATGTTATCATTCACTTTGTGTCCACCTAAGAAGCGTTTATAGAAGAAATCGCTAGGTTTTTAATAGAAACTATAGAGTATATAAAAAGAAACTATGATGTCCAAAACAGACAATGACCGATGCTGTTGTGGAAAACAGCTGCATCTGCCGGCATTGCACGTTCCTCAGTGCATCGGATGGCAAATCAGTACCAAATCGCACACTTCTTGAAATCTGCCAACAAATAAATGTATAAATAATCACGACAGAAGTTTCCAGAAAGTGATGATGACTTTGAAATAAATGTGATGCGAAGAAAAGTAGACAAATATTTCTTCCTTAACGAATTGCGAACAATTGAAGTGCTTGTTGTCGTGAAAGAACGTGGAGATTTGAGTAATTTTCAGAAGACTACCTTTTTGTGCCGGCCGCAGTGGCCGAGAGGAATGCGGCGCGCCAGTCACGGTCTGCACGGCCACTATGGCCGGGGGTTTGAATCCCCCCGCGGGCATGGATATTTGTGCCGTCCTTAGTATTAGCTAGTTCGTAAATAGTTTGCAAGTTTAGGGACTGATAACCCCGTAGCTAAGTCCCATAAGCTCTACAAACATTCGATTTGATAACTCTTGTTTACCCCTGATCATACGCCTCAGTGTGTTTACAGTCCGTCTCTCCATTCGGTGAACGGAGTATAGGTGTTGTTGTCTCGGCAGTGTGAACACGACCTACGCATATTCAAATGTGTGTAAATCTATCGGACCAAACTGCGTGGTCATCAGTCCGTAGCTTACAGACTACTTAAACCTAGTTAAACTAACCTACGGACAAACACACACACCCATGCCCCAGGGAGGACTCTAACCTCCACGGCGAGCAACCGCGCGCTCCGCAGCGAGACGTTTTAGACCGCTCGGCTACTCCACCGCGACTTTCAAACTACCAGCGCCCGTTTCCCTCAGCTTTCAGGTGCTACAGAAATGGCAGATTTTGTAAAATTCATTTCAGTTTAGGAAGAAATACGGGAATAGTTTTCAAATCGCATTCCAGATATTGCCAATTCGATACGTTTTCAAGACCATTTATTGATCAGTATATTTGCCCCTGCCTACTTGCATATAGAATTGATAGATTTGAACCGAAGTTTCCGAATGAAAGATAAATTATGTTATGTTTAAAACTGTTCAGGTATTGAACAAAGAATTTCCTCCAGAAGAGTATGCATTGTCATATTACTAAGACTGCTAAAGTTATATCCGTCTTTGGCTCAAGTTATACAAGTAAAAAGATTTTTAGATAATAAAATTACCTCTGAGTGCTGACAGTCTGGTAAACTGTTTCCGCCTGTCGTCGTGCCTACTGTTTGTACCACATATAAATTGTCTTCAGCGCATAACAATTAATTAAATATATCACATATTTTTGGAATCATTTTTGTTTCACTTATGGGAAACAGCCCTCTTATTTAAATTTATATATAAAGAACAGTCTAGAGTGCAATTTTTTTTCCGAGTAGTTTCGGTCTTATTTTAGACCATCTTCAGGAAATTAAGCTCTATTGATGTTGTGGAGTTCGCAGGAAACTTGGAGCCTTCTAGTACTCCACAACATCAATGGAGCATAATTTCCTGAAGATGGTCTAAAATAAGAGTGAAACTAGTCGAAAAAAATAAAAAAATTTGCACTCTACACTGTTCTTTATATATGAAATTAAATATATGTTTAATTTGCCATGTACCTTGCTAAGAACAGTTGTCATGTCACTGTTTTAATGGAAGTGATAGGACCATATAATTACACTCGTAGTTCCCTCTGTAATGAGTATGATGTCTACACGTCATTAAACCGTCCTCTTCACACTTTTGGTTTTCAGTCCGGGCACAGGTTTGACGCAGCTCTCCACTCTGCTCTGTCTCAGAAAGCTTCTTCATCCCCTAATAAGAGGAATCCATGTTCATTTCAATCTGCTTACTATTTTCAGCTCTTAGTCTCCCTATGTGATTTTTATCACACACACTTCTGTTCAGTCCTACAATTACAATTCCTTGATGTCTAAGAATATGGTCTACCACTCGATCCCTTCTTATGGTTAACGTATACCAGAAACTTTTCTCTCCTATTGTATTCGGTACTTCCTCATTAGTTACGCGATCTACTTGCATAATCTTCAGCATTTTCTGTAGCACCACATTTATTGTCTGTGTTTCACTCTTACGACCATCATGTTATTTTACTGCCAAAGTAACAAAACCCTTCTACCACCTTTATTGTTTCGTTGCATAATCTAATTCCTTAATCATCGTCCCATTTTCTTAGAATGCATCCCATTACACTGATTTGCTTCGGTTCATCTTATACACTCCTTTCAACATACAGTTCATTCCGTTCAATTTCTCCTCCAGATGCTTACCTGTTTCTTATAGAATTACAATGGCACCAGAAAAAGGCATTGTTCTTATTTATTCACCCTGAACTTCAGTACCGTCTCCAAATTTCTCCTTTCTTTACTTTACAGCTTGCTCAATGTACAAATTGAACAACGCTGGAGAAAGAATACAAGCCTGTCTTACTCTCTTCCCGAGCAGTGCTTCTCTTTCCCTTCGACCATAGTAGCTACAGTATGATTTTTGTACAAGTAGTAAATAACATTCCGTTCCCAATATTTTAACCCTGATGACTTCAGAATTTGGAAGAGCGTATCCCAATCATACAGATCAAAAGCTCTCTCCAAATCTACAAATGCTATAAATGTAGGTTTGCTTTCCTTAATCTATCTATTAAAATAAGTCGCAAGGTGAGTATTGCCTCGCATATTCGTGTATTTCTCCTAAATCCAAACCGAACTTCCCCGACGTCTGTACCTACCATATTATCCGATCTTCTGCAAATAATTCGTCTTAAAATTTTGCAACCGTGACTTATTTAACTGATGGTTCTGTAATTTTCACACGTCTCTGCGCCTGCTTTCTTCGGAGTGGAGATTACTGTATTTTTCTTACAATCTGATGGTATTTCGCCTGTCTCATAGATCTTACACACCATGTGAATTAGTTGTGTTAAACCCAGAGACTTCAGTAGCTCTGATGGAATGTCGTCAACTCGAAGGGCCTTCTTTCGATTTAGGTCTTCCAGTGCTCTGACAAATTCATATCTCAGTACAGTATCTGCTTTTCTTCTTCATCTACTTCCTCTTCCCTTGCTACAATATTGTCTCGAAGTTCATTTCCTTTGTGGAGCCCCTCTATATACTCTTTTCGCCTTTCATATTTCCCTTCTTTGCTCAGAACTGGTTTTCCATATGAGTTCTTGATAGTCACACAGATGCTTTTCTGTTCCCTAAATGTCTTTTATTTTTCTGTAGCCAGTATTCATCTTTCTCCTAATTATACATTCTTCTACAGACTTGAATTTACCCTCTAGCCACTTGTACTCAGCCATTTTCTACTTCCTGTCAGTCTCATTTCTTAGTCGTCTGTACTCATTTTACCTGCTTAATTTACTGCATTGTTATATCTTCTCTTTGCATCAATTAAATGCAATATTTCCTGTGTTATCCAAGGAGTTTTTGAAAGTATTGCCTTTCTACCTACTTGGTTCTCTGCTGCCTTCACTATTTAATTTCTGAAAGATACCCATTCATCTTGTATTGTGTTACTTTTCCCTGTTTCTGTCAATTGTTGCCTAAATACGCTCTGAAACTCTCAAAAACTTCAAGTTCCTTCAATTTCTACAGGTCCCATCTCCTTGTTT
The DNA here is from genome assembly GCA_026315105.1 of Locusta migratoria. Classification (NCBI taxonomy): domain Eukaryota; kingdom Metazoa; phylum Arthropoda; class Insecta; order Orthoptera; family Acrididae; genus Locusta; species Locusta migratoria. The sequence goes on from CM048746.1 coordinate 663,590,648, forward strand.
TCCTACCTTTCTGTAGTTTCTTCAGTTTCAGTCTGCGGTTCATTACCAATAACATATGGTTAGAGTCTATGTCTGCTAGTGGATGTGTCTTACATTTTGCAACCTGGTTCCAGAATCTATTCTTATCATTATAAAATCTATCTGGTACCTTCCGGTGCCTCCTGCTCGCTTGAACGTAGTTGTGATGATTTATAACATTTCTAACGTCATTGTAGAGACACTATATTTTGTTTTAGCCTCTCTTTCTATAACTCAATGAACATGGCTCGCACTATATTAGTAGTGTTATACAGTTGCGAAACAAACGCAATTATTTTTTGTACCTGCTGTCAAAAGCGGGATAATTTTGTAAAATTAATTTCAGTTTAGGAATATATAAAAGAATAGTTTTCAAATCGTTTTCAGTTCCAGTTTTGCGGATTTCTCGTTTCGTGTCGTGTCTCTAGACGTTCCTATCATATGAGCTGCGACTACGCAGTTTGCTCCTAGGAAGTTTCCGGTCAGACAGCACAGCGGGCAATGCTAGAAGGTATCTTGAGTCAAAGTTAGAGGCAACGGAAGCGCGTCGGATTTGACGCCTGACGGTCACGTGTTCTGCTGTGACTCGAAACACTGTCATCTGCAATAGCGATTTTTCTGTTGTTAGGACCGTTTCATATCTTTTGATAATGCAAACTGATAAGTTTACGCCAGCCGCGGTGGCCGAGGGGACTGAGGCGCTTCAGTCACGGTCTGCACGGCCACTACGGTCGGGGTTCGAATCCCCCCTCGGGCATGGATATTTGTGCCGTCCTAGTTCGTAAGTAGTTCACAAGTAGTTTCTAAGTTTAGCGACTGATGACCCCGTAGTTAATTCCCATAACCTATACAAGCATTATAATTGTATACAAGCCGAGGCTGGGCTCCTGGCGACAATGAATAGTGTCTCGATACCGCATGGTCTGTTCTCCCTGATGCGGGAATACAGTATTGTGGCTGCGAGCATTATAGAATAAATAGGCTGTGGTAAGGGAAAGAGACAGCGTGGCGTATGGAGATTTGTGTGTGGCGGAAGACGTGCAGGGAAGAGTCCTCTGCAGTCGGGCTGGTCACTGTGTCCTCGGTGGCGGAGTGGTCAACGCGTCTGCCTAGTAAGCAGGAGATCCCAGGTTCAAATCCCGGCGGGGCACAGATTTTCATTCGCCGCACTTTGGTATTCCGTCTAAACCTATTACAGTGATGCCATAACTGATCGCAAATAGCGATTTATTTCATTAAAATGAACGCTGTAACGTCGTCAAAACTATATAATTGTATTTACAGAATGATTCTCTACCGTTGCACTCGGTTTAAATCAAATGTTTGTGAAACTATGGGACTTAACTACTCTGGTCATCAGTCTCAAGGCTTACAAACCACTTAAACTAACTTATGGTACGGACAACAGATACATACATTCCCGGGGGAGGACTCGAACCTCCGACAGCGATGCTCTACAACTAGGCGCCTTGGAACGGTCGGCCACTCCACCGCGGCTTTTCATAAATTATGTAAGAGTTTAAGAAAATCAAATCTTCGTATAGCTTATGGGACTTAACTACGGGGTCATCAGTCCCTAAACTCACAAACTACTTATGAACTAGCTACAACTAAGGACGGCACAAATATCCATGCCGGAGGGGGTATTCGAATCCCTGACCGTAGTGGCTGTGCAGACCGTGACTGGAGCGCCTCAGTCCCCTCGGCCACCGCGGCCGGCAAGAGTTTAAGCACACACTGCTATGTAGAACGACCTATTAACCAGTAGTCAACACGGATTCAGAAAGTATCACTCTTGCGAAACACAGCTTGCCCTTTATTCACATGAAGTGTTAAGTGCCATCGACAAGGGATCTCAAATCGATTCCTTATTTCTGGATTTCAGGAAGGCTTTTGACACTGTACCCCACAAGCGGCTTCTTATGAAATTGCGTGCTTATGGAATATCTCCACAATTGTGCGATTGCATTCACGATTTCCTATCAGAAAGAACACAGTTCGTTGTAATTGACGGTAAGTCATCGATTAAAACAGAAGTGATATCTGGCGTTCCACAGGGAAGCGTTATAGGTCCATTACTCTCCCTCGTGTTTATAAACGATTTAGGAGACAATCTGAATAGCTCCTTCAGACTGTTCGCGGATGATGCTGTCGTTTATCGGTTAGTGAAGTCAATTGAGGATCAAAAGCAACTGCAAAGCGATTTAGACAAAATTTCTGCATGGTGCGAAAATTGGCAATTGACACTAAATAAAGAAAAGTGTGAAGTAATACACATGACCACTAAAAGAAATCCGCTGAACTTCAATTACGCGATAAATCAGTCAAACAATAAGGTCGTAGATTCTACCAAATACCTAGGAGTTACAATTACGAACAACTTTGTAGAGAACACATAGAAAATTTTGTGGGGAAGGCAAACGAAAGGTTACGTTTTATCGACAGAACGCTTCGAAGATGCACCAGCTCCACCAAAGAGATTGCCTACATCACACTTGTGCGTCCTCTTCTGGAGTACTGTTGCCCCTTGTGGGACCCTCACCAGGTGGGACTGAGGGAATACATTGAGAAGGTTCAGAGAAGGGCAGCTGGTTTTGTTTTATCACGTTACGGGGGGGGGGGGGGGGGGAAAGCGTCACGAAAATGTTCCAAGAATTGGGGTGGAAATCATTAAAAGAAAGACGTTATTCATTGCGGCGTGATCTGTTTGCTAAGTTTCAATCACCATCTTTTAGTTCTGAATGTGAAAATATTTTGGTAGCACCCACCTACTTAGGGAGACATGACCATCCCAATAAAATAAGAGAAATGAGATCGAAAACGGAACGATTTAGGTGTTCTTTCTTCTCGCGCGCTGTTAGAGAATGGAACAGTCGAGAGAAGTTATGAAAGTGGTTAATGAACCCTCTTCCAGGCACTTAAATGTGATTTGCAGAGTATATATGTAGATGTAGAGGTGTGTAAGGCATTGAGTGAAAGCGTCTACCGGGCAATTCAATATATCCAAGGCTGATACAGCGACGCGGCATTCGCTCTGCCGAAAGACGCCCAACACTTTCAAAGAGTTGACACCGCAGCGGTGCACCACCCAATACGTTCCGTGTACATTCACTTCCGTCACGGTTTTCTTTCCTCCGTCTGAAAGAGTGTGGAAGTACATCGGAAGAAATTCGGGAAGTAGTTTCGCTGCTGACATATACTAACGAGACAAAACACCACACAAGACGGGCTTGACAGCCATCTGCTGGTTTTGTGGGAACTTTACGCGGTGGAGAATGTACCGCTACAAGAGCGAGGAAGAGGCGAAAGGGAAAGGAGAACGGGAAAAGGGGTATACGTAAGCTACCCTGACAGACTTGAGTTTGTAAGCATGGTGTGTGTGTCCTACCTGACATTCATGTCCGAAAGCAGACACCATTAATGGACACAGCTGTCGTATATACAGGGTGTCGAGAAAAGGGCTCCCTGATTTCAAAATTAAATATCTCGAAAACAAAGATCGATAGAGGAATGCAGTAAACGGTATGTTTATTGTGAAAGCTGTAAGATGTTTATACAGCAGTTTGAAATAATAGTTACAAAAGCTGCTAACAGATGGCGCTGTAATCGCCATACGTAATGCCTAGTATAAATAGTGATCCGAAGCCCAGAGCAATCAGTCCTACTAGTTAAACGTGGAAAGAGGTTAGCGTTCCGAAGGAAGAGATTAAAACCATGTACTCCATTGAAAAACGGGTTCTTCTGGTGCTATAGTACCACAGGTTAGAAGAGAGTCCTACGGCGACAAGGCAAAGTTTTCAAGCACGATTTAATGTTCCAAAAGGACCCGATGCGAAAACCATTCGTACGCTCTTCGCAAAATTTCAACGAACAGGCAGCGTAACTGATGATCTGGTGGGGCATGTTGGCCGCAAGCAAACCGCAGTTACGCCTGAAAATATCGCCACAGTCTCTGGAATTATTCAGCGAAATCCAATGTCATCCGTCCGTAGAATTGCATCTGAGATTGGTTTGAAGCGTTCCAGCACGCAGAAAATATTAAGAAAGAGCCCACAGATGTTTCCATTCAAAATTCAAACGCACCAGGCCATACCCGTACGTGCTGTGCAACAGAGGGTTGCCTTTGCTAATCAGATACAATGATCGATAGCGAAAGATTTGATGTTGGCTGCATCTGGTTTACAGATGAAGCACACTTCCACCTGAATGGATACGTGAATAAGCAGAACTGCCGATTTTGCGGTTCCGAAAGCGAAGCCCCTGTATTCTCCTAAAGTTAGTGTGTGGGCTGCAGTATGCAGCAAAGGCATTATTGGCCCTTTTTTCATTCGATAAACGGTCACGTTACGTTGCAATTTTGGAACAATTTGTCGCCACACATCAAGCGTTTGAGGATCGACCAGGTACTGAAAGGTTTAAGCAAGATGGAGCCCGACCACATCGGATCGAACAGGTGTTTCGTTTTCTTGAGGAATACTTCGGGAATCGAGTCATTGCTTTGGAATATCCCAAATTTACTGGTGCAGGCATGGATTGGCCTCCATATTCTTCGGATTTGACTCCCTGTGACTTTTTTTTGTGGGGCAGAGTGAAAGACATGGTCTACCCGAAGCATCCCATCACGCTGGACGAGCTTGAATCGGCGATCTCTGTGGCATGTGAATTCATTTCGGTTGAGGCACTATGATATGTGATGGCGAATTTCATTTTTCGTTTGCGCCACTTCTTAAGTGCCAATGGTTAATATTTTGAAAGCATTGTGATGTGATTGTTTGCAAAGAATGTTTTCATACGATTATTTCACTTATGTATGCTGATATGAGCTGTACAGCGTACAGCGCCATCTGTAGATGACGAAAGACAAATCTCGACGGTTAGCTGCGTCTGGGAACTAAATTAAATACCACAGCGACATTTGAAATTTTTATGGGAATAGGATTAGAACCGTAAATTTACGGCATGCATATTCCGGATCCTTAACCACTTCGTCCAGCCTTGAACGCTTCCCAGCCTATCTTAACTCTCACACACTTTAATGTATTGTCCGCTTTGCTTGTAGCCTCTGGTTTCCTGTATTTTATATCGATGATCATAGCATTTCATCCTTGGACTACCAGCTTTAGACAGTGCTGAACATCTTCAGGTCTCTTCGTTTGCCACTGAATCCGAGTCTGATTGGAAACAGATGTCTGAAAATATTCGTCACTGAAAGAAAACGTTAGCCTAATGGCGAACTGTTGTGATCATTCACGTAAAGAAAGAAAATACAGTATTGGATCACTGTTCTGTTCGCGGCCATGAGGTTCCTTGAGGTTGATCTGTATTTTTGAAAGGATGCGATCTTCTATTGTTCATCGCTACTGATGGTGTCATCGTGTGGGGATGTGCCATACACCATACGTCAGCTGAATGTCAGAGGATGTACCTGTTAGCTATCCGGTTTTAACAGGACTGCACTTGTCAGACACTTCCACACATTGCGAGGGAAAGGTTCCTCTTTGAGCGAAGTACAGGAAAACGCCTCAACTGCTGAGGACATCCTCGATACTTGAGCAAACGATATCTTTCTTTTTCTCTTGATGATGCGATTATGATGACATAAAACCCGTATGTTCACCAAACCTACGCTCAAGTTACCTAGGGAAAAATAGGGAAAAAAGAAAAAAAAAATGGTACAACCATAAGAGAGTGAAGTCGTAAAGATGTTTCTCCTGACGAAAGGAATCAAATAAATTGATAAGACGTTATTTCTAATTAAATTTCTAGCTGTCAAAACACAATCCCGAACAGTTCACATTTACTGTTACGAACATAATGTGGGCCGAAACGCACAGCATCACCTTCCCGAAACATTTCTGAACATTCGCTTTCTTCGAATGGAGGGGTAAGGGGAGGGATGATAGATGGCCGCGCGGTTTGAGACTCACCTCTGCTCTCGTCTGAGGTTCGACTGCTCCTACGGGAATGGGTATGTATGTGTTGTCCTTAGCATCAGTTAATTTAAGTAGTCTACCGATCGATAAACTCATCAGATTTTTCCCTTGAGTTTAAAAAAAAATCTGAACAATTTTTCAGGATGGATGTTTTCACTCACTGCTCATTTCTTTGGTGTCCGGATCGTAGAGGTATATCCACCAGTCGTCCAAAGTGACGAAACGCGAAAAACTTCGCCTTCATTCCACTGAAGAGGTGACAACAAGCGAGAGGTGCCTAGCGTGCTGGCAGCTTCTTCACGTGTAGTTCCTAAATAGTCTCCACCGACGCATCTCTGCAACTTATTCCATTCTCCGACATCTCACTTTCCACAGTCGATCTTCTGTCGTCGACGATAACGGTCTCCACTTTCATGACAAGATCGTTCATGACTGAGGATGTACCCACCCGTGGCTCACCTGTCAGGGACATAAGATAACTGTAAAAGACCCTCTATGAGGTCACGGTCGTGTTATATAATGGGCTTTGATCCCCACCACAGGTTCCACTTACAAGCAAAGTACATGGGCAGGAACAAACACATCTGTATGAACGTTTGCTTACATGATCTCTACGTACACCTCAATATACTGGTGGGTGTCGATTTTATCAAAACTCTGCAATGATGCTCTAGATAGCATTGTAGATGTAATTGTAGACGCCATACGTAATGCAGATATCTTAACTATAACTTATGTAAAAATCATCGTCCATGTTCTCTAGCGTATTGTCATCAAAAGCCGTGATGATAGTTGCAACTTTAACCTTCTTCCCGAAAGACTTGGTATTCACCGCCACTGCTTCCATCGCCTCTTCCCGCACTTACCGTAGCACTACCGCTTGCAATGAGTTGTTCGTCATTATCATCATTATTATGAGTTTTTAACAACAGTATCTAACTTATGCTCATATTTCTGTACCATAACAGATACGAGAAAGCATACAAATGATTCATCTTCCACACTAAGACCATCTTCACGAACAAGGGTTCTTCGTAACTTCATCTCAAATAATCGCAATACATTAGCAGGATTGATTAGCAATCGCCGCCCCATCTGACGCTTCACCACACAAATAACGTCACAAAACGCAACTTCGGAGGCACACTGCACCGCCCCTACAGGCGAATCGACAGGTCAAAGTGCATTGTGGCAAAGGCACACGCAGAGGCTTGTAACGGACGACTGCAGAGTTTTGCAGATGCGGTAGTATCACTAGTGCAATAAGGGATCTTTGCATTATCTCTCATACTATTTTGGTTTATATGTGTTTGTTCGAGCCCAAGTACTTTCCTTGTTAGTTTCGGACTTGGCACGCGCCGTTAAAGAAGGAATTCGTGACCTTGGGGCCTTAGTTTCGTTCATCATGCAGATAGATGTCTTCTGAATCTCGTCAAAAGAAAACGAATGTGGACACATATTTTCTGTTTTCACAAGTATGCATGGCGAACATGCTGATAATGTTTCATGTTAACACCTCCGAAACATTGTTACTATAATTGAAACTTTTGGATACCTCCTCGCATGAATGTATGTTAGGTTGTGTGTGTGTGTCTGTGTGTGAGAGAGAGAGAGAGACAGAGAGAGAGAGAGAGAGAGAGAGAGACAGAGAGAGAGGGAGGGGGAGGTTTAAGCGGGTAGCGCACTGGATGTGAAAAGAGACACGGAGGTTTTAATTTGCCACATAATCCACTCCTGCAGTGAAAGCAAAATTTCGCATTACCGCATGAAATGTTCACGTAATAAAGTCTGGACCTGTTAATTTAATTTCACTGAGTGGAGAAAACTGCCATTAATACAAGGCAGCGCTCAAGTTTCAAAGCGACGCGTCTCCGCTGCAGGGCGGAAATTCGCCCTGGGAACGGGCGGTAAGCCACGTGTGCGCAGTATCCTGTCTAATAGTTCCCAGAAGCTTGCAGCACAGCTTGAGGACTCGGCGAGTTCGTGAGGTAGGCGAGAGGCCCCGTAAAAACAACAGCCGAAAGGCAGGCAGGGTTGCACGACTCCCCCCCAAGGCCAGGTTCACCGCCTAATTGGAGGCTTTTTCTGCACCTGGCTGAAAGTGGTACCTTTCCCTCGCAAAGTGTGCAATGTCTGATAAACGCAGTCGACTGTAATAGGCGTGTGCGGAGCTGTGCCCGTGGTGAATGGTGATGAGAGGATCGCGGCTCAGTCTTTTATAGTCGAGTAGCACCGAGGGTTTGACGAGTTCAGCGTCCCCATCCGATGGACGCATCAACACCAACAGGAGCCTCACTGAATCAGAACTTTGAAATTTAATCCAAGACTTCTAAGCGAAGGCTGACCATGAGGAACACGACATCTCCTCCCCTCCTACCCAACAGACAACAGCAATGGGCACTTGGCATTCCAAGCATGACTAACCCATACAACTACCGGACAGGCTCGAAGTTAGTTAACTCTGGAGATGCGTGTAGAGTTGCTATTCGCAACGGAATAATCATTCTGATAATTGGCGATGAAATCTCTTTCAACATTTTCCACAAAGAAACGTGTACTGATCAAATCATCCAAGCCTCCTCTACACATCCTTTCGCACACCTATATCTAAAGGAAATCTTGATTCCGAAAGTAGGCTGATCAAAACCATTGCTGTGAACAATGGGTATGAACCCACTTTAGTAGATAATACTTTTCACACTAAAATTAATAAAAGAGTCACAACCCTTGGTTCCTCTAACTCCGATCAAAGAAACAAAAAGTACTTTTCTATTCCCTTTCTGGGTCCCATATCTTATAGAATACGTAGTCTACTTAGTGAGAAGTATAATTGCAATGTAGCCCTTTCTACCTCCAACAGCCTTAAGAGTAATCTCATCCATAATTTGAAATCGTCTGAGCCGCCTTACAAAAATCCGGCGTCTATAAAATTATTTGTGTGTCGTGCCCTGCATATTACATTGGACAGACTAGACGAGCTATTGCTACCAGATGTAAAGAACAGCCGGCCGCGCTGGCCGAGGGGACTGAGGCGCTCCAGTCACGGTCTGCACGGCCACTAAGGTTCGAATCCCCCCTCAAATGTTCAAATGTTTGTTAAGCTTATGGGAATTAACTACGGGGTCATCAGTCCCTAAACTTCCAAACTACTTATGAACTAGCTACAACTAAGGACGGCACAAATATCCATGCCCGAGGGGGGATTCGAACCCCCGACCGTAGGAATCCCCCCTCGGACATGGATATTTGTGCCGTCCTTAGTGTTAGTTAGTTCATAAGTTCAGGGACTGATGACCCCGTAGTTAAGTCCCATTAGCTATACAAACATTTGAACATTGTAAAGAACACTGTGTAGGGAAAAAAAGTACCAACGTTTACAACAATTCCTTTGTCGACCATTTACTAATTGAAAATTACAAACCAAACGATGTTCAGTATGTTAGTAATTTGCATACAGAAAGTAAAGGGAGGAAACTCGATTTTCTTGAGGAATTGGATATTTCCAAATATTTTTCTTTGAAAGATAATTTCATCTTAACGAGCAGCTACATTTACGCAATTAAGAAGCGTTACTCAATGATCTCTAATTTAGTCTATTTGTTTGGGTTATTCGTGTATCTCCGGCTATAATATTTTCTACTTCCATTCAATATAATATTCACTGGTTAATAAGCCTATTACTTCAAGCCTTGGCTGTTTGTTTACTACTTAACTCGAAACTTCTGTTTAACATCACATTTTTATGTCTTACAACTATGGCCTTTTTGAATATTTCTGCACCCAGATTTTTAAATCAACTGATACTATACATAAAATCCTGTGTGTTAACTGCTTATTCATCACAGAACGTAATGATTTTCGTCTTACACCTGTTCTGTATGAATGCATCTGTTACTCGTAAGCACTGAGATATGGCCAATATACGGCGCATGCGCAGTTGTGGCCGCAGTTGGTTGCCCGACAACGGCCAGCCGCTCATTTTGATATGTGACTTGCTGGCTTCTTGCTAACACGTTTTCTAACTTTACTTATCTTTTGGGCTTGAGCATATCGCTCGCAATTTTACGTCTCATGTGAGTACGTGTGTCTACATACGATTTTGTATAAAAATTACTTGCATAAAGTATTTCATACTACATAATGTTTGTTAATTTACTTAATAATTCATTTCTAGTTATTAATTTTAATCTTCTGATGAAGGCACCCTTAGTTCGTGCCGAAATCTTGATAAACTATCTAAACAAAGCGCAACTTGTTGGGCTGTTTCTACAATCATTGTGCATTTAGTACAGTTGCTGCAATTCTTGACAAGATACGTTTAAAAATCGTCAAACAAATGTAGAGGTCAAAGAGTTTACTGCGAAGTACCGCTAGTGTAGTCAACTTACGATATCGACAGTTCTCTGCACAAACAAAGGAAACCACAGCCTTCTAGACTACAAGAAAAATGCCAATATGCGAAACGATGGAAAACAAAATTATCAGAAATGTCAGTACGTGATTATTTTCAAATATTTATTTAAAATAGTAAATAATCGAATATTTAAATAAAACCAACACCAAATTAAGCATAAATATCCATATTTTCATAACTTGTGTAAAATTAAAATTGTGACATTTTCGACGGTAAGACTTCCATTAAAACGTTTCATAAATAGCATTTCCTCTTGATAAAAAGAAAATCTCGCCTTCGTTTACAGAGAAATACTAAATTTTAAACTCGTTAAAAAAGCCGTAGTGGAATGGCCGAGCGCTCTAAGGCGCATTGCTGCGGAGCGTCCAGTTGCTCCCAGTTGAGTGCTCCCTCGGAGATGAGTCTGCGTGTTGTGTTTCAGTCAGTTTATGTCAGTATAAGTAGTTTCTAAGCGTACGGACTGATAACCTCAGTAGATAAGTCCCATATATTTACTAACATCTGATTTGAACTGGCTAAAAACAGTAAGAAAATGTAGCAATTGTTCATCTCACGAACATCTTAGGTGGCTAGACATGTAGGGTATGTGTGCCTACTACCAATTGTGGCAATGGATTTATGTTCAAATGTTTGTTGAGTCTATGCGACTTAACTACGGGGTCATCAGTCCCTAAACTTACAAACTACTTATGAACTACTTACAACTAAGGACGGAACAAATATCCATGCCCGAGGGGGGATTCGAACCCCCGACCGTAGTGGCCGTGCAGACCGTGACTGGAGCGCCTCAGTCCCCTCGGCCACCGCGGCCGTAAGTAGCAACATTTAGGCCTAAATCAATATTATTATGTCACTTATGCTTGCCACATAGTTTACTTTTTCTTTTTTTAATTGTAAGACATGCACAAATCCCACTACACAGCATTCGTAATGTAAAAAAACCGTTCACAATCTGATGATGATATGCCAGGCATATCGAAACCGGTTATGGGAAAAACGCAATAATATGTTTAGCATAAAAGGCAACTAGTTGTCGTCATTCAGAATACCTTAAATTACTTGAGTTATTCATTTGGTTCAGTTTAGAGCTACGCTTAATTTATAAGGAACACGTTTTACTGTATAGGGTGACATTTTTTAATGGAATTGCCACATCGATAGCACAATTCCACGAACGCAGTGCAGCATTCATGTAATCAACGCTAACACCTGATACATTCAATCCAGTCACAGGTTCTCTTTGTTTTCGAATAGTCTTTCCCACATCCAACAGACTCTGCATTTTCGTCACTTGAATCGTCTTTGTACTGGACTTCATCTGACGAGTCTGAACAAAATCACGATGTCGTAATTGTTACTAGACACATCCAATTTTAAAAACAATAAACACACGCTTTTCTATTTTCATTGTGGTAAAATATTTCTTGCCCTTACAAATAGTTCAAGTAACGAAGTGTTGGTCAAGTATCTAGTCAACATCAGTTCCACTTTTCCATGCATCTGTAATTGTTGTAATTCCTTTCCTGTAATTTGTTCGCATATTTTTTCTCTATAATTATTCAATCTCATCCACTTTCTGGAAAATTTCCTTATATTGCGATCATAACTGATTTATTGTTTTTTTTTTTTTTTTTTTTTTTTTTTTTTTCTATATTACTATAACCGTTTGACACATCATAGGGCTGTCAAACTCTTAAATACTTCCAATAATTTTCAAATTAATGACCTTTCCGTTGATTTCGAACCCACTTCAGCTCCACAACGAACTGCACAAAATAAAACGATTTGGGAGACGAGACTGAACTGACAAAGACACAAGTTTTAGCCAGAGACTATGCATTGACCCTCTTTGCTCAATACCATGTTATACCAGTAGATCGTTCAAGTTATTGTCCAACCTATGAAACAACCTACAAACTTAACTACAGATTGTCAGCCGGCCGCGGTGGCCGAGGGGACTGAGGCGCTCCAATCACGGTCTGCACGGCCACTACGGTTGGGGGTTCGAATCCCCCCTCAGGCATGAATATTTGTGCCGTCCATAGTTGTAAGTATTTCATAAGTAGTTTGTAAGTTTAGGGACTGATGACGCCGTAGTTAAGTCCCATTGACTCTACAAACATTTGAACATTTGAACAGATTGTCAATAATATTGAGTCTCTGGTAATCGCCGGCAAAAACGCGCTTAGAGATTAATAACTTTTCTATTTGCTGTTACATCCTTTTATTCTGATTGCCGAAACCGTGCAAGCATCGTAACAGGCTGGAGGAATTAATCTATAATCGCATTTTCGCATGTTCGGTAAAGTTCGTAAATTACACAGTATATAGACAGCTTTTCGTAGGAATATTTATAGATCTATAATTTGTGAATTTTTGTTGCATTTCCTATATACGATCCCGAACTCAGTTGAAGGCAGATTGAAAACCCTAAGGCGCTTACCGTCATCCAAAATCGTAACCATGTCGTGTATAGGACCAACTCTATTCTTCAACGCCTCGTTAGGTATCTCATGAGGTTTGTTCTTTGAGACAGTTTGATATGGCAACCATATTCTGAGAATCGGAAGGTTGTAACATCAGGCAGTGATTACGGAACGTATATACTGAAATTCGAATCCACGTCTCGTCCGTATAACTTACTTGAAAGAAACACCATTTCCCAATGAACTGTTGCTTCATTCTCGAAATAAGATTCCTCTGTGCTTCAAAGAAATTCTTATATCACTCAGATATGTGTGTAATATAGCATGTTAAAATGTCTTAACCACACTAACTACGGTCTGCCACGTCGAGTAGTCAATGTGCTATATAAAAATGGCGAAAACGTAATATTCCGTCAGAAATAAAAAGCACTTCGTTGAAGTTTCATACAAGATCTCGTATTGGCTGGGACCCGGGCACAAAGACTTTTAGTAATTATTGTTCTTTTAGTTGTGTGGTATGTTTTTGTTAAATATTGAGACACAGCTTACATGTGATCGGGTAAAACAGTTAAATTTGTCAAATACAGTGCTGAACACAATTCGGGAATCAGGTGAGATACACAATATACATGTGGTAAGGCATTGTATTCAGATATTGGTTGCAATTGTAATTTACGTGTGATACAGAATGGTATTGTGCTGTCGTTTACTAAGAGCGAGGCACTTTGGGGCTACCAAAAAATTGAAAGAGTTGCGGCTATGTAGACTTTCCCGGCGTATTAATTATTCCACCAAAATGGCGATACAGACAGGCAGATTCGACGGGCTTTTGAGTTCGGACCACCACGTGAACCACCCGAAGCCACTTCCAGTTCTGTTGCTTTCCTTCCTTATGCTGGTAACGTGTCTGGCAAGATGGGAAGGATTTTGAAGAAACACAAAATAAAGTGTATTTTTCGTCCGTCAGCTAAGACTAGAGCACCGGTTGGCTCTGTTAAAGATGATTTAAGCCTAAGAAAGCCTGGCGTATAAAAAATACCTTGTGAGTGCCGCAAAACATACATATATTGGCCAGACTGTTCGCACCGTCAGTGACAGATGTGTTGAACATCACAGCCACACGCGATTGATGCAGCCTGAAAACTCCGCGGTGGCTGAACAGTGTCTCTCAGAGGGACACAGGATGCTACACGACGAGACACGAGTTGTTGCAAACACCTCACATTGCTGGGATTGTGATTTGAAAGAATCAATTGAAATCAGAATAACAGATAACACAATTAATCGTGAGAGTGGTTATTTTCTGAGTAAATCGTGGAATCCTGTGTTATCAGATCTAAAGAAACATCGGCATCAAATAGCAACGAATGACAGTCTATAACGATCTATCGTTTTTGCCATTAGCCACCACTGGAGGCGCTACAACTACTCTCGCGCCAGGGGGTCAGCAGCTACGAGTAAACGCACGCCCTCTCTACTTAGCGCAGTCGCCTTCGTTCTGTCGTTGCGTATGAATAGGCAGCCGTTCCACAGATTCTCCACCGAGACCTGTACCTCACCCTCCATGGCCGCCTCATCCCGCAAACGTAGACCCTCCGCTACCCCGGATTAACCCTAGATAGAGATCTCTCCCGGAACCCCGTCTTAACCTCTAGAAATGCCTCTCAACCCACCCACCATCCTGTATACCTACCGTTCCCTCACGCGTCCCATCCTTTGCTGCTTCCATCCTGCCTGGATCTCCGCTCCCCCCTCCTATTATAAATCCCTCAAAATCCTCGAACGCCACACCCTTCGCCTCGCCTACCGCATCCGTCTCCCCTCCTCCATGCGGATCCTTTACAACCTCATCCCATTCCCACACCTGGTCCAACTCCATCAACACATGCGCCTCAAGTAGATACGCAGAAAGTTAGAGTCCCGTCACTCACTGGTATCTCCTCTCCTCCTGGATCCCGGGCCCCTGCCACGCCTTTACCGCCACATCCCTCCGTCCCTTCACCTCCACACCCTCTACGTCCTCTCCGAGGGTGGCTTTCGCCACCTACCTCTCCCAGACGACGTTCTCCACAACCGTCCAGACATCTATCCCTCCTTCCAAATTCGACCTCTCCCTGTGGATTATCGCCCCCTCCTCCCTCCCCCTCCCGTCCCCCTCACGGCCCCCGCTTGGCTCACCCCTCCTTTCTCTGCCTCCCCGGGAGTCCTTCCGGTTCCCCCCTTCTCCCCTCCCCCCACCTCCTTTCCCCTTACCCCGCGCTTTCTCCATCCCCCCCCCCTGTAGGGCCAGTACAGTGCTAGTGTTTTAACAGTATTCAGTGCTTCGTGTGTATAGTGTTTCGTCGTCCAGTGTTTTTTTTTAACTTTGCACCCGTGCCTGTGCGAAACCAGTGTTCAGTGTTTCTTACCTCAATGTCGCCGTCACGTTATGTCTCGTAGTCTGCAGTCAGTGTTTTTTAGCCACAGTGGTAATGTCTTGTTTTAACAACCATGTATGTCTATCCCCTGTCATGTTCTTTTCTTTTAACATTCTTCCATTTTCTCATCTTGTACTTCTAAAAGCGCCGTTTTATCACCTTGTTAATTTTATATTTTGTTTGTCTATTGTTTTCATTTGTTCGGCTGTAGACCAGCATCATAGGCTGCTGTCAGCCTGCCTGTAACAGGGCATTAAAAGTCAATATAGGGGAAAAAACACAGATTTATTCAGTCACGGCGAGAGTGGCTTAGCTTCCTCACCTGATGATGGCGGCCAGAAGGACCGCAGAATTATTGTGTTCAGATGACAGAATGATCCGGCTGGAAACCCGAGAAGAATTTGATTGAAAGAGTTATTTTTATTGCCCTCTAATATGGTGTCTGAACACCTCGGACGGTTAGTAAAGATGCACAACTGCGTGGCATAGACAGTATGAGGATATCTATCAGCTCATGAGGGATACTTGGCCATTCTTCCATGATTGATATCCAGCCCTGCAACAGTTGTGCGAGGTGCTGGTCGGGCTGCAACGTGTCTGCAAAATACATCCCAGACATGCGCAATCGTGTTCAAGTCCGGTGAACAAGCTGGCCACTCCATGATTTCAATTCTCTCAGCTTCAAGCATGTTGTCCACCAGTGCAGCTCTGTGAAGGAACCTATCTCCTATGGCACCAGTGTAGGGCGCAAGAAAAGGTTGAAGGATCACGTCACTATAACACTGAGGAGTCAAAACGCCTTTCTGAACAATAGAGAGATCTGTATGTCCGGCTAATATTGACTCCTGCCCACGCCATTAATGTTTGCTGGTAATGTTTGCTGTACATAAGCGGGATTGTTCCACATCATCGCCAGATGAAGGAACGACAATCATCCGGATGAACAAAGTCTTGACTTATATAATTACGTAGGCTTCCGCGGCTAGAGTCACATGACATAAAAGTTTTCTGGGTGTTGTACCGCGTCATGATATAAGGCTGTTACTTAAATAACCGACGTTTCAGCCAACGTTACAGTGGCCTTCATCTAGGTATAATGATGTGAGCTGGTTGTTACTACACTATATATTACTTTCATTTAGACATTACGTCATAATTTTTAAAAATAATCGATGTTATTGGTGAATTTTTGGCGGAAGAATGGAACTTTATTTCGATAGGATGCATAGGTGGAGGGAGTGGAGGTTAGCCGTTGCCTATTGCTTCTTGCAGAGCGAGACATGATTGGTGTTCATCGGCGAATGGGTTGAGGGCTTCCGTTTCTCTCCTGCTAGCAGTTGCTTACTAGTGACGCTCGCGTGTTGTGACGTCAGTGCGGCCTATTTCGCTGTGATGGCTGGTAGCCAAGAGGGGGCAAGCCTGAGTCCATCTTCTCTGTTCATGTCATTAGGGTGTTTTACAATTTCGATGGCTTCGTGCGTTTAACCATCCCTGGTTGCTTGGCGAGTATTCTGGCATCGTTAGCCGGCCGCGGTGACTGAGAGGACTGAGGTGCTCCAATCACTGTCTGCACGGCCACTACGGTCGGGGGTTCGAATCCTCCCTCGGGCATGGACATTTGTGCCGTCCTTAGGATTAGCTAGTTTGTAAGTTTAGGGACTGATGACCCCGTTGTTAAGTCCCATAAGCTATACAAACATTTGATTTGACATCGTTAAATTTTATCTTTTTGCTGCAATCTTGTTAGTGTTCGGCTACTGCAGATTTATTGTGATGGCCTAATCGAATGTAGCGTTTATGTCCGCTTATGCGAACATCAGTATACCCAAGTGAAGGCCACTGTAACGTTGGCCCAACCTCGGTTATTTAAGTAATATCCTTCGTATATCATGACGCGGTACAACACCCAGAAAACTTTTATGTCAAAGTTTTGACTTATTTGTGAACAGAACCTAGCGTCATTCTTTACGACTCTCATCCCGATGTTCCTCCGCCCGGTTTCTGCGGGATAAACAGTGTCTCAGTTTGAAGTGGGACACACACCATAGGGCTCCGTACGTAGAGGCGATTTGGGACTGTTTTTGTTAATGTTGCCCGCCCTCATGGTGCCTGGAGGGTGCGTTGCATATGAGTTGAAATCAGCTTCATGACTCGACGCGCTGTTAACCGAGAGAAAGGTCATATGTTGCAAACGTTACCCATGCACGACCTTGGCCTTGCCTTCTTTTAACGGTTAATGTTTTCTGAAATCGCGTCCAGGTCGTAGAAATTACAGTTTGGGACACTCCAATAGCTGCAGCCAACTCCCTCTGAGTGTGCCGCTTCCAAACTTTCTATGGACTCCATGCCATAGCGTCGGGAAATTCACTTTGTTGTTGCATTGCACTACTTGCTCACTACACTATCTGTACCCAACGTCCTGTGAAATTCGCTTGGTAGAATAAACACAAGTTAACAGCAACCCTCTCTGCAATAACTTTATGTTAGTAGCACTATGTCGGTTGCAGTAATGTTGTCTCCACTCCGTGGAACCGACAGGAAGACGTCTGATCATTTTAGGTAATTCTGCCGATGACAAAATTTCAGAACGTAGTTACCTCAATTGATCAAATTGAAATGTTCAAATGTTTGTACAGCTTAAGGCACTTAACTACGCGATCATCAGTCCCCAAACTTACAAACACCTTATGAACTAGCTAATACTAAAGACGGCACAAACATCCATTCCCGAGGGGGATTCGAACCCCCGACGGGGAACGGCCTCGCGCATCGTAGCATAGTACCTCAATGCGTTCGGCGGCAACTTACCTCAGTTGATCTCATACTTATTTTGATCAGTGTCTATGGCTTGTACATGAGCTACATTTATATGAAGTATATGTGATACTCACCTTTATTGAAGTACTGAGAATGTAGTTCGATGCAATGATGTGTTAGTAATGTTTGCTCCATATGGAAAAAAAAGAGACACACTCATCTGCCAATACAGTGTGACCACCTAATTAAGAGCCTATTGATCTTTGAAATGCTTTGAAGTTGCGATTCATAGTCATATCGTTTCGACATGTTTTTAAAGGGATTTCGGATTTATTTGGCAGCAGATTCCTAAGGGAATACCAAAATGAACGGTTGAAATATCTAATTGAACTTTGCTAAGTCTGTAAGAGGGTCGTCGGCACTTCGTAATGCATTTGTATTTTATGCGGTTCCGCAGCGTTCTTACGACGGCGATAATTTTCGGCACTTGAGCATCGAAACGAAGTGAACGGTATTGCCTACGCAAAATTTCACAGGCTATAGTGGATGGCGGAGGGTACGCTACTCCAAACTCCGATCACCATGAATTTCGCGGTATTGTAATGTTTTATATACAACGGAGTGAGAGGATGGACAGAGACAGGGAACAAGAGGAGATTAGCAGACAGTTTGGGAGATAATGAGAGAGGTACGGGATGGGGGTTGGAGGAATAGGAGGAGGAGGCAGAGACAGAGAGAGAAGGAACGGATTGATGGACAGAGGGAGGAAGGACTAAATGAATATTTGAATAAATGTAAATACATGAGCAACGCCGGGTTTCAGGTGGCTAATACAGTGAGAATCTATAACAATGCACCGAGGTAGTGGCACTAGGATTGAAACATTTTAGTCATTTGTAAATATTTCTTGCGAGGCAGAGCTAATTTCTTTAAATTAAACCGAAATTAATTGATTTTTCCGTCGGTACTTGACAGAACTCGATAATAATATAAAAAAGGAACAACTTCCTGATGTTCTGCAAAACTTATTTATTGGTCACAAAACGGCTTTCGGCTTCTTAGGCCATCATCAGGTGACACCTGACTATAGTACACATGTTTTCAAAGTTTTACAAATATGTTATCACAGACAATCGATACTTCACAGGAAAGTTCATCGCAAGTACTTATTTATGAAAGTTATTAACGTTTATAAAAAATATAATAAGTATGTGTAAAGAATCAAAACTAATATGATTATTATTGAAAAGGAAGGTTGAAAATAAAACTTATTTCAGTAGAGGTGTAGAGGGGAACTGGATCTGATCGTTTAATACTAAACTGGCATCCTGAGCCAAATGTTTATTGATTTCCAATATTTCCAGTAGTGTCATCTTTTTGCTTTTCTTCAGGGTATGTATTATCTCACAGTTTACACCATGGCTTTCTCTGAGCAGATATTCAGCAAAGGTTGAATCTCTCTATTTTAACCTCCAGCTTCTCTCATGTTCTGATAATCTAATAGCTACAGCCCTGACAGACTGACCAACATACAGTTTCCCACAATGTTTGCATGTTATCTTGTATACACCACTCATATTAGTTTTGATTCTTTACACATACTTCTTATAATTTTTTTACATAAATCTTAATAACTTTCATAGATAAGTACTTGCGATGAACTTTCCTGTGAAGTATCGATTGTCTGTAAATCTTAACATCTTTGAAAACATGTGTACTACAGTCAGTTGTCACCTGATGATGGCCTAAGAAGCCGAAAGCCGATTTGTGACCAATAAATAAGTTTTGCAGAACATCAGGAAGTTGTTCCTTTTTGATATTTAACCGAAATATATTAAAATTATTGTAATAAAAAATAAAAAAAGACGTAGAGTAAGTGGGTCAAAGGTACCCAAATTATAACAGTCTTTTGTCTATAGAAATTAGTATAAATAGAACCAGCAGTAGGGTCTCTCTCTCTCTCTCTCTCTCTCTCTCTCTCTCTCTCTCTCTCTCTCTCTCTCTCTCTCTCTCTCTGTAAGTTCAGCTTTCATTAAGTTTAGATCTCTGTGAGCTTAGCTCTCTCTAAAGATCGACTCACTGTAAAGATCAGATTTATGAGGTTTTCCTCGGTGATAGGCTGTTATCTATAGTGTGTAGCTCTGCCTCCCAAGTTCAGAATAAACTTATTCACAACGATTTGAACAGTTACAGCTATCGAGGATAGTATGGTATTTTGATAGTGAAAATTTCTTTAGATAGAAGGATAATAAGAGCCTTATTGTTATAGGAAGTTATCGGGTATGGATTACGGACTGTAAATAGAATCTGAGATTTCTGTATAAAAGAAGATATGAATATGATGAATTTATTTTCGAGATTACTAAGTATCGTAATTAACAGTCGTTAAAGTGTAGTATCTGTGAACTAAGTAATGTGGAAAAATATTCAAGATATATAGAAAAAGGATTTTTTAAGATATTCATTTAATAGTTAGAACCTTTAATATCATCTGTGAAATATTTTGGAAGTGGGTGAACTAAAAATAATATCTGAGACACTCAAGTGAACTTCATGCTTGGACAGAACAGAATTGTCATCTTTGAGGTTACAGTGAATAGAATATTATTTGAATTAATGAAATGCGACGGCATTATCAGGCTAGAGACTGTGGAATAAACTGTTTTGTAATAGGCTTCCACTCAAATAGAACTAACTGTGAAGATATACCACTAGCAGGTATGTCATTTTTTCTCATAATAAAATCAAGCACCTGAGAGAAAAGAATATTCATGCTCGTTATTAACATCACGAACACTAGGAAATTCACAAGAATAAAGAAATAAATAATGCACGGAACACCATGCTGATAAAGACGACAGCAATGCCTACGTAAGAAGACAAGAGTATGAACTTACCAAGTAATAATCCTGAAGCCTGTTACAAATTCTAAGAGGGGATAGAGGTAAGAAGTAGGTGTAGAGATAGGGGAAGTGATAGAGATATGAAGGAAAGCAGGATGTATATTCAATATGCATTTGTATTTAGTGGATGATATTCCGTCTGAACTGCTGATGTCGTTAGGAGAACCAGTAGTGAAAACATTGTATCACGTAGTATGTAAGATGTATGAGACAGGAAAATACCATCCGACTTCAAGAAGAATGTCGTAATTCCAATTCCAAAGAAAGCAAGTGCAGACAAGTGTGAAAATTACAGAACTATCAGTCTAATAAGTGGTGGTTGCAAATACTTACACGAATTATTTACAGACGAATGGAAACTTGTTGAATCCGACCTCGGGGAAGATCAGTTTGGATTTAGGAGAAATGTAGAAACACGGGAAGCAATACTCACATTACAACTTATCTTAGAATATAGGCTAAGGAAAGGCAAACCTACGTTTTTAGCGTTTGTCGATTTGGAGAAAGTTTTTGACAATGTCGACTGGAATACACTCTTCCAAATTCTGAAGGTATCAGGGGTAAAATATAGGGAGCGAAGAGCTATATTCAACTTATACAAAAACCAACAAAATCAGACAGCGGTTATTAGAGTCGAAGGGCAAGAAAAGTACGCAGACATTGGGAAGGGAGTAAGACAGGATTGTAGCCTTTCCCCAATGTTGTTCCATCTGTAAATTGAGCAGGCAGTGAAGGAATGGAAGGAGAAATTTGGAGAGGGCATTAAAGTGCAGAGAGAAGAAATAAAAACATTGCGGTTCGCCGATGACATAGTAATTCTGTCAGCGACCGCAAAAGATCTGGAAGAGCAATTGAATGGTATGGACAGTGTCTTGAAAGGAAGATATAAGATGAACATTAACAAGAGTAAAACGAAGGTAATGGAATGCAATGTCAGAAAATCAGGCGATGCCGAAGGAATTTGATTAGGTAATGCGACAAGAAAAAGTAGTCGACGAGTTTTGTTATTTGGGTAGCAAGATAACTTCTGATGCTCGAAGTAAAGAAGATATAAAATGCATAATGGCTTTGGGAAGAAAATCGTTTCTAAAGAAGCGAAAATTGTGAACAGCCAATATTAATTTAAATATTAGGAAGTCCTCCCTGAAGGCATTTGTCTGGAGTGTAGCACTGTATAGGTGTGAAACGTGGACGCTAAGGAGTTGAGATAAAAAGATGATAGAAGCTTTTGAAATGTGGTGCTACAGACGAATGATAAAATTTAGATTGGTAGATCACGTAGCTATTGAGGAGGTGCTTCACCGAATGGTGGAGAAAAGGAGTTTCTGGCATATCCTGACTAAGAGAAGGGATCTACATCTACATCTACATAGATTCTCTGCAAATGATATTCTAGTGCCTGGCAGAGGGTTCATTAACCACTTTCATAACTTTTCACTACCGTTCCATTGTCTAAGAGCGCGTGGGAAGAAAGAACACCTAAATCGTTCCGTTTTCGATCTGATTTCTCTTATTTTATTGGGATGGTCATGTCTCCCTAAGTAGGTGGGTGCTAGCAAGATATTTTCACATTCAGAAGTAAAAGTCGGTTATTGAAACGAGCTGTCCTTTTCTGACCCTTCTCAATGTCTTCCGTCAGTCCCACCTGGGGCAACAGTAATCCAGGGAGAGGACGCACAAGTGTGATGTAGGCAGTCTCTTTGGTGGAGCTGGAGCATCTTCGAAGCGTTCTGGCAAAGAAACGTAACCTTTGGTTCACCTTCCCCACAATATTTTCTATGTGTTCCCTCCAGTCAAAGTTGTTCGTAATTGTCACTCCTATGTATTTGGTAGAATCTACGACCTTAAAGTTTGACTGATTTATCGCGTAATTGAAGTTCAGCGGATTTATTTTAGTGGTCATGTGTCTTACTTCACACTTTTCTTTATTTAGTGTCAATAGATTGGTTGGACACATTCTGAGACATCAAGGAATTGTTGTCAACTTATGATTAGAAGGAAGCGTGTGGGGTAAAAATCGTAGAGGGAGACCGAGGGACGAATACAGTAAGCAGATTCAAAAGGATGTAGGTTGCCGAAAGTATTGTCAGATGAAGAGACTTGCACAGGATAGGGTAGCGTGGACAGCTGCATCAAACCAGTCTGCAGACTGAAGACCACAACAACAACAACAACAACAACAACAACAACAACATTCAGAAACTGCGCAACGTTTCCGGACTCGCTGGTCGTAACAAGTGTGGAGCCCAGCACTTGTTGTCGCACCTGCAGTGCATCAGCTGTTTCGCCGCTGAGCGACCTCCGCGCCGCGTCCCTTACCGGGTGCTCGACCCAGACCTTGCCACCTTGCTACCTTGCCACCTTGCCGCCTCGCCGCCTCGCCTCGGCCGCCCACTACAGCCGTCGTCCCTGAACCACTTTCGAGCGCGGCCGCAGACTCCGTCCTGTCTGAGACGCTGCCCTGGCTCCCGCGCGCCGACCTAAAACAGCGCCCTCCCGGCCAAAGCCGGTTCTGACGGTGGATTCGCCATTTGCTGCCTGCGTCACCGCTAAATCTTTACTGTGTGTTTCTTCTACCATCCATACCGCTTCCGCAATACAGCCATACCTTAGCAAAACATCTTCCCGAGAACCCGAAAAAATTCTGGTCCTATGTAAAATCGATAAGCGGGTCAAAGCCCACTGTCCAGTCACTCGTTGGTCATTCCGGGGCAGTAATAGAAGAAAGCAAACGGAAAACTGAAGTTCTAAATTTAACCTTTAAGAAATCTTACACGCAGGAGGACCACTCAAATGTACCATCATTTGATCAATGTACTAATTCCGAAATGGGAGACATAGCAATAGGTATTTCCGGTGTAGAGAAGCAGCTGAGAGAGCTAATTACGAAGAAGTCTGCTGGTCCGGATGGAATACCAGCTCCGATTTACAAAGGCTATTCTGCGGCATTGGCTTCCTACTTAGCTTGCATTTATCGCGAATCTTTAATTCAGCGTACAGTTCCTAGTGATTGGAAAAAAATCGAAGTTCGAATATAGTAAATTTCCTTGAAACTGAAAATCTTCTTTCCATGAATCAGCACGGGCTTAGGAAACATCGTTCATGTGAAACTCAGCTTGCCCTTTTCTCACATGACATCTTGCGAGCCATGGATGAAGGGCAACAGGCGGATTGTGTTTCTCTCGACTTCAAAAAGGCATTCGACGCGGTGCCATATTGCAGACTGCTAACGAAGATACGAGCTTATGGAATAGGTTCACAGATTTGTGACTGGCTGGAAGACTTCCTAAGTAATAGAACGCAGTACGTTGTTCTCGACGGCGAGTGTTGATCACAGACGAGTGTATCGTCAGGCGTGTCCCAGGGGAGTGTGATAGGACCGCTATTATTTTCTATCTATATAAATGATCTGATGGACAGAGTAAGTTGTAATTTGCGGCTGTTTGCTGATGATGGTTTGGTGTATGGGAGGGTGTCGTCTGTAACTGACTGTAATAGCATACAGGATGACTTATACAAAATTTCTAGATGGTGCGATGAATGGCAGCTAGCTCTCAATGTAGAAAAATGTAAGGTGATGCGCATGAGCAGGAAAAACAATCCCGTAATGTTCGATTACAGCATTAGTAGTGAGCTTCTTGATGCTGTTGCGTCGTTCAAATATCTAAGCGTAACATTGCAGAGCGATATGAAATAGAACGAACATGTAGGGATACTTGTAAGATGGACAGCCGACTTCGGTTTATTGGGAGAATTTGGTAAGATGTACTTCACCTGTAAAGGAGAGCGCGTATAAAACGCTTGTACGACCACGTCTTGAGTATTGCTCAAGTGTTTGGGACCCGCAGCAGATCAGTTTAAAGAAAGACATAGAGGCGGTTCAGAGACGAGCAGCTAGATTTGTTACCGGTACGTTCGACCAATGCGCGAGTGTCACGGAAATGCTCCGGCAACTCAGTTGGTGATCGCTGGAAGAAAGACGGCGTTCTTTTCGTGCATTTCTGTTTACGTAAATTTAGAGGGCCGGAATTTGAAGCTGAGTGTAGTACGATCTTGCTGCCACCTACTTACAGTTCGCGTAAAGATCAAAAGATAAGAGAAATTAGAGCTCGTACGGAGGCATATAGGCATTCATGTTTTTTCTCCTTCAATTTGGGAGTGGAATAGGAAAGGAAATGCCTAGTAGTGGTACAGTGTACCCTCCGCTACGCACCTTACGGTGAATTGCGGAGTATGTATGTAGATGTAGATGTAGAACCACATGGGTATATAATGTAGCGCCTATAAGTTGGGGTTTGAGATGTTAACTAAAATATTACGTGAAAGTTTTTGAATCGGGGAGAAACGGATGATAAATGAATAGTATGATTTTAAAATATTTCCTTTGATTAATTTTTGTATAACGTCAGAAATAAGGGGAATGTTGGCGACAAATACATAATAAAAAAAGTCGACAAGCTTTACCTTCATCGTTTCTGTACATTTTTCTACGATATCAGCCCACAAATCTGTAAATCAAAATTAGAGTAATTGAAGGTAAAACACCATCGCGATCCGGAATTTGGACGGGTGTAATTTTTATCTGCAGTGGGCCGTGTAGTAAATTTTAGTTGCGGGCTACGAATTTGCGGTTGGTAAAGAATTACGAGGATTAAAAAAAATTAATTCTTTTAATTGTCAACTCCGAGGTGTGGTACAGGCTGTTTGAGATCCGGCCCATAAAGAGTCGCGGTTCTATTCAGCCAATTGTCAGACAAGCTGATAGTGGGGGAAAGAGGGGATCCCAATTGGGAATAAGTGGGAGGGGCTTCAGTTCCGGCATACGCGTTACAGCCAAGGAAAACCTCCCGATAACCTTGGTCGGAACCGGGGGATTGGGACCAATTTAATTTATCTCTGGGTTGTCGCCCCAGATTACAAACTGATTATTAGGCACGAGTGCACTCACGACAATCAAGGATCGGACGCCCGAGTTACGAGCTCGATCACCACGAGGTTTATAAATATTAGGTTGGGCAGTAAGCGCTCTGCTCTGCCATTGGCTAGCGCTGTGACGTCACTGTGGGACTGCGCGCTCATAAACAGCCTGCACAAGCTTATTTCGGTACGGCACGGAATGTGCATTTGTAATAAGTTTTTGACTAAAGAAATTGTTTGTGCTTTAAATACAAAGTGCTATTCTGTTGCAAAACATTCCAGTTAAGAGTGCTGGGTCATATTCTATCGTAGATTTACGCGGTACGTATCAGTAACATATCAAATCACAAACATATCGACAATTTCTTTAATATGAACTGCTTACTTCAAAAGAATAGGAATGTTTCAAACACTTTTTTTTCGTGGCAAAGTAAGCAAATCCGACTGTAAATCCCTTACATAATCGGTTTCATTGAAGTGCCGGGAGCGTATTCGAGAATGTGCAACATTTACATTGTCCTTGCTGTAGCACTTCGAGAGGCACACTTTCTTTAACATTCCATCTCGGAAAAAAAAAAAATAAAGAAAGAAAATTTATTTCAGTTTCCTTTGTGTTCCCGCTGTGAGAATTGCAACCCATAATAGCACAGCCTGGCACTGTATAAATAATAACAGAAGTATTTCAAAGAATTACAGCAGAAATTATAGCATGCGCGACAAACATTCGGGAAATCAATATACTTTCCACTATGAACTTTTTACTTCCAAACTATGAAGTGAAACAAACTATTTAACCCTTTACTTCCCAGTGTTGTTCCTCGACAACAACGCATTAAAAGCTGATTTATACCGTATCAATCCTTGAAGTCGCATTGTTGTTGATGAATAACATGCTGTAAGTACGACAATTTGCCGCTTGGTACGGCGTGTAGCCACTTTTGAGGCATTAATCTGTCCGTCTTGTAGTTTGTGTTACGTAGCCGTCTGTACGTGGCTGTGACTAGGAGCGCGAGTGTGGTTCATGTTATTTTATTTGAGCAGTGAATTGTCTTTGCTGCTGTAGCATTATTGACCCGACAGAGTTAATCATCAACAAAATAACGTCCCAAGTAATAAAATATCTCAATACAAACGTCTGTGTTGTGCATGACATAGAAAATCAATAGTGCGATCAAAACTTTTAAAACACGTACTTTGATCTTTAGTGCACTGTATTAATACAGAAAACACCGAATTTTAATTTTTCCAAAGCTGAATTCATAATGTGGGAATGAGAGGTTAAGCAAATACAGCAGAAATGGTAATACACACAAACACGTACACGAGTGTTTTGCTGCCAGGTGTCCCTCAGTGACGTCATGCGCAGATCGGCGAAAACGCGTTTCCTACTGCGCATCGCTTACTGCGCCCCCCTGGATCACCAGTAGACGAGCATCCCCGTAAGGGAAGCGCAACCTTGAGCACGGTATCCTCTGCATGCTGATCGAGAGTAAAACCACAGTCTAACATATACAGTCGCGACACTTCTGCAGATTTTTGTTATACACTACGACTGCAGTGCTCCAAGTGGCTGGTTTATATCGATTTTTACAGACTTTTCACTCTAGGGAACGTATGAAGTGCCATAAAAATAGGTAGTCCTTTAAAATTAGCTCCCCCTTTGTCTTTATTAGATTTACTGAGATCCCTGATGATGTACGAAACGGTACATTGCAGGAAAGTTAGTTTACAATTATCTTGTAACCTATAGGCTTTTGCTGAATAATATCATTTTCTATTAAAAATAAGAAATGGCTAAGAAACACTGGAAGACCTCAATTGGCAAAAAGTCGTCGCTTTTCTACTCAGTTCTTCACTACAATTTCAGTAAAATCGATGAGTGGAACGTAGGAGACGCATATAGAATGCAATAACTACGGAATTTAACATCTCAAAGCAGCCACCACAGCTGTAGCTGAAGGAAAAACGTCAGTTACGTCACAGACCTGGCAAGAAAACGGAAAAAGTAATCAGACTGTTTTCAACAAATAAGAACCCAATTCCACAATTGTTGCTACAGCTGAACCACAAACGGCAAGAATCTTCAAGCCATTGTCTTCTTAAGCTGAAGTAATCACATTCAAACGAATATGCGCGTATCAGAAAGACGACTGAAGCCTAAAAATCTTCGAATCATTAGACTACACACCGAATTGATACGCGTCAAGAAACTCTTGTCATAATAAGAACACATCATTATAGAAATGTATGTTTCTCTTATGTTTATATTCTACTTACTTTCACCGGAATAAGCCGCAAAATAACACATATTCGTAAGTATTTGTTCATGACGCAGTTGTTCATTACACCTCTCAATCAGTTAAATTCGGATGTTTTTACATTAATGTCCGTGTTATGTATATCTCTTAATATTTTTCCAATGCTTGTAACGCAAAAACTGTACCAACTATTTCGTTAATTACGCACACAAACTATTATAAACAAACATCACTCCTACGGCAGCTTGTCCACCACTAGGAGCGCTAGTGTCGTTGCAACTGTCAGTTGGTAACAACTTTCACAGCAGTTAAGTGTCGCGACTGTATATGTTAGACTGTGGTAAAACATTCAGACTTCATTCAATGCTGTAGCTTAATAAAAACAACTGCGGGTTCTAAAAAATTGAATAGTACTGAATTATAACGGTAATAAAATGTTTAACAATCACTGCACGGTTATTCATCAGCCGTAATGGCGTCCAATTCTGTAACACGCAAATTGTACGAACCATCTACGCCACTAGGAGGCGGGGAATCAAGTAACAACACACCCGCCACTTAGTTGAGGGACTTATTTATTTCAAGTAATATATTTTCTCATTTAGCACTAAACTGACAGCACTTTAAATGGCGAACAGGGAGAGCTGGTAGTAATGCGTCTCTACTCGACGGCGGCAAGAGACAGACAAACGAAGCGGTTCGCTGTTCTCTCTCTCCGGTGGTAAAACAAGGGAATGTAGGATTTTCAGAGAATATTTTTTCTTCAGAGAGAAAGAAAAACGACCCTTGGTAGTATCTATAATCTTCGACTCGCGAAGTTAATTATTTATATTTTTATTTGTAGCGTTCCATATCGAACTGTACAATTTGTTGATATTTATTATACGTAAAGAGCACAACTCAGATAACAAGCAGCCGAAGCCATTCGACGGAACTCTCAAAAATTTTCTCGAAAATCGACTTTGAAGTGTCGCAAGCAATCGTAAGTACCAATCTGTCACGCCGTTTACATGGGCTCCCAAAACCGGATTTCATAAACCGTTTTCCCAAATCCGCTTTTGGTAGGTCATGTAAACACTCCAAAATCGATTCTGGAAATCCACTTCTCTAAAGCGGTTTTCCAGTTCCACAATCGATTTTCGTGCCCATGTAAACGCAACCGTTTTTGAAGCGTTCTTGGCTTGTCAGATTGGTAATAATTTTCGGTACATATGGATAGAGTGATATTTTCTAATGTGAAATAAAGGTATTGATATTAGAGTGAGCATGAATATGTGTATTTAAGTAAAGAAAAATGGCGATTATGCTGACTAAATCGGGGACTGAATCAGCTGTTTTTCAGCCGCCATCTTAAGTGGATTAGGAAATCCAATTCAGGCTAAGCCATGTAAACACGACAGCAGAAAACGGTTTACGAAAATCGGTTTTCGTCTTCCGGAAGATGTGTTGCATTTTAGGTGTAAGAAGAGGATTACTGTCAAAAGATTTTTTTATCAGGGTAATGCCTGACCTCACACACCGAATGTGACAAAACAATTCGTACGGAAATTTCAGTGGGACCTGTTTGATCATCCTCCATACAGCTCGGACCTCTCTCCTAGCGACTTTTATCTCTTCTTATACCTAAAATCTGTCCTTGGTTGTCAATACTTCGACGATGATAAAGAGCTGTTACCATATGGTTGAATACACAGGCCTTAACCTTCTGTGAAGGATGCATGCAAAAACTTGTGGCACGCTATGACAAGTACCTACAAAATTTCGGCAGTTATGTGGAAAAGTAGTTTAAGAGTTGTAGAATTTTGTGTAATAAAAATTTCTTCTGTATCTGTGCACAATTTCATTTTATTACCAAACGGAATTTACTTTCTGGACGCGCCTCGTATCTACCTGGATGATAGAATGACAAAAATAATAAAAAATAAGCAATCTGAAAATCAAACAATACAAACATATCCATAGGGACATTAGAAGACGTATATTAAGATTCTATGAACGCATTAGCAGAATGAACACTGTCAGACTTACAAAGCGCCCTCCATGGGTGATACTCCAGTGCTGTATGGTGTTGCTCCGATTCCCGCCTAACTGTCGTTGCACTTGTAGTGGATCCTGATGCAGTCTGGAATTCCTGTGTGTTGGTCTGGATAGGCGCCTGCCTGTCACACAGTATGACCCTCTTCAACTGTCGGCGGTCTCTGACACTCAACAGACGATGCTGGCCTGTTCGCTTCCATGCTGTACTTTTGCCTCGACGATTCCAGTTCACTATCACATTAGAAACATTGGACCCAAGGGTGGAAGTCTCGCGTGCAGACTTCTGACACACGGAGACACCTTATCACCTGAATGAAACTTTCACTCTGCAGCGGAGTGTGCGCTGATATGAAACTTCCTGGCAGATTAAATTTGTGTGCCGGAACCGGGACTCGAACCTGGGACCTTTGCCTTTCGCGGGCAAGCGCTCTACCGACAGAGCTACCCCGACACAACTCACGATGCCGCCTCACAACTTTACTTCAAAGTAAAGTTTACTTCGAAGTAAAGTTGTGAGGCGGCATCGTGAGTCGTGTCGGGGTAGCTCAGTCGGTAGAGCGCTTGCCCGCGAAAGGCAAAGGTCCCAGGTTCGAGTCCCGGTTCCGGCACACAAATTTAATCGGCCAGGAAGTTTCATATCAGCGCACACTCCGCTGCAGAGTGAAAGTTTCATTCTGGAAACATCCCTTAGGCTGTGGCTAAGCCATGTCTCCACCATATCCTTTCTTCCAGGAGTGCTAGTCTTGCGTGTTTGCAAGAGAGCTTCTGTGAAGTTTGGAAAGTAGGAGGCGAGGTACTGGCGGAAGTAAAGTTGTGAGGCGGCATCGTGAGTCGTGTCGGGGTAGCTCAGTGGTAGAGCGCTTGCCAGCGAAAGGCAAAGGACCCATGTTCGAGTCCCGGTTCCGGCACACAATTTTAATCTGCCAGGAAGTATCATATCAGCGCACACTCCGTTGCAGAGTGAAAGTTTCATTCTGGAAACATCCCCTAGGCTGTGGCTAAGCCATGTCTCCACTATATCCTTTCTTCCAGGAGTGCTAGTCTTGCAAGTTTCGCAGGAGAACTTCTGTGAAGTCTGGAAAGTAGGAGGCGAGGTACTGGCGGAAGTAAAGTTGTGAGGCGGCATCGTGATTCGTGTCGGGGTAGCTCAGTGGTAGAGCGCTTGCCCGCGAAAGGCAAAGGTCCCAGGTTCGAGTCCCGGTTCCGGCACACAATTTTAATCTGCCAGGAAGTTTCACCTTATCACCTGACCACATTCGAAGTCCGTGCGTTCCGCGAAGCGCCCCATTCTGCTCTCTCACTATGACTACTGAGGCAGTAGGTGGCAGCACACAGCACCTAATACACTTGCGTGAGGGGTGTCCGGATACTTTTGATTACGTAGTGTAGTTAAATTCTTTTACGACATTAGTAGAGCCATAGCAGGCACTCAAAATACATTTTTGACATCAAAACTGAATTCAAACGGGCAGGAATTACTCTAAATGATGTACAAAATCGTGAAAGCTTCAGATATAAAATTTAAAAGTCGCAAAGACTGAAACCACATGGTCTAAAAGAAAGAAAAGAAGCTCGCAGTAAGAGAGTGAAAAATATGGGCTCAGAAGAAGGCAAATGCCCACCTCTAAGTGCTTTACGTAGTCATAAGGCGCACTTTCACAAAAAATAAAAACAGTAATATTGCAAACGACTTACGCCAGGAACAGGGTACATGCGTGAGATGAGACAATGAGGGGTACTGATTATCTGCAGGTTTTCTCACTAGTGGCTATTAAAATTGCTACACCAAGAAGAAATGCAAATGAAAACCGGGTATTCATTGGACATATATATTATAAGACAACTGACATCTGATTACGTTATCATCCAATTTGGGTGCATAGATCCTCAGAAATCAGTACCCACAACAACTACCTCTGGCCGTTATAACGGCCTTCATACGCTTGGACATTGAGTCAAACAGGTACAGATGCCCATGCAGCTTCAACACGATACCACGCCGTATTGTGACGAGCCAGTTGCTCAGCCACCATTGACCAGACGTTTTCAGTTGGTGAGAGATTTCGAGAATGTGCTGGGCAGGGCAGAAGTCGAACATTTTCCGTGTACAGAAAGGCCTGTACAGTACGACAGTACGTACAGCACTACGATGACGAATACACGCTTCCAATGCGCGTTCACCGCTATGTCGACAAACATGGATGCGACCATCATGATGCTGTAAACAGAACCTGGATTCATCCGAAAAAAAAATTCCATTTTGCCTTTCGTGTACCCACGTTCCTCGTTGCGTACACCATCGCAGACGCTCCTGCATGTGATGCTGCGTCAAATGTAACCGCAGCCATGGTTTCCGAGCAGATAGTCCAAGTTGCTGCAAACGTCGTCCAACTGTTCGTGCAGATGGTTGTTGTCTTGCAAACTTCCCCATCTGCTGACTCAGGGATCGAGACGTTACAGCCATGGGGATAAGCTGCCTGTCATTTCGACTGATATTGACAGGAGGCCGTTGGGATCCAGCACGGCGTTCTGCATTGCCCTCCTGAACCCACCAATTCCATATTCTGCTAACACTCATTGGATCGCGACCAAAGCGAGCAGAAATGTCGCGATAGGAGAAACCGCAATCGCAATAGGCTACAATCCGACCTTTATCAAAGTCGGAAAATGTGATGGTAGGCATTTATCCTCCTTACACGAGGCATCACAACAACGCTTCACCAGGTAACGCCGGTCTACTGCTGTTTGTGTATGAGAAATCGGTTGGAAACTTTCCTCGTGTCAGCACGTTGTAGGCGTCGCAACCGGCCCCAACCTTGCGTGTGTGCTCTGAAAAGTTGCATATCACAGCATGTTCTTCCTGTCGGTTAAGTTTCGCGTCTGTAGCACGTCGTGGTGTAGCAATTTTAATGACCGTGGGTGCGTGTATATATATGCTGTGGCATTCACTTAGCAATAAAACTCTTCCATGCTGAAGCGAGACACACCGAGCGATGCTGCGCAACAGTGGAAGCACACTGCACTCGCATTCATGCTGGCGGTGGTTCAAATCCACCTCCGGCCATCCAGATTTAGGTTTTCCGTGATTTGCATAACTCTTTAAGAAAATGCCAGAATTTCCTTCCCCTACCACCTAAAGCAAGTTATTAAACGTGAACGACGCCTTTCTCCGTTTTACAGGCACTGATTGAACACTGACATCTCTTAAGGACAGAATATACTCCAGTCGCCATATGGCTCATAAAAGATTTTTCATAACTGATACAATGTTGGGTCACTGGTCATAAGATTTTATCTCACGTTAAAACTATGAAGGGTTCATCTTTGGTGTAAGGACCGCCTGATATGCAAAAACACTGTTTTCCTTGTTATCCTAAAAAATTTGGCACTTCTGTGACACAATTAGTGGTTTTCTTCTTTTTACTAGGTAACAACTTGGCTTGCAATGTGACGTAATGTATGATCAGTTCTGTAACTTTCACTATAGATATCTTTGTCATAGTTGCTTTGGCATACAATTCTTTTCCTGCGTTTACGTCAGGCACACACAAACGAAACAAGTATTCTGCACACTTATTACTGTGAGGAACAACTTTGCACATTGGCGAAGAGAGACTGTGTAGGTTTTCTTATTGCCCTACATATTAGTACTACCAGCGACAGGTATATGATATTATACTCGTAGAAATGGCCATACGTAACCTCACAATGTAATACCAAGGTGTCACCTGATAAAAGAAAACCACTAATTATGGCACACAGGTGCCGATACATGTTTAGGTAACCAGAAGGACGGTGTTTTGCGTTTCAGGCAGACCTTATACAGCGTGTTACAAAAATGTACGGGCAAACTTTCAGGAAACATTCGTCACACACAAAGAAAGAAAATATGTTATGTGGACATGTGTCCGGAAACGCTTAATTTCCATGTTAGAGCTCATTTTTTTGTGTCCCAGCTTCGTCGCCGCTTTTGTGTCTCGTGTCCATCGTAGGTGTCAGTGGCCGAGTGGAATGAGACCGACACAGGAATAAAGATAGCACGCTGGTGCAGGTACGGAGGGGAGCAGCCATAAACTAGAAACACTAGAGTAAATTAGAATGAGATATATATTGCACAGAATTGATACAATACTTAACTTTTACAAAGCTCAGTACTGCAGAAAGCTGATACATAGTTTGAGCTAGGGTCCTGCCTAGTGCCTGTCCGATAACCAAGTCTTCACTGGTGCCTATCTATTTCCGAAGGTCTTAACTGGTTCCTATCTCAGTTCCAAGTGCACGACGTCGTTCAGAGGTGGCCACGAGCGGAGTTCTAGCAGAGGGCGCTCGTGGCTGACGTAAGAACGCCGCGCCGTGCGTGCATGGCGGCGCGCGGCGAAAGTAGGTGGCGCGCACTTTGTACTTGTGCGACACCACAATTTTATTACTTCTCTTCAAATCACATTAATCATGGAATGGAAAAACACTGCAACAGAACGTACAAGCGTGACTTCAAACACTTTGTTACAGGAAATGTTCAAAATGTCCTCCGTTAGCGAGGATACATGCATCCACCCTCCGTCGCATAGAATCCCTGATGCGCTGATGCAGCCCTGGAGAATGGCGTATTGTATCACAGCCGTCCACAATACGAGCACGAAGAGTCTCTGCATTTGGTACCAGGGTTGCGTAGACAAGGACTTTCAAGTGCCCCCATAAATTAAAGTCAAGAGGGTTGAGGTCAGGAGAGCGTGGAGGCCATGGAATTGGTCCGCCTCTACCAATCCATCGGTCACCGAAACTGTTGTTGAGAAGCGTACGAACACGTCGATACATTAAATGGGCATCTGCCAGCTCCACATTTGTAAACATTGCACTGACTGCAAAACCACCTTCGTGATGAACACTAACTAGTTGATGCTACGTACTGATCTGCTTGATGCTAGTACTTTAGAGCAATGAGTCGCATGTCAACACAAGCACTGAAGTCAACATTACCTTCTTTCAAATTGGCAAACTGGCGGTGAATCGAGGAAGTACAGTACATACTAACGAAACAATAGGGTATTTTGACAATTTTCTGCACAAGTAATTTCAATTTACATTTAAAGAGAAATACTAAAATGAGCTCTAACATGGAAATTAAGCGTTTCCGGACACATGTCCACATAACATATTTTCTTTCTTTGTGTGTGAGGAATGTTAACCGAAAGTTTGGCCGTACCTTTTTGTAACACCCTGTATATAAAATTTTCTATAAACACAGAAAAACGGAAGAGCTGCAAATCCAAAATGATGAATATGAAGGGTTCAACATGTCTATAATCCAGAAGGAACAACTACCTCTTTCTGGCCGACGATCCTTTCGTGACTACATTACTTTCCGTGCTTTCGGTAGTTAAGAGAAGTGCATTTCCCCTTCCGTTGACTCCCTATCCCCGACAATACGTTTCCTCGATTATCGTCGACACTTTGCGAGAGCGGTCGAACCGTTGCGTCGTACATCAGTTGAGACTGGGCGGTCGTAAAGATTTACGCGTCATTTTGGTACGCGAGCTAAGACCTGCGCGCTCCTTGTATAAATCTTCCCAGGCTTAGTGCACGCGGCTATTAACTTCCGAGGCCGACCACAAAGCGCCTCCTCCCACCCCAACGACCGCCACCCTCCGGCCGCCTCCCTCAGACGACTCGGCAGAAATTCCCCCGAGTCAGCAGCGGCGGCGCTCCGTTCCTCTCCGATGATTTCGCGAAATATCAGCTGGCGAGTGACGGCGCCGATGTCACGGTTCCCGTGCCGTCTACTGGGGCGTCACTAAGGCGGATGAGAAAAGGGGCGAACGTGGACGCGGTCCTACGTCTGTTCTACGGCACCAGCCTTCGGTTCTGTGGAATGCCGTATAAAGCTCTGGATACGGAAAGAAGCGGCAACCTTTCGTCTGTGGATTGCCGACAATCGCCCCAAATAATGTTCAAATGTTTGTGTAGTCTATGGGACTTAACTACGGGGTCATCAGTCCCTAAACTTACAAACTACTTATGAACTAGTTACGAACTAGGACGGCACAAATATCCATGTCCGGGGGGGGGGGGGTTCGAACCCCCGACCGTAGTGGCCCTGCAGACCGTGACTGGAGCGCCTCAGTCTCCTCGGCCACCGCAGCCGGCGACAATCGCGCCATTGGTCAGTTACACGTCACGTGGTACTCCGCAGCCATTGCTGGAACAACGCGGCCATTATGTAAACTGCATAAATGTACCAATTTAAGGGGAGACGGAAGGCAATTCTTATCCTTATTCTGCCAAGGCTTCAACGTTTCAATATGTACCCTTTTGAAAATAGCTATAATTAATAAAACAATGAAATTTTCACTGCATATACAGGGTTTTACAAAAAGCTAAGGCCAACCTTTCAGGAAACATTCCTCACACACAAAGAAAGAAAATATGTTATGTGGACATGTGTCCGGAAACGCTTAATTTCCATGTAAGAGCTCATTTATTTACTTCTCTTCAAATCACAACTGACAATCATGCAACGGAAACACACAGCAACAGAACGTACCAGCGTGACTTCAAACACTTTGTTACAGGAAATGTTCAAAATGTCCTCCGTTAGCGAGGATACATGCATCCTCCCTCCGTCGCATGGAATCCCTGATGCGCTGATGCAGCTCTGGAGAATGGCGTATTGTATCACAGCCGTTCACAATACGAGCACGAAGAGTCTCCACATTTTGTTCCGGGTTTCGTAGACAAGAGCTTCCAAATGCCCCCATAAATGAAAGTAAAGAGGGTTGAGGTCAGGAGAGCGTGGAGGCCATGGAATTGGTCCGCCTCTACCAATCCATAGGTCACCGAATCTGTTGTTGAGAAGCGTATGAACACGTCGGCTGAAATGTGAAGGAGCTCCATCGTACATGAACCACGTGTTTTGTCGTGCTTGTAATGGCAGATGTTCTAGCAGCACGGGTAGAGTATCCCGTATGAAATCATGATAACGTGCTCCAGTGAGCATTGGTGGAAGGAAATGAAGCCCA
This sequence comes from Locusta migratoria, assembly GCA_026315105.1. NCBI lineage: Eukaryota > Metazoa > Arthropoda > Insecta > Orthoptera > Acrididae > Locusta > Locusta migratoria. Next base: position 663,627,744 of record CM048746.1, read on the forward strand.
ATCAAGACATCACCAACAATTCCTGCCCAAACGTTCACAGAAAATCTGTGTTGATGACGTGATTGCACAATTGGGCCAACTAGCGGTGAATCGAGGAAGTACAGTACATAGTAACGAAACAATTGGGTATTTTGACAATTGTCTGCACGAATTATTTCAATCTACATTTAAAGAGAAACACTAAAATGAGCTCTAACATGGAAATTAAGCGTTTCCGGACACATGTCCACATAACATGTCTTTCTTTGTGTGTAAGGAATGTTTCCTGTAAGTTTGGCCGTATGTTTTTGTAACACTCTGTTTAATATACGGGTGTCTCACTCAACTGTTCACTCCAGATATCTCTGAAACTACAAGAGATATTGGAAAACGACTTCTACTGTCATGAGCGTACGGCAGGGGCTTATGAAAACCAGTACTATGAGACACTCTATAACTTGAAAAAAATATTATTTTCTACACATATGTTTTTTTTAATAGATACTCCATATTATTTCTTAAGCAATCGATAGGATGAAAAATTACAGAATTTGAGCTACCGAAAATCCTAGAACTGTTGTGGAAACTCCATTGCACGACGGGAAAGTCAAGGTATGGGTTGGATTCACCACATCTACCGTTCTCGGGTAGTTGTTATGCATCGCGATGCGTCAATTACATCCGAAGAAACTGCGAAGCAAAGTTGACGTTTGAAATACTTGGCGCGCTGCAGTTACAAAAGAAGAATCACGTAGTTCCTCGGAAAAAAAAAAAAAAAAAAAAAAAAAAAAAAAAAAAAAAAAAAAAAAAAAGCGAGAACGGTAGATGTGTTGATTCTAACCCATACCTTCACTTTCTCGTCGTGCAATGGAGTTTCCACAACAGTTCTAGGATTTTCGGTAGCCCAAATTCTGCAGTTGTGGGCGTTGACAGACCCTCGGATCTTGAAATGAGCTTCGTCGGTCCACAACACGTTACTCAACCAATCGTCGTCTTCCGCCATGTTTTGAAACGCCCACACCGCATATGCCCTCCGCTCCACTAAATCGTCAGGTAACAGTTCAGGATGCCGATGGATTTTGTAAGGATAGCATTGGAGGGTACGCCTAAGTGCCAACCAAACAGTAGCGTATGGAATGCCGGTGCGACGTGCGACTGCACGAGCGCTGACTTCCCTGTGTATAGACGAACCCGCTAGTCTCCATTTCTTACTGGACTATCTCAGCAGCATTACGCCTTGTGCTCGGTCGGCCACTACGGTGTCTATCGTCTAAACAACCCCTGGCTTCGAACTTCGAAGTCATTCTCGCCACAGCTGCATTTGTCAACGGACCTTTACCCGTTCGAATCCCCTTCCTGTGCGATAGGATCGTAACGCAGAACTAGCACATTCCCCATTCTGATAACACAGCTTCACTAAAAGCACCTTTTCAGGAACGTCAACATGCTGCGACTGCTGGTGCATGTGCTTCTCTCTCTCATTACAGTTTCTCTTATACACGATTTTCATGCATAGTCACTGACATTTTGCTGTCCAGCGTCATCTTTGGGCGATTTTTTTGACCTTTGTTTCATTTTTTTATTTTTTTTTTATTTTTATTTATTTATTTATTTTTGGTTCTAATAAATCCGCATGTCATTCCAAGCATGTGAGTCAATTTTACCTCTCTGTCTACATTATTTCGTGATTTAATAAGTTTTGAAATTCATACTGACTTTTTGATCACCTGGTATATTGCTTCCAAGGTCATGCGATAGTTTAACTACAGCTACAGCAAAACTTTTATGAACGGTAGACTTCTTTTCGTTTCATTATTTTGTGTTTGTGTGTGTGTGTGTATATGTGTGTAACGGGAGGGGGGGTCAGTTACAAAACGATTCATAAATGTCCGAAATTAAATGCAGACATTGTTGTAGGTCCCTAATAACTACTCCCATTTTCCAGTAATTTACCCATAAATCTGGGTGTTCTCACGCGATGGCCTTTCATTATTTATGACGTCATATCCCTGAGCTGTCAGTTGAAGATCGGACTCCATCACCTCCAAAGGTCCGAAACACTTTGCTCTGATTTTTACTAGCATGATATTGAAGTACCTGGGAAGCAGGTTGCTAGCCTTACTTGCCCAGGGCCCTACTGGGTTTTTCCACTAACGGTTGAGGGACTAACAGGTGGATTTGGTAGTCTTTGCCGTCTGAGTACAAAGGTGGCCATGGCTCAGGATATGTCAGAGATGCCCAACCTTATTCCAAAGTAACTGGTATGCCAACTATAAGGAGCACTCACTTGGCCACTCGTACGTACCAGGGATGTATTTTCTCACAGGATGGAAACATAGCGAAACAACTGGAATCGAGATGCAGCAAAGCTAATGCAGTGAGTGCTCACCTAAGATCTACTCTCTTCTGCAAGAAGGAAGTAAGTACCAAGACTAAGTTAGCAGGGCACCGCTCTATCTTTCGACCAACTTTGTTGTATGGGAGGGAATGGTGAGTAGATGCAGGTTACGTTATTCATAAGGTAAAGGTTACAGATATGAAAGTAGCAAGAATGATTGCAGGTACTAATAGATGGGAAGAATGGCAGGAGGGTGTCCATAATGAGGAAATCAAAGAATAACTGGGAATGAACACCATAGATGAATCAGTTAGAGCGAACAGACTGATTCAAAATGTTCAAATGTTTGTAAATCTATCGAACCAAACTGCTTGGTCATCAGTCCGTAGCTTACAAACTACTTAAACCTAGGTAAACTAACCTAAGGACAACACACACACCCATGCCCCAGGGAGGACTCGAACCTCCACGGCGAGCAACCGCGCGCTCCTCAGCGAGACGCTTTACTCCGCTCGGCTACTTCACCGCGGCGAAGAGACTGAGATGGTGGGGTCATGTTACACGCATGGGAGAAGCAAGGTTACCTAAGAGACTCATGAGGTCGGCAGCGGAGTGTAAGAGGAGTCGAGGTAGTCCAAGAAGAAAGTACTTAGATTCGGTGCACAATGATTTTAAAGTAAAAGGCATGAATAGAGGATCATGGAGGAATTTTATTAGAGGTACTATGCTCCAGACTGAACGCTGAAAGGCATAATCACTCTCTAATGATGATGATCCCCTGATCTACGTGTCGTGCTCTTTTGTATTTGGGTCAGGAACCTTCGTGGGCATTCGGTGAACAGTTCACCAAAGTTTCATTGCAATCGAATGAATGGTTTATGAACACATAGAGGACATACACGGACACACAGAGTCTTAATCTACATCTACAACCATACTCCGCAAGCCACCCGTCGGTGTGTGGCGGAGGGTACCTTGAGTACCACTATCGATTTTCCCTCCTATTCCAGTCACGTATTGTTCGCGGAAAGAAGGATTGTCGGTATGCCTCTGTCTGGGCTCTAATTTTATTTTCATGATCACTTCGAGAGATATACGTAGGAGGGAGCAATATACCGCTAGACTCCTCAGTAAAGGTACGTTCTCGAAACTTCGACAAAAGCCTGTACCGAGCGACAGAGCGTCTCTCCTGCAGAGTCTTCCACTGGAGTTTATCGATCGTCTCCGTAACGCTTTCACGACTACCAAATGATCCTGTAACGAAGCGCGCTGCTCTCCGTTGGATCTTCTCCACTTTCTTCATCAATTCCCCCTGGTACGGATCCCACACCGGTGAGCAGTATTCAAGCTGTGGGCGAACAAGTGTTTTGTAACCTACTTCCTTTGTTTTCGGACTGCATTTCCTTAGAATTCTCCCAATGAATCTAAGTCTGGCATCTGCTTTACCGACGATTGATTTTATATGGTCGTCCCATTTTAAATCCCTCCTAATGACTACTCCCAGATAATTTATGGAATTAACTGCTTCCAGCTGCTGACCTGCTATAGTGTCGCTAAATGATAAAGGATCTTTCTTTCTGTGTATTTGAGGCACATTACACTTGTCTAGATTGAGATTTAATTGCCATTCCCTGCGCCATGCGTCTATTCTATGCAGATCCTCCTGCATCTCAATACAATTTTCCATTGTTACAACCTCTCCATATACTACAGCATCATCCGCAAAAAGCCTCAGTGAACTTCCGATGTTATCTGCAAGGTCATTTATATATATGGTGAACAGCAACGGACCCACGACACTCCCCTGTGGCACACCCGACATAACTCCTACTTCGGACGTCTTCTCTCCATTGAGAATGACCTGCTGCTTTCCGTTATCTAGGAATTCCTCAATCCAATCACACAGTTGGTCTGATAGACCATATGCTCTTACTTTGTTCATCAAACGTTTGTGGGGAACTGTATCAAACGCCTTGCGGAAGTCGAGAAACATAGAATCTACCTGAGAGCCCGTGTCTATAGCCCTCTGAGTCTCGTGGACGAATAGCGCGAGCTGGGTTTCACACGAACGCCTTTTTCGAAACCCATGCTGATTCCTACAGAGCAGATTCCTAGTCTCGAGAAATGTCAATATAGTCGAACATAATACATGTTCCAAAATTCTACAACTGACCGACGTCAGAGATATAGGCCTATAGTTCTGCACATCTGTTCGAGGTCCTTCTTGAGAATGGGGATGACCTGAGCCATTTTCTAATCTTTCGGAACGCTACGCTCTTCTAGAGACCTACAATACACCACTGCGAGAAGGGGGGGCCAGTTCCTTCGCGTACTCTGTAAAAACGAACTGGTATCCCATCAGGCCCGGCGGCCTTTCCTCTTTTGAGCGGTTTTAATTGTTTTTCTATCCCTCTGTTAATTATTTAGATATCTGCCATTTTGTAATCTGTGCGGCAATCTAGGAAAGGAACTACAGTGCAATCTTCCTTTGTGAAACAGCTTTGGAAAAAGACATTTAGTAATTCTGCCTTTAGAGTGTCATCCTCTGTTTCTACATCTACATCTACATCTACATAGATACTCTGCAAATCACATTCAAGTGCCTGGCAGAGGGTTTATTAACCACTTTCATAACTTTTCTCTACCGTTCCATTCTCTAATAGCGCGCAGGAAGAAAGAACACATAAATCGTTCCGTTTTCGATCTGATTTCTCTTATTTTATTGGGATGGTCATGTCTCCCTAAGTTGGTGGGTGCTAGCAAAATATTTTCACATTTAGAACTAAAAGTCGGTGATTGAAACTTCGCAAACAGATCACGCCGCAACGAATAACGTTTTTCTTTTAATGATTTCCACCCCAATTCGTGCAACATTTCGGTGTCGATTCCCCCCCCTCCCCCCCGTAACGTGATAGAACAAAACGAGCTGCCCTTCTCTGAACCTTCTCAATGTCTTCCGTCAATCCCACCTGGTGAGGGTCCCACAAGGGGCAACAGTACTCCAGGAGAGGACGCAGAAGTGTAATGTAGCCAGTCTCTTTGGTGGAGCTGGTGCATCTTCGAAGCGTTCTGCCGATGAAACGTAACCTTTGGTTCGCGTTCCCCACAAAATTTTCTGTGTGATCTCTCCAGTCAAAGTTGTTCGTAATTGTAACTCCTAGGTATTTGGTAGAATCTACGACCTTAAAGTTTGACTGATTTATCGCTTAATTGAAGTTCAGCGGATTTCTTTTAGTGGTCATGTGTATTACTTCACACTTTTCTTTATTTAGTGTCAATTGCCAATTTTCGCACCATGCAGAAATTTAGTCTAAATCGCTTTGAAGTTGCTTTTGATCCTCTGTTGACTTCACTAACCGATAAACGACAGCATCATCCGCGAGCAGTCTAAGGGAGCTATTCAGATTGACTCCTAAATCGTTTATAAACACGAGGAAGAGTAGGGGACCTATAACGCTTCCCTGTGGAACGCCAGATATCACTTCTGTTTTACTCGATGACTTACCGTCAATTACAACGGACTATGTTATTTCTGATAGGAAATCGTGAATCCAATCGCACAATTGTGGAGATATTCCATAAGCACGGAATTTCATAAGAAGCCGTTTGTGGGGTATAGTGTGAAAAGCCTTCCTGAAATCCAGAAATATGGAATCGATTTGAGATCCCTTGTCGATGGCACTTAACACATCAAGTGAATAAAGGGCTAGCTGTGTTTCGCATGTTTCAATGCCATTTATGTCACAGAGTGTCTGAGAGGTACAGACTCAATGTTGAAAGGCGTAATCAGTCTCTAATGGTGATGATGGTGATGATCCCGTGAGCTATGTGTCGTGCTCTTGTGTTTTTGGGGCAGGAACCTTCGTGGGTGTACGGTGAACAGTTCACCAAAGTTTCATTGCCATCGAATGAACGGTTCATGAACAGAGAGAGGACATACAGACAAACGTACTCACAGGATCTCATTTGGCGCAAGCAGTGGGTATTCCAGCTAACCGCTAGAGGAAGGCCTACACCAGGATGCCCGTGGTCTGCGGCTGCGATTGCCGGCGGAACTGTGGGATAAGCCCAGTCAAGGACCCGCTGGCCGGGTCTCCTGGTCGCGCGGCGCCATATAGTTGTAGCTGTAGTTGTAGTTGTAGCTGCTGTACCTGTAGCCGTGGTCTGCTTGGTGCCCGCAGGCCCCGGAGATGGCGGCGGTGCCCACGGCGGCGCGCGCATGCGCAGTGCTGTTCCTGGCCGCGCTGCTCCGGCTGGGGGCGGCCTCGGTGCGGCCGCACATCGTCTTCATCATCGCCGACGACCTGGTGAGTACTCCGACACCACCACCACCAACAACAACACCAACCGCTGTCTGGCACTGTCAGCAAACCACACATAATGAGACGTCAAGTGCACTATCAATAAGATTCCCTAAATAAAATAGCTCTATAGTTTAAGCGCAACTCATATGCCCATTATATTATACTAGCTGTGTACCCGCGGGTCCGCTCACGTATTGGTTGATTATGATAGATAAGCTATCTTTCAGTAGTGTGCTGTGAGACTGGTTTTGAACGATGAAATGAAATACAATACCTTCTTTAGAAACAAACATTTTAATCAACATTATCAGGAAAGTAAGTAGTGTAGATCAAATCACACGTAAAAATACACTCGTTTCGAAGAATCCAGTCACGAAATTCAACAATAATGATATTAATAATATCACAGATCGACCACTTGATGTAACGCGCGAAACGTCAAAGAGATGTATTAAATGAAATTTCTTTTTGACTGCTTTATTTAATTATTATATTTTCTTACTCGTGTGCTTATCCTTACAGAGAAAGAGCTGAAGACATTGTAGTACGCATAGACCAAAGATATGGTCTGTGGCTTCACGTTTCGCTGTATGTAACCTCCTTGCTATAGAGTCGCAAACGTCAACGCTGGCCTTCAATCGGAATTTTTTTTTTATATAATTTGACGACTTCCAACCAGCATATCTTCCACCCCCTTACAGCTATCGGCATGGAACTGCTATGGTGTACAACGGGAGACTTTGGACAACAATTACACACAGACTATTCGTTTGAGTTCTGTAGTTTTCGCTGCAGACCGAAATATTAACACGCACACACACACACATACACGTAGAATTTTATATACACCGATAACTTTCCATACCAATATACTCCACCCTTTTATCATTATCAACCCTCAAGCAACAATGCAACCAATAAAACCATTTTCAAAGAGTAAATATAATTTTAGCCTAATTATTGTTCCGCATTTCGCGTTATATTCTTCAAATTACTAAAGATCCAACAGATCGCTATAAAACCGTGCCTAAAACCTTCCCCGGGTAGACGTTAGTAACTGTACAAATTTTTAGCTCTTTATGTCCTGTGGTTCAGACGTGATAAACGTACACCGAACAAATATTCACATTTATAGATATAGAAGATTAGCGGTAAACCCGTCGTTGCCCGGGTGTTTATTTATCCTACACTCTCCTAGTCCACATCCCCTGCGACCCCCTCTCTCTGCAGACACCTCTTTCTCTCCCAGCTCTCTGTTCGTTTCCAACTTTCCCTCTCAGCAAAGTTTTATACAAGGTACCCTCTGCCATGTACCATACAAACACGTATGTACTCTGAAGGAACTGAGATACCAACAGCCGTGTATAATGAAGTATTTATTCTATTGCAACCAGTTTCGACATTCCACTATGCCATCTTCAGGTTCCTACATCGGAGCATGATATCCACAAGTAGGGATACTAAAACTGGATTCGTGGACTTCGTCTCTTAGTTGGAAACAACAACAGCAAATGAACCTCGCGTTGCTGTTGTTGTTTCCAACTAAGAGACGAAGTCCACGAATCCAGTGTTAGTATCCCTACTTGTGGATATCATGCTTCGATGTATGGACCTGATGATGGCATAGTGGAATGCCGAAACTGGTTGTAATAGAATAAATTCTTCATTATACTCAAGGCTGTTGGTATCTCAGTTCCTTCAGACTCTTGACCAGCCGCTGTCCAGATACCACCACCGATGATGGATTCAATAAGAATTTATGTACTCAGTGATCTTCCTTTTGGTTTAAAACTTATGTGTGCAAAAATTCGTAAAGATTAGAGCAAAACTATGCATTTTGTAAAATTCAGTATATTAAGTACCCCCCACCATGCACAGAACAAAGTTTTATACAAACAGTGACGCTCCTCTTGTTTTTAAGGTAGAGTGAGCAAAATTTCAGCAGTATCGGAACAAAGCTATAGATTTCTATTCAATAGAAACGCTGGGTCGCATTGAAAAAGGCACTTTGATGTTCTCAAATATTCCAGTTTTATTTCATACAACCCTTGTTCTGAGAATTAAAAAAAAAAAAAAAAATTAAAAAAACCCACAGGGATTTGTGAAATTGTCGAACCGTTCTCAAGTTATTGCGCGCCAAAAGTATTTAGGGATCCATTTTGATGTTGCAAAATACCATTCCCCATGCACCGTATGAATCTTAAGGTTAAGGTAGACGGTGACGTTCCTCCTGTTTTGAAGGTCAAGTATGCTCCGCCATGCACTTAACACAAAATACTTTCTTAGCTGACGATTTCTGCATATAAACTACCTTCCTGCCAAATTTCTGCTTCACAGGTGAAGTAGTTTTCTAGAGTTCGTGTTTACTCAGTGAGCAAGTGTCCTTTCGCTTTTATATAGATAGAGATTACGAAAACAGATTGCTTAATTTAGTATGCAAGAGAATTAACACAGACTTGCAGGCAAAAATACACAGTAATATGCAAATGTGGAATGCTAACTTTATTTGATACAACGTCATTCCTGATCAACAGTTTTACGGCATCTACATCGAAACCGTTGTGACTTCTTTTCGTTTCATCATTTCGTGTGTGTGTGTGTGTGTGTGGTGTGTGTGTGTGTGTGTTGTTTGTGTGTGTTGTGTGTGAGGGGGGAGGGGGAGGGGGCTTCATAAACGTCCGAAATTAAATGCAAACTTCGTTGCAGGTCCCTAACTAGTCCTATTTTCCAATATTGACGCATAAATTTGAGGTTTTTTTTGTTTTATGTGACTTAAATACGGGGTCATCAGTCCCTAAACTTACAAACTACTTATGAACTACTTACGAACTAGGACGGCAAAAATATCCATGCCCGAGGGGGGATCCGAACCCCCGATCATAGTGGTCACGCAGAACGTGACTGGAGCGCCTCAGTCACCTCGGCCACCGCGGCCGCCAAATTTGGGTATTCTCACGTGCTGGCCTCTCATTATTTATAACGTTATATCTCCTGGGCTATGTGTTTTGGTTCAGGAATCTTCGTGGGCGTACAGTGAACAGTTCAGCAAATTTTCAATGCAGTCGAATGAATGGTTTATGAACACATAGAGGGCGTACAGACAAACATTCGTTTATATATATAGATAGTCTGATCAAAACGACCCGCTAGGCCGGCCGCGGTGGACAAAGTGACTGAGGCGTTCCAGTAGCCGCGGTGGAGTAGCCGCAGGGGAGCGCGCGGTTGCTCGCCGTGGAGGTTCGAGTCCTCCCTGGGGCATGCGTTTGTGTGTTGTCCTTAGGTTGGTTTACCTAGGTTTAATTAGTAAAAAGCCGGCCGCGGTGGCCGAGGTGACTGAGGCGCTCCAGTCACGGTCAGCACGGCCACTACGGTCGGGGATTCGAATCCCGCCTCGGGCATGGATATTTGTGACGTCCTAGTTCGTAAGTAGTTTGTAAGTTTAGGGACTGATGACCCCGTAGTTAAGTCCCATAAGCTTAATAAACATTTGAACACTTGATTTTGCGTTCCAGTCACGGTCTGCACGGCCACCACGATTCGGGGTTCGAATCTCCCCTCGGGCATGGATATTTGTGGCGGCCTTAGTGTTAGCTACTTCATAAGTAGTTTTTAAGCTTAGGGACTGATGACCACGTAGTTAAGTCCCCTAAGGTATTCAAACATTTGAACATTTTTTACCTGCTAGTTGCCAATTTTTCGCCTAGCGCTACAGTGTTGCCACATTTGCAGCGGGGGTACCACTCAGCTGAGGTCGACGAAAATCACTGTGGGTCACTGTACAAAATCCAGTTAGTATCCGTTACAACGTGGGGTAGTGTTGTAAGAGCCGGCGGAAATCTCTTCGGACGACTAATTTGAACTGATCAGTGACTGAAGTGCAGATGAACACGCGTTTTGTAGTCCTCAATTTAATCCCAAAAATGTTCAAATGTTTGTATAGTTTATGGGACTTAACTGCGGGGTCATCAGTCCCTAAACTTACAAACTACTTATGAACTACTTACGAACTAGGACGGCATAAATATCCATGCCCGAGGGGGGGATTCGAACCCCCGACCGTAGTGGCCGTGCAGACCGTGACAGGAGCGCCTTAGTCCCCTCGGCCAACAATCCCATGTTGTAGCTTAAACACACGTGATGTACTACGTATCCGACAAAACGGCGCTCAACCAACTCCAGAAGATCTAAAATCACGGTTGCTGAGTGCATCTCCATGAGAAATCTCTGACAGAAATATTTCAATTACGAAGCTAAAAGGAAACAGTAAATCATCGCTATCATTGGTTCGCTGAATATATTGTCACACTGGCTGGTGATTACACGGGTTCCTGTGTTACGTGCCGATTGGTAGCCCTGCTGGGCACTTAATTACACGTTATTTACGACACAAGCAGATACCAATCATAAGACGAAGAATAAGAGCGAATAAGAGCGTTATCAAATAGACGTAACAAAGTATTAGAAGACATAAAAGTTTTCTGCGTGTTGTGCCGCGTCATGCTCGATCCGTTACGGTCATTTGTTGCTTTTGTTTGTGGTTTACCGCTGAGTTCTTCGCTCCTTAGTTTTTCATATTTTGCGTTTATTCACCTTTTTATCGAGACAGCATTCAACCTTCTCACCGAACGCGCTGAGCAACTTCAGCACAGTCTTCACTGACAAGTCTATACGTTATTTTGTGCGTTGCGCATAAAATTTTAGAGACCTTTTTTTTTTTTTGAATTTTCTAGTTAGTGCGCTTTAGGACTTGTCTGAGTGGACACCATTGATAGATACTACTGTCCTGTGAAATCCCATCCTGAAATGAATTTCAGACCCTGGAAGGTTTGCTTCCCAGCAGCAACTAAATTGCAGATATAACCTCTGACAATAAAGTTCGTTGAATAGTCCTGTAACATTAACATAGATAAACTATAAACTAGAAATGGTGAAAGTTCTAAGAAAAGAGCTGAAATTTTAATTTGTTAGGTGTAGGTAGCTCCCATTATAAAAGTCTGGATGTACTGTACTTCAACGCTAAACACACAATAATACAACGACTTTGACTCTAATAATTGAATACTACGGGGGCAAATAATGATAACCCTCAACTTTTGTATTTTTAATGTATTTGGTGCTGACAATCATATCGGAGAGAATATCTTATTTTCTTCAAGTAGTACATGAAGCTGCAGAGAGATGGCAAATATAAATAGTAAAACAAATATCAAAACATGTAATAGAAACTATTTCTCAAACAGACAAGTCGTCACATATCCACATCTCCGCACTTTATAAAAGGGGGTTATCATTATTTTCCCACGAGTTCTTCAATTATATTTATAAGCTACTAGCTGAAAACCCGGAGTTGCCCGGATATTTAGCTATTTATTCCTCCCATTTCTTAGGTATATATTGATTTGTATAAGGGCTGTTTAACTGTAAAATCTCTTGAGAATACAATCAGTAGTATGGAAGTAATAGATTAAAACTTGGTTATGATGGGGCAATTTTCCGTGAAAGTTACTGTGTATGTGCTCATATCTCATGAACTATGTGTCGGAATGTGGTACAACTTAGAAGCTACATTCAACTATATATGTGTATACTGTCTGTAAAATTTCCTGTCGCTACATTTTGTAGTGTTCAAATTGTAAACTGTAACGTCATACCAAGATCTGTAGTTTTACTTCATAAACAGCGGAAAAGTAGTAAGCGAGAATCTTTTTTCCATTCATTATTTTACTATAGTTGCCAGCGAGAAAAAGTTTAATAAAGGTTTGAAATTATGTTTAAAGTTTGTTGCAAGTCGCTAAGTATTGTCATTCTCATACAGTGTATTTCGAAAGTCTCGCCGCATTATATGGCATTTTTTTGCGATTTCTATTGGTTATAACGTAATATCTTTTGAACCATGTGCCGTATATGATTCTTAACCCTGCAGCAATTGTTACCTCACGGTAAGGAATGGGTATACCAAATTTGGTTGAAATCGGTACAGTGGTTTAGGAGGGAATGAGCAGTAATGTCGCTAAATGCAGCAGTTTTTCGCGCATCTCATTGTTTATTCATATCTCGTGAACTAAGTATCGTACGCGATTCTTACACTTACGGCGACCGTTCTCATGCATTCAAGCTTACGTGTACAAAATTTCATAAAGATTGGTACAAAACTGTAGATTTGTATGCAACACGTACAAATATACGGACACACTGGTTTATATATTAGATACTGCCAGCATGGTTCCTAGCCGGCCGCGGTGGCCGAGGGGACTAAGGCGCTCCAGTCACGGTCTGCACGGCCACTACGGTCCGGCGTTCGAATCCGCCCTCGGGCATGGATATTTGTGCCGTCCTAGTTCGTAAGTAGTTCATAAGTAGTCCGATAGACTATTCAAACATTTAAACATGGTTCCTACGTGACAAACTCATGGTAGTTCGTAGCGCCGACTGACAACGCTTGTCACTGTTCCTTAAAGGAATTATTATTTAGTTGTTTATATACCTGGCCAGGATTAAACAAAATAATATGCTCATTGCACAGTTTTGTTCACCCCCCCCCCCCCCTCCTTCTGCTATTAGACCTAACAAGGGGATCACCAGAAGTGTAAATAACGGATTTTGATGCGTCTCGGATAAGTTGTAGAGGGAAAAAACCTGAGTTGAGGCAATCCGCTTGATTAGCGACGGACCTTTGTTTTTTTTAGTTCGTAGCGCGCTGTAAGAGGCGCAACGTTTGCATTCTTCCAACCAAGGGAGCATAGCGCAGCGGTTAAGGTCCACAGCTACCACGCTACAAACAGTGTAAATTGCGTGAAATTATTAAGAACTTTAAACCGTATACGGTTCGTCAAACAGAAAGAAGACTTTCCGCAGACATCCCGTACGAACTCTGTGTATTGTAAAAGTTAATCGCCATGGTGACCGCCTTATTTTTGGATGTGGCGCTATAATTTCAAAATACACAGAGCTCACAAGGACATTCGTCTATGTGTTATGATCACGTAGCGCCGTGGTCGATCAAAGTTTTCCGGTATCACTCTTAAATACTCCTTGCGCCTGAAAGACTAACTTTCATGAAATGTGCTTGGTGCTACAAGCCGTTGTATTTCGGTTGCTTTTACGACAAATACCAACCGGATTTCTATTGTGGCTTACTGCGGTAAAATTGATTATTCCTTATTAATTCCACACAATGTAAACTATTTGTTGATATAAAGTGGAAAATGTCGGCCTATTCTCATTGAGGAAAAAAAAAAAAAAAAAAAAAGGAAAACAAAAGTACCTCCAGCGTTGTAGCTGTATGCCTTGGCCGTTGTGCGCTGCTCACGTGCCTGGAATTATGTTAACGTCTTCAGCATCAATTATCTCGAAAACCAAAGCCCGTCACTAAAAAAGCGGATATCACCACGTACAGGGTATTTTCTTCTACAACATATCTGAGACCCTTCAAAATTCGTTATTTACACTTCCCACTACGGTCGGGGGTTAGAATCCCCGTCGGGCATGTATATTTGTGCCGTCCTTAGTATTGGTAGTTCATTAGTATTTTGTAAGTTTAGGAACTAACGACCCCGTAGTTAAGTCCCATAAGCTGTACAAACATTTGAACATTTTTTTTTAATTTACACTTCTGACGACCCGCTTGTAAGGAATGTATGTCACCAAACTATTAGTATCTAAAGTCATTCATTAACATCACTAATGGCCATTGAAATTCGTACACCAACAAGAAATGCAGATTATACACGGGTATTCATTGGACAAATATATTATACTAGAACTGACATGTGATTATGTTTTCACGCAATTTGGGTGCATAGATCCTGAGAACTCAGTACCCAGAACAACCACCTCTGGCCGTAATAACGGCCTTGATACACCTGGGCATTAGGTCAAACAGAGCTTGGATGGCGTGTACAGGTACAGATGCCCATGCAGCCTCAACACGGTACGACAGTTCATCAAGAGTAGTGACTGGCGTATTGTGACGAGCCAGTTGCTCGGCCACCATTGATCAGACATTTTCAGTTGGTGAGAGATCTGGAGAATGTGCCGGCCAGGGCGGCAGTCCTTTTCCCATATCCAAAAAGTCCCGTAAAGGACCTGCAACATGCGCTGAAATATAGGGTTTCGTAGGGGTCGAATGAAGGGTAGAGCCATGGGTCGTAACACATCTGAAATGTAACGGCCACTGTTTAAAGTGTCGTCGATGCGAACAAGAGGTGACCGAGACGTGTAACCCATGGCACCCCATACCATCACGCCGGGTGATTCGCCAGTATGGCTATGACGAATACACGCTTCCAATGTGAGTTCACCGCCATGTCGCCAAACACGGATGCGACTATTATGATGCTATAAACAGAACCTGGATTAATCCGAAAACATGACGTTTTGACATTCGTGCATCCAGGTTCGTCGTTGTGTACACCGTCGCGGTCACTACTGACTGTAGTGCAGCGTCAAGGGTAACCGCAGCCATGGGCTCCTAGCTGATGGTCCATGCTGCTGCTGAGAAAGTCCCCATCTGTTGACTCAGGGATCGAGACGTGGCTGCAAGATCCGTTACAGCCATGGGGATAAGATGCCTGTCATCTCGGCTGATAGTAACACGAGGCCGTTGGGATCCAGCACGGCGTTCCGTATTGCCCTCCTGAACCCACCGTTTCCATATTCTGCTAACAGTCATTGGATCGCGACCAACGCGAGCAGCAATGCCGCGATACGATAAACCGCAATCGCGATAGGCTACAATCTGACCTTTATCATAGTCGCAAAGGTAATGGTACCTATTTCTCCTCGTTACACGAGGCATCACAACAACGTTTCACCAGGCAAATCCGGTCAACTGCTGTTTGTGTTATGCGATACCGGTTGGAAACATTCCTCATGTCAGCACGTTGTAGGTGTCGCCACCGACGCCAACCTTGTGTGGATGCTCTGAAAAGCTTATAATTTTCATATCGCAGCATCTTCTTCCTGTCGGTTAAATTTCGCGTCTGTACCACGTCAGCTTCGTGGTGTAGCAATTGTAAGGGCCAGGAGTGTATGTTACGTTTAGTCGTTAATGTTTGGTTAGTTTTCTGCAATTAATGAGATTGGTGGCCATTTGATAAACTGGTAGTCAACTTTACGCCGTCTTTGCCATCATAGTGTTCAACAGTGTCACTTGGGACACAATCCGACCTTTATCAATGTCGTAAACGTGATGGTACGCATTTCTCCTCCTTACTTGACGTATCACAACGCTTTACCAGGTAACGCCGGTCAACTGCTGTTTTTGTATGAGAAATCGGTTGGAAACTTCCCTCATGTCAGCACGTTATAGGTGTCGCTACTGGCACAAACCTTGTGTGTGGATGCTGTGAAAAGCTAATCATTTGCATATCACGGCATCTTCTTCCTATCGGTTAAATATCGCGGCCTCAGCACGTCAGCTTCGTGGTGTAGCAATTTTAATGGCCAGGAGTGTATGTTAAGTTTACTCGTTAATGTTTGGTTCGTTTTGTGCATTTTTATCGTGGCAATTACTAAGGTTAAGTCTTATTGAATCTATCATTGAAGGTGGAAACGGGACAGCGGCTAGTCAAGAATCTGAAGGAACTGAGATACCAACAGCCGTATGTATAATAAAATAATTATTGCATCACAACCAGTTTCGGCTTTCCACTATGCCATCTTCAGGTCCCTACACCGGAGCATAATACCCTAAAGTAGGGATACTAAAACCGGGTTCGTGGACTTCTGTCTCTTAGTGGGAAACAACAACAACTGTGACAAGGAGTCCTTGATATCCCTACATCGAAGCATAATATCCAAAAGTAGGGATACTAAAACTGGATTCGTGGACTTCTGTATCTTAGAGGGAAACAACAACAACAACTGTGACAACAAGGACTCCTTGTCACAGTTGTTGTTGTTTCCCACTAAGAGACAGAAGTCCACGAATCCAGTTTTAGTATCCCTACTTTTGGATATTATGCTCCGATGTAGGGACCTGAAGATGGCATAGTGGAATGCCGAAACTGGTTGTGATAGAACAACAGTTGTTGTTTCCCACTAAGAAACAGATGTCGACGAATCCAGTTTTAGTATCCCTACTTTTGGATATTATGCTCCGATGTAGGGACCTGAAGATGGCATAGTGGAATGCCGAAACTGGTTGTGATAGAACAACAGTTGTTGTTTCCCACTAAGAAACAGATGTCGACGAATCCAGTTTTAGTATCCCTACTTTTGGATATTATGCTCCGATGTAGGGACCTGAAGATGGCATAGTGGAATGCCGAAACTGGTTGTGATAGAACAACAATTGTTGTTTCCCACTAAGAAACAGATGTCCACGAATCCAGTTTTAGTATCCCTACTTTTGGATATTATGCTCCGATGTAGGGACCTGAAGATGGCATAGTGGAATGCCGAAACTGGTTGTGATACAATAAATATTTTATTATGCATACGGCTGTTGGTATCTCAGTTCCTTCAGATTACTAAGATTGGTGGCCATTTGATAAACTGGTAGTCAATTTTACGCCGTCTTTGTCATCATAGTATTCAACAGTGTCACTTGGGAGAAAGTGCTGGAGGGAAACCACCGTCAGGCAGCAGTTTGAGGGACCGCCGGTTCCCATTCAGCAGCGCTAATCTGTCGGCCGGCAGGCTACGGTAAGGAGCCGGATGATGGATTCGCTGAGCGGCGCCCAGCGCTAGCCGCTCAGCAGTCAGCAGTCAGCAGTCAGCGGCGGCTGCGTCACGCCTGCCGGCTGTGTCAGCGTTTCCCACCGCCCGCCCTCAGGCATTCCGCGGGCTTCACGCTACAAGGCGCCGTGCCACTGCGCCCAATCGCTCTGTGTGCTCGGTTCTCTCGTCGGAATTCAAATTATCCGAGGTCTCTCGAGCAAACTGTCTGTGTGGACGTGAGCGCTGCTCTCCGCAACTTTTCACTTCTTGTCTCTCTAAACTTCCGTACAACACATTATCCTAACACGGAAAATTTTACTGAAGTAATTACTGTATCTTTTAATGAGTAACGTTGAAGTAGAAATCCTCTTACTGAAGAAACCTAAATCACTTAACGAGAACTAATCTTTAGGTCCGGACGGTATACCCATTAGATTTCTATCTCATTATGCTGAAGCGATAGTTCCTTACTTAACAGCCATATACAACCGCTCTCTCAATTAAAGATCTGTACCAAAAGATTGGAAAGTTGCACAGGTCACACCTACATTCAAGAAAGGCAGTAGGAGTAGCCCACTAAACTACATGCCTAATTCATTGGCGTCAGTTAGCAGCAGGGTTTTGGAACATATCCTGTATTCAAATATTATCAATTATCTCGAACAAAATGATCTATTGCCCCAAGGTCAACATGGATTTAGAAAATATCGTTCAGGCGAAAAACAACTAGCTCTTTACTTACAAGAAGTGATGTGTGCTACCGACAAGGGTTCGCAAATTGACTCCGTGTTCCTTGATTTCCAGAAGGCTTTCGATACCGTACCTCATAAACGGCTTTTAATCAAATTGCGTGGTTACGATATATCGCCCCAGATTTGCGATTCGATAGGGGATTTCTCCTCTCAGAGAGGACACAGTTCGTAGTAATCGATGGTAAGGCATCGACTAAAACAGAACTGATTTCGGGCGTTCCACAGGGTAGTCTTATTGGTCCTCTGCTGTTCCTTATTTACATAAACGACTTAGGGGAAAATCTAAGTAGCTCTCTTAGGTTGTTTGCAGATGACGCCGTCTAGTAAAATCATCTGAAGATCAAAACCAACTGCATAACGATTTGAATAAGATATCTGTATGGTGTAAGAATTGGCAGTTGACTCTAAATAATGAGAAGTGTGAAGTCGTCCACATGAGTACGAAAAGAAATCCGTTAAACTTTGTTTACAAGATAAATCAATCAAAAGTGAAGGCCGTAAACTCCACAAAATACCTAGCAATTACTATTACTTCAGACTTAAATCTGAAAGAACACGTAGATAATATCGTGGAAAAGGCGAACCAGAGACTGCGTTTTATTGGCACAACCCTTCAAACATGCAACAGAACTACTGCATACACTACGCTTGTCCGTCCTTTTATGGAGTATTGCTGCCCAGTGTGGGATCCTTATCAGGTGGGTTTGACGGAGGACATCGAAAGAGTCCAAAGAAGGGCAGCTCGTTTCGTATTGTCACGATACAGGGGATACTGCGTTACGGAAATGATACAGGATCTGCGATGGGAATCATTACAACAACGGCGCTTATCGCTGCTGCGTGCGCTACTTACGAAACTCCAATCGCCAACATTCTCCTCCGAATACGAAAATATATTGTTGTCTCCCACTTACATAGGTAGAAATGATCATCACAATAAAATACGAGAAATCAGATCCCGAACGCAGAGATTCAGGTGTCCATTCTTCCCGCGCGCTTATCGAGAATGGAATGGGAGATAAAATAGTATAACGGTCGTTCGATGAACCCTCTGCCAGGCACTTAAATGTTATTTGCAGAGTATCCCATGTAGATGTAGATGAAGTATCTTGTCGAAACGCTTGGATGACTTAATGATTTTCGCACATTATTTCTTAAGGAGGGGAAGGAAGAAGTATTAGGAAGAAAAGCATTTAGATTGGTGGAATTGAGGGTATGGAAATTATACAATTGCGGCACGCGGAAATTATATTTTTCGTTCTTGAGGGAATTCGTTGTTTTCCGGTCTCTTTGTTCATGTTAGTTCTTGGTTGTTCGATGCGTATTTGGCTCCGTTTTTGTAACAGAAAGTTTTGAGCCCAGTGACCGAGCGCGCTGAGCCACCGCGTCCGGCTGACCACTTAGCTAACGCCGCTCGCCTCCCGTCCATGTCAAAAGTTGCACAAGTCTCTCGCTACGGCTGTAGCGCCCCCATCGTCCATGTCCTCTTACATTTGCCACTACGGCTTCCCGTGCGAGGTCGAATGTTCAAATGTTTGTAAATCTATCGGACCAAACTGCGTGGTCATCAGTCCGTAGCTTACAAACTACTTAAACCTAGGTAAACTAACATAAGGACAACACACACACACATACCCATGCCGAAGGGAGAGCTAGAACCTCCGACGGCGAGCAACCCTGCGCTCCGCAGCGAGGCGCCTTAGACCGCTCGGCTGCTCCACCGCGACGAGGTCGAATGTATAACCGCATCTGCGGTGAAGTAAATTCTTTTGAGATTTGATTCCATTTTCAGGATGGTGCTCAACGACCATACAATGATGACTACACGAGATGTAATGAGCAGCATTGGCCGTTAATGTTTTATTTATAACCAACAGATCGATTTCAATCACATAGGGATCATCTTCAGTGTATCCTTCAAACAAGCATCGTGAATGCACTGAATGTAACTGCAACTGTGTCGAAATAAGTTTCGGCAAACATAAAATTGCAGTGCAAGAGGTTCAGATGGAATAAGCGCGCTTACATTCAGTTCATTCACAAAGCTTGTTTAAAGGATACACTGAAGATGATCACTATGTGATTGAAATCGATCTATTGGTTATAAATAAAACATTAACGGCCAATGCTGCTCATTACATCTGATATGTTCAAGTAAATTCTTTTTATTAGTGTGGTGTTATACTTATTATTCATTGCTGTAGTGAAGCACACTAATCTATAATTGACGCTTTTTATCATAGTAGTTAAACTATTGCTAAAAAATCACCGAAAGAAATGCTGGAATGAACTGATCGAACGCAGTACAATCTTTATTATTTTACGTTTATTGAAGAATAGATTAATAACTGTGTCGTTCTACTATAGTTTGGTTTCCTATATAGAATATTTTACAAGTTTACTGTCCAAAATACGTAATTGTGAACGGTACCATTCCGAACAGTAAAATGATTCACTGTGCATTTACGGCATCGTGGGAAAATGTTCAAATGTTTGTATAGTCTATGGGACTTAACTATGGGGTTATCAGTCCCTAAACTTACAAACTACTTATGAACTACTTACGAACTAGGACGGCACAAATATCCATGCCCGAGGGGAGATTCGAACCCCCGACCGTAGTGGCCGTGCTGACCGTGACTGGAGCACCTCAGTCCCCTCGGCCACCACGGCCGGCGCATCGTGTGACAATTAACCCTTTACTGCATAACGTTTTAGTTGAAGCTATAGAAACTACCACGACTAATGGATGGTGCGTATATACTGAGATAAATATTGAAAAAAATTCCTTAAAATTATTATGCACTACTAGCAACAAAAAAGTTCATAGCTGGTTACGTATATAATGCTTCCATGATGTACCCCATGCAGTAATTCTTTCCAGAAAGTAGCTAATAACGCAATAGTAGTATGTGGTTGACTACTTTTACTTGGCAAAGGAGGAATACTAAACGCACTTGTTAGGAGTAACTGAATGCGCTAGGGAGAACTCATTTGCGCCAACGAGAGCTGCCTCGCAGTTAGCCAATATGTCCTGTGTATCCTTTTTCATATTTGTATGTTAACTTAGTGCAATATTTAGTTACATGAGGCGTAACGTTTATTCTGTGATGATTCTGCGATTTCCGAAAAAGCGCTTGCTCTCTCTGGGATTTACCGCGATATCACATGGCATGTATTACGTGACTAATAGTGTGCATTCCACCTTCACCAGTGTGTTAAATCGGTATTAATATTTCCACATTGAACCAAGTACACTATCGGGCATATAGAATTTTGCCAAGCGATACTCGAACGATCTTGGGGAGCAGTTAGTTTTTTCCTTCTGTCTTGTGGTTTGGGTTTGGGCTACGCTCGGCGTGCTAGTGTTAGTGTCGATGCGAAGTTCTGCGTGGTACAATTCCACTATTTGGAAAACGTTTACGATGACGTCTTCGACACTGGATATAACATTGTTTCTCAGTTCTGTTTCGCATTTCACACGGCATACAAAGTGTCCTGAGCTGCGCTATGCGTGTACATATAGAATATAATAAAGTTATTAAGCACCACACTCGTTTCTGATTTGCGAAATTCATGGAAACGTAGCCACGGTTGTGGTTTCTGCTATGGCAACCGGCTTTCTGGCTACTGTTGATTCTTCGCAAGATTCATCTCCATGCTTCATAATTTCAAATTAGTTCGCGAGATCTCTTGTTCAAAATGCACCTCACATATCGTTCCTGAAAAACTATAAGGTATTGGGTTGATTTAGCTCACTTTTTCAGGTATCACATTATGACATGCACGTCTCTAGGACAGTAGAGGTGTTTGAAATTTTATTACAGAGACTAAATGCCATATGGATAGCATTCGGCATCTATATTACACTAGCTGAAAACGCGGCGTTGTCCCGGTATTTATTTATTCCTGCCTTGAGTTAGTACTTCTCCTGTCCCTTCTCCCTCTGTCCATCTCCCTTTTTCTAAAAACATGTTACATTTATCACAGAATATAAAAGGAACTAAGGCTGTCTTGCTAATGTACAAAGTTATAAATGCAATATCGAAACAAAGAAATATAGTAATCAAAATACAAATCACTTAGAAAATTCGTACAATTTCATATTTTTTAAATTATATGTTGTACAACTGTATACGTATTCAGGTTTATATTTTAACTAGCTTAAACCCGCGGCTTCGCTCGCGTGTTCGTTGATTATGATAGATAAGCTATCTTCCAGTAGTGTGCTATGTGACTGGTTTTGAAGGAACTGAAAAATATTCCTATCAGATTGCAGAAGTCTATGCACTTACAATTTATCAGGAAAGTAAGTAGTGTAGATCAAATCACACGTAAAAATGCACTCGTTTCGAAGAATCCATTCACGAAATTCAACAATAATGATTGTAATAATATCACAGATCGATCACGTGGTGTAATGCGTGAAACCTCAACTGGGATTGATCGCGATATCACATGGCATATATTACGTGAATAATAGTGTGCATTCCACCTTCATCAACATGTTGGATTGGTATTAATATTTCCACATTGAACCAAGTACACTATCGGGCATATAGAATTTTGCCAAGCGATACTCGAACGATCGTGGGGAGCAGTTAGCTTTTCCTTTTGTCTTGCGGTTTGGGTTACGCTCGGCTTGCTAGCGTTAAAGTCGATGCGAAGCTCTGTGTGGTACATTTCCACTATTTGAAAAATGTTTACGATGAATTCTTCGACAATGGATATAACATTGTTTTTCTCAGTTCTTTTTCACATTTCATACGGCATACAAATTATCCTGAGCTGCACTATGCATGTACATATAGAATATAATGAAGTTATTAAGCACCACACTCGTTTCTGATTTGCGAAATTCATGGAAACGTAGCCACGGTTGTGGTTTCTGCTATGGCAATCGGCTTTCTGGTTACTGTTGATTCTTCGCAAGATTCATTTCGACGCTTCATAATTTCAAACTAGTTCGCAACATCTCTGGTTCAAAATTAGCCGCACGTATCGTTACTGAAAAACTATAAGTTAGTGGGTTGATTTTGCTGACATTTCCAGGTAGGGTAAAGGGTTGTACCTTGGGACATTTTTTACATTTTAATTGTTTTATAGTATGATTTTTTTTACAAGAAATTTGAAAATTTACCCCATCACAGGCATCAATTTTAGCTAATGTTGAACGAACAGCAGTTTGCGCTAGCTCCAATATTTACACAATTCTCACCAATAAAGACTTTTGTGGCACTTGTCCCAAGGTACAACCTATGGTTTCACCTTGGGACAGTGGTGGTTTTACCTTGGGACACGGTGATGTATTCCAATCTCTTAGTTTTGTGAATGAAAAAATCGTATTGCAATTACGTAATAAATGTTTGTTAGTCCAAATACAAAAGTTATTTTACCTTAAAACAAGATATGGTGGGATTAAATATTAAATGAATGAAACCCATGACACACCACTGGAGCTGATAGTTCTTTCACTATATTACTGTGATTAACAATGATAATGTTCTCAACATTAGGGAATACAAAATGGTCCTTTGCTTCCTTAAGAACTTCACAGTTACATCTTCTTGTTTGCTTTCTAAAACTACTCCTGCGTAGTAAACATGTGATCTGTCACTGATGTCAAATTTTACCAAGACCCAACTATCTTGAGAACAAGAAAGTGTTACTTTTCTAGATGGAAAGATGGATGAGAAATCCTCTTCTTCAGGTGACAAATGAAATACGCTACCTCCATAGCTACTGCCAAGCTCAGGAATTTCTTCATTAAAAGAAGTGGAAGATGAAAAGTCCTTTGTCCGTTTAGTGGCTTCTTTCTTTGGGAAAGACTTCTTTTTCTTGATTTCGTTCTGTTTTATCTTCAATTATTTGTTTCTCTGGTGTATCAGTGGCAATCATACATCTTCCAGGTGTCCCAAAGTGCAACAAGAGAAGTGTCCCAAGATAAAACCAAATACACAATAAAAGAAAACAGTATCCTAACCTATGTACACATTTATATCTTTATAACTTTGGTATCAATAGCTTACTTAAAAAATGCCGTACAACACTGTATTTAAGAAACATCAATAATGATGCTTAGCTTTAATTTATATTAATTTATATCTTCTAAGGATAGTGGCTAAATTTTACTTTCAAACACGAAAACTTGTAAAACTTCTCAGATCACAAACATAGTCCAAATACAACATGGCCTCCTATTCCCTCTGAAAGTAGGCCTGACAACTTTACTTCATAGTTCTTAAAGTTTCCACTAGAGTGCACTGCCTTTATTAAAAAGTGTCCCAAGGTAAAACCGTCCCAAGGTACAATCCTTTGCTCTATCACATTCTCACATGCCCGTCTCTAGGACGGTAGAGGTGTACAACCTAAGTGTTTGGAATGTTATTACAGAGACTAACTGCCATATGGATCGCATTCTGCATCTATATTACATAAATATTCCATAAGATACCATAAGAAGTAACACTATTTACTTTCTTTGCTGTACCAGTCCGAAACAGATCGAAGATGGACGACTGCCTGTACGCCACCATCCCAGCCTTAATTTCTCCTACCTTAAGTTCGTTGACATTATGCGAAATGTAATGGTGTGGAACAGCAATAGCCTGGGAAACTTCAGAGACCTAGCAGTGCCTGGTCAGTATACAGGACGTGTATACTGGTTGGGGGAGAGTAGAGGAGAAGTGGCCCTGTCCACTACCAACCTGAGACACAGTGCAGCGTGTGGGATCAGTATGACAACAGTTCCTCACCAAGGTGTCTCCAGACACTAGACCAACCATCATGTTGGTGTGGATCGGGAAGGAATTCCTCGGTAAAGACAATGTCACTCCAATCACGATTCCAGCTTCGGGTGCGACACAATGTTGCAGACATCTTTATCGTCCACAGTACTGATCTGGTACCTCAGCCTACCTGGTCTCCCGCTGCCCGGGTGTCGTAAACATTAGGTCAAAGTCTCCTTCTCGACTGACTCGGAATACGCCATCCGTGCTAAGCTACGTGTCTACTGGAAGGGATTCAAAAATAGGTAGAAGGACTGCGCCCCATTGAACTGCTTTGACAGAAAAAACAATTTATTGAATAACAATTTTAATCTTAAAATATCACAATAAAAAAACCAACACATACTCTCATAATCCTTTCTTTTAAGGACGGAATACAACATGTAATATATATGATTAACAAATAAGCAGGGAATAGCTCAATGTTTACACAAAAGCCAGATATCCGTAACCAAGGAACTTCGCTTAACAATGATCAAACACTTGCAGTAAATGAATGGAATAAAATGGGAATAGAAATAAAACTGACCAAAAACAAAGCCTAACTTTCAGTAGTGATTTTGTCGAAGTCAATAAGTGAACTACCCTTAGCTATGAACCACTTGAAATTTTATATAGACAATGACTTTTAGCTTCCTTTGAAGGCTAACTGTGAAAAATTTCATCAACATGGAAATAAAACTGTAGATTTCGTCGAGATCCGTAGCTAAAGTATCCTCCTTCTTGCACCAGACGCGGCGTATCTCCTGAACTCTGTGTCCCAGGTGGTTCTTATCCGTACGGCAACAGGCGCAGACAGGTGTGAAAACTACGGAACCATCAGTTTAATACGTCATGGTTGCAAAATATTAACACGAATTATTTACAGAAGGATGGAAAAGCTGGTAGAAGCCGGCCTCGCGGAAGAGCAGTTTGGGTTCACTATCTCACTCACTCACTCACTGACTAAACACGAAATCTCGAAGGCTTTCGAAGACATACTCCGGTACAGAATCGATGTTTGCTGGAGGAAGCTTACTTCTTGATCGTCTTGTCAGTTTCTTCTTAAGGGCATATCCAATCTTTTGATTTTAGCGCATGTTTCGACGGAAAGGCATCATGTCGACCTAAATTATGGAAATGTAGGTACTCGCTCTGCGCCCCTACCAAACCATCACTGTATATATATAAAACATTTTACGGCGAGCGAACGCTGTTGCCTGTTCCACTGATCCATGATTACTGAAATGGCGGACTGTATACTCGGTAACCGTGACGAACCTGCAGTGCTGCCACCCGCCAGGGATGCCACTACTCATTTCAAACATTCCCGTTATTCTGTGTCATCCCCTATTTGTGACAATAAGATAACAAGACGTGGTTGTGAATTAAGTGCAGATGAACAGTGGAGAGGAACAGAAGGATGAAGAGAGTGGGCGGGAGGGGAGATGGACTAAAAGACTGTAAAACAAATAAATACCAGGGCAACGCCGGGTTTTCAGCTAATATTTTATTTAATTTTACATCATTTTATCGATAATCTCTATCCATTTAAAGCGAAAGGACACTCATTCACTATCTCACTCACTCACTCACTGACTAAACACGAAATCTCGAAGGCTACTTCACCTATGAAGCTTCAATTTGATAGGAATGTAGTTTATAGATAGAAGACGTCAGCTAAGAAAGGATTTTGCGATAGGTCCGAAATTTCAGGAGATATGACGTTATAAGCAATTAAAACTTCACCGTCTTGCGGCACATGATAGTGTGACTTTATCAGTCGACTATTTGAGAAGGAGAGCACTTAACGACTTGCAACAAACTTTAAACATAATTTCAAATTTTTAAGAAACGTTTTCTCGCTGACAACCACAAAGAAAAATGATGAAAGGAAAAAAGTTGGTCGCTTACTACGTTTTTGCTGTTCGTGTAGTAAAATTACTGCCTTCGGCATGACGTTACAGTTTGTTACTCGTACACTATCAATTGTATTCGCGAGAAATATCACAAACAATATACACAAATACCACTGAAATTATGTACAAAGTTTTATCGTCGTACGATAAAAGCTCATGAGATATGGAGTCATAAACAATTAGGTCCATGAAAAACCGCCTCATCACGCATGACGTTTTCATTTATTACGTCTCTCCTACTAACTCTACTCACATGTTTTGCGGACATTTTATATATATACCACTGGATGTACCTTCGGAATAGTATCGTATTACGACATATAGTTCAGGTGCTATGACGTCAAAGACAATGAAATGAATGAAAATTCATCCTAATAACCATGAGGTTCTAATTTTCTACTTCTTTACTACCAACTCCATTTGCAACACATTTCGCAGGCAGTTTCCTAATATTCCACTCTACGAACCTGGTAAATAATGTTTTTGTAGGACACATAATTCAGGAGATAATACTATATATATAAAAGCGAGCCGGCCGCAGTGGCCGAGGAGACTGAGGCGCGTCAGTCACAGTCTGCTCGGACACTACGGTCGGGGGTTCGAATCCCCCCTCGGGCATGGATATTTGTGCCGTCCTTAGTAGTAGCTACTTCATAAGTAGTTTGTAAGTTTAGGGACTGATGACCACGTAGTTAAGTCCTATAAGCTTAACAAACATTTGAACATTTTTGAACATATAAAAGCGAAAGTTCACTCACAAACTCTCTCACGCAATTACTAAACAAGAAATATTTAAAACTATGTGAGATTACCGCCCATTAGAAATATTGGTAATTAATAGCATTTGTAATTAAACAGTATGAAGTTCACTGCAGACATTGACCATGCCAATGCACCAAACGTTACACAATTTTAATCTTAATAATTATGTTAGCAATGTATGTACGCAGTTGGGTGACAACATATATAGTTAGGCCATAGGTAGAAATTCTTCACGTTGAGTTTGCTGTGTGCTTGTTGTAGCTGACGGGAGGCCAGCGAGCAGGCCGACGTTAGTGGCTTGTTCCAGCTTAGGATTT
The DNA here is from genome assembly GCA_026315105.1 of Locusta migratoria. NCBI lineage: Eukaryota > Metazoa > Arthropoda > Insecta > Orthoptera > Acrididae > Locusta > Locusta migratoria. The sequence goes on from CM048746.1 coordinate 663,655,544, forward strand.
TCCAGTTCGTTTCCGGCGAGGGGAGAGAGGGACAATGGCGAGTGCCAGGTGCAGTGCAGTGCACAGCGTGAAATAAAATATTCTAATACTACTGGTATTTGAAGTAATACGATGCAGTTAGGAACCTTTAAGGCCCTCATTACAAAATAGCCTGTTGACAAATAAACAATACATTAGCTGATATAGTCACATCTCACGTAATATGTTTAATTGACAATGAAAAGTAATAAATTACCAATGAATACAAGACAGTTACACAACCAGCATGGCAATGTTTGTTTATAAAAATAATATATTAACTATTTCTCATTTTATTTTCAATTAATCTTGTGTATTTTATCTTGAAGTATTCAGTTAAATCACTTATCTGTGATATAAGAAATTGCACGATTATAATAAATAGTACAAAGGATGTTTATACCAATATAAAAAACTAAGAAGAAATTTATTTGATGTGTAGCCTAATTATTTTGATTTTAAGTAAAGTTTTAGAAATGTATTGGCTGAGCGCTGTACGTTGGAAGTCGGTTAGAACAGCTCACATGGGGAAGTTGATGACGTACAGAAAAAAACCCGGCAGTTGGGCTTTTGGCACGCGGGCGCGCGTGGGCAGGAAGTGAGGAGTCGGGAGCAAGTGGTGTAGCTGGCTGGGCGGCGTCGCTCTGCTCAGTCGGCATGTGGATCTCCAGGTGGAGACTATAGATTTTTGTGTGGCAACTGCCAAGTGTGGTTGCTCGTCGTAGAGTGCACCAAGTTGTATCGAGTGCTACTGTGTGTTGTTTATATCCAGCCGGTGGATCAAGGTGTGCATCGCACTAAATTAAAGTGACTGTCTTTTGTTAATGTAACACGTGTCGTCGCATAGGCATGAACATAGACGGTGTTTGAGACAGGCACATGGTGTGAAAACAATTTGCGACAAATATTCACTTCGTCTGGGGGCTCACGAGCTATAACTTTATTTGATAAATGTGTCGACATACAGACGTATCACCACACGGTTTTAATATGGTGTAATAAACAACATAAAGTGAACTTCCACGTGTTTTCAAAAATAGTAGTTAGTACACCCTTTTCTCACATGAACTTTATTATGAATTTTGTTGTTAATCATATGCAGGGAAGGAAAGCTGCGAACGTGTGATATCATCCCCTAAAAACGAGTCAAACAGTAGCAAAATGTTCAAATGTTTGTAGAGTCTATGGGACTTAACTACGGGGTCATCAGTCCCTAAACTTACAAACTACTTATGAACTACTTACAACTAAGGATGGCACAAATATCCATGCCCGAAGGGGAATTCGACCCCCGACCGTAGTGCAAACAGTAGCAATCACAGTTCCAGTGTTTTTGCATGTTTAGGAATTTGGTTCGCAGTTGGTGGTTGTGAGTTTTAAACATTAATCTTTCCCTAAAAATTAAACTCTCACCCCGATCTTCACCCTCGCAACTACTGCATGAGGATGCTTTTCCTACTGACTGATGAAATCTACAGTTTCATTCCGATCGTCACGTAATGTTGTAAGCTTGACCTTCAAAAAAGGAAGGTCACCGTTCACGTAAAAGTTTCATACGATGCATGGGGGAGAGTACCATGGAACATGAAAATTGATCTCTAAATACCTTGGTCGCGCCATAACTTGATAACGGGTCGACCGATTTCACAGATCTTATTTAATTATTTTATTTTCCGAACAAGGGTTGAATGAAATAAAACTGGAAAATTTGAGTACAACAAAGTTGGTTTTTCACTGTTACCCCGTGTTTCTATTGCTTAGAAATCTATAGTTTTGTTCCGATATTCATGAAATTTTGCACACTTGCCCTTAAAAGCAAGAGGAATGTTACTGTATGTATAACATTTCGTTCGGTGCATGGTGGAGGGTACTTAACTTTCGGACTTTGACAAATTGCATAGTTTTGCTCCGACCTTTATGAATTTTTGTACACATGACAATTAAACCAAGAGGAAGCTCACTGGGTACATAAATGTGTGCATGGTATATGATAGAGGGTACTTTACCGAGAGGAAAGGAAGGTGGACTACGAGAGTGCAGAATAAGTAAACACCCGGGCAGGTCATAAAAATCAAGCCGCTTTTTGAAATATGTAAAATAATTCTCACTTAGGGCCGTCAGTACCCCACTATCGTCCCTGTTCAGATGCCACAGTAGGCAGCTGGAGTGAGGCCGCGTCGTGGTGAGCATCCGAAGGACAATGGTGGCACTCACTCTTTCCCAAATAACATACTGGCTTCTGTGGCAGCACGAACTGTTCAAGGTTAAGGCCGACACGTGTGTACTCGACCCCGCCGTGGGCGCCTTGGGGCTCGTGCACTTTCACTACAAACGTGTGGCGCTCCTCATTCACCGTACAGCTACGCTGCAGACCACCTCTACACAGGATCTGACGGCGACCATTTTACATATGTAAAAAACTACTATCTGAACAGGAGTTACGTCCTCCGGCATGCTCTACATCCACGTCGGACAGATCGCATGTTGTACAACATGCTTGGACTACCTCCAGTCCATAAACTGGAAGTTTGCCACTTCGAAATCAACTAGAAACAGGTGTGGAGCAATGTCTTTCATCCTCTGTTAGCGTCAGAGATCCGTAGACTGTGGTACAGGGTGGTTAGCAATGTGCTACGGACCAGTCAGAGGCTAAGCAGACATCCACTTCTGCCGCGGCGGAGAGTCCGAGCGCATTGAGGCGCTATGCTACGACGCGCGAGGCCGTTCCCCGTCGGGGGTTCGAAATGTTCACATGTTTGTAAATCTATCGGACCAAACTGCGTGGTCATCAGTCCGTAGCTTACAAACTACTTAAACTAAGGTAAACTAACGTAAGGACGATACAAACACCCATGCCCCAGGGACGACTCGAACCTCCGACGGCGAGCAACCGCGCGGGCCGCAGCGAGGCGCCTTAGACCGCTCGGCTACTCCACCGCGACTTCGGGAGTTCGAATCTCCCCTCGGCCATGGATGGATGTTTGTGTCGTATTTAGTATTAGTTCATAAGTAGCTTGTAAGTTTAGGGACTGATGACCCCGTAGTTAAGTTGATGCCCCGCAGTTAACTCCCTTAAGCTTCACAATTATTTGAACATTTGAACATCCGCTTCTACATCTACATACCTACTCCGCAATTCACCGTAAGGGTCGTGGTGGACGGTACACTTTACCACTACTAGGCATTTCCTTTCCTATTCCACTCCCAAATAGAACAAGGAAAAAAAGAATGCCTATATACCTCCGTACGAGCCCTAATTTCTCTTATCTTGGCTTAGTGATCACTACGCGAAATGTAAGTAGGCAGCAACAAGATCGTACTACACTCAGCTTCAAATTCCGGCCCTTTAAATTCACGAAAAGAACGACGTTTTTCCTCCAGCGATCCCCAATTGAGTTGCTGGAGCATTTCCGTGACACTCGCGCATGGGTCGAACCTACCGGTAACAAACCTAGCTGCTCGCCTCTGAACCGCCTGTATGTCTTCCTTTAAACTGATCTGCTGCGGGTCCCAAACACTCGAGCAATACTCAAGACGTGGTCCTACAAGCGTTCTATACGCGGTCTCCTTTACAGGTTAAGTACATCTTCCCAAAAGTCTGCCAATAAACCGAAGTCGGCCGTCCGCCTTACTCACAACTGTCCTTACATGTTCGTTCCATTTCATATCGCTTTGCAATGTTACGCCTAGATATTTGAACGACGCGACAGCATCAAGGAGCTCACTACTAATGCTGTATTCGAACATTGTGGGATTGTTTTTCCTACTCATGCGCATCACTTTACATTTTTCTACACTGAGAGCTAGCTGCCATTCTTCGCACCAACTAGAAATTTTGTCTAAGTCATCATGTATTCTATTACAGCCAGTTAAAGATGACACCCTCCCATACACCACAGCATCATCAGCAAATGGCCGCAAATTACAACTTACTCTGTGCATCAGATCATAGATAGAAAATAATAGCGGTCCTATCACACTCTCCTGGAGCACGCCTGACGATACAATCGTCTCTGATGAACACTCGCTGTCGAGAACAACGTACTCCGTTCTATTACTTAAGAAGTCATTTAGCCAGTCACAAATTTGTAAATCTATTCCATAAGCTCGAATCTTCGTTAGCAGTCTGCAGTGTGGCACCGCGTTGGACGCCTTTTTTGTAGTCGAGAAAAACATAAGCCGCCTGTTGCCCTTCATCCATGGCTCGCAAGATGTCATGTGAGAAAAGGGCAAGCTGATTTTCATTACTTCTGGCGATTGTCCAATGTGCCACGTCGCGGACACAAGGGAACTTCGTTTCCAGTATCGCCGGGTAACCTCTGTGTGGGACCTCACCGGAGGTATGGTGGCGTCGTGATCAATGGGTCGACATCTCCGAACGTGCCGGTGGAATGGATCACCACGCCCGACATTAAACCCAGCAACAAATTAATCTCCAACGTCTGGCTGTTCGGACACTCGGCGTATGCCATGGTTGAGCTACAGATGGTAAACGGCGTGGAGTGCATAGCCTAAACTCTGGGCTGATCACGAACGGGCCTATTCGTTCAGACACTGTCAGGAGCGGTTTGCCAAGTCACTGTCAGCGGTACTCGTTCATGGCCATCAACGCATCCTCAGTCACTTAATGGCTCCTGCGCAACTAGTTTCTTGCAGTCTGTATGTTTTGTCTTCTGTTTCGACAGTCTCCCTTGCCTTTCTTGTCATTTGGCTAATTCTTCGCCCTTTATGGCTACCTATGTCGTTCAGTAAGGCTTGGGAGTCGCCCTTTAGTTCCCCTATTGTAACTGCCGAAGTTGATTGTTTTTGCCTTAAAATGCCTGTTGGGAGCTTTTCTTTCGTTTCTCGGATGAGCCTTCTCTTTATGTTATGATTTAGCTAGTCCCCATTTTGTTACTGGCTCTGGAGGGTTTTGCGAGATGGTCAATGCAATTTTCTCTGTTGGTTTCTCTTTGTTTCAGACGAATTGTGTTTCCTTTTACATGTTTCACGTCCGTATGTAAAACTGATAAAAGAAATGTAACTCGGGAAAAATCAAAACAAGAAGAAATATCCCACTGAATTAATAAGCCGTGAACTACAAAAACAATAATTTTAAAATATCGCACTGATGTGTTTTACGGCCCACTTAAGATTTGTAGTTTTATAAGTTTCGCAAATATTTTGGACCAAAATAATAATCTAAATAATAAAAAATTGTTTAATAAGTGTCACTGAAACCCTTTCCAGAAAAAAAATTTAGATAGTGGGCGGTTCCGAACCACCGACCTTTAACGTCATAGTACAACGCCTTGCCCACTATGCTACGGCTATCAATCAAAAGACGAGTCCTTTAATCTCATACTATTACTGGCCGTTGTTAACTGACGCTAATATGGCATTTGTAGACACTAGATTATCTTTTATCGTACGAAGGACGACGTGTTTTTGTTAATTCTTCAGTGCGCCATCGCTTTGAAATAACAATGTGTAACAATAAGAAAATCATCAAATACGCACAATATGGAGTTCTGCGTGAGGAATGTCTCCTAACGGCTGGTTTTCGTTAATTCAATGGAGGGTGTCAAATCTCCGTTATTTTTGCAAATATGTCTCAAACGATACGAGATATGAAAAAACATAAGGGAGCTAAGTTGTAGAGAATGTTCTCGTCTACCAGTTAGGTTATTCAATTAACGTGTCAGATGAACGGTTCGTTTGCAATTATAATTATGTTACAAACGGCTTTTTTAGGTATTACTACCGTATTTTTTGTACGAAATATTTGAAAAAGGGATGTTCTGGTTTCTGGCGGCCTACAATCATGTCTGTAAAATTTGGTGCTGATCGGTTGAACGGTTCGTCTTAAAAACACGGAACACGTTACGGACAGACAGACAGACAGACATCCCAAAATCGACGTTATTTTTGCAAATATCTTTGAAACGCTTCGAGATATGAAACAAGAAAAAACATAAGAGCACAGTTGTAGAGAATTTTGTCCTCTACAAATTCGGTTATTCAGTTTTCGTATCAGATGAATAGTTAAGCCGTTATTTTCATTTAAATTTCAAGCTGTCAAAAGACGATCGCAGAGGCCCACTTTTAGTGTTACTACCGTAACCCAAAGTGGGCCAAAGACAGGCAGTGGTTTGAATCCGCCTACGGCTTTGCAGATTTAAGTTTACCGCGATTTTCCCAAATCTCTCCAGGCGAATTCCGGGATGGTTCCTTTGAAAAGGGACGCCCGATTTCCTTCCTCATTTCCGGAACAAACTACCCGGGCGTGAGGTCCGTCTCTAATGACCACGTTGTCGACGGGACGTTAAGCCCTGAGCGCCCTTCCTTTTTTCGGTCAGAGGACTCAGGCGTGAGGCGCCGGGTAGTTAAGAATTAGAAAGCGGTCACCAAAAAGCGGAGGACGCGGCGCGAGATGTTTGGGGAACTGCCCGCTCCTGTAACCGGATTGAGCATGCCAGAACTTGTGATACCCGAGCAGTTACTACCAATCAGTCGGTTGTGTGCTGGGAAAGTCATACCTACGTGTCGCTAGGGAAGTACAGGTACATAGCGTAGTTTCAGATAATGTTTTCATCATTGCTTTTTGAATGACAGCATTATTCTTTTATTTTTTTGTGAGGCTATAATAAACGCTGACTACTGAAATTCACCATCGTTTAGTCTTTGTACATAAACTAGCTTAAACCCGCGGCTCCGCACGCGTGTTGGTTGATTATAATAGATAAGCTATCTCTCAGTTGTGTTTTATGAGAAGGATGAAATGACATACAATACCTTCTTTAGAAACATTCAAAAAAAAAAAAAAAAAAATTGTTTGTAAATCTATCGGACCAAACTGCGTGGTCATCAGTCCGTAGCTTACAAACTATTTAAACCGAGGTGAACTAACCTAAGGACAACAAGGATGCCCCAGGGAGGACTCGAACCTCCACGGCAAGCAACCGCGCGCTCCGCAGCGAGGTGCTTTAGACCGCTCAGCTACTCCGCCGCGGCTGTATTTTTTTTTCCTTGTGGGGCTGCCTCAAGAGCAAAGACCAAGAACCCTGGATCAGTTAAACCACGGAATTCGGGATGAAATTCAGCGTACCCAGCCGAGATGCTGCAGCGGTCAATAGGGAGTCTCCATAACAGATTTCGCGAAGCTTCTCGTGCTGAAGGACGCCATCTAAAGGAAGTAATTTAAAAATAATAATAAGTGACATCAGTGTATCGTAAAAGGCAAAGTTCTAAGGTCTCAGTTACTGTGAATTTAATTTATTTCTTTCATCACTTCTAGTTTTATTGGATTCTAGATATATTACTGTTTTTCCGTACATAATAGTTCATTTACATACAAGGGCATAAACACACTTTGTACTCCTAACACAGGAAAAGATATGGTTTACAAAGTAAGAAAGAAATTACTACTTGTAAAATAGCTGACTAATCTTGCAAAATATGTCTCACATAATGACAACGTGAGAATTAACTTGATAAACGAAGTGCTTCGTAAAGAACTGCGAAATCAACTGTCCTTATATATTTGTTAATCTAAAAGCAAAACAGAATACACAAAAAGAGTGAGAAATCGTTATTACACGGAGAATAAGACTAACCTACTTTCGTATAAATAATGTGTTTATGAGTTAAAATTATCCAGTTTAATTTCTTAGTATGCCTCTACATGTATTTTAGAGTTAAACTGACGATGGCAATCACGCCGAAACAGGCATATCGAAGTAACAAATTTATTTAACCCTTTCAAACATGATTTTTTTTTTCCTGGAGGAAGGAAATTATTTTTATTGCTGTATTCCTTTCAAGTTACATTCTTAATGGTTTTAGAATCAAGATTTACGCTGTTGTATGCATCTATTCACAGACACCAAAATTACATATGCTGAAAAGCGTGGCTTCTTTTTATGGACTAAAATAATTAATTTTGTAGCACTAACTTTTTTACTAAATAAACTGATCATTCAATAGTTGTCATGCAAAATAATTACTACTAGTTTTCAGTTGTACAGTGGAATACAAGTAACCCACAACTTGTGTGCTCTTTGGAGTTCACAAGATGCTGCGCAGTGTAACACTGACCACTTGGTATTTTTATAGTGATCTTCCGCAGTTGACAGTAAGTGTGCACATAGCCATATACATGTTGTTTCAATGAGAAAAAAATATTTCTGATCTATCTTAAACACTGTAAAAGTTATGTACACAATTGTAGCCAGAGGATCCGAAAGGGTTAAAAGTAGCATCCTTGTTATAAATCAAGTTTCAAGAGCAAAACGGAAAGAAGCTTAGGGTTCAACGTCCCGTCGACAGCGTGGTCATTAGAGACGGTTTAAGAGCAAAGTTACGTTCACAGAATTTCCGGTAAGTTATCTACATCTACATACATACTCCGCAATTCACCGTAAGGTGCGTGGCGGAGGGTACGCTGTACCACTACTACGCATTCCCTTTCCTATTCCACTCCCAAATGGAACGAGGGAAAAAGGAATGCCTATATGCCTCCGTACGAGCCCTAATTTCTCTTATCTTGTCTTTGTGATCTTTACGCGAAATGTAAGTAAGCGGCAGCAAGATAGTACTACGCTCAGGTGCAAATTCCGGCCCTCTAAATTTACTTAACAGAAATTCACGAAAAGAACGTCGTCTATCTTCCAGCGATCCCCAATTGAGTTGCAGGAGCATTTCCGTGACACTCGCGCATAGGTCGAACCTACCTGTAACAAATCTAGGTTCTCTCCTCTGAACCGCCTCTATGTCTTCCTTCAAACCGATCTGCTGCGGGTCCAAATACTCAAGACGTGGTCGTACAAGCGTTTTATACGCGGTCTCCTTTACAGGTGAAGTACATCTTCCCAAAATGCTCCCAATAAACCGAAGTCGGCTGTCCGCCTTACTCACAACTGTCCTTACATGTTCGTTCCATTTCACATCGCTCTGCAATGTTACGCCTAGATATTTGAACGACGCGACAGCATCAAGAAGCTCACTACTAATGCTGTATTCGAACATTATGGGATTGTTTGTCCTACTCATGCGCATCACCTTACATTTTTCTACATTGAGAGCTAGCTGCCATTCTTCGCACCAACTAGAAATTTTGTCTAAGTCATCCTGTATGCTATTACAGTCAGTTAAAGATGACACCCTCCCATACACCACAGCATCATCAGCCAACAGCCGCAAATTACAAGTTACTCTGTCCATCAGATCATTTATATAGATAGAAAATAATAGCGGTCCTATCACACTGCCCTGGGGCACGCCTGACGGTACACTCTTCTCTGATGAACACTCTCTTATGGAGAGATAAAGTCCCGCTTAACTCTCTTCAGAGCCCAAAAGCGGAAACGCCTGTAAAAGCGTGAGGTGCACTGTTTGAGCTATCCTCCGCCACGATCAGCTGCACAGTCCGTACATTGTGATCGGCGAAAGTACGCCCACGAACCTCCCCCCGGGGGTCAGGGTGAAAGTCCCGCCGCCTTACCGTCGTCGCAGCACCTGTTTTCTCCGCTCGCGCAGCTTACGGATACACAATCGACGAGTCAGCACCGCCGAACGAGCCGGAAGGTAAAGAAACACCGAGGCGCCGGTGACGTCACGTGGCTGTGAAAGCGGCGGTGAGTGGCGACTTTGTCGCGTAGCGGTTACGTTACCTAACGCCGGGCCGCGTCTGGCCAAACCAGAGCTCACAGCGGAAAAACTGAGGACCGCGTGCTGGGCAGGAACCAGTGAAGTGTCGCACTGCGTGCCGGACACAGCAGGAAGCTGGCACAGTTCCTGCACTCCACTAGCCTGATTAATTAATGCATGTGGAGTTCCACTGTAGAAGGGCCGGGGTATAGGAGGTGCAGCCAAGACTGAAGGACGTCATCTCTCTAGGGAAACTGGCCTCAGTATTCCAGGCCGAAATCACTGCCATCAGGGCATGTGTCGAGGAGAATTTCCATAGGTGCTACAAAGATCGTAGCATATATATCTATTCATACTGCCAGGCAGCCCTGAGATCACTGGCAGCTCCTACAACAAGGTCTAAAATTGTTGCAAAATGTCACAGGGTTCTGGTGGAGCTAGGGGAAAGCAATAGAGTAAACCTATTGTGGGTCCCTGGCCACTCGGGGATCAGTGGCAACGAACATGCGGAAATATTAGCTAGGATGGGGGCAGAGACTCCATTTATTGGACCGGAACCTGTCCTGACAAACACCAAGGCAATGATCAAATTGGAGCTAAGTAACTGGCTCAGAAGACAGCACGTAGAATATTGGACCAATGTCTACCAACAAAAACATGACAAGGTAATGATGCCAAAGCCTTGTTTTAAAAGAAGCTCTGCAATCCTGGGTCTGAACAGGAGAGAGATTAGACTCATGGTTGGATTGCTGACAGGTCATGGGAATTTCAAAAAACACCTACATACAATGGGAATAACAGAAGAGGACCCTAAACGAAGGATCTGTGATGACGGTGATGAAACTGCATCACATCTGATCTTCGAATGCACTGCATTGGAGAGTAAAAGGCACAGAACATTTGGGCAACCAGACCCGAAGAAATTGTGTCTAATAAAGAACTGGTAAACGGACTACTTGCACTGTTCAAGGGCATTGGTTGGCTTTACTAGATATACAGGGAGTGGTACCGCACAATAAACTTAAGTTTCGGTGCGGGCAGTGGCGGGTTGGGTCAAGATTGTTTTGGCTTCCCTGAGAAAATCAAATCAAATCAAATCAATCCATTGTAGAATGACGCGTATCAACAGTTGGAATCTCTTTAACTTCGTCTTCCGCTCTTTTCGCGAAACATACGCAAGGTACATTAGTTAACGCTAGCAGGAACCTAGGAGCTTGGAATTTTTACATAATAACGCAACGCGATGCCCGTCGCCGTTCTTGTGACGTCGTCTGAGACTCCCCGCCATGCCAGCGAGCTTACTAATATCATTACGAATCGCGCTGCTCTTCTTGGAATATTCTCTGTATCCATTTTTGGGGTTTTGTAAGTTCCTCTTAATGCAAACGCAATTTATTTACTCAGATATATTTCGGTATCTATAGGTCGTCTTCTTTCGGTTAATACCATAATGTGAAATAGTCTTGTGTAGTTCGCGAACGAACTAGTTCGGAAGAGTGCTCCCACAGGCGAACTACCCTAACTAGTTCGCAGATCCCTCGCCTCTTAGTTCGTCCGCTCCTTTTCCGAAGACTGACGGGGAACAGCGAGAGAACGCGAGAGCGCGTAGATTCGCGTGATTCCCTTCTGCCAGTTACCGTCATTTCGAGATAAGATGCACCTCAGCTGTAGTTTCATAGTTCACCGCCACAAATTTTCTTTTCTAAGGTATTCAGCAGTGTCTAAATAATATTTACTACGAGTAATCTGTATGCAAAGTAGTTGAATACCATTGTATCACCCATTCGTAAAATTAATAACTGGTTTATTTGCTTAAGTATTTGATGTCTAATTGTCCAAAAATACGGGTAATAGCACTCGCTTGGGCAACACTGATCATTATATAAAAAAGCTGTCATAACAAAAGAAAGAGTTCTTTTAGTAGCGGTAGCAAAAGCCAAAAAGAGCGGGCGAACTAAAAAGAGCGGAAGAACTAAAAGAGCGGACGAACTTAAAGAGCTGAGGAACTAATAAGAGTGGACGAACTAAAAAGAGCGGCCTACTTCGCGGCCGAGCTGCGAACTAAAATGTGTGCGATCGTTCACGAACTAAAAACATGCGTTACCGGTCGCGAACTATTATGCAAAACGTATCTCGCTTCTTAGTTCGTTGAACTCTTTTCCGAAGACCGACGGGCAATAGCGAGAGGGCCCGCAGCAGAATTAAAAATCATGTGTTTGCCTTCTGCCGATGAGAGCCATTTCTAGGTGAGCGTCTGACTGCTAGATTACATAGTTCAGTGCTACAAAATTTCTGTTTTGAAGTATTCTTCTCTCTACAATATCCGAGTACTAAATTCCATAATGCCAAGCTATAGAGATAACACCAACTTAAACGTGAGAAATTATCCACAAACTGTTTCTTTTGGTGATATTGTTAGCGGCTCAAGCAGCAAGCGCATGAAGCAGCTAGGTGGGGGAACTTCTCCCTCCACCTGCATGCGCAGACCACACCGCTCAGCCGTCACTGGGAGAGGACGAACTAAAAGAACGAACTAGTTCGCGGCAGAGCCGCGAACTAAAGTGAGCTGTCCCGATAGCGAACTATTATGCGCAAGTCTTATGTGAAATGTAATTCAAATTTTATTGTGGTTTGTTTTTTACGCTGCAAAATATAACGTATGAACTTTGTTTGTATTGCTCATATTAGATCTTCAGTGGAAATTTCACTTTGACTTGTGTACCATTTTCAAGTGTATTTGAGAAGAAAATACGTATATTTGTAAAATGCCTACGTGGTTAGTGGTTATGTATGTTGTTTTATTTACATTACCTGTCCTGCTGCCTGTCGCTCGTGAATATCTCTTTTACGGCTGTGTTGTGTAAACAGTTTTCACGACGTTCATTGCGCGAAATCACTGACGCTTCTTTTTTTACTTAGTAAGCTTTCACAAAAGATGACTTCAGCAGGCAGTGAAGTATCGCTACTTACAGAGATGCGACGTATTATTGCTCACTACTTGATCAGTGTGTGTGTGTGTGTGTGTGTGTGTGTGTGTGTGTGTGTGTGTGTGTCTTTTTTGTAAAATGAGACAGAGACATAGCTAGACAGAAGGGGACAAAGAGGAACGTTCGTTTTTGGCCATTTGAGGGTATTTGATTGCTGTTTATTATGTGGGGAAGTGTCTTTGTATGAAAACAGTGTACGGAGCAGCAGTAGACACACACATATACACTAGGGACATACAACAGGACGGTGGGTAAGTACTGTAAAATACGCAATCACTACCCACTTAGTACCAAATGACTGCTCTGGACGTGACATACTGTCGAAATGACGAACAAACTTAGCAAAATACCGATTTACAGAAATGCTTTTTCACTAACTTCGCCTCTTTATCTTTTAGACGTTCATATAGTACCACACGCTTACAGACATTCTCATAAATTATCAACGTCGTGGGAAATTATTCTAATGTGTATTTTATTTCTCTGTATTAGGGCACTGCAATATGCGGATTGTGTTTTTCTCGACTTCAAAAAGGCGTTCGACGCGCTGCCACACTGCAGACTGCTAACGAAGATACGAGCTTATGGAATAGGTTCACAGATTTGTGACTGGCTGGAAGACTTCCTAAGTAATAGAACGCAGTACGTTGTTCTCGATGGCGAGTGTTCATCAAAGACAGTGAATCGTCAGGCGTGCCCCAGGGGAGTGTGATAGGACCGCTATTATTTTCTATCTATATAAATGATCTGATGGACAGAGAAACTTGTAATTTGCGGCTGTTGGCTGATGATGCTGTGGTGTATGGGAGGGTGTCATCTTTAACTGACTGTAATAGCATACAGGATGACTTAGACCAAATTTCTAGTTGGTGCGAAGAATGGCAGTATTGCTAAAGAGTTTTGGACCCGCAGCAGATCAGTTTAAAGGAAGAATGGAAGCAGTTCAGAGGCCAGCAGCTAAGTTTGTTACTGGTAGGTTCGTCCAATGCGCGAGTGTCACGGAAATGCTCCGGCAACACAATTGGGGATCGTTGGAGGAGAGACGACGTTCTTTTCGTGAAATTCTGTTGAGGAAATTTAGAGGGCTGGAACTTGAAGCTGAGTGTAGCACGATCTTGCTGCCGCATACTTACATTTCGCGTAGTGATAACAAAGATGTAGATGTAGATGGTAACGACTATTCCATGTCGAAATTAAACTATATCTATTCAACGGATTGTAGGACGAAAATATATTTAATTTCAATAGTTAGCTTTGATATTGTCCCAATAAACGTTTAAATCGCTATTATATTCCATTGAATAAGAGGTGTGCAGTGAGATGAGGAAAGTCATTCGATATCGGTAGGCACAGATACACACTGCTCGAAACATTTGGAAGATCAGTTGAGATATCATACAGAATTTACGTATGGTAACGCATTTTATTCAAATATTCGTTATAACTGTAATTCTGTGTGATACATACGATGTTTTGCTGTCTCTATACTTGAGTTTTACATGGCGTTTACTTAGAGTAGGGATTCCATAACAGTGAAAAAGTCATTTTCGTTGCCCTCTAATATAGTGAGTGATCCCCTCGGACGGCCAGTACAGTTGCACACCTGCGTGGCATGCACAGTATGAGATTATCAGCTCTTGAGGCACATTCGGCCATCCTCCATGGGTGCCATATCCACATCAGCAACCGTTGTAGGAGGTGCTGGTATGGTTGCAGTATGTCTGCTAAGTCCATCCCCGAGATGCTCAATACGGTTAAGTATGGAGAACAAGGTGGCACCGGCCGCAGTAGCCGAGCGGTCAGCGGCGCGCCAGTCTGCATGCCCGCTGCGGTCGGGGGTTCGAATCCCCACTCGGGCATGGATGTTTGTGCCGTCTTTAATATAACGTAGATTGTAAGTTTAGGGACTGCTGACCCTGGAGTTAAGTCCCTTAAGCTTAAAAAAACGTTTGAACAAGGTGGCAACTGCACTTGTTCAGTTCCAAAGTAATCAAATGTTTGTTAATCTTAAGGGACTTAACTGCGGGGTCATCAGTCACTAAACTTACAAACTACTTATGAACTACCATATACTAAAGACGGCACAAACATCAATGCCCGAGGGGGATTCGAACCCCCGACCGTAGCGGCAGTGCAGACTGTGAAAGGTGCGCGGCAGACCACTCGGCCACTTTGTGGAGACTAGCGTTATCGTCCACCAGAGGGAACCCTTCTCCTGTGCCACCAGCGCAGGGCACAACAAATGGTCGATGGATCTCGTCTCTGTAGCTGTGATCAGTGAAAGCACAAATACTGAACGATATAGAGGTCCGTACGTCCTCCAGCACTGATCCTGATCACACCATTCGACCAACACCGTGTTTCCCGCACATAAGCACGATTGTTCCAAGTTCCGCGTCCTCTCCAGGTTCTGGAATGCCGAACAGAAAATCTTGACTCATCTATGAACAGAAGCCAACGACACTAATCCTGATGATCCTCCGCCCATTTGCTGCGTGCAGAATGGTGTCCTGCTTTTTATGGGAGACACACCGTAAGCCTCCGTGCCTAGGGGCCCCATTCCCGAAGACGATTTCGAACTGTTTTGTCTTGATATTGCGCGTCCTGGTGCTGCCTCGAGGGTGCGATGTAGCTGAGCTGCATTCAGTATCCTCTCTCCACATTCTGTTAACCAGAGACAACGGTCATGTCTTGCTCATGTTACTTGTGGACGACCTTGCCCTTGCTTTCTTTTAACGGTTCCTCTTGTCTTAAATTGTGTCCAAGAGGTGGGAATCACACTTTGGGACACTCCAATAGCTGTAGCCAACTGCCTCAGTTTCTGTCCAGCTACCAATCTTCCTATGTCTCTCTTTACAATACATTCGGGTAAGTCACGTCATTGTTGTATATCACTACCTACTCGTTACATTATCTGAACCCAACTGCTAGCGTAATTCGTTTGGTAGGATAAAAAAAAAAAAAAAAAAAAAAAAAAAGCCGGCTGCAGTGGCCGCGGGGACTAAGGCGCTCCAGTCACGGTCTGCACGGCCACTACGGTCGGGGGTTCGAATCCCCCCTCGGGCATAAATATTTGTGCCGTCCTAGTTCGTAAGTCCACCCCCATGAACCACAGACATTGCCGAGGTGGGGTGGCTTGCGTGCCTCAACGATGCAGATAGCCGTACCGTAGGTGCAACCACAACGGAGGGGTATCTGTGGAGAGGCCAGACAAACGTGTGGTTCCTGAAGAGAGGCAGCAGCCTTTTCAGTAGTTACAGGGGCAACAGTCTGGATGATTGACTGAGCTGGCCTTGTAACATCAGCTAATGTGGCGTTGCCACACGGTTACTGCGAACGGCTGAAAGCAAGGGGAAACTACAGCCGTTACTTTTCCCGAGGACATGCAGCTCTACTGTATGAAAATATGATGATGCCATCCTCTCGGGTAAAATATTCCGGAGGTAAAATAGTCCCCCATTCGGATCTCCGGGCGGGGACTACTCAGGAGGATGTGATCATCAGGAAAGACAATACTGGCATTCTACGGGTCGGAGCGTGGAATGTTAGATCCCTTAATCGAGTAGGAAAATTAGAAAATTTAAAAAGAGAAATGGATAGGTTGAAGTTGGATATAGTGGGGATTAGTGAAGTTCGGTGGCAGGATGAACAGGATTTCTGGTCAGGTAAGTACAGGATTATAAATACAAAATCAGTTGGGGGTATCACAGGAGTAGGACTGATAATGAATAAGAAAATAGGAATGCGGGTAAACTACTATGAGCAGCACAGTGATCGGATTATCATTGTCAAGATAGATACGAAGCCAACAACGACAACAGTAGTACAGGTTTATATGCCAACTAGCTCTGCCGATGATGAGGATATAGAAGAAATATATGAGGAGCTAAAGGAAATTATTCAGACCGTTAAGGGAGAGGAAAACTTAATTGTGATGGGAGACTGGAATTCGGTAGTAGGAAAGGGAAGAGAAGGAAAAATAGTAGGTGAATATGGACTGGGCAGAAGGAATGAAAGAGGAAGTCGCCTGGTATAATTTTGCACGGAACATAATTTAATCATAACAAACACGTGGTTTAAGAATCACAAAAGAAGGTTGTATACTTGGAAGAGACCAGGAGACACTGGAAGGTATCAGATAGATTTTATAATGGTAAAATATAGATTCCGGAATCAGGTTATAAACTGCAAGACATACCCAGGGGCAGATATAGACTCTGACCACAACTTGTTAGTCATGAACTGTAGGCTGAAACTGAAAAAACTGCAGAAAGGTAGGAAAATAAGGAGATGGGACCTGGATAAATTGAAGGAACGTGAAGTTCTGGTGAATTTCAGAGGGAGATTTAGGCAACAATTGACAGAAACAGGGGGAAATAAAACAGTAGAAGAGGAATGGGTAGCATTGAGAGATGAAATAATGAAGGCAGCGAAGGACAAAATAGGTAGAAAGGCAAGACCTACAAAAAATCCATGGATATCACAGGAAATACTACAGTTAATTGATGAAAGGAGAAAATATAAAAATGCAGTAAATGAAACAGGCAAAATGGAGTACAGACGACTAAGAAATGAGATTGATAGGGAATGCAAAATGGCTAAGCAGGAGTGGCTAGAAGCCAAATGCAAATCTGTAGAAGAATGTATAAGAAGGGGAAAAGTAGATACCGCCTACAGGAAAATCAAAGAGACATTTGGGGACAAGAAAAGCAATTCTACGAATATCAAGGACTCAGATGGGAAACCAGTTCTCAGCAAAGAAGGGAAAGCTGAAAGGTGGAAAGAGTACATAGAGCAGCTCTACAAAGGAAATGAACTTAGAGACGATGTTGTAGGAAGGGAAGAGGAAGTAGATCAAGATGAAATAGAAGATACTATACTCAGAGATGAATTTGACAGAGCCTTGAAAGACCTAGGCCGGAACAAGGCCCCAGGAGTAGATGATATACCCACAGAGCTACTAAAGTCTCTGGGAGAGCCAGTCATGACAAGACTATTTGAACTGGTGTGTAGGATATATGAGACAGGCGAAATGCCCTCAGACTTTAAGAAAAATGTAATAATCCCCATTCCAAAGAAATCAGGTGCAGACAGGTCTGAAAATTACAGAACCATCAGTTTGATAAGTCATGGTTGCAAAATTTTAACACGAATTATCTACAGGAGAATGGAAAAGCTGGTAGAAGCTGACCTAGGGGAAGATCAGTTTGGATTCAGGAGGAACGTAGGAACCCGGGAGGCAATACTCACTTTACGTCTTATCTTAGAAGATAGATTAAGGAAAGGCAAATCTACATTTTTAGCCTTTGTAGATTTGGAGAAAGCGTTTGACAATGTTGACTGGACTACACTCTTTCAAATTCTGAAGTCAGCAGGGGTACAATACTGGGAAAGGAGAGTTATCTACAACTTGTACAAAAGCCAGACCGCAGTTATTAGACTCGAAGGGCATGAAAGGGAAGCATCAGTTGGGAAGGGAGTAAGACAGGGTTGTAGCCTTTCTCCGATGTTATTCAATTTGTACATTGAGCAGGCGATGAAGGAAAGCAAGGAAAATTTTGGAATAGGGATTAAAGTTCAGGGGGAAGAAATAAAAACATTGCGTTTTGCTGATGACATTGTAATTCTGTCAGAGACAGAGAACGACCTGGAAGAGCAGTTGAATGGAATGGACAGTGTGTTGAAGAGAGCGTACAAAATGAACATTAACAAGAGCAAAACAAAAATAATGGAATGCGGTCTTAGAAAATCAGGCGATGCTGAAGGAATTAGATTAGGTAACGAAACAATGAAGGTGGTAGATGAGTTTTGTTACTTGGGTAGTAAAATAACATGCGATGGTCGCAGTACAGAGGATATAAAATGCAGAATGGCAATGGGAAGAAAAGCATTTTTGAAAAAGAGAAATTTGCTAACATCGAATATTAATTTAAGTGTAAGGAAGTCTTTTCTGAAAGCATTTGTGTGGAGTGTTGCCTTGTATGGGAGTGAGACATGGACGATAAACAGTGCGGACAGGAAGAGAATAGAGGCTTTTCAAATGTGGTGCTACAGAAGAATGCTGAAGATTAGGTGGGTAGATCGCATAACTATTGAAGAGGTACTGAACAGAATTGGTGAGAAAAGGAATTTTTGGCATACCCTAACTAAAAGAAGGGATCGCTTGGTAGGACACATTCTTAGACATCGAGGAATCGTAAATTTAGCATTGGAGGGAAGTGTGTGGGGTAAAAATCGCAGAGGGAGGCCAAGAGACGCGTATAGTAAGCAGATTCAAGTGGATATGGGTTGCCGTTCTTATGAGGAGATGAAAAGGCTTGCTCAGGATAGAGTAGGGTGGAGAGCTGCATCAAACCAGTCTCCGGACTGAAGACCATAACAACAACAACAGTTCGTAAGTAGTTCATAAGTAGTTTGTAAGTTTAGGGACTGATGACCCCGTAGTTAAGTCTCATAGACTATACAAACATTTGAACATATATTTTATATATTTATATATATATATATATATAAATCTGAGCTTTGTAAATCTGTGGAACTTAACTGCTGTGGTTATCAGTTCCTAGACTTAAAAACTACTTAAACCAATCTAAGGACAACACACACCCCACATGCTCCAGGGAGGACTCGAACCTCCGACTGAGAGCAACCGCGCGCTTCGTAGTGTGACGTCCTATATTTAGTTGGTAGTAATTTATGGTCTGTATGTATTGCTTCTGTATGGTACAGGCGACGTCAGCGGGCGTGTAAGCTTTCGTCGTCTTCAATGCTAGGGTTCAATAGGCTCGTAAAACTTTATTTGAGGCATGCGTTGAGTATTTAAGTTGCTACACCTAATGATTGCTCATATATTCAGTTTACTAATACCTTTGGATTAAGACTTCCAGGGCCTAACACAGTTTCTTGAATATTTTCCTTACTGTTTAAACATGAGCTCTTTATTTCTCAGGGGCTTATTTAAATTACCAAGTCCAATACTATCTTTCCTTTCCCGGCAGTTCCTTTCCAAGAATCACGTCACATAAACCCTTTATTTCAGAGACAAGTCAAAGATATTATTTTTGAAATTTCCTCAAATTTCAATATTTAAGGACAGGTGTTAACTACGAAAGACGTGGCCGAGACTTATTTTAATCACCATTTTACCTATATTTCACCTTAGAAACACAATTGTAACATACAATGTCCAAGTCACACGTTTTTTCTTAGTAAACAGTTCTCGGCAGTACATATCATGGGATAACAGTTCAGTATCTTTGACAAAGCTAATATTCGGAATATTCTTCCCAATTCAGTTTTAAAGTTATTTAACTCAAAACTTTCTCAATGAAAAAATCCTTTAATAGTATTTGATATTCCCTTGAATATTAACGGTCGTATCGGGAGGCAGAATTTTGTTTAAGTCCGTAGCCTAACCCAAAAATGTTTGTAAATCTATCGGACCAAACTGCGTGGTCATCAGTCCGTAGCTTACAAACTACTTAAACCTAGGTAAACTAACCTAAGGACAACACACACACACACACACACACACACACACCCATGCCCCAGGGAGGACTCGAACCTCCACGACGAGCAACCGCGTGCTCCGCAGCGAGACACTTTAGACCGCTCGGCTACTCCACCGCGGCTAGCCTAACCCGAATTAAAGTTCACAGACAACTTTTACTCACTCGCGTAACAGTTCGACCTTTTCATGATAAATAATGAAGTCTTCAAATAATAAAAAAATTTATTCCTTCGCAATTAAAAGAGTTCGGAATATTTCCGCGCCTGAATTTAACTACTTCGCAAACACGACCACAAAGACTGAGACAAGACTGAGAGATTTTAACTCAACGAGAAACAAAGACTGAGAGAGCGAGTAGCTATTCTGCAGAACTATTTATACTATTATTTGCAACAAAAGATGACTTTGAATCGCGGTGTTTAGACGCGATTATTCTGTGACTTTAGTATTCCAAAATTTCAAAGATATTCTGATTTTACTGGAATTTTTGAAAAAAAAAATGTGAAAATTCTGCCTCTTACAAAGTTATTAAGACTGAAGTTGACTGAAAATGGCTAGTTTATGCGATGTGTCTCAGTAGCAAGGTGTCTTAGAACGCTGGGCAGTTCCACGGCGGCAAACACAAGTTAACACCAACGGCCTCTGTAGCGACTTCCTGTTATTAGCGCTGTCTCGTCTGCCGTAACGTTGTTATCTCCAGGTCGAAGAACCAGGAGAAAGTCGTCGAACCGTTTTAGTTCATTCTCCCGATTACAATACTTCAGAACCTAGTATCTCAACTGATCCCATAAGTATTTCCACCAGTTTAGATGGGGCTAGTATCGTGTAAACAAGGTACGGCAGTGCCTTGGCAGAACTGTCAATTGTCTTCCGGTGATGGAAACTTCTCTGACAATAATATGGCCAGACTACAGAAAGTGACGGATACTTTACATCTACATCTGCATACATACTCCACAATGCACCGTACGATGCGTACGGTGGGTACACTGTACCACTACTAGCCATTTCCTTTCCTATTCCACTCCCAAACAGAACGAGGAAAAAAAGAACGATTATATGCCTCCGTACAGACCTAATTTCTCGTATCTTGTCTTTGTGATCACTACTCGAAATGTAAGTAGGACTCAGATCGTACTACACTCAGCTTCAAATTCCAGCCCTTTAAATTTCCTCAACATAAATTCACGAAAAAATGTCGTCTTTCCTCCAGCGATCCCCAAAAAAATGTTCAAATGTTTGTTAAGCTTATGGGACTTAACTACGGGGTCATTAGTCCCTAAACTTACAAACTACTCATGAACTACTTACGAACAAGGACGGCACAAATATCCATGCCCGAAGGGGGATTCGAACCCCCGACCGTAGTGGCCATGCTGACCGTGACTGGAGCGCCTCAGTCACCTCGGCCACCGCGGCCGGCCAGCGATCCCCAATTGAGTTGCCGGAGCATTTCCGTGACACTCGCGCACTGGTCGAACCTATCAGTAACAAACCTAGCTGCTACCCTCTGAACTGCTTCCATTTGTTCCTTTAAACTGATCTGCTGCGGGTCCAAAACTCTTTAGCAATACTCAAGATGTGGTCGTTGTTGTTGTTGTTATGGTCTTCAGTCCGGAGACTGGTTTGATGCAGCTCTCCACCCTACTCTATCCTGAGCAAGCCTATTCATCTCCTCATAAGAACGGCAACCCACATCCACTTGAATCTGCTTACTATACGCGTCTCTTGGTCTCCCTCTGCGGTTTTTACCCCACACACTTCCCTCCAATGCTAAATTTACGATTCCCCGATGTCTAAGAATGTGTCCTACCAAGCGATCCCTTCTTTTAGTCAGGGTATGCCAAAAATTCCTTTTCTCACCAATTCTGTTCAGTACCTCTTCATTAGTTCTTCGATCTACCCACCTAATCTTCAGCATTCTTCTGTAGCACCACATTTCAAAAGCCTCCATTCTCTTCCTGTCCGCACTGCTTATCGTCCATGTTTCACTCCCGTACAAGGCAACACTCCACACAAATGCCTTCAGAAAAGACTTCCTTACCCTTAAATTAATATTCGATGTTAGCAAATTTCTCTTTTTCAAAAATGCTTTTCTTCCCATTGCCATTCTGCATTTTATATCCTCTGTACTGCGACCATCGCATGTTATTTTACTACCCAAGTAACAAAACTTATCTACCACCTTCATTGTTTCGTTACCTAATCTAATTCCTTCAGCATCGCCTGATTTTCTAAGACCGCATTCCATTATTTTTGTTTTGCTCTTGTTAATATTCATTTTATATGCTCTCTTCAACACGCTGTCCATTCCATTCAACTGCTCTTCCAGGTCCTTTGCTGTCTCTGACAGAATTACAATGTCATCAGCAAAACGCAATGTTTTTATTTCTTCCCCCTGAACTTTAATCCCTATTCCAAATTTTTCCTTGCTTTCCTTCACCGCCTGCTCGATGTACAAATTGAACAACATTGGAGAAAGGCTACAACCCTGTCTTACTCCCTTCCCAACTGATGCTTCCCTTTCATGTCCTTCGAGTCTAATAACTGCGGTCTGGCTTTTGTACAAGTTGTAAATAACTCTCCTTTCCCTGTATTTTATCCCTGCTGACTTCAGAATTTGAAAGAGTGTATTCCAGTCAACATTGTCAAATGCTTTCTCCAAATCTACAAAAGCTAAAAATGTAGGTTTGCCTTTTCTTAATCTATCTTCTAAGATAGAACGTAAAGTGAATATTGCCTCCCGGGTTCCTATGTTCCTCCTGAATCCAAACTGATCTTCCCCGAGATCAGCTTCTACCAGCTTTTCCATTCTCCTGTAGATAATTCGTGTTAAAATTTTGCAACCATGACTAATCAAACTGATGGTTCTGTAATTTTCACACCTGTCTGCGCCTGATTTCTTTGGAATGGGGATTATTACATTTTTCTTAAAGTCTGAGGGCATTTCGCCGGTCTCATACATCCTACACACCAGTTCAAATAGTCTTGTCATGGCTGGCTCTCCCAGATACTTTAGTAGCTCTGAGGGTATGTCATCTACTCCTGGGGCCTTGTTCCGACCTAGGTCTTTCAAGGCTCTGTCAAATTCATCTCTCAGTATAGTATCTCCTATTTCATCTTGATCGACTTCCTCTTCCGTTCCTACAACATCGTCTCTCAGTTCATTTCCTTTGTAGAGCTGCTCTATGTACTCTTTCCACCTTTCAGCTTTCCCTTCTTTGCTGAGAACTGGTTTCCCATCTGAGTTCTTGATATTTGTAGAGCTGTTTTTCTTATCTCCAAATGTTTCTTTTATTTTCCTGTAGGCGGTATCTACTTTTCCCCTTGCTATACATTTTTCTACAGATTTACATTTGGCTTCTAGCCACTCCTGCTTAGCCGTTTTGCACTTCCTGTCAATCTCATTTTTTAGTCGTCTGTACTCCATTTTACCTGTTTAATTTACTGCATTTTTATATTTTCTCCTTTCATCAATTAACTGTAGTATTTCCTGTGATATCCATGGATTTTTTGTAGGTCTTGCCTTTCTACCTATTTTGTCCTTCGCTGCCTTCATTATTTCATCTCTCAATGCTACCCATTCCTCTTCTACTGTTTTATTTCCCCCTGTTTCTGTCAATTGTTGCCTAAATCTCCCTCTGAAATTCTCCAGAACTTCACTTTCCTTCAATCTATCTAAGTCCCATCTCCTTATTTTCCTACCTTTCTGCAGTTTTTTCAGCTTCAGCCTACAGTTCATGACTAACAAGTTATGGTCAGAGTCTATATCTGCCCCTGGGTATGTCCTGCAGTTTATAACCTGGTTCCGGTACCTATGTCGTACCATTATAAAATCTATCTGATACCTTCCGGTGTCTCCTGGTCTCTTCCACGTATGCAACCTTCTTTTGTGATTCTTAAACCACGTGTTTGTTACGATTAAATCATGTTCCGTGCAAAATTCTACCAGGCGACTTCCTCTTTCATTCCTCCTGCCCAGTCCATATTCACCTATTATTTTTCCTTCTCTTCCTTTTCCTACCACCGAATTCCAGTCTCCCATCACAATTAAGTTTTCCTCTCCCTTAACTTTCTGAATAATTTCCTTTAGCTCCTCATATATTTCTTCGATCTCCTCATCATCGGCAGAGCTAGTTGGCATATAAACCTATACTACTGTTGTCGGTGTTGGCTTCGTATCTATCTTGACAATGATAATGCGATCACTGTGCTGCTCATAGTAGTTTACCCGCATTCCTATTTTCTTATTCATTATCAGTCCTACTCCTGTGAAACCCTCAACTGATTTTGTATTTATAATCCTGTATTCACCTGACCAGAAATCCTGTTCATCCTACCACCGAACTTCACTAATCCCCACTATATCTAACTTCAACCTATCCATTTCCCTTTTTAAATTTTCTAATTTTCCTACTCGATTAAGGGATCTAACATTCCACGCTCCGACCCGTAGAATGCCAGTATTGTCTTTCCTGATGATCACATCCTCCTGGGTAGTCCCCGCCCGGAGATCCGAATGGGGGACTATTTTACCTCCGGAATATTTTACCCGAGAGGATGCCATCATCATATGTTCATACAGTAGAGCTGCATGTCCTCGGGAAAAAGTAACGGCTGTAGTTTCCCCTTGCTTTCAGCCGTTCGCAGTAGCTGTGTGGCAAAGCCACATTAGCTGATGTCACAAGGCCAGCTCAGTCAATCATCCAGACTGTTGCCCCTGTAACTACTGAAAAGGCTGCTGCCCCTCTTCAGGTCGTACAAGCGTTTTATACGCGGTCTCCTTTACAGATGAAGTACATCTTCCCAAAATTCTCGCAATAAACCGAAGTCGGCTGTCCGCCTTACTCACAACTGTCCTTACATGTTCGTTCCATTTCATATCGCTCTGCAATGTTACGCCTAGATATTTGAACGACGCGACAGCATCAAGAAGCTTACTACTAATGCTATATTCGAACATTATGGGATTGTTTTTCCTACTCATGCGCATAACCTTACACTTTTCTACATTGAGAGCTAGTTGCCATTCTTCGGACCAACCAGAAATTTTGTCTAAGTCGTCTTGTATGCTATTACAGTCAGTTAAAGACGACACCCTCCCATACACGACAGCATTGTCCGTGGACTGGTAGCTGGAACTTCACGCGTGGGATATTCTGTTTCGGAAATCGTTAAGTTATTCAAGATTCCCAGAGAAACAGCGTGAAGAGGGTGCCAAAAACACCAAATTGCAGCCTCTCGTATAGCTTTGTCAGTCACGAAAGTCAACTTTTCTTGAGTGCACGAATCATCCAGCAGGATACGTGTTAGTAAATGTTCTGGTATTTGTACAGCTCTACATTCTTTCTATCCTCATTTCTTCAAAAATTTACGGCAAATGGCTAACACCCGTTCTTGATCTGTTAAGGCATCTCTAAACTGAATACGGTAGGGACGCTCCTGGGGCAACTTCTTCTGCCAAATTCATTTCTTCGCTACCTAACTCCTTCCACAGGTCACAATGACGCCGCGCCGCGCCGAGCGGTCTGGAGGGCCACCTTACGGATCGCGCGGCCTCCTCCTTCGGGGGTTGGAATCCTCCGTCGGGCATGGATGTGTGTCTTGTCCTTAGCTTACTTTAACTTAGTTTAAGTAGTTTGTAAACATAGGGACTAATGACCAACGTAGTTTGGTCCCATAGGATTACAACAGTTGAACATTTTTTCACAATGACGAGGGTCTGTCACAAGAGGCATTGTCCTGCTCAGAAAACTCCTCCTCTATTTGAGTAAAGCGGGGCTATGAGAATAATTTCAACTTTCATCAATTTTTTCCGGGAAATTATTAACATCATTTTAATTAATTGACATAGTATCGGTTCTTTTCGGTCATGTCCGAGAAAACAGACGCCATTATTTGACAGTTGACAGTTGACTACGCACTTTCAGAAGATTACAAAGGAACCATGGCTCAATATTCACACAGGGGGGCCTCCAACGACTTTTTGAGTCCATGAAACGTGTAGTTGCTAAACATGGCTGGAGAAGCGTTTCACCAGCACGGCACTTGGCACTACACCACTGCTTTCTTCACTTTTTGTATCCTACATTCAAAGCTTAACAGACACGTTTTATAACAGATGACGTCTTCCTTCTGCAAGGCGTTAGATACGTTTATACGCTGTTGCCTGACGAACCAAGTGCGAGCATATGCCATGTTAGATCAGTTGCGTGTCTGGGTTGGATACTTTCTTGATAATAGAAAGCAGCGTGTCATTCTCAACCGGGAGAAATATTCAGACGTGAGAGTGATTTGTAATGGGAATTTTATAGGACTGTTGTCTTCGACGTTATATATAAATGACCATGTAGAGAACATTGGAAATTCAATAAAGCTTTTTGATATGATGCTGTAGTTTATCGAGCAGCTGCAATACTGGTAGAGGGTAGTTAAATGCACGATGATGTTCAGCGTATTGACGTATCGTGCAAGAAATGGTAAACGAGCCTCTACATAAAAAAAGTGTAGGGTTATACGTTTATACTGGAAGAAAGAGCGATTATCATAAAACTACGCAACTGCAAGACAAACAGTGGAAGCTGTTTCTTCCGTAAAATATCTGGGAGTAAACATATGGAACGATTTGAAATGGAACAACCGTATCAAACTGAACGAGGATAAGGCATTTGAAAAATTCTCAGAAACGCAGTAAGGTTACTGAACTCTCGTTCGGCCAATACTGGAGTATTGGTCATCAGTGTGGGATCCGTTCCAGGTAGGGTTCGTCGAAGGCGTTGAGAAGATCCAACCGAGAGAAGCGAGCTTCGTTAGGAGATCGTTTAGTAGAGCGAAAGCGGCACAGAGGTGATTAGGAAACTGCAGCGATGGACGCTGCTAGAGAGTGGTTCTGTATCGCGGGACGGGCTTCTGTTTATGTTCCGAGAGTACACCTGTCTCGAAGAGTTGGCCAAATTATATTGGTTCCTTCTACTCAGATACCCTTAAACGACTACAAGTATTAAATTAAAGAGATTAGAGGCCATAAGGAAGGCATAACGGCAACCGTTTCCTCCGCGAAACATACGAGATTGGGATTTGAAGAGGAAGAGACAATGACTATACTAGGTACCCTCCGCTACTGTCCACGAGGTTGCTTGTGGAGTATGGATGCAGATGAACTGAGTGCATTTTGTTGAGGCAGCATGAGTGGCGGTGTGTAAATACGCGCGATTTGTTGGTCCAGTATTCCACAATGACAGCATCTCGCTATTTGCTACGATTTCTAAACACAATTTCAAATCATTTCTAAACTTTTTCTGTATTACCCACTTAAAGTGAAACATTTAGCACATTATACGTAAGTCAAATTAAACCTCTGAAGCAGTTCTTCACGTGGTAATTGGATTCTTTGTGGACTAGAGATTTTTCACTGATCTTCTTTATATCTAAAGCAGAATATGTTTGTGTGTACGTATTGTATACAAATCTACAATTTTGTTCCAAACTTTATGATATTTTATTCACGTAAGCTTGAATCCATTAGAACGGTCACCGTAAGTGCAAGAATCACGTACAACACATAGTTCACGAGCTATGACGTCATAAACAATTAGATGCGCGAAAAACTGCTGCATTAAGCGACAATTCTCCTCATTTTCTCCCAAAAGACTGGGTCGATTTCTACCAAATTTGGTACTCATATTCCTTACAGTCAGGAGAAGAAGCACCCATGGTCTAGGGGATATGACGTCATAGGAATAGGATTCACAAAAAAACTGCTCCATCGTGTGATGAGATTTTATTCATATACTGTATAAGAATTACAGTACTTCACGAGCTGCAACAAACAAACATTATTTCAAACCTTTGTTACACTTTTTCTCGCTAACAAACACAGCAAAATGATGAAAAAACTTTCTTGCTTATTAACTTTCCGCTGTTCATGGACTAAACTACGGTATTCGGTATGACGTTAAAATTTATAATTTCTACTCTACAAATTATGCCACAGGAAATTTTTACAGACACTACACACGCATATAGCTGAATGTACCTTCGAAATTGTATCTCATTACTACACGTTGTTGATGAAATATGAGGACATAAGCAGTAACGTTTATGGAAAACAGCCCCATCACGCACCAGGTTTTAATCTATCACTTCTTTACTACTAACAGTATACGTAACAGATTTTACCGACATCTCAAATGTTCAAATGTTAGTAAATCTATCGGACCAAACTGCGTGGTCATCAGTCCGTAGCTTACAAACTACTTAAACCTAGGTAAACTAACCTAAGGAGAACACACACACCCATGCCCCAGGGAGGACTCGAACCTCCACGGCGAGCAACCGCGCGCTCCGCAGCGAGGCGCTTTAGACCGCTCGGCTACTCCACCGCGGCTTACCGACATCTAACTCTTATACAAATGATTATATACCTACCTAGAATACAATTTTACAACATATAAATCAATAAATATGAGATCTATATATTTTGATGGGTAAAAAACTTTTACACCATGTACCACGTTTTAATACATTTACGTATTTTCTACCAAGACACTCGTGTTATCCAGTCAGCTGAAAGAAATTCCTAAAACCTGACATTGCTGTCGACACCTGTGAACCAACTGTGAAGCTGGAGGCGAAAGCAAGAGACTTCTGTAGAGCTACGGGGAAATAAGGAGAATGAAACATTGTACATCCAACGAATGCCCTTTACTTCCGGCAGATCTAACTCTTAGTTTCAAGAGTCTGTAGTTTCCAGTGTGACTTCCATTTTCAATTAAGATAAATAAATCAGGCAACCTTTTAAATACTGCAGAGTAGTTTTGACATCTTCATGTTTCTCACACGGACAACTACATGTCGCTTGCTCAGGGGTGGACTCACCAAAGAATTTATTCATATTAGATTTTTGACAAGTATTCTTTTTTAGGATAGTGCAGTTATCATTTTGTACTTTCCGCAAGACAGCATTATTTCTTGAATACTCTCACATCAATGTGACAAATGAAGGAATAGGAGAAGTACTAACTCAAAGCTTAAATAAATAAGTATCCGGGCAACGTAGGCTTTCAAGCTAGTAATTAATATAACACAGCTTGACAGTGTACCAAAACCTTTTACTATCATATGGATGCTTTATTAGTGTCGGGAGAAACCGACAGCAATGATGCTACGATCTCGAAGTAGACAGTGTAATGTCTAATGTCATGCTAATACTAAAATATGAATTTGGAAATTACTGACTATTTGACAAAAAAGATAAATAACCTAGTAAATGACTAAAACCTAATCTTTTTCTTTATGTTTGATATAGTTCCTTCCACATTTCACGTCCTTATCTTACTTTTTAATTTAACAAATTCCTTTTAACATTTAATGCGGGTTCAACGTCACCAATGTAACCCTCGTGATAACAATGGAAATCAAACGTGTAGGGGCATTGTTAATTGTGACTGATACTTTCCAAGTATGGAGTACCGAAATTTGGCTCTGATTTGTAGCATTAATTTTATTTTGAGTGCAATCTTGTCCCCGGATAGTGTTTAGTTAGCCGGCCGCGGTGACCGAGCGGTGTGCGGCGCGCTACTCACTTTCTGCACGGCCACTACGGTCGGGGGTTCGAATCCCCCCTCGGGCATGGATATTTGTGCCGTCCTTAGTAGTAGCTAGTTCATAAGTAGTTTGTAAGTTTAGGGACTGATGACCCCGTAGTTAAGTCCCATAAGCTCTACAAACATTTGAACATTTATTTTAGTGTTTAGTTATCTATTCATGTAAATTGAATACTGTAGTTTAGATCTCCCCTTGTATACGATCTGGACGTCGTTCCAATTTTAAGTCAGTTTCGTTATGAATTTTGTATCATCTTATTCTGATACTATTTCAGTGGCTTATCACCTCAATTACACGTTAGGGTAAGGGGGAAGAAAGAGTTTCTGATTCTTTCGAAATATGACAGTAGTTTAATGAGTTGATAACGACAGGACTGAGAACAAGGCAACCATTTCCGTAGATAGCTGAGGAAAGCCGCCATTAATATTGCTACACCAAGAAGAAATGCACATGATAAACGGGTATTCATTGGACAAATATATTATACCAGAACTGAGATGTGATTACATGTTCACGCAATTTGGGTGCATCGATCCTGAGAAATCAGTACCCAGAACAACCACCTCGGCCGTAATAACGGCCTTGATACGCCTGGGCAGTGAGTCAAACATACAATGGATGGCGTGTACAGGTACAGATGTACATGCAGATCAACACGATGCGACAATTCATCAAGAGTAGTGACTGGCGTATTGTGACGAGCTAGTTGCTCGGCCACCATTGACCATACGTTTTCAGTTGGTGAGAGATTTGGAGAATGTGCTGGCCAGGGCAGCAGTCGAACATTTTCCGTGTCCAAAAAGGCCCGTACAGGACCTGCAACATGCTGTAGTGGATTATCCTGCTTAAATGTAGGGTTTCGCAGGGATCGAATGAAGGGTAGAGCCACGGGTCGTAACACATCTGAAATGTAACGGCCGTCGACGCGAACAAGAGGTGACCCAAACGTGTAACTGATGGCACCCCATATCATCACGCCGGGTGATACGACAGTATGGCGATGACGAACACACGCTTCCAATGTGCGATCACCGCGATGTCGCCAAACACGGATGCGACCATCACGATGCTGAAAACAGAACCTGGGGTCATCCGAAAAAATGACGTTTTGCCATTCGTGCACCCAGGTTTGTCGTTGCGTACACCATCTCAGGCGTTCCTCTCTGTGATGCAGCGTCAAGGGTAACCGCCGCCATGGTCTTCGAGCTGATCGTCTATGATGCTGCAAACGCCTTCGAACTGTTCGTGCAGATGGTTGTTGTCTTGCAAACGTCCCCATCTGTTGACTCAGGGATCGAGACGTGGCTGCACGATCCGTTACAGCAATGCCTGTCATCTCGACTGCTAGGCCGTTGGAATCCAGCACGGCGTTCCGCATTTCCCTCCTCATACCACCGAGTCTATATTCTGCTAACAGTCATTGGATTGCGACCAACGCGAGCAGCAATGTCGCGACACGGTAAACCGCAAACGCAATAGGCTACAATGCGACCTTTATCAAAGTCGGAAACATGATGGTACGCATTTCTCCTCCTTACACGAGGCATCACAACAACGTTTCAGCAGGCAACGCCGGTCAACTGGTGTTTGTGTATGAGAAATTGGTTGGAAACTTTCCTCATGTCAGCACTTTGTAGGTATCGCCACCGGCGCCAACCTTGTGTGAATGCTCTGAAAAGCTAATCATTTGCATATCACAGCATCTTCTTCCTGTCGGTTAAATTTCGTGTCTGTATCACGTCTTCTTCGTGGTGTAGCAATGTTAATGGCCAGGAGTACATTTTGGGGTATAGATAGGGTGAGGAGGAGATATACGAAGAGAGGGAGTGGATGAACACAGGGAGATGAGAATGGTAGATGTAGGAAATGTTATTGGGAACTACAGGTACCATTGTTTATAACAGAAGGAGGGAGAAGGAGATGTGCAGAAACAACAGGGAAGGATGGATGGAGGACGGGGAGAAGGAGACGAAGGCGGAGGTAAAGATGAACACTGTGGGGTAGAGGGATAGAGAGGGGAGAAAGAGATTGGATTGAGTATAGAATTTCCATACCTACTACCGAATTGCGAAGCAATTCCTGGATATTTCTATCAATACTAGATGTAAATTCGGCGTTCCCCGGGTGTTTATTTATTCTACACTCTCGTAGTCCACATCACCTTCTCCCCTCTCTCTGCATTCACCTCTTTCTCTCCCATCTCTGTGTTCGTCTGCAACTTACCCCTCTTGTCAAAGTTTTATGCAAGGTATCCTCTGCAATGTACCATACAAACATTTATGTACCCAGTGATCTTCCTCTTGGTTTAAAGGTCATGTGTGCAAAAAGTCATTAAGATTGGACCAAAACTATATATTTTGTATACCCTTCACTGTGCATCGAGCGAAACTTTATACAGACAGTGATATTCCTCTTATTTATAAGGTAGAGTGCGCAAAATTTTATCAATATCGGAACAAAACTATAAATTTGTATGCATTAGAAACGCTGGGCTACACTGAAAAAAGCACTTTGTTCTTCTCAAACATTCCAGTTTTATTTCATACAACCCTTCTTCTGAGAAAAACGAAAACAAAACAAAAAAAGGATCTGTAAAATCGGTCGAGCCGTTCTCAAGCTATTGCGCGGCCAAAGTATTTAGGGATCCATTTTTATGTTGCAAAATACTCTCCCCCATGCATCGTATGAAACGTCAGGTAGACGGTGAGCTTCCTTTTGCTTTGAAGGTCAAGCGTGCGAAATTTCGTGAAGATCGGAATGAAACTGTAAATTTCTTGAGTCTGTAGAAGAAGAATGCTCCGACATGCACCTATCACAAAATACTTTTAGTTGGAGTTTTCTACCTATAAAATGCATTCCTGCCAAATTTTCGACTTTTGTGTTTAGTCAGTGAGTGAGTTTGTGTCCTTTCGCTTTTATGTAGATAGAGATTAAGAAAACAGATCCCTTAATTTTGGATGCAAGAGAATTAAGGGAGACTTGCAGACACAAATAAATAGTAATATGCAAATGTGTAATGCTAACTTTATTTGATACAAGGTCATGCTTGATGCGACAGTTTTACGACATCTACAGCGAAACTGTTGTGAGCAGTAGACGTCTCTTCGTTTCATCACTTTGGGTATGTAGGTTGGGGGAGGGGGTTTGTAGTTACAAAATGATTCATAAACGTCCGAAATTACATACAAACTTTGTTGCAGGTCTCAAACTACTCCCATTTTCCAAAAAATTGACGTGTAAATCTGGGTATTCTCACGCGGTGGCCTCTCATTATTAATGACATCATGTCTCCTGATGCCGTGCTCTTTTGTATTTGGGTGACGAACCTTCGTGGGCGTACGGTGAACAGTTGACCGAAGTTCATTTCAATCTAATGAATGGTTTATGAACGCATAGAGGACGTACAGACAAACATTCTTTTTTATATACGAGGTATGTTCACAAAGTAAGTTCCATTTGGTTATATAAAACAAACGTGTACAGATACGGAAAAAATATTTATTGTACAAAAAATACAACTATTAAACTACTTTTCTACATAGCTTTCGAAATTTTGTAGGCATTGTCATAGTGTGCCAGAAGTCTTTTTATGCCTTCTGTCCTTGGTGGTCAACACTTCAACGATGATGAGCTGAAAGAACATGTTTGCCACATGGTTGAATACACAGGCGGCAACCTTCTATGAAGAAGGCACACAAAAACTTGTCCCACGCTATGACAAGTGCCTAAAAAATTCCGGAAGTTATGTAGAAAAGTAGTTGATCAGTTGCAGATTTTTATACAATAAATATTTTTTTCTGTATCTGTTCACGTTTGGTTTATATAGCCAAACGGTACTTACTTTGTGGACATACCTCGTATATAGATTTCCCGCGGAGTGCAGCAGCTCGACTTGGAATTGACTCAATTAGTATTTGTAGCTTCCGCGGAGGAATATATAACCGTAATCTGCAACATACACTACTATTAGAATGGGGCAAGTTCTTTCGCACACTACGTCTAAAATCGAATTAGTACACAGAAGATTGCCACCTGTAGTAACATTCAGATCTTTATCATCGTTGACGTGTGGACCACCAAGGACAGATTTTAGGTGTAAGAAGAGATGAAAGTCGCTAGGAGAGAGGTTCGAGCTGAATGGAGGATGATCAGACAGGTTTCCGTAAGAATTGTTTGGTCACATTCGGTGTGTGAGGTCAGGCATTATAGTGAAAAGAAATATCTTTTGACAGTAATTCTCTCCTTACACCTAAAATCTGTCCTTGGTGGACGATGATGACGAGCTGAAAGAACATGTTACCACATGGTTGAATACACAGGCGGCAACCTTCTTTGAAAAAGGCACACAAAACCTTGTGCCACGCTATGACAATTGCCTACAAAATTTCGGAAGCTATGTAGAAAAGTAGTTTAACAGTTGTAGATTTTTGTACAATCAATATTTTTTCTGTATCTGTACCCTTTCGGTTTATATAAGGAAACCGTAACTTACCTTGTGGACATACCTCGTAAAATTAGAATATTGATAATAAATTAGTATCCGGCCGCGGTATGCACGGCCACTACGGTCGGGGGTTCGAATCCCCCCCTCGGGCATGGATATTTGTGCCGTCCGTAGTCTTAGTTCATAAGTAGTTTGTAAACTTAGGGACTGATGACACCGTAGTTAAGTCCCATAAGTTCTACAAACATTTGAACATTTTTTAATAAATTAGTAAATAATAAATTGTAATAAATACTTATAACAATAACAAATAAGAAATACATGAGTAATTAATTAATAGTACATAATAATAGGAATAACAGTAATAATAAAATATATAAATAATAAGATCCTCTTTAACACCTGGTACCACGTCCTCGCTCGCCCTAATCAGCGCCGGCTTGGCTGTTATCGTTGCAGGGCTGGAACGACGTCAGCTTCCACGGCTCGGACCAGATCCCGACGCCCAACATCGACGCGCTGGCCTTCAACGGCATCATCCTCAACAACCACTATGTGCAGCCCGTCTGCACGCCCACGCGCGCCGCGCTCATGACGGGCAGGTACCCCATGCACATCGGTGAGTACCCATTACCTGGTACCCCATACACCTGGCACTCTATACACCTGAGTGAGTACCAGTTACCTGGTAATCCATGGACCTCGATGAGTACCCACTACCCGGTACCCCATAATTCCTGGTGAGTACCCCCTACATGGTACTCAGCAAACCTCATTGAGTACTCACTAACTGGTACCTCATACGCCTCGGTGAGTATTCCCTACCCGTCTCCTAGACGCATGCATTATTCCAAATGTAAGCAGATATACAACGAACATGTCCAATACTTCTTTTTAATTGTCGCTTGAGTCATATTCGTTACCTACATTCCTCTCCCAGTGCTCTCAGTTCCTGTTCATTCTTCTTTTCTCTACCCATTATCAGCGGTTCCTAGCCCAAGTCACCCTTCCATCCTGTGCGTCGCCTTCATCACTTACTTCTGCCCTCTATGCATCTGGTGAATACTACTGTAGGTAGGCCTTCCTCCTCCACCCTAGTTAGATGTTGACCCCACATTTTTCATACTTCCATTCTATATAATTTGAATAATAGCAGACTATTGATACTCTTTCTTCAGTTCCTTTTCTTTTTTGATATTCCACTCCTGCTTATCTGGGTTTCACTTTGCGACAACATTTTTCTCAATTTTTCCTTTCAAAAGATGTTACTTTTTTTTCCATACACCATGTTTTTAAGGTTGTAACTCCAAGATCGCAATTTTTAATGAAATCACCGGACCTCGGTGAAGAGCGAACCGCTCTAAGGCTTCTTGGTGCGGAGTGCGTGGTCTCTCGCCATCGGAGGTTCGAGTCCTCCTCCAGACATGCTTGCAGTTAGCTTCTGGGGTCATTAGTCCCTAGGCTGACAAACTACTTAAACTAAGCCCCTTGGATTTATAAACATTTGAACTTTTTTTATAAAAATAATCAGTTTTAATTACACATTTTTCCTCCCTCGTGTATGAACTCTAAACATCATGTAAAAACAAAGACTCTCTCGTCATAATGTAAAATGTATACAGACGAGAGATTCCTTATTTCTAAACGGTCTCTAAAGTCCACCTCTGAGGAAGGAAATGGAGAAGATAATATATATCGTTTAAACCGGTAAAAATTGCTCTCTTGGCGTCACAATATTAAACCACTATGACTGTTTTCCACCAGGCAAAACGTGCCAGATAATACTAATATTGTTCATCTACTTTTCTAAATGTAACGTTTTTTACCCATATAGACCTAATGGCAGAATTACACTTTGATGTAGTCCATGTTTGTAAATTCACGTAACAGCTCTACTGCTCGGAAAAGCCCGTGAGTCAAAGAAGCTTTGTTTGTCGCTGCTCCTGTCGCTATAATCACACTTTCCATTTTAAGCTAATCTATGGAAAAAATCCATGCCTTTCTATGTTTTCTATAAACTTCAACCTACGCATCTTCGTTGATTAATTGCCGGCCGCGGTGGCCGAGGAGACTGAGGCGTGTCAGTCACGGTCTGCACGGCCACTACGGTCGGGGGTTCGAAATCCCCCTCGGGCATGGATATTTGTGCCGTCCTAGTTCGTAAGTAGTTCATAAGTAGTTTGTAAGTTTAGGGACTGATGACCCCGTAGTTAAGTCCCATAAACTATACAAACATTTGAACATTTGAATCGTTGATTAATCAACTCCTAAACTTTGGCATGAACTTTTTCTACGGTAGCCGGAATCTGAGAGCAATACGTGTGCCCCATTATGTGATGAGCTTATTTCACCTTTTCCGTAAGACGAGCAAAGTTTCATTGGCATATACATACAAATAAAAACCATTTATCAATACTTTCTTTTGTTGTTGTAGTTGTTGCTGTGGTGTTCAGTCTGGAGCCTGGAATTCTGCATCTTTCCACCCTACTCTATCCTGAACAATCCTCTTCATCTCCTCATAAGAACGGCAACCCACAAACATTTCAACTTTCTTACTGTATTCCTCTCTTGGTCTGAAACTACGAATTTTACCCCTCAGACTTCCGTGCAATGATAAATTCTCAATACGACGTCTAAGATAGTGTCTTACGAAGCGATGCTTTCTTTTAGCCTATATATGCCAAAAAATCCTTTTCTCCCCTGTTCTGTTTTGTACCGCCTCATCAGTTACGCGATGTGCTCACCTGCTTTGGAAAGTCAAATGGAAATCGCTGGAGGGTAGGCGACGTTCTTTTCTAGAAACACTGTTGCATAAATTTAGAGGGTCGGAATTTCAGGCGGACTGCAGAACGCGTCTACTGCCGCCAGTCTCGGTGATCAGAGAGATTAGAGGTCATACGGATGCATACCAGTATTCGTTTTTCCATCGATCTACGAGGCGCGTCCAGAAAGTAAGTTCCGTTTCAATTTAATTCCGCTGCAGCACTGCGATTGCAGTTCCGCACATGCGCTGTAGACGATGTGAATCAAGGAGAAGAACGTGCGCCATTTGAAGATCGCTGTCAGTTACGTAAGCTTTGTTGTGCTTGTTTTAAATGTCGGCGTTGATTGAAAATCCCGCCGCCTGTGTAATCACGTCGGTGATTCGGTTTCTGAATGCGAGGAAAGTGAAACCAAGTGACATTTATCGGCAAATTTGCGATGTTTACGAACCAAAAGCGATGAGTGAGTGGATGGTGAGAATATGGGTCCGACAGTTCAATGGCGGGCGTAGTGATGTGCACGATGAAGAACGAAGTGGGCGTCCACCTTTGGTTACAGAAGAACTGGTTCGCGCTATTGATGACAAGATCCAGGAAAACCGTGGGTTTACAATTGGTGCTCTCGCTATGGACATCCCCGAAATTTCACGATCACTGATACATGAAATTCTTACCAAACACCTGAAATTCCGTAAACTTTGCTCACGTTGGGTTCCAAAGATTCTCACTGAGCAACACAAAACACAACGGATGGGTAGTGCACTTGAGTTTTTGATCCGTTATGCTGAAAGCGGCGAAGAATTTCTGTGACGATTAGTCACAGGAGATGAAACGTGGGTTTCTTACGACACCCCTGAGTGTAAGCGGCAATCAATGGAATGGATGCACACTTCATCCCCACCAAAGATAAAGCCGAAGCAAATCATGATACCTCGGAAAATGATGTGCACAGTGTTCTGGGACTGGAAAGAGCCGCAAGAAACTGTTTCCAACTGGTTGAAGACACAGGTGGCAGATTTCTATGATGAAGGTGTACAAAACCTGGTGCCACGCTATGACAAATGCCTGCAAAATTTCGGCAGTTATGTGCAAACGTACTTTAAGAGTTGTAGAATTTTGTGCAATAAAAATTTCTTCTGTATCTCTGTACAATTTCATTTTATTACCAAACGGAACTTACTTTCTGGACGCGCCTCGTATATGGGTGTGGAACAGGAAAGCAAGTAACTAGTAGTGGTACTGAGTACCCTCCGCCACGCACCTTTGGGTGGATTGCAGAGTATGTAAGTAGATGTGGATGTAATTTCCAGCATTGTTCTGTAGCACCACATTTCAAAAGCCTCATCCTCTTTTATAAACTAAAAGTTAATTACACATCTCAACGAATTTTGATTATGATGCCGTCATCCTGTTTATGTATACGGAGCGATCAAAAAAGCTGAAGGCCATACCACCATAATCGCCATAATCGCCGATCACGGGAAGTTTCCGTGAGCACTGGGGCATTCATCCACCAATGTCCCATATTGGGGATACACGTTTGGTGCAACACCGGGTTCTGCCGCGGTGGAGTAGCCGAGCGGTCTAAGGCGCCTCGCTGCGGAGCGCGAGGTTTTCCGCCGTCGGAGGTTCGAGTCCTCCATGGGGCATGGGTGTATGTGATTGTCCTTAAATAATTTAACTTAGTTTAAGTAGTTTGTAAGCTACGGACTGATGACCACGCAGTTTGGTCCGATAGATTTACAAACATTTGATTTGAACACCGGGTTCTGCTAAAACGGGGAGTCCTTTACTGGCTGCTGTACATAATTTCTTGAGTCGACGGCGCTTCAAGGACTACTTTAAGGGAGAAAAGGCTTGATAATAGCATGATAAGAGGCTACGACTACACGGCGGATGGTCCAGTGCAACAGTCCTGTGAAGTTGGCACCCCTTTTTTGGAAAATGTACATTTTTTTCAGAGTTCTAGGCAGATATGCAATAGTTCTGGAGTTCTCTGTACAAAATTTAAATAGTTCTGCACTAATTCGAGAAAAAATTACAAAAAATTGTAACAAATTTTAGTTTTTTCCAAATAATTTTTTGCCTAATTGTTCAAACATAGTTCTGATAACAGTTCTAAATAGCTGTCAAAGAGTTCTGCAGAAAATCCCAATGATATTTTTTTGCCCAGATAATAGTTCACGAGCTAATTGCGTAAAGAGGGAGAAAAACTACACAAAATTGCGCCTGAGTCGTGTGAAGTTGGCACCCCTTTTTTCAAAAATGTAATTTTTTTTCAGAGTTCTAGACAGATATGCAATAGTTCTGGAGTTCTCTGTACAAAATTTGAATAGTTCTGCAGAATTTCGCCGAAAAAATAGTAAAAATTACCACAAACTTGAGTTTTTTTTAGTTTTATTTTAAAATAATTATTTGCCTATTAGCGCAAACATAGTTCTGATCACAGTTTTAAATAGCTGTCAAAGAGTTCTACAGGAAATCCTAATAGCATTTTTCTTTGAAGATTATACTTTATGAGATAATTACAATAATGGAGTATTCATTTACTCGATACTGTGGAATTTGCACCCGTTTTTTCTAAAAAATTAGACTTTTTTTTCCAGAGTTCTAGGGACATGTGCAATAGTTCTTGTTTACGATAAGCAGTAATAACTCATACGTAAAAACAACAAATTGAATGTGCAGCGGATAGAATATCTGTCAAGACCTAAGAAAAATGTATATTTCTCCAATAACGGGCACAAATAAGACAGCTTATCAGATATTCCAAATTTTTTTTGGGGCAATTACATAGAAATATTCACATGAACTCTAGAACTATAGTATATGTACACAGAACCCCAAAAACAATGTGTATTTCTCAAAAAAAAAAAAAAAAAAAAAATTGTGCCAATTTACAGTAACGTGACAATGGATTCCACATTAATGCATTTATCTGATAAAGTATAATCTGCACAGAAAAATATCATTAGGATTTCCTGTAGAACTCTTTGACAGCTATTTATAACTGTGATCAGAACTATGTTTGTGCTACAGTAATAGGCAAATAATTATTTAAAAAAAACTCAAAAAACTCAAGTTTGTGGTAATTTTTTCGGCGAAATTCTGCAGAACTATTCAAATTTTGTACAGAGAACTCCAGAACTATTGCATATCTGTCTAGAACTCTGAAAAAAATTTACATTTTTGAAAAAAGGGGTGCCAACTTCACAGCTCTCCCACTATTCAGAATTGCGATATTTCACGAAATTCTGCAGAACTATTTAAATTTTGTACAGAGAGCTCTAGAACTATTGCATATCAGTCTGAACTCTGAAAAAAATTTACATTTTTGAAAAAAGGGGTGCCAACTTCACACGACTCAGGCGCAATTTTGTGTAGTTTTTCTCCCTATTTACGCAATTAGCTCGTGAACTATAATCTGGGCAAAAAAATATCATTAGGATTTTCTGCAGAACTCTTTGAGAGCTATTTAGAACTGTTGTCAGAACTATGTTTGAACAATTAGGCAAAAAATTATTTGGAAAAAACTAAAATTTGTTACAATTTTTTGTAATTTTTTCTCGAATTAGTGCAGAACTATTTAAATTTTGTACAGAGAACTCCAGAACTATTGCATATCTGCCTAGAACTCTGAAAAAAATGCACATTTTTGAGAAAAGGGGTGCCAACATCACAGTAGCGTGTAAATGGATTCCCCATTATTGCAATTATCTCATGAAGTATAATCTGCACAGAAAAATGTCATTAGGATTTCCTGTAGAACTCTTTGAGAGCTATTGAGAACTGTGATCAGAACTATGTTTGAACAATTAGGCAGAAAATTATTTTGAAAAAACTAAATTTTGTGGTAATTTTTCCTATTTTTTCGGCGAAATTATGCAGAACTATTTAAATTTTGTACAGAGAACTCCAGAACTATTGTATATCTGTCTAGAACTCCGAAAAAAAATGTACATTTTCCAAAAAAGGGGTGCCAACTTCACAGGACTCAGTGCAACAGCGTCTGAAGAGAAGGCCTTCGCGCTGCCACGTCACGTCACGCAGAGTAGGTCGCGATCGCGTAGCTCACTGGCTGGCGGGTGGGGCACAGCCCACCGCATCACCAGCACTTCAATTGGAGTAAATTCTGAAGAGGATGAACAAAATAATACGGTGTGTCCAGAAAAGGGGTCCCTCATTTCAAAATTAAATATCTCGAAAACAAATATCGATACAGGTATGCAGTAAACGGTATGTTTATTGTGAAAGCTGTAATAAGTTTATACAGCAGTTTGAAGTAATAGTTACAAAAGCTGCTAACAGATGGCGCTGTATGCTGTACAGCTCATATCAGCATACATAAGTGAAATACCACTCCCATGAACCACAGACATTGCCGAGGTGGGGTGGCTTGCGTGCCTCAACGATACAGATAGGCGTACCGTAGGTGCAACCACAGCGGAGGGGTATCTGTGGAGAGGCCAGACAAACGTGTGGTTCCTGATGAGGGGCAGCAGCCTTTTCAGTAGTTACAGGGGCAACAGTCTGGATGATTGACTGAGCTGGCCTTGTAACATCAGCTAATGTGGCTTTGCCACACAGCTACTGCGAACGGCTGAAAGCAAGGGGAAACTACAGCCGTTACCTTTCCCGAGGACATGCAGCTCTACTGTATGAACATATGATGATGGCATCCTCTCGGGTAAAATATTCCGGAGGTAAAATAGTCCCCCATTCGGATCTCCGGGCGGGGACTACTCAGGAGGATGTTGTCATTAGGAAAGACAATACTGGCATTCTACGGATCGGAGCGTGGAATGTTAGATCCCTTAATCGGGTAGGAAAATTAGAAAATTTAAAAAGGGAAATGGATAGGTTGAAGTTAGATATAGTGGGGATTAGTGAAGTTCGGTGGCAGGATGAACAGGATTTCTGGTCAGGTGAGTATAGGATTATAAATACAAAATCAATTGGGGGTATCACAGGAGTAGGATTGATAATGAATAAGAAAATAGGAATGCGGGTAAACTACTATGACCAGCACAGTGATCGCATTATCATTGTCAAGATAGATACGAAGCCAACACCGACAACAGTAGTACAGGTTTATATGCCAACTAGCTCTGCCGATGATGAGGAAATCGAAGAAATTTATGAGGAGCTAAAGGAAATTATTCAAACAATTAAGGGAGAGGAAAACTTAATTGTTATGGGAGACTGGAATTCGGTAGTAGGACAAGGAAGGGAAGGGAAGATAGTAGGTGAATATGGTCTGGGCAAAAGGAATGAAAGAGGAAACCGCCTGGTAGAATTTTGCACAGAACATAATTTAGTTATAACAAACACCTGGTTCAAGAATCACAAAAGAAGGTTGTATACGTGGAAGAGACCAGGAGACACCGGAAGATACCAGATAGATTTTATAATGGTAAAACATAGATTTCGTAACCAGGTTTTACAATGTAAGACATACCCAGGGGCAGATATAAACTCTGACCATAACTTGTTGGTTATGAACTGTAGACTGAAACTGAAGAAACTACAAAAAGGTAGGAAAATAAGGAGATGGGACCTGGATAAATTGAAGAAACCTGAGGTTCTTAAGAATTTCAGAGGGAGCTTTAGCCAACAATTGACAGAAACAGGGAGAAATAAAACAGTAGAGGAGGAATGGGTAAAATTGAGAGATGAAATAGTGAAAGTAGCAGAGGACAAAATAGGTAGGAAGGCAAGACCTACAAAAAATCCTTGGATATCACAGGAGATACTAAATTTAATCGATGAAAGGAGAAAATATAAAAATGCAGTAAATGAAACAGGCAAAATGGAGTACAGACGACTAAGAAATGAGATTGACAGGAAGTGCAAAATGGCTAAGCAGGAGTGGCTAGAAGTCAAATGCAAGGATGTAGAAGAATGTATAAATAGGGGGAAAATAGATACAGCCTACAGGAAAATAAAAGAAACATTTGGAGATAAGAAAAACAGCTCTATGAATATCAAGGACACTGATGGAAAACCAGTTCTCAGCAAAGAAGGGAAAGCTGAAAGGTGGAAAGAGTATATACAGGTGCTCTACAAAGGAAATGAACTTCGAGACAATATTGTAGGAAGTGAAGAGGATGTAGAGGAAGATGAAATAGGTGATACTGTACTGAGAGAAGAATTTGACAGAGCCCTGAAAGACCTAAGTCGAAACAAGGCTCCTGGAGTAGATGATATTCCCTCAGAGCTACTGAAGTCTCTGGGAGAACCAGCAATGACAAAATTGTTTCACCTGGTGTGTAAGATGTATGAGACAGGCGAAGTACCCTCAGACTTTAAGAAAAATGTTATAATCCCCATTCCAAAGAAAGCAGGTGCCGACAGGTGTGAAAACTACAGA
Organism: Locusta migratoria; assembly: GCA_026315105.1. Lineage (NCBI taxonomy): Eukaryota > Metazoa > Arthropoda > Insecta > Orthoptera > Acrididae > Locusta > Locusta migratoria. The sequence goes on from CM048746.1 coordinate 663,698,868, forward strand.
ACCATCAATTTAATAAGTCATGGTTGCAAAATATTAACCCGAATTATATACAGAAGGATGGAAAAGCTGGTAGAAGCCGACCTCGGGGAAGATCAGTTTGGGTTCAGGAGAAATGTAGGAACACGGGAGGCAATACTCACTTTACGGCTTATCCTAGAAGATAGATTAAGGAAAGGCAAACCTACATTTCTAGCTTTTGTAGATTTGGAGAAGGCCTTTGACAATGTTGATTGGAATGAACTCTTTCAAGTTCTGAAGCAAGCAGGAGTAAAATATAGGGAGCGTAAGGTGATTTACAACTTGTACAAAAACCAAACAGCGGTTGTCAGAGTTGAAGGGCATGAAAGGGATGCAGTGGTTGGAAAGGGAGTTATTCAATTTGTACATTGAGCAAGCTATAAAGGAGAGCAAGGAGAAATTTGGAGAAGGAATTAAAGTTCAGGGGGAAGAAATAAAAACATTGCGTTTTGCCGACGACATAGTAATTCTGTCAGATACAGCAAAGGACCTAGAAGAGCAATTGAACGGAATGGACAGTGTGCTGAAAGGTGCATATAAGATGAACATTAACAAGATCAAAACTAGGGTAATGGAGTGCAGTGTAAGAAAATCAGGTGATGCTGAAGGAATTATATTGGGAAACGAAGCAATAAAGGAGGTAGATGAGTTTTGTTACTTGGGCAGTAAAATAACAAATGATGGTCGCAGTACAGAGGATATAAAATGCAGAATGGCAATGGGTAGAAAAGCGTTTTTGAAAAAGAGAAATCTGTTAACATCAAATATTGATTTAAGCCTAAGGAAGTCCTTTCTGAAGGCATTTGTATGGAGTGTTGCCTTGTATGGGAGTGAAACATGGACGATAAGCTGTGCGGACAGGAAGAGGATTGAGGCTTTTGAAATATGGTGCTACAGAAGAATGCTGAAGATTAGGTGGGTGGATCTCGTAACTAATGAGGAGGTACTGAACAGAATTGGGGAGAAAAGAAATTTCTGGCATACCTTGACTAAAAGAAGGGATAGATTGGTAGGATACATTCTTAGGCATCAAGGAATTGTGAATTTAGCATTGGAGGGAAGTGTGTGGGGTAAAAATCGTAGAGGAAGACCAAGAGATGGATATAGTAAGCAGATTCAGACAGATGTGGGTTGCCGTTCTTATGTGGAGATGAAGAGGCTTGCTCAGGATAGGGTATTGTAGAGAGCTGCATCAAACCAGTCTCCGGACTGAAGACCACAACAACAACAAGTGAAATAATCGTTTGAAAACACCCTTTGCATACAATCACATCACAATGTTTTCAAAATGTTCACCATTGGCACTACACAGATGGCGCAAACGAAGAATGAAATTCGCCATCACATTTCGTAGTGTCTCAACGGAAATCGATTGTCATGCCACAGAGATTGCCCATTCAAGCTCGTCCAGCCGGCCGCGGTGGCCGAGCTGACTGCGGCGCGCCACTCTCTGCACGGCCACTACGGTCGGGGGTTCGAATCACCCCTCGGACATGGATATTTGTCTCGTCCTTGGTATTAGCTAGTTCATAAGTAGTTTGTAAGTTTAGGGACTGATGACCCCGTAGTTAAGTCCCATAAGATCTACAAACATTTGAACAAGCTCGTCCAGCGTGGCGGGATGCTTCGGGTAGACCGTCTTCCACTGTGCCCCACAAAAAAAGTCACAGGGAGTCAAATCCGGCGAATATGGAGGCCAATCCATGCCGGCACCAGTAAATTTGGGATATTCCAAAGCAATGACTCGATTTCCGAAGTATTCCTCAGGAAAGCGAAACACCTGTTCGGTCGGATGTATTCTGGCTCCATAATGCATAAACCATTCAGTACCTGGTCGATCCTCTAACGATTGCAGTGTGGCGACAAATTGTTCCAAAATTGCAACGTAACGTGCACCAGTGACCGTTTCTCGAATGCAAAAAGGGCCAATAATGCCTCTGCTGCATAATGCAGCCCACACAGTAACTTTATGAGAATACAGGGGTTTCGCTTCAATCCAATATGGCTTTTCGGAACCCCAAAATCGCCAGTTCTGCTTATTCACGTATCCATTAAGGTGGAAGTGTGCTTCATGTGTAAACCAGATGCAGCCAACATCAAATTTTTCACTATCAATCATTGTGAGCATCTGATTAGCAAAGGCAACCCTTTGTTGCACAGCTCGTACAGGTATGGCCTAGTGCATTTCAATTTTGAATGGAAACTTGGGTAGTCTCTTTCTCAGTATTTTCTGCGTGCTGGAACGCTTCAAACCAGTCTCAGATGCAATTCTACGGACGGATGACACTGGATTTCGCTGAATAATTCCAATAACTGTGGCGATATTTTCAGGCGTAACTGCGGTTTGCTTGCGGCCAACATGCCCCACTAGATCATCAGTTACGCTGCCTGTTCGTTGAAATTTTGCGAAGAGCGTAATAATGGTTTTCGCATCGGTCCTTTTGGAACATTAAATCGTGCTTGAAAACTTCGCTTTGTTGCCGTAGGACTCTCTTCTAACCTGTGGTACTTTAGCACCAGAAAAACGCGTTTTTCAATGGAGTACATGGTTTTAATCTCTTCCTTCGGTATGCTTACCTCCTTTCACGTTTCAATAGTGGAACTGATCGCTCTGGGCTTCGGATCATTATTTACACGAGGCATTACGTATGGCGATTACAGCGCCATCTGTTAGCAGCTTTTGTAACTATTATTTCAAACTGCTGTATAAACTTCTTACAGCTTTCACAGTAAACATACTGTTTACTGCTTTCCTCTATCGTTCTTGGTTTTCGAGATATTTAATTTTGAAATCAGGGAGCCCTTTTCTGGGCACCCTTTAAAAACACCATGCAGTTAAGTATATCTTGTCGCAACTTGGCACCACTACGTACAGAAAACATGATAACACTTGAGGCGCGACCGCAGTGTGCAGTCGACGTACGACGCTTTGCACGCTACCTTGCACAATATTGTACGATCTGTTATGCGACGGCAAACACAAAAGATCGGTGACAACGTGATTTCCAAGAAGGCCAAGTCTGTGGTGCGCATCTGTGACTGAAACGGCTGCACCGTTTAATGTTGCGCTTCCGACAGCATCCACGGTTATCATGGCGTACACACAACAAGGTATATATCATTGACGAAGAACAATAGTTAGCGAAACCCAGCCTTAACTGACAAAGGCTAATGAGCATTATGTACAATTTGGCCAGATAACATAAAATTACCAAGGGAAAAGCGAGAACAAAACTCAACAGCCACTTGATTAATACTGTTTCGACAACAACAACAACAAAAAATTAGAAAAGGAAAAGAAACAGTACGGCTGGACCTTAACTTTCACGGAATGGCTGCAGCTGCTACACCCTTGATAATGGTAGCCACCTAAACACCTAAAAGCTACGACGGTAGTGGTGCCATAGTCGTAACAGATGAACACTTGATGGCTGGAAGTATGAGGTATGGTCCGATGACTGATCGCTTATATTGTTCCCAAGACAGCCCGGCCTACCTACTGTGACCAATATGCCAAAAACAAGCTTACGATACGGTACACGTGCTTCTTTCAGTCAAGTATGGGGACTGGACATACATTTCGTGGTATTTAACTGCTCAAATAAGTGAGAATGAAAATCTGACCATCGTCGACTACAAACTGCTTACTATGACTAATACATTGCTAAAAATGAGTATCATATTCCAAAATGATAATGCGCCTACATACACAGTTAAAAAAGGTTAAGGAATCTGACGTAGAGCATAATAAAATTATCATACATTCTCCATGGATATCAAAATCGCCATGTCTCAACTGAACCGTTATGAGGAATTTGATAGATAATAGAAGTGGATGACCAATTTACAACTCCACTAATGTTGAAGTAATTAGCGGTTAATTTATTTTAGTTTTACTTCCTTATTTTTTATTCTTATTTTGAATGAGTAACATGCTGTTGGAGACTATAAAAGACTCTGCGAATCTGTTAGAAGAAGAGTTGTAGCTGTTGTCAAAGGTGGGTCAACTCCCAACTAATACGTAAAAATTCCTATTTTCGATTACGAGTAAATTTAGCAAAATAGCCAACGTGAAGCTATAATCTATAAAGAAGGAATGACATAAAAACACAATCGAATTCACAATCCTCGAGCTACTATAATTAGTTAGCTCTCACTAGACACATCAACACTAAAATACAGTGGCTATTTCAAGAGGTTAGCTGTTAATATAAGTATTTACAAGAGATTACGTTACAAAGCAAATGTAATGGTTCCTAAAATTACTTAGGCCGGTCGCGGTGGCCGAGGGGACTGAGGCGCTCCAGTCACGGTTTGCACAGCCAGTACGGTCGGGGGTTCGAATCCCCCCTCGGGCATGGATATTTGTGCCGTCCTTAGTCTTAGCTAGTTCATAAGTAGTTTGTAAGCTTAGGGACTGATGACCCCGTAGTTAAGTCCCATAAGTTCTACAAACATTTGAACATTTGAAAATTACTTAGTAAACAGTGAAACGTTCACATTGTTTAAGTCGAAAAACAAAGAACCGTAGTGTTCTAATGGTTTGTCGTTATTCGTGTAACAGCTTTGGAACCAGTAAGTTATTAGAAAATGTGCTCACAACCCGAAACCTAAGTCTTCCAAAAATAAAATAAAGTTTTGTGAAACCAGGCTATAAGTTTTGTTCAGATTATTTAATTTATTCATTTGAACTGCATGTACATACAATTTGGCCATAGTTGATTACGTTGTACAGTATGATTTTAACCCTCACTACTGGCATTAACAACAGGTAGGTCCACTTCCGTTCCGAGCCGCCGGCTCGGCAACATTTCGCTTACCTCACAGGGCCTTTCTTTTTCCCACCAGTCGCTGGCTGGACGTAACTCATTCTCAACACCGCAGCGCAATAAAAACATTGGACACCTCTCTGCCATGTTCAAGGTGTGATTCGGCTACGAAATACACGCTTTCGCCGCACGGTAAGCTGACTTTCCCTCAAAATAGCAATTTTAGGGCAGTAATTGAGGTTTTCCTACCTGCTGTGTGGCAAGATACTCACGGCGTCAAAAAAATTCCGTTTCTTTCACGTCGACACTGATGACGACCCACTTCGTTCAAATTCTCTGAAAGTACTAAGTTGCATATCAGATGTTATCATCACGTGACTCGTAACTTCACGTACTTCAGTTGCGTTTTATTTACAGAAATGCATTTGGAATACAAACCATTACTGCAATTGCTGATTAAACCGTTCACTTTGTTGAAAATGCAAGCATGAAGTTTAGAGTCCGACCAAAACATGATTTGTGGCCGAAACCGTAACCAGAACTTCAGTAATTAAGTTGAAATCTGGATAAATTTACATCGCACCAAAAATCAGGAGTTTTCCCACATTTCGCGAGATCTCCTCCCTGTATTAAGCCTTCTTGGGTGTAACCCCCTAAACTACAGGCCTATTTCACTGACGTCAATTTGCAGCAGGGTTTTGGAACATATCCTGTATTCAAATATTATGAATTACCTCGAAGAGAATGATTTATTGACCCAGGATCAACACGGATTTAGAAAATATCGTTCACGCGAAACACAACTAGCTCTTTATTCACACGAAGCGATGGGTGCTATCGACAAGGGTTCACAAATCGATTCCGTATTTCTTGATTTCCAGAAGGCTTTTGACACCGTACATCACAATCAGCTTTTAATCAAATTGCATGCTTGTATATCGCCCCAAATTTGCGACTGGATAGCGGAGTTCCTCTCAGAGAGGAGACAGTTCGTAGTAATTGATGGTAAGGCATCGTCTAAAACAGAGGTGATAAAGGGCGTTCCACAGGGTACTGTTATTGGTCCTCTTCTGTTCCTTATTTACATAAACGATTTAGGGGAAAATCTAAGTAGCTCTCTTACGTTGTTTACAGATGACGTCGTCATTTACCGTCTAGTAAAATCATCAGAAAATCAAAACCAACTGCATAACGGTCTGAATAAGATATCAGTATGGTGTAAAAATTGGCAATTGACTCTAAATAATGAGAAGTCTGAAGTCGTCCACAGGAATACGAAAAGAAATTCATTAAACTTTGTTTACAAGATAAATCAATCAAAAGTGAAGGCCGTAAACTCCACAAAATACCTCGGAATTTCTATTACTTCAGACTTAAATTGGAAAGAAAACGTAGATAATATCGTGGGAAAGGCGAACCAGAGACTGCGTTTTATTGGCAGAACCCTCAAAACGTGCAACAGAACTACAAAAGAAACTGCATACACTACGCTTGTCCGTCCATTTTTGGAGTATTGCTGCCCAGTGTGGGATCTTTATCAGGTGGGTTTGACGGAGGACATCGAAAGAGTCCAAAGAAGGCCAGCTCGTTTCGTATTGTCACGATACAGGGGAGACAGCGTTACGGAAATGATACAGGATCTGGGATGGGAATCATTACAACAACGGCGCTTATCGCTGCGGCGTGGGCTACTTACGAAATTCCAATCCCCAACATTCTCCTCCGAATGCAAAAATATATTGTTGACTCCCACTTACATAGGTAGAAATGACCATCAGAATAAAATACGAGAAATCAGAACTCGAACGGAGAGATTCAGGTGTTCTTTCTTCCCGCGCGCTATTCGAGAATGAAATGGGAGATAAACAGTATAATGGTTAGATGAACCCTCTGCGAGGCACTTAAATGTGATTTGCATTGTATCCCATGTAGATGTAGCAAAGTACTTCCAAATTGGATCCATTCTCCTCGTGACATTTTCTACCTAAAAAATAAATAAATAAATAAATAAAAAATAAAAAATAAATAAAAAAATAAAAAAATAACAATTAAAAATTAATTAATTAAGTTAGAGAAAAGGTAAAGTGAACTCGATACAGTGGAGACTCGATATTTCGAGTCTCAAAATTGAGAGTTTCGCAAAAATCTGAGCGTCAAAAAACAAAACCGAAAAAGGCACTCCACCGTTATATCGAGAAGTAAACAGTTAAGAGTTTAAATCCTTTAGTTTGCCAATGTAAATGCCTATTTAAACACTTTGTTTAAACAAAGTTCATGTTTTTACGCATGTATTCTGTACAAGTCGCTTTACTTCTTTTGTGCTCATAAAATTCGATAGTTGGATGTGGTACCTGTTCCGTTCACCGTGAATTAACGAGTCTCTACTGTATAGCCACCACAAAAACATCGACAGTCCTGCACACTCTTTAGGTACATAACAGACATGCCAAGTAGATACTACAAAATGCTAGAGCCTGGACATGAGTATCACAATACAAAATACGCAGAAAATTGTAATTTGTTTGCTTCATAAGCAGCTTTTTTACATTTTTTTTTTCTGGGGAGCGCTAGGTTTCTATTGCTACGTTCATTACTGTTTTTGCAATCGACAAATAACTATACATATGTGCTTTTGGCATTCCTAAATACATAATGCATATAAATTACAATCAGTAAAGCAATCAGTGCTGCAGAAAGTATTTCGAAACATAAGATGACAGTTCCGACTAACAGTATGATTGTTTTCAGTATAAGTTTACGTAAACTGAACAGGAAAAGGTGTGTTCCACATGATCAACGTTTCCTAAACCAATAGTAGCTACTGAAAAACTTCTCGCTTTCAAGAGAATTAATAAATCTTATAAGCATAATAATATGACAACCTGTTGCATTATACAGTACTGAGTGAGATAAATTGGAACTATCTTAGTATAAGAATATCAGTATAAGATACGACTGTGTTATATTGTGCTTAACAACAAAATACTCAATTCTTTTCGAGCGACGATTGGATCATAGCATTTAAATTGCGTGCCGTCAACTGAGGTAAAGCCAACGAAATTGGAAAACCGTGTCTTCGTCATGTACATCCCAATTTCAGCAGGTAAGGGCATCTAGTAGGGCTCGGGAGTGATGCAAACCACACCAAGCCATGGACCACATTGTCAACAAATCACTCTGGAAACGGGTGGCGGTTCCATTATGGTGTCGGCTGTTTTTATATGGAACTGCCTCGAACTTTTTGTCCTCGTGAACCGATGATTGAATGTTGATGGCTGTGTTCGACTAGTGGAAGATGACTCGCAACCATTCATGGAATTCATGTTTCCAAATAACAGTAGAATTTTTATGGAAGACATACTCGCAAGAGCCCCAATTGTGCAATCACGCCATCAACACAGATTTTCTGTGAACGTTTGTCTTGACTGGGCCTTATGTTCTTCTACATCTACATAGATACCTGTAAATCACATTAAAGTGCCTGGCAGAGGGTTCATTAACCACTTTAATAACTTTTCCCTACCGTTCCATTCTCTAATAGCGCACGGGAAGAAAGAACACCTAAATTGTTCCGTTTTCGATCTGATTTCTCTTATTTTATTGGGATGGTCATGTCTCCCTAAGTAGGTGGGTGCTAGCAAAATATTTTCACCTTCAGAACTAAAAGTCGGTGATTGAAACTTCGCAAACAGATCACGCCGCAATGAATAACGTCTTTTTTTAAATGATTTCCACCCCAATACTTGCAACATTTCCGTGACGCTTTCCACCCCGTAACGTGATAAAACAAAACGAGCTGCCCTTCTCTGAACCTTCTCAATGTCTTCCGTCAGTCCCACCTTGTGAGGGTCCCACAAGGGGCAACAGTACTCCAGGAGAGGACGCACAAGTGTGATGTAGGCAGTCTCTTTGGTGGGGTGGGGCACCTTCGAAGCGTTCTGCCGATGAAACGTAATCTTTGGTTCGCCTTCCCCACAATATTTTCTATGTGTTCTCTCCAGTCAAAGTTGTTCGTAATTGTAACTCCCAGGTATTTGGTAGAATCTACGACCTTAAGGTTTGACTGATTTATCGCGTAATTAAAGTTCAGCGGATTTCTTTTAGTGGTCATGTGTATTACTTCACACTTTTCTTTATTTAGTGTCAATTCCCCATTTTCGCACCATGCAGAAATTTTGTCTAAATTGCTTTGCAGTTGCTTTTGATCCTCAATTGATTTCACTAACCGATAAACGACAGCATCATCCGCGAACAGTCTAAGGGAGCCATTCAGATTGTCTCCTAAATCGTTTATAAACACGAGGAAGAGTAATGGACCTATAACGCTTCCCTGCGGAACGCCAGATACCACTTCTGTTTTACTCGATGACTTGCCGTCAATTACAACTAACTGTGGTCTTTCTGATAGGAAATCTTGAATCCAACCGCACAATTGGGGAGATATTCCATAAGCACGCAATTTCATAAGATGCCGCTTGTGGAGTACAGTGTGAAAAGCCTTCCTGAAATCCAGAAATATGGAATCGATTTGAGATCCCTTGTCGATGGCACTTAACACTTCATGTGAATAAAGGGCAAGCTGTGTTTCGCAAGAGTGATACTTTCTGAATCCACCTACGCTCACTGGAGCACGTTATAATGATTTCATATAGCATACTCTACCTGTGCTGCTAGAACATGTGCCTTTACAAGTACATGTGGTTCATGCACGATGGAGCTCATGGACATTCCAGTCGAAGTGTTCGTACGCTTCTCAACAACAGATTCAGTGGCCGATGGATTGGTAGAGGCGGACCAATTCCATGGCCTCCACGCTCTCCTGACCTCAATCCTCTTGACTTTCATTTATGGGGGCATTTGAAAGCTCTTTTCTACGCAACCCCGGTACCAAATGTAGAGACTCTTCGTGCTCGTATTGTGGACGGCTGTGATACAATACGCCATTCTCGAGGGCAGCATCAGCGCAACAGGGATTCCATGCGGCGGAGGGTGGATGCATGTAACCTCGCTAACGGAGGACATTTTGAACATTTCCTGTAACAAAGTGTTTGAAGTCACGCTGGTACGTTCTGTTGTGTGTGTGGTTCCATTCCATGATTAATGTCATTTGAAGAGAAGTAATAAAATGAGCTCTAACATGGAAATTAAGAGTTTCCGAATACATGTCCACATAACACATTTTCTTTCTTTTTGTATGATGAATGTTTCCTGAAAGTTTGGCCGTACCTATTGTAACACCCTGTATAATAACCTAAACGAAAAATAATTGAGATAAAAATCTCGGCTTATATAAAAACCCTACAAGAACTCTTACAACTATTGTTGCCAGGAAGAGTATATTAATTTTCGGGATTGTCGTTTATAGAAATCGGAACATTGCTTCTCATATCAGGACAACTCAAATAAATATACGACGGTTGAAACGTACTTTCCTGTAGAGACACTATACAGTGGAATCTGTTATTGCCGTTGATAGCACACGTCGCTGACGTACCTATCTAACTTCCGAGCAAATTGATTCGCCTCTCCCACGTCACTAGCGTGCACACAATCGAGGCAAAAACACAATCACTTGTGAGCGAGCAGTCTAACGTAAAGGTGTCACTATCTTTCTGAAACAGGAACGACGGATTGAATCAAGATTGAATGTACCAGAGGCTTCTTGAAAGAAGCGGCAACACTTTCTGCGCAACGCGCCCATAATTTTGCACGACAATGCGCATACAGCGCAAGCTGTGGCTGGTCTGTTCGGTCGATGAGACTGGGAAGCAATGTAGCATCCACCATACTCCCTGGACTTAAGTCCTTCCGACTTTGATTTGATTCAGAACGTGAAGGAATCACTTCGTTGAAGTCGCTTCACAACTGTTCCAGAGATTCGACAGGCAACAGACCGCTCCATTCGCACCATCAATAGAACAGGCTCTGCAACGGTATACTACTCCTTCCACATCGCTGGCAACGGGTTCTACACAACGTTGGTAACTTTTTGAAGGACAGTAACAGCTGCAAACGTGTGACACTTTTGCATCGGTTGTAAATAAATTGTTGCTACTATTTAAGTTCCAATCTTCGTAGTTTTTTATAAATCGGTTTTTGGTTTTATCATTTACCAGGAATAACAGAGTTATGGTACTATCAGTAGTAGTACCTGTGTGGTAGTGATCATTGACTAATGTTATCAACACAAGATATGCTAACTATTAAAATTTTAGAACCATTGCTAATTTTTTTCAAATATTAAGAAGGACTTGTGGAACGTAAAATATCAGTCGTAATTTTTTTTTACATCCCCTGTATTTTTTTCCAGAACTGACATCACATCGAACATACGTAAAGGTATTCATTCCATTAAGTAAAACGATCGTTTCTCATGACGTCAGAAAATAAACATATTATTTCAAGCCTGATTAAAATTAACTAATTATAATTTTTTTTAGAAAATTACATTTTGATTCTGATTTTACACCTTCAAGGCCGCGTTTCTTTTTAATAACATGATTATACAATTCTGTGCCCAACATTTTAAAGATAGCCTTTATTTGTATCTCCGCTTTTACATATTGAAGGCATAATCGTTTTCTTTCTTTGCCCAGATTAAAGAACATTTGTGTGAGAAAATGTCTCTGTGTTGCAACATTTGAAACAGGTATAGATCCCGTGAAAAAAATAACTTCCGCAATTTAGGAACCTGAGTTAATTACTTTTCTAATTTCATCTCAACTGTCACCCTCAGTCAGTTATCCTCAATCAGAAGACACAACCCTCGAAAGTTTTGTATTAACCTTTTCGAAAAATGTTTCAAATATTTGTATAGCTTATGGGACTTAACTAAGGGGTCATCAGTCCATAAACTTACAAACTAGCTAATCCTAAGGACGACACAAATATCCATGCCCGAGGGGGGATTTGAACCCACGATCGTAGTGGCCGTGCAGACCGTGACTGGAGCGCCTCAGTCCCCGCGGCCACCGCGGCCGGCTATTAGCCTTTTCTTCCTTACTTTTACAAAACTGAACACCTCACTTATAATGGATAACTTTGAGTGTACCATACATGTAAAAATAGAAAAAGACGTTAACAGGATATACTGACGGCAAAATTAAAGTTCTAAAAGAGACAATGAAAGTATTCCGTGGGCACATCACACATCAATTTCCGCTTACCAAAACCCTGGAGGGCGTAGAAAATGAACACAACTTAAAGTGCCAGCCTGAGCAACTGAAATGTGGTGTGACAATGGCCTTACCGGAGCATCAGCTAAAAGAACGAGACAATGGTAACATTTCAGTACAGCACCAATGTTATGGCTTTGGAACGTCCATAATTTATCGTGGAATAAAACCTGGATTATCGCCGTTCCGATCGAGGGTGAATCAGAATGTTTCAGCAGACTGCTGAACACCTGGCAACACTGCTTACTACCTTCATGTCACCCAGCTAGAATTACTGGTTTGGAAAACATTCCGGGACAGCTGCAGCGACTGAAGTGGTCTCCCAGACCGGCCAGCAATACTTTCGCAATTATGGACCGCTACAGAAACAGCACGGCTCACTGCTTCTTACTGGGGACTACCCACGCCCTGTCTCGGTGATACATCCGGTCGCTGCACCTCACCGGGCAAACGGAGGTCCGGCGCATTGTCGCGAACGCTGTCACCTCAGGGTGAGGCAGTCTGGGTTTCCCACAGACGACAGGACAGGTTTGCGAGTGTAGTTGGAAACGTGCTCCGGAGGAGGAGTACGCAAGGGACAGTAATTGTTTGGGCGGAATATGCAACTCACAGAGTAGCATCGTGCAGTTATCGCGTCAGCCAAATGCAATGTCAGGTTCAGGAACAGGAAAGTGTGGCGAACAACTGGGCACGGAAGCACGGAGTTGGGTACCTCTGATAGGGAACAGGGTATCGGCATCCACTATGCATGACCGTGCCCCGTCAATAAAAGGTTTTCATTCGCAGCAAAGGCACACTTCGCTACTGTGAGGTTGTTTAGGGGCTACACAATGGTTCTCAAATTACTCTGTAGACAAGGAACAGGTTTCTGTTCTCGATAAACTGAATGTTTGCTACGAGGTTCCAACTGTATGTTATCGACATTTGGTTACTGGCTACATTGAAAATGTGTGATGTATCTGTGCCACTTTCCTCTGTGTCATATTCAAAGAAATTCATTCAGCCAACCGTAAAAATTTGTAGGGAAAAGGGTTGTACCTTGGGTCATTTTTTACATTTTAATTTTTTATACTATAATTTTTTTACAAGAAGTTTGAAAATTTACCCCATCACAGGCACCAATTTTAGGTAATGTTGAACGAACAGCAGTTTAGGATAGCTCCAATATTTACACAATTACTCACCAGTAAAGACTTTTGTGACACTTGTCTCAAGGTACAACCTGTGGTTTCACCTTGGGACACGATGATGTATTTCAGTTTCTTAGTTTTACGAATGAAAAAATCATATTGGACTTAGGTAGCAGTTGTTTATTTGTTAGTCCAAATACAAATGTTCTTTTACCTTAAAACAGGAGATGGTGGGAATAAAATATTAACTGAACGAAACCACAATACACCATTGGAGATGGTAGTTCTTTCACTATATTACTGCTACCTCCAGAGCTTCTGCCAAGCTTGAGAATTTCTTCAGCAGAAGAAGTGGAAGATGAAAACTCCATTGTCCCTTAGATGGCTACTTTCTTTGGGAAAGACTTCTTTTTCTTGGTTTATCCCTCTTCAATTGTGTACTGTAGAAAAATCCTGTTTCATCAAGATTCCATACTTCTGAGGTTGAGGACCAAACCTGGAATAAACTTCTTGCAGTTTCTTAAAAAAAAAAAAAGAAAAAAAAAAGAAAGTGTTCAACGTTGGGTTTGTTGAAAGATGCCATTTGACCTGGTTTTCTAAGGGACATTCTGTTCTTTTAAGAATTCCGAAAGCTTGTGTATCATTGTCTTCTGGCTAATTCCTCTTCCTCCCGTGTCACTGGATATTTAATGTTGTTAGCTTTAGCATATTGGAAGGCTAACTTTTTCAGATCAACCAAAGTCACACCAGAGTTCGAATGCACAGCCTTTACTGTATAAGAAAGAAGTTCTTCCTCTTACTCTGTGATGAAGACATTTTGTGTAGCACTGCTGGCTTCATATTTGAAATGAATTTGACCAGAAAATATGTGTTTTTCGACGTGCCTAGCAAGAGTACAGTTCGACACTCCATATACTTCAGCCGCTTCTCGTATGGATAGTTTCTATGTAATAACAACATTGGCAGCTGCCTCCATGCACTCCGCATTTGGTTTTTCTCTTTTCGTTCCCACCTTACTTCTATCCATCTAAAAAGATAAACGAACTTAAGTAAAACTGTAGACGAAATGTTTGGTTGTACCTTGTGACATGTTCCAAGGTGCAACCAGAGAAGTGTCCCAAGGTAAAACCAAATACACAATAACAAAATGTTCAAATGTTCAAATGTTTGTAAATCTATCGGACCAAACTGCTTGGTCGTTAGTCCACAGCTTACAAACTACTTAAACCTAGGACAAACCTAAGGACAAACACACACACACCCATGCCCCAGGGAGGACTCGAACCTCCACGGCGAGCAACCGCGCGCTCCGCAGCGAAACGCTTTACACCGCTCGGCTACTTCAACGCGGCCCACAATAACAGAAAACATTGATATCTTTATAACTTACGGTATCAATAACTTAATTAAACAATGCAGTACAACACTGTATTTAAGAAATATCAATAATGAGGGTTAGCTTTTATTTCTATCTTCTAAGTACAGTGGCTATATTTTACTTTCAAACACGAAAACTTGTAAAACTGTTCATCAGATCTCAAACACCATCCAAATACAACATTGTCTCCTATTTTTTGTGTCTCGTTTTCGCCGGTTGTCTTTGGTGTCGGTGGCGTAGTAGAAACAGACCGACACAGGAATAAAGGATGCACGCTTGTGCAGCTACGGAGCTGACCAGCCAGTCGGACAGCAGACACTAGAACACTAGGCTAAATTAGAACAAGATATCAATTTCGTGGAGTCTTGGTAATACTTAACTTTTACATAGTTCTTGAGTGCAGAATGCTGATACATAGTTAAGATAGAGGCCTGCCTACTGATGATTCCTAGTGCCTATCCGACAGCCAAGTCTTAACTGGTGCCTATCTGAGTCCCAAGTGGCCGATCCAGCAGTCGTGGCCACGAGCGGAGTTGCAGCAGAGGGCGCTCGTGGCTGACGTCGTAAGAACGCCGCACCGTGCGTGCATGGCGGCGCGCGGCGAAAGTACGTGGCGCGCACTTCAGACTTGTGCGAAACCACACTATTCCCTCTGAAAATAGGCCTGACAACTTTACTTTGTAGTTCTTAGAGTTGCCACTCGAGTGCTCTGCCCTCCTAAAGTAAAACCGTCCCAAGGTACAACCCTTTCCCCTACATTTAATGACAGGAAATAAGAAATGAAAGGAACGAAAGGAAAAACGCTGGTTGCATTGTGAGCTGTAAAACCCGTCCTACGTGTCTCCAGAGGCCAGATGCCAAACGGGTACCGACCGGCCGCCGTCTCATCCTCCGCCTGAAAGCGTCACCGGATGCGATATCCACGTGGCCATCACTCTGTACTCCCGGCGGTTGAGTCAGTTTTCGCGACCGGGGCCGCTACTCCTCAACTAAGTAGGAACTAAGTTTTTTCCTTCTCCGCTGGCCTCATACAGCTTGAGTGCACCCCGCTTGCCAACAGCGCTCGGCAGAGCCGTTCGGTGACCCATCCAGGTTCAATCCGAGCCCGGCAGTGCTTAACAGCGGTGATCTGGCGGGAACCGGTGTCTCCACTGCTATACAGGCGTTGCCGTATTAGGGCATTTAGATGAACGAATTACGGTATTCGATCCCGGCTTCCCCGCTTCGGGCCCACGGTGATCGGTCTTTACTTCTCGGCTACCAGCACTCGCCTCCCGTCCGCCTCGGACACCAAGTCGCACACTACGCCCCCATCGTTCTCGCCATTTTGGATTCCGCACGAGGTCAAACGATAGTAACGCATCTTAGCTGAAGTAATGATCAATTTCCATCGTTAGGTACATATACATATACTAGCTTAAACCCGCGGCTCCGATCGCTTGTTGCTTGATTATGATAGATAAACTATCTCAGTAGTGTGCTATGACATCAAATCACAAGTAAAAAGGCACTCGTTTCGAAAAATCCAATCACGAAATTCAACAATAATGATTGTAATATTATCACAGATCGAGCACTTCATGTAATTCTCGAAACGTCAAATGGATTTATTTAAAGAGATGTATTAAAAGAAATTTCTTTTTTATTGCTTTATTTATTTATTCTTATATTTCCTTATTCGTATGCTTATCCTTACAGAGAAATAGCTGAAGACACTGTAGCAAACATAGACCAAAGATATGGTCTGTGGCATCACGTTTCGCTGTATGTAACCTCCTTGCTGTAGAGTCGCAAACGTCATAGCTGACTTTCAGTCCGAATTTTTTTTATAATTTGACAACTTTCAACCACCATATCTTGCACCCCCCTCATAGCTATAGACATGGAACTGCTATGGTGTACAACGGGAGACTTCGGACAACAATTACACACAGACCATTCGTTTGCGTTCTGTAGTTTTCGCTGCAGACCGAAATATTAACACACACACACGCGCGCGCGTAGAATTTTATATACACCGATGACTTTGCATCCCAATATACTCCACCATTTTATCATAATCAACCCTCAAGCAATAATACAACCAATAAAACCATTTCAAAGAGTAAAAATAATTTCCAAAGAGTATTTATTGTTCCGCATTTCGCGCTATATTCTTCAAATTACTAAATATCTATCAGATCGCTATAAAACCGTGCCTAAAACCTTCCTCAGCTATAAATTAGTAACTCTACAAATATTTAAGTCCCTGCGTCATGTCGTTCGGACGTGATAAGCGTACACCGAACAGACATTCACATTTATAGATATAGATGTAGCTTCTTTTCGACATGTCTGAAAGTAGGAACACCATACCGTCTAAATGTATAAAATTGACCCTAACGTTATATAGTATACCTTGAAACGATGTACAATTCCGGAATGGATCTCCCGGCCAAGAAAGCCATACGCTCATTTCCATTTTCTATTTCTCAGGCAAGGGAGGACTCGAACCTCCGACTGCGACCAACAGCGCGCTCCGCAGCGAGGCGCCTTAGACCGCTCGGATACTCCATCATGGCAGCACTATGTCAGAAAACCGCCAGATCGCATTACAAGATTTAATGAAAACAACGCATGTGGCACTCAGAGAAAATCGATCACTATGTCTTTTAATGTAAGAAAATGTTTATTGGAAGTCGAAGGGAAGTATCGCTTCATACAGATTTCCGTTGGATGGGTATACCAACATTTTTTATTTTTATTTTTACCTGTTTTGCCTCTCAAACTGAAAAGCTAAAATCGGATAATGGAATATTTGAAAATAAACTGAAAATAATTTATAAGAGCTTTTACAAATTACGAAAATAATATATTTCTGTTTACGTGGAAAACAATTTGCTCTTCCTGTTTCCAGACATCAGTGTAAACTCGTGTTGTTGAAATTGCAATTAAAGAAATAAATTGTCACTTCCTAAGACTTTTTAAAAATTGAAACAAGACTTCACAGAACTAAATTTTATAGACTTACCAACAATGAAAATTAGTATTGTATCGTATGTACGTTTTACTAGTACTTTCTAGTCAACATATCGATCCATTTATTCTATCCAGAAACGAAAAAAAGATATAGTAATTTTTGGATGCATGTGCCCAACCGATTAGTAATGGAAACTCACCGACTTAAAATTCAATCTTTCTTTAGTTTTGTAAATTCACATTTTCTTCAATGACCTGTATTATACTGGGTGTAACGTGTATAAGTACAAATATTGTTAAATGTTGTACCTTTGTATGTGTAGATATAAGCGTGTTGGATCTTTCTTTCTCTATACTGAACATTCAGCCCACGAAACAAACACAGATGCTGAAACCTGATGTTTTCTGTTTTGCCATACTTGGACCACATAAGAATGACGTGTTTATCGCTTTCCTACATCTAACAGCCTCTTGCCTAACTAGTGTAGCGTTATTTGGCTCTATCCCCTATCTCCCAGGATATAGGTATCATGGTGCTAAGCATGCATGAAGGACTGAAGGTACTTCCTAACCGGAAAGCGTTTCGCAGTTTGGAATCGATTTGCAGACTATTTAACATCTTATTACTGTAAAAATAAACTTTCGAGGGGAATAACTACACGAGGGTCATAGTTTTAGTAGAGTAATACTCTGATTTTAATAATTTACGTGCAGAAAGTAGGTAGGACTCATACAGAGCGCGGACGAAGCTGTAGCGGAAATGTGAGTTCACGTCACGGATAGGGTTGGATGGGAAGCAGTTGTTGGACGGGTTCGTGAGAGACGCTACGCCAGCCCTGCTTTAGGTAGAAATTGTTCGTGAACCAAATAAGGCCCACCTAACGATTAGGAATTTCGTATGCAGTATGTGTAAGTGGTAATATTCCGAGATGGTACGAGGGTAAGTCAATTATTATCCGCAATTTAGTTATATTTTTGTTTTTGTTGGTAGTACTGTCGTTTTACGTTGGTGACGCATGCTTTGTTTATTTGTTGTTATATCTTTGCAATTTTCAAGCTGCTACGTTAGTTTCGTTGTCGCTGCCGTGCTGTTAATCATGGCTGCTCCGCTGTCTATTTGCACCAAAGAAGAGCAACGTTCAGTGATACGTTTTTTATTGGTGGAAGGTGTATCAGGGGCCGAAATTCATGGAAGACTTTCAGTACACTACGGGAGCAGTGTTTTGCCACAACGAAGTGTGTACGAGTGGATTGAAAAATTCCGAAATGGTCGCACGAGTGTTAAGCACGATGAAGGAGCCGGACGACCGTTTACCGCCACAAATGAAAAAACCATTGAGCGATCACGTGAAATGATTCTCTTAGACAGACGATTAACTATTCATGAAGTGGCTCATTGTCTTCAAATTAGTCAGGGTTCTGCCTACGAAATTATTCACAACAGACTTGGGTTTCGAAAAGTTTGTGCAAGATGGGTCCCAAAACAACTCAGACAGTTGCATAAGCAAACGCGCCTCGACATCTACAAAAAACATTTGGATCGCTATGGTAACAAAGGCGACAACTTCGTAGACAGAATCATTACTGGTGACGAAACATGGATCCATTATTACGAGCCGGAGAGTAAACAGCAGAGTATGGAATGGAAACAACCAAATTCACTGTGCAAGAAATAGTTCAAGACCCAACCGTCCGCAGGAAAACTGATGCTTACGGTTTTTTGGGATTCACGAGGTCCTCTACTGGAACATTATGGTGAAAGGGGCACAACAATAAACAGTGTACGTTACAGTGAGATGCTTAGTGACAGGATAAAGCCTGCAATTTGAAGCAAACGCCGAGGTTTGCTGTCAGAAGGTGTTGTGTTGTTGCACGACAATGCCCCTCCACATACTGCTGTCCACACCGCTGAAACGCTCCAGAAACTCAAATTCGTTGTATTGGATCATCCTTCATATAGTCCCCATCTTGACCCTTCTGACTATCACTTGTTTGGTCCACTCAGACAGACATGAAGGGGCCGTCGATTTGCCTCGGACGAAGCAGTGAAGGAAACGGTGCATTCCTGGCTCGCAGCTCAAACGAAAACCTTATTTTATGAGGGAATAAGGAAGCTTGTAGAGCGATGGATGAAGTTCATTGAAAAGCAAGGAGACTATGTCGAAAAATTATGTTCTTGTAAGTTTCGTATTTTATTACAATAAAATTTTATAACCACTTTGCGGATAATAATTGACTTACCATCGTAGAAATTATTTAACACGTTGAAGACATGAGCTACAAAGGGACGCTGAATTACATGGATGGAGAATGTTGAAAATATGTTCCGCTTCACTTAGACATGTGCCTACTAGGGAACTGCCCATTTTTGGTTTAGGAGAAATGTAGCAACACGCGAGCAGAACTCATATTACGACTTATCTTTGTAGATTTGGAGAAAGCTTTAGTCAATGATGACTGTAATATACCCTTTCGAATTCTGAAGTAAGCAGCGGTAAAATATGGTGAAGGAAAAGTTATATTTAACTTGTTCATAAATCAGACTGCAGTTTTAAGATTCGAAGGGCATAAAGGTACGCGGTGGTTGGGAAGGGACAAAGACAGGGTTGTAACCTCTTCGCAACGTTATTCAATCTGTACATTTAGCAAACTGCTATAGAATGCCAGTTGAAAATTTTAAGAGAAGTTTCAGTGAGAAGAAATTAGACTTAGAGATTTGCAGATGACATTGTAATTCCGTCAGAGACAGCAAAGGATCTATAAGAGCAGTTGAACGCGATGCACTTAGTCCTGTACGGAGATTATAACAGAAACAAGGTAATAGATAAGGCAAAGGATCTATAAGAGCAGTTGAACGCGATGCACTTAGTCCTGTACGGAGATTATAACAGAAACAAGGTAATAGATAAGGTAATGAGACAATATAAGTAGTAGACGGGTTTTGTTATTTGAGTAGCAAAATAACTTTTTATGTCTGAATTAAATATACAGTAATTAATTGCATTTTCCGTCGGTGCAAGAGAGTACATGACAATAATATGAAAAAGGAACAACTTCCTGATGTTCAGAAAAACTTATTTATTCGCCACAAACCGGCTTGCTTCTTAGGCCATCATACGGTGACAATTGACTGTAGTTAACATGTTTTCAAAGATTTTACAAATAGGATACGATTTACAAAGATTTTGTCACAGAAAATTGACTAGTTTACAGGAAAGTACATTTTTATAAGAGTTACTAACATTTATTTAAAAATGCCAGTGTAGCATTAAACGATCAAAGCAAGTTCCCCTTAACACCTCTAATGATATAAGGTTTAGTTTCGAACAAAAATAATCATGTCAGTTTTAATCCTTTACGTATACTTATATTTTTATATAAATGATAGTAACTCTCGTAAAAATGTACTTTCCTGTGAACTAGTCAATTTACTGTGATAACATCTTTGTAAATCGTAATATCTTTGAAAACATGTATAGTACAGTCAGTTGTCTCCTGGTGATGGCCTGAAAAGCCGAAAGCCGGTTTGTGACGAACTTCAGGAAATTGTTCCTTTTTTATATTATTGTAGTATGGCTATGGAAATAAAGCGTTTCTGAAGGAAGCGAAATTCGTTAATATAAAAAAACTCTGTTGGTATTCACTGCCACTGCTGCCATCGCCTCTTCCCGCACTTACCGTAGGACTACCGCTTGCAATGAGTTGTTCGTCATTACCATTCCTATTATCATCATTATGTGTTAGTGTTAGAACAGTATCTAACTTATGCTCATATTTCTGTACCATAACAGATACGAGAAAGCATGCGAATGATTCATCTTCTACACTAATACCATCTTCACGAAGGAGGGTTCTTCGTAACTTAATCTCAACCAATCGCAATACATTAGCAGGATTGATAAGCAATCGCCGCCCCATCTGACGCTTCACCACATAAACAACATCACAAAACGCAACTTCGTAGGCACACTGCACCGTCCCTACTGGCGAACTGACAAGTCAAAGTGCAATGCGGCATGGTACACGCAGAGGCCTCTAACGATCGACTGCAGAGTTTTGAAGATGCAGGAGTATCACTAGTGCAATAAGGGATCTTTGGATTATCTCTCATACGTTTTTGGCGTATATGTGTTTGTTCGAGCCCAGGTACTTTCCTTGTAAGAGGAGGTATCGATTCGTGCCACACATTTTGAGACGTATTGGAATCGTTATTTGTGTGGGCTAAAAGTCGCAGAGGAATACCGAGACACGAAGCAGGTTCATAAGGATGTGTGGTTGCGGTGCTTAGTGAGAGGTGAAGAATCTTGTATAGCAGGGCGTAGCGCGAACGCCTGCATCAAGGCAGTCTCAGGGCTGAAGACCGCAACGACAGCAGGCAGGTGCAGTGACTGCTATGCCATCCGGGCACAGTGTTCACCACGACAACAGCGAATAACCTGGCACACCTCGCGTCACACTCGAATTTTTAACGCTAATGACGTATTCATGAGTAGGATGAGAAGGGGCACTACGTCAGTAGTCAGCAGGTGAACTGAGAAACTGGGTGTTATGGGAGGTGTTCTAGGATAGTCCGCATAGTTGGGGAGTTACAGTGGCCAGCGCGCTTGCGTAATAAACGGGAGACACGGTTTTGTATCCCGATGAAACACTTCTCCAATAGATGTAGTTATGTGACAAATGGGAGCTAATATTTTGAATAATTTTTATCGATATTTATGGCGGCCGTCCCATGTGTGGAGCCTGAGGTGGTTTTCTATTATTCATTTTCTTTTCATTTCACCAATTAATTTCGTGGCGCTACAGCCACATCATTACGGTTTCCCAGTATACAAATAAAATGTTCCAATGTTTGTATAGCTTATGGGACTTAACTAGGGGGTCATAAGTCCCTAAACTCACAATTAATTCATAATTAAAGC
Organism: Locusta migratoria; assembly: GCA_026315105.1. Classification (NCBI taxonomy): domain Eukaryota; kingdom Metazoa; phylum Arthropoda; class Insecta; order Orthoptera; family Acrididae; genus Locusta; species Locusta migratoria. The sequence continues at coordinate 663,721,215 of CM048746.1, forward strand.
CCGGTGTTTGACAAGCGATGCAACTGCTCCTCTCAGTCAATATGAAACTGTTACAGGACAAACTGTATGTTCTGAGTCTACAATAATTGCAGTTCAGCCAATGCTTTCGGAAATACAATTTTTTAATTAAATGGTTAAAATTTTGTCTACTCTTCTGCACTTCATCCATTTTTTTTATTATGCATAATATTATGTTATTCTTTCAATTAAGTAGACTCGGGCTCTGTATGTTATTGTTCTCTGAAAATATGAATACTCTACTGGAAACGATTTCTGAGATTTAGGGGAAAACGCAACAGATGTAAATTTTCAGGAGCCGCTTCTAAAGTTGTAAACATTGTAACTCATCCAATATATGCTTAATTTTTTTTAGTCATTCAGAAGCACTCACCACTATACTGTATATCATCTTCCCCCTATTTTCCTTCGTTTCTTCTTTCTGGACACCGTAGTGATTAACTGTGTTGCATACTCTACTTTATCAATACGAACCTTGTCCGTTCTTTCAAGTTACCTGTTGCATTGTGCCCATTATTACATCCCATATGCTGTAGCACTGTCACACTACCAACGTTGCCATAATTAAAAGCAGTAACAGCATCACTGACTCCCCACTATATTGTCTTCAGTCCAACAAAAACATTTTTTGGTAACTGAGTCCATATAAGGTTACTGAACGACTCATTAGGATTTTCAGTCTGACCATGCAGAGAATTCTTCAGTAATTCAGGATTTCCCAGATCTCTATAAATAGGTTTTACGATATACTTGACTGCTGCTGCGATGGAATGTTTGTCGCTGTATGAACTGTTTGAGTACTGGGCATTGCGATAATTGCACCATGAATTATATCCAGGAGATCAAATGTCGTGTACTGGTTTTTCGTCAGTTGACAGGCTGTGGAAGAATGAAGCCCATACTGTCTGTTTAATTTTCAGCAAATCCTCAGTTTATTTCTAATGTCCATCCCATAATACCACTGTAGTTCATCAATCATTTTGTCGTTTAGCCTGCCTCTTCTGGTTTTATCAACAGAAACTTTCTTGTCTCGCAAACTTTATTTCAACTTCCTCAACCTGGTGCTGGTGTCCATCCTTTTCTGGACATGACAAACACATCCCAGTTTTTTTTTTATAATCTTCTCTCCATGACCTATTTTATTAGTTCTTGATGGAATACTTGTAAAAGTTTTAAGATTTCAAATCGGCGTAGATTACATTTAAGAAAATAAAATGCGTCCCATATATATATATATATATATATATATATATATATATATGTGTGTGTGTGTGTGTGTTTGTGTGTGTGTGTGTGTGTGTGTGTGTGTGTGTGTGTGTGTGTGTGTGTGTGTATTCGGAAATATTTTATTCGGAAAATTTCAAGTTTTATAATGCGATAAAATTCCGAAAATATGAAAAAATTCTTTTTCCGTTCTAGCTCCGTTAAAGGGGATTTACAATCTAAATTTTTAATTGAACTATGGTCGTCGAGGTGGTTGAAAATCTGATTGTGAACGACAGTTAATGTTGGGTCACCTGCCACAAACCGGGCGTAAAATATGAGTTAAATATTTTATGGAACATAGTTCTAGGACATCAGAGAATATTTTTAAGTGTAATTTCGGTGGTTGAGATAGCGCAAGACTGATTTTATTCATAAGATGTCCGTTTTCGGTCTCTGAGAGATCATCTTCAGATCTGTTCCTTGATGATGGTGGAACTGTTGAAAATCAAATGTTCAAATGTTTGTAAACCTATGGGACCAAACTGCTGAGGTCATCGGTGTCTACAATTACAAACTACTTAAAATAAGTTATGCTAAGCACACACACATATACACCCTTGCCCGAGGGAGGAATCGAACCTCCGATGGTAGCGAACGTCCCAATCCACATGACACGCGGCCTCAGTCCACGCGGCAGGCCGTCTGTAGTGTATCGAGAAACAATGCCACCATCATCAAGGACCCTCTGTAAATGATCTCTCAGCGTACAATACGGGACTGGAATAGGAGGAAGAACCGATAGTGGTACTCAAGGTACCCTTCGCCACACACCTGTCGAGTGGCTCGCAGAGTATGTATGTAGCTGTAGATGTAGTTGTTGATGTAGATTTGCTGCTCGTGGTTAGTGACGTCACGGTGTCGTGTCGTGTGGCAGGCATGCAGGGGGCGCCGCTGCTGGCGGCGGAGCCGCGCGGCCTGCCGGAGGGCAAGATCCTGCCGCAGTACCTCAAGGACCTGGGCTACGTGACCCGGGCCGTCGGCAAGTGGCACCTGGGCTACTACCGCAAGAACATGACGCCCATCTACCGCGGCTTCGACTCCCACTTCGGCTACTACGGCGGCTTCGTCAGCTACTACGACTACATCCTGCAGGACGTCGTGAGTACCAGCTGCTGCTCCAGCACACACACATCTCACCAGACCACAGGGGTGGACCAGATAGTACCGACACCGTGCACTGCACAAAACCTTCCAGCAACTAGTGTAGACAATTTGTATAGGTTTTGGGACCGTCTTTTGCAATTCTAAATTAGTCCACTTTAGACCAGACGCGTTTCGCTTTATTCTAAAGCATCTTCAGTGGTCAGGAATTTTTTATGCTTTCGTCTTCATGTGTGGTTTGTAGCACATTGTCACTTGCTGTCACTGCTTATATTTACACTATTTACACTTTTTTACAGTAACATTTCTTACGAAAGCTATTGAAACTTAGCCATTTCTGTGGCCTGGCAGGCTCTGTATGTCGTTTATTTTGTTTGTCTCAAAACCTATAAAAATTGTATAACTGCAACTGCGGAAAACAAGGCCAAAAAACGAAGAAATGTGTAACTAGTGTAGAGACTGTGACGCGACCTCAGCGCACAGTCCAGTACAAAGACTTCGGCGTTTACCTTGCACCATACGAGGGTTGTAACTCAAAAATTTTCTGCACGGTAGCTAACACTTTTAGTGCAATACAAATAGGGCACTTACTTTAACATAATTTTAATATAATCTCGTTGCTTTACAACGCACTTACTACATCGTTACACAAGCTTCCTCATGCACTCAGAAAATATTTTCGGCTGGACAGCTATCCACATATGTACGGTGTCCATCATCTCTTAAAAGTGGTAGTCAGTAGAGTTAATATCAGAGGTGACACTCGAATTCAGCAAGTTTCAATGAGCTCCAGAAAGGAATGCAAATGGGTCAGTTAATCCGTTCGTCGCCGGCCGCGGTGGCCGAGGGGACAGAGGCGCTCCAGTCGCGGTCTGCACGGCCACTACGGTCGGGGGTTTGAATCCCCCCTCGGGCATGGATATTTGTGCCGTCCTTAGTCTTAGCTAGCTCATAAGTAGTTTGTAAGTTTAGGGACTGATGACCCCGTAGTTAAGTCCCATAGACTCTACAAACATTTAAAATCCGTTCGTCGAATTGGACAGCTCTGCCTCCAGGTAGCAGGGCGACGGGTGCTTTCACTTGCAACACCTTTTCCCCCCAACGCTCGGAACCGCAGGAAACCATGGATTGAGCAACAAGCGGACATAAACAAAACAGCGGAGTGTCTGCTAGCGCCACTAGATGGTGCCTATCGTATGATTCCTGGGCGGGTCATACACATCGAACCCTTCTAGATGCAAGTTTTGCAAACAGAAATGTTTCGCTGAGCATCCTGCCACCGAAAACTACAAAATCCTGCCAACTCCTTGATGTTTACTGCTTGAAGCGATATAAAGACTACATCAGAAGGATGACTGATTTAGTAAGACTACAAGGTGCCAAAACCACAAGTGATGTTTCATGAGCGTTACCTCATGGTGAAACTTCACTCTGTCATTCATTTCATTTCCATGTCCGGTCGGTCAACATTTCCAAAAATAGCAGCTGCGATAGCTTTGTCATATCCTTCGTGAAAATCTTGTGCTGTACATGAGTTGCTCAGGAGGGGGCATACAAGTACGTGGCTTGAGTCTTCATCAGCCCCATAGTTGCAAGAGGTGTCTGCGCTCGCTGGAGGGATTCCCTATTTCTTCAGGCTGCTCTTGCATCGGGGGACGCCCAATCTTAGGCGGGTGAGGGACCTACACACAGGGTATTGCAGGTTTACGACAGGAGCTATTTCTTCTTTTGGCGATACGTCTGCGGGTAGTGAGCTGTTGTGAGCTCTTCCATGTTGCGAGACGATTTGCCTCTGGTGCTCCCTCTAGTGGCGCAGTCCTAGCAAGGACACTCTTGCGGGATTTAAGGCGATGTGTCTTGCTGCCTGGTGACCACACAGAGGATGTCTGTGGTCAGTCTCCTGCTTTCTTCTTTCATAGTCTGCAGCAATGGCCCTCTGGATATTGGGTGGGGCTATTCCCACAATTGGATACAATTTCTGCACTGGTGTTGGCTTCAAGCATCCTGGAATGATCCTTGCTGTATCTTTGACCACAATATAAACTTGCTTAGCATGCGCTGAAGCATCCCACACAGGAGCAGCATATTCAGCGGCTGATACACAAAGCGCGAGTGCAGAAGTCCTTAGAAGGTGCGGGATGGCTCCCCAGCTGCTGCTAACCAGCTCCCTAAGTATCCCATTACGTGCACTGACTTTCTGTTTCACGTCCATACAGTGCTGCCTGTACGTTAGAGCCCTGTCCAGAGTGACCCCTAGGTAGACTGGTGTTGGGCAATATTTCAGTTGCTCTCCTCGCCATGTGATGTACAGCTTGTTCTCCGCTTCTCTGTTTCGTAAGTGGAAGGCGCTCACTTGAGTTTTACTGGGATTGGGCTTCAACTGGTTGGCATCATAATACTCTGAGAGTTCGTCCATTGCTAGAGACAGTTTCTTCTCTACTTCTCTGTGATTTACAATCAATTTGCGGCACCTACGTATATTGCAGGATGCTTGGCGAAAAGGCAGGGTATGACGATGACATACCAACATCCACATTAGAAAATTTAATTTTTGTGGCTTTAGATATTGTACTGCGTGAATTAGAAAGTGATTTGGAATGTGGTAACGTGCCATTAGCGAGGTGTGAACATTGTTCTCTCCCACTTTGTTTTAACCACTTCCTCCAAATCCTGCCATGTCCACTTCGAGGACTTTTAGGTTTGTTGTACTGCTGTTTCGCGCTGTTACAAGTACCTTCAGCAGTGACTTTTCCTTGACGTACACCTCTGTCCTGTTATTCCAAGCAAGTTTTCGTGCTGTTCGCGGTTAATGGTGTCCCTCGTGAGTTAGACATCAGGGGTGGGGATTTCTGTCTGCAAATATACCTCGACACCTTCTCCTCAATGGCCAGCATATCAGACTTTTACAGCGTTGTGTTAAAAGTCGACCACTGTACGTAACAAGAGCCTTGTTTTATCATTAAAATTAGTAAATAAGGTCCGTGTGAACTACTGGTTACTCCCTGTTATAAAGCCTTGTTCCCTGGCCCAAACTGAGAACTGACTCGTTTCAAATTACTTCAATAACAGGAAGTTAATACTACAGTGGTCAATATACATAGTAGCTCACACGTTATTACACACATACATTAATAAGCAAGCCACCACAATTAAAGTTATCTTAGAAAGGTGGCTAAGAAAACATTTATGGCGCAACGGAATTTAGACATAAGAAAATTGGTATCTGAGCTTGTTCTCAGCACTTGTGAAGAACAATATTAAATAAAAGAGGTAAGGTGCTCTGAAACTACTATTTATAGGCAACTTACGGATTATGCTGAACATAAACTTGTTTATTCAGATAGAAAGCAAATAAATGGGGAACCAATTTTGTTAATACAATAAAAATGCATCTCTTACATGGATTAATGCGGACGGTGCCCAGCCTAAATTATACACGATTTAACGCTACTGGGAGGAAGGATTCACAAACAACATTCACTCTCTCTCACACACGCATTGCCACAGCGAAACTCAACAAAATCAGCGTGCTGAGACGAGGCGGAAGCAGGCGCCGCTATAACTTTACAGAACTATACAAAAAATATATGGAAGACGACAGACGGTCGTCTTTCAGTGTCCAACAAGTCGAGATTATCAAATAGAAAAATAAGCCAAAAAGACATATTTTGTCAGTCGTCTGTAGTAAATATGGTGCTGTACATTTAGTTTGTGGTGGTTATACAGTCATCTGAAGACAATACATATTGATTCTGCGATAACAATTCATAGTGCTCTGTTAAATTCTTCACTATAGGCCGTGAAATATTGTTTTCGCGTTTCGAAAGTCAGTATTACCATACAGCAGTTTCAAAACAGTGCAATGAAACTCTCTTCGTAATACTTTATGCTAAACATATTCACAGATTCGGCAACACGACGTGAAAATTGCAGTGTAGGTATTTTACGGTTATGTTGTGCGTGTACAAGGTGAGCGAAATGTCGCTTGGCTGGTGCTGCAAAACATATTCTATAAATATTCTCGCCGACCGCATCCGGCTCCCTTCCCCCAAGTGGATCCTGTATGACCTGATCCCGTTTCCCCACCTCCTCAAATATCTCCAGCATATCCGTATCCTCTATACCACCCGTAAAATAGACTCCCGCAACCCTCTGGTCCACCCCATCCTCGCCAACCCTGGGCCTCTGCCACGCCTCTACCGCGTTATACCTTCTTCCCTTCATCTCTACACCCTCCATGTCGTCTCCCAGTGTAATTTCCGCCGCCTCCCCCTCCCTGATGACGTCCTCCGTTCCGACATATACCCGACCTACCAGCTCTGATCCCCCCCCCCGTAGATAAAGGGCCTCCTCTCCCCCCTCCCCTTCCACTCCCCCACTTGACTACCCCCTCCCTGCCCTGGAGTCCCTACGGCTCCTCCCTACCGCCTCCTTCCCCGCCGTCAGAGACAAATATATACAGATGGGAAACCTCCGTAAGGGCCTGGTCCTACGCTCAGGGTTGCGGGGAGGGAGGGTTTCCAGCAGTTCCGTAAGATGTCCCATGATGGCGTTGCGGTCAGAAGCAGCCCTTTAAACTGGCCAGAGCAGGCGGCAGGTAGCGGCTGTCCCCACCACCACCTCCCCTCAAACGCCAGAGAGCTGGACACAGCCATGGCCTCGTGGCAAGCAGCACGAGCTCTCCCCTCAGCCTCCCGTCCACGCTACCCTCTGACGTACGAGAGGCACCCTAAGCCAGCGATCCGCCTGACACCTGCTAGCATCTTACTGAACTACGAGGGGGGCGGAGGACAGTGGTTTAGGGGGGGCTGCTCCTCTGTATATGTTACTCTGTGCCGCCGTTTTTCCTCTCCCCCGCGCTTCCCTCCCCCCCCCCTCCTTTTCGGGATCCTGAAGTGACAGTTTTATCAGTGCTACGTCAAGTGTTGTGTGCTGTGCTCCAGTGAATTGTATGTTTTTTAACTGCGTCCACCGCAATCAGACAAGTGTCGCACAGTGTGTTTTAATTAGTGTCTCCGTGTACTCGCCGTCCTGTGTTATTGTCGTCCTACATGGTTTTTTTTAGGTCACCGTGGCTCATCATTTTTAACTAACTAAATTTGGTTTTAATCATCTGTCTATTGTAATGTACTCCAAACTGTCGCCTTGACTATGTTATTGTATCTCCGTTGTTTTATCTCCTGTCTTTTAATTACTCTGGGCTGAAGAGCAGCCTATAGTGCTACTGCCTGCCTGCCAGTGTACCAGTATAAAACACAATAAAGTGAAAAACAACCCTGCCCCGCAGTACAACGGCACGCCGTACAGCGGCTTCGGGCTGCGGCGCAACCTGTCGGTGGCGTGGGACAAGGTGGGCCAGTACGCCACCGACGTCTTCACGGACGAGGCGGTGCGCGTCATCGAGGACCACGACCAGAGCGACCCGCTCTTCCTGTACATGGCGCACGTGGCGCCTCACGCCGGCAACCGCGGCAAGTTCCTCGAGGCGCCGCAGGACGTCATCAACCGCTTCCCCTACATCCCCGACCCCGACCGACGCACCTACGCAGGTGAGCGCTCCTTTGTAAAATGTTAGCTGTACAAGTACTATGCTGAGACGTGTAGAATCAGACGTCGCGATCGGTGTTTGGAACTACGTACTTAAGCGTTTTCAACATAAGTTCACGACCTGCATTAGTCTCTAATGGCCGGCCGCGGTGGCCGAGAGGACTGAGGCGCTCCAGTCACCATCTGCACGGCCACTACGGTCGCGGGTTCGAAATCCCCCCTCGGGCATGGATGTTTGTGCCGTCCTTAGTCTTAGCTAGTTCATAAGTAGTTTGTAAGTTTAGGGACTTATGACCCCGTAGTTAAGTCCCATAAGCCTAACAAACATTTGATTTGAATTATTTATAATACATAGATGAAACAAGTCAATAAGACACAAGTCTTATCCAAACACAAGCCAGAAACCACGTCTTAACAGTAACACCCAATAGTCCAGAGAAAACCTTAAACATCCCACACAGTCACAAGTGAGATTCCCAAAGAATACATTGGTTCAACTCATCGAACAATATAGCGACAATTTATTACACAAAACTTAATAACATTAAAATTTATATATGTAATCTATATCTATAAATGTGAATGTCTGTTCGGTGTACGTTTATCACGTCTGAATCACAAGACATAAAGAGCTAAAAATTTGTACAGTTAGTAATTTCTACCCGGGCAAGAATTTAGGCACGGTTTTATGGCGATCGGAAAGCTATGTATCTATATATACATTAATGTGAATGTCTGTTCGGTGTACGCTTATCACGTCCGAGCGACAAGACGCAGAGACTTAAATATTTGTACAGTTACTAATTTCTACCTGAGGAAGGTTGTAGGCACGGTTTTATAGCGATCTGATAGATATTTAGTAATTTGTAGAATATAACGCGAAATGCGGAACAATAATTACTCTTTGAAAATTATATTTACTCTTTGAAAATGGTTTTATTGGTTGCATTGTTGCCTGAGGGTTGATAATGATGAAAGGATGGATTATTTTGGGATGGAACGGTATCGGTGTATATACGATTCTACGTTTGTGTCTGTTAATATTTCGCTCTGAAGTGAAAACTATAGAACGCAAACAAATGGTCTATGTGTAATTGTTGTCCGAAGTCTCCCGTTGTACACCATAGCAGTTCCATGCCGACAGCTATGAGGGGGTGGAAGGTATGGTGGTTGAAAGTCGTCAGATTATAAAAAAATTCGGACTCAAATCCAGCGATGACGTTTGCGACTCTATAGCAAGAAGTTTACATACAGCGAAAGGTGATTCCACAGACCATATCTTTGGTCTATGCGTGCTACAATGTCTTCAGCTCTTTCTCTGTAAGGATAAGCATACGAATAAGGAAATATAAGAATAAATAAATAAATAAATAACCGGGCAACGCCGGGTTTTCAGCTAGTATGTTAAAAGTTTAGTAAATGTTGTTTTACTCAACTGTTTATGGAAAATAAAAGGCGTAACTAAAGAAAACAAGTTAATTTCAAATTGCGGCTTCCATCATTCATTTTTGTGATGTTGGGAACAGAATTTGTGATCGCGGGATAAGCAAACTATGATTTTTAAACGGTACGGTATGAAACAACAGACTATAATGCAGTTTAATTGACCTAGCGACTAGCATGTAGAAAGTGCATAACGTACAAATTAGACCACTGGGTGAGACGGACCATTGACGTATTTCGTGAATGCGCCGCTAGAGAACAGCACTTGTGAGTGAGCTCTTTGTTGAACGAACGTCGTGCAAAAGTGTTGTGCTGATTACTACTGGATTCATTCCTTTCTTAGACGCAATCCCAATATGAATCCCCACATAAATGTTGTTCATCATTTGCTAATAAGTGTAAGAGCTGTGGTAGGCGAAAAGTAACCTAAAGTTAGCACAAAATCCACTAATCAATGAAAATCCAGTGTTCGCTTACTATTTACAAAAAACTGATAAAATTGTTTTGGTCTGAAATGTCTTACTGCATTCATTACTACATATTCCAATAATAATATGTGATTTCCATTCACTCTTTTCTTCATGTGTAGCAATTATTTACGTGGTCCACCTATCCCACTACACTGCTCCATCTCACCCATACACCTACGGTTGAGTGGACCGCTGATGTATATTTTTATTTCGTTGTGTGACTTGCACCTTGAGTGAGAGAGCCTCAGTAATGTACTGTATGTAAATTTATATGACAATCTATAGAAAAATGCTACCAGGAGTTAAAAAAATTAAAAACCGGTGACATTCACCCTGGTCCAACCCTACCTGAGTTACCCTACTTAAGCGTTTTCAACATATGTTCACGACCTGCATTAGTCACTAATAGCAAACAAAAATTTTTGATGAGACTCAGATAGGCGAAACAGCATAAGTAAAACTTTTACTGTAATTTCGCTAGAGAAAGACTGTTATATATTGTTATGGTTACTGCATCTTACCCAAAAAGTGGTAGGACTGACTTACGTATCTAAGGTTTCTTGTTTCGCATCTGAGACATACTTCATACAAAGGTACCCTTACCCGTTTAGTGTGTGTTCTTCACCTCCCCCTTAACCAGCTGCACCAATCTCAAGGAGACGTGGTAAACTTATTCCTTACTGACAGGCAATAATCGCTGTGAAATGCACGAAAAATGATCAGAACATGCGACGATGCTCAAAGTCTCACCCTGCACTAAGGCATCGATTTCAAGCACACTTTCAGACTAGCTATACCAACAAGTTTGCTTCCTCCCAAATTCTGTTTAGTTTCGCGATCTACCAGTCTACTCTTCATCTTTCTTCTGAAGAAATACGTTGTAAAAGCTTGTGTGAACCGTATTTCGTCCACATTTAAATCCAGTACCAGGCAAATACTCAAGGGAAATGTCTTCCGCAAAGGTTTCGTACTACTGACACTGATGTATGAAGTCAACAGTCCTCTATTTTCCATGAATTATTTTCTTCGCGTTGCCATTCTGCGTTTGACATCATCTGTACGTCGACACTACGGTATTATTTTACTGCCTGAATTACAAAACTCACCTTCCAGGAAGTTTTGTTTTTTCTTAATTTGAATCCCTCAGCTTCGCCTGGTGTTATTCTTCACTAGCAATATTTTTTGGTATGTAGGTATTCCTTACTTATACTTTCTCTATTCATCCTTTTCTCGCCTACTCTATTAACATTTCATTTTCTTTTCCAAGCATCTCAACCCTTTCATCTCGTAAACTGTATCTATTACAATGATATAATTTTCAATGTTCTTAAAGTACAATACTAGGAAAAGGTAAGCGAAATGTGTTAGGAAAGTTGATAGTAAAAAAGGTAATAAATTACAACCTCATGCATTTAATTATTTTTGATGTCATATCTCCTAAACTTTTTGTTGTAGTACGACATAATTTCGAAAGTACATTCAGTGGTGTATATGCATGTATTATGTAAGATATTTCGAGAATAGGCATAGTACTAAAGACGTAATAAATCGAAATCTAAACCTCATGCTTGATGGGACGGTTTGTCATTCACCATATTCTTTATGATCTCATATCTGATGAATGATATTCCTGTCTTGCTAGTACATAATTTCCGTGGAATATTTAGTGGTATGTGTCCTCATCGCTAGGAAATTATTTCTACATTTAGTATTGTGGAAGTATTAAATTCTCGTGTCATGTCATATGCCGTGGTTTTGCGGCTTTAAGAGCGGGAAAGTAGTAAGCAATAATCTTATTTTCTTATCTGAGATTGTCAGTGAGAAAACTTTTGTAAAGGTTTGAAATTATGTGTTAAGGTCGTTTAGTAGCCTTATTCACATACATCGTCATCATCATCATCATCATTAGAGACTGATTATGCCTTTCAGCGTTCAGTCTGGAGCAAAGTACCTCTAATAAAATTCCTCCATGATCCCCTATTCAATGCTAACATTGATGCCCCTCGTCTGATGTTATGCCTTTTACTTCAAAATCATTCTGCACCGAATCTAAGTACTTTCTTCTTGGTCTACCTCGACTCCTCTTACCATCCGCTGCCGAGCTCATGAGTCTCTTAGGTAACCTTGCTTCTCCCGTGCGTGTAACATGACCCCACCATCTCAGTCTGTTCGCTCTAACTGCTTCATCTAGTGTTCATTCGCAGTTTTTTCCTTGATTTCCTCATTATGGACACCCTCCTGCCATTGTTCCCATCTATTAGTGCCTGCAATCATTCTTGCTACTTTCATATCTGAAACCTCTACTTTATGAATAAGGTAACCTGTATCCACCGAACTTTCACTCCCATACAACAAAGTTGGTTGAAAGATAGAGCGGTGCACCGCTAACTTAATAACTCTCGTTATTCACGTGTCATAGTGGGGCAGTTTTAACTGCTTATGACGTCATAAATCCTGAATTATGTGTCGTGGATTGCTCGTACCACCCACAGCTAAATGTTCAAATGTTTGTAAATCTATCGGACCAAACTGCGTGGTCATCAGTCCGTAGCTTACAAACTACTTAAACCTAGGTAAACTAACCTAAGGACAACACACACACCCGTGCCCCAGGGAGGACTCGAACCTCCACGGCGAGCAACCGCGCGCTCCGCAGCGGGACGCTTTAGACCGCTCGGCTACTCCACCGCGGCCCACCCACAGCCATAGTTTTCTAATTGTAAGCAATATTTATACCCAGTCTGGTAAAAACAAATGGTTTAGGTAGTTTTTATCCTCTCAAATGTCTCTAAATGTATCGGCGTGTTTTTGTGAAATACACTTCTCTGGTTAAGTCACCGGAAGTTGAACAGTGTTGTAGGCCGTGATGAAGCACGCTCTCTTGCCGTGTCTGCTACTCGAACTTTCACGGCATCTCGCTGAAGCTCTCGCTCACATCGAGTGAATTTTTCTTCATTTACCTGTTCCTGTCTCCTGTATCAAACGTGACTGGAACGGACACAACAATGATAAGTTATATTAAATTATTGCTCGACCGATTTTATCTAAATTACTTCCTTTCTTGATGCACTAAATTTCCTGAGGATTCTTCCAATTAGTATTTGATTATTTTTATGTCGTCGTTCTACTTCAAATCACTCCGTATCGATAATCTCAAATTTTTTTATGGAAGTGATTGTTAAAGTGTACCAAGAATCGTTACGCTATAAATTTTCATGCATTTCGCTACAGTTTCTCTGCGTTGCGACTTCTCTCTGAACTACACTGACTTTCACGAATAGTCTCTTGTAAATTTGAGCGTTATTTATTATGATATCAGTGTGTGAAAAGCAATGATCCTATAATACCGTCTTGTGGTACGCCAGAAATAATTTCACTTCAGAATACTTATCTACGCGCTGCGGAGCGCGCGGTTGTTCGCCGTGGGGGTTCGAGTCCTCCCTGGGGCATGGGTGTGTGTGTTTGTCCTTAGGTTAGTTTACCTAGGTTTAAGTAGTTTGTAAGCTACGGACTGATGACCACGCAGTTTGGTCCGATAGATTTACAAACTTTTGAACATTTGAACTTATCTACGTTGAGAATGACATTGTGTGTTCTATTTACTAGAAACTCTTAATCTAATCACATGATTAGCCTAATATTTAGTACGATCGTATTTTGGTCACCATTGACAGTAAGGAATCGTATATGATACCTTCCGAAAGTAACACTATTTCGTCTAGCTGGGAGCTTGTGTGATATCTTAGGAATGAATTGTGTGAGCTGGTTTTGACACAATCTTTATTTCCGAAGCTCATCTTGATTACAAGAGAGGACATTTCCGATCTGCAAGAATGTCATAATCCAATTTCCGGTCGATTTCAGTTTAGCAGGTAGTGCAGCTCACACAAGTACCCGACTGGCGAAGTGATATTAGGGAACGCTATATTTTCGTCTAAATGACAGGCCATACGTACGGCGGCAGATGTGTTCACCACCGCAGACCTAGTCGTAGCTACTGCTGCAGCAGCCGAACTTCACCTCAGCGTTTAACGCCTGCTGAGCAGGCAACCAAACCGACACTGCTGTGCAGCGTGAAGCCGCTTTCCGCACGTATGTAGCAGGCCAGTCTGTCATGCGGATTAAATGTGTTGATGCCTTCAGTATATAGATTGGTGTGGTGAATAACTAAGCGGCGACGGAGTCAGGTTCATTTACTTCAGCGCAGAGGCGGTAATAACGATAGACTTCAAACGGAAATCCAAAATGTTGAGCGCAAGAGGACGTAGGCAACAGGAGCAGTAGGCCCTACTGTGCGACTATTGGGAATTAGACGCAAACGGAAGGCGTGCGCCGTTAGCCAAGTGGTTCAGGCGATCTTTGGCCCACTGCTCCTGTCCCGCCTCAAAGTTTCGCTCGTGCCTCAGTGCTGCTATTGTCAATCCTTTTCTCTCTCTTCTTCCTTCATCTCATTAAAATGTGCAGATGATTTGATTATATCGATGTTACGACTAGCGTAAAATGAGAACAGTTGTCTGAAGAAACTGAGAACGAAAAAATAAACATCAGAAAACTAGTCTCTTTAGCCGCGTGAAAGCGGTTTAAAATCCACGAAATTTTTTGCATAATTATCTTCGGCCGTTCTCAAATGGTGATTTATGTTTTCCTTATGTTGCCGTTTTTTATATGAACGCACTTTTTTCTGTGACGTCACTGGTGCTCGCTTCAGCACCATATACTGAAATGTTTACGTTGAAGTTAATAAATTATTAGAACGCTGGTCCATTTTAAGTTAGATTCTCGGTAATGGTATTACACGAATCAGTTGTCGAGTATAATGACAGAAATGCACCGCGCATCTGAGTTTAACTAACGATTACGTTGGAAAGTCAAGATTATTTAGCAGCGTCTAAACTGCCTCTCTCTCCCTCTCGGGTGCAGAAAATAAACCGCGACTGTGATCCGAAGCTAATTTATAATTCCAAGTCATCTCGGTTATGTGGTTCTCTATCAACATGTTTTGTTCATAATTCCGGATAAATGCAAGGAGGCAACAACCATTGAACCTGGCGCAACGTGCCCTCTAGCTTTCTATGCACACTTCTTTCGGCAGGAGCAAAAACTGTTTAAATGTTGTTGTGAACAAGTTTTACTCGACAATATTTATGTCTAAATAGAAAGTTTCTAAGTTTTATATAGTAACTAGCTTAAACCCGCGGCTCCGCGCGCGTGTTGGTTATGATAGATGAGCTATCTTTCAGTAGTGTGCTATGAGACTCGTTTTGAAGGATGAGATGAAATACAATACCTTCTTTAGAAACAAACATTTTTAATCAACATTCAAATAAAAAAAATTGTGTGAAGTGCTTAATGATTTACAATAAAAAAATACCACATTATTCCTTATAGCCTGTGTTGCAAAATCTCAACACGTATGGTGAGAGCAATGTCCAACTTCATTCTAATTTCATTTTAGGGCATTTTAGTAAGCTATGTTATTTGTATTAAAAGAAATTTCTTTTTTACTTCTTTATTTATTCTTATATTTTCTTATGCTTATCCTCACAGAGCAAGAGCTGAAGACATTGTAGCTCGCATTGACCAAAGATATGGTCTGCGGCTTCACGTTTCGCTGTATAGAGTCGCAAACGTCATTTATATATATATATATATATATATATCCGATTGCCATAAAACCGTGCCTAAAGCCTTCCTCACGTATACATTAGTAACTGTACAAATTTTCAGCTCCTTATGTCTTGTGGTTTAGACGTGATAAACGTACACTGAACAGACATACAGATTTATAGATGTAGATAAAAATTTCGTGTGGCCTTGTGGCCTAGTACATGTCAATTCAACTGGACGGTACTTAGGTATGTTGGATGTCTCTAAACCACACCTGTTATCCAACCGTATAAAGGGTGCTTCAGTTTAATCTGGAATTCGAAAAAGGAATGACGGGACATTACAGTTTAACGTCCCGTCGGAAGCAGAGTCATTAGAGACGGAGGCCACGCTTGGGTAAGGATGGGAAAGCAAATCGATCGTGTCCTGTACAAGGAATCATCCCGGAATTTTCCTGAGTGATTTAGGGAAAAATGGAAAACCAAGATCAGGATGGCTCGATGTGAATTTGAATCACCGACAGAATACGAGCCAAAAAAATGTTCAAATGTTCGTGAAGCTTATGGGACTTAACTGCGGAGTCATCAGTCCCTAAACTTAACAAACTACTTATGAAGTATCTTACACTAAAGACAGCACAAACACCCATGCCTGAGGAGGGATTCGAAACCCCTACGGGGAACGGCCTCATGCATCGGAACATGGCGCCTCATTGCGCTCGGCCACATGGCCGCGGCGAATACGAGTCCAGTGTGTTACCGCTGCGGCACTTTCCACAGTCTGCAGTGTGAACCACTTGTCGTTTATGGCGACTCCTCACTTCATTGTGAGATGAAGGCTGGATTTGAACACAGACTGACAAAATCCGTGATTCAACCGGCTCTGAAATACGCGACACTCCAGTTTCAAATGGTCAAATGTTCAAATGTTCGTAGAGCTTATGGGACTTAACTACGGGGTCATCAGTCCCTAAACTTACAAACTACTTATGAACTAGCTAGTACTAAGGACGGCACAAATATCCATGCCCGAGGGGGGATTCGAACCCCCGACCGTAGTGGCCGTGCAGACCGGACTGGCGCGCCGCAGACAGCTCGGCCACCGCGGCCGGCACTCCAGTTTCCAACCGCACGTTTTGTCCAGTGTTCACAAGGTTTAAAGGTTTTATATAATATCCGCATAATTATTAATGTTTATGGGAGAATATTATTGCACGAAGTATCCCTTTGCAACATTCTAGAAGGTTAAAAGACGAAGATTTGTTTAACTAACAGATCAAACTACGTGGGTCACGATCTATAGTATAACACACTGCTTAATGTAACATCACACACAACCATACCGAAAGGAGGACACAGTCCGTGACATGGCTCCTCCGACCGTTTGGACATCCTCGCGCGGTCACCAGGTTAGTATCATACAGAAACTACAATTTTGTTGTTGTGGTCTTCAGTCCGCAGACTGGTTTGCTGTAGCTCACCACGCAACCCTTCATCTGAGAATAAGAACGGCAACCTACATGCTTTTGAATCTGCTTACTGTTTTCGACCCCTCGGTCTCCCTCTACGATTTTTACCCCACATACTTCCTTCTAATGCTAAGTTGACAATTCCTTGATGTCTCAGAATGTGTCCTACCAATCTATCCCTTCTCTTAGTCAGGATGTGGTAAAAACTCTCTTTCTCTCCTATTATGTTGAACACGTCCTAATTAGTTACGTGACCTACCCATCGAATTTTCATCATCCGTCTGAAGCACTACATTTCAAATGCTTCAAACATATTTTTATCTCATCTCCTCATCGTCCACGTTTCAGTGCCAGAAAATGCCACACTGCAGACAAATGCTTCCAAAAAAGACTTTGTAACATTTTAACTAATGTTGGATGTCAACAAATTTCGTTTGTTAGAAACGCTTTTCTTCCCATAGCCATTCTGCATTTAATATCTTCTTTACTTCTGCAATCGGAATTTATTTTGCTACCGAAATTACAAAACTCATATAGTACTTTTACTGTCTCATTACCTAATCTAATTCCTTGAGCACTGTCTAATTTTCTGACACTATATTCCATCGCCCACGTTTTACTCTTGTTAATGGTTATGTTATACCTTCCATCCATTCTATTTCATTGCTGTTCCTGGTCCTTGGATGACAGTGACAGAGTTACTATGTCATCGACAAACAGCAAAGTTTTTATTACTTCTCCCTGAAATTTAATCCTGCAGTCGTCGCGCGCAACACTGTCAGCCTGCACAAATGTATGTTTTACTTTCCTGTTCATCTCGGTGCACCTAAGACTACATAAATTCAGTACCTTCCTGTAATGAGAAGTAGTACGTTTCCCGTTGTTTCACGTGGATCAGAGGGGCAGCGGTGGAATACTCAACAGCTGTGGACTGAGAGGCCGCGCGCCGAGCGGGAGTAGCCGAGTGGTCTTGAGCGTCGGAAGTTCAAGTCCTCCCTCTGGCATGGATACGTGTATTGTCCTTAGGTTAGTGTAACTTAGTTTAAATTGTTTGTAAGACTAGGGACTGATGACCAACGTAGTTTGGTCCCATAGGATTACAAACATTTGAATATTTTTTATTTTTTTTTATTTTTTTTTTATTTTTTTATTTATTTATTTATTTATTTATTTTTTTTTTTTTTTTGAGGCCGCGCGACTATCGGCATTCGCGTCGTTGGTAAGTCACTATTACCATTTAAATAGTTTATTATCAAGGTGTCTCCTGTTATTGCTGAGTTGTTTTCTATTAGTTACATAGTCTTTCTAGGTTGATTTTATTTCTTTTATGTTTTCTTCTCTTTCTTATACGATATGGTTTTACACCCAGAGAGAAAGGTGGTTACTGCGGACTAACTTACAGAGAGCGTTATTCATACTATGACAGTTGTCGCAAATGAAGCAAATTATCATCTCTGTTTGGAGCATGAAAGTGTCATATGTACTGAAAGTTCAAAAACGGAAGAGTTTGACTGTACTGTACGAACTGTAAGACTGTAGTAATCAGTATGTGCATTTCATTCTCTTTACGATACAACTATGCAATA
Organism: Locusta migratoria; assembly: GCA_026315105.1. NCBI lineage: Eukaryota > Metazoa > Arthropoda > Insecta > Orthoptera > Acrididae > Locusta > Locusta migratoria. The sequence goes on from CM048746.1 coordinate 663,739,721, forward strand.
TTTTTTCACAAAATGCAACAGATATTGGACCGAATTTTCAACTCTGTGAAACACAGTAAATATCATACTCTCCACTACTGTCTCGACCCTTGCTACTCAAATTATTTAATGCCATGCGGACTGCCAGTCCGCGCGCGACTGCTGGCGGTATGAAAAAAAAAAAAAAAAAAAAAAAAAAAAAAACAAAACAACGCGCGACTGCTGCAGGGTTAATTCCCTATCCAAATTTCGCGTCGTTTGTTTACGACGTAGTTTGCGGTGGTGCCTTATTGACCGCTTCTTCTGCGGAAACGTAGGCGCTTCGTGTCGAGCGTTATGCTGTCACACTGGACAACACTGGTACCGCATTTCATCAGCTCCGCCAGGGTCACGTGTCACATTAGTCTAGCTTCGTTTTATTAGCACTAGTATTGCCTGTGGTCGAAAATCGACCAATTGAGTAGCTTGTTATCAAAGGCGAACACCTGTCGTTTGCAAATAACTGAGACAAACGCCCTTTTTATTACGAAACCTGGAGTTAATACGTACGTATGCTAGTTTTGTGATCATTTGCAACTAAATGATGACAAAACTAGGATGCATACATATTAACTCTACGTTTCGTAATAATATATGGCGTTTATCTCAGTTATTTGCAAACGACAGATATCCGCCTTTGATAACAAGCTACTCAATTGTGTTTACAATGGTCACTGGGGGTAAAATTTTACGTATGACGTCGGCGGCCTCGCGTTATTATATTGGGAACATCAGCAACACGATAGAAAATCTTTGCCCATTTGTTCGAACCACATAGAATGATCGATTAGTATATCTTAACAGACCATGAAGTAAACAAATAATGCTGTTCCTGCTTTATGGTTGCCAGGTTCTTGTATGTACCCTCGTCTGCTCAGTAAAAATAATTGCCCTCGTAAAGCCAAGATTTGCCGGCCGCGGTGGCCGAGGGGACTGAGGCGCTCCAGTCTCGGTCTGGACGGCCACTACGGTCGGGGGTTCGAATCCCCCCCTCGGGCATGGATATTTGTGCCGTCCTTAGAATTAGCTAGTTCATAAGTAGTTTGTAAGTTTAGGGACTGATGACCCCATAGTTAAGTCCCATGAGCTATACAAACATTTGACCATTTGAATGCGAAGATTTCATGAGAAAACATCAGCGTTGTGAAGCGATTGGCTAAAATGAAGACTCACAGGATTCTCACTCTTCAGCATCTGTTGCCAACATTATCATAGGGGGCCGCTGGGATATTTGGTAAAATTTAACCGGCACTGGGAGGTATGAAACGGGATCTTTTACGTGTTAAGGAAAATTCCTGACACAATAACAACAAATAAAAACGGAAGTATATACTTCTCATGTCATTTTCGAATTACATAACTATCATTAGCCTAATATTTGAAATGGAACTACAATTTCGGTGTTCCTATATTTATACAATGCCAAGAAATATTGTTATTTCGATACTGCGATATTCAGAATTCCAGAGCTGACAACATGTCGACTTTGTAGTTCCACCCGTGCACCGGTACATGTCTCTCCCGGCGCATCACCATTTATATCGGCATTCTCGACTTCGTAGTTCCACCCGAGCACCGCTAGATGCCTCTCACGGCGCATCATCCTTTATATATCGGCATTCATATGAAAACATCCATTTCCCTTAACCACTCTTAATCACTGCGAAAATGAAGCATTTGAACAGCACAAGAAAGTGAGTTGGAAGCACTCCATGTTTCGATATTCACTTATTTTAATACGTTATTTTAATACTGCAGATGCGCTGCATTACAGCGTCTTTGGTCGAGGCGAATAGCCAATCAGTGAGCTGATTGTCGGAGAATGTAGAACTTGATCCAAGCTGTAGGTAGGAAAATTTCTACTTCCTTTTACCACTTTTAATGGCTAACTGCACACATACTATTTATGTTCGTGAAATCTGCAACAAACAATCTTTCGAATTATATAACTTTCATTGGCCTTCTTGTGGGAATAAATTAGTAATCTGTACCACAATTTTCGTGTTAGCGTATTTATATGATGATACTGGTGACGATTGCAATTTGTGTGTGATACAGTACGATAATTAGATTTGTCAAACTTCACTTGAGGTTTGCACGACGTTTACTTTCAGAGAGGCACCACCGGGATACCATAATTTTTGTTTCCTTCTAATAAAGTATGTGATCATCTCGGCTGGCCAGTACAGTTGGACTCCTGCGTGGCATGGGCAGTCTTGGGTTATCAATCAGCTCTTGAGGGATATTTGGCCATTCATCCATGAGTGTAATGTCCAGCTCTGTAACCCTTGTGGGAGGTGATGGTCTGGCTGCAATACGTCTGCCAGATGCATCCCAGACTTGCTCAATCGGGTTTAAGATCAGTGAACAAGCTGGCCACTGCATCCGATCAAGTTGCTCATCTTCAAGCATGTTGTCCACCAGCGAAGCTTTGAGGGGACGAGAGATATCCCATCTCCAGTAGCACCAGGTAGGGCACAACAGAAGCTCCGAGGATCTAGTCACTATACCTCTGAGCACACAAAGCGCCATTGTGGACGACATATAGGCCGTACGTCTGCCATTACTGACTTCTACCCACACCATTCGTCAACCACCATGATGTGCTGATGTTCCTGCACATAAGCTCCGCCAGGGTCGCGTTAGTCTAGCTTCGTTTTATTAGCACGTTGGTTCAGTTGAAGAGGGTGTGGTGGTGTTGCAGCGATGATCGCCAAGGTGGACGAGTCGGTGGGCCGCGTGGTGGAGGCGCTGCAGAGCCGCGGCATGCTCGACAACTCCATCATCGTCTTCATGTCGGACAACGGCGCGCCCACCATCGGCACCTACCCCAACTGGGGCTCCAACTGGCCGCTGCGAGGGGTGAGTCGCCGGCCGTCCAGCCAGCGTGTGCAAATATCCTCTCCGCTACCACTTATGTCACGACCATTTCCTTATATTTCATAATATATTGGAAAACTTCAAAGTATACCTATACCCTCTTCAGTCCCTGTCCCGAGGTTAATTTAAAATGTTGAAAATGTCAATATTTTTTTGTTCATTAGGTTGCTTAGCCACCATATTTCTCTCTTTTTGCAACTTGGAAAATTTTTAATTTCTGAACGTGAATGGTACACAGTTGTGTAGCTTAGGTCTTAATCGTAAGCATATTTCCTAAATTTTGTTAAGGGAACATACTTTATTTAAGGGTAAAATTAATTACAGTATGTTTTATTTGTACAACCTACATATTTTATTTACACTAAGATATTTTACAACACATTTTTACAAGTATTTGTTACTGCCAGATGGTTTTGTCAGAGTCCCCATGACAACTTTATCCCCAACATGATGCAAAATTTCTGATGCGGTTGGTTTCAAACTAAGTGAACGAGTCTGAACAGATTTGAGGTTTGTCTAATTTGTCACAACCTCTCGGAATTCAACTGGAAAGAATTCACTGAAAGATTCCAAGTCTCCTTTGGGTCCACTGGAATCACTTTCTTCTCCAGAGATGCGCCAATGTCAGGCATGCAAAAAAGTAACGAACAAACCATGAAGAGGCACCAAACCTACATTTTTCTTAAAATTTGATGTCAAAATTTACACATTTTCTTACAAATAAAGAAAGAAACAAAAATATATTTTTTCAAAGTATAGCAATACCAACCAAATAGCTCTTCACGTCAAACCTCTCATGGATTTTTTAAATATCACCATTCATTAAATCTTCAATGTTTTGAGACTGAAATTCTTTAGTAGCATCACGTGAGAGTCAGCATTCGTACGCTGTCGACTCATTACAGCAAATAAATCATCCTCAGATACAGAATTTGAATATTCTGCAACACTTCCCTTTAGTATGCGTGATATATCTTTATCACCTAGCACATGAGCTGCCAAAATATGGTACGTTATGAAGTACAGAGCTATTGTAAAAGTGCACACTAAGAACCAAGGTACACAGATGTGTACTATGAAAACATCGGCATTTATTGGCCAGGAAAATTGAAATAATTCACATTTACTGTATTTCAGATGATTCTTCAAACTTCACTTATCACTCACTACAACAAAGATAAACACACAAAGCTGTATGTGTTATTTACTTGTTACATTGTCGTAACGACGCTGCCGGGCTGCCAGCTTCACTAACATCAAATTTCTGATTCGTGTAGCTCCAGAAGTACTGCTGCAAGGGCTATGCAAGTAGCGTCATTTGAAAGAAAAAAAGTACACGATTGTGCACTCGCGGTTTGACCACGCAAAATACGCCACAAGCAGAGAAAATAATTTACGAACCAAGGTGCACATATGTGCACTTATAGACTGAAGAGGATACGAAGTGATTGTTTTCACAGCGTACTAAATCAATTTAAATATAAACTGAGGAACCGTGAGACGGTTTTTCGTCTCGAATATGTCCAAGACATTAATGCTTCACCTTTATCATTAACGAGCTGAAAACCCGGCGTTGCCCGGGGCATTTATTTAGTTATACCTGCCATTTTCACGTATATATTTATCTGTATATGGGCTGTATGTCCGTAAAATCTCTTGGGAATACAGTTAGTAGTAAAGAAGTAATAGATTAAAACTTGGTGCGTGATGGGACGGTTTTCCATGAACGTTACTGTTTATATGTTCATATCTTATGAACTAAGTGTCGTACTTTGATACAATTTAGAAGGTACACTCAACTATATGCGTGTATACTGTCTGTAAAATTTGCTGCGGCTAAAATTTGTAGTGTAGAAGTTATAAATTGTAATATCATACATAATTCCGTAGTTTTAGTCCATGAACAGCGGCACGTTACTGTTTATGTGTTCATATCGCATGAACTTCGTGTCGGAATGTGATACAATTTAGAAGCTACATTCAACTATATATATGTGTATACTGTCTGCAAAATTTCCTGTCGCTACAATTTGTAGTGTTCAAATTATAAATTGTACCGTCATACCGAGATGCGTAGTTTTACGCCATAAACAGCGGAAAAGTAGTGAGCCAGAAACTTTTTTTCCTTTCATCATTTTACTATGATTCCAGCGAGAAAAAGTTTAATAAAGGTTTTAAATTATGTTTAAAGTTTGTTGCAAGTCGCTACGTACTATCATTCTCATACAGTGTATTTTGAAAGTCTCGCCGCGTTTTTTTTTTTTGCGATTTCTATTGGTTATGACGTAACATCTTTTGAACCATGTGCCGTATGTGATTCTTAACCATGCAGTAATTGTTACCTCACGGTAAGGAATATATGTATCAAATTTGGTTGAAATCGGTCCAGTGGTTTAGGAGAAAATGAGCAGCATTGTCGCAAAATGCAGCAGTTTTTCGCGCACCTCTTTTTTATGACGTCATATCTCGTGAACTATGCATCGTACGTGATACTCACACTTACGGCGCCCGTTCTCGTGGATAGAATCTTAGTTATATAAATTTTGAGAAAGATTGGATCAAAACTGTAGATTTGTATGCAACACGTACACACATACGGACACTCTGCTTCATGTATTAGATGTGTTGAATACATTCGAGACGAAAAACCATCTCAGGGTTCCTCGATTTCTATTTAAATTGATACTGATATTAGCACGAATGTTACACTATGTCCATTGGTGAGGTGCTATTCCGTTGCATGGAGAGCCTTGGCAGTAGTGGCAATTAACTATGGAAGACAGAAGCTGAATTAAAGTTTGTGACGTGGAGGGAAGTCCTACTCAGACTATTCCGAAGCGCCTTGCTTGTTAGTGGTGCGGTGATCTAACGGTAAGACGTTTGCCTAGTAAGCATGGAGGTCCTGGTTCGATTCCCGGCCGCTTCACAAATTTTAATACATTGCTTCACCCTTACCGTTAGCGTACAAAATCCTTGGATTGTTCTAGGACAGGATACGGAGCAAAAGCGTCTAATGAAGTTACGTTCGGAAATGCCCATGGTACAGACCTTTTATTTAATCCCACCTTGTTACAGAGACTGTGGCATAACACCTGCTGTTCCAAGCAGTCACAGTTAACTGTGTGTGTCGAAAATGGTTTTTATCTGCACGTACGACATAATCCGATGTACCATAGAGCAAGAAGCCAAGCGAAATAAGCTGCGCCATAGCAGCTTACGTGGAATATTTCATTGCATAGGAGAAAAGTATTGTTTACTTGTGCTTACGTTATACGATACTGTACCAGTCTTCGAAAAAGGATCTAATCAAAAGTACAGGTCTCATACCATTTGTTTTGTGTAGAATGAAATTACAGGGTACGTGTGCAAACTTGATACAAAAATTTAGACCATAACTGATGATTATCTTTCACAATAAACTACTTTCTAATCCATATACTTTTGATATTAAAGATGGGAATTTTTCTTTCGCAGAGCTATGGTAGTGTACAGAATAATTTCCGCTACCAGTCAGAACTGAAAAGGTTATAACAGCAAGGACTATATATAAATGGATGGATGTCCCTCTGAAGATGGTCGCTATCCCGAAACCGATCGAAGGATTTATACGAGGGTTGGAACTTAAATAGTAGCAACTATTTATTCACAACCGATACAAAAGCGTTACATGTTTGCACCTGTTACTGTCCGTCAAAGAACTGTAGTCACCAACGTTGTGCAGAACCCGTTGGCAGCGGCGAGGAAGGCGTAGTATACTATTAGCAGACCTTGTTCTGTTCAAATAATGTTCAAATGTTTGTAAATAAATCGGACTCAACAGCTGGGTTGTTAGTCCGTAGCTTACAAAGTACTTAAACTGAAGTCAACTAACGTACGAACAACAGAGACACCCATGCCCGAGGGGGGGAGGAATCGAACCCCCGACGGCGAACGGCAGTGCGCAACGCAGCACGGCGCCCCCATGCGCACGAATAATCCGCCGCGGTCCTGTTCCGTTGATGGTGCGAATGGAGCGGTCTACTATCTGTCGTATCTCTAGAACAGTTCTGAAGCGAATGCCACAAAGTGGTTCCATCATCGGGATCAAATCAAAGTCACAGGGACTTAAGTAGGGAAGTTGGTGGATGGGCGGTACTTACCAGTCCCATCGACTGATCACAGCAGCCACAGCTTGCGCTGTATGTGCCCTTATATTGTCGTGCGAAATTATGGGTGGGTTCCGCGGAAACTGTTGCCGCTTCTTTCGGAAAGCTGGTCTGGGTGATGCTCCAAAAACGAACAGTAATACTATGTACTGACGGCTTGACGGTCAGCCGTGAAGAAACGTAATGCGTTAGGATAACACCATCACAGTCGTACACGAGAATTACCATAACTTTCACCATATTAGGGCTCTGATGCACTTTCGACTTTCGCGGCGACCCATAATGACGCCATTCGTTGGATTGGGGTTTCAGTTTCGGCTCGTAAGATGTGGCTCAATGCTGCGTTACGGCGTAACAAAGCCTCTTCTTCGCGCTTACAGTGCTCCTAATGGGTCTGAGCAACGTCGTAAAGCATCCATTTCTGCATTTCCGTCATCTCATCCGGAACCCATCGTGATGTAATTTTTCGCATGCATGCAGACGTTCCTTCGGCATGTGAAGCACAGTCGCATGTGCTGATCCTGTTTTGTGGGCGAGCTCACGAATCGTCTGCCGTCGATCAATATCCACTAACGCGGCAACAGTATGCACTTCTTCAGAGAGGCTTGGACGACCTGCCCGATGCATGTCTGCCACAGTTTGCAGACCGTTGAACGTGCCACTGGTCTGTAGGCAATGCCAACTCCCTGCACGCCTCTTGAAGACCCTGATGACACTGTCGTGCAGTACGACCTGTGGCATATTTAATTTTGTGTCCTAACTTCGTCGCCGCTTTTGTGTCCCAGCCTCGTCGTCGGTGTCGGTGGCCGAGTGGAATGAGCCCGACACCGGAACAAAAATAGCACGCTGGTGCAGGTACGGAGGGGGGCAGCCAGAAACTATAAACACTAGAGTAAATTAGAAAGAGATATATATTGCACAGAATGTAACAATACTTAACTTTTACATAGTACTGCAGAATGTTGATACATAGTTGTTAGAGGCCTGCCTAGTGCCTGTACAATAGCAAAGTCTTCACTGGTGCCTATCTGATTACGAAGGTCCTAACTCGTTGCTATCTCAGTCCGAAGTGACCAGTCCTTCAGTGGTGGCCACGAGCGGAGTTGTCGCAGAGGGCGCTCGTGGCTGTCGTCGTGAGAACGCCGCGCCGAGCGTGCCTGGCGGCGCGCGGCGAAAGTAGGTGGCGCGCACTTTGTACTTGTGCGACACCACATTTAATATTGACCCAACTGCGTTGTTCCTGTTCGGAAAACACAGTGACACCGTTACGTCAGACCGCTCGCTCACAAGTGACTGCGTTTCCTCGATTGTGCGCACGACGGTGACATGGGACGGGGGAGTCTATTTGCTCGGAGGTAAGGTAGGTATGGGAACAACGTGTGCTGTCAGCGACAATGGTAGATTAAATTGCATAGTGTCTCCACACCAATGTTGCTACTATTTAAGTTCCAACTCGCGTAAAACCTGAGACGTTACTGCTGTATCGCCTCATTGCTCTACCCGCCCTGATTGCCATGTTTGTGTGCTCATTTGCTCTTGTCAGGACCACTTAAACTAATATTTACATTAACAGTTAAACAATACTTAATTGATATGAACATGATTTAGTGGTTTTCATTGATAATTAAACAATACTTAATTTATCTGAACATTATTCGGTGTTGTCTCAAAGTCGTTATAAAGTATTTCCCCTTACAGATACGGCTTTCGTTTAATGCTTACCAGTTGGGATTTTCCGGTATCTTCATGTTGATGTTCATTTTGTTGTAGAATTATTAAAATTTTTGGGTACGTTTCTTTATCTAGTTTCTGGCGGGATTAGTATCAGACAATGGACAGTCACAGTAAATGAGCCCCGATGCTCCTGCGTTTTGTTGTAATAGCTTCAGTATTAAAAATGCTGTCGTATCATATTACTTTCAATGGGGAATTTTTAATAATTTAGTCCGCTTCCTTCGTAAGATGGTTTAGTCAACCACGTGGGTAGTAAGTCCACGCTGAAATTTCGTGGTTGGCTGTGCTGATGCCCAACAGCTATCTTTGTGTGTTTTCTTTTGCTATTGCTGCGTGTGTAATATTTTCCTAAATTTTAACGACTTTGAGAGACATTACTGAGTGTGATGCTGAGGGATCTCTGTGCACTCGCATTAGATCAGTGTTGATTCTTGTCCAACGCGCATTTACTATTAACTTTGCCCATTATGAAGCAGCGCACGTAACGTGTTTCTTTCCATTTATCAGATTGCTACCTCTTGCCAGTGTAATTGTAATTCCTTAAATGTCATTAGTTCATAAGACCGCCCTGTCCAAATATATGGCTATTCAGCACCAGTTGGTGCTCAGTATGTATTTAGGTTGCTGAGAGTACGTCACTAGGCAACTGCATGTGCGCATGAGAGTGTTTAACAGTGTTGTTGAGTGCATTTTCTTCCATCCCGTTTCCCTCGTGTCACATGAAATAAAATTAACTTGTAATCATCTTGTGCGTGTTAGACCAGGTAATGTGGAACAACCAAAGTTGGCATACTTTTGTAAAGGATCCGATTTGTTCACTGTTTTGTTTAAGAACCAAAAGGTTATTCAAACCACCATTGATAAATGTCATGCTTAATAATTATGTCTGTGTTAACTGAATTTATTCACGGAAAGGAATTAACCTCAATATTTAAAGCTACATGTGCATTTGTACCATAGTACTAATTTGTCCCCTCTGGTTCACCTTTTTTGGATGCGATTATAATGTGTAATAACTTGTCCTGGGTATAAAATTGGAGGTAGTCCTTCATAGCATACACTAGTTTAACTTTAAGATGCGTTATCCGTTGCCAGCCGTTATTAATTAATTGTCCTTGTCTTGTTCGATCTATTTTCAACTTCTTTCACTTATTTCGGAACCACTATATATGCTCTTGTAAGATGAAGCCTACAAAATTTGCGAGCCTATCCCACAATATGTGTTATTGTCAATCAGTGGGAGACAGCTGGAAGTAGCCCAGCGCTTGTGTAGGTGGCCCAGGGACAAGAAGAAAAAAAAAAAGAGAGAGGCAAACATTTAACAAACATTTAATAAATATAAAAATAAGGGTGCGTCACAAACCTTGCCAGTTTATGACCGGTAACGGTAATTATTCTGTACCGAATAAAGGACGCAATCACGGAGTTCTACTGCAACCATACATTTCACGCAGTCCTGTGAACATAGCATAGTTTCCATTATCTTCCTCTCTTCTTTCTTTAGCTGTTTTGGGATTGCACTTTCAAGTTGACTAGCACGTAGGCAGACCGCTGTACCGCGCTGCTGCGCGGGTTGCCTAGTTGTCAGTGAAGCAGCTCTCCGTTCGTGTTGCAGGTGAAGGAGACGCTGTGGGAGGGCTCTGTGAAGGGCGTGGCGCTCATCTGGAGCACGCTGCTCCACCAGGCGCCCAGGGTGTCCCAGCAGCTGATGCACGTCTCCGACTGGCTGCCCACGCTCTACTCGGCCGCCGGTAAGCACTGTGCACCTCCGCAGGGGGCAAGTCTGCTACTCGCCACCTCTCGTTTCTACTACCAATACACACCTTTATATCATTTATATCTTCCTTCTCTGCTACTAGTCGAGTTACATACATCACCATCTTCTTCAACGCGCAGATCAGAGATCAATGTTATATCTTGATAATATTCCGTTAAGAACAAATTTTTCATAGACATCCATTTTGCAATTTAAATGTGATTTTATTGTTCTGGGTATAAAAGGTGCCCTGTTTCACATTACAGATAAGTCAAAAAAAAAAAAAAAAAAAAAAATCGGAGAAAACAAGCGGAAAAACTTTACTCTTCGTTAAGACAACTTTAAATCTTTGAATGCCCGTTTTCACTTCTACATCACCATTCTGTTGTAAAAGTAGTCAACAATATTTACATGCAACATCCTGTGCCGTAGCAAGTAAATTTTACTTGTAAGCTGCGTACGTTATTATTGTAATCCGCGCAATCAGATCTGAGGGTTGGTAAAGTGTAATTGAAATTAATCATATTTAAACAAGAACAAACACAGATCAACAATAAAATATGTTTCAAAGGTGTAACACTACATCACAGTCATCGCATTGGAATAACCATTTCAGTACATTTTAATTTTTATTAATTTTTGTAAGAGGCAGAATTTACGTATTTTTTCAAGATTTTAAAGAGATTTGTTATATCTTTGTAAAGTCAGAATAATTAAAGTCATAGAGTAAATATAGGATAAATAGTAACCGCAGTAGCATTGCTCTCTCTCTGTCATTGTTTTACGGTGTGTAAGAATCTCTCTGTAAGCGTCTCGCGTAATTGTCTTGCAAAATAGTCTGGAATCATGTACGGATATATTTTGGAACTTTTTAATTCACGTTTAGATTATTCCTACAGATATTAAAGACCTTGATAGTTACCAATAAATGATCGAAAGGTTACGCGATTGCGTAGTTTCATTATCTATGGACTTTAATTCGGGATTAGACTACGGAACGTAGAAAAATTCTTCCTTTCGTCGACATAGTTAATATTCAACGGGACTTTAAAGAAAAAACTGACAATTAATTTCATTGAGAAAGGATAGAGTGTATTAAGGAACTTTAATTTGGCTTTGGGAGAATATTCTTAACTTTGATTGTACCAGAGATATAATCAACTATCAATGTGAAGAAATATATTTTCAGAATTGTGTCTCAAATAACGTGTGACTTTGTTCAGTGTATGTTGTAACTGTGTCCTTTTAAAGTGTAAAAGATAACAGGAATTGTATTTGAAAATTACTTTTAAATAACATCCTTGTCTGTGTTTGAGATAGGAATATGGAGGATAAATTTATTAAAAATATTATTCACTAAAAGAAAAAATAAAGGTTAAGATCAATTAGTAAGGACTATTTTTCACGAAGAATTAGTAATTAACTTCTTATGTGACATACTTCTATAAAATGAACTACCGGGATAAATAAGATAAATGTTAAAAAGACTTTTGAATTTAACTAAAAGCCCTGAGAGACAGAATTATTATACTCAAACATTCTAAAGGTTATCTAAAGACTTTATTTTGTTAAAAAAAGATAGGGTTCAGTTTTTATTTACGTTAAAAAAAACGTAATTGAATATACTAAAAATTCACAGGCTTACCAACCTAATTTCCTGATGTAAGACGCAACTAAAATTTTGAGAGCCTAGTAAACCAATACATCGACGACGACGAAAGCCTTTCACATCATTAACCGTCGCGTACGATAAAAATAATAAAACAAAGTACCCACAGTACGTCACAAAGGTACACAAGACGAAGTGAACCCAAAATATGACGAATAAACACTTTCTTTTCCAGTAAAATAATACGAACTGACATTCAGTCACAAAATTGTGGTTTTTGGTACAAATGCATTTCTAGCCCTGAGAGCTCATCATCAGGTGCCTCTCTGATTTTTTACACATGTTTAGAAGACCTGGGCCTGTCAATAACAAAAGAGAGGTTGTCACAATATGGAAAACTTTTAAAGCAGGTTCATATAATTAAAGAGAGATTTAACAATTAATTTACTTATTAAAAGCGCCGGCCGCCGTGGCCGAGGGGACTGCGGCGCGCCAGTCACGGTCTGCACGGCCACTACGATCGGGGGTTCGAATCCCCCCTCGGGCATGGATATTTGTGCCGTCCTTAGTGTAAGTTAGTTCGTAAGTAGTTTGTAAGTTTAGGGACTGATGACCCCGCAGTTAAGTCCCATAAGCTATACAAACATTTGAACATTTGATGTCTTAAAACGTGCTGCACAAATAAGTATGGTGCATATTATACAAATGTACCCCAGGACAGACAATTATCATAATGCACCAGTCTTATTTGTGCACCACTTTTTAATAAGTAAATCGATTGTCAAATCTCTTTCATTACATGAACCTGTTTTTCAATCTCTGTTTTGATCTTATCAGGCCCATGGCTTTAAACATGCGTAAGAAATCGTAGAGGCATCTGATGGTGAGCTCTCAGTGCTAGAAAGGCATTTGTACCAATAAACCACAATTTTGTGACTGAAGGCGAGATCGTTTCCTTTTCCTGAAGTAAAAGAGTCACGGAAGTATCAGTGACAATGTTGGACAAAATTAAGAACCTCTTTTTTCCCTCGGATGTTGACTTCAGTCAGATGAATACATAATAAGTCACTATTTTGACATTTGTGAGAGCTGTTTTATATTATGTTATTTACTATGTTTCTCCGTCGTTTTTCTAATCGTTTGTCATTTCCGAAATGACTGTGGGCTTTGAGCTGAGGGTAGTAAGGCGTTGAAGCAATAAAAACGACATTAACAAAATTTATTTGCCTCAGTAGCCTTTTAACACGACAAAATGTACAATAAAGGCCAACATATAATGTTTAAAGCAAGTCAGTTACAGAACAATGTTTCAAGTTCTTAAATATGTCAAGATATTTTCAAAATTTGTTATATGTAGTTCTCGAACATGAGAAACAGTAACAGGAATAATTATAAGCCAATTTAAAGATACTGTAAAGTACGTAGAACAAAGTGACAATGCAAAAACGAACATTATGCCCTTTTAGGTTTTACCTATAACCCATCAAAAATAAGTATATTAACATAAAATGTTTTAAAGGGAGACGTTACGCTCTGGAAAGTTTTACCAGATCGTAAAACTTTACTTCAAAAAAGCTCACGAGTAAAAAAATTCTCATTAGTAAAGAAATATGGAAATTATAAGTACACGAAGCAGTCGCCATTAAAATATGTTTTTCTTTGCCCTATAGCTGTAGACATAAAGTAGCTTCCCTTTGTATGGCAACACCGAATAGTGGTGAAACGATCCAGGCTGTGATGCTAATAGCAAAACGTCGTCGTGGGAAATAACACGTCATTCTCAACGGCCAAAAGCCTTTCGACGTGAAAGCAATTTCCGGCGTGCTCCAAGGGAGTGTTATAGTGCCTTTATTATACTTTTGACAATGTACAGGGAGAACATTAACGCAAACGAGAAATGCGGAGTCGATGTAGCGGGGACTTAGGATATCACAAAGGAATCTTGCAGTATGCCATTCAGTGTCACAATGAGCACTTATTCAAGTTTGATTCCGTATTGAGGCTCCGTGCTTAGCGACTATTATAATACGTAGATGATGAGAAGCAATCAGTCGCAAACATTTATTTATTACTGCAGATCAAGATTTTGGTCACTGTCTGACCATTATCAGTGCTTTAAAAACGTGGTGTAAAACATATAAAAATTTTCACACAAGACTGAAAATTTTGTGTTTTAAACTACGTTTTCAAAACACTGATAATGGCCACACAGTAACGGAAATCAGGATCACCAATAAAAAAAAAAGTTTGCTCCTCATCGTCCACACTTATTCAGCTTCTGTACTGTGAAGCGTTACCTCCTATACTATACGCTGTTTGCTTTCCTTATTTCGAGAGGAGGTAGTATAGACAAAAAAATTTAGCATTAGAAGAGACGTGTTTCACTGCTATATAAGATGAAGAACTGCTTATAGATCTTAAGATGTGCATTTAAGAGCACATGCTTACTGGACATTTATTTCTCCTTTTGGTCGATAGTTCTTGCTCCTATAATATATAAAGTATAGAGCTCACAGTATTAGAAACTTGTTTCATGCTGCCAACGTAGAATAACTGTTCTCGGCATCACTGGATGACGTTACAGGAAATTGTTTCTTATGTAAAATTCATTAGGCGCCCTCTTCATCAACTCAGAGGTTGTATGTTGTATTAATGTTCACCCTCTATAGGTATAAATGACCAAGTAGATGACGACGAAAGTTAAATAAGGTGTTGTAGTGTGAAAATAAATCATCACGCTGAAATTGTAGCAAAATAGCGATTAGTCTGCTCTTGGTGCAGCGAGTGGCAACAGACCGTCAACATAAACTAATGATGCGAACACACAACCCATACGAATTAAAAAGAGTCACTGGAAGTAATTACTCCATAAAATATAATTGTGTATGTAAGAAACGATCTGATGGAAGAAATACATAAATTTAATCTTGGTAAAATCAGATTCCAAATTGAGATTCAATGCAAAAATCTTCAGCGACTAAAATAGCAAATGTTGAAACGTTTGTAAATCTCAGGGATTTAAGTACTGCGGTTATCAGTTCTTCGGCTTACAAACTGTTTAAACTAACTTATGCTAAGGATAATACACACACCTATGCTCTAACCTCCAATGGTGGTAACCGCGCGCTCCGCAGCGAGGCGCCTTAGAGCGCTCGGACACTCCACCGCGGCGAATTTACATACTGCTAGTCAGTTTGATATCCATGCCCGATGCTACTGATAATGGAGGTGGAGAGGATCCAGCAGAGGGCAGCGCGGGGAAGTACTGGTTCACTTATTAAGGGTGGAAATGGTTGACCTACTCTAGAGAAAGACGCTACAGCAGAGGCTTCTGCATCACAGTATCGGCTTCTGTCAAATTCCTAAGAGCGAATTTTTGCAGAAGTGTCAACCAGTATATTATGTCCTTCAACTTATATCTCGAGCAGAGAAACAGCAGGACAAAATTAAAAGATTAGACCCCACAGGGAGGCTCATCTGCATTAGATTTTCTCGCTAATCACAGGCGACTGTAACGAGACAATCAGGGAGCGATGGGATTATACAAAGTACAACGTGACGTAACGCGATCCTTTGTCATCAGATCATAGGCCGCGACTATGGGTATGCTCGGTTGCTCAAGCATACCCCAACATACCCATACCCATACACTCGGCATACCCCACTAATTTTTTTTCTTTACGTTATATTTCTTTACTGTAATTAAAATCGACTGTCTCATTGATGGGCGACTGGCTTTTGTAATACACCGCTGTAAAAAGATCATCTTAGCACAAACCGCTAATTGAATTCGTAGGCGTTAAAATCCACGTAGACATATGAGTGCCGGCCGCGGTAGCCGAGGGAACTGAGGCGCTCCAGTCACGGTCTGCGCGGCCACTACGATCGGGGGTTCGAATCCCCCCTCGGGCCTGGATATTTATGCCATCCTTAGTAGTAGCTAGTTCATAAGTAGTTTGTAAGTTTAGGGACTGATGACCCCGTAGTTAAGTCCCATAGACTCTACAACCATTTGAACTTTTAGACATATGAGTGAAGTGACCGTTTTCTAAATAGTCCGATTGTTAATGGAACGCTTCTTGTTAAGTCAATATTGTAAACTGAAGGCGGCAACCTTTAATTCTTGTATTAAAGAACTAGAAATTAAGTGGGTTTGGTATGATACGGTGTAAATGTTTATACGATGAATTTAATTCGTGGTGAAAGAAAACCTATTGACAACCACATACGTTACCAGTGGGCCGACATACCTGCTGCGAAGAGTGCCTTATCCCTCCTAGCTAAAACATTCTGTAAATAGACAGTCCTCATAACAACTTTCCAGGTCTTTGTCTTGTAATTGGCAGCTCTACAAAAATCACGAAACGCAACAGCTAGCGAGAGGGAGAGATTAAAAAAAATTATTATTGTTATTCAACAGCTTGTTGTCAACAATTGAACGACGTAGTCAGACCTTACTTCCTGTTCTGCTTGAACTGTGTCACCTGTGCTTCGAATTACGTCTGAATGTCTTGGGTGTTAAAATCGTTAAAATGGATAATTGTACATGGTAAATCTAAATTCGCGCATTCGGGCTTCGGATTCCTCACATGCTAGCAATTAAAAAAAAGTCTCACAAAATTTCGTCCTGCTCATATTTCTGGCAGTAAATGGATGTCGAAGATTGAGATTGGTTTGTGTCCTTTCGTCAGTGTATTTCAGAATTACACTACTACACCAACAAACTTCTAGATGATGTGCGACGTGTCTTGAGGAGCAATGTCCGAAAACGTCATCCAATGACGCTAAGAGCGGTGAAGTTTAACTTGGACTAACCGTAGCGTCGTTGAATGGCGTTACCGGGCATGGGTTTCCAAGCTCATTTTGTTCCTCAAGACACCTCCCACATCCCCTAGGACTTTGTTGGTGTAGTAGTGTAATTTTGAAACACACTGACGTATGTGACAAACACCCGTCTCAATCTTCGCCGCCTATGTACTGCCGGATATATGCGTAGGACGAAATTTTGTGACAGACTTTTTTTTATTGCTAGCATGTGTGGAACAGCGCTGCGAAGCCCGAGTGTGCGAATTTAGGTTCACCCTGTATAGTGAAATATAGAAAGGACTTCGACTGATAATCGTGATGGTGACGGTGATATCGAATAGACAGCATGCAGCAGTAAAATTAATCCATCTACGGTATCTTGCGACAATGAATACTCCTTTACTGTTTCTGGGCCGGCCGCGGTGGCCGAGGGGACTGCGGCGCGCCAGTCACAGTCTGCACGGCCGCTACGGTCGGAGGTTCGAATCCCCCCTCGGGCATGGATGTTTGTGTCACTTTTAGTATAAGGTAGTTCATAAGTAGTTTGTAAGTTTAGGGACTAATGACCCCGCAGTTAAGTCCCTTAAGCTTAACAAACATTTTGAACTGTTTCTGGTAATTCCAAGAAAAATGATTCCGGCAATGAACGTGGAAGCCGCAGGGGAAGGACCTTTCAGAAACAGTGGGTAAACATAGGCCTATATACATGGATTCAGTATGACGAAAAAGGTGACAAGGTTTATTGTTTGTTGTGTAGGTCTATGTGTGAAAACAAGAAATTGAAACTACTATTAAAAATAACTTTTCTCCTTTCATAGATTAAAATGGTCCTCGACGAATCAAAAATGTAGAGGTAATACTAAAATAAAAAAATATTGATTTAGCCCTACCTTTGTACTTGGAATTGGAAAAATGTAGACGTATAATAAAGATGTGTTGTATGAGTTTTACATTATTAATTATTTTTTCAATACCTCTCGGAGGGGGGGGGGGAAGGGGGGTTTGGAGGCCGGCAATCACCCCACCCCCCACTGGATGCGCCACTGAGCATACGCCAATAGTTTCAAACGTCGGCGCCTATGCATCAGATTTGTCAATGGGTACCAGAAAGAAAATTTCACGATTGCTTAAATTCATCTCAGAAAACTTTACAGCTAATCCTTCTTTCTGTAAAAGGCACCAATTTTAGGCAAGATGATCAGATTGCTCAAATAAAGTTCACTGTTGTCAACAATGTCAGCTAGACATTTGTAAATGAATCTGAACTCATATCATCTACGTTGGGTACAGTAAATTCTGCAACACCCAAAAGAGCCAAAGTGCGAAAATTAATTCCTTAATGAATGTGCTAATCGACTTAGACTATATCGTCGATAACAGGCTTGGTTAATAACAAGAATAGAAAAATAACGATCTCCAGCAAACCATGTGAATTCGTTACGCCGATCGGGAAAAGGGAACAGTGGCATTACCAATTTTTTGACAACCCTGGCGTTCGTCGTTTTCGTGATAACTTGGAAAAAAAATTAAAAAAAGATGACACACTGAAACTGATTGATTCATCACCCAGTTGGCCGTAACTTTATGTATGACCAATTATTAAAAGTAAAGAAAAAGAGGATATACAATTCAGTCAAAACCTAACAGTAGGGAATGTTTTATAAAAATAACTTTAAAAAAAAACGAGCCATTTAACATAATCATCGATCAATTACCACATATAGTGTTGCATCATTAGAGTGAAATTGTGGATTATTAGCTGTTTTGAAATATTAAAAATTAAGAAGAATTGTTGTATAGTTCATAAATCGAGATCTGTATTTTCGGCAGGCATCTTCTAAAATGTTCAAATGTTCGTAAAGCTGTGAGACCAAGGTCCAGTGGTCATCAGTCCCTGCAGTTACAAAATGCTTAAAATAAAAAATGCTTAGATACACATATATACCAACACATACACACTCATGTTTGAGCGAGGACTCGAACCTCCGGCGGGGAGGAGACACGCATTGTCAGTTTTGCCGTATTCATGAGATAATCTTTTGAAGCACTGGGAAACTAAATTTACACTTTCATGGACATTTCTTCTGAAATGATTTTCTTAAATGATCACATTTTCGAGTAAATGTAAGCGTAGACTTCAGCATCCGTCCTCACAATCAATAAAATTTTTCTGGGTGAGAGACAGTATTGATAATCTATATCTATATATAAAAGGCTTGTGTGTGTACGTGCTGACAGACTTTTCTGCATGACCACATACTGCCACCCACTCGTGGTTGTGGTGGTAG
Source organism: Locusta migratoria (assembly GCA_026315105.1). Lineage (NCBI taxonomy): Eukaryota > Metazoa > Arthropoda > Insecta > Orthoptera > Acrididae > Locusta > Locusta migratoria. The sequence continues at coordinate 663,758,957 of CM048746.1, forward strand.
ATAGCCCTTGGTCTAATGATGTTAGTAAGGGAGTTTGGTCGTGGTGCGTGGCAATGGGTCAGTGTGACGAGCAAAAATTCGCAAAATATGCAATAAATACTCTTAGGTACAGCTATATACTCTGTGACTTACGAACTTTACGGTGCGAGTCAAAATCTGTTTATTCTTTCAATCGTCAGACAATGCGGTCCTTTCAGACTTTAATAACGACGAGGAATATCAAATACGCATTTTTTTTAAAAATAGATCACATGTTTCCGTCAACCCCACATTACCGACAATGAACAGAGACACAAAACAAAGATAAAAATCCAGATAGACTCAAAGATAAAAAATACTCGTGGAACATTGATCACTGTCGTGGAAGCTTGGTGGAAACACAGACATACATTAATGATATAGCCGCGACACACTCTGCTGTGAAACTATGCGACGTAGTCCTACTCATATCCCGGCGGCCTCCTGTGATAATGTTGGCAACAGATGTCGAATAACGAGAATCATGTGACATCGTCATAAGCCAATTGCGTGACACGCAAATATTTTGTCGTGAAATCAAGCATATAGCAAGAACGGCATTATTTATCTACACTCTATGTGGTTCGGTCATCTTTTCAACGATTTTATATCGTGTTATTGATGTTGCCAACATAAAAACACGAGGCCGCCAGGATAGAAAGTAAAATTTTACCGAATCAGATACATCCGCTGTTGTCACGTCTCATTATGACCAGCACTTTCACGCGAAACTCTTTTGTATAGAGTCTCATAAAAATCTTACAATTCATTCCAAATTCCTATTCAAGAAGATATTTGTGAAAACTGTTACAAATCAATATTCGCACTTATCCAATATCGTTTTCAGAAATGTAATTTGCCAGCCGCTTTCGGCACTGCTGTTGCAATGTGTAACTTTATGAACACAACCTAACATTGAATTTACATTGTTCCGAAGCACGGACTTAAATTAATTTCACTCTTAGTATGAAAAACTTTATGAACATTCATCGTTTTCGACAATGAGTTCTACTTAAATTTGACATCTTGGCTAGGAGAACTGAGTTTATTGGCAGAGAGATCCAAAGGGGATTGTTTTTTTGCTGACCTAGGTCCGGAACCCAAAGAACCATGATATACACAGGACCTTCTTTAACAACCGTTGCGAAGCACGGGCATATAAGCTAGTCTTTAATAAAACTGACCGACGTTTCTGTCACTGTAGAGAGTGGCCGTCTTCTACGTACCTACATGACTTGCTACAGTGGCCGAAACGTCGGCCTTCTTTATTAAAAATTGTCAATGCGTTCTCTCGCCCAGAAGGTAATGCAATGAAATTTTGACACAATGTTGCAGTCTTGTACGCGCGAGTTTGTGTGTACGTATTATGTAAAATCTGTGGAAAAAGTGTAAATTGTTTCATATATACATATATTAAAGAAATAAGTAAGGAAGAAAACCTTCTGTATTAGAATGCCAAGGTGTGTAAGAATTTCAACGTAATTGGTGAAGAACTTTCGAACGTCAACAATTTTGAACAAACAAATTGCATTTTTATAAGGTTCCCCATTTATCTATAAACGAAAAAATGAATGTCTGTATGTCCTCTATGTGTACATAAACCATTCATTCGATTACAATAAAACTTTGGTGAACTGTTCACCGTACGCCCAGGAAGGTTCCTGACCCAAAACCAAATAGTTCAGGAGATATGACGTCATAAATAATGAGAGGCCACCGTGTGAGAATACCAAGATTTATGCGCCAATTACTGCAAAATGGGAGTAGTTATGGACCTGTAACACGGTTTGCATGTAATTTCGGACGTTTATGAAGCGTTTTGTAAATGACCCCCCTTCCCATACACACATACAAAAATGATGACACGAAAGGAAGTCTACCGCTCACAACAGTTTCGCTGCAGATGCCATAAAACTGTCGCATCAGGCATGGCCTTGTATCAAATAAAATTAGCATTACAGATTTGCATATTAATATTTATTTTTGTCTGCAAGACTCCCTTAATGCTGTTGCGTCCAAAATTAAGCAATTTGTTTCCTTAATCTCTATGTATATAAAAGCGAAAAGGACACTTACTGACTAAACACGAAATCTCGAAAACTACTTCACCTATGAAGCTGACATTTGGCAGGAATGTAGTTTATACGTATAAAACGTCAGCTAAGACAGTACTTTGTGGTAGGTGCAACGCGGAGCATACTTCTCCTACAGACTCACTAAATCTACTGTTTCATTACGATCTTCACGTAATTTCGCACGCTTGACTTTCAAAACAAGCGGAAGGTCACCATCTACCTTAAGTTTCATAAGTGCATAGGTGACGGGAGGGGGGGAAGGAAGGGTACTTTGCAACATAAAAGTGGAGCCCTAACTACAAAAAATGTTCAAATGTTTGTTAAGCTTAAGGAACTTAACTACGGGGTCATCAGTCCCTAAACTTACAAACTACGGATGAACTACCTACAACTAAGGACGGCACAAATATCCATGCCCGAGGGGGGATTCGAACCCCCGACCGTAGTGACCGTACAGACCGTGACTGAAGCGCCTCAGTCCCCTCGGCCACCGCGGCCGGCTGCGTAAGTACCTTGGTCGAGCCATATCTTTTTTTTTTTTTTTTTTTTTTTTTGCAAACAAATTTATAGTTTTGTTCCGATATTGATGAAAGTTTGCACTCTCTACCTTAAAAACAAGAGGAATGTCACCGTCTGTATAAAATTTCGTTCGGTGCATGGTGGAGGGTACATAAGTTATGGAATTTTCCAAAATGCATAGTTTTGCTCCAATCTTAATGAATTTTTGCACACATGACCTTTACACCAAGAGGAAGATCACTGGGTACATAAATGTTTGTATGGTACATGACAGAGGGCACCTTGCAGAAAACTATACCGAGAGACGGAAAGGTGGAAACGAGCAGAAAGATGGGCGAGAAAGAGGTGGATGCAGAGAAAGGGGTGAACGGGATGTGGACTACGAGAGTGTAGGATAAATAAACACCCGAGGAACGCCGGGTTTACAGCTAGTATTTTTATATATGACACACATTACAGATGGCCTTCGAGGAGGGTACTAGAATCATGTGCAAAAATGAATGCAACATTGTAGCAAAATTTCAGTACGTTATCTGTGAAGCGTTGAGATTTGGAACAAACGAGCTTTCATACTTCTAAATGTATTAAAAATCTTGATATTCCTTACCGCAAATATCCGAAAGTTCTGGAGCAAATGACTTGAAATTCTGACAATGTTGCCCTGGAATACGTGTGTGTTTTTATATACATCAGTTTTTAATATATACTAATCGTGCATTTATATACATTGTATAACGGAGTTACGTTGCTACAAAACATCTTATATAGGTCTTTAGAGATCCTAAGGTAGTCGTTAGGGTTTCTAAAGAAGTCACATTGTCTGGTGTGCTTGGAAAAAGAGATATACCACTTGTAAGTATGCGCCAGAGGTTGGCTTAGAAGTACGTATCCCAATACCTTTCTGTATTAGAATGCAACTTTGTATCAAAGCAACCTGGGTAACCGATCAAGAATTTTCAGAGATTAACTGTTTCCTGCACAAAGGAACATTTACAGGTTTATCAATACGGATAAGAGTGTAGCTGCCATAGAAAGAAAGTTTCATTTCATGTACAGTATCAGTAGACTATAATACAATGGAACTGAAGTAATTCTCTTTATGCAAGAGACTTTAAATTCTGCTAATCCAACCTTTGGCACATATCTAGTATCTCTCTTTCCAAGACACCACACAATGTGACTTTTTCTAGAAACCGTAAGGTAGTCGTTCAGCTGGAGGTAGTCAGTTGTTTTCTAGTGCTCTCAATCATGTTTGCTGTGCTAGTGTGTGCAGTCACTTATACTATATAATATGTACCAGGTGATCAAAAATTCAGTATAAATTTGAAAACTTAATAAATCACGGAATAATGTAGACAGAGAGGTAAAAATTGACACACATGCTTAGAATGGTATGGGGTTTTATTAGAACAAAAAAAAGTTTCAAAAGAAGGTCTCTTGCGCCCGTCGTTTGGCGATAATCGTGTGCTCAGCCGCCACTTTCGTCATGCTTGGTCTCACATGACCCCAGACCTCAGTCCGAGCGATTATTGGCTTTGGGGTTACCTGAAGTCGCAAGTGTATCGTGATCGACCGACATCTCTAGGAATGCTGAAAGACAACATCCGACGCCAATGTCTCACCATAACTCCGGTCATGCTTTACAGGGCTGTTCACAACATTATTCCTCGATTACAGCTATTGTTGAGGAATGATGGTGAACATATTGAGCATTTCCTGTAAAGAACATCATCTTTGCTTTGTCTTAATTTGTTATGCTAATTATTGCTTTTCTGATCAGATGAAACGGCATGTGTCAGACTTTTTTGAACTTTTGGTTCTTTTCGGTTCTAATAAAGCCCCATTTTTTATTTTTTATTTCACATGCCCCCATTACATAGTAATATTACATGTTTTATGTTTAAATTCAGGCGGGTACATTAGGTAATTTTACAAACACAAATATAGTACATAAGTTGACAGGATTTATAAAAGAAGCGTTTTGACTACAAATTATTTGTCGCATTACATAACAAAACCAAACGATTTTATACACCGGAAAATCTTATTGAATTAAAGAAATTATAAAAGTCTAAAGTGAATTTGTGCACCAAATCAAATTTGCTGACAGGCCATCGTCCTCCTTTGTCAGCTATTTTTTCCTGAGCTGGTCCCTCTCTTTCAGTATGTTGCAGCAGTCGAAAAGCACGTGGTCAATAGTTTGGCCAGCTCTGTTACATGTGCACGTTCCGTCTACAATTATTCTGAACCGCTGATAATAGGCTTTCAGTTTCCCATGACCTGTTAACATAGCTGTAAAATTCGGGAACATTGAGTGGCAAAGAACAAAAAACGGGGGAAGCACTAAACTGTATTTTCCTAAGATCCGACAACGTTTAATGATTAATAAAACCCCATGTCATTCCAAGTATGTATGTCAATTTTTACCTCTCTATCTACATTATTCCGTGATTTATTAAATTTACAAATTTATACTGACTTTTTGATCACTCGGTATGCCCATAATGTTCCGTATATTTGAACAAAACACTAACATTATACTGCATTCCGTCATTTAGGCGCACCTGTAGCTGTTGAACTGACGCTACCTTAGGCTTACATGTGACATATCTGACGGCCACTACAGTGCGTTTCTCGTGTTGGTGTTGCAGGCGGCAACACGCTGGACCTGCCCAAGAACCTGGACGGCGTCGACCAGTGGGAGAGCCTGCTGTACAACCTGGTGTCGCGCCGCGACGAGGTGCTCATCAACATCGACGAGCGGACGCGCAACGCCGCCATCCGCCTGCACAACTGGAAGCTCGTCATAGGTCAGTACTCTACACTGTAAGCTCAGGGCACTCATGTAATGTGGTCACGTATTATTCTGATCCACCGTTTCCCAATCTATGGATCGTCATCCCAATGGAAAGGGGGCCGCAAAGTCTTGAGTGTGGCGTCGCCATCACAGGAGGAAGTATTTGGACTGTGGCTGGACAAATGCGCTACTGTGAGCGCCATCTGTACATATGCGGCTGCAATTACTGCGGAAAGACATGAACGCTTAGCAGCGTGTAGTGGGAGAAGCGTAGCGTTCCACGTTGTACCATTATGTCATCAATATAACCTTCTGAGGCAACGAATAACACTCAAAAACCAAAAAGAAGGCATACCTGTTCTCTGTATACACGCTGGACGAAATGTACGTCTCGTCGCTGTAGACTGAATTGCAACTCATCGGACCGAAACGAGAAATTTTATAATAGGTGCAGGAGATGACAGTGCCCTAAATACACCGTTGTTGGCGAAATTTCTGGTTTGTGTTTGCAGTTACAGTTCCATTACTAAAACACATGCAGAAGATCTAAGCACACGATGGTAAGGCGTTCTTGTACAAGTAGCCTGCACTTCTGTAAGTGGATTGCGGAGTATGTATGTAGATATGTAGTAGAAAGCGCTGGATTGCATTCTACACAGAACAATGACGCATGTCTACCTCTCTTGCCACGCTGCACGTCATATCAGCACAGGTCAGAATATTTCCCTGGTGAATACTATCCTTCAGGTAGCCCCACAACCAATAATCATAGGCTGCAAGATCAGATTACTGTGTCAGCCAAGTATGTGGAAACGATCCGTTGATAATTTTATCGTTTACAAACGTGTTTCGGAGAGGCCGCGGTGGAGTAGCCTAGAGGTCTAAAGCGTCTCGTTGCGGAACGCGCGGTTGCTCGCCATGGAGGTTCGAGTCCTCCTTGGGGCATGGGTGTGTGTGTGTTCTCCTTAGTTTACCTAGGTGTAAGTGGTTTGTAAGCTACGGACTGATGACCACGCAGTGTGGTCCGATAGATTTACAAACATTTGTATTTTGTATCGGAGAAGCATTTGACGAGCGGCGAGCGGTGCGTCTCCATTTTGCATGAAAACTTTTGAGTGCAGCATCTCTTTCCTGTAGGGCGGGTATGAAACGCTGGCGAACCATATTGCCGAAACGGTGGTCAGTCACACTGCACGTCTTTGGTCCTTGAGCGCCAACCTGCTGATGAAAAGAATGAAAGAATCGGGCAACGATGAACGTAGCCGTGATACCACACCACACGGTGACAAGTTCACCATACAGAGGAACTTCATGCTTAGCGACTGGAGGTGAAAATGCCAACTCTGGGCGGGTGTTAAGCTCACTCGTCAGAGGAAGGTGACTTATCTGTCTACAGAATGCTCCACAGCCAGTAGTCGTCAACTTCAATCCCTGAAAGAAAGTTTATTTATTTAATTGTTTATGGTTTTAGCGCGCAAAACTACTGAGGTCATAAGCGCCCAAGTCAGAACGTGGTTGCCGGCCGCGGTGGCCGAGGTGACTGAGGCGCTCCAGTCACGGTCAGCACGGCCACTACGGTCGGGGGTTCGAATCCCCCCTCGGGCATGGATATTTGTGCCGTCCTAGTTTGTAAGTAGTTCATAAGTAGTTTGTAAGTTTAGGGACTGATGACCCCGTAGTTAAGTCCCATAGACTTTACAAACATTTGATTTTTGAACTGATGACCCCGTAGTTAAGTCCCTTAAGCTATACAAACATTTGAACTTGTTTTAGAACGTGGTTAAAACGCATCACGATGCAAAGGCAAAGGCAAATAAAAGGAGAAGGCTCTTTGAAGTCAATCAACTTTCTAAATAGTAGGTAAACAATCAGGCAATCGCTAAGTAGATTTTTGTTTACTGTATTAACATGGCTGAATTCTCCGATTGGAGAAAGTTAATTTCCTCCGTCATATTGCTACGGCGGATAAACAGTAAAATGCGATCTGCAGACCGCGTTTCATCTGCTAAGATATGAGCCAACCCGGATGGGAATCAAAGGCTGTGGCGTAGACTATTGAAAATGGGCATTCAATCAGAAGATGGTGTACAGTGAATTGCTGGAAACAGTGACCACAAGTAGGAGCAGAGTCGCCGCTTAGTAAGTGGCGGTGGCTGGAACGTTAGGGTCCTATACGTAAACGGGCGAGAATGACTTCGCGACGAAGGGGCCGAGAGGAGGTCAAAGAGGTTTAATGTCCGGAACTATGTACCCTTCAAGAGAAGACCAATGGGAACGGCCGGGGCGATATTACTTCCCCAGAGACGCTGACGCGGAGATCATGTGAGGGGCCGGCTGCGGTGGCCGAGGGGCTGAGGCGCTCCAGTCCCGGTCTGCACGGCCACTACGGTCTGAGGTTCGAATCCCCCCTCGGGCATGCATATTTGTGCCGTCCTAGTTCGTAAGTAGTTCATAAGTAGTTTGTAAGTTTAGGGACTGATAACCCCGTAGTTAAGTCCCATAGAGTATACATACATTTGAACATTTGATCATGTGAGGGGACTGGAAAGGTGCCAAACCGAGATAGGTTTTCAAGAATGTGTAGAGCGAAGTCAACACGTCGGCGTGTGTCCTTGGTGCAATCTGATGTACGGTGTCGATGTTATATTGATATCATTTGAGAATGGTTCACAGCACCTTCCCTACAGTGGACCATGGAGTGTTCAACTGCCGTAACACTGCTTGGCGATAGGGAATTGCGCGCCGCGTTGTCTACCACACCAACAGCGATTTCATGAACAACCGGTGCAACGAGTCGTCAGTTTGTTCCCGATGCGAAGCCCAGTTCTCCAGTTGATATCGATTTCCCTGGACCCTTCTATTTATAGTACTTAACGCCATCTTTGCGAGGCCCTCCGATTTAATCCCTTTCCTTCTTTTTTCTTGTATCTTGTTATTTTTTACATCAATGGCGATATTCTCGAAGTGATAACAGAGCTTCACCTCTAAAGCCCTGCTCCTTTCGTCCATGCACCTGTTGACGCGTCAACAACTGCACTGCGACTTGCCAGGTGGCCCCGGTTGGTGCTGTCTATGGACTTACGTTTGGTAGCCGTACAGCAATTAGTTTCCATTTTATGTGTTAAACAGGGAAGATTAGTTACAACCAACAGCTTCATCTTTGATCTCAGTGACTGTAACAATGAGAGTGATGACTAATATCGTTGACTAGCTTAATCCCCGCTGCTTCGCACGCGTAGCCTGGATGGTTTGCGTTGGTTGTTCTACTTCTAAATATAGATTTTCATAGATTTAGCTTAAAAATGCTTTTGTAATCAAGTGTTTTGATACAACATGCCATCACCTATTGCAGCATTGATGGAAGAATTCAAACATCCAGAAACTTCGTTTTTTTTTTTAAATTCTAACCATGGTTCCAAATCAAAATTTTCGCATTTCTAGCAGAAAAATAGTCTTAGTAGCACCCTTAAAACATTTTCCCTTATTTCATGCTCTTAATGGTTGAAATTCCAAAAATATCGAAACACGTGTTTTTAAGATTCCAGCCAAAAAACTAAATCGTAAGTTTTGTGTTTCTTGCTTCCAAATTGATTGAACAGCAACGTATTTTCAAAAAACCGTTCATTTCCTATTTCACTCTCTTAGGGATGGGGATATCGAAAAATAGCCTATGCCTACAGTGTATGATAAAAACAACGTCTACAAATCTCAAGTTTCTGTCGTCTGTAGATTCACTTTTCAGCGCCATTTTCTGTCTTTTAGAAACGGATCGAGAACGTTAAATTTCTTTCATGGCATCTTCCTTGGTAGTTTTACTTTTCTAACTGCAATATGCACATTTTTTCATTATTCGTACGCTCGTTTCAGAAAAACAACTGAAGAATGTTCATCACGTTTCGCTGTATATAACATCTTTGCTATTATAGTGTCAAAAGTGTCAATAGTCTTATATAAGCTGACGACTTTCAACGACTATATGTTCCACTCTCTTATAGCTATCGACACGTAACTGCTACGGTGTATAACAGGAGAGTTTGTACTACAACATATTACACAGAGATGGTTCGTCTCCATTGTGTAGTTTTTGCTGAATATCAAAATATTAACAACCACACGTAGAATTTTATATAAGTCGGTAACTTTCAACTCCTGTATCTTCCACCTCCTCCACCGTGGCGCACAATGGAGGCTGATGCCTACTATCAGATACAAACACTATTCGTTTCGGGTGTATAGTTTTGGCTGCAGAGTGAAATATAGGCACAAACACATAACTATATACACAGGGTGTTTCACTAAGTGTGTTTGCCTCTGTAACTTATAAAATAATACCTGACGAGAAATTTTAATGCGGTAGGTCAACACAAGAAATGTTACACTTTCTGCGGAGCTATGAACATAGTTTATTGTATCATTTTCCAAAGAGTTACAGCACAAAGATATAATTTTTAAAATAGAATAGCTTTTTCTATCGTGCATTGGCTTCGTCGAAACCGTCTGCGTCCAAACCAACTTAAACTACATTCCTATCACTGTTAGTCTGGGAGCTACAACCCTTCAAAGTTTCAGGGGCAGATACCACACGCTGTACATAATACATGGCTGTGTGGTGGGTGATGGATGTTATGGCGGTGGGAAGTTGATTTACATGAGATGTTCAAATGTGTGTTCATCTTCGTCAATGCACAATGCAATGCGCCGTCGAAAGGATCTGCGGACGAGATGTAACATCGCCGGTGTGACGGAGCGATATGCGTCCTCGATGCGCCGTTTTAGATCATCTGGGGATGTGGGCTCAGTGACATAAACACGACCCGCAAGTTCGCCCGATTTAACACCAGTAGATTTGTTTTTGTAGGGGTATCTAATGGATTCGTTTCAACGATTCCAATGCACGATAGGAAAAACTATTGTTCCATTGAAAAAATTATATCTTTGTGTTGTAAATCTTTGGAAAATAATACAATAAACTATGTTCATAGTTCCGCAGAAAGTGTAACATTTCTTGTGTTGACCTACCGCATTAAAATTTCATGTCACCTATTATTTTATAAGCTATAGAGGCAAAGACACTTAGTGGAACACTGTGTAGATAAAAAGATATCGTTGCTTCTAGACTTTTGATATTGTTGTTGTGACAGTTTATGTGTGGTCATTTATATATATATCGTGAACAGCAACGGACCCACGATACTCCCCTGCGGCACAACTGTCATACCTCTTACTTCGGAAGACTTCTCTCCATTGAGAATGACCTGCTGCTTTGTGGTATCTAGGAATTCCTCAATGCAATCACACAATTGGTCAGATAGACCATATGCTATTACTTTGTTCATTAAACGTTTGTAGGGAACTGTATCAAGAGATCTTTCTTGTGGTTAGAGTGAGTTTTGCACTACCTAACGCCGCGGCGTCGCGTTGCAGGCACGACGCGCGGCGGCCGCTACGACGGCTACTTCGGCGCGAGCGGCCGCGAGGACCCCGCGACGCCGGCGTACGACGCGTCGGCCGTGGTGGAGTCTCCTGCTGGCGAGGCGGTGGCGTCGGCGCTGCGGCAGCGCTTCCGCCGGCCGACGCGCGAAGACGTGATCGCGACGCTGCGCGCCTCGGCCACCGTGCGCTGCGAGCCCAACTCCACGTTCAACGCGCCGCCCTGCAACCCCGCGCAGTCGGGCGAGCCATGTCTGTGAGTAGCGCCGCCTGCCGCTAAGTATCATTTCGCTTGCCTACCTTAAGGTGAAACCAGTTCTCAACAATGAAGGGAAAGGTGAAAGGTGCAAAGAGTACAGAGAGCACTTCTACAAAGGAAATGAACTTGGAGACGATGTTGTAGGAAGGGAAGAGGAAGTAGATCAAGATGAAATAGGAGACACTGTACTGAGATATGAATTTGACAGACCCCTGAAAGATCTAGGTCAGAACAAGGCACCAGGAGTAGATTTTTGTGTCCCAGCCTCGTCGCCGCTTTTGTGTCTCGTTTCCGTCGTAGGTGTCGGTGGTCGAGTAGAAAGAGTCCGACACAGGAATAAGGATGCAAGCTTGTGCTGGTATGGAGGTGACCAGCCAGTGGGACAGCAGAAACTAGAAATACTAGAGTAAATTACAACGAGATATATATTGCACAGAATTTATACAATACTTAACTCTTACAGAGCTCAGTACTGCAGAATGCTGATACATAGTTGAGCTAGAGGCCCGCCTAGTACCTATCCGATAGCCAAGTCTTCACTGGTGCCTATCTGATTCCGAAGTGTTAGCTGGTTCCTATCTCAGTCCCAAGTGAACGATGTCGTTCAGTGGTGGCCACGAGCGGGGTTGCAGCAGAGGGCGCTCGTGGCTGACGTCGTAAGAACGCCGCGCCGTGCGTGCATGGCGGCGCGCGGCGAAAGTAGGTGGCGCGCACTTTGGACTTGTGCGACACCACATAGATGACATACCCTCAGAACTACTGAAGTCTCTGGGAGAGCCAGCCATAACAAAACTATTTGAACTGGTGTGTAGGATGTATGAGGCAGGTGAAGTACCCTCAGACTTTAAGAAAATTGTAATAATTCCCATCCCAAAGAAATCAGGCGCAGACAGGTGTGAAAATTACAGAATCATCAGTTTGATAAGTCATGGTTGCAAAATTTTAACACGAATTATTTACAGGAGAATGGAAAAGCTGGTAGAAGCTGACCTCGGGGAACATCAGTTTGCATTCAGGAGGAACGTAGCAACCCGGGAGGCAATACTCACTTTACGTCTTATCTTAGAAGATAGATTAAGGAAAGGCAAACCTTACATTTTTAGCTTTTGTAGATTTGGAGAAAGCTTTTGACAATGGTGGCTGGAGTACACTCTTTCAAATTCTGAAGTCAGCAGGGGTAAATTACAGGGAAGGAGAGTTATTTAAAACTTGTTCAAAAGCCAGACCGCAGTTATTAGACTCGAAGGGCATGAAAGGGAAGCATCAGTTGGGAAGGGAGTAAGACAGGGTTGTAGCCTTTCTCCGATGTTATTCAATTTGTACATCGAGCAGGCGGTGAAAGAAAGCAAGGAAAGATTTGGAATAGGGATTAAAGTTCAGGGGTAAGAAACAAAAACATTGCGTTTTGCTGATGACATTGTAATTCTGTCAGAGACAGCAAAGGACCTGGAAGAGCAACTGAACGGAATGGACAGTGCTGAAAGGTGCATATAAGATAAACATAACAAAAGCAAAACTAGGGTAATGGAATGCAGTCTTAGAAAATCAGGTGATGCTGAAGGTATTAGATTACGTAACGAAACAATGAAGGTGGTAGATGAGTTTTGTTACTTGGGTAGTAAAATAATATGCGATGGTCTCACTACAGATGATATAAAATGAAGAATGGTAATGGGAAGAAAAGCATTTTTGAAAAAGAGAAATTTGCTAACATGGAATATTAATTTAAGTGTAAGGAAGTCTTTTCTGAAGGCATTTGTGCGGAGTGTTGCCTTGTACGGGAATGAAACGTGGACGATAAGCAGTGCGGACAGGAAGAGAATAGAATCGTAAATTTAGCATTGGAGGGAAGTGTGTGGGGTAAAAATCGCAGAGAGAGACCAAGAGACGCGTATAGTAAGCAGATTCAAGTCGATGTGGGTTGTCGTTCTTATGAGGAGTACAAGCTTCCTAGGGTTTATTTGCGGACGGAGAAGTTAGTACTGCTACCTCCCACAAGTCCCCAAAACCCTCCGCATCCTTGCGGATGCTGTTGCGTAGCAGTGTGCGTTTGTACCGCCCTACAGTACGCACGAGGTGCTGTAGTTGCTGTCCAAGACTTTATGGACAGCATAGAGTTCTGACTAACCTGTTGTCTTCTATAGTTGTCCCCAGCGCAGAAGACAGCACACAGGTCGTTGGTTCTTCTACAGTGAGGTTAAAATAAGTTCTGTTATGATGGAACATAGCCTGTCCTTGAGAAATGGTTATAATAAATTCTCAGCTCTGAATAATTAATATTTAAGAAACTTCCTGGCAGATTAAAATTGTGTGCCGGAACCGGGACTCGAACCTGGGACCTTTGCCTTACGCGGGCAAGCGCACTACCGACTGTGTACGCAGTCTGCTTTCGGCTCGCGTGCTGTGTGGACGTCTGTTTACTTCCTCGCTGCAGCCGGACGCGTGCTTACAGTGTGTGGTGAGTTATACGCTCTTGTGGCGTAAATAGTAGCCTTATGTTTCGAAATGAGTAGATCATCAGGATGAGTCAACCTAAACGAAAATATACCTTGAAGTTCTCGTTTGACGAACATTATGCTAGACCAAGAGCATTTGAAGTAGAAGCGTTCCTTCGAGATGTAGTAAAGCTCAGTTTTAGGGAGATAGTCGGGATCCACCTATCGAATGTGAGTAGCACTGTTTATGTAAAAATGATTAATACTGAATGTTGTGAAAAGGTTATCGAACAATTTAGAGGAACATTGAAATTTAATCATTGTGACGGTAATGTCGGTACAGTTCAAGTTGATTATGCGGGATTTGGGACTAGAACTGTTCGAGTCTTTGAACTCCCGTTCGAGATAACCGAAGATGAGATAAATTCAGCTCTAAAACCATATGGGAGGGTTATCAGCAATACTGCTGAAAAATGGACAAGTTTTCAAACGTTCCCAGTACTCAATGGTGTGCGGCAACTAAAAATTGAGCTACAAAAACATATTCCGTCGTATATTTACGTTTGCGGATACAGAGCCATTGTCATGTACGACGATCAACCACGTACATGCTCAGGCTGTGGACAGACAGGGCACGTCAGATCCGAGTGTGTGCAGCGAAGAGTGGCGCAGGTGCCGGCAGGTGAGCCGGTCGCGCCAATGAAGATGACGTCACTGCCGGTGACGTATGCCACGGCCCTCAGAGACAACACGGGCACCACGTCGACCGCCGCAATGGACGGAAACTGCGGGACTGACGACGCTAACGTAAGCGTGGCAATGGACACCAGTACTAATCAAATACCGGCTGTCGCACCTACGAAAACGACGGAAACAGTCACTAAAGATGAACCGAATAAAAATATCCCAGAGAACTTTGCACAAGATGTGCAGTGTGAGGAGGAAGCCGTTTCTATTAAAGACGATAATACTCAGGACCCCACTAGCACTTCCGAGAATGAGGAGAGTCCACAATCTGGATCCTCCCCGAAGACGCATAAAAAACGGCGCATAGCACCTCCTGACGCCAAACAAAAAGTACAGCCAGTGCGTGAGAAAGCGCAACAAATTAGTCGAAAATTAAGTGCCGACATGTCCGGAAAATTGCAACGGAGTCAACAGTTGAGTATGGAAGTTTCGTCAAATATAGAAACGCCCACGCAACAAGGCGGTGCAAAGGCAAAATCTACAAAGAAAGACTCGCGAAACAAAGTACCATCTCAACATGGCTCTGAGAATGAGATGCTTCAGTACACTCATAGAGGGAACTGGGCAGACGAAATTGCACACTTCCCTGAGGACGAAGAAATGAAGGAAGTACCGAGGGGTGAAAAAACGAAGGGGACGTCACCTCCACGTCCGATACACTAAAGATATTAGGCGCTAAGAGTATCAGTCATGTTATTCCCCTATGTTGTCAATCTAACTTTGCACAATTGCATTACAATCCTATAAAATAGGAACGATCAACATTAATAAGATCCGCAGTCATTTAAAATTTAAGTCCTTGCAAGATATGCTTTATGCAGCAGATATCGACATTGCAATGTTGCAAGAAGTTACAGACATCAACCTTGATGATATCACAGGATATAATGCAATTGTCAATTCAGGGAACGATTCCGAGCTCGGCACAGCAATACTAAGCAAAGAAGGTATTATTGTCAACGATGTTGCCAAACTGACAAATGCCAGAGGCCTAGCTGTCACCATCAACGGTACTAGGCTCATCAACATCTACGCACCCTCTGGCTCCAGTAATAGACGGCGTAGAGCTGAATTTTTTAAAGATGATATAGTTCCCCTTTTCTGTGGACGATACGACCAAGTAATTTTAGGAGGGGATTATAACTGCGTCTTATCGGCTAAAGATCAAATGCCAAACTTTAATTATTGTGCCGAACTTGATGACATAATCAAACAACTGAACATGACTGATACCTGGGAGCTCAAAAACGGCGCACTGCCAGGCTTTACGTACATCACAAGTCATTCAGCCAGTCGCATCGATAGGATATATGTGTCCGATAATCTAAAAACGCAGGTGCTGCAGACCGAGTTGTGGCCCACCATATTTTCCGATCACATAGCATATATTTGCACCATTAACCTTAAAAGACCGGGGACGAGGACTGTGGAAACTAAATGTGGCACATCTGCAAGACCCTGAATGTCACGATATATTCAATAGTGTATGGACTGAGTGTGAGAAGAAATTCACCTCCTACCCTTCGTCACTGACTTGGTGGCTAAAATGTGCTAAACCGTCGATACGACGAGCCCTGATAAACTACTCACGAGATAAGAATGCCTGGCAAAAACAGACGACTGAATTTTATTTTACAGTTCTGAGAGAATTGTACACAAATGATCGATCTGTAATCACCAACCATTTAGAGATAAAAAGAATTCAGGCCAAACTCTTAGCTTTGAAACGGAAACAGATTGAAGGCTGCAAAATACGATCGAGGCTTCAAAACGATGTAAAAAGAGAACAGACGTCAATTTACCACGTGATAAATGAAAGAAAGGGCCATCGGAAGAAAATAATAACTGAAATGCGTTCCATGGATGGTAGACTGATTACGCAGCAAAGTGAGATTAAAAACGAAATCTATAAATACTTCACCAACCTGTTAAGTAATACCAAAACGGACACTACAGCGCAAAATATTTTTACAACAGGACTGACCAGGAAGCTGGATCAGGATCAAGCAGATAACCTGTTAGCTGACGTGACGGAAGATGACGTGGCGGATGCAATAACACGAAGTCCAAAAAATAAATCGCCTGGGCGTGACGGAATTCCAGCTGAGTTATACCACACGTTCCGACGACAAATGATACCTAAGCTAACACGAATTTGCAACGATTTAATGAATCCCAGCAGTGATATCCCAAGTGAGTTTCGAAAGGGAATAATAGTTCTAGTCCCGAAAAATCATGCAGGAAAATCTGTAACAAATCTACGACCGCTTACATTACTGAACTCTGACTACAAAATATTTTCCCGCATCTTGAATGAGAGATTAAAAGCCGTAATGAACACCGTCACTGGTCCGTATCAATCCAGCGTCGGTCGCGATAGATCCATTCACCACACACTGTGTGACTATAGAGACATCATATCAATTGCTGGAGCTTGTAAAATAAAATGCGCGCTCGTTTAATTAGATTTCGAGAAAGCATTCGACAGAATCAATCATGATTATCTCTTCCACACTATGGCTTACATGGACTTTCCGCAACGTTACATCGGAATTATAAAGAACTTCTTAAACAGTGCTACCTCCACAGTCATGGTCAACGGTCAGCCCAGCAAACCTATCACAATCAACAGTTCAGTGAGACAAGGGTGTCCACTATCTATGTCCCTCTTCGCAATAGCCATTGAGCCTCTGCTTTTCCGTTTAAGTCAACATCTCCAAGGCATCACAATAGATGGAGTGCAGGTAGTGTGTAAGGCCTATGCTGACGACGTTGTATTTTTGGTCCGAGACAACGAAGAGATATGCAAGGCACTAGAAATAATAGATAAGTATGCACTTGCATCCGGAGCCAAGCTGAACAGCAATAAATGTGCACTAATGAATATTGGGCGTGGCTTAGTAGTTCCCACTCCAGGACCAATAAAGGAGACCCCCACATTAAAATGTCTTGGAATCGAATATGCACAAAACATCCGGCAGACAATTGCTTTGAACTATAGAAAACTACTTAATGTCATACGTGCCAGCATCCACCAACATACGCTCAGGATGATTGATGAAATACAGAGAGTGCAACTCGTAAACATCTACCTAACATCCAAAATAAATTACGTGGCACAAGTTCTGCCAATGCCAAAAGACGTGGCAAAAAGGATCCTGGCTGCCTTTGGACATTTCGTCAGCCGCGGCCACATGTTTAAAGTAAAATTTGAAACTCTGACGCTACCACCTACTAACGGTGGCTTAAACCTTGTAGACGTGTATAATAAAGCGAATGCGCTGTACACGTGCAAGACGTACAAACAGTGGAAGAGGTCACCGAATAGCATAGCAGCATTTTTACTTAACGAAATAGTACCAGCCAACTGCGATGCCCCAATTGATGTTCACCACATCCCCAGCACACACTATCACTTAAAACATTTCTTAATAGAGCACAGTTATATTAGGATGAGGATTGCAGAGAAAGATATGATAAGTGTCAAACAAGTATACAAAAACTTAATGCAGTTTCATAACAAGAATGTCATAGAAACTAAATTCAATGCAGTCAGCTGGTCAAATATCTGGAAAAATATCCATCATTCGAACTTACCAACTGACGTGAGGGCAACGTGGTACTACGCCGTTAATAGAAATATGAAAACAAACGAACGCCTTCTTTCCATTCGCATGGCCGATTTCCCTATGTGTCTCACCTGTAATCTAAATGACACTGATGATCACCAGTTTGTTTGTGGAGAGGCGAACACCATCTGGCAGTCAGTCAGAAGAAAGTTAGCGATCATTCAGAGAACATCGCCGCATACAATAACACCCTCGACATTTTTATTACCAGATGAAATTTTTTACCCCAAGACGAAGAACAATGCGGTTAACTGGCTAAGGGGACATACCGTATTTTATATCCTGAAAAGCACTGAAAAGAGCGAACAAGACTTTTGGACGTACATAAGGACCCAGCACCAAAACCTACTGAAAATAAAGGATTATCATCATCAATACGCTAATTTCCTTACGAAAACTATCATGTAAATTGCACATGGAACAATAACATTGACGATGAAGTTAATAGAATGAAAGTAAAATTAATTGCACAGAAAAATACAATAACTTAATTAACGATAAACTGAACAAATGAAGAACTAATTACTGATGAAACGGAATCTTCTAGAAGAAAATATCTGTATTTCGGAATAAATTTTGGTTTTTAAACAATATACATCTTCATTATACATATTTATATTTTATTACAGATGAATTCTGTGCTCCAGCCTATTGACGTGTTTCAGAGTTAGAGAAGGAAGCATTTTAGTATTAGTGAATAACAGAAAGCACGAAGAAACTGAACCTCAACCGGACACGAACAAATGCGAACACGAACCGAGAAGATGAACTTTGAAATCGACGATGGGCAGGGCCATAGAAAAAGAAGTAAAAGTTATTTTCTCGAATTGTAAATTGAAGAAAAAAAGATTATGTTTTCTACTAAATAAGAGGCTTTACTTTTTGTTTGGTATACTTTGGCTCTAAAGCTGTGGCACAGCAAGACGAAAATTCGTCAAATAAGATTTTTTTAATTATTTTTTTATTCCTACTTCTTAACGAAATTTCCTCAAAAAGCACTTTTATTTGCAAGACAAGATGGAAGGAAGCATTCAAATAAATAAAATTTCAAAAAAAAGGCAGATTGAAGAAAAAAAAAAACTGTGCTATCCCGACACGACTCACGATGACGCCTCACAACTTTACTTCCGCCAGTACCTCGCCTCCTACTTCCCAAACTTCACAGAAGCTCTCTTGCAAACACGCAAGACTAGCACTCCTGGAAGAAAGGATATGGTGGAGGCATGGCTTAGCCACAGCCTAAGGGATGTTTCCAGAATGAAACTTCACTCTGCAGCGGAGTGTGCGCTGATATGAAACTTCCTGGCAGATTAAAATTGTGTGCCGGAACCGGAACTCGAACCTGGGACCTTTGCCTTACACGGGCAAGCGCACTACCGACTGTGCTATCCCGACACGACTCACGATGCCGCCTCACAACTTTACTTCCGCCAGTACCTCGCCTCCTACTTTCCAAACTTCACAGAAGCTCTCTTGCAAACACGCAAGACTAGCACTCCTGGAAGAAAGGATATGGTGGAGACATGGCTTAGCCACAGCCTAAGGGATGTTTCCAGAATGAAACTTCACTCTGCAGCGGAGTGTGCGCTGATATGAATCTTCCTGGCAGATTAAAATTGTGTGCCGGAACCGGGACTCGAACCTGGGACCTTTACCTTTCGCGGGCAAGCGCACTACCGACTGTGCTACCCCGACACGACTCACGATGCCGCCTCACAACTTTACTTCCGCCAGTACCTCGCCTCCTACTTTCCAAACTTCACAGAAGCTCTCTTGCAAACTCGCAAGACTAGCACTCCTGGAAGAAAGGATATGGTGGAGACATGGCTTAGCCACAGCCTAAGGGATGTTTCCAGAATGAAACTTCACTCTGCAGCGGAGTGTGCGCTGATATGCGTGTTTGCAAGAGAGCTTCTGTGAAGTTTGGAAAGTAGGAGGCGAGGTACAGGTGGAAGTAAAGTTGGGAGGGGGCATCGTGAGTCGTCTCGGAATAGCTCAGTCGGTAGTGCGCTTGCCCGCGAAAGGCAAAGGTCCCAGGTTCGAGTCCCGGTTCCGGCACACAATTTTAATCTGCCAGGAAGTTTCATATCAGCGCACACTCCGCTGCAGAGTGAAGTTTCATTCTGGAATTAATATTTAGTTTATAATAAACAATAGTAATTTCAAAAGAAATCACGTGACGTGAAATGTAGCAGCCAGTGCGAGGAGAGCACCAGTAACATAGGCGGGCTTTCCCACGGGAACCAGCACCTACTGCGCCATATGCTACTGCTCCCCACCCCACATTTCAACATATGCTGCACTGCTGTCTTTCTTCCACGTTTAAGACATGTACAATGTTAGCAAAGAAACGGCCAACGGCCAGAAATATGAAGTGGCCATAGGCCAGGAATATCACAGGAGATGAAAAGGCTTGTTCAGGATAAAGTAGGGTGGAGAGCTGCATCAAACCAGTCTACGGACTGAAGACCATAACAACAACAACCCTAAGGTGAATAACTTGTTTCTATTCTGGGTCCCACACTGCCTACCTCTCAATAACTACAATATACTCACGTTTTCCATATTTTTAGCTGTCAGTCGACTTCCCTGCTCTTCTCGTATGAGGGGTCTCCACTTAACACGAAAAATTGACCTTTGTCCATTTTCAGTATTCTCGAGCCATCTTGCGTGTATCCTGTTAACTATAATCACGTGGCATGGCTCCCACTCTTTCTGGAGCAGTTTTTGTAAGTTCTTCAATGCGCCCTTGCGATCATTTTGAGTGAGAGGAGGAGCTATGCCACTTACTTCGAGACTTCCTTTTTGTGTTAATGTGCATGAGTGCATCCCCAGCGGGGATGTGGGACAGTGATAGTTGTCTATCCTCCAGATGTCAATTCTCAGACTATTTACAATTCCGGCGTGAAAGAATTAAATTTTGGTGCTTACAGTACCATATACTTCTACTATTTATTTTTCTTCTGCCATACGTTTTATCCCTTCGCCAATAATATTCTGTTGCAATTTGACAACATTCTGATGGGTGGTGTTATTTTCACAGTGTTTTGAAATAAGTGGAAACTATAGTTAATTAAAGCCTCAGAACATTTTTGTACATTTATCTTTCATTGATAAATTGGAGAACGTCATCTCTTATCCAAGATTTACTTGCAGTTACTTATCTAGTACCTCTGACTGCCCCTACAACACTTGTGATTGCTATTTTCACAGCTGTACACACCACACTTAACACCATACTCCGTTATTCCATCTCATCATGCTTATCACTTCCTTCTTCAGTGAAATTTCAGACGATTTTCTTCACATTCAGTTTGCTCTTCATCACTAAATTTTTACCTGAGTCTACAAGTCCTCTTGAATACCCCTTACAATCCAATGTCTGATTTTGGAATGTCTCACGTTAATGATGTGTTGTAGCTGTACTATTACCATGTATCTCAGATCTTCCCAAATTATAACGCCTCATCTTGTAACTCTTGAACACAATATTCCCATTACATTTTGAAATTTATTACGTAACTTAGTATTCATCCTCCGTTACTCCCATTGTCTATGCCATATTTTGCCGTCATCCTTTCTTCTATATTTCCCCTACGACTATGTTCCATAATTATGTTTCATTCCCATTCACATCCATAATTATCCGTTTTATATCCTTATATACTTTCTCTATCTCTTAAACTTCTGCTTGTGACGCAGTCATATATGCCGGTTGTTGGCTTTCATTTACTGCCATATTGTATGAGAACAACACTCTCATTAAGTTATTATCACCAAACAGTAAATAACAAAATAAACGCAGAGAATGAGAGGCACTTAATTGTTTTATATTTTTATATTGATTTATCTTCAACTTAACTTCAAGAATTAAATTCTTAGAATAAAAACCAGCTAAGAGAGGTACTCCACATGAAGCTTGACATAACGGACCCTCAATATGTCCCTTCTGACATTCCTTGCTCCAATTCATAGAATGTTATCTCTTCATTGGTTATTAAATTTTTTTCTTAGTGTCCTCGCACTTTTCGTCCACTCTCACAGGTCCAAATGGGAGGGAAATCCGGAATATATTGCCATAATCACTCGTTCCAGTGACACACAGCAATATGCCCAATATATACCTCTAATACACTGCCTGCTATTGTCTTCTACAACTTCGTGCCGCTGACAATAATTGGTCATGCTTTCCGTGCATGTGGGCAGTTTCTCACGCCATGAGTAAGTGCTTTTTGTAAAACTTTATTCTCTTCTTCGCCCTTTCTGACAACCTAGGTTGCAGAATAATGGTGATTCCATATCCTGCATATATCCAGCTCGTATCGATCTTGATATTCAGTCAACATTTAAGCAGACGCGATCCTAAGAACGATCCAGGATGTTTTCATCACTAGTGATAAATTGTTTCACTAAATCATGGGTGCAATACTACAATTTTCTTTCTTCCTTACTTCTCAACACTTAACATGACATTTCAGTAAATAGCCAATATGCTTCAAAATTGAGCAATATGAAAAACACTATATCATCACAAATGTAATCATTCTTGACTGTTTCTGGCATTTTACATATTTAACGCTGATTCTTCTAGATTACTGCCATTGTTTTCCTATTTAAAAAAAATCAAAGACTGCATAGTTACTTGGAAAACTGAAATGGCAATAGCTACAGCAGTGTTTGAGCTATTTTTAGACAAAGTCACGGAAGGAACTGAGACACTTGTCATACCGTGTGATAAACGTTTGTATTCATTTGTCGTTGAAGTCTGCCGCCCGTGAACGGAAGCAGCGTGTGACAGTCGTCTTCAGATATTAGTGTGAAACAACGCGTTGAGTGCTCACTACAGGTGGTGTGATGCCCATTACGGCTCCGCCCTCAGAAACTGTGTTGCTATTCAATCATCCATCACACAGTCCCGATGTTGCTTCTATTGATTTCTGTCTTTTCTTGTACTTCAAGTTATTCCTGACATCGGTCCAGCGCTTGATAGCGATGTAGAGCCTAAAACGACTGTAATACGATGGTACCATTCAGACGCGGCAGACTTTTACAACACTGGAATACAAACCTTGATGCCATGGAATGAAAAGAGTCTGAATTATTTTGGTGACTATGACGAAAATAGCTGAAACATTGCTGCACCTGTTGTCAATTACGTTTTTCGTGTAACTACGTTGCTACTGATAAAAAAAGAGGAAACTCAGATTCTGGATGCTCCTGATATAGCCTTGTATACTCTTTCGTGGCATCTTATAGTTATGGTAAAATTGAGTATGTGAGGTGTATCTTTATTCATCTATAATTCTATGAATATAGAAACTTGTTTTCGAGACACACAAAACAAACCCTCTATATATATATAGAATTCTGAGTGATGTGAGTCTGTGGGGCACATACTGGGATTGGACAAAAACGTGGAAATGCCGCGAGGAAGATATGATGAAATATAAATGAAGATTTATGTTTGAGGTCTTTTTTGGACCTTTGATGATTTGTGAAGGGAAAGCAGCAATCTGTCGCGAAATAAATGCATTAATTATAAATCGATTTAGGGATATGATAGTCATCATCAGTGTTACAGCTAAAATAAAGAAAACACAGGCGGGATGAAGTTACAGTACATAAATAATAGTATATGATATCCAAAAGCTGCAAAATAACAGATAACATACCGTATGTCAGCAAGAGTGGTTACAGTAAATCCAGGTATACAAGAATTGCAGCGTATACAAGTTTTTGAAAAGCTTATGGTAGCCTGTAATGACAAAAATTTGTCTATCCAGAAAACAGTGAGAGCTCTCTATATGGAAAATTATACACATATTCAAAGTAGTGTTTTATTATAAAACCAGGACGTATTTAGGGTATGCGACGTCCCTGTGCAGTAATTTGTTTTACGCCCCTCCCCCCCCCCTCCCGGGCATCTCGGATTCAAAAAACATACACACACTTCAAAACAACAACATGAATGTCAAACTTTATAGCTGCACATGTTGAACCTGTATAGAAATATGCATCAAATTAAAAATAAGAACATAAAAATGCCATATTTTTATAAAAAAATTCAATAACTGAAACAGAGCCGGCCGCAGTGGCCGAGCGGTCTGCGGCGCGCCAGTCACAGTTTGCACGGCTGCCCCCCTCGGGCATGGATGTTTGTGTCGTCTTTAGTATTAGGTAGTTCATAAGCAGTTGGTAAGTTTAGGGACTCATGAACCCGTAGTTAAGTCCCTTAAGCATAAAAAACATTTGAACATTTGATTTGAACTGAAACAGACATGAAAGAAGAAAAACAGAATCTGCACCAGCATTTTTAGATGTTGTCCATTTGGATTTTAAATATCTGTATTTCTTCTTTAATGAGATTGCTACGATTACTGGATTTTTGTTAATAGATATAAACATATTTATGCTATATGTAATTTTACTTTTATACTTGTAGGTTTATAGCGAAACACTAATTTCAATATGTTTATATTAACGCATAGAGAGGGTGATGAGAAATTTCATAATTGACAAACTCTTGTCATCACAGGCTATTGCAATCAATTTTAAACTTGTATATGCTCCATTAGTATATGCAGGCTGTATTTATTGAGTTGTTATACAAGTTTTGGATAACACATGTTGTTATCTGTGTATTGTTACTTCATACGGCCTGTGCTTTTTTATACTAACTGTAGCATTGATTATGTCTATCTCACCAGAATTCGATGTACAATAAATCAGTTTATTTGGCTATTGATCGCTGGTTTTCTGGTTGAAGATACTAGTACAACAGTGCACCATCCTGTTAGTGTTGCTTTCTTTTGTCACAAACTGTGCTGGTGCAAATGAATTTCAATATTATTGGTTGATATGATTTACTTTGTGTGATCGCTATTAAAATCCATAATAGTTGCCTGAGCTTGAAACTATCTAAAAGGAAGAAAGACAAAAGATTTTCCTGAAAACCATATGTGAGCTGTATTCATCCATTTGGAGACAACTGGACACTTTGGTGAATGTCAAGACTTTTCTTACACCATATTAGGAAAAGTTTTGTTATTAATCATGTTGGAAGCGTGATAAACATACAGATGATTAATAACCTAACAATGTAGCTATAAAAGGCTCTTAAAAATGAAATTACAGTCACACAACTAAAATCCTTCGGCCACAGCGTTCATCAAAGAAATGTATCACACGATCACCCGGCACTACTCATGCAGACATCACCATCGTCTCTGGCCGTCTCTCCAAGTGACACTTATACAGAAAGTGTAATTTAGAGTGGTGACAGGGAGGATGCAGGGCTGACGGAGAAGAACAGAACCATCCACGCTGCTTTATTGAGTGTGCAGGTAGTAGGCGAGTGAAAGTATGAGATGCAGCTTTGCAACACTGTGAGAGTAGGAGGGGCGGCAGAAGGAATGAAACGAGGAAGAGCAGAAAAGAGGAGAAAATCTGCTGACAGATGGCAGAGAGAGTAAATGGGGACGAGGGAATGAGAATTATGGTTAGGGTGGTCGGTCAGGGGGATGGAGTCATAAGAGTACCAAAGGTTGAGACCAGGTGAATTTCTGAACCATGGAATGTGTTGTAAGGATATCTCGTGTCTGTGGGATTCAGAAACAGTGGTGCTTGAGGATGTATCGAGATGGCATGCGTTGTGAAATCAAGCTTTCATCTGCATACAGTGCCACAGTGTGGTCCAACTTGCTCTTGGCTACAGTTGGGCGTGGATCAATCTTTTCGATAGACAGCTGGTTGGTAGTCATTCTAACGTATGAGACTATATAATTATTGAAGCAAATTTATGTATAACATGGCTGCTTTTAAAAGGTGATCCAGACACTGATGAGGTACGATAAGCCTGTGACAGGACTGGTATAATAAATGATAGATGAGTGGATTGGGCAGGTCTTGCACTGGCATCTTCAAGGTTGGGAGTGGCATACGAGTAGACTAAGATGTTGCGGAATTGGGTGAGAGATGGAACACCGGGAATGGTATGATGTTGGGTAGAATGTCTCTTATCTCACGACATTATGACAAATAACCATAGCACTAAAGAAGGATGTGGTTCAGTAATTCCAAGCCAGATGATATTGGGTGATGAAGGGGTCATTCCTTCATGGCTGGTTATTAGGGGGTAGAGGGAAGCGTGTGCTGTGTGTGTGGGGGATACAATACGGAAAATATTTGTTGCACGTAAAATACTTGTTAGAAGAAAAGAAAAATTAAAGAGGCAAATCAATGAGTCACACCTACGGCATTCCACAGGAACATTCTTTTTCTGAGCTTGAAATAAACACAGATCAGAGTACTGGAGCATATGGTTGGCTGTTTGTCGTTTGATCACACTTGTACTTGTTGATCTCTCATGTGATGTCTTACGATTTGAGTGTTGTCTTAGACTTGCTAACACCTGTTATTGTTGATTTAATGAATCTACTTCTTATTAGAGTCAACTGGAATTTACTGGCTCCATCTAGGTTCGGTTCCTACATTTCTATACTGAAAAATCTGAAAGGAATTTAAGACTTTTATGTCTGGAGAAAACGTTTCCTTGATTTCTCACTATTTTCAATGGTGTATGAAAAAAAATCACTTCTCCATATTATGGCACTATATAAATTATTGACATTTACGTGTTTACAGAGACAATACTTGCGTTTAAAGAACACATCTGCCGTATATGGTATACATGATGGAAGTGTTCTTTCGACATTAAAATAGTAGGTATTCCCTTTGTAACCACGCAAATGTGAATAAGTCGTGTAGCGTCAAGTATTGGAGAACTGCTGTTACTGGAATCCATATTCATTGGAGAATGTTAATAACCAAACAGTTTGTGAGCTTGAACATTATCAGTTGCTGATAGGTGGACACACAATTCCAGTAAGACGGTACTTCGTATTATCAGGGGTTGGTATTAGGTATTTGGTGGTTACGATGGGTTTAGAGAACATGGCACATCAGGAAATAATAACAATCTTTTGATGAATAATTTGGGTAAACTAACTGTTGAAAATGCAATATTATTTTTTTTATTAACAGTTTTCAACCAATGTCTTAGTCACTTTCAGGAGATAGACCCTTACAGTTGCCACGGTTACCCTGCAGGTGGTGTGGATGTACTGCAGTTACATCGTCAGCAGGACAGCCACAGTGAGTGGCAGAGTGTACTATGTTTGACACTGTCTCTTCTTACTATTCCTGTCGCGTATAATGATTGCCTGCATGCTCCCGTGTGGGCCCTAATCTCTCTCTGATCTTATCCTTGTCACTTCACAGGATATTCTTACGAGGAAGCAATATATTGGTCGAAGCTTCATGAAACGTTTCGTACTGGAACTTTTTTTAGAAAAGCGTGCACCGCCATGTATCCTCTCTTGCAGCGTCTGCCACTGGAATTTTTTAATCGTCTCTACGATACTTTTACGCTTATGATGCGTGCTTCTCTATGTTGGATCTCCGCTGTGCCTTCTATTAATCCTACCTGATACGAATCCAGATGAGCATATTCAAGGGACAGAGTTTTGTAACCCATTTCCTTTGTTGACAGACTACACTTCCTGAGGATATTTCTAATCAATTATCGGTCTGACATCTGTCTCACCCATGACTAATTTTATATGGTCGTTTTAAAATTTCAGATTGCCCCTAATGTCCACCCCCAGATATTTTATGGAAGTAACTGATTCCAATCTGTATTCTGCTGTTGCATTGTTATATAGGACCTTCTGATAATGACTGACATAGTTGCGGTCATTAATAAAAAATAATTTTGCAATATGGATTATTATTTTAACCAAGTAATCTGGCGATTAAGTAGCAACTACTGGCTGTACAGGGTGATCAATGCTCAGCGCAACCGCCTTTGCGGCGTGCGACTGACTGGCTACGACAGCTGCGGTGCCCGCTTAGTGTGCCCGCCGTCCTCCGCACTGAATTTAATACGGCTTGGCGCGCAAGTTATTTCTGACATACACAACACAAAGAATCACATTTCTTTACGCAAGGAAGTGTTGGAACTGCCTCCCTTCGTTTCTGAAGCATTTCTGACACCTACTGACGAAGTTGCTCATTACACTCTGAAGTTCCCTCTCAGAAATTGCAGTGATTTCTTGACGGATGTTTGTTTTTAGTTCATCTGAAATGTGGGGATTTCATTTGTACACTTTCTCTTTTAATGCTCGCCACAGATAAAAATTGCACGAGGTTAAATCGGGAGAACGACGGTGCCAAATGTTCTTAGTGATAAATCTTTCACCGAACACATTACCAGTTTCCCGTAATGATACGTTAACTGTATGTGCCGTCGCAGAGTCTTGCTGAAATGTCAGGAAAGCACGTTTTCTCCCAGTTAAGTTGTCAAAAAAAGGCTGCAATATGTTTTCAACATACCAGTCACTATTAATTGTTTCCTAAAAAATATAGGGCCTTTTATTCTCTCGCTGATAACGCGCAGGGGCTGCTGCTGAAGTCCCAATTGAATCCCGTGAGATTTGTATCAGTGGGGAGCATTAAAAGAGAAAGTGTGCAAATCAAATCCCCACACTTTAGATGAACTAAAAACAAAGATTCGTCATAAAAGCGCTGCAATTTCTGAGAGAGAACTTCAGAGTGTAATGAGCAGCTTCCTCAGTAGATGTCATAAATGCTTCAGAAACGAAGGGACGCAGTTCCAATACCTCCTTGCGTGAAAAAGGTGAGTAATAAACTTTTCTTTGTGTTGGTTATGTTAAAAATACGAGGCGCGTCCAGAAAGTAAGTTCCGTTTGGTAATAAAATGAAATTGTACACAGATATAGAAGGAATTGTTATTGCGATAAATTCTACAACTCTACTTTTCCACATAACTGCCGAAATTTTTCAGGCATTTGCCATAGCGTGGCACCAGGTTTTGTATACCTTCTTCATAGAAATCTGCCGCCTGTGTCTTCAACCAGTTGGAAACAGTGAAATTTGGGGGAAGTCCATAGCGAGAGCACTAATTGTAAACCTACGGTTTTCCTGGATCTTGTCATCAATCGCGTAAACCAGTTCTTCTGAAACCAAACGTGGACGCCCACTTCGTTCTTCATCGTGCACATCACTACGCCCGCCATTTAACTGTCGGACCCATCTTCTCACCGTCGAATCACTCATCGCATTTGGTCCCTAAACATCGCAAATTTGCCGATACATTTCACTTGGTTTCACTTTTCTCGCATTCAGAAACCGAATCACCGACCTGATTTCACAGGCGGCGGGATTTTCACACAACGCCGACATTTCAAACATGCACAACAAAGCGTACGTAACTGACAGCGATCTCCAAATTGCGGACGTTCTTCTCCTTGATGCACATCGTTTACAGAGCAAGTGCGGAACTGCAATCGCAGCGCTGTAGCTGAGATAAATTGAAACGGAACTTAATTTTTGGATGCATCTCGTAACTTGCGCGCCAAGCCGTGTTAAATTTAGTGCGGACGATGGCGGGCGCGCTAACCGGGCAGCACAGCTGCCGTCGCCGGCCAGTCGCACGCCGCAAAGGCGGTTGCGCCCAGGATTGATCACACTATAGTAATGCGTTTTCGGTGTTTGAATATCTCGGTCCGCACACTGGAGGTTTCGCCACAGTTCTCGTGTGAGGATAAGTGGTACATGGTACATCCCGCTCATAAGCTGACTGTTGATTTTTTTATTTTTTCAGGGAAGCCGAAACAGTCTTGGCCCAACCCGCCACTGCCCGCACCGAAACTAAGTTTATTGTGCGATATCGCCCCCTGTATATCTAGTAAAGCCAACCAATGCCCTTGAACAGTGCAAGGAGTCCCTTTACCAGTTCTTTATTAGACACAATTTCTTCAGGTCTGGTTGTCCAAAATGTTCTGTGCCTTTAACTCTCCAATGCAATGCATTCGAAGATTAGATGTGATGCAGTTTCATCACCGTCATCACAGGTCCTACATTTAGTGTCCTCTTCTGTTATTCCCATTGTATGTAGGCGTTTTTTGAAATTCCCATGGCCTGTCAGCAATCCAACCATGAGTCTAATCGCTCTCCTGTTCAGGCCCAGGATTGCTGAGCTTCTTTTAAAACATGGCTTTGGCATCATTACCTTGCCATGTTTTTGTTGGTAGACTTTGGTCCAATATTCTACGTGCTGTCTTCTGAGCCAGTTACGTAGCTCCAATTTGATCATTGCCTTGGTGATTGTCAGGACAGGTTCCGGCCCAATAAATGGAGTCTCTGCCCCCATTCTGGCTAACCTGTCGGCATGTTCGTTGCCACTGATCCCCGAGTGGCCAGGGAACCACAATAGGTTTACTCTATTGCTTTCCCCTAGCTCCACCAGAACCTTGTGACATTCTGCAACAATTTTAGACCTTGTTGCAGGAGCTGCCAGTGATCTCAGGTCTGCCCGGCTGTCTGAATAGATATAGATGCTACGGTCTTTGTAACACCTACGCAAATTCTCCTCCACACACGCCTGATGGTAGTGATTTCGGCCTGGAATAATGAGGACAGTTTCCCTAGAGAGATGACGCCCTCCAGTCTCGGCTGCACCCCATGTACCCCGGCCCCAACGCCTCGGTCTGATTTTGACCCGTCAGTGAACGAGACAATATCCCCCGTACGGTGTCGAACTATTTTCTCCTTTTTTTAAAGGCAAGGATGGGGACTCTCCACGCCCACACCAACGTGGTGACCATCGCAAAAGTTCTACTGTCATCTCCGTATTTAGGTTAGTTTCCTAAGGTGGATCACGGGATGTGGGAACCGCGAAGTTATCCGTACGTGTGGGCACGATCACTCATTAATGCGGTGCATCTGGAGATAGAATTGGTCGAAAGGTATGCGAAGGGTATAGGTATGTAAGGGCAGAGGAAAAAAATTGCCAAGGCACGAGCCAAGGGAAAAAAATCCTCTGCTACAGTGGGGTAGGTATGAAGGGCAGTAGCGGTATGCTATCTGCGACAGATCATCTAAGGTTTGGTAATGTTAGTAATGGGTATTTTCTCAGTACCGTTAACTTTGCTAGGTTCGTCATAAAGAATCAGTCCGTTTGATACGAGGTTCTGCTGCAGCTGAGCTCCTGTGAGGTCTCCTGGGTCAGCTGCGGCAGATTACCCGTTAACATCAGCTGTGGCAGACCTGTAACATAGCCAAGTTTGTTATGGTAGTTAGGCAGTTCGGTCATAGAACTGGCTAAGTGTGCGAGTCTGTTTAGGTTTGTTTGTCTTTAGTGCGCTGAATATGGTTTCCCTGCTTTGCCTGTAGGTCGGCTGTGGGCTCAGCTGGCATTGCCACTCAGATTGCTGTTCTGTAGGGCTTTGCCATGTTCATCGTGTTTGCGAGTTGGTGTTCCCTACGACCGTAGGTGGTTAGTCTCTGACGAGAGTGTTTTGGGGCGTTTATGTTTCCACCTATGGTTATGATCGTAGTACTGCTTCCCTACTTCCAATTGTGATACTGAAAGGCTTGTTGAAGCAGTATGGGGTTATAATATAGTCGGCTGGCATGTCGCCAACCTTTCCTATATTTACCTCGCTCACTATTTTGGTGACTGTGATCGGCAGGTACGACGTGGCGAGCGACCCGTGCGAGCTGAACAACCTGGCGCGCACGTACGACAACGTGGCGCTGCTGCTGCGCCAGCAGCTGGTGCGGCGGCGCGCCGGCCTGGTGCCTCAGGCCAACCTGCCGGTGGACGCGCGCGGCGCCGACCCGCGCCGCTGGAACTTCACCTGGGTGCCCTGGGGCGAGTGCATCCCGGGGCCCGCGGACCCGGTCCTCTGCGCGCCCACGCCGCTGCCCAAGCGGCCCCAAGAGTACCCCGTCTCCTCGTAGCCGCCGCCGGCTCCACCTGCTCACACCAGCCTCGTCAGGGAGGTCCGAGTCCACGGACATCTCTGAGACTCCAAGCTTCACGAGAGTAGTACGATCTACCGTGTCTGGATGCTCCGGGAACTGCTCGACCCACTGAGAATCCCAGTTTCCCCGTATCATTCCAGTGAATCACCTTCCGTCCACTTGTGATAAATTACGGAAAATGTCCCACGTTAGCGTTCTCGAGCTTTGACTGCCTCACCACCAAGAGGCCTCTCCAACAGTACCGTCACTGGACAATGGAACACTCGCAGTCGTAGTGTTCGACTTACAACACTATGTCCATTCCTTCGTATCCTACTCGTCTTAATAATAAGTTTCCCGAACACCAAATACCAGTACTTCTCTCTATTGAGAACTTAATGTTTGTGTTTCACTTCGTGGTGTCGCACAACTATGAAGTGCGCGCCACGTACTTTCGCCGCGCGCCGCCACGCACGCACGGCGCGGCGTTCTTACGACATCAGCCACGAGCGCCCTCTGCTGCAACTCCGCTCGTGGCCACCACTGAACGACATCGTTCACTTGGGAATCAGATAGGCAACAGTTAAGACTTGGCTATCGGATAAGTAGAAAGAGACCGAAACAGGAATAAAGGATGCACGCTTGTGCGGTACGGAGGTGACCAGCCAGTGGGACATCAGAAACTACAAACACTAGGCTGAATTAGAACAAGTTGTATATTTCCTAGAAATAAGATAATACTTATCTTTTACAAAGATCAAGACTGCAGAATGCTGATAGATAGTTTATATAGAGGCCTGCCTACTGATGATTCCTAGTGCCTCTCCGATAGCCAAGTCTTAACTGGTGCCTATCTGATTCCCAAGTGAACGATGCAGTTCAGTGGTGGCCACGCGCGGAATTGCAGCAGAGGGCGCTCGTGGCTGACGTCGTAAGAACGCCGCGCCGTGCGTGCATGGCGGCGCGCGGCGAAAGTAGGTACGCGCACTTCATACTTGTGCGACACCACAACTTTCATTTGATGAACTGTTTGCTTCTGGAACAGTGTGTCTGTTATTTAGGTAAGCTCTATTTTACCATTTTCTGGACCTGGACTGACATTTACAATTATTTCAGTATTGTATCTTATTTCACGTTGTGAATGTTAATGTAGCTGGATGTTATTGATTGGTAACTGAGTGTAAGTCATACTCGCCTGTTTGCTGTTTTTATAGATATGTACTTAACTCCCCACCATTCGTTATGCCTGGTGACCTTTAATGCATCAGGAGGTGGAAATAC
Organism: Locusta migratoria; assembly: GCA_026315105.1. Classification (NCBI taxonomy): domain Eukaryota; kingdom Metazoa; phylum Arthropoda; class Insecta; order Orthoptera; family Acrididae; genus Locusta; species Locusta migratoria. The sequence goes on from CM048746.1 coordinate 663,791,974, forward strand.
CAAACATTTATTTTATTGTAAGAGTTATTGTAAGTATGGTACCTATTATATTTATCTTTCAGAGTGGCATTGCAAGTACGTGATCATAAAAATCAAAAGTGAGTATGGTTGGGACCGCAAAAATATGACTGATCATAGAGATACTTTAAAATCGTTTCTACTTCCCAAATCTCTTGACTGCAAAGCTCACACCCCAAAGTTTATATATTGCACCATTTTCAGAATTTCATTTTCGTTTACGACAAAATATCTCTAAATGTTGGTTCTTCTCTCACCGTTTAACCAAAGTTTTCTGTAATCGACTGATCTCTTGTTACAATACTTCCCCATATATTGTTCTCTTACTTTTAGATTCCTACAAAACAGGAATTCATTGCCGATCCAGTCAAACCTGTAAAGTGAATAAATATACGATTCCTGCCTCTACAAAAATAATCGGTATTCGACCTTTGGTTCGTAAACGGACTACAAAAGAAACTGCTCCAAACTGAATAGTGTTGGCACTCCATAGAATAGAAAATATATCCTGCCAGTTTTGACCCCACCATGTGGAAGTCTATATTGTGTCCTCATATCTAACATTGCTTTAATTCTCTTGTGTGACTTATGAATAAATGTTACGTAGTAAGTATTATAAGCCTTATATATATGTTATTTTTATTTATTATAAACTGTTGTATCTCACAATAATAAAATTTTGAGTCTTAGACCAATGTGTCTATTATTTATTTGGCATGTACCTGTGAGCGAGTGCATGTGTGTGTGTGTGTGTGTGTGTGTGTGTGTGTGTGTGTGTGTGTGTGTGTACATCAAAACGTTTCCGCAACGTTATGTTACTGTTACGCCAAATAAATTTCAAATATAGTTTGTAGTCTTAGTAGGTACTAGAGCTACGGCCAGAACAAGTAAATTCACTGTAACAACAAAAAGGACAACTTTGACTTCAAATGGCCCAAAGAGCATAAAATCATTCTGAGAATAAAACTCGATCGTAAAATAAATGTGGTACGTGTCTTTTCAATGCAAAGCAATGCATTAGATACCAAATGACACCTCAATACAAAGCTCCGCTGCGGAGTGGCCGAGTGCATTGAGATGCTATGCTACGATGCGCGAGGCCGTTCCCCGCCGAGGATTCGAATCCCCCTCTCGGCCGTGGATGTTTTTCTGCCTTTAGTATAAGTTAGTTCATAAGTAGTTTGTAACTTTAGGGACTGATGACCCCGCAGTTAAGTACCTTAAGCTTAACAAGCATTTGAACCTCAATGGAGAGAAACAAACCACTGCAGTGGAATTTTATATAATTCAATGACATCAGGGTATCATTAAATTTTCAATCAACACTCTTTGCTTGATGTAATTTTAACTGCGAAAAATAAGCATATCCTTCTATTGGCCTTCCAAGTGCAGATACGAGATTTCGAGTAAGTGGTTGGAAGAAAGTGGAGAAGATACATAAACGTCATCAGATATCACATTATGATTTACAACAAATTTTGTGAATCAGAGTATAAGCCTATATTGCCTAAAGGCAGGTTATGATACTGACATGGCAATAATATCATTTGAAAATGTAATAAGTGTGGTTTCTTGAATGCATACACGTGTTTTTACCTTAAAGAGTAAATCGAACCATAAGAGATAAACGTAATATCTTCAGAACCATGAAATATCAAATATGAAGTATCGTGTTGATTTTTAATGTGTTATTGCTTGTCCATCGTGTTTGTTATGTGCGACATACACTTCAGGTTATACGTATGGTGTAAAATTGTTATATGTTATGCTCTTATGTACAAGTTATCCTTAATGAAGTGATTTTGTACCACAATAGTGACGTACATATAATTTTCAGTAAACTACATGCAAATATGTGATGTGGGAAACGACAAATAAAAACGACAAATTAACATATTTAAAACTGAGAATAACAATCTAAAATTCAAAACAACAATAACTAAACTAAATAATTGGATTAATAGCAAACTTTATTACATATGTTGACATTAATCTGACGCATTTTGTATACCTTATTTCGCAGAAACGATGTTCCAATAATCCATTATTCCATAACAGAATGCAGTATGAAAGCGTACGTTGTGAAAATTGTTTTATGTTGCAAAATTAATTAACGTTGGTGAGCTATTTTGCAAATATTCAAATTATTACTAAAGTCTGTAACACACTTTTCAAGCATGTTAGTTGCATTTAAACTTTCATATGAAATTCATTTATCATATTTCATAGCTTTGAAGATATTTCCTTTGAACCAAAACGGAACAATACCTGTCAGAGTGTGTTTTATCGCTTGTGAGTGGAATTGGAGTGAAAGAAGACAAAAATATGTGTTGCATTATTTCCACCCCTCCTCACACGCACGAAGTCTCATCAAGGTCGTTGATTCCTTGTTAGTATCAAGAACATGAAGTCTCTAACTCTCCAGCTTAATGTCAAATGTTTTAGATTTTATACCAGGCAGAGGATGCCGTTCGATACCTATTCCAAAGGTAAGGTTCAATCTGTGTTATACATTTAATCTTTATGTCAGCTACTGGACACGTATCCATGACATCATTTGTAAGGAAATATTACGTACTGAAATATTTGTTGCGCGGTTCAGTTTTATATTGTAACATGGGAATAGGTAGATGGCTTTTCCAATGAATGGGGGCACAAAAAAAGAGTTTTAATCATATCTTCCCTATGGAAGAAATTGGTGAGTTGGTGGAACACGAATTTTGATGATAACGATGGAAGCTCGTGGGTTCCAATAGCATCTGTTGGAGAGACCAGTATAGGTCACGTAGCTAAATTTTCAATTGAAAAATGAGGAGTGCGATTTTGGCTTTCGAAGGATACGAGGATTCCTGTTTCGGTTATTACGTGGAAACTCTGACAGGAAGTTTCCTGTGTGTTATCAGGAAAGTTTTCAGGAACGCAAACGAGTCTGAAGAGAGAAGAAAAGAAGGAAGGTTTATTAGGATTTAACGTTCTATCGGGAAGAAGGTTAATAGAGAAGGTGCACAAGCTCGGAAAGAGGAACAAAACTGACGGTGTTCTTTGGGGGTAACTATCCCAGCATTTTCCGTAAGAGTTAGTGGGTGGCACTTTTGTGGGCGGCAAAATTTTACATTGGTATATGGTTCCAAAAGGATAATTAACAACTAAACGATAGTCTAACAGAAATGTAAACTGAGTTGAAAATGTAAATAACCGGATTTGTTTGTGAATGAAAATTTCGCCAGCAGTCACGATTTTTATTTATTCAGCACAACGCGTTTCCGGAATAGTTCCCATTTTCAAATGCGATTCTTTCTGTGCTATGTCATTTTGTTTGTGATGTTTTAGATGTGTCAGTTACACCTTCATTCTGCTGTTCTTAAGTTTCCTTGTTGTCCTTTTGTGGGGAATGTCACGCAATTAAACATCACATAATTATAACACTTTCGCAATGTATACATCAAAGTTACGGAACATAATACATAAAACGACAAAGCACAGATAAGCTCACTTGAAAATGGGAATTTTTTTCGGAATCGCGTCATACTAAATAAATAGCAGTATTTATGAATAGCAGTGATTTTCCGTCTTTGCAACTACAATAAAAATGCGATTTTTTCACACCAGACGCGTTTAGTTTTATTGAATGAAAAACATCTTCAGTGGTCTGAAATAATAGAAATCTACAGTTTGTTTTGTGTTTAGATAGAAAACAGTTCTTAAATGGACCCTGAAAAGTAGGCCTAATGTTTGGTACTTACGGAAATTTGGTCTTCTTTTCGCTTCACATCATGGAATGCCGGTCTGTTTAATCCAATACTGCCGGTTATTCATGCTGTGTCGTTTCCTCACTACTTTCACTGTCACTGTTTCACTGTTCATAGTTGTTTTTCACAGATCAGGAGTGTTTGTTTTCGTTTTTACTGATTCTGCTCAGTGTGTTATTGGAGTGTTGCCAACAATCTGTCAACATAATTATGAAAGCAACTACGGACATTATGGCCACACAAACGAAGAAAATAGCAGTATGACTGGTACAAGTATTTGCATTTATAAAAAAAGCTATAGATCTCACAGACGCAGGCTTTCAAGAAAATCATTTTCTAATAGACCAAATCAAGATACAAATCATTCATAAAATATTGCACCTTACTGGAAATTGTACATGGGAAGGTAGCATAAGATGACGAATCATTAATTTAATGCGATTGTCGAGACTGAGCAGCATATGAAGGTGTTGTCTTGCTAGCTATTAGCACTCCACGTGTTCCACAATATGTACTAAAGCCAACTGTCATCGTTTAGCACTGAGACACTATCACTGATGGTCACACGCATGTTGGTTGTAATACTTCTGTGTATAGAAATAGCATTTGAATCAAGTGTGGTAAATTTTTCCATCCTGAGTTCAGTTTCTTCGTAAACTATAAACTGTGTCATTTCTTTAATGTATACAGGGTGAGTCACCAACTATTACTACCAAGAATAATTCCGAAAGTATAAGAGGATCTGAAACCTTTATGTGACAAAAGTTGAATAGTACAACGGGGGCAAGAATATGACGTTGGTTTTTTGTTGCTAGATGCTAGGTGTGCTTCACAGATATGAAGGACAACTCTTTTTTTTAATTGGATGCTATAATTTGGTACTCATTTTCTGGTACAGGCTATCGAGATGAATTCAATGATGTGTATCAGTAAGGTCACTGAAGGTCAACGAAAGTCAGGAAGGTGGCCTGAACGTCCATTTACGGAAGATGTTCGATGTGATGACCATTGGTATCAATGCACAGCTGTAATCTTACTATCATGGAATAAATGGTATTCGGTATCACTTCGGCACTTATCGAACAACATGCTTTGACAATTCTCTCTCGTATATCGTGCAGTTTGGAAATATTCGTCCAATACGACGTATCCATCTATCATATCGCTGACATGTAAACAACATTCGAAGGTTGCGCAATACTGCACTGATAGGAACGGTAAGATAGTATCGTCGATGGAAGTGAATGTGAATGATGTATCCTTCAAAGATCAAGTCGATTTGCTTCTCATTTACGGAGAATGCCTACGAAATTCACTGAGAGCTGGAGGCTTATTACGCTGAAAGATGTCCTCAACGAACACACCCTACACGTCGTATATTTAAATATGTGTATGATAAATTGAGAACAACTGCATATTTAACGCATCGGAAATATATCCTGCAAAGGCCAGTTATTATCGAGGAAGAGGAAATTAGCACTTTTTTTTAATTACTTATGGGACTTAACTACGGGGTCATCAGTACCTAAGCTTACAAACTACTTATCAATTAGCTAAGACTAAGGACGGCACAAATATCCATGCCCGAGGGGGGATTCGAACCCCCGACCGTAGTGGCCGTGCAGACCGTGACTGGAGCGCCTCAGTCTCCTCGGCCACAGCGGTCGGCGAAATTAGTACTTTCGCCACTGTGGTTCGAGATGCTTGTGTTACTGCGCGTCAAATCGGAAGGGAATCTGGCAAGTTCGTGTTCTGCATTACCATAAAAATACTTGTCGTATCAGTCTCTACAAAGAATTAACTGGTATGGATTGTATTCGTCGCATAGAATTCTGCCGATGGGCTCAACGTCAGATTCACAGCGATGCCATATTTATTAATTTGATTTTACTTACTGACGGGGCTGCATTCACAAACCATGGAAATATTAATTTGCATAACATGCATTATTGGGCAACTGTAATTCCTGTTGGCTGCGGTAAGTTGCACACTAAAGACGTGGGCAGTGAATTTATGGTGTGGATTTCTGGAGGACAAAATTATAGGTCCCTGTTTTATCGAAGGAAGTCTTAATGGTAGGATGTACACAACAATACTGCAAGAAACATTACGTCTGTTATTGGAAGAAATACTTTTTGGAACAAGGAACAGAACGTGGTATCAAAGCGATGGGTATCAGGCACTTATTTCTCTGATGGTTAGAAATGAGTCGCAAAGACGAATCCCAAATAGTTGGATTCGACTCGGAGGAGAAGTGTCATGGCCGAGTTGTTCGTTAGACTTGAAGCCTCTGGACTTCTTTTCTTGTGGGGCATTGCTGGACTTCTTTTCTTGTGGGGCATTGTTTATAAAAAAGTTCCAACTCAGTCGTCTCGATAGCCGTATCAGAAAATAAGTACCAAACTATAGAATCCCCTTAAAATATGTTGACCTTCATATCTCTGAAGCAAGCGCACGTAGCAATAAAAATGCAACGTCATATCCTGGCCATGTTGTTCCATGAAACTCTTTGTCCCCCAAACTTTTCAACTCCTGTCATACTTTCGTGTTATTCTTGGTGGCAATAGTTAGTGACTCAGCCTATATATTAAACTCCAAAGAGAATTTAATGAAGTGTTTTTCTTAGTTTTAGATGATGAATGACTGTTTCTCGTAAGCTGAAGAATTTACTTGGCGGGCAAGATGACGACTCGTCATATTACTCAAACATTTCGTAAATAATTTGAATGAGAAATTCGTACCACCTTTCAGTATTTAATGTGTGTAACAATGGCCACAGAAATCGAACACCATTGTTATGCAGGAAGTACAGGATGGAACAGTAGTGTATGCAACTTCGAAAAGGAAACGAAAGAAAAAGTTTTCAAATTTTTATAAAGATATAGGATTTAACTTATGCGATTAACAGTCCCTATACCTTGGGAGGACTCGACGGGGAGAACCACGCGCTCCACGGAAAGGCGACATAGATCCTGCATGCCAGCACCTGATTGAGCTTATGCCTGCGAGAGTGGAAGCTGTGTGCTAAGCGTCGGCCAACATCATATTGAAATCCAGCATTACCGATGGAGGATGCCACGAACCTGTAAGTCATTTTCAGCCAGATGTCCGGATAGTTTTGTTCATGTAGTGTACAGAACATTATTGGAAAGGCGACTTCACTTTGTAATTTAGAACGTGGATGAAAGCTTACAATGGATGGATAAAACCCAAGCTCGCTCATGAAATTTAGAATTTTCTGTTTAGACACTACCAAAGTTTTTTTTTGAAATAAGTGACCCAATGACTCTAGGAGGCTCGTTTCAGAGTGACTGCACTTCGTTTGATGCCTTACCGCCATGTATTATTGTGATTATTGTGCATGTATCAGCATATCAGTGCACACGTCGACGGTAAGAGGTGAGTTTCTCCTTTGGGACAACACAAATGCCCACTTTGTTTTCGTTCGGTATTGACTAGTACTGTCTTTGGTTTGCTTTCAGCGACCGTGATTGTTGAGTGTTAGCACTCGTAATAATTTTATTTCAAGCAACATATGCAATATAAAATAATTTTATATGACGTAATTAATTAGATACAAAATTACTTAGCAGTATCCAGAATTCTAAGATGACATTTATTTCAGCCGCGCGATAAAAACTAGCAGACAACTCTTTAAATATTAGTCCTAATAGCACTTCAGATTACTTTAACAACGATTATAAAAGCGATGTCCACGAAAGTATTTGTTAAATCGTGATTATTACCAAAACAATATGTATGTTTATTCACTCTAACACGTGAATCTGTGCCCGAACAACAATGTAGTTCCTTAACAGAACTCCACTCGATATTCCACAATTAACAGCATCTTCAGCGGCATCGAACCAGCCGCGACGTGAGATCATTTGACGATGAAACGGCTGACTTCTACTCAATCCTCAAATACATTCTCTTTGACAAAGTATTGTAGTTGTGGTGTTTACGAATCAGCAACCTCGCCTGAATGACTCGCGGAAAAAGGAAAAAAAAAAAAAAAGAAAAGGAAAACAGGCACCACACTACGTACTTAGAAAAGAAAGTTGTACATGGCATCCTGTCTTGGGGGAGTCATAAATCAACATTAATAATGAAGATGTCTTGAGATTCGATTCCATGATTTATATACAAATGGAATAAGCAGCATTGGTCGTATCCCTTGCTTTATTAATAGCAAATTAATTTCAATCACATAGTGAGTATCATCATTGCAAATAATGAAGCACTCCTTTGATGTTGGTTACAAGATAATATATATATTACTGGTTTAATTGTGTTCAGAATCAAAAGTTTCTAAATATATGGGACTTAACTACTTTTGTTATCAGTCCTTAGGGTTACAAACTACTTACACGCAAACTAATCTAGAGACAACATACACACACACACACACACACACACACACACACACACACACACACACACACACCGATGCCCTAGGGAAAGCTCGTACCTCCGACGGGGGGAGCAACCGCGTGGTACGCAGCAAGGCGCCTAAGAACGCTCGGCCACTTCACAGCGGCATTTAACTGTGTCAGGTAAATCACAAAAATGTGTGAAACCCTACAGCGTAGTAATATATGTAATCAACTTCATATGAGTGCCACATGATTTGCGCTAATGATGCTCACTCTGTGACTGAAATCGATTTGCTATTAATAAACCAAGGATTTTGCTGCTCATTACCTGTATTAAATTAATGAAGATGTTTGTTAATAAAAACACTAACTGTGAACTGATCTGTGCATTTCTCTTGCAGTATTTCTGAACTTATTGTGGTAATCGGTAGAAGGAAAATGATGTTTAGAAATTCTAAGTGTGATCACAGCACAAGCGAACGACAGTACTGGAGGAGAAAACTTTGATGAGCCATTATGCAACCAGAAGCGTCCACAATCGTCTGCGGCGTGATACACAGCATTTGCGGAGCCAAAGACTTTCTCCAGACTTACATGGAATAGAAATTTATACGATTCATTTAATGAATTGGATTTAAAATCGATTATCTGGACTAAATTGCCAATCTCAGTGCAGGAAAAAACTAATAGGAATTGCAGAAACAGACGTCGTGAGGGCGCTCGATCAATTAGACTCGTTACGAGGCAATAAGAGTAATTTAAAACGACAACAAAGCAATATACGGAGGCTTTCCCCAAAGAGGTAATGGGAGGCAAGAACAAACATACAGACGGGAGGATGAAGGTTATGGTCAGGTTTCATATACAGACGATCATAATTTTATCTGGATGGATTGAATGGTATATTTACGAGAAGAAGAGTAATATATTATGGCAATTCAGGGGTGGTTGTGGTGTTCAGGCTGGATTGATGCAGCTCTCCACCCCAGTCTATCCTGATTAGGCCTCTTCATCTCTTCAAAAGAACGGCAACACACATCCAATTGAATCTCCTTATTATACACATCCCTTGGTCACCCCACGTACTTCCCTCCAATTCTAAACTGATGAGTCGTTCATGACTACGAATATGCGCTATAATCGATCATTTCTTTTACTTAACGTATGCCGTTACTTTTTCTTGTGCCCAATTCTGTTCAGAACCTCCTCATTAGTTTCCACGATTTTCCTACCCACTCTTTAGTATTCCTTTCGAGTACCACATTTCATGACCTTCTGTCCTGTTCCAGTCTGAACTATTTACCGTCCACGATTCAATACCGTACATGGCAACAGTAAACGTAAATGTTTTCAGAAAAGACTCTCCTTAAATTAATATTCTCTGTTAACAAGTATCTCTTTTTCAGAAACCCTTTTCGTACCATTGTCATTCGGCCTTTTATATCATCAGTATTGCGATCATCGCACGTTACTTCACTGTCCAGGTAACATAACTAATCTACCGTCCTTATTGTTTCGTATTCTAATATAATTCTTTCAGCTACGCCTGATTTTCATAGACTACATTACCATTAACACTGTTTCGCTCTTATTAATGTTCATATTGCACGTGCCATTCAAGACACTGTACATTGCGTTCATTCGCTCCTGCAGGTCTTTTGGTGTCCCTGACAAAATTACAGTGTCTTCGGCAAACCGCTAATTTTTTATTTTTTCGCCTTGATATTTAAGGGAAAAAGGGGCAAGACGGGGTACTAAAGCACTTAACAATTTTTTGTAGGATCACAAATCGCTCTAATACAATACCAGATATTCCATCTTAAACTTCAGTATTTCTAGAGTTTATAAAAAAAGAAATAGCACCAAAATTGTTAGTATTTACTTTAAAAAATATGTATTTACCCAAATTTAACCAAGTACCCCATCTTGCCCTACAGTGAGGGCAAGATGGGGTACGCAGGTGGGGCAAGATGGGTTACCTCAATACTGTATAAGGCAAAGGTAATTAAATTATTCAATGAACACTGGTTTGCAAATTTATAACAGAATTATTGTAATATCTAATGAAAATTCATGAAGTAAACATTGTGTGATGTTAAAGTTCAGTTTACTGTTATTCAGTTATTATCGTCGTTTTGTAAGCACAATCCACACACATGATGTACCTCGGCATCCTCGTCCTCTTCTCCCTCACATGAACAGTGAGACCATTTTTTGCAAGAGACGCATGACACCCATCCTCCTGTTGACTACGAGTAGAAATAGCCGCAATACAGGCACGCACTGTCATCTTCTAATGTGCTTTCTTCTTCAATTTTTTAATCTTCTTTGTCACGTTCGTCATTGCTTTCTTTTTTCTTCCCACTTTTGCCTTTACAAACAAAGAGGGATTTTTTAACAGTCTTCTCAGGTAAATCTTTCCTTCTTGTTCGTTCTTTCTTCCACACTTATCTTTATTTGCTCTCTCTAGGAGTTCTCTTCCGTAAGGGGAGTTAGTAACATCAGTTTTTTTCCTTTTTTGCGGCCTGTTTTCGGATATTTTTCTTTCCTACATGAGGGATCGGGACAATCTGTTTAGGTGAAACAGCAAATCACCTTAATTGATTGGTGTTGTTCTCAGAAGCCTGCTTGTTTGTAGTGGGATCATTGGGGTTACTATCATTCCAAAATGAGCACCCTGGGCTTAGGCCTACAGCAAGTTCAAATGTTTGTAGAACTTATGGGACTTAACTACGGGGTCATCAGTCCCTAAGCTTACAAACTACTTATGAACTAGCTAATACTAAGGACGGCACAAGTATCCATGACCTAGGGGGGTCGAACCTCCGACCGTAGTGACCGTTGTGAGATTACCGCCCAATAGAAAATTGGTAATTAATAGCATTTGATAATTAAACAGTATGAAGTTCACTGCAAAGATTGACCATGTCAATGCACTAAATGTTACACAATTTTAATCTTATTAATTATGGTAGCAATGTATGTACGCAGTTGGGTGACAACATTTATAGTTAGGCCATACGTAGAAATTCTCCACGTTGAGATTTGCTGTGTGCTTGTAGCTGACGGGAGGCCAGCGAGCAGGCCAACGTTGGTGGCTTGTTCCAGCTTAGGATTTTCCAGTTTCGTTTCCGGTGAGGGGAGAGAGGGACAATGGCGAGTGCCAGGTGCAGTGCAGTGCACAGCGTGAAATAAAATATTCTCATACTACTTGCATTTGAAGTAATACGATGCAGTCAGGAACCCTTAAGGCGCTCATTACAAAATAGCCTGTTGACAAATAAACAATACATTAGCTGATATAGTCACATCTGGCGTAATATGTTTAATTGACAATGAAAAGTAATAAATCACCAATGAATACAAGACAGTTACACAACTAGCATGGCAATGTTTGTTTATAAAAGTAATATATTAACTATTTCTCATTAATCTTGTGTATTTTATCTTGAAATATTCAGTTAAATCACTTACCTGTGATATAAGAAATTGCACGATTGTAATAAATAGTACAATGGATGTTTATACCAATATAAAAACATAATAAGAAATTTGTTTAACGTGTAGTGTAATTATTTTTAAGTAAAGTTTTACAAATGTATTGTCTGAGCGCTGTACGTTGGCAAGTCGATTAGAACAGCTCACATGGGGAAGTTGATGACATAGGGGAAAAAAACCGGCAGTTGGGCTGCACCAATTTGAATCGAGTGCTGCTGTGTGTTGTGACTATTTAGCCGGTGGAACAAGGTGTGCATCGCATTGAATTAAAGTGACTGATTTGTTAATGTTACACGTGTCGTTGCATAGGCATGAACATAAACAGTCTTTGAGACAGGCACATGGTGTGAAAACAATTTGCGACAAATATTCATTTTGTCTGGGGGCTCACGAGCTATAACTTTATTTGATAAATGTGTCGACGTACAGACGTATCAGCCACAGGGTTCTAATATTGTGAAATAAACAACATAAAGTGAACTTTCACGTGTTTTCAAAAATAGTAGTTAGCACACCCTTTTCTCTCATGAACTTGACTTTATTATGAATTTTTTTGTTAATCATATGCAGGGAAGGAAAGCTGAGAACGTGTGATATCATTCCCTAGAAAACGAGTCAAACAGTCGCAATCGCAGATCCAGTGTTTTTGCATGTTTAGGAATTTGGTTCGCAGTTGGTGGTTGTGAGTTTTAAAAGTTAATCTTTCCCAATTTAAACTCTCACCCCGATCTTCACGCTCGCACCGTGCAGACCGTGACTGGAGCGCCTCAGTCCCCTCGGCCACCGCGGCCGGCCCTACAGCAAGCGCATCTTGCTCTTTAGTACCGGCTTGGGTGACAGGACCATCGCTTGTCTCTGACATAAACTGCTTATGTGAGCCAACTGAAGCCCCTCCTTGGTCATTATTGACAGATACGTTAGCGGCCTCATTTGTAGATAAAAGAATGTCTGTAGTGATAGAAGCTTCAAACACTGAATCTGGGAAGATGTTTGGTTCGAAAGGGCCAATTCCTGTTTTTTTAACCGTTTATGGCAGTCAACATGGTTGCAGCTCATGCTTTGTTATGTGGGGCAAGACGGGGTATCCCATCTTACCCTGCCACTAGATACCCCGTTTGCCCCCAGGTACCATTTTTACGTTAGGTTAATATTAGAGCACCAAGGATATATTCAATTACGTATTGCATGCATTAATTTATTGCTAAACAAGCTGTTTTTTCACTGATAATACTTGAGAGTATGAGAAACAAATTCTTTTCTTACCTTTTCACGTCTGAAACATGAAAAGTTATATCAGCACTGAGGAAAACACGTTTGGATGTATTCACTCCGAATGGTTGGCTCAGAATGGCTGCCAGCACTGCCATGCACTCACATAGCAAGTGCCTACTACTTGCACTATTCGCCACTAGGTTGCGATATTTGTAATGGTAGAAATTACAAAAATCCCGTCTTGCCCTCCACCCCATCTTGCCCTGATCTCCCCTGATCCGTTCTCCTTGTTTTTCTTTACAGTTTGCTCGATGTACAGATTTGTGGTATTTTCAGAAAGGCAATTAAATGTAGGAACTCAAAAGAAGTTCGGATGTGGTCCGATCACTAAGAATAAGTAACAAAGGTCCGACAAATAACTGTATAACATAAGAAAAAAAGATAGTAAGAAGGCAACAGCAATGGAGGAAGCACGGAAAGAGGTAAACGAAGCGTTTCCATCTGAAGTAGCAAGAAAATCTATGAATTAATTAGTAATGGCAGCAGTGGATCTAGAATGAGACACTAAAGGTTTGAAACGTAATTTACAAAATAAGATGATGATCAATACGATAGAAGGTAACTCTTGTAAAAGACTAAACAACGCAATCTAAAAGCAGTAATAATAAAATTAAGAACCCAAACGGCTAGATATAACAAAAAAAAAAAAAAAAAAAAAAAAAAAAAAAGACTCGTCCTCTTAGAACGTAGTAAATGTTTTGGGAAGAAGATTCATTAAACACTATAAATCGCCAAATGATGAAAGAGCAGTAGGTAACATAAATTATACGAAAGTCAGCACATTCATCTAGGTATCTATAACATGATATTCAGCAGTTAAGTACCAAACGATCTTGTGCTTAAAAAGGTTATGCTTGAAGGGTGCGGATGAGTGAGCCATTTGTCACATTAATTCCATTTCGTTCTATGCGATACCACGAAATCTCCAACTATTCTGTTTAGATTAGTTTAATACGTGTTCAATAGATCATGAATACGACACTTCGCAATGCTGTAGAACGTGTCGGGTTAATGAAGGTCGTCTGTACAACACGTTACATTACACAAAATATTACACATCATTTTTTTTTACTAATTTATATCTAAAAACTCATCCAATGAGTAAAATGAGTTGACATTAAGAAATTCTTTTAATTTTTTAAGTGCTAGTTGGCTATTTGTTACGTTTCTGATGCTGCTAGGTAAGTGACCAAAGACTTTCGTGGCAGCATAATTTACCCCTTTCTATGCCAAACTCAGATTTAGCCCTACACAGTGAAGATCATCCTTCCTCCTGGTCTTATAGCTGTGCACACTACTATTACTTTTGAAATGGGTTGGATTATCAACAACAAATTTCATAAGTGAATAAATATACTCTGAAGTTACTGTGAGGATACCTATATCCCTAAATATATGTCTGCAGGATGATTGTGGGTGTGCTCCAGCAATTATTCTGATTACATGCTTTGTGCAATCAATACTTTTTACTCAACGATGAATTACCCGAGAATATGATGCCATACGAAACCAGTGAATGAAAGTAGGCATAGTAAGTTAATCTACTGAGATTCTTATCGCCAAATTTGCAATAACCCTAACAGCAAACGTATCTGAACTTAAGCGTTTGAGCAGACCGTCTATATGTCGCTTCCAGTTTAATCTCTCATCAACACACACAGAAATTTTGAAAATTCTACCCTAGTTACATGCTTCTGTTTAAAGTCTATATTTATTTCTGGAGTTGTGCATTTACTGTACACAACTGTGTATACTGTGTTTTATCAAAATTTTATGAGTCCGTTTGCAAAGAAGCACTTAATAATTTTGTGAAAAAAAAAACATTATTTACGATTACATCACTTAGTTCTTGTTTTTTTGGCTGTGATTACTATACTTGTATCATCAACAAAAATAACTAGGTTTTCATCTTCATCAATTTAGAATGACAAGTCATTTATGTATATCAAGAACAGTAAAGGACCTAAGACCGAACCCTGTGGCACCCCATCCTTGATAGTCCCCCAGTTTGAGGAATCCACTGATGTTTTGACATTACATGAACTACTTATCTCAACTTTCTCCTTTCTTCCAGTTAAATATGAATTAAACCATTTGTGCACTGCCCCAGTCAAACCATAATGATTACGGTTATCTAGAAGAATTTCATGATTTACACAATTAAAGGTCTTTGAAAGTTCACAAAAAGCACCAATGGGTGATGTCCGGTTATTCAGAGCATTTAATATTTGATCGGTGAATGCGTATATAGCGTTTTCTGTTGAAAAGCCTATCTGAAAAACAAATATGGGAGGCTACTCTTGAATACATTACTATCTCAAAAATTTTCGGCCGCTGTGGAGTAGCCAAGCGGTATAAAGCGTCTCGCTGCGGAGCGCGGTTGCTCGCCGTGGAGGTTCGAGTCCTCCCTGGGGCATGGGTGTGTGTGTTGTCCGTCGGTTAGTTTACCTAGGTTTAAGTAGTTTGTAAGCTATGGACTGATGACCACGCAGTTTAGTCCAATAGATTTACAAACATTAAAAATTTTCGATAAAGCTGTTATCTATAAAGCTCTGTAACGACTGCTTCCACTGTCCGTGGATAAAAGTCTGTGGATCAAAACACAGGAATGAAGATATACCTAACAAGAAAGAAAAATATTTAACGAAAATAACTTAGAAGTCACACTGTTCGGTAGGACACTTTAAACAGAAAGAAGTAACCGAGAGTAAAATGACACTGTCCTGCACAAAGTAAAGAAATACGCAAGAGAGAAGTAAATAACAGAAAAGAACAAATCGATAATGTTTGGTAACAGCTGAAAAACTCAAAATGAAATACCACTATTACCATCAATGCTTGATTTTAATTCCTCACATGCGCCTTGTCTAATCTGATATGATGACGTCGCACATTTTAAAATGAAGATCTAACCTACAAAAGAATCTCCCAAGTGTTTAAGTAGTGAGGTGTTCCTCGTTGGTTGATGGGATGATGAGTGGAATAGTAATTTTAAGAAGCAATCAAACGCGATTATTTCCTAATCTTATTAAGCCTGTAGGAAGGAAAAGACATAGTTTTAACTATATCTACTAGTATGTTCATAAATCTCTGGGTTGTAAGGCCGTGTTTAAGAAACTTGCTGCTTCCTTACGTTTCGTCCGATGCTACGCCGGATTTTTTCGGAAGCTGTGGATGAAGTTCTCTGAGACAGAAATACCACTTGCCATAACGAATAATTATCCACAGTTGTACAGAGAAGTGATTGAAATAAACAAACATAATAATAATTTGAACCGAAAATAAGGGACTATGAAAATCAACTGTATATGCACTGTGTGTCTGCAAAATCGATAGAGTCAGTGGCGGACTAGCGGACTAAGGGGGGAGGGGGGAGGGCGGGCCTCCGGCCTTGGAGGCCTCCGAATACCTAGAATGGACTTTTTCTGGGGGCACTACGGTCGGAGGTTCGAATCCCCCCTCGGGCATGGATATTTGTGCCGTCCTTAGGATAAGGTAGTTGATAAGTAGTTTGTAAGTTTAGGGACTGATGACCCCGTAGTTAAGTCCCATAAGCTGTACAGACATTTGAACATTTTGGGAGTTTGCTTGGCATCTCGTTCTGCTGGGGCATCAAAATCTCGAAAGCTATTTTTTCAGACTGTCCTGTGCCTCTCGTCCTCGAAGGGGCCTCCAATTCTTTTTATATTGTAATACATGTATTTACAAGTGGTCGGGGGGGGGGGTGACATCCTTTAGTTTCGCCGCCGCCCCGGGCCTCCAACAGCCTTAGTCCTCCACGGGATAGAGTGTTTCATCTTTGACACGGTTCTGTAGTGTAGCTTTATCTTTGGCAAGAACCATCTTTGCTTATCACGTGGAGCGTAGCCGCAAACGGTACAGACGGTTTTTATGAAGCTCTCAGACCTCCAAATGACACTGCGTTGTTCTATAAAACGTAAGTCACATTCAACGAGGTTAGAATAAATAGAAGTGGCGTTACCTCTGCTGAGAAGAGGCATTAGTTGAAGCCAGAGAAGCCATGCTTTTGTGCCCAAAACAAAGATTTCTCGGTTAAAAAACTCTGTGTGAATATTGCCGTCTTTACGTAAAGCAACTAAACTGACAGTCACATTGGAGACTTTACTTACATATGACGTACATTTCAACGAATAGATCTCCTATACACATATATTATGCCCAATGTTTTGGGCACAAAAAACAACCGGAATACGCATTTTGCCAGCTTCACTTTATGAGTGTTAGGGCATCTCTAAATATTTTAACCTCCTCGGTCGCCTTACTGTCTGATTGCTGCGCTACATGAACAGTGTCACAAAATTGTTGCAATAACTGGGAAATAAAAATAAATGCCAGCTAATCATGTTCACGAACAAAACACCACCACTATACAGGAACATCAGAATAAACGTCCAAGAAATAGAATGGAAGGATGTTGTCACGTATCTAGGAATCAAACTAGATAAAAAGGCCAATCATCCAAATAAATATACTGATGCATCCAATAAATCAATGGCGAGGATGATAAGAGATGTACCCAGTCCTAAAATGTAAAGGGCTAGCAGAGAATGCAGAACTGCGTATATGGAAACATTAATTACCTCTGCACTCCTATACGGTTCAGAAGCCTGGACCATAGCAGCGGATACCAACAAAATTGAAGTAGTGCAAACCAAAACACTACGTATTATCGCCGATGCACCAAGGTTCGTCAACAACAAGGAAATCAGAATCACTGTAGGGCATCCTATGTTCAGTTACATCATCAAACAAACGTCAATGGCATTCTTTGAAACATGCCGTAACACACAACATGACCTCATGAAATCACTGGAGCCAGATGAACATCCCACTCACAGAACACCAGTCATCGCTAGAGTCCGAAACATGATTTCTGGCCTAAATCGAAACCGTAACGGAAACTTGCGTAATTAAGTAGAAATTTCTGTATATTGACGTTGATCTCCAAATCACTAGTTTTTCCACATTTTTCAAGGTCCTCTCCCTGTACTAAGCCTTCTTGAGTGTGGGTAAGCCTAATCAGGAGTCCGTACAAAATGACAGAAAGTGAAATAATTTTACTCTTCTGATGATGGATAATATCCGAAGCCGGTAAAGTTCTGAAAACAATAAACAGCTGATGGTTGACTATGCATTTTTTAAAATTTATTACGGCTGGGGTTCACTCACATGTAAGTAAAAATTTGGACATAGAAGACGAATCGACAAATGACTGTACTTTTACTAAAGTGCTTCCAAAGTGGATTCTTTTCTCCTCGTTGTGACATTTTCTTCCGTGAGTCTGAGAATTACGAGTTTAAAACAAAACAACAACTGCTGGTACATTCTAGCCTATTCACACAGAAAGGCACTCCGCCATTGTAACGGTAAGTAAATAGTGAGAAGGCTTTAAAGCCTTAAGGCAGCCAATGTAAATGACTATTTAAAAACTTTGTTTTAAAAAGGTCATATTTTTTACACGTGTATTCTTCGTCTTTTTCACACGTAAATTTCGATAGTTCTATATGATCTCAGTCCTGTTCACCTAGAACTAACGAGACTACAAAAAAAGGTAATCATTTAATCATTTGTTTGCTTTCATAAGTAGCATTTACCATTTTGTTTTTGAAAGCGCTAGATTTATGTTGCCATCTTCACTTCGTTTTTTTTACAGTCGACAAACTTTACATAACTCCTTTTTGGCATTCAGTGGTGCAGAAAGTATTTCGAAAATTCACAGTTCCGACTAACAGTATGATTGTTGTAAAATCTGACACAGTCAGAACGGAGATGGGTGGTCTTATAAGTAGTCACAATGCTTAAGAATTTCAAACAATTTATTTAATAAAATTGGCCTAGACCGCAGAGTATAAGAAAAAACCATATACTTGGCGATCTAGGCCAATTTTTGTTAAAATTAAGTAAATCGCAAACTGAACAGTAAAAGGTGTGTACCAGATGATTCATGTTTGCTAAAAGAATATTAGTTATTGAAAAAAGCTCCTCGATTTCAAGAAAACTTAGTGATATACGTTACAGCATAGCAATAAGATAACCTAACGCGTCCAACTTTTCAAAACATAATGTGGGACATTTCGAGGATGTGAAGGAGGGCTAAGATCACGGGACTCATTGCGCCAGTTATTCTGAAACCAGGTAAGAAATTTAGGCGAGCAGAGTAGGCCTACTCATTCTCTTTTAAAGTAACATATCTAACATGAGTGACATTTAATTCTTATTTTTCAATCTTTATTTACAGTTCTTAAATTTTTCTCATGCTGCTATCTTGAATTTTAGAGTCGGGAAATTTTTACATATTCTTTCTCCGTTGCATTTTCCGAATCACCTTTGTTGTATGTAGTACTTTTATTTGTTGCAACTCTTAGAGCATTGTGTTCCACACATTTCGATAAGTAGCTTACTTCGTCCAAAGAATTATGTTTTACAAAAACCGTCGAATTAAATTTGATAAAAACTACTTTTTAAAACCATTTGAACTACTCTATTGTAGAAGTAATTTCGATGAAGAGTTTAATTGTGCTTTACTACATGAAATGTTCAGTCACTTTCGTTGTTCATTTTCAGAATTTCACCACCTTTTTATTCGTCAAGGAAGTAAGATTAATGCTGATATTGTATTTGCATGTCATATTTGAAATATGTTTATGCAGACTGTGGTAATATTACATTATGTTTGTCACCTTGAACAACAAAAATATTTCATTACACTTATTGAAACGTACTAAAGAAAGCACAGAAAATATGGCGGAAACAGCTTTTTAATAAGCCATCCTATCACCAAATGCAGTACCACCTTAAAACAAAAACAACTTTCACTGCTAGCCAATTCATTTTGAAATAGTTAGATGATGTTTATTGTTTGTTTGTTTTGTATTTAATGTAACGAGACTAATTCGCAGATGATGCATTGTGAAATTGACTTGCAAGCAGTATGACATAGCGTGCAGTACACAAATAGTTTCGGCTTGTACTCTTAGACCAACAATTTTAAAATTATTGGAATGTGGGAATGCAAGACGCTTTTGCCATTTTGCGGGATATTTTGAGTAATTATCCGAATGCAGAAGCACGAGTACAAATACGGGACTGTCCCGCAGAATCCGGGACTGTTGGTGGCCTTAAGATAATCCGTTCCATTACGTACAATGGCGATTAAGTTAAGTCGCTACTAACAAAGTTTATAAGGTACGACTGCTTTATATTGTGCTTAACAACAAAATACCCACAATTGTTACCCGGTAGGAGAGACTGCTAGCAGTAAAAAGGCATGCCATCAACTGGGGTAAAGCGTTATTGTTGCGTGAATCCATCTAGTTAGTGCTGGTAGTGGCGGCTACCACCACTCAATAGTAATTTTAATCAGACTATAGAATATGTACATTACTTTTCAAAGGAGACTATTTCTTATGTTTAAAACTACCTAAAACATTGGTCTTCTTCGAAAATTAAGGTACATACAGGATGCCCAATTGTCTTGACCACCCAAAATATCTCTGGAATAACAACAGCTTTTGTAAAACGACTTTCACAGGTATCAATGTAAGGCAAGGGCTCGTAAATATTTTGAAACACTCTAAAACGAAAGCATGTGTGATTTAACACAGACCTATTTGTTTCTAAATGGACACCCTATATTATTTCATCAGAAATCTATAGCATCATAACTCACATAAACAATGGCGTTGATTGCATCGCAAAGTGCCAATTACATCCCGAGATATTGCCAAGTAGAGTTGGGCAACACGATTATTTTTTAGGAAACGATTCTTGCGATTCAATCCCACATTGTGAATCGATTCCTACGATTCGTTCACGATTCTTTCTGATCTGTGACGGCACGATTCTTACAAAATGCCGAAAAGGTGACAATGTGGGTATCGGGTTTTTTAATATTTATGTTGCGTAAAGTTCAGACTTAAAATAATAATGAGGCATAGTCATTCGATTCAGCTCTCAAAAATTCACGAGATAATAGTCTTTGAAGTTTTCCTAGCGGTTATAAATACATATTACAATACCAAGTATTTCTGCTGTCATTATAGCTCATTTAGTATCGTTGTAGGTTTAGTGAACGTATTTCACTTATTTCGAATCCTGTTGTAACCTTATAATTTTTTTTTTTCGTTCTTCGGCCATTTAAATAAAAATTTAATTAAATCTACGGTAATTAACAGATATCTAATCATTATAAAATACTTACTACGTAAAATCAACTAGTTTAAGGAAACACGAAATAAACGTTAAAAATAAAAATCCGTCTCTAAATATTAAATTTCTTTCGAGATGCAAGAAATTCACGTTTATCAAAATGTTTCTTTTTTGTAAAATCGGTTTCTTTCAGGAAAGCTGATCACGTAAAAACCAAAATGGTAAAAAATATTTTTCAGATTGTTTTAAAAACATTTAAAATCGCGTTTTCATATAAAAAGGATATTTTTGTAGAATTTAGCATTTACAAGAACTCGAAAAGCTTAAACCTTTCTAAACACAAAATATAATCCAAATCGTTACAGCCATTTCCGGGATACGCGAAATATAAATGTGTAAGGATTGCTCGTTTCAATACATGATATGTAAACTATATAAAAGTATATTCGTATGTATTGGCAGCTGTGTATTTCGCTGCGTTTTGTTTCTGTCATCTGTAATTCGTGAATAGGCTAATAATTAACAGATCACGATCTCCGTTCTGTGCTTCCTTTGTTCACACGCTTTCTGGCTTTCGTAATTATTCGGCACGATTCGCCACTTGCTTTCGAATCATGAATGGTTGGATCTTGGAATCGTCACGATACAGGCGATTCTTTTGAACGACAATTCCTCCCGATCACGATTCGATTCTCACTAGTCTTTATTTGTATTCGTTCAAATGAACGACTAATGACGAATCGCCACAACTATATTACGTAGTGAAGTTGATGCTTAAAATCCCATGCTGCTCAAGACATGCGCTAGCCATGCCTTTGTCGTATTTCAATTGTCAACTTTGTTTCCCAATATTTCGCAATGTTAATTGGGGTATTGCGATGCAAACAACGCCATTGCTTTTGTAATTTGTCATGCTATAGATTTCTGTTGAAATAATATGGGAGGTCCATTTAAAAACACATAAGTTTGTGTTAAAAACCACATAGGCGTATGCTTTCGTTTTATAACGTTTCAAAATATTTACATTTATGAGACCCTGCCTTACACTGATACCGATAAGGCCGGTATTAGACGGTCAGATTTTTGATCAAATCTTTGTCATAAAAAAAAACATCAAAAGTTCGCAATATTTTTTATGTAAATCTTTGACGTGACGCTAAAAAGGGGTATTACACTGTCGTCAAATTGTTAATCGTATTTCAAGATGGCTGACTGTAAACACATGTTATCGTGCGCTATTATTGTTACTACGAAAAATGCATTTTGAAGAAAAAAAAAAGAGGGGCGCACTTGGGTGAAACTGTGGAAATCATTTCGTGTGCGGGAGCTGCAAGCGGAGGACGCCAAGTCATACATAAAAACTGGGAAATGGATCATACAATCCACCGGTATTCAGTCGGTATACGCACGTAAAAAGACTATATCTGTAGAAGACAAGTTTACATTGAGACAGCAGTTTCTTGCTACTGGGGTTAGATTTTACTTACCGCGCGGCGCCGTAACGTACGTATGTCGGCAAGGAAATGTTCGCTATACGAAATAGATTAACTTACTGGCCGGAAAAAAGCGCATACAAGAACATATTAACAACAGAACAGGAACAGCATCTATTATTATTAGATTGAGAAGAGTGGAGAGCTTATAAAAATCTACTTCGTATATTTCTATTAATTTTGTGTTTGATGCAACACATGAGGCAATAAAGCTTCTTCTGAATATCCTAGGCTGTACAACCAGGGCGAATTTCTCCGCCATTCTCTTGTAACTTTCGAGTCTCCTTACTGTGTTCTTAAATTAAGAGTGTCTGGAATTATACAGTGTTGGTTCATGAATTTCTATTAATTTTGTCGCAGATGGCACACACCAACTAAATTTCGACGCCATGTTTTCAAACAACGACGTTTGTTTCCAAATTACCGCGGTCCAAGAGCTACAGCGATTCTAGCGCTCCAAGCAGTTACATTTCGTGTTGTAATGAACAGAAGACAAACGACTTTTATGATCAAATCTACTGCGAGGCACTAGATATGGGCATATGTTTCGACGAAAGCAGAAGTACGTCAAATTTCCCTATTACACTTTAAATTATTATTATGGTGTACATTTTTGACAAAGAAATATGACCGTGTAATACCGGCCTAAAAGTCGTTTTACAATAGCTGTTGTTGTTCCAGAGATTTTTGGGTGGTCAAGATAAATGGGACACCCAGTATAGTATCTATTCCAGCTGTATTGGTATATGTACCTGACGATGCCTTAAAGCCAAAAACCAGTTTGTAGAATTAAAAACAAAATTGCAGAATACTACACAATTATCTTGTTTGTATTATTCGATATGAAAAATTCTTCTGTTAAAAATGGACGGTATACACAGTAAAACAATTCGATCATTGTTGAACATCCGACGTGGCATAGTTTCTCCACAGTCGGCGTTGTAATCGGACGAATCAAAATGATTTACAACACACTGCTCAGTTTCCATTGAATATCTCAGGACACGTGAGGCCCCTCCACGTGGGGTACGACAGACAGTATTTCACAACTTCTAAGTGGAAACCCGAATAGCCACGTAGTACTCCTGTCACGTATCGAAGCAGCACCATGGCCATGTAGCGAATCATAACAGGCAGTACACTACGGCCTGAGCTTACTTATCGTGCAGACGCACAACAGAAAGCTTGTCTGAAGATAACAATACTTGCGCAGTGTTCATTGCCTGCTCATCTACCTATATTTGTAGAACAGACGCGCAAGACGACGATGAATGGAATAAATACCTGAAGTGAATCTGATTTACAATCAATGTAGAAGAAATACTGAGGTTGATGTTGGCTTGCACGCCGAGTGTTTTCCAGAGAATTTTGGCCCGCGTTCGTTCTTTTACAAGGCTGTGGCCGCATCTAGGCCATGTCCTGTGGCAAAGAAAAGACAGGCAAAAGGAAACGACGCAAACGTGTTGAGTTACAAGTCAATGAAATACCTCTACTAGCAGCTGTGAACCACAACCTACAAATACATGTACATCATTATATAACTACGCTATCACGAAAATTGTGGTACAGATTACTAATTTATTCGTGCAAGAAGGCCAATGAAAGTTACATAATTCGAAAGATTGTTTGTCGTAGATTTCACGAATATAAATATTATGTGTGCATTTAGTCATTAAAAGTGGTAAAAGGAAGTAGAAATTTTCCTATCTACAGCTTGGATCAAGTTCTACATTATCCAACAATCAGCTTACTGATTGGCTATTCGCCTCGACCAAAGACGCTGTGATGCAACGCATCTGAAGTATCAAAGTATCGTGTTAAAATAAGTGAATATCGAAACATGGAGTGCTCCCAACTCAATTTCTTGTGCCGTTCAAATCCTTCATTTTCGCGGTGATTTAGTGTAGTTAAAGGAAATGGATGTTTTCATATAAATGCCGATATGAAGGATGATGCCCCGGGAGAGGCATCGACATGTTGTCAGCTCTGGAATCCTGAATATCGCAGTATCGAAATAACATTATTTCTTGGCTTTGTATAAATATACGAACACCGAAATTGTAGTTCCATTTCAAATATTAGACTAATGAAAGTTATATAATTCGAAAATGGCATGTGAAGTATATACTTCCGTTTTTATTTGTCGTTATTGTGTCAGGCATTTTCCTTAACACGTTACAGATACCGTTTCATACCTCCAAGTGCCGGTTAAATTTTACAAAATATCCCAGTGGCCTCCTATGACAATGTTGGCAACGAGATGCTGAATAGTGAGAATCCTTGGCGTCTTTCTTTTAGCCAATCGCTTGACAACGCTGATGTTTCCTCATGGAATCTTCGCTTTACGAGGGCAATTATTTTTACTGAGCGGACGAGGGTACATACAAGAACCTGTCAACCATAAAGCAGGAACAGCATTATTTGGTTACTTCATGGTCTGTACGGTACACTAATCGAGTCATTCTTTGTGGTTCGAAAAAATGGGCAAAGATTTTCTATCGTGTTGATGTTGTCAACATAATCACGCGAGGTCGCTGACATGTTACATAAAATTTTGCCCCCAGTGAGCATTGTAAACACAATTGGACGATTTTCGAATACAGGCAATACTAGTCTGCATGGATACTCTGCAAATCACATTTAAGTGCCTGGCAGAGGGTTCATAAACCACTTTCAGAACCTTTCTCTACCGTTCCATTCTCTAATAGCGCGCGGGAAGAAAGAACACCTACATCGTTTCGTTTTCGATCTGATTTGAGAATTACAAGGCAGTTCTGGTATGTGTTACACGGCAAGACGAAGTGGCAACGCGGCAGCGGCAGGAAATAACTTGGTCACGTGACGAGTTGCTGCCGGGCTACGGTTAAGCCGTTTCTATACGAGACGTGCAACATGCACAAGGAAGTCGTTGTCAGCTGCAGCGCCCCTTGCGGTAGACTGTCCAACTACAAATAAGCGTTCAAAAGGTACGCATTTGTTGAGTCGTCTGCTTCATGCGTCTACTTCGTTTTTTGTCAACTTACAGCAAATGAATCGCCACGTTAACATCACTTTTCGAAACTGTATAATACATTGTGATGATTAAAACATTTGTGTATTAGAGTGCCCTGTGAAACTGTATTTAATTGTTTTCGTGCAGTTCATGCGTAACTACGTCGCTCACATATGATAACGTCCTCATTATAAAATGCGATTATATACTTCCAGCCACTGCGGTTTGAGACACCTAGTATATCATGAACAAGCTCAGGTGTCTAAACATAGACCTTCCACTTTGATAAAGCTTCAAGTAATGCTCTTCAAAAACAAATATTTTATCTGTTAATTACAGCATGTTTCAGGAAAAATAGCAAATATTTTAGAAGATGGCAATAAAGACGATTTGCAGTTAAAATTTCATATAACGTGTGAACAATTTTTATTGGGTACAGAGATACAGCTCTTGGTATGTACAACAAACTGATTTGGATATTTTGACTGATTCTTTCGTCGGTTCTTGGTAGATCACCATATTGACTTTTATTTAAATGACCGGTTTTCAACGCAGTTTAAAGTCTGAATATGTCCTAGTAAGCCGAAAACCGGGTAACTTAGTGGAAATGAACGTGTAGCAGATACACAAAATTCAGCTTTTAAATAAGTGTGATGTACTACCAAGAACCGACGGATAAATCAGTGAAAAATTTCTTGATTTATATTTGCTCTACGTTTGTTTGGACTTCATATTTACAGCTATATCTCTGTATTCAATAAAATTGTACACAGGTTATATTAAATTTTTAATGCAATTCCTCTATAGTATCAACTCATAAAATACTTACGACTGAGTCTAAAAACTACGTTCCTGTGAGCAGGAGATAAGTACACATTCTCAAACAAATTCACGACTTGGCTTCGTTTGTCAACTAGGTTCCCCATCCGGTCGTCTGCGCATGCGCGAAGCACTTCCATACGCGTCAGAATAGGATCGATCCTATTCCGTCTACTAGCGATATTGGTAAATGTATTATCAGGCAGCAATTTCAACGGTATTACGAACAATATAAAGAAATAACAACTTTGCGAAAACTGCACAACTTTTGTCGATCAGAACTCAGTTTCAAATCTGGCAAGAAAACCCTTCGAAAAATTGTTTTGCCTATGGGATTTCGTTTTAGAAGGTGCCAAACAAAACGAGTTGTTTTATGCTAACGAGAAGACATTGTTGCTAAAAGGGCTTACTTTCTCAGGTTTTTACGTAAAAATCTAACATTAGAAGCAAAGCGACAAGAGGTTTACGTTCATGAAACATTGATTTATACGCATTATACAATAAATAAATGTTGACAGTGATAGTGTGGGAAGTGTGTTGACAAACAAAAGTACCGGTCATCGTTTAATTGTTGTTCATGCAGGCGAAGACATGGGTTTCATTCCGGGTGCACTTCTCATATATGATTCAAAAACCAAAACGTCCGACTATCACTCAGAAATGGATAGAAAAACTTGCAAAAATACGTTGAAATCCAAATTACGCCAGGCCTACCTCAAAGAAGTATTGTTGTTTTTGATATTTCTCCATATCACAATAAAGAAGAGAATAAACTGGCTTCCTTAGCTAGTGAAATACACTCCTGGGTGACCTACAACTACATACGTTATGACTCCGACCTACGGCAAGCCGAACTTCAGGCACTAGTTAAGGGGCACCAAACGTCACCTGTTTATTGTATAGACAAAAGTTTGCAAGAGAATGGATTTGTATCCCTCCGACTGCCTCATACCATCCATACCCGAATCCCATTGAATTAATGTGGAATATTGTAAAAAGTAATATCCGTACTCAGAATATCTCAAGCGTTTTGCTCACAGAGCTGAAAAAAAAAAATTATACCTGTTGCTTTTGCTGCTGTGACATTAGAAGATTAGAGAAAGGCGGTATGTCACATAGAAAAAGTGTGCGAGGACTAGGGTTACCAGATGTCCGTCTTGGAGAAAAGAGGACATTTCTAGATTCATAAAAGAACTCTGTCTCTCTCTCTCTCTCTCTCTCTCTCTCTCTTTCTCTCTGGCATTGACAACTCAAGTACTAGTGACGTGTCTACCGTATTATCAGTCTTGTTTGTAATACATCTTATGCATCTTACTGAATTTCTTCATCTTCTTACAAATTAAGAAGCATGAAATGTTGAGACCTGTAGAACGAATTACATGGCTACATAGCAGTGAAGCCCTAATATTTCATCAATTCACCACTTGTAATCATCGTCTTAAGTGCTCAACATTTTTTCCCAACTTATACCTTGCCGATCACTTCTGTTTTCACTTGAAATTTTGTACGATGAATCATTTACGGAAACCATAGTACTGCTGACTGTAAAATCGTCACGAATAAACTGTAAAAATTATGTAAGAGTTCCTTGATATAGCTATGCTCCCATTTCTGCTGAGTCCCAACACGACAGACTGAATGTCTTATTTTTGGATGTCGCACAACACTCCAACCGGAAAAAGGGAGGAGAGTTTCATATTATACATACTATGTTTTATTCCACTGTCTGACATTGTTGCAGACGAATGTTTTAATTGGTCGCCTCGAATCTCGATACCGCGTTAATTGCCATGTCAAATATTTCAATTGTTACGAAGTAGCTTGAGCTCAGAGCAGCGGCGGCACAGAAACTAGAAAATTAAAAATATCACATTGTTTCAAGAAAAGTTGTATTTACGCACTTTCAAGTTGAAGCAGCTGCAAAACGCAAAAAAGAGAACCATTTCCCCATTTTGTTAAAAACTCGGCCGTACCATTTTCAGGGTCCAGAAAACAGAAAGTGTCCGGGTAACAGAGGACGTCTGGTAACCCTAGCGAGGACTATTGGGGAAGAGATGCTCTGATGGACGAAGAAGTAAAAAAATAATAATATCAGTCGGGATGGATTCAAGTGGCGAATCATTATCGTCAGCGACCGAATCGGCAGACGACGAAACGACAGAGACAACTGAGGAAGACGAGATCAGCATGATGAGATCAGCGAAGCTCCATGAACAGCTGAGGTAGGATACCACTGTCAGGAATATATCGTACAATCTTTATTGTAGCGATTATTTTTAATTGAAATTTCCAATGTTCTTCATTGAAAAAAATTCTTTGTTGTGATTACTAGCTTTGTCTTCACCCCTTCTGAGTACTCTAAACGTCTTTATCCATTCGGAATACTTCTATCCATCGTAGGTGTTGAACATGTTTGACTGTAGTAATGTTCAATCAATGATTGCTTCGCAAATATTTTTCATAATGTGACAAGAATAAAACACTCGGAAAATACCATTGAAGGGATTAATAAAATAGATACAAGGCTTAACAAATGTTCAAATGTTTGTTAAGCTTATGGGACTTAACTACGGGGTCGTCTGTCCCTAAACTTACAAACTACTTATGAACTTCTTACGAACTAGGACGGCACAAATATCCATGCCCGAGGGGGGATTCGAACCCCCAACCGTAGTGGCCGTGCAGACCGTGACTGGAGCGCCTCAGTCCCCTCCGCCACCGCGGCCGGCAGAGGCTTAACATCTAACCACAGCATCGAACATTGCATTCGAATTTCCAAATAAGGTTTAGTATTCCGCAAAATCAATCGTAAGTAAACGCGCTGCGTGTAACAGGCTAGCAGCGGCCCACTTACAACAATACTGGAGCGTACTAGAGTTGTGGCGACTTGTCAATGAGTCGTTCATTTGAACGAATACAAATACAGAATCGTAAGAATCGAATCGTGATCCGGGCGAATCGTCGTTCAAAAGAATCGTCTGTCTCGTGACAATTCTAGGTTCCAACGATTCACGATTCGAAGGCGACTGCCGAATCTTGCCGAATCGTGCCGAATGCCGGAAGAAGAGGGGGGACGAATCGTCGTTCAAAAGAATCGCCTGTCTCGTGACGATTCCAAGATCCAAGGATTTATGATTCGAAAGCAAGTGGCGAATCGTGCCGAATAATTACGAAAGCCACAACGTGTGTGAACAAAGGAAACACAGAACGAAGATCGTGAGCTGTTAATTATTAGCCTATTCACGAATTACAGATGACAGAAACAAAAAGTAGCGAAATACACAGCTGCCAATACATACGAATATACGTCTTATATATAGTTTAAATATTATGTATTTAAACACATTTACATATTATGTATTTAAAAATATTTCGCGTATCACGGAAATGGCTGTAACGATTTTAATTACATTTTGTGTTTAGAGAGATTTTCGAGTTCATCTACGTAGTTGTAGTTTTTGTAAAAACTCAATTTTACAAAAATATTCTTTTTATGTAAAAACACGATTTTAAATGTTTTTAAAGCCATCTTAGAAATAATTTTTACCATTTTGGTTTTTTACGTTATCATGTTTCCTGAAAGAAACCAATTTTACAAAAAAGAAACATTTTAATAAATGTGAATTTCTTGCATCTCGAAAGAAATTTAATATTTAAAGACAGATTTTTATTTGTAATGTTTATTTCGTGTTTCCTTAAACTAATTGATTTTACATAATAAGTATTTTATAATGATTAGATATCTGTTAATTACCATAGATTTAATTAAATTTATATTTAAATGGCCGAAGTATTAAAAAAAAAAAAAAAAAAAAAAAAAAAGTTACATCAGGATTTTAAAATAAGTGACCTACATGCACTAAACCTACGACGTTAATAAATGAGCTATATTGACAGCAGAAATAGTTGGTAGTGTAATATGTATTTATAAAGGCTCGCAAAACTTCAGACTATTTTCTCAAGAATTTTTGAGAGCTGAATAGAATGGCTTTGCCTCATTATTATTTTAAGTCTGAACTTTACGCACCATATATATGAAAAAATCTGATACCCATATTGTCACGTTTTCGGCATTTTGTAACAATCGTGCCGTCGCAGACCAGAAAGAATCGTGATCGAATCGTAGGAACAGGTTCAAAAGGTTAAGATTCCAACAGCCATGCCACAGATATGTTTTGCCAACTATGAGCAAGATGTAGAAGTAAGAATCGCGCCAATGCAGACTAAAGAATCGCGAAAGAATCGTGATCGAATCGTAGGAATCGATTCACAATGTGGGATTAAATCGCAAGAATCGATACCTAAAAAAGAATAGTGTTGCCCAACTCTAGAGCGTAGAAGTACGCCATACTGCTTCCCCCCTCTCTGTTTCTCCGGCGTAAACACGGCAGTGCTGCCACCGTCGCGAGTTTATCATTCTTGTTACCAATTGGGTTTGCCGAATAATATGTTGTTATTACTATTTTCAAAATGCTATATCGTCGTAAGTAACATTAGTATCACATGTCATTGCATCGAGAATTTCATGGTGATAATGTCCAGCCGGCCGCGGTGGCCGAGGGGACTGAGGCGCTTCAGTAACGGTCTGCACGGGCACTACGGTCGGGGGTTCGAATCGCCCCTCGGGCATGGATATTTGTGCCGTCGTAGTTCGTAAGTAGTTCATAAGTTTAGGGACTGATGACCCCGTAGTTAAGTCCCATAAGCCTTACAAACATTTGAATAAAAACAATGAGATATGTCATTTAGATGAAGATTTGTTAACTGCCAAGTATTGTAGCAGATAATGAGATTGATTCGAACTTATACTCCGTAACACAACAAACATACACGCTATCCAGTTTCCTACAACAACTGACTAGAACTACAATCAAAGCTTTAGAGTTGCAAGTGAATTCCGAAATAGATTTCCTCCAGTTACTCGTTAACAAGCACTTTACCAGCCATCTGAATGTCTTGCGTTTTAAGGCTCCAGAAATTTTTGCAATATTTCGAATGTTTTCTTGTCGGTTAGTCGTAAATGAGGGCATACGAAGGTGAATGACCAACCTACTCCAGCGTATATGATTTTAAAACGGCGATCCTACTTAGACGTAGTCGTTACATCGAACACTAAAGTTTCTATTAAATTTTAATTTCTTACGCTTTACTGCAGAATAATGTATTAACAGCGAATGTATTTTTATCAGCTACACGCCAAATTCAAGTTACTAGATCACCAACAAACAATGTTAAATTTATACGACTTTCTTTAGATTAATGTAATAACAGCACATTCCACGCGTTTTCCTACAGAAGAATACATAAAAAGTTGTTTTTAAAGGCGCTGTTCCAATGTTTGAGCGTTTTATTGTTATTTTAAATTGTTTTTCTGTATAAGACTGAGGTAACAGAATATATATTCGTTTAATCTAATGCGCCTACACGAAGTTCTGTCGGGGCCGGAGGTCTTGGGGTAAAGCGCTCAGCCGGCCGCGGTGGCCGGGAGACAGGCGCGCCAGTCACGGTCTGCACGGTCACTACGGTCGGGGGTTCGAATCCCCCCTCGGGCATAGATATTTGTGTCGTCCTAGTTCGTAAGTAGTTCATAAGTAATTTGTAAGTTTAGGGACTATTGACCCCGTAGTTAAGTCCCATAAACTATACAAACATTTTGAACATTTTTTCTAAAGCGCTCGACTGGAAACCGAAGAGTCGCGGCTTCGAAACCCGGTCGGACATCGGATTTTTTCAGTCCGCGTTTTAACCCATCCTTTACCCCTCAAAGATGTGAGAAGTCGCCAGAAATGACACGTGGTTCGGATTTCACGTTAAGCTGTAGGTCTCCTTTCCAAATGTTCAAATGTTTGTAAATACTCAACTGCTTTGTTATCAGTCCCTAGCTTACAAACTACTTAACCTAAGGTAAACTAACCTAAGGGCAACACAAACACCCATGCCCGAGGGGGGAATCGAACCCTCGACGCCGGACGGCCCGCTTTCCCAGGTTGGATAACTGGGGTAGGCTAAGGACACGCAAATCGCCGAAGTGGCGTCCAATTGAAAGACTTGCTCCAGGCCAATGAGCCACACGAAATTATTATTATTAGTTCAGTAACCATGTTCCATTTTAACAGAGCGTACCTAGCTAGCTATACAGCTTAGAGCTCCTAAAAACACAGGCTGGTGCATCCGCCATTTTCATTCCTGTGAGTGCTAAACACAGCACGCAGCTTATACGAACAGTGTTGTTCTATTTAAGTTTAGTGAAATATTTTACAAGTTGCCGGCAAAGAGCATTAGATCGTGCTACTTTGAGCTTGCATTCCGCTCTTGTTTACATCGATATGTGGATTAGACACAAAAATCTCGCGTTTTCTTTACTTATTGCTGCTTCTGTCCAAATACATAAAAAAGAGCAATAAACATATTTCTTTGATAGTAATCGCGTACTACGTTTAATGCAGCGAAAATTGGTCATTTAGGTAAAAATTTTAAGCCATCTTGGTTTCTATTTGAAGAATAACTGTCAATATGCGAGGTTTGTTTGCCGCCTTGCAGTAAGTGTTTGTGGTCTGTTAAAGACAAATTTAACACATCTGTTTTTGTACTAAAATTGTTGACAGTACTTCTATTATGTTACTGAGAAAGTTTCAGAATGTATTACAAAGTGTACAGGATGCTATTTGAAAACTTAATCGTATAGAATGTGATGACCATGAAATAAAGAACTAATTCTGTTCCTTATCTAAGGTTGACACGTTTTCATATGTAACAGTACCCTTGTCTTGTCAGTAATTTAATAATCCTTATAAAGCAAACATTTCGTTGCCCACATTAGCACACCATGCCGCCGCAGCTGTAAATAAAATTTACCCAGTATATTTTGCCAGTTATGTTACAGGCTCTTATAGATAAGCGTCAATATTGGCATTTACTAATGAGAAATTGAATTGAGGGTGTATTTTGCGATAAAACATCAGGTACCGTTTTTGTATCCCGTCCTCGTCGCCACTTTTGTGTCCCAACTTCGTCGCCGCTTTTGTGTCCCAGCCTCGTCGTAGGTGTCGGTGGCCGAGTGGAATAAGACCGACACAGGAATAAGGATAGCCCGCTGGTGCAGGTACGGAGGGGAGCAGCCAGAAACTATAAACACTAGAGTAAATTAGAAAGAGATATATATTGCACAGAATGTAACAATACTTAACTTTTACATAGTACTGCAGAATGTTGATACATAGTTGTTAGAGGCCTGCCTAGTGCCTGCAAGATAGCAAAGTCTTCACTGGTGCCTATCTGATTACGAAGGTCCTAACTGGTTGCTATCTCAGTCCGAAGTGCCCGGTGTCTTTCCGTGGTGGCCACGAGCGGGGTTGCAGCAGAGGGCGCTCGTGGCTGTCGTCGTGCGTGCATGGCGGCGCGCGGCGAAAGTAGGTGGCGCGCACTTTGTACTTGTGCGACACCACACCCCTCCCCCCCAAACCGCCGTGCCGTCGTGGCGTAGGGCTGAGGGCCACGGCGACGGCACTGGGAGGAGGGCCTGGGCGGGGACGTTACTGGTGGGACGGGCGTCGTAGCTGAGGCCGGGATCGAGACGCCGTCCGCCCCCCGGCATCCGCCTTGAGATCCTCCAGGGAACCCGCCGAATCCTGGGGAAGGGCGCCCGCCCCCGCCCAGAGGGAGCAGGTCATCTTCTTCTGAGGTGCGTGGCCCAGGCGGCGGCGGCACGCACGGTCCCGGAGTCCCTCTCGGTGACGCTGTCATCTGCGGCGGCGACAGCGGCGGCGTCGCGTCGATCTCCATCGGGACGATCTCGTAGTCCGGGGACGCTGGACCCGTTGACGAACGATGTGTTTGTGCTCCCTGGCGGTGAACTGGGTCTGGAATCAAGAAACCGGAGACAGGATCGCGCGGCCTGTGCAGGCGCAATTGGTTTGCGTGGCGCCGCAGCTCCGACCCTGTGGAAGAACGTAAAACAAACATATTGCGCCCGAGCACGCGCTGAATGATGCCCGGCATCCATTTCTTCTTGTTTCCAGCAAACACCCTGTACAGCACCGGTGTGGAAACCTGAAAACGCGTAGCGCCATACGAACCGACTCGGTGCGTGGGAGGCTGCAGCAGGTGAAGGAGAGTGCGGTGACGGCGGCCGTGTAGCAGCTCGGCAGGAGACGGGCCGTCACGTGGCATGCACCGATACGTAGACAGGAAAATTTGAAGAGCTTGCTGCCTGGAGTGCTGACCTTTCATCTTCTCCATGTGAGACTTGAATGTTCGAACGAAACGTTCTGCTTCACCATTGGACTGAGGGTGAAAAGGTGCGGTGGTGATATGCTGAATGCCATTCACACGACAAAACTGTTGAAATTCCGCACTAACAAACTGAGGTCCATTGTCACTGACGATAGTTTCAGGCAAGCCTTCGATGCAAAACACTGATGTTAAGGCACTGATTGTACTAGTCGCCGTCGTTGAGTTCATGGCAATCACAAAAGGAAACTTGCTGAAAGCGTCTACAACAATTAACCAGCGCGTATTCCAGAATGGTCCGGCAAAGTCAATATGTAAACGTTGCCATGGTCCCTTGGGGCGTGGCCAGTCTGAGAAACGCTGTGGAGGAGCCGCCTGATGCTCCGCACAAACTGTACACTGTGATGTCATGTTCTCTATCTGAGCGTCCATACCAACCCAGGTACAATGACGTCTGGCCAATTGCTTTGTCCTAACAATGCCCCAATGTCCTTGATGCAGGAGGCGTAACACTTCTCGTTGCAGGGAACGAGGAACAATCACTCTTGCTTGGTCGTTGTCCGTATGCAACAACAGTACACCCTGACTTAAAGATAATGCATGACGTTGTGCAAAATAACGTCGAACCAGAGGCCGATCAATGTCTTTGGCTCTGGCAGGCCACCCTGAGCGAACAAAACGTGCTACCACACTTAGGTCTGCATCCGCAGCTGTTTCCTGTGCAACCCGACGAGAGTTCAAAGGAAAGTCTGCGACAGCGGAAGCATCTCTGGAGTCTATCTGACAACATGCCATTTCTGAAGAATCAAATGATACATCCTGGCCAACCGGAAGTCGGGAAAGTGTGTCCGCGTTGGCATGTTTAGTGGTAGGTCGGTACAAAATCTCATACTGATAATTTGACAATATCAAGGACCATCTCTGAAGCTTTTGTGCCGTACGTGGCGGAATTGGCTTTGTGGGTGAGAACAACGACGTGAGAGGCTTGTGGTCTGTCAACAAATAGAATTTTCTGCCATAGAGATAATGATGAAACTTTGCGACGCCGTAAATGATTGCTAAGGCCTCCTTTTCTATCTGACTGTAATTCTGTTGCGTCGGCGTCAGTAGCTTGGATGCAAAGGCAATAGGACGATCGTGACATCCAATACGATGTGAGATTACAGCGCCCAGACCATACGACGAGGCGTCAACTGCTAACACTACAGGCTTCTGTGGGTCAAAGGGAATCAAACATGCATCACTGAGTAGTGCAGACTTTAATTTGTCAAAGGCAACCTGACAATCTTTAGACCATACAAAAGGAACATTCTTCCTACGTAAGTGATGCAGTGGAGCTGCAATCTGAGAGGCATTGGGAATAAATCTGAAATAATAGTTCAGTTTCCCCATTACTGCTTGCAATTCGTGCCCATTCTTAGGAGGAGGCAAGTCTTTGATTGCTCGAAGATGTGACGGTAAGGGATGGATTCCTTGGGCATTAATCACATGGCCTAGGTACTCTATTTCAGTTTGAAAAAACGAACACTTTGCTTTATTGCAACGTAGACCTG
This sequence comes from Locusta migratoria, assembly GCA_026315105.1. Taxonomy (NCBI): domain Eukaryota; kingdom Metazoa; phylum Arthropoda; class Insecta; order Orthoptera; family Acrididae; genus Locusta; species Locusta migratoria. Next base: position 663,828,142 of record CM048746.1, read on the forward strand.
CTGCAGTCAACACTTTGAAAAGGCACTCCAGGTTTGCTAAATGTTCTTCAACTGTACGTCCGGACACCACAATGTCATCTAAATAGTTCGAACAACACGGTACGGAAACTGTCAGCTGTTCCAAAAAAACGCTGAAAAATAGCGGGAGCGGAAGAGCTGCCAAAGGGTAGGCGTTGAAATTGAAAAAGGCCCATGTGAGTATTAATGACGAAAAACTTTTTTGACTCGTCATCAAGTGGAATCTGTAAGTATGCCTCTGCTAAATCAATCTTAGAAAAGAAACGAGACTGTCCTAATTTGTCCAACAGTTCCTCAGGTCTGGGCAGGGGATAAGTGTCGACAATTGTTTGACTGTTCACTGTTGATTTAAAGTCCGCACAGAGACGAAGTTTTCCTGACGGCTTGGGTATAATTACTATAGGCGAGGCCCACTGACTCGCAGAAACAGGAGAAATCACCCCACTATCTTGCCAACGTTTAAGTTCTTCGGCAACTGTATCACGCAATGCGATAGGCACTGGTCTATCTTTACGAAATTTTGGAACTGCAGAGTCTTTTAAAGTCACATGTGCCACGAAGTCTTTTGCACAACCTAGTTCCGGCGAAAACAAGTCACTGTATTTGTCACACAATGCATTGATTTTATCCTGAGGCACTATTGACGAAATTTGAAGCACATCTCTTTGAATTGATAAACCAAACAAGTCAAAAGCATCTAGTCCAAAAATGTTCTGCGTAGATTTGGCCTGAAGAACAACAAAAGCAACTGTTTTCGTAACACCTTGAAAAGAGGCAGGCAGGCTACACGTTCCTAGCACGGGAATATTTTGACCTGTATAAGCTGTTAACACTTGTTGACACAGCGATAATTTTGGCGAACCCAGAAGTTCATAAGTATCTTTATTAATTAAGGTAACAGCGGAACCAGTGTCGAGCTGAAATTGCACAGTCTTATTGTCAATGGAAAGATTCACAAAAAGTTTTTGCTTTCGGCGCTCGACAGGTGCGCGAATGTGGGCAACGTCTGTTACGGTTTGTTTACTGCGCTTGCGCGGGCCGCGTAGTGAAGGAAGCGGCGCAGACTCGGCACGCAGCGGATTAACAACACTGTCACTAGATGACACTACCGCCGGATCGGCGTCCGCGCAAGCCTACGAAGCTACTCCAGATTTATTAACTACTGCACTACACTTTTGAGTAGCTACTTGATGTCTACTGTCACTAGCTACACAGTACTGGGCACTATTACAAGGAGCAGTTGCAGAAGGCACTATTTTCACTACAGGAATGCACTGTTCATAGTCATTTTGCTTGTCCCGAACCCTTTTCCGTTGCACTGTTTTACGCGCTCGTCGGCGCTTGCTACGTGGTGCACTATATAGATTTGCCATAGGCGCAGAACTACTTTCTTGCAATTGAGATCCAAGGAAAGCAGTGTTCAATTCCACAGCCCGTATAACATTTACAGAATGAACTGTTCTCGCACTCTGCGAAGCACTGTTTCTAACGTTACTGTTCCTTGAGTTTTTAATTTGCATACACACAGACTGCACATGTCCCAATTTGCCACATTGATAACAGGTTGCGTTGCGACTAGGGCAATGAGCACGCTTGTGGCGAGACACACACTGGGGGCAAGATTTACGTACATTTTTCTGAAATGAGCGTTGGCGCCCGTTATTCAAATTACTGTTTCTAACACGACGGGGCGACCTTTGCGTCGCACTTTTACACTGGCTACTGTTCACTGTCTGTTCAGCACGGCCGGTAGAAAAATAAGAATCACTAGTGCTATACTGAGAACTACGGCTAGGAAAGCGTCCGTTGCGGCGCACTGAATTTACACTATGGCTTTGCATTTCTACATCAGCTAAGTCAAAAGTATCATGCGCTTCTATAAGCTGCAGTACACTGTCTAAGGAGGGGTCAGACTGTTTCAGAATTGCTGCTCTAATTCTGGGGTCCTGAATATTCTGCGTAATCGCATCCCTCAACATCACGTCACTATACGAAAGTCCACAAGAGCAAGTAAATTTACATTGGCGGGTTAAGCCCTTCAATTCCGTGATCCATTCTTGGTGTGACTGCTGCGGTAATTTTTTAAGTCTGAAAAATCGGTATCGTGCAGCGGCTACAAGAACTTTTCTCTCATAATGAGCATTCAGTGCATCTACAATTTGTTCAAAGTCTACATCACGAGGAGATGCGTGAGGGAATAGTTTCTGCAATAGTACGAAGGTCTGGGGGCCCACAATCGATAAGAAAAGGTTCTTCACTCTCTGACCTGTAATTTAATGAGCCGCGACGAGTTCTTGAAACTGTGCGAAGCAGTCGCTCCATTCTTCCTCACGTTCGTTGTACTGGCGGAACGTAGGGAGCGGTACGGCGGCTGGTGTGGGCTGCTGAAGCGGCGGCTGTTGTTGTTGGTTAGCTGCTTGCGCTGTGAGCTGGGCCACAGCCTGGAGAAGTTGTGTTATTTGCGCCGTCTGTAACTGAATAATTTCCATTAAGTTTGGGTTCGGGGTAGTGGCCATGCTGACCGATTAGGCGCCGCGCATACAAGTAACTTATAAAAAAACACAAGTGCAATATGAAAGAGGACGCTCTGCAACAAAAAAGTCCACAAAATACGTAACAGAATATGTTCCCCCAAAAATCTTATAATAAGGGTGAGTGGGCGGGAGCAATTTTTGCGTGCTCCGACTGCTGCTGTCTGGCTGCTGTAAGCGGGCTGGTCCAAGGTTCTATCACTCCTCGTCGCCACTTTTGCGTCCCAACTTCGTCGCCGCTTTTGTGTCCCAGCCTTGTCGTAGGTGTCGGTGGCCGAGTGGAATGAGACCGACACGCTGGTGCAGGTACGGAGGGGAGCAGCCAGAAACTATAAACAATCGAGTAAATTAGAAAGATATATATTGCACAGAATGTAACAATAGTTAACTTTTACATAGTACTGCAGAATGTTGATACATAGTTGTTAGAGGCCTGCCTAGTGCCTGTAAGATAGCAAAGTCTTCACTGGTGCCTATCTGATTACGAAGGTCCTAACTGGTTGCTATCTCAGTCCGAAGTGCCCGGTGTCTTTCCGTGGTGGCCACGAGCGGGGTTGCAGCAGAGGGCGCTCGTGGCTGTCGTCGTGCGTGCATGGCGGCGCGCGGCGAAAGTAGGTGGCGCGCACTTTGTACTTGTGCGACACCACAACTGTACTATTCTGTCAATTTGCATACTACAAGTTATGACACTAAAATTTCGAAATACCACAAGTAGCACCACCAGCACCAGCAGCAACGGTAGTTGCCTGTATCCGCACAGTACGCTGCCACAGCCGAACGAAACTTTTTGCCCAGAATATTTATATTTTCCGTTTTAGTGTTTGTAATACTTTCTCGCAATAACATAAGTATATTCAACAATTTGTGCAATGTCAGTATAAAACTTTTTGATGACGTGTATTCCTCAATATACTACATAAGACACACATATTGTGCTCTAAAAACAGTATGTTCTGCGATGCTTTGCTGTAACATGATATTTTGCGGTTGCTAATTCCCTATAGGCAGCTTCTCTGTTAAGAGGTAATACTTTCAGAGGAGCTAAACAAAACCGTAATTTCAAATATCACAAACGATTTTACTATTAAATATTGCTTCAAGTCATAATAATAACTATTTACTTACAATACATAATTGTGGACTCGGTCCGGGTTCCCAGTTTTTGCGCCGACATTTAATAATCCATTTTTTCTTCTCTTAGAATCTCTCTGGAAACTAAACGTTCTGTAGCCACCTCTGGAATGATGTGAGCAGTTTATGGCAACACAGACACCCGTAATGTCGTGCTAAAGTGCCGTGACGCAAATCCTATCGCACCGCAGTGTGTTTAACGTACGAGCCACGAGAATGAAAATGGCGGATGCGTCAGCCTTAATACAGCTCGTTGCGTCATTCGAAGCGACCAACCGAAGAACACGTCAACAGCCCGCAGCGCCTCAGCTAAAATGGCAACTGTAAAGTGAATGGGTATTACTATTTTCCGATGAGTCTACAATCAGAAACCATGGTAGAGTTAAACGGCATAATTTGCATTACTGGAGTGTAGAAAATCCTACTGGTAACGTATAGTGTTGCATCATGGGGTACAATCTCATAGGTCCGAATGTCATCGACGGCACGTTAAATGGATCAGGGACTGCAAATGCCACTTCAGTATGTTGCCGAGAACGTAGACAACGTATGTGGTTTCATCATCACCTTTGCCCAGCGCATTACGCAGTTGAAACTCGAGAAGTACAGGCCGTTTTCATACTGGTCCCTGGATCGCTAGGTCGTCTAATTTGACTTCGCCGGATTTATTTCAGTGGGTGTATGTAAAACAATTACAGTTCTTGAAGTCATGGCCTAACGCCTAATAAATACTTGAGCAGATATTCACGATTATATGTTTCTGTCCTGTGTCTACCACGTGTACTGAAGTTGACGGTATTACGTTTCTACACTTTAGTCTACTCCAACGAGACGCGTAAGAGTTGCGATTGCCTCTAAGCACGGTCAAAGTGGCGCCCGTAGTAGTCCCGTGTTCGAAATGTCAGAGGAATACAACATTGTGAGGTTTCCAATTATAAGTTATGAAATACTGCTCTTTCCTATCCGCGCAGCATATAGCTGAGCGCTCCCTTGCTATGGGATATTCAAGGGACGTTGAATAGCACGATGTAAATTACGATTGCATACCTATTTCGCCACGGCAGAGCGGCCAAGCGCATTGAGGCGCTATGCTCCGATGCACGAGGCCGTTCCCCGTCGGGGTTTCGAATCCCCCATCGGGCATGGATGTTTGTACTATCGTTTCATAAGTAGTTTGTAAGTTTAGGCACTGATGACCCTGCTGTTAAGTCCCTTAAGCTTAACACACATTTGAACATTCGATACCCATTTCGATTTCTGCAGCAACAGTGCCAAATGTGGTGCAGCGATCCAAATGCTTCCGACATCGACTCTTTTTCCCTAGATTCATAATCTGCAATAAATAAAGGTGGTTCCCTTTGAAGATTTCAAAGTTGCCGCCTGCCATCCACGCACGGTACATGATAGAGGTCGATTTTGGTATCATTCTGGATGTCCCCTTGCGGGACAAAAAAATTTGAATCTTAACTTTTTCGATCCAATATGCAAACATGAACCCGCGGCTCATCATATTTGCCGACTTCTTTGTCTAGGGGCAATGTCCCTTTATAATAATTGCTAATATTGCATTCGTGTAATTCTTACACCTAATTACACTCAGTGTTTGTTACGTGTCACACCACTTGTTGGTAAATAATCTTTGTTGTCTGGGCAACAAAAGGCTGTTTTCATCATTCTAATAATCACAGGCACCAGCGTTATTTAAACCTGACAACACTTAATATCTTATTCCGTCCAGTCTCTTTTAAATGGCTAACACTTTACTGCACTGTAATGTGCGTTTGGAATAAACTCTTTCAAGTTCTGAAGCAAGCAGGAGTAAAATATAGGGAACGTAAGGTTATATACAACTTGTACAAAAACCAGACAGCGGTTGTCAGAGTTGAAGGGCATGAAAGGGATGCAGTGGCTGGAAAGAGAGTAAGACAGGGTTGTAGTCTTTCTCCATTGTTGTTCAATTTGTACATTGAGCAAGCTATAAAGGAAAGCAAGGAGAAATTTGGTGAAGGAATTAAAGTTCAGGGTGAAGAATTAAAAACATGGCGTTTTGCCGACGACATTGTAATAATCTCAGAGACAGCAAAAGACCTGGAAGAGCAGTTGAAGGGAATGGACAGTTTGCTGAAAGGTACATATAAGATGAACATTAACAAGGGCAAAACTAGGGTAATAGAGTGCAGTGTAAGGAAATCAGGTGATGCTGAAGGAATTAGATTGGGAAACGAAGCAATAAAGGAGGTAGATGAGTTTTGTTATCTGGGCAGTAAAATAACAAATGATTGTCGCAGTACAGAGGATATAAAATGCAGAATGGCAATGGGTAGAAAAGCGTTCTTGAAAAAGAGAAATTTGTTATCATCGAATATTGATTTAAGCCTAAGGAAGTCTTTTCTGAAGGCATTTGTATGGAGTGTTGCCTTGAATGGGAGTGAGACATGGACGATAAACAGTGCGGACAGGAAGAGGATTAAGGCTTTTGAAATATGGTGCTACAGAAGAATGTTGAAGATTAGATGGGTGGACCGCGTAACTAATGAGGAGGTACTGAACAGAATTGGGGAGAAAAGAAATTTCTGGCATACCTTGACTAAAAGAAGGGATAGATTGGTAGGACACATTCTTAGACATCAAGGAATTGTGAATTTAGCGTTTGAGGGAAGTGCGTGGGGAAAAAACCGCAGAGGAAGACCAAGAGATGGATACAGTAAGCAGATTCAGACAGATGTAGGGTGCCGTTCTTATGTGGAGATGAAGAGGCTTGCTCAGGATAGGGTATTGTGGAGAGCTGCATCAAACCAGTCTCCGGACTGAAGACCAAAACAACAAACAATGTGCGTTTTGCACTTGAAATGTAGATGTTGGTCGTAGCGCGATTAATTGGGAAGCGAAAGGAGCCACAAAGGAGTCAGCTACACAGAACCAATAATAGTGTCGTTGAGGAAGTCCTTCCGTTTGTAAACAAATCGGCATTTTCTCCGTTCATGCATTGTCATATTAGGTTGCTACTTAAATAAAAATAAAAAATCGCGAAATACTTTTTGTAGGACATAAAAATTTTGGTTAAAGTGTACGACGCTTCTCGCCGGGCTGCAGTGGTTATGTTGGCAGCATAATGAAGGCAACTCAGATGTTCAATAAATGTCTTTCCGTGACAACTTCAATTAAAACGATAATTATTCTTTAGTGAACGTACAAGGGTACATACAAGAACCTGTCAACCATAGAGCAGTCACAGTATTAATTTTGCTGCGAGTGAAACGAGCAGCAATAACATTTATTCTGTAGTTCGTGAAAAATATTAGCGGAATTCTACCCTTCATTGTTCTTCTGTTGCCAACATAAGCACTGGAGCCAGGCAAGAAGCTTCGTAAACTGTTACCAAACTTTTTGTGACAAGGGAACGTACTACTGCATTCTTACCAAACAAGATTCTAGAAAAATATTGACATTATCCTGGAAAGCAGTGAAATATGAAGGATGATTGTTGTTCGGTCATTCGCAACAGCTAAATCTATGCTACTCGGTTCTTGTCTAATCAACTACGCGAAAATCGTGTCCTATTCATAGAACCACATTACATTATTTCGGTGAAACAAAAGATTTGAAGCTGTACTCTAAGGTTTCCCTGAACCACATACCTAAAAAATCTTAATATATTCGTAGAAAACAGCCACATCTTAATCAGGGGACGAGTGTAAAAATGAGTATTATCCATTTCACTCACAACAGTCTGAGCTAAATTAAGAATCCTGTGTAATCACATTCACAACAACGTGACAAATGGTGCGGCAAAACATTTTTGTGAAGGAAATGTGTAAATTGTATTCTAAGTGTCCTGCATAAGCAAATCAAAAAAATTGTTAATTGTTTGTAAACCTGTTATACCCTATTGCTCTGACCATCAGTCCCTAGACTTACAAACTAATTAAACTATATTACACTAAGGACAACACACACAGACACACACACGCACACACACACACACACACACACACACACACACACATGCCTGACGGAGGATTCGAATCTCCGGCGAGAACGGCTGCCCAGTCCGCAGCATGAAGCTTTAGATCACGCGGCCATTCCGCGCTACTCGAAAATCGAGAAATATTTCTAGAAACCAGCATAGTGTTTTACGAAACATAACAATGATAAACAACAATCTCATAGAATCTCCACATATCTGTCATCAAGACACTATTCAAATTACGTAATAAACATTTAAGGGAAAAAATGAAAAACAACTTTCTGATTGGCTGGAATCGTCACATAGAAATCGTCGACACTTAATATGCATTTAAATCATCTTTCTAGATTGTTCGTGATAATGGCCGTAGCTAAGGTGGGGGGGGGGGGGTTGAAGGGGATCAATCCCCCTGTCCGAAATTATGTTGCAATACATTAAAAGTTAAAATATATGTCGTAATTCACAGTTCTTATTGTCATACAACCCCCCCCCCTTTCCCAAACTACGGTCCTGGGTATGACAAGGAAGTCAGAGGCTATTCTTTTAACTAAATGTTGAAATAGTGACAAAAGTAGAGTTGGGTTTGAACAGGACTCGAACTGTTAGAACAATTTACGTCACACTTCAGGAAATGTTCGAACTTTCGATCACGACGCCATCTCTACGATTTACAACGATGATATTCATAAATATTTTCTGTGCTGTGCAGTATACGATTTATAACGAAGATAGGGTATCATTAATGTACTAATTTCGACTATAGTAGCTTCTAGGGTGCAGGGCATAAGTAAAAACAGTAGCGAATATAGGCTATTAGTAAACGATAGCAATCGCGATTAAAAATTATAGTGCTGCGATCTGGAGACTCCTGTTGATACTACGTACAGAGCAGTTTCGTTTATTCCGAGGTTACAATTAAAGTTTATTTCTTTATGACTTATTTCCGTTAGTGGGTATTAAATTTCTAATGTTTTCACTATTTCATATCTTTCAATCTTGTCTTCATGGCGATTAAAAGCTGGTAACATTTTTATCTGTTACTGCACCACATTAACAGGGAATGTAATGGTCATTTGCAACCTATCTCTTATAATCACATTAAATGTAATTTCTACTTATGAAGGATTCACATTTTTTCCTTTGAATGTTAGCCGTCAGTAATGAGGTGCATTAGTTCTGTTCTAGTAACAGACATTTTGTTTACAATGGATCATATCTTGCAGTGACACCAGACACGTCACGTATGCACTGTTTCAAACAAAATATACAGTTTCTCATAATGTTGCCCTTCTTTTACTTTACATACACTTGTACTTCCTATGAAATTAGTTCTGAGCAAAGCCATATCCCCTAACTTCAAAATCTTCCGCGTATCGTCATTTATTATCAGAGTGTTCTAACAGTTCTATACTGTATCGAGTTCTCTGCTGTACCGGGAAATCCCGAACATGTTCGAACGCGAGTATCATTTGCCCAGCCCTAAAGAAAAGTATCTGTCCTTTACAGTGTAAAGTGTGAGCTGCGTCTCTAATGACTAACGACCAAGCAGTCGACGGGAAATTAAACGCTAAGCTTCCTTTGTTCCTTAAAAACTGATACAAGTCTTTTTTAAATTAGTCTGTTAGCGTTTGGCATAAAATCATGCTACAACCATAGACAAAGTCACGTTCTGTTTCAAACGACTTGCTGTAAAACACTGAAAAGTGATTAAATGATGGATTAATAACTTAGCGGGAAGGGCAACGCTTCCGATATTTATCCTACCAAATGTGATAATGTTTTGCGCAATTGAAGAAGGAAAACATTTTATCTGCTACTGAATATACAAAGACGCACACACACACACACACACACACACACACACACACACACATGCAAAGAGACAGAGAGAGAATTGACGAACGGTGTGCATGCTTGTCAGACAATTCTCGGTAAACTAAATGTATGTACTGTTGCAACAATTAATATTTCCTCTTGCGTTTTGGCCACGACGTTACGAATTGTCAACATTCATCACTAGCTGACTTGTGCTAAATGTAGGCTCTCGTTGCGAACTTACTTATATTGCATTGATGGTTGCCGTTTCTATATATCTGCCTAGCTCGCTAATGGTGCTGAGATGGCGTAGCACATGGTTGACATTCTTGGACGTGAGTGAGAACCAAAGTATTATTACCACTTTTAGTCGACGAATTGTCTTGATGTGTACAGATTTTCTGTAAGGCAAAGAGAAATTCGAAAACGTATGTACAGTATTGGCCAAGCGGGACAAGCAATTTAGGTTTATTCACAAATGCTGATTTTTCTAACCTACTTGATTTTATTTAGGTATAGAATTCCCACAGAAAGATCGCTTGAAAATTACAAGAAGAAAATGAACATGCTTTGCACTTTACCTTAGTAAATGAAAGGTCGGCGTTGGTAGCCCTGCACAAGGCCAAACGTGCGGTGTCAGTGCGATCGGAAAAGATAAGTAATTTAAGTAGAAATAAAGCGTAGTTTAACACTATAAGTAGCTAAAAACATTTATTACAGTGCTCTTAAAGCTTACCATTAAAGGTTTTTCTTTTACTCACGTATTTATCCAGTATTCACTAAAAGTACGGTTTGTTTACATACGTCCTTGTTAGGCCTAAATTCCGAGTGTGCATATTTAACGTTTCTCCGTAATTTTAAGTGCATTTAACACAGTTAACTAACTAAATACGTTTATTAGTGTCGTCTTCAAGCTCACCATTAAAGGTTCTTTTCTTTTTTCGCGCATTGTCTCATTAATCGCGAAAAGTTGTTTTGTGTACATTCATAGGCCACATTCGCGAGTGTGAAAATTTAGTGTTATACCGGAATTTTAAGTGCATTTACTAACAGCTTACACGTATTTTAGTGTCCTAAGCAAATCTAGTAACCCTTGTATCTTTAGTTAATATATATTGTCAATATCACGTAGTAACAATCATGAATGCAATGTGTTTGAGCTGCAGTAGGTTTGTTCGTTTTGGGTTTCAATGCAGCTGTTGTAGCAAGTGGTTTCATTGGGGGGGATGTAGCGGTGTGGGAAAGAGGGAAGCAAACGAGTCTCTTCCTTTATTTTGCAAAGTGTGTTCAAGGGACAGAAAAATAGCTGAACAGGAAGGGAAGATTAGGGCCCTTCAGGCTGAACTGGATAGTGCTAGGGAGGAACTTATGAGGTTAAGGGGCGAGAAGGGTGAGCATGGGTGGGAAGTGGTAGCAGGGAACAGGGGCCATAGAGAGAGTATAGTTCCTGACAGCTTCACAATTGTCACAAACAACAGATTTGCCTTGCTACCACAGTCAAGTGAGGAAGAGGCTCCTTTAGAAGTAGGTGCAGTTAGGAAGCAACAGACTTTCACAAGGAAACCAACGGTTTCAAAAAAAGTAGATAGTAGAAGGAAAGTTCTGTTGTTAGGAAGTAGTCATGGAAGAGGTGTGGGCCAGATTTTACAGGAAAAACTAGGTGACAGGTACCAGGTCACAAACATTTTCAAGCCCAGTGCAGGTCTAAGCCAGGTGGTAGAGGATATAGGTTCCTTGTGTAAGGGTTTCACAAAACAGGATCATGTTGTTATAGTGGGTGGGGTGGGAAACAGCATTGATAGGGATCAGGGCTTCAATATTGAGTGTGACCTGGTTAAAATAGCTTCTGCAACGACCCAGACAAATGTTGGACTGTTGCCTGCTTTCATGCGGCATGATCAACCCCAATTGAACCGCTCCGTCAGGAGAGTCAATATGGAGATTGATCAACTGCTTAGGGCGGACACTCTGTCGGACATCGGTTTGGTTCCTGTGGATGCTATTGATATGTGGGATTTCACTAGACATGGCCTACATCTCAATAGGAAAGGGAAGGGGAAACTAGCTGGGTTGATAGCAAAGTCCTTAAGGGAGGACACTGCAATTCATGAAGGTACTTCTTTTTTAGGCTAAGATCAGTGTCCAGTGAGAAGCTCAGGCAGGCAGGTGCTAAAAATGTTGAAAAATCAAATATTTCTCAGAGAAGTAAAGTAAAAAATAATGTTAGCATTTTTCACCAGAATATTGGGGGACTAAAGAATAAAATAGATGAGCTTTTAGTTTGTTTAGATGCTATAGAAACTGATAATGTAATAGATATACTATGCCTGTCTGAGCATCACATTGTCACCGGTATGGAAAATGTGAATGTCAGTGGATATAAATTAGTCTCAAATGTAAGTAGAGATAATAAGATAAGAGGAGGAGTTGCCATATATGCCAAAAGCTATCACAGTGTAAAAAATTTAGAAACAAAAAAGTTTTTTGTAGAATAGCATATTGAAGCATGTGCCTGCCAGCTTAAACTTAATGATGATTATCTTATAATTGTAACAGTATATAGGTCCCCTTCAGGGAACTTTCAGTTATTTCTGGAAAACTTGGATGCCTTGTTGTGCTATCTGTCAGATAGGGGGAAGCAAATTATTATTTGTGGTGATTTCAATGTAGATTCACTGAAAGAGTGTAATAGGAAGAAAGACCTGGAAGTCTTACTTGGATCATTTAATCTGACATCCGTTATTCATTTTCCTACTCGGGTAGTAAAGGACAGCAGTACATTGATAGATAACTTTTTTATAGACCAAGATAAGTTTAACAACATAAATGCTTGTCCCATTGAGAATGGTCTTTCGGATCATGGTGCACAGCTAGTAACAGTATATGAAATAGCTCCGTTCAGTAATTCGAAACTGTCCACCAGAATAGTGCGCTCGATTAATGAGTTAACAACTAAAAATTTCAAAGAAAGTCTACAGCAGTTAGACTGGGATGAGGTTTACAAGGAACCAGATGTTAATTTAAAATATAATTTATTTCACGATATATTTGTAAGGGTATTTGATAACTGTTTCCCCAAGAAATTAGTAAAATTTAATTCTAAGAAACCATGCAAAAAACCATGGCTTACTAAAGGTATAAAAATATCGTGTAACCGAAAAAGGGAACTATATCTGTCCGCAAGAAAGAGTAATAACCCAGAAACAATAAAATATTATAAAAGCTACTGTGCTACATTAAGAAAAGTTATTAAAAATCAAGAAGTATGTGCATCATGTCTGAGATTAGCTCCTCTGATAATAAAATTAAAACAATTTGGAATATTATTAAAAGGGAGACAGGTCAACCAAGAGCAGAGGAAGAGGGTATTAGTATCAAAACAAATGAAAACTTTATCAACAAAAAGTCAGAAGTTGAAAACATTTTTAATGATTACTTTTTAAATGTTGTGGAGAAAATAGGATCTAAATGTTCATTAGAAGGAGCAAGGCAATTAATGGAAGAGGCCATACCCACACAATTTCATACAATTGAAATTCCACCCACCTCACCTTCAGAAATTAGGAAAATAATAAACTCTCTCAAGAGTAAACGGTCATATGGAATTGATGGCATTTCCAGCAGGTTATTAAAAACTTGTTCCCAGGAGATAAGTAGGATTCTCAGTCATATTTGTAATAGCTCATTAAAGCAGGGTATTTTCCCAGATAGACTGAAATATGCTATCGTTAAACCTTTGCTTAAAAAAGGGGATACATACGATGTCAACAACTACCGCCCCATCTCACTTCTGACAGCTTTATCAAAGATTTTTGAAAAAGTTATGTATTCTCGAGTTGCTTCACATATTAGTATAAATAAAGGTCTAACAAAATGTCAGTTTGGTTTTCAAAAGAGCTTTTCAACTGAAAATGCTATATACACCTTCACTGATGAAATATTAAATGCTTTGAATAACCGGACATCACCAGTAGGGATTTTTTGTGATCTTTCAAAGGCTTTTGATTGTGTAAATCATGGGATTCTTCTAGATAAGCTTAAGTATTGTGGTATGAGTGGGACAGTGCACAAATGGTTTAAATCATACTTAACTGGAAGAATGCAGAAAGTTGAAATAAGCAGTTCACATGATGTAGATGAGACAATTAATTCTTCTAACTGGGGAGTTATTAAAAATGGGGTCCCACAAGGTTCGGTCTTGGGTCCTTTGCTGTTCTTAATATATATTAATGACTTGCCATTCTACATACATGAAGATGCTAAGCTAGTACTTTTTGCTGATGATACAAGTATAGCTATCACACCTGACAAACAGGAATTAACTGATGAAATTGTAAATGATATCTTCCAGAAAGTCATTAAGTGGTTCTCTACAAATGGACTCTATTAAACTTTGATAAAACCCAGTATATACAGTTTCATACAGTAAATGGCATGACACCATTAATAAATTTAGACTTTCAACATAAATCTGTAGCTAAGGTAGAATATTCAAAATTTTTAGGTGTTTGCATTGACGAGGGACTGAATTGGAAGAAACATATTGAAGATCTCCTGAAACGTCTGAGTTCAGCTACTTATGCTATCAGAGTCATTGCAAAATTTGGTGATATAAATCTCAATAAATTAGCTTACTACGCCTATTTTCATTCACTGCTTTCATATGGGATCATATTCTGGGGCAATTCAACATTGAGTAAAAAAGTATTCATTGCACAAAAGCGTGTAATCAGAATAATTGCTGGAGCCCAACCAAGAGCATCCTGCAGACATTTATTTAGGGATCTAGGGATACTCACTGTAGCTTCACAATATATATATTCACTCATGAAATTTGTTATTAACAATCCGACTCAATTCAAAAGTAATAGCAGTGTGCATAGCTACGACATAGGAGAAAGGATGATATTCACTATTCAAGGTTAAATCTATTTTTGGCTCAAAAAGGGGTGAATTATGCCGCCACAAAAGTCTTTGGTCACTTACCAAGTAGCATCAAAAGTCTGACAGATAGCCAACTAGTATTTAAAAAGAAATTAAAGGAATTTCTGAATGGCAACTCCTTCTACAATGTAGATGAATTTTTAGATAAAACATAAAAATATATATATAAAAACAATTAAAAAAATAAAATAAATTAAAAAAATTTACAAAAAAATTCTTAAAATATAGATTGTCAAGTATATACAAAATTTACTAAACTGACACGTTCCACATCATTACGAAATGTCGTATACATGATCTAAGGAACAAGTATTAATCTAATCTAATCTAATCTAAATAGCCATCACTTTTAGTAATTACAGATTTGCCGCTACGTTGTAACTATTTTTCTCTCATTGCACACTGTGGAATATCAACTCGCTTGTTAGCGAAATCTCACTGATTACCAATTGACATCATACTGTCTATACTACAAATCACGAAAAATTAGACGTTGGTTCGTTGAAACTCACTATTTGATACTTCAATGCCCTGGCAACATCAAAGATAGCATACACACTCTCTTTTTCAAGGAGGTTAACTCTTTCTTTCTTCAGCTGTTCTTTTCCTATTATATCTTACTTACACCGATCTTTCAATAACGTATTCTTATCTGTTCGCCTAACCTTCCGAAATAAATATTATATTTCACACACAAATTTGTATTACGCCGTTGCGTGTTCAGTTTCCTGACGTTTGTTAGGTTTACATTCGTTCGAGATATGAATACGTAAAATTGGTAATTAAAAGACGTCATACAATCAAAGAGTTTATAACACGAACACGATTATTTTATATCAATTAATACAAATAAACAATCAAATGAACTTAATCAAAATAAATGTAAATCTATGTGTGTCATTGGCTTAGGCTTTACTGTCGGACCTAAAATTTTACTTCCCGTCTCGGCCGCCTTGCCTGATTACGTTGGCAACATCAACAACACGGCACAAGATCTTTACTAAGATGTTAGTGTTCGAAATTCGAACGACATAGAATGACTTCAATAATGTTTCGTACATAGCGTGAAGTAAATAAACAATGCTGCTCCTGCTCCATTTTTGTCATGTTCTTATATGCATCCTTGACAGCTGAGTAAAAGTAATTGCCCTCGTAAAACTAAGATTTTATGACAAAACATTTACTTTGTCACGAATACCAACGACACGCGATTTCCGGCTTTCAGCATGCATTGCCAATATTATCAAGCGAAGTCGCCGAGACGGGAAGTAAAATTTAACCCAGTCCGAATGTTGTTGTAGGAGTAGCGACAAATTGTAGGCTTCAACTGACACAAATACCCCACAGGGCAGCGGGGTCACCTTGGAAGTTGCTCGATAACATTCTTGAGAATGATCTGTAATTTGAGATAACATTTAAAAAGAAATATTTTGGATAGATTAAACGTATGTTTTGATCCCTCATTGCCAGGATTATTATATGATGCGTATGTCATGCCACCACTTGGAACATTTCTGCAGAAACCTTTTGTCCAAGAAAACTATGGTACTATTTTAGGAATACAGGGTCTTCTCACTTCTTGCGCCTTTGTTACGTTTGCACGTCTTTTATAGCCTGTTAATTTTTAACGTGTGGCAGGATGCCCGTGATGTCAACACCCCATTCTGAAATCCGTATGAGAAAATGCACATTGTTTGAGTGTTAGTTCTCCAAATATTCGTATCCTGATGCAGCCACAACGTGGTATTAGGTTCCGTGAACTACGGCAAGGTGGAATGAATCGGCAAGAAGAGGTACCGAACTGCTACGTGACGTCATCTAGTGTACCAACCACGTCCCAGCTCTAAGCGTGAGTCAGTGTGTGCCGGACTGTTCTCAGCTTAGCATTCACAACTGAAGGACGTCTCGGAGGTAGGTGCTCAGTTTTTCCTAAGGCTTCTTCGAAACGTAACTTCTTAGCGATGTAGTTAAAAGTAAAAAGTTTTTGTAGCTAAGGCACCAAACTGCTAGAGACGTCAGTCGTTAGACTAACACACTACTTCGTCTAGGCCTGTAGCTGTTCACATCAATCTTCAAAACTACTGGACGAATCTTCATATGGTTTTAACAGGAAACATGAGAAAAGTTTGGGTTAACATATAGGCCTAATTTTATCAAAATCGGATCACGAAAACAAGAAAAAAAAAAGATATGGTAATTTTAAGTGTTTTCAGTAACCGTCTGGTCTGTTTGTTCGCCTATTTAAAAACCTCTTATCTCAAAAGCTGTTTCACGAATTTGCATTGGGTAACTTGTAACAGGTAACTTGAAAGTAATTCTGGGCAACATATAGACTTCGTTTTACAAAATCGGATAACGGAAAAAAAGAATATCGTAATTTGAAATTTGTTATCTACGATCCATCTGTCTCTATGAACACGTTTATCTCCAAAATTACTTGAGGAATTTTCATGGGGTTTTCGTATGTAACCGAGCATATCGTGCAGTTACATAAAGGGTTCAATAATTATAATCGTATCAGAGAAAATAAAGATATCACAATTTAACCATTTGTTTAAAAGCCATCGTATGTGTCCATTTGTTGAGGATAATCTCCAAAAATACTACGGGAACTGTCAAGGGTTTCCACAGGTAAACTGAGAATGCGTTCGGAGGTAAAAAAAGGCTTAATTTCATCAAAATCTGATCAGATGAAGGAAAGATATCGTAATTTGAAGTTTTATGTGTATACTGGTGAGCCTCGGTTGCACAGTGGTGCAGTTCCAGACTCCAAGTCCAAAGGTCGCGGATTCTATCCCCGCCACGTCCTAGGATTTTTATCTGCCACTTTCCACTTCTTTCACCTCTGGCAGTGTTGCTTATGTGAAAAATATTGAGTAGCACCGTGGTTCGGAACGCATGTTAAAACTGTAGTTCCCCCTGTAACTGGCTGGATAAGTCAGTTCGAAGGTCGGAGGAAGGCAACGGCATACCACCTCCAAACAGGACCATGCCTAGTAAAGCACTGTGGTGTTCAAACCAATCTTCGGATTGTTGACTGCTTTACCTTTTTTATGTGTATATTATGCTTATAAGTATGGTGTAATTCAGCAAATTTCCAAGAGTACTGTACGAACTTTCATGGGGTTTCATAGGTCAACTGAGAGTACCTTGAGGCAACGTATAAGCTTCGTTTCATTAAAATCGGATCAGGGGAAGAAGAGATATCGTAATTTGTAGTTTGTGGTCTACGCTGTGCTTGAATTGCAGCGTAGTATAACAAAGATCCGATAGAGGCGCTGTTCGTAACATAGTATATCAAATAACTAATAGATGGCGATGTTGCGTTTTTTATTCACGTAACATAGGTGTAATACACTCATACAAGGGCTACGATGTTCCTTACGGCAGCGGTGTTAATGATCCCCCTAAAGCGAATATTTAGTTACCAACGTTACCATACTAAACCGCTGTCACTGCACGTAAAATTTAACCCAGGTACGACACAAAAATATCATATTTTTACTAGCTGTATCCCGCATGCCTTGCAACGCCATGGAAAGAAAAAAGTGCTTCTTTCCGCGGGTATCATTTGCTTTCTGATTACGGTACGTAATTATTACATTTTGAGTCCATTCTATTTAGTAATGCCTAGAAAACTGGATAGTACCATACAGAACAAACAAAGGCCCTGTTAGTTACGTAGTGCACCAAAGAACTAATAGTTGACGCTGCTGAATTTTTCAATTTTTTTTTATATATAGGTTTCATATAAGTTTCATTTCATCAAAATGATCAGGGGAAGAAAAGATATCGTAATTGGTAATATCTGGTGTATGCTATGCTTGAAATGCAGCGTAGTATAGCAAACACCTGATAGAGGCGCTGTTACTGACATAGTATACCAAATAACTAATAGATGGCGTTGCTGCGTTATTTATTCTCATAACTAAGGTGTAATACACTGAAAAAGGTCTATGATTTTCCTTATGGCAGCAGTGTAGTTTATTGATATTGGCAACGACTGTTGAATCCTTTTTGAAAAAGCAGTCACGACAATGAGGGAATAATTCTTAGTGTTGATAATGAAATAAATAATGTTGTTCCGATCAGTAATTTAATTATACCTCTGAAGCGAATATTCCGATGCCAACGTTAATATACTAAACCGCTGGCACCGCAGTTAAAATTTAGCCCAGGTTCGATACAAAAAAAATATTTTTTTACTAGCTGTATCCCGCATGCCTAGACATGCCATGGAAAGAAAAAAAGTGCTTCCTTCCGTAGTAATAATTTGAATTTAAACATAACGATGTTCCATCATTTACTAAGAATTCTTTGCAGGAAAACACGAGTTATGTAGTTTGCTTTCTGATTTCGGTGCATACGTATTATATCGTGAGTCCATTATGTTTAGGAATGCCTAGAAAACGGTGTAGTACATAGAGGCGCTGTTAGTTACGTAGTGCACTAAAAAACTAATAGAGCTGATGCGTTTTTTAATTTTTTTTTATGGTTATGCCATAGAACAGCAACGAACCATTAAAGGTTTTGTAGTGCTGCAAAGAAACAATACATGATCGTGTAGTGCGTATTCCCTCAGTAACAGAATTATTTTGAACTAGATTATATGTCCGTGCTTCGCAACGGTTATTAAAGAGGAACATGTGTATATCATGGTTTCTAGGTTTCCGGACCTAGGTCAGCAAAATCAGAATCCTTGTTGGATCGCTCTGTCAATAAACTCAGTTTTCCTAGCCAAGACGTCAAATTTAAGTAGAAGACATTGACGAAAACGCTGATCTTCATAAAGTTTTTCATGCAAAAAGTGAAATTAATTTAAGTCCGTACTCCGGAACGATGTAAATTTAATGTTAGTTTGTGTTAATAAACTTACAATTGCGGTGTGAAATCGTCTGTTTGGCGTAAACTTCTGAAAACATGTCTATCGTTGAGATGAAAAATAGTAATAATAATAACAGCGCCTGTGTGTAGTACTAAACTGTAAGTGTATGCTGAAGTATTAGTATGTTGCATTATTGCACTGGGGACAATGTAGTTATTCTGTATGCAGTGCTCCCTATTATAGAAAACTCGACGAATGCTGAAAGTTTGGTGATTAAATCAACAGAGCAGTTCATGTCTGTATAAATAAGACGTCATGGTGGTGTCAATGTGCGATAAAATAAGTCTGGGTAATCGTTGAAGGAATGGCGTCAGCTGATCGTCTGTATAGAATTTTCCATTAAATACAGTAGTATTTCCAGCGAATTGTCTCGACGTGTTAGCAGCATCGGCCACTCGTTCACACTCGGTTTAGTATGTTAACGTTGGCATCGAAATATTCGCTTCAGGGGGATAATTAATTTACTGATCGGAACAACATTATTTATTTCATTATCAACACTAAGAATTATTCCCCTCATTGTCGCGACTGCTTTTTCAAAAAGGATTCAACAGTCGTTGCCAATATCAATAAACTACACCGCTGCCATAAGGAAAATCATAGACCTTTTTTCAGTGTATTACACCTTAGTTCTGAGAATAAACAACGCAGCAACGCCATCTATTAGTTATTTGGTATACTATGTCAGTAACAGCGCCTCTATCAGGTCTTTGCTATACTACGCTGCATTTCAAGCATAGCATACACCAGAAAATACCAATTACGATATCTTTTCTTCCCCTGATCATTTTGATGAAATGAAACTTATATAAAACTTATATATAAAAAAAATGAAAAATTCAGCAGCGTCAACTATTAGTTCTTTGGTGCACTACGTAACTAACAGTGCCTTTGTTTGTTCTGTATGGTGCTATCCAGTTTTCTAGGCATTACTAAATAGAATGGACTCAAGATGTAATAAGTACGCACCGTAATCATTGTACGTGACTGATTTTTCAAAAAGGATTCAACGGCCATTGTCAACATCAATTCACAACACTGCTGCCATAAGGAAAATCGTAGCCCTTGTGTGAGTGTATTACACCTAAGTTACGTGAATAAAAAAACGCAACATCGCCATCTATTAGTTATTTGGTATACTGTGTTACGAACAGCGCCTCTATCGGATCTTTGTTATACTACGCTGCAATTCAAGCACAGCGTACACCACAAACTATAAATTACGATATCTGTTCTTCCCCTGATCCGATTTTAATAAGATGAAACTTATATGTTGCTCCAAGGTACTCTCAGTTGACCTATGAAACACCACGAAAGTTCGTATTGTATTCTTGGTGATTTGCTGAACTACAACATACTTAAAAGCATAGTATACACATAAAACTTCAAATTACGATATCTTTCCTTCCTCTGATCCGATTTTGATGAAATGTAGCTTATGTTACTCTCCAAGCAATTCCATATTTACCTGTGGAAACCCATGAACATTCGTGTAATACTTTTGGAGATTACCTCAAACAAATAGACATACACGAAGGGTTTTAAACAAATGGTTAAATTATGATATCTTCATTTTCTCTGATCCGATTTTAATTATTGAAGCCTTTATATAACCACACGATATGCTCAAGTTACGTGTGAAATCCCCATGAAAATTGGTGAAGTAGTTTTCGAGATAAGAGGTTTTTAATATTTGAATAAACAGACTTGGCGATACTGAAAACACTTAAATTTACGATATCTTTTTTTTCCGTAATCTGGTTTTGATAAAATTATGCCTATATGTTGACCCAAACTTTTCCCATTTTTCCTGTGAAAAACGCATGAAGATTCGTCCAGTAGTTTTGAAGATTTAAGGGAACATCGGCAGGCCTACATTTACAGATTTATTATTAGTATAGATTTGTACCACATCGGCTGCAAAGAAACCCCATCTTTTTCGCAGAGCAGCCACATGGCATGAAATAATATCTAAATATATGTGTCACAGAAGCAACAAGAACGTTGAGGAAGCGTCGCTAAGAGGCCCATTTACACATTGACATCCGTCTCGACTGAACAAAAATAGCACCAAGATAAAGTCAGCGATTAATAGATTTTTCCCAGTATCACGTGACATTTCCACCTTAATGTTGAGGACACAAAATTTGTTCTGCGCATCTGAATTCTCACTTCAGAGATATTTCTGCTCTGTGCCTGCCACTAGAGAAAATAGACACACGCGATCGACAAACTCAATAGAAACCTCTCTGCTTTCATAATTGTTTGGTACAATATTGAGATTAACATTTATAATTACTTACTTTTAGTGCGGACTACATTAAGATAGAGAAAGAAACCTTCTTTTGCACAGACAATTATACATAGAGTTATAATCCGACTTCTGAATATATAGTTCTATTACTCAAGGTCGATTTCAACTTCGTGCCGCGGTGGAGTAGCCGAGCGGTGTAAGGCGCCTCGCTGCGGAGCGCGCGGTTGTTCGCTGTCGGAGGTTCGAGTCCTCCCTGGGGCATGGGTGTGTGTGTCGTCGTTAGATTAGTTTACCTTAGTTTAAATAGTTTGAAAGCTAAAGACTGATGACCACGTTGTTTGGTCCGATAGAATTACAAACATTTGAACATTTTTCAACTTCGTGCTTTACGGAGTAATCACTGCAGAACGTGGAACATGTGTTAGCTGAAATAGTGGCCGATGCTGCTAACACAGACAAGACCATTCACTGGAGATACTATGTTTATTGGAAATTTCTATACAGATGATCATCTGACGACATTATTTCAATGACTACCCAGATTTACAATTTACGATAGTACAATCACACCACCATAACATCTTATTTAAATAGACATGAACTGCTTTGTTGATTGAATTACCAGACTTTCAACATTCGTCGAGTATTTGATAATAGGGAGCATTGCATACAGAATAATTACATTGTCCCCAGAGCAACAATGCAACATACTACTGCATACACATACTGTGAGAGATAAACAGTTATGTACTACGCCATGGAACCAATACATGGCGCTGTTATTATTATTACTATTTCTCATCTCAACGATAGAAGTGTTTTCAGAAGCTAACGCCAAACAGATAATTACACCGCAGTCTTAACTTCATGAACACAAGCTAACATTGAATTTACATCGTTCCGGAGTACGGACTTAAATTAATTGTATAATTGTATAAAAACTTTATGAACATTTATCGTTTTCGGCAATGACTTCTACTTACATGTGACATCTTGGTTATGAGGACTGAGTTTATTGACATAGCGATCCATCAAGGATTCTGTTTCTGCTGAGCTACGTCTGGAGCTATATCTTTGTGTACTGTCTGTAAAATTTACTGTGGCTTCAATTTGTAGTGTAGAAATTATAAATTGCAACTTATACTGAATACCATAGTTTTACTACATGAACAACACAAAAGTATTAAGCAAGAAACATTTTTCCTTCCATCATTTTTCTAGGGTTGCCAGCGAGAAAAAGTTCCCTAAAGGTTCGATATTGTGTTTAAAGTTTGTTGCATGTCGTAAAGCACTCTCGTTCTCAAATAGTGGACTGCTAATGTTCAAAATGTTCAAATGTTTGTAAATCTTATGGGACTTAACTACGGGGTCATCAGTCCCTAAACTTACAAACTACTTATGAACTACTTACGTACTAGAACGGCACAAATATCCATGCCCGAGGGGGGATTCGAACCCCCGACCGTAGTGGCCTTGCAGACCGTAACTGAAGCGCCTCAGTCCCCTCGGCCACCGCGGCCGGCGACTGATAATGTCAAACTAGCCGTTTCCGCAAGACGGGGAAGTTTTAATTCTTTATGACGTCATATCTAGTGAACTAATGCCCTATTGCAAAATCCGTTATCAGCTGACGTTTTCTATCTGTAAACTACATTCCTGCCAAATTTCAGCTTCATAGATGTCGTGTTTATTGAGTGAAGATGATATCCGGGTATTCATTGGACAGATATAATATACTAGAACTGGCATATGATTACATTTTCACTCTCTTTGGGTGCATAGATTCTGAGAAATCAGTACCCAGTACAACCACCTCCGGCTGTAATAGCGGCCTTGATAAGCCTGGGCACTGAGTCAAACAGAGCTTGGATGGCGTGTACAGGTACAGAAGCCCATGCAGCTTCAACACGATACCACAGTTCATCAAGAGTAGTGACTGGCGTATTGTGACGAGCCAGTTGTTCAACCACCATTGACGAGACGTTTTCAATTGGTGAGGAATCGGAGAATGTGGTGGCCAGGGCAGCAGTCGAACATTTTCCGTATCCAGTAAGGCCCGTACAGGACCTGTAACATGCGATCGTGCATTATCCTGCTGACATGTAGGGTTTTGCAGGGCTCGAATGAAGGGTAGATCCACGGTTCGTAACACATCTGAAATGTAACGGCCACTGTTCAAAGTGCCGTCGATGCGAACAAGAGGTGACCGAGACGTGTATACAATTGCACCCCATGCCATCACGCCGGGTGATACGCCAGAATAGCTATGACGAATATTCGCTTCCAATGTGAGTTCACCGCGATGTCGTTGTGACCATCATGATGCTGTAAACAGAACCTGGATTCATCAGAAAACATGGCGTTCTGCCATTCGTGCACCCAGGTTCATCGTTGCGTACACCATCGCAGGCGCTTCTGTCTGTGATACAGCGTCAACGGTAACCGCACCCATGGTCTCCGAGCTGATAGTCCATGCTGCTGCAAACGTAGTCGAACTGTTAGTGCAGGTGGTTGTTGTCTTGCAAACGTTCAGGGATCGATATGTGGCTGCGCGATCCGTTACAGCCATCCGGATAAGATGCTTGCCATTTCGACTGCTTGTGATACGAGGTCGATGGGATCCAGCACGGCGTTCCGTATTGCCCTCCTGAACCCACCGATTCCATATTCTACTGACAGTCATTGTATCGCGACCAACGCTAGCAGCAATGTTGTGATACCGTAAGCCGCAATCGCGATAGGCTACAATCCAACCTTTATCAAAGTCGGAAACGTGATGGACGCATTTCTCACACGAGGCATCACAACAACGTTTCACCAGGCAACGCCGGTCAACTGCTGTTTGTGTGCTGGTGTCATCACGTTGTAGGCGTCGCCACCGGCGCCAACCCTGTGTGAATGCTCTGAAAAGCTAATCATTTACATATCACAGCATCGTCTTCTTGTAGGTTAAATTTCGCATTTGTAGCACGTCATCTTCGTGGTGTAGCAATTTTAATGGCAAGGAGTGTAGCTGGAGATTATGCCAAGTGTTAGCTGATAGTCAGCCAACAGTCTCGCGTAAAAACAGCATATTTCTGCTGATCAAGGAAGCAAGGCCACCGATGATGCTTCCTTGTGACCTTACACCCAACGTAGCGAGTTTATTGTACTCATGAATATATTCCTCACGTGCGGCTATTTCTAAGGAATGCCGACGCCTTTTCACCCTTAGTTGGTGCCCCCCCCCCCCCCTTCATCCCACTGTTGCTTCTCCCCGTCCATGCCTGGTTTGCTCATTTTTTTTGTTTCATCCCAATAATCACACTTCAAGCGGATTTTCAAATGTAATACATTTTCTGTGATAATTAGAGGTTAAAATGAAATCTAGTTTTGTGCATTAAAATAATTTTAATTCTATGAATCCATGTCATATACATATCCCTATGGAACCAAACACGGCTGCATAAATTCTAATGAAATCTTCAGGAAATAATGAATAACTATCGTCATTCACCGTGTAATGTATATACCCTAGAAAATCCCGCTTGTTTGAAGAAATGAAGTATTCGACACCACATTTGATCGTAGTATTGTGCCCTAATATTCCGTGTTTGTATTATATAAGCATTTTATGGCCCTTCTGGCTAGTCACATTATCACTCTCATTACTTGGGTATTTTAATGGACTACATAAATCAACTACTGAAAGTCGTAAGCTTAGTGTTGGACAATAATGTATTTGTTAATGAAATTAATAACTAACAATATCTGAGGTGCTCTGTAAAGTACTGAACATAAAGTAATACTCTGCTGACAGTAAAATTCAATAATAACTCTAATTTAACCATTTTAAATAATGTAAACATATATTAACACTATACTAATTGTTATTTACTTACGATCTACATCTACATCTACATCTACATAGATACTCTGCAAATCACATTTAAGTGCCTGGCAGAGGGTTCATTAACCACCTTCATAACTTTTCTCTACCGTTCCATTCTCTAATAGCGCGCGGGAAGAAAGAACACCTAAATCGTTCCGTTTTCGATCTGATTTCTCTTATTTTATTGGGATGGTCATGTCTTCCTAAGTAGGTGGGTGCTAGCAAAATATTTTCACATTCAGAACTAAAAGTCGGTGATTGAAACTTCGCAAACAGATCACGCCGCAATGAATAACGTCTTTCTTTTAATGATTTCCACCCCAATTCGTGCAACATTTCCGTGACGCTTTCCCCCCCGTAACGTGATAAAACAAAACGAGCTACCCTTCTCTGAACCTTCTCAATATCTTCCGTCAGTCCCACCTGCTTAGGGTCCCACAAGGGGCAACAGTACTCCAAAAGAGGACGCACAAGTGTGATGTAGGCAGTCTCTTTGGTGGAGCTGGTGCATCGTCTAAGCGTTCTGCCAATGAAACGTAACCTTTGGTTCGCCTTCCCCACAATATTTTCTGTGTGTTCTCTCCAGTCAAAGTTGTTCGTAATTGTAACTCCTAGGTATTTGGTAGAATTTACGACCTTAAGGTTTGACTGATTTATCGCGTAATTGAAGTTCAGCGGATTTCTTTTAGTGGTCATGTGTATTACTTCACACTTTTCTTTATTTAGTGTCAATTGCCAATTTTTGCACCAAGTAGAAATTTTGTCTAAATCGCTTTGCAGTTGCTTTTGATCCTCTGTTGACTTCACTAACCGATAAACGACAGCATCATCCGCGAACAGTCTAAGGGAGCTATTCAGATTATCTCCTAAATCGTTTATAAACACGAGGAAGAGTAGGGGACCAATAACGCTTCCCTGTGGAACGCCAGGTATCACTTCTGTTTTACTCGATGACTTACCGTCTATTACAACGAACTGTGTCCTTTCTGACAGGAAATCATGAATCCAATCGCACAATTGGGGAGATATTCCATAAGCACGCAATTTCATTAGAAGCCGCTTGTGGGGTACAGTATCAAAAGCCTTCCGGAAATCCAGAAATATGGAATCGATTTGAGACCCCTTTTCGATGGCACTTAACACTTCATGTGGATAAAAGGCAAGCTGTGTTTCGCAAGAGCGATACTTTCTGAATCCGTGCTGACTATTGGTTAATAGGTCGTTCTCTTCGAGGTAGTACATAATATTCGAACAAAGTATTGTTTTGTTTTGATACGAAAAATCTGTTATTGCATTTGTCATAATTTTGTGTATCTTTACGTAAATTTTATGTTTCATAAACAAAGTATTTAATATAAAATAATGTAACTTCCGTGTTCTAGAATGTTCTCGAAAATACATTAAGTACTAATACGCACTAATTGGCGCGAACACAGAGTTGTGAAGTTAGTATTACTTTGAACACGTCAGTCTTAGATCAGTATTGAGTTAGTTGTGAAACAGTCTTATTTTTGTATTACTTCTGTGTATGTGCTTTATCAAGAACGAAAAATGAATACGTATAAAATGAAACGTGTCGTATTAGTAGTTTCCTCGACGCACAAGAATCCGTCGTAGTAATGTTGGCATATTTATATAAAGACAGGCGAGCAATTAAAACAACATCTACCACTGAACAACAGCAAAAGGTGAAGTATTCATAATGTGGCTTTAGTGTAGTGCATAAAAATGTCACAACCGATAAACGCTTTATCGAATTTTTTCAGGCCTCTGCATGCTAAAAAGTGATTTTCGGGTTCTCATATGTCATGTTCTGTTCTTGCAGAGGTAAGAGTTAGATTGCTTCGGATAGCCCTTGGTCTAGTGCTCATGAGTGTACTGTAGCTATCCTACTCTGTACACCGCCAAAATTTCAACTTTGTGACCGGTGCTTCAGACGACTGAGGGCCTCACTTCTTTGAGTGCCGGATAAAGTTTCTAAGACGTCCAAAGATATGTGGGAAATAACAATACAAAAGTCACTGTCGTTCTTGTATTTGTTAAAAAGAAGATTGAGTTAAAAATTGCTTGCAGTCGGTCTCGAACCACTACCTTCGACAGGGTCACATGAGTACGGAAACAAATCCGTTAAACTTTGTTTACGAGATAAATCAATCAAACGTTAAGGCCGTAAACTCCACAAAATACCTAGGAAAGAATACTGGAAAGAACACGTAGATAATGTAGTGGGAAAGGCGAACCAGAGACTGCGTTTTATTGGAAGAACCCTTAAAAGATGCAACGGAACTAACAAAGAAACTGCATACACTACATCGAAAGAGTCCAAAGAAGGGGAGCTCGTTTCGTATTGTCACGATACGGGGGAGACAGCGTCACGAAAATGATACAGGATCTGGGACGGGAATCATTACAACAACGGCGCTTATCGCTGCGGCGTGGGCTACTTCCGAACCTCGAATCGCCAACATTCTCCTCCGAATGCGAAAATATATTGCTGACTCTCACGTACATAGGTAGAAATGACCATCAGAATAAAATACGAGAAATCAGATCTCGAACGGAGAGATTCAGGTGTTTTTTTTCCAGCGCGCTATTCGAGAATGGAATGGGATATAAATGGTATAAAGATGGTCCGATGAACCTTCTGCCAGGCACTTAAATGTGATTTTCAGAGTACCTCACGTAGATGTAGATGCCGCTGACTACTCAGCTATTCTTGCTAGGTGGAGAGTAGTGACTTCATTGTTGTTCGTGATCGTATCTTCTGAAGGCTTTTACAGTTGATTTATAGTTATAAGATATTTTACCATTTATGACGTGTTTCTGATGAATCTTCAATGCGCCAAAAAACAAATATGTTGCCTTCATGGAGGCTTTGCGCATGCGCAAGGCAAGGTGTGCAGTAGCTCCATAACCTTGCTTCGGCACCATTCTTCTGTAACCGCCAGAGCTCGAGTAGTCAGGAGCTGACGTCTTTACCAGCCAATGTTAAAAGCGGCGTTTCCTCTCGCCCCTCCCTGTCGCGGGAACGCTCGTAGGCTGCCACCAAGGGGTTCTGAAGAGGAATTGAACCTCAGCCGCGCATGCGCATTGCAACGCTGCGGCCACTACTGACTATATTAGGCGGCCGCGCTACGACTCGTATACGTGCTGACTCCGCGACGTAAGACGTTTCTCATGCGATAAGAAAACTTTGAATTTACATATGAAATGATCTGATAGAAGAACGAAGTGCAAAATGATAGTTTCAAAAATGTTTTCAAATGTTTGTATAGTCTATGGGACTTAACTAGGGGTCATCACTCCCTAAACTTACAAACTACTGATGAACTACTTACGAAATAGGACGGCACAAATATCCATGCCCGAGGGGGGATTCGAACCCCCGACCGTAGTGGCCGTGCAGACCGTGACTGAAGCAGCGGCCGGCTGATTGTTTAAAAACACTTTTTATTATATTTATTTATGTACTTTCTTTTCACGACGAGCTTTTTTGCAGGGATTCACTGAACTACTGAACACATAGGACGCGCCGCCACTGATGGAAACTGCATTTGATCGTCGCGATTTGCGAGGAAACCAGTAAGTTTCTGGGTACAAGAACTGCGAATTGTGGGGGTGACAAATTGTGTATTTTCTAATAATTAAAAGCCGTCAAAATTTTCGGAGTGATTGTTTAGGCCCACTTTAGGTTACGGTAGTAACACTAAAAGTGGGCCTTTGTGATCGTTTTCTGACAGCTCGAAATTTAAATGAAAATAACGGCTTAACCATTCATCTGACACGAAAACTGAATAACCGAATTTGTAGAGGAGACAATTCTCTGCAACTTTGCTCTCTTATGTTGTTTTTTTTTCATATCTCGTATCGCTTGAGAGATATTTTCAAAAATAACGGCGATTTGACACCGTCCATTGATATTACGAAAACCAGCCGTTCGACATCTTAAGTTCCGTATTTCATAATTTCCTTATTATAACTTACACGTTGTTATTTGAAAGCAACGGCGCACTGAAGAATTAACAAACACACGTCGTTCTTCGTACGATAAATGATAATCTAGTGTCTAAAATTGCCATACTAACATCAGTTAACAACTGCGTTCTATAGTAAGAAAATAAAGGACAACATCCGTAATTGTTCGATGTAGTGTAGTGGGCAAGGTGTTCGATTGTGGAGCACATAGTGCTTAGTTCGGGACCCGCCACTCCCAAATACTTTTTCCCCCTTTTTCCTAAAAGGGTTACGTATTTACATTATTATTTTTGTCCGAAATGTTTGCAAAAAATGATAAAAATACAAATTTAAAGTGGGCCGTAAAACACGTCAGTGCGATTTTTTTTTTTTTTTTTTTTGTAAAGAGAGGCCACGAGTGCGTTTCCGACAGCAGATCCAAATATTATTCGTAGCTAAAAAATGTACTTTATCTTTCTGTATTGCAACTCAGTGTTTGCCTGTTTTATACTTCCGTGATTTATATATCTCGGCACTTCTATACTTCACAGACTACCCGTGTGTTTTATGCATCAGTTGCGTTAAGAAGGACGAAACGTTTAAAACACTTCTTAAAAAGTATGCAAAGATTTTTCTATGATTAGATGACTTTGACTTACGTAAGCCAAGCAGAAAACTAAAATAAGGAAAAAAAAAAAATGTATTAGTCATTGTTGTGTTAGGAAAAGTTTTAGATACGACTTACTGTAACTATTCGTTAGCTAAATGCATTTGGGAATTTCTTCAAAATTTACATTCTGCTGTATTAATCAAGTGGAATAAACAAACGCATGTGAATATCGTTTGGTTTAGCGACGAAGCCCACCTCCATTTGGGTGGGTTCGACAACTGGAAAAACTGGCGCAATTGCGGGACGGACAATCCGCATTTCACGATCCATAATTCTCTTCAACGTCTACGGGTGTCAGTGTGGTGTGCAATGCCAAACCATGAAATAATCGATGTCATATTCCATGATGGAATGGTGACTACTGAATAGCACGTCAAGTTGAAACTTTCTGACAGATTAAAATTGTGTGCCGGAACCGGGAATCGAACCTGGAACTTTGACCGCAAAACGCAAATGTCCCAGGCTCGAGTCCAGGTTCCGGCACAGAATTTTAATCTGCCAGGAAGTTTCATATCAGAGCACACTCCGCTGCAGAGTGAAAGATTCATTCTGGAAACATCCCTTAGGCTGTGGCTAAGCCATGTCTCCACCATATCCTTTCTTCCAGGAGTGGTAGTCTTGCATGGTTCGCAGGAGAGCTTCTGTGAAGTTTGGAAAGTAGGAGGCGAGGTACTGGCGAAAGTAAAGTTGTGATACGGCATCGTGAGTCGTGTCGCTCTTTTTGTTACTAATTCAGGTTTCAGTTCAATAATTGTCAGACTGTATATTCATATCTCGGTTATCGCTATCATACATAGTGGCAAACACGAATTTGGTATAATGCCAGCAAGATTTATGAATCCCAGGTAAACAAATGGAATTTAGCAACTATGGTTTGATAGTACGGTGCTCACAGAAACGTACTTTGAAACATTTCTGGCGGCTGTACTTCCCAAAGCGTTGAACGATGAGAGATGGCAGCCATCTGCTCGTTTTCATCCATCTGTTTTGACAGTGTGAAAGTAGGCAGACATAGGCTCAAGTTAATTATTTATGGATTTTATGGTAATATTTTTAGTGAATCTGAACGTGTATCCGCCTTATAGCTTTATTTTGTATGTGAAAGTCATCCATGATTGATAATCTCAGCCCATGTTTGTAACTACTGCACATTATAATGTCTTTGCAACTGCGATGTAGCATCTGCGCTACAACAGCTTCTTTGACTGCTGAGGCGAATAGTAGAGAGTGAGCTGTTGAGCAGAAGAGTCGATTGTGGGCTAGGCTAGCTGACAGACGTATGGCAACTGTGTTGTGTACTAAGATTGAATTGGTCAGCAATGATCGTATTGAGTTTGATTTATTTTACTCTATATTTATGAATGCAAACGTATTATATTGGACAGTGGATTCTGTATCAAGAGGAAGAGAATATTTGTATGGAACGGAATTGTATAAAGCCATAGTATTATGTTGAAGACTCAACATAGGTATGTTTCTTTAATTCAATAAATAACTTAATGATTACTAATTTTTCTTATTTCAGCTCAACCTCGTCCCTCATTTTCCTGATTGTGGCATTTTTTTTTTTATTTTGTTATATGGTACGTGTTGAATTTTTTGAGAAAAAGATTTCCTTTTATATGTAAATATGTAAATGTTCACGTACCAGTAAAGTAATCAGTCCTTACATGCCACTGAATCTGTCAGAAATAATGTTCACAGAAGTACAGATTGTTTTACTTACGGGGCCTAATTTTGTTTGTTAAATCCGGTGCGCACATATGATTAGAGAAACTCCTTGATTTAAATACAAATATTTAATAAGAGTAGGGAACTTTCACTTAACAAGCTTTCATCAAGTTTTCCACTTTCACTTAATAAGCTTACAACAAGAAGCTTTCAAGTGTTCCCTATCTCCTTTTTCCAGATAAAGTTTTGTCTTAAACCCTGCATATCTCTGATGAACAAACTGAAGACACAAGGTGAATATTAAATCGCTGTCAGATAGATACTGCAGAATTTGATTTATTATGTCTGGTGCTGTTTGGCAGACGACAAACCACTTATCTCTGCGGTTATCAATTTCTCCTTTATTATGACAGCCATCTTGAAGATAAAAGACTAATCACTGATGCTCTCTTAATCTGGTTCGATAGGCTGCAGCTACCAGTCGCCTCTGCAGTGTCATCACACACGGTGAGTATTGTGCCGCAGTTAACTTTTCAACTCGTGTTTGCATAACGGAATTCGTAACCCAAAGAACGTAAACGCAAATCGTTTGTAAATCTATTGCACTTAAATGCTCTTTTTATTAGTCCCTCGGCTTACAAAATACTTAAACTAAAGACGACAAATACACCCATGCCCGAGGGAGGACTCGAACCTCTGACGGCGAGCAGCGGGCCGATCCGCAGCTAGGCGCCTTTATAAGTAGTTTGTAAGTTTAGGGGCTGATGACCCCGCAGTTAAGTCCCATAAGATGGAAAAAAATTTTGAAACGGCCCAAAAGTGCGTCGAAGAAGGTACTTAAAAATAACATTATTTCCTTACTTTCCTGTACCACTCCCATACAGAACAATAACAAAAAAAGGTGTGCTTGTATGAATCTGTACGAGCCCTAAACTCTCTGATATTACCTTAGTGGTCTTCACGCGAAATGTATTTGCAGCAGTAGAATCGATCTGCAGTCCTCTTCAAATTCTGGCCATTCCATGGCGGCACGTAAACTCATTACTAGACTTGAACTTTTTTTTTCATGGTAGAAGCAGAAATAATTTGAACGCTCGCGATGTAGAAAACCGAAAGCAAACATTACTTCTCACGCCCACGAAGTCAAGTAGATGTGTCTCGGGTCGCGACGTTTGTCAGTAATAAATACGATAACACAGAGCCGAAGCAAGCCTGACTATCGCCCCGTGTGAACTACAAATCTGCCGGC
This sequence comes from Locusta migratoria, assembly GCA_026315105.1. NCBI lineage: Eukaryota > Metazoa > Arthropoda > Insecta > Orthoptera > Acrididae > Locusta > Locusta migratoria. The sequence goes on from CM048746.1 coordinate 663,861,102, forward strand.
CCTCCATTAAAAAAAGTAAATAAAAAAGCTCATGTAATGTTAAAATCGGTCAATTTTTTTGTATCTGTGGAACTAATCAGCAATCTTCGAAAGGGAGGGAAGGAGGAATTAACAAGTTACAGGTTAGGAAAGCTGCTAGTCAATCATGTGGATGTCTTGAGCAGATGGAGGGAATATTTTGAAGAATTGCTCAATGTAAGTGAAACGTTCAATGATGTGTCAGATTTGCAGGTAGATTGGGATAGGAACGACGATGGAAACAGAATCTCATTTGAGGAAGTGGAGAAAATGGTCAGTAGATTACAGTGAAATAATGCGGCTGTGGTGGACGAAATACAGTGGAATATCAGGTCTTAAATGGTTACACAGGATAATTGAGAAGGCGTGGGAATCGAGACAGGTTCCGTCTGACTGGACGAAAGCAGTAATCACGCCTATTTTCAAACATGGGAACAGAAAAGATTGCAACAACTATCGAGGTATCTCTTTAGTTAGCGTTGTAGGCAAAATATTCTCAGGTATTATTGAAAGCAGAGTGCGAGTATTAATTGAGGACAAGTTAGATGAAAATCTGTGTAGGTTTAGGCCTCTTAGAGGCTGTCACAATCAGATCTTCAGCTTTCGGCAGATAATGGAAAAGTGCTATGAGCAGAACAGGGAATTGTATCTATGTTTCATAGATCTAGAAAAGGCTTCTGACCGTGTTTCTAGGAGGAAGCTACTATCAGTTCTACCAGATTATGGTACAGGTGGCAAACTTCTGCAGGCAATTAAAGGGCTTTACGTAGACTGTCAGACAGCAGTTAGAGTAGATGGCAAATTAAGCTCATGGTTCAGGGTAGTTTCAGGGGTAAGACAAGGCTGTAACCTGTCACCACTGTTGTTCATACTATTTATTGATCATATATTGAAAACAGTAAACTGGCAGGGCGGGATTAAAATAGGTGAAAACAAAATAAGCAGTCTCGCATATGCGGATGACTTAGTTGTAATGGCCAATTCGATTGAAAGGTTGCAAACTAATATTTCAGAGCTCGATCAAAGGTACAAGGGTTATGATATGAAGATCAGCATCTCCAAAACGAAAGTAATGTCTTTGAGAAAGAGATCTAAACAGATTGATTGCCAAATAGGAGGAATAAAGTTAAAACAGGTAGACAGTTTCAAGTATCTGGGATGTATTTTCTCAAAGGATGCAACATAGTGAAAGAACTTGAATCGAGGTGAAGCAAAGCTAATGCAGTGAGTGCTCAGCTGAGATCTACTCCCTTCTGCAAGAAGGAAGTAAGTACGAATACTAAGTTACAGTGCACCGCTCTATCTTCCGACCAACTTTGTTGTATGGGAGTGAAAGTTGGGTGGATACAGGTTACCTTATTCATAAGGTAGAGGTTACAGGCATGAAAGTAGCAATAATGATTGCAGGTACTAATAGATGGGAACAATGGCAGGAGGGTGTCCATAATGAGGAAATCAAAGAAAAACTGGGAATGAACACCATAGATGAAGCAGTTAGAGCGAACAGACTGAGATGGTGGGGTCATGTTACACGTATGGGAGAAGCAAGGTTACCTAAGTGGCAGCGGAGTCGAGGTAGACCAAGAAGAAAGTACTTAGATTTGGTGCAGACTGATTTTGAAGAAAAAGGCATAACATCAGACAAGGCATCAATATTAGCATTGAATAGGGGATCATGGAGGAATTTTATTAGAGGTACTATGCTCCAGACGGAACGCTGAAAGGCATAATTAGTCTCTAATGATAATGATGATGACGATGGTGGAACTTTGAGTTCTACATCTATCTACATATCCCGCAAACCGCCCAAGCCGCGGCGGAGTGGCCTAGTGGACTGGGGCGCCATGCTCCTGTGTGCGCGAGGCCGCTCCCCGTCGGGGGTTCGAATCCCCCCTCGGGCTTGGACGTTTGTACTGTCTTTAGTATCAGGTAGTTTATAAGTAGTGAAGTCCCATAAGCTATAAAACATTTGAATCATCTTCGGAGTCGACTCAAATGACAATGACTTAAGTCTGGGAGTATGGTGGATGGTACAGTAATAACCAGTCCCATCGATCGAACAGAGCAGCCACAGCTTGCGCTGTATACGCCCAGGCATTGCCGTGCAAAGCGATGGGTGGGTTGTGCAGAAAGTGTTGCCACTTCTTTATCAAAGCTGGTCGTAGATGATGCTCCAAAAAGAAAAGCTATACTGTGCACTGACTCTGTCGTGGAGGAACGTAATGCGTTAGGATGACACCATCGCAGTGGTTCACTAAAATCACCATAACTTTTACCATACTGGGTCTCCGACGCACTTGAAAGTCTTGATGAGACTGACGTGCTACACGACCCATACGACCTCTGGCACATTTAATCTTTATCCTGTTTCGAAAACTTAGTGGCATCGTTACGTTAGACTGCTCGCACACAAGTGGCTGTTTTTCCCTCGACTGTGCGCATGTTGGTGACGTGGGAAGGCTGAGTACATTTGCTCGGAGGTAAGGTAGGTATGTCCATAACGTGTGGTAACAGCGACTACAGTAGATTCCATACCATAGTGTCTCCACAGCAGTGTTGCCACTATTTCAGCTCCAACCCTTGAAGATAGAAAATGATAACGGTTGTATCACGCGTCCCTGAGCCACTAGTGACGATACCGTAGTCTCTGATGAACAATCTCCATCGGGGACAACGTACTCTGAGTTATATTAATTAAATAGTCTTCGAGCCAGTCACATATTCGGGTACCTATTCCATGTACTCGTACCTTCGTTAGCAGTCTGCGGCAACGTCTCGTACGCCTTTTGAAAATCGAGAAATATGCAATCTGCCCATTGTTCTTCACCCGTAGCTCCCAAGATGTCATGAAAGAAAGTAAATCTGAGTTTCTCATGATCGATACTTCCTAAAGCCGTGTTGATGCATAGACAGAAACTTTTGGGGCGCAAGGGAAGTTACTGTACTAGAACTGAGAACAGGGGGTTGACGTGGGTTCTTTGGTTGGGATAGAGGGACTAAACTACTGAGGTTACCAGTCCCCCGGTGGGGAGGGGAAGGAGTGAGGATAGGAAGAGAGGGGAGGGGGAAAGGAAATGAAGTCCTGGAAGTAAAGTAGGAAGGAAGACTGCATTAGCTCGGAGCCCCATGCTCGCCATGCACGTACTCACGAAAGAACCGTGAGCCCTCTGGGGGGGGGGGGGGAACTGAGAATATGTTCAAGAACAGTACAGCAAAATGATCTTCATAATAATGGCCAGTAATTATTGGGGCCCTTTATTTAGCATTCCTTAAATACGGGAATCACCTGAGCCTTCTTCCAGTCGCTTATAACATTGCCCTGGGTCAACGATTCGCGATAAATGCAAGCTACGTAAAGGGCTAATGCCGGTGAGTACTCTTTGTAAAACCGGATATGTACCCCATATGAACCTGGCGACTTGCTTGTTTTCGACTCTCTCAACTGTTTCTCTACACCGGCTATGCCTATTACTGTATCCTCCATTTGGAAGTTAGTGCGGACATGAAATGAAGGACTGTTTGCATGGTCCTTCTTGCGTGAATGGTTTCATAAATGTTAAATTAAAAACTTCGGCCTTCATTTAGCTAACTGGGTTCCTCTAATCTCTGATAATCGATCTTCGTACCTAGTGGTGGTAAATGGACTGTGGATTAGTGTTAGTAAGGGAATCTGGGTCCCTTCCAAGGTAATGACGAAAAGATTTTCGACAAAATGTGGATGGCTATATTCTTTCGTGAATTTTCTCTTTTCTGTTCTAACTTCGCGATTGCATCTCTGACGTAGCTTTGCAGACTCTCTTAGCAGCGACAAGCTGGAACGTGATGCGATAGTTGCTTATGTGAGAACAAGAAAATAAAAGTTTAAAAAAACATTATTTCTATCCTGACACGTGACTTATCTTTTGGCATGTCGTTAGCGTAAACTAAGATGTACGATACCTTAACCGATGCGGAATGCATCGCAGGTGAGCAAGCCCCTCCATGTTCAGGTTATTTCAGAGTAATTCGTCAGAATTAATACAAGAGGTTGAGAAGATCAAAATTTTTGCTGGTCTAGAAACAGGTTACGAAAACTGACAACGGCTGTTAGACCGTACATCTTCACAGCTAAAATTCAGGGTTACGACCTTCATTGGAATTAAAAGCGATCCAAAAAATATATAATGGCAACCGAATAGCCGGGTAAACTGACTATAATACGTAATCCGTCTTATGCTGACTGCAATTAAAAGACATATGTTTTACGTCAGAAGCGATACGCTTTTATTTTAAAAGTATGTTCTGTGGAGTTTGTACATTACGTTTTCTCCACAGTTTTTAAAAACTTTGTGCACGTTAGGCCTCCTACGTGGTTTAAAACTGATATTCAGTGTACTCACGGTGTTGTTGTCTCTTCTTTACATCTCACTGCTGTTTCTCCGTCTTTTTGGTTGGAGTTAGTTGGTTCCTGCCGTGTTTTTTCTGGTTTTCTACGGCACTTTTCGCCTGTTTTATGGCGTTTCTTCCCTTACATTTGTTATCACTTCACTTCACTTTTCTGAAACTGTGTATCGTTTGCATATCACCCGTCTGAAGTGGAATGCAAACAAACATAGCAGGGAAAATGTTTCATTGCTGAGGGTCCATACTTCCTGTTGTGGACTGAAAATCAGTTTGCTTAAAGGAAAAGAATGAATTTTAATATTTCATACAATTGCTAAGTGACTTTAAAAATTGGTAGTTCTTTCAAAGTCAGTTTTCCAGTTCACTCAAACTTTATAATTGACACAGTGCGTATGGAGTACATGAAGTGAATAAGTTTACAGATCGAAATCTCAGGTGGTACCGAGGTCCCTTCGTGCTCCACAAGTGCCCGATTGTAGACGAGTCTCGATATCGTGCTAGCCACAGACGTTGCACTCCCTGACGAGTGACTGTACAGATCAGAACGTTTGGCTCCCGGTGCGAAGACGATCATGTAACCACCCTCTCCCTTCTCGCCTGGCCTGGTCTGTAAAAAGGCACTTGTCCGTAGGCGTAGCCAGCATATGATTTCTGGAGGGGTTTTCAGTGAATGAACATTGTAATAGCGCGAACTTTTAATAGAACTGCAAACGCCACTAATACTGTATATGTTACTTTTTATTCTAAAGGGAGTCACCAGGGTATAGATACAAAATTAGTAAACTTTTTAAAAATCTACCTATTCTACGTGTAATCTGTCAATGACAAGGAAAAAAAGTGTAAAGATACCCTTTGACTAGATAGGAACCTAGAGTCGTTTACATAGTAGCAACAAGAACTTTTACTGACTGACATTGCAATGTATGAGTGGCATTGTATTTAGCAATAGTAAAATACTGCCCATTATTTCAGTAGTAAAAACCACTACTTTTAATACATATGGCCCACAGTGAGACAATATGGTCAGTCCCCTCACGCTAAAATGTTTGCAGTTACCTACACGAATATTTTTTACCCAGGTGTGCACCTCATTGCCAAAAACATACCGAAGGCCATGAATGTCCTTCTTTAGGCCTCCAAAACATATGAGACTGGCAAGGGCGAGAAATCGGGACTGTATGGAGAATGTGTAACAGCTTCCCAGCCTTGGAAAAACCTATCGGCGGGCGATCTTTATCTTTACGCGCAATGATGCCAGTTTTTGTTAGCCTTGTCAACATTTCGGGAGGAGTTTGAACCCCATAAACCAACCCCCTGGCTACGCCAATGGACTCGTCACTCCTAGCGGACCAAGTTGAGTTTCACGCGAAGTATCTCGTTGGAACGGCATATCCCTTTTTTCTACGTCTACATAGATACTCTCCAAATCACATTCAAGTGCCTGGCAGAGGGTTAATAGGCACTGTCATAGCCTTTCTCCACCGGTCCATTCAGTAATAGCGCGCGGGAAGAAAGAACACCTACTTCGTTCCGTTTTCGATCTGATTTGTCATAAACTTCCTGGCAAATTAAAATTGTGTGCCGGAACTGGGAGTCGAACCTGGGACCTTTGCCTTTCGCGGGCAAGCGCTCTACCGACTTAGGCTGTGGCTAAGCCATGTCTCCACTATATCGTTTCTTCCAGGAGTGCTAGTCTTGCATGTTTCGCAGGAGGGCTTGAAGTAGGTGGCGAGGTACTGGCAGAAGTAAAGTTTTGAGGCGGCATCGTGAGTCGTGTCGGGATAGCTCAGTCGCTAGAGCGCTTTCCCGCAAAAGGCAAAGATTCCAGGTTCGAGTCCGGGTCCGGCACACAATTTTAATCTGCCAGGAAGTTTCATATGAGCGCACACTCCGCTGCAGGGTGAAAGTTTCATTCTCATTTCTCTTATTTCATTGGGATGGTCATGTCTCCCTATGTAGGTGAGTGCTAGCAAAAAATTTTCACATTCAGTAGTAAAAGTCGGTGATTGAAATTTCGGAAATAGAACTATCCGCAACGAATAACGTCTTTCTTTTAATGATTTCCACCTCAGATCGAGCAACATTTCCGTGACGCTTTTCCCCTGTGACGTGATAAAACAAAACGAGCTACCCTTCTCTGAATCTTCTCAATGTCTTCCGTCAGTCCCACCTGGTGAGGGTCCCATAAGTAGCCGGCCGCGGTGGCCGAGGGGACTGAGGCGCTTCAGTCACGGTCTGCACGGCCACTACGGTCGGGGGTTCGAATCCCCCCTCGGGCATGGATATTTGTGCCGTCCTAGTTCGTAAGTAGCTCATAAGTAGTTTGTAAGTTTAGGGACTGATGACCCCGTAGTTAAGTCCCATAAGATTTACAAACAAACATTTGGTCCCATAAGCGGCATCAGTACTCCAGGAGAGGACGCACAAGTGTGATGTAGGCAGTATCTTTGGTGGAGCTGGTGCATCTTCGAAGCGTTCTGCCAATGAAACGTAACCTTTGGTTCGCCTTCCCCACAATATTTTCTATGTGTTCTCTCCAGTCTAAGTTGTTCGTAATTGTAACTCCTAGATATTTGGTAGAATTTACGACCTTAAGGTTTCACTGATTTATCGTCTAACTGAAGTTCAGCGGATTTCTTTTAGTGTTCATTTGTATTACTTCACACTTTTCTTTATTTAGTGTCAATTGCCAGTTTTCGCACCATTTAGAAATTGTGTGTAAATCGCTTTGCCTTTGCTTTCCATTCTCTGTTGACGTCACTAACCGATAAACGACAGCACCATACGCGAACAGTCTAAGGGAGCTATTCAGATTGTCTCCTAAATCGTTTATAAATACAAGGAAGAGTAGGGGACCTATAACGCTTCCCTGGGGAACGCCATATGTCACTTCTGTTTTACTCGATGACTTACCGTCCTTTATGAAAGGAAATCGTGAATCAAATCGCACAATTGGGGCAATTTCATTAGAAGCCGCTTGTGATGTATAGTGTCAAAAGCCTCGCGAAAATCCATAAATATGGAATCGATTTGAAATGCCTTGTCGATGGCACTTATCACTTCATGTGAATAAAGGGCAAACAGTATTTCGCAAGAGCGATACTTTCTGAATCCGTGTTGACTATTCGTTAATAGGTCGTTTTCTTCGACGTAGTTCAGAATGTTCTAACAAAGTAAATTTTCCAAAATCCTACTACTAATTGATGTCAATGAAATGGGCCTGTAATTTTGGGGATCACTCCTATGGCCTTTCTTGAATATTGGAGTAACTTAGGCAACTTTCCAGTCTTTGGGTAGGGATCTTTTGCTGAGTGGTCGGTTGTATGTGATAGCTAATTATGGAGCTATTGCATCAGCATACTCTGAGAGGAATCCAGTTGATATAACAGTCTGGTCCGGAAGATTTGTTTTTGTTTAGTGACTTAAGTTGTTTTACTACTCCAGCAACATCTACTTCTAAATTTCGCATGCTGGCAGCTGTTCTTGGTTGTAATTCTGGAGTGTTTGCTGCAAGAATGGCAGGTGAACGGGCTATAAAGCATTCTGTATGTATCCAGCGTTGGTCAGTATTCCCTCCATAAACACCAAACTTGAGCGGGAGTTGCAGCTCATCGCACTCCGCGCCATGGCTTTCCATGGCGCCAGGGAACATTCTCACAGTTGTGACCATCCACGCCAGTGATACTTCCGGCAGTCAACGTCGTATTTCAAGGGCGAAAGTGGCAGTTCGCACAGCTACCACAGCACAAATCAGAAGGTTTGTGAGCCGGAAGTGTTAATATGAACTGTTGGCAAAACGATAACTAGCTGTGGGATTATGTGGTAGGACACCTCTAGCCTTCCTTCCAATCGCGCGACGCCATCGACGTGCATCGCTCTTATGGTATCCCTTTCACACTCAAGGTTGTAGGTGAGGTGAAATTAATATACTACTGGCCATTAAAATTGCTTCACCAAGAAGAAATGCAGGTGATAAACGGATATTCATTGGACAAATATATTATACTAGAACTGACATGATTACATTTTCACGCAAATTTGGTGCATAGATCCTGAGAAATCAGTACCCATAAAAACCATCTCTGGCCGTAATAACGGCCCTATACGCCTGGGCATTGGGTCAAACCAAGCTTGGATAGCGGGTACAGGCACAGATGCACATGCGGCTTCAGCACAGTTCATCAAGAGCAGTTACTGGCATATTGAGACGCGCCAGTTGCTCGACCACCATTGACCAGACGTTTTCAGTTGGTGAGAGATATGGAGAATGTGCTGGCCATGGCAGCGGTCTAACATTTTCCGTATCCAGAAAGGCCCGTACAGCACCTGCAACATGCGGTCGTCCATTATCCTGCTGAAATGTAGTGTTTCGCAGGGATAGGATGAACATTTGAGCCGCGGGTCGTAACACATCTGAAATGTAACGGCCACTGTTCAAAGTGCCGTCGATTCGAGAAAGGGGTGACCGAGACGTGTAACAATGGCACCCCATAGCATCGCGCCGGGTGATACGCCAGTATGGTGATGAGGAATACACGCTTACAATGTGCGTTCACCGCGATGTCGACAAACACGGATGCGACCATCATGATGCTGTAAACACAACCTGGATTCATCCGAAAAAATGTCCTTTTGCCATTCGTGCACCCAGGTTCTTCGTTGCGTACACCGTCGCGGGCGCTCCTGTCTGTGATGCAGCGTCAAGCGTAACCGCAGCCATGGTCTCCGAGCTGATATTCCACGCTGCTGCATACATTGTTGTCTTGCAAACGTCCCCATCTGATGACTCAGGGACCGATACGTGGCTACACGATCCGTTAGAGCCATGCGGATAAGATGCCTCTCATCTCGACTGACAGTGATACGAGGCCGTTGGGATCCAGCACGGTGTTCCGTATTGCCCTCTTGAACCCACCGATTCCATATTTAGCTAACGGTCATTGTATTGCGACCAACGCGAGCACCAGTGTCGCGATACTATAAACCGCAATTGCGATAGGCTGCAGTAGGGCCTTTTTCAAAGTCGGGAACGTGATGGTACGCATTTCTTCTCCTTACACGAGGCGTCACAACGTTTCACCAGCCAACGCCGCTCAGCCGCTGTTTGTGTATGAGAAATTTGTTTGAAACTTTGCTCATGTTAGCACATTGTAGGTGTCGCCACCGGGGCCAACCTCGTGCTCTTCGTCAGTGAATGGCATTCCGTTTGGTGGTGAGACCAGGTATTTCCCGCAGCCATGCGGAATGCAAGAATATCATGTCTGTCTTTTCGTCGCACTTCATTAGTTTTACTGTCATGCCTCTACTGAAGCCATGAATTGACACATGTCATGTCCATCATTTTCACTGCATTTTGAAGAAGATGTTTCTTCAAAATCTTCACCTGAAGAGGACGATCCAGACGAATTTTCCGACAAGTTCTCAGCATTCTTCTTTGATGTTGGGAGCCCAGTAATTTTTATATTTCGAATCATGTAATTACCAGGTTCGGTGATAAGTTGAAGGAAATGTCATAATAACGTCACCGTCAGATATGATAGCTTCACATGTCAAAACAAATAAGTACGTCAACAGCTTGTCAACAAGCCTTTATCATAAAAATCTGACATTACACCCAGCACGCACAATTGTGCATGTGCTAATGTTTCATATTATACGTCCAATAATTTAAAACGAATAATTTAAGAGATATTTCCGTAAAATGATCTATGTACAGTAGATCTATGTCATTAAAATGGACGAAACAAAATTTACATAACAATTCAGATAAAGCTTCGAACATGCGCTGTCTTGCCGCCATTGTAAATGAGCTGAAAGTTCGCCGACTGCTGGTGCCATCCAGAGAAGGAACATGTAACTAAAACACGTTGCGCACGCTACCACAACCGATCCACGATTTTGTGATGCAGTCCTGAATTAGCTATTTACTCACAGGAAGTGGTGAGTGCTATCGACAAGGTTTCGCAAATCGATTCCGTATTTCTTGATTTCCAGAAGGCTTTTGACACCGGCTTTTAATAAAATTTCGTGGTTATGGTATATCGCCCTAAATTTGCGACAGGATAGGTAACATCCTGTCACAGAGGACACAGTTCATAGTAATCGATGGTAAAGCATAGACTAAAACAGAGGTGATATCTGGCGTTCCACGGGGTAGTGTTATTGGTCCTCTGCTGTTCCTTATTTACATAAACGATTTGGGAGAATATCTACGTAGCGCTCTTAGGTTGTTCGCAGATGACGCTGTTAATTACCGTCTAGTAAAATCATCTGAATATCAAAACCAACTGCAGAACGATCTGAATTAAATATCACTATGGTGTAAAAATTGGCAACTGACTCTAAATAATGAGAAATGTGAAGTCGTCCACATGACTACGAAAACAAATCCGTTAAACATTAATTACAAACAAAAGTGAAGGCCGTGAACTCAACTAAATACCTACGAATTACTATTACTTGAGACTTAAACTGGAAAGAAGACGTAGATAATGTCATGGGAAAGGCGAACGAGAGACTGCGTTTTATTGGCAGAACCCTTAAAAGATACAATAAAAGTACTAAAGAAACTGCATACACTACGCTTGTCAGTCCATTTTTTTTTTTTTTTTTTTTTTTTTTTTTTTTTACATTCTCTGTGCGCTGTACACGCGCTATTCGAGAATGTAATGGTAGATAAATAGTAAATGTGATTTGCAGAGTATCCCATGTAGATGTAGCTGTAGTATTCCCCGCCAGTTTGACCGAACGAATACCAGAATCATCGCCGACATTGCTGCCCATGGGTGCTTTAGCAGGGATGCACACTTGGTACTTTTAGTGTCGCTTCAGCTACGTATCTGAAAATAAAATGTTCAAATGTTTGTATAGCTTATGGGACTTAACTACGGGGTCATCAGTCCCTAAACTTACAAACTACTTATGAACTAGCTAATCCTAATGACGCCACAATTATCCATGCCCGAGGGGGGATTCGAACCCCCGACCGTAGTGGCCGTGCAGACCGTGACTGGAGCGCCTCAGTCCTCTCGGCCACCGCGGCCGGCTACGGATCTGAAATGTAATAATTTCATGTACTGCATATACCCTTTTTCAGTACCTACTCATAGTGCATGTTCAAATTTTTATCTCCGGTAGTGTATTATTGTATTATGTTAATAAGAGCTTCCTTTATTTCTGACGTACTTGATGTGTGACGACTGCAGCTCCTGGCGACATGGGGACGAGGTGTATGCTGGCTGCCGCATGGCTCGCAACGTCTGCTGTGTTGGCTGCCACCACCAACGCCGCGGGGGACTCAGGGTCTAGTAGGACGCCAAACATCGTCTTCATTGTTGCTGATGACCTGGTAAAACATAAAGGTGCAGAGAATTATCAATTTTCACTATTTAACATGTCCCACTTTCAAACCTTCATGATATTCGTAAAACACGTACAACTTTCTCACTTTGTGTGTGTAAACACTACAACAGATTAGATTAATACTTTTTCCATAGATCATGTATACGACATTTCATAATGATGTAGAACGTGTCAGTCTAATAAATGTTGTCTACAATTGACAATCAATATTTGAAGGATTTTTATTACATTTTTGTTTTTTATATTTTTATTTATTTTTAAGTTTTATCTAAAAATTCATCTACATTGTAGAAGGAGTTGCCTTTCAGAAATTCCTTTAATTTCTATTTAAAACAGTAGTTAGCTATCTGTCAGACTTTTGATGCTCTTGGTAAGTGACCAAAGACTTTTTTGTGGCAGAATAATTCACCCCTTTCTGAGCCAAAGTTAGTTTTAACCTTGAATAGTGAATATCATCCTTTCTCCTAGTGTCGTAGCTATGCACACTGCTGTTACTTTTGAATTGGGTCGGATTGTTAATAACAAATTTCATGAGTTAATATATATATTGTGAAGATACAGTGAATATCCCTAGATCCCTAAATAAATGTCTGCAGGATGCTCTTGGGTGGGCTCCAGCAATTATTCTGATTACAAACTATTGTGCAATGAATTTTTTTTACTCAATGTTGAATTGCCCCAGAATATGACCCCATATGAAAGCAATGATTGAAAATCGGAGTAGTAAGCTAATTTACTGAGATGTATAACACCAAATTTTGCAATGACTCTGATATGTTCGAAAGCAATGAAAAGTAAATTAATTATTCTATATGCACTAAGCATTCATGTATGAAGACAAAGTAATCATTTGTTACAAAAAACAGTGAGACCACTTAGTTCCTTTCTGTCTTCAAGGAATATCGAAATATGTGGGAAAGTTCTGGGGTTTCAATAAGGGGGCAAGTGTGCGAAACGGATACTTCGTTGTTATCAAATAGTGTGCTTAAAATATTGATGATGAAATTGTGTGTGCTGATTAGCAATGCTGTAAGCTACTTTACATTCGTTTTCAAAATTTTTCCTCCAATTTTGAAATTATTACAAAATTGTAAATTTTTATTTATCTACAATTGTTTATGTTCCTTTTCCTCGTGACCTATAAAACCAATCACTGCCAAAATTTCAATGTATTTTGTTTACACCTATGCAAGCAATTATAAATAAGAAATTTTTAACATTTATGACATAAATTTATTTTCACCATTTTACATATTTATTGTGTAAATCGGTGTAATATTTTCAATAAATCTCAAATGAAAAATTTCAGAATTGAAGTCTGTGTTTATTTGTTGCACTGTGACAAACGTTATGAACAAAGTATTTGGGCATTATGTCACAGATGTACTGAAAAAAAGTACGTAAATGTCACAATGTGTACTTTCTGGTGTGGCGCTTTTTATGCACTACATTAAAGCCACATTATGAATACTTCACCTTTTGCTGTTGTTCAGTGGTAGATGTTGTTTTAATTACACGCCTGCCGTTATATAAATATGCCAACATTAGGACGACGGATTCTTGGGTGTCTTATGGAAACTAGTAATATGACACGTTTCATTTTTAACGAATTTATTTACCATTCTTGATGCAAACATGAATGTACATCTTTAAGACTGCTTGTTACATGATGACAAAAGTAAGAGTAGTTCACAACTAACTTCCATACTGCCTCAAGACTAAGTTATTACTGACTGCCAAAGTAATACTAACTTTACAACTAACTGCATTCGCGCCAATTCGCGCCTATTAATACATTTATAATTTCGAGAACATTCTAGAACACGGAAGTTACAATGTTATATATTACATTATTTGTACATGAAACGTAAATAAATCTTGCTTTACGTTAGGATACACAAAATTATGACAAATGTAACAATAAGATTTTCACATCAAAACAAAACAATACAAAGGATCGTAAGTAAATAACAATTAGTGCAGTATTAATATATGTTTACATTATTTGAAATTGTTAAGTGAAAGTTATTATTTAATTTTACGGTCAGTAAAATATTACATTACGATCAATACATTACAGAGGACCTCAAATATTATTAGTTAACAATTTCATTAACAAGCACATTATTGTTCAACATTAAGCTTACGGCTTTCAATAATTAATTAATTTATTTAGTTCATTAAAAGACCCAAGAAATAAAATGATAAAATCAATGTGACTTGCCATAAGCGCCATGAAATGCTTGTATAATATAAACATGGAATATTAGGCCACAATACTATGATCAAATGTGGTGTCGAACGTTTCATTAATCCAAACGAACGAGACTTTCCAGGGCATATACATTACACTGGAAAAATGAATTTAAAGATTAAACGCATATTTCTTTCATTATACCTACCAGTACTGTACTCAGGAACATTTCTGCTATCAAGACTTGCCCCGTAAGTATTTTTGCCTTGTTTATATTGCAAGATCCTGCATAGGCATTTCACCTCTTGCAACACGATGACAGTCAATTTTCTTAATGTTGGGTAGAGTGAAGGTACCATTCCTGAAGCCAGAACGCAGAACGCACTGTTCCTATGTTTCCATAATTAACGTCAATCACGGGATCATATATATGTAGCAAGTTAAACAACCGCAGAGGATAAAAATGTTGTCTTGCCCATCGCTTCCAGATAAGCTCATTAAGAGACGATTTCTGATATTACGGTTTGCCATGAACACACTTCCTTTGGTAGGTCAGGAGTTGCCAGGAACATAGATGTGGGCTTGATAGCATTCATTATAGTCCAGGAATGCATTTTTTGTGCGTTCAGGAATTTTTATCCCTTTTGCCGTCAATAATTCATTACTCATATTCGTTAAGTCCCAGAGATTTAAAAATATTTGAACATTTTTGTTTATTTGCTGCCGTGCACTTGGTTTGCATTTAAGGCCACGTAATGTCCTTTTCGATTGGACTGTATCAAAGCAAATAACGAACCTGCTAAGTGAAATTGTTTGTGTTATGTACATCACAACAAATGCATGTAACACGGCAACCACAGCAAATAACCATGTTTGTACAGGTCAGGTTCTGCTTGTTGCCACGTCCTCTATGATGACTTTCCTATTGTTCATCTCTGTGAAGTGGACATAACATTCTTTATATTATAAATACAATGAGTTTTCTTTCCCTACCTTTTTAAGGCATGAATGCCCTCCACGAATAAGGATCCCAGCTCCCATTGCCGGAATTATGTTTCAAAGTTGAAACTACATCGGATATCAAAAGTCAAGTGCAACAAATATTCATAACTTTCCCAAATATCCGATAACACTTTGACAAACTTTTTCACTATGTTGATCTGAGTATTTTTTTTATTTATTATTATTATTATTTTGTTTGCTCATCATTCTTGCGCAAAACGTTCTTATAACAAAGCTTGCCGCGGCGGAGCGGCCGGGGGCATTGAGGCGCTATGCTACGATGCGTGCGGTCGTTTCTCGTCAGGGGGTTCGAATCCCCCCTCGGTCATGGATGTTTGTGCTGTCTTTAGTATAAGGTAGGTCATAAGTAGTTTGTAAGTTTATGGACTGATGACCCCGCAGTTAAGTCCCATAAGCTTTACAAACATCTGATTTGAACAAAGATTGAATTGTATACATAGGTTTCCGCTGCCGTAGTCACATTATAAAATCCTTCTTCTTGTCAGATGTTGTCAGTCTTTAAGTTTTTCCATCGTTTCTGCCACTGTTCAAAATGGCCTTCCTCTGGGTACATGTCTGACTTGCACCACTGCATGACAGACTGACAATGAGGTCTCACACTCCGAACAATTTTATTTTATTCCTTGAACAATATATTGTTGGAGGATCCTTTGTTATGTACCAATGTTGATTCCTTACCCTGGTATCTTTTTCTTCATTTGAGTCAATTAATTGAAAAAATCACACTGGCGTGTTTTACGGCCAATCTTAGATTTGCCTCTAGCTTTATGATTATTGCAAACATATCAAACACAAATAATAAAAATATAAATAATAAATTATGCACGATACGATTACGACTCCATTATTGTGATAATATCTATGCAACCAATACGTAGTATTGTTTATGACGTTATGTCTCCTTAACCATGTGTCGCATGTAATTCGTACTACTACAATAATTGTTACCACACGTAAGGAATATGTGTACCAATGAGGTGAAATCGGTCCAGATGTTTAAGAGAAAATTTGCAGTCTTGTCGCTTAATGCAACATTTTCCCGCGCATCTCATTGTTTACGAGGTCATATCTCGTGAACTATGTGTTGTGCGTGATTCTTAGACTTACGGCGACCGTCCTCATGGATTGAGGCTAACGCGTGGAAAATTTCATGAAGATTGAAACTGAACTGTAGATTTACAAGCAACACATACACACAAACATACGGACACTCTGCTCTTTATATTAGAAGAAAATTTGAGTTTACCGCTGACAAACATACCCTTTTTTAACTTTTACTTCTTTAAACGGATGTTTTCACATATCTCCCACATTTTCATTATCTTTTTCCGTTAAAATGTTATCACCTGTCTTGCTTTGGTAGTTTTTTCTAAGTTGACTTTGAAAGACGGCCGTCTGTCGTCTTCCATATATATTTTTTATATTTCTGTAAAGTTATAATTTATTTAATGTCGTTAGATTAGCATTTTGTTAAAACTTGGACCCCACTCTTTTCAAGGCCGGAGGGATAGCATTTTTTTTTCACGTGTTAAAATATTAGTTAATATTGCTAGGTCTTTCTTATATTGTTGTGTTAATAATTTTTATTATATTAATCAATGTGGCATAAGTACGGCTTCTCCGCTACGCCACTGTCCCTGTGAGAATGTGCAATTGTTTTACTTTTAAGTTTGTGCGAGAATCTATGGCTGTTTGAATGTGGGGAGTGATAGCTCACTTTGCTTCGTTATCTCTGGCTCAGTATCGATAGCTGCTCATGCTACCACAGAGGTTTCCACACCCTTTGGTTGCGAGCTAGTTAGCGAACCTTTTCGTCCAGCTCGAGTATCGCTGTCCATCCCCACCACCACTGTTTCTTGGATTTTCCGTCTTCCGGTGGCTTCCCTCGTTTTCCCGCGCCCCGGTGGCAACTCGGCTGATCACTCTGTGCTGGTCGTCTGGTGATGTAAGGTTGGTTCTTCTTCTCTGGATTCCGTGAGATGGTAGCATTTCATTGACTAGCACGTTTAACTTAGATTCGTGAACTTAGAATCAAATTTGGAATATTTTCCACGGTCGTGTGCGGAAATGTGTTCCCGTATTTCAATTCAGTGATTTCCAATAGATAAACGCGGTGTGTGTTATTCTAGTTGCAGTTTGATAACGGCTTGATATGTTAAAACCTTCTGTGATCATGTGGCGGTGTATGAAGTCTTTGTAAATACTTTCCAGCTTTGTGGGGCCCGATTGCTAATAGGTTATATGTTTATTTTATACAGTGCATGTAAAAATGTTCTCATCCTTTCCTTCCGTGAGTGATATGTGTTCCACGTGGTTGGTTCATAGAACAAAGCCTTCAGCTTCCGCTGTTGTTTGTTCCATACCCATGAGGCAAGTAACTATGCGGGTATCCTACTGATTTCCACTAAGATTTTGCGATCTTCTCTCGCCACCTATTTTAATTTCGCTGTTTCTTCTCCGACTTATAGTTCGGACTCTGATTTGTCGGTAATTCTCTCTGAGCCTTGTAGAGCGTCCTTCAATAGCTTCCTTATGTAATTCTAAGCAAAGCTCTTGTTACGTACAATGGTCGACTTTTAACTTTCTTCGCCTATATTGGTTATGAATGACTGTAGTGTGGAAGGAACGTAGCGTACATATGGCGTTCGGAAATCAGTCACGTGACATCCCTCGCCCGAAACTCTCTTTTGTATACGCCATCTTGCTTTCTGTATTCGATGATTTTCTTATTATAACAAAAGTGTTGTCATTTAAAAGCAATGGCGCACTGAAAATTATCAAAAATACATCGTTCTTATGACAATTAATTATAATCTAAATTCTAATAGTGCCATGTTAGGAGGTAGCACTTGTCATCCACAGTACGAGAATTACGAATTACTCTCGCAGCTATTTCGCATAGCGTAATGGGCGGAAAATTAGTTTGTGATCCTTGAAGATGTCAGACGGCGGTTCGAAACTTGCTGGGCGCGGTGGCTCAGTGCGCTCGGTCAGAGGTTGCTCGACGCCCTCTGTAACGAAAACAGTGAGTGGACGACGAAGCGATCAATATAGAACAAAACAAACCAACGCCCACAAAGGACCGAGCAAACCGAAGAACCAATGAAGGAGAGGAAAAGAGTGGAAGAGCTCAACGCCATCTACAATAAAAAACGGAGTCACCGTTTAAAAAAAAATTTGCTCTTTAGTGCAAAACTAAGTAACATTAACAAAGTCATATCTGAACCGCAGAAAAGGTAATACTAACCTATCTACGTTAAAAGCATCCATAGTAACCATTCCAAAGACAAACATTTTAGTAGAAGCATTGATTAGAATTAATGACTTTTAACATATTCCATAAATAGTGAATAAATGCTTAGAAAAAAAGAAGCAAGGTCATTTGTTGCAATGTATAGACCTACCTTCCGTTTCATTAAGGAACGACAGTTGCCACAGAAATGTAGGACTTCATTTAAAATGAAACTATCAGTATCAGCACGTTGTTTAAAATATTCATTATTACAGTATCCTCCCAGTTTATGTGCATACGCTTCTGAAGGCTATTGTTCAATTCGTTGTTACGTATTTCAAGGCATGTTCACGAAATAGAACAAATGCACATTTTGGAGGGGGCATTCTTACATATGCGCAACTCTAAACATTGCAGAACATAGCTCTTTTTACTTAATAAGAGTGCCCGAAACGCTTTCATAATAGGAGTCAAAGCGAAAAAACAGCAGGGCGGATTTCGACATAGGGACCATGTGCATCACAATCTGACGCGCTGCCTAGCACACTACGACGAACAATTCTTATTGTATTGATGGCAGGTATTAACTGCTAATATGGGCATTTTTAGACACTAGATTACAATTTATCGTACTAAGGACGTGTTTTGTTAATTCTTCAATGCGCCATTGCTTTCAAATGACGACGCGTGAGTTATAAGAAGAAAATTATAAAACATAGAAAGCAAGATGGCGTATGCCGCAGAGAGTTCACGTGACATTTCCGAAGGCGGTGTCAAGTCGCCGTTATTGTTGCAAATATCTCTGTAACGGTGTGAGTTCTAAGAATTTTTGTGTCAGATGAACGATTTATTTGCAATTAAATCTCCTGCTGTCAAATGGCCATCACATACGGCCCCTTTTTAGTGTTACTAACTTTTTTTTTTTTTTTTTTTTTTTTTTTTTTTTTTTTTTTTTTTTTTTTTGCCCCTAAATACGTCAAAAGGGGACGCTCTTGTTTCTGTCGGCCAAAAATTATGTCCGTAAAATTTAGTACCGATTGATTGAACGGTTCCTCCTAAAAACACATTACGGACAGACAGACAGACATCGTCAAATCGCCCATATTTTTGCAAATTATTTCTGAAACGATGCGAAATATGAAAAAGTAAGAGGGCAAATTTGTAGAGAATTTTCTTCTCTATAAATTTGTATAATCGATTATCGCGTCAAGTAAGCGGTTAAGTCATTCTTAATTAAATTTCGAGTTATCAGAAGGCGATCGCAAAGGCCCACTTTCACTGTTACTACCGTAACCTAAAGTGGGCCAAAAGCGTATGAAAAGTAGGACATGAAATGCACTCCAACTCGAAAAGTACGGTAATCCACCTGCATTCCGACGAAGCTAGTGAAGTTCCTTCGCTTGGCGTGTTCGTGTTCCACCGTTTACTCTTAATCGATGTACGGACGCTGCACACCGAGTAACGAGATTGATTTAGTAACATTAATTGCTGGTGCTATTGACGTACATTTACCATCAATTTTCTCTGAGTGCCAGTTGGAAATGGACAGGATCTGACGATGCTATGGTTGAAGAATATTGGTTTCGTTATCACTGTTGTGACCTTTATGTCATACGTTAATTGCACCAGTCCATGTAATTACTTCTCTGTACATTCGTAAAATTGGGTGCACTATTTCATTCTTTTTCCAAGTTTCTCTACAAAGTGAGCTTAGCACTGGTTTTTCTTTACAGCACCATACGAATTGTGGTCTAGTTAATTTGTTAACATGATGCTTGACACCTAAATTAATTGGCTTTTATGAAAATAATGTCTATTGCGGTCTGCGCACAACTTCTACAACCCTTTGCAATCAATAACGTATGTTCAAAAGCAATTATTTTCTTTCTCTCTATTTGCTATCTGATTTATGCATTGTTGCAGAACTTCTAACAACATTCTGCAGAAAAGGTAATTAAATTACTCGGGAAAATTGCCACAAGTCGTCATTAGAAACGATAGATCCGTTACGTTGTTAGCCCAGACAGATAAATTGTTGGTACAACTTATTAGAAACCACCACTCAAAATAAGACTTTTCGATAAGAATATAGATTAACAACTAATAATATATCTGAGAATACGGACGGCAACCTACATCCTTTTGAATATGCTTGCTGTATTCGTCCCTCGGTCTCCCTCTACGATTTTTACCCCACACACTTCCTTCTATTGCTAAGTTGACAATTCCTTGATGCCTTAGAATATGTCCCGCCAACCTATCCATTCTCTTAGGATATGCCATAAATCCTTTTCTCCACAATTCTGCTGAGCACCTCCTCATTAGTTACGTGATCTGTCAATCTAATCTTCCTCTTTCGTCTGCAATACCACATTTCTAAAGCTTCTATCATCTTGTTTTCTGACTTCCACTATCGTTCACGTTTCACTCCCGTAGAATACTACACTCCAGACAAATGCTTTCAGAAAGGACTTCCTAACATTTAAACTAACATTGGATGTCAACAAATTTCGCTTCTTCAGAAACGGTTTTCTTCCAGTAGCCATTATGCATTTTATATCCTCTTTACTTCGGCCATCAGAAGTTATCTTGGTACCTAAATAACAAAACTCATCTACTACTTTTATTGTCTTATTACCTAATGCAATTCCTTCAGCATCGCCAGATTTTCTGAAAATTCAAATGTTGAAATGTTTGTAGAGCTTATGGGACTTAACTACGGGCTCATCAGTCCCTAAACTTACAAACTGCTTATGCCCTAGCTAATACTAAGGACAGCACAGATATCCATGCCCGAGGGGGGATTCGAACCCCCTCCCCCCCCCCCCCCCGATTTTCTGACACTCCATTCCAAAACCACATTGTTTTACTCTTGTTAATGTTCATCTTATACAGTACTTTCCTTTCAAGATACTGTCTCCATTCCGTTTAATTGCTCTTCCATGTCCTTTTTTGCTGCCTCTGACAGTATTCTGTGTCGTCAGCAATTCGCAAGGTTTTTATTTCCTCTCCCTGGACTTTAATTCCCTATCCAAATTTCTCCTTGCATTCCTTCACAGCTTGCTTAATGTGCAGATTGATGTTACACAGTAAACTACCTTCAATGTCAGTATAAAATGACTGTAATGGAGGAACAATACGATATCGCAGAACTCTTTCTTTAAATTAGGTTTGGCTCTGACCCATTGGAAGCAGTGATCATAATCCCTCTTCTTACTACCATCCTGTAGACAATACGATCCCTTGCGTTCATCATCCTCCTGCCTGTCCGTAACAAATTCTCGAACCAAATTGGATGTCTACAGGGTATCGATTCCACTTCCATCATTTCGGCAGACAAACGACGAGTTTGGAAGCAAACATGCATGATGCAACTGCCCGAAAACCATTTCAGGTACTGGAAAGTTTTTCACATCCTTGGTGGTAACAATACTACTCGTTGTACCTCATCCTAGGTGACAATCGCCTCATACGTAGCACTCGGGCGCCAGCGCCAGCTATTATAATTTCAGCAGCAGCGCGGTGTAGATTTGCTACATCTGTGTTTTCCGTGCTACAAACCTAGAATATAACTACTATGTGATCGTAATGACAAAAATATTTTATGTACAGCTAGAAATATCACATTTACTAATATCTGAATTAGTATATCAATTACCTTCGTTGTATAAATATTACAAATGTAACATTATTCTGAAAGTGGACAGTAATCATGTATAATACACCCAGATGTACTGTCATTTCCTGTTTCGCTACTTGACTGTAGTTCCTGCCTCTTGAGAATTAGTGTCAGCTTTTTTCTGTGTTATGTGGAACTTTAGTACAATAATTACCTCATAAATTATATTATCATATATCATGAATGAGAGACCTTGCGTCTCTGACCTCACGCCCTTTTTGCACCAGGGAAGATGTTTATGATATTCTTTTTCGGTGTTTTGGAGTGCTGCTTTTATTGTGTTTTACTCCACAGAGTGGTACCGCCTTCAGTATCAGATTAATTGCGTCTGAAATCTTTTTCGGAATCAGAACTAGGATTTACATTTGAATAATAGTATCCTGTTCATGATCTGATGTGGAATCTAGACAAAAATTACTAAGATCTTCATTACTTGTTAAAGGTAGTCTATTTCCTCATCTGTTAGACACATACCACGTTTACGAGACCAGAAGATTAAATTATGTAGTAGAGTAAAACTCATTTTCGCACTGTGTAAGGGTTCAAAAGGGTTAAAAAATGAGATTGAGGGAAACTGCAGCATTGCTAATCATGGAAGCTAGAGGGCAATTTATCGTGCGTTAAACTTCTATTTATGCAATAAATTTAAGTTTTTGAGCATTCTAATAAGTACGGTAAAATTTACACAATAAATATTTACTCGAAACGGCCACAAATCCATTTGCAAGCAAAACTAGACATAACACAAAACAATTAAATTCTACTTACATAACAGGCAGCGCCGTGCAAATCTGCTACCAGTGATGCACTCCCCAACAAAACTTTTTTTTTTTTTTTTTTTTTTTTTTTTTTTTTTTTTGTGTGGACACAGCCGTGCAGTGGAAACTCAGAACCTTCACTGACATCATTGTTAAGGCTTAATTGAGGAATAGCTAAAGCGGAAATACGGCATCTCCATTATTGCTGCAACAGTGAACATTTAAAGAAAAATGGTAGCATATTTGCACCAGCGCTGCCGCTCGGGGGTTAAGAACATAAGGATAGCCAACCACTTCAGATTTTACCTGTCTGATACCTTCACGATTTCTAACGATTCCTACTTCAATTACTCCTTAATCCACGACAGTCCATCAACGAAGAGATACCTCCTTCGCACCCCTTGCCCCTAGGTTCCAGATCGTGGACAACAGCCCATAGACAGAAACTCGTACTCCAATTACCAACAGGAGACTCTACAGATCTTCCTCTTCTAATATATAAAGCAGAGTGTCCATATGTTTGTACATGTTGCAAACAAACCTATAGTTTAGTTTCAATCTTTATGAAATTTTGTACACGTAAGCTTCAATCCATGAGGACGATCGCCGTAAGTGTAAGAATCACATACGATATATAGTTCACGAATTATGACGTCATAAACAATGAGATGCGCGAAAAACTGCTGTATTTTGCGACAATGCTGCTCATTTTCTCCTAAACCATCGGACCGATTTCAACCAAATTTGGTACACATATTCCTTACCGTGAAGTAACAATTTCTGCATGGTTAACAATCTCATACGGCACATGGTTCAAAAGATATTACGTCATAACCAATAGAAATCGCAAAAATACCATATAATGCGGCGAGACTTTCGAAATACACTGTATGAGAATGACAGTACTTAACGACTTGCAACAAACTTTAAACATAATTTCAAACCTTTATTAAACTTTTTCTCGCCGGCAAACAGAGTAAAATGATGAAAGGAAAAAAGTTTCTCGCTTACTACTTTTCCGCTGTTTATGGAGTAAAACTACGGCTCTCGGTATGACGTTACAATTTATAATTTGAACACTACAAAATGTAGCGACAGGAAATTTTACTGACAGTATACACATATATGGTTGAATGTAGCTTCTAAATTGTATCACATTCCGACACGTAGTTCATGAGATATGAGCACGTAAACAGTAACGTTCATGGAACATTGCCCTATCACGCACCAAGCTTTAATCTATTACTTCTTTACTACTAATTGAATTCCCATGATATTTTACAGAAAAACAGCAATGAATATATACCAGACAAACGCCAGGAATAAATAAATAAATAAATATCCGGGCAAGACCGGGTTTTCAGCTAGACTATACTAATAATAAATCTGTAAATTTAGGCCTGTCGCTGTTCCCTTAAATCTTCAAAACTATTGGACGAATCTTCATGCGGTTTTCACAGGAAACACGGGAAAAGTTTGGGACAACATATAGGCATAATTGTATCAAAATTAGATTATGGAAAAAAAAGATATCGTAAATTTAAGTGTTTTCAGCAACCGCCATGTCTGTCTGTTCAACTATTAAAAACCTCTTATCTCGAAAACTACTTCACCAATTTACATGGGGTTTTCACAAGTAACTTGAGCGTAACTCGGGGTAACATATAAACCTCGTTTCATGAAAATCGGATCACGGGAAAAAAGAATAACGTAATTTGAAATTATTTATCTACAACCTTCATTTTTGTCTGTCTCTTTGAACACGTTTATCTCCAAAACTACTTGACGAATTTTTATGGGATTTTCACACGTAACGTGAGCATATAGTGCGGTTATATAAAGGCTTCAATAATTAAAATCGGATCAGAGAAAATGAAGATATCATAATTTAATCATTTGTTTAAAAGCCTTCGTGTATGTCTATTTGTTTAAGGTAATCTCCAAAAGTACTACACGAACTTTCAAGGGTTTCCACAGGTAAATTTGGAATAGTTTGGAGAGTAACATAGGCTACATTTCATCAAAATCGGATCAGAGGAAGGAAAGATATCGTAATTTGAAGTTTTATGTGTATACTATGCTTATAAGCATGTTGTAGATCAGCAAATCTCCAAGAATACTACACGAACTTTCGTGGTGTTTCATAGGTCAACTGAGAGTACCTTGAGGCAACATGAAAGCTTCATTTCATTAAAATCGGATAAGGGGAAGAAGAGATATCGTAATTTGTAGTTTCTGGTGTACGCTGTGCTTGAATTGCATCGTACTATAGCAAAGATCCAATAGAGGCGCTGTTCCTAACATAGTACACCAAATAACTAATAGATGGCGATGTTGCGGTTTTTATTCACGTAACTTAGGTGTAATACACTCACACAAGAGCTACGATTTTCCTTACGGTAGCGGTGTTGTGTATTGATGTTGGTAACGGCCGTTGAATCCTTTTTGAAAAATTAGTAACGTACATTGAGGGTAAAAATTATTTGTGTTGGTGATGAAATAAGTAAATAATGTTGTTCCGATCAGTAAATTAATGATCCATCTAAAGCAAATATTTAGTTACCAACGTTAACATACTAAACCGCTGCCACTGCAAGTAAAATTTAACCCAGGTACGACACACAAAAAAATTAATCTTTTTACTACCTGTATCCCGCATGGCTTGCAATGCCATGGAAAGAAAAAAGTGCTTCTTTCCGCGGTTATCGTTTTCATTGAAAACATAACGACTTTCCTTCGCGTCTATCGATGTTTCCATTTTATAAGAAATCATTGCGAGGAAACACGAATTTATGTAGTTTCCTTTCTGATTTCGGTGCGTAATTATTACATCTTGAGTCCATTCTGTTTATTAATGCCTAGAAAACTGGATAGTACAGTACAGAACAAACAGAGGCCCTGTTAGTTACGTAGTGCACCAAAGAACTAATAGTTGGCGCTGCTGAATTTTTCAATTTTTTAAAAATCTTTTATTTCTGTTCGATGATTATGCCATAGAACAGCAACGAACCACTAAAGGTGCTGTTGGTTTCGTAGTGCTGCAAAGAAACAAAACATCATCGTGTAGTGCGTATTTCCTCAATGACAGAAGTATTCTGAATTAACAGCCGCAATGTTATCTCTGCAAATACAAACTAACATTGAACAGAGAGTTGCTGATTACACTTTGTATATTCACAACTTAACGACGTATCTTTGCTTCTTTTGGCAGGGAACATTTGAATTAAAAACAGAACGACATTCCTTCGCGTCTATCGATACTGTAATTCACATAACAACTCTTTGCAAGAAAAATCGAATTTATGTAGTCCCCCTTTTGATTTCGGGGTATCCTCATTATATTTTGAGTGCGTTTTCTTTAGGAATGCCTCGAAAACTCCATAGTACAGGAAAGGACAACGTGAGGAGACGTTAATAAATTACATAGTACACCAAAGTACTAATTATGGCGTTGCTGCGTTTTTCTTTTTCATTCTCATAACTATAGTGTAATACACTACAAGAAGGGGTAAAATTTTACCTATGGCGGCGGCGTTGTGTGCTGATGTTGGCAAGAGCCGTTGAATGCCTTTTAAAAAGTCAGTCACGTAGAATAAGCGGAATAATTCTTTATGTTCCCGATGAAATAAGTAATTTATGCTGTCCTTGCCAGTAAATGTGTCATCCTCCTAAAGCGGATAGTTAGTTGCCAACGATAGTAAACTAAATCGCTGGCACTGCAAGTAAAATATAACCCAGGTTGGGTACAATTTT
The DNA here is from genome assembly GCA_026315105.1 of Locusta migratoria. Lineage (NCBI taxonomy): Eukaryota > Metazoa > Arthropoda > Insecta > Orthoptera > Acrididae > Locusta > Locusta migratoria. The sequence goes on from CM048746.1 coordinate 663,887,504, forward strand.
TTTTATTCCTAACTGTATCCCATATGTTTTGAAATGTCATGGAGAGAAAAGAAGTGCGTATTTCGAAGAGTATGACCACTAAATTGTGAATGGAAGAAATATCTATGGAATGAGCATTGCGTTCTGTTCATCTTCTCAACATTAAGTTGAAATTACCACGTGATATTGAGACGAATGCACTCTTTCCACAAATTTATTTGCTTTTACGATTGGTTTGTACTGTATTGGCTCCAAAGAAGTCTATTTCGCAGAGAAACCACGTAACATGAAATAATATCTTAATAAATGCGTCACAGAAGCAACAAGGAAGTTGAGGAAGCGTCGCTAAAAGAGTCATTTACACATAATCATCTGTCTTAACCGAACTAAATAGGACCAAGATAAAGTCACCGATTAATATATTTTTCCCAATATTACGTGACATTTCCACCTTAATAATCAGGACACGAATGCTCAATCCAGAGATATTTCTGCTCTGTGCCTGCCACTAGAGATAATATACACCCATGAGCAACAAACTCATCAGAAACCTCTCTGCTTTCATAATTGTTCCGTACAATATTGAGATTAAAATTTGAAATTACTAACTTTTGGTGCGGACTACATTAAGATAGATACAGACGCCTTCTTTTGCAGAGAAAATTGTACTTAGTGTTCTGAATATATATAAGGTCGATATCAATTTCGGGCTTTACAAAGTAATCACTGCAGGTCATGAGGACATGTATTATGTGAAAGAGTGGCCGATGCTGCTAACATGTCGAGACAATTCACTGGAAATACTATATTTAATGGAATATTCTATACAGACAATCAGCTGATGCCATTCCTTCAACGATTACCCAGACTTATTTTATGGCACATTGACACCAGCATGACGTCTTATTTATACAGACATGAACTGCTCTGTTGATTTAATTACCAAACTTTCAGTTTTCGTCGAGTTTTCGATAATAGGGAGCACTGCTTACAGAATAACTACATTGTCCCCAGAGCAACACTGCAACGTACTAATACTTCAGCATACACTTACAGTTTGGTACCATAGAACCAATACATGACTCTGTTATTATTATTACTATTTTTCATCTCAACGATAGACGTGTTTTCAGAAGTTTACGACAAACAGGCAATTTCACACCGCAGTCTTAACTTTTCGAACACAAACTAACATTAAACTTACATCGTTCCGTAGTACGAACTTAAATTAATTTCACTTTTTGCATGAAAAACTTTATGAACATTCAGCGTTTTTGACAATGACTTCTACTTAAATTTGACATCTTTGCTAGAAAAACTAAGTTTATTGACAGAGCGATCCAACAAGGATTCTGTTTTTTCTGACCTAGGTCCGGAATCCTAGAAACCATGATATACACAGAGAATTCAATGAACAATTTATGTATTCTGAAAACGCTTACGAAATGGGGAGACCAGTTTAAAACAATTAAAGCACACATCTCACACATTTAGAAGAGGGAAAGATTAACAACAAAATTAATAAACGGCCCGTTTGATTGCTCACCTTTTACGAAACTTTCTTATTAAGGAAACAGGGGTAGATTCGGGTGAGTGGACACAATTTCATTTACACGCACTCGCAAAAGCTCACGAGACACTCGAGTAGCCTATTATCAAAGACGGACATCTGTCGTTTGCCAGAAACTGAGATAAAGGTCATTTTTTTATTACGAAACTTAGAGCTATTATATTTATAAACTGATTTCAGCATTATCAACTTTAATACACGATTATTTGTACGTGGAAGTCGCTAATACCCATTTGATTACTCAAGCACCTTCAAATTGTTTGAAAATACAGATGTCCGTCTTTGAAACCAAAACTTGTAGGTGTCCGCTTTTGATGTGAACACGCTTTCAGATGTCCGTTTTTGATACACAGAGATTCGCTGACAACTGAAGAGAATGAATTACCGTGTATAATCTCGAAAACTGTAGGAATATCGACATAAAGTGGAAAATATTAAATTCTGAACTGTATTACATATTGGAAAAATGAACAAAAATTGAAGAACTACAATAATCATATTAATCTTTTTAATTTTATATTCAAAATGAAATGTTACGGCACTGAATCTCTAATATTATTAGCATAAGGTCTGTTGAAACTGTCGCCAGATCTTTCCTTAAACATCCTTACGTTATTTCTGACATCGAACTTCTTTCCAACAAGTGATAATTTCGCACAAGACACTTTAAAATAGAACACTGTAGTTTACAAGCTAGTCTTACCTTTGTTTCTTTTCAATGTTTATTTTCCACTTTTGGAGTTGCCTCAACCGCTTCCTAGCTTTTCCTTCGGATGCTGGTGATATATTATGTTCCATTTCACTCGCTTTAAGATGGTTATTAGTAATAATACTATAAAAATTGCTAAAAAACTTAAGTACGGGCTAATACGCCTTAGTATCTGGCACATGCTGTCGCCATGTCTGATTGTCGAGATCATGTGATCATATACTGTGTTCCCATTCGTGCACATTGCTTCATTGAACAAGTGTCCAAATTTGATATTAAGTTCTTATGTAGGTGTCCGCTTTTGATGTGAACAGACAAATTTAACGTGTGATAAATCACATTTACGTCAATTTTTGAAAAAAAAAAAAAAAAAAAAATGCGGACTTTACGAATGAAAAGAGCTGAAAAATTAAATTTAAGATTGACTGCTAACTAAATTTCGACCATTAGGTCAGATATCCAGGTTTGATATTAAGCTACTCACTTATTCAAACCGCGGCAAGCATCTGCAGTAGTGAAATACTGGAGGTGATCAGCTAGCTTGATGCACGCGCACATATTAAAATAAAATGTTCATCATGGCTGCATACAGCAAAGGTAATTCAAAGCTGTAAAAATAACAGCCAACCAGTTGCAAATTAAAGTTTAATAAACCTTTCCGCGGTTTCAATTGACGTAAGTCAATCTTGTTCAGAAGATACATGAACATTAGATTATTACTGTGGAAAAGTTACACGCGTCGATCTTCGTACACATAATGTAGCCTTTAGACAAAGACACAAACATGTAAAATGATAACATGTGCTGTGTACTAGGCGCATGCGCATGTGCCACGTGTCGTGTTTACCTGGCCTCCACGTCTTGCTCAAACGGTCAGTCGGCGGTTAGCACGCAGCACAATCTGTTACACAGCATATGATATCTATCTATGTCTATAATATGAATTGCTGTTCGTTAGTCTCGCTAAAACTCAAGAATGGCTGAACCGGTTTGGCTAATTTTAGTCTTGAACTATTCGTGTAAGTCCAGGAATGGTTTAAACGTGATAAATAAAATATGGAAAATATCAATTAATACAAATAAACAATCCCAGAAACGGATTTAGGTCTCAAATATATCAAAGACACTAGTGATAAATCTGAAGCATTGAATTAAAATTTGTGGTGCGTCCGGGAATCGAACCCGACCTCCATGCTTACTAGGCAGACGTCTTAACCTTTTTTTTATGTTCGTAGTTCTCTTCGTTGCGGACTCTGATCGTTTTGTTCGTTCTTTTTCGGTGTGTTGTTGGCGCGCTGAGCCACGGCGCCCGGCACCGTTAGACCACCACACCACTAACGATTAAGGCGCCTCGGAATAGTCTATATACGATTTCCCTCCACATCACAAACTTTAATTCAGCTTCTGTGTTCCAAAGACAATTGCAAATTATGGCACCAATAATTTTAATTCATTGCTTCAGATTTATCAATAATGTCCTTAAAATATGGAAAAGTTGGCCGGAAAAGAGGAAAATCGGGAAAAGCTGAAACAGCTTTTGCCAGTGAGCTATCAATACCGTTCGTCCAATTCCGATAATTTTTTTGTACATTCCATGTTGTAAGCAAGAGGAAGGTTCGCATCAAATAAAAAATTGGAAAAGTCGCCCGGAAAGTAGGAAAATTTAGGAAAGACAGATAGCGATTTTTTTTCTATGAATAAAAATCAGTTGCCACATGCTTGTGAGAGCATTACTTGAGTACGGCTTGACAGGCCAAGGTTTGTATGAAATAAATATTTTGGAAAATCTACCGGAAAATTGGAAAAATTTGAGAAAAACTGAAAGTGCGTTTTTCTATGTGCTTTTGATTGAATTCAGCACTATAACTGACTATTCGTACTACAGAGAGGGGTATTTCTTTTTTTTTTCATATGGTCTTCGAAAAGTTTTCAGTAAAAAAAAAATAGGGACAGTTAAAAAGGAAAGTAGGAAAATTCGAACGAAATTCCTTTCTCAATGCGTTTCTAAATGTACTCAACACTATATGTTGAGAACCGTTTATCCGATTGCGATAAAATTTTGATTATTTGACGTTAAACGAAAGATGGACGTTCTTATGAACTAAAAATTTGGGAAAGTTACCCGGAAAATTTGAAAATTACCGAAAAACCAAAGGAGCGTTTTTCAGTGGGATATCATTGCCATTCGTCTTTTTGCGATCAAATTTTACATATTTAACGCTCAAAGCAGGAGTAAAGTTCTTATGAAATGAAAATTTGGAAAAGTTTCCTAGAAAATTAGAAAATTCAGAAAATATGGAAAGAGATTTTTCTATGCAACATCAATACCATTCATCTGATTGCGATAAAATTTTGCACATTGGACGTTCAAAGCGAGAGTACATGTTAACAATAGCGAAACGTTACCGGGTCGACTAGTCATTTTATATATTTGACGTGTCTTTGTCTAAAGGCTACATTATTTGTACAAAGATCGACACGTGTAACTTTTCAACAGCAATAATGTACTGTTCATGTATCTTCTGAAGAAGATTGATTTACATCAATTGAAACCGCAGTAAAGTTTAATATACTTTAATTTGCAACTAGTTGGCTGTTATTTTTACTGATATTAAAATAAGAAAATTTGATTCTGATGTGCCCAAATCTGGACCGTGGCTGATCACCGGTTACTGGACTGGTTCATAACTCTCTAAATCTTAAAAATGAAAATAAACAGGAATAAAATCTCCACACGCGGAATAATTGAATAAACATAACCGAATTACTAACACGATTCGCCTGAGGGGCACTAAAGCCACTTGATGACCGGTACCGGATTCACATTGACCAGTCCACGTGACATAACTAACAGACTTAATTACTGAAGTCGCTGGCCGTGAAAGCCTACACGTTATGCTTAGACAAAGAAAGTTGATTACAATTTAAATAATTCATAACGAAAATTGCACTGCTTATTCACAGTTACGAACCAGACTAATCATTATATAAATACGCTAACACGGAAATTGTGGTACAGATTACTAATTTATTTGTGCAAGAAGGCCAATGAAAGTTACATAATTCAAAAGATTGTTTGTCGTAGATTTGACGAATATAAATATTATGTGTGCATTAAGCCATTAAAAGGGGTAAAAGGAAGTAGAAATTTTCCTATCTACAGCTTGGATCAAGTTATACATTCTGCAACAATCAGCTCACTGATTGGCTGTTCGCCTCGACCAAAGACGCTGTAATGCAGCGCATCTGCAGTATTAAAATAAAGTATTAAAATAAGTGAATATCGATACCTGGAGTGCTCCAAACTCACTTTCTTGTGCCGTTGAAATTCTTCATTTTCGCAGTGATTAAGAGTGGTTAAAGGAAATGGATGTTTTCGTATGAAAGCCGATATAAAGGATGATGCGCCGGGAGAGGCATGTAGCGGTGCACGGGTGGAACTACGATGTCGACATGTTGTCAGCTCTGGAATTCTGAATATCGCAGTATCGAAATAACATTATTTCTTGGCGTTGTATAAATATACGAACACCGAAATTGTTGTTCCATTTCAAATATTATGCTAATGAAAGTTATATAATTCGAAAATGTCATGAGAAGTATATACTTCCGTTTTTATTTGTTGTTATTGTGTCAGGCATTTTCCTTAACACGTAAAAGATACCGTTTCATACCTCCCAGTGTCGGTTAAATTTTACCAAATATCCCAGCGGCCCCCTATGATAATGTTGGCAACAGATGCTGAAGAGTGAGAATCCTGGGAGTCTTCATTTTAGCAAATCGCTTGACAACGCTGATGTTTTCTCATAGAATCTTCGCTTTACGAGGGCAATTATTTTTACTGAGCGGACGAGGATACATACAAGAACCTGTCAACCATAAAGCTGGAACAGCATGATTTGTTTACTGCATATATGTACGATACACTAATTGAGTCATTATATGTGTTTCGAACAAATGGGCAAACATTTTCTATGGTGTTGTTGATGTTGCCAACATAATCACGCGAGGCCACCAACATGATAAGTAAAATTTTACCCCGAGTGACCATTGTAAACACAATTGGTCGATTGTCGACCACAGGCAATACTAGTCATTATTAAAGCATGAAATCCTAACGACAACTAAAAGAACAAAACACACGCGGTTCGATTATCTTTACCCCACGTTAGATAATAAATTTTGACCACTACAGATGGTAGCTCTAAATGAAATATTCATCGCGTATTCCCCACGAAATACAGGAACAGTTTAAGACTAGTGCGAGCATTTCGACTCAGAATCTAACAGCACATTAATTATACCTTAACCTCGGTCCACTGAGCACCAGTCCAGCTAACCACCTTAGCTCAAGCGTCGCCCTCGGAAGAATGCCTAAGCCATCGAGCTTAAATTTCATATCGTGGCTAACACACGAGTTACAGCAATCTTTGCGGCAACTTCTGTAAACTCTCCCGCCATATTTTTGGTGGTCACTACATCTGAGAAGTGTATGTCTATCGTATGTTGTTGTTGAGCTTGAAGTATTTAGTTTACATTGTATTTAGTGTGTATTGTCTACACAATTTTTGCTGCTGAAATATGCCGAAAGTGTGTTCTGCATTTAAATGCACAAATCGAAGTGATAAAACTACAAGTATTTCGTGCATGATCACCAAATGTTTTGCCTTATTTGATCTCGGTCTGTCTATACTCAAACAAAATTTCTGACTAATGGCACTTAGCTGCCCCAAGAGTGAAGCTTCAGATGACGTACCCTGCAATTCACTTGAAGTACACACCACCAAAAATGCTCAGTTTTCTACCTAGTGTCGTTAGAGATATTTCTTCTTCTGTCTCTCCTGTGGTTGACGAAACCACACTTTTGAGTGTCTACACCGTCTTTACAAGTATTTTCATTTGTTGTAGACAATACTTGATCGGGCATGGTTGACATGCAACCAGTACAAAGTGTGGAAGCAGTACTGACAGCGAGAATTTTTTTACCTGCAAATGTCTGTGTTCTTTGCATCAAATATGTACTAATTCCAGCGTGGCACCACGAAAGTTAAAAATGATACGTTATTTCGGTGTGGAATGTTTTTGTAGCAGCTGTCAAATGTTCAAATGTTTGTATAGTCTATGGGACTTAACTACAGGGTCATCAGTCCCTAAACTTACAAACTACTTATGAACTACTTACGAACTAGGACAGCACAAATATCCATGCCCGAGGGGGGATTCGAACCCCCGACCGTAGTGGCCGCGGAGACCGTGACTGGAGCGCCTTAGTCCCCTCGGCCACCGCGGCCGGCGTAGCAGCTGTCCCAGAATCATTATTATTGCAATATTGTATTGTCACTTTCATCTTTGTACTCAAATTTCACGTACCAAACGTTACTTGCTTCACCATGCCAACAAGGAAACTTATTAACGACATCTTATTTCGACGTGGAATGCTTCTGTGGCAGATGACCTAGGCGTATTTTTAACCGCAGTATTTTGTTGTCACTTTCGTCTTTGTGCGCAAATTTCGTCCACTGCAATTCTGGAACTTTGTAGCCTTAATAGGTTTAGGAAACACAAGATAAATGTATACTACACGTTATGAAAGCAGTTGTGACATTAAGAACAGATGCAAATTCATGGTCATGATTGTTCGTCATAACAAGTATTACTCACTGTATGTTTCGCAGCTAGTTTAGACTACGTACCTGCATTAAAATCTGCACAAATATTTTCACAGCGGCACTTTCCTTGTTATTGCAAACCGCAACTAACTGTTATACTTCGATCTGGAACTGTAATACTGACAGGTTCGTGATATTTCATTGCCGCATTTTTAGGAAATATACTACAAGGCTCGTCAATTCGCAGCTTCGAAAAAGTCTGACGGAACTTGATGCACATCCATATTTAATAGTCAATTTTCATTTAAAATGTGGACCCCTCAGGGGCTCGGCATTAATTTGCTGAGTACGGACTTCGCGAACCCGGGATCCAGAGCCGTGGGCTGCGTCGCGCCAACAGTCCGCTACACCGTAAGCTCTGTGCGTGCTTCAACGACCATCGTTCGGCGCGATGGTGGACCGTTGTACGTTTCAGAACCCGGGGATCTTGGTTTAATCGCCCGGGTCGCGAGGACGGTACAAAACTCCATAAAAAAAACTCAGTCTCAAGGTGAGCTACGTGCCGAGGAGATGCATGGCTGTTGAGGTTGAACAGTCGCTAGCGAGCAACCTCTGAGGAACCTGCCGCACCTTAGTTGTATAAGGCTTACCCAGGCAAGCGGGGCTCTGCCTGGGTGGACCTTTATATCCCTAGCTGCTCGTGGGACCAAGATGAAACGAACAAATAATGGCGTCGCCACACGCAAACCTGGCGTCTCTAAGAGAGGTAGAAGGCACTAAAACGCTGCAGAGTATGATCCACAACGTTCCCCACCCTGGCTACACCATGGGAGGAACGTCGGGCAAGACATCAGGGTGAGGCTTATGCCCCTAAATATCTGGTCTGTAGCCACACAGATGGGGAATCGTTTAAGACAACGAAGCCATTGTTCTTTGTAGAAAACTTGGAGGATAAGTTTGGAGAGGTGGAAGGGATGTCTAAGATGCGAACAGGGTCTGCGTTAATAACGTCATCCCCAGCCCAGTCACGGGCACTGCTTGCCTGTGACAAGCTGGGTGATGTTTCCATTACTATCACGCCGCACAAGACCTTAAACATGGTGCAGGGAATAATCTTCCACAGAGACCTTTTGTTGCAGTCAGACGACAAACTGCGTGCGAATCTAGAACGGCGGGGAGTTCATTTTATTCGACGAGTCCACCGGTGCCTTCATCTTGGCTTTTGAGGGCGATTCATTGACCGAGAAGGTCAAGGAGATGATCTACCAGTGCGACATTAAGCCCTACGTTCCTCCCCCATGCGTTGTTTTAAGTGCTGGAGGTTTGGGCATATGTCCTCCCGATGTGATGAAAATCCTACATGTCGAGAGTGCGGACGTGCTGTCCATCCAAACGTCCCCTGCAACCCTCCTCCAGTATGTGTTAATTGGGCCAAAATCACTACCCTTGTTCGCCTGTCAGGACGGTTCTGCACCAGAAAAGAAAGATCATGGAGTACAAGACCAGAAACCGACTGACATACTCCGAGGCAAAGAGGAAGTTTCAGATGCTCCACCCTGTGCGTCAGGTGTACACCTAGGCCACGGAAGCCTCACTGTCATCCTCCACTGTACCTATGATCCAGTCCGCGCAATCCACGCTAGTGGGCTCGCAGGCCGAATAAACTGTCCCTGCCCTGTTACCATCTGGGGACACTTCCTCTTCGGCGGCTCCCACGCTTTTCACTGAGGGAGCATCACCCGCTAAAACATCGGGGACACCAGTCCCCACATCTAAGCCGGAGAAGGAGAAGCCTTCTCCGGCTCCTCTCGCTCAGAAGGGGTCCCTCGAGACAACCCCTTCCACGTCTACTCACAGCGCTCCAGAGGATCCTGGCCACAGTCTTATGGATCCACAACCTGCCAGTCAAAGAGCTTCCCCCGCCGGCCGCGGTGGCCGAGCTGACTGAGGCGCACCTATCACGATCTGCACGGCCACCACGGTCGGGGGTTCGAATCCCCCCTCGGGCATGGATATTTGTGCCGTCCTTAGTATTAAGTAGTTCGTAAGTTTAGGGACTGATGACCCCGTAGTTAAGTCCCATAAGCTCTACAAATATTGAACATTGAAAGAGCTTCCCGCTCTTCCTCCGTCCTGGATGCCGCTTTTGGGAAGCCCTCTCGGCCCTGCATACCAAAGGGCCAGTGAGAGGAAAAGTAGAACCGTAACAAGAAGAAATAATGTTCGATGGCTTGAAAGCCAAAACCACCCACATCCTCTTCTGAGGAGGATGAAGTCGAGATTCTTGCATCCCTGCGGATCTCGCAATTACTGATTCCCCAGACAATAAGATCTCTGGCTCTGTGTGTTCAGAGCACATGGTAGCAGACGATCCAATGGAGTCTTCTGCTTTTTTATTCATCATGGCGGTACATCCTCCAGTGGAATTGTGGCGGCTTTTTCAACCATCTGTCTGAGCTATGACAACTTCTAAGCCAAACACCTGCTTTTTGTATAGCTTCAAGAAACCTGGTGTCCAGCGATGCAGTCCCCTGCCATTTGAGGTTACATGGGCTATTTTAAAAATCGCTCCATCTATGACAGAATTTCCGGTGGAGTCTGCGTCTATGTCCTAGCCTCTGTCCCAAGCGCTGCCGTGCCTCTTGAAATGCATCTAGAGGCGGTTGCTGTTCTGCTCAGGGCAGTGCAAGATAGATGTTACAATATGTTCTGTCTACCTCCCACCTGATGAGGATGTCTCTCCTGTAGACCTCGCTGCCTTGGTCGCCCAACTTCCCCCACCCTTCCTTCTTTTGGGGGATCTCAATGCCCACCACACTTTGTGGGGTGCCACACAGACCTCGGCGCGGGGTAGAGAAGTTGAGACTCTACTGACGCAGCTGAACATCTGCCTCCTCAACATCAGTGCTGCTACATACTTTTGCGTAGCACACGGAACATTCTCCGCCATAGATATGTCTATCTGTAGCCCAAGACTGCTTCCGCACTTTACTTGGAGGGAACACGATGACCTGAGTGGCAGCGACCATTTCCCTATCTTCCTGTCGCTCACACAGTGTCCACGTGCTGACCGTCTGCCTCACTGGTCCCTCCATAGGGCCGACTGGCCAGCATATTCCAGCATATTCCCTCTCCTTTTCTGGCTGACATTGATGCCGCTGTTCAGCAGGTCACAGATACCATTATTTCTGCTGCTGAGAAAACCGTTCCCACCTCACTCGGATAACTCCACCCTAAGTCGGTGCCCTGGTGGACCACGGAGATCGCTGAGGCAATCTGGGAACGTCGGCGAGCACTACAGCGACACCGACGCCACCCTTCCATCGATAATCTTATCGTATTTAAGCGTCTCCGGGCACAGGCACGGCGATTGATCCAGCAAAGCAAGAGGGCCTCCTGGGAGCGTTATGTCGCCTCCATTAGATCCCAAGCATTGCTTTCACGGGTATGGTCACTAGTTCGATGCCTCTTCGGGCACCGCCCACCAGCGGGAATTCCGTACCTCAGCAATCAGGGTACTATTTGCACTGATCCTCTCACCATAGCTGAGCATTTGGCACACCACTATGCTCGCACCTCAGCTACCACTGCATAAAAAAAAAAGGTAAGGTAAAGCAGTCAACAATCCGAAGATTGGTTTGAACACCACAGTGCTTTACTAGGCATGGTCCTGTTTGGAGGTGGTATGCCGTTGCCTTCCTCCGACCTTCGAACTGACTTACCCAGCCAGTTATAGGGGGACCTACAGTTTAACGTGGGTTCCGAACCACGGTGCTACTCGGTATTTTTCACATGAGCAATACTGCCAGAGGTGAAAGAAGTGGAAAGTGCCAGAAAAAATCCTAGAGACCTGGCGGGGATCGAACCCGCGACCTTTGGATTTGTAGTCTGGCACCCTACCACTGTGCAACCGAGGCGCACAAATGGTGCGGATTTCCGGGCTCTTAAAGAGCACACAGAGCGAAAACGGATATCCTTTCGAACGTGACGCCAGGAAGTATACAACATCCCTTTTAGTGAATGGGAGTTTGAAAGCGCCCTTGCTGCATGTCCAGCCACATCCCCTGGACCAGACCACATTCATTGTCAGTTCCTCCAACAACTATCAGCGGACTCTAAACGCCAACTTCTCTCCTTGCTGAATCATCTCTGGGTTGAGGGTGTCTTCCCATCCCAATGGCGGGATAGCATCGTCATCGCAGTGATGAAGCCCAGGGCTAATCCGCAGGTGGCTGATAGTTACCGACCAATCAGCCTCACCAACGTTCCGTGCAAACTCCTCGAACGGATGGTGAGTCGGAGGCTTATGTGGATCCTTGAGGACCGGGGACTCATGGCCCCACAACAAGGTGGGTTCCGTCGTGGCCGCTCCGCTATCGATAATCTCGTGTCGGTGAAGTCGGCCATCCGTACGGCCTTTACACACCGCGAACATCTGGTTGCTGTGTTCTTTGACCTGTGGAAAGCGTATGACACTGTCTACGCTGTACGACTGGGGCTTATGCGGTCCACTTCCTGTATCATACAGAATTTTCTGGCGCTACGTTCTTTTTGTGTTGGTGTTAGTTCCTGTCTCAGCTCCCCTCACTATCAAGAACACGGTGTCCCTTCGGGTTCCGTTCTTGGTGTCCCTTTATTTTTGTCGGTATCAATGGTCTCGCTGCTGCTGCTGTTTCCACCTCATTGTATGCCGATGACTTCTGCATATATTTTAGCTCCACTAGCATCGGCGTAGCTGAACGTCGGTTGCAGAAAGCTATTCAAAAGGCGCAGTCGTGGGTGTTTACCCACGATTTCCAATTTTCTGCATCGAAAACCCGGGTGATGCATTTGTGTCGGCGTCGCGCGGTACACCCGGAACCTTAACTATATCTGGCTGATGATCTGTTGCGTGTCGAAGAGACGCTCCGTTTTTTAGGCGTGTTGTTCGACAACCGTCTCACATAGGTGCCATACCTTCGCCAGCTCAAACAAAAGCGCTGGCGACACCTCAAAATTCTACGTTGTCTCAGCCATACTGTTTGGGGAGTGTCACGCCCAACGCTCCTGCAACTTTATACGGCGCTCATTCAGTCGCACCTTGACTATGGCTGCATTGTATGTGATTCGGCCGCACCTTCAGCACTGCAGGCATTAGACCCAATCTTACATTCTGGGGTTCATTTGGCGACAGGGGCTTTTCTCACGAGCCCTTTGACAAGCCTCCTAGTTGAAGCTGGGGTCCTTCCCCTGCGGTTCCGCCGGCAACACCTGCTGGCTTGATACGTTGCCCATGTTCAGGCCTTGCCACACCACCTGAACCACCGGCTTCTTTTTCAGGCGCTGCACTCCCTATACATCCACGACGGCCCAGGTCGGGGTACCCGATCTAAGTCCATGTTCGTTCTCGCCTCACTTAATTCCCTTCCTCTCCCTCCTCATTTCCAATACTCCCCCCGTATACCCCCCTGGAGAGATCCTCACCTGGAGCTTCGTTTGGATTTGTCCCGGGATTCGAAAGCCTCCATTCCACAACTGATTCTACGTCACCGGTTCCAAGCAGTGATTTCACGGTGCAACCATTATTTACACGGACGGTTCTTTGATCGATGGTCATGCCGCATATGCCGTTGTCTATGGTGACCACATCGAACAGCGATCGTTGCCTTGTGGAAGCAGCATCTTCACCGCGGCCGAAGCAGACGATACTTCGAATACAGTCTTACCGAGATGTAACTACCGTGTCTGCAAAGTGCTAGGGCAGCACTCATCGAGCACAGAATAACATAGAGGGAGAGGCCTTACAGTGACAGTGAAATGAAGCCGGCTGAGAGCGCGACACCCAACCAACATGGCGGCCGAGCGCCAGCCGACCACAGCTGCGAGCACAGGGCAGTTCATTGAGTTCACCGTCTGTTAATTCCTTTTTCATATGTTTTAAGGCGTTCCTTTTTGCCAGTTTATTTTTGCCATAAATCATTACAAATTTCAGCTAGGAATAGCAAATCATACTATTATATAAAATAGAAGCACAATTTTCCTCTGCCTGTCCCTTTAACCTTTTATAACTCGAGGAGTACCCAACGTATCGTCACGCGGTTTCTTTTAATTTCATCTTTATAATCCTGGGATAATTTTGGCCTATATTTTATGTCAATACGAATATATGAAAAAAAAAAACAGAATAGGAATCATAAAGTAGAATCGTTTACCGCTTCTGCACTTTAGTCAGCTCTGGAACCTAAACTATAAGAGCTAGGCCAGTGTACATAGTATAAAGTTGCAAAACTCACAAACATCTACAAAAAGAAAAAAAAAACATTTATCATTTTTCTTTTCTAAAGCGCTGGCGCCAAATGGCTTCAGGCTACAGATATAGTGATTGCGGGAGATCTGTAAAAGTTAGACATCTGATCTCACGATCTTTTCTATTACTTTATTTTTTAAATCGTCATGAGTTCTATAATTTTATACTATGTACTTTGGCGCAGGTCTCAGTTTACGCTAGAAAGGTGAAGAAAGTGCGGAAGTGGTAAACCATTCTACGCTATTATTCTAATTTCAATTATTTCTCATTTTCATAATGGCATTTAATATAGCCTACGTTGAACACAGGATTATACCGAAGAAATTGAAAGAAACCGCATCACGATACGTTCTACAGTTCTCAAGTTAAAGTAGTTTAAAGATTACCCGTGCAAAGTCGGAGTGGCTCAGCTAGTTAATGAGGTAGAAAGTGGTAAGACATAATTATTTGATACCGAAAATTGTATCCCAAATTACAAATGTTAATCACAATTGGTCACAAAGTACAAGGTGAGTGGGCAACAGAATCTGTGCTCGCTGGTGGGCAAGCTCGCTGAAAGTAACGAGTAGAATTTGAAAAGTTACACCGCTCTATTGTATCCAAATTTGTGACATAACTAGGGGACCAATAAAAAAGTTGATTAAATAAATATAAAAGTTCATTTCATTATCTAAACCTTTCTCGCTGACTAAAATTTCCTTACCCCAAAAAAAAAAAAAAAAAAAAAAAAAAAAAAAATGTAGCAGGCGACTAACTTTTTCATGTGGTAATTTTAATTTCGTATGAAAGTAATAGTTTCAATTATTATTTTTATACAAACACTATATGTGTTGCACTTGCGAAGAACACGGTTGCATTCCTTCAGTATTCATCTATCTGCGTGAAAAATTTGGTAATTTTTTCCTATCCTAAGCGGTTCAAATGACAATGTAATTCAGAGGCGTGCCATTTGAAGAACTACGCATTTTTCGGCCCAACTCCTTTTCTACACCCAACCAAGATGGCTGACGGACTTCACTGCCTGTACGCTCAAGTAGGCGGTATGGCCTCTCTACGTTATTATGTGCTCGCTGGCAGCACTCTACATCGATACGGCAAGGGTAGAGACATATTCCACACACACACACACACACAATCATTAAGGGGTGATGTTAGTTAAAAAGAACACAATTTAACACAGAAAATATTACGAAAGTATTAAAAGAATGAGACGCGGTACTGTTGCGTCATGTAACGGTTGCATAAGTAAGTTACATAGTTGTATAGTAAGATAATAAAGTGAATTGGCTCCCTGAATAACATGAAACTGGTTCACAGCATTATGTGGACGTGTTTCAAGACACACAAAGGAATACCCCGTAGCCTTTCTTAAAATCCTTGTCAGTTCGCAGTATAATCCTTCACACGGGTTTCTGTCTGAACACCGAGCGAGGTGCCTCAGTGGAAACACACTGGAATCGCATTCGGAAGGATGGCGATTCGAACTTGCCTCCAACAATCCTGATACAGGTTTCCCGTGGTTTCTCTAAATCACTCCACACAAATGCCGTGATAGTTCCTTTCAAAGTTCATGACGGGTTTCTTTCCCCATTCTTGAGGAAAACAGTCCGAACACATACTCTAATCCCTAGTGACCCCGCTGTATACTGAACGTTGTTCACCAAATCTTCCTTCCATCTATCATGAACTGTGGAAAACAGCTCGAATATTCTTTTGACCCACTTTAGGTTACGGTAGTAACACTAAAAGTGGGCCTTTGCGATCGTCTTTTGACAGCTCGAAATTTAAATGAAAATATCGACTTAACCATGCATCTGACAGGAAAATTGAATAACCTAATTTGTAGGGGAGAAAATTATCTACAACTTTGCTCTTTTATGACTTTTTCATATCTCGTATCGTTTCAGAGATATTTGCAAAAATAACGGCGATTTTGGGATGTACGTGCCGTAACGTGTTCCCTGTTTTTAAGACGAACCGTTCAACCGATCAGCACCAAATTTTGCACATATAATTGTAGGCCAGAACTTCCCTTTTTCAAATTTTTCGGACAAAAAATACGGTAGTAATAAAAAATAGCCGTTTGAAATGTAATTGCAAACTAACCGTTCATCTGACACGAAAATTGAATAACCTAATCGGTAGAGGGGAAAATTCTCTACAACTACGCTCTATTATGTTTTTTTTCATATCTTGCATCGTTGCACAGATATGTGCATAAATAATGGCGATTCCACGATGTCTGTCTACTTGTAACGTGTTCCCAGTTTTTAGGTCGAACCGTTCAACCTATCGGCACACAATTTTACAGACATAATTGTTGGCTACCGGAGACCAGAAACTCGCTTTTTTTAAATCTTTCGGACAAGAAATACGTTAGTAATACAAAAAAGCCGTTTGTAATGTCATTTTAATTGCAAATAAACCATTCATCTGACACGAAAATTGAATAAACGAATTTTGTAGAGGAGAAAATTCTCTACAACTTTGTTCCCTTATGGTTTTTTTTTCATATCTGGTATAGTTTGAGAGATATTTGCAAAAATAACGGAGTTTTGACACCTTCCATTAAATCAACGAAAAACAGCCGTTCGCAGATGTCACATGACATTCCTCGCCCAGAACTGTCTCTGGCATACGCCATCTTGCGTTGCGTATTTGATGATTTTCTTATTGTAGATTACATGTTGTCATTTCAAAGCAATGTCGCACTGAAGAATTAACAAAAAGACGTCGTTCTTCGTGCGATAAATGATAATCTAGTGTCTACAAATGCCATATTAGCATCAATTAGCAACGGCCACCAATAGTGTGAGATTAAAGAACGCAATTCCAAACTGTTAGCTGTGGTGTAGTGGGCAATGTGTTGGATTGCGACGCTGAAGTTCAGACACTGCTGTCAATTAATTTTTTATTATAGATTATTATTTTGGTTCTAAATGTTTGCAAAAACTTATAAAACTATAAATCTAAAGTGGCCGTAAAACACGTCAGTGCGATTTTTTTCTTTTCTTTTTCCATGGTCTTTTTCAAGCCTAACAAAGCTGCTACCAACATCTCCTTCTATCATCCCATCAGCGTTAACTGCCGCGGTGGAGTAGCCGAGCGGTCTAAGGCGCCTCGCTGCGGGGCGCGCGTTTGCTCGCCATCAGAGGTTCGAGTCCTCCCTGGGGCATGGGTGTGTGTGTTGTCCTTAGGTTAGTTTACCATAGTTTAAGTAGTTTGTAAGTTACGGATTGATGACCACGCAGTTTCGTCCGATAGATTCACAAATATTTGAACATTTCAGCCTTAAGTCTGTGTTTAGCAAGGTCTCTGAGTCTATCCCACCCCAACGCATCCATCAATAGCTACACTAATAACTGCCTATTCCCATTCAACAACGTGATGTCCGCCCCAATTTCACCTACGATGACCAACTTCTGTACCTCACTCATGTACTTTCCCACTATTGTACAATCTCAAATAAGCCATCTTGGTGTCTCTTGATATCGAGAAACCGTATGACCGTGCTGGTTTGACTGTCGCAATACCTCAGCTGCTTTTCATCTTCTGTCTTGGCAAGTAGCATTTGCTCTACTCAGTCACATAGTCAACATTACCCACGCTTTCCTCACCCATGACTATTTCTTAGTTCTTTACCCGTGTCCTCTACTCACGTTACTATTTCTCAATATTCTACAGGTCAATCAGCTTCATTTGCTGATCTTGACTTCCTATGTATAGCCACCGTAAATTCATGTAAAAGGCACAAGCAGGATTCATGGAAAACGCAGTGATGCAGTTGCCTAAAACTAAAATATGAAAACGTGTGCTCAGGCCTGGACGAGAACCCCGGGCTTGTTGACTAGTAGAAAGACCTACATCTACATAAATACTATGCTAGTCACATTTACGTGCACGGCAGAGGTTTCATCGAACCGCTTTTATGGTATTTCGCTACCGTTTGATTCCGTAACACCGCGCGGACAAAAGTCTTCCCATTACAATTACATTTCTCTTCTTTTATTACGAGTCGACCCGGCAATGCTTCGCAATTGCTGATATGTATGTACTCTTGCTTTGAACGTCAAATGTGCAAAATTTTGTCGTAATCGTAGGAATAATATTGATATCCCAAAGAAAAGAGCTCTTTCAGTTTTCCACAAATTTTCCTATTTTATGGTCAACTATTCCAAACTTTTAATTCACACAAAGCTTCCTCTCGCTTGGAATGTCGAATGTGCAAAATTTTATCGCAATCAGATGAATGGTATTGACATTTCATAGAAGAATCTCTTTCTATTTTTTGTGAATCTTCTAATTTTCCGGAAAAATTTTCCACATTTTTATTTCATAAGAACGTTATTCTTGCTTTGAACGTCAAATGTGCAAAATTTTATCGGAATCAGACGAATGATATTGACATACAACTGAAAAAAGCTCTTCAGTTTCTCGCGAATTTTTAAAATTTAAGGGTAAGTTTCCCAAATTTTTAGTTCATAAGAACTTTCATCTTTCGTTGAACGTCAAATGATCAAATTTTTATCGCAATCCGATGAACGGTTATCAACTTATAGTGTTGAGTAGATTTAGAAACACATTGAAAAAGAAACTTGGCTCGAAATTAGCGACTTTCCTTTTTAAGTGTCGTATTTTTTTTAGTTAAAACTTTTCGAAGACCATAATGAACAAAATAAAAAAAAGAATTACCCGTCGTGCGAATAGTCAGTTACAGTGCTGAATTCAATCAAACATTGAAGAACGCACTTTCGGTTTTTCTCATATTTTCCAATTTTCCGGTAGATTTTCCAACAAATTTATTTCATACAAACTTGTCCTGTCAAACCGTACTCAAGTCATGCCGTTACAACCATGTGGCAATTGATTGTTATTCCTAGGAAAAATCGCTTTCGGTTTTCCTGCAATTTACTATTTTCCGCGCGATTTTTCCAAATTTTTATTTGATACAAACATTCCTCTTTCTTTCAACATGAAATGTACAAAATTTGATCGCAATTGGACGAACGGTATTGATAGTTGCCCGGAAAAAATCTGTTTAGTGTTTTTCCCTATTTTCCTCTTTCCGGAAAACATTTCCATATTTTATCACCGTTTAAACCTTCCCTGGACCTACACGAATATTTCAAGACTAAAATTAGCAAAATCGGTTCAGCCGTTCTCGAGTTTTAGCAAGACTAACGAACAGCAATTCATTTTTATATATGTAGATTCATGTCTCCCTACGTAGGTAGGTACTAACGAAATATGTTCGCATTCGGAAGAGAAATGTGGTGAAAGAAATTTCGCAAATAGATCTCGCCGCAACGAATATGGCCTTCTTTTCCACCACAGGTCGTGCGTTATTTCCGTGACACTGTCTTCTAGGTATCGGAGTAATACGGAAAGAGGAGCCTTTCTCTGAACTTTGCTTATAGCCTCCATCTGCCTCACATGGTGGGGAACCAATAATGAACTGCAGTGCTAGAAAGTAGGACTCACAAGCGTAGTGTAGGCAGTTTCTTTAGTAGAACTGCTGCATTTTCTAAGTGTTCTGCAAATGAAAAGTAGCCTTTGGTTCGGCTTCCGTATTCTACGTGTTGTTTCCAGTTAAGGTTGTTCAAAATTGTAATTCCTAGGTATTTTGTTGAATTTACGTCCTGTACCTTTGACTGGTTTATAGTGTAAACGAAGTTAACGGATTTCTTTTAGAACACATATGGTTGACTTCTACATCTACATCTACATGGGATACTCTGCAAATCACATTTAAGTGCCTGGCAGATGGTTAATCGAACCACCATTATACTATTTATCTCCCATTCCATTCTCGAATAGCGCGCAGGAAGAAAGAACACCTGATTCTTCACACTTACCTTTGCTGTTGTTGTTACTGTTGTTGTGGTCTTCAGTCTGGAGACCGGTTTGATGCAGGTCTCCACCCTACCCTGTCCTGAGCGGGCCTATTCAGCTCCTCAGATGAACGGCAACCCACATCCACTTGAATCTGCTTACTACATGCGTCTCTTCGTCGCCCTCTGCGATTTTTCCCCACCCACGTTCCTCCAGTGCTAAATGTACGATTCCATAATGTCTAAGAATGTGTCCCAGCAATCGATCCCTTCCTTTAGTCAACGTATGCCAAGAATTACTTTTCTCCCCAATTCTGTTCAGTACCTCTTCATTAGTTATGCGATCGACCGACCTAAACAATTTATCGTTCAACTTTCCCGTTGCCCGTACCAGGCAACACTCTACACAATTGCATTCAGAAAAGAGAAGGAAGGAAGGAAGCTTAGGGTTTAACGTCCCGTCGACAGCTTGGTCATTAGAGACGGAGCTAACGCTCGGAGCTTTGGGTAAGGATGGGGAAGGAAATCGGCCGTGCCCTTTGAAAGGAACCATCCCAGCATTTGCCTGGAATGATTTAGGGAAATCACGGAAAACCTAAATCTGGATGGCCGGGGGTGGATTTGAACCACCGCCCTCCCGAATACGAGTCCAGTGTGTTACCACTGCGCCACCTCGCTCGGTTTCAGAAAAGAGTTCCCTGCACTTAAACTAATATTCTATCTTATCAAATTTCTGTTTCTCAAAAAAGCTTTTCTTATCATTGTCATTCTGCATTTTATATCCTCTGTACTGCGATCAACATATTTGTTTTACTGCCCAAATAACGAAACTCACCTATTTATGATTATTTAGTGTTAATTGCCAATTTTCGGCGCACCATGCAGATATCTTATCTACATAGTTTTGCAGTTGCTTTTGACCTTTTGGTGATTTTACTAACCGATAAACGACGCATCATCCGCGGAGAGTCGTAGAGAGCTGCTCACATTGTCTGTTAAATTGTTTCTAAAGATAAGGAAGAGTTGCGCTGATCCTTGCACCACGCGAGCACACTGGCTTCACAGACCTTCACGGATCCTGTCTGACTCAAACCCTTCCGTATGTCGCTGTGTTTTGAACACTGTACTACACGGATCGCAGCTAACTATGAGTGAAGCCCATCTCACTGGGGAGCATCAGAGTTAGCGTATCGACCTGCAAAGCAGGAGGCCCAGGTTTCGAGTCTTGACCTCAGCAAAAATTATCTATGTCTCTGTTCCTTAAATACAAGAACTATAATGTTCGAATTACGTAGGAAATAGGTTACCGTCAGCCGTATGTTTTATAGAATCATTTATTTCTTGGCTACCAGTTTCGGTATTACATTATGCTATTGTTGTTGGATCTTACTAATAGCAAGAAGTTTACGAAACCAGTTTGGATCCCTATTTAAATAGATGTTATACTCCGATATAGCGACCTGAAGATGGCATAATGTAATGCCGAAACTGGTAGCCAAGAAATAAATGTTTCTGTAAAACATACGGCTGACGGAAACTCGTTTCATACACAATCTTGAGCAGCCGCAGTTGCAGCTCCACCATCGATGAAGGATTAAATAAGAGTATATCTGTATGAACGTTTGCTTACAGAATCTCTACGTACACCTCAATGTGCTGGTGGGTGTCGTTTTTCTGCAAAATTCTGCAACCATGCTCTAGATAGCACTGTAGATGTAATTGTAGACGCCATACGTATTGCAGATATCTTAACTACAACTTATGTAATAATCATCGTACATGTTCTCTAGAGAATTGTCATCATAGCCGTGATGATAGTTGCAACTTTAACCTTCCTCCCGAAAGACTGTTGGTATTCACTGCCACTGCTTCCATCGCCTCTTCCCGCACTTACCGTAGCACTACCACTAGCAATGAGTTCTTCGTCATTATCATCCCTATTATCATCATTATGTGTTAGTGTTAACAATAGAATCTAACTTATGCTCATATTTCTGTACCATAACAGATACGAGAAAGCATGCGAATGATTCATCTTCTACACTAATACCATCTTCACGAAGAAGGTTTCTTCGTATATTCATCTCAACCAATCGCAATACATTAGCAGGATTGATTACCAATCGCCACCACATCTGACGTTTCAACACACAAATAACGTCACAAAACGCAACTTCGGAGGCACACTGCACCGTCCCTACTGGCGAACCGACAGGTCAACGTGTAATGCGGCATGGCACATGCAGAGGCCTCTAACGGACGACTGCACAGTTTTGCAGTTGGGGAGTATTACTAGTGCAATAAGGGACCTTTACATTTTCTATCATACGATTTTGGTGTATATGTGCTTGTTCGAGCCCAAGTACTTTCCTTGTAAGATTGGAACAAAAATTCCACTACCAAAATCTATATTTATCAAACGCTCCACTCCCTCTCACATGTTATTCGCAAACAGTTGGGGAAAACACACATTTCCTCCCGGTGCCAGAATAGCGTGGCGGCAGGCAGGGTTGAATACTGACCACGCTAAACCGATAGTAACGGTGCCGAGGTCAATCTGTGACAAAGGCCTAATAAAGAAGAAAGGAAACAGTTATCTTCTTCAACTCTCTATATATAACGTAGTGTGTACATGTGTTTGGGTGTGTCCTAGCGCCGGCCGCGTTGGCCGAGGGGACTGAGGCGCTCCCGTCACGGTCTGCACGACCACTACGGTCGGGGATTCGAATCCCCCTTCAGGCATGGAAATTTGTGCCGTCCTTAATATTAGCTAGTTCATAAGTAATTTGTAAGTTTAGGGACTGATGACCCCGTAGTTAAGTCCCATAATCTATACAAACATTGAACATTTAGAGGTCCAAGCGCTGATAGAAAGTACTGAAGCACAAATCGTTATAGCTTCTGAAAGCTGGCTGACGCTTGAGATATTCAATAAAGCAGATAAAAATTCGCAATCGAGAGATTTATACCAAATAAATTAATAAAAGAGGGGGCTGACCCCCCGTGGTACACAAAACAGGTCAGATCACTGTTGCAGAAACAAAGAAAAACGCATGCAAAATTAAAAAAGACACAGAATCCACAAGACTGGCAATCTTTTACTGAAACTCGAAACCTAGCGCGGACTTCAATGCGAGAAGCCTATAGTAGTTACCACAACGAAATCCTGTCTCGTAATCTTGCAGAAAATCCAAAGAAATTCTGGTCATATGTGAAGTACACCAGCGGCAAAACACAAACAATACCTTCACTACGCGATAGCAATGGTAATACTACCGATGACAGTACTGCTAAGGCAGAATTACTAAACACAGCTTTCCGAAATTCGTTCACCAAAGAAGACGAAGTGAACACTCCAGTATCCAATCCAAGAACAGCTGCCAGCATGCGAAACTTAGAAGTAGATGTTCCTGGAGTAGTAAAACAACTTAAGTCACTAAACAAAAATAAATCTTTCGGGCCAGATTGTATAACAACTAGATTCCTCTCAGAGTATGCTGATGAAATAGCTCCGTACTCAGCTATAATTTACAACCGATCACTCAGCGAAAGATCCGTACCCTAAGATTGGAAAGTTGCCCAAGTTACTCCAATATTCAGGAAAGGCAATAGGAGTGATCCCCAAAATTACAGGCCTATCTCATTGACGTCGATTTGCAGTAGGATTTTGGAACATATACTTTGTTCGAATATTATGAACTACTTCGAAGAGAACGACCTATTAACCAGTAGTCAACACGGATTCAGAAAGCATCGCTCTTGCGAAACACAGCTTGCCCTTTATTCACATGAAGTGTTAAGTGCCATCGACAAGGGATCTCAAATCGATTCCATATTTCTGCATTTCAGGAAGGCTTTTGACACTGTACCTCACAAGCAGCTTCTTATGAAATTGTGTGCTTATGGAATATCTCCCCAATTGTGCGGTTCGATTCACGATTTCCTATCAGAAAGAACACAGTTTGCTGTAATTGACGGTAAGTCATCGAGTAAAACAGAAGTGATATCTGGCATTCCACAGGGAAGCGTTATAGATCCCCTACTCTTCCTCGTGTTTATAAACGATTTAGGAGACAATCTGAATAGCTCCCTTAGATTGTTCGTGGATGATGGTGTCGTTTATCGGTTAGTCAAGTCAACAGAGGATCAAAAGCAACTGCAAAGCGATTTACACAAAATTTCTGCTTCGTGCGAAAATTGGCAATTGACACTAAATAAAGAAAAGTGTGAAGTAATACACAGGCCCACTAAAAGAAATCCGCTGAACTTCAATTACGCGATAAATCAGTCAAACCTTAATATCGTAAATTCTACCAAATACCTAGGAGTTACAATTACGAACAACTTTGACTGGAGAGAACACATAGAAAATATTGCGGGGAAGGCGAATCAAAGGTTACGTTTCATTGGCAGAACGCTTAGACGATGCACCAGCTCCACCAAAGAGACTGCCTACATCACACTTGTGCGTCCTCTCCTGGAGTACTGTTGCCCCTTGTGGGACCCTCACCAGGTGGGACTGACGGAAGATATTGAGAAGGTTCAGAGAAGGGCAGCTCGTTTTGTTTTATCACGTTACGGGGGGGAAAGCGTCACGGAAATGTTGTACGAATCATTGAAAGAAAGACGTTATTCATTGCGGCGTGATCTGTTTGCGAAGTTTCAATCACCGACTTTTAGTTCTGAATGTGAAAATATTTTGCTAGCACCCACCTACTTAGGGAGACATGACCATCCCAATAAAATAAGAGAAATCAGATCGAAAACGGAACGATTTAGGTGTTCTTTCTCCCCGCGCGCTATTAGAGAATGGAACGGTAGAGGAAAGTTATGAAAGTCGTTAATGAATATCTGTCAGGCACTTGAATGTGATTTGCAGAGTATCTATGTAGATGTAGTAGATGTAGTTAGACAGTGGACGGTACATAGAAACCATCATCAAACCCGTCTTGGTACCTCAATTCAGCAACAATGCGATATACTTTTCCCATAGTACAATGCACGTCCACATGTATCCCATACCACCCAACGTGCTCTTCAACTGATACCTCAATTGCCCTAACCTGCTCGATCCACAGATGTGTTCCTCACTGATCATGTATGGGACCCCCCAAGGGGCTCACTGTATGAACGTGGCGAGCGCGGGGCTCCGAGCTAATGCAGTCTTCCTTCCTTCTTTACTTCCCACACTGCATTTCCTTTCCCCCCTCTCCGCCTTTCCTATCCTCACTCCTTCCCCTCCCCACCGAGGCACTGATAATCTCAGTAGTTTAGTCCCCCTATCCCAACCAAACAACCCAACCCACGTATGGGAGCGAATGAAAAGTCATCTTGCGTGGTCTGCACGACCGTCACGAAATCTGGTTCATCTGAAGAACCAGGTGGAAATTGCATGGCAGGACATTCGTCATCTCTAACATTGTCTCCATCGGAAAATTCCTGCTTGCATTGCTGCTAAAAGGACGGTAGCGTCAGCATTGTACACGCTCTGGTGACTGTACTCACTTTCGCTTGGCGCTGTCTGTGTGATCCTGTCCTATATACATCCTCAGGAATGTGTCATTAAAAGTTACCTCTGCCGGGTCGACGAATTCATGGTGTCATTTTTTCATTCTTCTGGAGTGTACATTAAAGTAGTGCAGACTTTTGACAGTCGTGTTTTTCAGGGCTGGAACGACGTGAGCTTCCACGGCTCGGACCAGATCCCGACGCCCAACATCGACGCGCTGGCCTTCCACGGCATCATCCTGAACCAGCACTACGTGCAGCCCGTCTGTACGCCGTCAAGGGCGGCGCTCATGACCGGGCGGTACCCCATCCGCACAGGCGAGTCCACCACGGGTCTGCCACTGTACCCTAGAAAGCGCCTCACATACTGCGGCTGGGGGCACATCAACACGTATTTCTCTTGCAACCGGAAGTGGAGAGTGGGTGCAACTGACAAGGGGAGGCCGCCAATTGTGAAATTCAGATTCTATTCATACTGCGAATAATGAAAGCTCATGGCCAGAGGTGTAATTAGGCAAAGCACCAAGATGCACTTCTCAGCCGTTGTCGAGAAAATCGACAGTTAAAAAAAGCCGTTGCGGTGAAACACTCTACGATCTCTACGATTAGTACTATTGTACAGAGGCGTGGCGCAGCGGTAAGTGCTCGGTTGGTAATCCGAAGGTCCGGATCCAATCTGCGGCATGTTATTATTTGTTTCTTGTAATATATAAGACAATTAATAATATTTTATTAATAACATTTGATGTTCGAAGACGCCAGTTTTTCCACGACAAACGACTTTTAAACAACTTATTATATGCAAATGGCGACTTCGAATATCTTTATGTTTTCCGCAAACAAAGTTGTATTTCACAAATGTTATTAATTGTCTTCATAATGTTTACCACGTATAGTTAACGGAAGAAGTATAAACGATATTCCGAACCGAATACGTATAGTGTAAGTCAAATCTGACGAACGATAGAACAATTTTTCAGGTGTGTTTCCCAACAGATAATTTAAAAAACAATTGTTCTTGTAAAAACGCATCGTTTATCAGATGTGCACAATGCCGTGCTGTTTTCTGCTTTCCATATTTCTGTGATAACTATCACTATGGTTCGTGCGATATATATATTTCAATTACAAAAAAATAAAAATAAAAACAAATAATAATAATAAAAAAGTTTCATGCCGCGACATTCGATCCGGCGACCTTCGGATTACCAACCCGAGCGCTTACCGCTACGCCACGCCTCTGTAAAATATTACTAATCGTAGAGAGTATTTCACCGCAACGGCTTTTTATAACTGTCGATTTTCTCGACAACGGCTGAGAAGTGCATCTTGGTGCTTTGCCAAATTACACTTCTGGCCATCTGGCCATGAGCTTTCATTATGCGCAGTATGAACCGAATCTGAATTTTTACAATTGTCGGATTCCCCTTGTGAGATGTTAACTGAACGAAGGTAAAACAGATTATCTACTGCCTTTTGCGACTATAATGAAAGCATTACTAACACCAAAATCGTTCCTGTTTATTACAAAGTATTTTTAAAGTATAAAAATTTTTCTTACACTTTCCGTTGCTTTTCCTTTTCGTGTACTATTCTCATGCTTTGATCCAGTAATATGTAAATAGATTTCGCTAGAGGTGTTACTCAAGAATTTTTTTTGTTCGTTACGTCTTTCTCCTGATGAGAAGCACAGAACAATTGAAATGCAAGTAGCCATTGTAAATGATCAGAATATGTTCCAGAGGAAACAGAGAATCAGTGAGGAGAGAGATTTTCCCAATTAAAAAGTGAATGAAAAAAAAGTGTCATATAACAGAGTTCAAATCGAACTGTTAAAAGAAATCGCTGGACAAACTGGTCTGTAAATATCATTTGAGAAAACAGAATTCATGAGTAACATTAAAGGCGCCCCACCAAAACATCGCACTAAATATGAGTACATCGTCTGGGTGGACAAATTCAAGTACCTAGGTGAGATCATTATGAAAAGTAGACTGGTCAAGGAAGCGCTTAGGGAACGGATACGCAAACTAGAAACAGCCTACCAATCATCCAACACGATCTACTACAAGAAATGCCTTTCCCAAAACACTAAGATACTTCACTACGAAACAGTTTTGAAGCCAGTACTTCTGTATGGAGCTGAAACTTTATCCTTAAATCCTGATAAAAAAACTCCTCAGAAGAAGTGGAAAAAAAAGGCGCAAAATCATTAGAGGAATCCTAGGATCCAAGTACAAAAATGGCATCCATCAAAACAGATTGAACAAGTAAGTCTACAGCAAAATAGAAAAAATTACAGACACAATCCGTAAAAGACGGTTACGATTTTATGGTCACCTAAAACGAATGGACGGAAATAGGCTAATCAAAAATATTTTTCTCTTCCTTGATTCAAAACCAAAAACTACGATGCCATGGTTTAAAAACACCAAAGAAGAACTTCAGATGTTTCATATCGAACCCGATGATACCTTTGACAGAGTTCTTTTCCGAAAGACAAACGGAGTAACCCGAGACCAGGATCCGAAAAAAAGTCACGGTGTCCCTTGGACAGAAGAGCGTAAGCTGGCCCACTAACAACGAATGAGGGAAATCTCGGCCCAGAGAAAAGCAAGACTTAATGTGGTAAAACCTGCAATAGGCAATGACAAACACTTTCCCAAGATACAAATGCAAAGCAATAACTTACCCACACACAAGTCAACATTTTCTACCTCAAGGACCAAACTGCTGGGATCATCGGTCCCAAAACTTTACACACAACGGAAACTGGTTTATGTTTAGGACAACAGATACACACCCAGACAGGAATCGAACCTCCTGCGGGAGTGGCCACGTAATCCGTGACATGGCACCTAGGACCGCGCGGTCATCTACGCACGGCATGCCAACTTAACCCACAATAAATACATATCTATAAACACAAGCAGACTCCTTTGAATAATACAGACACACGCCACACACACACACATACACACACACACACACACACACACACACAAATTGCTAGCAGATGAAACGACGTTCATAAACAGCGAATAAGTAGTGGTTTGCATAACAGAACAATATGAACAGTTAGTGCTAGTGTAAGTGTAGTGTACTACTATGTACCACGCAAGTTAGTATAATGAGAAGGAAGCTGTAATAAACCAAACAACGTGAAGCCTCACGTTCTGCGGTCTCTTCTGATCGCCCGTTTCCATCTTGACGCTGCGTCCTTCGAAAGTTCAATCAGTGCTGCTAACATCGTGAAATAATGATATCGCTCCTGTACAGACGCTAACAGACTCGCTATTTAGTCCAATCGGCCTCTTTGATCCAACTATCGTCCCCTCTCAGGTGCTGACATCTGCATATGTTGGTCCATACACCTATCTACGAGGCGCTGTTACTCTCCAAGTGAGTACATAGAACGAAATTGGCAAACATCTTATGTCTTGAGATCGGGATGCCGACTGTTGCGCTCTGTAGCTTCAGACATTCATCTAACGGCCACGAAAGTTCACAGTATTGAATTATCTGTTGATACGTGTACGACAGAACGACTATCATTTTGTGAACAATTTGCTTTACTCCTTACTTGTTACTTGGTTTCCTTTTTTCCCCATTACATTTTATTAGTTGAAAACCCGACGTTGCCCTGGTACGGTATTTATTTATTACAGCCATAACTTCTCCTCTCTTCTGCTTTCGCTGTATCTCCTCCTGTACATCCTTCATCTCTGCTTTGTTCCTATTCTTTATAAGGAGAAGCGTGCATAATAAGTTCGAAATAAAACAGTAGGTTTTGTCGAAGACCGTAAGTACATCCAGTTATGCGCATACATAATTTTATGTATATAGTGAGTGATCCTCATGGTAATCAATATGTGCGCAAAAGTGGGCTGAAATCGTTCCTGTACTTTGGGATATGTGCAATATTGTCACGTGATGAAGAAGTTTTTCACACGTTTCATTGTTTCTGACGTCATGTCTCCTAACGTACTTAGAAACAACGTACCTGCCAAATGTGAGTTTCATAGGTGAAGTAGTTTTTGAGATTTATTGTTTAGTCCGAAAGTGAATGATCTTTCGCTGTTATGCACTGTGTAATCAAAAGTACACACACGCCCACAAAAACAAATGTTTTTCTTATTAGGTGCATTGTCCTGCCACCTGCTGCTAGGTACTTCATATCAGAGACCTCAGTAGTCACCATACATCGTGAGAGAGGAGAATGGGGCCCACCGTGGAACTCAAATGTTCAAAGTTAGAATATTTGTAAATCTATTGCCCATTAGTCCGTAGCTAACAAACTACTTAAACTAAGATAAACTAACGTAAGACCAACACAAACACCCATTCCCCACGGGGACTCGAACCCCCGACGTCGAATGGCCGCGCGCACCGCAGCACGGCGCCCCAGTACGCACAGCTAATCCGCCATGGCGAATTTAGTCAGGTGATAGGGTATCACTTGTGTCAGAAGTCGTACGCGAGATTTCCACACTCCTAAACATCCATAGCTCCATTGTTTCTGATGTGATAGTGAAGTGGAAAGGTGAAGGGACATGTACAGAACGAAAGCGAATAGGCTGACCTCGTCTGTTGACTGGCAGAGACCGCCAACAAATAGGCAGGTAATTCCCTAGACATCTGGACTGCCTCAGGATCAACTTCAAGTACTGAGGCGGGAGGTGAGAAAACCTGGATTTCACGGTCCAGTGGTTGCCCATTATCCACACATCTCAATGGTCAATGCCAAACGAGGCGTAACCCATGAACGAATTACCGCTGGAAAAAGTGGTGTGGTGCGATGAATCACGGTACACAAAGTACCGATACGATGGCAGGGTGCGGGTATGGCGAATGCCAGGTGAATGTCATCTATCATCGTGTGTGGTGCCAACATGAAAATTCGGAGGCAGTGATGTTTTGGTGCAGTCGTATTTTTCATTGTCGGGGCTTGCACCTCTTGTTTTGCATAGTATTATGAGACCACAGGCCTAATTTCCTAATTTAGGAATCTTCTTGTTTCTCACTGTTGAAAATAAATTTCGGAATGGCGACTGCATCATTCAACATGATCGATCTGCTGTTCATAATGCACGGCCTCTGGCGTAGTGGTTACACGACAGTAACATCCCTTTAATGGACTGGTCTGCACGAATTCCTGACTTGAGTCCTACTGAAAACCTTTGACATATTTTAGAAAGCCGATTTTGTGCCACCCCTCACCGATATACATCGATACCTCTCCTCAGTGTAGATGAAAGTCGTCTCTCTGCCATCTTCCCTAGGTTAACTTTGTAATTTATGTAAGTTCACTAGACGAGCTTTTTTGTTAAACGAGAACCCTTTTCGTTCGGAGTTATGAGGAATAGCATTTCATTTCATGTTTTTAAATGTTATTTTCTGTTAATACTGTATTAAACTTGCTGGAATTTTATTATGCTAATAATTTATCATTGTGTCTGTGAATGTGGCAGTAAGAACAGTTTCTCCGTGACGCCACTGTCCCTGTGAGAATGTGTACTTGCTTTATTCTGTATGTGCATGCATGAGCATCTTCTAGCATGGGAATCTGAGTGTAAGTATGAGAAATTTCGTCGTCGGCTGCTGGCTGCTCGCTACTAGTGTTTCTCTGGCTTCGTGTCGTTAGGTAGTCATTACCGACGTCTGATCTTGATGCTACCAAAGAGGTTTCTCCACCCCTTGGTTACAAGTTAGGTTGGCAATGCCCGGTAGTGAGCCTGGGTAGGATGTGCGAGTCTAGCATCTCCCCACCACCTCGGTTTGCTGGGTTTTTACCGATTTCCTGTGGTCTCGGTCGGGGTCTCGCTGGCCATCTGGTCACTCTGTGGCTGCGCTTCAACCTGGTAAGACGTTCTGATTTTCTTTCCTCCCTTGAGATGGCAGGGATTCTTTTTCTGGTGTTCAAGTTAGACTTCAGAAATTAGGTTCATTTTTTTCAGAATAAGTTTCTCTGATCATGTACAGAAATGTATTCAATTTCATTTCGGTGATTTTGCATAGGTAAACGTGGTGAATGAGTAATTAATTCATAACGGCTGGGAATCGGTAACCTTTGTGAGACTAGTTGGTGGTGTACGAATTAATTTATTTCTAGCTTTGTGGGATCCGACTAGTGTGCGTGAATATTTTTATTCTGTGTAATGCACGTGAAATATTCCTTTCCCTTCCCTCCTTTCCTCTCCCAGCAGACACTGCTTATCAGGGACCAGCGGTGCCGAAGTACGTGCCCCCAGCGCGTAGGTAAAGTTGCGTTTATGCTTACCACCGTCCAGCCACAGAATGCACCGTTCCCGCTGTTTCGCTAACGACCACTATACAGTGAGCTCTTCTCATCCCCCACACACTTTCATGGAAGAAAAAAATGCTACGGAGCTATAAACATCTTAAGTTGAAGCCTCGTTATTGGGACCATGAGACAAGTAGCGTTGCGAAGCCATTGTGGAACTAACATCCGCCCTATTTTAACTTCTCGGCCTTTCCGTGAGATACATATACAATGAGACGAGTGTATCGTCAGGCGTGTCCTAGAGGAATGTGATAGGGCCGCTATTATTTTCTATCTGTATAAGTGATCTGATGGACAGAGTAAGTTGTAATTTGCGGCTGTTTTCTGATGATGCTTTGGTGAATGGTAGGGTGTCATCTTTAACGGACTGTAATAGCATACAGGATGACTTGGACAAAATTTCTACTTTGTGCGAAGAATGGCACCTAGCTCTCAATGTAGAAAAATCTAAGATGATGTACATGAGTAGGAAGAACAATCCCATAATGTTCGAATACAGCATTAGTAGTGAGCTTCTTGATGCTGTCACGTCGTTCAAATATCTAGGCGTAACATTGCAGAGCGATATGAAATGGAACGAACATGTAAGGACAGTTGTGAGTAAAGCGAACAGCCGACTTCGGTTTATTGGGAGAATTTTGGGAAGATGTACTTCACCTGTAAAGGAGACCGCGTATAAAACGCTTGTACGACCACATCTTGAGTATTGCTCAAGTGTTTGGGAACTGCAGCAGATCAGTTTAAAGGAAGACATAGAGGCAGTTCAGAGGCGAGCAGCTATATTTGTTACTGGTAGGTTCGACCAATGCGCTAGTGTCACGGAAATGCTCTGGCAACTCAATTGGGGATCGCTGGAGGAAAGACGACGTTCTTTTCGTGAATTTCTGTTAAGGAAATTTAGAGGGCCGGAGTTTGAAGCTGAGTGTAGTACGATCTTGCTGCCGCCTGCTTACATTTCGTCTGGTAATCACAAAGACAAGATAAGAGAAATTAGGGCTCGTACGGAGGCATATACGCATTATTTTTTCCTCGTTCTATTTGTGAGTGGAATAGGAAAGGAAATGCCTGGTAGTGGTACAGTGTATCATCCGCGACGCACCTTACGGTGAATTGCGGAATATGTATGTAGATGTAGATGTGGAACATGCACGCAGACTTTTTATGAACCGACGCTATCGCCTCTCAACGGTAAAAATAAAAAATAAACGAATAAAAGATTGTATTCATCCACATTTCATAAACTATCTGCCAATGGTGTTTAATGAAATTCTCTGAAACTTGTACGTGCAGTTACACACGTCAAAGAAAGAGTGCATCAGTCCGACTCTAAGAGTTCATGAGACTTCACATAAATGGCACACAAATGTACAAAAACAACATTTAGGCCTATGTTCTCTTAATTGGTCATGACAATAGAAATTGGCTACTTGTACGTTAATAAACTAGAGATTGTGAATTTGTATTTCAGATTCCGGCATACACCAGAAATCCTAATACACGACAACTCGTCTTCTTTCACTGATGCATCCCTGTGTTCGTCGTGACACACTGTGCACTAGATCGTCGAGAGACTAGGGGTGCTGATTGACTCACTATTCAATGGCGATTTGGTGTAGAAAACTCAGATTGTATGGTGAGAAGTCCAGGAACGGTCCTTTTCAATGTTTTACAGACATGTTCGATAGGGTTCATGTCTGCGGAACATGCTGGAAATTTTAATTTTGCGATGTGGTTATCGTGAAGGAAACCATTCACGGAGAGCGTGAGAAATCTCATCCATTACGATCCTCCTCGAAATGCTGCGATAAACCTCGTAGCATGTAGCCGTTTGATCGCCCACACGACCACCAATATCGTACGATGGCCCCATACAATGCCACCCCAAAACATCAGGGGACCATCACCTCACTGGACTCGCTGGACGCTGTGTCTGAGACTGATCACGATTCCTCCAAGATCTCCTCCGACGATTGTCGGGTTGATGGCAAATGCACGTCTCATCAGTCAACACCATGTGACGCCAAATCTGATAAACCTATTTAGCACGCTGTTGGGCCCATCTTAGCGCTGCTGTGTTCCCAGCTTTAGGTCAGGATGAGGCGTGGAACCTGGTGGAGCGCCAAGGGACGCTAGTAAAACAGAATTATAGTTGACTCATTTTTTCCGTAAAACAGCATTAGTAGTGAGCTTCTTTATGCTGCGTCGTTCAAATATCAAGGCGTAACTTTGCAAAGCGATATGAAATTATGTTGAGGAAGTTTAGAAGGGCCGGAATTTGAAGCTGAGTGTAGTACGATCTTGCTGCCGCCAACTTACATTTCGGGTGGTGATCACAAAGACAAGATAAGAGAAATTAGGGCTCGTACAGAGGCATATAGGCTTTCTTTTTTTCCTCGTTCTATTTGGGAGTGGAATAGGAAAGGAAATGCCTAGTAGTGGTACAGTGTACGCTCCGCCACGCGCTTTATGATGGATTGCGGAATATGTACGTAGATGTAGATGTAGAACTTTTATTTAGAAACAGAGCACTGCTTACAGGTATTGACGTTCTGTGTTAGTGACTGCTGCTGTTTTGTACTGCCTGCAGGTATGCAGGGTCACGTGATTTACGGCGCGGAGCCGCGCGCCCTGCCGGAGGGTCAGATCCTCCCGCAGTACCTCAAGGACCTGGGCTACGTCACCAGGGCGGTGGGCAAGTGGCATCTGGGTCACCACGCCCACCCGCCGGGGGTTCGACTCGCACTTCGGCTACTGGAACGGTTGGGTCGGCTACTACGACTTCATCTTCGAGACCGACGTAAGGCTTCCGGTTTCATTGAAGAAGACAATATCGCGGCTTTTGCCAGTTCGGACACGGTACATTGGTTTTACTTGCCAGCAGACGGGTTTCCACAACGGCTATGGCTAATTCTCTGATTTGTTCACACTTATTAATTTAATGGGGGTACCGTCTTCATATTTATGGTGTGCTTAATTAACCTAGTTTAGATTATTCCCAGAAACGTATTGGCCATGAACGGCACTACTAACGATAGTAAGCCACAACGCATGTTACTACAGGGTATATGGTAGCAATCACATGACCCAATTGCTGTAATATATGCAGGGTGTTTCACTAAGTGTGTTTGCCTCTGTAACTTATAAAATAATAGGTGACGGGAAATTTTAATGCGGTACGTCAACACAAGAAATGTTACACTTTCTGCGGAGCTATGAACATAGTTTATTGTATCATTTTCCAAAGAGTTACAGAACAAAGATACAATTTTTAAAATGGAACAATAGTTTTTTCTATCGTGTATTGGTTTCGTTTAAACCAGCTGCGCCCAAATCAATTTAAACTACTTTCCTATCACTGTTAGTTTGGGAGCTACAAGCCTTCAAAGTTCCGGGAGCGGAGGCTGCGATAGCGTAGCTCACTGGCCGAGTGGCTATCCCCTGGGGCACGGCCCACTGTCTCATGACCACCAGCCAGTCAGCTACGCTGTCGTAGCCTCCGCCCCCTAAACTTTGACGGGTTGTAGCACCCAAAGTAACAGTGATAGGAATGTAGTTTAAATTGATTTGGACGCAGCTGGTTTCAACGAATCCAATGCACGATAGAAAAAAACTATTGTTCCAAATAAAAAATTATATCTTTGTGCTGTAACTCTTTGGAAACTGATACAATAAACTATGTTCATAGCTACGCAGAAAGTGTAACATTTCTTGTGTTGACCTACCGCATTAAAATTTTCCGTCATCTATTATTTTATAAGTTACAGAGGCAAACACACTTAGTGAAACACCCTGTATATATAGGGTGTTACAAAAAGGTACGGCCAAACTTTCAGGAAACATTCCTCACACACAAAGAAATAAAGCATGTTATGTGGACATGTGTCCCAAAACGCTTAATTTCCATGTTACAGCTCGTTTTCTTACTTCTCTTTCTCTCATTTTATTACTTCTCTTCAAATCACATTAATCATGGTATGGAAACACACAGCAACAGAATGTACCAGCGTGACTTCAAGCACTTTGTTACAGGAAATATTCAAAATGTCCTCCGTTATCGAGGATACATGAATTCACCCTCTGTCGCATGGAATCCCTGATGCGCTGATGCAGCCGTGGAGAATGGCGTATTGTATCACAGCCGTCCACAATACGAGCACGAAGAGTCTCTACATTTGGTACCGGGGTGGAGTAGACAAGAGCTTTCAAATGCTCCCATAAATGAAAGTCAAGAGGGTTGAGGTCAGGAGAGCGTGGAGGCCATGGAATTGGTCCGCCTCTACCAATCCATCGGTCACCGAATCTGTTGTTGAGAAGCGTACGAAGACGTCGACTGAAATGTGCAGGAGCTCCATCGTGCATGAACCACATGTTGTGTCGTACTTGTAAAGGCACATGTTCTACCATCAGAGGTAGAGTATCCTGTATGAAATCGTGATTACGTGCTCCAGTAAGCGTAGATGGAAGAACATGAGGCCCAATCAAGACATCACCAACAATTCCTGCCCAAACGTTCACAGAAAATCTGTGTTGATGACGTGATTGCACAATTGCGTGCGGATTCTCGTCAGCCCACACATGCTCATTGTGAAAATTTAGAATTTGATCACGTTGGAATAAAGCCTCATCTGTCGCATGTCAACACAAGCACGGAAGTCAACATTACCTTCTTTCAATTGGGCCAACTGGCGGTGAATCGAGGAAGTACAGTACATACTAACGAAACAATTGCCTATTTTAACAATTGTCTGCACGAATTATTTCAATTTAGATTTAAAGAGAAATACTAAAATGAGCTTAAACATGGAAATATAAATTGAGGGGTTTGTGGCTATATTTCACTCTGCAGCCAAAACTACACATCGCAAACGAATATTATTCGTATGTGATAGTAGGTATCAGTCTCCCAATATGCACTAGGGTGGTAGAGGGTTGATAACAATAAGGGGGTGGAAGATAAGGGAGTTGAAAGTTACCGACTTACATGGAATTCTACTTGTGGGTGTCAATAGTTTGCTCTTCATAAAACACTACACAATGGAGACGATCTCTCTGTGATTCTGTAGTACAAAGTCTCCCGTTGTACAACATAGCAATTCCGTGTCGATAGCTATAAGAGGGTGGAAGATATTGCAGTTTGAAAGGTAAAACTAAGCTGCCAAAGCGAAAGAAAGAAATTTCGCGTACTCGATCCGTTTCTAAAAGACAGAAAACGGTGCTCAAAAGTGAATCTACAGACGATTAAAGCTAAATCTATTAACATTTATGTTTAGAAGTAGAAACAACCACTGCAGACCATCAAGTCTACGCGTGCCAATCATTGGGAATTAAGCTAGTTAATTCATAAAAATGGAAGATATCATCCGACACATATTGTCTGAGGAATACATTAGCGTCTCATTAAAGATACAGGAGGTCGGCCAACCAGTGTGAACATATAACAGAGACAAAATATTTATTTACTAGTAAGATATTTGCCCACCACTGGGTTTGAAGACAGCTGCATCTCTTAGAGGTGTCGATACGAAAATTTGTGTAGTTTCCAACAGGAATATCAATTTTTGTACCAAAACATACGTTAATAGCCTATTTTACTATGTTAAAAATATATGATTTTTTGTTATTCTGAATGATTATAACATTCAAATACCATGTTCATCATTATTCTTACAAAACATCAGTTATTTTTTCTGAAATTAAAGCTTAAAAACAATTTTCAAGATCAGGTCACATTATCGAAAACGCTGTCATTGCCTGAAGGTCTGATGACGTTACACAGCAGTGCAGTCGAAAGATGCTAGGATTTCCTCACTTTTTCTGCGTATAATTTTTGTTACGGAAAACTCGTTTGCAACTTTTACCCAGGAATGCAGAAGTATTTTGTGTAGTCTGACAGCGAAAACCTTCTGAAAGGAGAGACATTTTAGTTTTACGAAAAGAAAAGAAAAGAAAAGGAAGACCTATGATATTATGTATTGGAAATTATACAGGTGAAAGCTACGTTTAAATAAAATAATACCTATATTTAGAACAAACTGTTGCTTGATTGTGTCAACACACGACATATAGTCTGAAGATACGAACTATTAGCCGCGATAAACATATGTAGGCCTAAATATGCACTGCGTCTTAGAACCACTCTTCGTTTTTCTACCAAATACATTTCGTTTTTAAATTAACACTATTATTAGTGACCACTTTAGAAGTTACAACGTAAGTGCGCAACTACGAAGTTCCAGTGCGGATTCATATCAACTCGGATGTATTCCTAGCTTAATCTTCTGCAATGGTCGCATTCCACACAGCAGTAAGCAATTTTCTCGTACAGATTGGTTACAACGAAATTTTTCACATGAAATCGGAAACTGGTATGCTAAAGAAGGATGAAAATAAGAGAAAAAATATTCTGTCGTAGATGGCAACATTATTTATTTTCGATGAAAAACAACGTTCTAAGTTTTGCATTGTATATATCTGTGAAGTGAGCTTGCTTGTGCGGTCAGCAGTTTGGTACCGTAACGGTTAGCCTCATGAATTATAAATTTGGCATTCAGTGTTCACTTCCAATCACCTCCTACTCTTTTCTCTCCGTGAGTTGTTGCGGAAGAATATGATAATGTGAAGTAGAATCGATTCATTGACGAAATTAGTAATTATTACAAATTCTATTTAAAACTGTTGCATTTACCAGATGCCCTTAAAAGGCGTTATTGAAATACAAATTGTTGATTTATCCTACATTTTTCGAAAAACTGGGTAACTGATATAAATATTAAAATTGGCAAACATGAAATATGAAACTTCCTGGCAGATTAAAATTGTGTGCCGGAACCGGGACTCGAACCTGGGACCTTCTGCCTTCTGCGGGTAAGCTCTCTACCGAGCGAGCTATCCCGACACGACTCACCGTCCGTCCTCACAACTTTAACTCTGCCAGTACCTCGCCTCCTAATTTACAAATTTCACAAGTTCTTCTGCGAAACTTCCGACACTAGCAGCACTTCTGAAAGTAGGGATATGGTAGAGACATGGCTTAGCCACAGCCTAAGGGTTGTTTCCAGAATGAAACTTTCACTCTGCAGCGAAGTATGCGCTCATATGAAACATCCTGGCAGATTATAATTGTGTGCCGGAACCGGGACTCGAACCTCGGACATCAGCCTTTCGCGGCCAGAATCCCAGGTTCGAGTGCCGGTTCCGGCACACAATTGAAATCTGCCAGGATGTTTCATATGAGCGCACACTCCGCTGCAGAGTGAAAGTTTCATTCTGGAAACATGAAATATGTACGTTCACCAACTACTCTAGAAAACGACTTGAAACACACATCTTACACGGGTCATGTCGTAAACAACTGCTTCGCAGATGTAAACATTACTCATTAATATGCACAATATAACACTTTGCACCTCTGCAACTGCAGTGCTTCATACTTAATACTGAACTAATACAGTGATACTGTAATAGAGTAATAGTGTTTACTTACATCAAAACGCTCGTCACATAAGTAAATGATTTGACTGCTAGGTCATTTCGATCTCTTCAGCGTGTTACAAACAAATTTTCGGGTGTGTCTTAGATGTATATGTACAGTGCGGTACTATGCAATAATCGTAGACGATTTTCAGAAGCGTGACTGTCAAACTATATGTCACTGTTAGTGAATTTCACGTCAGTAGGCAAACCGTTGCATCAGTTGCCGTTACAGGCATCAAATGACTCAACTGCAGCGTTCTAGTGGACTTTCAATCTGTTTGAATTTCATTTCCCTTTCTTCTTCATTGGAAAGTAGATGTAAACCGGCGCTGCCCAGATTTTTATTTATCCTACACTGTCGCAGTCCACATCCCCTTCCCCTCTCTCTCTGAATCCACCTCTTTCTCTCCCATCTCTCAGTTCGTTTCCACCTTTCCCTCTCTCGGCAAAATTTTCTGCAAGGAACCCTCTGTCATGCAGCATACAAACACTTATGTACCCAGTGATATTCTTCTTGGTTTAAAGATCATTTGCAACATTCAGACAGATTGACCAGAAATATGCATTTTGAAATACTATAAAACACTATGAAAGGGTATCCACGATACGCAGATATAAGTTAAGTACCCTCCACCATACACCGAACGAAATTCTATACAGACAGTGATATTCCTCTTGTTTTTAAGGTAGAGTGTGTAAAATTTCATCAATGTCGGAACAAAACTATAGACTTCTATGCAATAGAAACGCAGTGTCACATTGCAAAACGCACTTCGTAGTTTCTCAAATATTCCAGTTTTATTTCATACAACCCTTGTTCTGAGAGTTACGAAAACAGCAAAAGAAGGACCTGTGAAATCGGTCGAGACATTCTCAAGTAATGGCGCGACCAAGCTATTTATGAATCCATTTTTATGTTGCAAAGTATCACCCCCCTTGCACCGTACGAAACTTAAGGTAGACGGTGACCTTCCTCTTGTTTTGAAAGTCTAGTGTGCGAAATTTCGTGAAGATCGGTATGGAACTATAGATTTCGTGAGTCTGTAGATGTATGCTCAGTCATGCACATATCACAAAATACTTCTTAGCTGACGTTTTCTACCAATAAACTACATTCCTGCCAAATTTAAGGTTCAGAGGTGAAGTAGTTTTCGAGATTTTGTGTCCTTTTACTTTAACATAGAGATTAAGAAAACAGATTGCTTAATTCTGGATGCAAGAGAATTAAGAGAGACTTGGAGACACAAAATAATAGTAATACGCAAATCTGTAATGCTAACTTTATTTGATACAATGTCATGTCTGATGCAACAGTTTTACGGCATCTACAGCGAAACTGTTGTGAGTGGTAGATTCCTTTCGTTTCATCATTTTCTGGGGTAGGAGGGTCAGTTACAAAATGCTTCACAAACGTCCAAAAGTACACGCAGACTTTGTTGCAGGTCGCTAACTACTGCCATTTTACAATAATTGACGCATGAATCTGGGTATTCTCTCGCGGTGACATCTCATTTTTGACGTCATATCTCCTTAGCTATGTGTCGTGCTCTCTTGTTTTTGGGTCAGCAACCTTCGTGGGCGTACGGTGAACAGTTTGCCAAAGCTTCATTGCAATATTATGAATGGTTTATGAACACGTAGAGGACATACAGACAAACACTCATTTATATATATATATATATATATATATATATATATATATATATATATATATATATATATATATATATTACTGCGACTCTACGGATGTTATGAGCGTACATCTACAGCTACATCTACATGGGATACTCTGCAAATCACATTTAAGTGCCTGGCAGAGATTTCGTCGAAGCACCATTATACTATTTATCTCCCATTCCAGGGATGAAAGAACACCTCAATCTCTCCGTTAGAGCTCTGATTTCTCGTATTTTATTCTGATGATCATTTATATCTATGTAGCTGGAAGTCAACAATACATTTTCGCATTCGAAGGAGAATGTTGGCGATTGGAGTTTCGTAAGTAGCCCACGCCGCAGCGATAAGCGCCGTTGTTGTAATGATTCCCATCCCAGATCCTGTATCATTTCCGTAACGCTGTCTCCCCTGTTTCGTGACAATACGAAACGAGCTGCCCTTCTTTGGTTTCTTTCTATGCCCTCCGTCAAACCCACCTGATAAGGATCCCACACTGGGCAGCAATACTCCAAAAATGGACAGACAAGTGTAGTGTTTGCAATTTCGTTACTAGTTCTGTTGCATGTTTTAAGAGTTCTGCCAATAAAACGCAGTCTCTGGTTCGCCTTTCCCACGACGTTATATACGTCCTCCTTCCAGTTGAAGTCTGAAGTAATAGTAATTCCTAGGAATTTAGTGGAGTTTACGGCCTTCACTTTTGATTGATTTATCTTGTAAACAAATTTTAACGGATTTCTTTTCGTACTCATGTGGACGACTTCACAGTTCTCATTATTTAGAGTCAATTGCCAATTTTTAAAGCCGGCTGCGGTGGCCGAGGAGACTGAGGCGCTCCAGTCACGGTCTGCACGACCACTACGGTCGGGGGTTCGAATCCCCCCTCGGGCATGGATATTTGTGCCGTCCTAGTTCGTAAGTAGTTCATAGGTAGTTTGTAAGTTTAGGGAGTGATGACCCCGTAGTTAAGTCCCATAAGCTTAACAAACATTTGAACATTTTTTGAACAATTTTTAAACCTTACTGATATCTTATTCAGATCGTTCTGCAGTTGGTTTTGATCTTCAGATTATTTTACTAGACCGTAAATGACGGCGTCATCCGCAAACAACCTAAGAGAGCTACTTAGATTTCCCCCTAAATCGTTTATGTAAATAAGGAACAGCAGAGTACCAATAACACTAACCTGTGGAACGCCCGATATCACCTCTGTTTTAGTCGATTACTACGAACTGTGTTAGCTCTGACAGGAAATCCCCTATCTAGTCGCAAATTTGGGGCGTTATACCATAACCACGCAATTTGATTAAAAGCCGTTTGTGAGGTACGGTGTCAAAAGCCTTCTGGAAATCAAGAAATACGAAATCAATTTGAGATCCCTTGTCGATAGCACTCATCACTTCGTGTGAGTAAAGAGCTAGTTGTGTTTCACATGAACGATATTTTCTAAATCCGAGTTCACCTTGGGTTAATAGATCGTTCTGTGCGAGATAATTCATAATATTTGAATACCCTGCTGCAAATTGACGTCAATAAAATAGGCCTGTAGTTTAGTGGGTTACTCCTACTGCCTTTCTTGAATATAGGTGTGACATGTGCAACCTCCAATCTTTTGGTACAGATCCTTCTTTGAGAAAGCGGTTGTATATGGCTGTTAAGTAAGGAGCTCTTTAAGATGATTACTAGTTCGGCGGAACTCTGAGGGAACGCCACCATTCGGAATAATGACGGCGTATTTCTACTGTAACTGTAACTAATAGGCTGCATCACATGCACCTTCACGCCTGACATCTATGGCGAGCGCCAGCTTTGACACCACGCATGGAGATACGATAGAAGCTCACCAACGGGACCTACTGTCGACAACAGTAATGCCGTCTTTCGTACTTAGATGCAAGTTTGCACTCAGTACTGTTCTGCGTAGGATTTTCGTTATCCGACAGTGCCGATTAGCACTTTACTGGTGAAGAGTCTGTCGATACGCACCTCTCACGCTGCACAGTGGCGCGATGATGCACTGCCCCTCTCAACGCCAATCAACGTCAGTTGCACACGGTCGCTTGCGGGAAACAAAGTGCTGTGTTTTATGCACTTTCCGGGGATTGCGTGCAACAGCTTCATTCAGTATTCTGAAAATGTTTTCACAGATTCTAAGGTATGGGGTGTAACGAACTTAACAATTCAAAATCACGCAGAGTATGAGCGCTCTGCTTCGCTCTCTTACACCGAGTCGTCGCCACAGCTGTATGCTTTTCTTTCTTTCTTTATTTTTTTTATTTTTTTAATAAAGTTTGTCTATTTTTTTGCCTGTTCCTCAGGCGGCAGCTGGATTCACAGAAGTTTGACAATTCTGCCACTTCATTTCTTTTGACCTACCTACATAGGGAGACATAATAATCATAATAAAATAATAGAAATCGGATCAAAAACGCAAAGATCTAGGTGTTATTTCTTCCCGCGTGGTATTAGAGAATGGAACGGCAGAGTGATACCATAAAAGCGGACCGCTGATTCCTCTGCCAAACACTTAAACGTGGTTTCTGTAGATGTAAACGTGGATGAATATGTACATCCGTAACAGTTATATCTTTCTTTCTAG
This sequence comes from Locusta migratoria, assembly GCA_026315105.1. Lineage (NCBI taxonomy): Eukaryota > Metazoa > Arthropoda > Insecta > Orthoptera > Acrididae > Locusta > Locusta migratoria. The sequence goes on from CM048746.1 coordinate 663,931,046, forward strand.
TTCTGAATTCAAATAATAATAACATTAAATTTATTTTTACAATGTTTTAATGTAACGAATTACAACCTCTGACAACAAAATGTTCGGTAAATAGTCCTCTAATATTTGCCGAGTTGAAATATGAACTACCCCTGAGGGGCTCATCATTAATTTGCTGAGTACGGGCTTGGCGAACCCGGGGTCCTGAGCTGTGGGCTGTGTCGCGCCAATAGTCCGCTACACCGTAAGCTCTGTGCGTGCTTCAACGACCATCGTTCGGCGCGATGGTGGAACGTTGTACGTTTCAGAGCCCGGGGATCTTGGCTTAATCGCCCGGGTCGCGAGGACGGTACAAACCTCTATAAAAACCCTCAATCTCAAGGTGTGCTACCTCCCGAGGATATGCATGGCTGTTGAGGTTGAACAGTCGCTAGCGAGCAACCCCTGAGGAACCTGCCACACCTCAGTTGTATAAGGCTTACCCAGGCAAGCGGGGCTCTGCCTGGGTGGACCTTTACTTCCCTAGCTGCTCGTGGGACCAGGATGAAACGAGCAATCAATAGCGTCGCCACACGCAAACATGGCGTCTCTAAGCGAGGTAATAATGACTTCAATGCGGTAGAGTATGACGCCCAAACGTTCCCTTCCCTGGCTACACCGTGGGAGGAACGTCGGGCAAAACAGAAGGGTGAGGCGTATGCCCCGAAATACCTTGTATGTACCCCTAATGATGGAGAATCGTTCAAGAACACAAAGCTCTTGTTTTTCGTTGAGAACTTGGAAGACAAGTTCGGTGAGGTTGAAGGAATGTCAAAGATGCGCTCTGGATCAGTCTTAATAACGACGTCATCCCCAGCCCAGTCACGGGCCTTGCCTGCCTGTGACAAGCTGGGTGATGTTTCCGTAACGATAACGCCACACAAGACCTTGAATATGGTCCAGGGGATAATATTCCATAAAGACCTGTTGCTGCAGTCTGATGAAGAACTACGTGCCAACTTGGAACGCCGGGGAGTACATTTTATTCGGCAAGTCCATAGGGATCCGAAGGACAATAGGGTTGCCACCAGTGCCTTCATCTTGGCTTTCGAAGGTGATTCATTGCCCGAGAAGGTGAAGGTGATGGTCTACCGTGTGACGTAAACCCCTACGTTCCTCCCCCTATGCGTTGTTTCAAGTGCTGGAGGTTTGGGCCAACCCTACCCCATCCCGATGTGATACCAACCCTACATGTCGGGAGTGTGGACATGCAGTCCATCCGAACGTCCCTTTGAACCCCTCCTCCAGTATGTGTAAACTGCGGCCAGCATCGCTCCCCTTGCTCACCTACGTGCTCAGTATTGCAGCAAGAGCAGAAGATTATGGAGTATAAGACCCGGGACATACTGACCAACTCAGAGGCAAAACGGAAGTATCAAAAGCTCCATCCCATACATCTGACCACTTCCTATGCAACAGCAGCCTCATCAGTATCTACAGTGCCTTGTTTGCCGTGGACACAACCACTGCCAGGGGGCTCCCATGCCCAATCAATTACTCCTGCCCCCTACCAGCTGGGGGCATTTCCTCTTCGATGGCTCCCACTCTTTTCACAGTGGGGACAAAAACCGCTCAAACATCGGAGACACCAGTCCCCACCTCTAAGTCAGAGAAGAAGAAGCCTTCTCCGTCCCCTCTCGCTCGGAAGGGGTCCCTTGGGACGCTCCCTTCTGAGGCTTCTCCACATGGCAATGAGGACCCCAGCAAATTGCTGCAGGATTCCCTTGTTGCTGACCAAAGGACCTCCTGCTCTTCGTCAGCCCCCGAGACCATGCCTGAGAAGCCCTCCCGGCCCTTAAAACCTAAGGGCCAGCGAGAGGCTAAGAAAAAAAACCGCAAGGAAAAAAGAACCCTTGGTGGCTCCAAAGCCACGTATACCCACATCCTCTAGTTCAGAGGATGAAGTCAAGATCCTCGCTTCCCCCGAGTATCTTGCACTTACTGATCCAATAGAATCTATGGATCATGACACTATTGATGCTGAACACAAGGCAGACGGCGATGCGATCGAATAACCTGCTCCTCAGCTATTATTTATGGCTTCTCAGCTAGAAGACAAAGTTATTCTACAATGGAATATCGGCGGTTTCTTCAACCGCTTAGCTGAGTTGCAGCAGTTGTTATGCCACATCTCGGTGTTTTGTATAGCACTGCAGGAAACGTGGTTTCCTGTTCAGAGGACCCCAGCCCTTCGAGGCTATCGGGGCTTTTACCGTAACCGGGCTATATGCGATAGGGCTTCAGGTGGTGTCGCTGTTTACGTCCTTGCAACTGTCCCTAGCGCTGCTGTGCCTCTCCAAACGATCCTAGAGGCAGTCGCTGTTCGCATTCAGGCGGGGCAGGAATTCACAGTCTGCTCCATTTACCTTCCCTCAGATGCAACCGTCTCCATTACTGATGTTGCTGCAGTGATAGCGCAACTGCCCCCACCATTTCTCCTCTTGGGGGATTTTAATGCCCACCACCCATTATGGGGTGGGACGCAGACGACGGTTCGTGGTAGGTACGTTGAGACACTTCTGTCACAGCAGGACATCTGTCTTTTAAACACTGGGGCCCCCACGCATTTCTGCGTGGCGCGAGGCACTTACTCGGCAATCGACCTCTCTCTATGTAGTCCGAGTTTGCTCCCACATTATCGCTGGAGGACCCATGATGACCTTTGCGGCAGCGACCATTTTCCGATCCTCGTGTCGCACCTGCACTTCCAACCTGCAGGCAGCCCACCTAGATGGTCCCTCCGTCGAGCTAATTGGCAGGATTACACCCCCACTGCTACTTTTCCTGTACCAGTGCCTGCCAATGTGGACATAGCGGTTGGTCAAGTCACTGCTGCTATCGTTTCCGCTGCTGAGGCCACTGTTCCCACCACTTCTGGCACCCCTCGGCGCAGGTCTGTACCCTGGTGGACGCCAGAGATTGCTGCAGCCATTCGGGAGCGTCGGCGGGCACTACAGCGCCATCGACGCCACCCCACCTTGGACAACCTGATAGCCTTCAAACGGCTTCGGGCCCGAGCTCGACAGCTCATTCGCCAGAGCAAACAGGGCAGCTGGGAGAGGTATGTCGCCAGCATCGGCTCTCATGCTTCACCATCTCAGGTGTGGTCCCACGTTAGGCGCCTCTTTGGGTACCGCACGTCAGCAGCGATCCCCAGCTTACGGATCAGGGGTACTGTATGCACTGACGCCACTTCCATTGCTGAGCATATGGCGGAGCATTATGCTCGCAATTCCGCAACTGCGGCATACAGTGCAGACTTCCGCCCACTGAAAGAGCGGGTACAACAGCGACGGCTGTCATTTCACACACGTAGAGCAGAATCGTACAATTCTGCTTTCAGCGAATGGGAAGTCGAAACTGCCCTTGCTGCATGCCCCGATACCTCTCCAGGACCGGACAGGATGCACAGCCAGTTGATTCGGCACCTTTCCGTGGAGTTTAAACACCAGCTTCTCGCCCTGTTTAACCATTTATGGGTTGAGGGGGCTTTTCCTTCACAATGGCGAGAAAGCATCATTATTCCGGTGCTGAAACCTGGTGCTGATCCACAGGTGGCTGATAGTTACCGCTCAATCAGCCTCACCAACGTTCTGTGCAAGCTATTCGAACGTATGGCGAGCCGGCGGCTTATGTGGATACTTGAACATCGGGGTTTGTTGTCCCCACGTCAAGGGGGTTTCCGCCAAGGCCGCTCCCCTGTTGACAACGTTTCTCACCTGTACATGACATCGCACTGACGAAGTTTACGGTCCACTTTAGGTTTTCCTGTAACTTTTAATTTTTTGCAAACATTAAGGACAAAATTATTAAAAATATAAGGAACTAGCTTAAACCCACGGCTCCGCTAGCGTGTTGATTGATTATGGTAGATAAGCTATCTTTCAGTAGTGTGCTATGAGACTGGTTTTGAAGGATGAAATGAAATACAATACCTTCTTTAGAAACAAACATTTCTAATCAACATTCAAATAAAAAAAATTATGTGAAGTGCTTGATGATTTACAATAAATAATACATACATTTTTCCTTATAGCCTGTGTTGCAATATCTCAACACGTATGGTGAGAGTAATGTCCAAATTCATTATAGGGCATTCTGGTAAACTACGTTATTTGTAGTATTGTTTGGAGCGTAAATGTAGAGATTTTTTGGGTTGCCCACCGTTGAGAAAGTGACGAATAATTGACCATGTGAAGAACAAGAGGACTGTAAATGGATTCCAGCGACGTTTAATGATTGTCCTTGAGCTTTGTTAATTGGCATGGCAACAGCTAGACGAACTGGAAACTGAAGTCTTTTGAACTGAAACGTCATATCTGAAGGGATGTAATATGCGAAACGTCAAATCGATTTTTTTAAAGAGATGTATTAAAAGAAATTTCTTTTTTATTGCTTTATATGTTTATACCTATATTTCCTTATTCGTATGCTTATCATAAAGTGAAAGATCTGAAGACATTGTAGCACGCATAAACCAAAGATTTGTTGGTCTGTGGCATCACGTTTCGCTGTATGTAACCTCCTTGTTATAGAGTCGCAAAAGTCATCGCTGGCCTTGTCCGAATTAACACGCACACATACACACGTAGAATTTTATATACGCCGACAACTTTCCATTCCATTATACTCCAGCCTTTTATCATTATCAACCCTCAAGCAACAATGCAACCAATAAAACCATTTTCGAAGAGTAAACATAATTTTCAAAGAGTAATTATTGTTGTGCATTTCGCGTTATATCTTCAAATTACTAAATATCTATCACATCGCTATAAAACCTTCTTCAGGTATAAATTAGTAACTGTACAGATATTTAAGTATCTGCGTCTTGTCGTTCGGACATGATAAGCATACACCGAACAGTCATTCAGATATATATATATATATATATATATATATATATATATATATATATATATATATATATATATATATCCGATCGCCATAAAACCGTGCCTAAAACCTTCCACGGGTAGACATTAGTAACTGTACAAATTTTTAGCTCTTTATGTCTTGTGGTTTAGACGTGATAAACGTACATCGAACAGACATTCACGTTTATAGAAATAGATAAACAAAATATGGACGATACGATTACGACTCCACTATTGTCATATTATCCATCCACTCTACGCGTCATATTGTCTGTCACCGTAATTTAACAAAGAGACGAAATTATTTCCTATTTGGAAAATGGGAAAAAGGACAAGGAGATTATAGAACGTGTCAGACAGGCAGAAGTATTTCTGAGAAGTGTTAGGAGATTAGTGTGCAGTAAGGGTGTACCACAGAAAAGTAAAGAAAAAGCAGGGGAAATGAAATTTCTACGAAGAAGAATAGGGGTAACAAGAGCAGACGGGACGAGGAATAAGATCAGGGAAATAGTGAGAGAGGAGCCCTTACAGGAAAGGATAGAGAGATCAAGACTGCAATGGTATGGAAATATAAAGCGACCAATAGGAAGACCAAGGGATAGATGCCTAAAAGGAGTGGAGGACTGTGCCAAGAAGAGAGGATTGGACTAAGTGATAACAGACAGATTGTTGGGAGACAGGACAAAGTGGCGGGGCTTGTGTTCCAAACAGAACCAGCCTCTGGGTGGAATCTGTGTAAGATAATGATGATGACGAAATTATATACTTGATTTTAGCTTTAACAAACCCTGTTTTTGTACTATTACCTCTTTAATCTATTATTTTAATATCCCTCCCATATTATCATTTCTTTTCTTTTAAAATATTATCACTGTCTTGCCGCGGTAGTTTGTCCTCTTTTCCAAGTTTATTTTCTTAACATGTATTGGTTCACGTAAAATCACGTAAAAGTGGCAGTGTGAAATCTCCATTATATTTGCAAATATCTCTGAAACGGTGCGAGGCATGAAAAAAAAAAAAACATAACTGAGCAATGTTGTAGATAATTTTCTCCTCTACAAACACGCTTATTAAATTTTCGTATTAGATTAACGGTTAAAGCGTCATATCCCATTAAATTTCGGGCTGTCAAAAGGCCATCACAGACTGCCTACTTTTAGTGTTACTACCCTATTTGTTGGGAGGTTCTGGTCACCAGTGGCCAACAATTAGGTCTGTGAAATTTGGTACGATAGGTTAAACCCTGCGATCAAAAAAGTGGGAACACGTTTCAGACAGACAGACATTGTCAAATTGCCGTTAATTTTCGAATATCTCTGAAACGAGGAAAGATACGACAAAAAAACATAACAGAGCAAACTTTAAGAGAATTTCTTCTACTACAATATAGTGCTTTCAAATCTAGTGTCAGGTGAACAATTAAGCCGTTATTTTCATTTAAATTTCTAGCCGTCAAATGGCGATCACCATGGCCCACTTTTAGTGTTACTACCGTAACCTAAAGTGGGCGAAAATTACATTGCCAGATTTCATGACGCTCGCTCAGTGTTGAAGTCTACAGCAAGTGTAAGAAGTCTTTATGATGACAGCGGCGTTTCTTTTGATCTCAAGGCCAAGTGTGAAAAACGTTACCGCAAGCAGATGGATGTCCTTGCCTGTTATTCACAAGTGACGTCTTTGACATCACACGCTAGGAACGGCACGAAACGTGCTCGGAATAACAGGCAGTCATAAACAGGAGAGTGCGTCGTTTCCATGCAAATCGTTGCATTGTAACTCAAGTAACATTTAAACACAGAGGAACAAAGTAACAAGATATCAATACCATAAGAAGGAAATTATATGTAATTTAATGGCGACATTGTAGCATTACATATTCAATCAGTAGCACCAAAACCTCTGTGCTTAAAGTAGTTATAATACCGCAAAACACTCACATACAGCAGTACCACACACATGAAAGTGCATATATACGGTGAGTCACGTAACATTAACGCTGGATATATTTCGTAAACCACATCAAATACTGACCAACCGATTCCACAGACCGAACGCGAGGAGAGGGGCTAGTGTAATTGGTTAATACAAACCATTAAAAAAATGCACGGAAGTATGTTTTTTTAACACAAACACGTTTTTTAATGGAACCCCTTAGGTTTTGTTAGCACATCTGAACATATAAACAAATACGTAATGCAACTAGACTACGCCACCATCTACTGGCGCTAGCCGACAAGTGCGGCGTTTTGCACGGAAATGACGCTCACCACTGTTTTGTTTATGATTGCTTGTCATTTGAAGCATGGTTTAGTGCGTTTCTGAGCGTTCGAGCTCAAAGGTGTCCTTGTAAATGTAGAGTTTGAACGATTGCGCATAATCTACGAATCTAATTCAAAGTGTCAATGATTTGCGAAAATTTTAGATTATTTAGCAGCACATACTGGGTCAAATTTTGAATTTAACTCATGCACTGAGTCACTCAAATGCACACAAAAACATCGTCATAATCGGTCCAACGGCATAGAAAGAGTACAGTACACACACGTCCATAATCTCGAATGTGTCAATGGAAAATACCTCTTTACATTTTTTCCGTGCAATGTTTGCAATTTTTTCCTTCAGAACATTTCTCAGACATTAGCGAATAATTGGAATAAGAGAGAGTGTGTGTGTGTGTGTGTGTGTGTGTGTGTGTGTGTGAGAGAGAGAAAGAGAGAGAGAGAGAGAGAGAGAGAGAGAGAGAGAGAGAGAAAGAAAGAACCGACCAATAGATTCTCGAGTTTTGCGCTATTTATATCGATTATCACTCTCTAACGAACCAGCATAGAACGAGGGTCTACCAAAACTAAATACTATTTAGTCATGAGGCTTCCCTCAACAACCTCTACGTTTCTATGTGAAATGCTCATTAACTCTTTACATTATTCATCTTTTCTGATATCAGATTGCTACATTAAATGCTACAGAATGTTACATTAAAATGGAACGACCGTATAAAATCAATCGTCGGTAAAGCAGATGCCAGACTTAGATTCATTGGGAGAAATCTAAGGAACTGCAGTCCGAAAACATAGGAATTAGGTTACAGTACACTTGTTCTCCCACAGCTTGAATACTGCTCACCGGTGTGGGATCCGTACCAGGTGGGATTGATAGAGGATGTGGAGAAGATCCAACGGAGAGCAGCGCGCTTCGTTACAGGATCATTTGGTAATCGTGAAAGCGTTACGGAGATGATCGCTAAACTCCAGTGGAAGACTCTGCAGGAGAGACGCTCTGTCGCTCGGTACGGGCTTATGTCGAAGTTTCGAGAACGTACCTTTACTGAGGAGTCTAGCAGTATGGTCGGGGGTTCGAATCCCCCCTCGGGCATGGATATTTGTGCCGTCCTTAGTCTTAGTTAGTTCGTAAGTAGTTTGTAAGTTTAGGGAGTGATAGCCCCGTAGTTAAGTCCCATAGACTTTACAAACATTTGCACATTTTTTTTTGTAGCAGTATGTTGCTCCCTCCTACGTATATCTCGTGAAGAGATCGTGAGGATAAAATCAGAGAGATTAGAGCCCACACAGAGGCATACCGACAAAGCATCTTTACGCGAACAATATGTGACTGGAGTAGGAGGGAAAATCGATAGTGGTACACAAGGTACCCTCCGCCACACACAGTCGGGTCGCTTGCGGAGTATGGTTGTAAATGTAGATACATTGTTCGCTTAGTCCAGCTTTTGAATGACATCTGATTTCGTTTCAGCGGTAGCTTTTCTGAGATAATTTATGGCCATACGCTCTTGATGATCCCTCATTGTCGGCGCATACAACAGTCTTTTGTAACGCTGAGTGCTGTGACTGTGTTGTAGGGAATGCACGGCTACGACTTCCGTGACGACATGAAGACTTCGTGGCAGCACTCAGGCCGCTACGTGACGGACGTCTTCACCGAGCAGGCGGAGAGGATCATCGGAGAGCACGACACGGAGAGACCGCTCTTCCTGTACTTCTCCCACCTCGCCTGCCACGCGGGAGACAGGGCCAAGTTGCTGGACGCCCCGCAAGAGGTCGTCAACAACTTCAGCTACATATCCGACCCCAACAGGAGGCTGCTAGCAGGTGGGTCGCGCCCCTGCTCCTACCCATTCTTTGATTTGATTTGATTTTTTCAGGGAAGCCAAAACAGTCTTGGTCCAACCCGCCACTGCCCGCACCGAAACTAAGATTATTGTGCGGTATCGCTCCCTGCATATCTAGTCAAGCCAACCAATGCCCTTGAACAGTGCAAGGAGTCTCTTTACCAGTTCTTTATTAGACAGAATTTCTTCGGGTCTGGTTGTCCCAAATGTTCTGTGCCTTTTACTCTCCAATGCAATGCATTCGAAGATTAGATGTGATGCAGTTTCATCACCGCCACCACCGATCCTACATTTAGGGTCCTCTTCTGTTATTCCCATTGTATATAGGTGTTTTTTGAAATTCCCATGGCCTGTCAGCAATCCAACCATGAGTCTAATCTCTCTCCTGTTCAGGCCCAAGATTGCAGAGCTTCTTTTGAAACATGGCTTTGGCATCATTACCTTGCCATGTTTTTGTCGATGGACTTTGGTCCAATATTCTACGTACTGTCTTCTGAGCCAGTTACGTAGCTCCAATTTAATCATTGCCTTGGTGATTGTCAGGACAGGTTCCAGTCCAATAAATGGAGTCTCTGCCCCCATCCTGGCTAATCTGTCGGCATGTTCGTTGCCACTGATCCCCGAGTGGCCAGGGACCCACAATAGGTTTACTCTATTGCTTTCCCCTAGCTCCACCAGAACCCTGTGACATTCTGCAACAATTTTAGACCTTGTTGCAGGAGCTGCCAGTGACCTCAGGGCTGCCTGGCTGTCTGAATAGATATAGATGCTACGAACGTGTAGCACCTACGCAAATTCTCCTCCACACATGCCCTGATGGCAGTGATTTCGGCCTGGAATACTGAGGCCAGTTTCCCTAGACAGATGACGACCTCCAGTCTTGGCTGCACCCCGTATACCCCAGCCCCAACGCCGTAGTCTGATTTTGACCCGTCAGTGAACCAGACAATATCCCCCGTACGGCGTCGAACTATTTTCTCCCACTGCTCCCTACTTCCAATTGTTTTTTGAAGCAGTATGGGGTTATAATATAGTTTCTGGCGTTTCCCCAACCTTTCCTATATTTACCACACTCACTATTTTAGTGTGTGATTCTGGATATCCCAAAGACAGCTACATATCCGACACCAACAGGCGACTGCAAGCAGGTGGGTCACGACCCTGCTCCACCCATTCTTTAGCCGGCTTCAAGTATTGTTTCCTGACCAGCTGTACGTGGCACATGCCGCAATGCCTGTACCAACGACCTATATAAGCAACATTGACTGGCTAAGGTGCTGCCATACTTGAAGCAAATTGAAAGCTCGGTCGCCATGTTTTACAACGTCACGTACGCGCAACCAGTCACCTGCTATAACACTAAATCGTATCATTTTCACTGTACCAACGACCTATATAAACAACATAGACTGGCTAAGGTGCTGCCATACTTGAAGCAAATTGAAAGCTCGGCCACCATGTTTTACTACGTCACGTACGACTAACCAGTCGCCTGCTATAGCAATAAATCATATAATTTTCACTTTGTGCAATGACTTAACAAACCATTCTCTACCTTTTTGTTGTTATTTTTATTGATAAGCTAATATGGCTAAAGAATAAATGATAGACATCAAGTGTGTGGCAGACAAATCGGAAAGTTTATTTACAAATGTCACACACACTCGATCGCCTAAACATCGTCTCATTCATACAAAAATCATACCTTTTCACTGTCCTTTAAACAGTATTAATTTAGTGTACATTTGCCTAATTTGCTTACCTCTTTCCTCCGCAGATTCGGCTTTACGTAAATAATGTATTCTACTACTGAAGTAATGTTTTAATAACAGCTTTATTGGGCTGGAGAAATGAGATTCCTCACAAATTTCCGAAGATACCATTAAGTGGTCGTAGTTGGTAAATAAAGTAGGTCTGTTTCGCAACATTCTAAATACATCTACATACATTCGCAAAAGAAAATTTTTCTTCCCTAATGACAGCGATTTTGTAGTTTGAAGATGTTCAGGGAACGAAAATATCGTCGGAATCGCATTAGCAGAAGCCACTTTGTATCATTTGTTGCATATACGATTTCTCCTCAAAATGCGTTGAACAAATATAACAGTGTGCAGTAGGTTTCTACTTATCTCGCCTTATATTGGCTAACCATCGTTTTGTAAGTTCTACTTTTTCAAAGGAAAACTGAAAAATATAATTACAGCTTACTTTAGTTACAGTTAAACACATACACAGCCCATATTCAAAAAAATGTGGTAAGTACAAAAGACGAGTACACGATAGTTTAGAAACGGAAGCATACAAATAGATACTGAAAATACGATATCCCAACAGTCTTATTACCGCGATTCGTAAATTTATATGCTGTGCATACACTGGGCACGATTTCAGCTCTCTTTAATTCAGCCTCTTTAATTCAGCGCAAAGTTCATAGTGATTGGAAAAAAGCGCGGGTGACTCCCTTGTATAAGAAAGGAAAGAGAACTGACTCATACAATTACAGGCCAATATCGTTGACATCAGTTTCAAGTAGAATTTTGAAGCATATTCTCAGTTCGAATATAGTAAATTTCCTTGAAACGGAAAAGCTTCTTTACATGAATCAGAACGGGTTTAGGAAACATCGTTCATGTGAAAGTCAGCTTACCCTTTTCTCACATGACATCTTGCGAGCCATGGACGAAGGGCAACAGGCGGATTGTGTTTTTCTCGACTTCAAAAAGGCTTTCGACGCGATGCCACACTGCAGACTGCTAACGAAGATACGAGCTTAAGGAATAGGTTCACAGATTTGTGACTGGCTGGAAGACTTCCTAAGTAATAGTACGCAATACGTTGTTCTTGGACGGCGAGTGTTCATCAGAGACGAGTGTATCGTCAGGCGTGCCCCAGGGGAGTGTGATAGGACCGCTATTATTTTCTATCTGTATAAATGATCTGATGGACATAGTAAGTTGTAATTTGCGGCTGTTTGCTGATGATGCTGTGGTGTATGGGGGGGGGTGTCGTCTTTAACTGACTGTAATAGCATACAGGATGACTTAGACAAAATTTCTAGTTGGTGCGAAGAATGGCAGCTAGCTCTCAATGTAGGGCATTGTAAGGTGATGCGCATGAATAGAAAAAACAATCCCATAATGTTCGAATACACCATTAGTAGTGAGCTTCTTGATGCTGTCGCATCGTTGAAATATCTAGGCGTAACATTGCAGAGCGATATTAAGTGGAACGAGTATGTAAGGACAGTTGTGAGTAAGGCGGACAGTCGACTTCGTTTTATTGGGAGAATTTTGGGAAGATGTACTTCACCTGTAAAGGAGACCGCGTATAAAACGCTTGTACGACCACGTCTTGAGTAGTGCTCAAGTGTTTGGGACCCGCAGCAGATCAGTTTAAAGGAAGACATAGAGGCGGTCCAGAGACGAGCAGCTAGATTTGTTACTGGTAGGTTCGACCAATGCGCGAGTGTCAAGGAAATGCTCCGGCAACTCAATTAGGGATCGCTGGAAGAAAGACGACGTTCTTTTCGTGAATTTCTGTTAAGTAAATTTAGAGGGCCGGAATTTGAACCTGAGTGTAGTACGAACTTGCTGCCGCCTACTTACAATTCGCGTAAAGATCACAAAGACAAGATAAGAGAAATTAGGGCTCGTACGGAGTCATATAGGCATTCTTTTTTTCCTCGTTCAATTTGGAAGTGGAATAAGAAAGGAAATGCCTAGTAATGGTACAGTGTACCCTCCACCACGCACCTTACGGTGAATTGCGGAGTATGTATGTAGATATAAATAACCTTTCAAGCTTACTACTCGTTCTCTCGTTCTGCCGGGGCCTCCAAATCTCGAAAGCAATTTTTTCAGGCTGTCCAGTGCCTCTCGTCCTGGAAGGGGCCTCCAATTCTTTTTTATAGTGATACATGTATTTCCAAGTCAACGTGTGGGGGGGGGGGGGAGGCGGAGGGCTCCTTTCGCCGCCGCCGCGGGCCTCCGTGTTGACTACTGGTTAGTAGGTCGTTATCTTCGAGGTAGTCATAATATTCGAACAAAGTATATGTTCCAAACTCCTACTGCAAATCGACGTCAACGAGATAGGCCTGTAATTTTGGGGATCACTCGTATTGCCTTTCTTGAATATTTGAGTAACTTGGGCAACTTTCCAGTCTTGGGGTACGGATCATTCGCTGATTTATCGACACTGTGTCACATTCATCGCGATAATATAAAATCAGCTACCCTTCACTGAACTTTCTCTAAATCCTCCGTGAGTCCCACTCACCGGAGATCCCACAATGCGCAGCAGTGCTCCAAATATGGATGCTCGAGCGTAGTGTAGCGTGTTTCTTTAGTGAAACTGTTGCATCTTCCGAGTGTTCAGCCAATAAAACGTAGTCTCTGGTTCGCCTTCCCTACAACGTTTTCTATGTGTCCTTTCAAATTCAAGTTGTTGGTACTTCTTATTCCTAGGACTTTAGTTGAATTTACGGCCTTTAAATTTGACCGATTTATCATGTAAAATAAGTTTATTGGTTTTCTTTTGGTGCTCGTTTGTATAACTTCTCACTTATGATTATTAAGGGTCAGTCGCCAGTTTTCACACCATACACGTATCCGATGTAAATCATTTTGCAGTTGATTTTGATCTTCTGCAAACTTTACTAACCGATAAACGACAGCATCTTCCGCGAACAATCGAACAGAGCTGCTCCGATTATCTCCTAAGTGGTTTATAAAGAATTGGAATAGTGGAGGCCCTATAACCCGTGTCAGGGGAACGCCAGATATAACTTCTGTTTTGCTCCATGACTTACCGTCAATTACGAGTGAGGGAACTTTCTCACAGGAAATCACGCACCCAGTCGCTCAACTGTGGCGATAGTCCACGTGCATGCAATTTGATTAGAACACACATATTAGGTACAGTATCAATAACCTTCTTATTTTATCATGACGATCATGTCTGCCTATGTAGGTGGGTGCTAACAATATATGTTCGCATTCTGAAGAGAAATTTGGTGAAAGAAATTTCGCAAATAGATCTCGCCGCAACGAATAATGACTTTCTTTTAATGAATTGCACTCCAACTGGTGTATCATTTCGGTGACACTCTCTCTCCTACATCGCGATAATACAAAGCCAGCTACCCTTCTCTGAATTTTCTCTAAATCGTCCGTCAGTTCCACCTGTTGTGGATCCCACAATACGCAGCAGTATTCCAAAATAGGACGCATAAGTGTAGTGTAGGCAGTTTGTTTAGCAGAACCGTTGCATCTTCTATGTGTTCTGCCAAAGAAACGTAGGTCTCTGGTTCGCCTTCCCTACAATATTTTCTATTTCTTCTTTGCAATTTAAATTGTTCGTTTTTGTTACACCTAGGTATTCAGTAGAATTGACGGCCTGTAGGTTTGACTGATTCATTGTGTCACTGAAATTTAACGGATTTCTTCTAGTGGTCATATGGATGACCTCACACTTATCGTTACTAAGAGTCAATTGCCAATTTTTGCACCGTGCTATCTTATTCACATCATTTTGTAGTTGATTTTCATCTTCTGGTGACTTCACTAACCGATAAATGACAACATCATCCGCGAGAAGTTTAAGAGAGACACTCAGATTGTCTCCTAAACCGTTTATAAAAATAAGGGACAGTAGGGACCCTATGAAACTTCGCTGTGGAACGCCAGACATTACTTCTGTTCTACTCGATGATTTGCCGTCAGTTACAGTGTACTGTATCTTTTCTGAAAGGAAATCACGAATCCAATCGTACAACTATGGCGATATTCAGCAAGCACGCAGTTTGATAAGACTCCAATAATAATTCTAGATAATGGAGGATAGAAGAGGCATACTCATTTATGCTTTAATACTTTCGGCAAAATTCGTTAATAGTTGGTTTCTTTGAACTAATAAGAATGTTATAAAAACTGCCGAAGAAGTGAATGACACGTATTAAAAGTGATAATATGATTACTAGCTGGATCAATACACTCACAAGACAAGTACATGGGCTCGAACAAACATATCAGTATGAATGTTTGGTTACAGGACCTCTACGTACACCTCAATGTTCTGGTGGGTGTCGTTTTTCTGCAAAGCTCTGCAACCATGCTCTAGATAGCACTGTGGATGTACTTGTAGACGCCATACGTAATGCGTATAACTTATATAATACTCATCGAACATGTTCTCTAGCGAATTATCATCAAAAGCCGTGATGATAGTTGCAACTTTAACCTTCTTCCCGACAGACTGTTGGTATTCACTGCCACTGCTTCCATCGCCTCTTCCCGCACTTATCGTAGCACTGCCGTCTGCAATGAGTTGTTCGTCATTATCATCCCTATTATCATTATTATGAGTTTGTAACAACTGTATATAACTTATGCACATATTTCTGTACCATAACAGATACGAGAAAGCAAGCAAATGATTCATCTTCTATACTAATACCATCTTCACGAAGAAGGGTTCTTCGAAACTTCATCTCAACTAATCGCAATACTTTAGCAGGATTGATTAGCAATTGCCGCCCCATCTGACGCTTCAACACACAAATAACATCACAAAACGCAACTTCGGAGGCACACTGCACCGTCCCTACTGGCGAACCGACAGGTCAAAGTGCAATGCGGCATGGCACACGCAGAGGCCTCTAACGGACGACTGCAGAGTTTTGCAGATGCGGGAGTATCGCTAGTGCAATAAGGGATCTTTACATTATCTCTCATTCGATTTTGATGTATATGTGTTTGTTCGAGCCAAAGTACTTTCCTTGTCACACTGCATAATGCTAATTTCAAGAATATATGAGTTGAAGAACCGATACAACGGTAGCAAATCACTTAAATAGCATTTGTCCGCAGCCGTGGTGTGGAAGATGGACGAATCTGTGGGGCGTGTGGTGGCAGCCCTGCAGCAGCGCGACATGCTCGCCAACTCGATAATTGTCTTCCTTTCCGACAACGGAGGCCAGCCTAGTATGAACCGGGCGTCCAACTACCCGCTGAGGGGGGTAAGTCCGACTGGCGTGGCTCTACAAAATATTTGAGTACTTTTAGACCAGTGGCTTCTGACATTCTTTAGACCAGGAACCACTTAGATTTCTGGTGGATGTCTTGAAATCAAGTTTGAACATTCTCATTTGCCTTTGGTTTGCTTGGGTTACATACTGACAACGGTTTCTCTTTAAATTGGACACATGTTAAATGCCATTTTTACTGAAATTCACCTATACTACGTGGTATTCCCGGTACTGCCAATCTTCTAGACTACATCCACACTCGTAAATTGCTGGAGAATATTCCAAACAGCTGATTACGATGCTCGTTTTGACATAACCACTGTCAAAGATGGCAATATCAAGTAACTTTGACAGTCGGAAAGCACAATATCTCTGCAGTATGTCATTGAGAGATAATTAACTGATGTACAGTTGGTTTCGATTTCACTAGGGAAAAAATTACTTTATTAACTTTCATCGACAGATCACGAATATATTTACAAACACATGTGCCGCCACCTTGCCATCTGAGTATCCTATCTTCATCATCGGAATCTCTTTGCACACAACGTTTACGAACACAAAGTAGCGTGTTATCAGCAACTTTCCTAAACTTGCACTGACTCAGCAATTCTGAGCAGTCTGGTATTATAGGAGTGACAAAATTTTATGGTTAATATTTGGATATTTGGCAACGTAAGAGACATATAAATACGTAATTTTAACATCAAATTAACAGGCATTGATTTTAGAAGCTTTGAAACAATAACAGTTACACGTATATATAAACAAAATAGCATAATGATAGATTAGTTTGCGTGTTATGACATTTCCTATGAATAGTTGTTTTGATTTCTAAAATATTTTATAAATCCAAAATAAATAAAATTGGATATAGATGGTGCCAAACATCGAAATCAGAATCAATTCATCTAAAGTGCTTGAGTGACATAACAGGTTTCAAATGATTTTACGAAATAACGAAAATTAGAAAATGTGCGTCATGACCAAATTACCTGGAATTATTATCATCTACAAAGTGACAAAATATCGTAAGTAATGTATTATCATACATAATATGTGTGCATTTGTTGTTGTAATACTTTGTGTCAATCCTTAAAACAATGAAGATTATTTATTTATTTGTTTATTTAGCCTAATCAGATTAGGGCCATCAGGCCCTCTCTTAAATCGGACCAGGGTTTTAGACATACAGTATTTCTTTACATGTGAGTTACCTATAACATAACTGATTTTTACAGATAAACAATTAATAACAAAATTTATACAGGTTGATTACATGTAAAAGGATGTAACTAGAAGGTATTGACGTAACTCTAATAGGATTAATACTAGCAGCAGCACTGAAACACCTTCTGCTGCTGCTGGTGTAATAATAGAAGTAACAACATTGATATTAGCAGATACAAGATGTACTTTTGAATATATCAAGACTGGTTAAGGCATGGCGAATTCTGACAGAAGGAAGTTAAGAAAGCTGTACCTGGCGAGAGCAATGGCAGTCGGAGAATATCTGGGAGGAGGAATGGATGTGACGTACCTGTACCGTAGGGTAATAAAGACTGGCGTAATTATTGCTTTAATAGATAATCCATTAACTGTCGTTTGAATCTGGCAGTGTTATTCAGTTCTCTGATACACTGAGGTAGATTGTTCCAGAGCCTGGTTGCTGCTACTGAAAGGATTTTGATAAACCGGCTGAGTGATGGATAGGGACAGAAAGGGTTTAGCTCAGACAGGAAAGAGTAGTTAAGGTCGAGGAAAGATATGAGGGACAGTGTACGTAGATAAGAGAGTAGAGGAAAGAGAGTGTATGAAAATCTCTGCGCTTGTCAGCACGGAGCCAGAATAGCTGCTTATAAGATGGTGAAATGTGATCAAAGAGACGGATGTTACATATATATCGAACGCAGGCATTCATGATTAGTTCCAGACGTCGTGAGCTTTCCCAAGAAAGACCTTGCAAGATAACATCACTGTAATCAATGATTGGAATTACAAGTGTTTGTATAAGTTTCTTTTTAAGATCGAGAGGAAAAAAGTTTCTTATATCTCTGTAGGGCATGAAGAGATGCTGATGCCTTCCTACACACGGCGGCTGTGTGCTCAGCCCAATTTAGTTTGTCGTCTATTATCACTCCCAGACTTTTTGCCGAGGGCGAAAAATAGATAGCTGTGTCATTTAATATTAATGATGGTTGAGATTCGCGGTATTTGTTGTTAACGAGTCTAGAACGACCTACCAGAATAGCTTGTTTTTTGCTTGGATTGAGTCGGGCCTGGTGGTCTTGGTGTAAAGTGCTCGACTGGAAACCGAAGGGTCGCGGGTTCGAAACCGGGTGGGCCTCCGATTTTTTCAGTCTGCACTTTAACCCATCCGTCGCCTCTCAACGATGTGAGGAGTCACCAGAAACGGCACGTGGTTTGGATTCCACGTTAAGCTGTAGGTCCCCTTTCTCCGGTTGGATAACTGGGGTAGCTTAGGGACACACAAGTCGCCGAAGTGGCGTCCAATTGAAAGACTTGAACCAGGCTAATGAGCCACACGAAATTATTATTACTTGGATTGAGCTTTAATCCTATATTCTGTGCCCACTTTGATAGTGCACATAGGTCAGAATTGAAATTCTTGATTGCTGTCTTCTGGCTTTTTGGTTTTGTACTTAAATACAACTGGAGGTCATCGGCATACATGTGGTATTTACAAGAGGACAAGATCGATGATACATCATTTACGTACAATGAAAAGAGAAGTGGACCTAATACCGACCCCTGTGGTACTCCTGATATAACGTTTCTCCACTGTGCATTTGCTTTACTGTTAGAAAACGTTTCACAAGCTAAAATTAACTATTTTGTGTTTGAAGTTACTGGTATCTAACATATCAGTTGAATGTGATGGTATCGAGTTCTTAATATTTGGTTTTGGGTTACTTGTTATAACTACCACCGCCTAAATTATTCACTGTTCTTGCAGAAACGCCCAGTTGAAGAGTCAGAGACAGACCAGTATGCTAATAAATGATCCAGTTTCTCGGGTACTGTGGTAGTTTGTCTTGTAGAGAGTAGCAGACAGTACAGCAGGTGAGTGTAGCACAGAGTAACATATACAGAGAAGCAGCCCCCCCTAAACCACTGTCCTACACTCCCCTTGTAGTTCTGTAAGATGCCAGCAGGTGTCAGGCGGTTCCCCGGCTTAGTAACTGTAGACCACACTAGAGGCGCTTCTGAGGGTAGTGTGGAGGGGAGGCTGAGGGGAGAGCTCGTGCCGCCTGCCACGAGGCCACGGCTGTGTCCGGCGTGCCAGCGTTTGAGGGGAAGTGGTGGTGGGGCAGCCGCTACCTGCCGCCTGCTCTGGCCAGTTTAAAGAGCTGCTTCTGACCGCAGCGCCATCATGGGACATCTTACGGAACTGCTTCAGCACCCCCCGCCCCGCACCCCTGTGCGTGTGACCAGGCCCTTACAGAGGTTTCCCGTCTGTATATATTTGTCTGTGACTATAGCCAGGTGTTTTCTTTGCTGCAGGTGAAGGGCGGCCTGTGGGAGGGGGCCGTGCGTTGCCCAGCCCTCGTCTGGAGCCCCCTGCTGCGCAGCGCGCCCCGGGTGTCCGGCGGCCTGATGCACGTCGTGGACTGGCTGCCCACGCTGTACACCGCCGCAGGTACGACCAGCTCTGCTGAACAAACCGGCCTCACGGACGGCAATGTCTGACAGTGTGCAATTTAAAAGTCACAAAGTAGCAGTAAAGTGGCACTAAAAGTACCGTAACTTGGGGTGATTTGGAACTACTGGGGTGAAATGGAACACTGTGTTCATTTCGACAAATCATGTTTGCTGCAGAGAGATACTTTGTGCGTAACTAATGAAAACCACGTCCTATAGCCACCAGAGATATTACTTGCTAGAGTAATACAAAAATTGTGTACGTTAAATAGGTATACGACTATATATATATATATATATATATATATATATATATATATATATATATATATAAGGGTAAATTTTGGCGTAATATGAAAGTCAGAAAACAAACTATTGCCAACTACTCTGGACTACTCTGCTAATAGTAATACAGTTTTCTGACATTGATACGTTAAGGGCAACTATCAGTCATAATATGTGAAAAGTTACGTTATGTTATTAGGTAGAGGTGTAAATATGTAAAATCGTATTTTTCAGGGTGAATTGGAACATGACACCAGTGGACAAAATGAAGATCGGGACAACTGGCTATCAAAACTATAGTGAGATAAGCCTCCAGAAAGCTCTGAATGAAGTCACGTCACTTAAAATATCTCTCAGAAATGTTTCTAAAAATATGGAATACCTGTTAGCACACTCTCAAGGAAGTTAAATAATAAAGATACTTTGAAAATAGGTAACAGTAGAAGAAGAGAGGGCTTTAATCAGTAGTTTATTTAAATTAGCAAAATGGAATCAGCCATTTACGACAAGTGAGGTTAGGGATATTGTGAAGTGCTATAATGGACCGAAGAGGAAAAGAGGTCTGATAGCAACAGACCTGGATATGAGTGGGAGAAAAATCTGCTCTCACGTACCAAGGATCTCGCAGTACGTTTAAGTAATAATGTAAAGAGACATAGGGTGCAATTGAACAGAGAAGTTATAGAAAACTATTTTAGAAATTAGGAGCAGACAGTGAGAGGTGTTCCACCCAGTAAACAGCATTAATTAATATTAAACAGAAGTAATATAAAGGCATCCTCCACTACAAAGTTCTGTTAGATGTGGTTACTGTGTTCCAATCAACGCCTCCACATGTTTTAAATGCAATTATTCATCTAAAGAGTCCGTGTTCCAAATCAGCACAACTCGTGGGGTGATTTCGAAGACAAATTAGATTACAATATAAGGAAAGGTTTTCATAGAGGATTTTTATCCTTGCAACACATTGATGTAAGAATAACTAGAGATGCTATATTTAAATTTTCAGAGTTGTAGTGCAATACGTAAACATTAATTTTCAGTACAAACTTGTTTTTTTCTGTTCCATTTCACCCCAAGTTACGGTACGTTCCATGTTACTAATGAGTAGCTGGAAACCCGTTGTTGCGCGGGTACTTATTTATTCCGCTCTTGAATTAGTCCATCTGTCCTTCCTTTTTCTCTCTCTCTCTCTCTCTCTCTCTGTCTAGCTTCTGTTTACTCTCTTTCTGCTCATCTCCTCCTGCCTCCCCACTCTCGCTGTATGTTCACCACATCTCCCCTCTTTCTTTTCATCTCTTCTAGCAGTCCTTCCCATCTCCACTTTCCCATTTCTCTTACACTCATCTTCTCCTCTCTCTGTCAAACTCCTACTCCATCTCCTCAGTCTACTGACTCCTACACCCCTGGAAAATTATGTAATTAACAATGTAAATGTACAATGAAACACAATTGTAAGGTACCCTACGCTAGGCACCATACGGTGATTTCCGAAACGTACCCCATATTTTAATGCTGGGTGTAAGATACCTGCTATGTAAAGGTATACATTTCTTCAAATTTACCGCGAATTTGAGACCAGTATCAAGCTAGTCAGGCATGGGTCAGTTATCTTTGGTTGCAGGCTTATTTTTCGATGGCAGTACTATCGATATTGGAGACGGTGATAGTATTATTGCCGGGAAGTAAGGTTGTGATTTTTGAGAGTGCAGACTTTGCTAGGCGCGCGGATGAGATTGCAGAAGCGTGGGGACCATGGTTGTGTGCAGTTGTCGTTCCGGCGGGATAGCCCAGAAAATAAGATTTTGAGACCTGAATACTGAGCCAAGCTGTTTGTTTAAGACACGAAAGGAATGGATGACGTTGGAGAAACAATCTTTTGAAGTTTTTATAAGGTAAAGTTTTTCGTGAAATACTTGGCATGTTTGTATGGCACAACTTCGCATTGTTAGGCTGAACTGATGGTAACAGTAACGGTCGGAAAAAATCTTGCTGTTAGCTTGTGGTCTCACGATTAATGCTTGGGACCACTTTCTGTGTTAAGTAAAGTATTTATTGTAATAGTTTTATTTTGAGATTCCGTTTTTTATGAAATTGGAATTTCATAGGTAGTGTTCTTGAAATATGGTATTGTTGTAAAATTGTTTGTGTAAATCGAGCTAAATTTATTAACAGTAAAGAAATATTTATCTTTGTTTAAAAATAATCTTGTAGGCAGATTAAATATCTGAGTTGTATTTTTCTCTTAAAGATGTTAAAATCAGAAATATCACATTGTTAGTAATTTCCGTGAAGTTACATCAGTTAGAAAATAAACCAGATATTTCATTTTTAATAATTGGTTCGAGTTTCTTAAACAGATTACTAGTTTATCCCTTCTACATTTTTATTAAAAGTGTCATAGATGTTTTCTGTAGTTAGTTTTCCAGTAGTTAGTACAGCAGGAAGCAATTCGGTGTTGCGCAATTTTATGCAGTAAGTGAAGGTGAGAAAGAATCAGTTTTTGTCAAGCTTACAGTTCCGTATGATTTACAGATTTCAGAGTAGGACAATTCATACTGTGTTCAGGTTAACAAGTGTTTGCACCGAGTCAGATTGCATCCATAAATATTATGTTCCTTACATTCCGATAAAGATTGTTAGTTCAGTCAGAAACAAGTTTGTAGGGCCAGAATTATTAACACAGTAATTTCTAGTATCAGTAATTTTAAGACAGTTAACTTTGTTACGACATTTACACATAGAAACAATTAGCAGTTTGTGTCTCATTATAATAAACATTACGCAGTCAGATATGTTTTCCAATACCTTCATATTCACATAGAATACCGTTAAGAATACTCAGTCAGATTAACATAACGTTGTACAAGGGCATTCAGCTAGGACAAGTTCAAATACACAGCAGACGTACATTTTGTAAGAGGGAAGGAGAATCGAGAAACTTTCAAGGGTATAATCTATCTTCATTCAGAATTTCATTCAAATCTGTGCATCCCTTTCAGTATGAAGGGGTAGTAAACGTATTAACTCATTGTAATGTACCCTCTGCCACGCACCATGCGGTGGCTTGCGAAACGTAGCCCATCTATTAATCAGCGTATAAGCTACCCCCGTTGCAAATTTCATTCATATCGGTCCAACTGTTTCAGTATGAAGACGTAAGAAACGAATTAACTAATTGTAAAGCATACTCCGCCATGCACCATACAAAGTTAATTTTAGTACGCCTATAACCTTCCATCAAGTGCAAACAATGAGTTGGCCAAGTTTCATCGCAATCGGATGTATGGTTTGGCCGTGCATAAAATAAGAACAAAAACACAAACAAACATGAATTTTTATATATTATATTTATGTATTTATTTTCAAAGCATACGTTGGTTACAACAAATTACTTCTGCTGCTGGTTTTCACCCCAGTGATTAGGTACGCTTGGCATGCATCAAAGCTGACAGCCAAAAAACCGTCATTTAAATGTGTGAAGTGGTATGCTTTTCACTGAAGCATATTTTTAAAATTATTTTCTTACTTTAAACTGCTTACATAAAATTCGCATGATGTGAACAATATTTATGTTATAAATGTTTTTATGAGGATTATCACCCTGAAAAATTTA
This sequence comes from Locusta migratoria, assembly GCA_026315105.1. Taxonomy (NCBI): domain Eukaryota; kingdom Metazoa; phylum Arthropoda; class Insecta; order Orthoptera; family Acrididae; genus Locusta; species Locusta migratoria. The sequence goes on from CM048746.1 coordinate 663,954,655, forward strand.
ACTTTACTTCCAGAGAGAGCTGCTAGAATTTTCAGAAATTATTTCATTCGAAACTTCGCCGAAATCTGAAAATTAACTGTTGAGTCACGTTAATTAATTGAAATGATTGTAACTAGTCTGAATCGTTAAATCTTATTTATAAATTTCATCAGGATCGGATTACAACTGTAGAATCTGACGAAGTCCACATATAAAGTATCCTCCGTTAACCACCATCCAAAATTTTATGTGAGAGTGACCTTCCTCTTGTTTTGACGGTAAAGTGTCCAAAATGTCATGAAGATTTTAGGATGAATGAAGTATCCTTATTCACATGTTGCATGATGTATAGTAATAGCAATGTTTGTGAAGCTTATGGGACTTAACTGCGGGGTCATCAGCCCCTAAACTTACAAACTACTTATGAACAACCTTAGACTAAAGACAGCACAAACGTCCATTCCCGATTGGGATTCGAACCCCTGACGGGGAACGGCTTCGCGCATCTCAGTATAACGCTTCAATGCGCTCGGCCTCTCCGCCGCGGCTCGCATGATGCCACAGGTTTTCAACCATATAACTGTTTATGACGTCATATCTCCACAACTATATGTCGTAAGCAGTTCTTACCCCTATATCAATTGTTACCTAGCGGAAGGAATATGTGTACCGAATTTGGTTGAAATAGGCACAGTGGTTTAGAAGCAGACGACGCATGATGCAGCACTTTTCCGCGCATTTCATTGTTTATTACGTCATAAGTCCTGAACTGTTTGTAGTAGAGTCATTTAATGGTGCCTATGAGCATCGCGAAAGTCAGGCAATATGTTGACGAATTTTCATCACAATCGGTTGAATGGTACGGTCGTGCATAAAATACGAACACACAAAAATACATTTATATATATTTGATAAACGTACGCTACAAAAGGTATTTAGAAATTGTGAAACCGTAACGTTTCCATGAGTAATGAATTTTCAAACAACTTACGGATATGCTGCCGGGTGACGTCGTCCACCAACGCCGATATTTCGGCAGGAGGACACCCTGCCATTCTCAAGGCACAAGTACACTCAAGAAAGCAATGTGCAAGCGAATTTAATACCTCGGTCAGTACTACGAACAAACTGATGGAACTGCAATAGGAAGCCAGTTGTCATTATTGTGGCAAATTTGTTTATGGAGTATTTCGAGGGACGTGCTTTACAGCCAGTATCTGCGAGCTGATAGTTGTCACCATCCGGGTCAGCGTCAAGGAGTACTTCATACCTTGTTTCACAGGGCACATGAAATTTCAAACCCTGAAAGTTTGTCAGCTGAGTTGTCCCATCTGGAGGTCTCATTTCGTCAGAATTCGTATAGTGAGAGGCAGATAAAACGTGTGTTGCGCTGTCAGCCTACTGTGCAATGGATGAGTGACGATAGTACTGAGGTGGCACCTAAATCTAAGGCCTTTTTGCCTTACGCAGGAAGCATTTCCAACACGATTGGTCGTATTTTGCGGAAATATGGTGTGAAATGTGTTTTTCTACGACCTTCTAAGATAAAGGCCCTGTTGGGACCCGTGAAGGATGATCTTGGTTTGCGTAAGACTGGTCTGTATCGTATTCATTGCAGTTGTGGCATGTCATGTATCGGTCAGACAATCAAGACTTTGGGAGACCGGTGTATTGAACACAAACGTTACACGCGTTTACAACAGCCAAACAAATAAGCTGTTGCAAAACACTGTCTTGGCACCGGTCATCCCATGAAATACATCACAGAGATTCTGGCATCCACTTCCACCTATTGGGATAGTGTTACTAAGGAAGCAGTAGAAATTAAACTAGCAAATGTGAAAATTAAGAAACTATCAGTTTAATAAGTCATGGTTGCATAATACCAACACGAATTATTTACCGACGAATGAAAAAACTGGTGTAATCCGACCTTGCATTAGGAAAAATGTTGGAACGCTCGAGGAAAATCTACAGAACGACTTATCATAGAAAATAGGTTAAGGAAAGAAAATCCTACGATTCTAGCTTTTGTAGATGTAGCGAAGGCTTTTGACAATGTTGACTGGAATACACTCTTTCAAATTCTGAAGGTAGCAGGGGTAAAATGTAGGAAAAAATAATTTATATACAACTTGAACAAAAACAACACATCAGTCATTAGATCAGAAGTACATGTAAGTTACGCAGTAGTTGGGAAGGGAGTAAGACAAGGATGTAGGATTTCCCAAATGTTATCCAATCCGTACATTGAGTAAGCTGTGAAGATGTGCAAGGAGAAATTTGGAGAAAGAATTAAACTTCAGAGTACAGACATAAAACGTTGCGGTTTGCTGATGTTATTGTAATTCTGTCAAAGACAGCATAGGAACCAAGAGAGCAATTGAATGGAATAGGAAGTGTGTTGAAAGGAGCGTAAAATATTAACAAGGTTAATTGAATGTAGTGTTAGAAAATCAGGCGATGCTGAAGGAGTTCTGTTAAGTAGTGACACAATAAAATTTGGAGATTACTTTTGTTTTTTGAGTAGCAAAATAACTTCTGATGACAAAAGTAAAAACACAGAATGGCTATAGGAAGAAAAGCACTCATGATGAAGCGAAATTTGTTGATACCCAATATTGATTCAACAGTTAAGAAATCTTTCCGGAAAGCATTCGTGTGGAGTGTAGCATTGTACGGGAGTCAGACGTAGACGATGAGGCGTTCAGACGAAGATGATAGAACGCTTTTGTAAAGTGGCACTACAGACGAATACTAAAGATTGGATGGGTAGATCACATAAATAATGGTAGGTAATGAACAGAATTAGAAAGAAAATAAATTTATGGCTTGCCTTGGCTAAGAGAAGGTGCAGATTGATAAGACACATTCTGAGACATCAAGGGATTGTCACTTTAGCATTAGAGGGAAGTATGTGGAGTAAAAGTCGTAGAGGGAGACCGAGGGACGAATACAGCACGCATTATTAGGTGGATGTGGGTTGCCGTTCTTATTCAGAGATGAAGAGGCTTTCACAGGAGCCGACCGCGATGGCCGAGGGGACTAAGGCGCTCCAGTCACGGTCTGCACGGGCACTACGGTCGGGCATGGATATTTGTGACGTCCTTAGGATTAGCTAGTTCATAAGTAGTTTTATGGACTGATGACCCCGTAGTTAAGTCCCATAAGCTATATAAACATTTGATTTGAGCTTGCGCAGAACAGGATAGCGTGGAGCGCTGTATCAAACCAGTCTGCGGACTGAAGACAACAACTACGAGAAAGGCTACAACCCTGTGTTCCTTCCTTTCCAACAAACGCTTCTCCTTTTGCCCTTAGACTCTTATCACTGATTATATATATATATATACATATATATATATATATATATATATATATATATATATATATATATATATATATATATATATGTGTGTGTGTGTGTGTGTGTGTGTGTGTGTGTTTTGGTTCCCTATACCTGCTGCCTTTAAAATTTAAAGAGTGTTATCCGGTAAAGATCGTCAAAACTTTCCCCAGATCCACAAAAAGGTAGAAGTGTAGGTTTGCCACTTTTTAACATATCTAGTAAGATATGTCGTAAGGTGAGTATTGCTCACGTGTTGCTTCAATTCTGCTAAATCCATGACCTACCCTAGGTCAGCTTATACCACATTTTCCACTCTTCTGTAACTATCTTTTCAACTCTGACTTAGTAAACTGATGGTTCTGTAATTTTCACACCACTCTACAACTTACTGTTGGCAATCGAAGACGCTTAAAATGACTAGCTAAATTTCTTTGCATCCTTGGTATACAGGGTATGACATAGTCCTCAGCAGTTGTTGGATTTGTGAGGAAACTAGCTTTAATTGTAGTAGTTCACACAGTTTTAACCGCTGAATGGGTAAGTTTGCAAAGTTTCCTTACCATTAGGTTTCTGTAGTAGGATATTGCCACATAAAACAGAGTCTGTATGTACCTATATCAATATATAGCATAAAAATTTAATTATTTCAACAATCTGTCCACAATTTGGCCACAACTTAAAAAAATGGTATATTTATGCACTAACAAGGGAATGATCAGACTTGTCACATCGAGAGAGGTTAGGGTTGTACAACAGGCAGTTATAAGCGCGGAAACCATGCAGCCATGCCTAGAAGGCAGGAGACCCGGGTTCGAATCCCGGCTGGGTACACATTTTCAGCTTCGCCCATTCGCAGTTGATGTCATATATTCTATGAATATGAATGTAGCACATAGTCTTCATGTTTCTTCATTAGGAATTGTAAACTATCCTATAAATGAAACTTCTTGGCAGATTAAAATTGTGTTTTGGAACCGGGACTCGAACCTGAGACCTTTGCCTTTCACGGGCAAGCGCTCTACCGACTGAGCTATCCCGACATGACTCACGATGCCGCCTCACAACTTTACTTCCGCCAGTACCGCGCCTCCTACTTTCCAAATTTCACAGAAGCTCTCCTGCGAAACTTGCTAGACTAGCACTCCTGGAAGAAAGGTTTCATTCTGGAAACATCCCTTAGGCTGTGGCTAAGCCATGTCTTCACCATATCCTTTCTTCCAGGAGTGCTACTCTTGCATGGTTCGCAGGAGAGCTTCTGTGAAGTTCGGAAAGTAGGAGGCGAGGTACTGACGGAAGTAAAGTTGTGGGGCGGCATCGTGAGTCGTGTCGGGATAGCTCAGTCAGTAGAGCGCTTGCCCGTGAAAGGCAAAGGTCCCAGGTTCGAGTCCCGGTTCCGGCACACAATTTTAATCTGCCAGGAAGGTTCATTTCAGCGCACACTCCGCCGCAGTGTGAAAGTTTTATCCTATAAATGTTGGCAAGAAATCAGCTGGTAGTAAGTAAACAACGAACGCTAAAGTCCCTCAGAAATATGGCGACGCTATTTTCGGACATTTTCAGGAGGCAACGCGACCGCCCTGCCCGCTGACCTGGACGGAGTGGACATGTGGGCAGAGCTGGTATCAGGAGGACTCGAGCCACGCACGGAGCTGCTCGTCAACGTCGACGAACGGGCGGGCAGCGCCGCCGTGCGCGTCGGACGCTGGAAGCTCGTCAGGGGTGAGTGCAAGGACGGGCGCTGCCCACTGAGGCGGAACGACGCTGGTGTATAGCTGGCAACTGAGTACTGCAGCTTTAAATGTGGCCGTGTCAGACTCCTTGATCCTCGAGTCGTCCGCTCGTCACCATAAAAATTATTAGGTTTAAAAATAAATAAATAAATAAATAAAATAAATAAAATTTTTCCAAATTCTGAATCTTCTATATCAGGTCCTTGCGCATTCAAAGAAGCACAGTCAGAAGAATTTCTTTTATTTAGACTCTCGCTGCTAATCGGATAAAAAAAAGGTAAAGCAGTCAACAGTCCGAAGATTGGTTTGAACACCACAGTGCTTTACTAGGCATGGCCCTGTTTGAAGGTGGTATGCCGTTGCCTTCCTCCGACCTTCGAACTGACTTACCCAGCCAGTTATAGGGGGACCTACAGTTTAACGTGGGTTCCGAACCACGGTGCTACTCGGTATTTTTCACAAAGAACTGGAAAGTTACAGATAAAAATCCTAGGACCTGGCGGGGATCGAACCCGCGACCTTTGGATTTGTAGTCTGGCACTCTACCACTGTGCAACCGAGGCGCACTCGGATATACTTTTTTAATTATTGTCAAGTTTTAACTACAGTTTATACTAGTATTAGCTGAATACCCTGCCTTGCCCGGATATTTATTTATTTATTCCTGCCACTTTTCAGGTACATACATTCATTTCTATAAGGGCTGTATGTCTGTAAAATCTCTTGGGAATACAATTAGGAGTAAAGGAATAATAGATTAAAACTTGGTGCATAATGGGGCGGTTTTCCATGAACGTTATTGTTTATGTGCTCATATCTCATAAACTACGTGTCGTACTGTGATACAATTCAGAAGGTACACTCAACAATATGAGTGTATGGTGCCTGTAATATTTCATATGGCTACAATGTGTAGTGTAGAAATTAAAAATTGTAACTTCAAACCGAATGACGTAGTATTAGTCCATGAACAGTGGAACGTTACTGTTTATGTGCTCATATCTCATGAACTACGTGTCGTGCTGTGATACAATTTAGAAGCTACATTCAACTATATGTGTTTATACTGCCCGTAAAATATCCTACGGCTACAACTTGTAGTATAGAAATAATAAATTGCAACGTCATACCGAATGCCGTAGTTTCACTCCATATACAGCGGAAAAGTAGTAAGCGAGAAACTTTTTTCCTTCCATCATTTTGCTATGGTTGTCAGCGAGAAAAAGTTTAATAAAGGTTTGAAATTATGTTTAAAGTTTGTTGCAAATCGCTAAGTACTGTCATTCTCATATTGTGTGTGTGAATAAAGTCTCATCGCGTTATGTGGCAGTTTCTTACAACTCTCTTGTTTATGACATTGTAGCTTATGAACCGTGTGTCGTATGTGGTTCTTACACTGACAGCATTCTTACCCCACGATAAGGAATATGTGCACCAAAGTTGGTTGAAATCGGTCCACTGGTTTGGGAGAAAATGAGCAGCATTATCGCTAAATGCAGCAGTTTTTCACGCATCTCCTCGTTTATGACGTCATATCTCGTGAAGTATATATCGTATATGATTCTTACACTTACGGCGACCGTCCGCGTGGGTTGATAAAGGGTAGAACAAAACTGTGCTTTATATTTTAGATACGTCGTGTTGACCACAGAGATTCTATATGTCTTGTTGATAGTAAATCGATCGATTTAGGCGATCGATTAAGAAAGCACTGAAAAATTATCAGTCTTCCTTTGACTTAACTGTCAAACAACAATTAAATTCAAATAAAATATCTTCTCAAAAATCGTACAAACTTTAACAGGAAATAATACTCAATTCCTGTTAATGTAATATTTCTGGTTCATCTCTTCAAAATAAATGACGTTGGCAAACACGTAGTTAAAGTTTAAATACGACTTTTATTACACTTGACATTTACAAGTCGGAAGTCAAGAATGAACTGGCATAATGTATTTGCTCAAATTTTAGGAAGATTTCGTTGACAATGTAAATAAGGGCGACGATAACCGCAGAGACGATCATATTCTTGCCTTGTGGCAAGGTATCTGCGTGTGCATGTCTGTGTGTGTGTGTGTGTGTGTGTGTGTGTGTGTGTGTGTATGAGTGTTTGTAATTTATTTTTTTAATTTTATTTATTATTTTTTAATGTTTTATTTTTTAATAATAATAATTAAATTAAAAAATTAAATAAATTACACACACACACACACTCACAGAGACAGATACCTTCAACACACTTTCAATGAAACAGTTGAATTTCAAATAAACTAAGGTTGGCAACACTACAAAACAAACAACAGTGGACACAGTACGCCAGCAGGTGACAGTGGAACCAGAAAACTGCAATGTGTTTCAGAAAACAGTGTAACCTTTCGACCTGGTTGCCAGAAAGAGACTGACTTTGAGTAGCAAGTGCTGTAAGTACACCATTTTATAGCAGACAACGAACTGTTTTAAATCAGAAATGAAATGTTTTGTACATATGTAAGAAACCTAAACTTTATGTGTAAACAAAAACAAGTAAATATTTCAGGACACCCACTGATGATGCCTTGAGACAAAGGCGGAACGCGTATGGGTGACTTATAGAAATAAAACCTTTCATTCGCAGTAGCAAAAGGCGTTTCCTATATAAACATTACAGTGAATTAACAAACAATATATATATTTAACAATACTAAGAAAACGGTTGAGACTTAAGCTCTTTGGTCAGATAGTCATTAAGCGTGGCGTCTCATTGTTCAAATATACTGCCGCCGTCGAAATGTAGTTACACAATTAATATTTAATTGATCATGGGTTTTTATACAAATATATTTAGTTCTTGTCCACAAATACTTATAATTGTTTGTATATAAATTAAATTTGTTAGCATCGAATATTTATTTAACCCTAAGGAAGTCCTTTATGAAGGCTTTTGTGTGGAGTGTTGCCTTGTATGGGAGTAAAACTTGGACGATAAACAGTGCGGACAGAGGCTTTTGAAATGTGATGGTACACAGTAATGCTGAAGATTAGATGGGTGGATCGCGTAACTAATGAGGACGACTGAACAGAATTGGGGAGAAAATGAATTTCTGGCATACCTTGAGTAAAAGAAGGGATCAATTGGTAGGACAGATTCCTAGACATCAAGGAATCGTTAATTTAGCATTGGAGGGAAGTTTTTGGGGTAAAAACCGCAGAGGAAGAAGGAAGGAAGGAAGGAAGGAATCTTAGGGTTTAACGTCCCGTCGACAGCGTTGTCATTATGGACGGAGCCTACGCTCGGACTTTTGGGTGAGGATGGGGAAGGAAATCGGCCGTGCCCTTTGAAAGGAACCATCCCGGCATTTGCCTGGAGTGATTTAGGAAAATCACGGAAAACCTAAATCTGGATGGCCGGAGGTGGATTTGAACCACCATCCTTCCGAATACGAGTCCTGTGTGTTACCACTGCGCCACCTCGCTCGGTCTGCAGAGGAAGACCAAGAGATGGATACAGTAAGCAAATTCAGACAGATGTAGGTTGCCGTTCTTATGTGGAGGCTTGCTCAGGATAGGGTATTGTGGAGAGCTGCATCAAACCAGTCTCCGGACTGAAGACCACAACAACAACAACAACAACAAATTATCTGCTGCATATCTACTATTTACAGTCGGCCATGAAATATTTAAGTGGCAGTCTCCAACATAAAAAAGAACGTTACTAAGAATAATATTAAATATAATAAAATACATATATAAAAGTAATGCGCTTTGCTGGGTTCATGTTTTATGTTTCTGTGGTGAAATCTATGTTCTGACACAACAATATTACTACCTCAACGAAAAGCAGAACAAGAGAATAATATAAAGTGGTACGCCTTTTAAGATAGGTAGCGTGGTGTAATGCTGTCCATTTGCTTCTTAAACTGTTACTGATAAACTCTACGTATCAATAATTGTAATTGTAATATTGTTATTATAGTACTGAAATTTGTCGGCTATTTATCTGTACGGGATATTGAAAATGTAGTTACGGCATTTGATTCTCACACGTCTCCTGAATCAATTCATATAATTATATTTGCCGTACGATCATTCCCTGATTTTATATGGATTTTTAGAGTAATGTTTGGGGCTATATTGTATTTCATTTGCAATCTGGAATAGCCACCCTCGCTCTGCCAGGCATTTCCGGTTTCGTAGCGCATTAGCAAAACCCTGATTACCTGTCCAGTCACTACGTTGGGGTACCCAACATCCCGCCAAAGCCCACCTTTCACATGGAAACTATCAACTTCCCCCTGTATCTGTAATATCACAATTGAGGGTAAATTAAAATCACCGCCTACTATTATCGTTGAGTCGGATACGTTTTTGTAATTAGACTCAGGTTTTATTACAATCTTTCTGCTATTGTATCGTCAGAGAAGTGAGGCCGGTAAAAGGAACCAATTATTAACTTCTTACGATTTTCAGGTACAACCTCTACCCATAATAGCTCACAGGAACTATCAACTTCAACTTCGCTACACGAAAGACTACTTTTGACGGCGACCAACACGCCTCCACCTATTTTGTTTAATCTATCCTTTCTGAACACAGTTAGATCTTTTGCAAAATACTTCTGATGAACTTATTTCCGGCTTGAGCCAACTTTCTCTGCCTACAATGATGTGTGTTTCGGTGCTTTCTATTAACGCTTGGAGTTCCGGTACTTTCCCAACTTAATTGATGCCTCAGAAGTGGATGCACGACGAACCAAGCGACAAAATGTCGTATTAGAAGCATGTTGTTCATAACAAAAATACGACATTAAGGATTAATATACAAAATACGGTATAAATTAACTTTTAGTACATTGTTGTCGAGAAACAACATTCGGAATCAAAGGGCTAATAGCTCGCGGGAAAAAGGAACACACAACTCTTTCCATTTTCTATCTGATACCTCTTATTTTATTATGATGATCATGCCTCCATATGTAGATGGGTGCTAACAAAATACGTTCGCATTCGGAAGAGAAAGTTGGTGACAAAAATTTGGAAAATAAATATCCCTACAACGAATAACGGTTTTCTTTTAATGATTTCCACCCAACTCTTGCATCATATCCGTGACATTTTCTCTCCTATCGCGATATAGGATATGATGCAAGTAGTTCACTGAACTATATCTATATCCTCCGTCAGTCCCACATGGTGGGGATCCCACAATGGGATGTAGATATAGTTAGGCAGAGTCTTTAGTAGAACTGTTGCATCTTATAACTATTCTGCCAATGCAACGTAGCCTTTGGTTCGTTTTCCCCTCCATATTTTTTATGTGTTATTTCCAATTTAAGTTGTTGTTAATTATTGTTATACCTAGGTATTCAGTTTAATTTTCGGTCTTTAGATCTGACTGTTTTATCATGTAAATGAAGTATTACGATTTTCTATAAGTTCTCATACCGATGACGTCACACTTTTCATTGTTTTCGCACCGTGCAGACTTTTTATCTAAATCATTTTACAGTTGCTTTGGGTTTTCTGGTGGTCTACGAACTCTATCATTTCAATCTGGATCATGTTCTGAAACCGTATGTGCAGCAAAATAAATGTTTCTTGATCCTGGGTGTCCCAACTGACACGACGCACTAAGTCAAGACTTTTGTCGTTGGCGATGCTCAACCAACTTGCACAGTTTAAGTAAAATCACCGAAATGCATCCTCTTTGTCAACCTTGTCACGTTTACTTGTATCGACACGTCATGAATTTTATCACAAGACTTCAAAACAATGCAACATTACACGAGAGGAATTTATTATAAAGCAGATGCTATAAAAATTATGCCTTGGTACATAATCAGTTTTCCGCATCATTTTTTCTAGATATGCTTTTTAGTTTTGGTACGCATCGACATTAATATCTGATAGAACTTTCTTCAGCATTATAAATCAGATATGTTTTACACGAACGATATCTCGATCAACATGGATTGTGTGTTGTGTATGGTGTGAGAAATATTTTTGTTTTGGTTGTTTTTTATTATAAGTTGGACCCTACTTACCATGGGAACGCTGACGATTAGACCACCAGTAATTAGAATTATGTAATAATATACTCAAGATGTTCCTTTATTTTATTAATTTTTTTCCACATGTATCGCAAATAAAACAGCTGTAAACAGATAATACACTTAATTGAATACTAATCACACTTCCCGATGCTCTACTTCAAAATAAGGCAAGAAAAGGCATTACAAATATGGGATTATTGTTAAATACATCGAAAAAATGTAGCAAAAATTGCTATGATGGAGGGAATACAACCAAGCAATACACCGCTTGACCGGCAATGGTGGTCGGAAGTTGTTTACGAGTGCCCAAGTTACAGTATGGAAACACACAAACTCGAACGTCATTTTCTTTTGATCCCGTACATATTAGTAAAAACTGCTCATCTTTAGGCGATCTTTGGATGTATAGCATTGAAAACACGATTTTTAGTCATAATTTTGACCTTGATGTTTTCAGAAACTACTGAGTGGCTAGGAATAAGCCGAAACACATGTCTCTTCGTATTCAATGGAGGACGTCCATGCAAATTCGATCGAAATCGGTGGCTACAGCCTGAGGAAGTAACCAGAAGTATTCTTACGAAACTTGCAAAACTAACACTTCTGGAAGAAAGAATTCTGTGGAGGCAGAGCTTAACCACAGTCCACGGGATGCTTCTTCTGGAAACATCCCTAGGCTTTGGCTATGCCATTCCTGTACAATACCCTTCTTTCGAGGAGTTGTAACACCCTAACTTTCGCAGGGTATCGTATGTGAAACTTAGAAATTAGGAGGCGAACACAAATCTCTGTGCAGGACCTTTGAGGCATGCTCGGACAGTTTAGTCACTAAAGTGCTCGTCCTCCGAAGGCAAAGATCTTGGATTCGAGTTCCGGTCTGGCACTCAGTGCTATTTTGCCAGGAATTTTCATATCAGTCGAAATCCGCTAAAAGGGAAAATTTCATTCGTGAAGTAAGTAAAGTGTCACCTATTACTGGAGAAAGAGAGCATTTGAAATGTAAATGTTTGTAAATATAAGGGACTTAACTTCTGTAGTAATTAGTCCCTAGGCTTGAAAAGTCCTTGAACTAAAAAAAGGACAACACACACAGGCAAGCCCGAGGGAGGACTCGAACCTCCGACGGCGAGCAACTGCGCGCACCGAAGGAAGGCGCCTTTTAGCGCTCGGACACTAAACCGCGGCCCGAGAGAACTTTACACATAATTTCAAAAGCCTTACACCGTATGTACCGCAGATGTGAGGTTATAGAGAATGAAATTTCCGAAAAGCTTCGATGTGCCACAACTCCTAAACTATCGGACTCAGTGGCTCAGCAGTAACAAAACAGACTCACAGTCGGGAGGCATTGGAAACGCATTGGTTCTAATCCAAATCCTCCTTCGGTAATGCAGATTTATGTTTTCCGTGTTTTCTCAAAATCACTCTAGGATAATCCCGGCCTGATTTCCTTCCCCGTTCTTACCCATAAAGCAGAGCCTGAGCTCCTTGTGTAATGACGACGCTCTCCACATGGCGTTAAATCGTAATTTTCTTTCTGCATTGCTTCCTCCTAAACTAACGGTTTCAAATTTGGTACAGCAATAGTGTACCGCCGGAAAGCAACTACTGTAGCATAAAAACCAATTATGACACATACTGCAAGAGATATGATTCATAAACAATGAAACTCACAAAAACTTCCCTTGTCAGCCTACTTCTTCCACCATTTAAGAATGAGACAACTTTGCGAATTGGAAAAAACTTTACACATATCAAGCCTCATATCAAACCCAGAAAGTGATGACAAAAACAAATGTATTGTCTACTACACTGCTCAAAACAGTTAGGGGATCAGGTGAGATATCATAGACAATACACACATGGTAATCTGTCGTGTTAAGTTACCATTGTAATTTTTGAGTGTTATACAGTATGATACTTCGCTGTGTCAACCCTTTGCTTGAGATTTACGTCGCGTTTACTTAGAGAGAGAGAGAGACACCTTGGAGCTACAGTACGTCATTGTCGTTACCCATTAATATAATGTGATTGCATCGGACGGCCAGTACAGTTGCACACCTGCGTGGCATGGGCAGTATGAGGTTATCAGTCAGCTCTTGAGGGATATCTGGCCATTCTTCCATGAGCGCAATATCCATCTCTCCATTTCTGCAACTCTTGTGGAAGTTGCTGGTCTGGCTGCAGCCGCAGCGGTGCGAAAAATGTTCAAATGTTTGTATAGTCTATGGGACTTAACTACGGGGTCATCAGTCCCTAACTTACAAACTACTTATGAACTAACTAATACCAAGGACGGCACAAATATCCATGCCCGAGGGGGGATTCGAACCCCCGACCGTAGTGGCCGTGCAGACCGTGACTGGAGCGCCTCAGTCCCCTCGGCCACCGCGGCCGACGCGGCAGAGCGGCCGAGTGCATTGAGGCGCTATGCTACAATGCGAGAGGCCGCTCCCCGTCGGTGGTTCGAATCCCCCCACGGGCATGGATGTTTGTGCCCTCTTTAGTATAACTTAGTTTGTAGGTTTAGAGACTGATGACCCCGCAGTTAAGTCACTTAAGTTTAACAAACATTTGAACATTTTTTCTGGCTGCAATGCGTCTGCGAAGTGCATCCCAGACATGATCATTGTGGTTTAAGTCCTTTGAACAAGCTGGTAACTCAATTCATTCGATTATATATATATATATATATATATATATATATATATATATATATATATATATGAGAGAGAGAGAGAGAGAGAGAGAGAGAGAGAGAGAGAGAGAGAGAGAGAGAGAGAGAGAGATTTGGGAATCGACTCTGCAATTCGTTTCTAGACATCAGCAAAAAATTTGCCGGACACCATCGTGTTGATACCACATTCTGTTCCGTGTTCCTTAAGGTACATCTTCCATTAACAGACCTTCCTGTCCTCTAGAAAACCTCACCACACATTCACCGACACGGTCTTTGGTGTGCAACTTCCCGCTGACAATAAGGTTTTACAATTGCCCAGTAATGTATGATATGCAAATCAACTGTTCACTGTTTCGTGAATGCAGCCTCGTCATTAAATAAAATCAAATTAATAAATGTTATTGCTCTGACTCTGACGTTAAGCCCATCGGCAGTATTCTATGCGACACATATAATCCGTAGAAGCTACTTCTTGGTGGAGACTGTTATGGTATGGATGACATTTATGGCGATGCAGATCACGAACAACACTACTCTGAATCATACCAGATTCCCTTGCGATCTGACGCGAACTAAGACAAGGATCTCGAACTACATTGGCAAGAGTATCAATTTCCGCTTCCTCGTTAGTAACTTTCCGTTGCCGGATATATTTCCGATACGTTAAAGACCCGGTTTTTATCAATTTATCATACACACATTTAATGTACGACGTGTAGAGTAAGTACATTGAAGATATCTTTGAGTCTATAAGTCTACAAGCTCTCACTAAATTTTGTTGGCATTCTCTGTAACTGAGAAGTATACCGATTTCATCTTCTTACCGTTCCTATTAATGTTGTATTGCGCAACCGTCGAATGATGTTTACATATGAACGGCACGTTAGGTAGATAAGCCGTATTCGCAGAATATTTATATTGGCACGATATAGTGAGAAAATTGTCAGAACAAGTGCTTCGAAAAGTGCCGAAATTATACGAAATGCTGCTGAATACATGATAACAAAATTGCAGCACCGCGTTGATACCAATGGTCTTCATTTCGAACACCTTCTGTAAATGGGCTTTCAAGCCATCTTTTTTAACTTCATTGACCTTCAAAGATGTTACTGTTAAACATCATTGGATTCGTCTAGATAGCCGTAATCAGAAATAAGTACCAAACTATAGAATCCCTTTCACAAAAAGAGAATAAAACAACAACAAAGTTGATCTTCATATCCCTGAATCGATCCAACCTAGCAACAAGATATCAAAGTCATTTTTTGGCTCCTGTTCTCTCGTGCATGTTTTGTCCCACAAACTTTTCAGCTCATATATAAAAGGGCGAGTCACTGTTGCCACCAAGAATAACTCCGAAAGAAATTCACATGGGGGCGATCTGATTGATTATTACAATAGTAAAATATGGCCGAGACCGCAAATTATTTCATTTTGTTATTTTAAGTGACCAGTTTCAACAGGTTTAACAGCAGTCGTGATCTAATGAAACTACCGTCATGATCTACCCGAAACAGACATGAGTATTCAGGTCCGATCTGTTGATACTAGCTACCTGATGTAATAAAATTAATTAGGATCTTGGCCATATTTTATTATTGTACCTCCGAAAGTACGATAGCAGCTAAAAACCAAGAATAACTTCGAAAGTATGATAGAACATTTTTGTTCTCTTTATTGCTCATTAAATCAGGTACGTCGTACTTATGTAAAGCTGGCCGCGGTGGCCGAGGGGACTGAGGCGCTCCAGTCACGGTCCGCACGGCCACTACGGTCGGGGGTTCGAATCCCCCCTCGGGTATGGATATTTGTGCCATCCTTAGTTGTAAGTAGTTTGTAAGTTTAGGGACTGATGACCCCGTAGTTAAGTCCCATAGACTCTACAAACATTTGAACATTTTTTTTTGAACTTATGTAAACAACAGAAATCCAAATTTGTGTTCCAAATTGAAGCATACAGAAGTACCCCAAATACCACGAAACACGTCGTCTGGGTTCTGATCCGTACCTGCATTCATCGTTTGATCCTGTTCATTTTATCTTTGAGGGATTGTTGGTCCATTGTCCCTCTTCTCAATGGCAATTCGACGTAGATCTCTCAGATTAGTGGGTGAATTGCCTCTTGAAAATGTATTCCAGGCATTCTTGATAGGGTTCATGTCTGGAGAACATGTTGTCGATTTTAAGGTTGCGATTTTCTTATCCGAAAGGAGTGTTTTCACAAGATGTGCACGAAGAGTGCAAGAACTGTCGTCTATTAAGACGAATCCGTCACCGAATTGGTGCAGATATGGTTGCACTATACGGCGGAGGATGCAATCCCTGTGTCGTATACCGTTTGATTGCTTTGTACTACCACCAGTGTTGTACGGTGGCCCCACATGATGCCACCCGGAAACAAGAGGTAAGCGCCACCTCCCTGCAGTCTCTGGACAGTGTATTGAAGGCGTTGAGGCTGACCAGCCTGCTCCCAAAACTGTCTCCGACGATTGTCTGGTTGAAGGCAGATGGGAGTCTCTTCTGTGAATGACACTCTGATGTGTATTCTGACGAGCCCATTCAGCTCGCAATTGGGCCCATCTGTACCGCGCTGCATCGTGTCACAGCTCGACCTCGCCTTGAACGTCGGTAGCGTAGTTGTAAGTGACGCAGCCTGTTACCCACTGAATGAATCGAAACACGACGTCCTGTGGCGTGGGTGGTAGCATTCCTCTCAGGCTTCCTACGAGCTGAAATCCGTAAATAGTGATCATCAGCTACTGCGGTAGTCTTTGGGTGATCATAGCTATAGAGGCAATCCGTCGACAGTTCGTGAATCTCTGCACTTCATTCACATCCGAATAACATCGCTTTGGTTCACTACGAGCTCTGTCCCTATGTTACTCGGCTACAGAATACGCGTGTCCAGTATGCTGTAACCCGTGCCACGCGAAACAAGTGGATGTGGCTCTCAACGAAACTTGCCGCTATGTCATGGGATGCCTAAGGCCAACGCCAATTGAAACACTATACTGGCTTGCTGGTATAGCGCCGCCTGAGATTAGAAGGGAAGCCTCAGCCAGAATGGAACGAACAAAGGCATTGACATCAACAAAACATCCCCTTTCTGGTTACTAGCCGGCCTATTGCAGACTCAAATCGAGGAAAAGCTTTCTGCATGCAACGACGGAGTTCGACAAATCACAACAACTGTCCAGGCTGGAGAAGTGGAGAGCAAAGATCGGGGACCTTGGTGGCTGGACGACCCCACAGGGAGAACTCCGACCTGGCTATGAGGACTGGATGACGTGTAATTCCTCCAATAGACTGCGGACCATTGCAGCAAGCATCAAAGTCAACATGTGGAGGTGAGGCCACTCTGACGCATCTGTCACGTGCGAGAGTGGAAAAGAACAAACCACCGAGCATCTGCTACAGTGTGAGCTTTGTCCAGCCTGTTGTAGCATGGAGGATCTGACTGCTGTGTGTGATGTAGCCAGATTTTGGGACTATCATAGTATAATCCTTTATAGGTCGAAACTTTTTTTTCTACAAATTTGAAAGGTAATATTTGTATTGCATCCCATTTGGCTTATATAGGTATTTAATATACTCAGAATTATTTTATGTTACTTAACTGAGAAGTCAAAGGAAGAAATAGGTGTTTGATGTGCAGACCATTATCCATTCTGGGTGGGGCTTAGACAACTGTGGATGGTGGTCATTGAAAAGAGCTCTTTCTTATATCCAGAATAGATAACTAAAAATGGAATTTGGAATGCAATGAAGATACAATTTATTAAATTACTGAATTCCAAAAATTGAACACATGACAATATTAAAGCAATAAAACATTATTAAACACTATGAAATATTACAAATTCCAACGGTAAACTTGTTATTTAGAATGAAACGGGCGGAAACAAAAAAGGCAAAGAAGAACATACACTGTTTAGAAGTTATGGAAGGTTGGCAATGTATCGACCACTATCCTATAAAGGGTTAATCCTGGGGAAAAAACTTTCATGTTGTTAAAACTGGACTTGTGAATATGTGTAGTATTAATGGTTAATATGTATTTATATTTCTTGAATTTCATTTTTGTATTTGTGGTTCAGCTATGTTTTGTGTTACATGCATATAACATGCTTCTGACACAAATAAATAAATAAAACTCCGAGATGTCTAGAAATTTACCTTGATGGGAGTTGTTCCTGACAAAAAGTAACTATGCGGATAAGATCCAACTTAGAAATTTACGTCCTAGGCATGGCGGAACTAAAGAAACACAAAACACAAGACGTGTATTTCCTTCCTGATTTTATGTCTTAAAGTGATTAGCCGTCTTAACTACTCAGTAACATCGGCACTGGTCGTGCGTAGTTATCATATTTGTGCGGATTTTTAGTGACATCTATAGCCAATTCAGGATCTTTTTTCTTGTTACTGTCCTTCGAAGTAGTCACCAGTGTTGTGTAGAACTCGTTGCCAGCGATGTAGGAAGGCGCAGTGTACTGTTAGCAGAGCCTGTTCTGTTAATGGTGCAAATGGAGCGGTGTACTCTCTGTTGAATCTCTGGAACAATTCTGAAGCAAATGACAGGAAGTTGTTCCTTCAATTTCGGAATCAAATCAAAGTCAGAAGAACTTAAGTCCGGGGAATGTGGTGGCTGGTACTGTACTTCCCAGTCCCAATGACCGAACAGAGCGGCCACAGGTTGCGCTGAATGCGCCCGTGCAAAATGGTGGGTGTGTTGCGCAGAAAGTGTTGCCGCTTCTTTCGCAAAGTTGATCGGAGAAGAAGCTTCCAAAACGAACAGTAATACTGTGCAATGACGGTCTACTGCGGAGGAAAGTGATGCGTTAGTATGACACAGTACCATCACAGTCGTACACGAGAATCACCATAACTTTCATCATAATGGCGCTCTGACGCACTTTCGAATTTCTCGGCCATCCATAATGACGCCATTTGTTGGTTTGGCTTTCAGTTTTGGTTCGTACGATGTGACCCATGTCTCGTAGCGTAAGAAAGCCTCTCCTTCGCGCCCATAGCGCTCCAAGTTCGTCTGAGCAGAGTCATAAAGCATCCATTTTTGCATTTCCGTCAATTCATGCGGAACCTATAGTGATGCAAGTTTTCGCATGTCCTAGCGTTCCTTCAGTGGGCGAGCTCAGGAATCGTCTGGCGTCGATCATTGTCTACTGACGCGGCAACAGTAGGCACTTCTTCAGAGACGCTAGGACGACGTGACCTATGCAAGTCTGTCATAGTTTGCTGACCTTCGTTGAAGGCTCTTACCCAAAAAATGTTCAAATGTTTGTGTAGCTTATGAGACTTAACTACATCTACATCTAGATACATACTCCGCAATTCACCGTAAGGTGCGTGGCGGAGGGTACACTGTACCACTACTAGGCATTTCCTTTCCTATTCCACTCCCAAATTGAACGAGGAAAAAACGAATGCCTATATGCCTCCATACGAGCCCTAATTTCTCTTATCTTTTCTTTGTGATCTTTACGCGAAATGTAAGTAGGCGGCAGCAAATCGTACTACACTCGGCTTCAAATTCCGGCCCTCTAAATTTACTCAACAGATATTCACGAAAAGAACTTCGTCTTTCTTCCAGCGATCCACAATTGAGTTGCCGGAGCATTTCCGTGACACTCGCGCATTGGTCGAACCTACCGGTAACAAATCTAGCTGCTCGTCTCTGAACCGCCTCTATGTCTTCCTTTAAACCGATCTGCTGCGGGTCCCAAACACTTGAGCAATACTCAAGACGTGGTCGTACAAGCGTTTTATACGCGGTCTCCTTTACAGGTGAAATAAATCTTCCCAAAATTCTCCCAATAAACCGACGTCGTCTGTCCGCCTTGCTCATAACTGTCCTTATATGCTCGTTCCATTTCATATCGCTCTGCAATGTTACGCCAAGATATTTGAACGACGCGACAGCATCAAGAAGCTCACTTCTAATGCTGTATTCGAACATTATGGAATTGTTTTTTCTACTCATACGCATCAACTTACATTTTTCCACAATGAGAGCTAGCTGCCAATCTTCGCACCAACTAGAAATTTTGTCTAAGTCATCCTGTATGCTATTACAGTCAGTTACAGACGACACCCTCCCATACACCACAACATCATCAGCAAACAGCTGCATATTACAACTTACTCTGTCCATCAGATCATTTATATAGATAGAAAATAATAGCGGTCCTATCACACTCCCCTGGGGCACGCCTGACGATACACTCGTCTCTGATGAACACTCGCCGTGGAGAACAACGTACTGCGTTCTATTACTTAGGAAGTCTTCCAGCCAGTCACAAATCTGTGAACCTATTCCATAAGCTCGTATCTTCGTTAGCAGTCTGCAGTGTGGCACCGCGTCGAACGCCTTTTTGAAGTCGAGAAAAACGCAATCCGCCTGTTGCCCTTCGTCCATGGCTTGCAAGATGTCATGTGAGAAAAGGGCAAGCTGAGTTTCACGTGAACGATGTTTCCTAAACCCGTGCTGATTCATGGAAAGAAGCTTTTCCATTTCAAGGAAATTTACTATATTCGAACTGAGAATATGTTCCCAAATTCTACATGAAACTGATGTCAACGATATTGGCCTGTAATTGTGTGGAACTGTTCTCTTTTCTTTCTTATAAACGGGAGTCACCTGCGCATTTTTCCAATCACTAGGAACTTTGCGCTGAATTAAAGATTCGCGATAAATGCAAACTAAGTAGGGGGGGGGGGGCATTGACGCAGAATAGTCTTTGTAAAACCGAACTGGTATTCCATTCGGACCAGCAGACTTTTTCGTATTTAGCTCTCTCAGCTGCTTCTCTACACCGGAAATACCTATTGGTATGTCCCCCATTTCGGAATTTGTACGTTGATCAAATGATGGTACATTTGTGCGGTCCTCTTGCGTGAAAGATTTCTTAAAGGTTAAATTTATAATTTCAGCTTTCCGTTTGCTTTCTTCTATTACTGCCCCGGCATGATCAACGAGTGACTGGACAGTGGGCTTTGACACGCTTATAGATTTTACGTAGGACCAGAATTTTTTCGGGTTCTCGGAAAGATCTTTTGGTAAGGTATGGCTGTGATAGTGTATGCTTCGCTCATCGATCTTTTTATAGACGCACGAATCTCTACTAGCTTTTGCCTGTCATCATTTGCGTGTTCTTTTTTGAATCGATAGTGCAACAGCCTTTGCTTTCTCAGCAGCTTTCTAACATTATTATTATTATTATACCAAGGTGGATCTTTTCCAACCTTAATCGTCTTTACTGGCACATATTTCTCTAACCCTTTATTAACAATGCACTTAAATGTAGTTGACAATGCCTCTACATCCATAATCTCGGAATTAAACGATGCCCATTCATTTTCTAAGTGCGATCGTAACATTTGCGTATCGGCTCTTCCCAACAAAAACACGCTCCTAGCCTTCTTGATTGGATTATGAACTTTGGTCATCATCGCTATGACGCTATGACGATATCATGATCACTAATTCCTGTCTCTACACAGACATCGTTAATAAGGTCAGGCCTGTTTGTGGCTAAAAGGTCTAGAATATTTCCATTGCGCGTGGGTTGCCGGTTTAACTGCTCAAGACAGTTGTCGGAGCTCATCAGTCACTAACCTTACAAACTACTTATGAACTAGCTAATCCTAAGGACGGCACAATTATCCATGCCCGATGGGGGATTCGAACCCCCGACCATAGTGGCCGTGCAAACCGTGACTGGCGCGCTGCAGTCCCTTCGGCCACCGCGGCCGGCAGCTCTTACCTAATGTTACATTTTCTTGTAGGCAATGCCGATTCCCCTCCCGCCTCTTGAAGACCTTGATGACACTATCGTGCTGTACGATCTCTGGCACAATGAATCTTGATCCAACTCCTTTGTTCCTGTTTGGAAAACATAGTCGTACCATTACGTTAGTCCGCTCGCTCGCAAGTGACTGTGTTTCCCTCGATTGTGCGCACGCCAGTGACTTGAGACGGGCGACTCCATTTGCTCGGAGGGAAGGTAGATTTGTCAACAACGTGTGCTGTCAGCGACAATAGTAGATTAAATTGCATAGTGTCTCCACTGTAGAGTTGCCACTATTTAAATTCCAGTCCTCGTATAAATACATATCTAATATATAAAGCAGAGTGTCCAATATATTGGTACGTGTTGCATACAAATCTACAGTTTTGTGCCAATCTTTATCAAATTTTGTACACGTAAAGCGTCAGTCCGTGAGGACGGTCGCCATAAGTGTAAGAATCACATACGATATATAGCTCACGAGATATGACGTCATAAACAATGAGATGCGCGAAAAACTGCTGCATTTAGCGACAATGTTGCTCATTTCCACCTAAACCACTGGACCGATTTAAACCAAATTTGGTACACACATTCCTTATCGTGAGGTAATAATTGCTACAGGGATAAGAATCACATACGACACATGGTTCAGAAGATATGATGTCATAAACAATAGAAATCGCAAGAAACTGCCACATAATCCGCCGAGATTTAAAAATACGCTGTATGAGAATGAGAGTACTTAGCGACTTGCAACAAACTTTAAACATAACTTCAAACCTTTATTAAACTTTTTCTCGCTGACAACCATACCAAAATGATTAAAGGAAAAAAGTTTCTCGCTTACTACTTTTTCGCTGTTCATGGAGTAAAATTACGGCATTCGGTATGACGTTAAATTTATTATTTGTACACCACAAATTTTAGCCGCAGGAAATTTTACATGCAGTATACACACATATACACGAATGTACCTTCTAAATTGTATCACATTCTGACACGTAGTTCACGAGATATGAGCACATAAACAGTAACGTTGGGCTGTTCATGGACTGAAACTACGGCTTTCGGTATGACATTACAATTTATAATTTCTACAGTACAAATGGTAACCGCAGTAAATTTTACAGACAGTACACACTTATATTGTTGAGTGTACCTTCTAAATTTTGTCACAGTATGACACGTTGTTCATCAGATATGAGCACATAAACAGAGTAACATTCTGGGATAACCACCCCATTACACACCAAGTTTTAATCTAACACTTCTTTAAAAAAAAATGTTCAAATGTTTGTATAGTCTATGGGACGTAACTACGGGGTCATCAGTCCCTAAACTTACAAACTACTTATGAACTAGGACGGCACAAATATCCATGCCCGAGGGGGGATTGGAACCCCCGACCGTAGTGGCCGTGCAGACCGTGACAGAAGCGCCTTAGTCTCCTCGGCCACCGCCGCCGGCAACACTTCTTTGCTACTAATTGTATTCCCAGGAGATTTTACACATATACAGCCCTCATACAAAGGAATATATACCTGAAAAATGGCAGTACTAAAAAAATAAATACCCGGTCAACGCCGGGTCTTCAGTTAGTGCAATATATAAAATAAGTTATTATCAAAAAAAATTGCAAAGTACTTGACCAATTAGCTACAATGCTTACATGCCTCTCTAATGAAAGTTCAGTGTTCAGGAGTCCTTGCTAGCAAGGTGTGCAACACTTTTTATGTACGTTTATGAGTTTTTACTTTGTACCTCGAAACATGTGCCCATTCTGCCTGACAGGGCCGCAGAGCAGCCAGCAGTACTCGGGCGCCTCGGGCACGGAGGACGCCGCGCGCACGCCCGCCTTCAGCCCTCAGCAGGTGTTGTCCAGCGCGGCGGGCCGCGCGGTCACCAGCGCGCTGGGAGCCGCCACTCCAGCAGAGGACGTCCTGAGCCTGAGGGCACAGGCCACTGTCTCCTGTCCGGACCGGCCGCTGGAGCCGCGCTGCCTCGTCCTGGACTCCAGCGACCTGTGCGTCTTCGACCTGGAGGAGGACCCGTGCGAGGCGGGCGACGGCCTGGCTCCAGAGGGCGTGCTCTCCAGCCTGCTGGAGCGCCTGGAGTCTCTCTCACAGCCGCTGCTGCCGCAGGTGTATCCAGAGGCGCAGCCAAGGCTGGCAGACCCCAGGCGTTGGAACAACACGTGGGTGCCCTGGACAGACTGCGTGCTCGACGAGGCCGACGAGGCGTGCAACGTCGTCGCGCCGTCGTAAGGTGTCCACTGCGCCAGTGACGAGGGCTCTATCGTGCTCACTGCAACACAGCAATAAAAAGTCTCTCAAAGCTCTCATCAACGTCTTGTTACGTTATTTCGCATCATTCATTTGCAGCTATATGGTGATCATCCTGTGGCATTTATGACCGTTTGACTTCAGCTGGGATCGTATTCCAACTGTTCGATGCAAGTCTTTCTAAGAAATGTTCAAATGTTTTTATAGTTTCTGCGACTTAACTACGGGGTCATTAGTCCCTAAACTTATAAACTACTTATGAACTACTTACGAACTAGGACGGCACAAATATCCATGCCCGAGGGGGGATTCGAACCCCCGACCGTAGTGGCCGTGCAGACCGTGACGGGAGCTCCTCAATCCCCTCGGCCACCGCAGCCGTCTCTTTCTAAGACACTCAACTTGGGCGACTTGTGGGTCGACGATATGGTGATGAGGACAACACATTAACCAGTCTCAGAGTACAGAGAATCTACGAAGCGACCGTAAATCGAACCTCGGACCCCTCCTTCTGTACGACAGCAAGCTCCTTTAGTCGCGGTGGAGTAGCCGAGCGGTCTAAAGAGTCTCGCTGCGGAGCGCGCGGTTGCTCGCCGTGGAGGTTCGAGTCCTCCCTGGAGCATGGGTGTGCGTGTTGTCCTTAGGTTAGTTTACCTAGGTTTAAGTAGTTTGTAAGCTACGGACTGATGACCACGCAGTCTGGTCCGATAGATATACAAACATTTGAACATTTGAAGCTCCTTGATGGTGTATAACTGACGTGCTTCATGTAACAGTGTCATGTTCCCTACCACTATCCTTTTCAGAGACGCTCTGTGAGAAGTACGATTAATAATAAGCATTTGTATACATATAAATACTCCTTCGTAATTTTGTAATTGTAGTTATTTCCCATAATTCATTTGCAGCTATAT
This sequence comes from Locusta migratoria, assembly GCA_026315105.1. Classification (NCBI taxonomy): domain Eukaryota; kingdom Metazoa; phylum Arthropoda; class Insecta; order Orthoptera; family Acrididae; genus Locusta; species Locusta migratoria. The sequence goes on from CM048746.1 coordinate 663,979,428, forward strand.
GGTGATCATTCTGTGGCACTTATGAATATGCTGATGCAATAGCTCCGTACTTAGCTATAATTTACAACCGATCACTCAGCGAAAGATCTGTACCCAAAGACTGAAAAGTTGCCCAAGTTACTCCAATATTCAAGAAAGGCAATAGGAGTGATCCCGAAAATTACAGGCCAATCTCATTGACGTCGATTTGCAGTATGATTTTGAAACATATACTTTGTTCGAATATTATGAACTACCTCGAAGATAACGACCTATTAACCAATAGTCAACACGGATTCAGAAAGCATCGCTCTTGCGAAACACAGCTTGCCCTTTATTCACATGAAGTGTTAAGTGCCATCGACAAGGGATCTCAAATCGATTCCATATTTCTGGATTTCCGGAAGGCTTTTGATACTGTACCCCACAAGCGGCTTCTAATGAAATTGCGTGCTTATGGAATATCGTCCCAGTTGTGCGATTGGATTCACGATTTCCTATCAGAAAGAACACAGTTCGTTTAAGTCATCGAGTAAAACAGAAGTGATGTCTGGCGTTCCACAGGGAAGCGTTATAGGTCCTCGACTCTTCCTCGTGTTTATAAACGATTTAGGAGACAATCTGAATACCTCCCTTAGACTATTCGCGGATGATGCTGTCGTTTATCGGCTAGTGAAGTCAACAGAGGATCAAAAGCAACTGCAAAGCGATTTAGACAAAATTTCTACTTGGTGCGAAAATTGGCAGTTGACACTAAATAAAGAAAAGTGTGAAGTAATACACATGACCACTAAAAGAAATTCGCTCAATTTCAATTACGCGATAAATCAGTCAAACCTTAAGGTCGTAAACTCTACCAAATACCTAGGAGTTACAATTACGAACAACTTTGACTGGAGAGAACACATAGAAAATATTGTGGGGAAGGCCAATCAAAGGTTACGTTTCATTGGCAGAACGCTACGAAGATGCAAAAGCTGCACCAAAGAGACTGCCTACATGACACTTGTGCGTCCTCTCCTGGAGTACTGTTGCCCCTTGTGGGACCCTCACCAGATGGGACTGACGGAAGATATTGAGAAGTTCAGAGAAGGGCAGCTCGTTTTGTTTTATCACGTTACGGGGGGAAAGCGTCACGGGAATGTTGTACGAATTGGGGTGGAAATCATTAAAAGAAAGACGTTATTCATTGCGGCGTAAATCGAACCTGACCTCCCTCCTTCTATATGACAGCAAGCTCCTTGCTGGTGTATAATTGACGTGCTTCATGTAACAGTGTCATGTTCCCTACCACTATCCCTTTCACACATTATACAAGATCGGAGAAAGTACACTTCCTTGTGGTAAGCCATCTGCTGTTCTTGCCATTTAGAGATACATAAAATCTTCGATTCTGCAGAAGGCTACTAATAACCATTGTCAGCCTATAGTCCCCTGTGAGATGAAACAATTTGCACAATAACTTTCTGTGGTTTACTGTGTCATACGCAGCAGTAAGATCTACGAAAGCTGCTCCAGTTATTAACGTTCTAATTAATGTGTATACTAATGGCCAACCTATCCCTTAAGATACACGATTGTTCGTATATGCTGATGCCACAGATGTGGCTGTCCAAGGATCCAGTTTTGATGAAGTATCCCAAAAACTATCCATTAGTCTGGAAGAACTTGCTAAATAATACGATGCCAATCACCTAAAGCCAAACCCTTGTAAAACACAAGTATGTGCTTTCCATCTACGCACTAGAGATGCTGGAGTTGATCTTGACGTTACGTGGCAAGGTAAGAAGCTAGAGCACTGTCCAACACCTAAATACCTTGGGGTTACACTGGACAGAACGCTCTCCTTCAAACAACATTGCCGAAATACAAACGCCAAAGTTTGCTCCAGAAATAACATCATCCGCAGGCTGACAAACTATGAATGGGGAACTCAACCATCAGTACTGAGAACATCATCACTTGTCCTATGAGTCTCAGCATCAGAATATGCAGCACCAGTATGGGATGCATCCACCCACACTAAACAGGTTGATGTAAGTGTCAACGAGACTATGCGCATTGTTGCAGGCTGCCTTAGACCCACACCAACAGGTAATATGTACCTCCTTGCTGGAATTGCCCCACCCAGGATAAGAAGGCAGGTGGCAGCAGACGCTGAGAGAACAAAGAAAGAGAATGATTACCGACACCCACTGAATGGGCACGTCACCCAGGCTAGGAGGCTCAAATCTAGAAACAGCTTCATCGTAAGAACTAAGATCCTTGACGGTTCGCAGGAAGATAACAGAGTCTGTAAATGGAAGACTGAACAAACCGGACTGCCAATAACGCCAAAAGAAGAAATGGCACCTGGAAACAAGCTTCCCTATACAGTTTGGAGAACACTAAACAGGATGAGGGCTGGTGTACCCAGATGTCAAACTAATCTGTGCAGGTGGGGCCTGCTGACTAACGATGACGATGCTCTTTGTGAATGCGGAGAGGTTCAGGACGAGGCACATCTGCTTACGTGCCGACTATTGCCGGAGCCCTGCAGTTTCAGTGGCTACAAGCCAATGACAAAGCCGTGGCGGTGGCTAACTATTGGAAAAACAAAACTTGATCTGGACACGGACGGCCTGCGAGAAGAACGATTAATACTAAGCACTTGTATACACGTAAATATTCCTTCGTAGTTTTGTAGTTGTTTTATCCACTACCTAATATCATCTCAACTGAAATATCATTTTTTTTTCATATTGAAATCTCTATAAAAGTCAATTACTGTACGTTAGCCTCGTTAAAATTCCGAAATTATTTGATTTAAATAATTCTTCCTCAGTTTCGTTCGCTTCAAAATAGGGAAAAACTCAAAAAATGTAAGCTGGAAAATCGAAATTGGTAATTTTATAAGAGGGCATCGCCACTTCAAATTAGGATCTATTTTATGCGTTTCGATTCCGCTCATCAAATTGCAACACATTTTGCACAATTGACTTTCAAAAGAAGAGGAATTCTACGGTATACATAATTTGTACAGTACGTGGCGGAGGGTACTTGACAATAGGCACCAATTTAATTTCCTTAATACTAAAAAACCAAATGCACTACTGGACTTTTTTCGAAATTTAACACTATAAGTTGATGTCTATTGAAAGCTTGAATTGACTCTGTAAAATTCGCTGAAAAAGGCTACGATGCAGTCTTTATATTGAATATTTTATTTATTTATTTGGTTATTTAACCTGACCGGATTAGGGCCTAGGGCCCTGTCTTACATTTGACCAGGAGAAACGTAAACAAAGGATTTAAAGATAAGAAACGCAGTATTAATAATAACAATATATGCTAATACCAATACTAATAATGATAATAATAACACAAAAATCACGGTAATATTAAAAATAAGAGATATTTACTTGGAGATAGACGTTTAACGCATTTAAATTAAGTTTAATATAAATAGAAAGGGGAAAATTGATTCTCTCTCTCTCTAAGTGTTCAATGTTATGTTTAAGGTTGTTAATGGCTCTTCCAATATATATTCTCTCTAGTCGTGGATAGCTATAAGAAAATAGGTTACTTTTTATCTTAGGAGATACTGATCGTGGAAGTTGTGGTTATGCTGCGAAGAAATGTCAGCTGCAATATTCACGGATAGCTGGTACACTGAAATCGTTAATCTCGTTTCTTGCACAGAGTAATCGTAGAGATCATTTTTCCATTCAGAGAATGTTTACTTCCAATCCTGGAAATGCCTACGGAACTGTGTATGCAGTTATTGAATGTAGTTATGTTCCAGTTTTCAATAAGCAATGACCGAGAGTTGCAGGTTCGATTACCAGAAGGGGCAGTCTCTGTCTGTTACTTCAAATATACTTACCTTAAACCAAGGAAGTTAATTAAATTATGCAGACTTACCTCTGAATTAGTGATTATTATTTTCTTCGCCGCGCGGGAGAAGCCGAGCGGTCTGGGGCGCCAAGGAGGTTCGAATCCTCGCTCGGGCATGGATGTTTGTGCTGCCTTTAGTATAAGTTAATTTGTAAGTAGTTTGTGTGTTTAAGGACTGATGACCCCGCAGTTAAGTCCCTTAAGCTTAACAAACAAACAAACATTATTCTCTTCATGTATATAATACATCGAATGTCTGTGTAAACTTGACTAATCACTTCAGAAGCTACACATTCCAATATGAATAACAAAAAAAGTCACAGTTCTTAAGTCGTCCTTTTTTTTCTTTTTTACATATCAAACAGTATTTAGCATCTCCCTTTTGATTTACATGGAAGTTCTATAACTCGGTGAACTAATATTGCGGCGGCAGCACTTTATCTTCTGATATGAACGTTACATAAATATTGTTGGAAGGGAAATAAAAAATAGGTAGAAGTACTGCACCCCATTGAACACCTTTTGCCATCAAAATAAAAAATAAAAAATAAAAAAAATAACAACTTTAATCTTAAAATTTTACAATCAAAACAATCTAATACGTACTCTCATAATCCTTTCCTTTAAGGAAATAAATACAACATATAATATATGATTAACAAATAAGAAGGGAATGGCTAAATTTTTACACAATAGCCAGATATCCCTAACCAAGGAACTTGGGTTAACAATAATCAAGCACTTGCAGTAAAGGAATGGAATAACACATTTAAAGTAAGCGAAACTGCGGACAATTAAGCATAAAAATATAACCAGGTTAACAATATTAGGCCTAACCTTATAAGTCAAAGCTTGCAAGCTTCCGAGATAGCAAAATACAATTGGTCAAAAGATCACACCCGTCTATTCACTAATTGACGAGCCCAAAAAAATGTTGTTTGTTTGTTTTAAAAGTGACTGCCGCAGAACCACGGTAGGCAGAGCCCGGCCAAAATAAAGCAGGTAGATAAAATATACTCAACTTCAGGCAGAAGCCGAAGTAACAAACCATTCAAGCGGGCAAACCACAGGCCCGGTCCACCGGGCCCAACGCCACTCAACCAGGTACAACAAATAAGGGATACAAAATTTAAAAAAAATCCATATAATCCATTGGCAAGATTAATGACGCCCACACGACTGCGTCGCTTTAACAGAACCACATTGAAATTGAGTAACCCAGAAAGCGACACACACAAATTGATCAGTGCTCATACCTAAACAACATGTGTGGTTACACTGAAAGGCTTACACGAAACGTCTCAATAATTTAAGAATAAACAACAGCCTGCAACAGAAAGTACATTTGGTTACAAAGCACAGTTAAGGTATTCGATACACAAGCCGAATAAATCGCGCTTACGCGAAAAGCACTTCAATACAGTAAATTACTCACTGCTTGCAACCCAACTAGCACTCAAAACATAATAGCAAGTTCCATTACCTCAATTGCCTCAAATTAGAAAATCCAAAAGCATCCACACATAAAGCCGACATGCAAGGCTGCTTCAATATATATATACAGGGTGTTTCACTAAGTATGTTTGCCTCTTTAACATATAAAATAATAGGTGACGGGAAATTTTAATGCGGTAGGTCAACACAAGAAATGTTACACTTTCTACGGAGCTATGAACATAGTTTATTGTATAATTTTCCAAAGAGTTAGAGCACAAAGATATAATTTTTTAATAGAACAATAGTTTTTTTCTATCGTGCATTGGATTCGTTTAAACCAGCTGCGTCCAAATCAATTTAAACTACATTCCTATCACTGTTAGTTTGGGAGTTACAAACCTTCAAAGTTTAGGGGGCGGAGGCTACGACAGCGTATCTGACTGGCTGGTGGTCATGAGGCAGTGGGCCGTACCCCAGAAGATAGGCACTCGGCCAGTCAGCTACGCTATCGCAGCTTCCGGCCCCGGAACTTTGAAGGGTTGTAGCACCCAAACTAACAGAGAATTAAAGACTACAACATAAACAAAGTAAATTTGTGCAACACCAACAAATTATTTCTTGACTTGATATAATTTTTCTATCATTAATTAAAGTTCTTGCTCGGAAATAATGACTTTGCCATGTGTTGCACGATAAGCAATCTCCATGTGATGTTGACATTGTAGTCAACTTGAACCTTAATATATAACTAAATCTGACAATAGAAAATAAATTTACTACTAGATACTGCACTTACATAGTAGCATTGGAAGCTGAAATGAATTGGTCAATACTTGCTGCTGTACTGTGACACTGCCTATGTGGTTACATGGTGTGGAGTTCAATCGTACTACACAGTAATTATTAAATACCATGAGCGGGACACGAAAGCTGATGGATAATAATACAGAACTACGTAGAACATTGTAAAAATACTGTGATATAAATCAGAGATTTCAGATTATTCAGTCTAAAGCTTATTTATTATCTCAATGATTTTCCTGGTAACTGTTGTGAGCAAAACCCTTATCATAAGTATATAATAAATTTAACCACATTTGTTTGAGATTAGAAAGCTACTAAATCAACCGTCAATCTACACTCAGTACAAGATGGATCAGGTACCTAAACTTCTAGCTCGTTGTGGAGGCTTCGAATCTTGCGAAGAACGCAAGTTGCAGGGTGATTCTTCCTCTTCTTTCTGCTGTACAAGAACGTCTTACAGAGGATTTATAATGCGAAGCTTGAAAGGATTCCAGTGGCGTCAACATTAGTCCCATGGCTGTGACATATATTTATATGTACACTGTACGAGTTCAAATTTGTCAAAGTGCTCAAACGCTGCTTCTAAAATAATTTGCCAGTAATCATTATTTAGTGATAGACTGGGATAGCTTAGATCATGTCTTTTCTCTCTACGACTTGCTACATGAGACACTGACTTCTTACGATGAAGAAAAATAATCTTTTTAACCATTCGGCGTCTGTACAACACTGCACAATGAAAACTAACTACCTATTCATAAGTCAAAAAGGACATGTTGCACTTTCTTTCTCTTTTGTTGCTGAAATAAACCAATATTTTCTCCTGATCCAATCTGATTCGAGCACGCTACGTGGTGAACGGTGAATGGCGTGATTGACAGAGATAACAGAAAGTAAAGGCTGTTTTGTTTTATTCTTTTGCTGCCTTCTGGTGTTGAATCGGCTGTACGATTTCGATAAGATGCTACACAACAGAAGTTAGGGCTTCTGCAGGGTCTGTTCATGTAATGCGTTGATGAGTACTAACAAATCTGCTTCATAATGTCAGTCTTGAAGAGAAGTATTTCTTTCATGAGTTCGCGGAATGTGTTCCATGCGGATATGTTATTTGTGTGCGCTTTCAACGGATTAATCTATTAATTCACACTAGAAGTGAAGCATTTAAATTCGTCACCTACGCGAGCAATGAAAATTATTTAATGTTGAAATTTTTGTGAAGTTTATGGGAGTTAGCTGCAGGTCATCAGTCCCTAAACTTACAAACTACTTATTAATTACCTTATACACTCCTGGCCTTTAAAATTACTACAACATGAAGATGACGTTCTACAGACGAGAAATTTAACTGACAGGAAGAAGATGCTGTGATATGCAAATGAGCATTCACACAAGGTTGGCGCCAGTGGCGACACCTACAGCGTGCTGACATGAGGAAAGTTTCCGATTTCTCACACATAAACAGCAGTTGACCGGCGTTGCCTGATGAAACGTTGTTGTGATGTCTCGTGTGAGGAGGAGAAATGCGTACCGTCACGTTTCCGACTTTGATAAAGGTCGGATTGTAGCCTATCGCGATTGCGGTCCATCGTATCGCGACATCGCTGCTCGCGTTGGTCGTAGTACAAATGACTGTTTGCAGAATATCGATTTGGTGGGTTCAGGAGGGCAATACGGAACGCCATGCTGGATACCAACGGCCTCGTATCACCAGCAGTAGAGATGACAGGCATCTTATCTGCATGGCTGTAACGGATCGTGTAGCCATGTCTCGATTCCTGAGTCAACAGATGGGGACGTTTGCAAGACGACAACCATCTACACGAACAGTTCGACGATGTTTTCAGCAGCATGGACTATCAGTTCGGATACCATGTCTGCGGTTACCCTTGACACTGCATCACAGACAGGTGTATGAAAAGATGAACCTGGGTGCTCGAATAGCAAAACGTCATTTTTTCGGATGAATCGATATTCTGTTTACAGCATCATGATGGTCGCATCCGTGTTTGACGACGTCGAGGTGAATGCACATTCAAAGCGTGTATCGCCAAACTGGCGTATCACCCGGCTTGATGGTACGGGGTGCCATTGGTTACACGTCTCGGTCACCTCTTATTCCCATCGACGGCACTTTGATCAGTGGCCGTTACATTTCAGATGTGTTACACCCGTAGCTCTACCCTTCATTCGATCCCTGTGAACCCCTACTTTTCAGCAGGATAATGCACGACCGTATGTTGCAGGTCCTGCATGGGCCTTTCTGGATACGGAAAATGTTCGACTGTTGCCCTGGCCAGCACATTCTCCAGATCTCTTACCAACTGAAAACGTCTGGTCAATGCAGGTCTCCACGCTACCGTATCCTAATCAAGGCTCTTTATCTCTGAATAAGAATGGTAACCTATCTTCTTCTACAATTCGTCCCTACCCACCCTACACTCACTAAAACACACACACACACACACACACACTTCCCTCCTATGATAAATTGACGTTGTCCTTCCATCGGTCCCTTCCTTTAGTCAAGATATGCCAGAAATTTCTTTTCTCCCCAATGCTGTTTAGTACCTCCTCACCCATGTAATCAGCAGCATTGTTCTGTACCACCAAATTCGTAAACCTTGTATCCTGTCTTGTCTCAGCTGTTCCTCGTTCACGGTCCACTTCGTAAATGGCTGCACTCCAGATAAATGCCTTCAGGAAAGGCTGCATGATACTTAAATTAGTATTTGATGTTGTCAAAATTATCTTCTTTGTAAATGCTGTTCTTCGCGCAGCTATTCTGTATTTTATATTTCTGTACTCCCGAAATCATAAGTTATTTCGCTTTCGATGTTCACTTCACTTTCCAAATAAGAGAACTCATATAGTACCTCAATTGTGTCCTTTGCTAATCTAATTTCCTCACCATCACCTAATTTATTTCGAGTACATTCCTTGTTTTGCTCTTGTTAATGTTCGTCTTATATCATCCCATCGGGACACTGTACAATCAACTCAAAATGCTCTTCCAGATCCTTTTCATCTCCGATACTTTTGTTTGTGATATTGTAAAAACTCGATATCAACATAGAATGGTAACAAATGTCAGGCAGTAAGAAATGTAAAAGCGGCTGAATTAAAATGCAACCATAACCTTGACACTAATTTCACGGCAGCTCCAAAATAAATTGTAACGGTTGCTGACGGTACAACAAGATAACTTAAAAGAGGAGTTTGTACCACTCCAGATAACGCTAAAGAGAAGTTGTCGGTAGAGTACGATAATATCAGACTGGAGCTGTTGACACAGCAGGAGATACGTGTAATCAGGAATTTATTTTTGTACGACATGATCAGCGGATGATATGGCACAGGAACCGGTCTTAACAGTGCAGGCTATGGAACGAGTTTTCATAATGAAATTAAGAGACAGAAATGACACATACCGGAAAACCTGAGGAGTAACGGTCAGGATGTTACTGCATGTGGTACGAGTCAGGTAATAGCGTCGACGGTAGTAGAAGGAGCTGAAGATGGTAACAACAGTAGGAGAAGACTGGAATACATTCAGGAAATAACTGAGGACGTAGCGTGCAACTGCTAGTCCGAAATAAAGTGACTGATGAAGAAAGCAAAGTTGCACAGGTTACGCCAATATTCAAAAAAGGCAATAGGAGAGATCGCTAGAATTAAAGGGCTATATCATTGACATTGTTTTGAAGCAGGATTTTAAAACCCATACTACCCTCAAATATTATGAACTAGCTCGAAGAGAACGACCTATTCATTCATACTCAACACGGATTCAGTAGGTATCATTCTTGTGAAACACAGCTGTCTTTTTATTCACATGATGCGATGAGTGCTATCGACAAGGGATTTCAAATAGATTCCGTAATTCTAGATTTTCGGAAGGCTTTCGATACTGTACCTCACAAGCGTCTTCTAGTCAAACTGCGTACTTATGGAACATCGCCTCAGTTGTACGATTGGACTCGTGATTTCCTATCGGAAACGACACGTTGTAACTGACGGAAAGACAACGCGTAAAACAGAAGTGATATCTGACGTTCCCCAGGGAAGTGTTATAGGGCCCCTATTGATCCTTACTTTTGTAAAAGATTTAGGAGACAATCTGAGTACCTCCCTTAGACTGATACTGTTATTTATTGGTCTATAATATGTATGAGACAGGGGAAGAATATTGTAATTCCAATTCCAAATAAAGAAAGTGAAGACAAGTGTGAAAATTACACAACTATCAGTTGAATAAGTCATGGGTATAAAATACTAACATGAATTACTTACATACGAATTGAAAAACTTGTGGAATCCAACCTTGGGAAAGATCATTTTGGATTCAGGAGAAATGTGGGAACGCCAGAGGCAATACTCACATTACGACTTGTCTTAGAAGTTAGGCTAAGGAAAGGGAAACCTACGATTTTAGCGTTTGTCTATTTGGAGACAGCTTTTGAAAATGTCGACTGGAATACACTCTTCTAAATTCTGAAGGTATCAGGGGTAAAATACAGGGAGCGAAGAGTTATATTCAACCTATACAAAAACCAGACAGTGGTTATTAGAGTCGAAGGGCAAGAAAGGGAGGCAGAGGTTGGGACGGGAGTAAGACAGGGTTCTAGCCTTTCCCCAATGTTGTTCAATCTGTACATTGAGCAGGCAGAGAAGAAATGGAAGGAGAAATTTGGAGAGGGCATTAAAGTGCAGGAAGAAGAAATAAAAACATTGCGGTTTGCCGATGACATAGTAATTTTCTCAAAGACTGCAGAGGATCTGGAAGAGCAATTGAATGGAATGGACATTGTCTTGAAAGGAAGTTATAAGCCGAACATTAACAAAAGTAAAACTAAGGTAATGGAGTGTAATATCAGAAAATCAGGCTATGCTGAAAGAATTAGTTTAGGTAATAAGACAATAAAAGTAGTAGATGAGTTTTGTTATTTGGGTAGCAGCATAACTTCTGATGGTCAAAGTAAAGAAGATATAAACTGCAGAATGGCTATGGGGAGAAAGCGTTTATAAAGAAGCGAAACTTGTTAACATCCAACATTAATTTAAACGTTAGGAAGTCCTTTCGGAAAGCATTTGTCTGGAGTGTAGCATTGTACGGGAGTGAAACGTGGACGATAAGGAGTTCAGATAAAAAAATGATATAAGCTTTTAAAATGTGGTGCTACAGAAGAATGAAGAAAATTAGATAGGTAGATCACGTAACTAATGAGGCGGTGCTTAACCGAATCAGGGAGAAAAGAAGTTTCAGGCATATCCTGACTAAGAGAAGGGATAGATTGGTTGGGCACATTCTGACACATCAAGGAATTGTCAACTTAGCGTTAGAAGGAAGCTTGTGTGGTAAAAATCGTAGAGACAGAGGGACGAATACAGTAAGCAGATTTAAAGGGATGTAGGTTGCCGAACGTATTCTCAGATGAAGAGACTTGCACAGGACAGGGTAGCGTGGAGAGTTGCATCAAACCAGACTGCAGACTGAAGACTACAACAACAACATTGGTCAGTAAAGTCACGAGATTATGAAAAGCAACTGCAAAATGATTTACATAAGATATCTGCATGGTGCAAAAAATGGCAATTGATCCTTAATATTGAGAAGTGCGAAGTCATCCATATGATCACTAAAAGAAACCCGTACAACTTCATTTACACGATAAATTCGTCAAAATCACATGCCATAAATTCAACTAAATATCTAACAATAACAAATAAGTTATACTGGACAAAATACATAGAAAATACTGTAGAGAAAGCCAGCCAAAGACAACGTTTCGTAGACAGAAAACTTAAAAGAGGTAACAGTTCTACTAAAGAAACTGCCTACACTACACTTGTGCGTCCTATTTTGCAGTATTGCTGCGCATTGTGGGTTCCCCCCCAAGTGGGACTGACAGACGATTTAGAGAAAATTCAGAGAAGGGCAACTCGTTTTGTATTGTCGCGATGTAGGGGAGAGAGTGACACTGAAATGATGCACGAGTTGGGGTGGAAATCATTAAGAGAAAGGCTTTATTCGTTGTGACGCGATCTACTAGTGAAATTTTTCACCAACTTTCTCTTCCGAGTGCGAACATGTTTTGTTAGCATCCACCTACACAGGAAGACATGATCATCAAAATAAAATATATCAGATCGAAGACGGAAAGATGTACGTGCTCCTTTTTTCCGCAAGCTATTACAGAATGTAACAGTAGAGAGAAACATCATAAAAGCCGTTCGATGAACCCTCTGCCATACACTCCATTGTTACTTGCAGAGTATTTATGCAGATGTCGTTCATGCGCAACACATCTAGCTCTTTATTCACACGAATTGATGGGTGCTATCGACAAGTTTTCGTAAATCGATTCCGTATTTCTTGATTTCCAGAAGGCTTTTGACACCGTACCTCACAAAGAGCTTTTAATCAAATTGCGTGGTTATGGTATATCGCCCCAAATTTGCGATTGGATAGGCGATTTCCTGTCATAGAGGACACAGTTCGTAGTATTCGATGGTAAGGCATCGACTAAAACAGAGGTGATATCGGGCGTTCCACAGGGTAGTGTTATTGGACCTCTGCTGTTTCTCATTTACATAAACGATCTGGGGGAAAATCTAAGTAGCTCTCTTAGGTTGTTTGCAGATGACGCCGCCATTTACCGTCTAGTACAATCATCTGAAAATCAAAACCAACTGCAGAACTATCTGAATAACATATCAGTATGGTGTAAAATTTGGCAGTTGACTCTAAATAATGAGAAGTGTGATGTCTTCCACATGAATACGAAAAGAAATCCGTTAATCTTTGTTTACAAGATAAATCAATCAAAAGTGAAGGCCGTAAACTCCACAAAATACCTAGGAATTACTGATACTTCAGACTTAAATTGGAAAGAACACGTAGATAATGTCGTGGGAAAGACGAACCAGAGACTGCATTTTATTGGCAGTACCCTTAAAACATGCAACAGAACTAGAAAAGAAACTGCATACACTACGCTTGTCCGTCCATTTTTGGAGTATTGCTGACCAGTGTGGGATCCTTATCAGGTGGGTTTGACGGAGGACAGAGAAAGAGTTCAAAGAAGGGCAGCTCGCTTCGTCTTGTCACGATACAGGGGAGACAGCGTTACGGAAATGATACAGGATCTGGGATGGGAATCATTACAACAACGGCGCTTATCGCTGCGGCGTGGGCTACTTACGAAACTCCAATCGCCAACATTCTCCTCCTAATGCGAAAATATATTGTTGATTCTCACTTACATAGGTAGAAATGATCATCGGAATAAAATACGAGAAACCAGAACTCGAACGGAGAGATTCAGGTGTTCTTTCTTTCGGCGCGCTATTCGAGAATGGAATGGGAGATAAATAGTATCATGGTGGTTCGATGAACCCTCTGCCAGGCACTTAAATGTGATTTGCAAAGTATCCCATGTAGATGTAGATTAAGTAGATGTAGAGGAATTTGTAGGAGTCGCTTCAGGCTTATCACATGACTAATGAGGGAAAAATCCATTTATGTCAACATGATGCTTGTATGTAAGACTCAAAAAAATGTTCAAATGTTTGTATAGTCTATGGGACTTAACTACGGGGTCATCAGTCCCTAAACTTACAAACTACTTATGAACTACTTACGAACTAGGACGCCACAAATATCCATGCCCGAGGGGAGATTCGAACCCCCGACCGTAGCGGCCGTGCAGACCGTGACTGGAGCGCCTTAGTCTCCTCGGCCACCGCGGCCGGCTTGTAAGACTCCACCAAGTAGACTGGCGTAGAGTCAGGCATCAGTATGGCGGTCAGGAAAATTCAACGTGGGAAGAAAAGCCATCATCCCACTAGTCTATCAGGTTTAACGTATACTAGAAAAACATTACCTATATACAAATAACATATATACATCTAAACATATACTTATCTAAATATAAATCTATATCCACTGTATTAATCAGAAATGTTGCTACAAAATATGTGGAATATTCCTTACAGACGTACTTCAAATTTTTACAAGATATTCTAACAAACATTCGGATGGAAATAGACTATAACATGTAAATACATGTGAGGCACTTAATAGTGTTTTAGAAATATTTTTAAAAACAAAAAAGAATCAATTGGTATTAAAAAGGGTTGAAATACAAGTTGTTCACCTCTGAGTGGGACACAAATAAACATAAATCTCGAACCCCTGCACAACGCCTGGGGTCTGGAGGGAGGTGACTATTTTTGTTTTGTTTTGTTTTTCTGTTTCTTTGTTTTTTCCTGCAAATTCGGTTTCTCCGAAAAAATTATGTGACTTTTGTATGAACTTCTTTTTAGTTTCATGATAGATGACACTGTAATCGGCAAAAATGAAAATTAGTTCAAAATTGTTGAAAAACGGTAATACCTCAAACAAATACACATTGGATTATGAAAATCAAAGTACAGTTTTGATGTGTTTATTTTTTATTTTATTTTTATATATGTATAATGCTATCATGTGAATGAAGTACGGACTGTGATCTTGCTCTCAGTCTGTGGACAGTTCATTGTACTTCAATGACTCGGACTGTACGCATTTCTTCGCTATTTTTCGCGGTTTTAACTATTTTAGAGAGAGCAGATATGATTTCTCCGTACTTTGAGACTCACAGAAATGTTGAAGAAGCTCCCCAGAGGTCGTCTAATCTGTTACGTGATAGCAATGATCCTTCTGTAACAACTTTTCGCAGTATTGTCCACATGTGTACTGAAATAGGAAGTGTTAAACAAAACTTTCTCTCCCAAAACATATTCTGTTATCACCCACCTACCTTGAGAGGCATGATCATGATTATAAAATAAGAGAAATCAGATCGAAAAGTGTAGAGAAATATCATAAACGCCGTTCGCTGTACCCTTTTCCATGCACTTGAATGTACCTTGCAGAGTATTTATATAACGGGTGATCAAAAAGTCAGTATAAATTTGAAAACTTAATAATTTATGAAATAATGCAGAAGTAAAAATTAACACACATGCTTGGAATGACATGGGGTTTTATTAGAACAAAAAAAAGTTCAAAAAATGTCCGACAGATGGGGTTGGACAGCAAAACGTCAGTGACTGCGCATGAATATCGTGTGTACAAGGATCTGTAATGAGAGAGAGAATCAGATGCACCAGCAGTCGCAGCATGTTGACGTTACCTGAAAAAGGCGTTTTTAGTGAAGCTGTATTATCAGAATGGGGAATGTGCTAGTTCAGCGTTACGATCCTATCGCCACAGGAAGGGGATTCGAACGGGTTAAGGTCCGTTGACAAATGCAGCTGTGGCGAGAATAATTTCGAAGTTCGAAGCTACGGGTTGTTTAGACGATAGACCCCGTAGTGGCCTACCGAGCACAAGGCGTATTGCTGCTGAGACAGTTCAGGAAGAAATGGAGACTGTAGCGGGTTCGTCTATGCACGGGGAAGTCAGCACTCGTGCAGTCGCACGTCGCACCGGCATTCCATACACTACTCTTTGGTTGGCACTTCGGCGTACCCTCCGATGCTATCCTTACAAAATCCATCGGCATCATGAACTGTTACCTGGCGATTTAGTGAAGCGGAGGGCATTTGCGGTGTGGTCTTTCAAAAGATGCCGGAATATGACGATTGGTTGAGTAAAATGTTGTGGACCGACGAAGCTTATTTCACGCTTCGAGGGACTGTCAAAGCCCACAACTGCAGAATTTTGGCTACCGAAAATCCTAGAGCTTTCGGGGAAACTCCAGTGCAGAACGAGAAAGTCACGGTATGGGTTGGATTCATCACATCTACCGTTATCGGGCCTTTCTTGTTCGAGGAACTGCGTGATTCTGGTTTTGTAACTGCTACCGTGACGGGAGAGAGGTACACCGATATGTTACAGAATCGCATCATCCCCAGCCTGGCTGATAAACACCTGCTGGAACGTACGATTTTTATGCAGAATGGCGCTCCACCCCATATTGATAGACGCGTGAAACATCTCTTGCACGCGTCGTTTGGTGATGATCGTGTGATCAGCCGCCACTTTCATCATGCTTGGCCTTCCAGTTTCCTCTACCTCAGTCCGTACGATTATTGGCTGTGGGGTTACCTAAACTCGCAAGTGTATCGTGATCGACATCACCCAAGTCATTCCAAGCATGTGTGTTTATTTTAACACTCTATCTACATTATTCCGTGATTTATTAAGTTTTCAAATTTATACTTACTTTTTAATCACCCGGTAGATGTAGATGCAGAAAGAGTTCCACCGTGGTCTTTGACAAAAGAAAAAAAAAAAAAAAATTCCTGCAAATCCTTACATTAGTTCTCGGTAAACTCTACATAGTTCGCCAGTGTCTCAAAGAACTTTTCTACGCATACTACATGAACACAAATGGCTTCCATTTCAATTATCGCTGCATCAAGAACTGCACGGTGACGATTTTCAAAGTAGCTTGAATTTTTGCATCTCGATATAGAAACCACTAGCAATCAATGATAATTTCATTTCACAGATACTCCTTCTCTGATCAAAAAATTTTACGAATCACTGTTTAGTAAATCGACATAATATGCATTACTGGTCATTAGTTAACGCAAGTTGAACATCAACTCCCATGGACTGTCAGTGTTGGTGCGGTATTTTAGGTACTCTGGTAAGATGACGATTGGTTGAGTAACGTGTTGTGGACCGACGAAGCTCATTTCACGTTCCGACAGTCTGTCAACACTCATATCTCATAGAAAGTAATTTGGCTCATGAAATATACAGCGAGTTTGTAGATATTGTTTTACCCGTACTTATGAAAGACATTCCACTTCAAACAAGGTGGACATGTAGTTTCAATACTATGAATGCTCAGCGAATTATTCACGAAGATTTCAAAAAGTTTTGAATCGGTGCTATCCGGGTTATAAATACAAACTCAGTAAGTGGGAACGGGTACGTTGGTCTAATAATCAATAAAAAGAAAGCCGCGGTGGAGTAGCCGAGCGGTCTAAAGCGTCTCGCTGCGGAGCGCGCCGTTGCTCGCCGTGGAAGTTCGAGTCCTCGTTTACCTAGGTTTAAGTAGTTTGTAAGCTACGGACTGATGACCACGCGGTTTCGTCCGATAGATTTACAAACATTTGAACATTTTTTGTAAAAATAGAAATACAGGTAAGTTACCACGAACAGCATAATGAACGCATATCGTAACGAATATAGACACGAAGCCAACACAGTAGTAGAAGTTTATATGCCAACCAGATATGCCAATGACGAGGAAATTGAAAAATGTATCAGGATATAAAAGGAGTTATTCAAACAGTAGGTTAAGCTAGAGGAAAACTTGATTGTGATGGAAGACAGCAATTCGGTTGTAGGAAGAAAAGAACAAATAATAGGTGAATATGGACTGGGGGAAAGGGGTGAAAGAGGAGGTCGCCCTACGGAATTTTGCGCAGAAAACGATTTAATAATAACGCAGAAAACGATTTAATAATAAAAAACACTTGGTTTCAGCATCGCGAGAGATGGTTGTGTAGGTGGAAGAGTCCAGAAGACTCCGGAAGGTACAACATTCAGTTTATAATGGTAAGCAACAGTTTTCGAAACAAGGTTTCAAACTGTAAGCCATATACAGGGCCAGGTCTAGAGCCGGACCATAACTTACTGGCTGTGAACTGTGAAAATCAAGAAACTGCAACAAGGTAGAAAATTAAAGAGGTGGGACCTAGACAAACTGAAGGAACCAGAGGATGTTGAGAGTTTCAGATAGAGCATCAAGCAAGGTTTGGTCGAAATGAGGGAAAGTAATACAGTGGAGGACGAATATGTGCCGCAGTGGAGTAGCCGGGCGGTCTAAGGCGCCTAGCTGCGGAGCGCACGGTTGCTCGCCGTCGGAGGTTCGAGTCCTTCCTGGGGAATGGGTGTGTGTGTGTGTTGTCCTTAGGTTAGTTTACCTTAGTTTAAGTATTTTGTAAGCTACGGACTGATGACGACGCAGTTTGGTTCGATAGATTTACAAACATTAGAACATTTTGATGAATAGGTTAGCCGGCCGCGGTGGCCGAGGAGACTGAGGCGCTCCAGTCACGGTCTGCACGGCCACTACGGTCGGGGGTTCGAATCCCCCCTCGGGCATGGATATTTGTGCCGTCCTAGTTTGTAAGTAGTTCATGAGTAGTTTGTAAGTTTAGGCACTGATGACCCCGTAGTTAAGTCCCATAAGCTTAACAAACATTTATACGAATAGGTTACTTCAGATAAAGTAGTGAGGGCTGCAGAGGATCATACAGGTAGGAGCACAAGGCGTAATACAAATTCTTGGATAATACAGGTTATTCTGAAATTAACTGTTGAAAGGAGAAAATATAAAAACGTAACAAGTGAAGCAGGCAAAAGGAAGTGCAGAGGGCCTAAAAGTCGACCACTGTACGTAACAAGAGCCTTGTTTTATCAATAAAACAGCGTTGGTGGGAGACCGAGAGACTCGCCAACCAGCTCGCAACCAAAGGGCTTGGAAACCTATTTGGTAGTATCAGCAGCTATCGATACTGACCCAGAGAGAACGATGTAAAGCAAGCTATCACTCCCCACATTCAAACAGCAATAGATTCTCGCACACACTCAAAGGTAAAACAACTGCACATTCTCACAGGGACAGTGGCGTAGCGGAGAAGCTGAACTTAAGCCACAATAATTAATATAGCAATAAATTATTAACATATGAAAAGAAAGAAAACCTAGCAATATTAACTAATATTCTAACACATGAAATAAAAATGCTATTCCTCAAGCCTTGAAAAGAGTGGGATTCAAGTATTAACAGAGTGATAATCTAGCGACATTAAGTAAATTATAACGTTACAGGAACTATACAAAAATATATGGAAGACGTCTTTCAGGATAAAAAATGTGATTGATAGGGAGTGCAGACTGACTAAGAACGAGTGGTTGGAGGACAAATGGAATTGTGTCTAAGTTAGGGAAAGATATATACCGCTTACAGGAATAGAAAAGAGACGTTTTGGGACAAGAAAAGCAGCTGCGTGAACATCTTCCTCTTTATATTTGTAAGTTAAAATACAAATAGCGTACATGTCAATGTGCTGTTTCTTTCCTTTATATTTCTTCTCAGTTTTAAAGAAAACAGAGAAGTTGTACTCTACGACGCACCGGTTTATGAATAAAATACGATTACGGACTCTAAATCTGCTGCAACTCTGCATATCTAGCATTCGCGGATAAAGAGTACGTGAAATACTTTTACTGAAAGCACTGTCAAAAAGTTAAAAATGTTTATAAACCCATGGGACTCAACTATCTGGTCACGAGTCCCTAGGCTCACAAACTACTTAAACTAACTTATACTAACGACAAGAAATACACCTAAGACCGAGGGACGACTCGAACTTCCGACGGCGTGTAGTGGTGCGCGCCGCAGCTAGGCGCCTTGAAACGCTCGGCCACTCCACCGCGGCGAAACCTTTATCAGCAAATGCATCACCCTCTGGGATCTACTTCATACCCCATATGCCCATAGCGAGAACCGACATGAAGAGGCATTTGATGTGACTAAAATTCCTAATGAAATATTTAATAGCCGCAGCCGAATGGCCGAGCGCATTGAGGCGTGCCGTGAAACTAACAAATTTAGACTCTAAAAAAAAAAAAAAAAAAAAAAAAAAAAAAAAAAAAAAAAAAAAGAGAGTCACACAGCAGAACAAAATATCCTTCTCTTCAAACTACCCTGAAGACTCACCTGCAGCTAATCATTCTTCTCTTCATTCAGTGCACCACACATCACGTATTAATTAATTGCGTGCTCAGCCGCTAGGCGGCAGCACTGCTTCAGCAGCAGTAGACACTCAGGGTTCGTTCAAGCAGCTGCCAGTTGCCATGTTCCAGCAAACTGCGCATGCGCAGAGCTGCTGCTGATACTCGATAACAGTTCTTCCCATGCTCAGTTTGCTGGAACTGGCAGCTGCTTGAACGAACCTTCGCTGTCTTCTTTCCTTCTCAAAAAGCTGCACCTGAACGTTTTTAATGGATTTATCAAAGACATGTCACCCTCGGTAGCGTTTCCTACAAATAAATGTCAAACAATGACACAGTGGTTGTAAAAGCTGTCACAGATTGTAAAAACAGTCACATGTCTTAGTATGGAGTATGGCCGGGTGATTAACAGAGTATTTTAAATGCAGTGATCCTTGGTTCCAACCCCGGTATGCGTTAATATTTTTTTCTCTCAGTTTCCTGTATGTAACAGATTCTGGGACCAGAAATGTCTTTCATATTCTTACTTGTCACAAATATTTATCCATTTTTTCCGAATATGTCGGGACTTCCGAGCTCGTGGCGAAGCAATAACCTAACAATAGAACTTAAATAATTATTCATCACTTGTCATAAATACATCCTCTTTATTTCTGAAAACAATGTGATAATATTGAACTGAAAGGGAACAGCCACTGTGCTGTCTAAATCAGAAATCCGAGCAGCGAATTTCCAGATGCCGTTTTTAATCGATTCAACAAAACCGTATCTGGCCCTGACATGTACACACGACAGGGAAAAACGGTTTCCGAAATTCAGTTTCGGAATTTGGGTCGCATGTAGAAGAAGCCAGTATTAGTGTGTGATTTAGGCATTGTTGTCTGTGGTGTTACTTTGTTGTACATGTCCGTAATTCCTAATGTTTCCTTTTCTTGCGATGAGTGTACGTAATTGCTGTAGTCAGGATCAACATTAAACATGTCAATGCGTACGAGGATTTCAGTTTCGTATACAAACTACATTTAAGCGATACTTTATTTCCCGCCCCCCCCCCCCCCCCCGCTAGAACCATCTAAATTCTACCATATGTATTTTATTTAGATCCTGCGAAATCGGTACCCAGAAAAACCACCTCTGGCCTTGAGGCCTTGATACGCCTGGGCATTGAGTCAAACGGATGGCGTGTACAGGTACAGATGACCATGCAGCTTCAACACGATACCACAGTTCATCAACAGTAGTGACTAGCGTATTGTGACGAGCCAGTTGTTGGGCCACCATTGACCAGACGTTTTGAATTGGTGAGAGATCTGGAGAATGTGCTGGTCAGGGAAGCAGTCGAACATTATCCGTTTCCAGAAAGGCCCATACAGGATCTGCAACATTCGGTCGTGCATTGTTGTTAATGTTATGGTCTTCAGTCCGGAGACTGGTTTGATGCAGTTCTCCACCCTACTCTATCCTGAGCAAGCCTTTTCATCTCCTCTTAAGAACGACAACCCACATCCATTTGAATCTGCTTACTATACGCGTCTCTTGGTCTCCCTCTGCGATTTTTACCCCACACACTTCCCTCCAATGCAAAATTTACGATTCCCCGATGTCTAAGAATGTGTCCTACCAAGCGATCCCTTCTTTTAGTCAGGGCATGCCAAAAATTCCTTTTCTCACCAATTCCGTTCAGTACCTCTTCATTAGTTATGCGATCTACCCACCTAATCTTCAGCATTCTTCTGTAGCACCACATTTCAAAAGCCTCTATTCTCTTCCTGTCCGCACTGCTTATCGTCCATGTTTCACTCCCGTACAAGGCAACACTCTACACAAATGCCTTCAGAAAAGACTTCCTTACACTTAAATTAATATTTGATGTTAGCAAATTTCTCTTTTTAAAAATGCTTTTCTTCCCATTGCTATTCTGCATTTTATATCCTCTGTACTACGACCATCGCACGTTATTTTACTACCCAAGTAACAAAACACATCTACCACCTACATTGTTTCGTTACCTAATCTAATTCCTTCAGCATCGCCTGATTTTCTAAGACCGCATTCCATTATTTTTGTTTTGCTCTTGTTAATGTTCATTTTATACGCTCTCTTCAACACACTGTCCATTCCATTCAACTGCTCTTCCAGGTCCTTTGCTGTCTCTGACAGAATTACAATGTCATCAGCAAAACGCAATGTTTTTAATTCTTCCCCCTGTACTTTAATACCTATTCCAATTTTTTCCTTGCTTTCCTTGACCGCCTGCGCGATGTACAAATTGAATAACATCGGAGAAAGGCTACAACCCTGTCTTACTCCCTTCCCAACTGATGCTTCCCTTTCATTCCCTTCGAGTCTAATAACTGCGGTCTGGCTTTTGTACGAGTTGTAAATAACTCTCCTTTCCCTATATTTTACCTGCTGACTTCAGAATATGAAAGAGTGTATTCCAGTCAACATTGTCAAATGCTTTCTCCAAAGCTACAAAAGCTAAAAATGTAGGTTTGCCTTTCCTTAATCTATTTTCTAAGATAGGACGTAAAGTGAGTATTGCCTCCCGGGTTCCTATGTACCTCCTGAATCCAAACTTATCTTCCCCAAGGTCAGCTTCTACCAGCTTTTCCATTCTCCTGTAGATAATTCGTGATAAAATTTTGCAACCATAACTTATCAAACTGATGGTTCTGTAATTTTCACACCTGTCTGCGCCTGATTTCTTTGGAATGGGGATTATTACATTTTTCTTAAAGTCTGATGAGATTTCGCTTGTCTCATACATCCTACACACCAGTTCAAATAGTCTAGTCATTGCTGGCTCTCCCAGAGACATAAGTAGCTTTGAGGGAATGTCATCTACTCATGGGGCTTTGTTCCGACCTAGGTCTTTCAAGGCTATGTGAAATTCATCTCTCAGTATAGTATCTCCTATTTCATCTTGATCTACTTCCTGTTCCCTTCCTACAACATCGTCTCCAAGTTCATTTCCTTTGTAGAGCTGCTCTATGTACTCTTTCCACCTTTCAGCTTTCCCTTCTTTGCTGAGAACTGGTTTCCCATATGAGTTCTTGATATTCGTAGAGTTGCTTTTCTTGTCCCCAAATGTCTCTTTTATTTTCCTGTAGGCGGTATCTACTTTTCCCCTTCTTATACATTCTTCTACAGATTTGCATTTGGCTTCTAGCCACTCCTGCTTAGCCATTTTGCACTTCCTGTCAATCTCATTTTTTAGTCGTCTGTACTCCATTTTGCCTGTTTCATTTACTGCATTTTTATATTTTTTCCTTTCATATCTCCAAGGATTTTTTGTTGGTCTTGCCTTTCTAACTATTTTGTCCTCTGCTGCCTTCACTATTTCATTTCTCAATGCTACCCATTCTTCTTCTACTGTTTTATTTTCCCCTGTTTCTGTCAATTGTTGTCTAAATCTCCCTCTGAAATTCTCTAGAACTTCACTTTCCTTCAATTTATCTAAGTCCCATATCCTTATTTTCCTACCTTTCTGCAGTTTTTTTCAGTTTCAGCCTACAGTTAATGACTAACAAGTTATGGTCAGAGTCTATATCTGCCCCTGGGTATGTCTTGCAGTTTATAACCTGGTTCCGGAATCTATGTCTTACCATTATAAAATCTATCTGATATCTTCCGGTGTCTCCTGGTCTCTTCCACGTATACAACCTTCTTTTGTGATTCTTAAACCAGGTGTTTTTATAACTAAATTATGTTCCGTGCAAAATTCTACCAGGCGACTTCCTCTTTCATTCCTCATGACCAGTCCATAATCACCTACTATGTTTCCTTCTCTTACTTTTCCTACTACCGAATTCCAGTCTCCCATCACAATTAAGTTTTCCTCTCCCTTAACTGTCTGAATTATTTCCTTTAGCTCCTCATATATTTCTTCGATCTCCTCATCATCGGCAGAGCTAGTTGGCATATAAACCTGTACTACTGAGGTCGGTGTTGGCTTCGTATCTATTTTGACAATGATAATGCGATCACTGTGCTGCTCATAGTAGTTTACCCGCAATCCTATTTTCTTATTTATTATCAGTCCTACTCCTGTGATACCCCCAACTGATTTTGTATTTATAATCCTGTATTCACCTGCCAGAAATCCTGTTCATCCTACCACCGAACTTCACTAATCCCCACTATATCTAACTTCAACCTATCCATTTCCCTTTTTAAATTTTCTAATTTTCCTATCCGATTAAGGGATCTAACATTCCACGCTCCGATCCGTAGAATGCCAGTATTGTCTTTCCTGATGACAACATCCTCCTGAGTAGTCCCCGCCCGGAGATCCGAATGGGGGACTATTTTACCTCCGGAATATTTTACCCGAGAGAATGCCGTCATCATATGTTCATACAGTAGCGCTGCAAGTCCTCGGGATAAGTAACGGCTGTAGTTTCCCCTTGCTTTCAGCCGTTCGCAGTAGGTGTGTGGCAAAGCCACATTAGCTGATGTTACAAGTCCAGCTCAGTCAATTATCCAGACTGTTGCCCCTGTAACTACTGAAAAGGCTGCTGCCCCTCTTCAGAAATTATCCTATGTAGGGTTTCGCAGGGACCGAATGAATGGTAGAGCCACGGGTGGTAGCACAATTATAGCATTAACATAAATCAATCCACCACATACCATATAATTGTTATATATATATATATATATATATATATATATATATATATATATATATATATATATATATATATATATATATATGATACTTGTGTATGTATATCTGTATGATAAGCACAATGTAAGTTACGTTATTTTTAAACAGTCAACAACACTGAATGTAAACACCTGAAGATGACCACAAGCCCGAAACCTGTTGTGTATTAATAAACCACCAATAATTGTGACTGGTAGCGGATTTTATTTCCACAACCTTACCACTATTAATTTTTTTCTGTTCCACTCCGAAATTCAAAAAGGTGTGTCACTTAATTCCCCTTATGTTTCTTGCGCGAAATATAAGTTTAGCGGCGGTAGGATCGTCCTGTAGTCTCCTACAAATCCCGGCCCTCTAAATTTCGTCAACAGTGTTTCTCGACAAGAACGTATCTTTCCTTTTAACGATTCCCGTTTCAGTTCCCGAAGCAAATCTTTAATACTGATCGGACCTAGCAAAAACAGACCAAAAATCTCGTCTTCGGATTACGTCTTAATTCCAACGTCAAATCTATCTGCTGGGGGTCCCAAACACTTACTTCATACTCAAGAAATGGTCACAGAAGCGCTGTATACGCGGTCTCCTTTACACATAAACCTCATCTTCTGAAAAATGTCCGAAGAATGCCGGGTCCGTGCCCTTACACCAGTTCCATTTCATATCGCTCTGCAATGTCATGCCTTGACATTTAATCGACGTGACTCCATGAACGCTGTACTGTTATTCCTACTCATCCATATCATCTACAAATTCGCATGCAAAAAGACATAATCAGTCTCTAATAATGATCGTGATGACGGTCCGTATCACCTTACATATTTCTACGTTTACAATTAGCTACTATGCCTCACACCACCTACAAATTTAGTCCACTTGCGTCATTCTAGAGTCGTTCAGTGACCACACCTTCCCGTACACCACATCAGCAACCAGCTGCACATTGTTCCCAAATCTGTCCGTCAGATCTTTGAAATAGATAGAAAATACACTACTGGCCATTAAAATTGCTACACCAACAGAAATGCAGATGATAAACGGCTATTTATTGGACAAATATATTATACTAGAACTGACATGTGATTACATTTTCACGCAATTTGGGTGCACAGGTCCCGAGGAATCAGTACCCAGAACAGCCACCTCTGGCCGTAATAACAGCCTTGATACGCCTGGGCATTGAGTCAAACAGAGCTTGGATGGCATGTGCAGGTACAGACGCCCATGCAGCTTCAACACGATACCACAGTTCATCAAGAGTAGTGACTGCCTTATTGTGTCGAGCGACCATGGTGCATTATCCTGCTGAAATATAGCGTTTCACAGGGATCGAATGAAGGGTAGAGCCACGGGTCGTAACACATCTGAAATGTAACGGCCACTGTTCAAAGTGCAGTCGATGCGAACAAGAGATGACCGAGACGTTTAACTAATGCCACCCATACCAGAATGGCGATGACGAATACACGGTTCAAATGTGCGTTCACCGCGATGCCGGCAAACACCATCTTGATGCTGGATTCTTCCGAAAGAATGAGGGTTTGCATCTCCTGCATCCAGGTTCACGTTGCGTAGATCATCGCAGGCGCTACTGTCTGTGATGCAGCGTCAAGGGTAACTGCAGTCATGGTCTCCGAGCTGATAGTCCATGCTGCTCCAAACGTCGTCGAACTGTACGTACAGATGGTTGTTGTATTGCAAACGCCCCCATCTATTGACTCAGGGATCGAGACGTGGCTGCACGATCTGTTGCAGCCATGTCGATAAGATGCCTGTCATCTCGACTGCTAGTGATACGAGGCCGTTGGGATCCAGCATGGCGTTCCGTATTGCCCTCCTGAACCCACCTATTCCATATTCGGCTAACAGTGTTTGGATCGCGAACAACGCGAACAGCAGTGTCGCGATACGATAAACAGCAATCGCGATAGGCTATAATCCGATCCTTGTCAAAGGCATCACAACGTTTCACCAGGCTACTGTTGGTATATATATGTAAAATAGACATTACTAACTGTACAAATTTTTAGCTCTTTATATCTTGTGGTTCAGAAGTGATAAACGTACACCGAACAGACATTCACATTTATAGGTATAGATAACGCTGTCTTGCAAAATGTATAAAATAATAAGTGCAGTATCCAAACAAAGAAAGATAGTAGTCAAAATACAAATGACATGTAAAATTCGTATTTATTGAATTATATGTTCTACAACTGCATAGCTTACGATTGTATACAGAACATACAGACATGCCCGTATCAGAATGCAGTTTTGTGTCGAAATTTCAGATCAATAGTTGAAGAAATTTCAGAGATGTGCTATTAAAAAACAAACGAAGAGAAACTGTAGATGTTGCTAACCTCAAATTTCCATATGTTTTCCTATTAATTGGAAATTTTGATACAACGTTGCATTCCAATTTGCGCGTGGTTGTATATAGCTTCCTATTCAATTCTTTTCCGAAATTATTTGCGCGTAGCTTTAGTACTGCAGAAGTAATAAAACGAAAATCCATGTCTGACGCGTCAGTTTTCAAAAGCATTTCGATGTTCATTACATCATATGTCGTACTGTGATATAAATTTGATGGCATGGATACATATCGATACTATATGCAAAATATTTTGCAAAGACAGTCAGCAGTAATCAAGTAAAATATAAGAAGATCATGCCTGATGGCCGCAGCGGAGCGACCGAGCGTATTGAGGCGCTATGCTACGACGCGTGAGGCTGTTTCCCGTCAGGGGTTCGAATCTCCTCTCGGGCATGGATGTTTGTGTCGTCTTTAGTATAAGCTAGTTCATAAGTAGTTTGTAAGTTTAGGGACTGATGACCACGCAGTTAAGTCCCATAAGCTTTACAAACATTTGAATATTTTGAACACGCCTGATTCTACAGTTTTACGGCATCTACAGCGAAAGTGGTCCGAAATTTAAAAAAATCAAATGTTTGTTAAGCTTATGCGACTTAACTACGGGGTCATCAGTCCCTAAACTTACAAACTACTTATGAACTACTTACGAACTAGGACGGCACAAATATCCATGCCCGAGGGGGGATTCGAACCCCCGACCGTAGTGGCCGGGCTGACCGTGACTGGAGCGCCTCAGTCCCCTCGGCCACCGCGGCCGGCGTCCGAAATTACATGCAAACTTTGTTGCAGGTCCCTAACTACTCCCATTTTCAAATAATTGTCGCATAAATCTGGTTATTCTCATGCGGTAACCTCTCATTATTTATGACTTCATATCTCCTGAGCTATGTGTCGTGCTCTTTTGTTCTTGGGTCAGGAACCTTCTTGGGCGTACGGTGAACAGTTCACTAAAGTTTTATTGCAATCGAATGAGTGGCTTATGAACACATAGAGGACATACAGACACACATACACATACACACAGACACACACACACACACACACACACACACACACACACACACACACACACACACACACACATATATATATATATATATATATATATATATATATATATATATATATATATATATATATATATATATATATATGAGGCTTGGACCCCAAGGATTTTGCCCACCCTGCCCCCTACCCCTCGAAAGGGTTGAATGGAAGTGTCTAGCCCCAAACCAATTTATTAAATGTAAAGGGTCGGAAGTAAATTTAAGGCGTATTGTTTTATCACGTCATAAAATTCCGAATTACCGTTTTTAAGTCTACACTTGCAATTCTCACGTACTAAACTTTCCTTTTTGTGTAATACTCTACCAAATTGTGAACTCAATAGCCTTGCATCAACTGCCCAATTGCTTCCCATAACTTTTAGTAAACAACTTAGTATAAGTGTTATGTGGATACTTTCCTGCACATATTATAATACTGTTATGTTCACACAGTCTTTCACATAGATGAATATGTTACGTTACGTACACCTGATCTGAATTTATCTTTCGTACATCTTCAAGTACTTGTGTAATTCGAATTATGATCTGGACTTGTTATGCTTTTCATTTTTATGTATAATGAAAGTGAACAGTCTAGTTAGAGCGTAAAACCAACCTAATAAGTAACTTTTTCTTCACTTAAACTGACGGTAATAAAACAAAGAAGTAGTTGGGCAGTACTCAAAACTGATTCGATGATATCGATAGCACCCACGTGTATCGTAAGCCGGCTATCTTAAGAAAAACCAGTTTCCCTAATTTCCTTGGCCTCCTCAGAAATGATAACGATTCGAGGTTCGCGTTTCTCAACTTCCTCTTCACACTTGTTAGAACAGTGTTCTGGTTGACGCAGTCGTAACACGTTGTGAGTACACTGTCTGACCTGTCGTAAAATTAACTGTAATCTGACGGGCACCCATTGTTTCGCAGCTGTTTAAGGTCCCTTAGACTGTTTTTAACGGTAAAATCGTATTGCTCTAAAAGTAAACTTTGCTTAATTTCTTTTTCTATGCTATAGATAAGTATTGTGTTTCAGACCACAACTTTAAAATAATGGTTTCAACAAAAACAATTTGTGCCCTCAAATTGTGAGATTTGTATTTAACGTATCTTCAAATAGGACTGTGAAGAGGGATTTTATAACGGTCTGAAACATCAAAATATGACGCATGTTTTAACTCTGTAATGTATTTTATTAACATGATAGGCGAGAACCAGCAACCACTCACTTTGTCACCAAAAATATCGTAGCATTTCGAAAAATTCCTGTGTAAATGTCTCCTCATATTATAAATATGTGATTTTTCGCGTCTGGTCAAATGATATCTCATACAAGGAACATAATATCAGACCTAGAACTTATTGTTTGTTGTCTAACCACTTCCGGAGTGTTACTGGTTTGTGTACCACAATTTATATGTTTCTCAATACCTGACATTTATTTCGGTTGTTTCTCTGACGAGCACTAAGGAATAAAAGTCATCAGAAGCTGAAAAACTTGCAGGCCTGATCTGATCGTTTTCTCTTCATTTTTCTGAGATTACTAGTTGTGAAGTTTCACGTATAAGCTTTATCATTAACCATATTATATATACGAAGTTCAACCACCACATCTGTTTAATTGCGTCTTACTATGCTCATGAACAACGTATATCGTTAGTGCTGTTCGTTAGCCACGCTAAAACTCGAGAACGGCTGAATCGATTTGGCTAATTTTAGTCTTGAAATATTCGTGTAACTCCAGGGAAGGATTAAACGGTGATAAAATATGGAAAAGAGGAAAACCGGGAAAAACTGAAACAGCTTTTTACAGTGCGCTATCAATACCGTTCGTCCAATTGCGTTTGTACGTTTCATGTTGAAAGCAAGAGGAAGGTTTGCATCAAATAAAAATTTGGAAAAGTCACCAAGAAAGTAGCAACATTTCGGAAAAACCGAAAGCGATTTTTTCTATGAATAAAAATCAATTGTCACATGGTTCCAACGGCATCACTTGACTATGGCTTGACAGGTCACGGCTTGTATGAAATAAATTTTTTGGAAAATCTACCTGAAATAGGGAAAATTTGAGAAATAATGAAAGTACGTTTTTCAATGTGTTTTTGTTTGGATTCAGCACTATAACTGACTATTAGCACGACGGAGAGGGGTTATTATTTATTTTGGTTTGTTCATTATGGTCTTCAAAAAGTTTTCGGTTAAAAAATAGGGGCAGTTAAAAAGGAAAGACGCAAAATTCCAACCAATTTCCTTTTTCATTGTGTTTCTAAATGTACTCATCACTATAAGTTGAGAACCGTTCTTCCGATTGCGATAAAATTTTGATAATTTGACGTTCAACGAAAGATGAACGTTCTTATGAATTAAAAATTTTGGAAAGTTACCCGGAAAATTTAAAAATTCGCGAGAAACTGAAAGACTGTTTCTCAAAGGGGTATCAATATAATTCGTCTGATTCCGATAAAATTTTGCATATTTTACATTCAAAGCTAGAGTAAAGTTCTTGTGAAATAAAAATGTGGCTAAGTTTCCCGGAAAATTGGAAAATTCAGAAATTAATAGAAAGAGATTTTTCTATGAAATGTCGATACCATTCATCTCATTGCGATAAATTTTTGCACATTTGACATTCAAAGCAAGATGAAAATTTGTGTGAAGTAAAAGTTTGGAATAGTTGACCAAAAAATCGGAAAATTTTTGGAATACTGAAAGAACTCTTTTCTTTGGGATATCAATATTATTCATACTATTGCGACAAAATTTTGCACATTTGACGTACAAAGCAAGAGTACATACGTATTAGCAATTGCAAAGCATTGCCAGGTCGACTAGATAACATAACAACCAAATCATTATTTTACATGTTTTAAATCTAAATTTTCCTCGCAATTTTTCCAAATTTAATCACCGTTAAACCTTCCCTGAACTTCCACGAATGTGACATGAACATTATCCTGGACATGGGTACGTCATTTGCCCATTGTTTCCGCCCAGTATCGAGCCGATACTTAGACTACCTGACGATGCCTTTATAAAGCTACTGGGTCTAAAATACATATATATTAATTAATATGGTTTACATTAAGAGGTAAACGATACGAAGTTCACCGGGTCATCTAGTAAACAATAAACTGAGACATAAACTGTGCACTGTAAGTGGCGAAAATGCATTTAAAGACAGGAATGGATAGGTAAAGGGATTGAAAGGTATCACTTTGGCCAAGCAGGAGGGTAAAGTACTGCAGTGGTCACAAGTGAAAATTTGGGCCACGTCGGGATTCCAACCTGAACCCTCACTTAACGCGAGCTTCACCTTAGTCTCCTCGGTCATCCGAGCAACGCGACGTGTTCGGAAGAAGAGGCAGCGCATCAGACAAGTGGTGGACAAAATAGTGGAAACAACATTTATTTATTAATGAGGAACTGTCTCACCATGGGCAGTGACAACAGCTGAAATCCTTAGAGGAACTGAATGGTAAAACGTCTGTATAGTGTCTGACAGGATGTCACCCATTTTCGTAGCAAAACATTCGCTAGTTACTTATACGGTTCTGGAGCTATGTATGTGGTCCTCACTAGGGCCGACCTTAACCATCCAGGCGCCCCGTGCGAGTCGCACACTAGGTGCCCTTTACTACATAAACACCGAACCTTGCAGTGCTTTGCCACAGGGTATGTAACAGTTTTCTAGATATCGTCCTAAATAGTTAATTAAATCATCTTATGCTCATAGCATGGTGTTTTCCTCGTGAATTTTTGTTTTCCATAATAACAATCGGAAGTAAAATCCAAATGATTTGAAATCCCGCTGAGACACTAGACTTGCGCATAATAGTTCGCGATCGGGTGCGCTAACTTCGCGGCTCTGCCGCGAACTAGTTCCTTCATTTACTTCGCTCCCAGTGACGGCTGAACGGTGTGGTCTGCTCATGCAGGTGGAGGGAGAAGTTCCCCCACCTAGCTGC
Organism: Locusta migratoria; assembly: GCA_026315105.1. Taxonomy (NCBI): domain Eukaryota; kingdom Metazoa; phylum Arthropoda; class Insecta; order Orthoptera; family Acrididae; genus Locusta; species Locusta migratoria. Next base: position 664,011,322 of record CM048746.1, read on the forward strand.
TTCATGCGCTTGCTGCTTGAGCCGCTAACGATATCACGCAAACCAAAAGAAACAGTTTGTGGATAATTTCTGGGGTTTACGTTTAGAGTTATCTCTATATCTTGACATTATGGAATTTATTAGTCAGATATTGCAAAGTGCAGAATAGTTAAAAGCAGAAATTTTGTAGCACTAAACCATATTTTTTAATTCTGTTCGCGACCTATGGCGCATATTTTAGTTCGCGACTTGTCGCACATATTTTAGTTCGCGACCTTTCACGCTTTTTTAGTTCGCGACCTATTACGCATGTTTTAGTTCGCTACCTATATTGCATATTTTAGTTCGCGACCAATCGCACGTATTTTAGTTCGCGACCTATCGCGCATATTTTAGTATGCGACCTATCACTCATATTTTAGTTCGCGACCGGTAGCTCTCCTTCTAGTTCGCAGCTCGACCGCGAAGTAGGTCGCTCTTTTTAGTTCGTCCGCTCGTTTTGGCTTCTGATACCGCTACTAAAACTACAGCTGAGCTATATCTCAGCTCGAAATGACGGCAACTGGCAGAAGGGAATCACGCGATTCTGCGCGCTCTCGCGTCCTCTCGCTGTTACCCGTCAGCTTTGGAAAAGGAGCGGACGAACTAAGAGGCGAGGGATCTGCGAACTAGTTCGCGAAGTTCGCCTGTGGCAGTGCTCGTCAGAACTAGTTCGTTCGCGAACTACACAAGATTATGAGACACATCCTTTGCTGTCTGTGACGTCACCGTCCAGCATGCTGATTCCGCTGTCGTAACAGCTCACAGCAGTGATACATTGTTTGGGCATCGGCATTTCGGAAAATTATCTAAAAATATTGCGTTCTACCGCAGTGCATAAATACATCTACAACAACTCCAGAAATTATTATTATTTTTTTTATTTTTTGCATTTTCCAAAGAATGATGAGATGCGTAAAACATGAAACACGCTCGTAGAAGATGCGACCATTTCGTCCGTTTATTTGTGTGAGGATAATTTTGATGTTTCATTAGTTCACTGTTAATTATCATGCTCTTCAACTTCAATCTTTTAAAAGTTTTATTATGTAGATATTAGTTAGCTTGTGTTTAGATTTGACAACAGTGATTCACGATATGAAAATTACCTGTCAGTATACGTTACTAGAAAAAATAAATCGTGAACTAAAAAGTAAAAATGATTTTAGGGCTTGCCAGAAAATTAAAATGTAGTTTACAGACACGACACTCTTTTCATTTACTATTATTTAGCCACGAAAACATGACCCTCCAACTCTTACTGACAATTACTAGCATGAGAGTGTAACTCGTTGCGATGCCAACAAAGTGTACCAAGCATTGCATAGCGCTGTATTATTCCAGTGCCTTAGTGGAGTATTCTCCATGAATGCAGTACATAACATTGCGTGATCTGTTAATTGCTATATATTACTCACTGAGTGAAAGTATTAGACATAAATCCATTCGTATTAATGAAACCATAATGTAATGCCCGAATTTTCTTTCATTTGCACCCCCAGTTAGTTTCTGTGGTGAATGAGAGAATTTGGAGCTGCATGGGCGCTTCCTTATTGCTGTTCTCGAAACGAATAATACCGGGTGTGGTGTCGCACAAGTCCAAAGTGCGCGCCACCTACTTTCGCTGCGCGCCGCGATGCACGCACGGCGCAGCGTTCTTACGTCAGCCACGAGCGCCCTCTGCTACAACCCCGCTCGTGGCCACCACTGAACGACATCGTTCACTTGGGACTGAGATAGGAACCAGCTAACACTTCGGAATCAGATAGGCACCAGAGAAGACTTGGTTATCGGATAGGCACTAGGCAGGCCTCTAGCTCAACTATGTATCAACATTCTGCAGTAATGAGCTATGTAAAAGTTAAGTAATGTATAAATTCTGTGCAATATATATCTCGTTCTAATTTACTCTAGTGTTTCTAGTTTCTGCTGTCCCACTGGCTGCTCACCTCCGTACCTGCACAAGCGTGGATCCTTATTCCTGTGTCGGACTCTTTCTACTCGCCCACCGACACCTACGACGGAAACGAGACACAAAAGCGGCGACGAGGCTGGGACACAAAACCGGGTGATCAAAAAGTCAGTATTGATTTGAAAACTTAATAAATCACGGAATAATGTAGACAGAGAGGTAAAAAGAGACAGACATGTTTGGAATGACATGGGGTTTTATTAGAAAAATAGAAAGGTCCAAAAAATGTCCGACAGATGGCGCTGGATACCAAAACGTCAGTGACTGCGCATGAAAATCGTGTATAATGTGCTAGTTCAACGTTACGATCCTATCGCCATAGAAAGGGGATTCGAACGGGTAAAAGTCCGTTGACAAATGCAGCTGTGGCGAGAATGATTTCGAAGTTCGAAGCCACGGATTGTTTAGACGATAGACCCCGTAGTGGCCGACCGAGCACAAGGCGTAATGCTGCTGAGACAGTTCGGGAAGAAATGGAGACTGTATCGGCTTCGTCTATGCACGGGAAAATCAGCGCTCGTGCAGTCGCACGTCGCACCGGCATTCCATACACTACTGTTTGGTTGGCACTTAGGCGTACCCTCCGATGCTATCCTTACAAAATCCATCGGCATCATGAAGTGTTACCTGGCGATTTAGTGAAGCGGAGGGCATTTGCGGTGTGGGCGTTTGAAAAGATACTAGAAGATGACGATTGGTTGAGTAACGTGTTGAGGACCGACGGAGCTCATTTCACGCTCCGAGGGTCTGCAACGCCCACAACTGCAGAATTGAGGCTACCTAAAATCCTAGAACTGTCGTGAAAACTCCATTGCACGGCGAGAAAGTCACGGTATGGGTTGGATTTACCACATCTACCGTTATCGGGCCTTTTCTGTTTGAGGAAGTGCGTGATTCTGGTTTTGTAACTGCTACCGTCACGGGTGAGAGGTACGCCAATATGTTACAGAATCGCATCATCCCCAACCTGGCTGATAAACACCTGCTGGAACGTACGATTGTTATGCAGGATGGCGCTCCACCCCATATTGCTAGACGCGTGAAAGATCTCTTGCGCGCGTCGTTTGGTGATGATCGTGTGCTCAGCCGCCACTTTCGTCATGCTTGGTCTCCCAGGTCCCCAGACCTCAGTCCGTGCTAATTATTGGCTTTGGGGTTATCTGAAATCGCAAGTGTATCGTGATCGACCGACATCTCTAGGGATGCTGGAAGACAACATCCGACGCCAATGCATCACCGTAACTCCGGACATGCTTTACAGTGCTGTTCACAACATTATTGCTCAACTACAGCTATTATTGAGGAACGATTCTGAACATATTGAGCATTTACAGTACAGAACATAATCTTTGCTTTGTCTTAATTTGTTATGCTAATATTTGCTTTTGTAATCAGATGAAGCACCATCTGTAGGACTTCTTTTTATTCTAATAAAACCCCATGTCATTTCAAGCACGTGTGTCAATTTTTACCTCTCTATATACATTATTCCGTGATTAATTAATTTTGAAATTTATACTAACTTTTTGATCATCCGATACACGCTCTGTGGTAGGTAGTCTCGAGTGTGAAACATGGATGGATGCAGGCAGTAGGAAGAGTACATTCAGCGTTTTTTCTCTTCAGCTACCCTGAATTCAGTGCGTAATCGTAAGATTAGCGACGGATGTTGAATGAGACGGAATAATATTTTAGTTTCGCAAAACGGGTGATTGTAAAATGTAATACTGACGTTACAGTGGCGGTGTAATTTATTTATTTATTTATTACTTGCGTCTGCGCCCCTGGTTCCTGGCGACCACCCTAAAGCCGGCGCAGGTTCTCACTACCAGCACCAAAAATTCCCTATAGTTATGTTCACACATGACGAATATGCTGTTCGGATGACGTCTGAAAATATTCTGATTCTGTACAAAGCTAAACATATTAAATTTGCTTTATAGGCCTTGAGCAAACACAAAGGTTTTTTGACTTCTCCCATACATGTTTAGCTGGCGTTGTAGCATCATCAGTGGGATTTTTAATTCATATTGTCTTAATACCACTGATATTTTCTGACAGTTTGTTATTTTGGTAGATATGCGCTGTTTTCGTGTTGTGGACAGGCACTGTGTCACTGTCACTTCACTCAATGTTTGTTATGGTTTTTTTTCATAACATAAACATTGAGTGAAGTGACAGTGACACAGTGCCTGTCCACAACACGAAAACAGCGCATATCCACTAAAATAACAAACTGTCAAAAAATCTCAGTGACTTTTTGTGAGTTGAAGAACCACAAACAAAACTACATGTGATATTAAGACAATATGAATTCAAAATCCCACTGACGGTGCTGCAACGCCAGAAATAAAAAAAATATAAATAAATAAATAAATAAACATTTGTGTTTGCTCAAGGCGGACCTTACCTATAAAGCAAATTTATTTTGTAAGCAAACACGGAGATTGAAGAGCTTTTCAAACCTCAAGATGAATGCGCTACATATTGTTTAGAAAGGTGATCAGGTGGGGCATAACAGCTTTGACATAATTAGAAAACGACATATCGACCACAGCTGTTTACTTTTTCGAAGTGCCATTAGCTAAACTCTAGTAACGCTTGATATTCGTAAATTGACCGAAACCGGTAGCATTGAGAAAAGAATAAGCAGCTATGGTCAGTATGTCGTTCTGCAAAGCACTACTTGTCCTTTCTGTCGTGGGAAAGTTATAATTTTGGGATATAACAATGTTGGTTAGCAAAATGTTTCTCGTAGTACACATTTTACAAAATGCATCTTAAAATATTGTAATAAAAGATCCAGACCACTGCGAGCACTTTCTTATATATCGCTACCACCGTGTAAGCATTTTGCCAATATCAAACGCGTCTTGAAAAGTGTTAATTAAAAAACGGTATTATTATTATTGTCTGCTGAAAGCTATACTTCTGCTTAGTGAAAGTTGCTAATAGATTTATAAAAATTGAACTTGAGACCTTAGTGGGAATTGTTTCTAAAATAACTGAAACTTGTTTGTGACACTCAGTTTGCCAGTCTATAACTACTTTAACTGAATCAAAATTATCTGTGGAAAGAAAATAAAGTTGCCTTCTGCAATATTTAGCCTCACAGTAAAACTTGAATGACTTGATTCAGAGTTGCTAGGCCTCAAAATTAGTCATTGTAATGATTAAGTATCAATACTTCATAAAAGATCAAAAACTTTGCTGTAATTATACAAGCTCATTTAGCACTAGTAAAAAAAAACCTGTTTACGCATATGACTCGTCTTTTTAACAACATTTCTAAACAAATTCCAACGCACCATATTGTTTCTTGTGCGTATATAGATTGAAGCTAAATTGTTTGCTCCTCTTTCGACAGCACAACTGTGTCTGATTAAACCCTTGTGTAAGCACACTGTGGAAAGCTATCTGGAAAGCAAACCTACGTAATAAAACCACTTCTGATTTGTACCTAAGTTCATAATTAAAATGTATCCTCACCCTTTGTGATATGATTACTAAACAAATTCACACACGACCGTTGAACCAAAATATGTAAATGCTTTGATGACTCCTGAAGTCATTTCCTTGACAATTAACACAAACCTTTGTTATACCACAGCTGCACATCTGCTCTCAAAATCATTGCAAAAGAATTCTAGCTACATGATTCGCTATGTACAACGCGAATCCTCAACTAACTACTGATAGTACAATCCATGTTCATACTGATTAAAAAAAGATGAATAAATTACTGGGGCTGTTTTCTGGGAAAATGATCGAGTCGACAATCTAGCTAAGTTTCAAGTATTTATCTAATTGAGATGTTGTGTCACAAGACATGAAGTACAATGAAATTTACAATCCACTCATCATCATATTACAAAACTGTCCATTAACATGTTGCAATAACATATATATATTCGCGGAACCCGAGATATTGCGTCAGAGATATACAAAACGATACAGTCACTCTTCAGTTTACGACGTTTTGACGTTAGTTACAAACATCTGGTGTCACTGTTGTAATAAATGCAGCGAATTATTCACGTATTTCACGGTTGGATACGATTTTTGCTGTCAGGTTTTCTGCAGCTTGTTCCGCTATGATGTTAAATTATAGAAAACATTGAAGCGGTACAGTATTTTAATTGTTTTTATTATGAAGGTTACCAACTACAGGATGTGGAAAGTGTGGTGTCGCACAAGTATAAAGTGCGCACCACCTACTTTCGCCGCGCGCCGCCATGCACGCACGGCGCGGCGTTCTTACGACGTCAGCCATGAGCGCCCTCTGCTGCAACTCCGCTCGTGGCCACCACTGAACGACATCGTTCACTTGGAACTGAGATAGGAACCAGTTAAGACTTGGCTATCGGATAGGCACTAGGAATCATCAGTAGGCAGGACTCTATCTAAACCATGTATCAGCATTCTGCAGTCAAGAACTACGTAAAAGTTAAGTATTACTAAGTCTCTATGAAATATATATCTCGTTCTAATTTAGTTTAGAGTTTCTAGTTTCTGCTGTCCCACTGGCTGGTCACCTCCGTACCTGCACAAAGCGTGCATCCTTTATTCCTGTGTCGGCCTCTCTCCACTCGGCTGCCGACACCTAAGACAACCGGCGAAGACGTGACACAAAAAAGACGACATTCTTTTCGTGAATTACTCTTGAGGAAATTTAGAGGGCCGGAATTTGAAGCTGAGTGTAATACGATCTTGCTGTCGCCTATTTACATTTCGCGTGGTGATCACAAAGACAAGATAACAGAAATTAGCGCTCGTACGGAGCCTTATAAGCATTCTATTTTTCCTTCTTCTATTTGGGAGTGGAATAGGAAAGGAAATGCCTTTTAGTGGTACAGTGTACCCTCCGCCACGCACTTTACGGTTAATTGCGGAGTATGTATGTAGATGTAGATCAGGAGCAGAGATAGTAATGTAGTGGGTGTATCTTACTTCGAATATTTAGCGTAGCTCAAAGATGGCCTGTAGTTTGAGTAGCACCTGAAGGTAAGAAACTGAAGGAACAGCCACAGGAATAGCTGGCGAAAATTTTGCGAGGGTGGAGGATTCGTGAAGTGTAGAGGGCGGAGGCCACCACCTCAGCCAATCAGGTGGGAGCGTTTGAAAGCGAGCCGTCAGAGTCAGCTAGGAAGCTTCGGGACGGTTTGGCGGAGGGGAAAGATGAGAGGACGCGAACCAAGGAGCTACTATTACTAAACGAACTTAGAATGCTGCGCACTTTTTGCAGGTTTTTGCATCACGTTTAGTTCAAGGGGTGTTTAGTGGGTTTTGTTAACCGATTATACACATTGTGTGGGTCAAATCTGTGTCAGTTAATAATTTTCCACGTACTCAGCAAGTGAGCACATGGTTCGCGGCAATTCGCTTTTATGCACAGTAAATCACTTCTGCAATGCTATTATTCCACGTGGTTTTGTGCCATTTGCACAAAACAAACATTGGGTTGTGGCCACGTGGTGCGCCAGTGCACAGGCGCTTGCTGGCTTGCCTGTTTCATGATCAGCTCCATCAGAGCAATGTGAGTTTGAAGAAGACTGCATAGTGACTTGTTCCCTCAGCTTTGTATATGTTTTTTTCCACTGTGTAACCGAATATTAATTTAATGACTATTTTCTTGCATGATTCTGGCCTGAGTATAACGCGGAAAAGTAAGAAACAATAAAGTGTGTGCTCCTTTTTTTCCAAAATAGTGTCACCCCTGATAATTAAGTAAGAGACCCGTGACAATCCTTTGTTTTTCCTTTACCTTGTTTAATTCTTGTGAACGATATTAATAAATGAAATTATTGCCCGTAATGTTTGAGTCAGAGTTTGTGACCTTTTTCAAATCCCTGGTCATCCTCCACATAATCCAGTTATGTATTATAAATGATACAAGTGGAACCCTGCCCAATGGGAGTATTTTGTTTTCAGTCCGCAGATATGAAAAAAGAAGGCCCTTAGCACCCAGCTGTTTAGTGCCTTAGATTCGTGAGCAATTTAACATTTTATTCATGTAGTAGTGATTCGGGCCTAGATTAGGTGTGCTGTACAGGTAATTAAAAACAATTTACATGCACTTAGCCTCAGCACCGAACAAGGGTAGCTATCTTCAACCGAAACACGCCAACTGCATGAATATACAGATAAAACCTAGCGTAGGTAGCTTTTGCCTGTTTAATATCTAATACAGCTTGAGGCAAGCTCACACGGAACTGCAGAAACACAAACGATTTCAATGGGTAACCGCGCAACATCTTTCGCAGAACTGTTGATAATTACGCAAAATTTAATGGTTTTCTATTATCGACAGAACTGTTCATAATTACGGAAAATATAAAAAAAAATTATATAATTTAACATCATATCGGAACTATTGATAGATGTGAAGCATTGAATTAAAATTTGTGGTGCGGCCGGGAATCGAACCCGGACCTCCATGCTTACTAGGCAGACGTCTTAACCGTTAGACTACCACATCACTAACGATTAAGGCGCCTTGGAATAGTCTATGTACGATTTCCCTCCACAACACAAACTTTAATTCAGCTTCTTTGTTCCAAAGATAATTGTCACTACTGCCAAGGAACAAAGAAGCTGAATTAAAGTTTGTGGTGTGGAGGGAAATCGTACATAGACTATTCCAAGGCGCCATAATCGTTAGTGATGTGGTAGTCTAACGGTTAAGACGTCTGCCTAGTAAGCATGGAGGTCCGGGTTCGATTCTCGGCCGCACCACAAATTTTAATTCAATGCTTCACATCTATCAATAATGTCTTTGACATATTTGAGACGAAAATCCGTCTCAGGGATTATTTATACATATTAATAGCGGAACTAATTGCAGAAAACCTGACAGCAAGAAAAGTAAACAACTGCGAAATACGTGAATAATTCACTGTAGTTATTACAATAGTGACGCCGGATGTTAATAAATAGCGTTTACACATCGTAGATGCGCTTGATAATGACAAAATGGTGACACGGCTGCAGCGATACATATTCAAGTATAAGTCCTTCAACGACATTTATCACACTGCAAGCCCAGCAATGAAGAAGCATCTTAAAACTACAGGCTGTTTATTAAATCCTAAAAAATACATCACTTACGGTCGTAGACCATTATAATGGATAAAAAGGTATTACAACAGATTAGTAGAATGCGTTATATAATGTTAAATTTGGCTGATAACAGCAAAAGTCAGTTACACTAGAAACACCAAACAGGGTGAAATAATGATATTGATAGTATGAACACATACAATATATCATCTGGTTCTTTGCTGTCTGAACTAGACTTTGTGAGACGTGGTGGCCATTTTGATGCACATGAAAATAACTATAACTGCCTTCACCACAATTCCAGTTTATTGAAGCCTTTCACGTTTTGTCATTCGTCATTATCCAAGGCTATAAAAAGACAATGGTACTAATATTCGCCGGCCGCGGTGGCCGAGGTGACTGAGGCGCTCCAGTCACGGTCAGCACGGCCACTACGGTTGGGGGTTCGAATCCCCCCTCGGGCATGGATATTTGTGCCGTCCTAGTTCGTAAGTAGTTCATAAGTAGTTTGTAAGTTTGGGGACTGATGACCCCGTAGTTAAGTCCCATAAACTCTACAAAGATTTGAACATTTTTACTAATATTCCATCCAACACTTTGATAAAACTGAACGAATAAGTAAATATAACTTTACACTCTCCAAAACAATTAAAAAATTTCAAAAATTCCCTTAAAACTATTAGTGTCATAGAAATATGTCATGCATAAAAGATGTTTACATTTCACCTCCGAACATCTGTATAGGATAATAAAGTGCATACTGAAGACTGCTTGACAGTCAGCGACTGTGTGGAGAATCCGCCAGATAGCGATACTGTCTTTCAGCTCATCTACTGAAATATTCAAATGTTTGTAGAGCTTATGGGTCTTAACTATGGGGTCATCAGTACCTAAACCTAACAAGTACTTATGAGCTAGCTTATACTAAAGACGACACAAACATTCATGCCCGAGGGGGGATTCGAACTCCCGACCACAGTTGCCGTGCAGACCATGACTGGCGCGCCGCAGAACGCTCGGCCACTGCGGCCGGCTCAGCTCATTTACCTCCATCTCTTCTCTCTCTCTCTCTCTCTCTCCACATTCGTCATGTTTTATCAAAGTTCTGGATGTGCTGGGGCCGAGCGGTGGGTTCCCAGCTAAATGTCAGGATGAGGCGTGGAACTTGGTGGAGCGCCAGAGAACGCTAATAAACAAGTTTATTCCGTAACACACAATAATTATTCTTATGAAGGCGCCAGTTAGACAGCCGCTAGAGCAGTAGGTGGCGTCGTCTTCGGGCGCGTCAGTTCGCCGTCACGCTGCGACCTCGGTGTTCCGACTAGACTTGCGCATAATAGTTCGCGATCGGGAGCGCTCACTTTAGTTCGCTGCTCTGCCGCGAACAAGTTCGTTCTTTTAGTTCGTCCACTCCCAGTGACGGCTGAGCGGCGTGGTCTGCGCGTACAGGTGGAGGGAGAAGTTCCCCCACCTAGCTGCTTCATGCGCTTGCTGCTTGAGCCGCTAACGATATCACGCAAACCAAAACAAACAGTTTGTGCATAATTTCCTGCGTTTAAGTTTAGAGTTATCTCTATATCTTAGCATTATGGAATTTATTAGTCTGATGTTGCACAGTGCAAAATACTTCAAGCAGAAATTTTGTAGCACTGAACTATGTAATCTAGCAGGCAGACGATAACCTCGGAATAGCTCTCATCAGCAACACGCAAACACGTGATTTTTAATTCTGTTCGTGACCTAAAGCGCATATTTGAGTTCGCGACCTATCACGCATATTTTTGTGTTCGCGGCCTATCCCACATATCTTAGTTCGCGACCGGTAGCTCTCATTTTAGTTCGCAGCTCGGCCGCGAAGTAGATCGCTCTTTTTAGTTGGTCCGCTCGTTTTGCCTTTTGCTACCGCTACTAAAACTGCAGCTGAGCTGCATCTCAGCTCGAAATGACGGCAACTGGCAAGAGGGAATCACGCGATTCTGCGCGCTCTCGCGTCCTCTCGCTGTTACCTGTCAATCTTCGGAAAAGGAGCGGACGAACTAAGAGGCGAGGGATCTGCGAACTAGTTCGCGTATTTTGCCTGTGGGAGCGCTCTTCCGAACTAGTTCGTCCGCGAACTACACAAGACTAGTTCCGACTGCTGTGAGCCGTCTGGACGGTAGTATTCCGCGCAGCGAAGTCTGGGGTCGAAGCAGGGACTGTTATTGAGAAGTACTCGGTCCCGTTTCTAGTGTATGCAGCTGCTAGTGGATCCATGCGTGGACCGCCTGAAGTCGGATGCCGTGCTAATACCCGACTCTGGATACTGGCTGGCCGGATTAACACCGGAGTGCTAACTCGAGGACAGGAACTTTGGTCTTCGGTAACTAACCACTGAAGACTGCGCAGACCGCAGCCATAGGGTTGTAAACTCGTCAGCACAGCGGATCACCATCTTCCCCGGATGATGGTTAGTGCAAAGTATGGCCTCGACCAGACTCCGTCTCCTAGCTGCCTCTAGCAGCTATCAGTATGTACTGCTACCTGTAACAAAGACTCAGCACACCGATGATTAAGCCAGTGAATCGATGACTACCTCCTGAGCATCGTCGATCCCGAAGACCAAGTGACTGTTACTTCTAAAAGTGGGAGTATAAATACAAAACTGAAGCTATGACTTCTGAAGAAGCTTATGACAGTGTCGACTGGATTACACTCTTCCAAATTCTGAAGGTAGCAGAGGTAAAATACAGGGAGCGAAGGGTTATATTCAACCTATACAAAAACCAAACAGCGGTTATTAGAGTCGAAGGGCAAGAACGGGACGCAGAGGTTGGGAACGGAGTAAGACATGGTTGTAGCCTTTCCCCAATGTTTTTCAATCTGTGCATTGAGCAGGCAGTGAAGGAATGGAAGGAGAAATTTGGAGAGGGCACTAAAGTGCAGGAAGAAGAAGTAAAAACATTGCAGTTTGCCAATGACATAGTAATTCTGTCGGAGACCGCAAAAGATCTGGAAGAGTAATTGAATGGGAAGGACAGTGTCTTGATAGGAAGATATGAAATGAACATTAACAAGAGTAAAACGAAGGTAATGGAATGCAATGTCAGTAAATCAGGCGATGCTGAAGGAATTAGTTTAGGTAATGAGACAATAAAAGTAGTAGATGAATTTTGTTATTTGGGTAGCAAGATTACTTCGGTCATCAGAAGTTAAGAAGATATAAAATGCGGAATGCCTATGGGAAGAAAAGCGTTTCTAAAGAAGCGCAACTTGTTAACATCCAATATTAATTTAAATGTTAGGAAGTCCTTTCTGAAAGCATATGTCTGAAGTGTAGCATTGTATGGCAGTGAAACGTGGACGATTAGGAATTCAGATAAAAGGATGATAGAAGCTTTTGAAATGTGGTGCTACAGACGATGATGAAAATGAGATGGGTAGATCTCGTAACTAATGAGGAGGTGCTTAACAGAATCGGAGAGAAGGGATTGATTGGTTGGACACATTCTGAAACATCAAGGAATTGTCAACTTAGCATTAGAAGGAAGCGTGTGGGGTAAAAATCGTAGAGGGAGACCGAGGGACGGATATAGTAAGCAGAATCAAAAGGATGTAGGTTGCCGAACGTATTCTCAGATGAAGAGACATACACTGGAGAGATTGATCAAACCAGTCTGCGGACCAGTCTGAAGACCACAATAAAAATATGACGTATGAAACGGTTCGAAGTGTTCCATTTGAAAATGCAATGTTCACTCGTTTTGGCTTTACCGCTGACGCAACCGCGGTCTTATTCGCTCTTGTGACAGAGTTACGTGTAGTTATGAAATGCTTACTAGCTGCCTCTCTATCTGACAGCCGTCTCACTCACTCATCAGTTCGCTGACGGTAGGCTTTCCAACTTGTCTGCCGTTGTCACGAAGACAAGGGAGCATTTCTACTACAGAGCTACTGACCTGATTCTGTCCAGGTACGGTGAGCAATCCAAGATTTTAAACACGTTTCCCTATCACAAATTTTGTGGTGTAACACATGGAATATTAATACCATTGTCTTTTTATAGTATTTGATAATGAGTATGTCGAAACGCGCAAGGCTTCAATAAAATGCAATTGTGGTGAAGACAGTTAAAGTTATTTTCAAGTCATTTTGATCTATTCACAATTCGTCAACGAAGTAGGAGGAGTTCACCGCTAGTAAATCTTCAGGCTCCTATTAACCTGGTTGTTGGCAAATTAAACTACATTCCGATTAACAGAGCCTGTAATTAATTGATAAAAACAGTCTTGGTTGCACAATAAGGATGTTTCACTTATTTACAAATGACGCTTTTCGCCTGTTCTGGTCAGCATCAGACGTTCTAGGAGAAATTTTCAAACTTGTTTAAAAGACTTGAATTAACTTAAGAACACGTAAAACCGTCCGGATTCTGGAAAAACTTGGCTAAGGAAGTAAACTTCGCGTGGTGTAGTCAGTTTCGCTTCTACTATTGACTTCGCTGCCTTCCCCACTCTCAAGCAATAATTACTACATGTATGTTATAGATCTATTTTATTTGAATTTAGTACGTCTAACGCCGTACCATCTCAGTAACAAGTAGGAGATGGGTGGGTATGGAGGCCACGATAAGGGAAAAGTTTTCTTTTCGATAAGTAATAATTGCTAGAAACAAAATTAAGGAATAAATTAGCGTACTGATTTACGAGTAGGTGAAAAGTTTCACTTTTACTCTATTTCCGTTATATTTTTCGAAAAAGCAGATTTTTACTTTCTTTGCAAAAGGCCACTTTGCCTTATTGGGTAAGGTAAAATAGACACACAGTGAACAATATGCCCAAAACAAAAAGCAACAGATCTTCGATCCAATTCCGGAAGGCGAAAACAAACCATCTGTACCATATATAAGAAGTAAAATATTTGTAAGTAATTCATAGAGAAATTCCATCTTCATTTGACATAGATAGAGCTAAGAAACTACAAATAAAAGTTAAGCTGGGTTTTAATATCAACTTTTAATGTTTGGAAAAGTACTTAAATGCAAATTGAGCTTGGCCTTGACCTTATAAAAGTAGTTTACATAGAACGCGCAACGTGTTTAGTGCCACATTTGTGACCACTTTGCCCTCTTTGACACCATTACAGAAATGCTATACTACAGGTTTAGCAATCAACAGATCTTATTTTGATACATGATTTTTTTGTCTTAAATCACTTCGAGTTTTGTCGTGGCTGTCGACCATTTATTCTAAAAGCTTACATTTAATCATAGTAGATAATACTGTGCACTTGCCTTACACCAGCAAGTTGAAAAACAGGACAATCGTGGATAAGTTTCAAACAATGACCCGGAATACATTCAACACAGCAGTAATGCCGTTTGTGCGGATAGTTGAGGCGTTTGCTGCTTGATGACAGTACCCTAATTTTATTCGTTAAGCCCTTGTGTTCAGTAGTATTTTAGTGGTTCAGATTCCTCTCGTCCCCCAAGATGTGAATTTGGTCATGTGACCTGTTGTTTTACCACCTTGCACCTTCCCTATTACAAATATTCCTTACATATGGACCATTTTACAAATTATCAAGATTATTCTTGTCTTGGAAAGAAGTTTGTAAATTTCCTTTAGAACGTCTGATTATGCGCAGAAGAAGCGAAACGCGTCATGTGTAAATAAGTAAAATATTATTGTGCAACAATGACTGTTTTTTACTAAAGTATTCATTACTGCTGATGTGTCAGCGCCAAGAGAGCATGGAGTGGAGTGATTTATCATTTTTTTCACTATCGTACGCGATACTTATTGTTCATAACTCTCCACTTGAATTTTTACTATCCTTTCGAACCCTCTATATTTCAATCGTTTCTATTTCGATGTGTAGACAGACCCATAGCGTTTATTATTCTCTCTTGTTTTTTGTACATATTGCATATTACTGGACATTTCCCTTAGTCTGCTCCTACTCCTCTCAGAATTTCGTACATCTTGCACCATTACATGATGCTGACATATTTATTTTCATCGACAAATCCTATGGGTTTTATTTTTTATTTTAATTATTATTTAGCTCCAGCCTTTCGGAAAACTGTTTCGCTGTGTTCCTACTCATGCGCATCATCTTACATTTTTCTACATTGAGAGCTAGCTGCCATTCTTCGCACCAACTAGAGATTTTGTCTAAGTCATCCTGTATTCTATTACAGTCATTTAATGCGACACCCTCCCATACACGACAGCATCATCAGCAAACAGCCGAAAATTACAACTTACTCTGACTATCAGATTATTTATATAGATAGAAAATATTAGCGGTCCTATCACACTCCCCTGGGGCACGCCTGACGATACACTCGTCTCTGATGAACACTCACCGTCGAGAACAACGTACTGCGTTTTATTACTTATGAAGTCTTCCAACCAGTCACAAATCTGAGAACCTACTCCATAAGCTCGTATCTTCGTTTGCAGTCTGCAGTGTGGCACCGCGTCGAACGACTTTTTGAAGTCGAGAAAAACACAATCCGCCTGTTGCCCTTCATCCATGGCTCGCAAGATGTCATGTGAGAAAAGGGCAAGCTGAGTTTCACATGAACGATGTTTACTAATCCCGTGCTGATTCATAGAAATAGATAATAACTGAAAGATACTGTCTGATACGGAAATTGCGTTTATTGACAAGACAAACTAATCAACTGCTGGATAGAAAACAAACTTCTGAAACTAAGACAAAAACACCAAACATCAATTAAAAGTTTTCTTCTTCACCAGTTAGGAAGTAGCCAGGCAGATGACGACAGCCTTGAGAGAACGGCCAGGGAGACGGAGCCGGTCGACGTATTCCGTTGCGGGAAGTCCTGGAGGCGCGGCGTCGCTGGCAGGGACTTTTCTCTTCTCTTCTCTTCTCTTCTCTTCTCTTCTCTTCTCTTCTCTTCTCTTCTCTTCTCTTCTTTTCTCTTCTCTTCGCCGAAGGCGTCGGTCGCTGTTCCGCAGCTGTGGTTCTCGCAGGCGGTCGGCGGAGAACTGCCGTCATGTTGCACTGCGCCCTAAATAGTCGGCGCGTAGTGATACGGGGCAGTCTCGAGCTGGTCTCACATGGCTGTGCGGAGGAAAGTAGTCCCGGTTTAGTGCGCTCTCTGGCGGTGCTCGTTTGCGCCCTCTGGTGACTCCGGAACCGCCGCTGTGGAACGCCTCACTGGTAGGCATTCACGCGCTTCTACTCTGTATTGCGGGTTGTCCGCTCGTCAGGCGAATCAGCGGTACATGACAACAAGAGTTTTCGATGACAACCTAGTTAGTAGTCGCGAACGAACTAGTTTGGAAGAGCGCTCCAACAGGCGAACTGCGCGAACTAGTCCGCAGATCCCTCGCCTCTTAGTTCGTCCGCACCTTTTCCGAAGACCGGCGGGTAACAGCGAGAGGACGCGAGAGCGTGCAGAATAGCGTGATTCCCTTCTGCCAGTTGCCGTGATTTCGAGCTGAGATGCAGTTGAGTTGTAGTTTCACTAGCGGTAGCAAAGTCCAAAACGACAGCGACCTACTTCGCGGCCGAGCTGCGAACTAAAAGGACAGCTACCGGTCGCAAACTAAAATATGCGCGATAGGTCGCGAACTAAAAAATGCGCGATAGGTCGCGAACTAAATTATGTGCGATCGATCGCGAAGTAAAATATGCGCGATAGGTCGCGAACTAAAATATGCGCGATAGGTCGCGAACTAATATATGCGATATAGGTCGCGAACAGAATTAAAAATCACGTGTTGGCTTTCTGCTGATGTGAGTCACTTCGAGGTTATCGTCTGCCTGCTAGATTACATAGTTCAGTGCTACAAAATTTTTGCTATGAAGTATTCTGCAGTCTGCAATATCTGTCTAATAAATTCCATAATGCCAAGATGTAGAGATAATTCTAAACTTAAACGCGAGAAATTATCCACAAACTGTTTCTTTTGGTTTGCGTGACATTGTTACCCGGTGAATCAGCAAGCGCATGAAGCAGCTAGGTGGGGGAACTTCTCCCTCCACCTGCATGTGCAAACCACGCCGCTCAGCAGTCACTGGGAGCGGACGAACTAAAAGAACGAACTAGTCCGCCGCAGAGCCGCCAACTAAAGTGTGCGCTCCCGATCGAGAACTATTATGCGTGAGTCTACTAGTTAGAGTGAATAATGTCTAGCCACACCGTCAGTAAAGGCACGGCACAGTCCAAGCTCGGAGAGCACTTGAGTTTGGACGGTTTGCGCGCCTGCGTAATCCTCACGGGCGTGGTCTGTATAGAGGGTCCTCAGTCATAAGTGACCACCTGATGATTTCGGACAGTTGCCCCGAGGAAATGTTGTGAGATTTTTATAACGTCGTCCAGAGGCAAACTCGAGAAGACTATTTGCAGCTGTCTTGCGGTTTAGCTTACTTTTTCCAACGCCAAACTCATCGTCCTCTAACATGTACCCATTTTCTCCATACTGATTTCACTTGGTAATTTTACTGATTGCAGTGGGAAATGGAACTGCTGTTCGCCGCCGTGTGGCTTCTGGTCGTGTTGGAAGTGAAGGCCGCTGCCACGGCGTCACCTCAGCCCAACATCGTCTTCATCCTTGCTGACGATCTGGTGAGAAGCACTAGCCGTAACAGACTACTGGAATTATTAGTTTCTCCATGACTGGATGCTTGCTGTTGCTGCAACTGTGGTTCAATATCATGAAATTCCAGCTCAAGTTGCCTGTGGTTCAAAATTTACTGAAACTCCAGCTCCAGTTGCATTTATTGGTGCTTTATTTAAGCCCACACTACCGGTATCGGCCTCTATGTTAGGCCATTTTCAAGTGTGACAGACCTGCATATAATGTGTAGCAATAAGTTTACAAAAATTGCATGGTACAAGACAGAATGTTATGTATATAAAAAGGTACTGTACAGAAGCAGAAGGAAACTTACGTTATGCCATAGAGAAAGCAACGTCAAGTAATTAAAACTATAGAACTCAGATAATTTAAAACTTTTGGCGTAAAATGGCGACACGAGAACAATGGGCGTGTCATATTTAACATTCCAAATAATTATAATCGGCAAGTTCTGATATAAACATCTTTGCAAGCTAAAATTCTAAACATTAGTTGATAAAATGTAACGGTTAATAGTAAAATATTATAAATGTCAGTTAGGATAAAAACGAAACATATAGCGGCCAATGAAACAAGTGAAAAGTGGGCGTGTCGTCAATTTAAAATTTTGATACAGGAAGTATAATAATTTAATTAAGGCCAATTGTATTCAATTTTTGTTTACATTAAAGTTGGATGTATTGTTTAAATAAGGTACAAATATTCTTAGGATGTAAAATTTAAAATGATTGCAACAAACGAGGCGTCCAAGCCGATAGTTGAGGGGCGGCCTCTAGCGTATGAACACGTACATACATGTGCTGTGTTACTGTAATTCTCCGGATTAGAACTGTAATTGCATCAACATTTTCCATTCCAATTGTTTCAAATCTGTCTATACGTTAGTAACGCAACATAAATATGGATGCCGAAGTCGGTTATTAGCAGACTGGGTTTCTGATAAATGTAGCAACAAGTGAGAAAATAGTCACCATAAGCCATCTTTTAGATGTAATGAGAAGTCAAACCTACGTTTATAACATTTGAAAGAATTAGAGAACTTTTATTGTGATGTTTGCTGGAAAAAAAGTGGAAATTAGCAGATATAAGGGAGGGAAAGGCTTTTTATAGTTTTACAGAAACGTAACGTAGAAGTAGAGTAGTACAGCAACTAAAACCACTTAACAAGAACAAGTCTTCTGGTCCGGATTGTATACCCATTAGATTTCTATCTGATTATGCTGAAGCGATAGCTCCTTACTTAACAGCCATATACAACCGTTCTCTCATAGAAGGATCTGTACCAAAAGATTGGAAAGTTGCACAGGTCACACCTATATTCAAGAAAGGCAGTAGGAGTAACCCACTAAACTACAGGCCTATTTCATTGACGTCAATTTGCAGCAGGGTTTTGGAACATATCCTGTATTCAAATATTATGAATTGTCTCGAACAGAACGATCTATTGACCCAAGGTAAACACGGATTTAGAAAATATCGTTCATGCGAAACAAAACTAGCTCGTTATTCACACGAAGTGATGGGTGCTATCGACAAGGGTTAGCAAATCGATTCCGTATTTCTTGATTTCCAGAAGACTTTTGACACCGTACCTCACAAACGGCTTTTAATCAAATTGCGTGGTTATGGTATATCGCCCCAAATTTGCGACTGGATAGGGGATTTCCTGCCAGAGAGGACACAGTTTGTAGTAATCGATGGTAAGGCATCGACTGAAACAGAGGTGATATCGGGCGTTCCACAGGGTAGTGTTATTGGTCGTTTTCTGTTCCTTTTTTACATAAACGATTTAGGGGAAAATCTAAGTAGCTCTCTTACGTTGTTTGCAGATGACGCCGTCATGTACCGTCTAGTAAAATCAGCTGAAGATCAAAACCAACTGCAGAACGATCTGAGTAAGATATCACTATACTGTAAAAATTGGCAATTGAGTCTAAATAATGAGAAGTGTGAAGTCGTCCACATGAGTACGAAAAGAAATCAGTTAAACTTTTTTTACAAGATAAATCAATCAAAAGTGAAGGCCGTACACTCCACAAAATACCTAAGAATTACTATTACTTCACACTTAAATTGGAAAGAACACGTAGATAATGTCGTGGGAAAGACGAACCAGAGACTGCGTTTTAATGGCAGACCCCTTAAAAGATGCAACAGAACTACTAAAGAAATTGCATACACTACGCTTGTCCATCCTTTTATGGAGTATTGCTGCCCAGTGTGGGAGCCTTATCAGGTGGGCTCAACGGAGGACATGAAAAGAGTCCAACGAAGGGCAACTCGTTTCGTATTGTCACGATACAGGGGAGACAGCGTTACGGAAATGATATAGGATTTGGGATGGGAATCATTACAACGGCGCTTATCGCTGCGGCGTGGGCTACTTACGAAACTCAAATCGCCAACATTCTCCTCCGAATGCGAAAATATATTGTTGACTCCCACTTACATAGGTAGAAATGATCATCAGAATAAAATACGAGAAATCAGAACTCGAACGGAGAGATTCAGGTGTTCTTTCTTCCCGCGCGCTATTCGAGAATGGAATGGGAGAAAAATAGTATAATGGTGGTTCGATGAACCCTCTGCCAGGAACTTAAATGTGATTTGCAGAGTATCCCATGTAGATGTAGATGTAGAATGATATCAGTCGAAGGGTACGAAACGGAACCAATGATTGGAAATGGAGTGAGAGAAGTTTTAGTCTATCCCCGACGTTATTCAACCTGTAGGCTGTTGCTAGATTCTCCTCCTTAGACCAAACCTATTGCACTGTGTAGTTGTAGCCCTGAGTCCGTATGAAGGTGGAAAACTGGGGCGTACGGATTTACCGGCCACAGTGTCCATCCGGGACCTGCATATGTAAGCCGACCCGTTCTTGAGTTGACTTGGCGAGCGCACTACTAGGCCCTGCTCCTGCCTGTCTCTGTAGAACCGGTCTCGATCTTGATGTCCCCTTTGCAGATTGATAGCACACTGGAGTATCGGTGTAAGTGCTAGGGCTGAAAATTTCCAAGTCTTTACGGGTAGGTAGTTTCTGGAAATAAAAATGTAGGATGCCAATTAGGGTGTTTTAATACGACGTCACCATAATACAACGTCAGAAATGTATAACTTACCCTAACCAGTACGAATTATTAACGACACGGAGAGCATGGCTCCTACTTGTATAGTACAGTACAGGTCCTAACTATACTTGTGGCGATTTGTAAATGAGTCGTTCATTTGAACGATTACACATAAAGAATCGTAAGAATCGAATCGTGATCCGGACGAATCGTCGTTCAAAAGATTCGCCTGTATCGTGACGATTCCAAGATCCAACCATTAATGATTCGAAAGCAAGTGGCGAATCGTGCCGAATGATTACAAAAGCCAGAAAGCGTGTGAACGGAGGAAGCGCAGAACGATGATCGTGGGCTCTTCATTATTAGCCTATTCACTAATTACAGATGACAGAAACCAAACGCAGCGAAATACAAAGCTGCCAATACATAGGAATATACATATTTTAAACAGTTTACATGTTATGTATTTAAACGAGCAATCCTTACACATTTATATTTCGCGTGTCCCGGAAATGGCTGTAACAATTTGGATTATATTTTGGTTTAGAGAGTTCTAGGCTTTTCAAGCTCATCTACATATTTGTAGTTTTTCTAAAACTCAATTTTACAAAAATATTCTTTTTATATAAAAACGCGATTTTAAATGTTTTTAAATCCATCTCAAAAATCTTATTCACCATTTCAGTTTTTAGGTTATCAGCCTTTCTAAAAGAAACAGATTTTCCAAAAATGAAACATTTTAATAAACGTGAATTTCTTGCATCTCAAAAGAAATTTAATATTTAGAGACAGATTTCTATTTTTATTGTTTATTTCGTGGTTCCTCAGACTAATTGATTTTATATAATAAGTATTTTGTAATTATTAGATATCTGTTAATTACCATAGATTTAATTAAATTTATATTGCCATCTATGAGCAAGATGTAGTAGTAAGAATCGTGCCAATGCATACTAAAGAATCATGAACAAATCGTAGGGATCGATTCACAATGTGGGATTGAATCGCAAGCATCGATTCCTAAAAAAGAATCGTGTTGCCCAACTCTACTGCCTACCGTTGGCGCACATCCGAGGCCTGCTCACTGTTTTGCACCATGTCGGCGTTTCTCGTGGTGGCTCGTGTACCAAGATGTAATTCAATTGTTTCTCTGTTAATACACAACCAAACAAAATAAATTGACTAGTAAGGAAAACTGATAGTCCTTAGACTGCTACTAACATCTACATTCCACCAACAGTTAGTTATAAACAATTATTAATAAATACAAAAACTGCCCACTTCGCGCTATATCACTGGGGCTTTCTCTGTATACCTGCTGCCCAGCGTAACCGCTAGCCTCATGCAGGCGCCTTCCAGAACCTTCTAGCCACCCCACTCATGCCATATGGCACCTACTGCGACCCTGCCGTGGGAACTAGTCTTGTGTAGTTCGCGAACGAACTAGTTCGGAAGAGCGCTCCCACAGGCGAACTACGCGAACTAGTTCAAAGATCCCTCGCCTCTTAGTTCGTACGCTCGTTTTCCGAAGACTGACGGGGAACAGCGAGAAGACGTGAGAGCGCGCAGAATCGCGTGATTCCCTTCTGCCAGTTACCGTCATTTCAAGCGGAGATGCAGCTCAGCTGTAGTTTCATAGTTCACTGCCACATGAAATCTATTTTAAAAACAAAGTACTACGACTACTCTATATGCAAAGTAGTTGAATACTATTGTATCACACATTCGTGTAAATAACTGGTTTATTCCCTAAGTATTTGATTTCAAATTGTCCAAAAATGTGTAATAGTACGCACTTTGGCAACACTGATGGATCATATAAAGAAGGTGTCGTAAAAAAAGAGCTTTTTTAGTAGCGGTAGCAAAAGCAGACGAACTAGAAGGAGCGGACGAACTAGGAGCAGGGGACGAACTAGGAGCAGCGGACGATTATGCCAAACGTATCTCGCTTCTTAGTTCGTTGGATTCTTTTCCGAAGACCGACGGGCAATAGCGAGAGGGCGCGCAGCAGTATTAAAAATCACGTGTTTGCCTTCTGCTGATGAGTCATTTCGAGGTGAGTGTCTACCTGCTAGATTTCGTAGTTTAGTGGTACAAAATTTCTGTTTTGAAGTATTCTGCACTCTGCAATATCTGACTAATAAATTCCATAATGCCAAAATATAGAGATAACTCTAAACTTAAATGCGAGAAGTTATGTTTCTTTTGGTTTCCGTGATATCGTTAGCGGTTCAAGCAGCAAGCGCATGAAGCAGCTAGGTGGGGGAACTTCTCCCTCCACCTGCACGCGCAGACCACGCCGCTCAGCCGTCACTGGGAGCGGACGAAGTAAAAGAGCGAACTAAAGTTAGCGCTCCCGATCGTGAACTATTACGCGCAAGTCTAGTGGGAACTACGACGCCTCTGCCTGCCAGCTAGCTGTTCAACCGATCACCACTGCATATCTCTTCTTACTACGGGCGCGCATGTAGAATCACAATAAAAATATAAAGCTGACAATAACATGAATTTAAACACCATACTACACTGTCCATGTAGTAACGAATCCAAGGATATGTTTGGAAATGAAATTTAAGCTCATGGAGAGAAGATAAACTTGGGCTTTCCCTATGATACTGTAATTTTATTAGAGACATCAGTTTATTTAATGGACTGAGAAGTCTAAAAAAGATGTGTGATAAATAAACAAGAATAAAGGTATGTAGTCGAACTAAATGAGGAGATACTGAGGAAGTCAGGAAATTAGATAAGAAATTACACATAAAATTTGCTATTGGGACAGTGACTGATGATGAACGAAGTAGAGAAAATTGAAATATAAAATTGACATGACAACAGAAATGTACCTTTTATAAAGAAATTTGCCGTCAAAAACTGTTAGAGTTTCCTGTGAAGCATTTCTCTGGACTGTACCTCTTTTCATATACATTTACATACATACTCCGCAATCCATCGTAAGGTGCCTGGCGGAGGATACACTGTACCACTACTAGGCATTTCCTTTCGTATTTCACTCCCAAAAAGAACGAGGAAAAAAAAGAATGCCTATATGCCAGCTTACGAGCCCCAATTTCTCTTATCTTGTCTTTGTGATCACTACGCGATATATAAGTAGGTGGCAGCAAGATCGTTCTACACTCAGCTTCAAATTCTGGCCCTCTAAATTTCCTCAACAGAAATTCACGAAAAGAACGTCGTCTTTCCTCCAGCGATCCCTAATTGAGTTGCCGGAGCATTTCCGTGACACTCGCGCATTGGTCTAACCTACCGGTAACAAATCTAGCTGCTCGCCTCTGAACCGCCTCTATGTCTTCCTTTAAACAGATCTGCTGCGGGTCCCAAACACTTGAGCAATACTCAAGACGTGGTCGTACAAGCGTTTTATACGCGGTATCCTATACAGATGAGATACATCTTCCCAAACTTCTCCCAATAAACCGAAGTCGGCTGTTCGCTTTACTCTCAACGGTCCTTACATGTTCGTTCCATTTCATATCGCTCTGCAATGTTACGCCTAGATATTTGATCGATGCGACAGCATCAAGAAGCTCACTACTAATTCTGTATTCGAACATTATGGGATTGTTTTTCCTACTCATGCGAATCACCTTACATTTTTCTACATTGAGAGCTAGCTGCGATTCTTCGCACCAACTAGAAATTTTCTCTAAGTCATCCTGTATGCTATTACAGTCAGTTAAAGACGACATCCTAGCATACACCACAGCATCATCAGCAAACAGCCGCAAATTACAAGTTACTCTGTCCATGAGATCATTTCTATAGATAGAAAATAATAGCGGTCCTATCACACTCCCCTGGGGCACGCCTAATGATACACTCGTCTCTGATGAACACTCGGCGTCGAGAACAACGTACTACTATTACTTGGGAAGTCTTCCATCCAGTTACAAATCTGTGAACCTATTCAACATGCTCGTAGCTTCGTTAGCAGTCTGCAGAAGTGAAGTTCAGAAGCGAGGATGATGGACAGTCCAGGCAAAAAGTGAACAGTTTTGAAGTGGGGTGCTGCAGACTATCTGGGTAGATCGCCTCAAGCAATGTTTTTCAACCTGTCGGTCCTGACCACCAGGAGGTCGCTAAGTCTGGCCGCCACAGGAGGAAGTTCCTGCACCAAAAAATAACTTGAGGTTCGGTAGTACAAAATATTTCACTGATGCGTTTTACGGCCCACTTTAGACTTGTAGTTTTATTAGTATGTGTAAACATTTGGGATCAAAATAATAATCTAAATAATAAAAAATAATGGTGATATGATTACGACTTTAGTATTGTGGTAATATCTACGCACCCAACACGTAATATTCTTTCTGACGTATTTTAACAAACAGCCAAAATTATATGATATTTGAATTTAGATTTGACAAACATACTCTTTTTTGAACTTTTAACATTTTAATATCTCTCCCACCGGCCGCAGTAGCCGAGCGGCCTGCGGCGTGCCAGTCACGGTCTGCACGGCCACTACGGTCGGGGGCTCGAATCCCCCCTCGGGCATGGATAATTGAGCCGTTTTTAGTATAAGCTGGTTCATAAGTAGTTTGTAAGTTTAGGGACTGATGACCCTGTAGTTAAGTCCCATAAGCTTAACAAACATTTGAACATTTTGTTCTGTTTCGAGAACATGCCATGAAATACATAGCAACGATTTGTAAACATAGACTTCTTTATCACATGTACATAAACTCGGGAGATACTGTTAAAATGACTGTTTTAAATGTAACAAATAACTTTGTATATATGTTAAGTACTAGAGTTATGTGGAATTCAGTATTACCACACCTATTTCGTTTGTGATTTTAGGTGTAAAAGAAAACGTAATCACGGTTTGAAATAAAATATTTGCTATTTATTTTACAGAGTAACATGAACGATGTCATATCTGAACTACAGGAAAGGTAATAACATTTACGTGAAAACCGTCCATAGTAACCATGTCAAACATATTATTAGATGCAATGATTCTAATTAATGACTTTCAATATCTTCCATAAATAGTGAATAAAGGCTTAGAAGAAAAAAAGAAGGTAATTTGTTGCAGAGCATACACTTCCCTTCGTTTCATTAAGGAACTACACTTGCCACAGAAACCTAGAACTTCCTTTATATATACGAAACTAACTGTATCAGCACGTTCTTTAGAATATTCATTATTACAATATCCTCACAGTTTACGTGCATATGCTTCAGAAGACCATTGTTCAAATCGTTGTTACGTATTTCACGGCATGTTCACGAAATAGCTGAAACACGCAGTTCAGAGGGAGCACAACTCTAAACATTGAAGAACATAGCTCTACTTAATTAATAAGGATGCCGAAACCCCTTTTAGGAAAAAAGGAGAAAAGAAAGTTTTCTGGGGAGTGACGGGTTCTGTACCACTGACCATGAGCCTTACAGTCCAACGCGCTGGTCACTACACCAAGGGTACAACCGGAGTATGCGTCCTAGATTCTTGAACTATTGATGGTAGTTAATTGATACTTATATGGCATTTTTAGACACTAGATTATCATTTATCGTACGAAGAACGACACGTTTGTGTTAATTCTTCCGTGCGCCATTTTTTAGAAATGACAACGTACAAGTTACAATAAGAAAATCATCAAATACGCAACGCAAGATGGCGTATGCCAGAGAGAGTTCTGGCCGAGGAATGTTAAACGACATGATCGTAAAGTACATTGAAGAAGTTGATTCGGTCACTTTTTCAGCGATACTTACATTAGTGGAGCTCCCTGTTCGAGAGCTTCGAGCTATCGCAGTGTGGCGATCTCTGATTTGCAGTTACGGAGCCTGACTCCTATGGGGCTGGCAACCCGCAACGTTGTTCTGGTGGAAGGGTAGTCGCAGATGCAGGCGTCGAGTACCGCGGTCGTAGCAGCAGCCTATTGCTATGACGTGACAGGAACTTACTGTGAGGCCTTGTGTCTAGACGGCGTTGGCTGAGTGTACCACAATTGTCAACAGCGCTCGACAGACCTGGATAGTTAGTTACCCGTCAATATGCTATTTCAGGTCGACAGTGTTTATCTTTGGCGATGTTGCGGGAACCGATGTACCCACTGCGGAACGGCCCCTACTATTGCTACTATTGTAGAACATAATACTCTCCTGGCCATTACAATTGCTCCACCACGTGCTACAGACGCCAGATTTAGCCGACAGGAAGAAGATGCTGTGTTATGCAAGTGATTAGCTTTTCAGAGCATTCACACAAGTTGGCGCCGGTGACGACAACTACAACGTGCTGACATGAGGAAACCGATTTCTCATACACAAACAGCTGTTGACCGGCGTTGCCTGCTGAAGCGTTGTTTTGATGCCTCATGTAAGGAGGAAAAATACGTTCCATTTACGTTGCCGACTATGATAAAGTTCGGATTGTAGCCTATCGCGATTGCGGTTTTTTGTATCCCGACATTGCTGCTCGCGTTGGGCGCGATCCAATGACTCTTAGCAGAATATTGAATCGGTGGATTCAGGAAGGCAATACGGAACGCCGTGCTGGACCCCAACGGCCTCGTATCACTAGCAGTCGAGATGACAGGCATTTATCCGCGTGGCTGTAACGGATCGTGCAGCCACGTCTCGATCCCTGAGTCAACAGATGCAGACGTTTGCAGGACAACAACCATCTGCATGAACAGTTGGAAGAAGTTGCAGAAATTTTTATCGTTTCGCGACTGACCGTTGGTTCCTTTCATAATAGCAAGTGCAGACCAAAATGGAACCAAATTTATATATTTTCTGCCGTCAGCTGTCATCATTAGTGTTTATTGACGTGTTAATAATTTCTAAGCTATGTGGTAACTCCATGCACAATTATACTTTTATCTATAAGACATACCACAGTCGGTATTTCCAGTTAACGCGCTCGTCACGTCTGTAAAAACACCAGAAGTAAAGCTCAGATAAAATGTCTAATGTGCTGATTAGCGATCTCCACAAAAGTGATGTCAGTCCTATGAAGGGTAATGTATTTTGGCGATGATTAAGTGACTCGAGTGGTAAATGAGTAGGAAAAAAAATTATATTTTGGGAATTATAGAGAGCTGGATAATGATGCATGGTATATATTACAATGCGTATTATATGATGTATTGACAGTGATGGTGATTAGATGAATTGTGCTGCGATGTATGAGGATTTTGTGAAATGATGCTACTGTTACATAAAAGGATAGGCTTTACTGAAAATTGACTTCGCACTTTATCGCATCTCATTTTCTGAATGTTTTTTCCCTAGAGGAAGTATGCGTTACATGTCTTATACTACTTCTCTTAACTGGTTTTGTCACTATGATATCCGTGCCTTTTAACCGATACATTGAACAATTTTTCTGTCAATCGCACATAGTACCACGTGTAACAGAATCTTTTTCAGAAATATGGTATTTGATGTCATGGCAGTTTGCTATCTCATACAATGAGTGAACTTAAGTAATTTAAGGTTTGCAATTTATATGAAACATATCAATTTGACGCATGCGTTAACATGTTTTTCATTGAGCTCAACAAATTATATATGCGCATTTCTGATTGATTATGAATTATTGTTGTGTTTCGTTTG
The DNA here is from genome assembly GCA_026315105.1 of Locusta migratoria. NCBI lineage: Eukaryota > Metazoa > Arthropoda > Insecta > Orthoptera > Acrididae > Locusta > Locusta migratoria. Next base: position 664,039,626 of record CM048746.1, read on the forward strand.
TCTTTTTGTACTCCCCTTGCGTGTTGTGCTTTTCCTGGGGTGTACTTTCACGTTCGAGCTTACTCTTATGCCGGCATCCCATGTAAATCATTCATCTACGGATAATGTTTGATACCATGGACAGGAATTATAGTTTTCTTTATCTATGGCCTTTTGCAACTTTTCATTATTAATAATTCAACATTTGTGGGCACTGTCATGATACATCAATCTGACGACAGGAGTCTGAGATTTCAAATACTTTTTGTGCATCACAATGTTTCTCTAACCAGATAAAATATTACATCTTCAGTTTTACACATAGGTTTATATAAGTAAAATAGTTGCGAATGGTTTTTTACATTGGCATGTTTCAGTCCTTCTGGATTATCTTCAGAGTACGCAAACCTTCTTGTCCGTCTTGTGACAAATACTTTAAAATAGCGACGTAGTATGCGGATACTAGTCGTGTGAATAACAAATACAAGAAGTGACTTCGTTTATAAGCATCGTATTCACATGTCTCCTACAGAAATTGATAATAACTATATTATAGGTGACCGTTTTCGATCATACACCTGATCATCATCAGACCGATTTGTCTCAGAACCAACTTCAGACAAATGCGTCTGGTGACGATCAGGTATATGATCGAAAACGATCACCATTAAAAATAAAATGTATAATTTCGGCGAACTTGACTGAGTTTTTCATAGTAAAATATACGTTTTTTATCAGTTCGCTGACTTTACAACAGGAAAAAAAAAATTCCAAATCTAGTTCAGTTTGTAGAGAGTAAAATTATTTTCTCTGTAACACATACTTATTGTCAGGTCCACACCATTGTGTTTGAAATCAATTTTTTTTACTAATACAATGAAGATTCAGTGATAAAGGTCACAGGTGTTAATGAATGAAATTAGAAATTTTTTAACCTATTCTGCTCAGGTTTAGTTACAGAGGTAAGATGCATACTGTCAAACACGTCAACACGAACTCGGAAAGACAGTATTGAGGCATTTAATGATATTAGCAAAAAAAACATTGATTTATAGCTTCCAGTTTCTATACTTTCACAGTCCTTCATTCAAACACACACACACACACACACACACACACACACAAACACATGTGCAGAAACCAGTTTAAACTATTTTATCATGTAACTCTCAACCGGTGCCTCTTCATACCGCACGGACGCTATCATTCATTAACTTTATATGATATATGAAGTTACACTGACGTCAGGCTAAACCTTTTACCTTCACAGAGATTCGCTGTTCAGGATGTTACGGCTTTCCCGGCGGGGTGTTATCTTGGAGAATAGAGATTTCCGCCGGTAATCCACGTCGTACTAGCGCGATAATTCGATTGCGTCACTCGCGATCAAGAAACGATCAGGGAACACCTGATGAAGATCGCGAGTAACGCGATCCAAATATCGTTCTAGCACAACCCTTATTACCAGTGAAGAAACCCGATTCTCCAAGATGAGCTTTGCTGTTGTCGAACTATTGGCAGTAGTGAGATGACATGTTAATACGAGACGGCATTGTTGTATCAAACATTTACGGACCTCGTGCCACTACTAATCATTATATAAATACACTAACACGAAAATTGTGGTACACATTACTAATTAATCCGTACGAGAAGGCCAATGAAAGTTACATAATTCGAAAGATTGTTTGTCGTAGATTTCACGAATATAAATATTGTGTGTGCATTTAGCCATTAAAAGTGGTAAAAGGAAGTAGAAATTTTCCTACCTACAGCTTGGATCAAGTACTACATTCTCCAACAATCAGTTCACTGATTGGCTATTCGCCTCGACCAAAGACGCTGTAATGCAACGCATCTGCAGTATTAAAATAACGTATTAAAATAAGTGAATATCGAAACATGGAGTGCTCCCAACTCACTTTCTTGTGACGTTCAAATATTTCATTTTCGCAGTGATTAAGAGTGGTTAAAGGAAATGGATGTTTTCATATGAATGCCGATATAAAGGATGATGCGCCGGGAGAGGCATCTAGCGGTGCTCGGTGGAACTACGAAGTCAAGAATGCCGATATAAATTAAGATGCGCCGGGAGAGGCATGTAGCGGTGCACAGGTGGAACTACGAAGTCGACATGTTGTCAGATCTGGAATTCTTAATATCGCAGCATCGAAATAATATTATTTCTTGGCGTTGTATAAATATACGAACACCGAAATTGTAGTTCCATTTCAAATATTAGGCTAATGAAAGTTATATAATGCGAAAATGGCATGAGAAGTATATACTTCCGTTTTTATTTGTTGTTATTGTGCCAGGCATTTTCCTTAGCACGTAAAAGATACCGTTTCATACCTCCCAGTGCCGGTTAAATTTTACCAAATGCCCCAGCGGCCTCCTATGATAATGTTGACAACAGATGCTGAATAGTAAGAATCCTGTGTGTCTTCATTTTAGCAGATCGCTTGACAACGCTGATGTTTTTTCATGGAATCTTCGCTTTACGAGGGCAATTATTTTTACTGAGCGGACGAGGGTACATACAATAACCTGTCAACCATAAAACAGGAACAGCATTTTTTGTTTACTTCATGGTCTGTACTATACACTAATCGAGTCATTCTATGTGGTTCGAACAAATGGGCAAAGATTTTCTATCGTGTTGTTGATGTTGCCAACATACTCACGCGAGGCCGCCGACATGATACGTAAAATTTTACCACCATTGACCATTGTAAACACAATTGGTCGATTTTCGACCACAGGCAATACTAGTCTGTATAAAACTTCGAGTTTTGGTGCTGTGATGGCCTTAAATAGCCCATGAAATGCTTCCGATTGATCAGCTTCTAATTCTTCGGCACATGGTGGCGACGTCTGTCCTGTATTATCGTAGATGATGTAGCGTGTGGAATGTCCCTTCTGCTTCACTGTATCGAACGCTCGCTTCGACGTAACTTCAAGTGACTGTAACAGAACAGTCATACAAGTCACAGGAGACTTCTGTGAATTTTCGAAACAAATCACGAACGTAATTCCTAATCAGGATCCTACTATGTGACTTCAGTGGACAAATAGGAAAGGAAACGAAGGTGAATCACGTGGCAGTCGACATCCCACGGCAGAACGAATAAATGTGCTCAACACCTCATACGCTTCTGCCAAAATTTTAATTTCAGAATTATGTCTACACAATTAGAAAAACACACGCAGAAGGTAAAAACTTATACACTACTGGCCATTAAAATTGCTACACCAAGAAAAAATGCAGATGATAAACGGCTATTCGTTGGACACATATATTATACTAGAAATGACATGTTACTACATTTTCACGCAATTTGGGTGCATAGATCCTGAGAAATCAGTACCCACATCCGCCTGGGCATAGATTCAAACGAAGCTTGGATGGCGTGTACAGGTACAGACGTCCATGCTGCTTCAACACGATACCACAATTCATCAACAGTAGTGACTGGCGTATTGTGATGAGCCAGTTGCTCGACCACCAATGACCGGACGTTTTCCATTGGTGAGAGATCTGGTGAATGTGCCGCCCAGGGCAGCAGTCGAACATTTTCCGTATCCAGAAAGGTACGTACAGGACCTGCAACATGCGGTCGTGCATTATCCTGCGGAAATTTAGGGTTTCGCGGGGATCGAATCAAGGGTAGAGCCACTCGTCGTTAACACATCTGAAATGCAACGGCCACTGTTCAACGTGCTGTCGATGCGAACAAGAGGTGACTGAGACGTGTAACCAGTGGCACCCCATACAATCACGCCGGGTGATACGCCAGTATGGCGATGACGAATACACGCTTCCAATGTGCGTTCACCGCGATGTCGCCAAACACGGATGCGACCATCATGATGCTGTAAACAGAACCTGGATTCATCCTGAAAAGATGACGTTTTGCCATTCGTGCACCCAGGTTCGTCGTTGCGTGCACCTTCGCAGGCGCTCCTATCTGTGATGCAGCGCCATCGCAACCATGGTCTCCGAGCTGATAGTCCATGCTGCTGCAAACGTCGTCGAAATGTTCGTGCAGATGGTTGTTGTCTTGCAAACGTCCCCATCTGTTGACTCAGGGATCGAGACGTGGCTGCACGACCCATGCGGATAAGATGTCTGTCATCTCGACTGCTAGTGATACGAGGCCGATGGGATCTATCACGGCGTTCCGTATTGCCCTCCTGAAACTACCGATTCCTAATTCTACTAACTGTCATTGGATCGCTACCATCGGATGCAGCAATGTCGCGATACGATAAACCGCAATCGCCCACAGTGGTTCAGAACGGCCTAATCCCTGGCCAAAAGTCGAAAAGTGAGAATAATAATTTCAAATTTCCCAATTTTCTGTTTTTGGGGTCGCTGATTACGAATTTGATAATAGATTCATGATATTTGAAATTCTAAAATGAAAAACAATTTTGTAGAACATATAAATTTCTATTTTATGTACATAACTCAATACAATACAAGCCATTAGACTGATCCATTGGATTAATTAAAAATCACAATCTGCGTCAGATGCATCCGTTGTACATGTTTCGTTTTCTGCTGAGGGTAAGCTACTATTTGTGACATACTCTTCTGGTGTCTCCAGTAGAAGGTAATGGTGCACTATTTTTAATTTCTGAAAATTAGTTATCAGTGGGTATGAGGATGCAAGAACCCGACGAAAAACGCCAGACATTGTGTTCTCTCGCGTATATTTTCGAGAAAAATTTTCGCGGTACCGACGAATGTCCTATTTCTTCGCTCCTTGAGCGTCGTCGGAAAGTGGTCCGATTGACAACACACTCATTTAAATTATCGCGGAGCCATGAATTAAAACGGCATGTATCAATGCTGGCATCTGGTACCAGGAATGTAGCTCAACATATCGTTTCGCGACGTCTAAGCAATAAACCCTGAACTTGTCGATATGTACAGCGAAACCGCTCAACCACTCATCATTGTCTGCAAAATTACTTTGCAGCTTGCTACGAATTTTTCGTCCAAATTCAAAATATCTTCTGCTAAGGCAGCATTCTCAAAAAAAAAAAAATAAAAAAAAAAAAAAATAAAAAAAAAAAATAAGTCGGACTCTATTGCCGTTGTTTGTACTGCCAAATCCTTGCTTAGGCGTATCGATATGTAAACCTAAAGCAGTTTTAAAATCATTCTCGAATTTGTTCGTTAGGATCTTCAACTACTTTATTTCCATCAATTAGTTCCGTCATTCAGTTTATATGCAATATGAAGCATCCATTCCATAAACCTTATCCACGCGTGTAAGGAAGAAATTACAAAATTTAGTTTCGAGCTATCACATTTTGTTTGATCCACCAATTGTAAATTGTTGAAATTTTTCGACGTCAAATTATATAAATAACATCTATGTGCAGATTTAGAATCAGTAATACCATTTCTCACGTTTACATCTATCATTGTAAACGGTAAGTCATACTTCACTTGAACGTTAGTACCCTCTGTTACCATAGTGAATGTGACGAGAGATGCTATCTACTTATCAATGATATTTTTTTCATCAACAGTTGACTGACGGTTTCTTTCAAAACTTGCAATGTCAGTGGTCTGCAGTAACAGAATGAAGAAGGCTTTTGGTTCATCCAAACATATTTGTAAACATATTTCTGTAAAAATGGTCATTACGGTTGGAATTTTATTTAAAATCTTTATTCACAATGCTACATCGTTGCAATAATATACCGTACTTATCTCCTCAATACTTTAGAAATAGGTAGAAATCATCTATGGAAAACCCTTCATACGTGGGACATTTCAAGCCTCAGGTATAGGAAGTTGAGGGTTGAGTATCGCCATTAAGTCACAGTGCGCAATGCGCACGACAGCGTGCACAGTAACACTAAAATCTTTATTATTCTAAATGGGCAAATTTAGAGCAGCTAATTCTTGAACATTTCATTAATAGATAGTTCAACAATCATGTCCCTGTCAATTCCAGCGTTAAAATGTGTTAAACTTTTTTTGTATCGACACAAATGTATTTCTAAAGAAGCGAAAAAACATGATAATCACGATTACCTTCAATATAACGTTTCATAAACAGCAACATACATTTTCGAACATTGAAGTACATAAACTGTTTCTACATATCTTCGTAAACATTTTCCTTTTTGGAAAATTGGAATCGGACGCTTCGTTGTAAAATTCTGTATGATTTTCTGAAGCGCTGTATAATTGGGCACTGACGCGTCGCGCGTATGTTTCTACGAGAGGCAACTAGCGACTACCGCAGGGAAGCAGGTGTACAATATTGTGACCTCTGCTAATGAGATCTGAGAGCCCCAAACCTACCTCAACAAGAATCCATTCCATAAACATTGATCTTTCAACCTTCATTTTTCGACTTTTGGCCAGGAAATCGGCCGTTCTGAACCACTGTGCGCGGTAGGATACAATGTGACATTATCAAGGTCGGAAACGTGATGGTACGCATTTTTCGTCCTTACACAAGGCATTCCAACAACGTTTCACCAGGCAACGCCGGTCAACTGCTGTTTGTGTACGAGAAATCGATTGGAAACTTTCCTCATGTCAGCACGTTGTGTGAATGCTCTGGAAAGCTGAACATGTGCATATCACAGCATATTCCTCATGTCGCTTAAATTTGGCGTCTGTAGCACGTCATCTTCGTGGTGTAGCAATTTTAATGGCCAAGAATATAAAAGAAATGTAATTTATGATGTCTCAAGGACTTTTCACTTTTCGGCTATTTGCGAATTTCGAACGCTACTTTTAACATTATAACTAGCTAAGGCATGTTTATGCACGTGTTGAACTGACGGATCAGACTCAGGATGAAATTTGAAAATTTGTGGACTCACGTTATGTGAGCGCCCATGAGGCGGCATGGCCCTCTGCTCTGACCAATTCAGCAAATAGAAGGGGGAAACTCCGTGCAGCAGGAAGCAAATGGGCATCCTCGCCGTCTGCCCGAGAAATTCAGTTTGAATCAGCAGACACTTTGCACAGATCATAATATCTAGAACAGCAGTCAACTCTGTTGACTGCCGGGCTTTTACTGGTAAGTATAAATAAATAAAAATAAAATTTATGACAAACATAAAAAATGCTCCATAAATCCTACTAACAGATATTGGGCCGATAAACAGGGTAAGTAAATTTAAATATTTGGCAGAAATGATTCAGGTAAATGGCTTAGAGATATTTGCTGTAGAAGAAAGAGTACATAAAATGGAGAGAGCATATGGTATAACCAGCAAAATTTACAACAAAAGGTCTCTGTCTAAAAATCTGAAAATACAGCACTACAATACAGTAGTAAACCCAGAATGTCTTTATGCAAGTGAATGTTTAGTACTGAATTACAAATTACATAAACTTGAAGTCCTAGAAAGAAAAATCATTCGGAAAAAAATTTGTACACTAAGAAATACAGAGGTATGGAAACTAAGAATTAATGCAGATGTTTATCGCAACATAGAAAACATAACCGAAATACATCGAAAGGGGCGACTGCTATTTTTTGGATATTTGTACCGAATGAACAGCAACAGGTTAACCAAACAGATTTTTAAATATCACTGGGACAACAAGTCAACAATAGCATGGATTCAAGAAGTTAGGAAAGATTTAGAAAGAAACAATATAAGTGAGAAAGATGCAACAGAAAGAGAAACTTTTAAGAAGAAGGTGTTAGAAATGGAAGGATTGCAAGGCAGGAGGGAGACGAAGACAGGAGAAAAGTGGTCTGAAGAGAGAAAAAAGATGCATAGTGAAAAGGTGAAAGAATACTGCAGGAAGAAGAAAGAAGAACAAAGGAGGAAACATTGAAATTGGGTCGTGGTCCTTAGATGGCCGAAACGAAGAAAAAGAAGAAAAATACGACGCCACGGAGAAATAGCCGTGCGCACTGAGGCACCTTGTTACGGTGCATGCGGTCGTTCACTGTCGGAGGTTCGAGTCGTCGTTCGGGAACGGGTGTGTCTGTGTTGTTCTTAGGATAAATTACTTTAAGTGGTTAGTAAGCTTATGGACCGATGATCACTGCAGTTAGCTCCCGTAACTTTACAAACATTACAACATTTTTGAAAATACGGTAGATTAAATGAGGTTATTAACATTACTTGGGTGAAATCACCAAAGGCACAGGTACGGAAAGATGAGCAAAGAAAACACGTGAACGCGAAATGCGGAGAGGATATGGGAAATCGCCAGCATCTGCAAGAAGAAAGTCATGAACATAAACACAAGAATTTGGCACTACACCATAGTTACAAACCCTGAAACCCTTTTATGCCAGATAGACCTTAAACCTCACTTGCAAGGGGAACCTCGAGAAAGTGTAATGTGCTGCGAATACATATAAAGAAAGATCCATATCATTTAATTACACTATATCAGATCAGCAACTGGAAGCAGTTAATTCCATAAATTATCTAGGAGTGATTTTAAATGGAACGATCGTATAAAATCAATAGTCGGTAAGGCAGTCCGAAAATAGGAAGTAGGTTACAGTACACTTGTTCGCCCATAGCTTGAATACTGCTCACCGGTGTGGGATCCGTACCAGGTGGGATCGATAGAGGAAGTGGAGAAGATCCAACGGAGAGCAGCGCGCTTCGTTACAGGATCATTTGGTTATCGTGAAAGCGTTACGGGGATGATCGCTAAACTCCAGTGGAAGACTCTGCAGGAAAGACGCTCTGTCGCTCGGTACGGGCGTTTGTCGAAGTTTCGAGAACATATCTGTACGGAGAAGTCTAGCAGTATATTGCTCCTTCCTACGTATACCTCGCGAAGACACCAAGAAGATAAAATAAGAGAGATTAGAGCCCACACAGAGGCATACCTACAAACTTTTTTCCGCGAACAATACGGGTCTGGAATAGGAGGGAGAACCAGAAGTGGTACTCAAGGTACCCTCCGTCACACACCGTCGGGTGGCTTGCGGAGTATGAATGTAGATGTAGAATTTCAACAAAGCTGAAAGCAGTCACCCTAAAAATACATGTCGTAAAACTCACAAATTAAGGATATCGTCTACAATCTCTCACAATCAAAGAAATCATTGAGATCGGTTTTCGCAAACAACGACTGAAATTCTACGGATGCCACATGAGCTTAGATGACAATCGTCTAAAAATCAAAATTTTGATGTATCTAGAGAATGAAGAACTACAGTATGGATCAAACAATCCAAACTGATCGAAAAATGCCAACATCACAAACACACACATAAAATCCACGGCTGTGGAATTTGACCTGAAGTCAAACCGAATACATAGAGGACAAGATGGGCAGAAGAACGTGGAGCCAAACACAGCGAGATGATGAAAGAGTTTTTGAAGGAGAAAAATAACAGAAACAGAATATATTGCTTTATGTTATCCTCTATGGGTATAACAATGTAAATAAATAAAATAAATTATGAAGCACTGAATAATCACGTTAACCAAAGGAATACCCTACCTCCTTTCATTGCTAATGGATAAGTGTGAATGAAAGTGACGAAAGATAATGATGTTTTCACAGAAAGTCATTGCTTATTGTGACGCCACTGGACTGACTACATTCTTTGTTTGTCCGTTTTCTGTATAAAGATGCGTTGTACCACCTCTTGAACACGCGCCATATTGCACACGAGAAAATTCAAGGGACGAAATCGTTTCCTACATGTAGGCCATCTTCATTTCTCGCCCCCCCCCCCGTCCCTCACCTCTGTCCATTATCTCCTCCTTCTCCTGTCGTTCGTCCTTTGTCTCCTTCTCCCTCTATCCACTCCTCTACGTTGTGACATCCACTTCTTCCTCGTTCGTCTCTCCATCCACTACGTCTTTCTCAGTCTCTCCATCCGTCTCTTCTCTCCCCCCCCCGTCCTCTCCTTCATGTCAATCTTCTCCCCCTCCTCTCCTGTCCATCCTTTCTCTCCTTCTCCCTCTATCCACTCCTATTCTCTACATTTTGCCGTCCGCTTCTTTCTCGTTCCTCTCTCCGTCCACTACTTCTTCCTCACTCTCTCCGTCCATCTCTTCTATCCCCTCCGTCCTCCCCTTCATGTCCATCTTCTCTTCCCCTCTCTCGGTTCGTCTCCTATCACCTCCCCTCTCTCCCATGCGATAGATGTCTTGTATGAAGATGTTACCCAAACGCGTACGGCACCAACATTGCACATTTAATTTCTGATTATATGCTTGTTTACACTGTTAAGACGGCATCCAGTATATAAAATGAAATTGCGGTATTGTGCCATGTGGACATATTGCTAAATTGGTCGTACAGTCATTTTCTTTATGATGTAATACCTCCAATATAAGTATACTGACTTTTTGTATTGTGTACAGAACGAGAAGTAACGAAGTAATTAATTGAACACAGATGCATGAAGCAGCAGTTTTTTATGCATCACAGTGTTTATGACAATTAATTTGGACAACATAATCGTAGGAGTAAACAGCAATTTTCCTTGATGATGTATTTTTTGTAAAAACAGTCAGGATCGCAGAAGGAAAGTAATGTTTAATTGATCGGTTTCCACCTTTTAATGCTCATCCTCAGAACTAATGATACATCCCATGTGGCAGTTAGTAACATGCAGCCAGGGAGCAGCCACGGCAACCCTGCATAGCTCAGCACCGGCCACATGGCATGCATCATTAGTTCTGAGGATGACCTATAAAAGGTCGAAACCGGTCAAATGAAATTTGTCTACTGCGATCCATACAGTGTTTAAAAAATAATATTTACATCATAATATCTAGCATTTTTACCGAAATTCTTTTCGGATTCTTGTACTGAATTATTTTTCTTCCTTAACTGACGAACTGTGTATCACTTGTAGTAGTTGTAAGTGAGGTCCCCAGTTTCCTCTGTATACTGTAACGTGTGAATGTAAATTGCTCAGGGCTGGAACGACGTGAGCTTCCACGGCTCGGACCAGATCCCGACGCCCAACATCGACGCGCTGGCCTTCCACGGGGTGATCCTGAACCAGCACTACGTGCAGCCTGTCTGTACGCCGTCAAGGGCAGCCCTCATGACCGGGAAGTACCCCATCCGAACAGGTATGGACGTATTTAAAAACAAAAAAACTGCATTTAAGCTTCTCACTCTTAGGTACCTCCAAGATTAAAAAAAAAACTTACGAAATACGTCTCAATCAAGACGCAAACACATTACAACGTTGCGCCACCAGGGTTCGGGTTCAAAAACTTTAACAAACAGATCTGAAAGATCAGGCGCACACTCCCCCCCCCCCCAAAAAAAAAAGACCAATTTTGTAATATGTGAACCTTCTACACATGAGCTTCCTAATGGCTAGCTCTGTTCCCTGATGCCACAATACGAATATACAGGATGTTTCACTTAGTGTGTTTGCCTCTGTAACTTATATAATAATAGGTGACGGGAAATTTTGATGCGGTAGGTCAACACAAGAAATGTTACACTTTCTGCGGAGCTATGAACATAGTTTATTGTATCATTTTCCAAAAAGTTACAGCACAAATATATAATTATTTAAATGGAACAATAGTTTTTTCTATCGTGCATTGGATTCGTTGAAACCAGCTGCGTCCAAATCTATTTAAACTACATTCCTATCACTGTTAGTTTGTGAGCTACAACCCTTTAAAGTTTAGGGGGCGGAGGCTACGACAGCGGTCTGACTGGCTGGTGGTCTTGAGACATTGGGCCGTGCCCCAGGGGATAGCCACTCGGCCAGTTAGCTACGCTATCGCAGCCTCCGCCCCCGGAACTTTGAAGGGCTGTAGCTCCCAAACTAACAGTGATAGGATTGTAGTTTAAATTGATTTAGACGTAGCTGGTTTTGAAGAATCCAATACACCATAGAAAAAACTATTGTTCCATTTACAAAATTATATCTTTGTGGTGTAACTCTTTGGAAAATGATACAATAAACTATGTCCATAGCTCCGCAGAAAGTGTAACATTTCTTGTGTTGACCTACCGCATTAAAATTTCCCGTCACCTGTTATTTTATAAGTTCCAGAGGCAAATACACTTAGTGAAACACCCTGTATATTAATCTTTGACGGGGAGTAAACAAAGTTATGCACCCGGGACCTGTGTTATTACTTTAAGAGAGAAATTTCTGTAATAGAAAATTATTTTAAAGAAAATCACAAGAGCTGTACAACCGAATGCTATCTGTCGGGCTATCATACGTGAGGTAACCTGACTTAAGGGCAATTTTGAGAAACGTTGCACTATGTACAATAGTTTAAATTTTTGGTTTAAAATCATGCACAACTTAAGTTTTTATGATTATTAATTTAATGTTGCCAAATACTAGAGGTACTGGCAACTGTTTATGAATTTTATTAATCATTACTTTGAGGTACTTGTCAGCCACAAATGATATCAAAGATCTTATAGATTGGATTTAAAACAAATAAAATTACTTGGAGTATCACGTGGAAGACGTATTCTCTTTTACAGGATCTATTCAAAATTTATTGGGAGGTGGAGGATACCCAACTCTACTAAAGGAAATAGTTTAAACTGTTAATTCAATATATTCTTTTAAGGTTTTGGTACAAAACTAAGAAGGGCTCAATCCTTTAGTATGTCAAAACTTATCTTTAAACAGCTCTCAGCTGGTGGGTCCAATTCAGGTCCGTTAGAGGTCACGTTGCACAGCACTGGTACAAAACTAATATTTTCACAACGTGCTTCAGAGGATCATAAGGTTTGCTATACCTCTGATGATAAACTGTTGGATTAATTTTTGGAACAACAGCCACGGCTGCGTTACAAATCTAAGAAGGGCTCCGTGGGCGTAACCGCGAGGCATCAGGCAACTGGGCCTTGACGTGACTGACTATTTTTCTCGTCGACCTGCTCCTTCGGCAGCGCGCGCCAAAGTCCTTATTTAAAAGAGAGTCTACACTGCTGAAGGCACAGCGACTCTTTGGCGTCTTGGAGGAGGGTGGATTCCAGACCTCTCACAACATTCAGAGGAGATAGAAGTAATGTAACACATATTGTGAGAGAAAACAGTGTAAAAATGATCACTAATGCTTTTAAGGATATAGAAACAGTAACATCAGTTAGATCTATAAGATTCGCAGGGGGAGTTCTGTGAAGTTGTAAGGACGACCCGTGAAGCGTGCCGGGATAGCTCGGCCGGTAGAGCACTTGCCCGCGAAAGGAAAAGGTCCCAGGTTCGAATCCCGAAACCAGGACACAATTTTAAAGTGGAAGGAAATTTCAGTTAGATCTACATCCATTACTCCGTAAATCTTCTAACCGTGTTTGGTGATGCCTGTTTGCTGAATAACTCGCGTATGAATCGCGGGAAAAAATGACTGCAATTAAGTTTCCGCGTGGATTACACTTTCTCTGATTTTATCCCCGCGGTCTTTTTGGTGGATATATGAAGACAGAGATGGCATATTGTTTCGCGCTTTCACTAATATATGCTCTTGAAACCTTGCTGGAAACCAACCCCATTTTGCTGAACATGCACGTGACGCCTGTTCACTTACTGAACTAACCCCTTATCAAAGCGTCCAGCTATCCTTTGCATCGCCTCTCCATCTTCTATAACTGGTTGTTGTTGTTGTTGTGGTCTTCAGTCCGCAGACTGCCCTGTGCAAGCCTCTTCATCTGAGAATACAAACAGCAACCTAAACCCTTTTGAATCTGCATAGAGCATTCATCCCTTGGTCTCCCTCTACGATTTTTACTAACACACTTCCGTCTAATGCTAAGTTGACGATTCCTTGATATCTCAGAATTCGACCAACCAACCTCCTCTTAGTCATGATATATCGGAAACTCCACATTTCGAAAGCTTCTATCATATTTTCTCCGAATTGATCGTCCACGTTTCACTCCCATACAATGCTACACTCCAGGAAAATGCTTTCAGAAAGGACTTCCTAACATTTACACTAATACTTGATGTCAGCAAATTTCGCTTCTTCAGGAATGCTTTTCTTTCCGTAGCCATTCTGCATTTTATATTTCCTTTACTTCGGCCATCAGAAGTTATTTTGCTACCCAAATAACAAAACTCACCAACTACTTTTATTGTCTCCTTACCTAATCTCAGTCCTTCAGCATCGCCTGATTTTATAACACTACATTCCATTAACTTTGTTTTACTCTGGTTAATGTTCATCTTACACTTTCCCTTCAAGACACTGTCCATTCCTTTTAATTGCTCTTCCAGGTCTTTCGCTGACAGAATTACACGTTAAGTGGTATGAACCAGTAAGTACAGGGTGTCTCACGAAAGACGCCTGCCAGGCTTCCGCGGATCGCGCGGTACGGCTCCCGGCCGCCGCCACCGCATCCGCCGGCCACGGCAGCGCCCGAATCTCAGACTCTGTTGTGCTGTGGGCGCGTACACTTAGTTAAAGTCTAAAAAACATTGCCATCTGAGTAACGTAAGCTTACCTTTATTTACAGTATATGTTCAAAATGGTTCCTCTATGGAAAGAGCGACCTGACATCTCTTGAACACATTTGTGAACACTCGACGAATTTCGGCCGCCGAAATCTGAGAAATGACTAAATGACTAATCGAATCCTGTCTTCCAACTCTTCGAGTTTATGGGGTTGCTTGCATACATGTTGTCTTTTAACATTCTCCAAATGTAAAAGTCACAGGAATTTAGATCTGGAGAACGAGGAGACCAGTCAACTATCCTATCATCAAAAAAACTTCGTATTGCTGCCATAGAAGCCTTGGGAATGTGTGGTCTTGCATTGTCCTGCATGAAATAACCGCACAGCTTTTCGTTGGGTGAAAGTTCTTGAGAAAACCGATGCAGGATATTGTTCACATACCTGTTAGAATTTATTGTTTCGTGAAAAAAAAATTGGCCCAGTTATTCGCCTCACACTAATTGCACACCACACTCCAGTTTTCACGTCATGAAGAGGTTGTTGATGTAACTCATGTGGATTTTCTGAGCTCCATACTGAAAGGAAACTCGACAGCAAATTCAAAACAAAACACCCAAACACTCTGTCACACAGTACAGAACACAAGAGCACGGTGTTTCTACCTGACGACAGTAGGGCGGGACTCGGCACTGTTGCCAACTGTCCCAGAACACGCATAGTGGCGACCGGCAGGCGGAGCGGCAGCAGCCGGCAACCGCGCCGCGCAACTCGCGGACCTCTCCCAGGCGTCTTTCGTGAGACACTCTGTAGTAGAGAAGTCTTCTATTAATTAAGGAACTAAGTTAACAATTGTCACAATTGTTTACTGTGTTAGATATCACCTTTTGATTTGTTGACAATGGATAACTAATGGTAAATTTATGGCAATAGTATCCCTGTACTGAGGCTTGAACTGAGGAATGTCTGTCGCATGAACGCAAATGGACAGAACGTGGATTTGCAGCAGGATACTCTGTGACAGCGGTGCAACTTTGCCTGTGACACCGCGCAGCGCACTGTCTGCGGCAGGTATGCAGGCGCACATCATCGAACCCACCGACCTGAGCGCCCTGCCGGAAGGCCAGATCCTCCCGCAGTACCTGCGGGAGCTGGGCTACGTCACCAGGGCCGTGGGCAAGTGGCACCTGGGCCACCACTCCAAGAACTGCACGCCCACCCGCCGGGGGTTCGACTCGCACTTCGGCTACTGGAACGGCTTCGTCGGCTACTACGACTTCATAGTTCAGTCCGGCGTAAGTTCTCTCTTACTGTTCCTGTTACTGTCATAGCCATACAATGAAAATGTGTGCTAGACTCAAAAACGTCATTACGCTGTACACCCAAGAGCCAAATAAACTGGTACACCTGCCTAATAGACTTCAAAATGTTCAAATGTTTGCAAATCTATCGGAACAAACTGCGTAAACTAACATAAGGACAACCACACACACCTATGCCCCAGGGAGGACTCGAACCTCCGACGGCGAGCAACCGCGCGCTCCGCAGCGTGGCTCCTTAGACCGCTCGGCTACTCCACCGCGGCACTAATAGACTTGCGCAGAATAGTTCGCGATCGGGAGCGCTCACTTTAGATCACGGCTCTGCCGCGACCTAGTTCGTTCTTTTAGTTCGTACACTCCCAGTGACGGCTGAGCGGCGTGATCTGCGCATGCAGGTGGAGAAAGACGTTCCCCCACCTAGCTGCTTCATGCGCTTGCTGCTTGAGCCGCTAACGATGTCACGCAAACCAAAAGAAACACTTTGTGGGTAATTTCTCGCGTTTAAGTTTAGAGTTATCTCTATATCTTGGCATTATGGAATGCATTAGTCAGATATTGCAGAGTGCAGAATACTCCAAAACAGAAGTTTTGTAACACTGAACTACGTAATCTAGCAGGCAGACGCTAACCTCCATATGGCTCTCATCAACAGAAAGCAAACACGTGATTTTTAATTCTGCTGTGCGCCCTCTCGCTATGATCTAAGAAACGCGATACGTTTGACATAATAGTTCGCGACCGATCGCGCATATTTTAGTTCGGGACCGGTAGCTCTCCTTTTAGTTCGCAGATCGGCCGCGAAGAAGTCGCTCTTTTTAGTTCGTCCGCTCTTTTTGGCTCTTGCTACCGCTACTAAAAGAGCTCTTTCTTTTGTATTGAGAGATTTTTATATACTGATCAGTGTTGCCCAAGCGTGTGCTATTACCCGTGTTTTTGGGGAATTAGCCATCAAATACTTAAGCAAATAAACCAGTTATTTACTCGAGTGGGTGATACAATGATATTCAACTGCTGTGCATACAGAGTACTCGTAGTATTTTATTTTTAAAATGGATTTATTTATTTATTTAATAGGTCATTGAAGGAACATTACCTATAAATCGCGCGATGCTGCGAGCTCTTGCGTCCTCTCGCTGTTCCCCGTCAGTCTTCGGTAAAGGAGCGGATGAACTAAGAGGCGAGGGATCTGCGAACTATTTCGCGTAGTTCGCCTGTGGGAGCGCTCTTCCGAAGTAGTTCTTTCACGAACTACACAAGACTACTGCCTAATATAGTTTAGGGCCCACACGTGCACGCGAAATTGCCGTAACACGACGTGGTATGTACTCAAGTGATGTTTTAATAGTGCTGGGGTGTCAACACCCTGTATCCTACAGGGGCCTCCATAAACCAGCAAGAATGCGAGGGCGTGGGCATTTCTTCTGAACAGCAGGTTGTGAGGCATCCCAGATATGCCTCAGAGGAGCGACACTGAATCAAATGTGGAGCAGTTCTGCATGTGCGGTTGTCGCACTGTCCTGCTGCAATTGCCCAAGTACGTCGGAATTCACAGCAGATATAAATGGATGGAGGTTGTAATGTATATGGCCTGGAAAGTCTTGTTTGTTTCGATTAATTGAAGCTTTGGGACTTAAACACTCTGGTTGTCAGTCCTTACGCTTACAAACTACTTATACTAACGTATGCTTAGGACAGCAAATAGATCCATTCACGAGGGAGGACTCTAACATCCGACAGCGAGCAGCGGTGCGATCCGCAGCTAGGTGCCTTGGAACGCTCGGGCACTCCACCGCGTCTTGCCTGGTTTGAAGAGACCCGTTTCCGGTTGTTATCAACTGGGTGGAGGTGAGCGGAATGGTGACAACCTGATAAACCCACAGACTCTGCATATCAACAGGGGATTGTTATGGCCGGTGGAGGCCCTGTAATTGTGTGGTTTGTGTGCAGATGTTGTGACATGGGACCCTGATACGTCTAGATACGACTCTGGCTAATCACCTTGTAATGTATCAGTCTCAAATCAGTATTGAGTTAGTTGTGAACCAGTCCTACTTTCGTCATTATGTAACAAGCAGTCATCAAGAATGGAAAAATAAATGTATTTTAAATGAAAAGTGTCACATGTGTAGTTTCCTGGACGCATAAGAGTCCGTCGTCCTAATGTTGGCATATTTATTTAAAGGCAGGCGAGCTATTATAGCAGTACACTAAAGCCACATTATGAATACTTCTTTTGTATCCCAACTTCGTCGCCGCTTTTGTGTCCCAGCCTCGTCGTAAGTGTCGGTGGCCGAGCGGAACGAGACCGACACAGTAACAAGACAGCACGCCGGTGCAGGTACGGAGGGGAGCAGCCAGAAACTATAAACACTCGAGTAAATTAGAGATATATATTGCACAGAATGTAACAATACTTAACTTTTACATAGTACTGCAGAATGTTGATACATAGTTGTTAGAGGCCTGCCTAGTGCCTGTACAATAGCAAAGTCTTCACTGGTGCCTATCTGATTACGAAGGTCCTAACTCGTTGCTATCTCAGTCCGAAGTGCGAAGTGAACGATGTCCTTCAGTGGTGGCCACGAGCGGAGTCGTCGCAGAGGGCGCTCGTGGCCGTCGTCGCGAGAACGCCGCGCCGTGCGTGCCTGGCGGCGCGCGGCGAAAGTAGGTGGCGCGCACTTTGTACTTGTGCGACACCACACTTCACCTTTTGCAGTTGTTCAGTGGTAGATGTTTTAATAGCTCGCCTGCCTTTAAATAAATATGCCAACATTAGGACGACGGATTCTTATGCGTCCAGGAAACTACACATGTGACACTTTTCGTTTAAAATACATTTATTTTTTCCATTCTTGATGACTGCTTGTTACATAATGTCGAAAGTAGGACTGGTTCACAACTAACTCAATACTGATTTGAGACTGATACATTACAAGGTGATTAGCCAGAATCGTATCTAGACGTATCAGGGTCTCATGTCACAACATCTGCACACAAACCACACAATTACAGGGCCTCCACCAGCCATAACAATCCCCTGTTGATATGCAGAGTCTGTGGGTTTATCAGGTTGTCACCATTCCGCTCACCTCCAGCCAGTTGATAACAACCGGAAACGGGTCTCTTCAGACCAGGCAAGACGCGGTGGAGTGCCCGAGCGTTCTGAGGCATTCAGCTGCGGATCGCGCTGCTGCTCGCCGTCGGAGGTTCGAGTCCTCCCTCGTGAATGGATATATTTATTGTCTTAAGCATAAGTTAGTGTAAGTAGTTTGTAAGGCTAGCGACTGACGACCAGACTAGTTAAGTCCCATAGTTTTACGAACATATGAAGACCAGGCAACTTGTTTCGACTCATGAACAGTCATAAAGGGCTCCTTAATCTTACACTGTTGATGTTTCGTTGAATAGTTCGCACGATGACACTTGCTGATGGCCCAGGGTTGAAATCAGCAGTTTGTAGAAGGGATGCACTTCTGTCACGTTGAAGGATCCCCTACTGTCGTTGTCGATCCTGTTCTTGCAGTATCTCTGTCCGGCCGCAGCGATTTTGTATACTAATTTGCGATATCCACGGTGTACTCGTGAAATGGTCGTACAGGAAAACCCCCACCTTATCGCTATCTCCGAGACGCTGTGTCCTATTTCTCGTCACTCACTTAAATAAATAATACATAAATTAAGTTACTTATTTATAGCACCACCTTAAACTCACTTAAATCGTAATAACGTGCCATTACGCCAGCAGTAACATGCGCATGTCACCTGTTGTCTTAGGCGGACGCGGTGGTGACCGAGCGGTTGCGGGGCGCCATGGCTCAGCGCGCCTCGATAGGGGGCTAAACGCTCTCTGTAATAAAAAAAGCTGAGCCGAACATTCAACGAACAAACTGAACGACCGACCGCGAGCCATATATCTAACAGGCGAAAAAAAAAAATCGCAGTGACGTGTTTTACGGCCCACTTTAGATTTGCAGTTTTATAAGTTTTTGCAAATATTTTAGACCAAAATAAAAACAATAAAAATTAATCAATAATAATGTCTGAAACCCTTTTAGGAAAATGAATTTTTAGGTAGTGGCGGTGTATACTTTCATCTTATACTATTGGTGGGCGTTGTTAAGTGATAGTAATATGGCATTTGTAGACACAACATTGTCATTTATCGTTCGAAGAACGACGTGTTTTAGTTAATTCTTCAGTGCGCCATTGCTTTGGAATGACAATGTGTAAGTTAAAACAAGAAAATCATCAAATACGCAACGCAATATGGCGTATGCCAGAGAGAGTTCTGGGTGACATCTGCGAACGGCTGGTTTTCGTTAATTCAGTGGAGAGTTTCAAAACTGTTATTTTTGCAAAATCTCTCAAACGATACGAGATATGAAGAAAACATAAGGGAACAAAGCTGTAGAGAATCTTCTGCTCTATAAATTCGGTTATTCAATTTTAGCGTCAGGATGAACGATTTATATGCAATTAAAATTACATTACAAACGGCTTTTTGGCATTACTAACGTATTTCTTGTCAGAAATATTTGAAAAAGTGATGTTCTGGTAGCCAACCATTATGTCTGTAAAATTTGCTGCCGATCGGTTGAACGGTAGGACCTAAAAGTGGTAACACGTTACAATCAGACAGACATTGTCAAATCGGCGTTATGTTTGCAAATATCTCTGAAACAATACGAGATATGAAAAAAAAAAAAAAAAAAAACACAAGAGAGCAAAGTTGTAGAGAATTTTTTCCTCTACAAATTCGGCTATACAATTTTCGTGTCAGGTGAATGGTTAAGCCGTTATTTTTATTTAAATTTCGAGCTGTCAAAAGACGATCGCAAAGGCCTACTTTTAATGTTACTACCGTATCTTAAAGTGGGCCGTCGGAGATTCGAGTCCTCCCTCGGGCATGGGTGTTTGTGTTGTCTTTAGTATAAGTTAGTTTAAAATAGTTTGTGAGCCTGGAGACTAATAACCAAAGACATTAAATTCCATAGATTTACAAATATTTGAACATCTTATACAGGCATTGCCGACCGCAGTTTCGTCATATAATTGTTTACGCATTTCTGTTTTCGTATACGACTGCCTATACCAGTTTCTTTGGCCCTTCGGTGTATTTATTTTCCAATATACTTATGTATTATATAGTTATGGTCTGGATTTCGGCTCATTAGGCCATCAACACATTAATACTAAACAGATAACCCACAGAACAATAGAGAGAATATACAAGAAGGTCCTAAAGACAATTTTCAGTTTGATGAAGAAGATCCGTTTCGAGGAAAACCGCTAGATTCAGAGGGGATAAAAGGGAGACTTTCTCAAAGGGTACTTTTTCCGTTTTTAATCATTTTTAATCTATAAATTATCGGTTTTATTTAACTGAACAGAAATATGTACTATAGTGGTCCATGCAATGTGATAGAATGGTAGAGCGGTCTAAATACTCCATAATGAGTACATCAACATACACTCCTGGCCATTAAAATTGCTACACCACGAAGATGATGTGCTACACTCGCGAAATTTAACCGACAGGAACAAGATACTGTTATATGCAAATGATTATCTTTTCAGAGCATACACACAAGGTTGGCGCCGGTGGCGACACCTACAAAGTGCTGACATGAGAAAAAGTTTCCAACCGTTTTCTCACACACAAACAGCAGTTGACCGGCGTTGCCTCGTGATACTTTGTTGTGATGGCTCGTGTGAGGAGGAGAATTGCGTACCATCACGTTTCCGACTTTCATAAAGGTCGGATTGTAGCCTATCTCGACTGCGGTTTATCATATCGCGACATTGCTGCTCGCATTGGGCGCGATGCAATGACTGTTAGCGGAATATGAAATCGGCGGGTTCAGGAGGGCAATACGGAACGCCGTGCTGAATCCCAACGGCCTTGTTTCACTAGCAGTCGAGATGACAGGCATCTTTTCCGCATGGCTATAAAGGATAGTGCGGCCACGTCTCGATCTCTGAGTCAACAGATGGGAACGTTTTGAAGACAACAACCATCAGCACGAACAGTTCAACGGCGTTTTGCAGCAGCGTGAACTACCAACTACCAGCTCGGAGACCATGGCTGCGGTTACCCTTGATGTTGCATCACAGATAGGAGCGTTTGCAAAGTTGTACGCAACGATGAAACTGGGTGCACGAATGGCAATTCGTCATTTTTCGGATGAATCCAGGTTCTGTTTACAGCATCATGATGGTCGCATCCGTGTTTGGCGACATCGCGGTCAACGCATCACCCGGCATGATGGTATGGGATGCCATTGGTGACCCGTATCGGTCACCTTTTGTTCGCATCGACGGCACTTTGAACAGTGGCCGTTACATTTCAACTGTGTTACGAGCCGTGGCTCTACCCTTCATTCTATCCCTGTGAAACACCACATTTCAGCAGGATAATGCACGACCGCATGTTGCAGGTCCCGTACGGGCCTTTCTGGATACGGAAAATGTTCGACTGCTGCCCTGGCCAGCACATTCTCCAAATCTCTCACCAACTGAAAACGTGTGGTCAATGGCGGCCAAGGAACTGCCTCGTCACAATACGCCAGTCACTACTCTTGATGAACTGTGCTATCGTGTTGAAGCTGAATGGTCATCTATAGCTGTACATGGAATGCAAGCATTGTTTGACTCAATGGCCAGGCGTATCAAGGATGTTATTACGGCCAGAGGTGTTTGCTCTGGGTACTAATTTCTCAGGATCTATGCACCCAAACAGCGAAAATGTAATCACACGTCAGTTGTAGTATAATATATTGGTCCAATGAATACCCTTTCATCATTATGCATTTCTTCTTGGTGTAGCAATTTTAATGGCCAGTAGTGATTTTCTATTTCAACGATCTGACGGACAGATTTGGGAACAATGTTCGGCTGGTTGCTGATGTTTACGGGAAGGTGTCGTCACTGAATGACTCTAGATGATGCAAGTTGATAAAATTTATAGCTGGTGTGAGTTTTAATTTTTTAATTTTTTATTAATTTTTTGGTTTTAGGGCGAACAACTGCTAAGGTCATTAGCGCCCGAATCAAAACTGGGATATACCCAAGGATAATAAGACTATATAAAAACAGCTAAAAACAGAGAATAAAAAACAACAAAGGAAAGAGCTAAATGTTGAAATGTTTGTTAAGCTTAAGGGACTTAACTGCGGGTTTATCAGTCCCTAAACTTACAAACTACTTATGAACTACTTACGAACTCGGACGGCACAAATATCCATGCCCGAGGGGGGATTCGAACCCCCGACCGTAGTGGCCGTGCAGACCATGACTGGAGCGCCTCAGTCTCCTCGGCCACCGCGGCCGCCGAGCTAAATGTCATTTGACAAACTGGTCAAGGCGATAAAATTCAATACTCGAGCTAAAATTTCTTCCAATGTGTCCGGCAGATGTAGTGCAAGCCGAACAGGAGTAAAATTGGGACACGACAATAAAACATGGCGCACCGACAGCGGGTGGCCACAGGAGCATAACGGTGCGGGGTCACCACTGAGCAAGTGGCGGTGGCTGAACCGGCAGTGCCCGATCCGCAACCGGGCCAAGATGATCTCTTATCGTCGTTGAGGTCATCCAAGTCACCGGCAGCAGTTTAATGGTCCGAAGCTTATTATTAGTCAGTGAAGACCACACATTATGCCATGACGATATAAGGCCCCGCGAAAGAACTCCTTGAATATCATGGGATGGGACAAAGTGCCGGCCGCAGTGGCCGAGGGGACTGAGGCGCTTCAGTCACGGTCTGCACGAACGCTACGGTCGGGGGTTCGAATCCCCCCTCTGGCATGGATATTTGTGCCGTCCTAGTTCGTAAGTAGTTCATAAGTAGTTTGTAAGTTTAGGGACTGATAGCCCAGTAGTTGAGTCCCATAAGCTTTGCAAACATTTGAAGATTTTTTGGGACACAGTACGTAGCTGTCCGACGTAGGAGAGTTGCAGCCTTGGCAGCGGCATCAGCAGCCTCGTTACCAGGCACGCCTGCGTGGCCAGGGACCCACAGGAGGCGAAACGCTGGTGTGAGGAATAATAGCTATTTCTGAACCGAGAAATATGTAAGGTGATACGAACGATCATCATGATCATTATTAGGGACTGATCATGTCTTTTTGCATGCTGATGAGTAGATGATACGGATGAGTAGGAAAAACAATACAGCGTTCATGAAGTCACGTCGATTAAATGTCAAGGCGTGACGTTGCAGAGCGATATGAAATGGAACTGGTGTAAGGACACGCGTGGGGAAGACGGATGGTGGACCTGGCATTCTTCGGACATTATTCAGAAGATGAGGTTTATGTGTAAAGCAAACCGCGTATACAACGCTTCTGTGACCCTTTCTTGAGTATTAAGCAAGTTTGGGACCTCCACCAGATAGATTTAACGGTAAATTAAGAAGTATCCATAGACGAGCTTTTTCGTCTGTTTTTGCTAGGTTCGATCAGTATTTAAGATATACTTCGGGAACTGAAACGGGAATTGTTAAAACGAAAGATACGTTCTTGTCGAGAAAAAAAATGTTCAAATGTTTGTTAAGCTTAAGGGACTTAACTACGGGGTCATCAGTCCCTAAACTTACAAACTACTTATGAACTACCTACAACTAAGGACGGCACAAATATCCATGCCCGAGGGGGGGATTCGAACCCCTGACCGTAGTGGCCGTGCAGACCGTGACTGAAGCGCCTCAGTCCCCTCGGCCACCGCGGCCGGCTTGTCGAGAAATACTGTTGACGAAATTTAGAGGGCCAGAATTTGCGAGGAGACTACAGGACGATCCTACCGCCGCCAAACTTACATTTCGCGTGCGAAACATAAGAGTTAGGTGTCAAACGATTTTTAATTTCTCAGTGGAACAGAAACAAAGTAATAGTGGTAAGAGCTACAACCCGCCACTCACCTTACGGTGGTGACTATACGTGTTATTTACGTAAATGTAGATGCCAATGTAAACATACAACTCTCACACTTGGCGCACAAAGTTGTTGATGTGCTCTTGACATAAAATAACGAACAGATCTCTCATTTAAACGTGGCCCCTGAGTGGAGAAGTCCTTACTCTTTCTCCCAGAGCCGCCATCTTACGTCGTATAGATTGCAGGTTTTAAAAGAAACAACATGTAAGGGGTTAAAGCGTCACAGATGGATCACGAAATTAAGTATCACTTTAATATTTGAGTAGTAGAAAACTGGAACGTTTACTTACGAAATATTAATATTTCAAAGGGGTTTATTAAGCGGATGCAGCAAAGTTTTCTGTCTCTTTTTACTGTCGTAACTGAATAACAATCAGAATTAAAATTCTTCATACAAGTTTCATGAACAATCTTCTTTTTTCTAAAAGAATTCGTCGGGGTATATGGACTTATTTTAGCAAATAACAAAGTGAAAGACAATAATCAATGATCTATTGACCCAAGGTGAACACGGATTTAGAAAATATCGTTCATGCAAAACACAACTAGCTCCTTATTCACACGAAGTGATGGGCGCTATCGACAAAGGTTCGCAAATCGATTTCGTATTTCTTGATTTCTGGAAGGCTTTTGACACCGTACTTCACAAACGGCTTTTAATCAAATTGCGTGGTTATGGTACATCGCCCTAAATTTACGATTGGATAGGGGATTTCCTGTCAGTAATCGATGGTAAGGCATCAGCTAAAACAGAGGTGATATCGGGCGTTCCACAGGGTAGTGTTATTGGTCCTCTGCTGTTCCTTATTTACATAAACGATTCAGGGGAAAATCTAAGTAGCTCTCTTAGGTTGTTTTTTGGACATGACGCCGTCATTTACCGTCTAGTAAAATCATCTGAAGATCAAAACCAACTGCACAACGATCTGAATAAGATATTACTATGGTGTAAAAATTGGCAATTGACTCTAAATAATGAGAAGTGTGAACTCGTCCACATGAGTACGAAACGAAATCCGTTAAACTTTGTTTACAAGATAAATCAAACAAAAGTGAAGACCGTAAGCTCCACAAAATACCTAGGAATTACTATTACTTCAGACTTAAATTGGAAAGAACACGTAGATAATGTCGTAGGCGAACCAGAGACTGCGTTTTATTGGCAGAACCCTTCAAAGATGCAACAAAACTACAATAGATACTGCATACACTACGCTTGTCCGTCCTTTTTGGAGTATTGCTGCCCAGTGTGGGATCATTATCAGGTGGGTTTGACGGAGGACATCGAAAGAGTCCAGAGAAGGGCAGCTCGTTTCGTACTGTCACGAAACAGGGGAGACAGCGTTACGGAAATGATACAGGAGCTGGGATGGGAATCATTATAACAACGGCGCTTATCGCTGCGGCGTGGGCTACTTACGAAACTCCAGTCATCAAACTTCTCCTCAGAATGCGAAAATATATTGTTGACTTCCATTTACGTATGTAGAAATGATCATCAGAATAAAATACGAGAAATCAGAGCTCGAACGGAGAGATTCAGGTGTTCTTTCTTCCAGCGCGCTATTCGAGAATGGAAATGGAGATAAATAGTATAACGGTGGTTCGATGAACCCTCTGCCTGGCACTTAAATGTGATTTGCAGAGTATCCCATGTAGATGTAGATGTAGATATAGATGAAGCACAAATCAACAATACAGTGACGATGTCTATGGTGTACAATGCTGTTACGACGTGAGGTTGGTAGAGAGCATCAACATTCCGTAGACACACGAGCTCAGCCGACTTCCGCCGATCTGACAAGGGGAGGCTGCAAATTGTGAAATTCAAATTTCATTCATACTGCACATAATGAAAGCTCATGGCCAGAGGTGTAATTTGGCAAAGTGCCAAGATGCACTTCTTAGCCGTTGTCGAGAAAATCGACAGTTTAAATACGCCGTTGCGGTGAAATACTCTCTACCATTGATAATAATTGTCTACAGTGGCGTGGTGTATCGGTAAGCTATTGGGTTCGTAATCCGAAGGTCGCCGGAACGAATCTCGTGGCATGCAACTTTTTTATTATTTGATATATATTTACACGAACCAGACTGATAGTTATCATAGAAATATGGAAAGCAGAAAACAGTACGACATCGAGCACATCTGATAAACGATGCGTTTTTACAAGAACAATTTTTTTTAATTGTCTCTTGGGAAACACACCTGATTGGCATTCTCAAAAATTGTTCTATCGTTCGTCAAGTTTTACTTACACTATACGTATTCGTGTCGGAAATTCGTTTATACTTCTTCCGTTAACTATACGTGGTAAACATTATAAAGACAATAAATAACATTTGTGAAATACAACTTTGTTTGCGGAAAACATAATGATGTTCGAAGTCGCCAGTTGTATATAATAAGTTGTTTGAAAGTCGTTTGTCGTGGAAAAACTGGCGACTTCGAACATCAAATGTTATTAATCAAAGTCATTAATTGTCATATATATATATATATATATATATATATATATATATATATATATATATATATATATATATATATGTGTGTGTGTGTGTGTGTGTGTGTGTGTGTGTACATTTTCATTACAAAAAACAAATAATAACAAAAAAGTTGCATGCCGCGAGATTCGACCCGGCGACCTTCGGATTACGAACCCGAGCACTTACCGCTACGCCACGCCTGCACAGTGTTACTCATCGTAGAGATCGTAGAGCGTATTTCACCGCAACGGCTTTTTTTAACTGTCGATTTTCTCGACAATGGCTGAGAAGTGCATCTTGGCGCTTTGCCACATTACACCTCTGGCCATGAGCTTTCATTATGCGCAGTATGAATCGAATCTGAATTTCACAATTGGCGGCCTCCCCTTGTGAGAGGGCCCACGAAAAATTGCGTGACCTGTATTCAGTTAGGTGTCTAGATTTCACTTTGGGCTCTCCTAGTCAACAGTGGCGTGGGACTTCACCTTGTTTGCAGAACATGAGTGGCTACGACCTGCGTGACGACATGAAGACCTCGTGGCAGCACTCTGGCCGCTACGTGACGGACGTCTTCACCGAGCAGGCGGAGAGGATCATCGCAGAGCACGACACGGAGCGGCGGCTCTTCCTGTACTTCTCCCACCTCGCCTGCCACGCGGGAGACCCAGCCAAGCTGCTGGACGCGCCCCAGGAGGCGGTCAACCGCTTCGGCTACATCTCAGACCCCAACCGACGACTCCTGGCGGGTACGTGACACAGCAGTTAGCGCCCCTACTGTACTCTAGAGCTCCTACAAGGGTTGTTTTTTTAAGTAAGGGCCGTCCGCGCGTATAGTCCCGTAGTTCGCACGGACGCTGCAACAAGCAACCGCGCCACTTGCCGGCATCCTTGCCGTTCACACTGATGCCAGTTGCAGCTCTGTAGCTGACGTGTACGCATCGCTGTGCTACTTTATAATTTATATATCTATAATTTATAATAATATCAAACAATGCAACCCATTAACTAAGACTAAAATGGGCAATAGTATTGTCACGTTGCAATGGAAGCAGGCTTGACTTGGAAGGTATCGTCACATTGTCAACGACGAATAGCTTCCCAGAAAATTCTGTATTACGTGTATCTGGCGGAACAACTTTTTCAACTTGCAGCTCAGATCTTCCACAGTCAATGATAGCTTGGGATGCCTGAAGGAAGTCCCATCCGAGGATGACATTGTGACTACATTCTGTTAACACGACAAATTCAAACGGCTGCGTCCTGTTGTTGATGGTTATTCTTGCGACACAAGTTCCTGCTGGATGGACGTGCTTTCCATTCGCGACCTTCAGCACAGTTGCTCCCGTATCACAGAACATTGTCTTCTTTAGTGTGCGGCGGTAATTATCCGATAATACAGAAAAAGAGGCTCCTGAATCAACAAGTGCCCGGACAGGTTGGCCGTCGATTATGACGTCGATGAGATTTCCCGACATTTTGGCGACTGTCGTCCATGGAGGATTTTCATCTGCGGCGGCCTCACCTCTGTAGATGGCCGCCTCGCTTAGTTTTCCTGGGCGCGGCGGCTAGGGGAGCGGCTGGTACTTCTGTACGGCGACGGTGAACGGCTGCGGCGCGTCGGGGAGCGACCTCGTCTAGGGTACGGCGATGGGCTTCTTCCCATAGGTCGACTGAACTCATCAGCAGGTGACTGCCTTGGATAAGACTGCTCCGACGGCTGACGTCTTGCGGCGAAATAATCATCGAATACTCGCCTCCTCTCTCTGCAGTAGCGTACGACATGTCCAGGGCGTCCGCAGTGGAAACACAGTGGTGTGTTGTCTTCTGTCCTCCAGACGTCTGTTCTTCTGCGGGGCGTCATAGTTACCGGGGGAGTTGGCTGTGGTCGCGTCGGTCGGTTCATGGGCTGCCGTTTGGTGGCTGCAGCGTAAGTCATAGCAGGGCGATTGACGGGGCAGACAGGAGCCAATGTTTGAAATACCTCGTCCTCAGCGGCGTCGGCTACCTCGCGACTTACAGGGCTCACATCCATGGCCATAATCTGATGCTCGCTTGGTCTAATAGTCCCGGTTGCCATGCACTGTTGTAATTCTTCTCTCACGATTTGTCGTATGAGAGAATCCAAGTCCTGCTGGTCTTCCACAACGGCCATAGGGACTACATTTGGGAGTCTGTCATACTTCTTGCGTCCAGCCCTCCTTTGTTGCATCTCTTCAATACGCTGGCACCACTTGATGAACTCTTCTGTCGTAGCGACGTCTTTTATCAGAAGAGCTTGGTACATATCTTCTGCAATTCCCTTCATCAGGTGCGTTATTTTGTCCGCCTCAGTCATGTTCGGATTCACTATGTTACACAGGGCCAAAACATTCTGTATGTACGATTGTGTCGGCTCATCATGTCGTTGGGCCCGGTTCTTCAGTTGTTCTTCCGCCGAGCGGATTTGACGCTGGCGGTCTCCAAACGTCTTCTTCAGTTCCTCCTGGAACGTCTCCCAGTCATTCAACTTGTCTTCGTTGTTCTCGAACCATTGCAGGGCTGTTCCATCCAGATAGAAGTAAACGTTGGCGAAGCACATCGTATGATCCCACCTGTTGTACTTGGCGACTCGGTCGAACCCTTTTAGCCATTTGTTTGGGTCCTGTCCAGCGTCTCCAGAGAACACCGACGGGTGCCTGATGTGTAGCTGGCTTACTGCTGGTTTCGTTTCCATAGTTCGTCTGATGATACGGACTCTTGGAAGGACGTACTCGGTGTATCCCTTGTATTCCGGTTCCAGCCCGTGTAAGCGACGGCTTTTACGTTGCCTAATCGGAGCCACGGTGATGCAGCTGTTGCACAGTGTACCCGGCGCCTCCACCAAACAATGTCACGTTGCAATGGAAGCAGGCTTGACTTCGAAGGCAACTAAACACAGCACTTATACTAAAAGCACGTTTATTACGAACTCAACATACACGCAGCACTGACTGCCTCTCAGGCAGAGTGCTCTGCTATTTATACACAGACAGAATTTACCAGAAATTAGAAGAACAGTTAACATAAGAAACAAGCAGAATGTACAAGTGAACATAAGAAAGATGTAGAACCTTCTGGAATTGTAAATTACAAAGAAAGAAATATTTGCCGGTGGGCGGGATTGAACCGGCAACCTTCTGCTCCGCAGTCCGTGACGCTATCCCCTGATCCACGCCGGCAGTTGGTGTTCGCAGTCTCTCGCGGCAGTATAATACATAAATTTCTTACAGCTAAATGGTGACATTACATGTTTCTGCAGAAACCAATGGACATCTTGCTGGTTGTTGATGTTTATACTGGGTGATGTGTATGATGTTGTGTCTTATGCTACTGCTGTCGTGTTACATGTGTGCCAGCATTACAAACCTGCTTGTGGTGGCCAGCTCACCGAGCAAATGCCAGTGAGCATGCCCCTGGCACTGGGCGGCCAATTTCTTTTGTCACCACAACCCCCCCCCCCCCAGAAAAATTTTTCCCCTGTGTGTCTTATTCTACTATTTAAGAAAAACCTACATATAACTTACGTCTATGGTCTAATTCGGTGTTTGCCACATCTAACCCCCGAATCCAGGGGATGGCGGATTCTTCCATTGCTGGAGACCAGTCCATCCCCCGGCGGCATGGCAGATGTGGCTGTCTCAATCGGGTATCGGGTCAGATCCGGTTATTGATTCAGGATAAAGTCCCGAAGCACTTTGCGCGAGACATTATTGGCGATTTCGTCGAGTACTCGGAACGTGTCTGGGGTTCTTATGAGCTCAAAGGTGTTATTACTAGGCAGAGCCCTTCTGAGATCCGCAGCCACGTCGTCATACGTAGGACACTCATAAATGATGTGTTCTGGCGTGCCTATCTCGGCACCACAGGCACAAGCTGGCGTAGCCTGTCTCCTAAACCGACATAGATATGTCGGATAGGGTCCATGCCCGGTGAGGAAGTGCAGCATCCCCCTAGATGGTTTGAAATGTTTCATACCCAATCTTTCCTGGATATCTGGCAGGAGAGCGTGAGTTCTCCTCCCAGATTCCTCTTCGTCCCAAGATTGCTGCCAAAGTTGGAGCCCTTTCTGTCTGATCTCTGTTTTACTTAGAATTGGTTCCCCCATAATATTTTCTACGTTCCCTCCGTTCCCTTTATTGGCCCAGTACTTTATAATGTTTACGATTATTGAAATGTATCTTATTCTTTTCATTCTCCACTCCGAGGAGTGGAGCGGGCTGTTTGAGATCCGGCCCATAAAGAGTCGCGGTTCTATTCAGCCATTTATCAGACAAGCTGATAGTGTGGCAAAGGGGGAGGGGCTTACCAGTTCCAGCATACGCCTTACAACCAAGGAAAACCTCCCGAAAACCTTGGTCGGAACCGGTGGATTGGAACCAATCTTAATTTATCTCTGGGTTGTTGCCCCAGATTACAAATGAATTATTAGGCACGAGTGCACTCACGACAATCAAGGATCGGACGCCCGAGTTACTCTCGTAAACTCGTAGAGATCAGCTCGACCAACAGTGGACAAGCATCCCCCTAAAGGAACCGCATCCGTGAGCACGGTATCCTCTGCGTCCGATCGATTATTGAATCGCCCGTCGCGTGTAGATACGGTCAGTGATACGTTTTTTGACCGCGAGAAGCCTATCAGCTGCAGAAATTCATCATCAGTTTACAGAAGTTTATGGCTCGAATGCAATGAGTGCAGGTAAAGTGTGTCAATGGGTTATATAGTTTAAAAATGTCCGTCAAAACGTCCGTGACGAAGAACGCTCAGGCCGGCCCTCTGTGATCACTGACGATTTGGTGGCTGCAGTCGAAACAAAGATTCGTGAGGACAGAAGATTCACAATGTCAACTCTTTCTTTGGAATTTCCACAAATTTCAAGACTGGTTTTGTAGAAAATTGTGTCTGAAAACCTAAACTTTAAGAAACTGTGTTTTCGGTGGGTACCCAGACTCCTCACAGAGGACCACAAAGGGAACAGATTTGCCACTTCATTGGACTTTTTGATTCGTTACGAGGAAGAAGGGGATGACGTGTTGAGTCAAATTGTCACTGGAGATGAAACATGGGTATCCCATATCACTCCCGAAAGCAAGCGACAATCGATGGAATGGTGACACACAACCTCACCCGTCAAGGTCAAAGCCAAAGATTATGGCGACTGTGTTCTGGGACCGGCGCAGTGTTTTGCTAGTGGGCTTTATGCCACTAGGAACGACAATCAACTCTGATGCCTACTGTGCAATTCAAAACAAAACAAAAGGCGCGGCATGCTGAAAAAAGGAGTTTTGCTCCTGCTCGATAACGCTAGGCCTCACACCTCTCAAAAGACTCGGGATTTGATTGATTCTTTTGGCTGGGAAGTTTTCGACCATCGATTGTCACGATACAGGGAACACAGAGTTACGGAAATGATACAGGACCTGGGATACCTTGCTCCTAGCGATTTTCACCTTTTCCGGTACCTGAAACACCAACTTGGAGGGCAGCGCTTCAATGACGACGATGAATTGAAAGCGGCCGTGAACTCTTTGCTGTCGAAGCAGGCGGCGGAATTCTTTGAAGAGGGAATTAAAAACTTAGTTGTACAGTATGACAAGTGTTTAAATAAACAAGGCAACTATGTAGAAAAATAGGTAAAAATGTGTAGAATCAGAAAATAATTTTTTTTTACAAAAGTATTTGTATCTTTTTTCAAAAAAAAAAAAAAAAAAAGCGGCCCTTACTTAAAGAACAACCCTCGTAAATACCCAGGCTGAATCGTCCGCCATGTTTTCCCCAACATGGTTGGAATCGCGCTGCACTAACAGCGTAGAGGCGCATGCCCTGCCATCTTTCACAAACGATTTCGCAAAAACTAATTGGTAGAAATATTTAATATTTCCACTACTAAAATCTTTATATGTCAGCATTGTGACGAAATGCGCGTCATTTCGTTAATAATTATAGTTGATAAGATATTGGCTTCGAAATAAGAGACTGCGCTACATTAGGAAAAGTTTGCACTAAAAAATAGAGGATGCTATGATATTCCGTTTGGTGCTTGTTGCACCATATGTTGCTGCGGATGAAACTTTCCTAATGGATTTAATTCTATTTTCTACTTAGGAGGAGATCTTTAACTTTTACTCATACCGTTAAACTTTATTTAGTGGACTCATTTCCGATGGCGATAAGGCCAGAATGAATCATTGCGTATCTCATACACGGTTAGAGGTATCAAAATGATATTTCGACAAATGATAACATGCAAAGAGGGGTGTATTTTGCAACATGGTTGATTTGATTTGATTTTCTCAGGGAAGCCAAAACAAAATTGGTCCAACCCGCCACTGCTCGCACCGAAACTAAGTTTATTGTGCGGTATCGCTCCCTGTATATCTAGTAAAGCCAACCAATGCCCTTGAACAGTGCAAGGAGTCCGTTTACCAGTTCTTTATTAGACACAATTTCTTCGGGTCTGGTTGTCCCAAATGTTCTGTGCCTTTTACTCTCCAATGCAGTGAATTCGAAAATTAGATGTGATGGAGTTTCATCACCGTCACCACAGATCCTACATTTATGGTCCTCTTCTGTTGTTCCCATTGTATGTAGGTGTTTTTTGAAATTCCCATGGCCTGTCAGCAATCCAACCATGAGTCTAATCTCTCTCCTGTTCAGGCCCAGGATTGCAGACCTTCTTTTAAAACATGGCTTTGGCATCATTACCTTGCCATGTTTTTGTTGATGGACTTTGGTCCAATATTCTACGTGCTGTCTTCTGAGCCAGTAACGTAGCTCCAATTTGATCATTGCCTTGGTGATTGTCAGGACAGGTTCCGATCCAATAAATGGAGTCTCTGCCCCCATTCTGGCTAATCTGTGGGCATGTTCGTTGCCACTGACCCCCGAGTGGCCAGGGACCTACAATAGGTTTACCCTATTGCTTTCCCCTAGCTCCACAAGAACCCTGTGACATTCTGCAACAATTTTAGACCTTGTTGCAGGAGCTGCCAGTGATCTCAGGGCTGCCTGTCTACTAAGCAAAACTTCATAAACTGTCGCGCTATTCAAGGAAATACATAGTTCTAGAATGAAAAATGGTAAAATTACTGATTTATTATTCGATTTGCAGATATTCCTTCGTCACTCACAAATGTTTATTTCTTTGCTTTTTGTCCAATGTGTTTCAGAGCCACTACTCCGTTTCCACAACCTAATAAGCGTTACATTTTCTTCAGTTTAACGCCTAGCAGTAACAGAACGGAAGTAGTAGATCTAATGAGGATTTTATGTCAGAATACTTAGAAATTACAGATAGCAAGGATCTCTTCACTAGCTAACGAACTGACTTGTTCTCATTTCCTCACATAATAAAGCACTCGGTATTGAGATATTTAGAATATCCTTTTCATATAACTGAAACACTGAAATTGGATGTTACATAGAAACACAGCACTTTTGAAGTTTGTAACTATTAAACTTAATGGGTTACAAGAAGTCAGTACCAGTATCTTTCAGTATGGATGTTATGCAGTAACAACATGTGACTAATTATTAGGAGCTCTAATACGGAAGACATGTTACTACTAGACGGGCGGGCGGATCCCAGTGCGTTACATTTAACTGACATTATCTCAAGTTATACATTTCTCACAGGGTTGTCAGAAAGTGCATGGTCGTAAACTATCACTATATGCTATTTATAAATTATTGCCATAAATAAAACTAAAAAGGACTTGTACTGTAGTTCTTAAGGAAGACAGTGATGAAAATTCCACGTCCACACAGTGAGTAGTTTGTGAGTGTAAGCGAGTTGAATGAAACGCGAGGTAACGCGTGAGGTCGTCCGCAACGTGGCAACTCCTACAGCTTGGAGAAAAAATGGCGAATATTTCAGCTCGGGTTTATAGGAATCTTACCGTACACAAGTTACTTTTCGTAGCATAGGTGCTGACTTCTGAAAATCTTGGGCTATGCTCAGTGCTGTGTTGCCAACTTAGTGGTTTTCCCAATAAACTGGTGGTTTTGAGTACCTGTCTAGTGGACAAATTTTGCATCTAACGGCTAGTGCGAATTATGGCGGATTTTAAAAATATTTCGGTGGTTTTATGGAAAAAACAATTTTGAAAAACACTTGATGAAGGCAGCATTCAGTAACAGAACTATTTAATTTTCTAACATCTCGTAGCTCCTGAATTTATATCACCTAAACATCTATAATATATGCTATTCTGTCTTTGGTTTCCATTTTTCACCAAAAACGAACAGCAACCAGTCGAAAGTAGAAATTCTATTTCCTTAGCGATTTCGAGCAATTTTTGCTCTTCTTCAGAAGAAACTGCAGTAAAAATCGTCAGTGTAATGAAGTTCGAAGCTTCTCAAAAAAATTTTTAAAAAAGGAAAACTAAATTAAAATGTATGTAATTCAAAAAATAATTGAAAGGAGAGATTGTACATACTGTTAAATAGCGCATGATAAGCGAAATGTCATAGTGACGTTCGCTTATTATGCGATAATTAACAGTATGTATATTTCTACTTTTAAGTATTTTTTGAATGTATACTATATTAATTTATTCATTTTATTTATTACACGCTATGCACTTCTCAACACTAATGATATTTTCCTTTGCAGTATCTTCTGAAGAAAAGTAATAATTGCTTAATAGCGGTAAGGAAATAAAATGTCGACCTGCAACTGTTAATTTTTTGTTAAAAAAAGGAGTGAAAATATAAAACTGTTCTAGCCTTAAACATAAGGGATAAATTAAATTGTCTCATATTTTTCGTTACTCAGCATACTCAGTACTTCACATAACAATAATCAAGTGGTTTTGTTAAACACACGAATAAAATATAGTGATTTCTGGTGGTTTTTAATAAGCTTTTTAGTGAGAAATCTCATTTCACTATTGGCAACAATGGCTCAGTGCCGTATCCATGGGGCGGGGTGGGGGATGGGGGTTTGCCCGCCTGTTGCAGCGCTCCCCCCTCACCCCCCCCCCCCCACACACACAGAAACACATACAAAGCATTTTTATTTTAGCACCTTTTTTTTCATATCGTTTTCATAGTTTTGGTATTCTGAGACATGCATATTAGATAATGATGTTCCTGTATTGTGAATAATGTGTTCACTAACACAATCACTTTCTGGCTTCATTCTTCTGCAGATTTATTTTCTGTATAGTATTACCAAAGTAGTTCATAAACACTTCTGCTGTCGTACCATGTCTGTCGATAGCAACAGATTTTCAACCTATTGTTACATCACACACCAATTCAGTAAACAGGATGAAAAGTGTCACTATTTACACTAACACGATTCCTTGAAGACTATTGACTTCTAAGGCAATACATAAAACGTTTTGAATAAGAGCGGTACCATTCCACATATAAATTAGATAATGTTCATGCTGGTGTCAGAAATGACCCCATGATAGTAACTGAGGGTTATGCATATCCTATACTAAGAGGCAAAGGTATGCCCTCACATGCTATACCTGCACATACAGTTTTAGAGTATATGTTTAGGCAGGGACCTGAGAGTACAGTTTAAATTACTACCAATGAAATGAGCAGTAATCATATTTACTGCCTTGCTTGCCAAAAGTAGATTTGTTTTTTAATAATATGTCATCATTTTAAAGACTGTACTTTACGAGGATAATTAATTTATTGAACGGACAATATTACATAAAGTAATCTGAAATCATAGAGCAGGATTGCAGGAGCAGCATTAAATAATTTTCCCTATTATATGTCAAATTCCGAGATCATTATTAGTTTGAAACAGAAGAGTAAGGATGAAATTGCTCAACCGATCATTTTATGGCGAGAATATTTTTAAATTTCACTTCTGCTGTGTTCTGATCAGCTAACTACAGCTAATATGTATGCTCTACTCGATCTGTGCCTTCTGATTTGCTAACCATAACACGTGCTCTTCACACATCGTAACTTCGATTTTACACTACGCAAAGCTTTCGCGCCATATTTGTCAAATTTTGCATTAATACTTCTACATCAGATGCTATACGGTATCAAAGAAAAAATAATACCAAAATGTTCAGTGGGATATGCTGAGCAGCATATCCACTCAAATTTTGGAGTATGCTTGAGAGACCGAGCATACCCGTGATCGGCGTCCAAGTTTCGCAGTCAGTTCTAGAAATACCTGCAACAAAAACATTCAATTCAGAGTACACTCTCCATCGGAATGGAGAATGAAAGGATGAATGTGTTAAACGGAAGAAGCGGAATGGTTGTGGCAGTCTTGCTGACTGGTGGTTTTTTTTTTCACTTAATATTCGGGGAATCAGCTGCTTTAGGATAGAGCTTAAAGGGCAAGTGCTTGAGGGGGGAATTTCGGGGAGACGTGAGGTCTCTGAAGAATTTAAGCGTCCTATCATTAACGCATATAGATATGTTAAAATTATTTAGCCGTAACTGAGAGCGAAATATTTTATTCTTGACTTTACTGAGGTAACCCTCTTCTGTGACTATTATGGCAACTTAATCTGTTCTGGTATTGGGGATTAAACCTGATTACGAGTACTCTAAAGCCCTCGATGGTCGTCAACTGAATTTTGAAAACACTGTGTGTGCATTTTAGAAACACATCACATCCTGAGGTGAAAAGCACACATATTTCCAGGGACACGAAAAACATGGGAGTCAGATCAGTTGCTAAAATGTAGATTTATCTCCCATTTCTTTGATTTTAAGTGCATAGCTAAGCAATGACAATGTTTATAAAGCCTATCTTATATGCGACAGTTTACATCATACGTTGTCATCAAAGATTACTGCTTTTACTTTTTATGAATACTAATATGTGGAACATCAAAATTTAATGTTTTAAAACTGAGAAGTTTTGAAAGTAATGCTTATGCAACACAACAAAGCTGTAAAGGGAAGTTTTGTTATTGGTACCTGCTCTCTCCTCCCCGTTCCTTTATTATCAATTAGGTCGGCCTACCGCAGTTGTACAATATTTCCATTCCAGGACTGAAGATCACAACAAGGGCCTCATACTGCAGGATTTGTAATAAAGAATTGCGCCGTCTCCATTGCTGCGGTGTTCGCGGCCGTTCGCCGTCGGAGGTTCGAGTCCTCACTCGACATGGTTGTGTGTGATGTTCTTAGGCTAAGTTAGTTTACGATATTTGTATGTTTAGGGACGGATGACCACTGCCGTTAAGACCCATAACCATAACTTTCATTTACACTGCGCCGTCTCAGGTGTCAGGCGTGGCCAAAACCAACAGTCAAAAACTAATGAATGAAAGTCGCGTTGCAACTTATTAAAAATTGTTCCGAGCACCCCTCCTGACTTCGTACTAATTTGCAGACATGCAACGTACTATTACTTGGTCTTTATTTGACTGTTGTATTATTTTTGTTGACCGATGTGCCAATGACCTGTTTTTGTCGCCCTTTTTTTTAAAAAATGTTCAAATGTTTGTTAAGCTTAAAGGGATTTAACTGCGGGGTCATCAGCCCCTAAACTTGCAAACTGCTTATGAATTACCTTACACTAAGGCGACATAAAGATCCATGCCCGAGGGGGGGATTCGAACCCCCCAACCGTAGCGGCCGTGCAGACTGTGACTGGCGTGCCGCAGACCGCTCGGCCGCTGCGGCCGGCGCTGTTTTCTACTAGTCCTGTTTCAATATTTAACATGTCGATAGAAAGAATAGCTTAATGTCAACACGTAGGGTTTAACTGACACTTCTTGATTACTACCTTTTACCTCACTCGAAAGTACAACAATTTCGCAACTATGTTCTTAAGTTATGACCGGGAACGTCAGGTTACAGAAAAGTTTCAAATTTTTCGGTTTAAATTTAAACCGTTGGTACAATGACGGTAAATACTGACCTTTTTTATCAAGATGAAAATAAAGATTTAAATACGAAAAGAAACTCTTCTGTTTACATCGTAACTAAACTGTTGACTGGAGAAGCTATACGTTCTACGTATAAATTATTGAGATGTCTTCGAAATCGGTTGGACGGTTTACAGACTTTGACATCTTGTGTAATTTAAGCATAGTATACATTTTGTTACAACGTATTACATACAACATATCAACCATTGAAAATATTTTAATAAATGTCATAAATTTTCGAAGTCAAAGAAAAAACAAGCATTTCGACAGAGACTTCAAGCATACATACTTAAAATCAGCAAATATCTTGAATGTGGCTAAACGTTTTGTAAGGAAGCCTATTTTGTTCTTTAGCTCTGAAGGTGTCTCCATAGCCAATTTCATCAAAATCAGAAGAGAGCCTTTCGAATTTATAATATTACTACGAATTTAGGGAATTTTCGCAAGATTTTAAGATATCTTAAATGCGATTTAGCGGTAAATATTGCTACAGATTTGGCAACAATGGGTTGTGGAGTTAAAAGTTACTGAGCTGTATCCATGTTCACTGGTTTAGACATTTAATCCATCATTTTTCGTTTCATTGTGGTATCAGATGATTTTATCCGCATACTTACCGTAGCGCTGCCCCGGAACTCCTGAGGTTCAGATTCTATTCTGATACACTTCAGCCAGCCTATGAGCTCTCCTTCGCCAGGGAGGGGCGACGGGCAGCGGGCAACGCCGCTACATACATGGTGAAGGCCCCAGCTCAGGTGCTACTCTGACGGGAACGCACGAATCGGCCCGAACGCAAGACAAGCCAGCTCGCTCTTGCACATGCGCAAAGTTTCATCCGCCTACATATATATACAATACTGGCCATTAAAATTGCTACACCAAGAAGAAATGCAGATGATTAATGGATATTCATTGGACAAATATATTATACTAGAACTGATATGTGATTACATTTTCACGCAATTTGGGTGCATAGATTCTGACAAATCAGTACCCAGAACAACCACCTCTGGCCGTAATAACGGCCTTGATACGCCTGGGAATTGAGTCAAACAGAGCTTGGATGTCGTGCACAGGTACAGATGACCATGCAGCTTCAACACCATACCACATTTCATCAAGAGTAGTGTCTGGCGTATTGTGACGAGACAGTTGCTCGGCCACTAATGACCAGACGTTTTTAATTTATGAGAGATCTGGAGAATGTGCTGGTCAGGACAGCAGTCGAACTTTTTCCGTATCCAGGAAGGTCCGTACGGCACCTGCAACATGCGGTCGTGCATTATTCTGCTGAAATGTAGGGTTTCGCAGGGATCGAATGAACGGTAGAGCCACGGGTCGTAACACATCTGAAATGTAGCGAATACTGTTCAAAGTGCCGTCGATGCGAACAAGAGGTGACCGACACGTGCAACCAATGGCACCCCTTACCATCACGCAGGGTGAAACGCCAGTATGGCGACGACAAAACCCCGCTTCCAATGTGCGTGCACCGCGAAGTCGCCAAACACGAATGCGACCATCATGACGCTGTAAAAAGTACATAGATTAATCCGAAAAAAATGACGTTTTGCCATTCGTGCACCCAGGTTCGTCGTTGCGTACACCATTGCAGGCGCTCCTGTCTGTGATGCAGCGTCAAGGGTAACCGCAGGCATGGTCTCGGAGCTGATAGTCCATGCTGCTGGCCGCGGTGGAATAGCCGAGCGATCTATTGTTTCTTGATACGGAGCGCGCGGTTGCTCGCCGTGGAGGTTCGAGTCCTCCCTGGGGCATGGGTGTGTGTGTTGTCCTTAGGTTAGTTTACCTAGGTTTAAGTAGTTTGTAAGCTACGGACTGATGACCACGCAGTTTGGTCCGATAGATTTACAAAAATTTGAACATTTTGAACATTCCACGCTGCTGCAAACGTCGTCGAACTGTTCGTGCAAGTGATTGTTATCTTGCAAACGTCCCCATCTGTTGACTCAGGGATCGAGACGTGGCTGCACGATCCGTTACAGCCACGCGGATAAGATGCCAGTCATCTCGACTGCTAGTGATACGAGGCCGTTGGGATCCAGCACGGCGTTCCGTATTGCCCTCCTGAACCGACCGATTCCATATTCTGCTAACAGTCACTGGATCGCGACCAACGCGAGCAGCAATGTCGCGATACGATAAACCGCAATCGCGATGGGCTACAATCCGACCTTTATCAAAGTCGAAAACGTGATGGTACGTATTTCTCCTCCTTACAAGAGGCATCATAACAACGTTTCATCAGGC
This sequence comes from Locusta migratoria, assembly GCA_026315105.1. Classification (NCBI taxonomy): domain Eukaryota; kingdom Metazoa; phylum Arthropoda; class Insecta; order Orthoptera; family Acrididae; genus Locusta; species Locusta migratoria. Next base: position 664,080,878 of record CM048746.1, read on the forward strand.
AACTCCGGTCAACTGCTGTTTGTGTATGAGAAATCGGTTGGAAACTTTCCTCATGTCAGCACGTTGTAGGTGTAGCCACCGGCGCCAACCTTGTGTGAATGCTCTGAAAAGCTAATCATTTGCATGTCACAGCACTGTCGGTTAAATTCCACGTCTGTAGCACGTCATCTTCGTAGTGTAGCAATTTTAATGGTCAGGAGTGTAGTTGTTTTTGGTGCACTGAATAGTTATTAAAAATTCGTTTCATTTGGTAAAATTTCTCTGTGAGAGATGGAAGCACGAACAATGATTTTCATTTGAGGGCGATATTGCGATTTTTTGCGACGTCTGTTAAATTCGTACACTTTGGCCATGGTTCGGGTATTCTTAAGTGCAACTGAACGAGAGAGTGCTAATTTCCAATTTTTTTTCTGAATAGTTCATTGGAAGTATTATCTCTTGTCATGTGTTGTTTTCTGAACATATAGTCATGTTGCTAATAAATACAAACGTAAAATATTTTTTAAAAATCGATCATAACACTGATATTTAAGGCTATTCCTTAGGTGGGCTCACTTAGGTACCGTTCCCCTACTTACTATTACAGTTTCACTCTCTCAACAGCTCTCTGCGCTGCAAAAGAAAAGAAAATGGGTTAACTCGTAAGAACAGCACGAATGTCTCAGATTTGGTGAATCAAGCGATTTTTAACCTGGCAGATAACTCGAGAAGCTAACTGTCCTCATTTACACCTTTGGGCAAGACACGGTGGCCTTTTGGTTTTTCCTTAAAAGAGAATTTTTCAGTCTTAATCCCATTTTTTATTTTGTCAAGCCGTACCGTAAGTACAACCAGAACGGAGGGGTATCTGCGGAGAGGCCAGACAAACGTGTGGTTCCTGAAGAGGGGCAGCAGCCTTTTCAGTAGTTACAGGGGCAACAGTCTGGATGATTGACTGAGCTGGCCTTGTAACGTCAGCTAATGTGGCTTTGCCACACAGCTACTGCTAACGGCTAAAAGCAAGGGAAAACCACAGCCGTTACTTTTCCCGAGGACATGCAGCTCTACTGTATGAATATAAGATGATGGTACCCTGTAGAGTAAAATATTCCGGAGGTAAAATAGTCCCCCATTCGGATGTCTGGGCAGAACTTACTCAGGAGGATGGGATCATCAGAAAAGACAACAATGGCATTCTATTGATCGGAGCTTGGAATGTTAGATCCCTTAATCGGCTAGGAAAGTTAGAAAATTTAAAAATGGAATTGCATAGGCTGAAGTTAGATATAATGGCGATAAGTGAAGTTCGATGGAAAGAGGAACAAGATTTCTGGTCAGGCGAGTACAGGATTATAAATACAAAATCAGTTGGGGGCATTACAGGAGTAGGTCTGATAATGAATAAGAAAATAGGAATGCGGGTAAACTACTATCAGCAGCGCAGTGATCGCATTATCATAGTCAAGATAGATACAAAGCCAACACCGACCACAGTAGTTCAAGTTTATATGCCTACTAGCTCTGCCGATGATGAGGAAGTCGAAGAAATGTATGAGGAGGTAAAGGAAATTATTCAGACAATTAAGGGAGAGGAAAACTTAATTGTAATGGGAGACTGGAATTCGGTAGTAGAAAAAGGAAGGAAAGGTAAAATAGTAGGTGGTCAGAAGGAATTAAAGAAGAGATCGCCTGGTAGAATTTTGCACGGAAAATAAATTAATTATAACAAACGCCTGGTTTAAGAATCACGAACGAAGGTTATATACGTGGAAGAGACCAGGAGACACAGGGAGGTAATAGATAGATTTTATAATGGTAAGAGATAGATTCTGGAACCAGGTTTTAAACTGTAAAACATATCCAGGGGCAGATATAGACTCTGACCATAACTTGTTGGTCAGGAACTGTGGCTGAAACTGAAAAAATCTGCAAAAAAGTAGGAATATAAGGCGATGGGACCTGGATAAATTGAAAGAATCTGAAGTTTTTGAGAATTTCAGAGGGTGCTTAAGGCAACAATTGACAGAAACGGGGGAAAATAAAACAGTATAAGAAGAATTGGTAGCATTGAGAAACGAAATATTGAACGCAGCAGAGGACAAAATAAGTAGAAAGGCAAGAACTGCAAAAAAATCCTTGTACATCACAGGAAATACTAAATTTAATTGATGAAAGGAGAAAATATAAAAATGCAGTAAATGAAACAGGCAAAATAGAGTACAGACGACTAAGAAATGAGATTCACAGGAAGTGTAAAATAGCGAAGCAGGAGTGGCTAGAAGACAAATGCAAGTCAGTAGGAGAATGTATAAACAGGGGAAGAATAGATACCGCCTACAGGAAAATAAAAGAAACATTTGGAGACAAGAAAAGCAGCTGTATGAATATAAAGAACTCAGATGGAAAACCAGTTGGAGATGGTATACTGAGAGAAGAATTTGACAGAGCACTGAAAGACCTAGGTCGAAACAAGGACCCTGGAATCCCCGCAGAACTACTGAAGTCTCTTGGAGAACCAGCCATGACAAATCTATTTCACTTGTGCGTAAGATGTATGAGACGGGTTAAATAATCGCAGACTTTAAGAAAAATGTAATAATCCCCAATCGAAAGAAAGCAGGTGCGGACAGGTGTGAAAATTACAGAAGCATCAGTTTAATAAGTCATGCTTGCAAAATTTTAACACGAATTATTTACAAAAAGATGTAAAGTTGGTAGAAGCCGACCTTGGGGAAGATCAATTTGGATTCAGGAAAAATCCTGACTTTACGGATTATCTTAGAAGATAGATTAAGGAAAGGCAAACCTACATTTCTAGCTTTTGTAGATTTGGAGAAAGCTTTTGATAATGTTGATTGGAATACACTATTTCAAGTTCTGAAGCAAGCAGGAGTAAATTATAGGGAACGGAAGGTTATTTACAACTTGTACAAAAACAAGACAGCAGTTATCAGAGTTGAAGGGCACGAAAGAGATGCAGATGTTGGGTTCTAGCCTTTCTCCAATGATGTTCAATTTGTACATTGAGCAAGCTATAAAGGAATGCAAGGAAAAATTTGGAGAAGGAATTTAAGTTCAGAGTGAAGAAATAAAAACATTGCGTTTTGCCGATGACATTGTAATTCTGTCAGAGACATCAAAGGACCTGGAAGAGCAGTTGAACGGAATGGACAGTGTGCTGAAAGGTGAATGTAAGATGCACATTAACAAGAGCAAAACTAGGGCAATGGAGTGCAGCCTAAGAAAATCAGGTGATGCTGAAGGAATTAGATTAGGTAACGAAACAATAAAGGAGGTAGATGAGTTTTGTTACTCGGGCAGTAAAATAACAAATGATGGTCGCAATACAGAGGATATAAAATGCAGAATGGCAATGTGAAGAAAAGCGTTTTTGAAAAAGAGAAATTTGTTAACATCGAACACTAATTTAAGCATAATGAAGTCCTTCCTGAAGGCATTTGTGTGGAGTGTTGCTTTGTATGGGAGTGAAACATGGACGATAAACAGTGCGGACAGGAAGAGGATTTAGGCTTTTGAAATTTGGTGTTACAGAAGAATTCTGAAGATTTGGTGGGTGGATCATGTAACTAATGAGGAAGTACAGAATTGGGGAGAAAAGGAATTTCTGGCATACCTTTACTAAAAGAAGGGATCGATTAGTGGGACACATTCTTAGACATCAAAGAATTGTGAAATTAGCGTTGGAGGGAAGTGTGTGTGTGGAGTAAAAATCGCAGAGGGAGACCAAGAGATGAATATAGTAAGCAAATTCAAATGGATGTAGGTTGCCGTTCTTATGAGGAGATGAAGAGGCTTGCTCAGGATAGATTAGGTTGGAGAGCTGCATCAAACCAGTCTCCGGACTGAAGACCAACACACCACACAAGTACGATTACTGTACTATACATATTTAAGAGCTTACTGTAATCAACGTATGAACAATGTTTTAGAACGGAGTAGACAAGGTAAATATTGAAGAATTCAGTATTCAGTATTCAATATTTTATCTTATTTTGCTTCATTCTTGCGATCACGTGATTCAAAGTTTACCATCGAACTCGCTTGTTTGTTGACAAACATATGTCAGCACGGCCAACAGTTTCATGGTGGGGGTTTCAGATACAGTGCCGCTTGGCGTGGCATACGTCATCTATGGTCTTTTCTGTATAAAAAATGACACAAATGTTTTTAAGCCTGCCTTGGCCATCAGTCCATAGACTTACAAACTACTGTAAATAACTAATATTAAGGACAACGCACACACCTTGCCCGAGCGAGGACTCGATCCTCCGACGCGACGGGCAACCGCGCGGTCTGCAGCGAGGCGCCTTAGAACGCCCGGCCCCTGACCGCGGCGGTCTTTCCTAATTTGAAGATACCGACTGTTTCAACTTTTGACGTTATCTTTACTCTGAATGTCGTTGACCAGAATTTGTGAATCATGTATTTTTCGAATGTAAAGCACGAGTAAGCCAGCATACGCTTTATTTACCACTAGCTGTAAACCCGGCGTTCTTCGGGTGTTCATTTATCCTACACTCTCGTAGTCCACATCCCCTTCCCCCCTCTCTCTGCATCCACCTCTTTCTCTCCCATCTCTCTGTACGTTTCCACCTTTCCCTCTCTTGGCAAAGTTTTCTGTAAGGTACCCTCTGTCATGTACCATACAAACATTTATGTAGCCAGTCATCTTCATCTTGCTTCACAGGTCATGTGTGCAAAAATTCCTAAAGATTGGAGCAAAACTATGCATTTTATAAAATTCCGTAAGTTAAGTACCCTCCGCCATGCACAGAACGAAATTTTGTACAGACAGTAACATTCATCTTGTTTTTAAGGTAGAGTGTGTAAAATTTCATCTATATCGGGAACAAAACTATAGATTTCTATACAATAGAAACGCAGGGTCACATTGAAAAACGCACTTTGTTGTTCTTAAATATTCCAGTTTTATTTCATACAACCCTTGTTCTGAGAGTAACGAAAAAAAAAAAAAAAAAAAAAAAAAAAAAAAAAAAAAAAAAAAAAAAGGATCTGTGAAATCAGTCGAGTTACGGGGCCAGCAAGGTATTTAGGGATCCATTCTTTTGTTGCAATGTACCCTCCCGCATGCACCGTATGAAACGTAAGCTAGACGGTGGCCTTCCTCTTGTTTTGAAAGTCAAGCGTGCGAAATTTCGTAAAGATTGGAATGAAACTGTAGATTTCGTGAGTCTGTAGAAGTATGCTCCGCCATGCACCTATCATAAAATACTTCCTTAGCTACCTTTTTCTACCTATAAACTACATTCCTGCCAAATTTCAGCTTTATAAGTGAAGTAGTTATCGAGATTTTGTGCTTAGTCAGTGAGTGAGTGTATTTCGCTTGTATATATATATATATATATATATATATATATATATATATATATATATATATATATATATATATATATATATAGCTTAAGAATACAGATTGCTTAATTTTGGATGCAAGAGAATTAAGGGAGACTTGCAAACAAAAATAAATAGTACCATGCAAATCTGTAATGATAACTTTATTTGATATAAAGACATACCTGATGCGACAGTTTTACAGCATCTACAGCGAAACTGTTGTGAGCGGTAGGCTTCTTTTCGTTACATCATGTTGTAGGAGGGGGGAGGGGTCAGTTACAAAACGCTTCGTAAACGTCCCAAATTACATGCAAACTTTGTTGCAGGTCCCTAACTACTCCCATTTTCCAATCATTGACGCATAAATCTGGTATTCTCACGCTGTGGCCTCTCATTATTTATGTCGTCAAATCTCCTGAGCTGTGTGTCGTGCTCTTTCGTTTTTGGGTCAGAAACCTTCGTGGGCGTACGGCGAACAGTTCACCAAAGTTTCATTGCAATCGAATGAATGGTTTATGAGCACATAGAGGACATACAGAGAAATATTCATAACAAATCATTCAATAGTTATATTTAATAAACAAATATACTAATTTTAAATACATCACAAAAACTTGGAACAGTCCAAACTCTCTAGGAGACAGATAGCCTCGATATTCTTCAGGGCAAAACAAAAGAAAAAAATCTGATGTTGTGGCCTGTCGAAGTTCCCATGTTACCGAGTCGTTTGGGTAACTGTGATGACAGTCATATAACTCAGCTACAGTGCAAACCGATGTCGCACGTCAATATGATTTCATTATCAAATAGTGTCGTAGAATAAACTTTTGCTGTCCGAAATGTCACAATTAATAAAATATTCCGGGCTATTATGACGTGTTCGAATGGATTTCGCATTAAATTTTAATGAGGTTAAATTTGATTACGGCATAATAGCCCGCAATGTTTAATCAAATGTGATTACCAAGAGTGAATACGGATGGATTCCTCTGTTTTAACATTGTTTCAAGCAAATATTTAATACGTCGCCCGAGCCCTACGAAGTGAGTTAGGGCTCATAGTGGCAAACGTTCGAGAGGACACTCAGAATAAATTACAGATTTATATCAGTCGCAATGTGGAATGTTAGATCTCTTAATCGGGAAGGGTGGTTAGGAAAATTAAAAAGGAAATGAGTAGGTTGAAGTTAACTATAGTAGGGATTAGGAAAGTTCGGTGGAAAGAGGAACAGGATTTCTGGTCAGGCGAGTACAGGATTATAAATACGAAATCAGTTGGGGGTATTACGGGAGTAGGTCTAGTAATGAATAAGAAAATAGGAATGCGAGGAACCTACTACGAACAGCGCAAATATCGCAGTATAGTAGTCAAGTTAGATACGAAGCCAACACCAGCCACAATTATTTATATTCCCATTAGCTCTGCCGATTATGATGAGATAGAAGTTGTGTATGAGGAGATAGACATAATTATTCAGACAGTTAAGGGATAGGAAAAACTAATTGTGATGGGATACTGCAATTCGGTAGCAGGAAACGGAAGGGAAGGAAAATTACTCGATGCATATGAGCTGGGATAAAGGAATGAAAGAGAAAGCCATCTGAAAGAATTATGTACGGAACATAATTTAATCATAACAAATACATTAGGAGACAAGAATAATAGCTCTATGAATATCAAGAACTCAGAAGGAAAACCTGTTCTGATTAAAGAAGGGAAAGCTGGAAGGTAGAAACAGTATATAGACGGGCTTTACAAAGGAAATAAGGCCGTTTGTTACACGGTCAGATTTAAATTGTTCTTACATTCAGTGCTGCATCTGCTTTATAAAGTTCGATTAATTTTTTCGTAGACGGCACACACTAACTAAACTTTGAAACACGATGTTGACGAGCTTTAGACATTTTTTTTAGTGTAGAAAGACACCATACTCGCAATATGCGAGATACCAGACATGATATATTGATTTAGTTTTATCTGTATGTAAAATTTTAAGTGTCTGTTGCACATGAGGCCCCAAATATCTATTAGTGTGTACTGTGATGTGCTCCCACTGGCCCTGGCTTCCACAGAATGAATGAAACTTTGTATGTAAGAGAGTTTAGGAAGTGCTAGGCGCGCCTCGTCTGTTTTGTGTCGTCGTTTCTTTCAAATGCTGGGTGTTGAATGTCTCTGGACGAGAAGTAGGTTTGCCAACTGCTGAGCAAAACCCAGTCTTCGCAAAGATTCCTAATGTAGCTTGCTCTTAACCTCCTTGGCTGGGGGTTGGTCAGGTTACCTGCCTGACGAACGGTGACGCTCTCTGGGCTCCCCTCCACTACCCCTCCTAGGCAGTGGGCACGAGAGCTATTCATTCGCTTCTTGGTTCCTGGTAGGGTAAGTACCTCTGGGTTTGGTTCTGCTGTGGCCTTGTGGCTCGATTTAGTTCAGGCTCCATAGTCGTACTTATGCCTTTTCGTGAGTTTAATTCTGGGAGTAACAGCTACACTATCTGTAGTAGTGAGATTTTGCTTAATTTCCCGTAGGATTGCTAATTTTATGTCTATTTTTGCTGGAATCTGTTTTCAAATAGGGAAGCTGGTTTTCAAATATACGCGGTCCAAGAGCTACAGCCATGCTAGCGCTCCAAGCGGTTACATGTAGCATTGTAGTGAGCAGAGGACAAATGACTTTTATGATCAAATCAACTGCGCGGCACTAGATTTGATCATATTTTTTGGACAAAAGCAGAGATATTTCAAAATTCCCTATTACACTATCAAATTTTATGATATTTATGATATAAGTTTTTTTACAAAGAAATATGACCGTGTAATATCGGCCTTACACAAGATCACATGGGTATCGTATTTTAGACACCACAAACATCCATGCCTGAGGGTGGATTCGTGCCTCTGACGGGGAGCAGCCTCGCGCATCGTAGCATAGCGCCTATCCCCAATGCACCTAAGTCAGAGTCGGACACGTCTTGTCCAAAGATTGTGGAGTAAACTCCATTGCCATGATCAATTCTAGTTGTATATATGTATGTATTAACTTCCCATACCCGGTACACTCCAACTGCGCGCGGGGAATCGTTCATAGCACTTCCTAAAAAGTTAGCATAGTAAAGTCTGTATTTCTGGTGGTTCTTGATCTTAGAATGACGTTCTGGTTGAAATGTTCAAAAGTCAAGTAAGAGCTTGGGGCCTTCTCGGAAAAGGTAGAGCGCTGTCAGTTCTCGAATCCAGGTTACTGCATTGGTCATTGTTCGGTGATAGTATGCATCGTCCGGAAAGAGTAATATCCGTGGTTCGAATCCTGCGGAGCAACTCGAAGGAAAAAAGCTATAATTTTTTTGCGCCGAACACCACATTACTGCGGAAGGACCGCATGTCAGGCTATGCTCGTCATTATCCAGTGTATTACACTGAGTGCACAACGGATTCTCCGCCCTAGGAATAGCATGGTGAATGCAGTTCCTAAACATCAGATTGTGCCCATTAATCTTAACTGTTCCACACCGTTATCTGGCAGCCCAATTTTCAGAGTTTCAAACTTCGCCATATTAACGCGACTTCCTGTAGCCGAACCATACCGATACATACAGTTTAGTGCCGCTCGTATCTCGTCCCCCGACTTTACTAGAAATGTAAGGTCGTCTGTATATGTTCTGCAGATGAATGTGTGGCCCCTGATCGTCATTACTGTAAGCTTGTTCCGAAGGCCACAAAGTAACGGCTCGATATCTATGGCATACAGTATTGACGACAGCGGACACCCTTGCCGCACAGATCTGCAGATTTTGATTGGTCCTACCGCACGTCCGTTCTCGAGCACTTTGGAGGAAGTACGGTGGAGTGGTCGCATTACTACGGTAACGATGTCCTGTGGAAAGTTCATTTGGGTCATCACTTCTGTCATGTATGCATGGCTAACTCTGTCATATGCCCGATCAACGTCCACAGACACCAAAAAGCCATGGAGACGACAGGTTGTTGCCAATGCTATCACGTCGCGGTAGTCACTGAGCGCTGTCTGGATACTGCTGTCTCCGCCAAGAGGCGTTTGGTCAATAGAGATCACTTGACGGACGATGCGTTTCATGCGAGCTGCAAGTATCCTTGAGGGGGAGATGGAGTTATAAACTTCAGCTTTAAAATGGAAAATGCCCGTACATAATATTTTAAATGTTTGAGCTTTCCAATAAACTAAATTACATGAAAAGACTGATGGAAAAATTTTAAACAGTTGTAAAAGAAAATTTTTAGGATTGTCAGATAGCATCAGCAACTTAAAAATTAATTTTGTGTCAAACATATACAGTAGACTATTCTAGCAAATAATATTCTAGGAAACGTAGGTAACTGAAAACAAAACATAACATGGAAAAAGTGGATGGGATTCATATAGTGTGGGAGGTAACTGAAAACCAGGAATAAACTTCAACGGTGAGCTGAAAAATTTACCCCTTAAACCTTTTTAAATAAATAAAAAATTTCAAAACATAATTGTTTGACAAGACTCCTAAGTAACATTTTTAATATTAGTGGAGGAAACTAGGACTAAAATGGGGTTTAAAGTAAGGTACACCTATTCCATTTGTCTACCAGTGTGTCCGAGAAAAAACTGCCTCCCACACACCCTGATCCTTCCGACATAGCCAAACGAATCGTAACACTATCCAAGTCAAAACGGCAACAGTCTGACAGATTAATATCCTATAAACTAAATGAAATTAAGAAATGTCAGCAGGCTCCCCTGGAAGTATCAAAACCTTTTTGCTTAGACGAACTGCATGTGGCTATCTCTGATGTGAAGACTGGGAAAGCTGCCGGTATAGATGATATTTTCCCAGAATTTATTAAACATGCTGGACTCAAGACCCGATTGTGGCTTCTAAAGTTATTTAGTAACATTCTTAAAGACAGCTCTCTACCAAAAGCTTTTAAGAGATCTAAAGTAATAGCTGTTTTGAAGCCTGGTAAACCAGCCGAACGTGCAGATAGCTACCGCCCAATAGCACTTCTCAGTGTATGTTACAAGCTGCTCGAGAGACTCATGTACAATCGTATTGTTCCCATTCTCACTGCTAGTATCCCTGTTGAATAAGCTGGTTTCAAACAAGGCCGTAATTGCTGTGACCAGGTCCTAGCACTGACATCTTTCATTGAGACTGGTTTCGAAAAGAAGTGTACCACTTCCGTTGCTTTTCTGGATCTCTCGGCGGCTTATGATACCGTGTGGAAGAAGGGCCTCCTAGTGAAGCTTTACAATCTCATTCCTTGCCCTATTTTATTGCGACTTGTGAACTCAATGCTAAGTGGACGTCTGATCAAGATCTATCTCGGCAACACAGAAAGTGGGTTTAGACAGCTTCACAATGGCCTCCCCCAGGGTTCGGTTCTTGCTCCCATTCCTTTTAATGTTTACACCGCTGATATTCCAGATACGCAATCTAGAAAATTCGTTTATGCCGATGATATTGCCATAGCGTCACAACACAGAGACATCCATGTGACGGAAACTACTTTAACATCTGACCTAACTCTCCTCAGAAATTACTTCGCAATGTGGAAACTAAAGCCAAACCCAAATAAAACGGAAGTAGCTTGTTTCCATCTCAATAATAGGATGGCCGACTATAAACTTAATGTCTCGTTTGATGGTGTTCAACTTGAACATAATGAACATCCAAAATACCTGGGAGTCATCTTGGATAGATCTCTTACTTTTAAGTACCACCTTCATAAAACAGCAGACAAAGTTAAAACTAGGAATAACATATTGCAGCACTTAGCAGGATCATCTTGGGGAGTCAGTGCTAAGGTTTTGCGTACAACAGCTTTGTCCCTGGTTTACTCTGCAGCTGAATACTGTTCTCCTGTCTGGCTCAACAGTGCTCATGTGAGAGACATTGATGTACAATTAAATAAAGCAATGAGATTGATCAGTGGCACTCTGATGGCTAACCACTTCAATGGCTCCCAATATTATGCAACATTGTTCCCCCAGATCTAAGACGGAAGGAAGCCTTAATGAGAGAGTATTATAAGATCTTGTCCACTCCTGAGCTCCCTATCCTGCAAGACCTTCCACCACCGGTAAGCCGGCTGAAATCACGTAAACCACCTCTTAAAACAGCTGTGCAATTACATGAGAGTGGCTTCTCGCCAAAGCAAACTGGGCAAGAATTTGGGATTCGTTTAATGGAAAAAAGAGCATCTGGATAGACGATCCCTCTAAGCAGCTCCAAGGAATGGACCTTCCCAGGAGAGAATGGTCTTTGATCAACCGTTTCCGAACTGGTGTTGGTCGCTGTAACTATGGGAAATTCAGATGGGGACAGACAGACGACCAGTCACGTGACTGTGGAGCAGACATACAAACGATGACCCACATAATTACTAATTGCCCATTACGATCATTCTCAGGAGGGATGACCGAACTCCATATAGTCAGTCAGGAAGCTGTCCAGTGGTTAAAGGAGTTGGACTTGGCTCTGTGACAGAGATATGTTTTATCTTATTAATTAGACACTAGTATATCTTACTAAAGTATTATATGTAGCTGACATTATACCATACGATATATATATATACCTGCCACAATTCAGGACAGACTGCAATGTTGAGCCGAATCAAGTCTTCACCATGACACACTGCTTCGTATTGATCGAGACTATTTCAGGTGTTGAGACTTAACAAATTATCGGCGTTGGAACGGTTAATTATTTAAATTGTTATACAGGAACTTTTTCCAATTTATTCCTGGTTAGCTCCCCCAATTTTCAAAATATATTTTTACAGTCCCGTCAAATAATTATTTATTAGAAAAGAAAAGTGTTTCAAATGTTTGTATAAGTTAAGGGGCTTAACTACGGGGTCATCAGTCCCTTAACTTACAAACTACTTACGAACTAACTAAGACTAAGGACAGCACAAATATCCATGCCCGAGGGGGGATTCGAACCCCCGACCGTAGTGGCCGTGAAGACCGGGACTGGAGCACCTCAGTCCCCTCGGCCACCACGGCCGGCTATTTATTAGAATGTTTCATTTATTTACATGCATAGGTAAAGTTTTTCAGTTCATAGTTACAGTTTCCTTCTGGTTTTCCATTACCGTCTACATCTACATACATACTCCGCAACTCACCGTAAGGTGCGTGGCGGAGGGTACACTGTACCAGTACTAGTCATTTCCTTTCCTTTTCCATTCCCAAATAGAACGAGGAAAAAAAAGAGTTCCTATATGCCTCCGTACGAACCCTAATTTCTCTTATCTTGTCATTGTGAACACTACGCGAAATGTAAATAGGTGGCAGCAAGATCGTACTACACTCAGCTTCAAATTCCGGCCCTCTAAATTTCCTCAACAGAAATTCTCAAAAATAACGTCGTCTTTCCTCCCCAACTGAGTTGCCGGAGAATTTCCCTGACACTCGCGCATTGGTCGAACCTATCAGTAACAAACCTAGCTGCTCGCCTCTGAACTGCTTCTATGTCTTCCTTTAAACTGATCTCCTGCGGGTCCCAAATACTTGAGCAATACTCAAGACGTGGTCGTACAAGCGTTTTATACGCGGTCTCCTTTATAGATGAAGTACATCTTCCCAAAATTCTCCCAACAAACCGAAGTTGGCTGTCAGCCTTACTCACAACTGTCCTTACGTGTTCGTTCCATTTCATATCGCTCTGCGATGTTACGCCTAGATATTTGAACGACGCGACTGCATCAAGGAGCTCACTACTAATGCTGTATTCTAATATTATGGGATTGTTTTTCCTACTCATGCGCATCACCTTACATTTTTCTACGTTGAGGGCTAGCTGCCATTCTTCGGACCAACTACAAATTTTGTCTAAGTCATCTTGTAAGCTATTACAGTCAGTTAAAGACGACACCCTCCCATACACCACAGCATCATCAGCAAACAGCCGCAAATTACAAGTTAGTCTGTCCATCAGATCATTTATATAGATAGATCCGTCACTGCATCCATGTTTCCATTATTCCATTGCTTTTTATTAGCCTAATTTTTCCAATATATTATATTTGGTAGAATGTTTAATTCTCTATTTGACTTAGATCTCTGCAACACATTCCTCATAGAAATTATAAACTGTAAAAATATCTACATCTAAATCTACACAGATACTCTGCAAATCACATTTAAGTGCCTGGCAGAGAGTTCATTAACCACTTTCATAACGTTTCTCTACCGTTCCACTGTCTAATAGCGCGCGGGAAGAAAGAACACCTAAATCGTTCCGTTTCCGATCTGAATTCTCTTATTTTATGGGGATGGTCATGTCTCCCTCTGTAGGTGGGTGCTAGAAAAATATTTTCTCATTCAGAAGTAAAAGTCTGTGATAGAGATTTCGCAAATAGATCTTGCCGCAACGAATAACGTCGTTCTTGTAATGATTTCCACCTCTAATCGTTCAATATTTCCGTGACGATTTCTCCCCTCTAACGTGATAAAATAAAACGAGCTACGCTTCTCTGAAAATTATTTTTATGATGTTGATGTTACCTAAGAACCACAAGGGTGGTTTGAAGAACTAACAGCTACGTTAGCATTGTAGTTCAATAATTAATTTTATTGAAATGGTAATTTAAAAGTTACACTTGTATATTTTCCAGTCTTAATTTTATTCCTGGTTTCCTACACTAATATTAAAAATGTTATTTAGGAGTCTTGTCAAACAATTATTTATTGAAATTATTTATTTATTTGAAAAGGTTTATAGGTAAAGTTTTTCAGTTCATCGTCAAAGTTTATTCCTGGTTTTCAGTTACCTCCCACACTATAATAATCCCTTCCACTTTTCCCATTGTATGTTTATTTTCAGTTGCCTACGTTTCATAGAATATTATTTGCTAGAATGGTCTATTGTATATGTTTGACACTGATAACTGTATCATGTTGCACACAAAATTAATTTAAAGTTACTGATGCTATCTGAAAATCCTAAAAAATTACGTTTACAACTGTTTAAAATTTCTCTAGCAGTCTTATCATGTAATTTACTTTATTGGAAAGCTCAAACATTTAAAATATTATGTACTGGCATTTTCCCTTTTAAAGCTGAAGTTTATACCTCCATCTCCCCCTCATGCATATTTGTTTAGAGTTACGTAATGATTTACATCTTTAATTGTGATCTCATAGTAAAGTGAAAAATGCCACCTATTATATGCGTTAATGTAAATCAGTAACAAAATAATGTTAGTTCTTTCACAAAACATTAAACTATGAAAATGCTCTTGTAAGCCGAAAACCGGTTACCTAAATAAATAAACAAATAAACTACCAGAACATACGTAAAACTGTGCTATTAATTCACACTTACATATATTTGCACCGATGGATGGTCTTCAACTTTATCAGTATGTTTGTACTACTACAAGGCTCGAAGTTGAGTATTCATTTGGTACTAACAAATGTGATGTGGGGGTTTTAGTATTGTGCGTTCCTTCCCACGCCTTATCGATATCATCCCCACGATATCTCGCTATTAGATAACACTCAATAATCTTACCTACTTTATTCAGTGCCTAACTGCTTCGCAATCGAAATCATTACAGTGTGCCCCATTGTATTCCACCACGTATCATGGACAATAACCGATGTGGTTACGTTACGCTACCATAGTTAGGCGAGTTCAAAGCTTTCTGCCTCAAAGTGTTTTTGTTGTATTGGCGTGATAATATCAGTGACAGGAGTATCTAGGCACCTTACCATCCCAGTTACTATACGACGGCATCAGCAAGGCTGAAACTACTTCGTTTAGGTTAAGGCATTTTTAGGAATGACTGTATATCCTATAGTGATGGTAGTTAAATAGATCTGCTTAAGTCGTTGCATTGTATATCCACGTGTTTGACGTTTGTAAATTATCTATTTTCCTACCTTTACGTTAAGGCCTTTTACTGTCTTTTTTTTCTTTTTTTTTAAGAAATACAAAATTCTGATTTTGTTATAAGATAATAACGAATGAATGTATCATGAAGCTGTTGTCAAAATATCAAGGTTGATTATCTTTAAAGGAATTCCATAATAAGACCACATATAATACTTATCAAATAAACCTGTGTTCTAAATATGCTACTGTTATAAGTATATTTTCCCAGAAAAATGCTTCCAAAATCACTTGCAATGGTAAAATTTATAATACACTACTGTTTTATATTTGAACAAACTGAGGTAGTAATCATGCATACAGTAAAAACGTCTGTCATTGGCAATGGGACGTAATTAATAGTTGTCTGTCAGCCACCAAATTAACACTGTGATGTATCTGCATTCCCAAATACTGAACGCTTTCGACTTTTTCCATTAAAAACTTGGTGAAAATGTTGTTGAGTTGAATGAGAGGAACTAAACAGTATGTAGTAGTACTGAATCTTGACAAAATTCAATGGATATCAATTTTCCATTGAAAAATTTATTGGTTTCCAGCATTTTATGAGCTACTCTGTAAGATAACTGGTATTACTTTTAATACAATAGACTCTGACCGTAACTTGTTAGTCATGAACTGTAAGCTGAAACTGAAAAAACTGCAGAAAGATAGGAAAATAAGGGGATGGGACTTAGATAAATCGATGGAACGTGAAGTTCTGGAGAAATTCAGAGGGAGATTTAGGCAACAATAGACAGAAACAGGGGAAATAAAACAGTAGAAGAGGAATTGGTAGCATTGAGAGATTAAATAGTGATGGCAGCAGAGGACAATATAGGTAGAAAGGCAAGACCTACAAAAAATCAAGAACTCAGATGGGAAACCAGTCCTCAGCAAAGAAGGGAAAGCTGAAAGGTGGAAAGAGTACATAGAGCAGCTCTACAAAGGAAATGAACTTAGAGACGATGTTGTAGGAAGGGAAGAGGAAGTAGATCAAGATGAAATAGGAGATATTATACTGAGAGATGAATTTGACAGAGCCCTGAAAGACCTAGGTCGGAACAAGGCCCCAGGAGTAGATTACATACCCTCAGAGCTACTAAAGTCTCTGGGAGAGCCAGCCATGACAAAACTATTTGAACTGGTGTGTAGGATGTATGAGACAGGAGAAGTACCCTCAGACTTTAAGAAAAAATGTAATAATCCCCATTCCAAAAAAATCAGGCGCAGACAGGTGTGAAAATTACAGAGCCATCAGTTTGATAAGTCATTGATGCAAAATTTTAACACGAATTATCTACAGGAGAATGGAGAAGCTGGTAGAAGCTGACCTCGGGGAAGATCAGTTTGGATTCAGGAGGAACGTAGGTACCAGGGAGGCAATACTCACTTTACGTCTTATCTTAGAAGATAGATTAAGGAAAGGCAAACCTACATTTTTAGCTTCTGTAGATTTGGAGAAAGCGCTTGACAATGTTGACTGGAATACACTCTTTCAAATTCTGAAGTCAGTAGGGATAAAATACAGGGAAAGGAGAGTTATTTAAAACTTGTACAAAAGCCAGACCGCAGTTATTAGACTCGAAGGACATGAAAGGGAAGCATCAGTTGGGAAGGGAGTAAGACAGGGTTGTAGCCTTTCTCCGACGTTATTCAATTTGTACATCGAGCAGGCGGTGAAGGAAAGCAAGGAAAAAAATTTGGAATAGGAATTAAAGTTCAGGGGGAAGAAATAAAAACATTGCGTTTTGCTGATGACATTGTAATTCTATCAGAGACAGCAAAGGACCTGGAAGAGCAGTTGAATGGAATGGACAGTGTGATGAAGAGAGCGTATAAAATGAACATTAACAAGAGAAAAACAAAAATAATGGAATGCGGTCTTAGAAAATCAGGCAATGCTGAAGTAATTAGATTAGGTAACGAAACAATGAAGGTGGTAGATGAGTTTTGTTACTTGGGCAGTAAAATAACATGCGATGGTCGCAGTACAGACGATATAAAGTGCAGAATGGCAATGGGGAGAAAAGCATTGTTGAAAAAGAGATATTTGCTAACATCGAATATTGATTTAAGTGTAAGGAAGTCTTTTCTGAAGGCATTTGTGTGTTGTGTGGCCTTGCACTACACTAAGGAAGCGGCTACTCGGGTAGCAGAGTACTTGTGGAGTGCACATGGGGGTTTTTAGGCTAGGCGCTGACTCTGATGAGCACTCGCCTGTCAGCATTCAAACAGCGAATTCAGGCCACGTTCGGAACAAAAATTCGAACATCAAAATATTAGCCGCGAACTTTCAGAGTATCAGAAACAAAGTTCCCGAATTTGCCGCACTGCATGGGAGTTATTGCGCTCAGATAGTTTTAGACACCGAAAGCTGGCTAAATCATGATGTGGCAAGTTCAGAAATATTTAGCGAAGCGTGGAATGTATATCGGAAAGATAGATCGGATACAACTGGAGGAGGAGTGTTCATCGCTGTGGATAAAGATATTGTTTCTACTGAGATCGATGTTGAAAGTAACTGTGAAGTTATCTGGGCACGTATAACAGGTCTACAAGAAGTAAAGTTAATAGTTGGCTGTTTTTACCGGCCCCCCAGTGCTGCTGTAGCAGTTTTAGAATTATTCAAAGAAAGTCTACACCAGGTAGTGCATAGGTATCCGGGCCATATAATATTAGTCGGAGGAGACTTCAATCTTAAGAGTATAGATTGGGACCTCGCTAGTTACATTTCAGGCGGTACAGACAAGCAGTCTTGCGAGCTACTTTTGGACACATTCTCCGAAAACTGTCTTGAGCAGTTAAACCGGCAGCCCACGCGCAATGGAAATATTCTAGACCTTTTAGCCACAAACAGGCCTGACCTGATTATCGATGTCTCTGTAGAGACAGGAATTAGAGATGATGATATCGTCATAGCGGCGATGATGACCAAAGTTCATAAACCAATCAAGAAGGCTAGGAGCATGTTTTTGTTTGGAAGAGCCCATAAGCAAAAGTTACGATCGCACTTAGAAAATGAATGGACATCGTTTAATTCCGGAACTATGGATGTAGAGGAATTGTGGACTAAATTTAAGTGCATTGTTAATAAAGGGTTAGAGAAATATTTGCCAGTAAAGAGAATTAAGGATGGAAAAGATCCACTGTGGTATAATAATAATGTTAGAAAGTTACTGAGAAAGCAAAGGCTGTTGCACTCTAGATTCAAAAAAGAACACGCAAATGATGACAGGCAAAAGCTAGTAGAGATTCGTGCGTCTATAAAAAGATCAATGCGCGAAGCATACAATAATTATCACTTAGCTAAAGAACTTTCCGAGAATCCGAAAAATTCTGGTCCTATGTAAAATCGATAAGCGGGTCAAAGCCCACTGTTCAGTCACTCGTTGATCATGCCGGGGCAGTAATAGAAGAAAGCAAACGGAAAGCTGAAGTTCTAAATTTAACCTTTAAGAAATGTTTCACGCAGGAGGATCGCACAAATGTACCATCATTTGATCAACGTACAAATTCCGAAATGGGGGACATAGCAATAGGTATTTCCGGTGTAGAGAAGCAGCTGAGAGAGTTAAATACGAAAAAGTCTGCTGGTCCGGATGGAATACCAGTTCGGTTTTACAAAGACTATTCTGCGGCATTGGCCCCCTACTTAGCTTGCATTTATAGCGAGTCTTTAATTCAGCGCAAAGTTCCTAGTGATTGGAAAAAAGCGCAGGTGACTCCCGTGTATAAGAAAGGAAAGAGAACTGACCCATACAATTACAGGCCAATATCGTTGACATCAGTTTCATGTAGAATTTTGGAGCATATTCTCAGTTCGAATATAGTAAATTTCCTTGAAACGGAAAAGCTTATTTCTATGAATCAGCACGGGTTTAGGAAACATCGTTCATGTGAAACTCAGCTTCCCCTTTTCTCACATGACATCTTGCGAGCCATGGACAAAGGGCAACAGACGGATTGTGTTTTTCTCGACTTCAAAAAGGCGTTCGACGCGGTGCCACACTGCAGACTGCTAACGAAGATACGAGCTTATGGAATAGGTTCACTGGCTGGAAGACTTCCTAGGTAATAGAACGCAGTACGTTGTTCTCGACGGCGAGTGTTCATCAGAGACTAGTGTATCGTCAGGCGTGCCCCAGGGGAGTGTGATAGGACCACTATTATTTTCTTTCTATATAAATGATCTGATGGACAGACTAACTTGTAATTTGCCGCTGTTTGCTGATGATGCTGTGGTGTATGGGAGGGTGTCGTCTGTAACTGACTGTAATAGCATACAGTATGACTTAGACAAAATTTCTAGTTGGTGCGAAGATTGGCAGCTAGCTCTCAATGTGGAAAAATGTAAGGTGATGCGCATGAGTAGAAAAAAAAATCCCATAATGTTCGAATACAGCATTAGTAGTGAGATTCGTGATGCTGTCGCGTCGTTCAAATATCTTGGCGTAACATTGCAGTGCGATATGAAATGGAACGAGCATGTAAGGACAGTTGTGAGTAAGGCGGACAGCCGACTTCGGTTTATTGGGAGAATTTTGGGAAGATGTACTTCACCTGTAAAGGAGACCGCGTATAAAACGCTTGTACGACCACGTCTTTAGTATTGCTCAAGTGTTTGGGACCCGCAGCAGATCAGTTTAAAGGAAGACATAGAGGCGGTTCAGAGACGAGCAGCTAGATTTGTTACCGGTAGGTTCGACCAATGCGCGAGTGTCACGTAAATGCTCCGGCAACTCAATTGTGGATCGCTGGAAGAAAGACGACGTTCTTTTCGTGAATTTGTTTTGAGGAAATTTAGAGGGCCGAAATTTGAAGCTGAGTGTAGTACGATCTTGCTGCCGCCTACTTACATTTCGCGTAAAGATCACAAAGACAAGATAAGAGAAATTAGGACTCGTACGGAGGCATATAGGCATTCTTTTTTTCCTCGTTCAATTTGGGAGTGGAATAAGAAAGAAAATGCCTAGTAGTGGTACAGTGTACCCTCCGCCACGTACCTTACTGTGAATTGCGGAGTATGTATGTAGATGTAGATGTAGATGTACGGGAGTGAAACATGGACGATAAGCAGTGCGGACAGGAAGAGAATAGTGTCTTTTGAAATGTGGTGTTACAGAAGAATGCTGAAGATTAGGTGGGTAGATCGCATAACTAATGAAGAGGTACTGAACAGAATCGGTGAGAGAGGACGGGATCGCTTGGTAGGACACATGCTTAGACATCGAGGAATCGTAAATTTAGCATTGGAGGGAAGTGTGTGGGGTAAAAATCGCAGAGGGAGACCAAGAGACGCGTATAGTAAGCAGATTCAAGTGTATGTGGGTTGCCGTTCTTATGAGGAGATGAAAAGGCTTTCACAGGATAGAGTAGGGTGGAGAGCTGCATCAAACCAGTCTCCGGACTGAAGACCATAACAACAACACTTAAACTACCTGTAAAAGTGACATTATTTTCATACTCCGTGACAATTTTTGTGTAACGGTAAAAGGTGACGCAAACCAGAGCTTTCTCTTGTTCTTTTAAATTATAAGTGGCGCTTGTTATTATTTTATACTTCATCGTTTGACTTCCACGTAAGACAAAATCAACGAATTATGTTTGTTATTCAGAACATCAGGAATTTTTCTTATTCGATAAGTGTATCATATTCTGTCAAACACCGACCGTGAATTGAACTAATGTTATAAAGTATATTTCTCTACCATTCGACAATATTTTAACTTTCCGACAGGATGTTTCCGTGTAAATATCGTATGAATATAAAAACAGAGTAGTACAGAAATTACGTCGATAAAATATGTTAAAATTCAAAATAGCAGCGTTTCATTTGTTACAGTAAAGCTGAATTATTTCTCGTATATTGTTATTATTACTATTATTTGTGCCATGCATCATTGTCGTGTAGAACTTCCTTCCTGAATTACGGATTCGTCTTTAAAAATATTCTCGATTACAGATGTTGCTCGAAGGCAAGCATATGCACTGTTTGAACAAACAAGAATTTATGAAGTGATTAAATCTAAAATTCACTGCAAAGGACATATCGTTATGTTTTGATAAGGAAAGTATATCCTTGTTTCCAGTATTTATACATTTGTTGTTAGCAAGGTTCGAGGAACATTTTAGAAATTCCAATCTGCACTTTTTTTTTTCCTGGACAGCGGTCGTCTCCAAGATGGACGAGTCCGTGGGCAGGGTTGTTTTTGCCCTGGAGAGACGCGGCATCCTCAACAACTCCGTCATCGTGGTCGCCTCGGACAACGGCGCCCCAACCAGCGGCTACCTGCCAAACTGGGGCTCCAACTACCCTCTCAGAGGGGTGAGTACTCCGACAGATACTTTGTCGACTTATTCGGTAAGTTTTTACCTGAACGCATAATGTGTGTGGCCAAGTCTCGTTTCTTGTTTGGGAGTCCCATTTTCACTGCCGGTGGATAGAAACGGTTGTTGACATTAAAGGTACTGCGAGGCTTTTCAAAGTCAGTGAGAGTACAATTTCAAGCTAATTATTATTTTTAAGAACACTCACATTAACTAAATCATACTCTTGGGTTCAATATGAACGAAAGCTACTCTTACAGGTTCTTACATTTGAAGTTACATCATAAACAGCTGCTGAAATACCCACTACGGAAGTGATACCCAAAGTACTATTTATTTAACACATTTTGTGCATAATATCTATTCTTTTGTTAGAGTAGTTTGTTATACCTATCTATTTGTCACTTTCAATCAGGTATTAAACTCATTTTAAGTTTTGATGAGGAAATCTTCTGGAGTTGACAGCCGAGTCAGTGCCTCGTTATCTGGCAACGTTTCGGCAAGTTGCTTACTTGCCATCTTTGCCTGAAGAAAAACGACACTGAGGTGTACGTAGAGATCCTGAAACCAAACGTTCGTACATGTATGTTTGTTCGAGCCCATGTACTTTCCTTGTTAGTGACAGTACCTTTCGTCGTCTGCCCTACAGGTAGGGTAAGATGACGAAATGATCATTAGATTTTTTTTCTTTTTTTACATGTTGACCTAAAGTAGCTACAGGAAAGTGAACTTACTTGCGGCGGCTTTATCAGGCATACCATTTCTTACACGCTGCATTGCCTCTTTCAATGATTCCTTGCTCCATTTCTGCATTCCGTCTTCCTTATGAACTGCATAACTCATCATCTTAACCGTAGTCGACATTTTGGATTTGGACTTAAATATGCACACAGTCGTACATAATAAATTCATTAAACCGTTATTAAAACATCAGTAAATCCACAAGGCTTACGACGAATCAACTGATATTCATTATTACAAAAGTATTAATTGCAGGAAAATTATTTAAACCGCAGGAAATTTTTTTACAAAACCAGCATTAATTTGCTAATTTCAACAAACCAAAATGGCCGAGCAGTTCTGTTTCAAGAGTCACGGCTGCAGGAAGCAACACCATAATGCACGTTAAACAATCTGTAGATTTATCGGACAAATTAGAAATTCGTCATCATTAGTACCACAGGGCACTTGTCGACGCGTCCGATTACATGTCGTATGCGCTAATTGTACGCCTCTGTCAGGTGTGAAGTAGAACGCTGGACTGTCTTAACTCGACACGGTTGTAACGGGATCTAATCTCGGTATCTAAAGAGATGCTCAAGGTCATTACTTCTATTGGAGAGTCAAGTTGTTGAAACATAGTACAGTATCACCAGACAGCCAACGACATAATACGCTACTACAAACCTACTAGCCTACATATTTGTGAACCTCTGAGATGAATTAATTTTGACTGTTTGTGTTCCTAGTGGATGAAAACATCGGAGATAGTCATCGCTTCAAAAAGATTTGTAGTTCAAGAGAAACTATAGAAGTGAAACCTCAAACATTCATTAAAGTTCCAGTTAAAGAGCAAAATACTGCAGTTTATTATAATTACGGTCGCAATGAATTAACAGAAGTGTTTAATTAAAATTCATAAAAAATCGTTTCTTTTCAAAGTTACTAAAATGAATGGCAAGGACATACACTAATTGATACTTGAAATTCAGTCACTTTTGTAAATGTCAGACTGAATTCACAGTAATTCTTATTTAAAGATGATAATTAGGAAAAAAATTAAGCATCATTAATCTGATTCCTGCCAGCAAACTACTAAAGCTCTGTGTAATAAAGTTAGTTCTTTCATTACGAAATGTGAATCCAAAAAACAAATATCACAAAGTTTACACTCAGATCTCTTCAAAATGCTGTAGTTTAGCAATAGAACACACTAATGTCCTGTATTAATTTTGTGAAAGTAATCAAATAGTTACTTTGTCAGAAAACTGGTATCAAATATTCGAGGATATGTTAAACGCTGATATTTTAATACTTCTTTGCCTATTGCCATAAGCCTACTTTGTGCTAACATATATATTTCAGTAGAGCAGATATTTTAAAATCAGACACACTGTGCAAAATGTGGTACCTGAATCTGTTGTGTTCTGTTTTTTAACTAACAAAACCCGCAAGAAACTTTAATACAGAAATTGGGAAAAACTTTACAATCCTATCAAGCAAATCTTTCTTTGATAATGACTAAGCAACCACTCTAATAATTCAATACTAACTGAAAATCTTGTGCTCTGTGGCGATAAAAACTGAATATAGCCTACACTTCTACTTAATCTACACAACATAATAGGGCCATAAAAGCACAGGGATATTCAGCACTGAATGTAAGTCAAAATATTACTAAGATTTTCAAATTATTTCTGAAGGACGCTCGGAATACTTCACTTTAATGGGAAAGGTCCCTGCACAGGACAATGAAAAGTTAACAGCACTGTTTTAAGTTACCGTAGTGATTATTGACTAAAAACACAAATTTGAGATTCTGGCTGTAATAACGGCACTGAAAAAGATTGCCTACTCTGTCTGTGATGGAAGCTTAGCGCTCGCTGGCTCGCTGTGGCGTAATGTTGCCCGTTACTGGTTCTTGTTCAGGAGCCAAATAATTTAATTAATACGCCAGCAGTATTACGCAAATAACCGTACAAAATTCTTCATCCGAGGCCAATTGCTACTGTTCTTGCAGAGTATGACCTCTAACAAAACAGCCACATGTCAGTCACAATCTTCCTATTCAGGGTCCAGACAAAGACTCTTTCCAACGTTCTTTCAGCGAAAGGCAGCCGCTTGGGGTTCTTTTTCTATATTTTTTTCTCAACGCCATCACGTTTCTTCGAGCCGCGGCCGTTCGTCATCGGGGGTTCGAGTACCACCTCGGGCATGGGTGTCTGTGTCGTCCTTAGGCTAGTTTACCTCAGTGTAAGTAGTTTGTAGGCTATGGACTAATGACCAAGCAGTTGAGTCCGATAGATTTACAAACGTTTGATTTGAACTTTTGTTTGAGATGGGGGATAATTTATAAAAATATCTAATCTGGAAAATCTAAAGAGTGTTTCAAAATAGAATATACGTATTTAGAATGAATAATATTTATTGTACATACGAATATGACGCTTTACACACATATTTACAAACCTCTCAAGTTCAGATTACAGGTGTTCAATATATCCTCCAATAACGACACAAACAGTATCACATAGATACTCAAATTACTCCCATACTCGGGCAAGCGTGTCCTTCGTTAGCGATATTACGACAGTACGGATCCGGTTCTTCAACTCTTCCAGGTTCTGTGGGAGTGGTGGTACACGAAGGAGTCACAGGGTGTGCATCCGGTGGCCGTAGAGTCCAGCTGAGACACGCTAAGTCGCCTGATCTTTGACGACCGGTGCGACGGTTCGGCAGAGTGTCATTCACGAATTCACGCACTTGGAGACTCCACAGAGGGGTGCCTCGCCTTGTTGAAAAATGAACTTTTCTTCGTCCAGCCTCGGAAACCACTATTATTGTAACATATCGATATGCTGCTGTCCGTTAACCGTGTTTCTATCAAAGAAGAATGGGCGACTGTAAACAGGTGATCGGGACATCGCACAAAACACATTGACTTTGGGCGAATCTTGTACATGTTCAATGACTGAATGTGAGTTCTGTAGGCCCAAGATTCGGACATTTTGTTTGTTTACCTGTCTGCTAACAAGGAAAGTCGCTTCATCACTGAAAACGATACGTTGTGCGAAAGTGTTATCATTCTAAATACACTACTGACCATTAAAATTGCTACACCGAGAAGAAATGCAGATGATAAACGAGTATTCATTGGACAAATATATTATACTAGAACTCCCATGTGATTACCTTATCACGCAATTTGGGTTTATAGATCCTGAGAAAACAGTATCCAGAAAAACCAACTCTGGCCTTAATAACGGCCTTGATACGCCTGGGCATTGAGTGAAACAAAGCTTGGATAGCATGTACAGGTACAGATGCCCATGCAGCTTCACCACGGTTCCACAGTTCATCATGAGTACTGACTGGCGTAATGTGACGAGCCAGTTGTTCGGCCACAGTTGGCCAGACAATTTCAGTTGATGACATCTGTAGAATGTGCTGGCCAGGACAGCAGGCGAACATTTTCCGTATCCACAAAGACCCGTACAGTACCTGCAACATGCTGAAATGTAGCGTTTAGCAGGGATCGTGTAGCTTCAAACTGTCGATGCCATCTGCGAACGATACACCCATTCGGAAGATCAATTTAATAACTGAACCTCAAATGTCTTTACACTGTAATCACCGATTGGCTCTTAGCAGTTTCGAGAATACAAAATCATTTCTGCTTCGGAGTAGCCATTTTAAATGTATGACGTTTACCAAGCAAACCAGAAGGGAACTGACGTTTATCGAGTATTAATATAAACTACACTATTTATTTGTTTCTCCAATAGCTGACCCGACTGGCACTGATCGATAGTTTGCACAAAATAATACTTTATAATACGTATATTCTTTTTGAAATACCCTGTATTATTAACTGACATAACATTTAAAGACGTAAGTATTTTTTACAATTGTGAATTACACGTTTTCAGTAGTCTCATATACGCGTCCAAAGATCACACTCACATGGAAGACAAACGGCATATACGGACTGTAGAGGAAATGATAAATTACGAAAGTAAGCAGGAAAAATAAATTACGGTGTCACACACTGCTTTCAAAATGGCATAATGTTCTGAGTCAAATACTGTGAACTGAGTAGGCAGACGAAATCCTGGGTGTTGGGTGGGAAAAACGACATAACGGTCAATAGTGTCCTCATCGTTATTTATTACGTTAAAGTCATGATAATCATTTAAAATGGTAATAATCCTGTTCTTAAAAACATAGTGTGGAGTGAAACGTTTATCCCACTCTGTAAGATCTAAAATTATTTTCGGCTTCACTAAAAATTAAGAATCAGCACGACATTCTGCGCCAAGCCTGCCTTCGTTTGCTTATCGGAGGAACCCCGAGATCCATTAAACACAGCGGCGCTCGAATGCCAACGGGTGTTCAAGCGGTCAGCATACAGGGTGTCCAGAAAAGGGCTTCCTGATGTCAAAAATAAATAACTCGAAAATAAAGATCGATAGAGGAATGTAGTAAACGGTATGTTTATTGTGAAAGCTGTAAAAAGTTTATACAGCAAATTAAAAAAAATAGTTACAAAAGCTGCTAACAAATGGCGCTGTACGCTGTACAGCTCATATCAGCATACATAAGTGAAATAATCGTATGAAAACACTCTTTGCAAACAATCACATCACATTGGTTTCAAAATGTTCAACATTGGCACTACAGAGGTGGCGCAAACGAAGAATGAAATTCGCCATCACATTTCGTTGTGTCTCAGCCGAAACGGATTCACATGTCACAGAGATCGCCGATTCAAGCTCGTCTAGCGTGGCGGGATGCTTCGGGTAGACCATCTCTTTCACTGTGCCCAACAAAAAATGTCACAGGGAGTCAAATCCGGCGAATATGGATGCCAATCCATGCCTGTACCAGTAAATTTGGGATATTCCAAAGCAATGACTCGATTCCCGAAGTATTCCTCAAGAAAGCGAAACACTAGTTCGGTCCGATGTGGTCAGACTCCATCTTGCGTAAACCATTCAGTACCTGGTCGATCCTCTAACGCTTGCTGTGTGGCGACAAATTGTTCCAAAATTGCAACGTAACGTGCACCAGTTTTCTCGAATGAAAAAAGGGCCTATGATGCCTCCGCTGTATACTGCAGCCCACACAGTAACTTTTGGACAACACAGGGGTTTCGCTTCACACCAATATGGCTTTTCGGAACCCCAAAATCACCATTTCTGCTTATTCACGTATCCATTTAGGTGGAAGTGTGCTTCATCTGTAAACCAGATGCAGCCAACATCAAATCCTTCACTATCAAGCCGCGGTGGAGTAGCCGAGCGGTCTAAAGCACCTCGCTGCGGAGCGCGCGGTTGCTCGCCGTGGGGGTTCGAGTCCTCCCTGGGGCATGGGTGTGTGTGTTTGTCCTTAGGTTAGTTTACCTAGGTTTAAGTAGTTTGTAAGCTACGGACGCAGTTTGGTCCGATAGATTTACAAACATTTGAATATTTTGACGAATAACCAAATATCCCTAAAGAGCTGATTGATAACTTCGTATTGTTGATGCCATGTAAATGTGTAACTGTACTAGCCGTTTGACGTGATCACGCACCGTATTGGAGGGCAACGACCATGAATTTTCACTATTACGGTAGCCTCATGGTGTCTCGCCCTAAGTAAACGCCACGTAAACCTGAAGCAAACAACTGAACAGGAAAATACCGTACAGCATCAGACGCAATTCAAAATTGTAACCAATATTGGAATAAAGTACATTACCCTATGTATATTGGGTGTGATATCTCACCTGCTTTCCTAATTATTTAGATCAGTGTAGTTTGCTAAAACTTTTACGTCAGAGACGCAGTGATGGGAAAGTATGCGCCATATGGACGTGGATGACGCGAAGTGCTTCGGTGCTGTCACATCATGGAACGATCGGTAGAGAGAATGTGTTGTTGTTGTTGTTGTTGTTGTTTCAGATAAAGGGCACCCTGTGGGAGGGTGGCGTCAGAGGGGTAGCGGCCGTATGGAGCCCGCTGCTGCAGAACACGCCCCGGGTCTCCCACCAGCTGATGCACCTCACCGACTGGCTGCCCACGCTGTACGCCGCCGCAGGTACGGCAGCAGCAGAGCAAGGTGAAGCTACACCACTGGGAGGGCAGGGGGAACGGACGTCACAGGAAGGAGAAAAGCTTCTCGACTTTCCAAACTGCTAGCATCGACTCTGCCAAGTAATCTAATAAGATCAATCATAGTCAGACACCTTTATGTAACTCGGGGACTTCAGCCACTACATGTCATGAGAGGTGGGCCTCACAGGGAGTATTGCACCACATTTTTCTTCAACAGTTATTTACGACACATCAACCAGCTCGTTTAGCCGTGTAGTCTAGGGTGACCAGACGTCCCGCAATTTACGGGATCGCCCCGTATTTGACTTAAGGTTCCCGCTGTACCGACGAAGTAAGTAGGGGACGTTTATTGTCCCGTATTATTGAAACGTTATGTTTTTAAGTAGCGTATACCGCAATAAAACGGATAGCTCGATATGTAATCTTACCCAAAGAATAAACAAAAGTACACTTTTTAATTAAAGCACAGTGTACGAGGAAGGATTTATGAAGTTCTTTTTTAGTACCATCTAATGGTTTCACATGGCGAATAGTCGTGCATTCGTTATTGTTTCAGGACATATAATTTAGTTTTACCTTTTTAAGCAATTAAGAATCACTAGTTGCGTAAAGTGACAGCGGCGAGCACGAGAGGAAGGCAAAGCTGCAGCATTGGAAGTCAGGAGGAATGGACGTCACTGGAAGGAGACACACTTCTCGACTTTCCAAACAGCTAGAATATTACAGATTCAACATCGACACCGTGAAGTGTTCTAAAAAGATCAAACATAGTCGGATACCCTTATGTAACTCGTAACTCAGCCATTACTTCTCATGAGACATGGGCCTCTTACATACACTCCTGGCCATTAAAATTGCTGCACCACGAAGATGTGCTACAGACCGATAGGAAGAAGATGCTGTGATGTGCAAAAGATTAGCTCTTCAGAACATTCACACAAGGTTATTGAAGTTTTCCCGGCGTACGGAATATTCCATAAAGTTTCGGGATTGCAGCCGGATTCCGTCGACTTCTTGCCACGATATTTCGGCGACAACCATTCAGCCATCTTCAGACGAGTGCGTTCCACCGCTCGTAGACCGTGGAACGCACTCACCTGAAGATGGCTGAACGGTTGTCAGCCGAAATACCGTGGCAAGAAGTCGACGGAATCCGACTCTAATCCCGAAACTTTATAGAATATTCACACAAGGTTGGCGTCGGTGGCGACACCGACAACGTGCTGACATGAGGAAAGTTTCCAACCGATTTCTCATATACAAACAGCAGCTGACCGTCTTTGCCTGATGAAATGTTGTGATGCCTCGTGTAAGGAGGAGATATGAGTACTATCACGTTTCCGACTTTGATAAATGTCCAATTGTAGCCTACCGCGATTGCGGTTTATCGTATCGGAAATTGCCGCTCACGTTGGTCGTGATCCAATGACTGTTAGCAGAATATGAAATCGGTGGTTTCAGGAGGGCTATACGGAACGGCCTCGTATCACTAGCAGTCGCGATGACAGGCATCTTATCCGAATGACTGTAACGAATCGTACAGCCACGTCTCGATCCCCGAGTCAACAGACGTTTGCAACATAACAACCATCTGCACGAACAGTTCGACGACGTTTGCAGCAGCATGGACTATCAGCTCGGAGACCATGGCTGTGATTACTCTTGACGCTGCATCACAGACAGGAGCGCTTGCAATGGTGTACACAACGACGAACCTGGGTGCACGAATGACAAAACGTATTTTCTTCAAATGAATTCCGGTTTTGTTTACAGCTTCATGATGGTCGCATACGTGTTTGACGACATCATGGTGAACGCACATTGGAAGCGTGTATTCGTCACTGGCGTATCACCCAGCGTGATGGTATGGGGTGCCATTAGTTACACGTATCGGCTACGTCTTGTTCGCATAGACGGCACTTTGAACAGCGGCCGTTACATTTCAGATGTGCTGCGAAAGCCTACATTTCAGCAGGATAATGCACGACCGCATGTTGCAGGTCCCGTACGGGCCTTTCTGGATACGGAAAATGTTCGACTGCTGACCTGGCCAGCACATTCTCCAGATCTCTGATCCTCTCACAAACTGAAAACGTCTGGTCAGTGGTGTCTGAGCAACTGGCTCGTCACAATATGCCAGTCACTACTCTTGATGGACTGTTGTATCGTGTTGAAGCTGCATGGGCGTCTGTACCAGTACAAGCCATGCTAACTCTGTTTGACTCAATGCCCAGGCGTATCAAGGTCGTTATTACGGCCAGAGGTGGTTGTTCTGGGTACCGATTTCTCAGGATCTATGCACCCAAATTGCGTGAAAATGCAATCATATGTCAGTTCTGGTATAATATATTTGTCCAATGAATACCCGTTTATCATCTGCATTTCTTCTTGGTGTTGCAATTTTAATGGCCAGTAGTGTAGGTTGCACCACATTTTTCTTCGACAGTTAGTTATGACACATCAACCCGCTCGGTTACCAGTGTGGTCAAGCCACCGCTTTCCGCGATGGGGAGGTGTACCAGCCCGGGTTCGAGTGCGCATGGCGGATTAGAGAAGGGGGTCGGAGTACCGGATGGCTTGGATGTGGTTTTTAGGCAGTGTTCCACATCCCCCTAGGTGAATACTGGGCTAGTATGCAAGTCCCGTCTCAGTTACACTATTCGAAAACATTTCTAATCTCTTTACACTTTCACACATATAAAATGTTCAAATGTTTGTAAATCTATCGGATTCAACTGCTTAATTATTGATTCGTAGTTTACAAACCACTTAAACTAACTAACCTCTGGATAATACAAACACACATGCTCAATGGGGGCGGGTACACGAACGACGCCTACTGCAATGCGGCGCAGGCAACTGTGGCGCAAAAATTCAGAAATGTTTCAAATGTTTGTATACCTTATGGACTTAACTACGGGGTCATCAGTCCCTAAGCTTACAAACTACTCATGATTGGAACCCCCGACCGTAGTGGCCGTGGAGACTGTGACTGGCGCGCCGCAGAGCGTTCGGCCATTAACTATTCGTTGTGTAGTATTATCTATTTTTTTATTTACACTCTACTCAGTGCCGCTGTTGCTTCGAGTGGTGTGTGGGTCTGCGAGAAGTCTCACTTCTGTGTTTACATTTCTCTGCTTTCAGTGGCAACTGTAGCAGTCATCGAAAGCTAAGTTCTTATTAACTGTTTGTGCATTGTAACTAATAATTAAATTTAGTTATTTTCAAAAGGTTTTAGCGTACGCCACTTATTTATTAAAGTTGATTTCCTTGCTGTAATTTCGCTAACTTCCGCTTATTGTGTCTCACAGTTATTTGCACTCCCGCGATGGTCACTTTTCTTAGCTCACTTTTGAAGCTACTGAAACTGGTGGAAGAAAGGCGCAACTGTTTCATCGTCATAACCCATCTGATAGGTGTATTGAGACTCGAAATGTCACTGTAGGGAGAATGCATGACTCACACGGCACCGATTCCAACTGATTCTTTGAGCAGGTCGCATTTTACCATGCGCGGCCTGCAACTGAATAGATGTGGTAAGGGGAGGGTGGCAAGGCTTGCAGTGGCAGCGTGGTGAGGAGATGGGAATCGCTCATGGGAAAATTCCAATAGCCGTGGGAGCCACAAATGCACGTTTTCTAGGCTGAAGTCAACTGACAGGTATTCCTACTGAAAGGAAGTCCATCTAACAAGCAAACGACAGTCGACAAAGGCTCGTTTCCACGTAATATACGAATTATCAACGTATTAATGTTACTGAATTGCTTATAGATGCTGACTATGTCTTTTTTATTATTATTGTTATTATTGGCCATTGAATAGTCCCCATACAGCCATCCACATAAATACTCATAAGGACATCCTCTGGTACAGTTATGTAAGCAAGTTGGCAAAAGCAACCAAACAAACATCAAAGATATGACAGAAAACCAAAACAGCAAGATCAATTCGAAGTAATATAACAAACATTAAAGATATGACAGAAAGACAAGAGCAATTTGAATTAGCATATAGTGATTAAACATGGTTTTATATTTTACTTAACAGATCATAACCCTTTCTTCGCCGCCGTTAGAAAAGAAATAAGTTCTTTGTACACTGCAAAGTCTTTGGTTGCCAATAATTTTGACACAAATATTCATAGCTGGTAGTTCTGCTCACAACATAACTTAGCATCTTTGATGTGAGCTCCCACCTGTTCGAGCATAAAAAAAGTGATCTGTGTCGTCTTCTGCTTCGCCGCAGTACAAAGTGGAGATGTCACTATACCGATGCGATGTCGGTGCTGCGCAGTTGGGCAGTGCTTGAACTTCAGCCTCGTTATGGTGACTGCAAGCTTCCGAGAACACCTCAGCCTATTGTACCAAGTTCTGGTTGGTAGCACTGGTGTTATTTGTGCATAGCATTTCCCTTTAATTGACTGGGAAGCTTGCCATTCTTTGTCCCATTCAGTTCGAATTTTCCATCTGTAAACATGTAAAAGAACTTCCGCTGGAACCTGAGTATGTTCTTCCGTACCAGTGGTAACCACTTCCTTGGCAAGTGTGACAGCAATCTCGTTCCCCACAACATTGTTGTGTGCTTTAATCCAACACATGGAAACACTGCGTCCATTCTTTTCCAGGTGGTTTATGTGCGCCGTTATCTCGTAGGCTATTGGGTGGTTTTTATGTCCTAGACGAAAATATTTAAGAAGTATGAGCGCAGATTTAGAGTCCGAGAAGATGATAATATGTTCCTCCGGAACCATAAGGCAGTACTTGAGAGCTTCGAAGTTGGCTGTGAGTTCAGCGGACATTATTGTCATTTTCTTCAGCAGTTTCTATTTACATCCTGTTTGCGCATTGGTATCCCAAAAGGCGCACCCCGATCCGTCCTGGCTTTTGGAACCGTCTGTGTAAAGAATCCTCGCCTGTGAATATTTGTCTCGAAACTCTTGTAATGCGTTATTCGCCAGAGTTGAGGAAGCTGGAAGATCACACGTCATGTCAGGTTCAACGACAGTACATAAGTAGCTTCGTTCAAACATGAGCAGTAGCCGATTTGAGATGGCTAGTCGGATGTTCTGCGCCACCTCTAGATATTCCCTTGCAAGTGGAGGCAGGTTCTTACACAGCCAATAATGAGCAGTGTAGCATATGACAGAAATTTCCTGTATGCGAGATAGTAAGACGTTTTCTGAAAATAGTGACCTATTCATTAGTGTTATGAATAACAGTGTTTGTCCTTCATTTCAATTACAATAAATATGCGGTTTTTCTCACCAGATGCGTTTGGTTTTAATGACAGTAAAACATCTTCAATGGTCTGTAATAATAGAAATCTACAGTTTGTTTTGTTTTTAGATCGAAAAAAGTTCGTTAACGGGACATGAAAAGTAGGCCTAAGGGTTTGTTACCTACGGAAATTTTGTCTTGTTCTCACTTACAAATGCCGGTCTGTTTCATGCAGTACCGCCGGTTCTTTATGCTGTGTCGTTTTTTCCACTACTTCCACTGTCACTTTTGCACTGCGCATAATTCTTTTCACAGTTCAGACGTGTTTGTTTTTGTTTTGACTAAGTCTGCACAGTATGTTATTGGAGTGTTGCCAACATCACGGATGTAGTTCATTTTCTATGTTTTATAATAAATTATGTTTTAGCGTATTTAGTTTTAATGTAAGCGGACTGGAATTATAATGGAGACGTTTCTATTTATTTATATATTTATTTATTTTTAGATTATTATTGGTGGGGGAGGTTGAGTAGTAGGGAAAGATGACTGAATGGTAGTTGGATGTGGTAAGGTGGGATTTGAAGTGAGATGGAAGACAAAAGTGATGGACAGGAGGTAGGGTGGTGGTTGGTAGAGAGGAGAAATTTGTCAGTTGGCTTTTATTAAATAATTAAGGTACTGTATATTCATTGTGAAGAAGTAACAGTAATATTGAAACTTCTGGGTAGTGGTAATGCAAGTAGTGTGTGTGTGGTTTTTTTTTTTTTTTTTTTTTTTTTTTTTTTTTTTTTTTTTTTTTTGGGGGGGGGGGGATTGGGAGTTGTGTTTTTTGTTGAATCTAGTAAGTGATGTAGGGTAACAGTGAGGGGAACGAGGTTCAGTGGTTGTTAACAGGGAGCGAGAAAGTTTGGGAGTTTTATTTCAATATGTGTGACACGTTCGGAGAGTCTTATGTTTAGCCAAGAGATGGGTGTGTTTTTTTATTTGACATTAGCTGTGGTGTATTGATAATTTTATGTGGAATGAGATGTGGAAGTAGACTGAGATAGTTAGGGGCATGAAGGGGAGTGCTTTATGTGATTTTTTTCTATTATTTTATATAATGTTTCCTTTCCAATATTTATTTGGTCATTTAGTAATAGTTTGTTGTGTGATAGTGCTTCGTGAAAGTGGAGGTTCTTGGAAAGGGAGGTGTCTGTATCTACTAGTCTGTATCATTTCGGTATCTTTTACTATGGTTCTGGGTTAAAACATAGAAAAAGAACTACATTCGTGATGTTGGCAACACTCCAATAACACACTGTGCAGACTCACTCAAAACAAAAACAAAGACATATTCATAGAATAAATGACATCAACTGCGATTGGGCAAAGCTGAAAATGTATATATAAAAACAAAGACATCTGATATGTGAAAACAACTATGGGCAGTGCAAAAGTGACAGAGGAAATAGTGGAAAAACGACACAGCACGAAGAACCGGCGGTACTGCATGAAACAGACCGGCATTC
The DNA here is from genome assembly GCA_026315105.1 of Locusta migratoria. Classification (NCBI taxonomy): domain Eukaryota; kingdom Metazoa; phylum Arthropoda; class Insecta; order Orthoptera; family Acrididae; genus Locusta; species Locusta migratoria. The sequence goes on from CM048746.1 coordinate 664,115,991, forward strand.
CATGATGTGAAGCGAAAACAAGACAAAATTTCCGTAAGTAACAACACGTTAGGCCTACTTTTCAAGTTCCGTTAATGAACTATTTTCGATCTAAAAACAAAACAAACTGTAGATTTCCATTATTACAGACCACTGTAGATGTTTTACTGTCATTAAAAGGAAACGAGTCTGGTGAGAAAAATCGCATTTCTATTGTAGTTGCAAAGGTGGACAAACACTGTGGTGTCGCACAAGTACAAAGTGCGCACCACCTACTTTCGCCGCGCGCCACCATGCACACACGGCGCGGCGTTCTCACGACAGCCACGAGCGCCCTCTGCTGCAACCCCGCTCGTGGCCACCACAGAAAGACATCGGTCACTTGGGACTGAGTTAGCAACCAGTTAGGACCTTCGTAATCAGATAGGCACCAGTGAAGACTTTGCTATCGTACAGGCACTAGGCAGGCCTCTAACAACTATGTATCAACATTCTGCAGTACTATGTAAAAGTTAAGTATTGTTACATTCTGAGCAATATATATCTCTTTCTAATTTACTCTAGTGTTTATAGTTTCTGGCTGCTCCCCTCCGTACCTGCACCAGCGTGCTATCTATATTCCTGTGTCGGTCTCATTCCACTCCGCCACCGACACCTACGACGAGGCTGGGACACAAAAGCAGCGACGAAGTTGGGACACAAATGTGGTGACGAGGATGGGATACAAAAGTGGCGACGAGGAGTGATAGACGAACCTTGGACCAGCAGCCAGACAGCAGCAGTCGGAGCACGCAGAAATTGCTCCCGCCCACCCACCCTTATTATAAGATTTTTGGGGGAACATTTTCAGTTACGTGTTTGTGGACTTTTTTGTTGCAGAGCATCCTCTTTCATATTGCATTTGTGTTTTGTTATAAGTTACTTGTATACGCGGCGCCTAATCGGTCAGCATGGCCACTACCCCGAACCCAAACTTAATGGAAATTATTAAGTTACAGACGGCGCAAATCACTCAACTACTGCAGGCCGTGTCGCAGTTGACGGCACAGGCTGCTCACCAACAACAACAGCCGTCACATCAGCAGCCCACACCTGCTGCTGCCCCGCTTCCTACATTTCGCCAGTACAACGAACGTGAGGAAGAATGGAGCGACTATTTCGCACAGTTTCAAGAACTCGTCGTGGCTCGTCAAATTACAGGTCAGAGAGTGAAGAACCTTTTCTTATCTATTGTGGGCCCCCAGACCTTCGTACTATTGCAAAAACTTTTCCCTCTCGCATCTTCTCGTGATGTAGACTTTGAACAAATTGTAGATGCACTGAATGCTCATTATGAGAGAAAAGTTCTTGTAGCCGCTGCACGGTACTGATTTTTCAGACTTAAAAAATCACCCGAACAGTCACACCAAGAGTGGATCACCGAGTTGAAGGGCTTAACCCGCCAATGTAAATTTACTTGCTCTTGTGGACTTTCTTATAGTGACGTGATGTTGAGGGATGCGATTACGCAGAACATTCAGGATCCCAGAATTCGGGCAGCAATTCTAAAACAGTCAGACTCTTCATTAGACAGTGTACTGCAGCTTATAGAAGCGCATGATACTTTTGACTTAGCAGATGTAGTAATGCAAAGCCACAGTGTAAATTCAGTGCACCGTAACGGACGCTTTCCTAGCCGTAGTTCTCAGTGTAGCACTAGTGATTCTTACAATAGTACAGGCCGTGCTGAACAGACAGTGAACAGTAGCCAGTGTAAAAGTGCGACACAAAGGTCGCCCCGTCGTGTTAGAAACAGTGATTTGAATATCTGGCGCCAACGCTCATTTCAGAAAAATGTACGTAAATCTTGCCCCCAGTGTGTGTCTCGCCACAAGCGTTCTCATTGCCCTAGTCGCAACGCAACCTGTTATCAATGTGGCAAATCAGGACATGTACAGTCTGTGTGTATGCAAATTAAAAACTCAAAGAACAGTAACGTTAGAAACAGTGCTTCGCAGGGTGCGAGAGCAGTGCATACAGTCAATGTTATACGGGCTGTGGAATTGAACAGTGCTTTCCTTGGATCTCAATTGCAAGAAAGTAGTTCTGTGCCTAAAGCAAACCTATATAGTGCACCACGTAGCAAGCGCCGACGAGCGCGTAAAACAGTGCAACGGAAACGGGTTCGGGACAAGCAAAGTGACAATGTACAGTGCAAACCTGTAGTGAAAATAGTGCCTTCTGCAACTGCTCCTTGTAATAGTGCCCAGTACTGTGTAGCTAGTGACAGTAGACATCAGGTAGCTACTCAAAGTAATATTAGTGCAGTAGCCTCGCATTGCGCGGACGCCGATCCGGCGGTAGTGTCATCTAGTGACAGTGTGGTTAATCCGCTGTGTGCCGAGTATGCCCCGCTTCCTACCGCACGCAACCCGCGCAAGCGCAGAAAACAATATGTATTAGACGTTGCCCACATTCGCGCACCGGTCGTGCGCCAGAAGCACAAGCTGTTTGTTACTCTCTCTATAGAAAATGAGACTGTGCAATTTCAGCTTGATACTGGTTCCGCTGTTACATTAATAAATAAAGACACATATGAACTTCTGGGTTCGCCAAAATTGTCGCCGTGTCAACAAGTGTTAACAGCGTACACAGGTAAAAATATTCCCGTGCTAGGAACGTGTAGCCTGCCCGCCTCTTTTCAAGGTGTAACAAAAACAGTTGCTTTTGTAGTTCTTCAGGCCAAATCTACACAGAACATTTTTGGACTAGATGCATTCGACTTATTTGGTTTATCAATTCAAAGGGATGTGCTTCAAATTTCGTCAATAGTGCCTCACGATAAAATCAATACATTGTGTGACAAATATAGTGACTTGTTTTCGCCGGAACTAGGTTGTGCAAAAGACTTCGTGGCACATGTAACTTTAAAAGAATCTGCAGTTCCAAAATTTCGTAAAGCTAGACCAGTGCCTATCGCCTTGCGTGATACAATTGCCGAAGAACTTAAACGTTGGCAAGATAGTGGGGTGATTCTCCTGTTTCTGCGAGTCAGTGGGCCTCGCCTATAGTAATTATACCCAAGCCGTCAGGAAAACTTCGTCTCTGTGCGGACTTCAAATCAACAGTGAACAGTCAAACAATTGTAGACACTTATCCCCTGCCCAGACCGGACGAACTAATGGACAAATTAGGACAGTCTCGTTTCTTTTCTAAGATTGATTTAGCAGAGGCATACTTACAGATTCCACTTGATGCCGAGTCAAAAAAGTTTTTCGTCATTAATACTCACATGGGCCTTTTTCAATTTCAACGCCTACCCTTTGGCAGTTCTTCCGCCCCTGCTATTTTTCAGCGTTTTTTGGAACAGCTGACAGTTTCGGTACCTTGTTGCTCGAACTATTTAGATGACATTGTGGTATCCGGACGTACAGTTGAAGAACATTTAGCAAACCTGGAGTGCCTTTTCAAAGTTTTGACTGCAGCAGGTCTACGTTGTATTAAAGCAAAGTGTTCGTTTTTTCAAACTGAAATAGAGTACCTAGGCCATGTGATTAATGCCCAAGGAATTCATCCCTTACAGTCACATCTTAGAGCAATCAAAGACTTGCCTCCTCCTAAGAATGTGCATGAATTGCAAGCAGTAATGGGAAAGCTTAACTATTATTTCAGGTTTATTCCCAATGCATCTCAGATTGCAGCTCCACTGCATCACTTACGTAGGAAGAATGTTCCTTTTGTATGGTCCAAAGATTGTCAGGTTGCCTTTGACAAACTAAAGTCTGCACTACTCAGTGATGCATGTTTGATTCCCTTTGACCCACAGAAGCCTGTAGTGCTAGCAGTCGATGCCTCATCGTACAGTCTGGGTGCAGTAATCTCACATCGTATTGGTTCTCACGATCGTCCTATTGCCTTTGCATCCAAGCTACTGACGCCAACGCAACAGAATTACAGTCAGATAGAAAAGGAGGCCTTAGCAATCATTTACGGCATCACAAAGTTTCATCATTATCTCTATGGCAGAAAATTCTATTTGTTGACAGACCACAAGCCTCTCACGTCGTTGTTCTCACCCACAAAGCCGATTCCGCCCCGTACGGCACAAAAGCTTCAGAGATGGTCCTTGATATTGTCTAATTATCAGTATGAGATTTTGTACCGACCTACCACTAAACATGCTAACGCGGACACACTTTCCCAACTTCCGGTTGGCCAGGATGTATCATTTGATTCTTCAGAAATGGCATGTTGTCGGATAGAGTCCAGAGATGCTTCCGCTGTCGCAGACTTTCCTTTGAACTCTCGTCGGGTTGCACAGGAAACAGCTGCGGATGCAGACCTAAGTGTGGTAGCACGTTTTGTTCGCTCAGGGTGGCCTGCCAGAGCCAAAGACATTGATCGGCCTCTGGTTCGACATTATTTTGCACAACGTCATGCATTATCTTTAAGTCAGGGTGTACTGTTGTTGCATACCGACAACGACCAAGCAAGAGTGATTGTTCCTCGTTCCCTGCAACGAGAAGTGTTACGCCTCCTGCATCAAGGACATTGAGGCATTGTTAGGACAAAGCAACTGGCCAGACGTCATTGTACCTGGGTTGGTGTGGACGCTCAGATAGAGAGCATGACATCACAGTGTACAGTTTGTGCGGAGCATCAGGCGGCTCCTCCACAGCGTTTCTCAGACTGGCCACGCCCCAAGGGACCATGGCAACGTTTACATATTGACTTTGCCGGATCTTTCTGGAATACGCGCTGGTTAATTGTTGTAGACGCTTTCAGCAAGTTTCCTTTTGTGATTGCCATGAACTCAACGACAGCTTCTAGTACAATCAGTGCCTTAACATCAGTGTTTTGCATCGAAGGTTTGCCTGAAACTATCGTCAGTGACAATGGACCTCAGTTTGTTAGTGCGGAATTTCAACAGTTTTGTCGTGTGAATGGCATTCAGCATATTACCACTGCACCTTTTCACCCTCAGTCCAATGGTGAAGCAGAACGTTTCGTTCGAACATTCAAGTCTCACATGGAAAAGATGAAAGGTCAGCACTCCAGGCAGCAAGATCTTCAAATTTTCCTGTCTACGTATCGATGCATGCCACGTGACGGCCCGTCTCCTGCCGAGCTGCTACACGGCCGCCGTCACCGCACTCTCCTTCACCTGCTGCAGCCTCCCACGCACCGAGTCGGTTCGTATGGCGCTACGCGTTTTCAGGTTTCTACGCCGGTGCTGTACAGGGTGTTTGCTGGTATGAAGAAGACGTGGTTGCCAGGCACCATTCAGCGCGTGCTCGGTCGCAATATGTATGTTGTACGTTCTTCCACAGGGTCGGAGCTGCGGCGCCACACAAACCAATTGCGTCTGCACAGGGCGCGCGATCCTGTCTCTGATTTCTTGATTCCAGACCCAGTTCACCGCCAGGGAGCACAGCCACATCGCTCGCCACCGGGCCCAGCTTCCCCGGGCTACGAGCTCCCGATGGATGTAGACGCGCCTCCTATGCAGTCGGCCCTTCGCCTCCGTTGCTGCCTCAGCTGCCAGCGTCACCGAGAGGGACTCCGGGACCGTGCGGGCCCCCCCAGCTTGGGCCACGCACCTCAGACGAAGATGACCTTATCCATCTGGGCGGGGGGGTGCGCCCTTCCCCAGGTTTCGGCGGGTTTCCTGGAGGATCGCATGGCGGATGCCGGGGCGCGGACGGCGTCTCGATCCCGGCCTCAGCTACGACGCCCGTCCCACCAGTAACGCCCCCGCCCAGGCCCTCCTCCCAGTGCCGTCGCCGTGGCCCGCAGCCGTACTCCACGACGGCGCGGCGGTTTGGGGGGGAGGGGTGTGGTGTCGCACAAGTACAAAGTGCGCGCCACCTACTTTCGCCGCGCGCCGCCATGCACACACGGCGCGGCGTTGTCACGACAGCCACGAGCGCCCTCTGCTGCGACCCCGCTCGTGGCCACCACGGAAAGACATCGGTCACTTGGGACTGAGTTAGCAACCAGTTAGGACCTTCGTAATCAGATAGGCACCAGTGAAGACTTTGCTATCGTACAGGCACTAGGCAGGCCTCTAACAACTATGTATCAACATTCTGCAGTACTATGTAAAAGTTAAGTATTGTTACATTCTGTGCAATATATATCTCTTTCTAATTTACTCTAGTGTTTATAGTTTCTGGCTGCTCCCCTCTGTACCTGCACCAGCGTGCTATCTATATTCCTGTGTCAGTCTCATTCCACTCCGCCACCGACACCTACGACGAGGCTGGGACACAAAAGCGGCGACGAAGTTGGGACACAAAAAACACTGCTATTCATAATTATGAAAGCAACTACGGACATCTTGACCTGTAGATTTCCATTATTACAGACCACTGTAGATGTTTTACTGTCATTAAAAGGAAACGCGTCTGGTGAGAAAAATCGCATTTCTATTGTAGTTGCAAAGGCGGACAAACACTGCCATTCATAATTATGAAAGCAACTACGGACATCTTGACCACACAAACGAAGAATTCTTCACTAGAAATTTTATGGTCAAATATTTGCGTATTAGTGTTCAAATATTTGTAGAACTTATGGGACTTAACTACGGGGTCATCAGTCCCTAAGCTTACAAACTACTTATGAACTACCTTATACTAAGAACGGCACAAATATCCATGCCCGAGGGGGGATTGGAACCCCCGACCGTAGTGGCCGTGCAGACCTTGACTGGAGCGCCTCAGTCTCCTAGGCCACCGCGGCCGGCCGTCGTAAGTGTAGTGGTGGTCCATTACTTTCCACAAGTAAAGCATTAGTTGGGATTGACTTCATGGCAACAAGACACACTTTAAGTGCTTTGTAGTGTACGGTATTAAGTTTTTGTAGGAGGGTATCTGTTGCCGATCCGTAGAATATACTTCCGTTGCTGCTTTTTCAGAGCACAATTCAGAGGTTTCCTTTACCAGGGTGCAAGTTCGCTGGCTAATGGCGCTCTGGCAACTATATATCTGTGCTGTATGTTGTAGAACGACGTTGAAACCATTATCAGTACATCTGCTATCCCCCAGGTGGAATCTGCCGTCCAGGTGTACTAATCTTTTTCCTCGCTCAGTCATACATTTATAATGGTTATCTATGCGACTGTTCTTCCAACAGGTCGCCAGTGAGTGTATTGTTGGTATGTGCAGGAGGGGACGCGACCTCGCTGCCTGGTGACCTGGACGGGCTGGACCTGTGGCCGCAGCTGGTGTCTGGAGGGCCGTCACCACGAGAGGAAATCCTCCTCAACGTCGACGAGGAGGCGGGCAGCGCCGCCGTCAGGGTGGGCCACTGGAAGCTCGTCACAGGTGAGGCACTGCAGGGAGGTACTGTGCGGAGGTACGTCCACAGGTGGCTGTCCCAGCGGATGTCGCAGCTATCAGACCATCCAGAACAGATGCTGACGTGACGTACACAACTAGTCGCTCTACTCTTAAGAAACTCCCCAACTCTGCTTTTCCTGTCGCTCTCTGTCCACACTTCCTTACCACCCTCGCGTCTGTCTCTGTCTCTCTCTCTCTCTCTCTCTCTCTCTCTCTCTCTCTCTCTCTCTCTCTCTCTCTCTCTCTCTCCTCTATCTCTCACCACCCTCTCTATCTCTCTCCATCTTCTCATCTCCCCTCTCACTCCCTGCTACCCCTCTCTCAGCTCATCTCCACCTTTCACTTTTGCTGCCAAACTCCTCGACCACCTCCTCGGTACAATACCCCGTTTATCCGTGGAAAGTTAGACAACTTCTGCCATTACAGTTCGACGAATAGTCCTTTAACATTAACATACATGAACTATCAACTACAACTGCCTTAGTATCCTTTGCGATGGTCATCTCCCACAATTATACACAGGTGAGCAAGAGGTGAGGTATATGAAAGGTGGCTATCTCAGCGGATGTCGCAGCTATTACATGATCCAGAACAGCTGCTGACGTGACATACACAACTAGTGGCTCTACTCAGAACCGTAGAAATATAGACACTTTCATTAAGAACTAGCTGAAAGCTAGTGTCGCCCGGATACGTAGTGGAGACCTGGGCTAGTTGTTACAATGTTTTTTCGAATCTCGTAATCCTCGACACAAAACATGTATATCGATTGGACAGATGCCAAAAGTTAAAAAAATATTTAGTCTTCACACTGAAATTTTTGTCATAAATGTAAGCTCGGATTGTTAAGTTCTATATCAACTTTTTTTCCTAACTTGTATGATGTAACAACCCACCGCACTGTGGGGCATCGGGTTAGTTGTTACATAATAATTAAGAAAAAATATATTTTTGGTTCCATGGTTTGGTTTTTTGTTATTTACAAGTTGTACAAAAACCAGACAAAGGTTGTCAGAGTTGAAGGGCATGAAAGGGATGCAGTGGATGGAAAAGGAGTAAGACAGGGTTGTAGTATTTCTCCATTGTTATTCAATTTGTACATTGAGCAAGCTATAATGGAAAGCAAAGAGAAATTTGGAGAAGGAATTAAAATTCAGTTTTTCTGGCGACATAGTAATTCCCTCAGGTACAGCAGAAGACGTGGAAGAGCAATTGAACGGAATGGACAGTGTGCTGAAAGGTGCATATAAGATGAACATTAACAAGAGCAAAAGTACGGTAATGGAGTGCAGTGTAAGAAAATCAGGTGATGGTGAAGGAATTAGATTGGGTATCGAAGCAATAAAGGAGGTAGATGAGTTTTGTTACTTGGGCAGTAAAATAACAAATGATGGTCGCAGTACAGAGGATATAAAATGCAGAATGGCAATGGGTAGAAAAGCGTTCTTGAAAAAGAGAAATTTATTAACGTCGAATATTGATGTAAGCCTAAGGAAGTACTTTCTGAAGGCATTTGTATGGAGTGTTGCCTTGTATGGGAGTGAGACATGGACGATAAACAGTGTGGACAGAAAGAGGATAGAGGCTTTTGAAATGTGGTGCTACAGAAGAATGCTGAAGATTAGGTGGGTGGATCGCGTAACTAATGAGGAGGTACTGAACAGAATTGGGGAGAAAAGAAATTTCTGGCATACCTTGACCAAAAGAAGGGATAGATTGGTGGGACACATTCTTAGACATCAAGGAATTGTGAATTTAGCATTAGAGGGAAGTGTGAGGGGTAAAAACCGCAGAGGAAGACCAAGAGATGGATACAGTAAGCAGATTCAAACAGATGTAGGTTGCCGTTCTTATGTGGATATGAAGAGGCTTGCTCACGATAGAGTATTGTGGAGAGCTGCATCAAACCAGTCTCCGGACTGAAGACCACAACAAACAACGACAACACAGATTTATTTAATCATTAGTTTTAGTGGAAGAGGTGGTAACAAATCATAAAACTTGAAACACAGTACTAATATTGACATACGGTCATCATTTATCTGATGAAGAAATATCAAGTTCATTATCAGAGCTACAGTTTTTACAAATAAAGAAACTGTCATGCTCGGCACTCCTATCATGTGCTCACCTTTTACATTTGGTGCACTGTAGCCAGGGCCGGCGCAAGCCCAAGTGCCGCCCCGTGCGAGCCCCCCGTTTAATATTTTTATTTTTATTTTATTTTTTATTTTTTTGATGTTTGTGAAATTTTATTTAAACCAATCTGTAGGAAAAGTCAGCAATGAACCGCAATTTTTGTTTTTACTTTTCAGATCTACCTAAGTTTCGGGCAATGAGTGGCCAGTTTCAAAGCTTTTAATATGTGCTTACTTCTAAACCGTCTTGTTGCCAGTTAGCCGGCGCGGTGGCCGTGGGGACTGAGGCGCTTCAGTCACGGTCTGCACGGCCACTACGGTCGGGGGTTCGAATCCCGCCTCGGGCATGGATATTTGTGCCGTCCTAGTTTGTAAGTAGTTCATAAGTAGTTAAGTCCCATAAGCTTAACAAACATTTGAACATTTTGTTGTTGTTGCCAGTTACGTTCAGCACGACGGTATAGATGTAAACATAACTCAAAGCATTGAGAACAGCCAAACTGTGACAGAAATCTATGAAGATGTGAAGAATAAAAACAGTTGAAACGACCAAGGAGTGGAGCGGAAGACAATGGAGAGAGGAAGAATAAGGTGTTGGAGGAACATAATAATGCAAAAAATACATACTCGGGAATTGACGTGTACTGATGCTAGTCGAAATATATTATCTCACTGCACTGCGGTTATTCATTTCAAAGAACTGTCACTCGCCATCTGTCGTAATTTGCATGTGTCAGTTCTGTCGTGTCTGATAATGGAATAAGGGATAACAAAGTAGTCATCGCCGCATCACGTCACTTTTCTGCGCTTTATTTTCATTCTAGCTATTGGGGTGATGCGTGTTTATTTGCCGAGTTGCCAATTTTTTAAGTAACAGATCATAAGAAAAATAAATTATCCTATTCTGCATTCTTGAAGGAGAAAAATTCTATCTCATGAGTAACGTGTATGCGTAATACTAATTGTAGGTTATATGAAAAGCACTTACCTATTACATCCCAAGTTGCAAGAAATTCGGAAGCACCGATTCTTCTGTTCTTGTGAAACGCAACGAAAGTGCTTCTGACCAATCTTGAATCTCTCGGCCAACTATGGAAACGATTCCTGTAGTTATCATTGTAGAGAACGCTACAATACCTATTGTCTGGAAAGGCGAAGTAGCGACGTGGCAGTGCCAGGAACTAGGTCACGTGACGAGGTACAGCCAGGCTACGATTAAACTAGCGCCCAAGAAGATGAAGCAAGAAGCTCACAATAAGTATGTGACCGATGAAATGGATAAATGTATTATCAGGCAGTAATTTTTCTAGCATTACGAAGAATAGAAAGAAATACGAACTTTGCGAAAACTGCACAACTTTTGTCAAACAGAAATGAGCTTCAAAGCTAGCAAGGAAACCCTTAGAAGCAATGTTCTGTCTATGGATTTTCGTTTTACAAGGTGTCAAAATTAACGTTTTATTTCGTTTGGACGAGAAGGCATTGTTGCTAAAAGACGATACTTTGTCAGGTTTTCATCAGAAACAAAGCGACCAGTAGTTTACTTAGACGAAACATCGATTCACATGCATTATACAGTAAATAAATGTTGGCAAAGTGATAGTGTGTGAGTGGTATTGTCACACAAAAGTGCTGGTCAGAGTTTAATTGTGAGGCAGGTGTTTCAGGGCTCAAAAACCAAAGCGTCCGACTATCACTCAGAAACGGATAGCAAACATTTTCAAAAATACGTCGAAACCCAACTAAAGCCAGGCTTACTATAATTGTCTTTATCCCTTGTAATTACACCGTATTTACCCATTCGGAATACTTCTAGCCATTGTAGGTGTTGAACAAGTTTGACTGTAGTAATGTCCAACAATTTTTTTCCATAGCGCGGGAAGAACAAAACACTCAACTGCCATTGCAGGGCGTAGCAAAATTGCTTCAGGTTTAACATGTAACTCCAGTATCGAACATTGCATTCGAATTTCCAAATTAGATTTCGTCTCTTGCAAAATTAGTTGTGAGTAAATGCACGACGCGTAATACGCTGGCAGAGCTCCACTCATAAGAAAACTGGCGTGTGCGCCAGACTGCTTCCCCCCCTCTCTGTTCCTCCGGCGTAAACACGACGGCGCTGCCACAGTGGCGAGGAAGATAGTTCTCCCCCCTCCCCTTGTTAAACAGGGGCGGCTGGCATGTAGTCGAGACGCCGTGCCACAGTTCCCGAAGCCGCTCCCTCCGAGGTTTGGTTTCGAATCCCCTCTTGGGAATGAATGTTGAGTTTGTACTACAGAAAAAAGAGGGGGGGGGGGCGGCAGATTCGCCGCCCCTCGGAATGTGCCGCCCCGTGCGGCCGTGCGTTTCGCACGTGCCTTGCGCCGGCCCTGACTGTAGCCATGTGGTCGGTGGTCTTGACAGAGAGTATGGTTCCATACACTCAATACACACGCAGTCGTCTTCCTCACAGAGGATCCTAAGATCTCACATTTTCGTTTCCTCGTCTTTGCTTTCTTGTTTTTATTTTTGGGCGCCAACACCAGTCGTCGTCTTGCAGCTTTCTTCTGTCTATTTGCCTCAGCTGTCAATGCTGCTTTTACTGGTGAATCAGTCAGCATAGCACTCACTCGTTTATTCCTTCTTACTGTTTTCTTTCGGGCTGGATCTTTCGGGACAGGCCTCAGTACTTCAGGTGGCACATGTGTGTCTATGGATTCCGCAGAACCAACTGTTGAGGTGCAAGGCGTCGGAACTGATTCCACAGTTGTTGATGTGCTGAGAACGTCATCCTCTACTGAGTTCGTATGAGACACAGAAAGCAGAGTTTCATCTTCACCAATAATCTACAACGCCACAGTTGGCGACGCTGACAATGAAAAATAAGCCGCCTACCTTCCTTTGTTGATTCCATTCGCTTACAAAACCTCTGCAGTGTCATAAAATTTATATTGTACTTTTGGGCAGCTTTCCGCAGTGAAGAAAAGCCACTAAGAACTTCATTTGCCGCTTCGGCATATGTTTCCTTAGGAATGGTGCCTCTGTCAGTCTTCTTCTTATAATTAAGCATTATACCTGTAGTTAAACATAACTGCTTACATTAAGGGAAACAAGAACTCTTTGGGGCAAGTTGTTACACCGTAACAACTTGCCCCTGCGCCTTTGTAACAACTGACCCCATGCTACGCCATTTTCTCTTATTCTCGAAAAGAACAATGTAAAATTTTTGTTTGGAAGTTTAACGTATACTACTACGTACCGGAATGTTGGACGCTGATATGTTGCAAAATTTAAAATAAAATCAGCAATTTCCTGTGAACTATGAAAAAATTCACACAGAGTAAAAGAATTACTCCAGCACACGAAAAACACGTTTTCAGTCACTAGCGGCTTATTACCAAGTGACGGCTGAAATAGTTAGGATGGGAGGAGGGAATCTCTTAGTGCTACCATCTGGCGGAGCAACGAGTAAACTGAAAGACCTAAGTCGAAACAAGGCTCCTGGAGTAGACGATATTCCGTCAGAGCTACTGAAGTCAATGGGAGAACCAGCCATGACAAACCTGTTTCACCTGGTGTGTAAGATGTATGAGACAGGCGAAGTACCCTCAGACTTTAAGAAAAATGTTATAATCCCCATTCCAAAGAAAGCAGGTGCAGACAGGTGTGAAAACTACAGAACCATCAGTTTAATAAGTCATGGTTGCAAAATATCAACACGAATTATATACAGTAGGATGGAAAAACTGGTAGAAGCCGACCTCGGAGAAGATCAGTTTGGGTTCAAGAGAAATGTAGGAACTCGGGAGGCAATACTCAATTTACGGCTTATCCTAGAAGATAGATTAAGAAAAGGCAAACCTACATTTCTGGCTTTTGTAGATTTGGAGAAGGCTTTTGACAGTGTTGATTGGAATGAACTCTTTCAAGTTCTGAAGCAAGCAGGAGTAAAATATAGGGAGCGTAAGGTTATTTACAACTTGTACAAAAACCAGACAGCGGTTGTCAGAGTTGAAAGGCATGAAAGGAATGCAGTGGTTGGAAACGGAGTAAGACAGGGTTGTAGTCTTTCTCCATTGTTATTCAATTTGTACATTGAGCAAGCTATAAAGGAAAGCAAGGAGAAATTTGGAGAAGGAATTAAAGTTCAGGGTGAAGAATTAAAAACATTGCGTTTTGCCGACGACATAGTAATTCTGTCAGATACAGCAAAGGACCTGGAAGAGCAATTGAACGGAATGGACAGTGTGCTGAAAGGTGCATATAAGATGAACATTAACAAGAGCAAAACTAGGGTAATGGAGTGCAGTGTAAGAAAATCAGGTGATGCTGAAGGAATTATATTGGGAAACGAAGCAATAAAGGAGGTAGATGAGTGTTGTTACTTGGGCAGTAAAATAACAAATGATGGCCGCAGTACAGACGATATAAAATGCAGAATGGCAATGGGTAGAAAAGCGTTTTTGAAAAAGAGAAATTTGTTAACATCGAATATTGATTTAAGCCTAAGAAAGTCCTTTCTGATGGCATTTGTATGGAGTGTTGCCTTGTATGGGAGTGAGACATGGACGATAAACAGTGCGGACAGGAAGAGTATAGAGGCTTTTGAAATATAGTGCTACAGAAGAATGCAGAATGCTGAAGATTAGGTGGGTGGATAGCGTAACTAATGAGGAGGTACTGAACAGAATTGGGGAGAAAAGAAATTTCTGGCATACCTTGAGTCAAAGAAGGGATAGATTGGTAGGACACATTCTTAGACATTAAGGAATTGTGAATTTAGCATTAGAGGGAAGTGTGTGGGGTAAAAATCGCAGAGGAAGACCAAGATACGGATACAGTAAGCAGATTCAGGCAGATGTAGGTTTCCATTCTTATGTGGAGATGAAGAGGCTTGCTCAGGATAGGGTATTGTGGAGAGCTGCATCAAACCAATCTCCGGACTGAAGACCACAACAACAACATGTTTTTATTAGCATTATGTTTCGAGTGAGATTATTTAACATCAACCGCATCAGTGTTCTCCAACAAGACTTTTTACAAATTGTCATGGAAGATACATAAAAAAGATAAAGCAGTCAACAATCCGAAGATTGGTTTGAACACCACAGTGCTTTACTAGGCATGGTCCTGTTTGGAGGTGGTATGCCGTTGTCTTCCTCCGACCTTCGAACTGACTTACCCAGCCAGTTATAGGGGGACCTGCAGTTTAATGTGGGTTCCGAACCACGGTGCTACATAAATAATTATAATTGCTAATAATACGTTCGCTTCCAGAAATGTGATTCTGACAGTACTGCAACAAAAACCTTATTGGGTGTGTGATCATGTTTCGCCACTCGTCTACCGTCATGTCAGTACTTAGACACTGGTCAGATCAATTAGGGGATCAGTTGAGATTTCTAGCTTCTGAAGTGCTGTCATCGGCAGAATGAACTAAAACGGTTCGACGTCTTTCTTTCGGTTACATGGAGTAGAGACAACAACATTACAGCAACCGAGATTGTGGTAAGAACAGAAAGCTGCTGCAGTAGGTTTGCTGTTGACTTGTGTTTACGAAACGTATTGCACAAGCAGTTGGGTTCAGGTAGTGTAGTGAGTAGGTAGTGCAATGCAACAACGGGACTTACCCGAAGCTATGGCATGGAGAGCCATAGGAAGGTTGCAAGCGGGAAAGACACAAAGGGAGGTGGTTGCAGAAATTGGAGTGTCAGATGGTGTAATTTCCAGGAGCTGGACGCGATTTCAGATAACAGGAACCGTAAAAAGGCGACAAGGCCAAGGTAATCCAGGGGTAACAGCAGCAAGAGATGGCTGTTATCCCCGGTTAACAGCCCGTCCATACAGAGGCCTGAATGGAAACCAGCTGCAACGCAGCTTCCAGGCAGCAACAGGACTCGCAGTATCTACACAAACTGGCCGAAATAGCCTCCGGAAATGTTTTCTCAACGCATGGTCTGTGTCCTTTTAATACCAAGACACTGTTTAGCCCGCAGAAACTGGACGGAGATACATCAGGATTGGAGTCGTAACGAATGGCGCTGGACAGAAGAGTCCAGATTTTGTGTTCAGCCATACAATCGTCGTTCCCTCATTTGGACAAAATGCTGAACTCGGAATAATCCTACTTATGTGCAGGATACATAACCACATAACAGTGACGGACAAATAGTTTGGTCAGAACTCAGTATTGGCGGACGTACGGATCTCTGTGTCGTTCAGAATGGTGCTTGACTGGTCAGAGGTATAGAGAGGACATCCGTCGATATTTTGTTGTGCCCTAAGCTGGTGCCATAGTAGATGGATTTATTGTGGTGGAGAATAACGGTCGTCCCCATGAAGATGCACTGTTGGACGATAGGTTTGAACCTGGGGGAACGGAACGAATGGAATGACCAGCTGTTTCACCGAGCTTAAACCCGATTGAATATTTCTGGTATACACTTGGTAGATGCTTTATGTCAGATCTGCACCTCTTTCTTATAACGCTTGCAGTGGTGGATGTTGCACTCATGAAAGAATGGCCAAATATCCTTCAGTAGCTGATTGATAACCTCATACTGTTCATGACATTGAGGTGTGCAACTATATTGTTCGTCCGAGGTGACGACACACACTATATTAGAGGGCAACGATATGGACATTTTTTTACTATTATGGAAGCCCCAGGGTGCCTCGTCCTACGTAAACGGCATGTAAATCTCAAGTAAAGAGATGAGATAGAAAAACGTCGTACTGTATCACACACAAATTACAGTTGTAACCAATATCTGAATAAATTACGTTGCCACATTTATATTGTGAATGATACCTAACTTGATCTCGTAATTCTTTTGAGCAGTGTACATTTCAAATAAAGCAAGTAACGATATCCATCTTGTTAAATTCCTGAAGCAATCGTAAATATACTAACATTGTACAGAGGCACAATTTAAAGCGTTTCCATTTCACGCAGTAATCGAAGCAAAATCAATTCAGCAGGGGATCGTGTGTATTGCTTCTAATATCAAAAGTAAAGTGGAGGCTACAGAACAAAGACAATTAGGTACAGAAACTATGCTTCCACTGTATTCCTCCCTCGGTGTCCCTCCACGATTTTGACCCCACACACTTCCTTCTAATGCTAAATTGATGATTCCTTGATGTCTCCGAATGTGACGCACCAGTCGATCCTTCTCTTAGCCAAGATATACCAGAAATTTGTTTTTTCCCCAGATCTGTCAAGTACCTCTTCAATAGTTATGCGATCTACCTAAGTAATCTTCCGCCTTCGTTTGTAACACAGTATTTGAAAATCTTCGTGTCTGAACTCCTTATCGTCCACGTTTCACTGCGCGTACAAGGGTACAGTCAAGACAAAAACGTTTTCAGAAAGGACATCTTAACAGCCGGCCGCGGTGGCCCAGGGGACTGAGGCTCTCCAGTCACGGTCTGCTCGGCCACTACGGTCGGGGGTTCGAATCCCCCGTCGGGCATAGATATTTGTGCCGTCCTTAGTATTAGCTAGATCATAAGTAGTTTGTAAGTTTAGGGACTGATGACCCCGTAGTTAAGTCCCTTAAGCTCTACAAACATTTTGAACACCGTAACATTAACATTAATATTGGAAGTCAACAAATGCTTTCCTTCCCTTATCACCATCAAATTAAGAGAGTTATACAACCTCTGACAAATTAAGTTCGGTGAACAGACCGGTAACATTAACGTAGATGAACTATGAACTATAGTTATCTTACTGTCCTTCGTAATAGTTATCTCCCAAAACTGTGCGCCACCGAGCTCTGAGATACATAGCCTGGAAACTTTGCACGAACTCTTGCTTTCGGATGGTGTTGAAAGCCTTGTCACGTTACGCTGCGTGTAACAAATATCGTCAAATCTCTTTCCTGTCAAAGCGAGATTGAGTCGAGGGAACACGAAGAAGTCTGGAGGATTCAGATCTGGCGAGTAGGATGGGTCTTCAAGCTGCACTAGAAACATCGCCCAAAACAAAGAGTCAATATCGACAAACACTCCCTGGACGAGTGGCGGATCGCAATCATTCAGACGTCTTCCTACTTCCTCAAGTCAAACTGACCTTTAAAGGAAGAGAGGTGGCCTGTGTCTAGCTAGGATGTGGACAAGGTCTGCAACAGAAAGAAGTGATTACTCCACATATACTTTTATTACGGATGAAAAGAATACTCAACTTTGTTGTTGTGCTTGTGGTACAGTTTTGCAACCATCTCTTCTTCATCAGTCAGCAGTAGTGTTCCGGCTCGCGCTAACGTAGACTGCTGGCTCGCTGTAGACGGATCTCCTGGATCTGTAGCACACCTAGACCAGCTTCGTACTCTGCCGTAATCCTGTGCTATACTGACTGTCGTGGCTGTGGTGCGCCGGCATGTCTTGGCGAGTCCTAGTCTTCCCACTGTCCGGCGCGCAGAGAGGAAACGAGACTGCGGGCGCCCTCGGCGGTCGAAGTACTATAGGGCGAGGTATCGCTCGTCTTCTACTTGCGCGGCAACTGGAGCGGACCGGCGGCGTTATGGGGGTAGCGACGCCACAACAGATTTGACGATATTGTTGACATCCAACGAAATGTGACGAGACTTTCAACACCATTCCAGAGGAAGACTTCGTGGTACGTTTTCACGACATGTATCGCAGAACTCATCGGTGCACAATTGTGGGAGGTGACCATTGCAAAGGACAGTAAGGCAATTGTAATTTATAGTTAATCTATGTTAATGTTAAAGGGCTATTCGTCGAACTTTATTGGCTGAAGTAGTCTAGATTTTCACAGATAAACGGGGTATTGTACCGAGGAGATGGTGAAGGAGTTTGGCAGCAAAAGTGAGAGGTGGAGATAGGCAGAGAGAGGGGTAGGAGAGGATGAACCAAGTGAGAGAGGAGATGAGAAGATGGAGAGAGATAGAGATGGTGGAGAGAGATACAGGAGAGAGAGAGAGAGAGGCGAGGGTGGTAAGGAAGTGGTGGACAGAGAGCGAAAGGAAAAGACGAGAGGGGGTTACTTAAGAGTGCAATAGATAGGGGAGACCGGGGCTAGTTGTTGCACGGGGCAAGTTGTTATTCGACAATAAGAATTTCCGTGCTAGAGCAGTTTCCTGTACAGTATCTCCTATTTCATCTTCATCTACATCCTCTTCCCTTCCTACAATATTGTCTCGAAGTTCATTTCCTTTGTAGAGCCCCTCTATATACTCTTTCCACCTTTCAGCTTTCCCTTCTTTGCTGAGAACTGGTTTTCCATCAGTGTCCTTGATATTCATACAGCTGTTTTTCTTATCTCCAAATGTTTCTTTTATTTTCCTGTAGGCTGTATCTATTTTTCCCCTATTTATACATTCTTATACATTCTTGCATTTGCCTTCTAGCCACTCCTGCTTAGCCAATTTGCACTTCCTGTCAATCTCATTTCTTAGTTGTCTGTACTCCATTTTGCCTGTTTCATTTACTGCATTTTTATATTTTCTCCTTTCATCGATTAAATTTAGTATCTGCTGTGATATCCAAGGATTTTTTGTAGGTCTTGCCTTCCTACCTATTTTGTCCTCTGCTACCTTCACTATTTCATCTCTCAGTTTTACCCATTCCTCCTCTACTGTTTTATTTTCCCCTGTTTCTGTCAATTGGTGCCTAAAGCTCCCTCTGAAATTCTTAAGAACCTCAGGTTCCTTCAATTTATCCAGGTCCCATCTCCTTATTTTCCTACCTTTCTGTAGTTTCTTCAGTTTCAGCTTACAGTTCATAAGCAACAAGTTATGGTCAGAGTCTACATCTGCCCCTGGGTATGTCTTACACTGTAAAACCTGGTTCCGAAATCTATGTCTTACCATTACAAAATCTATCTGGTATCTCCCGGTGTCTCCTGGTCTCTTCCACGTATACAACCTTTTTTTGTGATTCTTGAACCAGGTGTTTGTTATAACTAAATTATGTTTTGTGCAAAATTCTACCAGGCGGCTTCCTCTTTCATTCCTTTTGCCCAGACCATATTCACCTACTATCTTCCCTTCCCTTCCTTGTCCTACTACCGAATTCCAATCTCCCATCACAATTAAGTTTTCCTCTCCCTTAAATGTCTGAATAATTTACTTTAGCTCCTCATATATTTCTTCGATTTCCTCATCATCGGCAGAGCTAGTTGGCATATAAACCTGTACTACGGTTGTCGGTGTCGGCTTCGTATCTATCTTGACAATGATAATGCGATCACTGTGCTGCTCATAGTAGTTTACCCGCATTCCTATTTTCTTATTCATTATCAGTCCTACTCCTGTGATAGCCACAACTGATTTTGTATTTATAATCCTGTGCTCACCTGACCAGAAATCCTGTTCATCCTGCCACCGAACTTCACTAATCCCCACTATATCTAACTTCAACCTATCCATTTCCCTTTTTAAATTTTCTAATTTTCCTACTCGATTAAGGGATCTAACATTCCACGCTCCGACCCGTAGAATGCCAGTATTGTCTTTCCTGATGCTCACATCCTCCTCAGTAGTCCCCGCCCGGAGATCCGAATGGGGGACTATTTTACCTCCGGAATATTTTACCCGAGAGGATGCCATCATCATATGTTCATACAGTAGAGCTGCATGTCCTCGGGAAAGGAACGGCTGTAGTTTGCCCTTGCTTTCAGCCGTTCGCAGTAGCTGTGTGGCGAAGCCACATTAGCTGATGTTACAAGGCCAGCTCAGTCAATCATCCAGACTGTTGCCCCTGTAACTACTGAAAAGGCTGCTGCCCCTCTTCAGGAACCACACGTTCGTCTGGCCTCTCCACAGATACCCCTCCGCTGTGGTTGCACCTACGGTACGGCTATCTGCATCGTTGAGGCACGCAAGCCAGGCAATGTCTGTGGTTCATGGGAGCGGATAAAAACATATAAACAGAATTATAGCGTAATGAAAAGACATGTTTCTTTCTTTTTCACAAGTACTAGGTCAGTTCTAAACTGACCACTTCTCATTTTTATTCTATGTTTTAATTGTTGCTGAACAAAAAAAATGTAGGTATTATTTGTTTTTTATGTTTTGTCTTTGTTGTGTTTGTGGCCAGATAATTACGTGCAGGGAATGACAGTTCATTCACCTTTATTAATTAGTAGTAATCCCCCTCACTCCCTCTGCTCGCAAATAAAGTGAACGACAGAATTTTGAACGTAACTGCTACCAACCAATGCAACGAGTTGTTTACGACGATGCTGTACACATTACAGCATCTTACAATGAATATCTTTTCCTTTATTTGTTGTCTATGGCGTTGCCTTCATCTGACACTATTTTTAACAGCTGAAATTACTTATTCATTCCATGTCACCATTCTGCAACACAGAATTTTTCATTAAGGCTATACTTCTTCAAATACTATGCAAATATTATATTTCGCCGTAAGTATTCATAGTGTAACATACATTCACCTACATAAGCTGCGCCTTATTACTTTAGTAATTATTAGGTTTCTGTCATACCATAGCGCCTTCGTACTATACCGTTCGCTACACTAAATACCTCTTCCTCGTTACCACACAACTGAGGATATATCGGGAAGAAATATCATCCACCGTGGTAGAGTGGCCGAGCGTTCTAAGGCGCCTTGCTGCGGAACGGACGGTTGCTCGCAGCCAAGGTCTGAGTCCTCCCTTGGGCATGGGTGTTCGTGTTGTCCTTAACATAAGTTACTTGAAGTAGTTTGTAAGCCTAGGGACTGATGACCAACGTAGTTAAGTCCCTTAGATTTACAAATATTTGAACAGCTGCAAATCATTAGCAATGAATTCCAATCTCACTCACTAACCACTAATTTGTGTCCGACAGTGGCTTTCCTACGTAAGGAAAAAACGAAGGTCCATACATCTGTGTCACACACATTTCCATGTACCTCGTTGGGCCTTGTGGTCCCAGGCTAAGCTTATGCATGGAAATCGATAGCGATGGGATCCAATCCGGAATACAGAAATTCTCACTGAGTATATAATCTACCCTTCAACTGTGAATAACATATATCAGCAGAAACGATACGTAGTTCAGAGACTACATTGAGCTGTAGTAACGCTCTCCCCATATTGGGTAACAGGTGTAAGTGAGTGAAATACGCTAATGAAGTGTTTAATTAGAACACCTTTACTTGGCCATTAAGCAACTTCTAGTCATTATCATTTTATCATTTTCCACCTCAATGGTAAGGGTATTCCGCCGTATAGCAGATACTTCAGTTTTTGTTACTTTTCCCATAAATGCTTCAGCTCATTTTGTGCTGTCATCAGGCGGATTTCTTTATTGTTGTTCTTACATTAGGCTACGTTAAAAGGACGCTAAGATCACTGAGTGTAGTACATATTAGTTTTAGTAGTTTTCTACAACTTGTCATTGTTCTTTCCTTTCTTTTAAGCTCTCGTTTTTTGTGGCTTTTTTGTGTGTGTATTATTTATTTTCCACATATTATTCGTAGCATACATTACGCTAATGTTACTGTTTCGCGTAACGTAATGTGCACTACGAGTAATACGTGGAAAACTAGTTGTTGTTGTGGTCTTCAGTCCACAGACTGGTTTGATGCAGCTCTCCACGCTACCCTGTCCTGTGCAAGTCTCTTCATCTGAGAATAAGTACGGAAACCTACATTCTTTTGAATCTACTTACTGTAATCGTCTCTCGTTCTCCCTCTACGATTTTCACCCCCACACACTTCCTTCTAGTGCTAAGTTAACGATTCCTTGATGTCTCAGAATGTTCTTTTAATGAAGGCTAATGTAATTACAACAATGAAGAAATTTCACTGATGATAGCACAAAAAGTGCTAAAACATGTATGGGAAAAGTAACGAAAATAGAATTGTCTAGCATACGGTGGAATTCCTCATTATTTAAGCAAGCACAGAGGAAAGAAGAGTGTCAATCTACCTTCTTCATGACAATTTAAGTGTCGGAAAGTCTTCGTTATAGTTTAAGGTGCTACAATTTCGATCATTTCGGACAAATGTTGTTGTAAGAAGAAATATATTGTGAACATAAATTATTTTAACTATGGCACTTCTTCTTGAGTGTTTAATTCATATGTAACACAAGTATTAAACAATTACAAATGTTGGTATAAACACAAAAAAGGCTACAGAGTTGAGAAAAATCGATCGAAAGTGTGCTACACTAGGTTCAGTCGTGATCACTTCCTGTTACAATTTCGATTACGGGCATCTTCCTCATAAAAAGCACTGTTTCCGTCAGGCACCATCGTATACTTCGTGGTACCAAACATTGCATTTTAGGCAGCGAATCCAGTTACCCTTGACCAGAAAATTAATAAGACGGCGTTAGACTAAGTAGCTTCACTTACCTCTTAACAGGAAAAAAATTACATTTCCTTAGCACAAAGTGGTGTACTCTTTGAAAAGGCAGGAGGAGCTGTAGAAACCTGCTACACTACAGCGCCACACAACAAGACAATACAAATGGCGCGAAATCTTGTATTGGCCGGAATTATACCTATATCGAATTTATATATCGTATGGTATAATGTCAGCTACATGTAATACTTAACTAAAATATAGTAGTATCTAATTAATAAGATAAAACATATCTCTTGTCACAGAGTGAAGTCCACGTCCTTTAACCACTGGACAGCTTCCTGACTGACTATATGGAGTTCGGTCATCCCTCATGAGAATATGATCGTAATGGGCAGTTAGTAAGTATGTGGGTCATAGTTTGTATGTCTGCTCCACAGTCACATGACACTGTCTGTCCCCATCTGAATTTCCAATAGTTACAGCGACCAACACCAGTTCGGAAGCGGTTGGTCAAAGACCATTCTCTCCTGGGAAGGTCCATTCCTTAGAGCTCCTTCGAGGGATCGTCTATTCAGATGCAGTTTTGTCCATTAAAGAAATCCCAAGTTCTTGCCAAGTTTGATTTAGGCGAGAAGTTACTCTCATGTAGTTGCACAGCTGTTTTAAGAGGTGGTTTACGTGATTTCAGCCGGCTTACCTGTGGTGGAAGGTCTTGCAGGAAAGGAAGCTCAGGAGTTGACAAGATCTTATAATACTCTCTTATTAAGGCTTCCTTCCGTCTTAGATCTGGGGGAACGATATTGCATAATATTGGGAGCCATTGAAGTGGTGTAGCCATCAGAGTGCCACTGATCAATCTCATCGCTCTATTTAATTGTACATCAATGTCTCTCACATGAGCACTGTTGAGCCAGACAGGAGAACAGTATTCAGCTGCAGAGTAAACCAGGGACAAAGCTGTTGTACGCAAAACCTTAGCACTGGCTGCCCAAGATGATCCTGCTAAGTGCTGCAATATATTAGGGCAGGCGCTCCAGTCACGATCTGCACGACCACTACGGTCGGGGGTTCGAATCCCCCCTCGGGCATGGATATTTGTGCCGTCCTAGTTCGTAAGTAGTTCATAAGTAGTTTGTAAGTTTAGGGACTGATGACCCCGCAGTTAAGTCCCTTAAGCTTAACAAACATTTGAACATTAGGAAAGGGTTGCCGATATTGGATCACTTTTTTATTTTGGTATCGAAAGTCTACATTATCTATCTAATCGAAACAAAATATACTTTAAAAGAAACTATATTTTGTACAATTTCATCTGCTACTTTTATACTGTGAATAAAAACAAAGCATAAATCGATATTATTTAAAATTTAAAAATGTATAAACGTTCCAAGTTTGGAAACCGGTTGCCTAATTTGGACTTTCACTTGATTAAATTGAACCGCATGGTAAAGCAATGACTAAAAAGGAAATAAGACCCGTAATATTAAGAATAGCTTCATTTCATCATCTCGCCATTGATATTCCTTCTGGCTGACGGCGGGAAAGCTGTGTATTTCGTCTCATAAATGAAGAAAACCACCTTTTACCAGCCATTTTCTTTTCTATTTTGAAAAAATAAGGCAATTCATATTTCTGTGCTATGTGGAATGCAAGTTTACGAACATCTTTGCTTGTGAATACAAAAAAAGCTCTCTTCAAATAAGAGAAGATGATCTGCGACACTTTTTTTCCATCTCAGTTGTAAAGGTTGATTACCTTCCGAATAACTGAACTTTATTTGAGAACATGCTTTTACCATCAGCATATCTCTTTAATTGTAGCTTTTGGTGTTCGGTATATACGAGCACACTCGTTAAGTTCATAGTTATCGTTTCTGTATGCTTCCACAGGTACCTTCAGTTCATCTTCTGTCCATTTCGCCTTACTGAATCTTCCAAATCTAAAAAGGTTACCATACTTCATCCTTATTTTTTAAATTGTTTTGCAAACTAGGAAAATAAACCTAAAAACGTAACATCTACCTATTACCTATAGTTACATGACATTAAGTATTATTTGTTACGATTGATCCCTAAATAGGACCGGTCGAAATTTAGGAAACTGTCTTTGGTCCAACTTCGGCAACTCGACGCCATATAGGTAAAGATAACGTTGTAGGAATAAAAACGCTAAACTCTAGTTTTGCTATATTGAATTATTAGCTAATAAATGGCACTCTGAACTGTAGTGCTGATGATATTTTTACTTACTTTTAGAACAGAAGAAAGCTTGTGATATGTAGCAGAAAACTTACAGCGACATCGAAGAAAACGCAATAACGGAAACTGTTCTCACTCCAGTGACTGTCGTCGACTGGCGACTGACCCACATGACTTCGACAATGTTTGTCAGCAGTTGAGCAAACTTTCAACTTTAAGTTACCAACAGAGAGGGAAACACGTAGGTGTTCCAACTTAGGCAACGGTCTATCTTCGGCAACTCTCCCCTATTCCTAGTTTTAACTTTGTCTACTGTTTTTTTTTTTTTTTTTTTTTTTTTTAAAGATGGTACTTATGTAAATACGCTAACACGAAAATTGTGGTACAGATTAGTAATTTATTCGTACAAGAAGGCCAATGAAAGTTATATAATTCGAAAGATTGCATGTCGTAGATTTCACGAATATATATATTATTTGTACATTTTGTGTGTCCCACAAGTATGAAGTGCGCGCCACGTACTTGCGCCGCGCGCCGCCATGCACGCACGGCGCGACGTTCTTACGACGTCAGCCACGAGCGCCCTCTGCTGCAACTCCGCTCGTGGCCACCACTGAACTGCATCGTTCACTTGAGACTGAGATAGGAACCAGTTAACACTTGGGAATCAGATAGGCACCAGTGAAGACTTAGCTATCGGATAGGCACTAGGACTTATCAGTAGGCAGGCCTCTATATAATCCACGTATCAGCATTCTGCAGTCAAGAACTATGTAAAAGTTAAGTATTACTAAGTGTCTACGAAATATATATCTCGTTCTAATTTACTCTAGTGTTTCTAGTTTCTGCTGTCCCACTGGCTGGTCACCTCCGTACCTGCACAAGCGTGCATCCTTTATTCCTGTGTCGGTCTCTTTCTACTCGGCCACCGACACCTACGACAACCGGCGGACGAGACACAAAATGTTGACTATGTTGAAGCTGAACAGCATCAAACGAGATGTTATATCAAATTTGTACCACGTTACCTTACTATGTGGAAGGCATGCTCAAGCGCCATCGAGCGTTATTCCCTACTATATTCTCATTTGATATGGACATGTGATGTCTCTTTGGGACAGGGCCTCAGAGGAGTGGCGAGTACGAGGGCGCCAGCGGGCTGGAGGACGTCGGCCGGACGCCCCGGTTCGACCCCCGGCAGGTGTTGTCCAGCGCGGCGGCCGCGGCCCTCCGCAGCACCGTGGGCGCCTCCACTCCAGCAGAAGACATCCTGAGGCTGAGGACGCAGGCCACCGTCTCCTGTCCGGACCGGCCGCTGGAGCCGCGCTGCCTCGTCCTGGACTCCAGCGACCTGTGCGTCTTCGACCTGGAGGAGGACCCGTGCGAGGCGGGCGCCGGCCTGGCTCCAGAGGGCGTGCTCTCCAGCCTGCTGGAGCGCCTGGAGGCGCTGTCGCGGCCTCTGCTGCCGCAGCAGGTGGCGAACACACAGCCCAAGATGGCCGACCCTCGTCGCTGGAACAACACGTGGGCGCCCTGGACAGACTGCCTGCTGGAGCCCAGCGACCAGGCCTGCAATGTGCTCTGAGGCAGCAGCCACTGGGCGCCTCTTCACGTCGCCAGGCGCTGACATCTACATCTAGATACTCTGCAAATCACATTCAAGTGCCTGGCAGAGGGTTCATTAAACACTTTCATAACTTTCCTCTACCGTTCCATTCTCTAATAGCGCGCGGGAACAAAGAACACCTAAATCGTTCCGGTTTCGATCTGATTTCTCTTATTTTATTGGGATGGTCATGTCTCCCTAAGTAGGTGGGTGCTAGCTAAATATTTTCACATTCAGAACTAAAAGTCGGTGATTGAAACTTCGCAAACAGATCACGCCGCAATGAATAACGTCTTTCTTTTAATGATTTCCACCCCAATTCGTGCAACATTTCCGTGACGCTTTCCCCCGCCTCCCCCCCCCCGTAACGTGATAGAACAAAAGGAGCTGCCCTTCTCTGAACCTTCTTAATGTCTTCCGTCAATCCCACGCTGCGGTGGAGTAGCCGAGCGGTCTAAAGCGTCTCGCTGCGGAGCGCGCTGTTGCTTGCCGTGGAGGTTCGAGTCCTTCCTTGGGCATGGGTGTGTGTATTGTCCTTAGGTTAGTTTACCTAGGTTTAAGTAGTTTGTAAGCTACGCACTGATGACCACGCACTTTGGTCCGATAGATTTACAAACATTTGAACATTTGATCCAATAATCGTAAACATTATAAAGTAGCACAGCGCACATTTTTTTTTGTCAATCCCACCTGGTGAGGTTCCCACAAGGGGCAACAGTACTCCAGGAGAGGACGCACAAGTGTGATGTAGGCAGTCTCTTTGGTGGAGCTGGTGCATCTTCTGAGCGTTCTGCCAATGAAACGTAACCTTTGGTTGGCCTTCCCCACAATATTTTCTATGTGTTCTCTCCAGTCAAAGTTGTTCGTAATTGTAACTCCTAGGTATTTGGTAGAATCTACGACCTTATGGTTTGACTGATTTATCGCGTAATTGAAGTTCAGCGGATTTCTTTTAGTGGTCATGTGTATTACTTCACACTTATCTTTATTTAGTGTCAATTCCAATTTTCGCACCATGCAGAAATTTGGCTAAATCAGTCATCCGGTGGTTTGCAAAGTGACATTCATAATTCAAACTCTCTTCAAGTATTTAATATAAGCAGAGGCATCGAATTCAAATTTGTGCTGTGGCCGGGATTCGAACCCGGGTACTCCTACTGCTTTTTTTGTTGTTGTATGCAGTGTTGCCAGATGGCAGACAGAGAAAATACCTACAGTCTCACAAAAATGTACCTACGTTGTCCCTACCACCTCATTAAAGACCCTACATCAGGGGCATAGCCATATTTGGGTCTGGGAGGTACTGAATCAAGGACTCTGGCCTGGGGAGAGGGGGGGGGGGCGTGGAATCATACCTCCACTATTGCACAACTAGTAACTTAAATAGTAACTAATAGGAATAATGAACCGACTTATGGACATCAAAGTCAAGTCTCGACAGACAATGGGTTTTTGTTGGCGCTAAAGTTGCCTGGCGAACCCCCCTCTACTGCGCATTCGTTCCTCCCAATCGCCACAATTGTTTCTGATGTTTCGTGGTTTGGCCACCTATATTTCTAGTTGACGCTTGTTCTGTCGTTGAGTGTGAACCTCATCGCGACGCGTTAATAAACCTTCTCCTTTTTTGTAGTAAAAACCTATGAATATTGGTGACCAGTTATTTTGTTAAAAGCACCAGATTAATTTTACAATTGCGACACAGGGCCTAGCGGTCATGGTTGGCTACGGCAGTTGATTCGCAGTAATTTTGTTGACTACTCCAGTAATATTATATGATTTCCAATGAGATTTATGGAATATCTGAATGCATGTAATGGGAGGTCGTTGTTTCGTTAGCCTGTATAACTTTTTTGTATTCATTGAGTATTTGCATTTTATTACGGACTAGCTCAAAACCCGGCGTTGGGCGGCTATTTATTTATTTACTAATTCCTGCTTTGACTTAGTATTTCTCCTATCCTTTCTCTCTCTGCCCATCTCCTTCTTTGTAAAAAAAAACATGCTATATTTATCGGACAATAAATAAGAAATAAGTCTGTCTCGCATAATGTACAAAATTATAAGTATCCAAATAAAGAAAGACAGTAATCAAAACAAAAATGACATATAAAATGCGTACGATCTCATATTTATTGAGTTATATGTCGTAAAATTGTATAATTTGGCAGGTATGTATTCATTTGTGTAAGTGCTGTATGCCTGTATTAAAAGAAATTTCTTCTTTCTGCTTTATTCATTTATTTCTATATTCCTCATTCGTATGCTTATACTTTCAGAGAAAGAGCTGAAGACATTGTAGCACGCATAGACCAAAGATATGGTCTGTGGCGTCTCGTTTCGCTGAATGTGACTTTCTTGTTGTAGAGTTGCAAACGTCATCTCTGGCCTTCAGTCCGATTTTTTTTTTTTTTTTTTTTTTGGTAATTTGACGACTTTAAACCACAATATCTTCCACCCCACTTATAGCTATTGGCATGGAACTGCTATGGTGCACAACGGGAGACTTCGGACAACAATTACACACAGACATTCGTTTGCGTTCTGTAGTTTTCGCTGCAGAGCGAAATATTAACACACACGCACGTAGAATTTTACGTACACCGATAACTTTCCATCCCAATATACTCCACATTTTTATCATTATCAGCCCTCAAGCAACAATGCAAACTATAAAACCATTTTTAAAGATTAAATATGATTTTCAAAGAGTAATTATTGTTCCGCATTTCGCGTTATATTCTTCAAATTACTAAATATCTATCAGATCGCTATAAAACCATGCCTAAACCCTTCCTCAGGTATAAATTAGTAACTGTACAAATATTTAAGTCTCTGCGTCTTGTCTTTCGGAATTGATAAGCGTACATCCAACAGACATTCACATTAATATGTATAGATAAATAGCTATCCGACCGCCATAAAACCGTACCTAAGGCCTTCCCCGGGTAGACATTAGTAACTGTACAAGTTTTTGGTTCTTTCTGTCTTGTGGTTCAGACGTGTTAACCGTACACCGAACAGACATTCATATATATACATATATACGTTTCAAATTACCTGGAGAGCCCTGGCAATTTGATACTGATACGCATTTCACAGGGAACATTGAGGCAGAATTAATGTATGTGATGTGGGGGGAGACGTGTTTTAACACACTCCGTGTAGTCGCTGTGGCTGCAACGCTGTGTTAGCTGAGTGGTTTAGAGTCCCTACCTAGTACGGAAACAATTTTGAAGTCAATGCCTCTCCTTATATTTAATACCGAGACAATGTTGTCTCAAGGATACGTATTATTTCTCTTCAAGTATTTCGTCCCATCTTCCTCACTTGCGTAACATTACATTCACAATTATTGCCTTAACGCCCATTATCACTACAATAAAGCAATACTTTTGCAAATACATTTTTGGCCTTTATTATTGCTTGATTATTCTTTCTTTCTCTTTAGCCGTGTTTAATATTTACGGACTGGCCTTCCTGTCGCCCGCCACCCCCCCCCCCCCCCTGGAGGAAATGTGTACCCCAAATGTCTGTCTATGGTGTTATACGCGCGAAAGTGCTAGTACGCCTTCCTATCTCGGGAAACGGTGCGTTAGACTATACGGCTAACCGAGCTGGTTGAAGAGTGATAAATAACTGTTGAAGAAAATCACTGCAAAGGGCAAACAAGACTTTTGGACGTACATAAGGACCCAGCACCAAAACCTACTGAAAATAAAGGATTATCATCATCAATACGCCAAATTCCTCACGAGAACTATCATGTAAATGGCACATGAAACAATACCATTGACGATGGAGTTTATAGAATAAAAATAACATTAATGGCACAAATAAATACAATATCCGAAATAACGATAAAATGAACAAATGAAGAACTAATTACTGATGCTACGGAATCTTCTAGAAGATAAGAGCTATATTTCAGAATAAGGTTGGGTTTTCAAACAAGATATACTTTCATATATACGAGGCGCGTCCAGAAAGTAAGTCCCGTTTGTTAATAAAATGAAATTGTACACAGATACAGAAGAAATTTGTATTGCATAAAATTCTGTAACTCTTAAACTAATTTTCCACAAAACTGCCGAAATTTTGCAGGCATTTGTCATAGCGTGGCGCCAGGTTTTGTATACCTTCTTCATAGAAATCTGCCGCCTGTGTCTTCAACCAGTTGGAAACAGTTTCATGCATCAGTGATGGTGAAATTTCGGGGAAGTCCATAGCGAGAGCACTACGGTGTTCCTGGATCTTGTCATCAATCGCGTGAACCAGTTCTTTTGTAACCAAAGGTGGACGCTCACTTCGTTCTTCATCGTGCACATCACTACGCACGCCATTGAACTGTCCGACCCATCTTCTCACCATCGAATCACTCAACCCATTTGGTCCGTAAAAATCGCAAATTTGCCGATAAATTTCACTTGGTTTCACTTTCCTCGCATTCAGAAACCGAATCACCGACCTGATTTCACAGGCGGCGGGATTTTCAATCAACGCCGACATTTCAAAAAAGCACAACAAAGCGTACGTAACTGACAGCGATCTCAAAATGGCGCACGTTCTTCTCCTTGATACACATCGTCTACAGCGCATGTGCGGAACTGCAATCGCAGCGCTGCAGCGGAGATAAACTGAAACGGAACTTGCTTTCTGGACGAGCCTGGTATATATGTTACAGATAAATTCTATGCTCCAGCTCACTGACGTGTTTCAAAGTTAGAGAAGGAAGAATTTTAGTATTAGTAAATAGTAAATAGTAGTAGTAGCAAATTGATTATGTTTGCTACTAAAAAGAAAGTTGTGGCTTATTTTTAGTTACGTATTGGTATCCGACTATGTTTGACCTTATTAGATTACCTCACGGTGTCGATGTCGAATTTTTAATATGCTAGCTGTTTGGAAAGTTTTTCCGATGACAGAAATAGATATTTTATTATAGTGATTACAAGTGAGCATATGTGCTTTTTGTAATTTGGAAATTCTTTCTCGATTGGATATTTTGTTCAGTCCTGGTGGTTGGATCATCTCTCCTCGATATTTGAAGATGGGTAGGTTGTTTGCTGCCTTCCTTTCCATGTACTTAGTTTTGGCATAAGAAATTTGTATAGCAGCTTAATGCGATATTTCGTGCAGCGTTTCCAGTGAAAGTTTGGCTTCTCCTTTATTGTTGGTTAGGATGGCATGATCGTCTACAAAAGTCAGACACTTCGTATTTATTCTCTGTTCTTTTTTTAATCCCGAGTCGATTCCCTTCATTTCCTTTTCCATTGTCTTCATTATTTTGTCCAGATCCTTGTAAAATAAAAGGGGAGAGAGTCCATCTCCTTGGCGAACACCGGTATGGGCACGAAATGCTTCTGACGTTTCCCCCCCATGAATTTCACTTAGGATGTTTTATCTTTTAATGTCTTGGATAATTGACCTTGTTTTTCTATCAGTCTTGAATTCCTCTAAAATTTGGAATAGTGTTGCCTATCAATGCAATCATAAGCCTTCTTCAAGTCCACAACAGTAACCACAGTATTTGTGCACTTTCTTATGTGTAAGGTTGTCTTTAGGTTCCATATCTGTTTTATACAACATCGACCTTTGTGAAATCCTGCCTGATACTCTCCTATTAATGAGTCTGCCTGTTCTTCTAGAGGACGTGTCAGGGCTTTTGAAAGGATTTTGTATGCAGCTGGGAGCAGAGAAATTCGATTGAAATTGTCATTTTCGCCACTCTTTTGTGCAGAGGATGAATTAATGCATATTTCAAATCTGCAGGTAGTTGTTCACTTTTCCATATGTTTGATGTGATTCAGTGCGTTGCTTGTGTGAATTTACTGTCTTTTAATTTCTGTATTCCTGCTATGATTCCGTCTTCTCCAGGCGATTTTTTGTTTTTCAAACAGTCAATTTTACATTACTTCCTTAAGAGATAGTGGTTTTGAAACGGAACTGGATGGAGGCTTTTCATAATCTAGTTGTTCTATAGGGCTCTCGCGGCTGAGAAGTGACTGAAACTACTTGGCTAAAATTGACAGTTATTTCTGATGTAGGTTTCCAGTGATCAATTCGGACGGTGAAACCATAAGTTAGGTAGCTGATGACCTGTTAGGTTTTCTCGGAAAATTTTGTAAAAATGTCTGGCGTTGGTATTAGTAAATTCTTGTTCAATTTCTGTATGTCGGTTTGTATGAAATCTACGTTTCTTCGTATAACTTTGGCTGATTGTTTTTGTATTTTTAAAACTTCCTGTCATTTCTCTGTACTTTTGTTGCTACTGAAGGTATTCCATACTTGTGTTCTCTCTTCTACTGCTTGATCAATTCTGAATGTTTTGTTAATTTGTGTTTTTTTATTTCCTGTTAGGCTGAAATTTTTATTTGCAGGAGATGGTGATGTGACTCAAGAAAATTCCTTCCTTGTACGTACATTTAGTATTCCTTTGGTATTCGTGTTCGATATAGCAACATGGTCTACCTGAAACTCACCTAAAGTCACGTTTGGTTATTTCCATGTTTATCGTAGATGTGACTGAAAGTCGCAGTAGTGGTGTGCGGCCATTATTAATTCAGTGATGCAAATGACACTGAAATGGCTGAGAGGTCGCGAACAAGTATCACAGGATGTTTTTGATTACATTTATTCTGCCCATCTTCGGATGACCTGGTGAAAAATGTACAAAAGGCATCTTACAATTTTTTCATAACGTATTAATATAGCGTTAAAAAGTAATAAAGGTATAATGCAATTAACACAATATACATACATACCATGGAATAGATCTGTAGGAAATATTCCACAAATAAAGTAAAATGAGAATCACCATCAAAACTGAAGTAGAGTAGAAACTAAAGATCTTCGTGTGGATGGTGACGGAAACTAAATGCGGCGATCCGCTGCGAACGCTGTACAGGTAAGTGATTGGCCCTCTAGATGGCGTCCCTATACAGCTTCACAAGACATCGGAAGTGCCAAATACTATCATAGAACAATTTTATGATTACAAGGTGAAAATACAACAATAAAAAGTTTTTACGTGTGAAATAGTCGACTTTGAAATATAAGTAAATATCTAAAATAACAATTTACATGGCTGCTTTACAGAGGTGCATTAAAACATAAAGGGAAGGCAAAACAAAAAGCAAAATTTCTGTGAAACAAATGTACACGTTTGTACGAAACAAAAAGTTACATTTTCAAGAATTACGCAGAGCTTGTTAAGAATCAATATAAAAAATTAGGTAATAAATAAAAACCGAGAGTAAAAAAAGGAACATACAATCTCTATGTAGACTTGTCTTGTGTAGTTCGGTAACGAACTAGTTCGGAAGAGCGCTGCCACAGGCGAACTACGCGAACTAGTTCGCAGATCCCTCGCCTCTTAGTTCGTCCGCTCCTTTTCCGAAGACTCACGCGTAACAGCGAGAGGACGCGAGAGCGCGCAGAATCGCGTGATTCCCTTCTTCCAGTTGCCGTCATTTCGAGCTGAGATGCAGCTCAGCTGTAGTTTCAGTAGCGGTAGCAAAAGCCAAAACGAGCGCACGACCTACTTCGCGGCCGAGCTGCGAACTAAAAGGAGAGCTACCGGGTGCGAACTAAAATATGCGCGATAGGTCGCGAACTAAAATATGCGCGATAGGTCACGAACTATAATATGGATGATAGGTAGCGAACAGCATTTAAAAAATCACGTGTTTGCCTTCTACTGATGAGAGCCATTTCGAGGTTAGCATCTGCCTGCTAGATTACATAATTCAGTGCTACAAAATTTCTGCTTTTAAGTATTCTGCACTCTGCAATATCTGACTAATAAATTCCATAATGCCAAGATATAGAGATAACTCTAAACTTAAACGCGAGAAATTACCCACAAACTGTTTCTTTTGGTTTGCGTGATATCGTTAGCGGCTCAAGCAGCAAGCGCATGAAGCAGATAGGTGGGGGAACTTCTCCCTCCACCTGCATGCGCAGACCACGCCGCTCAGCCGTCACTGGGAGCGGACGAACTAAAAGAACGAACTAGTTCGCGGCAGAGCCGCGAATTAAAGTGAGCGCTCTCGATTAAGAAATGTTATGCACAAGTCTTGCGTAGACATTAGGTAACTCTTCGTGTAGTTTGTCGTAAGAATATCTGATCAACAATTTACATACCAGATTTACAAAGGTACATTAAAACATAAAGTGAACTATACATAATTCCTGTCTAAGAAAAGTACAGGTTTGTGCAAAATAAAGGTACATTTTTATAAAATACACAGAGCTAGTCAGGAAATACTGTAAAAGAGTAGGCAAAAGATAAAAAAAAGAAAAAGAAAAAAAAATGCATCCTCTGTTTAGACATTTAGCAATTCTTTATGTTGTTTGTGTAAACAAAACTTGATCAAAAATGTTAAAAAACCAAAGCCGGCCACTAGTGGTATGTTCCTCAACCCTTTCAGACCCGATTTTTTCCTCTATCAAGGAAATTATTTTTAATGTTGTAATACTCTTAAGTTAAACTTTCAATTATTTTAGAAGCAAGATTTATGCAATTACATGCAGCCATTTTCATACTAAAACACTGTGTACACTGAAAAACAAGGCTTTTTCTAAAGATTAAATTAATTAATTTTGTAGTGCCAACTGTTGTACAGAATAAACTAATCGTTCAGTATCTACATCGCAAAATAACAACTGCTACTTTCATTTATACAGTGGAATACAAGTAAGCCACAATTTCCTTGTTCTCTGAAGTTCGCAAACTGCTGCGCAGCACAACACTCGCTTCTTAATATTCTTATATTGATCTTCCGCAGGTGGCAGTAATTGTGCATGATGAAATGACTGAACAATCAGGTGTCGTATACATGAGAAAAAATGCTTTTGAACCATCTTAGACACCGTACACGTTATGTGCACATTTGTAACTAGTGGGTCCGAAAGGGCTAATTATCTGGTCTGGAACTCTACGGCAATTACTGTACACTTCTACATCTTCCTAAATGTCAAATATTTTACCTTTTTGTTCACGATGTAGTATATTAAGGCTATCTTGAATTGGGTCTAATATATGTTTGTGGTTTTTCAGATGATGTCCGAATGCACAATTATTAGTAGCATATGTGTGTTCACGACATCTAGTAATGAGATCCCTACCCGTTTGGCCAATGTAGAAGTGGTCATAGGATACACCCACCTGCCCTCTTAAATATGTAGGTTGTGTCGCAAAAGATGTTCCAGTCGATTTCAGGTTTGGAAGCCAACTTGAACTTTTGTTTTTCTAAAGGCCTTAGGTATTTGCTCAGAGCTTGGACCAATATAGGACAAAGAAATGTGGGATCAGATGCCTTGCTTTTGAACTTCTTGACTGGCTGCCTTTTTTTCCTAGCGCGCGAACATCTTTTTCAGCAAAACCGTTGTTTAAACTAACATGTACAATTGTATTGTTTTCTTTATCAGTGGCATATTTATCAAGAGCTATTTTAACAATACGATGGAACATTGACGAAGAATAATCACTTTTGTGGGCTGTAGGATGACAGGAGTTTGAAGGAATAGTCAGTTCTGTAGCTGTGGGTTTACGGAAGATATCAATATCTAATTTTGTCTCTATACGC
The DNA here is from genome assembly GCA_026315105.1 of Locusta migratoria. Lineage (NCBI taxonomy): Eukaryota > Metazoa > Arthropoda > Insecta > Orthoptera > Acrididae > Locusta > Locusta migratoria. The sequence goes on from CM048746.1 coordinate 664,152,093, forward strand.
GAGATTTTTAAATCAAGAAATTTGATGTACACGTTATTTTCTATCTCTAAAGAAAACTGCATTTATTTTCCTGCATAGAATTTAATGCTTCAGACAAATTTTCCATTTCAACTTGGTTACCATCAAATATGATGAAAATGGCAACGACATACCTACGGTATAAAATAAATATTCCACTCTCCCATAGTTAAGAAGATTTTTCAAAATGATTTCTATGGTTTCGTCTATACGAACATTTGCGTATAAATTCCTTATGTCAAAAGAAGCAAGAAGATCATTTTTAGGAAGGATAGTATCATTTAATGTTGAAAGTCTGGTAATTCAGTCAACAGAGTAGTTCACGTCGGTTTAAATAAGACGTCATGGTGGTGTAAATGTGAGATAAAGTAAATGTGGGTAATCGTTGAAGGAATGACGTCAGATGATCGTCTGTATTGAACTTCCCATTAAATCTAGTAGTATTTCCAGTAAATTATCTTTACTGTGTTAGCAGCATCGGCCACTCTTTCAGCTAATACATGTCCTCACGTCCAGCAGTGATTACTTCGTAAAGCACGAAGTTGAAATCGATCTTGCGTAATAGAACTATATATTCAGAAGTCGGATTATAGTCTAAGTACAATTGTCTCTGTAAAAGAAGACCCTTTTCTCTATCCTAATGTAGTCCGTAGCAAAAGTAAGTAATTACAAATTTTAATCACAATATTGTACCGAACAATTATGAAAGAAGGGAGGTTTCTGATGATTTGTCGCTCGCGTGTGTATATTATCTCTAGTGGCAGGCACAGAGCAGAAATATCTCTGGAGTGAGCATTGAGATGCGCAGAACAGATTTTGTGTTCTCAACATTAAGGTGGAAATGTCCCATGATATTGGGAAAAATCTAGTAATCGCCGACTTTTTCTTGTTCCTTCCTTGTGCTGTTAAGGCGGATGACTATGTGTAAATGGCCGTTAAAACGACGCTTCCTCAACTTTCTTGTTTCTTCTTTGACACATTTATTTACATATTATTTCATGTTATATGGTTACTCTGTGAAAAGGAGGTGGGGCTTATTTTCAGACAATGCGGTACAAACCAATCGTAATAGCAAATAAATATGTGGAAAGAGTGGTGTCAATATCACGTGGTAATTCCGGCTTAATGTTGAGAAGATGCACAGAACGCAATGCTCATTCCATAGATACTTCTACTCTATATACAATTTAGTGGCTACACCCATCAAAAGATGCACTTCTTTTCTTCCCATAACATTGCAAAGCATATGGGATACAGCTAAGAAGAAAAAAAATTGTGGCCTACCTGGATTAAATTTTGCTTGCAGTGGCAGCGGTTTAGTTTGCTATCATTGCCTACGAGGTAATCGCTTTAGGTGGAGGATTAATTTACTGTCAGAACAGCATGAATTATTAATTTCATCGTGAACATAAAGAATTATTCTACGTGACTGATTTCTGAAAAAGCAATCAACGTCCGTTGCCAACATCAGCGCACAACGCCACCGCTGTAAGTGAAATTGTACCTTTTCTTGTGGTGTATTATGCCGTAGTTTTGACCGTGAAGGAAAAAAAGCAGCAACGCCATAATTAGTTATTTGGTGTACTATGTAACTAACATCGCCCCACTTTGTCCTTTCCTGTATTATGGCGCTTTCGAGGCATTCCTAAACAGAACGCACTCAAAATATAACGAGGATACACCGAAATCAGAAAGGGATCTACATTAATTCGATTTTACTTGCTAAGAAATCTTTTCTAAATTGGAGCATCGATATGTTCCCTGCCAAAAAAAGCAAAGAAATGTCGTTAAGCTGTGAATATACGAAGTGTAATCAACAACTCGCTGTTCATTGTTAGTTTGTATTTGCAGAGATAAATTGCGGCTCTTAATTTAAAGTACATCTGCTACTGTAGCAATACACATTCTTGTTTCTTTGCAGCACTACAAAACCAACAGCACCTTTAATGGTGCGTTGCTGTTCTATGGCATAACCACCGAAAAAAAAAATGCATCAGCGCCAACTATTAGTTCTTTGGTGTACTACATGACTAACAGAGCCTCAATTTGATTTGTACTGCACTACACAGCTTTCTAGGCATTCCTAAACAGAATGGACTCAAATGTAATAAGTAGGCACCGAAATCAGAAAGGAAGTTACATAAATTCATGTTTCCTTGCTAAGAATTCTTAGTAAATGAAAACATCGATGGACGCGAAAGAACGTCGTTATGTTTTAAATTCAAATGATACCCGCGAAAAGGCGCACTTTATTTCTGTCCATGACATTGCAAGGCATGAAGGATAAAGCTAATAAAAACTATTTTTTTGTGTCGTAGCAGAGTTAAATTTTACTCGCAGTGACAGTGGTTTAGTGTGTTAACATTTACATCGAAATATTTGCTTTAGGGAGATCAGTAATTGACTTATCGGAACAACATTATTTATTTCATTATCAACACAAAAAATTATTCTCCTCATTGTACGTGACTGATTTTTCAAAAAAGGATTCAACATCAGTACACTACACCCCTGGCGTAAGGAAAATCGTAGCCCTTGCTTCAGTGAATTATACCATAAATATGTGAATAAAACTGGTAGAATCGCTATTTATTAGATATTTGGTGTACTATGTAAGTAACACCACCTCTATCGGATTTTTGCTATAGTACGCTGCAATTCAAGCATAGCATAAACCAGAAACTACACATTACAATATCGTTTCTTCCCCTAATCCGATTTTGATTAAATGAAGTTTATATGTAGCCCCAAGGTACTCTAAGTTTACCTATGAAACGCATGAAAGTTCGTATAGTACTCTTGGAGATTTGCTGTACTACACCATACTTATAAACATAGTGGACACAAAAACTTCAGATTAAAATCTCCTTTTCCATCCTTACCCAAACAATCCGAGCGCAAGCTTCGCCTCTAAAGACCACGTTGTCGACGGGGAGTTAAACGCTAATATTTATTCTTTTCTTGACTACAACCAATATTTTTTGTGACTTGTCCAGGATACAATATGAATATTTTCTGTGGAGAGCCCATGCCTGAGCAAGCGATATAAAGCTATACCTGTGAGAAACATGGCGATTTCAATTAAACCCCACGGTATTGAGTAGATTACCCTTTGATTTATTAATCATAATAGAAAATGCCAGTCCCACTGCAAACTGCAGTCTCTGAAAGTTAAATGGGTATTCGTCGGATGTTCTCTGTTTCATTCTCTTCCTTTCCTTGTAGCTCTATAGGTATCTACTGCTTCTTCGTACAGCGGTATGCGGTTCACAGTTCAAATTTGCTCCAAAGTGTTCAACAGCACTGTCATCTTTCAGGAAGGAATTTTCTAGACCTCGCTGGAATACAGGAGTGTCTTAGCAGTAAATATGAAATGTCATGAAACGTTACGCCTGATGTTAAAAGTTTCTACCCATCGCAGTACATATGATCTCATATTTACTGAGTTATATGTTACACAATTGTATAATTTTTCAGGTATATATTCATTAGTAGAAGTGCTGTGTGTCTGTAAAATCTGTTGCGAATACAAGCAGTAGTAAACAAGTAATCGTTTGTTAGCTGACGTCTACTACCTATGAACTTCATTCCTGCGAAATGTCAGCTACATAGGTTAAGTAGTTTTCGAGGTTTCGTGTTTAGTCAGTGAGTGAGTGAGTGAATGAGTGAGTGTGTGATTGAGTGTCCTTTAGCTTTCATATAGATAGAGATTACTTTATTATCCATTACCCAATAACCATTTTTGTCACCCAAGTTGACATCGGCAATGTTGAAAGAAGTCACAATGGACACTGAAACACCTCCGTTTACGAAGGTGATTTTTAGTAACTAACATAGGAACTTGATCTCACATATTAACAAGACCGCGACCTAATGTATAGAAGGTGATCGGTTATTTAGCTGCTACCGGGCTTAACTGAACCTTGGGTGCACAATAATACGATCCTTAACTTTTCCTTTGTAAGTTCATAAAGTTTGCACTGGGTGAACTGATTTATTGGCCCACTTTAGGTTATGGTAGTAACACTAAAAGTGGGTCTTTGCGATCGTCTTTTGACAGCTCGTAATTTAAATCAAAATAACGGCTTAAGCGTTCATCTGACACGAAAATCGAATAACCGAATTTGTAGAGGAGCAAATTCTCTACAACTTTGCTCTGTTATGTTTTTTACATATCTCGTATCGTTTCAGAGATATTTGCAAAAATAACGGCGATTTTGGGATGTATGTCTGTCCGTAACGTGTTCCCGGTTTTTAAGACTAACCGTTCAACCGATCAGCACCAAATTTTACAGACATAATTGTAGGCCGTCAGAGACCAGAACCTCCATGTTTAAAAATTTTCGGACAAAAAATGCGGTAGTAATACAAAAAAAAAAAAAAAAGCCGTTTGTAATGTAACTGTAATTGCAAGTAAACCGTTCATCTGACGCGAAAATTGAATAAACGAATTTGTAGAGGTGAAAATTCTCTACAACTCTGTTCCCTTATGTTTTTTTTTCATATATCGCAGAGTTTGAGAGTTATTTGCGAAAATAACGGACTTTTTGACACCATCCATTGAATTAACGAAAACCAGCTGTTCGCAGATGTCAAGTGACATTCCTCGCCCAGAACTCTCTGTGCCATAAGCAATCTTGCGTCGCGTATTTGATGATTTTCTTATTGTAACTTACACGTTGTCATTTCAAAGCAATGGCGCACTGAAGAATTAACAAAAACACGCCGTTCTTCGTAATATAAATGATAATCTAGTGTCTACAAATGCCATACTAACATACTAACAACGGCTATCAATAGTATGAGATTAAAGATGATAACTTCTGGGTGTTACCTGTAGCGTAGTGGGCAATGCGTTGGACTGTGACGCTGAATGTCAGTGGTTCGGAACCCGCAAAGACTTTTTTTTTTATTTTTACTAAGAGGGTTTCAGACAATCTTATTATTTAGTTTTTTATTATTTAGATTATTATTTTGGTCCGAAATGTTTGCAAAAACTAAAGTGGGCCGTTGAACACGTCAGTGCGATTTTTTTATTGCACATCAATGGGAAACAGTCATTTCCTTCGCCTTAATCTTTTAATGACGTTTAATCTCAACGCGCTGCACAGTGGGACGGAATCCGCAAAACGTGGCCAAAACCTCTAAAAATGAATTTTCTATTCTCGGTATTTTGATGGGTGGGTTGGCTAGGGGAAGGATTGGTGCACCTCATTCCAGAAGGGGAGGTCGCCAGCTTCGATACCTGTCGAGTTACGTCAGTCAAAAGTGACCTTTGTCGAAAGTACATGCGGCGCTGTGAAAGCAAGGCAAATTTACTCTCTGTTTGTGAGTGAATATTTTGGTAGCGAAACGATGAATTTCAATTCTACAAGATGAAAACGGTTGCTGCACGTACGGACAAAATGTTCGTACACTAAATCGGTATAAATTTTAAGGTTGTCCTATTTATACAATATTTTTTCGGTGCCTGTGCAAAACGACCATGCTTTGTCGAACTTGTAGTTTCAACTAGATCAAAAGTAGCAAGTACCGCGGAATTTCAACTCTCAGACTGTAGATTGATTGATTATCTGATGGAATTGAGAAGAATCAGCTGTCAAAATCTTCCATTTCTCTTGTATAATGAATATTTACAAGTGTCAGTGCACTGTTGCCGATCGGTAAATTATCCGAAGAAGGGCAGGCAGCTAGTAACAAAGACATTAAAAGATATCGGGAAGATTTTTCCAATAAATGTTCACGCGCAAAAGCAATAGAAGAGGTTTCAAAAAGGATTCTGGTAACTTCGGATCGATACATATCCAGTATTAGTAAACTGCCACAAACACATGTGAAAGATTTGTCAAAGGATGAAGTAAAGCTGTTACTGTCCCCTACAACCCAATTACACCACGATCGCCCATGGAGAATTCCAATATGGATTCTTACTCTAAGAACTTCGAGAGCGATACTGAATCCGACTGCTAGATATAAAACCAATTATAAAATTTTATGTGCATCAGAACAACATCTTCAATCATATTAAGTTTTGAATGTTAAGAACGATTATCTTTATTAGCTACACTCATTATTTATATTGTTAATTACACTATTACATTTATTACTGTATTCTCTCAGCAACTTTGAAGATTGTTTCATTATATTATTGAATTACAATGTGTGTGGGGATCGAAGAATTTCTTTCCGATATGTTGTCCACAAATATTGTTATTTAGCTGCAATAAATAAATCACGTTGCACGTTGTCAGTGTATTAATTTTATATATATTAATAAATTATTTTGGATTTTCATGGATCACGTTGCTATATTACCTCGGCCAATTTGTTTAGATAATTTTTAGCAACAAATTTTTAATCAGCGACCTCAAGAAACCCGTGCATTGGGTTCTGTGTGAGTTAAACGTTTTTTTAGGGTTTTGACCACGTTTCGGTGAATCCGTCCCACTGCGCGCTGTCTCGACAGCAATGCAGTGTGACTGACGCGCTACGGCGGGGTGGCCGAGCGCATTGAGGCGCTATACTAAGATTCGCCAAGCCGCTCCCCGTCTGGGGCTCGAATCCCCCATCGGCCATGGATGTCTGTGCAGTCATCCTGTACGTTCTACGGTACAGCTTCTTCTTATATCACAACCACCATTACATTACTCACTAGTAAAACTATCGATTTTCGGTCAATTGTCTCTGAGCAAAGTGGTCATGGCCCCTTTACAATATTATCAGAAAAAACTGTGCAGATATAGATTGGTAGCCAAAGGTTATATAATTGAACATGGAACAGTTCAAATTTCACTCATCTAATGCTTTCCAAGGAACAAAGCACAAATCTGCAGAGACTCCTATGGAATGTGTCTCTTGCACTCTCATCACAATACCTGAGCCTCATCAATCGCAGTCTCGTTAATTTCCATCCTACATTGCTACAAATTCAATAAGAATGTGCTTGATACGTGTACTTTACACGCCCGTGTAAGGTTTTCTAATAGCAATGGTATTACTTTCTACAATTTTTTTCGCGGAGATATCAGCACATACAGGTTAGAAGAGAGTCGTACGGCAACAAGGCGAAATTTTCAAACACGATTTAATGTTCCAAAAGGACCCGATGCGGAAACAATTCATATGCTCATCGCAAAATTGCAAAGAACAGGCAGCGAAACTGATGATCTAGTGGACCGTAAGCAAATCGCAGTTACGTTTGAAAATATCGCCACAGTTCTGGAATTATTCAGCGAAATCCGTCCGCAGAATTGCATCGGAGACTGTTTTGAAGCGTTCCAGCACGCAGAAAATACCGAGAAAGAGCCTACACATGTTTCCATTCAAAATTGAAAAGCACCAGGCCATACCCGTACGAGCTGTGCGACAAAGGGTTGCCTTTGCTAATTAGATGCTCACAATGATTGATAGTGAAGGATTTCATGTTGGCTGCATCTGGTTTACCGATGAAGCACACTTCCACCTGAATGGATACGTGAATAAGCAGAACTGGCGATTTTGCGGTTCCGAAAAGCCATAATGGTGTGAAGAGAAACCCCTGTATTCTCCTGAAGTTACTGTGTGGGCAGCAGTATGCAGCAGAGGCATTATTGGCCCTTTTTTGCATTCCAGAAACGGTCACTGGTGCACGTTACGTTGCAATTTTGGAACAATTTGTCGCCACACAACAAGCGTTAGAGGATCGACCAGGTACCGAATGGTTCATGCAAGATGGAGCCCGACCACATCGGACCGAACAAGTATTTCGCTTTCTTGAGGAATACTTAGGGAATGGAGTCATTGCTTTGGAATATCCCAAATTTACTGGTGCAGGCATGGATTGGCCTCCATATTCTCCAGATCTGACTCCCTGTGACTTTTTTTGTGGGGCACAGTGAAAGACATGGTCTACCCGAAGCATCCCGCCACGCTGGACGAGCTGGAATCGGCGATCTGTGTGGCAAGTGAATCCATTTCGGTTGAGACACTATGAAATGTGATGGCATATGTCATTCTTCGTTTGCGACACCTCTGTAGTGCCAGTGGCGAATATTTTGAAAACATTGTGAAGTGATTGTTTGCAAAGAGTGTTTCCATGCGATTATTTCACTTATGTATGCTGATATGAGCTGTACAGTGTACAGCGCCATCAGCAGCTTTTGTAACTATTATTTCAAACTGCTGTATAAACTTCTTACGGCTCTCACAATAAAAATACCGTTTACTGCATTCCTCTGTCGATCTTTGTTTTCGAGATATTTAATTTTGAAACCAGGGAGCCCTTTCCTGGACACCCCGTAAATCGAGTACACCTAGTCGATCTCTTCAAAAACGCCGTTGATTTGAAGAGTCATTCTGATATGGCATTCACAGATTCATATAGATTTACGTAAACTCATAGGACCGGTTGCCTGTTGCCTGTTGTCGGCTGCCATCGTGGGATCCCCCTATGGTCAGCTGGGCAGCCCCACTTCAGAAGCCGTTCGCCGCGTGCGGCAGTGATTTTGATCGCAGTACGTGGGCGACACTCCACTGCAACAGGGCCGATGATGTAACCAGGCCACTTGTTACCTCACGTGCGTGTGCGTGACAATTTCTTCGTCTCAAGTGGCGGGAGATTGCGTTTATCACAAGCAGCTATAGACAGGTCGCCATCAAAACGATTAACTGTCCCAGACAGACTCAAGTGTCTCTTACTCACATCTGATCTACTTTGATATTCGGGAGCCCAGTGTTAGCTAAATGTCTGTAACAAGACAGATGAATCATGGGACAAAAATTATATAGGGTAAGGTGGTACAAATTCGATATAGGTACATTTCTGATCAACATACATTTTCGCGTCATTTGTCAGTCTCGTAGTGTCTCGTTGTGTGGCATTGTAGCGTAGCAGGTTTCTACAGCTCCTCCTGTCTTTTCCAAGAATACATCACTTTGTGCTAAGGAGAGATACATTTTTTTACGTTAGGAGGTAAGTGAAGCTACTTAGTCTAACGCGTTTTTATAAATTTTCTATTTAAGGGTGACTAGATTCTCTACCCAACGAAGTATGCTTTGGTACCTGACGGAAAAAGTGCTTTTTGTGTGGAAGATGCCCTTAGTCAAAATTGTACTAGGAAGTGATCACAATTGTACCTAGTGTGGTACATTTTCAATCGATTTTTCTCAATTCTGTAACTTTTTTGTGTGTCTATACCGACATTTGTAATTGTCTAATAATTGTGTTACATATTAGTTAAACATCCAAGAACAAGTGCTACAATTAAAATTACATCTTTTCTCAGTATATTTCCAGTTACAATAACATTTGTCCGAAATGATCGAAATTGTACCACCTTACCCTATACCTCATATGAATAATGTGACTTGCGGAACCACGCCATTTCATGTTCAGAAAACTTATGGGTTTGCAGCCAGGTATAAAACTCGACATCGGCCTGCATATCGGCCATTTTCAAGGCAGTACAACAGCGATAAAGCTATTTGCAACGACGTTTGAAACCTCAATGCTAATTAAAGAGATACCTCTGTAGTTGCTACAATCCTTCCTGTTTCCTTGGTTGAAAACTGCTTTCGTCCAGTCAGACGGAAACTGTTAGAAAATCCCACGGCTTTTCGGTTTTCCTGTGCAACCATTTGAGACCTGATATTTCACTGTATTCGATGAGTTAACTTCATCTACCCAAGCCACTTTATTTACGTGCAATCTATTGACCATTCTCTACACTTCCTAAATTGTGATCCTGTTTCAGTCATCCTTCCTATCCCATTCTAGCTCAAAATCTGACACACCATTGAACGTTACACCTACGTGGAGTAACTCTAAAAATGTTCCCTTCCTCTGTCCAAGTCGCGCCTTAAACATCTTAAATAAGGTGCGAGGGGTCTATATTCAGTTGGATTTAATATTTTGTAATATTCTGTCGGAATTATTATTTTGTGAACAAGATTCCTGTAAGTCAGAGTGTATATAGTGTACAGTTAGCTTCCTTAGTCAGAGAGGTAGCATTATTGCTCTGTCTGGTAATGGTGTCGCAGTGTAACGGTGGGAATGGGCAGTCGTGTCTTGTTGTTGTGATGTAGCGGGCGGAGTAGGAGGTTGAACTGTGAGCGGTGGGCAGAGGATGACTGTTAGCTCGACTGCTGAATAGGATGAACATGTTCGGACTAAGAATGTATAAGGTAATATGTATATGTTTTTGTAATGATGTTGGTTTTTAATTTTCAATATATGTGTGATAATGAAATTTCTCTTCCATTATTTTGTAGTGTGTATAAACGTCTATTTTTCCTCCTATAAGTTTTACGATCAATTAATTGATGCGAGATATTTTCAAGTGAAGTAAAAGTGTTAATCTCAAACGTACTTGCTCGTGGTGGCTCTGTAAGTGTATGTTTTTACAGATAACTTTCACTAAAATAATTAGGGTCCTGGTTAAGATTGTTGAAAACTGTGTTGAGAATATGATAATGATGAGGCGGTTACAATGAGTGAAATATGAAAGGTAGAGTGCTTATCTGTGGGTCAATTCAAATTTTCTGTGCTTGTATTAACTGTGAGTAGAGAATTTCAAAAGATATTTTTTTGATAAAGTAAATTGGTGATTAACAACGTTCGATAATGAAGTGTTGGACTAAGTGTGATGAGCCAACCACAGTACGTTTCAACTGTTACAAAAATTCAATTTACTTGTCAGTAAAGGTATTGGCATCTTTGAAGTGTCACAAGGATTCACTTCATTTCACAATAAAATATTTATGTGCACTCTCAGTTGCTTTTCTGGAACGAGAGCTTAACTTCATCATACACAATAATTAAATATTATATTTATTGCATTCTATATACGTTTCCTATGTGCCACCCTAACCGATTGTACTGGAATTGTAATGAAGAATACTTAACGTACCTGTGTAAAAATTGACGTCTCTCTACTAAAGGGCACATCTCCTAGTGTTTCCTAGGCATTTTTATTTTTAATAGAAAATGAAATTACTCATTTAAAGCCTGTATGTTACAGGATGATTGTAACTTAACTGCCCTGTAATGTACCGTTTTGTACCGTTATCAGGGATCTCATGAAACCTAAGAAAGACAAAATGGTGAGCTATTTTTAAATTATTACCTATTTACAAGGCACTATATACGTTCCCTAATGTAAAAAGTATGCTGATGGCAATCTGAACGATATATTTGCACTCATCAACTATCGTATTCAGAAACGTAGCTTTCCGGCCGCTTGGGGTGCTGCTATCGCAGAGTATAACAAAAATCTGTGGGAGTCTCGTGACTGTATATGTTAGACTGTGGTATTACTTTCTACAATTTTTTCCGCGGAGACATCTGCACATATAAACTGCAGAAAATCTGCAACAGCAAACCAACAATTATATGTAACCTCTAGTAAGCAAGGGGTCATACTTTTACAAAACACAAATTTCAGGTAATTTCTCCTGTTGAGAAAAATGTATCAAAACATAAACAAATTATTCTATGCTACATACACAAAACTCAGAATTATTTGATAATGTCCGATGTGCGTTATGGAAGTAATGACAACACCTATAGCTATAAAATCTAACCGACTTTGAAAATGGTATGTACTAATAACGCTGTACACTTTCAGTGAGCTGTAAAATGGTCACAGGAGCTCAACTCCTAAGTAAATCTTCAGAACATATTAGCGTTCCGTCATTTGTACTCATGGAAAAACATTACAAGATATAGTATAGTATGGACATAGTAAATAAATATCGTATGATAAAAAAAAATCATTTGAAAATGTCGATGTCTGTTGCTGGCATCCTACAAATTTGAGCCTAGGACGGGGTAATGTAAACCATCGAATTGACAACTAGCGCTAGTCTTCTACAGTTCCAGTTTTGGCGTGATTCAAGGACGACGTGTGACTTCTTAAGTGCTGTTTTTAATCTGCGTGTAAAACCGACTCTGCTGCACGTTGTTCCCTCAACGCTGAAAAATAGTCATTGAAAACATTTTGCAAAGACATTTCGCAATCAGAAATGGCCTGCTGCGCTGACCATCGACTTATGCCTGTTCGAGCACGGCTTTGTTCACCTACGGACCTCTGGCGATTTTTGTCACTGAAGACCAACGACATCGGAAGATGGTTTGGGACGAGTTTGAACACACAGTGTTCTGGGGTCGTCGCAGCCGTGGGGTGGCGATTACAGTGAGACATTCGGTTAGAACGCTTTCGTCATTGACAACGTACTGGATTTGCGATCGTTTCAGTTGTGTGATATTCGTATTCTCACAGTAAATTTACGATCATTTCGCATGTTGAATTTGTGATGAATTGCGGAAGTATTATGGTAGACGGGAGACCGCTGGTCAGTAATCGTTAGTTTTCCGTGAGTTACAAAATGATTACACAGGCAGTTACTCACTATCAAGTGTGACCTAAAAATATACCATAAACAAAGTCTACACAATGTGTTTTTACCTTTGTATCTTTAACCCTTTCAGACCTGATTTTTTTCCCTGTCAGGGAAATTATTTTTAATGCTGTAGTACACTTCAGTTAAACTTTTAATTATTTCAGAAGCACGATTTATGCAATTGTATGCAACCATTTTCATACAACAACACTGCGTATACTGAAAAAAGGCATTTTTTCCACTGTTGTACTAAATAAACTGATCGTTTAATAACTACATCGCAAAATAACAGCTACTACTTTCAGTTATACTGTGGAATACAAGTAACCCACAATTTCCGTGTTCTTTGAAGTTCGCAAACAGCTCCGCAGTGCAACACCCGCTTCTTAATATTTTTATAGTAATCTTCCGCAGGTGGCAGTAATTGTGCACGATGAAATGATTGAACACTCAGCTGTCGTATACATGTTCTTTCCATTGAGAAAAAATGCTCGTGAACCATCTTAGACACCGTAGACGTTATGTAACATTTTTAGCCAGAGGGCCCGAAAGGGTCAAGATATGTTGCAATACATTACTTAATTTGATACTATGCGGTACGTATAACGAATGACGAAAATATAATAAACCCTTTTTCGGGTTAAAATTTGCAAAAATCAATTTTTCCGCTGATGGACTTCTTGAACTGGGATGGTAATTTTCATAGCACGCCGGACGCTTTTTCTCAATGCAGTTTGCAAACATCATGGTTTTCAGGTGTATCCAAAATGGGAAAATGTCGATTCTAAATATAAGTTTACAGAATAAATTGTTAATATTTGAGTCATTTGATATCGTTATTTATTTTGATATTTGCATTTCCGGGTGTAAGAACAACTACAAACCGATTTTTGTTACTTCCTTGGTTAGTGCGATAACTGTAAAACACTGGATATTGTTAAAAGTTAAAGATATGAAATAAAAATGGAAATACATTTTTAAGAATACAAAAATAAGAACATATCTGCTTTGGAAATAAAGAGTAGAAGTGATCATCCACACAATTTGTAATTTTCGTGCAAAAATCACGGAATCACGCTTATCCGTAGTTTTCTGAAGAGCAATTTAGAAGCCATATGAATAATACCCTAGTCCAAAATTAATTTGCAAAATACAAAAGATTAACTACATTTCTGTGGACTGCGGTAAGTGTGTAATATTTAAAGTTTGATATCGGCATTCTAGGCAGGTTGTTAACGGGAGTTTAACACCAATAAATGAACAGTAGCGTTGTTACAAAGTTTGGTAAATTCGAGCATTGGAAATCCGAACTCAAAGAACCAATCGTACTTCTGCGAATACGAATAAAAATTGTGGATATTTTAACATAATTTCGAAAAAAAAGTTAACTTGTAAATCACATGGTGAGTTTTGATTGGGAGAATTTAAAAAAAATTACGTACGTGCAATCGTCCTCACTAATTTATTTTTATTTATCGAATGATGATACAGAGCTTGGTTGAGGTACATAGTTCTAGTTGTATACATTGTAAGATAGGTATGACAAGGACAATGTATGTACAGGATCTTATGCACAGTGTTATATTAAATTATGTACACATTACACAAGTTCTTAGAATTCTAAATCCAAACAGGTGATCCAGTTGAGCCCTTCAGGTAATGCATGGTTGATGTCATATATTGATCCTCCAAAGGCTCCTTTCGGGCATTCACCTACAATACGCTTTATTGTTTGTAGGGCAGCTCTACAGTCACACTCGGGGGATATCGAGCCACATTTGTGCTGTAGATATCCGCAGTTCCCTTGTCCTGTTCGGATGCGGTTTATGATTCTCCACTGGCGTCTAGGGAGTGAGAAACCTGGAACTCGCATTGAAGGGTTTTCAACCTGATGACCGTTGACCACTGACGACTCTTCCCGATGGCTTTTCCATGCTTTATTAATGTCAAAGTTGGTGACAACAAGATGATGTGCAGTTTTCCAAGAGAGTTTCCTTGACTTCAAACGCTGGTGTTCTGTTGTTGATGTATCACTGTATATGGGTAGCTGGGGGTTCTTCTGAATGTTCCTCCAGATCTTCAGGAGAGCATCTGATCTACGTAGAACTGGGGGTTGGATGTTCTACGTAGGTCATATGCTCTTCTGAAGATCTGGAGGAACATTCAGAAGAACCCCCAGCTACCCATACACAGAAAAAGTTCAAGACCCAACCGTCCGCAGGAAAACTGATGCGTACGGTCTTTTGGGATGCACGAGGTCCTGTACTGGAACATTATGGTGAAAGGGGCACAACAATAAACAGTGTACGTTACAGTGAGATGCTTACTGACAGGCTAAAGCCTGCAATTCGAAGCAAACGCCGAGGATTGCTGTCAGAAGGTGTTGTTGCACGACAATGCCCGTCCGCATACTGCTGTCCACGCTGCTGAAACGCTCCAGAAACTCAAATTCGAAGTACTGGATCATCCTCCTTATAATCCCCATCTTGCCCCTTCTGACTATCACTTGTTTGGTCCACTCAAACTGGCATTAAGGGGCCCTCGGTTTGACTCGGACGAAGCAGTGAAGGAAGCGGTGCATTTCTGGCTCGCAGCTCAACCGAAAACCTTCTTTTATGAGGGGATAAGGAAGCTTGTAGAGCGGTGGACGAAGTGCATTGAAAAGGAAGGAGACTATCTCGAAAAATGATGTTCTCGTAAGTTTCGTATATTATTACAATAAAATTTTATAACTACTTTGCGGATAATAATGGACTTACCCTCGTGGATTTACCTAAACTCATAGGTTCGTTTGCTGTAGCCTGTTGTCGGCTGCCATCGTGGGATCCCCCTGTGGGGGGCTAGTTAGCCCCACTTCAGAAGCCGTTCGCCACGCACGGCTGTGATTTTGATCGCAGTACGTGGGCGACACTCCACTGCAACAGGGCCGATGATGTAACCAGGCCCCTTGTTACCTCACGTGCGTGTGCCAGACAATCTCTTCGTCTCAAGTGGCGGGAGACTGCGTTTATCACAAGGAGCTATAGACAGGTCGCCATCAAAACGATTAACTGTCCCAGACAGACTCAAGTGTCTCTTACTCACATCTGGTCTACTTTGATATTCGGGAGCCCAGTGTTAGCTAAATGTCTGTAACAAGACAGATGAATTATGGGACAAAAACTATAAAGGATAAGGTGCTACAATTTCGACATACGTACATTTCTGATCAACATACATTTTCGCGCCATTTGTCAGTCTCGTAGTGTCTCGTTGTGTGGCATTGTAGCGTAGCAGGTTTCTACAGCTCCTCCTGTCTTTTCCAAGAATACACCACTTTGTGCTAAGGAAAACTAAATTTTTTCACGTTAGGAGGTAAGTGAAGCTACTTAGTCTAACGGGCTCTTATAAATTAGATTAGATTCTCTACCCAAAATGCAATGTTTGGTACAATGAAGTATGCGTTGGTGCCTGACGGAAATAGTGCTTTTTATGTGGAAGATGCCCTAAGTCAAAATTGTACTAGGAAGTGATCACAATTGTACCTTGTGTGGTACATTTTCAATCGATTTTTCTCAATTCTGTAACTTTTTTGTGTGTCTATACCGACATTTGTAATTGTCTAATATTTGTGTTACATATTAGTTAAACATCCAAGAACAAGTGCTATAATTAAAATTACATCTTATCTCAATATATTTCCAGTTACAATAACATTTGCCCGAAATGGTCGAAATTGTACCACCTTACCCTACACCTCATATGAATAATGTGACTTGCGGAACCATGCCATTTCCTATTCAGAAAACTTACGTGTTTGCAGACAGGTATAAAACTCGACATCGGCCGACATTTCGGCCATTTTCAAGGCAAAACTACAGCGATAAAGGTATTTGCAACGACGTTTGAAACCTGAACGCTAATTGAAGAGATACCTCAGTAGTTGCTACAATCTTTCATGTTTCCTTGGTTGAAAACTGCTTTCGTCCAGTCAGACGGAAACTGTTAGAAACTCCCACGCCCTTTCAGTTTTCCTGTGCAACCATTTGAGACCTGATATTCCACTGTATTTGATGTGTTCCGAGTTATCTTCATATACCCCAGGCACTTTATTTCCGTGCTATCTGATGACCATTCTCTCCACTTCCTCAAATGTGATCCTGTTTCCATCATCCCTCCTATCCCATTCTAGCTCAAATTCTGACACACCATTGCACGTTTCACCTACACTGAGTAACTCTTCAAAATATTCCCTCCCTCTGTCTAAGGCACGCCTTAAACATCTGAAATAAGGAACAATAAAATTAATAAAATATGTACTTATGGACACAATTCCTTCTTTCATCACATCTATGTAATACACTTTTTTGCGCATTGTTTGCTACAAATCCACAAATTTCCGAGCCTTTTAAGATGATTTTAGATTCCTGCAGTAGGTGAACGGTCTCCTAACGTAACTCAATTCGTACAGGAGTCTCGGGGCGTGGGTCAGACTCGTAATTGTCTCGTTTATTGCTTTATTTTATTTTTCCGCTGACTTTCTTATGTAATTTCACACAAGTAGCAACATATCGTCTGCGGTATTCGGCAATTCTGTGTCAGTAACTAACTGTTCAATGCTTCCACCATAGTTCTGACCGAGAAATGTATCTTTTCATGTGGGCAGATACAAGGAAAAATAATCGCACTGACGTGTTTTACGGCCGACTTTAGATTTATAGTTTTATAAGTTTTTGCAAACATATTGGACCAAAATAATAATCTAAATAATAAAAAAATAATTAATAAATGTCTGAAACCCTTTTACGAAAAACAATCTAGGTAGTGGAGAGTACAGAACCACAGACCTCCAGTGTCACAGTCCAACGCATTGCCCACTACACTGCAACTAACAGTGTTTTTGTTAATTCTTCAGTGCACCATTGCTTTTAAATGACAACGTGTAAGTTAAAATAAGAAAATCATCAAATACGCAACGCAAGATGGCGTATGTCACAGAGAGTTGTGGGCGATGAATGTCACGTGACATCTGCGAACGGCTGGTTTTCGTTAATGCAATTTCTTCAAATATCTCTTAAACGATGCGAGATATGGAAAAAATATAAGGGAACAAAGTTGTAGAGAATTTCCTCCTCTACAAATTCGTTTATTCAATTTTCGCGTCTGATAAACGGTTTATTTGCAATTAAAATTACATTACAAACGGTGTTTTGGTATTACTAACGAATTTATTCTCCGAAATATTTCAAAAAGCGAGATTCTGGTCTCTGATAGCCAACAATTAAATCTGAAGCATTTGGTGCAGATCGGTTGAACAGTTAGACTTAAAAAGTGGGAACACGTTACAGCCAGACAGACATCGTCAAATCGCCGTTATTTTTGCAAATATCTCTGCAACAATGCAACATATGAAAAAAAGGTAATAGAGCGAAGTTGTAGAGAATTTCCCCTCTAGCAATTAGGCTGTTCAATTTTCGTGTCAGATGAACGTTCGTTTACAATTACAATTATAATACAAATGGCATTTTTTGGTATTACTACCGTATTTTTGTCAGAAAAATTTGAAAAAGGGAGGTTTTGGTCTCTGGCGGCCTAAAATAATGTCTGTAACCTTTGGTGCTGATCGGTTGAACGGTTCGTCTTAAAAACAGGGAACACGTTACGGACAGACAGACAGACAAACATCTCAAAATCGCCGTTATTTTTCCTAATATCTTTGAAAGGCTACGAAATATAAAAAAAAAAACAACAAAAAAACAAAAAAAAAAAAAAACAAAAAAAAAACATAAGAGAGCAACGTTGTAGAGAATTTTCTCCTCTATAAATTCGGTTATTCAACTTTCGTGTCATGAATGGTAAAGCTGTTATTTTCATTTATATTTCGAGCTTTCAAAAGACGATCGCAAAGGACGACTTGTAGTGTTACTATCGTAACCTAAAGTTGGCCAATAGGAAAACATACCGGCAAGGAAGAAGTAATTATGATCTAATGAAAAGGAAAGCAGAGAGGGTTTAATACCTATCCTCAGCGTAATATCAACAAATGACCTCGGTGTTTTGTTGACTGTGAGATTAGCTTTTTCGGTTCGTTTATCTCAAGTGACACTTCACTTGTGCTCCTCCGGTGCTGTGGTACGTCTGCACCGTTACTGTCTGAGAGTAAGCTGCAGACCCGATAGAACTGCTTAGGGCCACAACGTGTGTAAACAAATCTCTCGGGCCGAACTCACTTATCACTGATGTTTCGCCACTATAAATTCTGCCGTTGGAAGCTCACTGGAGAAGGCTTTTCTAAATATAGGCCAATCTGTATTTACCGGCCATCAGAACTCGACAAAGTTTACATGAAAGAATATCCTGAGGAAGAATTTCACTCCTTTGTACAGGATGTGTGCAATGCGTTTGCCTCAAGGTATGTATGGTGATGGTGGCGACGGCAGGGTTAGACATGCAGTCGGAACGAGGTATCAGCGAGAAAATCCTTGATACCGAATTTTTAAAATACTCTATGTTTGAAATGAAGCAAATACTTTCAGATATTGTGAATATGTGTTGGAATAGTCTCAAAATATCTGATGAAAGGAAAGAAACTTTGTAACTCAAAACCACGTTCATTTCTTCGTTTACAAAAGTATAAATCTGCTCAATGTGCTACATAAAATATCAGCGATAATTAACAATGGTGTCATTGTCCAAATGATCCTCGACACAGGAAGAATCTGGTTTCATGTGAAGTACGCCTTGAACCAAACTTTTCTCTACTTTCTCTAATTTGATGTATGTTTCTCGAACTGCTTTCGATAGATAAGTATCCCATTTGTCTTTCGGTTACTGTGCCAGTGACATCATTACTAAAACTTTTGAAGATAAGATTTTCATTTTTTTTTATCATGGACGATCGATAATGTCCTCTGTGTGTTCGTAAACCATTTATTCCATTGCAATGAAACTTTGGTGAACTGTTCACCGTACGCCCACGAAGGTTTCACACCCAAAAACAAAAGAGCACGACACGTAGCTCAGGAGATATGACGTCATAAATAATGAGAGGCCACCGCATGGGAATACCCAGATTTAAGCGTCAATTACTGGGCAATGAGAGTAGTTGGGGACCTGCAACAAAGTTTGCATGTAATTTAGGACGTTTATGAAGCGTTTTGTAACTGACTTACCCCCCCCCCCCCCCCATGTACACACACACACACGAAATGATGAAACGAAAGGAAGTCTACCGCTCACAACAGTTGCATCAGGCATTACCTTGTATCAATTAAGCAATCTGTTTTCTTAATATCTATCTATATCAAAGCGGAATGACACTCACTCATTGAATAAATACAAAATCTCGAAATATTCTTCACCTATGAAGCTGAAATACGGCAGGAATGTAGAAAAGTCAGCTAAGAAAGTATTTTGTGATAGGTGCATGGCTGAGCATACTTCTCCTAAGGACTCACGAAATCTACAGTAGCATTTCGATCTTCACGAAATTTCGAACTGTTGACCTTAAAAACAGTAGGAAGGTCACCGTCTACCTTAAGTTTCATACGGTGCGTGGGGGAGGGTACTTCGCAACATAAATATGGATCACTATATACCTTGGTCGCGCCATAACTTGGTAACGGCTCAACCTACATTTGTTGTTTTCGTTATTTTCAGAACAATGGTTGTGTGAAATAAAACTGGAGTCTTTGAGAACAACAAAGTGCGGTTTTCAATGTGACCCTGCGTTTCAATTGCATAGAAATCTATAGTTTTGTTCCGATACTGATGAAATTTTGCACACTCTACTTAAAAACAAGAGGAATGTCACTGTATAAAATTTCGTTCGGTGCATGGTGGAGGGTACTTAACATACGACATTTTACAAAATACATAGTTTTTCTCCAATCTTTACGAATTTTTACACACACAATCTTTAAACCAAGAGGAAGAACACTGGGTACATAAATGTTTGTATGGTAAAAGACAGAGGGTACATTGCAGAAAACATTGCTGAGAGAGGGAAAGGTGGAAACGAACAGAGGGAGAGGGGGGAGTGATCTGGATGCAGAGAGAGGGGGGGGAGGGGATGTGGACTAAGAGAGTGTAGGATAAATAAACACCCGGGCAACACCGGCTTTACAGTTAGTCTGCAATAAAAGTGGGGGTTCCTTTTTAAGTTTGTTATCGCCTTTCTCCTCTTTCTGGTTGGGTGGTTGATATCGGGGTCACTATATGTGCCCCTTGTAGACAAACACGCTGTAACTAAAAAATTGTTCAAATGTTTGTATAGCTTATGGGACTTAACTACGGGATCATCAGTCCCTAAACTTACAAACTACTTATGAACTAGCTACTACTAAGGACGGCACAAATATCCATGCCCGAGGGGGAATTCGAACCGACGACCGTAGTGGCCGTGGAGACCGTGACTGGAGCGCCTTAGTCCCCTCGGCCACCGCGGGCGGCACGCTGTAACCCTACATTGTTTTAATCCGATGTGTATTTTTCGAGATATGTCAGTGCCTGAAGGTAAATTCAACACGTTGTATACAAAAAGTAAATAAATTATGAATCAAATGGAAACCCAAACAACTAAAGTATTCTCGTTGAGATCTTCAGTTCGAAGACTAGTCTTACCTACATCTATATAGCATACTCTGCAAATCACATTTAAGTACCTGGCAGAGGGTTCACCGAACCACCATTATACTATTTATCTGTCATTCCATTCTCGAATAGCTTGTGGAAAGAGAGAACACCTGAATCTCTCCGTTCTAGCTCTGATTTCTCGTATTTTATTCTGATGGTCATTTCTACCGATGTAAGTGGGAGCCAACAATATATTTTCGCTTGGAGGAGAATCTTGGCGATTGGAGTTTCGTAAGTATCGTGACAGTGCGAAACGAACTGCCCTACTTCGTACTCTTTCGATGGCCTCCGTCAAACCCACCCGATAAGGATACCATACTGGGACGGACAAGCGTAGTGTATGCAGTTTAATTTGTAGTACTGTTGCATCTTTTAAGGGTTTTGTCAATAAAACGCAGTCTCTGGTTCGCTTTTCCCATGACATTACTGCGTGATCTTTCCAGTTTAAGTCTGAAGTAGTAGTATTCCTAGGTATTTTGTGGAGTTTACGGCCTTCACTTTTGATTGATTTATCTTGTAAACTAAGTTTAACACATTTCTTTGCGTACTCATGTGGATGACTTCATACTTCTAATTATTTAGACTCAATTGCCAATTTCTACACCATAGTGATATCTTATTGAAATCGTTTTGCAGTTGGTTTTGATCTTCAGATGATTTCACTAAACGGTAAATGGCTGCGTCATTTGCAAACAACCTAAGGGACGTACCTAGATTTTCCCCTAAATCGCTTATGTAAATAAGGAACAGCAGAGGACCAATAACACTACCCTGTGGAACGCCCGATATCACCTCTGTTTTAGCCGATGCCTTACCATCGATTATTACGAACTGTGTCCTCTCTGATAGAAAATCCCTTATGCAATCGCAAATTTGGGTCGATATACCATAACCACGCAATTTGATTAAAAGCCGTTTGTGAGGTACAGTGCCGAAACCTTCTGGAAATCAAGAAATACGGAATTATACATGCCGAAGAGCCAATGAAATCAGTACATCCGCATAGTATCGCGTAGGACCCAGCAACACGACGGGGCCTGCACTCGACTAATTTCTGGAGGGAAGTGACAGGGCTGTCCACAAACCCGTAAAATACGAGGGGGTGGCGATCTCTTCTGAAGAGGTTGTTGGAAGACAGGCCTGTTCAACAGTGTTCATGTCTGGGAGGTTTGGTGCCCAGCGGAGGCGATTCAACCGAGAATGTTCCTGCAGCCACTCTGTACCAATTCCAGACGTGTGGTGAGTCGCATTGTCCTACTGCGACTGCCCTAGTACGTCGGAAAGAAAAACTGACAGGCCGGGGGATCAGTCAGGATACGTGCCGCGTCAGTGTCTTGTTTACTCGTGTCAGGGATCCCATATCGCTCCAACTGCACACGCGCCGTACGCTAAGAGAGCATTCACCAGCTTAAACGCAGCCAAAATGACAAGCAGGGTCCATAGTTTCATGACGTTGTCTCCATAAACGTACTCCTCCATCCGGTCGATATAAATGGAAACGAGAAAGTCACACTAGGCAACATGTTTTCATTTCACAGTTCCATATTGTGCCAGCCCACCACAGAATTGTAATGGAACTAGATGACCCAGTGAATTTTGTATCACTTATCTCTTCATATAAACCATATTAATTTATAACATATGTATTTTAGATCCAGTAGCTTTATAAATGCATCATCAAATAGTCTAAGTATCAGCTCGATAGTGGGTGGAAATAGTAGGCAAATCACGCACACATGTCCAGGATACGGTAACACGAACATTGTCCTGGACATGTGTGCGTGATTTGCCTACTATTTCCACCCACTATCGAGCTGATACTTAGACTACCTGATGGTGCCTTTATAAATCTACTGGGTCTAAGATACATATGATTTACATTGCTTTGAAAAGTCAAATGTGCAAAATTTTATTGCAATCGTACGAATGATATTGATATCTCAAAGAAAAGAGCTCTTTCAGTTTTTCTTGCCAACTATTCCAAACTTTTACTTCACTCAATATTCCCCTCGCTTTGATCGTCAAATGTGCAAAATTTTATCGCAATCAGACGAATAGTATTGATATCTCATAGAAAAATCTCTTTCTAATTTTTTCTGAATTTTCCAATTTTCTGGGAAACCTTTCCAAATTTTTATTTCGTAAGAACGTTAGTCTTGGTTTGAACGTCAAATATGCACAACTTTATCGCAATCAGTTGAATGATATTTATATCCCATTGAGAAAGCTCTTTCAGTTTCTCGCGAATTTTCACATTTTCCGGTAACTTTCCCAAATTTTTAGTTCATAAGAACTTTCATCTTTCGTTGAACGTTAAATGATCAAAATTTCATCGCAGTCGGACGAACGGTTCTTAACTTATAGTGTTGACTACATTGAAAAAGGAACTTTGTTAGAATTTGGCTACTTTCCTTTTTAACTGTTTCTTTTTCTTTACTAAAAAGTTTTTCAAGAACATAATGAACAAAACAAAAATAGAATTACCCCTCTCCGTCGTGCGAATAGTCAGTTATAGTGCTGAATTCAATTAGAAACGTACTTTCAGGTTTTCTCAAATTTTTCAATTTTCCGGTAGATTTTCCGAAACATTTTTAATACAGAACGTGTCCTGTGAACCCGTACTCAAGTGATGCTCTTACAACCATGTGCCAATTGATTTTTATTCATAGAAAAAATCGCTGTCTATTTTTCCTGAATTATCCTACTTTCCGGGCGACTTTTCCAAATTTTTATTTGATGGGAACCTTCCTCTTGCTTTCAACATGAAATGTACAAAATTTTTATCGCAATTGGACGAACGGTATTGATAGCTCACAGGAAAAAGCTGATTCTGTTTTTCCTGTTTTCTGGACAACTTTTCCATATTTTATCACCGTTTAAACCTTCCTTGGACTTCACGAATATTTCAAGACTAAAATTAGCCAAATTAGTTCAGCCGTTCTCGAGTTTTAGCGAGCCTAACGAACAGCAATGCACTATTATATATAGGTAAAAGGTTTCGGCTTGGTAGGCGATGTGAGATGTTTATTTTATCAAAGTTGAGAACATATCGATTTCGTCCCCTATGATGGAACAACATCAGTGAGTGCTAGGTCTGAAGGTCAGATTGGCGGTTATAAGTCAACACATCCACTACAACAAAGAATGCATCGCCAAGAAAATCACACCTAGCAAGCATTGAGGATGTTCCATCATAAGGACGAAATCTATATGTTGTGCATTTTAATAAAATAAACACCTCAAATCACCTGCCAAGCTAAAACCTTTTATTTCAACACGTTTGAAGGCATAAACAGCCAAATGTCGAGGTTGACGGGCGCAGGCTAGGTGTAAAGCGTCTTGTCGCACAGTCAGCAAGGGTGCAGAATTGGGCCTTCGACTCTGAAAGCTGATATGGATAATCTTTCGTTGAATGATTCGCACGCTCACACCTGTCGATGGCACAGCATTGATATGTACAACAATTTGTGGCAGCCTTGAACTTCAGTCAAGTTGAACGATTGACATCTCTTTAGTCGTTATTCGTCCCGTTCTTGTAGGATGTTATTTCGGCCGCAGCGATGTCCGAGATTTGATGAGTTATCGGATTCCTAATATTCACAGTGCAGTCGCGAAATGGTCCCCCCACCATCACTACTTCAGAGATGACGCCTCCCACCTCTCGTGCGCCGGCTGTAACACCTGCCGATGTAGCACCACCAACGGGTCTAATGTCTGCGCCAGACACCTGTTGTGTTATATAGGCTTTGCCAACTTCAGCACCGTCCTTTGAATGCTTACACATGGTTGTTTTGCATACGCATGCCTATACTAGTTTCTTCAGTGTAGCACTGCACCCTACTCTATTTGTGCATACCTCGTCATCTCTGAATAAAACCGACATCCTTCATCTATACAAACGTACTTATTCTAGTCGTATCTTGGTATCCCGCTACAATTAACAAAAAATGTTCCAATATTTGTATAGCTTGCAGGACTTAAAACTAAACTTACAAGCTACTGAAGACGGCACAAACATCCATGCCCGAGGGGGGATTCGAATCCCCGACCACAGAGGCCGTGCAGACCGTGACTGGCGCGCCGCAGACCGCTCGACCAACGCGGCCGGCCTACAATTACCACCAAACTCTTCTGAACCTTGAAATATAAACCTTAAAGTCTTAACCACATAGGGACTGATGACCCCGTAGTTAAGTCCCATAAGCTACACAAACATTTGAAACATTTTTGACCGCAAATTTCAATTTATTGAGGACAATGGAATTAATATTTATCAAACATTTTTATAAAACATAAATGAGAACACTATCTTCACACTCGCCATATCTTTTAAAAAACTTATTAAAAAATAAAACTAAATCAGTCCTTTCAAAACAATCTCTGTCAAAGACATATATCAAACATAAAATAAATTTAAAATTCCCCCCAGAACATCCCTGTAGGATGGTCAAGTGCATACTAAGGTTAGTAAAGCGGTCAGTTATTAAGTGGAGAATCCGCCAGATGACGATGTCGTCGTTCTACTTCTCTCTCGCTCACATATCCGCACTCAATCCCTCTGTGAGAGTGTGTTATACAATTACAAACTTATAAACTATTAAACTTTTACAATCACTGTGTACTGTACAAAACTTTTCTGTTAGATTATACAATTATATGAGTGCTAGAACAATTTTTTGACATACTATATTTTGACATCGTTAGGAGAGATTATTATGCATTTAAGTGACACATTGCTGACAATCATCAAAATCATGGTACCTACACAGTATTCAGGTGTGGAAAAGTGTGTAGTGTGTTGGGGGAGGGGGGGGAGAGGGAGGGGGAGAGGGAAGGGGGGGGGCATACATAGAAGTGCTGGGAAAGAAGAGCAGTCACCAAACACTATCTGCTTACAAAATCCACAGGGTTGTTTCTATACCCTACAAGTGTGCATTTGCCTCTCGTTTAAATTACAATTTTGGCCTACAAACAGCAGTGCAATATGTTAAAGTAGTGTCACATTTATATAAATTTCATTACGTTTTGTAACATGAGGTTGTTCATAAAGCACTGTGTATAGTATTACACTTCAGGCAATGCTGATGTGGAAAGATATCTTCATATAAACTCTAAGGGTAGTTAAAATATCCTCTTCCGTAAGTGTATAAGACATGCTAGCCCTCTGTTATAAAACCTGATATAAAGTAGTTTTAAGGTATACACTGATCAAATACATTACACTCAAGCCTCTTAAAATGAATGAATATTATAAGTAGAAAAGGGGAGGAGATGGCTGATGGAGCAAATCCAGGTTATAGAATGAAATTTTGTGCACTCTTACCGTTTTTATAGCAATATTAACCCCGTTACGTAGCTTCATGACCCTCCTCCGACACACACACACACACACACACACACACAATAAAAAATTTCAAATGTTTGTAGAGTCTATGGGACTTAACTACGGGGTCATCAGTCCCTAAACTTACAAACTACTTATGAACTACTTACGAACTAGGACGGCAAAAATATCCATGCCCGAGGGAGGATTCGAACCTCCGACCGCAGTGGCCGTGCAGACCGTGACTGGAGCGCCTCAGTCCACTCGGCCACCGCGGCCGGCACACAGACAATAGAAGAATCACGAATCTTTACTATATCACAATGTCATCTTTCTTCAGTGACTTTCTGCCACCATTTTTCTCTTTACCCAATTCTGTTCATTCCTTTTCTGTCTGTGACAGGATATCTGTCATCGGTAAATCACAAAGTTTTTTCCTGAATATTAATTCCCTTTCCTCTTCGTTTCATTTTTATTTTTTCGTGGCGTACTCGTAGGACGTACTAAATAACAATCTTATTTCACTTGAATAATAAAGTTAAAATCAGAAAGTGGAATAATCCGGATTGACCTACCATAAAACGAATTCCCTAAACGACAGTAAGCCGGCCGCAGTGGCCGAGGGGACTGAGGCGCTCCAGTCACGGTCTGCACGGCCACTACGATCGGGTTTGAATCAAATGTTCAAATGTGTGTAAATCTATCGGACCAAACTGCATTGTCATCAGTCCGTAGCTTACAAACTACTTAAACCTAGGAAAACAAACCTACCGACAAACACACACACCCATGCCCCAGGGAGGACTCGAACCTCCACGGCGAGTAACCGAGCGCTCTGCAGCGAGGTGCTTTAGACCGCTCGGCTACTCCACCGCGGCGGGTTCGAATACCCCCTCGGGCGTGTTTAAATCCTTAAATACCGAAATTAAAGTCACGGTTTTCAACGAACATAGACGGTCAGATCATAGGTAACACGTTGCTGCTGGATCTCTTACATTGCAATGTCTTCAGTTTCTGAACTTTAATTCAGCCTTGATGTGCAAGGGTCATTCAAGGCACCATTCAAACTCAAATTACATTCCACATGGAAAGTATATGCACCTCCATCTGTAATCAATTTGGAAGTTATAAATAAGAAATTAATTTGGTAGATTGAGTCTTATTCCTCATTTGTCAGAACTTTTAGCTGACTTTTCGTGCGAAGAATGAAGATTTGGGTAACAATATCGCGGTACTCCGTAGGGGCCGCGGCGGAACGGCCGAGCGCGTTGAGGCGCTATGTTCCAATACGCGAGGCCGTTCCCGTCGGGAGTTCGAATCCCCCTCGGGCATGGCTGTTTGTGCCGTCTTTAGTATAAGCTAGTACATAAGTAGTTTGTATGTTCAGGGACTGATGACTCCGCACCTAAGTCCCATAAGCTTTACAAACATTTCATTTCAACTCCGAATTACTACCAAATATTATTACACCATTTGGGTCATCACGTCCATCCCAATTAAAAAGTTCCATCTCCAGTGGTGACGGTGTATTCCAAGGCGACAGAGCACAAGTTCACGAAACTCCGATCGTCGCAGGTCTGGTTTAATGAACGAGAATATGAAATGCCGCTTCACTCCTTTACACTAATCACATTTCATCATATCTCAATATGTTATTGAGCGTTTGTCTGCCACTTCTGTTCGCTCTCTACCGTTATTCAGTTCTCATAAGACTGCTCAATCTGTGAAATGGGTTCTGTGATTCTTCCCTACTTTCAATGTAGAGAAAATAGCACGTAGCGGCTCTTTTCCGAAATAAGAGATGGAGAACTCCTCAAGTGAAACGGCCCATTTTTCGTGTTATAATGCGGATCTGTTACGTGCGTCCTACCGCCAGTAATCCCAGCGACTCTTCCGCTAGCACTGGATGGCTCTTCTGGCGGATCGGCTGAATTGAGCAGCATCTTGCGACCAAGGCTGTTCCTCCTCATCCCTGCTTCACGTCGGTGATGGCTCATTTTCCTGCTCCAGGTAATACGGGACGTAATTCCTTTTAGATACAAGACTTCAAAGGCATTAGCCGCAGCCGTGTTAACTCTGCGAAAGCTTCTTATGTACCATCGACCCGCTCCAGTGACAAGCAGCCTGCAAAGACGAGACGGGGTGATATACCGGCTTCAGAGGAGCTTCGAGGTCTCTGCCTGCCTCCCAGATTGCATTTTTTTGTAACCACCCCTGTCAAGGAGAATCATTCCTTCACACTGCCACCGATCCGATAAAATCGCAGCAAATTTATGAGGCGCTTCTCTTAAGGGGAAAACAAATTTACAAGGGGGTATCCAAAGTTTTGATTATCACCATGGAATAAAAAATCGGCCCACTTTAGATTTGTAGTTTTATAAGTTTTTGCAAATATTTTGGACCAAAATAATAATCCAAATAACAAAAAATTAATTAATAAGATTGTCTGAAACCCTTTTGGGAAAACAAAATTAGGTAATGGCTGGTTCCCAACCACCGACCTTTAGCGTCATAGTTCAACGCCTTGCCCACATTTTTTTTTCTTTTGTGGGGGGAGGGCGGGAAATACAGGTGAGGATACGACTTTATTATTTATTTAAAGTTTTACGAACTTCATTTTATTTCTACATATATCAGTGAAAAATAAAATAAAATAAAAATATCTCCTTTTATGAAGTGCAGCATTAATAACGTCTGATAGTGAACAAACTCCCATGAACCACAGACATTGCCGAGGTGGGGTGGCTTGCGTGCCTCAACGATGCAGATAGCCGTACCGTAGGCGCAACCACAGCGGAGGGGTATCTGTGGAGAGGCCAGACAAACGTGTGGTTCCTGAAGAGGGGCAGCAGCCTTTTCAGTAGTTACAGGGGCAACAGGCTGGATGATTGACTAAGCTGGCCTTGTAACATCAGCTAATGTGGCTTTGCCACACAGCTACTGCGAACGGCTGAAAGCAAGGGGAAACTACAGCCGTTATTTTTCCCGAGGACATGCAGCTCTACTGTATGAACATATGATGATGGCATCCTCTCGGGTAAAATATTCCGGAGGTAAATAGTCCCCCATTCGGATCTCCGGGCGGGGACTACTCAGGAGGATGTGAGCATCAGGAAAGACAATACTGGCATTCGACGGGTCGGAGCGTGGAATGTTAGATCCCTTAATCAAGTAGGAAAATTAGAAAATTTAAAAAGGGAAATGGAAAGGTTGAAGTTAGATATAGTGGGGATTAGTGAAGTTCGGTGGCAGGATGAACAGGATTTCTGGTCAGGTGAGTACAGGATTATAAATACAAAATCAGTTGGGGGTATCACAGGAGTAGGATTGATAATGAATAAGAAAATAGGAATGCGGGTAAACTACTATGACCAGCACAGCGATCGAATTATCATTGTCAAGATAAATACGAAGCCAACACCGACAACAGTAGTACAGGTTTATATGGCAACTAGCTCTGCCGATGATGAGGAGATCGAAGAAGTATATGAGGAGCTAAAGGAAATTATTCAGACAATTAAGGGAGAGGAAAACTTAATTGTTATGGGAGACTGGAATTCGGTAGTAGAACAAGGAAGGGAAGGGAAGATAGTGGGTGAATATGGTCTGGGCAAAAGGAATGAAAGAGGAAGCCGCCTGGTAGAATTTTGCACGGAACATTATTTAGTTATAACAAACACCTGGTTTAAGAATCACAAAAGAAGGTTGTATACGTGGAAGAGACCAGGAGACACCGGGAGATACCAGATAGATTTTATAATGGCAAGACATAGATTTCGGAACCAGGTTTTGAAGTGTAGAACATACCCAGGGTCAGACATAGACTCTGACCATAACTTGTTGATTATGAACTGTAGGCTGAAACTGAAGAAACTACAGAAAGGTAGGAAAATAAGGAGATGGGACCTAGATAAATTGAAGGAACCCGAAGTACTTAAGAATTTCAGAGGGAGCTTCAGGCAACAATTGATAGAAACAGAGGAAAATAAAACAGTTGAGGAGGAATGGGTAAAATTGAGAGATGAAATAGTGAAGGCAGCAGAGGACAAAATAGGTAGGAAGGCAAGACCTACAAAGAATCCTTGGATATCACAGGAGATACTAAATTTAATCGATAAAAGGAGAAAGTATAAAAATGCAGTAAATGAAACAGGCAAAATGGAGTACAGACGACTAAGAAATGAGATTGTCAGGAAGTGCAAAATGGCTAAGCAGGAGTGGCTAGAAGGCAAATGCAAGGATGTAGAAGAATGTATAAATAGGGGAAAAATAGATACAGCCTACCGGAAAATAAAAGACACATTTGGCGATAAGAAAAACAGCTCTATGAATATCAAGGACACTGATGGAAAACCAGTTCTCAGCAAAGAAGGGAAAGCTGAAAGGTGGAAAGAGTATATAGAGAGGCTCTTCAAAGGAAATGAACTTCGAGACATTATTATAGGGCGGGAAGATGATGTAGATGATGATGAAATAGGAGATACTATACTGAGAGATGAATTTGACAGAGCACTGAAAGATCTAAGTCGAAACAAGGCCCCTGGAGTAGATGATATCCCGTCAGAGCTACTGAAGTCTCTGGGAGAACCAGCCATGACAAAATTGTTTCACATTGTGTGTATGATGTATGAGACAGGTGAAGTACCCTCAGACTTTAAGAAAAATGTTATAATCCCCATTCCAAAGAAAGCAGGTGCAGACAGGTGTGAAAACTACAGAACCATAAGTTTAATAAGTCATGGTTGCAAAATATTAACACGGATTATATACAGAAGGATGGAAAAGCTGGTAGAAGCCGACCTCGGGGAAGATCAGTTTGGGTTCAGGAGAAATGTAGGAACACGGGAGGCAATACTCACTTTACGGCTTATCCTAGAAGATAGATTAAGAAAAGGCAAACCAACGTTTCTAGCTTTTGTAGATTTGGAGAAGGCTTTTGACAATGTTGATTGGAATAAACTCTTTAAAGTTCTGAAGCAAGCAGGAGTAAAATATAGGGAGCGTAAGGTTATTTACAACTTGTACAAAAACCAGACAGCGGTTGTCAGAGTTGAAGGGCATGAAAGGGATGCAGTGGTTGGAAAGGGAGTAAGACAGGGTTGTAGCCTTTCCCCACTGTTGTTCAATTTGTAGATTGAGCAAGCTATAAAGGAAAGCAAGGAGAAATTTGGAGAAGGAATTAAAGTTCAGGGTGAAGAATTAAAAACATTGCGTTTTGCCGACGACATAGTAATTCTGTCAGATACAGCAAAGGACCTGGAAGAGCAATTGAACGGAATGGACAGTGTGCTGAAAGGTGCATATAAGATGAATATTAACAAGAGCAAAACTAGGGTAATGGAGTGCAGTGTAAGAACATCAGGTGATGCTGAAGGAATTAGATTAGGTAACGAAACAATAAAGGAGGTAGAGGAGTTTTGTTACTTGGGCAGTAAAATAACAAATGATGGTCGCAGTACAGATGATATAAAATACAGAATGGCAATGGGTAGAAAGGCGTTTTTGAAAAAGAGAAATTTGTTAACATCGAATATAGATTTAAGCCTAAGGAAGGCCTTTCTGAAGGCATTTGTATGGAGTGTTGCCTTGTATGGGAGTGAAACATGGACGATAAGCAGTGTGGACAGAAAGAGGATAGAGGCTTTTGAAATGTGGTGCTACAGAAGAATGCTGAAGATTAGGTGGGTGGATCGCGTAACTAATGAGGAGGTACTGAACCGAATTGGGGAGAAAAGAAATTTCTGGCATACCTTGACTAAAAGAAGGGATCGCTTGGTAGGACACATTCTTAGACATCAAGGAATTGTGAATTTAGCGTTGGAGGGAAGTGTGTGGGGTAAAAATCGCAGAGGGAGACCAAGAGACGCGTATAGTAAGTAGATTCAAGTGGATGTGGGTTGTCGTTCTTATGAGGAGATGAAAAGGCTTGCTCAGGATAGAGTAGGGTGGAGAGCTGCATCAAACCAGTCTCTGGACTGAAGACCACAACAACAACAATGAACAAACATAAATGCTGACTGCACACCGACCACATGCGGATAGATGTTAGCTGAATTTCTGTTCCCTCACGCTAGTTCCGGGCACGTCTTCTCGAATAAATTGTTTTCGTCCGTTACACAGGTTCATTCTTCCGAGGGAGCATTCATACTAAAATTATCGTCTCATATCCGGCACACCCAAGCTGTGGGGAGGATCCAGGTAAACGCTACCCAGAAAATTGGCATAGTATTGTCGGTGTCTTGAATTGTGTAGTAGAGACATGAAGCGATCTTGGAGGAATGTCCAAAAATCAAGCACACTCCCATTACGCTAAGGCTATCAATCAAGATTGCAATTCTAATAATCTCATACTATTGATGGCCGTTGTTAACTGATGCTAATATGGCATTTGTGGACATTAGCTTGTCATTTATCGTACCAAGAACGATGTGTTTTTGTTAATTCTTCAGTGCGCCATTCCTTCGAAATTACAACTTGTAAGTTACAATAAGAAGATAATCAAATACACAAAGCAAGATGGCGTATGCCAGAAACAGCACTGGGTGAGGAATGTCACGTGACATCTCCTAACGGCAGGTTTTCCTTAATTCAATGGAGGGTATCAAATCTCCGTTATTTTTGCATATATGTCTCAAACGAAACAAGACATGAAAAAAAAAAAAAAATAACACAAGGGAGCTAAGTTGTAGAGACATTTCTCCTCTACCAATTAGGGTATTCAAATTTCGTGTCAGATGAACGGTTCGTTTGCAATTACAATTATATTACAAACGGCTTTTTTCTTGTATTACTACTGTATTATTTGTCCGAAAAATTTGAAAAAGGGAGGTTCTGGTCTCTGGCGGCCTACAACCATGTCTGTAACCTTTGGTGCTGATCGGTTGAACGGTTCGTCTTCAAAACAGGGAACACGTTACGGACAGACAGACAGACAGACATCTCAAAATCGCCGTTATTTTTCCTAATATCTTTGAAATGGTACGAGATATGAAAAAAAAAAAAAAAAAAAACATAAGAGAGCAACGTTGTAGAGAATTTTCTCCTCTACAAATTCTGTTATTCAATGTTCGTATCAGATGAACAGTTCAGCTGTTATTCTCATTTAAATTTCGAGCTGTCAACAGACGACACTTTTAGTGTTACTACCGTAACCTAAAGTGGGCAAAAAAAAAAAAAAAAAAAAAAAGCTATAGTCACTTGAAGTGGTTGATGTTATATTTGTTTTCTTTATTTCTTCACCCACTATTTTACAGCAAGTTTCTTAGAACTGGAAATTACGTTTTTGCTTACTGATGTAGCTTCAACAGATTACAAACAGTTCACATTCCTGTTTACTCGAAATAAATATGCTACTCTCGTTTTATTTTTTTCGCGTTTTTCATGGTGTTATTCCCACCTGGTCGTTGGCTGAATTCACACAGCTTGGCAACAATTTGCGTATTTTCTGCCTCATTTTATCACATACTATTCCAATGACTTCAATTTCACAACCTTGAAGATCTATCTCGTTGAGGAATTCGTTTCTATACATCATGTTTTGACAACTTAACTGAGTATATGCATGGGGTGTTAGTGTTTGGTGTGTGTACGAAAAAAAGTTCACTTTTGCGTGTGTGTAATCTCAGATATCATTGGGAAGTGAGTGTCTTGTGATGATATGAGCATTGATTTCAATGTGTTGTGAGGACGTAGGAGGTATTATAGGGGAACTTGAAAGGAGTGAGCCTTTTTCCATTTCTTATGTTACTGTGAGCAACGGGTTGTTTGATTGGGTACTTGATCATTCAACGTAATTTACTTTTCATTTTTTTTACAGGGTGTAGAAAAAAAAGAACTCCCTCATTTCAAAATTAAATTTTTCGAAAACAAAGATCGATAGAGGAATGCAGTAAACGGTATGTTTATTGTGAGAGCTGTAAGAAGTTTATACAGCAGTTAGAAATAGTAGTTACAAAAGCTCCTAAGAAATGACGCCGTAATCGCCATACGTAAAGCCTACTATAAATAGTGATCCGAAGCCCAGAGCGATCAGTTCCACTATTGAAACGTGAAAGGAGGTTAGCGTACCGAAGGAAGAGATTAAAACTATGTACTCCATTGAACAACGCGTTTTTCTAGTGCTAGAGTACCACAGGTTAGATGAGAGTCCTATGGCAACAAGGCGAAGTTTTCAAGTACGATTTGATGTTACAAAAGGACTCGATGCAAAAACCATTCGTACGCTCTTCGCAAAATTTCAACGAACAGGCAGCGTAACTGATGATCTAGTGGGGCATGTTGACCGCAAGCAAACCGCAGTTACGCCTGAAAATATCGCCACAGTTTCTGGAATTATTCAGCGAAATCCAATGTCATCCGTCGTAGAATTGCATCTGAGATTGGCTTGAAGCGTTCCAGCACGCAGAAAAAACTGAGAAAGAGCCTACATATGTTTCCATTCAAAATTCAAACCCACCAAACCATACCCGTATGAGCTGTGCAACAAAGGGCTGTCTTTGCTAATCAGATGCTCACAATGATTGATAGCGAAGGATTTGATGTTGGCTGCATCTGTTTTACAGATGAAGCACACTTCCACCTGAATCGATACGTGAATAAGCAGAACTGGCAATTTTGGGGTTCCGAAAAGCCATATTGGTGTGAAGCGAAACCGCTGTATTCTCCTAAAGTTACTGTGTGGGCTGCAGTATGCAGCAGAGGCATTATTGGCTTTTTTCATTCGAGAAACGGTCACTGGTGCACGTTGCGTTGTAATTTTGGAAAAGCAAGCGTTAGAGGATCGACCAGGTACTGAATGTTTAATGCAAGATGGTGCCCGACCACATCGGACCGAACAAGTGTTTCGCTTTCTTGAGATATACTTCGGGAATCGCGTCATTGCTTTGGAATATCCCAAATTTATTGGTGCAGGCATAGATTGGCCTGCATATACGCCGGATTTGACTCCCTGCGACTTTTTTTTTTTTTTTTTTTTTTTTTTTTTTTTTTGTGGGGCACAGTGAAAGACATGGTCTACCCGAAGCATCCCGCCACGCTGAACGAACTTGAATCTCTGTGGCATGTGAATACATTTCGGTTGAGACACTATGAAATGTGATGGCGAATTTCATTCTTCGTTTGCGCCATTTTGAAAACATTGTGATGTGATTGTTTGCAAAGAGTTTTTTTCATACGATTATTTTACTTATGTATGCTGATATGAGCTGTACAGCGTACAGTGCCCTCTGTTAGCAGCTTTTGTAACTATTATTTAAAACTGCTGTATTATATTTTTCAGATTTCACAATAAACATACCGTTTACTGCATTCCTTTATCGATCTTTTTTTTTTTCGAGATATTTAATTTTGAAACCAGGGAGCCCTTTTCTGGACAGCTGTATCTGGTTATTTTCTTGTAGAGTTATAACGGGATGTATGTTGTTTATTCCATTTCTTTTCATGTCTTATTCTCTGGATGTTGGTTTGGAGTTTTTCTTCTTAAGGTGTTCAGCAAATGTAAAACAGTTTCATCCATACCCGCAGGCTTTCCATCTGACTAGCTGAAAACCCGGAGTTGCTCGGGTATTTATTTATTACACATTCCCATATCTTCTTTCCCCACCTCTGCCTGCGACGCTGTAACCAATGAGGTCGCCCGGGTAGAAGAAGTTCGCCTTGAGCGCCGTCACCGCCATCATGAAGACATCTGTGGTGCTTGTACACACGTTTCGCTTGAATCTAGAACGTAATTCCTCCTGTAGTTTCGTTTTCAAATAGCTCTGTGGTTATGACGTCATATCTGCCGATCAATGTGTCGTTCAGTGATATAATATTGTAGCTGTTTTGAGTGGTATATTTCGATATTGTTTGAGGAATGTGTTGGGAACAGAGTAATAAAGACTTAACGTAATGCTAAACATAATGGAGTACCTATTTACGGATGTCACTTTTATGACGTAATATCCCCTGAATTGTGTGTCCCACAAAAACATTATTTACCAGGATCGTTGAGTGGAATATTAGGAAACTGCCTGCGAAATGTGTTGTAAATCCAGTTGGTAGCAAAGACGCAGTAATTACAAGTTCATGCTTCTTAGGGCGAATTTTCATGCATTTCATTCTCTTTGACGTCATAGCACCTGAACTAGATGTCGTAATACGATATTATTTCGAAGGTACATCAATTGGTGCATATGTAACATGTCTGCAAAATACGTTACGAATAGAGTTAGTAGGAAAGACGTAATAAATCAAAACGTATTGCGTGATGAGGCGGTTTTTCATTAACCTAATTGTTTATGACTCCATATCTCATGATCTGTGTCTCGTACTATGATAAAATTTCAGCGTACGTTCAGAGGTGTATGTGTATCTACTGTCTCTAACACTTCTCGGGAATACGATTAATAGTGTACGAATAATAAATTGCAACGTCATGCCAAATGCCGCAATTCTACTACATGAACGCCGATAAAGTAGTAAGCGACAAACTTTTGTCCTTTCAAAATTTTGCTCGGATTGTCAGCGAGAAAAAGTTTCCTAAAAGTTTGAAATTATGTTTAGTTTGTTGCGAGTCGCTATGTGCTCTCCTTCTCAAATAGTGGACTCATAAAGTCACACTATCACGTACCACAAGACGGGGAAGTTTTTCTTGTTTATGACGTCATATCTCCTGAACTGAAGGCCATATACAAAAAGGTACGGCCAAACTTTCAGGAAACATTCCTCACACACAAAGAAAGAAAATATGTGGACATGTGTCCGGAAAGGCTTAATTTCTATTTTAGAGCTGATTTTATTACTTCTCTTCAAAACACATTAATCATGGAATGGAAACACACAGCAACAGAACGTACCAGCGTGACTTCAAACACTTTGTTACAGGAAATGTTCAAAATGTCCTCCGTTAGCGAGGGTACAAGCATCCACCCTCTGTCGCATGGAATCCCTCATGCGCTGATGCAGCACTGGAGAATGGCATATTAAATCACAGACGTCCACAATACGAGCACGAAGAGTCTTTATATGTAGTACCGGGGTTGCGTAGACAAGAGCTTTCAAATGACCTCATAAATGAAAGTCAAGAAGGTTGAGGTCAGGAGAGCGTAGAGGCCATGGAATTGGTCCGCCTCTACCAATCCATCGGTCACTGAATCTGTTGTTGAGAAGCGTACGAACACGTCGATTGAAATGTGCCGGAGCTCCATCGTGCATGAATCACATGTTATGTCGTACTTGTAAAGGCACATGTTCTAGCAGCAAAGGTAGAGTATCCCATATGAAATCATGATAACGTGCTTCAGTGAGCCTAGGTGGAAGAACATGAGGCCCAATCAAGACATCACCAACAATTCCTGCCCAAACGCTCACAGAAAATCTGTGTTGATAACGTGATTGCACAATTGCGTGCGGATTCTCGTCAGCCTACACATGTTGATTGTGAAAATTTACAATGTGATCACGTTGGAATGAATCCTCATCCGTAAATAGAACATTTGCACTGAAATGAGGAGTGACTCATTGTTGGATGAACCATTCGCAGAAGTTTATACGTGGAGGCCAATCAGCTGCTGATAGTGCCTGGAATTGGAGGCCATGGAGGCCATGGAATTGGTCCGCCTCTACCAATCCATCGGTCACTGAATCTGTTGTTGAGAAGCGTACGAACACGTCGATTGAAATGTGCCGGAGCTCCATCGTGCATGAATCACATGTTATGTCGTACTTGTAAAGGCACATGTTCTAGCAGCAAAGGTAGAGTATCCCATATGAAATCATGATAACGTGCTTCAGTGAGCCTAGGTGGAAGAACATGAGGCCCAATCAAGACATCACCAACAATTCCTGCCCAAACGCTCACAGAAAATCTGTGTTGATAACATGATTGCACAATTGCGTGCGGATTCTCGTCAGCCTACACATGTTGATTGTGAAAATTTACAATGTGATCACGTTGGAATGAATCCTCATCCGTAAATAGAACATTTGCACTGAAATGAGGAGTGACTCATTGTTGGATGAACCATTCGCAGAAGTTTATACGTGGAGGCCAATCAGCTGCTGATAGTGCCTGCACACGCTGTACATGGTACGGAAATAGCTGGTTCTCCCGTAGCCCTTTCCATGCAGTGACGTGGTCAACGTTACCTTGTAGAGCAGCAACGTCCCTGACTCTGACATTAGGGTTATCGTCAACTGCACGAAGAATAGACTCGTCCATTCTCGCTCTATGTCTTTCCCAGTCGCGAGTCAAAAGCTGGAATGTTCCGTGATCCCTAAGACGCCGATCAATTGATTCGAACGTCTCCCTGTCGGGACACCTTCGTTCTGGAAATCTGTCTCGATACAAACGTACCGCGCCACGGCTATTGCCCCGTGCTAATCCATACATCAAATGGGCATCTGCCAACTCCGCATTTGTAAACATTGCACTGACTGCAAGACCACGTTCGTGATGAACACTAACCTGTTGATGCTACGTACTGATGTGCTTGATGCTAGTACTGTAGAGCAATGAGTCGCATGTCAACACAAGCACTGAAGTGAACATTACCTTTCTTCAATTGGCGGTGAATCGAGGAAGTACAGTACATACTAACGAAACAATTGGGAATTTACAATTGTCTGCACGAATTATTTCAGTTTACATTGAAAGACAAATACTAAACTGAGCTTTAACAAAGAATTGAGCGTTTCCGGACGCATGTCGGTGTAACATATTTTCTTTCTTTGTGTGTGAGGAATGTTTCCTGAAAGTTTGGCCGTACCTTGTACCTGTATAAACAGCAGTTACGGACGATTGGCTCCATAAATTTGAAAGACATCTTCTGGTAATTGATGTCACGTGTGACGTGAAGCAAGATATACCCAAGAACACTGTTCGAAAACAGTCAATTTGCAGACAAGCTAAGGACTGGAAATGACTAGTCAGCGAACACAAGGAGAACTAGAGCGAAGATAAGTAAGACGTTTGACAGAGTAAAACAGCACACCTGTCACGTAGGTGACTAGGGTATTGTTCATAAGTTAATGTTTGTCGTACAATACGGTTTAAGGAAAGGCAGTCCCATGTTTTTAGCTATTATTGCTTTGCAGAAGGCTTTTGACAGTGTTGTCTGGAATACACTCTAAAATTATGCAGGTAGCAGGTGTAGAATATAGGTAACGACATGTTACATACAACATGTACAGATAAGATAAAACGGTATTGCGAGTCCAAACAGACACAGTACATCCGACAGAGAGAGCAGGGTTTAACGTTACGTCGACAGCTTGGTCATTTTGCACGGTTGTAATGCAGGGAATTAACTTCTTCCCAATTTCATTCAATAATGTACACTGACGAACCTGTCCACGAAAGCAAGGAGAAATTTTGCAAATGGAATTAAAGTTCAGAGAGAAGAAAAAAAACTTTGCGGTGGAGTCAAAATCGCAGAGGAAGAGTAAGAGACGAGAACAGTAACCAGGCTCAAATGGAAGTGGTTTGCAGTTTTTATTCAGAGATAAAGAGGCTTGCACGGGACAGGGTAGTGTGGAGAGCTCCATCAAACCAGTTTCCGGATTGAAGACCACCTACATATAAATTGTCGCTTGTGCATTAAAACTCACGTACTAAATTTGTTTTCTGCAGGGCCCACAGTGTTAGTGACGTCGTACATCGACATTTTAATAATAAGAATTACATAATTTCAAGACTGCATATTCTTAATTCGTATTAGTTTTACACTATAAGCTTATTTCGACTTAAAAGTCAACTTCAGGTATTACACCCGCAACAATAAGTTATCGCAACACTTAGTACTATGCGGCCTACTTGTTTTATACAGAGGGAAAAGAAATGATATATACCACATTCTGTTATGCTGTACATTTCGATATTATTGTGACGTGATTTTTTTTATATATCACATAACTTCATATATCACATAACTTCAACACATAACTTATATATCACATAATATTGTGTTGTCATGCGAGATCTTTATCAAGTTACGGAAAAAATGTTCAAATGTTTGTGAAGCTTATGGAACTTAACTACGGGGTCAGCAGTCCCTAAACTTACAAACTACTTATGAACTACTTACGAACTAAGAGGGCACAAATATCCATGCCCGAGGGGGGATTCGAACCCCCGACCGTAGTGGCCGTGCTGACCGTGACTGGAGCGCCTCAGTCACCTCGGCCACCGCGGCCGGCCAAGTTACGGATTTTGATATTTATTTGATAGCACTACAGAGATGTAGTATGTTTACATTATTTGATTTGCACAGAGAATATATATATATATATATATATATATATATATATATATATATATATATATATATGAGTGTTAAGACATAGTTTATATGATCGTTTTGTGAGTGTGGTGTCGATTCTGTGCATTTGAGGGAAAGCTTTTATTTTAAATTGAAAGAAATATGTTGGTCTTTTTAATCTTTGATAATTTTGTTGGCATATTTTTATGTCAGATCAATGATGAGATTGTCTCTATGGACAATCATTGATGGTAATTTTGTTATTACACTATTATCTATGATTGGCAGTGGGATTGTTTATCCGTTGTCATGCACTAGACTATGAGTAAAATTATCGAAATAATTTTTGTGCCTAAAATCCGTTTGATCGTTTAACAAATTAGTTGTGTCTTTAATTGCATGTAGGCATACTTCCATTTCTTCAAGAATATTCGTGTCGTATCCCTTCTGCACAGTATGCAGTAGTGCGTTGTCTGTGATGTCTACTATGTGATTTTCGGACTGTAAATGTTGATAAAATGTGGAAGGGTTCTTTTCACTTTCTCTCACTTGTTTGTATGTTATAGTGAAATTTCGCGCAGTCTGTCCTATATAAAACTTATTACATGAATTACCAGATATTTTATAAACTCCAGATTTTAGAAATTTTGAAGGTTTTGTGGTATGTGTGACGAGTTTGTATTTAAGGGCGTGTCTGTTCTGAAACGCAAAAGTGGTGTTAGTCATTCTAAAAATTTGCTGCACTTTATTGGATATTTTAGCTAGGTATGGTGTACTGATGTATATTGGTTTATTTAGCTTTGAAGTTGTCCTCTATAATGTAATTTCTTTACGTGATGTTGGTCGTTTAAGACTCTTTTGTTGTTATAGAGTTTTACAATAATGTTGGGGTGGTATTTATTTTGTTGAGCAATGTACTGCAGTATGGTCAACTCTTTTTGCTTGGCTGCATCATCTAATGGTATGTTTATAAGTCTATTTATCATTGAATGGAAGAACGCTAATTTATGAGAACTGGGATGGCAAGAATGAGGATGGATAATGTTGGTCGTTGTTGGTTTCCTCTATGTGTCAAATCTGTTTATTTTGTACATTTTATATAGTGAGCTCCAGATGGTTAATCATTTTGTTGGTTTCTACATCATGTCTCACGGAAAGCTTATGTCTACTGACTTACATGCACTTTTTGAAATTCATATATCGGACATATCAGAATAAACAGACGCCACAATTATTACCTCTTCATAATCTTGGAATATATGACATCAACAGCGAATTGGTAAAACTGAAATGGGTAATCCAGCCGGGATTCGAGCCCGGGTCTCCGGCTTCCTAGGCAGTTGCACTGATCGCTACACCACTGGGGACACATTAACCACTCCATCTGCTCGGAATTACTCAAGTACACCTCCCGTCAAATACAAATTGTCAACTTTACCCTGTCCACGAGAACTTAAAAGCGTAGTTCTGCAAAGTGATTTCTATAACAGTAAGGGCATAGGAGTGCCTTCGCACTGAATAAATGGTCATTGCCCATCATCGGCATATTATATACATAATGTGAATGTCTGTTCGGTGTACGTTTATCACGTCTGAACCACAAGACATAAAGAGCTAAAAACTTGCACAGTTACTAATGTTACCCGGGGAAGGCTTTAGGCGCGGTTTTATGGCGATCGGATAAACATTTAGTAATTTGAATAATACCACGCGAAATTCGGAACAATAATTACTCTTAGAAAATTATATTTACTCTTTGAAAATGGTTTTATTGGTTGCATTGTTGCTTGAGGGTTGATAATGATAAAAGGGTGGAGTATATTGGGATGGAAATTTATCGGTGTATATAAAATTCTACGTGTGTGTGTGTTAATATTTCGCTCTGCAGCGAAAACTACAGAACGCAAACGAATGGTGTGTGTGTAATTGTTGTCCGAAGTCTCCAGTTGTACACCATAGCATTTCCATGCCGATAGCTATATTGGGGTGGAAGATATGGTGGTTCAAAGCGGTCAAATTATACGAAAATTCGGACTGAAGGCCAGCGATGACGTTTGCGACTCTATAGCAAGGAGGTTACATACAGCGAAACGTGATGCCACAGATCATTTATTTGGTCTATGCGTGCTACAATGTCTTCAACTCTTTCTCTGTAAAGATAAGCATAGGAATAAGGAAATATAAGAATAAATAAACAGAACACTACTAAAAGACTGCTTATCGATCATAATCAACCAACACGCGAGCGGAGTCGCGAGTTTAAGAAAAGACGCCAATTTTGACCCTGCAGTTATTAGCTATTCATAATCACGGATTATATGACATTAACTGCGAATTAGTAAAGCTGAAAATGTGCACCCAGACGGGATTGGAATCTCCTGCTTTCTAGGCAGTTGCGCTGATCTCTACACCACTGGGGACTCAGTGATCACCCACCACACCTGCACGGAATTACTCAAGTTGAGAATTTGTATCCTAAGGGAGGCGTACTTGAGTGATCGCTGTGTTCTCAGTGGTGTAGGCGTTAGAGCAGCTGCCTAGACAGCATGAGGCCCGGATTCGAATCCTGGCTGGGTGCACATTTTCAACTTTACCAATTCGCAGTTAATGTCATACATTCCGTGATCATGAATAGATAATAACTGCAGGATCAAATGTGGTACTCTTTCTGTCCAAAACTACAGACAGCATATATATATATATATATATATATATATATATATATATATATATATATATATATATATATATGTCGATAACGGGAAATGATCCTTTCTTCAGTTCGGAGGCACTCCTAGACCCTTACTCTGGCGATAATAAGTTTACAAAACTACGAGTTTGAGTTCTGGTGGGCAGAGTAAAGTTGAGAATTTAACGGGGGTCGTACATGAGTAATTCCGTGCAAATGTGGTGTCAGCTGTTTCCTCATTGTGTAGAGATCAGCACAACTGCCTAGAAAACAGGAGACCTGGGTTCGAATCCCGTCTGGGTGCATATTTTTAACTTTACGAATTCGCAGTTAATGTCATACATTCCGTAATTACTTTTTTGAAATGTTTTTCTTCACGTCATCTGTCAATGGTTAGAACCGTTACTTCATATTTGCCACCGAACGATGTGGTACAGTCGTAACACAGCGCAGTCGCATTAGCGAGGACGGTTAAAATCCGCTTCCGGCCATCCGTATTTAACTTTTCTCTGATTTCTCAGAAATATTTCAGACAAATGGTGGGATGGTTCCTTTGAGACAGCATGGCCGACTGCCGTCCCCATACTTAACGAAACAATTTCAGTGTGTGCTCCGTTTCCAATGACGACGCTGTCAACAGGGTGTTAAACTTTAAGTTTCCTTCGTTCTTCAAATTTTCATATTTATCACTGTGAGTAGCATCTAAAGGCATCAAAGCAGACGTTACAGCTCACCCATCGGACTTGGACGCGCCATATTCACTACTCAGAGTTGTGCGTAGCCCAATTCCATTTCGTTGCTGCCCCACATTTAGCAGACTAGCTAGATTTCTAGTCAGTGTCTATCTGTTACTTTTAGCCTCCATTTCAACTGCCCAACGACGAAGAAAGTCGCAAGAGCAACAACATTTATTTACCTAGTCAGTAACCTAATAACCTACCTCATCTTTCTCATAGTCAGATCTGATGCTACGCCAGTACACATTACAATATTCTCAGAGCCGACTTTTGTGATTCTGAGTTTTACAGGTTTGCAACTTCACGGGTTCATGACCTGACTGAAGTGTTATGACCTCTTAATATAAACCATATTAATTTAAATCATATGTATTTTAGAGATAGTAGCTTTATAAACGAATTTGCTTTGAACGTCAAATATAACAAATTTTATCACAACTAGACGAATGGTATTGATATTCCATTAAAAAAATAAAGCTCTCAGTTTCCCGCGAAATTTAAAATTTTACGGGTAATTTTCACGAATTTTTAGTTCATAAAAAAGTTCATCTTTCGTTGAACGTCAAATGATCAAAATTTT
This sequence comes from Locusta migratoria, assembly GCA_026315105.1. Taxonomy (NCBI): domain Eukaryota; kingdom Metazoa; phylum Arthropoda; class Insecta; order Orthoptera; family Acrididae; genus Locusta; species Locusta migratoria. The sequence continues at coordinate 664,196,668 of CM048746.1, forward strand.
ATCGCAATCGGTTGAGCGGTTCTCGACTTATAGTGTAGAGTACATTCACAAAGTCAATGAAAAAGAAACTTGGTTTCAATTTTGCGACTTTCCTTTTTAACTGTCTTTTTTTTTTTTTTTTTTTTTTTTTTTTTTTTTTTTTTTTTTTTTTTTTTTTTTTTTTTTTGCTGAAAACTTTACCAAGACCCTAATGAACTAAAACAACAATAGTATTACCCCTCTCTGCCGTGCAAATAGTCAGTCATAGTGCGGAATTCAATCAAAAACACATTGAAAACGCACTTTCAGTTTTTATCAAATTTTCCAATTTCCCAAAAAAAAAAAAAAAAAAAAAAAAAAAAAATTCATACAAACTTCGTCCTGTCAAGCCGTACTCAAGTGATGCTCTTACAACCATGTGGCGATTGAGTTTTATTCACAGAAAAAAATCGCTTTCGGTTATCCTAAATTTTGCTACTTTCCAGGCGAGTTTTCCAAATTTTTATTTGATGCCAACCTTCCTCTTGCTTTCAACTTGAAATGTACAAAATTTTATCGCAATTGGATGAATAGTATTGATAGCTCACTGGAAAAAGCTGTTGCAGTTTTTTCCGATTTTCCTCTTTTGCGGACAACTTTTCCATAAAAGTTCCTGGCAGATTCAAATATATATATATTTCTAAATACGATACAGAAATTTGGTGTAAATTATATTTACTTCTCTCAAAGAATAACAACAACATTAATAACAGTCCTATCAATCCGTTCCCTTCATGCGAGACAAAATAACAAAGGGACAACTTGTAAAATATGCACATCTGCCGGCCGCGGTGGCCGAGGGGACTGAGGCGCTCCAGTCACGGTCTGTACGGCCACTACGGTCGGGGGTTCGAATCCCCCCTCGGGCATGGATATTTGTACCGTCCTTAGTATTAGGTAGTTCATAAGTAGTTTGTAAGTTTAGGAACTGATGACCCCGTAGTTAAGTCCCATAAGCTTAATAACCATATTAAAATATGCACATCTGTAACTGCCACAGCGCCCGATTCTACGCCGGTCGATAGCGGAACTAGATACGTCAGTTGCATTTTTTGTCGTGCTGCCTTCCGACATCATTCCCATGGCGACAAACGACCTACGACAGAAATACGATGCCCCCAATGAATCAAATTAAGCTTCATGAAATTTTAATTTATGGTAATGGCCAGTTACACAGAAAATTCATCCACCTGGAATCGGGAGTAGTTAACCCACAAACTGTCTCTTCTCGTCGCTTGGAAATCGTGATTGATATGTTCTGAACGTAATTTGAAATGTGGTTTAGGGACTAAACGCGTACAAGACAAAGCCTCGTAGCTCCAGAGAAAGTAAAACTAAAATATACCAATTTATTATTATTACGCTGAATAGAGAACGATTACTTTTCTGCCTACAAAATGCCAGAATAATCATAATGTTATTTTGACGTCAATGAAACTACGCCTTTTCATTATACGAATACAAACCTGAAATCTAATTTCGTATATTCAAAGTATTACCAGTGTTATTCATGTACATTTATCTATGTTTAATTTATGGTAATTCATACAACTTGTTTTAAGTAAAACCAGTCATCAAAATTGAGATATTTTGACATAGTGTTTCCTTTTTTTTTTTTTTTTTTTTTTTCCCTCTCGAAAAGAATGTATTAATTAAGATGAACATGGCTCTGATATCATAATTTAAATCGTGGAAGTTATCCGCTCCAAACATATTGTGTCATCTAAAATAAGAGATGGTTATGATTTGCACTACATACTAGTACAACATAGCACGATTTTCAATGAGAAACAAAATACGAAAACTTGAACTACACGCAGAAAGCGAAAGAAGTAAATAAACGCAACATGATCAATGGGGTAAGGAAATAGGAAGGAAGATGAGGGTTTAACGCAACGTAGACAGTGTGGTCATTACAGGCGGAGCAAATGCTGTGATTGTTTTTCGTTGAGGGTGGATAAAATGTCCAAATGTTTGTAAATCTATCGGACCAAACTGCGTGGTCATCAGTCCGTAGCTTACAAACTACTTAAACCTAGGTAAACTAACCTAAGAACACACACACACACACACACACACACACATGCCGCAGGGAGGACTCGAACCTCCACGGCGAGCATCCGCGCTGCGCAGCGAGACGCTTTAGACCGCTCGGCTACTCCACTGCGGCGGCTTTCGAACTGCCGCCCACCAGCAAGTAAGTACAGTGTCCCAACACTGCCCCACATCGCATGATAATATGGGAAGCGACGCATAGTGTATGTGGAGTGGCTGTATAGCATATGCAGCGGCGAAAGTGTCTGGAAACCAGCTATCATGACGAAGAATTTGGGGTTACAGCTTAGAAAGTTTTCTTTTGAAACAATCGTTTAGAAGTATTTACAGTGGTCATATTGGATGTATGAATAATGCTAAGAACGGCCAGTTGAAAAGAATTATAGCACAGTGCCTACACTCTAGAGACGGTTTATTAAAATATACTCCACTTAGTTACATGTGTCATTTTTGAAATCTGAGTTGGACTACGTTGGAGCTAAATGCCAATGAACTGAAGGCTGATTGTTTTTTTGAACTAAAGAAAATCGACAGGTGGTTTCATTTAATTTTGTGATGGGGGCTAGCAACGCTATTATCCCGTTTTCGAAAACCGTTTTCCGTTATCAAGACATACCAGGAAACAATAATTTTTGGGACTAAAAGTGTCGATTGAGGATTGACCAATTCCAAAATATCTCTTCATGATAAATTCTCGAAGTTGTGACCAAGATGTTCTCAGAGAACCTTGATCCTTTCTTCGATATGCACACCGTATCCCATCTGAGTACTGTTAACTGGTCTATAGAACGCATGGCAATATTGAGGTTACCGAACTACAGTTTTACTCACTATCGTTACAAATTAAAGTTGATTGTATATCACGCAACTATTTGCTGCTACTGCCTATAGGGGTAACCACCTAACAGAAAATCATTTCACGCAGTTGTTTGTACTTGCAAATGCAACACCAGGTTTATTTATGTACTATACGTAGAACCTAAGAATATTGTACATTTTTATGTAAAGTTCATATATATGAACAGTCTAAATTTCAGTTACCTGTAGAGAGTAGACAGAGTGAGACAGAGATAGCAACAAGAAAATAAAAGAAGAGATGGATGGAGATAGCAGCAGTTGGAGTCTGAGAAAATTAAAGGGAAGGAGAGGGTACAACTATAAGACTTCCCAAAATAAAATAAAAAATTCAACTTTCCACCATCCCCTATCGCCACGATGTTAACAGTTTTCCAATCAAATAGTGAAACCCCCAGTAACAGATGGATACGTAGTACGGTGGGGTCAGAGATTAAAGGTGGATAGAGAGTCTGATAAAAGTCACTGGAATGTTGTATAACCTATCTGTCTCCCTAACGCTTTCTCCAACACTTTCCCTCGGAGGTGTTATCACCAGACTCGTGCCAATGTCGCAAGATTTAATTACGTAGCACTGCACGTGAGGGCCGTAGAACTACATTCATTGTCAGTGCTTGCAATTAAAGTTTCTGTCCACTGACCTGGCTTCTTCTTTTCCGTTGTTGTCCCCACGCAGAAGTAGCGCACACGTCATTGATCATTGTATCTTGAAGTACTGTGGAACATTTGCAACTATAGCTCTTTTCAAATAAGAAGGGATGCCTGTTGTTTCATAATAAATGGAAAAGCACAATTCTGTGTGTGTTTTCCAAGTTTACTTTTGGATTTCGGATTTTGGCTTATAAGGCCATCTTAAGAGTTTTGACTGCTGTGTCAAAGATATTACGATGTTTTAGATACTATATTGAAGGAGATGACACACATCTACACAAAGATTGACATACATAGTAAAACACATCTTAGACATTGTGTTATTACAATTGGCAACATAAAAACTAAACAGTAATCAATAAATATACGGTGTGTGGAGGATAAAACAAAGAATAAATTTGGACATAACTTACGAAGTGGAACTACCTACTATTATAAATCAAACTTATAATGTTAATAAATATACATAAAAGAGTGCCTTGATAATAACTTTGGTTGTTACGTATGAGAGTTGCAAGGCTAGTTTTGGAGAGGCAAGAAGAAATGAAAATGAATTACTGGATTAGTCTGGGACAAAATTTGAAAACTTTAAAAATATATAATAATAATTAAATACACAGGAGTGTGGGACTGTAGAACTAAACAAGGAATCCGTTTTTTGAATTAATATTGAAACTATGTCTGTCTGACTATATATATATATATATATATATATATATATATATATATATATATATATATAGCTGTTCTTTAGTCTCGCTAAAACTCGAAAACGGCTGAATAGATTTGGCTAATTTTAGTCTTGAAATATTCGTGTAAGTCCAGGGAAGGTTTAAACGGTGATAAAATATGGAAACGTTGCTCGGAAATGAGGAAAATCGGGAAAAACTGAAACAGCTTTTTCCAGTGAGCTATCAATACCGTTCGTCCAATTGCGAGAAAACTTTGTTCATTTCATGTTGAAAGCAAGAGGAAGGCTCGCATCAAATAAAATTTGGAAAAGTCACCCGGAAACTAGGAAAATATAGGAAAACCCGAAAGCGATTTTTTTCTATGAATAGAAATCAATTGCCAAATGGTTGTAAGAGCATCACTTGAGTACGGCTTGACAGGACAAGGTTTGTATGAAATAATTATTTTAGAAAATATACCGGAAAATTGTGAAATTTGAAAATTCGCGAGAAACTGAAAGAGCTTTTTTCAATGGGATATCAATATCATTCGTCTGATTCCGATAAAATTTTGCATATTTGACGTTCAAAGCAAGAGTAACATTGTTATAAAATAAAAATGTGGAAATTTTCCCGGAAAATTGCAAAATTCAGAAAAAATAGAGATTTTTCTATGAAATGTCTATACCAATCATATGGTTGCGATAAAATTTTGTACATTCAACGTTCAAAGCGAGAGGAGGGTTTGAGTGAAGTAAAAGTTTGGGATAGTTGACCAGAAAATAGGAAAATTTGTGGAAAACTGAAAGAGGTCTTTTCTCTGGGATATCATTATTCGTACGATTACGACGAAATGTTGACCATTTGAAGTTCAAAGCAAGAGTACATACATATTAGCAATTGCAAAGCACTGACGGTTCGACCTGATAACACAACAACCAAGTCGTTATTTTACATGTATTAAATCTAAATTCTCCTCGCAATTTTTCCATATTTTATCACCGTTTAAATATTCCCTGAACTTCGACGAATGTGACGTGAACATTATCCTGGACGTGTGTGCGTGATCTAGCCACTCTTTGCGCCCACTATCGGGCCGATACTTAGACTATCTGATGAAGCCTATATAAAGCTACTGGGTCTAAAATACATATGATTTAAATTAATATGGTTTATATTAAGAGGTAAGTGATACGATGTTCACCGGATCATCTAGTTATACAAATAAACAAACGGCTATGTCAAAATTTAGGTTATTTTGTATGGATGTTACGTATTGCAGCTATAAATCCTGGTTACTTAAAGTAGCATCAGTGGCCTTCAGTGAATACAAGTATGCTTATTTTGACAACAAAAATATCCAAAAGACAGGCACCTGGAAATGACTATAGTATATGAACCTGAATAGAGGGATAATTGAGAACATGAAATTAAACTATAAATATATGTACAGGAGCGTGGAGGTAGGAAAAGGTTGACATAAATTGTAGGTATGAACCGTAAACTGTGACACTCTAAAATATTTTTTGATTAAAATTAACAGTTCCAACATCTAAATGTCTAGATCATAATGTTACAAATTATATTGTATAGATGTTGCTTCTGATAATTGTAAACAGTGGTCTAGTTTACTTATGTAGCATCAGTAGGGGAGACCAGGGCTAGTTTTTACACGGGGCAAGTTGTTACTTGACAATAAAAATTTCCGGGCTAGAGCAGTTTACTCGTTGTTCCGCCAGATGGTAGCACTAAGAGACTCCCTCCTCCCATCCTAACTATATCAGCCGTCAGTTGGTAACAAGGCGCTAGTGACAGATAACGTGTTTTTCGAGTGCTGGAGTAATTGTTTTACTCTGTGTGAATTTTTTCATAGTTCACAGGAAATTGCTGATTTCATTTTAAATTTTGCAACATATCAGCGTCCAGCATTCAGGTACGTAGTAGTATACTTTAAACTTCCAAACAAAAATTTTACATTGTTGTTTTCGACAATAAGAGAAAGTGGCGTAGCATGGGGTCAGTTGTTACAAAGGCGCAGCAGCAAGTTTTTCTTTCCCTTAATGTAAGCAATTATGTTTAACTACAGGTATAATTCGAAATTTTAAGAAGAAAACTGACAGAGGCACTATTCCCAAGGAAACATATGCTGCAGCGGCAAATGAAGTTCTAAGTGGCTTTTCTTCACTGCTGAAAGCTGCCCAAAAGTACAATATAAATTTTATGACGCTGCAGAGGTTTTGTAAGCGAATGGAATCAACAAAGGGAGGTAGACACCTTATTTTTCATTGTCAGCGTCTCCAACTGTGACGTAGATTATTGGTGAAGATGAAACTCTGCTTTCTGTGTCTCTTACGAACTCAGTAGCGGATGGCGTTCTCAGCACATCAACAAGTGTGGATAAAGTCCGACGCCGTGCACCTCAACAGTTGGATCTGCAAAATCCATAGACACACATGTGCCACCTGAAGAACTGAGGCTTGGTCCGAAAGTTCCTGCCGGCAAGAAAACAGTAAGAGAATAAACGAGTGAGTGCTACCCTGACTAATTCAGCAGTAAAAGCAGCATCGACAGCTGAGGCAAATAGACAGAAGAAAGCTGCAAGACGACGACTGGTGTTGGCGTCGAAACATAAAAACAAGAAAGCAAAAACGGGGAAACGAAAATGTGAGATCTTAGAATCCTCTGGTGAGGAAGACGACTGCGTGTGTATTGAGTGTATGGAACCATACTCTCTGTCAAGACCACCAACCACATGGCTACAGTGCACAAAATGTAAAAGGTGGGCACATGATAGGTGTGCCAAGCATAAAGTTTCTTTATTTGTAAAAACTGTAGCTCTGTTAATGAACTTGATATTTCATTTTCAGATTAATGATGACCTTATGTCAATATTAGTACTGTGTTTCAAGTTTTATGATTTGTTACCGCCTCTTGCATTAAAACTAATTTGTTATGGAAGCAAAAAAGAAATATTTTCCTTAATTATTATGTAACAACTAACACCATATAGTGTAACAAGATGCCCCACAGTGGGGTAGGTTGTTACATCATACAAGTTAGGAAAAAAGTTGATATAGACCTAAACAATCTGAGCTTACATTTATGACAAAAATTTCATTGTGAAGACTAAATAATTTGCTTACTTTTGGCAACTGTCCAATCAACATACGAGGTTTGTGTCGAGGTATACGAGATACCCCCCCCCCCCCCTCAAAAAAAAAAAAAAAAAAAATTGTAACAACTAGCCCCGGTCTCCCCTAGTATAGCAATATTTGCAAGTGAAATATGTTACAGATATGTAGGTTACAAACTAAAAAAATGGGAACCTCAATGGAGGAATGGAACAGCCAGTGTGGGAGTTGATGGGAAACTTAAGTAATTGAATGTACTGGAACTGACAGCGCGGGAGGTAATGTAAGTCAGGGATGAATTAAGTGAAATCTAGTAGGGGTGAACTGCTGAGTCGTTAATTATTAAATCAGGGCTATCGGCTAGGTGTTTATTGATTTCAAGAGCTTCTAACAGGTTGAGTTTTTTGCCCTTGTTAGCCAAGTCAAACACTTGAAACTGTGACTTGTAGCTGTGGCCCTCACTTAGTAGATGCTCAGGAAATGTGGACTCCTGATTCTGTAGTCTCCAGCTGCGTTCATGATCAGCTAGTCTAGCTGCAATGCTTCTGTCTGGCTGACCAATATAAAACTTATCACACTCTTCACAAGACGTAATGTTATATACCCCACTGTTGTTTAGTAAAGGAGTCTTGTCTTTGCTATTGAAGACACACTGAGCTGTGGTGTTTTTGATGTCATAGGACACCCTGTAGTTGCGGGATTTCAGTGGTTAGATAGTAATGATATTGTTTGGTATTGTACACCATTTCCTGTGTTCATTGTAGGGGATGTCACAGGGAGCATAGAGGATGGGTATAATTTTCTTCTTTTATTTTATGTGTAAAATGTCGTGAATCAGGGCTGGATTGTATCTATTTGTTGAGGCAATAAATTTCATGGTGTCAAACTCCGAGGTGAAATCCTCATAATATTTATTTATAAGTCGAGAAACAACAAGCGACATATGTAATACTGTCCATGATCCTAGAAACACAGCTAGCTCTTTACTCACATGATGCGATGAGTGCTATAGACAAGGGATGTCAAATAAATTCCTAGATTTCCGGAAGACTTTCGACACTGTACCGCATAAGCGTCTTCTACTCAAACTGCGTGCTTATGGAATATCGCTACAACTATGCGCCTGGATTCGTGATTTCCTGGCAGACAGGGCACAGTACACTGAATATGACGGTAGGTCATCGAGTAGAAGTGAAATGACATCTGGCGTTCCCCAGGGAAGTGCTATAGAGCCCATACTGTTCCTTATTTTCATTAACTATTCAGGAGACAATCTGAGTAGCCCTCTTGGGCTGTTCGCGGATGATGCTGTCACTTATCGCTCAGTAACGTCACCAGAAGGTCAAAAGCAACTGCAAAATAATTCAGATAAGATATCTCCATGGTAAAAAAAATGACAGTTGACCCTTAATAATGAGAAGTGTGAAGTTATCCATATGACCACTAAAAGATGCCCGTTGAACTTCATTTACACGGTAAATCGCTTAAAATTGCACGGCGTAAATTCAAATAAATACCTAGCAATAACAATTACATCTACATCTACATCTACATACATACTCCGCAATTCACCGTAAGGTGCGTGGCGGAGGGTACACTGCACCACTACTAGGCATTTCCTTTCCCATTCCACTCCCAAATTGAACGAGGAAAAAAAGAATGCCTATATGCCTCCGTACGAGCCCTAATTTCTCTTATCTTGTCTTTGTGATCTTTACGCGAAATGTAAGTACGCGGCAGCAAGATCGTACTACACTCAGCTTCAAATTCCGGCCCTCTAAATTTACTTAACAGAAATTCACGAAAAGAACGTCGTCTTTCTTCCAGCGATCCCCAATTGAGTTGCCGGAGCATTTCCGTGACACTCGCGCATTGGTCGAACCTACCGGTAACAAATCTAGCTGCTCGCCTCTGAACCGCCTCTATGTCTTCCTTCAAACCGATCTGCTGCGGGTCCCAAATACTTGAGCAATACTCAAGACGTGGTCGTACAAGCGTTTTATACGCGGTCTCCTTTACAGGTGAAGTACATCTTCCCAAAATTCTCCCAATAAACCGAAGTCGGCTGTCTGCCTTACTCACAACTGTCCTTACATGCTCGTTCCATTTCATATCGCTCTGCAATGTTACGCCTAGATATTTGAACGACGCGGCCGCATCAAGAAGCTCACTACTGATGCTGTATTCGAACATTATAGGATTGTTTTTTCTACTCATGCGCATCACCTTACATTTTTCTACATTGAGAGCTAGCTGCCATTCTTCGCACCAACTAGAAATTTTGTCTAAGTCAACCTGTATGCTATTACAGTCAGTTACAGACGACACCCTCCCATACACCACAGCATCATCAGCAAACAGCCGCAAATTACAACTTACTCTGTCCATCAGATCATTCATATAGATAGAAAATAATAGCGGTCCTATGACACTCCCCTGGGGCACGCCTGACGATACACTCGTCTCTGATGAACACTCGCCGTCGAGAACAACGTACTGCGTTCTATTACTTAGGAAGTCTTCCAGCCAGTCACAAATCTGTGAACCTATTCCATAAGCTCGTATCTTCGTTAGCAGTCTGCAGTGTGGCACCGTGTCGAACGACTTTTTGAAGTCGAGAAAAACACAATCCGCCTGTTGCCCTTCGTCCATGGCTCGCAAGATGTCATGTGAGAAAAGGGCAAGCTGAGTTTCACATGAACGATGTTTCCTAAACCCGTGCTGATTCATGGAAAGAAGCTTTTCCGTTTCAAGGAAATTTACTATATTCGAACTGAGAATATGCTCCAAAATTCTACATGAAACTGATGTCAACGATATTAGCCTGTAATTGTATGGGTCAGTTCTCTTTCCTTTCTTATACACGGGAGTCACCTGCGCTTTTTTCCAATCACTAGGAACTTTGCGCTGAATTAAAGATTCGCTATAAATGCAAGCTAAGTAGGGGGCCAATGCCGCATAATAGTCTTTGTAAAACCGAACTGGTATTCCATCCGGACCAGCAGACTTTTTCGTATTTAGCTCTCTCAGCTGCTTCTCTACACCGGAAATACCTATTGCTATGTCCCCTATTTCGGAATTAGTACATTGATCAAATGATGGTATATTTGTGCGGTCCTCCTGCGTGAAAGATTTCTTAAAGGTTAAATTTAGAACTTCAGCTTTCCGTTTGCTTTCTTCTATTACTGCCCCGGAATGATCAACTAGTGACTGGACAGTGGGCTTTGACCCGCTTATTGATTTTACATAGGACCAGAATTTTTTCGGGTTCTCGGAAAGATCTTTTGCTAAGGTATGGCTGTGATAATTATTGTATGCTTCACGCATCGATCTTTTTATAGACGCACGAATCTCTACTAACTTTTGCCTGTCATCATTTGCGTGTTCTTTTTTGAATCGAGAGTGCAACAGCCTTTGCTTTCTCAGCAGATTTCTAACATCATTATTATACCACGGTGGATCTTTTCCATCCTTAATCGTCTTTACTGGCACATATTTCTCTAACCCTTCATTAACAATTCATTTAAATTTAGTCCACAATTCCTCTACATCCATAGTCCCATAATTAAACGATGCCCATTCATTTTCTAAGTGCGATCGTAACATTTGCTTGTCGGCTTTTCCCAACAAAAACACGCTCCTAGCCTTCTTGACTGGTTTATGAACTTTGGTCACCATCGACGCTATGACGATTTCCCGATCACTAATTCCTGTCTCTACACAGACATCGTTAATAAGGTCAGGCCTGTTTGTGGCTATAAGGTCTAGAATATTTCCATTGCGCGTGGGTTGCCGGTTTAACTGCTCAAAACAGTTTTCGGAGAAATTACGAACAACTTAAATTGAAAAGAACACACAGAAAATATTGTAGGAAAAGCGAACCAATGACGACGTTTCGTTGGCAGAACACTTAGAAGATGCGACAGTTCTGCTAAAGAAACTGCCTACACTACATTTGTGTGTACTGTTTTGGAGTATTGCTGCGCATTGTGGGATCCCCACTAAGTGGGACTGAGACGAGTTAGAGAAAGTTCAGACAAAGTTCAGCTCGTTTAGTACTATCGCGATATAGGGGAGAGAGAGTGTCACAGTATGATTCACGACTTGGGAGGAAAAACATTAAAAGAAAGGAGTTATTTGTTGCGACGAGATCTATTTGCGAAATTTCGTACACCAAGTTTCTCTACGAATGCGAACATATTTTGTTAGCATCGAACTACATAGGAAGACATGATCGTGAAAATAAAATAAGAGAAATCAGATCGGAAACGGAAAGATTTAGGTGTTCCTTTTTCCTACGAGCTATTAGAGACTGGAACTGTAGAGAAACATCATAAAAGCGGTTCGATGAACCCTCTGCCATGACTTTAGTGTCACTTGCAGAGTATTTATGTAGGTGTAGTACACTTGAATTTTAATAGTTGAAAATTGAAGTCTGAAATGCCTGGCAGACTACTTTAAGAGCGCGTTTGTCACGACTGTTCACGCGAGAGCCGCACGCATTTTCTAGAATTTCCTCATTCAACTGTTTTTGTTGCCCGGATATTTATTTATCCCACACTCTCATTGTCCACACCCCTTCCCTCCCCCCTCTCTGCATCCACCTCTTTCGCTCGCATCTCTCTGTTCTTTTCCATCTTTCCCTCAGTTGGTAACGTTTCTCTGTCACGTACCATGCAAACATTTATGTAACCTGTGACCTTCCTCTTGGTTTGAAGGTCATGTGTGCAACAAAAATTCATAAAGATTGAGGCAAAACTATGCATTTTGTGAATTTCCGTAAGTTCATTGCCCTCCGCCACGCACCGAACGAAATTTTATACAGACAGTGACATTCCTCTTGTTTTTATGGTAAAGTGTGCAAAATTTCACCAATATCGAAACAAAACTATAGATTTCTATGCAATAGAAACGTAGTATCACATTGTAAAACGTACTTTGTTGTTCTTAATACTCCAGTTTTACTTCATACAATCCTCGTACTGAGAATAACCGAAAATTATATTAATTTTTGTATTTTTTAGTATTATTTTGTGTTTTAATTCTGTGTGTGTTTCTTACATAAAGGTTTTGTTCAATTTATTTTTTTATTGTATATGTTTCATTTATATTCTAAGAGTTTGTTGGTGTTGTACATTATGAGGGTAGTGTTATTCTATTAATTTTTGTATTTTTAGTGTTTTTTTTAATTCTATGTGTGTTTATTACATAGAGGTTTTGTTCAATTTATTTTTTGTTGTATGTGTTTCATTTATATTATAAGAGTTTGTTGTTGTACATTATGAGGGTAATGTTATTCTATTAGTTTTTGTATTTTTCGTATTTTTTTGTTTTAATTCTATGTGTCTTTATTACGTAGAGATTTTGTTCAATTTATTTTTTATTGTATGTGTTTCATTTATATTAAAAGAGTTTGTTATTGTTGTACATTATGAGGGTAATGTTATTCTATTAGTTTTTGTATTTTTAGTTTTTTTTCATTGTAATTCTATGTGTGTTTATTACATAGAGGTTTTGTTCAATTTATTTTTTATTGTATTTGTTTCATTTATATTCTTATGTTTTATTCTTGCTTGTTTATTCACTTTTTCTTTATACTATATATGAGTTTTGTAGGGTGGGGGCAACCATTCAGAATACGTCTAGGTAGAATTGGCACAATTTCTCATGTGAATGCGATATGTAACAACATATTTCAACTTTTCCTACCCATTCCATCTAAGACGTGGTGTAGTAGCTATGTAATTTTGTAGCAACTCAATACCTATGGCCATGAGTCAACCATACTACAGCAGGACAGCTTAACGTTAAGAGACCATTTCAATTCGAGATTTAAAAAATGGGAAAAGATAGTATCAGTGACTCACACGTGAAACTGTAATAAATGTTAAAGAAAAGAAAGAAGATACGGGATCGCAGGTAGATGCCGTGTTTCTTGACTCCTCGAGGCGTTCGATGCCTTTCCGCACCGTTGCAAGATAAACAAAGTGCGAGAGTCTGGAACATTAGGCGAACTTTGTGAGTGAATTGAGGCGTTCCTAGTTAGCAGAATGCAACTCCACTGAGAGAAGTCTTCAGACGTTAAAGTGATCTGAGGTGTGCCCTTAGGGCAGTGTTATGGGACCGCTGCTTTCCACAATAAATATAAATAACGTCGTAGACAACATCGGAAGTTCAGTGACGCCTTTTGCGGATGACGCTGTAATTTATCGAGACAGCGTGATCTGCAGCATATGAACATTCCGAGTGGAGAACGGCTGTTGAGTCCCAACATAAACAAGTGTGAAGCGCTGCGTTTACATAGAAAGACAGATCATGTATTAAATAACTACGCGATAGCCGGAAAAACACTGCAAGCAGCTACTTCCTTAAATATCTGTGAGTAGACACAAGCATTGGAGGGAAGTGTGTGGGGTAAAAATCGCAGAGGGAGGCCAAGAGACGCGTATAGTAAGCAGATCCAAGTGGATGTGGGTTGTCGTTCTTGTGAGGAGATGAAAAGGCTTGCTCAGGATAGAGTAAGGTGGAGAGCTGCATCAAACCAGTCTCCGGACTGAGGACCATAACAACAACAACAGACACAAGTGGCGATTTGAATTCGATCGACCGTGTAAAATCAATCGCCGCGGTGGAGTAGCCGAGCGGTCTGCGGCGTCTCGCTGCGGAGCGCGCGGTTGTTCGCCGTGGAGGTTCGAGTCCTCCCTGGGGCATGGGTGTGTGTGTTGTCCTTAGGTTAGTTTAGTTTAAGTAGTTTGTAAGCTACGGACTGATGCCCACGCAGTTTGGTCCGATAGAATTACAAACTTTTGAACAAACAAACCAGTCGTAGGTAAGGCAGATTCCAGACTGAGGATCATAGGAAGAATCCTCATGAAGTGTACTCCGTCAAGAAAGGAAGTGGCTCACAAAACTCTCGGTTGGCCAGGCTTCAGTATTGCTGATCAGTGTGGGATCCACACCAGGTACGGTTAATCTCTATATATAAAAGACAATGTCCGGAATGAATGAATAACTGACTGATTGACTGACTCATTATCGCGCAGCCCAAACCACTGCAGATGAAAGCTTGAAATTTGTAGAGGGTGTTGATCATACTCTGTAGGCGTCATTTAAGAAGCGATTTTTCTATATTCCGACAGTAAGGGGGGGGTGAAATAGGGGATGAAACTTTTTTTGAAAATACATTGCTATTTAGGCAATTTTGAAGCTAGAACTACAAAATTTCGGATTTTAATTCAGGGTTCGAATTTAAAAGACGTTTCGACATTTTTTGAAAATTCAACCAATAAGGGGGTAAAATAGGGGATGCAAAAATTGTATTTCAAAAATATGTTGCTGTTAACTCATATTTTCAGCTACAACTACGAAACTTCGCATGTGGAATCTTGGTCAGGATTACGAAAAAACGAGTTTCAGTATTTTTAGAAATTCAACAAGTAACGGGGTAAAATAGGGGATGAACAATTCTTTTTGAAATCACGTTGCTTTTCAAACAATTTTGAAGCTAGAGCTGCAAAGATTGATTTGTATTGTTGGTTAGAATTTAAAAAAGTACATGTTTCGTTATTTTTGGAAATTCAACCATAAAGGGGGTTAAATTAGAGATGGGTGTTTTTCGAAAATATGTTGCTATTTGAACATTTTGAAGTTAGAACTACAAATTTTCGGATTTGGATTCGAGGTTCGAATTAAAAAGACACGTGTTTCGGTATTTTTGGAAATTGACCAATAAGGGAGGGGGTGGGGGAAATACAGGATGCAAAAATTGATTTTCAAAAATATGTTGCTGCCAGCTCAAATTTCAAACTATAGCTACGAAACTTAGGATGTGGACTCTCGATCAGGATTAAAAAAAAAAAAAAAAAAAAAAAAAAAAAAAAAAAAAAAAAAAAAATCATATGATAAACGTATCCCTTTATGACACCAGGTTTTGTATATAAAACATCTATAAAATTAACTAAATGGTTATATAAATCTGTTTTCTGTTCATTAGATAGGTAACTACTTTCTGAAACCTTCTCCTTCATATGATCTATCGTAGGAATGACTTCTTCTAAATTTATTGGCACAGTATCTGTTGGATTTAAACCTGTCATAGGATCCTCTTCCTGACACTTACATAATTCTACATTCGTTAACTTGATATTAACACTGTTACACAACTTACTGTCTGTGCTTTGGGTCCGTAGCAAATCTATACATAAAGTCTTCCCCTCAATCTCAACAATACACTTTCCTTGGCGAAGGTCAACAACAGCGTAGCCTTGCGTTAAAAATTACGTACCTAAAATACATTCTACTGACAATCCATTTACAATGAGAAACGAACATTCCACTGTGCCGGTCTCAAAATAAACCTCCAGCAACACTTGCTTTTGTATTCTTTGCACACGAGACCCAATTGCACTCGAGACTACGCAGTTTTGAACAGGTAAAGTAGGTACCTTGACCTCTTGCTTAATTCTGTTAAATAAATCTTCACTAATTAGCACCTGTGTCAATAATAATGAAAGTTGAAATTCCTGCTTTTCTAGCTAATACAGCTGCTTGGATTACATCTTTACTATTTTTGTGCGGACAAGGTTTTTCTTGTATCAGTTCCTTTCTTATGTCCTTTCCTTCGTTGTACCTTAAGAACAAAATTCTACCATACTTATTGTCCTCGCCCCCATTCCCCTCTGCGGCCAATATTCGGGGGCCAAATACGACCGGCTCTAGTTTGACGCTTGTTCGGTAGGCGGAGATGCCTGGTTTGATTCTATCATCTCCACAATTCGTATCGGTTCAATATCATCTTGTGGTCGGGTTTGGTTCAAGTTCTGACTACTTGTCGGTTGTTCATGCGTTGTTTGTACAGGATTCCACGACTGTGGACCCCTGAAATGATCTCTCCATGTATTATTTTGATTGTTTCCATTATTATAGTTCCCGTTATGGTTTTGATTGCCTTGCCTTGGCTGGTTGTAACCCAGATGGTACCTATTGTCAAATGTGCGTTTTATAAGCAAAGGGCCGTTATGACCATTTATGGCATTTACATTGCTTCGGTTATTCCTGTTACTAATATTCGCTCTGTTGAACATATTGCCATTATTCTCTGATTGGTTTTGTGTGTTTGAATTATTATTATTCCCGTTATTATGATTTGTGTTGTTATTGTTGGTTCAGTTGTTACCTATACGTTATTTTTCGTAGACACTATCTACTTCATCAACGACTGACAAAAATTCTTTCAGATCGTACAGTGGTGCTCTTATAAGCCAAGGTCTTATTTCTGTGGGGACACGCTCCTTCAGAATCCCGAGCACGTCACAAATTGCCATTGGCTGCTCAAGATATCTGACCTTGTTCACATATCTTTCAATATATCTTCGTAATGACTCGTTTCTTAGGTTATACATTGGCGGATTGTAAACTTGCCTACGAACTTTAGCTTGGTCATTCGCAGACCAAAATTCGGACAAAAATGCTCTTTCAAATTCTTCATAAGTGTCACATGTATCTGTATTTTCAGATGCACAGCCTGTGGCTCCACCTTGTATATAGGCTGCCACAAACCCAATTTTCTGTTTATCTGTCCAGTTAGAGGTAACATACCACGAAATGCTTTGATAAATGCTTGTGGATGTGGCGATTTCTTTTCAGGGCAAAATATCTGAAATGGTCTATTTTGAAACTGGGTTTGTTCGGTTATTATATCTGTAAGACATTTAGTAGCTTCTGCTATATCACCTTGTGGAGTTAAATTTCGTGGTGTTGAATTTCCGCTATAACATGGATAAGCCTCAGGCAATCTGTTTGTACAAATAGAATTTTCGTCTAAACTTGTTGGTGAGTTGTGTACTTCTGCTCGACCGAATCTTACTTTTTGGAACTCCTTCTTTAAATTTGTTATCTGTGTGCTTAATTCAGAACGCCAAGACGGTATTTCGTTCTAAATGACACTTTTTATTTCACCTAACTCTGTACGTGAAGTGTTGCCGGCATCTGTTCCTGGCTCCGATACTACTTCTGAAGCTATTGAACGAACGGCAACACGAATTTCTGCTTCTGCTTTGTTATTTATTTCCGTATTTTTTCTATCTATCCACTCCGAGAAGTCCTTCATATATTTTTTTCTTGTCGGAGAAATTGCTGTGTAATTGTCCGCTCTGTCGATATTGTAAGATCATTTACTTGTTGAGAAAGATCAATAATTTTTTATTGCAAATGTGTTTGTGTATCTTTTACTTCCGATACCTCTTCGGTTAATCGAGTGACACTTTCCGGTACTTCTTTGTATGGATCGATAATGGTTGCTATTTCTGATCTAATGTTAGTTAACTCCTCTTGTATGTGTGTCTGAATATTATTTATTGTGTTTATCAACGTGAAATTTAATTCTCGTTTTATGTGTTGGTACTGATTAGCCAAATTGGCTTTAACTTCAGTCGTAAACTTATTCAGCATTTCATCCTGTGATGAAAATCTTTCGTCTAATTGTTTCTGTGTATTTTCTATATGCGTACGAAAATCGGATCTTATTTCCGCAAAATTTTTATCAGTGTTTTGTTCTATTTGTTTTTGATTATCTGCGAACATTTTTGCAATTTGAGGTAACATTGCCTCATTAGACAATGGAGCTTGCCTGACTTCAATTTCAGTTTATTTCAATCGAGCCTCACGTTGGGCGCCAAATTGAAACATTTCTCCCCCTTTTTTTAATTTAAATTTTTAAGTCGGTATAATTTTTTGCAAGTTAATGTGAGCACGAAATAGAATAACTGTAAAGAGTGGTTGGGAGAAATATTTCAATACTGGTTACGTAGCAAAACCATCTATCTATTGAAATGCATCTACTATGCTGTACTTTTAGAGAAATTAATAAGCTACGCACCAAGAAAGTAGTTAAAATCTTTTCTAACCTGGCTGATACTGATAAGCAACGTGAACCTAACTGCTGGAGATATTATCACTATTGCTGATTTTGTAACTAAGTTTGCGGCTAGTTGATCTATTACTAATCGAAAATGGTAAGTCACTCGTAATCTCAGGGTCGCAGTTAGAATAATTATTTAATAAAAGAACGTGATAAAAATGGGTCCTACTGTAGGCCTACACATCTCCAACAATTAGATTCGTAAATCAGTGTAATTAATTATTCTTTTGTTCTGAAAAATAAGTTGGATCGCAGTTAAATGAAAAATGTGAAAGGAAAAAAATAAGGTTCCAATCTCACTACAAATAAGTACTCGGACAAATTTCGGTAAACTCACGAAACAATTATTATTGAAATAAATGAAGCAAGTCTACATATACATCACATTCAAAGTTCAGTTACCTTTGTGAAATCTGATTAAATTCATACAGTCCAGATCAGGTCATAAATTCAGTACATCATTTCAATTACAACTTTCTCATTGAGATATATCGTACAGACATTTTCACAATTCATCAGGTCATACAAGCGTAATATGGAAGAGAAGTTTACTAGACGAGAGCATAATGCCGAAGAGAAAAATGGCGTCACTACTCCTTTCTTTTAAAATGAAACAATAGTTAAATCTATGTATTATTTTAATTGCTCTTTGTTCAGAATTACTCTTTGACTTAAGTTTCTGAAAGAATATATTGCGTCTTTAAGAATTTAGTGACACATTGAAAATGATACGAAATTACAAGAAAAATATACAAATATAAGTATAATTAATTTAAATATGGGCAAATAAATATTGTTTTGTATGTGGAGGCGCATGTAACACTACAGAGGAGGTGGGGGGAAATACAAGATGCAAAAACTGATTTTCAAAAGTATGTTGCTGCCAGCTCAAATTTCAAGCTATAACTACGAAACTTAGGATATGGACTCTCGATCAGGATTAAAAAAAAACACCAGTTTCGGTATTTTCTGAAATTCAATAACTAAAGGGGTAAAATAGGGGATCAAAAATTCTTTTAGAAACTGGAGCGGCTAATATTGGTATTTGCATTGTTCGATAGAATTTACAAAATACGTACTTCGGTATTTTTGGAAATTCAACCATCAAAAAAATGTTCAAATATTTGTAGAGCTTATGGGACTTAACTACGGGGTCATCAGTCCCTAAACTTACAAACTTCTTATGAACTAGCTGAGACTAAAGAAGGCACAAATATCCATGCCCGAGGGGGGATTCGAGCTCCCGATTTCAGCGGCCGTACAGACTATGACTGACATGCCACAGACCGCTCGGTCACCGCGGCCGGCACAACCATCAATGGAGGTTAAATTGGAGAGGGGATATTTCACGAAAATCTTTTGCTATTAAGGCAAATTTTGAAATCTTAAGAGAAGTAACTGCGGGTTCATCAGTCCCTAAGGCTTACAAACTCTAAGGTTTAAACTAACTTGGACTAACTTATGCTAAGGACGACACAAACACCCATGCCTGATGGGTTAATCGAACCCCCGAAGGCGAACAGCAGCGCGCACCGCAGCATGGCGCCTCAATACGCACGGCCATTCTGCCGCGGCTACAAGTAGAATCACAACATTTCATTATAGTAGTACGGTGTATCTACGAAAATTTATATTAAGAGGGAGAAACAGCAGGTGTAGACCAACCAGCCTACGTATGCGAAGCAGTGGGCGTTACGCTAGTAGAATACATAGAGGAGATTCGACGGAGAGCAGAACGCTTCGTTAAGGTCTCATTTAGTAAGCGAGAAACCGTCAAAGAGATGATCAGGAGACAAAAGTGGCAGACGTTGCAAAAGAGGCGATCTGTATCGCGATACGAACTTCTGCCAAAGTTCGAAGAACGTACGTTTCAGGAAGAGACAGCCAAAATAACTCGCGAAGCGACCGCGAGGATGAGATGAAAGAGATAAGGGCCCACACAGAAGCATACAGGCAATCATTTTTCCCGCGAATGAAACGCGATTGGACGCATAGTATCCTCCGCCACACAGCGCGATGTGGCTGGCAGAGTACGAATGCAGCACATTCTTGAGTATGACATGTTGCTGTGTGTTAGACAAGATCCAAGAAAGGAAGAGAGGTCAGAATTGAAAGACGGCCGTCTGTCGTCTTCCATATATTTTGTGTATGTTTCAGTAAATTTACAATTTATTTAATGTCGCTACATTATCATTTTGTTAAAACTTGAGCCGCACTCTTTTCAAGGCTTGAGGTATAGCATTATTATTTCATGTGTTAGAATATTAGTTAATATAGCTAGGTTTTTCTTATTTTTTATGTTAGTAATTTATTATTATATTAATTAATGTGGCATAAGTACGGCATTTCCGCTACGCCACAGTCCCTGTGAGAATGTGCAGTTGTTTCACCTATGTGTGCGAGAATCTATGACTGTTTGAATGTGGGGAGTGATAGTTCGCTTTGAATCGTTCTCTCTGGCTCAGAGTCGATAGCTGCTTAGGTCACCAAAGAGGTTTCTACACCCTTCGGTTGCGAGCTAGTTAGCGTGCACGTGGTTAGTGCATAGAACAGAGCCTTCAGCTTCCATTCTTGTTTGTTCCATGTCCATCAGGCTAGTAACTATGGGGGTATCACCGAGCGAGGTGACGCAGTGGTAACGCACTGGACTCGTATTCGGGAGGATGGTGGTTCAAATCCACCTCCGGCCATCCAGATTTAGGTTTTCCGTGATTTCCCTAAATCACTTCAGGCAAATGCCGGGATGGTTCCTTTCAGAGGGAACGGCCGATTTCCTTCCTCATCCTAACCTAAAAACTCCGAGCGTGAGCTCCGTCTCTAATGGCCAAGCTGTCGATGGGACGTTAAACCGTAAGCATCCATCCTATGGGGGTATCCTTCTAATTCCACTAATATTTCGCGATCTTCTCTCGCCGCCTATTTTAATTTTGCCATTTCTTCTCCGACACGTAGTACGCACTCCGACTTTATCTGTAATTCTCTCTGAGCCTTGTACAACCTCCTTCAATAGCTTCCTTATGTAATTCTAAACATTTCTATGGATTGCATACTGTAATTCTTAATTTTATTTTTCTGACTTTGTAATTATTTCACTTTTACGAGTTCTTTGAGACTGGACTTCATCCGTCTCTGTAAGCGCTCCCTATCGCGTGTAGCTGCATTTCTTTCGCTTCTTCGTGTAATTCTACACATTTCTATGGATTGCATGCCGTAATTCTTATTTTTATTTTTCCGACTTTGTAATTATTTAATTTTTGTGGTTTTTTTCTGAGACAGGACCTCATCCGTCTTTGTAATCGCTCCCTATCGCGTGTAGCTGCATTTCATTCGCTTCCTTATATAATTATAAGCATTTCTATGGGTTGCATGCTGTAGTTAATTTTCTTAATTTTTCGGAACCACGTAGGTCCAAGTTCCGATTTCCGGGGTTTGCTGCTAGTTGCCTGAGTTCACGCCACGTCTAATATAAAACCAGTACCTAGATCGATTGATAACAGACTGCAACTTAAGAATCCACCGTGATTTGTACAATGAATCCGACTTTCAACCACTTCATCTTCAGTAGAGTGCGTTCATGTAAAGTAGCCGTGTGTCGTCGTTAGTGTGTTTGCTCGCGTTTTCTTTAATTTAACTTAACAGGCACGACAGACCAGAGCCAGCTTCAAAGTGTTTGTATATTGTGTTTTGTGCTACCTTCGACTTGCTGAATTCCGCCTACGATAGCGGCGCCTGCTTCCGCCTCGTCTCAGCACGCTGATTTTGGTGAGTTTCGCTGTAGCATTGCGTGTGTGTGAGCGAATGAGTGTTGTTTGTGAGTTCTTCCCCCCAGTAGCGTTAATCTTGTATAATTTAGGCTGGGCTCGTCTGCATTAATCCATGTAAGAGATGCATTTTTATTGTATTAACGAAATTGGTTTCAAAATTAGGCTGTTTTCTATCTGAATAAACACGTTTAGGTTCAGTATAATCGGTAAGTTGCCTATAAACTGTAGTTTTAGAGCACCTTCCCTCTTTTATTTGAGATTGTTCTTCACAAGTGCTGAAAACAAGATCAGATGCATTTATTTACGACTAAATTCCGTTGCGCCATAAATGTTTTCTTGGCCACCTTTCTAAGATAATTTTAATTGTGGTGGCTTGCTTATTAATGTTTGTATGTAAATTGAAACGAGTCAGTTCTCATTAGGGCCAAGGAACAAGGCTTTGTAGCAGGGAGTAACCGGTAGTTCACACGGATCTCATTGGCTAATTTTAGTGATAAGGCAAGGCTCTTGTTACGTACAGTGGTTGACTTTTAGAGTCTAACATCCGGTCGACAGCGTGGTTATTATGATGGAATAATTTCTTAGCCACTATACCTTTAGTCTTTCTTAAACTGCAATGCGAAATATAGACAGCAGATGTAGAAATAGTGTTCATTTAAACAGTACAATGTGTACCTTGTGCAGACTAGCTGAACGGTCAGCCTGTCAAGATACGCAGGACACACGCAATTTGCGATATCTGGTTCATTTGCTGTCTTGATAAAAGCCGTATCTCAAGTGAAACCGGTTTCCCTTCAACGACGTGCCGTAGGTCGGAGATAACTAAATGAAGGTTAAGCTGGCTAGTTTCTTCTTAGAAGCAGACGACCACTGAAGCCTACCACAACGTAAGTACCCTCTACAGTAATATGTGTGTAGGCGAACCTCCGTATTAATATGAATAGCTAGTTATTTTACTTCAATACACAAGATGTACCTTCAGATATTTGAAATACTCGTATGTAGTGTTATCGTTTCCTTTTTTATAAGATGCATGCTAATCATCGGCCATTTTATTACAACCTATATTATCTACCGTTTCCTCCGCGTTCCATGTTGCTCACAAACCGGCCTCTCAAGGGTCGCTTATTTTCTAAAGCACCCTGTGGCTTTAGTGTTCGACTTTCCGATACAAGTTACGTTTGTGTCATGTAGTGTGGCAAGAGCTGGTTGCTTGTGTTTTCTGACTTGTTGGAGACAGTTACAGAGCTAACGGACAAAATACAATTGGGTAGTGTATGTTCTAAAATAAATGCAACAAATAAACTAGTAAATACAATATTGACAATATATTCTATATTGAAACATATCTGAAGACAATATTTTATCCCAGTTTTAGAGCCACGTCGTACCTCGGAATTTTTTTTTTTTTTTTTTGACATTTCGAAAAATATTACTTTTGTATAGTAACTTTTGTTATTTCTTAAAAAGATTGCAGCACACAAGAAATGAATGCTTTCATCTCAAAATGAAATAATAAATTTGTGTAAAGTATGCCATGCCTGGCCTTAAGGCAGTGTCTCCGTTTAGCTGCCCGAAAGGTACGCGTGCTCAGAAGAGTCATGCTACGGAATGGGCAGCCGTTCCCGCAGGAGGTTCGAGTCCTCCCTCGGACATGTGTGTGTGTCTATGAGTGTGTGTGTGCGTGTTTCTGTGTGTTAATGTATGTGTTTTGTCCTTATTAAGTAGTTTGTAAGCCTAGGGACTAATGACCAGAGTACTTAAGTCCCATAGATTTACAAATACTTTAACACACACACACATATATATATGCATATGTATATATATATAAATTGCTGTTCGTTAGTCTCGCTGAAACTCGAGAACGGCTGAACCGATTTGGCTAATTTTAGTCTTGAAATATTCCTGTAAGTCCAGGGAAGGTTGAAACGGTGAGAAAATAAGGAAAAGTTGTCCGGAAAAAGACGAAAATAGAGAGAAACGGAAACAGCTTTTTCCCAGTAGCTATCAAAACCATTCGTCCAATTGCGATAACAATTGTGCATATGATGTTGAAAGCAGGAGGAAGGTTCGCATCAAATAAAAATTTGGAAAAGTCGTCCGCAAAGTTGGAAAATTTAGGAAAACCGAAAGCGATTTTTTTCTATGAATAAAAATAAATTTTCACTTGGTTGTAAGAGCGTCACTTAAGTACGGCTTGACAGGACAAGGTTTGTGTGAAATATTTTTTTTTGGAAAACCTACAGGATAACTGGAAAATTTGAGAAAAACTAAAAGTGTTTTTCATTGAATTTATCGCTATAACTGACTATTTGCACGACGGAGAGAGGTAATTCTTTTTCTGTTTTGTTCGTTATGGTCTTCAAAAAGTTTTCAGTAAAAAAATAGAGACAGTTAAAAAGGAAGTTCGCGAAATTCAAAGTAAGTTCCTTTTTCAATATGTTTCTAAGTGTACTCAACACCATAAGTTGAGAACCGTTCATACGATTGCGATACAATTTTGATCATTTGAAGTTCAGCGAAAGATGAACGTTCTTATGATCTAAAAATTGGGGAAAGTTTCCAGGAAAATTGGAAAATGCAGAAAAAATAGAAAGATTTTTCTATGAAATATCAATACCATTCATCTTATTGCAATAAAATTTGGCACATTCGACGTTCAAAGCGAGAGGAAGGTTTGAGTGAAGTGAAAGTTCGGAATAGTTGGCAAGAAAATTTGTGCAAAACTGACAGGTACTTCTGTTGTTCTGCCGCTCTATCCACTTTCTACAAAAGGGACAATGCATTTTTAAAGGTAACTACAACTTCTGAAAGATGGTTTTTCCAGAGAGTTATTATCGTTCGATATTTCTCTTTGTACACTTCAAATCAAAAAATATCTTGAGTTACACGCTTTCTAAAGTATCTTATCCGGTAGTTAAGCGGTCAAGCTATTTCCACACCAGATTTCGTCACAATAGATTCAGTGTTTTATGTAATGATATGTAGCCAAATCGGTTCAGGCGTTTTCGTGTTTTAACGAGATTAACGAACAGCAAATCATTTTTATCTTTGTTCATATACGGGTTCAGATCGTGTAAAGCAAACTTTACTCTTTCAAAGTATATATCTGAACGCACCCAACACAACAACCAAGTCATTATTGTATATGTTTTAAAGCTAAATTTTCCTCGCAATTCTCCTGTTTTATCGCCGTTTAAACCTTCTCTGAACTACTACGAATGTGACATGAACATTAACCTGGACATGAGTACGTGATTTGCCCACTCTTTCCGCCCACTATGGAGCCAATACTTACGCTATCTGTTGATGCCTTCATAAAGCTACTGGATCTAAAATACATATGATTTAAATTAATACGGTTTATATTAAGAGGGTCATTATATATATATATATATATATATATATATATATATATATATATATATATATATATATATATATTAATTGTGGTCTTCAGTCCGGAGACTCCACAATACCCTATCCTGAGCAAGCCTCTTCATCTCCACATAAGAACGGCAACCTACATCTGTCTGATCTAAGAATGTGTCCTACCAATCTATCCCTTCTTTTAGTCAAGGTATGCCAGAAATTTCTTTTCTCCCTAATTCTGTTCATTACCTCCTCATTAGTTACGCGATCCACCACCTAATCTTCAGCATTCTTCTGTAGCACCATATTTCAAAAGCCTCAATCCTTTTCCTGTCCGCACTGTTTATCGTCCATGTCTCACTCCCATACAAGGCAACACTCCATACAAATGCTTTCAGAAAGCATAAGCCTAAGGGGCTTAAATCAATATTCGATCTTAACAAATTTCTCTTTTTCAAGAACGCTTCTCTACCCATTGTCATTCTGCATTTTATATCCTCTGTACTGCGACCATCATTTGTTATTTTACTGCCCAAGTAACAAAACTCATCTACCTCCTTTATTGCTTCGTTACCCAATCTAATTCCTTCAGCATCACCTGATTTTCTTACACTGCACTCCCATTACCCTAGTCTTGCTCTTGTTAATCTTCATCTTATATGCACCTTTCAGCACACTGTCCATTACGTTCAATTGCTCTTCCAGGTCCTTTGCTGTATCTGACAGAATTACTATGTCGTCGACAAATCGCAATGTTTTTAATTCTTCACCCTGAACTTCTCCAAATTTCTCCTTGCTTTCCTTTATAGCTTGCTCAATGTACAAATTGAATAACTATGGAGAAAGGCTACAACACTGTCTTACTCCATTTCCAACCACTGCATCCCTTTCATGCCCTTCAATTCTGACAACCGCTGTCTGGTTTTTGTACAAGTTGTAAATAATCTTACGATCCCTATATTTTACTCCTGCTTGCTTCAGAACTTGAAAGAGTTTATTCCAATCAACATTGTCAAAAGCCTTCTCCAAATCTACAAAAGCTAGAATGTAGGTTTGCCTTTTCTTGATCTATCTTCTAGGATAAGCCGTAAAGTGAGTATTGCCTCCCGTGTTCCTACATTTCTCCTGAACCCAAACTGATCTTCCCCAAGGTCGGCTTGTACCAGCTTTTCCATCCTTCTGTATATAATTCGTGTTAATATTTTGTAACCATGACTTATTAAACTGATGGTTCTGTAGTTTTCACACCTGTCTGAACCTGCTTTCTTTGGAATAGGGATTATAACATTTTTCTTAAAGTCTGAGGGTACTTCACCTGTTTCATACCTCTTACACAACAGGTGAAACAATTTTGTCATGGCTGGTTCTCCCAGAGACTTCAGTAGCTCTGAGGGAATATCATCTACTCCAGGGGCCTTGTTTCGACTTAGGTCTTTCAGGGCTCTGTCAAATTCTTCTCTCAGTACAGTATCTCCTATTTCATCTTCATCTACATCCTCTTCCCTTCCTACAATATTGTCTCGAAGTTCATTTTCTTTGTAGTGCCCCTCTACATACTCTTTCCACCTTTCAGCTTTCCCTTCTTTGCTGAGAACTGGTTTTCCATCAGTGTCCTTGATATTCATAGAGCTGTTTTTCTTATCTCCAAATGTTTCTTTTATTTTCCTGTAGGCTGTATCTATTTTTCCCCTATTTATACATTCTTCTACATCCTTGCATTTGCCTTCTAGCCACTCCTGCTTAGCCATTTTGCACTTCCTGTCAATCTCATTTCATAGTCGTCTGTACTCCATTTTGCCTGTTTCATTTACTGCATTTTTGTATATTCTCCTTTCCTTGATTAAATTTAGTATCTGCTGTGATATCCAAGGATTTTTGTAGGTCTTGCCTTCCTACCTATTTTGTCCTCTGCTACCTTCACTATTTCATCTCTCAATTTTACCCATTCCTCCTCTACTGTTTTATTTTCCCCTGTTTCTGTCAATTTTTGCCTAAAGCTCCCTCTGAAATTCTCAAGAACTTCAGGTTCCTTCAGTTTATCAAGGTCCCATCTCCTTATTTTCCCACCTTTTTTGTAGTTTCTTCAGTTTTAGCCTACAGTTCATAGCCAACAAGTTATGGTCAGAGTCTATATCTGCCGCTGGATACGTCTTACACTTTAAAACCTGGTTCGGAAATCTATGTCTTACCATTATAAAATCTATCTGGTATCTCCCGGTGTCTCCTAATCTCCTCCACGTATACAACCTTCTTTTATGATTCTTAAACCAGGTGTTTGTTATAACTAAATTATGTTTTGTGCAAAATTCCACCAGGCGGCTTCCTCTTTCATTCCTTTTGCCCAGACCATATTCACCTACTTTCTTCTCTTCCCTTCCTTGTCCTACTACCGAATTCCAGTCTTCCATAACAATTAAGTTTTCCTCTCCCTTAACTGTCTGAATAATTTCCTTTAGCTCTTCATCTATTTCTTCAATCTCCTCATCATCGGCAGAGCTAGTTGGCATATAAACCTCTACTATTGTGGTCGGTGTTGGCTTCGTATCAATCTTGACTACGATAATGCGATCACTGTGTTGCTCATAGTAGTTTACCCGCATTCCTATTTTCTTATTCATTATCAGACCTACTCCTGTAATACCTCCAACTGATTTTGTATTTATAATCCTGTACTCGCCTGATCAGAAATCCTGTTCCTCTTTTCATCGAACTTCCCTAATCCCCACTATGTCTAACTTCAACCTATCCATTTCCTTTTTTAAATTTTCTAATTTTCCTACTCGATTAAGGGATCTAACATTCCACGCTCCGACCCGTAGAATGCCAGTATTGTCTTTCCTGATGATCACATCCTCCTGAGTAGTCCCCGCCTAGAGATCTGAATGGGGAATATTTTACCTCCGGAATATATTACCCGAGAGGATGCCATCATCATATAGTCATACAGTAGAGCTGCATGTCCTCGGGAAAAGTAACGACTGTAGTTTCCCCTTGCTTTCAGCCGTTCGCAGTAACTGCATGGCAAAGCCATGTTAGCTGATGTTAGAAGGCCAGCTCAGTCAATCATCCAGACTGTTGCCCCTGTAACTACTGAAAAGGCTGCTGCCCCTCTTCAGGAACCACACGTTTGTCTGGCCTCTCCACAGATACCCCTCCGCTGTGGTTGCACCTACGGTACGGCTATCTGTATCGTTGAGGCACGCAAGCCACCCCACCTCGGCAATGTCTGTGGTTCATGGGAGTGGATATATATATATATATATATATATATATATATATATATATATATATATATATATATATATATATATATATATGGCGTAGTGGTGAACGTGAATGCAGCTACCTTGTGCCCAGCAGAACCGGCCTCGAAATCCGGCCTTGCTACAAATTTTCACATAAGGCTTCAGACTGCGTAATATAAAATCGATATCTCTTATTTGGAAAAAATCTCTTAACCCTTACATTTTCTTTAGTTAACCACTAAAAATGATTATGCCTCAAGAGGTACACGTTGTATTAGGATCCGAGCCGAATGGATATTCAGTATTTCGAAATGTGTGATATGAATCCTGTTTTATATGGAAATAACATTAGATTATCCAGGACATAACAAAATACTTCCTCCGTATTATGTGTGGAATTTCCTTAACAGATTTTGCTGAACTGGTAAGCAGTTCAACCGGATCGTTAGTTCTGTATGAATGCATATCAGTAAACTATTCTGAGATTTGAAGCTGCGGCAATTGGTTAACTGCCCACCACCTCCTCTCCCCCAGTCAGCAGGTTGACTGACGTCTGCCTGCCGCTGCTGTGCTCCTGTAGCCGCGCCACCGACAGTGACGTCACTGGTGCTCATTCCCCCACCATACTCGGTAACGCTTTTTTGGTAGTGCCTGCTTCAATTCGCTAATCACAGGTTTCAGGCCGCACTTAGCTGCAGTCGACCCTCTGTATCGATAGTGTTGTCAGAAATTTTGATGTCTCTTGCTTCGTTCATTCCCGCTTCTGCGATTGTGTAATCAATGAATCAATAGGAGTAATAATATGTGATGACATCTATTTTTCTGTTCGTTAGTCTCACTGAAACTCGAGAACGGCTGAACCGATTTGGCTAATTTCAGTCTTGAAATATTCGTGAAAGTTCAGGGAAAGTTTAAACGGTGATAAAATATGGAAAAGTTGTCCGGAAAAGAGGAAAATCGGGAAAAACTGAAACACCTTTTTCCAGTGAGCTGTCAATATCGTTCGTCCGTTTGTGATAAAACTTTGTACATTTTATGTTGAAAGCAAGAGGAGGGTTCGCATCAAATAAAAATTTGGAAAAGTCTCCCGGAAAGTAGGAAAATGTAGGAAAAAGCGAAAGCGACTTTTTTCTATGAATAAAAATCAATTGCCACATGGGTGTAAGAGCATCACTTGAGTACGGCTTGACAGGACAAGGTTTGTATGAAATAAATGTTTTGGAAAATCTACCGGAAAATTTGAGTAAAACTGAAATTGCGTTCTTCAATGTGTTCTTGATTGAATTCAGCACTATAAGCGACTATTCCCACGACGGTGAGGGGAAATTCTTTTTTTATTTTGTTCATTATGGTCTTGGAAAAGCTTTGAGTAAAAAAAAAAAAAAAAAAAAAAAAAATATGAGACAGTTAAAAAGGAAAGTCGCAAAATTCAAACCAAGTTCCTTTTGAATGTGTTTCTAAATGTGTAAACATCGGTAGATTTTATTGAAATGACGACACGGGCTCATACCCAGAAGAAATTTTACTGACAGTGACAAGGGCCGCGAAAGCCTACGCTTGCATTACCAAATATGGTTCATGACCATAACCAGAGACGTCATTGGCGACAGTGCGGCTTTTAAGCACGGCAGCGACATCAAAGTGGTAGCCTGACAAAGGGAGAGGAGATGTCTGTGGGAGGCTATAGAGCAGTTAACCACTTGATGCTGTAAAAAAAAAAACCGAGAATATTTTATTAATTCATTGGTTTGTTTCTCTATGAATTAAAAAGTAATTTCAGCCTTGCCACGGAACAACGACGTCGATACAGTACCATATCCTCCCCCTTCCTTGTTTTAAAAATATGAGTTCGCTTGTCTTTCATTCCCTGGCTGTGCAAGACCCTTGTTAGTCTACATCTATATCTCTGCAAATCACATTTAAGTGCCTGGCAGAGGGTTCATCGAACCACCATTATACTATTTTCTCCCATTCCATTCTCGAATAACGCGCGGGAAGAAGGAACACCTGAATCTCTCCGTTCGAGCTCTGATTTCTCGTATTTTATTCTGATGATCATTTCTACCTATGTAAGTGGAAGTCAAGAACATATTTTTCCATTCGAAGGAGAATGTTGTCGATTGGAGTTCCGTAAGTAGCCCACGCCGCAGCGATAAGCACCGTTGTTGTAATGATTCCCATCTCAGATCCTTTATCATTTCCGTAACGCTGTCTCCCCTGTAACGTGACAATACAAAACGTGCTGCCCTTCGTTGGACTCTTTCGATGTCCTCCGTCAAACTCACCTGATAAGAATCCCACACAGGGCAGCAATACTCCAAAAAAGGACGGACAAGCGTTGTGTATGCAGTTTCTTTTCTGGTCTGTTGCATCCTTTAAGGGTTCTGCCAATAAAACGTAGTCTCTGGTTCGCCTTTCCCAGGACATTATCTACGTGTTCTTTCCAATTTAACTCTAAAGTAATAGTAATTCCTAGCTATTTTGTGGAGTTTACGGCCTTCACTTTTGATTGATTTATCTTGTAAACAAAGTTTGACGGATTTCTTTTCGTACTCATGTGGATGACTTCACACTGCTCATTATTTAGAGCCAATTGCCAGTTTTTACATCATACTGATATCTTATTCAGATCGTTCTGCAGTTGGTTTTGATCTTCAGATGATTTTACTAGACGGTAAATAACGGCGTCATCTGCAAACAATCTAAGAGAGCTACTTAGATTTTTCCCTAAATCGTTCATATAAATAAGGAACAGCAGAGAACTAATAACACTACCCTGTGGAACGCCCGATATCACCTCTGTTTTAGTCATGCCTTACCACCGATTACTACGAACTGTGCCCTCTCTGACAGGAAATCCCCTATGGAATCGCAAATTTGGGGCAATATACCATAACCACGCAATTTGATTAAAAGCCGTTTCTTCTGGAAATCAAGAAATACGGAATCGATTTGCGAACCTCTTCGTGTGAATAAAGAGCTAGTTGTGTTTCGCATGAACGAAACTATCTAAATCCGTGTTGACCGTGGCTGAATAGATTGTTCTGTTCGAGATAATTCGTAATATTTGAATACAGGACATGTTCCAAAACCCTGCCGCAATTAGACGTCAATGAAATAGGCCTGTAGTGTAGTGGGTTACTCCGGCTGACTTTCTTGAATTTCACAATTGAAATGCACATTTCGCAAACAATAGTATTTTTGACGTTTGCTGATCATTTTTAACGATTTTCAAATATTTTGATTCTGACGACTACAGCACTATCTATGATGCAACGAACAAAATACTAAATCAATCGCATATTTTTAAATGGCCTGACGTAACCTGACACACAATTGTGGGAAATCGGAAAAAAACTGTTTCAATATTAAAATTACTACTTATTTTCATATTTCTTCATATTTTTATTTAACATCAAAGAAATGTGATTTTTAGGCAAAAGATAGTATCTCTAATGTAATATTAAAGTAGTATAATTAGTTGACAAATTACCTTGTTTTTTAAACATGAAAAATTTCTGAAACGATAATTCCTTTTTACTCATATTATCGTTATCTTTGAAGCAAACAATCATACGTGTACAGTTCCACATTTTACAATAGCTGTGCACAACTGTGCTTCAGAAATCGATATTTCACAGTGCATTTACTATTCGTCTCGGTCGCCGTTCGCTACAGGCCACTTCCGAATTCCTTCATAGGAAGGCGTGTGTTCGTCAAGTCTTTTATTGTACTGTACTTAATGGAAACCTTTCCTGATGGGTAGCCTTTTTTATTTGACTCAGTCAGTTGGCCATGTTGGAGTCTTAGACGAAAAGTCTGACTAGGAAGACCACTGATTATCGTACAAGCCTTAATGGAACCCACTCTGGCTCTATTAAAACTGTGAAAAAGGGCAGAAAGAAAACGTTATCTTTCCGTGCCGTTCACTCATTTGAGTTTCTTCAAAAATCTGGTCTTCCCGTAGTACAGTGACCATCATGATTGAAGTCCACCATTTCAGTAGCACCCATTCTTTCTACAAGAAATTTACCTTCCTTCGAGCTTCTAAGAATCACCTCTGTAACATCGTGAACACATAAGGATCCGTTTTCTAAGTTTCTTTTTTATATGTAAAAAATCCCTATCATCCGACAATATGGTATCATGTGAACTGATTACAAAATAAGATTATATGAGAACTAGAAGTATCTGAACAACTGTGCCACTTTTGGTAAATTTACATTATGATAATAATGAAGAATATCTAGGACTTAGGTAGCACAAAATATAATTTGTTTTGTAAGACAACAATGAATATTCTACTTACTTTCAGCTGCATGCAGGCTTGTTTGCTGGAATACTAATCTCTCGGTGATTCACATAGACCTCACTCACCTCTCACCCTCGCAAATTTTATTTCACTGGCTTTATCGTTCCTGTTGTTTAATCTGCTTTCGCTTTTTCGAATTACAGTCTTGCTCTCCAGATTAATATAACCCTTGGAAGCACTCGTTGTATGATAAAACACTCGGTGAAAAGTAATGCCAATATTATAATGCAATGCACTTTAAACAGGAAAACAAGTACAAAAAAGAACAGCAGGCCAAACAATTGCAGCATATTGTTTGATTTTCAACAGATACCGTAACACAGTCTGGTGGCGTGATTAGAAAACATTACAGAAACGCAATATCGGTTTGTGCTGCCATCTATGTTCCACTTTCAAAGGGGCATGGGACAAAACTCGTGGTTCGTCTTTTTTAAAAGGGCAGGAGTCATTGACTGATGCCTCTATAAAATAACGCTGTCTTTCAGTATTTCATTAACTACACAATAACTGGTGTACAGTAGCCCTTTCCATCCTAGTTGGTGCAGCTACATACGAAGTATATGACTCAAAGACAAACTAAACATCGCCGTACTACTGACTGATGA
Source organism: Locusta migratoria (assembly GCA_026315105.1). Taxonomy (NCBI): domain Eukaryota; kingdom Metazoa; phylum Arthropoda; class Insecta; order Orthoptera; family Acrididae; genus Locusta; species Locusta migratoria. The sequence goes on from CM048746.1 coordinate 664,230,265, forward strand.
ACATTTGAAAATATACTATTTAAATAGAAAATTGTATTTTACCCGGAACATCCGAATCTATATTTATAAAAATGAATGTCTGTATGTCCTCTATGTGTTCATAAACCATTCATTCAACTGCAATGAAACTTTGGTGAACTGTTCACCGTACGCCCACGAAGGTTCCTGATCCAAAACCAAAAAAGAGAGCGTAACATAGCTAAGGAGATATTACGTCATAAACAATGAGATACGCGAAAAAATGCTGCATCAACGACAATTTTACACTGTATGAGAATGTCAGTACTTAGAGACCTGCAACAAACGTTCAACGTAATTTCAAACCTTTATTAAACTTTTTCTCGCTGGCAACCACATCAAAATAATGAAAGGAAAAAAGTTTCGTGCTTACTATATTTTCGCTGTTCGTGGACTAAAACTACGGCATTTGGTATTACCTTACGTTTATAATTTCTATGGTACAAATTGTAGCAGCAGGAAATTTTACAGACAGCATACGCGCGTACAGCTGAATGTACCTTCAAAATTGAATCACAGTACGACACGTAGTTCATGAGATATGAACGCGTGAACAGTAATGTTTATAGAAAATCGCCCCATCACGCATCAAGTTTCAACATTTACTACTAATTGTATTCGCAACAGATTTTACAGACATACAGCACTTATACAAATGAATATCTACCTGAAGAATTATACAATTGTACAACATGTAAATTAATAAATATGAGGTCATATATACTGCGATGGGTAAAAACTTTTCACATCTTGCACCACGTTGTAATCAATTTCTTATTTACTACTAAGATATACCTGTATTCCAGTCAGCTTAAGAAAATTTCTGAAAGCTGACAGTGCTATTGACAACTTTGCACTGTGAAGCGCCCTCGGATAGAAGCGAAAGCAGTTGCCTCCTGCAAAGCTACAAGGAAAGGAAGGGAATGAAACAGTGTACACCTAACCAATACCCATTATATCCTAGAAATCTACCTTTCTACTTCAAGAGACGTCAGTTTCCATTGGAATTTGCATTTTCTATTACGATTAATAAATAACAGGACAATCTATTAAATACTACGAATTGGATTTGGCATATCCATGTCCCGCACATGGTGAGGAGTGGGCTCACCAAAGAATTTATTCATATTAGAGCCTGGAAGATACATGTATATGATGTGTGTGTGTGTGTGTGTGTGTGTGTTTGGATACTGCACTTATAACTTTGTACATTATGAAAGACAGCTTTATCTCTTATCTGATAAATACGTGGTATGTCCAGAAAGTAAGTTCCGTTTCGTTATATAAACTAAACGTGAACAGATACAGAAAAAATAATCCTTGCATAAAAATCTGCAACTGTTCAACTACTTTTCTACATAACTTCCGAAATTTTGTAGGCGCTTGTCATACTGTGGGACAAGTTTTTGTGTGACTTCTTCATAGAAAGCATGTGGCAAACATGTTCTTTCAGCTCATCATCGTTGAAGTGTTGACCACCAACGACAGATTTTAGGTGTAAGAAGAGATGAAAGGAGTCTTCTTCGTCCCTTCACGTTGCCGCCCGACCTCACAAGGCGAATGTGACCAAACAACTCTTACGGAAATTTCAATGGGACGTATTTGATCATCCTCCGTACAGCCTCGCTCCTAGCGACTTTCTTCTTACACCTAAAACCTGTCCATGGTGGTCAACACTTCAGCGATGATGACGAGCTGAAAGAACATGTTACCATATGGTTGAATACACAGGCAGCGACCTTGTACGAAGAAGGCATACAAAGACTTATGCCGCGCTATGACAAATGCCTACAAAATTTCGGAAGCTATGTAGAAAATTAGTTTAATAATTGTATATTTTTGTACAATAAATATTTTTTTTCTATATCTGTACATGTTTGTTTTATATAATCAAACGGAACTTACTTTGTGGACATACCTCGTATACCATGTTTTTTTAGAAAAAAAGAAATGGACAGAGAAGGAGTAGGAGAAATACTAAGTCAAGGCAGGAATGAATAAATAAATAAATACATGGGCAACGCCGGGTTTTCAGCTATTTATTGATAAAAATTGGTTTTCTATTCAAGATTTCGAAGTGGACCCCTGTTTGGGTCTAGTTTTGTGTCATTGAAGTAAAACAACTTTTACTTAAAAAGTGTATTACGACTAAAGGTGTTTAAGTTATTCAGATGGCATGTCTTAAATGTCTAACCACTTTTTCTTTCTTTCTTTATTTATTTTCTAAATGTTGCAAAAATCTTCGCTAAAACCATAAATCACATTGTTTCCTGCTGTATGTTCTCAGGGAACGCAGAGCCGAACATGTATTCGCTTCTGACTGCATTGTGCTTGTTGGCCATTCTGACTTACGTGGCGGCAATGACTGTTTCAAAGGATTCCTCGACGACACCGCCCAACATCGTCTTCATAGTTGCCGACGACATGGTAAGCACCGCACTTTCATTCTGAGGCCTGCACTTCCGAGCACCGTAGTTTCGCGGCGCACCAGTAGATGACCGTCGGAAGACTAGTATTAAACAAGGACTTCAGAATCTTCAATGTATAATCTTGAATGAACTTATCATCAATACAATATTCAGTAGGCAGTTATTTAAAACATGTCTCCTCATGTTGCTGCAGAAATTCGGAATTTTACAGACAAAATGGGACTGGCACGGAATATATTAGGTTAGAGTTTATGTTTGAAGAGTTTTCCGCTAAAGATAATAAGGAGAACAAATATAATGTCCATAATACAGACATAAGTCATGAGTAACGTATTCTCCTAACTGCAACGCGGGATAATTTTCAGAATTCGCGACTGTAGGAATCAGGTGGTTTTGCAGCGAAGAACTCGTCGAGTCATGTTTGGAGCGTATATTCATTCGGAAAAAACGTTCCTCTAAGGTTGCTCAATAACGGAGTGGATGAGAATCTGAGGACACAATATCACCTAAATAAGATGGGCGTTCAGTAACAACTACTGTATACACACACACACACACACACACACACACACACACACACACACACACACACACACACATATACAGGGTGTCCCAGCTATCTTGTCCACCCAAAATATCTCTGGAACAGTAACAGCTATTGGAAAACGACTTTCACCAGTATCAATGTACGGGTGGGGGTCATGAATGTACATATTTGGAAACATTCTAAAATGAAAGCAAATGTGTTTTATAACACAAACTAATGTTTTTTTAATGGATACCCTATATGTTTTCTTCGGCAATCCATAGCATGACAAATCACATAAACAATGGCGTTTATTGCATCGCAATATTCCCATTACATCCCGAGATATTGCGACGCGAAGTTGACGCTTGAAATACGCTAAACGCGCGGCTAGCGCACTTCCTGAGACTCAGGCGAGAACCCCATGCTGCTCAGGACGAGCGCTAGCCGCGCGTTTCGCGTATTTCAAGCGTCAACAAACACGGGCCACGGTCGGCGAGCAGCATCTGCAGGGACATGTTTACGATAGCGACAGTGTTTACAAGTGTTGCTGTAGTGCACTGTTGTGGTTTGGTCTAGCTGCTGCAGTGTCCGCGTGTAGCGCTTGCTGCTATTGTTATTCTGCATTCGTCTTTGCACACAGACTAACTGTAGTACACTGTGTTACCAGACGTCTGTGATAGTGTAGTGTTGTAGGATCTGTGACCATGGTGTATTCGAACTCTGAAAAGGCGGAGATGATACTCATCTATGGCGAGTGTCGACAAAATGCAGCTGAAGTCTGCAGGATGTATGCAGAACGGTACCCGGTCAGAGAGCATCCAACGTGCCGTACATTTCAAAACATCTACCGCCAACTGTATGCAACAGGTATGGTCGTAGCACGCAAACGGGTCCCTAACAGGCCCGTTACAGGAGAAGCGGGTGCAGTTGATGTGTTATCTGCTGTTGCCGTGAACCCACACGGGAGTACACGGGACATTGAGAGAGCCGGTGGACTGAGTCAAAGTAGTGTCATGCGCATACTGCATCGTCACCGCTTTCACCCGTTTCATGTGTCGCTACATCAGCAATTACATGGTGATGACTTAATTCATCGAGTTCAATTCTGTCAATTGGTGTTAACAGAGAATGCGTTGCAGTTCTACCTGTTTACAGATGAAGCGGGTTTCACAAATCACGGCGCAGTGAATCTACGGAACATGTATTACTGGTCCGTCGACAATCCTCGCTGGCTCCGACAGGTAGAGCGACAGCGATGGTGGACTGTAAATGTATGGTGCGGAATCATTGGCGACCACCTCATTGGTCCTCACTTCATTGCGGGGTCCAAACAGTTGCAACATACATCGCGTTTCTACACAATGATCTGCCAACCTTGCTCGAAAATGTCCCACTGGAAATGCGTCGACGTATGTGGTATCAGCATGATAGAACAGCTGCACATTCCGCATTTAACACTAGACTGACCCTTGACAGGATGTTCGACGGGCGTTTCATAGGACGTGGAGGACGCATAAATTTGCCAGCCCGTTCTCCTGATCTTACACCTCCGGACTTCTTTCTTTGGGGTACGTTAAAGGAGAATGTGTACCATGATGTGCCTACAACCCCAGAGGATATGAAACAACGTATTGTTGCAGCCTGGAGTGACATTCCATCAGATGTACTGCGGCGTGTACGACATTCATTACGTCATAGATTGCAATTGTGTACAGCAAATGATGGCCACCACTTTGAACATCTGTTGGCCTGACATGTCGGGACACACTCTATTCCATTCCGTAATTGAAAACGGAAACCACGAGTGTACGTGTACCTCACCCCTCATGGTAATGTACATGTGCGTCAGTAAGAAGACCAATAAAGGTGTTATAAGGGGACGTAATGTGCTGTTCTAGTCTCTTCTGTACCTAAGGTACATCACCGTTCCCTTTGAATCCCTACTTAATTAGGTGCTCTCCGATACACAAGATCGAACAGCGGAGGAGTGGTACTCAAGCGTCAACTTTAGGTTACAATGTCTCAGGACGTAATTAACATTTTACAATGCAACAAACGGCACTGATTACGTATTTGTTTATATGTTCAGATGTGCTAACAAAACCAATGGGGTTCCATTATAAAAAACCTAGCTTCGTGTTAGAACATACTTCCGAGCATTTTTTATGGTTTGTATTAACCAATTACACTAGCCCCTCTCCTCACGTTCGGTCTGTGGAATCGGTTCATCAGTATTTGATGTGGTTTACGAAATATATCCAGCGGTAATGTTAGGTGATTCACCCTGTATATACATATAAAGTCCAGCAGAAAATCGAGCGGTGATATCATGGTACTGAGTAATTTCTCTTAGTCTTCATGGTCGGTGGTCCTGTGTTGTGCTTCTAAAGCGTCTCAGTGTTTGACAGTAGATGTCAGGTGCACAAATGGACGCCCGCTGGTTTTGTGATTTTTCTATTAGAGCATGCGATACTCGTACACCAAATTTCTGAATGTGATTAAAAATAGGAAAATATTCACCAACAGCCGTAAATTCATTTCTGATACTCCCCAAAGCATACAAATGCTGCACCACACATGATCACATTTGCCTGTTTTGGACTAGTGGTATAAGAATCGTTCGAGATTGGCGCGTTTACAACAATCTTCCTCAAACTGCGAAGGTCTTCCTCGACGTGTAAACTCACTAGAGTCAAAACAATCCTCCTCAAAAGGAAAGAACCATTTTCTTCCCATGGTCACTCCAATGGCGTTTTTCCCATACGATGTGCAAATGATTCTGGCTGCCTCCGTTGCTCTCACTTCCTCTGAAGTAACACAAATGAAAAGAAATGTGAGAAATGTTAGGATTTCTTAACGTCCTCAGCTTTGCTCAGTATTGTTCACTCTTGTAATGACATGATTGTTAAATGACACACCAACAACACTGCTTTATTCTTGCTGTTATTATTTATAAATCACAATGAGCTCATTTCGGCCTTTAGCCATCATCAGGTGCTCTGTAAATAAATTTGTTCAAAAAAAGGTTGAAATGTTTGTATAGTCTATGGGATTTAACTACGGGGTCATCAGTCCATAACTTACAAACTACTTATGAACTACTTAAGAACTAGGACGGCACAAATATCCATGCCCGAGGGGGGATTCGAACCCCCGACCGTAGTGGCCGTGCAGACCGTGACTGAAGCGCCCTAGTCTCCTCGGCCACCGCGGCCGGCAAATACATTTGTAATGGTCTGAATATACATATATGTATTGTAACTGTAGATTGAAGTTTAAAATTTCTTAGTTCTTACCTTACATGGAATATCGTATGTGTCACTGCTGTCTTTATTTTTCACCTAGATGTCGGTTGGTGCCTCGTTTGTGTGTATGCTGTCTTTAGTTTTTACACCTGGATGCCAATTGTTGCCTGTTAGCTTCTTACGTTCCTGTATTTCGAGCTTGACAGCTTGGTTGACAGTGTATTTGCGATATTCCATGTTTACATAGTTACCATTGAAATGTTATGTGGAGAACTCTGTTGTAATTTGTTTTATTGGGTTTGGCTTTAATTAGGTCTTTTACTAGAATTTTCGACAAATTTTGTTGATGTTTTTATGCTTTATTATTAGTAAATTTTTCGTAATTATTTTGTTATATTTCGTTAGTGGTATCGTCTTCATTGAGTTATATCTCTGTAGTACACTGTTTATTTTGTCTCAAAGGATATACGTTATTTAGTATCTCTGCGTGAATTTATCCGTTTTCTAATTGTATGTTCAAATGTTTGTTAAGCTTATGGGACTTAACTACGGGGTCATCAGTCCCTAAACTTACAAACTACTTATGAACTACTTACAAACTAGGACGGCACAAATATCCATGCCCGAGGGGGGATTCGAACCCCCGACCGTAGTGGCCGTGCTGACCGTGACTGGAGCGCCTCAGTCACCTCGGCCACCGCGGCCGGCCAGTAATTGTATGATATCAATAAAGTTTTCTATATACTTTTTGAGTTTAAGGTCGGTTTTCTCATTCAGGAAATTTGGAGGGTTACTGTGTGCGTGTAAAAATATTTCTATTTCTTCTAGAACAGTCATGACTGCTCCTTTTTGCGTAATATGGAGGACTTTAAGTGCTTCGTTTAGGGTTTCACGTCGTGTTTTTCTGTTTTAAGATGTTGAAAGAATGTAGATGGGTTGTTTTCACTGTCTCTGGTGTGTTCTTTAAATCCAATGTTGAAATTTCTGCCGGATTGTGATTTATAAATAATAACAGTAAGTATAAAGCAGTGTTGTTGTGTATCATTATAATAATCATGTCATTACAAGACATATTTTACATTGCGGGCCCCAAAGAACGAAAATTATTGTTCACTCAAATAGCTATAGATTCATACCCAATGAAGTAAATCGTGACCGGCCATGCTTTGCGACAGATGCGGCAGTGGAATCAGCATTCCGCCGATAGCTACACTTCAACCAATCATATTCATACTGGAACCAAGATGGAAGAAATATGTTGATACCATTGGTTATTATGCAGAAAAGTAGGAAGAACACGGAAGTTTATTTGTCATATTTTTGTTTTGTTACAGATTTAAACTTATTTGTAATAAAATTATGGTGCCCTATCTTACGATCTTCGCTCCTAATTCACTGATTTCGTCCTTCTAATAGGACACACTTCTCTTTATAACTACCATGTCATTTACAGCTTTAGTTCATGTGGAAACTTCTATCTCAAATATTATTCGCCGTATACATCCTTTCTGTATTTCATCAAATATATTTCTGCTCTATAGTTGTTCGTAACTTTTCTGTCAGTTACCTAAATTCTGCTTTTTCATCCAAATGTTATTTCAGTGTCTAATTAGTACCTATACTTAAAATACAGGGTGTTACAAAAAGGTACGGCCAAACTTTCAGGAAACATTCCTCACACACAAAGAAAGAAAATATTGTACGTGAACAAGTGTCCGGAAACGCTTCATTACCATGTTAGAGTTCATTTTATTACTTCTCTTCAAATCACATTGATCATGTAATGGAAACACGCAGAAACAGAACGTACCTGCGTGACTCCACTTTGTTACAGGAAATGTTCAAAATGTCCTCCGTTAGCGAGGATACATGCATCCACCCTCCGTCGCATGGAATCCATGATGCGCTTATGCAGCCCTGGAGAATTGTATCACAGCCGTTCACAATACGAGCACGAAGAGTCTCTACATTTGGTACCGGGGTTGCGTAGACAAGAGATTTCAAATGCCCCCATAAATGAAAGTCAAGAGGGTTGAGGTCAGGAGAGCGTGGAGGCCATGGAATTGGTCTGCCTCTACCAATCCATCGGTCACCGAATCTGTTGTTGAGAAGCGTACGAAAGGTTATGGGACTTAACTACGGGGTCATCAGTCCCTAAACTTACAAACTACTTATGAACTAATTAATTCTAAGGACGACACAAATATCCATGCCTGAGGGGGGATTCGAACCCCCGACCGTAGTGGCCGTGCAGACCGTGACTGGAGCGCCTCAGTTCCCTCGGCCAGAACACGTCGACTGAAATGTGCAGGATCTCCTTCGTGCATGAACCACATGTTGTGTTGTACTTGTATAGGCACATGTTCCAGCAGCACAGGTAGAGTACGCCGTATGAAATCATGATAAGGTGCTCCAGTGAGCGTAGGTGGAAGAAAATGAGGCCCAATCAAGACATTACCAACAATTCCATACATCAAATGGGCAACTGCCAACTCCGCATTTTAAACATTGCACTGACTGCAAAACCACGTTAGTGATGAACACTAACCAGTTGATGCTACGTACTGATATGCTTGATGCTAGTTCTGTAGAGCAATGAGTCGCATGTCAACACAAACACTGAAGTCAACATTACTTTCCTTCAATTGGGCCAACTGGCGGTGAGTCGAGAGTGTACAGCACATACTAACGAGACAATTGGGTATTTTGACAATTGTCTGCACGAATTATTTTAATTTTCTTTTAAAGAGAGATACTCAAATGAGCTGTAACATGTAAATTAAGCGTTTCCGGACACATGTCCACATAACATATTTTCTTTCTTTGTATGTGACGAATGTTTCGTGAAAGTTTGGCCGTACCTTTTTGTAACATCCTGTATATGTTAGATACTGCAATTATCAATTCATAGTCAATTGTTTTATAGAATTTCTTATAATCAGTTCTACAGAACAGGTGCAAGAAGTGGCTTTTTATTGCTATACATGTCCACCTTACCCGTGAGGAATAATATTTAAATTCGTATCTAAGCTTAAACTGCTAATACTCACTAAGAAAGCAATCGGAACGCATTTGCAAATATTTTTCCTCTAAAGTTTAATTTGCATCTACAATAACACGATTATCTCAAATACAGATATATTTGCGCGGCCACTACGGTCGGGGGTTCGAATCCCCCCTCGGGCATGGATATTTGTGCCGTCCTTAGTTGTAGGTAGTTCATCAGTAGTTTGTATGTTTAGGGACTGATGACCCCGTAGTTAAGTCCCTTAAGTTTAACAAACATTTGAACATTTGAACAGATTTATTTAATTTTATTTAATTAATTAATTTATTTATTTTTGCATCAAGGCTTCTTGTGATTTTTTTTATGTTCTTATATTATTTTATTCGCTCCTGCTACATTTTCCGAACAACGTGAAACGCTCAACACGTAGAAATAACAGTCCATTTTAACTATGAAAAATACTGCTTTTCAATGACTCAAAGTAAACATGTAAATTTTTTCTTCTTCCCTCCCAGGGCTGGAACGACGTCAGCTTCCACGGCTCAGACCAGATCCCGACGCCCAACATCGACGCGCTGGCCTTCCACGGGGTGATCCTCAACAGCCACTACGTTCAACCAGTGTGCACGCCCTCGAGAGCGGCTCTCATGACTGGGAAGTACCCCATCCGCACCGGTAAGCGAACCCTACCGAGAGAATCGTTCTAATTCATGACTAACCCCTTACAGCGTGCTGAATATTAAGAATCTACTTGTGACCTTAATGTGACTTTAATCATGTATAAATTATTATCATTCCCAGCCACTGATTTATTCTCAGACACCAAAGAAATCAACAACGAACCAGAAACGTTCTAGTGCTAGTATTCAAGATGTGGTGTAACAGCCGATTCTTCCTTCAGATTATAATGGAATTGTGTATTCAGGAGTAAATTTCTCGCCGGCCGCGGTGGCCGAGGGGACTGAGGCGCTTCAGTCGCGGTCTGCACGGCCACTTCGGTCGGGGGTTCGAATCCCCCCTCGGGCATGGATGTTTGTGCCGTCTGTAGTCTTAGCTAGTTCATAAGTAGTTTTTAAGTTTAGGGACTGATGGCCCTGTAGTCAAGTCTCATAAGCTCTACAAACATTTGAAATAAATTTCTTCAGTTTGATTTAGTCGGACTTCGACCTTGGCCATTCCACTACACTTGAATTAATAAAAATCTTCGTCCATAGGAAAAAAAGTCTCTAAATATTCGCTGCTAGGTTCTTGTGCAAGATAATAGAAAAATAAAACTGTTCCAAAAAATACTGTAAAAGTTCAAAATCTGGTACGCACTTTCGTTGAATATTCTATAAAAATTACTTGTTGAAGATTTCCTAAGATAATCTTTTACTATTACAGATGTTGCTCACTGAATCAGTCATAAAATACATCGATTCATAAAACTTGATCTCACTGTTTTCCAGTTAATAAAATATTGCTGATTTCCTACATTGGTAAAAAATCGGAGAATTTCTGTTATAAGTTCCAAAAATATAAATTCAGTTCAATATGTAAATATATTCTCTTCTTATTCAGTGCAATAATTATTTTTCACACACTGGTACTGGAAGTAAAAGTTTACGTTTTATTTCGTAAGTTATAAGTCCACGTAATACATGACATACAATCAGAACTAGCTCGTAAGGACTCAACATCAAGACGGAAACTGTTTTTAACATAAAACATGAATATACTTTTTATTACAATACATTTTTCAATTTTTCTTGTTTATATCATTGTGACGGTTGGCAACGGAGGTACTCCAACAGGATCTTCTCTGAGCGTGTGGCTGTCGACCCGCGACATTGGTGCATCATCTTCGGCTTCAGCAGAGAAGATGCTATTTTCGTAGGTTGCCGCGTTGTCACCGCACATGAAACATAAAAACAAAACATATTTCCTTTGAGAATGATATACAATCTATTAAGACTAAACACTATTAACATTATTCCTTCCTTCAGTAAACAGTCCCTCCTCAAACAATGTCCAACCCAGTTTCCTTTTCTTTTCCTAATGACTTTCAGCATGTTTCTTTCTTCTCCAACTCTTCTCAATACTTCCTCATTCCTTATTCGGTCTTCCCATTTCACTTGTTCGATTCTCCTCCTTATCCACATCTCTAGTGCCTCCAATCTTCTTTCATCTTCCTTCCTCAACCTCTAGCTCTCCGCACCATACAGCACAACACACCAGATATAACACTTGACTTGACAAGTCTTTTCCTCAGATCTTTCTTTAATGGTCCTCAAAGTAATCTCCGTTTCCTTTTGAATCCTTATTTTGCCATGGCAATTCTTTTCTTCATTTCTGCAGCCCATTATCATACTTAGCAAGTATTTGAAGCTATGCACTTACTCTATTTCTTCTCCCCCTATTTTTAAACGACATTTTCTGTTCCTTCCTCCAGTTACCATGCTTTTTGTTTTCTTCTTGTTAATCTTCATTCTATATTCTTCTAATTTAGTGTTTAGGTCATCTAACATTTGTTCAATCTCTTTTGGACTTTCTGCCATCTCAACCATGTCGTCTGCAAAGCTAATACACTCTACTCGTCGTCCCCCAATACAAACTCCTCTGCTTCCATTAAAGCTTTCCTTGATTATGTTTTCAAGATAGATATTGAACAGTGTTGGTGACAAACAGCATCCTTGTCTTACACCTCTCACCAGTTCAATTTCTTCGCTTATCATACCTCCTATTCTGCTGTCTGGTTCAAGTACAAATTTGCAATTAGTTTTCTATCCCTCCAGTCAACTCCATGTTTCCTTAGGATTGTCATTAATATGTCCCATCTTATTCTGTCATGACGTAACAAAAAAGGAAAGCATATCAGAAGGTACGTTTCGCATACAGACGAAAATTAAAAAAGGTACAGATAACTACTGTACTTTATTAAGAAGTAAATCCATGATAATCGCATACAAGTAGACAATTACAATGACAAAAACTTGTGGTGAACAGCAGCAAATGTCTCTCATGCAGGAAGTCGTCGCTGTGGGAAGAGTTCTCGATAAATTCGTACAGCTGCCCTCGCAACACCTTTTGCCTCGCCATAAATTAAAAGAATATCGCACAGTTCAGCAGTAGTAAATCTCCCTTCCATGCCAACAGTTAACAGAGTTGCAATAACGTCTGCACAGTTTGCTCGACGACCGTCGTCGCTCCGCGTATGTCAAAGACGCTGACACTGAGGCCGTAGATGCCCATGTGATTCACGCTCGCAATGTCAATCCACGCAGCGGACAATGTCAGTAATGGACTGCTTGCGTACATACACTGCCAAGTGTCTACTTTTCCAAAAAACATTATCCTGAGATGAACTGTTTCTTTTCTGGGACAACTACATTTTGTCCAGCACACCGAGATATACCATTTGCATAATTTTGGCGGATTATACCGTTTACACCCTGTATATTGTGAGGCTACTGTGAAGATACTTAGTTCCTTAAAAACTATTTGCTGGATGATGTTGGATGGACACCAGGAATTATTCTGAATACACTCTGTTTTGCGATGAATACGTTTTTAATCAGTGAGTAGTTACCTCAAAATATGACGTAATTTGAGAGAAGTGAATGAAAATAGGTATAGCATGTTAATTTACTGATGTGGCTAAGATCAAAATTTTCAATAACTCTACTAGAACAGGTATCTGAACTAAAACGATGCACAAGTTCATCAAAGTGTTTCTTTCAATTCAATCTCTCATCAATGCAGAAACCTAAAATTTTGAATATTCTACATTAGCTACAGATTTCTTTTTCCTAAGCCTATGTTTATTAATGGTGTAATGCCATTCACTGAACAGAACTCTACATACAGTGTTTTATCGCAATTTAAAGAGAGTCCATATGAAGTGAAATACTTAATGATTTTCTGAAAGACTTTATTCACAACGTCATCAGGTATTCCTTGTTTGCAGCTGTGATCAAAATAGCTCCATAGTCAGCAAAACGCACTAGCTTTGCTTCTTCGTGAATATAGAACAGGAAGTTACACTCCTGACCATTACAACTACTAAACCACCAAGATGATGTGCTACAGCGGCATTTACCCGACAGGAAAAAGATGCTGTGATATGCAAATCATTAGCTTCTCAGAGCATTCACACAAGGTTGGCGACACTTGCAACGTGCTGACGTGAGGAAAGTTTCCAACCGATTTCTCTCATACACAGACAGCAGTTGACCGGCGTTGCCTGGTGAAAAGTTGTTTTCATGCTTTGTGCAAGGAGGTGCAATGCCTAACATCACTTTTCCGACTTTGATAAAGCTCGTATTGTAGCCTACGCAGTTGCGGTTTATCGTATTGCGGCATTGCTGCTCGCGTTGATCGCGATCCAATGACTGTTAACAGAAGATGAAATCGGTGGGTTCAGGGGGGCAATACAGAACGCCGTGCTGGATCCCAACGGCCTCGTATCACCACTAGCAGTCGAGATGACAGGCATCTTATCCGAATGGCTGTAAGGGATCGTGCAGCCACGTCTCGATCCCTGAGTCAAGAGATGGGGTCATTTGCAAGAGAACAACCATCTGCACGAACAGTTCGACGACGTTCGCAGCAGCATGGACTATAAGCTCGGAGACCATGGCTGCGGTTACCACTGACGCTTTGTCAGAGATGACACAGTTCGTAGTAATCGATGGTAAGGCATCGACTAAAACAGAGGTGATATCGGGCGTTCCACAGGGTAGTGTTATTGGTCCTCTGCTATTCCTTATTTACATAAACGGTTTAGGGGAAAATCTAAGTAGCTCTCTTAGGTTGTTTGCAGATGACGCCGTCATTTACCGTCTAGTAAAATCATCTGAAGATCAAAACCAACTGCAGAACGATCTGAATAAGATATCAGTATGGTGTAAAAATTGGCAATTGACTCTAAATAATCAGAAGTGTGAAGTCGTCCACATGAGTACGAAAAGAAATCCGTTAAACTTTGTTTACAACATTAATCAATCAAATGTGAAGGCCGTAAACTTCACAAAATACCTAGGAATCACTATTACTTCAGACTTAAACTGGAAAGAACACGTAGATAATATCGTGGGAAAGGCGAACCAGAGACTGCGTTTTATTGGCAGAACCCTTAAAAGATGCAACAGAACTACTAAAGAAATTGCATACACTGCGCTTGTCCGTCCATTTTTGGAGTATTGCAGCCCAGTGTGGGATCCTTATCAGGTGGGTTTGACGGAGGACATCGAAAGAGTCCAAAGAAGGGCAGCTCGTTTCGTATTGTCGCGATACAGGGGAGACAGCGTTACGGAAATGATACAGGATCTGGGATGGGAATCATTGAAACAACGGCGCTTATCGCTGAGGCGTGGGTTACTTGCGAAACTCCAATCGCCAACATTCTCCTCCGAATGCGAAAATATATTGTTGACTCCCACTTACATAGGTAGAAATGATCACCAGAATAAAATAAGAGAAATCAGAGCTCGAACAGAGAGATTCAGGTGTTCTTTCTGCCCGCGCACTATTCGAGAATGGAATGGGAGATAAATAGTATAATTGTGGTTCGATGAACCCTCTGCCAGGCACTTAAATGTGATTTGCAGTGTATCCCATGTAGATGTAGATGTAGACGCTGCAACACAGACAGGAGCGCCTGCGATGGTGTACGCAGCGACGAACCTGGGTGCACGAATGACAAAACGTCATTTTTTCGGATGAATCCAGGGTCTGTTTACAGCATCATGATGGTCGCATCAGTATTTGGGGACATCACGGTGAACGTACATTGGAAGCGTGTATTCGTCATCGCCATACTGCCGTATCATCAAGCCTGATGGTATGAGGTGCCATTGGTTACGTGTCTCGGTCACCTCTTGTTCACATCGACGGCACTTTGGACAATGGCCGTTACATTTCAAATGTGTTACGATCTGTGACTCGATCCCTGCGAAACCGTACATTTCAGCAGGATAATGCACGACCGCACGTTGCAGGTCCTGTAAGGGCCTTTCTTGATACGGAAAATGTTCGACTAGTGCCCTGACCAGCAAATTCTCCAGATCTCTCACGAATTGAAAACGTCTGGTCAATGGTGGCCGAGCAACTGGCTCGTCACAATACGCCAGTCACTACTCTTGCTGAACTGTGGTATCGTGTTGAAGCTGCATGGACATCTGTACCTGTACACGCCATCCAAGCTCTGTTTGACTCAATGCCCAGGCGTATCAAGTCCGTTATTACGGTCAGAGGTTGTTGTTGTGGATACTGATTTCTCAGGATCTATGCACCCAAATTGCGTAAAAAATGTATCATATGTCAATTCTACTATAATATATTTGTGCAATGAATACCCGTTTGTCATCTGCATTTCATCTTGGTGTAGCAATTTTAATGGCCAGTAGTGTACATACGAGGCGCGTCCAGAAAGTAAGTACCGTTTGCTTATATAAAACGAACGGGTACAGATACAGAAAAAATATTGATTGTACAAAAATCTACAACAGTTAAACTACTTTTTTACATAGCTTCCGAAATTTTGTAGGCAATTGTCACAGCATGGCCCAATGTTTTGTGTGCCTTTTTCATAGAATGTTGCCGCCTGTGTATTCAACCATTTCGTAACATGTTCTTTCAGCTCGCCATCATCGTGTAAGTGTTGTCCACCAAGGTGAGACTTTTGGTGTAAGAAGAGTATTACTGTCAAAAGATTTTTTCACGATAATGCTTGACCTCACACACCGAATGTGACCAAACAATTCTTACGTGAACTTCAATGGGACCTATTTGATCGTTCTCAATACGGCTCGGACCTCTCTCCTAGCGAATTTAATCTCTTCTTACACCTAAAATCTCTCCTTGGTGGTGATCACTTCAGCGATGATAAAGAGCTTTTACCACATGGTTGAATACACAGGCGGCAACCTTCTGTAAAGGATGCATGCAAAAACTTGTGGCACGCTATGACAAGTGCCTACAAAATTTCGGCAGTTATGTGGAAAAGTAGTTTAAGAGTTGTAGAAGTTTGTGCAATAAAAATTTATTCTGTATCTGTGTACAATTTCATTTTATTACCAAACGGAACTTACTTTATGGACGCGCCGCAGCAAAGGACCCAAGATGGAGCCCTGTGGGACACCATTCTAGATAGCTTCCCAGACGTGGAAAACAGCTGATTTTTACACATTATGTGAACCACGTATTTCACATTTCTGCATTCTGCCTGTTAGGTAAGAATTAAATCATTGGTACACAGTCCCACTCTTCCCACAATAATAGAACGGACATAGAAAATGCCGCGCGGGAGCAGTCGAGCGGTCTGGAGCGCCACGTTACGGATCGCGAGGCCTCCCGCGTCGGAGGTTCGAATCCTTCCTCGGGGAAGGATGTGTGTGTTGTCATTAAGCTAGTTTGACTTGGTTTAACAGTTTGTAAGTCTAGGGACTTACGACCGAAGTAGTTTGGTCCCATACAATTACAAACATTTGAATATTTGAAAATATTCCGTGATTTACACAATCGAAAGCCTCTGACAGATAAGAAAAATCCTTTCGGGTGATATTTTATCAGTAGAAGTGTATATAGGTTTTTTGGGTTAAAAAATTCTGAGGAAATCAATTTCGCCACCAGGTATGCAAGGACAGCCCATCGCAGCCACTCAGCTACGAGCCCTGCCAGAGGGCAAGATCCTGCCGCAGTACCTGCAGGAGCTGGGCTACGTCACCAGGGCCGTGGGCAAGTGGCACCTGGGACACCACGCCAAGAAGTTCACGCCCACCCACCGGGGCTTCGACTCACACTTCGGCTACTGGAACGGACTGGTCGGCTACTACGACTTCATAAATCAATATGGGGTAAGTTGAACTAATTGAAAAATGTACAAATGTTTCTAAATCTGCTTATCAGTCCCTAGGCTTACAAACTACTTAAACTAACATATGCTAAGGACAACAAATACATCCATGCCCGAGGGAGGACTCGAACCTTCGACGGCGAGCAGTGGCACGCTCGGCAGCTAGGGGCCTTGGAACTCTCGGCCAACGAAGTTCAACCATCCTCCATCCCGACTTTGCAGGAGGACCGCACAAATGTACCATCATTTCATCAACGTACTAACTCCAAAATGTAGGAGATAGTAATAGGTATTTCTGGTGTAGAGGAGCAGCTGGGAGAGCTAAAAAGAAAAGTCTTGTGCGTACTCTGGTCAGAACTGCCAACGTCACTCTGTATATTACGTTTAAGTGTTTTTCAACCTTTTAGGATATGCGATCCCGTTCAAAGTAAAAATATCCATCCACACGAACCGTAACAAAACTATGTTTTCTCAAACAAATATAATCTTCTTTATTTTGCTACAGCTTTCATTTAAATTGTTGGACGAAGTTTTCTTACGTATTTTTCGGAATGATTTTCAACACGCAGTAAGTCCGTAATTTAACAATAAATAAATTGCACTTAGGCATACGTTTTGTGCTACTGAATTTCCAGTTATTATATGATGTAGTGACGTCCTCCAGGGAAAGACTTTGCGACGCCCCGGGTTTCGCGACCTACAGATTGAAAAACTTTGATATGTTTCAATCCAAAAGACTGCTCTAGAAGAAAATTAGTAAGCTTCTTCAGTATCTACATATTCTACAAAGTATAAACGAGACAAATCATATTATGAAGCTCGGCAAATGCGGATCTAATACAGGGTGGCGCAGGTAAACGGGAAATTTTGAACGTTACAGTTGGCAGCACTGCAGCGCCGTCAGATGTTCTAAACTTTCCACAATTGATGTGAACGCATTGCCATTTAGTAATCATGGAGAATTAAACTGGTGCGGAACGTGCAGTAGCTGTGAGAGTGTTTTACAAAAATGGTGATAGTGCGACTGCCGCGCAGAGAACATTTCGACAGCATTACCAGCTTGGACGTCATCCCGTACCATCTGCACATGCGATTACAACGTGGGTGCGTAATTTTGAAGAAACAGGATCTGCCTTGAAAAAGAAACCTCCACGTGGCATTCCAACGGTACGTACCCCAGAGAACATTGCAGCTGCTAGAGCTGCAATCGAGAGAAGTCGTCGCCGCTCCGTTCGACAGCATGCATCTTCGCTAGGGGTTAAGCGACGAAGCTTACAAAGAATACTGCACGAATTAGACTTCCATCCCTATAAGTTGCAGATTGTGCAACACTTACATGAAACAGACCCAGCGTCACGTATGCGGTTTAGTAGCCAGATATTGACTAAAATAAACGAGGACACGAACTTCCTTGGTAACTTATGGATATCAGACGAAGCCCATTTCCACTTGAACGGATTCGTGAACTAGCAGAATTTTCGGTATTGGGCACAGGACAATCCGTGTCAGTTTCACCAACGACCACTACATAGCACCAAGGTCACAATATGGTGTGCTGTATCATGTCATGGTGTTATCGGTCCTTATTTTTTAGAAAGTGAGGATGGTAGTGCAGTGACAGTAACATGCGCTCGATATGTTGAAATGCTTCAAACATTCTTTACACCGAGCCTGTACGAGCTTAATCTTAACATCGAAAACATGTAGTTTCACCAGGACGGAGCCACGTCACACACTGCTCGACAATCGATGGCAGCAGTTCGTCAATTGTTTGGAAGACGCATTATTTGACGTAACGGTGACACTGCATGGCCTGCGAGATCCCCTGATCTTAGTGTGTGCGACTTCTTCCTGTGCGGATATCTTAAAGGCAAGGTGTACCGTACACGTCCTGCAACAATCCATGAACTAAAGGAGAACATTGAAAACGAAATCACTGCCATTCCCATAGATTTGCTACACCGCGCATTCCAGAGTTTTCATAACAGGCTGTTAGAGTGTGAACGCCAAGGCCGAATGGGAGCACATCTTTCCGATGTCATCTTTAAAAAGTAAAGATACACTTTCGGATATTTTGATCGTAAAGACGTACTGAATAATGGCATACTGAATACATTCACTTTTGTTAATAAATTATTAGTTTTATGAATTTATTCATGGAAATGACGTTATTTAAAAATTTCCCGTTTCCCTGCGACACCCTGTATATAAAGCAGAGTGTGCGTTTGTGTGTACGTGTTGCATACAAATCTACAGTTTTGTTCCAAATTTTGCACACGTAAGCTTCAATCCATAAGGACTGTCGCCGTAAGTATAAGAATCACATACGATATATATTTCACGAGATATGACGTCATAAACAATGAGATTCGCGAAAACTGCTGCATTTTGCGACAATGCTGCTCATTTTCTTCTAAACCATTGGACGAATTTCAACCAAATTTGATACACACATTCCTTACCGTGAGATAACAATTGCTGCATAGTTAAGAATCACATACGATACATAGTTCAAAAGATATTACGTCATAACCAATGGAAATCGCAAAAAATGCCATACAATGCGGCGAGACTTTCGAAATACACTGTATGAGAATGACAGTACTTAGCGACTTGCAACAAACTTTAAACATAATTTCAAACCTTTATTAAACTTTTTCTCGCTGGCAACCATGGTGAAAGGAAAAATTTTCTCGCTTACTACTTTTCCGCTGTTTATGGAGTAAAACTACGGCTCTCGGTATGACGTTGCAATTTATAATTTGAACACTACTAATTGTAGCGACAGGAAACTTTACAGACAGTATACACAATAGTTGAATTTAGCTTCTGAATTGTATCACATTCCGACACGTAGATCATGAGATACGAGCACGTAAACATTAACGTTCATGGAAAATTGCTTCATCCGGCTGGAAGCGAAAGCAGTTTACTTCCATAGCGCTACAAGGAAAGGAACAGGATGAAACACCCAACGAATACCCATTACATCCCACAAATCTACCTTCAAGAGACTGCAGTTTCCATTGAAACTTGCATTTTCTATTACGATTAATAAATTACAGGACAATCTATTAAATAGTTCGGAATGGATTTGGCATCTTCATGTCAGGGGCGGGCTCACAAATGAACACGCCATGTTTCTCACACGGCCAGTTGTACGTGGCTTGCTCCAGATAATTTGTTTAATTACACTCCAGACGGACAAACGAAGAATATTGTGTACCATCAAGCTTTGAGATAAGAGTGTTAATTACTTCTTTTCTGACTATACACTTTCATGATGTTTTCGTGAAAACTGTATGTGTTTTTAAGTAAATATGGTGTCTTTTCTCCATCTCGGATGACTGTAAAAATGTACTTAAATTATACTAAATATTAAAAATGCTAAAACTATTTGTTTATCAAACATTTTCATTTATTTATTATTTTTGGAGTCAACTTTTTTCTTGACTAAATTCAAGTATACTGAAATGATAACACTATTTACTTTATAATTTAAAAAGAGATCGAAGAATAAGTGGTATCAATA
Organism: Locusta migratoria; assembly: GCA_026315105.1. Lineage (NCBI taxonomy): Eukaryota > Metazoa > Arthropoda > Insecta > Orthoptera > Acrididae > Locusta > Locusta migratoria. Next base: position 664,250,859 of record CM048746.1, read on the forward strand.
AAAGTTTGGATTGAAATTGGTGTATATCCGGAAAGTCAGACTCGGAAGCCAGAAACCTGGTTTTTATAATACGTGCTTTCCATCTACACCTACTGCAGTTTCACGGGCAATGCCGGGTTTTCAGCTAGTCAGAACATAAAAGTGGGCCACTATACAAAATAAAAGCTTCATTCTAGTAGAAGGTACCCAGATAAGAGTTTACTGTTATAGAAAAGCTAAATTTTATCAGTAAAATTAGCAACAGGTCCGTGTGAGCTACCGGCTACTCCCTGCTGCAAAACCTTGTTCCCTGGTCCAAATTAAGAACTGACTTGGTTCAAATTACTCTAATAACGGAAAGTTAACGATACAGTGGCCAATATACGTAGCACCTCACACGAAATTACACACATGCATTGATAAACAAGCCACCACAATTAAAGTTATTTCATAAAGGTGGCCAAAGAAAAACATTTATGGCGCAACGAAACTTAAAGATAAAAAATTGCATATGAGCTTGTTCTCAGCACGGGTGAAAAACAATATTAAATAAAATGAGGAAGGTGCTAGAAAACTATAATTTATAAGCAAGTCAAAATTACACTGAACTTAACATGTTTATTCAGGTCGAACGCAAGCAAAATGGGGAACCAATTTTGTTAATACAATAAAAGTGCATTCCATTTACATGATTTAATACTGACGATGCCCAGCCTTGAATTTAAAAGAAATTACACAGAACTTAACGCAATGCAACAGCGAAACTCACCAATATCAGCGTGCTGAAACGAGGCAGAAGCAGGCGCCGCTATCGTAGACGAAATTCAGCAAACCCGGAGGTACCACACAACACAATATACAATAAAACTGCGAAGATGGCTCTGGTCTGTCATGCCTGATTTGAGATGGTACGTGAGTATAGCAAGTTAAGTTACATTTAGGTTAGGCCGGGGGCAAACACGCCAAAGGCGACACACGGCTACGTTACATGATCGCACTCCACTGAAGGTGAAATGATTAAAAATCTGATTCATTACACAAAATCACGGCGGACTCTTAAGTTGCAATCTGAGAGTAAACTATTTAGGCACTGTTTTTAAGAGAAGGGGCATGAATTCAGGTGACTAGCTGCAAACTCCTGAAGTCGGAGTTTGGACCCACGTGGTTTCGAAAAGCAATAAAATGGATAAATTCAATCTCAGAAAAATAAAGAAAATTAACTACGCCATGCAACCCCTAGAACTGCGTAAGATTTCATAAGGAAGCTACTGGAATGCAGCTTGGGAGAGTTCACAGAGACGGATGAAGACCAGTTTCAAAACCCGGAAAAGTGAAATAATTAGAAAATCGGAAAAATAAAAATCAAAACTACGGCATTCAACCCATACAAATATTTAGAATTACATTAGGAAGCGAATGAAATGCAGCTACACGCGATAGGAAGCGATTACAGAGACAGATGAAGTCCAGAAAAGTGAAGTAACTACAAAGACGGAAAAGTGAGAATAAAACCTACGGCATGCAACCCTTAGAAAAACATAGAATTTCATAAGCAAGATATTGAAGTAGGTTGTACAAGGGTCGCAGAGAATTACTGACAAAGACTGAGTGCATACTACAAGTTCGGAGAAGAAACAGCAAAATTAAAATAGGCAGGGAGAGAAGATCGCAAAATGTTAGTGGAAATTAGAATGATACACACATAGTTACTTGCCTGATGTGCATGGAACAAACAATAGTGGAAGCTGAAGGCTTTGTTCTAAGAACCAACCACGTGGAACACATATCACTCACAGAAGTACACTGTACAAAAATGAATATATCGTCTGTTAGAATCGTGCCCCACAAAGCTAGAAAGAGTTTACAAAGAGTTTGTACACCGCCCCGTAATCACAAAAGGTTTGAATATACCAGGCCGTTATCAAACTGCCACTAGTAACACATACACCAAGTTTATCTGTTGGACTTCTCTGGATTGAAAAACTAGAACACATTTCTGTGCACGTTCATAAAAAATATTCCGAAAAATGAATCTAAGTTCAAGAGTCTAAGTTAAACATGCTAGACAACGAATCGCTACCATCTCCGCAGACACTACAGTAGAACCAACCTTACCTCACCACGATCCGAGCACAAAAGTGAAGACCGAGCGGACATGGGGTGCTAAGCTACCAGTAACTAGGAAACCCAAGACACAGCGGTGGCGGGGACGTGAGACTCGGCCTGGAGAGGGCTCGTCAACTAGCTTGTAACCAAAGAGTGTAGAAACCTCTTTGGTACCATCAGCAGCAGGGGATGGTAACTACTAACTATCGACTCTGAGCCAGAGAGAACTATGCAAAGTGAGCTATTACTACCCACATTCAGACAGCCATTATATTCTCGCACATCCACTTAAAAGTAAAACAACTACACATTCTCAAAGGATGAGTTTTGTACCGGAGAAGCGTGCTTATTGCCACATTCATAACCACAATAATAAATTATTAAAATAACAAAATCGTAGCAATATAAACTAACATTTCAGAAACTAATATTTTAAAACATGAAATAAAAATGCTATTCCTCATCTCTCGAAAAGAGTTTGGTTCTATTTTTAACAAAATGCTAATCTAGCGACATCAAATAAATTACAATTTTATTAAAAAAAACATATATAGAAGACGACAGACGGTCGTCTTTCAAACACCAATGGCAGTCAGAAAGGCAGTGAGTGAATCTTTCAATAACTTCTGCAGGAATATCAGGAAAGTAATCCCTAACTCAAAGTTTTTGCAGTATGGTAAGTAAAAGATGCTATTGATAGATGGAAGACAAACTGAAATTACTGTTGAAATGCCAGTAGATCGTTTAAAGATAGGTACAAGGAACATATGGACGCCTTTCGACTTAATAATTTTGACAAGTCCGCTGTAGCTACGCATATCCACGAAACTGGCCATCCATTAAAGCGGATTGAAGATGACCTTAAGATTTTGCATAGACAGGATAAGGGAAGAAAGGTAAATCTGCTAGAACAGCTGGAGATTATAATACATAACGCTAAAAGGGACGCTTCATTAAATGAACAAGTTCCAGGTAATACATACAGCTTTTTTTAAAAACTTTGTGGTTCTATTATAACAACAGTCGTTTATTTTAAATTGCAACCTTTGTCTTACTGTGCAAATGATTTCGTGACACCTGAATGTGCTTGTGGATGATCTTTGGAATTTAGAGGTCTTTGTTTTCAAGTGCATACGTGCCCCCCAGTCGTGTTGTTGACTTGGTGCATTTTGATTGTGCTATGCGCCGCCAGTGCTGGGGTCTGATTTGAATCCTGACGAAGCACAGTATGCTGAGGACCTTTCTGCGTCAACACGCTTACAAGGGAAGTTTTCTTTTATTACGTTTTAGATTTTTATTTTCTCAGGTTTTAAGATTCTTGTACAAATTATCTGATGATGAGGGCTTGAGCCTTGAAACGCGTCATATTTTAGTATTTTCACACGATTGCTGTGGTTGAGCCTACTTGACAAAATAATTAATGAAAAAAATATTTGCTGCTCAACACAGCGCTCTTCAGTAGAACGCACAGATATATAGAACTATCCGTGCCCACACGGGTGTATGCAAAGTACCCTGTAGGAGCGTGGACACGCTTCCATCAGGCAAACAGTGCGTACTGTTGAACAGCGCTGTGTTGAATGGTGACACCCGTTCACGACAGGAATATCTCCGGAACACTTGTGTTGCAGAACATGAGCGGCTTCGACCTGCGGGACGACCTGCGCACGGCCTGGGAGTACTCGGGCCTCTACGCGACGGACGTGCTGACGGAGCGGGCGGAGCAGCTGATCGCCGACCACGACATGTCCAGGCCTCTGTTCCTGTACCTGTCCCACCTGGGCTGCCACGCCGGAGACCGCGCCAAGTGGCTGGACGCGCCGCAGCAGGTGGTGAACGCCTTCAGCCACGTGGCAGACCCCAACCGGCGGCTCTACGCAGGTGGGTCTCGCCTGCTCTCCACCACAGACAAATATATAAAGACGGGAAACCTCCATAAGTGCCCAGTCCAATGCTCCGGGGTGCGGGGCGGGGGTGCTGAAGCAGTTCCGTAAGATGTCCCACGATGGCGCTGCGGTCAGAAGCAGCCCTTTAAACTGGCCACAGCAGGCGGCAGGTAGTGGCTGCCCCCACCACCACCTCCCCTCAAACGCCGGCACACCGGACACAGCCCTAGCCTCGTGGCAGGCGGCACGAGCTCTCCCCTCAGCCTCCCCTCCACGCTACCCTCTGACATGCGAGAGGCACCCTAAGCCAGGGAACCGCCTGACACCAGCTAGCATCTTACGGAACTACCAGGGGAGCGTAGGACGGTGGTTTAGGGGGGGGGGGGGGCTTCTCCTCTGTATATGTTACTCTGTGTCTCCACATATCCTGTTCTCTACAGCAGTGTTGCCAGATCCTCCGAAAAACCGGAACATCTTCGAGTTATTATTACTAGTATTGCCTGTGGTCGAAAAGTGACCAATTCTGTTTACAATGGTCACTGTGGGTAACATTTTACGTATCATGCTGGCGGCCTCGCGTCATTATTTTGGCAACATCAACAACACCATAGAAAATCTTTGCCAATGCGTTCGAACCACATAGAATGACTCTATTAGTGTATCGTGGAGACCATGAAGTAAACAAATAATGCTGTACCTCCTTTATGGTTGACAGGTTCTTGTATGTACCCTCGTCGGCTCAGTAAAAATAATTGCCCCCGTAAAGCAAAGATTCCATGAGAAAACAGCAGCATTGTCAAGCGATTGGCTAAAAATGAAGACACACTGGATTCTCACTATTCAGCATCTGTTGCCAACATTATCATAGTAGGCCGCTGGGATATTTGTTAAAATTTAACCGGCACTGGGAGGTATGAAACGGTATCTTTTACGTTTTAAGGAAAATGCCTGACACAATAACAACAAATAGAAACGGAAGTATATACTTCTCATGTCATTTTAGAATTCTATAACTTTCATTAGCATAATATTTGAAATGGAACTACAATTTCGGTGTTCGTATTTTTATTCAACGCCAAGAAATAATGTTATTTTAATACTGCGATATTCAGAATTCCATAGCTGACAACATGTCGACTTCGTAGTTCCACCCGTGCACCGCTACGTGCCTCTCCCGGCACATCATCATTTATATCGGCATTCTCGACTTCTTAGTTCCACCCGAGCACCGCTAGATGCCTCTCCTGGCGCGTCGTCCTTTATATCGGCATTCATATGAAAAAATCCATTTCCTTTAACCACTTTTAATCACTGCGAAAATGAAGCATTTGAACGGCACAAGAAAGTGAGCTGGGAGCACTCCATGTTTCCATATTCACTTATTTTAATGCGTTATTTTAAGACTGCAGATTCGCTGCATTACAGCGTCTTTGGTCAAAGCGAATAGCCAAATAGTGAGCTGATTGTTGGAGAATGTAGAACTCCATCCAAGCTCTAGATAGGAAGAAAATTTCTACTTCCTTTTACCACTTTCAATGGCTAAATGCACACATAATATATATTCGTGAAATCTACGACAAAAATTATGTAACTTTCATTGTCCTTCTTGTACGAATAAATTAGTAATTTGTACCACAATTTTCGTGTTAGCGTGTTTATAAAATTATTATTATTCCAGAAGATACGAGTTTATGTTGGTACTGTGAGGAAACAGAGTTTTAGGTTAGTAACCTCTTTTGGTCGAACGATAGTTATCATTGATGTGCAGCGAGAGCTGCTGGCAACAATGCTTCGGTTGGGATGTTCTCTGTTTGTTGGCCGGTGTGCAGCAGTCTCCCGCCGACCGCAGAGCGAGGCGGTAGTATGTTGACAGTGCGTCCGTAACCCGCGTTTAGCGGTGGCTAAAGTTTTTGCCCTTCAGATGTATCGCATATGGGTTTCCGTTGCAGTTGTGTATTGAAATGTTTCAGTGTGGACTTGTATACATTCATAGTGGTGGCACGCGGTTATTTAATCAGTGCATTTCAAGAGAGATTTATTAACATTTGTCGTTCCGTACTAAAGGAAGTTAACAAAGTTATTGTTACGGATCAACCAAGTAATTGTCCGCATCCTATACAGTCATACCATTGGAACAATGCTTAAGGAGTAATTAAACGGCAAATAGAATATAACGGCACCTTCGCCCATCGAGGATTAGGTGGACGCAGCTGTGACGTTACACAGTGTTGCTAGATCCTCCGGAAAATCGGAAGATCTTCGGATTTTTTAAAAATTATTATTGTGAAACTTCAGATTTTTGCGGCGCTACATCACGGTAGTCAGTTGGCTTCAGGACCTAGTTAGCACCTGTCTTATCGGAGCCATGCTCTCGGTACCAACACTAAACTTGTATTTTCTCGAATAATAATAATAATGTTCCATAAAGTTTCGGGTGTGCAGCAGCAATAATTCTCCTTCCTTTTCTAATATTTCGCCTGTATAACGTTCAGCCATCTTCAGAGTGAGCCGAAGGACTGACGCTCCAGTGCTCGCTTCGGCCCTTTATACTCGCGTACCGCGCGACTGCGCACGCGGCCACAGGTACATATGCGCCAGAGACGTTGGTCAGCGGCAAAGACGTGCATAATGCACGAGTGGAATCTGTGACTCCACAGTCGATCCACAGTGGCATGTTGATGTATCACTATCAGCTGCACTGTGACGACGTCTTTGTGAGTTTATTACAGAAAGTGCCGGATTCCATGCTTTATCTAGATTGAAACCACTATCTCTATTAATTAAATTCGTCGTCAAGTGCATTTCAGTTGCTCCTTCACTATCGAATCCCAAAAATATGATGTCGTTGCCAAAATTCCAACGTTATCGTACAACATACTGTGACCAGTGTCAATGCAGTGCTCTGCCACTGCCGACTTGTTAGGTTGTAAAAGTCGTGTGTACCTTTGGTGTTGCGGTGTTCTGTACATCTGTCATGGACAATATGAGTCTTTTTTCTGATGTAAGAAAGGCCAAATTCACATGGAATTTTGTAAACTCCAGATTTTCGGAACAGCAAATCATCTCTGACGGAGCCCACCTGTGTGGCTGTCTTGGGTGGAGGACGGAAAAAATTTTCACTTTGTGTCTACTGGGAATCCGTCTTATTTTTGGCGAGAGGGTACCAACACATGGCAGGAAAGCCATGAAGTTAAAGGTTTCTTCCTCTTCGTATTCTTTGTGGCCTCATTCGGTTTCATTTGCAAAGCCTTCTGTATCTACTGTGGAGCGTACCCATTGTCTTCAAACACTTTCTGTAAATGGGAAAGTCCATCTTGCAGACTACTGTCGTCAGTCGTGGGCTCCGTCAAAGATGATTTGCTGCTCCGAAAATCTGGAGTTTACAAAATTGCATGTGAATGTGGCCTTTCTTACATCGGACAAACAACTCGTACTGTCCATGAAAGATGTACAGACCACGAAAGGTACACACGACTTTTACAACCTAACAAGTCGGCAGTGGCAGAGCACTGCATTGACACTGGTCACAGTATGTTGTGTGATAACGTTGGAATTTTGGCAATGACGTCATAATTTTGGTATTCGATAGTGAAGGAGCAACTGAAAACCGCTTGACGACGAATTTAATTAATAGAGATAGTGGTTTCAATCTAGATAAAGCATGGAATCCGGCACTTTCTGTAATAAACTCACAAAGACGTCGTCACAGTGCAGCTGATAGTGATACATCAACATGCCACTGTGGATCGACTGTGGAGTCACAGATTCCACTCGTGCATTATGCACGTCTTTGCCGCTGACCAACGTCTCTGGCGCATATGTACCTGTGGCCGCGTGCGCAGTCGCGCGGTACGCGAGTATAAAGGGCCGAAGCGAGCACTGGAGCGTCAGTCCTTCGGCTCACTCTGAAGATGGCTGAACGTTATACAGCCGAAATATTAGAAAAGGAAGGAGAATTATTGCTGCTGCACACCCGAAACTTTATGGAACATTATTATTATTATTCGAGAAAATACAAGTTTACTGTTGGTACCGAGAGCATGGCTCCGATAAGACAGGTGCTAACTAGGTCCTGAAGCCAACTGACTACCGTGATGTGCAGGTGAGACCTCCTATAAAGTTCATACATCTTCCCCCAAGTATTTGTAAGTGTTCATTACAGGCATTGTAATTCATTTATTTAGCTATATGAACGTTTTTTTAACCAAACGAAATGATCAGCTCCTACTTCTGTTGACTTCTAATCTGCTACTAAGGTCAGTAGGTCAACAAAGCACTGTTAAATGAAAAACAACAATAAGTTAAAGATGTTATGTTCACGCCATATTCTTCGTACTTCACTGATGCAGAGGCTTGGCAGCCGCGACGAACACTCCCACGCATACCGTGTTATAGAGCTTTCGCTACCCCATCACCTATGGCAACGCCAAATGGTGCATCGCTGTTGTGGTAACTACAACGGCTCTTAGGCTGCAGCACTTAGGCTGCGTTTATAGACAACGGTTCCTCCGCGGTGGAGGAACCTCTGTGGTTTTGTGGAGACTCAGCTTATAATTCAAGCAGCAGGTGGTTCAGCCGCAGTGACCTCGAGCACCCTGTGCCGCGGTGGAGTAGCCGAGCGTTCTAAAGAGCCTCGCTGCGGAGCGCACGGTTGCTCGCCGTGGAGGTTCGAGTTCTCCCTGGCGCATGGGTGTTTGTGTTTGTCCTTAGGTTTAGTTTACCTAAGTTTAAGTAGTTTGTAAGCTACGGACTGATGACCACGCAGTTTGGTCCGATAGATTTACAAACATTTGATTTGAACATGCCAGATATTCTCAACGAGCGCCTGAACGATCACCAATAACGTGCGAGAATGCTCCCGACGTCATACCACGTGGCTATCCGGGGAGGGGGGCAGACGCCATGTTGGCCGTCGTATTTCGTGGTTTGTATGTATATTACTTAGGTCTTATGAATGTATGACATTTCAAAGCAAGTAAAAGTAACTGTGTAATTGAGAATCTGTTGGAAACCGGCCATTAAGTTACTATTTGTTGGAATAAATGACTGGAAACGTCTCATACGTGGTTAAAAAAATTCCGTATTATAGTAATCTGCCGTTTCAAGGCAAGGTGGACTAAAGATGTATCAATACGAATAGTTATTTGTATCATTTTTATAATTACATGTCAACAACCGACATATCACCCAATAGCATATATAACACGTCTAATAACGTACGTGAAGACAATTGGTAATGTAACTGGTCGTAGCGTAGGGGGGCAGTCGTGGACTGCAAAGTTACTACAGGTTACGGTGTTGGTTCAAGGCTCGACGTAAGCTAATATCTTTTATTCGGTTTTCTGATTGACGCAAAAGACTTTCCTCTAAGTTTCTTAGAAGTATACTGAATAATATTCGATGCTATCTAAAAATAAGTGCGCAACCTCTGAGGAGTAAGTTTGTTGGATTCGTTTTATGAACAAGACAGTTTGCACTTAGATTAAAATACACACTATTGTTTCATGTATTGCATTTTACACGTTCTTAAAATTCTTCTACTGAATAGTAACATTGACCGAGGAAGCATGATCTTTTAAGATTTACTAAAAAGCGAGACTCTTGCAATAATCTTTGTGTAGTGGAGGCGTATTCTAATTTTATATTGCACAGTTTGTCATGAAACTTTTGTTATTCGCTGCACTTATTGACATAAAATGTAACTTTTATAAGAGTCTTATGTTGATAGGTATTTTGTTGTTACTTATTTAGGCCTATCACAGAACGTAACGGACATAAGCACAAGCGCGGTAGTAAGCGGTTCAGTAGAGGTAAAGCAGGAATTTCACTCTCTTGATTTGGTGAACAGTGTGATTACAGCAGCTGATGCCGCCGACAACTGTCGCTGGAGCGCGCTGCGGTCGCGTGTAGCTCGCTGAGGCTCACGCCACGTCTCGTATGCTCAAGTCGCGCCGTCTCCGAGCGTTCAGCCGCGCAAGTTAACCGCACACGTTCAGACACACGCTCCGTGTGACGACGGCTTAACAGTCAGCAGTGGCCTAAATGTACCTGCGACCGACTCGCACTCAAAATCTGCTATATGAAATAACACAAATTAAAAATTTTGCCTACCTATAGAGACACCAACACGCTGTTAATCGAAAACAGTTAGAAATCATCAAGATAGTACCATGCACGTAAAATGGAAAGTTTTCCATCTTCCCCTTAACCCTTTCAGACCTGGCGTTCAATATATTGGACACCGGTTTTTTATTATTTTTGTAACACTATTGTTGTTGTTGTGGTCTTCAGTCCGCACACAGGTCTGATGCAGCTCTCCACGCTACCCTGTCCTATGCAAGTCTCTTCATCTGAGAATATTTTTGGCAACCTACATCCTTTTGAATCTGCTTACTGTATTCATGCCACGGTATCCCTCTACGACTTTTACCTCACACACTTCCTTCTAAAGCTAAGTTGATGATTTCTTGATGTCTCAGGATGTGTCCCACCAACCTATCAAAATCAAATGTTTGTCAAGCTTACAAACTGCTTATGAACCAACTACAACTAAAGACGGCACAAACATCCATGCCCGAGGGGGGATTCGAACCCCCGACCATAGTGGCCGCACAGACCGTGACTGGAGCGCCTCAGTCCCGTCGGCCACCGCGGCCGGCCACCAACCTATCCCTTCGCTTAGTCAGAATACGCCATAAATTCCTTTTCTCCTTAATTCTATTGAGCACCTCCTCATTAGTTACGCGATCTACCCATCTAACTTTCATCATTCGTCTGTAGCACCACATTTCCAAAGCTTCTATCATCTTTTTGTCTGAACTCCTTATTGTCCACGCTTCACTTCCATACACTGCTACACTCCAAACAAATATACACTATATAATTTCGCTTTACTTTGAGACCAGTGGCCTGTTTACTGGACATCTGTCACTTTTAGTTTCGTGCTTCTAACTGCCATCTGTCAACAGAACGACGTGCTACAGTGAAAAACAGTGAACTTGGCGGACCCTTTGCGGTGTGTGTCAGGCATGGTATCAGAAGTTGAAATTATTTTATGTATTAATTTAAGAATTTTGCACATATCCAGTTCCATAGTAAATATGGAGCAACATATATAACTGCTGACTTCTTATTTCACATCCTTAACTGCTTTCCCGAGCCGAGGTCCAATTTATTTAACATTTCTAATTTGGAAACAAAGTATGAAAATGTTTTTATTTTGCTCAAATATGCAATAGATAGGGTCTTATAGACATGAAAAAAGTGCAAGATATGTTTTATTCTATTTTTAAAATTATTCAGGACTGAAGGGGGTAAAGTAGAAATTTCTATCTTGCCCATAAGCATGTCGCCAATGTTAAATTGAAGTATTTAAACACCATTATCCATTTTCCATGTTAAAATATCAACTCATACAACCCGTAATTGTGAAATATCTATGGTACAAGTAAAATAATAACAAGACATAACTTTACTCCTAATAATGCCGCAAAAAACGCAATTATCGTAATAATCCGCCACGTGCAATTCACATGTTGACGCGAGCCCGACTAACTTCCGTTCTAGAGATGGGAAAAATAGTTCCTTTTACGAAACGGTTTATTTTAGAATAGTTCTTCTTACTGAATGAGTTCAGAGAACTAGAACAGTGAAAATAACTCATTTTAAGTAGTTCAGTGAACTATTTGAGATGAACTTGATAGTTCACTCTATTTCCGGAAAAAAATATAACTATCGCCCATTATTTCACCTCCCTTACAGGTTGAAGTTCGAAAATCTTTTAATGTCTCACTGAAGAAACATACGCCAATTTTCTTATTTCCAGGCGCAAAATTGCGTTAGTAAAAATACTTTTTATCCCATCTATACATGAAGATTAATAGAAAAAAATCCGATAGATGTACACACTTCTTGTAAGTAAACTAACAGAACGGTTCCGACTTTCCAATCTGAAGTAGTTCGCACAGTTCGGTTAGTTCATCAACTAAACTAAGTGAGGCGACTGAACTATTTCGGTATTTCGATACAACTTAAGTTCGCTTAGTTTGGCTAGGTCAGCAACTGAAATAATTTAACTAACTGAACAAACTGAATTATTTTGGTCTGAAGTAAGTGAACTACATCGGAAATCTGAAACACTGCGGTTTACGCAGTTATAAGTTGGATCTTCCGAAATACATACCTTTTTGTTCCTGTAGGTGGGGCGCACTATCAAGGAAAGGGATATTTGAACGTGCGTCTTCTAGTTTGCAGTATATCTGGAAAGCAAGCTGTAAAAGAACTATAGTTCACCAAAGTGAACTAAACTGAACTTTTGTTCACGTGAAGGAATAATTTAATTGAACTAGTTCGTTCTCGAACTACACATGCCCATTCCGTTAGTAGATTCAAGATGGCCGCCTGTTGCTATGCGCGAGGCGACTCGCATGGCCTGGTTCTGGTTTGTCAGTAACTCCCGTTTCGCCCGCTTCTTGTATCTTGCCCTCCCCTCCCCTACAAATTACTCGAGGCGGTAATAGGTTCGTTTAAGCAGCTGCCAAAAAGCTACTTTCAAGCGCGAGCAAGTAGGCGTTACTGCGCATGCGCAGCAACAATGACGTATTTGGATCTTGCACTGCTTGAACACTTTTCGTCCCAATTCTGGCAGGATTCTGATGCGTAGCGGTGGAACAACTGAACTGCGACCTCGTTATTTTGGTGTTCCTATATAATGCCGAGCAATTGTGCAGAACAACAATGGTTTATTTTTCTGTTTTATTAGTGTGACTTAATGAAGCCATGACAAGGGTAGTAAAACTTTTCATGTAATACATCATACGTACAAAGTAACGAAAATGTATATGCCCCTACAGTGATAACACAGTGAACGGTTTGTTGGCAGTGTGTATCAGTAATGTGCCAAGGAGTGTCAGTCTATAAATTAAAAACGTAAAAGACACAAATTGAAGCCTAGAGAATGTACCACAGATGTATGAAACATTGTTTCGTGGATAGTGAGTGCCTAAAAGAAAACATTTTTCTCATTAAGCTGTCAATAGAGGTATTTATTTTATTCTCAATTACTGATTACATCGCCTGTGTATTAACCTTCAAGTAAACATTTATTGATACCTGTAGAGATCCTACATTGTTTCATGAAACAAGCAACACATCCGAGGATAAGCCAAGAGTATCAATTCCGTAACCTTACTCGAACCACTATCCGCCTGTAAGAGTATAGCAGCATGACCATAGATCAGACTAACGTATGTGTGTCTGATATTAAGGTTTTCTTTCTGGTTTTAAAAATACCAATTTCCTTTAAGTATACCCTCTTGTTTAATTCTTTATTATAGCAGAATATCAAATCTGTTATATGCATTATAAAATAAAACGCGAGCTCTTTAAAACAAAGCAAACAGTTTAAACTAGGCAACAGTCTGGAATATTGTTTCTTTCAAATAGATTGACGCCTCTGTGGCAAAGAACAGTTAATTGTAGTTGACTGAAGAAAGACAAATTTTTTCGAAAACCGACAAAAATAACTTACATCTTCCTCAAATCGCATAATTCTTGATCTTGTGGAAATAAAATCCGCTACCAGTCACAATTATTGGCGGTTTATTAAAACACTACCGGTTTCGGGCTTGTGCCCATCTTCAGGTGTTTACATTCAGTGATGTTGAGGATATTGCTTGAGAACATTGTAGTAACAACAAAATGATGCTAATTAGTACTGACATGTTTCAGGTTTTGCACAGTACACAGTACACTTTATAACTGTCACTCCAAACATCGCAATGTTAAAAAAAAAGCAGTTATAAAGTGTACTGTGTACTGTGCAAAACTTGAAACATGGGAGTACAAATTAGTATCATTTTACTGTTACTACAATGTTCTCAAATAATATCCTCAACAACACTGACTGTAAACACCTGAAGATGGGCACAAGCCCGAAACCGATAGCCTATTAATAAACCGCCAATAATCGTGACTGGTAGCGGATTTTATTTCCACAACCTATAAGGAACAGTCACGGAGTTCTTCAACATCCATAATGGATAAAATTGAATTCTTGATCTTGTATGAACACTCGATAATGAGTCGTGTGTCCAAATAATAACAATATTACAACAAAAATACACATTTCCGCTTGGTGGTTATTATATAAAATATACCTTTTTCAATATTGCATGTCAATTTCGTTCACTGAATGAACATCTTTAATATAGACTAAGCCCAGTATACTCATGTACAATGCACAATGTTTTAACAGCTAAAATATGTAAAATGTCTCGTCAGGTGTGGTTGCTTGATCTCTGCTAATAACGTGGAAATAAAATCATAAAACTGAAATATTATCATATTATTTTATTAGCCTTCAGCGATTTTGTGAATAAACCCACCTAACAGTTCCAGTCACAGAAATCCGTTTAGTTTTCATATGACAAGACACTTGTAGACGAAGACAAACAAATGAAACGAAACGTAAACACAGATCACTTGGAGCTCCCTACCACTACAACTCAGGCAGTTCTGCGCATGCGCGAATCTGGCTGCTTGAGCGCACCAGAAATATTTTCCCGGCTAGAATCTGGTAGCTTGCGGCTACTGCTTAAACAGCAAACAGCTGCTCGGCAAGTAGCCAGAAGCGGGTGAAGGCGCTGCTTGAACTCCATTTGTACTCTGCGCATGCGCGAGTAGCTCGCTGGCAGCTGCTGAAACGAAACCAATATCTCGTACGAACAGTGCGCCTGGGGAAGCGGCAACACTTCGTACTGAGGAGCGTGGCGGGAGTGCAGGCAGCCAGGCGGCGACCGCAGGGCTGTTGCTGGGGAGAGTGCACCCCTAAACTTGTCTTTGGGGGTGGAGTATTCTGGGTAGCCTGGACCAGTCTGGTAGCCTTCTCATCTAGGCCTAGAGGGTCTGTCGATCTATTGAGTCGTCTGCCTTTTCGAAGTCTTCCATAATGGCTACCCAGGGATGTTCCCCACGACTGATATATGAGAGGATTGTCTTGAGGTAATTCTGCTCTTTATTATTATTATTTATTCTTAGTTATTATAACTTTATTTGCCCTCGTTTTTCTGATTTTTTAACAGTAATAATTAACTACATTTTTTATCTCTCAGTAGAACACCACTTACCTTTTACTAAGACACTGCTTAATACCACATTCCTGTACCCGGTGACGTCATTCAGCAAAAACTGTTTTACTTTCTACTTACAGGAGAGGTCGTTCGGTTCATTCTGAGCACAGCCGAGAACCGCTTACCCGTCTTGGATTGAAGTATGCACTGCTTTTTCATGTGTAGCCTGTATGTCATGGTAGATTTCTTCCACCTGAAGAGGCAACCTTTTATCGGAACAAAACATTGCAGAACAATCGTTGCGGTTAATAGAAGGTGGAAGTAGTCTTGTGTAGTTCGCGAACGAAGTAGTTTGGAAGAGCGCCCCCTCAGGCGAACTACTCGAACTAGTTCGCAGATCCATCGCCTCTTAGTTCGTCCGCGCCTTTATCGAAGACTAACGGGGAATAGAGAGAGGATGCGAGAGCGCGCAGCATCGCGTGATTTGTAGGTAATGTTCCTTTAGTGACCTATTAAATAAATAAAGAAATCCATTTTATAAATAAAATACTACGAGTACTCTGTATGCACAGTACTTGAATATCATTGAATCGCCCATTCGTGTAAATAACTGGTGTATTTGCTTAAGTATTTGATGTCTAATTGCCCAAAAATATGGGTAATAGCACACGCTTGGGCAACACTGATCATTATATAAAAAAGCTGTCATGACAAAGGATTCTTTTAGTAGCGGTAGCAAAAGCCAAAAAGAGCGGGCGAACTAAAAAGAGCGACCTACTTCGGGCCGCGCTGCGAACAAAAAGGAGAGCTACCGGTCGCCAACTAAAATTTGCGCAATCGGACGCGAACTAAAATATGCACGATCGATCGCGAACTAAAATAAATGCAATCGCTTTTCCGAAAACCGACGGTCAATAGCTAGAGGGCGCGCAGCAGAATTAAAAATCACGGGTTTTCCTTCTGCTGATGAGAGCCATTTCGAGGTGAGCGTCTGCCTGCTAGATTACATAGTTCAGTGCTACAAAACTTCTATTTGGATGTATTCTGCACTCTGCAACAACTGAGTTATAAATTCCACAATGCCAGGATAGAGATATAGCTCTTAACTTAAACGCGAGAAATTATCCACAAACTGTCTTTTTTTTTTTTTTTTTTTTTTTTTTATGTGGGGGAACTTCTCCCTCCACTGTCGTCACTGGGAGCGGACGAACTAAAAGAACGAACTAGATCGCGGCAGAGCCGCGAACTAAAGTGAGCGCTCCCGATCCCGAACTATTATGCGCAAGTCTATCGCACTCCCGGCTGCACTGGAAAACTGGTCGCCCGTAATTAAGATTCAGAGTGCCAGTTCTGGGGTTCCCTGTAGCCGCACAGATGGGTTATTATTTTGTGTGGTTTCTTTCGCATCTCTCTGAGCAGGTCGGACGTCCTAAACGGCGCAATGATCTTCTAGAGCTTCTTTCCGATGCCTTGTGTTACGTTAGAGCCATGTAGCACTGTTTACAAAAGAAAACTGAAACAGTTACTGCCCTAGGCAGTTAGTAATTGTTACTTATGACTTTCCAGTCGTGCCAAGTGGTAAATTCTGCTTGCACGCTTGTCGACGAAGAACCTGTGAAAGAATCAGAAAAGCATCACAGTACGTTACATACAGCACTGCCTTTTACTTGCACGAGGCAACACTTTAGTTGTCTGTTGTCTGTATGGAGCTACCGTAAAATACTTCTCCTCTCCCGTTTTTCTAAAATGCTTTGTAGTTGCACAGACACCAAATTCATGTGGGATACCGAATACGAAGTTCTCTTTCTTTCTGCTTAGGCTGAATCAGAGGTTAGACGTGAGAAATAATTTATTTAAAGTGTACAATGCTTCAGAGAAAACATGAAAATTCGAAACAATAATCTAGGAGAAAATAATTGGAAGGTGTCTTTCGGGGTTAAAATGGAAACAGTTGCATGACTGGACTTGTGTAAACTTGGAGGAAACATTTTAGTTCCTTCGACAAATACACGTAATAGATGACAGATGATGTGTTGTTGACTGCAGTATTAACTTTGCACTGAGGCAGTAACAATGGAGGCAGTTAAGAGGTAGAAGCCGAGCAGTAAGTGTGGCCGCGAAGCGGTGACTGTAAGCAAAGAGCTTTGCAGAAATGTATTGTTCTTTTATATAAAGTCTCACGTTTACGTTAAACAGTGTACACTGGCAGGTAAGCAAAGGGTTCAGTCTTTTACATTGATAAAAGATATTTAGTTATTTACTCATGTACTAACAAGGAAAGTACATGGACTCGAACAAACAAATCTGTATGAAAGTTTGGTTACAGGATCTCTACTTACACCTCAATGTGCTTGTGGGTGTCGTTTTTCTGCAAAACTCTGCAAAGCTCTGCAACCATGCTCTAGATAGCACTGTAGATGTAATTGTAGACGCCATACGTAATGCAGATATCTTAACTATAACTTATGTAATAATCATCGTACATGTTCTCTAAAGAATTGTCATCATAGCCGTGATGATAGTTGCAACTTTAACCTTCTTCCCGAAAGACTGTTGGTATTCACTGCCACTGCTTCCATCGTCTCTTCCCGCACTTACCGTAGCACTACCGTTTGAAATGAGTTGTTCGTCATTATCATCCCTATTATAATTATTATGAATTTGTAACAACAGTATCTAACTTACGTTCATGTTTATGTACCACAATTGATACGAGAAAGCATGCAAATGATTCATCTTCTACACTAATACCATCTTGACGAAGAAAGGTTCTTCGTAACTTCATCTCAACTAATCGCAATACATTAGCAGGATTGATTAGCAATCGCCACCCCATCTGACGCTTCACCACAGAAATAACGTCACAAAACAGAACTTCGGAGGCACACTGCACCTTCCCTACTGGCGAACCGACAGGTCAAAGTGCAATGTGGCATGGCACACGCAGAGGCCTCTAACGGACGACTGCAGAGGTTTGCAGATGCGGGAGTGTCACTGGTGCAATAAGGGATCTTTACATTATCTGTCATACGATTTTGGTGTATATGTGTTTGTTCGAGCCTAAGCACTTTCTTTGTAAGTCAACGTCATGAAAATCTCAAGTAAACAGTTGATACAACGAAATATCGTAATGTATCACACACAAATTACAATTGCAACCAATATCTGAATAAAATACGTTACGACATGTATGCTGGATACGATATCTCACCTGCTCCCCTAATTCTTTCGAGCAGAATACTTATCTACCAGTACGTTTTCGAACGGCGGGGCTAAAAGTACAGCACCTAAACCGCTCGAGTTCTGACTTTGCTTATTTCGTAATGGTGATAATTTCATACTACATAGATTGGAGTCATGAGGATATTTTCGACATTGAAGACGAAAGTTCATAATCGAAATTTCGTAAGTAGATTTTCGCTGGATATTAATTTACAATATCCACAAAGAAACTGTTGGGAAAGCGAACCAAAGACTGCTTTCAGTAGCAGATAGAAGGTGCGAAACAGTCCTTTAAGACAGCCTATTCCTTTTTCAAACAGATTACATGCTGCGCGGTATGATATCCTTAGCAGACCAACGAGGTCATAGAATTACGGAGAAGGGGAGCAAGTTTTCTATCATCGTGATATGATGCCTCGAAAAATATAATAGATTTATGGTGGAAATCATAAAAAATGGCGCTTTTCATCGCGCCAAAACATTTCTATGTGCAATAAGGTATCTTTACATTATCTCTCATACGATTTTGGTGTATATGTGTTTGTTCGAGCCCAAGTACTTTCTTTGTAAGAGAACTTGCACAGTCTCTGTATGCCATACATCTCGGAAACAATTATCGAATACTTCTTTTCTTTTTTACAGCTGTAATGTCGAAGGTGGATGAGTCGGTTGGACGTGTGACGTCAGCCCTGCAGCAGAGGGGGATGCTGGAGAACTCGATCGTCGTCTTCGTCTCCGACAACGGCGCCCCCTCCTCGGGGCACTACCAGAACTGGGGCTCCAACTACCCGCTCAGGGGGGTGAGTCCACCTGCTGACGTCACGTTTCAGCTTCCAGTCATTCCCCATAACAGCTTGAGGTATCTTCTTCTTCTATCTAATATATAAAGCAGAGTGTCCGTATGTTTGCACGTGTTGCATACAAATCTACAGTTTTGTTCCAATCTTTATGAAATTTTGCACACGTAAGCTTCAATCCATGAGGACGGTCGCCGTAAGTGTAAGAATCACGTACGATATATAGTTCACGAGATATGACGTCATAAACAATCAGATGCCCGAAAAACTGCTGCATTTTGCGACAATGATGCTCATTTCCTACTAAACCATTGGACCGATTTCAACGAAATTTGGTACACACATTCCTTACCGCGAGGTAACAATTGCTGCATGCTTAAGAATCACATACGGCACATGGTTCAAAAGATATTAATTACGTCATAACCAATAGAAATCGCAAAAAGTGCCATATAATGCGGCGAGACTTTCGAAGTACACTGTATGAGAATGACAGTACTTAGCGACTTGCAACAAACTTTAAACATAATTTCAAACCTTTATGAAACTTTTTTCGCTGGCAACCATAGTAAAATAATGAAAGGAAAAAAGTTTCTCGCTTACTACTATTCCGCTGTTCATGGACTAAAACTACGGCATTCGGTATGACGTTACAATTTATAATTTCTACACTACAAAATGTAGGACATTTTTGAGACAGTATACACACATATAGTTGAGTGTTCCTTCTAAATTGTATCACAGTACGACACGCAGTCCATTCTATATGAGCACGTAAACAATAACGTTTATGGAAAACCGCCCCATCCCGCACAAAGTTTTAATCTATTTCTCCTTTATTACTAATTGTATTTCCAAGAGATTTTACAGACATTTAGCACTTATATAAATGAATATATACCTGAAAAATGACAGGAATAAAGAGGTAAATACCCGGGCAATGCCGGGTTTTCAGCTAGTTTCATATAAACTTTACCAGAGGACGGAGGTGCCATCGGTATTAATATACTAGGTGTCTGACAAATCGAAGTAACTCCAAAACTACGCATCGTACACAATAACGTTCGAGAAACAAAATTAATATCTCCAAAGAAGACATCTACCTGACGTGAAATCAAACCACCCTGAGGGAGGCAAAGGGGGCACTTTGAAATTTTGAATAGAAACCCCCCCATTATTTTATTTTATTTTTGTAGATTCGGATTCTTCACCAAAAAATACTTGAGGTTTGTTCGACTCACCATTTTTAACCTCCGTTGACCTTACTGTTAAAAAAAATGTATGTTCTGGACAGGAGTGTTGTTAGTGGCAATGGTTATTGACTCACACTGTATATATGGTCGTTTCACCAATTTCAAAATTCGTCTTGCAATTTATCGACTGAAAGCTGGGTGGATACAAGTTACCTTATTCATAAGGTTGAGGTTACAGACCTGAAAATAGCAATAATGATCACAGGTACTAATAGATGGGAACAATGGCAGGAGGGTTTCCATAATGAGGAAATCAAAGGAAAACTGTATGAACACATAGATGAAGTGCTGCTCAGTTAGAGCGAAGAGGCTGAGATGTTATGGTCAGGTAACACGCATGTGAGAAGCAAGGTTACCTAAGAGACTCATCGGTTCGATAGCGGATGTTAGAGGAGTCGAGGTATACCGAGGAGAAAGTACTTAGATTAGGTGAAGAATGATGTTGAAGTAAAATGTGTAACATCAGACGAGGTATCAATATTAGCATTGAATAGGGTATCATGCAAGAATTTTATTAGGGGGACTATGCTCCAGACTGAACGCTGAAAGGCATTATCAGTCTCTAATGATGATGATGATGATAGTGGCTTTGAGAATGCTGACGAATAGACGTCCAATAATTGTACTATGTAATAATAAACCTTAGAAGATTTCATTTTCTTTTATTTATTTCTCATCTTTATTGTCTTGTACTATGTATTACCAATAAAACAGCTAAAAACAGATAATACACTCAATTAAATATTTAAAAAATGTACAAAAAGCCGTACAGAACGGACAAACCTTGACGTTCTTGTAAGAGTGAGTGGATTGCGCTGCGCCGCAGATCACGTTGAAGACAATGGCAGTACCTGTGCGCCAGAAACGAGATATCTGTACCGCATCAATAACAGTGATTTGGCACGAGAACTTTTATGATTCAGGAGTGACCCAATATATGGGAATTTGGTGTCCCGATCTAGGTTGTATCCGGACGTGTCAACAGACCCACGAAAATCGGGACACCTAGCAACACTATAGTTAGCGGATGACACGGAATACGAATCCATTAATGAAGGCCTCTTCTGTCTCGGCGGACGTACAGAGAAACGTTCGCAGACGTGCTAATACCTCGGCCAGTATGGGCGTTTTTTGAGGAACGGTGCTCCGAGAAGACCGAGCTTAAGTGCTCCTGGCTCTTCGATCTATAAACTGGCGACTTATCCTCTCTGTTTCACCGGCAAGTGTAAGTGACCGGCACGTACGTAAAGGCCCCGGTATTAGACTTGCGCATAATAGTTCACGATCGGAAGCGCTCACTTTCGTTTGCAGCTCTGCCGCGAGCCGCGAACTAGTTCGCTCTTTTAGTTTGTCCGCTCCCAGTGACGGCTGAGCGGCGTGGTCTGCGCGTGCAGGTGGAGGGAGAAGTTCTCCCACCTAGCTGCTTCATGCGCTTGCTACTTGAGCCGTTAACGATATCACGCAAACCAAAAGAAACAGTTTGTGGATAATTTCTCGCGTTTAAGTTTAGAGTTATCTCTATATCTTGGCATTATGGAATTTATTGGTCAGATATTGTAGAGTGCAGAATACTTCAAAACAGAAATTTTGTAGCACTAAACTATGTAATCTAGCAGGCAGACGCTCACCTCGAAATGACTCATCAGCAGAAGGCAAACACGTGATTTTTAATTCTGCTGCGTGCGCTCTAGCTATTGACCGTCGGTCTTCGGAAAAGCGATTGTAGTTACTTTAGTTCGCGTCAGATCGTGCATATTTTAGCTCGCGACCAATTACACATATTTTAGTTCGCGACCGATCGCGCATATTTTAATTCGCGTCCGATCGCGAATATTTTAGTGCCCGACCGGTAGCTCTCCTTTTTGTTCGCAGCTCGGCCCGATGTAGATCGCTCTTTTTAGTTCGTCCGCTCTTTTTGGCTTTTGCTATCGCTACTAAAAAAGTTCTCTCTTTTGTTATGACAGCTTTTTATGCAATGATCAGTGTTGCCCAAGCGTGTGGTATTACCCGTATTTTTGGGCAATTAGACATCGAATATTGAAGCAAATAAACCAGTTATTATTTAGACACTTCTGAATACCTTAGAAAAGAAAATTTATGGCAGTGAACTATGAAACTACAGCTGAGCTGTATCTCAGCTAGAAATGACGGTAACTGTCAGAAGGGAATCACGCAATTCTGCGCGCTCTCGCGTCCTCTCGCTGTTACCCGTCAGTCTTCGGAAAAGGAGCGTACGAACTAAGAGGCGGGGGATCTGCGAACTAGTTCGTTCGCGAACTACACAAGACTACTCGGTATTATTCATCCAGTGGCTGAAGAAATTAAAACGCGAACCAAACGATATCTTGGCCAGCTTTGTGCCTTTTTTTTGTTCACCACAGTACCACTCTGTGACTCTCTGGAGCAGTGAAACAAAAACTATTTCATAGTAGGCCATAAAATATTTTGTGCATAAATTTTCGCGACTCAGTATATACCGTCAGCAACTTGAAAATAATATGAATATTAAATAGAGTTATATATTAACTGAAATTATTTTTATTACTATTTATTTATTTTCGTTACAGCCATTTATGGGTTACGTTTACGCAAATTCCCTCACATCCTACACTTCTCTTCCTTCCTCTTTCGCCAGTACTCCTTCATCCTTTGCCTCTCTCGTGAACGTTCTTCCGCCGAGAGTACTCTGTTCTTCCTCGTTTTCTCCTCGAAGAAATCTTTCACCTCCGCAACCTTTTTCTTAATGATCTGCCTGTTCACAATTTCTCCTGCTGTGATCTCGCATTTTACTAGATCCCTCTGCACTTCTTTCAGCCATGGAACTTGTGTCTTCCTGTTCTCCTGGAAGAGAAGAATCTTGTTGGCTAGCCTCACTCTTACCATTCTTTTCATATGTCCATCGAAAGAGAGTATTATTTACTTCATTGTGGTGGTGATTTTTTCAAATCGTTGATAGAGTAATTGATTTGATCCAAGGCAGAATGTAAATTCATTTGATATTTTTCTGGGCCCCAGAGTCTTTCTTAGGAATTTCCTTTCTTTCTATTCCAAGTCTTAAAGTCCCTTCCCGGCTATTGTCTCAGATGCATATAAACATTCAGGTTTGACGACTGAGCTGTAGTGTCGGAATTTGGCATGGTATGAGAATGATTTAGACACAATCTGAATGCTATGTTCATTTTTCTTGCCCGTTCTTCAATTGCTGCCTTATCATTGTTGTTTGGAGTCAAAATCTCTCCTAGGTACTTGAATCTCTGAACTATTTTGATGTCTCCACACTTGGTTCTCATTGTGCAGACTGGATCAGTGGCATTTACGTTCATATATAGTGTCTTCTCAAAAGATATTTTCAATCCTACCTTCACTGCTGTTTCCCTGAGGACTTCAATCTGTTTAGTTGCAATTTTGCAGATTTTCTGCATAATGCTCTATGTGTGTTGTGGTCTTCAGTCCGGAGACTGGTTTGATGCAGCTCTCCACAATACCCTAAGCAAACCTCTTCAACTCCACATAAGAACGGCAATTTACATCTGTCTGAATCTGCATACTGTATCCATCTCTTGGTCTTCCCCTGCGGTTTTTACCCCACACACTTCCCTCCAACGCTAAATTCACAATTCCTTGATGTCTAAGAATGTGTCCTACCAGTCAATTCCGTTCAACTGTTCTTCCAAATCCTTTGCTGTCTCTGATAGAATTACTATGTCGTTGGCAAACCGCAATGTTTTTAATTCTTCACCCTGAACTTTGATCCCTATTCCAAATTTCTCCTTGCTTTCCTTTATAGCCTGCTCAATGTACAAATTGATTAGCATAGGAGAAAGGCTACAACCGTGTCTTACTCCCTTCCCAACCACTGCGTCCCTTTCATGCCCTTCAACTCTGACAAATGCTGTCTCGTTTTTGTACAAGTTGTAAATAACCTTACGCTCCCTGTATTTTACTCCTGCTTGATTCAGAACTTGAAAGAGTTTATTCCAATCAACATTGTCAAAAGCCTTCTCCAAATCTACAAAAGCTAGAAATGTAGGTTTGCTTTTTCTTAATCTTCTATGATAAGTCGTAAAGAGAGTATTGCCTCCTGTGTTCCTACATTTCTCCTGATACCAAACTGATCTTCCCCGAGGTCGGCTTCTACCAGCTTTTCCATCCTTCTGTAAATAATTCGTGTTAAT
Source organism: Locusta migratoria (assembly GCA_026315105.1). Lineage (NCBI taxonomy): Eukaryota > Metazoa > Arthropoda > Insecta > Orthoptera > Acrididae > Locusta > Locusta migratoria. The sequence continues at coordinate 664,275,346 of CM048746.1, forward strand.
ATTTTGCAAGCATGACTTATTAAACTGATGGTTCTGTAGTTTTCACACCTGTCTGCGCCTGCTTTCTTTGGAATAGAGATTATAACATTTTTCTTACAGTCTGAGGGTACTTCGCATGTCTCATACATCTTACACACCAAGTGAAACAGTTTCGTCATGGCTGGTTCTCCCAAAGACTTCAGTAACTCTGAGGGAATGTCATCTACTCCAGCGGCCTTGTTTCGACTTAGGTCTTTGAGTACTCTGTCAAATTCATCTCTCATTATATTACCTCCTATTTCATCCTCGTCTATTTCTTCTCCCCTTCCTAAAATATTGCCTCTAAGTTCATTTCCTCCGTAGTGACTCTCTATATACTCTTTCCACCTTTCAGCTTTCCCTTCTTTGCTGAGAACTGGTTTTCCATCTGTGTCCTTGATATTCATAGCGCTGTTTTTCTAATCTCCAAATATCTCTTTTATTTTCCTGTAGGCTATATCTACTTTTCCCCTATTTATACATTCTTCTACATCCTTGCATTTGCCTTCTATCCACTCCTGCTTAGCCATTTTGCACTTCCTGTCAATTTCACCTTTTAGTCGTCTGTACTCCATTTTCCATGTTTCATTTACTGCATTTTTATATTTCCTCCTTTCCTCGATTAAATTTAGTATGTTCTGCGAACCCAGAAACTGAATTAAAATGTTTGTGTTGTGGAGGGAAATCGTACATAGACTCTTCCAAGACGCCGTATTTGTTAGTGGTGTGGTAGTCTAACGGTTAAGACGTGTGCCTAGTCAGCATGGAGGTCCCGGTTCGATTCCCGGCCGCACCACAAATTTTAATTCAATGCTTCAGATCTATCAATAATGTCCTTGACATATTTGAGACGTAAATCAGTCTCTAGGATTGTTTATTCGTATTAATTGAAATTAAATTAGTTGCATTGCGAGTCAGAGGGAACCGGAGGCGATATGCATTGCTGATCAAAGATAAACAAAACAAAAAATTAAATTTAAGTGTATCGTTACAGTGTGCTATGTAATATTTCGTGAACTGGGAAGATTTTTGGGAAGGATGGATCGTTTAATTTGTCCAGTTCGTGAAATGTAGCCTGTTGGCGTCGGAGTGATGGAAGTGCTATGTTTTCAGATCATGGAACGATCGGTAGTGTGTTGTTGTTGTTGTTATTTCAGATCAAGAACACCCTGTGGGAAGGAGGCGTCAGAGGGGTGGCTGCCGTGTGGAGCCCCCTGTTGCAGAAAACGCCCCGGGTCTCCCACCAGCTGATGCATATCACCGACTGGCTGCCCACACTGTACGTCGCCGCAGGTGCGTAAAGCATTTAGGCATTTGATTGTGTGAACCATAACATACTTTTAAGTAAATTAGAATTCAATGGGGTCACGGGAAATGCTGTAAAATGGTTCAAGTCGTACCTCACTAACAGGAAACAAAGGGTGTCAGTGCAAGTGACTAGTGAATTAAGCCAACAGTCATCATCTGATTGGGAAGAAATTACATGTGGTGTCCCACAAGGTTCCACCTTAGGGCCATTGCTTTTTCTTGTGTACATTAATGACCTCTCATCAGTTACACTACCAGAAGCACAGTTCGTTTTGTTTGCAGATGATACAAGTATTGCAATAAAAAGTACGTCAAGCATAGTTATAGAAAGGTCTGTTAATGATATTTTCATGACCATTAATAAGTGGTTTAAAGCCAACTCATTTTCATTAAACTTTGAAAAGACTCACACCACAGAACCCTAGAAACGACTCAACAAATCTGTATTTTCAATACGAGTGTTATCAGACATAGGAGACATAAAAATAACAAAGCTTACATACATTGCTTACTTTCATTCACTAATGTCATATGCTATAATATTTTGGGGTAACTCTTCAAGTGAGTCAAAAGTCTTCAGGGTCCAAAAATGTGTAATACGAATTATTTGTGGAGTAAATTCACGGACGTCCTATATAAGCCTCTTCAAAGAACTGGGTATACTAACTACTGACTCTCAGTATATTTATTCCTTAATGAAATTTGTCTTCAATAATATATCCCTTTTCCCAACAAACAGCTCAGTTCATACATACAATACTAGGAATAAAAATGATCTACACAAGGACTTAAAAGCACTTACATTAGTTCAAAAAATGGTCCACTACTCAGGAACACACATTTTCAATAATTTACCATCAAGTATAAAAAAATTAGTTACAAGTAAAGATCAGTTTAAGAGGAACCTAAAAGACTTTCCAGTGGCCAACTCCTTCTACTCCATTAGTGAATTTCTAAATTGTACCAAATGATGAATGTACTCATTCTTTATTAGTATTATTATATTATCAGCTAAAAAACACTTAAAATGTTTGTATCTGCATTTATATTATTAGTATTATCTATTATTCAACTTGTAAAATTTGTTTCTTGACATGTTCCACATCCGCAAGGATCTCCTCAACATGGATCTACGGAACGAAAAATTAATCTAATGCTGGCCGCAGTGGCTGAAGGGACTAAGGCACTCCAGTCACTGTCTGTACGGCCACTACGGTCGGGGGTTCGAATCCCCCCTCGGGCATGGATACTTGTGCCGTCCTAGTTCGTAAGTATTTCATAAGTAGTTTGTAAGTTTAGGGACTGATGACCCCGTAGTTAAGTCCCATAGACTATACAAACATTTGAACATTTGAACTAATCTAATCTAATCTAAGGGTGTCAAGTCTCAGGTGATACTCTGGCAGAGAGTGGCACACCTCAAATACTCGCAGCAATAACATCAGTTATCAACGTGACAAGTTTTTACGAAAGAAGCGGCAGTTCTGTCTGTGCAGCCTACCCATCGTTTTTTACGACAATGCGCCAACACATACAGCGTAATCTACGGCTGTTTTGTTCGGTTGATGGGGCTGGGAAGTACTGTACCATCCACCAAACTCCCGATACTTAAGTCACTATGCATTTGATTTAATTGCCAAGACGAAGAAACCACTTTGTAGCATTCACTTCAGAACTGTTCCAGGGATTCAACAGACAGTAGACCGCTCCATTCGCACCATCAACAGAACAGGCTCTGCTAATGGTATACTACTACTTCCACATCGCTTGCAACTGGTTCTACACAACGCTGGTGACTCCTTATAAGGACGGTAACAGATGCAACCATGGAACGCTGTATTATCGGTTGTGAATAAATAGTTGCCACTATTTAAGTTCCAGCCCTAAAAGATTCCACATCTCACCGGTTTAGTCAGAATCCAGCAGTCATCCACAAACCTTTTAGAACTAATTATGCAGTGGGTGAATCTGACAATTATAATGAGAAAACAGGTCATTTATAAAATAAACTCGACAATGACATAAAACAGAGTACATATGAGATCAGTAGCGCTGACAGGGTGTCCAAGTTAGATTACAATCGGACTCGGTATAGCGCGGCTGAATCTGCTGCATCAACGAAATCGCCTGCGCACTTCAGCGTCACGAGATATTTGTTATGCAGAAATTTATTTATGCTGTACTCTACAAGGGGTACTTCGTCTCACGCAATTAATCTGCAAATTATCGAAGGCTTGAGGTCCGATGTCTGACGGTTTGCGCAAACACTTTTATAGTTATTTCTGCAAAGCGTAACGGTATCGGCCGTGACGGAATTTGCCAGTAATAAGGGTAACTGCTAAACCATCTTCCAAAATGTAAACAATGGTGGAAACGGGCACACCGCCTCAAGCTCGACGCTGCCTTCTATGTGACGGCACCTTCAGCGTGAGACCCACTGCGCAGTGCTGAGAATGCTACGTCTCATGAGGTAGTAGAAAAAAATCTGAAAAAATAACGACAACGCTTGAAGGTATAATGATTTAATACGCTAAATAACTTTAGGCACGAAGACTTTTATCAAGCTACTGGCTGAAAACCCGCCGTTGCCCGGGATGTTAAATATCTGCCCGGTTGCATGTGAAACTGCAGTAGGTGTAGATGGAAAGCACATGTTATAAAAATCAGGTTCCAGGCTTCCGATTCTGACTTTCCGGATATACACCAATTTCAAACCAAAGGTTTATTGGTACAACTTATTCTTCGATTTATTTTTAAATTATACAGTAAATAATTTTATCATTTCAGAATACTTGAATTTCGTCAAGAAATAAGTTGACTCTGAAAATGTAAGTAAACTGCTTTTGCTTCCAGCCAGATGGAACAATTTTCCATGAACGTTACTGTTTACGTGCTCATATTTCATGACACGTGTCGGAATGTGATACAATTCAGAAGCTACATTCAACTATATATGTGTATACTGTCTGTAAAATTTCCTGTCGCTACAATTTGTAGTGTTCAAATTATAAATTGTAACGTCATACCGAGAGCCGTAGTTTTACTCCATAAACAGCGGAAAAGTAGTAAGCGAGAAACTTTTTTCCTTTCATCATTTTACTATGGATGCCAGCGAGGAAAAGTTTAATAAAGGTTTGAAATTATGTTTAAAGTTTTTTGCTAAGTAATGTCGTTCTCATACAGTGTATTTCGAAAGTCTCGCTGCATTATATGGCATTTTTTGCGATTTCTATTGGTTATGACGCAATATCTTTTGAACCATGTCCCGTATGTGATTTTCAACCATGCATCAATTGTTACCGCTCGGAAGCAATATGTGTACCAAATTCGGTTGAAATCGGCCCAGTGGTTTAGGAGAAAATGAACAGCATTGTCGTTAAATGCAGCAGTTTTTCGCTCATCTCAATGATATTTCGTGAACTATGTAGCGTACTTGATTCTTACACTTATGGCGAACGTCCTCATGCATCTAAGCTTAAGTGTACAAAATTTCATAGAGATTGGAACAAAACTGTAGATTTGTATGCAGAACGTACAACCATACGGACACTCTGCTTTATATATTCGATTAAAAATTAATTGCTGACAAGATTATTTTGACACTGACAATGCCCAAAGCATGGAGGAATACTCAATGCATCAGAAGGCAATAAAAATCGTCTTTCTTATTGTAACCATCTACCAAAATTCACAGAACATCATCTTGAATCACTCTAGTTATTGCGCACAAATTTCCAATATCGGCACGCATGCCAAAACGAAAAACGTTCGTATAATTATAGTCCATCCAAATAATGTAATGTAAACTCTGTCAACATGAAGCTAAGGAATATATGGCAGTAATCTCAAGGTCGTCCTTCAAATTGCATCGGCAGAACTGAAAAAATTGGATTGAAGAAAGTGTGGACTGCATGTATCGTCGCACACAATTGAGGGCTTGAAAGTTCCTCGCTTCTCCTTCTCTCGTACATTTTTTCCGTCTGCTGTGTGTTTGAACTTGTTCTAGCTGAATGTCTTTGTACAACGTTATGTTAATCTGACTGCGTATTTTTAACTGTATTCTATGTGAATGTAAAGGTATTGCAAAACCTGTCTGAGTGCGTAATGTTTATTATAATGAGACGCAAACTGCTAATTGTTTCCGTATGAAAATGTCGTAACGAAGTTAACTGTCTGAAAATTACTGATAATAAAAATCACTGTGTTAATAATTCTGCCCCTACAAACTTGTTTCTGACTGAACTAACTATCTTTAACGAAATGTAACGAACACAATATTTATCAATGCAACCTGATTCAGTGCAAACAATTGTTAACCTGAACACTGTATGAATTGTCCTACCCTGAAATCTGTAAATCATACTGAACTGTAAGCTTGACAAAAACTGATTCTTTCTCACTTTCACTTACTGCATAAACCTGCGCAACACCAAACTGCTTCCTGCTGTACTAACTACTGGAAAATTAACTACAGAAAACATCTATGGCACTTTTAATAAAAATGTGAGGAGGGATAAATTGGTCATCTGTTGAAGAAACTCGAAGTAATTATTAAAAATGAAATACCTGATTGATTTTGTAACTGATGTAATTTCATGAAAATTACTAACAATGTCATGTTTATGATTTTAAAATCTTTCAGAGAAAAATGTAACTCAGATATTCAATCTGCCATCAAAATTATTTTTAAACAAATATAAACATTTCTTTACTGTTAATAAATCTAACTTGATTTACACAAACAATGTTACAACAATACCATATTTCAAGAACACTACCCATGAAATTCCTATTTCATAAAAAACGCAAGTTCAAAACTAAACTATTACAATAAATACTTTTCCTAACACAAAAGGGGTCCGTAGCATGAATCGTGAGACCACAAGCTAACAGCATGATCTTTCCCGACCGTTACTGTTACCACTAATTCAGCCTAACAAAGTGAAGTTGTGCCATAGAAACATACCAAGTATTTCATGAATAACTTTACCTTATAAAAACCTGAAAAGGTCGTTTCTCCAACGTCGTATGTACCTTTCGTCTCCATATCTTACACAAACAGCTTGGCTCAGCATTCAAGTCTCAAAATCTCATCTCCTCGGCTATCCCGCCAGAACAACAACTGCACCCAACAACGATCCCCACGCTTCTGCAATCTCACAGTGTTGCCAACTATCAGTTGGAGAAACAGTCCAACAAAAATGGCCAGAAATGGCTAAATTATAATTTATATGTTTTATGCATCAAAATTAAAATGTGAAAAACACTCACCTAGCAAAAATAAATATCATCGTCCTCATCCTCATCTTTTTTAGGATCAAGTTTCAGATTCAGCAAAAGTTGTTTTATTTCTGAAACTATACTTGTAGCCTCACATTTTTCTAGTTCAACAATGCCCAAAATGTGGACACGATTTCGTTCATTTATGTGCTGTAATATCACAGCGCAACTGCAAATAATTTTGACACGGAAATATCTGTCGATTCATCTATAATAAGACTGAATTTTTTGTTCGCCTATATATCTAACAGATCAGTGAAGTGGGGTGCAAGTATATTCATTATTCCCTTACATATTGTCCGATGCAGACGAAGATCACCTGGTTTATTCTCACTCAAAGAAAATGTGTTATTGCATAACAGAGGCAAATGATCAATATTCGTTTTTGCGGAATGTGTTTTAATGTACAAAGCTAATCTTGCTTTGGCCTTTTTACTACTAGTAATTTCCTCAACTCGTTTAAAAGTGATTTTTGTTTGACGCCTGCTGCTAAATGGAGCACATGCTGAAATGTGTTTTTTAGAATTTAAATAAGCTTTAAATAATTTTTCCCTTATTTCAGTTTCGGAAAACCTGCAAAATGCTTTAGTTTTGTCTGTTGAAACTGGTTTGTGTATACTGCGGCTTCGGCATGGCTAGATAATTATCACAGTCACAAAACACTGGTAAGGCACACGGTATTCTTCCAACACTCAATGTTAACACACGTTAAAAAAGAGACGCTTCACACCACACTATTGTAACTTGTACAGCGTTTCCAAGCAAGTGCAACTAGAAAGTGTTGGCCATTGTTTGTATGTTTCAAAACAATGTATCGAATTGCGGAACTGTTTCATTGTCTCTAAACTTTCAGTTATCACTGTTTCGGTACAGTGGTGTTTTATTTGTCGTACTTTGGAAGAACGTTAAAAAATAATAAATCAATAAATACATTTCTATTCATGAAAAAATTTCAGAGTTTTGTATTTTTGTTGTGAAAATTATCGAATAATAAAAATGGCTAGAAATGGCTATATAATATCACCAAATGGCTAGGAATGCCAGCAGTAGCTTTTTTTTTTTTTTTTTTTTTTTTTTTTTTTTTTCATAAAGAGTGGCTAGACGCCACTTCAAAATGGCCAGATCTAGCCATAAAATGGCTAAGTTGGCATCTCTGCAATCTCATCCGCGCGCCTAGCAAAGTCTACACTCTCAATAATCACAACCTTACTTCCCGGCAACAATACTATCACCATTTCCAATATCGGTAGTACTGCCATCGAAAAATAAGCCTGCAATCAAAGATAAATGACCCATGCCTGATTAGCTTGACACTGGTCTCATATTCACAGTACATTTTAATATGAAATGTATACCGTCCCATAGCAGATATCTTACAGGCTTAAGTTTTGTTGCTGATCTGGAACATTTAGATAACATATACGTCTCGCTTTCAGGTGGCAACGCGTCTTCGCTCCCCGCAGACCTGGATGGGGTGAACGCGTGGCCCCACCTGGTGACGGGCTCCGGATCTGCCCGCTCTGAGCTGCTGATCAACGTGGACGAGGTGGTGGGCAACGCCGCCATAAGAGTGGACCGCTGGAAGCTGGTCAGAGGTGCGCACAGACTCCCTCCAATGTGGTACCTAGTCCTTCTCCTGTCGTCCAAATTCACCCAGGTTCCATATATAACTTGTGAATCACTAATCTGCACTGACGAGCAGATTTTCACAAAGAAAAGTAGTGTTTCAGGAAGTCTTGCATTCGCAATGAGGATAAATGCCAAAAAAGCAGGCATCTACATCTACATCTACATCGATACTCTGCAAATCACATTTAAGTGCCTGGCAGAGGGTTCATTAACCACCTTCATAACTTTTCTCTACCGTTCCATTCTCTAATAGCGCGCGGGAAGAAAGAACACCTAAATCGTTCCGTTTTCGATCTGATTTCTCTTATTTTATTGGGATGGTCATGTCTCCCTAAGTAGGTGGGTGCTAGCAAAATATTTTCACATTCAGAACTAAAAGTCGGTGATTGAAACTTCGCAAACAGATCACGCCGCAATGAATAACGTCTTTCTTTTAATGATTTCCACCCCAATTCGTGCAACATTTCCGTGACTCTTTCCCCCCCGTAACGTGATAAAACAAAACGAGCTGCCCTTCTCTGAACCTTCTCAATATCTTCCGTCAGTCCCACCTGGTGAGGGTCCCACAAGGGGCAACAGTACTCCAAGATAGGACGCACAAGTGTGATGTAGGCAGTCTCTTTGGTGGAGCTGGTGCATCGTCTAAGCGTTCTGCCAATGAAACGTAAGCTTTGGTTCGCCTTCCCCACAATATTTTCTATGTGTTCTCTCCAGTCAAAGTTGTTCGTAATTGTAACTCCTAGGTATTTGGTAGAATTTACGACCTTAAGGTTTGACTGATTTATCGCGTAATTGAAGTTCAGCGGATTTCTTTTAGTGGTCATGTGTATTACTTCACACTTTTCTTTATTTAGTGTCAATTGCCAATTTTCGCACCAAGTAGAAATTTTGTCTAAATCGCTTTGCAGTTGCTTTTGATCCTCTGTTGACTTCACTAACCGATAAACGACAGCATCATCTGCGAACAGTCTAAGGGAGCTATTCAGATTATCTCCTAAATCGTTTATAAACACGAGGAAGAGTAGGGGACCAATAACGCTTCCCTGTTGTTAGAGTCGAAGGGCAAGAAAGGGGTGCAGAGATTGGGAAGGGAGTAAGACAAGGTTGTAGCCTTTCCCCAGTGTTGTTTAATCTGTACATTGAACAGGCAGTGAAGGAGTGGAAGGAGAAATTTGGAGAGCACATTAAAGTGCAGGGAGACGAAATAAAAACATTGCGGTTTGCCGATGACATAGTAATTCTGTGAGAGATCGCAAAGGATCTGGAAGAGCAATTGAATGGGATGGACAGTGTCTTTGAAAGGAAGATATAAGATGAACATTAACAAGAGTAAAACGAAGGTAATGGAATGCAATGTCAGAAAATCAGGCGATGCTGAAGGAATTAGATTACGTAATGAGACAATAGAGGTAGTGGATGAATTTTGTTATTTGGATAGCAAGATAACTTCGGATGGCCGAAGTAAAGAAGATATAAAATGCAGAATGGCTATGGGAAGAAAAGCGTTTCTAAACTTGTTAACTTGTTAACATCCAATATTAATTTAAATGTTATGCAGTCCTTTCTGAAAGCATTTCTCTGGAGTGAAGCATGGTATTGGAGTGAAACGTGGACGATAAGGAGTTCAGATAAAAAGATGATAGAAGCTTTTGAAATGTGGTGCTACAGACGAATGATGAGAGTTAGATGTGTAGATCACGTAACTAATGAGGAGGTGCTTAACCCAATCGGGGAGAAAAGGAGTTTCTGGCATATTCTGACGAAGAGAAGTGATAGATTCGTTGGACACATTCTGAGGGATCAAGAAATTGTCAATTTAGCATATCGTAGGGGGAGACCAAGGGACGAATAAAGTAAGCAGATTCAAAAGGATGTAGGTTGCCGAGATGAAGAGACTTGCACAGGACAGGGTAGCGTGGAGAGCTGCATCAAACCAGTCTGCGGACTGAGGACCACAACAACAGCAACAGCAACAACAACAACATTCATCGTATATTTCATAGGACTATACAGAGTGAAACTAAATTCGCGGCCTCGGGCTTCGCAGCGCGATTCCTCACTTGCTAACAATAAAAGAAAATGTCTCTCGCAAAATTTCGTCCTACGCATATTTCCGGCAGTAAATGGACGTCGGAGATTGAGATGAGTGTGTGTCCCACATGTCAGTGGGTTTCAGAATTACACTACTGCACTAACAAACTTCTTGGGGATGTAGGACGTGTCTTGAGGAACAAAGTGAGCATGGAAACCCATGTCCGATACTGTCATCCAATGAGTCTACAAAGCGTCTAAGTTGCTGGAGGGGAGTCTAGCGGCAGCAGCTGGTGTCCGTAACTTGGACTCTCCGTAGCGTCATTGAATGGCGTTTCCGGGCATGGGTTTCCATGTTCATTTTGTTCCTCAAGACGCCTATTACATCCCTTACAAGTTTGTTGGTGTAATTATGAAACACACTGACGTATGGAACACACAGCCATCTCAGTCTTTGACGTCCATTTACTGGCGGAAATATGCCCAGGATGAAATTTTGTGGGAGACATTTTTTATTGTTGGCAGGTAAGGAATCGCCCGAGTGCGCGATTCTAGATTCACCCTGTATTAGATTGGATTAGATTAATACTTGTTCCATAGATCATACATACGAAATTTCGTAATGGTGTGGAACGTGTCAGTCTAGTAAATGTAGTAAATGTTGTCTACATTTGACAATCAATATATTAAGGATTTTTATTACATTTTTCATCTACATGGTAGAAGGAGTTGCCATTCATAAATTCCTTTAATTTCTTTTTAAATACTAGTTGACTATCTGTCAGACGTTTGATGTTACTTAGTAAGTGACCAAAGACTTTTGTGGTACCATAATTCACCCTTTTCCGAGCTAAAGGTAGATTTAACCTTGAATAGTAAATATCATCCTCTCTCCTAGTGTTGTAGCTATGCTACTATTACTTTTGAATTGTGTCGGATTGTTAATAACAAATTTCATGAGTGAGTATATATATATTGTGAAGCTACAGTGAAGATCCCTAAATAAACGTCTGCAGGATGCTCTTGGGTGGGCTTCAGCAATTATTCTGATTACACGCTTTTGTGCAATGAATACTTTTTTACTCAATGTTGAATTGCCCCAGAATATAATCCCATATGAAAACAATGAATGAAAATAGTCGTAGTAACCTAATTTACTGAGATGTATATCACCAAATTTTTCAATGTCTCTGATAGCATAAGTAGTTGAACTCAAACGTTTTAGGAGATCTTCAATGTGTTTCTTGCAATTCAGTCCCTTGTCAATGCAAACACCTAAAATTTTGAATATTCTACCTTAGCTATAGATTTATGTTCAAAGTCTAAATTTATTAATGGTGTCATTCCATTTTCTGTATGAAACTGTATATAGTGGGTTTTATCAAAGTTTAATGAGAGTTCATTTGTAAAGAATCAGTTAATAACTTTTTGAAAGATATCATTTACAAATTCATCAGTTAGTTCCTTTTGGTCAGGAGTGATAGCTAGACTTGTATCATCAGCAAAAAGTACTAGCTTAGCATCTTCGTGAATGTGGAATGGCAAGTCATTAATATTAAGAATAGCAAAGGACCCAAGACCAAACCTTGTGGGACACCATTTTTGATAACTCCCCAGTTAGAGGAATTACTTGTTTCATCTAGATCATGTGAACTGCTTATTTCAACTTTCTGCACTCTTCCAGTTAAGTATGAATTTGTGCACTGTCTCACGCATACCACAGTACTTATCTCTGCTTATCTCGAAGAATCCAATGATTTATACAATCAAAAGCCTTTGCGAGATGCACTGTCTCACGCATACCACAGTACTTATCTCTGCCTATCTCGAAGAATCCAATGATTTATACAATCAAAAGCCTTTGAGAGATCACAAAAAATCCCAACTGATGAGCCACAACATTATGCCCTTCTAAAAGACAGTATTGTCACTTTTGGCTTGGATGACACAGATGACGTGACTCGACATGGAAGTAACGAAGCCTTGGTAGAACACCGGAGGCAGCTGACACCACGTCTGCACAAACGCACCATTGCCGTAAATTCCTGCTAAGGGGCAGACTCAGAAGAGAGACGTTCTGTCGGGCTTCTGTCAAAGATCCAAGAGCGTAGGTTTCATGAAGAGAAAAATAATGCAATTCTACCGCTTACGTTTATCTCGTGAAACGACGACAGGATAAGATCAGAGAGGTTAGTGCCGAAGGGCCGACACAGACCCATATAGGCCTTCTTTTTTCTTGCGAACAATATACGACCTGACTAGGAGGAAGCGACAATTGTACGCAAAGCACCCTCCGCCACACGCCGTGACGTAGATTGGGCACTATGGATGTAGATGGAAGGTCGGTCGGGAGGGATTGCTTAAAATGTATACAGAAAGTTCTTCTTTTAATCTCATAGTGTTTTACTAGTCGTGATAATATTACTAATATGTCCTGTACCTGGCTGGACGATTTCAATATTTCCAGAGTGGCTGGCTCTTCCAGTATTATCTTTCTGGTCTGCTAGCCACTTTATCCTGTTGCACTGTTGTAATCTTTTAGTTACGCGAAACACTTGCCGTATTTTTTGCGTTTTTCTTCTTCTTCTGACATTGTAGCGTTACGTTTTACTGTGTCCACTCTGCTTTTAAAGGGGGAAAAAGGAAGGAAAAAAAACAGTTTATGGTAGGGCTGTCGGCTGTTTTTTATTAATCCACTATAGACGGTACGTCTTCGTCTTATTCTGATATTATCCTAAAGTCACTATGAACACTTTCTTTTATCCCTGCACCACTGAAGCTTTTTATAGTATTGTTTACATAAGACATTTGTTCAAGTTTATTGCAGTCATTCTTTTTTTTTTCTTCATATGCACTAGAGCTTTCTGCTACTATAATAATTAGCAAAAATTGTATGATAATAATGTGCTTCAGTAGTTGAAAATCGTCAGCTACCTCCTGAATTCACGCAAAATTATGTGCTTCCATCTTAGAACTGACCTCGGGGAAGATAAGTTTGGATTCAGGAGGAACGTAGAAACAAGGGAGGCAATACTCACTTTTCCTGCTTTTGTATATTTGGATAAAGCTTTTGACAAAGTTGATTGGAATACACTATTTCAAATTTTGAAGTCGTCAGGTGTGAAAAATGAACGATGCTGGTGGATGACAATAAGAACATAGTGCAACAGATCAGCACAGTAAATGATGGCTAATAAACTTTTTCTTGGCGTCGAAACAAATAAATAAATAGCCATCAAATTCTCACTGTACTTAACACGTCATCTGAGGCAAAATCCGAGCGACTCTTGAAGTAATTGCCTCCCCGGTGTGTCTGCTATAAAATCCCACAGCCATTGCTGCTCTCTATGCGTCCGACCACGCCAGATGCAAGCACACGACTCTCTCTTATTCTAGAAGGTCCTATGTACCGCAAGCCTAGATTGGCGCGCTTTCACATCTTTTCCTGCCTCGTTGGCACTTTCAGTTACGTGTGAAATTACACAAGCTTTCGTATATGAATTTCACATTATAGGACCATAAGCAGGAAGCTCAGTAAGAATTACAATATTAACAAAACTCCATAACTTGGACAAGGCTTACAAAGAGACCACATGGGTATCGAATTTTAGGATTTTTTTATATTTATGGTATGTGAAGTTCAGAACTCAAATACAATCAGCCGAAGCCGTTGGACGCAACTGTTAAAAATTCTCGAGAAAATCGACTTTGACGTTTCGCAAGTAAGCGTAAGTACAAATCATTAAATAAATTGCAGCTTCTGGCGGTATAGCTTATGTGATAGTGTTCTGGTGTTAAAACACCAGGGTTGGTGGTTCGAAACCTGTCGTGAAAGGTTTTGTATTTTTTCGTTTTTCGTTGTGTTCGAATACTTACACAACTTTAATATCCAAGGGTAATGTTTACGAAAATTTTACGTAATTTTGTTTATTCGTAATTTTCTATATTTTATAGAAGGTTGTTAACCCTTTACTGCCCTGGCGAAGTAATATTTGAGCCCAAGAGTTTTCATTTCAATATTTATTCGCTAGGTGACATGGTGGGGAGCTCTTACGAAAGCTGCCAAGTCTAAAGAAGGCAACCAACATACTTTTTGTACAAATTTGGAAAATTAGAAAATAATATAAATCAATATACAGCGTAGGAATTTAAACAAATATGGTTCGCAAATAATCTTTTTTGTTTTCATATGGCAAGAACCATGCCTTCTGAAGTTCAATACATGGAAAATAACGTCTTACTAAAGAAAACAAATTTTATGCGAATTAAAGAAAGTCAGATAAATTCAAATATTTTAAAATAATTTCTTTGTGCTTACTTCTATGTTTAGATGAATTTTTTTACATTACAAATTGATATTAACTAGACAACAAATGCTTTACATTCAAAAATTCATTTACAATGACACTTACCCCAAGAATTTGGGGTCAAAAATGACCCTGCAGCGTATGAGAGTTACTACCTTCGCCAGGGCAGTTGAGGGTTAATAACACTGGTTCCGTTTTAAGTGACGACAAAGTGTTCAGATCGTCTATATACACATAAACAGGAACTGACATAACAAGTCGAATTAGACATCCAAGAATGTTTTATATAACTGAATTCGCAAACCGAAAAAAAAGGAAGAAAACATATCAGAGTGAGATTCGAACCGACAACTCTATGGTTGTGAGGCCAGAACGGTACCCCTGAGCTACACCGACAGATGATGCAACTGTTTCAATTATTGGTAATTATTTGTCTTTTTCCTCGAGAAATTTGAGAGTTGTGGCGAGTGGCTTTGGCTGATTGTTATTTGAGTTCTGAACTTAAAAGTAAAGCAGTCAACACCACAGTGCTCTACTAGGCATGGTCTGTTTGGAGGTGGTATGCCGTTGCCTTCCTCCGACCTTCGAACTGACTTACCCAGCCAGTTATAGGGAGACCACAAGTTCAACGTGGGCTCCGAACCACGGTGCTACTCGGTATTTTTCACATGAGCAATACTGCCAGAGGTGAAAGAAGTCGAAAGTGACAGATAAAAATCCCAGGACCTGACGGGGATCAAACCCACGACCTTTGGATTTGCAGTCCGCCACTCTACCACTGTGCAACCGAGGCGCACTGTTCTGAACTTAATGTACCATAAATATATCATCATCATATTAATCATCATTAGAAACTGATTATGCCTTTCAGCGTTCAGTCTGGAGCATAGTACCTCTAATAAAATTCCTCCATGATTCAATGCTAACATTGATGCCTAGTCTGATGTTATGCCTTTTACTTTAAAATCATTCTGCACCGAATCTAAATATTTTCTTCTTGGTCTACCTCGACTCCTCTTATCCTCCACTGACGAGCTCATGAGTCTCTTAGGTAACCTTGCTTCTCCCATGCGTGTAACACGACCGCACCATTTCAGTCTGTTCGCTCTAACTGCTTCATCTATGGTGTTCATTCACGGTTTTTCTTTGATTTCCTCATTATGGACACCCTCCTGCCATTGTTTCCATCTATTAGTACCTGCAATCATTCTTGCTACTTTCATATCTGTAACCTCTACCTTATGAATAACGTAACCTGTATCCACCCAACTTTCACTTCCATACAACAAAGTTGGTCGAAAGATTAAGCGGTGTACTGCTAACTTAGTCTTGGTACTTACTTCCTTCTTGCAGAAGAGAGTAGATCTTAGCTGAGCACTCACTGCATTAGCTTTGCTGCACCTCGATTCCAGTTCTTTCACTATGTTGCCATCCTGTGAGAAAATACATCCCAGGTACTTGAAACTGTCTACCTGTTCAAACTTTGTTCCTCCTATTTGGCACTCAATCTGTTTAAATCACTTTCTCAAAGACATTACTTTTGTTTTGGAGATGCTGATCTTCATATCATAATCCTTGCACCTCTCATCGAGCTCTGACATATTAGTTTGCAACCTTTCAATCGAATCGGCCATTACAACTAAGTCATCCGCGTACGCGAGACTGCTTATTTTGTTTTCACCTACTTTAATCCCGCCCTGTCAGTCTACTGTTTTTAACATATGATCCATGAATAGTATGAACAACAGTGGTGACAGGTTACAGTCTTGTCTTACCCCTGAAACTACCCTGAACCATGAGCTTCATTTGCCATCTACTCTAACTGCTGCCTGACAGTCTACATAAAGCCCTTTAATTGCCTGCATAAGCTTGCCTCTTCTACCATAATCTTGAAGATCTGACAGCATCTTCCTCCTAGGAACACGGTCTAGATCTATGAAACATGGATACAATTCCCTGTTCCACTCATAGCACTTTTCCATTACCTGCCGTAAGTAAAGATCTGACCCTGACAGCCTCTAAGAGGCCTAAACCCTGCGGTGGAACAGTCGATTCTTCCTTTATATTATATTTCGAGAGTTAATTTTTGTTCCAATTTGATTTAATCGAACTTCTACCCTGACCATTCCACTACAATAGAATTAAAAAAATTAAGTCCATTCAGAGTAAAAAAGAAAATCTTTTAAATGTTCACTGCAAGGTTCTTGTGCTAGATATTAGAAGAATAAAACTGTTGAAAAGAAACACTGTAAAAGTTCAATGTCTAATAATCACTTCCGTTAAATATGCTCAAAAACTGACTTGTTTAAAATTCCTTTTCCATCACAGATATTTCTCAATCAATCCGACGTAAAAGAATCGATTAATAAGAGTTATTTCACTGTCTCCCAGATAAATAAATTATTCTGAGTCGCTACACTGGTATAAATCGGAAAAATTCTTTCGAAAGTTCCAGAATTATAAATTCATTTCAATATATAGATATCTTCTTTCCTTATTGGATGTAATAATTACTTTTCAAACAGTGGTACCTGAAGTAGAATTTTACGTTTTATTACGAAAGTTTTAAGTCCATGTAATACAACACATATAGTCAGATCGTTCTAGTAGGAGATCAACAACAAGACTCACTTTCTTTTCTGAACATACAATACTGAACAACTCATGACTATACATTTTTTTCTTTTATTTCTATTTATTTCATTGTGACGGTTGGCAACGGAGGTCTTGAAACAGGATCTTCTCTGAGCGTGTGGCTGTCGACCCGCGACGTTTGGTGGCCAGGTACCTCATCTTTGGCTCCAGCAGAGAAGATGCTTTATTCGTAGGTTGCTCCGTTGAAACATAACAAACAACACACACTTCTTTTTAAGAATGAAATAAACTTATTAAGATTCAACATTATTAACAACAACATATATAAACATTTTCTTTTAACTGCGAAATTGAGCTGACGTAAAGGTAGTAGCAGGGAATAATATTTCGTCCCACTACAACCCACAGTGATTTTCATCTAACTTGTCCTCAATTAATACATAAATATTTTTAAAAAAATCTGATAGAAATGTGGTGTTATGAGAAAAAAAAAACATTTATTTAAAATAATTGAAGGAAAATTACATTGTGATCTTTCTGTACATTATGGATCGTGCCAAAAAAATAGTCAATAAAGACCTATTACTTCCATCATTAGCATTACATGGTCCCGAAAAATAATTTCACTTACGACGCGTGCCGCAGGCCGTCAGAACAGCGACTCTGACGCGGGCTTCCAAGGCTCCAGCGGCCTGGAGGACGCCACGCACACTCCCGCCTTCAGCCCTCAGCAGGTGCTGTCCAGCGCGGCGGGCCGCGCGGTCACCAGCGCGCTGGGCGCCGCCACTCCAGCAGAGGACGTCCTGCGGCTGCGCGCGGAGGCCACTGTCTCCTGTCCGGACCTGCCGCTGGAGCCGCGCTGCCTCGTCCTGGACTCCAGCGACCTGTGTGTCTTCGACCTGGAGGAGGACCCGTGCGAGGCGGGCGACGGCCTGGCTCCAGAGGACGTGCTGTCCAGCCTGCTGGAACGCCTGGAGGCGCTCTCACAACCGCTGCTGCCGCAGCAGGAAGCAGCTGAGCAGCCGCGCCTGGCCGACCCGCGCCGCTGGAACAACACGTGGGCGCCCTGGACAGACTGCCTGCTGGAGCCCAGCGACCAGGCCTGCAACGCCGAGTGACGCGAGGTGCTCTGCCAGAGTCTGGAGCGGCCACAGGCGCCCCCTGGACACGCCGTGCTGGTGGGAAGGCGGGACACTTTTGCTCTGTCCTGCACGTCGGTTTCCATCGGCCACTTTGCAATCAGTTAGACTTCCAAGGGGAGGCCGCCCATTGTGAAATTCAGATTCGATTCATAAGGTACAGGTAAAGCAGTCAACAATCCGGAAGATTGGTTTGAACACCACAGTGCTTTACTAGGCATGGTCCTGTTTGGAGGTGGTATGCCGTTGCCTTCCTCCGGACCTTCGAACGGACTTACCCAGCCAGTTATAGGGGGACCTACAGTTTAACGTGGGTTCCCAACCACGGCGCTACTCGGTATTTTTCACATGAGCAATACTGCCAGAGGTGAAAGAAGTGGAAAGTGACAGATAAAAATCATAGGACCTGGCGGGGATCGAAACCGGTGTAGTCTGGCACTCTACCACTGTGCAACCGAGGCGCACTGATTCGATTCATACTGCGCTTAATAAAAGCACATGGCCACAGGTGTAATTCGGCAAAGCACCAAGATGCACTTTTCAGCCGTTGTCGATCGACAATTAAAAAAAGCCGTTGCGGTGAAATACTCTCTACGAGTAATAACTCTATACAACGGCGTGGCGCAGCAGTAAGCGCTCGGGTTGATAATCCGAAGGTCGCCGGATCGAATCTCGTGGCATGCAACTTTTTATTATTATTATTATTTTTTTTTTTTATTTTTTTTTGTAATTCACACACACATACATATATTACACGACAAATTCCTAGCAGGAAAAATTATATGTAAAAATTGACGAAGATTACTCACCAGGCGAAGGAGCACAGGTGTGACAGCATCACAAATAAATAAATGAATACACACACACACACACACAAACGCATATATATATATATATATATATATATATATATATATATATATATATATATATATATATATATATATATATGGAAAGCAGAAAACAGCACGACATGGATCACATCTGATAAACGATGTGTTTTTACAAGAACAATTGTTGTTTTAAATTATCTGTTGGGAAACACACCTGATTGACGTTCTGAAAAATTGTTCTGTCGTTCGTCAGGTTTGACTTACACTATAGGTATTCGTTTCGGAATATCGTTTATACTTCTTCCGTTAACTGTACGTGGTAAACATTATGGAGACAATAACATTTGTGAAATACAACTTTCTTTGCGGAAAACATAATGATGTTCGAAGTCACTAGTTGCATATAATAAGTTGTTTGAAAGTATTTTGTCGTGGAAAAACTGGCGACTTCGAACATCAAATGTTATAAGTTGCATGCCGCGAGATTCGATCCGGCGACCTGCGGATTACGAACCCGAGCGCTTACCGCTACGCCACGCCTCTGTAAAATATTACTAATCGTAGAGAGTATTTCACCGCAACGGCTTTTTATTATTATTATTGTCGATTTTCTCGACAACGGCTGAGAAGTGCATCTTGGTGCTTTGCCAAATTACACTTCTGGCCACGAGCTTTCATTACGCGCAGTATGAATCGAATCTGAATTTCACAATTGGCGGCCCCCCTTGTTAGTCTCCTACAGACACCTCGCCTTGCTTGTGCAATAGTGACAGCTTATTTGTACTAATCTGAAAACGCAGATGTGTCTTAAGCTGAGTTTACACTGAAGAGTGACTGTATCGTTTTGTATATCTCTGACGCAATATCTCTGGCTCCGCAGGGCTATCTTTGGCTCGGGGGGATCTCGCGTTTGAGCAGTGGTGTGTTGCGGCAGAGTTGAAGTGCTTCGGACAGAGGAAAGGCTCTAGGAAGCTGTCGTGGTAGCTAAACGAGCATTATGGAGTGCAAATAATTTCTGCTAGTTTAATGATGGAAGAGATTGAGCTGTATTATATATGTATATATCTAGTGAAGACTAGAGGTAAGCTAACTACAATTTCATGCTGTTGTAATCCACTCAGTATAATCCATGTTTGGCCATCAAACAATTGAAAAAAAAAATATTGTTAACGAACTACGAAACACTCCCAAAGAAATAATGATGTTCTCTTGTAATTTTATTTTGAAAGGAGAAGCGAATCGCGTTTCAGTATTCTTGTATTTTTTTTTAATTTTTTTATTTTAGATTGCACATGTTAATGGACAGTTTTGTAATATGATGAAGAGTGCATTGTAAATTTCATTGTAATTAACTTCATGTCTTGTGACACAACAACTCAATTAGATAAATACTTGAAACTTATCTAGATTGTCGATTTGATCATTTTCTCATAAAACAGCCCCAGTAATTTATTCACCTTTTTTTAATCAGTATGAACATGGATTGTACTATCAGTTAGTTAGTTGAGGATTCGCATTGTACATGGCGAATCGTGTAGCTAGTATTCTTTTGCAGTGATTTTGAGAACAGATGTGCAGATATGGTATAACAAAGGTTTGTGTTAACTGCCTAGGAAATGACCTCAGGAGTCATCAAAGCATTTACATATTTTCGTTCAACGGTCGTGCGTGAATTTGTTTGGTAATCATATCACAAAGGGTGAGGATACATTTTCTTTATGAACGGAGGTACAAATCAGAAGTGGTTTTATTACGTAGGTTTGCTTTCCAGATAGCTTTCCATAGTCTGCTTATACAAGGGTTTAATCAGACAGAGTTGTGCTGTGCAAAGTGGAGCAAAGAATTTAGTTTCAATCTATGTACGCACAAGAAACAATCACGTTATATGGTGCGTTGGAAATTGTTTAGAAATGTTAAGGGCTGTATGTCTTAAAAAGACGAGTCAGATGCGTGCTAAATGAGCTCGTATAATTACAGCAAAGATATTTTATAAAACATTGTTACTTAATCATTACAATGACTTATCTTGAGGCCTAGCAACTTTGATTCAACAGTTATTCAAATTTTACTGTGAGGATAAATATACCACAGGGCAACTTTATTTTCTTTACACAGATAATTTAGATTCAGGTAAAGTAGTTATAGACTGGCCACCTGAGTGACACAAACAAGTATCAATTATTTTAGTAACAACTCCCACTTAGGTCACAAGTTCAATTTTTATTATCTATTAGCAATTTTCACTAAACAGAAGTATAGCTTTCAGCAGACAACAATAATAATACCATTTTTAATTAACGTTTTTCAACACTAGCAAATAAATGCGGCAATTTACTTGCGGGTAGAAGCTTGCCGAACTACTAGCGACTGTAAATACGTAACCGAGTCGACCTGCGGAAGTTGCAATTTATTGTACAACTGACTTGCTGCAAGTGTGCGACTTTCAGTGTGAACATTGTGAAAGAAGCTTCCGCAGATTACTTGCTGCGTTTATGATACATTTTTATTTTCTGAAAGTTGAAATCGCAAGGTTTTGTATTTCGTCTGCATCATCTCAAACTTATTATTAGAGTACAAGGCTTCTTAAAAGTTGATTATTTAGTTTTCTACTTTCTGCATTTAATTGTATCGATAGGATGGATAGGGTGTGTGCCTGCTGTGTGCGGACACAGGAGGAGTTTTTTGTGTCTCGTTTCCGCCGGTTGTAGGTGTCGGTGGCCGAGTGGAAAGAGACCGACATAGGAATAAAGGATGCACGATTGTGCGGTATGGAGGTGACCAGCCAGTGGGACAGCAAACACTGGAAACACTAGAGTAAATTAGAACGAGATATATATATCATAGAGACTTAGTAATACTTAACTTTTACATAGTTCTTGACTGCAGAATGCTGATACATATATTATATAGAGGCCTGCCTACTGATAATTCCTAGTGCCTATCCGATAGCCAAGTCTTAACTGGTGCCTATCTGATTCCCAAGTGGCCGATGCAGCAGTCGTGGCCACGAGCGGAGTTGCAGCAGAGGGCGCTCGTGGCTGACGTCGTAAGAACGCCGCGCCGTGCGTGCATGGCGGCGCGCGGCGAAAGTACGTGGCGCGCATTTCATACTTGTGCGACACCTCAGAGTTGGCCGCAGTTCGCGAACAGCTGAGCGTGCTGTTGGCTACGGTCAGCCGTCTTCAGGCTGCTGTCTCTGGGTGCAGCGATGGTGGGGAGTCTGATGCGTCGAGTGGGACACCTCAGGTGTCTCACGCTTCGCTCTCTGTCCCTGCTACCGAGGCACCTTCAGGTGTACCGGACGTCGTCGAGCCGCCTTCTCCGCAAGGGGAGTGGCGGGTTGTACGGCGTTCGCGTCGCTCGAGGTGGAAGGCCAATGTGGAGGCTGGACGTCCGTCCGCGCCCGTTCGTCCTGTGAGTGAAAGTGTGGCCACTCCTTCAGCAGGGTCCGAGCAGGTGCACGGGGGGAGGGGATTATTAGTTATTCGGAGCTCCAATGTTAGGTGGATAGCCCTTAGGCAGATAGCGTCCAGATCTGGAAGGAATTCCAACGTGCACTCGGTGTGTCTGCCGGGGGGCCTCATCCGAGATGTGGAGGCGGCCTTGCCGGCGGCTATCGAGGGTGCGGGGTGCAGTCGACTGCAAGTCGTGGCTCACGTTGGCACCAATGACGCTCGTCGCTTGGGTTCTGAGGACATCCTCAGGTCCTACGAGCGGCTGGCGGAATTGGTGAAGGCTGCTGCCTTCGCACGCGGGGTGCAAGCAGAGCTGTCGATTTGTAGCATTGTTCCCAGGGTTGATCGGGGTCCTTTGGTTTGGAGCCGAGTGGAGGGTCTGAACCAGAGGCTTCGCCGGCTCTGTGACAGTCATGGCTGCAGATTTCTGGATCTGCGTTATCGGCTGGGGAATTGTAGGGTGCCCCTAGATAGATCAGGGGTGCACTACACTAAGGAAGCGGCTACTCGGGTAGCAGAGTACTTGTGGAGTGCACATGGTTTTTTTTTTTTTTTTTTTTTTTAGGCTAGGCGCTAACTCTGATGAACACTCGCCCGTCAGCATTCAAACAGCCAATTCAGGCCACGTTCGGAACAAAAATTCGAACATAAAAATATTAGCCACGAACTTACAGAGTATCATAAACAAAGTTCCCGAATTTGCCGCACTGCATGGAAGTTATTGCGCTGAGATAGTTTTAGGCACCGAAAGCTAGCTAAATCATGATGTGGCAAGTTCAGAAATATTTAGCGAAGCGTGGAATGTATATCGGAAAGATAGATCGGATACAACTGGAGAAGGAATGTTCATCGCTGTGGATAAAGATATTGTTTCTACTGAGATCGATGTTGAAAGTAACTGTGAAGTTATCTGGGCACGTATAACAGGTCTAAAAGAAGTAAAGTTAATAGTTGGCTCTTTTTACCGGCCCCCCAGTGCTGCTGTAGCAGTTTTAGAATCATTCAAAGAAAGTCTACACCAGGTAGTGCATAGGTATCCGGGCCATGTAATATTAGTCGGAGGAGAATTCAACCTCAAGAGTATAGATTGGGATCTCGCTAGTTACATTTCAGGCGGTAAAGACAAGTAGTCTTGCGAGCTACTTTTGGACGCATTCTCCGAAAACTGTCTTCAGAAGTTAAACCGACAACCCACGCGCAATGGAAATATTCTAGACCTTATAGCCACAAACAGGCCTGACATTATTAACGATGTCTGTGTAGAGACAGGAATTAGTGATCATGATATCGTCATAGCGTCGATGGTGACCAAAGTTCATAAATCAATCAAGAAGGCTAGGAGCGTGTTTTTGATGGGAAGAGCCGATAAGCAAATGTTACGATCGCACTTAGAAAATGAATGGGCATCGTTTAATTCCGGGACTATGGATGTAGAGGAATTGTGGACTAAATTAAGTGCATTATTAATAAAGGGTTAGAGAAATATGTGCTAGTAAAGACGATTAAAGATGGAAAAGATACACCGTGGTATAATAATAATGTTATAAAGCTGCTGAGAAAGCAAAAGCTGTTGCACTCTCGATTCGAAAAAGAACACGCAAATGATGACAGGCAAAAGTTAGTAGAGATTCGTGCGTCTATAAAAAGATCGATGCGCGAAGCATTCAATAATTATCACAGCCATACCTTAGCAGAAGATCTTTCCGAGAACCCGAAAAAAATCGGGTCCTATGTAAAATCAATAAGCGGGTCAAAGCCCAATGTCCAGTCACTCGTTGATCATTCCGGGGCAGTAATAGAAGAAAGCAAACGGAAAGCTGAAGTTCTAAATTTCGCCTTTAAGAAATCTTTCACACAGGAGGACCGCACAAATGTACCATCATTTGATCAACGTACTAATTTCGAAATGGGGGACATAGCAATAGGTATTTCCGGTGTAGAGAAGCAGCTGAGAGAGCTAAATACGAAAAAGTCTGCTGGTCCGGATGGAATACCAGTTCGGTTTTACAAAGACTATTATGTGGCATTGGCCCCCTACTTAGCTTGCATTTATCGCGAATCTTTAATTCAGCGCAAAGCTCCTAGTGATTAGAAAAAAGCGCAGGTGACTCCCGTTTATAAGAAAGGCAAGAGAACTGACCCACACAATTACAGGCTAATAACGTTGACATCAGTTTCATTTAGAATTTTGGAGCATATTCTCAGTTCGAATATAGTAAATTTCCTTGAAACGGAAAAGCTTCTTTCCATGAATCAGCACGGGTTTAGGAAACATCGCTCATGTGAAACTCAGCTTGCCCTTTTCTCACATGACATCTTGCGAGCCATGGACAAAGGGCAACAGGAGGATTGTGTTTTTCTCGACTTCAAAAAGGCGTTCGACGCGGTGCCACACTGCAGACTGCTAACGAAGATACGAGCTTATGGAATAGGCTCACAGATATGTGACTGGCTGGAAGACTTCCTAAGTAACAGAACGCAGTACGTTGTTATCGACGGCGAGTGTTCATCAGAGACGAGTGTATCGTCAGGCGTGCCCCAGGAGAGTGTGATAGGACCGCTATTATTTTCTATCTATATAAATGATCTGATGGACAGAGTAAGTTGTAATTTGCTGCTGTTTGCTGATGATGCTGTCGTGTATGGGAGGGTGTCGTCTGTAACTGACTGTAATAGCCTACAGGATGACTTAGACAAAATTTCTAGTTGGTGCGAAGAATGGCAGCTAGCTCTCAATGTAGAAAAATGTAAGGTGATGTGCATGAGTAGAAAAAACAATCCCATAATGTTCGAATACAGCATTGGTGGTTGGCTTCTTGATGCTGTCGCGCCGTTCAAATATCTAGGCGTAACATTGCAGAGCGACATGAAATGGAACGAGCATGTAGGGACAGTTGTGAGTAAGGCGGACATTCGACTTCGGTTTATTGGGAGAATTTTGGGAAAATTTACTTCAGCTGTAAAGGAGACCGCGTATAAAACGCTTGTGCGACCACGTCTTGAGTACTGCTCAACTGTTTGGGACCCGCAGCAGATCAGTTTAAAGGAAGACATAGAGGCGGTTCAGAGGCGAGCAGCTAGATTTGTAACCGGTAGGTTCAACCAATGCGCGAGTGTCACGGAAATGCTCCGGCAACTCAATTGGGGATCTCTGGAGGAAAGACGACGTTTTTTTCTTGTATTTCTGTTGAGGAAATTTAGAGGGCTGGAATTTGAAGGTGAGGGTAGTACGATCATGCTGCCGCCTACTTACATTTCGCGTAGTGGTCACAAAAACAAGATAAGAGAAATTAGGGCTCGTACGGAGGCATATAGGCATTGTTTTTTTCCTCGTTCAATTTGGGAGTGGGATAGGAAAGGAAATGCCTAGTAGTGGTACAGTGTACCCTCCGCCACGCACCTTACGGTGAATTGCGGAGTAGGTATGTAGATGTAGATGTAACCTTTTATTGAATGTCACGATTAATTTCATACAACCATTCCACGTATTATATGTTAAGAAACGGAGGATAAACGAGAATGAAAAAAACAAGATACCATACACTGACTGAAGTTATTGGGCACTTCTCTGAAATATGGAACGTGTACAGTGATTTTAAATACAGTCTACATGTTTAGTAAATTTAATGTATAGCAATAAATCTGACAACAAACATAACGAAATTTCTTTGAAATTTGGTATCGTTGTGAAGGACGATTTTAGGAAGTCGCATAAAATAAAGACGAAATTTTCTCGTAATGGTAAAATATAATAACTGACTCTTCAGTATGTAACGTAAAAAACCGTTCCTCGGCTGAAATAACTGTGTGGTATGTGTCTTGTTTTGATACGACGTGTCCAGTTC
Source organism: Locusta migratoria (assembly GCA_026315105.1). NCBI lineage: Eukaryota > Metazoa > Arthropoda > Insecta > Orthoptera > Acrididae > Locusta > Locusta migratoria. The sequence goes on from CM048746.1 coordinate 664,301,786, forward strand.
ATCTTAATAAACAACCCCGATATGAAATGAAACATGTTTTTCGATCTCCAAGTACGGTTAGAGCGCTCTTGAGCGCAGTGGAGGATGATTTAGGATTGACGAATTCCGGTGTGTACAAAATACCCTGTCAGTGTGAAAAAGTTCACACAGGCCAAACAATAAGGACCATTCAGGATCGATGCACTGAACACCATCGGCACACACGATTACTTCAGCCTGAAATATCTGCGGTGACCGAGCACTGTCTTACCGTGGGACATAGAATGGTGTACTATGATACAAGGATGGTAGCCTCTGCATCTCGCTATTGGGATTGTGTTTTAAAAGAAGCCACTGAAAATAGTCTTTCTGACAATATTATAAATAGAGACAAGGGTTTCCCCTTAAATAAAATGTGAAACCCTGTATCGCCGCTGCTGTCAGGTGAAGGCATTGTGTGAATCCACGACACCTGTTGTGGGCTCCTGCTACAGTAAAAGGACGTGGAGTCCCTATTTTATATTTCGGGCCTGACATGTCTGGAATGTGAAGCCATAAGTTGTAACGAAATGAATTATCTATCAATATTTACTGCTGTTGCTTACACTGAGTTTAACATATCACAACCGGCTGCTGTCCACACGCCACATTAATGATGGATCCAAAGCACACATAACGTTTGTTTGATGCTAATGGACCGTTCTCTTCTCTGCCTACGGTCGGTCATATGCAAGGCCCAAATCCTCCACAGTTGTGGATGGATGGATGGATATGATTTTATGGGCGCACGCCAACTAGGTCTTTAGCGCCCGTACAAGATAATTAGGCGATATGTGTGACCTGAATAAAATGAAATGAACACAAATAGGAAACGGAAAGGAATGTAACTAGCCAAACGATAAGGAGAAGGAAGAAAAGATCCAACCAAACATGACAAGGTAGTAATAAATGGTTATCGTCCAAGATTTACAATCGTAGACTTTCTCAAAACGCTGTGCCAGAGGAGTGGTGGGCTATCCATTCGTTAACGTCCTAAAAACCTCCAGCCTAAAAGCTTAGGCCAGAGTCCGGAAAGTTCACAGAAATTGAAAACTTTCGTCACACTCGCCTCGTCATCAGCTAAAACAGAGGACAGGGGACCACAAAGAGCCACCGCTGCCCTTCCTCCAGAGTTATGGGCGTGCCTTCACATACAGGGTGTTACAAAAAAGTACGGCCATACTTTCAGGAAACATTCCTCAAACACAAAGACAACATATACAGATATAATAAAGGAGCTAATGCCATATCTGTTCACTTCTGTAGTTTCTCTCTGAAAGAAAAATTTCCAAATATTTGTAAACGTATAGCATTCTGAGGTATTAACAGATGCTGTAACTGGCTACAATTCATAAATCAAATGTAAAACATCACCAAATAAATAGTCAGTTGAAGAACTTACAACCTCTAAGTACGACACCTACTGCACACTTTCTAAGTGAAATTTGTAAAATGTTAACTACGTAAACTTATTTATGTAGCATTTGGATACATACTTTTTTGCTGAAACACCTGACGATGGCATTTAATGCCGAAAGCTATCTTGTGTGATATATAAATAAATAAATAATTACAGTATTTGGACTATCCTTTCGCATTAAAAAAAAAACATTTAGTGACAATTTCAGCGGTTATGTGAGTGGGGTCAGTTTTTTAAGTGGTTTTCTAGTGGTTTTGCACTTGAAACTGGTGGGGAGCTCACTTTAACTGTTGACAACACTGGTAGCTACCTCAATAATTGGCTGGGCAAGTGAAGACAAAGGGCAGAGCAAGGCATCTGCATAACAGCTCCAACACGATCATCTCTACATCTGCATAGATAGACTGTTATCCACCCAAAGGTGCGTTCAAAAATTTTCAAATGTTCGTAAATCTATTATTAGTTATTAGTCCGTAGCTTACAAACTACTTAAAATAAGTTAAAGTAATCTAAGGACAACACATCCACCTATGCTCGAGGGGGGACTCGAACCCCCGACGGCGAACGGCTGCGCGCATCGCAGCAAGGCGCCCCAGTGCGCACTGCCTATCCGCCGTGTCCCAAAGGTGCGTAGCGGATGCTAGCTACTGCAAATATTAATTACTTGCCTTTCTGCTTCACTCTCACATGGAACGGTGGATGAAGGAATGCTTGTATGGATCTGTACGAGCCCAAATTTCTCTGAGTTAATCTTTGCGTAGTAACTAATGATTGGGGAACCATGTGTATTTGTGTGTGTGTGTGTGTGTGTGTGTGTGTGTGTGTGTGTGTGTGTGCTTCTGTGAGCACATTCCACGAGGAAACAGAAAAAAAGAACCCAACTTAAAGAAATTACTTAACGAATGACAATTTTATGTTTGGTTAAACAGCACAATGTTTTGGTTTGTTCCCATGCAGTTTGTTGACTGTTTAGTCTTACCATTGTCATTTACGTTACTACTGATTTTTCGAATATAATACTCAGTGTGTGTTTTCCAACTCACACTCCATGTGCGAAGTGCGAGTGTTGGATCTTAAATAGTGGCAACTATTTATTCACAACTGACTCTGGAAAGATCCACATCAGATAGGTGGGGCCGGAGGAGTTTTGGATCCGCATCGCGGACCGTATGGAGATGTCGGGGTGGGAGTTGAGCTACTCGAACACCTCTGCCTCTGTGATCACCGGACTGAGTTTGGGGTTGGGCGGCGGGGAACTTGGGGTTGGGGGAGAGCAGTGGAAGTGATGTAGCGGGTGAGGGAGGCATGGGGACCAAAGTGGATGGAGGGAAGGATGGACGTAGAGGAGGTGGAGGGCAGGAAGGACGTGGAGAGGGCCGGATTGGATGGGGATGTGGCGAGGAGTGGGGCCCAGCTGTGGTGGGAGTGGCGGCTCTACCACTGTGGTACGGCAGTGCCAAATCCTGGCTGTGGAGAGTTGTGGGAAGTCTTCTAAATAGGGGGCGGGAGAGCGGGAGGGGTCAGGGGAGGGTGCTGAAATGAGAAATGTGAGGGGGAGGCTTGGTGTGGGGCGATAGGAGGCAGTGGCGGATGAAAGGACAGTGGGATGGGAGATTGGGGAAGGGAGGAGGCACTCCATGTGGTGTTCGTGGAAGCCTGGGAGGGAGTGGTGTGTAGGACGGTGGTGGTGGTAACAGGGGGCGAGTCCATCTCTGAAGAAATGATAGGAAAGATGAAAATACAAGAATACAAAGCAAGGGAAGGTGGCAGTCTCAAAGTCCTGCGTCCTAAGGCCTCGAGGGCGGCTGCGGTGATCCTGGCCCGCGAGAGGAGGCGGAGAAGATCGGAGGTGGCGTCGACGCGACGGTGTCTCGACCCTGGCCGCGGAAGGCGACGTTGAAGGCCGGCGGTCCGATAGGTGGCAACAGGAGCCGCCGCGGTGGTTGACGGCGGCGAGAAGCACGGGGCAGGGCTCCGACCCTCCTGTGGTGGAAGCGCTGGCCTGGAGCGCAGCGACCAGGCAACCAGCAGGAGATGGGCGCGGCGAGGAGCTGCCCACAACGACACAGAGACGGCGACGGCGAGGACGGCAGTCAGGAGCGGCAGCTAGTAGCGTACGGCAGGAACAGGAGGGAGCAATGCGGGTACCAAGAAGCCAACTGAAGAAACCGAGATCAGCCCGGCAGTATCTACAGCTGGAGGACTGGATGTACACAAATGTTTAAACTGTTGTTTAAAAACTATTATTCGGTAACAAATGAGAAAGACTCTAAGAAAATGTGCTAACTACTCCTGTCGTGTGCTACATAGGAGAGAGGGAAGATGTAGCAAGGTCAGTCTGCATATCCCGAGCGGAAACGAGTGATTGCAGAGAGACAGTACAGGCATCTACTAGAGATGCGGATTTCGGGACTCGAGGAAACTTTATGGAACTCATAGGTACATGGCATTAAATTTATTGCATCCCATACTAAGTCTACTACACTTGGGTTATGCATTTAAAAAGCAACAAGTATAACTCGGTTGCCACAACAAAAGCCAGTAATTACGTTCCCTATCAGCATTCCCTAGACAGACGCACTCCCCCCGAGAAACAGACTCGTGGAGCACCCCGAGGCCGACGGCGATAGTCACGGGCTGGCGCCCGACTCGTCTGACTGAGAACTCCCCTCCTGATCCAAAAACCGGGGGTTTTAACGGCCGGTGTGGGCGCACTTCTTTTCCCCACTTTCCGACAGTTAACAATTTCCTATTGGCCGCTGCTTGGTTCAACCAATCTAAATGGTGGCTTGCCCTCTCTCTGAGTCCTCTAGCGAACCACGTTTCAGCTCTGTCCCTTCTGCCATTCCCCGGGTGGGGAGGTGGCTTGTTTGTGCACTAACAAAATCCATTCTTGGTAGCAACATTGTTCACCTGAAAGGAAAACGCCACGGCGCTACCCAGTATGGGCAACAACAACAATGTTTTACGTCAGTTGGCCACGCCTTAGGCTCCGCCTTAGGCCACGCCTCAGGGGAGCTGCTAACTTGCAGTTTTTCTTCTTTACCCTCTCACTCTAGCCTCGTGAAACCACTGACATTGCTGTTCCCAAGTGACTGGTATCAACTTTGCCACGTACATTAAAACGTGGCTGTTGGCCACCAAGTACTAATGTAACGTCTTACAACAGCGTCTAGAAGCTATATGAGGTTACGCCCACCTCCGAAAGGTATCCTCCACCCTGTTACAGTGGCTGAGGGCATCAGCAGTTCGCTAGGAGATTTCTGTACTGTCTACATCCCACAGGATATACGTGTCTGTTTCAGCTTGTTATCTGCAATGGTCTCTATTTCTCAGCATGGAGTGCGTCCCTGTGGCTCACATAGCCTCTCAACAATTCCAACACTAAAATCAATATATGACACTCCTAAGACGTTGGTTTATTAGATTATAGTAGGCTTGAATGCATAAGTTAGTGGTACAACATTAACTACAAAACAATTACAATATTAAAAAAGAGCATATCTAGTTGGCCCGTTTGTGGATCAGCTGCTGAATCTGTACGAAATACAAGGGTCATTTCGAGAGTAATGTCTCCCATTTTTTCTGGTTACTGCGGATGTCGACGCCAGATGTCGTTGGTGAAGTGGTTATGCTTGGCCCTTCCTCTTTCATTTGTATGTGGTTCCGAGGTTTTGCGGTAGTTGGCGGTAGCAGAGGAGAGTTACAAATAGAGTCTGATATAGACGATTGTATTAAACACGATGTATCACTGAACTCAAATTTTCCATGCCACGTCTTCTATGGATTAAATTTTCATTTTTTTTATTTAAACCTCTAAGTCAGTGCTGTCCTCATGGCGACACTCTTTTATAGCTTACAGTATTGTGCGATACCCTTCAACTAACATAAATACGTATGGTACAATTTAGATGGTTCTAGCAGGGGAGGGGGGGAGGACGGAAATAAAGTATCGCTTAATTGTAGTTTGTAAACGAAACTGATTCCCTCGTACGCATAAACATTTTTAATGTTGATCCTGACTGCAGCAATTACGTACACGCACCGCAAGAAAAGGAAATAACAGGAACTACGGAGATGTACAACAGAGTAACACCGCAGACAACAATGCCTAACTCACACAGTAATACTGTACTTGCTTCTTCTACCTTCTTTCAGCTACCCATTAGATATTTGAAAATTTTCTGCCACGTTACCTCCATAAACGGCAGAAACAATTTTAATGCGGGCAGAAATTATATCATTTAGTTCACGTTTCTACAAGGTGTGTGGTTAATTTGCTCTCCCGACATTTATTTGCTTTTTTATTTTTCTGAGTAGATTATGATTATGCTTTATGATTTCATGCTCTCCGTCCCATGTTCGAAAAATACCAAAACAGGTGTCTCTTAAATTCGAACCCCGAATCCAAATCCGTAAATTTGTAATTCTAACTTCAAAATTGCCTAAATAGCAACATATTTACGAAAAACAACCTCTTTCCAATTTAACCCCGTTAATGGTTGAATTTCCAAAAATACCGAAACACGTATTTTTTAACGTCTAACCAACTACACAAATATCAATTTTTGCAGCTCTAGCTTCAAAATTGTATCAATAGCAACGTCTTTTCGAAATTAATTTTGATCCTCTCTTTAACCCTCTTATTTCTTGAATTTCCAAAAATTCTGAAAATCATGGATTTTTAATCCTGACCAAGATTCCATATCCGAAGTTTCGTAGTTATAGCTTAAAATTTGAGTAAACAACAACATATTTTTGAAAATCAATTTTTTGCGTCACCTATTTTACCCCCTTATTTGTAGAATTTCAAAAAATGCTGAAACACGGACTTTTTAATTCGAACCCTGAATTAAAAGCCGAAATTTTGTAGTTCTAGCTTCAAAATTGCCTAAATAGCTACGTATTTAAAAAAAAAAAAAAAAAAAAAAAAAAAAAAAAAAAAAAAAAAAAAAAAAAAACCTTGCGGACGGAATATCGAAAAATCGCTTCTTAAATGACGCCTACAGAGTAAGATCAACACCCTCCACAAATTTCAAGTTTCTATCTTCAGTGGTTTGGGCAGGGCGATTATGAGTCAGTCAGTCAGTCAGTCAATCAGTCAGTCAGTCAATCGGAACACTTCCATTTATATATAGAGATAAGACAACATTCGAAGCTCCGGAAGCTGTTCACACAAACACATTGACACTTGGCGCTAGTCCACATTCAACAGATAACAGGCAGACGCCCGTTTCGTATTTTTTTTTTCTGCACACGTCGCTCATTACGCCAATATTTAATTTGACAATTAATTGCTGCAGGACATTATTTGTAAATGAACAGCTTTTCCTGCGAGCGTCATAATATGCGACGCAATTGCCGGGCGCTGTTGTGGGGCTTGCGGTTCGTTTGACGCTGCTGCCGCCGCACGCACAAAGATCGAAACGAATTGGAAACTCGAAAAATTACCGGGGCCGACCACAGATATTGCAATTGGTACTGGTACTCGTCTGGTTTCGATGATATTGGGCAATTTGATACTAATTAGCACTTCCAGTGAAATTGTAATATTGCGCCGTGTATTACAAAATTTCGCATTATAGGCGAATATGCAACAGGGCTATGCATCGTTCTTCCAATTCTCATACTCGTCAGGGAATGACTACTAACTTTAACCAGCCACATTCAGAGGAGGCGATTATGTTGCTCTGTACATCAGATTAACATAATCGCAGTATAATAAGTAATAATAAATCTGACTGACGCTTTAGGACACGAGAAGTATGAAATCACACAAAATTGATTGATTATATTAAGTATGGCTCTTGACGGTTTACATCAGTCTGAACTCTAGTCTTCAGATGGATACTACAGATGAAGGAACTTCTCGTATTTGTGTCTACAATAGACTTGCGCATAATAGTTCGCGATCGGGAGCGCTCAGTTTAGTTAGCGGCTCTGCCGTGAACTAGTTCGTTCTTTTAGTTCGTCCGCTCCCGATAACGGCCGAGCGGCGTGGTCTACGCGTGCAGGTGGAGGGAGAAGTTCCCCCACCTAGCTGCTTCATGCTCTTGCTGCGTGAGCCGCTAACGATGTCACGCAAACCAAAAGAAACAGTTTGTGGATAATTTCTCGCGTTTAAGTTTAGAGTTATCTCTATAGCTTGGCATTATTGAATTTATTGGTCAGATATTGCAGAGTGTAGAATACTTCTAAACAGAAATTTTGTAGCACTGAAGTATGTAATCTAGCAGGCAGACACTAACCTCGAAATGTCTCATCAGCAGAAGGCAAAAACGTGATTTTTAATTCTGCTGCGCGCCCTCTCGCTATTGCCCGTCGGTCTTCGGCAAAGAATCCAACGAACTAAGAAGCGAGATACGTTTGGCATAATAGTTCGCGACCGGTAACGCATGTTTTAGTTCGCGTCCGATCGCGCATGTTTTAGTTCGCGACCGGTAGCTCTCCTTTTACTTCGCAGCTCGGCCGCGAAGTAGGTCGCTATTTTTAGTTCGTCCGCTCTTTTTGGCTTTTTCTACCGCTACTAAAATTGCTCTTTCTTTTATGACAGATTTTTTATATAATGATCAGTGTTCCCAAGCGTGTGCTATTACCTTTATTTTTGGCCAATTAGACGTCAAATACTGAAGCAAATAAACCAGTTATTTACACGAATGGGTGGTACAATGGTATTCAATTACTTTGCATACTGAGTACTCGTAGTATTTTACACTATGGAATGGGGATTATATTTAGACACTGCTGAATACCTTAGAAAAGAAAATTTGAGCAGTGTACTATGAAACTACAACTGAGCTGCATCTCAGCTAGAAATGACGCTAACTGGCAGAAGGGAATCACGCGATTCTGCGTTCTCTCGCGTCCTCTCGCTGTTCCCCGTCAGTCTTCGGAAAAGGAGCGGACGAACTAAGAGGCGAGGGATCCGCGCAAAAGTTCGCATAGTTCGCCTTCCGCTCATTTCAGAAACAATAAATTGCACAAAAATGCACCATTTTTATTGACAACGGTTTCAATGGCACGAATCTGTCTTATTTTCCCAATACTTTCATCTGTGTTTATGTTAAAATGGCCTCACTGCTGAACATGTAGTCTGCACAAATAATGATAAAATTGATACATTTTATTTATTACTGTCTTTAAAGATGTAGACACGATTTTTAAATTTTTGATTAGTGAGAGTCATATTAATAGAATGTTGAACTAAATCACACAATAAAAATCGAACATAGCATAAAAATAACACATGAAAACTAAAGTTCTATTTTGGCGGAAGTGTGGAATGCTTCGACATTTACGAACTACAACCCCACGCGACTTTCTCCTGTCAAATGCAGCAATAATAGCCTAATGGGTGTTACTTCAGCAAAACGTTGGGTATAAAATTTTGTATACTCCTAACTTAATTGCATTTTATTTGAAGGTAGATATAAATCTATCAGCATTTTCTTCCACGTTAAAAGCAAAGCTATTGCAAATTTATATGTTACTCTAACTTTTTATATAAGTACGAACATGTACAGTTCTGATACTGTCCTCGACGTTAATAAACGTTTCGTATTTGAGCCAGTGCGTTCGATAGATCCATAGTTAATAGTTATAAAAATACTTTTGCACTACAGGTCGCTTTTCTTAAGTTTTCCAGCCACTGAGAACGGAACAGGAATTTTCTAGACTAGCCTTATACAAAATAATTAAGGAATCTTCTCTGGATCACTCGATAGGAAGGTTAAGAGCATGGGAAACGAAGTCGTAGGTGCCCAAATACTTCACACAGATATGTTAAACCTCAAAGTAAGGAAAAGTAGATTTTAGCGAAGTACAAACAGGAGAGGTATTGTTCGAGAAATTACTTTTAAAAATTATGCCAAACCAGTTATGGGACGATCGTGTACGTTACGTGGCATTGGCTACCTTAAGAGAAACTTTACTGTCATCACATCTACACCAACATGTATACAGCAGATTACGGTATTTCAAGAGTCATCGTTGCTACTTTTCAAACCAAAATACCCGAAATTGTGGAAAGTATCGTGGTACGAACGGAAAGACAAGATAAACTAGAAATGAATACCGAGTCATCCCAGGCGCCTCTCTAAGTTTTCAAAAAAGTTCAAATGTTTGTTAAGCTTAAGGGACTTACCTACGGGGTCATCAGTCCCTAAACTTACAAACTACTTATGAACTACCTACAACTAAGGACGGCACAAATATCCATGCCCGAGGGGGGATTCGAACCCCCGACCGTAGTGGCTGTGCAGACCGTGACTAAATCACCTCAGTCCCCTCGGCCACCGCGGTCTGTAAGTTTTCTTATAAAGTAATTTAGGGGTATTTACACCTACAATTAAAAGTATATCAGAGTGCTTCAAACGTATAAAACAATTACAAATCATTTTGGCCAGCATTTAATTACAAATAGCTCACAGTGCGTCGTAAAGCGCTATGTGCCTGAGAAATGTCTTTAGGGCTTTCGATATAACTCTTGAGGTGCTATCTAGCAAACTTATCGGAGATCTTTGGCAGTTATGCACCTTTTATGTTGTGAAAGAGAGTACCTCATCATTTGAATTGCACTATATTGTTTGCACAAAAATTTCGTAGGAGTTTTCGGAAGAGATCTCTTCACGATTGCGATCTTAATCTACGTCCGTATAACAGAAAATGCATTTTTACGATACTAAATTCTCTGGAATATCATGTTTTTTTCGTGTAAAATCTGCGGAGCAAACGAAATTCTGTGCACACAAACTTAGGATTATAGAAAATCTATCGAGGAATCTGGAAAAACGCGCATTCCTCAAGCGCCTGGTGCCATCTCGCTGGAGCGCTCGCCTCCAAACAGCGCCGAGCAGAAACTCCTTATCTCGATTAAAGAGTTTCGTCGCCACTCGGATCTCGATTGCCTCCTTAATGAAGCTGTCCCGGGAACCATTATCCGAGCTGAAGACGGACGACTTTTCGATACCGAACTGTTGCTTTTCTTTTAAGCTGTATTCAGCCAGTACTGAATTTACAAGTATTTTCCTGCCCTAGATTAACCTCGAAGGCTTTTAACGCTTTACCTCAGAAGCGTCTTGCAATCAAACTGCGTGCTTACGGAATATCGCCGCAGTTGAACGATGACACTCGTTATTTCCTGTTAGAAAGGAAAGAGTACGTTTAATTGGCGGTAAGTCATCTGATAGAACATAAGTGATATCTGGCGTTCCACAGGGAAGTGTTACAGGGCCCCTAATCCTCTTTTTTTATAAACGATTTAGGAGACAATCCTAGTAGCTCTATTAGACTGTTCGAGGATGATTCTGTCACTTAGCCATATGTGAAGTCACCAGATCAGAAGCAACTGCAAACTGATTTAGATAGTTGCATAGTGAAAAAATTGGCAACTGTCCTTTTATAATGATAAGTGTTAGTAATACGAAAAACCATTCAAACCTACAGACCGCCACTCTACTAAATACCTAGAAGTAACAATTGCGAACAACTTAAATTGGAACGAACACATAGAAAATACTGTAGGGAAGGCAAAGTAAAGACTACATTTGATTGGCAGAACAGTTACAAGATGCAACAGTTCTCCTGAAGAAACTGCCAACACTACACTTTTTAGTCCTATTTTGGAGTATTGCCACAGCAGGTGGGACTGAGGGACGATTTAGAGAATATTCAGAGAAGGGCAGCTCGTTTTCTATTATCGCTTACGGAAATGATGGACGAGTTGGCGTGGAAATCATTAAAAGAAAGGCGTCATTTGTTGCGGCAAGATCAATTTCTAAAATTTCTTCTACCAACTTTCTCTTCCGAATGCGAACATATATTTTAAGCACCCACCTACACAGGGAGACATGATGATCATAATAAAATAAGAGAAATAAGATCGATGCGAATTATTAGATAATAGAATTATAGAGAAATATATGGTTTCCCAAAAAAGAATGACCCGATTTTACCTTGTAATAATATTGAGACAGATGTCAGTAGTTAACTGACTCCCTTGTTGGAGATTTGAATTTTTGTGTCCCAACTTCGTCGCCGCTTTTGTGTCCCAGCCTCGTCGTAGGTGTCGGTGGCCGAGTGGAACGAGACCGACACAGTAACAAGGACAGCACGCCGGTGCAGGTACGGAGGGGAGCAGCCAGAAACTACAAACACTAGAGTAAATTAGAAAGAGATATATTTTGCACAGAATGTAACAATACTTAACTTTTACATAGTACTGCAGAATGTTGATACATAGTTGTTAGAGGCCTGCCTAGTGCCTGTACAATAGCAAAGTCTTCACTCGTGCCTATCGGATTACGAAGGTCCTAACTCGTTGCTATCTCAGTCCGAAGTGACCGATGTCTTTCCGTGCTGGCCACGAGCGGGGTTCCAGCAGAGGGCGCTCGTGGCTGTCGTCGTGAGAACGCCGCGCCGTGCGTGCATGGCGGCGCGCGGCGAAAGTAGGTGGCGCGCACTTTGTACTTGTGCGACACCACATGAATCCTCCCTCGGGCATGGATATTTGTGTTGTCTTTATTATAAGTTAGTTCACAAGTTGTTTGAAGTTTAGGGACTGATGACCCCACAGTTAACTCCCATATGCTTTACAAACATTTGAACATTTTTTAATTGAAAGAGCGATAAATGTAATCGGCATGGTCTAGAGATTCAGAAAAAAATTGACTAGATGTCGCTACGAGAGCAGTTTCCTCAATGTCAACGTGCCTTAGCGCTGTATAGAATGTAGAGTACCGCGATGCCAGGCTTTAAACATTTGGCTTCCTAAGTTCTCTGACTTAAAACCGTGCGATTTCTTCCAGTGGAGATATGTTAATCAATGTGTTTACGTTCTTTCCTTACCTCGAGACATTGATGAACTAAAAACCAGAATATCCTCAGCTGTAGCTTCAGTGACACAAGACACCTTACGCTCAGTTTGGGAAGAATTCAGCTATCGGCTAGATGTCGTTAGCGCAGCCAATGGAGTACATATTGAACATTGACGATGGATTTTTACCCACAACAATTGATAGAGAACACATAAGCAAAACAGAATGCCTTATTTAAAGGAACGCAAAATCTGCAGGATTGACGACCTTCTCCTAAAGCTAGAAATTTATTGCGGACTTCGGTGCGAGATAAGTACAATACTTCCGACAGTGCAATTGGACGTTTGACAGAGAATCCATGTGAGGTTCTTCGGTGTCAGTGACGCGAAGTTGCATTTGCAGTTCCCAGTTTATGTACACGGTAAATTATGTCAGGGTGTTGGTGAGTAGTAATTGGGAATTTGGTACACTATGATGATAATTCCGCAGATCCCTTAGGCAGAGCGGTCTACGAACCTGAGGCGGAACTTGAGGTGGTTTTCACTTATGACGTTCGACTCGCTCGATTGCAATCCAACATCCCTCGCCATAAATTAATAATGTGTCCCTTTTGATTCAACTGTGAAACTGCCGAAGTATCACGTATTCGTCCTGTATGCAAGGACATCTAATGTGGGACACCAACATTTCACTATAACCTGAAAATATAGAGCACCCTTCCCGACGTCGTGTTTTAACGCAATCTTGTCCAGAAATCACTGAATCATTCTTATCGTAATTCCAAGCGATATGATCGTGGAGGAGGCGAAAGTATGGATTGTACTTACAACGTTGCAAATTAAGCAGAAGACTTATATTCTTGTTCAAATATGATGACTTAACTAACACTGGCTGTGAAATAGCTGACGGACGTGAGGGAAATATTTTTGAAGAAGGACCATATACCGAAACACTTGCCCAGTAACATAAATCTAGAGATACCTAATAAAACTACGATATTATGCCGAATTAACTATACTGTAGTTACACTGCTTTGGAGCTTACAGAAAATATACTCACGAATAAGTGGAACGTTAATGTTCGTCGCTCTGAAGTAATACTATCAGATTCGTTTAGTTCCTTCTGCAATCTCCTGTTAATTACGCAGATATGTCGATCACTGTACGAGATAATTACTACAAGGATTTTGTTTTGTTGGCAGCCAAGGAGAGAAATATCATCGGTAAATCCGTGTTGCACTGACGTAGCTGTCCACACGTAAAAATCCCTCGAAGAACAATTACTTTTCGGAAGGCGCCTGTGTGTAATGGATTTATAGACGACACACAGTTTTGAAGTAATATTTCGATGTATTTTTATTGCAGTTGTTTTTGAAATCCTCTGTGATTTGTAATAATGATTAATCAAAAGTTAACCATTAAGCGGCCGATACAAATCGTTGATAACCTCGGTTTGTGCGTAGGACTGATGATCATGTTTATTAAAAACAGTAAAAAATAAGCATGAACTGCTCTTTAACAGTGCTACGAGATTAAAGTTTAGCCCTAGTCTAGAGCTCCGTAAGCTCAAGTATAGTTTCACTTATGTTACAGCTGAGGGTGTAAGAACCAAAGGGGTACAAGTGCCTTTTGGCGGAGGAACGAAGTCAGTGGATCTATAGCGTGATAAAGCAAGTAAAATTGTTGACTGTTTTTTTTCACTGTTGCTACTCATGGTAATGAGCGGCCATCTTTCTGCATAAGACGGGCCCTTATATCTCATTAAGAGGCTGGTCTCTTAGCTGTCACACCGAGCATATCCAGAGTCTGCTAGGCGTGACGTTGCCCGTGTCTCACCACGTGGAGCAGGACCAGTTTGTGCCCTCTTTCATTGTGTTTGTTTGCTGCTTTATTACTTGTTGAAATTATATTATAAAAATAAAATAAATTTGTGTACAACAGTAATACAATACTTCACTATAAATTAAATTAGAGGTGTGTTACATAATTACTGTTATAGCATGGCTCATAATTAGTTACATCATCTGGTTTAAACATTTGACTAAAACTTAAGTTATAGTTGTAGTACATTATAAGTGTTTTTTCGTGGATAATATTTAAGCGTATCATCTTGCTAATACTAGGACTAAATATTAATGGAATGGGTCATTGTTGAAATTATATAAATATCAAATTAAATGAATGTGATTTTTTTTATTTTGCATTTTTTGATATATAGGTTAATGACATTAAGTAGTTTTAGAGTTACTTTAGAGGTGTGAAACATTATACTTTTTATTACACCAATTATAATTAGGTACCTCATCTGAATTATAAATTGACAGTACTATGCTTAAATGGTGATAATATTATTTATAATCATGAGATATGTCAGATGCGTTAAGCACCTTATATCTAATTTTGTCTAATATTTTCACAGGATTGAATGTTTTCTTTGTATTTTCAGAGTTAAGATTATTTTTATTACTACTATTAAGGCTTTTATTAATATTCAGGTTAAATTCAGTTGACTGTAACATCTCGCATTGATATTGTGCTATACTACTTGAGGTTTGCATGGAACAGCATTTCAACATTAATTGTTTTTTGTGTCCTCTTACTCACTGGCGTCTATTCTGTCCCATTCAACTTCGCTGTCTTCTGAGCTGTTTCCTTCATCTTCAACACTGCTGCTGTCGTCTGTCGTATCTCGATTTTGTTGCCTTGGAAATGGTTCTCTGCGGTATGCTCTGTTGAACTCTGTCTTGCGGGTCCTGGAGATTTTGTCTGCTGTGTCAATTATTTCTTTCCATTTTTCTGGACACCGGAGAGCTTGTTTTAGTTCGTCCTGCATCACTGGTATTTGTCCTCGTGGTTTGTGTTGATTACGTATTAAGACGACATGTTCTGGTGCGCCTATCTCTCCGCATGTGCGAAGGTCATCTCGATCAGGGTATAGATTTTGAAGGTAAGTTGGGTATGGGCCGTGGCCTGTGACGAAGTGGATCATTTCCTTCGCTGGATCGACGTGTTTCAATCTCAGACGCTTAGCGATATCTGGGAAGAATGTGTAGGTGCACCTACCTTTCGTGCTGCCATCCCATTATTGTTGCCATGTAGTAATTCGCCAATGCTTTAGATCTATCTTGGTCCGAATTTCTTCGCCAGTAATTTCTTGGACTTTGTCTTGTCTTCCTGTTCTCATCCAGTATGCAGCTGCTCGGTAGCGAATGGTTATATCTATACGATATGTGCCAAGTACTACGCATAACGCTTCTGTTGAAGTTGTTCCGAATGCTCCCGATAAACTCAGTAGGGCATTTCTTTGTCCACTTCTGGCAGCCGTTACATACGTTGATAAGCGTAATCGGTGCGCATATGAGCTTGCTCCAAAGCATACAATTGACTCGTAAATTGTTGAGACAATGGGACACAAGTGGACTCCTACTCTATGACACTCCATTGTGAATGAAAGGAAAACCAGTTAAACATGTCACAAAGCAGTTAGCACCAGAGAAACCCAAGTGCGCTTGTAACCTCCCCCCCTTGGCTCTGAGCATATTTGCTGTATGTTCACTGTTCACCTCGCAATAGTTTATTGAAAATCTAATGCCCGTGGAGAATCCATGTAGTCTATGACATGCTACGGATTGGGCGGTCGTCGCTGACGGAGGTTCGAGTCCCCCTCGGAAATGTGGAGTGTGTGTTGTCCCTAGTGTAAGTTAGTTTGAGTAGTTTGTAAGCCTAGGGACTGATACCAACAGCAGTTTAGTCCAATAGGTTTTTCAAACATTTGAACGTTTTTCGATAATCTGAAGTGTGGCCAAGACTTTCCAGGTATCAAGGCAACATTATCGACTCCATTAAGTTTAAAATGTGTGTATAAGCGACAAAAGTAAGTAATTTTTGCTACACTTTTTGTCTGATGAAAGGAACGTTCTACTTATTTGAGGTTACGGACCATAAATTATATTTTAACCTAAAACAATATTAATGTCTTTCTTGTCAGAGTCTGTGTATTCTGTATTGGTTTTAATTATTTATTTTCAGGCATATCTTATGTTTGTGGGGTATACAGCGGTAAGGAATATTTTGCATCTGAAACCTAAAACACTTCCACATATTAAGACCCTTCAGACAAAACGGAAAGCACAACATATCACAATCTTATTAATTCACAAGAATTCTTACTAGTATTTTGGACGCAAAGGTATACAAGTGTATGTATACATTTACAAATTGTGATGTAAAACCGATCATTTGTATTGAGTGATATTCTGACATGCAAGCGGACAATTTTACAATGTATTTTAATGTCTAATATTCGCGTAAAAATTTTCAATTCCATTTTGTAATCTCAAGACAATTCTGAAACAATGTGAACTTCTGCCTTCTCAAAACTACACATGTTTTATACTCCATTACTTCTGATCCTCTCATATTTGTTCAGCTCTAGCATCAATATTGCTTGTAAAGCGAATATTCTACACCTCCGACGTTCATTCGTATCCGCAACATATCACCAAGACCACTTGATAAAGCCCTACACTTATTTTGAAAAACATTAATTTTAATGAAATGTCTATTTCTGTATACTTGACGTTAGCTCAAAACGCAAATTGATAGCTACTAGCCACAATCGCTTGAGACCATTTTGCATAATTAACTGGTGTGGAAATAGAAAATCGATTATTCTGTTAATTATTTTAACTGTATTCGTATTTTCAGGCTGTAACAAACTTGCTATAAAGTAGCTACGTTTCCCTGAAGTTTGGAGCGATATTCGTAACAACATTACTGCAATTCTACGGTGAACATTTCACTTTACTGGAGGGTTCATGCTTTCAAAATTTCGTAACAAATTAAACACTACTATTCGCCTTAAAATCCCGGCCTTTCTTACATTTTAAATCTTCGTGGAACATTCCATTTCTACATACAGAGAAACGTGTATGAAAAGTCCGCACGATGATGAAATGCATTTGAGCAGTTTAGATTTTTGATGAACTAAGAGAAGGGAGAAAATGTTTTTGTTTAGCTCCGAGCAGTTTCCAAATGGATAACCATTAGAAGAAGGAACATTAGGGTTTTACTTTCCAACTACGACTTGGTCATTAGAGACGGAGGTCACGATCCTAATTTTGCTTAAGGAAGTCGCTCGTGCTCTTTTAAGGAAACCACATCGAATTTGCCTGGAGTAATTTAGAAAAATCACGGAGAACCTTAATCTCAATGGCCGTTCTCAAGAATGCCAGTCCATTACAGTATAACTGCGTCAACTGCCTGATAGTCATTAAAACATATCCTGCTTTATACCGGGTGTATCCACAAGAGCGTGACAAAGTTTAACAGGACAGAGAGGATGGTTCAGTTAACACTTTGAATTAGGGAACGAGAGGGGGGGGGGGGGGTAAGCCAGCTTAAGAGGACGTGGACGTAAAAATTACTGAAAAATCGAAAAATGTTATACTACCATCTGAGAGACAAATTTCTCCCGTTTACAAAAATGTATGTTTAGTTACTTTTAACTAGTTATTGTAGTCTTAAACGATCTTTGAACAAATGTCGGCACACTGACAACGCTGATACTTCAGGCAAGAAATATCACATCTACATTGGGTATTCTGCAAATCACATTTAAGTGCCTGGCAGAGGGTTTTTCGAACCACCATTTTACTATTTATCTCCGATTCCATTCGAATAGCGCGCGGGAAGAAAGAAAACCTGAATCTCTCCGTTCGCGCTCTGATTTCCCGTATTTTATTCTGATGGTCATTTCTACCTATGTAAGTGGGAGTCAACAATATATTTTCACATCAGGAGAAGAATGTTGGCGATTGGAGTTTCGTAAGTAGCCCACGCCGCAGCGATAAGCGCAGTTGTTGTAATGATTCCCATCCCAGATCCTGTATCATTTCCGTAACGCTGTCTCCCCTGTATCGTACAATACGAAACGAGCTGCCCTTCGTTGGACTCTTTCGATATCTTCCGTCAAACCCACACTGGGCAGCAATACTCCAAAAATGGACGGACAAGCGTAGTGTATGCAGTTTCTTTTGTAGTTTCGTTGCATCTTTTAAGGGTTCTGCCAATAAAACGCAATCTCTGGTACGCCTTTCCCACGAATTATTTACGTGGTCTTTCCAGTTTATGTCTGAAGTAATAGTAATTCCAAGGTATTTTGTGGAGTTTACGGCCTTCACTTTTGATTGATTTATCTTGTAAACAAAGTTTAACACATTTCTTTGCGTACTCATGTGGATGACTTCACACTTCTCATTATTTAGAGTCAACTGCCAATTTCTACACCATACTGATATCTTATTCAGATCATTCTGCAGTTGGTTTTGATTTTCAGATGATTTCACTAGACGGTAAATGACGGTGTCATCTGCAAACAACCTAAGGGAGCTACTTAGATTTTCTCCTAAACCGTTTATGGAAATAAGGAACAGCAGAGGACCAATAACACTGCCCTGTGGTACGCCCGATATCACCTCTGTTTTAGTCGATGCCTTACCACCGATTACTACGAACTGTGTCATCTCTGACAGGAAACAGGGGGACAGGAAAACCCCTATCCAATCGCAAATTTGGGGCGATATACCATAACCACGCAATTTGTGCAATAACCACGCAATCACCATAAACATTCCTGCCTGCCACACTCATGTAAACAATAAAGCCAATTTTTCAGAGACCTATCAGATAAAAAATTACTTAGCAAATGTCTACATGGCCGTACACAAAATCCTAATGAGATTTTCAACAGCTGAGTGTGGCAACCAGTGCAGACAACAGTGTTTGTTGGATGGACAGAACTCGAAATAGGTGTGATGGATGGTGCTGTTTGTTTCAGTGATGGTGTGATTTACAGGACAAAAGTAAAGGACAAATTAGGTATCCAACCAGAACATAATATGATAGCTGCTCTGACTGCTATAGATCGTCAGCGACTTGTTGAAGCTGAAAGGGCTGCGGAAGCCACCACTGAAAAGTCCAGAATCAGGAAAAGACTCCTGAAAAAGTCTGCAGTGGATAAAGAAGCAGCTGGCCAGCAACATTATGCCACTGGAATGTTCTGAAAGAGGCGTACTGTGATTTAAAAACACTGTTGACATTCTTTTCTCATTTTCTCGAAACCACATTATATCTTCGTAATGGTTTCAGCTATGCTCACCAAATTTCCCCCAGTTCAAGAACGGGACAGTATCTTTGTATTATACCTAATTCATGATCTATGTTTGTCATTCAGTACGAAATTTTAAGGATAATTTTTAGACAAAATAGTGATGAATAAGGGCTTTTATATTTTCTCAGATAATCACCAAAATACAAACAAAGAGGCATAATGTGTTCCTACAAATGTTGACAGCGGCCTGCTACAGTCTAAATGCTCTTAGACTGACGATGCCCCCAGGAAATGATTCCAGAATGCGAACATGTATTATAGAATCATCTATTAGGCAAAATACTTTAATTCATAAACTATAACAAATATTTCAATAAATTTCCTATTACAGCTTAAGTTAATGTCATTCACTGTTGGTACAAAACCGCCACTTCCTCCGCATTGTAGATCAATGTGTAATGCGCAGCGAAAGCAAGGTATGAAATGCAGCCCGTTCACGTTCAAGGCCCCTTAACCCAAGGCTACGTAAAGGCTTTGTTACATCTCTTCTCAAACTCACACACTTATCGAAATGAAAACAAAAAAGTATTCCTACGGCCCGAAATTATACGAATGAAAAATTGAAATACGTGTGAACACAAAATCAGTGTTTTGAAATGTTTCGCTTACTGTTTCAGAAATTTAACTTCTAGATTTTCAGGAGCATCCATAGGTCACCATTTATGTTTTATACAACAAATTTGTTACTGTTCAAAATATGTTTTCTTTTCTTTAATAATTTTCCCTCCATAATTTTCAAAATTACTGATCGGCAAAGCATTTGTAATTCTAATAATAACTTCATTTTCAGGTTAAATATAATTTCATGCTACTACAAGCTTAAACCTCCGGCTCCGCTCGCGTGTTGGTTGAGTATGATAGATAAGCTATCTTTCAGTAATGTGGTATGAGACTGGTTTGGAAGGATGAAATGAAATACACTACCTTCTTTAGAAACAAACTTTTTAATCACTTGATTTAAGGCGTGAAACGTCAATTTTTTAAAGAGATTTATTAAAAGAAATTTGGGTTTTACTGCTTTATTTATTTATTCTTATATTTCCTTTTTCGTATGCTTATCCTTACAGAGAAAGAGCTGAAGACATTGTAGCACGCATAGACCAAAGAAATGGTCTGTGACATAACGTTTCGCTGTATGTAATCTCCTTGCTATAGAGTCTCAAACGTTATCGCTGGCCTTTATTCATAATTTTTCCATAATTTGACGATTTTCAACCACCATATCTTCCACCCCCTTATAGCTATCGGCATGGAACTGCTATGGTGTACAACGGGAGACTTCAGACAACAATTACACACAGACCAATCGTTTGCGTTCTGTAGTTTTCGCTGCAGAGCGAAGTACTAACACACACGCACGTAGAATTTTATATACACCTATGACTTTCCATCCCGATATACTGCACCCTTTTATCATTGTCAACCCTCAAGCAACAATGCAACGAATAAAACCATTTTCAAAGAGTAAATATAATTTTCAAAGAGTAATTATTGTTCCGCATTTCGCGTTATATTCTTCAAATTACTAAATATCTATCAGATCGCTAGAAAACCGTGCCTAAAACTTTCCTCAGGTATAAATTAGTAACTGTACAAATATTTAAGTCTCTGCGTCTTGTCGTTCGGACGTGATAAGCGTACACCGAACAGACATTCACATTAATATATATAGATAAATAGCTATCCGATAGCCATAAGCCGGCCGCGGTGTTCAAAATGTTCAAATGTTTGTATAGTCTATGGGACTTAACTACGGGGTCATCAGTCCCTAAACTTACAAACTACGTATGAGCTACTTACGAACTAGGACGCCACAAATATCCATGCCCGAGGGGGGATTCGAACCCCGACCGTAGTGGCCGTGCAGACCGTGACTGGAGCGCCCCTTGGGCAAGGATATTTGTGCCGCCCTTAGTATAAGGTGGTTGATAAGTAATTGTCCGTTTATGGACTGATGACCCCGTAGTTAAGTCCCATAAGCTAAACAAACATTAAAAATTTTTTATATATATATATATATATATATATATATATATAAGAGAGAGGGAGAGAGAGAGAGAGATCGCCATAAAACCGTGCCTGAAGCCTTCCCCGGGTAGACATTAGTAACTGTACAACTTTTTAGCTCTTTATGTCTTGTGGTTCAGAGGTGATAGACGTACACCGAACAGACATTCACATGATTAATAACTGTGTCGACGCTATAGTGGTTCACAATTTTTTTTTTCAAATAAGTTGTAGGTCGCATAACAAAAAACATTGGGAACCACTGTTATAGGGGATAAAAGTTGTGGTGTCGCACAAGTCTGAAGTGCGCGCCACCTACTTTCGCCGCGCGCCGCCATGCACGCACGGCGCGGCGTTCTTACGACGTCAGCCACGAGCGCCCTCTGCTACAACTCCGCTCGTGACCACGACTGAACTGCATCGTTCACTTGGCAATAGGACTGACACTAGAAGAGACTCTCATCAGTAGGCAGGCCTCTACCTATTTGAACTATGTATAAGCATTGCACTAGTCTGCAATCATGAAACTTGTAAAAGTTAAGTAATATAATGTTTCT
The DNA here is from genome assembly GCA_026315105.1 of Locusta migratoria. NCBI lineage: Eukaryota > Metazoa > Arthropoda > Insecta > Orthoptera > Acrididae > Locusta > Locusta migratoria. Next base: position 664,323,772 of record CM048746.1, read on the forward strand.
CCTAAATACATATCTTGTATTAATCTAACTTAGTGTTTCTAGTTTCTGCTGTCCCACTGGCTGGTCACCTCATACTGTGTACCTGCACACGCGTGCATCCTATTTTCCTGTGTCGGTCTCTCTCTACTCGGCCACCGACACTCAGGACAACCGGCGGCAACGAGACACAAAAAAATCCACTGACTTTAGATTTATAGTTTTATAGGTTTTTGACGACATTTTGGACCAAAATAATAATGTAAATTATAAAAAATTAATAAGAGTGTCTGAAAGCCTTTTAGGAAAGAAAAACGTAAGTAATGCTGAGGTTCCAAACCACTGACCTTCAGCATCACAGTCCAACGCCTTCTCCACTACGCTACGGCTATCAATCAAAATTTGGGCTCTTTAAACTCATGCTATTGATGGCTGTTGTTAACTGATATTAATATGGCATTTGTAGATACTAGATTATCATTTATCGTACGAAGAACGAAGTGTTTTTGTTAAGTCGTCAGTGCGCCATTGCCTTGAAATGACAGCGTGTAAGTTACAATAAGGAAATCATCAAGATGGTGTATGCCACAGAGTGTTCTGTGCGAGGAATGTCACGTGATATCTGCGAACGGCTGGTTTTCGTTAATTCAATGGAGGGTGTCAAATCTTCGTTATTTTTGCAAATATCTGTCAAACGATACGAGATATGAAAAAAAAAAAAAAAAAAAAAAAAAAAAAAAAAAAAAAAAAAAAAAAAATGAGGGAACAAAGTGGTAGAGAATTTTCTCCTATAAAACTTCGGTTGTTCAATTTTTTGTGTCAGATGAATATCTAAGCCGCTATTTTCATTTTATTTGCAATTAACATTACATTACAAACGGCTTTTTTTTAGTATTCCAACGTATTTCTTGTCCGAAATATTTGAAAAAGCGAGGTTCTGGTCTCTGGCGGCCTGCAATTAAGTCTGTAACCGTTGAACGATTCGACCTAAAAAGGGGGAACACGTTACTGACAGACAGAATCGCCGTTATTTTTGCAAATATCTCAAATGACGCAAGATATGAAAAAAAAACATAATAGAGCGAAGTTGTAGAGAATGTGCCCCTCTATCAATTACGTTATACAATTTTCGTGTCAGATGAACAGTTCGTTTGCAATAACAATTATATTACAAACGGCTTTTTTTGTATTAATACCGTATTTTTCGTCCGAAAAATTTGAAAAAGAGAGGTTCTACTCACTGGTGGCCTAAAATTATGTCTGTAAAATTTGGCGCTGATCGGTTGAACGGTTCGTCTTAAAAAAAGGAAACATGTTACGGACAGACAGACAGGCAGACATCCCAAAATCGCCGTTATTTTTGCAAACATCTCTGAAACGCTACGAGATTTGAAGAAAACATAAGAGAGCAAAGTTGTAGAGAATTTTCTCCTCTACAAATTCGGTAATTCAATTTTCGTGTCAGATGAATGTCTAAGCCGTTATTTTCATTTAAATTTCGAGCTGTCAAAAGACGTTCGCAAAGGCCCACTTTTAGTGTTACTACCGTAACCTAAAGTGGGCCAAAAAAGCGAAGGCGCCAAATAATAAATTGTCAGTTTGGGCTTGCTGAACCCCCCCCCCCCTTCAGCCCCCATATGCACCAGCACTCCTTCTGTTACAGTGGCGGTCAGATATGGATTGGGTTACTTGCATGAAAAGTCACATACAATACAGCATAGAATCAGGGAGGATTAACATAGACTTGGGAGTGTGCAAACCATGAAAAAGTTACTCTAAATGTGATACCACAATACACAGTTATACGCAGTTAAGAACTATCTGATAAAAAATCTCAAGTGCCACTTATATCAGATCTGAATTTCAGTTTAAATAATATCAGTTCCAGTAGCAGATTCTTTCCTCATATCTTAGCGATATGGAGGAAATTAACTTCTTCCAAGTGTTTCGATAACAGCCGCATAGAACTAATCAGTATCAAACGCACTGACCACAATAACTTGAATTTGTTGGTGAGTTTTGCCTGAAAAGTAGCGCTGATATTTGGATACTCTGGGTCGGCTTCCACAGATATTTTCTGTCAGTGTGCATGCTTCCACACTCTTAGTCATATCCTTTTGTGTATCGAAGAGAATGCTGATCTATAAACTCGATATTTCCTACTGAGCTGGGTGGCACCATGTTTACCACACTGGACTCGCATTCTGGAGGGCAGTGGTTCGACCCGCCTCCGGCCTCACAGTTTTAAGTTTCCCTGAATCACTTGATGGTTCTCTGCAAAAGGTTCGACCAGTTTCCTTTCCCATGTTTAAATTTGTGCTCGGTCTCTACTGAACGCAACACTGAAGGGATGTTAAATACTGACCTGTTTCCTTTTTCCCTGTTAGAGATTTGTACTGTTAATGCACTAGTCCTCGCGGGAATGAGCAGACTGTTCAAGCTGTTTCGATTAAGTACAGAGGGATCCGTTAGCAGAGGGTAAATGCTTCGAGTTTTGCTGCTTCACTTTTGTTCCATTTTTCCATTTTGTCTACAGTCAACTTACAGTGTCCAAATAAAAATTTTTATATTGAAGGAACTTATGTTACTAACAGTTAATTACATAGGCAAGCGTATTCAAACACCGACATGTGTAAGCACTCAGATGACTGCGCTGCTGTCGGAAACCTTGTAAGGTTCCTGTGAAATCTCGAGATAAAATAACCAAAAGACCGAAAATTAAGATTGGTAATGTGTACTAGTTGTGTAACTACAATGTTCTGTTATACTTTCCAAGACACATTTGTGCACTACCGAGCTACCATAGAGTACATGAGATACCTTTTTGCGATATTTAACATCAGTGAAAGGCCAAAGGTATTTCATTTATACATGGAGGTATGAGAAAAGAAGAGAAGATAAGAAAAAAACACCAGTCTTTACTAGAAGACTTCGAAGGGGTATATTATCTTGCTTTGTTGCTTGTGAATGATGTTTTATAGTGTAGAATTTTTGAATTTCATCCTAATCAATGTTTTCTTTCACCCTTATTTGCTTCATTAACTAAACAGATAAAAATTCAAAAACTTTGCACTAAACACAGAACTATTTATTTGAAAAATGGCAAATGTATGCCAATGACTTAAATTTTGGAATGGTTGCTGTTATTCCTATTCTCAATTTATAAAACTAAACTGCATTTTAACCATTATGTAAGTTGCTTTGATTTGCACATTGAGGTGGTCTAAACAAATTTGTATTGACAATGATAACGGCCAGAGAAGCCTATACTTACATTGACTGAAGTGTGTTAAAAGTGGCTACGCATGAACTGACGCAATGACTACCTGAAATGGTGCATTGCTGAAATTCCTTTTTTGTCACTTTTGCAATGTGAAACAACTGGAAGGACGAAAATGTAGAAAACACATTTAAAGTGCCAGTTACTGATATCTCAAAGAATTAAAAAGCCGTAACTCATTTAAATGTTTAAACACGCTTCAAACTACAAACGCTACATAAATGCTAAATATGAATTTCAAGATGCTAAGTTTTGAAAATTTATTTGCTAATTTCACGTAGCTCTATTTACAGGCTGTTACAAAAAGATACGGCTAAATCCTCACACACAAAGAAAGAAAATATATTATGTGGACATGTGTCCGGAAACGCTTAATTTCCAAGTTAGAGCTCATTTTAGTATTTCTCTTTAAATGTAAATTGAAGTAATTCATGCAGACAATTGTCAAAATACCTAATTGTTTCGTTAGTATGTACTGTGTACTGTACTTCCTCGATTCACATCATCAACACAGATTTTCTGAGAACGTTTGGGCACGAATTGTTGGTGATGTCTCGATTGGGCCTCATGTTCTTCTACCTACGCTCACTGGAACACGTTATCATGATTTCACACGGGATACTCTGCCTGTGCTGCTAGAACATGTGCCTTTACAAGTACGACACAACATGTGGTTCATGCACGATGGAGCTCCTGCACATTTCAGTCGACGTGTTCATACGCTTCTCAACAACTGTTTCGCTCCTGACATCAACCCTCTTGACTTTCATTTTTGGGGGCATTTGAAAGCTCTTGTCTACGTAACCCCGGTACCAAATGTAGAGACTCTTCGTGCTCGTATTGTGGACGGCTGTGATGCAATACGCCATTCTCCAGGGCTGCATCAGCGCATCAGGGATTCCATGCGACGGAGGGTCGATGCATGTATCCTCGCTAACGGAGGACATTTTGAACATTTCCTGTAACAAAGTGTTTGAAGTCACGCTGGTACGTTTTGTTGCTGTGTGTTTCCATTCCATGATTAATGTGATTTGAAGAGAAGTAATAAAATGAGCTCTAACATGGAAACTAATCGTTTTCGGACACATGTCCACATAACATACTTTTTTCTTTGTGTATGAGAAATGTTTCCTGAAAGTTTGGCCGTACCTTTTTGTAACACCCTATATGACTAGGTGAATGTATACGTTCAGTTAATAAAATGCGTTAGTATTCCTCCCAGCCGGCATCCGGCGATTGAATGAATGACTGGCAGTTGTCTGGCTCTTCTTAACAAACAAATGTCTGACAACTGCATTACAGCCCATCTGACTTTACACATACAGATGCTAAACGTGAGAGTGAACCTCTTTAAATTACACACGTAACTTTAGAATTGAATATGCAAAGGAGCAGGTTGCCAACCCCGTTCGATACACAGGTACCGCCTTGTCATTCGCCCGTGTTGCCCGATCGACAGTTCTGACTTCATTCACCGAACTTTGTTATCAGGGGTTGTATAACTGCATTACCGACAAACAGTCAAATATATAGTTTTTAAACTAAATGTATTCTGATTTCTTCTTCTTCTTTCGTTTCGGCCATCTTTGGACCACGTTAAATTGGCCGAGGAGACTGCGGCGCGCCAGTCACGGTGTGCACGGCCACTACGGTCGGGGGTTCGAATCCCCCCTCGGGCATGGATTTTGTGCGGTACTTACTGTTAGCAAGTTCATAGGTAGTTTGTAAGTTTGGGGACTGATGTCCCCGTAGTTAAGTCCCATAAGCTATGCAAACATTTGAACATTTTGAACCTCGTTAATTCACATCAGCTTCCTTTGTTCCGTTCTTTCTCCTCTTCCAGTATTCTTTCATTCTCATACTTTGCATCTTTCTTCGCTCTTCTGTCCACGATGATTTCGTTCTCGGTCTAGTTCTGTCCTCAAATTCTACAAATGCCTGAATTGTTGATTTAAAAATCACCCTGTTGTGTATTTCTAGATCCCTTATTCTCATTTCTTCCAGATCCCTTTGTACTTCTTGGATCCACCGTATTTTGATTTTTCATGTACAACAAGAATTGTCATTCTGCAAATGTGTCCAAAGAACTCGCACCTTCCTTTCTTTATGATATTGGATATTTTTTCTGTTTTGGAATAGAGTTCCTGGTTGGATCGATTTCTAAACTGACCGTCTTCTGTTTTTCGAGGTCCTAATGTTCTCCTGAGAATCTTCCGTTCCACCAGTTCTAGCCTCTGGATCACTCCAGTTCTAATTAGGTTGAGGGTTTCTGCTGCATATAAAGCTTCAGGGCGGATCACTGTCTGGTAATGTTTCAGTTTTGCATTGATAGAAATATTCTTCTTATTATAGATGTTCATTGTCAGTTTATATGGTACATTAATTTTGTTTATTCGTGCTTCCATTGCATCCTTTTCTGTCAGTCTATCCATTCTCGTAGGTATTTGAATTTTTCCATCTTCTGAATTTTCCCTCTGTCTATTGCCATCTATCCAGGAGCTTCCTTGATGTTTGTCATATATTTAGTCTTCTCGATAGAGATCTGTAGGCCTGTTGTAGCTGCTTCTCTCTGTAGCTCTTTGGTTTGGTTCACTGCCTCTTCTAATGATTCTGAAAGTAAAACAATATCATCCGCGAATGCAAGGCGATCTACTCGTATTCCTTTTTTCTTGCACCTCAGTCGTATCCCGCCCACTCCTTTCATTCCTTGTCGCCACTCCCTGATCACTAATAGACGTACTAACCGACGACTATAATTTTCAGTTATTGGTGACATTTTCACGTTCCTACAAGTTAATAAATATTGAAGGGAATTTCGAAATTGTTTTGACGCGATCAGAAAATTTAACATACATTTAAGTGTATTCCTTCACAATAGACAATTTTTTTTAGATTTTATTTCCATGGTGAAGGACTTACAAGGACTTATATTGTTAATAAGTTTTATTTTCACTACTTTAGAATCTTTTGTAAAGATCCTCAAAGTTTTCAGTTTCTTTTTCCTTCAAAATGTTCAAATGTTTGTATAGTCTATGGGACTTAACTACGGGGTTATCAGTCCCTAAACTTACAAACTACTTATGAACTACTTACGAACTAGGACGGCACAAATATCCATGCCCGAGGGGGGATTCGAACCCCCGACCGTAGTGGCCGTGCAGACCGTGACTGGAGCGCCTTAGTCTCCTCGGCCGCCGCGGCCGGCTCTTTTTCCTTCATTTGTATTCTGATTTATGGCAGTTAATGATATGAAAAATTGCTGTGTAGCTAATGGTAATAGTTCTATGATATGAAACGTCCTTCTTTAAATACTCCTCCATTTTCGACGATAACACCATCGAGAGATAGGGCTGATGCAAGGAAAAGACTGGTGCTTTTAAACAATTACACGGAAGTTGTCCAAAACAGGGAGAAAAACATGTCATTATTTATGCAGGATGTTACAAAAAGGTACGGCCAAACTTTCAGGAAACATTCCACACACACAAAGAAAGAAAATATGTTAGGTGGACATGCGTCCGGAAACGCTTAATTTCCATGTTAGAGGTCATTTTATTACTTTTCTTCAAATCACATTAAGCATGGAATGGAAACAGACAGCAAGAGAAGGTACCAGCGTGACTTCAAACACTTTATTACAGGAAATGTTCAAAACGTCCTCCGTTAGCGAGGATACATGCATCCACCCTCCGTCGCATGGAATTCCTGATGTGCTGATGCAGACCTGGAGAATGGCGTATTGTATCACAGCCGTCCACAATACGAGCACGAAGAGTCTCTACATTTGGTACCGGGGTTGCGTAGAAAAGAGCTTTCAAATGCCCCCATAAATGAAAGTCAAGAGGATTGAGGTCAGGAGAGCGTGGAAGCCATGGAATTGGTCCACCTCTACCAATCCATCGGTCACCGAATCTGTTGTTGAGAAGCGTACGAACATGTCGACTGAAATGTGCAGGAGCTCCATCGAGCAAGAACCACATGTTGTGTCGTTCTTCTAAAGGCACATGTTCTAGCAGCACAGGTAGAGTATCCCGCATGAAATCATGATAACGTGCTCCAGTGAGCGTAGGTGGAAAAACATGAGGCCCAATCAAGACATCACCAACAATTCCTGCCCAAACGTTCACAGAAAATCTGTGAATCGAGGAAGTACAGTACATACTAACGAAACAATTGGGTATTTTGACAATTGTCTGCACGAATTATTTCAATTTACATTGAAAGAGAAATACTAAAATGAGCTCTAACATGGAAATTAAGCGTTTCCGGACACATGTCCACATAACATATTTTCTTTCTTTGTGTGTCAGCAATGTTTCTTGAAAGTTTTGCCGTACCTTTTTGTATCACTCTGTATAAGTAAAGGAACAAGCGATGGCACTTCTACATGATGACAATCAATGGACGGACGGAGAGCATCGTCAAGGTATCAGAATCGACCGGCCAGTTTTGTAAAATGTTTTGAAATCCTGTAAAGGAGTCATGCGAAACGTGACGGCTACCATTGAAGAAGTAACGGTAATCACGGCCACTAATTGAGCTGATCGTTTCCCGATACCTGAACGTGTCAGCCAGATAACAGGCTGTCGTTGAGTTGCCTCAGATAACAGCCACGACACAGCGTCAGTGAACGTCCGAGCGCGCCGAGTCGCCTCAGCAGCCGTCCGTCTGGTCACGCTACGTCACTTCTCACTCCAGGTGCGTCACTCACAAGTACACTCGCCCTCTGCTAGCACTCTGTAGGAGAGACGGCATTCGTTACTGCGGTAGAAATAGACGTTCTAACCGACGACTATAATGTTCAGCTATTGGGGACATTTTCAGGTTACTACAAGTAACAAATATTGATGGGGATTTTGAAATTGTTTTGACGCAATCAGAAAATTTCACTTACATTTATGTGTTTTCCTTCACGATAGACAATTTTTTTCAGCTTTTATTTCCAATGTGAAAACAGTTGACGCGAACGGAGCAGTGTATAATATGGGCAAGGGATAAGGCTCAATACGTAAACGATTCGAGAAAATCGCAGTAGTAGTTTCATGCGTCGACCATGTCATCTGTGGATGTCTAACTACACATTTCTGTGCGTGCCAGCCAAAGATGTTCATATTGTGCTTCTTGACTAATTACAACATGGCTGCTATGAAGTATTACAGAAAACGAAAATTAAATATGTTTCGATTCCGTATTCACACGAGTTACTTGGCATATTGACATAAATTTCAAATCCTGAAGGAATCTAGCTATTATTTGTCAGGTATTAAGTAATGGAAATTCGTTTGACTAATTAGAACGTGGCGGACCATGCAAATGCGTGTGCAAAACATATGAATGTGGCGGCACGCTACAGTTCTATGCTCAGACAGTATATTTTTACATCCAGGTTACGTAGAGACCACTGGTCCCAGCTGTAAGTAAGCCATAAGCAAGAGGAAGCGGTGGTACACTGGTTAGCGTTCTGGGTTTTTAATCGAGGGATCGCCAGTTCCATTCTACCTCAGAGCGTTGTTTGTTTTAATTCTTTTTCTTCAACACTGATCATATTAGTTCACATATATACATTTCAAAGGTAGTATAACGAGAAAAAGTAGTGTAGTTGCACAGACTTTTAATGAATGTTAATTGTTATTAGTCTGTTTGTTGTTATTGGTTGTTTGTTTAAGGGTGACAAAACTGCGAAGGTCATGAGCCCCCAATTCTGTTTATATACGTCTATTATTACAACAAATATCGTATTTATAGTTTTCGAGAAGTAAACGACTAAACACACAATTTTTTCCGCAATCTGTTCACTAGTTGCGATTTCCGAAATCCCATGCACGTGCATTCGGGACTGCGCTGGACGCTTCGACCTGCAGACAGAGTTGCACTTGTCAACAACAAGGGGAGGGGCAGAGACCCTGCATAGCGGGGAGAGGTTTCCAGCATACGGAGAGCGAACAGTGTACGTACGATGATGTCACAATTAAAAAACTTGCATTTTCCTCCGAAAATGGAGGTGACCACCGCGTCTCCGTCTACTGCGGTTTGTGATTTCCATGTGCATAATGCTGTTTCGAAACGACAGGTAAAAGATGTGTTCGTGTACTTTGAGGGTTTTTCCATACATACTACTGGTAATGGCTTTTTATGGAGGGGATATTTTGGAAATCTGATGAGATTGGTACCTATTTTGAGATAATTTCTCTTCGAATCAGATAATTTTCGTGGGAAAACTGTACACAGCAGACCACCCATGATTTTCACAGTGTATTTGGCGTGAAAGTTTCTCTAGAAATCACGCATTTCTTAGGTTATTATCAACAACAAATGCGTGTACTGCGTGTACGTAATGCCGCTAGGTATTTTCCCTTTGTTTTACTTACATAAGGACACACAACAGTATGGCATATGTGAGGAATAAGAAGAGTATACCAGATTATTGGGCCCTATGGTCGCGTGAGCGTAGTATCAACGTACTTTTATCGCAAAACTAGAAGCAACATGCACAGCTGCAGTTAAAACGGAAGTACTACGAACACATTTTCACTATTACTCACTTCTTGTATTCCCTACCTTCATTAAATGAAGAGAGCAGTAGGACTATCATCTTCAAGCACAATAAATGCACCAGACATTACATACTCACTATTTACGGTTTCCACGAGCATGTATGACTTCGACTGAACACCTTTTACAGTCGTGGGCGTGGCGTAGCGTGAACTGGTTTCCAAAATCGATATACGGGACACACAAGGGCACTGAAATGTTACCAACAACAGAAAATGTTTGTAAGGCTATAGGACCAAACTTTTAAGAACATGGGCCTCTAGGGTTATAAACTAAATAAACCAACATAATCCTACGGGCAACACACCCACTCATGTCAGAGAAAGGACTCGAAAGTCCTACGGAAGCTGCCACTCAGTACAAGACATGGCGCGCTAAGCTAGGAGGCAAAGTTGCAATACCCGAGACGCCATTAACCTGCATGTTCTTGCTGAAAGCTTATAGGATATGACAGTCTTGTGTCTCTCATAAACGCTCGCATAAACACAGGAATTAATGTACGCACAGCTAGAAACAGGGAAACAGGGGTAGTGTTTCTCTCTCTCTCTCTCTCTCTCTCTCTCTCTCTCTCTCTCTCTCTCTCTCTCTCCCCCCCCCCCCCCCTCTTCGGATTTATATTTGATTTTCTTTAAATCACTTAGTTTTAGTACTATTTGTTGTGGGCAGAACATGCGAATTTTGACTCTAACAAAGAAAGCACATGGACTCGAACAAAGATGTCTGTATGAACGTTTGCTTACAGGATCTCTACGTACACCTCAATGTGGTGATGGGTGTCGTTTTTCTGCAAAGCTCTGCAATCATGCTCCAGATAGCACTGTAGATGTAACTGTAGACGCTATACGTAATGCAGATATGTTATCTATAACTCATGTAATAATCATCGTACATGTTCTCTAGCATAATGTAATCAAAAGCCGTGATGATAGTTGCAACTTTAACCTTCTTACCGAAAGACTGTTGGTATTCACTGCCACTGCTTCCATCGCCTCTTCCCGCACTTACCGTAGCACAACCTCTTGCAATGAGTTGTTAGTCGTTATCATCCATATTATCATCATTATGTGTTAGTGTTACAACAGTATTTAACTTACGCTCATATTTCTGTACCATAACAGATACGAGAAAGCGTGCGAATGATTCATCTTCTACACTAATACCATCTTCACGAAGAAGGATTCTTCGTAACTTCATCTCAACTAATCTCAATACATTAGGAGGATTGATTAGCAATCGCCGCCCCATCTGACGCTTCACCACACAAATAACATCACAAAACTCAACTTCGGAGACACACTGCACCGTCCCTACTGGCGAACCGACAGGTCAAAGTGCAATGCGGCATGGCACACGCAGTGGCCTGTAACGGACGACTGCAGAGTTTTGCAGTTGCGGGAGTCTCACTAGTGTAATAAGGGACCTTTACATCATGTATCATACGATTTTGGTATATATGTTTATGTTCGAGCCCAAGTACTTTCCTTGCAGGACTATCACCGCGAAAGAATATGGAACCAATGGAACAAGTGCAGGAACTAGTGGTTTTTGTGTAGGGACAAACTAAATATACGCAATCCCAAAAACGAAGACATTGCAAGGCATATGCTAATACTAAATTTAACTAAACAACGAGGTATATTCGCTCAACAAAAATCCAAATTAATTGCATTACTAATTAAATAAATATTTTATTGTCGTATAGTTTTCTTTCCTACTTATTAGCATGCCACAATTACTTTTACTTACCTAGTTTACTTATTAATGCCTCAATTATATTTTTCCAAAGACAGTTGACATTAAGGAGTTTGGTATTTCCATATAGAATTCCATGGAAACAAACACACGAAGTATTCTGAAAATGAGTTTTTGTTCTAATTATAAAACACTTCATTCAGCCAAGATCGCTAAAAATTTATTTTCTTCCCTTAACCGGTTTCGGTGAGCTCAGTCACCATCTTCAGAAAGTCCAGTACAATCTCTGCAAAAAGTTATACAATGTCTACAAACTGCACAGTTATTGCGGTCTTGTGCCAAGACCACATTTTATTCATTATGACGAACCACCAAGTGATGAAAAACTTTAACAAGATGTTTACGTGTGTTAGAATTTTATGTTTCTATTTTCACATATTACGCTAAGGTAATGTACATGTTTTGTTAACTGTCATTTTATTTGTATATCACAATAACATCGCAGTTTGTATACATTGTATAACTTATGCAGTGATTGTACTGGACTTTCTGAAGATGGTGACTAAGCTCACCGAAACCGGTTAAGGGACGAAAATAAATTTTCAGCGATCTTGGCTGAATGAAGTGTTTTATATAAACTGTTGATCGCTCTCCAGTGGTGAAAAATGCCTTTTAACTATAACTTTGTTCTAATTATTTGCTTTACATTTTGCACAATCAAGACTTTTCCAAACAGACTCCACGGCAGACCGTCAGTGCACAGTGTTACTGTTCGCTTTTGGAGCATCACCTGCGACCAGCTTTGCGAAAGAAGCGGCAACACTTTCTGTGCAACCCAGCCATCAGTTTGCACGACAATGCGCGGGCGCATACAGCGCAAGCTGTGGCTGCTCTGTTCGGTCATTGGGAGTGGGAAGTACTAAGCCATCCACCATACTCCCCGGACTTACGTCCCTGTGTCTTTGATTTGATCCCGAAGCTGATGGAACCACTTCGTGGCACTCTTTCAGAACTGTACGAGAGATTCGACATATAGTAGACCGCTCCATTCGCTCTCCTAACGGTATACTACGCTTCCCACATCGATGGCAATGGGTTCTACACAACATGGTGACTACACATTTAAGTGCCTGGCAGAGGGTTCACCGAACCATCATTATAGTATTTATCTCCCATTCTGTTCTCTCCGTTCGAGCTCCGATTTCTCGTATTTTATTCTGATGATCATTTCTGCCTATGTAATTGGAGTCAACAATATATTCCCGCATTCGGAGGAGAATGTTGGCGATTGAAGTTTCGTAAGTAGCCCCCACCGCAGCGATAAGCGCTGTTGTTGTAATGATTCCCATCCCAGATCCTGTAGTATTTCCGTAACGCTGTCTCCCCTGTATAGTGACAATACGAAACGAGCTGCCCTTCTTTGGACTCTTTCGATGTCTTCCGTCAAACCCACCTGATAAGGATCCTACACTGGGCACCAATACTTTAAAAATGGACGGACAAGCGTAGTGTATGCAACCTCTTTTGTAGTTCTGTTTCTTTTTTTTAGGGGTTCTGCCAATAAAACGCAGTCTCTGGTTCGCCTTTCCCACGACACTGTCTACGTGTTCTTTCCTATTTAAGTCAGAAGTAATTGTAATTCCTAGGTATTTTGTGGAATTTACGGCCATCACTTTTGATTGACTTATCTTGTAAACAAAGTTTAACGGAATTCTTTTCGTACTCATGTGCACCAATTCACATTTCTCATTATTTAGAGTCAATTGCCAATTTTTACACCATAGTGATATCTTATTCAGTTCGTTCTGCAGATGGTTTTGATCTTCAGATGATTTTACTAGACGGTAAATGACGGCGTCATCTGCAAACAACCTAAGAGAGCTACTTAGATTTTCCCCTAAATCATTTGTGTAAATAAGGAACAGCAGAGGAACGTCCGATATCACCTCTGTTTTAGTCGATGCCTTACCATCGATTACTACGAACTGTGTCCTCTCTGACAGGAGATCCCCTGTCCAATTTGGGGCGATATACCATAACCACGCAATTTGATTAAAAGCCGTTTGTGAGGTCTGGAAACCAAGAAATATGGAATCTATTTGCGAACCCTTGTCGATAGCACCCATCACTTCCAGTATTGATGAAATTTAGCACATGTGACCATCAAACCATGAGTAAAATGAAAGTCGATGTCTGGAACACATACTATACATAGTTACTGAGATATGACGTCATAAATAACGCACTGCGCGAATAACGGCTGCATCACGCGATAATGTTGCACTTCTCCTCCTGAACGACCAAAACGATTTCAATCAAATTTTCGTTCTCTGGGGCCCGCAGTGTGGAGTTTGTCTTTGAGTGACATGTTCAATACCACAGTAATTATAAATTATTTTATTATTAAATTATTTTATTATCATCAGGTGTTCTGTAATACAAGTCATCTTATAGTCATCTTGGTTTATAATGACTATACTACTGCCTTTATCTGACTTTATTTCCATTGCATTGTTGTTTATTAATTTTTCATTAATTTCAAATTTTTCAAGCTAGATACAAAGAACACACAAGAGACAGGTAAAAGAATCCATCTAAATTCTATCAACATTTAATCACGGAAAAAAAACGATGTAAAACCTTTAGAGGAACCCTTAAAAAATTTACAAATTATACGAAAAGGGCCAAAAATGAATAATCTCGAGGAAATCGAACTATATTCTCATATACACAACAACCAGAACGATGTACTAAATGAACAAACCGAACTCAAACATAAAAAATACATCGAAAGTTTTATTCACATTATAAACAAGAGAATGGATAAACACCAAAGATTCGAAATCCATAGTAAAAGTCCAATACAAAATCCAATTAACCAAAGATATTAATGTATAAATTACTGGTAAACATGTAAAATTATAATATCGTTGGATGCTGCCACTACAGATTGCCACTATGAAAATTGATAAAAAATCTAATCATATAACCAGTGCTGCTGCACATATACAGGTAAGCATTACATCAGCTTCTATAATCAATTGGGCAGCAAATAAACAACAACAATATTATAAGTAATGTAAGTAAAACTTTGTAAAAATTTTATGTAATTATGTTATAAGAATATATGTAACAACTCTTCTATATTACTTGTATTACAGAACACCTGATGATGGACTAAGGCCGATATAAGATTATAGTGAGTTAATAAAGTTTAAAGCAGTGTTAAAATGATTTATAGTTATTGTGGTATTGATCAATCAAATTTGATGCACATATTGCTTACCGTGAGCTAATAATTACTGTAGGGAAAGAACTATCTACAACACTTTGTTCAGGAGACGTGACATGATAAACACTGAGAAGCGTGATAAATCGCCCACTCACGCGAAAGCTTTTAATTCACATCGTCTTGACTACTGACTATTCGCTGAAAATTTCAGTTGTAGTTTCCTGATGTTCCACACCACGCCCGTGTGGCACGTAGTTCAGGGGAGATGGCGTATCAGGATTGAGCCACGTGGAAACTGAATTACAGACTGAAATTCAGTACAGGTACAGGTGAAATGGACAGAGTGGAACACGAGGAGATGTGCAGAAGAGTAAGACGAAAATGAACATAACAACGGAATAAATACGTACCTGGGGGACGCCTAGTTTTCAGCTAGTTATACAAAAGAAACAACTTTACAGGAGCGACTTGAACTACTGATGGCTAATATTTTTGAAAAATATCTTCCGATTTTTCAGTGTTCGTGTAGTGATGGAGGGACTCCAAAACATGGCGGCCGCGGTACTGCTGGTATTCACGTGCCTCCTGGCAACTTCATCCTCTGCTGATACGAAGCCGCCGCACATCATTTTCATTCTCGCTGATGATATGGTAAGTGCCAACAACTTTGTGCGTAAGTTTGTCACTGAGACTAATTTTATTAATTCTTTATATTTATCTATGATTTACTTACAGAGTGTCCAGAAAAGGATTCACTGATTTCAAAATTAAATATCTCGAAAACAAAGATCGATAGAGGAATGCAGTAAACGATATGTTTATTATGAAAGCTGTAAGACGTTTTTATAGCAGTTTGAAACAATAGTTACAAAATCTGCTAACAGATGTCGCTGTAGTCGCCATACGTAATGCCTAGTATAAATAGTGATCCGAAGCCAAGAGCGATCAGTTCCTCTACTAAAACGTGAAAGGAGGTTAGCGTACCGAAGGAAGAGATTAAAACCATTTACTCCATTGAATAACGCGTTTTTCTGGTGCTAGAGTACCACAGGTTAGAAGAGAGTCCTACGGCAACAAGGCCAAGTTTTCAAGAACGATTTAATGTTCCAAAAGGACCCGATGCTAAAACCATTCGTACGCTCTTCGCAAAATTTCAACGAACGGGCAGCATTACTTATGATCTAGTGGGGCATGTTGGCCGCAAGCAAACCGCAGTTACGCCTGAAAATATCGCCACAGTTTCTGGAATTATTCAGCGAAATCCAATGTCATCCGTCCGTAGAACTGCATCTGAGACTGGTTTGAAGCGTTCCAGCACGCAGAAAATACTGAGAAAGATCCTACACATGTTTCCATTTAAAATTCAAACGCACCAGGCCATACCTGTACGAGCTGTGCAACAAAGGGTTGCCTTTGCTAATGAGATGCTCACAATGATTGATAGTGAAGGATTTGATATTGGCAGCATCTGCTTTACAGATGAAGCACACTTCCACCTGAATGGATACGTGAATAAGCAGAACTTGCGATTTTGGGGTTCTGAAAAGCCATATTGATGTGAAGACAAACCCTTTTTTTCTCCTAAAGTTACTGTGTGGGCTGCAGTAAGCAGAAGAGGCATTATTGGCCCTTTTTTTCATTCGAGGAACGGTCACTGGTGCACGTTACGTTGCAATTTTGGAACAATTTGTCGCCACACAGCAAGCGTTAGAGGATCGACCAGGTACCGAATAGTTTATGCAAGATGGAGCCCTACCACATCGGTTCGAACAAGTGTTTCGCTTTCTTGAGGAATACTTCGGGAATCGAGTCATTGCTTTGGAATATCCCAAATTTACTGGTGCAAGCATGGATTCGCCTCCATATTCGCAGGATTTGACTCCCTGTGACTTATTTTTGTGGGGCACAGTGAAAGACATGGTCTACCCGAAGCATCCCGCCACGCTGGACGAGCTTGAATCGGCGATCTCTGTGGCAGGTGAATCCATTTCAGTTGAGACACTACGAAATGCGATTGCGAATTTCATTCTTCGTTTGCGCCACCTCTGTAGTGCCAATGGTGAACATTTTGAAAACATTAAGGCGTGATTGTTTGCAAAGAGTGTTTTCATACGATTATTTATGCTGATATGAGCTGTACAGCGTACAGCGCTATCTGTTATCAGCTTTTGTAACTATTATTTCAAACTGCTGTATAAACTTCTTACAGTTTTCACAATAAACATACCGTTCACTGCATTCCTCCCGGCAGCCCTTTTCTGGACACCCTGTAGCAACAACAAATTGTAAAGACAAGGAAGTGGAAGAAGTATACGAACAAACTGACAACTTAATGAAACTGGTTAAAGGAAAGAACAATATCATTGTAATTAGTGATTTCAGTAGATAGATTCGTGAAGATAGTACAGGACCGTGGAATAGCAAGTTTGTGAGATGGCAGTTACCAACACATGTTTTGAAATGCGCAAGATAAGAAGATACACATTTGAAAAGTCCAGGTCATGTCAGAAGATGTCAGATAGATTATATCCTAGTCAAGAAGAAGTTTATGAATCAAAGTGTAGCCGTTCATACCCAAGTTATGATATAGATCGTGATTATGCTCTAGTGATAGCAAATTGTAGTATTAGATTTGAGAAATACAAAAGATCTGACCAAGATAAATGGTTGATAGAAAAACTTAAAGAGAAACAAGTAGTAAAGGGGTGAAACAAGTGACTGATAACCTGATAGGTAACAATGAAGGATGGGAAGGATTTAAAGAGAGTGTAGAAGTAGCTGCTGAAGAACTAATAGGATTGAGGAAACTAGAACCAAGAAAACAATAGATGACCAAGGAAATATTAGACCTGATTGAAGAACTAAATAAAACGAGGAAACAAGATTACGATAAGTATAAAAGGGTAAAAATCTTAATTACACAGAAACGTAGACTGGAAAAACAAAAATGGATGCAGAGAAAAACACGAGTAAATTCAGCAAGATTAAAGGGAAGACAAACTGATAAAGCCTACTCCAAAATTAAAGCAATGCCAAGAACTAAAAGAATTACGGTGAAGAATAAAAAAGGACACCTACTCTTCGAATTAGAGGATGTATGTGATAGATGCAAATGAAGGAGAAGATACTGTAAATGAAAGACAAATTGTAGAAGAAGAGAGCAATGTGGACGTGGACATGATAGGACCATATATATCCAAAAAAGAATTTAACAGTACTTCGAATGACCTAAGTAATGGCAAAGCAACAGGTACAGATAACATATTCCAGCAGAAATAATGAACGAGATAGGAGAATCAACAACAGCATATAAACATAAAGATTATTATGAAGAAGGAACAGAACCACCTGCAGAAACAGTACTAACGCTGTGGACGGTGGGAACTATTGTACGATATCCTTACTATCCCACACTTCCAAAACAATAAAATCAGAATGAAATGGAAAATCGAGGCAAATATAGAAGAAGAACAATTCGCATTCAGAGCTGGAAAAGGACCTAGAGATGCAACACTAGCACTGGGGATGATTTTGTAAAGACGAATTAGAGTTAGTAGGAAAACATTCTTGACACTTAGAGACTTACAAAAAGGTTTTGACATGGTTGATTGTAAATTGTTATTCCAAACAATTAGGGAAATAAATCTTGTTTGGAGGGATAGAAGATTAATCTGGAACCTATATAAAATGCAAGAAACAGATATGAAAGTGAATTGTGTAAAAGAGAAAGCAAAAATTAGGAGAGGAGTAAGACAAGGATGCCCATTATCCCCATATTTGTTTAACCTGTCCATTGAAGAAGCTATTGAAGATTTAAAGAAAGGGATTAAAGTTTATGGAAAAATGCATACCCTATATCCATTTTGCAGATGATATAGTCGTATTTGCTGATGTAGCTAACATTTGACAGAATATTGAGAAAATTTAATATAAAAATGAACAGGAAGAAAACTAAAACTATGGTAGTAGGGAAGACAAAAGAAAATGCTAAAGTTGATATTGAACGAGAAAGTAACATTCTAGAACAGGTTGGGAGGTTCTGTTATATGATTAGCATAGTCACTGTAGATAATAAATGTGATATATATACAAAGAAAAGAATATCCTTGGCAAAGCAAACTTTCCAAAATAAAAAGGAATTTACTAAAAGACAACCACATATAGCTGGAAATTGTTTTTAAAAAATTGTCAAAACTTTAGTTTGGATGTCTTAACATACATTTGTGAAACATGGACTCTGGGAAAGGCAGAGAAAAAGAGACTGGTGGTAAAGGAAATGAGGATTAGGAGGGGCAAAAAAAAAAAAAAAAAAAAAAAAAAAAAAAAAAAAAAAAAAAAAAAAAGATGGGTGGAGAGAAAAAGCAATGATCTGATGCTAACAGAAGTGAATGAGGGTGAACGCAGCTAAAGTATATAGGAAGAAGAACAAAAATGATATCGCACATAATGAGACACAACCAGTTCCAACAGAATATTTTTGAAGGAAATGTTTTAGCGAAGAAACCAAGAGGCAGGCCAAAAGCAAGTTTTCTCAACAACGTGAAAGAAGAAATTGGCCTAAAATCATATGTGGAATAGAAGAGGATGTCAATGGAGAGAGGGACGTGTGTAAACTGACAAGGCACAGCCTTTAGTTTGTGATGACTAGTATGACCCTGTAAAATTCCCAGAACAAAATGATTCCACAAAAACCTTGATAGATAGATGTGTATAAATACACACAATATGAATAACATGATAGATTCGTACTGTACTCTGTTTAGTGCTGCAATTTAGGGTTAAATGCATATTGCACATGGAAGTCTGCTTTGTTGAATTCTTTACATATGAACTGTTTGCAAAAGAAAGTATATGTATAACTGTTCGCAAACGTATTAATACATTGAAAATGTTCATTGGTTTTATTGTTCACACTCTCGTAACGTTTTCGTTAACAGAAAAGAACTCGCAATTTGTTGATTAATATAACTGTTGGCATCATGTGTAGCGTTTAACTGATACTAACACGCTTGAAATAAGACACAAAAAACTTCTTTAATAATTTTATTGTCTGCAGGCTGTGATGGTTAATTAAATCCTCGTATAACTGCAAATATGTTACACTGCTCGAAATAAGGTTGAATCTGCAAGCGACTTGCAACAGACTATGCTCACTCACGTGCAATGTTGTATCAACACCACAAGCATTTAGAAAAAAGATCAAGTTGCGATAGACCATTAAAAAATTTAGAGGGAAGGGAAATCATTTATGCTACACTGATTATGTTATACTTTTACATCACATTTCATGCATTAAACTGTTAACAGAATGTGGACAATGTCTTCGTAGTGGATATCTACATCTACAACTGCACCTACATGGGATACTCTGCAAATCACATGTAAGTGCATGGCAGAGGGTTCATCGAACGACCATTATACTATTTATCTCCCATTCCATTCTCGAATAGCGCGCGGAAAGAAAGAACACCTGAATCTCTCCGTTCGAGCTCTGATTTCCCGTATTTTATTCTGATGGTCATTTCTACATATGTAAGTGGGAGTCAACAATATATTATCGCATTCGGAGGAGAATGTTGGCGGTTGGAGTTTCGTAAGTAGCCCACGGCACAACGATAAGCGCCGTTGTTGTAATGATTCCCATCAGAGATCCTGTATCATTTCCGTAACGCTGTCTCCCATGTATCGTGAGAATAGGAAACGAGCTGGACTATTTCGATGTCCTCCATCAAACCCACCTGATAAGGATCCCACACTGGGCAGAAAAATGGACGAACAAGTGTGTTGCATGCAGTTTCTTTTGTAGTTCTGTTGCATCTTTTAAGGGTTCTGCCAATAAAACGCAGTCTCTGGTTCGCCCTTCCCACGACATTATCTACGTGTTATTTCCAATTTAAGTCTGAGGTAATATTATTTAGTGCAGTTTACGGCCTTCACTTTTGATTGATTTATCGCATTCCTTTTCGTACTCATGTGAATGACTTCATACTTCTCATTATTTAGAGTCAATTGCCAATTTCTACACCATAGTGATATCTTATTCAGGTCGTTCTGAAGTTGGTTTTGATCATCATATGAGTTAACTAGACGGTAAATGACGGCGTCATCTGCAAACAATCTAAGGGAGCTACTTAGATTTTCCCCTAAATCGTTTATGTAAATAAGGAACAGCAGAGGACCAATAACACTACCCTGTGGAGCGCCCGATATTACCTCTGTTTTAGTCGATGCCTTACCATCGATTACTACCAACTGTGTCCTCACTGACAGAAAATCCCCTATCCAATCGCAAATTTGGGGCGATATACCATAACCACGCAATTTGATTAAAAGCCCTTTGTGAGGTACGGTGTCAAAAGCTTTCTGGAAATCAAGAAATGCAGAATCGATCTCAAGTTCTACATGGTGCCAGCTTGTTCAGCTTATCTTTTGCGTCCTCAGGATGCTTTATATGGGCCGTGGCTAGCAAGGGTGTGGACAGGGGTTTGTAGTTAAAGAAGTGATTAGTCCACATGAACTTTTATTACAGATGAAAGTAATAGTTAACTTTGATGCGCTTGTGTTAGTTCAATGCTTCCTACGTATTAAACAGTTCTGCAAGGTATCATTACAATTCTTGACAATACAGTCCCGGATTATCCTATGTAGACTTGTCTTGTGTAGTTCTCGAACGAACTAGTTGGTGAGAGCGCTCGCACAGGCGAACTAGGCGAACTAGTTCGCAGATCCCTCGCCTGTTAGTTCGTGCGCTTCTTTTCCGAAGACTGACGGGAAACAGCGAGAGGACGCGAGAGCGCGCAGAATCGCGTGATTCACTTCCGCCAGTTACCGTCATTTCGAGCTGAGATGCAGCTCAGCTGTAGTTTCATAGACATTGCCCAAAAATACGGGTAATAGCGCACGCTTGGACAAAACTGATCAATATATAAAAAATCTGTCATAACAAAAGAAAGACCTCTTTAAGTAGCGGTAGTAAAAGTCAAAAAGAGCGGTCGAACTAAAAAGAGCGACCTACTTCGCGGCCGAGCTGCGAACTAAACGGAGAGTTACCGGTCGCGAACTAAAGTATGCACGATAGAGCGCAAACTAAAATAAGCGCGTTTGGTCGCGAACTAAAATATGTGCGATCGGTCGCGAACTATTATGTCAAACGTCGCGCGATCGGTCGCGAACTAAAATATGTGCATTGTGTCGGTAACTAAGAGATGCGTTACCGGTCGGGAACTATTACGCCAAACGTATCTCGCTTTTTAGTTCGTAGGATAGTTTTCTGAAGACCGACGGACAATAGCGAGAGGGCGCGCAGCAGAATTAAAAATCACGTGTTTGCCTTCTGCTGATGAGATCCATTTCGAGTTGAGCGTCTGCCTGCTAGATTACATAGTTCAGTGCTACAAAATTTCTGTTTTGAAGTATTCTGCGCTCTGCAATATATGACTAATAAATTCCATAATGACAAGATAAAGAGATAACTCTAAACATAAACACGAGAAATTATCCACAAACTGTTTCTTATGGTTTGCGTGCTATCGTTAGCGGCTCAAGCAGCAAGCGCATGAAGCAGCTAGGTGGGGGAACTTCTCCCTCCACCTGCATGCGCAGACCACGCCGCTCAGCTGTCACTGGGAGCGGACGAACTAAAAGAGCGAACTAGTTCGTGGCAGAGCCACTCACTGGAACTGCCGTACTGCCTGTCGTTCCTGTGGTGCGCCGGCATATGTAGGCGAGCCCCCTTTTTTCCTATTGGTCGGAGCGCGAGGTGAGCAAGGAGGTACCGAGACTGCGGGCACCCCCGACGGCCAAAGTGCTATGGAGTGTCTTGTACACTGGCGCGGCGACTTGCGTAATTTACAATTTTGCGCGACACCCATTCAGTAATATAAGTACATATGGTAGAATTTAGATGGTTCCAGCAGGGGGGGGGGGGGAGGACGGGAATAAAGTATCGCTTAAATGTAGTTTGTAAACGACACTGAAATCCTCGTACGTATTGACATGTTTAACGTTGATCCTGACTGCAGCAATTACGTACACTCATCGCGAGGAAAGGACACATTAGGAACTACGGAGATGTACAACAGAGTAACACCAAAGACAACAATGCCTAACTCACACAGTAATACTTGCTTCTTCTACATGCGACCCAGCTTTTGAGACACATAAACTGAATTTCGGATACCGTCTTTCGCTGTCGTGTGTACATGTCAGGGCAGGATACGGTTTTGCTGTATCAATTAAAAACGGCATCTGGAAATTAGCTGCTCGGATTTCTGATTTAGACAGCACTGTGGCTGTTCCCTTTCAGTTCAATATTATCACATTATTTTCAGAAATAAAGAAGATGTATTGATGACAAGTGATGAATTATTATTTAACGTCTATTCTTAGGTTTTTGCTTAGCCACAATCTTGGAAGTCCCGACATATTCGGGAGAAATGGATAAATATTTCTGACAATTAAGAATATGAATGTCATATCTGGTCCCAGAATCTGTTACATGCAGGAAACTGAGAGAAAAAAATATCAACACATACCAGGGTTCGCCACCCCCATGAACCACAGACATTGCCGAGGTGGGGTGGCTTGCGTGCCTCAACGATACAGATAGCCGTACCGTAGGTGCAACCACAGCGGAGGGGTATCTGTGGAGAGGCCAGACAAACCTGTGGTTCCTGAAGAGAGGCAGCAGCCTTTTCAGTAGTTACAGGGGCAACAGTCTGGATGATTGACTGTGCTGGCCTTGTAACATTAGCTAATGTGGCTTTGCCACACAGCTACTGCGAACGGCTGAAAGCAAGGGGAAACTACAGCCGTTACTTTTCCAGAGGACATGCAGCTCTACTGTATGAACATATGATGATGGCATCCTCTCGGGTAAAATATTCCGGAGGTAAAATAGTCCCCCATTCGGATCTCCGGGCGGGGACTACTCAGGAGGATGTGATCATAAGGAAAGACAATACTGGCATTCTACGGGTCGGAGCGTGGAATGTTAGATCCCTTAATCGAGTAGGAAAATTAGAAAATTTAAAAAGGGAAATGCATAGGTCGAAGTTAGATATAGTGGGGATTAGTGAAGTTCGTTGGCAGGATGAACAGGATTTCTGGTCTGGTGAGTACAGGATTATAAATACAAAATCAATTGGCGGTATCACAGGAGTAGGATTGATAATGAATAAGAAAATAGGAATGCGAGTAAACTGCTATGACCAGCACAGTGATCGCATTATCATTGTCAAGATAGATACGAAGCCTACACCGACAACAGTAGTACAGCTTTATATGCCAACTAGCTGTGCCGATGATGAGGAAATCGAAGAAATATATGAGGAGCTAAAGGAAATTATTCAGACAATTAAGGGAGAGGAAAACTTAATTGTTATGGGAGACTGGAATTCGGTAGTAGGACAAGGAAGGGAAGGGAAGATAGTAGGTGAATATGGTCTGGGCAAAAGGAATGAAAGAGGAAGCCACCTGGTAGAATTTTGCACAGAACATAATTTAGTTATAACAAACACCCGGTTCAAGAATCACAAAAGAAGGTTGTATATGGAAGAGACCAGAAGACACCGGAAGGTATCAGATAGATTTTATAATGGTAAGACATAGATTCCGGAACCACGTTGTAAACTGCAAGACATACCCAGGGGCAGGTACAGACTCTGACCATAACTTGTTAGTCATGAACTGTAGGCTGAAAATAAAAAAAACTGCAGAAAGGTAGGAAAATAAGGAGATGGGACTTTGATAAATTGAAGGAAAGTGAAGTTGTGGAGAATTTCAGAGGGAGATTTAGGCAACAATTGACAGAAACAGGGGGAAATAAAACAGTAGAAGAGGAATGGGTAGCATTGAGAGATGAAATAGTGAAGGCAGCAGAGGACAAAATAGGTAGAAAGGCAAGACCTACAAAAATCCTTGGATATCACAGGAAATACTAAATTTAATTGATGAAAGGAGAAAATATAAAAATGCAGTAAATGAAACAGGCAAAATGGAGTACAGGCGACTAAAAAATGAGATTGACAGGAAGTGCAAAGTGGCTAACCAGGAGTGGCTAGAAGCCAAATGCAAATCTGTAGAAGATTGTATAAGAAGGGAAAAAGTAGATACTGCCTACAGAAAAATAAAAGAAACATTTGGAGACAAGAAAAGCAACTCCACGAATATCAAGAACTCAGATGGGAAACCAGTTCTCAGCAAAGAAGGGAAAGCTGAAAGGTGTGAAGAGTACATAGAGCAGCTCTACAAAGGAAATGAACTTAGAGACGATGTTGTAGCAAGGGAAGAGGAAGTAGATCAAGATGAAATAGGAGATACTATACTGAGAGATGAATTTGACAGAGCCTTGAAAGACCTAGGTCGGAACAAGGCCCCAGGAGTAGATGACATACCCTCAGAACTACTAAAGTCTCTGGGAGAGCCAGCCATGACAAGACTATTTGAACTGGTGTGTAGGATGTATGAGACAGGCGAAATGCCCTTATACTTTAAGAAAAATGTAATAATCCCCATTCCAAAGAAATCAGGCGCAGACAGGTGTGAAAATTACAGAACCATCAGTTTGATAAGTCATGGTTGCAAAATTTTAACACGAATTATCTATAGGAGAATGGAAAAGCTGGTAGAAGCTGACCTCGGGGAAGATCAGTTTGGATTCAGGAGGAACGTAGGAACCAGGGAGGCAATACTCACTTTACGTCTTTTCTTGGAAGATAGATTAAGGAAAGGTAAACCTACATTTTTAGCTTTTGTAGATTTGGAGAAAGCATTTGACAATGTTGACTGGAATACACTCTTTCAAATTCTGAAGTCAGCAGGGGTAAAATATAGGGAAAGGAGAGTTATTTATAACTTGTACAAAAGCCAGACCGCAGTTATTAGACTCGAAGGGCATGAAAGGGAAGCATCAGTTGGGAAAGGAGTGACACAGGGTTGTAGCCTTTCTCCGATGTTGTTCAATTTGTACATCGAGCAGGCGGTGAAGGAAAGCAAGGAAAAATTTGGAATAGGGATTAAAGTACAGGGGGAAGAAATAAATACATTGCGTTTTGCTGATGACATTGTAATTCTGTCAGAGACAGCAAAGGACCTGGAAGAGCAGTTGAATGGAATGGACAGTGTGTTGAAGAGAGCGTATAAAATGAACATTAACAAGAGCAAAACAAAAATAATGGAATGCGGTCTTAGAAAATCAGGCGATGCTGAAGGAATTAGATTAGGTAACGAAACAAATAAGGTGGTAGATGAGTTTTGTTACTTGGGTAGTAAAATAACTTGCGATGGTCGCAGTACAGAGGATATAAAATGCAGAATGGCAATGGGAAGAAAAGCATTTTTGAAAATTAGAAAGGAAGTCTTTTCTGAAGGCATTTGTGTGGAGTGTTGCCTCTTACGGAAGTGAAACATGGACGATAAGCAGTGCGGACCGGAAGAGAATAGAGGCTTTTGAAATGTGGTGCTACAGAAGAATGCTGAAGATTAGGTGGGTAGATCGCATAACGGATGAAGAAGTACTGAACAGAATTGGTGAGAAAAGGAATTTTTGGCTTACCCTGACTAAAAGAAGGGATCGCTTGGTAGGACACATTCTTAGACATCGGGGAATCGTAAATTTAGCATTGGAGGGAAGTGTGTGGGGTAAAAATCGCAGAGGGAGACCAAGAGACGCTTATAGTAAGCAGATTCAAGTGGATGTGGGTTGCCGTTCTTATGAGGAGATGAAAAGGCTAGCTCAGGATAGAGTAGGGTGGAGAGCTGCATCAAACCAGTCTCCGGACTGACGACCATAACAACCAGGGTTCGAACCAACGATCACTGCATTTAAAAGATTACTCTCCGTTAATCACCCAGCCATACTCCATACTAAACATCGCTACAAAATACCTTTAGTCAGAGGACAATTGTGACTGTTTTTACAATCTGTGAGATGTTTTACAGCCATTGTGTCATTAAGTGACATTTAATTGTAAGAAACGCTACCGAGGGTGACGTGGCTTTGATAAATCCATTAAAAAACGCTCAGGTGCAGCTTTTTGAGAAGGAAAGCAGACTAAAGTGAAGGTTCGTTCAAGCAGCTGTCAGTTCCAGCAAACTGCGCATGGGAAGAGCTGTTATCGAGTATCAGCGGCAGCTCTGCGCATGCGCAGTTTGCTGGAATCTGGAAACTGGCAGCTGCTTGAACGAACCCTGAGTGTCTACTGCTGCTGAAGCAGAGCTGCCGCCTAGCGGCTGAGCACGAAATTAATGTGCACCGGTCATTCCTTTAATACGTGATCTGTCGTGCACTGTATGAAGAGAAGGGTGATTAGCTGCAGGCGAGTTTTCAGGGTAGTATGAAGAGAAGTATATTTTTATTTTATTTTATGACAAGTTTTTTGTTGTTGTATAGAATCTAAATTTTTCAGTCTCGAGACACCCTTGATACTATTACGCGACACCCAGATTGGAAAGCTCTGAAATCAAAGAAAATCACATGAGTTGTGGAAATTCTTTCAGCAACCAGTCGTAAAAAATATATTTATTTATTCGAAAATTTAGATTTCGACCACTGTGTGGTCATTATCAATGCTTAAAACCAATTAAAATACTTAAAACATCTCGACCTCCATGTTGGAGGTTGCGTTCGTACTCGAGATGTTTTAAGTATTTTAATTGGTTGTAAGCATTGATAATGACCACACAGTGGTCGAAATCTATATTTTCGAATAAATAAATATATTTTTTACGACTGATTGCTGAAAGAATTACCACAAATCAAATACAGTCGTTGAGCACCAATTCCAACATGGAATCAAGCCTGATAAAATCACATGAGAGTATTCATCAGTATTGTTCCGCGGATGCTATACTTAATGCGCCTTTTCGGAGGCCATAGCTCACCACACCTCCCTGTGATCGTGTACAGGCCTTATTCTCAAAGTGAAAAATGTATTGTAACATTTTCTGGCTATCACGTACCTGCTTATTTTCCTCGTTTGGCCGCGAAAAGCGGCAGTATCGTGACAATCAAAGAGAAATTCTAACCAACATGCCACATGTACCTAACAAACATTTTCCATAACTTTGATAAAAACCTGTCTTAATAATAAGCCGAAATGGCTTCGTGATGCTGATTTGGAAGACAAGTCACGAAAAGGGACGATAGATTTTTCCATACCCTTCTAGTTTTCGTGTTGCTCTACAACAGGACACATCTTTCAGACAAGAAAAGGAATCTATTGGACATGATGAAATATTAGACGCCAAAATACTGTGAGTTCTACGAAAACCTGCATTGTGACAATTGACTTTAATGTACCAGACCACTATCGAAACCTTATAAAAATCTCATGTTCTATTACTATTTTAAGTCTATAGAAATCCTTTTACAGAGAGTATTATTTTGTATGTTGCCATAATTTTCTCATTTTCAGTTTTTAGATTACAGACAGACATTTCCTTGGAGCAGAGTAACGCTGCATATCTATTGCTAAAGATCGTTTTTCCATTTTAATATTTAATTATTTTAAAAAACTGATTTTTTTCGCTAGTTTGAAAAGCACAACCAAGTGTATTCAAGAATTTTTGTACACAAAGAATACGTCATTACCATTATATCGTTATTTTCCAGTAATTATCTGAAATCAGCAGTTTTTTCCGATTTCCCATAAGCTGCAAAATGAGTTTTCCAGCATTATTCGTTTGCACGCTACATATATTGAGCATACTTTTGGTTTACTTCCAGCGCAAGTAATGTATAAATTTATATATTACAGAAAATAAAGGTCCTACCAAAGGGATCGACCCCATGCTCCTCTACATCTACATCTAGATGGGATACTCTGCAAATCACATTTAAGTGTCTGGCAGAGGGTTCATCGAACCACCGATATACTATTTATCTCCCATTCCATTCTCGAATAGCGCGCAGGAAGAAAGAAAAGAGTTTCGTAAGTAGCCCACGCCGCAGCGATAAGCGCCGTTGTTGTAATGATTCACATCCCAGATCCTGTATCATTTCCGTAACGCTGTCTCCTGTATCGTGACAATATGAAACGAGCTGCCCTTCTTTGGACTCTTTCGATGTCCTCCGTCAAACCCACCTGATAGGATCCCACACTGGGCAGCAATACTCCAAAACTGGACGGATAAGCGTAGTGTATGCAGTTTCTTTAGTAGTTATGTTGCATCCTTTAAGGGTTCTGCCATTAGAACGCAGTCTCTGGTTCGCCTTTCCCATGACATTATCTACGTGTTTTTTCCAGTTTAAGTCTTAAGTAACAGTAATTTCTAGGTATTTTGTGGAGTTTACTGCTTTCACTTTCGATTGATTTATATTGTAAACAAAGTTTAACCGGTATCTTTTCGTACTCATTTGCACCACTTCACACTTCTCATTATTTAGAGTCAATTGCCAATTTTTACACCATACTGATATCGTATTCAGATCGTTCTGCAGTTGGTTTTGATCTTCAGATGATTTTACTAGACGGTAAATGACGGCGTAATCTGTAAACAACCTAAGAGAGCTACTTAGATTTTCCCCTAAATCGTTTATCTAAATAAGGAACAGCAGAGGACCAATAACACTACCCTGTGGGTCGCCCGATATCACCTCTGTTTTAGTCGATGTCCTACCATCGATTACTACGAACTCGGTTTATTCCGCAGCTGCCATCCTATCTATGCACCAACCGACTCTTGCTGTGACGCTAAGATAACAGGCAAATGCCTCCTAAATACTTGGCCATCTGCAGCTCCCACCGCAATCACAGTCACTTCTGGGCAAGACCACATGCCAAAGATGTGGACAAAATCGGAGACGACGAATAGGCGGCGTCCCTCTGTCAGTGTTTCGTTTAATTCTGGCGACTCATTTCTCCATTCCTCGTCCCGTTGTCTTTCCTCTTACGTGAGAGCGCCTTCACCTCCCATTAACATGCTGTAACGGCGTCGGCAGTTGCCGGGTTTAGCCGGGGCTCAGTGCTGGTGGAGCTTCCAACTCCTGCCGCTTGGAGCACCACGTGCCGGCAGTTCCCCCAGACAAAAGCTTGCCACAGGTGGGTTTACGCCAATCCTCGTATTACACGACGATCCGCCGCAAAAGGTAGAGGCCTAGCGAGACACAGCACCAGTTCAGGTCCAACTACCGCGGCAGTATGGTAATTAGCAGACACCTTATCCACGCGCCGGAGAAGAGACCAATTGTAAACTCCCATGAATTGCAGGTACTGCATTAAGCTATCTGCCGGTTATTTATGTATGATGTAACGTCGTTGACATTAGTGGTTGCGACTGATTTCAGGCTTCCGTATTGAGAATTTTGAGCATTTTTTCAGTGAGTATATTTTCAGAAATGACGTTTTTTAGCAGACTTTCCTTTACACCAGTTATTTGTGACAAGCACTTTTTATGGTGGTTGCTTCTAAAACTCGACCACTGTACGTAACAAGAGCCTTGTTTTATCATTAAAATTAGTAAATAAGGTCCGTGTGAACTACTGGTTACTCCCTGTTATAAAGCCTTGTTCCCTGGCCCAAACTGAGAACTGACTCGTTTCAAATTACTGCAATAACAGGAAGGTAATAATACAATGGTCAATATACATAGCAGCTCACACGTTATTACACACAGACATTAATAAGCAAGACACCACAATTAAAGTTATCTTAGAAAGGTGGCTAACAAAACATTTATGGCGCAACGGAATTTAGACATAAAAAATTGAGCAAGGGAGGAGAAGGGAGACGCAAGATCCAATCAGAGCATGGGGATGGGGGACAGGTGTCATTTCAGGAGTACACTACACCCCATCAAAGCACACAGCCAGGGTCTCCAGTCTCCACGTGTCAAGAAGAGGCGGCATATTTCACGTAATTAAGTTACGAATTTCCATGGTTTTTCTTTAAATAGCCTGAGCCTGGTGCATGGACCAATTCAGTACAGGCAAATCAAATCAATATTTTTGTCAGCTGTGGTGAATATGAAACGCAGACAGCAGCAACAGTGATAATATTGATAATTTTTTTATGTGGAGCTGATGATGATGATGACGATGATTGGTGTTTTAGTTATGTGGAGCTCCCATTCAATTATTTACGTTTGTTGGGAAATATTGAGTTGTCCTGTTGTACTGATGTCATTGATCTACATCCACAGTCCACCCAGAGGTCTATGTGGAAGGGTACTCAGTACCACTATTACATACTTACATTCCTGTTCCACTCTCATACAGAATGACGAAAAAACGAATGCGTGTACGCATACATATGATCCCTAATCTCTCTGATCTTTGTGATCTTTACACGAAATCTAGGTTGGCGGCAACAGAATCGTTCTGCAGTGCACCTCAAATTCCGGCCCTCCAAATTTCTTCAACCGTGTTTCTCGAATAGAACGTCTTCTTTCTTCCAGCGACTCCCATTTGAGTTTCTGAAGCATTTCTGTGACAGGCCTAGATCGAATCTCCCAGTTAGAAACCTGACCACCCACCTTTGAACTACCTCTATGTCGTCATTTAAACCGATTAAGCGGTGATTCCAAACACACGCTTGGTTAGCTGTATGGTCTAACGCACCGCTTTCGGATACAGCGAGGCGTTCCGGCATTGGTTTGAACCCTCCTGACAGATTAACGAAGTGGGTCCGAGTGCCGGCCAGCCAGGATGTGTATTCAGGTGGTTTTCCACATCTCACAGGATGAATACCGCGATGGTTCCCAAGTCTCGCCTGAGTTACACGATTTGCAAAACATTTCGTAACACTTTACACACACACACACACACACACACACACACACACACATATATATATATATATATATATATATATATATATATATATATATATATATATATATATATATATATATACACCCGACTTTTGGTCTGTCTGTCAGTCTGTAAATCTATCGGACTAAACTGCGTCGTAAATGTTTAAATTCTGGAAGCTCTTCGTAACCAGTTTGAGTCAAGGTTTGAAAATATCGATATACTGTCTACTATGTGTCACCTCTTTGCAACAGCGTTTACAGTGGAAGTTAACGATGTTCCTACCAGGTTTCAACTGTTAAATTTACAGTGTGACGGTTTATTGCAGGACAAATCTAAACACAATGGAGTGTTGGCAGATTTTTATGAGAATGTTCCTCCAAACCGATTTCCGAGGTTTTATGTACTTCCGTCAAATTCAAATGATGAAATGTCTGTAACTCTATCGGACCAAACTGCGTGGTCATCAGTCCGTAGCTGGGTCATACAAATGTTTTATATGAGATCTCCTTTAGAGACGAATTACACCTTCCCAATAAACCGAAGCTGTAAGAAGATTGCCTGTTGGAGGTCGTCAAAAAATCTCAAAATTCAGAATGCGTAATGATATGATCTAGTAATAATAATTTTGGTTATTGAATGTTGTAGCAAAGAAGACTCTTGCAATATAAACACATCATCTATTATACCAAAGCAAAGCGTGCAAGTACGGAAACGAGTAATGCTAGAGATTATTGTATGTGAACAGGCCATAGTGGCAGAATTTTTAGTTGTCAGAGGATTAAAGACCGACGTCGTGATTGGTGCGGACATGATGCGGAAGTTAGAAATGAAGATTAATTATTATGAAAAATATATAGAATGGAATGTGGGTGGAATCAAAACGAAATGGAACTTGTTCGAAGAGAAAGAGAAAACACACGCAGAGATGCAACATTACGTTGACTCTGTGTACCTTAACGAAGAAGAGAAGACTAATTATTATGAAGTAAATCATTCTACTGTTGATGAGGAAGAGATAAGACAAAGGATTCGTCAGAAAGTGGTTAATATTGAAAACATTCCTGAGGAGAGGCTAGTCGAGCTAGAGCAGCTTCTGTATCAATATCACGTAGTCTTTAAAGAAAAGGTTGGATGTGTTAAAGATTACAAGTACAGTTTCAAGGTGAACAGTCAACAGAAGTTCTACAACAAACCATATATTATTCCCTTCGCGATGAAAGAGAAAGTAGACAAGGAAATCCAAAGAATGCTTAAGAATAACATTATTGAAAGGAGTACCTCTAACTTTAACAATCCTATCATACCAGTGGTGAAGAGGAACGGCGAGATACGTCTAGTGCTGGACGCCAGGAAATTAAACGAAATTATTGAAGCAGAAAATGACCGACCCCTGAGCATAGACGAATTATTATCAAGATTTCATGATAAGAAAATTTTAGCAGGATTAGATCTGATCAGTGCTTTTTGGCAAATAGAATTGAGTAAAGAATGTCGGCAATATACAGCCTTTCTGGTAAATGGCAAATCATACCAATTCTGTCGCTTACCTTTTGGACTAAAAATTAGTACGGCCGCATTTATTCGAGCAATGGACCACGTTTTGGGAGAGGAGCTGCTGAACAAAATTATTGTCTACGTGGATGATGTGGTTATTGGAGCGTTAAATTGGGATAATTACTTTGGATTGTTGGGTGAAGTACTGAGCAAATTTAGAGAGTTCGAAATGACTATAAACGTGGAGAAATCACAGTTTTGCAAGTTCGAGTTAAAATTCTTGGGCCACATAATTACGCAGGAAGGAATAAAGCCAGACTTGGAAAAGATCGCGGCTATCAGGGACTGTCCAGCGCCAGTAACGAGGAAGCAATTAAAATCATTTATGGGAGCCGTGGGCTATTATCGTCGATTCGCAACAATTGAGGCACTTGCAGCGCCGAATATGCATGAGCTACTCAAAAAATATAAACCCTGGAAGTGGACCCTGAATGCCAACAAGAATTCATCAAAATTAAAGAAAGTCTCGTTAACGCACCAATACTATGTCATCCTGATATGTCATTAGATTTTTGTTTAGCAATTGACTCTAGTGGCGTTGGAATAGGAGCAGAACTCTACCAAATTAATGAACAGGGAAAACATTGCACAATAGCTTTCGCCAGTAGGGTACTTAGCCCAGCAGAAAAGAGATACACTGTCACAGAACAAGAGTGCTTGGCGGCAGTGTGGGCGTTTAAGAAATTTCATCTCTTTCTGGCAGGAAGAAAGACCACAGTATATACTGATCATCGAGCTCTGCAATTTATGAAACAAAGCAAGCTAATGCCAGGAAGATTAACACGCTGGACGCTATTCTTACAACAATATGATTTCGATATAAAGCACATAGCCGGAAAAGAAAATGTTATAGCTGACTGTTTGTCAAGATTGCCGATACAAGAAAGTAATAAGGACAAAGCGGACAGAATAACAGATGAAGTAACAGTGATGCTTATACAAAATGTGCCGTTTGAAAATTATCTTAGAGAAAACTTTAGGTCAATAGTGGATTTGCAGAAAAAAGACGAGTGAATCAGAACAATAGTGCAAAAGATCTCCAATCCAGAGAATGTGCATTTACGCCAATACCACAAAATTTTTAGAGGAGCATTATACTTCAGGAAAGGCAACGATGATCAAGGCTGGAAGATATACGTACCAAAAGAAATTATAAACAAGCTTATTTGGTTCATACATCTGAAATTCGGACACTGCGGACCTGTTAGATGCAAAGCAAAATTGGAGGAAGTTACTTATTTTCCAGATATGTTGCGAAGGGTCAGAAAAGTTCTAAGAATTTGTAAAATTTGCCAAACCATGAAGCCCAGTACAACCACAATGCAAACCAAGTGGAATGCCATTTTGCCAGCACAGGTGAATGAAATTATAGCAACCGATTTGTACGGACCAGTTATCAAATCTAGAGGTGGTTATCGATATGTTCTAGTGGCGATAGATGTACTATCGAAATACGTGATCATACGGCCGTTAAAGAGAGCGACAGCGAAGACCGCCAGCAAAGAATTTGAGAAATATATACTGCCGAAGTACCGTAATGTTAAGAAAGTGTTAAGCGATAATGGACCTCAGTATGTGTCCGAGACTTGGAAGCAGATGCTGAGGAGAAGTAAAATCAAGCCGATTTACATTTCACGGTACAGACCTCAGAGTAACATTTGCGAGAGGGTGATGCGAGAATTGGGCCGATTTTTACGCACGTATGCCTACAAGTATCAAAAATCCTGGGACTTATACCTGAACGAATTTGAAGATGTTACCAACAACCTTGTACACACCTCAACTGGGTACGAACCAATCAAGATACAACAGGGTATACCAGCAAAGAACCCCATCCGAAGTATGACTGAGCTGCCAGTGAATAACGTCCGTATAAACAAAAGAAGAATACGATCTTTAGCTGTGCAGAATTTAAAGAAAAGTGCTGAGGCCAGGAATATCTTCATAAACTTCATCCTGCTTTGCTTCTGACCAATATTTGCGTATTAGTTGATCCTTAAATTCGCGCTAGCTTCTGCTCTCGCTACTCATGTCCATAACGTCATTATGAATACTTTCATGCACGTTGGACAGAACATAATTTATACACATGCGATCCGACCAATCTCGCGGTAAAGTTTGTTCGATATGATTCAAAAATTTCATTATATGGATGTCGCCTTCTGGTTTGAATAGTGGCGGTCTGATACTACGCAAATACTTTTCCATTCGTCTATTATTTTCGGTGCGCCTCGCCTCCTCATTGTTGTCAACACAAGGCAATGGCGCAACATTTCTTTGTTCCGGTACAGTTCCGTTCAAATTTATTTCGTAATGCGAATTCCCGTTACTGGTTTCGGTGACAGATTTTGTCGTTTCAAAGCTGACGTTTCCTGCAGCAGGCTGCCTCACGAGATGATAACAATTATCTGTTGCGTCATCATTGTGACTGCCAACTTGCGCTTCTGTACTAGGCGGGGTCCACGTATTGTTTTCATGTTCCACAACACGCTGGATTTCTCTTTGCATCTGAACAATTCTTTCCTCAGTGTGTTTTAATCCCTGTTCGAGTCCCGCGACTTTGTCTTTGGTTCTGTTTAACGATTTTTTAACCAATGTGACTTCGTTCCTGCACTCGGTGTGACGCTCCTCACAAATTTATTGCGCCTGCGTAATCTGTTGTTCCGTTTGCGTGGCTAAATCATCTATCCTTTTTTCCTGTTTACTTATTTGCTTCCTAACGTGTTCATTTTTCTTTTTTATTTCTTCGATTTTTTTTATCTATTTTCTTTATGTCCTGTCCAAGTTCCCGTCTTAGTTCTAACTGTGATTTTTCGATTTTTTGATCTATTTTCTTTATTTCTAACTGTGATTTTTCAATTTTTTGACCAAGATTCCTGCTCATTTCTAACTGTGACTTTTCAAGATTCCGGCTCATTTCTAACTGTGACTTTTCAAAATTCTGGCTCATATTTTGCATGAATTGCATTAACGCACTTATGTCTGCATTTCCTTGAGGCACAGCATCCCTCATTTTTGTCCTTCGCCTATCCTTTTTATTTCTGTCGATTTTCCGTTCCTCCTCACTACTTGATGACAGATCATCTGATGAACATTTAGCTTCCGATTCGTTCTGATGTTCGTGAATTACCTTTTGCTGATCACTAACATTGTCCGCGATCTCATCCATGTTAATTTTCTCTCCATTAATTACGTGACCAACGTTTATCGCTAACCTGCGATCGTTTGAGTGTCTCAAATCTGTACTACTTCTTCGAACTTCATTTTGATCACGTTTAATTACTTGTCGATCTACGTTCAAATTTGCATTTTCCATTTCTGGTACATTTCGGTTACTTTTTCTAATCTTGAATCCATTGTTGATGCCTGGCTTCTACGCATTATCGCGTTCCTAGTTGTCAAGATCAATTGCTAAAATCTGGTTTTATATTTCTTAATTGAGGAATTTTATTTTAGTACGAGGCATAACACAAACATCTTTCTGTCAAAAAGCAACATTATTTTTGTAACCACTGTTTGTTTGTTTGTTTTTCTTCCACAGCAAATAGCTCACACTACCAACATAACACAACAAATATAGTAATGCCAACTGTGGCTTTTATTAAAAAGAAACATATTGTCTTTGATTACTGAACTTTGTCTTTAAATATCAACACACTCCCTTAAACAAAACAATATGTTAATAAAAAGTATTCAAAATTCAAACACTGTCTCTTTTTATGTATCTGTCAAACATCAACTTTTTCTTTAGTCTTTTGAAAGTAATACTTTGTAGAGGTTTAGTTAGTATGTCCGCAAGTTGTTCTTGAGTTTCACAGTACTGTATCTTGAATCATCCATGATTCGGTTCATCACTTATGAAATGGTACTTTACATCAATGTGCTTGCTTCTTCTTGACATTTGACCTGATTTTATCATTGCTATTGCACTTTGGTTATCCACACACAGTGTCATTTTGATGTTTTCACTCAGCAACTGTTCTAGAAAAGTCTTAAAAACCTTCATTTCTTGACAACATTGTGCTGCAGAAATGTATTCTGCTTCAGTTGTAGATAATGCAACCACACACTGTTTCTTGCAACACCAAGAGATTGGAGCATTATTGTACAGAAATACATACCCTGTAGTGCTTTTTCTGTCTCTCCTGTCACCTGCAAAATCTGCATCACAGTAAGCTACTATTTCTTGATTTTGTTTTCTTGATGGATAGAATATTCCACTCCCTGTTGTTGAATTCAGGTACCTCAATGTTCTCTTCAGATTTTGAATGTCGGAATGATTTGGATTACTCATTGATCTGCTTTCATAATTTACTGCATAAGCTAAATCCAATCTTGTTTTGCATGCTAAATACAATAGACTGCCTATTGCTTCACGATATGGGAAATCTGACTATGTACCATTGGCTTCTTCAATGTCTCCTTGTGATGAAATTGGAGTTGTCACACTTTTTGAATTTTCCATTTGATACCTTTTCACTACTTCTGTAGCATATTTTTCTTGATGGATATAAATACCTTCTTTTGTTCTTTCAATTTCTATTCCAAGATATACTGTTGGATCTTCATCAACTGTAATGTCAAAATTTTTCTTCAGTTTTTTTTAGAAGATTTTTCATTTGACAGATGTCTTCTCCAAATAGAATCCCGTCATCAACATGTACAGCTAGATAAAAAATTTTTCCAGTATTAGCTTTATACACACATTGGTCAGATTTCAGTTGGATGAGATTTTCATGTTTAAGAAATTCATTCAGTTTCTTATTCCACTGCAAAGGAGCTTGTTTTAATCCGTACAGTGCCTTTTTTAACAGACAAATTTTCCCAGGTGCGTTGTATCCTTCTGTAACTTCCATGAAAATTTCTTCTTTCAGTTCACCATTAAGAAAGGCTGTTTTGACATCAAATGTCATAATTGTCAAATCATCATGTGCAGCAAGTGCAAATAGATATCTCAGTGAATTAGTTTGTACAACAGAACTAAAGATATCTTTAAAATCCAGTTTTCCTTGATCCTGTTGACATCCTCTTGCAACTAGCCTAGCTTTGTACTTTCCATTGTCCTTTTTCTTGAAAATCCATTTTCCTGTAACTATTTCTTTTCCATGAGCCATTTCTTTATCCACCAGAGTCCATGTTTCATTTTTCTTCAGTGATTCTTTCTCTTCATTTATAGCCTTCATCCACTTTTCTTTGTCTTCATTTTCAGTGCACTCCTTGTATGTGAGCATGACATAATCATCATATCTCTTTGGCAAATGTATCTGACGTCTTGGTCTCTGATATATTTCTGTATTTTCTTCTGGATCTCCTCTTGTTTCTTCATCTGGGTCATCTCTTCTTTCTTCGTCTTCATCACCAAAATCTTCTGGTATTTCTTCTTCTTCAGTTAGATTTATTCCTTCATCTTTGCTTTCCTCTTCTCTGTCTTCATACTGATGAGTAAATTCAACATCTCTTGCTTCCGTGAATTTTCCTGTCTTACGGTTCCATATGACATAGCCAATGTCTGTATATCCTACAAGAACACCTCTTTCACCTCTTACACTCAGTTTTTTAAATATACAAGACATTTTGTGAACACCACAGATCCAAAAATACCCTGTCTAGACAAATTTGGTCTTCTTCCATACCACATTTGAGCAGGAGTCACATCAACAGCAGTAGTAGGACTTCTGTTCATAAGATAAGTTGCTGTCAGAACTGCATAGCCCCACATTTTATTTCCAATTCTTGAATCAAACAACATGGCCCTTACTTTGTTCATGATAGTAAAATTAATTCTCTCTGCTTTGTCATTCAGTTGAGGAGACTCTTTAATAGTATAGTCTATTACTATCCCCATCTTTTTACACCATTCTTTAAAATTAGAACTTCTGTACTCTCCTCCTCTGTCACATCTTATTTTTTCAGTCTTCAGATTGAAATGAGCTTCACTTTCACTTACATATTCCTTGATGTAATTTTCTGTTTCATCTTTAGTATGCAAAAGATACACTTTCAAGAAATGTGTGTAATCATCAAGACATGTTAAAAATACTCTTCATTATGGTAAGTTGATGGACTTATTTTACCACATACATCAGTGTGAATAATTTGCAGAGGTCTTGTTGCTCTATACCGCACTGTGTTGAATGGGTTTCTTACCTGCTTTGCCATGACACAAGTTTCACAAAAAGGCATTTCTTCTTCTAACACAATCTTGTCCACTCCATCACACAGTTCTGGTATTTTCTTTAGATAATTGTAGTTCAGGTGTCCTAGTTTTTTGTGCCACTGAATGTTTTTCTTCTTTTGTGTCAGCAGTACTTCTTTTATAGGGTCCACTTTGATATTGATGATATACAGTCCATTTTCTGTTTTATTGCCTTCTAAAAT
Organism: Locusta migratoria; assembly: GCA_026315105.1. Taxonomy (NCBI): domain Eukaryota; kingdom Metazoa; phylum Arthropoda; class Insecta; order Orthoptera; family Acrididae; genus Locusta; species Locusta migratoria. The sequence goes on from CM048746.1 coordinate 664,363,189, forward strand.
AACATTTCCATCTTTCACAATCTTCACTTTTTCCTTGTCAAATATTGCCACTTCCCCTTTTTCAGTAATGGCATTTACTGACAACAAGTTTCTTGACAGTTCCGGAGCATGTATTACATTTGTCAACATCACCTGCTGTGATTCAACTGTGCCAACAAGATTCGAATATATAAAATTTCCATCTGCAACCTTAATTTTTGTACCTTCACAGCCCTTCACATTTGACATAATTTTCATTTCGTGTGACATATGCTCATTACTCCCACTGTCTACAACAAATTCTGTATCTACTTTATTAATTTCCTTTCTTGATTTTCTGTCACAAGGGCTTCTGTGAGAAAAACTGTCTTTGGTGCTTTCTTCATCTTCTCATGGTCTTCTTTAAAGAAGCATTTTTCTGTTGGATGATTTGTTTTTTCGCAGTATTTGCATGGAGGCAGTTCCTGTTTCGCCCAACACTCTCCCACATGATGTTTTCCGCATGTAGAACACTGTATTTTCTTATTGTTATCAATAAGTTTCTTTTTACATTCACTTACAAAGTGACCTGAACCACCACGTCCAAAACACTTCACTGTTTTCTTACCTTTTTTATTATGGTTTTTCTTTTTTAAAAATGCAGCCTTAAAAGCAACACGTATTTCTTCATTTTTCTTTATTTTATCCTCTTCAGATTGAAGTCTTGATTTCAGGTTTTCGAGTGTTTTTTCCTTACTACAAGTAGAGTCCCAAGCACTTCCAAAATGTTTATATTCATCCGGCAATTTCGTCATTATTCTAGTAATTAGCGCTGTTTCGTCAACATTTTGCCCTAGGCGGTTCAATCTGAAAGCTAGGGTTTGCACTTTAGCAATATTGGACATTACATCTTGATTTCTGTCATATTCATAATTGTAGAACTCGCCAAGTAATTGCGTCTTCTGTTGATCTGTATTTTTCTGATATATTTTACTAAGTGTATCATACATCTGTTTTGACGTTTCACAGGTAAGGATTTGTGTTTTTACGTTGACATCTATTGTTCTCAAAATGAAATATTTTGCAAGTGCGTCTTTTTGTTCCCATGCGGATACTTTTTCTGTTTCAGGTTTCACGATTGCGCCACTGACGTAACCACTGAGGCCTTTTGCCATGAACATCACATTTATTTCTAATTCCCATAGCGGAAAACTTGTAGCATCTTTTAATTTTGGAATGTTGTTTAATGTTGTATCATTTACTGATGAAGCCATTTTTTTAAACACAACACTCAAGCCGTTTTCACAGAAAGACCCAGTCTATTAACACTCGTAAATTTTCACCGTATTTTTTTCTCCAGATTTGTAGCACGTCCTGGGCCCATAACCTGTCAAGATCAATTGCTAAAATCTGGTTTTATATTTCTTAGTTGAGGAATTTTATTTTAGTACGAGGCACAACACAAACATCTTTCTGTCAAAAAGCAACTTTATTTTTGTAACCACTGTTTGTTTGTTTGTTTTTCTTCCACAGCAAATAGCTCACACTACCAACATAACACAACAAATATGGTAATGCCAACTGTGGCTTTCATTATAAAGAAACATATTGTCTTTGATTACTGAACTTTGTCTTTAAATATCAACACTAGTAAGGACCCTACTTTTCTCTATTGTTGCGTCACGATGACGCTGCCCTACTGGTGCCATGTTTAAACTTTTCAACAATGTTTCAAAATCAACAAACGATATACAAATTTCAAATCCAATAAACAGTCAATCAATATACAGAAAAAATAATAAAATTTAATGATAACTTAATTACTATTACTTAATTATCAAATGTCTTGCCAAACCAGTTACAAACGTAGGCGCCCAAACTATCCTGGCAGTAGTGTCGCCAATTGTAAGAAGATTGCCTGTTGGAGGTCGTCAAAAAATCTCAAAATTCAGAATGCGTAATGATATGCTCTAGTAATAATAATTTTGGTTATTGAATGTTGTAGCAAATCACAACTAATGGGTCGCAACAACACTTTCGCATTGTAAGTTAGAATTTTGAATAAATAAAAAATTGATATTAATTAACTTAAAACAGTCACTGTAGTAATTAATTAAGCTTGGCCCTATCTGACTTAGCATTGACTACAGCTTCCAACTAGCACCTCTTACGATTCACGAACAGCACAACTTCACTAACAAATGTGTCAGAATTCATGTAGTGGTGATGGCGTGTTCGTGTTATAATCAAAATTGTAATAGCAGATAAACTCTGATTGCAATGATAATAGCTCAATACAGTGAAACTCCGTGGTGCAAGGAGCTTCACAAATACTACAGTCAAAGTTCTCAATAATTTTGATATTATTGTTTAAAGCATTCAAGTTCCTTATAAAACTTTATGTAAACTATTTTTTTTTTTTTTTTTTTTTTTTTTTTTTTTTTTTTTTTTTTTTTTTTTTTTTTTGTAATTGGTTCCAGGGCCTGGGTAGCGTACGCGTGTAACTGGCTGAGCAGAGTTTGGCATTTAACGTATTTCATAAAAAATTGACTACTGTTAGCCTGGTTACTTTCTACATAAATGAAACCAACTTTACTTTACTTGCAAACTCTGTTGCACTTTAATTACTAGTCTCTGTGGTTGCAACACGTTTAGCAATTCTATAACTCGTCTAGCAATTTTCTTTAAAACTGATCGTAATTACTTTGAAAATGATTGAACTTGTTAGTCAATGTACTGGCTTGCATATTCAACATAATCTAATGATGGTGATAATGGGGTGACTACAACTACTTACAAAATTAAGACTGGTTTCAAAATAAGTCATGTATAATTGAACCAAAGTTCTGATTGGGTTGACACTACATTTACATGCATACAAAATAAAATGTTACAAAAGTACTCATCTGCTTTCGTCGTCTTCGTCGTGAAGTCCATACAAGACAGATATGATTACAATAGGTACTCTTACTACAACAACGATCACACTCGGTGACAATAGACTTGATACCAAACAATTACTTTTCTTGCACACATGAAAAAAGATTACACTGATCGAGTATAAATGAACTTATTTCGCACTTCCTTCAATACATTAAACAGTACGCCTCTCAGGCTTATTGCAATTGCATTAAACTCGCGCCACACTGCGCCTACCGTGCCTCTGCACTATCAACAAAACATTTATGCGTTTACTATAGCGAGTCCGCTCCGCGACTGCATTTATGTCTTTACTTTGGCGAGTCCGCACCGCGACTGCTTCAGCAGCGCGACACTCACAGCTACTACTTCTGTACCAAAGACAGTCTTTGATACAGGTTGAACATTGTCTCTGGCGCATTGCTAACTTACAAAGAATGTCCGTGCATTCATGCGGGCTTACACATACAGTACATGTTTACACTAAATGATTCAATATTGAAAGTGACGTTACATAAGAAATATCTCTAGCATACAAGAAATGAAAAATAGATGAACTAAACAAATTTAAGACAATAAATACATTACTTTAAATCAAACTGTAAGATACACCACATTACTTTAAATCAAACTGTAAGATACACCAACAGGTGTACTCTTACAAAGCTATGACTGTCCTTACATGCTTCTTCCGTTTCATATCGCTGTGTACAGTTACGCCAAGCTAATTAATAACACACTACTAATGCTGTATTTTAGCATGATGTTTCTAGTACTCATCTGTATTTTTCTCCATTTAGCGCTAGTTGCCAATCCTCACACCACCTTCCTGCACACCACAGGAGAATCAGCGCACAGCTGCAGATTGCACCTCACTCTGCCCGTCAGATTGTTTACATACATAGCAAATAATAACGGTCCTAACACACTTCCCTGGGGCACTCCGGGCGATAGCCCAGTCTTCGATGAACACTCGCCATCGAGTGCAATGCAGTCTTCGAGCCAGTCACAAAAAAGTTCAAATGTTTGTTAAGCTTAAGGGGCTTAACTGTGGAGTCATCAATCCCTCAACATACAAACTACTTATGAACTACGTTATACTAAAGACGACACAAACATTCCATGCCCGAGGGGGGATTCGAACCCCCGTCCGTAGCGGTCTTGCAGTCTGTGACTGGAGCGCCGCAGACCGCTCGGCCGCTGCGGCCGGTGAGCCACTCACCCATTTGGCTGCCTTTTCCATATGCGTGTACCTTAGTTAGCAGTCAAATCTTCTACATTGTGTTCGACAGGGCTGGAACGACGTGAGCTTCCACGGCTCGGACCAGATCCCGACGCCCAACATCGACACGCTGGCCTACCACGGGGTGATCCTGAACAGCCACTACGTGCAGCCGCTGTGTACGCCTTCCAGGGCCGCGCTCATGACGGGGAAGTACCCCATGCGCACAGGTGGGTGCTCGCTACACGGCTGAAGCACTGCTCAGCTGGCAGGCTGTAGACTGACGCTAGGCTGCTGACTGGACAGGCCAGCAGGGCATCCCGATCAGCGAGCTGGAGGCCCGCGGCCTGGCGCCTGGGACCCTGCTGCCGGGATACCTCAAGGACCTGGGCTACGTCACCAGGGCGGTCGGCAAGTGGCACCTGGGCTTCCACCGCGTGGAGCTGACGCCCACCCACCGCGGCTTCGACTCCCACCTGGGACACTGGGGCGGATCCATAGGGTACTTCGACTACATCATCCAGAAGACGGCCGAAGGCAAGGTAATTAACTTCGATAAGAATCTAAACCGTCTAGATCCATAAAATTATGTTTACTGATTACTACGTTTCAGCATTTGCATCTAAATCTAAATGGGATACTCTGCAAATAACATTTAAGTGCCTGGCAGAGGGTCAATCGAACCACCATTGTACTATTTATCTCCCATTCCATTCTCGAATAGCGCGCGGGAAGAAAGAACACCTGAAACTCTCCGTTCGACCTCTGATTTTTCGTATTTTATTCTGATGATCATTTCTACCTATATAAGTGAGAGTAGCCCACGCTGCATCGTTAAGCCCCGTTGTTGTAATGATTCCCATCCCAGATCCTGTATCATTTCCGTTACGCTGTCTCCCCCGTACGTGACAATACGAAACGAGCTGCCCTTCTTTGGACTCTTTCGATGTCCTCCATCAAACCCACCTGATAAGGATCTCTCACTGGGCAGCGATACTCCAAAAATTGACGGACAAGCGTAGTGTATGCAGTTTCTTATGTAGTTCTGTTGTATGTTTTAATGGTTCTTTCCCACGACATTATCGACGTGATCTTTCCAATTTAAGTCTGAAGTAATAGTAATTACTAGGTATTTTGTGGAGTTTACAGCCTTCACTCTTGATTGATTTATCTTGTAAACAGAGTTTAACGGATTTCTTTTCGTAGCCATGTGAACGACTTCACACTTCTCATTATTTAGAGTCAATTACTAATTTTTACACCATACTGATATTTTATTCAGATCGTTCTACAGTTGGTTTTGATCTTCAGATGATTTTACTAGACGGTAAATAACGGCATCATTTGCAAACAACTTATGTTTATGTAAATAAGGAACAGCAGAGGACCAATAACAGTACCCTGTGGAACGCCCGATATCAGGCCTGTTTTAGTCGATGCCTTACCATCGATTACTACGAACTCCGTCCTCTCTGACAGGAAATCCCCTATGCAATCGCAAATTCGAGGCGATATACCATAACCACGCAATCTGATTAAGAGCCGTTTGTGAGGAACGGTGTCAAAAGACTTCTGGAAATCAAGAATTACGGAATCGTTTTGCGAACCCTTGTTGATAGCACCCATCACCCTGTGTGAATAAAGAGCTCTCTCATCATCAGACTTAAAAACTCTGAACTTCCACAGTAAAGACCAGCCTCAGTAATAAAATATCTGCCAATTAGGTACGTCCACTAACGAGTTGACGTATCTACTAGGTAGATATTTTATTACTACGGCTGGACGTTCAGAGGTTTTTAGATAGTGCTGTGATTTATCGGTTGGCTCAAGTCGAACTGTACTGAAGCCAAAGCACCACAGGACGCTGTGTGTTCCGCGCTGCTGACAGGAGCTGAACGGCTTCAGCCTGTGGAGGAACCTGACGACGGCGTGGGAGCTGGCGGGCCGCTACTCGACGGACGTGTACACCGAGGAGGCGGAGCGCCTCATCCTGGAGCACGACCGTGACAGGCCGCTGTTCCTCTACCTGGCGCACCAGGCCTGCCACTCGGGGGACCCCGCCGCCCCCGTAGCCGCCCCCCAAGAGTCCGTCAACCGCTTCCTCCACATCTCAGACCCCAACAGGCGCATATACGCAGGTGCGCTCACCACCTGTTTCTCGTAAGTGCAGATACAGGGTGTCCAGAAAAGGACTCCCTGATTTCAAAATTAAATATCTCGAAAACAAAGATCGACAGAGGAATGCAGTAAACGGTACGTTTATTGTCAAAGCTTTAAGAAGTTTATACAGCAGTTTGAAATAATAGTTACAAAACCTTTCGTACGCTCTTCGCAAAATTTCAGTGAACAGGCAGCGTAACTGATGATCTAGTGGGGCATGTTGGACGAAAGCAAACCCCTGTTACGCCTGAAAATATCGCCCCAATTTCTGGAATTATTCAGCGAAATCCAATGTCATCCGTTCTTAGAATTCGATCTAAAACTGGTTTGAAGCATTCCAGCACGCAGAAAATACTGAGACAGAGCCTACACATGTTTCCATTCAAAATTCAAACGCACCAGGCCATACCCGTACCAGCTGTGCAACAAACGGTTGCCTTTGCTTATCAGATGCTCACAATGATTGATAGTGAAGGATTTGTTGTTGGCTGCATCTTGTTTACCGATGAAGCACACTTCCACCTGAATGGATACGTGAATAAGCAGAACTGGCGATTTTGGGGTTCCGAAAAGCCATATTGGTGTGAAGCGAAACTCTTGTATTCTCCTAAAGTTACTGTGTGGGCTGCAGTGTGCAGCAGAGGCATTATTGGCCCTTGTTTCATTCGAGAAACGGTCACTGGTGCACGTTACGTTGCAATTTTGGAACAATTTGTCGCCACACAGCAAGCGTTAGAGGATCGACCAGGTACTGAATGGTATATGCAAGATGGGGCCCGACCACATCAAACCGAACAAGTGTTTCGCTTTCTTGAGGAATACTTCGGGAATCGAGTCATTGCTTTGGAATATCCCAAATTTACTGGTGCAGGCATGGATTGGCTTCCATATTCGCCGGATTTGACTCCCTGTGACTATTTTTTTGTGGGGCACAGTGAAAGACATGGTATACCCGAAGCATTCCCCCACGCTGGATGAGCTAGAATCGGCGATATCTGTAGCATGTGAATCCATTTCGGTTGAGACACTACGAAATGTAAAGGCGAATTTTATTCTTCGTTTGCGCCACCTCTTAGCGCCAATGGTGAACATTTTGAAAACATTGTGATGTGATTGTTTGCAGACAGTGTTTTCATACGATTATTTCACTGATGTATGCTGATATGAGCTGACAGCCTACAGCGCCATCTGTTAGCAGCTTTTGTAACTATTATTTCAAACTGCTGTATAAACTACTTACAGCTTTCACAATAAACATACCGTTTACTGCATTCCTCTATCGATCTTTGTTTTCGAGATATTTAATTTTGAAATTAGGGAGTCCTTTCCTGGTCACCCTGTACATATCAGCAGGTTGTCTCATTGCCTGTTTCTCATATGTCGACACACATATAAGCAGATTGGCTCATTATTGTTTCTCATTAGTATATAGACACTTGTAGGTTGGCTCATTACCTGATTCTCGTAAGGGCAGACACATATACGCAGGTTGACTGATTGCCTGTTTCTCATAAGTCGAGGCACATATAAGGAGATTGGCTCATTATTGTTTCTCATTAGTATATAGACACTTGCAGGTTGGCTCATTACCTGTTTCACATAAGTGCAGACAGATATACGCAGGTTAGTGTATACCTGTTTCTTATAAGTGGAGATACATATCAGCAGGTTGGCTCATTACGTGTTTCTCATTAATACATGCATATATATGCAGGTTGACTCATTACCAGTTTCTCGTAAGTGCAGACACAGATGCACAATATTATTTTGCAACAGCGAATTTTCTCAGCGTCACTGTATAAGGTATGGATGTTATACCAAATTGTAACATATGAAAATTTGTACCGGGCCGGGACTTAACCCCGGATTTCCCACTTTTCGCGAGCGGTCACCTTAACCACTAGGCTACCCCAAACACGACTCCAAAACGTCCCAAACTTCTATATGCCACACTGACTGCACACATATGAGTCAACTGCATTTGGTCAGTGTGGCAAATGGAAGTTTGGGACTGTCTTGGAGTTGTGTTCGGGTAATCTAGTGGTTAAGGCGACCGCTCACGAAAAGTGGGAATCCCGGGTTTGAGTCCTGGCCTGGCAAAAATTTTCATATCTCACAATTTGGTATAACATCGATACCTTATACAGTGACGCTAAGAAAAATTTGCTATTGCGAAATAATATTAGTAAAAATATCAACACTGTAATTCGTCACCACACAGTTATTTAACAGATGCACAAGTTGGCTGATTATTGTTCAGTGCACATATATGGAGGTTGGCTTATTACCTCTGTGTCACAAGTGCAGACACACATGCACTAGTAAGCAGATTGTCCTTTTCTTATAAATGCAGGCAGATACATGCAGGTTGGCTCAGTACCAGCTACTCGTGAGTGCAGGCTCATATACACAAGTTGCCTCATTGCCTGTTTCTCACAAGTGCAAGCTCAGATTTCTAAAAACCAATAGAAAACTAAATACTGAATTGGAAAACTAATTTTAAGTGACCTTATCAGATGAAGAAAATGGTATTTCCCATACACGTTATTATCTTCTTCATTTGGCCTTCATAATCAGCTAAATGTATAAGGTGTGTTTCAGGAGCAATAGTAAATATTTTTGAAGGTGGTAGTATCGATCAATTACAATTACATAGGCAAAATAATATGCGTCCAATTATTATTAGGTATTAAAACATAGGTGTTAGTAGGTAACCCAAACAATCCTAAACAAAAGCCAAATGAGTATGTTCATTTTCAAATTTTTAATAGCAACTAAAATTATCTTTTGACTTCCCTTGATAACATCACATGCCGTTCTTCTAAAGTCGTCTTCACATTTCTTGATGAGGACCATATTATTCCGAATCTTAAAAATTGAATCTGCTCTTGCCTTTATTTTTCTCTTTGTAGATGTCACCCTTCAAGGATCTCTACAGGTAAATATCCAAAGGGGACGGTCCAGGGATCTCGGCCAAGTAACGACCCATATGTACCGATGGATGTCATCCATCTTCCGGGGAATGTTAGGTAAAATGACGTGTCACATGACAACTGGAATGTGTGGAAGCCAAAAAATGTTCAAATGTTTGTTAAGCTTGAGGGACTTAACTATGGGGTCATCAGTCCCTAAACTTACAAACAACTTATGAACTACCTACAACTAAGGACGGCACAAATATCCATGCCCGAGGGTGGATTCGAACCCCCGACCGTAGTGGCCGTGCAGACCGTGACTGAAGCGCCTCAGTCCCTCGGCCACCGCGGCCGGCGTGTGGAAGCCTCGTTACGCTACCGAAAGTAGCTTAATAAGAGTAAAAATGAGATTACTAGGTTATTTTGAACAAGAAAATACAAATACTGTATCTTCACATCTGCTCGAACGTCTTGAATTGGTTGTAAATGATATGGATGGAACCCATGCATACGTTTCTTTTATTTGTTTATTATTTTTTTGTGCTCACTTTAGGTTACGGTAGTAACACTAAGTGTGGGCCTTTGCGATCGTCTTTTGACAGCTCGAAATTTAAATCAAACTAAGGGATTAACCATTTATCTGACACTAGAATTGAATAACCAAATTTGTAGAGGAAAAAATTCTCTACAACTTTGCTCTCTTATATATATTAGATGCTTTGCGTTCGTTTGTTCATATTTGTTCTGGGTTGTTCGTTGAGAATTTTACTCAGTTTTTTATTACAGATGGCGTTGAACCCACACCGTCTGAAGAGAAGGCCTGTGCATTGCCGTGCCACGTCACGTCACACAGAGTAGGTCGCGCTCGCGTAGCCTACTGGCTGGCTGATGGGACGCAGCCCACCGCCTCACTGCAGTCAACTACGTGATCGCAACCTACTCTGTGTGATGTGACTTGGCACGGGAGTGCACAGGCCTTCTCTTTGGATGGTATTAGTTGAACCGTCTTTGTTTTCTCTCTTTTGATTGGTTCGTCGGTTTGAATGGGTACTTTGGGAACGTTGTTGGTTTGTTTTTTCCTATTTTGATCGTTTCGGATAACTCAGTTCTGTAGTTACAGAGGGCGTCGAGCTACCATGCCTGCAACCCTCTGACCGAGCGCGCTGAGCAACCGCGCCCTAGCAAGATCCAAACTACCGTGTAACATGTTCGTACATCACAAACTAATTCCTCCTATGGCGAACAGCTGCGAGAGTAATCCGTGATTCTCTAACTATCGATGGTAGGTGTTAACTAACTAACCAACATTAGATTATAATTCATTGTCTTAAGAACGATGTCTTTTTGATAATTTTCAGTGCGCCATTGTTTTGAAATGACGACGCTTAAGTTATAATAACAAAATCATCAAGTAGAGAAAGAAAAGATGGCGTACGCAAAAGAGATTTTGGGGCGAGGTATGTCACGTGACTGATTTACGAACGCCAAATGTACGCTACGTTTGTTCCAGCCTCTATAGTCATTCGTAACTAGTACAGGCAAAGAAAATACACTTAGAAGGTGATATTATTTTTACGGAAAAATATGATGAAAATGTGACAGAGATATTAAAATTAGAGTTCAAAGAGGTAAAAGTTCAAAAAAGAGTATCTTTGTCAAAGCTAAACTCAAACATCATATAAATTTGGCTGTTTGTTAAAATACGTGTTGTGTGCATAGATATTCCACAATAGTACAGTCGTAATCTTTTCACCATCATTTTTTATTATTTAGATTTTGCAGCGAAAACTATAGAACGCAAAAAATGCACTGATTTCAACCAAATTAGATACAAATATTCCTTACTGTGAGGTCAAAGTTCCTACACTGTTATGAATCACATCCGAGACATGGTTTAGGGAACAAACCGAGACGTAAACACGCTAGAACACATTTTTTTCATAACAGTTTATATTATGCCTCTCATCATTCCAGAAAGTAACTCGTAATGTACTGTAGTATGTGTGCGTGGGAAAGGAGGACTATTAAAGTTAAAAAACGCACATCTTTGGAGTAACTCAATGCAGCTAACTGTCGAACTAATTGAGTAGCACTCTACAATTTATAACTTCCAGGGCGAGCTACTAGCATATGTTACACTATGTATACAAGCAGTTACAAATGAATTAGAGGTAAAAGTTTGATCAGTTTGAGAGCTAGTGGAAACAATGAGGCATATGGAGTATTATGGAGCCAGAGTTCTGTATTATCAGGATGGCGCCTCAGTACATTATCTTTTAACTTGAGACATAGTCACTCTCGTAACTCGTGACTTTACAGAATAAATTGATATAGGTGTCATTGGACCACGCCAAGTGGACCTCTTGCTGAAGAAATCTTCTCAGGTTTCCATCCGGGTGGCTGCGTTGAAATTCCGCAACGTTTCGATGAGTGACAGTCTCATCATCATCTTCGCCTCAGATTTCGTCAGCGCCATACGCCGGGAAAGCCTACATTCACATGTGTACCTCTCGCTGTTGCAGGAGTGGTCTCCAAGCTGGACGAGTCGGTGGGCCGCGTGGTGTCGGCGCTGGAGGCGCGAGGGATGCTCGACAACTCCGTCATCGTCTTCTCCTCCGACAACGGGGCGCCCTCGCGCGGCAGAACGCCCAACTGGGGCTCCAACTACCCCTTCAGAGGCGTGAGTACAGACTGACGCGTAGCACAAGCGAAGAGAGAGATACTGTTGACCAAAGATGGGTAGATTCTATCGCTCATCTATCAAATTCATCACGACACGATTATATACAGGGTGCTACAAAAAGGTACGTCGAAACTTTCAGGAAACATTCCTCACACACAAAGAAAGAAAATATGTTATATGGACATGTGTTCGAAAACGCTTAATTTCCATGTTAGAGCTCATTTACTAAAATGTAAACTGAAATAATTCGTACAGACAATTGTCAAAATACCCAATTGTTTCGTTAGTTTGTACTGCACTTCCTCGATTCACCGCCAGTTGGTCCAATTGAAGGAAGGTAATGTTGACTTCAGTGCTTGTGTTGACATGTGACTCATTGCTCTACAGTACTAGCATCAAACACATCAGTACGTAGCATCAACTGGTTAGTGTTCATCACGAACGTGGTTTTGAAATTGTGCAATCACGTCACCTACACAGATTTTCTGTGAACGTTTGGGCAGGAATTGTTGGTGATGTCTTGATTGGACGTCATTTTCTGCCACCTACGCTCCCTGGAGCACGTTATCATGATTTTATACGGGATACTTTACCTGTGCTGCTAGAACATGTGCCTTTACGACACAACATGTGGTTCATGCACGATGGAGCTCCTGAACATTTCAGTCGACGTGTTCGTACGGTTCTCAACAACAGATTTGGTGACCGATGGATTGGTAGAGGCGGACCAGTTCTATGGCCTCTACGCTCTCCTGACCTCAACCCTCTTGACTTTCATTTATGGGGGCATTTGAAAGCTCTTGTCTATGCAACCGCGGTACCAAATGTAGAGACTTTTCGTGCTCGTATTGTGGACGGCTGTGATGCAATACGTCATTCTCCAGGCTGCATCAGCGCATCAGGGATTCCATGCGACCGAGGGTGGATGCATGTATCCTCGCTAACGGAGGACATTTTGAACATTTCCTGTAAGAAAGTGTTTGAAGTCACGCTGGTACGTTCTGTTGCTGTGTGTTTCCATTCCATGATTAATGTGATTTGAAGAGAAGTAATAAAATGAGCTGTAACATGGAACTTAAGCGTTTTCGGACACATGTTCACATAACATATTTTCCTTCTTTGTGTGTGAGGAATATTTCCTGAAAGTTTGGCCGTACCTTTTTGTAACACCCTGTATTATACTAGCTGAAAACCCGGCGTTGCCTGGTAATTATTTACTTATTCATGACTTGAGTAAGCACTTTTCGTGTTGGCTCCTTTTATTGTTTTCTCCTGGATACTATTGATATTACTTGTTTGTTTATTTACGTTGTACTGCATAATTCATTAAATCCGTGAAAGTGAATGAGACGCAGAGACTCATGGAATGAAGCCGCCTGCGACGCTGCAGCCAATGAGGTCGCCCGGTAGTAGCAAAACCACCTAGACAGAAGGCCACGGCGCTCTCGTGTGACGTCAGGCAAATTAGATTGCGCGCGCATAGCTGACTGGGTAGCCGCTGGGGCACGGCCCGCTATGCCGAAGCAGCGAGCCAGTCTATGCGCGCGCAACCTACTGTGCCTGACGTCACACGAGAGCGGCGGGTCCTTCTCTCTAGATGGTGGTGGTAGAAGACGTTCGCCTTCAGCACCTTCATGAAGACATCTGCGGTACTTGTTCACGTGTTTCGCCCTGTAGTTTCGTTTTGAAACAGCTCAGTAATTATGATGTCGTGTTCGCTGATCAATGTGTCGTTAAGTGATATTGTATTCAGTGGTATATTTGGATATTGATTGCGGAAAAGCTGCGAACAGAGTAATAAAAAGTGAACAAAATGTCGAACATAATGCAGTACCTTTTTGCGGATGTCACGTTATGACGTAATATCTCCTGAATTGTGTGTCCTACGAAAAGAAAATTTACCAGGATCGTTGACTGGAACATTAGGAAACTGCCTGCGAAATGTGTTGTAAATGCAATTGGTAGTAAAGACGTGGTAAATTACGACCTCATGCTTATTAGGGCGAATTTTCATTCATTTCATTGTCTTTGGCGTCAAAGCATCTGAACTGTACGTCGTAATACGATATTATTTCGAAGGTACATACAGTGTCGTATATGTAAAATGACTGCAAAATACGTCCCGAATGTAGTAGGAAAGACGTAATAAATCAAAACGTCATGTGTGATGAGTCGGTGTTCCATGAACCTAATTGTTTATGACTCCATAACTCATGATCTTTGGGTCGTACTATGATAAATTTTCGAACGTACGTTCAGTAGTAGGTGTATCTACTGTCTGTAAAATTTCTAGCGAATACAATTAACAGTGTACGAGTAATAAATTGTAACGTCATGCCAAATGTTGTAATTTTACTGCATGAATGCCGAAAACATACTAAGCGACAAACTTTTTCCTTCCATCATTTTGTCGGGGTTGTCAGCGAGAAAAAGTTTCCGAAAGGTTTGAAATTGTGGTTAAAGTTTATTGCAAGTAGCTAAGTGCTCTTCTTCTCATACAGTGGACAGATAAAGTCACACTATCACGTTCCGCAAGACGAGGGAAGTTTTTCATTGTTTATGACGTAATACCTCCTGAACTATAGGCCCTACCGCAAAATCCTTTCTTAGCTGACGTCTTCTACCTATAAACTACATTGCTGCCAATTTTCAGCTTCATAGGTAAAGTACTTTTCGAGATTTCGTATTTAGTCAGTGAGTGAGTGAGTGAACGAGTGTCCTTTCGCTTTTATATAGATAGAGATCCGTTCACATTATGAGAAAATCGATTATTTTAGTTGGCCTCTATGAAAGCATCTATTAAACAGTCAATTAGTTCCAACCTATGACAATAAACTTCGGTGAATACTCCCATAACATTAACGTAGATGAATCAGGAACTACAGTTACCTTACTGTCCTTGGAAATAGTCACCTAAGATAACTACGCATCGCTGAGATCTGCCTTACATATCCTGGAAACTTTGCACGAAGTAATCCTTTCGTATGGTGTTCAAAAGCCCAGTCAAGTTTCGTTGGAAGTCAGGAGTATCGTCAAGTCTCTTTCCTTTCAAAGCGAGTTTGAGTCCAGGCAATAGGAAGAAGTCCGAAGGATTTAGTTAGATCCATCGAGTGTGGTGGATGTTCACCCTGCACCACCCCCTTTCTTGCCAGTACCTGTTTGCCGATATGGGCAAGGGGTATTACGATATCCCAAAGTCACATGTCCTGGAAATTTTCCAGGATATGATCGCAGAGATCAGTGGTGCATAGTATTGGGAGGTGGCTATTTCGAAGGACGGTAAAGTGACAATAGTTGACAGGTAAAAAAAAAATTATTATTATTATTATTATTATTATTATTAATGATTTTAGTCAAGGTATCCAGAAATTCCTTTTCTTCCCAATTCTATTAAGTACCTCCTCATTACTTACGTCGTCCACCCACCTAATCTTCAGCATTCTTCTGTAGCTCCACATTTCAAAAGCCTCTATACTCCTCCTGTCCGCACTGTTTATCGTCCACATTTCAAAAAAATGTTCAAATCCAAATGGGTGTTTTTCCAGCAATTAGTCGTTATTTGTAAGAATCTGCTTTATTTTGCAGATCTAGATTTCGGCAAGTGACTTGCCATTATCAATGCTAAACTAACAAGAAGTCATGTTTACAATGTTTACATACATTATATAAAATATAACATTGACAAATTAGAAAAGAGTCAATAAGATGTACTTTACATGCCATACATTTTTTTATGTTAGCATGTTATGCATGTGCAATACATCATCCTCATAGATGGTCTGTAATACATTGTTTTCCACAGTTAGACGCAATACTATTGCCAGTAAAGTGGGTTACAACTTGTGAAATGGAACTCTATGCAACAATGAACCGTATGCAACAATGTAAATATTTAAATTAACTGTTTGTTTGTTTATGACTGGTCTTGTAAAATATGTCGTTAAATAGTTAATACACTCAAAATATTTACGTAAATCTGTTATCTATATACAGAAGTTTCTATTTATACTTATGGTATTCATACAGAAATATGTCAGTGGCTGCTACATATTGATAAGAAAAGAAGATGTATTGCGTCCCTCCTGGGTCGAATTCTTCTTTATTGTTACACAAACAATTCTCAAGTAATTCCCAAAAGCTTGTATTTTTCATAGTAACTTGGTCATTAAGTAAATTACGTCCCACTGATCTTTGGTGGCAATCTGATGAAATGTTCAAATGTATGTAAAGCTTATAGGACTTTACTGCGGGATCATCAGCCCCTAAACTTACAACAAACTACTAATGAACTAACTTATACTAATGACTGCACAAACATCCCTGCCCAAGGGGGGGATTCGAATCTACGACGGAGAACGGCCTTCCGCATCGGAGTATAGCGCCCCAATGCGCTTGGAAACTCCGCTGCGGCAGTTCGTAGCTCATCTACGTTATGTTACAGGATTCTTCAGCGAATTTTATTGTCAAAGGTTGTAATTAGCCACATACTAACATTTATATCTGCTGTATTAATGTTGGACGTCTTTATTTCTGCTTTAATTGTAATGACTCAGTATCGCACCAAAAAAATTAACAAAAATGGAGTAGAAAAGCATTGACAACCACGTGGGGCTTTTCATTATTTGTATTTCATACTGTTTTCACATTATAGGTGATTATAATCCCCGCCTACAACTTCTGTACCGCCTCTTCTAGCTACAACAACTGCCGGAAATCAAACATAAAATTTTAACAGTTAAGCCTGGTTCAGCACAATTCTCTTTGAGAGCCAAAATTATAGATCAACCATTAACTACGGGAATGGGACGTTCTTGCGTAATTGGTTCATTGCACTAACACACGTATACTTAGAAATTCAAATTCCAAAACTTCTTTCTCTATTACTTTAGTTACGGATATTTTTACTGCATAGGAACTAAGTCTGTAAAAAACTTCGCTTAATGACTTCATTCAATCGCTTACTTTTCTGTAAGACCAAATTTCTTGCCAATTGCGAACGTTAACACAAAATTCGAAGAAACCTACAAACTTGTTATTTGTTAGTTTTGAACAGGAAAAAGTGGTGAAACAGCCGATTCTTCCTTCAGATTATAATGGAATTGTGTATTCAGGGGTAAATTTCTTCAGTTTCATTTAGTCGGACTTTGACCCTGGTCATTCCACTACACTCGAATTAATAAAAATCTTCATTCATAGGAAAACAAGTCTTTTAAATATTCGCTGCTAGGTTCTTGTGCAAGATAATAGAAAAATAAAACTGTTCCAAAAAATACTGTAAAAGTTCAAAATCTGGTACGCACTTTCGTTGAATATACTAAAAAAAATCTTATTGAAGATTTCCTAAGATAATCTTTTACTATCACAGATGTTGCTCACTGAATCAGTCGTAAAATATATCGATCCATAAAACTTGATCTCACTGTTCTCCAGTTAATAAAATTATTGCTAAGTGCGTACACTGGTATAAAATCGGAGAAATTCTGTTATAAGTTCCAAAAATATAAATTCAGTTCAATATGTAAATATCTTCTTTTTTTATTCAGTGCAATAATTATTTTTCACACACTGGTACTGGAAGTAAAAGTTTCCTTTTTATTTCGTAAGTTATAAGTCGACGTAATACATGATATACAATCAGAACTAGCTCGTAAGGACTCAACATCAAGACTGAAACTGTTTTTAACATAAAACATGAACAGACTTTTATTACAATACATTTTTCAATTTTTCTTGTTTATATGATTGTGACGGTTGGCAACGGAGGTACTCCAACAGGATCTTCTCCGAGCGTGTGGCTGTCGACCCGCGACATTGGTACATCATCTTTGTCTTCAGCAGAGAAGATGCTATTTTCGTAGGTTGCTCCGTTGTCACCGCACATGAAACATATAAACAACACATATTTCCTTTGAGAATGAAATACAGCCTATAAAGACTAAACATTATTAACAACAACATATATAAACATGTCCTTTTACCTGCGAAACTGAGCTGACGTAAAGGTAATAGCAGGGGATAATATTTCGTCCCACTACAAAAGCACGAAATGAACGGAGGGGAAGAAGGAGATGAGGAGTGTGTAGAGGAGGAAGAAGTGGGTGGAATCAGAACAAAGGGAAGGAGATGTGGGTAGTATAGATGAAGGATAAGGAGCAAAGATATGGGGGGGGGGGGGGCAGGTAGAGAAGATGGTTAGAGAGGGAATTGTAAGGAGATAGACAGCATTTAAATGTTAGGAAGTCCTTTCTGAAAGTATTTGCCTTGAGTGTAGCATTGTATGAGAGTGAAACGTGGACGATAAGGAGTTCGGATGAAAATATAATAGAAGCTTTTGAAATTTGGTGCTACAGACTAATGATGAAAATTAGATGGGTAGATCACGTAATTAATGAGGAGGTGCTTATCCGAATAGGGGAGAAAAGGAGTTTCTGGCATATCCTGACTAAGAGAAGGAATAGACTGGTTGGACACATTCTGAGACATCAAGGAATTGTCAACTTAGCATTAGAAGGAAGCGTGTGGGGTAAAAATCGTAGAGGGAGAGCGAGGGACGAATATAGTAAGCAGAATCAAAAGGATGTAGGTTGCCGAACGGATTCTCAGATGAAGAGACTTGTACACAGGACAGGGTAGCGTGAAGAGCTGCATCAAAACAGTCTACGAACTAAATGCAACAACAATAACAACAACAACAGGCAGAATGCATAAAACTAACGCTTTTCGCAAAGGCAATTATAATTCACATATCCGAAATCGTGAGCAAAAATAATTAATTAATTAATTTAAATTATTAAATCCACTGGCTGTATGATAAAATATTTTCTAAATCCCTTTCGTTCCACAGTGACGTAAAGCGGGGTACTGATTTCGTTGCTATATCTTCTCGGTACGTGTACATCGCCATGAATTTTGTAATTTCATATGAAACCGAGCAACAGGTAAATGTAGCCAGGTTTAGCTAGTATGTCTGACTCTACCAGGCTACATGCCTTTCGACTGGATGTCACAAAGTCATCGCCATACTACTGAGGATGAGGTTTGTGATCTTAGGATCGAAATGAAATGTCGTTCCTGGTTAATCTACATCTACATAGATACTCTGCAAATCACATTTAACTGCTTGGCAGAGGGTTCATTAACCACTTTCATAACTTTTCTCTACCGTTCCATTCTCTAACAGCGCGCGGGAAGAAAGAACACGTAAATCGTTCCGTTTTCGATCTGATTTCTCTTATTTATTGGGGTGGCCATGTCTCCCTAAGTATGTGGGTGCTAGCAAAATGTTTTCACATTCAGAAGTACAAGTCGGTGATTGAAACTTCGCAAACAGATCACGCCGCAATGAATAACGTCTTTCTTTTAATGATTTCCACCCCAATTCCCCTCCCCCCGCCCCCTAACGTGATAAAACAAATCGAGCTGCCCTTCTCCGAACCTTCTCAATGTCTTCCGTCGGTCCCACCTGGTGAGGGTCCCACAAGGGGCAACAGTACTCCAGGAGAGGACGCACAAGTGTGATGTAGGCAGTCTCTTTGGTGGAGCTGGTGCATCTTCGAAGCGTTCTGCCAATGAAACGTAACCTTTGGTTCGCTTTCCCCAAAATATTTTCTATGTGTTCTCTTCAGTCAAAGTTGTTCGTAATTGTAACTCCTAGGTATTTGGTAGAATTTACGACCTTAATGTTTCACTGATTTATCGCGTAATTGAAGTTCAGCGGATTTCGTTTAGTGGTCATGTGTATTACTTCACACTTTTCTTTATTTAGTGTCAATTCCCAATTTTCGCACCATGTAGAAATTTTGTCTAAATCGCTTTGCAGTTGCTTTTGATCCTCTGCTGACTTCACTAACCGATAAACGACAGCATCATCCGTGAACAGTCTCCTAAATCGTTTATAAACACGAGGAAGAGTAGGAGACCTATAACGCTTCCCTGTGGAACGCCAGATAGACTTTTGTTTCACTCGATGACTTACCGTCAATTACAACGAAATATGTCCTTTCTTCTCGTAGAGAGGTCACGACTAGGCTGAAACGCAGACTGAAAATCAGGTATTCGATCCCACGCCCCTTCAGTTTCTACGTGTCCGCTTTATCGCTAGATCACCAGGCTCGACTCTAAGTGTAGTGAGCAGTTCATGTGGACTTTTGCAGCTAAAGGCGACGCTGTGGGAGGGCGGGGTTCGAGTCCCGGCGCTGGTGTGGAGCCCGCTGCTGCAGAACACGCCCCGGGTCTCCCAACAGCTGATGCACATCTCTGACTGGCTGCCCACGCTGTACGCCGCCGCCGGTGAGTGAACCGTCAGTTGGTTCCATCTCTACACTTCTAATCTGCTTCTCTAAATGTCACGTTGGCAGCTATTTTTTAAGTAGTGGCTGCATTTCTGGTCTTCGAAAGTGGGCATAGTCTCCCAGTCCCTTTTTATTATGCGTTTCATGAGAGATGCGGACTGAACGATCTCCAATTTCCATTGTCCTGCATGTTTTAAAAAGTCTTTTGATACTTTCATACCCCTTTTGGCCCACTTTAGGTTACTGTAGTAACACTGAAACTGGGCCTTTGCAATCGTCTTTTGACAGCTCGAAATGTAAACGAAAATAACGGCTCAACCATTCGTCTGACACGAAAATTGAATAACACAATTTTTAGAGGAGAAAATTCTCTGTAACATTGCTCTCTCATGTTTTTCTCATATCTCGTATCGTTTCAGAGATATTTTGAAAAATAACGGCGATTCTGGGATGTCTGTCAGTCAGTCTGTCCGTAACGTGTTCCCTGTTTTTAAGACGAACCGTTCAACCGATCAGCATCAAATTTTACAGACATGATTGTAGGCCACCAGAACCTCCCATTTTGAAATTTTTCGGACAAAAATACGGCAGTAATAATAATAATAATAGTAATAATAATAATAATAATAATAAAGCCGTTTGTAATATAATTGTAATTACAAACGAACCGTTTATCTGACACGAAAATTGAATACCCTAATTGATAGAGGGGAAAACTCTCTACATCTTCGGTCTCTTATGTTTTTTTCATATTTCGCATCGTTGCATAACTTCGATTTGACGATATCTGTCTGGCTGTAACGTGTTCCCACTTTTTAGGTCGAACCGTTCAACCGATTGGCACAAAATTTTACAGACATAATTGTTGGCTACCAGAACCTCGCTTTTTCAAATATTTCGGACAAGAAATACGTTAGTAATCCCAAAAAGAGCCGTTTGTAATGTAATTTTACTTGCAAATAAACCGTTCATCTGACGCAAAAGTTGAATAACCGAATTAGTAGAGGAGAAAATTCTCTACAACTTTGTTCCCTTATGTATTTTTCATATCTCGTATCTTTTGAGAGGTATTTGCAAAAATAACGTGGTTTCGACACCCTCCATTGAATTAACGAAAACCAGCCGTTCGCAGACGTCACGTGACATTCCTCGCCCAGAACTCTCTCTGGCATACGCCATCATGCGTTGCGTATTTGATGATTTTCTTATTGTAACTTACACGTTGTCATTTCAAGCAATGGCACACTGAAGAATTAGCAAAAACACGTAGTTCTTCATACGATAAATGATAATCTAGTGTCTACAAATGCCATATTAGCATCACTTACCAACGGCCATCAATAATAAGAGATTAATGAAGGCAACTTCTACTTGTTAACCGTAGCGTAGTGGGCAATGTGTTGGACTGCGACGCTGACGGTCAGTGGTTCCGAATCTGCTGTTACCTAATTTTATTTCGTAAAAGTGTTTCAGACACAGTTATTAATTAATTTTTTATTATTTAGGTTATTATTTTGGTCCAAAATATTTGCAAAACCTGATAAAACTAATATCTAAAGTGGGCCGTAAAACACGTCAGTACCATTTTTTTAATACCAACCAGTGTTTTACATCCTCTCTTCCACTTAGTCGTTCCTTTAAGATATTTCATTAAAGGCAAATTTTCACTATGTACGTATTAGTGCAGACGCTGTCCTTATTCTCACCATGTCCACTAGTTTTCTTC
Organism: Locusta migratoria; assembly: GCA_026315105.1. NCBI lineage: Eukaryota > Metazoa > Arthropoda > Insecta > Orthoptera > Acrididae > Locusta > Locusta migratoria. Next base: position 664,385,063 of record CM048746.1, read on the forward strand.
ACTTTCGCTTATCATTCAGCAAGTACATTTCATATTTTGAATATTTCTCCGACATTTCAAAAGTATCCTCAAACCTTACTCTATAATTTTGACTGTCGGTGATAGTCTGCAATATTGCATTACATTCGTCTTTAATTCTATGTACAGTCTTAGACAAAAAAATTGATCGCCGGCCGGCCGACGCAGAATGCTAAGTCCGCCGATGTGCACGATCTGGCAACACTGTAGAATGCGGTACTGTCAGGAGGAAGTGTTATGTCCTTCTCGAGACGTTTCTGTGATATGTGAGCGCGTGGTCAGGCGGTAAGAGTCGCATTTACAAGCGTATGTGTAAGCAGTTGCGAGATCGAATCCACCCACATTCAAATTTTTTTTAAACCGCAAATCGGCTGTCTTCGTTATCAGTGTGGAAGAACCTCATATATAACAGCGAAAAGTCCCAGAAATATTACACAAAAGAACTCGCTGCTGCATCAAAACTGAACTGTTTACTCTCGGCAGTAGTGGGCACCGGCTACGGCGACGCGCCAGCGGCCGCATCGCGGCTGCCGCCTGCGGACTCAGTGACAGCGGCGCGCCGCTATGAGTCTATTTACCGGCTGTTATATCCTTACCTCAAGTTCTGGTACTTATATTACAGTCACGTATTGAATTTTTCTGACATATATGAACGTGATCTAAACGTCGTAAAGTAGAATCGGTATATAGGGTCATATGGGTGACTATTACATTTTTCTTGAACGACATCAGGCCGCTCAATTAGGATTCCTACTCACGATTGTTACTAGTAACGAGTTATGATGCTCTCATGCTGACATCTTAAGAAGAAATTAATGACTGAGTACTAAAAGATTTTTATACTCAGCAAAATGCAACCACAACGCTAGGGTGCGCCCATTTTTTGCAAACAACTGAGACACCATTTAGTCACACTGTAAGGACAAACGACCTAAAAAATAACATGTGTTAGTACTACAACATAATATTTCCCGTTGATTTCACAAAGAATACATCGAATAGTGTGCTTTGGAAGTCACCGATTCCGCACCTACTCTTTCGATCATATGTCCTCAACTGTTTATCTTTCCTGCCCTACTCGAATAACCTTCGACAAAAATTATTTCCAGACGAAAATACACGTCGAACATCGATCGGCGTCAAAATTAGCCTGGAATCAGTTCGATTCTAAAGGGACAGATATGGTAAACTACCAGAAAATTGTCAGACTTTCGCATAATCTGATAGAACATAGCAAGTAACCACAAGAGGTTTCTTGTTGTTTTCGATGTGGATTCGTGCAACTCCTGTCACGAAAACAGCTAAAAAATCCTACTCCAATGAGACCCGAACCAGTGACCAAAGCCACCTCTCCGGGGCAGTCGACGACTTTACCTCAGGCCTAGCGAGGAGCTGTGCATGCCTGTTCTTTCCTACTGCCACATACATCAGTAGAACATATAACTCGCAACATAAGAGAGGAGATTAGTTGGAATTTCGCCGTGTAAACAATTTTCTGGATCCAAAAGCATGAACAAATAGCTTCTGCCGCCTCTCGACTGAGAAACCTGTCAGTTTATGCAATTGACATTACAGGAAACATCAAGTGAATTTATGAGCATAGTTCTGTGCCAACCAGGAAGTAAGACCTCGGTACCAGCGTTGACAGACTTACACTCCAATGTTGCCAAGCTTCAGTCATACTATCAACAGGAAGGATAAGAGCCGAGGTGATTGCCAAGCGAGCTCGACAGAGACTTAGCTCGCGCGTCGCGCGCCTGCTGGGGGCCGAACACCTACAGTATATGTCAATGAGCCATGCTCGCAAGTCCGTAACTAGCTTTAATGAGTCGATCGTTGTCACTAATAAAAATATACAGATGCACCGACCTCTAAAATAGTAATAAGTGTCTCAATTATTTGCGTATTCTGTCTTAAGCGCAATGACAACAAAAGTCATTCACCAGTGCTGTTTTACATTTCTTCGAGCATTTCCATTGATTATACTGAAAACATTAGATGTAAGAGTCAGTTTCCTTTACAATTATAGACTCAGAAAGTATCTTTCTTGATATCGCTGTCAGAGGCACAAACGAACGAAGAGAGGCAAACAAACGAAGAGAAATCAATGCAGCATTGTTTTCAAGATCTGAAAATTTCTGGGAAGGCTTCGTAACATGGTGTGCAAAATAAGAAGAGCTTCTGTTATCCAAACATATAATTAGGGATAAAAATGTATAGATTAAATTATCTTTAAGCCATACTCTCATGCAGTCTACAAATATTGCAAAAATGATACTATCACCTTTAGTATTGAGTCCCATCAAATCCCCTAACAAAAGCGAGCAGCAGATATATTGAAAACCGTTTGATGACTGTGCAGAACATTCAGGCAGAAAGACCCCTAAATCCAAAATAACTATGGGTTAACGAAGCAGAGTACAGTGCAGATATTGTATGCGGCAGTCGCACCGTGTTTTATTTTTAATTATATTTTACCCCAGTCGTTTTCATATGAATACAAGCTCCCACAATATTCATATGAGAACCATTGGGCCGTAATATGATGAAACAGTTGATCAGATTGTTATAGAAATTTGAGTGACTTTCTCTATGCTGCCAATGGATAACGCCAGAATGTCACTATTTCGGAATATATCACAGTTCTGTTAAGTTCTGTTGCTCAACAGTTAGTGGACAGTATCGACACCGCTGCACGTAACACGAACCCATCAGATGCCATTTATACGCAGCTAAATTTTATAATTTGATCTTTCTACGAGCGATTTAATTTCTTTCACGACAGTGTTATTACTTACTGAAAGTGTTCAACAAGCATGAGTCTATCACTTCTCGTTCACGTCCACTTCCTGCTCTCACCCCTACACCCACTGTAGAGGTCTAATAAATGACACAAAGTACAGGTTTATATCTACATTAATGGGGCTATTGATGTCAGTTTTCCCGACAGTATTCTGCTATTGTTCTGAAGATAATACTCAACGTTAATTGTAATATTTAGTTGTCTTAATATCTGAGGTGTCGATTTCAGTTCCACAGACCAAAAAATGGTGGAATTAAGCGAATAAAAAGCGCCTGTATGCAAATAAATAAAAATGAAATAACAGTTAATGGAAATACTTTTTGACCTACAGACCACTGCAATACAAATTCTTGGATTTCACAGAAATGAATTACTTAGGCCCTACTTTTGTTTTGGTGCATTTCACTTGCACTAGAGAAGGGATAATACATGCGAATATTTCATTAGTATTACAGGTCCTGGAACTCCGTCGATTACTACCGAGTTGACAATCACTTTCCGTATGATATTCGTTGTTTGAGTCTGATTAAAGGGGCTTTACGACGTCATTTTATTAATCGAATTCTTTGAACTTCTCGATAGTTGCAGGAAAGTGAATTCAGGTAGACAGCGCTAATATTAAAATTTTTTAGCGCAGTGGTAGTGGAACCTTGCTTTCTTTTTCCTAGTAGAGCTATTCTCTGCGGTCGCTGGATAGTTTTCGTTCTATGTTGATTGGTAAGATTGAGCTCAGTTTCCCTCGCTTAAAAAAGACAACAAAAAATTACAGATGCGGTCACTCCTCAGGGCCGAGCGAGCTGCTAGAATCGCCTCGGCTATTTATGCAAATAATATTCAATATGCTTCAAGAGTTTCAAAACATGTTGTCACTGAGTCTCATATAGGTATGACAGCAGTGGAGATAGTTCGAAACGTATGTATGGTGCGATTGCTTTTGTGCTAATCACGTCACAAAAGAGATTTCCCGTTTCAAGAAAGATCTATCCGGTATTCATGATTTTACACATGAAGGAAGACTCAATAACTCACGTAAGTCATGAACTATGATGAGTTGAACATCGTGCGACGTTGTCACTGGTCAGGCAGGATTCAAACGTTGGGAGCAGGAGTATTGCATACACACTTTCAAAGCGACAAAATCCATATTATTGCGTTTGCACATAAACGTCATTAGTTCACTCATTAAGTGTAATGCTGTTATTAGTGACTAATTCTGTAGCCTTTATGTTATCTTCTTAAATGGCTGGTAGCTCTACTAAAATAGGATTAAAATTCTGATCTACAGAGGGGCTGGTACCATGACCTAAAGCAGCCCTCGCTTAAGACGTAGACACGTCATCTCAGGGCTACTGACGCGCTGCTACGTCTCACTTCCTGCTTGTTCCATTGGTGGTTACAACTAATCGCCAATTTACGCATGGTATGACCTCCTTGCACTTGAAGTAGAAAGTAATGCGCCGACGTCGCACCGTTAAAGAAAGTAACTGAGATTATTCACCAAACAGACAGGTAAATATTAAGTGACTTTATCATGTTTCTGTGTCATACCGGAAGTAACTCGACGGTCACGCCGGTGCCAAAGAGCTCTCAAACTTGCACTGCGCTCAAAACAGAGACTTACCGAGATTTCAATACGTGCAACTAGCTTAGCGTTGAGCTCATTTTCCATAGAGTGCTTCTGAGTCGGTGCACGGTGTAGTTACGAACGATGCCTCCACCCTGTCACAATATTCAAATGATTATTGTAGGTGTTTAGTACGACGGCACAGACAGGCAGACAGATCTTGTAGAGACTATCCATGCGCTACTAGTTCTTCACACTTAGCTACGTCGGTTTGTAGGACTTATTTTCTGCCCGTGAAAGAGTTTTGCAGTAGCGGGTAAATAAGCATTGACATTCTGGTACCACACACATAACCAGACAAATAATATGCCAGTTAATCGCAGTGAAATGCAATATGACCGTGTCTTTCTGGCAGCGACTATCTTTTCGGTTTTTCTATTTTCTGTATTGCAGCAGTCTGCCACCTCGTTTTGGAAGTGAAAAACGATTTTTGCAGTCCACCACACCTTAATTCACACACACTCCATTCCCGGACAGGGACAATTGCATTTTTTTTTTTTAGAGGTTATTGTACTATTATTCTGAAGACATAAACGCCTCCATTCTCACAGCTCCACCAATCAAAATGCAGTTCAATGACTGACATAAATTCGTATCTAACAGATAAACAATATTATAGTAGTAACTGGCAAGTGTGGCGAATTCTATAAGTCATCTGACGATTACGAACTCTGGTGTTTCGTAGGATTCTTGTAGTTGATGTTACGGTCGTACCCATTTAAAATACAGGAATAGTAAAAGCTTCCGGCTGTAAACATACTTTGTGGTGGGATTTAACTGTATGGTTACAGTTGCAGCAGTACGCAGGTGGTGATATATTGTCGGGTCTGTGAAGATTCTCTCATTTCTTTAGTGCAGGCTAAGTTAGGAAGCTGCTGTTAAAATTATTGAAATGAAGTGATCATACGGCATTATTGTCCGGGACATCCCAGGCGGGATTGTTCGGCCGCATTACTATTTAATCTATCTCAAATTTAACATTCTGCAATAATAATAACAAAATAAAAAAAAGATAGGAAACCACTCGCCTTAAAGACGAACGATGAGTCACAGGCAGACACAAATAAGACATTCACATTCATACAATTTAAATTTTAGGCCGCAGCCTTATTCAGAAAGAGATACATTCAAACACACAATCACTCAGGCATAACTCATCCACGCACGTCAGCCATCGCTGGCAGCTCAGCACACCCTGACATACTACAACACATTTCAAGCTCGTTTTGCTCATCGTTAGGCGTTTATGCGTTCTGATCCGTTAGTAAAAGAAATTGTCTTAGCATCGGTTTCGTTCACTCTCCCCTCTAGTGAGGCTATTTTAGTCTCAGACGGAAAGCGGTGCTACTGAGTGAACTTTGAGGCGCTATGCTACAAAGCCGAGGCCGTCGGGGGCTCGAATCCTCCCTCGGGCATGTATGTGTGTGCCGTCTTTAGTATAAGCTAGTTCATAAGTAGTTTGTAAGTTTAGGGACTGATGACCCGCAGGTAACTCTCACAGGCTTTAGAAAAAGAAAAAAAATGAGAGAGAACAGAAATCGATGCCCAGTGGTGCCTTCCACTAGCGTAAAGAAATGTCTCGTCATGTGTCCTGACTGAAATCATGGCCTAGATGGGTAGCGGATAGTGTAAATTTCTTTATTTTCGCGTGACATCGTATAATACACATTTTATAAGCCACTTGATCAATCATGATTACTACATCTCACACTTCATCTTCATCCATGGCACAACAACGAATTACGAAAATAGGTTTTCCATGCTGTAAATTACGAGAGACATTGTAATTTACTCTTCAGATGAGCTCGTTGTAGACGAAGACGTAAATTTCCTATGATTATTGATTATTACGCACGAATGATATTTAACTGTTTGGCAGACAATAAACGTAATGGCACTTCAACAGTATTCATTCGTCAGGCGTTGATTGTGAAGAGGCCAAAACATGTCAAATACTTGTGTCTCGGAGTGGGAAGTGTATTTATTCAAATAAATTATGGGTCATACATTTCCTAACAGTGGAAATAATGCAGCATTCTGATTACTTAATTGTAACTTATAAACTTGTGTAATGGCTATCATTTCAACTGTGTAGCAGACGGTAATTTGCCTAAGCAATTATTTGCAGAATTCATTATTTACCATACGACTTTTTGTCTCTTCTTATGCCTATTCAGACAGGTGTATCCTATATTGGACTGGAGCAGACAAACTATTGTTTTGTTTCAAATGTTAAGGGTTCTTGGTTCCATTCTCTGCATGTTCTTGATGGTCTGATGGTCATAAGAAGAGAAGACACCACCGACACTTACGATGTCAGCGCTAGATTAAGCCCACCAGGACTACCACGTTGTAAAGCCGGTAGACAGCGAGACGCCGTGTCGCTCTCTAAGCATCCCTACTTTTCTGATATAGAAATTCTACTGTCCAACATTAGCGATGGTTACAATATAACTGCTGCGGATACTTTGCCGCGAAACGTGAGAAGCGCTTTACAGATTAGAATTTTTGTTTCAGCATGCCTCGATTCTTGAGTTTGTTCTAAATAAATTCCAGGCAGCTCCACACTAACGAACATTTTCGGCTATCAAATTAAACGTATAGGAATTATCCAAGTGTAACTGCTGGATCTGATTTAAGTAATATTCAATCTTTGGGTGAATATGGCTCGGAAAGCAACGTCAATTTTATTACAGTCCATCTCCTGTCTCTGAATGATTTGACAATTGCGTTAATTCTGTAAAGCGTTTTGGCAACTGTGAGTCGGTGATCAACGAATACATGCGCAGCGATATTCACCGATGAAAGGAGGGGGCGGGTGTACTTCCCGTCTTAGGTCCCCACGTCTATATATAAAAATGTTAGGCGTATAGCTGTTAATCTCCGAAAGTTCTTGACCCATTGTTTTGAAATTCTGACTCAACGTTGCATTCTAGCCCAGTAAGGTTTTTAGGTACACTTTTCTTGATATATTATATATAAACTATAAATGCGTTACTTTTGCGATTTTTAGTATAAGCCTTTTTCCAATTACAAAGTTTATATAAATTCATATATGACACATATTGAAAAATTTGGTATATGAAAACATGCACATATCTTATTAGAACGTTGTGTCATCATTTCAAAGCTTTCCGAAATACACGATTTTTAACATAACACTAAACATGGCTCTAGGTTAGAAAGAGTTCTAAGAGGAAATAGAAGTGAGGAGACGAACAGGGAAAGCCTAATGATGAGATGTAGAGGGAGAGGGAGGAGTTGCAGATGCACAGAAAGAGGAGGGAGGAGGATCGGATAGACAAAGAGAGACGGGAGTGGGGAAGGAGGAAGTTATGGACAAAGAGGGGGGGGGGACGAGGATAGGGGCAGAGAGAGAGGCGACAGAGATAAGGGGAGGTGAGAATGTAGAACGTATATCCAATTCTCTTCCACAAGGCAGTAGGAAATTACGTATATAAGAAATGTATGGTTCCTCTTGTCTTTCTTTTCCACTTAATCTGTAACAAGCCACAGCAACGCGTGGACGGGTACAGCTGGTGTCATAGTAAGTAAAGAAACACATCGTTCAGTCACAAGAAAAATCTGATGTCCGCAGTTACATAAATAAAGGGTTGTGATGTGTAGTTATGTAGAAAGGAAAGTCCTGAAGTTTATGATGTTTACAATCCAGACTACTATTACGGATAGGCAACATATCAGACTTCGTAACCCTAGCATATTGATTTTATCACTTCACACTGACACAAGGGCTGTGATATGAGAGAAGGAAATTTATTATATGCTTCTCACAACAGGTTATTACTTGTGTACCACTATCGAGTGCAGGAAAGCTCCTCAATTATTTTCGTGTGTGTTGCATGAATTTTGGTCTCACATAGGTTGTCTTCCTGTGCGGGTAAGAAGAGAGACATCGGAATAGAGTCTGATTTTAGTTACGAGAAACCTGTGCAGATAGTGTCGGCACACTGCGTTCAGAACCAAGACGACGTCTTCCTCTTTGTGTCTTGGCGTGGGGTGCTGTTTACAGCTGCACTTGTTGCGAGTCTCTACACCCGGAATGCACTGCCTTTGCCAAACATTTTATGTAATCTATAGGAAAATGTTTGGGTAATTTTGAATTTTGTAGCTTTAGAAGTCATTAAAACATTCCACATTGATATTTTATGCATTTTTATTGTTGCTTGTCTTTTACATACTCGCGCACACACACACACACACACACACACACACACACACACACACACACACTGCTTGATTTTTTGAGAAGTGACTATTCCTATAACCTACCCATCCAGCATCATTTCGTAATATTTTTCTAAGGCGTCTTTGAACTGACTCTACTAACTCAAATGTTTGTAAATCTATCGGACTCAACTGCGTGGTATGCAGTCCGTAGCTTACAAACTACTTAAACCTAGGTAAACTAACCTGCGGACAACACACACACCCATGCCCCAGGGAGGACTCGAACCTCCACGGCGAGCAACCGCGCGCTCCGCAGCGAGACGCTTTAGACCGCTCGGCTACTCCACCGGGGCACTCTATTAACTACCTTCATAATGTTTCATAGTGGTTTATTTGCCACCAAGAATGTTCTATATTTTCCCGATAGTCGCTTCCGTTTTCTTGATCCAAGTAACAACGGCGCAGGTTTCATGGATGGGGCTGTAAATAAATAGGTATCAAGTTACTTCATCTATTTATATTTGAAGAACGTATTTGTAATTTACGCACTGTATTAATGTTTTGTATACGCTGTCTAACAAGTCGGGTTCAAATATCGCTAAGAGGCCTTTGTCAGTTAAACATTTCCGTGTCCATCATGTCAGATTGAGCATGGCTGGCTGAATCATACCAAACGATGCAGTTTGGAGCTGATGAGAAGACCATCGGATCAGTTACCCAACCTGGAGGAACCTCTACTGAATACCAGGCGTCTAACTGAAGTATTTTGCGTACCATATATACCACTAACGTGATACCTATATTAAGCAACTAACAGAAGTGCAGCGGCTTTAGTCCGAAGTTACCATGCCAACAGTACAGGTCAGAATCTGCATAAATATATGAGTAGCTTCTTATCCGTCGTTTACAAATAATTGAGATAAACGCCATTTTAATTACGAAACGTGTATTTCCATGCTGCTTTGGTGATCATTTGCAACTAAGTGATGACCAGACTAACATGTATACGTATTAACTCCACGTTTCGAAATAAAAATGTTTTATCTCAGTTATTTACAAACGACAGATGTCCGCCTTTGATAACAAGCTACTCATATCATCGTACAGCAGGACCGCAGGGTAGTATACAATTTGTGCAAACGGCAGTCGGCTTTTGTAAGAGCCGAAGAGCATGAAAGGGACACAGTAGTTGGGAAGGGAGTAACACAGGCCTGTAGCTTTTCCCCAATGTTGTTCAATCTGTCCACTGAGTAGGCTGTGAAGGAGAGAAAGGAGAAATTTGGAGAAAAGGATTAGCCGATGTCGTAGTAATTCTGTCAGAGACTGCAATGGACCTAGAAGAGCAATTGTATGGAATGAACAGTGTCTTGAAAAGAGGGTGTGAAATAAACATTAACAAAAGCAAAAAAAGAGCAATGAAATTTATTCTAAGAAAATCAGGTGATGTGGAAGGTAATACTTTAGAAAACGAGACATTAAAAGTTGTAGATGAGGTTTGTTGGTTGTGTGTGTGGGGGGAGGGTTGGCTTGGGTTGTGGTTTGGAGGCACTAGACGACTAAGGTCATCAATCCCTATTTCGGATAAGGATGGGAAAGTAAATCGGGCGTGCCATTTGAAAGGACGCATCTTGACTTTCGCCTGGAGTGATGTAGGGAAATCGTGGCAAACGTAAATCAGGATGGCCGGAGGTGGATTTGAACCACCATCCTCCCGAATGCGGGTCCAGTGTGCTAACCACCGCCCTACCTCGCTACGCTGAGCTTTGTTATTTGGATTGTAAAATAACATCTGATGCCCGGAGTAGTGAAGACATAAAACGTAAAGAGTTATGCACGAGATAGGGTAGCGTGGAGGTGGAGAACTGCATCAAACCAGTCTACGGACTGAATACAACAACAACACCAACAACAACAACACACATCATTAAGTTGTTTATGTCGTGTAAGACTATTCAAAAATTGTCATTTTAGACACAGTAATTTCTTTAATAAAGCACCATCATTACAGCAGACTTTATTCAAATGTGTAGTCCGTTTATTACGGAATGTATTGCAGTATCTTCTTAGACATTTTCGTTTACTGTACCAGAAAAGAATTAGGAACAGAATTTGTCGCACAGGTAACTGAAACACCAATTCTTGGAGTACTGTCCACATTTCATGGAATATGCAGCTGATACCCGAAAACATAGTTTATTTAAATTCCACAAATTATTATTATTTGATTAATGATGGAAATTCTCCTCAGAGTAGATTATATGCTTGCGCGCGCGCGCGTGTGTGTGTTCTGCTTGCTCTTTCCTCTTTGCTTATATGTTCTCTCTGACTTGACTCAGTACTAAAATACAGTTTCTCTGACTTCCACACTCCTTAACAACATCCTCATGACCTAGGTCGTGATTTACCTTCCCTTTCCGTTCCCATCATTTTTTCTTCCCTTCTCTCCCGCCTGAAGAAGGAACTGTGTTCCGAAAGCTTGTCCGTTTCGTATGTTTTCTTTTTTTATTCATTTGTGTCACTATTGGTGGTACAGCACACAGGTAAGCACTGGCCAGCCAATCTATCGCTTTGAAAAATAATTTAAAAATTATTATTACTGCGATCAATTTTTACGTTAATCACGCAGATCTGATCATTACTGTGAAAGCAGGCACGTTAAACAGATGAAGAACAGAATGTTGTATTTCTATAGAAACTTCCCTCAAAATATTTTCTCCATTAGGCTTATGCAAGCTGCCTGCTTTATATATTTTTAGTGAAACCTTCAACCTGCCTGCAAAAAGAAACGTCCCAGTAAAGTGGAGTACCAGTTCGTGGTATAATTTTACACAGCAAAAGCCTATGTTTCTTCTCTCTACAAAGTTTTGATGGAAAAGTGCCTTATCAGTGTATACTCAAGCAAATGTTATCCACACACGTGAGACTAACTACCTACCAGAAATATAATTCATATTCGAAGAAAGTTTGTTTATTAATGCAACTGCTACGACAAAAGCACATGTCTGAATAATTTTCCATTGCATATTATAACGACATTCTGCACACGCCCGCATGACAACCGCAAACCATAGCCACAGCACCACCCTATATCTCAGAACAACGCTCACGTTAATGCTATAGGAGATGCGCAAAAACAATATCTATTTCGTCGGAAAAGCCACTTACTGATTTACGGGTCTAACGGTCTCCTTAGGAGGTATAAAAAACACTGGACAGTTTGATATTCTGTGTTTGCAACAATACTGAGCACATAACTCCGATCGATGTCCTCACAGGTAACGACCGCACAAACGACGTTGAAAATTATAAATAGTGCCAGCATTGTGTAAATTCTTATACATTATGATTATGTGATGCTAATACTAGAATGAATATTAAATATTAGTTTAAGTGTTGCAAATATACACCTTATCAAGTGTGCAGACGACACAAAAAGAATAATAGACGGATTATAAGAAAGAAAATGGGTCCAAGAGAAAGTACAGACATTTGGAAAATCCGTAGTAATGTAACCTACAAAAATATGGAAAACAATATCAGTCGGAGTGGTTAAGTGAGGTTACCTTTTGTTGGACATATGTATTAAATAAATGATAAGAGGCTAAAGAAACAATTATTCGTATACTTCTGGAAGAATAAATGAACAATAGCATGAGCGAAGAAGAAAATAAATACTTAGAAAGCAACATAATCAAATAATCTGAACTAACCACATTAAAGAACGTAATAAAGTTAGCGGCTATCGAAGGAGGATGAAATAAGAAATTGGAAACAACCTGAAAAAAAGTCACATACAACATGGGAGATTATGACAGATAAATTAATCTATACATTATTGTCCCTAATTATATGTTTGGATAACAGAAGCTCTTCTTATTTTGCACACCATGTTACGAAGCCTTCCCAGAAATTTTCAGATCTTGAAAACAATGCTGCATTGATTTCTCTTCGTTTGTTTGCCTCTCTTCGTTCGTTTGTGCCTCTGACAGCGATATCAAGAAAGATACTTTCTGAGTCTATAATTGTAAAGGAAACTGACTCTTACATCTAATGTTTTCAGTATAATCAATGGAAATGCTCGAAGAAATGTAAAACAGCACTGGTGAATGACTTTTGTTGTCATTGCGCTTAAGACAGAATACGCAAATAATTGAGACACTTATTACTATTTTAGAGGTCGGTGCATCTGTATATTTTTATTAGTGACAACGATCGACTCATTAAAGCTAGTTACGGACTTGCGAGCATGGCTCATTGACATATACTGTAGGTGTTCGGCCCCCAGCAGGCGCGCGACGCGCGAGCTAAGTCTCTGTCGAGCTCGCTTGGCAATCACCTCGGCTCTTATCCTTCCTGTTGATAGTATGACTGAAGCTTGGCAACATTGGAGTGTAAGTCTGTCAACGCTGGTACCGAGGTCTTACTTCCTGGTTGGCACAGAACTATGCTCATAAATTCACTTGATGTTTCCTGTAATGTCAATTGCATAAACTGACAGGTTTCTCAGTCGAGAGGCGGCAGAAGCTATTTGTTCATGCTTTTGGATCCAGAAAATTGTTTACACGGCGAAATTCCAACTAATCTCCTCTCTTATGTTGCGAGTTATATGTTCTACTGATGTATGTGGCAGTAGGAAAGAACAGGCATGCACAGCTCCTCGCTAGGCCTGAGGTAAAGTCGTCGACTGCCCCGGAGAGGTGGCTTTGGTCACTGGTTCGGGTCTCATTGGAGTAGGATTTTTTAGCTGTTTTCGTGACAGGAGTTGCACGAATCCACATCGAAAACAACAAGAAACCTCTTGTGGTTACTTGCTATGTTCTATCAGATTATGCGAAAGTCTGACAATTTTCTGGTAGTTTACCATATCTGTCCCTTTAGAATCGAACTGATTCCAGGCTAATTTTGACGCCGATCGATGTTCGACGTGTATTTTCGTCTGGAAATAATTTTTGTCGAAGGTTATTCGAGTAGGGCAGGAAAGATAAACAGTTGAGGACATATGATCGAAAGAGTAGGTGCGGAATCGGTGACTTCCAAAGCACACTATTCGATGTATTCTTTGTGAAATCAACGGGAAATATTATGTTGTAGTACTAACACATGTTATTTTTTAGGTCGTTTGTCCTTACAGTGTGACTAAATGGTGTCTCAGTTGTTTGCAAAAAATGGGCGCACCCTAGCGTTGTGGTTGCATTTTGCTGAGTATAAAAATCTTTTAGTACTCAGTCATTAATTTCTTCTTAAGATGTCAGCATGAGAGCATCATAACTCGTTACTAGTAACAATCGTGAGTAGGAATCCTAATTGAGCGGCCTGATGTCGTTCAAGAAAAATGTAATAGTCACCCATATGACCCTATATACCGATTCTACTTTACGACGTTTAGATCACGTTCATATATGTCAGAAAAATTCAATACGTGACTGTAATATAAGTACCAGAACTTGAGGTAAGGATATAACAGCCGGTAAATAGACTCATAGCGGCGCGCCGCTGTCACTGAGTCCGCAGGCGGCAGCCGCGATGCGGCCGCTGGCGCGTCGCCGTAGCCGGTGCCCACTACTGCCGAGAGTAAACAGTTCAGTTTTGATGCAGCAGCGAGTTCTTTTGTGTAATATTTCTGGGACTTTTCGCTGTTATATATGAGGTTCTTCCACACTGATAACGAAGACAGCCGATTTGCGGTTTAAAAAAAATTTGAATGTGGGTGGATTCGATCTCGCAACTGCTTACACATACGCTTGTAAATGCGACTCTTACCGCCTGACCACGCGCTCACATATCACAGAAACGTCTCGAGAAGGACATAACACTTCCTCCTGACAGTACCGCATTCTACAGTGTTGCCAGATCGTGCACATCGGCGGACTTAGCATTCTGCGTCGGCCGGCCGGCGATCAATTTTTTTGTCTAAGACTGTACATCATTTTGCTCTCACACTTTTAAACTTTACAGAAACTCTTTTCACTTCCATTTCCTTCTTCAGCTTTGATCTGAACAGTTTCCATTTTTGTGAAGAAAAAGTTTTTCCTTTTTATAATTTGCTGGAAGCTTGTTTTCTTATGATCCCCATTCCATTTGCTTGCTGCGCTTAATATGGCATTATTTTTAATGGACCCAATATATATTGACTTGTTAGATAAGACGAATCTGCAGAGATGGATTCGCGCTCTAACGGAAAAAGATAGGTTCGAAAGGACGAGACAATCACAGGGTATTGCAACGGCGAAAGAGTGTTTAGTGACAAAATACGGTCGGATTTGAAACCCACGCACGTGACGTACGCTTGAACATAGTACCGTATTGAAATGAAATGTGAATAATCAAAATAGATTGATGACAAGAAACGCAAATATATGAAAATATTGTTGTACGAAAACATGTTACAAACAGGTGGCACTTACCGGAAAAAGGAAAAAAAATGTAACAAAAGAGGTGTGCAGGAGACTTGGTTGTGTAGGGGAGGAAATCCGGCATATAGTCAGAAGACTATCAGTACCACACCGTACCTCACAACACATAAAGTAATTGCCATATAAGGCTTCTAAACCATTATTTCCAGCCAACGAATAAAATTCTGACATTAAAGCAACAAACTGTTCTATCTGTGAGAAATATGAACAAGTATACATGTTATATTTAGGAATTTTCCTGAAGAAACCATCCTTTCTACATTTTTGGCCCACTTTAGGTTACGGTAGTAACACTAAAATTGGGCCTTTGCTATCGTCTTTTGACAGCTCGAAATTTAAATGAAAATAACGGCTTAACTATTCATCTGACACGAAAATTGAATAACCCAATTTGTAGAGGAGAAAATTCTCTACAAATTTGCTTTCTTATGTTTTCTTTTCATATCTCGTAGCGTTTCAAAGATATTTGCAAACATAACGGCGATTTTGGGATGTCTGTCTGTCCGTCCGTCTGTCTGTCTGTCCGTAACGTTTTCCCTGTTTTTAAGACGAACCGTTCAACCGATCAGCACCAAATTTTACAGACATGATTGTAGGCCGCCAGAGACCAGAACTTCCCCTTTTCAAATTTTTCGGACAAAAAATATACGGTAATAATACTTAAAAAAGTCGTTTGTAATATAATTGTAATTGCAAACGAACCGTTCATCTGATACGAAAATTGAATAACTTAATTGGTAGAGGAGAAAATTCTATACAACTTAGCTTCCTTATGTTTTTTTCATATCTCGCATCGTTTGAGACATATTTGCAAAACTAACGCAGATTTGACACCCTCCATTGAATTAACGAAAACCAGCCGGTTGGAGATGTCACGTGACATTCATCGCGCAGAACTCTCTGTGGCATACGCGATCTTGCGCGTATTTGATGATTTTCTTATTGTATCTTACACGTTGACATTTGAAAGCAATGGCGCACTGAGGAATTAACAAAACCACATCATTCTTCGTACGATAAATGATAATCTAGTGTCTACAAATGCCATATTAGCATCAGTTAGCAACGGCCACCAATAGTATGAGATTAAGGAACGCAACTTCTACTTGTTAACCATAGCGTAGTCGGCATTGCGTTGGACTCTGACACTTCCGGTTAGTGGTTCTGAACCTGCTATTACCTAAAATTATTTTTTCCTAAAAGGGTTTCAGACACACTTATTAATTAATTTCTTATTATTTAGATTATTATTTTGGGCCAAAATATTAGCAAAAACTAATAAAACTAAAATATAAAGTGGGCCGTAAAACACGTCAGTGTCATTTTTAATACCAACCAGTTTTGTACATCCTCTCTTCCACTTAGTCGTTCCTTTAAGACATTTCATTAAAGTCAACTTTTCACAAGGTATGTACCAGTGCAGACGCTGTCATTCTCACCGTGTCCACTAGTTTTCTTCACTCTCGCTTATCATTCTGCAAGTAAATTTCATATTTTGAATATTTCTCCGACATTTTCAAAGTATCCTTAAACCTCAATCTTTATTTTTGGATGTCGATGATAGTCTACAATATAACATTACATTCGTCTTTCATTTTGTGGACATCATTTTGCTCTTACACTTTTAAACTTTACAGAAACTCTTTTCACCCCCATTTCCTTTTTCAGCTTTGCTCTGAACAGTTTCCATTTTTGTGAAGAAAAAAATCTTTCCTTTTTGTATTTCGCTGGAAGCTCATTTTCTTGGTGCGCTTAAAAAGTGAATGGCATTATTTATAATGGAAACTAATGTGCAGAGATGCATTCGCGCTCTAAAAGAAAGAGTTAGTTTCGAAAGAACGAGTCAACCATAGGATATTGTCACAAAGAAAGAGTGTTTAGTGACAAAATTAGGAGCGGATATGAAACCACGCACGCAATGATCAAATTGGAGCTACGTAACTGGCTCAGAAGACCGCACGTAGAATATTGGACCAAAGTCCATCAAGAAAAACATGGCCAAAGCGTTGTTTTAAAAGAAGCTCTGCAGTCCTGGGGCTGAACAGGAGAGAGATTAGACTCATGGTTGGATTGCTGACAGGTCATGGGAATTTCAAAAAACACCTACATACAATGGGAATAACAGAAGAGGACCCTAAATGTCGGATCTGTGATGACGGTGATGAAACTGCATCACATCTGATCTTCGAATGCATTGCATTGGATCGTAAAAGGCACAGAACATTTGGGAAAACCAGACCCGAAGAAATTGTATCTAATAAAGAACTGGTAAAGAACTTGCACTTTTCAAGGGCGTTGGTTGGCTTTACTAGACATACAGGGAGCGATACCGCACTATAAACTGTTTTGGCTTCCCTGAAAAAATCAAATCAAATCAACCACGCACGTGGCTTACGCTTGAACATAGTATCGTATTAAAATGAAATGTGAATAATGGAAATAGGTGGATGACAAGAAACACGAATAACTGAAAATATTGTTGTACGAAAACATGTTACAAACAGGTGGCACGTACCAATAAAAATAATTTGTTTTTTAAATGTAACAAAAGAGGTGGGCAGGTGACTTGGTTGTGTAGGAGAGAAAATCCGTATATATATATATAGACAGAAGACTATCAGGACCGCACCGTACCTCACAACACATAAAGTAATTGCCATATAAGACTTCTAAACCAATATTTCTAGCCGTATACAACCAACGAATAAAATTCTGAAATTGAAGCAACAAACTGTTAAGGGTAAAATGGAGATGTTCAGTCTGTGTGTGGGTACGTTCTGTCTGTGAGAAATATGAACAAGTATAGGGTAAGGTGGTACAAATTCGATATAGGTACAATTCCGATCAATATTAGTTTTCGCGCCATTTTTCACTCGTAGCACTTGCCCTTGTGTGACGTTGTAGTGTAGCAGGTTTCTACAGCTGTTCCTGCTTTTCCAAGAATACACCACTTTGTGCTACGGAGATTTGAATTCCTTCCTGTTAAGATGGACGTACAGCTACTCCGTCGAACGCGCTCTTGTAAATTTCCTAGTTTCCACGCGCTTGTAAATTCGTTATTGTGCAACTTTTGGTACCTCGAAGTATGCGCTGGTGCCCGAAGGAAAAAGTGCTTTTTATGTGGAAAAAGTCAGTGATCAAAATTGTACGAGGAAGTGATCATAATTGTACCTAGTGCGATACATTTCCTATCGCTTTTTCTCAATCCTGTAACCTTTTTTGTGTTCATACTAACATTTATAATTGTCTAATATTTGTGTTACATATTCATTAAACATTGAAGAACAAGTGCCATAGTTAAAATTGTTTCTTTTCTCAATATATTTGCAGTTACAATTACATTTGTCCCAAATGATCGAAATTGTACCACCTTACCCTACATGTTATTTATCAATTTTCCTGAAGAAACCATCCTTTCTACATTTTTTCTTGCAGGTGGTAACGTGTCCTCTCTGCCCGAAGACTTGGACGGCGTGAACCTGTGGGACGCGCTGGTCACGGATGGGGAGTCTCCCCGCACAGAGGTGCTGCTCAACATAGACGAGCAGGCCGAGAACGGGGCGATCCGCATCGGCGACTGGAAGCTCGTCAAGGGTGAGCTCTACATCTACAACTACATAGATACTCTGCAAATCACATTCAAGTGCCTGGCAGAGGGTTCATTAACCACTTTCATAACTTTTCTCTACCGCTCCATTCTCTAATAGGCGCGGGAAGAAAGAACACCTAAATCGATCCGTTTTCGATCTGATTTCTCTTATTTTATTGAGATGATCATGTCTCCCTAAGTATGTGGGTGCTAGCAAAATATTTTCACATTCAGAACTAAAAGTCGGTGATTGAAACTTCGCAAACAGATCTCGCCGCAATGAATAACGTCTTTCTTTTAATGATTTTCACCCCAATTCGTGCAACATTTCCGTGACGCTTTCCTTCCCGTAACGTGGTAAACAAAACGAGCTGCCCTTCTCTGAACCTTCCCAATGTCTTCCGTCAGTCCCACCTGGTGAGGGTCTCACAAGGGGCAACAGTACTCCAGGAGAGGACGCACAAGTGTGATGTAGGCAGTCTCTTTGGTGGAGCTGGTGCATTTTCTAAGCGTTCTGCAAATGAAACGTAACCTTTGGTTTGCCTTCCCCACAATATTTTCTATGTGTTCTCTCCAGTCTAAGTTGTTCGTAATTGTAACTCCTAGGTATTTCGTAGAATCTACGACCTTAAGGTTTAACTGATTTATCGCGTAATTGAAGTTCAGCGAATTTCTTTTAGTGGTCATGTGTATTACTTCACACTTTTCTTTATTTAGTGTCAATTGCCAATTTCCGCACCATGCAGAAATTTTGTCTAAATCGCTTTGCAGTTTGGTTTTGATCCTCTGTTGACTTCACTAACCAATAAACGACAGCATCATCCGCGAAAAGTCTAAGGGAGCTCAGCCACGCTGTAGCGTTATGCCAATAACAATAATAAAGAACTGTGTAGCCATGCGGAGGGCTGTGGCCTTATTTGCCAGAATTCTATCGGGCTCATCGGAGAAAGTAGCATATTATTATTATTATTACTATTATTGTTATTATTGTCTAGTGTTCTGCCTAGTGGCAGGTCCATGTCTTCGTACGGAGAATTTCTTATTCCATTGACCCCTGTCTTCAGCTTCTTTCTTCAGTCTGTTGTATCTCCTTTCATCTTTCATGTCGTCCAGATATTAAATTCTTCTTCTTCCTCGTTCTGTCTTTCCTGTGATTGTCCCTTCGATGACATAGTGTAGCAGTTCCTCGTGTCTAAGTACTCGTACGTGTCCAATCCAATTGGCCTTTCTCTGTAGAATTATATGCAGAATACTTCTCTTCTCTCCTACTCTTCTCAGTACATCAATTTTCATGCGATCTGTCCATTTGATCTTTTAAATTCTCCTCCAGCATCACATTTCAAAGCTCCCTAATTATTTTTTCTCCTTCTTTCTCATGGTTCACGTCTCTGCTCCAGTGACAGTGCAGTGCTCCTTACCAGTTTCTTCCTTAATACCAAGCTCAACTTGCTGGTCAACAGAGTCCTCTTCTTGTTGAAAACAGCTTTGGCCATGGCGATTCTTGCTCGGATTTCGTTGGTGCAGTGATGAAAAATATCCCAGGTACTTGAATAGATTCACATTTTCCAGTTCGTGATTGTCAACAATTATCTTCAAGCGTTTTTCACGTTTTGATATTTGCATCACTTTTGATTTTTCGATATTGATTTCCATGCCGTATGGGATGGGATGGCGCAGACGGCTTTGCTTCGGTACTGGTTTGAGACGTTTCCATGAAAAACTATTGGTCGACCTGTACAATGCCAAGTTCCTGAACTCCCATTGCATCTGAAACCAGCCTCAACTCCAGTCGCAGATTCCTACAACTCAAAACAGCTCGCTGGCCGCTACCATGAGTAACCACAGAAATGGAATAACTGAAGTACTCTAGTATTCAAATAAATCAATGAAGAAGACTCCTAGCACATCTCTCCCACACGCAAATTGAATCTTGAAGTCAGAAAATAAGAGTAATTATTTACATGTCAACACCTTTCACGAGACATTAATTAGAAACTAGAGGAACCATGGGAATACTTCCCACTGTTACTGGAATGAGAAAAAATTTAGGAAAAAATGGAAGTAAAGTTGCATGTTCACGCACAGCTTTCTTCAGAATCAATCAGTGCAAGTGTTTAAAAGCGAAAATGAAAGATCTTGCTCCGCTGAGTGTTGTTAGGTCATAACGAATTGCGTACCTTAATTAGAACCGAAGATATCGGAACACAAACTGATTAAAATATTCAATACAAAGGCAGAAGGATACCGCGTTTGAATAAAAGTGAAGGATGGAGAGGCTCGAGTTAATTCTGATACTTGATGACAAATCTGCGAATAAATACCTTTTGTTTAAAACAAAAATGAAGGAAATTGGCCAGATAGAACGGCCTGATCGACTGACTTTAGTTTACAGCAAGGCCATCCGTATACGAAATATATACAAGGAAATTGCGTTTGAGCTAAGAAAAAGAAAGGGGAGTATTGTGTAAATTCTGACACTTGATGAAAAATCTGTGGATGAATACCTTTACTTTAAAACAGAAAAAAAGTAAATCAGCCAGGTAGTTTGGTCTGGCCGACTGACTTTAGTTTTAGTAGAAAATTAAGAAACAAACTGTCAAAAAGAACCACCACCTTTCAGGAAAGGGTGGGCCAACAGCATATTGAATTCCAACATAACCGATGGAAGGCGACACAGTTTCAGTCAGCTGTTCTGATACTTTTTACCACGTAGTATACAGGGTGTTACAAAAAGGTATGACCAAACTTTCAGGAAACATTCCTCACACACAAAGAAAGAATATATGTTATGTGGACATGTGTCCGGAAACGCTTAATTTTCTTGTTAGAGCTCTTTTAGTAATTCTCTTTAAATGTAAATTGAAATACTTAGTGCAGACAATTGTCAAAATGCACAATTGTTTCGTTAGTATGTACTGTACTTCCCGATTCACGTCATCAACACAGATATTCTGTGTACGTTTGGGCAGGAATTGTAGGTGATATCTTGATTGGATCTCATGTTCTTCCACCTACGCTCACTGGAGCACGTTATCATGATATCATACGGGGTACTCTCTACATGTGCTGCTAGAACATGTGTCTTTACAAGTACGACACAACATGTGGTTTATCCACGATGGAACTCCTGCACATTTCAGTCGACGTGTTGGTACACTTCCCACTTCTGGATTGGTAGAGACGGACCAATTCCATGATCTCCACACTCTCCTGACCTCAACCCTCTTGACTTTCATTTATGGGGGCATTTGAAAGCTCTTGTCTACGCAACCCCGGTACCAAATGTAGAGAATCTCCGTACTCGCATTGTGGATGGCTGTGATACAATACGCCATTCTCCAGGGCTGCATCAGCGCATCAGGGATTCAAAGCGACGGAGGGTGGATGCATGTATCCTAGGACATTTTGAACATTTCCTGTAACAAACTGTTTGAAGTCACGCTAGTGCGTTATGTTGCTGTGTGTTTCCATTCCGTGATTAATGTGATTTGAAGAGAAGTAATAAAATGAGCTCCAACATGGAAATTAAGTGTTTCCGGACACATGCCCACATAACAGTTTTTCTTTCTTTGTGTGTGAGGAATGTTTCCTGAAAGTTTGGCCGTACCTTTTTGTAACACCCTGTATATAGAGGGTGAGACACCCTGTATGTCAGCCACGTCATTGATTTGATTGATTTGATATTCTCAGGGGAAGCCAAAACAGTCTTGGTCCAACCCGCCACTGCCCGCACCGAAACTAAGTTTATTGTGCGTTATCGCTCCCTGTATATCTAGTAACCGATGCCCTTGAACAGTGCAAGGAGTCCCTTTACCAGTTCTTTATTAGTCACAATTTCTTCGGGTATGTTTGTCCCAAATGTTCTGTGCCTTTTACTCTCCAATTCAATGCATTCGAAGATTAGATGTGATGCAGTTTCATCACCGTCATCACAGATCCTACATTTAGGGTCCTCTTTTGTTATTCCCAATGTATGTAGGTGTTTTTTGAAATTCCCATGGCCTGTCAGCAATCAAACCATGAGTCTAATCTCTCTCCTGTTCAGGCCCAGAATTGCAGAGCTTCTTTGGATTTGGCGTCATTACCTTGCCATGTTTTTGTTGATAGCCTTTGGTCCAATATTCTACGTGCTGTCTTCTGAGCCAGTTACGTAGCTCCAATTTGATCATTGCCTTGGTGATTGTCAGGACAGGTTCCGGTCCAATAAATGGAGTCTCTGCCCCCATCCTGGCTAATCTGTCGGCATGTTCGTTGCCACTGATCCCCGAGTGGCCAGGGACCCACAATAGGTTTACTCTATTGCTTTCCCCTAGCTCCACCAGAACCCTGTGACATTCTGCAACAATTTTAGGCCTTGTTACAGGAGCTGCCAGTGATCTCAGGGCTGCCTGGCTGTCTTAATAGATATAGATGCTATGGTATTTGTAGCACCTACGCAAATTCTCCACCACACACACCCTGAAGGCCACACCATACTTCGCACCTATGTTGGCATGTGGTTTGATCGGCTGAGCCTATCAAGTGGAATGGTCAGTCTGACATCAGCATCAGCCACACTTGTTGGACTTATGTAGAGCCCTTCAGTGACTGTTTGGTGACGTGTTGTTGGCACAGGAGAGCAGAACAACGCGGACGGCTCCGGCTACCTGGGCTCCAGCGGCGTCGAGGACTCCCGCTGGACACCCGCCTACGGCCCCCAGCAGGTGGTGGACAGCCCGGCGGGCCGCGCGGTCGCCGCCGTGCTGGGAGGGTCCACCCCCGCTGAGGACATCCTGCTGCTGCGCGCGCAGGCCACCGTGTCCTGCCCGGACCGCCCGCAGACCCCAGCCTGCCAGCTGCTGAACGCGTCCGACGTGTGCGTCTACAACGTCACGGAGGACCCCTGCGAGGCCGGGGCGGCGGAGGCTCCGGAGGCGACGGTGAGCGCGCTGTTGGCCAGGCTGCATCATCTCTGGGCGCAGGTGGTGCCCCAGGAGGCCGCCGACAGCCGGCCCGACCTGGCAGACCCCGCGCGCTGGAACCACTCCTGGGTGCCCTGGACCACCTGCAGCCAGGACAGCTCGCACTCCTTCTGCAACGTCGTCCAGTTGTAGCGTCGCGCCCGGCGCACGGAGTGGACTGTTGTCGTGGTACATTCTAGCACCTGCTTGATGTTCCACTTCCATCAAGCCTATTCTGAACTTCACTACTTCATGTATCCATTTTTGCCTGTCAAATAATCTACAGAATAAATGAAGACAATTGTAAAATTTTAAACATGGCTGCAATTCAGCAACAGTGGAGCAACAATCCAAGAGTCAACACAGTTTCAGCCGACCAGTTGCATAAAATAGTTTACATCTATAAACCTTTGCCCAGGTTTCGGCAAAATTAATTTTGCCTTCTTCAGAAGGATACAATAAAGCTCACACTAAAAAATTTGTTAAAATGTGGCTGACTCCATGTCAATAGATTAAAATTTTAAAATTTAAAACAAAGTCACTCACTTGACCTTTGTGTTGACATGCTCATCACACTTTCATTAACCATCACCAACACTTTCTACAATTCATTACAGGTAAAGAACTCTGTACGATGGGCAAATATACATAATTAAATATATACATACATAATATATACATACATAAATATACATAATTAAGAAACTTACACACCGTTAAAAATTATGTGTTAAAATTGTATCCGTTTTTTGCCTGTCAAATAATCTATAAAATAAATGAAGACAATTGTATTTTTTTGCGACTATCAGACATGTCTTACTTTTGGGCATTGTAAAAATTTCGAGAGACGCAAATCAGAAACGTCCCATCATGTAAAGCAAGTTTTGCACTGTCATTAACCATCGCCAACACTTTCTACAATTCATTACAGGTAAAGAACTTTGTATGACCGGCAACTCCGAGGCTATATGGCTTGCCTAATGTACATAAGGATGATTAGGTAGTACTGTTGTGAAGCTGGTTAGGTCGCAAACTCTTTGTCATTGGTCACACTTCATGTACAGCGTGCTCTCAAAAAATGACACTTTTCGGAATTACCATCATCAGATTAGCAACTCTTCCGTGCCATGTTCACACGTGAACAGAT
This sequence comes from Locusta migratoria, assembly GCA_026315105.1. Lineage (NCBI taxonomy): Eukaryota > Metazoa > Arthropoda > Insecta > Orthoptera > Acrididae > Locusta > Locusta migratoria. The sequence continues at coordinate 664,409,785 of CM048746.1, forward strand.
GGAAGATGTTCTTCAATATACATACAAAAACAGACATCTTCCATCTGTTCACGTGTGAACATGGCACGGAAGAGATGCTAATCTGATTATGGTAATTCCGAAACGCGTCATTTTTTGAGAGCACGCTGTACATGAAGTGTGACCAATAACAAAGAATTTGCGACCTAACCAGCTTCGCAGCAGTACTATCTAATCATTTCATCATGGTCGCCTGCCTCCTCAGTGACTTTATGTCGCATTTACACTACATAAGGATGGCATTCCTTTACGCCCAATTATTAGCAACACAGGGGCACCTACCTATAATCTGGCAAAATACCTGACTTCCATCCTTAGCCCCTTCGTTGACAAGTGAGAACATCATACCTCCAATTCTGTGGATTTCATTCGACGACTCCAATCTTTGAAGCTTGAGTCTTCGGACTCATTGGTCAGTTTCGATGTGGTTTCACTGTTCACTCGTGTCCCACTGGAAGATTCCCTGTGTCTGATTAGCGAAAAACTGGATGATGACTTGGTCAAGCTTTGTCGTCATGTCCTGTCATCCACGTATTTTTTTTTTTTTATTTAATGACCACATCTTTGAACAGACTGACGGAGTGGCTACGGGGATTCCTTTATCACCTGTAGTTGCCAATTTGTTTATGGAGGATTTTGAGGATATGGCACTGAGGACTTCGGCTTCGCAACCAAAGTGTTTCTGGAGATATGTTGATGACACGTTCTTTGTGTGGCCCCATGGACGGGATTGTCTGAATCGATTTCTTGACTACTTCAACTGTCTCCATCCCAATATCAAATTCAGCATGGAGGTTGAAAGCGATGGGAAGCTTCCGTTCCTGGATGTCATGGTGTACAAGAAACATGATGGTACCCTGGGACACAGTGTTCACTGGAAAGCCATGCATACAGATCTGTGCCTTAATGCAAGATGCTGCCATCCACCACACCATCGCAGTTGTGTCCTGAAGACTCTGGTACACAGAGGTTATGCAGTTTCCGATGCAGACAGCCTACCACAGGAACTTATAATCTTGGCTTCTGTGTTTAAGGAAAATGGGTACTTCGAGAAGCAGATTCTTCGAGCTATGCAGTTTGGACCATCCCGGGAAGTACATGAAGAGGAAGATAGATCTGTTGCTTTTATTCCGTATGCAGGGGGCATATATCACAAAATTAATAGAATCCTAAGGAAATTTAACATTCAGAGTTTGTTCCAAAAAAAATCAAATGTTCAAATGTTTGTTAAGCTTATGGGACTTAACTACGGGGTCATCAGTCCCTAAACTTACAAACTACTTATGAACTACTTACGAACTAGGACGGCACAAATATCCATGCCCGAGGGGGGATTCGAACCCCCGACCGTAGTGGCCGTGCTGACCGTGACTGGAGCGCCTCAGTCACCTCGGCCACCACGGCCGGCGAGTGTGTTCCGTCCACCACACAAGATCAGGACACATTTAGGATCCGTTAAAGATGACTTGGGCCTTAAAACAGGGTGTGTACAGGATTCCATGCGAATGTGGGAAGGCGAACATTGGCACGTCGATCCGCACAGTTCATGACAGATGTGTAGAATATCGCTGTCACATCAGGCTTCTACAGCCCGAAAAATCAGCAGTTGCGGAGCTTTATCTAAACGAGGAACATAGGATGTTGTTCGATGAAACTCGTATTGTGGCCAGCACGTCGGGTTTTTGGGACAATGTTTATAAAGAGTCCATTGAAATCAGGTTGTCAGAAAATTTAATTAATAGAGACAAGGGTTTTCCGCTTAGCAGGGCGTGGAACCCGGTTTTATCAAATATGAAAAAACATCGATCTTTTATGCAACCCACCAAATTGCTGGAAGACAACCCATGACTGCGATATATCGCGAGCACCGCCTTTCCGCCACCGGCGGCGCCGCAAGACCTGTCTGTGTGCAGTAGACTACCTGTGGCAGGCCGCGCATGCGCCTTACACCACTCGCAGGCCTATATAGGACGGCGTTCCATGCCCTCGGCATCAGTTGTCGGCGAGTGTAGCAGCAGCAGCAGCAGTTCCCCTGAGGATGGCGGAGAGGTGTACCGCCGAAATATTGGGTCAGTTTGACTTCAAAATCTGCCGTCCGCGGTGGCCGAGGAGACTGAGGCGCTCCAGTCACGGTCTGCACGGCCACTACGGCCGGGGGTTCGAATCACCCCTCGGGCATGGATATTTGTGCCGTTTTTAGTATAAGGTAGTTGATAAGTAGTTTGTAAGTTTAGGGACTGATGACCCCGTAGTTAAGTCCCATAAGCTTAACAAACAAACAAATTTCAAAATTCGGCAGCAAACCCGAAGAAACTACGAATAAAATATTTATACGTAATTAAGAAACCTTCACACAGTTAAAAATTAGGAGTTAAAATTGTAAGAGTCTGAATGAAAATCCTTGGTCCACTTGAACTGTTATTTTATTGGAGTCGTGAAAACCCGCACAACCATCTTCAGGCGCTGTTTTTACTGTGCAGGATGACAATTGTTTTAATCAAATGAATATCTAGATTGACCACAATCTGTAAGTTTAAAAAATTATGTATTCTCATTCTACGCAAAAATCTGATTTACCAACAACATCCGTGGTTCTCACTAATCATTATAATGGTTGTCTATTGTAGGGCCACTCATCATGTCGCCTTATGCCACAGGCCAAACAAATTTTACCGATTGCCGAGTTTTCTATTCTTTTACCAAAAATGACAAGAACCCCACGGTAGACTTCTTTTAATGTTTTTGACGAGAAGAGCGAAGTGCTTGCGGTACGACCTCACCATTAACCCCATTATCCATCACAAATGACTTATATGGAAAACTTTGTAATTAACATAAAAACATTTATTGCAATTACCATCCTACTGGCTTCTATTTAAAAAAAAAATTGGTGCATGTAACTTCCTCATGCATAACTAGTTCGGATTTTTTGTTTTTTATATGTGATTTTCAATCTAAATATTCCTGTACAGTAAAAAAAGCGCCTGAAGTTGCAACTGTAGGTTGCGAAACCGGTTGTGCGGGTTTTCACGACTCGAATAAAAGAACAGCTCAACTGGACCAAGGACTTTCACTCAGACTCTTACAATTTTAACACGTAATTTTTAACTGTGTGAAAGTTTCTTCCTTACAGGTAAAAATACCAGACTCGTTCCGAAAGTACCCCAACGTTATCCGTTCGAATTATACACATTTTTGGAGTAACCTTCCCTCTACATAACTGCACTGTTTCTCGAAAACTCCATTACAAGCGATACACTTCTGCCATAGTTTAAGTCAGCGATGGAAAAATTCAGGTTTACAATGTTAAGGCCACTGCTACTTTTTTTTTTTTTTTTTTTTTTTTTTTTTTTTTTTTTTTTTTTTTTTTTTTTGCGACTGTCAGACATGTCTCACTGTAGGGCAGTGTAAAAATTTTGAGAGACGCAAATCAGGAACGGCTCATATTGAAAAGGAAGTGTTGCACAGATCCTTTGAGTTTACACTTTTATTAACCATCATCAACACTTCCTACAATTCCTTACAGCAGTGCTATCCAAACTTTCCCTCATGGCGACACCATTTACAGATTACAGTTTGCTCGACACCGTTCCACTAATATAAATACATATGGTACAATTTAGATGGTTCTAGCGGGGGGGGGGGGGGGGCGGAAATAAAGTATCGCTTAAATGTAGTTTGTAAACGAAACTGCAATCCTCGTACGCATTACGTAAGTTTAATGTTGATCCTGACTACAGCAATTATGTACACTGATCGCAAGAAAAGTAAACATTAGGAACTACGGAGATGTACAACAGAGTAACACCGAAGACAACAATGCCTAACTCACACAGTAATCCTTGCTTCTTCTACATGCGATCCAACTTCCGAAACACCAAACTTAATTTCGGAAACTGTTTTTCGCTGTCGTATGTATATGTCAGGGCATGATACGGTTTTGCTGGATCGATTGAAAACGGCATCTGGAAATTAGCTGCACGGATTTCTGATTTAGACAGCACAGTGGCTGTTCTCTTTCAGTTCAATATTATCACATTATTTTCAGAAATAAAGGGGATGTATTTATGACAATTGATGAATTATTATTTAAGTTTCAATTGTTAGGTTCTTGCTTCACCACGACCTCGGAAGACGTCCGTCATAGCAAAGACGTCGCATTATTATGCGCGTTCGTACAGAGAGGCCATTGAGTTATTTAAACATCGAAATAATTTTAACAAAAAAGTGGATTGTCTCAAGATAGATAAGATATGGATGTCAACACTGCAGCAACAGCAATACAATCGATTAACTTCAATCGAAGGGGTTGGCAACAGCCGACACCACGCGACTGACAGCAGCGCCCTCTGTTTTGCCTATGTATACGGCGCTCATTCGCGCTCACGTTGCAGTACGCCGCTTTACGTCCGCGGATGCCTTCCGCAGACGAGGGCGAAACGTCAGGGGAAAGTTTTATGTATGGACCACGGCATCTCAGCCCGGAAGCTTCAAGTCCGCATCCGCAGGAGTGTAAAAAATAATTAAAATATGACAGACTAGATCACAAGTTGCTTAGTTTTATCATAGAATGAAGGCTTTCACGGCAGCCATCAGGAAAGTTCCGCTATGAAAATATATATGTTGACTAGCTTAAACCCGCGGCTCCGCTAGCGTGTTGGTTGATTATGATAGATAAGCTACCTTTCAGCAGTGTGCTATGAGACTGGTTTTCAAGGATGAAATGAAATACAATACCTTCTTTAGAAACAAAATGAAAACTATTCCTATCAGATTACAGAAGTCTATGCACTTGCCGTTTATCAGGAAAGTAAGTAGTGTAGATCAAATCACACATAAAAATGCACTCGTTTCGAAGAATATAATCACGAAATTCAGCAATAATGACTGTAATAATATCACAGATCGATCGCTTGATGTAATACGCGAAACGTCAAATCGATTTCTTTAAAGATATGTATTAAAAGAAATATCAACCATGCTTGATCATCTACATCTACACACATACTCCGCAATTCACCGTAAGGTGCGTGGTGGATACACTGTACCACTATTACGCATTTCCTTTCCTATTCCACTCCCAAATAGAACGAGGAATAAAGAATGCCTATATGCCTCCGTACGAGGCCTAATTTCCGTTATCGTGTCTTTGTGATCACCACGCGAAATGTAAGTAGGCGGCAGCAAGATCGTACTACACTCAGCTTCAAATTCCGGCCGTCTAAACTTCAACAGAAATTCACGAAAAGAACGTCGTCTTTCCTCCAGCGATCCCCAATTGAGTTGCCGGAGCATTTCCGTGACACTCGCGCATTGGTCGAACCTACCGGTAACAAATCTAGCTGCTCGTCTCTGAACCGCCTCTATGTCTTCCTTTAAACGGATCTGCTGCGGGTCCCAAACACTTGAGCAATACTCTAGACGTGGTCGTACAAGCGTTATATACGCGGTCTCCTTTACAGGTGAAGTACATCTTCCCAAAATTCTCCCAATAAACTGAAGTCGGCTGTCTGCCTTACTCACAACTGTCCTTGATCAAGTATTGTCAACAATAAATGAAAATATTTTTAAATAAGGTATAGACACGCCAAAGTGTGGTTTCGTCAACCACAGGAGCGTCAGAAGAAGAAATGTCTCAAACCATACTCGGTAGGAATCTAGGCATTTTTTTAATGGCGTGTACTTCAAAGGAACTGCAGGATACGTCATCTGAAGCTTCACTCTTGGGGCAGCTAAGTGCCATTAGTCAGGAATTTTGTTTGAGTATAGACAGACTGAGATCAAACAAGACAAAACATTTGGTGTTCTTGGACGAAGTACTTTTCGTTTTATCAATTCGATTTGTGTATTTAATTGCTGAACCCACTTAGGCATATTTCATCAGCAAAAATTGTACAGGCAGTACACACTAAATACAATATAAACTAAATACAACAGTTCAAGCTCAACAGCATGCGATAGACAGACTCCACTCAAGTGTAGTGACCACCAGAAATATGGCAGCAAAGGTTGCTGCAAAGAGCACTGTTAACTCGTGTGTCAGCCACTCTATGAAATTTAAGCTAGTTGAAACCAATGTGGCACACCTCTGGGACTGGCTTCGAGAAAAGTACCCCGGTTTGTCCTGCCCCCCTCCCCTCTCTAGATATATTTTCGTTAAAAGATCTACAGAATGTCTTACCTCGGCTTGTTTGCGCTTTCTTCAACTCCAAGTGAGAAATCGGCTTACCAAGCTTCTTTATTTCACACTTTATTTCACACTTTATTTCACATGTTTAAAGCTGAGAAATTTATTTCTAAAATATACTAAACGTTGTTAATTTTGGCCCACTTTAGGTAACGGTAGTAACACTAAAAGTGGGCCTTTGCGATCGGCTTTTGACAGTTCGAAATTTAAATGCAAATAACGGCTTAACCATTCATCTGGAACGAAAATTGAATGACCGAATTTGTAGAGGAGAAAATTCTCTACACCTTTGCTCTCTTATGTTTTTTTCATATCTCGTATCGTTTCAGAGTTATTTGCAAAAATTACGGCGTTTTTGGGATGTATGTCTGTCTGTACGTCTGTCTGTCCGTAAAGTTTTCCCTGGTTTTAAGACAAACCGTTCATCCGGTCAGCACTAAATTTTACAGACATGATTGTAGGCCTCCAGAGACCAGAATCTCCGTTTTTCAAATTTTTCGGACAAAAACCTACGGTAGTAATACCAAAAAAGCCGTTTGTAATATAATTGTAATTGCAAACGTATCGTTCATCTGACACGAAAACTGAATAACCTAATTGGTAGAGGGGAAACTTCTCTACAACTTTGCTCCCTAATGCTTTTTCATATCTTGCATCGTTGCAGAGATATTTGCAAAAATAACGGCGCTTTGATGATGTCTGTCTGGCTGTAACCTGTTCCCACTTTTTAGGTCGAACCGTTCAACCGATCGGCACCAAATTTTACAGACATAATTGTTGGCTACCAGAGACCAGAAACTCGCTTTTTGAAATATTTGGACAAGAAATACATTAGTAATACCAAAAAAGCCGTTTGTAATGTAATTTTAATTTCAAATAAACCGTTCATCTGACGCGAAAATCGAATAAACGAATTTGTAGAGAAGAAATTTCTCTACAACATTGTTCCCTATGTTTTTTCATATCTCGTAACGTTTGAGAGATATTTGCAAAAATAACGGAGTTTTGACACCCTCCACTGAATTAACGAAAACCAGCCGTTTGCAGATGTCACGTGACATTCCTCGCCCAAAACTCTCTGTGGCACACCATCTTGCGTTGCGTATTTGATGATTTTCTTACTGTAACTTACACGTTGTCATTTCAAAGCAATGGTGCACTGAAGAATTAACAAAAACACGTCGTTCGTCGTACGATAAATGATAATCTAGTGTCTACAAATGCCATATTTGCATCAGTTAACAACGGCCATCAACAGTATGAAATTAAATAACGCAACTTCTGTTATCCCTAGCGTAGCAGGCAACGGGTTAGACTGTAACGGTGAAGGTCATTGGTTCGAAACCCACTACTACCTATTTTATTTTTCCTAAAAGGGTTTCAGACACTCTTTTTAATTAATTTTTTTATTTTTTAGATTATTATTTTTGTCTAAAATGTTTGCAAAAACATATAAAAGTACAAATCTAAAGTGGGCTGTAAAGCACAATAGTGAGATTTTTTCTTTGATAATAAACAGTAAATACAGTAATAACATATGATTATGCACATGAAGACTAAAACACAGTAACTGATTACACTGTTAAGTGTTAAATGAAAGTATTTCGATCGTGAGACAAGCTACCTTCAAGTCACGTTATACAGAAGCAGCACCCCCTCCTAACCTTATAGATATACAAAAGCTGCTCTCCCACACATCTTTTCTAGCAGTTAAATATTTGTCATAACGAAGAGTATAAATGTCGTTTACCCTCTAAATCACGACACATTTGCAAAAACGTCCAAAGGTATATGGCAAGTAACAATACAAAAGTCATTGTTGTTCCCGCATTTGCTAAAAAGAAGATTGCGTTTCACTTTTTGCAAGGTGGAGAATAGTTACCTTATTATTATGATCGGATCTATTGAAGGTTTGTTGATGCGACTTTGATTTATAGTTATATTTTATCAAACATGACGCGTTTCTGATGAATCTTCAATGCACCAAAAACAAATATGAAGGTAGGTTGCAGGGGCGCCGACTTTTGAAAATCAGTGTGGTTGCTCGTGCTTTCATTTTTCATTACCTTTTCGGCCACTAGGTTCAAAGAATGGACCAAGCAGTGCTCAATTTCTCTGATTTTTGCTTGCAACGTAGAAAACGTACCAGTCATATTTGTCGCTCTGGCAGTAGTAATAATATGGCATGGTTTGATATCTGGAGAAAAATGAGATACAACAGCGAATTATATTATTAACAGTACTTCAACTGTGCTAGATTCAGTATTATAGAAAACAAAATAAGAAACAAAAAAAATCATTAATTGGAAAATTACCACCACTGGTACGTTCAGGAATTTTAAGAAGTTTAAAACGAATCAGACGATTGAAGAATGCTAGTATTTCGTTACTCATTTGCCTCTCTGATAGACGAAACTCTTTCATAAACACTTTGATTTGATCCTTCAACTCTATTATTAGATGTTCTTTAAGCTGCAATGATGAATTTCTTAAAGTGCGTAGTTATGTGGGTATGGAACGTTAGATTTACTATCCAGTTTTGATCTATTCGATAATGAACTTTGCCCCTTTCATTTAGAGAGACACATTTCCTCATGACAACTAAGCCAACGAACTGTACTCAAAAAATGTTCAAATGTTTGTAATTCCCTTTTCAGTTCATTTCGGTTTATGTGTCATTATTAAGCTCGGCCACTAGCCCTGCAGGTGCTTCGCCCTCTACCTGCCCGCGGTGTTTTACGTGAAGTCGTTATGTAACGGCACTGTACTACTATGCTGTACTTGTTAGCAGAATTAAATACTTTGACGTGAAAGACAGTGCGGATATCAATCCATCTTACTGAACAGAATTAATGGAGCTAGCACAGCAAACTATGGCTGTCAGTGAACTCTGACTGTCGCATCGATTACGACCTCATGCGGCCAGGGGTCAGTGGTCTCGCTCCTCCCCCTCCCTCAGAACGGGCTCCAAGCCTCTGCAGTGAGTTCTGCTTGGGGCACTGTTGGAACGGCCTAGCGGCTAGGTCGTGATTGCTACACTGCGATGGCAAAAATGCATAAGCTATGACTTTTCCACATTTTTGGGCTACTTTATTTTCCTCCCTTATTTTGTGTGGGTGCTGAGCACCCCCAAACATTTCGTGGGGGGTGCCATCCACGGAGTCGGCGCCCCTGCGTCTCAAGCTCTGATGCGGAGAAGGTACACTGTCACTCCAGTGCACGAGGGCAATCTTTAGTATGACTTCTGATTATGGCTTTCGGCACGGTGGTGCTTCAGATCCACCTGTGGCCATCCACGTTTAGTTTTTTCGTGATTTTCCCTAAATCACTCCAGGCAAATGAAGGAATGGTTCCGTTGGATGGGTACGGCCGATTTCCGTCCTTATCATTAAGCCTTCGGCAAACGGAGCGTGGTATCTGAACGAGTGTGGCCAACGTGGCGAGTTTCTGACGTCACAACGTGAGAACCGCACGTTGAAGAGGCTTTTCCACCCTCAGGAGCAGTATAGAGCATACCAGAAATTCTCAAGGTGTCGACCAGAAAGGTGGGAGAAAGCCACCCATATCACACCATCTGACTATCTGGGCGAGGGGGGCAGCTCTTCGGTAGATAGATGAAAACGCCCTATTTCCCGTTAGTAGAAGTTCGTATAATCCCATAATGTTCGAATACAGCATTACTAGTGAGCTTGCCGGCCGCGGTGGCCGAGGAGACTGAGGCGCTCCAGTCACGGTCTGCACGGCCACTACGGTCGGGGGTTCGAATCCCCCCTCGGGCATGGATATTTGTGCCGTCCTAGTTCGTAAGTAGTTCATAAGTAGTTTGTAAGTTTAGGGACTAATGACCCCGTAGTTAAGTCCCATAGACTATACAAACATTTGAACATTTGAACTAGTGAGCTTCTTGATACTGTCGTTCATTCAAATATCTAGGCGTATCATTGCAAAGCGATATGAAATGGAACGAGCATATAAGGACAGTTGTGAGTAAGGCGGACAGCCGACTTCGGTTTATTGGGAGAAGTTTGGGAAGATTTACTTCACCTGTAAAGGAGATCGCGTATAAAACGCTTGTACGACCACGTCTTGAGTATTGCTCAAGTGTTTGGGACCCGCAGCAGATCAGTTTAAAGGAAGACACAGAGGCGGTTCAGAGACGAGCAGCTATATTTGTTACCGGTAGGTTCGACCAATGCGCGAGTGTCACTTCAACTAAATTGACGTAAAAGACAGTACGGATGTCATTCTATCTTAATGAACTGAATTAATGAAGGTACCACAGTAAACTATGGCTGACACAGAACTCTGATTGTTGCATCGGGGGGGGGGGGGGGTGCACCAGCACCAGAGCACCCACGGAGTCGGCGCCTCTGGAAGCACCCATCCCACACAAAATAAGGGAGGAAAATAAAGTAGCACAAAAATGGGGGAAAAGTCACAGCTGTAGATTATGCATTTTTGACATCGCAATGTAGCAATCACGACCAAGCCGCTAGGCTGTTCCACAGTGCCCCAAGGAGCACTCACTGCAGAGGCTTGGAGCCCGTTCTGAGGGAGGGGGAGGGGCGAGACTACTGACCCCTGGCCGCGTGACGTCACGGTAACCGATGCAACGATCAGAGTTCAGCTGTGGGAGCTCCATTAATTCAGGTCATTAAGATAGATTGACATCCACACTGTCTTTTACGTCAAAGTATTTAATTCTGATAACAAGTACAGTGGCGTTACACACAACTTCACGTAAAACATTGCGGGCAGGTAGAGGGCGAAGCACTTGCAGAGATAGTAGCCGAGATTAATAACGACACATATATAGAAATGAAAAGTGAATCTAGGAAATAAGTTTTGACTATTCTTTGCTCCATTCAGGAAGCGCCATTGTCTGCTGAAGGAGTGCAACCAGGCGCCGTAATACAAGACGTCACGTGTGTGGGATCTGTGCATTGTAGCCATATAAATAACCGCCGTTTCAAATTTATACAAGTGGAGCATGGGTATATACCTTAGCACAGTACAGTTCGTTGGCCTAGTTGTCTTTGTTTGTCAGTCATGAGGAAATATATCTCTCTAAATGAAAAGGGCAAAGTTCATTGTCGAATGGAATTAAATAGGATAGTAAATCTACCGTTCCATACTCACATAACTATGCACTTTACGAAATTAATCATTGCAGGGCAAAGAACATCTAACAATAGAGATGTAGGACCAAATAAAAGTGTTTATGAAAGAGTTTCGTCTACCAGAGAGGCAAATGAATAACGAAATGCTAACATCCTTCAATCGTCTGATTCGTTTTGAAATTCTTAAAATTTCCTGAACGTAGCAGTGGTGCTAATTGTCAAATTAATGATTTTTTGTTTGTTTCTTATTTTGTTTTCTATTATGTTGAATCTATCACAGTTGACATACTGTTAATAATATCAGTGGCTGTTCTACCTCGTTTTTCTCCAGATATCAACTCATGCAATATTATTACTACTGTCAGAGCGACAAATATAATTGGTACATTTTCCAGGTTGTAAGCAAAAATCAGAGAAATTGAGCACTGCTTGGCCCATTCTTTGAACCTTGTGACCGAAAATGTAATGAAAAATGAAACCACGAGCACCCACAGTGATATTCAAAAGTCGGAGCCCCTGGGTATAACATGTACGATATCTCACCTGATCCCTTCATTTCATTTCCCCGTCCGGAAATGTCGTTTTGCAATTACAGTATGAGTGACCAATCATTGGCAGTAGGCAGTGTGTGGCATAGGAAAGTTTGAATGGTTATGGGAGGCATACAGGGAGAAGTGCATGGTTGACGCGACCGCTCGCGACTAACGGAAAATACGGTTTCCAAATGTTCAAAAATGTTTAAATGTTTGTACAGCTTATGGGACTTAACTACGGGGTCATCAGTCGCTAAACTAACAAACTACTTATGAACTACTTACGAACTAGGACGGCACAAATATCCATGCCCGAGGGGGGATTCGAACCCCCGACCGTAGTGGCCGTGCAGACCGTGACTGGAGCGCCTCAGTCCCCTCGGCCACCGTGGCTGGCTACGGTTTCCAGTCCCCGTCGGCCACAGAATCATATTCGCATTTTCGTGTATATTTCATTTACCTATATTAGGAAGGTTATTTCAGTTTAGCAACGATGATGCAGTCTATCACGCAATTGGATTTGCTAAACGACATTAACACTGTTTTGTAAAATATAAAACCGTCAAGAAAATAGGAAACTTGAACTTACTTGAAGGTCTGATGCCCTTGAACAACCATTGCAACAACAGTCGTCTACTGCCATGATACTTCAACAATGAATCTACGTTAACAGCCGTTACTGTGTGTCCACAAAATTTTCCGCCTGGAAAGCTGGCTAGCCCGCACAGCAAAACAAGCCGACGGATCCTCTGCTCAACCGACCCGTTGAAATCACAACACAGAAAAGTTTCGATTATCCGTTCCTCGGTTATACAAATGTTTCAAATGTTTGTGTAGCTTATGGGACTTAACTACGGAGTTATCAGTTCCTAAACTTACACACTACTTATGAACTACCTTATCCTAAGGACGGCACAAATATCCATGCCCCAGGGGGGATTCGAACCCCCGACCTAGTGGCTGTGCAGACCGTGACTGGAGCGCCTCAGTCCCCTCGGCCACCGCGGCCGGCCTCGCTTATCCGACCCTCAGTGTTATCCGACCCTTTCACAGGGCAGGGACTGTTCGCAAAGAAATGTCTGGATGAGCTTAGAAATTTTAAAAGAATGGTTTTTCAACGACTTCGTGCCACAAGCTGAAAAGTTTTTGAGAACCAACATCTAGCCTCGCAAATCACTGTTTCTTCTAGACAATGACACTTGTCATCATAATGAGGATGAACTAAGAGATCAAGATATAAAGGCCATGTTTTGTTTTTTCTTTCTTTTTTTTTTATTTTCGCCTTCAAAAGGAACATTCTTATCTCAGCCTATGGACCAAGGGACCTTAGAGACACTGAAGAGAAACTACCTCAGAAACTTACTTAATGGTGTGGACGAGAGAGAAGACATGGTAGAGAAGTTGCGACATATGACATTGAAAGTAGTAGCTTGTGACTTGGCCCAATCGTGAGAGAGTGTTGGGGCAAACACAACTGCAAAATCCTGAAAGTTCTCCAGATGATGAAAATCTACTGCAGCAGACCGAACCCGAAAATAGTACCCTGCTTCCATTATTACAAAAAGTTCTGGGATGTCCTGAAGCCACAGAAGATTAAGTAAATGAATGGATTGTCCAAGATGAAGAATATGAAGTGACAGATGACATAGTCAACATGGTAAATGGAAAAATAAAAGAAGGCGACGAAGCGAATGTACAGCCGCTGGAAGAAAAAGGAAAAGAAAAGATTCTAAATTCTTTACCCAGAGTTAAAGTTTTTTAATTCAGTGATGTCTTTCACAAACACAACAGTGTACTGCTGGAAGTAAGTAAATATCAATTCAGTCTAATTTGATTTGCACTGCATTACATTTTTTAACTTATTTGGCGTACATAAGTGTCTTTCTTTTTTCACTTTTCTTTGCGTAACGTAAAACGCTGTCTAATGTATTTGAAAGTTATATTCACCTCTTGTTCACGTATTTAATAACTTTTCTATATTCAAATAAATTTTTCAAATGATTTCATACGGGATACTCTACCTGTGCTGCTAGAACATGTGTCTTTACATGTACGATACAACATGTGGTTCGTGCACGATGGAGCTCCTGTACATTTCAGTCGACGTGTTCGTACGCTTCTCAACAACAGATTCGGTGACCGATGGATTGGTAGAGGCGAACCAGTTCCATGGCCTCCACGCTCTCCTGACCTCAACCCTCTTGACTTTCGTTTATGAGGGCATTTGAAAGCTCTTGTCTACGCAACCCCGGTACCAAATCTAGAGACTCTTCGTGCTCATATAGTTGACGGCTGTGATGGAATACGCCATTCTCCAGGGCTGCATCAGCGCATCAGGGATTCCATGCGACGGAGGGTGGATACATGTATCCTCGCTAACGGAGGACATTTTGAACATTTCCTGCAACAAAGTGTTTGAAGTCACGCTGGTACGTTCAGTTACTGTGTGTTTCCATTCCATGATTAATGTTGTTTGAAGAGAAGTAATAAAATGAGCTCTAACATGGAAATGAAGCGTTTCCGGTCATTTGCTCACGTAACATTTTCTTTCTTTGTGTGTGAGGAATGTTTCCCGAAAGTTTGGCCGTATCTATTTGTAACACCCTCAGGGTGTTTCATTAAGTGTGTTTGCCTCTGTAAGTCATAAAATAACAGGTGACGGGAAATTTTAATGCGGTAGGTCAACACAAGAAATGTTACACTTTCTGGGGAGCTATGAACATAGTTTATTGTATGATTTTCCAAAGAGTTACAGCGCAAAGATATAATTTTTTAAATGGAACAATAGTTTTTTCTATCGTGCATTGGATTCGTTTAAACCAGCTGCGTTCAAATCAATTTAAACTACTTTCCTATCACAGTTAGTTTGGGAGCTACAACCCTTCAAAGTTTAGGAACCCAAACTGATCTTCTCCGAGGTCGGCTTCTACGAGCTTTTCCATCCTTCTGTATATAATTCGTGTTAATATTTTGCAACCATGACTTATTAAACTGATGGTTCTGTAGTTTTCACACCTGCCTGCACCTGCTTTCTTTGGGATGGGGATTATAACATTTTTCTTAAAGTCTGAGGGTACTTCACCTGTCTCATACATCTTACACACCAGCTGAAACAATTTTGACATGGCTGGTTCTCCCAAAGACTTCAGTAGCTCTGAGGGAATATCATCTACTCCAGGGGCCTTGTTTCGACATAGGTCTTTCAGGGCTCTGTCAAATTCTTCTCTCAGTACAGTGTCTCCTATTTCATCTTCATCTACAACCTCTTCCCTTCCTACAATATTGTCTCTAAGTTCATTTCCTTCATAGAGCCCCTCTATATACTCTTTCCACCTTTCAGCTTTCCCTTCTTTGCTGAGAACTGGTTTTCCATCAGTGTCCTTGATATTCATAGAGCTGTTTTCCTTATCTCCAAATGTTTCTTTTATTTTCCTGTAGGCTGTATCTATTTTTCCCCTATTTATACATTCTTCTATATCCTTGCATTTGCCTTCTAACCACTCCTGCTTAGCAATTTTGCACTTCCTGCCAATCTCATTTCTTAGTCGTCTGTACTCCATTCTGCCTGTTTCATATACTGCATTTTTATATTTTCTCCTTTCATCGATTAAATTTAGTATCTCCTGTGATATCCAAGGATTTTTTGCAGGTCTTGCCTTCCTACCTATTTTGTCCTCTGCTGCCTTCACTATTTCATCTCTCAATTTTACCCTTCCCTCCTCTACTGTTTTATTTTCCCCTGTTTTTGTCAATTGTTGCCTAAAGCTCCCTCTGAAATTTTCAAGAACCTCAGGTTCCTTCAATTTATCCAAGTCCCATCTCCTTATTTTCCTACCTTTTTGTAGTTTCTTCAGTTTCAGCCTACAGTTCATAACCAACAAGTTATGGTCAGAGTCTATATCTGCCCCTGGGTATGTCGTACAATTTAAAACCTGGTTCCGAAATCTATGTCTTACCATTATAAAATCTATCTGGTATCTCCTGGTGTCTCCTGGTCTCTTCCACGTGTACAACCTTCTTTTGTGATTCTTAAACCAGGTGTTTGTAATAACTAAATTATGTTCTGTGCAAAATTCTACCAGGCGGCTTCCTCTTTCATTCCTTTTGCCCAGACCATATTCACCTGCTATCTTACCTTCCCTTCCTTGTCCTACTACCGAATTCCAGGACGGCACAAATATCCATGCCCGAGGGGGGATTCGAACCCCCGACCGTAGTGGCCGTGTAGACCGTGACTGAAGCGCCTCAGTCCCCTCGGCCACCGCGGCCGGGAACTGCCAATCCCATTAGACGCTGTCCTCATCTTCGAGCCTCATTACTTTCAGGCAAGGCTCAATATCTCCGGCTGTCGTTATTGTTGTTGTCTTCAGTCCGCAGACTGGTTTGATGCAGCTCTCCATGCTACCCTGTCCTGCGCAAGTCTCTTCATCTGAGAATACGTTCGGCAACATACATCCTTGTGAATCTGCTTACCGTATTCGTCCCTCGGCCTCCCTCAACGACTTTCCCCCACACACTTCATTCTAATACTAAGCTGACAATTCCTTGATGTCTCAGAATGTGTCCTACCACGCCGGCCGCGGTGGCCGAGGGGACTGAGGCGCTCCAGTCACGGCCTGCACGGCCACTACGGTCGAGGGTTAGAATCCCCCCTCGGGCATGGATATTTGTGCCGTCCTTAGTCTTAGCTAGTTCATAAGTAGTTTGTAAGCTTAGGGACTGATGACCCCGTGGTTAAGTCCCATAAGTTCTACAAACATTTGACATTTGACATTTGTCCTACGAATCCATCCCTTCTGTTAGGATATGCTAGAAACTCCTTTTCTCCCCAATTCGGTTAAGCACCTCCTCATTAGTTAGGTGATCTACCCATCTAATTTTCATCATTCGTCTGCAGCACATTTAAAAAGCTTCTATCATCTTTTTATACGAACTCCTTATCGTCCACGTTTCACTCCCATACAATGCTACAATCCAGACAAAAATGGTTTCAGAAATGACTTCCTAACATTTAAATTAATATTGAATTTTAACAAGTTTTGCTTCTTTAGAAACGCTTTTCTTCCCATAGCCATTCTGCATTTTATATCTTCTTTACGTCGGCTATCAGAAGTAATTTTGCTACCCAAATAACAAAATGCATATTCTACTTTTATTGTCTCATTACCGAATGTATTTCCTTCAGCATCGCCTGATTTTCTGACATTGCATTTCATTACCTTCGTTTTAATCCTGTTAATGTTCATCTTATATCTTCCTTTCAAGACACTGTCCATCGCATTCAATTGCTCTTGCAGATCTTTCGCGGGTGCTGACAGAATTACTATGTCATCGGCAAACAGCAATGTTTTTATTTCTTCTCTCTGCACTTTCATGCTCTCTCCACATATGTTTATTTCCTTCCCAACCCCTACGTCCCTTTCTTGCCCTTAGTCTTTAATAACCGCTGTCTGGTTTTTGTATAGGTTGAATATAACTCTTCACTCCCTATATTTTACCCCTGCAACCTTCAGAATTTGGAAGAGGGTATTCCAGTCGACATTGTCAAAAGCTTTCTCCAAATCGACAAACGCTAAAAACGTAGGTTTCCATTTCTTTAGCCCATCTTCTAAGATAACTCGTAATGTGAGTATTGCCTACCGTGTTCCTAATTTTCTCCTAAATCCAAACTGATCTTCCCCGAGGTCGGTTCCAGAAGTTTTTCCATTCGCCTGTAAATAATTCGTGTTAGTATTTTGCAACCATGACTTATTAAAGTGATAGTTCTGTAATTTTCACACTTGTCCGCACCTGCTTTCTTTGGAATTGGAATTACGATATCCTTTTTGAAGTGCCTCATACATCTTGCATACTAGGTGATACAATTTTTTCACGACTGGCTCTCCTAACGATATCAGCAGTTCAGACGGAATATCATCTACTCCAGGGGCCTTGTTTCGATTCAAGTCCTTCAGCGCTTTGTCAAATTATTCTCGCAGTGTCAGATCTCCTGTCTCATCTTCCTCCACTTCGTCTTACATTTCTAGAATGTTGCCATCAAGTTTATTTTCTTTGTATAGACCCTCTATATATCTCTTCCACAATTCCGCTTTCCCATCTTTGCTCAGTACTGGATTTCCGTCTGAGTTCTTGTTATTCATGTAGCTGTTTTTCTTGTCTCCAATTTTTTTTTTTTATTTTCCTTTAGGCGGTATCTATCTTTCCACCAGTTATGCAGTCTTATACAGTTCTGAATTTGTCCTCTAGCCTCTCCTGCTTAGCCAGTCTGCACTTCCTGTCAATCTCGTTTTTCAGACGTTTGTACTCTCTTTTTCCTGTTTCACTTGCTGAATTTTTATATTTTCTCCTCTCATCAATTAAGTTCAGTATATCCTTTGTTATTTTGGGATTTCTATTAGGCCTTGTCCTTCTGCCTATATGGTCCTCTGCAGCCTTCACTACCCTATCTCTCAGAGTTACCCATTCTTCTTATACTGTATTAATTTCCCCCGTTTCAGCCAATCCTTGCGTAATGCTCCCTCGTAAATCTCAACCACCTCTGGTTCCTTCAATTTGTCCAGGTTCCATCCTAACTTTCTTACCTTTCTGCAGTCTCTTGAGTTTTAATCTACAGTTCATAACCAATAAGTTATGG
The DNA here is from genome assembly GCA_026315105.1 of Locusta migratoria. NCBI lineage: Eukaryota > Metazoa > Arthropoda > Insecta > Orthoptera > Acrididae > Locusta > Locusta migratoria. Next base: position 664,428,277 of record CM048746.1, read on the forward strand.
TCAGAGTCTATATCTGCCCCTGAATATGCCTTACAGTTTAGAACCTGGTTTCTAAATCTATTCCTTACCATTATAAAGTCAATCTGGTACCTTCCAGTGTCACCTGGTCTCTTCCTCGTATACAGCCATCTTTCATGATGATTAAATCAAGTGATGGTGATCATTAAATTGTGCTCTGCGCAAAATTCTACCAGACGATCTGCCCTTTCATTTCTTTTCCCCAGTCCATATTCACCTACTACATTTCCTTCTCTTCCCTCTCCTACTACTGAGTTCCAGTCCCCAATCAAAATCAAGTTTTCGTCTTTTATCTCCTCATACATTTTTTCGATATCCTCATCATCGACCGTGCTAGTAGGCATATAAACTTGCACTACTGTGGTCGGTGTTGGCTTCGTGTGTATCTTTACTACTAATGCGTTCACTGTGCTGTTCATAGTAACTCACCCACTTTCCTAATTTCTTATTCATTATCAGACCTACTCCTGCGTTACCACCAACTGATTATGTATTGGTAACCCTGTACTCACCTGACCAGAAATCCTGTTCATCCTGCCACCGACCTTCACTAATCCCTACCACGATACAATGCTACACTCCAGGCAAATGCTTTCAGAAAGAACTACCTACCATTTAAATATTGGATGTCAGCAAATTTCACTTCTTCAGAAACGATTTTCTTCCCAGAGCCATTCTGCATTTTGTATCTTGTTTATTTTGGCCATCAGAAGTTATCTACTACTATTACTTTTATTGTCTCATTACCTAATATAATTTCCTCAGGATCACCTGACTTTATGACACTACATTCCATCCCTTCATAGTCTCCGACAAAATTATTATGGCGTCAGCAAACAGCAAGGTTTTTATTCCTCTCCCTTAACTTTAATCCCCTCTCCAAACTTGCATTCCTTGACAGCTTGCTCAATCTACAGACTGAACAACATTGGCGAGAGCTACAACCCTGTCGGCTCCATTCCCAACCACTGCGAAACTTTCATGTCCTTCGACTCTAATAATTGCTGCTTGGTTTTTGTAAAAGTTAAATATAACTCTTCGTTCCCTATATTTTACCCCTGCTACCTTCAGAATCTGACAAAGTCTATTCCAGTCAAAGTTGTCAAAAGCTTTCTCTAGATCCACAAATGCTTAAAATGTCGGTTTCCCTTTGCTTGATCTATCTTCTAAGATAAGTCTTCATGTGAGTATTGTCTCGCGTATTCCTACATACCTCCTAAATCCAAATTGATCTCCCACAAGGTTGGATTCCACCAGTTTTTCCATTCGTCTGTAAATAATTCGTGTAAGTATTTTGCATCTATATCATTCTTAATAGTCATACCACTTTTCACACCTAAATCTATAAAACTTGTTTCCATTTGAAAGACTGCTCTCTGCCACCTTCACTAGGTTTTAAACTTTATAATTTACCTACGCTCGTTTTTTATTTTATTTGCTAAACGAGAACCGCTTTCGTTCGGAGGCATGAGGAACAGCATTTCATTTCATGCTTTTAAATGTTAGTTTCTCTAATACTGTGTTAATATTGCTGGGATTTTATTATGCCAATAATTTACCATTGTGTCTATGACTGTGACTATATGACCGGTTTCTCCGTGACGCCGCTGTCCCTATGAGAATGTGTACTTGCTTTATTCTGTATGTGCATGTATGAGCGTCTTCTAGCATGGGAGTCTGAGAGTATGTATGAGAATTTTCGTCGTCAGCTGCTGGCTGCTCGGAACTAGTGTTTCTCTGACTTCGTTTCGATAGGTAGTCGTTACCAACCCCTGCTGTTGATGCTACCAAAGAGGTTCCTCCACCCTTTGGTTAAAAGTTGTGTTGGCAATACCCGGTAACGAGACTCGACAAGACGCGCGAGTTTCAGCTCTCCCCACTACCTCGGTTTTTCCAGGGTTTTTTGCCGTTTCCGGTTGGGAATCGATAACCTGTGTGAGACTAGCTGGCATTTTATGAACTCTGTTTAATTTCTTTCTACGTAGTTTCATGGGATGCAACCAATGTGCGGGAATATTTTTATTCTGTGTAGTGCATGTTAAATATTTCTTTCCGTTTCCTACTTCTATGAGTGGTATGTACACCATGTGGTGTGGTCTTAGAACAAAGCCTTCAGCTACCCCTGTGTCTGTTTCTAGCCCCTTCAGGCAAGAAATCACATATGACATATGTATGTTTCTAATTTTCTTTATTACATTGCGATCTCCTCTCCGACTATAAAAATATCCACGGGTGTACTGCCGGTCTATAGTGTCCAACGGGCACAATATTTCGGCGATCATACATGTCGCCATCATCAGGTGAACTGACGGACTGAGCTCCTGGAAATGCGCCGGCACGGAGATCCGCACGCTACGGCTGCTCGAAGGGAACTGGGTTCGAGCCCGGTAGCGGGCCATTTAAATACCCTCGGCCCGCGGAGCGACCCCTCCGCGGTCCGCGCCCCGCGCCGCGGCCGCGCAGTGGAACCGATTGCGACAGCGTCTGAGATGACGTCGGTGTGAGGGCTCTGTCCGCCGTGGTCGTCACTTCGTTACGTTTGCTAGATTTACTCTTAATTAACCCAATCGCTGGTACCCAAGCTTTGCTAAGATTATAGCCACAGTCACAGTTTATGAGGTCGTCACTTGTGCGAATTTCAATGGCCTCTCTAACGACGCAGTCCCAGTATCTCGACGTCTGTACCAGAATCCTAGTGCTTTCATACTCAATCGCATGATTCTCCGACGAACAATGTTCAGCGACCGCGGACTAGCTCGGTTACATCAGTCGTGTGTGCCTCTGGTGTTCAACGCATCGATCCTCGACGGTACGCATCGTCTGTCCAATATATGACTTTCCACACTGACACGGAATCTGGTACACGCCGGCCTTCCTCAAACCGAGATCATCTTTGGCGCTCCCCACCAGTGCACGAATTTTATTCGGCGGGCAAAAAACAGTTCCAACCTGGTGTTTTTTCAAAATGCGGGCGATCTTCTCCGTGAGTGCGCCGGTATATAGAACGAACGCAGTGCCTACATCCTCCCTCGTGTTTTCCTCCGTTTCCACAGGTTGTGATGTAGTGGTTGGGTGGAGAGCCCGCTGAATCTGCCACTCTGGGTACCCATTTTTTCGAAATACAGTTCTCAAGTGTTCCAATTCCTGGGGTAGACTGTCTGCGTCGGAGATAGTGCGCGCCCTATGTACTAGAGTTTTAAGTACCCCATTCCTCTGTGAAGGGTGGTGACAGCTGTCTGCGTGTAAATACAGATCATTGTGCGTTGTCTTCCGATGTACACTATGACCCAGGGTGCCATCAGCTCTTCTTTTGACCAAGACGTCAAGGAACGGCAATTTACCCTCCGTTTCAGTCTCCATAGTGAATTTGATGTTGGGGTGTATGGAGTTCAGATGTGTAAGGAAGTCAAGGAGTTTATCCATACCATGTGGCCAGATGACGAAAGTGTCGTCCACGTAACGGAAAAAGCAAGTAGGTTTCCATTCAGATGATGCCAGGGCTTCCTCCTCGAAATGCTCCATGTACAAATTTGCGACCACAGGAGAGAGTGGGCTACCCATGGCGACTCCCTCCGTTTGTTCGTAGTATTCGCCATTGAAAAGAAAATTCGTAGAGGTCAAGACATGCCTAAAAGGTTCGGTGGTCTTGTCGTCAAACTTCTGGCCAATCAAATCTAGTGACTCTCGAAGAGACACCTTCGTAAACAACGAAACGACGTCAAAACTCACCATGATATCTGACTCATCCAGCCTGAAGCTGTTAAGACGTTTAATAAAATCCACGGAATTACGGATGTGATGGGGGCATTCACCCACATAAGGACTTAATATTCCCGTCAAGTATTTGGCCAACAAATATGTAGGTGCTCTGATGTTACTGACAATGGGACGTAACGGCACTCCAGCTTTGTGAACCTTAGGGAGTCCATAAAGTCTTGGCGGTACCGGACCTTGTGGTAGCAGTTTCTTGGCGACACCCTCCGGTAAATCCGCATCCTTGAGAAGCGCCCTCGTCTTGTTTTCCACCTTCTTTGTGGGGTCAACGTTGATCTTCCGGTAGGAATCGTCATTTAGCAGGCCCTGCATCTTTTCAGTGTAGTCCTTATGGGAGACAACAACCGTAGCATTGCCTTTGTCAGCCGGTAAGACAACAAATTCAGGACGCTCCATCAGGTCACGAATAGCCACCCTCTCTTTGCTAGTGATGTTCGACTTCATGGGCTTGGATTTCGTCAACGCACGACAAGTTTCACGACGTATTTCCTCAGCTGATTCAGGCGGAAGTCGAGCTGCAACCTGTTCAACAGCACTAATAATTTCTGCGACCGGTGTGAACTTGGGGGTGGGAGCAAAGTTGAGCCCTTTCTCGAAAACTGAGACCGCATCATCACTCAACTCCATGCCACTCAGATTGATGACAGTCTTGAACGGAACCTGCAGAGATGGTTTGTCAAGGAGGCGTGAGAACTTAGCTGTTTGACGTCCCGTTGCCTTCTTATGGGCGGAATCGGCTGCTACCGAAGTAACACCATCAATCCAATCCCAGGAAAAAGACGTGAAGTGACTAGCCAGTTGCGAATGCAGTTTGAATAGTTCCAGTGAGATGAACTCAAGGCTACGGCGGGTGAAATGCACTCTCTTACGAAGCAATGCGAGGCTGGCCGACTATTTTAAATTGCTGTTTCGTTTCCAGACTTGTACTTTGGATTCGGACTTCGTCCCACCGTGTAAAACCTTCCCAATCGAGTCTAACTTTGTTTCTTTAGCTTCCTACGCATTTCTAAGGGTTGCATGCCGTAGCTATTTTTCTTTACTTTTCCGAAATTGAATTTTTGTGTTTTTACCGGTTTTCGGAACCACGTGGTTCCGAAATCCGACTTGAAGGGTTTATAGCTAGTCACTTGAGTTCTCGCCACTGCTCACACACCAGTGCCTTCCTATTGTGTATTCTTGCTTCGTAATATGTGTTTCCGTTGGTTTTTGTTGAAATGAATACGATCTTTAAGCACTTCTCCTTCAGTGGGGTGGGAATATGTAATGTAGCAGACATGTGCCGTGTGTCTCAGTAAGTTCACGGTTTGATTTGAATGGAAATTAATCTCGCTATTATCGCGCACCATCTCAAGTATAGACAGACAGACCACAGCCACCTACGAAGTTTATTTTCCTTGTGTTGTGTGGAACATCCTGGTACGCTGAATTTCGCCTACGATAGCGGCGCCTGCTTCTGCTTCGTATCAGCACGCTACGTTGGGCGAGTTTCGCTTTGCTTCGCGCGTGTGTGTGTGGCTGAATGTTTGTTGATTGTAAATCCCTCCCCCGACGATGTTCAGTTCAGATTACTTTAGCTTAATTTTCAATGTGGGATGCATTTTTATTGTTTAACAAAATGGGCGCCCCAATTTACTCATGTTTGAACTGATTAAATTATTTATTGTCAGTGAATTTATTATATTTATGAATACCCTCCCTTTTTTATTTAATGTTGATTTTCACCAGTCCTGAGAACAAATTCAGATGCAAATTGTCATATTTTTAATTGCGTTGCGCCATAAATGTTCTCACAGCCACCTTCATGAAATGGTTTAGTTCGGGGTGGCTTGTATATTAATGATTGTATGTAATTCTCGTGTCTACGACGTATGGTGGCCACCGTCTCCTCGTCTCAAGTAAGGTTTGAGTCAGTTCTAAATTCTGGGCCAGGGAACAACATTCTGATGCAGGAAGTAGTCAGTAGTTCAGGCGAATCCTTTACCTGGTTTTACGGCTATGGTTACATGTTTAGAGTAAGCTTTTAACTGGCTCCCCACAGCTAGAGGTTATTTTACAATTAACGGTGGTCTTTCATTTTTCACTCAGCATCGTGAAATATTCAGTTTAAAAAAATCTGACTGAAGAACATTACGTACAGTTTTCCCCCATGACAGTGTCACATGATGCGGGCAAAAGAACAGAGAAGGAAGGCCACGACAGCCTCGAGGTGAGGAAGGGACACAGCGGGTAATGTTCTCTCTTTATCCTGCGCTGTTATCAACTCTGGCGCGACGCAAAGCTCAACTGGTTTGGAACAAAAACCACATAGATTTGACGTTTCGTGGAAACGTGAGAAATCGTAATTGTATTAGACCCAGATGGAGCAGGAATACCTTCATTGCCATTAACCGCTAAATGCCTTGTTGATTGATACCGAACACACGTACGCAGAGAAGTGACATGACAACAGTTCGAACATTGCAGCAGACTATAGTTGAAAATATCATGTCGGGTTACGAATACTACCGACTTGTACAAATACGTATGCGGCAGAACTAATAACCAAAGTAACACCGTTACAGCGGTAGGCTGTAACACCTGTTTATATTGAATAGTGGGGTATTAGTTTTTGATTAAGGTTTAAAAACCTGAATGTAAAAAACAGTATTCACTAAAAAAATAATTTCTCTTTCTAATTTTTATCCCAATTTTTTCTGTGGCCGAGGAAGAGGAGATGGGAGACCAGGAGGGGGGGAGGGGGGGCAATGGTTGAAGGGACACGTTGCGGCAAGAAAAAGTTTACATATTAAGCACTACTTTCAGGCAGTAATAGGAGTTCAAAAATGTTCACATGTTTGTACAGCTTAAGAGACTTTAACTACGGGGTCATCAGTCCCTAAAATTACGAACTACATATGAACTAGCTTATAACAAAGGCAGCACAAACATCCATGCCCGAAGGGGGATTCGAACTTCCGACGGGAAACGATCTCGCGCATGGTAGCATAGCACCTCAATGCGCTCGGTCGCTCCGTTGCGGCAGGAATACGAGTGTCGTTTGGAAAGCTCTCGGAACGGAATAGAAAATAAATACTTGCATCACCGAAACTTTGTTTTTATTTTTCAAAGTAATTTCCTTCTAGATTAATGCACTTGGTGCAACTATGTTCCATTGGATTGATTCCATCTCGAAAATGATATTCCTCAACGCCTGCAAAATAGTTGTCACTTCCAGCTATCAGTTATTCGTTTCAGTGGATCTTCGTCCAAGGAGATTTTTTCTTCTTTTTTTAGAAGAGATGGAAGTCTGTCGGAAACATATGAGCTGAATAAGGCGGTTGTTGTGACAATTCATACTTACTTCGCGTACTTTTGCCATGGCACAGGTACATGTGTTTGGGCGCGCTTTGTTTTGTTGAAAGATGACTGACTATCTTGCTAAACCTTGCCTTTTTTCGCATATCTTTTGTTTCAATTGATACAGGAGGTTAGCATATTATTCTCCAGAAATTTTTTTCCCATTCGGGACATAATCGACATACGGAGTCCGCTTTACATTACAGAGCTCTGATTCCATATCCTTTCCAGCCGAAAGAATTGCCTTTGCTTTCTTTCTGCAGAGTACGACAACGTTAACCATCAGCTATTGTCTACAACCTGATTCAAAACTATGACCTAACCAGGTCTCTCTTCACTCTTTTGCAAACCCTTAGGTTCTTCGTTGACGTGCAAGGACAGCGTAGTCGATGGAGACTACAGAAGAATGATCTTGACCATCGCATAGCCCCAACAACAGGAGTTTCTTGTAGGCTGATGATCTCACTCTTTCCACACAGAACACAAACTTTGAATCAGTGGAGAACACCGTAACGTATGCCCTAGAAGATCTGTCAAGTTACTCCACTACAAACCAGCTTAAACTAAATCCTTCCAAGACACACATGTTTTTCATCTGAGGAACAGGTAAGCCACTCGTAGGTTAAAGGTAGTATGGTCAAGAGTCGAACTGGAACACTGTGATAATCCGAAATACCTAGGATTGAGACATGACAGATCTCTCACATACAAGAAGCATTACATGAACACCAAGTCGAAAGTTTCCACAAGGAATAATGTCCCTAGAAAACTGTCTAGGAAAGCCGACCTGACACCATCCGGACTTCTGCAATGATACTGAATTATTCTACTGCTGAGTACGCCTGCCACGTCCGGTACAATTCAACTCGTGCCAAACAGGTACATATAACTCTTAATGTCACATGCATAATTATAACGGGATGTTTAAAATCCAATCTTGTGGCTTTACGGCCTCACAGGAATAGCACCACCTTCTATTGGAATTGAAATAACAGCGAGCAAGGAAAGGAAGCAATTGGGGCAGGAGATAACTCATCCTTTGTATGGACATGAGCTGCATATGCAAAGATTTAACTCCCGGAAGATTTCTTGAGCACATCAACAGATTATACAACCGGAGACGAAAATGACGGAGTTCAATTGTGGAAACCTAAGGCCACTTTACCACCTAGGTGGAAAAGAGTATCTGAAACTTTACCACCTTGTCATGACAAGCGATGGCTGACACGGAAGTCCTTGAATAGCTTGACATCTAAAGTGGGCAGATCCAGAGTCAATCTAGCAACATGGGGCTACGCTGAGGAAGGTACCATCAAGTGCGTGTGTTGAAAAGACAAAACCATGCTTCAGTGTCAACTGTGTCCAACCAACTGCACGGAAGACGAAATTTTCAGGCATCATAGAACGCATTTGGAAGTGGCAAAATTTTGGTCAATCAAATGGACAAATGTTTGTAAATCTATGAGACTGAACTGCTTTGTCATCACTACGTAGCTCACAAACTCCTGCCGGCCGCGGTGGCCGAGGGGACTAAGGCGCTCCATTCACGGTCTTCACGGCCACTACGGTCGCGGGTTCGAATCCCCCCTCGGGCATGGATATTTGTGCCGTCCTAGTTCGTAAGTAGTTTGTAAGTTTAGGGACTGATGACCACGTAGTAAAGTCCCGTAAGCTTTACAGACATTTGAACATTTACAAACTACTTAAACTAAGGTAAACTAACCTAAGGACAACACAAAGACCCATGTCCGAGGGGGGACTCGGACCCCCGACGGCGAACGGCCGCGACCATCGCAGCACGGCGCCACAGTGCGAACGGCTAATCCACCGCGGCGGTTTTTGTCACATGTAATATAATGTATTCAGGGTGTTACAAAAAGGTACGGCCAAAGTTTCAGGAAACATTCCTCACACATAAAGAAAGAAAATATGTTATGTGGACATGTGTCCGAAAACGCTTAATTTCCATGTTAGAGCTCATTTCATTACTTCTCTTCAAATCACATTAACCATGGAATGGAAACACACAACAACAGAACGTACCAGCGTGAGTTCAAACACTTTGTTACAGGAAATGTTCAAAATGTCCTCCATTAGCGAGGATACATACATCCACCCTCCGTGGCATGGAATCCCTGATGCGCTGATGCAGCCCTGGAAAATGGCGTATTGTATCACAGCCGTCCACAATACGAGCACGAAGAGTCTCTACATTTGGTACCGGGGTTGCGTAGACAAGAGCTTTCAAGTGCCCCCATAAATGAAAGTCAAGAGGGTTGAGGTCAGGAGAGCGTGGAGACCATGGAATTGGTCCGCCTCTACCAATCCAGCGGTCACCGAATATGTTGTTGAGAAGCGTACGAACACGTCGACTGAAATGTGCAGGAGCTCCATCGTGCATGAACCACATGTTGTGTCGTATTTGTACAGGCACATGTTCAAGCAGAACAGGTGGAGTACCTCGTGTGAAAGCATGATAACGTGCTCCAGTGAGCAGTGTATCTGTCTCGATACAAACGTACCGCGCCACGGCTATTGCCCCGTGCTAATCCATTCATCAAATGGTCGTCTGCCAACTCCGCATTTGTAAACATTGCACTGACTGCAAAACGTTCGTGATGAACACTAACCTGTTGATGCTACGTACTGATGTGCTTGATGCTAGTACTCTAGAGCAATGTCAACACAAGCACTGAAGTCAACATTACCTTCCTTCAATTGGGCTAACTGGCTGTGAATCGAGGAAGTACAGTACATACTAACAAAACTATTGGGTATTTTGACAATTCTCTGCAAGAATTACTTCAATTTACATTTAAAGAAAAATACTAAAATGAACTCTAACATGGAAATTAAGCGTTTCCACACACATGGCCACATATTTTCTTTCTTTGTGTGTGAGGAATGTTTCCTGAAAGTTTGGCCGTACCTTTTTGGAACACCCTGTACGCTTGCTTACACATAAAGATGCAAGTTGTCATTAAGTAAAGGGTCAAAGTAACGAAACATATACATATTGATGCAACTGTTGAGGAATTCAGTGCCCAATTGTATCAAGGGACTATCAACTGCGACGGCTGAAAGACAATTTACCGAAATTTCCTGCCTATGGATCCACGTAAAACAGTCCTGGTGAATGCTCCAATGCTGTCTGTTATTGAAAGGCTGTAAGGGTTGCAATCTGTAGCTAAGGTAGAATATTCAAAGTTTTTAGGTGTTTGCATTGACGAGGGACTGAATTGGAAGACACATATTGAAGGTCTCCTGAAACGTCTGAGTTCAGCTACTTATGATATCAGAGTCATTGCAAAATTTGGTGATATAAATCTCAGTAAATTAGCTTACTACGCCTATTTTCATTCACTGCTTTCATATGGGATCATATTCTGGGGCAATTCAACATTGAGTAAAAAAGTATTCATTGCACAAAAGCGTGTAATCAGAATAATTGCTGGAGCCCACCCAAGAGCATCCTGCAGACATTTATTTAGGGATCTAGGGATATTCACTGTAGCTTCACAATATATATATATATTCACTCATGAAATTTGTTATTAACAATCCGACTCAATTCAAAAGTAATAGCAGTGTGCATAGCTACGACACTAGGAGAAAGGATGATATTCACTATTCAAGGTTAAATCTAACTTTGGCTCAAAAAGGGGTGAATTATGCTGCCACAAAAGTCTTTGGTCACTTACCAAGTAGCATCAAAAGTCTGACAGATAGCCAACTAGTATTTAAAAAGAAATTAAAGGAATTTCTGAATGGCAACTCCTCCTACAATGTAGATGAATTTTTAGATAAAACATAAAAAATATATAAAAAAATAAAAAAAATTAAAAAAAAATAAAAAAAATTTACAAAAAAATTCTTAAAATATAGATTGTCAAGTATAGACAAAATTTACTAAACCGACACGTTCCACATCATTACGAAATGTCGTATACATGATCTAAGGAACAAGTATTAATCTATTCTAATCCAAGACCAGGTTCGACATGTCTTTACGAGCGCAGTTACAGGCAGGTAAATATGGCCGTCACAAAGATCGATGTCCTTTGTAATAGTCCCCTTCAAAACACAAACCAACCAATAACGGGGCGATGTGGTGTTACTTGTCATATTCACTGAGAAGACCGCTTATGTTGAAACAACGTATTTCGTTTCATTTCCAGTTTCACCCGAACTGGCTGCCATCCTCATATGTTGCCTAAAATGAGGAGACAACGTAACAGAAATTAATAAATCTCCATACTCTTATGTAGGACCACTAGGTTCTGCGAATAAATAATACCATATCATCAAAATTAATACCAGTTCATAAAAAATTAATACCTTTTCATAAAACTAGGTGTCATGGTCGTTTTTCAGGGGGAATTGCTTATTCATTTTCTTTTTTTCAGTGCTGCTACCTAATATGACCTGCCGTCTATATTACATAAGACGGGTCCTACATACTCAGAGGCTGGTCTCTTAGCCACCATATTGACTATATCCAGTGTCTAGTGGATTAGGTGTTTCCCATGTCCCACCACGTGGAGGTGGACCAGTTTGTCCTCTTATTTAGTTAAAAATTTGCAGCTTTGTTATACATAATAAATGATATATAATACAATACATAAAAATTAGCAAATACAAAATGGAAATTGCAATAGTTATTAAAATACATTTATTTATACAATAGTTATGTCTTATTTTTAAGCTCATTTTGTAAACAGCTGATTGTAATCTAACATTTTATGTAATACACAGGTTTATTAATTTAATATCAAAACTTTTTACATGAAATACATTTAAAATGACATGTTGGGAAATTTAATTAAATTTATTCTAGTTTAACACAGAGACTAATAGGACAAAGTACATATTTCTGTAGGTTTGATATTACGATTTTCTTTATAGATTGCCGAACATATTGATAGAGAAATCCAAATTGTTATATAATTATTAGCTGCGTCGAAGTATGTCACAAATTAGCAGTTTTGGTCTTAAGGTAGCTCTTATATAATTGTAATTTGGGGTAGTACTCATTTAGAAAATGTACATTGAAGTGTTTGTCACATAATGAAAGCGGAGTAGAAGTATCATAATAAATAGTACACTGAAGTGTTAGTCTCATAGTAAAATAGTTAACTGAAGTGTTTGTCACATGACACAGCACCTGTTGTTTAATATTATTGTTGTTGTTTTTTTTAAAGGGGCTAAACGGCTAGGTTATCAGTCCCCTTGTTTTTTAATAATTTATTAAAATGATTTGATAAAATTAGCGTTATAATTTGGGGGACTGTAGTAAGTTATAAGATGGTACCAAGACGTCTCAATAATAAAGTTACTGATATAATGATTTTTAATACGCCAATGTTAAAGTTCGCCAAGTACAAATATCCCATTCTTGCACGTATTGCTTGAATGACGACTGGATAAGACTTCAACGTTACTGAAAGATTGTGTGGAACGAGCTGCAGATACAGTCACTAGGCGCAGTCACTGCAGCACCAGCTACATTGGTAAAAAAAAAAAAAAAAAAAAAAAAAAAGGGGGGGGGGAAGCAGTTTAGATATCTAGGTTGTGAAGTACTGTTATCTGTAGAATGAACTACAATGGTTCGAAGCTGTATGCAAATTCTTTATTAAATTTTCTGCGACCGGTTTCGGTGCGTTGTGTGATTGTTATTAAAAGCACATTTGATCCGCGTAACCATTAAAACCGGTAGTCGTAAATTTCTTGTTCTATTCTTGCCACACCCTGAACGACGAGTTCATGAGTTCAGCAGTTGGCGTTGAGGGTGTTACATGAATAGAACCACAACGGTCGGGGGTTCGAATCCCCCCTCGGGCATGGATATTTGTGCCGTCCTTAGTTATAAGTAGTTCATAAGTAGTTTGTAAGTTTAGGGACTGATGACCCCGTAGTTAAGTCCATAGACTCTACAAACATTTGAACATTTGAACATGAATAGAACAACAAACTTACAGCTACCGGCTTTAATGGCTACCCAGTTCAAATGTGATTTTAGTAACAGTTACACAACGTGAGCCTGAAGATGGTGTAGTGAAGCACCGAAACCGGTCACATAAAATTTAATACAGAATTTGCATACAGCTGCTGGTATTTTCATCCATCTATATAATCTAATCAGCTGCGTTCCAATTCCATCTACTATGGAGAGAATGAAGCAAAATGGTTCGATGTCCTTCTGTCGGTTCTGCGGAGTGGAGGCAAGAACATTACGGCAACTGAGATGGTAGTAATAATAATAGAAAGCTGCTACAGAGGGGGGGTGATGTTAACTTCTGTTTACTCTACGTCCAGAGCTTTCCTAACTGGGTGTCGCGACACCCTGGGGTGTCGCTTAGTGGTAGCAAGGGTGTCGCGAGATTAACAAATTTAGACTGTAAACAAAAAAACTTGTCATAAAATAACACAAATATCCTCTTGATATTACCCTGAAGACTCGCTTGCAGTTAATTATACTTCTCTTCATTCAGTGCACCACAAATCACGTATTAAAGAAATGATCGGTGCATATTAATTGCGTGCTCAGCCGCTAGGCGGCAGCTCTGCTTCAGCAGCAGTAGACAGGGTTCGTTCTAGCAGCTGCCAATTGCCAGATTCCAGCAAACTGCGCATGCGCAGAGCTGCTGCTGATACTCGATAACATATCTTCCCGTGCACAGTTTACTGGAACTGGCAGCTGCTTGAACGAACCTTGACTGTAGTCTGCTTTCCTTCTCAAAAAAGCTGCACCTGAGCGTTTTTTAATGGATTTATCAGAGCCAAGTCACACTTGGTAAGGTTTCTTACAATTAAATGTCAATCAATGACATCGTGGCTGTAAAAGCTGTCACAGATTGTAAAATCCGTGTCAACTGACTAAAGCTATTCAGTAGTGACGTTTAGTATGGCGTATGGCCGGGTGATTAACGGAGAGGAGTATTTTAAATACAGTGATCGTTGGGTAGAACCCTGGTATACGCTAATATTTTTTTTTCTCTGAGTTTCCTGTATGAAACAGATTCTGGGACCAGAAATGACATTCATATTCTGACATGTCACAAGTGTTTATCCATTTTTTCCGAATATGTCGGGACTTCCGAGGTCGTGGTAATGCCGTTTTTCAATCGATCCAGCAAAACCGTATCCGGCCCTGACATGTACACATGACAGCGAAAAACGGTTTCCGAAATTCAGTTTCCGTGTTTCGGAAGTTGGGCCGCAAGTAGAAGAAGCAAGTATTACTGTGTGAGTTAGGTATTGTCTGCGGTGTTACTGTGTTGTACATCTCCGTTGTTCCTAATGTTTCCTTTTCTTGCAATGAGTGTACGTAATTGTTGCAGTCGGGATCAACATTAAACATGTCAATGCGTACAAGGATTTCAGCATCGTTTACAAACTACATTTAAGTGATACTTTATTTCCGTCCCTCCCCCTCCACGCTAGAACTATCTAAATTGTACCATATGTATTTATATCAGTGGAAGGGTATCGCACGAAACTGTAAGCTATAAAAAGGTGTCGCCATGAGGGAAGGTTTGGAAAGCACTGCTCTATGATACGAATTACGCAAGCAGTTGGCTTCAGATAGTGTAGTGAGCCTGTAGTACAATCAAAAACATGACTTACCCGAAGCTACGGCATGGAGAGCCATAGGATGGTTGGAAGCGGAACATACGCAGAGAGAGGTGGCTACAGCTACTAGAGTGTCGTAAAATGTAACTTCCAGAACCTGGACACGATTTGAGACAACAGGAACAGTTAAAAGAAAGTAATGCCATACACCTCCATGGATAACATCAACAATACATGACCGTCATCTCTCGTTAACAGCCCGTCGACACAAGAGACTAAATTCAAGCAGCAGAAACGCACCCTCCGGGCAGCTAGGGACGCTCTGAATCAGCATAAACAGCCCTAAATCGCATTCGGGAATGTGGCCTCTAAGCACAAAGTAACATATACAGAGAAGCAGCCCCCCATACACCAGTGTCCTACACTCCCCTCGTAGTTCCGTAAGATGCTAGCAGGTGTCAAGCAGTTCTCTGGATTAGTACTCGTAGACCACACTAGAGGCACTTCTGAGGATGCCTCTCACACGTCATAGGGTAGTGTGGAGGGGAGACTAAGGGGAGAGCTCGTGCCGCCTGCCACGAGGCCACGGCTGTGTCCGGCTTGCCGGCGTTTGAGGGAAGGTGGTGGTGGGGGCAGCCGCTACCTGCCGCCTGCTCTGGCCAGTTTAAAGGGCTGCTTCTGACCGCAGCGCCATCATGGGACATCTTACGGAACTGCTTCAGCACCCCCCGCCCCGCACCCCTGAGCGTGAGACCGGGCCCTTACGGAGGTTTCCCGACTGTAAATATTTGTCTGTGCCTCTACGCACGGAGGCCTGTGGTGTGTCCTTCATCAAAAGCACGACACCGTTTAGACGGCAGAAACTGGCGGAAGAATATCACGATTGGAGTCGAAACGTATGTCGCCGGGTTCTGTTCAAGATGAGTCAGTATTGACGGACGTACGTCTTTCACCACGGTACTTTGACTGCTCCGAGGTATGGAAACGCGATCCTTCGACCTGTTGATGTATCCTACGCTGGTGCCACAGAAGATGGGTTCCTTCTGGTGGAGGATAACGCTCTTCCCCACAGAGCTGCACAAGTGGACAACATTCTTGAAGCTGAGGGAACTGAACAAATGGAGTGACCAGCTTGATCACCGGACACCAACTAGACTGGACACGTCTGGGATGCACTTGGCAGACGCACTGAAGCCAGACCAGCACCTCCCTCAACGGTTGCAGAGCTGGATACTGCACTCGTGGCCAAATATCCCTGAAAATCTGTTTGATAATCTTTTGCAGGCAATGACCCACAGAGTGTGCAACTGTACTCGCCGTTCAAGGTGATCACACACCTTATTAGAGGGCAACGAGAATGAGTTTTTTATTATTATTATGATAGCCCTAAGGTGCCATGTAAATTCAAGTAAAGAGTTGACGCAGCTAAATACCGTTATGTATCACACACACCTTACAACCGTACCGAGCGATGTGGCGCAGTGGTAACACACTGGACTTCCATTCCGGAAGATGGTGGTTCAAATCCACCTCTGGCCTTCCAGATTTGCCTTGATCACTCCAGGAAAATGCCGGGATGGCTCCTTTGTAAAAGGCATGGCCGATTCCCTTCCCCATCCTAACCCAAAACTCCGTCTCTAAAGACTAAGCTGCTGAAGGGACATTAAGCCTTAAGCTTCCTTCCTCCTTCCTTCCTTAGCACTGTAAACAGTATCTGAATAAAACACGTTACCATAAGTATATTGTACATCATATATCACATGATCCCCTAATTCTTTTAACCACTATATTTGGTTGAAGTTATTTATTTAATATCAAAAAGGAACAACTTCCTGATTTTCTGCAAAACTTATTTATTGATCACAAACCGGCTTTCGGCTTCTTAGGCCATCATCAGGTGACAACTGACTGTAGTTAACATGTTTTCAAAGATATTAAGATTTACAAAGATGTTCTCACAGATAATCGATACTTCACAGGAAAGTTCATCGCAAGTACTTATTTATGAAAGTTATTAACATTTATAAAAATATAATAAGTATGTGTAAAGAATCAAAACTAATATGATTATTTTTGTTGAAAAGGAAGGTTGAAAATAAAACTTATTTTTTCTCATTTTCTTCTTATTCAGTATACTGCCAATAAGGGCAGGGCTATCAGTATACTGAATAAGAAACATCAGAACACTTTTATATGCTGGCGAACAAGAACAAGTCAGTAGTCAGAAAAACTGGTGTGTCATCCCATATTTAGGCAAAATTTCAGATCAAATTGGTAGAAAGTTAAAATCTCGAAATTACAGGCCTGCATTTTACAATACAAACAACATTTCTAAGTATTTATTCAATAGTAAGGACAAAATTCAACCCCTATCACAGAGTGGTGTATACAAGATAACATGCAAACATTGTGGGAAACTGTATGTTGGTCAGTCTGGCAGGGCTGTAACTATTAGACTATCAGAACATGAGAGAAGCTGGAGGTTAAAAAAAGACAGACCCAACCTTTGCTGAACATCAGCTCAGAGAAGGTCGTAATCCGGTTTGTGACCAATAAATAAGTTTTGCATAACATCAGGAAGTTGTTAATTTTTGATATTATTATCATGTTCTGTCAAGTACCGACGGAAAAATCAATTTCAAATGTTCAAATGTTTGTATACCTTATTTATTTTCCGTGTCCGGAACTAGACTTCTAACTTCCAAAAATTAGCAGCCAATATGGCTTTGTCGTTAGCCTCCCCTAAGTCTTCCATTGTACAGTACTTTTCTAAATATGGACAGATAAGCAGGTGTGGAGGATCCTGTACAGCACCACAAAGACACAGTGTGTTCTCATTATCTTTTAGGAAGCCCCATCGCTGCATGTTTGTCTTGCACTTTGGCACTTCTACCCTCATACGGTTCAGGGTTCTCCAGACTGTGTATGGCAGGTCTTCACCAGGTGCCAGTTCTTCTTTTGTATAGCTCATGGGACTTAACTACGGCGTCATCAGCCCCTAAACTTACAAACTACCTATGAACTAGCTAACACAAATATCCATGCCCGAGGGGGGATTCGAACCCCCGACCGTAGTGGCCGTGCAGACCGTGACTGACGCGCCTCAGTCCCCTCGGCCACCGCGGCCGGCCGGAAAAAGCAATTAATTTTATTTATTCAGTTAATGTTGTATAACAATACCATTGCGGTAATCACAGTTTTCATTAAGTAATAAACAATAATAAGGCTCACAGCAAAATACAAAGTATGACCCAATATTGAAGTAGATACAAAATATATACACTCTACTCTCGCAGCTCCTACAAAAATTATTATATTAGGATACTGACAGTCACCTCATAGTGTACATGAACGAAGCTCAGTGATAAACATCAGTGGTACAAATGGGACATAACCGACTTGTTCAAAATGTTCAATGTTTGTAAAGTTGCTGTTGTTGTTGGTTTTTGAGGGGACTAAACAGCTAGGTCATCAGTCCCAAGTGTTCAAATGTTTGTTAAGCTTATGGGACTTGACTACGGGGTCATCAGTCCCTAAGCTTACAAACTACTTATGAACTACTTACAACAAAGGACGGCACAAATATCCATGCCCGAGGGGGGATTCGAACCCCCGACCGTAGTGGCCGTGCAGACCGTGACTGAAGCGCCTCAGTCCCCTCGGCCACCGCGGCCAGCTAACCGACATGTCCAAGCGGAACAAAGGATTGTAAGTGAACTAACCAGTCACGCTAACACAGAGGTATGAGGTGGCACGACCACATAATGATGTGGTGTTGATCTGGCGGTTCGAGAGAGGCTGCGGTTTACCATCAGTGGGTTGTGTGTGTAGTCTCCGGACTTTTCAAGGTCAGCTCTGTACAAAGTTGTTACAGAACACATGGGCTATCGGAAACTTTGTGCACGTTGAGTTCCCAATACGCTACCTGAAGAGCACAAAGCAAAGAGCATGGCATCATCATTATCGTTTCTCACACATTACACTGAAGAACGGGAAGAAAGTATTAGATCAGTTCTGATTTACAGTCTTCTCCCATCGCGACTTTCTCGGTCTTTATTTTCATTGTTTGAAGGGTTTTCTTTTAACGCAAAATATTATATTTATGAATAACAGTGTTTGTCCGTCTTTGCAACTACAATAATATCAGACGCGTTTCGTTTTAATGACAGTAAAACATCTTCAGTGGTCTGTAATAATACAACTCTACAGTTTTTGTTTTTAGTTCGAAAACAGTTCGTTAACGGAACATGAAAAGTAGGCCTAATGTTTGTTACTTACGGAAATTTTGTCTTCTTTTCGCTTTACATCATGGAATGCCGGTCTGTTTCATGCAGTACTGCCTGTTCTTCATGCTGTGTCGTTTTTCCACTACTTCCGCTGTCACTTTTGCACTTCCCATAATTGTTTTCACAGATCAGGCGTCTTTGCTTTTGTTTTGAGTGATCTGTGAAAACAATTATGGGCAGTGCAAAAGTGACAGTGGAAGTAGGGGAAAAAACAATGACACAGCATTAAGAACCGGCGGTATTCCTTGAAACAGACCGGCATTCCATGATATGAAGCGAAAAGAATACAAAATTTCCGTAAATAACAAACATTAGGACCACTTTTCATGTTCCGTTAACGAACTGTTTTCGATCTAGAAACAAAACAAACTGTAGATTTCTATTATTACAGACCACTGAAGATATTTTACTGCCATTAAAACGAAACGCGTCTGGTTCTTCTATCCTTTCATCCGCGGCGGAATAGCCGTGCACGGTAGGTTCCTTGCTGTGGTACACGCGGCCGTTCACCTTCGGAAGTTCGAGTCCTACCTCGGGCATGCTTGTGTGTCTTGTTCTTAGGATAAGTTAGTTTCTGTAGTTTGTAAGTTTAGGGACCGATGACCACAGCATCTAGATCCCACAACTTTACAAAAAAATTGAACATTTCATCTTTTATATTAAAATAAGCCAGGGATTTATAATGAATTGAGCGTGGTGATATCGAAAGTTCATCTATAACGAATATTTTAGAATGATTACATTATTATTTCGTATGAAAACATATAACTGAGTTGGACATCGTACCTCTTTTTACGTCAGTAGACAAAGCAGAGGTAAGTGACAAGAAAGCCTTTCCTTCGTTGAGAAAGATTACTTGTTTTCTACGGAAAATTAACTCCGTTTATATACCGCGTTTATCTGTGTTTAAATAGTCACCGGATACAATTATTCAATATCTTTGTACTAATTTGATGCTGTTTGCTATTCCATAAAATATATTTCAGCCGTATACACTTCCCGGAGTAAGCTCTATTGTTTCCGAACATTCCGAGACGTAGCCGGTTTCCGGAAGCTAGTGTTATGGTGCGTCGAAAGACTCCACGAGAAGTGGTCTGACAGTTTCCAATAGCTTTACAACCCACAGGTTTGCTCAGCAGCTAATGCTGTTTCTTTTGAAAACCGGTGATGTCATGTTGTTTGTGTTCCTAGAACATTTATTCTGCGCACTTGGCTTCTTCGTTTCATTTCTGGGCTATGTACTCCAGCTCTTCTCTGATGTTTTCGTTTAGCTCACGAGACTGACGGGAATTGGGGCCAAACCCATTTACGAGGGCAAGTCAACAATTATCTACACTTTTCATTCTGCCGATTATCAACATGAAGACAAGGGTACAAAATTCACATCATATTTCTACTTGATCTCCCCCCTTCTTGCACTTGGCGCAACGGTCAACGAGCTCACGTATTCCTTCCAAATAAAAGGTTTCCGGTTGGCACTTTTGCACTGCATTTCGCAAGTCCACATCTTAGTCAAATCGGCGACCAGACAAAGCATCTTTGAGTGGCTCAAACAAGTGAATGTCAATTATACATTTTTATATATTTTCTATTTTATTTTTTTATATATTTTTGACGACGTTACAGCGTTCAATGAATGAAATAAATCACAGAACAAATAGGATGTGGTATAGGGAAGAGACAGCGTGGCGAATGGAGATTTGGGTGTGGCTGGAGACGTGCACGGAAGAGTCCTCTGCAGTCGGGCTGGTCACTCTGTCCTCGGTGAAATGACATCGTCCAACTAATGAGAAACTCAATGGAATAGGACTCTGTGATTCACATAATTACTTAAAATGTAGTTTAGTAGACACGCTACCGCACAGATTTATGTGCTGTGGACACGCACAAAATTGGATCTGGGTGAGGCAAAAATTAGGACTCCTCTTAAGAAGTGATGGAAATAACTACACAACGGACATACTCCTATGACCTGATCAGACATTTTATCCGGAAAAGAAAACCAACAGTATGATGTGGCTCATAGGCCATTATGTCAACTATGTAATCAATAGTGATAGTACAATTGAATTTAAAATTTACATGGAATCAGCTTACTGGCAATCGAAGAAATTAGGGAATTACAAAACTTTATTTGGTAACATTGTAAGTTAACCACCCTCCGCTTCCTACCAGTTGCCGCCTTGCTCAGTGAGTATTTTCGGTCTTAAATGCAGATGTTATTGCCCTGATAAAATTGCATTGCAACGGATAACGACTTTTTTTTACACACAAAAGACTGCAGCAACTGATAGCATACCGGTGGCAGTTCCCTTACTAGTTGAAATTCTCCCATTTAATCATTAAGCAAAATTGGGACTCAGAATTTAATAAAAACAACTAGAGACGAAATGTATACTATTTACACAAGTTTATTAAATTCACTGTATATCTCCCTATCATCATTTTAAAGCCAAAATACAAAATATTCATTCACTAAATGTATCACCAATGGATTGAGACAAGGATCGTAACCTTACATTCATACCGTACATTCTTTACTCTCTCATACTGCACCCACGTAGCTATGCACAACATTCCCATTAGACAAAATCATTTCCCCGCTGAAATAGAGAAAGAATTATCACAACCAACACAGTTCCTGATACTTTACCACGGAGGCCACCATACTCACATCCTTCCTCTTCGTCACCCGGAAACGTTCTTCTTTCTCATGGCCGCTCCCCGTCCTAACCGATCCCCCCGTTCCCGTTCGCGAGTAGCCGCGCCCTCATTGGCTTGTGATCTAACGGGATCTTCTGCCAACCTCCGAATTCTGAAGGAACTCGCAAGTCGCAGCCACTTGACCATCTCATCCCCAAGGAAATCTCTCTGCCACACCCCAAAACTAAAGTTGGCAAACCTACCGAGTGTTCTGCATCTCTGCCTTCCTAACCGCGGCTTCATGCACACTTACAGACCCTCACACACACAATCACATAAGGTATAAGATGAGTTGGGTACTGTGGAACGAAGCTCCTTATGTGAGCGGCGCTCACTTATTTGTCCTGTAATAACAATTTTAATAAATAATAGAGCATTCTTGTCTCCACCTAGTACATCTCCCATTATAGTGGCACTAAAGGCCAAGCACACTTTTACGAAATGATAATCACATGAAAGTAACGTACACTATAGTATACAAGGATTTAATGGAATGATACTACAGTATCGTTTCAACATGATTAACATAGTCTTTAAAAAGAAAGGAATAGGATAAAACAAATAATAGAAAAAAAATAGTTTAGTTACAATGAAACACAAACTTTTTCCAAGATCGAGAAAGAAAATTTGTAAATGAGAAGTAACGAAGAGGAAAACATATTTACGTTTCCAGACTTGTATCATCGTAGAAAATAAAGGAAAGAGAAGCGTTCGCTTCGGAACTCTGTGGGCGACGGTCCGAGAGCGCCGCTCAGATTTTGATTTGCTGGTAAATGGATAAAAAAAAGAAGAGAGAGACAATGTTGTATCTGCTGCGGTTTGATCGCCTAGCAGCGTTGTTTTGATTTTATAACAAGAATGTTTTGATTTGCTATTTTAATGGTTTTCGTCGTTTATTTAGGTAAAATTGTCTTATATCCACGGGGACAAAGTTTTGTTATTTGCGTACAGTAACGGTCGGTTGTGGGGGCGTCACGTGATGCGCCACCAGCCACAATGGCTGCGCTGGCTCCACTGCTCCTCCTCCCCAGCAGTATAGTTGTTTTAAGAAAAGGAAAGAAAAAAAAAAGAAAAGAAAAGAAAATGTGGCGGAGTGGTCAACGCGTCCGCCATGCAGCAACAAAACCTTTTTCGACAGCAGACAGCAAGCCTCGGCGTGCGGTGCGAATTGCTGTTTCCAGCTTCTTTTTCAAATATTCACTATACCTCGCATTGTTACTCCTTCCCTTTTCCGTTATCTCTGCCAGTATGCGCCCCTGTGAGTCCCAAACCACAGTCAACATAACCTTTCCTGCGGGTGGCCCCGTCTTGAATTATTTTCACGGTGATCCAGCGTTTTTCCCCACTATATTTATTTATTTATTTATTTATTTAGCCTGATCAGATTAGGGCCATCAGGCCCTCTCTTACATCGGACCAGGGTTTTACACATACAGTATTTCTTTACATGTGAGTTACCTATAACATAATAATGATTTTTACAGATGAACAGTTAATAACATTATTTAGTTAATAACATTATTTAGTTAATAACATTAACATTAACTGGCGCTTTCACTCAGGATCGTTGTCATACACCCATGTTTGATCTCCGGTGACAATTTTGCTCAGAAAGCATCACCTTCGTTGTTGAAGCGAGTAAGTGTTGATAGACCTTAACACGAGGGAGCTTATGGTCATCGGTAAGCTTTCTTGGTAGTCACCGCGGGCAGTCCTTACGGAAACCGACCTTGTTGTTGATGATGTGATAGGCGCAGCGAAGGCTGATGTTCATAGCGGACGCTACCTCATCGATAGCGATTCGCGTATTCGCCACAACCAACTCTCGAGCTGGCTGAATGTTGTTCAAATGTTCAAATGTTTGTAAATCTTATGGGACTTAACTACGGGGTCATCAGTCCCTAAACTTACAAACTACTTATGAACTACTTACGAACTAGGACGGCACAAATATCCATGCCCGAGGGGGGATTCGAACCCCCGACCGTAGTGGCCGTGCTTACCGTGACTGGAGCGCCTCAGTCACCTCGGCCACCGCGGCCGGCGGCTGAATGTTGTCGTCTCCAGTAGTCTTGTGTAGTACGCGAACGAACCAGTTCGAAAGAGCGCTCCCACAGGCGAACTACGCGTACTAGTTCGCACATCTCTCGCCTCTTAGTTCGTCCGCTCCTTTTGCGAAAACTGACGGGGAACAGCGAGAGGACGCGAGGGCACGTAGAATCGGGCGGTTCCCTTCTGCCAGTCATCGTCATTTCGAGCAGAGAAGCAGCTCAGCTGTAGTTTCATAGTACACTGCCACAGATTTTCTTTTCTAAGGTACTCAGCAGTGTGTAAATAATTATTTACTACGCGTAATCTGTATGCAAAGTAGTTGAATACCATTGTATCACCAATTCGTGAAAATAACAGGTTTATTTGCTTAAGTATTCGATGTCTAATTGGGCAAAAATACGGGTAATAGCACACGCTTGGGCAACACTGATCATTTTATAAAAAAGCTGTCATAACAAAAGGAAGAGCTCTTTTAGTAGCGGTAGCAAATGCCAAAAAGAGCGGACGAACTAAAAAGAGCGGACGAACTAAAAAGAGCGGACGAACTAAAAAGAGCGGACAAACTAAAAAGAGCGGACGAACTAAAAAGAGTGGACGAACTAAAAAGAGTGGACGAACTAAAAAGAGAGGACGAACTAAAAAGAGTGGACGAACTAAAAAGAGCGGACGAACTAAAAAGAGCGGACGAACTAAAAAGAGCGGACGAACTAAAAAGAGCGGACGAACTAAAAAGAGCGGACGAACTAAATAGAGTGGACGAACTAAATAGAGTGAAAGAACTAAAAAGAGCGACATCGGTCACGAACTAAAACATGCGCGATCGGTCGCGAACTAAAATATGCGCGATCAGTCGCGAACTAAAACATGCGTTACCGGTCGCGAACTACTATGGCAAACGTATATCGCTTCTTCGTTCGTTGAATTCCTTTCCGAAGACAGACGGGCAATAGCGAGAGGGCGCGCAGCAAATTTAAAAATCACGTGTTTGCCTTCTGCTGAAGAGAGCCATTTCGTCTGCCTGCTAGATTACATAGTTCAGTGATACAAAATTTCTGTTTCGGAGTATCCTGCACTCTTCAATATCTTTGAAGTATTCCGCACTTTGCAATATCTGACTAATAAATTCCATAATACCAAGATTTAGAGATAACTCTCAACTTAAACGCGGGAAATTATCCATAAACTGTTTCTTCAAGCGCAGCAAGCGCATGAAGCAGCTAGGTGGGGGAACTTCTCCTTCCACCTGCACGCGCAGACCACGCCGCTCAGGCCCCACTGGGAGCAGACGACCTAAAAGAACGAACTAGTTCGCGGCAGAGCCGCGGACTAAAGTGAACGCTCCCGATCGCGAACTATTATGCGCAAGTCTAGCTGTGAGTGCGGTAATGGAAGGGGATGCGCAGAGTGCTTTAGAACTGGGCCCCCTCCCTACGTGACACGGACTATAGATAAAAATCCAGCGATGCCCGGGTATGTATTTATTCAATTCCTACGTTACTTCACCTCTGCCATACCCCTCTTTCTATCGCTTGTTGTCCTAACGTTATTGAATTTCAGTCTCTAGTTTAGTTTTCACATATCTCAATCCTTAGGATGTAATTTCTCCTGAACAATGCGACCCACAATACTGTAATTTTTCACAGGCGTAAAGTGGAATAGTAGCGAGTGATTTTTTTAACAGTAGGGAAGACGTTGCAAATTAAAACCTTTTGGGTGAATAGGCGGTTTATCACGACTTTCATTGTTTATTACGTCATATCTCCTAAAGCAATTATTATGTCAAAGTATGGAATATGAGCACGTAATTTAGTTGATATCAGTCCAATGGTTTAGGAGGAGACGCGCAACATTATAGCGTGGTGCAGAATTTTTCCGCGCATTTCGTTGTTTATTGCGTCATATCTTCTGAACTATGTGCTGTACGTGATACCCAAAGTGATGTCCTCTGTGTTTTTAGATCAAATGTGCAAAATTTCATCAAAATCAGAGTAGATTTGTTTGAAATCTGTAAGTAAAGCATTCTTCGCCACACACCATATGCATCATCTCTACCGAAAAATGTTTCGTAGGTTCTTCCTGCCACTACAGAAAGTGTTAGCAAATGATAAGGAATATGTGCACCAAATGTCGTTGAAATCGGTCGAATTTTCAGGAGATGTGCAACTTTGTCGCACATTTCAGCAGCTTTTCGCGCATATCCTTGTTTATGACATCATACCTCCTGAACTATGTATTGTTCGTGATCGTTCCACCCATGGCGACCTTCCTCTTAGTTTGAGAGTCATGTGTGCAAAATTTGATCAAGATTGGAATTAAACTGTAGATTTTTATCCCATACAACACACACAGACACACAGACATTCTATATACAAAGATTTCTTGGTTTGAGTGGAACTATCCTCGAGCATCCTGCTGAATAGTACGCATCACATACTCCTGTGAATATCAGTGTGTGAAAATTCGATGAATCCGTTATCGACGTATCTGGAGAGCTCGTTAAAAGCTGATAGTGCGAGAATATATACGAAATGTCAATTTCTCCGATCAGTACAATGCAGTACTAATTTCAGAAGAGCACTATGTCGTTGGCATCCTTATGTCAGAGCTGTATACTATGATCTTATTGACTATTTCAGGTAAAATATAGTTAGAAGAGTGTATAATTCTCAACCAACACCGAAATGTGCAACCGAAAACTCGGTAAGTAGAAGATTTGTGGGAGCTGAATTTACTGAACGATTGCCCATATATGTAATAGCACCTATAGGTCTTAATGCGATTCAGGCGCAATTAAAGCACAGGAAAACAATTATTTAGGGAATACTGTCAAAGAAACTGAATTATTGTTCGAAGTTGTATATGTCTGGGTTGAAATTTCATCATGTGTGGAATAATTAATTGTGTTACTTGTAACCGCTGATAAAAGAAGATTATTTTCATCGACAATACATTTTCCAAATAAAAAAATTAATTTGGTCTGTGAAAATTTTGTGTGTAGCTTAAACACGTTTTATCTGCAAAAATTCTTGCTTGCTAGCGCTAAAGGGTGTATATGTAAACCGAAAGGTTGAAGGGTGGACTCCTAGTAGCACCACGGAATATTTCAGTTTGTTCTTAGCTTTCACGGCCTTATAATATGAAGACTATCAGACAACTACTCTTAATGGGATACGGAGTTACATTGCAGTTCCACTTTCGCTAGTAAGCCTACAATAACTGGGATAGGTTAGGCAGGATTTACATGTGTTGAAACGAGTTTAACTATAGTATGTTTTACAGACAGATGAATTTATTATTCTTATCAAATAACGTGGCTAAGTTTGTTCACACTAAGGTTGAGTCAGCGGTTTGCACTGTTGGCTAAAACGGCACGTACTGAGTGAAAAGTAGCAACACCGCTATCACTTGGAAAGAAAGTGCACTTTACTTTACAGTCAGTGCCGCCTACACCGCGATAGGTAGTAGGTTTTCAGAGCTGCTGTGGTATGCGTTTGTCTCAGGAGATAAGGCAGTGAACTCGTTTGGCTTCCCATCTCTACCACACATCCGCTTGCGCTACGCTAGTAATCTAGACAGGTGAGGAACTACCTCGTACATTTGCAAAACTGCTCGCTACCTTCATTAGGGCACCTGGATATAGGCGGACATGCGAATCCGCCATTTTCGTTCCTTCGCTTCGACAAGCGATTGTAGAATAGGACAGTCAATATGATTTCAGCATGTTGAACTGTGCAGTTCTGAATTGTTTTCTAGTCGTATATATATTTGGATTAAAAATTAATTTAGTTGTAATATATTATTGTAATACGATTTAACAAATCGTAAAATTATGTTTTCTGGTATTTGCCCACCTGGGTGTGTATTGTGAGCTAATCTTTGGCATTCGACAGCTCAATTTTATTGGATACCACATGCACTACCAAAGCTGCGCTAACATGCGAGAAATCTCCGTTTCAGAATGCCATGATATGCTTCAGAATACACTGTTGGGTTGCTACTTTTTACGGCGTATTTTTCATAATTCATATAAAATTCCTTTTCAATGCAGAAGACATATCACCATGATAAACTAGGATGCAGCAATATATATATATATATATATATATATATATAAGAGAAATTAATTTTCCATGTTTACCATTTTCTTGTACGTACACTTGTCCGGTCAATCAATTAATTATCCTCCTAAAGCGAACATTCTCTTGCCAAAATTAGCAAATTACGCCGCCGACTCTGTAACTAACATCGCAGTAGCTTCAAACATCGTTACGAGGCGTTATCAGTCATTATAACTAGTAAAAAACAATGTGCATCATTTAAAAGTAATTACTATTGTTATCGTCCAAATGTTGCTACTGTTTTAGTTCGTAGCGTCAAATCCTCCGCTAAAAAAGAAAGGAAAAAAACCTTGTCAAAAATCTGTCATTTACAATGTGTAGAAATTTTCCATAACTACAAATGAATTAACCCACCTCGCATAATTTTAAAGACCTATAGTATGTGTATTAGAAATGAAGCAAGCGATATTTGAAAACAATAACAGCAGAAAAACTCGGCTTTTCACATGCTCACGCTATCACTGCTTGGAACAAAAATGGCGGCGGGAGCTGCCGCTATAGCAGAAATTGATGCACATGCCCATCTATATCCAGTTGCTCTAACCTTCAGTGATACAAAATTTCTGGGGATGGAAACGATACATTAAGCTATAGAAATGTGGGTGGTTTAATAGAAAAATATCGATGTTGGCAACCGATGTCTGCAATTGCTAATAATCGACACTATTTTCAACAATATCTTATACTGCTGTTACGTTTGACGTTCGCAACAATGTCCTTGTTTGTCAGTTGCTATTCGCAGTTTAAGTTTACTGTTTGTATACATTTTTATGAAACAGGTTACGAGAAAGTAAAGATACAAATGCCCAGTGACTATAATGGAGCTGTCAGCAAAGTGATATCGCTAGTAAATTACGTGAATGAATGCTTCATGAGAATCTACCAAAAATTTCGATCACGCTCCAGTTAAAAAGTGAATTATGCAAACAAATGACAAGGCGATTAATGGAAATCGAATATGGCGAATTCACAAAACCTAAAGCAACTTGTAACTCGTTTCTGGCCTCTCGCTACTGTGTTCGACCCAGTGTGAAAGTCAGTGGCTACATTCTAAACATGCTTGGCGAAGACTATAAAGAGGTCACATATTTCGGTGGATTCATAAAAATCACTGATATATCAGTAACAGATATGTTCTTACAACGAGTCAGAAAAGTGGATAAAACTCGTCAAATACTAAAATTTCATAAATAATTAACACTTTGTAGCATAACATTTGGGCAGTCTTCACTTCCTGCTACAATGGAAACCGAATTCCAGATGTACGATGGTTCCGCTATTGTTCTGACCACTCAAAATCTTAGTAAAAATGTGTGTGGCCATGAATTATACAAGGTGCGTCTACAAGGTTGGATGAATGGTCTCATGAAATACAGGAAACAAGAGTAACAAGCAAAATACCATTACTGGCCGTCACGATAATCACCGTTGGCTACAACATCGGCTGTGCAGGTGCTGTAAACTGCCTGAACACTTCGTGTAGGAATCGCCCGAAGCACTGAGCTCACGCGTTGTTGGATATCCGCAACCGTTGTGAAGCGTAAGCCTTTCAGCAGTAATTTAGGGCAGGGAAACAGATTATCCGTAAGCATCCATCGCACTCTTTGGAGTTGTGTGTGTCTGTCTCGGTCGACCCGAACGTGTCTCATCCCCTACTAAGCTTGAATTTATAGCGAATCTTTAATTCAGCGCAAAGTTCCTAGTGATTGGAGAAAAGCGCAGGTGACTCCCGTTTATACGAAAGGAAAGAGAACTGACCCACACAATTACAGGCCGATATTGTTGACATCAGTTTCATGTAGAATTTTGGAGCACATTCTCAGTTCGAATATAGTAAATTTCCTTGAAACGGAAAAACTTCTTTTTATGAATCAGCACAGGGGCGCGAAAAGCTACCGGAAGCCGGAAAATCCAAGATACAGCGGTGGTGGGGCCGGAGAGCGAGACTCGTGCTGGAGAGGGCTCGCCGACTAGCTTGTAACCAAAGGGTGTAGAAACCTCTTTGGTAGTATCAGCAGCTATCGACAGTGAGCCAGAGAAACGATGCAGAACGAGCTATCACTCTTCACATTCAGACAGCCATAGATTTCGCACTTCCACTTAAAAGTAAAACAACTGCATATTCTCACAGGGAAAGTGGCGTAGCAGAGAGGCCGTATTTATGCCACATTAATTAATATAATAATAGATTATTAACATAACAAAATAATAAAAACCTAGCAATATTAACTAATGTTTTAACACATGAAATAAAAATGCTATTCCTCAAGCCTTAAAAAGAGTGGGGTTCAAGATTTAACAAAATGATGATCTAGCGACATTAAATAAATTATAACTTTACAGAAATATACAAAAAATATATGGAAGACGTCAGATGGTCGTCTTTCAAAGTCCACAAACATCCCTCAATGAACCCTGCTTTGCAGCCAATGTGTGCAATGTACAAAGTTTTCCCTTTACCTGACGGGCTTCCGGTGGATAATCCTGACAGAAACGCTTGTTATGAGGACTTTACTTGGTCATCTACCCAGACGTTACTTCGGGTATGTTTGCGTTCACTCAAGTCTCGTCCAAATAGTAAACGGAAATTTCTTCATCTCTCAATCGTTTAATGGTTCGATGATAACGCCGCCTGCTATTAGATTGCTATCACGTCCACGACGGACATATTTGTAAATCATTTCTTTTGATATAAAATGTAGTTCTCCGAAAATTGAAAATTGCCCAGATCTGCATCTTCGTTCACGACCGTAAGCACTTTTTTCTGTTGCTGGCAGTTCGTTCTGGGAAAAAAACTGTTCTTTCATTCGCATCGCATTTATTTCTGTCGTAATTTTCCTTTCTTTGCAGACTTGATAGAGTGTGTTGCCTTGTACTATCACACGATACACTGAAAAACGTCCATCTGTAACTGCAGCTGTTTTCGAAACATTGTCACTCATCGACTGCTCTGGATGTAACAGTCCCGTTTTATACACAGCCATATGTTTCTCTATAAAACTTTATCTTCTTTGGTAGCTTCTTTGGTGGACTCAGAACTGACGCGTCGACCTCACTCGCTGTATTCGTGGATGACATAATCAGATCAGCCAAATGTGATGCTAATGAAATCTATACTAATAATAAATCTTTAAATGTATACCTGTCGCTGTTCCCTTCAATCTTCAAAACTACTGGACGAATCTTCATGCTGTTTTTACAGGAAACATGAGTAAAGTTTGGGTCAACGTATAGGCATAAAATTGTTTTTAAAAAATCGTAATTTTAACTGTTTTCAGAAACCGACGTGTCTGTTTTTTCAACAATTGAAAACCTATTATCTGCAAAACTACTTCACGAATGGGGATGGGGTTTTCACAGGTAACTTGAGCGTAACTGTGCAATATATAGACTTCATTTCATAAAAGTCGAATAATGAAAAATAAGAATATCGGAATTTTAATTTTTTTATCCACAACCGTTACGTCTGACTTTGAACACGTATGTCTCCAAAACTACTTGGCATATTTTCATGGAGTTTTCACAAGTAACTTTAGAACATATTTCTGTTACATAAAGGCATCAATAATTAAAACTGGTCACAGAAAATAAAGATATAATTTAATCATACACCATACAACCTATCGTTTGTGTCTATTTGTTGAGAGTAATCTCCAAAAGTACGCGAGTGACGCAATTGAAGGCTCCAAGTTTCCTGCCAGATCCACAAGATCAATGGAGCTATATTTCCTGAAGATGGTCTATAAGAAGACCGAAACAAGTCGGAAAAAAATAAATTTTTGCACTTTAGACTGTTCTTTATGTATAAATAGTAAACAAATAAAAGAAGAAATCATGCGATGCTATTGGATGCACACATAAACAGTGAATACTCAGCGTGACCACAAACACATTTTCTTACTCAAAAAATCAGCAACTACTCTTTCAAGCGTCTTTCAAGATGAATTTGTCCTGAAATCGCCACTGTACAACAACGGACCAGCGAACGTTGGTAACACGGTCTAGAGACGAGGCCCCCCAAACACGTCACAGGATAGGCCGCCATCGCAAGCTCACTTTCGGTGTGACGTGAGGCCTTGGAGCTAGACGGTGTTGGTGTCGGTCGGCGGAACTCCAAACCACAACACACACACAGGCTAAATCGCGTTTGTCGGCTACCTGCCGTGTTCACATCACAAAACTGTACTGTCACCGGTGCTTATGATAAATTTCATGCCAACTGGATATCTGGCCGAAAACAGAAATGTAACATTTGACCTAAGCAAATGAACAAAAAACTAGGGCTTTCTTGATATCTGTGTATTATCTTTAGCGAATTTCGGTGTGTTGTGCAAGGCAACAGAGCAACGAGAGCTCTATTTATTGTCTGGTGCGACGTTTCCACAGGCAAAGGATATCATCAACATATCTGTTCCAGTATACTGCATCCCCCAGGGGGCCCACAGTTCTTTTGTGGGTACGTGTGTGGCGCGCACGGGGCCCCGAGCCGGAGCAGCCTTTCTTCTGCCCCAGGCTGCTTCACTTTCCCTCCCGGTTTATGCCTTCGCCCGGAGACGGGCATATTTCGTGAGATACGGTGGTTCTTGTTGTGCTTTTTCTTCCTTCGTTCCTTCCTTTCTTACCTTTCGTTTTCTGTCTTTCTCTCCTTGAACTCTCCTAGCCTTCTTCTCCTCATTAGTCTCCGCCTCGGCGTTTGAGACACTTCTTTCCTTCTTTCTCTTCCTTTCCTATCCTCTTCTTCTTTCCTCCCTGTGCGTGTCTGAAGGCCGACCCACGCATTATCGTGCGTAGCAGGTGACGGTGGTAACGCGTAATTCCCCGCCCCGGGTAGACATGTAAGGCACGTACGTACCCCCTGGTAAAGGCCAGGCCCAGGGAGGGGTGATTACCCGAGCTGGTACCTTCCGAACGTGCCGATTGGTCCCTCCGTCAGTTCTCGGGAGGTGTGACCTGAGGTGTGAACAATCACCTAAGGCGGGTAAGCCCTCGGAGAGGGCCCCCACTAGGAAGGAGCGCGCCATCGGAGACGCCGGTAATCACGGGGGACACTTCCGCGATGACTTCCTCCTTATCTTCTTTCATGACGTTGACCCACAAACGTAAGTTAGACTCGCCTCAGCCTAAAAAGACTCTGCCTAATGTTCCTAAATATCTGGTTGTCTCTCGCACCGACGGAAAGGATTTCAATTCTGTCAATCCTTTCGTTATACAGAAAGGTGTAGATGCAATTGCTGGCCCTGTTAAAACCTGTTCACGTCAGCGCAATGGCACATTGTTGCTGGAAGTAGAAAGTGCCTTCCAAGCCCAAAAACTGATACGTACTACGTTGTTGCACACTTTTCCAGTTAAGGTCGAAGCGCACCGCACACTCAACTCGTCACGGGGGGTAGTCTTCACGAGATCCCTTGATGGGTTGTCTGATGAAGACATCCAATCGTATATGTCCGATCAGGGTGTGACAGCCGTCCACAGGGTGATGAAAAAGGTCGATAACCAATTGACGCCGACTCGTACTGTGTTTTTGACGTTCGACAGAGTTGACCTCCCGTCGAAGGTCAAAGCAGGGTATGAAGTCATCTCCGTCCGACCTTATGTGCCTAACCCAACGCGCTGTTTTCAATGCCACAGGTACAACCATACCCGTGAACATTGCCCAAATGCAGCAAAGTGTGTCACTTGTGGTAGGGACGCCCATGAGGGGGATTGCCCACCTCCGTCCCCTCACTGCCTAAACTGCAACGGTGACCATGCGGCTTCCTCTCGCGACTGCCCTGTATACAAGGATGAGAAGGTAATCCAGCAAATTCGGGTTACGGAGAAGGTATCAACATCTGCCGCTCGAAAGTTGTTGGCGAGTCGAAAGCCCACTGTCCTCCCAGCGGGTACATACAGTAAGGTACTCACCTCAACTCGACCTACCAAGGATTCCAGTACCCAGACATGTGACTTGACTTTCGCTGACACAGTTGTGCGATCTGCCAGCCCGAAGATTGCCCGTTCCACGTCCCCGCTTCCTCCTGCTGCTTCTAGGGTACAGTCTTCGTCCAACTCTAGTAAACCGCGGGCACCTAAACAAGATGCCCGGACCTTGAAAAAGGAACCCGTCCGTGAGGATTTTCTGCGTTCTCAGGCTTCCCAACCGTCAACTGCCTCTTCCCGCCGTCACTCTTCCAGAAGAGCTGACAAGAAAAAGAGTTCCTCTCCTTCCCCGCCGAGGCGTGACCCATCTGTCGCGCCGTCCAACAGTTGCCGGCCTCGGCCGTCTTCTGTTTCACCGGGACGCTCCGTTTGCCGGGCGCCCGGCCCTTTACCGGCGGTGGAAACTGCCCCTCCTGATCAACTCAGGGAGGTGGCAGGCGCGTCGGGCGAACCAATGGAACATGACACTTTGCCCCCAGACAGCGATAGCAGTGCTCCCTCGACATCCGGTCCTCAGCGGCCGTCGAGGTGACCCCGCTCGCTACTTGGTTTTTATCCTTATTTCTTCTCTCATTTTTATCATGGCGCTCCTTCAATGGAACATTCGCGGCTTTCGTTCTAATCGGGAGGAGTTAAAACTACTCCTTCGATTGCACTGTCCGCTTCTAGTCTGCCTCCTGGAAACTAAGTTGCGTCCACGTGATCGTGCAGACTTTCCACACTACACCTCTGTGCGGTTCGACCTGCCACCCGTGGAAGGTGTCCCAGCCCATGGAGGGGTTCTGATGCTCCTTCGAGACGACGTCTATTTCCATCCCATTTCCTTGCACACTCACCTACAGGCAGTTGCCGTCCGCATCACCTTATCCACCTTTACCTTCTCCCTCTGTAATATATATTCGCCATCGTCATCTGCCCTTACTAGGGCAGATGTGCTAAACCTTGTTGACCAGCTCCCTTCACCTTTCGTGTTGGTAGGCGACTTCAATGGCCACCACCCCCTATGGGGCTCTCCGGCACCTTGTCCGAGAGGCTCCCTTTTGGTGGACATTCTCCACCACCTCGATCTTGTCTGCCTCAACACCGGTGCACCGACCTTCCTTTCTGACACAACACACACTTATTCCCATATAGACCTCGCAATATGCACTCCTCAGCTTGCCGGTCGGTTTGAGTGGTATGCACTTTCTGACACGTACTCGAGTGACCATTTCCCTTGTATCATCCACTTCCTACATCATTCCCCATCTCCACGTCCCACCAGTTGGAACATTTCTAAAGCCAACTGGGGGCTTTATTCTTCCATGGCTGTTTTTCACAATCAGAATTTTCCCAACTGTGACAGTCAGGTCGAATACCTCACAGAGGTTATCCTCACTGCTGCTGAACGTTCCATACCTCGTACATCCTCTTCTCCACGTCGTGTCCAGGTCCCTTGGTGGACTGCAGCCTGCCGCGACGCGCTTCGAGCCCGGCGCCGTGCTTTACGCACCTTCCGCCGCCACCCAACTTTGGAGAATTGCATCAATTACAAACGTATGAGAGCGCAGTGCCGTCGTATCATAAACGACAGCAAGAAAGCTTGCTGGACAGATTTTACTAGTTCTTTTAACCGTTTTACTCCCTCCACGGTTGTCTGGGGTGGCCTACGCCGTTTGTCCGGCATCAAGGTCCACTCCCCGATTCCTGGCCTGACCGTGGAGAACGCGGTCCTCGTGGACCCAGCTGATGTTTCAAACGCATTGGGTCGTTTCTTTGCGGAGGTTTCGAGCTCTGCCCATTACCACCCTGCCTTTCTCCCTCGCAAACAGGTAGAGGAGGCACGGCCGCCTTCTTTCCGCTCTTTTAATCGGGAAAATTATAACGTCGCCTTCACCATGCAGGAGCTAGATCGTGCTCTCGCCCTGTCCCGGTCTTCTGCTCCCGGGCCCGATTCCATTCACATTGAAATGCTGAAGAACCTCTCTCCAGCGGGCAAGTGCTTTCTTCTTAGTACCTACAATCGCATATGGACTGAAGGTCATGTTCCCACAAGTTGGCGTGAAGCCATTGTTGTCCCCATCCCCAAACCAGGGAAGGACAAACACCTTCCTTCCAGTTATCGTCCTATTTCTCTGACGAGCTGCGTCTGTAAGGTGATGGAACGCATGGTTAACGCTCGGTTGGTCTGGCTCCTCGAATCTCGCCGCCTCCTGACTAATATCCAATGCGGTTTTCGTCGACACCGCTCTGCTGCTGACCACCTCGTTACGTTGTCGACCTTCATTATGAACAACTTTCTGAAGAAGCGTCAAACAGTAGCCGTGTTCTTCGACTTGGAGAAGGCATACGATACCTGTTGGAGAGCGGGCATTCTCCGCACATTGCACACATGGGGCCTTCGGGGCCGCCTTCCTCTTTTCATTCAAGCGTTTTTGGCGGATCGCAAGTTCCGGGTGCGGGTGGGCTCTGTTTTGTCAGATACCTTTTGCCAGGAGAATGGGGTACCACAGGGCTCCGTCTTGAGTGTGGCGCTCTTTGCCATTGCAATCAATCCGATCGTGGACTGCCTTTCAGCCGACGTCTCCGGATCTCTTTTTGTTGACGATTTCGCAATTTATTGTAGCGCCCAGCGGACGTGTCTCTTGGAGCGTTCTCTCCAACGCTGTCTTGACCGTCTGTATTCCTGGAGCATCGCAAACGGCTTCAGATTCTCCACTGAGAAAACTGTGTGTATCAATTTCTGGAGATACAAGGAATTTCTTCCACCTTCTCTACGTCTCGGCCCGGTTGCTCTCCCTTTCGTGGAGACTACAAAATTCTTGGGACTCATGTTGGATCGGAAACTTTGCTGGTCCACGCACGTGTCCTACCTGGCTGCCCGTTGTGCCCGATCCCTTAACGTTCTTCGTGTCCTCAGTGGCACGTCATGGGGAGCGGATCGTACCGTCCTGCTTCACCTTTACCAGGCCATTGTTCAGTCGAAGCTCGACTATGGAAGCCTTGTATACTCTTCAGCACGGCCGTCGATTCTCCGCCGTCTCAACTCTATCCACCATCGTGGATTACGTCTGGCGACCGGTGCATTTTATACCAGCCCTGTTGAAAGTCTGTATGCCGAGGCTGCTGTATTACCCTTGACCAATCGACGTGACATACTCTTGTGTCGATACGCATGCCGCCTACGGTCGATGCCCAACCATCCATCTTACAGATTATTTTTTGACGACTCACTCGATCGCCAATATCAGTTGTCTGCGATTGCCTTGCTTCCACCGGGAGTTCGGTTTCGCCGTCTGCTACAACGGCTCGATTTTACCCTTCCTTCCACCCTTCGGTTGAGCGAAAGCCCATTGCCACCGTGGCATCAGGCCCAGGTTCACACACACCTCGAACTTAGTTCGCTCCCCAAGGAGAGCACTCCGGATTTGGTATTCCGCTCGAGGCTTGTCGAACTCCGTTCGCGGTTCGATAATGCCGTATTTATTTACACTGATGGTTCCAAGAGCACTGCCGGTGTCGGATCTGCCTTCGTCGTCGGGGACAACCGGTTCCAATACAAGCTCCCTGACCGGTGCTCGACCTTCACGGCTGAGCTTTTCGCCCTCCACCAGGCCGTTTTGTATACCTGCCGCCACCGCCAACCTTTCTATGCCATATGTTCTGACTCCCTTAGTGCCCTGCAGAGTCTTAAGGACCCTTTCTCGAACCATCCTCTCGTGTATCGGATCCAACGCTCCCTCCAGTTGCTGGCGGATGACAGCTGTCACGTTTCTTTCCTGTGGGTCCCTGGCCATGTGGGTGTGCCCGGGAATGAGGCCGCCGACACAGCAGCCAAGGCAGCAGCTCTCTTGCCTCGCATGGCTACCTTTTGCGTCCCATCGGACGATGTTCAACGGGCTCTTCGCCGGAGTATCGTGTCGCAATGGCACAGTGTGTGGCTTTCACTGCACAACAATAAATTGCGAACTGTCAAACCGATCCCGACCGCTTGGAGGACATCCTCACGCTCCTCTCGGCGGGAGGAGGTCATCCTGGCTCGGTTGCGGATCGGTCATTGCCGTTTCAGCCACCGTCACTTGCTATCCGCCGAACCTGCACCGCTATGCTCCTGCGGTGAACTGCTGACAGTGCGACATGTTTTACTGACTTGTGTTAATTTTAATCATCTCCGTGTAGCCCTTCACTTTCCGTCTACTCTGGAGGAAATCTTAGCTGATGACACACGAGCAGCTGCTCGAGTTTTGCGTTTTATCAATTTGGCCAACTTATCCAAGGATATTTAACTCTTTTAATTGTCTTTTATCTTTCGTTTTTAGCCTATTGTTGATGTTCTGACAGTCTACATTTTTTTAGATCATAGCGAATCTATGTTCTTGGCTGGGCGCTAATGACCATAGAAGTTGTGCGCCCGAAAAACCACAAAAAAAAAAAAAAAAAAAAACCAGTATACTGCATGTTGTGCCAATGGTTCACTTTTAAGAAATTCTGTCTCCCACTTACCCATGAACATTTCTGCCAGCAAGGGAGAAAATGGAGGGCCCATTGCCAAGCCATCACATTAGTTGTAATACTTCCCTTGAAAGCAGAAATAATTTTGATTGACGAAATTAATGTATGTGGGAAAGAGATTCAAACAGATTGAGTGCCAAATAGGAGGAACCAAGTTAGAACAGGTAGACAGTTTCCCATACAACAAAGTTGGTCGAAAGATAGAGCGGTGCACCGCTAACTTAGTCTTGGTACTTACTTCCTTCTTGCAGAAGAGAATAGATCTTAGCTGAGCACTCATTGCATTAGCTTTGCTGCACCTCGATTGCAGTTCTTTCGCTATGTTGCCATCCTGTGAGAAAATATATCCCAGGTAATCTGGGATATATTTTCTCACAGGATGGCAACATAGCGAAAGAACTGGGATATATTTTCTCACAGGATGGCAACATAGCGAAAGAACTGCAATCGAGGTGCAGCAAAGCTAATGCAGTGAGTGCTCAGCTAAGATCTATTCTCTTCTGCAAGAAGGAAGTAAGTACCAAGACTAAGTTAGCGGTGCACCGCTCTATATTTCGACCAACTTTGTTGTATGGGAGTGAAAGTTGGGTGGATACACGTTACCTTATTAATAAGGTAGAGGTTACAGATATGAAAGTAGCAAGAATGATTGCAGTTACTAATAGATGGGAACAATGGCAGGAGGGTGTCCATAATGAGGAAATCAAAGAAAAACTGGGAATGAACTCCATAGATGAAGCAGTTAGAGCGAACAGACTGAGATGGTGGGATCATGTTACACGCATAGGAGAAGCAAGGTTACCTAAGAGACTCATGAGGTCGTCAGCGGAGGGTAAGAGGAGTCGAGGTAGACCAAGAAGAAAGTACTTAGATTCGGTGCAGAATGATTTTGAAGTAAAAGGCATAACATCAGACGAGGCATCAATGTTAGCATTGAATAGGGGATCATGGAGGAATTTTATTAGAGGTACTATGCTCCAGACTGAACGCTTTAAGGTACAATCAGTCTCTTAATAATGATGATGATGATGATGAGAGAATATATAAGTCTCTTGCTTGTCGTTCTCTTTTGCAAAATTTACGTCTGCTGCGAAAGTTATGTGTTTTACCATATGATCTAAGAAATGTAACTGACTGACGCTACTTGAATGAAATGTTATGAATGTGTTTTAACTTGTTCTACCTGAATGCCTTTGCACAACATTATGTTAATTTTTAACTGTATTCTATGTGAATGTAAAGGTATTGCAAAACCTATCTGAATGCGTAATGTTTATTATAATGAGACACAAACTGCTAATTCTTTCTGTATGTAAAAGTAACAAAGTTAACTCTCTGAAAATAACTGATACTAAAAACCACTGTGTTAATAATTCTGGCCCTACAAACTTGTTTCTGACTGAACTAACAATCTTTAACGGAATGTAATGAACACAATATTTATCAGTACAATCTGACTAAGTGCCAACACTTGTTAACCTGAACACTGTATGAATTGTCCTACCCTGAAATCTGTAAATCATACTGAACTGTAAGCTTGACAAAAACTGATTCTTTCTCACCTTCACTTACTGCATAAAATTGCGCAACACCGAATTGCTTCCTGCTGTACTAACTACTGAAAAACTAACTACAGAGGACTTCTATGGCACTTTTAATAAAAATGTAAGGAGGGATAAAATGAAAATCTTTTTAAGAAACTCGAACTAATTATTAAAAATGAAATATCTGGTTTATTTTCTACCTGATGTAACTTCATGAAAATTACTAACAATTTCATGTTTTGGATTTTAAAATCTTTCAGAGAAAAATATAACTCAGATATTTAATCTGCCTACAAAATTATTTTTAAACAAAGATAAACATTTCTTTACTGTTAATAAATTTAACTCGTTTTACACAAAGTTGGTTACAACAATGCCATATTTCAAGAACACTACCTATGAAATTCCTATTTCATAAAAAACGAAACCTCATAACTAAATTATTACAATAAATACTTTTCCTAACACAGAAAGGGGTCCCTAGGATTAATCGTGAGACCACAAACTAACACAGCGAGATGTTTACCAACCGCTACTTTTACCATCAGTTCAGTCTAACAATGCGAAGTTGTGCCATAGAAACATACCAAGTATTTCATGAAAAACTTTACCTTAGGAAAACTTCAAAAGATCGTTTCTCCAACGTCATCTATTCCTTTCGTCTCCATATCTTAAACAAACAGCTTGGCTCAGCATTCAAGTCTCAAAATCTCATCTCCTCGGCTATCCCGCCGGAACGACAACTGCACACAACCCACGGTCCCCACGCTTCTGCAATCTCATCCGCACGGCTAGCAAAGTCTGCACTCTCAATAATCACAACACTACTTCCCGGCAACAATACTATCACCGTCTCCAATATCGATAGTTCTGCCATCGAAAAATAAGCCTGCAACCAAAGAGCCGGCCGCGGTGGCCGAGGGGACTGTGGCGCTCCAGTCACGGTCTGCACGGCCACTACGGTCGGGGTTTCGAATCCCCCCTCGGGCATGGATATTTGTGTTGTCCTAGTTCGTAAGTAGTTCATAAGTAGTTTGTAAGTTTAGGGACTGATGACCCCGTAGTTAAGTGCCATAAGCTTAACAAACATTTGAACATTTGAACATTTTTTTTGCAACCAAAGATAAATGACCCATGGCTGACTAGCTTGACACTGGTCTCAAATTCGTAGTACATTTGAACATGAAATGTATACCTCCCCATAGCAGGTATCTTACAAACAATCAATATGACAACACATTTATACAGTCTTTCACAGGAATGCTTGTGAAAAAGTTCTTTACCTTCATCCTGGCCTCCTCTCAGTACCCAACACCTTACAAACATGCAGCATTCCATCATATGATAAACCGACTCCTGTCCATTCCCATGACACAAGAAGACTATGACCAAGAACTAGAAACAATAAGAACCATAGCAATAAATAATGACTTTCATTCCTCCATAACTGACAAAATTCTTGACAAGAAATAGAAGTAACAAGCCAAAATCCCTACTCTACCCGGTAAGCTCCACTGAAAAATCAAAAATTAAATGGTGTAGGTGGCCTTTCATAGGTAAAATTTCAAATAAGCTATGTAACATTTTGAAAACAACGGAATTTTGATTATATTTCTATTCTCCACTTAATTTAGGTAAAAGTCTGTTCAATTCAAAGGCCAAACAGCTATCCACTATGAACAGTGGTGTACATAAAATCAGTTGTAAAGAGTGCCAGTCCTGTTATATAGGACAGACACGTCGATCAATTTGTACCTACATCTGCATCTACATAGACACTCTGCAAATCACATTCAACTGCCTGGCAGAGGGTTCATTAACCACTTTCATACATTTTCTCCGCCGTTCCATTCTCTAATAGCGCGCGGGGTGAAAGAAGACCTAAATCGTTCCGTTTTCGATCTTATTTTATTGGGATGGTCATGTCTCCCTAAGTAGGTGGGTGCTAGCAAAATATTTTCACATTCAGAACTAAAAGTCTGCGATTGAAACTTCGCAAACAGATCACGCTGCAATGAATAACGTCTTTCTTTTAATGATTTCCACCCCAATTCGTGCAACATTTCCGTGACGCTTTCCCCCCGTAACGTGATAAAACAAAACGAGCTGCCCTTCTCTGAACCTTCTCAATATCTTCCGTCAGTCCCACCTGGTGAGGGTCCCACACTGGGCAACAGTGCTCCAGGAGAGGACGCACAAGTGTGATGTAGGCAGTCTCTTTGGTGGAGCTGGTGCATCTTCGACGCGTTCAGCCGATGAAACGTAACCTTTCGTTCGTCTTCCCCACAATATTTTCTCTGTGTTCTCTCCAGTCAAAGTTGTTCGTAATTGTAACTCCTAGGTATTTGGTAGAATCTACGACCTTAAGATTTGACTGATTTATCGCGTAATTGAAGTTCAGCGGATTTCTTTTAGTGGTCATGTGTATTACATCACAGTTTTTTTTTTTATTTAGTGTACCAGGCTTAGGGAACACCACATGAGCTGGAGATTAAGAAAGGCAGATTCTGACTTTGGCCAACACTGCTTACAACAAGAGCACAAATACGCCATAGATATAGACGTCGTACATGTCGAAGGTAAAGGTGCAAAACGGACCAAACTAGAAATTTTGGAAATTAAGAAACAGATGCGCACAGCCCCAAATTGGATACTGAACGAAGAGACATAATTTAATTATTCATCTCTTTTCGACTATGAGTAACTTTCTACATAGTAGATAATAACAATATTACTAACCTGACGCGACCATCGGCAAGAAGCAACGTCTTGCACAATAAACTGTTCAATTTTTTCGACGTACAATAATGATTAGTAATTTCAGTAATAGATAACATCATTAAATACCATGTTAGTACAACAGGTAATTAAGGTAATTCTAATAAGGTAATGTAATTGTAATAGTTTCTAAATTACAAAGTAAAACTATTTTCTTCCAATGTTAAACTCGATAAACAGAGACATATAGTAACGTAATGGTTTGTCTTCACTAGTGTAACAACTTTGGAATCAGTAAAGTACTTGATAATGGGCTCATAACCAGAAACCTACGTCGTAAAAATAGTTTTGTGAAACAAGGCAACAACAAGTGTTCAATTATTTAATTTAAAATGTTTCACCGAGAACCGACAGTAGAATCAATGAATATCAGTTTAATTTTTTAATGAAGTAACCGTTTTAACTGGTAAATTTCAGTTTTGTCAACAGTAATATGAGAAAGTGCTAATTTGAACCCATTGTTTTCCTCTTGTGATACGTGCTAAAGTAACCTTGAATTACATTGCTCACTTTAAAAGCTATAGAAGTGTCGGTTCAAGTAGCCTGTAAAATACATTCATCTGTAAAAGTGTGTTACTGATGGTAAACAGTTCTTTATTAAACAGTTTCCCGGTAAGTACCAAATCGAAGACGAGGTTGATCTCATCAAATGCACGGAATCAACCAAAATAGCTTGGAAATAAGCAGCTCTGAAGGATATTTTGTTAGGGAAATAAAATCTCTAGAACTTTTGGAGAACAGTCTTTCTACCCTTTGTAGCTCAAAATCCAACAAACCTATCCGTACTCTTCATAATAGTTCACTCTTTCTCTGACAATGTTTGTTACATACACTGCTCAAAACTATCAACATAAAACGTGTTAACAAAGCTTTGTAAAATATTTTCTACAATCCTGCTTCATATACTTTTAAGTAAACTTCTTTTTTTTATTTTCTATCTAAGGCATTCGTCTAATACGAAAGTTCAATCGTGTCTGCCCAAAAGAGAACAAACGGTTGCTAAATCACTGAAAAAAAGGATTGGATCATTGTGCTTAAGTTAGAAACTCTTAAATCCCCTTCACAACGAAAGAAACACATGCCTAAGTGCAACAGCAGACGAGAATCTTC
This sequence comes from Locusta migratoria, assembly GCA_026315105.1. Taxonomy (NCBI): domain Eukaryota; kingdom Metazoa; phylum Arthropoda; class Insecta; order Orthoptera; family Acrididae; genus Locusta; species Locusta migratoria. Next base: position 664,471,978 of record CM048746.1, read on the forward strand.
CCTGACGTTAAGTCTGGGCACGCAAGCGCATATGACCTTCAGTCGCTAGCACTGTGTATTGATAGTTGTTTGCGCATTTTCCGCCAGTTGTCAGGTGTCGGTTGAGCGAATCGTCAAAGGATGTTCGTGACCTCTGCATTTCGGTGCCTATAGCGTAGAAGGCTTTTGTCTGCTTCATACCGTCTCACGCCAAACAAGTATAAAGTCAGTTGCTGCAACTTCGATGCTGTAACAATTTTCTCGTCACTTTTACATTGTGATGTAGCAAGTACTGGAATTTATGGAAATAGTAAAAAGTAAATGTTCTGTTTAACATGTAATAAATTTCGCTTATTAATATACTGACATAGAGAATGCAAACTGTTTTTCAACAAACAAGGCATGAGGCATTGAACAATAATTTGGCGAAGAATAGGAATATATTACGTTTTAATTTGTTGCAATTTCAAAGGAGGTAGATTTATCGTGGGTCACCATCATCAGAGACTGATTATGCCTTTCAGCGTTCAGTCTGGAGCATAGTACCTCTAATAAAATTCCTCCGTGATCCCCTATTCAATGCTAACATGTTATGTCCTCTACTTCAAAATCATTCTGCACCGAATGTAAGTACTTTCTTATTGGTCTACCTCGACTCCTGTAACCCTCCGCTGCCGAACTCATGAGTCTCTTAGGTAACCTTGCTTCTCCCATGCGTGTAACATGACCCCACCATCTCAGTCTGTTCGCTCTAACTGTTTCATCTATGGAGTTCATTCCCAGTTTTTCTTTGATGGACACCCTCCTGCCATTGTTCCCATCTATTAGTGCCTGCAATCGTTCTTGCTACTTTCATATCTGTAACCACTACCTTGTAAATAAGGTAACCTGTATCCACCCAACCTTCACTCCCGTACAACAAAGTTGCTGGCAACATTCAGAGCAAAATTATCGTGGGTATTATGACTTTTTCTCTGTAAAATGAGAACTCTCGCCGGATAAGAAGGGTAGTCGTCTTAGTTACTGGGAGCTATCTTACTGGTATTGACCATGCGGAGAATGCATTGCACTCGAACGCCCGGTAATTATGGAGTCCGAGCAAAGAATGATTTGCGGCTGAAAACGAAATCGTAACCGAATGTTCGACGCCTCTTATAGTTTGGGTCTAACCCGAAACTTGCGTAATTAAGTTAAAATTTCAGGTAAATTTACATCACACCACGAATCACTAGTTTTTCCACATTTCGCAAGATCCCCTCCCTGTATCAAGCCTACTTGAATGTGAGTAAGCATAACCAGGAGTCCGTAGAAGATGATATGGGAGGCGAACAGTCTAGATCAGACGGCAGTACTTATATTGAAGTAATTCAAAATTGGATTCTATTCTCCTCATTGTGACATTTTCTATCTAAAAAGACTTTAAAATCTTTGTGCTGCACATGTAAATGCGTATTTAGACACTTTGCTTTAAAAAAAAGAGATATATTCTTTTCAAGGTCGTTGTAAATGCGTATTTAGACACTTTGCTTAAAAAAAGACACATATATTCTTTTCAAGGTCGATTTACTTCATTTTCGCTCATAAATTTCGATAGTTTGAGGTGATCCCGGTCCAATTCACCTTGAATTAACGAAACTCTACTGAATAGCCACAACTAAAAATTCCACAGTCGTGCATATCTTCTTGTAGGAGACATACTATAGGTATACAACAAACATCCCAAGTAGATACTAGGAAGTGCTAGAGCCTGGACATGACTGCAACAACGAAAAATACGCAGAAAATAATAATTTGTTTGCTTCCATAAGCAGACTCCTAAAAAAATGTCTATTGCCATCTTCACTTCACTTTTTTGGAATCGACATACCTCCTTTCTGGCATTCCTAAATACATAATCAATGTAAGTTACAGTCATTAAATCAGCTTCAATCAGTGCTGCAGAAAGAATTTGGAAAATTAATGTCACAAATCAGACTAACAGCATGTTTGTTCTCAGTATACCTTTACGCATTCTGAACAAGAAAAGTTGTGTACCACATGATCAATGTTTCCTGAACTCATATTAGTTATTGAAAAACTCCTCTCTTTCAAGAAAACACATTAATAAAACTTTTCAGCATAACAATATGCTAACCCGTTCTATTAAGTACAGTACTAAATGAGTTAAATTGTAAATAACTTTGTCTAAGAATATCACTATAAGGTACGATTGCTTTACATTGTGCTGAACAACAAAACACCTGCAGTTTTTACGCGGGAGGAGAGACTCCTACTAGTTACATGGCGCAGCGTCAACTGAGGTGAAGCGTTGTTGACTGAATACATCCAGAACGCTACCCGACTTCATCAGTAAATAGCATAATTCAAGGAAGCTAGTTTCGGCTATTTTAAGCCGAAACCGAATATTCGGTCGCTCCTTAGCTATAATAGTGTTGAAAGTACGGAATCGCACTTGGAGCGAGATAAAACAAGATTCCGTTTCCAAGAAAAAGAATAGTAAACGAGTTGCATGTCTTAATAGTAGCGTAAATTTCGGATCCTTTCGTCAATAAGCCACCTATCCTTAACAACGCCATCTAAAAAAAAACATTAACTGCAATAATTGGAGGAAAGTTAACTAGCATGCTCAATGAGCTTATGGGAGCTGAATATGAAATAAGAAAAAAGCAGAAAAGTGAGGCTGATTAAGTAAAAAAACACATTTATGAGTGGTAACATCTACATCTACATGGGATACTTTGCAAATCACATTTAAGTGCCTGCCAGAGGGTTCATCGAACCACCATTATACTATTTACCTCACATTCCATTCTCGAATAGCGTGCGGGAAGAAAGAACACCTGAATCTCTCCGTTCGAGGTCTGATTTCTTGTATTTTATTCTGATGATCATTTCTGCCTATGTATGTGGGAGTCAGCAATATATTTTCGCATTCGGAGGAGACTGTTGGCGATTGGAGTTTCGTAAGTAGCCCACGCCGCAGCGATAAGCGCCGTTGTTGTAATCATTCCCATCCCAGATCCTGTATCATTTCCGTTACGCTGTCTCCCCTGTAATGTGACAATACAAAACGAGCTGCCCTTCTTTGGACTCTTTCGATGTCCTCAGTCAAACCCACCTGATAAGGATCCCACACTGGGCAGCAATACTTCAAAAATGGACGGAGAAGCGTAGTGTATGCAGTTTCTTTTTTAGTTCTGTTACATCTTTTAAGGGTTCTGCCAATAAAACGCAGTCTCTGGTTTGCCTTTCCCACAACATTATCTACGTGTTCTTTCCCATTTAAGTCTGAAGTAATAGTAATTCCTACGTATTTTGTGGAGTTTACGGCCACTTTTGATTGATTTATCTTGTAAACAAAGTGTAATGGATTTCTTTTCGAACTCATTTGGACGACTTCACACTTCTCATTATTTAGAGTCAATTGACAAATTTTTACACCATAGTGATATCTTATTTAGATAGTTCTGCAGTTGGTTTTGATCTGCAGATGATTTCACTAGACGGTAAATGACGGCGTCATCTGTAAATAACCTAAGAGAGCTACTTAGATTTTGCCCTAAATCGTTTATGTAAATAAGGAACAGAAGAGGACCAATAACACTACCCTGTGGAACGCCCGATATCACCTCTGTTTTAGTCGATGCCTTACCATCGATTACTATGAACTGTGTCCTCTCTGACAGGAAATCCCCTATCCAATCGCAAATTTGGGGCGATATACCATAACCACGCAATTTGATTAACAATGCACACATACATATTTATGATATCAAGCCGGCCGCGGTGGCCGAGGGGACTGAGGCGCTTCAGTCACGGTCAGCACAGCCACTACCGCCGGGGTTCGAATCCCCCCTCTGGCGTGGATATTTGTACCCAGAAAAAAAAAATGTTCAAATGTTTGCATAGTCTATGGGACTTAACTACGGGGTCATCAGTCCCTAAACTTACAAACTACTTATGAACTACTTACAAACTAGGACGGCACAAATATCCATGCCCGAGGGGGGATTCGAACACCCGACCGTAGTGGCCGTGCAGACCGTGACTGGAGCGCCTTAGTCCCCTCGGCCACCGTGGCCGGCGATATTTGTACCGTCCTTAGTGTTAGCTAGTTCATAAGTAGTTTGTAAGTTTAGGGACTGATGACCCCGTAGTTAAGTCCCATAAGCTATACATACATTTGAAACATTTGATTTGTGATATCAATCTGGAATAGAATATTCGACGACGCTAACAGATCACAGCAGACTGACTCTCAGCACCTGCTTCGTTCATCGACATTGCCGAAGTGAAACACATCAGTGGGCATACATGGTAGTTCTACTCTATCCTAACAGGGGAAAGTCCCCATCTCGCCACCCTCAGATGTGGTGGCAAGATGGCGCAGTGGATAGTCCTTCTAAAACTGAAATACAGATCGAGGACTAAAAGCAGAAAGAAGTTCTAAGGAACTGTCCAAAAGAAGGAAAAGTCTAGACCAGCGGTCGGCAACTGGCGGACCGCGGAAGGCCAAAAACTGAACCGCCAAAAATATTTTGAAATTATAATTTACATACTTCAGTTATTACAAAAAATACTTTTTCTGTTGGTAACACGCCAATTGGAGTGTTGGCAGCTGCGTTGAAAGTGTTTAAAGCATGCTTTGATATTTGTTTCACAGTAATGTGGTTGACGGCGCTTAAGTATTGCATATTCATCAAACGGAGCGGGAACAACTTTCCAGGCTGAACGAGTAATTGCTTTTGCATTGATAATGTTCAAACTAGTACGAATTGGTGCCACTGATGCAATACTGTCCAGAAGAAGCCATCCAACAGTGGTTTTATCGCCCGAGGCACGTGTTTGAGTGAAGCGCTGATAGCGTTAGTTTCACCACTAAGGCGTGGTGCGTTACTAGCGAAATCTTTTGTGGTGAAAACGTGGGACTACTTTTGTTCATCGGAGAAGATTCTCTTGGAGCAAGCTTCGTACGCGTATTGATTTCCTGTAGATGATAGCAACTACCGAAACAAATAGAATAAAAATACTTTACAGCCTTGGCATAAAAATGATTTTTTTCTAAATATCATAGGTAGATTAAATTAACAGTTGTCATGCTCTGCAACGCCGGAGAGAACACTGAAGAGCGGTGGCAGAACGGAGCAAGCTGGCATGTGATATGCATAAAAGCTCTGTACACACGAATGCAGCACAAGAACTTTACTTAATGAACAAGGAAGTTTCATAAATCGACTTCATACTCTCATAATCTCTGAAACCTCTAAATAACTAGTCAGCGCATACGTCTTTAAACACCATTTTTTTGCTCTTAACGAACGAAATCCTGAAGCTACTTTGCAAAATAATACAAGTTTTTATGGAATTTTTATACATTTCTATCTCACATCTATTGTATTTTATTTTAGTTTGAGAGTGAAAATAAAATTTAAAAAAAGTTCTATACTTTTTCCGGATTTTTGAATACAAATATGCCTGTCTGTTGTATTTAATATTATTTTGTGAATGAAAATTAAAGTAAAAAATTAATAAGGAATATGAGATTTTACTTGTGGACCTCGATAAAAAATTTTCAAAAGTATCCGGACGCCATCTAAGATTACTTCCCGACCTGTGGTCTAGACGTTGAGCTGTTAAAGCTCTTGTAGTGCTACATCAAATGTTCAAATGTTTGTAAAGTCTATGGGACTTAACTACAGGGTCATCAATCCCTAAACTTACAAACTACTTATCAACTAGCTGATGCTAAGGACGGCACAAATATCCATGCCCGAGGGGGAATTCGAACCCCCGACCGTACTGGCCGTGCAGACCGTGACTGGAGCACCTCAGTCCACTCGGCCACCGCGGCCGGCTAGTGCTACATGGAGGAAGTGTTAAAAGCCATGTATCGTTGGTGATGGTGTCCGACTATGAGACTGATCATCCGTTGTTTTTCACAAATTATAAACTGTCAGTAAGGTATTTCACATGTCAGTTCATTGTATTCTAGTTTGTCTCTGCTTCACTGTGTACAGTCGGTACCGCACAAGTGTATTATCAGTCGCAAGTCAGTGGCTTTTGAATGGGAGTCGCAAACGTTTGACGTCAAGACGGCAGCCGCATCTTGCACTGGAAAACACGTCTGATCACACACGACATGTGTGACTGTGCGTGTCATAGGCCACAGGAGCCGCTCTATCGACGCAGTTAATTTGTATGCCTAGTGAGTGAGTGACAAGTGCCCGCCTGCTTGTTCGATTTATGCGTTTGTATGGGTGTGACCGTGAACACTGCCAACGAACTGACGAAAACATAACAGTTTGTCACGCGAGTGCAACAGACGAACACAGCAGTTGCGCAATCACACACCTCTCCTTGTGCGCTGTCAAAGCATATGGTTTAACGTTTCTGAAGTTTTTGAAATGTACACCATCGAATTCTGCAGATGTCCAAGCTAATCAGAACATGTCCTAGAATGTCGGCTAGTGACGTTGATTATGTTTATTATTTGTTGTTATCATTTATACGAGAGACCTCGTCTGCATTCGTTATCATTTACTTGTGATGGTAATATCTGGCAGCAGACGGCACTTTCGACCCCCATGTATCCCACAAGGAAAGTGCTTCGGCTCGACCAAACAGAAATACACCAAAATCGTTTAAAGGTATCTTATTGCACTAGTGGTACTCCCGCATCTGCAAAACTGTGAAGTCACCCATTAGAGGCCTCTGCGTGTGCCATGCCGCATTGCACTTTGACCTGTCGGTTCGCCAGTAGGGACGGTGCAGTGTGCCTCTGAAGTTGCGCTTTCTGACGTTATTTGTGTGGTGAAGCGTCAGATGGGGCGGCGATTGTTAATCAAATCCTGCCAACATAGTTTGACTGGTTGAGGTGAAGTTACGAAGAAACCTTCTTCGTGTAGATGGTATTGGTGTAGAAGATGAATCATTCGCATGTTACCTATTATCTATTATAGTGTTTCTAATCTATGCTCATATTTATGCACTATAATAGATACCAGAAAACATGTGAATGATTCTTCTTCTACACCATTCATGAAGAAGGGCTCTTCCTAACTTCATCTCAATCAATCGCAATACATTAGCAGGATTGATTACCAATCGCCGCCCCATCTGACGCTTCACTACACAAATAACGTCACAAAACGCAACTTCAGAGGCACACTGCACCGTCACTACTGGCGAACCGACAGGTCAAAGTGCAATGCGCCATGGCACACGCAGAGGCCTCTAATGGGCGACTGCAGAGTTTTGCAGATGCGGGAGTATCATTGGTGCAGTAAGAGACCTTTACATTATCTATCACACGATTTTGGTGTATTTCTGTTTGTTTGAGCCCAAGTACTTTCCGTGTCAGTTGTGGATAAAGCTAGAAGCCTGAATTTTCGATTACCAAGAGTACCTACTATATCTAGCTGTAGTTTCAAATTATACTATTCTACACCTTATAGTTTACGAAATATTAGCAGTCGAAAATCGCTAATTCTGTCACTCACTGTCTCACCGATCATCAAAATTCTAAGGTACATCTAGCAGACACACAGACGTCAAATTTTGTATTTAGATAGTGTTTAGCCTATAATGGAAGGAAAATTTCAAACATCAGTAAATATTAATTCCGCTCTCGAAAACATTTTCGCTTGACGGAATAGTATCTAGGAACAGGGAGTTGCATTGATTGCATTGTTGGTGGTCTTGTAGTAAGACCCTGGGTTCCCGTGCGGGAGATGGCGGGTTCGATTTCTGGTGCCTTAAATTGGTGCACCTAGAAATTATTAATTACTTTAAGAAATACGAGGTCAATGTCATCATTTTTCCTCCATCCTCCATCACTTCAAATGGAATAGCCCGGACATTACTTTAGTCCTTTATTTAGAAGAACGAACTTTTTTTACAGACCCGTCATTTAGTATAGGGTAGATCCACTATTTCCTCTTAGGTCTTTCTATTCAACGACGACGATGAACGAAGCACGTGTTCAGAGTGTCTGATGTGATATGTCTGGGCCATCGGATGCTATGACGATTCTAGACTGATATCACAAATTTATGTAAATGAGAAACCTTACAAATTAGAAGTGATTTTGTCCTTCAGTCATCCTTCCGTTTTGGCTTTTTGTTATTTCATACTCAGTTCCCATAAGCCCATTCAGCGTGCTAGTTAATTTCCCTACTCTTGTTGCTATTAACGTTGTTTAGATGCCGTTATTATAGTGAACTGGGATACCGTTGTTAAAGTCTGTTAGTTTACTTATGAAAAGACCCGAAAATTACACTACTATTCCTACATGCAACTCACTTACTATTCATTTTCCTAGAACCTGCATGATGTTTTACGTCGCTCGATATTCGATTCTGTCGTGTAAACATTAACTGCTGTAATGCCATCGAGTGCGATGCATTCTCCCCGTAGTCAAGACCAATAAGGTAGCACGCAATATTTAGAACGTTTTTAATCCGGCGAGAGTTCTCATTTTACAGAGCAAAATTTATAATACTCATGATAAAGCTACCTCCTCAGACAGTACAGTAAATTAAACGTACTCTATTCCAATTACTTGCCAAAGAACTGTGTAATGCCGCAAACCTTGTTTATTGAAAGTCTGAATGCATTTGGTAATTCAATATTTTAATAAACAAAATTGATAATATCTTAATCACAACTTTTACTTTTCACAATTTCCAGAAACTCTATTAGCTCTACTAGTACGTTCACAAATGAAAGTGTCGAAAAACTGATGCAGCGCGAAAGTTGCAGCAAATAATTTTCATTGATTCGACTGTTAGTTCTTGCTGACACATTTAATTACACTAAAAGAAACACTTTATAACCTCGTTCCACAAACTGTATTGGTGCTGTACTACCTAGGTGGTGGGTAATAAGCCCATTTTCGAGTAACTAAGTACTCGAAATGGGCTTATAATCCGAAACCTAGGTCGTACACCACCAATACAATTTGTGAAACAGGGTTATAAAGTGTTTCTTTTACAGCAATTCACCTGTTTTGGCATGCGACGGCGTAATAGAGGACAAATGCTTTCTATACGATTAGCATCGAAGTGCTGAGCACAGGAAAACAAGATCTGACGTTTCGCTGAACCAACACCTGACAACTGGTTCAAAACGAGCAAACAACTGTGAATAATAAGCGCTAATGACTGAATGGCGTTTCCGCTCGCGTGCCCAGAGCTAACGTGACAGATTCTCTTTTCACTGTTGCACTTGCGCTTGCTGTCTGCGTTATAAAGGTGGTTTTACAGTTGCTAATTTAAGCCTCATCCCTTTTCCCAGTGATTTTGTCACCATCTGTTCTATTTCGGAGACAGAGCTTTTGTATGAATGCTTTAGTTGCAAAAGAAAAATATCGCACTGACGTGTTTTACGGCCCACTTTAGATTTGTAGTTTTATAAGTTTTGGCAAACATTTTGGACCAAAATAATTAAATAATAAAAAATTAATTAATAAGAATGTCTGAAACCCTTTGAGGAAAAAGAAATTAGGTAGTGGCACGTCCCAAACCACTGACCTTTAGCGTCATAGTCCAACGCCGTGCACACTACGCTACGGCTATCAATCAAAAGATGAGTCCTTTAATCTCATACTATTGATGGACGTTGTTAACTGATGCTAATATGGTATTTTAGACACTAGATTATCATTTATCGTACGAAGAACATTGTGTTTTTGTTAATTCTTCAGTGCGCCATTGGTTTGAAATGACATCATGTAAGTTACAATTAGAAAATCATCAAATACGCAACGCAACATGGCGTATGCCAGAGAGAGTTTGGGCGAGGAAGGTCGCGTGACATCTCCGAACGGCTGGTTTTCGTTAATTCAATGGAGGGTGTCGAATCTCCGTTATTTTTGCAAATATGTCTCACACGATACGAGATATGAAAAAGACATAAGGGAGCCAAGTTGTAGAGAATTTTCTCCTCTACCAATTAGGTTATTCAATTTTCGTGTCAGATGAACGGTTCGTTTGCAATTACAATTATATTACAAACGGCTCTTTTTGGTATTACTACCGTATTTTTTATCCGACAAATTTGAAAAAGGGAGGTCTTGTCTCTGGGGGCCTACAATTATGTCTGTAAAATTTGGTGCTGATCGGTTGAACGGTTCGTCTTATAAACAGGGAACACGTTGCGGACAGACAGAGAGACTGACATACATCCCAAAATCGCCGTTATTTTTGCAAATATCTTTGAAACGCTACGAGTTATGAAAAAACTATAAGAGCTAAGTTGTAGAGAATTTTCTCCTCTACAAATTCGGTTATTCAATTTTCGTGTCAGATGAATAGTTAAGCCGTTATTTTCATTTAAATTTCGAACTTGTGGTGTCGCACAAGTACAAAGTGCGCGCCACCTACTTTCGCCGCGAGCCGCCATGCACGCACGGCGCGGCGTTCTTACGACGAAAGCTACGAGCGCCCTCTGCTGCAACTCCGCTCGTGGCCACCGCTGAACGACATCGTTCACTAGGGACTAAGTTAGAAACCAGTAAAGACTTCGGAATCCGATAGGCACCAGTGAAGTCTTGGCTATCAGTTAGGCACTAGGCAGGACTCTAGCTCAACTATGTATCAACATTCTGCAGTACTATGTAAAAGTTAAGTATTGTATAAATTCTGTGCAATATATATCTCATTCTAATTTACTCTAGTGTTTCTAGTTCTGGCTGCTCCCCTCCGTACCTGCACCAGCGTGCTATCTTTATTTCTGTGTCGGTCTCATTCCACTCGGCCACGGACACCTACAACGGAACGAGACACAAAAGCGGCGACGAGGCTGGGACACAAAAGAACTGTCAAAAGACGATCGCAAAGACCCACTTTTAGTGTTACTACCACCACTCCCATGAACCACAGACATTGCCGAGGTGGGGTGGCTTGCGTGCCTCAACGATACAGATAGCCGTACCGTAGGTGCAACCACAGCGGAGGGGTATCTGTGGAGGGGCCAGACAAACGTGTGGTTCCTGAAGAGGGGCAGCAGCCTCTTCAGTAGTTACAGGGGCAACAGTCTGGATGATTGACTGAGCTGGCCTTGTAACATCAGTTAATGTGGCTTTGCCACACAGCTACTGCGAACGGCTGAAAGCAAGGGGAAACTACAGCCGTTACCTTTCCCGAGGACATGCAGCTCTACTGTATGAACATATGATGATGGCATCCTCTCGGGAAAAATATTCCGGAGGTAAAATAGTCCCCCATTCGGATCTCCGGGCGGGGACTACTCAGGAGGATGTGATCATCAGGAAAGACAATACTGGCATTCTACGAGTCGGAGCGTGGAATGTTAGATCCCTTAATCGAATAGGAAAATTAGAAAATTTAGAAAGGGAAATGGATAGGTTGAAGTTAGATATAGTGGGGATTAGTGAAGTTCGGTGGCCGGATGAACAGGATTTCTGGTCAGGTGAGTACAGGATCATAAATACAAAATCAGTAGGGGGTATCACAGGAGTAGGATTGATAATGAATAAGAAAATAGGAATGCGGGTAAACTACTATGACCAGCACAGTGATCGCATTATCATTGTCAAGATAGATACGAAGCCAACACCGACAGCAGTAGTACAGGTTTATATGCCAACTAGCTCTGCCGATGATGAGGAAATCGAAGAAATATATGAGGAGCTAAAGGAAATTATTCAGACAATTAAGGGAGACGAAAATTTAATTGTTATGGGAGACTGGAATTCGGTAGTAGGACAAGGAAGGGAAGGAAAGATAGTAGGTGAATATGGTCTGGGCAAAAGGAATGAAAGAGGAAGTCGCCTGGTAGAATTTTGCACAGAACATAATTTAGTTATAACAAACACCTGGTTCAAGAATCACAAAAGAAGGTTGTATATGTGGAAGAGACCAGGAGACACCGGAAGATACCAGATAGATTTTATAATGGTAAGACATAGATTTCGGAATCAGGTTCTACAGTGTAAGACATACCCAGGGGCAGATATAGACTCTGACCATAACTTGTTGGTTATGAACTGTAGGGTGAAACTAAAGAAACTACAAAAGGTAGGAAAATAAGGAGATGGGACCTGGATAAATTGAAGGAACCTGAGGTTCTTAAGAATTTCAGAGGGAGCTTTAGGCAACAATTGACAGAAACGGGGGGAAATAAAACAGTAGAGGAGGAATGGGTAAAATTGAGAGATGTAATAGTGAAGGTAGCATAGGACAAAATAGGTAGGAAGGAAAGACCTACAAAAAATCCTTGGATATCACAGGAGATACTAAATTTAATCGATGAAAGGAGAAAATATAAAAATGCAGTAAATGAAACAGGCAAAATGGAGTGCAGACAACTAAGAAATGAGATTGACAGGAAGTGCAAAATGGCTAAGCAGGAGTGGCTAGAAGGCAAATGCAAGGATGTAGAAGAATGTATAAATAGGGGAAAAATAGATACAGCCTACAGGAAAATAAAGGAAACATTTGGAGATAAGAAAAACAGCTCTATGAATATCAAGGACACTGATGGAAAACCAGTTCTCAGCAAAGAAGGGAAAGCTGAAAGGTGGAAATAATATATAGAGGGGCTCTACAAAGGAAATGAATTTCGAGACAATATTGTAGGAAGGGAAGAGGATGTAGATGAAGATGAAATAGGAGATACTGTACTGAGAGAAGAATTTGACAGAGCCGTGAAAGACCTAAGTCGAAACAAGGCCCCTGGAGTAGATGATATTCCCTCAGAGCTACTGAAGTCTCTGGGAGAACCAGCCATGACAAAATTGTTTCACCTGGTGTGTAAGATGTATGAGACAGGTGAAGTACCCTCAGACTTTAAGAAAAATGTTATAATCTCCATCCCTAAGAAAGCAGGTGCAGACAGGTGTGAAAACTACAGAACCATCAGTTTAATAAGTCATGGCTGCAAAATATTAACGCGAATTATATACAGAAGGATGGAAAAGCTGGTAGAAGCCGACCTCGGGGAAGATCAGTTTGGGTTCAGGAGAAATGTAGGAACACGGGAGGCAATACTCACTTTACGGCTTATCCTAGAAGATAGATTAAGGAAAGGCAAACCTACATTTCTAGCTTTTGTAGATTTGGAGAAGGCTTTTGACAATGTTGATTGGAACAAACTCTTTCAAGTTCTGAAGCAAGCAGGTGTAAAATATAGGGAACGTAAGGTTATTTACAACTTGTACAAAAACCAGACAGCGGTTGTCAGAGTTGAAGGGCATGAAAGGGATGCAGTGGTTGGAAAGGGAGTAAGACAGGGTTGTAGTCTTTCTCCATTGTTGTTCAATTTGTACATTGAGCAAGCTATAAAGGAAAGCAAGGAGAAATTTGGAGAAGGAATTAAAGTTCAGGGTGAAGAATTAAAAACATTGCGTTTTGCCGACGACATAGTAATTCTGTCAGATACAGCAAAGGACCTGGAAGAGCAATTGAACGGAATGGACAGTGTGCTGAAAGGTGCATATAAGATGAACATTAACAAGAGTAAAACTAGGGTAATGGAGTGCAGTGTAAGAAAATCAGGTGATGCTGAAGGAATTAGATTAGGTAACGAAACAATAAAGGAGGTAGATGAGTTTTGTTACTTGGGCAGTAAAATAACAAATGATGGTCGCAGTACAGAGGATATAAAATGCAGAATGGCAATGGGTAGAAAAGCGTTCTTGAAAAAGAGAAATTTGTTAACATCGAATATTGATTTAAACCTAAGGAAGTACTTTCTGAAGGCATTTGTATGGAGTGTTGCCTTGTATGGGAGTGAGACATGGACGATAAACAGTGCGGACAGGAAGAGGATTGAGGCTTTTGTAATATGGTGCTACAGAAGAATGCTGAAGATTAGGTGGGTGGATCGCGTAACTAATGAGGAGGTACTGAACAGAATTGGGGAGAAAAGGAATTTCTGGCATACCTTGACTAAAAGAAGGGATAGATTGGTAGGACACATTCTTAGACATCAAGGAATTGTGAATTTAGCGTTGGAGGGAAGTGTGTGGGGAAAAAATCGCAGGGGAAGACCAAGAGATGGATACAGTAAGCAGATTCAGACAGATGTAGGTTGTCGTTCTTATGTGGAGATGAAGAGGCTTGCCCAGGATAGGGTATTGTGGAGAGCTGCATCAAACCAGTCTCCGGACTGAAGACCACAACAACAACATAACCGTAACCTACAGTGGGCCAAAAAATAATACGAAGTATTATTTAAATTATGAAGTAAGAGTATAGAAAATATTTTATATAGCATTGTTAACACGTGTTTCCGTACTGTGTGTAACAAATTTCTCAGCAACTGTTATAGGATAGTAAATTAATAACTGCCAACCAGTTGCAATAATAGTTGTTTAATAAACTTGACCACGGTTTCGACAGATATAAACCCGTCTTCTTCAGAAATACATGTATACCTATAGACAATGTGACATCGTGAATTAAAATATCATTATCGTTTTGCCTGAAACATCCATCGTACCAAGTCTACTGTACAAAATATTGCGAAATACAAATCAGAATAAAGCTGTTACTTACTATACTAGCATATCACATGTTGTTACAGAAATAGTGAGGAGTATTGAAGAATTCAGGAAAGTTGAAGTATTTGTGTATTGTGCTTCAAAGCGACCGTTCTCCGAAGTTCTGGAGATTTTATTTCTCCAAAAATGTCTTTTAAAGAACAGAATATCCTTTGAAGCTGATCATTCCTCAGCTATTTTGATTGATTAGGTGCATTTGATGAGAGCAGCCGCATCTTCTATTTGATACTTACACGCAAATCGTTTCATAAACTACTTTTTACAAACAGTGACATACTTTTGCAGATGAATGTATTTTATAGGCTTCTTCAGCCGACGCTGATTTCACTTTGGAAGTTTCGAAATGTAGTTCAAGGTTTCTTGTGCTCAATCGCGAGAGGAAACAAACGGTTCAAGTTACCGCTTTTTCAATATTACTGTTTGCAATTTTCAAAATGTTCAAATGTTTGTATAGCTTATGGGACTTAACTACGCGGTCATCAGTCCCTAAACTTACAAACCACTTATCAACTACCTTATACTAAGCACGGCACAAATATCCATGCCGGAGTGGGCATTCGAACCCCCGACCGTAGTGGCCGTGCAGAACGTGACTTGCGCGCCGCAGTCCTCTCGGCCACCACGGCCGGCTTGCAATTGTGAACTTTTAACTTCCAGTATTTGTAAATCTGTGGGACTTAACTACTGTGTTTATCAGTCCCTAGGTTCACAAACTGCTTAAAGTAAATTCAATTGACCAAAGGACGACACACAAACACACACACACACACACACATCCATGGCTGAGGGTGGACTCGCACCTCCGACGGGGACCAACCGCGCTCTTGGCAGCAAGGCACCAGGGCGCTCGACGATTCCACCGCGGCTGTGACATTTCTGTCGCCAAGTTTCTCCTCCGAATACGAACATGTTTTCTTAGCACCCACATACGTAGGGAGACACGAACATCACAATGAAATAAGATCGAAACGGAGATATTTAGGTGTTTATTCCTCCAACGCGCTATTAGTGAATGGAATTGTAGAGAATTATCATAAAACCGCCCCCGCAGCTCAGTGCTGGCGTCGCTGACTACAACCCAGGTGGCCCGGGTTCGATTCCCGTCAGTGGACTGGGTGTTGTGTGTTGTCCTAATCATCATTATCTCATCATCATTGGCACGTAAGTCACCCACGCGGCTACAACTAAAAAAATATAATAATAATAAAAAAACTACTTACACTAAGGCGGCCGAACAATCTCGCAAGGGATCTCCCGGCCAAGAAAGCCATACGCTCATTTCATTTCCGGTTTGATGGACCCTCTGCCATATACTGTAATGTGATTTGCGGAGTATTTATGTCGATATAGTCGTGAATACTTTGAAACGGTACTGTTTGTACCCTTTCCTGCTTTTTAAAGTTAACAATCCATTTGTTTGATAATATAATTTAAATACAGTGCTGTTTGTAATCAGAGGTGCGCAGTTTATGTATTTATTTTCCATCGAAGTTAATTACGTCAGTTACGTGGAAACTGGAATGCTTGTTGCAAGCATTCTGTGTAAAAAATAAAAAATAAAATAAAAAAAAAGAGCAAGGAGCCAGGCTCCACAGAACCCATTTTCCTGCCCTTGTGTGTGTGTGTGTGCATGTGGAGAGTTTCGCGGTGGCATGAGTGCGTTAGTATCGACTGCTCAGATAGAGTTAGTACACGCATTTGGGGAAGGTTTGCCAACTTCTTGTTTTTGCATGGATCTGCAGACAGATTTCTTTGAGTTTGGGCGGTCTACGTCTATAGCAGGTAGTCGGAGAGGAGAAAACATGTTGGTAGGGGGCCCGAGTTGGCCAATGAGAGCGAGGATGCTAGACAAGCTGAAGGACAAGGACGGCTGAGCAGGGTATCGGCCGTCTTCGGCAGAACTGGCCTGAACGTTAACTGGAGAGGAGGTAAGTATAAGTCGCTCTGAGGTAAAGGTGAACAATAGGTGAAATTTGTGTCAATTTTGTGTTTACTTTGAACGGATTGGATCAGATAACCATTTACTATCGGTTTGCGGTCAATTCTGCGGAATGATTAGCTATTTTTATATGAATAATATGATGACTTGGTGTTTGAATTTGGAGCCATCTTCGAGACAAAGTACCCTTCTGGTCTATGTATTTTTTATGAAAACATTTTGTGGGAAATCAGGGGATAATGTTATAAAACAACGTGGCCGAGTTTAGTCTGTAAATATGGTGAAGACTGTGTAAAGATATGTAAATTTATTTAGGGTGTAATGTGTTTGGCGAAAGTTGGCACCATTTCGTTGAAGCGTGTTAATATCCTGTACAAGTAATTAATTCACAGTGTTTTCTTATATAAAATATAGAAAATTACTAATATACAAAAACGCATGCATTTTTCGTAAAAAATATACGATATTGAAAGTGTGTAAGAATTCGTACTCAGCGAAAAAAATAAAAACTTTGCCATCGCAGGAATCGAACCACATACCTTATGGTTGTAAGGAACAACGCTTCCACTCATGAGCTACCCCGAGAGATGCTGTGACTTATTCAGTTATTGAGTACTTACGTTTACTGGCAAAACTTCGAAGTCGATTTTCTCGAGAATTTCTGGGAGTTGCGTCGAATGGCTTTGGCTGATTGTTATTTGAGTTCTACATCTAGAGCTACATCTACATGGGATACTCTGCAAATCACATTTAAGTTCCTGGCAGAGGGTTCATGGGAGTCAACAATATATTTTCGCATTCGGAGGAAAATGTTGGCGATTGGAGTTTCGTAAATAGTCCACGCCGCAGCGATAAGTGCCGTTGTTTATAATGATTCCCATCCCAGATCCTGTATCATTTTCGTAACGCTGTCTCCCCTGTATCGTGACAATACGAAACAAGCTGCCATTCTTTGGACCCTTTCGATGTCCTCCGTCAAATCCACCTGATAAGGATCCCACACTGGGCAGCAATACTCAAAAAATGGACGGACAAACGTAGTGTATGCAGTTTCTTTTGTAGTTGTATTGCATCTTTTAAGGGTTCTGCCAATAAAACGCAGTCTCTGCTTCACCTTTCCCACGATATTATCTACGTGTTCTTTCCAGTTTACGTCTGAAATAACAGAAATTCCTAGGCATTTAGTGGAGTTTACGGCCTTCAGTTTTGCTTGATTTATCTTGTGAACAATGTTTAACGGATTTCTTTCCGTACTCGTGTGGACGACTTCACACTTCTCATTATTTAGAGTCAATTGCCAATTTTTACACCATACTGATATCTTATTCAGATCGTTCTGCTGTTGGTTTTGATCTTCAGATGATTTCACTATAGGGTAAATGACGGCTTCATCTGCAAACAACCTAAGAAAGCTACTTAGGTTTTCCCCTAAACCCTTTATGTAAATAAGGAACAACAGAGGACCAATAACACTACCCTGCGGAACGCCAGATATCACCTCTGTTTTAGTCAATGCCTTACCATCGATTACTACGAACTGTGTTCTCGCTGGCAGGATATCCCCTATCCAATCGCAAATTTGGGGCGATATACCGTAACCACGCAATTTGATTAAAAGCCGTTTGTGAGGTACGGTGTCAAAAGCCTTCTGAGAAACAAGGAATACGGCATCAATTTGCGAACCCTTGTCGAGAGCACACATCACTTCGTGTGAGTAAAGAGCTAGTTATGTTTATTATTTTCTAAATCCATGTTGACCTTGGGCGAATACATCATTCTGTACGAGATAATTCATAATATTTGAATACAGGATATGTTCCAAGACCCTGCTGCAAATTGAAGTCAATGAAATAGGCCTGTAGTTTAATGACTTACTCCTACTGCGTTTCTTGAATTTCGGTGTGACCTGTGCAATTTTCCAATCTTTTGGTACAGATCCTTATTTGAGAGAGCGGTTGTATATGGCTGTTAAGAAAGGAGGTATCGCTTCAGCACAATCAGATAGAAATCTAATGGGTATACAATCCGGACGAGAACACTTATTCTTGTTAAGTGATTTTAGTTGCTGCACTACTCCGATGATATCTACTTCTACGTTACTCTTACGGCCTCTGTTCGTAATTTGAAATCTGGGATATTGCTATCGTCTTCTTTGGTGAATGGTATTCTAAAAGGTATGTTCTGTAACTCCGAAAATCTCTCATATCCAATCGCAAATTTTGGGCGATATACCATAACCACGCAATTTGATTAAAAGCCGTTTGTGAGGTACGGTGTCAAAAGCCTTCTGGAAATCAAGAAATAGGAAATCGATTTGTGAACCCTTGGCGATAGCACTTCACGTACCGTAAGTATCAAAAAGTTCAAAAATCCGATACTCGTGTGGTCTCCTTGTAAGTGCAGTTAATAATACACATCCCGTCACTTTGAAACTTCCTGGCAGATTAAAGTTGTGTGCCGGAACCGGGACTCGAACCTGGGACCTTTGCCTTTCGCGGGCAAGAGCTCTATCGACTGAGCTATCCCGACACGACTCACGATGCCGCCTCATTACTTTACTTCCGCCAGTACCTCGCCTCCTACTTTCCAAACTTCACCGAAGCTCTCCTGCGAAACACGCTCAGTCGGTAGAGCGCTTGCCCGCGAAATGCAAAAGGTCCCAGGTTCGAGTCCCGGTTCCGGAACACAATTTTAATCTGCCAGGAAGTTTCATATCAGCGCATACTCCGCTGCAGAGTGAAAGTTTCATTCTGGAAACACCCCTTAGGCTGTGGCTAAGCCATGTCTCCATCAAATCCTTTCTTCCAGGAGTGCTAGTCTTGAATGGTTCGCAGGAGAGCTTCTGTGAAGTTTGGAAAGTAGGAGGCGAGGTACTGGCGGAAGTAAAGTTGTGAGGCGGCATCGTGTGTCGTGTCGGGATAGCTCAGTCGGTAGTGCGCTTGCCCGCGAAAGGCAAAGGTCCCAGGTTAGAGTCCCGGTTTCGGCACACAATTTTAATCTGCCAGGAAGTTTTAATTATTCGTGAATTAAATATTGATGGGCTGACGATTAGTGAATTGCACACTAAAATAAATTCAATTCCAAATAGCTATACAAACAAACTATGGCAATTGTGGATTTGAGAACACGGTACAGATACTGTAGAAACGAATATCTACTTGACAAGAAACGTAATGCAATTTGTAATTTCAGTTCTGGTAACAATGTTTCACGCATATAAGTATCTTGTTTCTTTTTTTGCATTACTAACTCTGTTGAAAAGGAACGTAAACTGCTATGGTGGCATTCTAAGTTGATTAATATAGATTCTAGGGTCTTCAATTAAAATTTCTTTCAGCATGGTCGCTGAGCAACCAGGTTGACGTCTTTTTTTTAATCCAGTCACAAACCCAAATGCGTTTCTTACTATTTTTATGTTTAGTCTTATGCAGTGACTTCACACAGAGAAGCAATAGCTCCACGACAACTCGTACAGCTACCAAAACATTCATTCTACGCCGACTACGGCACTCACTAACCAACGAAACTAAATGTATGTGCTGCGAATACACCGAAAGAAAGATCCTTTATCATTTAGCTACACTGTAGCAGGGCAGCAACTGGAAGCAGTTAATTCCATAAAGTATCTGGGAGTAGTCATTAGGAGGGATTTAAAAGGGAACGACCATATAAAATCAATCGTCGGTAAAGCAGATGCCAGACTTAGATTCATTGGGAGAATACTAAGGAAATGCAGTCCGAAAACAAAGGAAGTAAGTTACAGTACACTTGTTCGCCCACAGCTTGAATACTGCTCACCGGTGTGCGATCCGTACCAGGTGGGATGGATAGAGGAGGTAGAGAAGGTCCAACGGAGAGCAGCGCGCTTCGTTACAGGATCATTTGGTAATCGTGAAAGCGTTACGAAGATGATCGATAAAATCCAGTATAAGACTCTGCAGGAAAGACGCTCTGTCGCTCGGTGCGGGCTTTTGTCGAAGTTTCGAGAACATACCTTTACCGAGGAGTCTAGCAGTATATTGCTCTCTCCTACGTATATCTCGCGAAGAGACCGTGAGGATAAAATCAGAGAGATTAGAGCCCAGACAGAGGCATACCGACAATCCTTCTTTCCGCGAACAATCCGTGACTGGAATAGGAGGGGAAATCGATAGTGGTACTCAAGGTACCCTCCGCCACACACCGTCAGGTGGCTTGCGGAGTATGGTTGTAGATGTAGATGTAGATGTAGAAGTGTATAGTATTGACGCCGTGTCTACAGACCCACACGAAACCTAGTTGCCCGCAATTCATCTCATGAAACGAGTGTCGCAACCTAGTGTCGTGGTGTAGACTAGCCTTTAAGTAGCAAAAAGTTCTAAAATCCGATACTCGCGTGGTCTCCTTGTAAGTGCTATTAATAATAAATAGCCCGTAAGTTTGTTTACGATGTCCATATGTCGAAAACCCCTCCGGAAATAGATTCCCGGTTGCGCCTGTGCCCCTGACACAGATGCTGGCTTCGGTTCCCGGGCGACCGGTGTAGTCGTGGCAACGCGCAGGTGGCTGGGCGCGTTGCGTAGCTCCGGAAGCCCGCGGTCTGGCCGAGTGGCGACAGCGGCCAGTTGTGTGTCGCTCGCTTCCCGGATGTATCGGAGCATCATCGGGACACGAGCTGCGCGGACCAAGGACACCTCAGGAGACCAGTGGCAGCGGGCATCTGTCTTGGGCAAGACACTGCGTCAGACGGCGTCAGGTGCAGTAGGGTGGGGAGAGACGCACACGGGCAGACCGCGTGTGGCCGTGGCGGCACAGCACATAACAGCACAGAGCGGCACAGAGCAGGCCGGCAGCTCTGCGGTCGCTGTGACGTCACCGCCAGGCACACCTGCCGTCAGCCGACGACCGAACGGGTAAGGCAGCGCGCCTCTAAGGCGTGTCCGCTGTTGCGCTCGAAATCGAACGAGTAATATGGATATTGACGTCCTACGTTTTTAATTAATTACTAATGTAGACTTGCCCCAATTAATGTAAAACAAAACAACCCTCATGAACTTATCCCTTACATTATTACTATTTTATGTGTTAAATTTCGGTGAAATCTTTATATAAATACGCTAACACGAAAATTGTGGTACAGATTACTAATTTATTCGTACAAGAAGGCCAATGAAAGTTACATAATTCGACAGATTGTTGGTTATAGATTTCACGAATATAAATATTATGTGTGCATTTAGCCATTAAAAGTGCTAAAAGCAAGCAGAAATTTTCCTATCTACAGCTTGGATCAAGTTCTACATTCTCCAACAATCAGCTCACTGATTAGCTATTCGCCTCGACCAAAGACGCTGTAATGCAGCGCATCTGCAATATTAAAATAACGTATTAAAATAAGTGAATATCGAAACATGGAGTGCTCCCAACTCACTTTCTTGTGCCGTTCAAATGCTTCATTTTCGCAGTGATTAAGAGTGCTTAAGGAAAATGGATATTTTCATATAAATGCCGATATAAATGATGATGTGCCGGGAGAGGCATGTAGCAGTGCACGGGTGGAACTACGAAGTAGACATGTTGTCAGCTCTGGAATTCTGAATACCGCAGTATCGAAAGAACATTATTTTTTCGCGTTGTATAAATATACGAACACCGAAACTGTAGTTCCATTTCAAATATTAGGCTAACGAAAGTTATATAATTTGAAAATGACATGAGAAGTATATATTACCGTTTTTAATTGTTGTTATTGTGTCAGGCATTTTCCATACACAAGTAAGAAACTAATTTTAACATTACATAAATTTCAGTTGGGCATCCGTTTTGGTCGACTTTAGGTTACGGTAGTAACATTAAAAGTGGGCCTCTGCGATCGATTTTGACAGCTCGAAATTTAAATGACAAAAGTCGCACTGACGTGTTTTACGGCCCACTTTAGATTTGTAGTTTTATAAGTTTCTGCAAACATTTTGGACCAAAATAATAATGTAAATAATAATAAATTAATTAATAAGAGTGTCTGAAACCCTTTTAAGAAAGAACATTTAAGTAATGGCGGGTTTCGAACCACCGACCTTTCGTGTCACAGTCCAGCACCTTGCCCACTACGACAAGGCTATAAATGAAAACACTAACTTGTTGATATTTCTATAGTTGTCCACTACAGGTTACAGTATTGTACGTGACGAAAGGTTTGAACAATAACAATATAATCGACTTTCCAGACTTGCCAAATACTGTTGGATCAAACCAAACAAAACCACATCAAACCAAAGAGACAGAGAATGGGTTTTAAGAAAATCCGTGATTGGTGCATAAAAAATGTCACAGGAAACTACTATTTACAAAAAGAAGTGATATCCTATCAAAAACATAAATAAATGTACAAAAATGCAACTCTCACGACGAAGTCCTTCAACCCAAGAAGTCGTGAGATCTCAAGGGAAACCAAAAGCGGTTATTTTAGTTAGTGTTCAAGGAACCATCTACTTAATACCTCATCATAATTTTTTATCTAATTAGTTATCTATCAACATCTGTAGTGTCCGATTATTATTTGTATTGGGATGTTATTTTATTATGATGCCATTGCGAAGTCATTATATGTATTATAGAAATAAAGATGTATAATACTAACATAGTCGCTATAAATGTTGGTAGATTAGAAATTAGAAAACAAATAAGTGGTTCTATGAACACTAACTATTTCACTAACTAACCTACTTGGTTTACCATGGCAACATAAACTAATATTTAAAAAAATTATGCACATTTCAATGTATATGTATATATGTAACCAAACGTAATCACTAATAATGAAGTACATTGAAATGTGCATAATTTTTTTAAATATATATATATATATATATATATATATATATATATATATATATATATATATATATATATATATATAAATTGCTGTTCGTTAGTTTCGCTAAAACTCGAGAACGGCTGAACCGATTTGGCTAATTTGTCTTTAAATATTCGTGTAAGTCCAGGGAAGTTTTAAACGATGAGAAAATATGGAAAAGTTGTGCGCAAAGAGGAAAATCTGGAAAAACTGAAAAGGCTTTTTCAAGTGAGCTATCAATACCGTTCGTCCAACTGCGAGAAAAGTTTGTAAAATTCATGTTGAAAGCAAGAGGAAGGTTCGCATCAAATAAAAATTTGGAAAAGTCGCTCGGAAAGTAGGAAAATTTAGGAAAAACCGAAAGCGAGTTTTTCTATGAATAAAAATCAGTTGCCACGTGGTAGTAACACATCACTTGAGTACGGGTTGACAGGACTAGGTGTGTATGAAATAAGTTTTTGGGAAAATTATAGGAAAATTTGAGAAAACTGAAAGTGCGTTTTCCAATGTGTTTTTGATTGAACTCAGCACTAAAACTAACTATTCACAGGACGGAGAAGGGTAACTCCACAAAAAAATTCAAGGTTTCCTGCTGTCAGATTTCAAATATAATGTCCCGTAAAGGAGTGCCACAACGTCATAAAAACATACCCCTCCAAACAATTCATTATTTTGCGAAATTTTTTAGCATTCCTTTCAATCGGTAAGAACGGAAACCACGTAGTATAACTATTTTTTTATTTTATATATTTTTTTATTTTTTTTTTTTTTTATTTATTTATTTATTTATTTATTTTTTTTTTTTTTGCCTCGTCTCCAGCACCCTTTTTCTAGGAAAAATTTCACAGCATTTTTTAATTATACATACAGAGCGATTGACCTAACATGTTCACCTTAGATATTTCCGGACAGGTTTAAGATATGATAATTCTCCTTCCATCCAGATGACGTGTAAGAAACTGTTCACTTAACGAAGTATATTGTCATAGCTTTGTTAATTACATACATATCGCTATCAACTTCGTTTTTTGTATTGTAAGTACAATAATTTCTGCTGCTATTATCGTAGATCACAAAGACAGGAACTGAACGGCTTTTCCCACATCGAAATCCGATAAGTAGTTTCGGAGAAATTACAATATTTATAGCCCCGATTTCTGGTTTGAACATCAAACCAATTGCTCTCTTAAAGATTAGTCCCTGATTTCATACCAAAATAAAGAAACGAGTCACGTCGAATAGTGAGGAAACAGTTTTGCAACAATTCTGTGCCTGTATAAAGGGGCCAGAAAGGATAAGGAGCTTGTATTCTGTCTAGAACACGTGTGAAGAGTGTTGGGCAATGCGGGAAAAAGTATCTTTTATAAACCAACACTGATTTCTCCTTATCAGACGTGACTCATTTCCTTATTTGGATCTGAAAACACGGACTTCCGCCTATGACAGAAATGGGTTTGATGTTCACTACAGATAAATCCTTGGCACTAAATATTGTAATGTCTCCGAAACTACTTATCGGATTTCGATGTGTGAAACGTCGTCCAATTCATTTAATTTGGGCCTGCAGCATTGTGTATGTCTTTTATGGACATAGTGTTAATCTAAGTAACACCAAAATGCTGCTTTACTTTATAGATGTTAAATGCTGTTTATTAATATAGCAATAGGCCTATTTCGGTACTGTGGCCATCATCAGGCTATGTCCATATGGCATCGTGGAGGTATAATTTATTATAATAACTGCATATAATTGCAGTGTAAATGCTCTTTAGATGGTATATATATTTTATTTTATACTTATCAGAAATTAGTTCATTACTGCTATTCTGTCAGTTTGACATATCCTCCAGCGATAATAATAATAATAAACAGTTTTTACATCTATAAAGTAAAGCAGCATTTTGGCATTAGTTAGATTAACAAACGTCGTCTTTCAGATCTACGATACTAGTAGCAGAAATTGCTATTATTCCATTAGAAAAAAACGAAGTTAAATCGATATCCATGTAGTTAATATAGCTATGACAAGAGACTGTGTGTCGTTTTATGAGGAATTTCTTTGAATTCATCTTGGTGAAAACAGGATTACGTTATCTTCAACGATTCCAGAAATATCTGCCGTGAACAACTTAGATACTGCATTTCTGTTACTGATCGGAAAGTGACGGCGCAATGTTAAATTTGCGAAAATTATTATCCGAAAACAAAAAATGTGGGCTTATAGGAAATCAAATTTCAAATGTAGTTTCTATTTAATCAAACTCCGGCCGACATGGCGAAATTTGCCAAAAATTCTCAAAGTTGCAAAATACGATTTCCCTCAAATAAATAAAAAACTATAAGTCCGTTGGGAAAATGTTAAATTAGAAAGTTATAGTTCTTAAGATAATCTATCGTCTGCTTTTTTTTTCTTTTTTTTTTTTTTTACGTGACAATTATTTTGTAACTTTTTGAGATACATGTACCGTATATTGAAAAAAAGACTTAGAAACTTTTAAAACTAAATTCTTTTATAACACGCCAACATTCACGTTTCCAATCTTATTATTTGCCGTAAGTATGCCACGAAATAACCGAAAAAGTACTATTTCGAAAAAGATAAAAATTTTGTGTATATTTTGAGATATATAGATTAATTTGGGGGAAAATCCTTCTAGAAAATTGGCTGGAGTTGCTCAGTGGATCGACCTAGATAACGGTTTTTGATCTGTTTTCTTCGTGAAGAGTAGTGACATCAAGCTACTAATATTTTTTTTTTTAGTTTTTATTAATTATAAGTATCAAAGAATGAATTTGGAAAGATTGAACTTTTTTGGACCTGTTTTCTTCAAATGACTATTTCTGTTTCAATGTTATGAAAGGAACTGTAAAGAAAATATATTGCTAACGTTTTCTCAGATTCTAAAACGAATAATGTTTTTCTACGACCTTCTGGAGCCGAGACAAATATTTTTCTTAGAAAAATTGTAGGGGACGTACTTAACATTTTATGGCGATGTGCTTCGAGGAGCTTAATACTGAATTGTTATGCTAGTGATCACAAAAAAAAGGATATCTTGCACTGTTTGCTAGTATTAATAACCAGCTTCTACTCTCGCAGACATACACTCAATCAGGTGCTCTCAGGTTTCTTAGGGAATGGCAGCCCATTGTTCAAGGAGTGTTGTACTGAGGAGAGGTATCGATGTAGGTCAGTGAGGTCGGCCACGAAGTCTGCGTCCTTATCTTCACAGAGGTGTTCTGTAGGATTCAATAGAGGACTGTGTGCAAGGCCAGTCCATTAGAGCGACGTTATTGTCGTGTAACCGCTCCAACACAGGCCGTACATTATGAATAGGTGCTCGATCGTGTCCAAAGATGCGGATCCCCGAATTGCTCTTCAACAGTGGGAAGCAAGGAGGCGCTCAATACGTCTATGTAGGCCTGTGCTGCGATAGTGCCACGCAAATTAATAAGGGGTACAAGCATCAGCCAATAAAAACATGATCACACCATAACACCACTGCCTCCGAATTTTACTGTTGATGCTACACACGCTGGCAGATGGCGTTCTGTTGTTTAGATTAGATTAATACTTGTTCCATAGATCATATATACAACATTTCGTAATGATGAGGAACGTGTCAGTCTAGTAAATTTTCTCTACACTTGACAATCAATACTTTTTACTTTTTATTTATTTTTTATTTTTATTATTTTTATTTTTATTTATTTTTTATTTTTTAAGTTTTATATAAAAATTCATCTACATTGTAGAGGGAGTTGCCATTCAGAAATTCCTTTAATTTCTTTTCAAATACTAGTTGGCTATCTGTCAGACTTTCTATGCTACTTGGTAAGTGAACAAAGACTTTTGTGGCAGCATAATTCACCCCTTTCTGAGCCAAGGTTAGATTTAACCTTGAATAGTGAATATCATCCTTTCTCCTAGTGTCGTAGCTATGCACACTGCTATTACTTTTGAATTGTCGTGGGTTGTTAATAACAAATTTCATGAGTGAATATATGTATTGTGAAGCTGCAGTGAAGATCCCTAGATTCCTAAATAAATGTCTGCAGGATGCTCTTGGTTGGGCTCCAGCAATTATTCTGATTACACGCTATTGTGCAATGTATACTTTTTTACTCAATATTGAATTGCCCCAGAATATGATCCCATATGAAAGCAGTCAATGAAAATAGGGGTAGTAAGCTAATTTACTGAGATGTATATCACCAAATTTTGTAATGACTCTGATAGCATAAGTACCTGAACTCAGACGTCTCAGGAGATCTTCAATATGTTTCTTCCAATTCAGTCCCTCGTCAATGCAAACACCTAAAAATTTTCAATATTCTACCTTAGCTACAGATTTATGTTCAAAGTCTAAATTTATTAATGGTGTCATCCTCGCTGCCAATTGTTGAACATCTGGCGTCACGGATGTAATAAATGCAGCGAATTATTCACGTATTTCACAGTTGTATACGATTTTTGCTGTCAGGTTTTCTGCAGCTTATTCCGCTATGATGTTAAATTATACAAAACATTACATTGAAGCGGCACTGTATTTTAATTGCTTTTATTATGAAGGTTACCAAATACAGCATGTGGAAAGTGGCAACAGCGTTTCATTCATTTTGTTTTATTACATTTGTCTGCAGTGTCACACTTCCTCTTTCCTTTCTACATCTACATATCTACATCTACATATACACATAAATACTCTGCAAATCACATTCAAGTGCCTGGCAGAGGGTTCATTAACCACTTTCATAACTTTTCTCTACCGTTCCATTCTATAATAGCGCGCGGGAAGAAATAACACCTAAATCGTTCCGTTTTCGATCTGATTTTCTTATTTTATTAGGATGGTCATGTCTCCCTAAGTAGGTGGGTGCTAGAAAATATATTCACATTCAGAAGTAAATGTCGGTGATTGAAACTTCGCAAACAGATCACCCCGCAATGAACAACGTCTTTATTTTAATGATTTCCATCCCAATTCGTGCCACATTTCCGTGACGCTTTCCCCCCGTAACGTGACAAAACGAAACGAGCTGCCCTTCTCTGAACCTTCTCAATATCTTCCGTCAGTCCCACCTGGTGAGGGTCCCACAAGGGGCAACAGTACTCCAGGAGAGGACGCACAATTGTAATGTAGGCAGCGTCTTTGGTGGAGCTGGTGCATCTTCGAAGCGTTCTGCCAATGAAACGTAGCCTTTGGTTCGCCTTCCCCACAATATTTTCTATGTCTTCTCTCTAGTCTAAGTTGTTCGTAATTGTAACTCCTAGGTATTTGGTAGAATTTACGACCTTAAGGTTAGACTAATTTATCGCGTAATTGAAGTTCAGCGGATTTCTTTTAGTGGTCATGTGTATTACTTCACACTTTTCTTTATTTAGTGCCAATTGCCAATTTTCGCACCATGTAGAAATTTTGTCTAAATCGCTTTGCAGTTGCTTTTGATCCTCTGTTGACTTCACTAACCGATAAACGACAGCATCATCCGCGAACTGTCTAAAGGAGCTATTCATATTGTCTCCTAAATCGTTTATAAACATAAGGAAGAGTAGGGGTCGTATAACGTTTCCCTGTGGAATACCAGATATCACTTCTGTTTTACTCGATGACTTACCGTCAATTACAACGAACTGTGTCCTTTCTGATAGGAAATCGTGAATCTTTCACTGAGTACGAAGCTATTGCATCAGCATACTCTGAGAGGAATCTAGTTGGTATGCAATCTGGCCCATAAGATTTGTTTTTGTTTAGTGACTTAAGTTGTTTTACTACTCCAGGAACATCTACTTCTAAGTCGCATGCTGGAAGCTGTTCTTGGATTGAATACTGGAGTGTTCACTTCGTCTTCTTTGGTGTTCGATTAACACTACGTTGCAGAGTAAAAGCGGAGCCGAATATTCGGTTACGGTTTCTGTTTCGGACCCAAATTATGTTTCGTTCGGATCCCACTTGCTGGTGTGTTTTGCCCGGCATGAATTTGTAGTGCAGCTCGATGGCTGTCAGAAATGTCGGAGAGAGAGTGCTGGTTGGCCCACGAGTGGCAGCGGCGCAGCCAGACCAGATGCGCTGGACGGCCGCCGTGGCCAGTGGCCGGTGGTCGGCGGCAGAGTCGCCGCGGCCGGACCGCAGACCGCAGACTGCAGACCGCAGGCTGCAGAGCGCGCCCACCAGCGACCGGCCGC
Source organism: Locusta migratoria (assembly GCA_026315105.1). NCBI lineage: Eukaryota > Metazoa > Arthropoda > Insecta > Orthoptera > Acrididae > Locusta > Locusta migratoria. The sequence continues at coordinate 664,501,439 of CM048746.1, forward strand.
GGCTAATGACGGCGAGCGGGCAGTTGCCAGCACTGGCAGACCTGCACTGGCGGCGGGGGAGAGCGGACGGGCGGAGCACGACTCCGGCCAACACTGTGGCCGCTGCAGGCAGTGCTGCCAACTGCGCCTCGACGACAAACCTGTGGGAGAGAGTATATACGGTGGTTTCTTCTCAAAAATGTTCAAATGTTTGTAGAGCTTATGGGACTTAACTACGAGGTCATCAATCCCTAAACTTACAAACTACTTATGAACTACTTAATTCTAAGGACGGTACAAATATCCATGCACAAGGGGGGATTCGAACCCCCGACCGTAATGGCCGTGCAGACCGTGACTGGCGCGCCTCAGTCAGCTCGGCCACCGTGGCAGACTGGTTTCTTCTCTCTGCGTACTGACAGAGGAGTGGGTCTACATCTACATCTACATGGGATACTCTACAAATCACATTTAAGTGCCTGGCAGAGGGTTCATCGAACCACTGTAATACTATTCATCTCCCATTCCATCCTCGAATAGCGCGCGAGAAGAAAGAACAGCTGAATCTCTCCATTCGAGCTCTGATTTGTGATATTTTATTCTGATGATCATTTCTACCTATGTAAGTGGGACTCAACAATACATTTTCGCATTCAGAGGAGAAGGTTGGCGATTGTAGTTTCGTAAGTAGCCCACGCCGCAGTGATAAGCGTCGTTGATGTAATGATTTCCATCCCAGATCCTGTATCATTTCCGTAACGCTGTCTCCCCTGTATCGTGACAACACGAAACGAACTTGGACTCTTTCGATGTCCTCCGTCAAACCCACCTGATAAGGATCCCACACTGGGCAGCAATGCTCCAAAAATGGACGGACAAGCGTAGTCTATGCAGTTTCTTTTGTAGTTCTGTTGCATGCATTAAGGGTTCTGCCAATAAAACAGAATAATAGCACTGGAGCATCGACTCTTGATTACGTCGTTTAAATGTTCTGTGGGCCTCTTATAGGTGGCTCGGCGTCATCAAATAATTCCAAGCAGATGTCCAAAAGTGTTTCAACCTAATCGTGAACGAGTGCTGCCCAGTGGCAGCGTGTACTGTAATCCAAAAGTCCATCTTTGTTGGGAAGCATGAAGGCTGTGAGGGGCTGAAAATGGTCTCCATTTGCAATGAATCAGAATCAGAAAAAAATACGAGAAATCAGAGCTCCAACTGAGAGATTCATGTGTTCTTCCTTCCAGCGCCCAATTCGAGAATGGAATGGGAGATAAATAGTATAACGGTGGTTAGATGAACCCTCTGCCAACACTTAAATGTGATTTGCAGAGTATCCATGTAGATGTAGTTGGACCAGATGAACCGCAACATTATGAAGCCAACACGAGGTTGCACAGCGTCTTCCTGAAAATCCGTCTCATGACTTGTCTGCGCCGCACACGAACCCTACCATCAGCAGGACTCCGGCCAACACTGTGGCCGCTGCAGGGCAGTGCTGCCAACTGCGTCTCGACGACACACCCACGGAAGAGGGTATACACGGTGGTTTATTCTCTCTGGGTACTGACAGATGAGAGGGTGCGGAACAAAATAATAGCACTGGAGCACCGACTATTGATTACGTCGTTTAAATGTTCTGTGGGCCTCTTATCGGTGGCTCGGCGTGATCAAATAATGCCAAGCAGATGTCCAAAAGTGTGTCAACCTAATCGTGAACGAGTGCTGCCCAGTGGCAACGTGTACTGTAATCCAAAAGTCCATCTTTGTTGAGAAGCATGAATGCTATGAAGGGCTGAAAATGGTCTCCATTTGCATTGAATCAGAATCAGAATAAAATACGGGAAATCACAGCTCGAACGGAGATATTCAGGTGTTCTTCCTTCCCGCGCGCTAGTCGTGAACGGAATGGGAGATAAATAGTATAACGGTGGTTATACGAACCGTCTGCCAGGCACTTTCTTTTATTCGTGTCAGAAGCATCATGTGTACAGAAGTTTATAAAGGTATAATATGCAGAGATTACTTACATACATGTAAACTACGAACTGTAAACAAACAGACTGAAATATTATATACATTTGCCCCAAAAGCGGGCTACAGCATTTGAGACTGCCAACATCAGGTCCTCTAAGGTTCAGTGTGAAGGACATTCAGGGCAGTTATACATGTGCTGGGTCGTCTGCACGTCTCCACAGTCACAAAGGTTAGATACAGTAGAATATCCCCACTTCATAAGATTATCTCTTGACCTTGCAGTGTTGGTGCGTAGCCTATTTAGTGACTTCCAAACCGTCCAGTCCTCATTGTGGCCTGGTGCCAATTCTTCCTTTGGTTCCATCCAGTGCCTTTCTCTCGATCTCTTCCATCTATCCACGCTAGATCCGGGTTGGTCACTGAGGTTGTCGGTTGCTCTGAGAAAGCTCCGTCTGGATTTCAGGCGTCTGGTGGCTGGCTGAATGTTGTGGAGGAGGTGGTTCTCAGACAATTTAGCCCTCGCTCTTTCTATACGCACGACAGGAGGTGCAATGCGAGCTAGGTGGTACAGATACTTAAATGTGATTTGCAGAGTATCCCATGTAGATGTAGTTGGACCAGATGAACCACAGCATTACGAAGCCACCTCGAGGTTGCACAGCATCTTCCTGAAAATCCGTCTCATGACTTGTCTGCGCCGCACTCTAACCATACCATCAGCTCTTAACAGCTGGAATCAGGACTCATTTGATAAAGTCATTGATGTCCAGTCTCTTATACAGAACAACGCAAAGATGTCAATAGAACCCCTGAATAGGTACAAGCACTAACAATGCTTTGCTTCATCACCTGAATAGGAGAACTAAAATGGGTTGTGTTTAACAGAACTGTCACATCCGTTAAAAATGTAAACTTAGATAGCAGAATAAGGTCCGGGAAAAACTATGTCGATCATTGTAATTCCGTAGATTTTCCCGGCTAATAATGGTTGTTCTTCACGGGTTTGCGGCCGGATTATGTCGACCTGCTGATACGATATTTCGGCGGTCCACTTGCCCGCCATCTTCAGGTATGACTAGTGCACAATCACGCCGGAACTGAGGACACATCAGTTACGGCGGCTCCTTTATACCGCGGGAACAGGCCAGTGCGCATGTGCAAGTGGTAGAACGCCCTCTGGGAAGTGAAGAGTAGTGCAGCGCCACCAGCGGTAGAAGTTAGCCAAATCGAGTAATCGAAAATTAAGAAGGAGCTGGTCGAAAACTAGATCAGATAAAATAGGATTCCACGTTTTACTCAATGGAAATCCTTTTTCTCTATTAATAAAATTATCTGATAATCTTATTTCGATCGATTCCTTAAGGACACAATCCCAATAACATGAGGCTGGACAATAATTTGCGTGTCTTTAAATGACATGTTGTGCCCTTCATTAACACAATGTTCAACTACTGCAGACTTTTCTGGTTGGAACAGACGTGTGTGCCTTTGATGTTCTACACAACGGTCGTGAATCGTACGAATTGTCCATCATTGTTCTGTAAGAACGTGGAACTTCTAGATGGGTCAAGAGCGATATGAATGAATAGAAGTGTGTCAAGTGAATTACAACAAGAGGCTGCAGCGGGATGAAATATCTAACAAACATCTTTAGATATTCAAGATAGTCACTGCTTGTGTACAAAATTAGAGGTCAATTGTTGCAAATGCAGTCAGTGTCTGATATCGGGTTACAACCTCAGATCAGGTCTAAACATTGAGTCTGTTATATGACGGAAACATACCTCTATCCATCCGAAATGCAATGATGTGAGATAATCATTTACAGTTATAAAGCAGAGGGAATAAAATGGATGCATTCCCTCAAACAGACGCTAGGTTCTAAATCAGTTATCAGTGAATACTAAATCTATAACATGGTGATATTCCCAGCGGTAATGTACGTTTCGGAAACATGGAGCATGATTAAAAAAATGTTCAAATGTTTGTTAAGCTTATGGGACTTAACTACGGGGTCATCAGTCCCTAAACTTACAAAGTACTTATGAACTACCTTATACTAAAGACGGCACAAATATCCATGCCCGAGGGCGGATTCGAACCCCCGACCGCAGTGGCCGCGCAGACCGTGACTGAAGCGCCTCAGTCTCCTCGTCCACCGCAGCCGGCCATGATTAAATGAGACAAGGAAAAACTATTAATATTTGAAAGAAAAGTAATGAGGAAGATATGGGGACCAATTTTAGATAACAGAGACTGGAGTAGGATGACGAATGAGGAACTCTACCTTCTGATGCGACAGCCAAATATGGTACAGAAGATGAAGAGCAAGGAACTACAGTTGGTTGAAAATTACATCGAATGGATTTGGCTGATTGGTATTTAAATTCTGAACTTCACGCACCATGAATATAAAGAAATTCTGAAATCCGATACTCATGTGGTTTTCTTGTAAGTCTTAACACGTACTCAGTGGTGCCAACTTGAAAGAATATATAGCAGCCTATACTGCGTGCTGTTCATATAATCTTTTGTGCACCCCATGTAGGTGAAAATGATAATTTGTTTCTTGGTAACATCAAGTTATTTGTAACAAGAGTCTACATAATATCACATGCTCCAATTGTATTGAGTTATTTCACAATAGATTACAGATTATTGTATTGTTACTATGACGAAATAACAGTGAGACGTGTAACTGCCCAGAGCAAAACTCAGCTTCTGTACTCATTCAGTAAACCTGCCTTTAGGCAGTTATCAAATGAACATCCTCCATGTCTTTCTGTCCTGGGCACCTCCTTCATTTGCTTGTACCTCCTTCCTTCTTCACATCTGTTAACATGCCAAACCTTCTTCTTCCTCTTTCGCCTTGTACTTTTCGCTCCATTGTGCTCCGCAGTAAGCAGTTCCTGTGTATTATGTTTCCCTCTTCTGTATCATTCTCATCCCTGCTCAACACCTCCTCATTTATCCGATTGTCTGTTAATTTCCGTTCTCCTCCAGAGCAACGATCAGTATATCAATTGATGGAAGAAAACACGTTCACTCATCACTCATTCCAGCACTTGGGAAATGAAAGCTGTTCAGGAAAAGTGAGACGCCGAATCTGCATGCGAAACAAAGCGTTTGGTATGGTAAAAGAATTCCAGCCAGGAGGATCACCTTTAACCTCCGGAAAAGGTTCGCCAAATGTTTTGATGGAGCGTGGTGTCTTGTGGTTCTCATACGTGGACACTCGCAAAGAAATCAAATTGACAAATATTCATTATTACTTTCGAAATTGCTGAGAGGTTGTGCGAAGCCAAAGGGACGCACTCTGTGCTGAGAAATAGAGACCATCGCAGATAACAGGCTAAAGTGGACCCATATAGCTTACGGAATGTAGGCGGTAAAGAAATCTTGTGAACTGCAGATGTCCTCAGCCACCGTCCAAGGGTAGAGGGTTTCCTTTCGTAAAATAGCGAGGTACAAGTCCAGCGTCCAGACGTTGTTGTAAGATGTTACATTACTACTTGGTTGCTGAGAGACACGTCTTAATGCACGTAGCCAAGTTGATACCAGTCCCTGGGAACAGCAACGTCGGTGGTTTCACGAGCTGGAGGGTAGGGGAGGAACACTAATAGTTAGCAGCTCCCCACTCTGCAGAGGGCGTAAGGCGTGGCCCACTGATGTAAAAGATTGTTGTTGCTGACTGTACTGGGTAGCACCGTGACGTTTGCTTTTTAGCTGAACAATTTTGCTACCAAGTATGGAGTTTGTTAGTGCAAAAGCAAGTCACATCCCCGCCCAGTAAATGTCAGCGCCGACAGGGCTGAAATTTGGTTCTCTAGAGGACTCGGGAAGGTGGCAAGCCACAAGTTAGATTGGTTGACCATAGAAGATGTAGTCTTTAGCTTCTATAGATGATTAGCTACAGTGTAGTAGTATTAGTAGATGGGACGCAATACATATATTTCAATTTACCTATGGCTTCCCAAAGTCTACGGAACAAGTATCCTCTCGAGTCCCGAAATCCGCACCTCTCATAGATGACTGTCACTTGTCTTTCTGCAGTCACTCCTTCCGAGCGAGACTTGCAGACCGATTTTTCCTCTTCCCTGTGTTAGGATACGACAAAATGTTTACAAACAATAAGTGTTTCCGTGTAAAAGTTTGAACTAAACGCAGACGTCTTGAGTTTACGAATAAAACACACTTACGTGGCCAGGAAGTAATTTCATTCGTTCTTCATTACATACCATCTTTCTCTTGGTAAAGAAGGTTCTAAAGACTGTTCTACAAGACATGAAACTTATCGTCACGGTAAAGCGAAAGGTAGAGTGTCAGAGGGAACAGGGTTATTTTCAGGTCATTTACTGCAAAACTCTTTGCCATTAGCCTCGATGGAAAATTTCTATATGTTGAATCTTAGCATGAGTATCGACGTTTACAACTCTCATGTGTTTGCTACGCCCCTGATAATCAGAGACTTTAAAGTCAGGACCCAGGGGAGTACGCATCTGCCAGGAAGTTAACCCTTGCTCTCAAGCAACATCAAAATTGAGCGTGGTTTCTTGCAACACGTTTCAATTTTCGTCCTTGGACGGGCAATAGTGCTCGAAGGCAACATTTAAGTTGTCGAATACGGCGATGCTTCATTGTGTTTTGCGAAAAGTTTCGATATAATCTGAATTTTTCAACGACACTGCAAGCATTAGTTACTGCGGCACTAATCTCTTTCAATTTTGTGACGATACTTTCTTTCATACATGGAAAAGTACTTATAAAGGGAAAGAGGAAGCTTTGAAGGTGATTTCTTATGAAAAAGTGTTGCCGAATTTTTTATCTGGGACACTGCAAATGGTATGTTTATAGGGAATAGGTGGCCTGCTAGATCACTGCTGAATTCACAACCAGCTCAGAAGAAGAAGAAAACAGCATCTCCTGTACCAGTGATTGATGTACGATGTGACAGATATAACAAATATTGTCACTTGTCACTTTATGGGACAAACTGAATATGGCCGACCGCGGTGGCCGAGGGGACTAAGGTGCTCCAGTCACGGTCTGCACGGCCACTGCGGTCGGGGGTTCGAATCCCCCCTCGAGCATGGATATTTTTGTCGTCCTAGTTCGTAAGTTGTTCATAAGTAGTTTGTAAGTTTAGGGACTGATGACCACTTAGTTAAGTCCCATAAGATTTACAAATATTTGAACATTTGAAACTGAATATGCGTGTTTTATCAACACTGCCACTTGACTATGAAACGTGGAAATTATGCGATTCTTCTGGACTTTTGTACCAAAAAGGACTTGTTATCAGACTTTTGACCGAAAATGGTCCAAAATACAATCATTTCTATAGCCATAATAACAACGGCAGAGTATTTATTTTGTATCACTCTCGCGATTTTTTGTTCTATGTTACTTACTGGCAGGAAACTATATTTTCAAAAATAAATAAATAAATAAAATAATAAATAAATAAATAAATCATAAGACTGTTCACATCTTGCTGAACGTCCAATTTAAGTAACTTAATATTTTTTCTTCGCCTGATTTGTTTTTGTGGCAAATAAAGGGTTAAGGACTGGAAAGGATATGTGACGAAAGAAGAAGTGTAATAGTCACGTTTTAAGAGGTAAATAAAAAGGATCTGCGATGAAATTAAGACAAAAAAAGGGGGAAATTTAAATTTAATATAGTGCTCGTTTCATTGAAAAAACTCTATCACTTTTACAACATGCCAAAAAAGAACAAAATGACGAAAAATCAAGCTTTGAATGAAATTTTTACTTAAATCCTGAAAGTACTAAATCTAAAAAAACTGCTAGGATACATCTAAAGTTAGTTTCAGAATGAGTAATGCAAATTGATTCTAGAACGTCTTTTGTGATCAGTTATCTGACAATTTTTTCCCCAAATTTCGGCTTATGTAGTCAAGTAACAACAGTCGTTGGGCTAGTTTTCTTACTACTGGACGTTGAACCTTGACAGAAAGAAAGTCCTTTGCTACAATTTTCTGGGATCTGTGATGACCGGTATTCTGTTCCGCATTATTTTACTCCCTGAGTACTTGTTGGATTAACAACCTCTTTAAAATATTTATGTTCAAGTTGTTACAGTGAACCTTCAAAAAAAAAAGTTCAAATGTTTGTAGAACTTATGGGACTTAACTACGGGGTCATCAGTCCCTAAGCTTACAAACTACTTATGAACTAGCTAAGACTACAGACAGCACAAATATCCATGCCCGAGGAGGGATTCGAACCCCCGACCGCAGTGGCCGTACAGACCGTGACTGGAGCGCCTCAGTCCCCTCGGCCACCGCGGCCGGCACAGTGAACCTTGGCAGACAATTGGTGTGAAATCGTTCTGAGGAACAACGCACCATGGTTTTTACAGACATTCTTATTCAGTTCTCACAATGAATGGTGTAAATTACACAAAACCATTAGTTGAAACAAGTGTTCATATGGCAGTTGACAGAATAAAGGGAATGCAGAAGAGATCTCGGAAGACTAGTGTGCGTATGTTATTCTATTCTTACTGGCGAGAAAGTTTTCTCGTTTTGTGACACTGTTTGAGATCCTGACGCACTATTTCCATACAAAACTATCAGTAGCAAACGGGACACAATTTGGTATGGATCGATAAGGGTTCGATAACGGTGTCAAGGAAATGACTACATTTCTAAAGGCAACATTTACAGATAATGCAAAGAAATAGCTCATTCCACATTTATCTATCCGCCTTAACAGTGCAGAACGTAACTTTCTCTAGTTCTGATATTGATACAAGAGAAACCTTGCGGGTGCTTTGTTAACAGGTGCAGGGCGTGTTGGATAAGATTCGCCTGTTGTGAGTATAAAAAACGTTACAGTCGTGACGCAAAAGACAAGTCGCAGAATAGACTGTTTATTGAAGCTTGTTAAAAAAAGCATAATAAATTAAAATAACTTATTATCCTAAAACATATAAGTAGTAGTGTCGTTGAAAAAAATAAAAAAGACAAAAATTAGTTCGTTCTACATTTATGTCTCCCCTTAACACTTGAGCTCAATTTTCGACTTCTGTCAATTATACAGGAAATGCCTTGAGCGTACTTCGATATCAAACAGTTGTAGCACGTGTTGAATAACTTCCACTTACTGTCGGGATAACACGTGAATTGGGAGTACTAGCGCAATGAAAAATTCGCTAAATATACTGTATAACGGAAATTGTTAAAAAATAAATAAAATATGAAAATACTGATATATCCTGCCATCGTTAGATCTTAGTATACATACGCACAGTGTAAGGCCTCTGGTACGTGAGAAATATCTCAGAATAGTCAATTCAACTTACTGTTTTACTGTTGCTTGTCTTTAGCCGTTCTCGTTATAAACAGATCAAATGTTCAAATGTTTGTACAGCTTATGGGACTTAACTACGGGGTCATCAGTCCCTAAACTTACAAACTACTTATGAACTACTTACGAACTAGGACGGCACAAATATCCATGCCCGAGGGGGGATTCGAACCCCCGACCGTAGTAGCCGTGCAGACCGTGACTGGAGCGCCTTAGTCTCCTCGGCCACCGCGGCCGGCATAAACAGATCAATTTAAATCATCACTATCAGAAATTGAAGTGCAGATTTTTAATATTATTTGTGCAAGGAGGCCAATGAAACTTACATAACTCGTAAGGAACTTTGCCATCGATGTGCACAAAACAAAAACATGCTTATAAGAGGACTTTAAGAGTGGTAAAAAGAAGTTTTTTTTTGCAGACGCTATATCTCTGATGAAACGCTTCCACCAGTGCCCTGGGCCTTCCTCGCGGCAGAGATCACCGCCTATGACGCAATAGAATCTCAAACTGTCGTAGTAAGTGAATATCGTAAATTGAAGTGGTACTACCGTCTGTCATGTAAACCGATCAGACGCAATGATACACGGGAGTAACAAGTTAATTGGCGTCGTTATTTCATTTATTATTCGATAAGAGTAACTTCACGACCATTTCCGCCGTTCAGCAGATAAATAAAAGAATAAATAAAAATAAAAATCGCACTGACGTGTTTTACGGCCCACTTTAGATTTGTAGTTTTATAGGTTTTTGCAAACATTTTGGATAAAAATAATAATCTAAATAATAAAAAACTATTTAATAAGAGTGTGTGAAACGATTTAGGAAAAAAAAAATTCGTAGTGGTAGACTCCGAACCATTGACCCTCAGCATCACAGACCAACGCGTTGCCCACTACACTATAGCTAACAGTTTCGAGTTGCGTTCTTTGACTTGTACTATTAATGGCCTTTGTTAACTGATGCTAATATCACATTTGTAGACACTAGATTATCATTTATCGTACGAAGAACGACATGTTTTTGTTAATTAATCAGTGCGCCATTGCTTTGAAATGACAACGTGTAAGTTACAGGAAGAAAATCATGAAATACGCAACGCAAGATGGTGTATGCCAGAGAAAGTTCTGGGCGAGGAATGTCACGTGACATCTCCGAATGGCTGGTTTCCGTTAATTCAATGGAGGGTGTCCAAACTCCGTTACTTTTTCAAATATCTCAAACGATGCGAGACATGAAAAAAAACATAAGGGAACAAAGTTGTAGAGAATTTTCTCCTCTACAAATTCTTTTATTCAATTTTCGCGTCAGATTAACGGTTTATTTGCAATTAAAATTACATTACAAACGGCTTTTTTGGTATTACTAACGTATTTCTTGTCCGAAATATTTCAAAACGCGAGGTTCTGGTCTCTGGTGACCAACAATTGTGTCTGTAAAATTTGGTGCCGATCGGTTGAACGGTTCACCCAGAAAAGTAGGAACACGTTACAGACAGACAGACATCGTCAATCGCCGTTAATTTTGCAAATATCTCTGCAACGATGCAAGATATGAAAAAAACGTATGAGAGCGAAGTTGTAGAGAATTCCCCCCCCCCCCCCCCAAAAAAAAATTTGGTTATTCAGCTGTCGTGTCAGATGAACGATTAAGCCGTTACTTTATTTTAATTTCGAGCTGTCAAAAGACGATCGCAAAGGCCCACTTTTAGTGTTACTACCGCAACCTAAAGTGGGTCAATTAAAAAATTACACGTGATAATTTTTACATTCTTAATTTTGAATCACGACGTGATGGAAAGACGAAGTATTGACTGCTATCGACGAGGGATATCAAATCGATTCCGTATATCTAGATACCCGGAAGGCTTTTAACACTTCATTTCACAAGCGGCATCTAATAAAACTGCGTGGTTCAGTTGTGCCGCAGGGTTCGGGATTTCTTGTCAGAAAGGACACAGTACGTAGGAATTGACGGAGTGAAACGGATGTTGCATCTGGCGTTCCCCAGGGAAGTGTTACACAGTCCCTACAGTTCCTCATATTTATAAACGATTTAGAAAACAGTGAGTAGATGTCTTAGACTGTTTATGAATGATGTTGTCATTTAAAAGTTAGTAAAATCGTCCGAAGATCAAAAGGAATTGCCAAACGATTTAGAAATCTGCTTGGTGAAAATATTGGCAAATGGTTGTAAATATTGAAAAGTGAGAAGTCATTCATACGAGCCCTAAAAGAAGTTTGTTAAACTGTATTTAGACTATAAACCAGTCAAAGACAGGGGGGAGGAGGGAGATTTTTAAGAAAAACGTGTCAATCTTTGCGCTGAGGTCCATTTGTAAAATGTATTTACCGACATTTTACTCCGAATTAGAACATACTTTGGTTAGCACCCACCTGCGTAGGGAGGGATGATTATCGTAATAATATACTACTGGCCATTAAAATTGCTACACCAAGAAGAAATTCAGACGATAAAGAACTGGCATGTGATTACACTTTCACGCAATTTGGGTGCATAGTTCCTGAGAAATCAGTACCCAGATCGACCATCTCTGGCTGTAATAACGGTCCTGATACGCCTGGGAATTAAGTCAAACACAGAGTGGATGGCGTGAACAGGTATAGATGCCCATGCAGCTTCAACACGATACCACAGTGCATCAAGAGTAGTGACTGGCACATTGTGACGAGCCAGTTGCTCGGCCACCATTGACCAGACGTTTCCAATTGGAGAGAGATCAGGAGAATGTGCTGGCCAGGGCAGCAGTCAAACATTTTCCGTATCCAGAAAGGCCCGTGCAGGACCTGCAACATGCAGTCGTGCATTATGCTGCTGAAATCTAGGGTTTCACAGGGATCGTATGAAGGGTAGAGCCACGGGTCCTAACACATCTGAAATTTAACGGCCACTGTTCAAAGTGCCGTCGATCCGAACAAGAGGTGACCGAGACATGTAACCAATGGCACCCCATACCATCACGCCGGGTGATACGCCTGTATGGCAATGACGAATACACGCTTCCAATGTGCGTTCACCACGATGTCACAAAACACGGATACGACCATCGTGATGCTGTAAACAGAACCTGGATTCATCCGAAAATATAACGTTTTGCCATTCGTGCACCCAGATTCGTCATTGCGTATAGCATCGCAGGCGATCTTGTCTGTGATGCAGCGTCAAGGGTAACCGCAGCCATGGTCTCCGAGCTGATAGTCCATGCTGCTACAAACGTCGTCGAACTGTTCGTGCAGCTGGTTGTTGTTTTGCAAACGTCCCCATCTGCTGACTCAGGGATCGAGACGTGGCTGCACGATCCGTTACAGCCATGCGGATAAGATGGCGGTCATCTCTACTGCTAGTGACACGAGGCCATTGGGATCCAGCACGGCGTTCCGTATTGGCCTTCTGAACCCACCGATTCCATATTCTGCAGTTATTGGATCGCGACCAACGCGAGCAGCAATGTCGCGATACGATAAACCGCAATCGCGATAGGGTATAGTCTGACCTTTATCAAAGTCGGATACGTGATGATATACATTTCTCCTCCTTACACGAGGCATCACAGCAACGTTTCACCAGGCAACGCCGGTCAACTGCTGTTTGTGTATTAGAAATGGGTTGGAATTGGAAACTTTCCTCATGCCAGTATGTTATGAGTGTCGCCACAGGCGCCAAACCTTCTGTGAATGCTCGAAAAGCTAATCATCTGCATATTACAGTATTTTCTTTCTGTACATTAAATTTCTCGTGTGTAGCACGTCATCTCCGTGGTGTAGCAATTTTAATGGCCAGGATCACTTTCTACCATATATTTTAATCTGATTTGTAGAGCATTTATGCAAATGTAAGTGTAGATGTAGGTGGAGCAAAAGGAGACGATTGATAGACAAAGGGAGAAGGAGAAGGGGGAGATGGGCAAAGACACGGACAAAGGGGAGGAGGAGGGCAAGAAAAGAAAATGGATGTTCAAATGTTTGTACAGCTTATGGGACTTAACTACGGGGTCATCAGTCCCTAAACTTACAAACTACTTATGAACTACTTACGAACTAGGACGGCACAAATATCCATGCCCGAGGGGGGATTCGAACCACCGACCGTAGTGGCCGTGCAGATCGTGACTCGAGCGCCTCAGTCGTCTCGGCCACCACGGCCGGCCTAAGAAGATGGATGAAGGGTGGGATTGGTAGGGAATAAACAAAATGTATAAAGCGACTTCCTTAAGTGCAGGTCTATGACGGATACTGCTTAGTCCGTAACTCGTCATATCTGAACGTTTATGCAGAAGAGAAGGAAGGGGGATTAGGGTTGCAGCCCCATCGACCACTTGGTGAGTAGAGGTGGGGGTCAAGCTCGGATTGTTGGGGATGGATGAATGGGAAAGTCGGCCTTGCCCTCTCAAATGAATCACTCAGGCATTCGCCTTTAGTGATTTAAAAATATCTAGGTGCCGGTTACGGATTTGAACCGCCATCTTCCCGACTGCGACTCCAGTGTGTCGCCACTGCAATCCCTCGTTTGGTATTTATGAAGGAAATGGCAAAGAGAGAGAGAGAGAAAGAGAGAGAGAGAGAGAGAGAGAAAGAAAGAATTCAGTCATTCTACAGCTACATCTACATCTACATGGGATACTCTGCAAATCACATTTAAGTGCCTGGCAGAGGGTTCAGCGAACCACAATTATACTATTTATCTCCCATTCCATTCTCGAATAGCGCGCGGGAAGAAAGAACACCTGAATCTCTCTGTTCGAGCTCTGATTTCTCTTATTTTATTCTGATGATCATTTCTACCTATGTAAGTGGGAGTCAACAATATATTTTCGCATTCGGAGGAGAATGTTGGCGATTGGAGTTTCGCAAGTAGCCCACGCCGCAGCGATAAGCGCCGTTGTTGTAATGATTCCCATCCCAGATCCTGTATCAATTCCGTAACTCTGTCTCCCCTGTATCGTGCCAATACGAAACGAGCTGCCCTTCTTTGGACTCTTTCGATGTCCTCCGTCAAACACATCTGATAAGGATCCCACACTGGGCTGCAATACTCCAAAAATTCAAGGGACAAGCGTAGTGTATGCAGTTTCTTTAGTAGTTCTGTTGCATCTTTTGAGGGTTCTGCCAATAAATCGCAGTCTCTGGTTCGCCTTTCCCACGATATTATCTACGTGTTCTCTCCAGTTTAAGTCTGAAGTAATAGTAATTCCTAGGTATTTTGTGGAGTTTACGGCCTTCACATTTGATTGATTTATGTTGTAAACAAAGTTTAACGGATTTCTTTTCGTACTCATGTGGACGACTTCACACTTCTCATTATTTAGAGTGAATTGCCAATTTTTACACCATACTGATATCTTATTCAGATCGTTCTGCAGTTGGTTTTGATCTTCAGATGATTTTACTAGACGGTAAATGACGGCGTCATCTGCAGACAACCTAAGAGAGCTACTTAGATTTTCCCGTAAATCGTTTATGTAAATAAGGAATAGCAGAGGACCAATAACACTTCCCTGTGGAACGCCCGATATCACCTCTGTTTTAGTCGATGCCTTACCATCGATTACTACGAACTGTGTCCTCTCTGACAAGAAATCCTCTATCCAATCGCAAATTTGGGGCGATATACCATAACCACGCAATTTGATTAAAAGCCGTTTGTGAGGTACGGTGTCAAAAGCTTTCTGGAAATCAAGAAATACGGAATCGATTTGCGAACCTTTGTCGATAGCACCCATCACTTCGTGTAAATAAAGAGCTAGTTGTTTCGCATGAACGATATTTTCTAAATCCGTGTTGACCTTGGGTCAATAGATCGTTCTGTTCGAGATAATTCATAATATTTGAATACAGGATATGTTCCAAAACCCTGCTGCTAATTGACGTCAATGAAATAGGCCTGTAGTTTAGTGGGTTACTACTACTGCCTTTCTTGAATATAGGTGCATTGTAATGTTCCCTGTTCGTCTCACAAAGCATGCGGAAGACAACACAGTGTAGATATTGTTGTTATTGGTATATTTTTTAGATGATATTTATTTTATTTACGTTTTTTTAAAATTGGATTCCATTATCTGGAGGGATGTGCTCAACGGACACAAAATCACTTTTATCAATAATGAAAGGAGCAGCATTAGCCGTAAAATCTTTTGCTTTATTTAGGCAAATCGATTTCGGTTTTCCAAGAAACCATCTTCAGTGCTGTGAGCAAGTTCAAATCAGCATTATTGTGAAATGTACAATGCCATTTACGTGTAACATATCCGTTGTACATTTCACAAAAACGCTGTTTTGAACTTGCTCGCAGCACTGAAGATGGTTTCTTGGAAAACCGAAATCGATTTGCCTGAGTAAAGCAAAAGATTTTACGGCCAATTCTGCTCTTTTCATTATGGATAAAAATTTATTTACGTTACAATTAATTTCGTATTAAACTTCGCGCCAGAACAGCGCGGTAGGGTTTATCTAGTACAGTTAAACGCGAAGAAATATGACGTGAACTACCCGGCATTGCCCGGAAATTTATCTATTTATGGCCTATGTCGGTGCATCACTTTACAGCCCAGTCGTTACGAGGTTCCATATCCTAAATAGAATCTCTGATATTGCATGCGTAGTATGTTGCGAATTGTAATTAAGATGTAATAATCGCATGCATGATTGGGAGGGTTTTCACGCATCTCACTGTTTATGACAGCAACTGAACTATCACATAATTTCGAAAGTATATTCATTAGTATATGTGAATACTCTTTCAAAATATGTCGCGCATTGCGTGATCAGTAACGCGGCATGCCGCGCAGTATGGCCGCGTGCACTAAGGCGTCATGCTGCCGACTGGCCGGCCGTTCCCGCCAGAGGTTCGAGTCCTCCATCGAGCCTTGTTGTGAGTGTTGTCCTGGTGTAAGTGTGTTTAAGTGATCCGTAAGTGCCTTTCATGCCCTTCAACTTCGATAACCGCTGTCTGGTTTTTGCACAAATCGTAAATAACCTTTCGGTCCCTATAATTTACTCTTGCTGGTTTCAGAATTTGAAAGGGTGTATTCAAACCAGCATTGTCAAAAGCTAGAAATGTAGATTTGGAGAAATCTTTTGACAATGTTGATTGTAATACACTCTTTCAAATTCTGAAATCAGCAGGAATAAAACATAGGGAGCGTAAGGTTATTTACAACTTTTACGTAAACCAGACAGCGGTTGTGAGAGCTGAAGAGCATGAAAGGGATGCAGTGGTTGGGAAGGGAGTAAGACAGGGTTGTAGTCTTTCTCTATTGTTATTCAATTTGTACACTGAGCAAGCTGTAAAGGAACTGAAGGAAAAATTTGGAGAAGGAATTAAAGTTCAGGGTGAAGAAATAAAAACATTGCGTTTAGCCGATGACATAGTAATTCTGTCAGAGACAGCAAAGGACCTGGAGGAGCAATTGAACGAAAAGGACAATGTGCTAAAAGGAGCATATAGCCGGCCGCGGTGGCCGAGGGGACTGAGGCGCTTCAGTCACGGTTTGCACGGCCAATAGGGTCGGGGGTTCGACTTCCCCCTCGCGCGTGGATATTTGTGCCGTCCTAGTTCGTAAGTAGTTCATAAGTTCAAATGTTCAAATGTTTGTACAGCTTATGGGAATTAACTACGGGGTCATCACTCCCTAAACTTACAAACTACTTATCAACTAGCTTATTCTAAGGACGGCACAAATATCCATTCCCGAAGGGGATTCGAACCCCCGACCGTAGTGGCCGTGCAGAACGTGACTGGAGCGCTTCAGTCCCCTCGGTCACCGAGCCGGCGTTCATAAGTAGTTTGTAAGTTTAGGGACTGATGACTCCGTAGTTAAGTCCCATAAGCTTTACAAACATCTGAACATTTGCAGCATATAAGATGAACATTAACAAGAGCAAAACAAGGGTAATGGAGTGCAGTCTAAAAAAAAATCACGTGATGCTGAAGGAATTAAATTAGGTAACGAATCAATAAAGGTGGTAAATGAGTTTTGTTACTTGGGCCAGTAAAATAACATATGATGGTCAAAGTTCAGAGAATATAAAATGCATAATGGCAATGTGAAGTAAAGAGTTTTTAGAAATAGAAATTTGTTAACATCAAATATTAATTAAAGTGTAAGGATGTCGTTTCTGAAGGCATTTGTGTGGAGTATTGCCCTTTATGAAAGTGAGACATAGACGATAAACATTGCTGATAGGAAGACGATAGAGGCGTTTGAAATGTGCTGCTACAGCAGAATGCTGAAGTGTAGGTCTGTGGATCGGGTAACTAATGAGGAGGTACTGAACAGAATTGGGGAGAAAAGGAATTTCTGGCATGCCTTGACTAAAAGAAGGGATCGATTGGTAGGACACATTCTTAGACATCGAGGAATTGTGAACTTATCGTTAGAGGGAAGCGTATGGGGTAAAAATCGCAAAGGGAGACCAAGAGATGAATATAGTAAGCAAATTCAAATGGATGTAGGTTGCCGTTCTTATGAGGAGATGATGAGGCTTGCTAAGGATAGAGTAAGGTGAAGAGTTGCAAGTCAGTCTTCGGACTGAAGACCACAACAACAACAAAGTCTGTAGACCGGTGCCCACAGAAGTTTGGTCCAATAGGTTTTCAAATATTTCAACATTTCTTTAATGTCGAAAAGACGTAATAAATCTGATCGTCGGTACGATTTGGCAGTCTTTTAATCACTGTTATTGTTTAGGACCTCAGATTCTCAAGAAATATGTGTCGTACTGTGATATAATTTCGTAGATACATTCAGTCGTACTTGTGCATATCGCTGTACATATGCACAAATGCAGCTGAAGGAATAAATAATAACATCAATCTGAATGGTGTAGTTTAATTATATAAGCGTAAGCAATTAACTTTTTCCCCTCGATTACTTTTGTGGTGGATGTTAGCGAGAAAAGGTTCCGAAAATTTTCGACATTATGTGTAAAATTTGTTACCAGTCGCTAAGTGCAGATGAATAGCCTTGTCATACAAGCGTCGACAAATGCGGTCGATTTTCGCTATTCTCGTTCCTTATGACGTCATATCTCCTGAACTGTGTCGAGGCTGGATGTTACCCTTATAGACGGTATACCAAGTGTACTTCAAATCGGTCCTTTTGTTTAGAGGGAGGCATGGAACATTGTCGAATTTGATTGTTTTATGGCTGCATATCTCCTGAACTAAGTACCGCAAATTATTGTTACCACCACAAAGATTGTTCCTCGGTGATAAGGTATACGTGCACCAAGTTTTGTTGAAGGAGAAGGTGTGCAATACACACATACATAAATGCATTTTTATTGTATACTAGCTGTGAACCCGACGTTGCCCAAGTATTTATTTATCCTACACTCTTGTAGTCCACAACCCCTGCCACCATTTCTCTCAACATCCACCTCTTTCCCTCCCATCACTCTGTTCCATTCCACCTTTCCCTCTGTCGGCAAAGTTTTCCGTAAGGTACCCTCTGCCATGTACCATACAAAAATTTATGTACCCAGTGTTCTTCCGCTTGGTTTAAAAGTCATGTGTGCAAAAATTCATAAAGATTGGAGCACAACTATGCATTTTGTAAAATTCCCTAAGTTAAGTACCCTCCACCATGCTCCGAACTAAATTTTATACGAACAGTGACATTCCTCCTGTTTTTAAGGTAGAATGTGCAAAATTTCATTAATATCGGAGTAAAACTATAGATTTCTATGCAACAAAAACGCAGTGTCACATTGAAAAACCCACTTTGTTGTTCTCAAATATTCCAGGTTTATTTCCAACAACCCTTGTTCTATGAATAACGGAAAAAAAAGAAAAAGAATCAGTGAAATCGGTCGAGCCGTTCTCAACTTATGGCGCTTCCAAGGTATTTAGTGATAAATTTTTATGTTGCAAAGTACCCTTCACCATGCACTGTATGAAACTTAAGTTATACGGTGACCTTCCTCTTGTTTTGATGGTCAAGTGTGCGAAATTTCGTGAAGACTGTAGGAGAAGTATGCTCCGCCATGCGCCTAACACAAAATACTTTCTTAGCTGATGATTTCTACCTATAAACTACATTCCTGCCAAATTTCAGCTTCATAGGTGAAGTAGTTTTCAAGATTTCGTGTTTAGCCAGTGAGAGAATGAGTGTCCTTCCGCTTTTATATAGATAGAGAGATTAAGACAACAGATTTCTTAATTTTGGATGCACGTCGGAGGTTCCAGTTCTCCCTTGGGCGAAGGTCGGTGCTTTCTCCTTAGATCGGTTTAAGTTAGTGTCAGAGGTTTGTAAGCCTAGGGGCTGATAACCAAAGTAGCCTAGGGGCAGACAAAAATAAGTAGTAACATGCAAATCCGTAATAGTAACTTTATTTGATACTAGGTCATGCCTGATGCTACAGTTTTACGGCATCTACAGCGAAACTGTTGTGAGCGGTAGACGCCTTTTTCTTCCACGATTTTTGTGGGGGGGGGGGGAGTTACAAAACGCTTCAGAAACGTCCGAAATTACATGAAAACTTCGTTGCAGGTACCTAACTATTCCCATTTTCCAATAATGGACGCATAATACTGGGTATTCTCACGTGGTGGCCTCTCATTATTTATGACGTTATATCTCCTAAGATCTCTCTTTTGGTTTTTGGCCAGGAACCTTCGTGGGCGTACGGTAAACAGTTCAAGAAAGTTTCATTGCAATCGAATGAATGGCTTACGAACACATAGAGGACATACAGACAATCTCTCATTTCTATGACGTCATAACGTCAAACAAATTAAAAGTGCAAACCAAACGCTTTCAACCGCTACAACCATGACTGGTTATGGAGAAAATGTTTGACGAACCCACACATGCTTTCCTTTTATGGATGTGATTGATTATTCCAGTAGATCAATGACATTAAAATAATATACAGAAAATGCTACGCCATCGATCTGCACAAAACGTACGCATAATTAGCCGTCAAGACTGTTAAAGGAAAGTCAACGTTTTCGTAACTTCATCTCTCTATTACACATTAACATCTCCGACTGTCACCATAATGACATTAATAACAGTCGGTGGAGATGGATGATATCGAAGTGCTACTGACTTTTATCCTCCATGCCGATTAGGTGCTACGGCAGAAATGCCGCACGAAAATAAAGTTACTTACTATCGTATTCAAGGGACTATCGTTTTTACACAGTTCATGTGGAGTAAGCTACACATACCGGGTAGCTATAGGGAATGGCGAGTCATTGCTTCCCGTCGGAGGTTCGAGTCCTCCCTTGGGCTAAGGTGGGTGCTTTCTACTTAGATTAGTTTAAGTTAGTGTAAGAGGTTTGTAAGCCTAGGGGCTGATAACCAAAGTAGTTTTTTTTTGCTTTTGAGTAGTCCCCATACAGCCATCCACATAAGTACTAATAAGGACATCCTGTTGTACAGTTGTGTAAGCAAGTTGGCAAAAGCAATCAAACAAACATCAAGCATATGACAGAAAACAAAAACAGCAAGATCAATTTGATGTAACATAACGAAAATTAAAGATATGACACAGAGACAAGAGCAATTTGAATTAGCATATAGGGATTAAACATGGTTTCATCTTTTACACATAACAGTTAATAACTCTTTCATCGCCGCCGTTAGAAAGGAGGTAAGTTCTTTGTATACTGCAAAGCCTTTGGTTGCCAATAATGTTGACACAGATGTTGGTAACTGCTAGTTCCTGCTCACAACATAAATTAGCATCTTTGATGTGATCTCCCACTTGTTCATGCATAAAAAAAATGTGTTTTTTTTTTTTTTTGTCTTCTGCTTCGCCGCAGTCGCAAACTGGAGATGTCACTATGCCGATGCGATGTCGGTGCTGCGCAGTTCGACAGTGGTTCAACTTCAGCTTCGCTATGGTGACTGCAGGCTTCCGAGAACACCTCACTCCATTGCACCAAGTTCTGATTGGTAGCACTGGTTTTATTTGTGCATAGCATTTCCCTTTACTTGACTGGGAAGCTTGCCATTCTTTCTCCCATTCAGTGCGTATTTTCCATCTTTAAACTGGTAAAAGATCTTCCGCTGGAACCTGAGTATATTCTTCCGTAGCAGTGGCAACCGCTTCCTTGGCAAGTGTGTCAGCGATCCCGTTCCCCTGAACGTTGTTATGTGCTTTAATCCAACACTTGGAGACAATGTGTCCATTCCTTTCCAGATGTTTTATGTGTGCCATTATCTCGTAGGCTATTGGGTGGTTTTAATGCCATCGACGAAAATATTTAAGCAGTATGAGCGCAGATATAAGAGTGCTAGAAGATGACAATATGTTCCTCCGGAACCGTAAGGCAGTACTTGAAACCTTTCAAAATGGCTGTGATCTGTGAGTTCAGCCGTCATTATTGTCATTTCCTTTGGCAGTTAAGTCCCATATATTCACAAAGATATGAACATTTTTCTTTCTAATTAAAGGGAGACGGTCGCGCAAAAGGGTTCTTAAGTACAGAAGTACATATACATTTATACCATTTCTAATGTTCAAAAATTTTTAGGTGCCGAGACATAAATAATGTACTCGTGCGTCTTAAATAATGAACTAATGCGATGTAAATCAGCGACATGTGTAGTAACGTTCGATATATTTCATAACCAAACGTCTTAGGACCTGAGACTGCCATTGAACAATAATACCATAATAATATGAGTGCTTAAATCAAAACGTATATGCTGCCTCTAAAATTAACGGAATTGTATTTCATTATCTTTGTCCTATTTAAAAAAATGAAATCTAGGTTCAAACAAGTGCGGAACAACAAATTAGTTTTTAAAGCCGTGATGAATGTCAAAACTCCTCTCGATACCCTTGTTCAGCAACTTCTTTTTCAGTTCGAGGGATTGTTTTTTTTTTTTTTTTTTTTTTTTGTATTATTGAAAAATGGTATGTTTCACTCTACCGCCCATATTCAGATAACCGTTTATTAAAGAACAAAAGCGATAATGATCACGATTAAAATAATCTAAAATGGTAACGTTGAAGCGAGGCATCGCTAACATAAATTTCGTTTTCACTGCAAAAGCCGCATTAATCATGGGTAAAATCTTTTAAAATAATGGGTTTGAAGCAAATAGTCGCATACGTCAGTATCATTGAAGAGAGAGTTCAGCTGATCGAGAAGCTATGAACACGTGGCACACAAACAAACATAGCTCTGACAGAGACACTGGTTGCGACAGAAATGTTTATATGTCTTCATCTACATCTACATAGATACTCTGCAAATCGCATTTAAGTGCATGGCAAAGGGTTCATTAACCGTTACATTCTGTAATAGCGCGCGGGAAGAAAGAACACCTAAATCGTTCCATTTTCGATCTGATTTCTCTTATTTTATTGGGATGATCATGTCTCCATAAGTAGGCGGGTGCTAGCAAAATATTTTCACATTCAGAAGTAAAAGTCCGTGACTGAAACTTTCGCAAACACATTACGTCACAATGAATAACGTCTTTCTTTTATTGATTTCCACCCCAATTCGTGCAACATTTCCGTGACGCTTTCCCCCCGGTAACGAGATAAAACGAGCTGCCTTTCTCTGAACCTTCTCAATGTCTTCCGTCAGTCCCACCTAGTGAGGGTCCCACAAGGGACAACAGTACTCCAGGAGAGGACGCACAAGTGCGATGTAGGCAGTCTCTTTGGTGGAGCTGGTGCATCTTCGAAGCGTTCTGCCAATGAAACGTAATCTTTGGTTCGCCTTCCCTACAATATTTTCTGTGTGTTCTCTCCAGTCTAAGTCGTTCATAATTGTAGCTCCTAGGTATTTGGTAGAATTTACGACGTTAATGTTTGACCGATTTATCGCGTAATTGAAGTTCAGCGGATTTCTCTTAGTGGTCATGTGTATTACTTCACACTTTTCTTTATTTAGTGTCAATTGCCAATTTTCGCGCCATGTAGAAAATTTGTCTTTGTAATTGCTTTTTATCCTCCGTTGACTTCACTAACCGATAAATGACAGCATCTTCCGCAAACAGTCTAAGGGAGCTATTCAGACTGTCTCCTAAATCGTTTATAAACACGAGGAAGAGTAGGGGACCTATAACGCTTCCCTGTGGAACGCCAGATATCACTTCTGTTTTACTCGATGACTTACCGTCAGTTACAACGAACTGTGTCGTTTCTGATAGGAAATCGTGAATCCAATCGCACAATTGGGGAGATATTCCATAAACACGCAATTTCATTAGAAGCCGCTTGTTGGGTATAGTGTCAAAAGCCTTCCGGAAATCCAAAAATATGGAATCGATTTGAGATCCCTTGGCGATGGCACTTATCACTTCATGTGAATAAAGGACAAGCTGTGTTTCGTAAGAGCGATACTTTCTGAATCCGTGTTGACTACTGGTTAATAGGTCGTTCTCTTCGAGGTAGTTCATAATGTTCGAACAAAGTAAATGTTCCAAAATCCTACTGCAAATCGACGTCAGTGAGATTGGCCTGTAATTTTGGGGATCACTCCTATCGCCTTTCCTGAATATTGGAGTATCTTGGGCAACTTTCCAGTCTTTGGGTACGGATCTTTCGCTGAGTGATCGGTTGTAAATTATAGCTAAGTACGTAGATATTGCATCAGCATACTCTGAGAGGAATCTAGTTGGTATACAATCTGGCCCGAAAGATTTGTTTTTGTTTAGTGACTTAAGTTGATTTACTACTCCAGGAACATCTACTTCAAAGTTTCGCATGCTGGCAGCTGTTCTTGGATTGAATACTGAAGTGTTCACTTCGTCTTCTTTGGTGAACGAATTTCTGAAAGCTGTGTTTAGTAATTCTGCTTTAGCATTACTGTCATCTGTAGTATTACCTTGTTATCGCGTAGTGAAGGTATTGTTTGTGTTTTGCCGCTAGTGTACTTCCCATATGACCAGAATTTCTTTGGATTTTCTGCAAGATTACGAGACAGGATTTCGTTGTGGTAACGACTATAGCCTTCTCGCATTGAAGTCCGCGCTACGTTGCGAGTTCTTGTTTGTGTCTCTGATAGCTGACCGCAACACAATGACGTCAAAACTTATTTTAGAGAAAACCGGTTATTCACTATTTTTACCGGTTCAATTTTCATTTATTTCTGTTGTCTAATCTAAATCTCCATTGAGTTCTATTCTCGGACATTATCAACAACTACACTACTTGCCTTCCGTTATAGGACGCATTAGCCACGATAATACGTCCAGGAGACGAGGGTAACCGTCCCGTCCTGTAACGAAATAGACTGCTGCGCCACCACTGGAGCCACCACACATCCTGCGGTCGCGACTAGATCTGTGATTCAAGAAGTCTATCTCACGGCTTTCCTGCACGCTGCTAGACGGTGAGTGCCTGCTTGCAGTTTTTAGAACGCCTTACTGTCCGAGTTACTTAACTACCGCGGCCCAGCGCGTGACGTCACCGCTCGTCTCACTTGCTTCTCGAGGAACAGCTGTTTACGTAACGTCCAGCAGGATATGAGAATACACACGGCCGTCCATTAGGTCGTCAGAAACCATTACTCTGGAATTCCCTCATGACGTACATCAAAAACAAAACATTACCGGCAAACCTCACAGGATCTAGTCAGGCTGATGAATTCTGCTTGGAAGTATTCGTCCGTCACTGGACACTACGCTCGCTGTTGTGCGCTGTACCATTGGAGAGCACCGAACTACCAGGTACCGTACTATTTCCAACCTACCTTCACAGTTTCACTATAGAGACGAGATCGCCAGATTTATTACATGGTAAAAATTATTTTTAGATGGTAAAAAGAGGGGTATAGTCCCCTAAAATAAACTCCTTTATTGCCTCATTTAGGCCACATAAAATCGAAAATTGGTCCCAAAAGTTTTTATCAGAAGAAATAAACATAATTTGAAAACCCCAGTGTTTACTAATGAACAAATATTCATTTATATACATGTGGCGTCTGTTACGAAAGTACAGACGTCGCGTCTGATCCTGCAGTTGTTATTCTTTCATATTCACAGAATATATGACATAAACTGCGAATGGGCAAAGCTGAAAATGTCTACCCAACCGGAATTCGAACCCGGGTCTCCTGCTTTCTAGGCAGTTGCGCTGACCCCTACATCACTGGGGACACAGTGATCACCGCACCTGCAAGGACTACCTAAGCACGCCGCCCGTCAGATACAAAATCCCAGCTTCGCCCTGCCCACAGTACTCAAATTTGTAGTTATGAAACTAATTCCCGTAGGAGTAAGGGCCACAAACTTTCCCACCCCTCCCCACTAACGAAAGGATCATTGGCCGTCACTGGCATTGGCATATGTGTGTGTTTGTGTGTGTGTGTGTGTGTGTGGCGCTTGTTCCGAAAGAACAGACGTCACTTCTGATCCTGCAGTTGTTATTGTTTCATTTCACAGAATATATCACATCAACTGCGAATGGGAAAAACTGAAAATGTGTACCCAGTGACGGGCAATGATCATTTCGTTAGTGGGAAGGGATGGGCAAGTTTGAGGCCCTTACTCTTACGGGAATTAGTTTCATAACTACGAATTTGAGTACTGTGGGTAGGGTAAAGCTGTAATTTTGAATCTGACGGGAGACGTGCTTAGGTAGTCCTTGCATCTGCGGTGATCACTGTGTCCCCAGTAGTGTAGGGGTCAGCGCAACTGCCTAGAAAGCAGGAGACCCAGGTTCTAGTCCCGGCTGGGTACTCAATTTCAGCTTTGCG
Organism: Locusta migratoria; assembly: GCA_026315105.1. NCBI lineage: Eukaryota > Metazoa > Arthropoda > Insecta > Orthoptera > Acrididae > Locusta > Locusta migratoria. The sequence continues at coordinate 664,527,412 of CM048746.1, forward strand.
CTTTCGCAGTTGATGTTATATATTCTGTTAACATGATATATTCATTTGTTTCAATAACAAACACATTTAAACGACGCAGGAAACGTCACACAATATAATATTTAAAAAAAAAAACTTTATCGTCACTGGAAAATAAATTGCAGATCACAAACTGCAGGTTGAAATACATGTGATGTACAATTTTACAAACGCTGAATAGAGCAGTGGTTTCAAACATTCAGACCGTAGTTGACTTCGCGGCAAAAGACTAACATCTTTCGTCGCTTTTCCATAGAAAATCCATGAGGCTAACCGGTGAGTATTACTTCATATATCGATAACGAACGCTCCCACATCAACGAGTGTGACGGGGGCGGAAAGAAGATTAAAAATTGTAAAATGTAAACTTTCACGGCCGTAATGGTCAAAATTACTAAAAATTCCCGGGCTATTATGCCGTGGTCTAGTGGATTTATTATTAAAACCCAACGTTTCGTCCCCGACTGCGGAGGACATTCTCAAGGGTGATCGTGGCATTTTTGTATGTCCCATTCACACCCTGGCTCGCTACTGACTGAAGCCAAACTCCGTTTACGAGGGCTCGCGCGCAGTGGTGTGGCGTCAGATGTTTTTGACATGCGCGCGCAATTCGTCTTTGCCGATTGCCTCCGTCCGTTAATGTCGTCCCATGGTGGAAGACTGTTACATTTCTTCTTCAAAATCGGAATCCAGATATCATTTAGTTTCACGCCCTCCTCCATCCTATTGAAATTATTGGGGTGTTTTACAATTTCTATAGCCTCTCTAAACAGTCCTTCGTGGTATCCATTTGTGGCTGCTAAAACTTGAGTCTTATCAAATTGAATAAGGTGGTCCCCTGGTTGAAAAACATGTTCAGCAACAGCTGATCTGTCAATCTCTCCCCTTCTACAGATTCCTTTGTGCTCATCTACTCGTTTTTTGACTGTTCTTTTTGTAGTACCCACGTATACGTCCCCACAGCTACACGGAATCCTATACATTCCTGCTTTTTCCAGCGGTTTGCGAGCATCCTTTGCCGATTTCAGGTGATCCTGTATTTTCCGAGTAGGTTTGTAAATGACGGCAACATTCCGTTTCGTCAAAATTTTACCGATGTGGTCAGTGACATCCTTAATAAAGGGTAGGAAGACTTTAGATTTCACAGGAACTCTTTCATCGTTTTCAACTTTACTTGTCGTTCTCAAAGCTCTCCTTATGTCTGTAGACGAATAGCCATTCTTAAGTAAAGCATTACTCAGGAGCTTCAATTCCGCGTCGAGTAATTCCGGTTCGCAGATGTTCCTTGCTCTGTCCGCCAACGTCTTTATAATGCCCCGCTTTTGCTGTGGGTGGTGGTTTAAATCCCGGTGCAGGAAGTAAGATTACTGTTTCACGCCCCGTCGACAGCGTGGTTATTAGAGGCGGAGCTCACGCTCGGTTGTTTGGGTAAGGATGGGGAAGAAAATCGGCCGTGTCCTTTGAAAGGAACCATCCCGGCATATGGCTGGACTGATTTAGGGAAATCACGGAGGTGGATTTGAACCACCGTCCTCCGGAATACGAGTCCAGTGCGTTACCACTGCGCCACCATACTCTGTCCGACGTTGGCGCATTTGACACTCGGCACATTTCGGACAGGAATGCTGCATTCAGTGGAACTGGTTTTTCTCCTAAAGTGTGGATGCTGCAACGCAAATGCCTTTCTTCTGGAAACTTACAACATTTTTTCTCATACTTTAACTCGTACTTCACTTGGCGCTTTAATAATTTTTCATTTGCTGCAGTTAAGCGATATTCTCGTAGATACATTAACCTGAGGCTCGGCATAAATATGTAGTGTTGTTGTTATGGTCTTCAGTCCGGAGACTGGTTTGATGCAGGTCTCCACCCTACTCTATCCTGAGCAAGCCTTTTCATCTCCTCATAAGAACGGCAACCCACATACACTTGAATCTGCTTCGTCTCTTGGTCTCCCTCTGCGATTTTTACCCCACACACTTCCCTCCAATGCTAAATTTACGATTTCCCGATGTCTAAGAATGTGTCCTACCAAGCGATCCCTTCTTTTAGTCAGGGTATGGCAAAAACTCCTTTTCTCACCAATTCTGTTCAGTACCTCTTCATTAGTTATGCGATCTACCCACTTAATGTTCAGCATTCTTCTGTAGCACCACATTTCAAAAGCCTCTATTCTCTTCCTGTCCGCACTGCTTATCGTCCATGTTTCACTCCCGTACAAGGCAACACTCCACACAAATGCCTTCAGAAAAGACTTCATTACCCTTAAATTAATATTCGATGTTAGCAAATTTCTCTTTTTCAAAAATGCTTTTCTTCCCATTGCCATTCTGCATTTTGTATCCTCTGTACTGCGACCATCGGATGTTATTTTACTACCCAAGTAACAAAACTCATCTACCACCTTCACTGGTTCATTACCTAATCTAATTTCTTCAGCATCGCCAGATTTTCTAAGACCGCATTCCATTATTTTTGTTTTGCTCTTACTCTAAATATGTAGTAAGCTGTAAAATAAGTCACGTGCCGTTGAACGGAAGGGTCTTCGAGTAATTGCACAGTCTAACACATACTCACTACACTCGCGCAGATTTTTGTTATACCCTACGACTGCAGCGCTCCAAGCGGCCGGAAAGCTACATTTCTGAATACGGTATTGAATGAGTGCGAGTAGTATCGTTTATATTGATTTTTACAGGCTTTTTACTCTAGGGAACGTATGTAGTGCCATAAAAATAGGTTGTAATTTAAAATTAGCCCCACCTTTGTCTTTATTACGTTTACTGAGATCCCTGATGAGGTACGAAACAGTACATTGCAGGACAGTTTATGTACAATTATCTTGTAAACTACAGGCTTTTGATGAATAATATAATTTTCTATTATAAATAAGAACTGGCTAAAAATATCACCGGAAGACCTGCATTTGGCAAAAAGTCGTAGCTTTTATACTCAGGAGCGTTATGGTTTCTTCACTACAATTCCAGTAAAATCGGTGATAGTGGAACGTAGGAAACGCATATAGAATGCTATAACTACAGTATTTAACATACCAAAGCAACCACCACAGCTGTAACTGAAGGTAAAACGTAACAGAACTGGCAAGAAAACGGAAAAAGCAATCAAACCCAATTCCATAGTTGTTGTTACAACTGAACCACAAACGGCAATAATCTTCAAGACATTGTCTTCTTAAGCTAAATTAATGACACTCGAACGAACATGCGCGTATCAGAAAGATGAGTGAAGCCTAAAAATGTTCGAATCATTAGGCTACACACCGAATTGATAAGCGTCAAAAAACTCTTGTCGTAGTAAGAACACACCATAATAGAAATTTATGTTTTCTTATGTTTATATTCTACTTACTTTGAGTGGAAAAAGCTGCAAAATAACACACATTCGTAAGTATTTGTTCATGACGAAGTTGTTCATTACTCCTTTGAATCAGTTAAATTCGGCGGTTTCTACATTAATGTCCGAGTTATGTATATCTCTTAATATTTTACTAATGCTTGTACCGCATAAAATATAGCAACTATTTCGTTAATTGCGCACACAAATAATTACAAACAAACATCACTCCTAAGGCAGCTTTCCCACCGCTAGGAGCGCTAGTGTCATAGAACTGTCAGTTGGTAACAACTTACAGAGCAGTGAGTGTCGCGAAAGTATATGTTAGTGTTCCTAACTACTCCCATTTTACAATAATTGATGCATATATCTGGGTATTCTTACGCACTGGCCGCTCATATATCCTGGGCTTTGTGTCGTGCTCTTCTGTTTCTGGGTCAGGAACCTTCGTGGACGTACGGTGAATAGTTCACAAAAGTTTCATTAGACTCGAATGAATGGCATATGAGCACATAGAGGACATACAGACAAACATTCATTTTTATACAGGGTGTTTCACTAAGTGTGTTTGCCTCTGTAACTTAAAAAATGATAGGTGACGGGAAATTTTAATGCGGTAGGTCAACACAAGAAATGTTACACTTTCTGCGGAGCTATGAACACATTTTATTGCATCATTTTCCAAAGAGTTACAGCACAAAGATATAATTTTTTAAGTGGAACAATAGTTTTTTCTATCGTCCATTGGAATCGCTGAAACCAGCTGCATCCAAATCAATTTAAACTACATTCCTATCACAGTTAGTTGGGAGCTACAACCCTTCAAAGTTTCAGGGGCAGATACCACACGCTGTACATAATACATGGCTGTGTGGTGGGTGATGGATGTTATGGCGGTGGGAAGTTGATTTACATGAGATGTTCAAATGTATGTCCATGTTACTCTATGAAGAATGCAATGCGCCATCAAAGGATCTGCGGACGAGATGTAACATCGCCGGTGTGACGGAGCGACATGCGTCCTCGATACGCCGTTTTAGATCATCTGGGGATGTGGGCTCAGTGACATAAACACGATCCTTTAGATATCCCCACAAAAAGAAATCTACTGGTGTTCAATTGGGCGACCTTGAGGCTATGAATGAGGACCATGGCGCCCCAACAATTTTCCTGCAAAAATGTTGTACAGTTCTTCCACAACAGCACGCGCAGAATGGGCTGGGTGACCATCGTACTGCATCCACATATGGACTCTCGTGTGTAGACACACATGTTCAAGGAGACCACCTTAATTGTCGGCTATAAAAGCGCGATATAACTCACCTGTCAGTGTACCTGGGAAGTAGTGTGGACCGATGATTTCATCCCCAAGGATTCCACACCAAACGGTAATAGACCATCTACGTTGACGGTCGACAGGTCGTACCCACCGAGGATTGTCTGCGATCCAGTAGTGCATGTTATGGCGATTCACTGCACCATAATTTGCGACCGTGGACTCATCAGAGAACATAACACTTTGTAAAGAGTCCAGCGTGAAATTACGCATGGCCCACTCACAGAATGTCACTCTTGCACGGAAATCGTTCCCATGCAGCTCCTGGGTCAGTGACAGGCGGTACGGCTGAAACCTGTGGCCGTGTACTATACGCCACACAGATGTGAGACTGACACCAGCGGCTCGTAAGCTGACATGGGGATCGTGGTGTAGTGCAGCTAAAACAAACACCTCTGTCTCCTCACTTCTTGCAGGTCTTCGTCTGTTACTGCGGAGCATTACCAAGCTGCCTGTTTCCCGAAGTCGTTGTTCGGCACTTAAGAGCGTAATGGCTGCCGGGGCTCTTCGCCTAAGATATCTCACGGCATACGCCGCGGCTGCTTCAGTGGCATCGGGTCGGCACTCGCCGAGCATCAGCAACATGTCAACGTACTCGTTGTTCGTGTATGCCTTCGTCATCCGATGTAAGTAACTGTGGTATATTGAGCCCCGGTTGTTTGTGTGGCTCCAACTGTCGGGTATACGGCCGTGTGCGGCGACAGTCGGCAGTCTAACAGCGCATCGAGGAAGCTTCTCGCTCCGTGACACCGGCGACGTTACAACTCGGCCGCATCAAATTTAGAAGGCGCATTGCATTATGCGCAGCGTTTGTGGTATCTGCCCCCTAAACTTTGAAGGGTTGTAGCTCCCAAACTAACAGTGATAGGAATGTAGTTTAAATTGATTTGGACGGAGCTGGTTTGAATGAATCCAATGCATGATAGAAAAAACTATTGTTCCATTTAAAAAATTTGTGCTGTAACTCTTTGGAAAATGATACAGTAAACTGTGTTCATAGCTACGCAGAAAGTGTAACATTTCTGGTGTTGACCTACCGCATTAAAATTTCCCGTCACCTCTTATTTTATAAGTTACAGAGGCAAACACACTTCGTGAAACACCCTGTATATAGATTAACGGGTGTTGTTCTATGAATGACATCGTGCGGTTCCAAGCGTTGGATGTCAGAAGTTACTAGGAGCGACAGTTTTTGTATCCCATCCTCGTCGCCACTTTTGTGTCCCAACTTCGTCACCCCTTTTGTGTCCCAGCCTCGTCGTAGGTGTCGGTGGCCGAGTGGAATGAGCCCGACACAGGAACAAAAATAGCACGCTGGTGCAGGTACGGAGGGGAGCAGCCAGAAACTATAAACACTCGAGTAAATTAGAAAGAGATATATATTGCACAGAATGTAACAATACTTAACTTTTACATAGTACTGCAGAATGTTGATACATAGTTGTTAGAGGCCTGCCTAGTGCCTGTACGATAGCAAAGTCTTCACTGGTGCATATCTGACTACGAAGGTCCTAACTGGTTGCTATCTCCGTCCCAAGTGACCGGTGTCTTTCCGTGGTGGCCACGAGCGGGGTTGCAGCAGAGGGCGCTCGTGGCTGTCCTCGTGAGAACGCCGCGCCGTGCGTGCATGGCGGCGCGCGGCAAAAGTAGGTGGCGCGCACTTTGTACTTGTACGACACCACAACAGACACTGCAGATACGTCAGATATTGTCCTAGACAATCAGTACTGATGTAAAACTGACGCTTTCTTTCTATTTTTCAGAGTCTGGGAGCAGAGTGGAGCACCTCCGCCACTCGCAGAGAGCCTCTCCTATAGCCGCGCCTCCCTGAGCACCAGCTGATCCTCCGAGGCTGCCCAGACGCCAGCGACCAGCGCCATGAAGCTGTGCGTCGCAGTCGCCTTCTTCACGGCTCTCTTCGCACAGACGATCGCCAGTCGTCATGGCTCCTCCAAGTCTCCACACATAATATTCATCATTGTCGACGACATGGTAAGCTGCGTGAACTCAAGCTCTTTATTCCTTCAGTACAGGGATATTTTCCAAAATGCCGAATCTATACCTATAAATCTGAATGTCTGTTCGGTGTACGTTTATAACGTCTGAACTACAAGACATAGAGAGCTACAAATTTGTACAGATAATAATGTCTACCCGGGGAAGACTTTAGGCACGGTTTTATGGCGGTCGGATAGCTATTTATCTATATATATATTAATGTCAAAGTCTGTTCGGTGTACGCTTATCACGTCCGAATGACAAGACGCAGAGACTTAAATATTTGTACAGTTACTAATTTATACCTAAGAAACGTTTTAGGCACGGTTTTGTAGCGATCTGATAGATATTTAGTAATTTGAATAATACAACGCTAAATGCGGAACAAAAATTACTCTTTGAAAATAGTTTTATTGGTTGCAAAGTTGCTGGAGGGTTGATAATGATAAAGGGGTGGAGTATATTGGGATGGACAGTTATCGGTGTATATAAAATTCTACGTGTGTGTGTGTTAATATTTTGCTCTGCAACGAAAACTACAGAACGCAAACGAATTGTCTGTGTGTAATCGTTGTCCGAAGTATCCCGTTGTACACCATAGCAGTTCCATGCCGATAGCTATAAAACTGCGAGATTTTATAAAAATGCTATATGAGAATGAGAGTACTTAGCGACTTCCAACAAACTTTCAACATAATTTCAAAGCTTTATTAAACTTTTCCTCGCTGACAACCATAGCAATATGATGAAAGGAAGAAAGTGTCTCCCTTACTACTTTTCCGCTGTTTATGGAGTAAAACTACGGCATTCAGTATGACGTTAAAACTTATAATTTCCACACTACAAATTGTAGCCGTAGGAAATTTTACAAACAGTATGAGTAGATTAGATTAGATTAGATTAATACTTGTTCCTTAGATCATGTATACGACATTTCGTAATGATGTGGAACGTGTCAGTTTAGTAAATTTTGTCTATACTTGACAATCTATATTTTAAGAATTTTTTTGTAATTTTTTTTTATTTTTTTATATATTTTTTATGTTTTATCTAAAAATTCATCTACATTGTAGAAGGAGTTACCATTCAGAAATTCCTTTAATTTCTTTTTAAATACTAGTTGGTTCTCTGTCAGACTTTTGATGCTACTTGGTAAGTGACCAAAGACTTTTGTGGCAGCATAGTTCACCCCTTTTTGAGCCAATGTTAGATTTAACCTTGAATAGTGAATATCATCCTTTCTCCTAGTGTCGTAGTTATGCACACTGCTATTACTTTTGAATTGAGTCGGATTGTTAATAACAAATTTCATGAGTGAATATATATATTGTGAAGCTACAGTGAGTATCCCTAGATCCCTAAATAAATGTCTGCAGGATGCTCTTGGGTGGGCTCCAGCAATTATTCTGATTACACGCTTTTGTGCAATGAATACTTTTTTACTCAATGTTGAATTGCCCCAGAATATGATCCCATATGAAAGCAGTGAATGAAAATAGGCGTAGTAAGCTAATTTACTGAGATTTATATCACCAAATTTTGCAATGACTCTGATAGCATAAGTAGCTGAACTCAGACGTTTCAGGAGATCTTCAATATGTTTCTTCCAATTCAGTCCCTCGTCAATGCAAACACCTAAAAATTTTGAATATTCTACCTTAGCTACAGATTTATGTTCAAAGTCTAAATTTATTAATGGTGTCGTGCCATTTACTGTATGAAACTGTATATACTGGGTTTTATCAAAGTTTAACGAGAGTCCATTTGTAGAGAACCACTTAATGACTTTCTGGAAGATATCATTTACAATTTCATCAGTTAATTCCTGTTTGTCAGGTGTGATAGCTATACTTGTATCATCAGCAAAAAGTACTAGCTTAGCATCTTCATGTATGTAGAATGGCAAGTCATTAATATATATTAAAAACAGCAAAGGACCCAAGACCGAACCTTGTGGGACCCCATTTTTAATAACTCCCCAGTTATAAGAATTAATTGTCTCATCTACATCATGTGAACTGCTTATTTCAACTTTCTGCACTCTTCCAGTTAAGTATGATTTAAACCATTTGTGCACTGTCCCACTCATACCACAATACTTAAGCTTATCTAGAAGACTCCCATGATTTACACAATCAAAAGCCTTTGAAAGATCACAAAAATCCCTACTGGTGATGTCGGTTATTCAAAGCATTTAATATTTCATCAGTGAAGGTGTATATAGCATTTTCAGTTGAAAAGCTTTTTTGAAAACCAAACTGACATTTTGTTAGAACTTTATTTATACTAATATGTGAAGCAACTCGAGAATACATAACTTTCTCAAAACTCTTTGATAAAGCTGTCAGAAGTGAGATGGGCCGGTAGTTGTTGACATCGTATGTATCCCCTTTTTTATGCAAAGGTTTAACGATAGCATATTTCAGTCTATTTGGGAAAATACCCTGCTTTAATGAGCTATTACAAATATGACTGAGAATCCTACTTATCTCCTGGGAACAAGTTTTTAATACCCTGCTGGAAATGCCATCAATTCCATATGACCGTTTACTCTTGAGAGAGTTTATTATTTTCCTAATTTCTGAAGGTGAAGTGGGTGGAATTTCAATTGTATCAAATTGTGTGGGTATGGCCTCTTCCATTAATTGCCTTGCTCCTTCTAATGAACATTTAGATCCTATTTTCTCCACAACATTTAAAAAGTAATCATTAAAAATGTTTTCAACTTCTGACTTTTTGTTGATAAAGTTTTCATTTGTTTTGATGGTAATACCCTCTTCCTCTGCTCTTGGCTGCCATGTCTCCCTTTTAATAATATTCCAAATTGTTTTAATTTTATTATCAGAGGAGCTAATCTCAGACATGATGCACATACTTCTTGATTTTTTAATAACTTTTCTTAATGTAGCACAGTAGCTTTTATAATATTTTATTGTTTCTGGGTTATTACTCTTTCTTGCGGACAGATATAGTTCCCTTTTTCGGTTACACGATATTTTTATACCTTTAGTAAGCCATGGTTTTTTGCATGGTTTCTTAGAATTAAATTTTACTAATTTCTTGGGGAAACAGTTATCAAATACCCTTACAAATGTATCGTGAAATAAATTATATTTTAAATTAACATCAGGTTCCTTGTAAACCTCATCCCAGTCTAACTGCTGTAGACTTTCTTTGAAATTTTTAGTTGTTAAGTCATTAATCGAGCGCACTATTCTGGTGGACAGTTTCGAATTACTGAACGGAGCTATGTCATATACTGTTACTAGCTGTGCACCATGATCCGAAAGACCATTCTCAATGGGACAAGCATTTATGTTGTTAAACTTATCTTGGTCTATAAAAAAGTTATCTATCAATGTACTGCTGTCCTTTACTACCCGAGTAGGAAAATGAATAACGGATGTCAGATTAAATGAGCCAAGTAAGACTTCCAGATCTTTCTTCCTATTACACTCTTTCAGTGAATCTACATTGAACTCACCACAAATAATAATTTGCTTCCCCCTATCTGACAGATAGCACAACAAGGCATCCAAGTTTTCCAGAAAAAACTGAAAGTTCCCTGAAGGGGACCTATATACTATTTCAATTATAAGATAATCATCATTAAGTTTAAGCTGGCAGGCACATGCTTCAATATGCTGCTCTACACAAAACTTTTTTGTTTCTAAATTTTTTACACTGTGATAGCTTTTGGCATATATGGCAACTCCTCCTTTTATCTTATTATCTCTACTTACATTTGAGACTAATTGACACTGACATTCACATTTTCCATACCGGTGACAGTGTGATGCTCAGACAGGCATAGTATATCTACTACATTATCAGTTTCTATAGCATCTAAACAAACTAAAAGCTCATCTATTTTATTCTTTAGTCCCCCAATATTCTGGTGAAAAATGCTAACATTATTTTTTACTTTACTTCTCTGAGAAATATTTGATTTTTCAACATTTTTAGCACCTGCCTGCCTGAGCTTCTCACTGCACACTGATCTTAGCCTAAAAAAGAAGTACCTTCATGAATTGCAGTGTCCCCCCTTAAGGACTTTGCTATCAACCCAGCTAGATTCCCCTTCCCTTTCCTATTGAGATGCAGGCCATGTCTAGTGAAATCCCACCTATCAATAGCATCCACAGGAACCAAACCGATGTCCGACAGAGTGTCCGCCCTAAGCAGTTGATCAATCTCCATATTGACTCTCCTGACGGAGCGGTTCAATTGGGGTTGATCGTACCGCATGAAAGCAGGCAACAGTCCAACATTTGTCTGGGTCGTTGTAGATATATGCACATATATAATTAAGTGTACCTTCTAAATTGTATTACAGTACGACACAGTTTATGAGAAGAGCACACAAACAGTAACGTTCGTGGATAACCGCCCATTCCCGCTCCAAATTTTAATCGATTACTTCTTTACTACTAACTGGATTCCGAGAGATTTTACCGACATACAGTAGCCCTTATACGAATGAATGTATACCTGAAAAGTGGCAGGAATAAATTAATAAATACCCGGATAACTCCGGGTTTTCAGCTAGTACACTATATGTAAAATGGAATGCCCAGGTCGGAATTCAACAATATAATGAGGATAGTTTGAAACTCTCTGCAAAGAAGTACGCCTAACTGCGACAGGCACATAAAAATGGGACTCAGAACTCACGTTTTCGGCCTGTCACACAGTAACACATGCACGCAATCATCATCTCCAGTTGCCGCACTAAGAGTTCGGAGATGACGGTCGTGTGTCTGTGAAATGTCCGTGTGTGATGGTGTGAACGGTGTATTTTTCTCACGAAAGGTAATGGCCGCCAGCTTGAGTTCTGTATGTATGTCTTTTCTGTGTATCTGTCGTAGCTCGACGTAAGTGTTTGCAGTTCAGGGCTGTCCTGAGTATCTAATAGTTACACCATTTAAAACTAAAGAATGGCTGGACAGATTTGTTGGATTCGTGTCCTTCTCGAAAGGCAGAAAAGAATAATTATTAAAATTTTGGTAAAACGTGTCGAAAAAAGGACAGATAAATTATTCATTCATATTATTTCTCAAATAACATCCCCTTTTCTTCACACGAATTAATCGCATAAGGATGAAAGAGGTATTCTCTGAAAGGATTTCAATCTGCACTAAAACTTACTGTTTCCGAACATTTTACTATGAAAAATACTGTTGTGTTTGTCACCGCACATTAAGGTATCACGAAGCATGTTATACAGGGTGTTACAAAAAGGTACAGCCAAACTTTCAGGGAACATTCCTCACACACAAAGAAAGATAATATGTTATGTAGACATGTCTCCGGAAACGTTTAATTTTCATGTTAGAGCTCATTTTAGTATTTTTCTTTAAATGTAAATGGAAATAATTCGCGCAGACAATTGTCAAAATACCCAATTGTTACGTTAGTATGTACTGTACTTCCTCGATTCACCGCCAGTTGGCCCAATTGAAGGAAGGTAATGTGGACGGCTGTGATACAATACGCCATTCTCCAGGGCTGCATCAGCGCATCAGGGATTCCGTGCGACGGAGGGTGGATGCATGTATCCTCGCTAACGGAGGACATTTTGAACATTTCCTGTAAAAAAGTGTTTGAAGTCACGCTGGTACGTTCTGTTGCTGTGTGTTTCCATTCCATGATTAATGTGATTTGAAGAGAAGTAATAAAATGAGCTCTGACATGGAAATTACGGGTTTCCGGACACATGTCCACATAACGTATTTTCTTTCTTTATGTGTGAGGAATGTTTCCTGAAAGTTTGGCCGTACCTTTCTGTAACACCCTGTATATAATAACGTATATAGCATTGTTTTTGTCACATGTTGTCAGTGACCTCAAGATGAATAAAACAATTTGTTTTTATTGTGAGAGCTCGTCACTGAAGTGTTCCCGATAAGCATTCCTAATCTCAAAAATTACATATGGGTGTGTAAGTGAGCGAGATATTTAGGCGGATAATTAAAAAGATGTGATTTACTTAAACTTCAAAATTCAGAATCACATCATAGGTACCCTGTGTTCATTCATATACGTCAAACTGAAGTTTTAAAATCATTGGAAGGTCCTGGCTTGCCACAGTATAATTTATATCATACTTCTAAATCTAAGCCAACCAAACGTATGCAGTCGAACACATTTGGTAATAAGAAAACTGATGATCAATGTGATTCACGCAGTGATACTCAAAGGAAAGTGAGGAAGTCCTCATTAAATGTTCAAATGTTTGTAGACCTAACGGACGAAGCTACTCTGATCACCTGAACCGATGTGCCCTTTATGGTTAAACGAATTTGATTTCCATTTAATCTTGCGTTTACCATGCGGAATAACGAAATAGAGTGTTTGTGGTCTGAATCTGGAAAATACTTATCTTCCTTGTGGTCAACTGTAAGTGGCATTTTGACGTCTCGACAAACCACCCACTTTGCGTGTTTCTGCGACTGATAACAAAACTAAAATATCGTATATCAGAATGTCCTTCAGTGAAGACAATAAAACAGAGTACAACCCATTCATCAAAATACATAGCTTCATTAAAGCAATTGTGTTGCTGATACGGCACTGAAATAGTTGATTTTTTATAATTTTATTGACTTTTTATTTTCTTTGTTAGTATTGTCCAAATAACCTTCATAACTTATTTCATTTTGCCACATTAGTAATATCGTTACTCAGGTTTGCACAATACTCATTGAGTGTTTAGCGGTACGACGTTCGCCGTAGAGTCTAGTATTATATAAAACTGTTCGTATAATTGAGATATAGATTTCTATGTGTCTGTCAATTCTTTTACATTTACAACGTTTTTTAAAGATACGGGACAGCATAAATTATTAATAACAATTTTAAAATTAATCATTACTTTATTATTCCCAAGTTTAACGAACAAAAGAAGCACAACGTACTATAGGAACTTTTTTCTATACAAGAAAATTTACCTAACTACCACTCATCAGTAACAGATTTTAAAAGAACTTTTTATTTCAGTTTTCTCCTGTCAATTGGCTTCTGTGATCTGGAACCACTAGATTTATTAAGGAAGCCACTACTCCGGACAAAACAATTGAACCTTAGCATATTAAGTAGTTATCGACAATTTCTAACAAAATGAAATGACGAATATCAGTTCAAAACTTTACATAATCAGAGATCTCTTCTAAATGTGGATGTCCGAGGTATGGTTCATGTCCTGAGGAAATTGAGAGCTTGTTACAGTATTCATCTTACATGTGAGGCTCTGTATTCAGGAGACAGTTGACCCATTCCATTATGCTCGTAATATTTTGCGCTGTTGCTACTGAGACAGTAAGGGAAGAATCAGAGTGAATGCACATGAACCGAAAATACAGAATTGTAGCTGTGGTAAGAAGAGTATTAAAGAGGCAATAAATATTATAACTTTGGGTACTCTGTTTTAAATAACGATTCACCGTTGTTGTTGTGGTCTTCAGTCCGCAGCCTGGTTTGATGCAGGTCTCTACGCTAACCTCTCCTGTGCTAGTGTCTTCATCTGAGAATACGTTCGGAAACCAACATCCCTTTGAATCTGCTTACTGTATTCGACCCTCGGTCTCCCACTACGATTTTTACCCCACACACTTCCTTCTAATGCTAAGTTGACGATTCCTTGATGTCTCAGGATGTGTCCCACCAACCTATCCCTTCTCTTAGTCAGAATAAGCCAGAAATTCCTTTTCTCCCTAATTCTGTTGAGCACCTCGTCATTAGTTGTGTGATCTACCCATCTAATTTTCATCATTCGTCTGTAGCACCGTAAAGAGTGCACTGGGAAATTTACTGTTAATCGCAGAGGAGAGAGATATTGGTGGAAGTAGTTCTCTGATGACACAACAGAACAAGAAACTGCAGTCGATATTGAGGAGGTGAGGGCTACCGTATCAGAAAAAGACTCCTTTGGAAGACTCAATAAAGGATGTAGAACACTGACGGAAAATGGCAATGTTGTGTGACCAAGAAACTTTCTGAATGACCGAAAAAGAGAACAATGAATCGTGTTATCGGACTCAATAAATAATCACAGTATGACATTTATTTTTTGGTAATGTGATAAAAAGATAATTATATTGAATTTGGTTTAATCTATGTGTATTTCATCATATTCTTTAAGTGACATAATTGTGATTGACGGTTATACCTTTTACACTGCTGATATAATAGTTTATTTATTTATTTACAATGAGCTCATTTTGAATTTTATTGCCATCATCTGGTTTCCTGTAATACAATTGAGATAATTTATAATTAGTAACTACAGTTAGATAATCTGTCGTATATCAACTTTTATCGATATTAAGGAGTTACATTTAATGTCTATCTTACTGCTGTCCTTTCTGCTTGACATATTACTGATTTCATGCAGTTATGATTGCCTCATATGCCTGTAACAGACTTTTTATTTTCTGCCTCGGTAAAATTGACAGCTATAGTTAGTCTTTCAACGACATCGTATGTTTACACAGTTACCCAGAGAACATTTTAGTTATCAGCTAATTTACTTTCCCTGATATTTTAACATTGGTGGGTGATGTTTATGTTGTTACTATGGAGTGAATATCTATGGCATGTTTGTGGGTATCCGTTTTCGAAGCTGAAAATATGAATAAAATTTTCAATCCATTCTCATTTCATATTAAATGAAAAATGAGCTCATTGTAAATAAATAAATAAGGCATTGTACTAACAGTGTAAAAGGTATAAACGTCAATCAGTTTTATGTCATTAAACGACAAAAATGTTCAAATTTTTGTATAGCTTATGGGACTTAACTACGGGGTCATCAGTCCCTAAACTTACAAACTACGTATGAACTAGCTAACACTAAGGACGGCACAAATATCCATGCCCGAGGGGGGATTCGAACCCCCGACCGTAATGGCCGTGCAGACCGTGACTGACGCGCCTCAGTCCCCTCGGCCACCGGGGCCGGCACTAAACGACATATTCCACACCGCGTGCCCCAAAGTGAAGAAATCATCATATTATGTTTACTTAATGAGTCTCTTACGACATTAATGAGTCCAAAATTGTCCAATTGTCTCTTTATTCTTTTGCTAATAATGTTTTAAGAGACCACCGTTTCGAAAAAATGCACTATATTTTACACAAATAATCTGGAAACTATTCCTCTTTGGATAGCCTACGTTTGGCCAAAATTCTATGGACTCTAGAAATATGACCGTCTTCCTCATCACGTAAGATATGCATCCAGCCTGCACATTATATTGTATAACTATGATTCTTTCAAATAAGCTTTCGCTTCTGTTATGGTTGTTTCTTCTATAAGATTTCAGTACAAATATTAATATTTACTTCAGTTAGGGATAATTTTTTAACGTTTTGTAACAACAGACTCCGTTCATAAGAAGAAAACATTGGATATCCAAAAAAATACCATTTCGAAGAATAATTGTGTGGGCAGATTGAACCGTGGGCTCCCTAATGAGAAAGGCCGTCCATCTAAGAGCCGTTTTGTCAAATTAATTCGTAATTAACGTCCGCTTTAATCCGATTCAGCGAAGCTGCACTCGTAGGAGTCAGAAAATCGCCTTGTTCGCCGCTCCTCAGGTAGATCTCTCCCATTAGCGGTTTCCTTGACAAAGGGAATTTTTGTCTGAATGTCTCTCTCTGTTCCCTTCAGTCTTGAATGTCCGTCTGAGGTCCCTATTAGCAGCAGTCTGGGTAATTTCTGTAGTACACCTTTCCAATTATATTACTGCCGTTTTTCTACTCTCTGTACATCCATTGCAGTTACATTTTACATGATACCTCTGCAACACTAGTATGGTGACTGATTACTTCGAAATTTTCTTACATTTTTTTTTTACCTTTCTTTTAAATATCTGATTCGCTGTTTTTTATCTTATGTTTCTTAGATTTCAAACATTAACATAGGATAGCAGTTACTAAAAGACATCGATTCCACATTGGCCCACTTTAGGTTACGGTAGTAACACTAAAAGTGGGCCTTTGCGATCGTCTTTTGACAGCTCGAAAATGAAATGAAAATAACGGCTTAACTATTCATCTGATACGAAAATTGAATAACCCAATTTGTAGAGGAGAAAATTCTCTACAACTTTTCTCTCTCATGTTTTTTTATAATATCTCGTATCGTTTCAGAGATATTTGCAAAAATAACGGCGATTTTGGGATGTCTGTCTGTCCGTAAGGTGTTCCCTGTTTTTAAGACGAACCGTTCAACCCATCAGCACCAAATTTTACAGACATATTTCTAGACCGCCAGAGACCAGAACCGCCATTTTTCAATTTTTCGGAAAAAATACGGTAGTAATACCAAAAAAAGTCGGTTGTAAAATAATTGTAATTCCCAACGAAGAGTTCATCTGGCACGAACATTGAATAACATAATTGGTAAAGGGGAAAATTCTCTACAACTTCGCTCTATTATGGTTTTTTTATATCTTGCATCGTTGCAGAGATATTTACAAGAATGGCGGCGATTTGACGATGTCTGTCCGGCTGTAACGTGTTTCCAGTTTTTACAGACATAATTGTTGGCTACCAGAGACTAGAACCTTGATTTTTCAAATATTTAGAACAAGAAATACGTTAGTAATACAAAAAAGCCGTTTGTAATGTAATTTTAATTGCAAATAAACCGTTCATTTGACGCGAAAATAGAATAACCGAATATGTAGAGGAGAAAATCGTCTAC
This sequence comes from Locusta migratoria, assembly GCA_026315105.1. Classification (NCBI taxonomy): domain Eukaryota; kingdom Metazoa; phylum Arthropoda; class Insecta; order Orthoptera; family Acrididae; genus Locusta; species Locusta migratoria. The sequence goes on from CM048746.1 coordinate 664,544,826, forward strand.
AACGTTGTTTCCTTATGTCTTTTTCATATCTCGTATCGTTTGAGAGATATTTGCAAAAATAACGGAGTTTTGACACCTTCAATTAAATTAACGAAAACCAGCCTTCCGCAGATGTTACGTGACATTCCTCGCCCAGAACTCTCTTTGGCATTACGCCATCTTGCGTTGCGTATTTGATGATTTTCTTATTGTAACTTACACGTTGTCTTTTCAAAGCAATGGCGCACTGAATAATTAACAAAAACACGTCGTTCTTCGTACGATAAATGATAATCTAGTGTCTACATGTGCCATATTAGCATCACTTAACAGCTGCATTAAATTGCATGAGATTAAAGAGCCGAACTTCGTTAGTCGTTGCGTATTGGGCAATGAGTTGGACTGTGGCGCTGAAGACCAGTGGTTCGGAACCCGCCACTACCTAATTTTTTGTTCCTAAAGGGTTTAGACACTCTTATTAATTAATTTTTGTATTGTTTAGATTATTATTTTGGTCCAAAATGTGTGCAAAACCGTATCAAACTACAAATCTAAAGTGGTCTGTAAAACACGTCAGTGCGTTTTTTAAATATTTCAGGAACGATTTTGCTCCTCACAAGCAGCTTCTAACTAACTTGGATTATTGAATATCGTATCAGTTACGCGACTAGATTCGCAGTATCCTGTCACATACGACACAGTTCGTAGTAATTAAAGTTAAATTTATGTTTGTGATAAGGTGTGGCTTTAAATAATTCTGTAATTTCACTGTAGTTGACCATCAGCTGACATTTATTTTGCTCAGAGCTAACGTCTTCTGACTTGGATGATTTTCAAGCTCTGCTGTCACTTGACAATGATCCAAGATCGAATCTGGTAGCTCTGGGTTCAATGAAACTGGTCAGCTACAACGAAATTTCAAAATTGACGGAAAGTCATCGAGATAAACGGAGTGCTATCTGCCACTCCCAAGCTATGTTCCTTGGCGTTACAAACTATTAAGAGTCAGTCTGTCGTTTATCATCCAGTGATATCACCACAGGATCAAATCCTACTTCAAAACGATTTTCACATTGTATTAATATGGTGCATACAAAATGGCAGTTGTCGCCAAATAATGAAATTTGTGAGATCGTCCAAATGAGCAGAAAAAGAAATCCATTGATCGTTATTTATACGATACTTCAGTCAAAACTGGTGAAAAGCCAAGTAGTTAAATTCTGAACAATTTAAATTAAAAATGAAACTTCCTGGCAGATTAAAATTGTGTGCCGAAACCAGGACTCAAATCTGAGACCTTTGCCTTTCGCGGGCAAGCGCTCTACCACTGAGCTATCCCGACACGACTCACGATCCGTCCTCACAACTTCAATACTTCCAGAACCTCGCCTCCTATTGAATTGAAGTTGTGGGGTGGCACCGTGAGTCGTGACGGGATAGCTCAGTGGTAGAGGTTCGAGTCCCGGTTCAAGCGCACAATTTTAATTCGCCAGGAAGTTTCATAACAGCGCTCACTCCGCTGCGGAGTGAAAGTTTCATTCCCAAATAAAAATGTTCTTTTTTTTTATGGGCCTTAACTTCGGTGTCATCAATTCCTAAACTTACTAACTTTATATGAATAATGCTGAAAATTCTCCACACTCCTGAAACACTACCTTCATGACCTAGGTCGTGAATTACCTTTCCCTTCCGTTCCCATCATTTCTTCTTCCCTTCTCTCCCACATGAGGAAGGAACTGACTTCCGAAAGCTTGTCTTTTTCGTCCCCTTTTTTCTGTTTCTTCATTTGTGTAACTATTGGCGGTACAGCACAAAGGTAAGTACTGGCCAGCCAAACTATCTCTTTTGATAAACTTCATATGAACTAACTTATACTAAAGGCAACACAAACATCCATGCCCGAGGGATTCGAACCTCCGACACGGAGGGCCGCGAGAGCCGCAACGTGGCGCTCCAGACCGCTCGGCTACTCCCGCGCGGCTGCGAGTCATTGACAGAACACAGAGCATGTAACATTTCCACAACACTACACAAACGCAAGTGATACTTAGTATCATGCTGCACGGCTCGACAAATACATCCTGGGCGGCATTATGTCGAGTATTATATTGCGCGACGTAGGCCTATCACGATACTTAGCTTGGTATAGTGCTTAATTTTGTGTCTCGTTTCCGCCGGTTGTCCTGGGTGTCGGTGGCCGAGTAGATAGAGACCGACACAGGAATAAAGGATGCACGCGTGTGTGGGTACAGAGTCTGAGGTGACCAGCCAGTGGGACACCAGAAACTAGAAACACTGAGCTCGATTAGAACAAGTTGTATATTTCGTAGAAATAGGATAATACTTATCTTTTACAAAGTTCATGACTGCCAACTAAGTGTACTGCTGAGACACAGGTTAACTGGAGGCCTGCCTACTGATGAGTCCTTATCGGTGCCTGTCCTAATCCCAAGTCTTAACTGGTGCCTATCTGATTCCCAAGTGGTCGATCCAGTTCAGTGGTGGCCACGAGCGGAGTTGCAGCAGAGGGCGCTCGCGGCCGACGTCGTAAGAACGCCGCGCCGTGCGTGCATGGCGGTGCGCGGCGAAAGTAGGTGGCGCGCACTTTATACTTGTGCGACACCACACTTAATGTTACCCGGTACATGAAATAGTGAGCATATGACAGGAAGCATGTCTGAAGCATTAGGGAAAAAGAAGAATGGAAAAACGGTTGGACCAGACAAGGTGCCTGTAGAGGCTTGGAAGGCACTGGGAGAGGCCGGTATAAAGGGGCCTGGTGAAGAAGATACGCGAAGAAGAAAAAATCGCAGTGACGTGTTTTACGGCCCACTGTAGATTTGTAGTTTTATACGTTTTTGCAAACATTTTGGACCAAAATAATAATATAAATAATAAAAAATCAATAAGACTGTCTGAGACCCTGTTAGAAAAAAAAATATAATAATAAAAATTAGGTAGTGGCGGGTTCCGAACCATTGACCTTCACAGTCCAACGCATTGCCCACAACGCTATAGCTAACAATTAGAAATTGCGTTCTTAAATCTCATACTATTCATGACTGTTGTTAACTGATGCTGATATGGCATTTGTAGACACTAGATTATCGTTTATCGTACGAAGAGCGACGTGTTTTTGTTAATTCTTCATTGCACCATTGCTTTGAAATAACAACGTGTAAGTTACAATAAGAAAATCATCAAATACGCAACCCAAGATGGCGTATGCCAGAGAAAGTTCTGGGCGAGGAATGTCACGCGACATCTGCGAACGGCTGCTTTTCGTTAATTCAATGGAGGGTGCCAAACTCCATTATTTTTGCAAATATCTCTCAAACTATATAAGATATGAAAGAACCATAAGAGAACAACGTTGTAGACAATTTAGTCCTCTACAAATTCGGTTATTCAATTTTCGTGTCAGATGAACGGTTTATTTGCAATTAAAATTACATTACAAACGCCTTCTTTTGATGTTACTAACGTATTTTTTGTCCGAAATGTTTGAAAAAGCGAGATACTGGACTCTGGTAGCCAACAATTATGTCTGTAAAATTTGATGCCGGTCGGTTCGACCTAAAAAATGGGAACACGTTACAGCCAGACAGACATCGTCAAATCGCCGTAATTTTTGCAAATATCTCTACAACGATGCAACATATGAAAAAAACAACATAATATAGTGACGTTGTAGAGAATTTTTCTCTCTACCAATTAGGTTCATCAATTTTCGTGTCAGATGAACGGTTCGTTTGCAATTACAATTATATTACAAACGGATTTCTTCTTTTTTTATTACTACCGTATTTTTTGTACGAAAAATTTTAAAAAGGGAGGTTCTGCTCTCTGGCGGCGTAGAATTACGGCTGTAAAATTTGGTGCTAATCGGTTGAATGGTTCGCCTTAAAAACAGGGAACACGTTACGGACAGACACAAACAGACAGACATCCCAAAATGGTCGTTATTTTTGCAAATATCTCTGAAACGATACGAGATATGAAATAAACATAACAGAGCAAAGTTGTAGAGAATTTTCTCCTCTACAAATTGGGGTATTCAATTTTCGTGTCAGATGAATGGTTAAGCTGTTATTTTCATTTAAATTTCGAGCTGTCAAAAGGCGATCGCAAAGGCCCACTTTTAGTGTTACTACCGTAACCTAAAGTGGGCCAAAAGTACGAGCGATGTGGAGGGACTGTACAGTGGTACCAATATGCAAAGAAAAAGACATAGTCAAGACTACAGGGGAATTAAGCTTACGTCCCACGCGATGAAGATCCGGAAAAAAATTATGGATGAAATGATCAGGGTAGAAAGAGAAATCTTTGATAGGCAGTTAGGGTTTGTGACAGGCAGAGGAAGGATGGACGCAACCTATATCCTGAGACAACTGATGGAAAAGTGTGGGGAGAGACAAAGAGACACCTACAACTAGTGTTTATAAACCTGGAGAAGGCGTACGTTACAGTACCGAGAGATGTACTGTGGAATACCGAGCGAGGTGGCGTAGTGGTAAGACACTGGACTCGCATTCGAGAGGATGGTGGTTCAAATCCACCTCCGGCCATCCAGATTTAGATTTTCCGTGTTTTTCCTAAATCACTTCCACATCCTTTCCAGAAAATCCGAGACGAGACGTTAAACCCTAAGTTTCTTTCCTGTACTGTGGAAAAGCCTGAGACCGAGGGGCGTGCCAGAAAAGAACGTTCGAATTGTCAAAGACATGTATGACGGTGCCTGCTCTAAAGTAAGATCTCGAGTCAGCAATAAGTCCATATCTGTTCAATATAGTAATGGATGTGTTGACTGAAGGAGTGCAGTACCTGGCTTTATGGTCGGGTAGTTTCGCAGAAGTGGTGGTAATGGAGGAGAGCAAAAAGAAGGTAGAAAGAACATCACAGAGATGGAGGGAGGAAGTGTAAAATGGAGGACTGAGAGTTATCAGGAAGAAGACCGAATACCTGTGGTTTGGTGGAGGTAGAAGAGATGGAAAAATTATGTTGGCAAATGATCAGTTGGACAGAGCTGAAGAGTTCAAGTACCTGAGTTCCTATGTAACCAATAAAGGAGAATTAGATAAGGACATGAGCCACAGGATCCAGGCTGGATGGGCGAACTGGAGAAGGGTATCGGGTATGTTCTGCGAAAAAAGAGTAAAACTAAAGACAAAAGGAAATTTCTTTTAAATCGGTGGTTAGACCAGCTGTGTTGTATGCTAGTGAGATCTGGCCGTTAAAGAAATTGAAGGAGAAGAAATTAAAAGTGACTGAGGTGCATCTGCTGAGATGGATGATGGGGAAAACGAGGATGGACAAAATAAGAAATGATCTTATTAGAGAGCAGACAAGTATAGTGGAGGATTCGAAGAAAGCCCAGAAACGAAGACGACAAATGTACGTGCACGTGATGAGATGGGATGGGAAACACCTGTTGCAGAGAACACTGGAGTTTTAAGTGGAGGGCAAAAGAAAAAGAGGCAGACCAAAGAGAAAATGGATGGGCTGCATCACTGAAGACGCGAGAGAGAAGGAGGAGACGTGGGACCGAGAGAAATGGAAGGCAAAAATCACGAACAGCGACCCCTGAACTACGACAAGCTGAAGAATAAGAAGATGATGACAGGACTTCAATTGATATGCTGTGTTGCAGCATGATGTTGCATATAGACTACCGAAAGAAATTGTGTACCAGGGAAGATGACCTCGATATTCATCCGATGACGGCAGATGACACCTGGTAGATAGTAGATGTTCTGGTAACGGTTTCATTATCCCCCCATTAGCGGATTCCTTGACAGACAGAATTTTTATTTCAATGTCTTTCTTTCTCTCTCTCTGCCACTGTTTCAGTTTTCAATGTCCATCTCAGTCCCCTATTAGCAGTTGTCTTCATTATAATAAAATCTAGGCTATTAATAGTCAGTGGAACTGTTGCAAGTCTTTCAGCTGTACTTTCAGTTCAACGCTGACTCCTCACATCAATAAGAGGCGAAAACTAGGTTAATACAGAAAGTGGAGAATCCGTACTCCGACCAAGATTTGGACTTGCCACCTCTCGATTTCAAACCACCCGCTTATTGCTCTCTGGTAGGTCGGTTTTTTGCGGACGTGGTACCACGTTTGGCCATTATTTCTCGACGGTATCTAGGCTTAGTCTTTTTACCACAGATGGCGTCCAGCCCTCTTATCGAACTCTCCGAAATACCTTGCCGGAAATCGCTAGATCACCAGAAAGGAAATAGGTACAGTTAATTTAGTTGAAGGTTTTGATGTCTCAGAAAACGTTATAAAATTGTGTCCCACATATCTACTGATTGAATCGCCTAAGAATTATTCCTGTAGCCTATACTTTATTAAGCTATATAATTTTCAACTTTTTACTCTTACGTACTTTCAAGTCTTAAGAGATGGGAAAGCAAAAAGGCAGACAGTTAAAAGTTTCACGACATTTGTCTTTACTTGTTCTATGAAACCATATTTCTTAGCAGAGTTCATTATTATTGTTCTACGGGAAGAGCCGTATATCTTCAACAAGTTTGTAATTATCGAAAGATGTGACATGAATTTCCGTATCGTTTCATTTTACGGATTTACAGTGATACGTATTTCACACCGACAAGGAAGTATAGACCTTAGTATTTGACAATACATCCAACCCAAAGAGGAAAGGGACAAGCAAGAATTGGCAAAAGAACTATGCCATATATTTGCTACGAATCAATTTTAGGTTATTGCCTATATGTTAGAATGAAACCTCTCTTCTCTAGAATGAAACTTTCACTCTGAAGCGGAGTGTGCGGTGATATGAAACTTCCTGGCAGATTAAAATTGAGTGCCGGAACCGGGACCTGAACCTGGGACCTTTGCCTTTCCCGGGCAAGCGCTCTACCGACTGCGCTATCCCGATACGACTTACGATAGTTCAGTCGGTAGAGGTTCGGGTCCCGGTGTCGGCACACAATTTTAATCTGCCAGAAGTTTCTCTCTTCTCTACTTTGTAACTCTTATGATGACGGGACAACCTGACGTTACGTGTAGGCTTCGATGTATTTTAGTGTGAGCGAGGAACGGAGTCAAGTCGTGCGAAATCCCCTGTAGCTTCGCATTTAACAGTCCAAAAATGCGGAACATCTCGCAATCCAGATTTTTGTAAACGAAATAACCTCACTATTTTGTTCCATAAATTTCTGATGGCATTCTTGTCCAACGGTCTGGGTGACGAAATAATTCGCTCCGACTGACCAGAATGCAGTTGACCAGAATGAGGATTTCACACACGGAAGTTCCACATCAACATATAAGTGCGATCCTCTGCAAATCCCATTTAAGTGCATGGCAGAGGGTTCATCGAACCACCTTTATACTATTTATCCCCTAATCCAATCTCCAATAGTGCGCGGGAAGAAAGAACACCTGAATCTCACAGTTCGAGCTCTGATTTCTCGTATTTTATTCTGATGATCATTTCTACCTATGTAGGTGGGAGTCAACAATAAATTTTCCCATTCGGAGGAGAATGTTGGCACTTGTAGTTTCGTAAGTAGCCCACGCCGCAGCGATAAGCGCCGTTGTTGTAATGATTCCCATCCCAGATCCTGTATCATTTCCGTAACGCTGTCTCCCCTGTATCGTGACAATACAAAACGAGCTGCCCTTCTTCGGACTCTTTCGATGTCCTCCGTCAAACCCACCTGATAAGGATCCCATACTAGGCTGCAATACTCCAAATGAGGAAGGACAAGCGTAATGTATGCAATCTGTTTAGTAGTTTTGTTGCATCTTTTAAGCGTTCTGCCAATAAAACGCAGTCTCTGATTCGCCTTTCCTACGACATTATATACTTGTTCTTTCCAGTCTGATCTAATTGTAATTCCTAGGTATTTAGTGGAATTTACGGCCTTCACATTCGATTTATTTATTTTTTAATCAAATTTTAACGGAATTCTTTTCGTACTCATGTGGACGACTTCACACATCTCATCATTAGGAGTCAATTGCCAATTTTTACACCATACTGATATCTTATTTAAATCCTTCTGCAGTTGGTTTTGATCTTGAGATTACTTTACTAGACGGTAAATGACGTTGTCATCTGCAAACAATCTAAGAGAGCTGCTCAGATTTTCTCCTAAATCTTTTATGTAGATAACGAACAACATAGGACCAATAAAACTACCCTGTGGAACGCCCGATATCACCTCTGTTTTAGTAGATGCCTCACCATCGATTACTACAAACTGTGTCCTCTCTGACAGGAAATGCCCTATCCAGTCACAAATCTGGGGGCGATATAACATAACCACGCAATTTGATTAAAGGCCGTTTGTGAGGTACGGTGTCAAAAGCCTTCTGGAACGGCATGAATGGCTGGAAATGGCCTACAAGTACACGAATACAATCATTTCCAGTCCTTTATGTTTTCCCTAAATCGCAAATGCCGGGATGGTTCCTTTGTAAGGGCACGACTGATTTCTTTCGCCATTTCGACAAATGATGTCCTGCAGTCGGCGCCAAACTCGAGCCTACCTTAAATCTGGACTCATCTGAACAATCCACATTTTTATAGTAGTCTAGGATCTAACCAATGTCCTCACGAAGGCCACTAGCGTCAGTTGTCTGTTACCCAGAGTTGCCAACTCTGCCACAAAGATTCCCTCTAAATTTACCATAAAATCCCTAAATGGGAAGAAATCCACCTAAAAGAGAAAACGCCATATATTAAATATTAAGAGCCCACAGGCATGAACATACCGAAAGACAGCTCATAATAAGAAATAATCACAATCTTACCTTTCAGCAAAGGGTCCGTTTCCCAGATCATCGCATACTTTTGCACATACTTTCTCTCAATTTCGGTAACCATTTTGACCAATAAAACAGTGCACTTACATCACAGCTAGAGCTGGTCATTAAAGTAAAAATAATGACGGATCACGAATACAACACAATGACCGCTAACGCACTAAACTGCCGATAATAGCACGTGACTTAGCGGTATTTCAGTGCAGTGTCCTCGGAAAATACCAGTCCATTAACTACCAGAGGAAAAAAAAACCTGGTATTGTTGAGCGACGGGATGGGGTTGGAGACAGAGAAAATATGCGCGGCCTCCTTGCGCTGTAAGTAAACAGTGCAGCCAACATGAACTGAAGAAAATGTAGTCAACACAGGCCGACAGTACGCTGCAAGGATAGCAATGAACATCTGCAATCATTACGGCAACACGTCTTCCGATTGCTACACACACACATTTGATGCAAAAATAAATAAACAAATTCTCTTCTGCCCCGTGAACCCCCCCCCCCCCCCGACACATCTTTTTCCCCCTGAAAATCCCCCTACCATTTCTTTCCCCCTAAATTCCAGCCTGAAAAATTATTCCTTCTACTTCTGGGGGGAAAACCCCAAAGTTGGCAACCCTGCTGTTACCGTATAACAGTAACGCAAAGTTGCACCTCATTTTAGTAAACAATACGTCGTCGAAAGATTCACACTGATTTCTGCGAGTGTTTCATGCATTGTTTGTCTGTTAGCACTAACAACGATACGCTGCTCTAGGTCATTAAAGACAGGGTGATGGCCACTGTAAGGAACGGGAGAGGTAACGTCTTTGTTATTCTCGGCACGTTCTAGACTGTCTGGATCTCCACTGATTTCCATAACGATTTCCGAAATGTAATGTCCTATCGTCTAGCTCCAATTACTATGCCAAATTTAATGCTTGTTAGCCCAATTTCCGTCGTGCAGCCATCATTACGTCAGGAACTGTCTCGTATCCGTCACCAGAGAACAAATGACATCTTTGCCAATGCAGCACCTTGTTCTATTGTATGCACGTCGTAACCGGCATCCTATCCACCCACACTGCTGTCTACGAGTTTTGTCATCTCAGTGTAAATGGCCGTATCTTTTGATTCCATTGATTTAGAAGCGTACATTTTTACAGTGTCAAGGGATCGTGTTTTTTACATAAATTTAAAGACAATATCTGTCGCCGTTGTGTCGCGATGAAGTTGCCGAGCACTGATAGGCGCTTTGCTGCGGAGCCATCCATCCCTAGGGAATGGTTTTTTGTGTTGTATTTACCATATTTATCTTTAAGCCTAGGGAATGACCATAGCTGCAGTTACTTCCTATAGATTTACAAACACTTCTTGTCGTTGTACGTAAAAGGGGACGGATGTAATCTATACATTTATTAATTGTTAAGACCCGTTTTATGTACAAAGGCAAAAAATGTTTGTAAATCTATACGACATGTATATCATAGATTTACAAATCAGCCACTTTACGTATATCCGCAGCGTCAAAAGTGCTACTTTTCAAATTCCAAAACGATAGATCAAAACGAAATATCTAGTTTGTGATAAATGCTTGTAGGGTATCGAAATACGTAATGTACATGGCCGTATGTTTCATTGCATTAACTGTGAAGCTCAAATTATTTCAAATGTTCAAATGTTTGTAAAGCTTATGGAACTTAAATACGGGGTCATCAGTCTCTAAAGTTACAAACTACTTACGAACTAGCTAATACTGAGGACGGCACAAATATCCATGCCCGAGGGGGGGATTCGAACCCCCGACCGTAGTGGCCGTGCAGCGCCTCAGTCCCCTCGGCCACCGCGGCCGGCTGAAATTATTTACAGTTAGTACGCATTAGTCCTTGACATAAGTTTCACCGAGTTACCTCTACCTAGTTCTGAAAAAAAGTAGTGATTTACCAGTCGTACACATAGATGGAAAACAAAGTATTTTGAAATGGGTAATAACATTCTCGATTACGATAAAATGTTTATTGATAACTGTAGTGACCACCACGGTAAAGTTTTCACAACACAATTTATTTAAGTGAAAGAAAGTACACTCTAGGTTCGTTAACCAGTGGAACGAAACTAAATTCTTCTATAGCGACAGAAATCCCAAAACCAATCACAGATTATAACCTGGTAGGTCAAAGGCACAGTCATTAGCATAGTTCAGTTCGTCACTCGCAATCCACCACGTAAACGTTCCAGCCGCTTCCGCCCGGAAGGCCGTCGGCGATCTTGCGTAGCGGAGACGGTCCTAGGCGGCGAGAGCAAAGGCACCGACACTGGCTCATCGGCTTTTTTTCCTTTATTGAATTTTTAACTCCCAAATACAGGCAGGCTGGCAGCAGCCGATGATGCTGCTCTACAGCCGAGCGAATGGTAAGCAATGGACAAAACAGAATATAAAATTAAAGGTGATAAAATGGCGCTTTTACAATTTCAAGATGAAAATTTGGGAGAAAGTTAAAAGACAATATGACAGCGGACAGAACATACATGGTTGTTAAAACAAGACATTGCCACGGTGGCTAAAAAACATTCACTGCAGACGACGAGACATAACAAGACGGCGACATTGAGATAAAAAGCACTGAACACTGGTGTACGCAACGTTAAAAAACATTGGGCGACGAAACACTATACACACGAAGCACTGAACAATTAAAAACACAGCACTGTACTGGCCCTTCAGGGGAAGGGGGGGAGGATGGAGAAGGCGCGGGGGAAGGGGAAGGAGGTGGGGGAAGGGAGAGTGGGAGAAACCGAAAGGAGCTCCTGGGGAGGAGGAGAAAGGAGGGGGTGAGCCAAGCGGGGGGGGGGGGACGGGAGTGGGAGGGGAGGGGGAGAGAGGAGGCGGCGGCAATCCACAGAGAGGGGTCAAAGGTGGAAGGAGGGATAGATGTCGGGACGGTTGTGGAGAACGTCGTCAGGTTGAGGTAGGTGGCGGAAGCCACCGCCGGAGGGGACGTAGAGGGTGTGGAGGTGAAGGGAGGGAGGGAGGGATGTGGCGGTAAAGGCGTGGCAGGGGCCCGGGATCCAGGAGGAGAGGAGATACCAGTGGGTTATGGGACTCTATCTTGCGGTGGATGTACTTGAGGCGGATGTGTTGAAGGAATTGGACCAGGTGTGGGAAGGGGATGAGGTCGTAGAGGATCCGCGTGGGGGAGGGGAGCTCATCGGCTGACGAGGTGGGCTTAAGTAGATACCTGAAGCCAACCAGGAGGCAGGCGGAAGGATACTCAGTCGGTTCAGAGAGCCACCTGTAAGAAATAGTCCCTATTACTTCTGTTTGTGGCCGAGGTGACTGAGGCGCTCCAGTCACGGTCAGCACGGCCCCTACGGTAGTGGGTTCGAATCCCCCCTCAGGCATGGATATTTGTGCCGTCCTAGTTTGTAAGTAGTTCATAAGTAGTTTGTAAGTTTAGGGACTGATGACCCCGCAGTTAAGTCCCATAAGTTTAACAAACATTTGAACATTTTTGAACATCGAACTTCTGTTTGTCTTGAGGTTACTGTTTGTGTATGTTCTGGTCTTGTGTTGGCATCTGGCAGGCGCTGGTTGGTCCCGCGCCGCCTGTCCAGTTGCGCTGCCCGCTTGACACTCCTGTTGTGAGGGATGCCGGCTGGCAGGCGTTTGGCCGGCCGCATCAGAGCAATAATTATTAATTTTTAAGATCTGGTAACGTTTCCGATTTTACTCCTGGAGCTATGGACGATTTCCAGATGTTTACTTGTGATAGCGAATATTCCCTTCACGTTAACCGGTTGTCAGAGGAAAACAGCGACAACCTACACGTATTGTTAATCAGTTAAAGCTAAAATGAGATGGAACTTGCGATAGAGATACTGAGTGTAGTGCTGTACACTGATCTTACACCTCTGGACTTCTTTCTGTGGTGTAGTGCTGTACACTTTGCTTGTGGTAATGGACTCGCTAATCTAAGTAAGTCTGACAGGAATTAGTTTGAATAACGGGACCAATAAGAGTAAAAATAAAAGGAAACTATAGAGTTTTGTAACTGATGCCATTGAAATTTGTAGAACGTCACACAAGTAATCGATAAATGCAAAATAAAATAATTAAATTGTTGTCCCAGTCATCCGCCTGCCAAAAGTTGTACTAGAATACATAATTATGTAGCTCATATATTCTATTAATTTCTTTGATTTACACTCCTAGCCATTAAAATTGCTACAGACACGAAATTTAAGTGACAGGAAGAAGATGCTGTAATATGCAAATGCTGAGCTTTTCAGTGCATTCAAACAAGGTTGGCGTTTGTGGCGACACCTACAACGTGCTGACATGACGAAAGTTTCCAAACGATTTCTCATACACACACAGCAGTTCACCGGCGTTGCCTGGTGAAACGTTGTTGTAATGCCTCGTCTAAGGACGAAAAAACCATAACATATCCGACTTTGATAAAGTTCTGATTGCAGCCTATCGCGACATTTCAGCTCGCGTTAGTTGCAATCCAATGACTGTTAGCAGAAAATGGAATCGGTGGGTTCAGGAGGGCAATACGGAACGCCGTGCTGGATCCCAACGGCCTCGTATCACTAGCAGTCGAGATGACAGGCATCTTATCCGCATGACTGTAACGGATCGTGAAGCCACATCTCGATCCCTGAGTCAACAGATGGGGACGTTTTCAAGACAACAGCCATCTCCACGAACAGTTGGACGACGTTTGCGGCAGCATCGACTGTCAGCTCGGAGACCATCGCTGCGGTTTACCTTGACGCTGCATCACAGACAGGAGCGCATGTGATGGTGTACGCAACGACGAACATGGGTGCACGAATCGCAAAACGTTATTTTTTTGGGTGAATCCCCGTTCTGTTGACAGCAGCATGATGGTCGCATCCGTTGTTGTAATGATTCCCATCCCAGATCCTGTATCATTTCCATAACGCTGTCTCCCTTGTATCGTGGCAATAGAAAACGATCTGCCCTTCTTTCGACTCTTTCGATGTCTTCCGTCAAACCCACCTGATAAGGATCCCACAGTGGGCAGCAATACTTCAGAAAAGGACTTGCATCTTTTAAGGGTTCTGCCAATAAAACGCAGTCTCTGGTTCGCCTTTCCCACGACATTACGACATTATCTTCGTGTGCTTTCGAATTTATGTCTGAAGTAATAGTAATTCCTAGTTATTTAGTGGAGTTTACGGACTTCACTTTTAATTAATTTATAACGAAGTTTAACGGATTTCTTTTCGTACTCAAGGGGACGACTTCACACTTCTTATTATTCAATTGCCAATTTCCACACCATAGTGATGTCTTATTCAGATCGTCCTGCAGTTGATTTCGATCTTCAGATGATTTTATTAGCCGGTAAATGATGGCGTCATCTGCAAACAACCTAATAAATCTACTTAGATTTTCCCCTTAAATCGTTTATGTATATAAGGAAGAGGAGAGGACCTATACACTACCCTATGGAACGCTCGATATCACCTCTGTTGTAGTCGATGCTTTGCCATCGATTACTACAAACTGTGTCCTCTTTGAAAGGAAATCCCCTATCCAGTCGCAAATTTGGGGCGATATACAATAATCATGCAATTTGATTAAAAGCCGCACTAAAGAACTTTTAAGTGTGATTATTATTTTACAATAACAAAAATCAGTACATTTCTTACACAGCTTTTTCCACTATATAACATGTTTTTATACACATCACGGGCTGGCCGCGGTGGCCAAGGGGACTGAGGCGCTCCAGTCATGGTTTACACGGCCACTACGGTCGGGGGTTCGAATCCCCCCTCGGGCATGGATATTTGTGCCGTCCTTAGTTGTAGGTAGTTCATAGGTAGTTTGTAAGTTTAGGGACTGATGACCCCGTAGTTAAGTCCCTTAAGCTTAACAAACATTTGAACATTTTTTTGACAAACTCCACATACTGCAGACTTTACCAAAGTATTTTAAGCGAGAAATTTTATCCGAAATATGCTTCGGTGCAAAGCATACTTTATTCAAGTTTTTAAGTAAATAACTTTTCACTGTCGATTTTTGTGCATACCAAGTGTATGGATGGGAACTGTGGCACTGAACTGATGCTGTATGATTGAATGAGTTTTAATTGAGAAACCTCTTGACATCAACTTTCGTGGCACACTGAAACGTTTATGTAAATTTAAATTTCAGAAATAAAAGGTTTACATTGTGAGGGGTAATATGAAATGAACAAAAATGTAAGGAGTACCGGGGAATCGAACCTTGGCCTTAAAAATTTGCACTCCAAGCGCTTGTGCACTACGCTACTCACACTCCTTTTTTATTTCTTTATTATTATTATTATTATGATTATTATTTTATTTATTTATTTATTTATTTTGTATTTTAAAATGGGCCTCCCTTCTCCCCTTACAGCCCATCCTTTTGCTCGCCAATATCGCCTTCTGCGACGTCGGCTTCAATGCCTTTTAAAACAAATTGGTTTCCCTTACCTATTTACGCCATATATGTAAAGGAAAGTGGTAACTTCTATCCTGGTGCCATAAAATATACGAGTGTTTCCAGTTGTGCTGTACGATCTCCGCAGTACGGTGCCTTCGAAGAGACGTCAGGGCTCAGAGATCATCTCAGTTAACACCGCGTAGTAGCCATCGCAACTACACGGACTGTCTTAAAGCACGTCTCCCTCTACACCATATACTTTAAAAAGCACGTACATAGTAAGTAGGAATCCCGGCCACCGTATAAATTTTAATTCAATGCCTCTCCTAATGTTTAATACCTTTGGTATAATGAGACAATGGATTGTATTATTTGTTGATATTTATAATTCATAAACACTCGTAGCATATGGAATCTGCATGAAATAATCGCCGGTTATGATCCTAATAGTATTCGACAAGTCTAGGCAGGGGAAAACACCAGTAGATTTTATTTCTACAGGCCATAATGAGGGCTTGTAAGAAGAGAGTTCAGTCGTATAACGATTAAACATTAGGAGAGTCGATATTCCGTAGCAGTGAGAAATGTAGACTTTTGTGTGCATGTATGTGGGTGTTTTATAGATAAAATGTAGAGACGCAACAGCGGGGAATTTGTGAGTATAAAGCTATTTGTATGTAGTACGGTTCGAATTGCGTCCCAGGTGTATGCAAGCGAGTTAAGCAATTTCATGCGACGACCCCTGTGGTTCCGCGAACAAGTTATAGTGGATGCTCCCCCAGGAAATCACAGATAGGATTGACTTCAGTTGACCCGGCAGGTCTGGGAATAGGACGTCCGCTTCCGATACACCGTCCACTCGGACTGGTCCTGAGATGAATGCAAATATTCACATGGCTGGCTGCGGCTGTGTTGCCACAAGACTCTTCATCATTATGCCGACAGACAACGGTGACGATTCCTTTAGTGGATACCCGAAACACACTAGGATACTCTGGTCGGTGACCGTGTAAAGTGCCGCAGGATTTCATTAGCCCACTTTTTATTTAAACGTTAAACGACTAGGTAGCACTGCTGTGAAGCTGGTTAGGTCGCAAATTCTTTATTATAAGTCACACTTCATGTATAGCGTGCCTTCAAAAATGAGGCGTTTCGGCTTTACCATCATTAGATTAGCATATACAAATATAAAAATAATAAAATTTCTCACATGACAGAAAAAGTAGTAAGTTACATTTCATATTAAAATGATGATTTACGTCGTGTTATACCTCTTCCGTGCCATGTGCACACGTGAACAGATGTAAGAAGTTGTTTGATACACATACAAAAGCAGACTAAAAAATTTTTACAATTTCGGTACTGTCCAGGTAGACATTTTTTGCCACCTGGTGGCATTACAAGGCGTATAGTGCCGCCATATCACATAGTGTTACGCATATTATTTACATAGGGCGGCCGTGTACTTATTGTACAAAGTATAAAATATACAAAGGTTTTAAAAGAACAATTGTACAAAGGCTTTTAAAAAACAAAAATTTTCGTTGATTGTCAGCTGTTAAAACTTTTTGTCGTTAATTATGACAGGCTATACAAGCACCATGTAGTCAAAGTTAAAACAACATAAACAAAATAAAACAAAATAGGAGACAGAGAATAATATTTCACTTAGAATGAGACAGACAGCTCGACAAATCCAAAGCATTGTCAGAGGTGTTTTCAAAAATATGATTAGCGTTGGTTGTAGCTAACGATAGAACAAATATTAGTCGTAAAATTAACACAAGGCACTTTACATCAAATAAGGGGGTATAATTAAATTTGTAGAAACCGGTAGCATTCATCACAGACACTGGGCACAAGCGGGTTAGGCAGCGTTCATAATAAATCCCAAAAAAATGTGAAAGAACCATTTCCTGTGGGAACGGATTTGTTCGTTTAAAATCCCATCTGGGTTCTTACAACATTTATAAATTTCAATATATTCCAGAATGTCTAGGTCCAAGCCTTTCGGCTCTACATGAAGAATCTTTAAGGATTTTTCAATCGTGTCTAGATGATGTTTTTGTCGTTGAGATAACACCCCATAGCTGTATTATTTTTGTTACAATGTTCCCTGAATCTGACTGAGAAGACACGCCCTGTTTGTCCAATGTACACACTAACACATGATGCACAAGCTTCCGCGGTGGAGTAGCCGAGCGGTCTAAAGCGCCTTGCTGCGGAGCTCGCGGTTGCTCGCCGTGGAGGTTCGAGTCCTCCCTGGGGCATGGGTTGTGTGTTTGTCCTTAGGTTAGTTTACCTAGGTTTAAGTCGTTTGTAAGCTACGGACTGATGACCACGCAGTTTGGCCCGATAGATTTACAAACATTTGAACATTTGATGCACAAGCTATTTTGTAGACTCCCGATTTGTTGTATTTATCCTACTTGCTGTCAATAGAGTATAGCCTATTCGCCTTGTAATGCCACCAGGTGGCAAGAAATGTCTACCTGGACAGTACCGAATGTGTTAAAACTTGCAGTCTGCTTTTGTATGAATATCAAACAAAATCTTACACCTGTTCACGTGTGCACATGGCACGGAAGAGGTATAACACGACGTAAATCATCGTTTTCAATATGAAATGTAACTTACTACTTGTTCTGTCATGTGAGAAATTTTGTTATTTTTTATGTTTGTAGATGCTAATCTGATGATGGTAAAGCCGAAACGCGTCATTTTTGAGGACTCGCTATACATGAAGTGTGACCTATAATAAAGAATTTGCGACCTAACCAGCTTCACAGCAGTACTACCTAATCATTTCATCATGGTCGCCTGCCTCCTCAACGACTTTATGTCGCATTTACAATGAAACGTTAAAGACAGCAACACGTGAACAAGAGAAGAAAGAAATATGCCTCACTTTTTTACAAGAATGCTTGTATGAATCAGAGACGATATTCAAAAACCAAAAAAGAGGATTCGTTTAGTGTAATTGTACCGAATGTCTAAAGCGTCTCGCTGCGGAGCGCGCGGTTGCTCGCCGTGGAGGTTCGAGTCCTCCCTGGGCCATGGGTGTATGTGTTTGTCCTTAGGTTAGTTGGCCTAGGTTTAAGTAGTTTGTAAGCTACGGACTGATGACCACGCAATTTGGTCCGATAGATTTACAAACATTTGAACATTTTTTGTACCGAATGTATATTATCTTTGCCGTGCTCAGGGGAGCATTTTGTTTCTGTTTCTGTCTATTGCCATAAACTCAGTCCATGCACGTTATCTGGAAACTCTAAAACTGGAATCACATTTTACAGTTTCTTATTAATTATTCATGCTTTATTTCCATCAAAGGATATGGTTCTACACTTCGATTTAGTGGACTTTACAGACGCTTTTTAACATACACTATTCACAAAAAGCCTGATTACCAGATTGAAGTATTTGAGTACGTCATCAAACGCGTTAATCTCATGCACTAGATTTTTTACTTACATAGCTATTTGTCTATCCACAACTGCATAGTTCTGCATCTTTATGTAGTATACTTGATGCCAGAACGACACTTCCAGGTTGTTCTTAGTACGAAAGCAAGCGCGGACAGTGTTCAGTAGTGCTCCAGTTGAAGTAACGATGGTCCTTACTGTATTCCAGTAAATACTACGTCAAGCGTTCCTGATTGTTCTAGTATAGAGGGTGACTCACCTAACACTTGCACCGAAAATATTGCGGAAACGGAAAGTGCGAATGATGTGCGGTTTTTACAGAATGGATTGGTAGTCAGGAGCTCGTATTTTTATTGAACAAACAGTTTGTAATATTACTTGGAAAATGTATTTTTTACGCAAACATACAGTTTTTAAGTGGAATTTATGACACCAGCTGTGTACAAAGAATTTTGAATGACATTTTTATCACGTTCAGTTTGGCAGCTACAACCGTTCAAAGTTTCGGGGGCGGAGGCTGCGATAACGTATCTTACTGGCCGAGTGGCTATCCCCTGGGGCACGGCCCACTGTCTCATGACCACTAGCCAGTGAGCTATGCTGTCGCAGTCTCCGCCTCCAAAACTTTGAATGGTTGTACCTACCAAACTAAACATGATAAAAATGTCATTCAAACTTTGTACACAGCTGGTGTCAAAAATTCCAGTTCATGATAGAAACAATCATTGTTCCATTAGAAAAATTGTATGTTTACATAAAAAATACATATTCTAGGTATTTTTACAATCTGTTTATTGGCTAATAATACGAGTCCTTGACCAATCCATTCTGTAAAAACCGCACATCATTCGCGCTTTTTGTTTTCGCAATATTTTCGGTGAAACTGTTAGGTGATTTGCCCTGTATACTAGCTTTTTAAACGATTGATTGTTTTCCTTGTAATCTGATAACAATATATAGTTTCCTCTACCATGGTGAATATTTGGTGATACTAGATGTATAAGCCCACTTGCAGTAGGTCTTTTGATTTTTGCAAGATGAAAGATATCGGATCGCTTACATAACAACATTTTCCTGTCAACGTTTTTTACCAATAGTTTACCACATATCATAATTGTTTCTAGATTTGAAGGCACCATCTGAGTGTTGCCCGTAAGACCGAAATTGTACATTCATGTAAAATGCAATGAATAGAAATTCTTGCAAATCAGTCAAAGAGAACTGCAATGTTACCATATGCCTAGTCTTCGATTAAACTTTTTCGTCAAACATCACACATACACAAATGCTACTTAATTTTGTGAAAGCTTAATAACTATTATTAACGAAACAAAATAAAAAAAATTTGAAAATAATTCTTCCACTTCAGGAATTAAACTTTAAATTTTTGGTTAAAATTTTAAGAATAAACAGTTTTCGGATTTCTCAGACGTTCTGCTGGTATTCGATGACCGTATATAGAGCGCGTGTGAAGCTATTGCTGCAAGATTATTAGAACCTTTTTGAGATCTCTTCTTGATCGTGGGTCCCTCGACAAAATTAACGGCAAATCATTCTCGTATCGGTGCACATTACATTTAATAAATATAAATTTCTTAAAATATTGAAAATGTTTCTATTAATCATTTAAATATACTAATGGCCATTAAATTTGATACAACACGAAGATGTCGTGCTACAGTCGCGAAATTTATCCGCCAGGAAGAAGATGCTGTGATATGCAAATGATTAGCTTTTCAGAGTATTCACACAAGGCTGGCGCCGGTGGCGACACCTACAAAGTCTTGACATGAGGAAAGTTTCCAACCGATTTTTCATACATAAACAGCAGTTGACCGGCGTTGCCTGCTGAACCGTTGTTGTGATGCCTCGTGTAAGGTGGAGAAATGCGTACCATCACGTTTCCGACATTGATAAAGGTCGGCTTGTACCCTATCGCGATTGCGGTTTATCGTATCGCGACAATGCTGCTCGCGTTGGTCGCGATCCAATGACTGTTAGCAAAATATGGAATCGGTGGGTTTAGGAGGGCAATACGTAACGCCGTGCTGGATCCCAACAGCCTCGTATCACTAGCAGTCGAGATGACAGGCATCTTAACCACATAGCTGTTACGGATCGTCCAGCCACGTCTCAATCCCTGAGTCAAAAGATGGGGACGTTTACAGCACAACAACCATCTGCACGAACAATTCTACGACGTTTCCAGCAGCATGGACTATCAGCTCGGAGACCATGGTTGCGGTTACCTTGCATTACAGACAAGAGCGCCTGCGATGGTGCACGAATGACAACACGTCATTTTTTTTTTTTCGATTGAATCCAGGTTCTGTTTACAGCATCGTGATGGTCGCATCCGTGTTTGTCGACATCGCGGTGTACGCACATTGGGAGCGTGTATTCGTCATCGCCATACTGGCGTATCACCCGGCATGATGGTATGGGATACCATTGGTTACACGTCTCGATTACCTCTTATTCACATTGTCGGCTCTGAACAGTGGCCGTTACATTTCAGATGTGTTACAACCCGTGGCTCTACCCTCCATTCTATCCCTGCGAAACCGTACATTTCAGCATTATAATGCACGACCGCATGCTGCAGGTCCTGTACGGGCCTTATTAGATACGGAAAACGTCCGACTGCTACCCTGGCCAGCACATTCTCCAGATGTCTCACCAATTGAAAACGTCTGGTTAATGGTGGCCGAGCAACTGGCTCGTCACAATACGCCAGTCACTACTACTCATGATGAACTGTGGTATCGTGTTGCAGCTGTATCTGTACACGCCATCCAAGCTCTGTTTGACTTATTGCCCAGTCGTATCACGGAGGTTATTACGGCCAGAGGTGGTTATTCTGGGTACTGATTTCTCAGGATCTATGCACCCAAACTGAGTGAAAATGTCAGTTCTAGTATAATATATTTCACCAATGCATACCCGTTTATCATCTGCATTTGTTCTTGGTGTAGCAACTTTAATGACCAGTAGTCTAAATAGCTTGGAGTCCGGTCTAATTTGTTGACAGTTCCGAAACTGGTTGACAGGCAACTACGGGTGTCTTTAGAGCTGGAAATGAACGCGTTTTGAAGGGTAACAGTGGCGGAGCGGCCGGGCGCATTGAGGCGCTATGCTCCGATGCGCGAGGCTGTTTCCCATCGGGAGTTTTAACCCCCACGCCATCCCTCCCACGGGCATGTATGTTTGTGCTGTCTCTAGTATAAGATCGTTTGTAAGTTGTAAGACCAACGTTATTCGAAAAATTAATTCTAGCTGAAGGGAGCCAGGTAAAAGCTTACTTATATAATTCTGCCTATAAGAACCAGATAAAGGGTTCGCGTGAACTACTGACTACTTCCTGCAACAGAATGTTATTCCACGGCCCAAATTTTAGAACTGACTCAAAATTTATTTTAGCAGCAGGAAGACAAAGAGTGGCCGACACTCGTCGTAGATCACGAGAACTACACACAATCATTAATATACAAGCCACCGCGAGCTAAACCGTTTCATGAAAGTGGCTGACAGAACATTCATGGCACAACGGAATTAAAAATATGATAATATGCATCTGAGTTTGTTCTCAGCACTGGCGAAAAAACAACATTAAATAAAAGGGAGGGAATTCAATAACTAATATTCATAAGTAGAATAAATTTTCACTGACAATAAATTATTTATGTAGTTCAAACATGAGCAAATGGAAGAAACAGTTTTGTTAAACAATAAAAATGCATCGCATTGAAAATTAACTTAAAGTAATCTGAACTGAACATCGTCGGGTGAGGGATTTATAATCAACAAGCATTCAGCCACTCACACGCGCGAAGCAAAGCGAAACTCACCCAACTCAGCGTACTGATACGAAGCAGAAGCAGGCGGCGCTATCGTAGGCGAAATTTAGCGAACCAGGATGTACCACACAACACAAGGAAAGTAAACTTCGTAGCCCGCTCTGGTCTGTCTTTCTTTATTTGAGATAGTACGCGATAATAGCGAGATTAAATTCCATTTAAGTAAAACAGTGAGCATGCAGACTTACTGAGACACACGGCACGTCTCTGCTACATTACATATTCGCTGCCCACTGAAGGCGAAGTGCTTGAAGATCGTATTCATTTCAACAGAAACCAACGGAATCATAGATTAAGAAGCAATAACACACAATAGTAAGGCACTGGTATGATAGCAGTGGCGCGAAGTCAAGTGACTACCTATAAACCCTAGAAGTCGGAGTTCAGACCCACGTGGTTTCGAAAACCAGTAAATATACGAAAATTCAATTTCTGAAAAATAAAGAAAAATAGCTACGTCATGAAACCCTTAGAAATGCGTAGAATATCATAAGAAAGCTAAAGAAATACAGTTAGACGCGATTAGAAGGTTTTACACGGATGGAAGCAGTCCAGTCTTCAAACATAAGAAAAATGGAATAAATTCAAAGTCGGAGTAAATCAACTAAGAAATACGGCATGCAGCCCCTAGAAATACGTAGTATTTCATAAGCAAGCTAATAAGGGAAGTCGTACAAGGCTATAAGAGAACTTACTGACGGAGTCCTAATGCAAAGTACAAGTCTGGAAACGAAACAGGAATTTAAAATAGACGGAGAGGAGATGGCGATGTACTAATGGAAATCAGAAAGATACAGACAAACGTGTGGTTCCTGAAGAGGGGCAGCAGCCTTTTCAGTAGTTAATGAGGCAACAGTCTGGATGATTGACTGAGCTGGCCTTGTAACATCAGCTAATGTGGCTTTGCCACACAGTTACTGCGAACGGCTGAAATCAAGGGGAAACTACAGCCGTTACTTTTCCCGAGGACATGCAGCTCTACTGTATGAACATATGACGATGGCATATTCTCGGGTAAAATATTCCGGAGGTAAGATAGTCCCCCATTCGGATCTCCGGGCGGGGACTACTCAGGAGGATGTTGTCATCAGGAAAGACAATACTGGCATTCTACGGGTCGGAGCGTGGAATGTTAGATTCCTTAATAGAGTAGGAAAATTAGAAAATTTAAAAAGGGAAATGGATAGGTTGAAGTTAGATATAATGGGGAATAGTGAAGTTCGGTGGCAGGATGAACAGGATTTCTGGTCAGGTGAGTACAGGATTATAATTACAAAATCAATTGTGGGTATCACAGGAGTAGGATTGATAATGAATAAGAAAATAGGAATGCGGGTAAACTACTATGACCAGTACAGTGATCGCATTATCATTGTCAATATAGATACGAAGCCACCACCGACAACAGTAGTACAGGTTTATATGCCAACTAGCTCTGCCGATGACGAGGAAATCGAAGAAATATATGAGGAGCTAAAGGAAATTATTCAGACAATTAAGGGCGAGGAAAACTTAATTGTTATGGGAGACTGGAATTCGGTAGTAGGACAAGGAAGGGAAGGGAAGGGAAGATAGTAGGTGAATATGGTCTGGACAAAAGGAATGAAAGAGGAAGCCACCTGGTAGAATTTTGCACGGAACATAATTTAGTAATAACGAACACCTGGTTCAAGAATCACAAAATAAGGTTGTATACGTGGAAGAGACCAGGAGACACCGGGAGATACCAGATAGATTTTATAACGGTAAGACATAGATTTCGGAACCAGGTTTTACAGTGTAAGACATACCGAGGGGCAGATATAGACTCTGACCATAACTTGCTGGTTATGAACTGTAGGCTGAAACTGAAGAAACTACAAAAACGTAGGAAAATAAGGAGATAGGACCTGGATAAATTGAAGGAACCTGAGGTTCTTAAGAATTTCAGAGGGAGCTTTAGGCAACAATTGACAGAAACAAGGGAAAATAAAACAGTAGAGGAGGAATGGGTAAAATTAAGAGATGAAATAGTGAAAGTAGCAGAGGAAAAAATAGGTAGGAAGGCAAGATCTACAAAAAATCCTTGGATATCACAGGAGATACTAAATTTAATCGATGAAAGAAGAAAATATAAAAATGCAGTAAATGAAACAGGCAAAATGGAGTACAGACGACCAAGAAATGAGATTGACAGGAATTGCAAAATGGCTAAGCAGGAGTGGCTAGAAGGTAAATGCAAGGATGTAGAAGAATGTATAAATAGGGGAAAAATAGATACAGCCTACAGGAAAATAAAAGAAACATTTCGAGATAATAAAAACAGCTCTATGAATATCAAGGACACGAATGGAAAACCAGTTCTCAGCAAAGAAGGGAAAGCTGAAAGGTGGAAAGAGTATATAGAGGGATTCTACAAAGGAAATGAACTTCGAGACAATATTGTAGGAAGGGAAGAGATGTAGATGAAGATGAAATAGGAGATACTGTACTGAGAGAAGAATTTGACAGAGCCCTGAAAGACATAAGTCGAAACAAGGCCCCTGGAGTAGATGATATTCCCTCAGAGCAACTGAAGTCTCTGGGAGAACCAGCCATGACAAACCTGTTTCACATGATGTGTAAGATGTATGAGACAGGCGCAGTACCCTCAGACTTTAAGAAAAATGTTATAATCCCCATTCCAAAGAAAGTAGGTACAGACAGGTGTGAAAACTACAGAACCATCAGTTTAATAAGTCATGGTTGCAAAATATTAACACGAATTATATACAGAAGGATGGAAAAACTGGTAGAAGCCGACCTCGGGGAAGATCAGTTTGGGTTCAGGAGAAATGTAGGAACTCGGGAGGCAATACTACTTTACGGCTTATCCTAGAAGATAGATTAAGAAAAGGCAAACCTACATTTCTAGCTTTTGTAGATTTGGAGAAGGCTTTTGACAATGTTGATTGGAATAAACTCTTTCAAGTTCTGAAGCAAGCAGGAGTAAAATATAGGGAGCGTAAGGGTATTTACAACTTGTACAAAAACCAGACAGCGGTTGTCAGAGTTGAAGGGCATGAAAGGCATACAGTGGTTGGGAAGGGAGTGAGACAGGGTTGTAGCCTTTCTCCAATGTTATTCAATTTGTACATTGAACAAGCTATAAAGGAAAGCAAGGAGAAATTTGGTAAAGGAATAAAAGTTCAGGGGGAATAATTAAAAACATTGCTTTTTGCCGACGACATAGTAATTCTGTCAGATACAGCAAAGGACCTGGAAGAGCAATTGAACGGAATGGACAGTATGCTGAAAGGTGCATATAAGATGAACATTAACAAGAGCAAAACTAGGGTAATGGAGTGCAGTGTAAGAAAATCAGGAGATGCTGAAGGAATTAGATTGGGAAACGAAGCAATAAAGGAGGTAAATGAGTTTTGTTACTTGGGCAGTAAAATAAAAAATGATGGTTGCAGTACAGAGGATATAAAATGCAGAATGGCAATGGGTAGAAAAGCGTTTTTGAAAAAGAGAAATTTGTTGACATCGAATATTGATTTAAGCCTAAGGAAGTCCTTTCTGAGGGCATTTGTATGGAGTGTTGACTTGTATGGGAGTGAGACATAGACGATAAACAGTGCGGACAGGAATAGGATTGAGGCTTTTGAAATATGGTGCTATAGAAGAATGCTGAAGATTAGGTGGGTGGATCGCGTAACTAATGAGGAGGTACTGAACAGAATTGGGGAGAAAAGAAATTTCTGGCATACCTTGACTAAAAGAAGGGAAGGGTGAGACACATTCTTAGACATCGAGGAATTGTGAATTTAGCATTAGAGGGAAGTGTGTGGGGTAAAAATCGCAGAGGAAGACCAAGAGATGGATACAGTAAGCAGATTCAGACAGATGTAGGTTGCCGTTCTTATGTGGAGATGAAGAGGCTTGCTCAGGATAGGGTGTTGTGGAGAGCTGTATCAAACCAGTCTCTGGACTGAAGACCACAACAACAACAACATGCATAATATCTTGCCTGAAGGGCATAGAAATAGACACAGGTGTAGCTGAAGGCTTTGTTGTAAGAACACACCACGTGGAGTACATATCACTCGCGCAAGGAGAAAACAGAAAGGTATATTTCTTATGCACTACACAGTATAAAAATATTCCCGCATATTAGTTGCTTCCTACAAAGCTAGAAGAAATTAAACAGAGTTCGTACACCGCCAGCTACCGACTCCCAGCTGTTAACAAACCGATTTAGATACATATTCACCGCATTTACCTATGCAAGATCACCGAAATGAAATTGAATACACTTCCGAACATCATCGCTGAACCATGTTCCGAAAAATGAACCTAAGTTCTGAAGTGTAACTTGAACAACCCAGACAACGAATCGGTATCATCTCAAGGGAGGAAAGAAAATCAGAACATCTTACCAGGTCGGCGTGCAGTCACAGAGTGACCAGACGGCCAGTGAATCGCCCACCAGGGCCGGAAATCGGTAAAAACCCAAGAAAACTGCGGTGGTGGGGAGAGCCTAGACTCGCTAATCCTACCGAGGTTCGCAACCGGGCATTGCCAACACAACTTGTAACCAAAGGGTGGAGCACGACTACCTATCGACACGAAGCCAGAGAAACACTAGTAGCGAGCAGCCAGCAGCTGACGACGAAAATTCCCATACATACACTCAGACTCGCATGGTAGAAGATGCTCATACATGCACATTCAGAATAAAGCAAGTACACATTCTCACAGGGACAGTGGCGTCACAGAGAGACCGTTCATCTTGCCACATTCATTGACACGATGATAAATTATTAGCATAATAAACTCCCAGCAATTTTACAGAAACTAACATTTAAAAACATGAAACGAAATGCTATTCGTCATGCCTCTCGTTTAGCCAGTTTAGTGAACTCAGATAAGTTACAAAGACGGGAGACAGCCGTCTTTCAAAGTTTAGGAATTGACGAGCCCGCAGTTTCCTCCCATAAGCTTTACAACCATTTGCACATTTCTTTGGAGAAGGATATTTGGAGACATGTTTTCGATGCTCTTTCTTTGAGAAAATCTGGACTATAGAAGTTTCTGCATCGTGCGACAGGAGGACTACGTCATCGGCCAAGGCAAGGCCACCTGCAGTGATTCCTTCACTGGCTGTTCCGGGCTGGAATAGCTGTGGGATTGTAGCTGAAGCCGCCGTTCCCGATGAACAGGCGCAGTTGAACAGAAGGGGCGGAAGTCCGTACTCTGGTCTGACGCCGGTACGGTCTGCGTCTGAGATTGATGTTCGGAATTTTAATTTAGAAGACGTATCATCGTCGATTGCTGACATTATTAAAGTTCTTACTCGTTGCCTACTGCGGGCAACATCTTCAAGGGTGAGTCGACGGCTCCCTACTAGGTGCTGGAGGTGCTGCTTATATAGAAGGCATAGATGGCTCCACCACTTGTCACGTGCTGCGGACTATGAAGCTATCTTTGACCAACGTCATCACGGCTAGCGCACGTCCTGAGCAGCATGGGGTTCTCGCCTGTCTCAGGACGTGCGCTAGTCGTGCATTTCGCGCATTAAAAGCGTCAACTTCGCGTCGCAATATCTCCGGATTTAATTGGAATATTGCGATGAAATCAACGCCTTTGTTTATGTGATTTGTCATGCTATGGATTGCTGAAGGAAAAATATATGTTGTCCATTAAAAAAAAACATACGTTTGAGTTTCGTTTTAGAATGTTTCCAAATATGTACGTTCATATGCCCCAGCCGTACATTGATATAATATATATATATATATATATATATATATATATATATATATATATATATATATATATATGTGTGTGTGTGTGTGTGTGTGTGTGTGTGTGTGTGTGTGTGTGTGTGTGGGTGGGTGGGTGGGTGGGTGGGTGGGTGGGTGGGTGGGTTTCTGGATAGTGCTGTGGGATTGTAGCTGACTCAGTTCAGCGTATAACCTATTATAGCGCAGTGATGTGTGCTAGTCAGCAGCCATGACTGATGAGTGCTGAAACACTTTTCATTTACTGCCATTAGTGACAGCTGACTCTTCTCGCTGCAGGGCTGGAACGACGTCAGCTTCCACGGCTCGGACCAGATCCCGACGCCCAACATCGACGCGCTGGCCTACCACGGGGTGATCCTGAACCAGCACTACGTGCAGGCCATCTGCACCCCGTCCAGGTCCGCGCTCATGACCGCCAAGTACCCGGTCCGCATAGGTACAGCACTTCTCTCACTTTGTTGCAAACCTTTTGTTTTATGTTTTTATTTGAAGCATCTCTATTTGAGACTCTACATTCCACACCAAACACTCTAACCTTACATCAATATTATCCTGCTCGCTGTGTTCATGCATAGGCACCCTACTGCAATTTTTCTCCAGAGGCTTCCCTGCGTTACTACATTGGATATTGTTGTTGTTGTTGTTGTTGTGGTCTTCAGTCGGCAGACTGTTTTGATGCAGTTCTCCACGCTACCCGCTCTTGTGAAGTGTCATCATCTGAGAATAAGTTCGGCAACCTACATCCTTTGGAATCTGCTTACTGTATTCGTCCCTCGATCTCCCTCTGCGATTTTTACATCACACACTTCCTTCTAATGCTAAGTTGACAATTCCTTGATATCTCAGAATTTGTCCTACAAATCTAACCCTTCTATTAGTCAGGATATGCCAGAAACTCCTTTTCTCCCCAATTCGATTAAGCACCTCCTCATTTGTAACGTGATCTACCCATCAAATTTTCATCATTCTGTAGCACCACATTTCAAAAGCTTCTATCATATTTTTATCTGAACTCCTTATCGTCCACGATTCACTCCCATACAGCGCTACACTCCAGACAAATGTTTTCATAA
Source organism: Locusta migratoria (assembly GCA_026315105.1). Lineage (NCBI taxonomy): Eukaryota > Metazoa > Arthropoda > Insecta > Orthoptera > Acrididae > Locusta > Locusta migratoria. Next base: position 664,574,150 of record CM048746.1, read on the forward strand.
AGGACTTCCTAACATTTAAATTAATATTGAATGTTAACAAGTTTCGCTTCTTTAGAAATGCTTTTCTTCACATAGCCATTCTGCATTTTATATCTTCTCTACTTCGGCCATCAGAAATTATTTTGCTATCCAAATAACAAAACGCACCTACAACTTTTATTGCCTCACTACCTAATCTAATTCCTTCAGCATCACCTGATTTTCTTATAGTACATTTCATTACCTTCGTTTTACTCTTGTTAATTTTCATCTTATATCTTCCTTTCAAGACACTGTCCATTCCTTTCAATTGCTCTTCCAGATCTCTAACAAAATTACTGTGTCGTAAGCAAACCGCAAGCTTTTTATTTCTTGTCCCTGAACTTTAAGTCCCTCTCCAAATTTCTCCTTCCATTCTTTCACTGCTTGCTCAATGTATAGGTTGAACAACATTCGGGAAAGTCTACAAGCCGGCCGCGGTGGCCGAGGGGACTGAGGCGCGCCAGTCACAGTCTGCACGGCCACGGGTTTCGAATGCCCCCTTGGGCATGGATATTTGTGCCGTCCTTAGTGTTAGCTAGTTCATAAGTAGTTTGTAAGTTTAGGGACTGATGACCCCGTAGTTAAGTCCCATAAGCTATACAAACATTCGAAAGGCTACAACCCCGTCTTACTCCCTTCATAAAACCCAGCGTCCCTTTCTTGCCATTCGACTCTAATAACCGTTGTCTGGTTTTTGTACAGGCTGAATATAACTCTTCGCTCCCTATATTTTACCCCTGCTACCTTCAGAATTTGGAAGAGTGTATTCCAGTCGACATTGTCAAAAGCCCTCTCCAAATCTACAAATGCTAAAAATGTAGGTTTGCCTTTCCTTAGCCTGTTTTCTGAGATAAGTCGTAATGTGAGTATTGCATTCCGTGTTCCTACTTTTCTCCTAAATCCGAACTGATCATCCCCGAGGTCAGATTTCATAAGTGTTTCCATTGGTCTGTAAGTAATTCTTCTACTGGAAACCGAAATGTCACGGGGTCGAAACCCGCTAACTCTGGCAGCTGGCACTGTGTCTCAGCTGATTGCGTGATAGGGCTGCGGAAAACAAAAGGGGGGGGGGGGTCTCCGAATGCCAGATTACGAATCTAAATGTCGCGGGTTTAGTTGCCGGTTAATGCTAGATATTTATCTGTCACTTTTCGTTTTTCCATTTTGGACGTGTTTCTGGTGTGAATGTGCCTAGTTTCACCGTTAAATTGTAGGTCCTCCTAGAACTGGATTGGTAAGACAGTTCATAGGTCGGAGGCAGGCAACGGAATACCTCCTCCAAACAGGACGATGCCTAGTAAAACACAGTGATGTTGTAGCCAGAAAACGAATTTTTGACTGCTTTACACTTCTATTTATTTTTATGACACTGACATAAAGGTAGACTGTAGACAATTTCAGCAACATCGGAATAAAAATGTCAATTTTGGCGAAGTCCCTAAGCACTCTCCTCCTTGCGCCATACGACATTTTATGTAGGTAGTGACCGTCGTCTTCCTTTGTAGGTCAAGTATGCAAAATTTCATGAAGATCAGAGCAAAGCTGTGGATTTTGTCGAAGTCCGTATGTGAAGTACGGTCCCCTGTGCACCACACGAAATTTTATACAGACAGTGGTCGTTTTGCATTGAAAGTTAAGTGTGCAAAATGTCATCAAGGCCAAAATAGAACTGTAGATTTTGTCCAGATCTGTATGTAAAGTACCCTTCGCCACGTATAATACGCGTCATATCTTCTGAACTACGTAGCGTAGATGGTTCTCACCCTAATATATACTGGGTGTTACAAAAAGGTACGGCCACACTTTCAGGAAACAGTCCTCACACACAAAGAAAGAAAATATGTTACGTGGACATGTGTCCGGAAACTCTGAATTTCCATGTTAGAGCTCATTTTAGTACTTCTCTTTAAATGTAAATTGAAATAATTCGTGCAGACAATTGTCAAAATACCCAATTGTTTCGTTAGTATGTACTGTACTTTCTCCATTCACGTCATCAACACAGATTTTCTGTGTACGTTTGGGCAGGAATTGTTGGTGATGTCTTGATTGGGCCTCATGTTCTTCTACCTACGCTCACTGGAGCACGTTTTCATGATTTCATACGGGATACTCTACCTGTGCTGCTAGAACATGTGCCTTTACAAGTACGACACAACATGTGGTTCATGCAAGATGGAGCTCCTGCACATTTCAGTCGACGTGTTCGTACGCTTCTCAGCAACAGATTCGGTGACCGATGGATTGGTAGAGGCGGACCAATTCCACGGCCTCCACGCTCTCCTGACCTCAACCCTCTTGACTTTCATTTATGAGGGCATTTGAAAGCTCTTGTCCACGCAACACCGGTACCAAATGTAGTGACTCTTCGTGCTCGTATTGTGGACGGCTGTGATACAATACGCCATTCTCAAGGGCTGCATCAGCGCATCAGGGATTCCATGCGACGGAGGGTGGATGCATGTATCCTCGCTAACGGAGGACATTTTGAACATTTCCTGTAACAAAGTGTTTGAAGTCACGTTGGTACGTGTGTTTCCATTCCATGATTAATGTGATTTGAAGAGAATTATTAAAATGAGCTCTAACATGGAAATTAAGCGTTTCCGGATACGTGTCCGCATAATTTTTTTTTTTTTTTTTTTTTTTTTTTGTGTTCCTGAAAGGTTGGCCGTAGCTTTTTGTATCACCCTGTATTGTCACCTCATGGTAAGGAATGTGTGCAACGAATTTTATTGAAATCGTCGTTAGGAGGGGATACGGAACATTGTCTCATGTTGCAGTCTCTCTGGCACGTAATTTTGTTTTCCTTTGTTAATTTATTTTTACGTCACGCCAACTTACACTCAGGGCGACTACGTCTTGGTTTGAAGGTCGTGAGTGGATAATTGCGTCAAGTATGGATGAAAAAGGTAGATCTGTATGCAACACAAACACGCGGACTCTCTTTAAGTAAAGGTGATTTGTTGAGCCACTGTGCGTCCGCAGGCATGCAGGGGGTGCCCATCTACGCAGCGGAACCGCGCGGCCTCCCAGAGGGCAAGATCCTGCCGCAGTACCTCAAGGACCTGGGCTACGTCACCAGGGCCATCGGCAAGTGGCACCTGGGCTACCACCGCAAGGAGCTGACGCCCATCTACCGCGGCTTCGACTCCCACCTGGGCTACTGGAACGGCTTCGTCGGCTACTACGACTACATCCTGCAGGCTGGGGTGTGTACACTTTACATCAACTCCAGTTATTTTTATGTTTACCGGATGACTGTCCGATTTCTGACTTGTTCCAGTATATTGTTAGAATAAATTAAATTAGATTAGATTACTACTTGTTCCATAGATCATGAATACGACACTTTGAAATGATGTGGAACGTGTCAGGTTAATAAAAGGTGTCTTTAAAAATTATTACTTTGTACTAAATATTACGACAATTTTTTTTAATTTTTATATATATATATTTTTTTCGAATTCAGTTTTTCATATCTAAAAATTCATCTATATTGTAGAAGGAGTTGCCATGCAGAAATTCTTTTAATTTATTTTTAAATTCTTGTTGGCTATCTGTCAGGCTTTTGATGCTGTTTGATACGTGACCAAAGATTTTTGTGGCAGCATAATACACCCCTTTCTGTGCCAAAGTTAGATTTAACCTTGAACAGTGAATCTTTCTCCTAGTGTTGTAGATATGTACACTGCTATTGCTTTTGAATTCGGTGGGATTGTTAATAACAAATTTCGTAAGTGAATATATATATATACTGAGAAGCTACTGTGAAGATCCCTAGATTGATATAAATTGGCGACGAAGGGTCTCAGGGTGAACTGAAGTTCTAGAGGACTCTGAAAATTCCAGCCGAAGGTGAAGCCGACGTATTTACCACGGTGGTGTATGCGACTGGTATCTGAAGGGAGATGGGACAGGAACAGACTCCAATGGTCTCAGAAGAGACCTAACACAGACACCAGCTGTCAGCCCTGACCTCGGCGACCTTTGCGGAATGTGGAGCTCAGTTTGAGGAAAAAAGAGACGGTTGTTCCGGTGGTTAGGTAAACCACGGACGGTAGCAATGTAACTTGCAAACAGCTGTTGCCGCCTGATTCGCAGAAGAGGCACCCTCAGGCTCCACAAGGAGGCTATTCACAGGGCTTGTTCTGAAGGTCCCTGTCGGAAGCAGAACTCCAAAGTGGTGGATTGGGTCCAACGTCTGCAGAGCTGAAGGTGATGCTGTTGTCCAGAGCTGAAGGTGATGCTGTTGTCTGTCCAGCTTGTACAGAACAAGTGCCCTCTAGCACTGCAGCAGCATACTGCGATCTGCACTCCCATTGGTATTCCCAAGGCAGCGGAGGGCATTAAGGCTCTGCCAGCACTTCTGCTTGACGAATATGGGGAAGTCCTGTCAGGCGGTCGTCGAACACTAGCCCCAAGAAATGATGCGCTTCCACTACGTTAAGTAGTTCGCCGTCAAGGTAAAGCTCTGGATGTGGGTGAACTGTTCGATGCCGACAGAAGTGCATACCGCACGTGCCTTTCTCCATATGACTCCCTGGAGCTGTAGTTCAGCAACACGCATACTTGAGGAACTGAAATAAATGCAGAAGTCGTCAGATTATAGAGAGGGAGATACTGACGAACCTATTGGTGATGCTAGGCCGTTAATAGTCACAAAAAACAGGGGAACACTCAACATGGAGTCTTGGTGAGTCCTATTATCCTGGATGGAGAGGCGCCGATTAGTACGTGCTAAATGTTTTTGATAAAATTGGGGAGTAAGCCCTGAAGATCCCAACCATGTGATGTTTTAAGAATGTGGTGTCGCCAGGTCGTGTCATAGGCCTTAGACAAAAAAGACTGCTATCAAACGTTGGCGTCTAGAAAATGCTGTCCGGATGGCGGACTAAAGGTGTACAAGGTTGTCCAAGGCTGAGCGTCCTTTGCGGAGACCTCCCTGACTTGGAGTCAGCGTTGCCGCCGACCCAATTAGCAATTAGCAAAGAACGTTGGTGAGACTGATGGGTCTGTAGCTGTCCAATTCGTGCGGCAGTTTGCCAGGTTTGAACTCTGGAAAGATGATACTCTCTCTCGACTGAGAGGGGAAGACACCATCGCTCCAAATGGGATTTAACATGGCTGGATGATTTTGGTTCGACTCATCAGACAAGCGCTATAACATCTGGTTGTGGATGCGGTCTGGCCCAGGGGCTGTGTCAGGGCAGTAAGGGCACTAAAGAGTTCCCATTCACTAAACGGAGCGTTGTACAGCTCCACACGGCGAGCCAAGAAGGAGAGCGTCTTTCACTCCTCCCACTCTTTCAGGTTGCCAAAGGCTGGAGGATAATGCACAGAAGCATATACGTCTCTACGTAATGCACAACAAAGTGTTTCGCAACTGCATGTGGGTCAGTGCAGACTGCTCCATTCATGAAAATCTCAGGCACACTGAAAGGACTCTGGTAAACGTAGACAAGTTTAATTAGAGTCCATTTGTAGAGAACCACTTAATAACTTTCTGAAAGATGTCATTTACAATTTCATATATTAATTCGTGTTTGTCGGTTGTGATAGGTATACTTGTATCATCATCAAAAAGAACTAGCTTAGCATCTTCGTGAATGTAGAATGGCAAGTCATTAATATATATTAAGAACAGCAAAGGACCCAAGACCTAACCTTGTGGGACGCCATTTAGAGAAATTAATTTTTTTATTTATATCATGTAAACTGCTTATTTCAACTTACTGTATTCTTCCAGTTATGTATGATTTAAACCATTTGTTCACTGTCCCTCTCATATCATACGTAGCTCGCTTTAGGTGATTAATCTTGTTTTATTTTTGTATGTATGTATTATTTTATGTATGCATGAAAGGGAAGCATCAGTTGGGAAGGGAGTAAGAAAGGGTTGTAGCGTTTCTCCGATGCTATTCAATTTGTATATCGAGTAGGCGGTGAAGGAAAGCAAGGAAAAATTTGGAATAGGGATTAAAGTTCAGGGGAAAGAAGTAAAAATATTGCGTTTTGCTGATGACATTGTCATTCTGTCAGAGACAGCGAAGGACTTGGAAGAGCAGTTGAATGGAATGGACAGTGTGTTGAAGAGAACGTATAAAATGAACATTAACAAGAGCAAAACAAAAATAATGGACTGCGATCTTAGAAAATCAGGTGCTGCAGAAGGAATTAGGTTAGGTAACGAAACAATGAAGGTGGTAGATGAGTTTTGGTACTTGGCTAGTAAAATAACATGCGATGGTCGCGGTACAGAGAATATAAAATGCAGAATGGCAATGGGAAGAAAAGCATTTTTGAAAAAGAGAAATCTGCTGACATCGAATATTAATTTAAGTGTAAGTAAGTTTTTTCTGAAGGCATTTGTGTGGAGTGTTGCCTTGTACGGGAGTGAAACATGGACGATAAACAGTGCGGACAGGAAGAGGATTGAGGCTTTTGAAATATGGTGCTACAGAAGAATGCTGAAGATTAGGTGGGTGGATCGCGTAACTAATGAGGAGGTACTGAACAGAATTGGGGTGAAAAGAAACTTCTGGCATACCTTGACTAAAAGAAGGGATAGATTGATAGGGCACGTTCTTAGACAACAAGGAATTGTGAATTTAGCGTTGGAGGGAAGTGTGTGGGGTAAAAATCGCAGAGGAAGACCAAGAGATGGATACAGTAAGCAGATTCAGATAGATGTAGGTTGCCGTTCTTACGTGGAGATGAAGAGGCTTGCTCAGGATAGGGTATTGTGGAGAGCTGCATCAAACCAGTCTCCGGACTGGACCACAACAACAACAACAGAAGATTTTGGTTCGACTCATCAGACAAGCACTGTAACATCTGGTTGTTGATGCGGTCTGGCCAAGGGACTGTGTCAAGGCAGTTAGTAAGGGCACTAAAGAGTTTCCATTCAATGAAGAGGGAATTCTACAGCTCCACACGGCGAGCCAAGAAGGAGAGTCTCTTTCGCTTCTCCAACTCTTTCAGGTTGCGAAAGGGTAGTGGATAATGCATAGAAGCTTAAGTCTGCACGTAGTGCACAACAAAGAGTTCCGAAACTGCATGTGGATCAGTGCAGAATGCTCCATTCATGAAAATCTGAAAGGACGCTGGTAAACGTAGACATGCCAAAAGTTTAATTAGAGTCAAATTGTAGAGAACCACTTAATAACTTTCTGAAAGATATCATTTACAATTTCATCAATTAATTCCTGTTCGTCAGGTGTGATAGGTATACTTGTATCATCAGCAAAAAGAACTAGCTTAGCATCTTTGTGAATGTAGAATGGCAACTCATTAATATATATAAAGAACAGCAAAAGACCCAAGACCGAACCTTGTGGGACACTATTTTTGATAACGCCCCATTTAGAGGAATTATTCTTTTTTATCTGTATCATGTGAACTGCTTTTTTCAACTTCTGCACTCTTCCAGTTAAGTATGATTTAAACCATTTGAGCACTGTCCCTGTCATACCATACGTACCTCGCTTTAGGTGATTAAAATTGTTTTATTTTTGTGTGTCCTACCTTGTTTTTCGGCAGTGTATCTCATAAGGACAGGTGTGACAGCTATACTTTTATCATCAGCAAAAAGAACTAGCTTAGCATCTTCGTGAATGATGAAAAATGCAAGTCATTAATAAAGAACAGCAAAGGACCCAGGATCTAATCTTGTGGGACGGCATTTAGAGAAATTGATTTTTTTATCTATATCAAGTGAACTGCTTATTTCAACTTTCTGCACTCTTCCAGTTGAATATGATTTAAACCATGTCCCTCTCATACCATATGTAGCTCGCTTTAGGTGATTAATCTTGTTTTATTTTTGTATATCCTACCTTCTTTTCCAGCAGTGTATCTCATCATGACAGGTGTGATAGCCATACTTTTATCATCAGCAAAAATAACTAGCTTAGCATATTCGTGAATGTTGAAAAATGCAAGTCATTAATAAAGAACAGCAAAGGACCCAGGATCTAATCTTGTGGGACGCCATTTAGAGAAATTGATTTTTTTATCTATATCATGTGAGCTGCTTTTTTCAACTTCCTGCACTCTTCCAGTTAAGTAAGATTGGAGCTATTTGTGCACTGCCCCTCTCATACCATACGTACCTCGCTTTAGGTGATTAATCTTGTTTTATTTTAGTACGTCCTACCTTGTGTTTCGGCAGTGTATCTCATCAGGACAGTTTCCGCAGTGACAGAGCTGAGAGCTGCCCCCCCTGTCAGCAGGACCTGAACGGCTTCGACCTGCGGCGCAACCTCAGCTCGGCGTGGGACCTGTCGGGCCGGTACGCCACGGACGTGTTCACGGAGGAGGCGGAGCGGCTGATCGCGGAGCACGACGCCTCGCGGCCGCTGTTCCTCTACCTGGCGCACCTCGCCATGCACGCGGGCAACGCCGCCAGGCTGCTGGAGGCGCCGCAGGACTACGTCAACAGGTTCCGCCACATCGCAGACCCCAACCGCCGCGTCTACGCAGGTGAGTACCCGCGACGACCTCTGTGCAGTACACTTGCGCATAATAGTTTGCGATCGGGAGCGCTCACCTTAGTTCGCGGCTCTGCCGAGAACTAGTTCGTTCTTTTAGTTCGTCCCCTCCCAGTGACGGCTGAGCGGCGTGGTCTGCGCATACAGATGGAGGGAGACGTTCCCCCACCTAGCTGCTTCATGCGATTGCTGCTTGAGCCGCTAACGTTATCAGACAAACCAAAAGAAACAGTTTGTGCAAATAGTTCGTCCTTTTAGTTCGTCCGCTTCCAGTGACGGCTGAGCGGCGTGGTCTGCACATCCAGGTAGAGGGAGAACTTCCCCCACCTAGCTGCTTTATACGCTTGTTGCTTGAGCCGCTAACGATATCAGAAAAACCTAATGAAACAGTTCGTGGAACTAGTTTGTCCTTTTATTTCGTCCGCTCCCAGTGACGGCTCAGCGGTGTGGTGTGTAAGATACATCAGTAAGATACATTTTAACAATCTTTCACATTTATTAATATAACAAGATCTGTACAGCTTGGCATGACAATCTGAACTAACTCATTTTTCAAAGAAGATTTTTTTCCATAATTTCTTACAAAGAAAAAAACCTAAAAAAAATTTTAGTAAATGTTTTCTTAGATCACGACACAACAACGGGCTGCAGAGTCTCCTTACGCCGCATGGCCGTCGACTAACAGTGGTTGGTGGCCAGCAATCACATCTTTGGTTCCGGCGTGTAGGACTCTGCCGACCGCGTTGTGACGCTCTCGAAGAGACATGAAACAGAAAAACAAACACAAACTTTTAAGTGCACAATTTATAAAAATGAATAACATTTAACGCTTACCTGAGAAACTGAGCTTACAGAGTGGCTTGTGACGGGATGGGAAAAACCGACCGGTTAAAACCGATACCGGTATTTTAGTTTCGAATAACCGGTTTTTTCGGTATTTATTTGGTGTCGATTGTAACCGGTATTTTTAACGTATTGCCAAGAACCGGGTAAAAAAACCGGTACGACTACTTCCTGTAGTGGTGGTTCAAAATCAGTTTTTTTTTGTAGACCCTAATATTTAGGACTATTCCTAAAATTTCCACTCCTGTGAAATATTAGGTCATCGCAGTAACTAAGAAAAGCGATCAGTGATAATTTAAGAACAATCCCGGCAGTCAGAAACGCGTGACATAAGGACTGGTGCAGCTATTGAGGCATCGATGCACCTGTTGCCGTGTGGCGTGGCCTATTAGACGACGCGCGTGCACCGGCAGTGTACGAGACTTGCCTCCGTCTGGTCATGCGGCAGTTCCTTGCTGTCGTCGCCAGACATCGGATGTGTCTTAAATGGCACCCTACCGAGTTTGGAAGTACTTCACGAAGTACGGGAGCAGTGAGGTACAGTGCTCCATTTGCTTAAAAAGCTGAAAATGGGTGGAGGTACTACAAAGATGCTGTGTCATTTAAGGAGAAAGCATCCAAAATGTTTCTTGAAAGAAAAGATAAATTCGATTCATATACCAATCATGTAATCTTGGAATAATAACTTTTAATGTATTATCATACTGTTATGCTAACAAGTTTTATTAATGTGATTCCTTGAAAGCGAGAGGCTTTTTTAATAATCAATATGGGTTTAGGTAACATTGATCATGTGGTGCCTCGCGAAGTAGCCGTGCGGTCTGAGGCTCCATGCCACGGACTGCACGGCTGCTCCAGTCGGAGGTTCGAGACCTCCCTCTTCCCTCGGTTACGGGTGTGTATGTTGTCCTTATCATAAGTTAGTTTAAGTTAGATTAAGTAGTTTTTAAGTCTAGGGACCGATGACCTAAGAAGTCAGGTCTTATAAGAACTCACACCCATTCGAACTTCTTTGATCATGTGGTACACAGCTTTTCTAGTTCAATTTGCGTAAATTTACACTGACAACAATAGTACTGTTAGTCGGATCTGTGACTTTATTTTTCGAAATACTTCTGCAGCACTGATTGAAGTTCATTTACTGACTGTAACTTATACATATATAGTGTATATAATGAGATATTCGTATGCGCTGGCTCACAAGTCCAACTTACGGAGAGGTTGGCTCAATATTCGCAAATGCCGGATGGAAATACTAGGCCAGTAAATGTGTATGCATCGTATATCGTCTTCTACGGTCTCCTGGCTAGGCTTACACACACTCAAGAAGGCATAGTATTGGGAGGGAATATGGAAAGACTAGTGATTTGTCGTATAACGTAAATTTACCTATATTTCGTAAGTTTCTGTTTCGGCCGAAACTAGAAGAACCGAAAATTCGATTACTGTTTCTGTTTCGGCCGCAAAATATGTTTCGGTCGAACTCTACTGGAAATAATAGAAATAAAAAAACCGAAAACCGGTTATTTAAAAAAACCGGTTATCTTGAGCAGTTTTTACAGTGCGATTAAACTTAAGATGAAAAGAATCGGTATCACCGAAAACCGGTTATTTTAGCAATAACCGCCAGCCCTACTACAGTTGATAAGCCAACATTTGAATGCGATGAGTGCACTGTGGACAGTCCCAGCAAGTGCAGGTGCTGCGCCCTCTGGTAAGCTTTCCTCGTCTTCTGCCCGCAGGCGCGATGGCCAAGCTGGACGAGTCGGTGGGCCGCGTGGTGTCGGCGCTGGAGCGGCGCGGCATGCTCCACAACTCCGTCATCGTCTTCTCCTCCGACAACGGGGCGCCCACGTTCGGCGAGTACCCCAACTGGGGCTCCAACTACCCCTTCAGAGGGGTGAGTACCACACACAGCGTAGTTGTTTATTCCGAGACAGAGCACAATCCAATGGCAATTTGGGACCTGGGTTTCTACATCGTTAAAGGACCGTTCTGACTTTCAGAAAACCCTCCAGGGGACTAACAGTTCTTTCGTGAGTTCGTGCGTGGCGAGCACGGGGCCCCGAGCTAATGCAGTCTTCCTTCCTTCTTTACTTCCCGGAAGGCATTTCCTTTCCCCCCTCTCCTCTTTTCCTCTCCTCGCTCCTTCCCCTTCACAACGGGAGACTGATAACCTCCAACCGAACTTACATAAAAATCGCGAAATATGCCTTACAAGGAAAGTACTTGGACTCGAACAAACACATATACATCTAAATCCTAGGAGAGATAATGTAAAGATCCCTTATTACACTAGTGACACTACCGCATCTGCAAAACTGCTAATTGTAAACGCAACAGATTTTATAGACATACAGCACTTATACAGATGACTATATACCTGAAAAATTATACAATTGTAAAACACATAACTCAATAAATATGATATCGTACGAGATTTCTATGTCATTTGAATTTTGATAACTATCTTTCCTTGTTTGGATACTGCATTTATAATTTTGTACACTGTGCAAGACAGAGTTATTTTTATATATTCTCCGATAAATATAGCATGTTTTTAGAAAAAAGGCGATGGACAGAGATAGAAGGTATAACGTTACCCATGCTTCGTATGATGCCATAATTGTTAAAGTAGATTCCGCGATTATGTTTTGGACAAGGAATTGATGGAACCGAATTTTTGAATTTGAAATAATTTAGTTAAAGTACAGCACAAAATGAACATTAAAGCAAATAAACCGCGGGGTGCATATTAAAGTCGGGCACCATACAAGCAACAGCACGTTATAGGACTTACGGAAAGCATCTACCTGGATTCTCTGCTTCGTATAGTAGAAGCTGGAAATGATAACTATTACTTATTTAATACGTGAACGTTTGAGATACTTTCCGTAGGAGATCAATTTTCAGACTGTTCACTTAGCTTTGCATTGTTGAAGGGATAGGAGAAGTACTAACTTAAGGTAGGGATAGATATATAAATACCCGGGCAAAGCCGGGTTATCAACTAGTTTGTAATACAATTTTAAAATAATAAATATTATAAAACGTTAAAACCACGATATTCATTTATAAACGCCCTGTATTTACTTAAAAATATAGCCAATGCCTATTATTTAAATCATACTGCGTTGGGTAATGGTTCGTCTACTCCATCCATTAGTGGTGCTCATATGCCAGCTTCTAGCTGTACCACCTGGCTCTTCCTCATAACGCGCTGATTGATATAGACCAGAGTTTTCCAAACTGGGTGTCGCGACACCCTGGGGTGTCGCGTAGTAGTATCAAGGGTGTCGCGAGACTAACAAATTTAGACTCTAAACAAAAACACTTGTCATAAAATAACACAAAATATCCTTCTCTTCATACTATCCTGAAGATTCGCCTGCAACTAATCATCCTTCTCTTCATTCAGTGCACCACAGATCACGTATTAAAGGAATGATCGGTGCACATTAATTGCGTGCTCAGCCGCTAGGCGGCAGCTCTGCTTCAGCAGCAGAAGACACTCAGGGTTCGTTCAAGCAGCTGCCAGTTGCCAGATTCCAGCCAACTGCGCATGCGCAGAGCTGCTGCTGATACTCGATAACAGCTCTTCCCTTGCGCAGTTTGCTGGAACTCCTTTTCCTCTCAAAAAGCTGCTGAGCGTTTTTTAATGGATTTATCAAAAGCCACGACACCCTCGGTAGCGTTTCTTACAATTAAATGTCACTTAATGAACAGTGGCTGTAAAAGCTGTCACAGATTGTAAAAGCAGTCACAATTGTCCACTGAGTAAATCTATTTAGTAGCGATGTTTAGTTCGGAGTATGGCCGAATGATTAACGGAGAGTCGTATTTTAAATGCAGTGATCGTTGGTTCGAACCCTGATATGCGTTAATATTTTTTTTTCTATCAGTTTCCTATATGTAACAGATATTGGGACCAGAAATGACAGTCATTCTCACTTGTCACAAATATTTAGTCATTTTTTCCGAATATGTCGGGACTTCCGAGATCATGGTGAAGTAAGAACCTAACAATAGAACTTACATAATAATTCATCAATCCTCATAAATACATCCTCTGTATTTCTGAAAATAATGTGATAATAATGAACTGAAAGGGAGCAGCCATTGTGCTGTCTAAATCAGAAATCCAAGCAGCTAATTTCCAGATGCCGTTTTCAATCGATCCAGCAAAACCGTATCTGGCCCTGACATGTACACACGACAGCGAGAAACGGTTTCCGAAATTCAGTTTTCGTGTTTCGGTCGTTGGGTCGCATGTAGAAGAAGCAAGTATTACTGTGTGAGTTAGGCATTGTTCTCTGCGGTGTTACTCTGTTGTACATCTCCGTAGTTCCTAATATTTCCTTCTCTTGCGATGAGTGAACGTAATTGCTGCAGTCAGGATCGACATTAAACATGTCTTTGCGTACGAGGATATCAGTTTTGTTTACAAACTACATATAAGCGATACTTTATTTCCGTTCCCTCCCCCCGCTTGAACCATCTAAATTCCACCATATGTATTTACATTAGCGAAAGTGTGTCGCGCAAAACTGTAAGCTTTAAAAGGGTGTCGTCATGAGGGAAAGTTTGGAAAGCACTGATATAGAACAAGGAAAGCAGCGGCGCCTACTTTGCCCGTGCAGTGAGCAGCACCTTTCACGTTCTCTTTCGTCGTGCTGAATGTTCGCAGCTGAAGGAGACTCTGTGGGAGGGCGGGGTTCGAGTCCCGGCGCTGGTGTGGAGCCCGCTGCTGCGGAACACGCCTCGCGTCTCCCACCAGCTGATGCACATCACCGACTGGCTGCCCACGCTCTACTCGGCTGCAGGTGAGTGCCTCTGCTACTGTGCTTCTCTGTCTAGCAGTTCACGTCAACTGTCAAAGTGCGCCAAGTCTTTCGTAAGTCGCCTGTCACAAGACACCTCTGGACACTAGAAGTAGAGCGTCATGCTCTGAACAGAATTTGGATTACTTTCTGTATAATGACTGCTACTAGTTAATCCAAATGCGAAAATATATTCTTGACTTCCACTTACATAGGTAGAATTGATCAACAGAATAAAATGCGGGAAATCAGAGCTCAAACAGAGAGATTCAGGTGTTCTTTCTTCCCGCGCGCTATTCGAGAATGGAATAGGAGATAAATATTATAACAGTGCTTCGATGAACCGTTTGCCACGCACTGAAATGTGTTTCACACAGTATCCCATGTAGATGTAGATATGGATGTACCAGTTTTTTTTTTACTCTTCAGTGTTTCCAACATAATTTCCCGAAACACTTGTTGTTTTCGCATGGAACAAATGAAAAAAGTTCACAACTTCACCAGTCCGTTAAGTAAAATATGTGTGCCCTTTCACTTTTTATACATCTCATGCAGTAACCTTATACTGATGTGGAGTGCCCGTTACTCTATTGGTCTTTCACACACTATGTGTTTTCGACCTAGTTGTGGTGCGCCACTTGAGTCCTCACGTAGTAGCCAGTATGGCTGAGCTAGGTTTACCAAATCACCCAGTTTTTCCGGGGTCAACCCGGTTTTTAACTCTATTTCAGCCCCCTGGTTTCAAGCATCCAAAACAGTAAAAATCCCTCGAATTTTTTGTTCTCCACGTCAAACTGTTGTTCTGAGGTGTCAAGTGTGATTTGACGGAGTAAAACAGGAGAGATGAAAACAAGCTGACAACTAGATGAGTATCGTCTGTCGCGGCACACGGCATAATTACAAGTTTCTACATAGTATCTCCAGTTACCTACACAAATAAAAATATTGCGTATTGAAGGTGAAAAAAAAGTGTCGTAGAAGTGTATTCTGTCCTCTGTAATACTGTGTCAAGTCTACAAGAGAGAGCTAAAAATAACTTCGTTCCCCTAAAAGTAAGAGATGTCATCTCTAAATATGACAATGACCAGGTCGTTCACATGTTCAGAAAAGTCATTAACGCTTTTTATATTGTAAGTACTGATTACATTAGTAAACGGATGAGGCAGTATGAGGAATTAACTGTATTCAATTGGTTAACTCTAACTAAGGAATTAGATTGGGAAAGTGTGGAAAATATTGTTGCCTACTTGAGAAACAGAAAAGTTATTGTGAATGACATTGAATTGTTTGATGAGGTAATTCGCCTAAAAACAGTATCAAATCCGAAACTGGGGCAAACATTTTTGGAAAAAACTGTATCTGACAGATGGTGTGAGTTCTTGAATCAGTGTTCAAAAGATGAATATTCAGAACTTTCAAAAATTGCTCAGTACCTGTTCGCAATCGCTGCCCAGAATGCCACTGTGGATAGGGTACTTTCACTATTAAATATACAGTGGAGTGATGGAAGAAATCGAATGTCTGTACAATGTGTATGGGAGTTGTTGATCACAACTACAAACATATCACTAGCTCTCAGTTCTATGGCAATATCAAAACCAACAAAAAATTACTTAAGAAAATTCGAGGAAGTGAGAAATACGATTTTGTAAAAAAAAAAAAAAAAAAAATTAATTAATAAACTGTTGTGGTTGAAATAAAGATTATGTGTAATAACCCTCCCCCTTCCCGACCCACCCCCCACCCCGGTTTTTACTTTGATAACCCTGTGGCGCATAGCGTCCACTGTAGTGGAAGAATGTTACTGGATATATTTCTTTACTTGTACGGTGCTTTCTGGAATCGTAATACATAAGAGTCTAGTCCAGGTGATCTTTCGACTAGGTGTTCCACAGTAGGTGTCGCCACATGAGCTGAGAAGCGTCGATTTTTCACCCGAAGATAGTAGTGTGCCAAGATGGCGAAAGTGAAGTGGCAGCGAACGGTATCCAAACACATTTCACCAGTTTCATAAAGAAGAGGCCAAGTAAATCTGCACTGAATGCAAGGAGCCTCTACATCGAAATTTGTTCGAATTTTTCCATATAAAACTGGAAAACGCACAGAAAGGAAACTGGAGGGCTCAAGAGCACAGTCTCTACCTCAGTGGACACCACTCTATTTTTCCATGCACATAGTAAATTGCAAAGAAAAAAAAATAAATAAATAAAAAATTATTTAATATAGTAGGAGAGACTGGAGCACATTTTCCATAGGGGCAAGTTTTCCAAATCCATTTATTTTCGAAACAAACCGCTAGATGTCACCACCGGCGATACTGTAGGAAGTAGCAACAAAGCACGCTTCATTTACGAAAGTTTCAATGTTGTACCAGGAGTCACAACGTCGGCAGGGCTGTTTTCGTCAATTTTGCAAATGTGAGTAAACTTTCACGTTTTTATTGAAACTTAAAATAAACATTCTAGAGTTAAACTTATCATTTTGATATTGCACACACTAAAAGTGGGTTTCATTATTCACGTAACTGTGCATTTGTTTTGTAAATAGCTTACACTGTTACTCATGGACGTAGTGTTACAGTTCCTAATATGGCGACGGGGCACATTTTCCGAGTGCATATGGGGCACATATTCCTTATTGGTTTGAGTCTTACGCCAAGTCTAAAGCGTAATGAAAAGTGGGTACAGTGCACAAAATGGGCGTATGGAGACTGTACGAAAGGGAATGTTCTATTTTTTGTTTCCTTACATTGTGATTCAGACAATCAGTATAAGTATTGTTAAAAATGTCTCTATTTGAAAAATATTTAAGTCACATATTTTGTAAAACCATTAAATAGCATTTGTTTTTATTTAATGTGGCTATTTTTACTATCGTATTTTGTAATGTATTGTAAATTCATGATAAAAATACGTAATCAGTGAAATCAACATAAAATTGAAAGTATAATTGGAATATTTGCCCCTGTACATTTTGAGTAAGCTGGAAAACTTGCCCCGCATACGGGAGAAAATTTTCCAACGTAACATGGTCAGACAAAACCATTTGCTACCGAGAATGATATTTACTATTTTCAAAAATATCTGTACAAGACTGTAAATAAAGGTGTAGGAAATATAATGATCCGCCGTTTACTGCAAAATCGATAAAAATAAGAAGTACAAAAATAAAAAGGTAAAATGGTGGAAAACGTGCCCCGGTCTCCCCTAGATATTGTTCTGTACTATGTAAACATCATTTAGAAATTTTCTCCTCATTTGTTCGAAATTCATGCATCACAGGGTTAAATAAAAATAAAAAAATATTAAGAGGAGCTATTCTGGTCGAAATAAAGATCCTCTGTTTTGTGTCCCAGCCTCGTCTCCGTTTTTGTGTCTCCTTCCCATAGTAGGTGTCGGTGGCCGAGTAGGAAGACCGACACAGGAATAAAGGTAGCACGCTTGTGCAGGTACGAAGGTGAGCAGCCAGTGGGACAGCAGAAACTAGAAACACTAAAGTAAATTAGAACGAGAGATATATTGCACAGAATGTATACAATACTTAACTTTTACATAGATCTGTACTGCACAATGCTGATACATAGTTGAGCCTAGAGGCCTCCCTAGTGCCTATCCGATAGCCAAGTCTTCACTGGTGCCTATCTGAATCCGAAGTGTTAACTGGTTCCTATCTCAGTCCCAAATGAACTATGTCGTTCAGTGGTGGCCACGAGCGGAGTTGCAGCAGAGGGCGCTCGTGGCTGACGTTGTAAGAACGCCGCGCCGTGCGTGCATGGCGGCGCGCGGGGAAAGTAGGTGGCGTGCACTTTGGACTTGTGCGAAACCACACTCTGTAATACCCCCGTTTTTTTTATTTTGAAACGTTGTCGACCCTAGGCTGAGCGTATGTGCGCCGCTCCCACAGGTGGCGAAGTGTCCTCGCTGCCGGGTGACCTTGACGGCGTCGACCAGTGGGAGGCGCTGGTGCGCGGCTCCAGGTCCCGCCGCTCCGAGATACTGCTCAACGCCGACGAGGCCAGCCAGACGGCCGCCGTGCGCGTCGGCGACTGGAAGCTCATCATAGGTGTGGCGCCTGCTCAGCTCAGCTAGCTGCTCTAGATTAGATTCCATTAGATTAGTACTTGTTCCATAGATCATCAATACGACACTTCGAAATGATGTGGAATGTGTCACGTTAATGAAAGGTGTCCTTACAAATTATTACTTTGTACTAAGTACTACATGACACAATTTTTTATTTTTTCAAATTTCATAATATCTATAAATTCATCTATAGTGCAGAAGGAGTTGCCACGCAGAAATCCTTTTAATTTATTTTTAAATGCTTCTTGGCTATCTGTCAGGCTTTTGATGCTGTTTGCTAAGTGACCAAAGACTTTTGTGGCAGCTAAGTATTACATGACACAATTTTTTATTTTTTCAAATTTCATAATATCTATAAATTCATCTATAGTGCAGAAGGAGTTGCCACGCAGAAATTCTTTTAATTTATTTTTAAATGCTTCTTGGCTATCTGTCAGGCTTTTGATGCTGTTTGCTAAGTGACCAAACACTTTTGTGGCACCTAAGTATTACATGACACAATTTTTTATTTTTTCAAATTTCATAATACCTATAAATTCATCTATAGTGCAGAAGGAGTTGCCACGCAGAAATTCTTTTAATTTATTTTTAAATGCTTCTTGGCTATCTGTCAGGCTTTTGATGCTGTTTGCTAAGTGACCAAAGACTTTTGTGGCACCTAAGTATTACATGACACAATTTTTTATTTTTTCAAATTTCATAATATCTATAAATTCATCTATAGTGCAGAAGGAGTTGCCACGCAGAAATTCTTTTAATTCATTTTTAAATGCTTCTTTGCTATCTGTCAGGCTTTTGATGCTGTTTGCTAAGTGACCAAACACTTTTGTGGCACCTAAATATTACATGACACAATTTTTTATTTTTTATTTTTTCAAATTTCATAATATCTATAAATTCATCTATAGTGCAGAAGGAGTTCCCACGCAGAAATTCCTTTAATTTATTTTTAAATGCTTCTTGGCTATCTGTCAGGCTTTTGATGCTGTTTGCTAAGTGACCAAAGACTTTTGTGGCAGCTAAGTATTACATGACATAATTTTTTATGTTTTCAAATTTCATAATATCTATAAATTCATCTATAGTGCAGAAGGAGTTGCCACGCAGAAATTCCTTTAATTTATTTTTAAATGCTTGTTGGCTATCTGTCAGGCTTTTGATGCTGTTTGCTAAGTGACCAAAGACTTTTGTGGCAGCTAAGTATTACATGACACAATTTTTTATTTTTTCAAATTTCATAATATCTATAAATTCATCTATAGTGCAGAAGGAGTTGCCACGCAGAAATTCCTTTAATTTATTTTTAAATGCTTGTTGGCTATCTGTCAGGCTTTTGATGCTGTTTGCTAAGTGACCAAAGACTTTTGTGGCAGCATCATTCACCCCTTTTTGTGCCAAAGCTAGATTTAACCTTGAATAGTGAAGATCATTCTTTCTCCTAGTGTTGTAGTTATGCACACTGCTATTGATTTTGAATTCGGTGGAATTCGTAATAAAAAATCTCATAAGTGAATATATATACTGAGAAGCTACTGTGAAGATCCCTAGCTCTCTGTAGGATTATCTTGGATGGGATCCGGCAATTATTCTGATCACACGCTTTTGTGCAATGAATACTTTTTTACTCAATGATGAATTACCCCAGAAAATGATGTCATAGCAGGTAATGAAAATAGGCATAGTAAGCTTATTTACTGAGATGTATATCACCATAATTTGCAATTACCCGAATAGCATAAGTTGCTGAACTCAAACGTTTCAACAGATGTTCAATGTGTTTTTAAAAGTTCAACCGCTCATCAATGCTTACACATAAAAATTTTGAATATTCTACCTTTGCTACAGATTTCTGACCAAAGTCTATATTTATTGATGGTGTCATTCCATTTACTGTATGTACTGTGTTTTATCAAAATTTAATGATAGTCCATTTGCTGAGAAACACTTAATGATTTTCTGAAAGACATCATTTACAATTTCATCAGTTAGTTCTTGTCTGTCAGACGTGATACCTATACTTGTATCATCAGCAAAAAGTACCAGATTTGCATCTTCAAGAATACAGAATGGCAAATCATTAATATATATTAAGAACAGCAAAGGGCCCAAGACCGAACCTTGTGGCCCACAATTTGATTGCTCCCCAGTTTAAGAAATCAGGTGTGTATTGCACATTATGAGAACTACTAATGTCAACTTTCTACACTCTTCCTGTTAGGTAAGGTTTAAACCATTTGTACACGGTCCCATTCATGCCACAATACTTTATCTAGAAGAATTCCATGAGCCTTGGAGAGATCTCAAACAGTGCCTCTAATTTACGAATTCCACCGAATTGTTCTAATTCTTGCCAATACATCTACATACATACTCCTCAATCCACCGTAAGGTGCGTGGCGGAGGATACATTGTACCACTACTAGGCTTTTCCTTTCCTATTCCACTCCCAAATAGAACGAGGAAAAAAAGGATGCCGATATGCCTCCATACGAGCCATAATTTCTATTTTCGTGTCTTTGTGATCACTACGCTAAATGTAAGTAGGTGGCAGCAAGTTCGTACTACACTCTACATTTCCTCCACAGAAAATTGTCTCTCCTCCAGCGATTCCCAATTGAGTTGCCGGGGCATTTCCGTGACACTCGCGCAATGGTCGAACGTATCAGTAACGAACCTAGCTGCTCGCCTCTGAACTGCTTCTATGTTTTCCTTCAAACTGATCTGTTGCGGGTCCGAAACACTTGAACAATACTCAAGACGTGGTCGTACAAGCGTTTTATATGCGGTCTCCTTTGCATACGAAGTACATCGTCCCAAAATTTTCCCAATAAAAGGAAGTCGGCCTTCCGCCTTAGAACTGTCTTTACCTAACATTACCGCTGGATATATTTCGTAAACCACATCAAATACTGACAAACCGATTCCACAGACCGAACGTGAGGAGAGGGGCTAGTGTAATTGGTTAATATAAACCATAAAAATGCGCGGAAGTATGTTTTTTAACACAAACCTATGTTTTTTTTAAATGGAACCCCGTTAGTTTTGTTAGCACATATGAACATATAAACAAATACGTAATCAGTTGCGTTTGTTGCATTGTAAAATGTTAATTACATCCGGAGATATTGTAACCTAAATTTGACGCTTGAAACCTCCAACGTTCAGTTGCATGTTTACTAGGCGTAAATTGCAGAGCGATATGAAATGGAACGAACATGTAAGGACAGTTGTGAGTAAGGCGGCAAGCCGATTTCGGTTTATTGGGAGAATTTTGGGAAGATGTACTTTATCTGTAAAGGAGACCGTGTATAAAACGCTTGTACGACCACGTCTTGAGTATTGCTCAAGTGTTTGGGCAGCATATCAGTTTAAAGGAAGACATAGAGGCGGTTCAGAGACGAGCAGCTAGGTTTGTTACTGATAGGTTCGACGAATGCGCGAGTGTTAATGCTCCGGCAACTCAATTGGGGATCGCTGGAGGAAAGACGACGTCCTTTTCGTGAATTTCTGCTGAGGAAATTTAGAGGGCCGGAATTTGAAGCTGAGTGTAGTACGATCTTGTTGCCGCCTACCTATATATCGCGTAGGGGTCACAAAGACAAGATAAGAGAAATTAGTGCTTGTACGTAGGCATATAGGCCTTCATTTTTTCTCTTTCTATTTGGGAGTGGAATAGGAAAGGAAATGCCTAGTAGTGGTACAGTGTGCCCTCCGCCACGCACCTTACCGTGGATTACGGAGTATGTATATACATGTAGAAATGGTTCTTCAATAAAAAGGTTACAATCAGCTTATATCATCACATCTGTATAAAAAAATCACACAACGACCTGAAACGTATGCGGCGACACGACACAGAGAGCGCAACTGATTTGTCGACCCCTGTTCATACGCCTCACTCTGTTTACAGTCTGTCTCTCGTTTCGGTGAATGGAGTATACATATGTTTCCTTGGCTGAGGGAAGTCGGGAGCAGTGGATCTGCGAGGCCTCTGTAAGAAAAAAAAAAAAAAATAAGCTGAGCCAAGAACTAAACGTACAACCAAATCAAGAACAAACAGGTACAAAGGACAACTGACCATCGATCTACCTAGACAAAAAAGAAAAACTGGATAGCCTGGCGGTTTACGAACACAACGGGTGCGAGTTCGAGTACTACTGAAGTCAACGTTTCTTTAGACCTGTGAAGGTAATGTTTTTTAACATTAATTCGCTACGAATTGTGCAGTTAAAGGCTTTTCTAGATTCCACGTTCTTAAAAATATTCCATTTTGTCATAGCCTAAGCAACTAGACAAATGATAGCCATAGTAAAAATGTTTAAAAAGTGTGCACGTATTTGTAATTACTTCGACTGCCACATGGTGAATCTATAGTGTTACGCTAAACTAAATGTATCAGGCATAATTTTCTGTCCTTACGCGTGGTTTACTCAAGTGAGTGACTGTGCCTTCCTTTATCTGTTGTTTCCGGTTTTACATTAGTTCTTCAACTCTGGTAGGACTATTCCTCCGTCACGCTAAAGAGAAAGGACATGTAGCTCATTGATAGTGAGTCGGCCTCCCTGGTTAAGTAGTGTGCGAGGAATCGTATGTCACCAAAGCCTTTTCTATTTTATTTCATTTCTTTTTTTATTCTAGATTTAGTTACTTTTCGTTATTAAAGGATTAGATTATTGTAAAATGTAACCTTCTAAAAACCAATAAGAGCCTAAAACTGCCCAATTTGTAGCGAATTATATTTAAAATATTATCTGCAAGAGGTCTAAAAAATACATTGACTCCAATGGGATACGAATTCACGTCCGTTGCGTTCATAGATTGTCAGCCTATCCACTCACCCAATGCAACATATGTGAGAACCGGTTCGTTTTAGTAAATGTACCCAAGTGGAATTCTTATACGCCAACAGTTTTTATTTGCTCAAATAATATTTTCGAAAATAAATGATACGTGAATGTAAGTGCAATCAATCTCGACATATACTGTATCTAAACTATTGCACTGATTCTATTTGACGACGTAAACACCATGATAATGATGTACAGTCCATTGGAAATGGCAACATCCGCGCTTTTGAGCTTGGGCATGCGCTGTGCTCCGTTCTT
This sequence comes from Locusta migratoria, assembly GCA_026315105.1. NCBI lineage: Eukaryota > Metazoa > Arthropoda > Insecta > Orthoptera > Acrididae > Locusta > Locusta migratoria. Next base: position 664,597,513 of record CM048746.1, read on the forward strand.
AGACTTTACATCAATCGGGCCAGGTATTATTTTTACCCTCCATTGTACATAACGTGATAAAAACACCGATTCACCTTGGCGGTAAGAGGAAACGAAATGAATCATTTTCAGATATTACTAAATGGCCCAGATGTATGCACTGATTCATTTGTGAGCAGAGTCTTCGAGACACTGCACACACTCCTAAGCCAAACTGACTTGCAACTATTGTAGATGTTCTGTCAAATAATTACAAACACAAATTCACAGTTACAGCATGGTGCTTCAAGTATTTCCACTGTGCCTCTGCAGACATTGATATTGATGGACTAGGAACTCTCTCCATATCGCTGTCTATCTGTTATACTTCAGCAGTCATTGCATCCAGTTTATGGCACCATTCCAGCCAACATACCGAATATTAATTCCATGGGCTGGTTAACGTTGGTTTCTGGCCAATGGTACGTGATTACATACTATTTTAACGTAATTCACTATAAAACAATTGGTGCAAATATGAAGAGGTTGCATTGAGCCTATACCATGGGAACCATTCTCTCTCATGATGCCAAATGTGAAAGACTGGAATCTTGGTAAGTAGTGTGCCTCTGCTTTTCCATTCATTCCAAAATCAGCACACTATAACATCCGAATGACCCAAAAATCGTTAATGCATTAAGCTAAATGGAGACCTTGAGTGAGGTATCTATGAGACTCATTATTTGACTTCATGTCACTTATGACCTTTAGCAGTTTTACTACGTTATTGAGACAACTGATGCCTTATTCGTGCCTTCCCTTGTTAGTCAAGCAGTGTAATTCATGTGGAATTAGTTAATTAATGTGGAAAAGTCGGCTGAGATCCTCCACCAATGATGCAGATTTATTTTGTGTTAAAGTACATGAGTTGTTTCCTAGCCCAGTTATGATTTCCTTCTGGAGATTTACATTTAATATCTGATGTTTCCAGTCCCATCCTTGCACGTCAGGAATAATGTGGTTATAGAGGTAGTAATATTTAATGAATGGTTCAAGACATGAAAATGACCTTATTATTTAATTTTGTGGTCTTATTTATTTATTTGCTTGGTAATGTTTGTTGTATAATAATTCTTGAATTACTTGTTATATCTTGGGCCCAAAGGGTTAAAAATATCGTATATTGACATAATGCGAAAGGATAGTCCAAACACTGTAATTAATTATTTATTTACATGTCTCACAAGATATCTTTCGGCATTTAATGCCATCGTCAGGTGTTTCGTACTTAGAGGTTGTAAGTGCTTCAACTAACTATTTATTAGGTGATGATTTACATTTGATTTATTAATTGTAGCCAGTTACAGCATCACTGTCAGTACCTCAGAATACTGTTTTTTTCTATACGTTTACAAATATTTACAAATTTTTCTTTGTTTCGTCTTTCTTTGATTTTAACATTATAGTACGATTTCTGATTTATGTCAGCTCCGTTACGCTTTGTCCAGCATTAAATGTTCAATAAAATTATGGATGTAATTTTTGTGTTTAAAATCGGTTTGATCGTTTCATAAATTGTTTTCGTCGCTAGTTTCGTGGATACATACTTCAATTTCTTCTAGAATATTCATTTCATATCCCTTTTGTATTATATGTAAAATTTTGAATGAGTTTTCTATAGTGCCTACTGAGTGATTTTCCGATTGCAAGTGCTGGTCCGGCCGCGGTGGCCGAGGTGACTGAGGCGCTCCAGTCACGGTCAGCACGGCCACTACGGTCGGGGGTTCGAATCCCCCCTCGGGTATGGATATTTGTGCCGTCCTAGTTCGTAAGTAGTTCATAAGTAGTTTGTAAGTTTAGGGACTGATGACCCCGTAGTTAAGTCCCATAAGCTTACCAAGCAAGCAAGCATTTGAACCAAGCAAGCAAGTGCTGCTAAAAGGTAGATGGGTTTTTCTCATTCTCCCTAGTGTGTTCTTTATAACTAACGATGAAAAAAAAATGTTTGTAAAGCTTATGGGACTTAACTACGGGGTCATCAGTCCCTAAACTTACAAGCTACTTATGAACTACCTCCAACTAAGGACGGGACAAATATCCATGCCCGAGGGGGGATTCGTACCCCCACCCGTAGTGGTCGTGCAGACCGTGACTGTAGCGCCTCAGTCCCCTCGGCCACCGCGGCCGGCTAACGATGAAATTATGCCCAGTTTGGCCTACATAATATTTATTACATGAGTTGAAAGAGATTTTGTATATACCAGTATTTAGACATTTAGAAGGTTTTATCATGTGTGTATTCTGAGGTATTGACAGATGCTGTAACTGGCTACAATTCATAAATCAAATGTAAATCATCACCTGATAAATAGTCAGTTGAAGCACTTACAACCTCTAAGTACGAAACATCTGACGATGGCATTAAATGCCGATAGATATCTTGTGTGATATGTAAATAAATAATTAATTACAGTTTCGCATTATGTCAATTCTTCAGTTTTTTATTCACCTTTAAAGGCAGTTGCTTGTCGGCAGCGGTGAGTAGATCAGTGCGTGTATACACGTCCACAGCACCTGACGGAAGGCCCAATTGCGCGCGATAACCAGTCCAAAGCACCTCGAGCAAAGCAGCGGTGCACGTCAACACTTCTAGAGAAGTGAAATTACGAGTTTCTTTCCGAAAGCAATGCTTCCTGTGTATTATCTGTGACTTTGGATGTCCACAGAAGATGTTGTTGGGGTAGTGCTAAATCTTGAACCTCCCTCTATCACTTGCATATGGTTCTGTTCTTCTGCAGTACCTGGCACCAGCGGAGGGTTATTCCAAATGGTCGTGGATGTCAAGCATTGATATCTGATTCTGTTTTTCACTTCTGAAGAAACTGGGCCGATTTAAGTTTATCAACACTTGCTAAATGTGTATGGAGACGATACGCTAGACGTGATCAATGTTAGGCGACTGTATAGCATTTTCAAGGTGATGAAAGTGGTGAACATGAAAAGATATGGGCCAGTGCACCCTGCATAGCTGTCATCGCTCGCAATGAAGATCGTCTCCGTTCTGATCGGAGGGAAATGAGGAGGGAATTGGGTGCCGACCTGAATGTCGAGTGCAAAGCTATGGAAACACTGCTGCAACATATTGGTTCTAACAAACTTTATCCAGGCTTGGTACGGCGGATGCTTATAGAAGAACAAAAAAAACTTATTGACTGAAAATTCATACAGAGCCGCTGGACCAATGTTAAGCCGAAGGTGATCTTTTCTTAATCATACCGCGCACGTCAGTAAACGGCGCGTGCGAATTTGCGATTCTTTAGGGGCCAATAAATCAGGTTCTATTCTTCATCTCAGAGTGAAGGGGTTAATTGTTCTGGATAGATCTTGGCCTAGTGATCATTTGTGTAAATATTAGAAGAATGGGTACACTATAGATATCATACAGAACATCGTCAAAATTTTCAAAGTTACATTCTTCCTGGAGCTCATCCAAATTGAGAAAATCAGTTGGCTTTTGTACATGACATGTAGTCTATAATGGGCTTTAAACGGTTTACAAAAGCACTATTCATTCATGGCCGGTTCCTGAGAAAATCTCAAAAAATCATTGTTTTTAGGTAGCTAAAAGCGAATTGTGAGAATGCTCACTTCGATACTTTCTATTCATTGCAAATCTTCAATATTTATACAATATGATCTTAAGATGATATTCCCGAGGCTGTTTTTAATTTTTTTCGATATCGTTATCCGTTACCGAGATCCAAAGGTTGAAACTTATCGTAGTTCTGCACAAAATCACAAAACCCGATTTTTAGCCATTTCACCACTGTCAGTCGCAAATATCTAAGTAACTAACCATAGAAAATTGTTCAAATATTTACAATACATTCTGTAGATATCTATGTATAAACGGCATTTTTTTAGTTTTCGTAAATCTTAGTCCGGTAGCTCAAAAATAAAGTGTTCAAAGGGTTGTATAGCTTATGGGACTTAACTACGGGGTCATCAGTCCCTAAACTTACAAACTACTTACAAACTAGCTAATACTAAGGACGGCGCAAATATCCAAGCCCGAGGGGGGAATCGAACCCCCGACCGTAGTGGCCGTGCAGACCGTGACTGGAGCGACTCAGTCCCCTCGGCCACCGCGGCCGGCTAGTCCGGTAGCAAGATACGGCTGAAAAACCGCGATATTTTGCTAGAAAAAGTGCGTATTGTGCTGAGCGACGGCGTTCGGAGAGCTCTGAAACTTACCACGCGATTTGAAAAAAGGAACTCGGCGAAAATATTTGATTTTTGTACATCTTAAAGATTGAAATCATCGGTCGATGAAGGGGTGATTTTTGTTTTCGTTAACTTTACAGTTAATATGCAGCATCCGGTTTAGTGAACTATTGCAACATATTTTAAAGAGTTTGCAGAGGTAAAATCATATTGCGTACACTTCTCGTATGGTTGATTTTAGGTTACACATAGCTGCGTATGAATTGTAGATAACATATCAAAATTTTATTTAAAATTTAATATTGCATTTAGGCCCTTTTGATTGTCGTCGATGCTACTTGTCCGTCCGATAATCAAAGGGCACCACCTCGCACTTCTGGGAACAAACAAAAGATGATTGACAGCTGCTCCCCATCGACATGTCTGTACTTGCACTACCCCCACACTCAGCCATAAATCTGGCTGACACGCAACCCCCTCCACCCCCTCCAGCAATAATTGTCTTGACCGCTTCGACATCTCTAAACAATACTGCTCCCGCCAGCCGACCCCTACATCCAGGACAGGCGCACCACCAGGTCAGCAGCCAATTAAATTGCATATTTATTATATAGCGCGCCGCGAGACACCGCAGCGATCCCTACGCCAGATCTCGTGTTTTTTTTTATTCGCATTTAAAATTTTTAATTCTGTCAACCTATGTAACAATTTCTGCCGTTTATTATTCGCGGAAAATAAAGCTACCATATTGTTTTTGTATGTATTTTTAACAATAATTTCAGTGTAATGCTAAAAAACAATATTAAACATTAAGAACAGAAAAGTTTAGTTGGTCTCTGGACAAAAAATAACGGTATACTACAGCTTGTAGTAAATTATTAAAACTCGTATGCAAAATTTGCAAGTAAGAATTCATCGATGTGCAAACACTCCCACCTTACTCCATGCTCTTTGCATAGACTACAAATACAACAGCCGACAGACATGTTTAGTAACAGCGCAGGTTAGATAATAACGCCACAAACTTACGTATCCATCTTAACATATAATCTTTGGATATACAAAAACAATTCTAGTCAGAGTCAAACATTTGGGACTAACTAACAGAAATGAAATGGTCTGTTTCGGATCCTGACCACCACCTTATATGTATAAGCAATATAAATGTAAGTCTTCGTTTATGGCTGCAACAGCTGACTATTGTGTTAAATGTAGCACACGTTAGAACACTACAAACACATATGTCGAAGTGCTCTTTGTGCCCACTCTTAAAATTATCACATTCCAAAATGTAATACTCTCTCTCTTTAGCGACCATTTGTAAGGTACGTAGACACACAGATCAACCAGTAAATCGACAGATACAGGTACAGTTCTAACCCCAAGGCGCGTAGTCACTCTCCACCACACACCTGAGCACGTGATCCCCCAACACCTCCTCCTCCACTACAAAACTGACGGGGATCCGATCTTTGGAGATACTCAAGTGTCCGTATTTATTTACTACTAGCTTAAACCCGCGGCTCCGCTCGCGTGTTGGTTGATTATGATACATAATGCGTGAAATGTCAAATAGACTTTTTTTACAGAGGTGGCGTGTGGCGGCGACTGCGGCGGCGGCTGGCGGTGGTGGAGGGGGCGTCGTGTCGTCCAGGTGTGTGGCTGAGGGTGGGGGTAGCGCAAGAACAGACACGTCGATGGGGGGCGGCTGTCAATCATCTTTTGTTTGTTCCCAGAAGTGCGAGGTGGTGCCCTTAGATTATCGGTCAGACAAGTAGCATCGACGACAATCAAAAGGGCCTAAATGCAATTGCATGTAATGTGTCAATCATCTTTTGTCCTTCCTGGAATGACGGGTGGAGGCATCCTTTGATCAGCGGTCGGGCAATTGGCCGAGCTTGTGAGGGGGGGGGGGGGGTACCTGGCATTGATGACACTATCGTCGACGGGGGATTCTCAGTGGGACCATACCGCTACTGTTATACTACTAGCGCGTGGCTCTCTAATACTATAGCATGAACAATTTGTGCAATTTTTTCCATACCCAGTATCCGCTTGCTGAAGTTTTCTGGTCCACAGGTCAAACCCCAAGCAAACCATGCCTATGGACATTTGTGTAAAGGAGACAATCGTGTTTGAAGACAATGAAAGCTGACTCTGATAAAGAAAGGATACTGGCAACAGGGCAGGAAGTGAATGGGACAACGTCAGTGGGGCAGAGAGACTATGAAAGTGGCAGAAACAGACAGCAATGAGGAAACGCGAGAGAAAAGGATTTTGAAAGCTTTACACAGATAGAAAGCGGCAGTGGAAGTGACAGCAAACAAACGGAGAGACACATATAGACACTGACTGTGACACGAGTTTGCTGACTAGGACAGCTTAATTGGTCTAAAGTATTTAAAAAGTTATGTGCCTAAAGTCGCGAATATTTCCGCATGCCAAAAGTTTTGGTGAGGAAGTCGGAATGAGGATTGAGGCAGCTGGTTCCACACTTGTGTGCCAGAACATTTCGCCTTTTCTGTGCTCGGCAGGAGCTTTTTTCAACTGGTATCATCATGACTGAAAGTAAAACTTGGTGTCGTCTCTATGAGCCTGAAGAGAGAAGAAAGGCCATGTGAATTCTAGATCGAAAACTAAATTCATGACACAACTGTCTGCAGGCAGAGTGATGTCCGCAGTATTCTAAAAATGTTCAAATGTTTGTAGAGTCTATGGGACTTAACTACGGGGTCATCAGTCCCTAAACTTACAAACTACTTATGAACTACTTACAACTAAGGACGGCTCAAATATCCATGCCCGAGGGGGGATTCGAACCCCCGACCGTAGTGGCCGTGCAGACCGTGACTCGAGTGCCTCAATCCCCTCGGCCACCACGGCCGGCACGTAATATTCTGAGACACGAAAGGTGAGGTTTATTGGAATGCCTTAGAGCTTGCATAAACTGTCAATTCAGCATGTTATAGGATGATGCTCACTAACAGCCGGATGGCCAGAGCGACTTTCTCCTGGAACAGGATCGCACCGGGCCTGACAGTACAACCAGGCAAGTCACTGTAATATTCCACTGGTCTGTCTTACCATATCCACTACCGATGTAGCACCTTCAGACTTGGGTCTCTTTGGGCGAATGTAGATGGACTGTGTTGTCACCACTTTCAAATACTAGGATGTTAAGGACGTGGATAGGCTCATCTCATCCAAGTGTTTACAAGCGGAGCATCGAGACAGGGGAAGATGTGGAAAATAACAGTCCCTAGCTGATAAATTTCTGTCCAATTGCGATATGGGTAACTCCTATAAAAATAGAAGTAGTTACTTTGGATGGAGGAAGGGCAGTTGAGAGGTACCCAGATGAAGTGACCTGATGGTGGTTCTCCCTGCAGGGACACTGCACAACGGCTCGATGGACGGCTTCTTCGGCGCCTCTGGCACGGAGGACGCGCTGTACACGCCGCCCTACGACCCCGCGGCGGTGTCCTCCAGCCCAGCAGGGCGGGCCGTGGCGTGGGTGACTGGCGTCGCGACGCCGCAGAGCGCCATGCTGAGGCTGCGCCGCGACGCCACCGTCGTCTGCGCCTCCAGACGGCAGCGGCCGCGCTGCTCGCCCAGGTCCAGCCAGGAGGCGTGCGTCTTCAACCTGCGCGAGGACCCCTGCGAGCAGGAGGGCGTGCTGGCCGGCTCGAGGCCGCAGCTGTTCGACCACCTGCTGGGGCGGCTGGTGGCGCTGCGCACACCGGGAGTGCCCCAGGCCAGCCTGCTACTCGAGAACCAGCTGGCCGACCCCGCGCGCTTCAACCACACCTGGGCGCCCTGGACCGAGTGCCTGGAAGACTACACCAGGGCCTTCTGCAACTACGTCTGAGTTTCTCCTCACTCAACCACATCTAGAGACCCATGACCGACTGCCTGTCGGACTGCACTTTCTCCTTATCCATCCACATCTGAACGTGCCCAATTTCAAGCAATACATGTTGAACCCAGACTGCCTACCTGGCCAACAACACCCGATTCCACCTACAACCAAGTCATTGAATCTCCACATTCAGAAACATATAATGAGTCTTGACCGACTGCCGTCGGACTACACTGTCTCCTTATGCAGCCACATCTGAACGTGCCCAACTTCAAGCAACATGTGCTGAGCCCAGACTGCCTGCATGGCACACAACACCTGACACTCCACCTACAACCACGTCTTTGCATCTCCACATTCAGAAACACCAAATGACTCATGAGCGACTGCCTGTCGGACTTCACTGCTCCTTCATTTTTCTTTTTACTACTTTAATAAAAACACAGAAACATTTTCAGACGAAGAATCCAATGTTTCTGGTTTTTTAATCGGCAAACGTTTTTATTATATCATCTGCTTTAAAATCTACTTTTGATATGACATATATTAGGATCAAATTTGTCAGTCACGGTTGATCGTAATTTTTTTATTTATATATAAAAACAGTCTAGAGTGAAATGATTTTTATTTAATACGTTAGTTTCGGTCCATTTTTTGAACCATCTTCAGGACTGTAACTCCATTGATGTTGTGGAGCTGAGCAGGTGTTTAGGAGCCTTCCAGGGCATCATTGCTCCAGTGACGCACTGAAAGGCTCCTAAACACCTGCTCAGCTCCACAACATCAATGGAGTTACAATCCTGAAGATGGTCCAAAAAAAGGACCAAAACTAACTTATTAAATAAAAATCATTTCACTCTAGACTGTTTTATATACATAAATTTAAATAAGAATGCTGTTATCCCAAAAAGTGAAACAAAAATGTTTCCAAATATATGTGAGTTTTTATGTAAAATCCAGTTTCAAAAATGAACATTCGCCTTCTGCTACTGTCACAGGAAGTGTTAAATATATGCGCAAAGATGTTGACATATATGGGGACACAGACATTAAATTATTGGAATAAATAAAATTTAACACATCAAGTGGTGTTTTGTTTTTCTTTCCAAAGTAAAACAAGAAAGATTAAAAGCAGTTCCAACTTATAAAACAGCTCTTCTCCATCACTATCCGATCTATTTTTATGTGTTAATTTTTGTTCAAAGATGAGACATTGTATTTTTCTTTACCCCCAGTCCAGTTTCCTCAAGCTGTCAATGTTTTGCAAAAATGAAAAACTGTTTGTTGTGTTCTGCTAACAAATGGAATCTTCAATCAGATCGCCATGTCAAATAACGAAAAATAAAAATTTACTTTAAACTTAGTTTTTGCGTCTGATATGGGCTGATCTGAAGTTTTGTAATCAACATGTCGCTTCCCATGACACTACAGAATCATACCATACTTTGTGCAGATGACTGTCAAATAAATATTCCTCCTTTATACATGACTAAAACAATGTTATAATTACTTATTCGCTCACCAACTCTAATCCATTTTTTTTTTTTTTTTTTGCGAAACGGTACTGATCTCTTTTTGCACACCTAAAAATAACTTCATCTTGTAACAAATGAACAAACAAATGTCAAAATAAACGTTTCCTCAAAAATTTTAATCTTTATTGAACACTTACTTCTCTTCGGTGAAAAAGGAAAAGAAGTATATAATACTCCTCTTCGTTCTTTGTTCCCCTCTGGTCGGTGATAATTATTTGGTGTATATTTATAATCTGTCTGAGTAGAGAGGAAGAGATCAGCATTTTTTCGGCACTCTCGGTTTCGTTCTTCTAACGTGAAGAATCAAGGCTGACTAATTCTCTCTTTTTTACTGTATAGATGTGATTTGGAAGCCACTTTCCTAGTTTGGTTTTGTGGCACTATTAGCGTTGAAATTGATTACTGACATTTACCTGCAGACTTTTTATTGGGTACGAATATTTACGTGTGACCAATGTTACGCTCTGAGGTAACGATTGCAATTTAATGTATAAGACGGTCAATGTCATCCAGCGAAGCTGTGTTGCAATAGTAATCTGCTATTCAAATCAGCAACAAAGGTACGATATGTACCTAATTTACGTTAAAAAAAAAAGCGCAACCGATACATGTCCACGAGAGATACAACTAGAGGTAACAAGAACAGTCTCAGCTTTCTATAACATTGTGTGCCATTATTGTTACAATTTGCTACTTTTTTCTATAATGTTCAATCATATACCAGCGTTAATTTCTTTATGTCAGTCTATTGCAAAATTAGTAACCATTTTTAGCTCCAACCGTACTTTATCATTTCTGGATTACGTGGGAACTTTATTATTTACATATTTTGTCCCATTCAAACAGGGACCAGGTTAACAACAACATAATGAGAGATAAAGTTTTATTACACATTACACAAACGATATACCTCCTAGATTATTTTCGTATTTAACACAAACAGAGATGAAATTTTTAATACAATCTTCATCAACGTTATACCCTTTTAATTGGTTAATGTAACGTTAGTATACATCTAACAATACAATATCGTTGACAACAAAAGTAACACTATCATAACACCATTAAATTACAGTACAAACGAGCTGTAGAAAACCTTATGGCGTGATATAACAGTTAACAATGTTAAGTATGTACAGTCTAATTTTATATAAAAATTATAGAATCCTGTCATTTTTGTATTATAACAACAGACGAAATTTGTAGCAAACCATTGCAGATAACGTGATGATGGTATAAAGTAAATAAATATTATAGCAGCGATCTGGTGAAAATATATTTAATCACAGTTATAGAAGTAATGGTATAAAATGTGTGTCATCAGTTACTATTGATGAAGTAGCAGTTATTTCACACGGAATTGCAGTTATAAAATGCACTGAACAACTGGAGGCATTTAAACACAGAATGTTGTAGATCTGAAATTACACAAAAGCATCAGATCATATATTGCAAAGTAAATCTTTCAAAATTGCATGTTGTAATAGCCGTGTAAAGGGTAAAAGTCAATACTAACACTTTTCGGAAAGAGAAAAACAGAGAGAAAGAATTTAATAGCGAATAAGGAACTTCTTTACCGAAATAAAATGAGGGTATGAGAAATATTACATACAGCTGAAGAATCTGATATTTAGAACACTTTAATAATTACAATATTAACGAAATAATGATTGTAGTGGTTTTACTTCTTCAGCTCCAGTTATACCACACAAGAAAGCTGTATGTAATTGAATAACTTCAGTTTCAGTGACTTGTGTTTTGCATCACATTGTAACTCTCAAATTCTGTTTTGTTTAAGGGTACAATGAGTGCAAAAAAATAAATAAATAAATAAATAAATAATAAAATAAAATAACCTTTTGCGTTTAGTGCGCTGAGGAGGTAGCCGAAATTGGAAAATTGCACAGAATAGCATCATTTCTGTGGTAGTCCATATGTCTATGGAAAGCGATACGTATTCAGGTAGATGCCATATTGTAAGGTATACCCTGTTTTGTGTCCCAGCCTCGTCGCCGCTTTTGTGTCCCGTTCCGTCGTAGGTGTCGGTGGCCGAGTGGAATGAGACCGACACAGGAATATAGATAGCACGCTGGTGCAGGTACGGAGGGGAGCAGCCAGAAACTAGAAACACTAGGGTAAATTAGATCGAGATATATATTGAACAGAATTTATACAATACTTAACTTTTACAGAGTACTGCAGATACATAGTTGAGCTGGAGGCCTGCCTAGTGCCTGTACGATAGCCAAGTCTTCACTGGTGCCTATCTGATTACAAAGGTCCTAACTGGTTGCTATCTCAGTCCCAAGTGAACGATGTCTTTCCGTGGTGGCCACGAGCGGGGTTGCAGCAGAGGGCGCTCGTGGCTGTCGTCGTAAGAACGTCGCGCCGTGCGTGCATGGCGGCGCGCGGCGAAAGTAGGTGGCGCGCACTTTGTACTTGTGCGACACCACACCCTGTACTTTTCTTAAGTCTTTGACTTTCTATAGCTGGATTTATTTACTTATATCTGTAATTAAGGTAAAGCAGTCAACAATCCGAAGATTGGTTTGAACACCACAGTGCTTTACTAGGCATGGTCCTGTTTGGAGGTGGTATGCCGTTGCCTTCCTCCAACCTTCGAACTGACTTACCCAGCCAGTTATAGGGGGACCTACAGTTCATTATCGCCCGGTCCGCCGTAGCGGCCGGACGCGTGAGCGGAGCGGGTTAGCCGGAGCCGTTCGTCTTCTATTTACCTCGCGCGCGTTTGCATATTTTGATTTGGTAATGGAGTCACAAGTGCGAAAGTACACATTAAAGTTCAGTTTTAGTTTTGGTGTCCCACGACCGAAGATTTACGACTTCGATGACTGGTTTCACGGAACATTCAACGTACCTGAAGAAGATCTGTTTGGAATGGCCTACGATTTTATAAGCAACGTCTACACAGTGAAGCTGAGAAACGACGATCTGTGCCGACGGATCATGGACAAGACCAACGGAACTGCGAAGTACAAGGCATCAAATGGCGAGGTGAGTGACGTTACGTATGCTGGTCTCGGCCTACGGACCGTAAAAGTTCATTTATTGCCGTTCGAAATTGAACTGGATTATATTAAACAGGCCCTGTACGTTCCGTTTATACTGTAACTGCTGACCGATGGGGTGGCAATATGCACTATAAAGTAGACAACGGTGTACGGTCTGTCAAGATTGATTCGCATTCCGTCTTTCGTAAACGTGTGTGGTTTCAAGGCCCTTGTTGTCTATGAGGGACAGCCCCGTACTTGTTCTGCGTGTAACATGCCAGGTCATCTCAGAGCAGAATGCCCGCGTAGGCGGCCTGTTCAGCTCGGGCAGCGCGCGCAGTACGCCACGATCGCCAGCCGCCTGCTCCCGCGCGAGCACGTACACACGGCCCTGACCTACAGCACTGTACAGTACAAGCAGAACAATCCGCCATTTTGAATCCCACATTGAAGGTGCACATTTGAACGCTATGGCATACCTGCGCTTTTTAATATGCTCTTAAGGCCATTAAATATACTTTCACAGCGCAGAAATATTACAGAATAGTAAATTTATTGGCTTACATTTCACTGTAAGAGACAAGCAACTTTAAGTAAGTGATTAGAGGGATATTTAGAGATGTGATACATTCACTTACATTTTATATTGAAGCATATGTTCCCGTGCTAAATATGTACCAAATATAATTAAAAATACGTTACAATTATCATATTTTCTAGTTTATAAGTAGTACATCCACATACGTTTACGGTAAATAAGAGTTGCATGCGAAAACAGTTACAAAATAATGTTAAATTGCGTTACTGTACTTCCCGTATCCCCCCCCCCTAATGTCTGGTATATTTTACACACACCGTAGTTCAGAGAAGATTTTACGTCTTTCCTGTTTCCATTTTCTGCGAAATTCAATTCATTATTTCTGTTTTTCAGACATCCTGTTCACAGCTTGGCTTAGGCCTACATATTACATTGTTGAGAGTCTCATTTAATTTAAACAATAAACTAATGTGAAATAATATAATTTAAAAACCAGTAACTGGGAAAAGCCAGCTGCACTCATGCATCACTTAAAAATACAATTAATAGATCTTACAATAACTACCTAGTTGGTCTAAATAATATCAAGAAAAGCAACTTTACATGTGTCGTGATATATTAACAATGTATCAAAATTAAAATAAACCATTGCTTACATGTATAGGCCTATATTTTCTTTACTATCAGTCGGCATAACTATTTTAATACAAATAAAAGAAGGTTTAATTCTTAACGTTACACAGATCGTTCCTTGATTTTGGCGTCCATACTTGGCATCTGGAATTTACAAGCCATCTTTTACGCCGATCTGTGTTTCAAGAAAACCGATAAAACTTCTAGCGACCATGTCTGCTATTATTTGAGCAGTTTGGAGATGCGCAACCAATCATTTCACACTGTAAAACAATAAAATCACAAACTGTTGGCTGATTCACTTCGCTGTACAAGACAAAGCATATAACTGTGTCATCAGATTGGGATTCAAAATGGCGGATTGTTCAGCTCGGTATATCTAGTGCTTTACCCTGACAGATGACGTAGTACTCGCCGCCGCGGCAGCCGCACTAGGAGAGACGCGACCAAGTACACTTGCTATCGGAACTGACGTGGAAATGATTGGCACTAGTGCAGCCACTGACACGAACCCACTAAATCTTGGGGTTCCACGACAAAATAATGACGCCGACAATACGACCCCTGAAGTAGACACTAATAAAAATATTGCAGTGGCAGAGGACGCGCCTCGTGCCCTCTCGGACACGTCGGCTGATGAAACTCGCGTTCCTCGCAATGTATGTTCGGAAAACGCAAAAAGTTCCGCCCCCAACAATGAGCAAGACCCACAACAACTTGCAGTAAATCTTCCAGATGCCCAGGAGGCACGCAACGAGGATTCAAAAAATCTCCAAAAAATCAAAAAAAGTCTCATCCGAATCTCAGAAGGAGGTGAAAGGCCAAACTTCACCGGAGAAAAAGAAAATCCGTGTAGCTCGTGGTGGCGCTGCCGAAGTCGCAAGTCAGTTACGACCGGTAGCAAAACAGGTCGCTGAGAAACTAAAAAACAACGACGCTAACAAAACAGAAGTACCTGCGTCCACCACCGTCGACAGGAGGGTTTCGGACGGAGACTCAAACAAAGCGTTAGCTGACTTCTGGGGGCAAGATATGGAAACAAATGTGGGCCCAGCATAATATTCCGCGTTTGTGTGCGTAGGTAAGTGTCTTTGATATAGGCGCTTTTATGGCTTTTAACTCTTCCTCAAAGAACGAACGATACCTTCACGTATAATATAACGACCATCAACATCAACAGAATTCAAAGTGAGGTTAAATTCAGGGCGCTCACGGACTTTTTATACAACACCAACGTAGACATTGGGCTATTACAGGAGGTGTGTGTCGAACCCAACGTAGCAGGATATGTTACCATAGCGAACATCAGCAAAGAAGACCACACAGGCACATATTATTACGTGAAGGCATTCCACATACTAACACAGTACGTCTTACCAATGGTAGAGGCATCTCCTGCACAGTCAATGGCGTTCAAGTCATATGTTTGTATGCACCATCAGGCAATAATCGTCGACAAGAACGCTCCTCGCAGGGCCGGCGCAAGCCCAAGTGCCGCCCCGTGCGAGCTGCTAAATTGCCGCCCCCCCCCACCCCCGTTGGTTTTTTTTCCTCTTTCTTTCTTTTTTTTTACAAAACGTTTGTGAAATTTTATTTAAACCAATCTGTAGGAAAAGTCAGCAATCAATCGCAATTTTTGTTTTAATTTTTCAGATCTACCTAGGTTTCGGCCACTTAATGGCCAGTTTCAAAGCTTTTCATATGTGCTTACATTTAAACCGTCATGTTGCCAGTTACGCTCATCATGGCGGTATTGATGTAAACATAACTCAAAGCATTGAGAATAGCCACTCTGTGCCAGAAATCTATTAAGATATGGAAAATAAAGACAGATAACGGCCAAAGAGTGGGGCGGAAGTAGGGTTGCCAGATCTCCGGGCGCCACCCGGAGTGCCCGGGTTTGGAATGAATTCTCCGGGTCTACGGGCCAATGACTCTCATCTCCGGGCTTGAATGTAACCTTCATCTTAACTTTTTTTTCCGACGCTTTTTAAGTACTATGCTCAAGTAGCGACGATCTACGTCGAACGTAAACTAAGGACGAACACAACATCCATGCCGTAGGGGCGGGGATTCGAATCTCTGGCGGGAGCAGCCTCGCGCACTGTGGCAAGACGCCTCAGTGCGCTCGCCATTCCCGGCCGGCTCCTCTCTAGTAATTATGAATAACTTTATATAAATGTCAATTTCTTATTGCAACAAAACGCTACTTTTCTATTCTTCCTCTGAAAACTTTTCATTGTTGCGTCGGTAGTAATCGGCTAGCGCATTATTAAGCAAACACTGTTGCGGCAACGTGTCAACTGGCGAAGTCTATCATTTGTGTTCGTTCGTTCATTGTTTATCAGTTTACCGGCAATTTTTGGAATACTCACATCGTGTGTGAACAGACAAGTTTACATTAACTCAGATTTGTGACTAATAACAGTGAAATGAAGAGACGATATCTAAGTTCGTTCCGTGATGAATTGTTGGGGGGGGGAGTTGGTCGTAGTTGGGGGGGGGGAGTCATTGGCCAAGGTGGAGGGGGGCACGTCTGGTCTCCGGGCCTGTCTCGAGTTCAATCTGGCAACCTTAGGCGGAAGACAATGGAGAGAGGAAGGATAAGGAAATGGAGTGACATAATAATGCAATAAATACACCCTCGGGAATCGACGGGTACTGATGATGGTCGAAATATATTAACTCACTGCACTGCGATTATTAATTTCAAAGAACTGACACTCGCCATTTGCGTGTCAGTTCTGTCGTGTCTAATTATGAAATAAGGGGTAACAAATCAGTCATCGCCGTATCACGTCACTTTTCTGCGCTTTATTTTCATTCTAGCTACTGGGGTCACGCGTGCTTATTTGCCAATTTTTTAAGTAACAGATCCCAAGAAAAACAAAGTTTTCCTATTCTGCATTCTTGAAGGAGAAAAATTCTCACTTATGAGTAACGTGCATGCGCAATACTAATTGTACGTTATATGAAAAGCACTTACCTATTTCATCCCAAGTTGCAAGAAATTCGGACGCACCAATACTTCTGTTCTTGTGAAACGCAATGAAAGTGCTTCTGACCAATCTTGACTCTCTCGGCCAACTATCGAAACGATTCCTGTAGTTTTCATTGTAGAAAACGCAACAATGCCTATTGTCTGGAAAGGCGAAGTAGCGACGCGGCAGTGCCAGGAACTAGGTCACGTGACGAGGTACAGCGAGGCTACGATTAAACTATTGCCCAAGAAGACGAAGCAAGAAGCTCACAATAAGTATGTGACCGATGATATGGATAAATGTATTATCAGGCAGTAATTTTTATAGCATTACGAAGAATAGAAAGAAATACGAACTTTGCGAAAACTGCACAACTTTTGTCAAACAGAAATGAGCTTCAAAGCTAGCAAAGAAACCCTTAGAAGCAATGTTCTGTCTGTGGATTTTCGTTTTACAAGGTGTCAAAATTAACGTTTTGTTTCGCTTGGACGAGAAGGCATTGTTGCTAAAAGACCATACTTTCTTAGGTTTTCATCAGTATCAAAGCTACCAGTAGTTTACTTAGACGAAACATGGATTCACATGCATCATACAGTAAATAAATGTTGACAAAGTTATAGTGTGTGAGTAGTATCGTCACACAAAAGTGCTGGTCAGAGTTTAATTGTGTTCATGCAGGCGGAGACAGGTGTTTCAGGGCTCAAAAACCAATACGTCCGACTATCACACAGAAACGGATAGCAAACATTTTCAAAAATACGTCGAAACCCAATTTATGCCAGGCTTACTATCAATGTCTTTATCCCTTGTAATTACTCACAGCGTATTTACCCATTCGGAATACTTCTAGCCATTGTAGGTGTTGAACATGTTTGACTGTAGTAATGTTAAACAATTTTTTTTCCATAGCGCATGTAACATTTTTATATGTGCATACCCTATATTTCTACCCAATAGTTCAGTCCCAAATCTTAATACATTTCTGTCCCAAAAAGCTATACTATTGGCATAAAGTGATATTAGTACCCAAATAAAACGTTCTAATGAGCTATTTTTCATAATAATACCTTTACTAAAATTCGAATGCATACGATTTATATTATTCAACTACAAAAAAAGTTTTAGTAAACGTAAACAACATAATATATAAAAAAGAATTCTGAAACCCATTTACCTATACACATACATAACATACCTGTATATTAATGTGTAGTTGATTTTATGATGCAATCGTCATTGGCATGTGATGCAAATAAACAAATATTATAACTAAAAATAGGCCAACAAAACCTATTACTTCACTAGACTCTTTATAATTCACTGACAACCAATATTGCTCTCACAGATGCAATTAATGCTAATAACATGAGTAATTAACAAATAAATAAATACAACGGTACTTTTCAAATCCAGGTAAATGTTGATCACAAACAGACGAAATAACTACACCAAAATACATTCAATAAAATAACATACCATTTGATAACACAGACAAACTCGACTGCCAGCCGCTGTGGCCGAGGGGACTGAGGCGCGCCAGTCACGGTCTGCACGGCCACTACGGTCGGGGGTTCGAATCCCCCCTCGGGCATGGATATTTGTGCTGTCCTAGTTCGTAAGTAGTTCATAAGTAGTTTGTAAGGTTAGGGACTGATGACCCCGCAGTTAAGTCCCATAAGCTCTACAAACATTTGAACATTTCTTCCTCGCCACTGTGCAGCGCCGTCGTGTTTACGCCGGAGGAACAGAGAGGGGGCGTTTCTCACAACTAATCTTGCAGGAGTCGAAATCTAATTTTGAAATTCGAATGCAATGTTCGATACTGAGGTTACATGTTAAGCCTGAAGCAGTTTTGCTAAGCCCTTCAATGGCAGTTATCGAGTGTTTTATTCTTCCCGCGTGTGACGTTACCTCTTCATTTTTTACCAAGCTGTTTCCCAAAAAAATGTTCAAATGTTTGTGAAGCTTATGGGACTTAACTACGGGGTCATCAGTCCCTAAACTTACAAACTACTTATGAACTACCTACAACTAAGGACGGCACAAATATCCATGCCCGAGGGGGGATTCTAACCCCCGACCGTAGTGGCCGTGCAGACCGTGACTGGAGCGCCTCAGTCCCCTCGGCCACCGTGGCCGGCAGCTGTTTCCCACTTTTCCGCTACATATACGTAGTTTCGGACAAGTTGAAAAACGTATGTTGGTGGCTTGTGGAAGAAGGGCCCATTAAAATTAAACATACGTTAAACTATAAATGCATATTAATATGTACTCATCTTGGTTTTGAAAGTTTCTTCTTTGTTGTTATCTGCTTATTCTTCTTCTTTTCTTGACATTGGGTTGTTTTTTCGGCGAGAGATAAAACTTGTCAAATCTTGCAGGAAATTCTTGAAACAACGTACTTCAGGTTAAGCTCGGAAATGTTTTATTTTATACAACAAGTTTGCTTTTCACAAACAATTGATTTCTACAACTTGTTACAAATGCGTCTTTCTACTTCCACATCCAAGCAGACAGTGTTAGTAATGGCCAATTTTCTCTTCCACTCCTCTTTCACCTCTCAATACAAATTAGTGTCACTAAGGTAAACAATTTTTAAGACTGTTGAACGTAGAAAAGAATTACGTAAATAAAGTTTATAGTTCAAGTATTTTGTTTTCTTAGTTTAAATCGGTGTGTGTTATCTTGTGTGTTGGTAAATGCATTTTGAAACGTGTTGTTAACATGTGTTTTATTTTGACTTGGAAAAAAGGCGTCGTTTTGTTTATCAACAGAATTATAATGTTTTGACACTTTGTGTGACAGTTTAGTCTAGTTTGCAAATGTTCAAATGTTTGTATAGCCTATGGGACTTAACTACGGGGTCATCAGTCCCTAAACTTACAAGCTACATATGAACTAGCTACCACTAAGGACGGCACAAATATCCATGCACGAGGGGGGATTCGAACCCCCGAACGTAGTGGCCGTGCAGACCGTGACTGGAGCGCCTCAGTCACCTCGGCCACCGCGGCCGGCGGCGAGGAAGAAATTAGCCCTCCTCCCTCCCCTTGTTCAACAGGGGCGGCCGGCAGGTAGTCGAGACGCCATGCCACAGTTCCCGAAGCCGCTCCCTTCGAGTTTTGGTTTCGAATCCCCTCTTGTGAATGAATATTGAGTTTGTACAACAGAAAAAAAGGACGGCGGCAGATTTTCCGCCCCCTGGAAAGTGCCGCCTTGCGCCGGCCCTGGCTCCCCGTTTAACAAAAGTGATGCTCCTTTCTTAATTAATGGGTGTTCTGAGAACCTAGTTGTAGGAGGAGACTTTAATTGTGTCATCTCGGCCAAAGATCAAACACCAAACCTCGATAAATGTGTAGAACTTGACCATCTAGTCCACGGGTTAAAATTAATCGATACGTGGGGAAAAGTTCACGGGCACCGCATTGCTTTCACCCACATCACCGGGAATTCCGCCAGTCGTATAGACCGCATTTATGTATCAGACGCGCTACGATGTAAAGTCATGAACAGTGACATCGCGCCGGTGTCTTTCTCAGACCATAGTATCCACCAGTGTTACGTAAACATTCGTCGACCACCAGTATACCGTGGGAAGGGTTACTGGAAACTGAACACCAGTTTGCTGCGAGACGAACTGTTAGATGAAGAAATCGAACAGACGTGGACACAATTAAAACATTCCCGGAAGCAATACAGGTCGACTATCGAATGGTGGCGGTATAAAGCCAAACCTACTTCGGTCCACAGCCAAACGATATGCATACCAAAAGTCTTATTGGCACAAGCAAACCATCGAATTTTACTTTTCAGCTCTCCGTGAAATTTACCACTCCACCGACCTCACACTCGATGATGCCTACCGGCGCAACAAAAAGTATAAAGCTAAGATCACAACTTTGTACCGGATGCGAATGGAGGGCACTATATTACGATCGCAACCCAAGGATGTAGCGTCCGAAGAAACAGCATCTCTTTACCACACACTTAGAACAGTAAGGCGTGAAAGAGCCAAACTCATGGAAGCGATTGATGATGGGATGGTAGCCAATAAGCAAAAGGACATTTCATCTATACTATGCAGCTATTATAAATACTTGTATGAAATGCAGGAGATTAACGATACGCTATGCAACAGCGCCGTAAGTGAAATAGAATCCGTCGTGTCAAATGACGACAACCTGTCTTTGGAGGCACCGTTTAGCGAAGAAGATATCAAAGAGGCGGTCTTCAATGCCGCAAATCGAAAATCACCTGGACCAGACGGACTTAGCGCCGAATTTTACAAACACTACTGGTCTATACTGGGCCCCACGTTAACCCTGTTTGCTAATGAAATGTGGTGCCTCTCAGCTGTACCACATGAGCTAAAGGATGGAATCATAATCCCCTTACCAAAAAAGGGAAATAGTAAAAAGATTCAGGAACTGCGACGTATCACCTTACTCAATACAGATTTTAAAATTATCACAAGGAGCATCAAACAACGAATGCAATCGGTGTTATATAAAATACTTGAAAGGCATCAGCATGGGCGCTGCCCGGACGGAGTGTGATATCAGCCGCGTGTGAACTGCGGGATATTATATGTACACTGGCACACAACAAACAACCCGGCGCTTTGCTATTCCTGGACTTTGAAAAAGCATACGACCGCGTGAGTCACGACAACTTTTTCAGGGTTATGTCGAGGATGGGTTTTGGACAACGACTTCTCCTCCTACTTAGGAATTGCATCTACAATGCATCGTCACGAGTGTTGGTTAATGGACACTTGACCAACCAAATACCAATTAGGAGGTCTATTAGAAAAGGCTGTCCTTTGTTTCTGGCCTTATACGCCATAGCGGTTGAACCCCTGCTTGCCAGCATTAATCGCACAGTTTCTGGAATTAAAATAGGAACAGAGGAAGCGGTGTGTATCGCGTACGCTGACGACATCCGTCTTGCAGTGTCATCTACAGAGCATTTATACACAGTGAGGGCTCTCGTCAATGTTTATAATTTAGTCAGTGGAGCCAAATTAAGCAATAAGAAGACAACGTTGCTCCACATAGGAAGAGGCGTTGGCAATACCAACCACCTCGACTGGTGCGAAACGAAAGCTCAACACAGATCCCTTGGCGTCTATTGGAGTGCTACACCAGACGTTATGGCGACAAAAAATTGGACGGCCATGTTGCACAAAATCAGAGCAACAACACAGATTTACTCAGACAGGGATTTGGACCTTCTGCAACGAGTACACAGCGTAAGAATATCCATTGCGAGCAGGATGCACTATCTAGGCCAAATTCTACCTATTTCTGACCACCTTGCAGACAGTGTACAGAAGGCGTTATGTTGGTACGTTGTAAGAGGCCAAATCTTCAAAGTATGCTTCGACACCCTGATTTTACCAACATCAAGGGGAGGACTAGGACTAGTCAGCGTGAGACACAAGTGCCGTACATTATTGATTAGTCGTATTTACAAAACGATCAACAAACAGAGACCCAGTATAACCAAGTTTTTAATGTCCCGCTGGAAACCCAGTAGTATGACGCCACCCATTCATGAAACCGTGATACCGCTCACCTATCGCCATATCAGGATTTACCAACATTGATCTGCCATATAATAATAAGAAAATATACCACTTCATCACGACAAATGGAAGAGAAAACAGGGTTACCACAAAATATCCTCATGCAAAGTGGAATAGTATATGGAGAAACATTCACTGTCATGTACTGCCATCACGCATTAAATCTACGTGGTTTTTAGTAGTGAACGACAAAGTTCCCACCGATGAAAAGCTCCACAACATCCACCTATGCCCAACACGAACTTGCGCGGACTGCGGACAAGTGGACAGGCTACTGCACAGGTTCGCCTGCGGCACCGCTGGTCAGATGCGACGCAGACCGGCGATCATTGACCGTACGACGCCGCAGAACGTTGATATCACCGAACTTATCAGACCGGAGAAGCTAAGATACCCTAGAAAGAAGCACAATGGGGCTATCTGGTTTCTAGGACACACCGCTGCTTATGTCATTCATCACCGACATGCAACACTTGCAGAATGTAGAGCCTATCTAGAATATAAACATGCGAAGTTACTACGACTAAGAGACTATTCCAATACCTACGGTAATATGCTGAGAATCATGGTGCAGACTTAACGTAAAACAATATCACTGATGTATTCGTTATGTAACTGCTTCAGTACTGTGTACAAAACAAGGAAACTCCAGCGCAACGTGTTTTCAGAGTTATGAGCAGAACCACGCAACACAATCGCGAAACCGACGAATCAGTACAACAAGAAACGGACCACTTATAATATTATTCGAGAAGACGAACTCTAAAGCAGACACTGCGCTGAGAATTGATCGAGAAGACGCATCGAGTTAGTGTTTATTTTTGTTTTTTCTTCACTTCCTTGAGGAGATAAGGATGCAAAACGCAATTTATTTGGCAAGGAGCCACAGATATTTATTTGATTTCTTTACTTTGCGAGGAAGACAAGTCATCGGAGTCGACTGTCTGCAAACGGAATACGCAGAAAAGTAAACAAATTCTGACCAAATAAAAATAAGAAAAGGCTAGAGAAGCCACCGAGCGCAAGGCCGGGCTGAAGGGGTGGTAAGGAGGCCCGTTTATATATATATATATATATATATATATATATATATATATATATATATATATATATATATATATATATATATATAACAGTTTAACGTGGGCTCCGTACCACGGAGTTACTCGGTATTTTTCACATGAGCAATACTGCCAGAGGTGAAAGAAGTGGAAAGTGACAGATAAAAATCCTAGGACGTGGCGGGGATCGAACCCGCGACTTTTGGATTTGTAGTCTGGCACTCTACCACTGTGCTATGGGTCTAAAATTATATGTGTTATAGGATACACCTGTACTTTCTCAATTGACGTCTGGGATTTTATATTTTAAAATATCCCTTTTCTGTTCTTACCTAAGTCTTTGGTTTTATATTGTATGACACTATGTGTAGTTTCCTCTTGTGTTGAAGGATATCCAATGTACTTTTCTTTCGTGACTCTTGGATCCTATACTGTATGATACCTGTACTTTTTATCTAATTCTTGGAATTTAGACTGCAGGATACTTTCCTTACTTTAGTCATGTATTTTACATTGTAGGATACCCCCGGTAATTTTCTTACTCATTTGATTGTATATTGTAGGCGACATCTGCACGATCTAGCCGAAGTCTTCGATTTTATATTGTACAATACCGTCTGTACTTTCCTTTTATATTATAGGATACCCTCTGTATTTGCCTTCCTTAAGTCGTAGATTTTATATTGTATGATTCCCTTGTGTTTTGCTTAATTCTTGGATTTTAAATTGTAGTATACCCTTCTACATCCCGTACTTGAAGCTTGGATTTTACATTGAAGGACACCCCTGTACTTTGACAAGTCTTATTTTTTCATAAATCTTGCACTTTCGTAAAATAAATGTTGTGCCTGCATGTAGCCAGGTGCTGCACTGATGGGCACCGCTCGTAATGTCTCGCCTTGTAATCGAATCTTTCTTTTACACCTTCACACAAGGTTCTCTATACAGGTTCGATAGGCGGAGAATCTAATATATAAAGCAGAGTGTCCGTATGATTGTACGTGTTGCATACAGTTTTGTTCCAATCTTTATGACATTTTGTACATGTAAGCTTCAATCCACGAGGACGGTTTCCTAAGTGTAAGAATGACATACGATATATAGTTCACGAGATATGACGTCATAAACAATGAGATGCACGAAAAACTGCTGCATTTTGCGACAATGCTACTCATTTTCTCCTAAGACCATTGGACCGATTTCAACCAAATTTGGTACACACATTCCTTACCGCGAATAACAATTGCTGCATGGTTTAGAATCACATACGGCACATGGTTCAAAAGATATTACGTCATAACCAATAGAATCGCTAAAAATGCCATATAATGCGATGAGACTTTCAAAATACGCTATATGAGAATGAGAGTATTTACCGACTTGCAACAAACTTTAAACATACTTTCAAACCTTTATTAAACTTTTTCTCGCTGGCGACCATAGCAAAATGATGAAAGGAAAAGAGTTTCTTGCTTACTAATTTTCCGCTGTTTATCGAGTAAAAGGCTCTCGGTATGTCTTTACATTTTAAAATTTGAACACTACAAATTGTAGCGGCAGGAAATTTTACAGACAGTATACACGCATGTAGTTGAGTGTACATTCTAAATTGTATCACAATACGACAAGTATTTCATGAGATATGACCACAAAAACAGTAACTTTCATGGAAAACCAACCCATCACGCACCAAGTTTTCATCTATTAATTCTTTAGTACTAATTGTATTCCTAAGAGATTTTACAGACTTACAGCTCTTATAAAAATGACTATATACCTGATGGGTGACAGGAATAAATAAATAAATAAATAAATAACCGGGCAACGTCGGTTTTTTAGCTACTTTGATACTAAATGCGAAGACACAGCACCCGTAATTGGCCCACTTTAGGTTACGGTAGTAACACTAAAAGTGGGCCTTTGCGAACGTCTTTTGACAGCTCGAAATTTAAATGGAAATAACGGCTTAACTATTCATCTGACACGAAACATGAATAACCGAATTTGTAGAGGAGAAAATTCTCTACAACTTTGCTCTATTATATTTCTTTCATATCTCGTACCGTTTCAAAGATATTTGCAAAAATAATGGCGATTTGGGGATGTATGTCTGTATGTCTGTCTGTCCGTCTGTCTGTCTGTCTGTCCCTAACGTGTTCCCTGTTTTCAGACGAACTGTTCAACCGATCAGCACCAAATTTTGCACACTTAATTGTAGTCCGCCAGGGACCAGAACGTCCATTTGTAAAAATTTTCGGACGAAAAGTAGGGTAGTAATACCAAAAAGAGCCGTTTGTAATATAATTGTAATTGCAAACTAACCGTTCATCTGACACAAAAATTGAATAACCTAATTGGTAGAGGTGAAAATTCGCTACAACTTCGCTCTATTATGTTTTTTTCACATCTTGCATCGTTGCAGAGATATTTACAAAAATAACAGCGATTTGACGATGTCTGTCTGGCTGTACCGTGTTCCCACTTTTTAGGTCGAACCGTTCAACCGATCGGTACCAAATTTTACTGATATAATTGTTGGCTACCAGAGACCAGAACCTCGCTTTTTAAATGTTTAGGACTAGAAATACGTTAGTAGTACAAAAAAAGCCGTTTGAAATGTAATTTTAATTGCAAATAAACCGTTCATCTGATGCGAAAATTGAATAAACGAATTTGCTGAGGAGAAAATTCTCTACAACTTTGTTCCCTTATGTTTCTGTCATACCTCGTATCGTTTGAGAGATATTTGCAAAAATAACGGAGTTTTGACACCTCTCATTGAATTAACGAAAACCAGCCGTTCGCAGATGTCACGTGACATTCCTCGCCCAGAACTCTCTGTGGCATACGCCATCTTGCGATGCGTATTTGATGATTTTCTTATTGTAACTTACACGTTGTCATTTCAAAGCAATGGCGCACTGAAGAATTAACAAAAACACGTCGTCCTTCGTACGATAAATGATAATCTAGTGTCTACAAATGCCATATTAGCATCAGTTAACAACGACTATCAATAGTATAAGATTAGAGAACACAACTCGTAACTGTCAGCGGTAGCGTAGTGGGCAATGCGTTGGACTGTGACGCTACAGGTCAGTGGTTCGAAACCCGCTGCTCCCTTAAACCCATTTCCCTAAAAGGGTTTCAGACACACTTATTAATTAATTTTTTATTATTTAGTTATTATTTTTGCCCAAAATGTTTGCAAAAACTTATAAAACTACAAATCTAAAGTGGGCCGTAAAACCCATCAGTGCGATTTTTGTTGTTTTCGTTATTCCCAGAACAAGGGTTGATAGAAATACAACTGGAATATTTGTCAACAAAAAGAACGTTTTTCAATTTGACCCTGCGTTTTTATTGCATAGTACCGACATTGATGAAATTTTGCACACAATACCTTAAAAACAAGAGGAATATCATTGTATAAAATTTCGTTCGGTTCATGGTGGAGGGTACTTAACTTACGCAATTATGTACAAAATGCATATTTTATCTCCAATATTTATGAATTTTTGTAGACATGAGCTTTAAACGAAGAGGAAGATGACGGGGTACATAAACGTTTATGTGATGATCCCGCAGGTAAGTCCCTTGAGCATAACAAACGTTTGAACATTTTTTAAATATCATCGAAATCGGTTTGGCTGTTGGAAGACGTGGACCTCTTGTGTAAGTATTATATTTCTTACTTTGAGTCGTATTACGTTTCAGCCATCAGAACTATTTAACATTTGTGATAATTACAAACGTCAAGAAATAAATACCGGGTGATCAAAAAGTAAGTATAAATTTGAAAACTTAATAAATCACGGAATAATGTAGACAGGTAAAATTTGACACACATTCTTGGAATGACAGAGGGTACCTTGCAGAAAAGTTTGCCGAGAAAGGGAAAGTTTGAAACAGAGAAGAAAAGGCGGGTCCAGAGAGGGGAGGTGGGGATGTGGAGTAGGATAGTGTAGGATAAATAAACACCCGGGCAACTCCGGGTCCACAGTTAGTCATTAATATAATAAGACAATGCCACTGTCATTCCGAAATTTCGTATGACATTCGTTATCGTTATAACCTAGCCACATTACACTGCTAACTATTTCATGCTAACATCAAGAAACAACGGATCTACCACCTGAGCGCTACTCCTACTCAGGAGACAACAGCAGTCAGTGCGGTTGTTTATTCATACCAGTGCCCTTTATATGGCTCGATACTAGTCAGGTACACTTTGTGACGGTCATGCATTGGACGTATAACGTTTACTGCTTTGCACAAGGAAAGAAGGCGCTTTCAAAGGCCTTGCAACTGTTTTCACTGAGCTATTTGTGACGACAAGTAGCAGGCTCGGAGTGAAATCACTTTTCCCGTCGTTGTGGAAGTGACGCGACGCAGAGCTGACGTGCCACAAAGGGAATTGCGTGTGTGTGCGTGCGATCACGCACGACGGCGGCGGCGGCCTCAAAGCGCTGTCGCGGGCACGCACGTGCGTTTCTTTTGTGCGTCGCGGCGCCCAGAGAGGCCTGCGTTCGCTGCCAGGGTGGGCAATTTCCAGGCCCGGCCGCAGTGGAGTGCAGTTCGGCAACGCGTCGCTCGCCACTTTGACGCCGTCACCGCCTCCGAAGCTTTGTTCAGCCGTAGCGACCGAGCGCAAACAAAATCCCTACAGCTGGCAGCCTAGGGCTTTTCCGCAGTTCTGCGACAGAAGGACCGCCCTCGACTTCGTGCCGTACCTGTCACTCAAATTTCGTACTCACACCAGTCTGGAATACACAACAGTAAAGTGTTCCCTTTTACAACGCGGACAATATTTTCCGTTTAGGAATTGCTTTTGCCGGACGCAAGAGCAGAATTGTAAGGACGGCCGCGGTGGCTGAGGGTACTGAGGCGCTCCAGTCGCGGTCTGCACGGCCACTACGGTCGGTGGTTCGAATCCCACCTCGGGCATGGATATTTGTGCCGTCCTTAGTATTAAGTAGTTCATAAGTAGTTTCTAAGTTTAGGGACTGATGACCCCGTAGTTAAGTCCCATAAGCTATAAACATTTGAACATTTGAGATTGGAAGGACAGATTGAAACAAATTATGTACCGTTTCATCTAACGGGAATGCGACGTGTCACCGACGGCACGCTACGCTTAGGTCACCCATAAGAACTATAAAAGCAATAGAGGTAGTCCGGTCCCCCATACCGTGGTAACTAACGAACAAATTGTTCAAATGTTTGTAAATCTATCGGACCAAACTGCGTGGTCATCAGTCCGTAGCTTACAAACTACTTAAACCTAGGTAAACTAACATAAGGACAACACACACACCCATGCCCCAGGAAGGACGCGAACCTCCACGGCGAGAAACCGCGCGCTCCGCAGCGAGACGCTTTAGACCGCTCGGCTACACCACTGTGGCTAACGAACGATTTTGGACAAAGATAGTGAGTAGGAAAAACCATTCAATAATTTTAGTGAGCTTCTTGATGGTGTCGCGCGTCGTTCAAATACCTAGGAGTAACATTGCAAAGCGATATGAAATGGAACGAACATGTAAGGACAGTTGTGAGTAAGGAGGACAGCCGACTTCGGTTTATTTGGAGAATTTTGGGAAGATGTACTTCATCTGTAGAGGAGACCGCGTATAAAACGGTTGTACGACCACGTCTTGAGTATTGCTCATGTGTTTGGGACTCACAGCAGATCAGTTTGAAGGAATAGATAGAAGCAGTTCAGAGGCGAGCAGCTAGGTTCGTTACTGGTAGGTTCGACCAACGCGCGAGTGTCACGGAAATGCTCCGGCAACGCAATTGGGGATCGCTGGAGGAAAGACGACGTTTTTTTCGTGAATTTCTGTTGAAGAAATTTAGAGGGCCGCAATTTGAAGCTGAGTGTAGTACGATCTTGCTGCCGCCTACTTACATTTCGCGTAAAGATCACAAAGACAAGATAAGAGAAATTAGGGCTCGTACGGAGGCATATAGGCATTCTTTTTTTCCTCGTTCTATTTGAGAGTGGAATAGGAAAGGAAATGCCTACTAGTGGTATGTGTGTACCCTCCGCCACGCACCTTACGGTGGATATCGGAGTATGTATGTAGATGCAGATGTAGAATAGCAGATCTACAGTGCGAGAAGGAACCTTAGGATCCGCCGGGACTGAAGGAGTGTCAGAAAAATGACGTATTTCTAGTAAAAACAGATTGGTAACGTGATTTCAGTACATTTCTTACTATTGTCCTTAGATGTAGCACTTTTATCTGTATACGATGCACGTCCTAGAAGTAAGTTTGACTAGTTTTGCAAAAATCATAGTGAGAGCAAAGCTCTAGAGAATTTTCTTCTCCACAAATTCGTTTGTTCAATTTTTGCCTCACATGAACGTTTAACAGGTTAATTGCAATTAAAATTAATACTTTCAAAAAGAATCATAAACGGTCTACTTTTAGTGTCACTAATCTGAAGTCGTCCAAAAACTGATAACCACGATTCCTGATTATTGGGATTGGTTTCGTTATTTCCGAACACCTTTGTGGAGTAGCAGTTCTGTGACAGAAGGAACGCCGTCGACTTCGTGCCGGACCTGTCAGTCAAATTTCGTACTCACACCGGTCTGGAATACACAACAGTACAGTGTTCCCTTTTACATCGCGAACAATATTTTCCGTTTAGGAATTGCTTTTGCCCGACGCAAGAGGAGAATGGAAGGGCCGATTGAAACAAATTATGTACCTTTTCACTGTAATGTTTTTAAAGCAAACGCCTTTTGCTACTGCGAATGAAGGGTTTTATTTTTATATTTATAAGTCACCCATACGCGTTTTTCCTTCGTCTCAAGGCATCATCAGTGGGTGTCAGCACTTGCTATTCCACGTCAGTCTCTTTCCGGCAACCAGATCGATAGGTTACACTGTTTTTCTGAAACACATTGAAGTTTTCTGGTTCCACTGTCACCTGCTGCCATACTGTGTCCACAAAAAATAAAAAAAAAACAGATAGGGGCAAAAAACACCAAACACAGAGACCCACAGACAACAACACAGTAAAGCAGCATACAAAACTGCAGCACAAAGAACATATGAAAGCAAGAAACAAAATTCAAGATGGTACACAATGACATACAAACACAAACTAACAAACAAAATAATAAATATTTTCAAAAGACAACGCATAAAAATAGCTCTGAAAACAGATAACCCAATCCAAAAATATATCCCAAAATTCAAAACAGAAACAGATATCTAACAAAGAGCTGGAATATACCAACTACAATGCAACTCATGCGGTGGAAGGTATGTAGGACAAACCAGCAGAACATTCGATACACGATACAAGGAACACATCAGGGCATGGAAATACGGAACAAACCCCTCCACTTTTGCAGAACATCTAAAAGAATATAACCACAAACCCACCACAATAGAATAAGACATGAAGGTAATTAGAATAAATAATGAAAAACATCTCCTAACATTACAAGAAAATTATCACACATATAAAACAAAAGCTGAGAAAAAGTTGCTACTAAATGACCAAATAAACCTGACCAATCAATCATTGTTCTCACTGATTGACCATATGATTGAAACAAATCGCAACACATAATCACAGCCCCTCTCCCCCCCCCCCCCCCCCACGTACACACACAGATACACAAACAAAGAAAATAACAGTGGACACGGTATGGCAGCAGGCGACAGTGGAACCAGAAAACTGCAATGTGTTTCAGAAAACAGTGTAACCTTTCGACCTGGTTGCCAGAAAGAGACTGATGTGGAGTAGCAAGTGCTGACACCCACTGATGTTGCCTTGAGATAAAGGCGAAACGCGTATGGGTGACGTATAAATATAAAAATAAAACCCTTCATTCGCAGTAGCAAATAGAGGTAGTCCACGACGAGGAAAAGTCTCCCATACCGTGATAACTAACAAACAATAGGAGATCTACAGTGCGAGAAGGAACCTTAGGCTCCGTCGAGACTGAAGGAGTGTAAAAAAAAAATCACGTTTTTCTTGTAAAAACAGATCGGTAACGTGATATCAGTACATTTATCTCCATTGTCCTTAGATGTAGCATCCAGAAAGTAAGTTTGACTATTTTTGGAAAAGTTCTAGAGAATTTTCTTCTCCAAAAATTCGTTTGTTCAATTTTTGTCTCAGATGAACATTTAACAGGTGAACTGCAATTAAATTTAGAACTGTCACGAAGCATCATAAACGGTCTACTTTTAGTGTCACTAATCTAAAGTCGCCCAAAAACTGATAACCGCGATTCCTGATTACTGGGATTGGTTTCGTTATTTCCGAACAGCTCTGTGGAGTAGCAGTTCTGTGACATAAGGACCACCGTCGACTTCGTGCCGTACCTGTCAGTCAAATTTCGTACTCACGCCAGTCTGGAATACACGACAGTACAGTGTTCCCTTTTATATCGCGAACAATATTTTCCGTTTAGGAATTGCTTTTGCCCGACGCAAGAGGAGAATTGGGAGGGCGGATTGAAACAAATCCGGCGAGTAAATCCGCGAGCAAATCCGGCGAGCAACAGTGCGCTCCGCAGCGAGACGCCTTAGACCGCTCGGCTTCTCCACCGCTGCGACGGTAAATACTGTCCTTCCTTACTGAGGTGAAAATTGGGTTATTATTATATGCGAAAAGAAACTATTTCTTACGTCGTGACTAGACCGCTGACTGAAGAAGTCATACGTTACCCAGCGTGTAACTGATGACGGATTCAAATATCATCGCCGGCCGCAGTGGCCGAGTGATCAGCAGCGCGCCAGTCACGGTCTGCACGGCCGCTACGGTCGGGGGCTCGAATCCCCCCTTGGGCATGGATGTTTATGTCGTCTTTAGTATAAGGTAGGTTTTAAGTTTAGGGAATGATGACCCCGCAGTTAAGTCCCATAAGCTTTCTTCTTCTTCTCCTTCTTTCTCTTTGGCCATGCAGGGTCGGCCTTGCTATATTCGGATTTGGCGTGTGTTTATATTTATGGGGTGGTGTAATGTTTGTTTGTTGTTTGTAAAGCCTATGGGACTCAACTACTGGGCTATCAGTCCCTAAACTTACAAACTACTTATAAACTACTTACGAACTAAGACGGCACAAATATCCATGCCCGAGGGGGGATTCGAACCCCCGACCGTAGTGACCGTGCAGACCGTGACTGAAGCGCCTCAGTCCCCTCGGCCACCGCGGCCGGCAGGTGGTGTAATGTCCTTCCGATTTTTGACTGTTGTTGTGAAAAGTAAACTTACGTTGCATGTTACAAACTGTTTTGACATGCTACTAGTGTGAACAACGTTTGCAACCAGAGACTGTATGAAATTGCAGTGAACAATTTTTTTTTTATCTTTGCAAATAATTAATATAAAATGCATGGACGAAAAAGAAATCCTTCTGGTTGCTTCTTGTTGCTTATTATCGCTTGTGCATCTTGTTATTAGACATTGTGTTATGAGAAGCGCGGTTAGATTTTTTTTTTTTTTTTTTTCTGATGACAATGGAACCGATTATAGTAAAGGTGTGTAACATTTCAATATTCTAGAAGTGGATCAAAACATAAAAGCGCATTTACATTATTTGAATTTAGATTATCCTGACCTAACATTTATAAAACGTATGTAAGAAGTTTCAGCCAAAACGTTACCAGTTGTCGCAGCTTGCAGCCAGCGACTGAAATTGCATAAGCTGCTGAATATCACGCGGCAAATTTAAAAGTAACAGATCTTAGAAATCAGGGACGGAAGGTGGTAAGATTGATACAACCTTAACATAATTTATTTTTCAGCCTTCTGGACTTCATTGACAATCTCGAGATTTGTAAGTACTAAAGTGTGACTGAAACGTGTGCACAGGTAATAAATTACTCTCTCAATAAAAGGGGAAGTGAATATTGCAATTTTAATTCAGTAAAAAAATATATGTCTCTGGTACTAAAAACTTATTGAAAACATTTTACGTAAGATCAGTTAGCCTATCAGAGACTCGTAGCTTCATTCAATAATGATATGTAGTAATTTCAGTGCTATGTAACCAAATAGAATTTTACTTAAAGATCACATATAAAGATTTATGCACTCAGACTAGTTGCATGGATAGGTTCCATATAGCTTTGTCGAATATTAATCAAGAAACTAAAAATGAAAGTTCAATTGGCCATACGTTAAATGGAGCTGTGCTGTAATGATACTCGTATTAACTGAGGGCCGTAAACTAAAATTTTAACTGACTGAGTTAGCCATAGACTTGAAACTATAGCAGCAAATATTTCAATGAATATAATGGGAAATTAAAACCATTTATTTCTAATACAGATTTTATGAAATGAATTTACTATAAAGGCAAAAATAATTTTTTAAATAAACGAAGGCCTAAACCTAACACAACTTAAAACCAAACGAGTATCATTACAGTGGCCGGATGCCCTTCCTGCCGCCACCCCCCGCCCCCCGGGAGGAAATGTGTCCTTGGAATGACATGGGATTTTATTAGAAAAAAAAAGAAAAGAAAAAAAAAAAGATTCGAAAAATGTCCGACAGCTGGCGCTTCATCTGATCAGAAAAGCAATAATAAACATAACAAATTAAGACAAAGCAAAGATGATGTTATTTAGAAGAAATGCTCATTGTGTTCACCGTCATTCCTCAACAACAGCTGTAGTCGAGGAATAATGTTGTGAACAACACTGTAAAGCATGTTCGGAGTTATGGTGAGGGATTGGCGTCGGATGTTGTCTTTCAACTTCCCTAGAGATGTCGGTCGATCACGATACACTTACGACTTCAGGTAACCCCAAAGCCAATAATCGCACGAACTGAGGTCTGGGGACCTGGGAGGCCAAGCGTGACGAAAGTGGCGGCAGAGCACACGATCATCACCAAACGACACACACAAGAGATCTTTTTTTGAACTATTTTTTACATTTAAAAAAAATTTGTTTTGGTTCTTATAAAATACTGTGTCATTCCAAGCATGTGTGTCAATTTTTACCTCTCTATCCACATTATTCTGTGATTTATTAAGTTTTCAAATTTATACTGACTTTTTGATCACCCGGAGCTATTCCAAGGCGTCTTCATGCGTCTCAGACGCTATAAGAGACACATTAATGCTCATCTCTTCTCTTGAAGGAATATACTTAAAATAGACAAATATCTTGAATTACATACTTTCTAATCTAGCCTATATTCTGCTTCAACGTTCAGGCTATCTCTGCATCTACATCTACATACATACATACATACATATTCGAACATTAGGGGATTGTTTTTCCTACTCCTGTGCATCGTCTTACATCTTTCTACTTTTAGAGCTAGCTACCATTCTTCACACCAACAGGAAATTTTGTGTAAGTCATTCTATATGCTATTACAGTCAATTAAAGACACCATCCTCCCATTTACCACAGCATCATCACCAAACAGCCGCAAATTACACCTTACTCTGTCCATCAGATCATTTATATATATAAAGAAAATAATAGCGGTCCTATCACATTCCCCTGGGGCGCCGGACGATACACTCGTCTCTGATGAACACTCGCCGTCGAGAACAACGTACTGCGTTCTGTTACTTAGGAAGTCTTCCAGCCAGTCACAAATCTGTGAACCTATTCCATAAGCTCGTATCATCGTTAGCAGTCTGCAGTGTGGCACCGCGTCGAACGCGTTTTTGAAGTCGAGAAAAACACAATCCGCCTGTAGCCCTTCATCCATGGCTCGCAAGATGTCATATGAGAAAAGGACCAGCTGAGTTTCACATGAACGATGTTTCCCAAACCCGTGCTGATTCATAGAAAGAAGGAAATTTACTATATTCGAACTTAGGATATGCTCCAAAATTCTACAGGAAACTGATATCAACGATATTGGCCTGTAATTATGTGGGTCAATTCTCTTTCCTTCCTTATAAAAGGAAGTCACCTGCACTTTTCTCCAATCACTTTGCGCTGCATTATAGGTTCACGATAAATGCAAGCTATTCTCCATGCCCAGTTTAATGTTCAAATGTTTGTAAAGCTTATGGGACTTAACTACGGGGTCATCAGTCCCTAAACTTACAAACTACTTATGAACTACCTACAACTAAGGACGGCACAAATATCCATGCCCGAGGGGGGATTCGAACCCCCGACCGTGGTGGCCGTGCAGACCGTGACTGGAGCGCCTCAGTCCCCTCGGCCACCGCGGCCGGCGTTTAATGAGAAACGGTTAAGCAGGTTAGTCATGAAAGCGTAACTGAAAAAGCTTGATTCGCATTTACAATGTGAGTTTGGGCTACTACTATTTATTTATTTAATTTTGAATTATTTTGTAAAATATTATTATTATTATGTATTTTATTTGATACGACTTCTTATGCTATGATGACCTAAAATTTGGCAGAAACGATTAAACTGTAAACTTCTTAAACAAACACAGCAGGGTTGTGTTGCGCCGTGGCTGTTCCCCACGCCGCCGACGGCCCAGTCAAGACGCCGCGACAGAATACGGAGCAGCGGTAAGTCGCTGCACAGTACTTCGGCCGACGAGGGCGCCAGCTGTCTCGGTACCTCTCTGCTTGCTTCGAGCGCCGGCTAATAGGAAGGAGGGGACTCGTCTAGATTTACCTGCACACCACAGCAACGAAGTCAGTACGAAGCTCATCCACGAGGTCAACACCTGCAGGAAGTTAAGCAGCAGAGCAGCATCAAAAGAGCCTGACTCACTTGGCACAAGCCAAAACATTACACACTACTGGCCATTAAATCAGCTACAGCAAGAAGAAATGCAGATGATAAACGGGTATTCACTGGACAAATATATTATACTTGAACTGACATGTGATTACATTTTCTCGCAATTTGGGTGCGTAGATCCTGAGAAATCACTACCCAGAACAACCACCTCTGGCCTTAATAACGGCATTGATACGCCTGGGCATTGACACAAAAAGAGCTTGGATGTCGTGTACAGGTACAGATGACCATGCAGCTTCAACACGATACCACAGTTCATCAAGAGTAGTGACTGGCGTATTTTGACGAGCCAGTTGCTCGACCACCATTGACCAGACGTTTTCAGTTGGTGAGAGATCTGGAGAATGTGCTGGCCAGTGCAGCAATCGAACATTTTCCGTATCCGGGAAGGCCCGTACAGGACCTGCAACTTGCGATCGTGCATTATCCTGCTGAAATGTAGTGTTTCGCAGGGATCGAATGGAGGGTAGAGCCACGGGTCGTAACACATCGAAAATGTAACGGCCACTGTTCAAAGTGCCTTCGAAGCGAGCAAGAGATGACCGAGACGTGTAACCAATCGCACGTCATACCATCACGCCGGATGATACGCCAGAATGGCGATGACGAATACAAGCTTCCAACGTGCGTTCACCACAATGTCGCCAAACACGGATGCGACCATTATGATGCTGTAAACAGAACCTGGATTCATCCGAAAAAATGACGTTTTGCCATTCGCCCCCCCCCCCCCCACGTTCTTCGTTCCGTACACCATCTACATCTAAATGGGATACACTGCAAATCACATTTAAGTGCCTGGCAGAGGGTTCATCGAACCACCATTATACTATTAATCTCCCATTCCCTTCTCGAATAGCGCGCGGGAAGGAAGGACACCTGAATCTCTCCGTTCGAGATCTTATTTCTCGTACTTTATTCTGATGGTTATTTCTACCTATGTAAGTGGGAGTCAACAATATATTTTAGCATTCGGAGGAGAATGTTGGCGATTGGAGTTTCTTAAGTAGCCCACGCCGTAGCGATAAGCGCCGTTGTTGTAATGATTCCCATCCCAGATCCTGTATCATTTCCGTAACGCTGTCTCCCCTGTATCGTGACAATACGAAACGAGCTACCCTTCTTTGGACTCTTTCGATGCCCTCTGTCAAACCCACCTGATAAGGATCCCACACTGGGCAGCAGTACTCCAAAAATGAACGGACAAGCGTACTGTCTGGACTTTCTTTAGTAGTTCTGTTGCATCTTTTAAGGGTTCTGCCAATAAAACGCAGTCTCTGATTCGCCTTTCCTACGACATTATCTACGTGTTCCTTCCAGTTTAAGTCTGAAGTAATAGTAATTCCTAGGTATTTTGTGGAGTTTACGGCCTTCACTTTTGATTGATTTACATTCTAAACAAAGTTTAACGGATTTCCTTTCGTACGCATGTGGACAACTTCACACTTCTCATTATTTAGAGTCAATTGCCAGTTTTTACACCATAGTGATATACAGATCGTTCTGCAGTTGGTTTTGATCTTTAGATGATTTTACTAGAAGACTGCGTCATGTGCAGACAACCTAAGAGAGCTACTTAGATTTTCCCCTAAATCGTTTATGTAAATAAGGAACAAAAGAGGACCAATAACACTACCCTGTGGAACGCCCGATATCACCTCTGTTTTAGTCGATACCTTACCATCGATTACTACGAACTGTGCCCTCTCTGACAGGAAATCCCCTATCCAATCGCAAATTTGGGGCGATATATAGCATAACCACGCAATTTGATTAAAAGCCGTTTGTGAGGTACGGTGTCAAAAGCCTTCTGGAAATCAAGAAATACGGAATCGATTTGCGAACCCTTGTCGATAGCGCCAATCACTTCGTGTGAATACTATTATCGTAATTAAGTCCGATAGGTTTATAAACATTTGGCCGGCCGCGGTGGTCGAGCGGTCAGCGGCGTGACAGTCAGGTTTGCACGGCCGCTGCGGTCGGGGGTTCGAGTCCCCCCTCGGGCATGGATGTTTGTGCCGTCTTTAGTATAAGCTAGTTCATAAGTAGTTTGTAAGTTTAGGGACTGGTGACCCCGTAGTTAAGTCCCATAACCTCTACAAACATTTGAACATTACAAACATATGACCATTTCTGTTAATCCCAATCACAAATCTAAATCCGAAGTTTTGTATTTCTTGCTTCAAAATTGCATGACTAGCAATGTATTTTCAAAAAACCGTTCATCCCCTATATCACCCCCTAAGGATAGCAATATCGAAAAATCGCTGATGGCTGCATTATAAGGTAAACAGCGTCTACAAACTTCAAATTTCTACCGTCTGTAGGTTCAATTCTAGGACCGTATTATGTCTTTTAGAAACAGATCGAGAATTCAAAATTTCTTTCTTACGCTTTGGAATCTTTCTTGGCAGTTTTACTTTTCAAACTGCAATATTCACTTATTTTTCTTTATTCGATCGTTTGTTGCAGAAATATAACTGAAGAATGTTCATCAGGTTTCACTGTATAAAACCTCATTGCTATTAAAGTGTCAAAAGTCATCGCCGATCTTCAATCCGACTTTTGTATAAGCTGACGACTTTCAACAACTATACCTTCCGCTCTCGTATAGCTATCGACACGAAACTGCTGTGGTGTACAACGGGAGACTTTGTACTACAACAACAGACAGAGATCGTTCGTCTCCGTTGTTTAGTTCTTGCTAAAGAGCAAAATTTTGACACCCACACATAGAATTTTATATAAATCGGTAACTTTCAACTCTCATATCTTCCACCCCCTCACCGTTATTAACCCTCTACCAACATAGTGCACACTAGGAGACTACCTACTACTACAACACTATTTGTTTGCGATGTGTAGTTTTGGTTGCAGAGTGAAATACAGGCACAAACACCTCACCGTTGTGCTATATCTGTTCAGGAAGTTTATTATACAATTTATATGAGTAGGTAAAATATTATATATTACAGGCCAAACTCGATTTTAGGATGAACTAGTTTCGCCTAGGCCAAACCAGTTCTCCCTACATGCGATAGGACAAACCAGTTTAGCCTAGGCCAAACAAATTCATCCTGTTAACGATCGGAGAAACCAGTTTAGCCTAGGTCGAATCGTTTTATACTAGTTAGGATTTACATTCTCTCGGAGAAACTGGTACGTCGAAGTCTAGGGTGACCAGATGCCCCATATTTTACGGGATCATCCCTTATTCAGTTTAAGTGCCCTCTTGTCCCGTTAAAATAAATACGGGATGTAGACTGTCTCGAATTTTTGAGGGTCTTTACAAAGTTAGCACCAAACATGGCGTACTTGAAAAACATTATTGCAGGTATAATTTTATTACTATTTTCCATACTTTCCTGCAAAAAAAAGTTCTGTGCAATTGTAAGTGCCACCAGAGTAAACCTTGCAAAAATAAGTAAATAAGCAAATTTCAGATAAAGAGATATCTGTGGATGAATATACTGTAAGTCGATACAGTTGTGAAATTACTGATTCGTTAATCAATCTATATCTATAAATGTGAATGTCTGTTCGGTGTACGTTTATCACGTCTGAACCACAAGACACAAAGAGCTAAAAATCTGTACAGTTACTAATGTCTACCCGGGGAACGCTTTAGGCACGGTTTTATGGAGATCGGATAGCTGTTATATATATATATATATATATATATATATATATATATATATATATATATATATATTAATGTGTATTTCATTGCACATTGTACAGTTACTAATTTACACCTGAGGAAGGGTTTACGCACGGTTTTATAGCGATCTGATAGATATTTGAAGAATATAACGCCGAATAATATTTACTCTTTGAAAATTATATTTACTCTTTGAAAATGGTTTTATTGGTTGCATTGTTGGTTGAGGGTTGATAATGATAAAAGGGTGGAGTATATTGGGATGAAAAGTTATCGGTGTGTATAAAATTCTACGTGTATGTGTGTTAATATTTCGCTCTGCAGCGAAAACTACAGAACGCAAACGAATTGTCTGTGTGTAATTGTTGTCCGAAGTCTCCCCTTGTACACCATAGCAGTACCATGCCATGCCGATAGCTATAAGGGGGTGGAGGATATGGTGGTTGAAAGTCGTCAATTATAAAAAAATTCGGACTGAAAGCCAGCGATGACGTTTGCGACTTTCAGCTCTTTCTCTGTAAGGATAAGCATACGAATAAGGAAACATAAGAATAAATAAATAGTACACTACTGAAACATAGCTTATCTATCACAATCAACCAACACGCTAGCGGAGCCATGTGTTTAATCTAGTAACGTATATAAATCTCATTGACTTTTCTATTTATATTTCTTTATTCAGTCTGGTTTGAAAAGCTTATAGAAGACACAAAGTAGGCGAAATTACTTCAGACTAGGACGTACCTGTTTGTCCTAAAGCATATAAACTCTAACTAGGATCAACCGATTCGACCTAGGCTACACTGATTCCTCCTACCGTCAATAGGATGAAGTAGTTTGGCCTAGGCTACACTGATGTGTCCTATCGGTAAAACGATGTACTATTTTGGCCTAGGCTAAACTGGTTTGTCCTATTGCATGTAGGGAGAACTGTTTTGGCCTAGGCGAAACTAGTTCACCCTAAAACCGGGTTTGGCCTGTAACATATACACGATGTATCACCTAACACTTGCACCGAAAATATTGCGGAAATGGAAAGTGCGATTGATGTGTAGTTTTCATAGAATGGGTTGTTAGTCAGGGGCACGTATTTTTAGCCAACAAACAGATTGTAATATTACTTATAAAGTGTATTTTTTATGCAAACATACAATTATTTACCACCCCCATGAACCACAGACATAGCCGAGGTGGGTGGCTTGCGTGCTTCAACGATGCAGACAGCCGTGCCGTAGGTGCAACCACAGCGGAGGGGTATCTGTGGAGAGGCCAGACAAACGTGTGGTTCCTGAAGAGGGGCACCAGCCTTTTCAGTAGTTATAGAGGCAACAGTCTGGATGATTGACGGAGCTGGGCTTGTAACATCAGCTAATGTGGCTTTGCCACACAGCTACTGCGAACGGCTGAAAGCAAGGGGAAA
This sequence comes from Locusta migratoria, assembly GCA_026315105.1. Classification (NCBI taxonomy): domain Eukaryota; kingdom Metazoa; phylum Arthropoda; class Insecta; order Orthoptera; family Acrididae; genus Locusta; species Locusta migratoria. The sequence continues at coordinate 664,638,709 of CM048746.1, forward strand.
CTACAGTTGTTACTTTTCCCGAGGACATGCAGCTCTACTGTATGAAATATGATGATGGCATCATCTCTGGTAAAATATTCCGGAGGTAAAATAGTCCCCCATTCCGATCTCCGGGCGGGGACTACTCAGGAGGATGTTGTCATCAGGAAAGACAATACTGGCATTCTACGGATCGGAGCGTGGAATGTTAGATCCCTTGATCGGGTAGGAAAATTAGAAAATTTAAAAAGGGAAATGGATAGGTTGAAGTTAGATATGGTGGGGATTAGTGAAGTTCGGTGGCAGGATGAACAGGATTTCTGGTCAGGTGAGTACAGGTTTATAAATACAAAATCAGTTGGGGGTATCACAGGAGTAGGACTGATTATGAATAAGAAAATAGGAATGCGGGTAAACTACTGTGAGCAGCACAGTGATCGCATTATCATTGTCAAGATAGATACGAAGCCAACACCGACAACAGTACTGCAGGTTTATATGCCAACTAGCTCTGCCGATGATAAGGAGATCGAAGAAATATATGAGGAGCTAAAGGAAATTTTTCAGACAGTTAAGGGAGAGGAAAACTTAATTGTGATGGGAGACTGGAATTCGGTAGTAGGAAAAGGAAGAAAAGGTAAAATAGTAGGTAAATATGGACTGGGCAGAAGGAATGAAAGAGGAAGTTGCTTGGTAGAATTTTGCACGGAACATAATTTAATCATAACAAACACGTGGTTTAAGAATCACAGAAGAAGGTTGTATACATGGAAGAGACCAGGAGACACCGGAAGGTATCAGATAGATTTTATAATGGTAAGATATAGGTACCGGAACCAGGTTATAAACTGCAGGACATACCCAGGGGCAGATATAGACTCTGACCATAACTTGTTAGTCATGAAGTGTAGGATGAAGCTGAAAAATTGCAGAAAGGTAGGAAAATAAGGAGATGGGACTTAGATAAATTGAAGGAAAGTGAAGTTCTGGAGAATTTCAGAGGGAGATTTAGACAACAATTGACAGAAACAGGGGGAAATAAAACGGTAGAAGAGGAATGGGTAGCATTGAGAGATTAAATAGTGAAGGCAGCGGAGGACAAAATAGGTAGAAAGGCAAGACCTACAAAAATCCATGGATATCACAGTAAATACTACAGTTAATTGATGAAAGGCGAAAATATAAAAATGCAATAAATGAAACAGCCAAAATGGAGTACAGACGACTAAAAAATGAGATTGACAGGAAGTGCAAAATGGCTAAGCAGGAGTGGCTAGAAGCCAAATGAAAATCTGTAGGAGAATGTATAAGAAGGGGAAAAGTAGATACCACCTACAGGAAAATAAGAGAGACATTTGGGGACAAGAAAAGCAACTCTACGAATTTCAAGAACTCAGATGGGAAACCAGTTCTCAGCAAAGAAGGGAAAGCTGAAAGGTGGAAAGAGTACATAGAGCAGCTCTACAAAGGAAATGAACTTAGAGAAGATGTTGTAGGAAGGGAAGAGGAAGTAGATCAAGATGAAATAGGAGATGCTATACTGAGAAATTAATTTGAGAGAGCCTTGAAATACCTAGGTCGGAACAAGGCCCCAGGAGTAGATGACATACCCTCAGAGCTACTAAACTCTCTGGGAGAGCCAGCCATGACAAGACTATTTGAACTGGTGAGTAGGATGTATGAGACAGGCGAAATGCCCTCAGACTTTAAGAAAAATGTAATAATCCCCATTCTAAATAAATCAGGCGCAGACAGGTGTTAAAATTACAGAACCATCAGTTTGATAAGTAATGGTTGCAAAATTTTAACACGAATTATCTACAGGAGAATGGAAAAGCTGGTAGAAGCTGACCTCGGGGAAGATCAGTTTGGATTCAGGAGAAACATAGGAACCCGGGAGGCAATACTCACTTTACGTCTTATCTTAGAAGATAGATTAAGGAAGGGCAAACCTACATTTTTAACTTTTGTAGATTTGGAGAAAGCATTTGACAATGTTGACTGGAATACACTCTTTCAAATGCTGACGTCAGCAGGGATAAAATACAGGGAAAGGAGAGTTATTTACAACTTGTACAAAAGCCAGACCGCAGTTATTAGACTCGAAGGGCATGAAAGGAAAGTATCAGTTGGGAAGGGAGTAAGACAGTTTTGTATCCCATCCTCGTCGCCACTTTTGTGTCCCAACTTCGTCGCCGCTTTTGTGTCCCAGCCTCGTCGTAGGTGTCGGTGGCCGAGTGGAATGAGACCGACACGCTGGTGCAGGTACGGAGGGGAGCAGCCAGAAACTATAAACACTAGAGTAAATTAGAAAGAGATATATATTGCACAGAATGTAACAATACTTAACTTTTACATAGCACTGCAGAATGTTGATACATAGTTGTTAGAGGCCTGCCTAGTGCCTGTACGATAACAAAGTCTTCAATGGTGCCTATCTGATTACGAAGGTCCTAACTCGTTGCTATCTCAGTCCGAAGTGACCGGTGTCTTTCCGTGGTGGCCACGAGCGGGGTTGCAGCAGAGGGCGCTCGTGGCTGTCGTCGTGAGAACGCCGCGCCGTGCGTGCATGGCGGCACGCGGCGAAAGTAGGTGGCGCGCACTTTGTACTTGTGCGACACCACACCCCTCCCCCCCCAAACCGCCGCGCCGTCGTGGCGTAGGGCTGAGGGCCACGGCGACGGCACTGGGAGGAGGGCCTGGGCGGGGGCGTTACTGGTGGGACGGGCGTCGTAGCTGAGGCCGGGATCAAGACGCCGTCCGCGCCCCGGCATCCGCCTTGAGATCCTCCAGGGAACCCGCCGAAACCTGGGGAAGGGCGCCCGCCCCCGCCCAGAGGGAGCAGGTCATCTTCTTCTGAGGTGCGTGGCCCAGGCGGCGGCGGCACGCACGGTCCCGGAGTCCCTCTCGGTGACGCTGTCATCTGCGGCGGCGACAGCGGCGGCGTCGCGTCGATCTCCATCGGGACGATCTCGTAGTCCGGGGACGAACGATGTGGTTGTGCTCCCTGGCGGTGAACTGGGTCTGGAATCAAGAAACCGGAGACAGGATCGCGCGGCCTGTGCAGGCGCAATTGGTTTGCGTGGCGCCGCAGCTCCGACCCTGTGGAAGAACGTACAACATACATATTGCTACCGAGCACGCGCTGAATGGTGCCCGGCAGCCATGTCTTCTTGTTTCCAGCAAACCCCCTGTACAGCACCGGCGTAGAAACCTGAAAACGCGTAGCGCCATACGAACCGACTCGGTGCGTGGGAGGCTGCAGCAGGTGAAGGAGACTGCGGTGACGGCTGCCGTGTAGCAGCTCGGCAGGAGACGGGCCGTCACGTGCCATGCACCAATACGTAGACAGGAAAATTTGAAGAGCTTGCTGCCTGGAGTGCTGACCTTTCATCTTTTCCATGTGTGACTTGAATGTTCGAACGAAACGTTCTGCTTCACCATTGGACTGAGGGTGAAAAGGTGCAGTGGTAATATGCTGAATGCCATTCACACGACAAAACTGTTGAAATTCCGCACTAACAAACTGAGGTCCATTGTCACTGACGATAGTTTCAGGCAAGCCTTCGATGCAAAACACTGATGTTAAGGCACTGATTGTACTAGACGCCGTCGTTGAGTTCATGGCAATCACAAAAGGAAACTTGCTGAAAGCGTCTACAACAATTAACCATCGCGTATTCCAGAAAGGTCCGGCAAAGTCAATGTGTAAACGTTGCCATGGTCCCTTGGGGCGTGGCCAGTCTGAAAAACGTTGCGGAGGAGCCGCCTGCTGCTCCGCACAAACAGTACACTGTGACGTCATGTTCTCTATCTGAGCGTCCATACCAACCCAGGTACAATGACGTCTGGCCAGTTGCTTTGTCCTAACAATGCCCCAATGTCCTTGATGCAGGAGGCGTAACACTTCTCGTTGCAGGGAACGAGGAACAATCACTCTTGCTTGGTCGTTGTCGGTATGCAACAACAGTACACCCTGACTTAAAGATAATGCATGACGTTGTGCAAAATAACGTCGAACCAGAGGCCGATCAATGTCTTTGGCTCTGGCAGGCCAACCAAAGCGAACAAAACGTGCTACCACACTTAAGTCTGCATCCGCAGCTGTTTCCTGTGCAACCCGACGAGAGTTTAAAGGAAAGTCTGCGACAGCGGAAGCATCTCTCGAGTCTATCTGACAACATGCCATTTCCGAAGAATCAAACGACACATCCTGGCCAACCGGAAGTCGGGAAAGTGTGTCCGCGTTGGCGTGTTTAGTGGTAGGTCGGTACAAAATCTCATACTGATAATTAGACAATATCAAGGACCATCTCTGAAGCTTTTGTGCCGTTCGTGGCGGAATGGGCTTTGTGGGTGAGAACAACGACGTGAGAGGCTTGTGGTCTGTCAACAAATAGAATTTTCTGCCATAGAGATAATGATGAAACTTTGTGACGCCGTAAATGATTGCTAAGGCCTCCTTTTCTATCTGACTGTAATTCTGTTGCGTCGGCGTCAGTAGCTTGGATGCAAAGGCAATAGGACGATCATGACATCCGATACGATGTGACAGAACTGCACCCACACCGTACGACGAGGCGTCAACTGCTAACACTACAGGCTTCTGTGGGCCAAAGGGAATCAAACAAGCATCACTGAGTAGTGCAGACTTTAGTTTGTCAAAGGCAACCTGACAATCTTTAGACCATACAAAAGGAACATTCTTCCTACGTAAGTGATGCATTGGAGCTGCAATCTGAGATGCATTGGGAATAAATCTGAAATAATAGTTAAGCTTTCCCATCACTGCTTGCAATTCATGCACATTCTTAGGAGGAGGCAAGTCTTTGATTGCTCGAAGATGTGACTGTAAGGGATGAATTCCTTGGGCATTAATCACATGGCCTAGGTACTCTATTTCAGTCTGAAAGAACGAACACTTTGCTTTATTGCAACGTAGACCTGCTGCAGTCAAAACTTTGATAAGGCACTCCAGGTTTGCTAAATGTTCTTCAACTGTACGTCCGGATACCACAATATCATCTAAATAGTTCGAACAACACGGTACAGAAACTGTCAGCTGCTCCAAAAAACTCTGAAAAATAGCGGGAGCGGAAGAACTGCCAAAGGGTAGGCGTTGAAATTGAAAAAGGCCCATGTGAGTATTAATGACGAAAAACGTTTTTGACTCGTCATCAAGTGGAATCTGTAAGTATGCCTCTGCTAAATCAATCTTGGAAAAGAAGCGAGACTGTCCTAATTTGTCCATCAGTTCCTCAGGTCTGGGCAGAGGGTAAGTGTCTACAATTGTTTGACTGTTCACTGTTGATTTGAAGTCCACACAGAGACGAAGTTTTCCTGACGGCTTGGGTATAATTACTATAGGCGAGGCCCACTGACTCGCAGAAACAGGAGAAATCACCCCACTATCTTGCCAACGTTGAAGTTCTTCCGCAACTGTATCACGCAAGGCGATAGGCACTGGTCTAGCTTTACGAAATTTTGGAACTGCAGATTCTTTTAAAGTTACATGTGCCACGAAGTCTTGTGGACAACCTAGTTCCGGCGAAAACAAGTCACTATATTTGTCACACAATGCATTGATTTTATCCTGAGGCACTATTGACGAAATTTGAAGCACATCTCTTTGAATCGATAAGCCAAACAAGTCGAATGCATCTAGTCCAAAAATGTTCTGCGTAGATTTGGCCTGAAGAACAACAAAAGCAACTGTTTTTGTTACACCTTGAAAAGAGGCGGGCAGGCTACACGTTCCTAGCACGGGAATATTTTGACCTGTGTACGCTGTTAACACTTGTTGACACGGCGACAATTTTGGCGAACCCAGAAGTTCATAAGTGTCTTTATTTATTAATGTGACAGCGGAACCAGTATCAAGCTGAAATTGCACCGTCTTATTTTCTATGAAGAGAGTCACAAACAGTTTTTGCTTGCGGCGCTCGACCGGTGCGCGAATGTGGGCAACGTCTAATACATATTGTTTTCTGCGCTTGCGCGGGTTGCGTGCGGTAGGAAGCGGCGCATACTCGGCACACAGCGGATTAACCACACTGTCACTAGATGACACTACCGCCGGATCGGCGTCCGCGCAATGCGAGGCTACTGCACTAATATTACTTTGAGTAGCTACCTGATGTCTACTGTCACTAGCTACACAGTACTGGGCACTATTACAAGGAGCAGTTGCAGAAGGCACTATTTTCACTACAGGAATGCACTGTTCATAGTCATTTTGCTTGTCCCGAACCCTTTTCCGTTGCACTGTTTTACGCGCCCGTCGGCGCTTGCTACGTGGTGCACTATATAGTTTTGCCATAGGTGCAGAACTACTTTCTTGCAATTGAGATCCAAGGAAAGCACTGTTCAATTCCACAGCCCGTATAACATTTACAGAATGAACTGTTCTCGCACTCTGCGAAGCACTGTTTCTAACGGTACCGTTCTTTGAGTTTTGAATTTGCATACACACAGACTGTACATGTCCTGATTTGCCACATTGATAACAGGTTGCGTTGCGACTAGGGCAATGAGCACGCTTGTGGCGAGACACACACTGGGGGCAAGATTTACGTACATTTTTCTGAAATGAGCGTTGGCGCCCGTTATTCAAATTACTGTTTCTAACACTTTCTACACTGGCTACTGTTCACTGTCTGTTCAGCACGGCCGGTAGAAAAATAAGAATCACTAGTGCTATACTGAGAACTACGGCTAGGAAAGCGTCCGTTGCGGCGCACTGAATTTACACTGTGGCTTTGCATTTCTACATCTGCTAAGTCAAAAGTATCATGCGCTTCTATAAGCTGCAGTACACTGTCTAATGAGGGGTCAGACTGTTTCAGAATTGCTGCTCTAATTCTGGGGTCCTGAATGTTCTGCGTAATCGCATCCCTCAACATCACGTCACTATACGAAAGTCCACAAGAGCAAGTAAATTTACATTTGCGGGTTAAGCCCTTCAATTCCGTAATCCACTCTTGGTGTGACTGTTCCGGTAATTTTTTCAGTCTGAAAAATCGGTACCGTGCAGCAGCTACGAGAACTTTTCTCTCATAATGAGCATTTAGTGCCTCTACAATTTGTTCAAAGTCTACATCACGAGGAGATGCGAGAGGGAAAAGTTTTTGCAATAGTACGAAAGTCTGGGGGCCCACAATCGATAAGAAAAGGTTCTTCACTCTCTGACCTGTAATTTGATGAGCCGCGACGAGTTCTTGAAACTGTGCGAAATAGTCGCTCCATTCTTCCTCACATTCGTTGTACTGGCGGAACGTCGGAAGCGGTGCGGCGGCAGGTGTGGGCTGCTGATGTGACGACTGTTGTTGTTGGTGAGCAGCCTGTGTCGTCAACTGCGACACCGCTTGCAGGAGTTGAGTGATTTGCGCCGTCTGTAACTGAATAATTTCCATTAAGTTCGGGTTCGGGCTAGTGGCCATGCTGACCGATTAGGCGCCGCGTATACAAGTAAATTAGTACAAAACACAACTGCAATATGAAAGAGGACGCTCTGCAACAAAAAAGTCCACAAACACGTAACTGAAAATGTTCCCCCAAAAATCTTATAATAAGGGTGGGTGGGCGGGAGCAATTTTTGCGTGCTCCGACTGCTGCTGTCTGGCTGCTGCAAGCGGGCTGGTCCAAGGTTCTATCACTCCTCGTCGCCACTTTTGTATCCCATCCTCGTCGCCACTTTTGTGTCCCAACTTCGTCGCCGCTTTTGTGTCCCAGCCTCGTCGTAGGTGTCGGTGGCCGAGTGGAATGAGACCGACACGCTGGTGCAGGTACGGAGGGGAGCAGCCAGAAACTATAAACACTAGAGTAAATTAGAAAGAGATATATATTGCACAGAATGTAACAATACTTAACTTTTACATAGCACTGCAGAATGTTGATACATAGTTGTTAGAAACCTGCCTAGTGCCTGTACGATAACAAAGTCTTCAATGGTGCCTATCTGATTACGAAGGTCCTAACTCGTTGCTATCTCAGTCCGAAGTGACCGGTGTCTTTCCGTGGTGGCCACGAGCGGGGTTGCAGCAGAGGGCGCTCGTGGCTGTCGTCGTGAGAACGCCGCGCCGTGCGTGCATGGCGGCACGCGGCGAAAGTAGGTGGCGCGCACTTTGTACTTGTGCGACACCACAGACAGGGTTGTAGCCTTTCTCCAATGTTTTTCAATTTTTACATCGAGCAGGCGGTTAAGGAAAGCAAGGAAAAGTTTGGAATAGGGATTAAAGTTCAGGGGGAAGAAATAAAAACATTGCGTTTTGCTGATGACATTGTAATTCTGTCAGAGACAGCAAAGGACCTGGAAGAGCAGTTGAATGGAATGGACAGCGTGTTGAAGTGAGCATATAAAATGAACATTAACAAGAGCAAAACAAAATTAATGGAATGCGGTCATAGAAAATCAGGCGATGCTGAAGGAATTAGATTAGGTAACGAAACAATGAAGGTGGTAGATGAGTTTTGTTACTTGGGTAGTAAAATAACATGCGATGGTCGCAGTACAGAGGATATAAAATGCAGAATGGCAATGGGAAGAAAAGCATTTTTGAAAAAGAGAAATCTGCTAACATCGAATATTAATTTAAGGGTAAGGAAGTCTTTTCTGAAGGCATTTGTGTGGAGTGTTGCCTTGTACGGGAGTGAAACATGGACGATAAGCAGTGCGGACAGGAAGAGAATAGAGGCTTTTGAAATGTGGTGCTACAGAAGAATGCTGAAGATTAGGTGGGTAGATCGCATAAGTAATGAAGAGGTACTGTACAGAATTGGTGAGAAAAGGAATTTTTGGCATACCCTGACTAAAAGAAGGGATCGCTTGGTAGTACACATTCTTAGACATCAGGGAATCGTAAATTTAGCATTGGAGGGAAGTGTGTGGGGTAAAAATCGCAGAGGGAGACCAAGAGACGCGTATAGTAAGCAGATTCAAGTGGATGTGGGTTGCCGTTCTTATGAGGAGATGAAAAGGCTTGCTCAGGATAGAGTAGGGTGGAGAGCTGCATCAAACCAGTCTCCGGACTGAAGACCATAACAACAAACAATTATTTAAATGCAACAATGGTTGTTTGTATCATGCACTGGAATGTTTGACACTAGATGTGTACAAAGAAGTTTTTATGACATTATTATCACATTTAGTTTGGCAGCTACAACCCTTCAAAATTTTGAAGGCGGAGGCTAGGACGGCGTAGCTGACTGGCTGGTGGTCATGAGACAGTGGGCCGTGCCCCAAGGGATAGCCACTCGGCCAGTCAGCTGCGCTGTCACAGCCTCCGCCCCCGGAACTTTAAACGGTTGTAGCTGCCAAACTAAAGGTGATAAAAAATGTCAATCGAAATCCTTTGTACACAGCTGGTGTCAAAATATTCCAGTGCATGATAGAAACAACCATTGTTACAGTCAAAAAACCGTATGTTTGCATAAAATGTACACTTTCTGAGTAATATTAGAATCTGTTTGTTGGCTAAAAATACGAGCCCCTGACTAACAGGTCATTCTATGGAAACCGCACATCAATCGCCCCATTGGTTTCCGCAATATTTGCGGTGCAAGTGTTAGGTGATTCACCCTGTATATATAATTTGACCTACTAATATGCCGCGGTGGAGTAGCCGAGCGGTCTAAGGCGACTCGCTGCGGAGCGCGCGGTTGCTCGCCGTCGGTGGTTCGAGTCCTCCCTAGGGCTTGGGTGTGTGTGTGTGTGTTGTCCTTAGGTTAGTTTACCTTGGTTTAACCCTTCGACAGTCGCGTATGTATGTGTGAGATACATGACCTACTTTTTCTCTAATATTACCGCAATGAACAGTGATAAAAGCTTGCTGGCACACGACATCTTGTGCCATACCTTTCTTATTGCTTTACAGGAGTTTCAGCCTTATCCCGAAACTGACAAGATAATAAATAACTCAGACGGGAGCACGTGTATTTTTTGTATCTGCCAGATACAGCGCGCCTACTCGTGTAACGCATTGTCGCCGCTAATGACAGCAGCCGTAGCATTGTTTGGAGCGTAGCGTACTCAAGATGGCAATTGCGTTGTTGCCTTCTAGATGAAGCAACGTTTCGTTATAGCTACATGTACTCTCTTTCCAAATGAGTAAACGATATGATTTAGAAAATCCTAAGGATTTGGAAGTACATCGCCTTCTTTTCGACGATGAGGTATCAATTGAAGATGATCTTGTAGAAACTGATCCGGAAACCGTAGATATACTGGAAAAAAGATCTGTAGACTCAGGCACAGATCACGAATTTGATGAAGAGGAAATAATGAAGTGCAACAAAGTGATCAACATAACAATTTTTGGGAGTAAAAAAGACAACTAAAAATGCTTTCAGTTGTAATAATAATAAAGATTGCAGGCATCAAGAGTAATTTCCTTGGCCAACAAGAATAAACACTAAAAGAGGCGCGAGTACCTCAAAACTTTGGCTCTGACTCTAACGCAAGATCATCTCGAAATAAGTGCTCGTATTATGACTCTACCAGATGATATAAAGTCGATGCTGGTAAAGTACAAACCTCTAGGTAGAGAGCAAGAAAACGCTGAACTATTTTTGGACCAAGGAAATAAGAAAAGAAAAAGGTGCCAGTCATGTTAGAGGGAGACAAAAGACTTCCCTCAGCAAGTAGCCTATACATGTGAAAGATGCGGTACACATCTTTGTTTGCAAAACCACGCAAAAGTAATTTGTGGACAATGTCTTTCTGCAGAGAGCAATCCATACAAAGAAACATGCTGTGATTAGTTCAATAATTTATTTGTGTCTATAATGAATTCACTTTGTAAAGAATTTCATGTATTTCTCCATTACAATATGTTAAATATTTCTGTTAACTTGAAAGTGTAATGAGCCTAATGTTCACTTATGTGTTTGCCAAATCTGTAACAATAAATGTAACTGCATTTTAAAACAGAAGCAAAAGTAAAAAGCAGCTGTAAACAAAGGCACAACCACAAAAATCATCGCCTGTTATGAAATTTGACGCGCCTGCTGGAGGGTTAAGTAGTTTGTAAGCTACGGACTGATGACCACGCAGTTTGGTCCGATAGATTTACAAACATTTGAACATTTGAACCAACTGCTATAATTTGGATAATCAACTTTCTGAACACATAAAACACGGCGCAAATAGTATGTGTGTCTGGTATAGAATGGAGAAAGGTAATCGTCAAAGGGCACAGTGTAGGAAGGCCGTTGTCGAGCACCACTGTGCCCTTCGGCTCAGGCGGTCTGGCGCCACAGAAGCTCACCTGTTGCCGCGCCGCTCTCCAAGTCAAATGGCGCCGCCAACAGGGCGGCAGAACGCCTGCCGGCGACTTCAAAGGCGCCGCGCCTCGCCGTGTCGCAGGGATATGAGGCCGGCGGCGCCCCTATTGCCGACGCGGAGGCGCGCGAGGCGTGCCGTGGTGGCCCTGTGGCCGAGCCCAGCGTCACCTGCTTTGGGGGCCCCCTGAGGCGGGGCGGTCTCCAAACACCTGCTGGCAACAAGGCTCCAGTGGCCTCTGACGATCGTTTCCAGCCGGCCCCGGTGGCCGAGGGGACTGAGGAGCGCCAGTCACGGTCTGCACGGCCACTACGGTCGGGGATTCGAACGCCCCCCCTCGGGCATCGATATTTGTGCCGTCCTTAGTATTAGCTACTTCGTAAGAAGTTTGTAAGTTTAGGGACTAATGACCCCATAGTTAAGTACCATAAGCTATACAAACATTTGAACATTTGATTTGATCGTTAACCATCAAGATGTAAGGTAGACGATACACACAACAACAACATTAATGCACCACGAATAAACGGATTCATGATCCTTGACCTAAGAGTAGATCAGATATATACAAAACTAAGACGAAAACTGAAACAGAGAGGTTGTACAACTACAGTATAGTTATTCTGAAATTGTGTTCCAGACTGCAGCGTACACCAATACAAGTAACACCTTCTGTTGCACTGTGAAAGTAGCTTGTTAAATTTTCCACGAGAGATCTCGGGCAGTAGAGATCTCTAAATGCAAGTTAAAACGCTCACTGCTGCTCTAAAGTACTTTACGAGTGGCCACAATACTTGCGCAATGGAAATTTATCTGACTGCTCAGTCCTTAAGAGAGCAGTCAACGTTTTAACAAACACAAAATTAATATTTTTTTAAAAAGGATTAGATAATTAAACATGGGACAGGGAACATGAAATTATGAAGCAGATGTTTGATACTTTAAATTATTATCTATTCAATAAACTAAACAAGCAAAATGTGGGTAGACGAAATAAGTACAATGAAGCACACATCTTGTACAAAAGTAAATGAAATCATGAAGTTACTACCCATAATTAAATTGTTTCTGTCCTTTATGAATATGGAGGTAACGTGGGAGGATATTTGCAAATACACAGTGTATAAAGGAAAGCACACTCATTCACTCAAAGACACATTCATAATGCTTGTTACACATTACTCAAGTGGAAAGACTTCATAGCAGCGGCAAAATGAACTGTCGGCGACGTTTTGATGAGATGGCAGGTGTCTTCAAGCACAATGAAAATAGACTATGCAGAAAAACGAACTCATGTGCAGGGAGGCAGCGACATCCTATCCTCAAGTACTAAGTAGGGTATGACCACAGTGAATTCCATGGAATTTACAAAAAGAAATTAATTTAGAGTAAGCAAATAAATCACATGTGAGAATTCATATAGAAGAAAGCTAGTATCAGTAAACGAATGGCTGAAGGCCGAATTAATAACCGTTACGAAAGCATGTCGTGCAATTGGTCATAACAAGACAGGAAACATGGAATCAATCAAGAAATTTCGAAAAAGAATTTAGTGTGCTTGTGGAAACAGACACCACATGAAAACGTTAGTTAAAAATCGACAAGAAATTCAAACATACTAAGTTTACACAAAGGTTGAAGCCCACACCCAAGTATTCTAACTTGAGAAAATCGGACACAAAAATCTGTACCCAAAAGGAAATATAAATACTAAATTTACACTGACTTACTTGAGTTCTGTAAATTAAGAAACACTTCGCTTCAAAAAGCGAAAGAATTACCCAAGAAAACCATCACTGATAAACCAAGATTGCGTGATCACAAATAAAGTAACGTTCTAATAGCATGCCATCCCCTCAGCATGATTCGATGAAATACTCACTTTGGCGGCCGCGGCAAGAGTGGTGCCTCATGCCACGTGCAAAGCCTTCCCCTCTTCAGCACCGGTTGTAGGGCACGCTCAAAGCGTTGCAGAGTGCGTTCAGAGCCTACCGTCTACCAACCTTTGCTACCTGAAGGAGATAATTCCCCTTACTAGAGCTCCAGAGAGGTCTCCTTTGTCACCTCTTTCGTACATGATTATGTTGGTACTACACTAAGAACACGACCACCTCGCCATCTTGCCAAGTAAGCTTGTCTCTGGCCACCCAGCAGACAGCAGTGCAGATGACAAACGAAGCCATGCGTTCTTAACTAAAGTAAACGAGGCCTAAAGCGCGAGGCGGCGACAGTAAGCCATTGTGCGGCAGTCAGTCAGTATTAAGAACAACCATCCATATTCTTAGGAACACACCAGTTCAATCACACGGGTGGAAACATAGATACATGAAGCATTAATCATTACTAAAGGAATAAAATAATCGACATACAAATAAACAATATTAATGGTGGGAAACACTTTGGAGTAATGAATAATTCAAAATGGTAGACGACCACAAATTCAGTGGTCGTGTTTCAACTGATACATGACTATATTAGTCATGCTGTCCACTAGATCATCACGAAATTATAGGTCCAGAGTAGCGTGACAATGATGATGAGGACTACCCAAACACCCAGTGCCCTAGCGGAGATAATCTCCGAACCGAACAGGAATCGAATCCAGGCCTCCTGCGTGGTAACCCATCACGCTGCCCACTAGACTACGGAAGTGGACACAACGTCATCATCATGAAGGAACATATTCACAATACTTGCAGGCTTTTACATAAACCATTTGGAACAGGATTTCTTTAGAAGTAATCTACCTAAATACTGTACTATACTACAAAAGAGATATTGATGATGATTTGAGGGCACAACCTGTGCAATTGATGCATTGGCAGGAGACGTAAGGAAAATGCATAAAATATTATGTATGCAATTCATCATGAAACAAATGAGAGATGAATTTACTGAGGTGCAAATATTCAATATTAACAAACAAATCTGTTTGGCATATGTAGAAAACCCACCACCTCAGTTGTTAACATGGACAGCTCATCTTGTCACCCAAGTCTACACAAGATGGCATATTTCAGAGCCATGATACACCGAATGGAAAAATGTACCTATGAGTCACACAGTCCAACAACCTGAAATTAGTATACTAAAAACAGTTCCATGTACTAATGACTACGATCCTTCATTAACAGACAAACACCACAAAATTAAAGCAAAAACCACAGGTACACGGACCAGTAGTTCACCAAACACTCACCCAAAAGTAAATCTACCTCCCCTAGAACCGAAACCTAACTATACAGTTATCCCATACATAAGTCTACTATCATAACAAATATCAAAGTTATTTGAAAAGAAAAATGTTGAAATAAGTTGAAATTACAAAAATCTAATCTGTGATATAAATCCTTACACGGCCCCCTACACTAAATCAGGAACATACAACCTCCAATGTGATCGATTCCCAAAATTCTATATAGGCCAGAATGGCAGAAGTTTTCAGATATAAAGAACACTATGATACAGTTACACACTGTGTCTTGAACATGTTAGAATTGCAGCTCACACGGCTGCAGTGAACCGTTCAGTCAGAAGCACAGAGAACAGCACCACAACATTACACTTGGCAGAACAAGGACTGTCAATGAATTTCTTGGGAGAAATGGAAATACCCACACTCACAAATATCTACCCTCATAATATTCTCAATGAGCCGGCTGTGTTGCCTAATACTCCATTTTTAAAAAACTTCTAGAAGCCCAGCGGACGTCGTCCAGAGCACACCTCTCCAGTAGCGTAGCAGTAATTTATCAGTTGTAAGTGTAACCGGTTTCTCTCTAGAAGCTACATATTTTTACTTTTCAGTGCGTTTTCCCTTGAGTGCATTAAATTTATTGTGTGCTCGCGTTTTTGTTTGATTCATATTCGCGTTAAATATCTGGTTAGTGTATTATTCCGCCGTGTGAATCGCGTCGCGACAGTCGTCTGTCTTTGTTTTGAAACAGTTACCGTTTGTTTACTCCAGTCAGTCGCCCAGCGGACGTCGTCCAGAGCACACCTCTCCACTAGCGTAGCAGTAATTTATCAGTTGTAAGTGTAACCGGCTTCGCTCTAGAAGCTACATATTTTTACTTTTCAGTGCGTTTTCCCTTGAGTGCATTAAATTTATTGTGTGCTCGCGTTTTTGTTTGATTCATATTCGCGTTAAATATCTGGTTAGTGTATTATTCCGCCGTGTGAATCGCGTCGCGACAGTCGTCTGTCTTTGTTTTCTGATTAGAAGCGACATATAGTATTTTGATTTTCGTCTACACTTTCTCGTCTCAATTTGTAAAGTTATACTGAGCTGTCGTGCGTATTGGATTCACATCCGCGTTCTAACGAACAGTTTAGTTTTCCTTTGAACGCATCGCGACTGTAGTTTTTGTTTTTGTTGGCACTGTAATCATGAATAGGGACTGTGACTGCTGTGTGCGGATGCAGTCTGAGCTGGTGACACTTCGCTCCCAGCTTCAAGCTGTGTTAACCTCGGTTGCACAGTTGGAAGCTGCGATCGATGGGCGTCGTTGTTGTTGGCCGGCGGTGGGGACCGAACGGACTCCCGTCGTCTCCACCGATCGGCCTGCGGCAGCGACATGCCCTGAAACTGCTAGCAGTGAGGCAGACATCCCACCCGTGGTTGCGTGGGAGGTTGCTCCAGTACGTGGCAGGAGGCGCAAGACATTCCGGGGGACCGATCGTGAGGCCTCCCCGGTTCGTCTTGCGAACAGGTTTGAAGCGCTGTCTGCTCAGGACGACGTTCCTGAGTCGGATGGTGTCTCTCACCCTGTCACCACCCAGCCTGCAAGATCCGGGCTTTCACAGAGGGTGGGTTTACTTGTAGTTGGGAGCTCCAACGTTAGGCGGGTGATGGAGCCCCTTAGAGAGATGGCTGCCAAGGAGGGGAAGAAGGCCAACGTGCACTCCGTGTGCATACCGGGTGGAGTCATTCCAGATGTGGAACGGGTCCTCCCGGATGCCATGAAGGGTACGGGGTGCAGCCAACTGCAGGTGGTGGCTCACGTCGGTACCAATGATGTGTGTCGTTTCGGAACTGAAGAGATCCTCTCAGGTTTAGAGCGGCTAACTGAAGTGGTAAAGACTGTCAGTCTTGCTTGCAAGATGAAAGCAGAGCTCACCATCTGCAGCATAGTTGACAGGACCGACTGTGGACCTCTGATACAGAGCCGAGTGGAGGGTCTGAATCAGAGGCTCAGACGGTTCTGCGACGGTGTAGGCTGCAGATTCCTTGACTTGCGCCATCGGGTGGTGGGTTTCCGGGTTCCGCTGAATAGGTCAGGAATCCACTACACGCAGGAAGCGGCTACACGGGTAGCGGGGGCTGTGTGGCGTGGACTGGGCGGTTTTTTAGGATAAAGAGCAATCTCAAAGGGTTCAGGTGGATCACAGGAGAAATGTAGATCCGGAAACTATCGGTATAACAGTTGTAAATTGTCGTAGCTGTGTCGGGAAAGTTCCAGAACTGCAAGCATTAATAGAAAGCACCGAAACACACATCATTATAGGCAGCGAAAGTTGGCTCAAGCCGGAAATAAGTTCAGAAGAAGTATTTTCAAAAGATCTAACGGTATTCAGAAAGGATAGATTAAACAAAATAGGTGGGGGCGTGTTTGTCGCCGTCAAAAGTAGTATTTCATGTAGCGAAGTTGAAGTTGATAGTTCGTGCGAGCTATTATGGGTAGAGGTTGTACCCGAAAATCGTAAGAAGTTAATAATCGGTTCCTTTTACCGGCCTCCCGACTCTGACGATACAATAGCAGAAACGTTCAAAGAAAACCTGAGTCTAATTACAAAAACGTACCCATCTCACACGATAATAGTAGGTGGTGATTTTAATTTACCCTCGATCTGTTGGCGAAATTATATTTTCAAATCAGGAGGTAGGCATAAAACATCGTCCGAAATTGTACTCAACGCATTCTCTGAGAATTACTTCGAACAATTAGTTCATGAGCCAACTAGAATTGTAAATGGATGTGAAAACACACTTGATCTCTTAGCAACAAATAATCCTGAGCTCATAATGAGCATCAAAACGGATACAGGTATTAGTGAACACAGAGCTGTAGTAGCGAAATTGAATATCGAAAGTCCCAAAGTTACCAAAAATAAACGCAAAGTATATTTGTTCAGGAAAGCAGATAGAAACAAAATACATTGCTTCTTGAAAGACAGCTTCCACTCGTTTCTAACACTAAACGTAGGTGTAGACCAGATGTGGCTCAAATTCAAAGAAGTGGTATCGACAGCAATTGAAAGTTTTATACCTAATAAATTAATAAAAGAAGGAGGCGATCCCCCTTGGTACACAAAACAGGTTAGGACACTGTTGCAAAAGCAAAGGAAAAGGCATACTAAATTTAAACGAACACGAAATCCCCAGGATTTGCGATTGTACTCAGAAGCTCGAAATTTAGCGAGGATTTCAATGCGAGATGCCTACAACATTTATCACAACGAAACTCTTTCTCGTAATTTGACTGAAAACCCAAAGAGATTTTGGTCATATGTTAAATATACTCGGGGAAAGTCACAAACAATACCTTCACTACGTGATAGTAATGGCGATCCTGCCGATGACAGCGCTACTAAAGCAGAGTTACTAAACTTAGCTTTTAGAAACTCATTCACTAAAGAAGACGAAACCAATATTCCAGATTTCGAATTACGAACAGATGCCGTAATGAGTAACATAGAAGTAGATATCATCGGAGTAGTGCAGCAACTAAAATCACTTAATAAGAACAAGTCTTCTGGTCCGGATTGTATACCCATTAGATTTCTATCTGATTATGCTGAAGCGATAGCTCCTTACTTAACAGTCATATACAACCGCTCTCTCATAGAAGGATCTGTACCAAAAGATTGGAAAGTTGCACAGGTCACACCTATATTCAAGAAAGGCAGTAGGAGTAACCCACTAAACTACAGGCCTATTTCATTGACGTCAATTTGCAGCAGGGTTTTGGAACATATCCTGTATTCAAATATTATGAATTATCTCGAACAGAACGATCTATTGACCCAAGGTCAACACGGATTTAGAAAATATCGTTCATGCGAAACACAACTAGCTCTATATTCACACGAAGTGATGGGTGCTATCGACAAAGGTTCGCAAATCGATTCCGTATTTCTTGATTTCCAGAAAGCTTTTGACACCGTACCTCACAAACGGCTTTTAATCAAATTGCGTGGTTATGGTATATCGCCCCAAATTTGCAATTGGATAGGGGATTTCTTGTCAGAGAGGACACAGTTCGTAGTAATCGATGGTAAGGCATCGACTAAAACAGAGGTGATATCGGGCGTTCCACAAGGTAGTGTTATTGGTCCTCTGCTATTCCTTATTTACATAAACGATTTAGGGGAAAATCTAAGTAGCTCTCTTAGGTTGTTTGCAGATGACGCCGTCATTTACCGTCTAGTAAAATCATCTGAAGATCAAAACCAACTGCAGAACGATCTGAATAAGATATCAGTATGGTGTAAAAATTGGCAATTGACTCTAAATAATGAGAAGTGTGAAGTCGTCCACATGAGTACGAAAATAAATCCGTTAAACTTTGTTTACAACATAAATCAATCAAATGTGAACGCCGTAAATTCCACAAAATACCTAGGAATCACTATTACTTCAGACTTAAACTGGAAAGAACACGTAGATAATATCGTGGGAAAGGCGAACCAGAGACTGCGTTGTATTGGCAGAATCCTTAAAAGATGCAACAGAACTACTAAAGAAACTGCATACACTGCGCTTGTCCGTCCATTTTTGGAGTATTGCAGCCCAGTGTGGGATCCTTATCAGGTGGGTTTGACGGAGGACATCGAAAGAGTCCAAAGAAGGGCAGCTCGTTTCGTATTGTCACGATACAGGGGAGACAGCGTTACGGAAATGATACAGGATCTGGGATGGGAATCATTACAACAACGGCGCTTATCGCTGAGGCGTGGGTTACTTGCGAAACTCCAATCGCCAACATTCTCCTCCGAATGCGAAAATATATTTTTGACTCCCACTTACATAGGTAGAAATGATCATCAGAATAAAATAAGAGAAATCAGAGCTCGAACAGAGAGATTCAGGTGTTCTTTCTTCCCGCGCGCTATTCGAGAATGGAATGGGAGATAAGTAGTATAATTGTGGTTCGATGAACTCTCTGCTAGGCACTTAAATGTGATTTGCAGAGTATCCCATGTAGATGTAGATGTAGATGTACTTTCCACACTCCAATTTAAATAACTCACACCCAGCTGCAGCTCAAGTACAACATTGATAACAGCATATACAGCTAAAATAATCAGCAGTTTTCATAAGACTAAATGTGAGTAGTACACAGTACTTGCACATATTCCCTTAACTACAGTTCTATCTTGTATAATAATTTTCTGAGTTGTTCAACATTCAGATATATGTTTTTGTAATCTTTGTATCTTATCGCTGAATCACGGTATCTTTGCTGCTTATGTTCTTTGCTATGGTTTATTTTTGTTGGCATCTGGTGTAACCTGTGAAACGAAACATGTGGTGCAGACTGAAAGTGTGTGTAGTGATTTAACACAAGTGACTACCTTTAAAAAACAACATAACTGCATATGTGGCAGCAAATATGAATATGTTCCGCTGTATAAAAATAACAAGTGCTCCATATGAACAATACAATTAAGTTTGGTTATAAAGCAAGACAAGAAGATAAGCAAAGTTCTTACACATGTGTAACTGCAAATTTGGTATATTCTAGGACAAATCAAGAGTAAACAATGCACCAGATGTTTACATTTTGAAAGAATTATACGACGAGGAGTTGGAAAATAAATTTCTTCTGTCAAGTGTGGTCAGTGTTGCGTATGAAAGGAAAGAAACAGAATGAGACATTGAAAGTTTCTTGCTTGTCCTTCTCTCTTACAAAATTTACGTCTGCTGCGAAAGTTATGTGTTTTACCACATGATCTAAGAAATGTAACTGACTGACGCTACTTGAATGAAATGTAACTGAATGTGTTTGAACTTGTTCTACCTGAATGCCTTTGCACAACGTTATATTAATCTGACTGCGTATTTTTGACTGTATTCTATGTGAATGGTATTTCTAAACCTATCTGACTGCGTAATGTTTATTATAATGAGATACAAACTGCTAATTGTTTCTGTATGAAAATGTCGTAACAAAGTTAACTGTCTGAAAATTACTGGTACTAGAAATCACTGTGTTAATCATTCTGGCCCTACAAACTTGTTTCTGACTGAATTAACAATCTTTACCGGAATGAAACGAACACAATATTTATCAATGCAATCTGACTTAGTGCAAATACTAGTTAACCTGAACACTGTAAGAATTGTCCTACCCTGAAATCCGTAAATCATACTGATCTCTAAGCTTGACAAAAAGTCATTCTTCTTCACTTTCACTGCCGGCCGCGGTGGCCGAGGGGACTGAGGCGCTCCAGTCACGGTCTGCACGGCCACTACGGTCGGGGGTTCGAATCCCCCCTCGAGCACGAATATTTGTGCCGTCCTTAGTCTTAGCTAGTTCATAAGTAGTTTGTAAGTTTAGGGACTAATGACCCCTTAGTTAAGTCCCATAAGTTCTACAAACATTTGAACTTTTTTTTTCACTTTCACTTTTCGATTACTTTCACTTACTAACCTGTTTTACTTTATTTATTTATTTGGTTTTTTATCACACTGCATAAATTTGCGCAACACCAAACTGTTTTCTGCTATACTAACTGCTGGAAAACTAACTACAGAAAACATGTGAGGAGGGATAAACTGGTAATCTTTTTAAGAAACTCGAACTAATTATTAAAAATGAAATATGTGTTCTATTTTCTAACTGATGTAACTTCACGAAAATTACTAACAATGTCATGTTTTGGATTTTAAAATTTTTCAGAGAAAAAATATAACTCAGAAATTTAATCTGCCGACAAAATTATTTTTTAAATAAAGATAAACACTTATTTACTGTTATTAAATTTAACTCGATTTACACAAACAATGTTACAACAATACCATATTTCAAGAACACTACCCATGAAATTCCTATTTCATAAAAAACGCAATCTCAAAATTAAATTATTACAATAAATACTTTTCCTAACACAGAAAGGGGTTCCCAGCATGAATCGTGAGACCATAAGCTAACAGTAAGATCTTTCCTGACCGTTACTGTTACCATCAACTCAGCCTAACAATGCGAAGTTGTGCCATAGAAACGTGAAAAGTATTTCATGAAAAACTTTACCTTATAAAATCTTCAAAAGATCGTTTCACCAAGGTCGTCTATTTCTTTCGTCTCCATATCTTAAACAAACAGCTTGGCTCAGCATTCAAGTCTCAAAGTCTCATATCGTCGGCTATATGACCGGAACGACAACTGCACACAACCACAGTCCCCACGCTTCTGCAATCTCATCCGCGCGCCTAGCAAAGTCTGCACTCTCAATAATCACAACCCTACTTCCCGGCAACAATACTATCACCGTCTCCGATATCGATAGTACTGGCATCGAAAAATAAGCCTGCAACCAAAGATAAACGACGCATGCCTGACTAGCTTGACACTAGTCTCAAATTCGCAGTAGGCCTACATTTGAATATGAAATGTATACCTACCCATAGCAGGTATCTTACATCATGAATGATATGACGTATCTTTATTTTTCTACATAATTTCCAAGTACATTGAGACATTTGTGATACCGCGTTATAAACTTCAAAAAGCCGTCCAGGAAAAATCAGGGTGTTGCATTCTGAAGAATCGTTAAACGGGTCGTTTGCCGTCGGAATTGCTTCCAAAGCGCCTTCCCTTCTGCCGAAGGTCGTCTTCAGAGCTGGAAACAGATGGAAGTTACTGTATGGCGAATGGTGTAGGCGCTTCCAACAGAGAGTTTCAATACGGTGTTGCGTTGCCGTCGCCGAGTGTGGTCTTGAATTGCCATCCAACAGCAGAACGCCAGACCTGAGAAGGTCAGACCGCTTTTTACGAATCACCTCATTCAATTTCGACAGAGTGCAAAAAGTCCAGCAACGAAACTCCTTGGGTGTCCCAGAAGGCGGTATCACTTTACTTACAGACGGAGTGCTTTTGAACTTCTTTCGACAGGTGATGACTGACGTTTCCACTCCACGGATGCGGCCTCAGATTCGGGCGTGTAATTGTGGACCCACGTTTCATCCCCGTCACAAATGGAAACACAAAGTAATTGCCACATTCATGGTCGACCTCTATGCAATGGCGCATTGGTGTCTTGGGACGTGCGCGATCACCTGCTGTGTCGTCTTTCGCTCATAGCCGTTCAACGCTTTTTCCGTATCCAACGTCCTGCTTTTTCCTGCACGGCTTTTTGAAGCTTATAAAGCGGTTTGACGAATGTCTCAAAGTACTTGGAAATTATATAGAAAAATAAAGATTTTCAATATGATGTTGAGTGTCGGTGTTTATTGATAGAACTAACATGCACGCATCTCTGAAGAAACGGACTCTGCGGCGACTACAGCTGCTCATGTAAATACAAGAAATGTATTCGTAATTGCGAATATTAATCAGCATCAGCTGTATGGTGTAATGGTGACACATGAAAATTTGTGCCGTGCCGGGACTCGAACCCCGATCTCCCGCTTAACGCGAGCGGTCGCGTTACCATTACGCTACCCGACTCAAACCTTCATATGCCACACATTGTCTACTGCCCTTGCGTGCTCGTACATTCTATGAAGGTAATTCCCGCACAGGGAATTTACATTAGCAGACTGCACAGGCATGCACGTCTGAAGGACATTTGCTTAGTTCTATCAATAAGCACGGACACTGCACATCGTTTTTATAATCAGTCATAGCAAGGCTTGCGACAAATGTACCAAAAAGTCTCACCCTGTGCGGGAAATTCATCATAGAATGTACGAAAACTCATGGGCAGTAGACAATGTGTGGCATATGAAGGTTTGGGTCGTTCCGGGAAGCGTGCGCGGGTAGCGTAATGGAAACGCGACCGCTCGCGATAAGCGGGAAGTCCGGGTTCGAGTCCCGGCCCGACACAAATTTTCATATGTCACCATTACACCATACAGCTGATGCTGATTAATATTCGCAATTACGAATAATTTCTTGTATTTGAAATACAGATTTGTCTTTAACGTCTCATTCTATTCTTTCCCTTTCATAGACAACTGTGCCCACAGTCGACAGGGGTAACTTATTTTCCCACTCCCCGTCGTACCATCTTAAGCGAATGCAAAATTCGAAACAGTGAATGGTACCTTTTAATGAAGGTAAAATAAAACCAGTTGTGGCCAGTGGCCGTTCCACACCAACAATTTATTTCACATAACAGCGACGGTCAAAAACAAGTCTGTATATGTGTGAATTTATTTTCCAGACTGCAGCATACTCCAATAGGCCGAACGCCTGGTAACAACACCTATTATTGCACTGATGGATGCCTATAATAGTCATACTGTCCACTTGATCACGAAGGTATTGTTGGTGCATATTGTCCCACATTCAACGGCGGTTCAGCTTAGGTCTCTCAAAAGGAAACCTACCCAAGTGTCACTCTCCGATTGTGATGAAATTTGTATATATTATCATAAATGAAAAATTATGGGACACGTATATTATTCTTAGCGGCGGAAATTAATATTTAAGGGTGACACAGTCCCTCGAAAATTGGGGCTAAAATGGAAAAATCGCTATAACTTATAGATTAGTGAATATCAAAGTATCTTTTGATAAGAGACGAACAACGGGGCCTAGGTATATTGCACAAATTTTTAGTGCTAAAAATTGCTTTGATTTAATCCAAGTAGAATGTATGAAAACTTTAAAAGTAAGGCGAATTAAGGAATTGGTGTTTTTCTTTTAATCAATATTGTGGAGGTAAACAACCCTTATATTGCCCCGCTCGTGTGATATTACCCATGAAATACCTTGTGAATCTATATTTTTGAACTGTTTCATCTCTTCAATACATTGGTATTTAAAGTCTCTGAATCCTAATCTCAAATCTAGATTCTCAAAATTCAATGTGGTTGATCCAGGATAGCGAACGGAAACTCACCCTAAAGAGGCAGCGGGAAGAGATGAAAATCCGGTCATGCGACCTCCACGCGCTACATCATGAACAATGCCAACGCCGGCGGTTAAAGCCAGTACATATTTTTAACATGTTTTATTCACTTCTCTTCACTATTATTTCAAACGTTAATTGTACAGTATTTTGAAAGTCTCACAAGTTGTTTCATGGGCAGTATCAAACGAGCGCGGTAATATAAGGGTTGTTTACCCGCCAATATTTATATATACAGGGTGTTACAAAAAGGTACGGCCAAACTTTCAGGAAAGATTCCTCACACAGAAAGAAAGAAAATATGTTATGTGGACATGTGTCCGGAAACGCTTAATTTCCATGTTAGAGCTCATTTTAGTATTACGGGTGAGGCTTCATTCTAATTCAAATCAAATGGTAAATTTTGACAATCAACATGTGTGGGCTGACGAGAGTCCGCACGCAATTGTGCAATCACGTCATCAACACCGATTTCCTGCGAACGTTTGGGCAGGAATTGTTGGCGATGTATTGATTGAACCTCATGTTCTTCCACCTATGCTCACTGGAGCACGTTATCATGATTTCATAAGGGATACTCTACCTGTGCTGCTAGAACATGTACCCTTACAAGTACGATACAGCATGTGGTTCATGCACGATGGAGCTCCTGCACATTTCAGTCGACGTGTTCGTACGCTTCTCAACAACACAACAACAGATTCGGTGACCGTTGGATTGGTAGAGGCGGACCAATTCAACCCGTTACCAAATGTAGAGGCTCTTCGTGCTCGTATTGTGGACGGCTGTGATACAATACGCCATTATCCAAGGCTGCATCAGCGCATCAGGGATTCCATGCGACGGAGGGTGGATGCATGTATGCTCGCTAACGGAGGACATTTTGAACATTTCCTGTAACAAAGTGTTTGAAGTCACGCTGGTACGTTCTGTTGCTGTGTGTTTCCGTTCCATGATTAATATGATTTGAAGAGAAGTAATAAAATGTGCTCTAACATGGAAATTAAGCGTTTCCGGACACATGTCCACATAACATATTTTCTTTCTTTCTGTGTGAGGAATGTTTCCTGAAAGTTTCGCCGTACCTTTTTGTAACACCCTGTATATAAACACTTATTCCTTAATTCGTATTCGTTTTGAAGTTTTCATAGATTCTACTTCGATTAAATAAAAATAAAAAAATTTGAGCACTCCACTGCAATATACCTAGGCCGATTGTTCGTTTCTTATCAAAAGATACTTTCATAGCAGAAATCATTAAAATCGTTCGCTAATCTCTAAGTAATAGCCATTTTACCATTTTAGTCCCAATTTTGGAGGGACCGATTCACCCCTTTAATATGATTTTCCGCCGCTAAAAGGAAAATACGTGCCACCTAGTTTTTCATGTACGAGGCGCGTCCAGAAAGTAAGTTCCGTTTGGTAATAAAATGAAATTGTACACAGATACAGAAGAAATTTTTATTGCACAAAATTCTAAAACTCTTAAACTACTTTTCCACATAACTGCCGAAATTTTGTAGGCACTTGTCATAGCGTGCCACAAGTTTTTGCATGCATCCTTCACAGAAGGTTGCCGCCTGCGTATTCAACCATGTGGTAACAGCTCTTTATCATCGTTGAAGTGTTGACCACCAAGGACAGATTTTAGGTGTAAGAAGAGATGAAAGTCGCTAGGAGAGAGGTCCGAGCTGTATGGAGGATGATCAAACAGGTCCCATTGAAATTGCCGTAAGAAGTTTGGTCACATTCGGTGTGTGAGGTCAAGCATTATCGCGAAAAAAAAAATCTTTTGACTGTAATCCTCTTCTTACACCTAAAATCTGTCCTTGGTGGACAACACTTCAACGATGATGACGAGCGGAAAGAACATGTTACCACATGGTCGAATACAAAGGCGGCAACATTCTATGAAAAAGGCACACAAAACGTTGCGCCATGCTATGACAATTGCCTACAAAATTTAGGAAGCTATGTAGAAAAGTAGTTTAACAGTTGTAGATTTTTGTACAATCAATATTTTTTCTGTATCTGTACCCGTTTGTTTTATATAACCAAACAGAACTTATTTTCTGGACGCGCCTCGTATTATAAAATATCCAAATGTCACAAAAATCGGAGACTGACACTTGGGAAGATTTCCTTGTCTGATTGGTTGGTGGGTCGTCTCGTCAAAAATTAGGCTTTTTGTTTGCATCCCAGGCATGTCCGATAGGATTCATACCTGTTGAACATGCTGCCCATTCTAATCTTACAGTATCTTTTCATGAAGGAACGCATTTACGAAGTGTGCACTTTGAGCGCCATTTGATCGCATTCTTTGACCACCAGCGGCGTACACTGGGCCCCACGCGTTGCCACCCCAAAACATCCAGAAACCACCACCTTGCTGCACTTGTTGGACGCTGTGTCTTAGAAGTTTAGCCAGGCCAGGCTATCTGCAAAAACGTCTCCTACGATTGTGTGGAAGATGGCACGTGCGAGTCTCATCTCTGAATAGCGTATGACCCCCCCCCCCCCCCATTCTGGCCCGTCCATTAACTCTTAAAAGGAAGTATGTGCCTAAGAGACACACATCAATTTTTATCTTGTTAGATTGGCAATACTGTTTGCGCTATATGCAGGAGTACCTCTGTAGCTTCATACAGTTTCATTGTTTGTGCTGTGGTGTGATTGTTTGTTGATGGCGACTGTTATAACATGTGAAGTAATTGTTGTTTTTCGAGCATCGAAGTGTCTGTGAGACACACATTTCCAGTAACGCAAGTTTTGTTGCATATCTATTAGACACTTATTTTCAAATCCGATACTCTTATTACTGGTGAGTACAAGTACATGCAACATTCAATATTAGTACAGTGAACAGCTGCATTCTCCAATTCTACTTAAAAACAGTGAAAGTATCACCAGGTACAGATTCGTCAAGAAATTGTCTCTAAGTCTAATGAGATCTCATCTTCAGGCTACTTATCTCCAGTTTGAGGGTAATGATGCGAAATCTTCTTGGAAAATACCCACAGAAAAGAAAGAAGAACAAGAGAAGTGTGAAGTTTGACAAACTGCAAAGAAAGTGGAAATGCAGTCTTTGTGCTTACCAGAAAAACAGAAACAGTGCATACAAATGTGATGTGTGGAATGTAACAGAACAGTATACCTATAATGTTCCAGGAAAAAATGTGCGTTCAGTGCTTAATAGATTCATTACAAAAAGTTTTTATGAATTTGAAGTTTATCCCTAACCTTTCTTCACAAAATTCATCCATTTTTATAGAGTTCCTTGCTATGAAAATTCATGAAGTAACAAATATTGGAATTGTTACTTGATATTGGTTCAGTGAGTTCTGGTTCAATTTTTTAATTGTATCAACAGATTTATGCACCAAATCGCGAGAAAAGCATTATATATATAACGCTGGGGGACGCGTACCCCAAAACTTTTACATCCACAAAGTAACTTTTTTATGATGCTGAAAAGTTGGAAGAAAGCCAAAGATTTATTTCACGGAGATATTGTTTTTAATTTCATTTCTTCATGTTGACAAATGTAATAGGAACGAAACCAGTGCAGTTTTTGTGGGAAAAGCAAGGTCATTGACTATTTAAGCATTTTCAAGCTGCAGCAACCATTCTCAACTGCATCGCTGGCAGCCAGTAGTGCCCTCGCGTTTCATTGGAGGTTATTATAGGTAAATTGAAGTGTACGATACCATTTATTGTTGATGCTAATCTCATGCTTCATTTGAGGTGATGTAAACTGAGTTGCTCCGGCACCAGAATCTCTTGTATGTTTGGGTGTTTCTTGCTGTCACCTGCTTCATTTGAGCTGTAGTAAAATCAATTGAGCCGGCCACAGTGGTCGAGCGGTCTGCGGCGTGCCGTCACAGTCTGCACGGCCGTTGCGGTCGGGGGTTCGAATGACCCCTCGGGCATGGATGTTTGTACTGTCTTTAGTATCAGCTAGTTTGTAAGTTTAGGGACTGATGACCCTGTAGTTACGTCCCATAAGCTCTACAAACATTTTTGAAAGTCAATTGAAGAGTCCGATACCATTGTTTTGTAGTTCAACATGATGACGTCATAGCTAAAAGCCGACGGGTGATATCTCATGCTTCAGTTATAAGTAATTTTCACTGCATTATATCTAATGTTGGAGTACCCCCAAACTTTTTTTTAGAAAAAGAGCATTGTATATATATATATGTTACAACCGTGTCAACCAGACACGTATTTCCTATTAAGTAATGAAAATCATTCTTCCTCTCAAGGATTAAACGTGCTGCTGGGCCAGTCGGTACCACGTTGCATGGTGTCAAAGCTGGAACATCGCCATTGACATCGGGAGTGGTAAGTCGTCTGCCTAGTAAGCATGAAGGTCCGGGTTCGATTCCCGGTCGCATCACAAATTTTAATTCATTGCTTCACCTTTATCTTTAATGTCTTTGATATGTTCGAGACGAAAGACTGTTTCAGGGTTTCTGAATTTCTGTTTAAATTGATATTTATATCACCTTGTCCTAAGGTTAAAGGCAGGAATTGTTCCAAAATGTCCATTGCCGAGGTGGTATTCCGCTGCATGGAGAGCCATGGCATTAGAGGCAATATTATATGGAACATAGAAACTGAATTAAAGTTTTTGACCTGGAGGGAAGTCGTACTTAGACTATTCCGAGGGGCCTTCATTGCTAGTGGTGCGGTGGTCTAACGGTAAGCATGGACGTCAGCGTTCACTCCCGGCCGCATCACAAATATTAATTGATTGCTTCACCTTTATCTTTAATATCTTTGATACCTTCGATACGAAAAACCGTCTCAGGGTTTGTGAATTTCTCTTTACATTGATATTACCATCGCTTTGGTTCACTCCGTGACGTCTGGAAACTTCCCTTGATGAGATTCCCTTGGTACGAAGTAACAATGCAAATACGACCAACTTAACCTTCTAGTGTCGCGGGACGTGGGCCAATAGCATTTCAACTAACAGTATCACATTCATTACTCGTTCGATATCAGTTTGACAGTTGTCTAGTGATTGATTGCAAAGATATTCCTATCTATACTGCGGCAAATTTTAAACTGATCGAAATAGTGCGTCACCTTTTACATTGACCGTAATCGAACTTCAACTTCTATATTCGTATCACTCACAAACAAAATTCGAATTAAATTCCTCATAATAATACTTAATGGTCCTTGTATGAAGCATTAATTCAGGATATAATAACTAATGAATTGCCCTAAAGTCATTTACATCCTGTAATAATCTGAAGATTAAATGCTTGAAATTTTAGTTAGCTGTTTTATCGATTGTCAAAAAACCTAATCGAATATTCTTCTCGTTCTGTATCGCATACACTTGAGTGAATATTGTTAAATAATTTCAGTCAGATCTCTCTGAAGAAAACACTGATCTTCTCTCCTTCACAATAATAAACAGAAACTTGCCCAAATTAATAACGTTCAGTATATGCATGTTTTCCATGATAGAGACCATTTATTTAATATTACATTGCTACAAAGACTGCAGTCTTGTAGCCACTATACCATTCAGTCGCAGCTACACCATGTGTTGAAAATGGTTTCGATGTGACTCGTTTCATGTATATTCACGCTGGTTTTGACACATCACACCTTGACAAGTCCTCGTGCTCACTACTGACAGCGCTACTCCGTGAATCAACGGTTGCCAGCTACTCTCAGTGCCTGCTGAAGAGCTAGACCGATGCTCATCTTGATTTGATCTATCCATCTGGTAGCTGCTCATCCTCTTGATCTCGTGCCCTCTATCTCTCCTTGCAAGTTTATTTTCTCTGGATTTTATCGATCTCTTCTCACAATATGACCAAAGAACTAGAGAATTTTTTTTGTTACTCGGTCCATTTAATGCGTAGCATTCGTTGCTGGGACCAAAGCTCAAACGCATCAATATGCTGTTTTTCTCTGGCCTCGAGTGTCCATGTTTCGCAATCATAAAAGAAGGCAGAAAACACGAGCGTTACAGCTAGCCGGATCTTTGTTCTACTTGTTATTGCTCTGCTCTGCCAGATGTTGGTCAACTTCTTCAAAGCAACTTGGCCTAGCGTGATCAGCCTTCTCCTCATATCCTCCCGTGCTGCATATGGTTGTTCCCAAGATAGATGAAGGAATGCACGACTTCCACTTCCTTTAAGCGACCTGTGAGCTGGATCTGTTCTTTTCGGTCAGTAATCATGAGTTTGGACTTGCTGAGGTTGATGTCTAATACATATGTTAGACTAATGTCATTTATTCTTGTTAGTATCTAAGCATGATCAACTTGGCTGTTGGCTAAAAGCACAGTGTTATCAGGAAAACGGTGGTTGTCGATAGTTCTCCCACCAATTGAGTTGCCTTTTGTCCAACCATCAAGAACTTTCCTAATGACATGTTCTACAGTTGTGAGGATAGGACACGACCCTATCTCACACCTTTGGATACTCTGAAAGAATTAGACGTACCACCATTTATCTTTCCATCTGCGAAGTGATTATTGTATAGAAGTTTGATTAATGCTATCAAATGGTGTGGGACACCGAACTCTGCCAGCACCTGCCACATTTTTTCCCATGCAACACAGTCCAAGTCTTTCCTGTACTCAAGGAAGCTGATGAAAACATAAACACAAAACTCTCTCGATTTTTCTATTATTTGTCTTATGTTGAGGAATTTTTCACGAGTTTCTTTCCTTTCAACAAAACCTGCTTGTTCTGTGGATATGTGAGGCTGAACGTGATGCTGTTATGGTAAAGCGTTACGTTCCTCCATGGCAGACCATCAGTGCACAGTGTTACTGTTCGTTTTTGGAGCTTCAGCTGCGACCAGTTTTGCGAAATAAGTAGCTACACTTTCCGCGCAACACACCCATCATTTAGCACGACAATGCGCGGACGCATACAGTGCAAGTTGTGGCTGCTCTGTTCGGTCGATGGGACTGGGAAGTACTGTACCGTCCACCATACTCCACGGACTTCAGTCCCTGTGACTTTGATTTCGAAGATGAAGGAACCACGCTTCAGAGCTGTTCCAGAGATTCGACAGGCAGTAGACCGCTCCATTTGCACCATCAACAGTACAGGCTCTGCTGACGGAATACTTCGACTTCTACATCGCAGGCAACCGTTTCTACACTACGCTAGTGACTCCTTTCAAGGACAGTAACAGGAGGAAGCAAGTGGCGATTTTCTATCGGTTGTGAATAACCCTCGTATAAACACTACCGAAGAAAGAAGGAAACTTCCACTCTGCAGCGGAGTGTGCGCTGATATGAAACTTCCGGGCAGATTAAAATTGTGTGCCGGAACCGGGACTCAAACCTGGAACCTTTGCCTTTCGCGGGCAAGCACTCTACCGACTGTGCTATCCCGACACGAATCACGATGCCGTCTCACAACCTTACTTCCGCCAGTACCTCGCCTCCTACTTTCCAAACTTAACAGAAGCTCTCCTGCGAAACATGCAAGACCGGCACTCCTGGAAAAAAGGATATGGTAGAGACATGAAGTATGGAAAGTAGGAGGCGAGGTACTGGTGCAAGTGAAGTTATGAGGCGGCATCATGAGTCGTGTCGGGATAGCTCAGTCGGTAGATTGCTTGCCCGCGAAAGGCAAATATCCCAGGTTCGAGTCCCGGTTCCGGCACACAATTTTAATCTGCCAGGAAGTTTCACTACCGACGATAATCCTCAAAGAGTAGTAGCTATTCCCCAAGCCCGTGGTGGGTCAATTCTTTACTAACAATTAAATATTGTGTCTATGTTACGTGTTCATGCTATGAAGTACTCCCTCTGTATACCGCGAAAGGGAAAACGGGAAAACATCATCAGCTAAGTCACAGCGTAGCCGAATGTGTGTGTTGACTGACCGTAGCAGACAATTATTTGAGAGAATCGCAAACAATAAATAAGAGGACAACAACTGCAATAGTTAGGCGTGTTATCGTCTTTCTTAAACAGAAAGAAATGTGGTCACAGTTATGTCTCGCAGAGGTTCTCACTGGTTTCATAATACAGTACATCTACGTCTACATCTAAATGGGATTCTCTGCAAATTACATTTAAGTGCCTGGCAGAGGGTTCATCGAACCACCATTATACTATTTATCTCCCATTCCATTCTCGAATAGCGCGCGGGAAGGAAGAACACCTGAGTCTCTCCGTTCGAGCTCTGATTTCTCATATTTTATTCTGATGATCATTTCTACCTATGTACGTGGGAGTCAACAGTATATTTTCGCATTCGGAGGAGAATGTTGACGATTGTAGTTTCGTAAGTAGCCCACGCCGCAGCGATAAGCGCCGTTGTTGTAATGATTCCCATCCCAGATCCTGCATCATTTCCGTAACGCTGTCTCCCCTGTATCATGACAATACGAAACGAGCTGCCCTTCTCTGGACTCTTTCGATGTCCTCCGTCACCTGATAAGGAAACCCACATTGGGCAGCAATACTCAAAAAAATGGACGGATAAGCGTAGTGTATGCAGTTTATTTTGTAGTTCTGTTGCATCTTTTAAGGGTTCTGCCAATAAAACGCAGTCTCTGGTTCGCCTTTCCCACGACATTATCTACGTGTTCTTTCCAGTTTAAGTCTGAAGTAATAGTAATTTCTAAGTATTTTGTAGAGTTTACAGCCTTCACTTTTGATTGATTTATATTGTAAACAAAGTTTACGGATTTCTTTTCGTACTGCATCTGCAAACAACTTAAGGGAGCTGCTCAGATTTTCCCCTAAATGGTTTATGTAAATAAGCAACAGCAGAGGACCAATAACACTACCCTGTGGAACGCCCGACATCACCTCTGTTTTAGTCGATGCCTTACCATCGATTACTACGAACTGCGTCCTCTCTGACAGAAAATCCCCTATCCAATCGCAAATTTGGGGCGATATACCATAACCACGAAATTTGATTAAAAGCCGTTTGTGAGGTACGGTGTCAAAAGCCTTCTGGAAATCAATAAATACGGAATCGTTTTGCGAACCCTTGTCGATAGCACCCGTCACTTCGTGTGAGTAAAGAGCTAGTTGTGTTTCGCATGAACGGTATTTTCTAAATCCGTGTTGACCTTGGGATAAGACATCCAGCTATTCGAGACCATTCATAATATTTGAATACAGAATATGTTCCAAAACCCTGCTGCAAATTGACGTGTTCTTAGCAGATACATTTACAAAGCTCCATACTGTGAAATATGACAGTTATCGAGCAGTATTCGATAGAATTACACAGATGTTAAAACTCGTGTTTACCACCGACGTGTACTAAACCAGCCGGATAATTTTCTCACACCATTCTGATTGGGTAGGCGTCGAAATTTAAACTGAACGGCGGGGAATTAACAAACAATTACTGCTGAAATCTGGGTCAGCAGCCGTGACGTATGACACCGATGACGTCAAAAACCACTGACTGCCGGCTGCTGATGACAATGACGAGCACAAACGTAATTGCGGTGTACTCTCTGTGGTCAGCTACCAAAGAGGTCCTCTCTAAACTAATTATGCAAATAGAAACATCTGCGGCACCCCGTTTCAATAAATCAATAATTTGGGATAAACAGATCTCAAAAGCCTAACGTTCGTTAATGTCACTCTGGTTTACATTCTTGTCAGTACCTAACACCATTTCCGGGATTTGAAATTTCTCTCAGTTCTGTTATTATCTGGAGCATAAAAAAGAATAACGACGTGCTACGGGATCCAGGAGTATTGCCTCACATTATTTCTTACGGGTCAGAATTGGCCATTGATATGGGCGGTAGTATTCCAGCTACTCAGAGTTTAACTACCATTAATTCGAGGTAGTTTTGATTAGACTAATACTTGTTCCATAGATTATGAATACAAGATTTCGTAATGGTGCTGAAAGTGTCTCTTTAGTAAAACATAAAATATTTATCTCTATTTTTTATTGTTTCTGGTAAAAGTACTAATTTCTATGTAAATGGTCATCTACTGAATAGAAGCTGTCATTCAGAAATACTTTCAATTTGTTTTTAAATACTTGTTGGCTATCTATCAGACATTTTACGTTACCTGGTAAGTGACCAAATACTTTGCAATTCACCCCCTTCTGTGCCAAAGTTAGATATAATGTTGAATAGTGTAGTTCATCCTTTCTCAACTTCCGATGTCAATAACTACCGGCCAATCTCACTTCTGGCAATTTTATCCGAAGCATACATAGCTTTCTCTGTCAATAGCCTTGATAGCCTTGCTGGAAACCAAACAGACATTTCGTTGGTACCTTATTTTTACAAATATACGAAGCTGCTATTGAATACATTACTTTCTCTAGAACTTTGAATAAAGCTGTCAGAAGTGAGATTGGACGGTAGTTATCGACGTTGGATGCAACTCCTTTTTTATGCAATGGTATAACAGAGAGATATTACATACGTGACTGAGAATCCTACTTGTCTGTCAGGAACAACATTTTAGTACTCTGCTGCAAATGCCAGCTATTCTATTCAGGTTATTTCTTTTGAGAAAGTTTATTATTTTCTTGATTTCAAAGGGAGCTTTGGGTGGAATTTAAATTGTATCAGATTGGAGAGGTATGGGATCTTCCATTAATATCTTTATCTCTTCTATGGAACATTCAGATCGTATGTTCACCACGTCATTTAAAAAGTGATTTTTAAAAGTTTTGTCAACTTTTGCTTCTTTTTTGGTAAACTTTCATTTTAATGGTAATTATCCCTGTGCTCTTGGTTGTCTCGTTTCCCTTTTTAATTTCATTATCAGAGGTACTGACCTCAGACATTATACACACGCTTCTAGACTTTTTAATAACCTTTCTTAATATGACAGAGTAGTTGTTATTATATTTTACTGTTTCTGGGACATTACTCTCTCTTGTTCAAATGTTCAAATGTTTGTAATTCTATCGCACCAAACTGCGTGGTCATCAGTCCGTAGCTTACAAACTACTTAAACCTAGGTAAACTACCCTAAGGACAAACACACACACCCATGCCCCAGGGAGGACTCGGACCTCCACAGCGAGCAACCGCGCGCTCCGCAGCGAGACGCTTTAGACCGCTCGGCTACTCCACCGCGGCCTTTCTCCCTCTTGCTGTTAGATACAGTGCGCTTTTCCGTTTACAAGATACATTTATTCCTTTAGTTTGCCACGGTTTCTTACATGATTCCTCACAATCTATATCTATAAATGTGAATGTCTGTTCAGTGTACGTTTATCACGTCTGAACCAGAAGACATAAAGAGATAAAAATTTGTATAGTTACTAATGTCTACCCGGGGAAGGCTTTAGGCACGGTTTTATGGCGATCGGGTAGGTATTTATCTATACATATTTTAATGTGAATGTCTGCTCGGTGTACGCTTATCACGTCCTTAAGACAAGACGCAGAGACTTAAATATTTATACCTGAGGATGGTTTTAGGCACGGTTTTATAACGATCTGATGGATATTTAGTAATTTGAAGAATATAACCCGAAATGCGAAACAATAATTACTCTTTGAAAATTAGATTTACTCTTTGAAAATGGTTTTATTGGCTGCATTGTTGCTTGAGGGTTGATAATGATAAAATGGTGGAGTATATTTGGATGGAAAGTTATCGGTGTATATAAAATTCTACGTGTGTGTGTGTTAATATTTCGCTCTGCAGCGAAAACTACTGAACGCAAACGAATGGTCTGAGTGTAATTGTTGTCCGAAGTCTCCCGTTGTACACCATAGCAGTTCCATGCCGATAGCTATAAGGGGTGGAAAATATGGTGGTTCAAAGTCGTCAAATTATTAAAAAATTCGGACTGAAGGCCACCGATGAGGTTACATACAACGAAACGTGATGTCACAGACCATATCTTTGGTCTATCCGTGCTACAATGTCTTCAGCTCTTTTTCTGTAAGGATAAGCATACGAATAAGGAAATATAAGAATAAATAAAGCAGTAAAAAAGAAATTTCCTTTTATACATCTCTTTTAAAAAATCGATTTGACGTTTCGCGCATTGTCTATCATAATCAACCAACACGCTATCGGAGCCGCAGGTTTAAGCTAGTTACATCTATTTTCTTGTGGAAACAGTTTTCAGATATACTTAAAAAATATAATGAAAATGTTGGATTTGAAATTAGCGTCGGGGTCGTTGTGTACATCATCCCAGTCTAACTACTGTCACCTTTTCTTAAACTTCGCAATCGTTAAATAATTAATTGAACGCAGAAGTTTGGAAGTCTGTTTTAACTTGCTCGTTTTGAGCTTGAATTCCAACATACACAACCAGTGAAGATAAACGTATCTTGTTGTTTCGGTTCTTAAAATGAGTCTGTAACTTGACATCGAATTTGGCGGAAGTTCTTCAACTCCTCGAGACACAAATTTTCTCATTGTTCTAAAGGTATTGAATATAAAGAGAGGCATTGAATTAAGGTTTTTGCTGTGGCAGGGATTCGAACCAGGGAACTTCTGCTTACTTGGCTATCCTTTAAAGCGCCCAACTAACACATCATTATGGATAAGGTGGCTACACGACACATATTTTAATTCTGCCTAAATGTTTCCCTAAGAAATTCGTATCAAAGTTCCCAAGGCTCCCCAATATTGCAATAACACCCCAGTAATGAACGTGAATGAGAGTAATCCGGCCTTTTTGGCCCACTTTAGGTTACGGTAGTAACACTAAAAGTGGGCCTTTGCGACCGTCTTTTGACAGCTCTAAATGTAAGTGAAATAACGGCTTAACTATACATCTGACACGAATATTGAATAACCGAATTTGTAGATGAGAAAATTCTATAAAACTTTGCTGTCTTTTTTTTTTCATATCTCGTAGCGTTTTAAAGATATTTGCAAAAATAACGGCGATTTTGGAATGTACGTCTGTCTGTCTGTCCGTCTGTCTGTCTGTCTGCCTGTCTGTAGCGTGTCCCCCTTTTTTAAGACGAACTGTTCCACCGATCAACATCAAATTTCACACACATAATTGCAGGCCGCCAGGGACCAGAACCTCCCTTTTTCAAATTTTTCGGACAAAAAATAAGGCAGTAATACCAAAAAAGCTGTTTGCAATATAATTTTAATTGCAAACGAACTGTTCATTTGACACGAAAATTGAATAACCTGATTGGTAGAGGAGAAAATTCTCTACAACTTATCTCCCTTATGTTTTTTCCATATCTCGTATCGTTTGAGACATATCTGCAAAAAGTAACGGAGATTTGACACCCTCCATTGAATTAACGAAAACCAGCCGTTCGGAGATGTCACGTGACATTCCTCGCCCAGAACTCTCTCTGGCATACGCCATCTTGCGTTTCGTATTTGGTGATATTCTTATTTTAACTTACACGTTGTCATTTCAAAGCAATGGCGCACTGAACAATTAACAAAAACACATCATTCTTCGTACGATAAATGATAATCTAGTGTCTACAAATGCCATATTCGCATCAGTTAACATCGGCCATTAATAGTATGATATTATGGACACATCGTTTGATTGATAGCCGTAGCGTAGTTGGCAAGGCGTTGGACTTTGTCGTTGAAGGTCGGTGGTTCGGAACCTGCCACTATTTAAGCTCTTTTTTTCATAAAAGGGTTTCAGACAATATTATTAATTAATTTTTTATTATTTAAATTAATATTTTGGTCCAAAATGTTTGCAAAAAGTTATAAAACTAGAAATCTAAAGTGGGCCGTAAAATATGTCAGTGCGATTTTTTATCAGGCTGAGGTGATATCCGTATCAACAATAATTCAGTTCCTTGAGAAATAATTGTCTCATTATACCAAAGATATTCAATATAACTTGAGGCATTGAATTAAAAGTATTGCCAGGGATAGGGTTCGAACCCGGGCTCTTCAGCGTCCTAGGCAGACACTTAAACCCCTTAGCTAACAAACCGTTACAGTTAAGGCGCCTACATGGTCTGCCTTACACCATGTCTCCTTCCACAACACGACACATTCTTTAATTCTGCTTCAATGTTCCATTCACTGAAGCATAACTTAAGTATGTGTTGTTGAGGGGCCTCAAGAGAGTCCGTGTAGCCCTTTCATCCTCAATGCTGTCTTAGCTAAGCGGTTTAAGCGTGACTAGTAAATATGAGGTCCTGGTATTTAATCCCGGCTAGAGCACAGGTTTTAATTCAACACCTCTCCTTATATTCATCTCTGTTGAAGTGTTGACAAAAGAAAGTAATTTTAACAATGTTAACATTTCGATTATTGTAATAAGAACGGTGATCTGTTTTACTAATGTGACAGCTAACCCACGGAAGCTGTCTTTGTTACATTTATGTTTCCCATATGCTTTAGTTCAGCAAGGGTGGACTCGCGACTGCTGATCACATGGGGCGTGCACGTACAGTAAGTACGTCCTTCCAGTGAGCTGCGACGCCATCCATGCACACATTCCAGGGAGTTTCGCTATTATATGGTCGCGTGAACGTCCATTTGTAGTTAGAGGCAGCTTACAAACAGTATCCAGCTACGGTGCTACCACCTTGCGCCAAAATGTAAACTATAATCTTCAAAGCTGTCAGTATTTTGTAAGATGTCATGTTTTTAACTTGTCTATTTTTTATATAGTGACTAAGTGCAATGTTGCACTTGTTATTTTATACCAAAAATTTTTAACAAGGCAGGATAAGTGCCTCTTAATCCCAAATGTATGTAATTTTACATGTTTTACGTTATTTCTTGCATGTCTTTTATATTTTTGACAGATGACCAACTTGTAGTATGTATCTGACCAGATGATGGTGACACAGTTCACCGAAACCGGTCTCAGTGAATAAATTATTAATGTGCGATCTTGGCATCTCATTTCGAAAATTATAAAACGATCAGATCGCCTCCAAACCCGACTATGTCAGGTAATCGTAACTAACAGTGCTAAAAAAAACCAATACACGTTTCGCTATGACAAGTCGAACCATTCTTTTGTTAGTCTGTTTGAATTTTCTTGCTGTATTTTTATGCGTTTTCGTGTCGTGTCTATATCTGCGAGTATGCTAAATATTTTTCAGATTTTCTGGTTTCGTTCCGTCTTTTCTGTCTTGGTATGACCGATTGAACCAAGTGCTTTCGTAACAGTCTTTCCTTCTGCTTTCAGCCATACTTTTACTAATACTAGCTTTTTTCTATAGGAATTCTCATGTGTGCTTTACTTGCTTATTCTAAATTAATTTATTTTTGCAAATTCTATGTAATTCACTGTGGCTGCACACCACGTGGTACTTAAGGATAGCATACCGCTGCCTCCCCGCACATGAGTTTGTTTGGTGCATAGTTGAATTTTAATTAGTGCTTGAAGACACCCACCATCTCTTCAAAACGCCGCCATCGTTTCGCCGCTGCTATCAAATGTGTTGCCGCATGAGTGCATGAGTAATGTGTCACAAGTATTATGCATGTGTCTGTGAGGGAATGAATGTGCTTTCCCTTACCCACTGTGTATTTGCAAATTTCCACCTACGTTACCTCCACATTTCGTAAAGGGCAGAGACAATTTCATTACGGACAATAACCTTATAATTTAATTCGCTCTTGTACAAGTTGTGTGCTTTATTGTGTTTAATATGGTCTCCCCACATTTATTTGCTTGTTAATTTTATTGACTCATCAAACCTCTGCTTTCTAATTTCATTATCCCCATCCCATGTTTAATTATCTATTACTTTTTCGTACATTAATGTTGTGTTTGTTAAAACGTTTTCTGCTCCGATAAGGAGTGCGCAGCTAGATAATTTTCCAATTGGCAAGTACTGTGGCCACTCGTAAAGTAATTTAGAGCAGCAGTGAGCGTTTTAACTTGCCGTTACAGATCTCAACTGCCCGAGATCTTACATAGAAAAATAATGAAGCTACTTTCAAGATGAAGGCGTACTGGGACAAGAAAAAGCAGAAGACCCTAGCTGAGAGTTGAAGACGTGCCTCGTGGTGCCTAGTAGACCGAAACGAACTGAAACAAAAAAAAATAGTAATAATGTGCATAATGTACAAAATTTTAAGTGCAGTATCCAATGAAAGAAACAAAATAATAAAATATACTTGCTCTAAAACATTAATTTAATTCAAAACTTGACTATCAACGAATTTCTTGTTACATGTCCAGGAGGTAGTATGAATAAATTCCTTGCCGAGCCCACCAGTAAGCAGGCGACGTAGAGTGGTCCATATGAGAAACATTGACACTGTAACCCACAAGCGGCTTCTAATGAAATTGTGTGCTTATGGAATATCTCCACAATTGTGCGACTGGATTCACGTTTGCCTATCAGAAAGGACACAGTACGTTGTAATTGATGGTAAGTCATCGAGTAAAACAGAAGTGATATATCCACAGGGAAGCGTTATAGGTCCCATACTCTTCCTTGTGTTTATAAACGATTTAGGAGACAATCTGAATAGTTCCCTTCGCGGATGATGCTGTCGTTTATCGGTTAGTGAAGTCAACAGAGGATCAAAAGCAACTGCAAAGGGATTTAGACAAAATTTCTACTAGGTGCGAAAATTGGCAATTGAGACTAAATAAAGAAAAGTGAAGTAATACACATGACCACTAAAAGAAATCCGCTGAACTTCAATTACGCGATAAATCAGTCAAACCTTAAGGTCGTAAATTCTACCAAATACCTAGGAGTTGAAATAACGAACAACTTAGACTGGAGAGAACACATGGAAAATATTGTGGGGAAGGCGAACCAAAGTTTACGTTTCATTGGCAGAACGCTTCGAAGATGCACCAGCTCCACCAAAGAGACTGCCTGTATCACACTTGTGCGTCCTCTCCTGGAGTACAGCTGCCCCTTGTGGGACCCTCACCAGGTGGGACTGACGGAAGACATTGAGAAAGTTCAGAGAATGGCAGCTCGTTTTGTTTTATCACGTTACGGGGAGGAAAGCGTCACGGAAATGTTGCACGAATTGGGGTGGAAATCATTAAAGAAAGACGTTATTGATTGCGGCGTGATCTGTTTGCGAAGTTTCAATCACCGACTTTTACTTCTGAATGTGAAAATATTTTGCTAGCACCCACCTACTTAGGGAGACATGACCATCCCAATAAAATAAGAGAAATCAGATCGAAACCGGAATGATTTAGGTGTTATTTCGTCCCGCGCGCTTTTAAGGAATAGAACGGTAGAGAAAGGTTATGAAAGTGGTTAATGAACCTTTTGCTAGGCACTTAAATGTGATTTGGAGAGTACCTATGTAGATGTAGATAGAAATGTCAAATCCACTCCGCAGTATTCAACAGACTTCCCCTTTCTTTTGTTAATCGTAATAGAAAATGCAAGTCTCACTGGAAACTGCAGTCTCTTGAAGTTAAAACGTAGATCTGTCGGAATAAGGGGTGATCGTGTGATGTACGCAGTTTTATTCTCTGTCTCTCTGTGGAGAATGATTGCCTCAATCACGTTATCCGTCATCTTCCTAATACACAGGCTTGCTCCACTGCAAACTTTTTGGTGGATAGAGGTTTCGTTGGAACTAGTGATCTAACTTTCAGTAAAAATCTCTGTGGTGGCGAACAAGCTGGGTCAAATGAGTTAAGAAACTCTGTTGGAAAATTGACATCCTCGTATGCATTTACCATGGTATCGATGGACTTGTATTCAGTGACTTGACCTGGTAACAGGGCAAGTAATTGATTGTTTATTTTCTGTGCGTCTTCATTTTTAGGAGCAAGAATTGCCGCTTCTCGCAACTAGTTCAAATTCGGATAGTTTTGTGAAATAGCCTGATATGATGATCTAATAGCTCTGTGATGGTCGACACCACATTTGCAAAAATGTGATGGCGAATTTATGCTGCTAGGTGAATCAATCAAATCAGACGGTGTTGAATTTGGGATAATTGGCAGAATGTGTCGAAGGTCTCCACAGACAAGTAGCAGAGCTCCTCTAATTTTTTCGTTTTTTCCTCTAAAACCTCTCAAAGTAACTTGAAGTCCATCGATGGCTTTCTTGTGAGCCATGATACACTCAAACCCATACGATTAATTTACATAGTTTGACCACCTGCGCTGGACCAGGTGCTTTGCTTATGTTACAAGAAGGATTTTCGTCCCTCGGAATATCAAGAGGCAATTTAAGTGCAGAATGAGCTGTCCTTCCTCGTTCCATAAATGTCACCGCAATTCCTGTGATGGAGATGGCTGGAGCATTAACTATCTAAGCTCTGATTTCGGCCAATATTAAACTGGTTAAAATGTTTTTCCTGTACCTCCTGGAACATCCAAAAAATGATACCACCCTGTTGTTTGAATTTATGATCCATGATAATTTCCTATGCTTTATTCTGGTCTCGACATATTAGTGGTGTCTTGCTTGCTACATATTTACGCAACTTGTCAACGTTGTACTTAGTTTCTCTTAATATAATCTGTGTTAAATACATCTTCTAGGTCTCGTACTGCTCCAAGCAAGCCAAGCTGCTGTAAGGTTTCGTTTGTCAAGGCCATACATTTGTCTTTAAGGATAATCAGAGCCTGTTGCTAATTTCCAGACCAATTTTAATTTCCATTGTTGGAATTTCCCTCCGGACTTTGTCTACTACATCCACACTTATGGTCTCCTTATGTTCTTCCCACAGACTGTTTGGATTAAAAGGACTGCGCATAATCAATATTATTGCAAACAGGTTCCTGATTTGTTCTGGATGGGACACAATATCTATCTCTCGTAAAAAGTCATAACAATGGTGTTCTCCGTTCCAATAAACCAAAGTTCTGATAGCCATCTCTATAATTTTGACATACTTCGGCGTTTACAGTTCTTAGTTCTGTGAAAAACCGCGACTTCGAACCGAGTGTAGAAACATCCTAATGAACTACCATTCAGCATAATTGGGGTGAACTGTGTACACTCATTGTTTTTGACGTCATATCTCCTGAAGTGTGTGTGGTAGTAGTTTTTACCCACACAGCGATTGTTTTCTGATAGTAAGCAATATATGAAACAACTCCAGTTGAAACCGGCCCATTAATTTAGGAGAGGATGTGGAAAAATGGCGCAAGATATAGCAGTTACTGAAAAATTTCATTATGATGTAAATTTGAAGGTACATTCACTTGTATATATTCCTAAGGTATAAAAAATATTTAGAGACTGGTGTTACTAATATAGACGTAATAAATCGATACGACATGCGTGACGATGCGGTTTTTCATGAACGAAATTGTTTAGGACTTCATATCTCATGAACTATATGTCGAACTGTGATATAGTATTGCTGGAACATTCAGTGGAATGTATGTGTACTGTCTGTGACATTTCTCGTGTATACAATTTACAGTGTAGAAGTAATAACTTGTAACGTCATTCCATAAGCCGTAGATATACATCGTGAACATCAGGTATAGTAAGCAGCAAACTTTTTTCTCTCAATATTCTGCTTGAATTATCAGCGAGAAAAAAGTTTCGTAAAGATTTCTAATTGTAATTAAAGTTTATTGCAAGTCGCTAAGTGCTCTCATTCTAAAATAGTTTGCGGATAAAACAATGTGATCTCGTGCAGCAAGATGGGGCAGTTTTCATTGTTTAAGACGTGATATCGTATAGAGTATGTATCGGAGCGGTTTTCGCTACCATAACAAATGATTCATCACCTTAATGAATATGTGTACCAAATTTGGTTGAAATCGGTCCATTAGTTTAGGAGCAGATATAGGAAATTATCGCATTAGGGGACCGTTTTTCACAAGTGTCGTTGATTAAGTCATATCTCTTGACAGAGAAGTTGTCTGGATAGTAAATAACATGTGTACCAAGTTTGGTTGAAATCGATCTAGTTCTTTATGAGTAGAACATACATGCAGCCAATTTTATAATGTATGGATACTTCGACCATCATTAGTCATTTTACTGCAGAAAAATTAAAGTTCATCTGCCACCTTTATAGTCACGTGTCCTAACCCAGATCCTTCAGCAGCACTTGACTTTCAATGGTTATAACCACCATTTCCTTCTTTTCCTTTTATCACTGCTCACCTTATACCCTCGTTTGAAGACTGTATCCATTCGGATCAATTGCTCTTCCAGCTCCTTTACTGTCTCCGGTAAAATTACGTCGTCATAGAACAATAGCAAATTTTTTATTTCCTTTACCTGAACTTTAATTCCCATTCCAAATTTCTGCTTGTATTGCTTCATAGCTTGCTCAATGTACAGACTAAATAACTTCGGGGAAATGCTACATCCCTGTCCTGCTCCACAAACA
Organism: Locusta migratoria; assembly: GCA_026315105.1. Taxonomy (NCBI): domain Eukaryota; kingdom Metazoa; phylum Arthropoda; class Insecta; order Orthoptera; family Acrididae; genus Locusta; species Locusta migratoria. The sequence continues at coordinate 664,683,261 of CM048746.1, forward strand.
CTGCTTTCATTTCATGTACTTCCCCATTCTTATTCTGGTTTCTATTTGTAAGTTTTCGTTCCTTCAGTTTTACCTCGGTACCTTCAGAAATAGGAAGACTGTCTTGCGGCTCACCCTGAAGATGGCCGGACGTTACTCGGCCGAAATATTGGAGGAAATTGAATTCGCGCGGCTGCATGCCCGAAACTTATTGGATTATACAATACGCCGCGAAAAGTTGAAAATGAACAGGAAGACTGTTGTTGCTGATGTGGTCTTCGGTTCTGAGTTATCCACTATATCCTATACTGAAAACATTATATGTAAGCAACAGTTTTCTTTACAATTATAGACTTAGAAAATGTGTACCTTGATAACGCTGTCAGTGGCACAAACAAACGAAGAGAGACAAGCAAACGAAGAGAAATCAATGCAGCATTGTTTTCAAAATGTGAACATCTCTGGGAAGGCTTCGTATCATGGAGTTAAAAATAAGAAGAGCTTATGTTATCTAAACTTAGAGTTAGGGACAGTAATGTATTGCTTAATTTAGCTTTAAGCCAAACTGCCATCCAGTCTACAAATATTGCATAAATGAAACTATCACCTATTGACATGACATCCGCTAACGACAACGAGCAGCGGATATACTGAAAATCTTTCGACTGTGCAGAAAATTCAGGGCAGAAAGAACCCAAAATAACTATGGGTTAACGAAGCAGAGCATAGTGCTGACATTATATGCAGCAGTTGCAATGTATTTTTTTTTTTTACTCCCAACATTTTCATATGAATACAAGCTCCGTGCTCCCACAATAACCATATCATAACCATCGGGCCGTAATATGATATCATAGTTGATCAAATGGTTATAGAAATTGCTGCCAATGGATAACGCCAAATTTTCACTATGTCGCAATATATCGCTGATTAAATTCTATCTGTGAAAGAATTTCCCAACAGTTGGTGAACAGTACCGACATCCCAGCACGTAACACAAACCCATCAGTTGACAATTATAAGTAGCTAAATTTCTATGGCTGGCCGCGGTGGCCGAGGGGACTGAGGCGCTCCAGTCACGGTCTGCACGGCCACTACGGTTGGGGGTTCGAATCCCCCCCCTCGGGCGTGGATATTTGTGCGGTCCTTAGTGTTAGCTAGTTCATAAGCGGTCACTACGGTCGGGGGTTCGAATCCCCCCTCGGGCATAGATATTTGTGCCGTCCTAGTTTGTAAGTAGTTCATAAGTAGTTTGTAAGTTTAGGGACTGATAACCCCGTAGTTCATTCCCATAGACTATACAAACATTTGAACATTTTTAGTTCATAATTAGTTTGTAAGTTTAGGGACTGATGACCCCGTAGTTAAGTCCCATAAGCTATACAAACATTTGAATATTTTTTTCTATGACTTAATTTAACTTCTTTCACAAAAGTGTTCTTACTTACCGAAACTGTTCAACAAGCATGAGTATGTCACTTCATCGTTCATGTCCACTTCCTGCTCTCACCCCTACAGCCAGTGTGTAATAAATTATGACACAAAATACAGATTTATACCTACATTAATGGGGTTGTTGTCAGTTTTCCTGACACTCTTCTGCCATTGTTCTGAAGATGAATACTCAACGTAAATACTAATATTCAGTTGGATGAATATCTGAGGTGTCCATTTCAGTTCCAAAAACCAAAAAATGGCGGAACTAAGCCAATAAAAAGCGTCTATATGCCAATCCCTAAAAATGAAATAACAGTTAATGGAAGTTTACAAACTCCATCGGAAGAACATGAAAAATACTTTCTTGAATCACAAATTCTTGGATTTCACAGAAATGCATTACTTAGGCCTTACTTTTGTTTTGGCCCATATTACTTGCACTGGAGAAGGAATAAAACATGCGAATATTTCATTAGTATTACAGACTTAGGCCCTACTTTTGTTTTGGTCCATATCACTTGCACTAGAGAATGGATAAAACGTGTGAATATATCATTAGTATTACAGGTCCTGGAACTCCGTCGATTTTCACCGAGTTGACAATCACTTTCCGTATGATATTCGTTGTCTGAGACAGATTTACGATATCCTTTTATTAATCGAATTCTTTAAACTTCTCGGTTGTTTCAGGATAGTGAATTCAGATAGACAGCGGTAATATTGAAAATTTTGTGCTGGAGCGGGACTGTAGCCCTGCTTTCTTTCCCTAGTAGATCTAGTGTTTGCGATCTTTAGATAGTTTTTGTTCTATGTTGACTGGTAAGACTAATATCAGTTTCCATCCTTTAAGAAAAGAATTTACAGATGCTGTCACTCTTCTGGCCGAGCGAGCTGGAAGAATAGCCTCGGCTATTTATGCAAATAATATTCAATATGAAACTTCCTGGCAGATTAAAATTGTGTGCCGGAACGGGACTCGAACCTGCGACCTTTGCCTTTCGCGGGCAAGCGCACTACCGACTGTGATATCCCGACACGACTCACGATGCCGCCTCACAACTTCACTTCCGCCAGTACCTCGCCTCCTACTTTCCAAACTTCACAGAAGCTCTCCTGCAAACACGCAAGACTAGCACTCCTGGAAGAAAGGATATGGTGGAGACATGGCTTAGCCACAGCCTAAGGGATGTATCCAGAATGAAACTTTCACTCTGTAGCGGAGTGTGCGCTGATATGAAACTACCTTAGGCTGTGGCTAAGCCATGTCTCCACCATATCCTTTCTTCCAGGAGTGCTAGTCTTGCATGGTTCGCAGGAGAGCTTCTGTGAAGTTTGGAAAGTAGGAGGCGAGGTACTGGCTGAAGTAAAGTTGTGAGGAGGCATCGTAAGTCGTGTCGGGATATCACAGACGGCAGTGCGCTTGCCCGCGAAAGGCAAAGGTCCCAGGTTGGAGTCCCGGTTCCGGCACTCAATTTTAATCTGCCAGGAAGTTTCATATCAGCGCACACTCCGCTGCAGAGTGAAAGTTTCATTCTGAATATTCAATATGCTTCAAAACATGTTTTCATTGGGTCTCATACAGGTATGGTAGCAGTGGAGATAGCTCGAAACGTATGTATGGTGCGAGTGCTTTTGTGCAAATCACCTCACAAGAGAGATTTTCCGTTTCAAGAAAGAGTTCTCTCTGTTATTCATGAAGGAAGACTCAAAAAGTCACGTAAGTCACGAACTATGATGAGTTGACCATCGTGCGACGATATCACTGGTCAGACAGGATTCAAAAGTTTGGAGCAGGAGTATTGCACACTCAGTTTCAAAGCGACAAAATCCAAATTATTGCGTTTTTGCATAAAAGTCATTAGTTCAATCATGAAGTATAACTATAATGCTGTTATTAGTGACTTATTCTGTAACCTTTATGTTATCTTCTTAAACGGCTGAGCCCAAACGAAAGACAATGGAATAGTTAACGCGATGCTTTGCATCTGGTGATCCAAAAGAATGTTGTGCACTGTTTGTCAGTGGCGTGTCAATCGCAACTGCCTGTAAGTCTGTCAAAAAAGGGTTAAAATTTTGATCTACAGAGGGGCTGGAACCATGACCCAAAGCAGCCCTCGCTTAGGAAGCAGACACGTCATCTAGGGCTACTGAAGCTGATCGATCCACTGGTGGCTACAGCTAATCGCCCATTTCCGCATGGTATGACCTCTTTGCACTCGAAGTAAAGTAATGCAGCGATGTCACACGTTTAAGGAAAGTAACTGAGATTATTCAACCAAACAGACAGGTAAATATTAAGTGAACTTGTTTTCATGTTGCTGTGTCATCGCAGAAGTAACTCGGCAGTCACATTGGTGCCTCAAACTTGCACTGCGCTCAAAACAGAGACTTACCGAGATGCAATACGTTCAACAAGATGAGCGTTGAGCTTAATTTCCATTGAGTGCTTGTGAGTCGGTGTACGGTGCAGTTAACTGACTCCCTGATGGAACCAATTATGATCGCTATCTCCACCCTGTCACAATATTCAAATGAGAAATATAGGCGCTTAGTATGACGGCACAGACAGGCAGGCAGATCTTGTACTTGTACAGACTATCCATACACTGCTAGTTCTTGGCGCTCAACTACGTCGGACTGAATTTCTGCCCGTGAAAGTGTTTCTCAGCTGTGGATGAATAACCATCCACATTCTGGTACCACACACATAACAGTGAAATGCAGTATGTCCGTGTCTTTCTGACAGCGTCTGTCTTTACCGTTTTTCTATTTTCTGCTTGGGGTCCAAGGTTCCCACACCTCAGTCCGTGCGATTATTGTCTTTGGGGTTACCTGAAGTCGCAAGCGTATCGTGATCGACCGACATCTCTACGGATTCCGAAAGATAACACCCAACGCCAATGCCTCACCATAACTCCGGACGTGCTTTACAGTGATGTTCACAACATTATTCCTCGACTACAGCTATTGTTGACGAATTATGATGAATATGTTGAGCATTTCCTGTAAAGAACATCATCTTTGCTTTGTCTTAATTTGTTATGCTAATAATTGCTTTTCTGATCAGATGAAGCGCCATCTGTCGGACATTTTTTCTGTTCTAATAAAACCCCATGTTATTCCAAGCATGTGTGTCAATTTTTACCTCTCTGTCTACATTATTCCGTGATTTATTAAGTTTTCCAACCTATACTGACTTTTTGATCAGCCGGTACATCTAACTTACGAGTACGCCAACATCGCTAATGTCACACATAACACGCAAAACATGAGGGTGACTGATTCGACCACTGCATGTGACCACACCATCCCTCGGTGGCATGGCAGACGTAGGTGTCATCGTTGGTGTGTGTGTGTCACATATTAGGTTTATTATTAATGGTAGTGTTTGTCCGTATATACAACTGCAAACAAAATTCTATATTTCTCACAAGACGCGTTTCGTTTTAATGACAATAAAACATCTTAAGTAGTCGGTAATCGTAGAAATAAACAGTTTGTTTTTTGGATCGAAAACAGTTTGTTAGCGGAACATGTAAAGTGGGCATACTGTTTTGTTTACTTACGGAAATTATAGTCCTGAGTTGGCTTCACATCATGGAATGCCGGTTTGTTTCATTTCAGTACCGCAGTTACTTCTTTCTGCAGCACAGATTTTTCAACTAATTTCACTTTTACTATTGCACTGTCCGTAATTGTTTTTCACAGATCAGAAGTATTTATTCTGATTATGACTGAGATGCACATTGTGTTATTGTAGTGTTGCCAACATCGAAAATGTAATGTTTTAATGCTTTATATGTATAGTGAAGAAGTAACAGTAGTACTGAAATTCTGGGTGGTAGCGTTTCTCTGGGAGAGAAGGTGGTGGTAATGCATGTAATGTGTGTGTGTGTGTGTGTGTGTGTGTGTATGTGTGTGTGTGTGTGTGTGACGGACGTGGCGGGGGGGGGGGGGAGTGAATTGTATTTCTAGTTAAATGTAGTGTGTGGAGCAGATCGCAGAACGAGGTTGAGTGGCTGTTAGCGGGCAGGTTTGAGAGTGGCGTGTTCAGAGGGTCTCATGTTTAGGGGAGAGGTATGTGATGTAATTTGATATTAGGGGGGTGTGGAATGAGATGTGGGCGAAGACTTTGAGAGTTGGGGGCAAGAAATGGAGGGATTTATGTAATTTTTTCTATTATTTTGTACAATGTTTGGTTTCTAATATTCTGTTTGTAATGTGGAGGTTTTCTTGGAAAGGAAACAGGTGTCTCTCTGTATTGATCTGTAGAATTTTCATATCGTTTGTTACGGTGCTGGACCTCTGGCGTTTTTGTTTAAGATGACCCGCAAACATTGAGTGATTTGTACCATACTTCCATGTTGCGATGTGTTCTTTGTATCTACTGTCAAATTTTCTGTCGGTCATCCCAATGTATGTCTAGAAGATGTAAGCGGAGGCTTCCGCGGCCGTTGTCATTGTTGACAAAACTCTTCTGGGTATTGGACCGCATCGTCAATATATTAAATATTTCACCGACGTTTCGGCCATCTGGGTGTTACGTTAACTGCTGAATGACGGAAAGCTGGTGTCTTAAATATTTTCGTCAAGAGGGCATCAAACCTTTATTTCGCAGCAACAATAAAATAACAGACGTCCTAGGCTCAATGAAGGAAAAAACTGATAAGTTGCCCACAGCCGGAGTCTATGAAATCGGCTGTGAGTGCGGCCAGGTGTACATTGGAGAAACTGGGCGGCCGATTAACACAAGGATAGCCGAGCACGAGAGGTACATTCGGCTGGGACAGCATACGAAGTCGGCAGTAGCTGAACACCAAGAAGAGTGCGGCAAACAGATAGGTTTTCAAGAAGTCACTGAACTGGCAAAACAACCCCCTCACTTTGAAGAGGGAAATCAGGGAAACAATAGAAACAGCTAAGCGACCCGGAAATATGGACAGAGAAGACGGGTACAGACTTCCGGCGTCTTGGCTGCCAGCAGTAGCAGCGCTTCGCGACGACACCGCGCGCAGTGCAGTCCATATAATAGGGGCCCGCATAGCCCGGAGACAACAGCGGCTGCGCGTACACAGGGCAAACAGCACGCTCTAGCCGGCGCTAGGCACCAGTGCTACGTCACTGCTACCACCGCTCCTCATTCGCCAGTTTCAACCAATGGAAAACATTAATGCAAACGCCAATCAAGGACTTCCTTTTCCACCAATAGGAAGAAATAAAGGAAACGCCAATGAAAGAGAGCTGAAATCACCAATCATAACTGGCAACATTCAATATTTAAGACAACAGCTTTCTCACATCCAGCAGTAAACGTAACACCTAGAAGATGGCCGCTTGCAACATTGGCCGAAACGTCGGTGAAATATGTGTCTAGAAGAGTTTCTTCGTAGCCATTTTCAATGCCATTTGTTTTATAATAGTTAGCTATTTTTGGTAATTAAAGGTGTTTAGGAAAATTCTATTTAGTTTGTTTAGCATGTACATGTGTGCAGCTTGTTTGTGACTTAGTGGATTTTTTGGAGTGGCATGTAAAAACTAGTACTCCTACTTTAGATGTTTCGCTAAGGCACTGTTTTCGATACAAAACACAAAATAAACTGTAGATTTTTATGATAGAAACCAATGTAGATGTTCTATTGTCATATCGCATTATTTGTAGTTTCGTAGACGGACAAACACTACTGTTCATAAACATAAAAGCAAGTACGGACGTCGGCTACGGTGGCCGAGAGGACTGAGGCGCTCCAGTCTCGGTCTGCACGGCCACTACGGTCGGGGGTTCGAATCCCCCCTCGGGCATGGATATTTGTGCCGTCCTTAGTTGTAGGTAGTTCATAAGTAGTTTGTAAGTTTAGGGACTGATGAACCCGTTGTTAAGTCCCATAAGCTGTACAAACATTTGAACATTTGAACAAGTAGGACATTATAGCCAAATAAACGAAGAATGAGGTTGATTGTTGCGCAGAAAGCCCTTCAGAAATTAGCGCAATATGATGCCGGCTAATTCAATGAGTATGTGTTGAATGTGTTCGGCTGACGTATAGTCTCAAATATGTTCCTACTGGTCAGTTCTTGTCTTAATTCCGCGGCCACGTTGTCGAATGCACAGCACTGAAAGTCTTCAGGTTCAGAGTAGCCTCTTCGACACCACAGGCACACACTGTTGTCGCCTGCTTTCCACACCGGTGTGCATATGCCGTGTGTTCTCCTCCCTGTTTCCTCCCTCTCCCAGAACTGTCGGCATAAAGGCAACCTCCGTCAATTGATATCGCTATTGGTGTTTGCTGGTTTACCAAATATAAATTGCTAACAAACCATATCTATGAAAAGGTGTGAAATACCTGTCAAAGTATCGTAAGATTCCATGACGATAAATATCTCGCAGAGAACATTTAATTACATAATCAAGCTTCAACCAGCATTTTATTCAAACGATCATCTTGTGATGGTACAGCTCGTGTATCTTCCGTGCTTGCAGTATTAGATTTGTGGTTGATTCCGCCTTATGCAACACACTTTTTTTCGTTTTAATACCATAACTAGTTTCGGCACTTATTGTGCCATCTTCCGTGGGTTTCCGGTGTTTATTTCATTGTGTCATTGGCAGGATTTGCATGTGCATTAATTGTGGAATGACAAGTTTTGACAGCATGTCATATTTGAGCTGTAGTGTTGCTGCTTGTTTGTTTGTTTGTGGCGTTGTCTTATGTTTTGTGGTCTTCAGCGCAATTTTTGCTGTGAAACAGCACAGTTTACGTCGCCATTTTTCTTGATGTGTCAACAAGAAAAATAGCGATGTAAACAATGCTGTTTCACAGCAAAAATTGCGCTGAAGACCACAAAACATAAGACAACGCCACGAACAAACAAGCAGCAACACTACAGCTCAAATATGACATGCTGTCAAAACTTGTCATTCCACAATTAATGCACATGCAAATCCTGCGAATGACACAATAAAATAAACACCAGAAACCCATGGAAGATGGCACAATAAGTGCCGAAACTAGTTTGGGTATTAAGACAAAAAAAGTGTCTTGCATAAGGCCGAATCAACCTCAAATCTATTTTATTTATAGAATGAAGGAAATGATTTTTTTACATGTTTCTAAGAGACGCAATATTTCTCGACGCAACAGATAAGAGATATGGATCTGAAGTTTTTATTTCACTTGATCTTAAACAGGCCACTGCCATTGGAGGGCTTCACGGCAGCAGCGCTTAATGCAGTCCACAACTGCGGTGGTGCGGCACAGCCGTTCAGAGGAGTGCCCTGATCGAGCCGCCCTCAAAGCAGCCCCGCGGCATCGGAGCGGACGCGGTGCTGATGGCCGCAATGCAATTACCAGCCTCATAATGCGGCGTGGCGGCGCCCGCGCGCAGGCCACCCAACGCGCAGCCGCGTGCGCCGGGCTGCCTACATGCCAGGCGTTTGCCGCCTATCTGCGGGGCCCACGGGCAACCGCGCTCGCCGTTTAGCTGCCTCCGCTGCAATCAGCTCCCGCCCGACCGCAATACCGCCCCACCCCAGCGCGGAAATCAGCACCGCCGAATCGACTCTGGCAATTTCACACCGGAGACAACACGGCCAACCTAGTCAATTACCACAGCTGATGAGCGAAAAGTGGAGCAGACGTTCCTCTATTACGGTAATAGCTCTTTACTGTCGTCATCAGCAATAGGAACTGAGGCAAATTCTCTGTAATGGGCCATAAATTCGGCAAATAATCATACGAATTACTTGCAGACGAATGTTAGAACTACTGGAAGTCGATTTCGGGGAAAATCAGTTTCGATGTAGGAGAAGAGTCGGAACACGGGAGACAAACTTTTCCTAAAATATACAATCAGGGAAGCGTTTGTAGGCCTGGAGAAAGCTTTTTACAAAATTTAAAGTTACATGAGATATGAAAAGTTATTTTCCACTAGTACAAAAATCATACTGTCGAAGAGCATGAAAAAGACGCAGCCTCGTCGCCGCTTTTGTGTCTCGTTTCCGTCGTAGGTGTCGGTGGCCGAGTAGAAAGAGTCCGACACAGGAATAAAGGATGCACGCTTGTGCAGGTAGGAGGTGACCAGCCAGTGGGACAGCAGAAACTAGAAACACTACAGTAAATCATAACGAGATCTATATTTCTTACAGACTTAGTAATACTTAACTTTTACATAGCTCAGTACTGCAGAATGCTGATACATGGTTGAGCTAGAGGCCTGCCTAGTGCCTGCCCGATAGCCAAGTCTTCAATGGTGCCTATCTGATTCCGAAGTGTTCACTGGTTCCTATCTCAGTCCCAAGTGAACGATGTCGTTCAGTGGTGGCCATGATTGGATTTGTAGCAGAGGGCGCTCGTGGCTGACGTAAGAACGCCGCGCCGTGCGTGCATGGCGGCGCGCGGCGAAAGTAGGCACTTTGGACTTGTGCGACACCACAAAGAGAGTAATTTCCTGCGAAATTTGTGAGGGAAAGCAAGAAAAAGTAATTAATGTTCACTGACAAGAAATAAAGACCTTGCTAATTGCGATGACATCGTAATTCTGCGAGAGACAGCAAAAGACCTGGAAAATCAAATTAACGGAATGGATGGTGTCTTCAAGATAATATACGATTAACATTAATAGACATTAATTAGAGAAGGATAATGGGAAATCAGGCATTCCTAAAAGAATTAGATTAGATATTGAGACAATGAAAGTAAGAGTTGAGTTTTCGATTGTTGTTGTTGTGATCTTCAGTCCGCAGAGAGATTTGATGCACCTCTCCACGCTACCCTGTCCTGTGCAAGTACCTTCATCTGAGAATACGTTCGCCATCCTACATCCTTTTGAATCTGCTTACTGTATTCATCCCTCGATCTCCCTCTACGATTTTTACCCCACACGCTTCCTTCTAATGGCAAGTTGACAATTCCTTTTTGTCTCAGAATGTGTCCAACCAATCTATCCCTTCTCTTAGTCAGGATTTGGACTAAACTCCTTTTCTTCCTGATTCGGTTAAGCACGTCCTCATTAGTTACGTGATCTACCCATCTAATTTTGATCATTCGTCTGTAGCACCACATTTCAAACGCTTCTATAATCTTTTTATCTGAACTCCTTATCGTCCATGTTTCACTCCCATGCAATACTACACTACAGACAAATGCTTTCATAAAGGACTTCCTAACAGTTAAATTAATATTGGATGTTAACAAGTTTCGTTTCTTTAGAAACGCTTTTCTTCCCATAGCCATTCTGCATTTTATATCTTCTTCGGCCTTCAGAAGCTACCTTGCTACCCAAATAACAAAATTCATCTACTACTTTTACTGTTTCATTACCTAATCTAATTCCTTCAGCACTGCCTGATCTTCTGACATTGCATTCCATTACCTTCGTTTTACTCTTGTTAATGTTCATCTTATATCTTCCTTTCAAGACACTGTCCAACCCACTCAATTGCTCTTCCAGATCTTTTGCAGTCTCTGACAGAATTACTATGTCATCAGCAAAGCGCAATGTTTTTATTTCGTCTCCCTGCACTTTAATGCCCTCTCCAAATTTCTCCTTCCATTCCTTCACTGCCTGCTCAATGTACAGATTGAACAACATTGGGGAAAGGCTACAACCCTTTCTTACTCCATTTCCAACCTCTGCGTCCCTTTCTTGCCCATCGAATCTAATAACCGCTGTCTGGTTTTTGTATAGGTTGAATATAACTCCTCTTTCCCTATATTTTATCCCTGATACCTTGAGAATTTGGAAGACCGTATTCCAGTCGACATTGTCAAAAACTTTCTGCTAATCGACAAACGCTTTAAAACGTAGGTTTGCCTTTCCTTAGCCTATCTTCTAAGATAAGTCATAATGTGAGTATTGCCTCCTGTGTTCCTACATTTCTCCTAAATCCAAACTGATCTTCCCCGAGGTCGAATACCAGAAGTTTTTCTATTAGTCTGTAAAAACGTTTTCGATAGGACAGTAAATTCTGATTATCTGAGTAAAGAATATATAAAATGATCAGTGCCTATGGGAAGGGAAGGATTTCTGAAGACGAGAAATTTGTTGATATCTAATGTTACTCTAAATGTTTGGAAGTACTTTTTAAAAGCATTTGTCTGGAGTCCAATATAAATGTTGAAAATAAGTCCGCGTTACTCATAAGGAGGTACTCAACGGAATTGGGAGAAAACAAATTTATGGCATATCTTAAATAAAAGAAGCGATAGGTTGTTACGACGCATTCTGAGACATCAAAGAATGGGCAATATAACATTCGTGGGATGTGTGTAGAGTCGCAGAGGGAGATCGATAGATGAATACTGTTAGTAGATTCAGGAGGATGTCGGTTGCCGTTTTTATTCAAAGATGTGCGGAAAACTGTTGCTTACATCTAATGTTTTCAGTATAATCAATAGAAATGGTCGAAAAAAATGTGAAACAGCACTGGTGACTGACCTTTTGCTGTCATTGCGCTGAAAACAGAATACGCAAATAATTGAGACACTTATTAATATGTTAGCGGTCGGTGCATCAGTATATTTTTATTAGTGACAACCATCAACTCATTAAAGCTAGTTATGGAAATACGAGCAGGGCTCATTGGCATATACTTCAGAAGTTCGAAACCTCAGCAGGCGCGCGAAGTGCGAGCTAAGTCTTTGTCGAGCCCGCTTAGTAATCACCTCGGCTCTTATTCTTCCTTTTGATAGTATGTCTGAAGCTTGGCAACATCGCAATGTAAGTGTGTCAACGCTGGTACCGAGATCTTACATCCGGGATGGCACAGAACTATGCTCATAATTTCACTTAATGTTTCCTGTAATATCCATTGAATAAGGCGACAGAAGGCTATTAGTTCATGCATTTGGGTACAGAAAATTGTTTACACGACGAAATTTCAAGTAATCTCGTCTCTTACGTTGCGAGTGATATGTTCGAGTGATATATGTTGTTGAAGAACAAGCTGGCGTGCGCAGCTCCTCGGTAGCTCTGTGGTAAAGAAGTCGCATCCCACTTTTTTAGCTGTTTTTGTGATAGGGGTTGCACGAATGCACATCGGGCATGGATATTTGTGCTGTCTTTAGTATTAGCTAGTTCATAAGTAGTTTGTAAGTTTAGGGACTGATGACCCCGTAGTCTGGGAAAGTCTGACAACATCCAGGTAGTTTACCGTCACTGTAAAAACGAACAGATTCGAAGGTAATGATGAGGCCAATCGACGTGTATTTTCGTCCGGAAATAATTTTTGTCGAAGGTTATTCAAGTAGGGACAAGAAAGATAAACATTTGTTGACATATGATCGACAGAGTGAGAAATGGGTGACTTTCAAAGCAAAATATTGGATGTTTTGTTTGTGAAATCAGCAGGAACTATTATGGTGTAGTACTAACACATGATGTAATTTTTAGGTCGTTCTTACAGTGAAACTAAATTGTGTCAGTTTTTGCAAAGAATGAGCACTCCCTGGCGTTGTGGTTTACTTTTAGCTCAGTATAAAAGTATTTTAGTATTCAGTCATTAATTTCTTCTTAAGATGGTAGAATGAGGGCATCATAACTCATCAATAGTAGTAGGAATCCTGAATGAGCGACCTGATGACGTTCAAGAAAAATGTAATAGTCATCCCTATGACACTTTTTTTTCCAATTCTACTTTACGTCGTTTGGATTATGTTCATACATTAGTTAGAAAAATCCAGTACGTGACTGTAATATAAGTACTAGAACTTGAGGTAAGGATATAACAGCCGGTAAATAGACTCACAGCGGCGCGCCGCTGTCACCGAGTCCGCAGGCGGCAGCCGCGGTGCGGCCGCTGGCGCGTCGCCGTAGCCGGTGCCCAATACTCCCGAGAGTAAACAGTCCAGTTTTGATGCAGCAGCGAGCCCTTTTGTGTTATCATTTCTGGGTGTTTTCGCTGTTATATTTGAGGTTCTTCCACACTGATAACAAAGACAGCTGATGTGGAGTTTAAAAAAAGTTGAAGGTTGGTGGATTCAATCTCGCGACTGCTTACATAAAGCCTTGTAAATGGGTTGTTTACCACGAGACCACGCTCTTACATTTCACACCTCTCTCGAGAAGGAGATACCAATTCGTCCTGATAGTATCGCATTCTACAGTGTTGCCAGATGGTGCGTATCGCCAGACTTACAATTCTGAGAGGCGATCGAGTTTATTGTCCACACTGAGCGACCAAATTGCACTTAGCCTCTGCGTCGGCCGGTCGGTGATCTTTTTTTTTTTTTTTTTGGTCTAAAACTGTACATACATATAAGTACACGGTTTTTATTTTCTCCACAACAGTTGTCACTCCAAATCAGAAGTTTCCTTTCGTTACCAGTTACACTGACAGTACTATTACTGCAATTCAAGACATGGAACAGACATGATGCTATGCTGTTAGCTCCTCGAGATCCTTCACCCTCATGCCATAAACACATTATTGCTTCACTGTTGTCATGAGCAGGAACACAGAAAGTTGTTAGAGCGAAGAAGGCTCTGAAGTAAACACAAATGCCATCAGTCGGTGACTGTAAGTAGCTTTTACATTTATCATATGATTAAGCGCCTTTAGTATAATATACTCGCATTATTGTATCACCTTTAGAGCGAAAATAAATTGTTTATGGTACTTAACACATTTAGAATGTTCGGTCTTCAATTGACGCAGCACGTCCATTGTGTGACACTCGAGTGGCAGGTGGGCCCTTTCGGAGAATTACCCCTCACTTTGATCCCTTTCAAATTCGTGCCGTTGACTGTGCTAAGTACAAGTGTGTGTCTGTGGTATGGTCACTGTTTGCTTCACACATTGATATCACACTGACAATGCAACCGTCAGAAGTGTAAACAACGGATTTCAATGGATCTTGGGTAATTCGTTGAGGGACATACCCTGAGTGTGAGGCTATGCGATATTTTAGCGACGAGCCTCAGTTCTCGAGAAAATTGATGTTCAAGTTGACTGCGGACTATGAGAGTCGTAACGTTAACAACTTTCCCACCATGTTTTTATTTTTATATATTTTAATTTTTATTTATTTATTTTATTTTTATTTATTTATTTATTTATTTATTTATTTATTTTTTTTTTTTTGCGTGATAGTCCGACATGTTTCCATTTTATTTTACGGAATACAACTAGCACTGTACATTGTGTGAAATTATTAAGAAATTTAAATTGCGTAGGCTCAGTCTGTCCGCACGAACATCTCGTACGAACTCTATGTACTGGGATAGTGCATCGCCCTGGCCACCGCCTCTTACTTGGTTACGGCGTTGTAATTTCATGTTGCACAGAGTTCCCACGGATAGTCCTCTGCGTATTATCCACATAGCATGGTTCGCATCAGACTTAACGAATGAAAGTGAACTCTTTTTTAATGTAAATTGACAATGTTTTCCGGTATCGCTCTTAAAAACTCAAAGTGCCTGCAAAAAAGAACCTTTAACAAATGTGTTTGGTGCTGTAATCCATTGTTTTCCGGTAACTTTAACGGCAAATAGCATCCGGATTTCTGTTGTGGCACAGCAAGCGATGTAGGCGATAGCGAGTAAGATTTTGTAATAATAACGTAAAAAGAGGCTCTATGAAGGAAATGAACTTAGCGGCAATATTGTAGAAAGGGGAGAAGAAATAGATGAGAATTAAATAGGACATACTATACTGACAGACGAATTTGACAGAGCACTGAAAGGCCTAAGTCGAAACAAGGCCCCTGGAGTAGATGACATTCCCTCGGAGCTACTCCAGTCTCTGGGAGAACCAGCCATGACAAAATTGTTTCACCTGGTGTGTAAGAGACAGGTGAAGTACCCTCAGACTTTAAGAAAAATGTTATAATCCCAATTCCAAAGAAAGCAGGTGCAGACAGGTGTGAAAACTACAGAACCATCAGTTTAATAAGTCGTAGTTGCAAAATATTAACACGAATTATTTACAGAAGGATGGAAACGCTGGTAGAAGCCGACCTTGCGTAAGATCAGTTTGGGTTATCCTAGAAGATAGATTAAGAAAAGGCAAACCTACATTTCTAGGTTTTGTAGATTTGGAGAAGGCTTTTGACAATGTTGATTGTAATAAACTCTTTCAAGTTCTGAAGCAAGAAGGATTAAAATATAGGGAGCGTAAGCTTATTAAGAACTTGTACAAAAACCAGACAGCGGTTGTCAGAGTTGAAGAGCATGAAAGGGATGCAGTGGTTGGAAGGGGAGTAAGACATGGTTGTAGCCTTTCTCCAATATTGTTCAATTTGTACATTGAGCAAGCTATAAAGGAAAGCAAGGAGAAATTTGGTGAAGGAGTTAAAGTTCAGGGGGAAGAATTAAAAACATTGCGTTTTGCCGACGACATAGTAATTCTGTCAGCAACTGCAAAAGACCTGGAAGAGCAATTGAACGGAATGGACAGTGTGCTGAAAGGTGCATATAAGATGAACATTAACAAGAGCAAAACTAGGGTAATGGAGTGAAGTCTAAAAAAATCAGGTGATGCTGAAGGAATTAGGTTAGGTAACGAAGCAATAAAGGAGGTAGATGAGTTTTGTTACTTGGGCAGTAAAATAACAAATGATGGTCACAGTACAGAGGATATAAAATGCAGAATGGCAATGGGTAGAAAAGCGTTCTTGAAAAAGAGAAATTTGTTAACATCGAATATTGATTTAAGCCTAAGGGAGTCCTTTCTGAAGGCATTTGTATGGAGTGTTGCCTTGTATGGGAGTAAAACATGGACTATAAACAGTGCGGACAGGAAGAGGATTGAGGCTTTTGAAATGTGGTGCTACAGAAGAATGCTGAAGATTAGGTGGGTGGATCACGTAACTAATGAGCAGGTACTGAACATAATTGGGGAGAAAAGAAATTTCTGGCATACCTTGACTAAAAGAAGGGATAGATTGGTAGGGCACATTCTTAGACATCAAGGAATTGTGAATTTAGCGTTGGAGGGAAGTGTGTGGGGTAAAAACCGCAGAGGATGGATACAGTAAGCAGATTCAGACAGATGTGGGTTGCCGTTCTTATGGGGAGATGAAGAGGCTTGCTCAGGATAGAGTAGGGTGGAGAGCTGCATCAAACCAGTCTCCGGACTGAAGACCACAACAAAAACAATGTAAAAAATTAAATTACTACAGAAAAATCCAATATTTCTTGCTAATTTCATATACTGTACACAGGTTGTTGATATTCTGTAAAGTAAAATGGATACATGTCGGACTATTCCGGTTGTAACAAAAGCAAAACCAAGGAGGGTAACCGAACACGCCACCTCCAGCGCGGCAGCTTGTAGACCTTCACCTGCTCCGCCACGCTCACATATTCGGAACATGGGTAATATTTTCTCGAAAACTAAGGCCCGTCGCTAAAAACCTGACAGCCTCATACTCAGGGTATGTGCCTCTTCTACATATCCGATGCCCATGAAAATCAGCTATTAGACTTATGCTGGCCCCCTTGTGAGCCTTACGGCTGAAAACATTTTCTATTGCAGAGTGCAAACAGATGACGCTCTGGTAGAATTCGTAGCGTTTTTCCACAAGACGTTTCAGAAACACAACAAATAAACATAACAGAAAATTTAGTCATCAACGTTATCCTTCACTACTAACAGTACTCAGGCGACGGTGGAGTAGCTTTTCGACTACCCGTTTGTAGGAATCCGTATTTAGAAGCGGGAAACCCTATGACTCGTGTTCGGAGCGTATTTTCATCTGTAGAGCAATTTACTTGGAGGCTGTTCGATGGAGAGCAGGAAAGGGCAAACTCTCAGGTCGCAAGGTCAGTTGAAATTAGATGGGTGGCGTATGAATTCGTAACTCAGATTAGATTAGATTATATTAGGTTAATACTTATTCCATATATCATATATACGATATTTCGTAATGATGTGGAACGTGTCAGTTTAGTAAATGTTGTCTATACTTAACAATCAATATTTTAAGGACTTTTTTTGTTTTTGTTTTATTTGTTTTATTTATTTATTTATTTATTTATTTTTTATTTATTTATTTATTTATTTATTTATTTTTTTTTTAAGTTTTATCTAAAACTTCATCTACATTGTAAAAGGAGTTGCCATTCAGAAATTCCTTTAATTTCTTTTTAAATACTAGGTGGCTATCTGTCAGACTTTTGATGCTACTTGGTAAGTGACCAAAGACTTTTGTGGCAGCATAATTCACCCCTTTCTGAGCCAAAGTTAGATTTAACCTTGAATAGTCTTGTAGCTATGCACACTGCTATTACTTTTGAATTGGGTCGGATTGTTAATAACAAATTTCATGAGTGAATATATATATTGTGAAGCTACACTGAGTATCCCTAGGTCCCTAAATAAATGTCTGCAGGATACTCTTGGGTGGGCTCCAGCAATTATTCCGATTACACGCTTTTGTGCAGTGAATACTTTTTTACTGAATGTTGAATTGCCCCAGAATATGATCCCATATGAAAGCAGTGAATGGAAATAAGAGTAGTAAGCTAACTTACTGAAATGAATATCACCAAATTTTGCAATGACTCTGATAGCATAAGTAGCTGAACTCAGACGTTTCAGGAGATCTTCAATATGTTTCTTCCAATTCAGTCCCTCGTCAATGCAAACACCTAAAAAATTTTAATTTTCTACCTTAGCTACAGATTTATGTTCAAAGTTTAAATTTATTAATGGTGTCATGCCATTTACTGTATGAAACTGTATGTACTGGGTTTTATCAAAGTTTAATGAGAGTCATTTGTAGAGAACCACTTAATAACTTTCAGGAAGATATCATTTACAATTTCATCAGTTAATTCCTGTTTGTCAGGTGTGATAGCTATACTTGTATCATCAGCAAAACGTACTAGCTCAGCATCTTCGTGAATGTAGAATGGCAAGTCATTAATATATATTAAGAACAGCAAAGTACCCAAGACCGAACCTTGTGGGACCCCATTTTTGATAACTCCCCAGTTAGAAGAATTAATTGTTTCATCTATATCACGTGAACTGCTTATTTCAACTTTCTGCACTCTTCCAGTTAAGTATGATTTAAACCATTTGTGCACTGTCCCACTCATACCACAATACTTAAGCTTATGTAGAAGAATCTCATGATTTATACAATCAAAAGCCTTTGAGAGATCACAAAAAGTTCCAACTGGTGATGTCTGGTTATTCAAAACATTTAATATTTCATCATTGAAGGTATATATAGCATTTTCAGTTGAAAAGCTTTTTTGAAAACCAAACTGACATTTTGTTAGAATATTATTTTACTAATATGTGAAGCAAAAAGTTCCTGTATAGTTCTTCTTGTCAATTTAGCAATTCGCCTTTCCGGTTGTTGTGCTGAAGTTATTGGACAAACACTTTCGAATGAATTTTCAAGTTCAGAACGACACTATCAAAAGATTATTCTACAAACTTTGAAGACTGCAACGTCGGTAATTCAATTCAACTTTGATGGTTCTTCGGGACACACTGAGTACAAAACGTTTTACTCATTCAAGTGATTCGATTGCTAAAGTGTCTATAACTTTCTTTGTACCACTAATGTTAGTACCCACTGATAATTTATTACAAAAAAAGTTGTGGTTTGTTAAAAAATACCTGCACCTTCATCACCAAGATGCCTACAGTTTTTACCGGAAAATGTAGTCTACTTTAAACGAGAATAAATAGATAAACGTCCAAACAGCGTCTCTACTTTCTTTTCAGACCGTTTCGAAGGGAAAAGAAGTAATAATAAATTGTGAGATGGTTTTCAGGATGTTTGATGGATAGCACTCCAACGCTATAACTAACACCACACCATCTATGTGCTGCTACGTGTGCGGAGCAATGTCAAAAAATGTAATAATATCAATTAATGATTCAAATTTTAATTACGTATAATCAAACTTGCACGCACTGATTAGACTGAAAGTTTTGATAGAGGGAGCAACCGTCATGGCATTTTTTTTCTTCTAAAATTACTTATAGGTTGCTGTAATAATCTCTTAGTTGTTGAAAGAAGATTACTTATTTTAAATAAACAATATGTATCGGGCTAGGCCCATAATATTTCAATATATCAGCTGATGCGCTTAGCCCGAAGTATATTGTGTATTTAAAATAAATAATCTTCTTTCAAGAACCAAGAGATTATTCCAGCAACCTATTAAGCAATTTTAGAATAATTAAAAAAAAAAAAAAAAGAGATCTGGCAGCGCCATGGAAGTGGGCAAACCCACCTTTCTCCTTCAAGCTCTAAATGTTTTGTTCTTCGTCTTATTATTATCTGAACTAGTATTGCCTGTGGTCGAAAATCGACCAATTGTGTTTATAATGGTCACTGGGGGTAAAATTTTACGTATCATGGCGGCGACTTCTCGTGATTATGTTGGCAACATCAACAACACGATAGAAAATCTTTGCCCATTTGTTCGAACCACATAGAATGACTCGATTAGTGTATCGTACAGACCATGAAGTAAACAAATAATGCTATTCCTGCTTTATGGTTGACAGGTTCTTGTATGTACCCTCGTCCGCTAAGTAAAAATAATTGCCCTCGTAAAGCGAAAATTCCACCGTTGTCTAGAGATTGGCTAAAATGAACACTCACAGGATTCTCACTATTCATCATCTGTTGCCAACATTATCATAGGAGGCCAATGGGATATTTGGTAAAATTTAACCGGCACTGGGAGGTATGAAAAAGTATCTCTTACGTGTTAAAGAAAATGCCTGACACAGTAACAACAAATACAAACGGAAGTATATACTTCTCATGCCATTTTCGAATTATGTAACTTCCATTACCCTAATATTTGAAATTTCGGTGTTCGTTGTTCGTATATTTATACAACGCCAAGAAATAATGTTATTTCGATACTGCGATATTCAGAATTCCATAACTGAGTACATGTCGACTTTGTAGTTCCACCCGTGCACCTCTACATGCCTCTCCCGGCGCATCATCCTTTATATCGGTATTCATATGAAAACATCTATTTCCTTTAACCACTCTTAATCACTGCGAAAATGAAGCATTTGAACGGCACAAGAAACTGAGTTGGGAGCACTCCATGTTTCGATATTCACTTATTTTAATACGTTATTTTAAGACTGCAGATGCGCTACATTACAGCGTCTTTGGTCGAGGCGAATAGCCAATCAGTGAGCTGATAGTTGGAGAATGCAGAACTTGATCCAAGCTGTAGATAGGAAAATTTCCACTTCCTTTTTACCACTTTTAATGGCTAAATGCAGACATAATATTTATACTCATGAAATCTACGCCAACTTTCATTGGCCTTCTAGTACGAATAAATTAGTAATCTGTACCACAATTTTCGTGTTAGCGTATTTATATAATGATTATTACTTTCGTTTGATGCTAATTTCTTGAGATATTTGGCCCGGACCACCCTGTATAAAAGATGAAGAAGAAGATTTTGGGAACGAAACTGTGGATTTGTATGCAATAGGAATATACGAACACATGGAAACTTTATTTTACATGTCGAGATCTTTCAATTTTCGGCCTAGTTATTGGTAATTCTCGGCGCGACAAGCCAGTGGCTGGCACTAGCCAGTGGGTGTCTGGTAGCCGTCGCAACGCGATACCGCCGCACGCGCTGACAAACTGGAGGCGACAGCCGTGGCCGCGCGGACTGAGAGACACCGCGCCATTAGCCCTCACAGGGTCCCACGTGGCTAACCACCAGGTCAGGATTACAGCGGACACACCGGGGGGAGCAGTGCCGATCTGAAATATAGCTCATTTCATGATACATTTGTAAGTGTATTTGAAACCTGAAACTTCCTGGCAGATTAAAATTGTGTGTCGGAACCGGGACTCGAACCTGGGACCTTTGCCTTCCGCGGGCAAGCGCACTACCGACTGTGCTATCCCGACACGACTGGCAATGCCGCCTCACAACTTTACTTCCGCCAGTACCTCGCCTCCTACTTTCCAAACTTCACAGAAGCTCTCCTGCTGTTGCTACACGCTAGTATCAAGAGAATTGAACACAGTGAACTTCACACAAACAGCTTTATTTCGACACCTCCATCTTACAGTGGTGAAAACAGTCTGAAGTAAATCACAACACTTCCTGCTGAGGGCAGCACTGTCAACACAAGTTACAAAACCGTCAGTAGATGGCGTAAATGTTCATTCTCAATCATTCTCAACCTGCAACACCTGCGAACCATGCAAGACTAGCACTCCTGGAAGAAAAGTCCCAGGTTCGAGTCCCGGTTCTGGCACACAATTTTTAATCTGCCAGGAAGTTTCATATCAGTGCAAACTCCGCTGCAGAGTAAAAGTTCCATTCTTATTTGAAACCTGTTCGCAAAAAAAAACAACTTCTATTGTTGTGCTGAAATATTGTACGGATATGTTAGTGTTGCCCAGGGGCATAGATAAATCTTTCCTGTGGGGGGTTCAGATCTATATTGAGGTGCCCTCACACAGTTGAAACGTGCCAAAGCTGTGTCCCCTTCGTCGCCACCCCCCCCCCCTTCTCCCACCATAAAATAAACTTACGATTTTTCCTATTAATTTGGAAAATTTTGTGAGTAGTTGATAAAAGAATGAAGCGTTATTGAAAAAGATTGTAGACATGGAAAGCAGTCTTTTATGTTATAGCTTAAAAATTACGGGCGATCACCTCCCGAAATACTGGCTGTAGTCGAAGAGGTTGCCAAACTATATTCCCGTAAATTATTTGAACATAACATACAGAACAAAAGTAATCGCTGTAGGGATTTGTAAATCAAAAATACCTTCCGCACTACCACATCTGGCTCAAGTCATAAGATGTGAACAATCGTAAAAAATCGCAAGCCTTCAGACAAATAACATATAGGGGAGACCAGGGTAATGGCGCCACCTTAAAGGAAACAGTTTTTTTTTTTTTTTGCCTTATTGAAAGCGTGTTTTTTCGTACAGAACAATACCTCAGCTTCGCCAACTAATACTAGTTTATTATAATTTTTTCAGCCATGTGTTTTGTTAAGTTTTATTGTTAAAAATATATTATGGAAGTATACGCAGTGGCGCCAGTACCCTGGGTTATGACGCCATACATTTGAAAATCAAGGATAAACCTACACGATGAACGAATAGTAGTAAATAAGTATTACAACTGGTCTAATTTATACTTATCACTGTACTGTATTAGACATTTACAAAGCTTCACGTACTTGTCGATATAAAATTGGAATGAATGGAGATTTTATAATTTAGACTTGATAAAGATACCGCAAAAGTCAGAAATACAGTTTTTTCACTTCAAAAATACTACATTCTCTACATTCTGTAAGTGCCCATTTCACAAAATTTATCCATCTGTATTACACTTCATTTCGCCTAAATTCCCCACCATGCCTCATTGCCCCACTTGCAAAATATGGCTAAGAACGTCAATTTAAATCCTAAGATTTTGCGAAACAATTAGGGTTTAGACACGAAATCGAAATTAAATATCTACAGATTACGTTAATACGAGTATTCAAAAGCACTGACTGCCTATAGAGGTACTTACTTCAGTAAAGTACAAACTCGAAAATGAGATCCAAAACGTCGAAACTAAAAATTCCTTTGATACGATTAATATCTGTCAAAACAGGGGGAATTTAATCTGTCTGCTATACAATGTTGCTACTTTACGCATGCGTGTGTGCAGATGATCGGCGTCTGTGGTATAAATTATACACAGAAGTAATAAGGTTGTGATGTCATACATTTGTTGTCGTTTAATCACCCTCGTTAAAAATGTATATCTGTCTGTGTCAAGTACAAGTTTGCTACCCTACTGTAGTAACAAAGTTAGTAGATCACTGAAGTTGGTAGCAGTAGTAAACATACGACACGGTGGTCTTCGTTACACGCTAGGCAAGCCTCGCGCGGTACTTTAAACAGTCTGTCGAGCGTGTTTCTGGCTGGTATACAACAATATTTATTCATTGTTACTGAAGGTAAGGTGGTTGTTACCAGAGCAATAATATAGGGTGTTTCACTAAGTGTCTTTGCCTCTGTAACTTTTAAAATAAGAGGTGACGGGAAATTTTAATGCGGTAGGTCAACACAAGAAATGTTATACTTTCTGCGAAGCTATGAACATAGTTTATTGTATCATTTTCCAAAGAGTTATAGCACAAAGATATAATTTTTTTAAATGGAACAATAGTTTTTTTTCGATCGTGGATTGGATTCGTTGAAACCAGCTGCGTCCAAATCAATTTAAACTACATTCATATCAATGTTAGTTTTGGAGCTACAACCCTTCAAAGTTTAGGGGGCGGAGGCTACGACAGCGTAGCTGACTGGTGGTCATGAGACAGTGGGCCGTGCCCCAGGGTATAGCCACTCGGCCAGTCAGCTACGCTATCGCAGCCTCCGCCCCCGGAACTCTGAAGGGTTGTAGCTCCCAAACTAACAGTGATATGAATGTAGATTAAATTGATTTGGACGCAGCTGGTTTAAACGAATGCAATACACGATAGAAAAACTATTGTTCCATTTAAAAAAATTATATCTTTGATTATATTGTATCTTATATCTTAAACTATATCTTAAAAATTATATCTTTGATATAATTATATCTTTGGAAAATGATACAATAAACTAAGTTCATAGCTCAGCAGAAAGTGTAACATTTCTTGTGTTGCCCGTCACCTATTATTTTATAAGTTACAGAAGCAAATACACTTAGTGAAACACACGGTATATATAATTGGCGAGATTTACAGTCGTGAAAATTGTGCGCTTGCCTAAGTCTCACCAAGTCCACCAATAAGACACTCGAGACAAAGTGTCCCGACAGCAAGTAAGAAGCCAAAGTTCAACTATGCATCGATTACAACTTACAGACACCCTGGTACCTTTCTTCCTTGGCAAAGAATTTAGTCTAACTCTCATATTCATTACACAAATTATTGTCAATGTTTAATTTTAGCACAAGTGACAAAAAAAAAAAAAAGGAAAGTCCTGGGTGGGAGGAGAAGGGGGGGTTGTTGAATCCCCTCGCCGCAGCCCCCCTCCCCCCCCCCCCCCGCCTCATCTACGCCCCTGGTGCTGCCAATTATTGACCAAAGCCTTCATTGAAACGTTTGCAAATTCTGTCACAACGAACATTTATTTACTGCTCTATATTAAGGCGGCCAGTGGTGGCGTGTTTTATGTGTTCTCTGGTTCAGCTCGAATCCCGTCCGGGCACAAATTTTCATTCGCCGCACTTTGGTATTTCATCTAAAACTGGTACAGTGAAGCCGCTTAATATAGGCGGCAGTGGGCGCAGTGTTGCAATGCGCATGCGCGGCTGAGATTCTCTTCTGAACCCCCTGGCGGCAGCATTTTGACGCCGTGGCAGGGAGGGGAAACGCCGCTTTTAACGTTGGCGTTGGAGCTGGTATCTATACCAGCTGCTCGAGCTCTGGCGGTGACCCACGAATGCTCCCAAAGCAAAGGCAGTGGAGCGACCGCGCACCTCGCCTTGCGCATGAGCAAATCCTTCGATAACGCACCACCGGCTATCATATGTGTTTTTGGCGTGTTGAAGATTGAACAAAAACACGTCATTGTTGATAAAATTCTTCTGGGTATTGGACCGCACCGTCAATATATCAAATATTTCACCGACGTTTCGGCCACAATTGCAAGCCGCCGTCTTCTGGATGTTACGTTTACTGGCCGAAACTTCGGTGAAATATTTGATGTATTGACGATGCGGTCCAATACCCAGAAGAGTTTTATCAACAATGACAACGGCCGCGGAAGCCTTCGTTTACAAAAACACGTCATACTTGGTAAACTATAAATTAATGACGCTTTAACTGTAAAAGCCTTCAGAAGATCTGATCATGAATAATAATGAAGTCATT
Source organism: Locusta migratoria (assembly GCA_026315105.1). NCBI lineage: Eukaryota > Metazoa > Arthropoda > Insecta > Orthoptera > Acrididae > Locusta > Locusta migratoria. The sequence goes on from CM048746.1 coordinate 664,708,513, forward strand.
ACTCTCCACCTAAAAAGAATAGCCGTGTGCTTAGCAGCATTGCGCTGCACTGTCGAAGGTAGTGGGTTCGAGACCGATTGCAAGAAATTTTTGTTAAACCCAATCTTCGTTTTGACACATACGCGAACAACAATGACTTTTGTATACTTGCCACATATACTTTGGACGTTTTTGCAAATGTGTCGCGATTTTGAGGGTAAATTATATTTATACTCTTCGTTGTTTACAAATATTTAACTGTTTGAAAATATGTGGGGGAGAGCAGCCTTCGTGCATGCGCAAGCTTAGGAGGGGTGCTGCTTACAGTGTCACGTGAGTCGAAGGTAGCTTGTGTCTTCATCGTAACAGATTCATTATGTCACTTAACTGTGTAATCAGTTACTTACTGTGTCGTAGTGTTCATGCGCTTATTCATACCTTCTTGGTGTTGGTTATCAAAGAAAGATGAACAACGTTCAGTATTGGCCCACTTCAGGTTACGGTAGTAACAGTAAAAGTGGGCGTTTGCGATCGTTTTTTGACAGCTCGCAATTTAAATGAAAATAACGGCTAAACTAGTCATCTGACATGTAAATTGAATAACCGAATTTCTAGAGGAGAAACGTCTCTACAACGTTGCTCTCTTATGTTTTTTGCTTTTTTTTCGTATCTCGTATCGTTTTAGAGATATTTGCAAAAATAACAGCGATTTAGGACTGTCTGTTGGTCTGTCTATCCGTAACGTGTTTCCTCCTCTTAAGACGAACCGTTCAACCGATCAGCACCAAATTTTACAGACAGAATTGTAGGCTGACAGAGATCAGAAACTCACTTTTTTCACTTTTTCGGACAAAAACGACGGCAGTAATACAAAAAAGCCGTTCGTAATATAATTGTAATTGCAAATGAACCGTTCAACTGACACAAAAATTGAATAACCGAATTTGTAGAGGAGGAAATTCTCTAAAACTTTGCTCTCTATCCTGATCAGTCACAGATAGGTAAGACACTAATGGAGAAAAGGTATATGCAAGTACATTTGTATAAAAGAGAATAAACTTTGAACAGTAGTAACTAATATTAGTCTCATTGTAAGAAAATGTATATAATAAAATACAATATGATTAATTGTGAAACATAATAAGTAAGATATTCACTTCTTATGTTTATTTTATTTTAGAAAACTTGCTAATTTTACGAAACTTCTTTGAAAATAATGTTAGTAGTTCACTTTTTGGCTGTATGGGTCTTTAGCACATAATTAAATATGAGCGAACTCGTGAAAAAGTAATTGATGAGGTGGTAAACCATGTCTTCTATCATTTGGAAAGATATGTACGAACGCATGTATGAACGCAACCTCGAACATGAAGGTCGAGATAATTTAAGTGTATATCATTTTATATTGTCAATCTTCTTTTTTTTTTTTTTTTTTTTTTTACTCTCATTTTGATTTAGAGTCTACCAATTTTTAAATACTGTTTTTCCGTTTGCTTTTTTCCGATCATCTTCATTGTCTGGACTACATTTATTTGTTCCGGCTCTTAGAACATCGTGTTCCACACATATTTACAAATATCTTACTCCACCCAAAGAATTATCTTTAGCAATAACCTGGAATTAATTTTGATAAAAACTACTTTTTAAAATCATTTAAACTACTCTATTATAGAAATTCTTTCGATGAAGTGCAGAGTTTAATTGCTCCTTACTACGTGTAATGCTCACTCAGTTTCGTTGTTGCATTTTCAGAATTTCTCCACCTTTTTATTCCTGAAGGAAGTAAGATGAATACTGATATTGTATTTGATTGTCAGATTTTAAACACGTTTATATAGACTAATAATATTACTTCACGTTGAGTACCATAAAATATTCCATTTCATATACTGGAACGTACTTAAGAAGGCACATAAAATATGACAAAGACATAATTTTCAAATCATCCTATCACCAACTGCAGTACCAGCATAAAACAAAAACAACTTCCACTGCTAGTGAATGTTATTTTGAAATAGATAACGTGTATATATGAGAAGAATGCCATTTATTCGCAGATGACGTATTGTGAAGTTGACTTGCAGTGTGACATAGCCTGCCATACACAAATGGTTTTTGCATTTGCTCTTAGACCAATAATTTTAAAATTACTGAAATGCTGGAATGCGGAACGCTTTCGCCATACTTCGGGACGTTTTCAGTAACTACCCCAATGCGGTAGAATCCGGGATGGTTGGCCACCTTACTCTATATTCTTATCCGATCGTTGGGCAACTCCTTCCGTAACTCACAGTTTCGCTTCGAGTAATGTAATGGACACACTTCTCTTTGTCTCAACTCATGAGATACTGAAAATTCTGACTTCAACTGAAAGAAAGAAACACAACGTAAGCTACTCCATTAAAATAATGCATTCAAAATGTTTATGATTTTCTGGACTTTATTAATAGCCAAACACATTTGCGTGATAAAATTTTTGTCACTTTACTAGAATGCCCTAAAACTGTGTCGATTTTAAAGAGCAATTACAATGGCTTTTGGAAATGGCATATAAATGCATTACTCCACCACAGTGCACTTTTCAGTAGTAACCGACTGATCTAATCTGACAGCGTAATGCACCGAATTATGAAATATATCTAGAAATCTTTGTTCGTGGCAACTGTACACAATACATCTACATCTACATGGGATACTCTGCAAATCACACTTAAGTGCCTGGCAGAAAGTTCATCGAACTATCATTATAGTATTTATCTCCCATTCCATTCTCTAATAGCGCGCAGGAAGAAAGAACACCTGAATCTCCCCGTTCGAGCTCTGATTTCTTGTATTTTATTCTGATGGTCATTTCTACCTATGTAAGTGGGAGTCAACAATATATTTTCGCATTCGGAGGACCCAGCTGATAAGGATCCCACACTGGGCAGCAATACTCCAAAAAAGGACGGACAAGCGTAGTGTATGCAGTTTCTTTTGTAGTTATGTTCAATCTTTTAAGGGTTTGCCTTTCCCATGACATTATCTACGTGTTCTTTCCAATTTAAGTCTGAAGTAATAGTAATTCCTATGTATTTTGTGGAGTTTACGGTCTTCACTTTTGATTGATTTATTTTGTAAACAAAATGTAACGGATTTCTTTTCGTATTCATGTGGACTATTTCACACTTCTCATAATTTAGAGTCAATTTCCAATTATTACCCCATACTGATATCTTATTCAGATCGTTCTGCAGTTGGTTTTGATCTTCAGATGATTTTACTAGACGGTAAATGACGGCGTTATCTGCAAACAATCTAAGGGAACTACTTAGATTTTCCCTTAAATCGTTTATGTAAAAAAGGAACAGGAGACCGAAGAGCTTCTACCCACGCATCTGCACATTTAAGGGAGCAACGCTCGTGTGAAACGAAGCTTACCTATTGTTTTAGGTATATGTTGCCAACCACGGAGGAAAGGAAACAGGCTCATTCCAAATTGCTACGTTACCAAAAGCGTTTGGCACGATAGCCCACTGCAAGCTGCTGATGAAGCTAAGAGCACACGGAATAGGTTCACAAACCTACGAGTCTTTGGAAAAGTTAACAGTGGACAGAACCCAGTGCGCCGCGGTGGAGTAGCCGAGCGGTCTAAAGCGTCTCGCTGCGGAGCGCGCGGTTACTCGCCGTGGAGGTTCGTGTCCTCCCTGGGGCATGGGTGTGTGTGTGTGTTGTCCTTAGGCTTGTTTACCTAGGTTTAAGTAGTTTGTAAGCCACGGACTGATGACCACGCAGTTTGGTCCGATAGATTTACAAACATTTGAACATTTTTTAGAACCTAGTGCGTTGCCCTCGAGAGCGAGTGTTCATCAGAGACTAGGGCATCGCCAGGAGAACTAGCGAAACTGTAGGGCACAAGATGACTTTAAATTTCTAACTCATGTGATGAATTACAGCTGTCTCTAAATGCAGACAAAGGAATGTTTATGCAGACGAAAGGGAAAGACACTCCTGAATTATTCGTATAGCTACGTCCTTAATAGTATACTATTTCAATCAGTTAAGTCGATTAAATATGTAGGCGTAACAGGGCAAAGAGATATGAAACGAAGCGCGCATTATGCATATTATGCTTGTATTTTAAATGAATGAGTAAAAACTTTTAAATGGGATTTATTTAGACAAGTCAGTTACCGTAAAATACGATTTTTTTTTGTTTTTAATTTTCTACATCTAGAAACAATTACAGTGATGTTTGTTGGAGTGGACACTGCGCGTTGAACAACTCAGGTCTGGAACCTTTCAAAGATTAGATTAGATTACATAAGATTAATACTTGTTCCAAGATCATATATACGACATTTCGTAATGATGTGGAACGTATCAGTCTATTAAATGTTGTCTACACTTGCCAATCATTATTTTAAAGATTTTTTTATTACATTTTTTGTTGTTTATTTATTTATTTATTTATTTTGATGTTTTAATTTTTTAAAGTTATATTTAAATATTCATCTACATTGTAGAAGGAGTTGCCATTCAGAAATTCCTTTAATTTCTTTTTAAATACTAGCTGGCTATCCGTCAGACTTTTGATGCTACTTGGTAAGTGACCAAAGACTTTTGTGGCAGCATAATTCACCCCTTTCTGAGCGAAAGTTAGATTCAACCTTAAATAGTGAATATCATCCTTGCTCCTAGTGTTGTAACTATTACTTTTGATTTGGGTCGGATTGTTAATAACAAATTTCATGAGTGAATATAAGTTTTGTGAAGCTGCAGTCAAGATTCCTAAATAAATGTCTTCAGGATGCACTTGGGTGGACTCCAGCAATTATTCTGATTACACGCTTTTGTGCAATGAATACTTTTTTACGCGATGTTGAATTGACTTCCATGCTTCGTGGATGCATTTACACCGATGTTGGGACTAGGCTCACGGTATTCAGTTCGTTCTTGTTCGTACGTTTTAGTAACTGATATTTTGAAATTATAAGATTTGTAAAAGTTATTTAAATGATATATGGATGTTTGCAACTGTGTGTCATTTTCATGAATCGGTATTTGATCACCGGCAATTAAAAGAGTGTTTCAATAGACACTGTGTGATGTTGTTATTCCTTATTGTCCTGTCTTCCCATAGTTGCTTTTTTGTATTATAGTGCAGATATTTAAGTAATCCGTCTATGCAGCTGAATAACAAAAGTTATACAGGGTGTTTCACTACGTGTGTTTGCCTCTGTAACTTATAAAATAATAGGTGACGGGAAATTTTAATTCGTCTACGAATTTTAGGCAGTACTGTATATGTGAGTGCCTCAGAATACTGTACGTTTACTGAAATTCGCAAATGAAATATAAAATACCACCTAATGAATAGTCAGTTGAAGTTGTTAAGGTATCTAAATACCAAACACCTGACGATGGCACTGAACGCCGAACGATGTCTTGTGATAATTAAATAAAATAATTCATTACAGTGTTGTGGACCAACCTTTTACAATCATGTCCAAACGTTTCGTTGCTTTTCGACCCTCAAAACGTGTGCACCAGCTAGAAACCGTCGCAGACTCATATCCCTCTTATTTTGGATGCCTAACACCGATTAAAATAATTGCCAGCTTGTGCTTATTTCTTAGCCAGCAAAAGTTTGATTTGCCTGGGCTACGAACATTGATGGCTGATGCTTCTTTTCAGGTTATTCGTTTTTCCATTGTTGTTTCTCGAATGAGAACCAGTCTCAGAACTTTAGATTTATACTCAACTAGCTGAAAACCCGGCGTTGCCCGGGAATTTATTATTTATTGGAACCTTGAGTTAGTACTTTTTCTACCCACTCTCTCTCTGCACATCTCTTTTTTTCTAAAAGCATGTTACATTCATCAGAGAATATATAAGAAATCACAGGAAAAAATGCACTCGTTTCGAAGAATCCAATCACGAAATTCAACAATAATGATTGTAATAATATCACAGATGGATCACTTGATGTAATGCGCGAAACGTTAAATCGATTTTTTTTAAAGAGATGTGTTAAAAGAAATTTCTTTTTTACTGCTTTATTTACTTATTATTCTATTTCCTTATTCGTATGCTTATCCTTACAGAGAAAGAACTGAAGACATTGTTGCACGCATAGACCAAAGATATGGTCTGTGGCATCACGTTTCGCTGTACGTAACCTCCTTGCTATAGAGTCGCAAACGTCATCGCTGGCCCTCAGTTCGAATTTTTTAATAATTTGACGACTACGGTGTACAACGGTCAACTTCGGACAACAATTACACACAGACCATTCGTTTGCGTTCTGTAGCTTTCGCTGCAAAGCGAAATGTTAACACACACACACGTAGAATTTTATATACACCGGTAACTTCCCATCCCAATATACTCCACCCTTTTGTCATTATCAACCCTCAAGCAACAATGCAACCAATAAACGATTTTCAAAGAGTAAATATAATTTTCAAAGAATTATTATTGTTCCGCATTTCGCGTTATATTCTTCAAATTACTAAATATCTATCAGATGGCTATAAAACCGTGCCTGAAACCTCCCTCAGGTATAAAATAGTAACTGTACAAATATTTAAGTCTCTGTGTCTTGTCGTTCGGACGTGATAAGCGTACCCCGAACAGACACAAACATTAATATATATATATATATATATATATATATATATATATATATATATATATATATATATATATATATATATATATTCGTTCGCCATAAAACCGTGCCTAAAGGCTTCTCCAAGTAGACATCAGTAACTGTACAACTTTTTAGCTCTTTATGTCTTGTGTTTCAGACGTGATAAACGTACACCGAACAGACATTCACATTTATAGATATAGAGGTAGAATTTAGAATACGTGTGGTACTCTATGTCGTTAGGAATACACTGCATAGGTCACTTTATGAGTACGCTTGTTGCGTGTGTGTTTTACGGCCGTTACCTAGATTGGCGGTGACCGTAAAAACATTACTGCCCGTTGTTTGTCCAGCATATAGCCGAACAGCCCCAAGTTGCGGTATAAAAAAAGAAAAAAAAAGTCACAGTGCGGACACTTCTAGAAGTTTTTATATCTTGCAGCACAGTTTGTCAGTTATAACGGACAGCCGTGGTGTTAGCATCAACTGTGTTAGACGCACACAAATATCTCAAGGGCTTCTCTTTGTTTTCAGCGGTTAACGGCATGGCGAAGATCGGCAAAGATCTCTCGCGCGCAGAAATGAAGGCAATCTGCGAGCGTTCCAGGTGATATCTCACCGACAGGCGTTTGGTATTCTGCTCGCACGATTACCACACACACTACCCTCGCTTAACTGTTTGCCTGAACTCGAGAGAAATCGATTGTCGTACGCACGCAGTACGCCGTTTAGCACGTCGCCACGAGATACGACTTACGTTGTGCATCTTCATGTTGTCGCGGCGCAATGACTGTTCAAAGAAGTTTCTGGCATGCAGCCGAATAAAGTTTACTTCTTCTAATATTTCGGCTCAGAAACGTTCAGCCATCTTCAGAGACGAGTCGAAGACTGACGCTCCAGCACGCGCTTCGTGCTTATAAACGCGCGAGCCGCGCTACTGCGCATGCGGCCACAGATACAAAAAGGCGCCAAAGACGTTACCCCGCGGCAAGGAAGTACACGTATGTGTAAATTATGTCTGTGGCCATAGCACAGATCATAATACATCGATTTCTCCGCAGTATTCGACCATGCAGCCACAGACATAATTTACACACACGTGTACTTACTTGGCGCCGAGTAGCGTCTTTGGGTATTTTTATATCTGTGGCGCATGCGCAGTAGCGCGGTCCGCGCGTTTATAAGCACGAAGCGCGTGCTGGAGCGTCAGTCTTTGTCTCTCTCTCTGAAGATGGCTGAACGGTTCTTAGTCGAAATATTAAAAGAAGTAATCTTTATGTGGCTGCACGCCCGAAACTTCTTTGAACACGATTGACGTTGCTTGCAGTGGCCATTTTGAGCAGCAGCTGAATTGTATTTCACTGTAATGTTTTTAAAGTAAACGCCTTTTGCTACTGCGAATGAATGGTTTTATTTTTATATTTATAAGTCACCCATACGCTTTTCGCCTTTGTCTCAAGGCATCATCAGTGGGTGTCCTGCAATATTTACATGTATTTGTTTACACATAAAGGTTAGGTTTCTTACATATGTACAAAATATTTCGCTTCTGATTTAAAATACTGCGTTGTTTGCTATAAAATGGTGTACTTACAGCACTTGCTACTCCACGTCAGTCTCTTTCTGGCAACCAGGTCGAAGGTTAACGCTGTTTTCTGAAACACATTGCAGTTTTCTGGTTCCTCTGTCACCTGCTGCCATACTGTGTCCACTGTTGCTTGTTTTGTAGTGTTGCCAACCTTAAATATTTGAAATTCAACGGTTTCATTGAGAGTGTGTTGAAGGTGTCGTTGTGTGCGTGTGAGTGTTTGTAAAAACATAAGAAGCGAAATAAAGAAAAAAGAGAGAGAGACAGAGAGAGAGAGAGAGAGAGTCACAGCGCAGGACAGCCGCGGTGTTAGCATCAACTGCGTTAGACGCACAAAAATCTCTCAAGGGCTTCTCTTTGTTTTCTGCGCTATCGGCAGGGCGAAGACCGGCAAAGATCTCCCGCGCGCACAAATGAAGGCAATCTGCGAGCCTTCCAGGTGATCTCTCACCGCCAGACATTTGGTATTCTGCTCGCACGATTACCACACACATTACCCTCGCTTAACTATTAGTGTGAACTCGAGAGAAATCGATTGTCGTACGCACGCAGTACGCCGTTTAGCACGTCGCCACGAGACTCGATTTACGTGTGTTCCGCCAGCACATGCGATCGTCTGCACCTAATGTCTTTGTTCCACCATTGCCGCCGAAATTAACTAGCACACATCACTGCGCTATAATACGTTACACGCTGAACTGTGCCAGCTACAATCCACAGCTCTATCCACAAACCTAATATATAGATTTCCAAACTTTACAGAAGACCTCCTACGAAACTTGCAAGACTAGCACTCCTGGAAAGGATATGGAGGAGACATGGCATAGTCACAGTCTTAGGGACGTTTCCAGAATGAAAGTAGGTACTGGCGGAAGTAAAGTTGTGAGGCAGCATCGTGAGTCGTGTCGGTATAGTGTAGCAATACATTAATATTTTTTTAATTGAAAATTATATCTGCGACTCTTGTTGCAAGCATCCGTTCTCTCTGCCAATAAATCTCTGATTATCCTTGTTTCCATTTATACCTTCAACTATTTCAAACGATCTGGAGAGAAAACGGAATCGCTTGTCGTCTTTCGTTTTTCTACCTTTATACTGAGCGGACGTATTTTACTCGACCTCCATAATCATACAAGTGTGAGCTCTGGTTAGCGCCCTTTACGTAATAAACTTTAACTTTCATTTGGAATTCCTATTTTATTTAAATAATGACTATTTCTCCCCATCTTTCATTTAATTGATGACTTATTTTCAGCAATATTAGTAAATTGATGCTTGGTCATTGTTGCCTATTGTCTCATGATGACAAAAGAACATTCTGGACACAAAATTTGTTTACTCTCATTTTATATTAAACATTGAATTCAATGCCTGCAGGAAATCTTCATTCTGTTAAAAGCGAAGTCCGATAATTTCTTTAACTTTCGATAACCATAGTGACCAAAATTGCACACGGTCTTAAAAGTTTAATAATTAATAGTCATGAAACCAAGCATCATTTTACGAGAACGAAGACATTAATCAATTCATACAGGTTCAACTGCAGTGTCACGGCTTCCATCAATGAATGCATACCAGGTAACTGATTCGGCTATTTCCTTATGTAATGGTGCTTTCTGGTGTTGTAAATTTTAACTTACATTGCTACTGAGAACTGATAACCATTTCAAAAATTAATATTCATTGATGATCTTACAGTTATTTAAGTTTCAATTCCTGTTTTCAACTTTGATCTTGTACAACACCAGCGATAAAAAAAAAAAAAAAAAAGGTAACATTACAATAGCTCAGCCGGTAGAGCGCTTGCCCGCGAAAGGCAAAGGTCCCAGGTTGGAGTCTCGGTTCCGGCACACAATTTTAATCTGACAGTAAGTTTCATATCAGCGCACACTCCGCTGCAGAGTGAAAGTTTCATTCAGAAAGCAGTCTGTCAACATGTGAGGTATTGTTTGACAATGAAAATACTTTATTTCATATAACCTATAGCAGAACTTTCCAAAACGTGAGTCAAGTAGTAGCATCAAAGGAGTTGCGAGACGTGTGGTCGTAAGACGGCAAACTTGTGGAAGGCAGTTCAGAGCACATTCGGGCGCAGCTGATGCAGGGCAGGGCAGCATTGGAAACACGTTGCGGCACAGCGTCTGCACATATCGGGAGTCAGTTTCTAGCCTTTGTCGTACAGTCGTTCCTTGTTGAACCAGTGCACAGAGTTTCCTTGTACTGTTATGTGTGCACTCATGAACCTTAGTTCACAGTCGGAATCTGATGAGGAAACGGACATGCTGATATTATTATATAACGCTTCGTAACGCGAGAAATCAGAATGGAAAAACAGTAACATGAACAAGAGAACAGAGTTTTCTGATAAACAGTTCCCGAACTACTTCCGTTGAGACCTGAGTGAATTCCACCAGGTTCACGAGCTGATGAGAAAATATATTTTTTCCGAAGAATGTAATGCCCAATGTCAGTGTGTCATAGTCAGCAAATGGTTGCACCGCAGCTATATACCAATATTTAAAGTTTATGACTAAAAATAAACCGTTGATGAGAAAATGTTTTTTGTTTGTAAATATATCGGACATGGTTCATGGAGTAGATTCAATAGTAGAAGTGCTTTAAGTACTTTCGTTGAGAGAGAGAAGTTTACTGAGTATCTTAACATAGTTGGAAGAGCATCTCGGCAAACAGACAGCATTACAAAAGGAAAATACTGGAGAAACCATTTGACATTATTTACTACTCTAATTATAATAGACAAATTAGTCATGGACATATTCCCTGTAATCATAAAAGCACATTGCTTTGATGTTTAACACGATGTGCATGAATAAAACTGAAGTAATAGAGCATAATACGTACCATTCTGCATATCCAGATCTTTTGCAATAGAAACCCAAATTTGTTGTATTAATTTGGTTTTCATGTAGTCATTGTGATTGGTATCGTATAAAACCAGGTTCGGGGGAACTGCTTTCCTCAATGTCAAACACAGACTGGTGAAAATGCACGGTAAGTGCGGCGGAACAACCTCTTCGTGCGGCGGAACGTGTGCTAAAATCTTATCTTCAAAAGCAGTCGTCTTGTATGATTAGGGTTGAATGTGGCCATGTCAGACTTCGTAATCCTTGAGGTGTCCACTCGCCCATAAAAATTTATATAAAATTAAAAAAAATATGTTCATGTAAAATCTTTATACGTTGCAATATTTCAAAATCAGATTCTTGCGCCGAGGGAAGAAGTCTTTAACTGTCACTCTTGTTAAAATATTTCTAAGTTCTCTCATAGATAAGACGTTCAAAAGAAATTCTTCAGTTTGTGGTCGTTGCTATAGCCACAGATAAAAAAATAATATTTCTTCAATGATTATCGATCAATGTGTATGATCGATTAACGAAAGTTATATATTAAAAAAAAAAAAAAAAAAAAAAAAAAAACATTTATCGAAGTCTTCTTGACGTAACTTTCCCAACAATGAAAATTCATAAGAATCTTCCTTCAGATTGAAGAATATTTAAATTAAATCATCTACTCATCTACTCATTTCATTAATATATTATTCATCGTAAAATAATTCTTCATAAATGATGTACTCTGACACTTTCGTCAAGTTTAAACACGATAACATTTATTACTTTCTAAGACATTACATATGTAGTCATCGACAGACAAAAGGGAACTGACTTTTAAAATTTATTGTTTGATCATGAAACGTCGTTAATAATGTCAACTCTGGCGACGACAACCGCAGAGACCAGCATCTTCTTGCCTCGTGGCCGTCGACCCGCGACTTGATGTGGCCGGATATTTACTCCTTGGAATCGGCGTCGAAGATGTTGCTCTCGTAGCTTGAATCGCCTCACAGCACATGAAACATAAAAAACATACAAAAAACTTCTTTAAGAATCATATAACATTCAATATTGACGTAAAATTACTTAAGAACACAAACATAAGTAAGTTATCCTGCATAAACTGAGCTGACATGAGATAAGTAGCGGAGACAATAATCCGTCCCACTACATAAGCAGCTAGCGTGCAGTGGGGCAGCAGACCGCACCCCAGCCCAGCACGTGGCCTGCCTGCCGCCAAAGCTGCGCGGCACTCGCCTGTACAGTGTACAGCAGCCTGTGTCTGGGACACTGTGCGGCCCAGGCGGAGGCAGCAGCTGGCCTGCCCTGTGCCACAACTCGCGCTGCTGCCTTTATAAATCCGGCAGTCACAAAAGTCTGGGCTATGCTGCCCTGCCCTGCCCTTCGTCGCCTGCGTCTCAATGTGCGCCTGGCCATTTTTTTTTTTTTTTTTTTTTTTTTTTTTTTTTTTTTTTTTTTTACCAGCCACCTGCGCGACAGGTACCAGCGCGGAGAGTTGTGTCGCCTGCAACACAGATCCAGCCAGCAGTACATTGCTGGCCAGGACAGCCCATCAGCCGTGGTACTCGAGAGAAACAGCAGGACAGCCAGCGGTGCTCGGTATGCTAGCATCGTCATTGTGCCATGGCAGCCTTCCTTCTGTCCCGATACAAGTCTGAAGCAGCTGTAGTCACAAATCAACTTGTACTAATTAATCATCTACAACACTGGCCATTAACCCTCGTATGCATACCCTGGGTCCATTGGACCCGTTATGTCTAATATGAGAATTTAAATGAAAATAAGTGTTTTGTGGATATTATCATGCACGAATATTTTTATTTGAAGGTTCCTGAGTATACTACAAGACATCTGTGACTATTTTAATGATTTTACTGGCTTTTAAAATGTATAATTAGTATAATTTTAACCCTGAATAATTTTTAAATAGATTATATTATGAAAACTGATACAGTAACCACCAAAACAACTAAGGGTTCACCTTCTGTCACAATAGCCATCTTTTTCTCCACTTACCAGTCTTAGCCCACTGTTGTCAATTCCTCCTCCCCCCATAAATGTTTCCCTTTCCTTTCGCCAGCAGAGATCTCCATTCATATATGTCTCCACTTCCTCACATCCATTAGCACTGTCATTTTTCAATCTTCTTCTCTTTCACTAACCATTTTCTCTCTTCTGTTTATTTTAAACTTCAAATGTGAATGTCTCTTGTTATTATTAGTACTACTTTCATTTTTGTGTTATTATTATCATTATTATTATTATTAGTACTATCATATATTGTTATTATTTAATATTATTAATGCAGTGTTTTTTGTAATGAAATCCTGTTTATGCTGTTCCTGATCAGATGTAAGAGAGGGCCCTATGGCCCTAATCTGGTCAGGTTAAATAACCAAATAAATAAATAAATATTATTTTTCACAGTGTTCAAATGTGATTTTGCCACTGACAAAGCATAAACCATTTCACAAAAAACATAACATCAGTTTGCTGGTCCTGGTATAAATTTCACCACATTCTGAGCAGGCGTTTTATTTTGCACTGGGGGCCTTTCACTCCATAGCATACCATTTGGAGCAATATAGACGTTAGCACTTTCACTGCTTATTCGTCCTGAGATATTATTATCTAGACCGTCATTTTCACCACCACCATTATGTGGTTATTCATCCAAAGTCACAAATCAACTTGTACTATTAATGAGTATGGCTCATCTACATCACTGGCCATTAACCTTAGTATGCATACCCTGGGTCCAATGGACCCGGGAACAATTTTAATTTTTAATTTATGTTTTCCAGACTTGATATTGAGTCCCAACCGTTCAGGTGTGCTCGCTGGCAATATTCAGTAATACATTACAGATACTACAAGAATTTTGTGTCATTAGTTTAAGTGCCACATTAATTTTCTTCTTTATACTACACATTTACATAACCTGGTTCCGATGGACCCTGTGGCTTACGTTAAAGCGTCGTTAAATTAGACTGGGTTGTAATCAATTACATTTTGTTGGAGTACCGAGAATACATTACTGCCCCACATATTCATTGTTGTGATCGCAGAAAACGTATTGTTATAACTTGGCATGTTCAACTGCCAGACAGCATACTTCTGTGTTGTGTAAGAAGCAAAATATCGCAGTGGGTGGTTATTGGTGTGTGACGCTGTACACTAAGACTGTAGGTGGTTGCTACACAGCAGTATTGACATTCGATACCCATTCGGAAGAAAGGTAAGGGTTATTGGTAACACTAAAAAGCAACATGAAGAGCCGCTATATTTCTACACTCCCTAGGAGAAGAGAGTACTGAGGTTATTTATTAATATTATTATTATTCAGACAATGTCAGGATCTAAAAAAAAAAAAATGCAGGAAAGAGGACAGCATACGTTTTTCAAGCCCAAATTTTGAATCAGTTGTTACTCAATGGACAGCTGAAGGTGACGATTTCCTTTTAGATATAAGTTCTGCTTCCGATAAAAACCATTAAGCTATTCATCAGGCAGTGTCATACCACTCTTTGGATGAAGAACCACGTAGTGGTGGTGGTGAAGATGATGATCTACATAATAATATCTCAGGACAAATAAGCAGTAAAAGTGATAACGTTTATATTGCTCCAAATGGTATGCTATCGAGTGAAAGGCCTCCAGTGCAAAATAAAACGCCTGCTCAGAATGTGGTGAAATTTATACCAGAACCAGAAAACTGATGTGATGTTTTTTGTGAAATTATTTATGCTTTGTCAGTGGCAAAATCATATTTGAACACTGTGAAAAATAATATTGGTGGTTACTGTATCAGTTTTCATAATATAATCTATTAAAAAAATTATTCAGGGTTAAAATTATGCTAATTATACATTTTAAAAGCCAGTAAAATCATTAAAACGACATATGTCTTGTGTTATACTCAGGAACCTTCAAATAAAAATATTCGTGCATGATAATATCCACAAAACACTTACTTTCATTTAAATTCTCATATTAGACATAACGGGTCCAATGGACCCAGGGTATGTAAATGTGCAAAAAATATAGATCATGCATTGAAGGGTTGAAATTGCTACACCAAGAAGAAATGCAGATGTTAAACGGGTATTCATTGGACAAATATATTATACTAGAACTGACATGTGATTACATTTTCATGCAATTTGGGTGCATAGATCCTGAGAAATCAGAACCCAGAACAATCACCTCTGGCCGTAATAACGGCCTTGATACGCCTGGGCATTGAGTCAAACAGAGCTTCCATGGCATGTACAGGTACAGATGCCCATGCAACTTCAACACGATACCACAGTTCATCAAGAGTACAGACTGGCGTATTGTGATGAGCCAGTTGCTCGGCCACCATTGCCCAGACGTTTTCAATTTATCACACATCTGTAGAATGTGCTGGCCACAGCTGAAGTCGAACATTTTCGTATCCAGAAAGGTCCGTACACTACCTGCAACATGCGGCCGTGCATTATCGTGCTGAAATGTAGGTTTTCGCAGAGATCGAATGAAGGGTAGAGCCACGGATCATAACACATCTGAAATGTAACGGCCACTGTTCAAAGTGCCGTCGATGCGAACAAGAGGTGACTGAGACCTGTAACCTATGACACACCATACCATCACGCCGAGTGATACGCTAGTATGGCGATTACGAATAGACGCTTCCAATGTGCGTTCATTGCGATGACGCCAAACACGGATGCGAACATCATGATGCTGTAAACAGAACCTGTGTCAGCCCAAAAAATGACGTTTTGCCATTCATGCATCCAGGTTCGTCGTTGTGTACACCATTGGAGGCGCTCCTGTCTGCAGGGCAGGGTAGCACAGCACAGGTTTCCGTCACTGCCGGGTTTATAAAGGCAGCAGCGCGAGTTGTGGCACAGGGCAGGCCAGGGCAGCGCAGATCCCGCCCCCGCCTGGGCGCACAGTGTATGGGACACAGGCTGCTGGCCGGCCGCGGTGGCCGAGGGACTGAGGTGCTTCAGTCACGGCCACTACGGTCGGGGGTTCGAATCCCCCCCTCGGGCATGGATATTTGTGCCGTACTTAGTTGTAGGTAGTTGATAAGTAGTTTGTAAGTTTAGGGACTGATGACCCCGTAGTTAAGTCCCATAAGCGTAACAAACATTTGAACATTTTTTTGAACAGGATGCTGTGCAAGTGCCACGCAGCTTTGGCGGCAGGCAGGCCACGTGCTGGGCTGGGCTGCGGTCTGTTCCCCCACTGCCCGCTCGCTGCTAGTCTTCTTCAACTGCTTACCGTGCGTTTTCACCAGTCTATGTTTGACATGGAGGAAAGCAGTTCCCCCGAACCTGGTTTTATACGATACCAATCACAATGACTACATGAAAACCAAATTAATACAACAAATTTGGGTTTCTATTGCAAAAGATCTGGATATGCAGAATGGTACGTATTATGCTCTATTACTTCAGTTTTATTCATGTACATCGTGTTAAACATCAAAGCAATGTGCTTTCATGATTACAGGGAATATGTCCATGACTAATTTGTCTATTCAAATTAGAGTAGTAAATAATGTCAATTGTTTTCTCCAGTATTTTCCTTTTGTAATGCTGTCTGTTTGCCGAGATGCTCTTCCAACTATGTTAAGATACTCAGTAAACTTCTCTCTCACAACGAAAGTACTTAAAGCACTTCTACTATTGAATCTACTCCATGAACCATGTCCGATATATTTACAAACAAAAAATATTTTCTTATCAACGGTTTATTTTTAGTCATAAACTTTAAATATTGGTATATAGCTGCGGTGCAACCATTTGCTGACTATGACACACTGACATTGGGCATTACATTCTTCGGAAAAATATATTTTCTCATCAGCTCGTGAACCTGATGGAATTCACTCAGCTCTCAACGGAAGCAGTTCGGGAACTGTTTATCAGAAAACTCTGATGTCATATCGAACTTCCCAAAGGTGCTTCTCTTGCAGCGTCAAGGGTAACCGCAGCCATGGTCTCGTACCAGATAGTCCATGCTGCTGCAAACGTCGTCCAACTGTTCGTGCAGATGGTTGTTGTCTTGCAAACGTCCCCATCTGTTGACTCAGGGATCGAGACGTGGCTGCACGATGCGTTACAGCCATGCGGATAAGATGCCTGTCATCTCGACTGCTAGTGTTACGAGGCGGCGTGGCCGTTCCCTTTTCGGTAGAACAATGCAGTTCTCAGTATCGAGCTGTCGATTTTTATTTATTTATTCACCGGGGTGAAGCAGCGCGCTCATCGTTATGGAAGGAACAGCGACTTACACCGGTGCTCCATCGACCGTAGGTAATTAACTTTAGTAAAATGTGTAAGACGGAGTTGGTGTGTACAGAGCCAATGCTACTTGTTTGCAATTCCGACTGTTATTGATACCATAAACATTGACAACTGGATAAAAAAAATAAACGGTGGACGAGTGTAAAGGAACGGTTCCAAAAAGGAAATGATCATAAGTGAACTAGGTTCCAAAAATGAACGGGTTTGCCCGTCTTTTGTGTACAGTACTCCTTAGGACTGCAAATGCTGTGTTGTTGTGGGCAACTTCGATGCCGCCGCTACTGGGGCTGTCTGCGGTGACGTCTCGTGACGTAAGCGCCTGCCTACCTGCTGCTTAGCCGGTAAACAGCAGCCCCGTGTGGCGTCGTGTGAAGACCGCTATTGGATACAATGTTTCGCCAAGTTATATCTGAAACAGACTGCCACAAGCGCTACTACAACAGTGTCGCCGTGTGTACTGCAGCTAAGGCCTGCAATAATCTCTGTATATAAAAGGAAGTGTCCCGATTGACTGACTGACTGATTGACTGACTGACTGACTCATCATCGACCAGTCCAAACCACTAAAGATAGAAACTTGAAATTTGTGGAGGGTGTTGATCGTACTCTGTATGCGTCATTTAAGAAGCGATTTTTCCATATTCCGTCCGTAAGGGGGGTGAAATAGGGGATGAAAGGTGTTTTTTTTAATACGTAGCTATTTAGGCAATTTTGAAGCTAGAACTACAAAATTTCGGATTTTAATTCAGGGGTCGAATTTAAAAGATACGTGTTTCGGCGTTTTTTTTTTTTTTTTTTTTTTTTTTAAATTCGACAAATAAGGAAGTAAAATAGGTAACGCAAAAATTGATTTTCAAAAATATGTTGCTGTTAATTCAAATTTCAAGCTATAACTACGAAACTTAGGATATTGATTCTTGATCAGGATTAAAAAGAAACAACTGGTGCAGACCAACCAGCCTACGCATGCGAAGCAGCGGGGGTTCAGCTAGTAACTACTATTTTACATGCAGACACCAAACCAAGTCACCTGCCACACCATATGTGACAAGTTTCGAGACAATTTCTGGGTCTTCATATTGAATAAGTGCGACAAAAATTCACTTAAGTAAAGTCACTGTCTAGGAGAAAGGAAAGAGTTTCTCGGGGTCCCCAGCAGGCTTTGCCCCTTGTGCCCCTATGGTAGAGACGGTAGTGGGAACGGCGTCGACCAGAGTGTTGCGGTCGTGGGTTCTCAGCTGTGAAACCGCGGCTGTTTGGTGATGACGCTGTGATCCACGCTGAGGTGTAGTCATCGAATGAACGTAGTACGATGCGGGATGACTTAGACTTTCTAGTTTGTGCGAGGAAGCACATTTTGTTTCTGAATGTAGAAAAATGTAAGGTGATGCAGATGAGCACTAACATAAAGTTTAGATACACCATTAATAGTGTGGTTGCGTAGACTTTCCCGGCGTAGTAACTGATAATATTTATCTCGGGTATGCAGCCGTATACCGTCGTCAACCAGACACGATATTTCAGCAGACCAACTGGCTGCCATCTTCAGGTGAGAGCGCAGAACACTAACTCGCCGGAAATTGATAAAGAACAAAAAACAGCAGCCCCTTTATACACTGCTGACGAACCAACGCGCGTGCGCGAAACCAAAGTAGAAGCCACCTAGGCGCAATAGAACCAGTAGCGCGCCGGTGGAGAAAAACGGCAAAAACGATGGGTCGAAAACAAGGCTTGTTAATAGAAACAGCAGGTCGTAATGAAGACCGTTGTTGCTTGATGTCAGATAAAATCGGGTTCCAAGTTTTACTTAGTAGAAAACTCTTGTCCCGATTAATAATATTATCGGCCCTACGAATTTCCATGGATTCTTTGAGAACACATTCCCAGTAGCGGGAAGCAGGAGCAATCAGTTTAGTTTCATCGTATAACATCTTGTGTCCCTCATTCAAACAATGTTCAGCAACAGCCGACTTTTCAGGTTGGAGCAAACGAGTATGACGGTGGTGTTCCACACACCGATCCTGAACTGTGCGGATCGTTTGGCCAATGTAAGTTTTACCACAGTAACAAGGAATACTATAAACACCGGGTTTCCTCAGTCCTAAATCATCTTTGACTGACCCAAGGAGGGCCCTAGTCTTAGGTGGGGGCATAAAAACACTTTTAATATCGAATCTTCTTAAAATTCTTGAAATTTTCGAGGAAATATTCCCGACGAAAGGCAAAAAGGCAATAGACTTGTAATTGTCTTCTAATGGTTCACTTTTTGGAACAAATTGAAATGCACGACAAATTTGTTGAAAGACCACTTTGAGATGCTCCAGTTCTTCACCCAGATGTTCAGCATCAGAAATGGCGTACGCTCTTTTTACTAAAGTACGCAATACCCCCATACGTTGGTGTGGCGGATGACAGCTCGTCGCATGAAGATAAAGATCGGTATGCGTTGGCTTGCGATACACTCCATGTCCTAAGGTCCCATCACTGTTCTTTTGAACCAAAACATCCAGAAAGGGAAGTTTCTCATCGTTCTCTACCTCCATCGTAAATTTGATATTGGGATGGAGACAATTAAAATTGTCTAAAAATGATTTAAAGCATCCATACCATGAGGCCAAACCATTAAAATGTCATCGACGTATCTCCATAATCAGGTAGGCTTAAGAAACGACGTCCTTAAAGCCATGTCTTCAAAGTCCTCCATAAAAAGGTTTGCGACTATGGGGGAAAGAGGACTCCCCATAGCCAGCCATGGCAGCCAGTTGGTCTGCTGAAATATCGTGTCTGGTTGACGACGGTATCCGGCTGCATACCCGAGATAAATATTACCATTAATAGTGTTTTGCTACACAGTGCCACATCGATTAGGCGTAACCTCGTAGAGCGATCTGAAAATGAACGAGCAGTTTAAGAAGCGTCGTGGCGACAGCGGATGCCCAACTGAGAGAATTTTGAGAATGTGTATGTCATCTGTAAGGGAGACCGCGTGTAGAAAGCTTTTACAACTCCATCTTGAGTATTTCTCAAGTGTTTGGGATCTGTACCATATCGGTTTAAAGGAAGACGTACATGCAATTCAGAGGCGAGTTGCTGGGTTTGTTAGGTTAAATAACAGAGCGAGAGTTCCAGAGATCGTTCAGGTACCCAAATAGGAATCCATGGAGGGAAGGCACGTTCATACACGAAACACTGTTGAAGAAATTTAGGGTGCCGGAATTTGAACTGTCTGCAGATCGGTTCTACTGCCTGTAACCTTTGTGGCAAAGTGTATGTAGTACAGTCAGGCAGGGCTACAGCCACTAGACTATCTGAGCACAATAGGAGCTGGAGATTGAAAAAGAAAGATTCCGGCTTTGCTGACCATGCTCTGAATGAATGTCATTCCTATGACACTAAATGTGATGTTCTCTATAAAGGTAAAAAGGTAGAAAACTCACATTGTTTGAAATTCTGGCCATTAACAAACACCAGTCCAAGAATCCTGACCTAGTGCTGAATGACCAGACACAACTCCATCATTCAACTATACTACAATAACGTCAACTTATTAATTGGCCTATCGTTCTCACTGTGTGTAAATAATTTTGTCATGTGTGTTTTAATACTCCATATACCTTTCTCTTCTTTGCCATAATTTACAGTTTGCTTGTACAATTATCCATAGTTCACCTGGGCATTTATAATATTTGTAAACTTAGTGACTAAGATGTACCCATTCAGGCCCCCTTTTGTGTTTTTTCTTTTATTATTATTATTGTTATTATGCACGTTCTGCGGTATTGATACTGATCCACAGCAAACCCACATTTTGTTTCTAGCATCACCTGCTGACATTACTTTCTTATAAAATTATACAGTTTTAATATATTAATACCATTATAGCCCAAGATATGTTTATTTAAAATCCATTTGTTTTGTAGGAGTACGTTATGTAGTACCGATTGATAGACATAATTAATTTGCTGTTCACATATCTTTGAAAAACCATCGTTTTGTATGTAACCTCAATGTTATGTGTGGACTATCTGTTTAGTATGAAGTTATCTGCCGATGGCTTAAGAAGCCAAAAGCTGCTAATAACAAGCAAATAAATAACACTGTGGAACAAAAATATTATGTACTTAAGTTACTAATATGAATAAATCTGTATTTAGATAAAGTTACTATACTGCATACTGCTCTATAGCTAGCAAAGAGTTGTGTAGTTTTACTGATTTTCGTGTTATGTTGACAGTATGGAAACTTGTCTACAGCCAGAACTTATACAACTTCAACGTTAAGTTTGTGTTATGGGTTTCATAGCAAAATTAGTCTCATAGAATTCTCTTTATTCAATGATAACTTGCATCTACGAGTACGTCAGTTGTTAGACTTGCTTGTAGATGCTGCTTTTAGGCATAGGCGAAATACAACCGCAGAAGCTCACTGGCAGATTTCACCTTAAGAGCTCTTCTTGGAATTAGTACTACTGAAAAAGTGGTAACATTGTTGCTTTGGTGAAAAGCAAAATAAAATAATATCGACTTTCTGTGTTTTATGTTTGAACAGTTTTTTTAATTGCTTTGGTAACTGAGGACCAGATGGGAAGCATGTGGGAAGAACCTTTTCGTTTCAAGCCTTGTTGTAAGAAAATATCTATTTTTTTTTTTATTTCTACACAAGTTATTACAAACTAGGAATAATTTCAATTAGTTATACAGTTCAGTCCTCCACAGTCAAGATAAAGATAACTCAATGGTACAATAACTGACGTTCTTGATGGCGTTTCTTTCAGACGAATACGTAAGTGCGTACGTAGGTAACTGCTTAAGTACAGTTCAGCCACTGTAAAATTATTCTCAAAGTGACTCCAAGAACCACGCTACGGTTTTTCAAGGTACAAGATACAGTGACTAATATAAAACACAAGAAATGACTTATATTTCCAATATGTTGTTGCTCATCAATGATCCCGATCGGCCACAGACCCTCCCAGTTCCGTATGCCCCACTGACACGCGGGAGCCTGGCGCACAAAACCGCTGGTCTCAGGTGGTGATATTGTACAGGATGAACAGCCAGTCTAAAATAGTTTAGGAAAAAATTCAAAAAATTTATTTCAAAACTTCGCCTACGTTTTACAAGTGTTCTTCCACTGCAACATACGCCTTGACAACTTGACCGAGGCTGTCCACCTTGCAGGGCAGAGCCGGCCAGAACCGGTGTAGAATGCTGATTCTAAAATCGCGCCACCCTTCTGGCGTCCGTGCTGAAACTACTGACGTTTCCATGCTACCGTGGAGCCAATAGCAAACACCCACGTTTGAACACGTGTGCTACTGCTGCAGGATACTGAGGTGCAAGCATCCGTTCCTCTGCTCTCTTCAGTTTGAGTTCTCGTACAGAACAGACGCACTCCAGAGGTCCAGCCTCTGTGCGGGGCGAACGGCCGCATGCCGTCCGCTCCCGCCTAGCGGCTGTTCGGTATCAGCCACCTACTGTGTGAACCATAACCATTACCGTAACCTTTACCTTTTCCGTTTTCTAATCCGTTTAGACTGGCACTCATTCATTGCATCCGACCCCAGGGCGAGTCCCGCCATGTATCCCGTATTTCAGAATATACCAAATATTAACTTGAATTCTATCTTTTATTTGCCAGTCAGCCACCCTTTCCTAGGGCGCCCACAAGCCTTCACCGCTCCGCCTTCCATCCTGACAACGCCTCCAACCCATTTTATTTATGCAGCACTGGGATGAGTTGTATAATTTTCCTATCATCCGTAGGGTAAAGATCAAGTGCTGTACAATATCACAACATATGCAAACAAACCAAGAGGCAGTTATTAATAGGCAGTCACGAAATTCATGATTCATGACAAGAACAAGCTTGGCCAGTTACACAAAAGAACTTTAAAACACACCACAGTTCCAGCTAAATGAAGAAATGAAGAACTCGATGCACATTTTAAATCTTAATGCTCCATAAACCATCAGTCATAAAAGTAGCATATATGACACATTACCACTCTGGAAAGGTTTTTTTTTTTTTTTTTTTTTTTTTTTTTTTTTTTTTTTTTTTCAGTGGGGGTCAGGCTTAATGTTTACCATATTCATTAACACCAGGGTTAGTGTATCAGCATCGCAGTGGACTGATTTCGCTACTCAAGTACCCAGCTGTGTAGTTTGACAAACGAGGGTATTGTGGTGTCGCACAAGTCTAAAGTGCGCGCCAAGTACTTTCGCCGCGCGCCACCATGCACGCACGGCGCGGCGTTCTTACGACGTCAGCCACGAGCGCCCTCTGCTACCACCCCGCTCGTGGCCACCACTAAACGACATCGTTCACTTGGGACTGAGATAGGAACCAGTTAACACTTCGGAATCAGATAGGCACCAGTGAAGACTTGGCTATCGCTAGGCACTAGGCAGGCCTCTAGCTCAACTATGTATCAGCATTCTGCAGTACTGAGCTATGTAAAAGTTAAGTATTACTAAGTCTCTAAGAAATATATATCTCGTTCTAATTTACTCTAGTGTTTCTAGTTTCTGCTGTCCCACTGGCTCGTCACCTACTACCTGCACAAGCGTGCATCCTTTATTCCTGTGTCGGTCTTTCTACTCGGCCACCGACACCTACGACGGAAACGAGACACAAAAGCGGCGACGAGGCTGGGACACAAAAGGTCTTAACACCTGCTTAACAATAATAGCAAATTAAAAACACTTTACAGGCTGAGAAGGCAGTGACAAGTACTATGGGGGGGCGTATTCTAGGTTTCTCCCATAAAACAAGTTGGCTCAGGAAAACACACTTTTGCCGGCCGCGGTGGCCGAGGAGACTAAGGCGCTCCAGTCACGGTCTACACGGCCACTACGGTCGGGGGTTCTAAACCCCCCTCGGGCATGGATATTTGTGCTGTCCTAGTTCGTAAGTAGTTCATAAGTAGTTTGTAAGTTGAGGGACTGATGACCCCGTAGTTAAGTCCCATAGACTATACAAACATTTGATTTTGAAAACACACTTTCACCGCTATGATCGGCAGTCTCCAAGAAACGACTAAGTGCACGAGAATATGCACGAGCGACACTCTTGAGCTCACAACAAGATACCAGACAGGCGTCCTGCCCAGCGTGGACTGTATCAGTGTTGACGTTACTTCCTCAACTTTTTCCGCCTCTCCTGCCAGAACTCAACTGCCCGTCGTTACTCCCACACTCCCCATCCGTACGCGCGTCCCCTCGCGGAGATCAAAACCAACCCGCGCCACAGACGAAACCAAAGAAATTACAGATTTCCACGGTTAAATCAAACTTGAGCCATGATACTGCTAAATGTTTACTGTTAAAATCGAATGCAAATCTATATATATATAAATGTGAATGTCTGTTCGGTATACGTTTATCACGTCTGAAACACAAGACATAAAGAGCTAAATATTTCTACAGTTACTAATGTCTACCCGGGGAAGGCTTTAGACACGGTTTTATGGCGATCGGATAGCTATTTATCTATGTATATTAATGTGAATGTCTGTTCGGTGTACGCTTATAACGTCCGAACGACAAGACGCAGAGACTTAAATATTTGTACAGTTACTAATTTATACCTGAGGAAGGTCTTAGGCACGGTTTTATAGCGATCTGATGAATATTTAGTAATTTGAAGAATATAACGCGGAATACGGAACAGTAATTAGTCTTCGAAAATTATATTTAGTCTCTGAAAATGGTTTTATT
Source organism: Locusta migratoria (assembly GCA_026315105.1). Taxonomy (NCBI): domain Eukaryota; kingdom Metazoa; phylum Arthropoda; class Insecta; order Orthoptera; family Acrididae; genus Locusta; species Locusta migratoria. The sequence goes on from CM048746.1 coordinate 664,733,607, forward strand.
GGTTGCATTGTTGCTTGAGGGTTGATAATGATAAAAGGGTGGAGTATATTGCGATGGGAAGTTATCGGAATATATAAAATTCTACGTGTGTGTGTGTGTGTGTTAATATTTCACTTTGCAGCGAAAAATACAGAACGCAAACGAATAATCTGTGTGTAATTGTTGACCGATTTCTCCCGTTGTACACGATAGCAGTTCCACGACCATAGCTATAAGGGGGTGGAAGATGTGGTGGTTGAAAGTCGTCAAATAATAAAAAAATTCGGACTGAAGGCCAGGGATGACGTTTGCGACTCTATAGCAAGGAGGTTACATACAGCTAAACGTGATGCTACAGACCAAATCTTTGGTCTATGCGTGCTACTGTGTCTTCACCTCTTTCTCTGTAAGGATAATCTTACGAATATGGAAATATAAGAACAAAGAAATAAAGCAGTAGAAAATTCTTTTAATACATCTCTTTAAGAAAAATCGATTTGACGATTCGCGCATTACATCTAGTGATCGATCTGTGATATTATTACAATCATTATTGTTGAATTTCGTGATTGGATTCTTCCAAACGAGTGAATTTTTAGGTGTGATTTGATCTACACTTCTTAACATAATTTTATTCTTTTATTTTAATGTTGGTTAAAAATGTTTGTTTCTAAAGAAGGTCTTGTATTTCATTTCATCCTTCAGAACCAGTCTCATAGCACACTACTGAAAGATAGCTTATCTGTCATAATCAACCAACACCCGTTGAGCCGCGGGTTTAAGCTAATGATATATAAAATATCATTTGAAATTTCGTCCTAAAACGGCAACAAGACTGTAACCGTCGTAAGAAGTGCTATTTTCGTACTTGACAGCCATTCCATCTTTGCATAATCAGAATAGTAGAAAAACGTATGAATTTCGTCGTCGGTTCTCATATGTTGAAGTTCATTGTCAGTTCTCGTTACTTTTAAAAAATGAAATAAATCGCAATTTGCGATCAGTTATGGCTTCACTGTACTAGGTTTAGATGAAATACCAAAGTGCGGCGAATGAAAATTTGTGCCCGGCCGGGATTCGATCCCGGGATATCCTGCTTACTAGACAGACGCGTTGACCACTCCGCCACCGAGGACACAGTGACCAGCTCGACTACAGAGGACTCTTCCCTGCACGTCTCCCGCCACACACAAATCTCCATTCGCCACGCTGTCTCTTTCCTATAGCACAACCTATTTGTCCTGTAATGCTCGCAGCCACAATACTGTATTCCCGCATCAGGAAGAACAGACCATGAGGTATCGAGACACTACTAATTGTGGTCAGCCTTGGTTTGTATACAATTATATATTTTTGACGACTTTACAGCCTTCATTGAATGAAATAAACCGCAATTTGCGGTCAGTTATGGCTATACTGTAGTAGGTTTGGATGGAGCACCAAAGTGCGCTGAATGAATATTTGTGCCCGCCGGGATTCGATCCCGGGATTTCCTGGTTACTAGGCAGACATGTTGACCACTCCGCCACCGAGGACACAGTGACCAGCCCGACTGCAGAGGACTCTTCCCTGCACGTCTCCCACCACACCCAAATCCCCATTCGCCACGCTGTCTCTTTCCTAATATCAGGAGATCCCGAGTTCGAATTCCGGCCGGTCACAAATTTTGGTATTTCATCTAAACCTAGTTCAGTGAAGCCATAACAGATCGCAAAATGCCATTTATTTCATTAATTTGAAAGCTGTAATGTCGTCAAAAATATATAGTTAAAACATTCGGTACAATACGTGTTAACAAGCCAACTCGACGGGATGCACGGTTGCTTCCTGCTGTAGAGTGAGTACCAGCAAGAGCGCATGAGGAACTGTGTTTCACAGAGCAAGATTCCACGGTAGTTCCTTCCCTAGATTGCCGCACAGATTACAAAATGGCAGATATCGAAATAATTGACAGAGGGATAGAAAATCAATTAAAATCGCTCAAACGAGGAAAGGCCGTTGGACCTGATGGGATACCAGTTAGTTTTTACACAGAGTACGCGAAGGAACTGGCCCCCCTTCTCGCAGTGGTGTATCGTAGGTCTCTAGAAGAGCATAGCGTTCCGAAAGATTGGAAAATGGCTCAGCTCATCCCCGTTTTCAAGAAGGGTCCTTTAACAGATGTGCAGAACTATAGGCCTACATCTCTAACGTCGGCCAGTTGTAGAATTTGGAACATGTATTATGTTCGAATATAATGACATTTCTCGAGACTAGGAATCTGCTCTGTAGGAATCAGCATGGGTTTCGAAAAAGGCGATCGTGTGAAACCCAGCTCGCGCTATTCGTCCACGAGACTCAGAGGGCCATAGACACGGGTTCTCAGCTAGATGCTGTGTTTCTCGACTTCCGCAAGGCGTGTGATACAGATCGCCACAAACGTTTAATGAACAAAGTAAGAGCATATGGTCTATCAGACCAATTGTGTGATTGGATTGAGGAATTCCTAGATAACAGAAAGCAGCAGGTCATTCTCAATGGAGAGAAGTCTTGCGAAGTAAGAGTGATGTCAGGTGTGCCACAGGGGACTGTCGTGGGTCCGTTGCTGTTCACGATATATGTAAATTACCTTGCGGATAACATCGGAAGTTCACTGAGACTTTTTGCGGATGATGCTGTAGTATATAGAGAGGTTGTAACAATTGTATTGAGATGCAGGAGGATCTGCATAGAATTGACGCATGGTGCAGGGAATGGCAATTAAAGCTCAATGTAGACAAGTGTAATGTGCTGCGAATACACAGAAAGAAAGATCCTTTTATCATTTAGCTACACTATAGCAGGTCAGCAAATGGAAGCAGTTAATTCCATAAAGTATCTGGGAGTAGTCATTAGGAGGGATTTAAAATGGAACGACCATATATCATCAATTGTCGGTAAAGCAGATGCCAGACTTAGATTCATTGGGAGAATTCTAAGGAAATGCAGTCCGAAAACAAAGGAAGTAGGTTACAGTACACTTGTTCGCCCATAGCTTGAATACTGCTCACCGGTGTGGGATCCGTACCAGGTGGGATTGATAGAGGAGGTAGAGAAGATCCAACGGATAGCAGCGCGCTTCGTTACAGGATCATTTGATAATCGAGAAAGCGTTACGGAGATGATCGCTAAACTCCAGTGGAAGACTCTGCAGGAGAGACGCTCTGTCGCTCGGTACGGGCTTTTGTCGAAGTTTCGAGAACTTTCCTTTACTGAGGAGTCTAGCAGTATATTGCTGCCCCCTATGTATATCTCTCGAAGTGATCATGAGAATAAAATCAGAGAGATTAGAGCCCACACAGAGGCATACCGACAATCCTTCTTTCCGCGAACATTATGTGACTGGAATAGGAGGGAAAATCGATAGTGGTACTCAAGGTACCCTTCGCCACACACCGTCGGGTGGCTTACGGAGTATGGTTGTAGATGTAGATGTAGATGAATTTCGTCGTCGGTTCTCATATGATGAATTTCATTGTCTCATTACTACAACAGTCTTAAAAAAATTGCTACAATACGTGTTAACAAGCCATCTCGAAGGGATGCACGGTTGCTTCCTGTTGTGGAGTGAGCGGCAGCCAGCTCGCAGGAGGAGTTGTGCTGAACTGCTGGACCTGTTAGCCCGGTCACCCTTGCAAAAGCCTCGTGCAAGTGTCAGTCCGTGCAAATGTCGCTCCCGGCAAGTGTCGCAACTCCGGACCCCTCGCCAGTTAAAGCCCTGTATAGGGAAAGTATGGCCAGCCTGCCAGCGGCAGCCATGCTGGGCCTATCATATTCCGCTGCTGCCTACACACCGACCGCTGCAACGTTCCCAGCGCTTAACAATGCTTATCAGCCGATTCTGAGAGAACCGTTCAATAGAAAAATTAATTTTTTTCACATGTTATATTGTGATATATTCGCTCGATAGTGATCTCAATTTCTATACATTATTACTTGTAATATCCGTGCTACATCAAGTAAACTACTGCGCAAAATTTTGAGAGTTTGCAGAGGAAAAATCGCATTGCGTAGACTTTGCGTACGATTGATTTTAGCACGTACAATGCTGCGGACAAAATGTAGGCAAGATATCGAAATTTTATTTAAGGTTGCGAGCAGGACGATAACTCGTTTAATTCTCGAGATACAGGGTGTTAGCCGGCCGCGGTGGCCGAGGGGACTGAGGCGCTCCAGTCACAGTCTACACGGCCACTACGGTCGGGAGTTCGAATCCCCCCCTCGGGCATGGATATTTGTGCCGTCCTTAGTCTTGGCTAGTTCATAAGTAGTTTGTAAGTTTAGGGACTGGTGACCCCGTAGCTGAGTCCGATAGGCTTTACAAACATTTGAACATTTACAGGGTGTTATGTCCGACGGACAGATGCGGGAACTTCGCGTAGTTCTGTCCATGCTCTACGGAATACTTTTCGTCCGATTTTAAGAAAACTGCTTAGTTTGAGGCTCCAGATATAAAGGTTTCACCTATAAATTCAGATTGACCTGTACCGTAGCCAAATATTCGAACAGACCACGAACATGTCGTCGTCGGAGCATAGTGTACATAAAGAAAACAATTGAGATTATGGAGAAGTCTTTGATGACTCTTTTCTTGCGTAATAGTACTTATATCTCACATGAACTACAAAAACATGCAATGACTTTCACCAGAAACAGAAATTAAAGGTGCCTTTACAACGCCAATTGCATTTGAATGTCTAATACATGTCTAGTTTCAATTGTTATTTTTTTTTCTTGTAATGATACACTGTAACACATGAAAACAAATGAGAAAAGCTTGTTTCAGGAACTGTATATTAATTTCATATCTAAACGGGAATCTAGTTCACTCACTAATATGTCAAAAATTTGTGTATTTTCGGCAACTACCTGCAGATCAACGACGCGTGAATAATTTAACCTCACGGCACTGTGCAAGAATTTTCTTCACAAATTTATTCAAGTTAAAAATATAAAGGTATCTGCTGCGTGAACCATACGTCAGTGAATCTTTAATCTATTAATTTACATAATGAGTTAAAATCATCACAGCACAAGAACCGAAGTTTGCTTCTGGACTCCTAGTTTTCTCTGACGACTTTCATCAGCCAGACTGTTCATCTTCCTGTATTTCTGATACCTAATTGAAGTACTACAATGTTTACCTCCCTTCTTCGCTTCTTATAAACATCCAAAAGTACAACACTGTGGCATTATTCAAACCAAAACATACGAATATTCACAAGGCTTCTGATGGCAGCCAAGCAACGTATGGGACCAAGATGGCGGAAAGAACCACGTGACTGGATTTGAGCCAATCACGAGCTGCAGACGGCGGCAAGCGGCGCGGAAAAGGATGGCCGTACTTTCCCTGTACAGAGCTTTACTCGCCAGTGTGTGTGGAGCGCCCCCTGCGGTGACACCTGCTACTCCTCCCCCTCGCCCTCCACTACCCCGCGGCGGTACAAACCATCGACCGGCATAACAGCGGCCTTGCCGCCCCATTAGTGGCCATCGAGAGCGCCGGCTGCCCCCATTAACACGTGCTCTGCCTGCGAGGGCCGAACGCTGCACAGTGGCGGCCGATTAAGCCAGCAGTGCCATCTGGCTTCTGCTGTCACTTTGAAATAAACTCAAAACAAGCAAATCATTCAGTGGAACATTGGCCTTTATGTAATAACTAGCTGAAAACCCGGCGTTGCCCGGGTATTTATTTATTTATTCGAACCTTGAGTTAGTACTTTTCCTATCCACTCTCTCTCTCTCTGTCCCTCTCCTTTCTTCTAAAAACACGTTACATTTATCAGAGAATATATAAGAAATCAGAGGTAAAAGTGCACACGATTTGAAGAAGCCACTCACGAAATTGAACAATAATAGATTGTAATAATATCACAGATCGATTACTTGATGTAATGCTCCACATGTCAAATCGATTTTTTAAGTGATGTATTAAAAGAAATTTCTTTTTTACTGATTTATTTATTTATTTTTATATTTACTTATTCGTATGCTTATCCTAACAGAGAAAGAGCTGAAGACATTGTAGCACGTGTAGAACAAATATGTGGTCTGTGGCATCACGTTTCACTGTATGTAACCTCCTTGCTATAGAGTCGCAAACGTCATCGCTGCCCTTCAGTTCGAATTATTATTATAATTTGACGACATTCAACCAACATATCTTCCACCCCCTTATAGCTATCGGCACCACCATATCTTCCATTCCCTTATTGCTATCGGCATGGAATTGCTAACGTGTACAATGGGAGACTCCGGACAATAATTACACACACACACACCATTCGTTTGCGTTCGCTGCAGAGCGAAATATTAACACACATACACATGTAGAATTTTATATACACACATAACTTTCCATTCCAATATACTCCACCCTTCTATCATTATCAACTCTCAAGCAACAATGCAACCAATGAAACCATTTGCAAAGAGTAAATATAATTTTCAAAGAGTAAAATTAATTTCAAAGGGTAATTATTGTTTCGCATTTCGCGTTATAAAATTACTAAATATCTGTCAGATCGCTATAAAACCGTGCCTAAAACCTTCCTCGGGTATAAACTGGTAACTGTACAAATATTTAAGTCTCTGCGTCTTGTCATTTGGACGTGATAAACACACACACACACACACACACACACAAACGCAAGCTTTCGCAACCCAGTTGCTTCTTCAGGCAGAAGGGAAGGAGAGGGAAAAGGAAATGATAAGGGTTTTAAGGAAGGAGGTAAGGAGCCATTCCAATCCCGGGAGAGGAAAGACTTACCTAGGGGGAAAAATGGAGGGTAAACAAATGCACATACACCCACACAGACACAAGTACACCTAGGCAGACATACTGTCGAAAGCCAAGAAGTTAAGAAGTTAGAGATACCACTTGAGGCAGAGGCTCTGTCCAGAGAACCGATGCAAAGATGTTAAGATGGTGGGTGGGAATTCGAATTTAGCGGAGGTTGAGACCAGGTGGGCAACGGGAGGAGAGAATATGCTGAAGGGCTAGTTCCCATCTCCGGAGTTCTGAAGGATTGGTGTCAGTGGGAAGTATCCAGATAACCCGGACAGTGTAGCACTGTGCCAAGATGTGCTGGCCGTGTACCAAGGCATGTTTAGCCACAGGGTGATCCTCGTTACCAACAAGCACTGTCTGCCTGTGTCCATTCATGCGAATGGACAGTTTGTTGCTGGTCATTCCCACATAGAACGCTTCACAGTGCAGGCATGTCAGTTGGTAGATCACGTGGGTACTATCGCAAGTGGCTCTGCCTTTGATCGTGTACACCTTCCGGGTTACTGGACTGGAGTAAGTGGTGGTGGAAGGGTGCATAGGGCAGGTTTTACAACGGGGGCGGTTACAAGGGTAGGAGCCAGAAGGTAGGGAAGGTGGTTTGGGGATTTCATAGGGATGGACTAGGAGGTTAGGTGGGCGGCGGAAAGACACTCTCGGTGGAGTAGGAAGGATGTCACGAAGGACGGATCTCATTTCGGGGCAGGATTTTAGGAAGTCGTATCCTTGCTAGGGAGCCACATTCAGAGTCCGCTCCAGTCCCGGAAAGTATCCGGTGACAAGAGGGGCACTTCTGGGATTCTTCTGTTGAAGGTTCTAGTCAATGAACAGCGGAACGTTACCGTTTATTTGCTCATATCTCATGAATTACGTGTCGCACTATGATACAATTTAGAAGGTATACTCAACTATATATGTGTATACTGTCTGTAAAATTTCCTGTCGCTACAATTTGTAGTTTTACTCCATAAAAAGCGGAAAAATCGTAAGCGAGAAACTTTTTTCCTTTCATAATTTTACTTTGGTTGCCAGTGAGAAAAAGCTTAATAAAGGTTTGAAATTATGTTTAAAGTTTGTTGCAAGTCGCTAAGTTCTGTCATTCTCATACAGTGTATTTAGAAAGTCTCGTCGCATTGTATGGTATTTTATGCGATTACTATTGGTTATGACGTAATATCTTCTGAACCATGTGCCGCATGTGATTATTAACCATGCAGCAATTGTTACCTCACGGTAAGGAATGTGTGTACGAAATTTGGTTGAAATCGGTCCAATGGCTTAGGAGAAAATGAGCAGCATTGTCGCAAAATGCAGCAGATTTTCGCGCATCTCATCGTTATACCGTCATATCTGGTGAACTATATATCGTACGTGATTCATACACTTACGGCGACCGTCCGCATGGTTTGAAGCTCACTTGTACAAAATTTCATAAAGATTGGAACAAAACTGTAGATTTGTATGCAAGACATACAAACATACGGACATTTTGCTTTACACATGGTGTTTCTCTAAGTGGATTCGTTGAAACCAGCTACGTCCAAATCAGTTCCTATCACTGTTAGTTTGGGAGTTACAACCCTTCAAAGTTTAGGGAGTGGAGGCTACGACAGCGTAGCTGACTGGCTAGTGGTCATGAGACAGTGGTCCGTGCCCCAGGGGATAGCCACTCGGCCAGTCAGCTACGCTATCGCAGCCTCCGCCCCTGGAATTTTGAAGGGTTGTAGCATCCAAACTAACAGTGATAGAAATGTAGTTTAAATTGATTTGGACGCAGCTGGTTTCAACGAATCCAGTGCACGATAGAAAAAACTATTATTCCATTTAAAAAATTATATCTTTGTGCTGTAACTCTTTAGAAAATGATACAATAAACTATGTTCATAGCTCCGCAGAAAGTGTAACATTTCTTGTGTTGATCTATGGCATTAAAATTTCCCGTCACCTATTATTTTATAAGTTACAGAGGCAAACACACTTAGTGAAACACCCTGTATATTAGATGACATATTTAATGAGAAATTCCGCACTCAAATAAATGATTTTCTAGAATTTTTTTCGACAAAGACAGAGGAGTAACGAAGTGGAGAAGTGGGTGAGAAAAGCAGGAATATTCGAAATCAGATGTCAGGACTGTAAACTGGACGTAAGTTTAATGTTCGATTTAAAGAACTCAATCAGCTGTAGCGAATCACCCCAATTTCATTACAACATTGGTCGTACACTACGGTCCTGCCTCGATGCTAACACAAGTGCAGTGGTAACAGCTTGCAGTTTTATATAGTACACAGCCCTACCACTGCAGCTCAAATCGTTTTATCACATTCTGATTTTAAAATTGTATACTTGATCCCTGCTGTTGTGAAGCCTTGTCTCTATTTTGCTCTCTACTCTAGGAGGTGTTGACTCGGCACACCTGGTTAGAGTCCTCTAATAAAAGAAGCTGAGCCAAAAACACATCGAAGAACAACGAAAAAACACGACCGGCGATTGCAAGGAACAGAACTACCCCTACAGCAAAGAAAAAAAACATCCAGAAAACTTAAGTTTGGTGGTTCGAATCCTGTAATACTTTTTGTTTATGTACAGCACTATGTCCTGCAATTTTCTCATTCTTATTCCGGCAACGTTTCTGCTCTTATGCAGTTCGTTGACAGAGCCTCTCCCACGCTTCTATGATCTCCCACAATTTGTCATTTAACACCTCCCAGTCCAATCCTTTGCGGTTCACGTCATCTTTCACTTGGTCTCTCCATCTTGTTCGCCGTCTTCCAACTGCTCTGCGTCGAGATTCTTTCCAATCTGGGGCCATTCTTTCTTTCAGCTCCCATTCTCTTGATGTGGCCAGACCACTTAAGTCTATTACACTCTATAATTTCTTTCAGGGACTTGACGCGTAGATTGCTTCGTACTGTTTCATTTCTTATCTTGTCCCTTCTTGTCTTGCCATGGATTGCTCATAGAAATCGCCTTTCTGTTGCTTCTATCCTGCTCAGATCTTTCTTTGTCCAAGTCCAACATTTTGATCCTTCAGTCAAAATTGGCAGATAATAGGACTTGTACCTCATAATTTTTGATTCTGCAGGTATTTTCCAGTTTCTTAATATGTCATATGCACAATAATAAAATTTTGAAGAGTTTTGTATTCTCTCTGAAATTTCATCCTTTATGTCCCCTTTTACAGTTATTTCACTTCCTAGATACTTGAATGCATCCACTTCTTCTTTGCAAGCCACGTCCTTCATTTTTTCATTTTTCCTGCTGATTATCATTACTTCACTTTTTGTTAAACTTATCTCCATACCTGCATCTTCAATTACTTTCTGCCAGGTCTTAAGTTGATCTTCCAATTCCTGTTCATGTTCTTCCCGAATCATCACATCATCTAACATTCTTCCTTGGCGAACTATCCTTATGATGTTGTTCATCTGATTTCAATAATCAAACGAACCTCATCGTTCTGCTATATCTTGTTACTAACATATGGCAGTGTGGTGTCTCTATGTAGTCAGTTTCGTCAATTTCATGACTTTTTTTCATCTTCGCATCTCTAAGCAAATTTTATGACTTCTCATTTACATAACGTTTGTACGTTCGTCTATATTCGATGTCGTTTGCAAATAAGAGCTGCAAGTTCCCAACGATTCTCCTTTCCTCTATCTCCCTAGGTACAAATCAGTTTCTTCTTTGCTTCCTGCAGGTATGGCTGGAAGGTTGTAGATTTATCTTCCGTATTCCTCAATGTAAATGTTGGTACAACGCATTCTGGAGTTCTTCGTAGAAGATCGGCATCAAATCACACCACTGTAACTGTCAGTTTTCTCAAGGACGTGAGATTAGTATGTTTGCAGACATCAAAATGTATTGTGCTGTTGCCGCTGTTATTGGACAGATTGAGACTGATAGTATCGGAAGAAAAAAATTGTATTTATTTTGATAGAGAAATCACGTTCTCAAGATCTTTTGGTTATGTTTGTAAACATCTAAGAAGTGTAGCTACTACAAAAGAACTGTAGAGCTACACGGCAACTAACCCAGCGATCAGCAACTGGCGGACCGCAGTACACGTCCACACTGGAGAAAGCGAAAATCTGGTCCGTCAAAAGTATTTTGGAAGTGTGAGTTACTTACTCTAACCATTAAAAACCCATTTTTTTCTGTAGCTAAGTACAGGGGTGGGATGGGTTGTTTGGCTGGGGTAGGGGGACTAAACTGCTAAGGTTATCTACATCTACATGGGATACTCTGCAAACAGCATTTAAGTGCCTGCCAGAGGGTTCAACGAACCACCTTTATACTATTTATCTCCCATTTCATTCTCGAATAGCGCGCGGGAAGATAGAACACGTGAATCTCTCCGTTCGAGCTCTGATTTCTCGTATTTTATTCTAATAGTCATTTCTACCTATGTAAGTGGGAGTCAACAATGTATTATCGCATTTGGAGGAGAATGTTGGCGATTGTAGTTTCGTAAGTAGCCCACGCCGCAGCGATAAGCGCCGTTGTTATAATGATTCCTATCCCAGATCCTGTATCATTTCCGTAACGCTGTCTCCCCTGTATCGTGACAATACGAAACGAGCTGCCCTTCTTTCGATGTCCTCCGTCAAACCCACCTGCTAAGGATCCCATACTGGGCAACAATACTCCAAAAATGGACGGACAAGCGTATTGTATGCAGTTTCTTTTGTAGTTCTGTTGCACGTTTTAAGGTTTCTGCAATAAAACGCAGTCTCTGGTTCGCCTTTCCTCCTACATTATCTACGTGTTCCTTCCAGTATACGTCTGAAGTAATAGTAATTCCTGGGTATTTTGTGGAGTTTACGGCCTTCACTTTTGATTGATTTATCTTGTAAACAAACTTTAACGGATTTCTTTTCTTACTCGTGTGGACGACTTCACCCTTCTCATGATTTAGAGTCAATTGCCAATTTTTAAACCATAGTGCAATGTTATTCAGATCGTTCTGCAGTTAGTTTTGATCTTCAGATGATTTTACTTGGTGGTAAATGACGGCGTCATCTGCAAACAACCTAAGAGAGCTATTTAGATTTTCCCCTAAATCGTTTATGTAAATATGGAACAGCAGAGCACCGGGACTGATAACCGTCGCTGTTTAGTCCCTTCCACAACCCAACAACAACAGCAGAGCACCAATGACACTACCCTGTGGAACGCCCGATATCACCTCTGTTGTAGTCGATTTCTACATACTGTGTCCTCTCTGACAGGAAATACCCTATCCAGTCGCAAATTCGGGCCGATATACCATAACCCCGCAATTTGATTAAAAGCCGTTTGTGATGTACTGTGTTATCAGCCAGCCGGTGGGGAGGGGAAGAAGCGAGGATAGAAAACGAGGATAGAAGGAAAGGAAATGCAGTCTGGGGAGTAAAGAAGGAAGGAAGACTGCATTAGATCGGGGGCCCGTGCTCGCCACGCACCTACTCACAAGAGAACCGTGAGTATATCATCATTCCGTCGCAAGCTGATTCTTTGAAAGAGACGTTTTAAGTCAAGAATTTCTACATTTTGCAACATTTTTTGAATATAAAAATAATCCTGAACTAGACATTTCCATATAATGAAATTTCTTGGCAGATCTTAGGAAGAAATATGCAGTAACATTCAAAGAAAGCTTAAAATCACATTCTGAGGTTTCTCCTGCAGCAGAATGTTCATATGTGGCTGTCATATTCCTCCACCTTTACTCCAAATGGAGATAACAGACTTGCGGGAAGACATTTTCTCGCAAACGTATAAAACTGTATCCCGGAAAAATATGAAAATTGCTAATCATTTGCGATCTACCTGGCTCCTATGTTTTCCCTACATATATTTGTGAAATTTGATCTTAAAAATTAATTAGTTGGAGAATAATTATCGGTCAAGACTAACGACAACCACTTTGAAGACAGCATTCGCATAAGCTGCTCTGCACGTAAACCTAACTTTAAGAACCTCCTTAAGTCCGCAATTGTAATTTTTCCCGTGCATTTTTAACAGATATACGTACATCTCATTGCATTTCATACTTTCTTAGTGGAAATTAGAATAAAAATAGTATGTATAATGCATGTCCTCTTTCTGGACATTTCAATAAAAGGCTGACTATCCATTTTATTTAATACTTTTTGTAAGTGAAAATAAATATGACGAAATACCAAGTAATGGAAGTTTTTCTTATTTTTTATACAGTATCATTTTACATCTGTTGTATTTCATATTATTTTGAGAGTGACAAATCCGTAAAAATAATAATATTCGTCGATGTACCATTGTCCATTCGTTCGTTCACTCGTGTCAATTTAAGCTGTACTCTTAGGTTCCTGCCTAACCACAACCTTGAAAATGATGACATTTTCGTAATAATAATAATCTTTTTCGATGTACTCCTGTCCAGTCAGTGGAAGTAATTGGTCTCGTAAAAGGAAGGTTAAAACGCACTTCAGTACTGTTTCGTACAGATCACACATTGCCAATCTAACGCTGCTACGGACGCACCGAGACGCTTCTCACGCCGCTGAGCGAGACTTTAGCCAATGTGGTCACCGTAACCCAGATGCCAGTGTCTTCAGCCTCTTTTCGCTGAGTCCTGTGGGCGGGGACTGAGTGAATGATTTTCGCAGGATTTAAGCTCGCGTAACTACGCGGACGCGGTCGGCAGCCTAGCGTTATGCGATGACGAGGGCGGGCGTCGGTATTATTCACGCAGGACAGACGTATGGTTCCCCCCTAACGACTGGCGCTGTTCGCCGCCTCGGTCGCCATCATTAACTGCTCGCGGTCGTGGTACCACGCGAGAGTCCACCTGCACCCGGACGAGCCGAGGAAGGGACGTCAAAATGACGTAGCCACCGCTCCCAGAGCTCCTAAATACCCAGACCCATAGACCATAGATAATATAGACTGCGCGTGACGTCAGTATACTGAAACCAACATCTACGTCACGTGACTCGGGGCAGAAAACCCTGTTCATCATTACAAGCGGCGTGAAGTGCAGCTGAGAGTCACAGTTCTTCTCCTTCGTAGTGCAAATTAAGCGTAGATTTCGACAATAAAACGTCTAATCGTATTCCTGTTACATATTCAGTAATAGAATGGGCGTTAGTTCTCCGTAATTTGCAATATCAATGCACCGGTTACAGTTTTTACTTCTGCCTAGATGAAATGTATTCACAGTTCTTTTCATAAGCAGAAGAACTGCAATTCTTAAGTGAATGCTTGATTTGTTGTACCTTAAAACTTTTAGTTTGTAGCTTACACAGGAGACGAAATATTAGTGACACAAGCAGCATCAGTTTTCGTACGATTCCTCAAGAATACAAGTGAAATGCTTTGTCATGCTTTTATATATATCAGAAATCGGTTTGCATCCATAATGTCCGATTTTAATATAATACAAGCGTTTATATTTTATGACTTTTTCCACAGACAGTGAAGCCAAAACGTAAAACAAGAAAAATTTTTTGCTGTTTACATTAGATAATAATGTGAACAAAAAATTATTGATGTTCGTCACAAGAACTGGTTTTATAGGGATAATAAACAGTCTGCATTCATCTTCAGCGTTGTGGAACGCTATTAATGGCAGATCTGCACCAGAAATAATTTACTTGCTGACATGTATCCTCAGTCAAGACACGCTGAAATAATCTTCCATTAAAAAATCACATTGGTCAGTCGGGAAAAAGTAAAAAAATACATAGTGCAACACAAACACTGAGGAACTGTAATTCTTTTGCTTGTAAACGCCATTGAAAAATTTTTCCCCTGGTCACATGTATGAACAATACTCACCGCATCATTGTCAGTAATACGGATAAATCACGTTACTTTTATATATTACTTGTGTAATAGGAATACGAGAAGTCGTTTTATTGTTAAAATCAACGCTGGACTTCACCTGTACAATATAAACACAATGGTTCGTAATGAAGAAGCCTCAGTCATGTGACTCGGGGCAGTGTTAGATTTTGGTTTCAAACTACAACACAGCAGAGATAGGGACATGCGCAGTCTATCTTATCTTTGGTCTATACCCAGGCTGAATCGCCCGCTATGTTATCCCCAACATGGTTGGAATCGCGCTGCACTAACAGCGTAGAGGCGCATGCCCTGCCATATTTCACAAACGATATCGCAAAAACTAATTGGTAGAAATATTTAATTTTTCCTCTACTTAAATCTTTATATGTCAGCACTGTGACGAAATGTTCGCCATTTCGTTAATATTCATAGTTAATAAGATATTGGCTTCGAAATAAGAGACTGCGCTACATTAGGAAAAGTTTGCAACAAAAAATAGAGGCTGCTACGATATTCCGTTTGGTGCTTGTTGCACCATATGTTTTTGTGGATGAAACTTTCCTAATGGATTGAATTTTATTTTCAACTAAGTAGGAGATCCTTACCTTTCACTCATACCGCTAAACTTTATTTCATTTAGCGCACTCATTTCCGATGGCGATAACGCCAAAATGAATCATTGCGTACCTCATACACGGTTAGAGGTATCAAAATGATATTTACACAAATGATAACATGCAAAGAGGGAAGTATTTGACACATGTTTACCACACAAAACTTCATTAATTGTCGCGTTATTCAAGGAAATACATAGTTGTAGAATGAAAAAAAGTAAAGTTAGTGATATATTATTCTATTTGCAGATATTCCTTCGTCACTCACAAATGTTTATTTCTTTGCTTCTTGTCCATTGTGTTTCAGAGGTACTACTCAGTTTCCAAAATAGGAGTTAAATTTCCTTCAGTTTAAAGCCTAGCAGTAACAGAATGGAAGTTACTAGATCTAATGAGGATTTTATGTGAGAATACGTGAAAATGACAAATAGCAAGGATCTCTTTACTAGCTAATGAACTAACTTGTTCTTATTTCCTCACATAATAAAGCACCCTGTATTGAGAGATTTAGAATATCCTTTTCATATAACTGAAATATTGAAATTGTATATTACATATAGACACAGCACTTTTGTAGTGTGCAACTATTAAATTTAATGGGTTAAAAGAAGTCAGTACCAGTTTCTTCAAGTATGGACGTTATGCAGTAACAACATGTGACTAATTATTAGGAGCTCTAATACGGAAGACGTGTTACTACTAGACGGGCGGGCGGATCCCATTGCGTCATATTTAACTGACATTATCTCATGTTATACGTTTCTCACAGAGTTTCTGTTTGGAGAGAATGAAAATTTCATGTATTTTGAACATTTCATTCGCTTAATGTGTTCACCTAACTTCAAAAGACAAATACGTAGTTCCTCGCATGTCGAAAATTCGGTAACGTCGTCAGAAAGTGCATGGTCGTAAACTATCAGTATATGCTATTTATAAATTATTGCCATAAATAAAACTAAAATGATAATGTAGTGTAGCTCTTAACTAACACTTTGATGAAAGTTTTACGTTGATACAGTGAGTAATTTGCGAATGTGAACGAGTTTAATGAAACGGGAGGTAACTCGTGAGCTTCGTCCAGAACGACTTGGGGAAAAATGGCGGATAGTTCAGCTCGGGTTTATAGGAGCCCTACCCGCTCCCGTCAAACATCCCGAGGTTTTTTCGGGTATGAGCCCTGTGCTGCAGAGACGCCATCTTCACTTTGGTATTTCGTGGTATTCTCCTTATAACACGCGTGTTGCTATTTCAAAGTTACGACAGAGTGAAGAGGTACAGGGTGTCGAGAAAAGGGCTCCCTTATTTCAAAATTAAACATCTCGAAAACAAAAATCGGTAGAGGAATGCAGTAAATGGTATGTTTATTGTGAAAGCTGTAAGAAGTTTATACAGCAGTTTGAAATAATAGTTACAAAAGCTGCTAACAGATGGCGCTGTAATCGCCATACGAAATGCCTAGTATAAATAGTGATCCGAAACCCAGAGCGATCAGTTCCACTATTGAAACGTAAAAGGAGGTCAGCGTACCGAAGGAAGAGATTAAAACCATGTACTACATTGAACAACGCGTTCTTCTGGTGCTGGAGTACCACAGGTTAGAAGAGAGTCCTACGGCAACAAGGCGAAGTTTTCAAGCACGATTTAATGTTCCAGAAGGACCCGATGAGAAAACTATTCGTACGCTCTTCGCAAAATTCAAACGAACAGGTAGCGTAACTCATGATCTAGTGGGGCATGTTGGCCGCAAGCAAACCGCAGTTACGACAGAAAGTATCGTCACAGTTTATGGAATTATTCAGCGAAATCCAATGTCATACGTCCGTAGAATTGCATCCGAGACTGGTTTGAAGAGTTCCAGCACGCAGAAAATACTGAGAAAGAGCCGAAACATGCTTCCATTCAAAATTCAAACGCACCAGGCCATACCCGTACGAGCTGTGCAACAAAGGGTTGCCTTTGCTAATCAGATGCTCACAATGATTGATAGTGAAGGATTTGATGTTGGCTGCATCTGGTTTACAGATGAAGCACACTTCCACCTGAATGGATACGTGAATAAGCAGAACTGGCGATTTTGGGGTTACGAAAAGCCATATTGGTGTGAAGCGAAACCCCTGTATTCTCCTAAAATTACTGTGTGGACTGCAGTACGCAGCAGAGGCATTATTGGCCCTTTTTTCACTCGAGAAACGGTCACTGGTGCACGTTACGTTGCAATTTTGGAACAATTTGTCGCCACACAGAAAGCGTTAGAGGATCGACCAGGTACGGAATGGTTTATGCAAGTTGGAGCCCGACCACATCGGACCGGACAAGTGTTTCGCTATCTAGAGGAATACTTCGGGAATCGAGTCATTGCTTTGGTATGTCCCAAATTTACTGGTACAGGCCTCTATATTCGCCGGATTTGACTCCCTGTGACTCTCTCTCTCTCTCTCTCTCTCTCTCTCTCTCTCTCTCTCTCTCTCTCTCTCTCTCTCTCTCTCTTTTTTGATGTGGTGCACAGTGCAAAACATGGTCTAGCCGAAGCATCCCGCAACGCTGGACGAGCTTGAATCGCCGATCTCTGTGGCATGTGAATCCATTTCGGTTGAGACACTACGAAATGTGATGGCAAATTTCATTCTTCGTTTGTGCCACCTCTGTAGTGCCAATCGTGAACATTTTGAAACACTGTGATGTGACTATTTGCAATGAGTGTTTTCATACGATTATTTCACTTATGTATGCTGATATGAGCTGTACAGGGTCCAGCGCCATCTGTTTGCAGCTTTTGTAACTATTATTTCAAACTGCTGTATGAACTTCTTACAGCTTTCACAATAAACATACCGTTTACTGTATTCATCTATCGATCTTTGTTTTCGAGATTTTATATTTATGGTAATGTGAAACAGAGACACTAATGATAGGTGCTTCTTGTAGCGCAGTGGATAAACGCAGCGTATTGACGAACCGACAGTGAATATAGCCGGCGGTTCGCTTCCCAGTTCCGACATTTTTTGGCCCATTGTAGGTTTCGGTAGTAACGCTAAAAGTGGGCCTTTGCGATCGCCTTTTGATAGCTCGAAATTCAAATGCAAATAACGGCTTAACCGTTAATCTGGCATGAAAACGGAATGACCTAATTTGTAGAGGAGAATCTTCTCTATAACTTTGCCCTCTTAAGTTTTTTTTCGGATCTCGCATCGTTTCAGAGATATTAGAATATATATATATATATATATATATATATATATATATATATAAACACAAGAAAAGCAGTTTGTAATGTAATTTTAAGTGCAAATAAATCATTCATCTGACACGAAGATTGAATAACCAAGTTTGTAGGGTAGAAAATCCTCTACAACTTTGCTCTCTTACGTTTGTTTGTTTGTTTTTTTTTTTTTTTTTTTTTTTTTTTGGTTTTTTTTTTTTTTTTTTTTTTTTCTCCATATCTCGTAATGTTTGCAATAATAACGGGGCTTGACACCGTCTCTTGATTTTTCCGTAAGCCAGGCGTTCGGAGATGCCACGTGACATTCCTCGCCTAGAACTGTCTCTGGCATATGCCATCATGCTGTTTGTATTTCATGATTTTTTTTTTTTATTACAACTTACTCGTTATAATTTCAAAGCAGTCGCGCACTTAAGAATCAACAAAAACATGTCGTTCTTAGTACGATAAATTATAATCAAGTGTCTAAAATGCCATATTAGCAGTTGACAACTGCCATACGTAGTACGATAATTGAGGAGCAGTTTCGTAACTGTCCGCCGTGGCAAGTTGCGCCTCAGACGTGGTAGTGTGACGAAGTACCTGAACGCTCACCGGCAGTTTGTTTACGTTGTGCACACGCCGCTTCGTTTCGAATACTTGTGTCTTTGTGAACACGTTTGATCGCGTCTGTGATTTGATTGGTAACTTTGTGTAGTTCTTTGCGTCATATGCAATTAGCCCCGTTGGGTTAATTTGCAACATGGCCCCAACGGTACCCAGGAAGAACACCCTGCAATTTGAATTTGACAAATCAACCCGAAACAAGCAACCGAGCTCACTGGAAGTGCATGATTGGGTAACGGGAACCTTTGTAATCAACACCGATCAGGTTCATACAGCCTACTATGATTTGGAACAATACTGTTTTCACGTCAAACTGATTAACCCGGTGCTACTGGAACGTCTGGTGCTTCAACACGGAGGGGACGCTGAATTTCGTCATCGAGATGGATCGGTGAGTACCGTTAAAATTTCTAATGCTAGTGTGGAGTATAAAAATGTGCGAATCTTTAACCTGCCCCCTGAAGTAGAGAACTGCTTTCTAAAAGAGGTCTTACTGCAATACGGTGACATTAGGAACATTCGCCTTGAACGGTGGTCCAGTCAGCATAAATTACAATGCTACAATGGCGTCCGCTCCGCTGAAATGCACGTTAAAGTAAATATCCCGTCACACATCACTGTTTGCGGGTATAGAGCGCAAGTTCAGTATTCTGGTCAGGTATCGACATGTTAGGTAAAAGTGCAGTTTATGCGGCAGCGGCTAGCCTTCGTGCTCGCTAGGTTGGGAACGGCAGAGCAGCCAATCAGGAGTCGCGAAGCCGCGGCCAATAAGAAACAGCGTTACAATTCTGATATGTGAACAAATCGAAGCGGTGTATGCAAAAGTTTTTGGTGATCTACAAGTTATCAGTATGGATGTCACGTGAACACTGTTTCGAATATATCATAAAATAAATAAAACATGCTATACCTGCTCTATGGTTGACAGGTTCTTGTATGAACCCTTGTCCGGTCAGTAAAAGTAATTGCGATAATTTCCAAGAATGCTTGCAATCGAGGTAGCTCGGGCTGAAATATATATATATCGAGCGTACAACTGTAAATTGATTGTTTCTGAAGCGGAGATTCGGGCGCTACACGCCCTCACATACTAAAAAACTTCTCGTTTAACCTATACCTAACTTAACTTTCACTTAAAATGGTGAATGCTTCGTACTGGTCATAAAACATGTTTGACTGCTGTGGTGTATTAATAATAGGTCACTTATGTCCGTAATACGACAATTATCTAAAAATCTCTTATACATGGAAAATCAATTACAATCACACAAACGCCGCACCGATATCCTCGAATAAACTTCGAAATTGACGCCAAATTTACTCGTCATGAAACACGCAATCTCATTGGCCGCGGCATCGCGACTTCTGATTGGCTGCTCTGCCGTTCCCAACCTAAGGAGTACGAAGGATAGCCGCTGCCGCAAAAACTGCACTTTAACCGACATGTTATATCTGTAATCAAAGTGGTCATGTAAGGCAAGACTGTCCACGTCGTGTCACAATTTTGAAACCCACCCTCCAGCAGCGCAAAAAACGGACGCTAGCTGATCTATTGCCAGAAAATCGTGTCGAAGCAGCTAGTATACCAGGACCCTCTGTCACTGAAAAAGATGTAGAGCAGAATCGGAGCAAAGAGTTCCCTCCGTTGCCTTAAAAATCCGGACGCGGATTCAAAAGACAGACATTGTACGACCGTCAATTGACGCAGAAACGTACGATGACGTCACACAGAAATTCCGCGATAACACCCCGCAATTGAGCAGAAAGTAGAGCCGGAAGCAATGCCTCCGTCAAAGTGTTCCTCGCCGTCAACACCTCAAAGCGCGGTGCCACCACAATCCACCAGGAAGCGATACCCGATGTAAACATACACATTCATAGAATATATGACATCAACTGCGATTGGGCAAAGCTGAAAATGTGTACCCAGCCGGGATTCGAACCCGGGTCTCCTGCTTTCAAACTATGAGTTTGAGTACTGTGGGCAGGGCGAAGCTGGGAATTTGTATCTGACGGGAGGCGTGCTTAGGTAGTCCTTGCAGGTGCGGTGATCACTGTGTCCCCAGTGGTGTAGGGGTCAGCGCAACTGCCTAGAAAGCAGGAGACCCGGGTTCGAATCCCGGCTCGGTACGTACGGTCGGGGGTTCGAATCCCCCCTCGGGCATGGATATTTGTGCCGTCCTTAGTTGTAGGTAGTTCATAAGTAGTATGTAAGTTTAGGGACTGATGATCCCGTAGTTAAGTCCCTTAAGCTTAACAAACATTTGAACATTTTTTTCCGGCTGGGTACAAATTTTCTGCTTTGCCCAATCGCAGTTGACGTCATATATTCTATGAATGTTGAATAATAACAACTGCAGGATCAGAGGTGACGTCTGTTCTCTCGGAACAGAAGCTATATATATATATATATATATATATATATATATATATATATATATATATATAATATGCCGGTGACGGGCAATGATCCTATCGTTAGTGGAGAGGGGTGGGCAAAGTTTGAAGCCCTTACTCTTACGGGAATTAGTTCATAACTACGAGCTTGAGTACTGTGGGCAGGGCGAAGCTGGGAATTTGTATCTGACGGGAGGCGTGCTTAGGTAGTCCTTGCAGGTGCGGTGGTCACTGTGTCCCCAGTGGTGTAGGGGTCAGCGCAACTGCCTAGAAACCAGGAGACCCGGGTTCGAATCCCGGCTGGGTACACATTTACGGCTTTGGCCAATCGCAGTTGATGTCATATATTCTATGAATGTTGAATAATAACAACTGCAGGATCAGAAGTGACGTCTGTTCTCTCGGAGCAGACGCCACAAGTATATATAAACATACACAGCATGGAAATCACTGCAGGTCAGCAAACCGTATCCAGGCAACACGAACACGAAAGAAACGCCGCTGGCGATACCGGCAACAAACAGTGTCGTCAGCAGTGTATACGCAGTGTCAGGAATTGTAAACACACACGCGACCATTGCAGGCACTAGCGGTGACTCGCCCGCCGGACGACGGGCAAAGTTCGGCAAGTACCAAAGACGCGGGAGCTGCAAATCTGAAGACATAAGTGAGGCAAGATTTTCCAACGTCAGTAAACGTTGAAAAATTGCCCTCCACTTCTCGGACAGAGAAAACGGTACAGCCTAATATGATCGTAACGCGCAGCAAAAACAAAAGTAAAGAGCGGACTGACCAGTGAAGGATTAGATCTTCGAACAGCCACGAAGATGGATTGGCGAGATTCTGATGATCCTATAAATTTAAAGTAGCATACAACCCAGCAGTGGCGTAGCTATGTCGCCAAGGCCCCGGGGCAAAAAATGACATTGGGGCCCTTTTTAAACTAAAACTATACAGCAGCTCCTTACTGCCCACTGGAAGACATAATAAGGCAAACCTAAATACTACTAAGTAAATTATTGTGTGTCACACAACAGCTAATATTTAATCGTACTCACTCATATCATAATAACTGTGAAAGTTTGTTTGTTGGCTATGATTTCACGCAAAAATTATTGGGTGGATTTGGATGAAATTTTGCAGAGGGATAGAGTTGGACCTGGGTAGGACATACAGATAAAAAGACCCCATGGGATAGTTTACGAAATTGCTCCATACTAGGCGAATGAATCTGAAGGCAGAAGCTTCAGTGAAGATGCGCCGATCAGTAATATAACCCTCAAAACCATGCACTATTCATAGTTTCTCTTCGTCTTTCTCGATTTTCAGAGTGCAGTTGGTTACAGCACTTCGCTGGGATCTATGGTTAAGGAGCATTCCCTTGGGGGAATTCACTACACAAACAGATGAGTTATTATAACAAAACCGTTCTGAAATAATACATTGTAGAGAATTCGTATTCAAACGTCGTCACACCGTGTATTGTCAAACACACTGCTAGTAATTCAGCGTCATTGGCTCTTATTTCGCAAAGACTGACAGCTGTAGAAACTCCAACCAACAACACGCTAACAGTGGCAGGATCCACGTCTTAGCGGACAAGCAATATACCTTGTAATGTTTATCTTCTGAGGTGGGAATAATTTTTGAATTTCACTTCGTGCGTTTGAAGTGTGTTGGTCAGGATTCAGAAAGTTAAAAGTCGAAAATCCTTCATTCAACTAAAATATTATAAACAGTAGATCGTCGATTATCCGAAGTAATTGAGGTGCATGGATGTTCGGAAAACAGGTTTATTCGGATAATCATACCGTACACTTCTATTTGTCAGTAAGAAGTTTATACAGTACTAGCTTATATGCCCGTGCTTCGCAACGGTTGTTAAAGAAGGCCCTGTGTAGATCATGGTTTTTAGGGTTTCGGCCCTATGTCAGCAAAACAGAATCCTTGTTGGATCGTTCTGTCAATAAACTCAGTTCCCCTAGCTAAGATGTCAAATTTAAGTAGAAGTAATTGTCAAAAACAATCAATGTTCATAACGTTTTTCATACAAAACGTGAAATTTAGTCCGTACTCCGGAACGATATAAATTCAATGTTATGTTGTGTTCATAAAGTTAACGTTGCGGTGTGTAATTCTCTGTTTGAAGTAAACTTCTGAAAACACTTCTATCGTTGAAATGAGAAATAGTAATAATTAAATCACCCACACCAACTAATCGAAGTATGACTGTGACTGTAATGTAGCGCTCTATTACTCATTTGTTAGCCTATCTGCATTTTCAACTTTGTCTCTGTCGATCGTCGGTAAAGTATTGAGGAAAACACGCCGAGAAGTTAAAAACTTATATATTTGATATTATACGTCGTTATTCTCAATTGTGTTATACATTGCAACAGCAGCGCCGAAAGCAGCTGGCAAATTACATTTCTGAAAACGATATTGGATAAGTGTGAATATTGCTTTGTAACAGTTTTCACTTGAATAGGAATTTGGAATGAATTGTAAGACTGTGTGAATCATGAGACTCTATACAAAAGAGTTTCGCGTGAAAGTGCTGGTCATAATGAGATGTGGCAACAACAGATGTATCTGATTCGGTAAAATTTTACTTTCTATCCTGGCGGCCTTGTGTTTTTATGTTGGCAACATCAATAGCACGATATAAAATCGTTGCAAAGATGACCGAACCACATAGAGTGTAGATAAATACTGCTGTTCTTGCTGTATGCTTGTTTTCGCGACAAAATATTTGCGTGTCACGCGATTGGCTTATGACGATGTCACATGATTCTCGTTATTCAACATCTGTTGCCAACATTATCTCAGGAGGCCGCCGGGATATCTTGACCCAGCTGTCAAACGATTACACCTTCCACATCAGATAGTGTCGCGGCATTGATCTCCATACTCTCTGGATGTTGAACTTCAGTTTTTTTAGCATGCCAGCCATGGATATTCATATTTAGTTTCTTGCCAAATTCAAACATGGCTGCTAAGAAGCATTTAAAGAAAAAGAGAAGAAAATATGTTTCGATTCCGTTCCCATATCAGCCTACAACATCGAATATGGAATTAAATTCCAAATCAAAAGGTAAGCAAGCAATTCTTTGTCACGTAATAACCGATGGAAACTCGTTTGCCAAATTTAAACATGGCGGACAATGCGAAATCGTTTTATTGCATATTTTCCGAATTTTTGCTGCCACGCACCGCGACCAAACTCCCTTACTAACATCATTAGATCAAGGGCTATCTACCACCACAACCACGAGTGGGTGGCAGTATGTGGTCATGGAGAAAAGTCTGTCAGCACGTACACACACAAGCCTTTTATATATAGATATAGATTCTGTTGCTGTGCGCAGCTTTCATGCTGCCTCTACTTCTTTTGCTTCACCGACTGAAAAATTGTATACAGAGACTGGACTTGCCCAGTGAGTGGCGTCATGTCAAGGCCCAAAACAATCTACGCTCTACTGCAACATTTTTGGAACGTCGCTCAAAGAGGCCGAGGGCCCCTTGAGCTCGGGGGCCCCGGGGCACTGCCCCGCCTAGCCCTATGATAGCTACGCCACTGCAACCCAGTAGGAAACAAGCGTACAAACTGATAAGTGTAAATATAACTGGTCTAAAATCCAATCTGAAACTTGCAGCATTTAAACAGTTCGTTTACGATTCTGAGGCTGATATCTTATTTTTACGGGAAGTAGCAGTTCCTACATTACAAGTCCCAGGATTTCACACAATAGACAATGTAGCCCATGAAAAACACACAGGCACGGCCATCATAGTACGGGAAGGAATTCCCGTAACGGATATTGAAAAGCTCAAGTCTGGTCGTGGCATTGCTTGCAAAGTATTTGATGTCATTATTAGTTTCTCCATCACTGGATACTTGCTGCTGCCGCAACTGTGGTTAAATTTTTTTTTTTTTTTTTTTTTTTTTTTTTTTTTTTTTTTTTTTTTTTTTTTTTTTTTTTGTAATGAAACTCCAGCTCCAGTTGCATTTATTGGTGCTTTATTTAAGCCCACACTACCGGTTTCGGCCTCTATGTTAGGCCATTTTCAAGTGTTACAGACCTGCATATAATGTGTAACAATAAGTTTACAAAAATTACATGGTACAAGGCAGAATATTATATATGTAAAAAGGAACTGTACAGAAGGAAACTTACGTTATGCCGTAGAGAAAGCAACGTCAAGTAATTACTACAATAGAACTCAGAGAATTTAAAACTTTTGGCGCCCAATGGCGACATGAGAAAAAATGGGCGTGTCGTATTTAACATTCCAAAACATTATAATCGGCATGTTCTGATATAAACATTACATCTTTGCAAGCATGAAATTCTAAACATTAGTTGATAAAATGTAAAGGTCAATAGTAAAATATTATAAATGTCAGTTAGGATAAAAACCGGAACATATAGCGGCCAATGAGGCTATGTGAAAAGTGGGCGTGTCGTCAATTTAAATTTTTGATACAGGAAGTATAATAAATTAGCTTAAGGCCAATTGTATTCAATTTAGTTTACATTAAAGTTGGATGTATTGTTTAAATAAGGTACAAAAATTCTTAGGATGTAAAATGATTGCAACAAACGAGGCGTCCAAGCCGATAGTTGAGGGGCGGCCTCTAGCGAGCGAAATTTGAACCAAGAACGCTGGTGTGGGCTCTAGAGCTGTTTGGACGCGTCGTTGATCGCTTACATTGTACTGTTTACAAACAGTAGTATATGTTTCAAAAACAGCCACGAACTTGTGGAGCATTTCTAAAAAACTTTGTCAATTACTGGGCGGCAGATATCTAAGAAATTAGTATTCTTTAAAGTGCATTGCTCGTTAAGCGTGTCTTTCTTGGACTTTTTTAGGTGAGTGTATGTAGCAACCTCTTCATAAAAATCCATGAAATAGCCTTTCTTCATTGTATGGAGTATTGTCAGGTTGTTTTCGATACTGTCTACCTTGTGACTGTTGCGTATAAGGTGAGCAGCGAAGGTGGATCTGCTTTCAACGTTTTTTTCTGCCGAGTTCTGTGTGTTCCTTGTAATGTGTTTTGAAGTTGCGTCCTGTTTGCCCGATGTAGTATGCATTACAGTCGGAGCAGTCCTTTTTACATATATAACATTCTGTCTTGTACCATGTAATTTTTGTAAACTTATTGCTACACATTATATGCAGGTCTGTCACACTTGAAAATGGCCTAGCATAGAGGCCGAAACCGGTACTGTGGGCTTAAATAAAGCACCAATAAATGCAACTGGAGCTGGAGTGTCATTAAAAAAAATATTTGTCGTCATACTCATTAACATTTACGCACCTTCACAAAGTAGTCACAAATCTGGTGTAGTGTGCAGCGCGTTAGGTTACGATGCACGTGGTCGGAAGTGCGAAACCCGCCGATGACATTTTTTTTTTTTTTCGCATTTGCACCGTTGTTAGTTAAATAGTATGACCGCATCAGCGGTCGCGGGTAAGGCTCCTATAAACCCGAGCTGAACTGTCCGCAATTTTTCTCCCCAAGCTGTAGGAGTTGCCACGTTCCGGACGAAGCTCACGCGTTACCTCGCGTTTCATTCAACTCGCTCACACTCGCAAACTACTCACTGTATCAACGTAAAACTTTCATCAATGTGTTCGTTAAGAAATACATTACATCTTCAATTTAGTTTTACTTATGGCAATAATTGATAAAAAGCATACACCGATCGTTTACGACCATGCATTTTATGACGACGTTACCTAATTTTCTACATGTGAGGAACTTTTTTTCTTTTGAAGTTAGATGAACACATTAAGCGAATGAAATGTTCAAAATACATGAAACTTTCATTCGCTCCAAACAGAAACTCTGTGAGAAACGTATTACTTGAGATGTCAGTTAAATATGACGCACTGGGATCCGCCCGCCCGTCTAGTAGTAGCACGTCTTCCGTATTAGAGCTCCTAATAATTAGCCACATGTTGTTACTGCATAACGTCCATACTTGAAGATACTGGTACTGACTTCTTTTAACCCATTAAATTTAATAGTTGCACACTACAAAAGTGCTGTGTCTCTATGTAATATGCAATTTCAATTTTTCAGTTATATGAAAAGGATATTCTAAATATCTCAATACAGAGTGCTTTATTATGTGAGGAAATGAGAACAAGTCAGTTCGTTAGCTAGTGAAGAGATCCTTGCGATCTGTCATTTTCAAGTATTCTCACATAAAATCCTCATCAGGTCTAGTAACTTGCGTTCTGTTACTGCTATGCTTTAAACTGAAGGAAGTTTAACTCCTATTTTGGAAACTGAGTAGTACCTCTGAAACACAATGGACAAGAAGCAAAGAAATAAACATTTGTGAGTGACGAAGGAATATCTGCAAATAGAATAATAAATCACTAACTTTACTTTTTTTCATTCTACAACTATGTATTTCCTTGAATAACGCGACAATTAATGAAGTTTTGTGTGGTAAACATGTGTCAAATACTTCCTTCTTTGCATGTTATCATTTGTGTAAATATCATTTTGACACCTCTAACCGTGTATGAGGTACGCAATGATTCATTCTGGCCTTATCGCCACCGGAAATCAGTGCGCTAAATAAAATAAAGTTTAGCGGTATGAGTGAAAGGTAAAGATCTCCCCCTAAGTCGAAAATAAAATTCAATCCATTAGGAAAGTTTCACCCAGAGCAACATATGGTGCAACAAGCACCAAACGGAATATCATAGCAGCCTCTATTTTTTACTGCAAACTTCTCCTAACGTAGCGCAGTCTCTTATTTCGAACCCAATATCTTATTAACTACTAGCTTAAACCCGCGGCTCCGCTCGCGTGTTGGTTGATTACGATAGATAATGCGTGAAACACCAAATAGATTTTTTTAAAGAGATGTATTAAAATAAATTTATTTGTTACTGTTTTATTTTTCTTATATTTCCTTATTCGTATGCTTATCCTTACAGAGAAAGAGCTGAAGACATTGTAGCACGCATAGACCAAAGATATGGTCTGTGGCATCACTTTTCGCTGTATGTAACCTCCTTGCTATAGAGTCGCAAACGTCATTGCTGGCCTTCAGTCCGATTTTTTTTATAATTTGACGACTTTCAACCACCATATCTTCCACCCCCTTATAGCTATCGGCATGGAACTGCTATGGTGTACAGCGGGAGACTTCGGGCAGCAATTACACACACACCATTCGTTTGCGTTCTGTAGTTTTCGCTGCAGAGCGAAATATTAACACACATACGCGTAGAATTTTATATACACCGATAACATTCCATTCCAATATACTCCAGCCTTTTATCATGATCAACCCTCAAGCAACAATGCAAACTATAAAACCATTTTCAAAGAGTAAATATAATTTTCAAAGAGTAATTATTGTTCCGCATTTCGCGTTATATTCTTCAAATTACTTATTAACCATCAGATCGCTATAAAACCGTGCCTAAGACCTTCCTCAGGTATAAATTAGTAACTGTACAAATATTTAAGTATCTGCGTCTTGTCGTTCGGACGTGATAAGCGTACACGGAACAGACATTCACATTAATATGTATAGATAAATAGCTATCCGATCACCATAAAACCGTGCCTAAAGCCTTCTCCGGGTAGATATTAGTTACTGTACAAATTTTCAACTGTCTATGTCTTGTGGTTCAGACGTGATGAACGTACACCGAAAAGAGATTCACATTTATAGATATAGATAACTATTAACGACATGACAAGCATTTCGTCACAGTGCTGACATATAAAGATTTAAGCAGCGCGAAAAATTAAATATTTCTAGTAATTAGTTTTTGCGAAATCGTTTGTGAAAGATGGCAGGGCATGCGCCTCTACGCTGTTAGTGCAGCGCGATTCGAACCTTGTTAGGGAAAACACGGCGGACGATTCAGCCTGGGTATGAACTTTAAAATTCTCCCGGAGGATCGAATATTCATAGAAGTTTCGGGTATGCAGCCGGTCTTCGTCTAAAACATCACACGATATTTCGGCCAGACAGCTGCTAGCCATCCTCAGGTGAGTCGATGAAGACTGAAGAGTGTGTTCCACTATATATAGAAAACTTGGCGCATGCGTCAAAACATGGACAGGCCACACAGCGCCCTCACTGGTGGAGCTGCGGAGTTCAGCTGTCCTCTGCACTGCCACTGCCGATCACAGTCGACGCCGGCGCTCTCAGTCGTCTTCGATCTGAGCAAATTTTAGTAATGATGGGATTCCACGCTTTGCCAAGTTGGTAGCCACTATCCCGATTCTTCCGCGACACGTATTTCCACAGATCCTTTGATAATGCAGTCCCAAAAAGACGTTGCTGTTGTCAAAATTATCGTTTTATCGTACTACATAGAGTGTCCGGTGGAAATGCAATGTTCAGCAATAGCAGACTTGCTTGACTGTAAAAGGCGTGTGTTGCGTTTCTGTTCACTGCAACGTTCTTCAACAGTGCGCGTAGTCTGGCCTATATAAGCCATACCACATTGGCAGGGAACTTTGTAGACACCAGCCTTACGTAGCAACAAGTCATCCTTAACCGAACCCAGCAAGTCTGAAATTTTGGATGGAGAGCGGAAAATTACTTTCACTTGAAAATTATGGAGAATTCTTGCTATTTTAAAAGAAATGTTGCCCACAAACGGAAGAAAAGCAAGGGATTTTGCCGGTGTATCCTCCTCGTTCTCCACTTTCTTCTTCTTCTTTCTAAGTGAGAGTGCCTTACTTATTTGCTGATTAGAATATCCGTTGTCTCGAAACACTTGCTGGAGGTGAGCCAGCTCTTGTCGCAGACTATCAGCATCTGAGATCGCATGGGTTCTGTGAACAAGTGTTTTAAGGTCACTGCTGGTTTGCGACGGATGGTGACAACTTAAGCCTGTAAATATAAATCAGTATGAGTTGGCTTCCGATAAACTGAGTGTCCCAAAGAGCCATCATCTTTCCTTTTAACTAAAAAATATTTTTAAAAAAAAAGTAAAGCAGTCAACAATCCGAAGATTGGTTTGACCACCACACCGCTTTACTAGGCGTGGTCCTGTTTGGAGGTGGTATGCCGTTGCTTTCCGCCGACCTTCGAACTGACTTACCCAGCCAGTTGTAGGGGGACCTACAGTTTAACGTGGGTTCCGAACCACGGTGCTACTCTGTATTTTTCACATTAGCAATACTGCCAGAGGTGAAAGAAGTGGAAAGTGACAGATAAAAATCCTAGGACCTGGCGGGGATCGAACCCGCGACCTTTGGATTTATAGACTGACACTCTACAACTGTGCAACGGAAGCGGACCTTTTAACTAAAAAAATCCAAAAAAGGTAAGCATCCATTTTGCTCTACTTACATAATGTACCGGATGTTATCATGAAGGGAGTTGAGATGGTGTAAAAACTTCTTTACATTATCCTCCCCATGAGGCCACACAATGAAAGTATCATACTCTATGGAGTATGACAAAACGGTAATTTTGACAACAGCAACATCTTTTTGGGACTCTATTATCAAAGAATCTGTGGAAATACGTGTCGCGGAAAATTTGATGAATCGGGACTGTGGCTACCAACTACCGTCATTACTAAAATTTGCTCAGATGGAAGACGACAGAGAGCGCTGACGTCGACTGTGATCGGCAGTGCAGCCGACATAGCAGCCGACCTCCGTGGCTCCACCAGCGAGGGCGCTGTGCCTGTCTGCTTATGTTTTGACGCATGCGCTGTAACCGCCAAGTTTTCTATATATAGTGGAACGCTGGACGCACTCTTCATAGGTCGTACCACCCGCTCCTTCCGCCTCTACGATTTCTATCTTACCCTTCACAACCGACCCATCCGTCACACCCCCACCCTCAAGTACCTTGGCCTTACCCTTGACCGCCAACTGTCCTGGACTCCATACCTCAAATCCCTCCGTGAGAAAGCTCTGTCCCGTCTAAACCTCCTAAAACTCCTCACTGGCCGGACGTGGGGCCTTCACCCTTCCACTGTCCTTCACACCTAC
Source organism: Locusta migratoria (assembly GCA_026315105.1). Taxonomy (NCBI): domain Eukaryota; kingdom Metazoa; phylum Arthropoda; class Insecta; order Orthoptera; family Acrididae; genus Locusta; species Locusta migratoria. Next base: position 664,765,037 of record CM048746.1, read on the forward strand.
AAATCAATCATGCGCCCCGTCCTTTGTTCCTTCCACCCCGCCTGGATATCAGCCCCTCCTACTTTCTACAAATCCCTCCAGATTCTAGAACGCCACGCCCTCCGCCTCGCATACCGTATCACACTCCCTTCCCCCACGCGGATCCTCTATGACCTCATCCCCTTCCCTCCTCTCCTACAACACCTCGAACATCTCCGACTCCTTTACACATCCCGAAAAATAGTCCCAAAACCCTCTGGTCTACCCTATTCTTACAAATCCCGGGCCTCTGCCACGCCTCCGCCAAACCGTCCCTCCCGGCCTTCACCTCCATACTCTCCGTATCCTCTCCCAAGGCAATTTCCGCACCCTTCCTCTACCGGATACCGAACTTGGTCCCGATATCTACCCCTCCTACCAACTCTGATCCCTTCCCCGTAGCATCAGCGCCCCTCCCCTCTCTCCCGTCCCTCCGTCCCTTTCCCTTCCCGCCCGCTTGGCTACCCCTCTCCCATGCCCAGAGTCTCGTCACTCCTTCCCTCCTTACGCTCTCTTCCCTCCCCTTCTCCCCCTCCCCCGCACTTCCCCCGTCCCTGCCCCACCTCCCCCCTCCATCCCCTCCCCACTCCCTGCGGGGGCGTCTCGACTTTTTATCTCCGTGTTCAGTGCAAGTGCCTCCAGTGTCGTGTGTTTTACTCAGTGCCTCCATAATCGCCGTCCCCATGTTTTATACTGTACGCCGTCCGATGTCTTCATGTGTGAACTTAGTGTCTCTGCAATGTACTTTTAACTCGCCACCATGGCCACCTGTTTTTACTAACTATGTGTGTTTTTTATTACTCCTCGTCTGTTCATCGTTCCCTGATATATGTTTATCCCGTTTTATCCATGTACGTTTTAGTCTGTCGAAAACTCAGCGTGTAAATTGTTTTAACTTTCCGCAATTTTGTTCCTCTTTTTATATTTTATCTCTTCTTCGTCAAATTTTTGTATGTCACATGGCTGAAGAGCAGCCACCGCAGTTGCTGCCAGCCTGCCAGCTGTTTCTACAGCTGGCTTTAAAACAACAATAAAGGGAAAAAAAGGCACTCTTCAGTCTTAATCGACTCTCCTGAGGATGGCTAGCAGGTGTCTGGCCGAAATATCGTGTGATGTTTTAGACGACGACCAGCTGCGTACCCGAAGCTTCTATGAATAGCCTGGGTATTTAGGAGCTCTAGTCGCGGGCCATCGCCACTGCACATACAAACTGCGGCGCAAGGACACTGGCCGACGCGGCTTCCAGCAGCCACACCGCGACTGAGACCGCCGTCTTGCGACGACGCGGACCACGAGGGAGCGTCGCCGGAGACGGACCAACGCCGACGCCACGTCGGCGCCAGTGCTGCCAGGTCTCCGGAAATTTCCGGAGATCTCCGGAATTTTTCATCTTCCAGGAGAAATAGGAAAAAATGTTGAAATCTCCGGATTTTTTAATTTACGATTTTTATTTTATTTTAGGAAAACCAGTTTCTCTAGGTGAAAATTATATAGTTCATTTCACTACTAATGCTTCCCTAAATATAAAATGTAACGCATAAAAACGAACACATCTGGCCTGGAGAAACGTTTCGGTACCGATCTGTTCACTGTATTCTTCCCACGGACGAGCCCTGGAAGATACTGACTGGTTAAATTTTACTTACGGTAGCGGTGTATTTTGCTAATGTTGGCAATGAAACGTTTGCTTTACGAGGATAATTAATTTACTGACCGTCAAGTGTACATGCCTGAACCTGTCAACCATAGAGCAGCAACAGCTTTAATTATTTCTGAAATAGTTGACGAATAAAATCGCGCGCCGCAAGATAGGGCAGTTTTCACTGTTTATGACGTGATATCGTATTAACTATGTATCGTGGCTGGTTTTTTCCACCGTAGCAAATGATTCCTGTCCTTCAAGAATATTTGTACCAAATTTGTGGTTCAAGTCGTTCCATTAGTTTAGGAGCAGATGTAGAATATTATCGCATGATGCGGCCGTTATTCACGAATGTCATTGTTTATGACGTGATATCTCCTGACGTATGTGTCGTAGGTAGAACCACCTACGACAGCGATTGTTGCCTGATAGTAGGGAACATGTGTACCAAATTAGGTTGAAATTGGTCCAGTAGTTTAGGAGGAGATGTGGAACAAACATACAGACATACACACACATACACACATACAGCCTATTGTATAGATTCGAATGTGTCTCCGGAAATTGTGGACAAATCTCCGGATTTTTCCATTACGACCTCCGGTTTTTGTTTTAACACCTGGCAACACTGCCGGACTCTGCGCTGGCGCTTCCTGTCGAGGTGGGAGAGATAGACTTAAGCTACTCAGGAAGATTATTAGGCTAGATTACCTGACATCGTCTGGTCTGGAGGCGATCAATTCGTTTTATAGTTTCCAAATGATAAGCCAAGATCGCAAACTACCAATTCATTACGTGACGACCGGTTTCGGTGTACTGTCTCACCATCATCTGGTCATACACAGGGTGTTTCACGAAGTGTGTTTGCCTCTGTAACTTATAAAATAATAGGTGACGGGAAATTTTAATGCGGTAGGTCAACACAAGAGATGTTACACTTTCTGCGGAGCTATGAACATAGTTTATTGTATCATTTTCCAAAGAATTACACCACAAAGATAAAATTTTTAAATGGAACAATAGTTTTTCTATCGTGTATTGGTTTCGTTTAAGCCAGCTGCGTCCAAATCAATTTAAACTATATTCCTATCACTGTTAGTTTGGGAGCTACAACCCTGCAAAGTTCCGGGGGCGGAGGCTGCGATAGGGTAGCTGACTGGCCGAGTGGCTATCCCCTGGGGCGTGGCGCACTGTCTCATGACCACCAGCCAGTCAGCTACGCTGTCGTAGCCTCCACCCCCTAAACTTGAAGGGTTCTAGCTCCCAAACTAACAGTGATAGGAATGTAGTTTAAATTGATTTGGACGCAGCTGGTTTAAGCGAATCCAATGCACGATAAAATATATATAAATGGAAGTGTCCCGATTGACTGACTGACTGACTCTTCATCGCCCAGCCCAAACCACTGAATATAGAAACTTTAAATTTGTGGAGGGTTTGATCTTACTCTGTAGGCGTCATTTAAGAAGCGATTTTTCGATATTCCGTTTGTAAGGGGGTGAAATAGGGGATGAAACTTTTTTTTAATACGTAGCTATTTAGGCAATTTTGAAGCTAGCACTACAAAATTTCGAATTTTAATTCACGGTTCGAATTTAAAAGACACGTGTTTCGGCATTTTTTTTGAAATTCGACAAATAAGGGAGTATAAAAGGTAACGCAAAAAAATTGATTTTTAAAAAATGTTGCTGTTAACTCAAATTTTAAGCTACAACTACGAAACTTCGGATATGGAATTTTGGTCAGGATTAAAAATCCATGAATTTTGGTAGTTTTGGAAATTCAACAAGTAAGAGGGTTAAATAGAGGACCAAAAATTCTCATTGAAAAAAAAAAGTTGCTATTGATACAATTTTGAACCTAGAGCTGCAAAAATTGATGTTTGTGTAGTTGGTTAGACGTTAAAAAATACGTGTTTCGTTATTTTTGGAAATGCAACCATCAACGGGGTTAAATTGGAGAAGGGGTGTTTCTCGAATATATGTTGCTATTTAGGCAATTTTGAAGTTAAAATTTAAAAAGTTTTGGATTCGGGGTTCGATTTTAAAAGACACGTGTCTCGCTATTTTTGGAAATTAGACTAATAAGGGGGGTGAAATACGGGATGCAAAAATTGATTTTCAAAAATGTTGCTGTTAATTCAAAAAATTGAGCTATAACTACGAAACTTAGGATATGGACTCTTGATCAGGATTAAAAAGAAACAACTGGTGCAGACCAACCAGACTACGCATGCAAAGCAGCGGGGATTCAGCTAGTTGTAAATAAAGGGATATCTATACGGGGCAATATACGTCGCGAATTTATTTTGTCGAGACAGCGGGACAGTTGGACATAATAAGGGACGATCCCGTAAAGTACAAGACGTCTGGTCACGCTACATTAGACACGCAGCTGTTACAGCGAAATGTTCAAATGTTTGTATAGTCTATGGGACTTAACTACGGGGTCATCAGTCCCCAAACTTATAAACTAGCTAATCCTAAGGGCGGCACAAATATCCATGCCCGAAGGGGGATTCGAACCCCCCAACCGCAGCGGCCGTACAGACCGTGACTGGAGCGCCTCAGTCCCCTCGGCCACCGCGGCCGGCCTATCTTAAAAGATGTACCATGTTATTTCCGTATTCTTTCGATAAACTTTGTTTTACTCTCTGTGACTGGTTTTCATTGGTGTAGTAATATTCTTGTGTCAGAACATAGATTCCACCACAGAAACACAAAACATGAACCCAGCAAAACGAATTACATTTATATACGTATTTTATTATATTTAAAGTTATTCTCAATAACGTTGCTTTTTCTGTTGTAGACTGCCACTTAAACATTTCATGGGCAACTAAAAAAGTTGATATGCACAAGATAATTTATGTACAAACAATTATATGTGTTTGTGGACATGAAACTGAATATATTTGCATCAAAAGACATGATAAGTTAAATATTAACTGTGTAACTATATTTCGACGCCGGCAGTATATTTGACCAGTGAGAGACTACTTCAGCAAATATCTTCAGTCTCAACCATTTTTAGTGTTGTTAAATATATATTTGTCTGTTAAATGTAAACAACATTTTAGGGAGGTGTTCAAAGCATTACTTGTGTGATATTTCAAATATTTTGGAGGGGAAATTTTATTTTGAAGATGAGGTGATAGGATGCGCGGAAGGATACAAATTTGGGAGCACGGAGAGCATGTTTCCGAACGCTTGGGAAGAGACTCGTAACTTGGACGCGGTGGTGAAAGGTTGTGACGCTGGGCGGTCTGAAGCCGCGTTAAGAACCTGTGATTTGAAGAGAGAGGCGTGTGTGGACTTGGGAAATTTAGGGGACAGTGACTGCAGAACTTATAGTCCAGTCAAATTAGGGTTTCACCTCGGAATGAGAGGTAACAAGCTGAATATTTGCATGAGCCTTTATTTTGGCATTCTAAATGATGTGTCAAAAGTCTCATAAAATCTCGTGTTCGCGTCTTCAGATATCAAAGGTCAAAGGTCACGAATATCAGTTCTTCGCAAATATCTCGCTTCCTATGCGTTAAATGGTATTTGCATCTCCGATAAAAGTTGTAGAGCATGAAATTCTCTACAATTTTTGCTTTAAATATTTTTTGTGCAATTCATCGTTTTTTAGATAGAGCGCGAAGAGCGCACAGGTCACAGCGCTCAGACATATAAAATGTAATACGAGATCAGCTGCGAATCACAGTCAATGGTACGTTGAATAAAGCAATTAGAATTGTAAATAAACTTTCATTATTTACGAATTAATGATGTCAATAAACTAGTTGATTGGATGACGCTTCATAACCACTTTCCAAATACAAAACACTTGGTATCTTTAGCTAGTGGAATCGTTGAAAATGACCAAATTAATTGTCACAGAGCCTATGAAATTGGATTAAAATCAATGGTTAAGATAACTTGTTTGAACTTTAACGAGATAAAATTTAAACGTACTGATAAGGTTTTACCGCTTTCAGTTGTTAACAAATATGTCACGATTAACAATTGTAAAGTTGCTGTAGACCCGTTACTACTCTTCCAGAGAACAGCTGCAGGCAAAAAGTTTGAAAGTAATCTTCAAGAATATCTTAAATACGAACTAAGTCCGTATCCAACACCTTTATTTGATAATAATGACATGTGAAAACTACGAAAGCGACATTATATAACAAAATGAGACCTATCGATATCGATCTTGATGAAAGTAATGTAACATATATTATCGATGGTGGATTTCTTCTGCATCGCGTCATATGGAGCAAAGACGATACTTTCACCGTTGTTTTAGATAAATATATAAAGTATTTACAAACACATTATAGCTCAAGAATGGTTGTTATATTTGACGGATACTCGGACTACAGTAGAAATACTAAAGCAATGGAACAACTAAGAACTTCTGTTCTTTCAGAATCTTATAAAGTTTGCTTTAAGGAAACAACGATTGTGCCAATCAGCCAAGAGAAATTTTTATCAAATCGATCTAATAAAAAAAAGCTAATTGACTTGCTTGTTGAGAAATTAAAAACTGTTGATATCACTACAAAACAAGCCAGAGATCATGCTGATGTTTGTATAATCGAAACAGGTATTGAAGAATCAGAGCACCAAAGGACTGCCGTCATCGTAGGAGAAGATATTGATTTGCTTGTCATTTTAATTGGACGTACTCAATCGCATCAACAAGAAATTTTCTTTAAAAAAGTTGGTAAAGGCAATGTTAAAACACAAATATACTCCTCCAAAAGTTTTGAACATTATCCCCGTTGTAAAAAATACATTTTATTTTTGCACGCATTGAGTGGCTGTGACAAGACATCTGCGTTGCTTAAATAAGGCAAAAAAAGTTTTGTTAAAATATTGGAGAAACTTCCAGATTTGGATCAGCTAGCTCAAGTATTTCAACAAGAAAATTGCCCTGCGCAAACGTTACTTGAAAATGGAGTACGTATCTTGTTGGCAATATATAACGCTCCAAAATCTGAAGACAATATAGATCATCTTCGATACACGCAATTTGTTAAATCGACAAAAGTTAATAAACCTATGCAACTATCATTCTGCCACCAACTAGTGCAGCAGCTCATCAACATATCAATCCTGCTTACTACCAAGTACAAACGTGGCTAGGAAGCTATAAAGAACCCCAGGAATGGGGTTGGGTACTGCAGAATGAACCTTTGGAGCCAATACTAACAATATTACCACCTGCACGAGACGATCTGAATACAATATTTTGCAACTGCAGAAATGGTTGTGGTTCGCGCTGCGGGTGCAGGAAATCGGGGATACAATGTTCTTCAGCTTGTGGCCAGTGTAATGGGCAAGCTTGCCTCATTGCGTCATCACACCAGAACGATCTCGATGAAGAAAGAGCATATGACCCCGAAATCTTGGAAGGTTTAGAGATGACGATCGTCGATTACGAGGATGATGGTAATGAAATGGAAGTTTTCGAGCGACCGGATGAAGACGACGATGATGTTCAAGAAGATGAAAATTGAGACCAATGTATGATTAATAATTAAAGTGAATAAAAATCCTCCTCACGTTTGAACTTCTAATTGCAATATATGAATCATACATGACTACTAAATAGAGATTTACATAAAACGTATTTCCTCGTTTTTTATTTAATATATTTTTGCTTCAAATATAATTAAGTCTTAATTATAGTTAATTTTATTCTTTTCTACATGAAACATAATTAAGATATATTAGAATATAATTAAAATATACTTGAAGTAAATGGCTTCATTACTTTATAATTTCATGAAATAAGTAAATATTATTAAACAAATCTTTTTGATTTATGAATAATATTATGAAATACTGAACATAATTCATAAAGAATGAAGGTTTGTTATTGTAATTGTTGCAATGATTTATTAACTTTAAACAACCTACCATTGACAGTAATTCGCAGCTGACCTCGCATTACGTCTTACATGTCTGAGCGCTGTGACCTGTGCGCTCTCCGCGGTCTATCTAAAAAACGATGAATTGCACAAAAATGTTTAAAACAAAAATTGTAGAGAATTTCATGCTCTACAACTTTTATCCAAGATGCAAATACCATTTAACGCATAGGAAGCGAGATATTTGCGAAAAACTGATTTTCGTGACCTTTGACCTTTAACATCTTAAGACGCGGACACGAGATTTTATGAAACTTTTGACACATCATTTACAATGCCAAAACAAAGGCTCATGCAAATATTCAGCTTGTTACCCCTCATTCCGAGGTTGACGCCTTTTTTCGGCTTATTTGACTGGACTATTATTCTCTGGTGGAAAATGATGAACTATGCACGGTAGTAGGGCAATGGAACTGTGATAATTCAGCAATATTGTATTCGTGTGATGACAAACTGTGTTTTATAACAAATACTGTAATTAATCGCGGATTAATTTGGAACAGCAATGTGCGATCGACTTCACTAATTTACGAGTGACAATTTGGAACTTTTACTCTCGAGTGCGCGTGATACTTATTGTATCTCTCAATAACAATAGTTGGAGAAATATTCGGTTATTTACCGATGTATAAAGTGAGACCACCTCCGTATTTCATTTCCAAAATGAGTAATAAAGACCATTTAGAAGGAATTACTCGTGAGTGAGTCACTTCTTTATCTTAGAATCTATTTTGTTGGTTATTCAGAGGTTTAATTTATGTTTGTTTAACTATATTTACACTTCATAATATGCGGATTGATAGACTGGCTAAACTACAGATTAATTATCGATCTTGATGAAACAGACTGGGTAGCTGTTCAGGGCATAGAAGCTGACATACATAACTGATCCCTATGAACAGAGACAACGAGCTATAAACCTTTTACTGCCCTGAGTTATGTATTGCCCAATTATTATTGGTGAGTACCGATAGGAAGGTCGCACATGCTGTAGCTTGCCTGGTGATGGGGGCACTGTGCCTGAATGCGCAAGTAGTGCGTCTAGCCCGACTGCAGCGCGCGTCGAGTGAATCTGCTGGCGCTGAAAGCCAATAGCGAGCTGAGTGTGCGAGGCACAGCAGAGGAGCTCCATTATGCGGGCTAGGGTCTTGTGACTGCACGTGTGAGACCGGACAGCCACATTCGCTTCCTGTCTTATCCTTCGGCACCTGAAATGCGGACCCATCAAGATCGACACTTACCGCCCTTCTCACTGTGCTGAATTTTCGATTGGTCATCTCTGGGAGCCGGCCATCCCACAAGCGCTGATCTCGCCACCAGCACCTCGTGCTAGGGATGGGAAAAACCGATACCGGTATTTTAGTTTTGAATATCCGGTTTTTTAGGTATTTATTTGGTGTCGGTTATAACCGGTGTTTTTAGGTATTGCCAAGAACCGGGTAAAAAAACCGGTATGGCTACTTCCTGTAGCAGTGATTCAAAATATGTGTGTGTGTGTGTGTGTGTGTGTTTCTTTTTATAGTAATCTGATGAAGACTGACTAAATGTGCAGAAAGCGGCCATTTTAATAAATGAATTTTCTTGACTGTTTTTACTATTGGATATTAAAGAACAGAGTGTTGTTAGCTCCTCAACACGTTGGTTAAAACTTTCAATGTATTATATTGCTTTGCTAACAATTTTTATTAATGTGATTGCTTGAAAGTGAGGGGCTTTTTTAATAACCAATATGCGTTTAGGTAACATTAATGATGTGGTGCCTCGCGAGGTAGCCGAGCGGTCTCAAGTGCGGTCGCATGTCACGGACTGAGCGGCTGCTCCAGTCGGAGGTTCGAGTCCTCCCTCCTCCTGTGGTCATGGGTATGTTGTCCTCAGCGAAAGTTACTTTAAGTTACATTGAGTAGTTTGTGTGCTCCTCGGTTGAACAGTGGTAGAGTGCCAGACTACAAATCCAAAGGTCGCGGGTTCGATCACCGCCAGGTCCAAGGATTTTTATCTGTCACTTTCCACTTCTTTCACCTCTGGCCGTATTGCTCATGTGAAAAATACCGAGTAGCACCGTGGTTCGGAACCCACGTTAAACTGTAGGTCCCCCTATAACTGGCTGGGTAAGTCAGTTCGAAGGTCGGAGGAAGGCAACGGCATACCACCTCCAAACAGGACCATGCCTAGTAAAGCACTGTGGTGTTCAAACCAATCTTCGGATTGTTGACTGCTTTACTTCACTTAAGTAGTTTGTAAGTCTAGGGACCGATGACCTAAGCAGCTAGGTCCCATAAGAACTCACACCCATTTGAACATTCTTTGGGCATGTGGTATACAGCTTTTCTAGTTCAATTTGTGTAAATTTACACAGACAACAATCATATTGTTAGTCGGACCTGTGACTTTATTTTTTCAAAATACTTCTGCAGCACTGACTGAAGTTCATTTTCTGGCTGTAACTCAAATAACTAGCTATAGATATGCGCTGGCTCACAAGTCCAACTTAAGGAGTGGTTGGCCTAGTATTCGCAACTTCCGGATGGAAATGCTAGGCCAGTAAATCTGTATGCTTCGTATATCGTCTTCTACGGACTCCTGGCTAGGCTTACACACACTCAAGAAGGCGTAGTGATGGGAGGGGATCTTGCAAAATATGGAAAGACTAGTGATTTGTCGTATAACGTAAATTTACCTAAATTTTAACTAAACTTCCTAAGTTTCGTTTTTGGCCGAAACTAGAAGAACCGAAAATTCGATTACGGTTTCTGTTTAGACTGCCAATTAAGATTCGGTCGAACTTTGCTGGAAATAAAAGCAATAAAAACCGAAAACCGGTTATTTAAAAAGCCGGTTTTCTTGAGCAGTTTTTACAGTGCGGTTAAACTGGTGATGAAATGAACCGGTATAACCGAAAACCGAATGTTTCAGAGATAACCGCCATCCCTACCTCATGTGCTTCGCTTGCCGGTAAATTATCAGCCCGCCGCTGTTGTACCGGCACCTGCCACCAGGAGCGCTAACTGCCGCACTACATCATCGATGATGGCGTTTAATGGCGAGTGATGATTGAGTCGGCGTGGGGTGCCTGTGATCGCACGCTACACGAGCTCACTGAATATCTGCGACCGTAATTGGTTGTTTCTACCTCTGCATAGATACTCTGCAAATGACATTTAAGTGTCTGGCAGAGGGTTCATTAACCACTTACATAACCGTTCTCTACCGTTCCATTCTCTAATAGCGCGCGGGAAGAAAGAACACCTAAATCGTTCCGCTTTCGATCTGATTTCTCTTATGTTATTGGGATGGTCATGTCTCCCTAAGTAGGTGGGTGCTAGCAAAATATTTTCACATTCAGAAGTAAAAGTCGGTGATTTAAACTTCGCAAACACATCACGCCGCAATGAATAACGTCTACCTTTTAATGACTTCCACCCCAATTCGTGCGACATTTCCGTGACGCTTCCCCCCCGTAACGTGATAAAACAAAACGAGCTGCCCTTCTCTGAACCTTCTCAGTGTCTTCCGTCGGTCCCAACTGGTGAGGGTCCCACACTGGGCAACAGTACTCCAGGAGAGGACGCACAAGTGTGATGTAGGCAGTCTCTTTGGTGGAGGTGGTGCATCTTCAAAGCGTTCTGCCAATGAAACGTGACCTTTGGTCCGCCTTCACCACAATATTTTCTATGTGTTCTCTCCAGTCAAAAGTGTTCGTAATTATAACTCCAACGTATTTGGCAGAATTTACGACCTTAAGGTTTGACTGATTTATAGCGTAATTGAAATTCAGCGGATTTCTTTAAGTGGTCGTGTGTATTACTTCACACTTTTCTTTATTTATTGTCACTTGCCAATTTTCGCATCATGTAGAAATTTTGTCTAAATCGCTATGCAGTTGCTTTTGATCCTCTGTTGACTTCACTAATCGATAAACAACAGCATCATAAACACGAGGAAGAGTAGGAGACCTATAGCGCTTCCCTGTGGAACACCAGATATCACTTTGTTTTATTCGATGACTTACAGTCAATTACAACGAACTGTGTCCTTTCTGATAGGATATCGTGAATCCAATCGCACAATTGGGAAGATATTCCATAAGCACGCAATAGATATAGAATATTCAGGGGCAACATATTGGCTTCATATCAAAATCAGATCACGAAAATAAAATAAAATAAACGTAATTTGAAGTTTTAGGTGTATTTCATGCTTGAAATGAACGGCATAATGCAGCAAAGAACTAATAGATAGCGCTGCGATTGTTCGTGTAAAGTTCGGGCCAGTCATCTGACTATTACCCTTTAAAAATACTACTTACTCTTTAACTATGGAAATTTATCATATTTCTGAAAATCGTTTTCTTGGTTGCTATGTTCTACGAAATATGATTCAACGCAATGAATATAAAACTGATACAATCCTCGCCGTGTTTAATCCACATATTTACATACTGATATCACAGACTAACGAATATGTACAACTAATATGGAAGTTAAAGTCTCACGCTTGGAGCGACAATAGCGCATCTAACGGAAAGAGATCCAATCGTAAGAATAATAATTGTTTTTAGTGATATTTCTACTTCAATAAGGAAATACTTTTTATATTTCAGCTTTCCATGCCTCAGCCCATTGTCCTGAGATAAGAATGATCATGAAATAAATGTTTTAAATGGCGAATATAACTGATGTATGATGTAAGCTACATCATGAAGATATCCTCATTTCTAACACGTTTCGCAAACTTATTATAAAGAAACTGACACATTTTCATACGGTTTTTACATGAAAATTGAGCTAAAATTGGGGCAACATATAGGCATGATTTCATCAAGATCAGATCACAGAAAAATGGTACATCGCAAACTTAAGTGTTTTCAGTAACTGTTTGTTCATCTATTAGAAATATACGATCTCCTAAACTGCTTCACGGATTTGCATACAGCAACTTCGGTGGTTGAAATTTCGCAAATAGCTCTAGCCGCAACGAATAACGCCTCCTTTTAGTGATTTCCACTTCAAATCGTGGAACATTTCTCAGTGAGGCCCCCCCCCCCCGTAAGGTGATAAAATAAAACGAGCTGCCCTTCTCTGGGCCTTATCAATGTCTTCCGACAGTCCAACCTGGTGGTTTCAGAGGACATACAATTTCACACTACGCTCCTAACAGTGAAATAGGTACATCTAAAGGGTGAATCCCAAGTCTTCGCTATGGGGCCCCGAGTGTTAACGACTAGCTGGAATCCCAGCGTTACTTGCGTTTTGGGACCGTTGCTGTTTCTTATTTATATAAATGATATGCCTTCGAGTATAACAGGTGACTGTAAAATATTTTTGTTTGCTGATGATACCAGCTTGGTAGTGAAGGATGTTGCTCGTAATATTGACACTGTATCAAATGATTCAGTTCAAGAGATACGTTCATGGCTTGTAGAAAATAAGTTGATGTTAAATCACAGTAAAACTCAGTTTTTACAATTTCCAATACATAATTTGACAAAAGCTGACATTGTGATTACACATAATGGGCATATGATAAGCAAGCGAGACTGAACAGTTGAAATCTCTAGGTGTTCATATATACAGTAAGCTGTCATGGAATGCCCATGTTCAAGATCTTGTTCCAAAAATAAATTCTGCTCTATTTACCATTAGAACAACATCTGAAATAAATAATTTTTCAACACGAAAAGTAGTGTATTACGCTTGCTTTCACTCACTTATGACGTACGGCATTGTTTTTTGGGGTAACTCGCCTGATGCAAAAAGGATATTTCTGGCTCAAAAACGGGCGGTTCGAGCAATACCTGGTGTAAGTTCGCCAACGTCATGTTGACCCCTTTTCAGTAGTCTGGGAATTTTGACTCTGGCGTCACAATACGTTTTTTCTTTAATGTGGTTTGTTGTTAATAATATCAGCTTATTCTCACGAGTTAGTAGCTTTCACTCGGTGAATACTAGATAGAAGTCGAATCTATATTTTCATCACACCGCCTTGACACTTGAACAGAAAGATGAACGGTATTCTGCGGCATCCATTTCCAATAAGCTGCCACAAGAACTAAAGAATCTTAGCACTAATCCACACGCTTTCAAATCTAAATTGAAGAGTTACCTCATGGCTCACTCCTTTTATTCTGTCGAGGAATTCCTAGAAAAGTTAAACAATTAAGCTAATTAATTTTTTTTCGTTTATTGATTCTTAGCAGTTTGTCTTAAGATGGTCGTGTGCAAAGGACTACTTACAAATTTTCTATTACCATTCTTGTGTAACAATAATGTATTGACTTGTTCCATGACCATGGACTCTCACTCCTCAATTGGGTCCTATGGAACAGAAAACAACCAATCAATAAATCAATGCAGCGTTACTTGCGTGTATATGTATCCCAAAAGCTCGCAGTCCATCTCCCCTGTTCTCGGTGTCCTCCTCTTCCTCTGCCATCCTCCTACTACTCCTCACAATCGTTCCTCCTCCCCGTTTCTCGGCCCATGTCTTCCGCCCGTTCCTTCCATCTCCTCCCTCTCTCTGTTCATTCGTCTCTTCAGTTCCTCTCCCTATGAAACTCAATTGTATCTGTCAAATTTCCTGGTTACCAGGAAACTGAAGTCTACCCTCTGCAATGCACCACACTACGATTGGCGGTTAATAGAAACCTTCTATGTGAAAATATTCATAAACTATTTTATTTACTAACATATATGCCCGCGCTTCGCAACGGTTGTTGAAGGAGAGCCTGTGGGTATCGTGGCTTTTTAGGGTTCCGGACCTCAGTCAGTAAAAACAGAATCCTTGTTGGATCGCTCTGTCAATAAACTCCGTTGTCCTAGCCAAGATGTCAAATGTAAGTAAAAGACATTGTCCGAAACGATGTATCTTCATAAAGATGTCAAATGTAAGTAAAAGTCATAGTCCGAAAGTTTATAGTACAAAAGGTGAAACGTGCCAAAATAAAGAAATATCCTTTCGTATTTAATACACAAAGCGAAATCAGTAAAACTATGTTCCATGTTTGTGGGTATTCGTAGACATAGGATTGCTTAATTCTGTCACAGACGTTCGCTTCCTAGTTGTACTACCCCATACTTAATCTCCAGCAGCGGTGTTTATTAGTTCTTTGGTGCACTACAGTGCCTCTATCGCTTGTTTCCTGTACTACGCAATCCATATTTCAACCATGATCTACATCTAAAACAATTGCTCCATGCAAATCCGTGAAGTAGTTTGAGATCGGGTATTTCTAATAGATGAACAGACAGTTACTGAAAACACTTAAGATTGCAATATATCTTTTTTCCATTATCTGATTTTGATGAAATCATGCCTATATGTTGTCACAATTTTAGCTCAATTTTCCTGTGAAAACCGTATGAAAATGTGTCAGTTTTTTTTAATACGTTTGCGAAACGTGTTATAAATAAGCATATCTTCATGAATATGATGTAGCTTACACCATACATCAGTTATATTCGACATTTAAAACATTTATTTCATGATAATTCATATCTCTGGACAATGGGCTGAGGCATGGCAAGCTAAAATATAACAACTATTTCCTTAATGAAGTAGAAATATCACTGAAAACAATTATTATTCTTACGGTTGGCTCTCTTTCCGTTAGGTGCGCTATTGTCGCTCCAAGCGTGAGACTTTAACTTCCATATTAGTTGTACATATACGTCAGACTGTGATATCAGTATGTAACTATATGGTTTAAAGACGGCGAGGATTGTATCAGTTTTATATTCATTGCATTGGATTTCGTAGAACATAGCAACCAAGAAAACGATGTTCAGAAATATGGTAAATTTCAAGTCAAAGACTAAGTATTATTTTTAAAGGGTAATAGATCACTGGCCCGAACTTTACACGAACAATTGCAGTGCTATCCATTAGTTCTTTGCTGCATTATGCCGTTCTTTCCAAGCATGAAATACACCTAAAACTTAAAATTATGATGTATTTTATTTTCCTGATCTGATTTTGATGAAATGCCAATATGTTGCCGCAGGATATTCTCTATCTCTGATACTCCATGAATGTTCATTTAGTACTTTTGGAGATTACTCTCTACAAATAGACACATGCGAATGCTTTCAGAAAAAAGTTTAAATTGTGATATCTTACTTTCTGTGATCCGATTTTGTAAAATGATTTTTTTTTCTTTTTAACCGCAAGATACCCTCACGTTCCCTATGAAAAACGCCTGAAAATTCGTCTATTAGTTTTGGAGATGAAACAGAAAGGTAGACATGGCGGTTGTCAATGAAAAACGTTAAATTATGATGTTGTTCTTTCCGTGATGCGATTTTTATGAAAGTAAGTTTATATGTTGTCCGAAGGTACGCTGTAGTTACCTCTGGAAACCCCATGTGAATTCGTGAAGTAGTTATGGAGAAGTGGTTTCTAATAGATGAAAAGACAGACACGACGGTCTATGAAAACATTCGTGATTCTATTTTGATGAAATCGTGCCTAGATCCTGAACCAATCTTCGTTGGTGTTTTCTGTGAAAACCGCATGAAGATTCGTCCAGTAATTTTGAAGATTGAAGCGAACAGCGACATGCTTACATTTACATATTTGTTATTAGTATACATACGTTGTACAATTGTAAAATTTTGCAGGAATATATTGAATTGTATAACTGCTGTATGTCGGTAAAATCTGTTGCGAATATGGTTAATAGTAGATAAGTAATAGATTAAAACGTGACGTTTGATGAAACGGTTTTCCATGAACGTTACTCATATCTCATGAACTACGTGTCGTAATGTGATACAATTTCTAAAGTATGATCTGTATGTGTGCATACTACCTGTAAAATTTCCTGCGACTTAAATTTGTAGTGTAGAAATTATAAACTGTAACGTTATACCGAATGCCGTAGATTTGCTCCATGAACAGCGGAAAAGTAGTAAGCGAGAAACGTTTTTCCTTTCATTGTTTGCCGGCCGCGGTGGCCGAGGGGACTAAGGCGCTCCAGTCTGCACGCCCACTACGGTCGGGGGTTCGAATCCCCCCTCGGGCATGGATATTTGTGCCGTCCTAGTTCGTAAGTAGTTCATAAGTAGTTTGTAAGTTTAGGGACTGATGACCCCATAGTTAAGTCCCATAGACTATACAAACATTTTTTTCTTTCATTGTTTTGATGTCGTTGTCTGCGAGAAACAGTTTAATTAGGGTTTGAAATTAAGTTAAAAGTTTGTTGCAAGTCGCCAAGTGTTGTCATTCTCATATTGCGTATTTATAAAGTCTTGTCGTATTATGTAGCAGTTTTTTCTGCTTTTCTTATTGTTCATAACGTTATATCTCCTGCATCTTGTGTCGTACGTGGTTCGTACTCCTACAGTAGTTGTTAGCTCACGTTCGAAATATGTGTATCAAATTTGGTTGAAATCGGTCCAGTCGTTTAGGAGAAAATATTTAGCATTGTCGTTTGACACAGCAGTTTTTCGCGCATCTCATAGTTTATGTGTCGTATGTGATTCTTAACCCAACAGCGATTATTGTCTGATATTAAGGAACATGTGTATCAAGTTTGGTTGAAATCGGTCAAGTAGTTTGGCGAACTTGCGGTCCTGAGCCGTGGGCTGTGTCGCGCCAACAGTCCGCTACACCGTAAGCTCTGTTCGTGGTTCAACGACCATCGTTCGACGCGACGGTGGAACGTTGTACGTTTCAGAGCCCGAGGATCTTGGCTTAATCGCCCGGGTCGCGAGGACGGTACAAACCTCTATAAAAAAAACCTCAATCTCAAGGTGTACTACGTGCCGAGGAGATGCATGGCTGTTGAGGTTGAACAGCCGCTAGCGAGCAACCTCTGAGGAACCTGCCGTACCTCAGTTGTATAAGGCTTACCCAGGCAAGCGGGGCTCTGCCTGGGTGGACCTTTAGTTGCCTAGCTGCTCGTGGTACGAACATGAAACGAGCAAACAAAAGCGTGGCCGGCCGCGAAAACGGTGTCTCAAAGCGTGGAAGAGTTTCCTTCAATGCAGCATCGTATGACCCCTAATCGTTTCCATCCCTGGCCATGGGAGGAACGTCGGGCTCGTCGTCAAGGTGATACCTGGTGTGCAGTCGAACAGATGGCGAATCGTTTATGTCGACTAAGCCTCTGTTTTTTGTTGAGAACATTGAAGACAAGTTTGGCGAGGTAGACGGAATGTCTAAGATGAGATCCGGGTCGATTCTGATAACGACGTCGTCCCACGGGCACTGCTTGCCTGTGACAAGCTGGGTGACGTTCCCGTTACCATCACACCACACACAACTTTCAACATGGTCCAGGGTATTATCTTTCATCGTGATCTCTTACTTCAGTCCGATGACAAACTCCGGAAGAACTTGGAGACGCGAGGAGTGCAGTTTATTCGGCGCGTATACAGGGGTCCGAAGGACAACAGGGTCGCCACCAGTGCCTTCATCTTGGCTTTTGAGGGTGATTCGTTACCTGAAAAAGTCAAGGTGATGGTTTACCGGTGTGACGTCCAACCCTACGTTCCTCCCCCTATGCGCTGTTTTAAGTGCTGGAGGTTTGGCCACATGTCATCTCGCTGCGATGCCAACCGCACCTGTCAGGAGTGCGGACGTGCGTCTCATCCAGATGCCCCATGTACCCCGCCTCCAGTCTGTGTTAACTGTGGCCAGCACCACTCTCCCTGCTCGCCACACTGCACAGTTCTCCACGAAGAGAGAAAAATAATGGAGTACAAGACCCTGCATAGGCTTTCATATTCCGGGGCCAAGCACAAATATGAAAATATTCACCCTGTCAGCACGAAGTCTAGGTATGCTACAGCAACATTACCGTCTCCATCTATGGTAAAGTCACCTCAGGTTTCATCTAACATCCTGGGACCGCCGGCCCAACAGTTACCAGTTGCCCCCCTTAATGTCAGGGAGTGCCTCCTCTTCCGTTGCCCGAAAGTCCCTACTTTGGGACCAACGAGTACAAAACCACAGGTGACAATGGTCCACATCCCTCAGCCAGAGAACTAACAACCGTCTCTGTCTCCTCCTGCAAGGAAGGGCTCCCTCGATGCCCTTCCTCCTAAGGTCTCTGACGGTGGTACAGCAGATACCAGTGAGTGGCTGAAAAAGCCACTACCTGCTGGTAGCAGGGCCTCGAAGGCATCCTCCGTCCCTGAGACTGTGGCAGAAAAGCCCTCCCAGCAGGAGTGACAAAAGGACAGGCGGAAAAGGAAGAAAAAGACGTGCAAAAAGACAGAAGACCAGGTGGCTTCTGAGCCACAACAAACGTCAGCCTCAGAGGACTAAATAGAATTGTCACGTCCCCTGAGGACTTGGCTTTTGCTGAGTCCCCAGACACAATGGACGTTGACGCTCTGCCTCCGCCATCAGCGACGGCAAACACTCTTGCAGACTCCAATGCACCATACCAATCTGCATGTCCCAGCGACCAGGAGCCTCTATGATCATGCAGTGGAACTGTGGCGGTTTTTTCCGCCATTTGTCCGAATTGCAGCACCTGTTATGCTGATTTCCAGCATTCTGTATATCGCTGCAGGAAACTTGGTTCCCTGCACAGAGGACCCTAGCCCTTCGTGGCTATCGGGGCTATTAAAACAATCGTTCCATCTATAACAGGGTATCTGGCAGAGTTTGTGTCTATGATCTTGCAACCGTCCCCAGCGCTGCTGTGCCTCTCAGCACAACGCTGGAGGCAGTGGCTGTTCGACTCTGGGCAATAGAGACATTTACCATCTGTTCCCTATACCTTCCCCCGGATGTTGTTGTCTCTCCTGCTGACCTCACTGCATTGGTTGCCCAATTACCCCAACCGTTTCTCCTGTTGGGTGATTCCAATGCCCACCACCCTCTATGGGGTGGAACTGAGAGCATGGGCCGTGGTAGAGACCCTGAGAACCTTCTCACACAGCTTGACATTTGCGTCTTGAACAGTTGTTCACCCAGACACTTCAGCGTGGCACATGGCTCTTTCTCCGCCATCGAACTATCTATTTGTAGCCCGAATCTCCTTCCGTATTTATCTTGGAAGGTCCATGACAACCTTTGTGGGAGCGACCACTTTCCTCTCCTTTTGTCGCTCTCACAATTTCACCCTGCCGGACGCGGCCCCGGTGGTCCCTCCATAGGGCTGACTGGCACGGCTATACTTCTACAGCTGTGGCTACTACTCCATTGCCAGATAACATTGATCTGGCAGTCCAACAACTAACTGAGGACATTATTTCCGCCACTGAAGCGAATGTCCCGACTACCACAGGCTCACTTTGGCGCAAGTCTGTGCCCTGGTGGACGCGGGAGATCGCTGACGCTATCCAGAAGCGACGACGGGCGCTTCAACGCCACCGGCGCCACCCCAGTATTGAACATCTGATCGCTTTTAAGCGTCCCCGAGCCCGAGCGTGGCGACTGATTCAACAGAGTAAGCAGGACTGTTGGGAGCGATGTGTAGCCACCATAGGCTCCCGCGCCTCCACTTCTCAAGTGTGGTCGCAGGTATGGCGCCTCTTTGGGTACCACCCACCAAGCGGAATCCCGTCACTCCGCGTCGAAGGTAGTCTTTGTACTAACCCGACGGTTATTGCCGAGTTCATGGCAGGGCATTTTGCACGTTGCTCTGCGACCACAGCCTACAGTGCACAATTTCGCGCTCTCAGAGCGAGTTGAGCGGAGGCAATTGTCCTTCCGCACACGTCGACAGGAAGTATACGATGCCCCATTTAGTGAGTGGGAGTTCCAGCCTGCTCTAGCTGCATCCCCCAATACCTCTCCTGGCCCGGACCGTATTCACAGCCAGTTCGTCCCTCACCTATCAGCGGACTTTCAACGGCAGCTACTCGCCCTTTATAATCGTCTCTGGACAGAAGGCCTTTTCCCGTCACAATGGCGGAGAAGTACTATCGTCCCAGTGATGAAACCAAGTGCAGATCCATCCGATGCTGGGAGCTACCACCCCATCAGTCTCACCAACGTTCTGTGTAAGATCCTCGAACGTATGGTGAGACGACGGCTTATGTGGCTACTGGAGTATCGAGGTCTCCTGGCTCCACAACAGGAAGGCTTCCGTCAGAGTCGTTCCACTCTAGGCAATATCGTGTCCCTGGAATCAGCCATACGTACCACTTTTACTCGCTGAGAACACCCTGTCGCAGTCTTTTTTGACCTCTGCAAGGCTTATGATACAACCTGGCGTCATCACATTCTCTCAACAGTATATGGATGGGGCTTACTTTGGCTCCTCCCAATGTTCATACAGAACTTCCTGTCGCTCCGCTCTTTTCAGGTTCGCGTTGGCACCTCTCTTAGTTCCCCTCATGTTTTAGAGAATGGCGTCCCACAGGGCTCCGTTCTAAGTGTACCGTTATTTTTGATAGCTATTAACGGACTAGCCGCGGCAGTAGGAACGTCTGTCTCTTCCTCCTTGTTTGCAGACGACTTTTGCCTTTACTTCAGCTCCAGCAGCATTGGCGTCACGGAACGGCGGCTGCAGGGAGCCATCTGAAAGGCCCAGTCTTAGGCCTCTTAGCATGGTTTCCAATTTTCGGCGCAGAAAACCCGCGTCATGCACTTTTGTCGCCATCAGGTAGCTCATCCGGACCCTGAGCTACATTTGAAGGATGAACCCCTTCACGTTGAGGAGACACACCGCTTCCTAGGCATGCTTTTTGATGTCCGGCTGACCTGGATACCGAATCTTCGCCAACTAAAACAAAAATGCTGCAGACACTTAAACATCCTCCGCTGCCTCAGCCACACAGGTTGGGGAGCTGCTCGCACCACTCTACGGCACCTGTACAAGGCACTTATCCAGTCACGCCTGGATTATGGCTGCCTTGCGTATGATTCTGCAGCTCCAACTGCACTGCAAATCTTGGATCCGGTCCATCACAGTGGCATCCGTCTAGCAACAGGGCCCTTCAATACAAGTCCTGTGGGTAGCCTTCTTGCAGAAGCTGGGGTCCCCCCCCCCCCTGTGATTCAGAAGGCAACAGCTAATGGCTTCGTATGTTGCCCGTATTCATGCCGTACCTGACCACCCGAATCGCAGGCTCCACTTCCCAGCTGCCGCACTCCCTTCCCCACGACGACGGCCTCGGTCGGGCCGATTGCGGTCCGTGTTCGTTCCGTTCTTTCTTCTCTAGAGTCCCTTCCAGTACCGTTCTCGTACTCCTCCTTGGGTTATTCCTCGCCTCCAGCTTCGGTTGGACTTGTCCCAAGACTCCAAAGCCTCTGTTGCACCAATGATTCTCCGTAAACAGTTCCAGGCCCTTCTAGATTCGTACCATGGCGCTGAATTTATATACACCGATGGCTCCCTAGTCGATGGCCATTTTGGGTATGCCTATACCCACGGCCGGCATATTGAACAACGTTCATTGCCCTGTGGGAGTAGTGTGTTTACGGCAGAACTTGTTGTCATTTGGCGGGCCCTTGACCATCTCAGAGCCTGCCATGGGGAGTCTGTGGTTATCTGTACGGACTCCCTGAATGGTTTGCAAGCCCTTAATCAGTGTTTTCCGAAACATACTTTGGTACGGTGCATTCAGGAAGTTGTTTACAGACTAGGTACATCTGGTCGCACTGTGGTCTTCCTTTGGACTCCAGGCCACGTTGGAATAACAGGAAATGAACGTGTTGACCAACTGGCGAAGGAGGCTACTACCTCAACCATGTTGGAAATCGGTCTCCAGGAGAGGGATCTTCGGGCGGTGCTTAATCAGAAGGTGTTAAGCCTTTGGAATAGTGAGTGGTCTGAATCTAACGCACCGAATAAGCTCCGTGCTGTTAAGCCTTCTATGGCAGTGTGGAGGTCCTCCCTGCGAGCCTCTCGAAGGGAGTCCATTGTACTATGCCGACTGCGCATTGGCCATACGTGGTTAACACGCGGCCACCTCTTGCGTCGAGAGGGCCCACCAGTTTGCCGTTGTGGCGCCCAGCTGACTGTGGTCCACATACGGTTGTATTGTCCGGTTTTAGCCGCTTTGCGGCAGTCTTTTAGCCTACCAGATTCGCTGCCATCAGTTTTAGGTGACAATGCCTCCTTGGCTACTACAGTTTTAAATTTTATTCGTGCATCTGGTTTCTACCCTTCCATTTAATGGAAGGCGCTTCTGAGTGATTCACAGACTCTCATTTTTACACTGTTTTTAAGTTACTTGATAGCCTCTACCTTTTCGGTTGAGGTGGTTTTTTAGTGTGTACAGCATGGCTCGCTCGTCTGTTTTTATCCTAGTGATCAGCCAGCCATTGCATTCTGCTGTGAAATTGTACTTTTATTCCTTTTGTGCACTCCTCTGTGTATCAGTGAAGTGTTTCTCTTCTTTTTACACTCAAGGAATTCTCTCACCCTTGTTATCTCTGTGTTTTCGTTTTGTCACATGTTACATCACTGCTTAGAACAGGGGACTGATGACCTTGTAGTTTGGTCCCCTATAGAAAACAACAACAACAAACACATACAGCCTGTTTTATAAGATGTGAGATAAACTAGATGAAACTCCGGCGTTGCCTGGGTATTTTTTTATGTATTCCTGCCTTTTTCACGTACATATTCATTTGTATAAGGGCTGTAGATCTGTAAAATCTCTTTGGAAAGACGTAATATATTAAAACGTGGTGGATGATGGGACGGTTTTCCATTAACGTTACTGTTTATTTGCTCATATTTCATGAACTACGTGTCGTACTGTGATACAATTTAGAAGG
This sequence comes from Locusta migratoria, assembly GCA_026315105.1. Lineage (NCBI taxonomy): Eukaryota > Metazoa > Arthropoda > Insecta > Orthoptera > Acrididae > Locusta > Locusta migratoria. The sequence continues at coordinate 664,788,304 of CM048746.1, forward strand.
TAAACTCAACTAAATGCGTGTATACTGCCTGTAAAATTTCCTGCGGCTACAATTTGTAATGCAGATATTATAAATTGTAACGTCATACCGAAAGCCGTAGTTTTAGTCCATGAACAGCGGAACGTTGCTGTTTATGTGCTGATATCTCATGAACTACGTGTCGTAATGTGATACAGTTTGTAATGTACAAATTATAAATTGTAATGTCATACCGAATGCCGTAGTTTTACTACATAAACAGCGGAAAAGTAGTAAGCGAGAAAATTTTATCCTTTCATCATTTTACTATGGCTGCCAGCGAGAAAAAGTTTCATAAAGGTTTGAAATTATGTTTAAATTTTGTTGCAAGTCGTTAAATACTGTCATTCTCATACAGTGTATTTCGAAAGTCTCGCTGCATTATATGGCATTTTTTACGATTTGTATTGGTTATGACGTAATATCTTTTGACAGTGTTTCGTATGTGATTCTTAACCATGCAGCAATTGTTACCTCACGGTAAGGAATGCGTGTACCAAATTTGGTTGGAATCGGTCAAATGGTTTAGGAGAAAATCAGCAGCATTGTCGCAAAATGCAGCAGTTTTTCGTGTATCTCATTTTTTATGACTCATATCTTGTGAACTATATATCGTATGTGATTCTTACACTTACGGCGACCGTCCTCATGGATTGAAGCTTACGTGTACAAAATTTCATAAAGATTGGAACAAAACTGTAGACTTGTATGCAACACGTACAAACATACGGACACTCTGCGTTGTATATTGCATTACAGCTCCGTTATTGTTGATTAAGTGTCGGTTTGTCAATGTCTCGTTAAGTTCCGGTTAAGATTTTAACTTGTCGTTAGTGGAGAACTGTGTTTGTCAATGTTTCGTTATGAGTTAACTAGAAGTTAAAAGACCTCAAACTTGGCGTTAAGTTAACGAGTAGAATTCTGCTCGTTACACAGCTAACTATCAGTTAAGTGAGACTGTATGAAAATAGAAAGATTCGAAAGTGCTAAAATACCACAATATATTCATGCGATAAGACCGATTTATGGAACAAAATAACAGAAGCACTACATGTATGAAAAACTAGTGTAGAAAGCAGCTTCATTGAAACATTTTATCGTCATATTTCTCATCCGATCCATGTCAGTAGCTATCCGATGAGTTTGATAGATTGCAGATACGCAACATAACCTTAAAATTATTGTTACGATATCAAAATACCAACTTATGGGTAACGACTAGTTCTTTGAGAATCGATGTGATGAAAATGGTTGGAATAAGAGATTTGGTGACAATGAAGACGATGTCAATATTTTAGACGATCTAGAGGTCATTGCTCCTATAATGCAAGCCAGACGTATTTACGTTCGCCCAAATCATTTGAATGCTGAGATGATGCACAATTTGTTACGCTATTTCGTCTTGGAAACGCTACATGAAAAACTCCACTACCATCTTCAGAGGCCAACAGGCAGTTACGTATTTTGTAAGTTATCTGTCATAATAGAAAACAGAATACATTATTTATGCCTGCAAGCTTATTAATTCAGTATTTGGTTAAATTGTACCACGCTTCTCGCCCGGCTGCAGTTGTTATATTGGCACCAATGGTAATGTCGGCAACTCAGACGACCAATAAATGTTTTTTCGTGACAAATTAAAACGAAAATTATTTTTTTCTGAACAGACAAGGGTACATACAACAACCTGTCAGCCATAGAGCAGGTACAGTATTAATTTTGCTGCCAGTGAAACGCGCAGCAATAATATTTACTCTGTAGCTCGTGAAAAATATTACCGCAAATCTACACGTCATTGTTTATCTGTTGCCAACATAAGCACTGGAGCCCGGCGAGAAGCATCGTAAAATTTTACCCAGTATTTACTTATGCTTGTTGCGGCTAGTGTGAGGCCTAAAATGTGATTCCTTCCTCTGATCTACAGGAACAGTATACTTTTGCCTATGTGCAAGCTTGCACTAAGATACTACGCATGTGGCATGTTATCGTACTAAGCCCGAAGCATTTTTACTGTCCTACATTTTCCATGTAAAGCACTGAATTCATTTGCCACACGCGATCATCTCGCTTTTTTCTTCTCCTTCCATGTCGTGACGTCCGTTGTTTTTTTTACAATGCACCCTAATATTTCTCTATTGAGGACACAACACACTCGCACTAACTTCTTATAAAATTCGAGCTTCTTTCACGTTTGTTTTCCATAACGCCAATTAAGAACTATCTGATAACATCTTCCCTGATAGTTAAATAAGGGAAACAGCTGTTTATTCAGACGGCACTTTCATTTGTTTCTATTGCCAACCTAGTCGGAATATATCGTGCCTTGTCGTTTTCTCCACGTTAGCAAACGAGAGTTGTATCTGACATACGCAATGCACTTAACGAGCACATTTAACTGGACGTTAAAGGCAACTTCTCGTTTACTAACGAGAAGATTAACGAGAGATGGACGAACCGGCCCTAAGAGGAGGTATTTTCATAAAGCGACACATCAAATATATTTTGCTCACTGCGTCACTACGCGCACATCACCTTTGTCTCGTTGACTTTGCGCTGCACCGAATTACTGTAGGAATCTCCGCACGCGACTCGGTAATTCACGTAAAGCCGGCTATCTCTTAGGTCCACACGACGGCTCCTTAAAACAGGCGCCCCGGATGCCGATGATACCCGGGTATACGCAGTGCGGGGGCGCCATGTTTGTGTTTCATTTGCAGCAGCTGCCAGGAGGGTGGGGAGGGGTGGCGGCGCAGAGGGGCGCGAGCCGGAGGGTGGGGGGTGAGAGGATCTGCCACCCCCACACATTCTGAGGGATTTCCGCTTCTCTCTGTAAAACTTTACATTGCTAACTGCTCCATTTCAGACGCAATAATGTGAGTTACAAATATATTACGAGGTGCATTCAAGTTCTAAGGCCCCCGATTTTTTTTTCTAATTAAGTACTCACCCGAAATCGATGAAACTGGCGTTACTTCTCGACGTAATCGCCATGCAGACGTACACATTTTTCACAACGCTGACGCCATGATTCCATGGCAGCGGAGAAGGCTTCTTTAGGAGTCTGTTTTGACCACTGGAAAATCGCTGAGGCAATAGCAGCACGGCTGGTGAATGTGCGGCCACGGAGATTGTCTTTCATTGATGGAAAAAGCCAAAAGTCACTAGGAGCCGGGTCAGTTGAGCAGGGAGCATGAGGAATCACTTCAAAGTTGTTATCACGAAGAAACTGTTGCGTAACGTTAGCTCAATGTGCGGGTGCGTTTTGGTGAAACAGCACACGCGCAGCACTTCCCGGACGTTTTTATTGCAGTGCAGGAAGGAATTTGTTCTTCAAAACATTTTCGTAGGATGCACCTGTTAGCGTAGGGTCCTTCGGAAGGAAATGGATAAGGATTACGCCCTCGCTGTCCCAGAACATGGACACCATTTTTTCAGCACTGGCGGTTACCCGAAATTTTTTTGATGGCGGTGAATCTGTGTGCTTCCATTCAGCTTACTGGCGCTTTGTTTCTGGATTGAAAAATGGCATCCACGTCTCATCCATTGTCACAACCGACGAAAAGAAAGTCCCATTCATGCTGTCGTTGCACGTCAACATTGCTTGGCAACATGCCACACGGGTAGCCTTGTGGTCGTCCGTCAGCATTCGTGGCACACACCTGGATGACACTTTTCTAATTTTCAGGTCGTCATCCAGTACTGAGTGCACAGAACCCACAGAAACGCCTACTCTGGAGGTGATCTGTTCAACAGTCATTCGGCGATCCCCCAAAACAATTCTCTTCACTTTATCGATCATATCGTCAGACCGGCTTGTGCAAGCCCGAGGTTGTTTCGGTTTGTTGTCACACGATGTTCTGCCTTCATTAAACTGTCGCACCCGCAAACGCAGTTTCGACACATCCATAGCTCCATCACTTCATGTCTCCTTCAACTGTCGATGAATTTCAATTGGTGTCACACCACGCAAATTCAGAAAACGAATGATTGCACGTTGTTCAAGTAAGGAAAACGTCGCCATTTTAAGTATCTAAAACAGTTCTCATTCTCGCCGCTGGCGGTAAAATTCTATCTGCCGTACGGTGCTGCCATCTCTGGGACGTATTGACAATGAACGCGGCTTCATTTTAAAACAATTTGCATGTTTCTATTTCTTTCCAGACCGGAGAAAAAAAAATCGGAGGCCTTAGAACTTGAATGCACCTCGTACATGAAATAAGAATTTTAGGACATCCCACTAACTTTCAAGAATGATTTTCGTCCTTTCATCACCATTCTACATGTACATCTACATCCATACTCGGCAAGCCACACGACGGTGTGTGGCGGAGGGTACCTTGAGTGCCACTATCGGTTCTCCCTCATATTCCAATCACGTATTGTTCACGGAAAGAAAGATTTTCTGCATGTCTCTGTGTAGGCTTTAATCTCTCTGATTTTATCCTCAAGATCTCTTCGCGGGATAAATGTAGGAGGGAGCAATATACTGCTACAAAGTTGCCCTTGCTTAGTATGATGCCATAATTGTTAAAGTAGATTCCACGATTATATTTTGTACAAGGAATTGATGGTACTGAAATTTTTTGAATTTGAAATAAGTTAAAGTACAGCACAAAATGAACATTAAAGCAAATAAACCGCGGGTTGCATATTAAAGTCGGGCACCATACAAGCAACAGCACGTTATAAGACTTACGGAAAGCATCTAGCTGGATCCTGCACTCCGTATTGTAGAAGCTAGAATGATAATTTTAAATATTTAATACGTGAATGTTAGAGATACTTTCCGTAGGAGATCAATGTTCAAACTGTTCACTTCGCTTTTCATTGTTGTGTGACCGTGGGTGGAACACGAAGTTACTGGTAATGATAGAATGATTTTAAAAAAATGATCGGACTTCGTGAAATTACAAAAGAAATGACTGCAGGTTCATAAATCAAGCATAGTATTGTATAAGGATGATTGATTGATTGAAATTTTGCAGACAATGCGAAGCGATTCTAATGGCGTCTGAACATTAAACTATTACGGCTACAAAGGAGCTGAAAACACTAAGAAATTAAATATTTGGTGTGGAGGAGTTTGATTTAAATGAAAACCAAGGAGAGGGAATGCTTTTAAATTTAAATAATATATTTTCAGCAACAACTTGCATCATACTTACATTAGTGGATACAGGTATGAAAGACGTCTACACCGATTAGATACAGACCAGAGAGTGAGTAAAACTACTATCACGGTTCCGTCTTCTCGCTTGTTTTTAAGTAAAAAATGACAAACGAAATTAAATTAGTTGCATTGCGAGTCAGAGGGAACCGGAGGCGATAAGCATCGCTGATCAAAGATGAACAAAAAATAAAATTTAATTGTATCGTTACACTGCTACACTCTTTGGTAAACGTACGTTCTCAAAACTTCGACAAAAGCCCGTACCGAGCGACATAGCGTCTCTCCTGCAGAGTCTTCCACTGGAGTTTATCGATCATCTCCGTAACGCTTTCTCGATTACCAAATGATCCTGTAACGAAGCGCGCTGCTCTCCGTTGGATCTTTTCCACTTCCTCTATCAACCCCACCTGGTACGGATCCCACACCGGTGAGTAGTATTCTAGCAGTGGGTGAACAAGTGTACTGTAACTCTCTTCCTTTGTTTTTGGAATGCATTTCCTTAGGATTCTTCAAATTAATCTAAGTCTGGCATCTGCTTTACCGACGATTGATTATATATGGTCGTTTCATTTTAAATCACTCCTAATGCCTACCCCCAGATAATTTATGGAACTGATTGCTTCCAGTTGCTGACCTGCTGTAGTGTATCGATATGAAAAGGATCTTTCTTTCTATGTATTCGCAGTACATTACACTTGTATACATTGAGATTCAATTGCCATTTCCTGCACCATGCAGATCCTCCTGCATTTCGATACAATTTTCCGTTGTTGTATTTACATGAAGATGATTACTGTAAGAGAAAGAAAGGTCGATACGTTTAGGAAATTGCTGTCAATAACATTTTTGTGGCATATACTTTGAAAAATGTTAATGACAACTGAACAGGTATAGACATCATGCATCTGTTACAGGCCAAACCCGATTATAGGATGAACTAGTTTCGCATAGGCCAAACCAGTTCTCCCTACATGCGATAGGACAAACCAGTTTAGCCTAGGCCAAACTAGTTCATCCTGTTAGCGATATGAGAAACCAGTTTAGCCAAGGTCGAATCAGTTTATCATACTTAGAATTTACATACTCTAGGACAAACTGCTACTTCCTAGTCTAGGGTGACCAGATGTTCCATATTTTACGGGATCGTCCCTTTTTAGCTGAAGTGTCCTCTTGTCCCGAATAAATAAATACGGGATGTAGATTGTCCCGTATTTTATTAAACGTCCCATATATTTTGAAATAACGTATGTCAACAAGATGTTTCAGCATTTCCACATACCGTTCAAGCATGTTGAAGAACCAAGAGACTTTTCAGACTTTTCTGAAGTGGAATACTAACAGGTGCTTGGTAGTATCAAAACCAAATTGCCATTGCTTTGAACCGGTTGTTGATATATATATCTGGTCACCCTATCCTTGTCTAGTCTCAACTAATTTTGCCTAGTCGGAACGAATGTCGCTGCCTGTGCGCCGAGAAATCCCCTAATCATCTCTGGCTCCCAGTCTGCAAAACGGGGAATTCAAAAGACTGATGAGGGTCTTTAAAAAGTTGGCACCAAACATGGCATTGAAAAACATTATTGCAGGTATAATTTTATTACGATTTCCCACACTTTTCTGTGAAGAAAGAAAGAATATTGAAAACATTTGTTTTTCCTTTTTTTAGGAATGATTGCGACGTCTGCATCCAGAAGTTTTTAGATGTGGGAGATATTAACCAGGATATTGATATATCTTTAAGGACTGCTGCCACAAAACGTTCTGTTCGATCAGGGCAAGGCTTCGTGAAATGCAGCTGCATGAAAGACTGTACAACAAATAAATTCATTTGTAAGAAAAACAAAGTACTTTGCAATTCTAAGTGCCACCAGAGTAAACCTTGTAAAAATAAGTAAATAAGCAAATTTCAGATAAAGTGATATCTGTAGATGAATATGCTGTAAGTTGATATAGATGTGAAATTACTGATTCGTTAATAAATAACTTTTATAAATCACAGTGAAAAAAATTGTTCAAATGTTTGTAGAGTCTATGGGACTTAACTACGGGGTCATCAGTCCCTAAACTTACAAACTACTTATGAACTGGCTTATCCTAAGGACGTCACAAATATCCATGCCCGAGGGGGGATTCGAACCCCCAACCGTAGTGGCCGTGCGGACCGTGACTGGAGCGCCTTAGTCCCCTCGGCCACCGCGGCCGGCTCTCCACACAAATGCCTTCAGAAAAAACTTCCTTACACTTAAATTAATATTTGATGTTAGCAAATTTCTCCTTTTCAAAAATGCTTTTCTTCCCATTGCCATTCTACATTTTATATCCTCTGTACTGTGACCGTCATATGTTATTTTACTACCCAAGTAACAAAACTCATCTAGCACCTTCATTGTTTCATTACCTAATCTAATTCCTTCAGCATCGCCTGATTTTCTAAGACTGCATTCCATTATCTTTGTTTTGCTCCAGTTAATGTTACTTATACTACTGAATTTTAATCTGCTAAGCGACTGAGTTATCAGTCACCTGCACTTTCTTGCCTGTATAGAGATCAGAAGAAGGGCACTCAAGCGCCCGAAACCGGTCGTCTAAAATAAATAATCACAAGCAACTGGTTGCTGAATTTTATTAATTTACTAGCTTAAGCCCGCGGCTTCTTTCAGTAGTGTCCTATGAGACTGGTTTTGAAAGGTGAAATGAAGTACAATACCTTCTTTAGAAACAAACATTTTTAATCAACAGTATCAGGAAAGTAAGTAGTGTAGATGAAATCACACGTAAAAATGCACTCGTTTCGAAGAATCTAATCACGAAATTCAACAATAACGATTGTAATAATATCACCTGAAACGTCAAATCGATTTTTAAAGAGATGTATTAGAAGAAATTTCCTTTTTACTGCTTTATTTATTTATTCTTATATGTCCTTATTCGTATGCTTATCCTTACAGAGAAAGAGCTGAAGACATTTAGCACGCATAGACCAAAGATATGGTCTGTGGAATTTCTCTGTATGTAACCTCCTTGCTATAGAGTCGCAAACGTCATCGCTGGCCTTCAGTCCGAATTTTTTTATAATTTGACGACTTTCAACCACCATATCTTCCACCTTCTTATAGCTATCGGCATGGAACTGCTATGGTGTACAACGGGAGACTTCGGACAACAAATACACACAAACCATTTGTTTGCGTTCTGTAGTTTTTGCTGCAGAGCGAAATATTAACACCCACACACGTAGAATTTTATATACACCGATAACTTTCCGTCCCAATGTACTCCACCCTTTTATCATTATCAGCCCTCAAGCAACAATGCAAACAATAAAACCATTTTCAAAGACTAATTATTGATCCGCATTTCGCGTTATATTCTTCAAATTACTAAATATCTATCAGATCGCTATAAAACCGTGCCTAAAACTTCATCAGGTATAAATTAATAACTCTTGAAATATTTAAGTCTCTGCATCTTGTCGTTCAGACGTAATAAGCGTACAACGAACAGACATTCATATTAATATATATGGATAAATAGCTACCCGATCGCCATGTCTTGTGGTTCAGACGTGATAAGCGTATACCGAACAGACATTCACATTTATAGATACAGATAACCTGAACAGTTGCTGAAATGTATTAAATACTTCAAACTCGTTTTACAAAAAATAAAAAATTCATAGTTATGAAAAAAATTATAGAACTATTCATGTTCCATGTTTTATCTACTTCTTTATAAATTTTTTGAAAATTTAGAGACATATCTCGCACAGAATAAAATGAAACCTCTTGACTGTGTTGTGCCAGTAACCGTGCCAAAATTACTGCATTGGTAGCGCCTAAAATGTCACCACCTCATTGGTTTGCCGAAATGAGTCAGGCTCTTTACAGTTTTCACTCATATCCAGCAATGCAATAACTGCTTTCACTACAAAACGTATTCGAGATAATTTTGTGCATACTTTCAATGTAAGTGTAATGGGAAACAATAGACGTTTATCAGCACGTCGCTGGTGCCAAATACGTTGGCGGCTTTCAGTTGACATCGTCTAAAGTACACTCGTAGCCGCGAATTGCCAAAAGCAACCAGATTTGATTTGATTTTTACAGGAATGCCAAAACAGTCTTGGTCCAACCCGCCGCTGCCTGCACCGAAACTAAGTTTATTGTGTGGTATCGCTCCCTGTACATCTAGTAAAGCCAACCAATGCCCTTGAACAGTGCAAGGAGTCCCTTTTACCAGTTCTTTATTAGACACAATTTCTTCGGGTCTGGTTGTCCCAAATGTTCTGTTCCTTTTACTCTCCAATGCAATGCATTCGAAGATTAGATGTGATGCAGTTTCATCACCGTCATCATAGATCCTACATTTAGGGTCCTCTTCTGTTATTCCCATTGTATGTACGTGTTTTTTTAAAATTCCCATGGCCTTTCAGCTATCCAACCATGAGTCTAATCTCTCTCCTGTTTAGGCCCTGGCTGTCTGAATAGATATAGATGCTACGATCTTTGTAGCAGCTACGCAAATTCTCCTCCACACACGCCCTGATGGCAGTGATTTCGGCCTGGAATACTGAGGCCAATTTCCCTAGAGAGATGACGCCCTCCAGTCTTGGCTGCTGCATCCCGTATACCCCGGCCAAAGCAACCAGAAGTGAGTGTGTTTAAATTCGTTGACGGAAAAATGTCGGTGCTGATAACGTATCTGGCAGCCACATGGCGGAGCAAACACATTGCATACGATGTTTACATTACTACACGGTAATGCACGTTCAGATAGGCATAAATTATTGTTATTATTATTATTTTGAAAATATCATAACCTATTGATTTCTAACCTTTACAAGACGCTGAAATGAACAATCAGACGGAAATGGACATAGAGACAATAGAGGAGGATTTGATCAAGGATATGGGGGAGGAGGAGGTATGAAGAGAGAGAGAGAGAGAGAGAGAGAGAGAGAGAGAGGGGGGGGGGGACGACAAGATGAGCAGAGAGAGGGACGAGGGATTTAAGGTGCACTGCAATTACGATTTACATCTAGAAATTGCAAGGCACTGCCCAGTTCGCTGGAATTATTTATTTATTCAATATTAATCGACTCTTTCGCCAGTTCTTGACAGACCATAGACATAATAAATAACTTTTATACTTAAGTAAACGAAAAAAAGTAGGAGGGTGCCAGGTGAGTGGGGAAGACATAATAAATGAAATATGGGTAGGGGACTTATATATGTTTGGAATATGTGAATATGGAACAAAGGAGCCTATCAAAGTATATCTAAATGTATAAATGTGAATGTCTGTTCGGTGTATGTTTATCACGTCTGAACCACAAGACATAAGGAGCTAAAAATTTGAACAGTTACTAATGTCTACTCGGGGAAGGTTTTAGGCACGGTTTTATAGCGATCTGAAAGATATTTAGTAATTTGGCGAATATAACGCGAAATCCGGAACAATAATTACTCTTTGAAAATGTTTTATTGGTTGCATTGTTGCTTGAGGGTTGATAATGATATAAGGTTGGAGTATATTGGGATGGAAAGTTATCGGTGTATATAAAATTCTACGTGTGTGTGTGTGTGTGTGTGTGTGTGTGTGTGTGTGTGTGTGTGTGTGTGTGTTAATATTTCGCTCTGCAGCGAAAACTACAGAACGCAAACGAATAGTCTGCGTGTAATTGTTCGAAATCTCCCGTTGTACACCATAGCAGATCCATGCCGATAGCTATAAGGGGTTGGAAGATATAGTTGTTGAAATTCGTCAAATTATATTAAAAAAATCGGACCGAAGGCCAGCGATGACTTTTGCGACTCTATAGCTAGGAGGTTACATACAGCGAAACGTGATGCCACAGACCGTATATTTGGTCTATGCGTGCTACAATGTCTTCAGCTCTTTCTATGTAAGGATAAGCATACGAATAAGGAAATATAAGAAATAAATACATAAAGCAGTAAAAAATAAATTTCTTTTAATACATCTCTTTAAAAAAAAATCGATTTGTCGTTTCGCGCTTTATGTCAAGTGATCGATCTGTGATATTATTACAATCATTATTGTTCAATTTCGTGATGGGATTCTTCGAAACGAGTGCATTTTTACGTGTGATCTGATCTACACTACTTACTTTCCTGATAAACGGTAACTGCATAGACTTCTGCAATCTGATTGGGATATTTTTCAGTTCCGCTTTATCAGCGACGTTTTCTCAAAAATGAGTGAAATTAATTACATTAATTTAATTGTTATTTCAACTTAAGAGATAAATGTGCATTGCGTTACTTTACACATATTACAACAGTACATCTCCTTCTAATAGATCACAATCAAACAACATGCCTCGGGGAAGGGTAATGTCATTATGAAGAAACACTGTTGGAATAAAACGAAAATGAACAGCGCGAGGTAAGACTTTGACAAAGGAGGGACAAAAGGACAATAATGGCGAACGTTGAATCACCATTAGAACGTGACAATAGGCAACGTGAGGACCGAGCGCGAACGGAGCCGCGGGCTTAAGCCAGTAACCTATATGAAAATTCGCTGGTTTTCACAAGAATGTCGAGAGTTGCACAAGGAAGGAAAACCATTGGAATGTGGGTGAGAGACATTGCACTGTTTCAACAAGCATGGTGGCACGATTATTTTGTCGAGCACCCACATTTCATATTTAATGTCTTCCTCACTCACCTGTTCCCCTCCTACTTTTGAACGTATATATAAGTTAATTTAATATACAATTGTACTTGCTGGTACACTCACTGGGCTGTATGTTTGTCTCATGTTATTTATTGAAAATTTGTAGTTTTTTCTTAGTTTATAAGCTAGTTCAACCGACAACTACAAAATCACTATTGTTACTATGTGCCTACAATCAAGCAAAGTAAATAACCAACTGTACAACTTAATCTCTATATATAAAAGGAAGTGTCCCGATTGACTGACTGACTGATTGACTGACTGACTGACTGACTCATAATCGCCCAGTCCACACCATTGAAGATACACTTGAAATATGCGGAGGGTGTTGATCTTACTCTGTAGGCGTCATTTCAGAAGCGATTTTTCGATATTCCGTCCGTAAGGGGGTAAAATAGGGGATAAAACGTTTTCTGAAAATACGTAACAACAGAGGCAATTTTGAAGCTAGAACTACAAAACGTCGGATTTTAATTCAGAGTTCGAATTGAAAAGACGCGTGTTTCGGCATTTTTTGAAATTCGACAAATATGGGGGTAAAATAGATGACGCAAAAAAGCGATTTTCAAAAAAAATGTTGCTGTTAAGTCAAATTTTAAGTTACAACTACGAAATTTCGGATATTGAATCTTGGTCAGGATTAAAAAGACAAGAGTTTCGGTATTTTTGGAAATTCAAAAACTCAGGGGGTAAAAGAGGGGATCAAAAATTCTTTTCAAAAACAAATTGTTGTCAAGACAATTTTGAAGCTGTAGCTACAAAAATTGGTATTCGTATTGTTCGTTAGATTTTAAAAAATACGTGTTACGGTATTTTTGGAAATTCAACCATCAAGGGGGTTAAATTGGAGAGGGGGTGTTTTTCGAAAATCTTTTGCTAATAAGGCAATTTTGAAGCTACAATCACAAAAATTGGTATCTGTTTTCTTGGTCAGAATTAAAAAGACACGTGTTTCGGTATTTTCAGAAAATTAATCAATTAAGGGGTGAAATAGGGAATGAAACGTTTTTTGAAGATACGTTGCTACTAAGCCAATTTTGAAAATTGATATTTGCATACTTGGTTGGAATTTCCAATGTGCACTCTTGGTCAGGATTTAAAAAATGCGTGTTTCAGTGTTTGTAAAAATTCAACAACTAAGAGGGTCAAACAGAGGATCAAAAGTTCTTTTTGAAAATACGTTTCTACTGGGGCGATTTTCAGGCTAGAGCTACGGAAATTAATATTTGGCCTTTTAGCCAATTGAAAAAGAAAAAGAAAGTATTTAGGTATTTTTGGAATTTCACACATCAAGGTGGTGAAAGAGGGGATGAATAGTTTAAAACTGAGTGAGTTCCGGAACCCTAAAAAGCCATGATACGCACAGGCCCTTGTTTAACAACCGTTGCGAAGCGCGGGCATATAAGCTAGTCTACTACAAAAATCAGCAAATCCCGTATATGTGTACGAATCGTGGCAGACAGATCGACAGATATAAGTATTTTTTTTTCCTCGTGTGAATGCTAAAGGTAGTATGTGCGTGTGTGGGAACAAGCGTACCACTGTTTGTGTTAAGTGACCGGCCCGCTAAAATTCACAAATTTTCTGTTATGGTTTTGGCTACAAAATAACTTGACTAAGCAATGAGACTTAGTACCTTCCTTTGCCGTGTTAGAATATATTGCAACTGACATGCAATGCAATAATCATATGTGATGCGGTTTTGTTTCATGCACAACGGATAACACTTTAAATTGTACAGTAGTTAATAAGTTAACAGTAATTAAGCTCTTAATTGGTCTACACATTGTCATGTGTGAGAAACAATGTGAGCAAACGAAGTGTTCAGATCTGTTATCGTGCACCATTTACCAGTAGCCAGACTATAAGCGCACAATTCTACTGCCAGAGCCAACCAAACAGCGTGCTACTACTGTGATATTTTTCTAACTTGAATAAAGAAGATGTCAAACAAAGACATTTGAGATTAATTGGATACCTAAATCACTGCACTTGATAATGTGCCTATCTGTACAACAATTACCATACTGATCCAACGTAATAAAAATGTACTAAATGCGCTACAAATCTGGTAATGATTTCACTCACTGCAAGTATTTCTTATCTCTTTACGTGATCTACGTCTCGTCTGATCAGACAAATCACTTTAATTGTTACTAACATTATCTGACTTAATAATTTGAACATTGATTAAGACTGAGAAAATCTTTAACTAAGGATTTCACTGGTTTTATGAACAAACTACTCCCTGCTCTCATTAATAGACCAATTGATCATGACAAAATGCCTACACTGAAGTGTTCTAATTAAGACATAAATTTACAAACACAATAATTATGCAACACTATCACAAGAAACAATGGTCAGAACGGATTGCAATTCAAATTGGTGAAATGAACGAGGATCTGGTAAAATGACTCAGGGTTAAATGATAAATGAAAGCTGCACTAAACAGTATTCATTAGCAAAAGAATACTAACACCAACTACAATAGTTCAAATACAGGCTACCATACACAACAATAGAAAAATACAAGTTTTACCTTATTTGAGATAGAATAATTTCCATAGAAAGATTACAATCTGCAGTCTGTCTGAAATTTTACTCTTCGAGTCTCACACACAGACAAACTCGACAGTTCCACGACCACGACTCAGCTCTACCATAATCAGACAAGGACTGCTCTCCACGACAGTCACACATCGACTTCCCTCTCCATGAAGGTCACACAACGACTCTTTAAACGCAACGACTGCGAATGCAAGACACATCCCAAAGATAAAACAATGTCTTTGGTGTACAGCAAAAATAAGTATAGTGTGTTATATGGATTAATAAAAATGATACGAAATATTATATAAAACTGTTTTCTACAGAATTATAGCTTAGGTTTTTATAACAAAACATCCTCAAAGCTGTATGACAAGCAAAAATTAAGTGAAAATTATATCGAATACTACTTTCAAGTTACAGTTTAGCTTTGTTTGAGCACCTCTGTTCGTTATAAAATAGTCACAGGTTATCTATATCTATAAATGTGATTGCCTGTTCGGTGTACGTTTATCATGTCTGAACCACAAGACATAAAGAGCTAAAAATTTATACAAATAAAAATGTCTACCCGGGAAAGGCTTTAGGCACGGTTTTATGGCGATCGGATAGCTCTTTATCTATATATATTATTGTGAATGTCTGTTATCACATCCGAACGATCACACGCAGAGACTTATATATTTGTACAGTTACTAATTTATAGCTGAGGTAGGTTTTAGGCACGGTTTTATAGCGATCTGATATATATTTAGTAATTGTGGAACAATAATTATTTTTTGAAAATTATATTTACTCTTTGAAAATGGTTTATTGGTTGCATTGTTGCTTGAGGGTTGATAATGATAAAAGGGTGGAGTATATTAGGATGGAAACTATCAGTGTATATAAAATTCTACGTGTGTGTGCGTTAATATTTCACTCTGCAGCGAAAACTACAGAACGCAAACGAATGGTATGTGTGTAGTAGTTATCCGAAGTCACCTCTTAAACACCATAGCAGTTTCATGCCGATAGCTATAAGGGGATGGCAGATATGGTGGCTGAAATTCGTCAAATTATTAAAAAATTCGGACTGAAGGCCAGTGATGACGTTTGCGACTGTATAGCACAGATGTTACATACAGCGAAACGTGATGCCACAGACCATATCTTTGGTCTATGCGTGCTACAATGTCTTCAGCTCTTTCTCTGTAAGGATAAGCATACGAATAAGGAAATATAGGAACAAATAAATGAAGCAGTAAAAAAGAAATTTCTTTTAATACATCTCTTTCAAAAAATGGGTATGACGTTTCGCGCATTATCTATCATAATCAACCAACACGCGAGCGGAGCCGCGGGTTTAAGCTAGTATACTATATGACTGACACATATCTCTGTAAAATCTTTGTACTTCAAACACAGTAGCTGGTTTGATGTGGATAATCTGCAGCATTAAGTTGTCTGAAGATGGCGTAAGACGCCGTAAGCTAGCTAACAACAAAATAAAAGTAATTGTGGAACAAATATATTGTGTATCAGAGGTTTATGCCTCGACTTTGAGTCAGCCAAATATGGCCAAATGATTTTTACAACTACTTCAATGTGAGCTAAGTGTAACTACATTCTCATCTAATGCTGTAAGTTGAATTTCTTACTTATTTTAGAAACATTAACTATATTACTGTTACCCGTATCACTACTCTGTTCATTATTTTTTCTTAGGTAACTTCTGAAGAAAACATTACTTTCGCTGAAACATGTCTCAAGGTGTATGTATATAGACAATTTTCATGCAATTTGTTAGCTGAAATTTTGTTCACTATTTGATCGTGTTCCACCATTGCTTAACTGCATATTTAAGATTTTTAAGATTTATTTCTTTACTTTTTTCTTGCACTGTCATTTTTTATTCTGTGGATTCACCGAACGTTCCGAATGATGTAGAACACCACGAAACGTGTCCATAGAAAATGTATGTTGCTGAATTTGTAAGAAAATGTCTAATATTGTGCCTCCTGTTTTGTGTCGAGTAACTTGCTCGCAAGAAAATGTATAATTTTGCTTCTACTGTGTGTATCGATATGTGTACATAAATCTGTGAAGTTTCATCTTTGGCAAAGGTTATGTATCGCATAGCATTGTAGCTCGTGGAGAGACAGAGAGTCAGACTTGTGGTTCAGCTCGCTTAGAGAGCAGTTGAGTTGTGTGTATGGCTCCGATGTAGAGCAGAGGCTGCAGTGCCAGCAAGTTGATTTGATTGTATTTGGAATATATTGTATTTCTTATTATTGTGAAAACGTTGTACTTCCGCTGGAATGAAGGTAATTGCATTTCATGTAATTATGAAAAGGTTGTATCATTTACATAATGTAATGGTGATTATTAACAATAAGTAACAATGTTGACCTTTCTTTCTTGTTTCATTTACGTAGTTAGAAGATTAAACTACTTCCTTCATTTGATAATTAGTTATTTGTGGATTTAAAGTGCAGTATTGATTTTGGTAATATTGTTGAACAGATTTCGTTATTGATGCCGGAGTAAATGATTTTTATGCAACACTGCAGTTAATTGAGCATGAAACTGAATTTTGATAATCAGGTACTGGTCTGCATCAAATTCTCATAGTCGAACATTGTGAAAGTGGTTTGTGTTTTTAGTATCTTTCTCGCAGCCAAACTTTTGAGTATAGTCAGTGTGTGTTTCATGCAGGTTACTTGTCACAGTTGTTTTCTTAAAAGATCCGTTGCGCACATAATCAGTTTAATTTCTTATTTAACAGTATATACATCAATACCAGGGCCATAATTAAACCAAATTACTGTGTTAATAAACAATGTACGTATTCAGTTAAATTTTGATGAAGTTATCTGATGACGTTGTGATCTTCACTGTTGAACATCAATATATGACAACCATTTGGACTGCAACTAATACCGAATTAGGTTTTGAAAGAGTAACTTTAAAATAAACTACTACGATAGGTTCAATATTAAACAACACACACACAACTTTTGACCAGAAGCATACTAACTCTCCGTCAGTTATCTTATCCCTTAACGTCCCAGGCGCGGTCTCACAGACCGCAAACGCTTATTGTCAGTCAATTTTTAATGGATAGGGGTGGGGAAGGATAACACAGCGTTGCTTCCAACACCTGCACTTTTTTCCATTGTCAGTAGCCACGTCAACGCGAGTCGGAGCAATATCATCACATCTTCTTCTGTGCTATCGGTCTCTGAGACCGCACCGGGGCCTTTGCCTTATGGATTCCGCACCGAGCTCTTCCTCTACTGTGGGAGCTACAGTCCCTTATTTTGAGGATACTGTTTTAAAATGGTTTGAAGACCATTCAGGAACTGATGTGGAATCAGACAGTGTCCATGAGATTCGAAGTGAACATATTTCATACTCAGAATAGTGTGAAAGTGAAGAAATTGTATTGGCACCTGTGAAACGTAGAACATACTACTGTGACCCAAAAAGTAATAGAAAGACGTGTTATGTTTGCCACTGTTGCAAGAAGCCCACCTACCTTGAGTGTTCTACCAAAATTTACATCGAGTGCAGAGAAAACATTTGGAAAGACAAAAGTTATCAACAAAGCATTAGTGAAATTCTTATTTTTGGAGACTTTCTTATGTTTTTACCATTAAATGCATAGTAAACTTAAAAAAAAGGGCACAAAGTAAAATTTAATGGCCTGAGTATTTGACTTTTTGCAGTGATGATAAAATAATGTAATGTTAAATCCATTTTCTGCAGTTTTATGTTTGAATATACAGGGTGTTTGACAAAGTGTGTTTGCCTCTGCAACTTATAAAATAATAGGTGACGGGAAGTTTTAATGTGGTAGGTCAACACAAGAAATGTTACACTTTCTGCAAAGCTATGAGCATAGTTTATTGTATCATTTTCCAAAGAGTTACACCACAAAGATAAATTTTTTTTAAACAGAACAATAGTTTTTTTCTATCGCGCATAGGATTCGTTGAAACCAGCTGCGTCCAAATCAATTTAAACTACATTCCTATCACTGTTACTTTGGGAGCTACAACCCTTCAAAGTTCAGGGGGTGGAGGCTACGACAGCGTAGCTGACTGGCTGGTGGGCATGAGACAGTGAGCCGTGCCCCAGGGGATAACCACTCGGCCAGTTAGCTACGCTATCGCAGCCTCCGCCCCCGGAACTTTGAAGGGTTGTAGCTCCCAAACTGACAGTGAAAGGAATGTAGTTTAAATTGATTTGGACGCAGCTGGTTTCAACGAATCCAATGCACGATAGAAAAAACTATTGTTCCTTTTAAAAATTACATCTTTGTGGTGTAACTCTTTGGGAAATGATACAATAAACTATGTACATAGCTCAGCAGAAAGTGTAACATTTCTTGTGTTAACCTACCCCATTAAAATTTCGCGTCACCTATTATTTTATAAGTTACAGAGGCAAACACACTTAGTGAAGCACCATGTATATATTTCATAAAATTATTTTTAAAATACATCCCTTTTGCAGAATTTAAATAGAGAAAAGTAGCCTTTTGCGTAATAAATTGAATTAGTTCACTTAGATAACAATCAGGACTATTTAAGATGATTCAAAAATTGCGGTCTGTCAGACCGCACCTGGGACAAAGTGTGACAGGAAAATGACCTGGGAAGCTGACGGCAGACGTTCCACTATGCACAGTGCAGCTACCTGTCTCATAGCGATTACAAGCGGGGGCTGCAGACAACCGAAACAAATCGACAGAAACGGAGGCGGCTTAAAAAAGCTCTGGGGGAGAAATGGGGACACCGAACAGGCTGTATGACACGGGCGAGTCACATCCTGCATGTAGGTGGGGGGGGGGGGCGTTGTAACAGCGACAAAAGCCGCCGCCCGCTGCGATAACGTCTGCTGATCCTCTAGCATAATGGCAGCGGGCCTTTGTCCAGGGGTCGCCCCCACTGGGAAGACCTGCCGCTAAATTAGTCGCCTTTTGACGTCGCGACTTCCGGACAACGCGCCCTCTAAGCGGCGGGCGACGTGGCATCAATGGAGACTCTTCCAGGGAAGGATCGAGTACGTCGAGGGAGGTTCATACGATCACGAATGGAGCCGTATTAAGGTGCGGACACACATATCCGAGTACCGGCCGTCACCCGGAGAACGAAATATACCACTGAAGTACATGTGGGTGGCCACACATGACCCGGGTTGGGCACGGAACGCCGACGGTCCGGGAGCGGGCCGGGCGGAATTCTCCGAGTTTAATTTTTCACTTGACGGGCACGGACGCCGGACGACGCGACGGTACTGTTTCTCAACAGTGGAAGACTAGTTTGTTGTATGAAATGGACGCGGAACGATTAATAGAAGAAGTTGTAAGTTTCCGGTAATTTGCGACCAGATAGTCGTGAAGTACCGGAATATCGATTACAAGGACAAAGTATGGAAGAAAATTGCAGCAGATTTGCAGGCAAAAGGTAAGATAAAAATTATTCAAGTTCCAATAGCAGAAAAATATACAATTAGTAACATAAAAATTATACAGGTTTGAATATAAGAAAAATATTTATTTAGTAATGTCAAAATTCTACAAGTTTTAATACTAGACAAATGCTAATTTACTTTCTATTTCGCAAACAAATATTTTTTGCTTTATCTCACTGGTGTATTGTCTAGGCGACATGTTCTATCCATCGCATCCCAAACTCGCTTGTGGAAAATTGAAGAATTCTTTTAGTTGATCTCGTACATAGAATGCAGCATGTGATGATCTCCCACGAACTCGTGGTTTGATGTTCTTTCTGACCCTCCAGCAGTTTTCTTTTGATCCATTCTTCGTTCGGGCACTGTTGTAACCTTCCATTTTTCGAATATGCTTGTACAGTTCACACGCTGCTGTCACAATCATAGTAAGGTTTTTAGCATCTCCTTGAAGGATTCTTCTATACATTCGAAATTTCTGTTGCAAAATACCGAATGCGGTGTCGGCTGTCCTCCTTGACCGACTCAAATGAAAATTCTAATTCACTATTACTAAAATTAGCGAACATATTTACAACTTTCACAAACAGGAACACAGATGAGCGCTTTCGAGTCACTACAATGAACTGAGACACGGACAAGGAATGGGCCGGAGCACCGGCGTGGCCCGTTTATGTGTGGCCGCTACAGGAACGGGCCGAGCATCACACTCCGTCCAGACACGGCCCGGATATGTGTGTCCGCACCTTTACAGGGACGTACCAGCTTCTCTACGCATTGGATATAGTGTGCAGCTAGTAGAATGGCCGGATATAAGTTATACAAAAAGTTTGTCTGTGTGTTCCGATTATCATGGAGATGTACAAATGAACTATTTCAGCCTTCTTCCTTCGTTTTACAACTTTTACACGCATGCTGCGGCCATGCTGATTACAATGATTGAGTCCGACGTGTGGGTCACCGATTTCGATAACAATTTGCAAGGATATATATTCTTGACGAATTACAGCGTTCAAATGAATGAAATAAATCGCAATTTGCGATGTTATGGCTTCACTGTATTGAGTTTAGATTAAATACCAAACTGTGGCGAATGTAAGTTTGTGCCCGGCCGGGATTAGAACCCGTGATCTCCTGCTTACTAGGCAGATGCGTTGACCACTCCGCCACCGAGGACACAGTGACCTGCCCCACTGCAGAAGACTCTTCCTTGCATGTCTCCCGCCACACCCAAATCTCCATTCGCCACGATGTCTGTTTCTTACTACCACAGCCTATTTATTCTATAATGCTCGCAGCCACTATAATGTATTCCCGCATTAGGGAGAACAGATCATGAGGTATCGGGACACATTGAAATTATCAATGTAATTGATAATATTCTCGCATTGCTAATATCTTTTATTGCCTTATTTTGATGCAAAGCATCAGGAAGTCTAAACACTAATCAGTTTAGTTCATCAACTATTTTAATTGTGATACACAGTGCAAAAACAATAAAAGGAAGAAACTAATAAAATAATAATAAAAAAACCACTTCTGAAGTATATTATTGTCCGCCTATTCGTCAGCGTTCTCACAGGCAGTAACTCGTAGATATTTTTATTCCATTAGTTACGTCTTACACTTCCAGCGAATTTATATCTTACTTATATAAATAAAAATTTTGATTTCTTATTTCTTTTTCACTCGCCATCTGGAATGTTTCATATGACAAAAATGAAGACCATTACGTACTGTCTTCCCCCGTGGCAGCATCACATGGTGGGATGAGACAACACTGCCTAAGAGACAAGGCCTCACAACAGGCTGTGCCAAGTCACACCTAGAAGCCGTGATGCCAACGAGAAACACAGACCATGGAGCGCACATCGTGTCACGTTATCGAGGTAGCCCTGAGCCGGCGCGATCGCTAGCTGAGTGGCTGCCTATTATGAGGCTGTCCGATTTGCCCCAGCGTGATTCAATGTGTGCTCTGCGGCCTTTCTCGTTGGCCTCGGAGAGGCCACGACAGCTAGCTGAGTGGCCGGCCGCTGGGGCTCAGGCCACCACCTCGTAGCGGTCGGCCAGTCAGCTAGCTGTCGCGGCCTCTCGGTGTGGCCTGTTGTGAGGCCTGATCTTCTAGGCGCTGTTGCATGAGAAGAGGAAAGGACAAAATTACTAAAAATTTCCGGCCTATTATGCCGTGCTCTAGTGGATTTATTGTCGAAACCCAACGTTTCTTCCCCGACTGCGGAGGACATTCTCAAGGGAAATCGTGGCACTTTTGAATGTCCGATTCACACCCTGGCTCGCTACTGACTGAAGCCAAACTCCGGTTACGAGGGCTCGCGCGCAGAGGTGTGACGTCAGATGTTTTTGACATGCGCGCGCAATTCGTCTTTGCCGATTGCCTCCGTCCGTTAATGTCGTCCCATGGTGGAAGACTGTTACATTTCTTCTTCAAAACCGGAATTCAGATTTCATTTAGTTTCACACTCTCCTCCATCCTATTGAAATTATTGGGGTGTTTTACAATTTCTATAGATTTTTGAGCGTGCCAGGCAAAGATATTCATATTTAGTTTTTTTGCCAAATTCAAACATGGCTGCGAAGCAGCATTTCAAGAAAAAGAAAAGAAAATACTTTTCGATTCCGCTGCCATATCAGCCTACAACATCGAATCTTGAATTAAATTCCAAATCAAAAGGTAAGCAAGCAATTCTTTGTCATGTAATAACTGTTGGTAACTCGTTTGGCAAATTTAAAAATGGCAGACAATGCGAAATCATGTGCAAAACATGTGAATGTGAAGGCATGCTGCAATTATATGTTCAAACACCAGAGTTTTCAACCCAGTTAGTATAGAGATCACTGTCTTCTACATATAGTTTGAAAAGTTTACAACAGGCTTTTGAAGTTCAGATGGAAAGAGGCAGTGTGGCGAATGGAGATTTGTGTGTGGCGGGAGACGTGCAGGGAAGAGTCCTCTGCAGTCGGGCTGGTCACTGTGTCCTCGGTGGCACAGTGGTCAACGCGTCTGCCGAGTAAGCAGGAGATCCCAGGTTCGAATCCTGGCCGGGCACAACTTTTCATTCGCCACAGTTTGGTATTTCATCTAAACTTAATACAGTGAAGCCGTAACTGATAGCAAATTGTGATTTATTTCATTAAAATGAACGCTGTAACGTCGCCAAAAATATAGAAATATGCTAAGTCTCCGTAAAAATTCCTATCAAAAAATATATTTCCCAAAAATTGTGAAAGAATCCCCCAGTCAGGCCACGCTGGTAGAGACTCGGCTGGAGTGTGGACCAGCCACTCCTCCCCAGACACTTGCTGGGATATTCGCGGCCCTCAGCTCCGTGCACCGCCGCTCCGCTCTTTATTTGCGCACAAAAGTTGGCCAGCAGTCTCCGCGGCATCCGTCCATTCCCCCGCCGACGTCTTTTTTTCCTCTCGTCTCATTTTTTCTTCTTTATTTCCCCTCTTTTACTACTCTGCGTCTGCGTGTTTACCAGACTTGATGCGGCAGTTACGTGTGACTAGCTGGAAACTGCTGCAATATCGTATTCTCCAGTATGCGTGTGATCTCACACACGAAACACAAGGTGACAGCGATGTGCAGCTCTTAAAATGCTAAGAAAAGGATATCTCTACAGGCATACATGCGAAAGGTCTACATCTACGTAGGATACTCTGCAAATCACATTTAAGTGCCTAGTAGAGGGTTCATCAAGCCACCTTTATACCATTCATCTCCCATTCCATTCTCGAATAGCGTGCGTAAAGAAAGAACACCTGAACCTCACCGTTCGAGCTCTCATTCCTCGTATTTTATTCTGATGATCATTTCTACCTATGTAAGTGGTTGTCGACAATATATTTTCGCATTCGGAGGAGAATGTCGGTGATTTGAGTTTCGTAAGTAGCCCACGACGCAGCGATAAGCGCCGTTGTTGTAATGATTCACATCCCAGATCCTGTATCATTTCCGTAACGCTGTCTCCCCTGTATCGTGACAACACGAAACGAGCTGCCCTTCTTTGGACTCTTTCGATGTCCTCCGTCAAACCCACCTGATAAGGATCCCACACTGGGCTGCAATACTCCAAAAACGACAGACAAGCGTAGTGTATGCAGTCTCTTTAGTAGTTCTGTTGCATCTTTTAAGAGTTCCGCCTTTGAAACGCAGTCTCTGGTTCGCCTTTAAAGTCTGAAGTCATAGTAATTCTTAGGTATTTTGTGGACTTTATGGCCTTCTCTTTTGATTGGTTTATCTTGTAAACAAAGTTTAAACGATTTCTTTGCGTACTCATTTGCACGACTTCACACTTCTCATTATTTAGAGTCAATTTCCGATTTTTACACAATAGTCATATCTTATTTACAATCGTTCTGCAGTTTTTATCTTCAGATGACTTTACTAGACGGTAAATGACGGCGTAATCTGCAAACAACCTAAGAGAGCTACTTAGATTTTCCCCAAAATCGTTTATGTAAGTAACGAAGAGCAGAGGACCAATAACACTACCCTGTGGAACGCCCGACATCACCTATCACTCATTCACTGGCTAAATGTCGCAAACTTCTTCCCCTATCAAGCAGAAATTCGTAAGATGTGTAGTTTGGAGGTAGAGGACGCCGGATAACAAGTGAATCTCCCTATCGCAGGCAGCTCAGATGTAGTAGAAGAATGGTGCAGTAGACAGCTTGTCAGATGAAGCACGAAACCGAAAAGAAAGTGCCGGCCGCGGTGGCCAAGCGGTGTGCGGCGCGCCAGTCACGGTCTGCACGGCCACTACGGTCGGGGGTTCAAATATCCCCTCGGGCATGGATATTTCTGTAGTCCTTAGTATTAGCAAGTTCATAAGTAGTTTATAAACTTAGAGACTGATGACCCCGTAGATAAGTCCCATAAGTTCTACAAACATTTGAACATTTGAAAAAAGAAAGTAAACGGAATTGTGAAAAACGAAGCAAAATAAAAATGGAACACTCCAAGCGTATGGTATGTCTCATTCAGAAAACAGATGCAGCAAACGTGTTATGGTTCTGTGGTTGTGGCGTTAAAGACAAAACAGAGGATATTGGGCTGAAATCGCATAGCCGAATATTGCAGCGAGATCCCACCTTAAGGGATAGCGTAACCGACTGTGATGCTGAAGGTTGCCGGTTCAATCCGGCCCACCGGCAAAACGCAATTTCTTTGTGTTTATCATTTCCAGAATGCTCTACATGTTTTTTATGTTAACTTGTAATTTCTACTTGTTTCTTATGTTAACTGTTCTTCTAATTTCTGGTACATTCTGTCTGTGTATAAATAGCAGACCACTCTGCCCGCGAGGCAGTCAGTGCCGTGTGTAAGTTTCAGTTCGTAATAAACCTTCTTTCAGTATAAGTTCTGTGTTCTGTTGAGAATCCTACCTTCGAAGTCAAGCCTGCTTCCATTTCAACGCGACAATATTATTTCTGTTTCTAACTACATATGGACTGTTCGTCATGACACTGAAATCTCTTTTCTGTTTTTGTACACCAGACAATTTTCGTACTAAACATTAGTTACGGAATATGACCAGCCCCAGATCTACGATTTTTCCGAACCGAGGTAAAAATTCACAATTGTGGCCCCCTCTCCACTCTACATTTTCAGGCAAAGTTGACAATAAAGAAAAAATTCTTCCGTTAAACCAACTATCTCTATACAAACAGCATAAAACATACATAAGTTTTGCAGATGATTTTACTTTGCCCATCATGTTCTAATTTGGCAAACGAAAATTCATCTGTTCATACGTCACAAGAACTGTTTTTTCACTTCTTATTTTAAATTTTATGTGAATATGCGATGTAACACGTTGGTATGCAAGCGGAATTGAAACGTATTTCCTCTTCTTATTTTATTCACCAACATGCGTCCATGTTCAAGTTTGGCATGAAACGAAATAAAATCTATGGTCCTACGCTGAGACAGCTACAGCTAATATAGAGATCAATACGTTAGACTAAAGTAAAAAAAACTGCTAAATGTTATTGTTATTTAGCC
Source organism: Locusta migratoria (assembly GCA_026315105.1). Taxonomy (NCBI): domain Eukaryota; kingdom Metazoa; phylum Arthropoda; class Insecta; order Orthoptera; family Acrididae; genus Locusta; species Locusta migratoria. Next base: position 664,814,226 of record CM048746.1, read on the forward strand.
CGCACCCACCCCAAAACAAATTAATTTTCAACGCACTGGTAACAAGCAAACAAATAATTTTTCACTGCATTTGAATATTACGAGTTGTATTCAAGTTCTAAGGCCTCTGATTCTTTTTCTAATTAACAACTCATCCGAAATCGATGAAACTGGCGTTACTTCTCGACGAAATCGCCCCACAGACGTACACATTTTCACAACACTGACGCCATGATTTCATGGGAGCGGCGAAGGTTCCTTCAGGAGTCTGTTTTGACCACTGGAAGATCGCTGAGGCAATAGCATCACGGCTGGTGAATGTGCGGCCACGGAGAGTGTCTTTCATTGATGGAAAAAGCCAAAAGTTACTAGGAGCCAGGTCAGGTGAGTAGGGAGCACGAGGAATCACTTCAAAGTTATCACGAAGAAACTGTTGCGTAACGTTAGCTCGATGTGCGGGTGCGTTGTCTTGGTGAAACAGCACACGCGTAGCCCTTCCCGGACGTTTTTGTTGCAGTGCAGGAAGGAATTTGTTTTTAAAACTATTTTCGTAGGATGCACCTGTTACCGTAGGGCCATTTGGAACGCAATGGGTAACGATTACGCCCTCGCTGTCCCAGGACATGGACACCATCATTTTTTCAGCAATGGCGGTTACCCGAAATTTTTTTGTTGGCGGTGAATCTGTGTGCTTCCATTGAGCTGACTGGCGCTTTGTTTCTGGATTGAAAAACGGCATCCACGTCTTATCTATTGTCACAACCGACCAAAAGAGAGTCCCATTCATGCTGTTGTTGCGCGTCAACATTGCTTGCCAACATGCCTCACGGGCAGCCTTGTGGTCGTCCGTCAGCATTCGTGGAACCCACCTGCATAACACTTTTCGCATTTTCAGGTCTTCATGCAGGATTGTGTGCACAGAACCCACAGAAATGCCAACTCTGGAGGAGATCTGTTCAACAGTCATTCGGCGATCCCCCAAAACAATTCTCTTCACTTTATCGATCATGTCGTCAGACCGGCTTGTGCGAGCCCGAGGTTGTTTCGGTTTGTTGTCACACTATGTTCTGCCTTCATTAAACTGTCGCACCCACGAACGCACTTTCGACACACCCCTAACTCCATCACCACATGTCTCCTTCAACTGACAATGAATTTCAATTGGTGTCACACCACGCAAATTCAGAAAACGAATGATTGCACGCTGCTCAAGTAAGGAAAAGTCGCCATTTTAAGTATCTAAAACAATTCTCATTCTCGCCGCTGGCGCTAAAATTCCATCTGCCATACGGTGGTGCCATCTCTGGGACGTATTGACAATGAACACGGCCTCATTTTAAAACAATGCGCATGTTTCTATCTATTTCCAGTCCGGAGAAAAAAATCGGAGGCCTTAGAAATTGAATGCACCTTGTAATATTATTGTAAGTACTGGAGATTCTACGAAACGCCATTACGGTCCTATTATAAATGAAAGGAAAATCATGACATTCACCTGCACGGTGTAGAGATGAAGAAACGTTTGCCTAGCAAGCGGCTAACGAATGCAGGGACCAAATACCCTCCGGAATAATGGGACCCCCTATACCAAGTGCCAAAGGCCTCCATGAGCGGGTAAGAGGATAGGGCACTCTCTTGTCCTTGGAGTGTGAAATCGCTCCTAAAGGCGGAAGAACCAGCAAGGTCAACGGCATAGAATGGAGAAGGCAAGACGGAAACCACTCCATTAAAGATCCTTTTCGATATCCCATGTCAAGCAGCAATAATGACAGAATTTGTAACATAATCAATCCGGAGGTAAAATAGTCCCCAACTCGGATCTCCGGCAAGGGACAGTCTCAAAGTGCGTTATCAAAGATGACAGAAGACATGTCAGAATAGGAACATGGAACATCAGATCACTTAGCATCTGCGGGAAACTCGAGAATGTTACAAAGGAAATGGAAGAACATGATGTAGACATACTAGGAATAAGTGAAATACGATGGCCTCGGAAGGGAGACTTTTGGAGTGGTAATTTTAGAATCATATACTCTGGGGAACAGTTATACAGGCGTAGCAATAACACTAAGGAAACACTTCGGCACCCGTGTATAGAGCTACGTGCAATACAGTGACACAATAATAATATTAAGAGTAGGAAATGACCCTCTTTATACCGTAATAGTACAGGAATACAAGCAAACGTTTAGTCATGCTGATGAAGAAGAGGACCAAGTATATGAACAAGTAGAGGAAATAATGGAAATGGTTAAGGGTAAAGACAACCTCATCATACTTCGAGACTGGAATGCTTCTGTAGGTGAAGGTGAAGATGGAAATACCGTCGGTAAATACGGACTTGCTAGGAGAAATGACAGAGGACAACAACTAGTTGACTTTTGCAAGAAAAAGGAGCTAATATTTGCATACACGTGGTTCCAGCAGCCGAAGAGAAGAAGATACACCTAGATTGCACCGGGAGACAGAGCACGATACCAAATAGACTACATAATGGTAAGACGAAAGTGTGGCAACCAAGCTAAACAGGGCAAAAGCTACCCGGCGCTGATGTAGCCACTGATCACAATCTAGTTATGCTAAATCTAATCTAAGATTAAGAAGAAAGGGACAAAGTGCTAAAGGATATTGCAAATATGATGTGAAAAAGTTACGGCAAGACAGTGTCAAGGAAAGGTACTAAAAGCAGGCACAACAGAAAGTTAAAGAAATTCCAAATGGTACAGTACATGAGAAATGGATTGGACTGAAACACTCAGTCCTTGTGGCAGCTGATCAAGAAATAGGAAACACCAAAAAACAAGCTACACAACCGTGGATTAGTGATCACACACTTGAGATTATAGAAGAAAGAAAGAAGTTCAAGAATTCGAAGAATGAAGAAGGAATAAAAAGTTATAGAAGGCTCCGAAACATGGTCAACAGAGAAATAAAGAAAGATAAAGAAGAGTATATAATAGAGCGGTGCAAGGAAGTAGAAGAAAAGCTAGAGAAAGTAAATATAGAAACAGCCTATGAACTGATTAAGAAACAATTCAAGAAAGTCAATGGCCGAAGCAATAACATATTAGATGAAAATGGAAAACTGCTATTTGAGAACAAGGGAGTGGGAGAGAGATGGAAACGTTATATAGAAAAATTATACGAAGATCTAGATGAGGTAAGTAATCTTGAAAACTAAGAAAATGTCACAAATTATCAGATAGGACTCTCACTGACAAAATGAGAATACCTAAAGGCTGTGAGAGAACTAAAGAATAACAGACCACCAGGATGCGATGCATTAACTGAAGAAATGATAGAAGGATTGGATGACGTAACACATTACTATACATTCAAACTAATACAAGATACGTATGAAACTGGAGAAATACCCGAAGATTTTAAAAAGACTATCATAATTGTTAAACCAAAGAAAACCGGCACTATAAAATGTGAAGAGCATCGTACCTTGAGCCTAATATCACATATGTCAAAAATACTAACAAAAATAATGTATAACCGAATAGAAAGTAAAATTGAGCAGAATCTGGATGAAGATCAATTTGGATTTCGACAGAATAGAGGAACAAGAGAAGCTATCCTATTGTTAAGACAAATCGTGGATAAAATGCTGGACCTAAAAAGACCACTGCTCATTGCTTTCGTGGACTTGGAAAAAACCTTTGACAACGTGACTTGGAATGTTCTGATGAAAATGTAGGTCTATATTTTATAGACAGATGGATAGTACATGAACTCTACAAAAATCAAAGAGGGTTTATAAATATACATGGTGAAATACAAGAGGCTGACATAAAGAAAGGAGTACGACAAGGATACAATTTATCATCAGTGCACTTCAACTTGTGTATTGAGGAGGGACTTACGGAATGTAAAGGGTCTATGGAAGGAATTAAGATCAATGGAGTACAAATTAAAATGATAAAGGTTTGTTGATGACATAGTCATCATTGAAGAGAGCGAAGAAAATCTGCAAAAGGCGTTACCAAGAATGATATCGTGCCAGCTAAATATATCATGAAAATCAACACAAAAAAGACAAATCATGGTTTGCAGCCACGACCAAATTACAACTGATATTAAAATTAATGATGTACCATTGAAACAAGTTAATGTGTTCACATACTTAGTAAGTAAAATTACACCCGATGGCAAAAGTTCAGCAGACATAAAAAAGTAGAATTGCGCAAGTAAAACTAGCCTTCAACAATAAACGGATGCTTCTTAAAAAATATAAAATAAGAGACAAAAAAGCATTTATAAAATGCTGTGTGTGGAGTGTGGCATTCTATGGATCCGAAACTTGGACACTCGGCGTTTGCGACAAGAGAAGACTTGAAGCATTTGCATTGTGGTGTTGGAGGAGGATGCAGAAAATCCCTTGGACGGCCAAGATGACAAACGAAGTAGTTCTTAGAAGAATCGGCGAAACAAGAGCACTTGTGAAAACGATAATGAAGAGAAGACACAAGTTAATAGGTCATACGTATAGGCACAATCAGTTTATAATAAATGTTATGGAAGGACTGGGCGGTACTTGAAACAGATTGAAAGAGATATAGGTGTGGAATCATATCAGGAAATGAAGAGGCTATCCGTGAACAGAGAGGTGTGGAGGAGAAGAATTGCTGACAACCAATCTTCGGATTGTGAACGAGAGAGTGAGATTATTTCTAAACAAAATATTGTACATGCTTGACATTATTCAGTTCATGGGGCGATCTAAATTATATGTTCTGAAAATATGCCAAGATCGCTGTTTTCAGAACTTCAGGCATGATATCGCCTGAACCAGTCAAGATGGCCACACACTCTCCCCGTCCTGTCCAAATTCTGGAAGAGGGAAATCCGGGTTGAATGCCAGTCCAGCACAAAATTTGGATTTCGCTCTTGAATTTATTTATATGGTCTCCAACGGTTTGTTTCAATATTTCGAATTCGTAAATTTACGGTTGTTGATGTGCGAACGTAAGAACAGACACGATATATACAATGAAAAGAAAGAAACTGAAATAAAAAGAAATAGGCATGAACCACAGTCCACCCCCATGAACCACAGGCAATGGCGAGGTGGGGTGGCTTGCGTGCCTCAACGATACAGATAGCCGTACTATAGGTGCAACCACAGCGGAGAGATATCTGTGGAGAGGCCAGACAAACGTGTGGTTCCAGAAGATGGGCAGCAGCCTTTTCAGTAGTTAGTGGCAACAGTCTGGATGATTGACTGAGCTGGCCTTATAACATCAGCTAATGTGAATTTGCCACACAGCTACTGCGAACGGCTGAAAGCAAGGGGAAACTACAGCCGTTACCTTTCCCGAGGACATGCAGCTCTACTGTATGAAAATATGATGAAGGAATCCTCTCGGGTAAAATATTCCGGAGGTAAAATAGGCCCCCATTCGGATCTCCGGGCGGGGGCTACTCAGGAAAGACAACATTGGCATTCTACGGATCGGAACGTGGAATGTCAGATCCCTTAATCGGCTAGAGAAACTAGAAAATTGAAAAACAGAAATCGTTAGGTTGAAATTAGATATAGTGGGGAATAGTGAAGTTCGGTGGCAGGATGAACAGGATTTCTGGTCAGGCGAATACGGAATTATAAATACAAAATCAATTGGGGGTATTACGAGAGTAGGTCTCATAATGAATAAGAATGCGAGTAAACTACTATGAGCAGCACAGTGATCACGTTATCATAGTCAAGATAGATACGAAGCCAACACCGACCACAGTAGTACACGTTTATATGCCCACTAGCTCTGCCGATGATGAGGAAATCGAAGAAATGTATGAACATCTAAAGGAAATTATTCAGACAATTAAGGGAGAGGAAAAATTGTGATGGCAGACTGGGATTCGGTAGTAGGAAAAGGAAGGGAAGGAAAAATAGTAGGTGAATATGGAATGGGCAAAAGGAATGGAAGAGGAAGCCGCCTGGTAGAATTTTGCACAGACCATAATTTAATTATAACAAACACCTGGTTTAAGAAGCACGAAAGAAAGTTGTATACGTGGAAGAGGCCAGGAGACACCGGAAGATTCAAAAATGTTCAAATGTTTGTAAAGTCTATGGGACTTAGCCACGGGGTTATCAGTCCCTAAACTTACAAACAACTTATGAACTAAGACTAAGGACGGCACAAATCTCCATACCCGAGGGGGGATTCGAACCCCCGACCGCAGTGGCCGTGCAGACCGTGACTGAAGCGCCTCACTCCCCTCGGCCACCGCGGCCGGCGCACCGAAAGGTACCAGACAGATTGTATAATGGTAAGTCATATATTTCGGAACCAGGTTTTAAACTGTAAGACATACCCAGGGGCAGATACAGACTCTGACCATAAATTGTTGGTTATGAACTGTAGGCTGGAACTGAAGATACTACAAAAATGTAGGAAAATAAGATGGGACCTGGATAAATTGATGGAACCTGAAGTTCTTAAGAATTTAAGAGGGAACTTCAGGCAACGTTTGACAGAAACGGGGGGAAATAAAACAGTAGAAGAAGAATGGGTAGCATTGAGAGATGAAATGGTGAAGGCAGCAGAGGACAAAAGAAGTAGAAAGACAAAGTCTACAAAAATACTTGTATATCACAAGAAATTCCAAATTAAATTGATGAAAGGAAAAAACATAAAAATGCAGTAAATAACTGGCAAAATGGGGTACAGACGCCTAAGAAAAAAGACTGACAGGAAATGTAAAGTAGATAAGAAGGAGTGGCTATAAGGTAAATGCAAGTCTGTAGAAAAATGTATAAATAGGGGGAAAATTGATACCGCCTACAGGGGAAAAAAAAGAAACATTTGGAGACAAGAAGAGCAGCGGTATGAATATATTTGGAAAACCAGTTCTCAGCAAAGAAGTGAAAGCTGAAAGGTGGAAAGAGTATAGAGAGACCTCTACAAAGGAAATAAACTTAGGGGCAATATTGTAGGAAGGGACGAGGAAGTAGATGAAGATGAAATACGAGATACTATACTAAGAGAAGTATATGACAGAGCACTGACAGACCTAAGTCGAAACAAGGCCCCTGGAATGGACGACATTCCCTCAGAACTACTGAGGTCTCTGGGTGAACCAGCCATGACAGACTTTTAGAAAAATGTAGTAATCCCTATTCCAAAGAAAGTAGGTGCAGATAGGTGTGAAAATTACTGAACCATCAGTTTAAACAGTCATGGTTGCAAAATTTTAACACGAATTATTTACAAAAGGATGGAAAAGCTGGTAGAAGCCGACCTTGGGGAAGACCACTTTGGATTCAGGAGAAATATAGAAACACGGGAGCCAATACTCACTTTACGGCTTATCTTAGAAGATAGATTAAGGGAAGGCAAACCTGCGTTTCTAGCTTTTGTAAATTTGGAGAAAGCTTTTGACAATGTGATCTGAATAAACTTTTTCAAATTCTGAAAGCAGCAGGCGTAAAATATAGGGAACGGAATATTATTTCCAACTTGTACAAAAACCATAAAGCAATTATCGGAGTTGAAGGGAATGAAAAAGAGGTTGGGAAGGGTTGAAAGACGACCGTCTGTTGTCTTCCATATATTTTTGTATAGTTTCTGTAAAGTTATAATTTATTTAATATCGTTAGATTATCATTTCGTTAAAACTTGAACCCCACTCTTTTCAAGGCTTGAGGAATAGCATCTTTATTCCATGTGATAAAATATAAGTTAATATTGCTAGGTTTTTATTATTTTGTTAGGTTAATAATTTATTATTATATTAATTAATGAGGCGTAAGTACGGCTTCTCCGCTACGCCACTGTCCCTTTGAGAATGTGCAGCTGTTGTACTATTAAGTGGGTGCGAGAATCTATGGGTGTTTGAATGTGGGGAGCGATAGCTCGCCTTGCATCGTTCTCTCTGGCTCAGAATCGAAAGCTGCTGAGGTTACCAAAGGAGTTTCCACACCCTTTGATTGTAGTCTAGTTAGCGAGCCTTTCCCTCCAGCGCGAGTATCGCTGTCCGTCCCCACCACCGCTGTTTTCGTGGATTTTCTGGCTTCTGGTGGCTTCCCGTGCTAGCCCCGGTGGCCGCTCGGCGGATCATTCTTGGATGGTCGTCTGGTGAGGTAAGGTTGGTTCTGCTTTTGTTTCTAGAGATGGTAGCATTCAATTGACTAGCACGTTTAACATAAATTCGTGAACTTAGAAACAGTTTAAAAAAAAAATATTTTCTCCGATCGTGTGCGGAAATGTGTTATCATTTTTCAATTCAGTGATTTCCAATAAATAAAAGTGGTGTGTGTGATTCTAGTTGCAGTTGGATAACGGCCTTATATGTTAAAATCTTTTCTGGTCATGTGGCGATGTATGAACTCTGTGTAAATACTGTCTAGCTTTGTGGGGCCCGATTTCTAGTAGGTGATAAGTCCATTTTGAACAGTGCATGTAAAATTCTTCTCATCGTTTCTTTCCGTGAGTGATATGTGTTCCACGTGGTTGGTTCATAGAAACGAGCCTTCAGCTTCCACTTTACTTTGTTCCATGCCCATCAGGAAAGTAACTATGCGGGTATCCTTCTGATTTCCACTAATATTTCGCTATCATCCCTCCTCGCCTATTTTTATTTTGGTGTTTCCTCTCCGACTTGTAGAAAGCACTCTCTCTTGTCAGTAATTCTCTTTGAACCCTGTACAACCTCCTTCAATAGCTTCTTCGTGCAATACTAAACATTTCTATGGGTTGAATGCTGTAATTCTAAATTTTATTTTTCCGACTTTGTAATTATTTCACATTTACGAGTTTTTTTGAGACGACTTCTTCCGTCTCTGTCATCGCTCCCTATCGCGTGTAGCTGCATTTCTTTCGCTTCTTGATGTAATTCTATGCATTTCTGTGGGATGCATGCTGTTTCCTTTATTTTTCGGACTCTGAATTTATTCTATTTTATCGGTTTTCGGAACCACGTGTGTCCGAGTTCCGACTTCCGGGGTTTGCAGCTAGTCGCCTTAATTCACGCCTGTACTTAGCTCGATTTCTAACAGACTGCAACTTAAGACTCCACCATGATTTTGTATAATGAATCCGTTTTTCACCTTCAGTGGAGTGCGATCATGAAACGTAGTCGTGTGTCGCCTTTAGCGTGTTTGCTCACGGTCCAATTCAGATATAATTTAACTTGGATATACGCACGCACCATCTCAAAAGAGGCACAACAGACCAGAGCCAGCTTCAAAGTGTTTTTGTATATTGTGTTTTGTGCTACCTCCGACTCGATGAATTTCGCCTACCATAGCGGCGCCTGCTTCCGCCTCGTCTCAGCACGCTGATATTGGTGAATTTCGCTGTGGCATTGCGTTTGTGAGAGAGAATGAATCCTTCCGCCCAGTAGCATTAAATCACGTATTGTATTAATCTATGTAAGAGATGCATTTTATTGTATTAACAAAATTGGTTCCCCATTTTGCTTGTTTTCTATCAGAATAAACAAGTTTAAGTTCAGCATAATCCGTAAGTTGCCTATAAATTGTAGTTTTAGAGCACCTTCCCTCTTTTATTTAATATTGTTCTTCACAAGTGCTGAGAACTAGTTCAGATGCAATTTTTCTCATATCTTAATTCCGTTGCGCCATAAATGTTTTCTTAGCCACCTTTCTAAGATATCTTCAATTTTGGTGGCTTGCTTATTAATGTCTGTGTAATAACGTGTGAACTGCTATGTATATTGACCATTGTAGTATTAACTTCCTGTAATTGAAGTAATTTGAAACGAGTCAGTTCTCAGTTTGGGCCAGGGAACAAGGCTTTGTAGCAGGGAGTAACTAGTGGTTCACACGGACATCATTTACTAATTTTAATCGGAAACAAGGCTCTTGTTTCGTACAGTGGTCGAGTTGTAGGGTGTAAGACAGGGATGTAGCCTTTCCCCAATGTTATTCAATTTGTACACTGAGCTAGCTATAACGGAAAGCAAGGAGAAATTTGGAGAAGGACTTACAGTTCAGGGTGAAGAAATAAAAACCTTGCGTTTTGCCAACGACATTGTAATTCTGTCAGAGACAGCAAAGTACCTGGAGGAGCAATTGAACTGAATGGACAGTATGTTGAAAGGAGCATATAAGATGAACATTAACAAGAGCAAAACAAGGGTAAAGGAATGAGTCTTAGAAAATCAGACGATGCTGCAGGAATTAAATTAGGTAGTGAATCAATAAAGGTGGTAAATGAGTTTTGTTACTTGGGCAGTAAAATATCGTATGATGGTCGCAGTACAGAGGATATAAAATGCAGAATGGTAATGTGAAGAAAAGCGTTCTTGAAAAAGAGAAATTTGTTAACATCGAATATTAATTTAACCGTAAAGAAGTCCCTTCTGAAGGCATTTGCGTGGAGTGTTGCCTTGTATGGGAGTGATACATGGACTATAAACCGTGTGGACAGGAATAGGATAGAGGCTTTTGAAATGTGGTGTTACAGAAGAATGCTGAAGATTAGGTGGGTGGATTGCATAACTAATGAGAAGGTACTGAACAGAATTGGGGAGAAAAGGAATTTCTGGCATATCTTGACTGAAAGAAGGGATCGCTTGGTAGGACACATTCTTAGACATCGAGGAATCGTAAATTTAGCATTGGAGGGAAGTGGGTGGGGTAAAAATCACAGAGGGAGACCAAAAGACGCGTATACTAAGCAGATTCAGGTTGATGTCGGTTGCCGTTCTTATGAGGAGATGAAAAGGCTTGCTCAGTATAGAGTAGGGTGGAGAGCTGCATTAAACCAGTCTCTGGACTGAAGACCACAACAAGAGGCATGTGTATGCAAACACTGAACTAAGTAAGCCGACCGCGGTGGCCGAGGGGACTGAGGCGTTCCAGTCACGATCTGCACGGCCACAACGGTCGGGGATTCGAATCCCCTCGGGCATGGATAATTGTGCCGTCCTACATCTACATCTACATACATACTCCGCTATTCACCGTAAGGTGCGTGGCGGAGGGTACACTATACCACTGCTAGGCATTCCCTTCCCTATTCCACTCCCAAATGGAACGAGGAAAAAAAGAATGCCTACATGCCTCCGTACGAGCCCTAATTTCTCTTATCTTGTCTTTGTGATCTTTACGCGAAATGTAAGCAGGCGGCAGCAAGATCGTACTACACTCAGCTTCAAATTCCGGCCCTCTAAATTTACTCAACAGAAATTCACGAAAAGAACGTCGTCTTTCCTTCAGCGATCCCAATTGAGTTGCCGGAGCATTTCCGTGACACTCGGGCATTGGTCGAACCTACTTCTCTTCTGATCAGACAAATCACTTTGTTACTAATATTAATTGACTGAATAATTTTAACTTCACCACTTGAAGAACTAAGTAAACACTCAGACGACTGCGTGGTGTTACAGCCGGCGCACGAGACGTGGTAGACAGCATCTCTCATGTAACGTTGAGATTTGGTATTTCCCTACGACCATTTCACGAGTGCACGGTGAATATGGGGAATCCGGTAAAACAACAAATCTCCTGCACCGCTGCGGTCGGAGAAGATCCTGTAGGAACGCCTGAAGAGAACCGTTCAGCGTGACAGAAGAGCAGCACTTCCGCAGACTGCAGCGGATTTCACTGCTAGGCCAACAAACAATGCCCGTGTGCGCACCGTTTAACCAAACATCAACGACAGCAGATTTCGGAACCGAAGGCCTAGTCGTGTATCCTTGTTGAGTGAGACACTGTGCGTTTTCTGGGGCTTACGTTTGACTGTGAACTTATTTGGTTGCTGCATCTTAAATACTTGAAGAGCCGGTGCCTCAAAGCACTCAGTATTTTAAAGTGTCTTAGTCACACTTCATGGGGAGCTGACAGGACTTGTCTGCTCCAGTTTTATAGAGCTTTTGTACGATCCCGACTTGATTACGGGTGCACGGTGTATGGGTCTGCAAGACCTTCCTACCTAACAACGTTGGACGTGGTGCTCCATGAAGGGATTCGGTTAGCTACTATACCAAGCCTTTGCGCCGAGGCTGCTGAGCCACCGGTTTCCATACGGCAACAGCTCCTCATGGTGCGTCAGGCGTATGCCTCATTGTCCACCCCGTATACACCTGCTTACAATACTGTTACTCGGCCGCCTATGGAACGGCTGTTTCGCAATCGGCTTAGAATTACGAGGCCTTTTGGGATTCGTGCTAAGGACTATTTTTTAGATATGGGTGTTTCAGATTTTACTGTTTTGCATTGAGGATGGAGTAGATATCCCCCTTGGTTGTTGCGGAGGCCCAGACTTCATTTAGATTTAACAAGTTTTAAAAAAGATTGCACCCTAGACATAACGTTTCAGTCCGAATTTTACAACATTTTAAATAAGCATCGTCGTTGTACAGTGGTGTACACTGACGGATCAAAACAAGGGGACTCGGTGGGGTGTTCTGCAGTGTTTACAGGTGCTATCATAGGGATTCGCCTGCCCGCTGCCTACTCCGTTTTCTCGGCAGAGCTGCATGCCATCCTCCAGGCACTGGAACACATCCGGCGTGCTCGAGGTACAAAATTTCGACTCTGCTCAGATTCCCTTAGTGCCCTCCCATCACTGCTGGTCATGTACCCGGCTGAACCTATAAGACAATTGATCCATGACCATCTGTACCTCCTCCTCCAACGGCGGGGTAAAGAGGTGTCATTTCTTTGGGTTCCTGGGCATGTTGGGATAAGCGGAAATGAAGCGGCTGATGAGGTTGCCAAGGCGGCCTGCAGTGACCCAAATGTCACGGAGTGTGCCGTTCCCTTGCGGGACGTCTGCTCTGTGCTGCGCCAGAGGTCCCTTCAGTTGTGGGAGGAGACGTGGCTGGCAGTGACAGGTAATAAACTGCGGTTGGTTAAGCCAACTGTCCGACCATGGCGAACCTCCTGCCACCCATTCAGGCGTTTCGAAGTGACACTGACGCGCCTTCGCATTAGACACAGCCCTTTGACCCAATAAATAAATAAAAATATATGCTCCAAAGACATAGTCTCTCCTTAGATAAAACTTTTTAATATACTTCCGTCTATCAGTACTTTTAAAGCACTATTAGTTTCTGTGCCTTATGGCGTTGTTTTCAAGTGCCAATGATAACAAAAATATTACAATGATTAAACCACATTCAATAGTGAAACGTTTCAAATTTCAATAAAAAATAGGGAAATTCTATGTCTGGATGCCCTGTGTTCAGTTGCGAGCACATTTGTTTGACCCTTTATCATCCTTTAGGATGGAACGCTTGCCCACAGAAGAACACAGGGTATTCAGGCTCTGAACTTAATTGGACTTGTAACTGTTTCTCTGCTTGGCCAGATGGGTATATGCTAATACCTACACAGAAGTTGTTGTTGTTGTGGTCTTCATTCCGCAGACTGGTTTGATGCAGTTCTCCACGCTACCCTGTCCTGTGCAACACTCTTCACCTGAGAATACGTTCGGTAACTTACATCCTTTTGAATCTGCTTACTATATTCGTCCCTCGGTCTCCCTCTACGATTTTTACCCCACACGCTTCCTTCTAATGCTAAGTTGACAATTCCTTGATGTCTCAGTATGTGTCCAACCAATCTATCCCTTCTCTTAGTCAGAATATGCCAGAAATTCCTTTTCTCCCGATTCGGTTAAGTACCTCCTCATCAGTTACGTGATCTACCCACCTAATCTTCATCATTCGTCTGCAGCACCACATTTCAAAAGCTTCTGTAATTTTTTTATCTGAACTCCTTATCGTCCATGTTTCACTCCCATACAATGCTACACTCCAGATAAATGCTTTCAGAAAGGACTTCCTAATATTTAAATTAATATTTCATGTTAACAAGTTTCGCTTCTTTAGAAACGCCTTTCTTCCCATAGCCATTGTGAATTTTATATCTTCTTTACTTCGGCCATCAGAAGTTATCTTGCTACCCAAATAACAAAATTCATCGTCTCATTACCTAATCTAATTCCTTCAACATCGCCTGATTTTCTGACATTGCATTCCATTACCTTCGTTTTACTATTGTTAATGTTCAACTTATAACGTCCTTTCAAGACACTGTCCATCCCATTCAATTGTGCTTCCAGATCTTTTGCGGTCTCTGACAGTGTTACTATGTCGTTGGCAAACCGCAAACTTTTTATTTCTTCTCCCTGAACTTTAATTCCCTCTCCAAATTCTCCTTCCATTCCTTCACTGCTTGCTCAATGTACAGATGGAACAACATTGGGGAAAGGATACAACCCTGTCTTACTCCCTTCCCAACCTCTGCGTTCCTTTCCTGCCCTTCGACTCTAATAACCGCTGTCTGGTTTTTGTATAGGTTGAATATAAATCTTCGCTTCCTATATTTTACCCCTCATACCTTCAGACTTTGGAAGAGTGTATTCCAGTTGACATTGTCAAAAGATTTCCCCAAATCGACAAAGGCTAAAAACGTAGGTTTCCCTTTCCTTAGCCTATCTTCTAAGAGAAATCGTAATGTGAGTATTGCCTCTCGTGTTCCTACATTTCTCCTAAATCCAAACTGATCTTCCCCGAGTTCGGATTCCACAAGTTTTTCCATTCGTCTGTAAATAATTCGTGTTAGCATTTTGCAACAGAAGAAGCCATGTGAAATTGGCATTGGTTTCTCCACATATTTACAACTTCGAATAATTGGACTATAAGACTGACCTCTTGAAAACTCGTACAATTGTACAATGCGGTCGAAAAATAGGTTTTTTATAATGATGCCCACAGTATTGCGATATCAAATGTGCCAAATGAGTTATTGGTGACTGTACACAAACGTCGGGCATATGGTTCACAAATTAGGGGGGGGGGGGGGGGAAGTTCAAATATATGTAATCCTAAGAAATGAAACTGCTAAGATCTAAGTCCCTACTACTACAAACTTCTTAAGCAACTAACTCATTTAGAAAACAACACGCACACCCATGCCCAAGGGAGGACTCGAACATCCGGCAGCGTACTCCACGACGTTGCGCCCCAGATCGCACGGCCATTACTGCGCGACGTACATGGCTTGATTGTCATTTTGATAAATGAAGAGTTCCATACTCCCAATACCCTTGATTTTGTGGTAAATTTTTAAACTCTTCACTGTTTAATGTGGTTGAATCATTGTAATATTTTTTTGTAATTATAGGCTCTTCAGAAAGACGCCATAGTGCGCCGAAATTAGAAAAGAATAATGAGAATTGTGTGTGTGGATTTCTTTCTCCTTGTAAATGCTTGTGAGATCTGCACGTTTATGCTATGTACACTGGCCTAGCTATTACAGTTTAGGGTCCAGAGCTGACTAAAGTGCAGAAGTGGTAAACGATTCTATGTCATGATTCTAGTTATAGTTTCTTTCATATATTCGTATTGACATTCAAATACAGCCTAAGCTTATCCCAAGATTCTAGAGAAGCAACTAAAAGAAACGGCATGACGATACGTTATGTACTCCTCGAGTTATAAAAGGTGAAAGGGACAGACCGAGGAAAAAATGTGCTTCTATTTTGTACTAGCTTAAACCCGCGGCTCCGCTCGCGTGTTGGTTGATTATGAAATATAAACTATGTTTCAGTAGTGTGGTATGAGATCAAATCACACGTAAAAATGCACTCGTTTCGAAGAATCCAATCACGAAATTCAACAATAATGATTGTAATAATATGACAGATCGGTCACTTGATGTAATGCGCGAAACGTCAAATCGATTTTTCTTAATGAGATGTATTAAAATAAATTTCTTTTTTACTGCTTTATTTATTTGTTCTTATATTTCCTTATTCGTAAGCTTATCCTTACAGAGAAAGAGCTGAAGACATTGTAACAGGCATAGACCAAAGATTTGGTCTGTGGCATCACATTTCGCTGTACGTAACCTCCTTGCTATAGAGTCGCAAACGTCATCGCTGGCCTTCACTCAGAATTTTTTTTAATAATTTGACGACTTTCAACCACCATATCTTCCACCTCGTTATAGATATCGGCATGGAACTACTATGGTGTGCAACCGAACAACAATTACACAGAGACCATTCGTTTGCGTTGTGTAGTTTTCGCTGCAGAGAGAAATATTAACACAAACACACGTAGAATTTTATATACACCGATAACTTTCCATCCCAATATACTCCACCCTTTTATCGTTATGAACCCTCAAGCAACAATGCAACCAATAAAACCATTTTCAAAAAGTAAATGTAATTTTCAAAGAGTAATTATTGTTCCGCATTTCGCGTTGTATTCTTCAAATTACTAAATATCAGATGGCTATAAAGCCATGCCTAAAACCTTCCTCAGGTGTAAATTAGTAACTGTAAAAAAATTCAACTCTATGCGTCTTGTCGTTCGGACGTGATAAGCGTACACCGAACAGACATTCACATTTCTATATTTAGATAAATAGCTATCCGATCGCCATATAACCGTGCCTAAAGGCTTCCCTGTGTAGACATTAGTAACTGTACAAATTTTTAGCTCTTTATGTCTTGTGGTTCAGACGTGATGAACGTACACCTAACACAAGAAGTCAATTTACATTATGTTAGTTACAGGGATTTTGCGTTTTAAACTCGCAGTTACAATGCTGTCCGTAAGTACAAGTTAATCATTTTTATGTTGAGATAAATCCAACCCTTTGGGCTTGTACACTCTCTGTATTCCGTCAGGCTGTGAAGGATGGTGCGTCCAGGAATTGCTGCTAGTACGTAGTATTTCATGAAGCACTCGCTAGATTCTTGCTGCCATAACTCGGGTTACAATCTTATAATCGCTGTGTTGTCGTTGTCTTCAGTCCGGAGACTGACCTGATGCAGCTCTCCACAATACCCTATCCTGAGCAAGCCTCTTCATCTCCACATAAGAACGGCAACCTACATCTATCTGAATCTGCTTACTGTATCCATCTCTTGGTCTTCCTCTGCGGTTTTTACCCCACACACTTCCCTCCAAAGCTAAATTCACAATTCCCTGATATCTAAGAATGTGCCGTACCAATCTATCCTTTCTTTTAGTCAAGGTATGCCAGAAATTTCTTTTTCTCCCCAATTCTGTTCAGTACCTCCTCATTAGTTACGTGATTCACCCACCTAATCTTCAGCATTCTTCTTAGCACAATATTTCAAAAGCCTCAATCCTCTTCCTGTCCGCACTGTTTATCGTCCATGTCTCACTCCCATACAAAGCAACAGTCCATACAAATGCCTTCAGAAAGGAGTTCCTTAGGCTTAAATCAATATTCGATGTTAACAAATTTCAAACAATATAATCGCTATCGAGTAATAAAATTGGCCGGATTTTGTTCACGTCATTGCAAGGGTACTCTTTGGGGATTGTGGTATTTTAACAACTCTTCTGCATCACCTCCTTTAAATTTTTACCGCTAGAGGTAGGTAACATTCATCCCACCAATTATGAATGTTGTCTATGTTAAATTGTGCGCTACTACAGTCGCTCAATTATGACACCTTCTCATACAGCACAGTATCATTTGCAAATAGCCGCGGACTGCTACTCACCCCATTGGTCAGACCATTTACGTAGAGAAAAAAATATAAATACTGCGCTCCTATCTATTCCCAAGTCTCTGATGAGCAGTCGTCTTGAAGACCAACATACTGGGTTCCATTACTTATGAATTCCTCGAGCTAGTCACATATTTTGGAACATATTCCATACGCTCGTACTTCCGTTATAGACCGCAGTACAACAACGTGTAAAGCGCCTTACGAAAAATCTCTGTAATGAGCTTCGAGAAAACATTGTTACTTCTACTCGTCATTTCTACCTAATCAAGTGGTTGGTATGGCATGCAAAGTTGCCAAACTGCCTCTCCTTACTTTTTCGTCAACCCTTAACTTATCAGCATTCTTGATGTCAAGAGAACAAATTGCCACGGCCGATGATTACCTTAAGTTCTATGACGGAGCAACGGGACTCAGTCTCTGAATGTGGCTTTTTTATAATTATTATATTTTAATTCAGTGAACAAAATGTGATTTAATCAAATATCGGATTTCATCTTTAGTTGCAATCTAATTGCCTGTTTCGGCTTTATTCAGGAATAATACAAACTAAGACTGAAAATAGAACCAAAATCTCAGATGAATACCTTGAGGATTGGAACCGCTTTAATCGAACGTGATATTGATACATTAGTTTTTCAAATTAAGAGTAAAAAATCAGATTAATTCTACTATTTGTAATTACTTATATATAACAAAAACATTATTGATAGATCTGAAGCATTGAATTAAAATTTGCGGTGCGGCCGGGAATCGAACCCTGACCTCCATGCTTACTAGGCAGACGTCTTAACCGTTTTTTTTTAATTTTTTTTTAAAGTAAAATAAAACAAAGTAAAACGGAGTACCACCGCCAAACGCACTGTCTCCAACCAGGATTAGAACTGCCGAACCACACCTTTTTTTTTTTTTTTTGTCTTAACCGTTTTTTTTTTTTATAATGGGGGGAAGGACATTAAAAAAAAGAATTACTTGCCACCGCCACTTTTACCCTAGAAAATAAAATAAAATAAATGACAAACTACACCACTTCAGGCGTTGGCCCTATCTTATCCTAGGCCCAGTGCAACTAACCTATTTCTAATAGGGGGAACAATAATAATAAAAAAAGGTGAAAAAAATGAAAGGACATTCAGTGTAGCTACAAAAATGAAGTGTATTAATTCATTTGAAGTGTTTTTGAAAAAAAAAACGTAAAAGAAAATGTAAGTATCAACTAATTCATTGCAGGAACACCCCAGCTTCTGGGTGGATTACGAAAAACACTATAAAGAAAATTTGAGAAATATTGCCCGTATTTTGGATTGCGGACAACTGTGCAATGTCGTTCGTTCAGAAAGTTCCAAAAATCGAGTTCGTTTTTCTCTCCATGTACAAACAAGTAGTGAACCGCATGTCCACATATCCATTTCACAGCGTTTGTCTTCGTTTGTGGGTAATGTCCCGAGTCTGGAAAGAGGAGCAAATGGGAAAGTATGTGATGAGGTGTCGTACGGGTAATCAAAGCCAGCATCCGTCGCACTAAGATCCAGACGCCTTCCGCCGATCCGCATACGAGTCGATGCTCGTCCGTGTCCATTACATCACAGGCGACGCACAGTGGTGTGTCTGCGAGGTGAATCCTGTGAAGTCGTGACTGGCACACTTGTTTCCCGTTGACTGTCAGGTACCATGTCGACTGTACGTCAGTGCCAAGGTAAGGAGCACTCACCGAGCGCCAAACGACACTCCAGTTGACGCTGGGATACTTCCCTTCAGTCACATTTGGTGATCGGTTCTTCTGAAGAAAGCCGTAGATCGCCTTCGTAGACATCAAGCGTGTCGGCAGTATCGCAGTGTAGATATAGCTCAGTTCGAGGAAAAAGCGTCGGAAGTAAAAGAATGGTGCTGGAACATCTGAAAGCATGATAGGAGCCGAAAGAGAGCGCGGTGCAAAGGCCTCCAGCAACAGGCTGGTAAGGCATGTGGGATTACGGCGCCACAGCATCATGTGAGAGCTGAGGAAGAGGGCTGTCGCTCTGTCAGGCACATGGTACAGGCCTAGTCCGCCTCTGTTTCTCGGGAGAGTGAGGGTCTCGTATCTTATCTTGAACAGCAAGCCATGGCAAACATATGAACCCAGTGCAGCTAACATGCGTAATGCCATGGATGGTGGAATGGGTAGGGTTTGTGCAACGTGAGGGATACGTGACGCCAAATATATATTAACATACTGTGTCCGCTGTAGAAGGTCGAGAGCCCTGAGACGATGATCGAGAAGACCAGCGCGTAACTGGTTTAGTAGGCGCCGGCAATTGAGGGCGATCGTACGCCGCATGTCTCCTGTGAAGTCCAGTCCTAAGCATCGGATAGCAGTAGTTACTCGTAAAGGTGCAGCGCTGTTTGCAGGAAGCCCCACACCTATAGGCATGGCACATGATTTTCGGACATTAAGACAGCTGCCAGATGCTTCACCATATGTGCTCACCCACGCCAGTGACCCTCTTACCTCTGCATCGCTGCGTAGAACGAGGACGAGATCGTCAGCATAAGCAGTGCAGCAAAATAGATGGCCACCGAGTGAGATCCCTGACAGCCGCTGACGGAGTCCACAAAGCAACGGTTCCATTGCATAAGCATACAACAATGCAGAGAGCGGACAGCCTTGACGCACCGAACGCTGTATCAATATTGGTTGAGTAAGGCGACCATTGTATAACACACGGGACGTCGCTCCTCGAAGAAGGCGCATTATGACGTTGACGGTAGTATCATGATATTTCATATTGCGGAGTACCTCTTCCAAGTACTCGTGATCAACTCTATCGAAAGCTTGGCTGAAGTCAAGAGTGGCCAAAAATCCAGGCATACGTTGAGTATGTGCTAGAGCGATTATGTCTCTATAGCGAGCAAGGGCGGTGCGGATGTTGTTAACACCACCCAATGAAGTTTGATCAGGAGAAACCACATATCTTGCCGTGCGTTTGAGCCGTGCAGCCAGAAGTCGAGTAAAGATCTTTGTATCGCTGTTGAGCAATGTCAATGGACGATAATCGCTTATCCTCGATGTTCCATGAGGTTTATGTATGGGAATAACGATACCATCGAGGAAACCTTCAGGGATCTGCACCTGGGGTGACATAAGGTCCCGACAAATTTCTGTCCACATCGGTGCTATGAGGTGACGGAATGTTCTATAAAACTCAAGTGGAATGCCGTCAGGGCCAGGTGACTTGTTGGTAGATCCTGCTTTGATAGCATCATTGACTTCTTCCTCTGTGACGTCAGCAAGCATATCCAGTTTTGCATCCTCAGGAACCGAGCCAAATGTAAGTCGGGATACCTCCGCAATGTTATCAGGGTGACGACGGTGTGCAGAGTACAGCGTAGTGTAATGCTTGTGAAGGGCATGCCCTATTTCAGCTTGGTTATCGACACGTCTTCCATCCTCAGTTGTCAAAACAGTAATCAAATTTCTCTGTCGGTGGCGCCTTTCAGCTATCACATGATACCTACTTGGACGTTCCTGCGTTAAATCTTCTTGTGTGCGCGCCCTGATCATAGTTCCTTCAAGATGTCGGCGGGAGAGGGCATTGAGCTGTGCCTTGGCTCGATTCACTATCACCTGACGTTCTGGTGAATAAGGCATTGTCGTACATTCTCGGAGGATGGTGAAGTAGAACTCCTGAGTGTGTCATCGCCATTGCGCGATCTCCCTTCCGTATTTAATCAACGCCTTGCGTAGTGTAGGCTTTGCACAAAGGACCCACCATGATATGGCAGACTGATATCTGTTGCGACGTTGAAGACAAGCCGTCCATGATGTCTCAATTTGTTGCCGACAGTTCAGTGAAGTAAGATGTTTTATGTTCAGTTTCCATAGTCCCTTGCTGCGCCACACCTTTTGTTGGCAGATGTTGACGGTACAAATATATGCTTCATGGTTGGAGAATGCAGTTGGCCAGATTTCAGCAGCCTGAGTGCCACCGACAATGTCTCGGGAGATGTAGACCCGATCAAGGCGACTGGATGAATGGCTAGTGAAATGTGTAAATCCCGGACGATTGCCATGAACATGCTCCCACGAGTCCACTAGATTGAGGTTCTGAATAACTGTTGCTAGTGCTGCGCACGGAGAGTGGCGTGGCAGTTGGTCTTTGGGCGCCTGGGTGGAGTTGAAGTCGCCTCCTATGATCAAGGAATCTTGCCGACCCACGAAGAGAGGCGTTACTCCCTCAGAGAAGAAAGTAGAACGTTCACGGCGCCGACCTGAACCAGATGGTGCATAGACGTTGATGATTCTTACGCCACCATACGTGAGAGCCATACCTCTGGCATCCGGGAGGTATATAATTTCAGTAGCGTCAATGCCGTCACGTAAGAGGATCGCCACCCCACTACCTGTATGGGAGGCGTGGGAGACGTATGCTGTAAATCCATGGGGAGCGTAGAAGGCGGCAACAAATACCTCCTGAAGCAGGACAATGTCAACATCCGCAGCGTATATCATGTCGTGAAGTAATGTCAGTTTATGGCGCGCACGAATGTTATTGATGTTGATCGTAGCTATGCGATAAGTTTGAAACGCTGCCATCGTCAGAAGAATGTGTGACGCACTATGGGGAAGCACATCACTCCAACTGGGATGGGGCCGACATCGTTTAATGTGTTCCTCCTCCCTCTACACCGCCAGAACATCCATCTTCTTCAGGAACAGTGTCTCCCCAGTTGATGGTTGCCTCTCCATGATTGGTCGGTAGAATAGGTTCATTGATGGGCATGGAAGTATGATCAGACTCTGGAAGGGACGAAACTCTGCCAGACAGTAGCGATGTAAAATCTTTAGTTGGCTGTTGACTCTTGAGAGATATGGGTGGCTCTTCGTCAGGTGCCATGGCATTGGTGGATTGCGCATTATCGGGAGTAGAGTCGCCATCTTGAACATTCAACTGTTTAACGCTGTCGTCTGATGAAGTACGGCGCTGTCTCTTCCGTTTCTTTGGTGAACGTTGCTTCCGTACATGCTGCTCCGTGTCGGATGTTGTACGACTGTCGTCTGACATCTGGCTGGATTCCATAACATTAGATGGCGGTACAGTCCCAGTTTCAACTTCCATGGAATCGGAACAAACGTCTTGTGTTGCTGCTTGGGCATCACCTGTTAGTACTGTGTCCAGTGCTGGTTTGTGGAAGACAGATGCAACTTCCATCTCATCTTCGAGTTGGTTCGACGCCGGTGCGGACTGGATTAGCGTGGGCGTAACAGGCCGCCTAGCCGCGTGCGCGTACGTCAGAGGCAGCGCAGTGGGCATCGCTGGGCGAGCGTCGTCTCCGATCGGCGTCTGCGTCAGTCTGCGTCGGAGGCATTCCGAACGGACATGGCCTTCTTGTCCACAACCGGAACAAGTGCGAGGCTGGCCATCGTACATTACGACAGCCCTACAGCCGGCTATGACGAGGTACGAAGGCACGTGTTTTCGAAGTTCAATTTTTATCTGTCGGACGCCGTTGAGGACACGGTACGTTTCAAAGGTCTTCCATGTTTCTGCAACGTGACTAAGTACGTTGCCGTAGGGTTGAAAGGCAGCCACCACCTCGTCCGACGGCACCTCAAACGGAAGTTCGAAAACTCGCAACGTTCTCAGGCCGAAACCTGCATGATCAATCTCGACGGACCCTATATGGCCGTCAGAGTATCGGAACTTGAGATCATTAGCATGGCGCCGTACTACGTCGGCGCACATCTCTTCGTTCGCCAACTTGATGTACACTGTGGTACTAAGGATCGAAAAATGAATTCCTATAACGTCTTCTGGTGGGAGACGCATTTCTTCACGTATAAAATGTTCGACTTCATGCGCTCTTGGTCGTACATGATCAGTAGGGAACGTTAATTTGATCGTAGATTGGCGGTATGAAAACGCCATATCGGTCGTTGACTGCGGACTCTAAGGCACGCCGCTACGCGGAAGTAAACAAACGGGCGCTCGCTCGCAGCACAACAGGCGGGACGCAGCGGACGTCCTCGCCTCACCGCAGCCGAAAGCGGACTGACGAACCGTTAGACTACCACACCACCAACGATTAAGGCGCCTCGGAATAGCCTATGTACGATTTCCCTCCACAACACAAACTTTAATTCAGCTTCTTTGTTCCAAAGATAATTGCCACTACTGCCAAGGCTCTCCATGCAGCGGAATACCAGGTCAGCAATGGACATGGTGGAACAATCCTGTTATGGTGATATAAACATCAATTTAATACAAATAAAGAGTCCCAGAAACGGATTTACGTCTCAAATATGTCAAAGACATTATTGATAGATCTGAAGCATTGAATTAAAATTTGTGGTTAAGACGTCTGCCTAGTAAGCATGGAGGTCCGGGTTCGATTCCCGGCCGCACCGCAAATTTTAATTCAATGCTTCAGATCTATCAATGTCTTTGACATATTTGAGACGTAAATCAGTCTCTGGGATTCTTAATTTGTATTACTTACATATAAAACTGTTAATGATATCTCATCTTTCAAATTAATTCCATCTTGCCCTTCCTTTTTAGAATAAAGGTTCATAAATCAGTAAATTGTAGATAACACGGGTCCACGTGTCAAATTAAATGTCTGTACCTTTCACCGTCCCAGTTGGCGTATTCATTCTATTTATTTTTAGCTATCTAAATTGTTTTTTAATTTTTTAAATGCATATTGCCAACCATCAGTTGCTTATTATACTATTTACAACTTCACCGATTTCGGTTATGAATCGTCATCAGAAAAGTCTTTTAAATGAAGGTGACAACCAATAATCATAGTCGGCCGCGGTGGCCGAGGGGACTGAGGCGCTCCAGTCACGGTCTGCACAGCCACTACGGTCGGGGGTTCGAATGCCCCCTCGGGCATGGATATTTGTGCCGTCCTTAGTTGTAGCTAGTTTATAAGTAGTTTGTAAGTTTAGGGACTGATGACCCCGTAGTTAAGTCCCATAAGCTATACAAACATTTGAACATTTGACAATAATCATAAGCAATTTAAAATAAAATATGTGATCTAACCCAGTAGTTTCATCAAGCAAATACTTACACATTAAACAGACTGATTACGGTGGTATATATTCTGTCATCATATCTATGTCAATGGTTTGTTATAATACTATGTTCAATAACAACCCTTTGCATATGTGCATTATAATTGTACTGCTTTGTCACAGGATAACACCTGCTATATTTCCTAACATTAGGTTTTTAATGCATGTATCGTTTACCTTACTTCATACTTTAACAGACAATAATTGTTGTGGGACAGACTGATGTGTTGTTTTCACGGTCCAACCTGTTATTTATGTAATGATTATAAAACACTCTCTATATCAGTCGCCATGATACCTCATGAAAGATATATCCTGTGATTGCTGTCAAAGATATATTATTTTCACACCATGAATACTTCGCTTTCTGCTAACTATGTAGTTCTTAATAGTTTTGTTAGTTACTCTTTGAATTCTTACACCCTGGTTCACTATAATGGAGCCTGTCGTTGTTTTATTTATCATCAAGACCTACTGTTAAGTGACATTTTACGTATCTTTTATTGTTTAACATAGATATGTTAACAGAAAATGTACCATCGTAGTCAGTCTCTTTAATTTGTATTGTGTGAGTGAAACTACGTATTATAATTTGTGTATAATTCATGATTGACATTTTTATTTAACAGACTTTTCTGATGATGGTTCATAAAAGAAAGCGGTAAAGTTGTAAATATAATAAACAGCTGATGGTTGGCGATATGCATTCTTAAAGTATACTACGGCTGTTACCACACGTCTCACTAAGAATTCTTTCATTGTGGTCAGGGCAACCTGAAACGCTGGAGTCGTAACCCTACGGAATTCGAGACGCATGTCTACATCTACATGGGATCCTCTGCAAATCAGATTCAAGTGCCTGGCAGAGGGTTCATCGAACCACCATTGCACTATTTATCTTCCATTCCATTCTCGAATAGCGCGCGGGAATAAAGAAAACCTGAATCTCTACATTCGAGCTCAGATTTCTCGTATTTTATTCTGATGGTCATTTCTACCTATGTATGTGGGAGTCAACAATATATTTTCGCATTCGGAGCAGAATGTTGCCGATTGGAGTTTCGTAGGTAACCCACGCCGCAGCGATAAGCGCCGTTGTTGTAATGATTCCCATCCCAGATCCTGTATCATTTCCGTAACGCTGTCTACCCTGTATCGTGACAATACGAAAGGACCTGCCATTCTCTGGACTCTTTCGATGTCCTCCGTCAAACCCACCTGATAAGGATCCCACACTAGGCAGCAATGCTCCTAAAATGGACGGACAAGCGTAGTGCATGCAGTTTCTTTTGTAGTTCTGTTGCATGTTTTAAGGGTTCTGCCAATAAAACACAGTCTCTGGTTCGCCTTTCCCACGACATTATATACGTGTTCTTTCCAATTTAAGTCTGAAGTAATAGTAATTGCTAGGTATTTTGTGGAGTTTACGGCCTTCACTTTTATTGATTTATCTTGTAAACAAAGTTTCAAATAAATGTTTCAAATGTTTGTTCAGCTTATCGGACGTAACTACGGGGTCATCAGTCCCTAAACTTATAAACTACTTATGAACTAGCTAAGACTAAGGACGGCACAAATATCCATGCCCGGGGGGGGGATTCGAACCCCCGACCGTAGTGGCCGTGCAAAGACCGTGACTGGAGCGCCTCAGTCCCCTCGGCCACCGCGGCCGGCAAACAAAGTTCCACTGTATTCTTTTCGAACTCATGTGGACGACTTCACACTTCTCAATCTTTAGAGCCAATTGCCAATTTTTACAGCATACTGATATCTTATTCAGATCGCTGTGCAGTTGGTTTTGATCTTCAGATCATTTTACTAGACGGTAAATAACGTCGTCATCTGCAAACAACCTAAGAGAGCTACTTAGATTTTCCCCTAAATCGTTTATGTAAATAAGGAACAGCAGAGGACCAAATACACTACCCTGTGGAACGCCCGATATCACCTCTGTTCTAGTCGATGCCTTACCATCTATTACTACGAACTGTTTCCTCTCTGCCGGCCGCGGTGGCCGAGGGGACTGAGGCGCTCCAGTCACGGTCTGCACAGCCACTACGGTCGGGGGTTCGAATCCCCCCGCGGCCATGGATATTTGTGCCGTCCTTACTATTAAGTAGTTCATAAGTAGTTTGTAAGTTTAGGCACTGATTACCCCGTAGTTAAGTCCCATAAGCTATACAAACATTTGAACATTTGTGTCCTCTCTGACAAGAAATCACCTACCCAATAGCAAATTTGGGACGTATGCTGTCTGCTTGTTGCCGTGCGTCCGTGGTTGACAAGATGTGGCGCGAGGAAATGGCGACGCAGTCAGACTAGGGCAATCGGGCAGCGAGCAGACGCGGCCTGGGACTGCCGGACGTTTCGGCCTGTGTGCCGTCCTCGGGGACGACTTAATCCGCGCGCGCCTGGCTATCGACAGACGCCCACGCCCCCCTCTTCCAAATTCCCTTTTGTCTCCTGCGTGGCTCGCCCCGCCATGCGCGCAGAAAGAGTCGGCTGCTTATCTCTGCGCTAAACCGCCCCCCGCCTACCCTCCTACCGTCCTACCCACCCCCTGACGACGCGGCGTGCCGAGTGGAGCCGAGACCCGCTCCAACCGGAGAAACGCAGCTCTGACTGACATCCTGTCCCATGTTATTTCTCAATAATCGCGTTGCAACTAGACTTGCGCATAATAGTTCGCTTAGCCACAGCTTCGTTCGCAGATCCCTCGCCTCTTAGTTCGTCCGCTCCTTTTCCGAAGACTGACGGCGAACAGCGAGAGGACGCGAGCTCACGCAGAATCGCGTGATTCCCTTCTGCCAGTTACCTTCATTTCGAGCTGAGATGCAGCTCAACTGTAGTTTCATAGTTCACTGCCACAAGAAATCTATTTTAAAAATAAAGTACTACGAGTACTCCGTAAGCAAAGTAGTTGAATACCACTGTATCACCCATTTGTGCAAATAACTGGTTTACATGCCTAAGTATTTGATGTCAAATTGCCCAAAAAAACGGGTAATAGTACACGCTTTGGCAACGCTGATTCATTATATCAAAAAGCTGTCATAAAAAATAGCTCTTTCAGTAGCGGTAGGAAAAGCCAAAAAGAGCGGACGAACTAGGAGCAGCGGACGATTATGCCAAACGTATCTCGCGTCATAGTTCGTTGGATTCTTTTCCGAAGACCGACGGACAATAGCGAGAGAGCGCGTAGCAGAATTAAAAATCACGTGTTTGCCTTCTGCTGATGAGAGCCATTTAGAGGTGAGGGTCTGACTCCTAGATTACATAGTTTAGTGCTACAAAATTTCTGTTTTGATGTGTTCTGCACTCTGAAATATCTGACTAATAAATTCCAAAATGAGAAGATATAAATATGACGCTAAACTTAAACGCGAAGAATTATTCACAAACCGAAACTTCCTGGCAGATTAAAATTGTGTGCCGGAACGGGGACTCGAACCTGAGACCTTTGCCTTTCGCGTGCAAGCGCACTACCGACTGTTCTATCCCCACACGACTCACGATGCCGCATCACAACTTTACTTCCGCCAGTACCTCGCCTCCTACATTCCAAATTTCACACAATCTCTCCTGCGAACCATGCAGGACTAGCACTCCAGGAAGATAGGATATGGTGGAGACAAGGCTTAGCCTCCTACTTTCCAGTAGGAGAACGTCTGTGAAGTATGGAAAGTAGGAGGCGACGTACTGGCGGAAGTAAAGTTGTGAGGCAGCATCGTGAGTCGTGTCGGGATACCACAGTCGGTAGTGCCCTTTCCCGCGAAAGGCAAAGGTCCCAGGTTCGAGTTCCGGTTCCGGCACACAATTTTAATCTGCCAGGAAGTTTCATATCAGCGGACACTCCGCTGCAGAGTGAAAGTTTCATTCCGGAAACATTCCTTAGGCTGTGGCTAAGCCATGTCTCCACCATATCCTTTCTTCCAGGAGTGCTAGTCTTGCATGGTTCGCAGGAGAGCTTCTGTGAAGTTTGGAAAGTAGGAGGCGAGGTACTGGCGGAAGTAAAGTTGTGAGGCGGCATCGTGAGTCCTGTCGGGATAAGCAGTCTCGAGGCAGCCGTAGCGGACGACGGACGCGCGGCGACAGCGCGGGGCATCGGGCGTAAACATCGGCTGTTTATGTGTTGACAGGTGGGTCTTCGCTGCGCTTACGCTTTTTTCTACGTGAAATGACTGCATGTCGGAAAACAAGATGAATAGCCCAATATAAAGGATACGATTAAATTTACATTCGATCGTAACTATGTATGACCAAGACCTTTGGAACTAAAAACGTGGATTGCTGAAAAATTTAGGATTGATGAAGACGACATTGAAGGTGTACATCTATCTTTCGTGCAGTGTCCCATGTACCTTAAATTGATAGGTCCGGCTATGTGTAACGAAATTGTCGATAAATTTTGCGGTACTGTAAAATATAATCATTCTGACGGCAATGTTAGTGATGTATTAGTCAGTCATGCTGGCCTAGGGATCCGAACTGTAAGAGTATTCGAACTCCCGTTTGAGAAAACGGCAGCAGAAATAAATAATGCTTTTCGCCCTTATGGTCGTGTCATTTCGTACACTGCCGAGAAATGGTCGGAAGCTCACATGTTTCGCATCCTCAATGTTGTGAGACAAGTTAAGATAGAATTATTACGGCATCTCCCGTCATACATGAACATTTGCGGTTATCGGGCTTTGATAATATATGATGGGCAGCCTCGCACGTGCGCGTTATGTGGCTTTACTGCACACGTCCGTGCTGAGTGCAATAGAAGACGAGTGACGCAGTTGCCTGCAGCGCAAGCAGTGGCTTCCGGGCGGTAACTACGATGAAACTGACGTACGCTGCCGCCGCAGTTTCACCGAAGCGAACCGAACGTTTACTCTCGGACCACGGCATGTCGCTTACACAGCACGTTGAAGCCTTAGGTGAAACCGGTATCAGTCAAGAAACCGACGTCTCGGAAGTTAACGAAGTTCACACCGTTACTACCACCAGACAAGATTCTTTGCGAGGCGAACTTCACGAACAAAACGTTAGTGAACAACGTACAGGAATTACAATAAACTTTTCCAACAATGAACCTTCACGAATTGCTGAAGTAGTAAAAGATTCGCAGCTTGATTGTGCTGATTCTGCCGTCAAACAAGATGAAAAACAACGCGTGAATAGGGTTAGCATCGAAAATGCGAAAAAAATTGTCAGTAAACTATCTTCAGGGACTCAAAGCGTTTTGGCGAAACAAAATTGCCACATTAAACCCATAGGACGCAAAGAGGAACCCTCAATCGGTAAGGAAATCCTAACTTCTTGCCCTTTGATTCAGGACTCGTGCGACGAAACTCAGGACAATTCATCCGATAAATCCCCCAGGAAAACGAAAAAAAGGAGAATAGCCCATCAGGCAGCTGAGAGCTTGGCCCCAGCAATAAGGGAAAAGCTGAGGAACATCAAAGGCAGTACGGGAACCATGGAAAAGAAAGGGTTAGATCCGGCTGGGAAGTTGCGGGAAGGAAACGAAAGTAAAATTTCACAAAAAGGTTCCAGCGATGAAGACCACATGGTGCTTGACGTATCGGATACACAAGCACGTAAATCTGAATCAAAAGAAAAACAGGAGGAGGGACGAAAGGATTGGGCAGACGAAGTAGAGGAGGCGAATCGGGGACGGGAGGGGGATAGTGACGTGGATTATTATTAACTTCCACTGGTCAAGTACGAATGGTACGATTCAACCATATTTATCCATCTGTAGCAGAAGTGTATTTGCAACTTCATATTGCAGTTCTTTGAAGCGCACTGTTCCTAAATGGCCTTTGCAAAATTTTCCCTAATGCCGCATTCTAAGAGTTTAGAGGAGGACAAAATTGTTGCCTTTGTGTTTTACCACTATAGTCATTTCACAAAATTTACGCATATTATAAGCGAATGCTTTTAATTTTCTCCCTGTTAATTTCATAAAATGCAACAGGCATATAAGGTGCTAACACTTAATATCAATAGAATTTGGTCAGATCTTAAATTAGCATCCTTGCCGCAATTTATATACGATTCGGATGCTGACATTGTGTTCTTTCAAGAGGTCATGACAACGACCCTACACGTACCTGGTTTCCAGAGGATCTTAAATGTTGCACTTGAATATAAAACAGGCGTTGCGCTCCTGGTTCGAGATGGCATTCCTATCCACGAAATGGAGCAATTGGAATCAGGACGGGGCATAGGGTGTAAAATTTACGATGTTACTTTTATTAACTGATATGCCCCCTCCGGAAATAGCAATAAATTCCAAAGAGGAAACTTTTTTAAGGAAGACATTATCTATCTATTACGGAAGAACCCTCAAAATGTTTTTATAGAAGGAGATTTTAATTGTGTACTCCACAGAAAAGACCAGATTCCTAACTTTAATTTTTGCAAGGAACAGTATGATCTGGTCCAAAAAATGCTCTTTAAAGATGCATGGGAAATTAAGTTCCCCACCTTAGTGAAATTCGCGTTTTTTACTGCAACGTCGAGTAGTAGACTCGACAGGATTTACATTTCTGACTGTCTTACTGATAAAGTTTTAGTAGCGGACGTCATCCCGGCCTGTTTTTTCGATCATTTTGCGCTGTCTGTGACAATAATGTTACCACGACAGCCTACAAAAATGTATAGAAACCAGTGATATTTAAATACTTCGGTTTTAAAGGATAATCAACTAAGGGACGTTATTCATGAAACGTGGAATTTTTGCTTGCGGTCAGTTAAAAGGTATCCGTCCAAATCCGAGTGGTGGATAAAGGTTGGCAAAAAGAAGCTAAGGGAAAGTTTAATTGCCTATAGTCGCCAAAAAGCTCGAGACGTTAAGAGAACCTCCGAGTTTTACTATTGTGTATTGAGAGACTTATACGACAAACCGTATCTGACAAACACAGAACTACAACAAATTAAACAAATTAAAGTTAAATTGTTGACAGTGAAAACAAAACAGTTAGAGGGCCTCAAAATTAAATCAAAGTGTAAAACTCACGCGGAAGAGGAAACTACGTCTCTCTACCATTTGATAAAACACCAAGCTCATCGTGAACGTACTTTTATTGAGGTACTCGTCGCAGAAAACCACCCAACAAGTAATTGTGCGAGAAATCTACCGGTACTACGAACAACTATACACAGACGACGAAACTGATGTCGCTTTATTACCGCAGGTAGTAAATTACTTAAACAGAGTCATCACGCCAGAAGAGAACACTCAATTTTATTTGAGTTTACAGCAGAAGTAGTTTTAGAACTTATATACAAATCACCTTCAAATAAATCGCCTGGCCTGGATGACCTTCCGAAAGAATTTTATGTACGTTATTGGGATGTTGTTGGACCAACAGAAATTTTACAGAAATTTTAAATGAAATACTGAAAGGAGGCATCATACCCCAAGATCTGAAAGAAGGGAAAATTGTTCTGGTGTCTAAAACTAAAGGACGGAACAAAATCAGCAGTTTCCGGCCGATAACCTTGATGAACTTTGACTATAAAACTATTGCTATAGCGATTAATGAGAGACTGACACCATTGATCCGAAAGGTAGTCAACACGCATCAAACATGCTTCCCTGGGCGATCTATTATGACAGCTATCTCCGAATACAGAGATCTGATTTCTATTGTCGCCGTTACGAATATAAAGTGTGCTTTACTGTTCTTAGATTTCTCCATAGCTTTCGATCGAGTTAGTCACCGATACATAGAGTGGTTATTACAGCACATAGGAATAGAAAAAAGACTTCTTGCGGTAGTAGCCGGCCGCGGTGGCCAAGGTGACTGAGGCGCTCCACTCACGGTCAGCACGGCCACTACTGTCGGGGGTTCGAATCCCCCCTCGGGCATGGTTATTTGTGCCGTCTTTAGTCTTAGATAGTTCATAAGTAGTTTGTAAGCTTAGGGACTGATGACCCCGTAGTTAAGTCCCATAAGTTGTACAAACATTTGAACATTTCTTGCAGTAGTACACAATATGATCACTGACATAACGGCATCAATATCAATTAATGGTCAGCTGACGAAAGTATTAACTATAAAGAGAGGTGTTCCTCAAGGAAGCCCTCATTCAATGTTATTGTATGTGTTGTCACTCGAACCCCTACTCCAAAAGATAGACGAAAAACTAACAGGTGTTTCAATGTTAGGATTACATTTTATTGCGCGAGCATATGTAGATGATGTTGGTGTAGTTTACGGCATGAGAATGAAGTCGACATTCTGAAGGAAGAAATTGACAACTACAGTAAAGCATCTGGAGAGAAAATTAATACTGACAAATGTAAAATGTTAAACCTTAGAGGACTCGAACGTCTAGATATAGAGTGGGCAAGAGTCGTGGAAACCCACAAAACTCTGGGCATTACCATCAGTAAGTGCCCCATGAAAATGTCCGCTACCAACTGGAAGAAAACATCTAACAGAATACGAGGCGCACTGATCGACAGTAAATGGCGTTAAGTGAATATTGTACAGAAAATTAAAGTAATTAATACGTCCATTTTCTCGAAGGCTTATTACATAGCACAGATATTTCCAGTGCCGAAATTGCAGGGAAACACAATCATGCAACATGCTAACAGGTATGTGTGGCATGGAAATATTTTTAAAATGAAACCCAGCCATTTGACTAAGACCAGGAACGCAGGAGGTCTTGATCTAACTGACATTTGTAGGAAGTCTTTGGCATTCTACTTAAAAAGTATAATAACGCTTATAAACAATGAGCCCCATACCATAACGACCAAATTATTCATAGCCGTCCGTCCTGTAAGTATGCAACAGCCCATTAATGTCGGTACTTTGAACAATAATTTGAAACATATCAAGGAATTTTACCTTGAAGTTAGTTACTTAGGGGAAGCTACGATGACAAAATTACATTTAACAAGTAAAGAACTTATTGACAAATGGCAGCAATTCTACAATCCTAACACAATTGAAGGTAAATATCCGTTAGTAGTGTGGAAAACCGCGTGGAACAATCTTAGCCTTAAAATTCACAATTCTGATGTCGTTTCCTCATATGGTATAAAGTCGTTAACAACCCCATTTCCACTAATGAAACATTATACACGATTGGTGAGAGCGACACCGATAAATGCTCAAGCTATGGTCTAGTAGACACATTAATCCACAGATGCGCATGTGGAAATCGTTTACTAAACTGGAAGTGGG
The DNA here is from genome assembly GCA_026315105.1 of Locusta migratoria. Lineage (NCBI taxonomy): Eukaryota > Metazoa > Arthropoda > Insecta > Orthoptera > Acrididae > Locusta > Locusta migratoria. Next base: position 664,847,945 of record CM048746.1, read on the forward strand.
TACAGAAAAAGTTAGGGCTTCTTACGAGGTCCTCGGAAACGTCTTATTTCACGGAGATATTGTTACGGCCAGCTAAAAAAAACAAAAAACAAAAAACAAAAAAAAACAAAGTGATGTGGCTTATTGGAGCCGGCCGCGGTGGCCGAGGTGACTAAGGCGCTCCAGTCACGGTCAGCACGGCCACTACGGTCGGGGTTTCGAATCCCCCCTAGGGCATGGATATTTGTGCCGTCCTAGTTCGTAAGTAGTTCATAAGTAGTTTGTAAGGTTAGGGACTGATGACCCCGTAGTTAAGTCCCATAAGCTTAACAAACATTTGAACATTTTTTTTGGCTTATTGGACATTATGTGAATTACGTAGTAAAAGGATCTGAAGGTGACAGCCTCATAGAATTTACCTCATACATGACTGAAGCGTATTTTCAAATACGCCGATACTCCAACACAAAAAAATATTTTGGAAACATGATAGACATTATGTTTGAGAAGAAAGGTATCGGATAACGACGAAAATATAAGAAAGCAGAAAAAAAAATAAGAAAAAGGACAGAAGGAAACGGTAAAATGAAATAAATACTGATGTTTTTTCTTTTCTTTTACAGAAGAGTTAACACTTTAATAAAACGTATCCTGTGCGATAGAAGAACCACGAGTTTGGTTCTTGGTTGTGCTATAATTTTAGTATCAGCTAAGGAAAGATCACTGCATGTCCTTTCCTCATTTTCCTTTTGTAGTTGAAGAAACTATTTTATATACTAATTGAAATTAAAAGTTCTGGATATAGATCTACTTACATTTTGTTTACACAGCCCGAAAGATGCTGGCAGTATCAAGGAATTAACCGTTGCGTTTTAATTAGTAATTAACATACAAGTAATCATTACTGTACCTAACAGAGTAACAACTTTTCTTTCCTTTTCGCATAACAATATGGCATTACCTTCTTTCGAGAAAATAAAAACCTCAGCTACTGGCGAGTTATGAGAAGATATCTCAACATCACCTCCTGCATCACGATTCTGATAGGTACGATTACTTGATAACGATTTGTCATACAACGTTTGTTGGAATATCATAAACAATGCAGCATTTATCTGCCAACCACAAACCACAGCGTATTCTCAATATAGCAGTTAAACGATGTAATTTCATTCTATTCCTCTGCTTGTTTCTTTTTTACATTCACACTGCTAAATAACCTTTCTACATCGGCATTGGATTGAGGCAATATTCGTAGGACAATCGCAAAAGTAGCCAATTCCTCAAATCTGTATTCCCCTTCATCATATTTAAAATTCAGTACCTCATTCCAAACATTTTTTTGTATCTTTGGCCTCGTTTCATCTCAACAAATTAATTTGTCGCCATTGATCATCCACTCTTGATTTAAATTCTACACTTTTACTGAACTGAGTCATTATATCAATCATATTTTCTTTGGTGTGATTCAGTGCTTGTTTAACATTTATTGTGTTAATTTTTTTCATCAACGACAAATTTTCTGGTAACCTGTATTTTTTTTAATCAAACTTATTACAAATGTTATGCACCGATTACGCAAAATTTCTCTCTCTTTCCTACGTAATCTTTTTTCCTCTCATTTAAAGCAACTGCTTTTCAAAGCTGAATCCCAGATAATATCTTCAATCTAAGAAATCACGAATGTTTTGTGTAAGATGTCATATTATAATGCAGCACTGTTGCCTTCCGAGAAATAGTACAACATTCCGAAATACATAAATAGCGTATTGGTTTCAGATCGCATTTTCAGTAACTGAAACTGAACTCTTCTAAAGCACTATAATATCCACCAGCCACTAGAAGCCATATTTTGCCACTAAAGGAAGGGTGGAAACCAGCAGTTTTAGTGGAAAATCCACTAAGCTGGCTATGCTGCTGGCAAATCAGAAGCGTCCAACAACGGTGAGACCGGAGGCGGATCGAGGGTTCGATTTCAGAGAGGGTCACAGGCCACTGTCTGTGTTTCCCACACCACCGCCTTCCCTTCCAGAAAAATATACCTTTGTATCGCATTGCCTTTCAACGTGTATATGTGTACGGTTGTAATAACGATAAAATATATACAGGGTGTTTCACTAAGTGTGTTTGCCTCTGTAACTTATAAAATAATAGGTGACGGGAAATTTTAATGCGGTAGGTCAACACAAGAAATGTTACACTTTCTGCGGAGCTATGAACATAGTTTATTGTATCATTTTCCAAAGAGTTACACCACAAAGATATATTTTTTTAAATGGAACAAATTTTTTTCCTATCGTATTGGATTCGTTGAAACCAGCTGCGTCCAAATCAATTTAAACAACATTCCTATCACTGTTAGTTTGGGAGCTACAACCCTTCATAGTTCCGGGGGCGGAGGCTGCGATAGCGTAGCTGACTGGCCGAGTGGCTATCCCCTGGGGCACGGCCCACTGTCTCATGACCACCAGCCAGTGAGCTACGCTGTCGTAGCCTCCGCCCCCTAAACTTTGACGGGTTGTAGCACCCAAAGTAACAGTGATAGGAATGTAGTTTAAATTGATTTGGACGCAGCTGGTTTCAACGAATCCAATGCACAATAGAAGAAACTATTGTTCCATTTAAAAATTATATCTTTGTGCTGTAACTCTTTGGAAAAAAAATAAAACTATGTTCATACCTCTGCAGAAAGTGTAACGTTTCTTGTGTTGACCTACCGCATTAAAATTTCCCGTCACCTATTATTTTATAAGTTACAGAGGCAAACACACTTAGTGAAACACCCTGTATATCATTTTAATATAATTCTTTATGTTGCTCATTATATGACATTTTAGTGTATTTTTTCTCTCATTAGGGGCTGCTATGCAGCACGAATGTTTTTCTCTCTTCCCTGATGGTATTTTCCTCTTTGGCCAGGAGATTTTCATTTTGGCTAACTGTTCTCGTCTCCCCTCTTGTTAGCATTTTCCGGCAGGACGTGGAACAGGCATAGTAAGCGGAATAAGGTGTTTAGTAATTTTCATCTTTTCTCTGAAAACTTGTCGAGCATGAATTTCCTCAATTGAAATGTCAGCTTCCTGTAAATCCTTTTTAACTTGGTTGGCCCATTTGAAATACGATTTTGTTATTGAAATTGATAACTGTATGCGATACGTTGGTCTTTGGGGATACATTTTAGTGTAATAATAATGGTAATAATAACTAATAATTTTTTAAACTAGTAAAGAGCACGTCCTGTCGACAAAAATACCACAATTCTTCAACAGAGCAATGAAGAAATTGCAGTTTAGTAAACTAATATTTTTCAAAAATATGTCTCCAAATCTACATCTGTCATGTAGTTAATTTACAATCTACAATAGGATCCTTGAAATTTCATGATTTGCACAACGTAAAATCGAAGTGCGCATTCAGTGTTTCACTTTGCACTACGACTGGAATTTGGTATGCAGACTGAAATACGTCCACATAACGTGTTCCATTTCTTCAGACATTGTTTTAGTGTAGCAAGACACTCCTCTTGCAATATGTGAGATACCAGGCATTATATATTGATTTAGTTTTATCTGTATGTAAAATTCTGTCTATGTTGTACATGAGGCCCGAAATATGTATTAGTGTGTATTGGCCCTGGCTTCCACAGAATGAATGAAACTTTGTATGTAAGAAAGTTTAGGAAGTGCTAAGTGTGCCTCGTCTGGTTTGTGTCATCGTTTCTTTCAAACGCTGGGTGTTGAATGTCTCTGGGCGAGAAGTAGGTTTGCCAACTGCTGAGCAGAACCCAGTCTTAGCAAAGATTCCTAATGTAGCTTGCTCTTAACCTCCTTGGCTGGGGGTTGGTCAGGTTACCTGCCTGACGAATGGTGACGCTCTCTGGGCTCCCCTCCACTACCCCTCCTCGGTAATGGCTAGGCGGTGGTAAAGAGAGCTATTCATTCGCTTCTTGGTTCCTGGTAGGGTAAGTACCTCTGGGTTTAGTTCTGCTGTGGCCTTGTGGCTCGACTTAGCTTAGGCTCCATAGTCGTACTTATGCCTTTTAGCGAGTTTAATTCTGGGAGTAGCAGCTACACTATCTGTAGTAGTGAGATTTTGCTTAATTTCCTAATTTTATGTCGATTTTTGCTGCAATCTGATTCCGAGGCTCTGATGGTGTTTCGTTAGCATAGTTCTTGCACTTTATAACTTTTAAATCACTTCTTCGCCTGTTTAAATATGCTCAATGTCTTTCGCGTTCTTATCGTAGTTGAATTCTAATATTTTTGGGGATTCGCGGTGCCTATACTGTTCCTACTTTGTCGACAGAACACGTGAACGATATCAGACTAAGCCTTCAGCTTTTCCATCATTCAGTGCACATGAGTGGTTAATAACTGTATAGCTAATTTGCTAAGTTGTTTCCTAGTGAGTGTAGCGTGATAATTTTCCCGGAAATTGTCCATTCTAACTTGTAATCTGTGTACTTGTCAGCCCACGTGTGCCCCGATTAGTGTGTTCCCTGTCGTGGTTATTACCATTAAATAGATCTTTTTCCTCTGTGTAGAAAGATCCGTTGCACGACGTGTATTGTGTTTCTAATTTTCATGAAATAGAATTATTTCACTTCTCTGAATTTTTGTGACCGAATTCTGTATTGTGCTGTAGCAATCTGTAACCTTGCTTATCTAATTTATATCATTCCACTGATTAGAAAGAATGGTTACACGATATATTTCGCGATCTTACTCTCTTCGAAATTGATTTTGTAAAGTTTATGCATATTTTGTGTTCCGACTTAGTAGAGTGCTGTATTGATCTAACAACTTTAACCTTCTGTGTTATCTTCTCCCTGTGCTAAACGAACGCCAGAGCGACCGTTTTAAGATATCTTTTAATGAAATCTTGACTTAATGTATAGTTAGAAGTTCTAAGGAAAATTTAACTTCCGTCTGTACACCACGCTTTGTGGTCTTAAAACAAGTGAGTTTGTTTCTGATAGTTTATCATGAGTCTAAGCCAATAGCTTGACACGTTATGGAAGCGAGGTACTATTTCACTGTGCGCTAGTGAACCTTCGATCTGCGTTCTCCACATTGCTTGGCTGTCGTCTTGGTGTATTGGTGTCGGGTTCTTGGTAAGTACCTGCATGGCTTGGCGTATGAATCTGTGTGTGTATGTGCTGCAATTCCGCCGTTCCTCCCTGTGAAACCTTATCATAATTAACCTGCACTCAACTTTGCAGGTGGGCAATGTTAGGACCATGTAATTCTGCATATTTTGAATATTTTGTAAGTTGTGTTTTTTATTGTAATTTAAGAAAATTGTCTTCCCCCTTGTTGTTCTTGTTTTGAAAAATAAATTAATTTGTTAAACTATAATCCTTTTGTGCTAATTTAAATTCTCCCCTCATCATTAAGTTTGGATTAATGTGGGGTAATTTGTTCATGTATCTTGTGATTCTGCTCCCTTCTGGAGCATTATTTGCGTTTCCGTTACCAACATTCATGATCTATGACTGTGGATCATTATTTAATTGTGTGAAGTTTCCTCTAAAGATTGCAGTAAAGGTAGACTGTTTGCTTAACTTATAGAATCAGAGTTTTGCTTAAGGGAACTGTATTCTCCCGCCGCTGTGTGAATATCGCCGTAATGAGATTTTGTGAGCAAGCCGTCAATTGTTAACTTCACAAACACGGCTAGTTAAGTCAAAAGAACAGCGGGCGAGTTTCAACATGTATCAAGCTCTTCTGATAAAAGACGTCGCTACGACGGAAGAGTTCATCAAGTGGTGCCAGCAGATTGAAGAGATGCAACAAAGAACGGTTGGACGAAAGCAGTATGACGGTCTCCCGAATGTAGTACCTATGGCCGTTGTGGAAGACCAGCATGACTTCGCTTCTCTCATAAGACAAATTGTGAGAGAAGAATTACAACAGTGCATGGCAGACGGGATTATTAGACCGAGCGAGCATCAGATTATGGCCATGGATGTAAGCCATGTAAGTCACGAGGGAGCCGACGCCGCTGAGGACGAGGTATTTCAGACATCAGCTCCTGTCTGCCCCGCCAGTCGCACCAGACGTGAAGAATGGCGTCGCCCTGCTGTGACTTACGCTGCAGCCGCCAAACAGCAGCCCATGAACCGGCCGACACGGCCACAACCATCTCCACCGGCAACTATGACGCCTATCAGAAGAACAGAAGTCTGGAGGACATAAGACCAGACGGCACTGTGTTTCCACTGTGGGCGCCCTGAACACGTCGAACTTTGGGAAGAAGCCCATCGCCGTACCCTGGACCTGGTCGCTCCCCAACTCGCCGGACATCCTCCATGGACGACAGTCGCTAAGATGTCGGGAAATATTTTCGATGTCATAATCGACATCCAACCTGTCCAGGCACGGTTGATTCAGGAGCCTCTTTTTCTGTATTATGGGATAATTACCGCCTCACACTAAAGAAGACAATGTTCTGTGATACGGGGGCAACTGGGCTTAAAGTCACAAATGGGAAGTACGTCCATCCAGCAGGAACTTGTGTCGCAAGAATAACCATCAACAACAGGAGCCAGCTGTTTGAATTTGTCGTTTTAACAGAATTTAATCATAATGTCATCCTCGGATGGGACTTCCTTTAGGCATCCCAAGCTATCATTGACTGCGGAAGATATGAGCTGCAAATTGAGAAAGTCGTTCTGACGGGTACACGTAATACAGTATCTTCTGGTAAGTTATTTGCCATGGACAATGTGACGATACCGCCGTTGACAATGAGAAGAGTTGCAGTCACAAACACAGATGACTGGTTAAACTGTGAAGTGCTTGTCGATAGTAAAATTTTATTAGGCTCACAAAAGAAATTCACATACCAGCGGCTATCATAGGCATTACCGGTGGTCGAGGAGAGATTTGGATCACAAATTGTCACGAGCAGTCACAACTTATCCCCAAAAGAATGTGCATTGGGACAGCTGAACCAATCCAGGACGGTGAGCTCAACGTCGTAACGAAGACCTATGCTCTGCTGTTAGTACAGACAACACTCTGGAGGAAACAAACGTGGAACTGCCAATAGGGCTCTGACTGACCAAGGAACAACGTCAGCGGGTGTTAGGTATACTACGCCAATTTTCGGGTGCATTGACACCTCAGCAGGGGAAAAGTCAGACGAAACGGCCCACGATAAGGCAGCGTATCAATACTGGGAATCATCCACCAATTAGTCAGCATTCGTATAATGTCGCCAGCTGAAAGTCGGATAATTCGAGAGGAAATGGAGAAGGTGTTGCACGATGACATTATTCAACCTTCGGATAGTCCTTGGTCGTCTCCGGTGGTTCTCGTACAGAAACAGGATGGCACGTGGCGATTGTGTGTCGACTATCGGCGGCTGAACAGAATCACAACGAAAGATGTCTACCCACTGCCGCGTATTGACGACACCTTAGACTGCTTGAAAGGAGCTACATACTTCTCAACTATGGACATGCAGACAAGTTACTGGCAAATCGAGGTTGACGAAGCTGTCAGGAAAAAGACGGCATTTATAACACCTGACGGCGTCTATGAATTCAAATTAATGCCATTTGGATTGCATGCTCCAGACACATTCGAACGCACGATGGACAACTTGCTTGGACACCTCAAGTGGACAATGTGTCTTTGCTATTTAGATGACATTGTCGTTTTCTAGAAAAGATTTGAAGAACATCTGAGTCGTCTGTCAACTGTATTGAAGTGTGTTCAGACTGCTGGACTCCACCTTAATCCAGAGAAGTGCCACTTCGTCGCCAAAGAGTTAAAAATGTTGGGGCACCTAGGCAATGGAGATGATGTCCCACCTGATCAAGGGAAGTCACAGAATTTCCAAGTCCTCAGCACATTCGTGATGTGAGAAGTTTTCTCGGGCTGTGCTCATACTACCGACGTTTCATAAAAGGAATTTGTAACAAGGTACGCCCATTACAAGAACTTCTGCAGGGAGAGACAAAAGAAAGAGCTTTCCGGGCACTTAAGGAGGCTCTAACTTCCGCACCAGTGCTAGCCTTGTACGACGAGAATGCAGAAACGGAACTTCACATAGACGCCAGTCGTTATGAGATTGGTGCAGTGCTTGTACAAGTTCAGGAAGGTGCTGAAAAAGTGATAGCCTATGCGTCAAGAGTACTCTCAAAGTCACAGATAAACTACTCTACAACTGAGAAAGAATGTCTCGCAGTTATCTGGGCTATCAACAAGTTCAGGCTGTTTGCTGTATTTATTCGGCAAACCATTCACACCGTCGTGACAGATCACCATACTTTGTGTTCGTGACTACCTTGCAGGATTCATCAGGTAGACTAGCAAGATGGCCACTAAGACTCCAAGAGTACGATGTCACAGTGGTATTCAAGAACGGGCGCAACCACAGGAATGCCGACTGCCTTTCGAGGAACTAATTAGTGGAACACAATATCATGAATGAAATTTCAGGCCTCACTGAATTAGGTGACTTTACTGCTGAACAGACGGAAGATCCAGTACTATTAAAAACCATAGAGGCCTTAGAGAAAGGAGAACCGACCAATGGAGAGTTCCAACTTACAAACAGGACATTCTATAAGAGCATGTACAATCCAGTGGGCCCCAAATGGCTACTGGTCCTTCCAGCTCGTCTCCAGCCAGCTATTCCCAAGTATTTCCACGATTCTCAAATATCCGGTCATCTGGGATTCGTGAAGACCCTACACAGAATCAGACGCAGGTATTACTGGAAAGGTCTCTACTGATCTGTGACAGAAGCATGTGCCGCAGTTACCTCCAGGGCATCTCGTACCAATGCCTCCTGCAGCAGCTCCATTCCACCAAATTGGAGCCAGCTGCGGTGGCCGAGGGGACTGAGGCGCGCCAGTGACGGTCTGCACGGCCACTACGGTCGGGGGTTCGAATCCCCCCTCGGGCATGGATATTTGTAGCGTCCTTAGTGTTAGCTAGTTCATAGGTAGTTTGTAAGTTTAGGGACTGATGACCACATAGTTAAGTCCCATAAGCTGTACAAACATTTGAACATTTTGAACGAAATTGGAATCGACCGTTTAGGGAGGTTCCCAAAGTCGACAACTGGTAACCAATGGATAATGGTCTGCACTGACTACCTCACACGCTACGCTGTCACCAAACCTGAGCCGAATGCAGAAGTTCCAGAGATCGCAAAATTCCTTGTAGAAGACATTATTTTGAAGCAGGGATCACCACGTGTCATGATATCTGATCGTGGAAAAGTATTCCAGTCAAAACTAGTATCAGAGGTAATGTCACGGTACGACATTGTCCACAGAATGACAACTGCATACCATCCTCAGGCAAATGGTCTTACGGAACGTTTTAACAAAACGTTAGCCGACATGCTGTCGATGTACGTCGTTGTTGAGCAGAAGGATTGGGATACAATTCTGCCAGTCGTGACATTTGCTTACAATACCGCAAGACAAGACACCACAGGATTCACTCCGTTTTTCCTGCTCCATGGCCGTGAAGCTGAGACGACAATGGATACGGTGTTCCTGTTCCAGCCGGACGACACTCAGGATGACTATGTTAAACAGCTTATCACCAGGGTCGAAGAAGCAAGACAGCTGGCTCACATACGGACACTGGACGCCCAGGAGAAGGATCGTCAGCGGTATAACGACAAGCATCGACCTGTTGTGTACTGCCCTGGAGATCTGCCCTGTACGGAAGTTGGACTGTCAGAAAAGTTATTGAAGCGATACTTTGGTCCGTATCGTTTCATACGCCGCCTGTCAGACGTCACATACGAAGTTAAGGATTAAGAGCCGTCGTGAAACAACTAAAACGAAGGGACATTGTTCACGTGCTCCGCATGAAGCCTTACTACGATCGTGAAGAACAGATAGGCGGAAATGGCTTCTTGTTCAAGGACTCTAAGGACGGTAACGATACTGATGAAGCCACTACCAGAACGTCTGTCGTCGGTAATCGTGCAGAAGGGAAGGATTCTTCAGAACTGCCATACAGAGGACCCATGACAAGATCAAGATCCAGGACATTGTAGCTAGCTGTAAAGGGAACCTAACGGAGGGTCACTGTTCTTTCAGGAGAGCGAGCAATGCCGGCGTGGCACAATGAATAGTGTCACCGATTGCGGTGCGGAAGGTCGCCGGTTCAAGCCTGTCCACCAGCAAAAATTTATTTCTTTGTAATTATCATTTCCAGAATGTTCTACGTATGTCTTACGTTAACTGTTATCCTAATATCTGGTGCATTCTGTCCGTGTGTAAACAGCAGAGCACTCTGCCCGAGAGGCAGCAATGCTGCGTGTAGGTTTTTGTAAGAAAGTCATAAGTATTCTTATGACATCAGAATTACTAGTGCAGTCAACATCTACATCTACAACCATACTCCGCAAGCCATCCGACGGTGTGTGGCGGAGGGTACCTTGAGTACAACTATCGATTTTCCCTCCTATTCCAGTCACGTATTGTTCGCGGAAAGAAGGATTATCGGTATGCCTCTGAGTGGGCTCTAATCTCTCTGATTTTATCCGTACGATCTCTTCGAGAGATATACGTAGGAGGGAGGAATATACTGCTAGACTCCTCGGTAAAGGTAAGTTCTCGAAACTTCGACAAAAGCCCATACCGAGCGACAGAGCGTCTATCCTGCAGTCTTCCACTGGAGTTTAGCCATCATCTCCGTAACGCTTTCACGATTACCAAATGATTCTGTAACGAAGCGCGCTGCTCTCCGTTGGATCTTCTCCACTTCCTCTATCAATCCCACCTGGTCGGATCCCACACCGGTGAGCAGTATTGAAGCTGTGGGTGAACAAGTGTGCTGTAACCTACTTCCTTTCTTTTCGGACTGCATTTCCTTAGATTCTCCCAATGAATCTAAGTCTGGCATCTGCTTTACCGACGATTGATTTTTATATGGTCGTTTCATTTTAAATCCCTCATAATGATTACTCCCAGATGATTTATGGAATTAACTTCTTCCAGTTGCTGACCTGCTATACTGTAGGTAAATGATAAAGGATCTTTCTTTCTGTGTATTCGCAGCACATTACACTTGTCTACATTGAGATTTAATTGAAATTCCCTGCACCATGCGTCAATTAGATGCACATTCTCCTGCATCTCAATACGATTTTCCATTGCTAAAACCTCTCTATATACTACCGCATCATCCGCAAAAAGCCTCAGTGAACTTCCGATGTTAACCACAAGGTCATTTATATATATCGTGAACAGCAACGGACCCACGACACTCCCCTGTGGCACACCTGACACAACTCCCACTTCGGAAGACCTCTCTCCATTGAGAATGACCTGTTGCTTTCTGTTATCTAGGAATTCCTCAATCCAATCACACAATTGGTGATAGACCATATGCTCTTACTTTGTTCATTATATGTTTGTGGGGAACTGCATCAAACGCCTCGCGGAAGTAGAGAAATACAGCATCTACCTGAGAACCCGTGTCTATGGCCCTCTGAGTCTCGTGAACGAATAGCGCGAGCTGGGTTTCACACGAACGCCTTTTTCGAAACCCATGCTGGTTCCTACGGACCAGATTCCTAGTCTCGAGAAATGTCATTATATTCGAACATAATACAAGTTCCAAAATTCTACAACTGACCGACGTTAGAGATATAGGCCTGTAGTTGTGACATCTGTTCGAGGACCCTTCTTGAAAACGGGGATGACCTGCGCCATTTTCCAATATTTCGGGACGCTGTGCTCTTCTAGAGACCTACGATACACCACTGCGAGAAGGGGGGGGCCAGTTCCTTCGCGTACTCTGTGTAAAAACGAACTGATATCCCATCAGGTTCTGTGGCCTATCCTCTTTTGAGCGATTTTAATTGTTTTTCTATCCGTCTATCAATTATTTCGATATCTGCCATTTTGTAATCTGTGCGACAATCTAGGGAAGGAACTACAGTGCAATCTTCCTCTGTGACATGACTGCGGATCCACAGCTGCAGTACAGTCTTGTTTACAATCTGTGAAATTTTCATTAAATTTTCTCTGATAGTTTCTAAGAAAACGTTGCAAATGTTTTTGAATTTATGGTTTTTAGAAAATGAGACACAAAGTTTTACATGTTTATTCTAGGAAAAACGTACAGATCTGTCCCTAAGGAATCGCGGCGGAGTCACCGAGCGTGCTGAGGCGCTATACTCCGATGTGTGAGGCCGTTCCCCGTCGGGGGTTCGAATCCTTCCTCGGGCATGGGTGTTTGTGTTGTCTTTAGTATAAGTTAGTTTATAAGTAGTTTGTAAGTTAGGGGACTGATGACCCCGCAGTTAAGTCCCATAAGCTTAACAGACATTTGAACATTTGAACGTAAGAAGTGGTTAGAAGTAGCCTGCACCATAATCAGGGTCCTCATTATCTCTGTGTTCATTTGCCAGTTTCATTTTCCTGCTTCTTGACTCTTCAGAGAAGCAGCGAAATCTGATTTAGCAATACGCAAGCTTTCACCATCTCTTAGAATAATTACAGTATTCTGCCCGGGTGATATGCCTAACTGGTCTAAAATTTTGGGTCTGGCAATGTTGCCATTGTTCCACGTTATCACAGCCTCTGACAGTCCTAGTTGTAAAGTTCTGTAACCAACTAACACGTTTTTAGAGATGCGGGTTCACACGATGTTGCGAAGGCCTCATTTACGTTTTGAGCTTTTTCGCGTAAGCACTTCTTTAGTAGATCGGTGTGGGTAAGATCTCTGTAGATTCATTCAGGGACAAAGTGTTTGTTTGTGAGAGTGTTGAGGTTACCAACTGCCTGTGCCTTCCTAGACCTGCACCGCCTATCAGGGGGTGGCGGACATAGAAAATGAGTGGATGTACGGTGGAATAAAGAGGCCCACAATGTCTCCTTCACTGCCTCCAGATCTCCAGAATTCTTCGTAATGGCAATCCTGCAAGGTAGTCACGAACACAAAGTATGGTGATCTGTCACGACGGTGTGAATGGTTTGCCGAATAAATACAGCCTGAACTTGTTGATAGCCCAGATAACTGCGAGACATTCTTTCTCAGTTGTAGAGTAGTTTATCTGGGACTTTGAGAGTACTCTTGACGCATAGGCTATCACTTTTTCAGCACCTTCCTGAACTTGTACAAGCACTGCACCAATCCCATAACGACTGGCGTCTGTGTGAAGTTCCGTTTCTGCATTCTCGTCGTACAAGGTGTCTTTACAAATTATTATTTTGTAGTAAATACTACATGACACATTTTTTTAATTTGTTTTCTACTTTTTATTATAATTTTTTTCAAATTTACTAATTTATATCTAAAAATTCGCCGGTCGCGGTGGCCGAGGGGACTAAGGCGCTCCAGTCACGGTCTTCACGGCCGCTACGGTCGGGGGTTCGAATCCCCCCTCGGGCATGGATATTTGTGCCGTCCTAGTTCGTAAGTAGTTCAGAAGTAGTTTGTAAGTTTAGGGACTGATGGCCCCGTAGTTAAGTCCCATAGACTATACAAACATTTTCTAAAAATTCATCTGTAGTGTATAATTGATTGCCATGCCATAATTCTTTTAATTTACTTTTAAATGCTTGTTGGCTATCTGTCAGGCTTTTGATGCTGTTTGGTAGGTGACGAAAGACTTTTGTGGCAGTATAATTCACCTCTTTCTGTGCCAAAGCTAGATTTAACCTTGAATAGTTAAGATCATTTTTTCTCCTAGTGTTGTAGTTATATACACTGCTATTGCTTTTGAATTCGGTGGGATTGGTAATAACAAATTTCATAATTGAATGTATATACTGAGAAGCTACTGTGAAGATCCCTAGCTCTTTAAATAAGTGTCTGCAGGATGATCTTGGATGGGCTCCGACAATTATTCTGATCACATGCTTTTGTGCAATGAGTAGTTTTTTACTCAATGATTAATTACCACAGAAAATAATGCCATACGAAAGCAGAGAATGAAAATAGGCATAGTAAGCTAATTTACTGAGATGTGTATCACCAAAATGTGCAATTACCTTAATAACATAAGTTGCTGAACTCAAACGTTTCAACAGATCTTCAAAGTGTTTTTCCAGTTCAGCCCGTCATCAATGCATACACCTAAAATTTTTGAATAGTCTACCTGTGCTACAGATTTCTGATCAAAATCTATATTTATTGATGGTGCGCCGGCCACGGTGGCGGAGGGGACTGAGGCGCTTCAGTCACGGTCTGCACGGCCACTACGGTCGGGGGTTCGAATCCCCCCTCGGGCATAGATATTTGTGCCGTCCTTAGTCTTAGCTAGTTCATAAGTAGTTAGTAAGCTTAGGGACTGATGACTCCGTAGTTAAGTCCCATAAGTTGTACAAACATTTGAACATTTTATTGATGGAGCCATTCCATTTCCTGTATGGAACTGTATGTACTGTGTATTATCAAAATTTCATGACAGTCTATTTGCTGAGAACCATTTAATTATTTTCTAAACTTCATAGACTCGCCAGCAGAAAGCTTTGTTCCGCCAAGTTTGCTCTTGAGTGTACGAAGGCGGATGCCCGTCCTGTTTTTAACAAGCCCCACACATTCTAGTTTTATTACTGGAACATCACAAGGTTCACTCTGGCAGGCAGCATTGAATGCTTTGCTATCGCCATCGCCTTGGCATTCAGTATACCGTACACCTCCGTCAGTCTGCATTTTCTACAGCTTTCTTCTTTTGATTTCCGTGGGATTTATGTACCTTGAACAAACTTTTGTATTTAGTCATTATAGAAACACAGATTAGTATACACTGGACTGCACAGCTTTCAAGAAACTTCGTTTTTACAAACAATAGCAACCAAAGAGACACGTTCTTCCAAGAGAATTGTTGCTCACAAGCGCACCTGCAGACCTTTGACGACAGAAATGCGCTCTAGCATGTAAACCAACATGTGAACCGTACGTTCTGTACAAAAGACAAAATAACTTGACTCTGTAACTGTAAAAGTACAGAACGTATAATCCTTTTTACGAAAAGGGGCGTAAATTATTAGAGTAACAGGAGTCAAAATTAAAAAAAAAAAAAAAAAAAATGCAGTTGTAACTGGTGAACAGGAATAAAAAAAATCGCACTGACGTGTTTTACGGCCCACTTTAGATTTGTAGTTTTATAAGTTTTTGCAAACATTTTGGGCTAAAATAATAATCTAAATGATAAAAAATTAATAAGAGTGTCTGAAACCCCTTTAGGAGAAAAAAACTAGGTAGTGACGGGTTCCGAACCACCCACCTTTGACATCACAGTCTTACGCCTTGCCCACTACGCTACTGTTTTTTAACTCTTTATCATTATTATACAAAGCATTTATACATAATATGTAATAACAGATTATCTACTATTGCTTCTGAAATCTATTTTATATTTTCATTATGTTGTTCGTCTTCTGTTGGTTTGTTGTACTTTCAGAAAATCATTGTTGCACATCTTGCGATACCTCCTCATATTTAAATTATTTATATCCTTATTTCCGGGTATGAAAGAGGAAATTTTGTAATTGTTGTTTATATTTTGGTAGCTTCTGTAATTTGTAGTTTTCTTCTTTAATATACATCACAAATTCTTCTAATGTTATATTTTTATTTTTAATGGTGTAGTTTATAAATTTTGCAAGTAACCAAAGATAGCTGTTGTACTTCATGCTAGGGTATAGATTCCAGTCTGGATGTAGTATATCCTCTACCTTTATTGCATTTTCCGACGTCCTGTTCATAATTGCTAGCTTTTTTGGGTCCACTTCCAGATGGTATTTCGCTACGGCTATCAATCAGAAGATGAGTCCTATAATCTCATACTATTGATGGCCGTTGTTAACTGATGCAAATATGAAATTTGTAGACACTAGATTATCATTTATCGTACGAAGAACGATGTGTTTTTGTTAATTCTTCAGTGCGCCATTGCTTTGAAATGACAACGTGTAAGGTACAATAAGAAAATCATCAAATACGCGCAAGATGGCATATGCCACAGAGAGTTCTGCGCGAGGAATGTCAAGTGAATCTCCTAACGGCTGGTTTTCGTTGAATCAATGAAGGGTGTCAAAACTCCGTTATTTTTGAAAATATGTCTCAAACGATACGAGATATGAAAAAAATATAAGGGAGCTAAGTTGTAGAGAATTTTGTCCTCTACCAATTAGGTTATTCGATTTTCGTGTCAGATGAACAGTTAAGCCGTTATTTTCATTTAAATTTTGAGCTGTCAAAAGACGATCGCAAAGGCCCACTTTTAGTGTTACTACCGTAACCTAAAGTGGGCCAAAAACAACACCTTTTGACAGTATTCGTCGGCGCTTGTTCTGTATTGCGCGGCGCAATTTCTTCACAAGAGAACATAGTATCTAATTATGCAAAAAACTGAAATCAGATTTTTTGAAAAATTTCACCCTGACAATCATAACGCGACCGCTGGTCCGAAGCGGGAAATCCGAATTAGATTCACTGTCCCGTACAAATTTTTTAACTTGACCGTTGAATTTATTACAGTGCCCCGACGTGTTCAAGATCTATCAATATTTCGTATTTGCAACCGTTACCCATTCTAAGGAGTATCGATTGCTGTGCGCTTCTTTCTCCAGTTTTTCCTATGGCCCACCATCGACCCATGTCTAACAAATCCTTGTTGAGTTTAGAGTTGTATATGGCTGCTATCATTCCTCAGATTTATCAGCGCTGTAGAAGCAATCTGTCCCGATTCTCTTCTCTCTGCAAAAAACACCCGCAGTCTCGCTTCTGATGCAGCGCTAACGTGAGCCCGTAAACGTCTGTCCTGGTGGAAGGACTGAAGTAGAAAAAGACGCTGTACTTCAGAGGGTCAGCCGCCATTGTCGCAAGTCCGTGGCGCAGCCAGGAATTCGTTCTGAGGGGCAGACTCGTTAAAATAAAGAAAAATAAATAAAGCCTATTGCATTTATTAATCTATGACATATTTTTACACTTTTTATAATTTAACGAATTAAACTACGAAGTAATTGCACGAGAAATAAAATGAGTAGGCTCGTATTTATTTGAAAGTGGAACAGCAGCAACATGGCAAAATAATTGAGCAGGTTCCATCTTTAGTTCTTTATTTCTTTCTCTTTGGCCAGCGAAAGATCCGAACCCAAAGACTGGAAAGTTGGCCAAGTTACTCCAATATTCAAGAAAAGCAATAGGAGTGATCCCCAAAATTACAGACCTATCTCATTGACGCCGATTTGCTGTAGGATTTTGGAACATATACTTTGTTCGAATATTGTGAACTACCTAGAAGAGAACGACCTATTAACCAGTAGTCAACACGGATTTAGAAAGTATCACTCCTGCAAAACACAGCTTGCCCTTTATTCACATGAAGTGTTAAGTGCCATCGACAAGGGATCTCAAATCGATTCCATATTTCTGGATTTCCGGAAGGCTTTTGACACTGTACCCCACAAGCGGCTTCTTATGAAACTGCGTGCTTATGGAATATCTCCCCAACTGTGCGATTGGATTCACGATTTCCTATGAGAAAGAACACAGTTCGTTGTAATTGACGGTAAGTCATCGAGTAAAACAGATGTGATATCTGGCGTTCCACAGGGAAGCGTTATAGGTCCCATACTCTTCCTCGTGTTTATAAACGATTTAGGAGACAATTGGAGTAGCTCCCTTAGACTGTTCGCGGATGATGCTGTCGTTTATCGGTTAGTAAAGTCAACAGAGGATCAAAAGCAACTGCAAAGCGATTTAGACAAAATTTCTACTTGGTGCGAAAATTTGCAATTGTCACTAAATAAAGAAAAGTGTACCTAGGAGTTACAATTACGCACAACTTTGACTGGAGAGAACACATAGAAAATATTTTGGGGAAGGCGAATCAAAGGTTACGTTTCATTGGCAGAACGCTTCGAAGATGCACCAGTTCCACCAAGGAGACTGCCTACATCACACTTGTGCGTCCTCTCCTGGAGTACTGTTGCCCCTTGTGGGACCCTCACCAGGTGGGACTGACGGAAGATATTGAGAAGGTTCAGAGAAGGGGAGCTCGTTTTGTTTTATCACGTTACGGGGGGGAAAGCGTCACGGAGTTGTTGCACGAATTGGGGTGGAAATCATTAAAAGAAAGACGTTATTCATTGCGGCGTAATCTGTTTACGAAAATTCAATCACCGACTTTTACTTCTGAATGTGAGAATATTTTGCTAGCACCCACCTACTTATGGAGTCACGACCATCCCAATAAAATAAGAGAAATCATATCGAAAACGGAACGATTTAGGCGTTATTTCTTCCCGCGCGCTATTAGAGAATGGAACGGTAGAGAAAAGTTATGAAAGTGGTTAATGAACCCTCTGCCAGGCACTTAAATGTGATTTGTAGAGTATCGATGTAGATGTAGATGTTCCCACACATGCAGCGTCGACTCCTTGTTAATCTGTATTTGCCTTGTGTTAATAGTTACAGGGTGGTCGGGTACCCCAGGAGGAAACGCGTAGCCGCGGTGGACGAAGCGACTGAGGCGCTCCAGTCACGGTCTGCACGGCCACTACGGTCGGGGGTTCGAATCCCCCCTCGGGCAAGGATAATTGTGCCGTCCTAGTTCGTAAGTAGTTCATAAGTAGTTTGTAAGTTTAGGGACTTAACAAACATTTGAACATTTTTTTGGAAACGTGTACTGCTAATGTCTGCGTATATTGTTATAAGTACCATGGTCTTAAGTGTTACGAAATGTTTGTGAATGTTGTAACTGAGGCGGGACTTGGGTACTCGCCGGTATTCACCTAGGGGGATGTGGAAAACCGCCTAAAAACCTCATCCAGGCTGGCCGGCACTCCGACCCCCTTCGTTAGGCCGTGTTCACACTGCCGGCCGGCCGAGAGGACTCTGCTTCATTAGGGATGCAACGTCGTTGATGAAAACAATGATGTTAAGACATCGATGTTCCTGCGGAAAAATATATATTTTAAAAAAAACATCGCTCCTGAAAAACGATACATCGATGTTTTTCCGATGTTTCCATTCGTTTAAGAAATATTAGGAAAAACACACTGCAATGAAGCTGTGATGCCAGAAAGGATCTGCCTTATTTATGTTCTTTCACTAAGCTACGAATACACAGCGAAATGGCAGATTAGAATGAAAAAGAAGTTAGGAATAAGATTTCGCTACGTATTGCGCTGATTTTACTTGAGATTTACATCGATTTGTTCATTACATGCGAAATAACTTGTGTTTTGTTGACGTATTGCATTTTTCTTAGCTGTCGACGTGGAGAAAATTAAAACATTATGCATCTTTTAGTTATTACTTAATGATGGATTTTTAAAATGAATATTCATCAATGACGTTTATCGAATCATGTACCTTGCAGAAATGAAAATCTATGTTTTACTTGGCTTGTTGGCTTTTAACTCGGATTTTTCGTCGACTTTTGTTTGATGTTTTAACTGACATTTTGACAGTACGATATCAGTCTGATCGGGTAACACTGTCAAAGATTCGATTCCACTGATGTTGGAGGGTGAAATTTCAGTAATGCCAGCAGCCCGTGCTGAACAAACATCAGATTAATCATCAAATTGTTTCATATTTCACTTACCTACTACAGTATTTCAAAAGTATGACAACAGCGACGAGCGACGACAGCAGGAGCACAACACTTGAGCTGACGCTGGCTGAGCAACTAATAAAGTAATAATGGAGTTGCCAATCAATTGTTGAACGATGTCGATAGTTTTGGACTTCTGTCGTTGATACATCGGCGATTCATCACTGTTCAAAACATTGATGTCAACATCGATGTTAATGGACGAAACATCCATGTTTTGAAAACATGGATGTATCGTTTGCATCCCTACGCTTCAGCCGGCTCACGCCGAGCCGACGACATTCGAAATGTTTAGTATTTCCGGCGCGAGTCGATTTGCCTATGGTACTGCTTCTGCAGTACAAGTATCACACATCTCCTGCCTTTTTGGCCCACTTTAGATTACTGTAGTAACACTAAACGTGGGCATTTGTGATCGTTTTTTGACAGCTCGAAATTTAAATAAAAATAACGGCTTAACCATTCCCCTGACACGAAAATTGAATAACCGAATTTGTAGAGGAGAAACTTCTCTATAACTTTTCTCTTATGTTTTTTTCATATCTCGTATCGTTTCAGAGATATTTGCAAAAATACCTGAGATTTTGGGATGTCTGTCTGTCTGTCCGTCCATAACGTGTTCTCCCTTTTTAAGACGAACCGTTCAACCGATCAACAGCTAATTTTACAGACATAATTGTAGGCCGACAGAGACCGGAACCTCCCTGTTTCGGACAAAAAATACGGTAGTAACGCCAAAAAAAGCCGTTTGTAATATTATTGTAATTGCGAACGAACGGTTCATCTGACACGAAAATTGAATAACCTAATTGGTAGAGGAGAAAATTCTCTACAACTTAGCTCCCTTATGTTTTTTTCATATCTCTTATCGTTTGAGACATATTTGCAAAAATAACGGAGATTTGACACCCTCCATTGAATTAACGAGAACCAGCCGTTCGGAGATGGCACGTGACATTCCTCGCCCAGAACTCTGTCTGGCATCTTGCGTTGCGTATTTTATGATTTTCTTATTGTATATTACACGTTGTCGTTTCAAAGCAATGGCGCACTGAAAAATTAACAAAAACACATAGTTTTTTGTACGATAATCTAGTGTCTACAAATGCCATAATATCATCAGTTCACAACGGCCATCAACAGCGTGAGAATAAAGGGCTCATGTTCTGATTGATAGCCGCAGCGTAGTGGGTAAAGTGTTGGACTATGACGCCAAAGGTCGGTGGTTCGAAACCCGAAACTACCTAATTTCAGACAGTCTTATTAACTGTGATTCTTCAGTTTCTCCCGACGTATTTGATAATCAAAATAACTACGGGTGTACTGCCGGTCTATAGTGTCCAACGGGCACAATATTTCGGCGATCATACATGTCGCCATCATCAGGTGAACTGACGGACTGAGCTCCTGGAAACGCTCCGGCACGGAGATCCGCACACTACGGCGGCTCGAAGGGACCTGGGTTCTAGCCCTGTAGCGCGCCATTTAAATACCCTCGGCCCACGGAGCGACCCCTCCGCGGTCCGCGCAGTGGAACCGATTGCGACGGCGTCTGAGATGAGGTCGGTGTGAGGGCTCTGTCCGCCGTGGTCGTCACTTCGTTACGTTTGCTACTCTTAATTAACTCAATCGCTGGTTCCCAAGCTTTGCTAAGATTATAGCCACAGTCACGGTTTATGAGGTCATCATTAGTGCGAATTTCAATGGCCTCTCTAACGACGCAGTCCCAGTATCTCTACTTCTGTACCAGAATCCTAGTGCGTTCATACGCCATCGGATCTCTCGTTAGAGCCGTACTTCACGCTACGCCCAACATCCTCTCAACATCGAAGGCTTGCGGTTGCGGTATAACGCCGGTCAGATAACTTGTAATTACTCGTGAAAGGAGTTAGATATCAATGCAATTACCATTTCAAAAACTTTTTAGCTCCATTTCACTCGCTGTAATGTGTGGTCTAAAATGCGTAACAGTAAGCTGCCCGCTATCCAACTTTTTCAATACACGATTTGTAAAGGAAACGCACGCACTTGACAAATAGCGTCATTTGAAAACGACTGTTACGAATTATGAAAAGGTGAACGTTTTATTAGAAAGCCGAGATATTCTACTATCATGTGTTAAAAAATCTGATTTTTTCACTGCATACTTTCATCAAAATCAAGTGAGGAGCACAGCGAAACTAAAAACTCGCGCGAAATTAAAGTAGACATTTTATTTTTTCACAGGCAGACCAAAGCTTCTATGGAAAAAATAAGTTGGTTAAACTAAGTGGGCTTGTCTTATATACCGTCCAAATTTTATACAACGTGAAAATCGGAAGAGTGTATTTTCCCCATCTTTTCGTCTCGGCTTTGTTATTGCTTCTGTAGCACGAGTATCTCAGGTCTCCAGCCTGTTTTCGAGTGTATTTGCCTGATAGCTTTTTTTCATTTAAATGACACTTGTAAAAATGTGTTGTTTATTTTTTTCTTTTATTACTATTAATTCTGTAAAATGAATACAAAATTCAAATTTTTTTTAGCCGTTCTCACAAGGAAAAACTGTTCTAAATGTCAGTCGAAATTCACGGGATGAATCCGTTATCACCTGTTTCTTATGTAAAATGATTTCTAATCCATGGCGTGCAGCAGCAGTTAGAATAAATATTCCTTCAAACCGTCTTGATTGCAAATTTTTTTAATAGTTAATAACTCGTTTCGCCCTTTAGCAGGGCATCTTCAGATTATCTGCGTGACAGAATTTACACAAAATTACAAGGTGGAATTACAAACGGTTATATTGGTACATGGGCTCATTTTGTGTTACGAAGACAGTATAAATGGTAAACAAAGCTTACAATGCGCTCTCCGTGGTGTGACACCATAAGTTGTTTAGTGCGGTGTTTCTATTTTTCTGGAATGTTTTTTGGATTTCCTTGTGGCCCTACAAATGTTAGGGTAACAACAAATTACAGATGGAACATACTCGGTAAAGATGTGAGAAATATAAAACCAATTTTGAAGATTTTGTATTTTAAGCATATAAGCGACAAATATTCCTTCAAACCGTCTTGATTGCAATTTTTTTTTATTTAGGTGTGACAAAAAAACAAAGAAAAAAAATGGCACAGGCGTGTTTCACGGCCAACTTAAGATTTGTATTTTTAAACGTTTTTGTAAACATTTTGGACCAAAATAATAATCTAAATAATAATAAATAAATTAATAAGAGTGTCTGAAACCCTTTTAGGGAAAAAAAAATAGCAGTGACTTTTCGCGTCACAGTCTAGCACCTTGCCCACTACGCTACGGCTATAAATCAAAACAGGAGTTCTACAATCTCGTACTATTGATGGCCGTTGTTATCTGATGTTAATACGGCATTTGTAGACATCAGATTAATATTTATCGTACGACGAACGATGTGTTTTTGTTAATTCATCGGTTTGCCGTTGCTTAGAAATGACAACTTGTACGTTACAATAAGAAAATCATCAAATACGCGAAGAATGTCACGTGACATCTCCGAACGGCTGGTTTTCGTTAATTCAATGGAGGATGTCAAATCTCCGTTATTTTTGCAAATATGTCTCAAACGATACGAGATATGAAGAAAACATAAGGGAGCTAAGTTGTACAGAATTTTCTCCTCTACCAATTAGGCTATTCGATTTTCTTCTCAGATGAACGGACCGATTACAATTGTATTACAAACGGCTTTTTTTGGTTTTACTACCGTAATTTTTGTCCGAAAAATTTGAAAAAGGAGGGTTCTGGTTTATGGCGGCTTACAATCATGTCTGTAAAATTTGGTGCTGATCGGTTGAACGGTTTGTCTTAAAAACAGAGAACACGTTACGGACAGACAGACAGACATACATCCCAAAATCGTCGTAATTTTTGCAAATATCTTTGAAACGCTACGAGATATGAAGAAAACATAACAGAGCAAACAAAGTTGTAGAGAATTTTCTCCTCTACAAATTAGGTTATTCAATTTTCGTGTCAGATGAATAGTTAAGCCGTCATTTTCATTTAAATTTCGAGCTGACAAAAGAAGATCGCAAAGGCCCACTTTTAGTGTTACTACCGTAACCTAAAGTGGGCCAATATAATAATAAAATCAGTGAACTGTTAGCTGGCTCAGTCGGCAGTGAAGAGGTTTTGGTCACCACTGTGTTTCCATCGATCTTCAGATGACTGTGGGTGAGGACAGCTTGTTGCTGTGGACAAGCCACCAGCAAGCAAAACAACAAATCACAGCAAGATATAATGCGGCACACGCTTCTCATTTCGGAAAGCGGTGCTTTAGACCACACGGCTAACCGAGCGGGTATTTAAGCAGCTTCTATGTAACTAGCCAGAGAGCCAGGTCTTTATAGTTTAACTAGTTTAAACCCGCGGCTCTGCTCGCGTATTGGTAGATCAAACCACATGTAAAAATGCACTCGTTTCGAAGAATCCAATGACGAAATTCAACAATAATGATTGTAATAATATCACAGATCGATCACGTAGTGAAAATCGCGAAAAGTCAAATCGATTTTACTAAAGAGATGTATTGCAAGAAATTCCTTTCTTACTGCTTTATTTATTTATTTTTATATTTCCTTATTCGTATGCTTATCCTTACACAGAAAGACCTGAAGACATTGTAGCACGCATAGACCAAAGATATGGTCTGTGGCATAACGTCTGGTTGTATGTAATCTCCTTGTTATACAGTCGCAAACGTCATCGCTCGTCTTCAGTTCGAGTTTTTTTATGATTTGACGACATTCAACCGCCATATCTTTCACCCCATTATAGCTATCGGCATGGAACTGCTATGGTGTACAATGGGAGACGTCGGACAACAAATAGACACAGACCATTTGTTTGTTTCTGTAGTTTCCGTTGCAGAGCGAAGTATTAACATACACACACGTAGAATGTTATATACACCGATAACTTGCGATCCCAATATACTCCACGCTTTTATCATTATCAACCCTCAAGCAACAATGCAACCAATAAAACCATTTTCAAAGAGTTAATATAATTTTCAAAGAGTAATTATTGCTCCGCATTTCGCGTTATATTCTTCAAATTACTAAATATCTATCAGATCGCTATAAAACCGTACCTAAAACCTTCCTCAGGTACAGATTAGTAACTGTACAAATATTTTAAGTCTCTGCATCTTGTCGCTCGGACGTGATAAGCGTACACCAAAGAGACATTCACATTAATATATTTAGATAAATAGCTGTCCGATCTCCATAAAACGGTGCTTATAGCCTTCCCCGGGTAGACATTGGTAACTGTACAAATTTTTAGCTCTTCATGTCTTGTGGTTCAGACGTGATAAACGTACACCGAACAGACATTCACATTTATAAATATACATTAACATGACACTGTATGTGTAAAAACTGAACTAAAATAACGGTATTGTTGTTCATAAGATTCCACTCGGTGGCGCCGCTGACCAGCTAAGCAGCGGGTCGCCGCATATGAACAATCGGCTCGTAACTTCAGCACAGCAGCAACAGCGGCAGCATCAAAGCTGGTCGCGGCGGCATTAAAACCGCTCACAATAACAGCAGCACAAGTTCTCAGTGGCGGCATCACGTTGGCGAACAATTCCCAGTTCACTTGTGTTTCGAAAATTATAGTTACGTTGTGATTTATTACATGTGTACTATTTCTAACTACCGGTGCCGAGTTGTTTAAACGAATAAAAACAATAAGCATCAATATCATCATCATTAGAGACTGATTATGCCTTTCAGCGTTCAGTCTGGAGCATAGTACCTCTAATAAAATTCCTACATGATCCCCTATTCAATGCCAACATTGATGCCTCGCCTGATGTTATGCCTTTTACTGCAAAATCGTTCTGCACCGAATCTAAGTACTTTCTTCTTGGTCTACCTCGACTCCTCTTACCCTCCGCTGCCGAGCTCATGAGTCTCTTAGGTAACCTTGCTTCTCCCATGCGTGTAACATGACCCCACCATCTCAGTCTGTTCGCTCTATCAGCTTCATCTATGCTGTTCATTCCCAATTTTTCTTTGATTACCTCATTATGGATACCCACCTGCCATTGTTCCCATCTATTAGTACCTGCAATCATTCTTGCTGCATTCATATCTGTAACCTCTATCTTATGAATAAGGTAACCTGTATGCACCCAACTTTCACTCCCATACAACAAAGTGGGTCGAAAGATAGAGCGGTGCACTGCTAACTTAGTCTTGGTACTTACTTCCTCCTTGCAGAAGAGAGTAGATCTTAGCTGAGCACTCACTGCATTAGCTTTGCTGCACCTCGATTCCAGTTCTTTCGCTATGTTGCCATCCTGTGAGAAAATACATCCCAGGTACTTGAAACTATCTACCTTTTCCAACTTTGTTCCTCCTATTTGGCCCTCAATCTGTTTAAATCTCTTTCCCACAGACATTACTTTTGTTTTGGAGATACTGATCTTCATATCGTAATCCTTGCACCTCTGATCGAGCTCTGAAATATTAGTTTGCAACCCTTCAATCGAATCGGCCATTACAACGAAGTCATCCGCATATGCGAGACTGCTTATTTTGTTTTCACCTATTTTAATCTCGCCCTGCCAGTCTACTGTTTTCAACATATGATCCATGAATAGTATGAACAACAGTGGTGACAGGTTACAGCCTTGTCTTACCCCTGAAACTACTCTGAACCATGAGCTTAATTGAATCGCTGATTGGAAAAAGGAAGAAAGTCCACACACCACCGTTTTGAGAAAAGTAAGAAAAACTTGTTAACTCCTAAAATATTGTTCCGACAGTTTTATGATCCATTACATACTTGTAGAACTAAATTATCTGCACGAAATGACGAGTCGTTCGAACGCCTTCGATAAATATTTTTGAAGCAGGCCCCTTTGGAAATTGGTGGACATTCTTCCTTTTTCCAATAAACTATTCTCTTGAGGGTAGCTTGCAAAGAAATTCGCTGTAACACAGGTTTAAACTGCTGTTTAGTGTCATTTATCTTGCACACTGATAATACTGATGCCAATTTAGTCCAAAATCTTAAGACTAATAATTTATTTTGATGTAATATTAAAATTTTATACAACTATTTTTAACGCTTTTTAATCTTCTTCAGCAGCTTGTACAGCTTTGTTTCCTGAAAATACTAATCTTCTCCTTCAGATAGGACATCATTATTTCTTGGGGACCACTGAAGAATGTTGTAATAAAACGCATGATACTCTGATGGAATGAACTTTATTAGTTTAATAAGATATTGTAGCTTCATGTGATTAATAGGAATCTTCTTGCTGTATGCCAAATCTCTCGGATAAACAGGAAATTTCCGTCCCTTAAAAAGCCTATATGTATTGTAACGCAGTCCATCTACCCATTCCATACAAACGACCTATCCTGGGTTTTGATATGTGTAGGTCAAATGCCGGAATTTAGCAAAAAATTTTCAAATGTTTGTAAGTCTCTCAGACTCAACTACGTGGTATCAGTCCGCTATTTCCGCTACTTCAACTAAGGTAAACTAACCTACGGACAACACACCACACACACACACACACACACACACACACACACACACACACACACACACACGCACGCACACGCACATGCCCGAGGGAGGACTCGAACCCCCGACGGCAAACAGACGCGCCCACCGCTGCACAGCGCTCCATTAGGCACGGCTAATCCGCCGCGGCGGAATTTAGCAAGTGAAAACCTCTCCTTCGTTTGAGGATTTTTGTAAAGTGTTGTGGCCACGATTCTATAATGTCAGTGATATCTTGATGTTCAACAATCTTGACTTGAAACGAATTCAGTGTTTTTCTTTAATTGGCTATTATTTCAACATCCTGTTTGACAGAATAGATTATGTCTTGTTGTCGTGTAACTCTTTATTATATAATATCCTTATAGCATGGGAGGAAGGAGTGACCACGTACAAGGTAATAATGATGAATTATTTGGAATTTGCCAGTCATTGCTAGATACATAAGTTCACATGTAGTTCATTCACTGATTTGTATAGCTGTTCATGTATGTAGTCGTTGAGGAAAGTACACACTTCATCGAGACCTCGATTACCTTTCCCTTTGTAGTAGCAATAAAACTGTGCAGTATTCCTTTTCAGATTATGGATTTTCTATTCTGCTCCTTCTCCTTTGAACAGTTGAATATTCTATCAGTCCCATTAATTACAGATCTTTCTCCTTTTTAGTTTTACCATCGTACAATTTTGTAATAATTTCCATTTCATCCTCATCTTTGAAATGTTCGAAGTACATTTTGGAAAGACTGCAGTAAAACAAATTA
The DNA here is from genome assembly GCA_026315105.1 of Locusta migratoria. Lineage (NCBI taxonomy): Eukaryota > Metazoa > Arthropoda > Insecta > Orthoptera > Acrididae > Locusta > Locusta migratoria. Next base: position 664,875,787 of record CM048746.1, read on the forward strand.
TACAGTATACCACTACAATACACAGCACCTAAATATTGTGCAGTGAAATGTATGCAATTAACACAAGATGCATGAATAAAACTTTCTTGCATGACGGACCAGGCCGTTTCGCTGGCAGAACCACACCTTCTGAAGTTATGTATTCTTTTCCTAGTGATCTATCTCTCTCGCGCTTTTCCTTGACATATTCGTCTATATTTCATACACCTATTTTCTGTGCTGTACTTGTTCATTATCACTTTCACTTCCACTCATTATGATGTAAGTTTACAGACAGAAAACTTACGTAACCACACTGACAATAATGTGGGACAATAAAACTGAAACAAGGTGTTTAAATGCTATTTAGTAACATTGTTGGAACGCTCCTTGCCTGACATCTGGCGGTACCGCTCAGACCAGTGATTGTAAAACAGAAGAATGTTCGGACATTCTTCCCTATTACAACAACTAAAAACCTTCACAGGCTGCACTTTCGGCATTATTGCTGGTTGTTTCTTCCCTGATCCGTTAATCGATAAGTGGACAGCTGCGGAAGAAAATGTATATCTCAGCGTATTTTCGTTAAAATTGGACTTTCTTCCTTTCTCCAATCACCGATTCAATTTGCCATCTACCCTAACTGCTGCCTGACAGTCTACGTACAGCCCTTTAATTGCCTCCAAAAATTTGTCTCCTATACCGTAATCTTGAAGAACTGACAGTAGCTTCCTCCTAGGAACACGGTCATAAGTCTTTTCTAGATCTATGAAGCATAGATACAACTCCCTGTTTCACTCATAGCATTATTCCATTACCTGCCGTAAGCTAAAGATCTGGTCCTGACAGCCTCTAAGAGGCCTAAACCCACACTGATTTTCATCTAACTTGTCCTCAATTAATACTCGCACTCTCCTGTCAACAATACCTGAGAATATTTTGCCTACAACGCTAATTAAAGAGATACCTCGATAGTTGTTACAATATTTTCTGTTACCATGTTTGAAAATTGGCGTGATTACCGCTTTCGTCCAGTCAGATGGAACCTGTCCCGATTCCCACGCGTTAATAAAATTAAAAAATCTTTGGGAGGTCCTGGGGGGAGGGGCTTCAGTCCCCCCCCCTCCCCCCTGCTGACAGTGCTATTGTCGACATTGCTGGATTGACCGCATCGCTTTTTTCGTGTTTCACGGAGAGACGAATGGGTCTGCGAGCGAACGTCAGAGCAGCGAGGTTCAAGATTCACGAGATCCCGAAATAGGGAGGGAAATTTTTAATTTAGCAAATATGGAAGAGAAAAGAAAATAAATCGCAGGGAGAATGCGGCAGGTGGGAGCGCAGAAATGTCAATATGGCCGTGTGTGCCGCCGCCACTGTCGCCCTGTCTCTGTTTGTGTTTGTGTTCGCACTGTGCGCTGCGCTTCTCGACTGAATGCGGACGATCGACTGCGTCAATACGTCTTCAAAAAGTTAAGCCTCCAAACTGAGAAAACGGCATCAATAAAAGTTATGAGCAGTGCGTCGCGAAAACTAGGGCGCCTCCTGTATTGACAGTGCCGCAGATGAGGTTCGTGGAAGAACGCCGTTCGATTCCTGGTCCTGCCAGATATTTTTATGGCCAATATTCGGTCGGAAAAATGACAGATTCCAACGTTAAGTCCCAAGTTAGTCTAACTTCTGAATGCCAAGATTTTGCGCACTGACGTGTGGACTGATGGGTATCGTTCCGCAGTTCAGCCCTCAAAGTTAGTTTGATAATATTCATCATTTTCTTGATTTGCAGCTCTTATTTCTTCGTGTTTGCAGTGAAAATTACTGGGTATGAGGTCCGCCTGATATGCAAAACACTGTTTTATTATGCACCCAAACTAGTTTCAGCACCTCGGTGTCATCATCAGTAGGCTTTCAATTTATTTCATGCTGTGAAAACAAACTACATTTATTTTACTGTTGTGCTAGTTGTAAATTTAGGCGTAAATAGGACACCCATCAGAAAAACAAAACTATACACAGGAACTGAACACAATAAAACAAATAGCATTGAAGAATGGTTATGATACCCACATAATAGACAGACTAAACCAACAAATATGCAAAAAGAAAAATAATGAACAGATCACACACACACACACACACACACACACACACACACACACACACACACACACACTGGACCACACACAATACAGATCACAACACACTGATAATCACCACATACCAGACACAACAGCAGAACACACAAAAGGAAACAAATGGCACATACTCACTTACAACAACAAAATAGTTCACAGGCTAGGTAACATATTTAAGAAACAGGGACTCCAAATAGGATACAGGACAGACAACACAGTACTGAAGAAACTCAGAACACAAACTACGCCAACAGACAAATTCAACAGATCAGGCATCTGTGAACTCACATGCAATACATGTCAGTCAGTATACATTGGACAAACTTGTAGGAACTTCAAAACCAGATATTCAGAACATCTCAGAGCACCAGAAAGTCACAGTTCCCACTGCACATTTGCAGACCACCTAATAGCTCACAACCATTACCCAGCCAAAATAGAAACAGACCTAAAGATATTAAAATTAAGCCACAACCTATACCACAAACTCACTATAGAAGAAAATTACCACATACAAAAAGCAATAGCAGAAGGAAAATCAGTTATGAACGAATACACCACTCTATGAAAAATTACATTCTTTAACTCATTAAATGAATTCTACAGAAAGGATGACACAGGCAGCTAAAACACACACACACACACACACACAGAGAGAGAGAGAGAGAGAGAGAGAGAGAGAGAGAGAGAGAGAGAGAGAGAGAGAGAGAGAGAGAGAGACAAAACAAACATTATTCAAATCTACCGCCATTCCACTGGAGAACAGCTGAACGTCAACTGACACATGTGCAGTTTAACAAAGTAAACACAGACGAAATTTTAAAGTGGAAAGTGGTTGTGATAAAAAAAAAGTCCGCAAAATATGTGTATTGCATGTGTGCTATGTAAAACAGGGCGGAAGAAGAAGCAGATGACAAAAGAAACCGTAAGTAATAGATAGTAAACAGACAATAGAAATATCCCCACATGCCAAAATTACGTTTTCGCACCATAAGTAGCGGTTTAAAACCCTCACAAGTTGTTAAAACAGATAATTTTGGTTGCAGATGACAACGCTACCACTTCATAAGTATGTAAAACGGGTCCAACATGACCACAAAATGTAAAATAAGATAAATAAACCAAAATTAGACTGATGACTTTTTACGCCTAAATTTACGACTAGCACAGTAGTAAAATAAATGAAATTTGTTTTCACAGCATGAAAGCCCACTGACGATGGCACAGAGGTGCTGAAACTAGTTTCGGTGCCAAATAAAAACAGTGTTTTGCATATCAGGCGGACCTCATACCCAGTAATTAGTTAGATAACATTGATGTTATTAAAAGTGATAGAACAACAATGGAAATCGAATAAAACAGTACAAAATACAAACTGCATTGAATGCAGTGTTGCCAGATGGCAGAGAGAGAAAATACCTACAGTCTCACAAAAATGTACCTACGCTTTCACTACTTTCTCCCTACCACCTCATTAAAGCCCCTACGTCGGGGGCATAGCCAGGATTTGGGTCTGGGAGGGGCTGAATCCAGGAGTCTGTCCTTGGGGGGGGGGGGGGGGCGGCGTGGCATCATACCTCCACTGCTGCAGAAAATGTACTGACCACTAGAAAATTAAACAGTAACTAATAGGAGAAATGGAACGGGGGTATGCACATCCAAGTAGGGTTCCCATACCTCCTCTTTTTCCCGGACATGTCCTATTTTTGAAGCAAGAAAATGTGTCCGGCAGGAATTTATAAAATTCTACAAAATATCCTCTTTTTTTGGGGGGAGGGGGGGGGGGTTCCGAAGAGGAAAATTTATTTTTGTGTCATTGGCGACAACATGTTCATTCGCAGTGCAGTTCCAAACTGTTCGCAACTATTACGCGCATACAAAGAGTGAAATTGCCGTTCACAATTTCGCACTCCGCATGGGTCTGACAGTTGCAAATGATTCGGATCTTCTCTGCGAAGGAACCCGGTTATCTATCCTGTATTCAACCAGTGCATTCTGTCTTCTGCATTACGTTCTATGGCGTTACTTTTGATATACTTTGTGGTTTAGGTTAAAGCTGTATTGTGTGTTCGTAATTTCTTTTGAATCAAAAGGCTACCTACGATCTCGAACTTAAATGTAACATAATACCGAAGAGAAAGTCAGTGTTAAATATGTGCTCCTGCAGAAATACAAATCATTCAAGAGAATGATCAAACGAATGTAACAATTAATGATACATTGCGCTGCGATCAGACTTGTAATTTTATAATTTTTTTTAAAAGATTATCGAAGGAAACAGAACATACCTGCAGCTGAAGTGTGTTGTGCATATTTAAATCAGTCATCTAGTGTTGTTAGTTATTCTGAACTGCTCAAGATTGTAGACTTATTTTTTTTTCTATAACTAGTCATAATGCCGACACAGAATTTGTGTTTTCTCTTGTGAACGCACAATGTACAAAAGACAGGAATAGATTAAAAATATACTGTAATTGTACTGTATGTGTACAGTATAATTTCAAAATCTGAAATGCCTTGTTAAAAAAACCAAAAGCTCTTGAGAGAGATTTCGTCGTCCACCAAATATAGTTGGTTCAAAAGTGAATAAGACAAGAATGAGACAATTGAGAGTAGTGATGAGGAATAAACTGTCAAGGTTCATAATATTTCGTTTCCCAACAACCACACAGGGTTACTGTTTTAGTTTGTAGTAGTTTTACGTGGTTCATTAATAAAGTTGTTAATTACATTATGTTAAAGATAGTGTCCTTTTTTTTTATATGAACTGTCCTCTGTTTTGGTGATGAACATATGGTAACCCTACATCCAAGTCAAGACTCGACAACTAATAGGTTTCAGTTGGCGCTAAAGTTGCCTGGCGAACCGCCTCTACTGCGCATGCGCGTGTCCCAATCACCACAACTGTTTCTGATATTTCGTGGTTTGGCCTCCTATATTTCTAGTTGGCACTTGTTCTCTCGTGAGTCTCATCGAGACGATTTAATAAACCTTCTCCTTTCTTTGTAGTAAAAACCTATGAAAATTTTGATCATCAAGTGTAAATTATGACACGAATTCCAAGTGCCGGACAAGGGTACATCAAGAACATGTCAATCATAGAGAGTAACAGCATCAAAAAGTTTCCCCAAATATGCCGTGAATTCCGAGTGCACTGTTACACGAGGGTAACTGATTTATTAACTGCACAAGGATACATCGAGATACTGTCAACCATAGAGTAGTAGTTAATTAGTTCACAGTCAGCACAAAAAAGGAATTCCGACACTCTAGATGATTCGATTTTCTAAGAGTAATGCTATGTTGACAACGAATATCTAGTGTTTTGTTCATTATAACGTTGACTATCGGAAATGTTTTAGCGTTGTCTTGTTAACATCTTCTCACTTACAGATACTAACTAGTATATCATCCTGACGTAAATAAGTAACAGTCTAGACAAGGTAACATAACATCTTTCTTTCAAGGAAACAATGAATTTTTCTTGTGCTAAGATTTTCTAACACTAATTTCAAACCGACTCTCCATTCCACTGATATACATTGAAATCATCATATTTCGCATCAATTTTAATGTGTCTAAAAATACGTTTTCAAATTAATATTGCTTACTATGCCGTCTAAAATATCGTTGGCTACTTCAAACTTCACCACCATTGATGAGCTTCATTCCCGCGTGTTGCCAACTGTTGCCAACATTACCTTCTGGGCCTGTGTCGACGATTGTAAAATTTTACCAGAGTACCTACGCATCAGGGACTTTTGTATGAAAATTCCCTACAGGATTTCAATGCTTAAAAGTTCCTACGTGTAGGGAAAATTCCCTACGTCTGGCAACACTGAGCGAATGACAGAGAAGTGAAGATTGCAGCGCCTACTCTTTTCGTGGTTGGTAGAAGAGACAAATGAAATGGATTTGTGGCATTAATGAACCGTCCTGAGTTCCACTCCTCGCTTAACAGGTAGCGTGTCTGTTAATTTTCTGTTGCTGTGACCGTTGGTAGCATCAGACCATCTCTCTTCTACCAGGGATTTCTGTTATTTAATCTATATGTGTAAAAATTTAAGTGTGTAGGCATGTATGTACGTATGTTATCTGTACACTCCAACACGAGTGGAACGATTTTAACCCTGCGGCAGGCGCGCCTAAGATTGTTACGTCAGCGGGCGCGCCTACATTTAAATACATAGAAAAGACTTTTTTTTTTTAATTTGGGTGGAATTAATTATTTATCCTGTATAACATCTTTCTTAACAGCAACTTTTAATACGATCTTTATCGCACAATGCATACAACTTCAATCCGTACACAGGAGGCTTATTGGGCATGTACTGAACAAAAGCACAACGTGCGCGAAATGGGACAAGCATTTTGTCTGTGGTTGTGAACTCCCCTGGACTGTAGTTATTTCTGCAGTTGTACAGAAATGCTGAGTGGAGATTGCGGATGGGCCGGCCGCGGTGGCCGAGGGGACTGAGGCGCTTCAGTCACGGTCTGCACGGCCACTATGGTCGGGGGTTCGAATCCCCCCTCGGGCATGGATATTTGTGCGGTCCTTAGTTGTAGCTAGTTCATAAGTAGTTTGTAAGTTTAGGGACTGATGACCCCGTAGTTAAGTCCCATAGACTCTACAAACATTTGAACATTGCGGATGGCAGCACGTTTATCAGTTGCTAGTCGTTCTTTTCTTGAAGTATCATCAAACCTGAGTGACCGAAGCAAGAACAGAAAGAGCTTGTAGCTAAATACTGCCCTGTTCCATTTGATGCCCACAGAACTAATACATTTGTGCGTCCTTTTTGTACAGCAATGAGAAACAGTGCTCCTAAAAGAGCCGTTATTTCAGAAGCAGAAGTAGTTTTGCAATCTCTAGCCCTTAAATAATTCACAGATGATCTCTTGTTATTTATGTCTTGTTTGTGTTTTCAACAACACAATTGTCTCAGGATCAAGACTTTCAAATTCAGTTTTAGCTTCTCTACCATTCAGTTTCGGGCCAGGTAGGACTTTGATTATATTCTTACGTTTTGTTTTCCCTGGTAGTGCTAACGGATTATTTATCCACAATGTTTCTTCGTCCTTACCAATATAAAAATGGCAGTCATCATGTGGTTTCCTATCATTTCATTCTCGTGAACGCATGACTGCTCAGATTCGCTAGAATGATTTGCAGTTTCAACTATTTCTCCTTCCTCTTCGCTGTCAGAGAAATCAGCGTAATCTTCTTCGTCAGATGATTGCAGAAGAAGACGCTAAATTTCTTCTGGTGTTAGTCCTTTCCTTTCTGCGGATCTGGAAGACAATAAAATAATTCTAATACCAAAGCAATGTTAATAACTAAATCATCATACACCCACAGAGTTGTAAAACAAAGCTTCTAATCGTCAAAACATCGTCATGTACTTACATTACCGGGCGCGTGCGGTACGCAGTGCTGTCTCGGCGCAGTCGTCCACTCCACAGGGCAGTCACAGCTGTTACGGCTAGTATATTGGTGGCGCAGTAATGTAGTTTGGCGCGTGACTAAACAATCGAAGCATATCTAGCACCATTGTTGCGTTCTCGGCACGTAATTATTGAAAGAAAACAAAATTGGCGGCACTGTATGCCGCCACGCGCCCGCCGCAGGGTTAATGAAATCATCAGGTGATGTATAGATTAGTACAGCGGGTGAACCTGTGTAGTTTAGTAGCAATTGGATTAATATATTTATTAATATATTTACATAAAAGGTTACGTCAACACTTGGAACGACCGTAGCCCCTCTAGCGAAGAAAGACACAACTGCCATTGTCAGGGCCGGCGCAAGGCACGTGCGAAACAAAAGCTTGAACATTGCTATAGTCAAACATGTACGACACCTTCAATGGTTACAAGTATTCCTAATGGGTAAATACGCTGCGAGTAATTACAAGGGATAAAGACACTGGCATAAGCTAAGTTTCTACGTATTTTTGAAAATTTTTTTCTATCCATTTCTGAGTGATAGTCGGACGTTTTGGTTTTCGAGCCATGAAACATCTGTCTCCGCCTGCATGATCAACAATTAAATTCTGACCGGCACTTTTGTTTGACAATACTACTCGCACACTATCACTTTGCCAACATTTATTTACTGTATCATGCGTTTGAATCCATGTTTCACCTAAGAAAACTACTGATCGCTTTGGTTCTGATGAAAACGTGAGAAAGTATGGTCTTTTAGCAACAATGCCCTCTCGTCCGCACAAACAAAACGTTAATTTTGAAACCTTCTAAAAGGAAAATCCAAAGAGAGAACATTGCTTCTTAGGGTTTCCTTGCTAGCTTTGAAGCTCACTTCTGTCTGACAAAAGTTGTGCAGTTTTCGCAAAGTTCGTATTTCCTTCTATTGTTTGTTAATGCCACAGAAATTGTTGCCTGACACTACATTTATCCATATCTTCTTACTTCTTATTCTTGCGTGCTACTTCAACCGTAGCCTCGCTGTACCTCGTCATGTGACCTAGTTGCTGGCATTGCCGCGTCACCACTTCGCCTTAGCAGGCAATATGTATCGTGCGTTCTCTACAACGAAAACTACAGAATTCGTTTCGGTAGTTGCCCCAGGGAGTCAAGATTGGTCAGAAGCACTTTCATTGCGTTTCGTAAGAACAGAACAATTGGTGCGACGGAATTTCTTGCAACTTGGGATGTAATAGGTAAGTGCTTTTCATATAACGTACAATTAGTATTGCGCATGCACGTTACTCATACGTTAGAATTTTTCTCTTCCAAGATTGCGGAACAGGAAAATTTATTTTTCTTATGACCTGTTACTTCAAAAATTAGCAAGTCCGCAAGCACTCGTCGTCGCAAATATTAAGATGCGGGGACAAATGTCTCACTCGTTTTATAATTTCGACTTGGACTCAACTCCGAATATTTTATTGTTTTTATTATTATGACCATGACATAAGGAAACCATTTGAGAACTTTTATCACCATGCCTGGCCACTCAGTGGTCGAAACCTAGGTAGATCAGAAAAGTAAAAACAAAAATTTCGATTGATTGCTGACACTTCCTACAGAGTTTTCCCACATATTTGTTTAAATAAATTTCCAAAAACGTTTGTACAAAAAAAGGTGGGAGGGCGGCAATTTAGCTGCTCGCACGGGGCGGCAATTGGGTTTGCGCCGGCCCTGGGCATTGTTTTGAAACTGTGGAAGTGCCACTTGCACCGCCAGAGTGATTCCATGACTTGGTGATGGTAAAAGAGATTGTAAAGATATCTAAGCTCACTGAGGGCGCCATCATTGTGGTGGCACGAGTCTTGTAAGTAGAAGTGTGTTAGGACATGTACAGTCACGTATCTAACATTACACATTTTTGGTTTTTTAACTATACCAATTATTTACCACAATTGTACTACCTATATGTGAACAAAAATAGTGAAGTGTTGTACAGCAGTGTTAAACTGCACGAATTTATTCGTGTACGGATTACATTATACTTTACACAGATACGTTGATCGCCAGTAGCGGAATATAGGTTTTCTTTTGGGTAGGGGAGCAAGATTAATGTAAAAATAAGTAATATTAAGTAGACTCCCCAAGATAATTTGTATCAATTTTGCTGCTCATATTCAGAGAAGGTCGGGGGTTCGGATCCCCCCTCGGGCAGGATATTTGGCCGTCCTAGTTCGTAAATAGTTCATAAGTAGTTTGTAAGTTTAGGGACTGATGACCCCGTAGTTAAGTTCCATAAGCTATACAAACATCTGAACATTTTTTAACATATTCAGAGAATAATATACAATAAGGCCCATTTTACTTTATCGAGATCAAGGTTTTTCTACTGCTGAGATTAAAGCATAAAAATGTACCTATTTTTTCACTATGTATACGCCTGGAAGTAGTTATGAAAAATTCCTTGTAGTGGCTGAGGTTGTTCAAATTATTTATTAAGGAGGGGAGGAAAGAAGGGCTAGGAATGAAAGGACTGACTTTAGATGCAATTGTGAGATAGAAGTTATACGAAGCGCGTCCACAAAGTAAGTTCCGTTTGGTTATATAAAACGATCGGATACAGATACAGAAAAAATATTGATTGTACAAAAATCTACAACTGTTAAACTACTTTTCTACATAGCTTCCGAAATTTTGTAGGCAATTGTCATAGCATGGCACAAGGTTTTGTGTGCCTTTTTCATAGAATGTTGCCGCCTGTGTATTCAACCATGTGGTAACACGTTATTTCAGCTAGTCATCACCGTTGAAGTGTTGTCCACCAAGGACAGATTTTAGGTGTAAGAAGAGGATTACTGTCTAAAGTTTATTTATTTATTTATTTTTATTTTATTTTATTTTTTTCACGATAATGCCTGACCTCACATACCGAATATGATCAAACAATTCTTACGGAAGTTTCAATGGGACCTGTCTGATCATCCTCCATGCAGCTCGGACCTCTCTCCTAGCGACTTTCATCTCTTCTTACGCCTAAAATCTGTCCTTGGTGGTCAGCACTTCAACGATGATATAGAGCTGTTACCACATGGTTGAATACACAGGCGGCAACCGTCTGTGAAGGATGCATGCAAAAACTTGTGGCACGCTATGACAAGTGCCTACAAAATTTCGGCACTTATGTGGAAAAGTATTCACTGTTCAAATGTTTGTAGAGTCTATGGGACTCAACTACGGGGTCATCAGTCCCTAAACGTACAAACTACTTATGAACTAGCTAATACTAAGGACGGTACAAATATCCATGCCCGAGGGGGGATTCGAACCCCCGACCGTAGTGGCCGTGCAGACCGTGACTGGAGCGCCTCAGTCCCCTCGGCCACCGCGGTCGGCGTGGAAAAGTAGTTTAAGAGTTGTAGAATTTTGTGCAAAAAATTTTCTTCTGTATCTGTGTACCATTTCATTTTATTACCAAACGGAACTTACTTTCTGGACGCGCCTCTTAGAATGGCATCAGGTGGAACTGTGAGCCGGGCCGGGAATCGAAGCCGGATCTCCCGGTCATGGCCAGCGGTCGCCTTAACCACTTGGCTACTCTGCTCGCCTTCCGTCCGCGTCAGACTTTCACAAGCCTCTCGCTACGGCTGTAGCGCCCCCATCGCCCATGCCCTCTTATACACTCAACTGTGGCGGATTTCCTTGGGAGATTGAATATGAGCAGGAAAACTAATACACAGTGAGAGATGGTGTGCACTTACCTTTACACTCATTTTGCCCCCCCCCCCCCCCCCCCTTCCTCTAAATTCGCTACTGTAGAAGATCTGATTCAGGCGGATTACGGCTTTGGTAAACACAGCTTGCCTCGCTTGCGGGATAGAATCGGAGCTGTCGATTAACAGCATCATTACCAGAAAGGAAACAGAGTTCTGACCCACACAATTACAGGCCAATATCGCTGTCATCAGTTTCATGTAGAATTTTGGAGCATATTCTCAGTTCGAATATAGTAAATTTCCTTGAAACGGAAAAGCTTCTTTCCATGAATCAGCACGGGTTTAGGAAACATCGTTCAACTGAAACTCAGCTTGCCCTTTTCTCACATGACATCTTGCGAGCCATGGATGAAGGGCAACAGGCGGATTGTGTTTTTCAAAAAGGCGTTCGACACGGTGCCACACTGCAGACTGCTAAAGAAGATACGAGCATATGAAATAGGTTCACACATTTGTGACTGGCTGGAAGACTTCCTAAGTAATAGAACGAAGTACGTTGTTCTCGACGGCGAGAGTTCATCAGAGACGAGCGTATCAGCTGCGTGGCCCAGGGGCCACCCCCAAGCAACAATGCAACCAATATAACCATTATCAAAGAGTAAATATAATTTTCAAAGAGTAATTATTGTTCCAAATTTCGCGTTATATTCTTCAAATTACTAAATATCTATCAGATCGCTATAAAACCGTGCCTAATACCTTCCTCGGGTATAAATTAGTAACTGTACAAATATTCAAGTCTCTGCATCTTGTCGTTCGGACGTGATAATCGTACACAGAACAGACATTCACATTTATAGAAATAGATAAGTGCTGTATTCGAAAATTACCTTGAACAATTCAGTACAGAGCCGACTCCTGATGACAAACAGACTGAAAGTTTTCGATTCAGTTAGTACAGATCAGGGAATCAGCATCAATGAATACATCTGTAAATATAAATATCAAGAAAGGTAGACAGATCTTCTTATTTAGCAAAACAGAAAAGACGCACAATACGGAATACTTGACTGTTCAACGTCATAGTTTCGGCTCAGATACTGACCGTGCAGCGCAGTGTTTTTTAACCTGTGGGTCGAGACCCCAGGGGGTTGCAAAATCTAGGTCAGGGGGAAGTTCTTGATCAAAAAATTACTAGCGGACCAGTAACAAAACAACGTATACCTGGTGAAATTTATTTAATGTTAAAATTACAGACTTCCTTGTGTAACATATATTATTATTTAAATACACTACTGGTCATTAAAATAGCCACACCATGAAGAAATGCAGATGATAAACGGGATTTTATTGAATAAATATATTATACTAGAACTGACATGTGATTACATTTTCACGCAATTTGGGTGCATAGATACTGAGAAATCAGTACTCAGAACAACCACCTCTGGCCGTAATAACGGTCTTGATACGCCTGGTCATTGAGTCAAACAGGGCTTGGATGGCGTGTACAGGTGCAGATGCCCATGCAGCTTCAACACGATAGCATAGTTCATCAACAGTAGTGACTGGCGTATTCTGACGAGCTAGTTGCTCGGCCACCATTGACCAGACGTTTTCAGTTGGTGAGAGATCTGAAGAATGTGCTCGCTGTCGAACATTTTCCGTATCCAGAAACGCCCGCAACATGCGGTCGTGCATTATCCTGCGGTTTCGCAGTGACTGAATGAAGGAAAGAGCCCTGGTAACACATCTCTCCAAAGTGCCGTTCATGCGAACAAGAGGTCACCGAGACGTGTAGCCAATGGCATCCCATACCATCACGCTGGGTGTTACGCTTCTGATGTGCGTTTACTGCGATGTCGCCAAACACGGATGCGACCATCATGATGCTGTAAACAGAACCTGGATTCATCCAAAAACATGATGGTTTGCCATTCGTGCACCCAGGTTCGTCGCTGGGTACACCATCACAGGCACTCCTGTCTGTGATGCAGCGTCAAGGATGACCGCAGCCGTGGTCTCCGAGCTGATAGTCCATGCTGGTGAAAACGTCGTCGAACTGTTCGTGCAGATGGTTGTTATCTTGCAAACGTCCTCAGCTATTGACTCGGGGATCGAGACGTTTCGGGAAGTGACATAGTACCCATCGTTGGGTGAAGTCAGTCGCGTCTTACACGTGCCGTGGTGGTCCTTGTGACTAATAGGTAACAGGTCTCATGCTAAACCGACGTGAAATAAAGGCCAACCATTTCTCCAGAAGATACTAATGTGTTCTAAGCTCTTTGGATTTCTTAAGCATGAGAGTGCAGAGTGTGTATTCAAGTATTTGCCGATTAAATATTTTGAGCTGCGTATGTCGGATAGGATTATTGTAGCAGCATGAGAACACACACAGTCACAGCAATATCTTTTTTTTTTCTATCGTGCCAAACTGCGTGGTCATCAGTCCGTAGCTTACAAACTACTTTAAGTAAGGTAAACTAACCTAAGGACCACACACACACACACACACACACACACACACATGCTCTAGGGAGGACTCAAACCTCCGACAGCGAACAACCGCGCGCTCCGCAGCGAGAAGCCATAGGCAGCTCGGAAAGCAATAGCTGTGGGGCAATGGGTTATAGAGAACAACACTCTTGAAATGGACTGGGCACAGACTGGGATTGATTAGAACGTTGTCTTTACTCGAGAACCAAGCGTCCAACTTTTCTAACCTAGCTCATTTACACTTTTGAAAAAAAAAAATCATTTTATAGACATTCACATGCGTTGTTGAAAGTGTCCCTGCTACAGGTCATAAAGAAGAAGAATCGACAATATCAAGATAATGCCCACCAGTATGACTCAAATACTTCTCACTGGTGTAAATTTGACGGCGGGAACCATCTTCATTTTGTTAACAGCTCTGTAGTGTTTTCATGTGCTTCAGGTAAAGATGAAAACGAACGTAACAATGTAATATAGTGATATTCAAAGTAGGCGTGTAACTGGATCTGTACATGTTAAACAAATGTATGTACACTACTGGCCATTGAAATTGCTACACCACAAAAATGGCGTGGTACAGACGCGAAATTTAACGGAGAGGAAGAAGATGCTGTGATATGCAAATGATTAGCTTTTCAGAGCATTCACACAAGGGTGGCGCCGGTAGCGACACCAACAACGTGCTGACATGAGGAAAGTTTCCAACCGATTTCTCAGACACAAACAGCAGTTGACCTGCGTTGCCTGGTGAAACGTTGTTGTGATGCCTCGTGTAAGGAGGAGAAAAGCGTACCATCGCGATTCCGACTTTGATAGAGATCGGGTTGTAGCCTATCGCGATTGCGGTTTATCGTATCGCGACATTGCAGCTCGCGTTGGTCGCGATCCAATGACTGTTAGCAGTATATGGAATCGGTGGATTCAGCAGGGCAATACGGAACGCCGTGCTGGATCCCAACGGCCTCGTATCACTAGCAGTCAAGATGACAGGCCTCTTATCCGCATGGATGTAACGGATGCTGCAGCCACGTCTAGATCCCTGTGTCAACAGATGGTGACGTTTGCAACACAACAACAATCTGCACGAACAGTTAGACGACGTTTGCAGCAGCATGGACTATCAGCTAGGAGACCATGGCTGCGGCTACCCTTGACGCTGCACCACAGACAGGAGCGCCTGCCATGGGATACGCAACGACGAACCTGGGTGCACGAATGGCAAAAGATTTTTTCGGATGAATCCAGGTTCTGTTTACAGCATCATGATGGTCGCATCCATGTTTGGCGACATCGCGGTGAACGCACACTGAAAGCGTGTATTCGTCTTCGCCATACTGGCGTATCACCTGGCGTGATGGTATGGGGTTCCATTGGTTACACGTCTCGGTCACCTCTTGTTCGCATCGACAGCACTTTGAACAGTGGCCGTCACATTTCAGATCTCTTATGACCTGTGACTCTACCCTTCATTCGATCCCTGCGAAACCCTACATTTCAGCAGGATAATGCATGACCGCATATTTCAGGTACTGTATGGGTCTTTCTGGCCAGCACTTTCTCTAGATCTATCACCAACTGAAAACGTCTGGTCAATGGTGGCCGAACAACTGGCTTATCACAATACGCCAGTCACTACTCTTAATGAACTGTGGTGTCGTGTTGAAGCTGCATGGGCATCTCTACCTGTACACGCCATTCAAGCTCTGTTGGACCCAATGTCCAGACGTATCAAGGCCGTTACTACGGCGGGAGGTGGTTCTTCTGTGTTCTGATTTCTGAGGATCTATGCACCCAAATTGCGTTAAAATGTAATCACATGTCAGTTCTAGTATAATATATTTGTCCAATGAATACCCGTTTATCTTCTGCATTTCTTCTTGGTGTAGAAATTTTAATGGCTAGTAGTGAAATATACGTACATATGTGTATGTATGCTCCACACCTTTTTCTAAACCAATGGGACAAATTCAACCAAACCTGTACGGATATTCGTTACTATCACACAACAATCGCTGTGTGGGTTATAACCATCAAGGACACGCACTTCAGGAGATATAACGTTCTAAAGGATGAATTTTGCGAAAATGTCCTACATGATGCGACAATATCCGCCATTTTCTCCTAATGAAAATCGACTGAATACAACCAAATTCAGGAGATATGACGACATGTACAAGCAGTTTAAGAAAACACTGATCCATCATGTACGTGAGAGTATAAGTCATCATTCGCCCACTATATGAAAAATAGCACCTGGCGACTTTCAACGAAGTTTGAAAATATTTACAAACCTTTACGAAACTATTTCTCGCTGTCAACTCTAGAAAAATGACTCAAGGGAGGAAGTTTATCGATTACTGCTTTTCCAGTGTTCACGCAGTAAAACTACGGCATTCGGTATGCGCGAGGTCATTCCCCGTCGGGGGTTCGAATCCCCTCTCGGGCATGGATGTTTGTGTTGTCTTTAGTATAAGTTAGTTCCTAAGTAGTTTGTAAGTTTAGGGACTGACGACCCCGCAATTAACTTCCATAAGCTTAACAAACATTTGAACATTTGAAACTTCAATTCTGCCTCATGTTCCGCTATATAAATACGTGCCAACGTTTCCGGGCGGAATATTAGGGACGCTGATGGAAACGTTCCTTCCTTGTACCTCAAACACAGGTGATATGAATGTCAAAAGTCCACCCACACATATTTTATCTCATTATACAGAGTGATAAGAAAATCAGTATAAATTTGAAAACTTAATAAGTGACGGAATAATGTAGATAGAGAGGTAAAAATTGACACACATGCTTGGAATGACATGGGGATTTATTAGAACAAAAAAAAATGTTCAAAAATGTACGACAGATGGCGCTTCATCTGATCAGAAAACCATAACTAGCATAACAAATTAAGACAAAACGAAGATGATGATCTTTACAGGAAATGCTCAATCTGTTCACCATCATTCCTCAACAATAGCTGTAGTCGAGGAATAATGTTGTGAACAGCACTGTAAACCATGTCCGGAGTTATGGTGAGGCATTGGCGTCGGATATTGTCTTTCAGCATCCCTAGAGATGTCGGTCGATCACGATACAATTGCGACTTCAGGTAACTCCAAAGACAATAATCGCACGGACTGAGGTCGGAACCTGGGAGGCCAAGCATGACGAAAGTGGCGGCTGAGCATACGATCATCACCAAACGACGCGCGCAAGAGATCTTTCACGCGTCTAGCAATGGTATTTTCTTCTTCTTTTTTTTTCCCTAGTAAAACGCCAAGTCATTCCATACATTATTACCTCTCTATCTACATCATTCAGTGATTTATTAAGTTTTCAAATTTATACTGACTTTTTGATCACCCGGAATATCAAACATATTGAATTGAAGAAAACGCACTGAATTAAAATTTGTGCCGTGGCCGGGATATTGCCTAATAAGCAGGAAGTCCCGGCTTCGATTCTGGGTCAAGGTAAAAATCTTAATCCAATTCAACATCTTTGGTATTTATTTGCACAAAGCATGTCCTGGACCTTGATTTATTATGTGATGTTTAGGATAATATCAAGTATAAGATTCCTGTTTAGTATGTCTTTACTGCTAAATCTATTCGTAATATATTTTTCAGGGAGTATGGACTTAGTACCACTGAATGTACCTTCGTTATCGTTGTGCGCTACAAAGTTCAGAAGATATTACGTCAAAAAGAGTAAAATGCATAAAAATCCACTGTATTAGGCTTGAGGTTGTAATTGTCTTTACTACTAACCCTATTGACAACACGTTTCACAGACAGTGTCCTAATATTCCATTCTACGAAATGTAATTTCTTCTCCAAATTTGTGCTTGTTTTCAAACGTTCAAATTTTTGTAAATCTATCGTACCAAACTGCTTGGTCATTAGTTCTTTGCTTACAAACTACTTAAACTAAGGCAAACTAACCTAAGGACAACACACTCACACACACCCATGCCCTAGGGATGACTCGAACCTCCGACGGCGAGCAACCGCGCGCTCCTCAGCGTCCACAGGTTGATCAATGTACATATTGAACAAAATGGTGGAAAGGCTACAATCCTCTCTTTCTCCCTTCTCAAGTACTGCGCCCTTTTCGTCTCCTTCGACTCTTATCATCGCTTTCAAGATTTTGTACAAGTTCCGTATAACCCTTCTCTCCCTATATTTTACTCCTGTACCTTCAGTATTTGAAAGAGTGTGTTTCAGTGATTAGCTTCATAAATGTCCTGTGCATACATTATATGAAGTTTTCAAGTAATTTTGTGTAAAAATAAGCCTCATATTAATCTTTCTACATTTTTTTAACATTAATTTTGATTTAATTTATTTACCCATTTCTTACAACATGCAATTTCAAAACGTTTTGTTGAAATATGTACCCACTGAGTACGAGATAACACATTTAAACGTAATTACTTGAAAATACATACGAATTTGATTACATTCGCACTGCCGGTGTCCTGATGTCAGGATGTCTGACGTAAAACAGCCGACATTTTGTTTGCAGGAACTTCGCGATGAAGTGGATGGAATAGTTCCAGCGAGAGGTAGCGCAGCAGACGATGAGACTTGTGTAGTACATCTTTCATTTCTCGTCAGGTTGCGACTCACGTACCAGATAAACCGGCTTCTGAAACACGAAGAGAGCGAAGGAAACCAGGGCGGGTTATCGGGTTATTCAGTCTGCAGGTATGACACGTGTCTCCAGCGACACGAAACGGACCGGATAACACAGCACACGTCGGTCGAGTCATACATTTTAAGACATTAAAATAAGCGAAGGAGACAGGAAGACAAATTATCTTTACTGGTGTCTGAACAAATGTTGTCAATATAACTGCGTATTCGTGCAGAATACAGCGTAGACACCGAGATCTAAACTCGTACCCCAGATATTATTTTCCGATTTAATTTGTTAGATGAAACTGAAATAAAACCGTTTTAGAAATTCTGTAATATTTTAGATAAAACACGGATTCGTCACCCGAACATATACCATAAATCCACACTACTATTGAAAATACGGAAATAATTGTGTGTGCTACATTTTCACGACTAAATCGTATGCCGATTTTGAATATATTTCGCACGAAAATAGGTTTGAGAAAGAATGTAGATACTTTCCCTGAGGGAGCGAAGCGTGAACATAAACATTGTTACAATTTCTTAAATTTCTTGCATAGAGAGTACCTCGCGTACGACTATCTGCATCTGTGGTAAGATGTATGTGGTGTCGCACAAGTACAAAGTGCGCGCCACCTACTTTCGCCGCGCGCCGCCATGCACGCACGGCGCGGCGTTCTCACGACGACAGCCACGAGCGCCCTCTGCTGCAACCCCGCTCGTGGCCACGACTGAAGGACATCGGCCACTTCGGACTGAGATAGCAACGAGTTAGGACCTTCGTAATCAGATAGGCACCCTTGAAGACTTTGCTATCGTACAGGCACTAGGCAGGCCTCTAACAACTATGTATCAACATTCTGCAGTACTATGTAAAAGTTAAGTATTGTTACATTCTGTGCAATATATCTCTTTCTAATTTACTCGAGTGTTTATAGTTTCTGGCTGCTCCCCTCCGTACCTGCACCAGCGTGTCGGTCTCATTCCACAGCCACCGACACCTACGACGAGGCTGGGACACAAAAGCGGCGACGAGTTGGGACACAAAAATGTACACATGCGCGAACTTCATTTAACGCCTGGGTTAGAGAATCAGTACATTACAGTTTACTTGCCGATCCAGAAGACAGAAAAACGCATAAAGCAGTAAATTGTCTATAAGTAAAAAATCCAGTCAAACCACGAATCACAATGATACCTTATCTACATATGTTGTTGTTGTGGTCATCAGTCCGCAGACTGGTTTGATGCAGCTCTCCACGCTACCCTGTCCTGTGCAAGACTCTTCATCTGAGAACACGTTCGGCAACATACATCCTTTTGAATCTGCTTACTATTATATTCGTCCCTCGGTCTCCCTCTACGATTTTTACCCCACACGCGTCCTTCTAATTCCTTGATATCTCAGTATGAGTCCAAGCAATCTATCCCATCTCTTAGTCCGGTTATGACAGAAACTCCTTTTATCTCCTATTCGGTTAAGCACCTCCTCATTAGCTAGGTGATCTACCCATCTAATTCTCATCATTCGCTTTCCTTCCCATAGCCATTCTGCATTTTATATTTTCTTTACTTCGGCCATCAGAAGTTATCTTGCTATCCAAATAACAAAATTCATCTACTACTTTTATTGTCTCATTACCTAATCTAATTCCTTCAACATCGCCTGATTTTCTGACATTGCATTCCATTACCTTTGTTTTACTCTTGTTAATGTTCATCTTATATCCCCCTTTCAAGACACTGACCATCCAATTCAATTGGTCTTCCAGATCTTTTGCGGTATCTGACAGAAATACTATGTCTTCGACAAACCGCAATGTTTTTATTTCTTCTCCCTGCACTTTAATGTCCTCTCCAAATTTCTCCTTCCATTCCTTCACTGCCTGCTCAATGTACAGATTGAACAACATTGGGAAAGGCTACAACCCTGTTTTACTCCCTTCCCAACCTCTGCGTCCCTTTCTTGCCCTTCGCCTCTAATAACCGCTGTCTGGTTTTTGAATAGGTTGAATATAACTCTTCGCTCCCTATATTTTACCCTTGATTCCTTCAGAATTTGGATGAGTGTATTCCAGTCGACATTGTCAAAAGCTTTCTCCAAGTCGACAAACGCTAAAAACGTAGGTTTCCCTTTCCTGAACCTATCTTCTAAGATAAGTTGTAATGTGAGTATTGCCTCTCGTGTTCCTACATTTCTCCTAAATCTAAACTGATCTTCCCCGAGGTTGGATTCCGCAAGTTTTTCCATTCGTCTGTAAATAATTCGTGTTAGTATTTTGCAGCCATGACTTATTAAGCTGATAGTTCTGTAATTTTCGCACTTGACTGCATTTGCTTTCTTTGGAATTTGAATTACAATACTCTTCTTGAAGTCGGAGGGCATTTCCCCTGTCTCATACATCTTGCATACCAGGTGATACAATTGTTTCATGACTGTCTCTCCTAACGACATCAGAATTTCAGACGGAAAATCATCTACTCCAGGGGCCTTGTTTCGACTCAAGTCCTTCAGTGCTCTGTCAAATTCGTCTCGCGGTGCCATATTTCCTATCTCATCTTCCTCCACTTCGTCTTCCATTACTAGAATACTGCCTTCAAGTTTATTGCGTTTGTATAGGCCCTCTATATATTCTTTCCACAGTTCAGGTTTTCCCTTTTTGGTTAGTACTGGTTTTCGTCTGAGTTCCTAATATTCATACAGCTGCTTTTCTTGTCTCCAAATATCTCTTTTATTTTCCTGTAGGCGGTATCTATCTTTCCCCTAGTTATGCATTCTTCTACGGGTCTGAATTTGTCCTCTAGCCACTCCTGCTTAGCCAGTCTGCACTTCCTGTCAATCGCATTGTCCAGACGTTTGTACGGCTTTTTTCCTGTTTCACTTGCTGAATTTTTATATTTTCTCCTCTCATCAATTAAGTTCAGTATATCCTTTGCTGTGCGCCTCGGTTGCACAGTGGTAGAGTGCTAGATTACAAATCCAAAGGTCCCGGGTTCGATCCCCTCCAGGTCTTAGGATTTTTATTTGTCACTTTCCACTTCTTTCCCCTCTGGCAGTATTGCTCATGTGAAAAATACCGAGTAGCACCGTGGTTCGGAACCCACGTTAAACTGTAGGTCCCCCTATAACTGGCTGGATAAGTCAGTTCGAAGGTCGGAGGAAGGCAACGACATACCACCTCCAAACAGGACCATGCCTAGTAAAGCACTGTGGTGTTCAAACCAATCTTCGGATTGTTGACTACTTTACCTTTTCATATCCTGAGATATCCAGGGATTTCTATTAGGTCTCGTCCTTCTGCCTATATGGTCCTCTGCAGCCTTCACTACCCTATCTCTCAGAGCTACCCATTCTTCTTCTACTGTATTACTTTCCCCCATTTTAGCCAAACTTTGCCTAAAGCTCCCTCTGAAACTCTCAAACACCTCTGGTTCCTTCTATTTGTCGAGGTTCCATCTCCCAACTTTTCTACCTTTCTGCAGTCTCTTTAAGTTTTAATCAGTAGTTCAAACCAATAAGTTATGGTCAGAGTCCATATCTGCCCCTGAATGTGTCGTAGAGTTTAGAACTTGTTTCTAAAACTATTCCTTACCATTATAAAGTCAATCTGGTACCTTTCTGTGTCTCCTGGTCTCTTCCGCGTATACAGCCTACTTTCATGATGATTAATCCAAGTGTTGGTGATTATTAAATTGTGCTCTGCGCAAAATTCTACCAAGCGATCTCCTCTTGCATTCCTTTTTCCCAGTCCGTATTCACCTACTACATTTTCTTCTCTTCCCTTTCCTACTACCGAGTTCCAGTGTCCCATCACAATCAAGTTTTCGTCTCCCTTAACTTTCTGAATGATTTCTTTTATCTCCTCATACATTTTTTCGATATCCTCATCAATCGGCCGTGCTAGTTGGCATATAAACTTGCACCACTGTGGTTGCTATTGGCTTCGTGTCTATCTTTACTACGATAACTCCTTCTCTGGGCTGTTCATAGTAACTTACCCGCATTCCTATTTTCTTATTCATTATCAGACTTACTCCTGCGTTACCAACCGATTTCGTATTGATAACCTTGTACTCACATGACCAGAAATTCAGTTCTTCTGCCACCGAACTTCACTAATTCCTACCATATCTAACTTTAACCTATCCATTTCTCTTTTCTAATTTTCTAGCTTACCTGCGCGATTAAGGGTTAGAACATTCCACATATATAAAAATGTATTGCTGTTCGTTAGTCTCGCTAAAACTCGAGAACGGCTAAATCGATTTGACTAATTGTAGTCTTGAAATATTCGTGTAAGTCCAGGGAAAAGAGGAAAATCGCGAAAAACTGAAACAGCTTTTTCCAGTGATTTGTCAATACCGTTCGTTCCATGGGGATAAAATTTTGTACATTTCATGTTGAAAGCAAGAGGAAGGTTCGCATCAAATAAAAATTTGGAAACGCCGCCCGGAAAGTATGAAAATTTAGGAAAAACCGAAAGCGAATTGCCACATCGTTGTAAGAGCATCACTTGAGTACGGCTTGACAGGAGACGATTTGTATGAAATAACTTTTTTTAGAAAATCTACCGGAAAATTGTAAAATTTGAGAAAAATTGAAAGTGCGTTTTTCAATGTGTTTTTGATTGAATTCAGCACTGTTACTGATTATTCGCACGACGGAGAGGTGTAATTGTTTTGTTCATTGTGGTCTTGGTATAGTTTTCAGTAAAAAATAAAAAAAAATAGATAAAGTTAAAAAGGACAGTCGAAAAATTCGAACAAAATTTCTTTTTCAATGTGTTTCTAAATGTACTCAAAACTATAAGTTGAGAACCGTTCATCCGATTGCGATAAGATATTGATCATTTGACATTCAACAAATTATGAAAGTTCGTATGAACTAAAAATTTGGGAAAGTTACCCGAAAATTTGAAATTTCGCGAGAAACTGAAAGAGCTTCTTCAATGGGATATCAATATATTCATCTGATTGCGATAAAATTTTACATATTTGACTTTCAAAGGAAGAATAACGTTCTTATGAAATAAAAATTTGGAAAAGTTTTCCGAAAAATTGGAAAATTCATAAAAATTCAGAGATTTTTCTATGAAATATCAATATTATTCATTTGATTGCGATAAAATTTTGCACACTCGAAAAGTTTGGAATAATTGGCCTTATAACAGGAAAATTTTTGAAAAACTGAAAGCTCTTTTATTTTGGATATCAGTGTCATTCGCACGATTGAGGTACAATTGCGACCATTTGACGTTCTAAGCAAGAATACACACATACTAGCATTTTCGAAGCAGTGTCAGGACAACTAGATAACACGGTGTACTTCGTATCACTTACCTCTTAATACAAACCATATTTAAATCATACGTATTTTAGACGCAGAAGCTTTATAAAGGCATCATTAGATAGTCTAAATATCGGTTAAATAGTGGGCGGAAAGAGTTGGCAAATCACGCACATATGTCCTGGATAATATTCATGTCACATTCGTGGAAGTTCAGGGAAGGTTTAAACAGTGATAAAATTTGGAAAAATTGTGAGGAAAATTTAGATTGAAAACATGTAAAATAATGACATACTTCTGTTGTTCTGCCGTTCTATGCACTTTTTTACAAAAGGGACAATGCATTTTTAAAAGTTTATTATAACTTCTAAAAAATAGTTAAGAACTCCAAGAGTAAATAGCTTTTCCAGAGAGTAATTATTGTTCGATATTTCGCTTTATATGCTTCAAAAAATATCTTGACTTACACACTTTCTAAAGTATCTTACCCGGTACTTCACCGCTCAAGATATCTCCGCGGCAGATTTCATCAATAGATTCAGTGGTTTATGTAATAGTATATAGCCAAATCGGTTCAGCCGTTGTCGAATTGTAGCGAGACTAACAAACAGCAATTCATTTTTATCTTTGACAGTTCATATACGGGTTCAGATTGTCTAAAGTGAACTTTACTCTTTCAAAGTATAGTTTTGAACACACCCAGCAACAATCAAATCATTACTTTACATGTTTTAAATCCAAATTTTCCTCACAATTTTTTATATTTTATAACCGTTTACACCTTCCCTGAACTTCCACGAATGTGACGTGAACATTATTCTGGACATGTGTGCGTGATTTGCCCACTTTTTCCGCCCACTATAGAGCCAATACTAGGAGTATATGATTCTGTCTTTATAAACCTACAGAGTTTAAAATACATGTGATTTGAATTAATATGGTTTATATTAAGAGGTAAGTTTCTATCGAATGGGTCCGCAGCACAGAATATGTCTCTAAGAGACATCATGTAATTATACCAATATGCTGCTATAAAGTTTTTTTATTTATTTTAATGCTGTTATGGATACATTTCGGCACAATTAGCCATCATCAGACAATGACTATGTGACATCATTGGCAACGTCTTGTTGTTTATTTAATGATAATGTGTGTGATAGGACCGCTTTTATTTTCTATCTATATAAATGATCTGATGGACAGAGTAAGTTGTAATTTGCGGCTGTTTGCTGATGATGCTGTGGTGTATGGTGGAAGGGTGTCGTCTTTAACTGACTGTAATAGCATAAAGGATGACTTAGACAAAATTTCTAGTTGGTGCGAAGAATGGCAGCTAGCTCTCAATGTAGAAAAATGTAAAGTGATGCACATGAGTAGGAAAAGCAATCCCATAACGTTCGAATACAGCAATAGTAGTGAGTTTCTTGATGCTTTTGCGTCATTCAAATATCTAGGCGTAACGTTGCAGAGCGATATGAAATGGAACGAACATGTAAGGACAGTTGTGAGTAAGGCAGACAGCCGACTTCGGTTTATTGGGAGAATTTTGGGAAGATGTACTTCATCTGTAAAGGAGACCGCGTATAAAACGCTTGTACGACCACGTCTTGAGTATTGCTCAAGTATTTGGGACCCGCAGCAGATCGGTTTGAAGGAAGACATAGAGGAGGTTCAAAGGCGAGCAGCTAGATTTGTTACCGGTAAGTTCGACCAATGCGCGAGTGTCACGGAAATGCTCCGGCAACTCAATTGGGGATCGCTGGAAGAAAGACGACGTTCTTTTCGTGAATTTCTGTTAAGTAAATATCGAGGGCCGGAATTTGAAGCTGAGTGTAGTACGATCTTGCTGCCGCCTATTTACATTTCGCGTAAAGATCACAAAGACAAGATAAGAGAAATTAGGGCTCGTACGGAGGCATATAGGCATTCTTTTTTTTTTCCTCGTTCTATTTGGGAGTGGAATAGGAAAGGAAATGGCTAGTAGTGGTACAGTGTACCCTCCGCCACGCACCTTACGGTGGATTGCGGAATATTTATATAGATGTAGACGTAGATTCAATCTGGCATTAGGTGAAAATAAAAATGTTCAAATTTTTAGAGTAAAATTGATCCTATCCTGTAGAAGAAAATAAAATAAACTCACTCGGTAGCGACAGTCACGATCATTGAAAACTTAGACGTAACGTTGCAAAGCAATACGGAATGTAAGTAACATATCGATCCTCAGCAAGATAAACTGTGTTGCCCCATCTACTTGGAGAGCTAGGCAGAATGACCCATTCTTCAATATTGAATGTTCTGGTGAGACGAGTGTCAACAGCCGTAATATATTTCATGAAATGCATTTTTAAAACCATCGGCTGTTTATCAAATCCCTTACATATCAACCAGTTTAGGTCAATAGATTATCTTCATGGGTAAAAAGGTATTAAAACTGAATGGTTAAATACATCAAATGATGCAGTTTACCATTCAGTTTTAATACATTTTTATCAGACCTACTGAAGTATCTGGGAGAACCAGCCACGACAAAACTGTTTCACCTGGTGTGTAAGATGTATGAGACAGGTGAAGTACCCTCAGACTTTAAGAAAAATGTTATAATCCCCATTCCAAAGAAAGCAGGTGCAGACAGGTGTGAAAATTACAGAACCATAAGTCATGGTTGCAAAATATTAACACGAATTATATACAGAAGGATGAAAAAGCTGGTAGATGCCGACCTCGGGGAGAAATGTAGGAACAGGGGGGGGGGGGGGCAATACTCACTTTACAGCTTATCCTAGAAGATAGATTAAGAAAAGGCAAACCTACATATTTAGCTTTTGTAGATTTGAAGAAGGCTTTTTACAATGTTGATTGGAGTAAACTCTTTCAAGTTCTGAAGCAAGCAGGAGTAAAATATAGGGAGCGTAAGGTTATTTATAACCTGTACAAAACCAGACAACGGTTATCAGAGTTGAAGGGCATGAAAGGGATGCAGTGGTTGGAAAGGGAGTAAGATAGGCTACAACCCTTTCTCCATTGTTATTCAATTTGTACATTGAGCAAGCTATAAAGGTAAGCAAGGGGAAATTTGGATAAGGAATAAAAGTTCAGGGGGAACAATTAAAAACATTGCGTTTCGCCGATGACATAGTAATTCTGTCAGATACAGCAAAGGACCTGGAAGAGCAACTGAATGGAATGCTGAAAGTGCATATAAGTTGAAGATTAACAAGAGCAAAACTAGAGTAATGGAGTGCAGTCTAAGAAATTCAGGTGATGCTGAAGGAATTAGATTGGGAAACGAAGCAATAAAGGAGGTAGAGGAGTTTTGTTACTTGGGCAGTAAAATAACAAATGATGGTCGCAGTACAGCGGATACAAAATACAGAATGACAATGGGTAGAAAAGCGTTCTTGAAAAATAGAAATTTGTTTACATCGAATATTGATTTAAGCCTAAGGAAGTCCTTTCTGAAGGCATTTATGTGGAGTGTTGCCCTGTATGGGAGTGAAACATGGGTGATAAACAGTGCGGTCAGGAAGAGGATTGAGGCTTTTGAAATATGGTGCTACAGAAGAATGCTGAAGATTACGTGGGCGGATCGCGTAACTAATCAGAACAGAATTGGGGGCCGGCCGCGGTGGCCGAGGTGACTGAGGCGCTCCAGTCACGGTCAGCACGGCCACTACGGTCGGGGGTTCGAATCCCCCCTCGGGCATGGATATTTGTGCCGTCCTAGTTCGTAAGTAGTTCATAAGTAGTTTGTAAGTTTAGGGACTGATGACCCCGTAGTTAAGTCCCATAAGCTTAACAAACATTTGAACATTTTTCAGAATTGGGGAGAAAAGATTTTTCTGGCATACCTTGACTAAAAGAAGGGATAGATTGGTAGGACACATTCTTACACATCAAGGAATTGTGGATTTAGCGTTGGAGGGAAGTGTGTGGGGTAAAAACCGCAGAGGAAGCCCAAGAGATGGATACAGTAAGCAGATTTAGACAGATGTAGCTTATGTGGAGATGAAGAGGCTTGCTCAGGATAGGGTATTGTGGAGAGCTGCACCAAACCAGTCTCCGGACTGAAGACCACAACAACAACAACCTTTTCATCCATGAAGATGGTCTATTGACCTAAACTGATTTATATATAAAGGTTTTAATAAACAGCCGATGGGTAAAAATCCATTTTATGACCCATTCCTCAATAGCTCGCTGCACGAATGTTGCATTCCCAACTGGTCTGATTGAAGAAATACACGCAATTAATGCAAATTAATTAATAAGGGAGTCTGAAACCCTTTTAGAAAAAATTAGGTATTGGCGGGTTTCGAACCACCGACCTTTGGTGTCATAGTCCAACGCTTTACCCACTACGCTACGGCTATCAATAAAAAAAAAAAAAAAAAAAGAGTCCTTTAATTTCATACTATTGATGGCCGTTGTTAACTGATGCTAATATGACATTTGTAGGTACTAGATTATCGTACTAAGAACTATGTTTTTGTTAATTCTTCAGTGCGCCATTGCTTTGAAATGACAACGCGTAAGTTACAATAAGAAAATCTTCAAACATGCAACGCAAGATGCCAGAGAGTTCTGGGCGAGGAAGTCACGTGACATCTCCGAACGGCTGGTTTTCGTTAATTGAATGGAGGGTGTCAAATCTTCGTTATTTTTGCAAATATGTCTCACACGATACGAGATGTGAAAAAACGTAAGGGAACTAAGTTGTTGAGAATTTTCTCCTCTAACAATTAGGTTATTCAATTTTTGTGTAAGATGAACGGTTCGTTTGCAATTACAATTATATTACAAATGGCTTTTTTGGTATTACTACCGTATTTTTTTGTCCGATAAATTTAAAAAAGGGAGGTTCTGGTCTCTGGAATCCTACAATCATGTCTGTAAAATTTGGTGCTGATCGGTTGAACGGTTCGTCTTAAAAACAGGGAACACGTTACGGACAGACAGACAGACAGACAGACGGACAGACTGACATCCCAAAATCGCCGTTATTTTTGCAGATATCTTTGAAATGCTACGAGATATGAAAAACACAAGAGAGCATAGTTGTAGATACTTTAGTCATCTACAAATTCGGTTATTCAATTTTCGTGTCAGATGAATAGTTAAGCCGTTATTTCCATTTAAATTTCGAACTGTTAAAAGACAATGGCAAAGGCCCACTTTTAGTGTTACTACCGTAACCTAAAGTGGGCCATAAATCGTAAAACAATTCAGAAGATATATTGCAGTAATAAAATTTACGAAGCAATAAATAAATTGACAGCTCGAAAACCAATGATATATGTGGATGTCACAACCATCTGTCATTACCTGAAGATGGAACGAAAGCGGAAATAGGTCCTGCAAGTACATGTATTTAAAGCAGCAACTAGAATCTTATTGCATAATGTATTTAACTTACAAATTACGTAAACTAACCTGAGCACAAACCAAAAACCCATGCCTGAGGGAGAACTCTAACCTCCAGTGGGAGCACCCTCCCACATTTTTACAAAAGAGTCATTTTCAGTAATTTATTTCTCAAAACACAATAGTTTGGAAAGTAGTGCACATTTTAACGTATGAAACTGCACTGTTTCTTTGTTGGTTATGTAGCAATAGTATTTTTTTGAAAATTATATCTGTGACGTTTGTCGCTAGCATCCGTTCTCTCTGCCAATAAATCTCTGATTATCCTTGTTTCAAGTAATACATTCAACTATTTCAAACGATCTGGAGAGAAAACGGAATCGTTAGTCGTCTTTTGTTTTTCTACCTTTATACTGAGCAGACGTGTTTCACTCGACCTCCAGAATTATGTAAGAGTGAGCCCTGGTTAGCATCCTTTAACGTAATAAATTTTAAATTTCATTTGGAATTCCTATTTTATATAAATAATGACTATTTTCCCCGATCTTTCATTTAATTTATGACTTGATTTTGAGCAATATTAGTAAATTGATGCTTGGTCATTGTTGCCTATCGTCTCATGATGACAAAAGAACATTCTCGATGCAAAATTTATTTACTCTCATTTTATATTAAAAACTGAATTCAATGCCTGCAGGAAATCTTCATTCTGTTAAAAGCGAAGTCCGATTATTTTATTAAATTTCGATAACCATAGTGATCAAAATTACACACGATCTTAAAACTTCAATAATTAAGTCATGAAACCAAACATCAGTTTACGAGAACGAAGATGTTCATCAATTCGTACAGGTTCAACTGCAGTGTCACGGCTCCCACCAGGTAACCGATTCCGCTATTTTCTTATGTAATGGTGCTTTCTGGTGTTGTAATTTTTAACTTACATTGCTACTGAGAACTGACGGCGGAATCTTTTGTGGTCTTTTCAGTGTATTAACCATTTCAAAAATTAATATTCATGGCTGATCTTACGGTTAGTTAAATTTCAATTCCGGTTTTCAACTTTGATCTTGTGACAACATCAGCGATAAAATAAAAGAAAAAGTATCATTACAGTTAGTAAACGTTTCCAAAGTTTTTGCTATTTGTTTCGCCTAAATTATTTACAGCTAGTTGCTATTGCTCTAGTCACAAATAAAGGCTTTTCAAATTTTTTTCTTAACTGTGCAGTATATAAGAATGAATTAACGACTGTGACTTACCTTAGTGTGAGGACCAGTCTTTATTTTGCTGAGAAACTTGTTTCATTCTATGTCAATTCCCGTTATACTTTCTTTTATTTGTTGTTGTTGTTGTTGTTGTTGTGGTCTTCATTCCGGAGACTGGTTTGATGCAGGTCTCCACAATACCCTATCCTGAGCAAGCATCTTCATCTCCACATAAGAACGGCAACTTCATCTGTCTGAATCTGCTTACTGTATCCATCTCTTGGTCTTCCTCTGCGATTTTTACCCCACTCACTTCCTTCAACGCTAAATTCACATTTCCTTGATGTCTAATAATGCGCCCTACCAATCTATCCCTTCTTTTAGTCAAGGTATGCCAGATTTTTTTTCTCCCCAATTCTGTTCAGTACCTCACTAGTTACGCGATCCACCCACCTTATATTAAGCATTCTTCTGTAGCACCATATTTCAAAAGCCTCAATCCTCTTCCTGTCCGCACTGTTTATCGTCCATGTTTCACTCCCATACAAGGCAACACTCCATACAAATGCCTTCAGAAAGGTCTTCCTTAGGCTTAAATCAATATTCGATGTTAACAAAATTCTATTTTTCAAGAACGCTTTTCTACCCATTCCCATTCTGCATTTTATGTCCTCTGTACTGCGACCATCATTTGTTATTTTCCTGCCCAAGTAACAAAACTCATCTACCTCCTTTATTGCTTCGTTACCTAATCTAATTCCTTCAGCATCGCCTGATTTCCTTAGACTGCACTCCATTACCCTAGTTTTGCTCTTGTTAATGTTCATCTTATATGCACCTTTGAGCACACTGTCCATTCCGTTCAACTGCTCTTCCAGGTCCTTTGCTGTCTTTGACAGAATTACTGTGTCGTCGGCAAAACGCAACGTTTTTAATTCTTCCCCCTGAACTTCCAAATTTCTCCTTGAACCCAAACTGATCTTCCCCGAGGTCGGCTTCTACCAGCTTTTCCATCCTTCTGTAAAAAATTCGTGTTAATATTTTGCAACTATGACTTATTAAACTGATGGTTCTGTAGTTTTCACACCTGACTGCACCTGCTTTCTTTGGAATGGTGATTATAACATTTTTCATAAAGTCTGAGGGTACTTCACCTGTCTCATACATCTTACACACCAGGTGAAACAATTTTGTCATGGCTGGTTCTCCCAGAAACTTCAGTAGCTCTGAGGGAATATCATCTACTCCAGGAGCCTTGTTTCGACTTAGATCTTTCAGTGCTCTGTCAAATTCATCTCTCAGCATAGTATCTCGTATTTCATCCTCATCTACTTCTTCTCCCCTTTCTACAATATTGCCGCTAAGTTCATTTCCTTCATAGAGCCTCTCTATATACTTAACTTTATATTCTTTTATATAGCCAATCAAAACTATGCTTTAGACATTCTAAGAAAACCGAAAAATTTACTGCCGTCCGTCTAGTAAGTCGATAAGCTTGCTAACCCTTCGGTCTTTCCTTTTTGAAAGAAGTGCAACTAGGACTCCCTTGAGGCGACTGCAGTACTCCAACGAGAAGGTAGCAGGTGTTGAACACTCGAGCCAACAGGTGACCGTTCCATTCATCCTCCATTCATCCTGTGGCGTCACGATTGCCGACGCTAGTTCACCTCGGCTACTGGAGGCCTAAATTACTAATACCCTCGAAAGGGTACCGAAATTTTTACTACTATCATGATCCGATGTGCTAAAAGAAATACGTCAGCAGTGATATTCACGTCACATCACAGCCTCACGGTCAATCTCTATATATAAACCAGCTGAACCCCCGCTGCTTCGCATGCGTAGGCTGGTTGATCTACACCAGTTGTTTCTTTTTAATCCTGATGAAGAATCCATATCTTAAGTTTCGTAGTTATAGCTTGAAATTGTAGTTCTAACTTCAAAATTGCCTATGTAGCAACAGATTTTCGAAAAACGCCCTCTCTCCAATTTAACCCTGTTGATGCTTGAATTTCCATATATACCGAAACACGTATTTTTTAACGTCTAACGAACTATACAGATACCGATTTTTGCAGCTCTAGCTTCAAAATTGTATCAGTAGCAACGTGTTTTCAAAAAGAATTTTTGATCCTCTATTTAACCCTCTTACTTGTTGAATTTCCAAACATATTAAAAATCATGGATTTTTAATCCTGACCAAGATTCCATGTCCGAGGTTTCGTAGTTTTAGCTTAAAATTTGAATTCAAAGCAACATATTTTTGAAAATCAATTTTTGCGTCATCTATTTTACCCCCTTATTTGTCGAATTTAAAAAAATGCCGAAACACGTGTCTTTTAAATTCGAACCCTGAATTAAAATTCGAAATTTTGTAGTTCTAGCTTCAAAATTGCCTAAATAGCTACATATTTTCAAAAAACGTTTCACCCCCTATTTCACCCCCCTACGGACGGAATATCGAAAAATCGCTTCTTAAATGACGCCTACAGAGTAATATCAACACCCTCCACAAAATTTCAAGTTTCTATCTCCAGTGGTATGGCCTGGGCGATGATGAGTCAGTCAGTCAATCAGTCAGTCAGTCAGTCAATCGGGACACTTCCTTTTATTTATAGAGATGTGAATGTCTGTTCGGTGTACGTTTATCACGGCTGAACCACAAGACATAAATAGATAAAAATTTGAACAGTTACTAACGTCTACCCGGGGAAGGCTTTAGGCACCGTTTTATGGCGATCGGATATATAGACGTGATTGTATGTTCGGTGTACGCTTATCACGACCGAACGACAAGACGCAGACACTAAAATATTTCTACAGTTACTAATTTACACCTGAGGAAAGTTTTAGGCCCGGTTTTATACCGATCAGATAGATATTTAGTAATTTAAAGAATGTTACTGCGAAATGCGGAACAGTAATAACCATTTGAAAATTATATTTACTCTTTGAAAATGGTTTTATAGGTTGCATTGTTGCTTGACGGTTGATAATGATAAAAGGATGGAGTATATTTGGATGGAAAGTTATCGGTGTATATAAAATTCTACGTGTGTGTGTTAATATTTCGCTCAGCAGCGAAAACTACAGAACGCAAACGAATGGTCTATGTGTAATTGTTGTCCGAAGTCTCCCGTTGTATACCATAGCAGTTCCATAACGATAGCTATAAGGGGGTGGAAAATATGGTGGTTGAAAGTCGTCAAATTATATATATATATAAAAAAAAAAAATCGGACTGAAGGCCAGCGATGACGTTTGCGACTCTATAGCAAGGCGGTTACATAAAGTGAAACGCGATGCTACAGACCATATTTTCGGTCTATGCGTGCTACAATGTGCTCATCTCTTTTTCTGTAAGGATAAGCATACCAATAAAGAAATATAAGAATAAATAAAGCAGTAAAAAAGAAATTTCTTTTTAATACATCTCTGTAAAAGAAATCGATTTGTCATTCCGCGCATTACATCAAGTGATCGATCTGTGATATTATTACAATCATTATTGTTGAATTTCGTGATTGGATTCTTCGAAACGTTGTTGTTGTGGTCTTCAGTCCGCAGACTGGTTTGATGCAGCTCTCCACGCTACCCTGTCCTGTGCAAGACTCTTCATCTGAGAATACGTTCGACAACCTACATCCTTTTGAATCTGCTTACTATATTCGTCCCATGGTCTCCCCGTACGATTTTTACCCCACACGCTTCCTTCTAATGCTAAATTGACAATTCCTTGATGTCTCAGAATGTGTCCAACCAATCTATCCCTTCTCTTAGTCAGGATATGCCAGAAACTCCTTTCCTCCCCAATTCGGTTAAGCACCTCCTCATTAGTCACGTGATCTACCCATCTAATTTTCATCATTCGTCTGTAGCACATTTCAAAAGCTTCTATCATCTTTTTACCTGAACTCCTTATCGTCCACGTTTCACTCCCATACAATGCTGCACTCCATACAAATACTTTCAGGAAAGACTTCCAACATTTAAATTAATATCGGATGTTAACAAGTTTCGCTTCTTTAGAAACGCTTTTCTTCCCATAGCCTTCCTGCATTTTATATATCTCTACTTCGGCCATCACAAGTTATCTTGCTACCCAAATAACACAATTCATCTTTTACTTCGATTTTCTTTTATTAACATTCGAAACGAGTGCATGATTAAGCACTTCACATAATTTTTTTTTTTTTTATTTGAACGTTGTGACGATACTGCCGGCCCTCTCATCTCAATGTTATTTTACGATACCGTCTGCGTCGGATCCGGAATTGTGTACTTCAATAGTGATACATTTTGCGTGTGAAGTTACAAACGAAATAGCCAGCCTAGGAATCAGTGTAGGATAGTGTCTCGGTAATACTGTGATCAAAACAAGTAATAGATTTCTTTAATTAAGAGATTCGTTTAGATGTTTTCCAGACAGTTCTATAAACAATAGTTTCGTTATTGTACATTATTTCATTAATTAAAGAGACGAATTGTAAAAACTTTTGTAAAGCATAAAGTCGTGAAAATAAATAGCATTGTGTATATGTCAGGCTCATAAACAAGTTGTGTTGACCAGCTAATTGTCTTAATTAATGTAAAAGTCGAAATTCCAATATTGTAATTCTTTGTATATATTGACTGACGTGAGATTTTGAACCTTTTTTCAGATTTGTGAAGATATTTGATAGTTCAATATATGTTAGGAACATGTATGATGTACTCATTAACTAATTAATTGACATTTAACATTCCGTTTGTTGTCAACAGAAAGATCAGCGATTTCGACTTAAAAAACTACGTGCCATGTAAAATTATTGTACATATAGTTTTCATTTTATATTGTGATTATTTTTGTGTACATGAAATGTTTTCTTTGTGTGTTTGTTAATTGTAAATTGTAAATTAGTATATTCAATTGTTATGAACAATAAGCTATCTTTCAGTAGTGTGCTTTGAGACTGGTTTTGAAGGATGAAATGAAATACAATATCTTTTTTAGAAACATTTTTAATCAACATTCGAATAAAAAATAAAATTATGTGAAGTACTTAATGATTTACAATAAATAATACATACATTATCCCTTTTAGCCTGTATTGCAATATCTCAACACGTATGGTGAGAGTAATGTCCAAATTCATTTTAATTTCATTTTAGGGCATTCTAGTAAACTACGTTATTTGTAGTATTGTTTGGAGCGTAAATGTAGAGATGTTTTGGGTTGCCTACTCTTGAGCAAGCGACGTATAATTGACCATGTGAAAAACATGAGGGCTGTAAATGGATTCCTGCGACGTTTAATGATTGTCCTTGAGCTTTGTTATTTGTCATGGCAAAACTAGAAGAACTGGAAACTGAAGTCTTTTGAACTGAAATGGCATATCTGAAGGGATTAAAGGAAATTCAACGATTGTAAAAATATCACAGATCAATCACTTGATGTAATGTGCGAAACATCAAATCGATTTATTTAAATAGATGTATTAAAAGAAATTTCTTCTTTACTGCTTTCTTTATTCTTATATTTCCTTATTCCTTACAGAGAAAGATCTGAAGACATTATAGCACGCATAGACCAAAGATATGGTCTGTGGCATCACGTTTCGCTGTATCGAACCTCCTTGCTATAGAGTCGCAAACGTCATCCCTGGCCTTCAGTCCGAATTTTTTTAATAATTTGACGACTTTCAACCACCATATATTCCACCCCCTTATAGCTATCGGCATGGAACTGCTATGGTGTACAACGGGAGACTTCGGACAACAATTACACACAGACCATTCGTTTGCGATCTGTAGTTTTCGTTGCAGAGAAATATTAACACACACACACACACGTTGAATTTTGTATACACCGATAACTTTCCATCGCAATAAACTCCACCTTTTTATCATTATCAACCCTCAAGCAACAATGCAACCAATAAAAACATTTTCATACAGTAAATATAATTTTTAAAGAGTAATTACTGTTCCGCATTTCGCGTTATATTCTTCAAATTACTCAATAACTATCAGATCGCTGTAAAACCATGCCTAAAACTTCCTCAGGTATAAATTAGTAACTGTAAAATATTCAAGTCTGTGCGTCTTGTCGTTCGGACGTGATAAGCGTGCACCGAACAGACATTCACATTAATATATATATATATATATATATATATATATATATATATATATATAGCTACCCAGTCGCCATAAAACCGTGCCTAAAACCTTCCCCGGGTAGACATTAGTAACTGTACAAAATTTTAGCTCTTTATGTCTTGTGGTTCAGACGTGATAAACGTACACCGAACAGACATTCACATTTATAGATATAGAAGAAGATTCATAAAATGGTCAGGAAATTTCTTTGTCCGGAGGAATAAACGGTTTAAATTCGTGATTTACAGGGTGGAAAGCATAGTTCATCACCCATAACGCCGACAGCACTTGTCGTGCGCTACACTAATACGACACACCACTTGACTCTACACTTTCGGCTCCGCTACGTTTTCACCCTTAAGGCGCCTTGCTACAGAGCGCGCGGTTGCTCCCCTTCGGACGTGTGTGTGTGTGTGTGTGTGTGTGTGTGTGTGTGTGTGTGTGTGTGTGTCCTTAGAATAAGTTACGTTACGTGCTCTCAATAAATTTTCGTTTTGAATATCAATTTCTTTCCCAGTGAACTGCTTGCTTCCAGAAACTAACCCTCAGTTTTCGTTTCATAGTGGTATTCGAGCTGTCGATAGTTCACTTTATTACGGTGGCCTGTTCCCGTTGACTGCTACGATGCTTAGTGGATAGGTATCGTCTTTCGCCTTTTAGCGCAGCTATCATGTTTCACTCCGTGTACTGGTATCGGCGTTTCCAGTTATGTAGCTAATGCGATATTTTTGATATCGTGTCTCGTTACTTCGCCCAGTTTTGGGCTATGTGTAATGTCTCTTTTTCGCTGACTTGAGTGGTAACAGTTTTTAAGTTTTCTCTATTACAACCAGACTGTTCTCTTCCAATGTACAGCAAATAAGAAATGGCATATCGTCTTTCAGATATTCGCGGTAATTTCTTTTATCTGTACTGGATCTGCATTACCACTTCTTATAGTGCTACCCGTATCTGTCGATTTATTTTGAGCAGTTAAAATCGATCGAGCTTAGTCTCATAGAAATGAACGGGAATGTAGACAGAAGAAGTATTGCAATTGTAGAGTCAACGAGAAAATATCATCCAAATCGATATGTTCCTGCGGTTATGTGGAATGGAACAATGAAAGGTAGTAGTCTTGCCCTCTCGCTAGCTTTCCACTTTATTGACATACAAGCTTAAACCCGCGGCTCCGCTCGCGTGTTGGTTGATTACGATAGATAAGCTACCTTTCAGTAGGGTGCTATGAGACTGGTTTTGAATGATGAAATGAAATGCAATACCTTCTTTAGAAACAAACTGAAAACTATTTCCATCAGATTGCAGAAGTCTATGCACTTACAGTTTATCAGGAAAGTAAGTAGTGTGGATCAAATTACACGTAAAAATGCACTCGTTTCAAAGACTCCAATCAAGAAATTCAACGATAATGATTTTAATAATATCACAGATCGAAATGTTCAAATGTTCAAAAGTTTGTACAACTGATGGGACTTAACTACGGGGTCATCAGTCCCTAGGCTTACAAACTACTTATGAACTAGCTAAGACTAAAGACAGCACAAATATCCAAGCCCGAGGGGGGAATCGAACCCCCGACCGTAGTGATCACAGATCGATCACTTGATGTAATGCGTGAAACGTCAAATCGATTTTTTTAAAGAGATCTATTAAAATATATTTCTTTTTTACTTCTTTATTTATTTACTCTTATATTTCATTATTCGTATGCTTATCCTTACAGACAAAGAGCTGAAGACATGGTAGCCATCATAGACCAAAGATATGGACTGTGGCATCACGTTTTGCTGTATGTAACGCCCTTGCTATAGAGTCGCAAACGTCATCGCTGGCTTTCAGTCCGATTTTTAAAATAGTTTGATGACTTTAAACCGCCATATCTTCCACCTCGTTATAGCTATCGGCATGGAACTGCTATGGTGTCAACGGGAGACTTCGGGCTACAATTACACACAGACCATTCGTTTGTGTTCTGTAGTTTTCACCGATGAGCGAAATATTAACACACACACATGAGTAGAATTTTATATACACCGATAACTTTCCATCCTAATATACTCCACCCTTTTATCATTATCAGCTATCAAGCAATAAAGCAACCAATGAAACCATTGTCAAAGAGTAAATATAATTTTCAAAGAGTAATTATTGTTCCGAATCTCGCGTTATATTCTTCAGTTACCAAATATCTATCAGATCGATATAAAACCGTGCCTAAAACCTTCCTCAGGTATAAATTAGTAACTATAGAAATATTTAAATCTCTGCGTCTTGTCGTTCGGACGTGACAAGCGTACACCGAACAGACTTTCACATTAATATATACAGATAAACAGCTATCCGATCGCCATAAAACCGTGCCTAAAGCGTTCCCCGGATAGACATTAGTAACTGTACAAAATTTTATCTCTTTATCTATTGTGGTTCAGACGTGATAAACGTACACCGAACAGACATTCAGATTTATAGATATAGATTATAACTGACAAGCAGTTTACGGGAGATGGCAACATTTGTAGCAGGAACTTGGTTCATGGCTATAATTTTAACCTGTCCATAAATACATGCGTTGCAAAGCTGGAAAAGTGGAGTACAATTTGGTGGAATAACTTTCA
The DNA here is from genome assembly GCA_026315105.1 of Locusta migratoria. Taxonomy (NCBI): domain Eukaryota; kingdom Metazoa; phylum Arthropoda; class Insecta; order Orthoptera; family Acrididae; genus Locusta; species Locusta migratoria. The sequence goes on from CM048746.1 coordinate 664,914,786, forward strand.
CGGTACAGGTGCACGCTTCCCTCACACCCACGAAGATGTGACCGTTTACGGTGACACCAGTGTACCTCACCACGTATCAATGATACACGGGGCGCATCCAGAAAGTAAGTTCCGTTTGGTAATAAAATGAAATTATACTCAGATACAAAAGAAATTTTTATTGCACAAAATTCTACAATTCTTGAACTACTTTTCCACATAACTGCCGAAATTTTGTAGGCAGTTGTCATAGCGTGCCACAAGTTTTTGCATGCATCCTTCACAGACGGTTGCCGCCTGTGTATTCAACCATGTGGTAACAGCTCTTTATCATCGTTGAAGTGTTGACCACCAAGGACAGTTTTTAGGTGTCGGAAGAGATCAATGTCGCTAGGAGAGAGGTCCGAGCTGTATGAAGTATGATCAAACAGGACCCATTGAAATTTCCGTAAGAATTGTTTGGTCACATTCAGTGTGTGAGGTTAGGCATTATCGTGAAAAAAAATCTTTTGACAGTAATCCTCTTCTTACACCTAAAATCTGTAGACAACACTACAACGATGATGACGAGCTGAAAGAACATGTTACCACATGGTTGAATACACAGGCGGCAACATTCTATGAAAAAGGCATACAAAATCTTGTGCCATGCTATAACAATTGCCTACAAAATTTCGGAAGCTATGTAGAAAAGTAGTTTAACAGTTGCAGATTTTTGTACAATCAATATTTTTTCTGTATCTGTACCCGTTCGTTTTATACAACCAAACGGAACTTTCTTTCTGGACGCGCCTCGTATATAGAAACTTTTTTTTCTTTCCCGCCTACCGAAGAACCAGATATTTCAAAAACTCTTCATACACCATTTTCGTGACATTTCCCGATTTCGTGCAGGACACAGTTGCGTTTTACAATACGAGGGGTTAATTCTTCATCTATTTTCTTAAGACGAGTGCCATATTTTCTCGAGGTTTCCTGCCTACATAGGAACATGTACGGGATCACCTTTCCTGACGCATTTAGGATATTCTGTAACATAAAATGGAAAAACTATTGAAACTAAAACAAGCAAATGCACGGAGAGCACCCGAAAAAGATACCTCCAGCGTCGTAGCTGGAAACCGTAAGCGCTGCACCACGATACGCGCATTACAGTGCGCTGTGAATTTCAACATCAATTTTCTCAAAAAGCGAGGATCGTCGCAGAAAAAGCGGACAGCCTCATTCTCAGGGTATTACGCATTACGTTCCTCCACGGCCAGTACCGGTGGAAGGGCCGGGCGAGCCGGGCGACCACCCGGGGCGCCAAATTTTAGGGGAGTTTGGGGGGCGCCAAAATCCTCGCTAAATTTATGTTATTGTAAACGGTGAACTAATAATTAACTTTTTCATAAATTGTGTAGCAACATTGGTTGATTTGATTTGATTCTTTCAGGGAAGCCAAAACAGTCTTGTTCTAACCCGCCACTGCCCGCACCGAAACTAAGTTTATTGTGCGGTATCGCTCCCTGTATACCTAGTAAAGCCAACCAATGCCCTTGAACAGTGCAAGGAGTCCTTTTACCAGTTCTTTATTAGACACAATTTCTTCGGGTCTGGTTGATGCAGTTTCATCACCGTCATCACAGATCCTACATTAAGGGTCCTCTTCTGTTATTCCCATTGTATGTAGGTGTTTTTTGAAATTCCCATGGCCTGTCAGCAATACAACCATGAGTCTAATCTCTCTCCTGTTCAGACCCAGGATTGCAGAGCTTCTATTAAAACAAGGCCTTGCCATGTTTTTGTTGATGGACTTTGGTCCAATATTCTACGTGCTGTCTAACGAGCCAGTTACGTAGTTCCAATTTAATCATTGCCTTGGTGATTGTCAGGACAGGTTCCGGTCCAATGAATGGAGACTCTGCCCGCATCCTGGCTTATCTGTCGGCATGTTCGTTGCCACTGATCCCCGAGTGGCCAGGGACCCACAATAGGTTTACTCTATTGCTTTCCCCTAGCTCCACCAGAACCCTGTGACATTCTGCAACAATTTTAGACCTTGTTGCAGGAGCTGCCAGTGATCTCAGGACTGCCTGGCTGTCTGAATAGATATAGATGCTACGATCTTTGTAGCACCTACGCAAATTCTCCTCCACACATGCCCTGATGGCAGTGATTTCGGCCTGGAATACTGAGGCCAGTTTCCCTAGAGAGATGACGCCCTCCAGTCTTGGCTGCACCCCGTATACCCCGGCCCCAACGCCTTGGTCTGATTTCGACCCGTCAGTGAACCAGACAATATCCCCCGTACGGTGTCTAACTATTTTCTGCCACTGCTCCTTGCATCCAATTGTTATACTGAAAGGCTTGTTGAAGCAGTATGGGGTTATAATATAGTCGGTTGGTATTTCCACAATCTTTCCTATATTTACATCACTCACTATTTTAGTGTGTGATTCTGGATATCCTAAAGAGTTCCAGTTGTTGACAGATTTGAGTCTTTGGCACCAGCTGCCGCCTCCATCTTGACCCAAAGGTGTAATGGGGGCATATCCAGCATGGTTTCCCTCCCAGAAGTTGGTGTGCTGCTAATTCCGCCTGTTATGGCTAAGCGGGCTAGTCTCTGCACCTTACCAAGCTCCTTAGCAGCAACCTGCTGTTCTACCTTCTTCCACCACACGACCGCCCCAAAGGTGATCATGGGTCTAATCACTGTGGTGTATATCCAGTGCATACCCTTGGGCCTGAGGCCCCAATTTTTGCCACAATCTCTCCTGGTACTCACAAGAGTACCTTTTGCCTTGGAGCAAATATTCCTAATGTGAGGGGTCCATGTCAGTTTCTCATCCAGGGTAACCCCTAGATATTTCACTGTCCCCTTCACAGGTAGTGCTTCATTGAAAAGCTTTAGATTCCAAGTGTTGGATATGTTTCCTTGGGAATGGTACAACAACAGTCTTCTTAGGACTATCCCCCAGATCCCGTTTTCTGCACCAGTCTTGCATAATGTCCAAGGCACCTTGTGCCATATTCCTCACTGTGTCAGCAAATTTGCCAAGTATTACTATGACAAGATCATCTGCGTATCCTTGGCAAAAGTACTGCCTAGAGTTTAATTCTCCAATGAGATCATTCACCACTAGATTCCACAATAAAGGGGAAAGAACTCCTCCTTGCGGGCAACCCCTAGTGGTGTTGATTACCATTTTTTCATTCATCATGGAAGCCTCTATCTTTCTTCCACTGAGCATGGCCCTAGTCCACCTACATATAGTGGTCCCTAGGTCATGCACCTCTGCTGCCCTAACCATGGATCGAAGGTCGTGTTGCTAAAAGCCCCCACCAATGTCCAGGAAGATACAGAGGGCTATTTCTTGAAAGTGTAGTGCTTTCTCCACCTTCCCAACAAGTTGGTGGAGAGCTGTCTCACATGATTTACCTGGTTGATAGGCATGTTGGTTTGAATGTAGAGGAACCCTACTTAACCTCCTTTCTCCAACATGCACATTAACCAGCTTTTCCAATGTCTTAAGAATGAAGGAGGACAGGCTGATTGGTCTCATATCCTTGGCCTTGGTATGATCAATTCTCCCTGGCTTTGGAATGAAGACAACCTTCACTGCCCTCCAGGCATTAGGAATGATTCCTGCTGCTAGGCTAACCCTGAATAACCTGCATAGGAATAAGATTTTCTCCCACTTGTTGCAGGAGAGCTGGAAATATTCCATCGGGGCCAGGTGACTTGAACGGTTGAAATGTTCCCACCGCCCATCGGACCTTACTGAGATCGACACACTCCTTGGCCAGACCCCAGTCCTCTTTGCGAATACCTGAGAACCGTTGTCTCTCAGGAATCACATTCTGGTCTGAGTTATCCCCCAGAGTATATTGAGGAAAGTGAGTCTTGAGGAGCAGTTCCAGCGTTTCATGCGTTGTCTTTGTATACTCCCCAACCTCCTTCCTCAATGTTCCTCCTGGATTAGTTGGTACTCTAGTGAGGATTTTATGAAGTCTCGCTTGAACAGCCGTGCCCTCCACTTCCTCCTTTGCCCGTCTGATGGCAAAGTTGTAATTGACAAGGGCCATACGATACTTTGCCCATTGTCCTTTGCGCCTCGCAAGGTTAAACAGTCTTCGTACCTGTTTCCTTTGCATTTCCAAGTTATTATTCCACCAAGGCACACTCCTATTTGTGCCCTTCTTAGTGATTGAGCAGTTGTCCTGGTATGAGGTCACTATAGCAGAGGTTACGGCCTCTGCTACTTCGTTAAACTCTGCTGGATTCCTTATCGAAGTTTTAATTTCCGATAGGCTGAAGTCAAGGTCTTTCCTATATGTTACTACCTCATGCCATAGGCCTCGCTCTTTATAACAACCCGGGTTTCTTCTTGAATCTTCTATAAAGGAAATCCCTTCATCCCTTCACCTTATTTGTCAAAAAAAAAAATCTCCGCTGACAAAGCTAAAGGCTATTGTTGAGAGTTGGGAGTTTTGAGCAACAATAACACGCTCTGACATTTACAACCGCCGCAGTGCCGATAATTGCACTCCTGGCGACAAAGCTATGTCGGCCGCTCTAGCAATACACACAAACCGGTCGCGGTGGCCGAGGGGACTGAGGCGCTCCAGTCACGGTCTGCGCGGCCACTGCGGTCGGGGGTTCGAATTCCCCCTTCGGGCATGGATATTTGTGCCGTCCTTAGTCTTAGTTAGTTCATAAGTAGTTTGTAAGTTTAGGGACTGATGACCCCGTAGTTAAGTCCCATAAGCTATACAAACATTTGAACTTTTTTTTTTTAATACACACAAACAATATTGAGTTATCGGCAACCAAAAAGAAATTAGTCCTGTTTGTACTGTCAAATGTCTCGTGAAAGAAAATTATAAATGAGAAGTCATGTACATGTAGTGCAGGCTTCATGGTGTGCGTGTTCTTCTTTTGTCTCCTGAATTTCGACTCTCAGTAGAAAAATAGTTGCGTTAATGTGTTGTTTATCAACATGTCGGAAAGAAAGAAGCCTTCTGGAAATGTATACAGGAAAATAAGAGCACAATTAGAGGCTGAAAATGAGAAACAGGCAGCTGCATTAAAGAAATTCTTTCGTACTCCTGAAACAGACAATAATAGAAATGAAAACGTAGAACCAGAGAATGAGGAAACCAGCAAGAAATCAACAAATATTCCAGAATATAACCACACATTGCAGGTAAGTAGGCCTACATTACGGAACGTATTTTAGTTTTATGACGTTTAATAGAGAAGAGGTGTTTGTTTACACACGTAGCGTCTTAGCAGGCTGGGGAGGGTAGGGTGGCGGCCTCTCAGATAGGCGGCGGACTTCAGGCTCAAAGAAACTTCTTTCCCCATTAATATAAGTAGCAATAATTACATTCTATACCAACGCTGATGCTTCATACATGTACCAAAGCGATAAGAGTTTTACTCGTTAGATGTGTATTAACCAACTTTAGCTGTATTTCAAGCAGTCATCTATTAATTAAATAGACGGCCTCCATAGTCTAGAGGTTAAAGCGTTGGACTCATGTCTACGTGCTCCTGGGTTCATTACCCGGACATTCCGCTTTTCAACGGCAGGAAAACTGGGGAATCACATAAATAAAGATATGACGCTCACTTGGGCTGCAAAGCTCGTAATACGCCTGTTGGCGGGTAGTTTCTTGAATCGTTCTGTAAACTGCTAATCACTGACGTAGAATATTCTGCATGCTCATGTGTAAATAATTGTTTCGTATATCGTTAACCAAAACTTACTCTGTGTATTTAACTGACAAAGCTTATGATATTACTGAGTTTGATAATTGATTCTTATAGTTATAGAGTTCAAGGAGTTATCCTTTAAAAGCAGCTATCTGTAAGGTAGCATAGCAAATTTAAAGTTAGTAATGCCGATGGGACGTAGGGGGCGCCATATGGATTCTTTGCCCGGGTGAAAATTTCCCCATTCCGCCGGCCCTGTCCATGGAAGACCACCAATTCACAGTATCACTGCTCGTTGCCGGAGCATCACCTGCGACGAGCTTTGCGAAAGGAGCGGCGACACTTTCTGTGCAACCCAGCCATTACTTTACACGACAATGCGCAGGCTATTACAGCGCAACCTGTGGTTTGCTCTGTTAGGTCGATAGGACTGGGAAGTACTATACCGTCTACCTTACTCCCCAGACGTACGTCTTTGTGACTTTGATTTGATTCCGAAGATGAAGGAACCACTTCGTGGCATTCGCTTCATGCAACAGCTCCGTACTTAGCTATAATTTACAGCCGATCACTCAGCGAATGATCCGTACCAAACACTGGAAAGTTGCCCAAGTTACTCCAATATTCAAGAAAGGCAATAGGAGTGATCCCCAAAATTACAGGCCTATCTCATTGACGTCGATTTGTAGTAGGATTTTGGAACATATAATTTGTTCGAATATTATGAACTACCTCGAAGAGAACGACCTTATTAACCAATAGTCAACACGGATTCAGAAAGTATCGCTCTTGCGAAACACAGCTTTCCCTTTATTCGCATGAAGTGTTAAGTGCCATCGACAAGGGATCTCAAATCGATTCCATATTTCTGGATTTCAGGAAGGCTTTTTACACTGTACCCTACAAACGGCTTCTTATCAAATTGCGTGCTTATAGAATATCTCCTCAATTGTGCGATTGGATTCACGATTTCCTATCAGAAAGGACACAGTTCGTTGTAATAGACGGTAAGTCATCGAGTAAAACAGATGTGATATCTGGAATTCCCCATGGAAACGTTATAGGTCCCCTACTCTTCATCGTGTTTATAAACGATTTAGGAGACAATCTGAATAGCTCCCTTAGACTGTTCGCGGCCGCTGTCGTTTATCGGTTAGTGAAGTCAACAGAAGAAGAAAAGCAACTGCAAAGTGACTTAGACAAAATTTCTGCATGGTGCGAAAATTGGCAATTGACACTAAATAAAGAAAAGTGTGAAGTAATACACATGACCACAAAAAGAAATCAGCTGAACTTCAATTACGCGATAAATCAGTCAAACCTTAAGATCGTAAATTCTACCAAATACCTTCGAGTTACAATTACGAACAACTTTGACTGTAGAGAACACACAGAAAATATTGTGGGGAAGGCGAATCAAAGGTTACGTTTCATTGGCAGAACGCTTCGAAGATGCACCAGCTCCACCAAAGAGACTGCATGCATCACACTTGTGCGTCCTCTCCTGGAGTACTGTTGCCCCTTATGGGACCCTCACCAGATGGGACTGACGGAAGACATTGAGAAGGTTCTGATAAGGGCAGCTCGTTTTGTTTTATCACGTTACGAGGGGGGGGGGGGGGAGCGTCACGGAAATGTTGCACGAATTGGGGTGGAAATCATTAAAAGAAAGACGTTATTCATTGCGGCGTGATCTGTTTGCGAAGTTTCAATGACCGACTTTTACTTCTGAATATGAAAATATTTTGCTAGCACCCAACTACTTAGGGAGACATGACCATCCCAATAAAATAAGAGAAATCAGATCGAAAACGGAACGATTTAGGTGTTCTTTCTTCCCGTGCGCTATTAGAGAATGGAACGGTAGAGAAAAATTATGAAAGTGGTTAATGAATCCTCTGCCAGGCACTTGAATGTTATTTGCAGAGTATCTATGTAGATGTAGATGTAGAACTCTTCCAGACATTCGACAGGCAGTAGACCGCTCCATTCGCACCTTCAACAGAACAGGCTCTGCTAACGCTATACTACGCCTTTCACATTGCTGTCAACGGTTTCTACACAAATCTGCTGATTACTTTGTAGGACAGTTACAGGTGCAAATATGTAATGCTTTTGTATCGGTTGTGAATAAATATTTGCCACTATATGAGTTCCAACTGCGGCGGAACGACCTCTTCGTGCGGCGGAACGTGTGCTAAAACCTTATCTTCAAAAGCACTCGTCTTGTATGATTAGGGTTGAATGTGGCCGCGTCAGACTTCGTAATCCTTGAGGTGTCCACTCGCCCATAAAAAATTATATAAAATAAATTACAAAAAATATACTGATGTAATATCTTTATACGTTACAAAATTTCAAAATCAGATTCTTGCGCCTAGGGAAGAAGTGTTTAACAGTCACTCTTATGAAAACATTTCTAAGTTCTCTCATAGATAAGACTGTCAAAAGAAATTCTCTAGTTTGTGGCCTTTGCTATAACCACAGATAAAAAATAATATTTCTTCTATGATTATCAATCAATGTGTATGCTCGATTAACCAAAATCCTAAAAAGAAACATTTATCGAAGTCTACATCTACATCTACATACATACTCCGCAATTCACCGTAAGGTGCGTGGCGGAGGGTACACCGTACCACTACTAGGCATTTCCTTTCCTATTCCACTCCCAAATTGAACGAGGAAAAAAAGAATGCCTATATGCCTCCGTACGAGCCCTAATTTCTCTTATCTTGTCTTTGTGATCTTTACGCGAAATGTAAGTAGGCGGCAGCAAGATCGTACTACACTCAGCTTCAAATTCCGGCCCTCTAAATTTACTTAACAGAAATTCACGAAAAGAACGTCGTCTTTCTTCCAGCGATCCCCAATTGAGTTGCCGGAGCATTTCCGAGACACTCGCGCATTGGTCGAACCTACCGGTAACAAATCTAGCTGCTCGCCTCTGAACCGCCTCTATGTCTTCCTTCAAACCGATCTGCTGCGGGTCCCAAATACTTGAGCAATACTCAAGACGTGGTCGTACAAGCGTTTTATACGCGGTCTCCTTTACAGGTGAAGTACATCTTCCCAAAATTCTCCCAATAAACCGAAGTCGGCTGTCTGCCTTACTCACAACTGTCCTTACATGCTCGTTCCATTTCATATCGCTCTGCAATGTTACGCCTAGATATTTGAACGACGCGACCGCATCAAGAAGCTCACTACTGATGCTGTATTCGACGTAACTTTCCCTCCAATAAAAATTCATAAAAATTCTTCCTTCAGATTGAAGAATATTTAAATTAAATCATCTGCTCGTTTCACTAATATGTTATTTATCGTAAAATAATTCTTCATAAATGATGTACCTTGACACTTTCGTCAAGTTTAAACACAATGACATTTATTGCTTTCTATTACATTACATATGTAGTCATTGACAGACAAAAGGGGGCTGACTTTTAAAATTTGTTGTTTTAACATAAAACTTCTATAATAATGTCAACTCTCGTGACGACAACCGCAGAGATCAACATCTTCTCGCCTCGTGCCTGTCGACCCGCGACTTGATGTGGCCGGATATTTATTCCTTCGAATCGGCGTCGAAGATGTTGCTCTCGTAGATTGAATCGCTTCACAGCATATGAAACATTTAAAAAAACATACAAAAACCTTGTTTAAGAATCATATAACATTAAACATTTACATAAAAATCATTTAAGAACACAAATATAAGTAGATTAAAATTGTGTGCCGGAACCGGGACTCGAACCTGGGACCTTTGCCTTTCACGGGCAAGCGCACTACCGACTGTGCTATCCCGACACGACTCACGATGCCGCCTCACAACTTTACTTCCGCCGGTACCTCGCCTCCTACTTTCCAAACTTCACAGAAGCTCTCCTGCAAACACGCAAGACTAGCACTCCTGGAAGAAAGGATATGGTGGAGACATGGCTTAGTCACAGCCTAAGGGATGTTTCCAGAATGAAACTTCACTCTGTAGCGGAGTGTGCGCTGATATGGAACTTCCTGGTAGGTTAAAATTGTGTGCCGGAACCGAGACTAGAACCTCGGACCTTTGCCTTTCGCGGGCAAGCGCACTACCGACTGCAGAGTGAAGTTTCATTCTGGAAACATCCCTTAGGCTGTGGCTAAGCCATGTCTCCACCGTATCCTTTCTTCCAAGAGTGCTAGTCTTGCGTGTTTGCAGGAGAGCTTCTGTGAAGTTTGGAAAGTAGGAGGCGAGGTACCGGCGGAAGTAAAGTTGTGAGGCGGCATCGTGAGTCGTGTCGGGATATTACAGTCGGTAGTGCGCTTGCCCGCGAAAGGCAAAGGTCCCAGGTTCGAGTCCCGGTTCCGGCACACAATTTTAATCTGCCAGGAAGTTTCATATCAGCGCACACTCTGCTGCAGAGTGAAGTTTCATTCTGGACAAATATAAGTAAGTCATCCTGCACAAACTGAGCTGACATGAGATATGTAGCGGAGACAATAATCCGTCCCACTACACAATCCTCGTATGGCAAATTGTTAGCAAAGTTATAACAGGTTGTCTTTTCATGTCGGTCCTCTTTTGCAGAAGCAAAACAGGGCCAATGACTCCAACGAACAGACATTGCCTACGCTCCAAGGAAGAGTGGCGGCTAAACTGCCATGCATCGCTACACTCAGCCGCGTCAGTTCTAACAGCGAACTCTCTGCACTTAGGCCCTTACACTGCACTGATGTGTTCACCACCTCATCAAGCAAATGGTCAAATCAAATGTCCAAGTGTTTCCAAAGCTTAAGGGGCTTAACTGCGAGGTCTTCAGTCCCTAAACTTGCAAACTACTTATGAACTACCTTGTACTAAAGACGACACGGACATTCTTGCCCGAGTGGGGATTGGAACCCCTGACTCTCAGCAATCGATTTATTCGATACAAACCTGCAAAACTTCACATTTCATAGCACGGAAGGGAACACAAAGTAGGCAAGAAATTATAGTGCACTTAAAGGTCGCAATTTCGGTTAATATTGCACTGTTTGGCAACTAGCTTGAATTGGTAATCTGTTACAAATCCTTGTTGTGGTCTTCGTTCCAAAGACTGGTTTGGGGATACTCTCCACACTACCCCCGTTCTGTGCAAGCCTCCTCACCCCGGAAATATAACAGCAATCTACATCATTTTGACACTGCTTACTGTATTCATCTCTAATTTCTCTCTGACACTCTTACCCAACAAACATCCCCCCCCCCCCCCCTGACGATTTCTTGATGTCTCGGCATGTGTTCCACCAATCGATACCTTCTCTTAGTCTATGTATGTCACAGTCTTTTACTCCCCTATTCTGTTGAGCACCTCCTCATTAGTTACACAATTTACCCACCGAATTTACGTCATTCGTGTGTGGTATCATCACATTTCAAATCCTCCTAGCCGCGGTGGAGTAGCCGAGCAGTCTAAGGCGCCATGCTGCGGAGCGCGCGGTTCTCGCCGTCGGAGGTTCGAGTCCTCCCTGGGGCATGGGTCTGTGTGTGTGTGTGTTGTCCTTAGGTTAGTTTACGTAGGCTTAAGTAGTTTGTAAGCTACGGACTGATGACCACACAGTTTGGTCCGATACATTTACAAACATGTGAAATCCTCCTACATTCTTTCTGTCTGAATTCGTTATCGTCCACGTTTCACTTCTGTACAGTGCTACAGTGCACACAATTGCTTTCAGGAAGTACTTTCTAACATTTAAATAAGTTTTGGATATCAACAAATTTCGCTTTTTGGGAAATGCTTTTCTTACTACAGACATTTTGCATTTTAGATCTTCTTTACTTCGGCCATCAGAAGTTATTTTGCTACCCCAAATAACGAAAGTCACAAATACTTTTATTCTCTGATTACCTAATCTAAAGCAAGTAGCAGCGGCCGTGTGTTCTAAGGTGCCTTAATGTGGAGTGCAAGTCTGCTTCCAGTCGAAGGTTCGATCCCCCCCCTTCCCAGACACGGGTGTATATTGTCCTCACGTAAGTTAAAGTAGTTTTTACGTCTAGGGACTGATGACCACTTCAGATGGTCCCATAGATTTAAAAACACTTAACCATTTAAGTAGTTTGTAAGCTACGGACTGATAACTTAGCAGTTGAGTCCGATAGATCTACAAACATTTGAACGTTTTGACCATTTTTAACCTAATCTAATTCCTTCAGCATATGCTAATTCCGTTACACTTGTTTCGCTGTCGATAATGTTCATTTCTCACCCTGCTTGCAAGACACTTTGCATTCCGTTCAACTGCTCCTCCAGGTCTTCTGCTGTCCTTGACAGAATTACAATGTCCTGACGAACCGCAAAGTTTTTCTTTTTTCTTTCTGAACTTTAATTCTTTTTTCCAAATTTCTCCTTGAATTCCTTCGCAGCTTGTTCAATTTGCAGGTTGAATAACATTTGCGAAAGGCTACAAGTCTGTCTTACTCCCTTTCGAAACACTGCTCCTATTTCAAGCATTTCGACTCTTATAACCGTTGTCTGTTTTAGATAAAAGTTGTATATAAGTCTTCTTTCCTTATATTTTACTCCTACTACCTTCAGAAATTGAAAGAGTCTATTCCAGTCAACATTCTCAATAGATTTCTCTAAATCCACAAAAGGTAAAAACGTAGGTCAGCTTTCATTAACCTATCTTCTAAGGTATATCGTGATGCAAATATTGCCTCACGTTTCCTACTTTCTTGTGTATTACATGCAATCTAATCATCCCCAAGGTTTGTTAAATAACAACCAACTAAAGAAAACAGAACTATTCAAATCAATAAAAAAGTCAATGAAAAAGGCATTCCTTAATAATCCTTTAATTTATTCTTTTATGTGTAGACCAATTTCATATTCGTAAACGCAAAGTACTGCATTCGAATATTCTACTGCATAAGTTCCGAATTTTATGCTTTTCGTTTGTAAATGCGTCGTATTTGCCGGAATCCCCTAACTGAATGTGAGCACGTCTTTGTTCTGCGTTCTGCATGTTCTATTGGGTCGTAAATCTCCTCGTGGTCGGGCAAGTGCATTGTGCACTGTTGCCCTGACTAGCAGATGGGACAAGCGACCTCCCAAACGCGAGAACAACAGCGTGGATAGACCTGCCTTGGGCATTGTGAAGAGATTTCCTTTGTCTACAGTCACCTCCAAATCCCTCACACAGCCATGCTGATGTATGAGTTATTAAACGAACGATGAATTTAAAGCAGATTGGGATTTCAGTCCATATTTAATAACTAACATAAAACGGCGCCGTCCTGACTCCTATTATTACTCACATTGTATTGTCACCTTCCAGATTCTTTTGACTAAATTACCGAAAACTGCCTGGCGAAAGGATTAGCTGAGTGAGTACAGAAACAAACCACTAGGTTATCATTACAAATCATATTTATTACTGTTAGTTACAGCTTTCGACCTTTATTTTACCTTAAATTCTATGCTAAGGTCGTTACATTTTGCAAACTTTGAATTACAACAAATGCATAATTCCGCTTTTAGTACAGTATTTCGACATTCAGTTAATTTCTGGCGCCACACTGTAAATGATTCGCGTGACAGAAAACTCTTCACACCTAGACCTGAAAATATTCTATGTTGGGCGTTTCTTCTCATTTCAAAAACATTTTTCACGAAAACGAGCTTGTCGACCTGGATATTTGACGTAGTGATTATTCCAATTTTCTGTTTTTTGTATTTAGTATACAGTTCTCTTCGTATAAACAGCCTGTCAATGTGTAGTTCAGTACCCGCCACATGTGATCTTATGATTTCTCTTATATAGGAAATATTTTCACTGCATCCACGTATACGAAATTCTTGAAACGTGCGTTTTTCACGCAAAGGACTGCTTCAGTTAATCTTCGGATCTTGTTTTAGCCTCGAAGAGCTTCATCCTTAATTTATTAGTTTATTTAACAAATATGAAATTTTTCGAAATGTTCATAAAAACAAATCTATATCTATAAATGTGAATGTCTGTTCGGTGTACGCTTATCACGACTAAATGACAAGACGCAGAGACTTAAATATTTGTATAGTTACTAATTTATACCTGAGGAAGGTTTTAGGCGCGGTTTTATAGCGATCTGATAGATATTTAGTAATTTGAAGAATATAACGCGAAATGCGGAACAATAATGATTCTTTGAAAATTATATTTACTCTTTGAAAATGGTTTTATTGGTTACATTGTTGCTTGAGGGTTGCGTATATTGGGATAGAAAGTTATCGATGTATACAAAATTCTAAGTGTGTGTATGTTAATATATCGCTCTGCAACAAAAACTACAGAACGCAAACGAATGGTGTGTGTGTAATTGTTGTCCGAAATCTCCCGTTGTAAACCATAGCAGTTCCACGCCGACAGCTATAAGGGGGAGGAAGATATGGTGGTTGAAAGTCGTCAAATTATAAAAAAATTCGGACTAAAGGCCAGCAATGACGTTTGCGACTCTATAGCAAGGAGGTTACGTACAGCGAAAAGTGATGCCACAGACCATATCTTTGGTCTATGCGTGCTACTATGTCTTCAGCTCTTTCTCTGTGAGGATAAGCATACCAATAACGAAATATAATCAACCAACACGCGAGTGGAGCCCCGGGTTTAACCTAGTAAAATAATAAATTTACAGAAAAAGAAAAAAAAAAATTAATCAAACAATTGAACGTATTTGAATATCGCGAGGCGATGCCCTTTATTTATCCTCCGGTAGGCATACAAACAGCAACTTTTAGTTTATGAGTGCCCACACGCTGTTGCTATTAGTCTGCTTTAGTATTCGATCTTTGTCACATGATATTGATATCCCAAAGAAAAGAGCTATTTTCCTATTTTCTGGTCAACTATTCCAAACTTTTACTTCACTCAAACCTTCCTCTCTCTTTGAACGTCGAATGTGCAAAAGTTTATCGCAGCCAGATGAATGGTATTGATATTTCACAGAAAAATCTCTTTCTATTTTTTCTGTATTTTCCAATTTTCAGGGACACTTTTACAATTTTTTATTTCATAAGAACGTTACTCTTGCTTTGAACGTGAAATATGCAAAATTTTATCGCAACGAGACAAATGATACTGATATCCCATTGAAAAATACCTTTTTTAGTTTATCGCGAATTTCCAAATTTTCCGGGTAACTTTCCCGAATTTTGAGTTCATAAGAACGTTCATCTTTCGTTCAACGTCAAATGATCAAAATGTTGTCGCAAGCGGATGAACGGTTCTCAACTTATAGTATTGAGTACATTTAGAAAACACATTGAAAAAGAAACTTGGTTTGAATTTTGCGACTTTCCTTTTTAACGGTCTCTATTATTATTATTATTATTATTATTTTTTTTTTTTTAGTGAAAACTTTTCCAAGACATTAATGAAGAAAACAACAAAAGAATTACCCCTCTCCGTCGTGCGAATAGTAAGTTATAGTGCTGAATTAAATAAAAAACACAAAAAACGAACTTTCAGTTTTTCTCAAATTTTCCAATTTTTCCGGTAGACTTTACAAAAAAAAAAAAAAATTCCAAACCTCGTCCTGTCAAGCCGTACTCAAGTGATGCTCTTACAACCATGTGGCAATTTATTTCGATTCGTAAAAAAAAAAAAAAAAAAAAAAAAAAATCGCTTTCGGTTTTACCCAAATATTCCGATTTTCCGGACAACTTTTCCGTATTTTATCACCGTTTAAACCTTCTCTGGACCTACACTAATATTCCAAGACAAAAATTAGCCAAATAGGTTCAACCGTTCTCGAGTTTCAGCGAGAATAACGAACAGCACTTCATTTTTATATTCATAGAAAAAATCGCTTTCAGTTTTTCCTAAATTTTTCTACTTTCCGGGCGACTTTTACAAATTTTCATTTGATGCGAACCTTCGTCTTGCTTTCAACATGAAATGTACAAATTTTTTTCGCAATTGGTCGAACGGTACTGATAGCTCACTCGAAAAAGCTGTTTCAGTTTTTCTCGATTTTCCTCTTTTCCGGACAACTTTTCCTATTTCAAGACTAAAATTAGCCATATCGGTTCACCCGTTCTCAAGATTTATCGATACTAACCAACAACAGCAATTCATATATAATGTCCTTAGTATGTTAATTATTTTTATTCTTTTTATGAATGACCAATGCCCCATGTTTATATATGTTTCCAGCTGTGTGATTGAACTCGCGTGTTCATGTTAATGTGGACGGTTGCTCTTAATATTGACTGACTTCCGCGCAATGGCTTACAGTCGCCGCCTCGCGCTCTAGGCCTGGTTTTTCTGTATTCAGAACGCGTGGCTTCGTTTGTCGTTTGTGCTGGCGTCTGCTGGCTGGTCAGAGACAAGCTTACTTGGCAAGGTGGCGAGGTGGCCGTGTTCTTAGTGTCGTACCAACCTAATCTTGGACGAAAGAGGTGACAAAAGAGACCTCTCTCGAGCTCTAGAAGAGGGTATTATCTTCCTCAGGTATGGAGGGTTGGTAGACACTATGCTCTGAACGCACTCTGTATGGGTTTTTAACGCGCTCTACATCATGCTGAGGGAAAGGCATGCTGTTAGAACTTTGCTTTTTTTGTGATCAGGCAGTCTTGGTTTATCAGTGATAATTTTCTTTACTAATTCTTTTGCTATGTGAGGCGAAGTGTTTCTTAATTTACATAACTCGAGTAATTCAGTGTAAATTTAGTATTTGCATTTTCATTCTGGTGATTATTTTGTGTCCGGTTTTTCCCAAGTTAGAATACACGTCTGTGGCCTCCAGCCTTTGTTTAAACTCAGTATGTTCACATTTTCTTGTTGTTTTTTATCTAAGGTTTTCGCATTACATCTGTATCCACGAGTATGCTAAATATTTCTCAGATTTTCTAGCTTGATTCCGTCTTATCTGTCTTGTATGACCGATTGCACCACATGCTTTCGTAAAGGTCATTACTTCGGCATTCAGCAATGCTTTTACTGAAACTAGCTTTCTTCCATGTGAATTCTCGTGTGTGCTATACCTGCTTGTTCCAAATTAATTTATGTTAGAAAATCCTATGTAATTCGGCATGGCTGCAAACCACATGATACTTAAGAATAGAATTCCGCTGTCTCCCCGAACATGAGTTCGTTTGAGGCATAGTGATTTTTAAATTTGTGCTTCGAGACACCCGCCACCTCATCAATACGCCACCGACACATCGTTTCTCGCTGCTATGAGCTGTTCCTACATGTGTAAGTGCCGCAAGCATTCATCTATCCATTGTGTGTTTGCAATTTTCCTCCTACATTACCTCCATATTCATAAAGGCCACAAACGACATTATTATGGGCAGTAACTTTATGATTTAATCCACTATTGTACAACGTGTGTGCTTCATTGTACTTATTTGGTCTTCCCACATTTTGCTTGTTCATTTTAACTAATAGACTAGCTTAATGCCCGCTGTTGGTGTTCGATGTCGGTGGTTCGATTCTCCCCTTGGGCATGGGTGTTTGTGTTGTCCTTATCATAAGTTAGATTAATTAGTTTGTAATCCTTGAGGACTGATGACCCCATAGTTAAGTCTCTTAAGGTTTACAAACATTTGAACTATGGTCGGGGCTTCGAATCCCCCCTTAGGCATGGATACTTGTGCCATCCTTGTAACTCCTTATGGCACCCATTAATGGTTGAATTTCAAAAAATACCCCAACATGTGTCTTTTAAATTCCAACCAAGTATGCAAATATCAAGTTTTGTAATTCTGCGATCAAAACTGGCTGAGTAGTAATGTATTTTGAAAAACACGTTTCATCCCCTATTTCACCCCCTAAATAATTAATTTTCTGACCAAGAAAACAAATACCAATTTATGTGATTGTAGCTTCAAAATTGCCTTAATATCAAAAGATTTTCGAAAAACGCCTCCTTTCCAATTTAACCCCCTTCATGGTTGAATTTCCAAAAATACCGAAACACGTTTTTTTTTAATTTAACCAAGAATACAAATATCAATTTTTGCAGCTCTAGCTTCAAAATTGTCTCAATAGCAACGTGTTTTCAAAAAGAATTTTTCATCCCCTATTTTACCCTCATACTTGTTGAATTTTCAAAAATACTTAATTTGGTCTTCCCACATTTATTTGCTTATTCATTTTATTGAATAGATGATGATTTAAAGTATCAAACCTCTGCTTTAGAATTTCATGCTCCCCATCCCATGTTTAATTATCTATTCATTTATTTTTAACATTGATTTTGTGTTAGTTAAAAGTTGACTGGTCCCTTAAGGAATGAGCAGTTAGATAAATTTCCATTGCGCAAATACTGTGACCACTCTCAAGGTAATTTAGAGCCACAGTGAGCGTTTTAACTTGCATTTGCAGATCTCAACTGCCCGAAATCTCGCTTAAATAATTTTACATGCTACTTTCAAACTCTGTGTAGGGAAAGTATGGTCATCCTTTTCCACGCCTCTTTTCGCCTTCTACAACTCGAGATCGGCTGAAACCGAGTCACATGATTTTGGCTCACTTTAGATTACGGTAGTAACACTAAAAGTGGGCCTTTGCGATCGTCTTTCGACAGCTCGAAATTTAACTGATAATATGGGCTTAACCGTACATCTGACACGAACATTGAATAAACAGATTTGCAAAGGAGAAAATTTTCTACAACTTTTCTCTCATGTTTTTTCATGTCTTGCATCCTTTAAGAGGTACTTGCTAAAATAACGGCGGTGTTAGGATGTCTCTCTGTCCGTCTGTCGGTCCCTTTTTCAAATGTTTCGGATAAGAAAAAACGTCAGTAACACTAAAAATAAGCCGTTTTTAATGTTACTGTAAAAAAATTAAAAAGACGTTCATCTGACACGAAAACTGAATATCGAATTTGTAGAGGATAAAATTCTCTACAACTTTCCTCCATTATGTTTTTTTCGTAACTCGCGCCGTCACAGAGATATTTGCAGAAATAACGGCGATTTGAAACCGCCTCTTGATTTTACATATACCGGGTGTTACGAAATGTCACGTGACATTCCTCGCCCAGAACTCTCTGGCATACGCCACCTTGCTTCCTGTATTTCATGATTTTCTTCGTATAACTTACGCTTTCTCATTTCAAAGCAGTTGGGCACTGAAGAATTAACAAAATCACGTCGATCATAGTACGATACATTATAATCTATAGCACCTCGGTTGCACAGTGGTAGAGTGCCAGACTACAAATCCAAAGGTCCCGGGTTCGATCCCCGCCAGGTCCTAGGATTTTTATCTGTCACTTTCCACTTCTTTCACCTCTGGCAGTATTGCTCATGTGAAAAATACCGAGTAGCACCGTGGTTCGGAACCCACGTTAAATTGTAGGTCCCCCTATAACTGGCTGGGTAAGTCAGTTCGAAGGTCGGAGGAAGGCAACGGCATACCACCTCCAAACAGGACCATACCTAGTAAAGCACTGTGGTGTTCAAACCAATCTTCGGATTGTTGACTGCTTTACCTTTTTTACCTTAGTGTAAAAATGCCATTTTAGCTGTTAGCAACTGCCATCAAGAGTACGAGAATTATTCATTAGACAATGTTGTGTATGTTCGCCGTGGTGTAGTGAGCTATGTTGTAACGCTTGTGGTCGTTAGTTGGAAACCCGCCATTTATTATTATTATTATTATTATTATTATTATTATTATTTGCCTTGGCTCCTGAAAGACTTTTCGGTACTCATAGCAATTAAATAGAACTATCTTCTGCAATGTTTAGAGTTGTGTAGATAGAAGAGTGCTCCTTCAAAAATGTGATATTGTTCTATTTAGTGAACATGCCATGAAATACGTAAAAAGGAATTGAACCCTGTCCTTCTGAAGCATTTGCACACCAACGCTGAGGACATTGTGATAATGAATAATCTAAACGACGTGCTGGTACTGGCAGTTTCATATATAAATACAGTCCTAGATTTCTGTGCCAGCTGTCGTTCCTTAATGAAATGGAAGGGAAGTGTATACATCGCAACAAATTACTTTGCTAGTTGTTTTTCACTACTTATGGTATATGTTGAAAGTCATTGATTAGAATCAATGCATCTACTAAAATGTTTGTCTTTGGTATGGTTGCTATGAACACTTATAACGAGGATTGTATTACCTTCTATGTATTTCAGATATGACTTAGTTCTGCGCTAAAATAAAGAGCTAAAATAACAAACGGAATTAGTGTGGTAACACTGCATTCCACACAACTCAAGTATTTAATCTATATGAAAAGTTACTTTTATCATTACGTCATTTACAACAGCCATTATAACAGTATCTGCCCAGTTTATGTACATGTGAAAAAGATGTCTGTGTTTGCAATTCGTTGGTATGTATTTCATGATATGATTACAAAATAGAACAAATGCACTTTACAGAGTAAGCGCTGTTACTTTTGAACAACTCGGAATCTTGAAGAATATAGTTGTTTTCAGTTAACAAAAGTGGGCGAAAAACTTAGGAATCAAGATGAAAAAAAAAGGGGGGGGGGGAATTCCAGTGACGTTTTTTTTTTATATCTTTTTGTTCTTCAGCAAAATCTATACTTTTCGGTCGTTTGTTCATGTTCGTTCTGAGTTGTTCGTTGAGAGTTTAGCTCAGTCTTTTTTTATTACAGATGGTGCTTACCCCTCTATCTTTTTTACTCTTTTCATTGGTTCTTCAGTTGGATCGGTAATTTGTGGACGTTGCTTTTTGTTTCATTTTGGTCGTTTCGTGGTTGACTCAGTTTCTTTCTTGCAGAGGGCTTCGAGCCCTCTGACTGAGCATGTTGGGCCACCACGTCGACAACCCTCGGTGAGCCACCGCGCCCTGCACGTTTCGAACCACCGTCTAACGTGTTCGTGCATCACAAAATAATTCGCTGCCTATTACGTTACGCCAAACAGCTGCGAGAGTAATCCGTAAGTCTCGTACCACGGCAGCTGCTAATCTGCTGATGTGGCAGTTTTAGACATTTGATTATAATTCATTGTCCTAAGAACGACGTGATTTTGACAAATTTCAGTGCGCCATTGCTTAGAAATGACAACGCTTCAGTTATATTAAGTACTAGCTTAAACCCGCGCCTCCGCTCGCGTGTTGGTTGATTATGATAGATAAGCTATCTTTTAGTAGTGTGCTATGAGACTGAATAGTAAGCACTGTAGATCAGATCACACGTAAAAATGCACTCGTTTCGAGGAATCCAATCACGAAATTCAACAATAATGATTGTAATAATATCACAGAACGATCACTTGATGTAATGCGCGAAACGTCAAATAGATTTTTTTAAAGAGATGTATCAAAAGAAATTTCTTTTTTACTGCTTTATTTATTTATTCTTATTTTCCTTATTCGTATGCGTATCCTTACAGAGAAAGAGGTGAAGACATTGTAGCACGCATAGGCCAAAGACATGGTCTGTGGCATCATGTTTCGCTGTATGTAACCTCCTTGCTATAGAGTGGCAATCGTCATCGCTGGACTTCAGTCCCAATTTTTTTATAATTTGACGACTTTCAATCACCATATCTTCCACCCCCTTATAGCTATCGGCATAGAACTGCTATGGTGTACAACGGGAGACTTCTGACAACAATTACACACAGACCATTTGTTTGCGTTCTGTAGTTTTCGCCGCAGAGCTAAATATTAACACATACACACACACACACACTCACTCACACACACACACACACACACACACACACACACACACACACACACACACACACACACACACACACGCGCGCGCGCGTAGAATTTTATATATACCGATAACTTTCCATCCCAATGTACTCCACCCGTTTATCATTATCAACCCTCAAGCAATAATGCAACAATAAAACCATTTTCAGAGACTAAATATAATTTTCAAAGAGTAATTATTGTTCCGCATTTCGCGTTATATCCTTCAAATTACTAAATATCTATCCGATCGCCATAAAACCGTGCCTAAAGCCTTCCCTGGGTAGACATTAATAACTGTAAAATTTTTAGCTCTTTATTTTTTGTGGTTCAGACGTGATGAACGTACACCGAACAGACATTCACATTTATAGATATAGGTTTCATCAAATACACAATGCAATATGGCGTATGCAAAAGAGAATTTGGACAAGGTTTTGGGGCAAGGGATATTACGTGACTGATTTCCGAACGCCAAAAGTACAACTTAAATATCAAATAACTTTGTCTGTTTGTTAAAAATACGGTCAGAAAGAATATTAGGTGTTGGGTGCATAGAAATTTTAAAAACAGCAGAGTCGTGATCGTATCGCCCAAAATTTTTCATTATTTATATTTTTATTACTTCTATCCGAAGTGTGTGGTTCATGGTATGGGTTCCTGTAGTCATGTCCTAGTTCATGAACCACGGGAAATGTATCAGTGGCCCAGTAAGGTGGTCCTGATAGTTTGGATACCAGTTACTTTGGAATAAGGTTGGGCATCTCGGACATATTCTGAGTCCACCTTTGTGCTCAGACGGCAAAGACTACGAAATCCACCAGTTAGTCCCTCAACCGTTAGTGGTAAAACCCAGCGGGGCCCAGGGCAAGAAAGGCTAGCAACCCGCTTCCCAGGTACTTCAATATCATGCTGGCAACAATCAGAGCAAAACGCCTCGGACCTTTGGAGGTGATGGAGACCCACCTCTAATTGACAGACCAGAGACTCCTCCGATACGACTTGGCGAACAATCTGGAATGATAAATCCGAAGCATAGAATTAAAATTTTGGTGCGGCCGGGAGTCGAACCCGGACCTCCATGCTTACTAGGCAGACGTCTTAACCGTTAGACTACCACACCAGCAACGACTAAGGCGCCTCGGAATAGTCTATGTACGATTTCGCTCCACGTCACAAACTTTAATTCAGCTTCCGTGTTCCAAAGATAATTGCCACTACTGCCAAGGCTCTCCATGCAGCGGAATAGCACCTCAGCAATCGATATATTGGAACAATCCTGTTAAGGTGATATAAATATCAATTCAATACATATAAAGTTTTATTTACTGCACAGAGCTTCAGTCTTGGCACAGCCATCAGGGCCAGCGTACCAGCACCACCCTCCGGCAGGGACCGCGCCATCCGCCCCCGGCGCTAGAGGCCGCTCTATCGGCAGGCAGAGGACCGACGCCGAAGCGTGAATAACGCGGCTGACGGAAGCCGGGAGAAAAACAGAAAAAACGCTGTGGCCCGCGGCGGCCCGAGTTATGGCGGCCTGGGGGCGGCGCGTATCGCCACAGCCCCGGCTTCCGCCCCCGTCTGATTAATACGGGGGTGGCGAGCACTTCACCCTGCCCGCTTTATCGCGGCGCTAACAGACGGGGTATGACGCCGACGATCGTCACCGACGCGTCGGATATGTCTGCCCGTCGCAAGAGACACTGGCGCCGTGGAGATTTGGATGACGTCAGGCCTCGTTCTAGGGCACCTGGATATAGACGGGCGTGCGCATCCGCCAGTTTTGTTCCTTCACGTCGACGCGAGACGGCAGCCTAGGGCAATCCGTATGCTTTCAGCGTGGTGGCTGTGCATCTTCGAATTGTTCAGAAAATGGTTTTGTTTTACCATGCACTCTGAAAGCTGCTAAGATTAATAATAAACTGTCATCTTGAGAAATTGACACCAATAATGTGACACTGTCACTGTGGAGTTTCGGATAACGTCAGGCCTCGTTCTATTGCACCTGGATATAAACGGGCATGCGCATCAGCCATTTTTGTTCCTTCTCGTCGAGGCGAGATGGCAGCATAAGGCAATCAGGATGCTTAGAGCGTGGTGGCTGTGCATCTTTTAATTGCTCAGAACATGGTTTTGTTTTACCGTGCACTCTGAAAGCCGTTAAGTTTTGATAATAAACTGTCATCTTGAGAAATTTACACCAATAAGGGCTTCAAAACCATGCGAATTGGATTAAATCATTTGTAATTACGCACGATTTTAACACACTGAAACGGCAGGTTTCAGCACTTCTTTTACCTATGGGTCCGACAAAACAACTTTTTGTTATCGACTTTTATTTATAGATATAATGGCGATAAATAACAGTATCAGCATATAGACTAAAACAATTAATTTTAAAGGTTTATTCTGTTTTAGTAATTACAATGGCTCATATGGCTCATTTTTGTAAACCACGTTTGAAACTACTGTGACGTTAAAATGGACGAACTTCTGTGAGCCTACGTCATAGCTATGTTGTAGTTCACTGGCAAAGTGTCTTACTTCTGAATTGGAGTCTTCTTATATGCCTATATGAGGCAATCGGTTTTTAATGACTTACTTAGATGCTTTTTGCCATAATGCGTAACCGAAAACCGTTTTAAACATCTATGTTGTTCCGTATTAATTTATTAAGAAAACTAATTTTTAGTTTCATTTTGAAGACAGCTAATTTGAAAAAATAGAGTGAATGGTTGAAAACGATTGAATCTGGCAGTAATACCAACCATTTTCA
Source organism: Locusta migratoria (assembly GCA_026315105.1). NCBI lineage: Eukaryota > Metazoa > Arthropoda > Insecta > Orthoptera > Acrididae > Locusta > Locusta migratoria. Next base: position 664,938,887 of record CM048746.1, read on the forward strand.
GTGATCAGTTCCTCTCTTATTCATAAATCTTTAATTGCATCCCAGTTTATGATGGCAATGTTCTTTCATAGCTTGTGCATTGAAATGTTCGAAAAATATTCCGTGAAAAAATCACAGATATGGGATTATATTCTGATCGAATTTATCATTACAGATTCGGAAACGTGAAGTAATTGCGAAGTAAGGAAGTGCATCTGGCATACATTACAACAGAGTTGTCCGATGCGAGAAAATTGCTCCGAATACACACGCAGGTCGTCAAATTCCAAAAGAATATATTTAACGATTTCTCAAGCTGTATTAAAATAATGTCTTATTAGATTAGTTTTTAATCCAACCTTACCTTTTGATATACGTGTTAGAAGTGAAGCAAGCAATATTTCAAAGCAATAACTGCAAAGAACTCCGCCTTTGAGTTGCGCACGCTGTCGTCGCTTGGAACAAAAATGGCGGCGGAAGCTGCTGCCACAGCAGAAGTTGATGCGCATGCCCATCTATATTCAGGTGCCCTACCTCGTTCTAACGAAGGAGCACACGAGTATCGGAGTTTAGAATACGTGAATTTCACAACTCGAATAACAATCAGCATATGCCATTCAACGTAACTTTCTAAAATTGTCGAGAATATCGACTTTGAAGTTTTGGAAGTACTAGTATTGTTGTGTTTACAATGGTCACTGGAGGAAAAATTTTACGTATCATGTCGGCGGCCTCGCGTGATAATGTTGACAACATCAACAACACGATAGAAAATCTTTGCCCATTTGTTCGAACCACATAGAATGACTCGATTAGTGTATCGTACAGACGATGGAGTAAACAAATAATGCTGTTCCTGCTTTATGGTTGACAGGTTCTTGTATGTACCCTCGTCCGCTCAGTAAAAATAATTGCCCCCGTAAAGCGAAGATTCCTTTAGAAAACACCAGCGTTGTCAAGCGATTGGCTAAAATGAAGACTCACAGGATTCTCACTATTCAGCATCTGGTGCCAACATTATCATAGGAGGCCGCTGGGATAGTTGGTAAAATTTAACCGGCACTGGGAAGTATGAAACGGTATCTTTTACGTGTTAAGGAAAATGTCTGTCACAATAACAACAAATAAAAACGGAAGTATATACTTCTCATGCTATTTCCCAATTATATAACTTTCATTAGCCTAATATTTGAAATGGAACTACAATTTCGGGGTTCGTATATTTATACAACGCCAAGAAATAATGTTATTTCGATACTGCGATATTCAGAATTCCAGAGCTGACAACATGTCGACTTCGTAGTTCCACCAGTGCACCGCTACATGCCTCTCCCGGCGCATCATCCTTTATATCGGCATTCATATGAAAACATCCATTTCCTTTAACCACTCGTAATCACTGCGAAAATGAAGCATTTGGACGGCAAAAGAAAGTGAGTTGGGAGCACTCCATGTTTCGATATTCACGTATTTTAATACGTTATTTTAATACTGCAGATGCGCTGCATTACAGCGTCTTTGGTCGAGGCGAATAGCCAATCAGTAATCAGATTCTTGGAGAATGTAAAACTTTATCCAAGCTGTAGATAGTAAAATTTCTACTTCCTTTTACCACTTTTAATGGCTAAATACACACATAATATTATATTTGAGAAATCTACGACAAACAATCTTTCCAATTATGTAATTTTCATTAACCTTCTTGTACGAATAAATTAGTAATCTGTACCACAATTTTCGTGTTAGCGTATTTAACACAACTAGCTCTTTATTCACACGAAGTGATGGGTGCTATCGACAAAGGTTCGCAAATCGATTCCGTATTTCTTGATTTCCAGAAAGCTTTTGTCACCGTACCTCACAGGCTTTTAATCAAATTGCGTGGTTATGGTATATTGCCCCAAATTTGCGATTGGATAGGGGATTTCTTGTCAGAGAGGACACAGTTCGTAGTAATCGATTGTCAGGCCTCGACTAAAACAGAGGTGATATCGGGCGTTCCACAGGGTAGTATTATTGGTCCTCTGCTGTTCCTTATTTACATAAACGATTTAGGGCAAAATCTAAGTAGCTCTCTTAGGTTGTTTGCAGATAAATCCGTCTTTTACCGTCTAGTAAAATCATCTGAAGATCAAAACCAACTGCAGAACGATCTGAATAAGCTATCAGTATGGTGTAAAAATTGGCAATCGACTCTGAATAATGAGAAATGTGAAGTCATCCACATGAGTACGAAAAGAAATCCGTTAAACTTTGTTTACAAGATAAACCAATTAAGTGTGAAGGCCGTAAACTCCACAAAATACCTAGGAATTACTATTACTTTAGACGTAAATTGGAAAGAACACGTAGATAATATTGTGGGAAAGGAGAACCAGAGACTGCGTTTTATTTGCAGAACCCGTAAAACATGCAACAGAACTACAAAAGAGACTGCATACACTACGCTTGTCCGTCCATTTTTGGAGTATAGCAGCTCAGTGTGGGGTCCTTATCAGGTGGGTTTGACGGAGGACATCGAAAGAGTTCAAAGAAGGGCAGCTCGTTTCGTATTGTCGCGATGCAGGGGAGACAGCGTTACGGAAATGATACAGGATCTGGGATGGGAATCATTACAACAACGGCGCTTATCGCTGCTGCGTGGGCTACTTGCTAAACTCCAAACGCCACACATTCTCCTCCGAATGCGAAAATATATTGTTGACTCCCACATACATACGTAGAAATGATCATCAGAATAAAATACGAGAAATCAGAGCTCGAACATAGAGATTCAGGTGTTCATTCTTCCCACGCGCTATTCGAGAATGGAATGGAATGGGAGATAAATAGTATAATTGTGGTTCGATGAACCCTCTGCCAGGCACTTAAATGTGATTTGCAGAGTATTCCATGTATATGTAGATGTAGATATAATGATTCTTAAGTACGAATAATTAAATGATCTTTAGCGTCGGTCGGTGTAGATCAGGAGGTAGTGTACTGGCCTTTTTAAGCCCTTCGCGACAATTTTTATTTTTTATTTTTTATTTTTTTATTTTGCCTAAACAATTTTGATATTGAATGGTAATTTTTACGAAAAACTGCACGTACTTTTCTTTGTTCGTAATTTTCTATATTATGTAGAACGTTAATAATGGTTTCAAATAAAAAAAATCGTTTGTAGTTTTATAAGTTTTTGCAAACATAATATAAATAATAATAAATTAATTAATAAGAGTGACTGAGACCCTTTTAGGAATAAAATTTAAGTATTGGTGGGTTTTGAACCACAAACCGTTTGGTTCACAGTCCAGCTCCTTGCCCACTACGCCACGGCCATAAATCAAAACAGAAATTCTTTAATCTCATACTATTGATGTCTGTTCTTAACTGATCTTAATATGGCATTTGTAGACATTAGATTATCATTCATCGTTCGAAGAACGATGTGTTTTTGTTAATACCTCAGTGTGCCGTTGCTCTGAAATGACAACGTGTAAGTTACAATAAGAAAATCATCAAATACGCGAGGAATGTCACGTGACATCTCCGAACGGGTGGTTTTCGTTAATTCAATGGAGGGTGTCAAACCTCCGTTACTTTTCCAAATATGTTTCAAACTATACGAGATATGAAAAGAAACATAAGGGAGCTAAGTTGTAGAGAATTTTCTCCTCCAGCAATTAGGTTATTCAATTTTCGTGTCAGATGAACGGTTCGTTAGCAATTACAATTATATTACAAACGGCTTTTTTTTTGTTTTATTACCGTATTTTTTGTCCGAAAAATTTGAAAAAGGGAAGTTCTGGTCTCAGACGGCCTACAATCATATCTGTAAAATTTGGTGCTACTTGGTTGAACGGTTCGTCTTAAAAACAAGGAACACGTTACGGATAGACAGACAGACAAACATACATCCCAAAATCGCCGTTATTTTTGCAAATATCTTTGAAACGCTACGAGATATGAAGAAAACTTAACAGAGCAAAGTTATAGAGAATTTTCTCATCTACAAATTAGGTTATTCAATTTCCGTTCAGATGAATAGTTAAGCCGTTATTTTCATTTAAATTTTGAGCTGTCAAAAGGCGATCACAAACAACCACTTTTAGTGTTACTACCGTAACCTAAAGTGGGCCAAAACGTAAGTTACATTTTTTACAGTATTGGCTTCCGTTTGTGAAGAGGTACGACAATGTTTTCGGAAAGTCGTCTCCTTAGCTACTAACGACTTTCCAACCAGCTAACCTACTCAACCATCGTTTTACTTGACTACAAGGTTTTCAACTCGCCTCCATACACAAATGTTCAAATGTTTGTATAGTCTATGGGACTTATGTACGGGGTCACCAGTCCCTAAACCTACAAACTACTTATGAACTACTTACGAACTAGGACGGCACAAATATCCATGCCCGAGGGGGGATTCGAACCCCCGACCGTAGTGGCCGTGCAGACCGTGACTGGAGCGCCTCAGTCCCCTCGGCCACCGCGGCCGGCTCCATACACATAAAAAGGAACTGACAGAACACTGGGAATTAGATATCCCAAAATGTTATATATAACAAAATTCGAAAACCAAAAATAAATTTGCCATAGTGGTATTTTGTCTACGGACTCTATGGTTGTGAAGCCATAACTCTACCACACACACACACACACACACACACACACACACACACACATATTGACAAATGAAAAAATAAGAAAAAGAACTTCTTCTTCATTAATAAATAATTCATATCGTCTCGGTGACGATAGACGATTAAAATGAGTACTGAAACCAAATTAAAGCCTCTACTTGTTAAGAATGGTATGATATTCCTAGAATTTTCTTCAGGTAAATTATAGTTTTTCCTTTCCATTCTTCTGCACTTTCGGCTTACCGAGTGCTTCAGAGTTGTCTTCTCGTATAGGCTGCTACTGCAGTTAATGCCGTTTGTATCGTTTATTTTTCTCATCGAATTCTGCTTGTCTATTTGTTTGTCTTCTCGGTAGACTTAGAAGTACCAGTCATCAGTAGCATAGGACTACCATTCAAAAATCACAGAAGTTTGATTGAAATTTCAGAACAGATAAAATAATTATACGTATAACTATTAAGAAATAAAACTAATTCTGTGGGTGTTCTAAGTAAAAAGTTCGCGTATTTTTCTTTATACTCCTTCGTTCTTTTCTCATGTTTTGTTGTAAGATAAATCCAGTAGTCTTCTTTACTTTTGACTTTTTCTGAGAAAATGCAATGCACCGTCTGTCCTTTTACCCAATTTACTGCTCTTCGTTTTGCGCTTGGGTAGGGAACTTTGTCTGGGTGGAGAAGTCTGGCTGGGGTTATCGTTCGGGGGGATGTTCGCAGTATGCCTGGGAGTTTTGTTTACAGATGGTCCACATCGTTTTAACGCTGTCGCATGTGATACGGTGTCCCTCCGTGTCAACTAAATTGCAGGTGATGCAATTTGGCGTTTCTGCTAGATGAATTGCATGTAACTCTGAATTTGTTGGAAATTTCCCACTACGGTCGGGGGTTCGAATCCCCCCTCGGGCATGGATATTTGTGCCGTCCATAGTATTAGTTGGTTCATAAGTAGTTTGTAAGTTTAGGGACTGATGACCCCATAGTTAAGTCCCGTAAGCTATACAAACATTTGATTTTTGGAATTTTCCTGTTAATTGCCAAGTACCTTGTTGGCCGAACTTTTGTCTTTAAGTGTGGGTGACGAACGTCTTCCCCTGATTTTTCCCCAGTGATTGATTTTATTTTATTTGATTTTCTCAGGGAAGCCAAAACAGTCTTGGTCCAACCCGCCACTGTCCGCACCGAAACTAAGTTTATTGTGAGGTATCGCTCCCTGGATACCTGGCAAAGACAACCAATGTCCTTGAACAGTGCAAGGAGTCCTTTTGCCAGTTCTTTATTAGACACAGTTTCTTCGGGTCTGGTTGTTCCAAATGTTCTGTGCGTTTTACTCTCCAATGCAATGCATTCGAAGATCAGATGTGATGCAGTTTCATCACCGTCATCACAGATCCTACATTTATGGTCCTCTTTTGTTATTCCCATTGTATGTAGGTGTTTTTTTGAAATTCCCATGGCCTATCAGCAATCCAAACATGAGTCTAATCTCTCTCCTGTTCAGGCCCAGGATTGCAGAGCTTCATTTAAAACATGGCTTTGCCATCATTACCTTGCCATGTTTTTGTTGATAGAATTTGGTGCAACATTCTACGTGCTGTCTTCTGAGCCAATTTGATCATTGCCTCGGTGATTGTCAGGACAGGTTCCGGTCCAATAAATGGAGTCTCTGCCCCCATCCTGGCTAATCTGTCGGCATGTTCGTTGCCACTGATTTCCGAATGGCCAGGGACCCACAATAGGTTTACTCTATTGCTTTCCCCTAGCTCCACCAGAACCCTGTGACATTCTGCAACAATTGTAGACCTTGTTGCAGGAACTGTTAGTGACCTCAGGGCTGCCTGGCTGTCTCAATCGATATAGATGCTACGATCTTTGTAGCACCTACGCAAATTCTCCTCCACACACACCCTGAATTTTCTTCCCCAGTGATACTCGTACTTCTATTCTGTTCCTGTTTTTGTTTTTCATCATTTTATTGTAGATATCGTTCACTTTGTGGAGGTCTTTCTCTGGAGTATTTCGTCGAATGTAGCGTAATTCTATAAGAAAATGTTTGAGTTGGTAGGGCGTTCGGAGTGTGTTGCCCGTCTGCTGGGGGTCCATGCTGGCCGGCGCTATTTCGTTTAGCAGATGAGCTGCGAGAGTATCGGCCGATCGTTGCCACTTCTTGTACAACAAGGCCAGTGATTTGCTATAGATATTTGTCAGGTTCAGGCCTCCGTTACTTAAAGGCAGCGTAAAGGGATTACACTGGACCTTAAAGATTTTTCCTCTGGTAACAAAGTGGCCGAGTGCTGCTAGCATCTGTTGAGCTATAATCTTCGGTATTGGCAGTACTTGGGCGACATAATTTACTTTAGATGTTATGTTTGCAAATTGCACTTTTTGTACAGCGTTGTTGTTGTTGTTGTTGTTATATGGCAGATCGTATTTTCGCCAACAAATGTTTGTAATTGAGGACACCGTGTGGAGGATACTTTGTGTGTATACAATTCCAAGCGTTTTAATAATTTTTACACAATGTTGTTCAGTCTGTACATTGAGCAAGGAGTGAAGGAATGGAAGGAGAAATTTGAAGAAGGAATTAAAGTTCAGGGAGAAGAAATAAAAATTTTGCTGTTTACCGATGACATAGTAATTTAGTCAGAGACTGCAAAGGATCTGGAAAAGCAACTGAATGGAATTGACAGTGTCTTGAAAGGAAGATATAAGATGAACATCAACAAGAGTATAACGAACATAATGGAATGGAATGTGAGAAAATCAGGCGATGATGAAGGAATTAGATTACGTAATGAAACAATAAAAGTAGTAGATGAATTTTGTTATTTGGGTTATATGGCCGATGTAAAGAAGATATGAAATTCAGAATGGCTATGGGAAGAAAAGCGTTTCTAAATAAGCGAAACGTGTAACATCCAATATTAATTTAAATGTAAGGAAGTCCTTTCTGAAAGCATTTGTCTGGAGTGTAGCACTCTATAGGTGTGAAACGTGGACAATAAGGAGTTCAGACAAAAAGATTATAGAAGCTTTTGAAATGTGGTGCTACAGACGAATGATGAAGATTAGATGGGTAGATCACGTAACTAATGAGGAGGTGCTTAACCGAATCGGGGAGAAAAGGAGTTTGTGGCATATCCTGACAAAGAGAAGGGATATATTGGTGGGACACATTCTGAGACATCAAGGAATTGTCAACTTAGCATTGGAAGGAAGTGTGTGGGGTAGAAATCCTAGAGGGAGACCGAGGGACGGATACAGTAAGCAGATTCAAAAGGATGTAGGTTGCCGAACGTATTCTCAGATGAAGAGACTTGCACAGGACAGGGTAGCGTGGAGAGCTGCAACTAACCAGTCTGCAGACTGAAGACCACAACAACGCCGGCCGCGGTGGCCGAGGGGACTGAGGCGCTTCAGTCACGGTCTGCACGGCCACTACGGTCGGGGGTTCGAATCCCCCCTCGGGCATGGATATTTGTGCCGACCTAGTTCGTAAGTAGTTCATAAGTAGTTTGTAAGTTTAGGGACTGATGACCCCGTAGTTAAGTCCCATAAGCTTTACATACTTTTGAACATTTTGACCACAACAACAACGCATTTTAATTGTTCGTCAGCTCTAAGTTGTAATCTCTGGCCGATGTGCATGATTCTCGATTTGTTACGGTTTAATTTTGCTCCTGACGCCGCTTCGTAGATCCTTATATTTTTGAATGCTTTTTCTAGTTCATCACCTGTCGTGATCTCAAAACTGACGTCGTCTGCGTACGCTTGACATGTAATCTTGTGGCCGTGTTTTTGTAGCCATGCGAGGTCCTGAGTCAGGGAGCACAGCAGAGGTTCAAGCGCTATCGCAAACACGCTCAGGGACATGGGGCATCCCTGGCGTACTGAGCTCAACATTCTGACCGGTCTGCTTAATTGGCCGTTGACACATATTAGAGAGGTGGAACTTGTCAATAGGTTTTTGACTGTCGTCATAATTTTTTGTGGAAATTTCATGACTTGCATGATTCAGAAAACATACGTGTGGTTAACTCTATCAAAAGCTTTTTCGTAGTCAATAGATACTATTACACTAGGGATGTCCAAAGCTTCAACTGTTGCTATAATAGCTCGGTATTCATATAGACTAACGTCTGATGAATTGTTCTATTTTTCGCGAAGCTCGTTTGGTAATGCCCAGTGATACTCGTCATCACCGAAGTTAATCATTGGGTTATGATGCGCGTGAAAATTTTGTAATCCGTATTGAATAGTGTTATTGGACGCAGGTTGTGTACGGTCTTCGCTCCTGATGTCTTCACAAACCTTCACAAAATTCCTGTAAATTGTAGCTTCTGCCGTTCAGAATTTCGTTATATACGAGAGTCAACTTATTGATTAGCTGTTGTTCAAAAGTGTGATAGAATTTTGCTGCCAATCCGTCGGGGCCTGGGGACTTAACTTTTGCACTTCTTTGTATGGCATCTGCCACTTCATCAGCTGTTATGTCTACTAATAAGCCTTACGCTTCTCTCAGCTTTAATTTCGCGGTCGGTCTTGTAAGGATTGTTTGTCGCGCCACTTCATCTACTGGTTTGTCAGATAACAGAGTTTTAAAATACTTATAGATTTCTTCTCTTATGTCATTTTGGTGTTGTCAAAGTTCTCCCGTCTTCTGCATTCAGTTCCGTTAAAATTTTTCGATTCGTTCCTTTTTTGTTACTGTATTAAATGGTACATTGACGTAATTTCTTCTTGAACTGTATTTTGTAAACGTGTTCTAACCTTGCAGCCTTCTAATTGCTTCCCGTTGAGGCTTAAAAATGTGGCCTTTATTCTTTTGATCTGAGTATAATTTGCTATGACTGTAGCGTCTTGTTTGTAGGGGAGAGCTGGGCAAGATGGTGTGGAGGGTAAGACGGGGTTTTTGTAATTTCTACCATGACAGATATCGCAACCTAGTGGTGAATAGTTGAATTAGTAGGCACTCGCTAGTTGAGTTCCTGACAGTGCTGGCAGTCATTTTGAGCAAATCATTCGGAGTGAATACATCTAAACGTGTTTTCGTCTGTGCTGATATAATTTTTCGTCATTTTCAGACGTGAAAAAGTAAGAGAAATAGTTGTTTCTCATAGTCTTAAGTATTATCAATGAAACAACAGCTTGTTTAGCAATAACTTAATGCATGCAATAATTAATTGAATATATCCTTTGTGCTATAATATAAACCTAACGTAAAAATGGTCCCTGGGGGTACCCCATCTTGCTCTGCCACTAGGTACCCCGTGTCTTGTCACACATGACATAAACATAAGCTGCAACCATGTTGCCTGCCATAAACGGTTAAAAAAAAAAAAAAAAAAAAAAAAAAAAAAAAAAAAAAAAACAGGAATTTGCCCTTTCGAACCAAACATATTCCCAGATTCAGTGTTTGAAGCTTCTGTCACTATATACTCCTTTAACTACAAGTGAGGTCGCTAACGTTTCTGTCACTAATGACTAAGGAAAGGCTTCAGTTGGCTCACATAAGCAGTTTATGTCACTGACAAGCGATGGTCCTGTCAACAAAGCCGGTACTAAAGAGCAAGATGCGCTTGCTGTAGGCCTAAGCCCAGGGTGCTCATATTGGAATGATAATAACCCCAATTACCACACTACAAACAAGCAGGCTTATGAGAACAACACCAATCAATTAAGGTCATTTGCTGTTTCACCTGAACAGATTTTCCGATCCCTTATGTCGGAAAGAAAAACATTCGAAAACCAGGCAGCAAAAAAGGCAAAAACTGTTGTTGTTACTAGCTCCCCTTACAGAAGAGAATTCCTGGAGAGGGCAAGTAAAGTTAAGCCTGGAAAAAAGAAGGAACAAGAAGGAAAGATTCGCCTGAAAAGACTGTTAGAAAATCCTATCCCTCTTTGTTTGTAAAGCCAAAGTAGGGAAGAATAAAAAAAGCAATGACGAACGTGGCAAAGAAGATAAAAAAGTTGAAGAAGAAACCACATTATAAGACGATGACACTGCGTGCCTGTATCTCGAGTATTTATACTCGCAGTCAACAGAAAGGTGGGTGTCATGCGTCTGTTGCATAAAATGAGCTCACTGTTCATGTGAGGGAGAAGAGGACGAGGATGCCGAGGTACATCGTGTGTGTGAATTGTGCTTACAAAACGACGATAATAACTGAATAACAGTAAACTGAACTTTAACATCACACAATGTTTATAAATTTATAAATCTGCGTTCATTGAAGAATTTAATTACCTTTGCCTAGTACAGTATTGAAGTAACCCTCACCTGCGTACCCCATCTTGCCCTCACTGTAGGGCAAGATGGGGTACTTGGTAAACCCTGGGAAAATATTTTTTAATAGTAAATAATAATATTTATGGTCCTATTTTTTCTTATAAACTCTAGAAATACTGACGTTTAAGGTGGAATAACTGGTATTTTACTAGAGCATTTTGTAAGCCCACAAAAAGTTGTTAAGTGCTTAAGTACCCCGTCTTGCCCCGCTCTCCCCTATAGGTCTCTGAGACCTGATAATAAAATTCTAATAACACCTTTCTCCCAAGAACAATGTTTCATGGCCTTTACCAACGCGGGTTTTGCTCATTTCATCCACCACCTCAAAGTCGAGTCGTATTTTGAAAATTTTCTTCCGCATTCTGTCCATGTATTGCAGAAGGTTGCGTAGCATCCAGGTTCTGCCAGATGCGTTACGTTTAGTTTACGTGGCCCTCTTCCTCCGTATGTTCCTTGTCTTTGGAGATTAGCAGTGCATATGTAGGCTGCATGATCTAAAAATATATTGGGCCATAGTTCCACTTGCAGAATATTATGTTGTAAATTGGAAGTGACGTAAATCCTGTTGAAATGTTTATTTGATTTTTAAGTAATTACATTTCATTCTTTCTAACATACTCAGGTTTTCAACATTACGATGTATGGCGGTTCTGCTCGCTGCAACATTATTCTCCTGGGGCGTCGTGGTAGAAATAAATACTCGTAGGTACAATTTTTCATTCCCTCTTTAATTTGAATCAAACTGCTTCTCCACCAAAACATTACAACTTCAAAATGTACACAATGCAATAGACCTTAGCAGATAGTACTTCCATTTTAAAACGCAGACTGACATGGCTTCCAGTGCACTTGACAAACGACCAAAACTCTCCACCACGCTAGGCGGTGAGGCAAATATATAACATTGGCAATAATGACATTACATTATGCATTGTTCATAACAATTTAATATACTGATTTACAATTACCGAACATAACAGTAAAAGCTCTCATGTATACAAAAATAATCACAATATAAAATGAAAACTATACATACGATAATTTTAGTTGGCGCATATCTTTTTAAGTCTTAATCGCGGTACTATTTGTTTCACAAAAAAGAATAATGATAAATGTCAATTAATTTGTTAATGAGTACATCATACATGTTCCTAACATACATTGAACTATCAGATATCTTGGCCATTCTCAAAATAAGTTGAAAATCTCACGTCAGTCAATATATACAAAGAATTACAATATTGACATTTCGACTATTACATTAATTAACACAATTTGCTGGCTTACACAACTAGTTTATGAGCCTCACATATATACAATGCTATTTATTTTCATTTACATAACGTTTCTAAAATTCGTCTATCTAGTTCTTGAAATAACTATTGTTTATAGAACTGTCTGGAAAGCACCTAAACGAATTTCTTAATTAATGAAATCTATCACTTGTTTTAATCACAGTTTCACAGAGACACTGTCCTACACTGATTCCTAGGCTGACTGTTTCGTTTTTAACTAATTTCACACGCAACTTGTATCACTATTGAACCACACGATTCCGGGCCCGACGCAGACGGTATCGTACGATAACATTGAGATGAGAGGGCCAGCAGTATCATCACACTGTCAATACGACTTGCGGGATGATTGGTGATGTAGGTGAAAGCGGACTTGGCGATATTATGAAGTTCGATGCAGTTGTTGAAATTTGGTATCTGATCTTTAGGCTTGATGACACAGTTAAATTCGCCTGCAAATATGACTTGATCGGGACGCCGAATAGAGAGTGGCACTAATACTTCTTTAAAGAATACTCTCTGGTGTTTTTTACCCGATCCGGAAGGAGCATAAATATTGATAATCTTGGTATTATTTACTGTGCAAGCGATGCCCCTGCTTTTTCCATAAAATCTCTAGGGACTGATGACCCCGTAGTTAAGTCCCATAAGCTTTACAAACATTTGAACATTTTGAACATAAAATCTCGGACGAACTGCCTGATGTCCGTAACTTCTTGCCACGATATTTTGGCGCAGAGTCTTCTGTCCATCTTCAGGTGAGTACCGCCGAAGTACTGGCGAAGACGCACTGAGCTATGCTATTTATGCCCAATTCAACCGACATTGCCCATGCGCGTACCTAGCGTGCGCGTTCACTACAGCTACGTACGCTGCTCAGAGCGCCCTCCGTGGTGGAGGCTTGCCGCTTCGATAGCAGTTCGATTATCATTGTCATTCAGTTGCAGGAAACTACGCCGACTACGAAGTTTTTCAATTACAGGATTCCATGCAGCATTTATTTGGAAACCGTTGTCTCGATTGATAAGAGTCTCACTGTCAGACAATCTTATTTCCACAGCTTCATTAATAATTGAGCTCCAAAAGTTCGATGTGTGGTCCACAATTTTCGTTTCATTGTAGTTCATCGAATTACCTGTGGAAGTACAATGTTCGGCGATTGCGGATTTGGTGGGTTGGAGTAGCCGAGTATGACGCTGATGTTCCACAATGCGGTCCTGCACAGTGCGCGTCGTCTGCCCTATATATGACTTGCTGCACTCGCACGGAATCCTGTAAACACCTGCTTTACACAGCTCCAGATCGTCTTTGACAGAACCCAACAGCGATGAAATTTTAGGAGGAGGGCGAAAGATGACTCTTACTTTATGCTTTTTTAGTATTCTGCCTATCTGTGATGAAATGTTCCCAATATATGGGAGATAAGCAGTCGATTTGAAAGCATCTTCTTCTTCTTCCTTGTTCTGTCGTTTGGAGGCGTGCATCGCTCGATTTACTTGCTTCCTTGTATATCCATTATTTAGGAATACTGTCTGCAGGTGTTCCAGTTCCGTGTGAAGGCTGTCGGCATCAGAGATGGTATGGGCTCGATGGATTAGAGTCTTGAGGACGCCCATTGTTTGTGCTGGATGGTGGCAACTAGTAGCTTGTAAGTACAAATCTGTGTGAGTGGGCTTCCTGTATACCGAATGACCAAGTGAGCCATCACTTCTGCGTCGCAGGAAAACATCTAAAAATGGCAAACAACCATTTTTCTCGATCTCCATAGTAAACTTTATGTTTTCGTGTATGGAGTTCATATGATGTAAAAAGTCTTGGAGACGGTCCAAGCCATGAGGCCACACTATAAAAGTGTCATCAACGTATCGCCAAAACACTGTTGGTTTAAAAGTAGCTGACTCAAGTGCTCTCTCCTCAAAATCTTCCATAAAAAGATTGGCCACCAGGGGAGACAAAGGATTCCCCATGGCGACTCCGTCGGACTGTTCATAAAACTCGTTGTTAGCCTCTCGACGTTTGTGGCCAGGATTCCTTCCATCATCATGATCGCTGTCCCGAGTTCACTGCCGTAACCAGGATTATTTAAGGTGTTGTATCCTGTTGTACGTTCCACGTAAATGTCTGTTACTTCTTGCAACAGCGCGATTTCTATATCAGCTGCATACAAGATGTCTTGAAGGTTGTTTAATTTAAATGTGTAGCTAATTTTATTGATATTAACAGTTGCTATCACATACACTTGCAACGGCGTCACATTTGCAGACACACTGCATGTCATCCTTCCTCTTACGGGTATTAATGACACTTGACTTAAAAGAATTCTGGGTCGTCGTCTATTTCTCCCGATCCAACAGCGGTGTTTTATTGCCGGTCAGGTTTGCCTATATGTGTATCTGACGACGCCCCTGCCGTGGGTTTCGGCATCTCTGACATCTCTTCCTCTTTATATCTGCAGTCAATTGAGTTCCAGAAAGCTTTTGACACTGTACCTCACAAACGGCTTTTAATCAAATTGCGTGGTTACGGTATATCGCCCCAAATTTGCGACTGGATAGGGGATTTCCTCTCAGGGAGGACACAGTTAGTAGTAATCGATGGTAAGGCATCGACTAAAACAGAGGTGATATCGGGCGTTCCGCAGGGTAGTGTTATTGGTCCTCTGCTGTTCCTTATTTACATAAACGATTTAGGGCAAAATCTAAGTAGCTCTCTTAGGTTGTTTGCAGATGACGCCGTCATTTACCGTCTAGTAAAATCATCTGAAGATTAAAACCAACAGCAGAACGATCAGAATAAGATATCAGTAAGGTGTAAAAATTGGCAATTGACTCTAAATAATGAGAAGTGTGAAGTCGTCCACATGAGTACAAAAAGAAATCCATTAAACTTTGTTTACAAGATAAATCAATCAAATGTGAAGGCCGTAAACTCCACAAAATACCTAGGAATTACTATTACTTCAGACTTAAATTGGAAAGAACACGTAGATAATATCGTGAGATAGGCGAACCAGAGACTGCGTTTTATAGGCCGAACCCTTAAAACATGCAACAGAACTACAAAAGAAACTGCATACACTATGCTTGTCCGTCCTTTTCTGGAGTATTGCTGCCAAGTGTGGGATCCTTATCAGGTGGGTTTGACGGAGGACATCGAAAGAGTCCGAAGAAGGGCAGCTCGTTTCGTATTGTCACGATACAAGAGAGACAGCGTTACGGAAATGATACAGGATCTGGGATGGGAATCATTACAACAACGGCGCTTATCGCTGCGGCGTGGGCTACTTACGAAACTCCAATCGCCAACATTCTCCTCCGATATCATGTA
This sequence comes from Locusta migratoria, assembly GCA_026315105.1. Taxonomy (NCBI): domain Eukaryota; kingdom Metazoa; phylum Arthropoda; class Insecta; order Orthoptera; family Acrididae; genus Locusta; species Locusta migratoria. The sequence goes on from CM048746.1 coordinate 664,954,395, forward strand.
AGTAACAATCATGAATGCGATGTGTTTAAGCAGCAGTAGGTTTGTTAGTTTTGGGTTTCAATGCAGCTGTTGTAGCAAGTGGTTTCATTGGGGGGGATGTAGCGGTGTGGGAAAGAGGGAAGCAAACGAGTCTCTTCCTTTGTTTTGCAAAGTGTGTTCAAGGGACAAAAAAATAGTTGAACAGGAAGGGACGATTAGAGCCCTTCAGGCTGAACTGGATAGTGCTAGGAATGAACTTACGAGGTTAAGGAGGAAAAGGGTGAGCAGGAGTGGGAATTCGTAGCAGGGAACAGGGGCCACAGAGACAGTATAGTACCTGACAGCTTCACAATTGGCACAACCAATAAATCTGCCTTGATACCACAGTTAAGTGAGGAAGAGGCTCCTTTAGAAGTAGGTGCAGTTTAGATGATATAGAAACTTAAATTTAATAGATATACTATGCCTGTCTGAGCATCACATTGGCACTGGTATGGAACATATGAATATTTGTGGATATAAATTAGCTTTAAGTAGAGTTAATAAGGTAAGAGAAGGAGTTGCCATATACGTCGAAAGCTATCACAGTGTAAAAAAATTTTAAACAAAAAAGTTTTGTGTAGAGCAGAATATTGAAGCATGTGTCTGCCAGCTTAAACTCAATGATGATTATCTTAACAGTATATAGGTCCCCTTAAGGAAGCTTTCAGTTATTTCTGGAAAACTTGGATGCCTTGTTCTGCTATCTGTCAGATAGGGGGAAGCAAATTATTATTTGTGGTGATTTCAATGTAGATTCACGGAAAGAGTGTAATAGGCAGAAAGACCTGGAAGTCTTACTTGGGGCATTCAAGCTGACATCCATTATTGATTTTCCTAATCGCGTAGCAAAGGACAGCAGTACATTGATAGATAACTATTTTATAGATCAAGATAAGTTTAACATAAATGCTTGTCCCGTTGAGAATGGTCTTTCTGATCATAGTGCACAGCTAGTAACAGTGAATGACATAGCTCCGTACAGTAATTCGAAACAGTCCTCCAGAATTGTGCACTCGATTAATCACTCAACAACTAGAAATTTCAAAGAAAGTCTACAGCAGTTAGACTGAGATGAGGCTTATAAGGAACATGATGTTAATTAAAAATGTAATTTATTTCACGTTAGATTTGTAAGGATATTTGATGACTGTTTCCCCAAGAAATTAATTAATTTTAATTGTAAGAAACCAGGCAAAAAACCATGGCTTACTAAATGAATAAAAATATCTTGTAAGCGAAAAAGGAAACTACATCTGTCCGCAAGAAAGAGTAATAACCTGTAGCACACTGTTTATTAAATATTAAATTTAACACCTATTTTTCCATACATTTACTTACTTCTATCTTGCATATCACACATAATGGAAGCGTAATTACAGTGACAAGAGAAGAACAGTTTTTGTACTCTTTTTTGTTAATGATCAAAGACAATAACCAATTAGCTTAATACAGATCAGAAAATACAAATACAAATAGTAATTTGTCGTTTCCCAACATCACCCCCTTCTCAGTCATATAGTCACTTAACACTGCAGTTCTTCAACTAATCTTGCAGGAAATCGAACTTCACTACCAGATCTTGTTCTTCTTGGTTTTCCACTGTCGGTTGCGTCTGGTTGTTTGACCTGGGCTGACCGTTCAGTTGAAGTGTCTTCAGGCTGCTTCTCATTATGATCCATAAGGTACGCAGGTTTCAGTCCATCAATGGAGATATTCTTGACTTGGTCTTTTATTTTAACACCAAAAATTTTGGGGTTCTTTCTATTACTTCGTGTGGGCCTTCATATGGAGGTTCTAATGCTGTTTTGACTCTGTCAACTAGCACAAATACATGTGTTGACTCATTGAGATCCCTGTGTATGAAAGGTCTTTCTTTTGCTTTGTGGGAGTATTGTACAAGCTTCAGACGATTCATGTATTGCTTCAGTTGTGAAACGAATTGAGGTAAGTATGCATCCAATTTTGTTGCATACTCTTAAAAAAATCACCTGGTATTCTGATGGGTGAGCCATAAACCATTTCTGCAATTGTAGCATTACTGTTCTCTCTGATGGAGCATCGCAGGCCAAGGAAGATTACAGGTATTACTTGAGTCCATTTGGCAGTTGCATGGGCACGGATAGCTGCTTTAAGTGTGCGATGAAATCTTTCAATTTTTCCATTTGATGGAGGATGGTATGCTGTAGTTTGTGTTTGGGTACAACCACATAGTTTTGACAGTGCTCGGAATAGCTCAGAGTTAAATTGCCTGCCTTGATCAGTCACTATCTGATATGGTGTTCCAAACCTAGTGATCCAACAATTGAAAAATGCTTGTGCTACTGCCTCTGCTTGAATGTCTCGAAGAGGTACTACTTCTGTCCAGTTTGTAACTCTGTCAATGCATGTTAAACAATAAATATATTCTTCAGAAGGAGGCATTGGTCCTATCAAATCAAAGTGAACAATTTTGAAACGTTCATCGTTACTGGGAAAGTGTCCTACTGGTGTTTGAATGTTCCGCGATATTTTGTTTTTCTGGCATGTAATACATGTTTTTGCCCAGTTTTGGACATCCTTTTTTAAATTGATCGAGACAAATCTTGATGAGATCATTTTTCTGTTGTCTTAATGCCTGGATGAGCCAGATTATGATAGTGTTGGAAAATAAAGTATCTAAATGGTGCCGGCCGCGGTGGCCGAGGTGACTGAGGCGCTCCAGTCACGGTCAGCACGGCCACTACGGTCGGGGGTTCGAATCCCCCCTCGCGCATGGATATTTGTGCCGTCCTAGTTCGTAAGTAGTTCATAAGTAGTTTGTAAGTTTAGGGACTGATGACCCCGTAGTTAAGTCCCATAAGCTTAACAAACATTTGAACATTTTGATCTAAATGGTTTAGGAATATAAGGACGAATGATTTGTGTTGACACATTTCACCATAGCTGTTTTCCTCCATGTGTCAGATGGTGTTTTAACTTAAGTGATGTATGATGGCTGGTCTGTAGTTGACGAAGCTCATCATCATCTTCTTGTGCTTGGGCTATCTCATCAAAGTTAACTGGAACTAGTTCTTCAAGCCTTGATAGACCATCAGCAACAACATTTTCTTTACCAGATATATGACTTAGGTCAGTGGTAAATTGCGAAATGCACTGGAGGTAATGTAATTGAATTGGTGTTGCTTTTTCATTCTTTTATTTAAATACATATGTTAGAGGACCATTGTCAGTATAAATAATGAAATCTCTTCCTTCCAACAGATATTTTAAATATTTGACAGCCATATAGATGCTAAGCAGCTCTCTATCATATGTGGAATACTTCTTCTGAGCTGTTGTAAACTTTTTTGAATACAGATCAGAAAATACAAATACAAATAGTAATTTGTCGTATCCCCACAAACCCAGGAACAATAAAATATTCTAAAAACTACTGTGCTACATTAAGAAAAGTTATTAAAAAATCCCGTGTGGAGTTTGCTGGTCTTCCATCGGGCACCTCCCCAGGTGGCGGATAGGGGAATGCTCACCAGATATGGTGGGTACCGGGGAAATAAAATACCCGGGGTGGACCGAAACCAGCAACTGCTGCCTTGTAGTATGATATTGGCTTATCAAAGGCTAAAGGAAGAAAACCTTGAATACAAATTACCTGGTCCTCCAGGTTGGGGGTTGTGCAGTGGGCCAGCTCCTCACTCACATAAAAATATAAAATGCTAAAAAACCTAATAATATGCCTCGGAAAAATTGGAACTGTGGACGACGAACTGGCGATGAAAAACGAAAAATGTTTGGATGCTGGAATGTGCAAGGTATTTCCACTAAAATAGATTTACTACCTGCAGAACTTGACATGTTCAACATCGATGTTGTTGTACTTCCTGAAACAAAGAGAAAAGGCAAAGGAGAAGAAGAACTTGACAATTATGTACATATCTGGAGTGGTGTATCGAAAGCTGTAAGAGCCAAAGCAGGAGTCTCCATTATGATACAGAAAAAATGGAAAAAAAAAGGATCACAAATTGGACATTTATCAATGAACGTATTATTACTGTTGAAATGACATTATTTGTCAGGGAAGTTGTGATTATTGGAGTATATGCACCCACGAACGATACTAAAGATAAGGAGAAAGATACATTCTGGGACACCCTCACAGAGACTATTGAAAAAATCCCAAGGAGAAAAGAACTGATTATCATGGGAGACATGAACGGAAGAGTAGGAATTAGAGAGTCGTGTAAAATAGTAGGAAAACATGGGGAGGCAGAATATAATGATAATGGAGAACGACTGATTGATATTTGTGCACAATTTGATCTAAAAATTACCAACACATTTTTCAAGCACAAGGACATTCATAAATATACTTGGCAACAACACTAAGGAACTTTGTTCTATAATAGATTATATTATCATTAGACAAACAAGTAGTTTAAAGGCAGCAGATGTCAGATCTTATAGAGGAGCCCAGTGTGGATCAGACCATTATCTAGTAAAAATGAAATCTTTCTGCCCATGGAAGAATGCAACGAACGACACAAGTAACATAAATAAAATGAACTGTAGTGAGAAAGTTCAAAATGTACATTTTAATATTGACAGCCTACAAGACGAAAGTATAAGAACATTCTTTAAGGCCAGGTGGAAAGGACACTAGATGAGTCATTTGAAGGAAGCACAGAAGAAATATACGAATACATAAAAACTAAAGTGAAAAACGTAGCATCAGAGGTGCTGGGCATAAAAGAAAACAACCCCAAACGTGCAGCAGAGTGGTGGTCAGAGGAAATAGAAACATCAGTTAAAGAAAAACGAAATGCATTCGTTCAGTGGTTGAATGATAAATCTGAAGGAACAAGATCTAAATACAAGGAAAAAAGAACGAAGTGGAAAAGAAAATAAGGTTAGCAAAGAATGAAGCATGGGAAAGAACATGTGCCAACGTTAATAGTAAACTGGGTTTTGGGAGAGCGAAAGAAGCATGGTCAGTATTAAAAGCGCTTCGACAAGATACAAAAGGCAAATCCAATCTTCAACTGGTAACACAGAAGGAGTGGGAAGAATATTTCAAAAAATTATTGAATGAGGACAGAGACGAATATCTAGAGGAAGGAACAGTGGAAGAAAATGAACATCATGATGATGAGATCCTAATTTCAGAAAGTGAAGTACTTCAGGTATTAAGGACAGGGAAGAATGGTAAATCACCTGGGCCAGGGAATATCAATATGGAGTTTCTGAAGTACGGTGGTGACAAAATTGTAAAACTGATTTTGCAGTTATTCAATAAAATGTTACGTGGAGATTCTGTACCTAAGGGGATGAAACTGGGTTATATTAGTACCATATTTAAGAAAGGGGATCGCAAAATTTGCTCGAACTATTACAAACACACTAATGAGGATTTTTGGGAAAATAATTAAAGATAAACTGGAAAAAAAGTTTAGAACCCAACAAGAACAATGCGGTTTCACAGCTGGTAGATCATGTGTAGACCATATTTTCACATTACGACAGATTTCGGAGAAACATAGAGAAAAATCGAAAAATGTTGGACTTATTTTTATAGATCTAGAAAAAGCGTATGATACTGTTCCAAGGAAACTACTCTGGAGAGCACTACATATGGCAAACATAAATACTTCTTTAATTAAAATAATAGAACAGATGTATAAAGATAATATTTGCCAAGTGAAAATTGGTAATACATTTTCACAGAAATTTAGAACAAGCAAAGGTCTGTTGCAAGGCTGTCCCATGTCACCAACATTATTCAAAATCTGTATAGATATTTGTCTGAGAAAGTAGTCACAGAAACGTAATAGTATGGGACTAGAAATCAGAGATGGAGTTTATCTACATCATTTATTATTTGCTGACGATCAAGTCGTCATAGCACAAGACGGGGAAGATGCAAACTACATGTGTAATCAACTAGCAATAGCATACAAAAATTGGGGTCTGAAGATTAATTATCAAAAAACAGAATACTTGACTAATGATCCAGATGAACTACGCATAGAGGGAAAGAAAATAAAAAAAGTTAACACTTTCTATTATTTGGGGTCCATTTTAGAAACTGAGGGAAAATCCAACTCAGAGATTAATAAAAGAATTAGCAGTGGAAGAAAGGTCATTGGAATTCTCAACTCAGTCCTATGGAGCAGAAACGTGATGAACAGAACAAAAAAAAAAATCATATATAAATCTATATTTGAGAGTGCAGTTCTGTACGGAGCGGAAACCTGGACCATAAACCAGAAGCATACTAAGAAACTACAAGCCGTAGAGATGGATTTCTGGAAAGATCGGCCAGAATTTCCAGGAAAGAAAAAAGAAGAAACACCGAAATAATAAAGTGGATGGGAATAATAGAAAGAATAGATGAGGTGGTGGATAAAAAGAAATTACGGTGGTACGGGCATGTAAGAAGAATGGAGGACACCAGAATACCGAAGATGGTACTGGAGTGGCAACCAGAGGGGAGAAGAAGAAGAGGACTACCGGCGACCACCTGGATCAAAAATGTACAACTCACAATGAATAGACTGGGTCCCCGTGACCTACGGGACAGTATTTATAGATGCCTAAACATGACTCCACCTGCAGAGGCAGCTCGTGAAGAAATTGAGCAAGGAGCTTACTGTAAACTTTTAGACTACAAAAAAAAAAAAAAACGAAATCAAAACTGCAATGTGATTTCTGTAAGTTGCCAGTGTGTGGTCAGCACCACAAAAAAATTTGTCCATATTGTACCGGTAAAAAATGAGAAATTTCCGCTGAATTTTGTGATACCGATATTAGTTTTAAACCTTATTAATTGTACGTGGTTTTCGAATATGATGGATTTTTTACGTTATATGAAGTTTAAACTATCATTGTTTAATTTATGAGACATTGGTTATTTTGTTTTGTGTTTTTTCGAGGAATTATATATTTGTTTTGTGTTATTCAAGGTTATTTAATGTATTATACCCTCATCCTTATCATGACATTGAATTTCTTAGAGTTATTCATTATTATATATCGTGTGGGCCACCGAGGCCTATGGTGTGCCCCAGACGTAGGATCTTGGTGGTTTGGCCCACAGGGTTAATTGCTTCGACAGGTATTTCGAATGGTAATTCGAAGATTCGTACAGTTTTCAAACCCATACCAGCTGGTGATATTGGAACGTCTCCAATATTTCCGTTGGAATGCTTATATTTTAATCGTCCGCCACATTGGTCAATAATTTTCTTACATTTTTCAGGGCTTATCATTTTTTTAACATATACCGTACTGCTGACTATCGATAAGTGTATTCCAATCAATTCGTCTATACTAACCTTCATAACATCTCTTACAAACAACTCCATTTCAAATGACATTGGTCTAGGTAAATTTGGGTCGAAACTCAATCTTAGAGGGTCTTTTCTTGGTGGCCGATCCATTTTGTTCGTCTATGACACATTGTAATACGCATTTACGAACGCTGAAGCGTGCACTCGCCGTGTACCTCTGCTCGGTCGCCAAGTAGCGAAGACGTAAACAAGACATCCGCACGCCACGGCTGCCCGACGAAGACTGCGCCATCTGAGCTACACCGACAGATGCTGCAACGGTTTCAATTATTGGTACTTAAGTGTACTTTCCAAAACTCCGAAGTCGATTTTCTCGACAATTTTTGAGAGTTGCATCGAATTGCTGTGGCTAATTATTATATACGTTCTTGAACTGCACTTACCATAAATAAAAAGAAATCGGACACCCATGTGGTCTCCTGATAAGACAGCTACAAGACTTAAGTGATCACCATTTCTCTTTTTCTTTTTTTTTTTTTTTTTTCCTAAAGTGTTCAATGTTTTCCAACCCTTTTAAATACGCGACCACCGTCAAAAATATTCGAAAAATGCTGAGAAAGCAAAGGCAGTTGCTTGCTTTTTATGCTGTAGATCAATCCACGACGAAGTAGCTACTGAATTTGCTGTCACATCTGCCTACTTTGCTTAGGCAGAGGCCGTTTCTCACTGCCACAGACGAGTTCCCGTACAACGCGCTCCCACAGGCGCTCCGTTTCCTCGCCACCTGACAACATTTTCCTCTTCGATCAGAATCTTCAATTCCTGGGATGAGCTGCTCGCCGCTTTCGCGTTGCCTCGCTCTTCGTGGCCACGGCCATAGGACGGGCGCTCCCGCCTCGGACTCGCAGGTTCTTGGACGGACTTTCCAATGCGGCGCCTCCCAGAGAGCCCCAGGAGAAGTTTCAGGCGGGGCGAGCAACTTTTTCACGGTCGACTGAGCTGTCCCGAGTTGTAGCAAAACTGTATCGACGCGGCAATCGATTATTCTCGCTGACACGGTAAGCGGGCTTTGCACATTTATCACGAAAGCTTTCGCCAGATCGCAGCAACTTGTTTCATATGCAGTCATCCAATACGTGCTTACAAATAAATGTTATATATTTTTGTACCTCTGATAGGTGTTGCTTATTTTTCTGACTCCCTGTATCTGTCCTCTCTCTACTATCATCTAATATAGGAGGCGCGTCCAGAAAGTAAGTTCCGTTTGGTTATATAAAACGAACGGGTACAGATACAGAAAAAATATTGATTCTACAAAAATCTACAAATTAACAACAACTTTTCTACATAGCTTCCGAAATTTTGTAGGTAATTGTCATAGCATGGCACAAGGTTTTGTTTGCCTTTTTCATAGAATGTTGCCGCCTGTGTATTCAACCATGTGGTAACATGTTCTTTCAGCTCGTCATCATCGTTGAAGTGTTGTCCACCAAGGAAAGATTTTAGGTGTAAGAAGAGGATTACTGTCAAAAGATTTATTTATTTATTTGTTTATTTATTTTGTTCACAATAATGCCTGACCTCACACACCGAATGTGACCAAACAATACTTACGGAAATTTCAATGGGATCTGTTTGATCATACTCCATACTGCTCGGACCTCTTTCCTAGCGACTTTCATCTCTTCTTACACTTAAAATCTGTCCTTGGTCAACACGTCAACGATGATATAGAGCTGTTACCACATGGTTGAATACAAAGGCGGCAACCTTCTGTGAAGGATGCATGCAAAAACTTGTGATGCGCTATGACAAGTGCCTACAAAATTTCGGCAGTTATGTGGAAAAGTAGTTTAAGAGTTGTAGAATTTTGTGCAATAAAAATTTCTTCTGTATCTGTGTACAATCTCATTTTATTACCAAACGGAACTTACTTTCTGGACGCGCCTCATATAAAGCGGTGTGTCCGTATGTTTGTGCGTGTTGCATACAAATCTACAGTTTTGTTCCCATCTTTATAAAATTTTGTACACGTAAGCTTCAATCCATGAGGACGGTCGCCGTAAGTGTAAGAATGGTATACGATATATAGTTCACGAGATATGACGTCATAAACAATGAGATGCGCAGAAAACCGCAGCGTTTTGCGACAATGCTGCTCATTTTCTCCTAAACCATTGGACCGATTTTAACGAAATTTGGTACACACATTCCTTACCGTGAGGTACCAATTTCTGCATGGTTAAGAATCACATGTGGCAAATGGTTCAAAAGATATTACGTCATAACCAATAGAAATCACAAAAAATGCCATATAATGCGGCGAGACTTTCGAAATACACTGTATGAGAATGACAGTACTTAGCGACTTGCGACAAACTTTAAACATAATTTCAAACCTTTATTAAACTTTTTCTCCAAGACAACGAAAGCAAAATGATGAAAGGGAAAAAAGTTTCTCCCTTACTACTTTTCCCGCTGTTTATGGCGTAAAACTGCAGCATTCGATATGATGTTACAATTTATAATTTCTACACTACAAATTGTTGCCGCAGGAAATTTTACAGACAGTATAGACACATATAGTTGAATGTGCCTTCCAAATTGTATCACAGTCCCACACACAGTTCATGAGATATGAACACGTAAACAGTAAGTTTCATGGACAACCGCCCCATCACGAACCAAGTTTTAATCTAATACTACTAATTGTATTCCCAAGAGATTTTACAAACATACAACCCTTATACAAATGAATGTATACCTGAAAATGGCACGAATAAATTAATAAATGCCCGGGCAACGCCGGGTTTTCAGCTAGTCTTTTATACTTAATGGTGCACTACTGGCCATTAAAATTACAACAAGAATAAATGCAGATGACAAACGGGTATTCATTGGACAAATGTATTATACTAGAACTGATATACATTTTCACGCAGTTTGGGTGCATCGATCCTGAGAAATAAGTACCCACCTGTGGCCGTAATAACGACTTTGATATGCCTGGTCATTGAGTCAAACACAGCTTGGATGGCGTGTACAGGTACAGATGCACATGCAGATCAACACGATACCACAGTTCATTAAGAGTAGTGAGCTACTTGCTCAGCTACCATTGACCAGACGTTTTCAGTTGGTGAGAGATCTGGAGAATGTGCTGGCCTGGGCAGTAGTCGAACATTCTCCGTATCCAGAAAGGCCCGTACAAGACCTACAACAGTGCATTGTCCTGCAGAAATGTAGGATTTCGAAGGGATCAAATTTTCAAATGTTTGTATAGTCTGTGGGACTTAACTACGGGGTCATCAGTCTCTAAAGTTACAAACTACTTATCAACTACCTTATACTAAAGACGGCACAAATATCCATGCTCGAGGGGGGATTCGAACCCCCGACCGTAGTGGCCGTGAAGACCGTGACTAAAGCGCCTCAGTCCCCGCGGCCACCGCGGCCGGCTCGAAGGGATCCATGAAGGGTAGAGCCACGGGTCGTTACACATCTGAAATACAACGGCCACTGTTCAAAGTGTCATCGATGCGAACAAGAGGTGACCGAGACGTGTAACCACTGGCACCGATACAATCACGCCGGGTAATACGCCAGCATGGCGAAGACGAATACACGCTTCGAAGGTGCGTTCACCACGATTTCCCCAAACACGGATGAGACCATCATGATGCTGTAAACAGAACCTGGATTCAACTGAAAAAATGACGTTGTGCCATTCGTGCACCCAGGTTCGTCGTTGTGTACATCATCAACGCAGGCGCTCCTGTCTGTGATGCAGCATCGAGGGTAACCGCAGCCATGGTCTCCGAGCTGATAGTCCACGCTGCTGCAAACGTCGTCGAACTGTTCCTGCAGATGATTGTTGTCTTGCAAACGTCACCATCTGTTGACTCAGGGGCCGAGACGCGGCTGCACGATCCGTTACAGCCATGTGGATAAGATGCCTGTCATCTCTACTGCTAGTGGTAGGAGGCCGTTGAGTCCAGCACGTCGTTCCGTATTGCCCTCCTGAACCCACCGATTCCATATTCTGCTAACAGTCGTTGAATCGCGACCGACGCGAGCAGCAATTTCACGATACGGTAAACCGCAATCGCGATAGACGACAATCCGACGTTTATCAAAGTCGGAAACGTGATGGTACGCATTTCTCCTCTTTACAGGAGGCAACAACGTTTCGCCAGGCAACGCCGGTCGACTGCTGTTTGTGTATGAGAAATCGGGGCGGGGTAGGAGCAGTCAGCCTTGAGTCCGCGACTTTCTTCAAAGGAGGGCTGTTCAGTGGCCGTATGCCGCAGTCCGCTCATTACCTGTCTCGTTCACAAGCGGAAGCCTTACAATGGGCGTTTGTGTCAGTCCGTCTGCGACGGGTGTGGAGCCTTCGGTTTAACGGAATGTGGCGGTTCAAAAATGTTCAAATGTTTGTATAGCTTATGGGCCTTAACTACGGGGTCATCAGCCCCTAAACTTACGAACTAGCTAATACTATGGACGGCACAAATATCCATGCTCGAGGGGGGATTCGAACCCCGGTCGTGCAGACCGTGACTGGAGCGCCTCAGTCCCCTCGGCCACCGCGGCCGGTGAATGTGGCGGCCGCTGAGGCAGTGACGCCGTTTGATGTTCATGGGAACTTGGCACCTCCCGTCTGTTAACTTGGCGTAATTCCGGGAACCTTCACATTTGTTTTATTGCTGGGACCACCAGGCTAGGTGAGAAAGGAAGACACACTGCGTCTCACACAGTGGGTGGGTGACGCAGAGAGCTGTATACAGCGGTGCCCTGATGGAAGCAGCTGATTATTTTATTGCAGATGGATGGATGGATGGTTTGGTTTTAAAGGGACTAAACGACTACGGTTGTCAGTCCCTTATTCCAACCGTAGAGATTAGAATAAAAAGCACTACAATGTAGCATAAAACGATATGTTAAGACTCACCAAGCAAAGGTGTGTAACTAGTCAAGAAGTAAAAGAATGGAAGTAAAAACGGATAAAAGACGAGAAAGGTGGAAAGACTATACCGGAGTGTCCTGGCCAGGTGACCACAGACAAGGCAGTAGGGCAACTGGCGGCTTTCGCTCATTAAAATCACCTGCTAAAACGGTAGGCGAGCGGAGAACAAATATGTAATGAACATAGTACTAAAAATCAAATAGATCGGTACAACCCACTCACACAAATAAAATTTAAAACTGCGTCAGCCATAGAGGCATTGTCAGCTAAAACAAGTTTCAAATCGTCAGGGAGATTAAAATTCTTTCTCTGCACTGCTAGGTCCGGGCATTCCAAGACGATGTGGGCGACTGTCAGACGCGCACCACATCGACACTCGGGAGGATCCTCGCGACGGAGAAGGAGAAGACGGAGAAGATGGCCGTGCGTAAGCCAAGTATGGCCGATACGCAGGCGACAGAGAACAACAGAGTCCCTGCGAGGGGCCCGCAGAGAGGTCCTCCACACTACTCCACAAACCGAGGACTTTACGGTGTAGTGTAGAATGGAGATTAGCAGATGGAATGCCTATATTGAGAACAGGCTTCTGGGTGGCCTCTTTGGCCAGCCTGTCAGCCAGACGTGTTGCGGATGCCACTGACTGCTCACGTTGTTCAATAGTGTATAAGGACTCGTGTATGGCAACAACCAAAAGACTGCGTGGGAAACACTGGCGATGGCCTGTAGACCGCTGAGGGTTTCACTACAAATGACGGACTCCCCAGGGCAGGAACGGATATGTTAAAGTGCGCGGTAGATGGCTACCAGCTCTGCAGTGAATACACTGCAGCCGTCTGGCAGGGAGCGCAACTCATTATGTCCTGCAAGCGTGTAAGCAAAACCGACATGACCATCTACCATCGAACCGTCGGTGTACACTACCATAGAGCCTCGGAAGTGGCGACGAAGGGTCTCAGAGTGGACTGAGGTTTTAGAGTACCGTGGTAGGTCCAGCCGAAGGTCAGGCCGCTGTATACACCATGGTGGTGTGTGCGACTGGTATCTGAATAAAGAGGGGACAGGAACAGACTCCAATTGAGTCAGTAGAGACCTAACACGGACACCAACTGTCAACCCTGATCTCGGCTGTCTCTGTGGAATGTGGAGATCAGTTAGAGAGAAGAGGAGACGGTGGTTTAGGTGGTTAGGTAAACCACGGACGGTAGCAGCACAATTTGCAAGCAGTTGTTAGCGCCTGCTATGCAGAGGCGGCACACCCGGCCTCCACAAAGAGACTAGTCACAGGGTTTGTTCGAAAGGCTCCTGTTGCAAGCCTAACTCCACAGTGATGGATTGGATCCAACATCTGCAGAGCTGAAAGTGATGCCGAGCCATAAGCAACGCTGCCGTAGTCCAATCTGGACAGAACAAGCGCCTTATAGCACTGCAGCAGTGTACAGCGGTCTGCTCCCAAAGTGGTGTTGCTAAGACAGCAGAGGGCATTAAGGTGCTGCCAGCACTTCTGCTTGAGCTGACGAATATGGGGAACCCATGTCAGCCGGTCGTCGAACAATAACCCCAAGAAACGATGCGTTTCCACTACGTTAAGTAGCTAGTCATCAAGGTAGAGCTCTGCATGTGGGTGAACAGTTCGACGCAGACAATAGTGCATAACGCACGTCTTGGAGGCAGAGAACTGGAAACCGTGGGAGAGTGCCCATGCCTGTGCCTTCCGTATGGCTCCCTGCAGCTGGCGTTCAGCAACATGCATGCTTGAGGAGCTGAAATAGATGCAGAAGTCGTCAGCATATGAGGACGGAGATACTGACGAACCAACTGCTGCCGCTAGGCCATTAATAGCGACTAAAAACAAGGGAACACTCATCACGGAGCCCTGTGGAACCCCATTCTCCAGGATGTGCAACGAATTACGAGATGCGCCAATCAGTATACGGAATGTACGCAATGCTAAAAAGTTATTTATTACAATGGGGAGCGAGCCCCGAAGGCCCCAACCATCTAATGTTCTAAGAATGTGTTGTCGCCAGGTCGTGTCATAAGCCTTGGACAAATCAAAAAAGACTGCTATCAAATGCTGGCGTCTAGCGAAATCCGTTCGGACAGCAGACTCAAGGTGTACAAGGTTGTCCAAGGCTGAGCGTCCTTTGCGGAAACCACCCTGACATGGAGACAGTAGACCGCGAGACTCAAGGAGCCAGCATAACCCGCGGCTCACCATACGCTCTAGCAATTTGCAATGTCAATGATGGGTCTGTAGTTGTCCAATTCGTGTGGGTGTTTGCCAGGTTTGAGCACCGGAACCTCTCCATTGAGAGGGAAACACACCAACGCTCCAAATGCCGTTAAACAGGGCTAGCGGATGGTGCTTCGACCCTTCGGACCATTGCTTCAACATCCGGTTGTGTACGCGGTCTGGCCCAGGGGCTGTGTCAGGGCAGAGTGTAAGGGCACTAAGCAGTTCCCGTTCACTGAGGGGGACATTATACAGCTCCACAGGGCGAGCCAAAAAGGAGAGTTGCTTTCGCTCCTCCCGCTCTTTCGTGGTGCAAAAGGCTGGTGAGTAAAGTACAGAAGCTGAATTTTGCGAAGTGTTTCGCAACTGCCTGTGGATCAGTACAGACTGCTCCGTTTATGGAAATTCCAGGTATACTGAAACGTCGCTGGTAACCGTAAACACGCCTGATTTTCGTCCACACCTGGGATGGAGAGGTACGTGAATCTACGGTAGACACAGAACTCCTGCTTGCGTCTTTTAATCAATTGGTGGGCTCGGGCACGAAGCCGTTTAAGAACAATTAGATTTTCCAGAGATGGGTGCCGTTGGTAACGCTGCAGAGCGTGCCTGCGGTCTCTAATGGCATCAGAAATTTCTGGAGACCACCAGGGCACGGTCTTCCGCTCGGGATGATCCACGAAGAAACGGGGATAGCACACTCAGCTGCAGATATAATGGCCGAGGTAACGCCATCAACTACCACATCGATGTTAGGGTGCATTGTAGAACCAACAATGGCAGCAGAGTTAAAAAGGTACAAATCAGCCTTACCAAGCGCCCATCTGGGCAATCGTTCAGGGGAATGACGTTTGGGTAGTGACAAGAAGATCGGAAAATGGTCACTACCACACAAGTCATCATGTACCCTCCAGTGGACAGAAGGGAAGAGACTAGAGCTGCATACTGTTATGTCGATGGCCGAGTAGGTACCGTGCGCCACACTAAAATGCGTGTAGGTACCATTATTTCCAAAGCAGTGGTTGAGTTGAGATAATAAGGATTCAACATCTCTACCACGGCCAGGAATTAGTACCACCCGACAATGTGTTATGGGCGTTGAAATCGCCCAATATCAAGTAAAGTGGGGCCAGTTGGGCAATCAGAGCAGCCTTGCACATGTAGGGGTACTTCTCTATCAGGAGCGAGGTACACATTGCAGATGGTAATGTCAGATGTAGCCCTTACCCTGACAGCTACGGCTTCCAGAGGCGTCTGTAGTGGTACAGCTTCACTGTAAACAGAGGAAAGGACGTAGGTGCAGACTCCACCTGACGCCCACAGTCTGCACGGTTCCTATAATATCCCCTATAGCCACATAAGGGGGTGGGAGAGTGCGCATCAAGGGAAACCAAGTTACCTGCAGGGCAATACAGAACACAGGTGAAGTGCTGAGAAGTTGACTTAGCTCAGCTAAGCGGGGGAAAAAGCCACCGCAATTCCACTGGAGCATACAATCTTTACGATTAAAGGCCATGGAGGGACAGTTAAAACATCTCATTCCATAGGGTCATCTGCTGGCACTGAACCTACAGAAGCAGAAGCAGAAGATGTACGAAGGTGTGGCTTTAATGCCACAGAAGAGTCCTTTTTCTTCTGTTTCTGCTTCTTGTCCTCGCACTGTCCATTTGGTTGTAAGGGCCAGGAGGGCTCAGACACGGTATCAGGGCCCGACAAAGATTGCGAAGCCCTTTCATCACGAATGTGCGGATCCATCAGCCATTGGCTGGGATCCTCCATGGCCTGAGAGGCCTCGGAAGAGAGTGTCCCGAGGGATCCCTTCCGAGCGAGAGGAGCCGGAGGAAGATGTTGCTTCTCCGGTGGGTGACGGGGCGGATGTGTTCCCACAGGAGCAGGAGATGAAGAAGATCCCCCAAACATTATGGGGGCAAGAGGAGTCGGACGGCCCTGGGGGCCCACAGGAGGTATCCAAGGTGTTGGGGCCATCGTCTCTGAAGACAGTGGGGTAATTGTAGTGAACGATGATTTCAATGCTACAGGGTGAAGGCGTTTATACTTTTTCTTTGCTTCCGTATAAGACACTTTGTCAATCATTTTGTACTCCATTATCTTCCTTTCTTTCTGGAGAACTGTGCAGTCCAGAGAACAGGGCAGGTGGTGTTGCCCACAGTTAACACATATGGGTGGGGGAGTACACGGAGCATCCAGATGGGATGGACATCCGCAATCCCTGCATGTGTCACTAAAGGTGCACCGAGATGACATGTGGCCAAACTTACAGCATTTAAAGCACCTCATAGGCAGAGGGATATAAGACTTTACGTCGCACCAGTATATCATAACCTTGACATTTTCAGGCAAAGAATCGCCCTCAAAGGCCCCCTGTAGATGCGCCTGATAAAGTGAACACCCCGCCGTGCGAGGTTGGCACGTAGTTCATCATCTGATCGCAGAAGACGATCACAATGTAAGATAATCCCTTGGGTCATATTCAAACTATTGTGATGGGTGATAGATACAGGAACATCTCCCAGCTTATCGCAGGCGAGTAGTGCCTTCGATTGGGCCGAGGATGCTGTCTCTATGAGAATGGACCCACTCCTGCTATTTGACATTCCTGCGACTTCACCGTACCGATCTTCAAGGTTCTCAAACAAAGAATAACGGCTTCGTGTCCTTGAACGATTCCCCGTCAGTACGTGTACACAACAGAAATTTTGGTGAGTACGCTTCATTACGATCTCTGGCCCGTCGTTCTTCTCATGGCATAGCAAAGGAAGGGAACGATTGGGGATCATACTGTGCTGCATTAAAGTCACTTTTTCCTCTCTTAGAGACGCCAGGTTTGCGTGTGGCACCGTTATTACTTGCTCGTTTCATTGTGTTCCCACGGGCAGCTAGGGGTCTAAAGGTCCACCCAGGCAGAGCCCCACTGCGCTGGGTAAGCCTTATACAACTGAGGAGCTCCCACTCAGTAAAAGGAGTGTTGTAAGATTCAGAGCAGCAGGTAGTAAAGGAGAGAGACTGGCGTTCTACGCTCTCCTTCACTGTACGGAAGGCCGGTGGATAATTTTCAGAGTCAAAGGCACGAGCATAATGTTCGGCAAACATCTCTGCAAGTGTGGCTGGGTCCGTACATATAACTCCATTTGTGGAGTTCCCAGGGACTCCTGCTGGCGTCTGTAATCCCTGTAGCTGCCTGATTCTACTCCAGACCTGCGAGGCTGAGGTACCTGTCCCAATAGTGGAAACGTACCTCTCCCAGCACTCCTGTTTCCGTCTTCTTATTAGCTGGCGAGCCCGGGCACAAAGCCATTTAAAACTGATGAGTTGCTCCTGAGAGGGTGCCGTTTGTATCGCTGTAAGGCCCGCTTGCAGTTTTAATGGCCTCAGCGACCTCCGGCGACCACCATGGCACTGTCTTACGCCGTAGGCACCCTGATGCACACAGAATGGTAGCGTCTGCAGCAGAAATAATGGAATGTGTGGCGATCTCGACCACCACATCGATGTTCTCGACTGGGGGAGGGCCAACGATGGCGGCAGAAGCATAGTGTTCCCAGATAGCCTTGTGCAAAAGAAAATGGGGAAATGGTCACTGCCACACAAGTCGTGATGGGCTCTCCAGTGAACAGATGGTGGAAGGCTGTGGCTGCAGATGGATCGATCAGTGGCCTAAAATGTGCCATGTGCCACACTAAAATGTATCAGGGCATCAGTATTTAAGAGGCAGAGGTTGAGTTGAGTTAGTAAATCCTGGACAACCCTGCCATGACCAGAGATCGTAGAACCACCCTACAAGGGTCTGTGGGCATTAAAGTCGCCCAACAGTAAGAAAGGTGGAGTTAGTTGAACTACGAGTGAAGCCAATACGTTCACAGATATGTCACTATCTGGCGGCAAGTAGATACTGCAGACAGTAAATTCTTGTGTGGTCCTCACCCTGACAGCCACTGCTTGTAATGGTGTTCGAAGGGCCATGGGTTCACTATACACAGAGGTGAGGACATACACACACACACTCCACCTGAGACCCTGTTATATATGCTACGATTGTCTGTTTTGTCAAGGGCGTCCCTGAGAGCGAGGTCCTCGGGTGACGCAAGAATCTCTACCTCATCCTCAGAAGTAGAGGTGGAGGCGGAGGGGAGTGTTGGCACGGAAGCCACCATTGTCTCCTGTGTTGTGCCCTTCTTTGGCCTTGGTTTACCTCTCCGTTCCCTCGGGGGTTTCGCCGGTGCTAGGTGCTTCTCAGACTCAGCCATGGGGACTGAGGAAGAGTGCGAAGCCCTGTGAGCAGCAGTCTGCAAGCGCGCCTGCTGCTTGTTATCGACTCTGGCGGAAGGGAGTGTTGCAAGGGACCCCTTCCATGTGAGGGAAGCCGGGGAAGGTTGATCTTTCTCCGGCGGAGCGGTGGTAGTTGACTCCGAGGCTTTCACCTTGGGAGCTGTAGAATGATGGCACCCAACCACCGTGGGGGCAGGCTTAGGTTGGCTGCCCTGGGGGCCCACAGAAACAGATGAAGTAGGAAATACCGCCGGCGCCAAGTTGAGTGGCGACGACGTTACTGCTGCGAACGAGTTGTTCATAGTAACAGGGTACAGATGGTCAATTTTTTTCTTCGCCTCATTATATAATACATGGTCCAGGGTTTTATACTCTATAAATTTCCACTCCCGTTGAAGAGCTGGACATTGCAACAAGCAGGGACGATGGTTCTGACCACAGTTGACGCAGATGGGAGGCGGTGTACATGGGGCGCCAGGATGTGCTGGACGCCCGCAGTCCCTACATGTAGCACTGGACGTACAACGGGAAGACATGTGGCCGAACTTCCAGCATTGAAAGCACATCATAGGGGGAGGAATATAGGGCCACACGTCACAATGGTAGATCATCACCTTGACCTTTATGAGCAATGTATCACCCTCAAAGGCCAAGATGACGGCACCAGTAGCGACCCTATTATCCCTTTGGGCCCCTATGGACGCGCCGGATAAAATGAACTCCTCGTCGTTCAAGGTTCGCCCGTAGCTCGTCGTCCGTCTGACGCCCGAAACGCGTCAGTACAAAAGGAATAAAGATTTTATCGTCACCTGCATGGTTTATTCTCAGCAGCCAATCAGCTTTTTTAACTTCTTTCTTATTACATTGATAATTATGGCTGCACACCTCTATCAAGACTTCAAGTCTGACCTGCAAAATGCCACCCTGAATAAATGGCCAGTCCGACGCTGATGGCGCCTAGCTACCCCTGCAAACTACCTGTATAAGGGAAAAGAAACAAAGGAAAGTAAGGGGAGTGAGTGGCGAATCAGAACAAAACAAAGAAATTCTTTATTCTTATTACTATGATTCTTTTGGTTTTTTTTCTTATACAGCTCTTGATGTGCGTTTGATTGGTTCGGAAGCTCTCTGCTCCCTGCGACTAGCGAGGATAGTCACGGCTGCTCATAGAACGTGCATTCGGTGTAATAGTTGAAACTTAAAATACTCCTCTCTTGACTGAACACATTCCAGCTGCGGGGAGGGTTGTGAAATGTACTCCCGAGGATGTTTGAGAGGTATTGTCTGTATTTAGTGTGATGTACAGCTCTATAATGGCTATCCATGAGATAGGTCCAAAAATCAGGATTCGATTATGCAGTACGTCCAAAAAGATAGTGTATGACATGTCCGCAGGTCGAATTTGGACTGGAAATAAGAACGAATGAAGAGTAATATTCTGAAATATTCCTCGTGAGGATGCCAAACGTCAGCAGCAGTACTGCAAACAAAACGATGTTCTTCAGTGTCAGCCGCGCCACTCCTGGGACAGAGAGGGGTTCGGCGAGGTGTGTGTGATGAACGCGAAATAGGCAAACGTGGTTACAATTGACAGTAAGGTACCAGACCGACTGTACATTAGACTAAAAAGAAAAGGAGCAGGTCCAGTGTGCCAGATGGAGCATCAGTCAAACTGGGCAAATCGGGTTTGGCGGTAGACGTTTTTATAGAACATCATAGACAACTTTGGTTTTGCGTAAGTGCAGTACGGACAAGTTGAGGTGGAGATAACTAAGCTCGAGAATAAAATATCTGACATAATGAAAAGGAACTGAAATAACCGACAGCACGACTGGCGCTGAAAGTGGGGCCGGCATATAAGTCGACAACATGAAACCAGTATGGCTTGTTGGGTAACGTGTCCATATCGTCATCTGGTGGCTAACACAGAGGACACGAGCTCTATCTGGTACGTGATACAGACCTAGCCCACTGTGATCGCGGGGAAGGATGAGCGATTCATAATTAACTTTGAACAACAATCCATTGCTGACGAATGAGGCCATCGCTGCTAACATTCGATGGGCCATGGTAAGTGCGAAGGGGAAGAAGACCTGTGCGACATGGGGAACGCGGAATGCGATATAGACATTGGCATATCGAACTCTCTGAAGGATATCCAGGGATCTAAGCGATGATCAGTAAGAACGGCCCTGATCTGCTGAAGTATGCGTCGGCAGTTGGATGCGGTCGAACGCCGGAGATCAGCCGAAAAGTCAATGCCTAAACAGCGGATGGTATCTTGGGTGGTGCCGATAAACATAGCGTGCGACTTACGGACATTCAGAAAGCTATCCGAACCTCACCATATGTCGCGACCCATGTTTAGCCTGCCCGGACTTCATCAACATTACGTATATAGATCACTAAATCGTCAGCATAGGCTTCGCAACAGAATCGGTAGCCATCAATGGGTAACCCCATCAAACGTTGCCGAACACCGCAGAGCAAATGTTCGAAGGCCAAGGCATACATGATCAAGGGGACAACCCTGTCGTATAGAGCGACCAATTACAATTGGTGGGGTTAGTCTGTCATTGTACAGGACTCTAGAGGAAAGCCTGGCTGAAATAGAGCGACGCGCAAGTACCCAAGAGGCGTTATGCCTGTGCCATGGCGATCGTATCCCTGTAGCTTCATAAATTCGTAGGGATATTATGGTCTCCTCACAAGGATGCTTGGTCTGGCGACATATCGAGCAGCGTGTTTCAGGCGTGCGGTCAAAAGGCGTTTGAAGATCTTCATACTACTGTTAATAAGTGTGATGGTGTGATACTGATGGAACAGTGGGTATTATGGACAGGAACGATGACCTCTTCCATAAAGGCGTTTGAAGATCTTCATACCACTGTTTCTGATGGTGTGATACTGATACAGATGGAACAGTGGTTATTATGGACAGGAACGATGACCCCTTCCATAAAGGGATCCGGAATGTGCACCTCCGGATGCATCAGCTCCTGACAGATGGAAGTGAAGGTGGGTATTAGAAGATTGCGGAACATTCGATAAAATTCAAGCGGGAGACCTCCAGGTACTGGGGAGCGATTAATGGATCCTTCCCAGATGGACTCGAGGACTTCATCAGGAGTTACACCCATAATTAATTCCATTGCCTCATCCCCTGGGACGATATCGAAGTTGAGATGGGATACTTCCTCAATCAACTCTGTCAAATTTGGATCTTCTGCATAGATGTATTGATAATGAGTATAAAGAACATGTCCAACCGTAGACTCCGTTCGTATCGTCTCCCTTGCTCGTCTGTTATGGCATAAATCTACATCCTAAGTCGATATCGTCGGTCCTTGAGAATATGGTACATCGATGGCTGTTCATAAGGCATAGTATCATCACTATGAGACCTCAGTACCGCTCCAACCAAATGCTGTCGCATGAGAACAGGTATCTGTGCCTTAGCACGTTTCCTCATCTGGTGCTCAGGAGAGACAGGCATCATGGAACTGTCCCGTAGGATCCTATAGTAAAAGTGCACCGTGCTTTTCCTCCAACATGCAACATCTTTACCATATGGCATCAGAGTTTTGCTGAGAGCAGCTTTTGCACACTGGACCTGTTGTGACCTTGTCGCTTTTTGTTGTTTTACTCATCCCCAGTATAGTGGTCAATAAAGGTACTGGTGCAGGGTCCTTTGACATCTAAACATTGCTATAGTCTGTATTACAAGATATTTATTCACTGTAAAGTATAATACTGAACTTTAGAACATAAGTCTGTTTCTTCTCACTTCTTGCTTCTCACGGTGTTGTCCGTATGATGACCTAGTTACTGATAACTTCGTAGCCGCGTTCTAAATTAGTACTGTTCTAGTTCTGTCTTCGTAGCTGCCTAGTTCTGAATAGTAACTAACGAGATGTCACTAGTAACTGTCGTTTTCCCGAATAGTAACTGACGGCCGTCCAGACGTATGTCGGCCTAGATATAGCCGCTTGTAGAGGGCGCGCATCTTCGGTTACTCCCTCCAGGATGCGCGGCACCTGCTTGCGATTGGCTTTCGGTCGATCGCTTCCTTCTCTACGATCTGCTACTGGGAATCTGCTCTGTAGTAATCAGCATGGGTTTCGAAAAAGGCGTTCGTGTGAAATCCAGCTCGCGCTATTCGTCCACGAGAGTCAGAGGACCATAGACACGGGTTCTCAGGTAGATGCTGTGTTTCTTAACTTCCGAAGGCGTTTCATACAGTTCCCCACAAACGTTTAATGAACAAATTAAGAGCATATGGTCTATCAGACCAATTGTGTGATTGGATTCAGGAATTCCTAGATAACAGAATGCAGTAGGTCATTCTCAATGGAGAGAAGTCTTCTGAAGTAGGAGTTATGTCAGGTGTTCCACAGGGGAGTGTCGTGGGTCCGATGCTGTTCAAAATATATATAAATGACCTTGCGCATAACATCAGAAGTTCACTGAGGCTTTTTGCGGATGATCCTGTAGTATATAGAGAGGTTGTATCAATGGAAAATTGTATTGAGATGCAGGAGGATCTGCATCGAATTGACGCATGGTGCAGGGAATGGCAATTAAAGCTCAATGTAGACAAGTGTAATGTGCTGCGAATACACAGAAAGAAAGATCCTTTATCATTTACCTACAGTATAGCAGGTCAGCAACTGGAAGAAGTTAATTCCATAAATCATCTGGGAGTAATCATTATGAGGGATTTAAAATGGAACGAAGATATCAAATCAATCGTCGGTAAAGCAGATGCCAGATTTAGATTCATTGGCAGAATTCTAAGGAAATGCAGTTGGAAAACAAAGGAAGTAGGTTACAGTACACTTGTTCGGCCACAGCTTGAATACTGCTCACCGGTGTGGGATCCGTACCAGGTGGGATTGATAGAGGAAGTGGAGAAGATCCAACGGAGAGCAGCGCGCTTCGTTACAGGATCATTTGGTAATCGTGAAAGCGTTACGGAGATGATCGCTAAACTCCAGTGGAAGACTCTGCATGAGAGACGCTCTGTCGCTCGGTATGGGCTTTTGTCGAAGTTTCGTGAACTTACCTTTACTGAGGAGTCTAGCAGTATATTGATCCCTCCTACGTATTTCTCGCGAAGAGATAGTGAGGATAAAATCAGAGAGATTAGAGCCCACACAGAGGCATACGCACAATCCTTCTTTCCACGAACAATACGTGACTGGAATAGGAGGGACAATCGACAGTGGTACTCAAGGTACCCTCCGCCATACACCGTCGGGTGGCTTGTGGAGTATGGTTGTAGATGTAGATTTAGATCGTTCTCTTATGTCTACACCATAACAGGACCCACCAGAATATGGTTGACCATAGATTTGTAGGCGACATTGACATATAGTCCATGTGTCTTCTACTATCTGACGACAGTCTTGCGAAGTGAGAAGTGCTACATTAAATTTCTATAATCCTCTTCCGTGCCACACAGTCTGCCGAGTGAGAACTACATCACAAAAATAAGCTTCATGATCAGAGAACAGGAAAATAGTCTTAGAAAACAGTCTTAGAAAATCGGGCGATGCAGAAGGAATTAGATTAGGTAACGAAACAATGAAGGTGGTAGATGAGTTTCGTTACTTGAATAGTAAAATAACAAATGACGGCCGCAGTACAGGGGATATAAAATGCAGAATGGCAATGGGAAGAAAAGAATTCTTGACAAAGAGAAATTTGCTAACATCGAATATTAATTTATGTGTAAGGAAGTCTTTTCTGAAGGCATTTGTATGGAGTGTTGCCTTGTACGGGAGTGAAACATGGACGATAAACAAAACGGACAGGAAGAGAATAGAGGCTTTTGAAATTTGGTGCTACAGAATAATGCTAAAGTTTAGGTGGGTAGATCGCATAACTAATGAAGAGGTACTGAACAGAATTGGTGAGAAAAGAAATGTTTGGCATATCTTGAGTAGAAGAAGGGATGGCTTGGTAGGACACATTCTTAGACATCGAGGAATCGTAAATTTAGCATTGGAGGGATGTGTATGGGGTAAAAATCGCAGAGGGAGACCAAGAGACGCATATAGTAAGCAGATTCGAATGGATGTGGGTTGCCGTTCTTATGAGGAGATGGAGAGGCTTGCTCAGGATAGAGTAGGGTGGAGAGCTGCAACAAACCAGTCTCCGGACTGAAGACCATAACAACGACGATCGGAGAAAACAACAGGTCATACTTCCGCCTGTCGAGTGCCCCCTGGTTAGCGGTCGTGAGATGTAGTTGCGATCCAGTCGTCTCGAGGAATGTGCGGTGTAATAGGTCAAACGCAGACGATCACTGTGGACGTGGAGCCACGTGTCGACAAGTGACAGGCGGTTGAGGATAGGTGGGTGTGGTGATTGGTCATGAGGTCGCTGCGTAAAGTCACCACTCAGAACCATATCGTCATGCCATCTTAAAAAGAAAGGCGCAACCTCTTCTGTGAAGAAAGTATTACGTTCCTGAAGGTGGCTGGATCCTGATGGTGCATAGACATGCACGATGAGGACACAAAAGAGTGTGAGTTCCGTACCTCTGGAGTTGGGACGGTACATAACATCTTCGGCTGGGAGACTGTCTCGAAGTGTGACAACCACACCACTACCAGTGTCCGAGTCATGAGAGATATTAAGTCTTGGACGCAGATGGTGGGGAGAAATCGGCTATGCACACTTCCTGAAGGAGTGCAATAGCAATATCTGCACCATAAGTGATATCGCAGAGTATCTCCAGTTTGTGCTGGGCGCGTTTGGTGGCAACGTTAATTGTGGCAATACGATAATGCTGACGAGTTGTTCTGGCAGGCAAAGGACGGGGTTCGCATTCTGCAGACTCCACGCCGTCTTACACTCGCCGTTACGGATTCCCTTGCGATGTCCGACTTATGAGCACCTCTGCGGTGATGTAAGTTAAGCAAACGCCGTCTTCGTGTGTATATTATACGTGTAAATAATACGTTTGTAATTGTTGTTTGAGGAATGCAAGTAACTGCAATGCGAGGAAGGCGTGGTGTTAAAACCTCCTTCTATATTTAGTCTTAAAACTTGGTCCTTCATGTTCACTCGTATTAATGTAAAGATATACTGACTCAGTCATAAAACAGCACGCCTTGTCACATACATTTTGATGCACCATGCACGTCACTTTGTTGTTGTTGGTAACCATTAATACCACGACATGTATAACACCACGGGAAAAAAATTATCTACGAATGAATAAAACTGCAGGTAGTAGGAACTGGGTTGTCTCCAGTCTCTTTTGTGTGAAACCTCTACACACCGCACGCTGTTAATGAAGTGGAACGAAGTGACAAACGGCACGCCCGGCAGACTGCGTTAATCGCGGATTACCACTCTGGGGCGCCACTTTTCATCCACTTGGCGCCGCTTACTGACCTGCGGGTCTGCGCCGTTCATTTGCCTGATGAGTTTAATGCGCCGGGAGAGGTGCCACGCCGCCACTGGAAGGCGTCCAAGCGCTTTCAGCCTGAAGCTTCAGCTTTCAGCGTTGAGCTCTCGCCGGCCCTCCGTCGAACCACCGACACTCGACTGGTGAGGGTTCGTCACTCAGACTTCACCTCGGTTGCCCGTCTTCACACGTCGAGAGAGCGTTACTATTTTGGAAGAAATGTTGTCCTTTCATAAACAGTGCGACTGTTTGGCTTAGTGATGGCCAGTTCGGATCATTTCACTGTTTCGAAACGTACAGATCATCTGTGTCTAGTGAGTCGACTCACTGTTTCGGCACACAAAACATCTGGCGTGTTCAGAGTCGTGCGCCGCGCAACCTTCCCTGGGTCATGTGAACCGCGACAGCTGCAGGGCGCCGTAGTGAATCGATTCACTGTTTCGGCATACGAAACATCTGGCGTGCTGCAGAGTCCTTTCGTAAACAGTGCGACTGTTGTTTGGCTTAGTGATGGCCAGTTCGGATCATTTCACTGTTTCGAAACGTACAGATCATCTGTGTCTAGTGAGTCGACTCACTGTTTCGGCACACAAAACATCTGGCGTGTTCAGAGTCGTGCGCCGCGCAACCTTCCCTGGGTCATGTGAACCGCGACAGCTGCAGGGCGCCGTAGTGAATCGATTCACTGTTTCGGCATACGAAACATCTGGCGTGCTGCAGAGTCCTTTCGTAAACAGTGCGACTGTTGTTTGGCTTTGTGATGGCCAGTTCGGATCATTTCACTGTTTCGAAACGTACGGATCATCTGTGTCTAGTGAGTCGACTCACTGTTTCGGCACACGAAACATGTGGCGTGCTACAGAGTCGTGCGCCGCGCTACCTTTCCTGATTCACGTGAACCGCGACAGTTGCAGGGCTCCATAGTGAGTCGACTCACTCATTCGGTCATTCGGCACTCGACTCAATGTGCCACAACCCTGCGTCCTGCTACCTCTGCTGATTCACGTGAGCTGAAAAAGCTACAGTAGGGCGATACAGCAAATATGAAACATCTATGGAATATCGACATGGTTTTTATACAATATTCACTAGACTAAATTAAACGGCACAGTATTTGTTTGCAACTACGATTTTATAATCGTGTTAAAGCATAAACGTTTACTCGTATTTTCATACAAACAAATATTGTAACAAAGGAAGCACAAAACAGCAATGTTCAAATTCCATAGTCATGAAACGTTTTCCAACCTTCAAAATTCCATAATTCAGTTTAAATAAAACAAGAAAGATAATGGTCCAAATGTCTATGTGCATCCAGAAATGAATAACTCTTCTAACCAATCAATATAAACAAAATATTAGAGATTGGTTCCTAAGACATATTTAATGCAATCAACAGATATTACTACCAGTATTAACTCAAGGAAACACATTTCACAATTTATGTGACGAAACCACAGAATTTAACTAAAATTTTTCAATGTCCAGATTGATTATTAGAATATCTATCTTCAGCCAGTCAAATAAAATAGTTACAGTTTCTTTAACTTGAAATTAAGAAAAAACGTAATTTTTGACATCTTACTGAGAATGCGGTCTCGTCTCACTGAAATTATTTGCCCTTGCTTCGAAAAGATTCGTTCAACTGGCATAGATGTAGAACAATGCATAACAATGCTTAGTTGACGCGAAACTACCTCAAAACACCGATGGACTTCATAAATTCCTCGGTGGTATCCTAGCTTTCAAACCTCAGTTGATGGGTACCGGTAGCATAATTCAAAATCTCGCGTGGCGCATTAGGGGAACAATTAAAACCCGTTGCACGCCTGGGCGCTGTGTCGAACTCACCAAGGGAAACGGACAGCAAAAAACATGTTAACAGTGCCTTGCGTCTGATACACGAATCACAAGATTCGTTGTTTCGAAACAGTGCCGATTCAAGTTTCGACTCAGTCCAAAAGTTCGCTGACTTGATTCACTGAGTCGAAACATCAACTCAGTAGCCAACTCTAGTTTGGCTACTTGCTTGGAACGACGACAGAGTAATTGGACCTCGAAAAATCATTACTCAAGTGACGATAGCGTAATTACTGCATCTAGTCCAGTCAATGAGTGCTGAAAAGAGGGGTGTAGAGTGCATGGAATATGCGAGAATTTTTGTCTTCAGGATTTTGTTAGGCATAGTTAGGTGTGTCGTGTCCTACATAGGAAAGAGAGAAGACGTAGCAAGGTCAGTCTACATATCCCGAGCGGAAAGGAGTGATTGCAGAGAGACAGTACAGGTATCTACTAAAGTTGCGGATTTCTACACTAGAGAGGATACTTGTTTAGGAAACTTTATGGAACTCCTAGGTACCTTGCATTGAATTTATTGCATCCCATACTAAGTCTACTACACAGGGGTTAGTTATTAAAAAAAGTATAAATCTGTGCCACAACAAAAGCCAGTAATTACGTTCCCTAGCAGCATCCCCTAGACAGACGCACTCCCCGCGAGAAACAGACTGTCATAGAGCACCCCGAGGCTGACGGCGATAGTCACGGGCTGGCGCCCGACTCGTCTAAGTGAGAACTCCCTCGATCCAAAAACCAGGGGTTTTAACGGCCGGTGTGGGCGCACCTCTTTTCCCCACATTCCGACAGTTAACAATTTCCTAATGGCCGCTGCTTGGTTCAACCAATCTAAATTGCGGCTTGCCCTCTATCTGAGTCCTCTACGCTCCAGTCACGGTCTGCACGGCCACTACGGTCGGGGGTTCGAATCCCCCCTCGGGCATGGATATTTGTGCCGCCCTTAGTCTTAGCTAGTTCATAAGTAGTTTGTAAGTTTAGGGACTGATGACCCCGTAGTTAAGTCCCATAAACTCTGAAAACATTTGAACATTTGAGTCCTCTAGCGAACCACGTTTCAGCCCTGTCCCTTCTGCCATTCCCCGGGTGGGGAGATGGCTTGATTGTGCACTAACAAAATCCATACTTGGTAGCAACATTGTTCAGCTGAAAGTAAAACGTCACGACGCTACCCAATATGGGCGACAACAACAATGTTTTACGTCAGTTGGCCATGCCTTAGGCTCCGCCTTAGGCCACGCCTCAGGGGAGCTGCTAACTTGCAGGTTTTCTTCTTTACCCTCTCACTCTAGCCTCGTGAAACCACTGACGTTGCTGTTCCCAAGTGACTGGTATCAACTTTGCTGCGTACATTAAAACGTGCCTGTTGGCCACCAAGTACTAATGTAACGTCTTAAATGTTCAAATGTTTGTAAAGCTTATGGGACTTAACTACGGGGTCATCAGTCCCTAAACTTACAAACTACTTATCAACTACTTACGAACTAGGACGGCACAAATATCCATGCCCGAGGGGGGATTCGAACCCCCGACCGTAGTGGCCGTGCTGACCGTGACTGGAGCGCCTCAGTCACCTCGGCCACCGCGGCCGGCTGTAACGTCTTACAACAGCGTCTAGACGCTATAGGAAGTTAACGCCCATCTTCTCCGAAAGGTAACCTCCACCCTGGGACGGTGGCTGAGGGCATCAGCTGTTTGCTAGGAGTTTTATTTAGTGCCTACATCCCGTAAGATACACGTGTCTGTTTTAGCCTGTTATCTGCAATGGTCTCTATTTCTCAGCCTGGAGTGCGTTTCTATGGCTCACACAGCCTCTCAACAATTCCAACAGTAAAATCAATATATGACAGGTGGTGAACATACTGAAAGTCCCCCCCCCCTGGGGGGTGAGCTAAAGTGGGGACGGGGGTGGAAAGGTACCTTTTTTTCCCCCTTAAGGTGGTGCGCCTCGCTTGCACAGTGGTAGAGTGCCAGACTACAAATCCAAAGGTCGCGGGTTTGATCCCCGCCAGGTCCTAGGATTTTTATCTGTCACTTTCCACTTCTTTCACCTCTGGCAGTATTGCTCATGTGAAAAATACCAAGTAGCACCGTGGTTCGGAACCCACGTTAAACTGTAGGTCCCCCTATAACTGGCTGGGTAAGTCAGTTCGAAGGTCGGAGGAAGGCAACGGCATACCACCTCCAAACAGGACCATGCCTAGTAAAGCACTGTGGTGTTCAAACCAATCTTCGGATTGTTGACTGCTTTACCTTTTATATCTCGAAATCGGTGCGCTTTAGGAAGAAATGTTCAAAGTAAGAACTAAAGATAATTGAATTTTATAACAAATTGTTTCAACACATATACGTCGAATTCCCAGCGGTTTTCGAGATATACCTAATTGAAAATCAACAATTTCAGCAGGAATAATTTTTGCCGCATTAATGTTCTCAAACATGTACGTCTAGTAACTCACTCAATTGTTTCTCAGAAAATTGGTCAGAATTAAATTTTTACAGTATTATATTTCCTTCAATTTGACGTGCACATTTGCTGCCTTATCTTCAGGCAATCAGAAGTTACATCATTTATAAGATGTTCGTTCAGTTTCGATCTCCTTCTAGAAATGAGTGTTTTGAGGGGCTTTGACGTTTTTATCTTATATAACATGTTAGCATGATAAATAACAATTCTTTAACACTGGTAATAGGGTTCTGGCACAACGGCCTTATACACAAACTTAATGACGCCGCGTTTCCCGACGGACTCGTGCATCTCATACACTCATATCTCACCAACAGAAGCTTCAACACTGACGTGCAGAGCAAACAGTCTACACGACATGGTATTCAAGCCGGAGTACCGCAAGGCAGCATCCTGGGGCCCCTCTTGTTTAACCTCTACATTAACGAATTTCCATCCACACATAACACGATGACTGCAATCTACGCAGATGACACCGCCATCGTGGCGCAAGATTGGAAGCCATCAAACATAAATTCACGCCTACAGACAGCACTCAGAACTGCCGAACCTTGGTTGCAGAAGTGGCGTGTTGAAGTAAACGTCGACAAGTGTGAGGCAGTTCTGTTCACATGCAAACCGAAACACCTGCGCAAACATCAACACTGTAGACCAATTACTCTACGTACACGCCCAATACGTTTCCGTGAGAAAGTCAAATACCTCGGTGTCTGGCTGGACCGGAAACTCACATGGAAGGACCACATACAACACATGACCAACCGAGCAAACGCGAGGCTCAAAAAATTCTACCCGATGCTCAACAGGGAAAGCAAGCTGAATAGCCGGGTGTCGAGGAACCTCTACATGACACATATTAGACCTCTGATGACGTACGGTGCTCCGTGCTGGGCATACGCGGCGCATACACGGCTGCGCCGCCTGCAGCTCATACACAACAAGGTACTACGCATCATCAGCAACGCTCCACGATACACACGCACCGTGGACCTTCACAATGAATACCGCCTAGAGCGCCTCTCGGTGGTATTCAAGAAACTCGCCACACGACTGTACAAGAACTCGAGACACTCGAACAACCCCTTCATCCTACGCTTGGGGAACTACGATCACAACCATAGGTGCAAACATAAACGCCCCAAAACACATCTCCTCAGAAACTAACCACCTTCGGTCGTAGGGAACACCAACTCGCAAACACGATGAACATGGCAAACCCCTGCAGAACAGCAATCTGACTGGCAATGCCAGCTGGGCCCACAGCCGACCTACAGGCAAGGCAGGGAAACCATATTCAGCGCACTAAACACAAACAAACCTATACAGTCCCACACACTTAGCCAGTTTTATGACCGAACTGCCTAACTACCATGACAAACTTGGCTATGTTACAGGTATTCTGCCACAGCCGATGTTCACAGGTATTCTGCCGCAGCCGACCCAGGAGACTTCACAGGAGCTCAGCTGCAGCAGAACCTCGCATCAAACGGACTGATTCCTTATGACGAACCTAGCAAAGTTAACGGTACTGAGATACACCCTTTACGAACAGTACCAAACCTTGCATGATCTGTCGCAGATAGCATACCGCTACTGCCCTTCATACCTACCCCACTGTCGCAGAGGTTTTTT
The DNA here is from genome assembly GCA_026315105.1 of Locusta migratoria. Taxonomy (NCBI): domain Eukaryota; kingdom Metazoa; phylum Arthropoda; class Insecta; order Orthoptera; family Acrididae; genus Locusta; species Locusta migratoria. The sequence continues at coordinate 664,986,540 of CM048746.1, forward strand.
CCCTTGGCTCTTGCCTTGGCACTTTTTTTCCTCTGCCCTTACATACCTTTACCCTTCGCATACCTTTCGACCAATTCTATCTCCAGATGCACCGTATTAATGGGTGATCGTGCCCACACGTACGGATAACATCGCGGTTCCCACATCCCGTGATTCACCTTAGCAAACTAACCTAATTACGGAGGTGACAGTAGAACTTTTGTGATGGTCACCACGTTGGTGTGGGCGTGGAGGGGCCCCATCCTTTGCTGGAAAAAAAAACTGGTAATAAGGTAATTGCAATTGAAACAGAACACCTTTTTACAATTGTATATTTTATGATAATGTTATGAATCATACAGTAAAAGTATTTACAAGCACTGATAGTGATAAAAAAGTGTATTCAACGCAAAATTTTCGTTTTTCTGAGGCGGAAGAGTCGAGGCTCAGTTATTGTCGCCTGCAGTGGACACGCCGTCAAGGTCGCCGGTACCTAACCCTCGGGAGAGATGGGGAAACTCCACGATGAACCTTTTTTTTATTATTCTATCGGACCAAACTGCGTGGTCATCAGTCCGTAGCTTACAAACTAATCAAACTCAGGTAAAATAACCTAAGGACAACACACACAGCCATGCCTCAGGGAGGACTCGAACCTCCACGGCGAGCAACCGCGCGCTCCGCAGCGAGACGCCTTAGACCGCTCGGCTACTCCACCGCGGCCCACGATGAACATTGAAAGCCCGTCACTGGATGGATCCAAGACACCGGACTGGAGAGTGGAATGGAGTGTTCTCACTATCTTCTTATTTCAGTTCACTTCAAATGTTCGCCAAGCGTAGAGAAAGGTTGTGTGTCGGTATTTTGTGTCGGCTTTTCGTAATATTTTTTTATTTATTTATGGAAATGTTGACTGTTTAGTGCGCACAATAGCTACTCGGTGTTTTGTATGTGATTAAACAATACATGGACCAGGTTTTGGTGTTTCCACGGTTACAAAAAAATAGGAATACTATCATCAAAGCAAGTAGATAAAGGGGAGATAGCAATGGCTCATCTTTGGATGCTGCTTGAGCTAGACACGATCAATGGGGAGAGGAAAGTGATAAGGCGTCTTTCCACCTCAAATGATTTAGTTGCAGGGGAGACTGTGTATCTTGATGAATGTCAGTTGTTTTTTGTGAGGCTGTTGTACCAGAAACCTTCAACATCTACGTCTGAAGACTACGTTTCAAACGCAATGGAAGAGTTTAGTGTCTTTCTGGAGGGGAATAGTGACATTCAGTTCACTGTAAACGAAATTATTGGTGATATTACTGGAAGGAAACCTGAGTGGAAAACTATCAGAACAGAACTATTGAAGTATGGTTATCGCAAACTGTGATCGCAGGCTCCAACAGATTTAAGGTTCTAATAACTTGCTTTAGGGACACTGGCTGTAAATTGCTAACAAACGCCTGGTATGATAACAAGGAAAAGGATGAAAAAGAAGATAGAATCAGAATTTTCCAGAAAGCTACTGAGATAATAAGGCAATATATTCAAACTGAAGTGTACAATTATAATATACAGGGTGTTTCACTATGTGTGTTTGCCTCTGTTACTTATAAAAGAATAGGTGATGGGAAATTGTAATGAGGTAGGTCAACACAAGAAATGTTACACTTTCTGTGGAGCTATGAACATAGTTTATTGTGTCATTTTCCAAAGAGTTACACCACAAAGGTATATTTTTTAAAATGGAACAAATTTTTTTTCCTATCGTGTATTGGATTCGTTTAAACCAACTGCGTCCAAATCAATTTAAACTACATTCCTATCACTGTTAGTTTCGGAGCTACAACCCTTCAAAGTTTCAGGGGCAGATACCACAAACGCTGCACATAATGCAATGCGCCTTCTAAATGTGGTGCGGCCGAGTTGTAACGTCGCCGGTGTCACGGAGCGAGAAGCTCCCTCGATGCGCTGTTAGACTGCCGACTGTCGCCGCACACTGCCGTATACCCGACAGTTGGAGCCACACAAACAACCGGGGCTGAATATATCACAGTTACTGACATCGGATGACGATGGCATACACGAGCAACGAGTACGTTGACATGTTGCTGATGCTCGGCGAGTGCCGACACGATGCCACTGAAGCTTCTCGCTCCGTGACACCGGCGACGTTACAACTCGGCCGCACCACATTTAGAAGGCGCATTGTATTATGCGCAGCGCTTGTGGTATCTGCCCCTGAAACTTTGAAGGGTTGTAGAAATGTTCAAATGTTTGTTAAGCTTATGGGACTTAACTACGGGGTCATCAGTCCCTAAACTTACAAACTACTTACGAACTACCTTATACTAAGGACGGCACAAATATCCATGCCCGAGGGGGGATTCGAACCCCCGACCGTAGTGGCCGTGCAGACCGTGACTGGAGCGCCTCAGTCCCCGCGGCCACTGCGGCCGGCTGAAGGGTTGTAGTTCCCAAGCTAACAGTGATAGGAATGTAGTTTAAATTGATATGGACGCAGCTGGTTTCAACGAATCCGATGCACAATAGAAAAAACTATTGTTTCATTAAAAAAATATATCTTTGTGCTGTAACTCTTTGGAAACTGATACAATAAACTATGTTCATAGCTCCGCAGAAGGTGTAACATTTCTTATGTTGACCTACCGCATTAAAATTTCCCGTCACCTATTATTTTATAAGTTACAGAGGCAAACACACCTAGTGAAACACCCTGTATACCCACCAAGATATAATTTCTTGAAGGATGCAGATTCTCTCCCTCAATCACACCAAACCTTTCTCGAGTAGGATATGTTGAAAAAAAAAAAAAAAAGCAAGAAAACTGAAGAATCAAGGAGGGGGAGTGTTGCTATTCGACATGCTATCATATCAGGTGTCTGGCCACGAATCTTCTCGCCAATATTGACAGGTGTAACCCTTCTCCTCCACATGAAATACGTCTCAAAGAACTTGATTGATCTTCTAGAATGTCTGAGTTTTGCTCATCCTTCTATGACGCACAAAACTGGAATTATTTCTGATTGCCCAGGAAAAGCTAACCTACAATCCAACTGCATTCAAACAACTTGTTTTTGATAATGTGGATTTCAATGTTTGTACCTTAGACGAACTGAATGTCTGTCATGCTATGATAGGCATCAAATGTATCACTTCGTCGAAACATATTCAAAGAAGTTCAGACATATCAAAATTAAACATAATGTCTACATCATCTGAAACTGGAAAATTCGGAACTGTTCCACTAGAAAGATACACTGCGATGAAATGAGGTCTACGAAATGTGACTGTGACACACACTGATATACCACAAGAACCGCCACATCCTCCACATATGACATCCTGTGATTTGTTGCCAAAAAAACAAGGTATTGTAGTCCCAGATTGGAAGGGATATATGCAATATATAAAAAGAGGAGGTATTGTAGTCCAAGATTGAAAGGGATACGTGTAATTTATAAAAAGAGGAATACCAAGTGAAAAGACTTGAGTGATTACCCTTCCTTTTATAAATGCCCCTCCATCAGAATATGACACAGTTTATACAGCACAGCACTGTGCACGTAAGTTGCGTGTATTCATAAGTATATATAACTTTTGATTAAGCACTGTATTGTAAACCACGAAATTGTTGCAGCTGCCACGTATACATTATACTCTGAGCTGTTTAGTTGTGTTGCACGGCTCGGCGGATTTCATGTGCTGTTACCATTTTTGAAGTGTGTAAGGTACCTCATGATGGCAGCTGATTTGAAAGAAATTTTATCCACTAAATGTCCTCCATTATCAGTGGACAAAATGTGAATGGACACGCCTTTGCCAGAGCAGAAAAAAGATGATGTTGCTTTGAATGTACTTATTCTTCATTTTGAACCACTATCAGTGATTGTAAATACTTCATTTTATGATTCATAATAATACAATAAAAGCTATAAAATAATTATAAAAAGCTGTTCTGTTCCAACTGCAATTACCTTATTACCATTGTTAAAGGATTGTTATTTATCATGCTAACATGTTTCATAAGATAAGAACGTCAAAGCCCCTCAAAACATTCATGTCTAGAAGGACATCGAAACTGAGCACCCATCTTATAAATGATGTAACTTCCGATTGTCTGAAGATAAGGTACAAAATGTGCACGTCAAATTGAAGAAAATTTAATGCTCTGCAACTTTCTTCCTGACAAATCTTCTGAAAAACGATCAAAATGTTCAAATGTTGTTCAAATGTTTGTATAGTCTATGGGACGTAACTACGGGTTCATCAGTCCCTAAACTTACAAACTACTTATCAACAACTTACGAACTAGGACGGCACAAATATCCATGCCCGAGGGGGGATTCGAACCCCCGACCGTAGTGGCCGTGCAGACCGTGACTGGAGCGCCTCAGTCTCCTCGGCCACCAATGCCGGCTGAAAAACGATCAAGTGAGACACTAGAAGTAAATGTTTCAGAACATTAATGCGGTAAAATCGATTCTTGCTGAAATTGTCGATTTTAAATTAGGTATATCTCGAAAACCGTTGGAATTTGACGTATATGTATTGAAACAATTTTATAGCAAATTCAATTGTGGCATGTAAGTAAATAATGGGCCAAGGGCAAAAAAACTGATTTAGAGATAATCAACGAAATGTGTAAGGTGCCTGCATTTAAACTGACATTTACAGGAGACCTGAAAGGGTGAAGCAGTATAGATAATTTACTAAATCAACATGCCTAAGTATTTGCAGGTAAGTAAATGATTCCATTCAAGTAGTTACCTATAACCTCATAATCAGAACGATGATTTTTGACCTTACGAAATTGGTTTCAATAATAAACTAAACGCATAAAATACTAGAACATAACTTATGCAGATTCCAACCCTTGTAATGAAAATTAAAACGACAATCGAGTCCTACCTGGTGCTTGGGAGCCTCTTTGGCTGGAACCACAGTGCTGTCTTTTCCAGTATATTCCTTTCCTTCGCTGCGTAATTTCTTCTTTTCACTTTGAGCACTATCTACACCTCCTTCTCCGTTTTCGTGCAGTTTTCCTTCCCATTATTCAATATTGTGTATTATGTTTCTGTAATAATTTCTTCAGCAGTGTCCTATTATTGCAAAAACAAAACCACATAGCTACTTCAACTGTCAACAATTCACACAAATACGTTCCAAGACACTAACAGAGAACAGAGGGCGCATGGCTCGTTATTTGAACATCGACGTTGGCGCTTGACGCGTGTCATCTTGTGACAGCCGTAAACACTGTTTCGCGTAGCACTGGCGCTTGTATCAGAATATATGTTATTGGCGTTGGCGTTTACAGCTGACTTTCACCAATAACTCAAATTTTCATTTTTGGCGCTTGTCCCGTTATTTACTTACATGCCTCAATTATCTTTCATTTTTATTTGGAACATTTATTCCTAAAGCGCACCGTTTTCGAGATATAAGGAAAAAAATGTATCTTTCCACCCCCTCCCCCGCTTTAGCTCACCTCCCCCCCAGGGGCGGGGACGTTTAGTATCTTCACTCCCTATCCCTAACAGAGTCCTGAAGTAAAAAATTCTCGCATATTTCATGCGCTCTACAATGCATTCATTGACTGGACTAATCAGTTAATAAGGACAGTTCGAGAGCGCAGGACTGATTCCTCCGAACGGCGGGGTAGGACTCACTCCTGCCGAACTTGCACAGTGGCGAGCAGGTAGCACAAGCCCGAAGACCTCTGGCCTCACGCGTCAGTCCACGGCAGATCGCGTAACACTGAAGATGTCCACTGACGCGCTTGAGGTTTCAGCAGTGTTGCCAACTATCAGTCAGAGAAAGTGGCAATACAGTCCAACAAAAATGGCCAGAAGTGGCTAAATTATAATTTATACGTTTTATGGATATACATTGTGAAAAACACTCACCTAACAAAATTAAATATCATCGTCCTGATCCTCATTTTCTTTGCTACTGCTGCTGAAGATTTCACTGATCTCCCTCGTGTATGTAGCATTCGTACCAACGAGCTTCAGTATTTTTTCCGGGATTTCATATGAAAAACAACACTTTTGTTCGCGTCTCAATCCATACCTTACACTCAGAATAGCGGAGAGTGTATTCGTTTTAAGTCTGTTTCTGAGTTTGTTTTTCACCAAGTTCACTTGGCTAAAAATGGTACAGTTAACACTGAAAATGCGAGTGAGACTAACTCCGCAAAAGTATTTTCTCCTCCTGTATCACTGTACTGACTAACCTCTTGCCAGAATGTCGAAGTAAATGTTTGATTCGTCCATTTTATGTAATTAACGTTTCGCCACTGATTTTCAATTTTGTCACCATTTTGCTCAAAACCCAAAATGTTCAAATGTTTGTAGCACTTATGGGACTTAACTACGGGGTCATCAGTCCCTAAGCTTACAAACTACTTATGAACTAGCTAATATCCATGCCCGAGGGGGGATTCGAACCCCCGACGTTAGTGGCCGTGCAGACCGTGACTGGAGCGCCTCAGTCCCCTCGGCCACAGCGGCCGGCTCAAAACCTATTGCTAATACCAAACCAGTAATAGGCTGCTCCACGGTTCTCAATGTTTCTTTCACACTTAGTAACGATATTTGTTGGAGTACTTCAAAGTTATCTGGAAGCCTATTCTGAAGCTTATTAAAAGGCGTTTTTTGTGAAACTGACACATCTGTAACGTAAAGTTTTCTTTGCATCATCGGTCATATTGGAGAGTTTCAGTTCATTTTCGACTACGTGGCTGAGATATATCAATGCTGCTCTTGAGAGGATCAATTATAACAGTGGGATTTATTATTCTGCCTAACAACTTGGTAGGATCCGCATTCTCCGCTTCAAGAAGTTTATTGGTTTTTTGTAGTTCATTCAGGATATTCTGAATGTTGTATAAGTATACCTTATTGGCTGGATCCTTATACATATTGGACAACAGTTCTGCAGTAAAGCAGTGCGCTTTTTGGCGGGTAAGTTCAAAGTGTAATGTTAGTTACGTGGCTAGATAATTAACTTAGGGTGACTAGATGTCCCGTCTTTGACGGGACTGTCCTGTTTTTTTTTTTTTTTTTTTTTTTTTTCCGTTCTGTGTCCCGTTGTCCCGCAAAATATTTAACGGGACGCCATATGTCCCGGTTTTTTTCGCAGTCAGCAGAACCTTATCTTTTGTGTGTGTGTGTGTGTGTGTGTGTGTGTGTTTTATTCTCGCGTGAATATAGATTCATAACATGGTTTATTTAACTTTCTTACTTTATTCTAACTTTGCATGTAAGACAAAGAAGTATTATTTTGGTCACGGAATGAGTTGATGTGTGAACAAATTGTTCATTATCATGCTCTGTGCCAGTAAATTATGCTTGAGGTAGATGATTTTGCTACTGAAATAATTGCAGACAGAACTAACAAATTTTCGTTGAACTTTGTAGGGCTATCAACGCTCCACTGTATTTATAGTTACGAATGACTATCCACTGTTGGATCGCATAAAATTGCAAATCCAACTGACATTGTTTTTTGACTGTTAAGGACAACAATGAGAAGTAGGCGGCTGTTTGAACACTGTGTTCAGCAAGTTTGCTTTATTGCGCTCCATTGTCTGTCGTTGCTGTGTGTGACAAAACTGGTGCCCTGAGACTGGGGAAAAGAAAGTGTTCTTTCTCTAAAACCAAGAAAGACGAGTTCCCATTCTTGAAGGAAATCACGAGTACGAAGGTATAATGTACATTGTGTCGTTCAGTTTTTTTCATTGAACATGGAGGACGTGCCGATATAATGCAGCATATAAAGAAAAAGAAGCACTTGTTGGCAGTTTCTGCGAGGACGTCTAGCAGCATAACTTTCTTTGAAAGTACGAATAAACTACAAAGAGAAGAAGGTAAACGTATCGCAGCGAAAGAAGGGCTGTTTGCAGTCTACAGATTAGTGTTCATTTTTTTAGAAATCATTCTATCAGTTACTCGATATTCTGAATTGTAATCAGTTCCTGGAAAAACAATTATCACATTATGCGGTGCCATTAGAAGCATGTTTTAAAGTGTTTTGCTAAAATATATGCCTTTTTATGAGTATAAACTTTAGTTTTTATTTATTTTAGTGAAGTGAAGCAGTCATAAGTGCACAATTTCTTATTTTAGTTCAGAGTCCTATTTTGTCCGGTTTTTAAACCAAATTTTCGCAAATATCCCGTTTTTCCACGTGGAAAATCTGGTCACCCTAAATTAACTATCACAGTCACAAAACACTGGTACAGCACACGCTATTCTTCCAACACTCAATGTTAACACACGTTAAAAAAAGAGATACTTCACACCACACTGTTGTAACTTGTACAGCGTTTCCCAGCAAGTGCAACTACATAGAGTTGGACATTGTTTGTATGTTTCAAAACAATGAATCGATATGTGGAACTGTTTCATTGTCTACAAACTTCCAGGTATCACTGTTTCGTTACGGTGGTGTTTCATTTGTCGTACTTTGGAGGGACGTTAAAAATAATAAATCAATAAATACATTTCTATTCATAATAAAAACTTCAGATTTTTGCATTTTTGCGTAAAATACTCTTGCTGTTCTTGCCGCGTGAAATATGGGTAGCAGCCCAAGCTTTCGACTATGTCCTCTATAGTCGTCGTCAGGGGTAAAACTGACAGCCGTGAACTTTTTTTTTTTCTTTATTGTTATTTTAACGCCGACGGAGTCGGCAGGCTGGCAGCAGCATCAGGCGCTGCTCTTCAGCCGAGCGTACATGTACATTACAAGGTGAGATTAAAATAAACAATGTCTTGAGAGTAAAAACAAGGAATGAAAAAAATGGCATGAAGAAAAAACATGAAGCTTAAAAACTGGACACTGGAGACAATAGTGCAGGCTTAAAACACATGAATAGGCGAGACGGACAGACACATAAACAGTTAAAGACAATCTGTGCCACGGTGGCGAGAAAATCACATTGAGTAACATCACTGGACACACGAAGACACAGGTGAAGAGATGTTATTCGACGCACTGTAAACGCACACTGAGACATGGATGCACTGGATACTAGACGACACTGTTTTTAAAATGCGTCACTGCGGCCCCTGCAGGGCAAAGAGAGGGGAAGGTTAGGAAGCGCGGGGGAAGGTTGAAGAGAGAGAGAGAGAGAGAGAGAGAGAGAGAGAGAGAGAGAGAGAGACGGGGGGGAGGGGAAGGGCGGGTGCGATTGAGACTCCAGGTGGGGAAGGGGGGTGGGAGACCAAGTGGGGAGAGGGAGGAGGAGGGGACGGGAAGAGGGGGCGCTGATGCTACGGGGATGGGTTCAGAGTTGATAGGAGGACGAAGGGCAACATTCGGTAGGGGAAGGGTGCGGAAGTTGCCTTGGGAGATGACATGTAACGTGTGCAGGTGGAGAGAGGGAGGAATTCAGTGGTGTAGGCGTGGCAGAGGCGCAGGGTTGGTGAGGATGGGGTAAACGAGTGGGTTGTGGGAAACTATTTTGCGGGTGACGTACAGGATTCGGAGGTGTTCAAGGTGTTGAAGGAGGTGAGGAAAGGGGATGAGTTCATATAGGATCCGCGTGGGGGAGGGAAGTCGGATACGGTAGGCAAGGCAGAGGGCGTGGCGTTCCAGGATTTGGAGGGTTTGATAAAAGGTGGGAGGAGCGGATACCCAGGCGGGGTGGAAGGAGCAGAGGATGGGGCGCATGACGGATTTATAGGTGTGGAGGATGGTGGAAGGGCTTAATCCCCACGACCGGCCAGTTAGGAGTTTCAGGAGGTTGAGACGGGACATGGCTTTTTCATGTATGGTTTTTAGGTCGGGGGTCCAGGAAAGGTGTCTGTCAAGGGTGAGACGAAGGTACTTTAGGGTGGGGGTGTGGCGGATGGGACGGCCTTGGGGGGTGAGGTAGAGGTCGGGGAGGCGGAAGGAATGGGTGGTACGACCTGTAATGATCGCCTGGGATTTCTCAGGTTGACGGAGAGGAGCCACCAGTTGCACCATGCAGCGAACTCGGTGAGGTGAGATTGGAGCAAAACTTAGGATCGGGCAAGGGAGGGGGCGCCGGCCGCGGTGGCCGAGGTGACTGAGGCGCTCCAGTCACGGTCAGCACGGCCACTACGGTCGGGGGTTCGAATCCCCCCTCGGACATGGATATTTGTGCCGTCCTAGTTCGTAAGTAGTTCATAAGTAGTTTGTACGTTTAGGGACTGATGACCCCGTAGTTAAGTCCCATAAAAAAAAAAAAAAAGGGAGGGGGCGAGGGCTAGGAAGGCGGTGTCATCAGCATATTGGAGGAGATGGACTGGAGGCTGAGGTTGGGTCATGTCGGCAGAGTACATAAGGTATAGGAGAGGGGATGTGACACAACAACACAGTGACCAACGGTGCTTTCCAGTCAGGTGTGCGTACAGGGTGGTATATAAAACGATGCTTTATGCATTTTTCCTCATTATTTGTATTTTTTGTAATTTATTATGTATTTGTATATTTTGTTTCTGTGATATATTTGCATTTTCCTGCTAATTTCCATATATGTCAAAAATATTGTAAATGTAGTAGACACGCTGGGTTAGCAAGGGCTTTGCTATTGTACAGAATCAGCTTTGAGTAGGGAGTTTTTTTATCGCTGGTAGCGCAGAAGCGCACAGCGAGAAGGAGTCGTTGTTGAGAAGTAGCGGAGGACAGACGCATTACTTTTTACAGTGCGCTCAGTGGTGTACGGAACAAGTACGTGGATTGGCACTAGTGGAGGAGACGGCGAAGAGGCAATATTATTTATTCCTACGGCCACAGCTTAAATAATTAATAAATGCATCAAGAGGAATGCTGTGGGCCCCAAATTGTAATTAACATTCGTCGCCAAGAAGAGCCTGTGTTTGCTAATTGTTAAGTGCCAACAGTCTTCAATCAGCAGCACCACGTCGCACATCAAATTCAGTAAGATCTGTCCAGTTTGTCTTAGCATGTACAGCTAACCAGCGTATTAGTGATGATTGTTCAATAGCGAACACTGTTATTTGTGAACCTGTGTTTAAAAATCATTACCCATAGTCATTGTCCAGACAGGTTCCTTCCTCATCCATTGTTTTCCAAGGATATTCACAAAGTTATAGAAAACTAAAAATCAGAGTCATTAAAGACAATGTGACAGTCGTTAATAAAAAAATGTGTTCAGAAAAGTTTTACTAAACGTAGCTTACGCCAGTGTTGCTGATCAATGGGTACTAAGTTGAACGAAACTGCTAGATTAACTTTCAATTTCAAAAGATATTTCAATAACAGTGTAAAAGGTTAATTGTTTTTCACTGCATATTATTTTGAGGTAAAGTTTGTTTTAACTTGCAAGTACTGACTAGTGAGAATAGTAATTGTTTACAAGTGTTTGAATGCTAATAATTCCTGGTTAAAGATAGAGCAAAAGTTAATCAGAAGGTTAAATGTTTCTTTTCTAAATATTCAGTGTTAGCACGACAAGTCATTAATTAATTTTTTGAGCTTGCCATTAGTATAGTTAATAGTTCAGTTACAACTTGATTATTGCTAAAGCGCATGGCATACTCACTGTAGAATAAGTTCTGGTACTTATATAAACAATTAATTATTTGAAGCTGTAAATAGTAAGTATTAAGGTGAGAGTTTTGCATGATTTGCTACATGTTGCATTTGCGCGGCTATGGCTTGCATTTCGCTGTCTTACATAGAATCCCTGTGTTAGTGAACTATTTCTCAGTAATTAGTATATTGTCAGTGTCTTTTGTACCGGATTTGATGCACATACTGTGATTCACGGCCCACCAAAATTTTACGTAATATTTCACGTTGTTAATTAACTTTTCTATTATTGACATCCCACCAAATTATTTGCTCGTACATCGAGCTGGCGACCGTAAATCAATAAGTTATTCACTTTTTCCAAATTAATCCCTGTGTTCCGTTTGTTCCGCATTTTTTAATTTAAACATTGATCATTTTATTCCAAATTTTACTTTCCACTTTTTTTATTCTTATCGATCGTTGTTGTTTACCAAAGAGGTGCAGCAACGTTCTGGTTATAGCCTCCACTACATCATCGGCTTCATTACCGATAGCTTTTCCACCAAATTAAGATAATTAGGCACACGGGTCATTTTTCTAATTATCATATTCTAACCGGTGGTGTAGGACGGGTAGGGTTATACATGGCGACCGTCGTGGACAGGACAGTACTTATCTCGTCCTGAGTCGCGTAATCTTAGTATCTGAATAAATTGTGAAATTTCAAAGAAAGTGCCGGAACAAACAGTAGACCAAACAACAATATAGAATTCGACAATGCAGGGGGGGGGGGTATCCACTACAAAGGCTGGAGCCGGCTTCCGCATTGTTTGGCGGTGAGCCAGACGCCGACCGCAACACAGACTTTGACGTGAAAACAGAAAATGTAGGCGATGTGACAATAAAGCAGGAAATGCCAGAATGTGAGCAGGATCCGGATGAAACATACACAGAGAGTTTTAAGTATACTGTGGGTCTGAAAATGAAACCAGAGCCAATGTCAAATCTGCCATTTGATCCGAAGATGTGGATGCAAAGGATTAGTGAAATTATCAGTCAGTCACATCAATCGTTAGTTCAATCAAACAAAGCATTAGCTGAAGACTTAACTAGCAAAATTGATGGTTTGGATAACAAAATAGACTCATCAGTCCAGTCTCTGAGTCAAGCTTTTGATAGTAAAATAAATTCTCTGGACACGAAAATTGGTGAACAAATGAAAACTCTGACTGAACAGATGGACAGTAAAATAACCAGTTTAGATAAAAAGTTTAATAGCGAATTGGAATGTGTAAAGAAATTAATGACTAATGAAATTAAAAAGCAGAAAGAGTATCTTTATGACAGCGTGAATAATCAGTTAAGTGAAAAGTTTAGGTCCATGGAAGGGATAATAAATGAAAGTATAGAAGAAAAGGCAGAAAAGATTCGCGAAGAGGTAGAAACTAAAGTTGATCGTGAAGTAAGGCTTGTCAGTAACAAACAAGAGGAAATTCGTACTGAACTGAATCATTCTGTAAATACATTAAAGGGGCAAATTGTGAAGGTTCAGGACGAGACAGAAACGAAATTACAAGAAACGGTAATTAAAGTCCATGCTGATGAGCAAAATAAGGCTCAGACTTTGGAATCTAACGTTAATCAAAAGCTGGTAAAAATTAAAGAGCAAGTAAAGAGTTTAGAAACCGTAAAGAGTTTGGCTGCCACGTACACATTAGGTGGCGTGTATCCCAACCATGTGAGCCTGGAAATCGAAAAATTCGACCCGAAAGGTAACGTGCACCCAGTGATTTTCATGGATGCGTGCAGAAAGATTATACCTTCTGCGTTACCTGAGGAAGAGCGTATCAGAATAGGTAGAACCCGATTGAGTGGCGACGCTAGTAGCTGGGTTGTGAATGCGACGATAATTGTAGGACGTTAGAGGAATTTTTGGCAAAATTCGAAGAGAAGTACTGGTCCGTAGAAAAACAGGACGAAGTACTTCAAGAATTTATGCATGCTCCTCCGTACCGACCGGGTAAAGATACAAACATGAAAACGTACTGCGAGAATCTGTGCAGGAAAATTGAGCATGTAAAAGGTCAAATGTCCGAGCGAAGCACGATGACCGTGCTGCGCGAAAAGTTACCGTGGAGTGTTCACGGTTACTTAATGGGCGAGAAAGACAAAGCTTCTTTCTTAAGGAAAGTGGGCGACATGGATGTGTGGTATCGGAGTAATGACAACCGGTACCATGGTAACAATACCTCCAATCAAAACAGAAATAATTACGGTAACCCGAAGTTTGACAACAACCAGGTTAACGAGTTTGAATTACGGTGTGCACAAGTGGATAGAGGAAGAGGAAGGGGCAGAGGTAGAGGTAGAGGCGCCCATCGCGGGAGAGGTTGCCACCACTCATATCCGTGTGACGATCAATTCCCAAAAAACGAGGAGCCGCAACAGTAGAGGGGCAAACTGCTGCGGGTAACGAGGTGCGGCCCCATCAACAAAAGAACGGTTGATGCGAGAATAATGACAAAGTGTCCGGCAACCACCTAAATGAAATAAACGACTGCGAGCGAGTTCACGCGGAAGGAAATAGGAGCGAACATCTGCGCGATAGGAATGTACATCGTACGCATACAGAAACAGATGTAGTAGCTAGCGAAGTCGGGATTGTTATCGAAGCGGCAAAGGATGATGCGCGGCAACATAAAGGGCCGGCGCAGATTCCGATGCAGCTTCCGGTCAGAAAGTGCCAAATGCCATGTCTAGCGTGTTCGATCTGGAAGTCGATAACCGGGATTGGCTGATACAAGCTGGTAAGATGTATGAAGGTATAGAAGCATGGAAAAGGGAAGGTAGGAAAGTACATTTTACAGTAAAGGAAGATGAAGTTAAGCATTGCAATACTGAAAAAAGTTGTTTGAAAGGGGCGGGCACGCTGAGAGAGGTGTCACGCAATATGAATAAAGTTAATGTGTGTATAATTGGAGATAATGATGATGTTATAGAGTATGGGAAAAAAAAAGGGACACGGGAAGTGTCGACAAACAAAGCTTGTATCGATGCCATTCTCGATTGCGACGAAAGCGACCACGTTGGACGGGCAGCCGGAGGTGATGCGTCGGGAGTCCTTGCTCGTTTTGATGACCGAACGACATTAACGAGCGAAACAGATCATTACAATGTGTACGAGGTTAAAGCAGACGTGATACGACCGGACGAAAGTGACAGTGAAGATGAATTCGCTGAATTATCAGAAGTGCGTGACATAAAATGTGTGTTAAGTCAGTCTGAGGAAAAAGATAGTAGGAGGCAAAAGCAGGGTACAAAGTTCGAACAGGACGGTTTATTATGGGATAATTTAGACGTGGAACAGGATTTGTTGTGGGAAGACAAAGGTGATGAAAATAAAAGGTACGATCAAATCATGGTTCCGGTTAAAGTTCGTGGAACGAACGTAAAAGTTTTAGTCGATAGTGGAAGCCAAATTAGTGCAATGTCTCAGTCATATTATGAACAACTAAAGAAATTAACGGAAATAGTGGAGATGCCTGTAAGAGGCGTAAAAGTGATAGGTGCTACCGGATCATGTAGCAAACCAATTAAATCACAAGTGCTGTTACAGTTTTCTATTAAAAGTTGTGTATTTGAACAGGAGTTTTTAGTAGTACCTCAACTGAGTACTGATATGATAGTAGGAATTGATTGGATGCTGAGATATAAAGTGACAATTGATTGTGGCAGAAAGGTTATATCGTTTTCTGTGGAAGACAGTAAAATGGAAATAGGTTTTGATGAGATGAGCAGGGTAATAAATAATGAAGATTTGCGGTTGCGTTTAGTTACGTTGCCGTTGTATGGAGGATTAAGTGACGGTTCAGAACGTTATCACATCAGAAATTTAAACGCACTGCAACCGACTGACGATGATTTCAAAACCATAGTAGAAAATGTTTCGGATATTTCATGTGAACAGAAAGCAGAATTATACCAGATTTTGGTCAACAATAGGAAGGTGTTTTCAGAAAAACCTGGTAAAGTACGGGGATTTGAATATAAAATTGAAACTGTACCACATGAGCCGTTTTTTGGACCAGTATATCAGGTGCCGTTACCTCGGAAGGAAGCTGTACAAAACGAAATAAACAGAATGGAAGAATGGGGAATTATCGAAAGATCTAAAAGTCCGTACAACAACCCAATGGTTTTGGTTTTTAAGAAAGATGGCAGTGATGGAATAGTAATAGACACGAGAGAATTGAACAAGGTAGTCAAACGTGAAACTGATCGTCCGGAATGTATAGACGACGTGTTTCAAAAGTTTCACAACGTGAGGTACATGACTAGCCTTGATCTAACGGCAGGGTATTGGCAAATTGCCATGGAAGAAGAGTCGAGGAAACTGACAGCCTTCCTATTTGCAGGAAAGTGTTATCAGTATAAAGTCATTCGTTCGGATTGAACACATCAGTATCGGTGTTCATCCGTGCGTTAGACAGTGTATTGGGTAGAGAACTTGGTTCTAAATTACAATCTTTGTCGATGACATGTCATTTGCAACTTCTTCGTGGGAGGAGCACTGCGAATTGTTGAATAAATTATTAGACGCGCTGATACGCGGCGGGATGACTTTGAAAATAAAGAAGTGTGAATTTGTAAAGAAAGAAGTAGAGTTTTTGGGGAATATTATAACAACTTCTGGAATAACTAAGGATCCGCGAAAATTAGAAGCCATTAGGAACAGCCCACCACCGAGAACGAAGAAACAATTGAAGTCGTTTCTCGGTTTCTGTAATTTCTATCGAAAATATTCGAATGGGCAAGTTTTTAATGATCCAGACTTGTGTAATTTGTTGAAGAAAAACAGTGCATTTATTTGGACGGAAAAGTGTCAAGTAGCTTTTGAAAGATTAAAGACAGAATTACTAGAAAATCAAATTTTGCACCATCCAGATTTGGCAATACCTTTTCATATGGGAACTGATTCATCTGATTATGGGATTGCAGTACATGTTTTCCAAGAAGTAGGAGAAGGCGAAAATAAAGAGGTTCGCTCGATAGCTTTCGCGAGTAGGATCGTGACAAAATATGAAAGAAATTGTAGCGTGTCTGAAAAGGAAGCCGTAGCTATTGCCTGGGGCTTTAAAAAATTCAAAGGTTTCTTGTGGGGGCACAAGGTTATTGTGCACACTGACCACAAGGCGTTGACGTTTTTGAAAATCTGTCGATTGTTGCACGAACGATTAAGGAGATGGGCGCTATTCATGTAACAATTTGATTATGAAATCTGCCATATCAGGGGCGTAGACAATTGCGTGGCCGTCGCGCTGTCGAGAATGTCGTACGACCCGGACGGTGTCGTTAATGAAGAACAATCAGAAGGCTTATTTAAACTGATGTATTTGAAGGACGTTGAAGGCAGAAAGAAAATTGAGAACATTTGTAAGAACATGCGCCGACATCAAAATGATGACGAAATTTGGAAATTAATTAAAGTCGAATTCGACGCGAAAAATGAGAGAGGCGAAAAACTGCGCAAATATTACAAGATTTACGACGGCATACTGTACCGGCGTAAGAACTTAGATACGGAAGAGTGGCGCGTCTGTTGGCCGATTAATACGTGACGGAGCTCATTGACTATTTTCATTTAGCTTACGGTCACTGCGGAGCGAAAAACTGCGCAGACAAGATGACTGAGTCTGTGGTTTTCGACAATGTGATGAGAAGTGTAACGGGACGCGTGAGAACTTGTGACAGTTGCCAGAAAGTAAAAGAAGCTAATATGACAAACCGAGGACCGATGCAGAGTATTCAGCCCAAGGATAGCCTGGAGATATTAGCTACAGATTTTTATGGTCATCTTCCAAAAATAATTGGAAATTTCGCGTACATTTTGGTTGTATTAGATACGTTTTCTAAATTTGTTAAGCTGTACACATTACGTAAAGCTACTGCTAGAGCAGTTTACAGTAAGCTGATGGACTATTTTCAAAAAATAGGAAAGCCGAAATCAATATTATCCGACAACGGGCCTCAATTCATTTCTAAGATTTGGACGGAAGGTATGAAAGATGAAGGGGTGGATGTCATCCACATATCAGTCTATCACCCTTCAAGTAACCCTGCAGAACGCCATATGCGTGAGCTGGGCAGATATTTCAGAACATACTGCCACAGCAATTATAAAGCGTGGGGCAAATATGTGTCTGACATTGAGCTAATTATGAACTCGCTGTCCCACGAAAGTACTGGGTTCACTCCTTATGAGATTATGCTGGGAATGAGACCGAAAAGTGTAGTGGAGGAACTCATTAATTTTCCACCGCGGCAAGAATTAAATCTCGCGCGGAAGAAAGAAATGTTGAGAGATCAAATGAATAAGCGTGCTCAAGCACGGATCAAAAGGCACGACGAGAATTTGAAACCAATAAAATTCAAAATTCATGACAAGGTTCTCGTGAAAATGCACGAGAAATCTAGTGAAATATATAATGAGATTGCAAAATTTAAATTTATTTATAATGGACCGTTTGAAATTCAAAGTATTCCTCACCCTAATGTTTATTATCTGGTGTATCCGCAATCAGGTAAAAAATTCGGTCTGCGGAACATCACTGATTTACAACCATACCAGAGTAGGGATAATTAACCAGTAAATAAAGAAATGTAATTTGTGAAGGATCATTAGCGAAATGATGTTGCCTGATTACAGACTAAGCTTTCCTTAGGTATACTGAAACTAAGTATGAACTGCTTAAAATGATAGCAGCAAACGATTCAGTGACGTCTCATTAACTTAATTAGCAAATTTAAGTGCTTAATTAGAGTATGTATACTAAATGTTACTGTGAATGATTGTTTTATTCTCTGATTTCAACTGTATGAAGTGTTTGTGACTTCAGGTGTACTTAGACTGGTTATTTAAGTTGCAGGTGACTGATACAAAGTTACAAAAAATTTAATGAAAGTTATTCATCAATATAATGAGGCAGTTAAGCTGAATTTGAAGTTGGGTGCCTTTGGACATGGTGCACATGCGGGCACAGAAATAAAATGAAAGTGGGGCACAACACAGTGCTGATGCCAATAATTTCAATGGTAATGAGGACGTACGAGAAATTTAGTACTGAGCAGCAAATCAGTGCCTGAAAAAAAATTGATTGGTGTTATTATTTGCAGATAATTTTATGCTGTGTGAATAAGATTTTAATTGAGTGTTAATTAAATATTATGTAGGACATAGTGATTTATACTATGTGAGTTGGTCAATGAAGTATTTCGGTTAATTAATAATTAGTGAGAAAGGACACAGATAATTTTGCTGTGTGAGAACGTGTTCTTTGAGAAAGATATTGGTTAGTTATTGTGTGAGGACATAGCGATTTCAACCTATGTGATTAATTAGACTAAGAGCTGTATTTAATGAGTAGAATATAATAGTGGACACAGTTGAATATGATCCTGTGTGATAATCTCTTGATGTAGTGTTGACTAAATTGATTTGTTTTGTGTTTTTCTTGCATGTCGTTGATCACTGTTTGTTTGAGTCTGGACGTTTCCTTGGATCTATAAGACATTATAGACCAATGAAACGTGGGGCATATGTGACACAACACAGTGACCAACGGTGCTTTCCAGTCAGGTGTGCGTACAGGGTGGTATATAAAACGATGCTTTATGCATTTTTCCTCATTATTTGTATTTTTTGTAATTTATTATGTATTTGTATATTTTGTTTCTGTGATATATTTGCATATTTAATTATTTGAAGCTGTAAATAGTAAGTATTAAGGTGAGAGTTTTGCATGATTTGCTACATGTTGCATTTGCGCGGCTATGGCTTGCATTTCGCTGTCTTACATTGAATCCCTGTGTTAGTGAACTATTTCTCAGTAATTAGTAAATTGTCAGTGTCTTTTGTACCGGATTTGATGCACATACTGTGATTCACGGCCCACCAAAATTTTACGTAATATTTCACGTTGTTAATTAACTTTTCTATTATTGACATCCCACCAAATTATTTGCTCGTACATCGAGCTGGCGACCGTAAATCAATAAGTTATTCACTTTTTCCAAATTAATCCCTGTGTTCCGTTTGTTCCGCATTTTTTTTATTTAAACATTGATCATTTTATTCCAAATTTTACTTTCCACTTTTTTTATTCTTATCGATCGTTGTTGTTTACCAAAGAGGTGCAGCAACGTTCTGGTTATAGCCTCCACTACATCATCGGCTTCATTACCGATAGCTTTTCCACCAAATTAAGATAATTAGGCACACGGGTCATTTTTCTAATTATCATATTCTAACCGGTGGTGTAGGACGGGTAGGGTTACAGGGAGAGGACAGATCCTTGGGGCGCCCCGGCAGAGGGGTAAAACAAGCGGGAGTTGGAATTGCAGACAGTGACATAGGACGGGCGGTTGGTGAGAAAGCATGCGATGAGGTGGGCATAGTTAACAGGAAGGGCATACAGTTGGAGTTTGAAAAGGAGGCCGGAATGCCAGACACGGTCGTAGGCTTTTTCTATATCTAGGGACACAAATATGGCGGAGCGACGGGAATTGAGCTGGACGGATAGGAGGTGGATGAGGTGAAGGAGTTGGTCATCGGCAGAGAAGGATGGTCGGAAGCCACATTGGGAAGAAGGAAGGAGCTGATGCTGTTGGAGGTGTTGATGGATACGACGGGAGAGGATGGATTCTAGGACCTTGCTAAACACGGAGGTGAGACTGATGGGACGGTAGGAAGAGGTTTGGGACAGGGGTTTGTTGGGTTTAGGGAACATGAGGATGCGGGAGATTTTCCACAGGTGAGGATAGAAACCGTTATATAGGATAGTATTGTAGAGGGTGGCAAGGACGGTGCGGAAGGAGAGGGGACAGGCATGGAGGTGCCTCTAGGTGAGCCAGTTGTGACCGGGAGCTGTGTTGCATTTTGTGCGAAGTGTAGCTAAGATGTCTTGTGCTGTAATAGGTGTGTTTAAGTCGGAGGGAGGAATGTCCCCCAAGTACTGGAAGCCGGGGGCGAGCGGGGGAGAGGAGGTGTCGGTACGCTCATGGACGTCATGAAAGAGGGAGTAATCAAAATGAGGATTATCAGGAAGGGAGAAAACGTCGGAAAGGTAGGAGGCAAAGTGTTCTGCCTTACTGGCATTGTCGGGAAAGGGATGGTTATCATGGATGAGCGGGTAGTAGGGGGAGGAGTGACGGCCAGTAAAGCGATAGAAGGCCTTCCAGTACTTTGAGGAGTTGATGGGGAGAGTGGAGTTAAGGCGGGTGCATGTCTGTCGCCAGTCCCGGCGTTTTTTCGCGGACAAAAGGTTTCTAATGTGACGTTGGATTTGCCGGTGGCGTGTGAGTGTGTCCCGGTCCCGGGTCTGGAGGTATGAGCGGTAGAGGCGTCGGGATTCTCTGAGGAGGACGACGGCCTGTGGAGGCAGGGTAGGAGTGTGTGGGTATATTGCTTTGGTAGGGATGTGGGCTTCAACCACGTCAGCAAGGGTTTGCTGGAGAAAGGTGGAGGCGTGTTCGATATCTTCGGGTGTGCGAAGGGGAAGGGGGTGGCTTTCGACCGAGGTATCTATGGATCGACTGTAGGCATTCCAGTCAGCACGGGAGTAGTCGTGAATGAGTTTGGGAGGAGGTCTAAGACGGGGAGCTCGGGCAGGGCGGGGTGGTGGTCAAGGGTGAGCAGGACAGGGGCGTGGTAACTGCTTATAAGGTCAAGGACGTCTGCTGTGATGCGCCCAAGGAGGTTAGGAGACGCCAAGACGACGTCTGGGGTGTTATTGCTTTTGGGGCGGGTTGGGCGAGGGAGGGGTAGGATATCACCCCAGAGCGAAGTGGTGACAAACTGATGCCACCGCCACAGTTCAGCAGGTGTGTGGGAAGAGCGGTTTAGGTCTGCGCCAATCACATAGGTCGTGTAGTTACGGTCGATGTGGGATAGGAAGTCATATGGTAGAGGAGAGGTGCTGCGGATGTAGATGGTGGCGAGGGTGACGGTGAGGGAAGTGAGGAAGAGACTAAGGATCACATGTTCAGTTGGATCATTGAGGAGGGGATGGAGCCGGACAGGGTGGTGACGGATATGGCCGATCGCCACTCCGCCTCTGGCCAAGGGAGGGGGGCCATCAGTGCAATGAAGAAGGTAAGGATTGGTGCTGATGGGACGGCGGGGTTGGAGGAAGGTTTCATTGAAGAGGAAGGCGTCCACGTGGTGTTGAAATAGTGTATGCATGAAGATGTTCTTGTTGGCTGGGAGAGACCGGACATTATGCTAGAGGAAGGTGTATGATGAACCTGCCATAGTGGTGGAGGAGGGGTACGGGAGGTGTGACGGGAAGAGGGGAAGTGGGTGTGCTTAGAATTGGGTTTCTAGTCGTGAAAAACCGAAGTGGAAGTGGGTGTGGGAGAAGGTGGCAAAGGTTTCAAGGTGGAACACTGACCGTGCGGCCAGTGCAATCTGTTGAAGGGTGTGAGGGTGTTGGAAAGGATGGATGTTTGCAAGGACCATGGTTACAAACCGGATGATGTCTTCAGCAGTGGGGGGAGGGAGCGAGGAGTTGTTGGGATGCATGGGTGGGTCGACAGGGCGAATGGGAACGGTGACTTCGGGGATGGTGGGGGCCGGGACGAATTTACACTTGTAGGAATATGTGGGATGGGGTCCGCCACAGGTGTTGCAGGTGGGAGGAGAGGAAGATTGGGACAATGCTTGTGGAGGTGAGGAGACTCGCAGTGAGGACACGTGGGGGGGGTTGCGGCAGTTCTGTGTCAGGTGGTCGTTGTAGACGAGACACCTGGCACACCGGTACGATTGAGGTGGGGAACGGGAGGGTTTCACCTTGCAGTGGCAGTCGTAGGGCCCCTGAAGGAAAAGCTGGTCGAGGGACGATGTGGACTCCGTGAAGATCCGCAACAGGTAGGTTGGGCAAGTGGCATTGAAGATCCGCTTGGCGGAGCGGATAGTGATATCGGGCATGGCGTTGAAGCTGAGCCCTCTGATCACAGAGGAAGAGGTTGGGACAGATCGTGATCACAGCGGTGAGGGTGGGTGGTCAACGGGAAGGAGGTGGCTGACGAGATGTAGATGCGGTATAATATGGAGTGAGGGTGGCATTAGGACTAAAGTGGATTCTGAGAGGGCATTGTAGGATGTCAGTGTGGAGGGTGGGGCTGTGGGACTTTAGAAGGACAGAGTCTCGGCGGGGGATGATTTGTGCAAGAGGGACATTGGGGTAGTATTTCCGGATCTCAAGAGAGAGGATTTTGTTATCCAGGAAACATGTGTCAGGACAGCAGAGGACGTAGGAGTAGAAGTCGGGTTGCGTGTTGGCGGGTATGGGGGCAGTGTCCATGTGGTCGGAAGGAGGTGGAGGGGGAGGGGGAGGAGGGGGAGGAGCCTTCTTGGGTAATGTTGGAGTAGGGTCCGCGCTTCCACGTTTCGATGGTTTCTTGGGCTTGGAGCCCGTGGAGGAGGAGGCAGAGGCGGCAGAGGAAGGGGCAGGAGAAATGGAGACAGGGTCTAGGGGGATGACAGTAGGTTGTGTGGGGGCAGAAGGGACGTCAGGGGCGATTGTGGCATCTCAGCCACCGTGGCTCGGCGATGTTCAATGTGAGCGGGAATGAGAGCGGGGAATTCATGGGGTGAAGTCAGTGGTGTGTAGACTAGTGGAGGAGGGACTGGGGATGCGGAGGTGAAGGACATGAGGACGGACAAAGGAACTGTCGGTTGGGGGAGGGAAGCGACCCTCCAGGTAGTGGTGGTGGAGGCCTGAGATGGGGAGGTATAATGGATGGATGTGGTTGTTGATGGTGGGTGGGACATATTACCAGACGGAAGAATGCGCAGCGTCGAGGATGATGATGGTAATGATGATGCGGCGGCGGCGGCGGCGGCGGCGGTGCTGGAGACGGGCACGGAGCGGCGGCGGGGCGGCGACGAACCGATCCCCCGGGCTGGACCGGGGCGGCGAGCAGGTCCGGCAGGGCTGGGTGGCAACAGCAGCAGGTGGCAGAGAGCAGCCTACCTTGACGCAACAGCAGGAACGGGAGGAAGTAACGGGAAGCAGGTAGCCAACTGAAGTAACCGAGATCAGCCCGGCAATATCTACAGTTGGAGGATTGGAAGGAGCCGTGGAGGCTTCCGCTTATATAACCAGGAGACGGCTTCTCACTGGCTGGCTTACGTCACAGCGGTAATGGCGCGTACTTGGGTGGTGCCATGTAGCCACCTAGAATTTTCTAGCGCACTCTATTCCGCGTTGTAAGCAGCGCCATCTCTTGCAGAAGGCGGTAATCTGCGGGAAGTACTAAAGGTTCTGGGAGCCAACCTCTGTTCCTTCTCCTTCTCCAGTGCTCGCTTCCATGCATTGCTAAGTGCATATCCGGAGTCTCTATTGATATTATTATCGCATAATCTGATTTCAATCGCCTCCCTGATGACAGAATCCCAGTAGTTGGAAGCGTGAGCCAGTACTCTCATTTCTTCAAACAAAATCCGGTGATTATTTAACAGGCTGTGCTCAACCACCGCAGATTTTTCTAATTGCCTGTATTTTAGGTGACGCTGTCGTTCAACGCAGCGTTCAGAAACGGTTATTATTGACTACCCCACGTAATTTTTGCCACATTCGCACGGAATTCTGTGTATTCCTGGCACTATCAGACCGAGGTTGTCTTTGACGGGTGGCATCATTTCTTTCATCTTCTTGGGAGGACGAAAGACAAGTCGGATGCCCTGCCTATTTAGGACTCTTCCGATTTTGCTGCTTTTTGCACCTAAGAATGGAAGCCGCGCGATGTGTTGGTCCTCTTGATTTGTTTCCTCGACAGTGTGGACCTAATATCAAGGGGGGAATATCCATTCTTTTGGAAGACCTCCTTCAGGTGGTTGATCTCAGAGTCGAGGTGATTTTCGTCTGAAATAATCCTTGCTCTGTGTACCCAGGTGTTCAGGATAGCTTTCTTCTGTGTGGATGGTGAAAGCTACGGGCATTCAGATACACATTTGTATGCGTCGGCTTTCTGTACGCAGAGTGTGCAAGTCGTCCATCTGATTTTCGTTCAACCAACACGTCTAAGAAGGGTAGCTTCCCGTCCTCTACTTCCACTGTAAATCGTATGTTGGGGTGTATTCCATTCAAATAATCCACGAACTGCTGCAGTGCCTCATTCCCGTGTGGCCAGATTAAAAATGTATCGTCAACACACCTATAGAAGCAGGATGGACGAAAGGGAGCACTGTTCAACGCTCGTTCTTCAAAATCTTCCATGAAGAAGTTCACAATGGCTGGTGGCAGTGGCGAACCCATGGCTGTTCCGTCATTGATTTCATAATAATTTCCACCGTACAAAAAATAAGTGGTCGTCAAAGTGTACCGAAATAACTTCAAAATTTCAGGAGAGAAGTGAGCAGCCAGCAGTTTTAATGTGTCTTCCACTGGTACTTTCGTGAAAAGAGAAACCACATCGAGGTTGACCAATATGTCATTCTGGCCTATCTCCTGTCTCAGGGTTATATAAGCGGAAGCCTCCAGTTCACGGCAGTCAGTTTTACCCCTGACGACGACTATGGAGGATATAGTCGAGAGCTTGGGCTCCTACCCATATTTGACGCGGCAAGAACACCGAGAGTATTTTACGCAAGAAGTACGTCGCGAAAGACTTCGTAGGGGAGACCGGGGCACGTTTTCCGCCATTTTACATTTTTATTTTTGTACTTCTTATTTTTACCGATTTTGCGGTAAACAACGGATCATTATATTTCCTACGCCTTTATTTACAGTCTTGCACAGATATTTTTGAAAATAGTAAATATCATTCGTGGTAGCAAATGGTTTTGTCTGACCATGTTACGTTGGAAAATTTGCCCCGTATGCGGGGTAAGTTTTCCAGCTTACTTAAAATGTGCAGGGGCAAATATTTCAATTATACTTTCAATGTTAAAACAGAGATAATTATCTTGATTTCACTGAATACGTATGTTACCATGAATTTACAATACATTACAAAAGAGGATAGTAACAATAGCCACACTAAATAAAAACAAATGCTATTCAATGGTTTTACAAAATATGTGACTTAAATATTTTACAAATATTGTATACACTTTTCATTTGCTTTAGACTTGGCGTAAGACTTAAAGCAATAAGGAATATGTGCCCCATATGCAATCGGAAAACGTGCCGCGTCGCCATATTCGGAACTATAACACTACGTCCACGAGTAACAGTGTAAGCTATTTACAAAACAAATGCACAGTTACGTGAAGAAAGGAACCCACTTTTAGTGTGTGCAATGTCAAAATAATAAGTTTAACTCTAGAATGTTTATTTTAAGTTTCAATAAAATATTGAAAGTTTACTCACATTTGCAAAAATGACGAAAACAGCCCTGCCGACGTTGTGACTGCTGGTACAACACTGAAAATGAAGTAAATGAAGCTTCGTAAATGAAGCGTGTTTTATTGCTACTTCCTACAGTATCGCCGATGGTAACATCTTGCGGTTTGTTTCGAAAATAAACGGATTTGGAAAACTTGCCCCTATGGAAAGTGTGCCCCGGTATCCCCTACTCATTTTGCATTTTTCTTGTGAAAATTATCGAATAATAAAAGTGGCTAGAAAGGGCTATATAATATCACCAAAATGGCTGCCGCAGCCGAGAATCCCTGGCTGTCCAGTGCTTATAGCGGCCTGCCGTCTACCACCGTTGTTTCATTGGCTGCCGCAGCCTGGCTGCCTAGTGCGTTACCGGCCTAAAGGGCTGCATACAGAGAAAAGCGACAACATTTTATTTGCAGGTTGCCGATAATCGCGTCTTATTGTCGGCCAGTTTTATTCAAAAACTAGCTGAAAACCCGGCGTTGCCCGGGTATTTATTTATTCGAACCTCGAGTTAGTACTTTTCCTATCCTCTCTCTCTCTCTCTCTCTCTCTCT
This sequence comes from Locusta migratoria, assembly GCA_026315105.1. Taxonomy (NCBI): domain Eukaryota; kingdom Metazoa; phylum Arthropoda; class Insecta; order Orthoptera; family Acrididae; genus Locusta; species Locusta migratoria. The sequence continues at coordinate 665,012,989 of CM048746.1, forward strand.
CTCTCTCTCTCTGTCCATCTCCTTTTTTCCAAAAACATGTTGCATTTATCAGAGAATATATAAGAAATCACAGGTAAAATGCACTCGTTTCGAAGAATCCAATCACGAAATTCAACAATAATTATTGTAATAATATCACAGATGGATCACTTGATGCAATGCACGAAACGTCAAATCGATTTTTTTAGAGAGATGTATTAAAAGAAATTTCTTTTTTACTGCTTTATTTATTGATTCCTATATTTCCTTATTCGTATGCTTATCCTTACAGCGAAAGAGCTGAAGACATTGTAGCACGCATAGACCAAAGATGTGGTCTGTGACATCACGTTTCGTTGTGTGTAAACTCCTTGCTATACAGTTCCAAAGTCATCGCTGGCTTTCAGTCCGAATTTTTTATAATTTGACGACTTTCAACCACCATATCTCGCACCCCCTTATAGCTGTTGGCATGGAACTGCTATGGTGTACAACGGGAGACTTCGGACAACAATACAGACCATTCGTTTGCGTTTTGTATTTTTCGCTGCAGAGCGAAATATTAACACACACACAAGTAGAATTTTACATACACCGATAACTTTCCGTCCCAATACACTCCACTCTTCTATCATTATCAACCGTCAAGCAGCAATGCAACCAATAAAACCATTGTTCCGCATTTCGCGTTATATTCTACAAATTACTAAATATCTATCAGGTCGCTATAAAACCGTACTTAAAACCATCCTCATATGTAAATTTGTAACTGTACAAATATTTAAGTCTCTGCATTTTGTCGTTCGCACGTGATAAGCGAATAGCTATACCATCGCCATAAAACCGTGCCTAAAGCCTTCCCCGGGTAGAAATTAGTAACTGTACAATTTTTTAGCTCTTTATGTCTTGTGGTTCAAACGTGATAAAACGTACACCGAACAGACATTCACATTTATAGATATAGACTAGATGACCCGGTGAACTTCGTACCACTTACCTCTTCATATAAACCATATTAATTTATTTTCTTTTTTGAATTTATCAATTGTTTTAAAAAAATTATCAATCGTTTTAAAAATTGATTGCAAGACTTTATGTAGTATCTGGCGTATATTTTAATAATTACGGAGGGAAATATTATCCCAATCTAATTGTTCCAAACAATTAAAATATACGCCAGATAATTTTGTAATACGAGCTCCAACCTTCAGTTGTTTTCTCTGACTAAAGGCTAGTTTACACGACGACACTAGGCATCATGAAACTGCGCTGCTGGCCAGTGCAACTCGTTGGCGAAACTAAAACAGTTTCGGCAGCTTCCAACTTAGGCGAAACTGATTGCGCGTGTTTTTAGGTTAGGTGATAACCAATAACGAACAAAACACAGCAAAAAGGGGGGAAATGAAGAAATAATTCGGTGTTTGAACATATATGCGATGCATAGGTGTTCGTGCCATTTTAACTATGAAAATTTCAGGAATAAGCAGCGGCGTGTTAGTGCTCTTGAAGCGATTATTCGTGAATTAAATATTGACGGGTTGACGATTAGTGAATTGTAGACTAAAATACATTCCATTCCAAATACCTATACAAACGAACTTTGGCTATTGTGGATTTGGGTACAGGTACTGTGTAGACGAATATCTATTTGACAAAAAAGTAATGCAATTTGTAATTTCAGTTCTAGTAACAATGCTTCACGCATAACAGTATCTTGTTTCTTTGTTGCATTACTAACTATGTTTAAAAGGAACGTAAACTGCTCTGGTGACATTCTGAGTTGATTGAAATAGCTTCTAGTGTCTTCGATCACAATTTCGTTCAACAAGGTCGATAAGAAACCGAGCTGACGTCGTTTTTAATCCAGTCACGAACCTAAACACGTTCCCTATTCTTTTTATGTTTAGTCTTATGCAGAGACTTCACACAGAGTAACAATAGCTCCGCCACAACTCTTATAGCTACCAAAACTTTCATTCTACGGCGACTACGGCACTTACAAAACAACGAAACTGACGTGTATAGTATTGGCACTGTGTCTACAGACATACAGTAGAATCCGTCATATCCGACCTCAGGATATCCGACTCCTCGGGATATCCGACCGTGTGCCCGACTGTCTTCTGCCGGCGACGAGTCAAACTGACTCAACAGTGTTGTGCATTGTTTCTCTGTTAAACTACCAGTTGCGTTCTGATTGTCGACGAGAACGTTGCTCTACTTTATTGTTTTTTGTTTTCGTGATTACTGTACCTTTGGTTATAAACTGTGTTGTGCGATTAGTGAAAGTTCGCTATGGCTTCTCAAAAACGTAAGCGTGTGTGTGTTTCCCTTCAACAAAAACTTGAAGTGCTTCAACGTTTGGACCGTGGTCAGTCACTAGTCAAATTACCCGCAGAGCTAGGGGTGTGCGTGACAACTTTAAAAGACTGGAGGAAAAACCGTGATGACTTTGAAAGTTATTCTATGACAATTGAGACGGAGGATGCTTTAAAAAATCGGAAAATGTTATAAAACACCCTAAGCTAGAACTCGTAGACGAGGCTCTTCGGGTTTGAGACTTTCCAGGCAAGCGAAGGCTGCTTTCACCACTGGAAGCTTCGCCACGGTATTAGACATGTTGTTATGGCGGGCGAAAAGTTGTGTACTGATGACGATGCTGCAAAAGATTTTGTAGAAAAGTTTCAAAATTTGGTCTCAGATAGTAATCTTGTAGTTGCTGTAGTTCAAAGCGCAACAAATTAAGACAGCGACGCTGAAGAAGAAGAAGAAGAAGAAGAAGAAGAAGTTGATCGTGATATTGGTGTGATGCATTCAGAGGCTAAAGATGCATTTGACATTGTGTTAAAATATTTGGAGCAGAACCCGAGAGCCACTCCTATGGACGGGTTGTGGGCAAAGAAATGGCGTGATCTTTCAGCGAAATCAAGATTGGGTAAATTGAAGGAAAAGAGTATTAAGGACTTCTTTAAATGAGATACTGTACACACTGTATGTAATTGTTTGCCTTTTTCATTAAACAGTACAGTACTGTATTTTAATGTTTTCGTTAATTAATATAAAAATTAAACTTTTCCATTTAAGAAAATGTTACTTTTTATTCGAATATGTATTGTAAAATAATGTTTATTGAATACGGTAATTACAATTAAGCAGCACTGCGTGTATTGAGTGTGTACTTTGTACAATACTTACAATTTAGTGCAGTATACGGCTGTTTTGACCTGAAAAAACTTGTTTTATTGCTCCTCGGTATATCCGACCTTTTGGCCGTTCCGACCACGGCCCGGTCCCGTGAAGGTCGGATATCGGGGGTTCCACTGTACAAGAAACCAGTTGCGCGCAACTCATTTCATGAAACGGGTGTAGCAACCTAGTGTCATCGTGTAGACTCGCCTTAAGGCCGGTATTACACTATCAAATTTTCTTTGACAATGAATCTGTCACAGTGCATCGAAAATGGCGGATGAATATTTGTTATTAACCTTGTTGTTGATTAAATAGATTACAAATATCTATTTATACACTTAGATTGCATGTACGCCTACAAGAATTGCAACGACTAGACATCTGGAAGCGTACCCTTATTCACAGAACCCCTTTTTACTTGTACCGCGGCCCTCGCCTCAGTTGTATCGTATAATAAGGCCTAACATCAGATATTTGTAGAAGAGGGCGAAGTACTTTTGACTAGCTAGACTGTAGATGTCATCGCTCCTTGTTCACTCTCAACAATTTAAGTTTTACTCTTAAGACATATTTAAAATACTAATAATAATAATAAAAAAGTGAAGTTCTTTTGTTAATCATAATAACCATCTACAGTGTAGCTTGTCAAAGAGCTTCATCGTTTTCTACAAATATGTAATGTTAGGCTGCATTACACGATACACCTGAGGCGAGAGCCGCTGTACCACTCGAAAACGGAAACGGTTCTTCTGGTCGTTTGGAAGACTGACAATAATGGTGACGCTTGCGCCTGCAGTGGTGTTCTGCTCTAAATATCGCAGTACGTTTGTCGCTGGAAGAAGCCTGTGCCCTGTTTCCGGTTTTGCTAGTACTCGGTCGCGCTTACAGTAAACAAAAACTTTTCAAACATTTATATTTTGTGTATTATATATCGTGCAAATAGCATTTGTCTGACTAAATATATGTAGGGAATTAAACAGTGTCATTATGTACATTTGTTTTCTCCGCTGCAAAACTGGTGCAGAGACAATTAATTTTCCCTTTTTACCTCGTCAGCCGTGCAAACAGTACTCACTTGATCGCTAATGAATTCCGCAATTATCTAGATTTCGGCTCGATGCAGCCGGTTTTTTATAATCAACCTTATACAACTGCATAAATTTAGTTGTTGCGACGACTCGCAATACGAATTACGCGGTCATGTTTTCAAACAGTACGTCAAAAACTGCTACAGCAATGCTAACGCTTAAAGCGGTCATATTTCTCACTGCAGTTAACATAAGACGAACGCTTTCTTTGATCAAATCTACGGTGAGCTGCTAGATTTGATCAAAGAATTTTTGACGAAAGGCAACTATGACCAAAGTTCCATATTACACTGTCCAATTATCTTTGACAAAGATTCTTTGTCAAAGAAAATTTGATAGTGTAATACCGGCCTATGACTGTCCAGGTATCGTACCACAGCGCGCATGAGCAAATGTGTTTTCCTCCATCACGCCGCACCACAGCCTTCGATCAGTTTACTTCGCAGAGCACTCTTCTACGCCTCCATAGGTCTGCTACAACTCGATGACTCTAATTCAAAACCTTCACTCCATTGGCGATCTACGGGTAAGTCATTCAAACAAGTTTTAATGTCCTAACGATTACTTTTATTTTGTCAACTGACATCGGTGCCCCCCCCCCCCTCAACTACCCTTCCCCTATGATTTATTTTATGACTATGGACACAAAATCTGTCACGTATCTTTTCATAACTTTAGGTTTTATCGACAATACGGTAGTCAAAATCACGCGACTACATGTCCCACATTTTAAAGTCCATGGTTTTCAATCCTGAAAGACACCGATTTGATATTGGACTTGGACCCATGTATTCGGCCCTATTTAATTTTTAACCAATTGACGGATGAAAGCAACTAGAGTGTTGGGACTCAGTAACGAATTATGACGAGAGAAAAAATTGTAAGTAATACCTTGTTCAATTCATGTATCGCCTTTATCAAGTTATTGGTCCTGTAATTTTAATTATTCTTTTGGTGTTTAACACAGTAACACCTGAAGATGCGTCTCTAATGACGCGAAACCGTTAGTGGACCTGTATAAAAAAAGGAGCTCAAAAAAAAAAAAAAAAAAAAAAAAAAAAACAGCTGACGCGGCTACAGAATTTATTGGTTGTTTTATGAGAGGACATTTTAAGTCAATCTCCAAAAAAAAATTGTCTACTATATAAAGTCTTACAATCAATTTCTAAAACAATTGATATTTTTTAAAACAATGGATAAATTCAGAAAAGAAAATGTATTTAGTCAGCTGCGGAGGCCCCACTTATAAAATCACCATATTAATTTAAATCTATGTATTTAAGACTCAGTAGCTTTATAAAGGCATCGTCGTATAGTCTACGTATCGGCTCGATAGCGGGTGAAAAAGTGGGAAGTCACGCACACACGTCCAAGATAATATTCATGTCACATTCGTGGAAGTTCAGGGAAGGTTTAAACGGTGATAAACGAAAAGCAATTCATTTTTAATTTTGACAGTTAATATAGGAGAAGGTCGGGTAGCCCCGGACGGCGGGTAATCGCGGACGTTTCAATTTCTAAGAAACCAAGCACGTTACGTTGGCAAGACTACATTTGAAATGCGCGCCCTTTAGAGTAAAAACACATGCAAGTCAATTGTGGCATAGGCACCGAGCGAGCTACTCGCAACGGTGAATTTTGTTCGCGCAAAAATTTTTCCTTGTTATTGTTTAACTTCGTTGGCGGTTCTCACCCATAAGAAGAGTTTTTGAAATTAGCATTTGATCTTGGAGAAGCTCTGAAAATCCCTCATAGATTTAATAAGGAGAAGGGTCATCTCCATATAAAAAAGGTTTAGAAGAGAGACAGAAAAGGAAGTGCAATAAAAACGACAAGCCGAAAAAACAAAACAAAAAACCCAAATGCACTAAAGAAACGTTCATGGCAAAGACAAATATTGAGTCTCTCCGAAGAGGATCAAGGAAAAGAGACAGAATGCATCACATGTGGAGAAATCTTCGAAGAAGACTGTATTCAGTGCTGTAACTACAAGGACTGGTACCATGAAAACTGATTTTATGAAGATTCTTGAGATATTTATTACAATTGTATGTTTTCAAGGCCAAGAAACAAGTGGAGTGCCACTGAATGCTGTGTCCGGGGCTACCGTCCAAATTTTAGTGCCATTAAACTGATTTAAGATAAATCATTTAAAAAAATATTATCTATGCTTAGTTCTAAGTGATATGACTAAAGAAGTTACTGGTTTCATTTTACGATGAAAGTTAACACAAAAAAATTGTTTATTGTTGTTTTATTAGCAACTTATTTTTGTGTCCGTGGCTACCCGACCTTCCCCTACGGGTTCAGATCGCGTAAAGCGAACTTTACTCGTTCAAAGTATATTTCTGAACGCACCCAACACTACAACCAAGTCATTATTTTACATGGCCGGCCGCGGTGGCCGAGGGGACTGAGGCGCTCCAGTCACGGTCTGCACGGCAAATACGGTCGGGGTTTCGAATCCTCCCTCGGGCATCGATATTTGTGTAGTTCTTAGGATAAGCTAGTTAAATTTAGGGACTGATGACCCCGTAGTTAAGTCCCATAAGCTATTAAATATATATTACATGTTTTAAATCTAAATTTTCCTCGCAATTTTCCGTCTTTTATCACCGTTTAAACCTTCCATGAATGTGACATGAACATTATCCTGGACGTGTGTGCGAGATTTGTTCACTCTTTCCGCCCACTATCGATCCGATACTAAGACTATCTGATGATGCCCTTATAAAGCAACTGGGTCTAAAATAAATATGATTTAAATTAATATGATTTATATTAAGAGGTAAGTGATACGAAGTTCACCGGTCATCTAGTCGACCCGACAATGTTTCGCAATTGCTAATATGTATGTACTCTTGCTGTGAACGTCAAATGTGCAAACTTTTATCGCAGTCGTACGAATGATGTTGATACCCCAAAGAAAAGTGCTCTTTCAGTGTTCCAAAAAATTTCCCTATTTTCTGGCCAACTATTCCAAGCTTTTACTTCATTCAAACCTTCCTCTCGCTTTTCGTCGAATGTGCACAATTTTATCGCAATCAGATGAATGGTATTGGTATTTCATAAAAAAATCTCTATTTTTTTCAGAATTTTCCAATTTTACGGGAAACTTTTCCAAACTTTTATTTCATAAGAACGTTACTCTTGCTTCTAACGTGAATTATGCAAAATTTTATCGCAATCAGACGAATGTTATTGATATCCAATTGCAAAAAGCTCTTTCAGTTTCTTGCGAATTTTCAAATTTTCCGGATAACTTCCCCAAATTTTTAGTTCATAAGAACGTTCCCTTTCGTTGAACGTCAAATGATGAAAATTTTATCGCAATCGGATGAACGGTTCTCAACTTATAGTGTTGAGTACATTTAGAAACACACAGGAAAATGAACTTGGTTCGAATTTTGCGACTTTCCTTTTACTGAAAACTTTTCCAAGATCATAATGAACAAAAAAAAAGTATTTCCCCTCTCTGTCGTGCGAATAGTCAGTTATAGTGATGAATTCAATCAAAAAGACATTAAAAAAGCAGTTTCAGTTTTTCTCAAATTTTCCAATTTTCCGGCAAATTTTCGAAAAAAATTTATTTCATACAAACCTTGTCCTGTCAATCCGTACTCAAGTGATGCTCTTACAACCATGTGGAGATTGATTTTTCGGTTTTTCCTAAATTTTCCTACTTTCCGGGCGACTTTTCCAAATTTTTATATGATTCGAATCTTCGTCTTGCTTTCAACATGAAATATATAAAATTGTATCGCAATTGGACGAATGGTACTGATAGCTCACTGTAAAATGCTGTTTCAGTTGTTCCAGATTTTCCTCTTTTCCGGACAACTTTTCAATATTTTATCACCGTTTAAACCTGGACTTGCACGAATATTTCAAAACTAAAATTAGCCAAATCGGTTCAGCCGTTGTCGAGTTTTAGCGAGACTAACGAACAGCAGGAGACCACGTATAAAACGCTTGTACGACCACGTCTTGAGTATTGCTCAAGTGTTTGGGACCCGCAGCAGATCAGTCATAGAGGCGGTTCAGAGGCAACGTGTCACGTAATTGTGCTGTGCATTCGAATTAAGTGTTCGTTATGAAGTACCTGCTACAAACTGAAAACTTCCATAAGCTGATGCTAAATAAATGTCACCTTTCCCTTCTACTCAACCCCCCCCCCCCACCAATAACAACAACAATTATAATAATATAATATTATAATTAATTATAATATATATATATGTATTATTTTGCCACTATTCCAATCCGCTTACATAAAAACTAGATACACCGAAACATAATTTATTACAAAACATAGAGAAAGAACTACATTTGTGAGGTTAGCAACACTCCAATATCACACTGTGCAGAATCAGTAAAAACAAAAACAAACACATCTGATCTGTGGAAAACAACTATGAACAGTGAAAAAGTGACAGTGAAAGTAGTGAGAAAACAACACAGCATGAAGAACCGGCGGTATTTCATTAAATAGACCGGCATTCCATAATGTGAAACGAAAAGAAGACAAAATTTCCGTAAGTAACAAACATTAGGTCTACTTTTCCTGCTCCATTTAAGAACTGTTTTCGATCTAAATACAAAACAAACTGTAGATTTCTATTATTACAGACCACTGATGATGTTTCACAGTCATTAAAACGAAACGCGTCTGTTGAGAAAAGATCGCATCTTTATTGTAGTTGCTTCTAAATACGATCACTTTGATAATAATTGCCACAATGAAGCAATATATATTACATGTATTCGAACAATGGAATTCATAAAGACATTAATAACACGAGAATTATGTTACGAATGTAATTCCTAACATGTACAGATTTACGTTTTTGCAAGCTTAACTATTGACAGTTTCTTCTAGTTCTATAAATACCATAGTTGCCAAGTATTGCTTAAAAGCTGATCATGTGGTCATGTTGGTTTCAGATTAAGTCTTCGGAATTCACATAATAAATTATTGCCAGTATTACATTAATGCATCAGATGGCATTTTAAATACATGTACCGAATTTGATGAGAATCTAATATCATTTAATATGTTATCTGTTACTATCTGTTAATTCTACATGTGCTTACATTCCGGAATACAGCTTTACTATGCAATAACTATGCTTCCTACCAATGGATGAACATTAACTGAATAGTTATTAGTTTCTGTGGTGTGTTTACAATCTGGTAACATTCTTAAATCAAAGTTATGTGATATCTGTAGATAAGCATAGGGCTAATACACAGGGATTTTCTTACAAGAGTTACAAATTGTACTGGTGTTGCCTACATGCAAATGTGCATTCTTTAGGTGTTTTCCTAAGTGGTCTCTTACGTCTCATCGTGTTGTGATTGTATTTCAAAGCTATGATGTGCCGCGGCGGAGCGGCCGCGCGCATTGAGGTGCTATGCTACGATGCGCGAGGCCGACCCCGTCGGGGGTTCAAATCCCCCGCTCGGGCATGGATGTTTGTGTCGTCTTTAGTATAAGGTAGTTCATAAGTAGTTTCTAAGTTTAGGGACTGATGACCACGTAGTTAATTCCCTTAAGCTTTACAAATAGTTCACCATTTTTGAGCTATGATGTGGAATACAATACTGTTAGTTATTAACCTGTCACCGGAAATAGAAAACTGTCCATCAGAAACGAAATGTCGTCAGGTCACCACAGGGTGCAATGCTTCAGTGGCGTGCGTTATGTAGACATCTACACGGGATACTCTGCAAATCACATTTAAGTGCCCGGCAGAGGGTTCATCGAACCACCTATATACTACTTATCTCCCATTCCATTCTCGAATACCGCGCGGGAAGAAAGAACACCTGAATCTGTTCGAGCTCTGATTTCTCGTATTTTATTCTGATGATCATTTCTACCTATGTAAGTGGGAGTCAACAATATATTTTCGCATTCGGAGGAGAATGTTGGCGATTGGAGTTTCGCAAGTAGCCCACGGCGCAGCGACAAGCGCCGTTGTTGTAATGATTCCCACCCCAGATCCTGTATCGTTTCCGTAACGCTGTCTTCCCTGTATCGTGACAATACGAAACGAGCTGCCCTTCTTTGGGCTCTTTCGATGTCCTCCGTCAAACTCACCTGATAAGGATCCCACACTGGGCAGCAATACTTCAAAAATGGACGGACAAGCGTAGTGTGCGCAGTTTCTTTAGTAGTTCTGTTGCATCTTTTAAGGATTCTGCCAATAAAACGCAGTGTCTGGTTCGCCTTTCCCACGACATTACCTACGTGTTCTTCCCAGTTTAAGTCTGAAGTAATAATAATTCCTAGATGTTTTGTGGAGCTTACGGCCTTCACTTTTTATTGATTTATCTTGTAAACGAAGTTTAACGGATTTCTTTTCGTACTCATGTGGACGACTTCACAGTTCTCAGTATTTAGAGTCAATTGCCAATTTTTACACCATACTGATATCTTATTCAGATCGTTCTGCAGTTGGTTTTGATCTTCAGATGATTTTACTAGACGGTAAATGACGGCGTCATATGCAAACAACCTAAGAGAGCTTCCTAGATTTTGCCCTAAATCGTTTATGTAAATAAGGAACAGCAGAGGATCAATAACACTACCCTGTGGAACGCCCGATATCATCTCTCTTTTAGTCGGTGATTTACCAGAGATGCATGTAAAAAGTAATATCCCAAAATGTTCAACTATTGGACAAACGTGCTATGGTGATCAGTTCCCACACTTACAAATTACTTGAATTATCTTACAAAAAAATAAAAATAAATGAAATAAAAACCACACACATGCCGGAGAGAGGACTCGACGCTCCGGCGGGAACGGCCGCCCAATCCGTAGCATGACGCCTATTACCACGCTGCCATTCCTTACGGCCCTTAATATTCAGTTTGGCCAGTGGTAACAAATGGCCACGTGATTCGGATGATGCCTCGTCAGAAGAGGAGTCATCCAGCCAGGCGCACCGCGTGCAAAACAAAAAACCAAAAAAATGGATTAGGTCCGGGCCAGACGACGACATGGATTTGGAGTCAGTAGATCAGACTTTAACACAAATTATTTACAGAAGGATGGAAAAGCTGGTAGAAGCCGACCTCGGGGAAGATCAGTTTGGGTTCAGGAGAAATGTAGGAACACGGGAGGCAATACTCACTTTACGGCTTATCCTAGAAGATAGATTAAGAAAAGGCAAACCTACATTTCTAGTTTTTGTAGATTTGGAGGCTTTTGACAATTAAATACAATGAAAGAACCACTGAGACGGATTTTCGTCTCAAATATGTCAAAGACATTATTGATAGAGCTGAAGCATTGAATTAAAATTTGTGGTGCTGCCGGGAATCGAACCCGGACCTCCATGCTTACCAGGCAGACGTCTTAACCGTTAGACTACCACACCACTAATCCGTCTCAGGGGTTCTTTCATTGTATTTAATTGATATTTATATCACCATAATAGGATTGTTCCACCATGTCCATTGCTGAAGTGCTATTCCGCTGCATGGAGAGCCTTGGCAGTAGTGGCAATTATCTTTGGAACAAAGAAGCTGAATTAAAGTTTGTGTTGTGGAGGGAAATCGTACATAGACTATTCCGAGGCGCCTTAATCGTTAGTGGTGTGGTAGTCAAAAGGTTAAGACGTCTGCCTAGTAAGCATGGAGGTCCGGGTTCGATTCCCGGCCGCACCACAAATTTTAATTCAATGCTTCAGCTCTATCAATAATGCTTTTGACAATGTTGATTGGAATACACTCTTTCAAGTTCTGAAGCAAGCAGGAGTAAAATATAGGGAGCGTATGGTTATTTACAACTTGTACAGAAACCAGACAGCGGTTGTCAGAGTTGAAGGGCATGAGAGGGATGCGGTGGTAGGAAAGGGAGTAAGACAAGGTTGTAGCCTTTCTCAAATGTTGTTCAATTTGTACATTGAGCAAGCTATAAAGGAAAGCAAGGAGAAATTTGGCGAAGGAATTAAATTTCAGGGAGAAGAATTAAAAACATTGCGTTTTGCCGACGACATAGTAATTCTGTCAGAGACATCAAAGGATCTTGAAGAGCAGTTGAACGGAATGGACAGTGTGCTGAAAGATGCATATAAGATTAAGATTCACAAGAGCAAAACTAGGGTAATGGAGTGCAGTCTAAGAAAATCAGGTGATGCTGAAGGAATTAGATTAGGTAACGAAGCAATAAAGGAGGTAGATGAGTTTTGTTACTTGGGCAGTAAAATAACAAATGATGGTCGCAGTACAGAGGATATAAAATGCAGAATGGCAATGGGTAGAAAAGCGTTCTTGAAAAAGAGAAATTTGTTAACATCGAATATTGATTTAAGCCTAAGGAAGTCCTTTCTGAAGGCATTTGTATGGAGTGTTGCCTTGTATGGGAGTGAAACATGGACGATAAACAGTGCGGACAGGAATAAGATTGACGCTTTTGAAATATGGTGCTACAGAAGAATGCTGAAGATTAGGTGGGTGGATCGCGTAACTAATGAGGAGGTACTGAACAGAATTGGGGAGAAAAGAAATTTCTGGCATACCTAGACTAAAAGAAGGGATAGATTGGTAGGACTCATTCTTAGACATCAAGGAATTGTGAATTTAGCGTTGGAGGGGAGTGTGTGGGGTAAAAAACGCAGAGGAAGACCAAGAGATGGATACAGTAAGCAGATTCAGACAGATGTAGGTTGTCGTTCTTATGTGGAGATAAAGAGACTTGCTCAGGGTAGGGTATTGTGGAGAGCTGCATTAAACCAGTCTCCAGACTGAAGACCACAACAACAACAACAACAGATCAGACCACCGACTATCTTTTGTTGTCTCAAATGAACCAAGTATCAGACATGGAACACCCAAGAGACTCACGAGAACACAGATCAGATGTGTTCAACATACTACCGACAGTCCCCAACGCGACACCGTTCAAGGCACCTACATGTCTCTTGCTACTGACGTATCTGACAGTAGCGATCATGCTTCAAACACTAAAATAGTGAGTGAGGTAAATATAGGAAAGGTTGCGGATATGCCAGCCGACTATATTATAACCCCATACTGCATCAACAAGCCTTTCAATATAACCATTGGAAGTAGGGAGCAGTGGGAGAAAATAGTTCGACACCGTACGGGGGATATTGTCTGGTTCACTGACGGGTCAAAATCAGACCAAGGTGTTGGGGCAGGGGTATACAGGGTGCAGCCAAGACTGGAGGGCGTCATCTCTCTAGGGAAACTGGCCTCAGTATTCCAGGCCGAAATCACTGCCATCAGGGCGTGTGTGGAGGAGAATTTGCGTAGGTGCTACAAAAACCGTAGCATCTATATCTATTCAGACAGCCAGGCATCCCTGAGATCACTGGCAGCTCCTGCAACAAGGTCTAAAATTGTTTCAGAATGTCAAATGTTCAAATGTTTGTTAAGCTTATGGGACTTAACTACGGGGTCATCAGTCCCTAAACTTACAAACTACTTATGAACTAACTAAGACTAAGGACAGCACAAATATCCACGCCCGAGGGGGGATTCGAACCCCCGACCGTAGTGGCCGTGCAGACCGTGACTGGAGCGCCTCAGTCCCCTCGGCCACCGCGGTCGGCTGCAGAATGTCACAGGGTTATGGTGGAGCTAGGGGAAAGCAATAGAGTAAACCTATTGTGGGTCCCTGGCCACTCGGGGATCAGTGGCAACGAACATGCCGAGAGATTAACCAGGATGCGGGCAGAGACTCCATTTATTGGACCGGAACCTGTCCAGACAATCACCAAGGCAGTGATCAAATTGGAGCTACGTAACTGGCTCAGAAGACAGCACATAGAATATTGGACCAAAATCTGTCAACAAAAACATGGCAAGCTAATGATGCCAAAGCCAAGTTTTAAAAGAAGCTTTGCAATCCTGGGCCTGAACAGCAGAGATATTAGACTCATGGTTGGATTGTTGACAGGCCATGGGAATTAAAAAAAAAACACCTACATACAATGGGAATAAAAGAAGAGGACCCTAAATGTAGGATCTGTGATGACGGCGATGAAACTGCATCACATCTAATCTTCGAATGCATTGCATTGGAGAGTAAAAGGCACAGAACATTTGGGACAACCAGACCCGAAGAAACTGTGTCTAATAAAGAACTGATAAAGGGACTCCTTGCACTGTTCAAGTCCATTGGTTGGCTTTACTAGATATACAGGGAGCGATACTGCACAATAAACTTAGTTTCAATGCGGGCAGTGGCGGGTTGGACCAAGACTGTTTTGGCTTCCACGAGAAAATCAAATCAAATCAACGATCAGGTTCGACACTCAAATGACACATAAACTGCCTCCTCTGATAAAATGTAATCACGAAGAGGCTCCTCCAACCGAACAACACAAGACACTCATCGCCGCCGTACCATGAAATCCCAGCCAAACGCCAACTTAGGTAAGGGCCAGGCAAAGTGCAATAAAGGGGAAAGGAGATAAAATGTCGACTGAAGGAACAGGAGAAGGCACTCCAGGAAAAGTTGAGGTAAGGCCAACCTGGATCGTCGTAAAGATACGCCGAAAACATCTTGCGCTCCACAAAGTGCTGTAAAATGGGTGCGCACTCTCGAAGGACCACATCTCCCACGTGCGCTAAAAATTGTCATATTGAACATAAATGTAAAACAATAGGCAGCAGGGCAAGACTTTAATACCTATCATATGATCATGCTAAATATTAACAGAATAACATCAGACTTGAAAAAAGGACAGCCCTAAAAAAAAACATTTGTTTACGAGACAGATACAGACATTGTTCCGTTACAAGAAGTACTCATAAATAACTTGTCTGTAGAAGGATGTAATACCTCTCTCACTATACCACTGGATGAAAGTTCAAGGACTGTAATACACACTATATAAGGAATACCGGTACAGGTGCTAGACAAATTAGTAACTGGTAGAGGCATCAGTTGCAAAATATCTGATGTCACTGTTTTAAATGTTTATGCCCCATCAGGTAACAACAACCCTCCAGGGGGTCCACAGCTCTTTTGTGGGTACATGTGTGGCGCGCACGGGACCCCGAGCCGAAGTAGCCTTTTTCTTCCCCAGGCTGCTTCACACTTACCCCCGGTTCGTGCCTTTGCCTGGAGACGGGTGTCTGAGAAAATTCAGGTCATCTCCTTTACTACGCTTTCCTTTTCCTACTGGTCCTTCCCTCCTTTCACTCGTTTCTTCCGCTCATTCATTTTACTCTGTTGTTCCTACCTTGGAGCCATCCATATCATCTCCGATTCGGCGTTTGAGATTCTCACTTTTCTATCTCCCTCTTTCCATCCTCTATTCTTCTTCCTTTCTCCCTGTGCGTGTCTGAAGGCCGACCCACGCACTCCCATGCGTAGCAGGTGACGGAGTAACGCGTAATTCCCCGCCCTGGGTAGACAAGTAGGGCGTATACGTACCCCCTGGTAGAGGCCAGGCCCAGGGAGGGGTGATTACCCAAGCTGGTACCTTCTGACCATGCCGATTGGTCCCTCCGTCCGTTTCTCGGGAGGTGTGACCTGAGGTGTGAACAATCACCTCAGGCGGGGTAGCCCTCAGTGAGGGTCCCCATTAGGAAGGAGCGTGCCATCGGAGACGCCGGTAATCATGGGGGACACTTCCGCAAAGACCTCTCTCTCTTCCCTTTTGACTTCGACCCAAAAACGAAAGTTGGATGCCACTCAAACAAAGAAAATACTACCAAACGTTCCTAAGTTTCTGATCGTTACCCGTACTGATGGTCATCATTTCTCTAAGGTCAATCCCTTCATTATTCAGAAGGGTGTAGATGCCATTGCAGGTCCGTTGAAGAAATGTTCTCGACAACATAATGGGAGTTTGCTGTTAGAACAGATAATGCCTTTCAGGCTCAAAAACTGATCCTCGCCAAGCGTTTGCACACCTTCCTGGTAAAAGTTGAAGCCCACCGTACCACAGTCAAACATATACAGTCACGACACTCCCGCAGACTTTTGTTATACGCTGCGATAGCAACGCTCCACGCGGCAGGCAAGCTACGTTTCTGAGTACGGTAGTTGATTAGTGCGAATAGTATCGTTTAGATTGACTTCAGCATACTTTTTACATTAGGGAACGTATGTAGTGCCTTATAAATATGAAATAATTTAAAAATAGCTACCCATTTGTCTTTCTTAAGTTTCATAAGATCCCTGATAATGTACGAAACGGTACATTACAGGACAGTTAATTCACAACCATCCTGTAACATGCAGGCTTTAAATGAGTAATTTCATTTTCTAATAAAAATAAAAATGCCTACGAAACACCAGGAGACATGCCCTTTGGCAGAGAGACGTCAATTTCTAGGCAGGAACGTTAAGTATTCTTCATTAAAATTCCAGTAAAATCGGTGAGCGTGGAACATAGGAAACGTATATAGAATGCAATAAAAAGGACATTTAACATACCAAATCAACTATCACAGCTGTAGCTGAAGGAAAAAGTCGCAGACATGGCACAACGATAAAAGCAACCAAACTGTTTTCCAACAAAGTAGAACCCAATTCCACAATTGTTGCTACATCTGAACCATCTGTAAGAATCATTAAAACTTGGTTTTTAAAACTAAAGTAATTACACTTAAAAGAATATGCATGTAGAATAAAGACGAGTGACATGTAAAAATGTGAGAATCATTAGACTCCGTACCGAATTGATACACGTCAAAAACAACTGTCATAGTAACAACAGACCATAACAGAAATTTATTATACCATTATGTTTATATGCAACTTACTTTCAGCGAAATAAGCTGCACATATACACATATTCGTAAGTATTTGTTCAAGATGGTATTGTTCTTTATGAGGCTGTTCTTATGTTAATTTCCGTATTATGTTTGTCTCTCGATATTTTAATAATGCTTGTAATGCAAAAATTATAGTAAGTATTTCGTTAATTACGTACAAAAGAGATTATAAACAAAGATCACAATTTCGGCAGCTTGCCCACCGCTAGAAGCGATAGTGTCGCAGCAACTGTCAGATGGTAACAACTTTTACAGCAGTGAGTGTCGGGACTGTGTATGTTAGACTGTGACCGTACCCTTAACTCGTCACGTGGGGTGGTCTACTCTCGATCCCTCGACGGGTTATCGGACGAAGAAATAAAGGACTACTTGACTGATCAGGGCGCCATATGGTTACGAAAAAGGCTGATACAGCTTTGATACCAATGCAAACCGTATTTTTGACATTTGACAAGGTGGACCTCCCTTCCAAAATAAAAGCAGGCTACGAAATATCAGTTCGCCCTATATTCCGAACCCCACGCGTTGCTACCAGTGCCACATGAATAATCATACCCGTGAGTCTTGCCTCATGCAGCCAAATGCGTCACCTGTGGCAGGGACGTTCATGAGGGTGAGTGTCCGCCTCTATCCCCTCACTGCATCAACTGCATGGGCGACCATGCTGCTTCATCCAGAGATTGCCCTGTTTACAAGGAGGAGCGTAGGAGTTCGCAAAAAAGTTTCGACCTCTGCTGCGTGGAAGATACTAGCCGCTCGAATGCCCGTTGAGCTCCCAGCGGGTAAATACAGCGCTGTCCTTGCCTCTCCTCGCCCTACTAAGGAGGTTGGCACACAAACGTGTGACCTTACTTTTAGCGACACGGTTGTTAGATCGGCCAGCCCAGATTGCCCCAATCCACCTCTCCACTCACTTCTTCTCACCGAAAAACACAGTCATCAGCAGCTCTTCCCAAATCACGGGCGCCTAAATCGGATGCCCGGACTTCCAAGAGAGAGCCTGTCCGCGAAGATTTCTTAAGATCTGAGCCTGCACAACCTACGTCTGTGCACACAACTCATCGTCATTCCTCCAAGAAGGCACACAGAAAAAAGAGTTCCTCTCCTTCCCCACCACGGTGCGACTCAACTGTCACACCATCTAGCACTGGCACCACTCGGTCTTCCTCTGTCTCGCCGGGCCGCGCTACTGCTGGGCGACCATCCGGCCCTCGACTGGCGGAGGAAGCTGCCCCTGCCGTTAAATCCAGGCAGGCGGCGGATACTCCAGATGAAACGATGGAACATGACCCTTTACCTACAGATTCCAGTAGCAGCGTTCCCTCGAAGTCAGACCCTCAGTGGCCAGCGAGGTGATCTCCTCTATCTTCACTCACTTTATGTATCCTCTCCAATGGAATATTCGCGGCATTCGATCCAACAGAGAAGAATTGAAACTACTACTCAAATTGCACCGTCCATTCGTGGTCTGACTTCAAGAAACGAAGTTACGCCCATGCGACGACACAGATTTTTCACAATATACCTCCGTGCGCTTTGACCTGCCTCCTGTGGAGGGTATTGCAGCCCATGGAGGGGTTATGTTGCTCATTAGAGATGACATCTACTACCATCCTATTGCACTGCACACTCAACTACAGGCAGTTGCCGTCCTCATCATTCTTCCTACCTTTTTCTTCTCCCTTTGTAACATCTATACCCCATCGTCTTCTGCCTTTACTAGGGCAGATGTGCTGCACCCCTTTGCCCAAATTCCTCCCCCCTTTTTGTTGATAGGCGATTTCAATGCCCACCACCCCCTATGGGGTTCTCCGGCCTCTTGCCAGAGAGGCTCCCTTTTAGCGGACATTCTCAACTATCTTAATCTTGTCTGCCTAAACACAGGTGTACCAACCTTTCTTTAAGACACAACGCATACCTACTCTCACTTGGACCTCTCGATATGTACTGCTCAACTTGGGCGTCCGTTTGAGTGGTATGCTCTCTCTGATACATACTCGAGCGACCATTTCTCCTTTATAATTCATCTCCATCATACCATACCTCCGGGTTCCACTAGTTGGAACATCTCGAAAGCTGACTGTTCTCCTCCATGGCGGTTTTCCATGATGGGAACTTCCCCACCTGTGACAGTCAAGTCGAATACCTCACGGAAGTCATTCTTAATGCTGCAGAATATTCCATTCCAAGTACTTCATCTTCTCCACGTCGAGTCCCAGTCCCCTGGTGGACTGCGGCATGTCGCGATGCTGTTAGAGCCCGGAGACGTGCTCTACGCACCTTCCGCCTCCACCCATTGTTGGCGAACTGTATCAATTACAAACGTCTACGAGCGCAATGCCGTAGAGTCATCAAGGAAAGCAAACGGGCCTGCTGGATTGCTTTTACTAGTTCATTCAACAGACTTACTCCTTCTTTTGTTGTCTGGGGGGGGGGGCTGCGCCGGTTGTCTGGCACAAAGGTCCGCTACCCAATTCCTGGCTTGCTCGTCGTAAATGAAGTCTTCTTAGACCCAGCCGATAAATCCAACGCTTTAGGTCAATCTTTTGCAGAGGTCTCGAGCTCGGCACATTATCACCCCGCATTTCTCCATCAAAAACAGACAGAGGAGGTACGGCCACCTTCCTTCCAATCTCTCAATCGGGAAAGCTACAATGCCAACTTCACCATGCATGACCTTAAACGCGCTTTATCCGTGTCCCGATCTTTTGCTGCCGGCCGCGGTGGCCGAGGGGACTGAGGCGCTCCAGTCACGGTCTGCACGGCCACTACGGTCGGGGATTCGAATCCCCCCTCGGACATGGATATTTGTGCCGTCCTAGTACGTAAGTAGTTAATAAGTAGTTTGTAACTTTAGGGACTGATGACCCCGTAGTTAAGTCCCATAGACTATACAAACATTTGCAAAATTTTAAATTTGATCTTCTGCTCCAGGGCCTGATGCAATTCATATACAGATGCTGAAGAACCTTTCTCTTGTGGGTAAATGTTTTCTCCTCCGCACTTATAATCGCATATGGATTGAAGGTCAGTTCTCCACACACTGACGTGAAGCAATTGTTGTTCCCATACCAAAACCAGGGAAGAACAAACATCTTACTTAGAGTTATCGCCCCATTTTTGTCCCCAGCTGCGTTTGCAAGGTGATGGAACGCATGTTTAATGCTCGGCTGATTTGGCTACTCGAATCTCGCCGTCTCCTTACCAACGTCCAATGCGGATTTCGTAGGCATCGTTCTACTATCGACCACCTCGTTACCTTGTCGACCTACATTATGAATAACTTTTTGCCTAAGCGCTAGACGGTGGCTGTGTTTTTTGATTTGAAGAAGGCTTATGACACCTGTTGGAGGGCGGGAATTCTCCGCACGCTCCATACATGGGGCTTTCGCGGCCGCCTCCCCATTTTTATTCAAGCATTTTTACTAGATCGAAGGTTTCGGGTACGAGTGGGCTGTGTTCTGTCGGACACCTTTCGCCAGGAGAATAGGGTGCCACAAGGATCTGTGTTGAGCGTGGCACTTTTCACCATAGCAATCAACCCAATTATAGATTGTCTTCCGGCCGACGTCTCTGGCTCCTTTTTTGTGGACGACTTTGCGATTTACTGCAGTGCCCAGAGAACGTGTCTCCTGGAACGCTGTCTTCAGCGTTGTTTCGACCGTCTTTATTCTTGGAGTGTCGGCAATGGTTTCCGGTTCTCCAGTGCGAAAACAGTCTGTATAAATTTCTGGAGATACAAAGAGTTCCTTCCACCGTCTCTCCATCCTGGCCCCGTTACTCTACCTTTCGTGGAGACGACGAAACTTTTAGGACTCATATTGGACAGGAAACTCTGCTGGTCGCCGCATGTGTCCTGTCTGGCTGGCCGGTGTATTCGTTCCCTTAACGTCCTCCGTTTTCTTAGCGGCACGTCATGGGGGAGCGGATCGCATCGTCCTGCTTCACCTCTACTGGTCCACTGTCAGCTCAAAATTGAATTACGGAAGCTTCGTTTACTCTTCCGCACGGCCATCCATTTTACGCCGCCTAAACTCGATTCACCATCGGGGGTTACGCCTGGCGATAGGAGCTTTTTACACAAGCCCTGTTGACAGCCTCTATGCCGAAGCTGCCGAATAACCTTTACACTATCGACGCGACATATTACTGTATCGGTATGCATGCCGTTTGCTTTCGATGCCCCACCATCCTTCCTATCCATCGTTCTTGAACGACTCCCTCGATAGCCAATACGGGCTGTCTGCGATAGCCCTGCTCCCTCCTGGAGTCCGTTTTCGTCGCTTGCTATAATTCAAATAGGTGAGAGCTCAGTGCCACCTTGGCTTCAGGCTCAAGTTCGCGTTCACCTCGAACTCACCTCACTCCCGAAGAGAGTACTTCGGATGCTTTATACTGCTCGCGGTTTCTTGAACTTCGTGCACGGCTCGAAAATTCCGTTTTCTTATATACGGTTGGCTCAAAGACCAATGAAGGTTTCGGATGTGCGTTTGTCGTCAGGGATGAGTGTTTCAGTACAGGCTTAATGCCTACTGCTCGAATTTCACAGCGGAGCTTTTTGCCCTCTATCAGGCTGTACTCTTCATCCGTCGACACCGTTCTCGTTCTTATGTTATCTGCTCTGACTCCCTCAGCGCCATCCAGAGTCTGAGCGACCCCTTTTCAGCCCATCCTATTGTGCACCAAATCAACCGCTCCCTTCAGTTATTAGCTTCTGACGGCCCTCGCGTTCACCTCCTGTGGGTACCTGGCCACGCAGGCGTGCCTGGTAACGAGGCTACTGATGCCGCTGCCAAGGCTGCAACTCTCCTACCTCGAACACTTATGTTCTGTGTCCCATCGCATAATATTCAAGGGGCTCTTTCGTGGCGCCTTATATCATCGTGGCATAATGTGTGGTCTTCACTTACAAATAATAAGCTCCGGACCATTAAACCGCTCCCGGTGGCTTGGGTGACCTCATCACGCCGCTCGCGACGATAAGAGATCATCTTGGCCCGGTTGCGGATCGGTTTTTGCCGGTTCAGCCACCGCAACTTGCTCAGTGGTGACCCCGCAGCGTTATGTTCCTGTGGCCACCCGCTGTCGGTGCGCCATGTTTTATTGTCGTGTTCAAATTTTACTCCTGTTCGGTTTGCACTACATCTGCCGGACACACTGGAAGAAATTTTAGCTGATGACGCGCGGGCTGTAGCTCGAGTATTGGATTTTATCAACTTGACCAATTTGTCAAAGGACATTTAGCTCTTCCCATTGTTTTTTATTCTATGTTTTTAGCTGTTTTTATAAAGTCTTATTATCCTTGGGTATATCCCAGTTTTGATTCGGGCGCTAATGACCTAAAACCACAAAAAAATTAACAACAACAAATTAAACATATCTGAGTTCTTCAAGGAAGATATTGTCCATCTATTACGGAAAAACCGTACGAATGTCATTATTGGTGGTGGTCTCAATTGTGTTGTCAATAAAAATGATCAGTAACCCAATTTTAATTATTACACACAACTATACGATTTAATCAAGAATATGAAGTACAAAATAAAATTTCCCACACTTTGTCAAATTACATCATGTAGTCGGATCGACAGGATTTATATGTCGGATAAGTGTCCAGGTACTGAACGCTGACGTCATGCCAACGTTTTGCTCTGACCAATGCGCTCTTTCAGTGACCGTCAGTCTAGAAAATAGACCACGAAAGTACACCGAAGCCAATGTACTTCAATGCAGAAAATTAAAATAACAAACACATGCATGTTTTCCAAAGCCTACTATATAACACAGATCTTCGTTGCATCTAAGCTACAGCCGAAAAAGATAATGCAACTGGCTAATGGATACATATGGAAAAGCAATACTTCCAAAGTGTGATTTGATACTTCTACAAACGCAAGAATATCTGTTGTGTTAGAAACCGGCATGATTAGAAAAGCGTGTGTGTTATATATAAGAACTTTGTCTGTAATGAATAGCCGGCCGCGTTGGCCGAGGGGACTGAGGCGCTACAGTCACGGTCTGCACGGCCACTACGGTCGGGGGTTCGAATCCTTCCTCGTGCATGGATATTAGTGCCGTCCTAGTTCGTAAGTAGTTCATAAGTAGTTTGTAAGTTTAGGGACTGATGACACCGTAGTTGAGTCCCATAAGCTTTACAAACATTTGAACATTTTGATACTCTGCAAATCACATTTAAGTGCCTGGCAGAGGGTTCATCGAACCACCGTTATACTATTTTATCTCCCATTCCATTCTCGAATAGCGCACGGGAAGAATGAACCCTTGAATCTCTCCGTTCTGGCTCTGATTTCCCGTATTTTATTCTGATGATCATTTCTACCTATGTAAGTGGGAGTCAGTAATATATTTTCGCATTCGGAGGAGAATGTTGGCGATTGTAGTTTCGTAAGCAGCCCACGCCGCAGCGATAAGCGTCGTTGTTGTAATGATTCCCATCCCAGATCCTGTATCATTTCCGTAACGCTGTCTCTCCTGTATAGTGACAATAAGAAACGAGCTGCCATTCTTTAGACTCTTTCGATGTCCTCCGTCCAACCCACCTGATAACGATCCCACACTGGGCTGCAATACACCAAAAATGGACGGACAAGCGTAGTGTATGCAGTTTATTTTGTAGTTCTGTTGCATCTTTTAAGGGTTCTGCTAATAAAACGCAGTCTCTGGTTCGCCTTTCCCACCACATTATCTACGTGTTCTTTCTACTTTACGTCTGAAGTAATAGTAATTCCTAGATATTTTGTGGAGCTTACGACCTTCACTTTTGATTGATTTATCTTGTAAACAAACTTTAACGGATTTCTTTTCGTACTCATGTGGACGACTTCACACTTCTCATTATTCAGAGTCAATTGCCAATTCTTACACCATACAGATATCTTATTCAAATCGTTCTGCAGTTGGTTTTGATCGTCAGATGATTTTACTAGGCGGTAAATGACGGCGTCATCTGCAAACAACCGAAGAGAGCTAATTAGATTTTCCTCTAAATCGTTTATGTAAATAAGGAACAGCAGAGGACCAATAACACTACCTTGTGGAACGCCCGATATCACTTCCGTTTTTGTCGATGCCTTACCATCGATTACCACGAACTGTTTCCTCTCTGAGAGGAAATCCCCTATCCAGTCGCAAATTTGGGGCGTTTCTGATGACGTGGCCGTACCAGCAGAGACGGGCTTCCCTCAGTTTGTCTGTGATGGGCCCAACATCGAACCTTTGTCGGGCGTCTTTACTTTTTACATGATCACATCGGGTCAGCCACATGGACCAACGAAGCATCTTCATCTCCATGATATGTAGCATTTTCCCCTGCTGCCACACTCAGTCCCGTAGATTGCTGCTGGGCTTACCATGATTTTGTAAAGTTTTGCCTTAAGACGTCGAGACATCTTCTCTTAGCAGAGGACTCCAGTGACCTGTCTGCATTTGAGCCAAGCTGTATTCACTCTCGTCCTAATATCGAGAGTTGTGTCACAGTCTGAGCTGACAACGGACCCCGAGTACATAAAATGCATTGTTTTCTGCAGGTCTTCTTCTCTGATACTTAACCCGCGATCACTCGCGTTGTTAGAAAAAAATGTAACATTTACGATTTTACTCGAATATTCCATCACATTTCAAAGCCAATGACCTGACCATCTAGAAATGCATTCTTTCATACGTCGTGATTCAATTAATCTTTGACTCGACAATCAAACTTCAACAATGGTTTGTTAGTTGTGGCTTTATTTGAAGTGGTGCGCAGTGTTGGATTTTTTTCTAACACGGGAGTCTTAACGTAACAATTACTTCTCCTTCCGTGGAAAACCGCCTCGCTTCACTTTTAGTCTGTTTCTTGTACTTGTAAAATGCGGCTGTGTTCGTTTGTTTTCTCCTGAAACTGTTCAGCACATGTTACGTCTTTTATGAGCAAAGTAGATATTGTTATTGAGTTTTACGAAGTGAATGAAGCAATTGTTTATACAGAGTACATGACATTCTCTGTCGGGTATGGAGGTATATAAAACTGAAAAACAGTGTCAGGGGCCAGCGGTTTCTTCTTGAAACACAATATTCTGATTTCGAACGGTCGACAAAATCTACACCTTCTTTTTTGAGATTGTGGAGTGTAATTTCTTCAAATTTTTTCGCTTCGCCACTGTCAGCGTCTACAGAATCGTCGCTGTGAATGGTGGATAAGATTAGATCGTTCTTTTTCTGTTTATGTTTTTGAGACGTATGAGGAAGTGAAGCAGTTGTTGCTTGGTTTTTCTCCAAATGCTGATGTTTAGTTGCCTACATTTTACGTCCAGAAATTCCAGTGGAATTTCTCTTTTATTCTTCTGTAGAGTATTTACTAATGTGAATCTATGGTTGGCATACATTTTGTTACCCAGTGGTATAGATGTGAAATAATTGTCCATCGTCACGTTTCTGCCTGTTTTGTCAAATCTGTCTAATCAATCGTAGCACCACATGCTCTGCATCATTTGCTACTGGATATGACCCTGTAGGCTGTTTGCCTGCATGTACTTCCATATTTAGCGTATAAAAGGTTCTGGCATCACAAAGCGCATGTACGTTGATGCGCATGTATTTTGCAGGCTTGTTTGCTGTATACTGCCTGAATTTGAAACTTCTGCGGAATGGTTCTAACATCTCGTCTATCGTTGTCAGTGCGTCGGTACTATAGCTCTTGTTGCAAACATCCACAAATTCGTATAATGACATGTCTCATACCATGTTTATACTAATTTATAATGCTTTGTTAATAACAAAGAAATGATTTATTGTATAAACGTTTCTTTTTCTGGCACAAAGAGATGAAAAGATGGAAATTGAGGTGCAGTCCATTTTCATCCAGTCTGTCCTTCCACGTTTGAACCTGGTGTTGTTGTTGGCGGGTTTGCTCGACAAGTACCACATCATCGGAATAAAGAAGGGTCCAGCGATGTGAAACCTGTATGTCAGCGGTTACCGTATCCATGCATAGCAAGAATAGACAATAGTATAAAGGTGAAAGGGCAGAACCTTGATGGACACCCATAGTGATAGCGAAGGGCTGAGAGATTCCAGCAGGACTCCGAACTGCACTAGTGTAATTGCGGTACAGAAGTTGCACCCAGCTTACGTACTCTTCAGATACGCCATGACTACGAAGAGCTTCTCTATGTCTATAAACACCATGTGTATAGTTCTCTCTCTCTCTCTCTCTCTCTCTCTCTCTCTCTCTCTCTCTCTCTCTCTCTGTGTGTGTGTGTGTGTGTGTGTGTGTGTGTGTGTGTGTGTGTGTGTGTGTGTGTGTGTGGATGGCATGAAATGAATCGCATCGATGGTACTGCATCCCTTAAGAAATCCACACTGGTCTGGTGTTACAGAGACAATATTTCTGAGTCTACCATCAAGTGCAGGTTCAGTGATTTTTAAAGTTTGAGAGAGGAGTCTACAGGGTATTCATTCAAATCTCCTTTTCCCTTCCAGATTGGAACTGTTATGCTAGTTGCCTATATGCGTGGAAGAAATTCTGAAGCAGGCTTTCCGAGCATTTTTCAGATTTCCGCTGGTAGGTCATCTTCAGCAGTTGCTTTTCCGTTTCTTATCTTGCTGATGGCAAGCATTACTTTCTCAGATCTAATTGAGGTAGGATCAGGACCAGTATTTGGTTGATGTGTAAATTCTTCGTTGCTGATGTTATGCAAGTAGTCGGTCCAATGCTGGAGAATAGCTTATTTGTCTACTAGCAGTTTGCCTTCGGCTCCCTTGGTGTGCATGACGTGTCCAATGTCCTTGGTTGGACGGTGACGGGACTTTGCAAGACGGTGGGCATTGTTTCCTCCCGGCGATGTCTCAAGCTGGTTATATAGTGTCTGGTAATAATGGTGTTTTGTTGGAGCTACTGCTCTTTTCGCTGCTGATCTCGGGTTGCAACATTCCTGGAGATCAGTGTAAAGATGTACGTTCCACCGGGTCTTCTTGATACTGATATCCAGGAATATCGCAACCAGAGTTCAGCAACAAAACGAGGAGTAGTTGCAGCAAAAGACTATTATTACCAGACACTATATGACCAGCTTGACACATCGCCGGGAGAAAATAATATCTTCCATCCCGTCACCTTTGAGCTCAGGACATTGGACACGTCATGCACATCAAGCTACTTAATATTAATGCCACAGAAATTTATTATGATTTCATTGTTAATAACAAGGAAATGAAAGCCTAATTCTTCGAATCTGCTATAACAGACGGATTAAAAACCATCGCACTGACGTGTTTTACGGCCCACTTTAGATTTGTAGTTTTATAAGTTTTGGCAAACATTTTGGACCAAAATAGTAATGTAAACAATAAAAAATTAATTAATAAGAGTGTCTGAAACCCATTTATGAAAAAAAACCAGGTGGTGGCCGGTTTTGAACCTCTGACCTTCAGCGGCACAGTCTCACGTATTACACACTACGCTACGGCCAACACTTGGTCGTTGCGTACTTTAATCTCGTACTATTGATGGCCGTTGTTAACTGATGCTAATATGGCATTTGTCGACACTAGATTTTCATTTATCGTACGAAGAACGACGTGTTTTTGTTAATTCTTCAGTGAGCTATTGCTTTGAAATGACAACGTGTAAGTTAAAATAAGAAAAATCATCAAATATGCAACGCAAGATGGCGCATGCCAGAGAGAGTTCTGGGCGAGGAATGTCACGAAACATCTGCGAACGGTTGGTTTTCGTTAATTCAGTGGAAGGTGTCAAATTCTGTTATTTTTGCAAATATCTGTCAAACGATACGAGATATGAAAATAACACAAGGGAACAAAGCTGTAGAGAATCTTCTCCTCTACAAAGTCGGTTATTCAATTTTCGTGTCAGGTGAATGGTTAAGCCGTTATTTTTATTTAAATTTCGAGCTGTCAAAAGATGATCTCAAAGGCCCACTTTTAGTGCTACTACCGTAACTTAAAAATGTTTCAAATGTTTGTATAGCTTACGGGACTTAACTACGGGGTCATGAGTCCCTAAACTTACAAACTACTTATGAACTAACTAAGACTAAGGACGGCACAAATATCCATACCCGAGGGGGACTCGAACCTCCGAGCGTAGTGGCCGTGCAGACCGTGACTGGAGCGCCTCAGTCCCCTCGGCCACCGCGGCCGGCTACCGTAACCTAAAGTGGGCCAAAAGCTTCTACTGATGGTAAATCTAAGGGACTTAACTGTTGCGTTTATCAGTCCCTAGGCTTATAAACTGCTTAAATCGTAAGTTATGCTAAGTATTACACACACGTACCCGTGACCGAGGGAGTACTCCCATCCCCACTGCGAGCAACCGCACGCTCGGCAGCAACGCGTCTTACAGCGCTCTGTCACTCCACTGCCTATCTGTATCAGGGTTCCTACCCTTTAAAAAAACTGAGTTTTTTAGGAGTCTCTGAATATAAGGAGTTTTTAAGGAGTCACTGCTTACATGTTTACACAGAGTACATAAAAACTTCAAACAACTGCAATGTCATAAACAGTAGGCATCAACGAATTAAGTTTTACAGACACATAAACTTGAAAATACAAGAGTACCTTAGTACTAATACATTTCTTCAATGAATCTGAAGTTTGTAGCATGAACATCCCCTTGTGGAATGATATTGATTTTTAGATTGTAGTATGAAAAAATACCACTCATTTTAGCCACAAATTATACTGAACACTTTACACACTTGTTGGGAAGGAATTTATGGGGATTTTAATCACATTATTATGTAACACTTTACACCTTTTTTTTTTTTAATTTAAAGAAAAATGTCCAATTTCAAGCTTGGAAGTTACAGAGGTGTCCACAGACGTCAACAACAGTATACAAATAACTTAATCGGTTTAAAATTAACAAGCAGAAAGCTTACTGCAATTCCACCTTCTGGGAATGTGGTGCCTACTGCGCATGCGCGGATAATGCATCTGCTAAAACTCGTAGTTCACCTGTTCTACCGCTTAATGGCTGTCACGATAGAAGTATATACATTTCGCTGCGGATCATCGTGTCATGGGGGTATAATGTTGCCCTTGCTTCGTATGATGCCATAATTGTTAAAGTAGATTCCGCTATTATATTTTGGGCAAGGAATTGATGGTACCGAATTTTTGAATTTGAAATAATTTAAAGTACAGAACAAAATGAACATTAAAGCATATAAACCGCTGGTTGCATATTAAAGTCTGGCACCATACAAGCAACAGCAAGTTATAAGACTTACGGAAAGCATCTAGCTGGATCCTGAGCTTCGTATTGTAGAAGCTGGAAAAGATAACTTTTACTTATTTAGTAAGTGAATGTTCGAGATACTTTCCGTAAGAGATCAATGTTCAGACTGTTCACTTCGCTTTTCATTGTTGTGTGACCGTGGGTGGAACATGAAGTTACTGATAATGATAGACTAATAATAATAATAATAATAAAATGATCGGAAATTACAAAATAATTGACTGGAGGTTCTAAAATCAAGCAAAGTATTGTATAAGGATATTTGATTTGTGATTGAAATTTTCCAGACAATGCGAAGCTATTGAAATAGCGACCGAACATTAAACTATTACAGACGTCGAGGAGCTGAAAACATTAAGAAATTAAATATTTGACGTGGAGGAGTTTGACTTAAATGAAAACCAAGGAGTGGGAATGCTTTTAAATTTAAATAATATATTTTCAGCAACAGCTTGCATTATTCTTACTTACATGAGTGGATACAGGTATGAAAGACGTCTTGACACATCGGATACAGCCAAGAGAGTGAGTAAAACTACTATCACAGTTCCGTCTTCTCGCTTGTTCGGAAGTAAAAAATGACGAACGAAATTAAATTTGTTGCGTTGCGAGTCAGAGTGAACCGGAGGCGATAAGCATCGCTGATCAAAGATAAACAACAACAAAAATAAAAATTTTAGTGTATCGTTAAAGGGGCTTCAAAATCCCGTAAAAAATTCTCTCTTTCAAAGGTAATAATACAAATCGAAGATATGTGAAATTATACTTCGAATAAGTCATTTTTGGAACATGTTAATATAGTGCGTTTTTAAGTACCCTTAAAATTTAGTCATTGAAAGAAAGAATTTTAAGGAGGCGTGCGAACCCTGTATATCTGTAGCATTCAATGACTCAGAAGTGTGCTTCAGTGTCTATTTTTCCCTCTAAGCTACCTCTTATACTTTCACTTCCGTCGTAAAATCATTATTAGGGTTACCAGATGTCCTCTTTTACCCGGACATGTCCTCTTATTTGGACCCTAAAAATGGTCCGGCCGGGGTTTTAACCAAATGGGGAAAATGTCCTAATTTTTGCGTCGTGCAATTGCTACAAGTTGAAAGTGCGTAAATATAACTCTCTGATCTGTCGCAATCACTAACTCTAGAGAATTTAACCTTTCTTGAAACAATGTGGTTTTTTAATTTTCTCGTTTCTGTGCCGCCGCTGCTCTGAGGTCAAGCTACGTCGGAACAATTGAAATAATATTGACGTGACAATGGTCGCGGAATACGAGCTTCTAGGTGGCCAATTAAAAACATACGTCTGCAACAATGCAAGACATTGCAATACACATAGGATACCATAAAACTCTTCCCCCCCACCCCCTTTCTCTGGTCGGAGTGTTGTGAGATACACAAAAATGAAACGTTCAGTCTTCGTGCTGGGATTCAGCAGTTCTGTGTATTGTCTGTCAACCACACTTATGACTTTAACATAGAAAGCTAGTGCAATGTTCGTTATACATGAGTTAAAACCTTGTTCAAAACTTTATACAAATAAGGTCAGGGGCCACAGTCACCATTGCGTTTCACCATTCGCCTGTTTAGGACCAAAGAGACGTAACTACAAAACCAGTGTTTTGAAATCATCGACTTAAATCTTTTGCCCTAAAACTCAGTAATTTATACTAAATTTTTTTAATTGATTTGGACGCAGCTGGTTTCAACGAATCCAACGCACGATAGAAAAAACTATTGTTCCATTTAAAAAAATTGTATCATTGTGCTGTAACTGTTTGAAAAATGGTAGAATAAAGTATGTTCATAGCTCCGCAGAGAGTGTAACATTTCTTGTGTTGACTTCCGCATTAAAATTTCCCGTCACCTAGTATTTTATAAGTTACAGAGGCAAACACACTTAGTGAAACACCGTATATATATATATAGTCGTCTCCTGCTTTCCATTCTCTCTATTCGCCTCTCACCCCCCCCCCCCCCCCGGGTCCTCTTGTCATTTTCTCTGTCCAGTTTCTCCGTCCCTCTGTTCATCTCATTTCTTTAGTCTGCCATCATCTTCCCTCTTTCATTCTCCTCCTTTTCCCTTTCTCTGTCCGTCTCCAAGTGGTGTGAACGTCTTGCAAGGAACTCTCAGACATGCTAAATTCACTGTCCTCCAGATTATAAAAATCTCCTTCATGAAAGCATAGATTTATGTGCTGACTTGTATGACCAGTCAAACAATTTGGATGTTTGTAGTAACGTACCTCCTTCATTCACCAACGTAGGCTTACGAAAGGTAGCCCATGTATTAATTCGGGGTATAAGCTATCTACATTCCACATTTCAGTCAATTCTGTCCAGCCTTCTCAGCGTGAAGAAAAACAAATGTACGAGGCGCGTCCAGAAAATAAGTTCAGTTTGGTAATGAAATGAAATTGTACACAGATACAGAAGAAATTTTTATTGCACAAAATTATACAACTCATAAACTACGTTTCCACATAACTGCCAAAATTTTGCAGGCATTTGTCATAGCGTGGCACCAGATTTTGTACACCTTCTTCATGGAAATCTGCCGCCTGTGTCTTCAACCAGTTGGAAACAGTTTCTTTCAGCTCGTCGTCATTGGTGAAGTGATGGCCGCCACGGAAAGACTTGAGATGTAAGAACAGATCTTGTCATCAATCTTCTGTAACCAAAGGTGGACGGCCACTTCGTTCTTCACCGTGCACATCACTACGACCGCCATTGAACTGTCGGACCCATCTTCTCACCATCGAATCACTCATCGCATTTGGTCCGTAAACGTCGCAAATTTGCCGATAAATTTCACTTGGTTTCACTCTTCTCGCATTCAAAAACCGAATCACCGACCTGATTTCACAGGCGGCGGGATTTTCAATCAACGCCGACATTTCAAACAAGCACAACAAAGCGTACGTAACTGACAGCGATCTCCAAATAATGCATGTTCTTCTCCTTGATACACGTCGCCTACAGCGCATGTGCGGAACTGCAGTCGCAGCGCTGCAGCGGAGATAAATTGAAACGGAACTTACTTTCTGGACGCGCCTCGTATTAAGCCATTGTATGGTACCCTCCGCCATGCAGCCCACGTATTAACCCTTTATTTCGCAATGTTGCTCTCATGTTGCTCTCGAGGAACATGCAAATTGCCGTGGTTTTCTGAAACATGTTTCAAATTTTATCCTTGGATGGGTAACAGTGCTTGAAACTAACATTTAAGCTCTCCAATCTCTCTCTTTGTCTTTTGTGAACATTTAGCAATAAACTGAATATGTAGCGGACACTCCAAGCGTACGTTACCGTGGCCCAGGTTCGTTTCAATTCTGTGATGAAAGAAGAAGCCTTCAAGTTCAATTATTATGGAAAATTGTGGACAAAGAGTTCTTATATGGAAAACTGAAAATTAACTTATATTAACTGGGAAGAGGAGGCCTAGTAGACCACTACAAAATGGGCAATAAGTCCAAAAGAAGAATGAACCAGCATATCTTGTACCTGTCAATGATGTACAGTATGACAGATATGACAATAAGTTGATACTTGACAGAGTACGGACCAAAAGGAATTTGCAAGTTTTGTCTTCAGAGATACTTCACTGTAAAATGTGGAAATCCTGGAACTGTTCTGAACTTTGCGCCAAAAACGACTTCTTTTCACACGTTTCACATGAAGTAGACCAAATTTCCGTAATTTCTACAGACGTAAGAACAATACTGTAGTACTGATACTGTACCAACATGTGAAGGTTTTGGGCATAGTTATTTATAAACCAGATACTATATTTTTGGAAAAAAAAATCGCATAAATCTGCTCACATGGCCCTACACATTTAATTTAACTAACATAATACTTTTTCTTCTTGTGATTTTTGCGTGTGACAAATAAAGTGTTAATCAGGGTATAAGCTACCTGTACCAAATTTAATTCACATCCGTCCAGCCATTTCAACGTGAAGGCATAATAACCGAATTAGCTAACTGTAAAGCAACCTCCGACATGCATCATACGAATTCAATTTTAGTATGCACAATCGGATGTACGGCATGGCCGTGCACAAAATTCGAACAAAAAAAATTAATTTTTATGAAATAAATTGCAATTTGCGATGTTATGGCATCACTGTAATCGGTTTAGGTGGAATACCAAACTGTGGCGAATGAAAATTTGTGCCAAACCGGGATTCGAACGCGGGACCTCCTGCTTACTAGGCAGACGCGTTGAACACTCCGCCACCGAGGACACAGTGACCAATCCGTTTACAGAGGACTCTTTCCTGCACCTCTCCCGCCACACACAAATCTCCATTCTCCACGCTGTCTCTTTCCTATTACCACAGCCTATTTATTCTATAATGCTCACAGCCACAATACTGTATTTCCGCATCAGGAAGAACAGACCATGAGGTATCGAGACACAATTAATTGTCGTCAGGAGCCATAACATCGCAAATTGCGATTTATTTCATTCATTTGAACTCTGTAATAATTAATTTTTATATATTACATATGTCCCCAAGTATATGTCGCATAGTGATATAAATTTTATGCACATTTAGTGATACATATCGACACTATATGCAAACTCCGTTGCGAAGACAGCCAGCAGTAATCGAGTAAAACATCACAAGGCCATGCCCGATGCGACAGTCTTACGGCATCTACAGCGAAACTGTTGTGAGCGGGAGACTTCTTTCAGTTTCATCATTTTGTGGAGGAGGGGGGATAGGAGATCAGTTACAAACGCTTCATAAACGTTCGAAATTGCATACAAACTTTGTTGCAGGTCCTGGATATTCTCACGCGATGGGCTCTATTTATGATGTCGTATCTCCTGAGCTATGTGTCGTTCGGTGAACAGTTCACAAAAGAATGGATGGTTTATGACTACATAGAGGACATACAGACAAACATTCATTTTTTATATATGTATACTAGCAAACCCGGCAACGCTTCGCAGTAGCTAATGTGTGTGGGATATCTCTTCTCACCTTCTCCCTATGTCTATCCTTTCCTTCCCCTTCCTTTGTCCACCTCCTCCTCCACCTCCTCCTTTCTTCGCACCCTCCCTCTTATCCCACTACATATCCATTTCCTCCACCTCCTCCACTTTGCGTCTATATCATCCGCCCCCTTTTTAAACCTACACTGCAACCCCCGATATCCGACCTTCACGGGACCGGGCCGTGGTCGGAACGGCCAAAAGGTCGGATATACCGAGGACCAATAAAACACGTTTTTTTTTCGGGTCAAAACAGCCGTATACTGCACTAAATTATAAGTACTGTACAAAGTACACACAGTGCTGCTTAATCGTTATTACTGTATTCAATAAAAATATTTTGCAGTACATATTCTAATAAAAGTAACAGTTTTTTTATAATATGGAAAAGTTTAATTTTTACATTAATTAATGAAAACATTAAAAATACAGTACTGTACTGTTTAATCAAATAGGCAAACAATTACATACAGTGTGTATAGTACCTCATTTGAAGAAGTCCTTAATACTATTTTGCCTCAATTTACCCACCCTTGATTTCGCTGAAAGATCACGTCATTTCTTTGCCCACAACCCGTCCATAGGGGTGGCTCTCGGGTTCTGCTTCAAATATTTTAACAAAATGACAAATGCATCTTTAGCCTCTGAATGCGTCACACCAATATCACGATCAACTTCAAAATGTGTGTATAGCTTATGCGACTTAACTACGGGGTCATCAGTCCCTAAACTTACAAACTACTTATGAACTAACTAATACTAACAACGGCACAAATATCCATGCCCGAGGGGGATTCGAACCCCCAACCGTAGTGGCCGTGCAGACCGTGACTGGAGCGCCTCAGTCCCCTCGGCCACCGCGGCCGGCGATAAACTTCTTCTTCTTCTTCTTCTTCCCTTCTTCTTCTTCAGCGTCACTGTCTTCATTTGTTGCGCTTTGAACTACACAAACTACAAGCGTACTATCCGACACCAACTTTGGAAACTTTTCTACAAAATCTTTTGCAGCATCGTCATCAGCAGACAACTTTTCTCCTGCAATAACAACATGTCTAATACCGTGGCGAAGCTTTCAGCGGTGAAACCAACCTTCGCTTGCCTGGAAAGTCTCAAACCCAAAGAACCTCTTCCACAAGTTCTAGCTTAGGTCTTTTTAAACATTTTCCGTCTCAACTGTCATAGAATAACTTTCAACTTCTTTACGGTTTTTTCTCCAGTCTTTTACAGTTGTCACGCCGACCCCTAGCTCTGCAGCTAATTTGACTAGTGACTCACCACGGTCCAAACGTTGAAGCACTTCAAGTTTTTGTTGAAGGGAAACGCACACACGCTTACGTTTTTGAAAAGCCATAGCGAACTTTCACTTATCGCACAACAGAGTTTATCACCAAAGATACAGTAATCACGAAAACAAAAACAATAAAGCAGAGCAACGTTCACGTCGACAATCAGAACACAACTGGCAGTTTAACAGAGAAACAATGCACAGCACTGTTGAGTCAGTTTAACAGAGAAACAATGCACAGCACTGTTGACTCATCGCCGGTAGAAGACAGTCGGGCACATGGTCGGATATTCCGAGGAGTCGGATATCCCGAGGTCGGATATCAGGGGTTCTACTGTATTTCATTCCCCCATTCTCTAGTGCTTCCTTCGTCGCTCTCTGATCTCATTTGTTGTTATTGCAGTTGGGACCTTGATTAGGGTAGAAGTCAAAATGGATGGGTAAATCAATTGGAAACGGGTTATTAGAGAGCTTCTCTATCGGTGAGGTTAGTAGCTTCAGTGGCCTCGCTTTTAATAGTTGCATTGTACGAACAAGTATGTTTATAAATTTTTCTGTTTTGTGTTAAAAATGATTGAGAAGAAGAAAACAAAACTGCACATCTTTATGGCACAGCTTAGCATGTTTTTCTCGCAGTGAGCAGAACAGAAATGTTTTTATAACGTGTTTATATCTTGTTGAAAGTTTTTGAACTGAATCCAAAATAATTGTAGTATGCTCATACTTCAGTGATAGAAATTCTATATGAAACAAATCAATTAATTGAAATAGAATAAGTGGAATGTAAATACAACATTTCGAAAGTCTTTCTGTTGAGTTCATTTCTTGTCTTATTAGGAATCTAATTGAAACATGATTAATAACATTGATACATACCGGAAAATTTTACAATCCGCGACATATGCGTGGTATAGCTATGTTGGCAACAGCTGTTAGAACGTGGGAATGAAACCGACCAATCGTGACAAAGCTTGAGATAGCCAATGAAATTTTAGATGGCGACAGTTTGTTCCGAAGCCAAATAACGCATTCGCTGCGTAATCGACTGTTGGATCACATCTGAACGCCAAAAGTTATGTTATATTCGTCACATGCGGCCGTCTGTATTGTCGACAATCAAAATTATTTTGTGCGTTACCTGCTACAGAGCGAGTCGAACTCAACTGTACCCATTGTTCGAGAGTCATAAAGGATCGCGTT
Source organism: Locusta migratoria (assembly GCA_026315105.1). Taxonomy (NCBI): domain Eukaryota; kingdom Metazoa; phylum Arthropoda; class Insecta; order Orthoptera; family Acrididae; genus Locusta; species Locusta migratoria. The sequence continues at coordinate 665,049,760 of CM048746.1, forward strand.
TGAGAATTTCTTTCTCGATTTACCTCGAAGTGCTGCGTACGATCTTCGTTGGTCTCATAGACTTCTACGATCACGTAGTAAGATTGCGTTGCTCGTACGCCGATAGAGATTACGATGCCCCAATAGAGGCATTGTCCTAAAACAGAAGCCACGATCTATACTCAATTTTTTGTAAATACACTTCGCGGGTTTGCCGCCGGATGACATTGTGAATCTCCCACAATATTTCGCCGACCCAACTGTTCGACATCTTCAGGAGGTGGTAGCTGTCAGTACTTCAAGGCGCGCCTGATGGTAATTGCGCGGCAGCGGCGGTATTTATCAGGGCGTGTGCAGAGACTACGCATGCGCGAGAGACCGTTCAGTGTTGGTCGGCAGCGGCGCTTCTGGTGCCCCCTGTTGGGAGCCGAGGAGGCGTCTTCCGCGCGTGCGCCGTGGGCAATGATGTGCTGCCGGACGCTCCTGTGCTGGAAATTGGAACTAAGTAACTGCGTTGCGCTGCGTTCCTTCGTGCATCCGATTTTCTCTTTTCTCCTGTTTTTCTTTGATTGCAGCCAATAGTGGATTCCAGGCTGCGCTCATCTGGAAACCTGCATACCTGTTGATAAGATTATCCGCCGTACGGATGTGTATGGCCTCCTTAAAAATACTGTCCCAAAATGATGACACTGACGATAGAACTTCCGTTTTCTCGTAACACATCCGATGACCTGCGTTCAGGCAGTGCTCTGCTACCGCTGACTTACTGGGTTGTCCTAGGCGTGTGTGGCGTTGGTGTTCAGTACAGCGTTCTTGCACAGTTCGACATGTCTGCCCTATATAAGATTTTCCGCACTGACATGGTATTTTATATACGCCGCGTTTGCGAAGGCCAAGTTCGTCTTTGACCGAGCACAATAGATTCCTCAGTTTTGATGGCGGACGAAACACATTTGATGTCGTGTCTCTTCAGGATACGTCCTATCCTAGATGACATGCCACCAAAATAAGGCAAGAACGCCGTTACAGTGGGTGCCTCCGAATCTTCATCAACATCCTTTCGTTGAAATTGCTTTAATCGAAATGCATTGCGTATTTGTCGCTCAGAATAACCGTTTTGCTGGAATACAGTTCTTAGATGTTGTAGTTCACCTGGCAAGCTGTCAGTATCTGAGACCACATGTGCCCTGTGTACCAAAGAGCGTAAGACGCTACCGCGTTGTGCAGGATGATGACAACTTGTAGCCTGCAAATATAGCTCTGTGTGTGTCGCTTTGCGGTAGACACGCCACACACGCCTAGGACAACCCAGTAAGTCAGCGCTAGCAGAGCACTGCCTGAACACAGGTCATCGGATGTGTTACGAGAAAACTGAAGTTCTATCGTCAGTATCATCATTCTGGGACAGTATTTTTAAGGAGGCCATACACATGCGTACGGCGGATAATCTTATCAACAGGGATGCAGGTTTCCAGATGAGCGCAGCCTGGAATCCACTATTGGCTGCAATCTAAGAAAAACAGGAGAAAGGAGAAAATCGGATGCACGAAGGAACGCAGCGCAACGCAGTTACTTAGTTCCAATTTCCAGCACAGGAGCGTCCGGCAGCACGTCATTGCCCACGGCGCACGCGCGGGAGACACGTCCTCGGCTCCCAGCAGGGGGCACCAAAAGCGCCGCCGCCGACCAACACTGAACGGCCTCTCGCGCATGCGTAGTCTCTGCACACGCCCTGATAAATACCGCCGCTGCAGCGCAATTACCATCAGGCGCGCCTTGAAGTACTGACAGCTACCACCACCTGAAGATGTCGAACAGTTGGGTCGGCGAAATATTGTGGGAGATTCACAATGTCATCCGGCGGCAAACCTGCGAAGTGTATTTACAACAGATACGCCGTGAAAGCTTGAAAAGTATACTCAATTTGTTTGTAACGCTCAAAAATACCATGATTTGACATCATTTCTATCTTTGTAATGCTCCAAAGCGATAATACCCTGGAGGTTAGAATAATACGAAGGGGCTTGTACAGAAACAACGTTTCATGTTAAATCTTGCTGGCTGTTTTAACCTTGTGTACATAACCCCATCTCTCTGTATTCTAACCTCCTTGGCGTATTTCCTCGCTCTGTAACAGCGTATTTGGTCGCTAGGCGAGTGGCGAATGAATAAGCTCATTGGATAACCTGGAAAATGATCCTACCCAGAAGCGTACTTTCAGTTTTTTCTCAAACTCTGATATTTTCCGCTAGATTTTCCAAAAAATATTCTGTCATACAAACCTTGTCCTAAGAATTACGAACATAACAAAGAAATGCCAAATTTGTGAAGTCATTCTCAAGTGGCCGGCCGCGGTGGCCGAGGAGACTGAGGCGCTCCAGTCACGGTCTGCACGGTCACTACGGTCGGGGGTTCGAATCCCCCCTCGGGCATGGATATTTGTGCCGTCCTAGTTCGTAAGTAGTTCATAAGTAGTTTGTAAGTTTAAGGACTGATGACCCCGTAGTTAAGTCCTATAGACTATACAAACAACAAACATACATACATTCTCAAGTGATGAGCTTTCATACATGTGGCAATTCATTTTTATTAATGTATCGGGTGATCAAAGAGTCAGTATAAATTTGAAAACTTAATAAATTACGGAATAATGTAGATAGCGAGCGAAAAATTGACACACATGCTTGGAATGACATAGGATTTTACTATAACAAAAGAAAAAAACTATTGCTAGACGCGTGAAAGGTCTCTTGCGCGCGTCGTTTGGTAATGATCGTGTGCTCAGCCGCCACTTTCGTCATGCTTGGCCTCCCAGGTCCCCAGACCTCAGTCCGTGCGATTATTGACTTTCGGGTTACCTGAAGTCGCAAGTGTATCGTGATCGACCGACATCTCTAGGGATGCTGAAAGACAACATCCGACGCCAATGCCTCACCGTAACTCCGGACATGCTTTACAGTGCTGTTCACAACATTATTCCTCGACTACAGCTGTTGTTGAGCAATGATGATCATATTGAGCATTTTCTGTAAAAAACAACAGCTTTTCTATGTCTTAATTTGTTATGCTAATTATTGCTTTTCTGATCAGATGAAGCACCATCTGTCGTGCACTTTTTCAGATTGTTTTATTACTATTGTTATTAATATTATTATTATTATTATTATCTACATCTATAAATGTAAATGCCTGTTCGGTGCACGTTTATCATGTCTGAACCACAAGACATAAAGAGCTAAAAATTTGTACAGTTACTAATGTCTACCCGGGGAAGGCTTTAGGCACGGTTTTATGGCGATCGGATAGCTATTTATCTATATATATTAATGTGAATGTCTGTTTGGTGTACGCTTATCACGTCCTCTGAGGAAGGTTTTGAGCACGGTTTTATAGCGATCTGATAGATATTTAGTAATTTGAAGAAAATAACGCGAAATGCGGAACAACAATTATTCTTTGAAATTATATTTACTCTTTGAAAATGGTTTTAATCGGTTGCATTGTTGCTTGAGGGTTAATAATGATAAAAGGATGGAGTATATTGGGATGGAAAGTTATCTGTGTATATAAAATTCGACGTGTGTGTGTGTGTGTGTGTGTGTGTGTGTGTGTGTGTGTGTGTGTGTGTATGTGTTAATATTACGCTCTCAGGGAAAACTATAGAACGCAAAACGAATGGTCTGTGTGTAATGTTGTCCGAAGTCTCCCATTGTACACCATAGCAGTTCCATGCTGATAGCTATAAGAGGGTGGAAGATATGGTGGTTGAAAGTCTTCAAATTATTAAAAAAAATCGGACTCAAGGCCAGCGATGACGTTTCCGACTCCATAGCAAGGATGTTGCATACAGCGAAATGTGATGCCACTGACCATATCTTTGGTCTATGCGTGCTACAATGTCTTCAGCTCTTTCTCTGTAAGGATAAGCATACGAATAAGGATATATAAAAATAAATGAATAAAGCAATAAAAAAGGACTTTCTTTTAATACATCTCTTTAAAAAAGTCGATTTGACGTTACGCGCATTACATCAAGTGTTCGATCTGTATTATTATTACAAT